>CM061272.1:36165000-42070000 GCA_030848825.1 Tadarida brasiliensis | reverse complement strand
GCCGTGGAGTTGTGGAGACTATCAAACCCCATGCTTGATATGAACATGGCTTCCCCATGGGGGTGATTATCAGTGATTCTTCTAACTAATAAGTGGTAAAATGCCTCTCCTATTCACTCCCGACTCACATTGGCAAACTTTCCTGCCAAATGAGTCTGCTTTGTGTGAATGTTTCTCAAAAAATATTTTTTTAAAAGAGGCATCAATATACCACACAGATTATCATCACAAGAAAGCACCTTTGTGCTATTTCTAATAAATATTTTTATGTGTAACAAGTTCAAGAACATAAGGAGAAAACAGCTTAAAAACCTTTATTTTTAATTTTATTTTTTAATTAAAAACATCCTAACCCGAGGATATTTTTCTCTTTATCGTCAGATAGAGTGGGAAGGAGGTAGAGGGAGAGAGTGAGAGAGAGGGAGAGAGAGAGAAACATCAGTGTGAGAGAGACACATTGACTGGCTGCCTCCCACACAACCCGACCAGGGCCGGGGACGAACCGCAACCAAGGTACATGCCCTTGCCCAAATCGAACCCGGGACTCATTGGTCTGCGGGCCAACGCTCTAACCGCTGAGCCCAACTGACCAGGGCAAAAGCCTTTGTTTTTATGCATAAGAAGTTCAAGAGTGAGTTTACATCGTGAGTGACAGAGGCAGCCCTCTCCGTAAGTGGTTTTGAAGGCCCAGAAACCAAACCCTTTCCACCCACGAGTCTGCTTACTTCTTCCCGGGAGTACTTCACGGTGCTGATTAAGTACTAATTTTGTTAAGAAAACACGGAATACCACAGCTCCCCAGAGAAGAAAACAGCAGAGAGGGGTTCTGCGGATACTGAGTGTAAAATACCTCTTTTCACAATTTTGCTGAACATGGTCCCACTAATACCTTCCCAAGGGTGGAGATGGCTGTCAGTACCATGTTTTGAGTCCCTACTATGTTGCAGGCACCATTTGGCATCTAACATACTTGGTCTTGCTTCCCCCTTATAGCATTTATCACAATAGTGATGTCATCACTGTCATCTATTCAACGTGTCTCTCACTGGAGGACAGCTCTCACCATGGGCCCAGTCTGCACCGTGAGCTATTGTATTGCCTGTCTCTAGCACAGTGTGTGGCATATGGCAATGCACAGTAAGTGCTCACTGAATGAATGAATGAGCTACAGCCCTTGCAGCAAAGTTGCAAATCAGGCAGTATTATCTCCACTTTTCAGATAAGGAGATGGATGCTTAAAACAGTTCAATGGCTTTCCAAGGAGATGCAACTTGGTGGTGCTGGGAACCACAGCCAAGACTGTTGATTCCAAACACATTTGTTCTCTCGGCTACTAAAGTGAGTGACTAGTCGAGTGACAGCCTTCATCGGTTGCCTTGCTTGAGTTGTGTAAACTCTGAAGGTACTTGCTTTAATAAACACTTTTCTGGGTTTCACTCCTGTAGCTAGTTCTTTTTTTTTTTTTTTTATCCTCACCCGAGGACATTTTTGCATTCATCTTCAAATAGAACAGGAGGGAGAGAGGGAGGGAGAGAGAGAAACATCGATGTGAGAGAGACACATCGACTGGCCGCCACCCACACAACCCCAACCCGGGCTAGGGACAAACTGCAACCGAGGTACATGCCCTTAGCAGGAACCGAACCCGGGACTCTGGTCCGCGGCTGACGCTCTAACCGCTGAGCCAAACCAGCCAGGGCACTGCAGCTAGTTCTTAGACTCCTTGCTAGGTTGCTTCTTTTCCTTTTAGCTTCTCACGCATTTTTCCTGTTTCACTTTGTGTTGCCTTTGCTTAGTCAGTCCCTTTATTTTTGCTCCGAGCAGAGGGCCCATCCCAAGACAACCCCCACCCAGTCCTCCCTCTTAGCTCGAGTCCCTTCCTCTGCCCCAGGAATCCCAGCTAAGAAGCCAGGACAAATATCATCAGGGCTGTGCCATGTAATTAGCAGCCACCCCTACGGCCCTGGCTAGAGCCAACAATAACCTCCTTGTTGCCAAGTCCAGTGGGCACTCCAGTGTTCTCACCCTACTTGGACTCCATCTGCATTCGCTCCTGGCTTCAACTCCCCTTGGAAAGCACTGTGCTCCCACTCCTACCCCATCTCCTGTGCAGCCTCTTCTTCCCAAATGGTGGTGTTCCAGGTTCTCACTTCATCTATGCATTCTCCCTGCGGTACGGCATCTACGCCCCCGTGGCTTCGACATCACCTTTATCCCGAGATTCTCAATGTTAGTGGGCAGAAGGGTCATCGGAGGGAGACTGGGTGCTGACTTTTCAGGCTGTGGAAGGGCGCTGCACTCACATGATTCAGGGCAGGTTGTTTTTTGTTCTCAGACCACAGGCTGAAACATTCTGAGCTATAGGCTAGTATTTCCCAATACTATGCCCTTCCAAGCTCCAGACTGTGCAGCTGGCTTGGTGTCTCTCTGGCTGTAGCAGCCACAGCAATGTACCTCCAGATCTCCCTTCAAGGGAGGACTTTCTACCCCAGGCTTCAGCTGTCAGCCTCTTCCAGAACTGTCTCAGCTGGAGACAACCTCCTCCTCCAAGGTCATGTTACTTTTCAGGGTAGCCTATGTCCAATCACTGATCAGGGTGGTAAGCAGATGTGCTGATTATCTAATGCTCCTAACAAACTACCCTGAAATGTAATGGCTTAAAACAACAACAGCATTTATTTTGCTCATGAATCTGCAGCCGGGCTCCAGGTAGGAGAAGGGGCAAGGAGATAGTTCATCTCTGCTCCACTCAGTGTCTGCTGGGGTTTCTTGAGAGTTTGGGGCTGGATGCATTTAAAAGCTTGTTCACTCACTCACGTGTCTGGCACGTGGACTGGCCACACTCAAAGTGCTGGGGGCTGGAACTGCTGGGCTCCTTGGGCACCTTTCCTATCTCTCTGACAGCCAGACTTCTTACTTGCTGACTCCTAAAATGCATATCCCAAGAGAGAACACCAGGCAGAAACCATATTGCCTTGTATGACCTAGCTTCATTGAGTCATACAGCATCACTCTGATCAAGCAGTTACAGAAGTCCACCCAAGTTCAAGAGTCTGGAGCGTAGACCCTACGTCTCCATGGAAGAATATCAACATCACACTGAAGAAAACGTGCAGGATGAGACACAGGTTGCTGTGGCCATCTTCAGAAAATATAATCTGCCCCCGCCAAGGCCATGATTAGTCCTGCCCAGCTGCTCAATCTTTCCCTCTGCACACCCCTGTCTCCTTCCCCTCCTTTCTGCAGGCGTTGCCCTCAGGAGCACACCTTAATAAATATTCAGCTTCCTAAACTGTGTTTCAGAGCCCACTTCCCAGGAACTCAAACTGTAACTATCCCCCCAAAACCAACATGTGCAAAGACAGTCATCATCTGCCCCTCCGCTCACCTGGTCCCGCCCATCTTCTCTTCTTGGTGCTTTATGTCATCGAATGGCACTGCCTCTGTCTAGCATCCACCCTCTCCCTCAGGCACTCTCCACATCCTGCCTCTCCCAGCATCTTTCACGTGTGTCCATTTCTCTTCTTCCCTCATCCAAACTGCCACCATCTATCACCCTGATCTGCTCAGTGGCCCCATAACTGTCTTCCGTGCCCACCCCTGGCTCCCTGCTGCCCCAGCTCCACTTGTTGCCAGACGATCTTTCTAAGCCTCATCTTGGATTTTTCCCTTCCCCATTACCCCTGTGATAAAGTCCAGGCTTCTCGACGTGGCCCATAGACGCTTTGTAACCAGACCTTGCATTCTTTGAAGTCCCCACATCTCACTCCTGCCCATCACACTCACTCACTCTGAGTTTCTTTTAGCTCTTCTGTTACGAGCACGGTAAAATCTCTCTACCCTTTCAGGGATGTTCCTGCTGGGTGGACAGCACTATTTTTCTCCCACAAGAGAACTACTTATCCTTTGGTTTTGGTTCAAATTTCAAGTCCTTCAGCAAGCCTCTTCCCAACCCCTAGACTGGGGGAAGGGCTCTAACCTGAGCTCCTACAGTGTCCCTCCCACCATAGCACAGCCACCCTGCATGGAAGTCACCAGTGTGACGGCCTTCCCTGGAGCTGGAAGTTCCACCAGGGTGGTGACCATGTCACTGTGTTCACCAGTGTAGTGAAGGCAATTAGCATGGTGGTTGGCACACAGTAGACAGACAGACTGCTGTGTAGGGCAGGACAGGGTGTGCACTGATCCAGTCCAAGGGGCCCCAGCTGCACAGACTGCACTGAGGATGCATCCCCTGGAACAGCGATTTTCAACCGGTGTGCTGCAAGAATTTTTAAAACATATAGTACCTGACTATTTATCCTGGGACATTGATCTCTTTTCCCTTAGACTGTCAAATAAAATAATGACAACAGCCAACACAACAATAGACGGCTGGTGTGAATGAATCAAAATTATACCTATGTTTTTAGTCTGATCTGCAAAAAATATAATCTATTTTTTGGTGTGCTGCAGAATTTTAGTAATTAGTTTATGTGTGCCATGAGATAAAAAAGGTTGAAAATTGCTGCCCTAGCCCTGGCCGGTGTGGTTCAGTGGTTAGAGTGTTGGCCCATACACTGAAGGGTCACAGGTTCAATTCCCTGTTACCGGCATATACCTGGGTTGCAGGTTCGATCTCCAGCCCTAGTTGGGGCCTGTTCAGGAGGCAACCGATCAATGTGTCTCTCTCACATCAATGTTTCTCTCTCTCTCCCCTCCCTTCCTTCCACTCTCTCTAAAAATCAATGGAAAAAATATCCTCAGGTGAGGATTAACAAAAAAGAAAAGAAAAGAAAAGAAAGAAAATTGCTGCCCTAGAATTATGTAGTATCTACCATAAACACACAAAGTGGCCTGGCCAGAAGTTTTGATTGCATGATCAAATAAATAAATAAGTTATGCTTATTGCTGAAGCTGTCTATTCATAATGAAATCAATGTTCAGCAAAAGGATAATAATCTGATTTCAGCACTCTTTTGAAATACCAAAGAGCGCAACATTTGCAACTAGAAAAAAATGCAAACACGAAAGCAATGGTTCTCATCCTGGATGCACACCAGCGTCACCCGGGGAGCTGTGGGAAAATGCTGATGCTTGGGCCTCACCACAGGCTTAAACAGAACCTCTGAGGGCGGGCCCTGCAGTGGGACTTTTACGGCTCCCAGGTGTCTCTAATGTGCAGCCAAGGTTGGGAGCCTGTGGCCTGAAGAGCACCCGAGCACATCCAAGGAGCTTGAGAAACCCACCCGGCAATCATTAACCTCACTCTTAGACACCTAGCTCAGGAGCCATGGGGCTGAGCACCCAAGATTGAGACTGTCCTCTGGAGTGTCCCACAGCACATGCTCTTCTGCTCTAGGACTCCTTGTGTTCCCGGGCAACTAACCCACACTAGCTTCCTTCACTTACACATTGCTGACTCACTCAATGTGCATTTGCCTTTTCTACCCAATTAGATTAAAAATGGAGGGAAAAGACAGGTCTTTTATTTCCTTTGTATTTCAGAAAGCCCTTGGCATATTTAAGGACACAATAGACCAGTAGAATGTTTCTTTTTGTATAGTTACAAAATCCTTTTGAAATTTTGCTAGCAGAAGAATTGTACTTTCTTAATATATTCTATGCATGTAGTAACAAAACCTGAACAGTGTAACTTTTCCTTCCCTCTTCCCCAGAGAGGTTAGGCTAGTATTTTTCTGTGGACAGCTTTGGCCTGTTACTCCATGGTGTAGTTCCTTTCTCTCCAAAGCTCCCTTCAGTGTCGGGTTGATTTGCTTTGAACACAGATGGGTCTTTGGTCCTATTATTTTTTCCATGGAGGGGCTTCCTGTTGAAGTAATTGAACAGCACAAACCCATGTGTGTGTGTGTGTGTGTGTGTGTGTGTGTGTGTGTGTAAATATGTGCATGTGTGTATGTTTAAAAAAAACAAAACACTTTCCTTTTACACTAATTTTTCAGCCTCCCAGTGCTCACATACCATCGCAGATTATCATCATACATTATTATGAAACATTACTACATTTACAGGTAGGAAGTTGGATGCATTTCAATTGCTTCACTCAGCCACTAATTGATTCGCGAAGTTTTCTGACATTCAAGTTTAAACGTATTGCTTCCATAAACAGGAGACATACTTTCCACTTGGGGACGTGGCCTGTACAGTCTTATACGATGCTCACTCTTCAAGCACAAACGGATTTCTGCAGTTTATCATTGCTCTTTCTGTACAGGGTTCCCTTTCTTTATTTTTTTCCCCAAGATATGTTTTCATTGATTTTTTAGAGAGAGAGGAAGGGAAAGATAGATAGAAACATCAATGAGAGGGAAAAACACCGATCAGCTGCCTCCTGCATGTCCCCCACTGGGGATCGAGCCTGCAGCCGAGGCATGTGCCCTGACCAGGAATCGAACATGGACCTCTCAGTCCATGGGACGACGCTCAATCCACTGAGCCACACCGGCCGGGCATGTGTCTTTCTGACATGATTTTTTTCTTAAGCTGCCCCAATGGGTGCTACTGATGATTCGGTGGATTTTAGTTTTATATTTCCATATTTATTTTTATTTCTTTTCATTATTTTGTACTTTGCCTTGTCTTGGTTAGGCAAAGTACAAAATAATGAAAAGAAATAAGGTTAACCATCTTAAACTTACTATGGTTAGTTTAAGAAAAATGTTCCTGCCCTGGCCGGTTTGGCTCAGCAGTTAGAACGTCGGCCCGTGGACCACAGAGACCCGGGTTCCGTTCCCGCTAAGGGCACATACCTCAGTTGCAGTTTGTCCCAGGCCCCGGTTGGGGTCGTGTGGGTGGCAACCAGTCGATGTGTGTCTCTCACATTGATGTTTCTCTCTCTGTCTTTCTCCCTCTCTCTCTCCCACTCTACCTGAAGATAAATGTAAAAATGTCCTCGGTGAGCATTAAAAAAGAAAAGTGTTCCTTTCTTATATCATTTGTTGAATAAATCACACCATATTCTGTAAGTTTCTAACCAGTGATCTTATTCATTTGCTCAGGATCTTGAATCCTATCCTCTGTTTAGCAGAAACCAGAGGTCCAGGGCAGACCAGGCTGTGGAGCAACGAGAAGGTGGGATGGCAAGGAGCAAAAGCCACTGGCTGTGGACTCCCTTTTCAGTTAGGTCTCACTTGTCTGCTTCTGCTTATACTTATTCCTAACCGAAGCCCTTGGCGAAATACTGTTGACTCTTTCTCCTCAGGGGCAGGAGGCCAGGTCAGTTGGTGGCCTCATGTCCTTCTCTGCACTAATTCCACATTTAATTCTGAAGTCGTCTCAGGAATAGCTGGGTGAGACCTTTGGCTCATACTCTCTCCCGTGTCCTCTCCAAGTTGGCTGGAACGCCGCAAATTCCATCTCACTCTTCTATGTGGCTGACTTTCTTCTGCATCAAATGCAGCCTCTCTCCTCTGAGCTCGGGAGCTTTGGGGGGCCCTGGGAGGGCAGACTATTGGCATTCTCGTCGTCCTTATGTACTGCCCAGAGCTCTTCCACTTGTCATCCTTCCTCGAGCTCTCCCTCCCAGTCTCAGGGTGGCCTCTTCTCTAAGGCCACTCCATACATTTCTGCATTTGGAGAACTACCCCCTCAGACCTCATTCTCATAAAACTTTCTGACTGCTAGAGTCTAATCTAAAAGCAAAATGTGCACCTGCTTCTAAACTTCTTTTTAAAATAATTATAAAAAATTTCTCACAATGCAGCCTTAAAAGTGTCTTTTAAATACTCATGGGAGTAACAATGGCTAATCTAGTGTGGCTCAACCAGAAACTGCTCCCAAGGGGCCCGCCTTCCTCTGAAAGGTAACCTGTTTGCTTGAGTTTGAACTTGAGGAGTGAACTGAGTATTCTGTTGGAAGTATCCTGTAGGCCTGGATTAAAGTATAGACTCTGGCCCTGGCCGGTTTGGCTCAGCGGTTAGAGCGTCGGCCTGCGGACCAGAGAGGCCTGGGTTCAGTTCCTGCTAAGGGCACGTACCTTAGTTGCAGTTTGTCCCCGGCCCCGGTTGGGGTTGTGTGGGTGGCAGCCACTCGATGTGAGACATCGATATTTCTCTCTCTCTCTCTCTCTCTCTCTCTCTCTCTCTCTTCCTCCCTCTCTCCCTCGTGCTCTGAGGATAGAGGCAAAAATATCCTCGGGTGAGGATAGAAAGAAAGAAAGAAAGAAAGAAAGAAAGAAAGAAAGAAAGAAAGAAAGAAAGAAAGAAAGAAAGAAAGAAAGAAAGAAAGAAGTATAGACTCTGAGCCCTGGTGGGGTGGCCTCGTTAGAGCATCGTTCTGATACACCAAGGTTGCAGGTTCGATCCCAGGTCACAACACATACAAGAATCAAACAATGAATGCATAAATAAGTGGAACAACAAACCTCTCTCTCTCTCTCTCTCTCTCTCTCTCTCTCTCTCTCTCTCTCATTCTCTCTCTCTTACTCAGATCAATCAACAAAAAATAAGTAAATATAAAATGAAATTATAGACTCTGCCCCCATCCTGACTGGGTGACCTTGGGTGAATTACTTCATGTCTCTAAACTTCAGTGTTTTCATCTGTCACATGGGCTTGGTCACACCTGTGCTAGGGCACAGAGGCAGATTAAGTGAGAAAACACATGTTGAACAGCCGCGATAGGGCCGGCCCCCGCACCAGGCAGTCCTGACTAGGATGGAAGCGGTGCCTGCCCTCATGCGCTCAGAGCCTGGCAGGCAGTTTCCGACCAGTTTGAGTATGGACTGTCCTGTGGAAGCATTGTCTAAGCAGAACTGAAGGCTGAGTAGGGGTCAGCAGGGAAGGTACTTCCTGCGGAGGAAACAGTCTGTGCAGGGCACCCTGGGGCAGAGAGGGGGAGTCCAGGAGCCAGACAGCGGACCATCAAAAGCCACTGAAACCATTCTTAGAAGACTGGTTAGGAAGCTGTTTTATTCATTCAAATGCAAAACCTCAGTGCTCTAAATGGGAGACAGAGCAATAAGCAGTCAATGGATTTGAGTAGAATTAATGGGATTTTGTGATTCATTGGATGTAGTGGGTTCAGTTAGCATGGATTCAAAAACGATGTCCTTGCAGGACCTTGTCTGATTTCCTTCCTTATCACCCCCTGGGTTAAATGTCCTGAAAACTTCACTGGACCTCTCCCTCCTCATCCAGCTCAAGGCCAAGTTGCTTGTGCCTGGGGCAGGGCCACTCCGCCCTATGGAGCCTTCCTGGGGTAGCCCTGTGCCATTCTTGTTTTAGTAAAGTCAGGAGTTTAAAGAAAGCTATCAGCACTTGAGGATTTGGGAGGTGAATGAATTACTTGGTGAATGGATTTTCTCAGAGTTAAGACTCTTCTCCTTTCTCTGCTTTGTAAACAGTGCAGTGGCCTAAAGAAAAGGTTGGAGCCTGGACAGTGTTGCTCAGTGGATTGAGCATCCTCCCATGGACTGAGAGGTCCTGGTTCAATTCCCGGTCAGGGCACATGCCCGGGTTGTGGGCTCAGTCCCCAGTAGGGGGCGTGCAGGAGGCAGCTGATCGATGTTTCTCTCTCACACTGATGTTTCTATCTCTTTTTCCCTTCTTCTCTCTCTAAAAAAATCAATAAAAACATATTTAAAAACATTTAGAAAGGGTCGGAGAGGGACAATCACCCAACATAGCTACTGCCATGAGGTCATCTGAGCTGAGCTAACAGAGGAAGAGGAGGGTCTCGTGGGAAAGACCCCAAGCCATAATACAAAAGTACCCTTTTCTTCAGAATGCCTTTTCTAATAATGCTTTGGATTCTGTGATACTAAAATCTGTTTAAAACCCCTGATCCCTCTCAGCCGGTGTGACTCAGTGGTTCAGTGTCGACCCATGCACCAAGAGGTCGCCGGCTTGATTCCTGGTCAGGGCACATGCCCAGGTTGTGGGCCAAATCCCCAGTGGGGGGCATGCAGGAGGTGGCCAATCGATGTTCTCTCTCATCCATGTTTCTATCGCTCTCTCTCCCTTCTTCTCTCTCTAAAATCGATAAAGAAAAAATAAATAAATAAAACCCCCGATCCCTTACCTACAGATGGCAAGTGGTGGCCGAGAGAAGTGAGGGGCAGGGGAGAGCCTGGAGGACAGGGGGTGCACGCACAGGGAACTGCTGTGGTGAGGGGAAACCGGAGCGCCCCTCGCAGTGCTGGAGGAGAAGCAGAGAACTCTAGGTTATTCTGAAGTTACCTTCTGACCATCAGACATACCTTTCTGAAACTGGGACAGGTGGGTCACTACTTTAATAAGTTTTATATCAACAACAGCAACAAAAATAGCTCACATGAAAGGCATATTATGTGCAAGGTGCCGTACCAGGCAGGGAACGTGATCTGTCCTTCCACACAGCAAGGCTATTAGGGAAGTAGGACAATTGTTCCCACTGTACAGTGAAGGAAGCTGGGCTCGAAGGCTGATGCAGCTTGTTCAGTGGCCCACGGTCAACGCGTGGTGGAGCGAACCAGGGAAAAACATGAAAAGTAGGACCTTTGGGGGTTGATAGAAGCTGTTAGCTAACAACACATTATTTGTGGGAAGTTTTAAGTCTGGCAATGAGAAAAGAATGCTAATCAGGAATAGTGTGTAAATACTGTTTAATACTTATTTTAAAGCAACCGTACAGTGGTCTACTTGTTGCCAGAGGTCTTCACAAGAGGATAAGTGCCCATTTGTCCAGTTTGACTGCTGAAGGCCCCTTCAGTACAGATAGTCTCTTTGTGGGGGATCATAGCACCCCAGAGGACAAGCCAGGCGGACTTCTGGTTGGCATTCCATTCCTTGAGCCCATGCACTCCACACTCTGCCCCCCTAAAGCAGGCTGCTGGTGAGAAGGATGCTAGGCGGGACTCCACCATCCCACAGCTCCAAGGACGTTTTTCTGGAGAGCCAGCCCTGCCTGTTTGGCTCTGGCAGACAAGTCTGAGCTGGATGAACGAGCAGGATGTACCAGGCCCTGCTTTGCCCGCAGTGATCCTGAGCGCTCTGTGGAATAACCTGTCCAGCACGAGAGGGGAAACCACCCCCGCCCCAAGCAAACTGGCCTGGCGGCCCCGCCCTCGGAAACCTGCTGGAGAGCTCCTGTTCTCTGCCTGGATTTTTGAGGTTCTGTCATTAAAACAGCCTTGGGGACACCTTCTGGTGTCACTTCTCTGGCAATGATCTTGCTAGCCCACAACGTTCCCCAGCTCCCGCAGTCTCATCACTGAGTCGAGGGGCATATGGCAACTCATACTCCTTCTCTGGGCCTCGGGTTCTTCATCTGTAAAATGAAGTGCTCAGATTCAGTGAACCTACAGTTTTGACTCTGAAGTTATTACCAGTGGAATAAAAGGACAGGCAGAACTACCAAAGTAATCAGAATAATCGCCTCTCCCAGTTAAAGAGAATGAACTCACTAGATGAGATACGGAGGGAAACTGAGGTCAACAAGGATATCCCGTATTCCATCCAGATGTCCCAACAGGGGACGCCCAGAGTTTCCGCACTTCAGGAAGTCTTAGACCTGCTAACCGAGTCCTAGCGCCCTCCACTGATCCAGGATGCCCCCAGCAGCACCGAGCCCCCCACCCCCGACAGGTGACTGAGCTGAAGGAGCAGCCGAGTTCCTGTGACATAATCCTCCTACTCTGAGTGGCATCAGTGAGAGGAAAGAACACAGAAGTGGTGCTGGATGAGACCCTCACAACCGGTGCCACCCCCTTTTTTTTTCTTTCCCCACTGGGTGAAGCTTTATTGTGAAACCTCGAGGGGTGAGGATGGGGTGAGCAGGCCAGGCAGGGAGAGGAGCACTTCCAGGCTCCAGGAGGCCTCTGAGCTGACCTTGCCTTCAGTACGACCTTGCTGAGGTCCTTGCTGTCACCACCGCGGTCCTCGCCCTTCTCTCCAGACAGGGCTCTCCTGAGCTTGCACGTGAGCTGCCCTTGCTCCCCACTTTGCTCTCGATGGAGCCCAGCACCGTGTGCCTGCCCTTCTCCTTCAGCTCCAGGCGCCTCAGCTCACCAGCCGTCTGGGGGAGATCCCGTTTCATCGCGTGCACATCTTCCCCGTCTGCAGAGTATTTGGGCTCCACTCTGCTGATCTGAAAGCTGAGGGTGTTGAAACAGAGGAACAGGGTGGCCTGGTTACTCTTTCTGACATGCAGGGAGTTGACTTTGGAATAGCAGTTTTTTGGAATAGAAGCTGAGGCCAGGTCCATCAGCTCCTGAGCCAGGCCAAGTCGCCAAAGGGAACACTACACAGACAGTGGGTGATGTGTCCACGGGGCACGTCCTCTGCGGCCTTTCCACTGTGGCCAGGACATACCTCGTGGTCTTCCCGTTCTCATCCTCAGCGATGTAAGAGAGCTGGGGCCAGGAGGGGCCCTGGTGGAAGCAGTGTTTCATCTGCTTGTTCTTGAACAAGCACGGCGGTTGCGGTGCGGCGTCTTCATCAGGTCCTCTGGCTGCGGGAGGAGCCCCTTGCTACTAGAGAGGGGAAGCTGAGGCCCCAGCTGTTTCCGTGACTTGTTCAAGGTCTTACCTGTAATAGGTTCGGGACTGAGTCCCCAGGCTACAGTCCCCACTGCCAGCTCAGTGCCTGCAAGGAGAGGAGGGATTTTCACCTGTGAGTCACCTCTGTATTTACCCCCCTGGGGAATTCACTCTCCGGTAGGTCAGGGTGGACAGCCTACGATTTCCATGAGTGATTTAGTGCTCGTGGGTTTCATTTCAGGACCTCTGGCTCCCCCGACCTGTGCCTTCCGGTTATCTTGAATTACCACGGTGTGCTAGTTCAGAAACCCCAAACAGTGCATGATCAGCTTCACCATCCATGATAAGAGAGAAAAAGAACCTGTGTGCCCGTTAAAAAGTCATCATTCGGATTTAAATCAGCCTTGGTTAAAATAATCAAGGGAACTCGGGAACTATGGAAAGGTCAAAGGTTTGCAGGTTTAGGGTTTCGTGGGAACATGCGCGTGTTTGGACCCGACCCAAGTGCCGGGTTGACCTGTTTGACAGGTAACAATTAGAGTAGGAGCTTGCCTGGCTGGAATGTGGCTGCAGAGGCCGGCACGGAGGATCTGGTGTACCTGCTCGGCAGGTGGGGCCTGCTCGGTCCGACAGGCATGTGCACGCACAGCATTCCAGAGAATCGGTTTTCTTTTCAAGACGCAGCGATGACTGCAGGGCACAAAAGGGCTGGGCTGAGCCCTGGCTGGAAGCCATTAGCTATTTGCAAGGTAAAGAAGAAAAATAAATATTTCCCTCTAGACAACTCAAGGAAGAAACTGAAAAGGTATTCAGAACATTTTTTTTTTTCCTTTTACTGTCTAAAATGAACACGTGCTTCATGTCTCAAGACTTGAGAAACCCCAGACTGGTACAAAATGCCAAAAACAATAGAACTGAAAAGTCACTTCCCCCTCCCCCAACTTCTTTTTCTTTTTAAAAAGGTCATAATATTATTGAGAGCAAAAGATAGGCTCCTTGACGAATGGTGTCTGGCTTGAGACAGTCTAGAAATGTTTGCTACTTTTCTTAGCATAGCTTCAGAAGACACCTAGAAAAGCAAATTTCTGTTTGTTTGTTTTTCCCAGTAAATTGTCTATAATCTGCATATTTTAAAAATTAAAAAAAGTTTCAATAAAACATAATTAAAGTAATTTGCTGTTTAAAATAATAGAACGAGATTAAGATAATATTATATAGATGTATAATATAATGGAAAGTCTACACACACACAGACCCACATACATAACATGACTTCCTTTTCATTCAAAGGGGTTTCTGGTAGTATCACTTCAATTTCCCTATATCATATTCATCAGTGATGAGTGGGGGAAAATTAGGCCAGGGAGATCGGGACCTGAGAATTGCAGTGTGCAAGGAACATTGCTAAATCAAACTCAAAACTCTTTGAAAATTTTCAAGTCATTAATTTTTTAAAATTTACCATGCGTTCTAAAAAAATAAAATCTCCCTCTCTTTCACAGTGTCTCCCTTCACTGCAGAAATTATGTGAGTCACTTCCAAATAAACGATAGGTGCTTCCTGTTCTGTGGGCTCTCGAAGCTCTGAAATCGCAAGCAACAGTCCCAGGAGGAAAGTCACCGAGGTCCTGGTGGTGAGGTGGGAGAGGCAGGAAGAATTGGCAGCTGGTGATTACACTGAAAGCGACTTGCCAGTTCACAGAGTTAATTACAGTGAAGCAGAGGATCTTAAAATTCAATTGGCACAAGCAAACAAGCAAACAAAAACTTAGCTGTCTCATTGTTGACTATTGCTGGTGGTAAAACAGCTGCTAATGTGGCAATTTAACTCTTCAGGTATTTGTGTGATGTGAAGATTACTGTTGACAGACTATTCACCAGAACCGACCAAAAGTCGGTAACAATGAAAAGTCAGAACAATAACTTCCAGCTACTGAGCTCTTGCTATGTGTTATGTGCCAAATGGTCTACATTCTCCCATTTAATCTCCACAGCAATCCTGAGACAGTACTATCATGACCTCCATTTTACAGACAAGGTAATTGAGGCACAGAGAAGTTCCTGAATTTGCCTACGATCATACTGCTGTAAGTGGCAGAGCTAGGCTCTGAACCCAGGCAGTCCATTCATTCATTCACAGTTTGGAACTCCTGAGACAGGCACAGTGTCAGGGGTTTATAGACCACGATGAACTCTTAGAGTTGGTCCTTCATGGACAAATTAGACTTCGTGGCATCTAATTATCGTTTCTGACTCCTAATACCAGCTCTCTCAACTAACCTGTAGATCAGCAATTTTCAACCAGTGTGCCACAAGATTTTTTAAAACGTGCAATACCTGACTATTTAGTCGGGGGCGCTGACTTCTTTTCCCTTAGATTGTCAAATTAAAAAAAAAAAAAAAAAAAAAAAAAGCAGCCCTGGCCAGTTTGGCTCAGCGGTTAGAGCGTCGGCCCGCGGACCAGAGAGTCCCGGGTTCAGTTCCCGCTAAGGGCACATACCTCAGTTGCAGTTTGTCCCTGGCCCCGGTTGGGGTCGTGTGGGTGGCAACCACTCAATGTATCTCTGTCACGTCAATGTTTCTCTCTCTCTCTTCCTCCCTCTCTCCTTCTCTCCCTCCCACTCTATCTGAAGATAAATGCAAAAATGTCCTCGGGTGAGGATGAAAAAAAAAAAAAAAGACAACAGCCAACAAAACAAGAGCCATCTGGTGTGAATAAATCAAAATTATACCTATTTTTTGTCAGATTGGCAAAAAATATATTTCTTGGTGTGCCACAAAATTTTAGTAACAAGTTCATGTTTGCCATGAGATGAAACAGGTTAAAAATCGCTGCTCCAGAGGGCCGTGGTGCTGCACACACTTTAAAGTCTGCCATTGTCTCTGACACCAGCAATCACCAGAGACCACAGCCTTCCCCACTGCCATATCCTAGCCATGCTCAGACACCCTCAGCAGCAGTGTCTTAGTGCAGCAAAGGACGATGGCCATCTTCTAGGGTATACACTACATGTCTGCTCCAGGCCTGCTTTGTTTTATGTACCCAGTAAGGGTGGGAGCAGTAAATTCAAGTCTGTACGTCCTGGGAGCAGAGCTTACCATGGGTGCGAGAAGCCACTTTGATTACGAGGTATCTTATTAATAACAAAATTTGCATGTTGGTCTTTACCTCTTCATAATTAGAACTTGATCTTCACAGATTCTGACATAAAGCCTGCTTCTTGTGAATCCTGAAAAAACAAACAGCAAAATTAGCTTGCACTTTACTTACCCAGTAGGAAACACCTTAAAGCGGTCTCCTTACCCTGTAACATTGCACATAACCCCACAAGGTCATTTTTATTTCCCAACTGATAGTATTTCCTTCTGTTAGTGAATATAAATCCTGAAATGTGTTCTCTTTGACCAATCTGTCCCTTATGTGCCTTTGAGCAAACTCTGAAGGACAGACATGGCTTCTCTGGCAATGACCCACATTTAGAAACCATGGAAAGGCTGAATGGCCACTTACTTGGGGTAGAGTAATCATAATAAACGGTAACAGTAATAAGTATATAGAGGGCATGCTATATATGGGCTAGACATTGTGCCAAACACTCTACATGCATTGTCTCATTTAATAATTACAGTGGCTTTAGATGTGTATCATGACTACAGATAACAGGGAAGGAAGCCTGTTCACGCAGAGTAAATAGCTTACCTGAGGTCACACAGCTAACAAATGGCAGTGCTAAGATGTAGAATTGGACCCACCAGGCACTAGAGCCTGCATCACACAGGCGTGGAAATGAATGACCATTTGGTCTTTAAGGTTTTGTGACTCTGAGATGTTCTGCTTTACTCTGCTTTGAACAAAGCATATCAGAAGTGCTACCTTGGGTTCCTCTGGTCACCATGCTGCAAGTGGGAAAACAAACAACCTGAAGCAGGTTCTAAGGGGAACAACCAAGGTGGGGAAGATACTCAAACCACGGCATGAGAGGAAGAGTTTAAGTAGCCAGAAATATTTCAATTCTTATTCAAGAAAGAATAGGCTGGTGTTGTGCAGCTCCAGGTTGGAAAACCAGGACCAATAAGAGGTAGTTGGGGGAAACAGATTCTGATTGTATATAAAGACAAGTGTGTTACTCCTCAGATTGGAAAGCGACGGAAAGAATTTTTGAATGTTAGTTCCATCACTGTGGGTAACATGTTGTTTTTGCTTTCCAGAGCCCATCCCCCTTTATGCTGAAAGCAATGGCCTGCTTTCCTTTGAGAAAAATAACATTTCCCCATTCAGAGCATTCTTGGGGGATAATCAATCAAGTTGTACTAATCACCCCTGGCCAAGAGTTGAGTATGTGACCCAGTTGGCCCAGTCAGATTCTTTTTCTCAGAGTTCTCTATCTTGAGCTGAGTAACATGAGGATGGACAAATGGCTGGAGTTGATTTGTCCCTGAGCAGTGCCTTGACCTACCTGAGTATTGGCTTCTATTCCTGGATCTTGAACTTCCCACAGTAGGAGCTGTGCACTGGTCAGAAAACATTAGAGATAATTAGTAAGAGGCTTCTTACCGATGAGGATGACAAAATACTAGAAATGTTATTTTATTATTATTATTGATTTGAGAGAGAGAGATAAATCCATTTGTTGTTCCACTTATTTATGTATTCATTGGTTGCTTCTTGTATGTACCCTGACCAGGGATCAAACCCGCAACCTTGGCGTATGGGGATGACACTCTAACCAACTAAGCTTCCTGGCCAGGGCTAGAAATGTTCTTGTATATTAAACATGTCCTTCAAGCTATATTTTTTCATCATTTTATTCCAATCTTTAAAGAGAATCATCAAGGAGCTTATCTCCAACTTAAGTTTCTTACAGTGTGGTTTGACCTTGAAGAATAGAATTAGTACTATACTTTGTCCTATTCAACATTCTCTCAATTCCATGAACTACCTATGTCTTCCCAATACATTCTATTTTTGCTTAAGTTAACAGGAATGTTTTCCTAAGGTGAGCAAAAAGTCTAACTGACACAACCATTAACTAGATGCATGACTATAATCGTGGGAAACAATTTGACCTCTCTGAGCCCTACTTCCTTCATTTGAAAATAACCCCAGTAGGTTTTAGAATATAAGATAGTATCTATAAAGAGAAAGACACATAGTAGGTACTCAGTAAGTACTGGTTCTCTTCTCTTTCTCCTCTAAAGTATACATTTTCTGTTTTCAGAAAACAGAGATATCTGATAAAAAGCATCTTAACTGTGATGATACAAAATATAAGATACATTCTTATATATTAAACATCCCTTTCAAGACATATTTTCCCATCATTTTCTTCTAGTCTTTAATGAGAATCTCCAAGGATTGTATCAAACCCAAATTTCTGAGGATGCGGCTTTCCTTTTAAGATCTGCTATGAGGACATGGGAATTTCCCTTCTGTGGCGGATGTTGACTTGAAGCAAATGGGTTGTGTAGAATTCTCGAGCTAGGACCAAAGTGGGAGGTGGAAGGAGGACCTCAGGCCCTGAGAATGGGAAGAAAATGACAATAAGAAGTAAAGGGGTTCGAATGAGAGAGCTGGGTAGGAAAGAGGTAGATGGGAGCTGCAGAGTGGGAGGAAAGCCAGCCGAGACCAGAAACAAGACAAGAATTGCTGCTGCCAGTTTGGGGTGGGAAGTTATAGACTGAAGCTAGAAAATGAGCACAGAGAATTGGGTAGAATTAGGGAGCTGGGCTGGGTAAGGGCTCAGCCCCAGTGCTTGGGTTGAGTGCCAGCTATGAACAAGGCACGTGAGATCTCTCCCAGGCCGGGAGCTGCATTAACCTTGTAAGGCTTTAATTGTCAACATGTTTTCAGTTGAAACACTTGTACATTCTTAACTACGGTGGTCTCATGGCCTCTGACTAAAAGGTGGTTCAGGGAGTAAGAAGGAGGGTATATTTCTATCACCCCATACATGTCTTAAACCATATTTAACACAACAGAGAGTAGTAGAACACTCTAGAAGGGCCCTTGGACATGATGTTCCCTGGGAAAATTTAAAAGCCAACCCAGGGATTGTCCTGTAATTTGTTGTAGGCTTGTGTACCATTCTTGCCTGTGGGGTCCAACCTCAGGGTTGGACTTGCGTCTTCCTCCTTTGCTTTGGGATGCTGCTTTGACAAAGTGTCACCAAGACCCTACCACAGTCTCTCTGCAGAAGTGGGAGGCTTGATGGATTACCCAGGGGCCTCCAGGGCCTGGGCTAAGAAGAGGATTCTGAGCCCAGAGTTTTGGGCCCACACACTTTAAATCTGAGGATTAATGCTTGATCCTCCTCAAAGGGCAAGAGGGGTGTGGGGGTGGGGTTAAGCTCTGCTGGTTAATCACAAATGTTTCAGATACAAATCTTTAAGGCGGGAACTTTGCAAACAACAAAAACAACCCCAGGAAAACTCTACTGAAAGCCTTACCTCAACTCATTACTCAACTTTGCGAATGTGGAGGACTTCGTGAGACATTTTAAGTAAAGAAAGGAGTTACTTAAAGGCTAAGGGTATCTGGGATCAGCTAAAATTGGGCAATGAGAAACCCAGGTTGCCCTTTCAGGATATTATTCACCCTATAAAAACAAAGTGTATTTGTTCGCAGTAAACATGTCAGAACAGCAGTGGTACAGGACAAGTGTAGACTGGTTGCTGCCCAATCCGCCAATTTTCAGATAAAAGACCAGGAGCTGATAGGTGACAGATTACCATTAGAGCATTTGCAAGAGGATCTTTTCTGGTTCATCATTTCAGTGTCAAACATGTAAGTGTATCAATAAAAGTTCAAAGCAACTTCTGTTCTCATGATGTATTTACAGTATTTACATAAAGGGGGAAGAAAAGCTCTGGTTGATGGCACCCCTGGAACCACTGAAATCTCATGACCTGTGGAGTGAACATAGATGAAATCCCATACCTGTCCTAGTACTTGCTTATAAGACAGGGCAAGGCCAGATCCCTAAACTATGAATAAAAATATGTTTGTCCTATTCATGAGCAGATTTCATCTGTATCCTACACACTGACCCTAATGCATCTATTAAAAGGAGAGAATTATTCTAGCTTGGCCTGTCCCACACTTCAACAACTTGTATACTACCTCACAATTTTTGCCATATTATCATAAGGTCTATACTATTATTTGCTGATTTTTTTCATTAAATCAAATCCCCCCCCCCACTTTTTTTTTTTACCTAAATGGAGTATTTCTGAATAAAATTTGTCTTTTCCAAATCAGTTTTACCTGTGAATGTATAGCTTTTATGGGCTAATTGTTTTTTCTAACATCAATTTAAATAAATATGTAGCTATTATAAGAAAAAAAAAGTATGGCTAAAAAAATAGCTTAAAACATTTAGTGTAACCTTGAGTGGCGTACAGACCACAGTCGGGAAAATACTGCCCAGGTAAGGAGAATGCTACGTGTGAGTGAAACTTTATACAGTCTGTCCAATCCATCCATGGAAGAGGGTGATCAGTTCTAACACTTTCGTTAATTGGCTGATCCATTCTGGGTTCATCAGTTCACTCCTTACAACTTCACTTCCTTGTCTGAGGAAGTCGGACTAAATAGGCTCTGAGTTCCTTTCTGTCTCTAAGGATCTGCGATTTCCCAAGATTATGTTCTGGGACCAGCACCCACAGGAGACACTGTCAAGGGTTAGCTCGCTGGCACCACTCCATACATGTGCTTAATCTTCCCGAGAATTTTGCCAAACTTTGCCTTTCCTTTTATCAGCAATGGTTAGGGAATACTCCTTCCAGCCAGTGTGTGGAAGAAAAAGCCCTGTATCTTTAGTTTGAATGAATTGCAGTAGAAAGAAAGGGAGGTGGGAAAAAGGAAGTTGGAAGGTGACTTTTAAGGATTGCTGACTTAACCCCTTCTGACACCCCAATGACCTGAAATGATCTCTGGGAAAAGCGAAAGCTAATTTGATTAATCCACACCTAAGAGCTCAGTGATGATAAATAATAGGAACAATAAGGCATAATTAGTCCGGCCGGTGTGGCTCAGTGGTTGAGCATCGACCCATGCACCAAGAGGTCGCCGGTTCGATTCCCAGTCAGGACACATGCCCAGGTTGCGGGCCCGATCCCCAGTGGGGGGCATGCAGGCGGTGGCCAATCGATGTTCTCTCTCATCGATGTTTCTATCTCTCTCTCCCTCTCACTTCCTCTCTCTCTAAAAAATCAATAAAGGAAAAAAATTAAAAAAAAAATAAGGCATAATTAATAATGGGTTATCAGTCTAACAAAGTAATGGCAATTCGGCTAACCTCACTGAGCCTTCATTTCCTCATTTGTAAAAGAAGGAGTTTGAACTGGATGACTTGTGAAACTTCTCCCAGCTCTGAAGTTTTTTCATTGTATGACTTCAACTTTTATTTTTAAACAAAAAAATAGCCAGATTTTAAATTTGATAGAATGACTTTAAAAATCTGGCATTAGAAGACAAGAATAGAGTAACTTTTTAGGATAATCACCTATCAAACTTTTACATGAGTAATTTTTGTTAAGTTTTTGGAACTATGATAAAATCTCTGGCACAACTAAGTCTAAATGTCACATGTCTGTGTTATTCATTATTTTATTCATTTATTTGCTCATTTTTGCTTCAAACATGCACTGTACACTTATTATGTACCAGGTAGTGGAGCATGGAGATTAAGAGTATAATTCTAGAGGCAAAATAACTTGGGATTGAATCCCATATCCACTACACATTAGCTCTAAGCCTTGGTTCCTTTATTTATAAACCAGGAGTGACAATATATTGATCATAATTATAGGGTTATTGAAGATCAAAAGAGCTATCTGGTAGAAAGTCAAGTGCCTCAAATATAGTGAACATTCAATAAAAGGTAGCTGTTATCATCCTCTTCATCACCATTGTTATGGGCTAAATAATGTCCCCCTCCAAATTCACGTGTTGAAGTCCTAATCCCCCATATTTCCGAATGAGACTGTATTTGGAAATAGAGCTTTTAAAGAAGTAATGAAGGTAAAATGAGGTTGTATAGGTGAGCCCTGATCCAATATGACTAGCGTCTTTTTAAGAAGAGGAGATTAAGGCAGAGGGAAGACCACGTGAGGACACAGGGAGAAGAGAGCCATCTACAAGCCAAGAAGAGAGACCTCAGAAGAAACCAACCCTGCTGACACCTTGATCTTGGATCGCTAGCCTTCAGAACCATGAGGAAATACATTTCTGTTGTTTAAGCCACACAGTCTGCGGTGCTTGTTACAGCACCCCTCGCAGAGGACAGAGTCATCGTCCCCCATCATCACCATGTGCTGGGATTCAAAGGTGGTTATGCCTTTAACTTTTCTTCAATGAATTCACGGTCTGATAGAGGGAGACAAGCACATAGGCAAATATACTTTACGATACAGGCTGATAAGAACAAAAATAGAGGTCCGTACCCACTAGAGCACGGAAGAGGGAATGCTTTACAATATGGAGTGGGGAGGTACTTAAAGAGAAGTAAAGGAGAAAAAGGGAAAAGGTCATAAAGGACACTAGTTCTAAAAGGTCAAGGAAGGTCACTTGCTAGATACGGTGGGACAGAGCATTTTAGGTGAGGGGACAGCACATTGGGTAGAATTTGTGTGTAACAAGGACGTTCTTCAGGATTTGTCACTGAGGAATCATTAGTTCTGTAACATCACCTGTTTGTGATGGAGAGAAAGTCAGTCCTAACCAAAACCAAGTGAAAGACAAGTATCACATGATCTCACTTATTTGTGGAATATAATGAACAAAATAAGCTAATGAACAAAATAGATCTAGAGACATAGAAGTAAGGTTCAGACTAACAAACCTTAGAGGAGGGATTAGGGGGGCAAGGGAGGAAGACATAAATCAAATAACTTATAAGCATAATTAATTTTAAAAAGTTTGCCAACATAAAATAATAGTAGTAGTAATAATAATAATAATTTAAAACATTTTATTGTTAAAAAAATAAAGTAGATAATTATATGGAAAAAATAAAAAGTGAGACAGACGCTATAAATCAGCTGGATAAGCTGGTGCCTGGACATGCATTTCTACTGTCCAGATCACTTAAGGATAGCACAAAGAGAGAAATTCCCATTTTGGCCCACCAGAAGCATTTAGCAAGCCTGTGTATTTTGCTTGGAAGCTAAGGTAACATGACACCTCAGCTTTAGTTCAGAATGGATAAGAGGACAATGGGAATGGGGGAGAAATAACCTAATTCTGAGAAGGTGGTGCAAATGTAATCCAATTATTCTGGTGTGTTCATATGTGGAGATTTAGAATATATAAAAATATGATTATAATGGGTGTCACATAAAGCCCTCATGATAAATTTTTTTTAAATGTCCTTAAATGAATTCAAGCAAGCAGGGGAGGTAATATTATTCTCTTCCCGTTTCATGGATTGTCAAGGATTAATGAGCTAATTAATATCTGTAAAGCTTTCTAGCAATGCAGAAGAAAATAACTGGAAAACTAGGAGGTGTTATTTCTCTCCCCACCCGCTGCAGAGCTAAAAAACCAAACACAAAACACTCTGTCTCAGCTTTTTATCTTTTTTATATAACAAAAGATGATCAAAGAACATTTTATTAAAAGACAAAAAAGAATTCCCCATTTTACTAATATGGCAACTTTTATTGCTCTGTAGTTCCTTCATCTTTATTCTGATTCATCCCTGGCTGTAATAATTTATGTACTTTGTATTTTAAATACATATTTTGCATTAGCTTTTCTTTGTTTTTACTTAACATGTCATACAGCTTGTTCATGTTGCTTACAGAATCTTCTTAACAATTTCAAAAATATTCTGTTGATGTATGAATTATATGGCATAAAATCCACACATTTTATTGTATAATTTTAGAGGTTTTAGTAAATTTATAGAGTTGTGCAACCATAGCTAAAATCCAATTTTAGAACATCTCCATCCCTCACAAAATTCCCTTGTGCACATCTGTAGTTCCTGGTTTCTTCCCTTTTCCCAGGGAACTACGAATATGCTCTCTGTTTTAGATTTGTATTTCCTAGAATTTTAATGTAAAGTTGTGTCTGGTTTATTTCAACTAGCAACATATTTTTGAGGTCCATCCACATTGTAGTATGTATTAGTAGCTTGCTTCTTTGTATTTCTGAACGATATCCGATTATATGGATATAGCACATCTTGTTACTGAGTTGTAAGAGTTTCATGTATATTCTGGATTTGTGTCCTTTGTTAAATATATAATTTGCAAATATTTTCTCCCAGTTTATGGCTTTTCATTTTCTTAATGCTGTTTTTTTTTTTTTTGGAGAGGAAATGTTTTTCATTTTGATGAAGTCTGGTTTATTGTTTTTCTTTTCATATCATGCTTTTGTTATCATACCTAAGCATAATCCAAGGTCACTACAATTTTCTTCTTTCTGTATCCTAAAGTACTTTAGTTGTAGTTCTTATGTTTAAGCCTGTGATGTATTTCAAGTTAATTTTTGTGTCTGGTATAATGTAAGCTCTATCCATCAGGTGATGGACCCTTGGATTGCTTCCAAGTTTTGACTGTTTTTAATACTGCTGCTATGAACATATGTCTTTGTGTGGACGTATGTTTTCACTTTTGTTGCAGGTAACTAAGAGTGAAATTGCTGAGTCATATGGCAACTTGGTGTTTAACTTTTTAAAGAAACTACCAAACTGTTCCAAAGTGGCTGCACCATTTTACATTTCCTTCCCACATATAGCAATGTAGGAAGCTTCTGATAACTCCACATTTTTGCCAACACTTGCTATTGTCTTTCTGTTTTTTTAAATTCTTTTTCTTTTATTGATTTTTAGAGAGAGAGGAAGGGAGAGGGAGAGAGAGAGAGAGAGAAACATCAGTGAGAGAGAACACCGACTGGCTACCTCCTGCATGCCCTCCACTGAGGATTTGGCCCACAACCTACCTGGGCATGTGCCCTGACCAGGAATCAAACCAGTGACCTCCTGGTGCATGGGTTGACGTTCAACCACTAAGCCACACCAGCCAGGCTTGTCTTTCTTTTTTAATGTAATGTTTGAAGTGAGGGGTAAGTGGTATTTTATTGGTTTCAGTGTGCATTTCCCTAATAACTAATGATGTGGAACATCTTTTGGAATGTATTGTTAGCCTTTTATATATGTTCTTTGGTGAAATGACTATTCAAATCTTTTAGCTTGTTTTTAAATTAGGTTATTTGACTTCTTGTTACTGAGTTGTAAGAGTTTCATGTATATTCTGGATTTGTGCCCTTTGTTAAATATATAATTTGCAAATATTTTCTCCCAGTTTATGGCTTTTCATTTTCTTAGTGCTGTTTTTTTGGAGAAGAAATGTTTTTCATTTTGATGAAGTCTAGTTTATCAATGTTTTTCTTTTCAGATCATGCTTTTGGTATCATATCTAAGCATAATCCAAGGTCACTACATCTATTTCTGTATCCTAAAGTATATTAGTTGTAGTTCATATGTTTAGGCCTGTGATGTATTTCAAGTTAATTTTTGTGTCTGGTATAATATAAGCTCTAAATTGTTTGGTTTTTTTAATCCTCACCCGAGGATATGTTTCCATTTATCTTCAGATAGAGTTGAAGGGGGAGAGAGAGAGAAACATCGATATGAGAGAGATACATTGATTGATTGCCTCCTGCATGACCCCAAGCAGGGCCGGGACCAAACCTCAACTGAGGTACGTGCCCTTGACCAGAATCGAACCCGCAACTCTTTAGTCTGCGGGCCGATGCTCTAACCACTGAGCAAAACTGGCCAGGGCATAAGTTGTTTTTATTTTAATGTGGATATTCCGTTGTCCCACCACCATTTGTTGAAAAAACTATTCTTTCCCCATTAAATTGTCTTGAATCCTTTGTCAAAAAATCAATTGACCATAAACGTAACAGTTCATTTTGGGGCTCTCGATTTTAATTCATTCACGTCTATCTTTATGCCAATACCATACTGTTTTGATTTTGTAGACGAATTGTAAGTCTTGAAATCAGGTTGTGTAAAATCCTCCAACTTTGTTCTTCTTTTTCAAAATTCTTTTGGCTTTTATTGTAACAATTTTTGATGGTGCAGAATAGTCATTAAAATGGATGTTTAATAATAAATGCACTTCATCACTTTTGATACCACAAAAGACTGTTCCAGTCTCTCCCCCCACACCCCACCATTATTATTAACTTTGCAAAGAACATCTTTATGCCTATACCTCTTGTTTCTCTTGGTTGTATAATTTCTCAAGGTAAAATCCTGGGAGTGGGATTATTGGATCAAAGGCTATGAAGGTGTGTACCCACCGGTTTGGTATAAAAGGGGAACAACCTTGATAGATACAGCAGTGGTTTTCACACTGAGGGGCTAATGTTTTTTAAAGCACTTAACGAGGTGCTAGGCATTATGCTAAATGCTTTATACCCATTATTTCCATGAAACTTCACAACTACTCCTAAAGTAGGTGTGATTATCTCCATTTAACAGAAGAGAAGACTGAGTTAAGTACTTTGACTCATACCAGGCACATGGCCCAATCTGGGCAGCAGATAGATGGTACAGCCAAGACTGCAGCCCAGAAAGCCTCCCTCACTTACTACTTTTGTTTTATGTTTTGTTTTTTTCTTCTTCATTGATTTTAGAGAGAGAGGAAGGGAGAGGGAGAGAGAGATAGAAATGTCAATGAGAGAGAACATCGATTGGCTGCCTCCTGCATGACCCCCACTGGGGATCGGGCCCACAATCTGGGCACATGTCCTGACCAGGAATTGAACCGGTGACCTCTTGGTGCATGGGTCAATGCTCAACCACTGAACCACACCGGTCGGGCTTATGTTATATTTTGAATGTGAAGATTCATCTTAAGTCTTTCCAGAAGGCTCAGTGCTGGGTGTTGGCACTCTCCACAGACATTCTCAGTCCGTACTTTTTCCGCACTCCCTCTAAGTCAAGAGCTCTCAAGCCCTTTAAACCAAGGACACAGCATCTCCCACTCCCTTGGCCTGGAGCATGGACTGAGAGGAAGACCTTCGGACAGGTGACAGAGAGTGCACAACGGTGGGGCTGTCCTGCAGAACAAAGAGAGTGTCTCGGCTGGGAGGAGATACCAGCTCTACTGTCCTACTCGCTCAAAGGAGCAGCTACAGACAAAGCAGTGGGGGCCCTGCCTGGGAGCCTGCAGCTCAGAGTAATGGAGACTCTAGGCTCGGCTGAGCAGGCCCCACACAGGTGCCCAGGCCAGGAGAGTTTGGGTGTCTGCTTTGTCCAGGCGGGAATTCGGGCTGCCTGGCCCAGCCTCGGCCCACTCTCAGTCAAAAGCTGGCATTGATGAGGGCAGTGGGTCCTGTTTCATTCCAGGACTGTGCCCTGAAACAGCACGAGGCTGAAAGTCGCTCTTCCTTCCCTGGGGAGATGCTGAGAATGCACAAAGCTAAAGCCTCACCACCCCCATCGCTCTCTAACCACCTGCTGGCAGAATTGACCCTACACTCCAGGCTATTGTTCAGATGTTTTCCTCTGCCCCAGATGACCTACCTTCTCACCTCCCTATCTGCCATTCTTCCAAGACAGCTCAAATCCTATTTAAGTTTTATCTAAGCCTAAGTCCACATGAATGGCTACAGCACGCTGGGCACATGTCCCAGGTCTCCCTGATAGGAGTTAGCCCCCTTCCTCAATGCCCTCTTAGTACTTTGTCTCTGTGACTATTCTACTTTTCACGGTGCAGGACTGTCATTCTGCTCCCCGCTCTGAGGCCGAGCTCTGGAGCTTCTCTAACTCTGGATGCGGAGTTTCTACCTTCCAGTCCCTGGCTCAGCAAGCTGACTCTCATATTCTGGTTCTTATTCAACCACAAGCTCTTTTGTTGTTTTTCTCATCATCTCCCTATAACCAGTGCTTCTTGGCACGTGCTTTGGGAAACACTGCTGTACTTATAACCCCTGCCTGGAGACCTGACTCAGGCTCGGATTGCCCCCTTGACTCATGGTTTGATTTTGGCCTTATTACCCACAGGCAAACCTACACTATCACCATCCAGCCATAAAACGTCTGCAGCAGGAACCGCCTCCCTTCCCTGAATACATATTTCAGTTGTAAGTGGCTTTTGCTATAGATAAAATTACCTTATGGTGGAGGAGGTATAGTTGTGATGGTTAGATAGGGCTAAGTATGAGGAATAGATTCCTCTGCACTTCTTGAAAATGTGCTTCTCCCAGAGGGTATTGAGAATGAGAATCCAGGTCCAAGTTCAGCTGGTGCCCGACAACGAACTCTAGAGACTGGTCAAGAGGGGCAGGGCCAAGCATATACACCTATTAACTGCACTGAGCTTTGGACCCTGCTGTCCATGGCTTCCTTCAGAAGCTCTCTCCTGCCTCAGTTCTCTTCCCATCTCTTCACTCCTCAGTCTCTTTGGCGACATCCTCTTATTCTACCCACTTCTTCCTCTTCTTTTTATTTATTTATTTTATTTTATTTTATTGATTTTTAGAGAGAGGATAGGAAAGAGAGAAAAACATCAAAGTGAGAGAGAAACATCCATCGGTTGCCTCCTGCACGCGCCCTGACCAGGGATCGAACCTGCCACCTTTTGGTGTATGGGACAGATGACGCTCCTGTACACCAGCCAGGGCCCTACCCACTTTTTCAAGGTAGGTGTTCCCAGAGGCCCCTTCATCTTCCTTTTCTGCATCAATCTATTCTGTGATCTCATTCTACCCCATACATTTAACTCCCACATGTATGTCAAGGATTCCCAAACCCACCTCCAGCTCAGCGCTCTCCTTGAGCTCCAGACCTGCAGGTAATCAGCTGTGTCCTGCTCCTCCTCTGCCTTTCTCCTGGGGAAACAGATGTGACTAAAAAATCTAATTCTCATTTGTCAGAGGTGGGCTGTGGGCAGTGGGGACAGAATGACGCCTTGACTCGTCCATCTATTCCACAGGTACCACGCTCTGCTGGATGTCAAGTACTGGGGTAAGCCCCAGCAACCAAAAGAGGAGTAATACACGGTGCCCACTGTCAAGAGCCTCGCTCT
Source organism: Tadarida brasiliensis (assembly GCA_030848825.1). Classification (NCBI taxonomy): domain Eukaryota; kingdom Metazoa; phylum Chordata; class Mammalia; order Chiroptera; family Molossidae; genus Tadarida; species Tadarida brasiliensis. Next base: position 42,041,494 of record CM061272.1, on the reverse strand, counting down.
GTGTGCGAGTAGAAAGATGACATATAACACTGTGTGGTAAACACAACGCTTGACAGATACAGATAAAGTAGCATGGGCACCAGATGCGCGAATTACTAACTCTGCCTGTGGAAGACTTCGCAGACAAGGTACCTGGAGAAATTCCTGGAGGTTTCTGGAGTTTTGTGTCTGTGAGCATTCGTGCACATGTGGATAGGTGCTCGGTCAATATTTGGCAGCTGTGAGAGTGGGAGCCAATAGCCAGTGCTAAGAATGGTGGAGCAGCCCTGGCCGGTTTGGCTCAGCCCGTGGACCAGAGAGTCCCGGGTTCGGTTCCCGCTAAGGGCACGTACCTCGGTTGCAGTTTGTCCCCGGCCTCCAGTTGGGGTCGTGTGGGTGGCAACCAGACAGTGTGTCTCTCTCACATTGCTGTTTCTCTCTCTCTTCCTCCCTCTCTCCCTCCCACTCTATCTGAAAATAAATGCAAAAATGTCCTCGGGTGAGGATAAAAAGAAAAGAGAATGGTGGAGTAGGAAGAGAGGAGGCCAGGGTCATTGCTGATTTTGTGGGACAATCATCCTGACCTTGAACTCCAGACTTATTTTACATGAGAGAAAAGTAGGCCACACACTCTCTTTAAAACGTCCTTGTAAAAACGTTCCTTGCCAACTAACAAAATTCTCGTCATGTGGAAAAGAATCTTAGAGACCCACTAGTCCTGTTTAGCAGAATTCTGAATCTTACACCTGTTATAAAACCTTAGGGCGGATGGAGGTGGGCTGGGCCCATCAGCCTTCCTGCCCTGTGACTGTCCTTGCTGCAGATCCCTAAGGCTCCAGGGAAGACAGTCTGCAAACTACCGTGTCCTCTTTTTATTATACTGGAGGAAAGAAAAGCCCTGAGAAATTTGTCCAAGGTCACACAACTAGATTGTGCTGAAGCCAAAATGGGATTAAGGTTTCAGCGCTCTGCTCACTGTTTTGCTTTTGTTTTTTCCCTTTACAGGTTGACTTAGGGAGAATGGAAGGAACAACGCAGAGGGCTCATAAAGAATGGAAATTTGGACTCTGAAATGTAGGAAGTAAAGGAGGAGGGAACAGGAGGAGTAAGAAAGAGAGAAGAGAAAACACAGGAACTGCAATGTTGAGACTGTTTATCAGTTAACTGGCTATTTGTTCAGTGTTACCTGAGGATGTTGAGAAATCTTGGTTCCTAATACTGCCCTGTAACAGTCATTATCACTGCTGTGGGAGGCGTTCTTTCCCAGGATAAAAATGCTCCTATAATCAATACGTCACAGTCTGAAGCTTCTGTGACTCACGTGTGTGTGCTCAGCACTGTGTGAAATGTGGTGCAGACACAAAGGGATAACAGAGGTGGCCCTGCCCAGAGTAGACTGCTCTGGGGATTTGTGCCCAAACTGCCAGGCCCCCTGAACTCCCCATTCCGAGGAAGCCTGCTCCCTGCTGTCATGCTTCTTCAACGTGATCTTATACCCTGGGCCCAGTTGATTGGGCCAGAGGTGTCCATTTAACCCACACAGAACCAATCAGAACCTATTCACAGTAAATAGGGGTGGGGGGGAGAGAAGGAAAGGAGAAAGAGACAGAGAAAGACACAGGATTAAGAAGGAAGAGGAGGAGAAAGGGGGTGGGGAGGGAAGAAGAGGAGTCAGATAGAGAAACCAGATAAAAGAACAGAGATTTACGTGACAACCTTTTGTTACCTACGTGCGATGCATACCAGAGAAGGCAGATATGCTAGGAGAGAGGATGCAATGAGCACTCATAGAGAACCAGAGAGAGAACCAGAGATTATCCCCAGTGTTCCTGACAGCAGATTCCCAGTCCTGCTCCAGGACAGTGCTCGAGAGATAGAAGTTAGCAGCACGCCCACTCTGGCAGGAGGTGACAGCCCCTTTGGACTGAGAGCCTCCACAGGACTCCCCTTTCCTCTTCCTCTACGCCAAATGCCATCCCGGGGCTTCTGTGTGTCCCTAACCCACATGCTCCACTCTGCTTTTCTCACAGAGTTGTTAGCTGACAGACTTCAGGTGAGACCAGGTAAGGACTGACTTGTCTTACACTTCCACGGGAATTCAAACACATCAAGGCACAGTGGAAATGAGAGTTTCTGCCTTTGATCCTAAAGGTCAGAGTCACCATGAGGCCAAGAACTGGCATAAAAATGTTGTTGTAACTAGTTAGTTTATTAATATTAATAATAGAAAGAGAGCAAAGGGGAGGCCAGACATTATAAGCATGGTCATCGGGACAGCTTCACCAGGAAGCTACAACTTCATGCTCTCAGGGAACCACACTGGTCCATTCCCTGCAAATCACTGGGGGAAGGGAACAAACAAAGGGGGAAATGGTCACATGTACAGTGACATCCAGGTGACCCAGGGGAGGTGCTTGCCTGTCAGTCTAGCCTGGGGAAAAGATCAGTGGCTAGAAGGGTGAAGCCACAGCAAGAATGTGAAATCTTGGAAGATTAAAATCCCCATACAAAGAGTTCCCTCTCTCTTGCCTGCTCCTGTGCTCTCTTGCTCTTTTTCCATGACCCACACTTGCCCGTGTGCTACCCTGCCACATGGCCTTAAGCAGCTGCATGGCATGGGCCATGCAGACCCCACACGCAATGGACAGCAGCTGGGAACACAAGCTAACCTAGCCAGATGCTGGGCTGGACTGTGCTTTAATATGGAACAGGAACTCTGGACACTGGTTTTAATTCTGGCACTACTGATGACAAGATTGGACTTCTCCCATGGCGGGATGGACAGAAATAGGACCTTACAGGGGAACTCCCTTAATTTTACATCCTCAATTAAACTTTCCACAAAATCCCATCCTCCTGTTGGGGCCTCAGGACATTCTTTTCCTTTGGCACGCCAAGACTCCACTTCCACCGATAATAAAAAGAGTTACCTGTGCCACTGGAGATGGCCATGCCATGCAACAATGCCTACTTTCAGAATCCCTATAAAAGCAATCACTAAGGGATTTTTTTTTTTTTAATTTCAAATTTGCATAGTATACCCATTGTTTTCACTTAGATTGTTTTAGGGAGGCTTGAGCAAGAGGGGCTAACTCTCCCAAGCACCTCTTGGCACTGTTACTGGTTGTATCAATGAGCAATTGACACACAATGTTGTGTAACAAATCGCCCCAGACTCGTGGTTCACACAGCAAGCACGTATTCTCGCTCTCACAAGTCTGTGTCCACTGTGGATCAGTGGTGACTGCACTGAGCCCAGCTTCAGCTGGCCTGGGCTTCTCTCGCTGTCGGGTTTGGTCTGTGTGTTTCCTCTGGGGCCCAGGTGGAAGGGGTCGCAGCCATTCAGGGGAAGCTCTTTTCATGACCATGTCAGAGGAGCAAGCAGGCAATCCCAACTGCCTGGGCTTGCATTACGCCTGTGAGCAACCCATCGGCCAAAGTCACACAGCTGAGACCCAAGTCAAGGCACAGGGAAGTTACCATGGAGGCAGAAGAGAAGGATCAAATATTCTTGAACAACCAGCCAGAGACCACCCTAACATTCGTGAACATTCTTTCTTCCCCCGTATCGGCCCAAGAGCAGTAAGAGAGGAGGATAGAACTTACCTTTTACCAACTCCATCCAGCCTAAGCTGCCTCCCCCGAGGTCCAAATACTGTCTTCTCATGCCACTTCCGTTTCCCCCAAGGCAGTATCTCTTAGCACAGACTGTCGCCTGTTATCGCTGTGGAAGTGAGAGCTGGTTCTGGGGGGCTGTCTTTTCAGGCAAGCCTTGCCGGGTACCTCACCCCGCACCCCACGGCCTCCGGAAGGTTGTAATTTCAGGGGACTTCCCAGAGGTCCAACTGCCCTCACAGAGCAATGATTATAAATCATAGTTTTATCATTTGGATTTGTCTATAATCTATGCCCCCTCCCCCGATTATAAACTTTACAAAGGCAAAGTCTGTGTCTGTTTCATTTGTGGCCCCAGCGCCAAACACAAGATAGGCACTCAAAAAATATTTGTTAAAGAAATGAGTGAATGGGCCCACAGCAATAGGTTCTATCGTATTGGACCCCAGGTTTTTAATATTTTCCTAAACGCTGGCCACATGCCTCATTTTAACTCTCCTGGAAACTCCTCCCCTCCCCCGCTCTTTTGCCTAGTGAGTGGAGACAGCTGGATTGCAAGGCTCAGGGGTGACTCAGCCTCCCGTTCGCTGTCTGGGGCCCCTCCCAGTTCTTGGAGTGACCTCTGTTAGCAGGTCACCTGCCTGGACAGGTCACCTCTGCCCTGTCTTCTGGCCTGATGACAATCAAGGTGTCCTGATAGGCTGAGCATTGCCTTCTTTCGTCAGAGCTATTAGGGAGTAAAAGTGTTGGGATTCATTGATTTTCTTCTCTCTCTCCCTCTCCTCTTTCTGTAAGTGAAGTAGAGTACTGTGACGGTAGAGGATCTGGGGAGAGGATTCCTTCCGGGTGACCTCTCAAATCAAGGCTTGCTAGCCCAAAGCATAGTTCCCTCTGGATTCAGGACTTGGCTAGCGGGACCTGGGGCAAATGGCAGATGGGAAATCAAAATACACGCTGGGCCTTTCCAAGGGCTTTAGAGCCAGATTTGGGTTCCAATCCCATCTCTACCCGTTACTGACCGTGTGACTGAGGCCAAGTTCTAAAGCCTCTCTGCTCCTCAGTTCCCACGTGTGTAAGGCCTAAGGGTGGTGCCCATCAGCACCTGAAACGAGAGAGTATTTCAAGGGCCCAGCACAGTGCCTGCCAAATGTAGAGGGGTCCTTCCTCATCCCCATCACACATGCTTATTTCTTCATCTATTTCCCTCCTCTAATTTTTGCAATAAAGTCAGGTTAGAATAAATAGCACATTGACCTAGAAGACACGAGGTTAACACGCAGAGTGTGAATTTGGAAGGAATGGATAGTCCCATCCAGAGTTTTTTTAACCTGGTCAGACTACATATCTGATAAATGCTTGTGGTGTATAAATTTAATTATTTAAAATATCTTCTCATCTTTTGGAAAGCTTTCATCTATATTCAAGATTAGAATTTCATAAACGAATGGTCATTGTAACTAAACAATAAAAAGGAATATAATTTCAGAATAAAATTGTTCTGTATATTAGGCAGACATCCCTATTTTTCTCATTTCAGCAGGACCCGTGAAAACCCCACCATGGCAGACTGTTCAGGAATCATGGGCCCATGGATGGATAACCAGCCTCCCCAGGCAGGGTGCACCCAACCTTCCCACCCCAGCCTCCGCTGCCTCCTCCTCCCACCTCTCACCCACCCCTGCTTGGAATCAGCAGTGTGGAGCCACTCTGGCTGCTCCCACAGACCTGCCTATTCCTTGTCATGAGTTTTGTTCTCTCACATTTTGCCCAGAATGCTCATGCTATCCTTCTTTATTGGGCTGCTCTTATGCATCCGTCAAGGCCCAGCCTAGGCATGAGCTCACCCAGGAGCCCTTGGTTGTTGAAGCCATTCCCCCCTCCCCCCATACACTTTCCCCTCCTGGCACCTGCAAATCTCTTTCTTAGCTCTTACTGAATGGTACTGACCTAAGTCCTTAATTTACAGCTCAACTTGCCTCCCCTGCTTCCAAGTGTTGGGCCTGTAGAGTTGCTCCAATCAAGTAGACTTAAGAAGTGAATTTGCTTTAGCACCTGAGTCCACCCTCCCAGCTCTGGCTGGATTTCTGGCCCTCACCACCCACTGGTCTGTTGTAGCCTGGCAAGTCGAGTTCCCCCTCAAGGTTTCTGAGCCTACCTGGGGGCTGCAAGTCCTGCAGTCGGTCTGCATCAGGGTCCCTGCTGCCTCCTGGGTCCTCCTCACAGCAGCTCTGCCCTCTTCTTCCTCAAGTAGCACCAGCATTATCAGACTTTTATTGAAGGTTTGAGGGGAAAAGGGTTAGATTGCAATCAAACATAATACAGGCAGCAATTTAAAAGCGTGTGTAAAACAGCAGTGTCTTAAAATTCTCCCAACCATTCCCTGTCTTCAGCTATTAACCTCAGAGAGCCCCCTTAGATGGCTGCCCTGTCGTGGGGTATGTCTTACCCTGAAACTTATCAACACACACCCATCGCCTTTCCACTTCCAGCCCTAATTCCTGTCAATTCCCTGTGCACAGCAGTTTCAGCCAGTACACCCTCCTCTCACCAAGATCTGGTTTACCTTTGGATGCCCCACACTCACGAATGAATGAGAAAGTGCTGTGTCCCACAGACCTGCACCCTCTGGCAGCACACACCAACAGCAGCAGCTCTGAAACCAGTTTCCTGCAGACACCCCAGATGTGCACTGCCTCTCCCACCAGGCTCTGCACGTGGGCAGGCAGCTGTCAGGAAGGAAGCCCTAGGATTGGTGGGGTTTGCTTTGTTTGGGTTGGTGATTTTTTTTCTTAGAGATTTATCAACACAACTTCTCTGCTAGGCTGGAGCTTCTGAGACAGGGACTGACTTATCTTTATCTGCCCGGATGAAGCACTCAGTAAATGTTTGCTGAACGCATTAAAGAGTTCATCAATGGAACTGGTTTAGCTTAACAAATAGTGAGCATGCAAGAAATATTTGTTAAATAATAGAATGAATCAATGAATCGATGAATACATTCTAAACTGCTGTACCCTTACTCCACTTTCTTTTTAGCAAGCTCACGCCTTCCTGTTTCTAACTCAAGCAGTTAACCTGACCCCAGTTCCTCATGGCGTTCAGCCTGGTTTGACCTTGGGCTGTGCAGAGTTTAGTGGTTAAGGACTCAGGCTCTGCAATCAGATAGATGAAGGTTCAAATATCTGTCACTCAGGAGTCCTGCATGGCCTTGGGCAGATCACATGGCTTAAGTCTGAGTTTCTTCCTCTTAAAATTCAGAATAACAACATTACTGACCTCAAAAGGTTTGGGGAAGAATCAGTTGAGATAATCCATGTGATGTACCTAACATAATGCCTTAATGCCTAGCACATTGCAAACACTCAATAAATGATGGGTGTTGTTTTTAATTATTGTCATTGTCTCCTCCTTGTTATTATTATCCCAGGTGTCTGGGCTCAGTGAGTAGGCACTAAGCACCTTCCCCAGGACAAAGGTGTAGCCTCTCTGTGGAGATTATCATCTTTTCCTCCTTGCAAGGTATGATGCACTAGGTAGAGATGTTCTAATTATTCTAACTGGGCAGTCTTCAGAACTGGTTTGGAGAGGGGGGGTGGTTTGTTATAACAACATCATTCTTTATTTTTCCTTTTAATAAAGTTTAATAAGAAATGCCACATAGCCCTGGCCCGTTTGGCTCAGCGGTTAGAGCGTCGGCCCGGGACCAGAGAGTTCCAGGTTCAGTTCCCACTAAGGGCACGTACCTCGGTTGCAGTTTGTCCTGGCCCGGGGTCGTGTGGATGGTGGCCACTCAATGTGTCTCTCTCATACTGATGTTTCTCTTTCTCTCTTCTCCCCTCTCTCCCTCCTGCTCTATCTGAAGATAAAAATGCAAAAATGTCCTCGGGTGAGGATAAAAAAAAAAAAAGAAATGCCACATAGCCCAGCCAGTGTGGTTAGTGAATTGAGTGTTGTCCCATGGCCTGAGAGATCTCGGTTCAATTCCCAGTCAGGGCACATGCCCAGGTTGCAGGCTCGATCCCCAGTAGGGGGCGTGCAGGAGGGGGCTGATCAATGTTTCTCTCTCACATTGATGTTTCTATCTCTCTCCCTTCCTCTTGCTCTAAAATATCAATAGTAAAAAATATTTTTATTTAAAAAAGAACCCCGGTTGGTGTGGCTCAGTGGTTGAGCGTCGACCCATGCACCAAGGGGTCGTCGGTTCGATTCCCAGTCAGGGCACATGCCCAGGTTGTGGGCTCAGTCCCCAGTGGGGGTGTGCAGAAGGCAGCCAATCGATGTTCTCTCTCATCGATGTTTCTCTCTCTCTCTCTCCCTTCCTTTCTCTCTAAAATCAATAAAGGAAAAAGATTTTTTATATAAAAAATAAAAAGAAATGCTACATACGGTGAGATCAAAGTGGAGTTCTTCATAATATAGTGTTTATGAACGCAGCTTCTAGAGCTACTTGCCTCAGTGGGAATCCTAACTCCTGCAGTTACTAGAATGTGAAATTGCCCATATTAGTTAACTCAGCCTCAATTTCCATGTCTGCAAAATGGGTAAAGTAATGCTACACAGATGGAGGAGTGTTGCATGAGTGGATGACTATAATGAATGACAACTAGTGTGCACTCAAAAGTTAGCAATTACGATGTGGGTGTCCGATGGTGAAGAAGAAGATGACCCAACTCCCATCCATAACTCAGGCATCTCCACTAGAATTTTTTTAATTTTTTTTCTTTATTGATTTTAGAGAGAGAGGGAGGGAGAAGGAGAGAGATAAAAACATCGATGAGCAAGAACATCAATTGGCCGCCACCTGCAAGCCCACCCACTGGGGATTTGGCCCACAACCTGGGCATGTGCCCTGACCGGGAATCGAACCGATGACCTCTTGGTGCAAGGGTCAACACTCAACCACTGAGCCACACTGGCCGGGCTAGAACTACATTTTAAAATTCAGATCTTACTGGTTACTCTGTCCTGATTTTATATCTGCTTAGACTGGTTCCACCACACTCAGGAACAAGCCAGAGTGCCTCTACTCTGACTAAGCACTTGGTATTCTCCACGGACCCCATTATGACAGAAATTTGCTTTGGAAGGTCTCAGTTCTGCCCTAAGCTCAGGATCATGCCCTTTATCCTTGACTTTAAAAGCTGTATTTGTGGATGGAAAGGGAATTGCATCTAAATCACACAGCCCCGTGTCACATTCAGTTTTATTGGACTCATTCTGGAAAGAATGATTCTGTTTTGTATTAGTTAATAAAGAAAAATGAAAGCAACTGGGATGGTCCAGTGTGTGGCTTGAACTCTTTTCATAGGGAGTCACAACATGAATCAATTTGAATTAAATTGGATCACTTCGACCAAAAATATATTGTAACTTATACAAATGTGTCCCATTTGAAGACATTTCTTTCCAGTTATATAAAGACCATGAATGATTAGGATGCCATTTGTAATCCCAAAGGAACTAGATTATGGAATGAAATATACTTGAAATCAAAACAATATTTATGAAAACTATGCCAGGATTTTCTCTATTGAAGAGAGAAGATGATTTTTTTAAATTAGGTAAAATAAATAAATATTAGCACTATTTTTTAGATTTTTAATCTAGATAGTCAAAGTATTAAGATATAGTTTTTTTTTGTTTTGTTTTGTTTGTTTGTTTTTATCCTCACCCGAGGACATTTTTGCATTTATCTTCAGATAGAGCGGGAGGGAGAGAGGGAGGAAGAGAGAGAGAGAAACATCGATGTGAGAGAGACACATCGACTGGTTGCCACCCACACAGTCCCAACTGGGGCCGGGGACAAACTGCAACCGAGGTACGTGCCCTTAGCGGGAACTGAACCCGGGACTCTCCGGTCCACGGGCCCACGCTCTAACCGCTGAGCCAAACTGGCCAGAGGGAGATATAGTTTTCATGGTTCAGTGAATCCTTGCTTAGCTGAAAATCTTTGGGAGTGGCATGCTTTGGTTAATTGAATTTTCTCCACTTGGCAAAAAGTTTTTCTAGACCATAGTTTTATCCTTCTCATCCTCCTTACCTCTCTCCCCCTCCTATTTCTCTCTCCTTTCTTTCTTAAGAATGAGTATAAGGGATATAATTTAATCTTTCAGCTCTTCTGGACAATCATTCTGAACATGAAATTTTACTGTTCAGGTTTGAGATATGGATATTAGCTTGATCAATTCTCTGGACAATTAAATAGTGAATAAGTCAAGATTATTTGACAACTCCTCAGTCATTCTCTATGACATAGACTTGATTTATTTTCTTTATAGCTTGCAATACTATCTGAAAATAAACAGTCCATTTATCTGTGTATGTGTTTTCTACCTGCCTGGCCCTCTCGAATGTAAGCTCCATGGAGCAGAGACTCTGTCTAGTTCTTGACTGAATCTCCAGCACCCAGAGGTGCCTGGCGTGAGATAGCCACTTCATAAAAGTTTGCTGCATAATGAATACCTTGGTTTCTTATTCTTTAGCTCCCACCAAGGAGTCAAGTGTAAATATTTCTCCTGGGTTCTAGTCCAATAATGCCTTAGCAAAATACCATCGCAAGGAGTCCCTGCTTTTCACCCATAGTGTTCCAGAAAATTGCATCATAAAGTTGATTGCTACAAAGAAAATCCTATTTTCTCAGAAAGAGTGACCTTCTCTTGAGGCAAAAGTGTTTAACTAGAGACCATCTTAAAAGGATCCGCCTATGTGCCCAGAATTGTAGCCAAAGGACAAAACAACCTCTAAATCAGTAAAAACAGTCACAATATGAAAATTACCTCCTAGATCACTGGTCTTCACATTTTGCTTCTCAGACCCTCGCAGGTTCACTCTTGGGGACTTCCTTGGGGAACAGGAGGAGTGACATACGAATAGGCCTCTAATCCCTCAACTCTCCCCATTCCTTCAGCCCTTTTGTTTTACTTAAAGAAAGGATTTCATGAATAAGGAAGGCTCAAAAACCAGAGTTCTAGATCTCAATTGCAATTAGATCTTACCGTACCTTATGGTGCCCCAATGAAATTATACTTACTTAACCATTCAAAAATATTTCCTGAGTGTCCCTGTCCACAGCCCTGGGGGTACAACAGTAAATCAAGGAACAAAGTGTCTGCCTTCACGGAACCAGCATTCTCGTGGGTGAGACCACCAAAACCAAACCAATAAACACACGTGTCAGATAATGGTAAGTGGTGAGGAGAACAGCAAAGCAGGTTCAGGGCTGATGAGGAAAGGGTTACTGGTTGGGCAACACTGGAGAAGAATCATGAAGGAAGTGAGGGAGGAGCTGGGTGAGTTTCTGAGGGAAGAATGTCTTATCCCGAGGGCAGAGCAAGGGCTAAGGATTTGAGGCAGAAGTGTGCTTGATGTCCTCGAGATATGGGAGGAGGCTGGTAAGGCCATGAAGGAGGGGTGGTAGGAGATGAGTCAGCAGGACTGGGTTGGGCTGGTCATGACTCTGTGGCACTTTGACTTCTACTCTGAGATGGGAAGGCATGGAAGCATAGTAGCCAAGGAAGGACAGGACCCCTCGGACAGCTGTGTTGAGAATAGATTGTAGAAGAGCAAGAATGGAAGCCAGGACACCAGTTAGGAGGCTTCTGCAAAAATCCAAGAGAGAGACGATGGTGGCTTAGACAAAGTGGTAGCAATAAATCTATAGAAAGAAGTGGTCAGATTCAGTATATAGGGAGTGGGCAAAAGTTGGTTTACAGTTGTTCAGATGAAAAATAATAGAACAATTAATAAATAGTCATACAAGAATAAGTCTCTGTTTCCCACACTCACAACTGTAAACCTATTTTTGCCCACCCCTGTATTTTGGAGGTAGAACAAAAATGTTTTGCTGATGGATTGAAAATAGAATGTGGCCCTGGCCAAGTAGCTCAGTTGGTTAGAGCATCCTTCCGATAAGCCAAGTTTGCGGGTCCCATTTCCGATCAGGGCACATACAAGAATCAACCAATGAATGCATGAATAAGTGGAACAACAAATTGATGGTTTTTTTTCTCTCTCCCTTCTTCTCTTTCTCTTTCTAAAATCAATAAAAATACAATATGTTTGTAAACAAAGAAAAGAAAGTGGAATATGAAAAGGAGAGGAGTCAAGAATAACCCCAAGGTTTTAGCCTGAGCAACTGGAAAGATGGAGTTGCCATTCTACAACATTCTTGAAAAATGCCCGAGTATCCTCCTTAGAGAAGTCCAGTTCAGGTTGAGGAGAGGATCAGTTGGGCCTAGTAGAATCATATCAAGCCATTGGGTCCAAGAGGCCTAGGGAGTCACTGATTAAAATGGGAGAGGCTTGTGGGAAAGTGACCTTCCTGAGAAGTGCTACCCCCAAAAAAGTGGGAGACTAGCTCGTCTCTTCCTAATCCCACCTTTCCACCCCGGGGGACCCCAGAGGCTTAAGTGGGCAGAACCTAAAACTCTCTAAGTCAGGCTCAAAATGTCTTGGAGCAGAGGTCCCTTCTTTATACCCATTCCTTCTGGTGGTCCCCCTTCCTACTTTTCCTGCTGAAACTGTTCACATAAAAATGAACACATATGTCTGCAGGAGCAGAGATGTGTCTTAGCCGTATTTATCTCCCTAGCACCTGGAACCTTGCATTTATTCAACCATCCATGTATCTGCAGATTGGAGAAATAAGATGAAAATGGGTAGGGATTCAGGAAGTTCCACCCTGGTGCATTGGTACCCCAGCGTGTCTCTGTATGTGTCTAAACTGTTCCCTTTCTCTGAGCCAGCTTGATGCACAGGAGACACCAGCAGCAATTAGAATGCAGTAGTTAAGTGAGCTGGGAAGGTCTGGTCCCCATCTCCCTGGTCCACATTTAATTCAAACAAATAAACACTTAGGATCGTTTAAATTCTCCAGTAGGCATCTGTTCATCTGTTTCAAGCAATAGTATGTATTTGTGGCGTTCTCTGTCCAAATAGTGAAAATGAGCTTCCAGGGCCAGCTTTCAGGCAGGTGAATGGAGCTGAGCTAGAGCTCTGAACCTGGGGAAGAAAGAAATGCGAAGACAAATGGGTTCTCCTCCCAATTTTCCCTATTTTTACCATCTTAACACCAGCAAACAAACGATTTCTTCATGTCTCTAGTTAGGTTCTCCCATAGATTCATTCATTTTACACATGTGGGGCTTGGTGTTCTAAAGCTTTCCCAATGTGTGCTGACAATTGCTCACTGCTTGGCTGAAGGAGAATTCCCATCTCCCTGCATCATGATCCACACAGGCCTCGAAGAGAGAGTGAAAAACAAGTCTATTTACTCACCTCTTCCAGACTAGTTATGATGGCGCCTACTGATCGTAGGGAGATGGGTGTTGGCAAGAGGATCTTTGGGGGCCAAATGTTTCAGCAGCCGTGCTCAGAGAGGAGGAAGGCAAGGGTCACACTATGGGGGTTAGCCTGATAGACAGGAGCCAATGAAAGGAGCTGATGGGTTGAGGAAGCCACTAACCTAAGGAAAAGATGCCTGTGGAAACTGACAAGGATAGATCTGACGGGGTGGGAAGGAGGTAAAAGAATGGAAAACCTGTCCCCACCTCCTAAAAAAAAAAAAGAACGAGCTGAATGTCAGCAATTACAGAGGAGTCAAGAATCACAATTTCATGGCTTACTTTGGATGTTGCCCTCTTTTTTTATAAGTAGTTCAAACCAGGACACTGGCTGTTAGCAAAATCTTATGACTTATAATATCAGATGTTTAGACCTGAAAAGATGCTGTCCACTTGTGATCAGAAATGAGAGCCTAGCAGCTGAGAATTGGTTTTAAGTATGTTGGGAAGTGACTGATCTCAGTTCTAAGTCCCAGAAAAAGGTGGGAGAGATGGGGACATAAGAGAAGGAAATTGAGAGCAAAGTGAAAGGTGGGAAGAGATGGTACTTTTGAGAGAAAGAGGCCAAACTTGAGCAGCTTGGTTGTCTATTTGTTCAAGGACAGTTGGGGAAAATATGCTTGGCTATTAGATGCTCATTTATATCTGCATCCATAAGACATCCACATGCATGTATTTTCATGATATCTGACATTTTCTTTTGTGACCATCAATTCTTGTTTACTGAGCCATTTTGATCAGATATATTTCCGAGGTACAGGGTATACAATTCTTGCCAGAGCACTGGACCACAGACATAAAGCAAGAGGCTGGTACCAGGTCCTTTGTAACAAGGTGTGGAGGATGGTATGGGAGCACTGATAAGCCAGGGCTCCGCCTGGAACAGGGACTATGGACTGTTCCTAAAAGCCAGAGTAAGCAAAAGATCACTCCTCTTGGGAGTCAAGTAATGCCTGTGGATTGGAGGGATTGGAGGGACCATGTTAATCATGAGATAACCCTGCCTACACTGAGAATTCTGAGGTCAGGTCTGAACATGAGATCCTGTTTTAGGCATTGGTCTCAAATAACCACCTGAAGCCTTTGGACCTGATGAATGAGGATGGACCTCATGGAGCAGGGAGGACTCTTTTTCCCAGAATTTGCAGGCCAAATTGGCCTTGGTTAAAACCAATCTAATGACATCCTTGGCCCATGATCTTGGCCCTTTGAATCTTATTACTCTTATGGTGAATGATTAGTTCAGGAATGATTAATCCAAAGAAAAGTCTATCTACAGAAAGAGTGCTTCTCCTTAAGGCTCACAGCAGAGCTGGCCTGAGCAACCCACAACCGTCTTGGAGCTGGAGGCCAACGGCGGCCCAAACCCATCTAGTCTGCCAGCCTCATGGGAACTTCAAGGGAAAGAAGGAGTGCAGCGAGAAGGTGACACAAAGTCAAGCCAAGATCACAAAGATGCCAGAGCTTCTAACCTCTGCTCTTCATTTCATAAGTTTCACACTAATCACTGGGACTTAAGAGTTGTTGACCTGATTCATATCAGTCCATCTTGTGCTCAGAGACAGAATGGAGAGGCAGCCACAGCCGGAGAGGTGATCTGAGCAGCAGGACTCTAAATCTCAAACAGTCAGATGTTCAGACCTCCCTGAACCCTTCATAGTCACTGAGTGCCAGGCATTTGCTAAATGTTTTATAAATATTTTAATAGAGAATCTCCACTGCAACCTTTGCAGGACACCTGTCATTATTCTCATTTTATAGAGGGAGAAACAAAAACTAAAAAGGATGAAGGAATTTGCCTAAGGTCAGATGGCATGGGATGTTAGTTCCAAAAGCCACACTCTTCCTTCTCCACCACATTTCCACCAGGGCAGAGAGGAGGGTATGTGAGCAGAGATGAGCTGGACCTTCTAAGAAGGATTTCTTACCTAAGCTAAAAATGACTTCAACCTTTCTTTGGCATCCAAGGACATCATTACGAATGCCCTTCATTGAAATGCATTATAATTCAGTCACGCTCCATGACACATGTGGTTCTGGTTGCCCCTACACCAAATGTCCCCAACCAGCTGTGCAGTTATTGGGAGTTTTCCTTCTAGCATTGTTTGCTGCAGGCTTTCTCAGCAGCTTGCAGTCTTTGCAGTATCTTTGTGCACAGCTGCTGTGAGCCGCCTGAGAATGACTCTGCCTTTCCTAGGAGTTCATGAGAGCTTTGGCTGCTCAAAGACCTTGTCTCTGATCTCAGTATTCATAGATATACTCTGAATGGCTGGAGTCACCAAACACCCAATTTCAGCATCACAGAGGTTCTTCCTCTCAACAGTTTACTAATCAGATTGGCCTTACATATTAAACTGTGTATTATTTAAACTTTTAGTTTTGGATTTAGAGAAAAGTTGCAAAGCTAGTGCAGAGTTTCCTATACACTTTTCACCCAGCTTCTGCTAATGCTAACATCTTACATAACTGTGGTACATTTGTCAAAACTGAGATCAACGTTGGTGGTTTGCACTTTCAATGTGCTGTAGGATGTGAACACTACAGTATGTGACAGATATTTTCTGATTTTCTAGATGACCTCATTTGAATATAATGGTCTAGGAAACCAGTTTCCTCTTTATGCCTCAGCCTGTGAAGCTCTTTGTGGAAAAGTGTTCTGTTTCTCCACTGGGAAGTTAGATAAGCTGTTGCATATCCAAACTTTTGGTTCTTTTTGTTAATCCTCACCTGCGAATATGTTTCCATTGATTTTCAGACAGAGTGGAAGGAGGGAGAGAGAGAGAAACACCTACGTGAGAGAGACATATAGACTGGTTGCCTCCTACATGACCCCAACAGGGCCTGGGATCAAACCTGCAACAGACCAGGAATTGAATCTAAGACCCTTCAGTCCAAGGGTCGACACTCCAATGGCTGAGCCAAACTGGCCAGGGTGGTTCTTTTCTTTTTTATTTTAGAGTTTCATTAAGAGAAAAAATGAAGTGTTCTTACAACAAAATAGCTGATAAGTACGTAATTTCACCATCACTGGTTTGATTTGTATACCAAGCCTCAGGTTTGCGCCCATGAGTAAATTGTATTTACTTAACCAATTAAAGGACAGTAAATAATGCTGCATTCATTTCAGTTGGCCAGTGGATAAAATCCATCTTGCAATTTATCTCTCCCTTTCTTAGATTTAAGAAAACTTGAATAAAGCCATTGGGTAGTGTGGTTATTTCTCAGGAAAACTGTTAGTGTGTGACCACTCTAATCAGTTCTATTTAGCACCATTGTAACAACCGGATCATACTAACACAGAAAAGAAGAAAGCTAAACAGAGAGCAGAAAAAGTGAGGGGAAGACAGAAAAAGAGGTATTTAAAAGTTGTTGAGGCAGAGAGAAATCAGGAATGAAGATATACAGGAATAAACTTGTAAGAAATCCAGGTGGCTGAAAACGAGATAAGAGGAAAACCAGGAAACTTTGTTATTCTTGGTCAGGTGCCCTGGAAGCATTCTGTGATGGAGATTTGGGAGATCTTGGGAATAGCTCCTTTAAGGGAATGAAGAAAGCAGGACCGAACAGAGGGAGAAATTCAAAACAAAACCTCAGCCTGTTCAGTGCCACTGGGAACACTGGAGCTGGGATGGTCCTTTAGAGTTGTCCCAAATTGAGACAGCAGGGCTGGACTTTGCACCCTCACCTTAACCTGTCCTTGGATATGGGCTACCCTGGGCATAAGTTTGGGCAAGGCAATTTGTCCATCTGAGGGCAATTCTCCAAGATAGACTGAGCCCTGAGCTGTCAGCCACCAACACTCCTGAGAACTAGAGGAATGAGTTTGTTGGCCCCTCTTGGGGAGTCTGGATAGCATACCAGAGCATCATTGTATACAGTATCCTCAAATCCACAAGAAGAGAATATTTCAAGGCAGGAGTGGTCCACTGTAGGGAACATCTCTGAAAGGCTGACTTAGATGAGGAGAGAGACATGCCAAGATGGAGGTCTTGGTGACCTTAACCAGAGAAATTTTAATGGAATTGGAAAGATTCATATCCAAATTAAGAGACGGAGAAGAGAATGGAAGCCTAGGAAATGAAGACAGAAATATAGATAATTCCTTTGATAATGTTATCAGTCAACAAGGGCGGGGATTAAATGGAGTAAAACTAGGGTCAAGGGGGGGTTGTTATTTGTTTTAAGTTGAAAGATACTAGAACATGTTTGTTTGTTGACAAACAAAATGTCATGTGTGATGGGGGGAAATTAGAGGAGGAGATAGTTGCAGGAATCACGTCCTTGAGAAGCAAGGAGTAGGATACAGGGCACAACTAGAGGGGGTGGCCTTGGAGAAGGGCACGGGTACATCACCCATAATGGCAACAGAGGAAACCTCCAATGGGGTTCAGGTAATTTTACCTCTCTGCCTATATTTGACAGAAGACAGGAGAAACATACCAGCCCTGGGTAGGGCCATCAGATTCCCTCTGTCTGGAATTTGGAATAGGGAGAGATTAAGAGGCAGAGGTTAGAATCAGTCTGGGAATGTATTTTGAATGGCGATTTGAACCCAGAAGCTAAGGTGTGGCTACCTTCCATCTACCAGGTGTTCAGAGAAGTGGAGAATCTCATCAGGAAGCAAATGCTTGTAGAGACGAGAAATGAGACAGGTGGTTTTGCAAAGCCAGGGTTCAGGACAGAGTCTTACCTATGATTGGAGCACTGCCTGATTAACATGCCATTAGCCTCAGCCAGGATACCCCAGAAGGCGTCCTTGCCAGCATTCAGCACAAAGCTACTCTGCCATGTGACTCAGGCCCCTCTCTAGGACTGACCCATGGATCTTGTCCAAAGATATTCCTTCCAGTACCATTCCACTAGTGGAAAAACTAGATGCAAGAGAATGTAAAGCCATAAGGAACAATTAAGATAAATATGACCTACTCTTTCAATGAATAGTATCTAGCCATTCAAATGGATTATGAAGACTAGATACAAACATAAAACAACATAGGACACTGATTTTAATGCACATTATTATACATTGTAAAAAAAAAAAAAAAAAAAGCATGCATTTGAAAATGATGGGGGAAAATATACCATAATGTAATAGCAATAAAGTGTCAGGTTAACAGAATCATGTGTGTTTTCTTTTAATTGTCTCTATTTTATTTCTAAAATGTGGTTATATTATTTTGATAATTTAAAACAATTCTTCTCCCTACAGCTCAAAACTGAGCAGTTTGGGTCGTTTCTGGGAGTCCCTGGAATCATCACAGATCACATGCCTAAAAGGAAGGAGTTAACTAGAGGATTGGGACCTGAGAAGGCCCTTGGAGGAAGTGGTTATTCCCATCAATGGGGACACCCACCTGCTGTCTGGGGACACAAATTACAGTCCCTCAAAAAAGCCTCAGAGGAGAACCAGGTAATCACTCGAGCACGATCAGATCTCGCAGCCTGTTCCCATTGCAGAAATACTGCCACAAAGTAGCTGTGAAATGGACGAAAAGGCTGGGCCACATCCTCCTGACAGCACAGGTCACTGCCTTCCTCACTCCTCCTGAGCCCTTCTCTCCAGCACCTCCTCTTCTTCAACAATCTTCCCCTCGAAAGCTCCACAGGTTTTATTAGGGACCACATGGCACACTGACCCTGGACTTCATCTTTGCTAATTACCTCCAAATTATCTTAATGAGGATTCCCCTCCATCCCTTGGGAGGTCAGCTCATGTCTGTCTTGTGACCCCTCTTTCCAGGCAAGGTCACTAACTGTCTTGTTCGAGAGACCCCTGGGAGAAGACCCGGAAAAAGTACTTTATGTTCCTGGGCTCAGAACTTTTCTTGGCTCACAAGCCTGGACAAGGCTTCAGGCAAGTGAGAACTGAAAAGAAAACGTGGTGATGGAATGAAGACGGTGACTGGAGCTCGGCCCTGAGTGGGCAGCCACGCTTCTGTGCACCCTCTCATTCCTGAGCTTCAGATGGTTATAAATCCATCAAGCCAGCTGTGTTCCTCCAACTAAATCTTCCAGCCTGTGCAAACAGAGGACAAGAAAGAATGGACTTCTATGGGTTTAAGTTCATGAGAGAAATGAGATACCCACCCAGGAGGCTAACATATAAATTTACTATTGACCTTGTGTGGATAGTAATTAGCTAAGGCAGATAGAAGCATGTTAGCAATAAATTCTCCCCAGAGAGCAGAGAAATTCGAGAATAATGTGAGAGGAGACCCTTGCCCACAGAGGACCAGAGTTAGTTATCAAAGAAATGGAAGTGACATACTTGATTATTATTTTTATTAATTGATTTTTTAAACTTATCTTTATTGTTGAATGTATTACAAATGTTCCTCTTTTTCCCCCCTTGACCCTCCTCCTCCCCAATCCTGCCCCCTCCTGCTTTCCCCACACTATTGTCTGTCTGTTGGTTATGCATATATGCATATAAGTTCTTTGATTTCTCTCTTCCCGCCCCACCTCCCCCCTTCCCTTTGAGGTTCATCAGTCTAACAACGAATTTGTACTTCCTAATCCCTTAATTTTTTTCTCCCAACTCCCCTCCCATCTGGCAAACAATAAAAAGTTTTCTGTATCTATGAGTCTGTTTCTGTTCTGCTTGCTCATTTTGTTTGTAGATTCAGTTGTTGATAGATATGTATTTATTGCCATTTTATTGTTCATATTTTTTTATCTTCTTCTTCAAGAAGACCTGTCAACATTTCATATAATAATGGTTTGGCGGTAATGAACTTCTTTAGCTTTTTCTTGTCTGGGAAACTCTTTATATGGCCATCAATTCTAAATGATAGCTTTGCAGGATAGAGTAATCTTGGTTGTAGGTCCTTGCTTTTCATCACTTTAAATATTTCTTGCCACTCCCTCTGGCCTGCAAAGTTTCTTTTGAGAAATCAACTGACAGCCTTATGGGAGCTCCTTTGTAGGTAACTAACTTTTTTTCTCTTGCTGCTTTTAAGATTCTCTCTTTGTCTTTAACCTTTTGCATTTTGATGATGATGTGTCTTGCTGTGGACCTCTTTGAGTTCATCTCGTTTGGGACTCTCTGTGCTACCTGGACTTGTATGTCTGTTTCCTTCACTAAATTAGGGAAGTTTTCTGTCATTATTTTTTCAAATAGGTTTTCAATTTCTTGCCCTCTCTCTTCTCCTTCTGGCACTCCCATGATGTGAATGTTGGTATGCTTCAGTTGTCCCACAGGCTCCTTATAATATCCTCATTTTTTTTTTTTATTCTTTTTTCTTTTTGCTGTTCTGATTGGGTGTTTTCTGCTTCCTTATATTCCAAATCGATGGTTTGCTTCTTGGCTTCACCTACTGTACTATTGATTTCCTGTAAATTATTCTTTATTTCAGTTAGTGCATACTTCATTTCTGACTGGTCCTTTATTATGCTCTTGAGGTCCTCACGAAGTTCCTTGAAATTTTCACTAAGTTCATTGAGCATCTTATAAGCAGTGTTTTGAACTCTGTATCTGTTAGATTGCTTATCTCCATTTCATTTAGCTCTTTTCCTGGAGTTTTGTTCTGTTCTTTCATTTGGGACATGTTTCTTTGTCTCCTTATTTTGGCTGCCTCCTTGTGTTTGTTTCTCTGTGTTAGGTAGAGTTGCTATGTCTCCTAGATTTCCTAGGGTGGCCTGTTGTAGTAGGTGTCCTGTAGGGTCCAGTGGCACAGCCTCCCTGATCACCCAGCTGGGCCCTCAAGGTGCACCCCTCGTGTGGACTTTACACCCTTCTGTTGTAATTGAGTCTTGATTGCTACTGGCACATCAATGGGAGGGTTTTACTCAGGCTTATCAGCTGCAAGGACTGGCTGTGCCCATTAACCACCGACCTCTGACTACCTTGGATGATCAGCTGTGCAGGGGCCCACCACACAGAGCAAGACTTACTTCAGCAGGGCTCTGGTACCCACTGAGTCCATTACTTGAGCGTGTCACTTGTGGGGGTGGTTGGGTGGTGGTGCTTCGACATGGTCTGAAGCTGTTCACTGGGTGTGCTGGCTCTTTGGCAAGGTCAGCCACACCCTGTGTTCTACCCAGGACCACCAGGCATAAGCTACACAGTGATCTGCTGATGGCTGCTTCTTGTGCTGGGCTTGAAGGTGCCCAGGTGAAGCCAAGCTGTGAACCAAGGCTAGCTGCTTCTAGCGCCAGGCCTGGGGCCAATTAGTGAGAGTTATGGGGCTCACTGAGACCAGATGCTGCTTGTTTGAGATAATTTAGGAAAATCTGAAGCAGGAGCCAAAACAGGCCAATCCTATGGTAAAGCCACTGGAAAGAGCTTGGGTGGGCCTGAAAGTTGGGTGGGGCAGGGCCTCAGGGAATCACCAGGGTGGGGCCAACAGTGTGAGCCAGGTTGCTGGAGTCCCAGATATGGCAGGGAAGGGCTCACCAAAGGAACAAAGGCCTCTGACAGCACATCTGTCCAGGAGAAAACCGCCTCTCCAGTCCTCCCCCCGATGCCAAACAGCTCAGTTTTACCCTGTGTGTCTCTGGTGCCTTTCAAGCTGTCTCCCCTGTGCTGGAGCCAGCCTTGATGTGGCAGCTGCTTTAATTTTGTAGTTGTAGGACTTCCATTCAGCTTGATTTCAGGCAGTTCTGAAGGATGTTTATTCTGTAGTTTAGTTGTAATTTTGATGTGCTTGTGAGAGGAGGCAATGCTGCGTTTACCTACCCTGCCATCTTGACTGGAAGTCCCTATTGATTGATTTTTAAATTGATTTTAGAGAGGGAGGAAGGAAGAGAGAGAGAGAAAGAAAAACTTCTATGTGAGAGAGATACATGGATCGAATGCCTCCCCTATGAGTCCCAACCCAAGACCTAGATGTGTGCCTGACTGGGAACAGAATCAGGGACCTTCCAGCGCATGGGACAATGCTCCAACCAACTGAGCCACAGGGGCCAGGGAGAAAGTGACTTACTTTATACTAAACATTAACATTAGTGAGTGGCTACTATGTGCAGGCCCTGGGGTAGGAAGTAAGCAAAGCTGAAGAAGTTGGATGTTCCACGTGTCAGATGCCCACGGCCAGGGACTGGGGGCACTGGCCACGTGGGCTGATGCTTTGGTGTATGACGGGAGGGTATGGATTAGTCCGAATAGTTCCCTGGCAAGTCCAGATACAGGCAGAAGGCAGGTGCAGAAAGCGAATCCTGAAGGGGTTCCCCAGGTGCACACACACTGCTGGGTATATGCAGAGAAGCTAAAGCGGGTTTGTCACCCTGCAGGTCTCCGCTTCAGTGCCATTTCCTCCCAGAAGCCACCACTGTCTCCCAGGACTCTAAGTCCCCCTGTTACCTGCTCAGATTGCAATTGTAGCATTCACGAATGTGACAGTTTGATTAATGGTCTGTCTCCAGGAAAATAGGGGTGGGAGGGGGCTCCTTACCGTCACCATTGTGCCCTCAGCCTGGCACTAGTGGGTTCTCTATAAATCCTGAGTGAGGTAATACCTTTCATCACAGGGAAGTGAGTACTTAGGTAATTGATTGCCTTGACTGTCTTGTTCGTTGCCAAACTTGAAGTCCCAAGTGTACCGGAGCCTCCTCCACCTCGTCCTCCACCAGCCTGAGCACAGCGCCTGCACATGGTGTCACCCAGTATTGGTGGCAAGAATGAATAATAAATAAATAAACAAGCATGTATAAAAATCTAGAAATGGGTAGGAAAAGGAAGACAACGCTGAGAAGTTAGGAGACAAAGGCGACCAGGAATGGAGCCAGGTGAGCAGAACGTGAGAAAGTCCAGGACTTCTGACTGAGTGGAGTGAGATGCTCAGGTTCTCCTTTCCAGGTGTTGACTGGGTGTGTGTTTAAGGGAACAGGGAAGGTTGGTCACCACATTAGAAATGACAAACCAAGGCCAAGGATTTCTTTACCCTAGAGAAAAAGCGAAGCCATTTGTATTCTATTCTGCAAAGTATAAAGCTGGGATGCTTTTCTTTTGTGAGGTGAAGCCTTGAGCTCCCGAAAGGTATGGGGAACAGAGAGGAATGGATTAGCACCTGCAAGATCAGACTTCCTATATAAGGGCAGCCCCCAACTTCCTGGCTGGGAGCTTTAGTGCATTCTTTCTGAATCTTTGAATCACCAAGACCTTACTAGTTATGATGTCAGCGTCAGGTCTGGTAGGTAGAGACTGGAGTATGTGTCTGTTGGGGCTGCTTCTGCTAGAACTTCCAATATCTCTTCTTTCCAGCTGTGAGTGCAGACAGGCTCAGGGAAGGGTTCAGAAACGTGAGTGAGCCTGCAATCCACAACAAGGGAACTATGGAAAGATGTGGCCTTATGAAAAGCTACTTGAGGTTTCTCCTCTCTCTCTGTTTGCAGTAATGTCTCTCCCTGGATCACTAGACAATTCTTGCCAGAGTTGGCTGCTAAGGCAGAGAATCTTGTGGAAGTTAAGAAACTGCAGAAATAGTGGGAAAATTCAGGAAGTATAAACCAAGATCCAGATGGGAATTGCTAGAACCGTCTTCTCTTTCTGGGCTACCTCCTCCTCCCTCCACTACCCTCCAAAAACTTATTTTTACGTTGTTGTTTTTTTACAATGAAATTTCTTCTTATTGCAACTTCTGTTTTCCACCCTCCTAGTCACCAAAAAGGAAAAGGAGAGCACTGAATTTTTAAAGCAGCTACCTAGTCCTCAGCCCAACACACACCCACACCTCCAAAACATTTGACCTGTTTTTAACAGATAAAAAGGGGGAAATGTGGGCTTTTGCAATGACCTATCTTTATTACCTGGTCAAACCATTTGGATAGTGACCAGTAGATTTTAAAACAGTGCCTTATATTTTAAGTTGGCTGCTCTGTGATTGACTCAGTCTTGCTACAAACACAAGTCTTTTGTCATTAATACTTTGTAGGGCTCCTTGGAGAGTGGAGGGGGCATGTCCTGTATCCAGCTGTATAGGGTAGTTTTAAATTTATTTGTGCTTAATTTTATCAATCTTGGGGGTGGGGAGGGCAAAATTTTTCCTTTGTATGTGTGTGTGATTATTTTGCTATTTAGTACTTCAGTCCAGTTCACCCAAGACGATTTCTAGATACATTTAATTCATTTATTTTGTAGTTCCAGTGTCACAGATTTGGGGTATCTGTACAGTGCTCTGAGTTGAGGTAAGCCATTGTCTAATTCAGCCTTAATCATAACAACAACAAAAAGCAAATATGTTGCACACATTCTTTAGTGTTTTATAGAAGTGAGTAGTTTCTATGGTCATTCAAATCAAATGTCCACTGTCATGTTTTTACTTAAATACAAGGATATGAAATGCTATTTCCAGGCAAGAGTAAACAATGATACCCAAACTTGTAACTCTTTAAAATGATCTCATTCTGCTAATAAATGGAACTCAGCATATGTGTTTACAAGCTGGAGGTGGGTCACGGTGGTGGGGGTGACTCAGACTGAGAGCCAACAGACCCACGCTATGGTCCTGAGCTGCTGCTCACCCCCAGCTATGTCAGTGGGGTGCAGTAACATTGCCTTTGTGGGCCACTTGTTCCTTCAGCGGCACACAGGGTGCCTGGGCCTAATGACTTCGAAGGGCCCCTGAGTTCTGAAATGCCATGATACCTAGCATAAGAAAGAAATTTAGAATCATCTAGTCCAGGGGCCAGGTCTAGCCCACTGCCTGACTTTGTACACCCTGCAAGTTAAGAATGGATTTTACAGTTTCATGTGATTTGTAAAAAAGAAAAAAAAATAGTATTTCATGAATGCTAATTTTATATGAAATTTAAATGTAAGTGTCCATAAGTGAAGTTTGATTGGCACCCACTTCTTTTGAATTACAGTTGAAAAGAGTCGCACAGTTGCCACGGAGGTTGTATAGCCCACCAGCCTAAAATACCTACTATCTGGCCCTTTACAGAAAAGGTTACTGGCCCTGATCTAGTCCAACTGCTTGACAGGTGAGCACATTGAGGCTTGGTGAGTCCTAGGTCAAAAGACAAAACCTAGTTATGGAAAGAGGCAAGTGGCCATTCTGAAGCATTCAAAGGGACAAAAACAATGAACAATAAACAAAAAAATGAGCATACAAAAGGAATTTCTTCTTCAACCGGGGAAGGATAATGTGTCATACAAGAGATAGGATAAAGAAGTCATGAAAGCCTGGAGCACCCTGCATTCCTTTGTTCGGAAGTGCTACTTTCTTGATCTGGGATCCCGTTGCCATGATTGGTAAGGAGGATTTGGGAAGTGGGCAAATTACATCAGAAATGGCTTGAGATTCTTCATGCTGATAAGATTCCAGGAAACTTACGTCCCAGCTGGAGGCAGGAAATGGAGGTGGACATTAGAAACGCTTTGATGGGCCTTTTCAAAGGTGTAGGAGGCCTGGGAGGGGCGAGGCAATGCTGTGACCAGGGGAAGGAAGCCGAGGACAGATTAGAATTTTCAATCTAATGCAGGTCTAGTGTTAGAAAATCCTAAATCTCTTATGACACAGAAGCTTGACAGAATAGTCAACATTGTTCTCAGAGCTTGGCTTGTAGTGACAGGGCTCACGTCCTGCCAGGATGGTAAGTAAACAGAAGCAAAGTAAGTGTGGATTGGCCACATGTCCATTTTAGGAGGGCTTAGACCTAGTTCCATGGGGAGGGTAGCGAGTAAAACCCTTCATCCTTAAGTGTACACAGGGAGGACTGCCTTTGCCTGGGAAATGACTGGTGCGATGTAACAAATATTTCAAGCCCAAGCATGAACACGGGAGAGATGAAACCACCTGAGGATTCAAACTGCTGGTGATCAACCAGGCGCCAAACGTTACTCCTGTGGGAAGGGCCCCAAGCAGTTAAAATATAAAATTGAACTTGACGAACAGCTAGGATTTACCCTGGAGACTCAGATTACTGACAACACGTGGTCTGTGTACCGCTGCGTCAGTGAGTCAGAAGAGCTTAGCTCCAAGTTTAACTCAGTGGTTAAGGGTGTGAGCTTGCCAGGCAGACAGTTGCATCCCAAACCTACTGCTCGAATTCCTTGGGCAAGTTACTAACCCCTCAAGCCTCACTGTCTTCTTCTGCAATAATAACAGTAATTTCATTTTTTTATTGTTGATACTATTACAAATGTCTCCAATTTCCCCCCTTCTGCCCCCCCTCCGCCCAGCTCCCACCCTACCCCCTGGCCATCACCACATTGTTGTCTGTGTCCATGGGCTATGCAATAACAATAATTTTTAAAAGGATGATAATAGTACCTACATGAGGGCTGCTGTATTTATTATTATTTTTGTTTGTTTAAGTGGTCCCCTTCTTTTATTTTGTATTGATTTTTAGAGAGAGAGGAAAGGAGAGGGAGAGAGAGATAAAAACATCAATGAGAGAGAACATCGATTGGCCGCCTCCTGCATGCCCCCCACTGGGGATTTGGCCCACAACCTGGGCATGTGCCCTGACCAGGAATCAAACCGGTGATCTCTTGGTGCATGGGTCGATGCTCAACCACTGAGCCACACCGGTCGGGCTGGGATGCTGTATCTAAATGAGATTATCAATGCAAAGTTCTTGGGAGATCTGAGCATTAGTAAGATCTCATTGAATGTCCCCTGCTTGTTGTTGGCTGCACTGCATAGCACGTTAACTAAGAAATGGATTGGGGGTGCAAACATTCTGGATTAGAGCTCCAGATTCACCACAGAGCCTTGTAACCATGAGTAAATTTTGTCAATTCTCTGAGCTTCAGTTTTCTTACCTATAAAATAGTAATAATAGTAGTACTTATCTCAAGGGGCTGTTAGGTGGATTTAGTGAGAAAATATACTTGTAGTGTTTGGGAGAGTTTCCGGCACTTAGGTGCTATTATTGTTATTATTCATTGGTTCCCTAATTGCCAAAAAATATTCTGAAGACAGGCTGAAACACAAGAAGCTTGATATAAGATGCATACTTGGCACACGCAATATAAAGAATTTTCACATAAATTATTTGATCAAATGGTGGTAAAAATGAGTTTGGGTTGTCATGAAATTCCTCTCCTAAGTTAGGGAGACAAGACACAGACTCAAGGAAGATGGTGGAGGATGGTCCCAGTCGGGGTCCCCACCGGCCCAGGCACCACCTCTCGCCCCAAAGCCCTCCGTGCTGAGCCCACATGGCAATGTATATTCTGGCTCCTTCGATTCTCTCCTTCAGAATCAATGGGATTCTTGCTTCTTGTTTTCCCGCCTCCTTTCTGCCAAATTCTGTTATTCTTGTTTCCTGTCAGGCTTCTCAACATTTGGATCACGCAGCTATAATACTGCTTCGTGTTCCAGGTAAAATTTAAACGCCTGTCTTATCCTCTTTATCAGCAAGAAGAGAGAAACGATGGCCTCTGGAGAGGAAAAGTCTATTTAATATCTGGCCCAATCTCTCTTCTTAGTTGGCAGAGCTGGACTCCATTTCCTACCATTAACAGATTCGTTTGCTTATCTGCTATTCCCCAGATTAAATTACCGGGCGTCCCGGTGATGGGGCTGACAAACCTGCTTTCCCTATCACTCGCTGCCCACACCCTTTCCCTTCTGCTCACTCCACAATGAACAGAAGGCAACCTATCTGCTGAGATCAGGAATTACAAGGACATGTGTTATAGATATCAGTGGTGTATCGTTGAGCATAAATGGTGATAAGGCCAAGGTGTTGTTTCTGCCCAATTTCTTAAGAACTGAGGGTCTCTTCTCTCAAATAAACCAGATTGGAAGGTCTGGCTTCTGCTTTTCCATCTGCCCATATAGGTGGGCCACTAGGAAATAAATAACACATGTAACTTAAGCCCTGGAACCTATGGTTCTTTCCTATGAGTGCATGGTTTTTTGATTCATAGGTTCTTACCTATGATCCTAGCTGAGCCAAGACAGGAGGCCAGGTCACCTGTCTTTCCTCCTTATAGCCCCTGATCTTTCCATGCTCATGGCTGGAGGGGATTCTCTTTGGTGCCTTTTCTGCATGTTCTACACAGCCAGGACTCACTTGGGGTGAGCCCAACCTGTCTTCTTACCCTTGGGTCCTGGCTAATGTTTGGTCTCATCTGTGCATGCCATCCTCTGCAGACCGGAAGATTTCCCCAGTAACTTGTGGTCAGGGCAGATGCTTATTTGGGGTGAGAAACTGGGTTACCTATATCCGACGGGCAGAAGGTTTTAAGGTGTGGAGGGTAAAGTCACTGCATGTTCTTTCAGCTTAGGTAGGACCCGGAACACAAGTCCCAGTAAGAAGGCTGACTCTAAGCAAGGTCACAAACCAAGCCGGTCTTAGGGTCTGAGGCCCACATGCCAAACCCCTCTCCAGCAGCCAGAGACCTGTAAGGCCAGTCTGAGGAGGGCCCAGACGCCTTTCACTCATGGTCATGATAGGTTGAATCAAGAGGTGAATATCAGGATTGTGTCCCAGGAAACACTGACATTGGGAGGCAGTGATTTCTACAAAGTGGGTAGCCAAAGATAGGAGCCCTGAGGGAATGTTGGGAATCAAAGTTCAAAAGGGTGTCAGAAAACCAGAAAAGAGCTCCTGGGGAATGTTTGTGTGAGCAGAGCTGTCCTCCCTTGGCCAAGACAGCATGTATATATGTCACTTCACCCACCCTACAGAGAGAGATGTTATTCTCCCCATTGTAAAGGCCAGAAAACTGAGACTTGGAGAAGTTATTTGCCAAAGTCATAGCTAATAAGGGTTAGAGTCAACACCAGAACGCAGGTCTTCTGAGTCCAAAGCTCATGTCTGTCCAGGTCAGCATGCTGCCTTTTAGAAAAGTCCACCTACGTTCACTAGGTAACTGATTGTCACGTGTGGTGTGGCATTCTGTAACCATGCAGTCAAACATGCAATCCTAGGGCTGCATAGGTGTCACTGATCATCAGGTCAACTCTACATGCATTGATTCCATTTGCCACAGTGGTACTCAAATCATTCCCTGAAGAGGGGTCTGGGAGACTTCAGTGGGGACAGAGAAAGGATGGGCACAGGTCACCTGCTGGCTGCACTCAACCCTCAATCCTCTCCCCATCATCCCTTCGATCAGAGCGACTCCATTCCTGTAGGTTGGGATCATGCATTTGGAAAAGGTTTCATACCCTCTGCACTTCTAGATGATCCAGCTTCTGGTTTAGCACCTTGCATGAGAGGGAACTCACAAGCCAGGTGGGCTCCAGAATCCTCTAGAGCTAGCAGATGAAGATGTCTGAGTGGTGCCCTTGACACTGTCTTCTAGGTGAAAGAGCCCTGCAACACCAACAGAAGTCTGACGATCGGATGCTAGCACAACCACAGAAGCTAACAGTGGCTTTAGAATGTCCTCACGTTTTCTAAATATTTAAATGAGAACCATTGTACATATGGTCCAGCAACCTGGCTTTCACAGGAAGCTCCAGTAGAAACTGTTGTGAGACAAACAGAACAATATCTCTGATGTCAGCCTTAAAAGACCAAAGAAGGTCACCCCCAAATCACAGCTAATGATCTGTCAGGCACTAATTTATCTAAGCTTTTTAACAGTGATGCTATTTAGGGAGCATTTCACATCTTGCTTCCTGGCAATGTCATCAGTTTGGTCCAAACAAATCCTTACAAAAATTTAAAAAACAAGTGATGCTGTTTATGCTCGTGGCTGTCATCACCTTTTGACATAACAAGTTCAATGAGTCGCCACCACCTATGCACTTCCTTTTCTCTGTCCTATATTTACCTCTTGCACTCTCCAGGGGTAACCCCTGTGTGTTGATAAACAGGCTCAACCTGATGTGGCTGAAGCACCAGTTGAACAAATCATTCTTGAACTGACAGTCCTGACAAATGGCATCATTGCAAATGCACAGGGGCTCAGGTGTTCTGTGTTCACAACCCTTCCTCTCACCCGTGTTCTGTAATCTTGGGCATGCAAAGCCATTTTCCCATTGCTTAGCAGAGCAGCTGGAGTATTTCTGAGAAGCAGGAGTAGCAGGGCTGGTTGTTTCCCCTCTTTTACCTGGGTTTCTTCACATATTCTCACCTTTATCACCCTAGCCAATTCTATGTACATTTAGAGAAATGCAAACAATCTATTATTGTTCGATACTATGAGCCCAGAAAATCTCATTCTGACCATCTCTGCTCAAGTTGTCGGTAATTCCAGAACTTTTTTCATGCCTTCGAAAAGTATCTACTATAGATGCACCTCAGTTAACAGGCATTATGAGGGAATAGGGCACAGTTCTGGATAAAGCTCAGATAACTAAGCATACAATTCTTTAAAGAGTTTTAAAATTTGTAACCATTTGCAACCCAAGTTTCTCCATGTAGATAACACAGACCTGGGGTTAAAAATGTGGCTTCCCAGACTGTAACAAATGATATTTTCTGTTCTGGATTCATTTGCTAGTAAGAGACTCTGGTGGCCAAAAAGATGAGCTGCTTGGATCTCTTGGTGAGGGAGCATGACTGCCTGGCGGCGCTGACTGCTGCCCCTCTGGATATAGTATATGTACCACGGCCATGTTTCCCACGGACTGCTCCCAGCCAGTGACTGAGCATGATGGAGTTCCTAAGCACGGCAGGACATGGGACTCCCCAACCAGATGTTGGCTCAAGGACTCCCACCAGCCTGTCTGAAACTTTCTATGAACAGGCCCGAAGTCTGCAACTCTTCCTACTTCTTCTTCCCAAAGGTCAGACATCCCTGTCTTCTCTGACTCCCTCTTTTTTCCCTTCACAGATATTGCCCTCAATCATTCTCTGGCACTTCTAATCCTGATGTAATGTCTGCTTCTTGGAGGACCTGAACTAACACAGGACCCTCTCACCTGTTCTCCTCTAGGTCTTCTCCACCCACTCCCAGCTGTTTCCAGAAGGTGTTTCACAGGTGTTCGTAAACATGGGCTACACAACACCCACTCCTTTCCTCCCTTCCTGCTCCAGCCCTGGCTTCCTGGAGAAAAAATTTCTATATCCCAGTCTCTGATGTTCCCAAAGCCTCATGAAATCCCCCATTGCTGCTGCCACCTCTTCTATTTGTTGGGTCCCTGACACCTACTTCTTGCTGATGCCATGGAAGTCATGATACACTAGAACCCTGTGCTGATCTGAGGCCATGCCTAATGCAGACAGATGCACTCAGGCCTATCTGCTCTGATGTGTCCCTTACCTTTGCTCATCACAAGGGCCCTTGTGCAGAGCTGCCTGGTGCCCCCATGGTCACATTTCACTTTTTGTGAGAAGAGACCATTCCATTTTACCCACAGTCTTCTTCCCTTTGAACATAGACTGGATCCTCAACTGAAGGACCAACTCTATGACAGACGTGCTATATATAAAATTGTGCTTCCTTTCTGAGACTAGAAGAGCCGGACTTTCTTATCTCCTAAGATGAATGTTTTCCTACAAGACACCTTACTCCTTAGTCCTTTCATAAAAGAGTCTTCTTGTGGGTCCTCCAAACATGTCTAAATTCCCGAGTGACAAGCCCAAAGTGGGCCCACCACCTCCTGGGCTGTTCTCACTGGGGTTTTTTGGATTTGTTTGTTTGTATGTTTGTTACATGTCTGTGTGATGTGTGTTGCAGAACTTGTGTAATCCTTGCTTCCATTTCTCCTGCCTTGTGATATCCCCTCATCTGTCACTTTGATGACAAAGTGTCTGCCTCTCACTGCCTCCATTACCTTCTCTGCTGCTTCTGTCTGTCTCTCTCTGCTTCCACCTCTGGACGCTCTCCTATTATTACCAATATTTGTACTTGATGATTATTTTGTCACTGAATATTTCAAAGATTTTTGGGACACTTCTAGGGTCAGGGTTGTACTAAAATGGAAAGAGTTACAGAGGAGTATAGTAAAGTAGGGTTTATAATACTTTGTTTATAGATGATGCCCAAATTAAGAAGGCAACTGAATTAATCTAAGGTTTACCTAGAAAAGAAGAATAGAAATCACTCTGAATAGGCTTGGCAGATTCCCAGAATAAATTATGAGCACACCTGGGAAAAAATTTTTGACTGACAAGTGTACACACACCAAAAATAAACACAGATATCATAGCAGATATTGTCAATTCTCCACCAGACCCCCTTGGACCCCTTCACTGTTTCTGCATGCCCTTTGCCTGGCTTTGGTGAAGTTTTACCTTTAACAGCTTACAATTATGACCTTTCTTTGGAATATTATCCTCAAGTTACCAGAACACGTTGCTTGTATATGCAGAGAAAGAAATACTTGGGATATTACATCTCCCCATGTAACATTTACCCCTTGATTAATTGGTTTGAGAGAGTAAAGCCAAGCTCCCTTGCATCAGATAGGGACAAATGTAAAGAACAATGTTTAATCCAGAGCTTTCCTGATCATATCAAAGCATCATCTCTCCAAAAAACTTTGCTGTCATCATACCTTTGTTTGGCTTCTTCCACTTCCCCACTGTCTTACTGGCCTCCCCTGGGAACATTTCTTAAATAAATGACTTGCACATGAACCCTTATCTCTGAGTCTGCTTCTGGAGAACCCAACTGTACTGGGTCGAATAATGTCTTGAAAAAAATTAATGTATACCTAGGACCTGTCAAAGTGGACTTATTTGCAGATATAATCAAGTTAAGATGAAGTCATACTGAATTACAGTGGGCCTTAAATTGAAATTGACTGGAGTCCTTATAAAAAGAAAAAATTTGGACATAGACACACAGGGGGAAAGGTGCTGTGAAGATCAAGGCAGAGACTGGAATGATGTATCTACAAGCCAAGGAATGCAATGGATTGCTGGCAACTACCAGAAGCTAGGAGGGAGGCATGGAACAGACTCTCACTCCGAGCCTCCAGAAGGAATTAATCTTGTTAGCACTTACTTTGAATAGCTACCCCCTGAAACTGTGAGAGAATAAATTTCCATTGTTTTAAGCCATCTGGCTTGTGACATTTTGTTACAGCAGCCCTAGGAAGCTAACATTAACCTAAGACATGAATATAAGATACAGGAACATAAAAGCTATACTCTATATTACATCTTATATTTTACATGAGATCATGCTATTATCAATATTTATTTTTTAAATTAATTTGATGAAATATCACTCTGAAATCAATAGCTAACATTATATATAATGAGACAGGCTTAGAAGCAGTCCAATTAAAAATCAGAAAGAATACAAGGATGTCCAATGTTATTGTTATTATTTAACATTGTTTTAGATAGTGAATAGTCTAACTAATGCAATAAGACAAGAAAAAGAAATGAGGCGTAAACATTGAGCAAGATGAGATAAATCAATCACTACCAGCACATATTACCTATTTTTTAAAAAAAAACCAGGAAATGAACTGAAAAGTATTGAAAGCCCAGAAATAAAAGATAAGTTACCCATAGACTTATATAAATTTTCAAAAGCTTCTGTAAATAGAGATTTATGCCATGTTTCTGCATTGAAACTTAATATTAGAAATTGGTAATTCTCAAATTAATATATAAATTTAATAAAATTCCCATCACATTTTTAATGAGATTATTTTGGGGGAGGTATAATTTAAAAATTTTTTAATTCACTCAAAAGAACAAAAACATGAGAAGACCCCCCAAAAATTTTTGCAAAAAGAAAGAGAGAGAGAGAATTAAGGAGACCATCTCTCATCAGATATTAAAATATATTACAAAGTTACAGTGATTTACAGTACCTGGTAAATGACTGGGTTCTGGTCCAGAAATATACACAAGGATAGAACAGAATAGAAAATCTAAGAGCAGACCCAAATATTTTATATAATTAGAGTATAATAATGGTGATTGTTCATGTCATTATGAAAATATTACTCAATGAATTATACTGGGAATAAAAGAATAAAGTCATCCCAGAATTAAATACATTCCATTTTAATTAATGTTTTAAAAAGAACTTCAGTTTTCCAGCAATGGCAGACTAGGCAATTCAGACCAACCCTCCTGCTGGAAACAATTGGAAAATCTGAACAAAGTTTAGATTAAATCTGCCTTGGGATGGTGATCACACAATACAGTATATAGATGATGTATTATAGACCTGTACACCTAAAACCTATATAATTTTATCAATGTCACCCCAATAAATTCAATAAAAAATAAAATAAAGTAAATCTGCTTGAAGGCTGTAAAAGCTAAAATGTCAGTGAAGAATGGCATGGCCAAGATCTAAAAGAAGGAAACTCAGGGGCATAAATACAATATCTGGGAATGCTTTACTCCTAGAGGTGTTAACCTATGCCAAAGTAAGTGGCTGAGAGGCTGGAGACCACAGCAGTTTTGAGAGCCTTGAGAAAATAAGAGGACAAAAATTAGAATACAAGGATAATTGAAAAAGAAAGTCGCTAGTAAACTCCCAATTCATTGTGGTTTTTTAAAAATGTTTTTATTGATTTTATTTTTATTTACTATTTTTAATTTATCTCTATTGTTGAAAGTATTACATATGTCCCCCCTTTTGTCCCCCATTGACCCCCTCCTCAGTGCTCTTGCCCCCCCTTTACTGCACTATTGTCTGTGTCCATTGATTATGCATATATGCAAATATGTTCTTTGGTTTATCTCTTCCCATACCCCACCCACTTCCCTCTAAGGTTCGTCAGTCTGTTCCTTGCTTCCATGTCTCTGGATCTATTTTGCTTGTCAGT
This sequence comes from Tadarida brasiliensis, assembly GCA_030848825.1. Classification (NCBI taxonomy): domain Eukaryota; kingdom Metazoa; phylum Chordata; class Mammalia; order Chiroptera; family Molossidae; genus Tadarida; species Tadarida brasiliensis. The sequence continues at coordinate 42,006,966 of CM061272.1, read as the reverse complement.
TTATTTTGTTCATTAGATTCCACATATAAGTGAGATCATGTGATATTTGTCTTTCTCTGACTGGCTCATTTCACTTAGCATAATACTCTCCAAGTCCCTCCATGCTGTCTCAAAGGGTAAGAGATCCTTCTTTTTTACAGCTGCATAGTATTCCATTGTGTAAATGTACCACAGCTTTTTTATCCACTCATCTACTGATGGGCACTTGAGCTGTTTCCAGATCTTAGCTATTGTAAATAACGTTGCTGTGAACATAGGGGTGCATATATCCTTTCTCACCGGTATTTCAGGATTCTTAGGACATATTCCTAGAAGTGGGATCACTGGGTCAAATGGATAAAAGACTTAAATGTAAGTTGTGAAACCATAAAAGTCCTAGGAGAAACCATAGGCAGCAAAATCTCAGACATGTCATGTAGCAGAACTTTCACTGATACATCGCTTAGGGCAAGAGAAACAAAGGAAAAAATAAACAAATGGGACTATATCAAACAAAAAATCTTCTGCACAGCAAGAGAAACCAGCATCAAAATGAAAAGGGAACCCACTGTATGGGAGAACATATTTACCAATGATACATTGGATAAGGGGTTAATTTCCAAAATATATAAAGTACTCATACACCTCAACAAAAGGAAGATAAACAATCCTATTAAAAAATGGGCAGAGCCCTAGCCGGTTTGGCTCAGCAGTTAAGTGTCGGCCTGCGGATCAGAGAGTCCTGCCAAGGGCACGTACCTCGGTTGCAGTTTGTCCCCGGCCCCGGTTGGGGTCGTGTGAGTGGCAACCACTCGATGTGTCTCTCTCACAGCAATGTTTCTCTCTCCCTTCCTTTCTCTCTCCCTCCTGCTCTATCTGAAGATAAATGCAAAAATGTCCTCGGGTGAGGATTTAAAAAAAAAAAAAATGGGCAGAGGCCCTGGCCTCTTTGACTCAGTGGTAGAGCGTCGGCCCAAGGACCGAAAGGTCACGGGTTTAATTCCTGGTCAAGGACACGTACCTGGATTGCAGGTTTGATCCCGGACCCCTGTTGGGGTCATGAAGGAGGCAACAAATGGAAAAATATCCTCGAGTTAGGACTAACAAAAAAACAAAAAAATGGGCAGAGAACCTGCATAGATACTTCTCCAAACAGGACATACAAATGGCCAAGAGACATATGAAAAAATGCTCAACATCACTAATCATCAAAGAGATGCAAATTAAAATGACAATGAGGTATCACCTCACACCTGCCAGAATGGCCGCCATTGACAAATCAACAAACAGCAAGTGCTGATGAGGATGTGGAAAAAAGGGTACTCTAGTACACTGCTGGTGGGAATGCAGACTGGTGCAGCCACTATGGAAAACAGTATGGAGTTTCCTCAAAAAATTAAAAATGTTTTTATTGATTTTAGAGCGAGAGGAAGAGAGAGAGAAAAAAACATCCATCATGCCTGTATGCGCCCTGATGGGGGATTGAACCTGCAACCTGGGTATGTGCCCAACCAGGAATCGAACTGGCAACCTTTCGGTACACAGGAGGACACTCAACCAACTGAGCCACATTGGCTAGGGCCCAATTCATTGGTTTTTGATTCTGAAGGGCTACACCTGGACAATGAGTGAGCTTTCATGTTGAACCCAGCTTCTAATCATCTCTAACCCTAGAATTAGGTTAAGTTGATCCTGAATTGTTAGAACTCTATGCTATCTCCCAGAAGCAAATATAAATCCTCCCTGAGGGAAGATAGTATCTGTGTAGGTCCTTAATTATTCTGTAATTTTGCATATACAATGTCTGAAACCCAACAAAAAATAACCAAGATAAAAATGAGACCAGATAATAGTACTAAAATCCATGAAAAATTGAAATAATAAAAACAGATCTAGAGATAGAGAAAATAGAATTATCACAGATTTTAAAATAAATATGCTAACTATATTTAAAATAATAAAATATTAGACTAAAAACTTTTTAGGGAACTAGAAACTATAATTATGCCTACCAAATGGAAATTCTATAACAAAATCAAATCAAAATTAAAAACTCAATGGATCAGTTTAACAATTCAGACACAGTTGAAGAGAGTAAACTTAAAGCTAGTTCAGAATAAATAAAGAGGGGGAATAGATGAAAAAATACAAAGAGCATCAAAAACAGAGAATATAGTAAAAAGTTCAACATATGTATAATGGGAGTTCAGAAGGAGAGAAGTCTGAATGGGGCAGAAGCAATATGTGAAGAGAAAATAGATGAAAATTTTCCCAAACTGATAAAAGACATCAAGACACAGAATTGAGAAGCACTATAAATCAAAAACAGGATAAATAAAATAAAGTTACTATAATAAAATTTTCAAAACTAAAATTAACAAAAGAAAGAAAGAAAAAAAGCCATGACAGATTACCTTAAAAGGCACAACCAACTGACAGCTGACTTTTTTTTTTTTTTTAATCCTCACTCAAGGACATTTTTGCATTTATCTTTAGATAGAGTGGGAGGGAGAGAGAGAAACATCGACTGATTGCCACCCACATGACCCCAACAAGGGCCAGGACCAACTGCAACCGAGATACATTCCCTTAGCAGGAACCGAACCCAGGTCTCTCTGAACCACAGGCCAATGCTCTAACTGCTGAGCCAAACTGGCCAGGGCGACTTCTTGACTGAAACAATGGCTAAAAGACAGTGGGACAGTATCTCCAAAATGCTGAAAGAAAATTGTTAGCCTAGAATTCTAAATGTAGCCAAACAGAAGAGATATGTTACGTTACCAGCAGACCAACACTAATGGCATTCTGTAGGGTATTCTTCACACAGGAAGACAATTATCTCATAATGATGGTCACAGATGCACAAAGGAATAAAGAGCATGAAAAGGTAAACATGGGTCTAATTTAAATGACTATGGACTGTATAAAACAATAATACTAATGTATCAGGGTGTAATAGATAGAACAAAACAACAAGAATGGACTTAAAATGCTCTAAGATTCTTGCATTAGAGTAAATGCAAGATTTTACTCTTGGACTAGAGTAAAATCACCCAACAATATTAATATTTTGATAAGTGAAGGATGAATATTGTCATCACAAGGGAAGCATAAACAGAGGAGTAAAATTATATAAAACTACCAAGCAAATGGAAGAAGAAAATGAAATAATAAAAAATACTAAGTCCAAAGAGAGCAAGAAAGAGAAGACAAAAATATCGACCAGGAAGGGGAAGTGGAAGCAAAGAGTAAAATGGCAGAATTGAATCTAGATACTTCAGTAATTATATTTAATATAAGTGAACTAAATGCTCCCATTGAAGATAACATTTGTCAGGGAGGATTTAAAAAAATAACTATATACTGCTTATAAAAGACTCATCTAAAGTATAAAGATGTAGAAATGGATGGAAAAAGAAAGTTGGAGTAATTATATTAATATGACACAAAGATTTTTCAGGCAAAAGGTATTACTAGAGATAAAGAGGGACAATTGACAGTACTAAAATGTTCAGTTTACTGGGAAAATTGTGCATCTGTAAGATTGCATGTCTTTCGCTTAGCATATGATCTCACTAATACGTGGACTCTAATGAACAAAATAAAGTGATGAACAGAATGGAACCAAAAGCATGAATACATGGCACAGACTGGCCAGTGTCCAAGGGGAGGGGGGGAGGAAGTGACTGGATAAAGAAGGTGAAGGAAATAGCTAAAGGACTTATAAGCATACCTCATGGACATGGACAGTAATTTGGTAAAGGCTAAGGAAGGAGCTGGCGGGGGAGAGTGGAGGTGGGCAAAGGTGTGTGTGTGGGGGGATTCCTGCAATAATGTAAATACTAAAAAAAATTTTTTAATTAATAAAAATTGTATGTCTTTAATAACATAGATGCAAAATATACACAGCAGAAATTGAAAGAGTATTTTAAAAACCTAATACATTGCAGATTAATACTTACATAAAACCACAATAAAAAGGGTTAATAAAAATAAATTACAGAAACACAAAATACAAGTCTACTGATCACATGCATGATGTTGCAGCAATGTGAAATTGCTATGAAAGTTGCTAAATACTTGTTTCAATTTCCTATGTGTGTGCTATTCCACAGGTTAACAAACACTCTGCGGCCTATTGCTGGCCAGTAGACCACATTTTGAGAAGCATTGAGACAGAAAATGTCACAATCATTGTGGGAGATATTAACACATTTCTCCAGGTATCTGAAAGAGAAAGCAGGAAAAAAACTTGAATAAAATAATTAATACATTTAATCTAATTGACATATATAAAACATTGCACCCTACAACTGCTGATAGCTATACTTCTTAAGAACAGTTAAAACAGAAACAAAAATTGTCCACATGTTATAGGATGAACATCATTATCAAATCTGTTCTTTGACTGGAGTAGAATTAGGCTAGAAATCATTTTTTAATTTGTATTTATTTATTTATTCTTTATTGATATTAGAGAGAGAGGAAGGGAAAAGGAGAGAGAGAGAGAAGCATCGATGAGAGAGACATCGATTGGCCACCTCCTGTATGCCCCTCACTGGGGATCTGGCCCACAACCTGGGCATGTGCCCTGACCGGGAATCGAACTGGCGACTTCTTGGTGCATGGGTCGATGCTCAGCCACTGAGCCACACTGACAGGGCTAGAAATCATGTTTTTAAAGGTTAAGTAGAAATCCTCTATATGTTTGGAAATATTAAAGTATATAGCTAAATAACCCATGGATTAAATAAGAAATCTCAAAGGAAATTAGGAAATGTTTTGAATGAAGGAAAACTAATACATATCAAAACTTCTGGGACAGCTGAAACCATGCTTAAAGAACCATAGATAGCTTTAAATACACGTATTACAAAAAGAGAAAGTTTAAATATCAATACTCTCAGCATTCATTTGAGAAATTGGAAAATGTGATAAATTGGACCCAAAGAAAGTATAAGGGAAGACATGTTAAGTAGAAGAAAAGTTAAATGTAAGGTAAAAGAAAAATTAAGAAACCACAATAGTACTAAAAAGAAAATATAAAAGAGTATTTATTTAAGCATGAAAGTGCAAATGACCTCAAAGGCAGAAATTATGATGGAAAAGAGATCAATTTAACCATTTACTTTCTAAAACATCTGTCAAAATCACTATAAACAATATTATAAGAAAAGTGACCACACAGGCAAAACTATTTGCAGATTAGATGACAAGTATTCAATGTCATTTCTATGTAATATATAAAAGGAAAATATTATAATAGCAAAAACAGCCATAGGACTGTACTGGAACTTGACAAAAAAGATACATTAATGGTCCCTATACATATTAAAGTACCTAATCTCATTAATAATAAAAGAAACAATTAGAGAAATGTTCAATCTCACTAATAATTGAAGAATTTTCAAATATGAGCTATTATTTTTCATGTATCATATGTACAAAAATAACAAAAACAATAATACTGTAATAATTAGTGATGATATATGCCTAAGAGCTAAATGCAGAGAATATAAATAGGTACAATATTTTTCTGGAGGGAAATTTTACAGTATGTATCAAAATACTTAAATGATACGGAGAAAAGGGAACCCTCATGCACTGTTGGTGAGAATGCAAACTAGTGCAGCCACTGTAGGAAACAGTATGGAGTTTCCTCAAAAAAATAAAAATGGAACTGCATTTTGACCCAGCAATCCCACTTCTGGGATTATATCCTAAGAATCCTGAAACACTAATCAGAAAGAATATATGCACCCCTATGTTCATAGTAACATTATTTACTATAGCCAAGGTCTGGAAACAGCTCAAGTGTCCATCAATAGATGAGTGGATAAAAAAGCTGTGGTACTTTTACACAATGAAATACTATGCAGCTATAAAAAAGAAGGAACTCTTACCCTTTGCAACAGCATGGATGGACCAACAGCACGGAGAGTATTATGCTAAGTGAAATAAGCCAGTCAGAGAAAGACAAATACCATATGATCTCACTAATATATGGAATCTAATGAACAAAATAAACTGATGAATAAAATAGAACCTTAGGCATAGATATATGGAATAGACTGACAGATGTCAGAGGAGAGGGGTGTGGGGGGGGACTGGATAAAAGAAGGTGAAGAGATTAGCCAAAGAACATACATGCATAGCCCATGGACACAGACAAGTATGTGGTGAGGGGTGGGTGGGGCTGGGTGGAGGTGGGCAAAGGGGTGGGGGAATTGGGGACATCTGTAATAGTGTCAGCAATAAAAATAAAAAATTAAAAAGACTTAAATGCATACCACTTAACTCAGGAAATCCATTTCTTGGAATTTGGCCTTGAGAAATAATCATTTATATATGCAAAGATTGTTTATTATAGCACTATTTATAATAGCAAAAAAGTTGTAAACTTCCAAAATTAGAGAATTAATTTAAAAAATTTAGTATCCACACTGAATAGAGTGGAGTAATACAATTCAACCATAAAAAATTATAACATAGGAGAATATTTAACAAAATGAAAAGTTAGGCATGATATATTAGTAAGAGAATAAAGCAGATTGCAAAGCATTATTATCTCACTTTTGTTATATGTAATTAGGATACACAACAATTTGTTTTTATTGTTTTTAGAGGTATTTTTTTATTTTGTTCCCTGTTACTGATCTGTATTTTCTAAAACATCTGAAACAAATATATTGCTTTAAATCAGAAAATTGGTACTTTAATAAATCTCCTTTACTTTCAAATTTTCACCTTCACTTTCAAATTTCAAATGAAATGCATAATAATCACACACATAAGTCGTTTCTCACTGACTCGGCCCTCTTTCTGCAGTTCATTTGTACATGTATTGAACTCGTGTTCACGCCAGTACTTTACACGGGAATTGAAAGCGAGTACTGAACTTTTTGTTACCACACATGGGGCACAGCTCCATTATTCCAGTTTTTCTTTAAGATGTATGGTTTCCTATAGGAAACTGAACATCATTTCCAAGATACCAAATTCCTCATAATGATAACCCAATCCATTTATTAAGCACAGCTCTGTGCCGGGCATTGTGCCTAAGGCTGAGAACACAGGAGTGGACTAGACTCAACTGGTCACCTCTGCGCCTGTGGTGCTCACGGCCCAGAGTCACTCCCACCAGATGTGTTGACATCTCAGCAGTCCACCACTCAGGCAATAGCGTGACCAATCTTCAAACAGAGGTCAGTCCTCCAAAATTCTGGGGCCCTTCAGTGAACATTTAGTGCACCACAAATAAATGTATTAGCCTGAGCTTGTAAGTAGCCCTTTAAAAATGAGACTGTGCCCTGGCTGGTTTGGCTCAGAGGTTAGAGAGTCAGCCTGAGGACCAGGGAGTCCCTCCCGGGTTCAATTCCGGCCAAGGGCACGTACCTCAGTTGCGGTTTGTCCCCGGCCCAGTGGCAACCAATCTGTGTCTCTCTCACATCGATGTTTCTCTCTCTCTCTCTCCCCCTCCCTCCCACTCTGTCTTAAGATAAATGTAAAAATATCCCGGGCGGGGTGGGGGACGGTTAGATTAAAAAAAAAAAATGAGGCTGTAACTCTCTTCCTGAAGAGCAAAATATCAGTTTTTCTCAAGTATTTCTGAGACTAAATTGAAAAAAAAAAATGTAAGTCTTGTTTTAAAACAGCTAACCTTTTAAAAATAATAATAATAAAAATAAAGCTGCCAATAATCTCTTACCCTAAAGGATTTGAAGAGGATGAAAGCAAGACAAAAGACAACACTGTGATAAGGAGAGCATTTGTGAAAGGGAGCCGTCAGTGCCGTGCTCCCTGGCTGATAGGCAATGCAAATACAGATTTATTTCCAAACAGTGACTCAGCGTAATGACAGACAGACCTTAGGCCTAGGAATGAATGAGGAGAGAGGCACAGAAATCATAACACAGCACAATAATAATGACTATCTGTATACCCAGTTTTCTCTCAATCTGTCTCCTGCTCGGAGAGCCCAGATGCCAAAGTGTTCCCATCCAGATGCCTGTAGCAGCCTCAGGTTCAGGTGCAGCTGAGGCAGTAGGTCTTGGTAAGAGCATTTAGACGCACAGAGACGGAGGCTGCCATAGAAGTGGGGATGGCCTGGTACTAAGGTTTTGGACCAGATGAGATGAGGATTATTTTTGTCAACTATCGCTATGCACCAAAACACCACAAAGCTTAGTGGTTTAAAGCAAATACAGTCTTTATTATTTTTTCATGAGTCTGAAGGTTGAACAGGCTCAGCTGGTAGGTTTTCTGTTTCACCTGCTACAGCTGAAGTCACATAGCTGCATTCCACTGGGAATGTGGCTTGGACTGGCATCCAAGGTGGCATGTCATCCATTAGGATCTCTCTCAGTTGGTAGTCTGGTCCCAGCAAGTCTATAGTACGGCAAATAACTCCCAGAATGTGTCAACACTAACGAAGCCTCTGCTTACTTCACATTCGCTAATGTCCTATTGGCCAAAGCAAGTCACATGGCCCATCCCAGGGTCAATGTAGGTAGGAAAGGCTGCACAGGCTGACTATTTTGAGGTTTGGTTATTGGGAACCACCATCCAAAATCTACCCCAGGGACCAAGACAAGATTGGGGGGTGGAGAGGCCATGAGCAGAGGCCACAACCTAAAACAGTGGTCTAATTGGAGGTGGGGTGAGGACAAGAAGATGAAGTTGAGGAGATCAGCAAAGGGACCCTGGCTGGTTAAACACATGCTGTCTATAGCATGGTCAAGAGAGCAGAATAAAAAATCGAAGAAACTAGGTAGATCGCAAGGCGGAATCTAAGCAATGGATAGAAACAATTGCTGATTTCTTATTAAGAGGAGAAGTGGGAAGAAAATGCTTACAAATCCATGTGCCATTGCTTTTTTAAATGGGGAAGCTTGGGTTTTCCGAGTAGCCCCTACAATGCTCTTTTCTTGCTTTAAAGGAAGGATGGCCTGTGGCAGTTGGGTGGCTCCTGAGAGCCCCACTGGACCCTGGCTCCGCTCTCCAGTCTTCCCTAGTTCTGTGGATCCTGGTCCCAAATGTTTGCTCAGGTGCTCCAACTTTGAAATATACTTTTAATGTAGGTTAGGCCAATTTTACTTTCATATGTAAGATGTCTTAAACGTTTGCAAAAGCTAAGTAGGAGCAATTCGACCAGTAGTTACCTACCAAGAAGGGGAAAGTCTTACAGTGGTTTACAAGGTCCCACATGATTCTCTGACCTCACCTTCTGCTACCCTTCTGGCACCCCCACCCCAGTCACTGCATACTGGCCGATTGTTTTATAATAAGGCCTTATGCTGTGATACTGCCCGTCTGGAAATCTCTTGTCCAGAATATCCATATGACTCCCTCATTTTCTTTTCCAGATCTTTGCTGCTATGTTATCTCATTAATGATTTCCCTGACCATTTCCCTGACAGGATTTAAAATCACAAACTACCCTTCCCCCACACACCACTCTGCCTCTCTGCTTTATTATTCTCTAGAGTCCTATAACCATGTAACATATTATATATTTTGTTTGGTTTTGTTGTTATTGTTGTTGTTCTTTGTTTGTCTGATTTATTTTGCATTTTCCCAAGATCCTAACATGCAGCCAGGTTGGCGAGAGGCAGGGGCAGGGCACAGGCTGCAGAGTTATTCAGATCTGGGTTCCAGTCCTGCCTCCCTGGTGAGAGATCCCATAGCCTGGGCCAGTTCCTTAACTGCTCTAAACCTCATCTGAAAAATGCAAGTCATAAGAGTACTTCTTATCATCTAGGTCCTGTGAAGATTAAATGAGACACAAATATTGGGCTCAACTCATGGTGCCCGGCACGAGGTAAGTGCTAAGTAATCAACCAGGTTTCTGTGAACTGGGACTTCTTACTTGGCGATGATTGTCTGAGGCAGAGCAGGTCTGGCGCAGTGACTGCCTCACTGTCTTTTGGTGGAAATTGTTGAAATTAGCACCAACAACGCAAAGCTAAGCGCCGATTGTTCTCTTAGAACCCAGTCTCTCTATGGCGAAAATAAACTCTCGATGTTCCTTAGACCACACTCATTTCCTAGAGCGACGGGAAGAACATTGAAATTGCAGTTGTCAAAGGTCCTTAGCTAGGAACTATCAGCAGGAGAAAATAAACGCTGTGAGCTCCTTTTGAGGAATTGAGCATATGCATCGATTATATTTGAATTTTGGTTTTAAAGAAGTCTATCATAAGCTTTTCTTTTTTTAACTTGCTTTCTAAGGGGGAGATCATCCTGGGAACCACCCAGGATTCCAGCACGGGGCACCTGATTTCCTCAAGGAACTTTCAGGTTTGTACCAGGAACCCTTATCTCTAGGATTTCTTCATGCTGTTTTGCTTATATCAGAGCATCTTCTCCAGGGACCTTATACTGAAGTGAATTTTCAGTAAAAACTATTTCTCTCCAGCTTATTCATCATGGAAAAATCTGATAACAATGAAGAAGAAAGATATTGTTTAAAGAACTTACTATTCATGACGCGCTTAAAGCAGAACAGTATTTACGGTGCCGTGTGACATGGGATCTGAAGCTGCAAACCTGGCCTCGGAGTAGTTTGGATTCTATTAGGGAAATCGGATCTGCCTGCAGCTAACTGCAATCACGTTTGCTAAATGCTACCATAACAGTGTCAAGGAAGCAGACCGAATGAGCTATTGCTTCCAGCTGTGTGTGGAGGAGGCGTTCTGACAGCTTTGCAGAAGAGAGGTTTTACCAGACCCGGATGAGAAGGAGGGTCATTCAAATGAGAGGATCTGCGAAAGCAAAGCCACAGGGATAGATAAGGCAACAGGTTGCACATTTGTGGGACAGTGAGCATAGCAGCCCGGTGTGGCTCCCCCAGGGCCATGGGGAACAGTGGCCAGAGAAGGTGCTAGAGAGGCTGGTGGAGGCAGTATGAAAAGCCCAGGGTCACACTTAGAACTTTCAAGGTCATTCTACAAGCCATGAGGAGCCACTGGAAGTTTCTGAGCAAACACAGGTCATGACGAGGTCTGTGTTTAAGAAAGCTCACTGGAGCCCTTGGCCACGTGGCTCAGTTGGTGGGAGCATCGTCCTGTGCTCCAAAAGTGGTTACGGGTTTGATTCCCAGTCAGGGCACATACCTAGGTTGTGGGTTTGGTCCCCGGTTGGGGCTCGTACAAGAGGCAACCCGTCGATGTTTCTTTCTCACATTGATTTTCCCCCCTCCCCTCTCTCCCCCTTCCTCTTTCTCTAAAAATCAATGAAAACATACCCTTGGTTGAAGATTAAAAAAAAAAGAAAGCTCCCTGCCCTAACATGCAGAAAGTTGCTGGTGAGTTCTTTTTCCCCAGTCCCCTACCCCCACCCCTCCCTCCAGTTTCCTTTTGGATACAGTCTGGTGAGATTGTTAGCATCTCTGTTCTCTTCCAGCCAAGGGGACAGCATGTGACCCAAGCTAAACCACCGAGACGTGGCCGCTCCCGTATGGAAATTGACGGGAGAGGAATGGCAGAGGTGGACAGTGGCTGCCTTGTCCAGCAGCTCCTGCCTCAGGAACCCCCTCCAGAGCTGCTGGGTGTTGCCTGTTTTTATCCCTCTTCTCTGTGATCCTAGGGTTCCACCACATTCTTTCCGTAACTGCTCCCCTGCTCTTTTTTTTTTTTTTACTTAATCATGTCAGTTTCAGTTTCTGTTGCTTGCAACCAAAGAATCCAAATATAGCCACTATTGTAATTTTAATCATTTAAAAGCATTTCTTGAGCACTTAGTTTATGTGTCAGGCATTCCTCCCTTCCTGAGGCTCTTGATAAAACAGGAAAAACAAAAATTGAATAGTCCCTTGACAGGCCATAGAGGGACAGATATGACAAAGGCAAAGTTCAGGATTTTAGACTGGTCCCAAGGAGACAGGATAGAGGCTATCACATGTAAGCAGAGACCTGAAGATTGAGTGAAGGACATTTCAGGCAGAAAGGACGGCATCTGAGGAGGACCTGAGGCAGGACATAGGGTTGCCTGCCTTGGCCTGACCTTGGCCTTTGCTCAGTTATCTGGTGGAACTTGATCAGACCCATTCCAGCCTCTTCCTGCTCTGCCACCACCGAGGGCAGTGGTCCTGGCTGCAGGAGCCCACTTCTCTTTCTCTATGAGTTTCCTGCTCTTGATACTAAGGATCAAGGCAACAAGTCAAGTCATCACCTCCAGTGAATCTTAGCAATGTGGAGTGGTGCAATGGATGCTGAAGGGCTCCCCACCATGCTGCTTGAGCGCTGCCAGTCAATCCTACTTCATAAGCAGACAGTTCTGGAGAGTCATCCCAGGTTCAGAACTCTAAGGCTTCCTCTGAGACTACACGGCCACTTGAATTCTCACTCTGCCCAAGCCTGCATCCCCCCTTCCCTTCTACGGGCTCTGGTCCCAAGAGTATTCCTTATAAACCTCCTGCACAGTAATCTCATCTCCTAAGGAACCACCTTACAGACAGAGGAACCAGAATCAAGGACTAGAAGGCTGGGCCTGTCATATCCTGGCTGTGTTATCTTGGACCAGCCTCAGTACTATTGCTGGGGTTGGTACTAGGCACCATGTCTGCCACACAGAAGGCTCTCAATGAGTGCTTGTTGATTCAGATAAACGAAACTTTTTCTGGAAATGTTTACAAAACCCACACAATTGTCAGTTATCATAATTTAGAGCTAGAAAGGGGAAAAACAGAAGATAATTTCAATGGGAAAGTAAAAGATGGGACCAGATTAAAAGTTGGAGACCCTGGAGCAGAGAGAGCTGTCCAGAGAAGACACAATGAAGACAAGAAGGAGACCAAGCAATCAGAAAAATGATAACTTGGAAGAACGGAGGCACAGAAAGCAAAGGTGAACAAGTGCTTCCTAAACAGGCCATCGGTAGTGTGCATTGCATCAGAAATGCCACGTGAGTTGGGCAGTGATGTAACTGACCCATCAGATTTAGGAGCAACACTCACATTCACCCTTCCAGAAATGTCTCATTGGTCTTCACTAGTCTACTTGCAAAGGAGGTTGGGGGGCAGGAACATATCTTTCTCCTTCACAACTATGGACTTTGTGCTTAAGAAGCTGCTGGTACCCAGTGGGCACCTGACAACTATTTATTGTTGTTGAATAATTCGTAGGTGTTTGAAAACAAAGTGGGTATTTTATTGTCACTATTGAAATGGTATGTTGGAAAATCTGTCTGCCACCAACCTCTGCCACACACACATGAACACACACACACCTACCCACCCCCACTCTGTGGAGCCCAGTTGCTGAGTATGAACAAAGCTGTTTCTTGGTGTATCGGAAGTTGTTTTTTCTATGCACCAGTCTGGGATGGGGATCTCGGAGCCCCTCCCTACACTTATTTAAGGCCTCTACATGACTTTTGAACATTGATAATTTTTTTAAATTGAGGTGACATTGGTTAATAAAATTATATAGGTTTCAGTTGTAAAGTTCTATAATCCATCATCTATATATTATATTGTGTGTTCACCACCCTAAGTCATGTCTCCTTCCATCATCATGTATCCCCCTATGCCCTCTTCTACCTCCCCACCCCCTTTCCCTCTGGTTATCACCATATAATTGTCTGTGTCTATGAGTTCTTGTGTTCTGTTTTGTTTTTACTTAATCCCTTCACCTTTATCACCCATTTCTACAACCACCCTCCCTCTGACAGCTGTCAGTCTGTTGAACATTGATAATTCTTTAAAGAGTAGGTGAATGAACCACTAATAAGATGGCATGCTTCTAAATTTAGGAAAGAGTAAACACATGTTATAGAATATAGATGAGATATCTAAAGACACATTTTGGGGGGGGGGTGTTAACAGGATATTGGAGGCTGTGGGATTGTTTCAAGATAAAACAGTCCCCCTTTGAAGTGAGAGTACATCAAAGCAAGTTCTCCTTACCTATAAGAATTTGGACTTTTTGTCTGAGTAGAGAGTATGAATCCACATGCCCAACTGGATGGGTGATCACATCATAATCGCCTAGTTCCTGTTTTGACCTAATTGTGGTGGGCTATCATTTTATTGGTATGACTGTGACATTTGGTGCATCACCACACAAGGATTTGTCTCTCTCCCCACTGGAATGTGAACTTTTTGAGGGTAGAGACTTCTCTAATCTCTGGTTTCCTAGCATAGAGCAGATTACCTGTTACATGGGAGTCATTAAAAGCGTATTGAGGAAAGAGAGAAGAGGAAAGGGAGAGAGGGAAGGAGAATGGGAGTCCAGTCAGACTCATGGAACTCATTCCGAGTTGTTGAAATACTTAACTCCTGTTGATCTTCAGGTAGCTTTCTGACCCCTGGAATATTGGGGGAGATAGTGAGAAATACGTAAAGTTTGGGATCAGGAGACTTGGGTCTGTGTTTTAGCTTTACCACTTCATGCACATGTGTCATTAGAGGAGTCATGACCTCTAAGCCTCAGCATCCTATTCTGTAAATTGGGGGTTATTTTTACCTTAAAGAGGTCTTGAATGATTAAGTGAAATAATATATGTGACACCATTCAACACAGTATTAAGTTCTAAGTAATTGTTTACTTATATTATTATTACCCTTGAGTCAGAACCATCTTCAAGTAAATTTTCTCATCTGATTGATTTGGCAAAACATTGTCCTTTGAGAGAATATTTTGAAGGAGGGGAAAAGGTCTGATCTTTTACTAATTTTTATTCTTATTTTCAGGATTTTGCTATTCTATTTACATTAGATGGCTTTTTTTTTTTTTAACCCTCACCCAAGGATATGTTTCTTGATTTTTAGAGAGAGAGGAAGGGAAAGAGAGAGAAAAAAACATTGATTGGTTGCCTCCTATATGTGCCCTGACTAGGGATTGAACCCAAAACCTAGGTATGTACCCTCACCAAGAACTGAACTTGCAACCTTTTCAGTGCACAGGACGATGTTCCAACCAACTGAGCCACTGGGCTGGGGCAAGTGCTATCATTTTTAAAAAAATATTTATTTATTTTTTCTTTATTGGGTTTAGAGAGAGAGGAAGAGCGAGGGAGAGAGAGACCAACACATCGATGAGAGAGAACATTGACCGCTCGTCCCCTGCATGCCCCCTACTGGGGATTGGGCCCACAACCTGGGCATGTGTCCTGACCGGGAATCGAACCGGCGACCTCTTGGTGCATGGGTCAATGCTCAACCACTGAGCCACACCAGCCGGGCAAGATGGCTATCATTTTAAAAATTAATTTGTGGGCAACAGTGGTTCCAATGGTTGACTAGTGGTCTCCATTCAAATCAGAATCACTTGAGAACTTCATAACACAAATTCTCAAGTCCCTATTCTGAGGGATTCGATTCACTTGTTCTAGAGTAGGGGGTGGCACTCTGCATTTTGAAAAGCTGCACAAGTGAATCTGATGGGCAGCGAGGAGGAAGCCTAGACAGGCTTCTTTCCATTTAAACCTATCAAAAGACCTTCAAGGTCAGGCCTGAGAGTTTATGAATATGCCTGTTGTTGTTGAATGATTGCCTAGAAAATGCTATGAGGGTTCATGACATGAGACTTTGTTGTTTGAAACAAGTAATATAGTAGAAATGCTAGCATGAGCGCGACATTCCCATAACAAACTCACAGAGAGGCATTTAGACCGAAAATGAAATTTGGACACTGGAGCAAGAGTGGGAGACGTGGAACTTAGAGGGCTCTTAGAAAAAGCATTTCAGTCGCTTCTGTCGTATTTCCTCAGCTTCAGGAGGAAATGGTACAAGTCATACTTCCATCTATTTCACAGGGATGCTTTGATCTGAAAACTAGCATGCAAATGAATGGTGCTTTGGACTTCTTAGAGGGCTCATATGCATCATCTGTTGGTTCAGGCAAGTATTTCTCTCCAGAAATACTTTTCCATCTATCATAAATCTTTTTTTTTTTTTAAAGGGTTCATTGAAATTCCCAAACATGTCTGGTGGGAATGTAAATTGTACAAACACTTTGGACAACTGTAGTAAAGCATATCCTATTTCACTTCTACACACATACCGACAGAGATGCAAACATACGTTTACCAAAAGACATGTAGTAGAATGTTCATAGTTGCACTGATCATAATACCTCAAGAGTGTAAACTTCACAGTGACTATCCACAGTAGAATGGCTAAATGAATTATATGTTCACACAATAGAACACTATACAGCAAAGAAAATTAATTATCTACAATAATATGCAACATTAGATGAATTTCACTCACATAAGTTTGAATAAAAGAAGGCAGACTTCGCCCTGGCAGGGTTATTCAGTGGATTGAGTGTCGTCCCATGGACTGAGAGGTCCTGGTTTGATTCCAGGTCAGGACACATGCCCGGGGTTGCCAGCTCGATCCCCAGTAGGGGGCGTGCAGGAGGCAGCCCATCAATGTTTCTCTCACATCTATGTTTCTATCTCTCTCCCTTCCTTTCTCTCTAAAAAAATCAATAAAAACATATATTTTTTTAAGTTGAAATAAAAGTTGATGTATATCCAAAGAGTAGCTGATGAGGCTCAGCAAAGGAAAATTCACATTTATTTATAGCAGGACCCTCTTTCTTTTTCACGATGCCAGAAAGAGCCCCCACACTGTAACCCCTGAACACTCTTTTCCCAACTGAGCATTCTGGTTTTTTCTGGAAAAATTTAACCAAAAAATGCCTGTAAAAAGATATGCCCATAAGATGTACTTTACAAAAGCTTTATGAGCTGAGCTAATTCAGCCAAATGAAGGAAAATGTTAGCTTCAAGTCCAGAGGAACTTTCTTTTTACCTCAAAACCTGCCTCGAACCGAGCTCAGAAAGAGGTGCTGTTTGGCTGGCCAGCTGAGTGAGGTGTTCAGAAACAAATGCTGGCAGAAACAGCACATTTCAAAGCATTTTTTAAAAAGTATAGCCCAGCCAGTGTGGCTCAGTGGTTGAGCATTGACCCATGCACCAAGAGGTCACCAGTTCATTCCCGGTCAGGACACATGCCCAGGCTGTGGGCCCAGTCCCCAGTGGGGGGCATGCAGGAGGCGACCAATCGATGTTCTCTCTCATTGATGTTTCTATCTCTCCCTTTCCCTTCCGCTCTCTCTCTAAAATCAATAAAGAAAAAAAATTTTTTTAATAAAAATCATGTGCATACTGCTGTGTACGTTTTTTTTAAAAATTCCTTCTTCAAATGATTTTATTTCTTACAAAATAATGCATGTTCATGTTTAAGTCAATCAATACAGAATAGTACAAAGCAGAAATCAATATATTCTTTAAAAAATCACACCCCCATGCCACCGCCCCACATAACTACTATTGGTGTTAAGTAGTTATCATTCCAACAATTCTTCAGGCATAGATAGGAATTATTTTGTAAACATGGCTGCAAACTTAAACACAAAACAAATTACAGAGGACAATTGTTTGAGGAATCTCAACTCATGTTTGTGCTGAAGGAGAGAGAGGAACTTGTGATTTCAGAGACTGTAAAATAGCTTCTTTCTGGTCATTCCTTTAATGAGATGAGCACGCTGATAAAATAGTTGGAATTTTAAGGCAAATAGTGCCTTTCTGGTGAAGCCTTGGTCTAACTCAGAGGTGGGAGGCAGGATGGAAAGGAGAGGGACTTTCTGCATGACAGGTGGAACCAAGATGTGGACCATCACAGAGCAAGAGGGAAGAGACGGTATGACCCAGAGTTACTGCCGAAGCAGTTAACCGCCAGGCGGGCCTGTGGAGCCGAACAAACAGGAAAAGTAACGTGACTGGGATCACGAAGACTTGGGAGTTTTGAAATATGATCCTAGATCTGATCAAAGGAGTGAAATAGAACAAAATCGTGTGTTATTGGTTTAAAGACTCTTAATTAAAGTAATTTCAGTTTCTTCTATAATTTTTAAAAGGACGTGTCTTGGAATCACAGATTAAATGTGGTAATTCTTGCCCTGGCCAGTTTGGCTCAGCAGTTAGAGCGTAGGCCCGTGCACCAAAGAGTTGTGGGTTCGATTCTGGTCAAAGGCACGTACCTCGGTTGTGATTCCGTCCCCGGCCCTGCTTCGGGTTGTGCGGGAGGCAACCAGTCGATGTGTCTCTCTCACATCGACTTTTCTCTCTCTCTCTATCTGAAGGTAAATGGAAAAATATCCTCGGGTGAGGATTTTTTAAAAAGTGCTAATTCTTAGTAAGCAGGTCATAAAAATAAAATTCTTATGTATTGCACGGCTCCTTCCCCAAGCAATATTTTCACAAGATGAAGATTAAGTAAACTGAGGGGAAGAGGGGCAGTAAACCACAAATCTGACCTTTCCAGCATCTAAGACGCTGCTCATTTGACCAGGTGCCCGAGTTTATCACGCATTAGTGTAAGGGAATGAAGGATACTCTGACATTGAGAAGGGAGAAGTATAGTTCTCCCCTGCTCTGAAGCTTTTTTCAAATATAAGGGGTTATAAATTGCAAGCTCTAGGGCAGAAAGCCCCTAAAACTTGGTAATCTCTCTCTCCTTGGACCTCCCTCACTGCCACATCAAAACCTGAAATTGATCTGTCTTTGATACCATTTGCACTGGTGAACAATAGAGACCAAACCCAAGCCACCGGTAGCCCACTGCTATGGAACATGTATGTGCCCTGCCCTGATCCATGAGCTTCACATGTATTAGCCTGTTTAGTGCTCATAACTCTATAAGGCAAGCACTATCATTGTCCCCATTTTACAGATGAGGAAATGGAGGCAAAGAGAAGTTGAGCTACTTACCCAAGGTCACAGAGCTAGTGTGTGAGCAAAGGGCCTGGGGCCAAAAACCTGGCTCATAAAGACTGGGGGCAATTAAAGTTAGAATGGAGACCAAAGGTCCTTAAAACAAAGCCAGTGTCCTTGCTCTAAGCTGTCCAATTATTTCAAGTGGCTTTTGAGTTACAAAACCCTACATTGTGCCACCCCTCTGGCAGTTTATTATATTGGGTGTTGGCCTCCTGACCTTGCACCACAGTGTGTACTCAGTTTCTGTGCAGGAAGTGAGAGGTGTACGTGAGCATGAGAACGTGTACACCTGTGTGTGTGTGTGTGTAAATAATGTGCATGTGAGTATGTGTGAATGTATGTGAGTGTGTGGGTATGAATTTATGTAAGTGGAGGGGTTGTTATTATGTGAGTGCATTTGTCAGTGTGTGGGAGTGATGTACATGAATGTGTGTATGTGCATTTGTGAGTGTAAGTGAAAGTGTGAATGAGTATGTGAGTGAATGTATTGAGGGTGGATGTGTGTGTGTGAATGAATATGTATGTATATGTATGTATGTGGGGATGTGTGTGTGCATAAGCCTGTGTGTGTGAACGTGTGGGTGTGCATGTATGTGTGTGCATATATGAATGGCACAGGTGAGTGTGTTTGTGCATGTTGCATGTGTGTAAATGCGTGAGTATAGGTGTTCCTTCCAACTTCCTTTACTGGCAGCCAGATCAAGTGACACTTGAGCTCTGCCCTCTGATGAGAAAGCTTGAGGAAGTTGTCCAAGGACAGCCCTGGCCACAGAGAAGGGAGGACGCCAGCCCTGCAACCACTGGGAGAAGCAGCCAAGTGGACTGGGACAGGTGGTAGCGGAGCAAACTCACTGGTGCCACCTGGGCCTCAGTCCCCAGACCACTGCATGTGAGCGTTGCCCCCTACTGGGGTCTGTGGGCTTTCCCTTTCTCCTAGACAGTGGGGAGAAGAGGAAAGTGGTCAGGTGCTGGAGAGGGAGTAACACAGGCTTTGGAGTCAAACAGACTTCTGCTCAAATTCTGGCTCTGCCTCCGGACACTAAGGGACTGTGGGCAAACTACTCACCACTCCGTCCTCGGCTGCGATTCCCGTCTGAGAGAAGAGCAGTCATACTCAGCACAGAAGTTTATGGAGTCAATGCATCTAATAAAAACACCACTAAGCATAGTACTTTGCACAAAGTATATGCTCAATAAATGATTATTATTGTTCCAATGAACAATGGATAAAATAAGCCTGTTTCTTTCTTCCAGGTTGCCACTTTGGGCCAAAGCAAGAGTTCTCATAAGTGAAGCCTGCACTCTGGGAAGTTCGGAGACGCTTTGGGGCATCTTAATCATACATTAGGGCACGTTGGGAGCCTTTTACAAGTGAGGCCCCAGGGTCAGAAAGGGTTTATATACCAGAACAGTGACAATACTCATGTCACCCGGGAAATCAGCCCTTTTCTTTCCAAGAGCAAAGTAGGAAAGTCCTTATTATGCAACAAACCTGATTAGACAGAGGAAAATTCTGACCGGAGTGAATTATGCCTCTTAAAAAATGAAACTTTGCACCTGTAAGTGTGAATTGGTCGCTCGACTTTTCAAGGACCAGAAAGCAAAATAAAGAAAGGAACCTTTCAACAGGGAGGCCACAGTGTCACTGAGGAGCACCGAGTCAGAACAATGGCTGAGTGGCTGGCCAGGCCACCTGCCTCAGAGGCGGGAACTGAGTCAATAAAGGCACTGAGCAAACAGTGGGCTTTAGTGCTCTGAAGGGTTTGTGCGGTGGTTGGCACGCAGGGCCGGAGCGCAGAAAGCCTGCACACATTCTCTATTCAATCTGAGCCAATCTCCCAGCCAACGCTTTGTTTACTCAGCGTCTTTCACTGCACAGGGCCACCCCTTAGGGTCCGAGGCGGAGCTGGGTGGGGCAGGCCTGGGGGTGTGCCTGCACCCACAGGTGTACACCCCCCTGCCTGCAGGAGAAAGTGTAGGCTGCATATTCCTCAGGGAGGGCTTAGGGTCCTATAACCCAAATAAAGCAGGAGCCTCAGGGAGGATAAACAAATGGAAGAAAGGCATCAAGCACTCCCTGTCATTTGGAGATGGGCTTGGAAAAGAGCTCTGAAGATCCTTGCTCCAAGGGGGGAACAGGACCTGAGAGGAGAGGCTGGCTCCCAGAGGTTCCAGTTCAGTCTGGAAAGCAGGGCCTCGCCAGCCGTGCTCCTGGGCCTGCCATCCGCACACTGGAACATGCCCCTGCTGTACAACACACCTTTAGAATTGGGGCAGATTAGAGTTAAGGAAATTTGGGAATCTGTATTATGGTCTCTCGTGTGACAAATGACATGATGCAGTGTCAGTGAATGGACCCTGTTTATGGCATTCGCAAGAGGTAGCTTTGTCGCCGTGAAAAGCTGGAAATATTTTTGAGGGGGAGGAAGTGGGGCAGGATGGTTCCCGTAGTAACCCCAACTTTACAGCATTTCACATTTTGCAGGCGGTCAGGGATCAAAGAGGAGAGCAGTCGGGTGCCAGAGGGCACTCAGGTTCCGTGTAGGCACAAGGCTCTGCTCCCTACAGATGGGCTTTGTCTTTGGTGCCCTCCTGTTTCCCATGGTGCACCTGTCTCTCACCCCAGGACAGTGAGGGGTCTTCTGGGGCTGAGACACAACTGGATCATAAGTCAGAGGGTATCACCAACACCCCTGACCCCCAGCAATATTATCCAGGCCTGGCCTCCTCTAAGTCTTCCCATGTTGCAAAGTTTCTTCTTCCATCAAAATTCTCATTCCTTCAGTACAGTAGTGGTTCTCAACTGGGGCGGATTTTGCGCTCAAGGCGACATTTGTCGATGTCTGGAGACATTTTTGGTGATTTCAACTGGGGATTGGAATGCTACTGGCGTCTCCTGCAGGTAGAGGCCAGAAATGCTGTTAAACATCCTATAAAGCACAGAACAGCTCCACACATCAAAGAATTATCCAGCCCAAAATGTCACCAGGTCCTGACATCACAGCTAAATTATTGAAAAGCATCAATTTGAACTAATTTGCAATATGATTTAAATGGCTGAGTGTCCACATATAACCTTGCAGGGTCATTTGGCTTTTAAAACAGGTTCTCACTTATTGGCAAGACTGTAAATCATAAAAAAAATAAAAAATAAAAAATTAAAAAAAGAAAGAAAGTGAAGACTTTGGGCAAGATACAGGGAGAAATGTTTTGTATGTGTGCTTGCGGGAGGCCCTCCCAGCTATTCCTCCAGTCTCATCCATCATGAAGGCACCCACCCTCGTGTTCCACGGGTAGAAAGACTAGCCTTGACCACTCATTCTGGCAAGGGCAGAAATGAGAACCCAGGTGTGCTGTCTACCTGCACTCGATGTGAGGCACAGCATTGACTGACATAACATCCTGGTTCAGGTCACCATGTGATGGGAATGATTCTAAGTTCAAAGACTGAAGGGACAGCAAAGGTTAGTGTGGAGAATGGATATACTGGTCCCTGATGCCTACTTCTGCACAGCTCTCAGCAAGCTGTCTGCAAGAATGCACTAAATGCATCTCTTAGGGTAGGGGTGCTCAACCCTGGCTGCAGGTTTGAATCCCCTGAGGAGGCTTAACAAATTCTGATGCCCAGGCCATTTAATTAGAACCCCTAGTGGTGAAACCATCAGTATTTTTTTTTTAACATTTAATAACAGTTTTTATTTATTTATTTATTTATTTATTTATTTATTTATTTATTTATTTATTTATTTTTCATCCTCAGCCGAGGACATTTTTGCATTTATCTTCAGATAGAGTGGGAGGGAGAGAGGGAGAGAGAGAGAAACATCGATTCGAGAGAGACACATCGATGTGAGAGAGACATATCGAGTGGCTGCCACACACACGACCCCAACTGGGACGGGGGATAAACTGCAACCGAGGTACGTGCTTTTAGCAGGAACTGAACCTGGGACTCTCTGGTCCACGGGCCGATGCTCTAACCGCTGAGCCAAACCGGCCAGGGCAGTACATCAGTATTTTTTAAGTTAAATTTTAATTGAAGTATAACATACATTTAAAAAGTACACATATCTAGCGCGGCTGGTGTGGCTCAGTGGTTGAGCATTGACCCACGCACTAAGAGGTCGCTGGTTCGATTCCCGGTCAGGGCACATGTCCAGGTTGTGGGCCTGATCCCCGGTGGGGGGCATGCAGGAGGTGCCCAATTGATGTTCTCTCTCATCAATGTTTCTATCTCTCCCTTCCTCTCTCTCTAAAATCAATAAAGAAAACATAAATTTTAAAAAGTACATATATCTCCAGCAATTCCACCTTTGGGAATAAAAAGTGGGCAAAAAAATTGAAAGCAAGTTCTCAAAAAGATATTTGCACACCCATGTTCATAGCAGCATTGTTTGCAATAGCCAAAAGGTAGAAATAACCACCGATAAAGGAATGGATAAACAAAATGTGATATAGCTAGCTATACAATGGAATACTATTCAGCCTTAAAAAGAAAGGAAATTCTGATATATGCCACACCTGGATGAAACTTGAGAAAATTATACTAAGTGAAATAAGACTGTCACAAAAAGATCAATACTGTTAATAATTCCACTTCTATGAGGTCCCTAGAGTAGTCAAATTCTTAGAGATATAAAGTAGAATGGTGGTTGCTAGGGGCGGAGGGGAGGGGCAAATGGGTAGTTATTGTTTAATGAGCACAGAGTTTCAGGGTTTTTTTGTTTGGTTGTTTGTTTTGTTTTAATCCTTGCCCTGAGGACATGCTTAGAAAGAGGAAGGGGGGAAGAAAGAGAGAGAGAGAGAGAGAGAGAGAAAGAAGTGAGAGAAACATCGATTGGTTGCCTTCCATAATTCTGTGCCTCAACTGAGGATCAAACCTGCAACCCAAGTATGTGCCCTGACAGGGAATCAAAGCAGCAACCTTTCGGTGCACAAGACAGCACTCAACCTACTGAGCCACTGCGGCCGGGCGAGTTCCAGTTTTGCCTGATTAAAAAAGTTCTGGAGGTGGGTTGCATAAAAATGTGAATGTACTTAATATTACTGAACTATAGTTCACTTAGAAATGGTTAAGACGGTAAATTTTATGTTACGGGTTTTTTACCACAAATTTTTTTATGTGCATATATTGGGCCCTGGCCGGATAGCTCAGTTGGTTAGAGCGTCATCCCAATAAACCAAGGTTGCAGGTTCGATTTTCAGTCAGGGCACATACAAGAGACAACCACTGAATACATAAATAAGTGTAAAAACAGGTTGATGTCTCTCTCTCTTTTTCTCTCTCTCTCTCTATCTCTCCATTCCTCTCTGTCTCTAAATTCAATCAATAAAAAAAAATTTTAAGTGAATTAATCAAAAGAATACAGCTTGATGAATTTTTACGAAGTGAACACATGGGATAACCAGCAGCCAGGTGAAGAAATGAAATATTACCAGCACCCTGGTAGCCCCTTTACGCTCCCTCTGAGTCACTATCCCTACCCCGAGGGTAATGGTATCCTGACTTCTAACACCAAGCATAGGTATAATTTTTAATGACTCTGCAACCATTTCTGGATAAATCACGTTCTATTTAACCATTCTCCACTCCTTTCATTGGACTGGGTTGATGCTTTAAACAAATACATGAGATGTTTTGGACATATACCTTTGTCCACTTCTCTGTTTTCTTAGAATAGATTGATGCCTAGAGATGGAATTTCCAAGTCAAATGATGTGAAATTCTTTTTTTGGTTAATCCTCATCTGAGGATATATTTCCATTGATTTTTTTAGATAGAGTGGAAGGGAAGGAGAGAGAGAGAGAGAGAGAAACATCGATGTGAGAGAGAGATATTGATTGGTTGCTTCCCACATGACCCCAACCAGGGCCTGGGATCAAATCTGCAACCCAGATACGTGCCCTTGACCAGAATTGAACCTGCAACCCTTCGGTCCTTAGGTTGATGCTCTAACCGCTGAGCCAAACCGGCCAGGGCTAGAGTGACATTTTCATTCTCAACCTTTCCTCAACAAGGTATTTAGTATTTAATAAGTTCTGGGATTAGGAGCTTTCTTCTCCAGAGAGCAGTATTAGCTGTAGTCCACAAAGATGGCAGTTGTCTCAATGTTGAATAAACCCAGAACATCCAGATCAAATTTCATTAAACGCTACCTATCTCCCACACTTCCTACAGCTGTTAGCACAGACTCTTTCTCCACAGACAGGGTGGGAAAAAGAGGTCTACAGTTGCACTGTGACATCCTTTTGACTTAATGAAGCCCCGGTACTCATCATAACCTGCATGTCTTTTGCCGTCTGAACAACTATACACCTACTTTTGCCCACCCCTGTGTGTTCACACAGAAATAAAAAAGAATCTCCAGACATTTCTGAAGTGGGGTTTTTATGTGCCCCCCCTTTTTTCCCAGTATTCACAATTTTAAATGTGAATAAAATTGATGTGGTGACTGGAAATGTCAATTTGGGATTTTAAAAATATGACAGTTTAATTAGCTGAGAAACCGGTTATTAGTCTTAAAAGGAGAAAATTTATTTTATTTTTGCAAAGACAAAAATATTTAAAACAGCACATTTCCGGGCATTACTTTGTCTGTGTCGTTTTGCTAAGTGGACTCCATCCATCACCCGCTTTGCTCGGGTGGGTAATGTGAGCTGGAATGGAAGCAGGGCGCTTGGACCGCGAGTCAGCGGAGGTAATAATGGTGAGGCCAGACTACCCAATACATATTTAGCCTGGATTTTTCAACATTTACCTTTCAGTAACAGATATTCCATCTATCCAAATTCTCCAGTGGTGACAGTGCTTGCATCACTGATAGTGGTTTCCATTCACACATTCGCTAGGCTACATAAACACATGAAGGTCGAGTGGAAAATTAAGGACACAGCTTCACAACATGATAAAGACATAAAAAAAGCTATGCAACCCTTCTTTTTCTATTTTAGTTCTGATTAAGGTTTTATTTTACTTTTTTTCAAGTAAAATTTAGTTCTTTATTTGATTTCCTATTAGTATTGATATTTAGACACAGAAGAACCAAAAAAAAAAAAAAAGTAATTAATATGAAAAGGGGTCATCTGGTTTCATTAAAAGAGGGGACCCATTTATATCGTGGGATACCTGCTGGCATCTCGTGAGCTCCCACAATAAGCCAGACCTACACCTAGAACAACCACTTCTCTTCTCCCAAAACAGTTGAGTGGAAAAGGAAAGGACCATTTAACAAATCTAGTTCATCCTTAACCTGTAAGGGTCAGCCAGCCTGCTAGTTTGTGTTCTCTACAACTGTCCTGCCAATTTTTCCCCCGTGTTGGTTTTTCCCTACTGTGTGACCAGCTAAATCATGACTGAAGGGATGTCAGCCCAGCCTTCCCAAGGCCAGCCACCCCTCATCTCCTAACAGGCTCTGGTCTCAGATCTCAGGGCTTTAGGCAGTGGTGTGCTGGTAAATATTTAACAACATTCTCTCTAAAAAGAAAAGCTTTGTATTTCCTAATTCCCTGAGTGTAGAAAAACCCACGATGGCCGATTTCAAGCTATCAGCATGAGGTCACCAAACTTGGAATTGGGAAGAGATGTGCAGAATCAGTTCAGCTAGCTGGCATGAGCTGGCTCCAGGACACATCTGGCTCTAGCTTTGGAGACTAGCTCCCTGGTGACTATGCTAGAGTTCTACACCTTCTCCTTCTGGTGAGCAGGGAGGTGGAGGAGGCGGACCCACTGTGGACTTGGCCAAGCAGGGAAGTACCTGAGACAGACAACGAGTCTCATGGGCTGTGGTGCCTTATTTTATAAACTTAATGACTCCTGTCTTCTCCAGAGAAAATAAGAAACCAGTATCAGCCCTGGCCAGTTTGGTTCAGCGGTTAGAGCGTCGGCCTGCGGTACAGAGAGACCCGGGTTCGGTTCCCGCTGGGGGCATGTACCTCGGTTGCAGTTTGTCCCCGGCCCTGGTTGGTTGTGCGGGAGGCAGCCACTCGATGTGTCCCTTTCACGTCGATGTTTCTCTCTCTCTCTCTTCCTTTCTCTCCCTCCCACTCTATATGAACAAAAAATGGAAAAATGTCCTCGGGTGAGGATAAAATAAAGAAAATATGAGCTCTTTAAGGAGTAATACTAAAATAAACATTTGTTTACTTACCACCTAGATTAATAAATAGAAACTTACCCAGGATTGCTTGCATGATATAAGGCTTAGTGCAAAATGAAAATGAGCCCTGGCTGGTTTGGCTCAGCAGTTAGAGCATCGGCCCACAGACCAAAGAGTCTCGGGTTCAATTCCGGTGAAGGGCACGTACCTCAGTTGCAGTTCGTCCCCGCCCTGGTAGGGGTTGTGCGAGAGGGAGGCAATCATCAGTGTGTCTCTCTCACATTGATATTTCTCTCTCTCTCCCCCTTACACTCTATCTGGAGATAAATGGGAAAATATCCTCGGGTGAGGATTAAAAAAAAAAGAAAAATGAGAAGCTCCTTATTAAAAAAGCAGAAATAAAATGCTATTAAATGTACTAAAATATAAAGTTTTTTCCTTTCTTTCATTATTTTCCTCTGCTCGTGTACACACTTTATTAATCCATCAGGCTTCACTTACAAAACACAAGTTCTTTATTAAGAATTTCCAACCACAACAGCAGAGACTATTCTAGACCTACTCTAAGAGAGCTAAAAAATAATCCATCAAAGGGTCAAATAGATCCAATCTAATCAAACTGGCTACCATAACAAAGTCCAATACTCTTTAAAGGTATACAACAAAAACTATCAACAGTGTGATTCACAATGTTCACCATTCCATAAAAAATTAGTAGACCTATAAAGAGGTGGGAAAATATAACCCATAATCAGGAGAAAAATCAATGAATAGAAAGAAACCAAGAAATGACAGAGGCGATGAAGTTAGCAGACAAGGATGTTAAAACAACCATTTGTGTAGCTCCATGTGCTCAAGAATGAAGAAAACAACAGACATATAATGAGAGAAATGAAAGATATTTACAAAATAAAATTAAAAATCCAGAAATTAAAAAACAGAAAGTATCTAAAATGAAATTTTCATCAGATAGGATTAATAGATTAAATATTATTAAAGAAAAGATACTGAACTTGAAGACATAACAATAGAAACAAACTGGAGCACAGAAAGTAAAGTTCAAGATGTATATTGTAAATTCTAAAACAACTATTAAAAAAAACCCAATAGTGAAGATAAAGTGAAATACTAAATGCCATTCACATTCATCATTTCTATTTAACATTGTACTAGAATACTCAGCCAGTGCAATAAGGAAGGAAAAAGAAATAAAGTGCTTACAGATGGGAAATGGAAACACTATGTTTATTCTCAGACAAAATAATTGTGTATGGGGTTGGGGGGGGCAGTGATTAAGTAAATTTGGAAACAAACTGGAATTTATTATAACTATGAAATTTTTGCTAATAGTTTTAAGTTTGATAAAGTTGTTATATATTTTTAAAGTCCTATCTCTTTTTGGTGCACACTAAAACACACATGAAAGGATATGATATCTGGAATTTGCTACAAAATATTCTGCCATTGCAGGGGTGAAGGTGGAAGAGGAGTAAAGAAATGTGTTAAGGTATACATGAAAAGAGAATGATTTGAGTTGAAACTGGGTAATGGGTATATGAATTTTTTCTATTTTTGTATATATTGAAATTTTCTATAATTTTTTAAAAGACAGCATGAGAGAATAAAAAGGGCAAGCCACTGAGTGGCACAAGATACAAAACATAAACAACAAAGAGTATCCAGAATAATCCAGAATATACACATAGTTCTCACAAATCGATTAAAAAAAAGACAACCCAGTAGCAAACTAGGCAAAAAACTTTAACAGCACTTCACACACACACACACACACACACAAAGGAGGAGGAGGAGGAGGAGGAGGAGGAGGAGGAGGAGGAGAAGAAGAAGAAGAAGAAGAAGAAGAAGAAGAAGACGACGACGACGACGACGAGGACGACATTGAAATGGTCAGCAAACTGCTTCATTAGTAAGGCAAAAATAATTAAAGCACAGTGATTACCACAACACACCCATTAAAGTTATTGAAATTAAAAGAGCTGACGATACCAAATGTTGGTGAAGATGTGAACCAATGGGAATGCTCACACACTTCTGGTGAGCATGAATATCGACAGAATCACTTTGGAAACTAGTTTGGCATTATCCACTAACGTTAAATATATGTGCACATTATGACATAGCAAGTCTATTCCCATGAATATTCTAGAGAAAAAAAATATATGTTCAATGTGGATCAAAATCCATGAGCAAGAATGTTCATAGGCAGCATTATTCACAATAGCCCCAAACCAGGAAAAATCCAGATATTCATCAGTAGAAAAATGGATAAACCAATGTAATCATACAATGAAATTCTACACAGTAATGAAAATGGACAAACCACAGTTAATATGCCATAACATACTTGAGTCTCCCAAACATGACATTAAGCTAAAGAAGCCAGACACAAAGAATCCTACTGTTTTATTCCATTTACACAAAGATCTAAAACAAGCAAAACAAATCTATGGTTAAGTCAGGAAAGCGATTATTTTTGGAAAGAGGGAATAAACATTAATTGAGAGAAAGCATAAAATGGGCTTTTGGTTACCAGCATAGTTTTATTTCTTGACATGAGTGTTAGTTAAATGAGTGTTCACTTTGTGAGAATTTTGTGTTGTATACTTATAATTTTTGCATTTTTCTGTATGTGTGTATACTTCACATTAAAGAGTTTAAAGATTAGAGTTAGGTCATTCATTCATTAATGTATTCATTGACTCATTCAGTAAATCTTTGTTAAGGGTTGGCTATAATATAATTGTAGCCGTTAGTGGGTTGTGGTGTAAGTTTCTTATGGGGAAAAAAATGGTCTTGCTTTGTTTTTGATCCCATGATGCTGTGCAGAGGCCTAAATAAAATGCAAGTATTCTGGAACCATTTTTTCACTGAACTTGGTTTAGTCTTTCCTCTACCATCACTTGCTGGTGAGCTCAGTCAAGCCCATTCTGCCTCTCTGGACATGTGGTAACCTTTGGAGTAGTTGATCTGAAGAATGTACTCTTTCATTCAGCTTTGAAATTTTAATGAATTCCATCAGCTTTAGCTGAACACATATTATCTATGTTAGTTAATTTGCTAAGGATTGGGGCTACAAAACCAAGCCCTTCATAGCCTTGCCAATAGCAAAGGGACCGTTGTGATGCAGTGAAATAGGCCTTTGGTGGAAGTTTGCCCAGAATCTGAGAGCGCACAGAGGAGCCTCAAACCCGGACTCCCGAGGGAGGCTGCCCGCGGCTGGGACCCCGCGCATGCGGTGCCGCTGTGTGGGACAGAGCGTCCCCGCGCTGAGCCAGCAAGGCTCCTCTGAGGCCGGGAAGCAGGAGGAAGCTGCTACCAAACACAGAAGCAGAGGAAAGACAATCCAACAGAAGGCTCTGCGTGAACAAAACAAAGAATTTCTTATGCTTATTTTTCAGCATAGTATGGGAAGTCTGTGTGATCGAATGGTGGGGGACAGCGTACAGAGGGAGTGGGCGTTCAGAGCATGCCGGGCCAGGGCAGGGAAGGCCTCAACTGCCATGAGCCCAAAACACAAGTCAATATTCACCCTGCGGGGAAAGAGCTCTGCCTCCTCCCAGCCCAGCTTCCGGAGTCACTTGCTGGCTGAGCAAGGCCAGGTGAAAAGAGACTCCTAGTGGCGAGTTTGGGAGCACCTGGTTGCTGGTGGCCTAGTAATCTTGCCCCAAAAAGTAAAAATTCTAAGGACTTCTCCAAATTCCAAGAAAAGACAGGCCCACTGGGAACGTGGGTCATTAGCGATGCAGCTGTGAAGTTAGCTGCACACTGGAAAGCACAATAAACCAAGCTGAGGACGTCACTAGATACCCTGTCTTTATGGATTCGGAAAGAGATGCCAGCAGTTTCCCTCTGGGCAAAGATTTGTTGATTCTCTTCTGACTCTTCCAGAGGCTACTAGTCCTTTGAAATACCTGAAGGGTTGCTTTGCATTTGGGCTTGGCAGGTGTGCTCATTTGCATATAGGTAAATTTCCATATATAGATGTAAAGAGCTAGTAGATCTTCAAATTATTTAATATCAGTAAGATTGGACCCTAAAGTCTACTTAGCACCCATCAGTGTAACCAACTAGTAGGCATCAAGATTTACACCAGAGAACCAAGATCTGTAGTTATTGTAATGGTAGGGAATGCTCTTAGAAATGGAGCTTAGAAAAAATTCAGAGAAATGTATTCAAGCCTTGGCAGACAGCTCCACTCGGGTGGCTCACCCTGCTCCCCTCTGAGGGAAGGGGCACTCGCTCCTAGGCCACGCCCCTGTGCACCTGTCTCATTCTACTCTTTAGTGGGGCTCTTGGTTGTCACTGATGAGGAGGCACTGCTGGCTTTTAAGGGGGGCAGGTTTGAGAGACATCTTGTAACGTGTGGAACAGTCCCGCTGGATGAAGAACTGTCCCTCCTCCTGTATGACTTCTGAATGTTGACTTAATATTTATAAATCACAACTTGGAGGTGCACAGAAACAGTTAAATTATGAGAAAAGTAATGAGAAAGGAAATATAGATCATCACTGAAATACTTAAAATCTGTAGGAAAATAGAAGCTGATTTCCCAAAGTCCAATTTTGATATAATCTTTTAGGATATCAGTGGGGATTAATGGTGCTCCCTAACTTTGAGACATTGACTTGGTGTGTGTGTGTGTGTGTGTGTGTGTGTGTGTGTGTGTGTGTGATCAGTACATTTTAGGTGCTAAGGAATTTACGATAAGACAATCTGGTGGACAGGTTTAGTACACAGAGCCTGGTGAGGCTGCAGTAGGATGCTCATGGTGGGACATCGACGTGCAAGGAAGTACCCTGGGCCTCAGCCCAGGTTCATGGGTTTAGGGTAAGAGCATTGAGAGGGGTTGGGGGTTCTTCCAGGAGAACTCATAGGGCCCTGTTTTGAGGAAACTGTGTGGCATGAGGCCAACAGATCTTGAGATGCTGAAGATCTTTCCGGCCACTTCTTACCATACATAAAAATGGCCTGGATTGGTGGAGGGCACTGGGAGTTAGAAGAAAGAGGTAGGGTGGAGCAAGGGTAAGTAAATTTCGTGAATGGATTAGTATAAGGGCCTGGGAAAATCCTTCAAAATCAGAAATTAAAGCCGTCCTCCACTGCTCTCCCTCCACGCTCAGTGATCATTAAGGCATGGAGGGTGTAGTGGGCTGAGTGGTGGCCTCCAAAAGAAATGCCCATGTCCTGGTACCTGTGAATGTGACCTAATTTCGAAAATGGGGTTTTCAGATGTAATTAAGTTAAGGATCTCAAGGATGAGATCATCCTGAACTACCTTGGTGGGCCCTAAATCCAATGACAAGTGGCCTCAAAAGAGACAGAAGTGGAGAAGACATGGACGCAGGGGAGGAAAAGGCCCTGTGGAGACGGGGACAGAGTGGAGGCAGAAGATGGAGTGATGCACCCACCCACCAGCCAAGGGAGCCTGGAGCCCCCAGGAGCTTCAGAGGCAAGGAAGAATTCTCCGCTAGAGCCTGCAAAGGAAGCATGGCCTTGCTGACACATTGCTTTTGGATTTCTGGCCTCCAGAACCACGAGAAAATAAATTTTAGGCCACCAATTTTGTCACAGTGCCATAAGAAACAAGTAGAGTGTGTCTAGGAACCAGACACTCCCAGGGTTCTCTTTGCAGACCAGTGTGGAAACCTGAGCTGTCATCAAAGCCACCAGGTGCTAAAAATACTTTCCTGGGGAAAACAAGGAGAGGTGATGTGGGGGGTGAGGGTTTCACATAAAGAAAGGGACAGGCTCTCAGGGACTACCTGGCTTGACTCACCCTGAGGCCAGTGGTGTCCACGAGGCCAGGCTCAATCGTGCAACATTGGCTGTGCTGAGCCTCTGCTGGAAGCTGAAAGTGTGGGCCACCTGGAATGTGGGCCTCGGTGAGGACACTGTGTGGGATGGAGTGGCAGTGTCCAGGTGAAAGGTGGAGGGCCTTCTTTATACCTGGGCTGCGCTCGGTGCCAGTGATGCCCATGGGGGCTATCTGTAGTCCCAGGCCCTCAAGTTTTCTGTTCTTTTCATCATCCTGTCCCCAGTCTTACTACTCTGCTTTCTGAATTTGAGTGCCTTTAAAAAAATTTTTTTTATTGTTGAAAGCATTACAGATGTCCCCTACCTTTTACCCCATTGACCCCTTCCTCCCTGCTCCCACCCCCCTCCTACCATCTCCACACTATTGTCTGTGTCCATCGGTTACACATATATGCATATAAGTTCTTTAGTTTATCTCATCCCACCCCCACCCTTCCCTCTGCGGTCCATTAGTCTGTTCCCTACTTCCATGTTTCTGAATCTATTTTGATCGTCAGCTTGTTTTGTTCAGTATATTCCATAAATAAATGAGATTATGTGGTACTTGTCTTTCTCTGACTGGCTTATTCACTCAGCCTAATACTCTCCAGGTCTCCATGTCGTTTGAGTGCCTTTTTGTACCTGCCTCTAACAATTTTTCCTTCTTCCAAATAGCTGTTTTTTAAACTGGTATGTATCAGAAGATTAAACAGCCAGATCAGAATGATGTCTAAAACAAGAGTAAACAGCTCCTACGTAAGGAGCTTGGGGTCTCTCTCAGGGATGAGTTACATGAATTGGTGCCAATGTGTCAATGCTTGCTGTAACCATTTCGTTGGTGTAAAAGCTCCCCCCCCCCACCTTGTCTCACAGTCTCAATGGGATCTTTATAGCTGGAATTATTGGGTTGGGGATCTCTAAAGAAGTGAGAAGTTGCTGTAGTGCCCATCGTCACTTGAAGAACCTACCCTCCCATTAGGTGACTGCGAACCCTGTGAGCACCTGCTTTCCGGAGCCAGGGTGCCCTGAGAGCCCAGTATCTCTAATGAAAGAGAATGCTGATCCCATCCCTCAGTGAGGCTCCCGAAAGAGCAGCCCCTTGTCTAAGCACGCAAAGGAGCTGCCTAAAATATCTGTTGCTGTTTACTTGAAGAGACAGGATTCAAGGGATAAAATCATAACCCATCATTTTATTTTATTTACTCATTTATTTTCTTTAATGATTTTAGAGAGAGAGGAAGGGAGAGGGAGAGAGAGATAGAAACATCGATGAGAGAGAGAACATTGATTGGCTGCCTCCTGCATGCCCCCCACTGGGGATTTGGCCCACAACCTGGGCATGTGCCCTGACCAGGAATCGAACTGGTGACCTCTTGGTGCATGGGTCAATGCTCAACCACTGAGCCACACCAGCCAGGCCCATTATTTTATTTTAAAATACAGCAATTGATATGGAAATAAAATCACCATTTACTTTCTCTGAGTACATTGAGTGTCCCTTATGGCACAATGTCGCCACCTGCTGACCAAAACATCACAACGCAACTTGTGCATAAAATTGTGCAGAATGGGTATTGGTTTCCACCTTTACACTAAGCACAGATTACAGCGATTCGTGTTCCACTCCACAGTAACTATGATGTTTCTCAGCTTCACTCAGGTAAGCATCAACTTCAGATTACATTTCCTTTCTTGAGTTTTCCAGAAGTATACTTCCTTTTAAAATAAGAAACCACAAGGTTAAGTCTTTTTTTCTTCTTTTCTAACTTACTCTTGCCTTTACAGTTAATATATAAGAATTGTAGAAAGACAATAATAATGTATTCCTTATCTGGTGATAAACAGAACTAGAGAAAGCATGGCTCATGGACAATGATTTACACTGAATAACTTATCAAAGGAATACAATTTACTGCAGTAAGGTTATGCTCTCACAAACATCCATTTTATTTTTGAAGAGAATCCAACACTTTGACCTGAGGAAGGAGACGGCTGAGGGATGTGAGTGCAGGGCCTGTGAGCTGTCCAAGCAAGAAGCTCAGAGCGGGGACTGGTATGTGGGTCTGCAAAGGAAAATGTTTCATTCAGGGAGCAGAGATAACTCTTCCTAGTTACCTTTTTTTTTTTTTTTTGTAATCCTCACCCAAGGATATTTTTCCATTGATTTTTAGACAGAGTGGAAGGTGGGGATGGCAGGAGAGAGAGAGAGAGAGAAACATTCATGTGAGAGAGACACATTGATTGGTTGCCTCCCGCACGACCCCGACTGGGGCCGGGGATTGAACCTGCAATCCAGGTTCATGCCCTTGAGCTAGAATCGAACCCATGACCCTTTAGTCCACAGGCCAACGCTCTAACTGCTGAGCCAAACCGACCAGGGCATCTAGTTATCTTTATTTATCTATTATCCTGACACAAACTGCCTCCTTCTCAAAGTATTATAATTATTTATTTAATTTAATATGTCAATATAGTGTCTATTAATAGGGTACCACTTAAGAAAGTGGACTCTAGAGTTCACTGACAGGCTCAAAGCTCAGTCCTGAGCAAGCTCCCTACCTTGCCTCCCTCTGTGAGGGGTATCAGGAAGGTGAAATGAATCAGAGCACGCGACTGCGGGCCGCAGAGGAGGGCTGGGCAACAGCGAGTGTTCAGAAATGTTGTTTGTAGCAGAGGAAATGCCACTCTGAGGTTACCTGGATGAAACAAGTTCCAAATGAGAATGAGCTACTACATGTGAAGTGCTTACCCTAGTGCCTGGCCCATGCAAAGTACTAAATATATACTAGCTAGTATATTAATAATAGTATTATTATGAATAATACATTGAAGTAAAGAATCACTTGCCTGGCGTGTGCTAGACGCACAAAGGCCTGGGGGAATGGAAATGTACTGTGAAGCTTGTAGACCACACATGTGAAGTGGTCTATTATCGCCGGAAGGAATCTTGTAACACCAAATACTTATATTGGGGGGGGGCTCAATATTAATGGCTTCAGCTTCCATTTTAAGAAACTAGAAAAAGGAAAGGAAGTAAAACCAAAGTAAATAGAGGGAAAAATATAAAGATAAGAGTAGAAATCAATGAAAGAAAAAAATAGAAAAATAATAGAGAATAATTGATTAGACATAAAGCTTCAAGATCAATAAAATTGATAAAACTCTAGCTAAACTGATAAGGAAAGCAAAAAGACACAAATTAATAATATCAGTAATGAGAGAGGGGACATTGCTACAGATTCTACAGACATTAAAAGGATAATAGTGGAATAGTACGAACAACTCTTTGTCAATAAATTTAATAACTTAGAAAAAATGAACAAATTCTCTGAAGAACACACACTCACTCAGGAAGAAATAAACTGAATAGCCCTCAATCTACTAAAGAAATTGAATTTGTAGTTAAAATCTTTTTTCAAAAAAGTCTCTTGGCCCAGGTGCTACGTTAGTAAATGCTATCAAACGCGTAAGGAAAAAATAATACAAAATCTACAACTGATTTGAGTAAGGAAGAAGTAGCGAGAGGGGTCCAGGTTACAGGCTGTGGTAAACATCTGCTATTTCTGGCCACCCACATCCATTCTCTTTCTTCTATACGGGAACTCTAGCTTCCTTTGGGGATATTGCATGAGCCCAGCTAACCAGAACAGACACCCAACAAGTGAGGAAGACTCTCGGCAGGTAGGCCATGCAGGATGTACCACCTGAGGGTCCCAGGCATACTGCAGAATAATGTTCACATTAAACATCTTTGAAGTCAGAAAAATGAGTAAGTAGCCTGGTTGGTTATAAGATGAGCTTATGGCCTCTGTACGTAAAATGTTCTGCTCTATGGAATACTTCTCAGCCATAAGAAAAGGTGAAATACTGCCATTTGCAACATGGATGGACTTTGAGAATATTATGCTAAGCAAAATAAGTCAGACAGAAAAAGCTAAGAACCATATGATTTCATTCAATGTAGGATATAAAGCTGAAACTCATGGACACAGACAACGGTACGGTGGTTACCAGAGGGAAGGGGGTGGGTGGTGGTAAAGGGTAAAGGGGGCCAAATATACGGAAGATGATTTGACTTTGGGTGCTGGGCACACAATGCAATATACAGATCATGTATCATAGAATTGTACCCTTGAAACCTATATAATCTTATTAACCAATGTCACCTCAATAATTTTAATAAAAAGAAATTTCCTGAAAACGATGAAGGTAGATCAGAGTTTGGGTGGCTAATGGCTGCATGTGCCTCCTGCCTGTCCATGCTGCTTTCCCCGTGGGCTGGGGGAAGAAACTGGATCTGGTCATCTGGATCTGTTCATCTGTTTTAAAGCAAAAGCATTTCTTATCAGTTAGCAATTAACCTGTTTAAAATGTGGCCATATACACATCAACACATTTACTGGTGTGTTTTAGAATAAACTTCCAATTACCCAGAAAGCTAAATTCTAGGAAGTTCAATTGGGAATAATCAGTCGTCTAATGATGTCCTGAGTAATAAACTACCAAGTAATAAACTGATTGAGAAGACCTCCTGAGTCATCAAAGAAAGATCCACGAATACCCTGGGTGGTTCTAGGGTGAAGTACACTTTGCTGTAGGTTTATTTGAACATTGGTCATCATTGATGCCATTTTGGTAACTTTCACTTAACCCGAAGGAACAATTCACCAGGAACCCCAATTCTCAATCATTGAAAGAAACGGGAGTTTTCCATAGTGTGGCTAATGAAAATTAAATTACCACAAGCAACCATGAACCCGTAAACAGCTAAATGGCTAAAATTATGTGCAAAAACTTTATGGCTCTGTACTTACTTGCTGGGCATATTATGCATGCATTTATAGCTTCCTGTGTGTCCTAAGAATATTTTTAAGAGATGATTAAGAGTTTCCTTACAAAGAAAGGTCTTTGACTAATCCAAATGGCAAAACAAAAACAGGAAACAGAAAGACTCGTCTTTAAGTTCTGAACAGACTTGAAGTGCAGTTAAAGAAAACCAAAGTCTCAGATGGAGTTTTAATGCCTTTAAATGAAAATTAAAGTAAATAAAGAAGGAAAGCTCTGAGTAATCCTTCTCTGGTTGGGGGAAGGAATTTGCTTCCTGCAGTTTGAGTGGAGACAGGGGAAGGAAGAAGTAGATGGCTTGCGAGACCCTTCTCTACTTCTGAGTCACTGAGCTTGGGGAGGAGGGTAGCAGAAATGTCCTCCTGACAGCCAGGGTGGAAATGGGTTCCAACAAGGAAGATTGTCATGGACAGGCAGGGACAGTGAGAGATCCCTGGAATGGAGATCCCTTCACTCGGAGGAGCGACATCTGCCTTCCCAGATCAAACTGTCCTTTTGCTCATTTTAGAAGATTTGCAAGAAGATATTGAGGCCTGAAGAGACTTGGGGTTGAATAGAAAACCCAGATCAAAAATCAGAGACTGCAGACCCCCAAACAGCTATTACAATCTATTTCACAGGAAGCCTTTAAGTATTGGAAGTAAATTCTTTTCTTAGTTTCAGCCCAAGGAACATAGAAAGGAGAAGATGGAAGATACAAGGTAGAGGTTTCCGGAGGTCCCTTGGAATCTGAATTCCTTTGCAGCTCCAGTTTATTTATTTCAAAGCTGATAACAGATCTCCCATAAGCACCAGGCCTTGACCCAGCTGGGCTGCATTTGATTCTAGAACAAACCCAGTCTGTGAGTCATTCTCATGACCACTTGACCAAACAAGCTTGCCACATAGTCATAAGCATAAAATTTAGGATTGTAAAGTAAATTTGAACCATTTATGGAATGGGTCTGAAGGGCAGGCCCTGTAGATCTGAAGTCTGGCTCACATGTTATGGCTACAAAGTTTCCTTCCTCTCTGCTTTTAGAAACTATCCCCACCCCCACCACCTGTCTCCACCCTTATTCTTTCCTCAGAATTCCAGCCTCTCTCTTACTATGTGCCCCAGCCACCCAAAGGGGCCGAGAAAGCTCTATTGTTACGAAGGGGAGAAGGGAAACTGGGAAACAACTGGCCATCTGCCAGTCACATTGAGTTCTCTTTAGTGTTTCAATGTCTGTCTGTGCAGACGCACCATTTTTTAGTCTCTTTGGCATCCTCAGAATCTAGCCCAGTGCTTGGCACATAGTAGGTGCTCAGTAAATGCTTCCCAAATGATCATCACAGAAGAGAATCACAGAGCACAAAATTTTCAGTGTAAACTCTGTGAGGATAAAAATAAAATGTCTGTGTACGAGTAGTGCATCGAGGATACTTATTACCTGTATTCTAATCTTAAAGTCCAGATGATTTCTTATTTCTTTAAGGGTGGAAAAATTTATATTAGAGCAATAGACAAAATATGGAAAACAAAAAGACTAATGGGCCTAGTGGTGAGCTGAATCCCACTTTCCTGAGTTCTGATTTCACCCTCCTCACTTACTCAAGAAAGTATTCATAATCCCGGAAGCATGAGAAGGAAGCTTGTCTTTCCTTTGCCACCAGACAGTAACAGGCACGGTTGTCCACCTGTCCCAGGTAAAGGGTGGCACTAATGAGGAAAAGGGACAGGTATGCCTTAGAGTTGTCCCAAGCTGAGCTGAGTTTTCATGGTCCTGCACAGTCTGTGGCTAATGGCCTTGGGTCTGTGGAGAAGGGGACAGGAACTCCTAGGCACGTCCAGTGCTATGTGTATCTTTGTGGGGTTAAAAACACACTGAAATACTTAAAAAAAATTTTTTTTTTCTTTATTGATTTTAGAGAGAGAAGAAGGGAGAGGGAGAGAGAGTGTCAGAAACATTGATGAGAGAGAACATCGACTGGCTGCCTCCTGCATGGCCCACACAGGGGATCTGGCCCACAACCTGGGCATGTGCCCCGACCAGGAATCGAACCGGCAACCTCCTGGTGCATGGGTCGATGCTCAAACACTGAGCCACACTGGCTGGGCCTGAAATAATTTTTTTTAAAGGAACCCAAGAGGATTGAGAAGAGGCATGACATTGTCTACTGTAATGGTCACCAGCTAGAAGATCAACAGCTTGACAAAGGAAAGCCCAAGTGTCAAAGACCCACATTCCAAGAGTATAAAGAACAAGAGGGACCCATGAAGGAGGAGGAGAGGTGGGGTGGAGGAGCCAAGAGCTTGGGCGATGAAGAATTCAGGTGATGAAACCAAGCACTCTAGTCCTACAGTGATTTCAGATACCATCCAAACATCAAGACAGCTGGCCAACCAAATATGGCTTGGGACAAAGGGCCATTTTTGAAACCAGGACTGAAAAACCTGAAAATATGTATGGTTGTCATACCTGGACTTCACATGAGATGGTCACCTGGATGACAGAGCCTAAGAACCAAGACGTATAAGACGAAGGCTCCTATTGCAATTTGCTGACGTCACTCCATGATGGCTGGCAATCTCAGAACACACATTTTCCAAGGTTTCCATTCCAGCTACTGGGGAGCTTGAATAGCAGACAACACTGAGCACTCTGGTGGCGACCGAAACTTGAGTCACAGTAAAAATAATAATAAAATAAAAACAAAAAGCTCTGATTTCAGAAACATCATCTGAGACAAGAAATCTGTTTGATGTCTGGACACACTCATCTCTCTCCAATTCAGACCAGCAGACTTCCAATCAAACCACAATGCATAACAAAGTGTTTTCTCTGTGTTTTATAACAACTGTTCAAAGACAGAACCATCCAGGAGATCAAAGCTGCAAGAACAAATATTATTTTTACATATTTCTTTTCAAAAGAAATGTGCTTCTCTGAATGATTCCCTAAGGAAATAATTATGTAGTCTGAGACTGAGGGGGGCCCAGGGAAAATCAGGGAGCCGCTACTCAAGAAGGGGTATTGAATATTGGACTGGCAGAAACAGTGCGCGTGTATAGCAGGATTTGTGAGTATTAACTCATTATGACCAGGTATAGACCACCCCTGAGAGACAAATTGGAAGGGCATCTGGGTCTAGAAGAGCAGCCCAATAGATAACTCAACTAGTGACACAGTTTGTAAAAGGCTCTCATGGCCGTCATATCTAATAAGAAATACAAAACACTGAAATATTGCTGGCAGTTACTATTTAAGGATTTACTTGTTAAGTTGCTAAGGAAGTTGCAGGAACAGATGGATCATACTACTTAGGAGATGAAATCTTAAGAGTTCCTGGGGGTTATGGGGCCCCATTTCCATCCCTCCCTCATTCCATCTGGACTTTGATGTGGGCTGTGGCAAAAATACCACCACTTTCCTGCAGAACTGTGAGTTTAAAATATGGCAATTTCATGTAGCTACACTGATGATATTCCTCAGTTGGTGTCTTAGATGTCATATCTGTCTGAGAATGTTGCTTTCATTTCCTTTCATGGTACCTGGAAAGTAAATATCTATTAAATAAATAGAAGGAGGTACGAATTAGTAACCAAGTAAATGGAGTCTATTGAGCACCAAATTATGGGTTAGACGCTTTCTCATGTAATATGATTTTCAAAAATTGTCTTTATTGATTTTGAGAGAGAGAGAGAAAGAGAGAGAACCATTGGCTGCCTCTTGCACACCTCCTACTGGGAACTAAACCCGCAACCTGGGCATGTGCCCTGACTGGGAATCAAACCAGTGACCTCTTGGTCCATGGGTCAATGCTCAACCTGTGAGCCACACTGGCCGGGCATATGTAATTTAATTTAATCTTAATTATAATCCTTAACTGATGATCAGGGAGGTGTCTTCAAGAAACTTAGCTCTGGTTTGGAAGACAGA
Organism: Tadarida brasiliensis; assembly: GCA_030848825.1. Taxonomy (NCBI): domain Eukaryota; kingdom Metazoa; phylum Chordata; class Mammalia; order Chiroptera; family Molossidae; genus Tadarida; species Tadarida brasiliensis. Next base: position 41,965,598 of record CM061272.1, on the reverse strand, counting down.
GCGTAATGGAGGAAAGTTAAATAATCAAAACAACAAGGTACAACAATACAAAGGATTCATTCATTCATTTAATAAGCAATATATCAAGGACCTGTTATGTGTCAGGCACTGTCCCATGTGCTGGAGAAATAATGGTGAGGACCTTACATTCTTCTGAGAGAGACAACCAACAAACAAAATAAACATCGAAAATATGTATTGAGAGTTAGATGGTGAAAAGTGCTGTGGAGAATCCAAAGCCACCTAGAGTATGAGTCCAAATGAACTGCTGTGAAGAGGAAGAGGAAGAGATGGCCTGAGCTGGGATTCCCAAGGAAAAGGACTTGAGTTTGGTCTTGAAGGATGAAAAACATTACCTGGAAAGAGAGGATTTGTTGACCATCTAGACAACATTTATTGGGCACCTACTGTCTGTCAGGCATGTCAGTAATAAGTTAACACTTACTAACTATATACCAGGCAAAGTTCCAGTTGCTTTATATACTTTACTTCATTTCACTCCCAATTCAAAGATGAAGAATTGAACTATAGAGATGGAGAACCTCACAGTCACAAGGCTAGTAGCAGAGCCGGGATTTGAACCCAGGCAATTGGTTCCAGAACAACCACAGGTCGGCAAACTATGGCCCATGGGCCAATCTGTTCTGCTGTCTGTCTTTGAAAATAAAGTTTACTGGAAGATAGCTGTGCCCATTTGTATCATCTATGGCTGCTTCTGTGCTACAAGGGAAGAGAGACCATATGTCCCATAAAGCCTAAAATATGTACTATCTGGTCCTTTACAGAAAAAAAAAAATTATTGATTCCTGCCCTTAACTGTTTTACCAGAGTGCTCCCATGGACTAGGACACTAGCGAGACAAAGATAAAGTAAATAAACACTGCCCTCAAGAAAATCGCAGTCTAGTGAAAGTAAGGATCTTCTGCAATGCAGCCCGCTCTCACTGGGTAATATAAAAATAATAATTAACAAAACAACAATCCCCCAATAATGGCAAAACAATAATTGTAGCAAATATTAATGAAGGGCTCATTGTTGTAGGCACAGTCCATCCTCCCTTACACATACAAAGTCACCGAATCTCCCAACAATCCTGTGAAATATGTACTGTAATTATTCTCACTGTGAACAGGAGGAAACTGAAGTATGGAGAGTTTAACAGCATCACCCACTGCACGCTGGGATCGCATGGCTCAACCAGGCCTTCTGGATGGGGAGAAGAATGCAAGGGGCTGAGAGACAAGCACCAAATTAAGGCAGTGTAGGCTGCAACTGCCACAAAAACTGATTAGGACTTTTTTATTTTCCTGGCCAATTATATTTAGAAATGCAGGGCATTTATTTTCTTCTTTTTTTTTTTTAATCCTCACCTGAGGACATTTTTCCATTTTTTGTTCAGATAGAGTGGGAGAGAGAGAGAGAGAAACATCGACGTGAAAGGGACACATCGAGTGGCTGCCTCCCACACGACCAATCAGGGCCGGGGACAAACTGCAACCGAGGTACGTGCCCCGAGCGGGAACCGAACCCCGGTCTCTCTGGACCGCAGGCCAACGCTCTAACCGCTGAGCCAAACCGGCCAGGGCAGCACTTATTTTCTTAAGGTACCCCATAGTTAGAAGAAATCTACTCAGACAATGTCTTTAGCAGTAAATATCACAAAGAAGTACCCTACTTCCTCATCAAATCTCAATTGTTCATGAAAGGGAATCTAAGCGGAGTCTCAGGAGGAAGAAGGCTGACAGCTCTGAACTCGTTGTTGGCAAACATTGTGCTTTGGCACAGCAACTGACATTAGTAGGTGCTCGACACATGCATCTGGAATGGGGTTCTATTTCTACAGCACAAGACTCACTTCCTGTACCACTTCAGATGGTCAGATTGTTCCTGTATCGTTTCAAAATGTGAAGGATTCAAGAAGCTAATTTCTAGGTGGCAGAAGGAGACTAGACTTTGGGTGGTGAGCATATAATAGAGTATACAGATGTTGTATTATAAAGTGTACCTGAAATTTATATGTTAGTAATTAATGTTGCGCCAATAAATTTCATAAAATAAAATAGAAATTTAAAAAATAAATAAAAAGAAGCTAATTTCTGTTCAAGTGCCAGGTGCTATGTTAGGTGCTTTAATTACCCAGCACATTACCAGGCTTTATACAAATTTTTAAAATATGAGGATTTCTGCTTCCAGGCAGATTTACTGTCCTGCCTTAAACAACTGGAAAAAAAAAAAGACAAAATAAATGAAACAATGTTTTTAAGACATTAAACAACAGTAAATATAGGACAGTGACCACTGAGAGAAGGAGAACGAATGAGGTGAGTCCTGTGAGTGCCCTTGCTCAGGATCTGGAAAAAGTTTACAGGCTGCAGTGTACGAAGGTGTCTCCAAACAAAGTCTAGCGGTCTTGCTGAGTTGAGAAGACTATATTCAGAGCACAGGGAGGCAAAAATGGCTATGATTTTCAGGGACAATACTGAGGAAGACAGAGATGCAGAGAGAGAGAGAGAAAAGATAATGTGTCAGAGTTCTGCAGAGGGATCCCCTGGAATCTTTGGTTGTGTTGCACTGATCTTCATATATATGCAAGGAAACCACCAAGGATGGGGAAAGAATCACTGGGGAAAGGTAGATGGAGTAATTCCAAGAGTTCATAAAGTGACTAGAAGAGTTTGTGTACACTAGCCTGAGTGGGAACGCTTCCTGGTACGTGGAGCAATGGGTAGTAATCAGAGGGTCTTGCTTCATCGTGGAGCCAAATAAGTCCTAGATTAAAGACTGTTTTGAACACCTTTTCTTAACAAAGCTTAAAACCAAGCATTGAAAGGACCAAACTGTTCCCAAGTAACAACTACATCCCAGAACAAAGCCCAACAATAGCTAAAGAATATTTTACAATACCCAGCATCTAACAAATGTAAAATTCACAGTGTCTAACATCTAATAAAAAATTACCAGGCTTGGAAATAAGCAGGAAAATACAATTCATAACTAGGAGGGAAAAAAACAATCAAATGAAACAGACAGAAATGACACAGGTGGTAGAATTGAATTAGCATATATGAATAAGTAAGTATTATAAATGTAATATATATTTTTATTTATTTATTTTAATTTTTTTTCTTTATTGATTTTAGAGAGAGAGGAAGGGAGAGGGAGAGATAGAAACATCTATGAGAGAGAACATCGATTGGCTGCCTCCTACATTCCCCCCACTGGGGATTTGGCCCACAACCTGGGCATGTGCCCTGACCAGGAATCGAACCGGTGACCTTTTGGTGCATGGGTCGACGCTCAACCACTAAGCCACACTGGCCGGGCTGTAATCTATATTTTTAAAAAGTTAGAATGAAATGTGAACATGATAATGAAAGAAATAGAAGCTATATTGAGGACCCCAGTGGAACTTCTACAGATAAAAAATACATTTTCTGAAAAGAAAATTACACTGGGTGAGATTAACCACAGATTGGAAACTGAAGACAATATTAGTGAACTTAAAACCAGTAGATCAGAAACTTTATAAAATGAAACACAGAGAGAAATAAGACTGAAAAAAGTATGTACGAACAGAGTGTCCATAATCTATATAGCAATATAAAGTGACCTAATATATGAAACATCAGCCTTCTTCAGACAATGAATGACAGTGATGCCTGTGAGACAGGAAACTAATAAGGTAAGTCCCACAACACTCCATCTTTTCCCTTGAGAGAGTTTGCAAGCCATGGTGCCTGGAAAGGCATTCCAGATGGAGCCCAATGGACTCCATGAATGAGGAGCTGATACCAAACCAAAGACATTATAAGAAAAGCACAAACTCCCTCCCCACCACGGGGGAACCCAGGCGGAGCGGGGAAGCCGGGCGACCACCCCCCCACCAACGGAGGAAGCCGGCAACACACAGGAGAACTGAGCAAACTGAACAACGAAATTGACCCAGAGACATGGAGGGTGGAGTATGGGATGACGGGCCTCAGAGGAGGGGGGGAGGCGGGGGAAAGAGATAAATCACAGAGCCTGTGTGCATGGGTGCATAACCAATGGACATGGACAACAGGGATGGGGAAGAGGAGAAGGGGAGGGGGAGGAGGGTGTCAATGGGGGAAAAAAAGGAAAAACATCTGTAACAAAAACAAATTAATAATAAAATAAATTATAAAAAAAAAAAGAAAAGCACAAACTAATATTTTTTATAAACATAGATGCCAAAATACTTAACTAATCAAATCCAGCAATATATATCTTAACCAAGTGGAGTTTTTTCCAAGAATGAAAAATTGGTTTAAAAATGAAAAGTCATTGTAATTCACCATATTAACTGATAAAAACAAATTTAAAAACCACAGAATCATATCAACAAATAAACTAAAATTATTTGACAAAATTTGACAATTCATGATTTTTAAAAAACTCTCAGGAAACTAGGAATAGATAGAAATTTTCTCAACCTAATTATGAGCATCTAGGAAAAGAATCACGGCAAATCATACTTAGTAGTGAAAGACTATTATGCCTAAGATTGGGAACAAGTCAAGGATGTTTTCTCACCACTGCTATTCAACCTTGTATTCGAGGTGCTAGTCAGTGCAATAAGGCAAGAAAAAGAAATGGCATATGGATTGGATATGAAAAAGGAAAACTGTCTTTACTCACAGAAGATACATGGTTGATGTAAAAATTTCTAATGAATCTAGAAAAAAGCTACTAGTTAATAAGTTTAGCAAGATCACAAGATACAATGTCAATATGGAAAAATCTCTTGTATTTTAAATACAATCATAAATTGCCCTGGCTTGTTTGGCTCAGCAGTTAGAGTGTTGGCCCTCAGACCACAGAGTCATGGGATTGATTCTGGTCAAGGTCGTGTGGGAGGCAACCAATCAATGTGTGACACATCGATGTTTCTCTCTCTCTCTCTCTCTCTCTCTCTCTCCTTTCCTCCTGCTGACTCTATCTGAAAATCAATGGAAAAATATCCTTGGGTGAGGATTAATAAATAAATAAATACAATCATAAACTGAAATTGTAAAAATATCATTTACAATAAACATTAATATATTAAATTCTTTTATGTAAATTCTACAAACTATGTGCAAGACATGTACACTGAAAACTATAAAACATTACTGATAGAAATTAAAGAAGGATGGATATGCCATGTTCATGGATCAGAAGACTCAATATTGTTAAGATGTCAGTTCTTTCTACATTGATACATAGGTTCAACAAAATTTCAGTTAAAATCCTAGGGGGCATTTTGTAGAAATTAACAAGCTGGTTCTAGAATGTACATGGAAATACAAAGGACCTAGAATATGCAAAGCAGTTTTAAAAAAGAAGAACAACATTTATAAATTATACTACCTGATTTCAAGACTTGGTATAAAGCTACAGCTATCAAGAGAGAGTGGTGTTGAGGTAAAGATAGGCATATAGATCAATAGAATAGACTAGCAAGTTCAGAAATAGTCCTACACATATATGGCCAATAGGTTTTGACAAAGAAGCCAAGGCAATTCAAGGGGGAAAGAATAATCTTTTCAACAAATGGTGCCGAAGCAGTTGGTTATTCATATGTAAGAAATGAATCTTGACCCTCATCTCACACCATATATAAAAATTAACTCTGAATGGATCATAAACTTAAGGATAAGAGCTAAATCTATAAAACTTTTAGAAAAGAACGCAGGAGAAAATCTTAGTGACTTGGGTTGGGGAAACATTTCCTAAATAGGACACAAGAAGCATGAACTACAAAGAAAAAATAAATTGAACTTCATGAAATTAATAACTAGTTTGTCAAAGGACACTATTAAAATATGAAAAGACAAGCCACAGAATGAGAGAAAATATTTTCAAATCACATATCTGATAAAAGGCTGTATCCAGAATATATGAAGAACTCCTACCACTCAATATTAAGAAAACAAAGAACTCAATATTTTTAATGGGCAAAATATTTGAATAGACTGTACACTAAGTAGATAAATAAATGGCCACTGAGCACATAAAAAGTGTTATCAGAAAAAAATGAAAACTAAAACTACAATAAATTACCACTACAAACTCATTAGAATGGATAAAAAATGTAAAGATACAGGATACCAAATGTTGGCAAAGATGTGAAGCAACAGACACTCTCATACATTGCTGGTGAGAATGTAAAATGGTACAGCCTTTTGAAAAACAGATTGGAAGTTTTTTATAAAGTTAAACTTATACTTGCCATATGTCCAGCACTTTTACTCCCAGGTATTTACCCAAGAGAAATGAAAGCATATGTCTGCCCAAAGACTTATACACAAATGCTCATAATGGCTTTGTTCATAATAGCCAAAATCTGGAACCAACCTAAATGTCCACAACTGGTGAATAGACAGATACACTGTAGACTATCCATAAAATAGAAGACTAGTTAGCAAGAGAATGGAATACATTCTTGATAATAGCAACAATGTGGATGAATTTCAAAAGCATCGTGCAAAATGAAAAAACATAGACATAAAGATCATAATACAGTATAGTTCCACATGTATGAAATTCTAGAAACAGCAAAATTATAATAATAGAAAACAGATCATTAGTTTCCAGGGGCCAGTTGTGGAGGGAGAGGACTGACTAAGGGGCCTGAGGAAACTTTTTATGGTGATTAAAATGTTCAGATCTTTATTGTGGTGGTTACACAATTATATACATAATTTTTTTAAAAAAAACAACCTCATTCAAGTGAACACTTAAAATTGGTGAGTTTTTATTGTATGTAAATTATGCCTAAATAAAACTGATCTTGCTCCCAAAATGAAGCATGTATCATTCTCAATTCACAGATGAGGAGACTGAGGCTTATAAAAAGTAAGGAACATGCCTAAGTAGCAGAGCCAGAATTCAAACCCAGGTGTTTGAGTTCACAGCTCATCTTCTTCCTTCTACATCTTGTTTCCTTCCCTGCTGTTCATTCCGTAAATAATTATTAAAGGCTCATATTAAATAAACCTGAAAACTAGCAGAATACGACTCGTATTATGAAGGTTCCTCACTCAAGAATGAATGGTAGTCTTCCTCATCTAATTCTTACTTCAAAGCCCTACCCTCACCGGGTTCCTCTCACAGGCTATTGCTTTGCACAGGGCATGAGTGCCCTGCCTGGGGGACATGTGTGTTTCTCCAAGGCCTGTCCTTCTCCAGGAATCCCATAAGCCCTGCCCTGCCCACACTGCCTGGCCCTCCACCTCCTTCCTCAAAAACATGTTGTTGCTTTTCTTACCTCCAGACGTAGATTTACCCCATCTTCAGCACTTCCACTTGGTATTTACCAAACTCTTCATTATTTAGTGCTTATTTATCTTGTTCTTTCGCTCCTTATGAGCCTTGTCACCAATAGGCCTTTCCAGTCCCTAACCTGACCGTGAGCTTCATGACCCACCGCTCCTAAGTGTGTGTGTCCCCCAGAGCACCCAAGACAGCATTTCTGACACTGCAGGCGCTCCAGCTGGGATCTGAATCTTCGCTCGATTTAGTTCAGGTGAGCAAACCCTTGCTTGTTAGGTGCCTGTTCTGTCTCATATGTGGTGGTTGCACACACAGAAGTGACTGCGATGAGGTCCTAGTACTCAGGGGCTCACACAGCGGCAGAGCAGACGGGCCTTAAGGATGAGTTGACCCACCAGTGCAATGGAAGCAGTCATAGAAATATGAGCTGGGCCCAGGCCACCACAGCGGGTCGGTGGGGGTGGAATGGGGGTGGGGGGTGGAGATCTGGGCAGTCTTCACAGGGGAGCTGCCCCCTGTGTTATTTGAAGGATGGAGAGGAGATGTTAATGCCCTGGGGAGTGACACACAAAGGCAGTAGGCACAAGCGAGCACACGTGTTTAGGGAAGCAGTGTTTGGCATTGTGGGGTATGGAGTATAAAGGCAGAGGGCAGAACCTGAGGTCTGGGAGGGAGCAGGAGCCAGGCAAGACAGGGTTCTTGTTGTAAGAATCGGAGCACAAAGCAGCTGGGAGCCAGGCGTGGTGCCAACAGAGAGGCCACTCGGACCCAAGTACAGGAGGTAATGAGGAAAAGAGCACTCCCTGTCTTTGACTCTGTTAGGTCCTGTTGCCAGCACTTGGCAGGCATTAGGTCACTTAATCCTCAGCACCCTATCAGGTAGTAAGCCCATTCATGTGCCCACTTCACAGCTGAGACACTGAGGCCTAGCGAGGTAAGTAATATGCTCACAATATGTTTTCAGGAGATGAACCCAGGAAGTCTGACTCAAGAGCCCAACTTCAACCATGTTGCTACTCTTATCCCAGAAATACAGATGGACATCAGTTTTTAAAATTCCTCCAAATAGCACTACGCCTATCAGAGGGAACAGATACACTGTAGGTAAAAATTTAAAATACGGGACATAGCTCAGCCAGAGTGGCTCGGTTCATTGAATGTCATCCTGGGCACTGAAAGGTTGCTGGTTCAGTTCCGGGTCAAGGCACATGTCTGGGTTGTGGGTTCGTATGGAAGGCACCTGATCGGTGTTTCTCTCTCACATCAATGTTTCTCTTTCTGTCTCCCTCTCTCTCCCAATCTCTCTCTCTCTCTCTCTCTCTCTCTCTCTCTCTCTCTCTCTCTCTTCCTTCCTGTCTCTAAGCATGTCCTTGGGTTAGGATTAAAAACTAATACAAATAAATAAATAAATAAATAAATAAATAAATAAATAAATAAATAAAATAAGGGAGATAAACCATATTCAAATACCAAGGGAAGGTATTCCTCCTAGGAAATAGAAAGAGGTTTATAGATCTCTTAGTCTCGAGAAGAGCAGGGTTACTATCTGTATAAGATTATCACTTGCAAACATAATGAAGTGAAAATCCATTGATGCAATGCTGTGTGGTTTATGCCTCCTGGATGGGTTTTCAAGCATGTTGGGTGAGATGTGGCATCTTTCTGTGTTGCAGCTGATTTTTGGCTGAGGAGACCCCAGCCATCTCCCCCTTGCCTGTTCCCAGATGTGCCAGGAGACAGAGGGGACCCTCATGAGTCCTGACACCCAGCCTTATAAAATGTAGGCTCAGAGGTATGTGGGTCACACCCTTCCTTTTGACCACTGGCATCTTTTTTTTTTTTTATCCTCACCCGAGGACATTTTTGCATTTATCTTCAGATAGAGCAGGAGGGAGAGAGGAAGAGAGAGACAGAGAAACATAGACGTGAGAGAGACACGTCATCTGGCTGCCACCCACACAACCCCAACCGGGGCCAGAGACAAACTGCAATTGAGGTACGTGCCCTTAGCGGGAACCAAACCCAGGACTCTCCGGTCCGCAGGCCGATGCTCTAATCGCTGAGCCAAACTGGCCAGGGCAACCACTGGCACCTTGAAGGTCATAACTGGCATCCTGCTGTTCACAGAACAACGTCCAACTTCCTTACCTTGGCCTTCAAAGCCACCCCAAACCACCTTTCCCAACTCATCTGTCACCACTCACCTCCTACACACACACACACCCCTCTTCTCCAGTCCACATGACCCACAGTCCTTTAGACTTGACTTGTGTATTCCTAGGTCTGGGTCTTTATTTCCAATGTTGCCTTGGCCTGAAAGCACCTGCCCCCCCTTTCCCCCAGCTGTCCCATAAAACAAAATTCAACCCATCCTTCAAGGCTTAAGTCAAGGACAAACTGGTCATTCCTAGGAAAAGTAACCTCTTGGGGGCATTCAATACTTATCTGCATCACTCCTCACTGCCTCCCCCCCCCACACACACAAGGGCAGGACCAGTCATATACAGGCTTGTGTGTTCCCCAGAGACCAGAACTGGGCCTGGCACAGATCAGGTACTCATTAAGTATTTGTTCACGACTGAAGAATTTACCTATTTTTTTCATTACCTCCAATTCCTAAGACTCTCAGACACAGTAATCTCAAACGAGAATCTGTTGTATCCTAAAAAGACTCACGAAAAGGGTATTCCGCAGCTTCTCTCCATGACTTCGTCTGGAATCTAGTAACTCGCTGTTGGGAAACTCTTCCTGATGTTTAAGTCAGTTCCTCCAGCCACACTGTAAGCAGATTTTCTCGTTGTTGTTAGCACTTCAGGACTTTGGAGAACAGCTGGGGCCCATGTTTGGCATAATGGTTCTTGGTAGACCTTAGACTGTTACAGCATGATTTGCTATCACAGGGGGTAGCATAGTGTCCCCTGAACAGAACCCCATGAAGTGTAAGCCCCCAGGGTGTGACAAGCCCACACATGTTAGTCCGATCTACCTAATCAAGGCCTGCCCTTCATTTGAAGATTATTTAAAGCAATTTTCTCTTCCTCTGGTTTAAAAAAAAAAAAAATCTCAGTTCTCAGTTCTCCTGAGGATTATTTCTGACCTTGTCCAATATTTTCAAGTTTAAATAGAAAACAATAATCTTGTAATGGTCTAAGAAAAGCTTCTAAATATATGAAATCCTGTGTGTACATATGTGCATGGTATGTATATGTGGTGTGATGTGTATGTGATATGGTGTGTGCACATGCACACGTGTGTGTGTGTGTTTGAGAGAGAGAGAGATTATGAGCTTTCATTCTGCAGATCAGGTTACAGTATAAAAATACCAGCCCAGTCTAAGGTTTAATGAACATAAGGTAAGCATTTGAAAACCCACTTACGCACTTGGAATAGCTCTTCTAACAGCTGGTCATTTTAGCTGCAGGAAATTGATCAAAGACCACAAATTAGACCTTTATGTGGTCACCGTCTCCTCAGACTGGCCTCAGAGCAACAGATGCTGAAACAGAGAGCACAGTGTCTCCATGGAGTTCGAGCTTGGCATTCTTTTTTTACTCTTTAGAGTTATTTGAAGATTCTTAGGTTTGACTTTTCCGGCACAGACCCAGAGATTGTTCACTGCTTGGATCAATCCTGAAAGAGGAGTGGGATTTGGTTTTGCATTTGTGCATTAGGTAAAACCTCAGTCACTGTCTTCATTCACACACCCACACATACACACACACCCATTCACACTCATATCCATGATGGTGTACACCCAAATTAGAGAAGGTGTCCAGGATGAGGCTTGCCTGCTGCTCTTTTCAAAGTGCTGCTTCGAAGCAACCCTCCAGGATCTTAGACGAATACACCCAGTTTTATGTTTGATCCAGCAGATGGCGCTGTGCACCGCGCTCTGCAGGGCGATGTAAAGGCGATTTTGAAGAACTCCACCAACCACCTAACACGAGGGTGCCCCCCACCCCAAGTCTCCAGTCTGATATATTCTCCTCTATTCTGCAACCTGACAGACATTATTCATCCACCACAAGCCTGTGAATGGATCATGAAATTTAGAAAAACTGCTTCCTATTCATGCATTCATTCAGCAACCATTCAGACCCTCCTACACGCCAGGCGCAGTTCTCGGAGCTGGGGATATGATGGCGAGCAAAACAGATGACTGAGTGATGTCCATAAACATGCAGAACTTCCTAATTAAGCAGTCAGACAACACAAACACACAGATAACTCTGTCATGTAGTACCAGCTATCAGTAGGTACTCAGAAGGAAAAAATAAGCAGACTTTTAGTGGGTTGGTCGAAAAAAGACTTTTAGGGTAGGCAACAGGTGAGCAGAGGCCTGAATGATTCTAAATAGGTGACTCCAACTTCAAGTGCTCCTTGGAATCACTGGGGAGCTTTAACATTGGTGCGGGGCCCACCCCTGGGCGTGCTTACTTAACTGGTGGGGGTGAGCTCTGGGCGCTGGGGTTTTAACTCCCAGCTGATCCTAAGGTGCATCCAAGGTTGAGTACATTAACTCTGAACATCTAAGTAAAGAAGCATGTGCCTTGGCAGGGAATTCTCACGTGCTGAGTAAAAAGTGCTGGTGCTATTCAGAAGAGCAAAAAGGTGTTAGGGACTCTTTTTGCTGCGGCCTGACATTTGGCTGACTGCAGCCTGGAGCCCCTGGGCCCCCTGCATTTGGGCCCAAGCTGAGCTCACTCAACAAGCCAGAAAACACCCCACGCTGCCAGTCCTCCCAACTGGTGACCATCTCAGTTCTCTGAAGAGCTGGGGAAACCTGGACACTGTCCTCTCCTACCCCCATGTGGGTTCATTCGACTGGCCTGCATGGGAGCAGGGGGCTATCCTACCATCTCCCTGTCTTAGGAAAGGGAGCACCCTTTTGTGCTCTTAGGTGACAACTCCCAGCTGCTTCTCCCCCACCCCCACCTCTTCTGACCTGGTACCTGATCCCTCTGCCCCTCCCCCTCCTGCTCTGGAGCTCATCAGGCATCTTTAAAGAACAGGGATCTTAGAATTAGATTGTGGAACTGATGAGTGGGCACAGTTGTGCTCTTGGAGTCTGATGGATTCCAGCTGCTGACCCCGATTCTATCAACCTTGGGACACATGGGACTCATCTCCCCTGGTGCCCAGCAGAGAGGTGATGACAGATGCTGCTTGGCTGCCCCGTGAGCATTTCCTGTTTGTCCCTCAGACAAGCTGGAGATGGTCGTTCCCGCGTCTGAAACGCTGAGCGGGAGCAGCTGGCCCCATCCACCTTCCTCAGGCGTCTGCTCTAGGGCAGGTGTTTGCTCTTAGACACCGAAATGCCCGAGGAGGCCAGTCTGAGGTTCGAGGCTGAGGACAGACATGCTAAGAAGAGATGACTCTCTGTCATGAGATCGCCAAGCTATTTGTGCTGGAACCCAGGACACAGTTCTCTTTCTCTTTACTTTTTTTTTTAATCCTCACCCGAGGACATTTTTGCATTTATCTTCAGATAGAGCGGGAGGGAGAGAGGGAGGAAGAGAGAGAGAAACATCGATGTGAGAGAGACACATCGAGTGGTTGCCACCCATACGACCCCAACCGTGGCCGGGGACAAACTGCAACCGAGGTACGTGCCCTTAGCAGGAACTGAACCCGGGTCTCTCTGGTCCGCAGGCCGACACTCTAATCACTGAGCCAAACCGGCCAGGGCTTTCTCTTTACTTTTGATCATGGAAAATTCATAATGTACACAACAGTAGAAAGAATAGTAAAGCAAAACCCCGTGGACCCCAACGTCCAGTTGCAACAGGTTACAGTTCTTATGTCATCTCTTGTCATAACTGGGAGGTAGGGATGAAGAATTTTAAGTGTGTTTCAGACATGTCATTTTACCCAAAAATATGTCAGAGGGACATCTTTAACTGATAGCACATTTTCAAAAAACATAACTACCATGCCTTTATCATCTAATACCATATTAGTTCATATTCATATCTCCTGTTGTCTCAAAGATCAATTATCTTAAACTGAGATCAGATTGTCCTTTGATACAGGCAAATAGCTTATTGATTTTCCATTTAACCCATGTCAGTTCCCCAGGCATTCTTGTTGGGCCAGGAGCAAGCAGTTAGGTGGGAACATTTCCCTTTGACATTGACCTGAGAGATTTTGTGAAAGGCACTTGGGACCCAGACGCTTGAATCCTGGATCTGCTCCTTCATGATTTAGTGTGGGATCCGGGTGCGCCTTCCTTCCCAGTCTGTTTTAGCGGAAGACAAGCTTACTTGCTATGAGCCTTAAAATTCACAGAGAGTGGTTGTACTCTGCGGTCCGTGAAAGTACTCTTTGAAAGCAAATAAACATTAGTACACAATCTTCAATAGTATTTCTCTGTTAGAGAGAGAGAGAGAGAGAGAGAGAGAGAGAGAGAGAGAGAGAGAGATTAGCTGAGCTGTTTTCTGGGGTAACCATCCAGATAATTTTTAAGAAATGCATTGTTATATTCAATGGCCTTCTTAAAAGAGACACTCCTCACCAAGTTAAACCACTCTTTCTAGTTTAGAAGTGTAAATAAAAGCAAAATTCACTGTTCTTCCCACCCTCGGGCGTTAGAAGATGGTTAGTTTTCATTCTTTTTCCTGGAAGCATCAAATAGTGTTAACAGGGATTTAGCTAGAGGCAGGATGCTGAATTGCAATTTATCTCTGGGCAGAAAGAGATTTTGCTCCATAGTATTATTTATGAGGTTGACCTTTTGGTTGATATATAGCCCATGATATGTTGTAGGTAATTTCTTAGCTGTACTTTAGGGGAGTGTATTAGTTTCTTATTGCTACTGTGACAAATTACCACAAACTTAGTGGCTTAAAACAACACACATTTATTGTCTTACCGTTCTGGAGATTGGAAGTCCAAAAGGAGTCTTCTGGGACTAAAATCAAGACGCTGGCAGGGCTGGTTGTTTCCGGAGGCTCCAGTGAAGAATCGGTTCCTTCCTCCAGCTCTGGAGGCCGCCTGCATTCCCTGGCTCACGGCCCCTCCCGGGCATCGCTCAGACTTCGCTCTGTCCTCACATCTCCCGCTCCCTCATCTCCTGCCACCCTATTATAAGGACTCTTGTGGTTATAGGGGGCAGGATAACCTCCCCATCTCAAAATCTTTCATTTAAACACATCTGCAAAGTCTCCTTTGCCAGATAAGGTAACAGTCACAGGTTCCAGGAATTAGGATTCAGATATCTTGTGGGAGGAAGAAAGTGCTGTTGGAAATCCAGGCTTCACAAACCACCTTAGAACTGTCTCCTGCTTTGAAGTCTTCCTGTGGCTGGTCAGTGAAAAGTCACACACACTGTGCTCTGGGAAATCCAGAGCTGGTCATTGGTCAGAGAGTAGGCATTTGTGGACTCCAAAGTAGATAACATATTCTTTTCTCCCCTGTGGATGGAAACTTCTCAAAATTGTGAGCATCCACTCAAAAATATCTATTGTTATCGTCATCAAGTAGTATCAGTTTGGGCCTGCCTTGTTTATATGGGGTGGTGCAGGCATTAGATAAATGTGCACCCCCCTGGAATCTGGGTAGGCTCTGTGACTGCTTTGACCAGGCAACTTTCACTCCCTGTCTCAGAACACTGGCTCTGGGGCTCCGGTCCTCACATAAGAAATCCGAGTACCTCGCTGGAGAGGCCACATGGAGAGGCCTGAAGATCGCTGGGACGAAAACAAGGCACAGCTGAGCCCAACCTTTCAGCGGCTCCTACCGGGGCACCGGGAGTGTGAGCAAGCTCTCTTAGACCCTCCAGACTACCCAGCTGAGTGCCACCAAACGGCTCAGTCGACTCCACTGGGAATCGAAGGCTCAGCCTGCCAAATCCTCCCTGGATTCCTGAGGCACAAAACTGTGAGGCATCAGAAAGTGGGTGTCTTAGAGGTTAGTCTGTCATGCAGCACAGATCAGTGCCACAGGATTTGGTGACACCACATGCATTGTCTATAGGCTCTGAGGGGAGAAACCGAGGGGCGTCCATCCCTGTATCCCAATCCACGGTATCACCAGGTAGTGCTGATTCGGGCCTTCCCTCTCTGCGTAAACTGACAAGTTGGCTCATCTCTGAAGTGCGGATAGTGGAACTGGGAGTCACAGAGCTGTTTGGGGCGACAACAGGAGTAAGAAGAGCTCTGTAGTCTGAGAAAGTCCATTCCAATGTGATTAGTAGTGGTAGTTATAGTAACAGTATGACAGGGGAAGTTAAACGGAGGGCCATTCTCTGCTCGTTTTAATATTATCTCCAAGTATGGGTGTTGATAACAGGTTTAAAGTATTTTATTTTTCATCATAAGTCATTTTCAGCATCTAAGAGGGGAAAAGGACAAAGCAAAAGGAAAACAAATTATGTTCTCTCCTCCCAGAGAGTCGCTTGCTAATGTATTATGTAACTGTGGGTTATGTAACTGTGGACCCACGTAGCCTCTTCCTGCCCTGAGCTGACCCTCCTCCCTCCTGCCTTCTCCGATCCATGTGCTGGTCTCCACCATGGAGGAAGAAAGATGTTATTTTGTACATTTCACTCGAGTCCGTGACTACTTACTTCAATCAGTTGTCTTCGGAAAGTGTGATCAAGCCTCATACAAACTGATTAAAGAGCTGAGTGGAGCGAGGCTGCCTCTCCGGGGAAGACGGTTCATGAAATCAAGGGGTGAACGAAGCTCAGACAGCAACCAGCACAGGCCTCGCTGCAAAGCTGCCTTTGAAGACGTTGCGTGTTTAATCTGCCCGTGTCAGGCCTGTAAAAGCTTAGAAGCTGGCATTCGAGGGCTGTCAGGAACCAGACCAGTGCAGCTTCCGGGGACCCGAGGCCCCTGGTCACAAAGTAGGGGCATCGGCTCTCAAGCTCCTGAGGCAGAAATGCTCACGTCTCTTTCTTGAAGAGTAAGATCACTGGACCGAATGTCCAGTTTTGAATTTTAAAAACCGGTTTGGAATTGTCCATATAGTTTTAGCCCTATGAAAGGCTTTGCTTGTTGTTCCCTCGCCGACCTTGACCAAAACAGACAGGTCGTGTGGGTTTGCAAACAATACGAGTCAGGCCTGCGCTGCTCAGCTTCCAGCGGGACCACAGCTTGGAGGACAGAAGGGTCAGGGCAGCCTGGGGCGTTCGCTTTCCTGTGTCTGCGTCTTCACCTTCTCACTGCGGAGTCACAGTGCATATGGGTAACGTGGCTCTTCGGAGGTCAGGGCGCCGTCTTTCCAAGACAGGACCCCTTGTTGTGACAGGAACTGGCTGCGCCCTGGGCCAGAGCCTGAACTCCAGTCTGTCCCAGGGCTGGAGAGAGGGGAAATGGCCAGCGCTGTGTTCCCTGGCCTGACCTTTATTTGTTTAGACTGAGAAAGGAATAGAAGGACTAGAAGTATTCCTTTCTCCCAACAAAGGTGGAATTTCTCAAGACCAAACTCACAGACACCCAGTGCTTACCCCCCTGAAATGGCCAACCCACAGAACACAGGCAGCAACAGTGAGGTGCCCCACAGGGAGACACAGGTGTTACCCTACAAACCAGCACTGAGCAGGTGAGGGCGGGGGCAGTGGGGTCCGGACTCACATGATGGGCCCAGAAGAAGCCTGGGGAGGCAGGACAGCCCAGAGGTCAAAAGGGAGGGATTGGCACAGGCCCTCTTGGCTTGGCCATTTGTGTGTGCCTTTGGCACATCTTCTGACCTCTCATTGGGAGATATCGTCGGCCCTGCTGGGTGGTTTGAGGATTTCAGTTAATGGCACAGGGAAAGAGGGTGGCGAAGGAGCTGCCACGTGTAAGAACCCAGGGGTCTGAAGTCATCCATAGTAAGTAATCCCAGCTTGGAGGTGAGGAGGGGTTCTGCATAAAGCTTAGGGCCTCCACTGGGATTGCTCTGGGATCCAGGAGCGGGTAGTGAGAGTGGTCCCCAGTCTCTGCAGCATCAATAACCTTCTCAGCTGTGCAACAGGGCAGGCAAGGCTAAGGACACCAGGTCCCAGTTGGGCCGACACCCACTCTAGGCTGTGCCTACCCTCAGTTCTTAAATGCTCGTGTGAATCCAGCAATGCTGAATTCCAGGTTGTGCTGCTTTCCCCCTCTGGCAAGATTTCACCCATTAATTAAATTTCACCAAAGTTGGACTTTAAATGAGTATTTTAAAAGGGAATTAAGTGGCAGGTCTTTATTTCCCATTTCTTTCTGCAGCTGTCTTTCCAAGTCACCAGCTCCCCAAAATAAACCTGATCTTTCTCTTTGAACCAAAATTTCTCTTGACAGACAGAATATGCCCAAACGGTGACCTTTCTGGATTTGAAGAACTCTTTGGCTACAGTATTTATTAGCTCACAGGTGCTGCATAGAGTTATTCGGTGTCAAGAAGGCCAAAGAAGAGAATTCTAAAGGAAATGTATCTGTTCGTGTGTGTGGTGTCTCTGAGCCCATTCTTTCCATTAACAACACATCACCTCTAGTGTGTGTGTGATTTCAGGAGCTTTGTAGGATTTCAGAACATGTTGTGAATCCTATATTTCAGCCTGAGACTTTGCAGTGGCCTCAGAGGGCAAACAAGCAAACAACTTGGCCTCGCCTCTGTTGTTCTCACAAAGTCTAGTGTAGTCAAGAAGGCAAAGGGCAAATCATAAAACTTATCTTTGCAATAACGCCTTTTCCCAAATGCTCTCGTGAGAGCATCGTGGCCACCTAGTGAGTCGCAGGAGTCGGGCGTGCGTGGTGCGAACACGGACGCTGTGGAAACAGCCGGAGTGCTCGAGGGCCCTGCAGACGCCACCCCTGAGGTGACAGGGGAGCGCCGGCGCCTGGGTCTCCTGCTTTCCTATCTCTTACTCATGAAAGTTTTAAAAATCATTGTTTTTTATTGTCACGGGGAAAAATGAGAAAATAGAGAACAAAACCACCCTGAGTTCTATCACTCAAACACAATTATGTCTTAACATCACGATATTGTTTTCCAGGTCAAAAGGGAAATTTTTGACCCAGAAAATCGGTGACGTCTCTAAGCTCATATGGTAGTGGATGTCTGCACTTGGCCACCTTGTAGTAACTGGACTGTCACACAGACCCTCGTCTGCATTTGGGGAGACAGGTGGCTGCCCACACAGTGTGGACTGAGTGGCACCAAAAGAGGGCCATTGGTACCCACTCTCTCCTTCTGAGACCATCATTAACTGCTGCTTGGGAGAAGTAATGATGTCTCCAGAAGGCAGATTCCTATTAAGTGCAAACAGGCCTCCTGGGATGAGTAACTCATTAACACCCATTAACAGACCTGAGTTTCTCAGAATAACAAGGCTCCAATGGGGTGTAGGACGGGTAACTGTTAAAAGTAGCATGAGGAGTCTTTTCAAAACTATAACGGGGTGGAGGGCTCTCTGGTAGATGCGGGAAGGATGGTCAAAGCTCATTCTGCTGCTGCTGCCGTGATTGCCACGGCTGCCACCACGTAAGACGTGGCAGAGCACTCTTCCCAAAGGCGGAGCTGGCTATGCGTCCCACAGGCTCTTCTCACAACGTGACCCGTCCCCGAGAGGGGGTCTGTTCTCCCTCCTCTTGAATCGAGGCACACGCCAAGGCTGTTCCGGGCACTGGAGAATGGGGCAAGTGATGCTGTGCCCCTTCCGAGGCTGGATGACGAGAAGGTGACAGCTTCCACCCGGTGCTCGCTCTTCCCTCTTCCTCCCTTCCCCAACCTGCTCAATGTTCACTATTGGGATCCAGCCACCAGGCAGTGAGGAAGCCCAAACTAATTCGAGTGAAGAGACCACACAAGAAACCGAGTCCCTCAGTCAACAGCCAGCATCCACCACCAGCCTTTGGAAGGCCGCCGCTCCCAGCCTCCAGGGCTCCCAGCTGAGACCCAGACATTGCGGAGCAGACACAGCAAGCCACCCGCACTCTGCCCTGACCGAGTTCCTGACCCACAGATTCCACGAGCATGATACAGGGCCATTTTATGCCATTAAGTTTAGGGGCAATAGTTATGCAGCCATAGTTCTGGAAAATGTACACCCAATGACATCTAACCAAGAAAATCATGTGCTCGCTTTGTGAAAACATATCAGTCACCCTTGACTCTCATGCTATAAACCCTGCAATCTAAGAGCAAAGATGAACACCTGCCCAAGCTCACCTCCCTGTGTCTTTGAGTTTCTTCTCTCCATATCAGTGAAGTCAGACGTGTTCAAGCTGAGGTTATCCAGGGACCACATCGTGGGGGCGGGGGGGTGCCAAACTCTCACTATAGAATCCACCCTTTCTCCATACCCTTCCAGGGTCTCATCAGTGGAAAGAAGGTGGAGGTTTGTAGGAATAAGACACGTAAGTCTTTATGAAGGTTAACACATCAGGGGTTAAGGTGTACGGTCTTTGGACACATACTGCCAAGAGTGTGTGCTGGCTGTCAAATCTAATATTTTTAACCTAACAGTAGTGCATGCTCAAATTTTTTGAAATCCAAATCATGCAGTGAGTGGGAAGTAAACATCCTCCTATCCCCTCTTCCCATGCCCAGTACTAAGCACCTTTAACACCCTGGAGCTACTGCCTGGCCTGGAGTCACAGCTTTGCAGGGGCTAGCTATGTGGCTTTGGCCCCAGTTCCCCCATCTGCAAAAGGGGATAACTTACCTCATAGGTTTTCTGTAAGAATTACATGAGTTAATCTACATAAAACACTTAGAGTGTCTGACCCGTACAGAGTCTCAATATGGAGTAGTCATTACTAGGACTACTGCACCATCGTCATCATCATGACTGACAGTGCTTTCTGTAGCCACAATGGGCTCAGGAAATGGCAAGTGCTGGAAGGAACCTAAAATTAGGGAGGAGGCTCCCAGACCAGAGGGTGGCATATCTGGGCACAGAGGCCACTTGGAAGGTACTGAACACCCTCAACTCCATCCTCGCTGCAGACTGTTCAAGGGGCCTGTGCCTCTGCTCGGTGTCACACATCATACTTACCAGTATACTGTAGAGTAAGAGGGATGTCTAAAATGTTGATATAAGAAAGAAAGTAAGCAAAACGTGCCCTAGTTCTGACCAAAAACATACAAAACAACACTGACTCCAAAAAATGTGATTAAAATCAGCTTGAATAAGAGGGGAAATTGATCATCTCACCTAACCAGAGGCAGAGGGAGGGAGAATCAAGGTGATTAACTCTGAGACTCACAATGGCATTAACACACAGGAGCTTTTTCATAAGAAACACTTTTCTAGAGTGCATCCCTTTCCCCCAGATTTTATCTTCCATCTCATTGGCCAGTTATGTCACATGACCATGCCTCAACCAACTGCTGGCAAGGGGAGTGAAATTGCCGTGATCTTCTTGGACTAATCAGCATTCACCTGAAGGCTAGTCCAAATGGGTGGGCCTGGGAGGACAGGGAAGACAGGGGTGCTGCAGGTAAGCAATTGATGACTTCCCTTTCTTGTTCCAAAAATATCCCTTCAGTGACCCCTGCACTTTAACAATATAATAATCAATAAGATTAAGTGTTGAGGATGGAGCGAAAAAACAAAAACCAAGGATGCGTAAAATGAAGCCTGAAATACAATCAAGTACAAAAAATTCATGGCATCCTCTAGGCTTGCTAAGGGTGAGCCTTGAACATGGGTTTAATAGTCAGTGCAAGGAGATTTAGCCAGAGGTTGGGAATGGTGGCTTATGGGCCAAATGTGTTCCGTGGGTATGTTCTGTTTGGGCCTTTCCAGTATTTTGTTTTTGTTTATTTTTCAGTTGGTTTATTTTTTGTTTGTTTGTTTATTTTTCAGTTGTTTGGTTGACAACCTAAAAAAATTGGGATATTTCATTTTGTTTGGAAGTATTTCTAGTTTACCTTTAAAAAGAACATCAGCCTGCTCTCCCACCAGGCGGCAATCAGCCGGAGCTGATGTGGTTGTGCCCTCTGAGGCACACACCGCTCTCCACGTGCTCGCCCAGCCCACGCTCCTCGTGTTACCTGCATTGCCCCAAGGGCCTTTGAGTGTGTGAGCCTGGGGTTAAGTCCCTAGACTAGAAGCCATCCAATTCCTCAGGACAACATGGGTGTCCCATCCTAAGCCTGGAGCTCAAAAAAATGACCACTTTGGGGTGTAATGAACACCCACCTTATCCTCACTGTAGACCCCTAGAAGACTCGCCCAGGATGATTTCCTATTAAGGTTTTTCACACAAACCAGGGGTCAAAGATAGAGGGAGTGGGCGTGTGGGCAGATGGAGAGAGGGGTATGGAGTCTTCCACCACTTCGGGGTAACTTTCCAAAGGCGCTTCCCACTTGGAGATGCCTGGACTTCACACCGAAGAAGCCTGTGTCCCAACGGCTGTGAGATGAAAGAGAATAGGAAAGGGTTTGGAATTGAGGATGAGATTTGGAGAACGATTCTCACTCCGAGACCAGTTTCACAACCTGTCACTATTCTGCAGCTCCGATGTTTCACTCCACAGTTAAAGAGGTCTCGGATTGAAAGAGCTCCTTCTGCCTCTGAGTCAGCCCTTCATGGCAGCCACGTCTTCCGGTCCAGAAATGTCCACGGACTCCAAGCAGGGATAATGAAATTCATCTGAGAAATGTTGTCACGTTTCTTTAACTGTGACACTCTTTCTCCAGAATCAGGTAAAGAGGTCTCCAAGCAGATGTGCACACAGATGGGGCTTATCTGATTTCCTGTCCGTGGACGCCCACACACTCAGGCTCTCCGGAAAGGCTAGATAATGAGAGTGACTCAGGAAGCCAAGAATGTGAATTATGCGACATGCAGCCGGATCTAGCCCATGTATGGTCCTTGTTCAACCCACCACAGCAAGCCTGAAAATGAGAGGCCAGCTCGCTTTTAAAAAGAGAGTTTTGTAATACATTTGTGTTTGTGAAATAACATTCATTCAGTTTTCTGGAGAGAGAGAGACAGAGAGAGAAAGAGAGAGACCAAAACAGAGGAACAGACAGACAGAGAAAGAGATTCAGAGATTAGACTCAACCAGCAAACTTTTGACTCCCTGCCACACGTACACCAGCACATACTATACTCCCACTTACCCACAATCTTCACCTATCGAGTCTTCATCAGAATGATGAGAAGAAAATCAGTTTACCAAGGTGTTAGCTAAAGCAATTGGCAATCCATTGTTACATGGTATGTTTCATTGAGCTCTTTAACTGCAGAAAAGTGAGTACAGGTGCCATCCCCATGGTATGGCAAGGGGAGACAGCTGCTGTCCACCTGGATGGAGGGCCAGGGCTGAACTGCTGCTGGGACCCAGAGGTCCAAGGAGAGAAAAGAGCAGAGAAGTTCAAAGAAGAGCTGGGGCTAGTGTGGCCGGACTCATTTTGACAAGATTTTGCCGGAGTAGAGCTCCTTGGGGAAAGTACACAGTGTGGTGAGATAGCAGAGTGATGAAGAGCTGGGGCTCTGGAGGGACACAACCTGGCCTTGAAACTTTGCCCTGTGTGATCTTGGACCACCTATTTAACCACTCTTTGCCTCTGTTTTCCTATCTGTGAAATGGGTATGATAATAGCCCCTTAGAGGAATAACAAAGGACTGCTGTGAAGGCAAGATTAGATTGTATGGGTAAATCCAGACCTAATGCTGGACACAAAGTGCTCAGATAATGTTAGTTTATTCCTGTTTCTAGCCCAGACTCCTCATCCCTGAAATGGACTTGAGTATGCGCAAAACTATGACTGAAACGAACATGTAAAATACAAAGCTTATACCTGGTTACCGCCAGTAAAAACAAGTCAAATGAGAAAATATCCCTGACATAGCTTAATAAAATATAGAACACTACACAAATTTCAGAACCCACTAAAGCGATTTCAAAGAGGCCTGGTATTTTTCAGCAGAGGGGAAAAATCAAGTCAGAAAGTACTTACTACATTACAACCTCGTGCCTAGAACTACAGGGAAAAAAGATATAATGATAATTGCATAATTAGTACCTTTTGCATACCAAGTACTTTATTCCATTCAATCTTTCAAGCTAGATATCTCCCTTTTTTAAATGAGGAAATTGAAACGCAGGTTAAGCAACTCGGCCAAGGTCACACGATCAATAAATGACTGAGCTGAGCCTGGAACTTGTTCTGTCTGATGACAGCGGTGAAGATGACAGTATTTACCCAGTGTTTTCTAAGTGCCAGGCAATGTGTGACCTCTCCCTACGTTCTTCTTGTACTCTCCACATGATGCTATGGGACAGGCACTATTGTTATGCCCTTTTTGCAAATAGGGAAACATTAAGTAACAAGCCCAAAGTCTCATAGTCACATAGAGGAAGAGCCAGGCATCCACCCCAGGCCAGGTGACCCAAAGCCCTTACCTGTCACTGTACTGTATGCACCATTTGTCTCAACAGCAAGAAAAGGGACTGTCCATAACACACAATTCTGTGTAATTACAAAGTTCTCAGTTCCTGCGGACAGCCTGACTTCACCCTTTATGCAGAAAAGATTTTGATTTTTTTCTCTTCACTACAAATGGTTATTAGCAAACATTCTCTCCTAGAAAAATGAATGTGTTCAGTGTTCTTCCAAAGGAAACCGTTCTCAACCTCTCGTGACGACCAAAACAACTCAAGGTCATGGGAAACATTGTGTCTAAGAACATTTGTCCTAACAGAGAAGAGGAGGTATTACATTGGCTTGGATTCTGAAGGATCTTACCAAGAGAACACGAGGGATTTTATTTGAACTAATCACCAGACCCACAAGCGTCCCGAGCGGTGCAAGCCTCATGGCTGGTGCCGCGAGTCTCTGAGATGCCAGTCCCCCGCGCAGTTCTCTCCTAGACGGCACCTGCTTACGTGAACCATGACTCCAGCCCCACAGCTTTCTTCCCGAGAAACAGCAGAAAAGGAGTCATCAAAAGCCAGGGTTTTCACCCTTCCTCTCCCTCAACTCTTCTCATCAACCTCCAACCTTTGATTTTCACAATTCAAAATCCTTGTTAACTCTGTTAAGAGTGGGCAAGAGAAAGGTATGCTTTTTCTCTAGGAATGTGCTGATGCAATAGTCACAAACCACATGTGGCTGATGAAGTGTAAATTAGTTAGCCCTAAACTGTGCTCGGCTGCCTGTCGGTCCCACTGGCCGCGTTCTCGGTGCTCCGCAGCCGCCTCTGGCCAGTGACTCTTGGTGTGACTGTTCAGACCTAGAACATTTCCGTCATCGCAGGAGGTTCTGCTGGACAGTGCTGGTCCACAGGCTCCACTCTGAGGAATCTGAAAGACCTGGGGCTCATCCTAGGGGTCTGTTTTAGTTTGGGTTTCCCCAGAAGCAGATTGGGGGCAAAGACTCGAGTGTGAGTAGTTTATTTGAGAAGTGCAGGGCGCACCAGCAGGGAGGTGGCGCAGAAGGGCAGGCAGTCATAACCTGTGGAGAAATTGAGATGGTGTGAAATGCACGTCTCAGAATCACCCCACCCGAAGCCGGGGAGCCGGGTATTTGCACACCACTCCTGCAGGCTGCTTCCAGGGTGTGGGTTTCCCAGCACTTCTGACCTGCCTGCAGGTGGGCAGAGACTTCTGAAGCTGGGCTGGGTGGTCGGGGGAAACCCTCAGGTTCAGAAGCAGAGACAGAGAGTGGAAGTTCGTGGGAGCACCCCCAAAAGTCTGAGAGAGATGGACGCTGCACAACACTGACCATTGCAGGCTAGGGGTCACCTCCCTCCCAGAATTTTTCCTAGAACATAGGTCCATGACCTTGACTTTATGTCGCTCTATAAAGAGTGATCCAGCCCTGACAGCTGGAAACGCTGAAGGATGTCGAGGGAGAGGAAAGGAGAGAGAAAGGAACTCAAGGGTGCTTCGACACTGATTCTACCTTGTCTGAAAGACCAACGGATAGTGCAAGGATGCTGTGCACCATCCTTGGGGTGCTGGGCTCTACCATGGAGGCTAGAAGGCTGATCAAACAGTGAGGTGGCCTGGGTACCCACTCATGTGCTGCCGCTCCCTGGAGGGCGAGTGCCAAGCTCTCCACCCATCAGTAAGAGCAGGGGTCCTGGAAATGGAGCACACACCCTTGTGATGGTTTGAACTGTCTCCCAAAAAGATGCTGAAGGTCATGCCCACTTACGGACTGGCTATTCCTCCTTCCCTGTCTCATGATCCTCACCCTCTCACTCCTGCCTCCTCGCATCACCTCCCAAATAAACTATTTGCATCCAGATTCTTGTCTCAGGTTCTGCTTCGAGAGGAGCCCAAATTAAGACAAACAGCAGGAGCAAAGGTGCAAAAGCCAGGACCTGCACGGTTTGGAGCAAGGACTCAGAAGATACTAGAAGCCAGTTTGTTTGACTGGTGTGTAAAGGTGCCCAGCAGGTTGTGGAGTTTGGAGTGGTTGCCAGCGGCCAGATCACAGAGGCCACCACATGCCCGGTGAAGAAGAACTTGCCTCCATCCTGTAGGTAAAGGGGAGCCACTGAGACGCCAACAGAGTCACGGGAGAGCCGCGAGGGGAGCTGACCTGCTCAGAGATGCCTCTAAAAAGATTGTCATGCGCCCGACTGGTGTGGCTCAGTGGCTGAGCGTCGACCCATGCACCAGGAGGTCGCCAGTTCAGTTCCCAGTCAGGTTGTGGGCCAGGTCCCCAATAGGGGGGCATGCAGGAGGCGGTCAATCGATGTTCTCTCTCATCGATGTTTCCATCTCCCTCTCCCTCTCCCTTCTGCTCTCTCTAAAACAATAAAGAAAAAAAATTTTTAAAGATTGTCATGCTAGCTGTTTGGAGGGAGAATGTGAGAGGGGCAAGACTGGCAGCGTCAAGATACAGTGGGAGGCCGCTGCAGCGGTCCGGATGAGTGGTAAGAATAACCTGAACTAGCGAGGGAGCCATGAAGATGAGAATCGGGATGGAGTCAAAACATTTCAGAGGTGAAGTTCATCGAGGGTGACTAATTCATCTATTTTCCCGACACTGAAAGTCTTACATCCTGGGAAATTCCTCAGTCCCAGGAAATCTGGGACAGTTGTTGTCTTTGTCCATTCAGGCTGCTGTGACAAAGTACCACAGCCTGAGTGGCTTATAAACAACAGCAATTTATTTCTCACAGCTCTGGACACTGGGAACCCGAGATCAGGGTGCGAGCATGATTGGGTGAGGGCCCCCTACCAGCTCACAGACTTCTTGTTGTATCCCCTCCCAAAGGCCCCACTTCCCTATACCATCACATTGCAGATTAGGATTTTAATATATGAATATTGGAGAAACACAAACATTCAAACCATAGCAGTTGGTCACCCTAAACTCAGCATACTTGACTGAATGGTGGAAGGGGATCCAGGAAGAAGGAAGGTGTAAGAATCAAGTACCTATTTCAGACGTGGGTTATTGTGGGGGCTGCCATCCCTTGAGAAAAAGAACATAAGAGAGCCTGGTTTTGAAGATAAAATGACGCAGTCGATGCGGGACAGATGGCACTGCAGGTGTGTTAAAGGCAGATATGGGCAGCAGCATTTGGGATTCATCAGGGGCAGGGAAACCATGAGAGTCGCTGAGATCACCCTGAGAAAGCAACACCGATCTACTGTGATCAGAAATCCTTCTGGATGAGCAATTTGTTTTCCTTTGATCAGAACAACAATTTCTCTGGAATACTGAAATTAAAATTCTGAACATTGCCTGAAGTGGTCATGAAGACCAGTCTGGCTCTCAGTAAGCAGCACCCCATGAGTGTTTAGGATTTGTTCATCCATGCAGTTATTTGCAACCTAGCAGAGGACAGGGATCTGACACAGGGAAGGGTTGATGGCAACTCCCAGTAAAGTTGCAAATGCAGGTCTTCCTTCCAGGGAGAGGCCACCCGTGCGTGGAGGGATTGTACCCACCGCTGGAGAGTGGGATGGAGCACACACCTGGGAGGAGGGAGGGAGAAAGGCTCCAAAAGCAAGAGGACTTGGAGAAAATGAATTGAAAATATTGGACACCAAGCGTGGCGGACACATCACAGGACACACTCCAGTCCTCCTTCCTTGACTTGCCCAAGATAGACTCTGGTAGCCTGGATAAACCCGTGTCCATCATTGCATTTTCTCCATAGTAACTGCTCACGTCGTGTAACAACTCTGACATTATGGCCTTCTGAGGGTCCCTGAGCCAGCCAGGGTAATAACCATCACTTTCTGCTTGACTCTCTTCCAAACACTTTACACGTATTAACCTATTTGATCCTCACAGTAACCTGTCAGATGAGGACTTTCACTATTATCTTCATTTTTACTAATGAGGAAATTGAAGCACAAGGCAATTAGGCAACTTGCCAAAGTCACTTAGCTGGTAAATGGCAGAGCTGGTGTGCAACCAACGTGACTTCACTGAACAGGACATAGGGAGCAGCGTGCCAGCAAGAAACAGCTCCAGCACACCTGCACACCTGCACACCTGCACCCTCCCCACGCCAGCCGCCAGTCCCGGAGGGCAGCCAGCAGGTGGCTCCCGTGCCCAGCATCCACCCACTGCACTGCCTCGAGCTGATGCCCAGGTCCCCTGCCTTCTTCAGTTTCTTTCAGTAACTTCCTGGGTTTTTCCTTCACCCCACATTTTAAACTAACGAGTGAATAGATTAGTATGCTTCACTCCTCTCCTTCAGAAGGCACAGTCCTTTTTAGAGTTACTAACTGGGGCGGGGTGTTTCCGACCTGGGTTTGACACACAGCACTGTGTGTTTCTGGTTCCTTCACTTCTTCTGGTCTCCCTGGCTTTCTACAAACGGAGTGTTAACTTGACTGGTGATTTTCAGCATCAATAGAGGGGTATCACAATCATGGGTGTAGGGGGTTGACTTTTTCCAACTGTGTGGTCTAGGCTATTCTTTTTTTTTTTTTTTAATCCTCGCCCGAGGACATTTTTGCATGTATCTTCAGATAGAATGGGAGGAAGAGAGAGAGAGAGAAAGATCGATGTGAGAGACACATCGAGTGGCTGCCACCCACACGACCCCAGACGGGCCGGGGACAAACTGCAACCAAGGTACATGTCCTCAGCGGGAACCGAACCTGGGTCTCTCTGGTCCGCAGGCCGACGCTCTAACCACAGAGCCAAACCGGCCAGGGCATGGTCTAGGCTATTCTTGATCACATTTATCGAAATACATCTGTCCTGTGTTGCCTTCCCCAGGCACTCTGCCTTCTGGATGACAAAACAAACCTGGCAGGTTCACCCCCGCCCCTGAGATTCCAAGTGTGGCCTCCCCATCCCACACCCAGTCGGAGTCACTGCTGTAGAGGTCTCCTCCTGCTGATGGGAGTGTGTCGCAACTCTGTAGAGTGTGGGGTGGAGGAAAGACTGAATCACGCACTGTTCCAGATGATCTGCTAGACCCATGGCAGTGCTCGTGTTCCACGAGACGACGGTTCCTGCAAAAGGCTGGTGTGAATGGTGAAGTCACTCCCCCGGATTTACGCTGCAGAGCAAAGGAAGGGAGAATTAGCCTTCAAATGGTGGAAGGGGTGAGGGAATGGGGGTCATGTCATGAGTCACAGAAATACTTTGCATAGTAGAGCCATCTGGATGAGCCCTGGATGTCTGAGGGAGGGGTGGAGTCACTTTCCCAACCCCTGTAGGGAGGTCTTCAGACCCTGATACCCAAAGCTCCTCTTGTCCCGGGTCTCTGCTTGGACAGGTGTCTGCAGAGGAGGAGAGGAGGCTGTCCACTTACCTGACTCCTTTCACACCACTGATGAAATCTGTCCCTCCTGTTCTCCACTGCTGTGGGTGAAGTCAGCCTGCATTTATTGAGTGTCTGCTGAGCCTAGAATCAGGCGGGATGGGGAGCAGGGAGAGACAAGGAAAGCCCGGGTAAGCTTCAGGCCCTGCTCTCAGTCCAGCCTCGTCACTTCCACACAACTCATACGGAGGGAAAGAAAAGGCTTGGGGAATGAACAGAAAACCAGGCTTCGTGCTCATGTACTCGCTTGCAAGGATGTGTACGGTGCAGGGATGACGAGCACACCTGGAGTCTGACGGTTCACTGAAAGGAGTGAGGACCAGGGCTATTGTCAACTCTGCCCAAGCGCAAGCCACTTCTGACTTGCCTGGGCCTGATAGTCCACCCTGGTCCAGTGGCCCAGGTGATGATCCACTTCTGAGGGGGAGGGGTGGGGTTTGGAAAGCTGTGCTCTGACCTAAGTTCCTCCAACTCCCCTAGAAACTCAGAATCTGGGCTTCCATCCCCACAAAAATATAAACATGCCAGATTCCTGCTTCTGCTTAAATTATATTTCCACACAATTTCCTAACACAACAGGGTTTGCTATCACCATAGTAACCCCTGCGTGTGAACAGCAGAGAGCACAGAGAGAAGGATGAAAATGCAGAGAAACCCAAGCTTCAGAAGGATCACAGAGCAAAGGGCAGCCAGGCTGGGCCGGCAGCCTCAGGCCTGGCCTGCAGGAGGGCCCGGGGTCTCCGCCCAGCCTGTCGGGGCCTTGAGGGATGGTCTGTGCTTTCTTTTGCAGCTGTATTTGCCCATAGGTTATAGTATCTGGAGGCCCAAGAACAGTGACATTGCCCTGGTTTTTGTTTGGTTGACATGAAGACTTTCTACCTCTTTCTCTTTTTCTTTCTTTCTTTTTCTTTTCTTTTTTTTTTTCCTCAGGAGATCTGGGGGAAGATACTTTTGTTTTCAGATGGTGTCATTCTGTGGCACACTTTGAAAGAGACAGGATGCAAACAAAGCTGAATACACAGGGGGATGAAATTAAAGACCCGGAAGGAGTGCCCAAAGCTGAAAGCCCTGGTCCCCTTCAGTGTGCTCGGTCCTTTGGTCTCGTCCCTTCCAGGTCACAAGTCCATGGGTACAAAGGAGCCTCCATTCAGGCTTCCAAAACAACAGTGACAAGAGCAACAAACAGGAGTTAGGCTGTTACAGAATCCGTTCTCCATCAGATGTGCTGTATCTACCGGAAATGGAATGGCCTGCAGGCTGAGCTAAGGGGAGTGCACAAAGACAATAGCATAGCTGACGCCCGCAGGTCAAGTGCTGTCCACTGAGCCTGGCTCTGCAATAACAGGATTCCACCTTAAAAAATGCAGTGGGCCCTGGCTGGATGGCTCAGTTAGTTGGGGTGTCATCCCGTACACCAAAAGACTGCAGGTTCGATTCCCCGTCAGGGCACATACCTAGGTTGTGGGTTTGGTCCCCGGTGAGGGTATGTACAGTAGGCAACCAATCGATGTTTCTCTCTCACATTGATGTTTCTCATACTCTCTCTCTCTTCCTAAGCTCTCTCTAAAAATCATTAAAAAACAAAACAAAAACACAAAAAACAAAACAGCATATCCTCCAGTGAGGATTAAAAAACAATGCAGTCCGGCCGGTGTGGCTCAGTGGTTGAGCATCGACCCATGCACCAAGAGGTCGCCAGTTTGATTCCCAGTCAGGGCACATGCCCAGGTTGTGGGCCAAATCCCCAGTGGGGAGCATGCAGGAGGCGGCCAATCAATGTTCTCTCTCATTGATATTTCTATCTCTCTCTCCCTCTCACTTCCTCTCTCTCTAAAAAATAAATAAAGGAAAAAAAAAATTAAAAACAAAACAAAAAAAACAATGCAATGGAATGTTGTTCCCAGGGGCACCTGCATTAAAGAGGCCATGGGCTTCCTCCTCTAGGTCACAGTTTGTAAGAGAGGTTCTGATGCCTAAGACCAGAATCATCACTGAACTTTTAGAGACTGTTGCCTAAAAGTACATGTGCATGTGTGTGTGTGTGTGTGTGTGTGTGTGTGTGTGTGTTGCTCACATACACATACAGAAACTTTCAAAATGCTTAAATTTGTAAACTATAGAGTTGGTGACACTTCATGTTTTAAACTCCAACATGCATTCTTCTGGACATCAGGGCAGGAAGTACAGAAGGGACTTCAGTTCCAGCAATAGCAAACCACAGAGGCCGGTCCCCTCCAAGCCTTTGCACGCGCTGTGCCCCGCCCCTCTCCACACTCCTTTTGTTAACAGTGCACCCATCTGCGTACCTCTGGACATCCTCTCACACAGAAAAGTTTCTCTAGCACCCCAGGCGTGCTTAGGAGCTGATTCTAAAAGAAGTTTTCTTAGAATACGTGACATTTCCTGCTCGCAATTTGACTGAGCTGCCACCAGGACTTGGGGGCTCCTCTGCTAGGTCTTGGCAGACAGTGCAGAGCGGGAAAGCATCAGCTGCAAAAGCAATACCTCAGTCGTCTCTTGTCAAACACTTACTGCGGGCAGGGGCTCCACCACGGGCTAGGTGATTTCATAGTGTCCCATTCGATTCTGTCGTAGGTGCGCCCAGATTACAGATAGGAAACAGGCTTAGGGAGGGTACAAAGTGTTCCCTGCTTGGGGATGGAATGTACAGCACAGTGACTGCAGTTCATTACACTGTATTTACATTTGAAAGTTCGTAAAAGAGCAGATCTTAAAAGTTCTCATCACAAGAACAAAAATCTATATATGTGGTGATGGATGTTAAGTAGATGGATTGTGGTGATCATTTTGCCATAGATACAAATGTTTGAATCATGATGTTGTACAGCTGAAACTAATATAATGTTATGTGTCCATTATACTTCAATTGTAAAAAACGAGGTACTCGCATTTAAATTGTAGCAGTGTAACAGTAGATGAAATAAAGGTGTATCATTTTTAAAAATGTCTTAAGCCAAACAACTGTCAAATGGCAAAGCAGGGGTTTCAACTCAGAACTTGGGCCACATCCCTGGTCTTGACCACAGTGTGAGGCTGCTTTTGTTACATGTTCACCAGGCTTGCTGTCATGCTTTCCCAGTCTGCGCGTGTGGACAAAGATTCTAAGTCAAAGACATGTGGCCACTTTGTGCCAATAGCTTCTTGCCTCCTTTGTAAGCCTTGGTCAAAATCCTGGCAGCAACAATTCAAGAGCTGAATTCTAAAGAAGCAATGTCAGGGCGTCTCTGGCCCGTGCAGAGGCCTGGGCAACTGGCCCAGGGTAGGTGTGCGCTTTGAACGAGTAAGCCAGTATTCCTATTTCAAGCTCCTGAGAGTCCTAGTCAAAGTTTGTGCAAGTCCTTAAGGCTGGAGGCTCTCCCTGGGTTTAACTTACACACAGTCTCTTCTTCCTGATTTTTGAGGTTTAAAACTACTCTTCTCTTATACAAAGTTGTGTCTCTTATGAAGAAGGCTGATCTGAAACTGTCAGATACCATCAGTCACCAAGAGCGAAGCCAGGGGGCGCTGTCTAAAGCACCAGATGTGTAGACAGCTTTTTCCTATTTACCGAATGGAGGACCATCATTCTGACGTCCTTTCCTCTCCCTCACTCCACAACCCACACACCACGCCCGTCACACACAACCTGGTGAGGTGACAGCCAGAGGCAATACAGCCTAGTGGTTAAGAGCAGGCCTTTGAGTGGATTTTCATTCTCCGCTTGCTACCTGTGTGAGCCCCAGTGTGTCTCAGATTCCTCACCTGTAACGTGGAAACACCAATGCTCCCCTTGTACCAACGCTGAAGGGATAAAATAAAATCATGTATATACATCATTTAGCAGCAGGACCTAGAACGCAGTGAATGAGATGGCTTGGTAAATAAATCAGTGGACTTCAGATTAGCCAATGAGGGATGTCTCTTTTATTCAGATTTCTTTGATTCACTTCAAATTCCCTTTTGACAATAAAATTCCTATTCTAGAATATGACTGTATTTTCCTAGAGGTAGGAAGCACACAGAGATGAAGTCCCAAAGAATGCAGAGAGCAGGGGGAAAGGAGGATGGTAGGGAGAGTAGTCAGACTTCCAGGTGGTCCCTGATTCCCATACCCAGTATACATGCCCCGTCTAATCTCCTTCTCTTATGTGAGCAGGACTTGGGACTATGACTCCATCTTAGCTGACTGGCAGAAAAAGATGCGTTCTTCCCTCAAAGAGGAAAGCAAACTGCCATTCTGAGAACTGCCTACAGCGGCCCTGTGGCTAGGACCTGAGGGAGGCCCCTAAGAGCTGAGAATCATCTGGCTGACAGCTGGCAAGAAAGTGGAAACCTCAGTCCTCCAACCCTAAGAACTGAATTCTGCCAACAAATTGAATGAGCTTAGAAGAGGATCATGAGCTCCAGGTGAGACCACAAACCTGGCTGACATTTTGATCTCAGCCTGATGAGACCCTGAGCAGACAGCCCAGCTACGCCATGCCTGGACCTCTCTCTTTAAAAATATAAGTAAGCATTTGGCAGACATCCCAAAGCCTTGAAAAGAAACGAGCAAACGGTCATCTCAGCTGCTTATCTAAGATAGGGAGAAGGCAGCTGTAAAGGAGGTTGTGATAAAAAGTGGATCAAGAACCAAGTCAAGATGTTAACTGGAAAGGCTTGGGGACAGGCCAGGTGGTAATGGAGAGTGGGTAGGATATGATGGATGACTCAGTGACAGGTGGTTTTACTAAGCAAATATAGTCTAGTTCTGGATATTTCAAATCAATCCCCTCCCCCTCTTGTCCTCATGTTTCTTTCACAGTAAGACACTGTTTATAAATTCTTGTTAAGTCCCTCTCTTTCCTTCCCCTCCCCAGCTAGTAGAGAGGGGTTGAAGAGTGCCCTCTCCAGGAGTATTTGCATATCAGTAGGAATGTATGGAAAGTCTTAAGGTCTTCAGGATCCAACAGAATGAAATGACTAATGGTGGGTTTTTAGGCATGACGTAGAATAGAGGACAGTTTGGGGACAGTAAGCTTCCAGGAGGTGCTCCCAGTCCCCATGTTGATTGGCGTGCTTGTTAGGATTGGCTGGCCCAGATTATAGAATGCTAGCAGCACAAGACCTTCCATTTCTACACCCTGACCTCAAGGAAGTGCTGGGCTCCGGAGGTTCAAGTGATTTGTTCGAGGCTCTTCAGCACCATAGAGACAGGGCCTGGTCTAGAATTGGGCACTTTGGCCCTGTAGCAGGGCCACACAGTGTCACAGTCACCAGTGTGGGTGCATGTGGCCAGAATCCAAGAAGGATCATGAGTCTCAGAGAGGAAAGGAACAGGCAATCATGGTCTCCTGCTAGGTTGGCAGCAGTGAGAGGCCCCTGAGGGAGCCTGATGGAAGGCCCAGCACCTAGTGAAGACCTGTGGGGAGGAAAGCAGAGAGAGCAGGAGGCCTTGGGGGACAGAGCGACCTATTGAGAGCCCCACCGGGCCACACCCACCTTAAGCTCCACCCACATTGAGCTCCCGGGCTCCTCATGGGCTCCCCTGCCTCCAGTCTTTAGTCCAGCCCCATGTTGCTGCCAGAGATTTTTTTGCAATAAAAATCGGACCACATCACCCCCCAAAACCCTTCAGCGGTTCCCCACTGCCCACAAGTCGGCAACTCTGCAAGGTCCGCAAAGCTCTGGCTCCGTTACTTGGGACCACTTTGGGCACATACAGAACATCTGACGAACAGAAGCTTCGGCGAGCAAAGGCATTTTCTGATTTTACACGCAAGAACAGAAGTGGGCCCGGAGCTGGAGCACTGGCTCCTCTCAGCAAGACTTCTCTTTCCGCTTCGCCCTCCTGAGCACGTGGGTTCGCCGCCCCGGGGCTGCAGGCTGCTGGCTGCAACTCCGCATCACATCTTGTCCCGAGCAGGAGCCAGAGTTCCTGACCAGCAGCCGTGACTGTCCCCGTGGGGACAAAGCATGTTTGTGCTGCAAACCCCTAGCCGATGAGCCTCTGTGTCATTGGCCAGAGTCAGCACATGGTCACTCTTAGCTGCAAAGGAGATGGTAAAATTTTGCATTTAGCTTTTCCAACCTTGGAAAACTGTCCAGGGAGAAGGTGCGGGGAAGGCCAGTTGGGCTGGTCTGGCAACACTGAAGCCACACTGGCTTTTCGAGCTCCTTGGTGCCACTTGCTCCCTTGCCAGCCTTGCTGGGGTTGGCTCAGGGTGCCCGGAGTACAGTGGCCTCCCGTGGGTTCTAGGTCTGGAATATCCTCACCACCTCAGCAGCCTGGCAAATCCCTACTCCTCCCTCATGGCTCAGCTCATCGCACCTCCTCTGCACCAACCCATTCCACCCCGAACAACCCGCTCCGCAGCCTCAACCCGTGACGCCAGATTTCCCTCCACCTGCAGACGCGAGCTCTTCTGGGGCAGGTGTTGAGTCTATTCTTATTCTCCCAGATCTCAGGCCAGAAATCTTAACTCTACCTCCTTTCTTTTTTCCACATCCCATGTCTGACCCATAGTCGCTCCTGTCAGCTCTATCTTCAAAATCTGTGCACACTCTGATGTTTCTCTCCATCTCCACGGCCCTCCACCGGCTCCTGGCCACCTTCCTCGCTCACTGTGTTCCTGCAGGGGTGTTCTGACTGATCTCCCTGCTTCTTGCCTCCCCCCACCCCCATCTTGTCAGTTGTTACCACAGCAAATCATGCCACTCTTCTGCCCTAAAGCCTCAAATGGCTCCCCGTTTCACTCAGAGTTGAAGTCAAAGTTCTTTTCATGTCTTATGAGGTGATCTGCTTCACTCCTTATTTCTCTATGATCTCATCTCCTACAACTGCCCCTTCACAAATGCAGCCGCAGACAGGTTACTGACTCCTGACTGATCTTACCCAGCACTGCTCTGCCTCAGGGCCTTTGCATAGCTATTCCTCTGCCTGGACAGCTCTGCCCCAGACATCTATGTGGCATGCTCCCTCACCTCCCTCAGGACTTCATTCATGTCATCATTACAGTCAGGGCTTCCCTAACCACACACTGTAAAATTGCAGTGCCCGACCTTCCTCCTTTTAGCTTGATTTGTCTTCAGGTTTATCTGACATAGTACGTAATTTATATACGTAACTTGTTCGTTTGTCTCCACCACCCTCCTCGTAGATTATAAATTCCATGAAGAATGCTTTGTTCCCTGCTACATAATTGGCACCTAGAACATATAATAGCTCAACAAATATTGATAATTGATAAATTAAATAAATAGATCTTTGTGTTCCCAGAACAGTGCCTGGCCCATAGCAAAAGATCAGTAAGTGTGTGGAACTCATGAACAAATATGACTGGCTGAACTCGGAAGTGCAGAGAGTGAATGTGCCGTGCAAAGTCTCTGTGAAGAAGTTGGCATTAGGACAGCGCGTCTGGAACCAGGGGTGACAGCATTGGGAGCAGAGTGTGGGGCAGGCGAGGGCTGGGAAAGGGAGAGAGGGACAGTCAAGCCTTTCATTGCTTCCAGGATTATGTTCAATTAACCCCCAAAAGGCAACTCAATTCTGTTTTCTCTTTCATCCTTCAAGTCCAAGTTCTATTAGCAAAAGCTGCTGCCCACAGCATGAATCTTGATTTAGAGGGTAGGAGGAGGGCGTTTTTGTACAGATGAAGGAAAAATACAAGAATCGGAAGCCTGACTGACGTTGCTGGTTGGGCAGCAGAACAAAGGTCCAGTTGGGCTGGTGTGTAGCCTGGCCAAAGATGATCTGGGGAGGACAAAACAGGAAAAGAAAGGCGCTGGTGCAGTGCCCCAAACTCGGTCACCTCTGCAAAGCAAGCTGTGTTGGTGACCCATTTTAACTGCAGCTGGTTGTGAGCGCCAGATCGAATCGGGGCAAATCGGGTGGCTGTTTTTGGAACTCGAGTCAACCTGGATGTGTTTGTTCCCAGGCTTCTCTCCGGTGTGTGGTTCTCCAGCAGCAGTTCAACTCTGGTCGTTCATTTTCTGGACCCCAGAAGAGACTGTGAGTCTTGCCTGCTCACAGTGGGAACATGTAACACCAGCCAGACGCAGAGAAGATGCAGTTATCCTTTACAATGTGACTGTACACACTGTGAGTTTCTGAATATTTGTGTAACTAAGTTTCACACAGGGCACCTGTCTCCAAAGTGGGAAGAAACTTAAGCTCCTGATCGTGTGGCCACAAATGACACTAGATGTGAGGATCGGTAAATTATCATTTTAAAGATTAAACAAGAATAAATGTGTGTTCAGGGTGGGAATGCACTATAGAGATTTAGCTTCATAACTTTTGTTATGGTTCGGAATTTTCATTCTGCTTATTTTGTTTAATAGTCACCTGCAGAGAAAGTGCACATCCCAGTTTTAAAAAGCTACTATATGGCTGTATTTCCATCCCCTTCAAACCTGTAAAACACTTATTAAATCTTCCCACTAGAACTGAATTTTGTCTTTATTATTTTTAAAGACAAGTGTGGTAAATGTAGCGTCCCAGTTTACATCTTGTAGATTTGTATTTGAATGAAAGGCAGACTTCGAGGGTGTGTGTTTTCAGTCATTTTAGAGGGGGTGGGGGATTTACCAAAAAAAAGCCACTCAAGACTTCCACAGCTTCAAATGAGAAAACGTTTTTATTAAATGTGAAAATAGTTCACGTTTCAAAAAAAAAAGAAAAGTGTTTTCCTGCAAAATAATCTAGATGAAGACAAGCCTTCGTTTTGTTGATGTTGTTGGCTCCGTGTTGTATTTGAGGGTGAATTGTTTTAGGAGCAGCACAAACCGGGAGCACTCAACTACAGAAGCCTATGTTCATATTTGTATAATTATAATTTCATAAGCAGTACAAAAATGTAATCAAATTGTGCTGCAATTAGGTTTTTATTAATTTTAAAATCTCTAAGAAGTGATATGGCTTCTGTGCTGCCCTGTTTCTGTCTTGACAAAATTCATACTAAAATTTCACGATGGTCATCAAACAGAGTTCTTGGCACATTGCCGGCACCAGATTTTCTTACTGGGAGAGCTCTGCTGGTAAAGAATTCACCGTCTCATTCTTAGACGTGCTGTATATTTGCCTGACCTACATGTATATTAACTCCTTCTGAGACTTCCTTGAAAGAAAACCAGAAAAGAAAACAAAAACAAAACACCTGAAAACTAGGTTAAAATTTCCTTTAAAATCCTTTGAAAATGAATCCTGGCATAAATCAAAGATCACTTTTTTTTTTTTTTCAAATTGGAACTGTTGACTTTACTAATTTCCTACTATGAATTTTTTAAAAAGGTGTAATTAACAACCAGAATTCCACGGCTCCTCTTAAATATTAATTCTGCCAGGTTTTTTAGAAGAAACCTGGTCAGTAATCAATTTTTATTGAACTTGATTTCAATATTCACAAAAGGATTAATAGAAGTTGTTTATAAACCACTTTCATCGTCCCGAAAGAAGAACATATAAATATTTTTTAAAGTAGGCATGGCCATATACCTCACAGCGTCATCAATACAGCCACAACCATCCCAAACTTTCTGAAACAATCCTGATTCAAGTAAATTTATTTTTCCACTGTTGGTTAAATGTATAGCCAAAGAAGATTTAAATTTTATGAACTTTCATTCTCATAGAACCAAATTCAGAAATTAACAAAAACCTTTGGCGAGACCACATTTTGTTTTTTAGTTTGGACAATATTGTCAGTGTAACCGTGAACTTTTATTGAGAATTACATTACTAAAGCTGATGGAATCGTATTAATTTCTTCCAGTTCCTCTGAGAGAATGCCAAGCAAAAGGGGTATGCAAAATCTCCTTTGCAATGGATGGCACATTTACTTGGGGCAGGATGACTTCCTCAGGTCATGGGGTCAATTAAAGCAATGGGGAGAGGAGGCCCTCAGGCCTCAGGACGGGGACATCGGGTCCAGCCCAGGCTCCAAGTTAACAAGTGAGCTGCCCAAGTCTCTGTTTGTTCACTTGTGAAATGGGTCAGATAATACTTTCCTTCTCCTTGAATTTTTGCAGGATCTCATGAGATGTCTATGAAACTGCCTTAGGAACCACCAAGGGCTATTTGTTGTGAACCAAGGTGGGGGCCAGGCATCCTGGACCTGAGAAACCTGCACAGGTGAGCAGGGCTGAGAGGCCACAACCAGAGAAGAGCCTAGGCCTCGGCACCTTCCTCAGATACAGGAGAAGAGCTGGGGATGGTGAAGTGGGTTGAGGCACCAAAGGACCATGAGCTTGAGGGCCTGCTGCCTCTGCCCAGATCCGAGTATCTGAAGTGATCTATGTGTATCTCTTGAACTACAAGCTTGACCCTTGGCCACATGTGTAGGGAATAGCACGACTGAAATGCGGAGGGGGTTCTGGGAGAGGTACAAGTTACTTGGATATAGTGGTGATAAGCCTAAATGAGGCAAAATTGAAGCACTCATAGTTTTCTTTTTCTGTTTTCCATGCGGTTAACTTTTTATGATTTTTGTATACTGTTGCAAATATATGTAATTGGGCCTTTTACTTCCTAATTTATAGCACTGGTTTAATTCTTTGCACAGCTCTATCAAATTTCCAAAGAGCTAAAGAGAGGAATGTACCCTTCACACTTACATCTCCCCAGGCTATGTTCCCTGCCCACTCCCCAGTACCTTGTTTAAGTGCCATATACTTTCTTTAAGACATACTTTATTTCCCCTTCTATGACAGGCATCTGAGACAGGAAACCTCTCTACACATGTACTGCTTTGTCCCCAGAACTTGCTTCCCCAGTTTGACTGGCTGGCCCATCACTGACCACTGCCCTCCCTTCCCTCTTAAATCCCTGTTGTCTCACAACAGAAGGACACATTCTCTGACTGTCCCCAAGTATGTCATTCTTAGCCTTACTTCCACTTTGTATTTTATAGAACAAACAATAAATGTGGTTTCATCTTCGTTTGGTTTATATCTGTTTTCCAATGTGAATTTAGAAGAACACGAGTCCTATGAGATGTTTCTCACCAACAGAGCTCGAAATCCAATTTGGAAAATATTGTACACCATAACTCCCCTTAGAGATTCACAGAGTATACTTTCATTTCGAGGCTCTGAGAGGTCCTACAACTTAAATTTTGTTTAGCCCACCTTTTCTCATATTTTACTAGCCAGAGATTATTTTTAATGCTATGTTAACTCCTAACATTCTTCAGAACAAGTACTCCATAGAGCAGGCTTTGAAAAAAAATGCTGATTTAAAGTAGACTAGAGCATGACCAGTAAATTTTAAGAAATCTTTTATTGATTCTGTTATTGGTAGAAGAATGTAACTTCAAATGATTTGAAGCCGATTAGGAATGTTCTTTTACCTTCTGCTTTGATGAAAGCAGATGCTTTTTATGTGCAAATGGATAGGAATCCATCATTTTCATTCTTTTTCTTAAACCCTGCAGCTCCGTGTTCTTCACGCAATAATCGTGCAGAAGACCAACTGAGATGAGCACTAAGAAGTGCCCCTGGATTTGCTCTAAGGGAATATGCATGAGAAAAGCAGGAGCAAATAGCTAAAAATATGCAACTGAGGTTGAATGCAGCTAGGAGACAGTGGTTAAATCTTCGATGCTGGCATTGAGACTGTTCATAGAGGTGGCGTGGTCTCCTACATTATTGCTCTCCTCTCTCAAAGATCAGAGGACTACAGAGCCAAGGGAATGGAGGGACAGAGTTCTTCAAGACAGGTGTCACAAAGGATGTCTGTTCCCTTCTTGTCCCCAGAGTGAAGACATTCATAATGGCTATGTTTGGAACATTGTATGTGCCAGGTATGGGGTAAAGAGTTTAATATACATTATCTCATTTAATCCACACAAAAGCCCTAAGAATATCATTTATCACCATTTTGCAAATGAGGAAACTGAGATTTAGGAGCAGGCCTAAGGCCATAAATGTAGTAAACTGGCAGAGTCCCTGTATCCCTTTACCAGGAGGCTACACGGTCACACGTCACCTTGGCAGTGTCCAGCCAGCTCGCCCCACTTTGTCCCAGGGTGTCATGGGAGTGTGGCAGGTGTGTTCAAGGCCTCAGGTCCACAGCCTGATAAAGCTGATCTGTATTAATTGACTTGGGACTTGGGCACTTGAGTCTGGGAGGAGACTGAAAGCCAGCTAGTTGTCTCTAGAGATTTGTAAGCAGTTTTCCAAGTATCCTAATAAGTGCTAAGGGGAGAAAAATGCATTTGTCTCTGGTGTATTGACTCACATTTTCATGTTGTAGTAGCATAAAAATAAATTACATTTTTAATCAGTGAGGGTCTTTAAATTTAATAAAAATACAAGGAGAAAAGAGGAAAAAAATTGGTCTTTATTGGGCTA
The DNA here is from genome assembly GCA_030848825.1 of Tadarida brasiliensis. Taxonomy (NCBI): domain Eukaryota; kingdom Metazoa; phylum Chordata; class Mammalia; order Chiroptera; family Molossidae; genus Tadarida; species Tadarida brasiliensis. The sequence goes on along the minus strand of CM061272.1, from coordinate 41,924,319 downwards.
ACAACTGGATAATAACTAACTATTATTAAGTATAAAGTAGAAACCTTTATAACATTTTTTTTTATCCTTACCCGAGGATATTTCTCAATTTTTGTTCAGATAGAGTGGGAGGGAGAGAGAGGAAGAGAGGAGGAGAGAGAAAAATATCAATGTGAGAGACACACATCGACTGGCTGCCTCCCACACGACCCCAGCCAGGGCCAGGGATGAACCGCAACCGAGGTATGTACCCTTGACTGGAACCAAACCTGTGACTCTTTGGTCCACGGGCCGACACTCCAACCGCTAAGCCATACTGGCCAGGGAAACCTTAATACCTTTTGAGTATTTTTATGAACCAGGGAATTTTCATGACAATGAGATGAAAGAAGTTCTGGACCATCTCCAGCCGTCTTTAGTGAGGGAAGGATGCTTAGGTTGAGTTGGGGTTGTGCGTAGAGATGGAAAAGAAAATTGAGAGGATAAAACCTTGGGGAAGCATTATCTCCAGGCTATTTCTTTTCTTTCAACTGCTGTGATAGAGCCAGGGCTGAGTCATTCTAAAAAGAGCACACGCTTAACTTACATACCCATCTGTTTAACTTGCCTACCACCTAACTTTGCTTGTTAGTATATTGTTAACTGTGCAGATGTCTGACACCCCCACTTTTTCATACTTCCACATTTGACTTACATAAGCAATGGTAAATGTGAGGGTCTGAAATCAGACTGATCCAAGTTCCAATGCTGGCTTTGCATGTGACTTTGGATAAACTACTTCAATTCTATGAGCCTGTTTTGTCACCTGTAAAATGGGGATAATAATAGTTCCTTTCTCAAAAAGTTGTGAAGGTTAAAAAGAATAATGCATCTAAACTTCCTAGTGCAATGTCTGGCACATAGGAAGTACTCAAAACATGAATGTTTCCCTTCTTAAAGAAAAAACTCTTTTATAATGAATAAAAATTTAATAACTATTTGTAAAGTATTTTATGCATATTATCTTTTTAAATTAAATTTATTGGGGTGATATTGGTTAAAAATTTATATAGGTTTTAAGTATACAATTCTATGATACATCATCTGTATAATGCATTGTGTGCCCACCATCCAAAGTCTAGTCTCCTTCTGTCACCATATATTTGACTTCCTTTACCACTCCCCCACCCCCTTCCTTCTGGTAACCACTCTACTGTTCTCTGCATCTATGAGTTTTTGTTTGCTTGTCTTTCTTGTCATACCCAGCTTCTCCTCTTCTGGGTATCTACCTGAAAAATTTGAAAATATTTATTCACACCCCTATGTTCATTGCAGCATTATTCACTGTGGCCAAGACATGAAAACAACCACAGTGTCCCTCAATAGATGATTGGATAAAGAAGATGTGGTACATATATAAAATGGAATTCAGCCATAAGAAAAGATGAAATACTGGGTGGATCTTGAGACTATCATGCTAAGAAAGACAGAAGGTGGAAAGTCAGACAGAAAAAGTCAAGAACCCTATGATTTCACTCATATGTGGGATTTATGCATATTATCTGAATCCTAATATAGAGCCTTGCAATTAGGAGACAGGTTTCTGAGGAGAAATGGATATTCTTTTACAACTATGGTGAAAAAGTAATTGATTAATCTTTCTGGAAGGCAATATGATAACAGGGATCAAAGACATAACTTCTGACCCCGTAGGACTTGTAGGCAAAGCTGTATATGCAAAAAGGTCCATCAAAATCTTGTTAATAATACTGAAATTTTAGAAGCAACCTAAATGTCTAATAAATGGTTAATAAATTTTGATACCTCCATACAACATGAATGAGGAACCTTTTAGTTGCAAGTTATATATCATAGCTCATGCTAGCTTAAGTCAAAAAGTGGATTTATTGGAGTAATCAGGAGGGCCAGGCCTACCTCAGACGCTACTGCTCTGTGAAGCCTTCTCTTACCCACCAGGCAGGATGAATCACTCCTCTCTGTGCTGCCAGAGTAGACTTTTTGTATTTTCCTATCCCTAATGCCTAAAATAGAGCCCAATCCAAGCTAGGAGTTAAGCAAATGAATCAATCAATGATTTTATGTGAGGGGTCAGAAAAAAGCGGTGTGGTCTATGAGAAAGAAACTTGAAGGCAGAGAGTCTCAATATAGGACCTACCTCCACTACTTACTAGCTGTGTTACCTTAGGCAAGTCACTTAAGCAACCTGAGGTTCAGGTTTCCTCATGTAAAATCATAGTCATAGTAGCCATCTGAACCAATATCTACAGAGGATTGAAGAAGCCATGTATGTATATATTTAAATACTTATAAACTGAATCCAGCAATGCATTAAAATGATCACACACTATGGTCAAGTGTGATGATTTATGTGGTAAAATATCTGCAAATCAATTAATGTATACCACATAAACAAAATGAAAGACAAAAATTATGTGCATAAAAAGGTTCTGATAAAATCCAGCACCAATTTGTGATAAAAACTCTCAGCAAAGTGGGAATAAAGGGAACATATAATAATAAATATAATAAAACATATAATAATACCAACATAATAAAAGCCATAAGATGAAAAACTCACAGCTAATATCATACTCAATGGGGAAAAATTAAAAGCATTTCCCTTAAGATCAGGAACAAGATAGGGATGTCTGCTTTTACCACTCTTATTCAATGTAGAACTAGAAGTACTAGCCACAGTAATCAGACAAGAAGAAGACATAAAAGGCTTCCAAATTGGAAAGAAAAAAGTAAAACTGTCATTATTTGTAAATGACATGATACTATATATAGAGGACACTAAAGATTTAAAACCCCAAAACTGCTGGAGCCCTGGCTAGGTCGCTCAGATGGTTGGAACAACATCCCATATACCAAAGGGTTGCAGGTTCAATTTCCAGTCAGGGCATGTGCCTGGGTTGTGGGTTCAATCCCTGGTCAAGGTGCATGTGGGAGGTAACTGATCAATGTTTCTCTCTCACGCCATGTTTCTCTCCCCTCCCCCCTTTCCTCTCTCTCTAAAAATCAATTTAAAAAAAATATTCTTAGGTGAGGATTTAAAAAAAAAAAACTGCTGAAGTTGATCAATAAATTCAGTAAATTAGCAAGATACAAAATAAATATACAGAAATCAGTTGCATTTTTATACACCAATAATAAACTATCAGAAAGGGAAACTAAGAAAACAATCTCATTTATAATTGCATCAGAAAAAAACAACAACACCTATGAACAAATTTAGCCAAGGAGGTAAAACACTTGTACTTGGAAAATTATAAGACACTGAAGAATATGAAGAAGGTACAAATAAATGGAAGCATATACCATGCTCATGAATAAAAAGAATTAACATTGTTAAAATGTTCATACTACCAAAGCAATCTATAGATTCAACACAATTCCTATCAAAATACCAATGGCATATTTCACAGAACTAGAACAAATAATCCAAAAATTTACATGGAACCACAAAAGCCCCAAATAGCCACAACAATCTTGAGAAAGAAGAACAAAATGGAGGAATCATGCTACCTGATATCAAATGATACTACTGACATAAAAACAGACAGATCAATGGAACAGAATAGAGAGACCAGAAATAAACCCACATCCATATGGTCAACTAATGTTTGACAAAGAAGGAAAGAACATACAATGGGGTAAAAACAGTCTATTTAATAAATGGTGTTGGGAAAATTGGACAGATACATGCACAAAAATGAAACTAGACCACCTTCTTACACCATATACAAGAATAAACTCAAAATGGATTAAAGACTTAAATGTAAGACTCAAAACCATAAAACTCCTAGAAGAACACATAGGCAGTAAAATCTCAGACATTTTTCTTGGTAATATTTTCTCTGATATATTTCATTGAGCAAGGGAAACAAAAGAAAAAGTAAACAAATGGGACTACATCAAAATAAAAAGTTTTTTTCACATCAAAGGAAACCATCTACAAAATGAAAAGCCAACCCACTGAATGGGAGAACATATTCACCAATGATACATCTGATAAGGGGTTAATATCCAAAATGTATAAAGAACTCATACAAGTTAATGCCAAAAAAAAACCCCCAAAAAACACAATCCAATTAAAAAATGGGCAAAGGCCCTAAATAGATACTTCTCCAAAGAGGAAACACAGATAGATGGCCAATAGACATGAAAATATGCTCAATGTCACTAATCATCAGAGAAATGCAAATTAAAACCATAAAAATGAGATATCACTTCACACCTATCAGAATGGCTGTCATCAATAAATCAACAAACAAATGTTGGCCAGGATGTGGAAAAAAGGGAACCCTTGTGCACTGTTGGTGGGAATGCAGATTGGTGTGGCCAATTGGTGGAAAACAGTATGGAGGTTCCTCAAAAAGCTAAAAGTTGAACTATCTTATGACCCAGTGATTCTGGGTATATATCCAAAGAAAACCAAAATACTAATTTGGAAGAATATATGTACCCCAATGTTCATTGCAGCATTATTTACAATAGTCAAGTTATGGAAGCAACCAAGTACACATCAATAGACAAGTGGATAAAAAAGTGATAGTACATATATACAATGGAATATTACTTGGCCATAAAAAAAAAATCTTACTATTTGCAACAGCATGGATAGACCTGGAGAGTATTATGCTAAGTGAAATAAGCTAGTCAGAGAAAGATAAATACCATATGATTTCACTTATATGTGGAATCTAAAGAATAACATAAACAAACAGACTCATAGATACAGAGACCAGAGGGGGTTGGGAGGTTGAATGAAAAAGGTGAAGGGATTGAGAAGTACAGATTGGCAGTTACAAAATAGTCATGGGGATATAAAGTACAGCATAGGAAATATAGTCAATAATATTGTAATAACTATATATGGTGCCAGTTGGGTACTGGAAATATCAGAGAGAACACTTTGAAAAAAGTATATGATTATCCAACCACTATGCTGCACACCTGAAACTAACATACAGTAATATTGAATGTAAATTGTAATTTAAATTAAAAAATAAATAAATAAAAATTATATGAAAGTACAAAAAATTACTTGAACATATATTTCTCCAATTATCAAAGTAAAGGAATTAAATGACATCTTTCAATTTCCCCTGTCACCTGAAGATTTTAGCCTATTTTTACTCCCATATTCCTCCTTTACCCACTTGCAAGTCTATATGAAAATAAGCTGGGATTGTAGATGTTTCCTAAGATAACATTCTTTCCCCAATTCATTAAAAAAACACTTATCCTATATATCAGGCACTATACAAGTTCTGAGACCCCCAAAATTACAGAAACAGAGATATGCAAAGAAAATAGCAGGTGTTGTGGAAAGTTCTGCCTAAGGGGTGTGATCAAGAGGCCTACCATGGAAACAAAGAGAGGAGCTCCAGGGCAGGTGAAAGAGGGTTTCCCAAATCACTGGTATATGAAGCTTGAAGGTTGCTGCAGATGTGGGGTCTTTCTTAAAATGGGCAGACCTTGCAGGGATGCTGGTCTTCTGGTTACTCCAGGCAGTTGGAACAATAGCAGGCCCTTTGATAGAAGAGCCAGACTTCTGATTCTTTCATGCACTGGGAAAGTCCCCTGAGGCTCTGGGATATTGTCAAGGGACCTGGTGAGGGAAAGTGTGGACTTCCTGCTAATGGAGGCATGAGGGGCCTCGGGTGGTGGACCTCCGTACACCACTCAATGCAAGAGGGTTGGGGGTGGGTCACTGTACTTAGCATAGTAGAGCACGAGACCTAGTTCACATTAGAAAATCTTGTTTCACGGGTGAGAATGGGCACCCCAATTTCCCCAAAGTCTACCTCAAGGTGAAGCTGTAACCAGGGCAAAGGCAGAGTGGGCTGGCAGGTGTGTCTAGGGCGCCCACTTTAGTTCCATTGCCTCCAGTCTGGATGTCTGTTGTCTTCTAGTGTTTTCAGCTTCCAAAATCCCAGACTCCTGAAGCCCTGGAGTTATCTCTCTTGGCTGCCACCACAGGAGCATTCTAGCTCCTACCACACCATCAGGTAAGGTAGGGAAGTAGCCAGGCTTCAAACACGCAGCACCTGGTTCCAGGTACTCCATCCTGATTGACCCCAGCGCACATCTTCTTTTCTGGTTTGCCCATTGTCCTAGATCAACATCTAGTTCTTTTAATTAAATTCTTTTTTTTTTTCAATTACAGTTGACATTCAACATTATTTCATACTAGTCTCAGGTGTACAGTATAGTGTTTAGACAATCATGGACTTTACAAAGTGACTCCTTGGATATTTCAAGTACCCAGTATGTGGCAGGCTCTATTCTAGGCACTGGGGATACTGCAGCGAGCAAAACAGATGGAGACTCCTGCCTATGTGAAGCTTATAAGCTACAGGGAATAAGTTGGACAGGGGATGGATTTGAGAGCTATTTAGGACCTAGATTGGATACAGAGGGTGAAGGAGAGAGGAGGGGATTCTCAGGCATCAGTGTGGGAGATGAGGGCAATGGTTGGGCTATACAGAGACAGGCAAACCAGACAGAGAGTTGTTCAGTTTGGGACACATGGGAACCTATGGAGGAACTAGATGGCAGATAAAGTAGGTGACTGAAGCTTGGCAGGATGTCAAGATAAACATTTTGGAGTTATTCTGTCTTGTGCAGTTCAGCAAGTATTTACTGAGTGATGATTACATGCGAATCTGAGGCACCAGGAGATACAATGACAAACAAAACATGGTTTAGTGGAGGAGACAAAAACATTTACTGTGGCAAGTTGTTTAACAGAGAAAATGCAGGGTCTGTCTGACACAGACTTGGAGGACAAAGAAATGGGACATAGACTGTGGTTGAAACCATGAGACTGAATCAAAGGGAGAAAAGTGATAAGCCTAGGCAAAGGACAAAATCCTGGGAAATAGTAACATTCACTAGGGTGCTTAACAGTAAGGGGATAAGCATATGAGAAAGAGCAGCGATACTGGAGACGAAGAAGGGGAGGAGGAAAAGGGGGACCAGGGAGGAGAGAAAACAAGTTGCCTTTTGTCATTGACCAAGGATTACAGGGGCAAGAGGTTGGTTAGAAAGTGAGTAGCTAGCCATATTCAAGTTGTTTGGGAGCTGAAACAGTCTAAGCTGTTTCAGGTAGCGTCTGGCTTGGCATGAGCAGTGTCGTGAACTCCCAGAAGCTCTTCTTGTGGTGCTGAAGGCTGCTCTGGGCAAAGGCTGCCTCCATAAATACCCAGAAGGGACATTCATTCTTCAAGTCCCTGAGGGGCTCTGCATCCTGTTGCTAGTTCAATGTTGGCTGCTTTGTTTGGGTGCTTTGTTTTCTCATGTGCAAACCTCTGTTTCCTTGAAGTTGGTTGATTTATACTAATTTTGCCTTTATTCTTTGTTTCATATAGAATGTCATAGTCACGCCATTTGGTGCCCAATGTTTCATGAAGCTACCCCAGACAGAACCTATCATCTATGTAGCTAGATGCTTATTTAGCTTAATGAAAGTGGGACAGAAATGAGTCCGCAGCCAGCTCCCATTGTCTGTACTGAAGAGGAAACAGTGGCCCAAAGAATTCTGTTATGGGTTGGATTGTGTCCCTCCAAAGAAGACATGCTTAAGTCCTAATCCCCAGTACCTCAGAACGTGACCTAATTTGGAAATAGGGCCTTTATAGAGGTAATCAAGCTAAAATGAGGTCATTAGGGTGGGCTCTAATCCAGGATGACTGGTGTCCTTATAAAAAGGGAAAATTTGGACATAGACAGATACGCACACAGACAGAAAGCCATGTGAAGATTGGAGGTATGCTGCCACAAGTTAAGAAACTAGGAGAGCCTGGCTGGTGTGGCTCACTGGTTGGGCGTCGACCCACGCACTGAGAGGTCACTGGTTGGGGCACGTGCCCAGGTTGTGGGCCACGCCCCAGGGGGCGGCTGATCGATATTCTCTCTCATCGATGTTTCTGTCTTTCTCTCCCTTTCCCTTTCTCTCTCTCTAAGATCAATAAAGAAAAAATAAATAATAATAATAAAAAAAAGAAACTGGAGAGAAGTCTGGCACAGATCCTTTTTTAAAGACTTCAAGAGGGAGGAAGACCCTGCAGACATATTAATCTTGGACTTCCAGCCTCCAGAACTACAAGACAATAAATTGCCATTAAGTCACTAGGTTTGTGATACTTTGTTATGGCAGCCCTAGAAAACTAATACAAATTCCAAATGTGAATATCCCAGAATCATTTGATTGAGTCTTTTAAATTATCAAAATAGAATCTTTATTCATTGGGGTTCAACTGGATCAGGAATTATGATGAATTCAGAAGGGCACTCAGTAAATTTTGCCACTGTGTTATCTTTGTGTTTGCTGAGTAAACAAAAGAGAAAGTATACACTACACAGGAGAACAAATTATTTTCAAACTTTTATTTGGTTTAGAAGTACTATATACACATAACTGAGGTACTAACTAGAAGTGGTTTCTTATTTATTCACTGAATTGAGGCCCCAGGAAACTCTCCAGTTTCCCATACTGTGTCTCCATTGGCTAGTCTGTAGTTCAGATTCCCTTTACCAGGTTGACTAGTTGTCTCCTCAGCTAGTCAGAACAGGTGAGGTTTTTTGTTTGTTTTTGGGTTTTTTAATGAAGGTATCATTTTTTAAATCATTTTTTACTTTTCAATTACACTTGACATACAATATTATATTAGTTTCAGGTGTACACCCCAGTGAGTAGGTATTATATAACTTACTAAGTGATCATCCTGAAAAATCTCATACCCATCTGTCACCAAACATAGTTATTAGAATATTATTAACTATATTCCCTATGTTGTACTTTTCACCCCCATGACTACACTATAACTGCTCATTTGTATTTCTAAACCCATTCACCTTTTTCACTCAGCTCCCCAACCCCCTCCCATCTGGCAACTGTCAAAATGTTCTCTGTCTCTATGAGTCCATTTCTGTTCTGCTTATTTGTTTATTTTTAATTTTAGATTCAATTATTGATAGATATGTATTTATTGCCATTTTATTGTTCATGTTTTTAATATTTTTTCTTCTTCTTAAAGAAGAGACATTTCATATAATACTGGTTTGGTGGTGATGAATTCCTTTAGCTTTTTCTTGACTGGGAAGTTCTTTGTATGTCCATCAATTCTAAATGATAGCTTTTCAGGCTAGAGTAATCTTAGTTGTAGGTCCTTGGTTGTAGGTCACTTTGCATATTTCTTGCCACTCCCTTCTGGCCACTCCCTTCTGGCCTGCAAAGTTTCTGTTGAGAAATCAATTGACAGTCTTATTGGTGCTCCCTTGTAGGTGACTAACTGCTTTCTCTTGCTTCTTTTAAGATTCACTCTTTGCCTTTAACATTTGGCATTTTATTTATGATGTGTCTTGGTATGGGCCTTTTTGGAATCCTCTTGTTTGAGACTCTGTGTTTCCTGGACTTGTATGTCTATTTTTCACTAGGTAAGGGAATTTTTCTGTCATTATGTTTTCAAGTAGGTTTCAATTTCTTGCTCCCTCTCTTCTCCTTCCAGCACCCCCATGATGCGAATGTTGGTACGCTTGAAGTTGTCCCAGAGGCTCCTTACACTATCTTCATATTTTTGTATTCTTTTTTCTTTTTGCTGTCCTGATTGGGTGTTTTATGCTTCCTCATATTCCAAATTGTTGATTTGGTTCTCGGCATCCTCTACTCTATTGTTGATTCCCTGTGATTTATTCTTCATTTCAGTTAGTTCATCCTTCATTTCTGACTGGTCCTTTTTTATGTTGTTAAAGTTCTCACTAAGTTTCTTAAAGTTCTCAGTAAGTTCCTGGAGCATCCTTATAACCATTGTTTTGAATTCTGTATCTGGTAGCTTGCTCGCTTCCATTTCATTTAGGTCTTTTTCTGGAGACTTTTCCTGTTCTTTCACTTGTGACATGTTTCTTTGTCTCTGCATTTTGGCTGCTTCCCTGTGTTTGTTTCTATGTATTAGGTAGAGCTGCTGTGTCTCCTGGACTTGGTAGAGTGACCTTGTATATTAGGTGTCTTGTAGGGCCCAGTGGCTCAGCCTCCTCAGTCACCAAGCTGGGCACTCCAGGTGTGCCCCTGTGTGGTCTGTGTGCACTGTCCTGTTATAGTTGAGCCTTGATTGTTGTTGGCGTCACTGGGAGGGATTGATCTCCAGGCCAATCGGCTGTGACGACCAGCTATAGCCAAAGAGCTGCTGTGTAGGAGCCGACCCCATGGAGCAGGACTTGCTTCAGTGGAGCTTTGGTGCTCACTGGGTCCACCCCTTGAGTGTTGCTCCTGGAGGTGGTAGGGTTGTAATCTGGCATGGTCTGAAGCTGACCACCAGGTGCACTGGCTCTGGGGCCTCCCAGGAGGTGCAAAGTCAGCTACTGCCTGTGCCCTACCTGGGGCCACCCAGCACAAGCTACAGAGTGACCTGCAGGTGGTTGTGACTTTTGTTGGGCTTGGAGGTGCCCAGGAGAGGCCATGCTGTGAACCAAGTTGGGCTTCCGCTAGCGACAGGCCTGGGGTCACTTAGCAAGAGGTACGGGGCACACTGAGGTCAGCTGCTGCTTGTTTGAGAGATTTCAAGAAAGACTGAAGCATGAGCCAAGACAGGCCATTCATATGGAAAAGCCACTGGAAACAGCTTGGATGAGCCTGTAAGTTGGGTGGGGTGAGGTCTCAGGGAATCACCAGGGTGGGGGAAGAGTGTGAGCCAGGTTGATGGAGACTCAGATATGATGCCTGCCTGTCAGCCCTGTGGCAGGGAGGGCCCAGCAAAGGGATAATGGCCTCTGCCAGCACTATTGTCTGGTAGAAATCTGCCCCCCAGATCTTGCCCTAATGCCGGAGAAGTTAGTTCCTCCCCATATGTCCCTGGTTCCTTTCAAGTGGCTGCTCCAGCGCTGGAGCTCAAAGGGAGTGAGTCCTAGTAAGTCTGTGCACAGGCCCTTTAGGAGGAACTGCCTGGGACTCCAGTAGCCTCCATGTCACTCAGCCACAATCCCTGCTGGTTTTTACAACCCAAAGATATGGAGACTTCTACTCCCCGCCCTGGAACCGTGGGTTGAGGTGTCTAGTGTGAGGCTGGGACCCTTTACTCATCAGAGGGGACCTCCAGAGCCAAGATAATCCTCCCAATCAAAAACTGCCACACATGGGTGTGGGACCAGTCCATTCCGCCCCTCCGCCCCTCCTACCAGTCTTGATGTGGCTTCTTCTTTAATTTCCCAGTTGCAGGACTTCCATTCAGCCAGATTTGAGGAGGTTCTGAATGATGGTTGTTCTGTAGTTTAGCTGTAATTTTGATGTGGTTGTGGGAGGAGGCGAGGATTGCATTTACCTATACCACCATCTTGACCCTCCTCCAGAACAGGTGAGATTTTAATACTAGCTTTCCTGGGTACACTCTGCTTGCCTCTTCTCCTACTCTGAGCCCTGGGAGGTTGACCCACATGGACTGTAAAAATAGGTTCCCTTCTAGTTGGGTTCATCTGAAAGGAGGTACTGGCAGGGATTAAGAGAGGGAGAAAGGAGGAGAGTGAAGGAGGAGCAGTTATTCACTGGGGTATGATGCTCCTTCTCCTCAGATCATGTGGGCTAGCTGTATCCTACTAAGAGGGTCACAGCTCCTGTGGGGTGGTCATACCATGAAACCTCCTTTCTGGGTTCTGTAAACTGCTCCCTCCCCTAATTCCTTTAGTGGGTAGTAGCCCCACAGTACTGCACTATCCCCTGTCCTTTACCCTTAAACTCTGCGCACACCTTTGTAAACACCAGTAGACTCTATTAAACCCTCCTGAGATTACCCAGGACCCTGATGGATACACCAGTAAAAGTGTATCAATGTCCCCCAAATGCATTTTCTCACTTAATAACAACGACCCTACAGAAGTAAGTAGCATTACTTTAGAGTCTCTACTTTAGAGATGGAATAAACAATTCCCAACAAAATAATCTGATGAACAAAATAGTCCCAGAGACATGAAAGTAGGGATCTGACTGACAAACCTCAGAGGGAGGGGGGGTGGGAGGGTGGGAAGAGATAAACCAAAGAACTTATATGCATATATCCATAACCAATGGACACAGACAACAATACTGTGAAGTTGGGGGGCAGGTGCAGGGAGGAGGGTGTCAATAGGGGGAAAAGGAGGGACAGCTGTAACAAAAAACAAGCCCCAAGGTTAACCAGTTGAGAAGGACCTCAGGGGGACTGAGCTGGCCTGCATGCCCAGGCCCCACTCCTTCTGGGCACCGGGCTCTCACGGCTGTGACGTCCTGCCTGTCTAAAAGGCTTCTTCGCTCAGATCAGACTCATTCACATTGCGTTTTATCCAGGCTATGATTAAAAGTGCTTCACTTCCTGAGCAGCTGTGACAGAGAACTGGGAGAGTAGTCCAGAATCTGCTAGGGCACAGGAGATGTCACCGTCGAGTTAGACATTTGTCATGAAGATGTAAGGAAGGAATATTCAATCCTGGGTAACCAAAATGTACCTTTTGCAAAAACAACAAGTTGACTCTCTCAATAATGAGGCCATGGTGGGGGGTGGGGGAGAGAACGAGTGTCTGGGGAGATACGTTCAGGGAGGTGCAAGAATTTCTTTGCAGCCAGGTAGCAGCTTGTAGTAGTGTGTGCAATCTATCACCCATGCCCTCTGTCTTAACACATTAATGGTTCTTTATAAATATTGATGCCCTAGATAGCCTCATGAATATTTATTTGCCCATGTCATCATTCTTCCACTAGGGTTTTGGAGCAAGCCATCACTTTGGTTGGTACTGTTAGGGGTTCATGCACAAGATTCCTTAGGGAAGCACTCAGATGGGCTCCCCTCCACCCAGTATGCTGACATTCTGAAAGCATCGATATTTGTTTAGGGGATTTTAATATTGTTATATTTTTCTTGTTTTGTTTGATTCTTCTTTACATCTCAAGCTAAGAAATCTCCCTACTGGCTCTTAAGGTGACTGAGTTCAAAGCTGAATCCCCAGAGGTTCCTCGGCTGCTAAGGCAGAAACCATCCATGCTCTGCAGCAGAAAAAAGTTAAAGAGGCGAACCCACGCACTATTCTCAGCCCATGGGTCTGAGACTGGGCAGAATGACAAAAGCCACACATGCCCTGGCTCCACTGCTCTGTGTCCTGGTCCCCAGGCCAGGCTAACATCCTGAAATGGAAACTGAGTGTTCTTTCTGAAAGTGGCTAAATCAGGCGTCACAATCAGTGATCCTACACGGCTGCTGCCCCAAAGCCTGTTTGCCCAAATACAAAGAAGCCTTCTTTGATGAGCAAATGCTCTTTGCTACTTCATGTTCTTGCTGTTGAAATGGATGGTAGCAACACAGTAAGTTAGTCTTAATGTAACGGTTCTAGCTCTAGATAGCTGGGTTTCTCTATCTAATTTAAACGTTCAGAAGTCACAGAGGAATGCAAGTAACAATTATATGGGAAAACTAGATCAGAAAGATACAGACTTTGGAGCTAAGCAGAGCTGAAATTCCTGTTTTCATAGGAGATGAAAGGTGAAGTGATTAGCCCAAAATCATACAGCTGCATTTCATGGCAAAGTGGAAACTAGAACTTTTGATTTCAAATACAGTGCTCTGTTTACAACATTCACCGTACAAACGGTGAGATACTTGGGGAGTCCGTTGAAAACATCAGCAGAAGCCCCAGGGTCAATTCTTTCATTCTCGCAGTTCATACATAATGGAACTCGAACCATCCAATTAATCTATATGTCTCTATATCAAAGAGTTTGGCCAGAAAAAAAACATAAATTTTAGGAGCATGTGTGATGATTTAACAAAATGTAAAAATTTCAATGACGCAAAACATAAATAATGCAACATAAACCACACTTTTGTAGCCCCGATGTTTTGTCCTTACTGTTAATGTTTAGATAGAACACACAATTCACGAGGATAGGGATTATATTGGTCCTTTCCACATTTTCCTCCGTGTTAAACAGAGTGCCTAGGATAGAGTGAACACTCAATAAATATTTGTTGAGTATAAGATCGTTATGGACTATTGTTAAAAATTATAAATGAATAAATTGGATTATACAAAAGATGCATATTCCTGGGAAGACATGATTGTCAGATTTTTTTAAATCTTCAAATGCCTTTATATCATATCGCTGACCTAAAAATTATTTACTTCTGACTATTATTTTTACATTATATTATAAATTCCATACGGTTAAAAATGATTTCTGTACTATTCACCTCTGTATCCCCGGACTGCGCCCAAGGCTGGGCACAGATTAAGCACTCCATAAATGCCAGCTGTAGTGTTTTTTACAACGAAATAAGAGCATTTGCCAAGTCGCCATCTTGTAATTGTCAACAAGATTTGCAGCTCTTGCCCTGGCCGGTTTGGCTCAGCGGTCAGAGCGTCGGCCTGCGGTACAGAGAGACCCGGGTTTGGTTCCCACTAAGGGCATGTACTTCGGTTGCAGTTTGTCCCCGGCCCTGGTTGGTCGTGCGGGTGGCAGCCACTCGATGTGTCCCTTTCACGTCGATGTTTCTCTCTCTCTCTTCCTCTCTCTCCCTCCCACTCTATCTGAACAAAAAATGAAAAAATGTCCTCGGGTGAGGATTAAAAAAAAAAAAAAGATTTGCAGCTCTTACCTCAAAACACTGGCTGGTTTCAAGACCCTGTAGCTAGCTTTAACTCTTAGATGGCAGTGAAATACGATGAGCTGCTTCACTTGGGGCCAGATAAGCTCTTAGCATTTGTAAATACAATAATAATCGTGCCAGTGAGCACACCAGACAGCTTGACTATGGGACTGAAGAAATAAGAGTTCCGCGAGCACTCAAAGAATCAATAAACCTCCCTCTCACTAATAGAAAAAAATAACTTTAGCAGCTCTCTCACCAACTCTACTTTCTCATCTAAGGGCAAAATGTCTTCTAAAGTATTTGTTCTTTTGAGAGCTTACAGATGGCAACGACTTAAAAGCCTTTTTAATACTAGTAACACACTGCGTGATCCTAACCGAATTCCACATGGCATCAGCTGACTAGACTTGGAAGCTTGGATGTTCACAGAAGTCCATGCCAAATGTCTGTCAGTCACATCTGAAACAGTAGATGTGGGTGGAAAAGGCACTCTAATACAGGGATGACGTGAGAAAAGTACAGTGCTAGGAAGGAACCAAGATTGTGTGGACGACACAAAATAGACCCGTATAAACAAAACGGTTTCTGAACAAGAGATAAGATGAGGTATATGGATTGCGTTCATGAATTCCTACCCAAAGGCCTTGAATTCCATGTGAGTTAGTTAGCTATTGCTGCATAACAAACCATAAAACTCAGTGTCTCAAAACAACAAGCATTTATTATTGCCCTCCATAATAATGTTGCTGAGAAGTTCTTTCTGTCTTGACTGGGCTCACACTCACTACTGCAGTGTCCTGTGGGTTGCACAGGCAGCTCTGCTGATCACGGCTGATCCTTCTTACATGTTTGGTAATTGTCCTGCTATATGGTTATACAGGAAAGAGTTAACACTGTAGGCCTGATGTTGCTCTTTAGAAAGATCTGTTTTCAGAGCTGACCCCTTGGCTCACATCTGGGAATTTGGACTTTGTAATGTTCCCTAAGTGACTAAATGCATTAGTTTTCTGTTGCAGATGTAACAAATTACCACAAATTTAGTGGCATAAACCAACACATATTTATTGTCTTACAGTTCTGGAGACCAGAAGTCTAAAATGCGTCAGCAAGACTGTGTTCCTTCTGGAAGCTCTAAAGAATAATCCATTTCTTTGCCTTTTCAAGCTTCTAAAGGCCATCTGCATCCCTTGGTTCATTGACCCCTTCCTCCATCTTCAAAACCAGCACCATAGCAACTTCAAATCAATATTTCTCTCTCCCCAACCCTGCTTCTGTCTTTAACTCTTTCTTTTTTTTTTTTTATCCTCACTGGAGGACATTTTTGCATTTATCTTCAGCTAGAGCAGGAGGGGTGGGGGGGGAGAGAAAGAGAGAAACATTGATGTGAGAGAGACACATCAATTGGTTGCCACCCACACGACCCCAACCAGGGCCGGGGTCAAACTGCAACCAAGGTACGTGCCCTTAGTGGGAACCGAACCCGGGACTCTCTGGTCCGAAGGCCGACGCTCTAACCGCTGAGCCAAACCGTTAGTCAGGGCTTTAACTCTTTCTTTAACTCTGATCCTAGATAATTCAGGAAATTTTTCCCATTTCAGGATCCTCAACTTAGTCTCATCTGCAGTGTCCCTTTTGCCATGTATGGTACCACAGTAACAGGTTCTGGGCATTAGGCCACAGATATGTTCAGGTGATGATGGAGAATAAGATGGGTCCACAAGCAGGAAATCCTAGACATGAAGCATTTAGAAAACTAGAGTCAATTGCTCAAAGATGCAATAACCAGCCAGAAAACCAACTTACCTATGTGAAACTGGTTAAAAGCTATGTTAATCAAGACCAGTTTGGGTAGAGCTGGTGGTACTTACATGTATTCACTCAAATATTTCTTGAATGTGTACTGTATGCTGGGACTACAACAGTAAATAAAATAGACATGTTTCTATTTCTACAGAGCTTACCTTCTAGTTGGGGGTTTCTAAAAAAAAAAAAAAAAGGAAACATTTAAGCTGAGCCACAGAGACTTAGAAAGAGGCAGTTCTACAGAAAAGAGGGGGTTTCAAAAAAAAAGGAAATGGCATGCATCAAACTCGAGGATTGGGGAGAATATGGTTGTCTGTAAGTGCAGTCAAAGACCAGTGAGACTGAAGTGTGGAGAATGAGAGGAAGGTTGTACCCAATGTGGCAAGGAAGATAAACAGGTGCCAATCCACACACGAGTCTTGATTTCATTCTAAGCATAACTAGAAATCACTGAAAGGTTTTATGTTTTCAAAATATCTCTAGTGTTGAGGAGCAAGAGTGGAAGTGGGAAAATTAGAGCCTTGCTACTCAGTGTGTTCCGCAGACCAGCAGCATCAGAGTGAAATGGGAGCTTGTTGAGAATGCAGAATATTGGCCCTCCTCCCCAAATCTAAAATCGGAATCTGCATTCTAACACGATCCCCAAGTGGTTCATTTGTACATTAAAGTTTGAGAATCCCTGAGTTGGAAAACCATGGTAGCTGGATCTAAGCAGTGGCTGAGGAGATGAAAGAGAGAATGTGCTCGTCATAGGCATTCAGAACTTGTGCTGGGATTAAAAGCTGGTACAGGGATATGATGTTCAAGACACACAGAGATATTAGTTAGATGCAGGCATGGAACACTAGTCTTCGGTGCCAGAGAGGTTTTCAGGCAGAAGTCCAGTACCCTGGAGAGCTCCCATAAAACAATAGTTTTCTGAAGATGAAAGTCTAAGAATCTATAGAAAGATGCCTTAAAACCTTGAAGTCACCCTTGACTGTATACTCTTTGGGGGTGGGAGTGCATTGGGAGGAGCTTATTTCATCTATTTACTTATTTATTTATGTTTATTTATTGAATTTATTGGGGTGACATTGGTTAATAAAATTTTATAGGTTTCAGGTGTATGCCCCAGCAATCAAACTCCTAGGTAAGATATACTTCCAAAAATAGACCTTGATAGGAATCTTTGTGGCAGCTTTATTCATAATGGCCAAAACGTAGAAAAAAATCCAAATGTCCCTCAACTACAGAAGAGATCAACAAATTATGGTGCATTTGCATAACGGAATATTACTCAGCAATAAAAAATAATAAAAAGTTGATACACATAATAATTATAAAGCTCAAAACATGAGTACATTAATTTGGGTATATTTATATCATTAAATATTCACTAGCAATTAAAAATAATGAATGATGTATACCAGTGACAACAAGGATTAATCTAAAAAACAAGACTTGAGACACAAGAAAAAGTAGATTTAAAAGGATGTACTATATGATTCCATTTATAGAAAACTCTAGAAAAGACACAAGTTAATTTATGGCAGTAGAAATCAGGAAAGTTGTTGCCTCCTGGGTGGGGCAGAGATAGGAAGGAAGGGGATAGAAGACCATTTCTGGGGGTGACACAAATGTTCTACATCTTGATTAAAGGGTTGCTTACTTATGTGTATACATTTTAAAGAATTCATCCAATTGTACACTTAAGATCTAGGAGTATTGTTGTATATAAAGTTTACCTCACTAAAAATAAATTCTTAACAACAAAAAATCCCATGGGCCTTTGCCTCATTTCAAGGGCACATGTACCTATATTGCTAGGCTGCTTCACCCCAGAAAAATCTATGAGTGATACTCAACAGTCTTTTTAGTCTGGAAAGAATGTTTGGGCAAACAGGGGCTGCCAGTTTGCCCAAGTGGTTGATGCAAAGCTCAGAGCAGCTGGGCTTAGCAAAAGCTTTTATGCAGGCTTAGAACAATGGCCATAACGTATGACCATGAAATTGTAACATCCCCACTGGAGCCTGTGTGTCATTAGAAATCTCATTTAGCGTGGGCTTGCAGCTCTTTCTAAGCCACAAGAGCCTGATGAATTGCTCAGCTGTTCTTTCAAGCAGTTCTGATTTCAATGGCAACTGGGGGAGAAAAATAAACCCAGGTTTTTGGTGTTGTGAAAATTCAGCCTAGTATAAAGGGCCCTAAAAGAGGAGTCAAAGAACAAGAGGACAGAAGAATGAGGCCACATGCTCGCAGATCCTCTCTTCTTTTTCACCATCACCAATTTAGTCCCAATTCTAGTGGTGCTTTGGAAAAACTCCCACCCAAAGTGGATTGATTCAGTCAACCTGTTGTATTTACCATGATGAGCCAGGTGCTGTGCCATGTACTTGGAATTCAGGTAAAAGATCTCAATCCCTTAGAAACTCAGTCTAGTGGAATTAGCTGCTGTCACATCCATCCTGTTTTGATCCTTACAATGTCTCTGAAAGGTAAGTAAAGCAGAAATAATTATAGCCCCCCTCCCCCCCCCATTTTACAAATGAGGAAATTGAGACTAAGGGAAATGAAATGATTTTCCCAAGGTCACAAAGTAAGTAGTAAAGTTGAGATTTCAATTCAGGTGTTTTAATACTGGTCTGTTATTCTTTCCAATGCATTATGGAGATATATATATAACAGGCATGTGTCCTTTCTCTACTGTAAATTCATTGAAGTCTTGGGTCTGAAGAATTTTGGAACTCACAAGCACAGTTTGTGGGGAGGGAAAGTAATCTGGACCAGGCTGTACCTAGTTCTCGAGGAGGTATCACTGTCTGGGTGGACACGGAGAACGCAGGCGTGGCCCGAACAGGTGCTCCAAATCCACCAGGATGTGATCTGAGAGATGGGTCTGATGGATGGATGGTGACCGTTTAACCAGGTAAGTAGCTGGTAGTCAGGTTAATGACTTCCATACCTTGTCCATCAGTAATGTCATCCAGAAGAGCCTGATCTATGGGTAAGAGGCACAAGAGGCCCAACAAGGCAGAGTCCCAGACAAGTAGGAGGTGGCTCAGAGCAGCTTCCGACACCTCAGTCTGAGGTAGTTGAAAGCAACAGGATCAGACTTAAGCCAAAAATAAGTTATTAAGAATACTGGCGGCTCACAAGTCTATGGAAAACTTGAATATCCAGCCCTCAGAAGGGACAGGAACTAGGGTTATTCTGAGGACTCAGGTGGCAAGGACAAAGAGAACATCTTTTCCTGGTGTCAGTGTCAACATGTTCTATCCTTTCCTCTTTCAACCAAGATTCAGCTTCCTAGGGGAGGGAGAGTCTGATTGGCTTAGCTCAGGCTACCTGCCTTCTCTCTGGCAGGTGATGGAAAGAGCATTTTGAATAACAGTCTCCAGAAAACCACATGCACTGAGTGAAGACTTGATTCCTCAAAAAATCAGAGTGCTGTTTCCAGAAGAAGCAACATCATGCTGAGCAGGCAAAAAACTTAGATGTCCACTATAGGATTCAAAGGAAACTGAAAGGCTAGGCAGGGAAATCAATAAGGAGATAGGTTCAGAGAAGGTAACAGCAAAAAAAAAAAAAAAAAAGTGAAGATCTCCCTGCAGCTCAGAACTTACCACCATGCACCAGCTCCAGGTAAATAGCAAATATCTTTCTAGGACTTGGAAGAATTTGAGACCGCAAATAGAATGTGATAATAATATTAGGCATAACATCTTGGAGAACTGAAAAAGCAGGGGCTGGCCAGACAGAAATAGTGTGTAGTTTCAAGCTCACTATATTTTATAGAAGGTAGTCAGCAAGAATTAAATTACTTGAATTTAAATAATTATGTTACATACGATATAGGAAAATAAGATAAAATGCATTTGAAAAATATAAAGAGCATAAACAGCTAAAAATATTAGCATCGGATAAAATTTCATCAGAGAAAAATAGTCCATTGATTTGAAACTTGTATCATAGTGTATCATTTAGAGTGCTTTCGATTATAAGCAATAGTAAACTTTTATTTACACTGGTTTAAACAAGGAAGAAACACTCCAAACAAGATATACAGAGCTAGGGCAGGCTCTAGTAACAGTTAAATTACTTACTCAGTGATACCATATGGCTTACACCAGTAGTTCCTAAATCTTTTGGTCTCAAGTCCCCTTTACCTGCTTATGTGGGTTATATATGTCAACATTTGTTGCAGTAAAAATTAAAACTGAGAAATATCCCGTTTTTTGAATATTTTTTAATATTTCAATTTTGCTTGAAGTATATGGGGGGAAATGGTCTTATATAGACATGTAGTTACAAAAGGGGAGAAGTAGTTTAATAGCCTTTTCAGATAATTGTAGATATTCTTCTCTGATATTACACTCAAACTTAACAAATACTAGTTTCCTGAAAATTAGTTATAATATGGATCTGAAATCATATCAATACTCATTTTATGTTCTGTTATGTTAATAATCATTGGTTTGTCTTTCACTTTGAATGGATCTTTGACCTTTACAAAATTATGCATGTGTTAAACACTGGCCATTTAGAAAATATTAGTAAACTGAGTTATGCAGATCTTCCAAATAATGACATATTTTATTATACACTATCAAGATAATCAGTTTAATATCACCCTTGATCTTATCAGTAAAGTCATTAAATATTGGGGAGCTGTCAGTAATTGTTGGGATGCTTCCAAGCTCACAGTGGCATATGCAAATTTTCCGAAATCCCATTTTTCCTCAGAAGCTTGACCTTGATCACTGGTAACACTGTCCACTGTTTTCCTTAAAGTGGTTCACTTTGTTCAAGTTTAAGAAAATGGTCCGGCGTATGTGGCTTAGTGGTTGAGCATCAACCCGTGCACCAAGAGATCACCAGTTCGATTCCTGGTCAGGGCACATGCCCAGATTGTGGGCCCCATCCCCAGTGGGGGGCATGCAGGAGGTGACCAATCGATGTTCTCTCTCATCGATGTTTCTATCTCTCTCTCCCTCTCACTTCCTCTCTCTATGAA
Organism: Tadarida brasiliensis; assembly: GCA_030848825.1. Lineage (NCBI taxonomy): Eukaryota > Metazoa > Chordata > Mammalia > Chiroptera > Molossidae > Tadarida > Tadarida brasiliensis. The sequence goes on along the minus strand of CM061272.1, from coordinate 41,902,926 downwards.
ATCAATAAAGGAAAAAAAATTAAAAATAAAAATTAAAAAAACAAACAAGAAAATGTCCACCAAATACTCAAGGATAAGTAGCCATAGTTTGTCAATCATCCCTTCAAGTAAAAAAGGAGCTAAATTTGCTCACAACCCAAACAATCACACAAGTGCTTTCCCTCAAAACAACCATCATACTTTTAATACACAGAGAAGGAATTTATGAATATTTGCCACTTTTTTCCATATAGATATCAAAAAGGTGTGTGTATTCAGGGATCAAAATTTAATAGAACTGAATTTTTTTACTTCTTCATTATGGACATTAAGTGAAACTAATTGTGTATCTTTTTTCCTGCAAGTCATAGTGGAATGCAAAAAAGACAACGATATTGCTACAGTGTGTACACTGACATGATTCGTGCTAAGACACTAGCAGTTTTACCCACCAATGCTTTTGCATCATCAGTGCAAATGTCAGCTACAGCGATAAGGGCAAATAATGCCTTTATTGTGAAGATAGTTTTGATCTTATGGAACTCCTGAAAGTGCCTTGGGACTACACTATGAGAACAGCAGGCTTAGATTTAGCAGGACCTGGATCACATTACCTTGAATCATGTGGGAAAGAAGTAATACCTAAACAAAAGTAGGATTATGTTAGGAAGAAAGATTAATGGATACTTGTAGGCAACCAATAGTGTCCACTACGCATGGGCACAATATATGAAAATTATGGCACAGTTAATATGGTTAGCTGCCGTGGGATTAAGCCAATAGATATTTAATATAAACACCTGCCTAAGAGTTTCCAAGACAACTGAATATACTCTTGCAAAAGAATTAAGTTGGACTCCAACCTCAGACCATATACAAAAATTAACTCAACATAGACCAAAGATCTAAATGTAAGAACTAAAACTATAAAACTCTTAGAAGAAAACATAGAGGTAAATTTTCATGACCTTGGATTTGGCAATGGTTTCTTAGATACGACACCAAAAAACACAAGCAACTAAAGAAAAAATAGATAAATTTTATTTAATCAAAATGAAAAACTTTTGTATATCAAAGAACACCATTAAGTGAAAAGACAATCCATAGTATGGGAGAAGCATATGCAAATCACATATCTGATAAGGGTTTAATATCCAGAATGCATAAAGAACCCTTACAAATTAACAACAAAAAGATAAACAATCCAATGAAAAAAGGGCAAAATATATTTTTTCTTTATTGATTTTAAAGAGAGAGGAAGGGAGAGGGAGAGATAGAAACATGGATGAGAGAGAACATTGATTGGCTGCCTCCTGCATGCCCCCCCACTGGGAATTTGGCCCACAACCTGGGCATGTGCCCTGACCAGGAATTTAACCGGCGACCTCTTGGTGCATGGAATGATGCTCAATCACTGAGCCACACCGGCCGGGCTAGGCAAAAATTTTAATAGACAAATACACAAATGGCCAATAAGCACATGAAAAGATAACCATATAGTAAGTGTTAATTAGGTTACAGAGAAACTGGAACCCTAACATATTCCTTGTGGGGGTGCAAAATGATTCAGCTGCTATGGAAAACTGTTTAGTGGTTCCTTAAGCGTTAAATATAGAATTACCATATGACCCAGAAATTTCACTCCTAGGTATATACCCTAAAGAATTGAAAACAGGTGTTCAAACAAACCTTGCATACAAATGTTCATAAAAGCACTGTTCACAATTTCCAAAAAGTAGAAGCAATGCATACATTCATCAGTGGTTGAACAGATAAACAAAATGTGGTATATCCATACAATGGAATATTACTCAGTCACAAAAGAAATGAAGCACCGACCATGCCACAACATGGATGAGCTTTCAAAACATTATGCTAAGTGAGAGAAGCCAACACAAAAGAACACATACTGTGCGATTCCATTTATATGAAGTGTCCAGAATAGGCAAATCCATCGAGACAGAAAGCAGATTAGTGGCTGCCAGGGCCTGGGGGAGAAGGAAATGGAGAGTGACTGCTTAATGAATACAGGGTGTCCTTTGAGAATGGTGAAAATATTCTGGAACTAGGTAACAGTGATAGTTGCACATTGTGAATAAAAGCCATTTGACACTTTAAAATGGTTTAAATGGTGAATTTTATATGTGACTTTTTTTTTTTAAACCACAATTTAAAGAAAGAAAGAGAAAAAAAAACAAACTTCCTAAGGCTACTCCCTAGCAGATGAGTCCCAGAGATGATTTAGCCAATGAATTAGCCCAGCACCAGAAGTTTCAGTCCTGCAACTGTTTTAGAAAGTAACGATCACATAATGCACTAGGTTCAAACCGTACCAGGCAAGCAATGATATCCTGACAGAGAGACAGGCATTTCACTTAACTCAGCTGATAGAGCTGAGAAACTGATTGACATAGCTATCTTAGTGGAAATGCACAAATATATTTATTGATTGAAAAAACAAGCAAGGATGCCATCTTGGAAAGGAAGATAGAGTGGACCAAAGCACACCTGGCTGTGGATGTTACAGTGGAAGGGCCAGAAAAGTTATGACCCGCTTAAGGTAACAGAAGAACCTGGCCCCGGAGAACCAATGTCCTGACTCTCTCCTCCACATGACCTTCCTAGTCGGGACAATCCCATAAACATCTTTCAGAACAGTTGTAACTTGAATGTTTGGTAAGCCAGGGATAACTATTTCCCCTGCATATGCCCTGAAATACATATACAAAGAGAATCCTGCTATCCACACTTTTAAAATAGCCCCTCTTTGTACTCTAAATCTTGGTTTGAGTCACACCCAAGTCAGAAAGCTAGCTTAACTACCACCCCCCTTCACCCCTCATGTTTCAGAAACTAGTCAGCAAACCTGCCAGTTCTCACATTAGAACATCTAGCGAATCTGGACGTTCTTCTGTTCTCATCATGGTTCCCTGACCTTTGGCTTGAATCACTTCATACACCCCCTAACTGCCCAGTGTTACCTATGGCTGCATCCAACACTGACTCAGGAGGCAGCGAACCTGAGATGGGAACTCGGATAATTCCAAACCCTGTGAGCCTTTCTGCCGGTGCAGATGGGGTAGCATCTGGGTGCAGTAGTGCTCTCCCCACCTCAGGCTTAGTTCCAGATTAACAGTGACCATAAAAACAATCTGTAAACAACTATGAAAGACTCTGACCTCAACAACAGCAACTGTGACAAAGTGTTGAAACTTTATTCCTTCAGATGTACAGAGAGCAATTCTAATTTAGGGTTACAAACAATACTGGATTATCTGGTTGCCTTGGCAACCTGCAGTTCTACTCTAGGTGACAATCAAAGACTGGAGGCTCCAATTTCCTTCTAGCTCTAAAAATTCTCATCCCGTGAAAACCTGGGGTTGTAGAGAACCTACCAAAGGGAAAGTGGTGCAAAAGTAAAACTATTAAATTTTTAAATATAGAAGCAGGGCCAAAGACGGCTGCCTGGGAGGCAATGGCGGGATGCAGGGAAAAGACAGGCTGTCTCTTCCATGGGCAGAGTGTAATATCAGAAGTGTCCAATAGCAATCGTAATGAACAGAAGCTTAAGTTATGCTCCAGCCCACTCTGTTAACTAAGGCAGAGCAATGAGAACCTGTTGTTGAAAGCTTTCTTTGTAAAATGAACGCAAACTATGAATTTTAGACATTAAACTGTCATGTTTCAGAAACAAGGTCCTCATCTAGAACCATTCTCTGTTAATGCATGATGAGCCAGCACTGTGTTGCACCACGAGCACCAGCTTTAAACACAGACATTCAGACTAGAGGGCAGACGTTCCTGTTGGATCTGGTCCAGCAGCATCCGGAGGGGCAGAGGGAGAAGTAGCAAAGCTGTCAAATGGGACCTGTAGTCCCCGGCAGCTGCAGTGTCACTGGCTGTCCTTTTTACAGGAACAAAGTGCACATTAGATTGTGACCGAAGTTCTTGAACAAGATAAGCTGAGGGTGGCTGTTTCCTTTTCTGTAAGGTATGTGCAATTTCATGGGGAAACATGAATGATATCCACCAATCCCATGCGTAGACCCCTTTTGTTTGCTGTTCCTGTTAGTTTATCTTTCGCTACAAATGTCTCCATAAAGATTTTTAGAGCCCTGGCTTGGTAGCTAGTTTGTAAGAGCATCATCCCCATATGCCAAGGTTGCAGGGTGGATCCCCAGTCAGGGCACATACAAGAACCAACCAATGAGTGCATAAATAAGTGGAACAATAAATTGATGTTTCTCTCTCTCAAATCAATTTTTAAAAATGATTCATCCATGTCTTAAAATAAAAAGAGTTGTAGAGAAACGTGTCCATGTATATCACAAATAAACCAAAAAGGCATTGCCGATGGACCCCACCGAGGGCCCTGGAAGAGTAACAAATGGAGTCAGACATCTCCTGCTGGAGGCCAAGCCCTGCCTACCCAAGCCTGGCTGCACAAAGCATTGTCCAGCTCCTCTGGGGCCCAAGAATTGTAAACTCCCAGGTCCTGGGCAGAAGAGGCGACAGAGAGCTAACCCAAACCCACCTTTGCTGCCATTGAAAGCCATGTTAGGGAGCACATTACAGGGTCATTGCCCGGACAGTCTGTTAACCCCAGTCCAAAGTCAGCCCAAATCCAGGGGGTGGTGGGGTCTGCAAAGCAAACACACTTCCAAGTGGCAACTTCTTGCTGGTCCAGAAGGAAATGAAGCAGAAGAACAACAAATCCCACTCATCCATGCTGAGGGGCTGAGGGAGATCGCTCCACCCAAAAAGCAAACACGAAACAAGGATGGTCACCCACCACCCAAGGACTCGCACCTCAGAGGCAGGCTGTGTGGAGGGAAACCCTTCACAGCCCCATCTGGCCCACAGAGGAGAGGCAGCCCCATATGTGTCAACCCCTAAAACAATGACTACTCATGATGGTTAGAAAAACTTATTAGACCTTACCAGTTTAGAAAAATGGAATATCTCAAAGTATTGGTTCCCTGCCTGCCAAGCTTTGGGTTCTAAATGCTGTTCACTGGCAAGATATGCTTTGCCAAGGCCTTGAGCCCCAAAGTCTGGTGGTAGAGGGATTAGGATCAGCAAGTGGCTCCCATACCTCAAGGGCAGTGTGTGCTTGGGAACAGGATGGCTGCCCTCACCCCCACTGCCAGTGTCCTGAGCCACCAGCATTGTATTAAACACCACTGTGCCAGGGGCAATGGTCATCTGCCCAGAGTCCCTGTGCTCTGCTCCTCTTCCAGCTCCTTCTGGGGGAGGGCCTGGCCCTGAGCCTCTTCCCAGTTGGCTGGAGACTCTCTCCCCTCAGCCTGGTTCTGGCCAGCTCTTTTTGTGCCTCGATTTCACCTCCCAGGCATTGTCTCGGATGTTGTCGGATACCCACAGGACCCGGAGAACTACTGTTGCTGTGCTTCCCTCCTTCCCACCCTCCCTCTCTCCCCCTCCTTGGATCAAATATTGAAACCAGACTTCTCCCCATGAGTGTTGCTGGCACTGTACCCACAGAGGCCAAGAGAACTGGCAGGAAGCAGACAATCCCCTCTCAGCAGGCGTTTGCCTGGCAGGGCACCGTGAGAGTCAATGGTAAGAACCTTTCAGTCCCCTGTCCTCGGCGCCCTTCCCCCTCAGGACTTCTCAGCATAGCCCCCTTTACATTTTCTCTTACTCGCTCCTTTTCTTTGTTCTGTCTCGCTGTCTGCCGTCCTTCCTCTGACTCTTTGTATGGCTGGATGTTATTTTTATTCTGTCTCCCCCCCCCCGCCTTCCACTTCTTTCCGTTTCTTCCTCTCTCCTACACACCACTGTAACCTGGTTGTCTGCAATTGTACAACAGCCTCCTAAAAATCCCTCTGCGGATGCAACTTCCACCTCCAATTCTTCCACGTTAGGCAGAGTGACCGATTTATGTCACCTGCTGATTCAAGACTGCACTGGCTTCCCAGGACCCACAGAACGGAGTCCAAACTCCAACATGACACACAACGCCCTTGACCACATGGCTCTGCCTGCCTTTCGTTCCATCCACCCCACTGTTTATTGGTTCAGCAAACAAATCAATTTAGTTATTGAGTTGCAGATACTATACCAGGAGCTGGAGATAAAATAAACACAAGGTCAATACAAGAATATTTACAAATAAAATGATGTCTGCTTCCAAATAACCCAAGGAGTGGGGTAGGGGATGTTAGTAAAATAGAAGAAGTACAGAGAAAACAAGATTGACCCGGAGTTGATAATTACTGAAGCTGGGTGCTGTGTATGGGGGTTCATTACTTATTTTCTCTACTTCTGTATGGTTTAAAATGTTCTAGTAAAAGCGGGATGGGTGAAGAGAACTGATGAGTGTCTGGCTTCCCTTTTCTCACATCTCTCCCTGCACCCGATGCTCCTGTCCCCTCAGCACCCTCTCATAACGTGCTGCCATTTGCTGTAACTGTGCAATTGTCTGCCTTTCCTACTAGAATACAAGCTCCGGGCACAGGGAGCTGCTCGGTCTTGCTCCCTATTTCACCCCCAGAGCCTCACGCACACTAGATGCTCAGTAAATATTCACTGAATGAATGAATAAAATTAACTCTGTGGTCTCTAGCAGAGTGGCTGGCACAAGCCTAGCCTCGCTGTAGGATCTGGAGGGGAGATAGGAAGGGGAAGAGCCCCTGTCTGGCATTTCCACCGCTGGCCAGCAGCTTTGGGACAGAGTCCACTTAGAGCAGTGTCCTAGAAATTTTCTGGGCAGAAGAAATTTGAAGCTTATTTTGTAAAGTCCAAATTAATGACTTGGTAATACTTTTTCTGACTTTTTAGTGAAGTACAAAATGAGTCAAGAAGGACATTTATTGAAAGTTTCTTCTCAATAATATACCACCTGCATCCCACCATACTTGACTATGGAGCATATGAGTACAAATTGTATGAAATGACATGATTTATTTTTTGACAGATGTGTCAAATGCAAAATACTTTCTCTGGGTGTGCTGACACATATGGCTGGTCACATATGTGCTTCTCAGAGCGAGGCCTTTCCTGAGCACTGCACCTAAAGCAGTCACCCATCCAGTCCTGCTCTCTCCTGCTCAGTTTTTTTAATAGCATCAACCACTACCTACAATCATGGTTTACTGATGGGTGGTCTGCCCGGCCCTCCCCCTCAGAGTGTAAGCAAAGTATAATCAGGGGCTCTATCTGATGTTAACCCATGCTGGACACATGCTAAGTGCTCAGTGAACGAATGAGTGTAAGTGGTATTTATTACTGAGAGGATCCCTCTGCAGTAACACAAACATGCATTTATGCATGACTTTATAAAAGTGTTCTTTCTGTAAAATATACTAAGGTAATAAAATTACCTTTATATATTAACATTATAAAATGAGTGAAAGAGGGACCTCTCATTCCAAGAGCTTACTTTGCAACCAAAAGAAGGTCTGAGTAACATAGATAGTGCCACAAAATGTTGGCAGTGTAATCTTTTAATATTTCACTGCATACTTACATAAGTACTATCTAACCAAGGAACAGTCTATACTATATACAAAAATGGAAACATCTTGCCCTGGCCGGTTTGGCTCAGCGGTTAGAGTGTTGGCCCGTGGACCAGAATCATGGGTTCAATTCCAGTCAAGGGCAGTACCTCGCTTGGTGTTAGGTCCCTGGCCCTGGGGTCGTGCAGGAGGCAACCAATCAATGTGTCTCTCTCACATTGATGCTTTTCTCTTTCTCTCTCTCTCTCTCTCTCTCTCTCTCTCTCTCTCTCTCTCTCTCTCTCTCTGTCTCCCTCCCACTCTATCTGAAGATAAATGGAAAAATATCCTTGGGTAAGGATTAAAAAAAAAAAAAAAAAAAAAGGAAACATCTTTATATGCCTTTGAGATTTTAATGGCTACATATTCTTTTGCTGTATGGATTTCCTTATTGTTGGGCATTTAAGTTAATCACAGTTTTTTTTTTATTTTAAGCATTATTATTATAAAAATGTACTAATAGTTACATCTTTGTGCTAAATAATTATTTCTGTGAAATAAAGTTCTTATAAACAAAAATTTTAATTGAAAGATATAAGTATTATCAAGGCTTTTGATAACTTTTCCAGACGCCTATTTCCCAGTTCTTGATCTATGAAACCACTGAGTAGATCCTTAACCCCACCCTGAAGCTGGAGCGGTGCCCTGTGCCCCTCCCAGTGGGTGGGAACTTGTGCCCTTATAAGTACACCTCCCTGATATGTACTTCCCGTCTGTCTCTACCTGTCATGGTTAGAGGTATGTCACAGGTAGACCCATCTACCTGTCTGCTGTCATGTCTCCCTTTCCAGATTCCTTGCCCCACTGCTCTGACTCCCAGAGCAGACCATCTTTCTGAACCATATTAGAAATTTCAGGACCCCTTCCTTGCACAGGTTCACCCCTGACTTAGTGTCTGGAGTCAGGTGCTACCTTTCCGTACTTCACTCTCTCTCTCTGTCTGAACACACACAATAGTCTCAAGTCTTATTACAGTGTCTTGGCTCTTATTTATATTTCTCTTGGGTATATTTCTGGTCATCTCTGCAACTTACATAATACTGTTTCCTTGGTCATATACTCTTAAACGTAATTCTCAGTTATAACATTGTTCCTTTAATAAAACCTGATCTTCTTTACAACGATCAACTATATGGCATGGGTTCTAGAATGCCTTGTGGAAAAACTGGAAGACAACTACTAACAACCCATTGAATGACTAGCAGCTCTAATTACCCTAAATACAAAAGAATGGTATTAACCTGTTTTTAATTTTTTTTTATTGTGGTAAAATATACATAACACGATGTTTATCATTTTTAAGTGTACAATTCAGTGGGATTAAGAACATTCACAATGTTGTATAGCTGTTACCACTATTATTTCCAAAACTCTTTCATCACCCCAAACAGAAAATCTATAACCACTAAGAAATAACTTCCCATTCCCCACTCTCTGAACCCTGGTAACTTCTGTTCCACCTTCTGTCTTGGTAAATTTGTCTATTCTAGATACCTCATTTAGTGGAATCATATAATATTTGTCCTTTTGTGTCTGGCTTATATTTACTTAGCATAATGTTTCCAAGATTCATCCATGTTGTAGTGTGTCAGAATTCCATTCCTTTTTTATGGCTGAATAATATTCCATCGTATGTATATATACCAGTTTGTTTATCCATTCATCTGTTGTTTCCACCCTGTGGCTATTGTGAATAATGCTGCTATTATTAAATGACTAGCAGTTCTAATTACCCTAATTATGAAAGAATGGTATTTAATCTCTTTTTGTGTTTCACCTCTATTTCAAATATACCCATATATATCACTAGTGGTATTCTATTTTAATAACCAGTGCTTTAAACAGTGTACCAAACAAGCCTAGTTTATTTTAACCTCAGTCCAGGAATTATTTCAAGAAGTTTACAAAATACAGAAGGATCAGAATAGGTAAAGAGAGGAAGATGAATAGAAAAATAAGATGGTATTATAAAATGAAGCTAGGAGTTACATGCACAAAAATGTATAATATACCAGAAATTCTGGCAAAGTAGGTAGGTCACAATTTCTAAACTTCCTAGTTACCAACAAAGAGAGGAAGGGATCAGTCATATGACTCGTAGGGACTATAAGATAAACAAACAAATAAACAAACAAACAAAAAACTACCCGTTGCTCAGGAAAAAGAAGCCCAGATGTTGTATTGAATTATAGGAGAATTGGGGAGAACCATTTGATATAAATTATGTCTTCATTGACTTCCTTAGTAAATACAAACTGAGTTCCATGTGGCTGTTTTTTATAGTGCTGCTCAAAGGAAGCTGAAGGTATCACATAAAGTGAAACCCAGAAAAAAACAATTACATGGGGAGGAGATGGATAAAAGCTGTCCAAATATTCAGTTCTCTACCCCAGGGATGAAGTTTGTATTTTAACAGGAATGAATGAACTGTATGTTCTCAAGGAATGATTTCTTATAACTAAATTTTTGGTAAGAGCTGAGTAGCAGAGAATGTGAGGTTATATTTTCTGAAAGGAACCTAGAACTTTTGCCCATGTTTCTGAGGAAGGTAAAATTGATTTATTAAACAATCTTCTAACCAGAAGGTAGGCCTGGCATCCCTTTATTAAAATTAGAAGACCTGGACAACATCAAATGTTGGTGGAGATGTGGAGCAACCAGAATTCTTAAACACTGCTGTTGGGAAGGTAAAATGGTACAACCATTTGGAAAAATGTCTGGCAGTTTCTTACAAACTAAACATACCTATCATATGACCTAGCAATTTCACTCATATGTATTCACTCAACATAATTAAAACATATGTTTACAAAAAGACTTGAACAAGAATGTTCATAGCAGCACTCAGGATATTTTTACCAGTTTTTATGAATAATCAAAAACCAGAAAAGGCCTGGGTGTCCATCAGGAGGAGAGCGGATAAGCAAACTGTGGCTGACCTATATGACGGAATTCTATTCAAATATAAAAAGAGCAGAACAACATATACAAGCAACAACATGGATGAATTTCAAAAATATGATGTTGACAAAAATTTTGTAGAAGAGGGAAATAAAGTGAAAACTTGAAAGTGTGCTGGAGTTGAGTCAAGATAAGTCTTCCTATTTAATTCCATGGCCCAGAACAAATTGCCTGTTTTGTCATGGGGGAAATGGGATAAATAATACCTGATTGTGAGAATTAAATAAGCATGGATGTGATTTTATTTTGTATTTTAAAAATTTACATATAGATTATCTGTATGTATCCTTCTGTAATTTGCTTTCATTTAACCCTGATTTGTAAGTACTTGGTAAATTAGATCAGTGTGGAACAAATATAAGATTATTATTAGTCAAAACAAAAAAAAAGATTCTGATTGGTAAGAGGCAAGAAAAGAGAAATACTGTATAGCTTGAGTAGAACATCATGTAATAAACATATTATGTTTGTTGCTAAAAACATTATGCTGAATGAAAGAAGCCTTACCAAGAGAGTACACATTGTACAATTTCATTTATGTGACATTCTAGAACAGACATTTTATCCATCCATCTATGATGGATAAAATCAGAACAGTGGTTACCTCTGATGGGGTAAGGGTAGGGCTCACCTGGGACAGGGAAGGGAAAATAGGGTGATACAAATGTTCACTATTTTATAGGTATTTAAAGAGGACCAAGCCCTAGCCAGTGTGGTTCAGTAGTTAGAGCATCAGCCCATGCACCAAAGGGTCTCAGGTTCAATTCCAAGTCAAGGGCATGTACCTGGGTTGCAGGTTAGATCCCCGGCCATCGTCGGGGCTCATGAAAGAGGCAACTAACCCATGTTTCTCTCTCATGTGGATGTTCCTCTCTCTCTCCTCACACTCCCTCCCTTCCACTCTCTAAAAATCAATGGAAAAAATATCCTGGGTTGAGGATTAGCAAAATAAATAAATGAATGAATGAATGGGACCAAAGCCCATCCCATGGTGCTCTTAAGATTTGTGCATCCATCTGAATATAAACTGTACCTCAAAAGAAAGAAAATGATTAACAAACATTGAACTCCAATTAGTGAAATGCATTTAAAGGGAAGTATACTTAAGTCTACAACTTAATTTAAAATTCATTAAAGATATAATAGACAGAGGGAGAGGTATATGCATGATACATGACAAATCAAATAAAAGGTTAATGGTAGAATATCTGCAGGGGGTTATATGCTTTATGCACTGTAAAATTCTTTCAATGTTCCTGTATGCTTCAATTAAAAAAAAAAATCCAAAAGAACAAACTCATAGATACAGAGAACAAACTGATGGTTGCCAGATGGCATGGGGGTCGGAGGATAGGCAAAAAAGGGGAAGAGGGGTAAGAAGTACAAACTGCCAGTTATAGAATAAGTTACAGGGGTATAAAGTACAGCACAGGAAATATGTCAATAATATTGTGATAATTATGTGTGGTATCAGATGGTTATTAGACTTATCGTGGTGATCATTTTAAGGTATATGAATGTGTCTGATCACTTTGTTGTACACCTAAAACTAATATAATATTGTATGTCAACTATAATAAAAATAAATTACATTTTAAAAATCCAAGAGAAATTAGAGACCTTCACCAAGACTCTTGCCCAGAGTCATGACCACTCCATTTCTTCATAGAAACAAATATATTTTAATACATTTTAAAGGAATCTTAAAAGAAACCTAGATACCCTTGAGATTTTTATTATTAACCTGTGATGGGCTTTAAAATGTTTATTAACAGTGTCCGTCAATCACTTGGAAAAATTCAAATGAGATAAATCATAAAACATAAACATCAGTTGACATGTTCAACCCAGAACATTACTACTGCAGTTTTGAGCATAACCCACCAGGTGGCAGAGAAAAGGAATCACAGAAAACGTGCACATTTCTAATTTAAATAAATAATGAAAAATATTACTTCTTTTAATGGAAAAGATTTGCAGACTTTTAACATGAAATTCACTATACAGGAGACAGAACTACATGTACGATCTAAATCTGAACTCCAACCTTTGCCTGAGGATATTTGCTTTACATAAAAAATGGCAATTATCTGATTTGCCATGCTCGCTTGCACAATTTCACTCTCTTTCAGAAGTTATCTTTTATGTATTCGTGAGAGAATGCCTATGCAGTCATCCCTTCTCACTGCTCACATGATGAACCTACTCCCCACTCCTGCCAGAACCCAGAAGCCGTGAAACTTCTCAATTTTTCATCACTGTTAACAGATCTTTACCTGCTGTGGTAACAGTTTCAAAGTAGCAGCAGAAGTAAAGGATGTAAAGGGAAAAAGAAGAAAACATTCCGCAATGTAATTACAAAGAGAATAACTAGATATAATTGAGTTATTCATAGAAATCAACATATGTTTATATATAAGACCAACCTCATAATTATTCCATTTGAGCAGGACTTGATTTGTCTCCTGTAATTTTCTAGGAGTCCTAGCTGGTTTGCACACTGAATTAAGACCATCTCTCTACATTTCCCATCTCCAACACATGCTTTGGGATGTCAGTGAAGCAGCGATGGTTTTAGAAAATGTCAACAGTTGTCTAACTTATTTTTTGTTTGGACAGAGGAAGAAAATAAAAAATCAAATTTGTGGAGCCAGAATTCCTTTTAGCAAGTAGATTGATCATATTTTTAGATGACAGAAAATGACTATCCATTAGTACTTCTGCAGGTTGCATCATTGCTACTGGGACATGCGAGAGATTTTTCAGTGTAAAGGAGTCAGTGACATGGTGTGTGGAATCTTCAGCTATAACAGGCAAAACAGCAGCCAACTTTTCTCAGAAACTAACTGCGCTGATAATACCAAAACCCTACTTTAACATTAAAATCCTATAGCCCTGTTTTAGGTTTTGTTGAAAAGCATATTTCTTGGCAATTTTCTTTTCACCTGACCAATGTCATTGTATGGGAAAAGAACGTTGAGAACTCTCTCACAATTTCAGAGCTTCACGTTAGTCTCTGTTGGACTTGTCTAGCAAGTTGGCTCATCCCTTTCCTAACTAGGCAGCAACCAGATATGTTGGTGTTATTCAGGATCACACCCTGCTTTAAATGTGCATTCAGCCTCATTTCCAATATTTAGGACCTGCTACCTTCATTTATATTTCAATACAGGTTTATGACCTCAAGTGTTAACTCGGCCACTCTTAATCACAATTCAGGTTAATTATTTATACTATGAAACAAGAAATTCACTGTCACCTGAAAAATACACTCTAATAATTGTAATAATGTTACATCAAAAGATGGTTTGCTTGAAAATTAAGGAACACAGCATCGTGTTATAGCAAATTTTATTGACTAGTACATTTTATTGCATAGCAAGAAAAATCAGGGATTAGGATATGTATTTTCCTCAAAAACTTTTGGCTCAAAAATAGGAAAAATGATCTCCCTATTTTCTCTGTTTCTTTTCCCCATATCAAGTGTTCTCCAAACTGAAACGTTTGGAGAAATTTTTTTTTTAATAAAACCAATTTTCAACTTAGTTATAATTAGGTTTTAGTCAATGCAGTTACAATGGTTTTTAACTTTGTCTTTCTCTCCAGTCAATTGGGTTATTTTAAAAGCCAGTCAAGCCCGGCCGGTGTGGCTCAGTGGTTGAGGAACGACCCATTCACCAAGAGGTCGCCGGTTCAATTCCGGGTCAAGGCACATGCCCAAGTTGTGGACCAAATCCCCAGTGGGGAGCATGCAGGAGGTGGCCAATCAATGTTCTCTCTCATTGATGCTTCCATCTCTCTCCCTCTCAGTTCCTCTCTCCCTAAAATCAATAAAGGGAAAAAAATGTCTTTAAAGCCAGTCAACTACTTGTAGTCAACATATCATACTATCAGGCAAAATACTGGCTTCCATTAAGTGTCACAGTGGTATTATCCCTACGAAAAAATGTAGAAACTGAGCACAAATGAGGAAGCGTGACTTGCCTGGCTGATGCAAAAATGTCACATCTCCTGAACTTAGTGATTGGTGAGGACAGTTGACTAGTCTCTGCGACTAATAGGAAAAGGCCTTGGGTCCAATCCCCTGGCAGGACAGATAATAATTCACTATTATGGTTACAGATTCTAGTGAGCCAAACATCTGACACATGTAAGCCATAGGTCAAAAGATGGATCAGGCCAGAGAAGGATCTGTGTATATCCATCCATACCCACTGAAAGAAAGACAGCTGGAAGCATGAGCCCTGGGGAGGCCCATCAGTGGTGAAACTAAACACTAAGATTGGCAAGTAGACACACATACACCTTGGAAATTTTAACTACGCCAAGTATGCTGAAGTATCTTGATGACTATGTTGGATGAACCCACACATCACATTGCATTTGTTCCAAATGACACATCATTTGTTTATTAAAGACATCCTTTTCTTATTTTTATTTTAAGTTCTGAGCCATTAGAGATAGCTCTCTTTAAGGTTAACCAAGTTATGTTCTTTGTTGACTTTCTGAAATTATGTGAAAGAAAAAAATAAAAGTGTCAGCTAAATAAAACAAACACTTGGATATATGGGTATTCCAGGTCTACTCTGGAAATAAGGATATAAAATATAAATTTCTCATACATCATACTTAGTACAGTTATAATCATATTTTAAGAATCCAAATGATCATAAATGATATCTACTCTAATTCCTCATTTTTCAGATTAAGAAGCAAGAGCCCGAGATGATAAGAGATTTCCCTGTGCAACCCAGAAGAGTATCAGCACATGGTCACGACATGGAAAGAACCGTGGTAGCCATGTTAACTATTGCAAGGCTGATGCATGGTACCAGTGATTCCCAGGCAGATGGAAGAGGAATTCTCCACACTGGAATTCATTCCAGAGGCAGTGTGAGCTGGGGGAAAGAGTGAAGGATTTGGAATTAGATAGATTTGGATTCTCAATCCCAGCGCTTTACTTACTAGCTCTCTACCTTCTAGCTGTGTGACAATGAGAAAATTAATCTCTTGGAGTCCCAGTTTCTTCAATAAATTGGAAGTAATCAGACCTACTGTGAAGGTCTGATGTGAGGATTAGAGACACTAAACAGGTGCCCAAATAATTGTGGCTATTATTATTGTCGTTATGAGGCTTTAAGCAATAATGAACTCAATTTCATATGGGAAGATAACACCAGGGACCTAGCTTCAGCAGGGCATACTCAATGACTAATTGTTCCAGAAGAAACAAGTAGGAGCTGCAATGATTATGTGTCATTCTCCATTCCTGTCCTCGGATGCCTTTGTCACCTTATGCTTTTAAAAAAATCATGTATTTTGAAAACTTGGCCCAGTCTAGGGGTTTGATGTGTGATCCTAAAATATTGCAAAGCTACCTGGCCTGCACAGAGACTAAGTTGGAAGTTGGGGTTCTCATTTGTAAGGTGTCCTAAGCAAGTGAAACAACCATCCACAGCTATAAGCAGCATGGAGAGCAGGGAGTTCCCCAGTTTACACAGGCAACAAATCTGAATGTAGGTCATTATCTCATTTGTACCCATGGAATTTTAATCTGTGGAGATGACTGAATGATGATATGGAGAGGTCAATGCCACTTAAAGAAGAATTTATTACTTACATTTCCAGAGGAGGAGGTATGCCATGCCACACAGGGCCACCTGGCAAACACTAGGTTTTAGTCAGGAGGCAGAAGCAGTAGAGGAAAGTCTAGACCAGAACCTTTATTGGGGTTTGCATGGGAGCCACAAGACAGGGTAGGGTGAACATTTTAGGATTAGCCAGTATGAATCATTCTAGCAGGCTTTAGGCTATAGGGTTGAGATTACACACCAGGTCTCTAATTGCCTGGTACTTGGTCCTGGGATGACTTAGGTCAGGGAAAATATTGGTATGTGTGAGAGTTAAAAAAGAGAAGTAGTTGGAGGTACAGTCTCAAAATTGGTTGGTCTGCATACAAAAGATATATTCCTAGGCAAGTTATTATTTGGGGGAATTAGCTAGCCCTGGGAGCTACAGTCTCTCCCTGGGTCTGGAATGCCTCCAAAATATTAAAACATCATAAGATACAGAAAATAAAAAGCAGGATTAATCTAGTTACAGAAGTTTCAAACAAGTATTTCCCTTCTCATGCTATTTTCTACTCATCCCTTAATCACTTAATGCTCTCCTATGGTATATAGAAATTACATTTTCATTATATATATAAATAGTAAACAGGCTTTGTTTCAAATTTTCATCTGGATGGAGTTTGGGGTGATTTTTATTCTGCCTTTCATAAAAAGAATTATTTTAGACCTTGAAGTTCATGTTGAGTGATCAAGTCATAGAAGTTCAAGGACTAGATGGCATCTTGGAAGTCACTCAGACTAACTCTTTCATTTTATATCTGGGAAATCAGTCATTAAAAATTCTTCTGAGGCTTAATGGCTTAAATACTATTAAAATCAAACAGAATATAATTAAGCATGTAATTAAAAGCATTAATAACCACACAGCCAAAAAGTGGTTCAATTTCAGAGTGTAACTAAACTCTTTTTTTCTTATCTCCTCTCCTCCAAAGTAATAGTTCAAAGTAGAGACATTAGAAAGAAGTCTCTGCAGATCATCAGAAGTTAGAAAAAACTACAGGAGTCATTTTCAGGACAGATGTTTCTGTATGGAATCATCCTGCCTTCACCAGCACAGTCAGCAGACCTCAGACAGACAAAATCAAGACCATTAACCAGGCCAAGATAGCTTTAGGGTGAAATCAAGGCAAAGGCCCTCACCCAATAGACACCTGTATGAATTCCTGTCTGGAGAAGAATGAATCACTCCATTCTTGAGTTTCCTATTTTTTCACCCCTGCCTAAGAATAATACTGGTTGAGATCACACACACACACACACACACACACACACACACACCCTGGAATAATACTCAGCCATGAAAAAGAATATAATCTTTCCACTTGTGAAAACATGAATGGACCCTGTGGTCATTATGCTAAATGAAATAAGTCAGAGAAAGACAAATACCATATGATGTCACTTATATGGGAATTGTAAAAATATATATATTTCACAGATACAAACAACAGATTGGTGATTGCCAGGGCTGGGGGGATGGGTAAAGGGGGTGAAAAGGTACAAACTTCCAATTATAAAATAAGTAAGTCATATAGATGTAATGTACAACAGCATGGTGACTATAGTTAATAATATTGTATTGCATCTTTGAAAGTTGTTAAGAGATGTATCTTAAAAGTCCTCAGCACAAGGAAAAAATGTTTTTTGTAATGATATATAGTGATAGATGTTAACTACATGTGTTGTCGTGATCATTTTCCAATATATATCAATATAGAATCATATATATATATTTAATAAAAACATTTTTTTAATGATTTTAGAAAGAGAGGAAGGGAGAGGGAGAAAGATAGAAACATCAATGAGAGAGAACATTGATTGGCCGCCTCCTCCATGCTCCCCACTGGGCATGTGCCCTGACCAGGAATCGAACCTGCAACCTCTTGGTGCATGGGTCAACGTTCAACCACTGAGCCACACCAGCCGGGCAATATAGAATCATATTGTACACCCAAAACTAATATGTCAATTATAACTTAATTTAAATAAATAAATAGCCAGCAAAAAATAATAGAAAAACAGCAAGAACGAGCACATTAAATTTGATTTTTAAATTTTTATTTTAGAGAGGAAGGAAGGGGGGAGAGAGAGAAAGGAGAGAGAGACAGACAGACAAGAGAGAACATCAATTTGCTATTCCACTTATTTATGCATTCACTGGTTGATTCTTGTGTGTGCCCTGACCAAGATTCAAATCTACAACCTTGGTGTATTGGGACGATGCTCTAATCAGCTGAGCTACCTGGTACCTGGCCAGGGTTAAATTTGGAAATTCTTTTCTCCATAGCCTGTTCAGCTGCTTGAGAGTCTAATGATAAGGATGGCATGCAAATAACTGTAAGAAATGGAACGGTAGACACTGAGGCATGCCCTTACCTGGAATGAAACATAGAGACTCTAATTGCAGGGAGATGCTAAGGGTGCTAAGAATACCTGGACTTATTCATCCATCTTTCTGAAGCCCTACATACTGCCTAGAAACAAACATGGTTAGACAGTTATTAGAAATAAAAATCACTTCGTTAATTAAGTTTTTGCTTTACCACAGTAATACATGCACACAGTTTAAAAATTCAACTAGTCCTACAAGACTAGTTACAAACAAACAAAAAACCCCAGCAGTTTCCCATCTGCTAAATTCTTTGGGGGGTGGGGGGTAGGGGGAGGCCACAGGTACTTTTTAGAATTTTTTAAGTCAATTATTTTGGTATTTATATACATACCTCTAAAACAACATTTTTATATTACTATTTCTTGGAAGGTTCCCCCCCCCCCACTTTTAGGCATTATGTATGACCTTCCCACTGTGGTAGATGAGAATTTAGCTCTCTTTCAGCTCTTCCCCCAACTTGCCCCACCACGCATACAGACTTCTCACTCCCCCATCTTCCCAATAAAGTTATATTTGTAAGTAGCTCCATATTTACACTATTATCACTATGTAAATCTATTCACAGCATGCTCTGTGATACTTAGGAGGGCTCCTAACTCTAGATTGGAGGGATCATTCAGGCATATATTCATTCAACAAGCATTTATTGGATGCCTACATCATGCCAGGCATTATGCTCAATGCTGACTACCTGGGTGTAAAGAACAGATGTAGAACTTACCCTTATGATGTAGAACTTACCTTTATGATGCAGAACTGTAGCCCAGCCTGTTCTACAGTCTGTTCTGTAACCAGACTGCCAGGAGTCAAATCTCAGCTTTTCCATTTCATAGCCATGTAGTCTTGGGCAACTTAACCACTTTGTGCCTTAGTTACCTAAGAGTTGTTGTTAAATGAATCAAAATATGTAAAGCACATGTAACAGTGCTTGGTGGATGGTAGGCACTATATACATGTACAAAGTGTTATTATTTTAGGAGTCAAATGGAAAGAATATATATATACACACATACAAATAGTCTACAAATTTATATGTATACCCATATATCTATATATATATCTACAAATATTTACATATATATATACATATACCTTTATGTATAGATGTGTGCATATATATATGATGTAAATACTTATATTACACAAAATGGTAAGTGCTAAAGATAAAAAAAAAGTATAGGGTGCTATGAGAGCACTAAACCAAAGGAATCATCACTTAGATGGGGGCTCAAGGAAGGAATGCTTCTCTGAGAATGTGATATTTCAGCTGGAAGTTGAAGAGTGACTAGAAAGTAGCCAGAGTGGGGGAAATGTTTTACAAAAGAGGAAAGAGCTATCTAGCTGGAGAGGGACTTGGCCCCAGGGCCACCTGGCCCCAGAGCTGACAGAGGTGCTGCATTACAATCAAACTGTTTTGCACTAAATCAAGTTTCCTTCTGCACCGCACCCCACCCCACCCCCCAAATAATTCCAAGAGTTTTAGAAACTTTTTTTTTATTGAATATATTGGGGTAACACTGTTTAATAAAATTATATAGGTTTCAAGCATACAATTCTATAATTCATAGTCTGTATATTTTATTGTATGTTCACCACCCAAAGTCAAGTTTCCTTCCATCACTAACCCCACTTTACCCTCTTCAACCTACCCCTAGCCCCCTTTCCCTCTGTTTATCTGTCTATGAGGGTTGTTTTTTTGCTTAATCCCTTTACCTTTTTCATCCAGCCTCCAAACCCCCTTCCCTCTGACAGCTGTCAGTCTGTTCTCTGAATCTGAGTCTGTTTCTATTTTGTTTCTTTTGTTCATTAGATTCTACATATACTTGAAACAATATGGTATTTTTCTTTCTCCGACAGGCTTATTTCACTTAGCATAATACTCTCCAGTTCCACCCATGCTGTCAAAAAAGGTAAGATTTCCTTCTTTTTTGCAGCCAAGTAGTATTCCACTGTGTAAATGTACCACAGCTTTTTTTTTTATCCACTCATCTGCTTCCAAATCTTGGCAGGGTTTTAGAAACTTTGTGACAGGAATGGGGACAAAGACCAAATATATTTCTTATACTACACTTGGGTTCCTTGAAACTTCCAGATGAATTTCAAAATAAGCTTGTTGATTTATGCCAAGATTACAGAAGAGATTTTGATGAGGGGTGCACTGAATCTACAGACCAATTTGGGGAATATTGCCATCTTTACAATATTAAGTTTTTTGATCCATGAGCATGGACTAATTTTCCATGATCTTCAATTTCTTTCAAAAATGTTTTCTTAGTGTTCTGAATATAAGTTCTGTACTTTTTTTGGTAAGTTTATTCCTAGGTATTTTATTCTTTTTGATGCTATTCAAATAAATCACATTATTTTTAAAATTATTGCCCAGGCCGGTTTGGCTCAGCGGTTAAAGCATTGGCCCGCGGACCAGAGAGTCCCGGGTTCAGTTCCCACTGGGGGCGTGGGCTTCGGTTGCAGTTTATCCCCGATCCCAACCGGGGCCGTGTGGGTGGTAGCCACTCGATGTGTCTCTCTCACATTGATGTTTCTCCCTCTCTCTTCCCCCCTCCCTCCCTCCTGCTGTATCTGAAGATAAATGCGAGAATGTCCTTGGATGAGCATTAAAAAATTTTTTAAAAATTAAAAAATTATTTTAACATCTCTGAAATTGAGATATATCTTACAAGGGTACCTTAGCATTATGTCATTCAATTGGCAGTAATTTTTTTATTTTAGTGGACATAAATGTGACTTACAACCAATAGCTTCTAAGATTCAATACCACCATAATACCATATCCTCTATACTGTGGTTTTCAACCAGGGGAGATTTTGAACCCCAACTGGCAGTATCTGGAGACATTTTTCATTCTCACAACTGGAGATGGGATGGCAGTGACATCAAGAGGTTAGAGGACAGGGATGTTGCCAAACATCCTACAATCCCCAGGATAGTCCCCCATAACAAAGAATTATCCAGCCCAAAGTGTCAATAGTGCCAAGGTTGAGAAACTCTACCATTGGGGATATGTTTCTATGTACGTGAACTTTCTGGGGCAAAGTCCATGCTTTCACCAGATTCTCAAAGGCGGTATAACTCAAAAATTTAATAACCACTGGCTTTAATGGACATTTTATCTAGGCCTTGGTAACAAGTGACACATTAATCCTATTTTACAACAGAAATCACCTCTCTAGTTAAAAAGACATCCTGCCAGCCAGATTTCTCTATCCCTTTCCACTGTCCACTCTCATTCATGGCTAAGCAAACACAGCTCTTTGGATTTCCCCTCTGTAGATTCTCCAAGTACCTCATCCACCTCCTATTAGCCAGGTTAATACAATTATTATGGTTATGGTGGCTATTAATGATTAAGTTATAGCTTCATGACATGTTACGCAAGTCCGCTTTCCTTAAACACATCCAGTTTGTTCAATATCCATTTATTCAGTGCTCACGATGTTTAACACATGGCTAGACACTGGGTAAACAGTGACGAAAATGAGCTTACATTGGAACCCTGGAGAGATATTTTAAAAATTTAAACATGTAATTTAAAACTGCAGTATGGGAGGAAAGGTATACAAAGTGAAGGTGAGAGGAGCTGCAAGGAGGATGAAAAGGCAGGACTGAGCAACCAGATCACTGCATGCCACCCAGGAGCAATAAGCAGCCAATGCCTTCCTGGCTATTTTAAACAACCCTGTGGTATGTATACTCCAGTTCAGATCATTTGAGCTGTATTTATATTCAACTAACATTTCCTGGCACTGACAGGCAAATTTGGGAGAGTGGAGGTTATGGGCAAGCTGAGAATGTCAAATGCAAAAGCTTCCTTTGGCCGTGGTTGTCAGATCCAACTACAAACCAATGTGTGGGCAGGGGGTAGGGGGTATGCAGAATAAAGCCACTGTCTCAAATGCTGTTTCCAGGTAAGTCAGCAGACACAATGATCTTTACAAGCACTATCGCTCTTGGTAGATATTGTAAGTTAAAGATCGTGGCCTGGAAATCAAGACACAAAAACATAAACTTAACCGTACTCCCAGTTAGCAACTCAGTGTTTTGTTAGTCAGCCTAAACCATTCAGGGAGGCCTCGCCAGCAATTTTCACCGAGGCTGTCAGGCATTATCTTGAACTCACTAAAACCCTCAGATTGAGGGGTTTCCGTGGGAACGAGGTAAAGAGCGCCTGGTGAGAGAACAATGGCTGTGCGGCCCCGTTAAAGGCCGCCGGGCACGTCGGCCTGACCGAGGGAGGGGGCGGCAGCGTGCGCGGGTGGCGGGCTCCCCAGTGGGTGACCCACGTCGCCCCGGCGCTCCTCTCCGGGCCCCTCCCCAGGTCGGTGCACAAGAGGGCGCCGCAGAGGCGGCGCGTGAGAAGGGACGCGGGGGCTGAGGCCTGTCCGCCACCCGAGTGAGCGAGTGAGCGAGCGAGCGACTTGTGAAACACGCTGCGCGCCGTCACCTGCCAGGACTGAGATCTCGCGGATCCTAGGGCCCGTTGAAAGGGCCCACACAGAGAAGGCTGGAGGGAAGGTGAGGGCGCCGGGACAGAGACCGACGTCCCCGGCAGTTCCATCTCGCAGGGCTGGCCGTCGCCGTGAGGCCCCGCCCCTCGCGCTTATGTAATAGGGGAGCTCTCCCATTGGCCCGCGCCACCGGAAAAGGCGCAGGCGTGCGAGCAGGGCAGGGGCGGGCAGAGCTCGCAGCAGGAAGGCGAGTGGGCGGGGACTACGAGGAGCGGGCGGGCACTGGGGCGATTGGGAAAGCTGCGCGGCGTGCGCGGGCACGAGGCTCAGTGGCCTTCCCCAAGACTGAGGCGGCGGGCGCGCGCGGCGGCGGCGGCGGCGGCGGCGGCGGGCGCGAGGCGCGGGCTGTTGTGTTCCCGGCTCTCCTCTTTCCCCTCTTTGGTGGGTGGAGGAGACCGAAGCGGTGCTGGGTGCGCTCCCCTTTCCGCTGCCTCCGGACACCTCCCCCAGCCCCTTCGCGCTGCGCGGTCTCTCCGACGCAAGACTGTCCCGGCCCGGGTGAGCGGCTGTGGGGGCGGCGCTGACGCCGCAGGACGCCGGGGAACCGGGGTGGGCGCTCGCCGGCGGGGTCGGCGGGGACTGGGGGTCGCCGCGGGTCGCGAGGGGCCGCCGGCCTACCCCGCCTCCCTGGGGGCGGCCAGGCTAGTCCTGCCCGGCGCGGGCCGCGGGAAGGAAGGGGAGCTCGGGCGCCTGCCAGGCCCTGCAGGTGGCCGGGTCGCAGGCCGGCCGCGGGAGTGAGCGGTAACCTTACCCCCTGGCGACAGCAGCTGGTCGGGTTCTCGACGCCCGGGCTCCTCGTTGCCGAAGGGGCCGGGTTTCGGGCAGTCAGGGCCTCCAGGAGGTGCGTCAAGGGCCAGGGTCCGTGAGGAGTGGAGGGTAGGTGGGGACTGTGTGGCCCTTTAGTGGCAGGAAAGAGGAGGGGGCTCCCCGAGGCGGGGGAGGCCGGTTTGGGAAGAAAGGTGGCCTAGCCTGCAGCTGAGGTCAGTGAAGTGTTGGGTGAAATAGATCGTAATTCTGGTGCTTACATCTCTCCCCTCCTCAAAAGGATGTAATTAAAAGCTGGGGTCTGGACGTTGATCATTGCACGGGCCTCTTCGTTTCAGATGATTATGGAGAATGATCCACTTCCTGGATCCAAAATCTTGTCTTTACTCATTCTGGTTTTGGTTTTAAGAGAATCTCTGGGGCAGTGCTTACTTGTTGCCTCCTGCAAGAGCTCCTCATTTTAAAAGAACTCGTTATTCTTTTTACTACTTCCCTCTTTGCAGCCCCTTCAGAAAACCACACTAAATGAGTCATGTTAAAAACCAGCTTTTTGGTATTTGTAAATGCCTTCTTGCCCCTCATTTTGTCGCATTTAATCGAGGACCAGTTATGCTTAAGATTTTGTAGAAAGTCCGATTGGCTTAAGAGCAATTCCTAAATTGAACTGCCCAAAAGCAGGTGGTTTGTTCATTTGCATTTCTGTTTTCAGAAAGGAAATCAATGCAGTATATTGTTAGAAGTTAGGGGCCTACTTCACGAATTTAGACTGTTTGATTTTACTTCCTTTACCTGGTGTTAAGTTTTCTGTTTTAAAAGTCAGAAAAAGCGACTACAATCTTTTATTTATTAAAGCTTTATGGCTTTTGTTGATTTTTAGTTACAACGAAAAGTGGGTTAAATCTATTGCATAATGTTATATTTTAGGAGAAATCATAATTACAAAAGTTAAAAAATAATGTGTATCTAATGATACAGCTTTGTACAGATTACTGCCTGAGAGTGTTATCAAAATAATTAACAACTTCTAGATATCAAAGATACCTTTTTTTTTTTCGGTTAGTCCTCACTGGAGTATATTTTTTCCATTGATTTTTAGAGAGAGTGGAAGGGAGGGAGGAGAGAGAAAAACATCGATGTGAGAGACACATCGATTGGTTGTCTCCTGCACGACTTCAACTGGGTCTGGGGATCGAACCCACAACCAAGGTATGTGCCCTTGACCAGGGATCGAACCCGAGACTCTCTGGTCCTCAGACTGATGCTCTGACCACTGAGCAAAACCAGCCAGGGTGCAAAGATACCCTTAAATGTACTTAAAAAAAAATCATTCCATTTGGCTTGGAATTTGGTTTAAAAAAAAACAAAAATGGAAGTTTACTCTTCAAGGACTAACACATCTGGTAATATTTGCCATTATTTGGTGGGAATAGGGTTCTTATGTTAGGCTAGCATATTAAACATTTTTGTAATTTGTTAAAATATCCAACTGGCTTCAGTTCAGTGTTTAATGCTAGAGGAAACTTGCCCAATTATTTTTTCAGTTTCCCTTTTTCTTTTTGGGAGACGCTTAGGTGTTTCTATGAAATGCTTTGACCTGATATCCATTAACTAGTTAGGGTTCCAATCAGAAAAAAAGCCAGCACTCCTTTCTGGTGAAGTTAAGGTAGATCCATTGTATGTTCATGTCCTGCAATGATTTGAAAGTTTAAAATTTATAATCCACCAGTAGTAGAAAGTGGTATCTTTCATTTTTATATAAGTATTCTTACCCTTTTTATGAGGTTTATTCTCTCAACTGGGAACTCATTTAATCTGATTTAATAATTTGTCTAGTAATCCTGTGAAGACCAATTTTTAAGAAAGATTTAGCATAGCACAGTAGTTTTATGAAACCTAAGTATTTAAGAGAACAGTACTCATTGCTCCTATTATCTCATTTAGAGGCATTAGATGACAGCTCTTATTTCTCTTCAAGTTGTAAGTCTCAGGTCACAACAGTGAATACTGGAAGGGGAAAGTACCTTTGAAAAGTGACCAAATAAATGATTGGGGAAGGAGGCTAAACTTTTTTTGGTAAACTCTTAAAGATTACATATAGTAAAGTGCAAAAATCTTAGATGTCTAGCTCAGTAATTTTTACAAGTATACACACCTGTATAACCATTACCAAAATCAAGATGTAGAATATTAGCACTTCAAAATCCCCCTCGTGCTCTTTCTTTCCATTCACTACCTTCCAGATTAGCTGTGCCTGTTTTGAACTTGATATAACATATGTTCTTTGTATTGGGCTTCTTTCCTGTAATACTGAGATATTATCATGTTGTTACTTGTAATATAGTTTCTTCTTTTTTAATGCTACATAGTATTTCATTGTATAACTATACAAGTTATGTATCCATTTTACTATAAATAGACATTGGATTATTTCCAGTTTTGGATTTTACTATTAATAGACATTTGGATTATTTCCAGTGTTGGAAACTGGTGCTCTGAACATTCTTGTACTGTGTCTTTTGGTGTACATACATTTGCATTTCTGTTGAATATATACCAGTGTGGGCATTTCTGCTGGATATATACCAATGTAGAATTGTTAGATTATAGAGTAAACAACTGCAGTTTTCTACAGTAGTTGTACCAGTTGATTCTCTAGTAGCATCGGATGTGAGATTTTGAAAACCCATACATTTTGATTAACAACTATTTCTATAAAACTTAAATCATGATGAGAGTTGCCTTGTTTAGATTACACTGTATTACAGTAAATAAATCACTCTAATGCCTCAACTTCTGTTTTTAGATATGGCTCGTGGACAGCAGAAGATTCAGTCTCAGCAGAAAAATGCCAAAAAGCAAGCTGGACAAAAGAAGAAACAAGGACATGACCAAAAGGCTGCTGCCAAAGCTGCCTTAATATATACCTGCACGGTCTGTAGGGTAAGGGAAATTGAAAGACATAACTTTCCTATGGACTGTTCTTTCATTAGAGATTGGGTTGTATAGGTTAACATTTTGCAATCGTGGCAAAATAAATGCTTTACTTGAAATAGTAGATTTGAGAGCTGGTTATTTTGGGAATCCATCCTTCTTCATTCAACAAATATTTTATTGAATGGCTCCAGTGACCAGACAGTTTTCCAGGTGTTAGGGAAAGGACGGAACAAAGCAAAGTCCCTTTCCTCAGGGAGAATAAAGATGCCTTCTTAAGAGAAAACAATACACTTTGAACTTGTAATGAAGTCAGAATCTACAGTCTCAGTTTAGAACTACATAAGACTACATAAGATACTAATAAATAAAACTCTTGTTATACAGTTGGCTTTTTATTTCTTTCATTATATCCATAGTTAGGATGTCTGTAAAACAATATAGAGTTTGTTCACATTGAGGGCTTATACTAGAATTAATGGATTTTATTATATTTGAAGAATAATCATAGCTGCTGCTGAGTGCTTACCATATGCCAGGCACTGATCCAGGAGTTTTACATGTATGAGCCCATTAATCCATACAACAACCCAATGAGATAAAGTACTTCCATTATATCCATTTTACAGAAGAATAAATTGAGTCTTAGGGATTATATAGCTTGCACAGGGTCACCCAACTAGTACATAGAAGAGCTGGAATCTGAACCTAGGTAGTCCAGCTCCAGAGTTTATCCTCTGGACAAAATTTAAGAAGTTTTAAAAGCCAGAGTCTCTTTCTTTCCTATTTAAGCTTACCACCCTTGAAGTAGTACATAGACATTCTAAAGGAAAAATACATAGTGAGGTTGGTTTAATACATACATACATATATAAAAATATATATAAATATAAATATATATATATAAAAATATATATATATATATATATATTTGTTTTACCTTTTTTCCAAAGCCCTATACGTGAGTAGGGTTGGTGCTATGGATGGGAAAGGATACTGATAAGACATGATTCCTGGATTAATTATCTATTGAAGTCATTACTGATGAAATAGTAGTTCCTAAATTCATAAAAGAGAGAGAATACTTGTTAACGTTAAATATTCTTGTTCATATTGAGCTTTGATACACTCAAAATAATAAAATTGAGCAGCTTCAGATTCTATTTGGAGAGATACAGGGTAAAAGTAAAATTCACTAAATTGATAAAGAAATACTTTGACTTAAAAGTACTAGAGTAGTTCACATATTCAAAACAAAAAACTTTTATGTTTTGTTTAATTGAATGTTATAAAGAATACATAGTTGAAGGTCCTTGCCTAGGCAAGTCAGTATAGTGTAGTATTTGAGAACGGCAATACCTAGTACTAGGTTAAAGCATAAGTCTCGGGCAAATAAAGTTCTGGGGTTTCGTTTGCTTATGTAAAATGAAGATAGTAGGAACTAATTTAAGATTACTATGATAGTTCAGTGAGAATTCAAGAAACATGCCTAACATAATACTTCAGTACAAGCTACCTATTTGCTATTATATAAGTAGAATTCTTCATTCTCTGTGACCCACCCCTATGTGAAATGTGGGACTGCTAAAACTTTCATTACATGGTCATTTTTTTTTTTTTAATAAAATATTTTCTTTATTGATTTTAGAGGGAGAGGGAGAGAGAAATAGAAACATCGATGAGAGAGAATATCAATTGGCCACCTCCTGTATGCCCCTTACTGGCGATCGGGCCCACAACCTGGGCATGTGCCGTGACCGGGAATTGAACCAGTGACCTCTTGGTGCACGGGTCCATGCTCAACCAGTGAGCTACACCAGCCAGGCTACACGGTCATTTTTTATATGCCAGTGATTGTCTAGCATAAGCAGGCTCGGGACTTTAAAAGTTTATACATTTTTGTTTTATGAATAAGATCTAACTCCTTTTGGTACAATTTTTATAATTAGACACAAATGCCAGACCCTAAGACCTTCAAGCAGCACTTTGAGAGCAAGCATCCTAAGACTCCACTTCCTCCAGAATTGGCTGATGTTCAGGCATAAAGTTGTTTACAGGTAATTGACCTTTTTTTGTTGTTGTTGTTAATGTCACGGTTGTATATAAGAACAAAATTGCCTTCTATAACTGTGAAATTGATTTTTACCTTCTAAAGTTAATGTTTAACTTTATAATTATTAAAAATCCATTTTCCCAGACCATATCCTGATGAAATAGAAGTTCTATTTACTACTGTAGCCAGAAATGGGGGGATGAAGGGATGCTGGCCAACTCTGGTCCAAGAATGGAAGACACTTGTCAGCTTAAAGAAAATAACTATTATAAAGGTATTGAAGGTCTTGCTTAGAGAATTAGTGCAGACCAATGTTCCTGAGTGCCTTTGCAGGTATTTTACTTAACAGTGCTTAGCAGAGCTTTTAAGTGCATTAAAATACAGGGCAAAATGCAGGTACACTGTATAAACTTGGTAGCTGCTTGAAAATAATTTTTACTTTCTGTGTGGTTGGGTTTTTGTTTTTTTTTTCCTCCTAAATGGTTGTGATGGTGGTGGTGTGAAAAATATTTTTTTAAAGTAAATTAATCAGAGTTCTGTTTATAAAATCCTGTTGAGAAAGCTATCACAGTAACTTGATAGCTTAGGCATGTTGTGTGTCTTTGTTTTTTGGTTTTTTTAGGCATTTGAAATGTATATAAGTTGTATTTGTGCAATGCTAAGCTTCACAGAAAATTTTGTTTATGTTTTATAGGTGAATTCATGACACCTTTGACTCTTCTACTGTCTCAGACCTTAGGTAACAAACCTGCAGCTGCTTTTCTAACAAACTGTTGATCAGCAAAAATAAAGGGGCTACAGAAACACTCATTTTTATGCTGTTCCCTTTTGGGCTTCATGCAAAGACAATTCTGTGTAAATGTACAGTTGACTCTAATTTGGAAATCTGAAAATCAGTCCATCCTTGTTATAAAAAATTTTTTACGATTGTAATTATATTGATGTTCATATTGTGTAAAATAACTCATTTAATAAAGTAGTACTTTGATTTTACAACATCACAGGATAAGTGGTTCTAGAAATTCTGTTCTAACTTTCCACATTATTTGCCTTATAAAGATCTAATGAATTCATCAGCTAGAATTGCAAGTGCAGTTCTTATCTCCCTCTCAGCTCAGAGGCAGGTTCGTTAGTTAAACTAGAACAGACTCATTCGTTAAATTTGTGTACACAATTTTATTGGCAGCCACTGATTTAGGTGAAGAATGACTTACTTGCTGCCTTAGTATATTGCAATCATGTGTCATTTTCTCCTCTGATTGTTTCCTGTTTTTGAGGTTGGAATGTTTCAACTTGCTGTATGACTTGGCTTATAGCTGCCTGCCCAGGTATACCCTGTAGATAAGTGATAAATTCCTAAAGCGGTTGGATCGTTAGTGAGCCCTTATGACAAACTAAGTTCTGAAATATATGTCATAATGAAATATCAGCAAGCCTAATTATTTATTACAAAATATAGAATGTATGTGAACCGGTAAAGATTTATCTTTTATAAATTATATTGGATTCTTTGAAAATTCTTCAAGTTCTTTAGTTTGAAAATGAAACACATAATTTGGAGGAGTTTTTGGAAGTTATTAATGATTTGACCAGTTCTAGAATGGATTTTACATTAAAAGGAAGATTGGAATGACTTGTGGCTGGGTTAATTCCAAGAACCTTATCCCTCCTTTCCTTTTTGAGTCATTGGTTTTAGTAGTTTACTTTGTTTTGGTTCCTAAAATCAAAGACTGTACAGTATGACTTGCATCTGAACTAGAAAAGTATTAAAATAGGCTAGTATGCACATTTATTTGGTTCCAGCTATGAGGAAGTATATTCAGATGGATGAGGTAAAAACCCAGTTAAAGGAGACTAGTTTTAGGATTCTCCTAATTTGCTTTTGTCATCTATTAACTTTACAAGTGAAACTGTAACTCAGTTTAAATTTTAAGGTTAATAGGAAGAACAATCAAATATTTACTGGTAATTGCTTAGAGCCACAAATCTGATCCTGTGGATTAAAAAATGCATTCCCTCTTTCTGCTGTAACTCATCACAGCATTTGTTTTGTAGCTGTGCATATTCTGCCCACCTTGTCTGTCTGCACTGTAAGTTTAAAATAAGATATTTTCAAGGAAAATCTTCATTGGTGATAGTTTCTTAGCAATTCCAATTCTTATACCATTACTTTAAAATAATGATTTTTTTGATGTATTTAATTTCCTAAGTTTCAGATTTAATATGTTATTTCCCTACATGTTCATTACCAGAACACTAATTAGAATTTACCTAATTGCTTGTGGTGGGTATTATAGAAGTTCTGGTTAAATTAGAATTTAAAAGTTTTTTAAGTGCTTTGAATATATGTATGTTTATGTTTAGCAACAAATCATTTAAAAACCATTTAGAAGTTTTGGGTTAATTTTTTTTTTCATTTGTTTTACTGACTCTTACTCAGAATAAAAGTTTTTTGTTCTTATATTTAACCCTTTTTTATAAGCAGCTCAAGACATCATATTTAACTATATTTCAGTGATGGGAATAGCTGCATTGATCTTACATAAGGCATTAATTCTCATCCTCTATGTGAGCATTATTAGTACAATCCCCTTTTTATTATGTTTGAGCTAAATCTGTTATAAGAGAAAAATTAAAATTCTTAAACATCCTTGTCATTTAATTTGAAGATCCTTTAACAGATCACAGCAAAGTTTGTCATAAAACTGTTATGGTGTCTTCAAAGACTTGATAAAATACACTGAGAGAATTGGTTGGCTGTATTCTGTATTTCCTTTAGTTGCCAAAAGGAATGGGGTTAAAATTAAACTTGTTTCCATTCTCCTTCGTATGGATTTACATCCCCTTCATCCCCTTGTTTAATTGACACGCTGGGGGCTCAGTTGTGTGATGTAATGTCCTATTAAAGAAGATATTAAAGAAAACTAAACTAAGTCTAATTTCTTCTACATTTTAGGAGTTTTTATATTGCCTCTTCTCTCTCTCTTTTTCTTTTTTTTTTTAATTTTTCAACTTAGACTTGTCTCTTAAGTTTAGAGCTCAGTAGTTCTAAGGGTGACAGGAGATTTCTTTCATTTCTCATTGTTTTTCCTGTAGTCTGTTTTGGATCTATAGACTGTTCTTAAAAGTGAAAGGAAGGTGGTTGTCATTCTGAAACCTTGCTCTATAAAATAAGTATACTAAGTTGTTAGAAGGGGGAAGTAATTGACTATTAATATAAAAACAATACTAAAAATGCTTAGGTCAGTTAATTTAATTGGTTGGATAAGTCCTTTTTGACATTGACTCAGATTTGAGATAACACGTTTGGTTTTATATTTAAAATACTGTATAGCTAATTACTTATGTCATAATTGAGTTCTGAGATTATGTCGCATGAATAAGATAGAATTTACCAACATTATTATTTAAACTACTGAATCTGAATTCATTTGTGCTAGATTTTAATTTTTGTGGGGGTTTGGGGTTTGGTTGGTTTTGGTCAGAGAGACATAATTTTTGGAGTGTATAGCAATGAAGATCGACACTAGGGGGTTGTGTTTACTATGACTTTACATTCTGACATCTTCCAGACTAGCTTAATTTTATCTATTGTAAAAGTTTCACAAAAATCTTAGGCACTTCCAATGTGTAGATTTAATAAAACATCTATCTATCAACTTGACCGACAAAATAGATGTTTTATTAATAAAAGTTTATCCTGTCATTAATTGTTGATTACCTTATTAAACTGAAAATTAAATATCTTCTATTTTAAATGTTCTTTGGATAAGCTGTTTACTGAGTTACCCATATTTTGGGGAGGGTTTTTTTGTTTTTTTAAGCAATCATTCTTTAGCTCCAATTTTTATACACAGTACGGCTCCAAATTTAAAATCTGCACATGTAGAAACAGACTTAAATCATTTATGTCCATACAGGCATATCTACAGTGTGAAGTAATTATGTTAAAACCATAGTACTTTTTAATCATTTTTTATGTATATAACATCTTTTTCTATACATATTAATAATGGCTTAGGTTTTTATAGACCAAATCGGTACCTCACTTTATCACTGCTTACTATCTTGTAAAATTGAGAATGTAACTTGTATTTTGGATTGTTTCTTATTAAAATTTTAATTACTAGGAAGTACACCATCATAATATTTCCTCTATTACAATGTAACATTCCTATATACAATGTAACAATGTGTCTCAAAATGATATCTTATAGCTAGGGTAGCCATACATCCTGGTTTGCCAAAGACAGTTTTGGTTTAAATATTTCATATTAAATATCAAATTAATATTAGGTATTAAGGTATCTCGTTAAAAGTCTTAACATTACCTCCTTTTACTCACACCTCAGTTTGTCAAGCAACTGCTTTTTTTAAATGTAGATTTAAAAAAAAAAACTTAAACTCAGAAATTCTTACTCATTAAATGGGAACATATGGTACTGGCAAGGTTTGTCTTAAAGTCCTCGAATCTATTTTTATTTGTTATTTTAAAACTCCAATGGAGACTTAAATGTCTGGTAAAATGAACTAGATTCCAAAACTTTGAGATGCCTTTACTAACAGGTATTCATTATAAACTTTACATTGCTTGTACCAAGTTGTTCAGACTTTTGTTTTCTGATCATCTTTTCATCCAAAGGACTTACGGAAATGGCCAGTTGGGATTAGAGGTACTGCCTGTTAGTATAGACCGCTTATTGAGGAGGGAAGGACAGTCAGCATTGGCTGCAAGTTAGATGTCTACCGGGCTAACAGTATTGAAAATTTATGTCAAATCTTTTATTTTTGATACAGGATACTTCTATTTATTTGATCTGATCTCTGAAATTTTCTTTTTTATAATTCTTAGTTTTGGAATACTTTCAGACCTTCAGAGAAGTTGTGATAGTAGTCTAAGAGAGTTCTCAGTCCCCTCACCCAATTTCAGTTTACCCTTAATGTTTTTATTTTTCAGTTACAGTTTACGTACAATATCATATTAGTTTCAGATGTACAACTTACCTCTAATTAGTTCTAATCTTACATAACTAGGGTATGCTTGTCAAAACTAAGAAACCAGCATTGGTATGTTAACATTAACTCATTTGTCTATTAATTGCCTTTTTCTGTTCCAAGGTCCTATCCAGAATGCTACATTGCATTTAGTTGTCATTTCTCCTTGGCCTCTTGTGGTCTAAGATGGTTTCTCAGTCTTCTCCTTGTTTCTCATGACCTTGACAGTTTTGAGGTGTACGGAGGTATGTTGTAGAATATCCCTCAGTTTGGATTTGTTTAATGTTCCTCTCATGATTACATTAGGGTAACAGGTTTTTGGAAAGAAGACCACAGAGGTGAAGTGCCCTCCTCATTCACTTTGTAGGTGAATGATCCCCACATGACATTACATGGTTAAGGTGCTATCTACCAAGTTTCTCCACTGGAAAGTTTTTTCCTTTTCTTTTTTTTTAAAGAAGTCTTTTTGTTATTAAATATGTTTTTATTGATTATTTTTAGAGAGAGGGGAAGGGAGAGAGAGAGAAACATCAATGTGAGCGTGAAACATGGATCAGCTGCCTCCTGCACACCCCCTACTGGGAATCGAGCCTGCAACCTCTCAGTCCATGGAACAAAGCTCAATCCACTGAGCCACACCCCAGCCTGGGCCATATGCTATTTTTTCAGTCAGTCAAACCCCTACTCAAGGGGATGGGGATTTAGCTCCACCTCCTGGAGGTGAGAGTATATGTATATTATTTGGAATTCTATAGGGAAAATGTTTTTCTTCTCCCCATTTAGTCAATTTATATTCACATGGACTCATAATTTAATACTATGTTATTTATTTTGTAACTCAAATTATTCCAGCTTTGGCCATTGGGCACTCAATCATATTGGCTCCTATATGCCTTTGACAATTGCCCATCCTTTTTTGAGCATTTCCTTATTTTTAGTTTAGGAAGCTCCAGGCTCATCTTGTATTGTCCTTGCCCAGCTCTAGACTGAGCCATTTTTCCAAAGAACCCTGACTCTCTTTATTGCAGGATGGTAACAAGATCTGGGGGTGAGGTTTGTGGGTTTTTTGTTTGTTCTTTAAATTATGAAATGTTGGACTTTTCCTCATCATTAACTAATATGATTGGGTTGTAAGAAGAAGAGTATCTTTATTCCAGATCTTTATGGGATGAGCTCTTAAGTCACCAACATATTTATTGAGAATAATATATATGAAGTTGCTTTATAGCTGTAAAGCATTACATAGAAACAACTTAGTATTATAAAAGAAATATAACTAAGGTTCCTTTAGAAATTAAAATACATTTTAGGATATAATGCATATATTTATTTACATAATTTTAAGCTATATGGTTAAGTGTTTGGTGTGTTTTATAGACAATAACTTCTACGGGAATCCATAAAAGGGAGATGATTTGTGAGTTGGAGAGGTTGATCTGTGCCTGAGGATGGGGAGTCGGCTGGGGGAGGAGTAGGAGTGAATAGGGAATCAAAATGAGGACGGCTGAGTGAGCAAAAAGCTCAGTCAACTACATAAGTTTCTTTGAGAGACAGTGAGTAGGCCAGCCAGGGCATAAGGCTTGTGAATGAGAGCCTTTGAGCCTACGAATGAGAGTGGGGAGCGGTCATTAGAATGGAACCATATTGTGCAGTGTGTGCGCACTGCAATAAATAGTTCAAATGACTCCCGACACTGTGGGGACCCTTTCAGGGTTTGGAGCAGGGTGATGACATGTTAGGAAGATAAATATTTACCAGTGATATATTCTGTTAGTACTATTTTGACAGATTTTTTTTTTTTAACAAAGTCTTGTACTTTCCTTGTTTTTTAGCAGAGTATACTGTCCATAATTTAACTTTTGATTATTCAAGGTCATTTGAATGCAGATTCACAGGCAATAATTTTGCTCTGCTGTAATGCAGTGACATTGCTAGTGCTCAGAGAGCTGTATTTAGGAATGTGTGGCTCTGCATTAAATGGTCCCGGACTACAGTGTGCCTCTACGTAATATTTGTTGTCTTCTACTTGGTTATAACAGTAATACATTGTCATTATGTATAGAAATTTGGAGAACATATAGTAAAGTTCAATTTTAAATATTTACTGGGACAGATACTTTTTGGTGATTTTTCTCTCTTTCACATATACACACTTGTACACATGCATACATGCAAATAAATATTTTAAGTTAATGCCTACTTTTGTTTTTATGTAGTCACTTCTGCATATTGTGTTTTTGTCCTTTGCCATGTCAGTTAACATACATAACAAGTGGGATTTTTCTCAATTTACAAGCTTTGTGTAAGTGAAATTTTTGTGGCTGTATAATTATCTAATGGGTAGGTTTACTATAGTTTTCTTTTTAGAATTAAGCATTATAAATTTTAATGCTTTTGCTAGAAGATAGGTGACAATATTTTGAAGAATGTATAATATTTTATTAAAATAGAACCAGAGTTGCAGGCTGGAGCCAAGAGGAGCAGGTTACACTTGGCCAATGGTGTTCGAATGTTGCTTTACTTTCATTTGAATACTAGTATTTTTTTTTCATGAATTTGGTAGCTTAAACGTGGTGTCTTTTGTTGATTTCTAGTGGAGTTTGAACATTTTAGTTATATTTATTAACCAGTTATATTTACTATTTTTATGAATTGTCCATTGCCCATTTATTTGTTTAAGGTCTTCTAATACATTCGATCTGCTATCCACAGTAAACTAGGAAGAACTGAAACTTGCCAGGGGATATTAGATAACTAGGGTTATGAAATTCATATTTATGGGCTCTCTCTGCACAACTTAAGTCTTAGCTATAGATAAGCAAAGTGTAAAACCACACTTTGCATTTAAGGCATAGTTTTTATTCAAGACTAATGAAATATGCTTTTAATTTATTAACACCTGCCTGTTATGAAGAAATATGAAAAGTAATTTTTACTGTCAGTTCAGCAAGTTACAGTAACAAAATAGCCTTTCATGCTTCTAGAGCTTCTTTCTGATCTGCATATGTTATTTCATATTTTCATATATGGATTTTATAGTAACAAAATAGACTGTACTTAAGCCTTGCTTTGAATAGCTAGGAATATTTCTGATAGGAAGAGTTCCTGAAATAGGATAGGAGATTGTAAAACATGAGAATTTAAAGCTGTAGTTGAATGACCCAGTGAGAAAAATGGCAATGTCAAAGTTCAAATTTGGCTCTGCTTTTTCTTAGCTGAGTGAACTTGGACAGGTTACTTACCTTTCCGAGCTACAGTATCTTCTGTCACCTTACACAGAAACTAAAACCTAACTCAAAGGATTATTCTACCTTAAGGAGTAAATGACACGAGTATAAGTAACTCCCCCATCATTGGTGCTCATCCTTCTACTGAAATGCAATACATAATGTATGTCACACATGCCATTCTTATTTTTGCCCATTTTTGCTTGTGCTTTTTCTCACTGAAATACTTTCCCTTTTTCCATCTAACCCCAGTTTCTTTCTATGGAAATGCTACCCATTCTTCAGGGCTCAACTCAAATGCTGAATTTTTTTCATGAAGCTCAGCACTTTAGAAAAATGTATTAAATGTGGGAAAAAGAAATACATAGTAATAAATAGGAAACAAGGCTGAAAACAATTTTAAAAGTAGTGTCAGGAGACTTGAGTTTTAGGAAGGCAGAGTTCCTGAAAAGTGGTAAAGAACATAAACTTAGTTTTCAGCCCTGGCTGTTGTGGCTCAGGTGGTTGAGCATTGTCCCATGCACCAAAGGTTGCTGCTTGATTCCCTGTCAGGGCACATGCCCAGGTTGCAGGCTTGATCCCCAGCAGTGGGCATGCCAAAGGCAGCTAATTGATGTTTCTTTCTCACATTGATTTCCCCCCTCACCCCCTCTCTCCTCTCTCTCTAAAATCAATAAAAACATATTTTAAAAAAATAATTTAGTTTTCAGCTAAGCATCAATAACAAGGAATGTGTGTTTGATAGCACTGCCTTAGCAACTTCTGTTTATTTGCCATGTATTTTGTAAATTCTCATTGTAAAAATGAAACAGGCCTAATATGATGAAATATTAAGGGGACATATGATTTCATTGGGTTTTCACCTGGCCTTTATTAATTACAACTCTTAAGGATATAGGAATTTCCAGGATTTCACCTTAAATCTGACTTTCTAGGAAAGTGATAAAGATGAGAAGCTACCCACAAGACTAGAGATAGATAATTTGTGTCTTGATTTTCACAGAGCTCAGAAGACAGTATTGAAGACGGTTCAGAACTGTATATTTGCTCTTAGTCTCTAGGTAAATACATCATTATCATTTTACAGTGAGCCTCCCTTCTCCTCAGTTGGGACTAACTTCATCTATAGTTTTGTTTTGTTTTTTTCTTTATTGATTTTAGAGACAGAGGAAGGGAGAAGGAGAGAGAGAGAGAAACATTGATGAGAGAGAACATCAATTGGCCGCCTCTTGCATGTCCCCCACTGAGGATTTGGCCCACAACCTGGGCATGTGCCCTGACCAGGAATCAAACCAGTGACCTCTTGGTGCGTGGGTCAATGCTCAATCTCTGAGCCACACCGGCCGGCCTCATGTGTGTGTCTTCCTCCAACCACATTTGCCTGTCCTGCAACAACAGAAATTCGTGTAGTTCCTGTCACATCCCTTCTAAAGCTATCTGTTGTTCTCCGTTGCCCACCAGATGAGCCCACACTCCTGGGCTGTGACATGCCTCCACAGCCTGGCCCCAGCCTGTGCTTCCAGCCAACCCCTTCTGCTGCTGTATCTGATCCCAGGCTCATGCTAAGGTGAATTACTTGCTGTTCTTGATTAACTCTACCCTTTCTTGTCTCCACACAGTTTGTCTCTAAACTAGGGTGCCCTCTTTCTCTTCCATTCCTTTGAGGCTTCTCTCTAACTTTTCCCAATGTTCTCTAATCTAATAAGATCACTCTTTCTTACTCTTATATCTTGTAGCCACTTCGAGTAGTCTTTTATCTTTGCATCATTATGTATTCTGTTCTTTTCTAGGATCCTTGTGAACAGGAATTACTTGATTTTGTGCCTACTTGAATGTTTACAACCAAGCATGCAACTGTTTATTGTCTTTAAATGTTGCATTCCCTAAGTGACAAGACACAATTCTCATTGCTTTTGTGGATTGCTTTTTTTTAACTTTGATTTGCTTTTTTAGATGACTAAAAGTCATAAAGAGTGTTTGTTACAGGCAATGCTATGCATGTAGAATACTTTATACTTGACAAAGTGTTTTTGCTTTTTTGAAATGCATATGAAAATACACTTGAAGAAATAAAGGGGCAGCTTGATAATATACCTTAATTTCAGCAAGGCAGGGTAATGTATTATAATCTTAATAGCAAGATTTTTTACAGACAGTAATACATTTGAGTTAAACTAATTTTGAACTTCTGTACTGATATGTTTAGTAGATGTGTGGCAATATACCAAGTTCTGTAAAGCTCTGTCCTGTCCAGTTTAAATAATGTGTGTATGTGTGTGAGCAGTTTACAGAGTATGGAGGGAAGCAAATAGAAAATTACAGTTCAGAAAGATTTTAGGCTGAAGTGAAACCAACAAGAAGCAGTTCAGATGGAATAAATGTAAATCTATTTAGGGTTTATAAAAATTGCATTGTGCAAATCCAAAATATGGACAGGAATTTGTCTTGGCATTTTTTCATGTGAGAGCCAATATGTTCGTTTATTGTAGGCTTATGAGTCAAGCATGATTTCTCTGCTTTAACGGTGGAAATGAAATCTTAGTTTAGGAGTATATACATATTAATTACATAAAGTCATCTTCATTCATTGATAGCCAGTTTTCATATTTGATTCTGGGTGTTTTTATTGTTGTTTTTAACTGAAATATATCTTGGCTAGATTCCATTCACTGGGGGAAGAGGTCTCAGATGATGAGTAGACTGTTTACAAGGGAGACACTTGGAAAGTTGCTGTGGGGTGCAGATCTGGAAGCCATCCATGATGGAGATGACCTCACTGTAGGAAAAATTATTAACAATGCCTGAATCTAACCAATTGCAGAATGATTTGTCTGATGGAATGAGCATCCCTTCCCTCAAGTTCTTGCAAACAGGTTGCCTAGTCATGTCTGGGACAGTGCAGCAGGGTTTTATAGCACTTAATGGGAAGGGAGGTAAAGTAGATAGGCTCTGAGATCCCTTCTTGCTCAACAATCCTGTGATACCCAATAATGTACAGTCCTGGCAGCACGTAGACAGTTCTGTGCTTTGAGCAAGTTTGTCAAGAGAGCAGTAGAAAAAGTAGTAGGAAGAACTCCTCTTATATTGACTTACGTTAATGTACAAACTGCTTGGTCTTTGTCCTTATCTTTCTCAGATGCTTGTAAGTTTTTTTGTTTGTTTGTGTTTATCCTCACCTGAGGACGTTTTTGCATTTATCTTCAGATAGAGCAGGAGGGAGAGAGGGAGGAAGAGAGAGAGAAACATCAATATGAGAGACACATCGACTGGTTGCCACCCACACAACCCCAACGGGGCAGGGGACAAACCGCAACCACCGCAACCCAGGTACGTGCCCTTGGCGGGAACCAAACCCGGGTCTCTCTGGTCCGCGGGCCAACGCTCCAACCGCTGAGCCAAACTGGCCAGGGCAGACGCTTGTAAGTTTTAAACGGGGAGAATATTGCCTGGCTGATATAGTTCAGTGGATTGAGTGTCATCCTGTGCACCAGGAGGTCACCAGTTCGATTCCTGGTCAGGGCACATACCCAGGTTGCAGCCGATGTTTCTATCTCTCCCTCTCCCTTCCTCTCTCTAAAAATCAATAAAAACATATTTTAAAATAAAACAATGGGGGAGAATATTGAGTTGGAATAGGAGTCAGGATGTCTTCTTCAGATTTGGACTTGAGATATACATCCGTTTATAGGGTATATTTGTGTTCAATGTCTTAATAGCCTCTGAGTTTAGAAATGCTTCTTTTTATCACCTGGCAAGTGGTATGTAATAATGTATGGTTTAAGTCAAGACCATTCTGTATATGTCAGTGGACTCCACACTAAAATTACAGAGTTCTGTCAGTACAAAAATTCTTCACTGAAGACTACTTAAGTGTATATAAATTATATGCATGTACTTTCATTGTAACTATAAAACCTTCACAAAAATAGACATTAAAATAGGATGAGATGAAAAGGCATTCTAATATGTTCCTTCCACATCCCAATGGATCATCTTGCATTAGCACTTGGAATGCATACATTTCATTTTGGAAAGCATTGCTCTTTGGCATTACATTTGGGACCTTAGTTTCTCAGTTGTTTTTAAAATAAAGAGTTTCTAGCAACTTACAGATGCATAGATCTATGTAAATCAGTTAAAGCAAATGAAATGTATAAAGTTCCCATGCTGTGTATAAAATGTTTGCAAAGCATGTAAAAAATGTAAGATACATTATGCCCTTGAAAAAGTAAACTTGTAAAGGGTGTATGGCAACATTTTGTTCTAGCACACATAATTTAGCACACATAATTTGAAACAAGATGCTGGGCCCTAAGAGAAGTCAGGACTGAAGAGAGATTTGCATTAATATACATAAAGGTGATCTTTGAAACCTTAGAAATAGATGATATCTCTAAGACAATATATAGTCGAAAAGAACAGGCAGCTGAGTATAAAACTGGAAAGCCCTCACTGTTACAGGATGGGTACAGAAGGAGCTAGAAAGAGGAATTGCAAGAGCAGTCAAAGGGATAAGAAAAGTGCTAGGATAATGTGGACTCGCAGAAGAGACTGAGCAAAGGCTGGGTAGTCAGGGGCAGGAGCCTACTGTTCATTGAGTGTCTGCTTTGTGCCAATGTGTGGATTAAATACGTTCCCCATCAACAGTGGTCATCATCCCAAATGCTTTCCTGAGGTCAAGGGAGTGTGCGTTCAGGAAAATAGAAGGGGTGGAAGCTAGGTGGCAAGGAAGGAGCAGGTGAGAAGTAAGGTAGTGTCACATGACAAGCGTTCATACCTGCAATCAAGAGGTCCTTCCGAGCCACCTACAGCACTGATGGCCAAGGAAACCTGTTTGTAGTTGGGCAGGAAAACTGGGCAGTACAGTTTAAAATGTACTGTGAGGGTGTTCACTTTTTAAGCACAATAGGCTTAATTTATACTAAAAGTGTTGGCAGAAAATACTAAGACATGATTAAATGTGCCATATTTAAGTATGGCATCTTAACCTCGGCTCTTCGGTGTTTTAGTCTTCTGTGATATATATAATTTACTAGCCTTTATTGGTAGCATGAAAACAGAGCATTCCTTGAGTTCGTTGGACAGGAAATGAAGATTCTTTTTATTCTTTTAAGTAAAAAAATATAGTAGTGGTTATTTTCTTGAAAGAATTTCTAGAAGTGAAATTTCTGGCATGAAAATAGCATAAAGCTTTCACACTGGCTGTTCTTTGAGTAGGTACAAGGCCATGTGTCCACCCTGTGTTGCCTGCAGCACTGGTAGAGGGGATATTTTGAAGCTCTTGGTAGCACTGTGAGCAGGAAGATTTTTTTAAGTATGTTAAAATGTTTTTGTAAAGTGCAAAGCTCTTTGAAGAGGTGGTGTAGTGGTTATCCAGGGTGGTGCCCAGAATGCTAGCGAGTGGTTTCCAGCTGTGAAAAGCAAGTTAACTACTGATTATTTTAATTTTTTTTCTTTCTTTTTTAAGAGAGAGAGAGAGAGAGATGGATTTGTTGTTCCACTCATTTACACATTTATTAGTTCCTTGTATGTGCCCTGACAGGGATCAAACCCACAAACTTGGTGTATTGGGACAATGCTCAAACCAGCTGAGCTACCTGGCCAGGGCTCTAGTCCCTTCCTTTGCCATTCATGTTGTGAAACTGGTTTTCCTTTAGTTTTGGTTTTGATTGGTTTGTTGACTGATGGGTTGATTAT
Organism: Tadarida brasiliensis; assembly: GCA_030848825.1. Classification (NCBI taxonomy): domain Eukaryota; kingdom Metazoa; phylum Chordata; class Mammalia; order Chiroptera; family Molossidae; genus Tadarida; species Tadarida brasiliensis. The sequence goes on along the minus strand of CM061272.1, from coordinate 41,860,253 downwards.
TTTGGGTTTGGGTTTTTTAATTCAAAATGCTACTGATTTTAAATGATTGTTTACATTGTTTAAAGGGGAAAATTCCTATGACCAGTAGTCATCTTACTGACAAAGACTGCTCCTGAACTCAACTGGGCCTCTGTTCTTTAGAAGAACTCAATATAAAACCAGATTTTAACTGGCTTGTGTTATGAAAGGACCTAATAAGAGAGCCTGCTACTTTAACGAAATGGCACAGCCCATGTTATAGTCAGCAACTAAAAGGATGACACCTACCTGCCTTTTCTCTTTCTCATATGTACAAATTTCTTTCATTGCAGCCTGAGAGGATATTGCCCCATGTTTTGTTTGTTTGTTTTAATTTTTTTTTATTGATATTAGAGAAGAAGGGAGAGGGAGAGAGAGAGAACATCGACTGGCCGCTTCCTGCATACCCCTCACTGGGGATCAGGCCCACAACCTGGGCATGTGCCCTGACCAGGAATCGAACCAGTGACCTCTTGGTGCATGGGTCGGTACTCAACCACTGAGCCACACCGGCCAGGCTTATTGCCCTATGTTTTATCTTTGGACCTTGAAGTTGTGGGTACCTCAAGTCATTTAGTGCCAGTGTTAACAGAATGCTGTCAATGACAGAATCTCTGTCAATGTTTTCACACTGAAATCTACCTACAGTTGACCCTTGAGCAATGCAGGGCTTAGGGGTTCTGACCTCTCGCGCAGTTGAAAACTGTGTGTAACTTAAGTCAGCCCTCTGCCTATGCAGATTCCCAAACAGAAATACAGTATTATTCTTTAAAGGAAAGGTAAAATGTGATTCTGCCCTGTGATTTACTGCTTCTACCAGATGTTTTATTGACCTTTCATTAGTCTCCCAAGGATATAGCAACATTTAAATTCTGATTGTTTGTGGGGAGAATGATTGTTGTCATTTGTAATTAAGCAGTATAGCACGAGAATATAGAACATGGGCTCTGAGCTCACCTGTGTTTGATTTTCAGCCCTGCCTCTTCCCTGTGTGATGTTAGGGAAGTCAATCCTCAGTTTAATCATGGGTGAAGTAGGGATGACAGTAAGAGTTAATTACCTCTTAAATGTGATAAAAGCATTAAGTGCTTGCTTAGAGCCGAGTATTCAATTAATGTTAACCAAACAGAATAAGCAACCTAATTTTCTGACCCTGGCAGATAAGCTACTTGAATATTTGGTGTCTGAATTGTTGGGGAGTGCCAAGTGACTTTGGGAAAGTCACTTGATCCTCTGAGTTTCAGTAAAATGGAGGTAGTGCCTACCTCACAGGCTTGAATGAGATAATGTAAAAACACCTACAGGACTATTTGCTCAACAAATAATTGCTGAGAGCTTTATGGGATAAAACAGTGGACAAAATAAACAATGTTGGTGTTCATGGGGCTTACACAGAGTAGAACTAAATTAATACTGATTTTCAATTAGAAAAGGCAAAGAAATGCCACATAAGTTCTTAACAGCTTATAAGACGAGAGTGACCAAAGGACAGGAATCAATTTTATAAGTTATAAAATCTTATGAAGAGAGCATGTTTTATTCTTTACAAGATTAATGAAACATTCTAGTCACCAGCAGCTGTGGAGATTATGTCACTAGTGCGAAACAAGTGGCAGTAGTTGGTGACTTCTGCTGAGGAATCCATAGCTACCTGAGTGTGAATTTAAAGCCACCTCTCTGGAGCACGGGCCTGAGCTGTGCCTGCGTTGACCATTCTGCCAGCTGCCGTGGGAACACATGTGGAGCGAAATCTGGATTGTAGCTCTAGTGATCTGGAGCCCTGGGTGGGAAGACAACAGCTCCGGAGTACAGGTGGTATTTTTAATCTCTCCCATTGAAGGTCATGCCTGGAAGAGGTATGGGAAGTGAACAGATGGTGTTATACATGGCTTCAAATAAGAGAGTTTGTTTTTCTGCACCATGGTTTATAGTATCAATATTTCAGAGTTCTAAAGGGGCCCGTGGGAAGCTGATGCCAAAGTAGGATTTTAAGTTTAACAGATGAGGGGAACCACCTTTGAAGGATAAAAGGGAGAACGTGGGGATAGGGTGGGAAAGCCTTCGGACCACAGTGTCATTCTCACACTGAAGAAAGAAGACGAGTGAAAAGGCCTCAGGTTGCAGTGCAGTTCTGAGGAACCTTCTGCCTGGCCTGTGGAGTATTGCCAAGCCAAAGGTGCCCAGGAGAGGACTCCTGTGCAGGGCAGGGATGAGCCAGCACTACCTCTGCCGGGCCGTCGGTGGCTGGGGGCAGCCTTCCAGCGGTGGGAGCTTGGCCTCAACACAAAGACTGCTGGAACCAAAGGGGCTGTCAGTCAGTCAGGCTTCCCACAGCTGGTTGTCTTAAAGGAGATTTGAACAGCATGCTTTCATGGATGCTGCAGACCCTACACACATCCTCTTTGGTGGAGGGAAGGGGGATGTGGCATATGAAGGTAAGCCCCTAGGAATCCTAAAAGGACTCACATCTAGATCATTGTTTGGTATTGATCATCTGTGTACCAGGCACTGAGGGTGCGACCCTAAGCATGAAAGAAGGTCCCCTGCCTTCCTGCACTTTGTAGTCTGCTGGGCAGACAGGTAGGAGGATGCCTTGTGCCCTCCTGTAGATAGAGTGGTCAAAAAATTCCCCTCTTGGGGCCAGGCAACCTAGGCCTTTCAGACCCAGGTATCTGTACAAAGTATATGCCCCAAGGCCCTAAAAACTTACTTTTGGGGCACTGAAAAGAGTTGTAAATATAATTGAATAGCCCTAAGTTCTTAACAGCTTATGAGACATGAGAGTGACCAAAGGACAGGAATCAAGAAAATGTCAATCTTGTCCAAAAGGTGACTCGTGGACAGTACAAGCCAAAAAGTTTGAATCTGTTTCCTGGAAAAATTATAGAACGCCTAATTAAAAAGTCAATTTGTGAGACTTCAAAAAGGAATCAGCCCTGGACAGTGTTTTTCAGTGGTTAGTACGTCGGTCTGCACACCAAAGGGTTGAGAGTTCCATCCCCCACCCCACTGGGGTGCGTTTGGGAGGCAACCCATTGATGTGTCTCTTTCCCCCTTCCTCCTTGCCTCCCTTCCACTCTCTAAAAATCAATGGAAAAAATATCCTCAGGTGAGGATTTTTTTAAAAATAGAATCAGTAAGGAAGTGTAGATCATTCCTATTTGAATAGAATGGGGCTGCTAGTGATGGGGGGGGGGGGGTCATCTCTACATCTATCAGGATCACACAGAATATCCTCAATTTATAATGGAGAAATGTAAACAGTTACTAATCAGATTATGAGTTCACATCCACAGGGATGTTTAGTCCTCTTTCTAGTTCTAAGATTCTTTGAAAGCTATAGTTGCGAACCTCTTTATTATGGAAGTGAATTTTAATGTAAAGAATATTGTCCAAAGTGGTGCTATACTCCAGCCGAGAAATATATATATATATGGGGGTGGGGGGATTGGAATGGCCCGACAGATTTTTTTCACCTTACTCATTTCCAAAGCCTCTCCCTCTCCCCAGACACTGTAAAACCATATATAACAGACTTGCTTTGACTTATTTTTTTTTTTTTTCTGTATTGATTTTAGAGAGGAAGGAAGGGAGGGGGAGAGAGAGCTAGAAACATCAATGAGAGAGAACATCGATTGGCCACCTCCTGCATGCCCCTCACTGGGGATTTGGCCCACAACCTGGGCGTGTGCCCTGACCAGGAATCAAACCGGCGACCTCTTGGTGCGTGGGTCCACGCGCAACCTGAGCCACACCAGCTGGGCTTGCTTTGGCTTATTAGTCTTAGTCCAACCTCAGCTGTTGTGCATGCAGTGTGCTTCCACATTCTCTGTCTCTGCACAAGTTCACCAGAGACTGAGTGCATTCTGGAGACACACCTGAAGACTGCATTCAAAGAGGTTAGCTTCCCAGAGAATCCCCTGTGGGAAATCCCATTTTTATCCCTTACTAAGCCTAATTTTCCAATCACGTGAATTTTCTGGAATATTTTTGGAGAAAACCAGATTTACTGAAGAACTGCTGGGTTCTTTACAAATGTGTTTACCCCAGGTGTAGACAAAATTAAATTTATTATTTGCATATAAATCATCACTAAGCCCTGGCCCGTTTGGCTCAGCGGTTAGAGCGTCAGTCTGCGGACCAGAGAGACCCTGGTTTGGTTCCCGCTAAGGGCACCAACCTCGGTTGCAGTTTGTCCCCAGCCCCAGTTGGGGTCATGTGGGTGGCAACCACTCGATGTGTCTCTCTCACATCGATGTTTCCCTCTCTCTTCCTCCCTCTCTCCCTCCCTCTCTATCTGAAGATAAATGCAAAAATAAATAAATCAGTAAGAAGGTAACATTGGGTCAAGAAGGTGCATTTGTTGGACTATAGGTTCAAATGCATCTAACAGACCCACAGCTTAAACACTTGAGGTTTATTTCTCTCTCACCTAACAGCCTGAAGGTCTACCTTCTAGGACTAGTGCATTGTCTGCATGGTATCAGGGTCCCAGGCTCCTCTTGTCTTACTGCTTAGTTTCGCTCCAGGATGACCCTCACCTGCATGGTCCAGGTGGCTCACTGCAGCCCCATACAGGCAGGAAAGAGGCAGGGCATGGCCTCTCCCCAGAAGCTGTACCCAGTGCTTAGACACACACACACACACACACACACACACACATTCTATTAAGAGAGAGGAAGAGAACAGACAAGGTGAAAAACAAGTAGTCTCCCTAGCATACTCCTGGAAAATAAAACATTTCAGATGGGGGAGGGGGCAGGTCAGGGAGGGAAGAACCATTATCCCATTCAGTGACATCTGGCTGAAGGTATCTTAAGTCAGCAAAAGCTTGTGCCCTCCCTGGTCCTCCTTTAGAGGGCATCTGTCAGGCTGGAGGGATCACTCCACTATCACAGGCTGGCCACTCCTCCAGGGCACTCTAGGCCCCAGTGTGTGAGATGGCCTTGAGGTCAGCAGTTCCTGACCCACCCCCAATCAGAGCTGGCCCACAGCCTCATTAGGACATCACAAAAACCACAAACAAGACTCTGGGCTGGAAGAAATGGTCAGAAACTGGAGGGAGAAGATTCTCCCAGCAGCTAAGCTAATTAGAAGGAGAAACCTGCTTTCCACTTGTGCCTGGTCAGTATGCACTCACTCTGCTTTCTTGTCATTACACGCCTCGCTTGTCACCAAAGCGTTTCCAATCAATTCCTGGGTGTTCGCTTACACCTTTAGATTTGGCACATTCTCTCCTTAGTGCTCTTCCAGCTGCTTAAAACCGTTCTCTCAAGCATTTGAACAAACCCACATACGCTCCCCTCCCCCTGCTTTTTTTTTTTTTAACAGAAAATGCTGCTTTCTGTTAAAAAAAAAAAAAAAAAAAAAAAGCCAGAGACAATTCTGTCCTTTACATGGCAGATCTGAAATCACATTTTTTTTTCTACCTGTATGGAGCTTAATTAGTTTCCATGGGAGGTCTGTGCCAAGGATCGCGCCGAACCGCAGCCACACGCTTTTCCCTTAATACGACTGCAAACTGAATGTTGCTTGCAGTTTGATGCTGACTGTGTTATTAGACAACGGCGCCTGGTCCCTTCCAGGTCATTAGCGTTACCCGTAACAGACTCTGCCAATAACGGGAAGACCCTCTCTGGTGTGTTTTTGTATGATCTGCATAGCATTTCACGTGTTGTCCCAGGTCAGTCTCACACCTTAGAAATAAAATACATAATATTACCCCCATTTTGGTAATGAAAGACTGAGGCTAGAAAGGGTTAAGTGACCGAGAATAAACTAAAACTGGGTCCAATCTCTCTGTGTTGCTAATGTAAGATGTTAAAGAACTGTCTATGGTTAAAAGAGAGTGAGCATCTATTTTTAACAATGTGCTAAATGTTCTTTTCTCCTTGCCACAGTCCAAGATTGTCCTAAACTTCGATTTGATAGAATTATTTTTACAATCCTCTAAGTCAGGCTTTGAAATTCTTTCCTGCCTCTGGGTCTTTTGCTCTGAGGTAAGGATTGCAACTGCAGATCTTTCTTATATAATCTCTAGGTCTCACGTTTTCGTTCTCCACCTGAAAATTTTAATACCACTTTTTGACTCTACCACCATGAAGGAAAACAGTCTCTCATTTCTGCTATTTAAATATTAGGTACTTAAGATTAAAGGGGCTATACATAAATATTGCTTACCTAGAAGCCTTCTGACTATTTCATTTCCAACAGAAATGCTGAATGTTTTAAAGCAACATTCTCCATTACAAAACACTTTGAAAAGGGGAGGGAAAAAAAAGTCCCACAATAACAAGGGTTGTTTTTTTTGTAGGAGGAAGCTAGTTTTCACAAAAAGTACTGTTATCGGTTTATAAGACTGCTAGAAGATGGATTCTATATTAAAAATAGCTACAAGCCCAATCATTGTTTTAAAGAGGCTTTAGGATGGAAGTAAATGTTCAGTATTTTTAACATGTATTAGCATGCATCTGGATGAGCTTTTTAAAGAAAAATCACAAGTTTCACAAAATCTAAGGAACTCTGAAACTGTCATTTATAATGTAAAATTAATGTAATTGAAATTCAGTGGTTGACTCATAGCTCCCACATTTGTATTCAGTTCTCTTGAACTCATATGGTTTCTTTAAAAATTAGTGATATCAGCTAAATGGAACTATTTCCCACTCCTACTCCCAGAGAGAAGTGCTTTTGTGAACATGTCAGCTCTGTTCCATCATTACATGCCATCACTGAGTGCAACAGAAGCAGGTTGGCTGTTCATACTCCATCACCAATATTAGTACAGGTTCAGGACCACAATCCAAATAAGATGATCCTAAAACTTCAATCTGTTTATTTTATGAACATATGCTACCTTTTTAGTACCAAGGAATTTATCTCTAGACTGGATCTTTGAAGTCTTCCAATCTAGCCTCTTTATTTTGGACATGGGGAAGCTGAGGCACAGAGAAGTTCAGCAACTTGCCCAAGGTCACACAGCTTGCAGCTGAGCCTAGAACCCAGGCCTGTGTGATTCCCAAGCCTTTGTTCCTTCTGCTACATTGCTTCATGGAGAGATGATTTCCACCAAATTATTTGGCCCATGCCCTTTTCACAGCCTGCATTGCTGCCACTCAACAGGACCTTCCCTTGGCGTCATGCTAATTAGGAGGCAATTTCACAAACTTTCTGTAACAGCCCTCCAGATATGTAAAGCCAGTGACCTTATCTCCCCAAATCTGCTCAGCTCCACCCTTCGCAATCAAGTTCGGTTTCTCCAGACTAAGCAGTTCCATCACGCCTTTCTCTGACCTGCTTTCTAGTTACCCTCTTCTGGACACGTTCCCGTTTTCAGTACCCCTTTTATTAAAAAGGAACCCACTCCAAATGGAACTCCTCCAACTTCTCCTCATTCTTGTATTCCCAAGGTCCATTAATCCCACTTCTGTTCCTGTATCCAGCCCTAAAAATTCAGTCACTTTGCCTCCCCTCCTTCCCTCCCAACCCCTAGCCTCCAAGCAATTTCTCTCATAGCTCACCCTCTTCTTACTTCCACTACTCAACATTTACCCCCTTGACCATGGAAATAGTCCCTTAGCTGGTTTCCTTGTCTCGTGTCTATCCAGAAATGCTTCCCTAAACTCCAGTAGCTATACAAAGTCTAATTGCTGTTGGTTTGTCATCCCCTTGGACAAAGAGGCCACCAGTCCTGGGTTTGGATTCTGCTGTGCCTCTGCCGGCTCTGTGGCTTTAGGTACATGATTTATACATTTGGCCTCAATTTTTCCACTTACAAAATGAAGATGTTGAACAAGACAATCTCTAAAGAGCTACTGTACCTCTAATTCTTTTTTTAAATTTTTTTTCTTTGATTTTTAGAGAGAGAGAGGAAGGGAGAGGAAGAGAGAGATAGAAACATCCATGAGAGAGAACATCGATTGGCTGCCTCCTGCATGCCCCCCACTGGGGATTTGGCCCACAACCTGCGCATGTGCCCTGACCGGGAATCAAACTGGCGATCTCTTGGTGCATGGGTCGACACTCAACCACTGAGTCACACCAGCCGGGCAAGATACCTCTAATTCTAAGGCGCTGTGTGTCTCTCCACTCCAATCTGCCCAACAAACTGCTTCCAAAGAAAACTTCCTAAAGCACTGATCTTTTTTTTTTTCCCCTACAAAATCCTTCAGTTGCCCCTTCCTTTCACATGCATGCTAATCTCCTTAGCCTGGCACCCAAGACCCACCACAGATTGGTACTAAACACTCCTACCTGACTGTCCCATTATCTTCTCGAGCCCACACACAGATAAATTCAGCTACTCCCTTTTCATCACACTTGTGCCAAGCTTCCTACCTCTTTGTTTCTGTGGCACCAAAAGCCTCAACCTTGTACTCTAGGTGGAATACATGCATGTCTTCGTAAGCTCCTTGAAAGCAGGGGATACACTTTCTTCATCCTTGTCACCCACACAGCATCTAGCACTTAGGAGGCCCTCAGTAAGTAGTTGTTGAATACATGTATTCGCCCAAAAGTACATTAACATCTTTTGGTCTTCACATCATATTCTTGACTCATACTAGGCTTTCAGTCAAATAAAACCCTAAGCATTTTAAAAATACAATATTAAGCTACTTCTTCTCTTCATCCTTCCCTTTTGCCCACATTGAACTGATATTTAGAACTTCATCTGCATCCATTGTTCTTGACTATACAGACCTTTTTGATTCTTGATTCTCTTGTCTAGTCTATTGGCTGTCCACTGTGGTCCACAGGTGTGATGTGTACACCAAGTGTTTCATTAAAGTTGTCGATGCAAACGTTGAACAGGAGGAAGACCACTAGCTTGCCAGATTGGCACCTCATTCTCTATCTTGCCAGTGACCTCTTGTCTAGTAGTCTGTGGATATATTATTTAATCCCATGTTGCTAGCTGCTCATTTGGTTTTAATTAATTGTGTATGTAGACAGAATTTGAGAATATTCATTCATTCAACTCATCATTGAGAACTGACCATATCCAAGGCAGTGTGTGCTAGGCTTTGTGTAATATAAAGCAATGATTACAATTTGGCCCCTGTCCTCATTGAGCTGCAAAAAGCAAGTAAGACTCATACACAGATCAGTGTAGTACAAGGTAGAATAGAGACCAAACACAGGAGGTAAGTCAAAGGGCTTTGCAGATTCAAAGGATGAAGAAGCACATTTCTGGCTGAGTGAAACCCTACAGAAAGAGTAGGATTATCATAAGTGGAGATGAGAGGATTAAGGTGCAGGCTAAGCTGCTATAACAAAGAGAGTCCAAAATATAGAGGCTTTATCACAGTGGCAGTGCATTTCTCTCTCAGTGGTTAAGGTAGGCTGGCTGTCCAAGCTGAGTTGCTCTGTCCTCAATACAAGGCTTCCAATTGCATGTTCAAGGTTCCTGCTCCAGTCCTCACCGTGCTCTGCCAGAGGGAAGGGACACAGAGACCAAGATGTACCACTAGTCATTTTAAGGACAAAACCAGGACGTTGCTTACATTGCTTCTATTTATAGAACATTGGTCTGGCTTAGTCACATGGCTACACCCAGGCAAAAGGGAGTCTGGGAAATGTAGTCTTTCACTGGTAACCCCATGCCCAGCTAAAACGATTACTTTTGAAGAAGAAGAAAACTGATATTGAGAAGACAATTAACAGTATACCACAAAAAGAAAAAGAAGAATTCCATGTGAGAAGAAAAACTATAAAAGAGGGAGATGATTGATCAATTATATCTCAACAGAGTGGCAGTTACCAGGAACATAGATTTAAATTTAGCAGAAAAAAAATAGAACTCTTAAAGAAGAAATGGGCTGTCTTGAGAGAGTTCTCTACCTCTGAAAATGGTAAGAAGAATTTACACTCAGAGGAAGGATGGATAAAAGGTCAGCCTTTAAGATTCAACAGCTGTGTGATTGTAGATTGGAGAGAAGAGATCCAACAGACAGGCAGGCTAAACTGTCAGGAAACCAGCACTAGCCCTGGTGTGAGGCAGAAAGGGTAGAAGCAGTAGGATGGACTAGAAGGAACTGATGTAAGAGAATAAACAGAACTTGGCTATCCATGTGTGAACTCCTCAGTGCAATGTGTGCCCTGTGCCCCTGGGGGTGAAACGCTGAGTATTTATGTCTCTGAGAAGCTACCTGGGGGCAGGGAAAGGCAGATGCAGGGAGCACATTAGTTTGTCCCACTTAGAGATTCAGAAAGGTGGGCTCCAAGAGGCCCGTTCTTCGCCACGGTCAGGTGTGGGCATTATTGCATCTTCCCAAGCCCAGGAAACAGAAGCCAGTCTTTCTACATGAAACAGTGAATAGCATGATCGGCTCTTCTGCTGAGAAGGCATATTGTTTATAAACAAATGCTTTTCTCACTCTGTCCTGATTTTCGCCTCTATTTAAATTCTGTAAAAGCATTACCGAATTTTAAAATAATGTGGCCTGTTTTTCTCTGCCCCACTCCAGTTCACCAAAGGTATTTAGTCTGTTTGTTCTGAAAATGCAACTGTTCTCTGGAATTATATGTGCTCTGATAGCAAATGTTACTTTTTGTTGTTGTTTTTCCACAATAAAAATTATTCCTTTTGGTGGATACCATTGTTGCTTTGTGCTCAGTCCAAGAACGTTATTTCACATCTGTTAAATCATAGCATTTCTCCCACTAAGATTCCATGGGTGGTCAGTTTGTATTCCAAACCAAGATTATTAGTCAAAGTTTGTAGCTCCTAATGGCTGTTAGAGTCATGTCTCAAGGGTCAGAGCCATAGAGGAACATTCTTTTCAAGCAGCCCCTGCAGATCCCTGAGAGAAGGGAAGGAGGCATAAATGGAAAGGCTTCTAGGGCGGGTCCCTCTCTCCCCCGTGTATCTAAGGCACTCTTGTTTGGGGGGTGGCGTCGTAATGTTGGCACAATCACAGGAGCTTCCTTGTATGGAGCATTTGCTGGGTGCCATGCTCTGGCCTGAGGTCTTATGTGCATTATCTCATTTGCCTCTTGTAAGGGTCCTAATGAGGCAGGTTTCCTCAGAGCTCTCATTTTATAGACAAGGGAACTGAGCTCAGAGAGGTTAAGTGACTTGTGCAAGGTTACACGGGATTCAAATCTCACTCTGTTGGACTCCAGAGCCCAAGCTCTTAATCACTACATTGTATTCCTTAGACGGAGTTCATACTCTGATGTGGCATCGACAGTGTCTCTGCCTCTCGGGCATGAAAGCCAACTCAGTGATACCACAGCAGTTTCCTGGAGCTCAGTGAGAACCAGCAGAGCCTGAAAGGAGGTGGAGGGGACCTAAAAGAACTCAGCTGGGGGAACACACAAGGCAAATCCAGCCTTTGGGTGTACCTAACTCACTCCCAAGGAAGTTGGATGGCATGGGGGTACAAGAGCACAGGCTCTGGAGCACGTGGTCTGAGTTCACCTGTGTGACCTTGGCCAAGGTAGTAATCCTTTCTATGCCTTAGTCTCTCCATCTGTACAGTGATCATAAGAATAGTATCTTTCTCATAGGATTGTCTTGAGGATTAAGTGAGTGAATATATCTGCAACAAAGGCTATTAGTTATCCCACAATACCCTTTTCCTCTTTTTCTGTAGTAGTAACTACCAATTTTTAGCAGGTCACATAGTCTCCCCAAATAAAGACTACAATTCCCAGCCTCCCTTGCAGTTATGTATGGTCATATAACTATGTCTGGCTAATGAGATATAAGCAAATGCTATGAGGTCACTACCTGAAAAGGTCAGCTGGCATATGGCATTTGCTCCTTTTTTCTTCTTTGTTCTTTCTTCCAGTTTTCTGCCTGGAATGTGGATATGATGTCTGGTATCTAGCTGCCATTTTGGAAATGAAGATAAGGGCAACACCCTACGGATGGTGAACGGTGTGAGCTGGAAGGTGCCTGTGTCCCTAAAGACTTCATGGATAAAGCCACCATACCAGTCCTTGACTACCTACTTCTGTACTTTTACATAACAAAGAAATAAACAACTATTTTGTTTAAGCCACTGTTATTTGGGGCCTTTATTACTCATGGTTGAGCCTAATCATTTTTTAAAAATTCTCACCCAAGGGTATGTTTGTTTTTTATTTTTAATTGATTTTAGAGAGAGGAAGGAAGCAGGAGAGAGAGAGAAACATCGATGTGAGAAACATTGATTAGGATTGAATCTGAAACCTGGGTGTGTGCCCTGACCAGGAATCGAACCTGCCACGTTTTAGTGTACAGAACGATGCTCCAGCCAACTGAGCCACACTAGCCAGGGCTGCTTGAGCCTAATTTTCATCTATAAAACATATAAAATACTTGAAGTGATATCTGGCACTTGACAAGCAATCAGTAAGTGTTGGAGAAATATTATTATTATTAGTCTGGGTGTTAATTAATCGATTAGGTGAGGCCAAATTATAGAAGTGCTTGAAAAATCAAGGAGAGAAATTTGACCTTGATTTGAGGAGAAGTTTATATTTGTTACTTCTAAAAAACGATTTGAGAAGAATTAAAGGAAAATGACCCATAATCGCTCGGACCATCCCATAAAGATAAAAGTCAAGAGCTATGGAAAGCAGGGGAGAGAACTGTACCAGAACTCTAGCTGACACTGGTTATTAAAACCATACATAAAATTTAGCTCTGAGTTTCCTGGCTGCTTTGGTTCAGAAAAAAACAAGGCTTTGCAGGCTTTTGAGTGGAGGTTTCCTGTTGTGAAAAGTCAGTTGAATCTAGCATTTCTGTGCAAGACAGATTGGATGGGGGAAAAATAAGAGTTCATTAAGGAAGCCATTGCAGGAACCCAAATATGAAGTGATGAAAAGGATGGCAGTGGAATGGGGATCAGGAACAGATATGGAAGATGATTTGAAGGAACTTAAGAGGACTTGACAAGAAATAGCCCCGGAAATAAAGGAAATGCAGATGTCAAAGATGACTCAAGTTTCACATCTGAGCAATTACAGTAGTTAGGTGTCTGCTACTGAAGTGCCATGTAACAAACAGTCCCGTAACCTCAACACCTGACAACAATAAGCATTTATTTATTACTTATGGGTGTGTAGGTTGGCTGTGAGAAATTCTCTTGGGTGGCTGGGACCAGACAGACTTGGCTCCAAGATGCCAGTTGTGTTCAGATCTAGTCCAAGTGTCTCCTCATTCTGGAGCCAGAAGCTATTCAGGCAAATTCACCTTGGAACAGATGGCAGAAGTGCAAGAGACTGAGCCAAACCATGCAAACATATTTAAAGCCCTCGCTCACATCAGATCTATTAATGTTTCTATTGGCCAAAGCAAGTCACGTGGCTAAGTCCAAAGACAATGGGGTGAGGAAGCATCGGCCAACTCTGTCAGGAGGCACTGTAAGGTCACATGGGAGACGGAGTAAAGACCAGGCGACAATATTCCAGCCTGCCACAACAAATAAATAAGAGCGATACTCCAGGCTTGGAAATTAGGAGTGGAGACGAGCAGGATGGTGGGTTTCTTAAAGTGAGACACACCTGTAATATGACAGCCATCTATCTGATGCAGAGTTCTAATACTACAGCCAGGATTTCTGGGTTCCAGACCTAACGTGGGGGCATACTCAGTCTTTCTCTTGTTGCTATTTCTTTGCCATAGATGTTAAAATTAGACCATCAAGTGGATGTTCCCCCTGTATCTGAGTGTGTCATCCTTTTCCCTTTCCCTCGCACACTGTGGTTAGGACCCTGCTGTGCAGTCACTCCTGAGATCAGCAGCTCACATTGGTGGATCTGCCATAAAAATAGCTATCAAAATTGGGACCTACCGTTAGATGAAAATCTAGAAGGAAATATTCCAAGACGGTGCTACTGGTGGTGGGACTTCAGGATACTTTAGGTCTTCCTGTATTTTCCAAACTTTCTACAATGAGCATGTATAAATTTTATAATTTCAAGGATTTTAAAAATGATTTTTAACAAATCTGGTCATTGGTTCAAGTCTATTTCGTCCATCCTTTGCCAGCACATGTCTAAAGAAAAATTGTATCTCTGAAGCATTAGTCAGCATGTGGACCTGCCAAGCCTGCCTTCCCTGAAAGAACACACACACAAGGGCTGTGCCTCTCCTACCGAGACTAAGTTCTCAGACACAGTTTGAGGCTTTGTGTTCTTTTTCTCCTGAAATTTTTTGGGGGGATGGGAGGGGGCAAGAAGAGGATTTTTAGTTTGAAAACAAAAGAGCAAATCGAGTTTTTTCTCTTTTCCTTAATTATTGTTGTTTTGGATTTTGACCTGTCTAGAATGAAGTCAGGCAGGAAGCGGGCATGAGAAATCCACCAGCCAATGTACTTTCCAGATGCTCCTCAGCTCCTCCCACACTTAGTCATGCCCCACAAGGATGCATCTGACAGCAGGCAAAACCACTGACCTGAAAACCTCTCTGCTGGGGTCTCTTCACCAGTCAAACCCCCGTTCCCTCCGGCTGCAGGAGAGCAGGTTTTGAGTGCAAGGAGCATGAGCTTTGAGTCAGGCTAGTCCTGACCCCTCTACACCATTATCTAGTTTCTCATAGCTGAAGTTTCATTTAACCTCCCCCCAGAGCCACTGTCCCTTCTTCCTCACCTCCCACCCACAGCCTGGCTCCTCTCTTACACCTTCCTTCGGGGACACCAACCCACAGATCCTCCACAATCTACTTGTCAAGTTCAAAGTTCAGCCCCTAGTTTACTTTGGCCGTTGGTTGTACATGAAATCTTCAATTAGTCATTCTTCAAACTCTTACTCCCTTGGTTTCTATGAAATCTTGCTCTCCTGCTTCTTCTGGGCTCTCTCTGAATATTTGAATTCCTGTTCCTTCCTCTCTCAGCCTCTACTTGTTGTTCTCCTGGTTGCCGGCCTCTGCACACTGTATTCTCATCCCCACACTCTCTCAGTGGTCTGATTCACTCTTTGTTTCAACTGCGATTCATATGCCGATAACTCCAGCCCAGACCTCTCCCCTGTGATTCATATTTCCTGGAGAGCTGGTCACCACATGGATGTCTCATGGGCCTGAAACCCAGCATGTCCAGAGCTGAATTCATCTCTCCATTAAGGCCCTGTGGTTATAAGCAACAAGGACTGACTGATCCTGACTAGCCCATGCACAGGTTAATGGACAACAAATCTTCCTTAATTGGAAGGACTGCAAGGTGGTTCCTAGAATCAAGAAAAAAATCACTGAACAACCTGGTGTCTGGTAGGCAAGAACCAGGTTACTGCATAGATTCAAGTTCCTAGGAGCAGATTTGACATCCCCAGCTTGGATCACGGCTCCACTTCTTGGACTGTTAACCAGAATAAAGGAGGACAAGAGAAACAAAAGGTCCCAGACAGACAAGACAACAGCCACCATGCCTCCCAAATCTGCTTTTTTGCCCTACATTTTCTATTTCAGTTGGTGATTCTACCACCACCTATCCATCTACCACTTAGACTGGGAAAGAGACTCTCCCCGACCCTCCCAACCCCCCCACCCCCATCTCTACGCCCCCTCACACCCATCTTGTATAGCAAAGGCAATCAACCATTAAATTCTGAGATTTTACCTCTTAAAGTAGTTCTCCAAACAGTTGCCTCCTCTCCATCACTTAGACCTCTAACCTCCTCCGAGGCCTTATTATCTCTTGCCTTGATGACTATTAAGCCTCCTAGAAAGTCTCTCTGTTCCCACTCTGTCCACCTCAAATCCTTCCTCCATGTGAAAGTCAGAGCAGTCTATCAAAAACCCACATCTGACCATATTACTCCCCTGACTGAACTCTTTACCTACAGGGTAGGCTACGGGACTTACAGTACATGTTTCTTGATACAAAATAAAATTCTGCCAGGGCCTGGCTCCTCCCTACAATTCCCAGTCCACACTCCCTGTCTGCAGCCTGTTTTGTTGTTGCTGTTTTTTGCTGCTGGCATCCCTCTGCCTGTGAAACTGCCACTCTCCCCACCATTCCACCCTGAACCTGACAGGTGAGTGCATTCAAGGTCGGTAATTGAAGAGAGTTTAATAAAGGGACTTCTATGAATGTGTGAGCAGGGTTTAAGGAACTCTACCAGGAAGAATGTAAACCCCAGGGCTAGCAACAGCTGGGAGTCCTTATCACTCCTGAAGGGATAAGAGGAGCCACCAACCCACAGCAACCCAGGAGAGAGGAACCCAGGAGAACAAATACCCTGGCCTCACTTTCTTCTGTCAGGGCGCCCCAGTGGCCAACCCCAGCCTTGGGGTCGGGAGGGTGAGCCTGCCGGGCTATGGGCTGAGTGAGAAGTCAACAGTGACTATGGTAGAGCACTCATGACTCGTGTCATTTGGCTTAGACTGTGCTGGGTGAGGGAACCCAGGCAGGCCAGCTCCCAGCCCTCTCACGCTTCTCCTCTGCCTCTGCGGTGGTGTCACGCAATTCCACTTCTCTGGCTTCGCGTGCTCACTAACCACGCTTCTGTTCTCGCCACTGAGACCAGGGCAGACGGCAGCATTCTGGGCTGCCCTGAGTTTTCCATGCAGACCTATGAAGTGGTCACTACAGCAGATAAGGAAGGACAGCAGCCCCCTCTTTCTAAATACACACACACACACACACACACACACACACACATATACACACACACACACACACACACACACACACACACACACACACACTGTGCTGCTCTGTGAACTGATAGGAAACCACCTGCTGACTTAACTGTGACAGCATGGGGAATGTTTCGGTGAACTCCCCAGCAGGCCCCAGCAGCAGTTAAGACCCTAGACTTGAGAATCAGACTGGCCAGGACTTGAATCCTGACTTTATGACTGGCTATGTGAATTTGGGCCTCATCTGTAAAGCGGAAATTACCATACCAGTGCAGTGATCTTAGGATTAAATGCAATATGCAATTTGCTTTGCATTCATTAAATGTTGGCTAAAAACCCTATTATGGTAATACCTATAGCTTTGCTCTACCATGACTTTTTGGCCTAATTACTCATTCCAACTTTCAGAATCCTGTAAGAATGGATACTTCTACAATTCAAAAGAAAGGGTAATGAAACCACGTAGGGATATGTAGTTTTTAATTACTTTCCCTTAGATTATCAAACATGATTGTTACAAAAGCTCAGTGAGAAAGGCTACAGAAATATTACTCTGCCTCTTTTAAAGATGAAGAAACTGACACCCGAAGGGACTAAGTGACTTGTTCAAGGTCACGTGGGCAGTGAACAGCTGAGCCAGTCAGTGATGGCACCCCTGAAGAGGCAGCCCCTCCTAGCCGGTCTCTGTCACGGCAGGGGGACGCTGCAGCTCGGAGGGGCGGCCATGTGTGCCCGCATTACACGGCAGCAGGCTTTTGGCTGCTGGATGCTGCATCCCTTAACAATGAGTATTGTCCTAAATTATAAGTCCGTCCTTCATTTGCAACAAAGAATATCTGAGCCACTTGCTCCAGCTCTGCTGTGAGCCGGGGCGTGGCGAGTGCCCGCAGTTGGGTTGGCATGCACCCGCTCACTGCTGTTTAGTCTTCCAGAACACAGAGCACCTCTCTGACTTCTCCTGGCAGACAGCAGCGTGTTCTCTCCATCGGCCCCACCAGGGCTTTCGCCGTGGTCAGAGAGTGAGGGAAACCCTCACGAGGTTTGTTACTGCAGGTGGACGTTCTGCAATGAGAAACCCATCTTTAAAAGCACACTGTGCATTAGCATCCTCTCGTCTGGAGAGAGCTATTTTTGTCTTTCATCTTCAGAGACTGTGTTCCAAAATATGGGAGGCAGGGATCAGGAGGCAGACCAAAAAAGCCCATGTCTCCAGCTCAGAAGAGAGCAAATCACTGCCATTCCCTCAACAACAATAACAATGACAATTGCCACAGCACCGATAAGAACAGACTGAGTTAGAGTCAGCAGTACCGGGTCTCTTTCCGTGGGATTTCTCTCCATACTCTTCAGGAACAGGGTTTGTTGCCATGGTTACTAGCAAACCACATGATAGCCTCACTACCTAGAAGTGTAGGAGAATAGCCCATTAGCCTGTGATGGGGAGAAGATGCCTCCCTCCCAAGCTCAGTCACTTTTCCTTAGCAGACCTGCATGGCCCAGTCTTCCTCATTTCCCATCTCCCCAGCTTTGGGGTGAAGGGCCAGCCATTCTTTGGGCACCAGTATATTGCTTTTATAATGAGAGCAACACAAGTTTTTCTGAAGGGCTTCTCCTTCTAGTTTCAGGTGTCCTCTCCCCCTCCCCAGCTCCTTCCTTCCCTGGCCCCTCTCACACACACACACACACACACACACACACACACACACACACACACACATGCGGTAATTAAATAGCTAAGTTGAGTGGGAAACTGTGGAGCATGCAGCCTACACCACTTGAATAAGCTCTTTTGTAAAATCCAAGGATGGCATGAGTCAGGGAATTCTGAAGCTGAGATACAATCAGGACACTGATGCCTCAAGGGGGTGGAAGGAGGGTGGGAGGGAACACTGATGCCCCCAGTTCCTAAAGAGACCAGGCAGGGCCTGCTTTCCCAGGCACAACCTTGATGGGGGTCTATAGACCCTCAGACTCCCTCAGAGCCATGGAATTGGGTCCACTCTGACAACTTATTTTTTTTTAATCCTTACCCGAAGACATTTTTTTTTTTACATGTATCTTCAGACAGAGTGGGAGGGGGAGAGAGAGAGACAGAGAGACAGAGAGACAGAGAGAGAGAAACATCGATATGAGAGAGACACATTGACTGGCTGTCTCCCGCACAACCCCAACCGGGGCCGGGGACGAACCGCAACCGAGGTACATGCCCTTGGGTAGAATCGAACCCAGGACTCCTTAGTCCATGGGCTGACTGACGCTCTAACCACTGAGCAAAACTGGCCAGGGCCACTCTGACAGCTTCTGAAGCAGTATGGTGAGCACAGCCCCATGGGCACTGCTTTCAGAGAAGAGAAAGTCGAGGCCTGGAGAAAGCTGTCCAACAACAAAGCACTCTGCCTCTCCACCTCCCTGACCAAGGCCTTCCCCATGGAACGGACAGCACTAGCGGGTTAGCCCAGGTCTGGAGCTCCTAGACACTGGTCTGTGAGCGGGCATACCTCAGCAGCAGCAGCACAGGCTAGAAGTGCACATCTTTTTTTCTGACATTCACAGATTGCCTACTTCTTTGGGTTCAGATCACATCTCTTCTTGTCAATCCCATCAGACTTTCTTGTCTTCTTTCCTATTGCAAAAGTAAAGTCAGGATGATGGAAACAGACCTGGAAGTGACAGCAGGCAGCAAAACGTAAGGCCTGGGAAGGACTCTGCCCTAGCTGTGCTAGTGGGTCAGAGGCTTCGCCTCAGGGGGCCCCTGCCTCAAGGAACAAAGTGTAGGATGGGGGACAAGGCTGGAAGGAGAAAAATAAGACTCACAAATGTAACTAAGGGAACCAACCCTAAGGGCACCACAGGGCCAGAGCCAAGGAGGCCAGAGTTCTCTAATATGATGGGGGCAAGGATACAACCCAAGGGCACATGAGACTCTACCCAATGGGGTATAAAAATATTAGAAATGCCATGTATAGTTACTTTATCTCTTCTTTTTTTATATTTATATTGGTACGTGTATTATAAAATATAGTATATAATTATATCAAGTAGGATCAGATTTGGCTGAGGTTAAGAAAGAAGAGATTATGCAAAACAATAATTTAACCAAGAGAGAACTTTATTTCCCTCTCATGTAAATGGAGTCTGGAGGCAAGCTGCTCAGTGCTGGTAAGGTGTCTTTTCTGGGTGCTCCATCTTCAACATGTGGCTTCCACTTCCATGTCCAAGGCTGTTGCTCATGGTCAAGCCATCATGTCTGCAGTCTAGGCAGCAGGAAGGAGAAAGAAGGGAAAAACTGCATGCCCTTCCCATTAAGGACACCTCCTAAAATTTGCACCCTACACTTCTGACAATTCGTTGGCTAGAATTTAGTCATATGGCCACACCTAGCTGCAAAGAATCCTGGGAAATGTAGTCTATTCTGTATGTCCTGTGCCCATTAGGGAATGTTATACTAAGGAAGTAGGAAAGGATGGACACTGGGGTGCCACAAGCAGTCTTTACCACAGTACTACGTTAGAGAATAGTACTTGTGTCTATAGTACTACAAAGAAATAAATGTACTTGTTGGGGGCATCGCCAAAATTGGTTTTTATATTGGTGGAATTCAATGACCACTACTATGGGTTGTGGTACCCTAGAAATACATATAATTGATTGAAGAAAGGAGGAAGGGATAATTTTTACCACCTTGCACCTATTCATTCTTCTCCGGTGGAACAGTATGGAGAATGCTGTGTGAGGACTCAGTCCTCTTCCACTCTCAGCTATGCAGTTGTGAGAGGGCTCTAATTAGTCTTAGCTAACCAACTTCTCCCATCCCCTTGGCCACTCAGATTGGTATTGGCTACTGAGAGTCAGGA
This sequence comes from Tadarida brasiliensis, assembly GCA_030848825.1. NCBI lineage: Eukaryota > Metazoa > Chordata > Mammalia > Chiroptera > Molossidae > Tadarida > Tadarida brasiliensis. The sequence continues at coordinate 41,839,811 of CM061272.1, read as the reverse complement.
CCAGGACTTTTATTCGACTCTTAGAAGGGAGACACTGGACACAAAGCTCATGAAGTATGGATCTGCCCAAACCCTCTTACACATGACAGGAGAGCTTGTCTGAGAACATGGCCAACATCCAGAGGAGAAGGGAGCTACACTGAGAAGACCAGGTCATGGTGATATCCTTTTCCCTCCTGTTACTACATCTGAACACAGTGTGAGTTGTGATCAGGATCCATCTTGGACCAGATGGATGAGGTCAACCCCCTAGAAGAAACAGAGCAACTAGATGGAAAGAGCCTGGGACTGGATGATTTCCTGGATCAGAGCCACAGTACCTGGCTGGGTGTCTATGTGAAAGAAAAATCAGTTTCAATCTTGTTAAAGTCACATCTACTTAAGAGTTTTTGTTTTAGTAACCAGCCTATAGCCTAACTAGTTCACATATGTTATCTCATTTAATTTATTTTTACTTTTCTCATTTAATTATCTAAGCAAGTGAGTGTAGAACAAGGATTTGAACCCAAGACTGCCTGACTCAGGAGCCTATGCTGCTAGCCAAGACTTCAGCACTCAGCTCAGGTGCCCCCTGGGCTAAATCTCTCCCCTACATGCAGAGTGGAGTCACACACTTTACACTGTGCTCTCATTGCCTCTTTGCATGGAAGTGCTTTAGGGCCAGAAGCAGGGCTGATCCCCCTTGCAATGCCCAGGTCTGGCAGGGTTTGGAGCTCTCTCTGTAACTGTTAACCAAATACTGAGCTTTAGAATGTCTAGTAGGCAATTGGAGGATCAAATGAGATAATCTTGAGATGTTTTGGAAACACTTTTGTTATAGCTAACCTTCTCGTTAGGACACCTTAGAGACTGCTAGACACACCTCTGCTGCCCTCCTACCCCCACTTCCGTGATGTTTCCACTAAGAGGTCTGTTGGTCAGTGGCCCTCTTGACAACTGGCACTGAGATCAAAATGTGACTCAACAGTGTAGGATAGGAGATGAGTTCCATGCTGTTCCCGGGTATACCATGAGTTCTCCTCTCCTTGCCTCTGCACATTTTCTTCTCTCTGCCACAGTCCAGTCCTTTTTCAAGGTCAGGTTCAAAGTCACCTGCTCTGCAAAAGTCTTCCAAGTCCAGCTGGAGCATCTAGGTGGTCCCTTCTTTTCCTTGTGTGTCACTTTGTACTTAACTCTATTATAAGAGTTACTCTATTATAAGAGGTACACGTCACATTATACTTTTATTTGTGCCTTTAAAAAAAAATAAACCCAACTTCATCCCAACTACTACCTCTGCCCCTCATAGGTGAGATTTTCAAGGGCAGAGACTGTGTCTTATTTGATTCTTCAGTACCTACCTCAGTGCCTGGCACTTGTTGATAATTTAATAAATGCTGGTTGACTGGACGAGTGAGTAAACACGTGAGCAGAGGGGCTACAAACTTGGTCTCTGGCATAAGACAAACTCATCAAAATCCCATTGATTAACTTTCTCATGTATGCACCCATTCACCTATTCAAATTTTTGTTGAGTATCTATTACATTCCAGACACCCTGCTAGACACTAGCCTAGGGCAACGAGAAGGGCAGAGTCCTTGCCCTCAAAAGCTTACACCTGAATAATAGAAACTGAAAATAAACAAGCAAATCAATAAGTACACAAGCTATCTACAGCTTCTGATATGTCCCCTGAAGGAAATGAATAGGGCGAGTGTGACAGAGCACCTGAGGTTGCCAAGGGGCTACTTTAGATGACTGGGCTGGGACATTTGAGCTGAGTCCTGGAAAGTGAGAACGAGAGAGCCTTTTAAAGAACTGGGGAAAACAGATGATGGCCCCAAATGGGGGGGGGGGGAGCTGCTTCTCTCTCGAAGGCTTACTTTTCTCATCTATAAATTAAAATATTCATAGCACCACTTCATGGTTTGTTGTGAAGCTTAAATGCATTGAAACACTTAGCATAGTGCCTAGCACATAGAAAGCTCTTATTATCAATTACGGGGTAATGCTATAGAAAGGAAATGAGGGTGAAGCCACGTAGCCCTCATAATCTCTACTTCCTTTTCTACATTCTCCCAAGCCATCTGTTAAATAACCCATTTAAGAATGTTTCTCGGCATCGACCTCAATCTCTGGCCTACATTCTCTACAGTCTCTTTGAAATGAGTGTAAATAACTTATAAGGTTGATAAGGGGAGCAAATCAAATATGATGATGTATGTGAAGGCCTTACACAGTGGTAGTTATTACTATTGTTTCCTCATAGCTTCTCCATCATTTCTGGCTACAAGCACACCATCTAGGGTGCCGAGGACCTCCTTAACACAAGGTCCCTGAAACTGAACCTGGAACTGCAAGCAAGCTCTGACAGAGCTGGAACGGTGCCTGAGGTCCACGGGCCCGACATGGCCTTGCAGCTGGGTAACAAGTTAGCAGAGGCAAGATCAGAACTCAAGTCTACCACCCGAGCGGGTCAACCACATGCACCTACAGCAGCCTGTGGTCCAACAGGCGAGAAAAGGTTTGCCGTGTTTCTCCAGAACCAAGGCTGCCTTTCAAGGAATTGCAAGACTCTTAGAAGGCTAGTCTTGTCTCCTGGCAGATGGAAGGATCTTGCATTTTGTTACAGGAGCAAGTGGAAAGATTCTGTCAGAGACAAAAGGTTTTCTGCAGTTCAAAGTCCTCTGAACCTGTGGGTTTCTGTGATAAGTGGGGTGTGTGTGTGTGTGTGTGTGTGTGTGTGTGTGTGTGTGCAGGTGCACGTTTGGGTATACAAGACAGGAGAAACAGCACAGGCTCCATACTCTAAGTCACTGACTCTTACAGATTTGATTAGTTTATTTATTCATGTTTGCAAGTCTAGCCTTAAATGGCAACATAAGCAGAAATATGCCAAGGAGAGTGGTGGAACAAGGGCTTAATTACAGGGACCTTTGTCCAATTAGCACACCAATAATTTGCCTAGTTGAATGATTCAGCAGTAATCCTGCCAGGTTCCCAAAGAAAGCCCCTATCTGAGATGATGTAATGTCTCTCCACACCCACTGTCATATGTTTACCATCTCCTCCCCAGAGCCACAGTCCCATCTGTGACATCTTCAGTTGCCATCTGCATTGTGACAAATATGTATTTTATTATTGAAATGGTATTACAATGTACAATGCTGTTAATCTAGCCCTTCACGTTTAAAAAAATTCAACTGAAAAGTTAAGACAAAAAAATTCTTGCCTCTGGTGAGTTATATGTCAGCAAATTGTGCCTACAGAATGCCTCCAGTATCTCAAATTGGATATATGATCTATGTATCCCATGAATATTTATACTTTGAGGCAAGTGATTGATTTAATTTATCACTGGAAATTGAGGTGACTGTCTAGACTTGCTGTGTGGTAAGCATTGCAGAGACTATGAGGAGAAAGGGACCCTGGTCCTATCCCGCCCGACACACCTTGTGTGAGGCTGGCAGATGCTTTTGCTTTCCTACCTCAAATCCATCCATTTCCCCCTTCTTCATGACTAAACAAGTGCTCAGGGAAGGTGCGCTTATCCTCATCTAAACTAATTTTGGTGTTTCTTGCCACTCATGCCCAGGTATATCATTTATTTTATTTCAGTGTATGTCAAGGAGAAATGGAACCAGGTCTGGCAGTTGTGGGGTAGTTCTGGGAAAGATTTATTTTCTGATTAAAAGAGATCCAAAGAAGCCCTGGCTGGTTTGGCTCAGTGGTAGAGCGTCGGCCCTCGGACCAAAGAGTTTCAGGTTCGATTCCGATCAAGGGCACGTATCTCGGTTGCGGTTCGGTCCCCAGCCCTGGTTGGGGTTGTGTGGGAGGCAACCAATCAATGTGTCTCTCCTACATTGGTTTCTCTCTCTCTCTCTCCCTCTCAATCTGTCTGGAGATAAATGGAAAAATATCCTTGGGTGAGGATTTAAAAAAAGAGAGAGAGAGATCCAAAGAATAAGTAGTTTTTTTTTTTTTTTTCTGCCACTGGATGTTGTTGTGATGCAAGGAACTCCTGCAGCCATCTCGCCAACATGAGGGGAGGTAGATGGAAGGATGACAGAGATGGCAAAAATCTGAGTCCTTGATGTCGTTGATAAGGTGCTGAAAAACCAACCTAGAGCTCCCTTACCTCCAGACTTCTCATTATATAAGATAATACATCCTTTGTTATTTAAGCTGGTAGAGCAAGGCTTTCTATTACATAGAAGCTGTAAAATCATCACTACATGTGGCAAGACTTTCAAGCTTCTTGACCATAAACCAAAGTAAGAAACATCTTTACATGTAATATATTCTAAAATGTTCTCTTTTATTTTTTAAAATTCAGGTCATGACTCACTAAAGTGATTTCAAAACTCACTAATGGGTCATGACCCACATTTTTGAGAATATTAAAGTCATAGGAGACATACACTACTGAGATACAATAGAAAGCATAAGGTGGTAAGTGTCACAAGACATACACTAATAGAGTGCTTGTCATAGGAGAGAATGATCACTTCGAGTTTGGGGAAATGGAAGTTTTCATGGAAGGGCTGGACCTTGAAAATTAGCTCCATTTTCTGAAGTAGAAGGAGGTGAGTACTTTAGGGGTGTAGAGAATGACAAGAACAAAGGCAAGATGGTGGGCAGTGCAGACATGTTCCAGCACCAGTGGGTAAACCTGGGCAGTGGTGGTTGTATGTGGCTTGGAGAGTGGTGAGAACTAAGGTCCAATTTGGTTACATAATGTACAGCCTTGAATGGCAGGCAAATGGGAAGCTATAGAAGGGCCTTTGGGAAGGGCTGGGTCTAAGGAATTAAAAATGGTGGGTTGAGTCTGTGTCATATCAGAAGCTCAGATTGGTAGAGTTCAAATCTTGAGGCAAATGAGAAGGGCCTCTGCTCCGGGAGGTCAGCCTCTGCGCCATCTCTCCATTCTGCCTCTGTCACTGCAAACCCAATTTAGGTGGAACGGTGCGGGTGAGGGTCATCGGTCTGTGAGCTGCTTTTTAGTGGTGCACAAAGAATGAGCTAGCCTTTCTAAAAATTCTGCCTGGCAGCCCCCAGTTTAACTCAACAGTGCTGATTCAACAGTTGTGATTCTTCTACGTGAAACCAACAAAGTGAGAAAGAGTGGCCGATTTTCAGTTTCAAAAAAGCCGACAATCCCCAACTTCTCATTGTTCTTACACCCACCTGCTCACCTTCTGATGAGTTCATATTTTGTTAGCTCCAGCCCCAAAAGGTAGGCCAAGCCTTGCTGCTTGACACCTGTAATGAAAAATAAATTAAGTGGAGGAGGATTTGAAATTACTGGTTAAACTGGGTGTTTTTCTACCCATGTCAGTCCTTTCTAACTCTCTCCTTGAAGCCAAGAGTTGACTCTCATGACAGAAATTAATCAGAACTAATCTGTGACTTCTCTTTTTGTTAAACCCACAGACCTAAGGGATGGGCAAATCAGAGTGGAATTTTACTGGGAACCCAAATACTGGAGTAGAAGCAGATTTTGATAAATCTAAAACAGAGTCAAGTTTATTCTTACACTCTCCCTTCAAATTAGTGATTTTTTTTTTTTTTTAATATTTAAGATTGAATGAGCAAATTTCTGAAACACTGTTTCTGCCCTGACAGTTGGCACTCTTTGTGGTTTGGGCAAAGGCCCCTACATTATTGCTCCCACTGGCTCCCTAAGGAAAATTACAACTAATGCCTACCCTTTAGGAAAACAAAGAAAGTTAATGGCTAGGTTTGGGGTGGGGAGGTGGCATTTTGGTGATAAAAAGCACCAGCTAGCTACATTTGATCCTAAAGCATATGAAGTCAAATGATGAGTTAGCATATTATGTCTGTTCTGTCTTAATATCTCCTTCAAGTGGTTTATTTGGACTTTTTTTTTGTAGAACCTTTCAACATCTCATGTGTTAGAACCTAAGAATGGAGTTAATATGGTGAATAGAAGTAAGTGTGAAAGAAAGAGTAGTGAGCTGGGTACTATTCCTCTCAAGTCCAAAGCCACACCCTCCATCTCCTCCCAGTGCTGCTTCTGCTCCTGACTTTCCTGTTTGGGTGCATGATGCCCCTATCTTCCCAGGTACCTAAAGCACTGGCATCATCCATGTTCCTGCTTTTCACCACCACATGCAATCACAGATCCTTTCACATGTTTCCACTGTTCTTACACTTAATTCAAGGTCTCAGTACATCTGGACTGAATGACTGAGCTCACGTTCACAGGCCTTCCTGCAGTGCTCTTTCCCATTTTAGTCCACCCTTTCCGTGGCTACTACAATAATGTGCTAAAGACCTTTCAATTGAGCCCCAACCTCTCATTCCAGTGTTTTTTACTACTATGTCTGGTTTATGGACCAGAATGTAGAGTGGAGAAGAAGCTACTTGTTTAATCTTGAAGCATTTATTATATTGTATTGTATATTCCCCTAGAGGGGTCTGAAATGCCTTCTAGACTTTAACCTTCAAGAGGATAGGGGCTGAGTTTTTACCATCATTGTCTACTGTAGTCCCAGGCCTGTGGTTTATATCTAATAAATATTAGTTGAATGAATCAATGAATGAACAAAGATGTAATAAGTCAGGGTTTCTGGTTTTAAATGGAATTTTTTTGGGGGGACCTCTGTCTATTTTTACTAAAATATCTGTTTAGGATGCACAAAACAGTAAGAACACAAAATCCCACCAGAAGCTAAGACAATTGGAAAATCAACTGCCTGAATTTGGAAGAAACTTAGAGTATTTCTAAGTCTTATAGGCCTCCTTGAGAATCAAAGTCAGGGACAGTCCGGGCTCCATCACCTCAAATGGAGAAGGCCTAGTATGTGAAAGAAGGAAGCTAGACATTTTATTTCTCTCTAGGTTTTTCAAAAAAATTTTTAATTGATGGATTTGAGAGAGAGAGGGAGAGAAACATTGATTTGTTATTACACTTATTATGCATTCATCAGTTGATTCTTGTATGTGTCCTGACCGGGGATTGAACCCACAACCTTGGTGTACTGGGACAATGCTTTAACCAACTGAGCTACCCAGCCAGGGCTTCTCTCTAGATTTTTATACTCTGGTCTAGAAGCTTAGGGTCTGGATTAATCAAAATATTGGGAGTTTATTCTTTAATTATTTGGGTTTTGTGTTTCAAGACAAACCTCATTCTTCTCTTCCTGACCTCATCAACAGTGCTACTTTCTGCATTTATTTAGAAACTTCAAGTCCCAGTTTAATAAATAAATTCCCAGAAAACAATACTGTGAAATGTGTATACATATGTGCACAATGGCAAAGGTGGTTAGGCACAGTTTGACGGAAGATGGACTGCATGGGGGGAATATAGTTCAAGAAATATTATGTGTTTGGTAATGACAAACACAGGAAGAATTCTGGTAACAAATAGTCTGGGGACTATTTGTATGTGTGTGTACATTTCATCTATTCAGAATGTCACCTAGCCAAACACTAGATTTAGGAGTAGATTCTCACTCAATCCTATAAAGCTACACTAAAGGAATACATAATTTCTGGGAATTGGAAATTACACTAAGCTGCGCATATTATCTTCCAGTTAAATATCTGAGAAAAGGATTCCACCAACATCCAAATAGGCAGTGAAAGGAGCCAAGAGAAAACCACACTGGCAACCAGTAGATCTGAACAGATCTCCCTTTACTGCAGGGTAAATTCTAGAACACTGCAGATGAAAGGAAGTGGACTATTATCCTGAAGTCTAGAGGAAGAACATAAGGAGAAAACAAGATCTATCAGGAACCAGGAGAGAATTTTAGAAAACTGTTTTGTATCTTGGTTAGGACATAAGAGGAGATGGCCTATTTAAATCAGAGGCAGAAAATGATGAGGAAAGAACGGGTTTAAGTGAAATGAAGGCAGAATTTTAAAAAGAACCCTCTGGGGCCCTGGGCGGTTTGGCTCAGCGCTTAGAGCGTCAGCCCGTGGTCCAGAGAGACCCGGGTTCGGTTCCCACTAAGGGCACGTACCTCGGTTGCAGTTTGTCCCTGGCCCTGGTTGGGGTCATGTGGATGGCAGCCACTTGATGTGTCTCTCTCACGTCGATGTTTCTCTCTCTCTTCCTCCATCTCTCCCTCCCGCTCTATCTGAAGATGAATGCAAAATGTCCTCGGGTGAGGATAAAAAAAATAAAAAATAAAAAAATAAAAAGAACCCTGTGGGGAAAATAAAAATGCAAATATGTGTGGTGAATGTGAGGCCAGCTAAGTCAGCAGTGGGTCAGAGAGCACCTAGGAATTGTTGATGTTACCAAGGAAGAAACAAGGGCCACTGAGACAGAAGCAATAAGCAAAGGTGTCATCTTTCAAGGCTCAAGTTACCAGGTTCCCATATCCATGAAGTTTTGCCTAAAAACTATTTGTTCATTGAGCACCTACTATGTAACACACTCTGCACTTTAGGCCAAGATAAAATGGTGGTCAAATGGACACAGTGTGGGCCTTCCTCCGTGGTCCCTTCTGCAACCCTTCACTAATTCTCCTGTGGTACCTTTAACAAGTGTTAACATTTGTTAGGTAACATTTGTAGTTGTTAACTTATCAGGAATGTGGGGTCCTAGACAATAGAATGGTGACTTGCTCAACTCTATATTCCCAGAATCCAGTACAAAAATTATTTCTTGAATGACTATTTAAGTGAATGAATGAAACATTACCAGACTGACTAACAACAAAGGTTCTTCTCATCAAATTTCTTTGAAAAGAACAGCTAGAATCAACTCAACTAGAACCAGCTGCTATTGATTTTCTGACCACACCTCCGAAGGCCTCCTCAGGGTCCAGAGTCCACTGTTCTTGCAGAGGTATAATTACCTGGTATTCAAACAATTGTGAATAACTGACTTTAATAACCTTTTCTCTAATTTTAAAAGTAATACAAGCCCATCTGTACACAGAAAAGAGTAAAGAAAAAGGTATCACACCTGTAAGAGGTACTTGCTTAGGTCCATCCTACTCCATTTTGATCACAGCACTTGGAACAGTGGTTGACGTAGAGCAGATAAATATCTGTTAAATGGATGGTCATGAGCGAGCACTATGGTCTCTCAGTGGCTTCAGCTGCTGCTCAGGCCGAGGGAAGGTACTGCCCTGGAACTCCTGGGCATGTAGTCATGGCTGCCTTGGCCCTGGGAGCTAATGCCTGCTTTCTGCTCTGAGTACTGCCAGCACCTCCGGGCCGTGGAGCTACCAGGCATCTTCTGGGTTTGGGGTCTCAGGCCCTTGGGTCTGTGGAGGCCACAAATGGTCTCTGAGATAAAGAGTCCTGGTTTTCTGGAGTTATCTGTGCAGCGATGCTGAACCTACACCCTTCGGGAATGGAAAGAAAATTGCCTTTGTCATGAAGGGTGGAAACCTGGTGGCCTTACCTACTAATGACTTGGTTTTGTGATAAAATTTTATGCTCTTAATATTTCGGTTGGTTTTAATGTTTTGGTGCCTGTGTTAAATGCACCAATAGAGGCCTGTTGGGTCCGTTCTCTCACTACCTATTTAATTGTGGCTTCACCTGAGGCCTTTGCTCCTCTCCACTTTTAAGACTCAAAAGAAGAACTATTAGAAAGGAGCCTTAGCTGGAAGTTCTGCTCACAGCAGGATACAAAACACTCAGCCTTCCTATTTCTGCAGTGAATACAACTGGCCCACTTTAGTGCACTCCCAGGGGTAAGGCAGAGGGGGACCTATACCGAAGTGGGAGCTTTTATAGGGTTGTTCTCGATACCACCCCGAGGGAAGAACTAGGGGGGAGGGGAGAAGGCAGCCGTGACTGCGTGGCCAGCTGAGGGCACCCAGATGGGTTATAGGATCAGGAAGAGCTGAAGGAATCAAGGCCTCAGGGAATCAGATGGGATGCCTCAAGACAAGCAGTGCATATCCTTGGCTGCCCATAAGAATCACCCAGAGGGCTTTTTGAAGTCCTGAGGCCCAGGCTGCATTCCAGACCAATCATATAAAAACTCTGGGGCTAGCCCTGGCCGGTTTGGCTCAGCAGTAGAGCCTCAGCCCGCGGACCAATGAGTCTCGGGTTCGATTCCAGTCAAGGGCACGTACCTCGGTTGCGGTTCGTCCCAGCCCTGGTCGGGTCACGCAGGAGTCAACCAGTCGATGTGGCTCTCATATTGACGTTTCTCTCTGTCTCTCTCTCCCTCCCTCCCACTCTAGCTAATGATAAATAGAAAAATATCCTCGGGTGAGGAATAAAAAAATCCAAAATCTCTGGGGCTGTACACACACATCAGTTTTTAAAGCTCCCCAGGTTATTCCAATCTGCAGCCAAGGCTAAAAAGCACCACCATAGACCCTCTCATCATCCATCTCTCATCTCTGCTTCTCTCTGCTTGGTTTTGAGACAGTATTGGGACTTAGGCCCAGGAATGGAAAATACCGGGTGGCCAGGAAACCAAGTTAAGACCAGGTAGCTAGAAGGAGTGCAAAAATGTCACCACCCCTCCACTCCCTAATCAAAAACACAGATGTAGCTGGTTTGATCTCCCTTCTAACTGCCTGCATAAACTACTGACCTCACGTGCAGTTGATAAAGGTTTGAGCGCTATACACAACCTTCCCAGGTTGGTGGTCAAGAGCAGTCAGCCATCTTGCCCCCACAGCACAGGCAGGGGGGACAGGGTTACCAGGCAGCACCCTGAAATGGAAAATGCTGAAAGCCTGCCTTTTTCCAAAAGCCCACCTTTCATGCAAGCTCACCTTGTCCCCAGCTGTTAAAAGCAGCCAAGCAGAGCAGCCCTGACACAGTTCAGAGGACCTTCCTTACCGCTGTGCTGCCTCCCTTGTGCTTGAGCGTAAGCTTAATAAAATCTGTCTGGAAATTTCTCTGGGTTTCCTCTCGACTTCTGTCTTGGAGAACCCAAGAACCTCAATGCCACTACAGTTTCATTCCACATGTCAATTTAAGAAACATTCAAACCTGTAAAGAATCTTTGTGAGTTTATTTGAGCCAAACTGTTGGGAAGCAAACCGTTGCTGGGAAGCAAAATCTCAACGCATTGAATTAATGCTCCAGAGAAGGGCAGTTTTCCACTTTATTCTATACATTGCAATGGAAAGAGAAGCTGCAAGTGGGTTACATGAAATTCATTGGTGGTAGATGAGGGAGGCGGGAGAAAGCAAAGCAGGGAAACCTCTGGGATTGGATAAAAAGTAAAATGATACATCTTTTATGTAGGTGGGTACAGGATAGTTAATAGTCAACAATTAACAGGATAAATATAACAATGAGAGGATTTGTGGTCTCTGCTCTTGTGCATTGGTTGTGCCTTGAGGGATCCAGAAAAAGAGAAGTTACCCTGACATTCCAAAGGTGTTATAAATACTAAAGACTGCAGACAGGCTCAGTTAAGGAAAAGACTGACTTTTATCAGGGAAGATTCTAGCCTGGGACATGACTACCTGTCATAAACTGCTTTAGTTAAAAAGTTTTCATTTCAGACCATCCTTTGTGGTTACTTTCTGTCTCTGAGTTTGCAAGGCCACCACACAGGACTTTCCTGAGCTTGTCAGGTTAGCATGTGGCCCCTTTTCGTCCACACACAGAAAGCTCTTCCTACCATGACCTCAGATGTCTATCCTCCCATAAAAACCTCAACAGAGCCCGGCCGGTGTGGCTCAGTGGTTGGGTGTTGACTCATGCACCAGGAGGTCACCGGTTCGATTCCCGGTCAGGGTCCCCAGTAGGGGGCATGCAGGAGACGGCCAATTGATGTTCTCTCTCATTGATGTGTTTATCTCTCTCTCTCTCTCTCTCCCTCTCCTTTCCTCTCTCTCTAAAAATCAATAAAGTAAAAAAAAATAATAAAATTTAAAAAATTTAAAAACCTCAACAGAAAAAAATTAGAAAATAACAAAGCTTCTTTCTCCCAGCATCCACATATCAGTGAATTCATCCTGCTTACCCTTTCTATTCCAATCACTGTTGTTGAGGGCTGGGTACAAGCCCAGCCCCCCCGTGAACAGGAATCTTGATTGACAATGTACCAGAAACACCTGGAATGAGACAGAGCAATTCCCTCAAAGATCTAAGAGGGGGAAAATCCATATACATTATCTAATTAAATAAAACTAGTTACACTTCAGCTTGGTTGATCTAATTTATCTTCAGCATGATTTGCTTCAGCTGTTTTTCCATAACCAGTAAAATTTGGGCTTGATGGGGTCTTGTCTCCAAGTCTCTTAATCACTGCAAGTGATGAGGTTATTGCTTCGCTGGGACAACACCTGGTCTGTCTCTTGGCTGCCTGGATGGAATTACAGGTTTGTGTGATTTCCTGGAGTTGCTTATTCACTGACTCCTTGTCACACCCACAGATGACTGACAGTGAATGTTACCCTCTTGATTTCTCTGGATTTCACTCCAGGATAATATAACAATGCTGTTACCCTTAGGGATGGAACTACACTTAGTATTGCAATTAAAACTGAAATCCAAGTTTCCATTTTCTCAAACTTTTGACTTCTCTTGTCATTTACCTGCCTACCTTCAAGTTGGAGGAGCTCTGGTGGAAATGCTTTTTTTTTTTTTTTTAACTGAAAAATGGCTGAAATCACACACAGAATCCTTAATTGTGCTTACATTCTTGTTCTGAATGGCACTTACCAAATTCCCTTTATTTTAAACTGGACATTATTCCCAACTGTCCAGAAAGTGGAGCATTTTAAAATCAGTTTGAGTGAAGTGTATTTGAGGAGACAAACCACAGTAAATACCTGTGTCATTAACATAACGGCAGACCCCATGAGGTCCTACCATGCATATCAGCGTCCCCAAGGACCTTGTTCTCTGTGGTCTATTTCTGTGGCCCCATCATCTCACTTTTTCTGAATTTAGCTTACTATAGGTTTCACAAGATTCTGGTTACACTGAGCAGTTGATTTTGATCTTTGTGTTTCCCAACTAGCTGAAGTCATTGTTGCAGCACGACAGGTGAATGGGGTGGTGATGGCTGAAGGGTGGTTGCTGGGGTAGGGCCAGACGAGAGCCTTTGCCTTTGTGTATGCTGCTTCTGGGGGCTTTTATTGTAAAGGAAATCTTGATCTTTTGGGTATTAGGTAGACACCTTACAGGCCTCTTCCTGTTTTGCTCACACTTTGCATAGTTTCAGATGAAGTGAAAAGGGCCCCCAAAGCAGCTTTGCTCCACCACTAGATGGAGGAACACCTTCACCTGTGCAGCCCTGGAGACAAGGGCCCATGGCACCCTACCCACACATCCTTCTCCACTGCCCTTCCCCAGTTTGGGCAGGAAGCCACCTGCCACAGCAACGGTCACTGCTGGGGTCATACTCATTGTGTGCTTCACATTTTAAGATATGATTGCTGCGTGAAGCCACAGCATCCTCTTTGGTGTTCTTTGAAAGTTCTGTGTTTTCCCAGCTGTTCCTCAAACCTTTGTTGGCCAGGGCAGCCTTGCAGATAGCTTTCCAAAATTACCAAGGCTATCCGCATTCTTTCCACCCACAGTATGCGCACTGACCCTCCACCATTTGTTAATGTAGATCCCCCCGCTTCTTATGAGTTTGTCTCACTTCTGCAAATCACTGGGAAGGGGTCACAGGGCACAGCCAAGATTAGTTTTCTCTATTCCTGAATTTCATATAAATAGAATTACAAAGTATGTCTTTTCTATGTGTGGTTTCTTTCGGTCAACACACCATCTGTGAGATTCATGTATGTTGTACTGAGAGTTTCACCAGTAGTGAATCCCTTCTTAACCCATAATTTGTGTCCATTTCCTTATTGATGGACATTGTGTTATTTCCAGTTTTTTACTATTGTGAACACGCCGCTATGAACATTCTTGTACAAGGGTATTCTGGCTGTGTGTATTCATTTCTCTTGTGTGCATACCTCAGAGTAGAACCGCTGGTCCTTGTGAATGTATGTTTAGCTTTGTTAGAAACTATCAGCTTTCCAAAGTGGTTGCTTTAATATATGTTCAAGCCTCACCACAACCTGAAGTGTTCATCAGTCAGCTCACAATTGCTCAGCTCACTACTAAGAGCCAAGCACTATTCTAGGTACTGGGATATAGCAATGACTACACAGACATGGTTCTTGTCACTAAGACACATTCTCGTGCGGAAGACATGCAACAAAACCTAGACAACCAAGAAGGTAATTTCAGGTGCTTATCTGTGCTCTGAAAACTAGAGTGATGTGCTAGAACCCTATGGAGGAGGGGCTGCTTCTGCTACAGTGGTCTGGGAAGGTCTCTCTGAGAAGCTGAGTCAAACCTGAAAGATTGGGAAGGTGAGGCCATGCAGAGCGTGGGGAAGAGTGCTAGAAGCAGAAGGAACAGCAAGGGCTCCTGCCCAAGGACAGGAAAAAGTAATCCAGCAGGGAACAAAATAGACAAACAGCCTGCTGTCACAGAACAAGAAGTGTCAATGTAAGAAACGTTCAAACCTATAAAGAATTTTTGTGAGTTTATTTGAGCCAAATTGTTGACAATTTCGGGGAAACAAAGCTTCCACAGATTGAGATTGTGCTACAGAGAATGGCAGTTTTGGACCTTATTTTATACATTAGAATCAAAAGAGGAGATGTAAGTGATGGATTAGGGAGGTGCTAGAAAACAAAGCAGGGAAACCTCTGGGATTGGATAAAAAGTAAAATGATAGACACATCCTTCTTTTACATAGGTGGGTACAGGACAGTTAACAGTCAACAATTAACATAATAAAAATAACAATGAGAGGATTTATAGTCTCCACCCTGGTGCATTGGCTGTGCTCTGAGGGGTCTGGAAAAAGGGGAGTTACCCTGACATTCCAAACGTATGTTATCATAGATGCAAAAGATAATAGACAGTCTCAGTTAAGGTAAAAATCGACTTTTGTCAGGCAAGGTTCTAGCCTAGGACATGACTACCTGACATAAAATGCTTTAGTTAAAAACTTTTAATTTCAGACCATCCTTTGTGGTTATTTTAGGTCTCTGAGTCTGCAAAGCCACCACACAGGCCTTCCCTGAGCTTGTCAGGTTAGCATGTGGCCCATTTTTGTCCACAGAAGAAAGGAGCAGGCAGGAGAGTTTGGAGAAGTAAGCAAAGGTCAGTTTAATCAGGACCATGTAGATCATGGAAAAGAGTGTTGCCAGAGAAATGAGTGGGTCAAATTTCTCTGTCATTAGTGGGAGTGGGGTTCTTGCAATATCTTGAGGAAAGGAATTTTCAAAGACTTACACAGGAGAATGAGTGATTTTTATTGGAATGGAATTATATCCCTCAGTTTGTAAAGTCCCAGTTCCCTTAAGCCAGTCCTGGAAG
The DNA here is from genome assembly GCA_030848825.1 of Tadarida brasiliensis. Lineage (NCBI taxonomy): Eukaryota > Metazoa > Chordata > Mammalia > Chiroptera > Molossidae > Tadarida > Tadarida brasiliensis. Next base: position 41,824,528 of record CM061272.1, on the reverse strand, counting down.
ACATGCAGCTGGGGTTTCAGCAGAGCTAAAAGCAGGGCCAGTGTCCAGAGTTTCTGTTCCATGGTGGAGTAGGGTTTGGCAGAGCATCAGGCTAGATTCAGTCCACTAGTCCATTGTGTGGGTCCCACATGGCCATGAGCCACGTGAGTGAATGTAGGGGAGCATGCACCCTGCAACAGGAGTCCCAAAAGGGCAAGAGGGCCGAGGGCCAAGAGCCAAGAGAGGGAATTTCCTTTGTTCAGGAGTTTAAATATTTCATCTTTCACGCCCTTGCTGTAGCCACACCTATTCTAGCCAATTACGGGTTCCCAGGTGTGACTGACAGGTAAGCATCTTCCCACATCACCCAGACCTTACTGGACATACGTCTAAACTACCTTTGTCCAGTCCCTTCCCCTATCAATCTGCGGGATCAGACCTGGAGAGTGTTAAATCACAGCTTCCTGGCAAAACTGTATAAATCCATGCCTATATTATTTAGTCTCCCCTTTGTTCCTTTCCTGCTCATTAATAAACAGGTTATTACAACAGTATCAAGAGTTTGGATTTTATCCTGGAACAGTGGGAAGCCATGAAAGGGTTTTAAGTGGAGATGTGAAAAGGATCTAATATACGGAGATGCAACCAGGATGGAGTAAGGCAGATACATTAGACGGCCATGTGGTGACCCAGGCTGGGACTACAGCTGTGGCCATAGAAACAGTGACAATGACCAGCATTCAGGATACATTTTGGAATTTGAGCCAATAGGACTTGAAAGATTGGTTATGGGGTGAGAAAAGTGAGGAATACAATTTAGATGCTAGGTTCTTATCCTGAGCAACTGAGAAAAGGTGGTATCATACACTGAGACCTGGAAGACTAGGGAGGAATTTGGTGAGGAAAGGCAGGAGTTCCATTTTGCCTAATTTGAGATGCAAATAAACATTCAAGTGGAATTGTTGAAGAGGCTAAGAGCCCTGGCTGGTGTGGCTCAGTGGTTAGAGTGTTGGCCCGTGCACCAAAGGGTCATGGGTTTGATTCCCGGTCAAGGGCTCATGGGAGAGCAGTAACCTAAAGATCTAATTTTAAGAATCATCAGCTTGTAGATGACTTTTAAAGCTTTTAAAGCATGGGATCACCTAGGAAGAGAGTGTAGGCCCTGAATGGGACTGAGGAAGTCTTGGAATATATTGAGAATTTTAAGTTACCTTTCACAGATGAGGAGACTGAGGCTCAGAGAACTAAGCATTGTTCAAGGTCACATGGTAAGACAAAGTCAGTCGTATTTCAGGGTCTGCATACTTAACCACTTTACCACCTAAAGTTTCTCAGCTCAGCCACTTCAATGCCATGTGACCTCAAGTGAATTACCCTCTTGGTGCTTCAGTTTCCTCATCTATAAAGGAGGAATAACAATAATTATACATACCACACAGTGCAGTGTGAGTATAAAATAAATTAATATAATTAAAGTGCTTAGAACAGTGCTTGGCACACAGTGGCATCAGCTAACATTGCTATATAAGCCATGCAGGCCTCAGAGGTGAGAGGAGATAGAAGTTCTAAATCCACATGGCCAACATGGACAGCAAAGCTGGGGACGGGGTGGGGGGATGGGGAGGAGGGTGTCAATGGGGAAAAAGGGAGAAACATCTGTAACAAAAATAAATTAATAAAAAGAAAAAAAAGAAAAAAAATCCTGTAGAACATAAAAAATGGAATTGTAAACCAAAATTAAAATAAAACTGGTTATCATATTTTGCTATGAAAAAAATAAAATAAAAAAATAAATCTACATGGCCAGGTTAGCTGGCTTGAGATGCCACAGCCAGGGAGATGTCAGCCTGGGTCTGAAGAGGGTGGGTTGACCTCAGGCGGGAACACTGTTATACTTGTTCCAACAACTGGTCTCAGGGTGTGGATGAACCTTGGACCTCTCCTTCTCGCAGGTGAGCTGTGGCACTTTGGGATCAAGTCAGTAACTGGGTGAGGGCAGGGCTGTAGGCAGAGGTCACAGTGACTCATGCTGGGAGCAAAAACCAAGAGAGGCATGGCCTTAGCTCCAGAAGTGTCCACAGGAGTCCAGCTTAATGTCTTCTGTTCTGCTTTTGTTGGCATTTGTTGTTTAAATATGTGTGGCATAATACATACATTTGGTCTTTATCCCCACTTCCTGGCTAAAATACCTTAATAGCCTTGGAATTTCCCAAGTGACAAAAATATATTTTGTCATTCATAATGAACCCCTTTTGAGTATACCTGTGTTTATGCTAATGAGGTAACTTAGTGTGAGGCCCCTAGATAGTCTCAGGATGGGTCCAGTCACCAAAAAGTCCAAGTGGAAGTGTCATCAATGGAAGTGGAGTTCTTGGGGTGCTGCAAGAAAAAGTTTCCTGAGGCTCTCATGGGAGGATAGGGTTTTGTGGAAAGCTTTATTGATGATGTAAAATTAAGGGGTTTCCCCTCCAAGGTCCCAACTCTGTCTGTCCTACCATGGAAGAAGTCCAATCGTGTCTTCAGCGGGCCAGAATTTCTGCTCCATATTAAAGTCCAGCCCAGCATCTGGCTCTAGCTTAGCTTGTGTTCCCAGCTGTAGTCCATTGCACATGAGGTCTGAATGGCCATGGGCCACGCAATTGCTCAGGCCACATGGCTATGGAGAGAGAATGCATGAACACATGGGCGAGTGCAGGTCACAGAGCAAGAGAAGAGCAAGAACGAGGGAACTCTTTGTCTGGGGATTTTAACCAGGAGCTTCTTCAAACCAACCAATTAACTTTCCAAGATTCCACACGCTTCTGATAGGGTCCACCCCCTAGCCAATCCACTGTTCCCTAGGCTAGACTGACAGGCAAGAACCTCTCATGCTCCACTCCAACTTCTTTGCATGTGTCTATCTCGCCTTTCTGTCCCCAGCAATCCAGTACCAGATGGGGGAAAGGAAGGGTGTTAATCCCCTTCGAGAAGCTTCCCAGGTGACCATGCTTACAAAGTCTGACTTCCTTTATTAATGTTAACTAGCTAATTATGAGGATAACAGAAGGAGATGGAGGGTATTGGTGGCTGCAGATTATGCTCTATAAAGACTGTTGAACAATAAGACTTTATAAGCTTCTTGGTTGGTGAACACATCCCTGTGCTAGGAGGGTGGCACAACCCAGTTCCATGGGGACAGAAACTCCTGCACTCGGGACCCTTCCAGACCTCTCCCTATGTACCTCTTATCTGGCTGTTCATCTGTATCCTTCACAACATTCTTTATTACAAATTGGTAAATATAAGTAAATGTTCCCTGAGTTCTGTGAACTGCTCCAGCAAATTAATCAAAACTGAGGAGGACACTGTAGAGCCCTCAATTCATAGCCAGTTGGTCAGAAGCACAGGTGACAACCTAGACTTGTAATTGCCATCTGAAGTGGGGGCAGTCTCGTGGGTCTAGACCCTTAACCTGTGGGATCTGATGCTATTTCCTGGTAGATAGGTCAGAATTGAGTTGAATTGTGGACACCAAGTCAGTGTCCACTGAGAATTGGAGAATTGCTTGGTAGTGTTGGAAAACACACAGCAGACCATGACTTAGGATTCCTCCAATTAGTACCTTGCTGTAAAGGCTGAATCTGAAGTCAAGAGAAGAGAAAGATCTGGTGAATGCTGACTGTGTTTTATGCACATGGGGCAACACCTGTTTTGTGTGTGTGAGCATAGTGTCCCTTGTCTTCTACTTTTGGTAACAGCATCCCCTCCCTTTCTTTGAGTTACTGCCCCATTCCCACCCCATGTCATTCACAGACCCCATCCCCCTGTTTTCAGGCATTGCCCAAAAGGTGCATGCATGCATCAACTAGAAACATTCCCTTTAATTTTATAGATATTGGAAGAACAACCTTTCTTTCCTCGGGGGTGGCTAAGCTGTGATGACACAAGAATGGAACTGTCTACATCCATACCTCTCTTTGTCTATCAGCCACAGGAAGGATCAAAGCCAAGAGAGAGAGACGGAGAGCTCTGGGAGCTTCATCTGAGCACCTGGGTCAGTGCTGCCTGAGCCCATGCCCGCTGCCCTTCTCAGTCATGGGAATCAATACATTCCCTCTGTTTGCTTAAGCTAGTTGGGGTCCCTCATAACCACAAAGGACTAACTGATTCATGTTAGGTTCACCTAGAGCTAATATTCACAGCCTTAGCTGAGACTCTCCTGAAAGTAATTCAGTGTTGTCATTTAGTTTCATGAATGATGAAGCTAGCAGGTTAAAAATTCCAGCCTAAGTTCTCATGGCATTAAATGAACTGATCACCAGAGCTTATGTGTTCTATTTTTCCTTTGTCATCCTCCCTGTAGACCTACCATTGCCCATGTGGCATCTGAAGTTCTTGGGGGCCCCCAAAAGAAAGAAGCCCCCAGTTCTATGGTCAGAGTGTTTGGAGACCATGGGACACCAAATGGGCAATAGTTTGCTTGGGGACCTGGGACATCTCTAGACAAGGAGACTGGGACAAAGAAGTCGAGTGACTCGGGATTGAAATCACACTGTTTCAGATCAAAGCAACCCTTCGGACCTGGGTTTCTATGATTCTGGCCCCAGTAAAAGGGTTTAGTTGAATTATGAGTTCCTGAAAGCTTTGCAGTGGTTCTCAACCTTCCTAATGAGGTGACCCTTTAATATAGTTCCTCATGTTGTATGTGGGCGTATCTGCATGTGGGAGGACCCGCCTGGAGACGAATAGAGGAGCGGTGTCTCGGTTCCTAAGACCATCGGAAATATGTGTTTTCTGATGGTCTTAGGCGACCCCTGTGAAAGGGTCGTTCGACCCCCAAAGGGGTCGCGACCCACAGGTTGAGACCCGCTGCTTTAGAGGATTCCCAGAATCTCATGGATTCCAATCTTCCTAAAGAGAGAAAATCACAGGGTGGTATTTGCTTCATTCACATGTGCATGTGTGTGTATATGTGTATATATATATGTATACATACACAAAGGTGCCAGCCTTACAAACCTCTCCAGAAAAAAAGGAATTAGAAAGACAGTGAAAAAAATCAGAATTCCTTAAAACTTCCTTGGGACTCATCTCCTGGACTGGCCTCCTTTCCTCCTGTGACATCTTCACCTTAAAGCTCTAAGTTCTTGTCACAGCCCCTGAGTGGGTGAGAGCCATTTGAGAACAGCCTTGTGTTATTGTCTTGCTGTCCTTTGGGAAGCAAGGTGGGAAGGTGATTTGGAGAGTTGGAGGGGTTGGGGGACATTATTCCTGCACCTCAAATCTGGCAGGCCCAGGTTTAAAGAGCTCCAGAAAATAAAGCACTTAAAAATATAGCCAGGAGAGAGTAGACCCAGGAGGCCCAGAACTAGAAGCAAATGTGGGTTTTCAGTGTTATTCTTGTCTTTGCTGGGCCAGTCACTCCCCCTCGCTGTTCTCACTGCCTGGAGCAGATATTTTGTTTTTAAAGGGTAACTCTCTCCTTGCTGAAACGGAGCTTCTGTCTGCCTATGGAATTCCTGCGTACAAAGGAGGAACTGGGAGAGAGAGCCAAGTTCCTGTCTAGCCACCTCGCTGTAGAGCAGACTCAGGTGGCAGGAGTGTGGCTGCGTGGGTGTGTGGGTGTGTGTCCCTTTCTCCATCACTGTTTAGTTGGTGGCACAATCAGCCTCTTAGAAGATGCTAATGAGATTCTTGTAGAGAGCTACAAACTCATCTGTGGCAGATGGTAGAAAGTTAGGTTTTTATTTCTCTTGTTCCACTGTTGTTTTTCTCTAAAAATGTGTTAACCAATGTGCCGCTTTCTTGTGCTTTATTTCGACAAAGCCACAAATTAATTTTTAAAATCCTTTTCATCTGACCTTCCTCTAATCATAAACTCAATGAGCAACATCTTTTTAGAAACAAAAGCAAATCATTACCCAGTTTCTTCCCTCTGCCCCTCCCCTGCAGTCAGTATTTTTTTTTTTAACACAGAAATCTTTGGAATTTCTCTGAATCTACAGAGATACACCAATGTTATGAGTGCCCCTGGTAATGTGTAATTTCATTTTCTTATTGGCTAGGGCAAGGTTGGGTTATTGTGTTCTGATTAATCTGCACTCCCTCTATAGATAGATATAAAAGCAAAAAGTATTATAGGTGCCAACAAGAGAATAGCTACCACTTATTGAGCACCTTCAACATTGCAGGCACCATGCTAAGGAATGTATGGACATTATTTTATTTAATCCTCACATTAATCCTGTAATTAGGAACTAGCATTATCTCTGTTGTACAGATGAGGAGACTGAGACTTTAAGAAAGAAACTTGTCCAAGATCGGAGGCCAGGAAATGGCAGAACTGGAATGCAAAGCCAGGGAACCCCACTCTAAAGCCAGTGCTTTGTGATGGTCTATTCTTCTACTTTCCTTGATGAAATCCAGTTGCATTAGTGCTGGTAGCCTCTAAGATTCAGAGGCATTTTTTCCTAATTTCAAAACCTTATTTGGGGACTAGGTGTCAAAAGGCTCATTTATGGTGAGAGAGTCAGACACAGTTATAGAGGCATTGGCTTGGTCCCAGAGACTGAAGGTAGACCCCCAATTTGCAAATGAAATTACGGTCCAGAGAGTATGGTGTTTCAGTTACCTATTGCTGTGTAACAAACCACCCTAAAATTGAGTGGCTTAAACCACAAAATCATTTCACTGCTCCTGATTCTGTGGGCCAGGACTTCGGGTAGAGCTCGGTAATGCTTTCTCAGGACAGTTCTTTTTTTTAAAATCCTCACCCAAGGATATTTTTCCATTTATCTTCAGATAGAGTGGGAGGGGTGGGGGGAGAGAGAGAGAGAAACATCAACATGAGAGAGACACATCGACCGGGGACCAAACCGAAACCAAGGTACGTGTCCTTGACCAGAACTGAACCTGTGACTCTTTGGTCCAAGGGCCAACGTTCAAACCACTGAGCCAAACCAGCCAGGGCTCAGAACAGTTCTCTATGGTGTCAGCCAAGCTGGCTGGATTAGGGCCTCTCTCACACACTTGGGGCCTTGAGGTTGGCTGCTGACTCTCTGCTAAGCAGTACAGCCTGGACTTTATATGGTGGCTCAGGGTGGGTAGAGAGGACAAGGCCTAGGCCCAGGACTGAACAAAGCTCCTTCTGTCTCCTCCTAATAGTCAAAACCAGTCCCAAGGCTAGACTAGATTCGAGGGGAGAGGGACAGACCCCACCTTTTCATGTGAGGGAGCAACAGGTGCAAATTGCATGGCCATCTTTGCAGACAGCACCAACATGGTGACTTCAGTGGCAGATATCCAAGTATTAGGCCAATATTACAGAAAATCCCACTGTGGCAGCTTTCATGGAAGGGAAAAGACTCCCTTTGGAAAGTACATTCTATTTTGACTCTTTCAGGTGATCAGCCAAATGTGCCTCTAACAACAAACATGAATAACTTAGCCAAGAAGAATTTAGTGAAAAAAAATAAAGGAATTTCAGGCCTTAACTAGCAGGGCACTTACCATCACTTGATAACGTTCATCTACCCTCCTGAATAAGGTCAAATATAAGATGTACCTGGGAAAGAAAAAATAAAGTGTATTATGATCAGGTGAAGAATAATTCAAACTTAATGACTGTTAGAATCAGAGGGAGCCTAAGAGATCAAATTTAGTCTAAACCCCATTTTATGTATGAAAAAACTCAGCCTATGAACAAACAGAGAAGTGAGGTACCTGCCTCAGGTCCCATAGCTGATATTCTTGCATTGGTCATGAGCACCTAGTAAGCACTGATTACATGTCAGCATTCTGCTGGGTGATGGGAAGTCAAGGCGGAGTAGGACACAGCCCTTGCCTTCACAAGGCTGACTGTCCAGGGGAGAAGGATGTGAAAACAATGATTATAGAATACTGGGAACACCGAGCTAGCAGTGTTCAAAGCACACTGCAGGAGCCTGGAGTGCAGGTGGCCCTAGGACCAGAGAGTTCCACATCTCAGCTCCAGGTCCCTGGCTGTCAGAGCCCGTGGGCTCTATGTAGAAGAAAGTTTGTTTTTAAAACGCTGCCTACTATTGCCCTGGCCGGTTTGGCTCAGCGGTTAGAGCATCGGCCTGTAGTACAGAGAGACCCGGGTTCGGTTCCCGCTAAGGGCGCGTAAGTCGGTTGCAGTTTGTCCCCGGCCCTGGTTGCGTCGTGAGGGAGGCAGCCACTCGATGTGTCCCTTTCATGTCGATGTTTCTCTCTCTCTCTCTCTCTTTCTCTCTTCCTCTCTCTCCCTCCCACTCTATCTGAACAAAAAATGGAAAAATGTCCTCAGGTGAGGATAAAAAAATAAATAAATAAATAAAAATAAAAAATAAAAACCCTGCCTACTGAGCTGCCCATCAGAGCTACATTAGAACCCTATGATTTAAAAGGAAGTGCCGTCTTACAATCTCACATGCAGCAAGAAGAGCAAATCCTGGGGGTAGAGGTGGAGGAGGGCATAGAGGAGACAAATGGTGATGGGAAAAATAAAATATTTTTTAAAAGAAGAGCAAATCCTAACTGAGCCTTACATTTGGGCAGATCCTAACAGAGCATTTACACATCTCATGACACGCTCAATCTCCTTGTACGTGGTCCCCACCACCGGTCCCAAGAGAGGTAGTAAGCTTTCACCCAGAGCCTCTGACTTCCAATTCCTTCATGAGGCCCCTAAATGAGATGTAAACAATCATACAAACAAAGCCACTTTAAAATGGAACTGGAACTACCATGCCAGAGGAACGGTCTTTCGCCGTCTTATGTCTCAAACCTTTGGAATGTCAAAAGAGGGCAAAGTAACCTTTCGATTGGGCCTCAGCAACCTTGTTTCCCAAAAAACTGTTTGCAAAGATAACAAGAAAGCAGTTATTATGACTGCTGGACTGATGACTACCAGATTTAAAATTAAAAACATTGTTTAGAATTAATATTACTATGTCATGTTATCTGCACCAATGGAAATACCTTCCTTCTGTTGATGTGATTGTTCTCCCTTCCTTCTCATAACTACCCATTGTCTTTGTGTCTTAGTCAGAATATTTTGGTTTTTGCCTGAATTAAGATTTTCTGAATAGCTATTATTATTGATCCTAATAAATGCTTGTTTATGTCTCATTTTCAAAGACCTTTTTACTTTTAGGTTAGCAGAGACAGTCTGGTTGGCAGCTCAGGAGAGCCGTACCAAGAAGTCCACTACCTGCATGAATGGTCCCACTACTCTCCTGAGGGCTCTCATGGGAATCCTCCTTACCTCCCCCAATTCCTCCAGCTCCCACAACCTGGCCTCCTCTTCATTTCTGCACCACCCCTTCCCCCAAGACAGTGGAGTGTTTTGGCTTCCAACCCAATCCTATAAGGGAGAAGAGGGGAGAGGGACCCTGGAAGGCTCCTTCCCCTGCTTCTTTCATTCCCCAGTACAATCCAGCCATGAGGGGCCACCGAATACAGCTGGTCTTCACTATTTTACACACAAAGAACTGGGATACAATTTCCCCAAGCTAGGAAGCAAAAGAGGTGTGATTCAAACCCCTGTCCATCTACTCCAAAGCCCACTTCTTCTCCAATATGACGTAAGAGAAAGGGCAAAGGGACAAGGAGCCGTTAGTGTCTTGCAGCTCCCGGTGTAGCCCTCAGACCAACAGCCTCAGCTTCACCTGGAAGCTTGTTAGAAATGCAGGCTCTCAGGCCCCTCCCCAGATTCAAGGGGATTTCAATGCCTATCCACGTTTGAGAAACCCGGTCTGGGTCCGTGGTTCGCAGCCCTGAATGAACACCGGGGAGCTTTGCAAAATGCGGATGCCCTGGTCCTGCACCGTGGGTCAGAGTTAGCTGGTCTGGGTGCAGCCTGGGCATCAGGGTTTTTGAAAGCGCCCCAGGTGGTTCTAATGGGTAGCAACCTTGGGGAACCACTGGCAGGAGAAAGGGGAAACCTGAAGGCTATGTAAGGTGGGTGCCACTAGCGACTTGCCATTCCCTCCCAAGGCGGAGCCACGCAGGCGGGTGTGACCAGCATCAGGGAGGCCGGGAAAGACCCAGGGACAGAACAGTGTCAGTTTGGGTTTCCTTCCCGCCGCTGCACGCATTTGGGCAGAAACCGGCTGCAGAGGTTCGATGCCTCCGCGGACGAGTTCTCCGGTCCCCGCCTGCGCTGAGAGCCCCGCGCCCGGCAGAGGGGGTGCAGCGCGCAGGCGCAGAGGCGGGGGCTGGGCGGCGGCTCGGGCTCCGCTCGGGCTAGGAGGGGATGACTCAGAGGGCGGGGGCGGTCGGGACAGCCAACGGCAGCCGCCGAGGGCCCAGCCTGCCCGGCAACAGTCGCCCGCCTCGGGGAGGGGAGGGGAGGGGAGGGGAGGGGAGGGGAGGGAGGGGGCCGAGGCCGCCGGGCAGGTGCGGCGCGGCCCCGGGAGGGCGCGTTCGGCGGTCCTTTGTCTCCTGTCCCGCACCGCCCAGGCGCCAGCCTTCCAAAGCTGAGTCACCCCTCGACTGCCAGGTGTGTGGCCACAGGCCCCGCTCTCCGCCCGGAAGAATGCGTCCCCTTCCTGAAGCTGCCTTGTCTAAAGAGGTAGAAGGGACGGAAGCCAGGAAGCGGTAGCTTCTATTCTACAAAGCCCTTTACTCACCCGGCGCGAGTCCATCACCAAGGTCACCCCTAGCACTCAGCCCCGAGGAGCTGATGTCCCTGAGGATGCCACCTCCAAAGGGCTCATGATTTTGAGGCTTGTGGCAAAGCTCCGCGACATATGTGTAGCGGCGTGGTCCAGGAAGGCTCATGGACAGCTGCTCCTTGGCCGCACAGGCCGGAGTATGGGTATGGCCTGAGTGGGCTGGCCTGGGGTCACGTGGAGCACTTGTCAGACCCCATTCCCCAGTCCTGTTCACAGAGGATGAGGGTAAAGCCTTGGAATCTGCATTTTAACAAGTGCCCCGAGTGTTTTTTAAGCAGGTGGTTGGTAGACTTCACTTTGAGAGTCACTGATTTTGTAGAAGTTCCCTTGAACATAGATATGTTAACCACAGTGGGTGCTGCTGGGTGATCCTAAGTTGGGTTTTCCCGGGGAGACACAACTAGCGGTTGGCAGAGGTGGGAGTCTATCTAGGGTCCCCAGGCCTCCAAACCTGTGTAATTTATGAGCACAGACCAAACCTTCACTGCAGGGATTCCCAGGGAGCTCTAAACCTTCCTTCCTCCTGTCACCTGAAATAATCAGCATCAGCTGGCACTGTTACCTCTTCATTTTAGGGATGTTATTCCAGTTTGGTATAAGGATTTGGATATAGTGTAGCTTTAGCCTAATCAGCCACCAGTGGGCATGAACCCCCCAGAAGAGTCTGTTATATTTAGGTAGATGCCAGCTTGAATGGATTTTTATATAAGCTCTACTTTAAAGGTTGCTAGTTTATCAAAAGAGGATAGAGAAAAAATTCACTGAGTATTAGGTGTAGGAATAATATATCCGCGTGCTTGACAAATGTCATACTGTTAATAGTCCCTAATAAATAAATAAAAAAAGAATGAATACATTATATTTTCAACAATTTGTTTGAAATGTGGACTCATGACTGAAGGCAAACGGGCTTGACTCAAATCTCAGCTTTTCCACTTACTAGCTGGTAACCTGAGGTAGGTTTCTAAGGTCTTTGTGCCTCAGTTTTTATGATCTAAAAAGTGTAGTTGTGACAATTTGTTCTACACTTGCTACTGCCAGATATTGTAAGAAGGAATTTGCTTATGTTATTCCCACTTTACAAATGAGGAAACTGAGGCTCAGAGAGGCCAGGTACCAAGGTCACCCCATCTCCATCCACACCTATTCCCTCCCAGCCCCTGCCCTTGACCATGCCTCTTCATTGCCTCCTCACTCCTGATTGGCTGTCAGGTATTAGCCATGCTTGTTCTCAGGAATGCACCATAATGGCTACATATATATATATATATATATATAATAATATATATATAATAATATATATAATAATATATATATATATATATATATATATAATTTTTTTTTTTTTGAGGAGTTACCGTGTGCCATGAACTAGTATAAATACTTTACGTGAATTAATTCATTTAATTCTTACCATCACCCCATGAGGTGGGAATTATTTTCATCTCCATCTCTCAGGGGAGAAAACTGAAACAGAGATATTGAGAAACTTAACCCAGGATCACACTGCTAGGAAGGGACAAAGCCAGAACTTAAACATGGCAATCTGCCAGGCCTGGGTACCAAACCGCGACACTGTGCTGCCAGTCACATGTATCACGTAAGAGGGGAGAGGGACTCTCTACTTTCCTGACCCACCAATGCAATGATGGTGGGATTTTTTCCTTCCCATCAGCCCTGCCTCTGGGAGCAAAGGCTCCCTTCTACTGGAAAGCTTGTGACTCTTCTGGGCCTTTGAAAATTGGTTTATATAAAAGACAACTTAGAGGGACTTTGGAAAATTTGAGTGCAAACAAGCATGTGATCCTCCAGTGACCCGAAGGCAGCCTCAACCTAGGTCATTCAGAACAAGGGTTGCACACTGATGTGGTTCCCCACCCGGGGCTGGCAGTGCTGCTGGAATGCAGGGGAATGATTTGCAGGCTCAGCTTCCACATGCTGACTGGTCTCCTGCATGGCAGTCTGGCACTGTCCCCTCATGTGTGGCCACTCTTCTTACACTGAGATTTGACATGCATGCTAGAAATATGGTTATTAAGGGCGATTCTGGTGAAGTGTCAGGTGTAAATGAGGCACATGTTATTAGAAACCAGAGGAAAGGTGATCCCTGTTATAAAGTGGCAAAGAACTTGGCTGAACTGTGTTCTAGTATTTTGTGGAATGTAGAATTTTCTAGCCATGAAATTGGATATTTAGCTGAGGAGATTTCTAAGCTAAGTGTTGAAGGAGCAGCTTGGTTTCTCCTGAATCCTTAGAGTAAAATGCAAAAGGAGAGAGGTGAATTGAAGAAAGAACTGTTAAGCAAAAGGCAACCAGAGCTTGGAGACTGGGAAAATTCTCAGTCTGCCATGTTGCAAAAAAAATGAGAAAGCTTGTTCTGATAGAACACTAAGGGTGTGGCCGAACAACCATTTCGTACAGAGATCTTGGGTGTAACCAGAGATCTAATCAGTCCTCTCAGTGGAAGCCAGGAATAGAGATGGGATTATACCAGCAAAGATGCTGCCAGTTTGAACTAAAGGGGACAGACAAAGCAGGACAGAATGAGGGAAGCCTGTTGGACTTCTTGGATGCTACAGGACCAGACCATATTGCTCTTTGGTTGGAAACGTACATAGTTCTTCAAGGAAAGGGAAGAAGGACCCTGAAGGCAATTCAGAGATTATCAGGCCACTACCTCAGTAGCTTTGAGGGAGCCTCCCACCCCAACTTGGCAGAGCTACAGAGGTGGGACCACTGCCCTAGTGGGTCTGGAAGGCAGAGCACTGAACCAAAGATGATTATTCTGAGCCTTAAGATCTAGTGGAATTTGCCTTGCTAATTTTTGGACTTTCTTTGGACCCATCACCCCTTCCTTCTTTCCTGTTTCTCCCTTTTGGAACAGAAATGCCTGTTCTGTGTCTGTCTCACCACTGTATTTTGGAAGCAAGTGACTTACCTGGTTTCACAGGTTCACAGCAGAACAGGAATTTGCCTCAGGATGAATTGTATCTCAAATCTCACCATATCTGGGTTAGATGATATTTAGATGAGACTGGACTGTGGACTTTGGAGCTGATGCTGCAATGAGTTAAATTTTGTTGGGATGGCATGAATATATATTGCATGTGAGAAGTACATGAATTTGGGGGTGGACAAGGGTAGAATGCTATGGACTGAATTGCATCCCCTCAAAATTCACCCATTGAAGCCCTAGCCCATGATGTGATTTTATTTGGACATGGGACCTTTGGGAGGTACTTAGGGTTGGATGGGATTAGTGTCCTTATAAGAGACCACAGAGCTCTCCTTTGTCTCTCTCTCTCTCCTTCTCTCCCTCTCCTTCTCTCCCTCTCTCCCTCCCTCTCTCTCTCCCTCCCTCCCTGCTGTGAGGACATAGTGAGAACGTGGCCATCTGCAAGCCAGGAGGAGGGTTCTTACCAGACACCAACCCTGCTGGCATCTTGGTCATGGGCTTCCTGCCTCCAGAACTGTAAGAAAATAAATTCCTGTTGTTTAAGCCACCCAGTCTGTGGTATTTTGTTAAGGCAGCTTGAACTCACTAGGACAATTCTCAAAGGCCTATTTTGAACATTTTGAAACCCGGGACTTCCTGAGGCAGCAAGGATGCCTCTAGCAAATTTGGGGAGAAGTCCTGCCGAAAGAGCTGGGGTGGGAACATGAAGAAGGGTGGAGACAGAAGAAAAGACACAGGCAGAAGGCAGGGAATGACTGAGCTCCGACCACACTCCAGGCACCGTGCTGAGCTCCACCCTGAATAACACTGCCTTTGGCCCACAAATACCTGGGGAAGCTGATATATCTGGCTGCCTGCTGGCCAAGGGGCCCTCCAGATAGCCCTTAATCCTTGCTTCTCAAACCTCCCCGCAAAGACAGAGACGGATGACCACTGTCCCCACCCCATTAAGGAAGCCCCAGCACCCAGCAAGCTGGGAGAACGTGTGCAGCCCAGAGCAGACTGTTTCTTGTTGCTTAATTCTCCATGCCCAGACTTGGGCCAATGTGGAGAAGGACCTGCCAGTTCCAGACTCCAGTTGCCCCTCAAAGCTCCTCCCTCCTGATTCCCACGGGCCATCCAGCCTTTGGGCAGTGCTGCCAACAAGAGGGAGAACTGATCTGAGTTTCACTAGCTCTGGAGGAGATGTGAATAAAGAGAAAAATGGCCCAAACGTGGGCAGCAGCCAGGGAAAGAAAAAGGAAGGTAACCATGATGCCCCTGATAGTGCCAATTACTTTATGCACAGGCCACCACAACTCCTACAACACCCTGGGCAAACAGGCGGGGAGAGAAGCTACTTGCCCAAGGTCACCCAACTAGAAAGGTCCAGAGGTGGGCCGGAGGGGAGCCCCGGACCACTGAAATGCACATCCTCTCCCCTACACCACATGGTCTGCAGAAAAGAGAGCCAAGGACCTGGACAGCTCCTGGGCCATCAGCATCCACTGTGGGTGCTGGTCACTGAGATAGCTGCTCTCTTCTCAGCTGCACTTGCACTTGGCCGGCAGCTTTGGAATAAACTCTGCTGGCCCTGGCCAGTGTGGCTCAGTTGTTGGGCATTGTCTTGTGCGCCAAAAGGTCGCAGGTTTGATTCCTGGTCAGGGCACATGTCCAGGTTGTGGGTTTGGTCCCCAGTTGGGGGTGCATACAGGAGGCGACCAATTGATGTTTCTCTCTTACATCAATGTTTCTCTCTCTCTCTCTCTCTCTCTCTCTCTCTCTCTCTCTCACTCTCTCTCTCTCTCTCCCCTCCCTTTCCTCTCTCTCTAAAAAAAAAATCAATAAAACAAATATTTTTTTAAAAAGTACTTGAAAAAAGAATAAACACTGTTGCTGCCTGGGCCCAGCCCTCAGTTCCTCATTTCATGGTCTGGGATTTGGCCTGGGCATTGGACTTTTACAGATTCCCAGTAATTCTAACATGCAGCCAGGACTGACCTCCTCTGCCCTTGGGGATCTACATTCCTCTCCTCTGTACAATGGAGTGAATGGTACCGGCCAGACAGAGTGCTGTGAGGCTGAATTGTGAGAGGGTCTAGGAAGGGATGCCCGGAGAGGGAAGGGAATGGCTCCTTAAGGGCTGAGGGGACCCCTGCCCTGAGTCAGGTGGTCTGCTAAGTGCTCGGTTCTTCTGCAAGATGTCTGGGCAGACTCCCCTACGAGGGTGGGACCCCATCCTGGACCCCATCCTTGCTTGCATCTACCCAGCTCCTTACAGCTTATGGAACCCTTCATTCCAGAAGACCAAGGCTGGTACTCCGTGGCCTTCAACAAATGTCTGTTAAATAAACAAACAGATAATGTCCTTTGACCTCTACAACTCTGAGAAGTAGCTAGAAAGATATCCTTACCACCCCTAATCCCACAGAGTAGGAAATTCCGAGTCAAGTCGAGGTTCTGTCACTAAGCTGTGTATCTCAGAGACACGGTTACGAGAACTTCTCAAAGCCTTTGTTTCTTCATTTGTAATATAGGACTTTCTAATAATTCCTCGTAAGGCTATTCTGAAAAGCTACTGAGACAACATATGTGGAAAACATTTATATAAACTATTATTTGATGAGGGAATTGAAGTTCAGAGAGGTTAAGTAATGTGCCCACAGTCACACAGCTAGTACAAAGTGAAGTCAGAACTAGAACCCAGGACCAAAGAACTTCTGGGCTTTACCATGACCCCCACATAGAAATGCAGGTTCATATATACTTAAAAAAACAAACAAAACCAAACACCCAAATAAGTACCTGGTTAGAGAGAGAGAGAATCAGCTATTTGGAGACGAGGCCCTGGGGCTTCGTTGGGCCCCAGGCTCTCCCAAGGGCAAGAGTATTCCAGTGAAATTTGCAGGAAGGAAGAACTGGACCTTGGGTAAAGATTTTTTTTTTAAATAAATAAATAAAGGGACTAGTCTGGGAGTAAATTCAGAGAAATAAATATGCAAAGGATTTTGTTTGTCCAAGACAGAGAAGCTGAGAGGAAAGCCAGGTGAAGAATTGGCAGTTGTGTGGGAGAAGCCTTTGCCATCTCTAGAGGGCCTTATAGCCAGGCAAGGGGCTCCACACAGCTCTGAGCACAGCCCTTCAGCTCCCAGCCCAGGCCTGTCTGAGGAAGGCAATTAGAAGGTCCTCACAACCCAGCCTGCACCTTGCCTGATGTTAGTTAGCTCCTCTGGGTGCAAGCTGCTGGCCTGAAGTCACATTAGACGAGAAAGGACCACCTGTCATGTCACCTGTGATCACAGAATTATGTTAGGATCTTGTGCCTCCCAGTGAGGAAGGCATTCTCCACCCCATTGTATAGGTGAGGCTCAGAGATGTTAGGTCACTGGCTATTTAACGGGGTCCCTCCTTCCCAACATACCCTGGCTGTTCCTCTAATGCATGGCTGTGCACCTCCAATTACAGAATCCACGTGTCTGCTCTCCCCTGGACCCCCCAGTGAACTCTGGGGACAGGTCCATGTGGGCTGCCCAGCAGGCAGGCTGGCATTACCTAATTGCTGACCAGTTTCTGTCACCTCATTTTTCCAAGCTGCCTGGCTCTGAAAGCCTCCATCTCAGACAGACAAATGAAACTCCAGCCTTGTTCTTCCCGAGCTGCAGCAAAAGGAAGAGATCAGACAGAGGCTGTCGCCTTGATGGAGCAGCCAGGAGCCAGGCACAAAGCGCTGGGGGCAGCGGATGTCTTTAGCAGGCGACAAAGCCCAGGCCAGTGCCCTACTTATAGCAGTGGCTTTCCTGATTGGGCTCTGCCTTCTGCTGTGAGGTCCTGGGGTCAGAATTCTGAGCCTGGGACTGGATCTTCATCAGCCTGCCTCCCTGGGGAGAGGAACCCTTGTTAGAGCCATCCCCATCCTCCTAAAAGCCTCTCCTACCTCCGCCAGGCAGATGCTTCTGGGTTCAGAGAAGAAAATCACCAGAGGAACGCACCCTGCTGCACCGCCTCAAACAGGCCTTTGTGCCTGGGGGTTGGAGCGACACCCAAAGGCAGGGCTGGTGCAGGCCCCCAGCTCCAAAGTGGCATTCTGGCCCTCTGGGATCCAGCCCAGAATTGCAGCGTCTGTATCTGAAAGAAAATACCTGGGAGAGGCTGCGGGCAATCTGGTCTCATCCTGTTCTTGTCCTGGCTGGTAGGTGGGGTGGACAGAGCAGCCCTGATGCCTCCCTGGATTGTGAGACCAAGGGCAGGAACTGTGCCCCACTGAACTTGGTGTGACTGCTGACACGGGTTAGCATTTGGGCCAAGCACTATTCTGAGTGCTTTAGGTATATTAACCCATAACACTCACCTCAACCCTAGGAGATGTTAGTCCCATTTTTCAGATGGGGAAACTGACACACAGAAAGATTAGGTTCATAAAGCTCACAAATGGGGACCCAAGTTTGAATCCAGACAGTCTGGCCCTAGAGTCCATGTTCTTATTGACCATTATACCACAGTGACTCTCAATAAATAAAGGATGGAGGGATGGATGGATAGATGGATGGATGGACTGAACTGATAGATGAATCAATAAAACAATCAGTTAATGGCTTGTAGAAAGAATGACAGGAAAGCCCCCTGTTCAAAATCATTTCCTCTGTTCAGTTTCAGGGCCTGTGAATCTGCTATTGAAATGCATCCCTTTCAGTTTTAGTCTGTGATTGTCTTAAAAAAAAATGCCCCTAAGAAATCAGGGTGATGGCAACTATTGGCCATGCACTGTGGCCACTGGGATGCCTAGGTGAAGCATAAGGCCTGGGAGGAGTAGACCCAACGAGGAAAGAGGATCGAGGAGTTAGGAGCTTCTGCACAGAACACTGCTGATGATCCATATTGTCCATGGTGTGGCACAGGGGCTGGGACACAGGCTGTGAGGCCTTTGAGCTGGGTTCAAGTGGCGGTGCCTCTTCCTGGCTGTGGCCCAGCCAGTCACGTGGCCTCTGGCAGCCCCAGTTTCCTCATCTGTCAATGGGGATACTGATAGCTACCTCATAACTTACCATTAAATAAGTGATCATAGGTCATTGGCTGGCACCGACTAGATTCCTACCTCGATCTTCCTTCTAAACCTGGTTCTGCTCCTGCAACTCTATTTCTGGCGTCCCATGCACTCCCGTCCTGACCCTCCCTCTCTCCCAACCTTGCCAGGCTTCTCCCAGTGTCTTTATTTTCCAGTTGTCCCTCGCCCTCCTTTCTCCCACTGTCTGCCACCTGGACTCTGTCAAATCTGAGAGACCAGGAGAACACACCCGCAAAACGAGGCGGGAAACGCTGCTGGAACACCCAGCTTGCCCGGGTTCCCCATGTTTGTCTGGCTCCTGCCCTTTGCCACCTTGGATCTCCAGCTGTTCTGTATCCCCTCCCCCCCCTTTTTTTATCACTTTTTTCTCTCTTCCCATCCCATAGCTCCCTTTGGCTCTAGTTAAACTCTAATTAAATTATGCAGCAGGTGGCAATGAAGACATTCTGTCCTTTCCAAGTGCTCGTCAAAGGGTTGTGCACAATAGACCTGAGGCACAGGATAATAAGAGGCCTGTCCCCTGGGGGGTGAGGGTGGGGAAATGCAAGACTTTTTTATGCAGCCAGTGACCTGACAGCAGAGGGAGAGGGTAGGTCTGCGGGCTTGCTGTTCATTCTGGAATCATTCATTTGTCCACCTGTCACGAGAGGACAGAGATCCCCAGTTCTGAACACTCAGGAGGACAGGGGGGCAGTGGAGGTAACAGATACTTGGTGATGATGACCGTGAAAGTTCTGGTAATCAGTTCCTCTGCCAAGGACTACTAATAATAACTAGAGTTTAGGGAAGGTGTCACAATTTACAAAGCCCCTCTCGTAGGCCCTGTCGCTTGAACTTCACAGCCATCCTGTGAGGTAATAGAGAAAATGGCATCATCAACTCCATTTTACAGATGAGGAAACTGAGGTCTTGGGAGTTTAAATAACTTGCCTAAGGCCTAGGCCATAGGACTGATCACCTGAACCATTTTTCTATCTTTTTTCTGAGCAACTTTGCATTGTGCTCAGCCACTGACCCACACATTAGTCCCACAGTGCACCTTCTCCTGGCCTGGCCTGGGTGCTGAGCACTTTGGAGAAAGTCACACAGCCACGTGGACTGTGGCCACCACAGACTCTAGCCTCTAACCTCAGCCAGGCTCTCAGCAGGCTCCACAGTTCTTTTCCCACACTTGGCCTGACCTCTCTTTGCTCTCTTAACATTTCCCAACTTTCCCTTCCCCTTTCCTTGTCACCTCTCACACTCAGCAGATGGCCTTGCCTCCTATCGCTCCAGACAATCATGGTCCTGGAGCAAGAATAACCCTTGTTCCCGCCCTCCACCTGCCTCCACCCCCCTTTGTGTTTTCTCCTCTTCAGCCTTAGGACTGCAGGTGTTCTTCTGTTGGAGGCCTCCCCTCAACTTACCTCTGACCAGCCCCTCCTGGCTCTCCAGGATCCTCCTCCATCAATAATCAATCTTCTCTTCCGAATGTCTAGCCCTTCCCTCTGTATTGCTCCCCCAGCCCAGGAACGTGCTGCTGACTCTCGCGCCTTCCTCGCCACTGCGTTTTTCATCCTACATCCCCATTCAGTGTGACTTCTGAAAAGGCTAGTCCACACCAGGGCTCGTCAACCTCAGCATGATTGAAATTCTGGACTAGAGATCCTCTGTCGTGGGGGCCATCCTGTACATTTATCTTAGTCCGCTTGGGCTGCCATAACAAAACACTATAGACTAGATTTAAACAACAGAACTTTATTTCTCACAGTTACAGAGGCTGGAAGACCAAGACCAGGGTCTGGCAGGGTTGCTCTCTAGTGAGGGCTGTCTTCCAGTGAGGGCATGCAGACGGCCGCCCACTCACTGCGTCCTCACATGCCTTTCCTCTGAGCGCTCAGGGAGAGACTGCAAACTCCTGTGCCTCTTCTTTATTTTAAAATGTTCTTACTGATTTTTTAGAGAGAGAGGAAACATAGATGAGAGATCGATTGGCTGCCTCCTGCACGCCCCCTACTGGGGATCGAGCCTGCAACCCGGGCACATACCAGCGACACATAGTGGTCCATGGGTCAACACTCAACCACTGAGCCACGCTGGCTGGGCACCTGTGTCTCTTTTTATAAGTACACTAATTCCATCAGACCAGGGCCCCACCCTCATGACCTCATCTAACCCTGACCACCTCCCCAAGGCCCCATCTCCAAGTACTATCACAGTAGGGTTAGGACTTCAACATATGGATTTGGGGGGACACAACATTCAGTCCATAACAGCACTGTAGATATTTAGCAGCATCCCTAGCCTCTGCCACTAGAGATGCATTCCTTTCAGTTTACAAAGATGGCAAAGGACTCTAGATACCAGTGGTGACAGTTATGACAGCCCCTCTCCCCCCAGTTGTGATAGTTGTTCACATCTCCCAGTTGTGACAACCAAAATTGTCTCTAAGCCTTGCCAAATATCCCCTAGAGGACAAAATCTCCCCCACTGAGGACCATTGGTCTGCACTATTTTATTTTCTTATCTTATCCCCATTCACTTCTCAATTCACTTGTAATTGCATTTTCTATTTCGTCCCCAATCTACTAGAACTTTTTAGTAAACATCCTGTACCCCGTATTGCTGAACCACTGGGTCCATGGCACTGAGCCAAGCTGCTTTAATGAAACTATTGACCACCCCTGCTTCAGGAACCCCTCGACTCTATGGGCTCTGGAGGCGGCTGTCAGTCACCCTCCTGAGTTCTCCCCCTTCTCGCAGTGAGAGCTCAGTTTCTGCCATGAGACTCACATGTTAGTCATCTACATTCCAGCCTCCTTCCTGCTAGAACCAGGTAATGGGATCTGAGGGAGAGTCCAGCTGGGGGAGATTGTGGGAAAGCTTGACTTCCTGATTAAGGGGAAGGAGAGACACAATAAGAAAGCCACGTTATTGGTGAAAATGTTATGTTTGGAGCTGCTGTGGCCATCTCGCAAACGTGAGGCAAAGCCCAAGAGACGCCTGACTTACTGAGCCATTGAACCAACCCTGGAATCGCCTGCCTCTGGGCCTTTGTGAGAGAATTCAAGTTCCTAAGCCAATTTTAGTCAGCTACTCTATGACTTACGGCCAGAAGCACCCTGACTGGTCCAGCTCCTGAAACTCTCTGGCCTTGTCGTCATCCTCCTCTGGCTGGTCCTTCACCACCTCCTTCTAGGTCTTCTCTGCCTCCCTTTCTTTCTACAAGTGATGTTTCCAAGGTTCTCTCTTCTTACTCCCATCCTCTCCACCATTCCGATGGCATCCGAGGTGCTGAGGATTCACAAATCTGAATCTAGTACTTTCTCTCGAGCTTCAGACTCTTAAATCCAGCTGCCCACTTACACAGGGCCTCTGCGTGTTTCCTTTCCTGACTCTCGTTTCACTGCCCATCTTGATGATGACCTCTCAGGGCACACTCCTGGGCCCTTTTCTAGCTATACTTTCCCCTTGGGTTACCTCATCCCTTCATGTAACTTTAAATGACATTTCTATGTTGAAAATCCAAGTTTATATCTAGGGCCCAGAGCTCTCCACTGGTCTTGGAAAGGCAGCTACCAGTTTACCGTCTGTACTAGGAATGTTCCACAGACTGTCATACCCACATGCCCGGCACCCGGTCACCCGCCTTCCTTAGACACTGCTCCTCCTGTGTGCTCCACCTCTGCGACACCCACCGTGGTCCTCTCAGACCAGAACCAAGAAGTATGCAAGAACTTCCTTTTCTGATCTTGCATACTCCAGGAACCTCCGAGTCCCTTGATTGTACCTCCAGGATACTTTTCTACTCTGCCGCTTCTCACCACACAGCCTTAGTTCTGGCTGCCAGCAGTCACCTCCCAGCTGACTGAGTGACTGCTCCTGCTTCCCTCCAACCCATCCGCCACCTTGCAAACAGCCATGTTCCTAAAATGCAGATCTCACCTCACCTTTCTGCTCACAATTCTTCATGAACTCACCATTCCCTTCTAGCAGGGGTTTTCAAACTGTTTTTAGCATAAGGCCCCCAAGACACATATAGTGAATTAAAACAGAATAGGAACAGTTGGGGTTAGGGAGGGACATCTGGAGACCCTCCCAGATACTCAGCCTCCTCCTCCCTTCCCCCAGGCCACACACACACACACACACACACACACACGCACCCCTACACCTTAGTTTTGTTCAGACTAGAGATGCTAACTTGTCTGCCCTACCTAGATGGCCAGGCAGCACCTCTCCACATCTCTAGCAACATTCAGCATCTATTGGATAATCTGGATTATATTTTGGATTATATTTTGAAAGTCAAAGTCATCTGTGACTGCATGCAACTTAGGGTCCTGGATGACCTGTGACTTGGTATTAGCGAGGCTTACCTACCTCTGTAGGACTTGGGGGCTCTGGATACAATTTGTACTCGGCTGTAAACAGAAAAGGGAATGTCTCTTGGCGCCCATTACATCACCACAGTGCTGTCTCAACAAACAGTTTTTGGAATGTATTTAGCCAGTTGGGGCTGGAGTGTTAGACTGTAAGTGCAGAGTACTTGAACAATAGGAACAATGCCTCTTTTCAGGTTCCTGCTCACCAGAGAGGCTCAGGCACTCTGCACCCACAGAAGGGATGTACTGTCACCGAACGGTGTAGGCTCTGGAGCGTGGGCAGCTCCGTGCTCAAACCCAGCTGTGCCACTTAAGAGGCCTGTGACTGGGACTAGATAACCGCCCTGAGCCTCAGTTTCCTCATCTGTGAAATGGCTTGTCATTAGGATAAGGACAATGTCAATCAAGTGCCAAGTGCTCGGTAGTTTCTCAACAAGTGGTGGTCGTTAGGGGACACCCTTCACCAACCCTGCCTCCTTCCTACCTGGGCTCAGAAACAGGTGCTTCTGGACTTCATGAGTGAAGGAACCACCCTTAGTCACTGCTTTCAGAAGTGGGGGTGGTGACTTGACTAATGAGCTTACACATCCCTGGCTCGGCCCCACCTGGCCCACTGTTTCTGGCACCCTCACCTTGAGGTCAGCTGGCCAGGCAGCCTCAGCCTCCACGTGGAGAGGGAGGTCTGCCATCCGGGGGGGGGGGGGTCTCTTGGGGTGGGAAGGATTAGGAAAGCTCTGTGTCCACTGTATCTAAGCACTCAGTCCAGAGAGGGTTTTCTGCTGGCCTCCTGACACCCAGCAGTGGCTTTTAGCGGAGCGAGTTCAAGCAGCAGGCGAGAGTGTGAAAAGCGAAACTTTGATGCTGAGTATGTTAGAGGCAACAAAGGGGTGAGTCTGGCTCACCCACTCTAGCACCCAGGGAGCTATCAACAGCCCCTTGCCCCATTGCAAAGGACAGGGGGAGCCCTGGAATGGGCCAGGGACAAAATAGGGCCCCAGCATCCTCCTGGACATGCTGCGGGCCCCATGGAGGAGGGAGCGCATGCAAATGAGCACTTAGCTCACGGCCTGGCCGATGATGCTGGCTGTGTTAGGTGGGACTTTTCTTGGAAAGAATAAAGGGATTATAAGTAAAACTGAAGCCAGCACAAAACATAAATCTGGTGACAGTATTCCCCAGGCCAACTCCCTCCGTCACTTCCCATCCTCCTAGGAGTAAAGACAGGCTGTGTGCACAGCCTGAAAGGCCACAAGGTCACCCCACTCACCTCCTGAGCCCCCACTCTCACCCTTGCTCACTCGTGCCAGCCACATGGCCTCATTTCAGTTCTTCAGTGGGCCTCTTGCTTCCTCAGGAAGTACCTCTGACCTTTCCTGGTTCCCTAAATGTGTGTCCCTCCTGCTTCCATCTCCTCCAGAGCTCAGGGAGAGCAGTCCCCAGCAGGGAGCCGTCCAGTCAGTAGCCCGCAGTCAAGATCTATCTGCTCACCAGGTAGACACCACAGGAAAGCAGTCCCTGGGATGGAGAGAAGCTGTAAGAAGGGGCGAGGTCTGGGTCTCCCTGACTGCTCTGTGACTCTGTGGTTTCCTTGCTCCTCGTGCCTGCGCCTGGATCTTGTGCCCTGTTACCACAGGAGGGGGAGGGCAGGCAGCAGCCGGGCACAGCACCCTGCCAGAGAGGAAGTGAGAGTTGCTTTTTAAAGCCCAGCTGCTGCACAGGTGCAAGGTGTCGGCGTGACCAGGTAGCAAGAGTGACCAGGTAGCACATGCACATGTGTCTGAGATTCGTGCCTCGCAAGGCCAGAGCTGAGGCCTGAGTTGCCTACTTTTGTGGCTTGACTGTGCCCACTGTACCCAGTGACGTGGCTCAGTTTGTCACTTAGGCTGAGAGGGAGCTGTGGAATTGTCATGAGGCGTTAAATGAGATAATGCCTGAAAAACACTTTTGTAACAGTATATTACATTCCTGTCGTCACTGGGGACAAAAAGATCCAGGAGGCTTTTCCTGGGGTGAGTCTGGGGTGCACTGTCTGCGTGGTCATTTGCAGAATCCATTAGATGAGTACCTTGAACAATCCCAAGGCTTCCTCCAGTTGCAAGATCAGGTTTAAAATAACCATGAACAATTTCTAAAAGTGTCCCAGGTGGTTCCAGGGTGGCCAGCGTTGGTCAGAATGGGCACGGGAAGCTGCATGGGGGGAGAGGCTGTCCATGCAGACCAGCTTCCTCCCTCCCTCTCTGCGCCAGCCTCCTCTCTCCCAGGATGGCTGAGCCCAGGCCAGAGGCCTGGGAGGCTGCCTTTGGCCCTGACCTTGGCATAGCACTGCCTACCAGGACTGCTCAGAGGGTCCCTTCTACACACTTTCTCATTGACACAATCCACCCCCAGCCGGGCAAACTAGCACAACCCCTGGGCCCAAGAGGAAAAGGAGCAACGAGCCTCTTTTTTTTTTTTTTTTTTTTCCAAACTGGGTCAAGAGAAAAACAGAATTATAAAAAATGCAAGTCATGGTTAGAACTCCTGTCATTTTTCGGGACGCTGCTGTGCGCTGTGTCTCCCTCTCGGAGAGCTGGTACTGCGGTGAGGGGGTGGCAAACAGTCAGCAATGACCACCGTTCACCACCGAGGGTGGTTTGTGTGCTGGGCCGGTGTTGGCCATGAGTGCATTGCCTCACCTGGCCTGATGGATCCTGTGAGGGAGGTATTATCAGGACCCTTGACAAACGAAGAGGTCGGAGTTAGAGAACTGTGACAGAGGTAGCACCGGAGTGTACAGTGAGACTGGCACCAGCTTTGCCGGCCACCTGGTGGACAGCCTGTGGGTGTCTCCTGGGTGGTGTGGGAGCAGCCAGGCCCCACGTGTCCCACTGTTATCAGTGGAAGTGGGGTACCCCTTTCCCCACTGGGTGCTGGGGGTGGTGTCTTTACAGTATCTCGAGAAAAAGAATTTTCTGAGACTCGTACGGAAGGGTGAGTGATTTTTATTTGCATGGAATTACATCCCTGGGTTTCCAAAGTCCCATTTCCCTTAGTCCAGTTCTGGAAGAAACGTAGCTGGGGAGTCAGTAGAGCTAAAAGCAAAGCCAGTGTCCAGAGTTCCCATTCCATGTTATAGCCGGGTCCAGTTCAGCATCAGGCTAGTGCAGTCCATTGGTCCATTGTGTGTGGGGTCCACATGGCCCATGGCGAATGCAGGGGAGCCAAGAGAGGGCGCCCCCTGCAGCGAGAGTCCCAAAAGAGCCAAGGGAGCTAACTCCTTTATTTAGGGGATTAAATATCTCAAATCTTCTCATGCTTGCAGTGGCCACATCCATTCTGGCCAGTGACCTGTTCCCAGGTGTGACTGACAGCAAGCATCTTCGCTAGTCCCCCCAACTTCACTGGGCATGCGTCTATCTACCCCTGTCCAGACCCTTCCCTCAGTGATCTGCAGGGAATGGACCAGTGGCTCCCTAGGGAGTGTAAAGCTGCAGCTTCCTAGCATAGCTGCCTATATGATATGCCTATAATATCTGGCCTTTCCTTTGCTCCTTTCCTGTTACTAATAACTAGGTTAATTACAACAGTATCACCACTAGCTTCTTTTGTCTCTTCTCCCTGCCCTCCGCAGGCTCACAACAAGCTGAGGTGGCCCCAGATCCACAGACCTGGGGAGGTCACTCAATGCTGGCCACCCACAGAGCCGCTCCCCACCAAGGCCACCTGGCTGCTGCTTTGCTCTGTGTTTATGAGAACTCCAGGGCCTTCACAGGGTGGATGAAGTCCCAGGGCCTGGGAAGGAAGGCTGTGAATTCTCTGAGAGTCCTCCGTGTAGCAGAAACAGCCGGACTCATCCTCTCCCTTCAGATGACTTTTAGGGAGAACTCCCTGTCCTGTCTGGCTTTCTGATCTGCTTTCTCACCAGCCTTCCCACGTCCCCATGTGCAGACGCAAACCTGCCGCTGGGAAGGGGAGGCCAGCGTGGAGGCAGGGAGACCCGATGCCCTGTCACCCACTGCTTCATGGTCGTTATTTTCCTCCTGGCAGTAACCGATGCTCGCTGTTTCATTCAGCTCACATTCTTGAGCCCTTGGGCTGAGTTGGGGGCTGGGGCTGCCAAAATACACAGCCCTGGAGTTCGTGGCACCCACGGTTTAGTGGGGTAAACAAATCATTACAACCATCCTGCCATACAATGATTGTGATACCAGAAGCATATCCAAAATACAGCGCTAGCCCAGGGGAAGGCATTATTAACTTTGGAGGGAGAGGCGCCGAGTCAGGGGAGTCCAGAAAGATAGTTTTAAGCAGAACGTGAGCTCTGAGCACACAGGCCAAGTTCCACCTCCTCCCTGGAGCCCGATCTGGCCACTCCCACCATCCCTGGTCTGCACTGCTCAGGGTGCAGCTACGGTGGCTCTCTCTCCTTTTTTTTTTTTTTTTTTGTTAATCCTCACTCGAGGATATTTTTCCATGGATTTTTAGGTAGAGTAGATGAGAAGGAGAGAGAGAAAGAGAGAAAAGTTGATGTGAGAGAGACCCTTTGGTCTGAGGGCCAACACTCTAACCACTGGTCTAACCGACCAGGGCTACAGTGGCTGTCATAACGATGCTTTTCTGTCCACAGCCCCTCTCTCAACTGGTTAAGTTCCTTCAAGGCAAAGACCATTTCTGGTATTTTATCTCCCCAGAGGGCTAAGACCACGTTGGGCAGCCTGGAATGCTAGTAAACACTTACTGAGTTAGTGACCGAAAGGCAGCCAGGTCCAGGCAAGGTGTGGGACCCCAAAGGAGGGCAGAATCAGCCAGAGGGGACCGTGCTGCTTTCCATCAGAGAGACAGTAAAGCAGAGCTTCCCTGGAGGAGGAGGCTGCGGGAGGGGAATGCCTTTCAAATTCTTCACCAGTGGGGTTTTCATAAGGTAACTTATGACCTAAGTGTAGTCAAATATAACTGTAAAATTATTTTCAAAGTCAAATATTGGGTTGAGGGTGATGTGCACTTGGGTGATTAAAACTGCTACTCTGTTCTGTGATATTAGAGAAGACAAAAGAGTGAGACAGCATATTCTGCTCAAAGAGCAAAAAGGCCCAAAGAGGTAATATTTTCCCACTCTAGGTTCTAGTTTTATGAGGAAAAAAGAAAGGCAAGTACATAAGCTAATATTGAAATTACCTTTAATATTAATTTTGATCAGGGTAATACATATGCCTTGTTTCAATGTCAAAAGGAACTACAAGGCTTATAATAAAAGCAGAAATTTCTTTAACCCTCCTGTTGCTGCCCTCAGGTCCCATTTTCAACTCTTTTAGACATTTTCCTGGTAGTTTTCAGTAACATATTTCTCTCTCTCTCTCTCTCTCTCTCTCTCTCTCTCTCTCTCTCTTTCTCTCTCTCTCTCTCTCTGTCTCTGTCTCTCTCTCTCTCTTTCTATTTTAGACATGTATTAACTTCCTGCTATGGCAGCGCACATTCACAATCATTCTGCAATATGGTATTTCACTTCTTTTGGATTAATGAATGCTCAGCATTTATGCTGATATGCCTCAGAAACCATTGTAAAATTCTGTTCACAGTTAAGCCTCAGAGTTTATAGTTACATTTCCTTTCATGTACAATGTTTTGTTTACCTTGGAGTTGATCACTTTGTCACATTTGTTCAACTTTTTAGGTATCTCTCACTAATTCCTCTAACTTCTTATTAAACTCTTCTCAGCATAGGCAGATTCGTGGAGTAGGCTAGCAGCTCATTGGTCCTTGTTATGCAGGAATCCAGCCGTCTGGCGTTCTCCATCCTGTGCTCCACTCTGACCTGAGAGATCTGGAGACCTACTCACCGTGTACCCCTGAGACCTCCCTTCCCCCGTCTCCTCTGTTGTGTGGACTGGATGTTTCCTGGGTTGCTTGTTGTTGGTTGACTCCCTTATTTGCTGAAGCACATCCTTTAGTAGCTTCCTGAGAAAGGTTCCATCGAAAGTGAATTTGTTGAGATTTTGCCCATCTGAAAAATGTCTTTAGTTTATCTTCACTTTCAACTGGCAATTTGGAAGTCATTTCCTTCAAAATAGTGAAAGCATTGCTCATGGCCTTCTAGTTAACAGTGGTGTTGTGAGAAATCTAAATACCATCCCGATTTCTGATCTTTTATATCTTCCTTTGGAAGTCTTTATAGTGATCTCTTTATCCCTGGTGTTCTCAAATTTCACACTACTTTAGTCAATGCTCTAGGCACGTGGTCCAAATTTTCTTGTATTACTTCTTTAATAATTTCCTCCTCTCCATTTTTTGCCCTCCTTTCTTTCTGGAACTCCTGTAAGTTTGATGTTGGACTTCTTGGACTGGTTCTCTGGTTTTATCTTTTCTCTCCTATTCTTCATCTCTTTTTCTTATTCTATTTCCTGGGAGACTTCTTCAACTTTACTGTTCAACTCTTCTATTGAAATATTTATTCTATTATGAACTTCTTAATTTCTACTTGTGTGTTTTTATTCTGTGAATGTTTCTTTTATATTCTGTTCTTGTTTTATAGATGCAATATCTTCTTATAATTCTTCAGGAATATAAACTTTAGTTTGAAGATTTCTCCTGCTTTTTCCTTAATTGATCTTTAGGATTTTTTGCATTTCTTTTTCTGTTTGCTTAGTTAGATCTCTGGTGTTTGTGTTAGAGGCTTTCCTCAAATGTATGAAGATGCTTGGCTCACTCCTCATGGTGCCTTTCAAGCTACTTGGATGCTCTGGGTACATATTAATTATAATTCTTAAGAGCTTGGGATCTGGAGTCAGCTAGACCTGTGTTCAAATTCTGTTTATTTTGTTATCTTGGGAAAGTGACCTACCCTCTGTAAGCCTAGTTTCCTTATACGTTAAAGTAGAGATGGTGATAATAGTAATGACCAGGGCTAGCAGTGGTGTGAGGCATCTCAGGCGCTGACCCTGCACTTGCTGGACTCTGAGAGTGAGGACCATGCATCCCTCCTGCCTCACCCTAGTCCTGGCCCTCCTAACAACCTCACGTGGTAACTTTGAGGATTCAGCAGGGTAATGCCTTGTAGGAGCTTGGCCCAGAGCTGGCATATTGTAAATGTTCAGTAAATATGAGCTGTTACTGCAGATCAAGTGATACAACATTTATTAATTGAAACACTTATTTAATCTCCACTGTGCATTTGGTACTGTGACTATGAAGTCAGAGAATTAGAAAGGAGAGGGAAAAGGAGAGAGGGAAAAAATGATGTGAAGAAAGGATTATGATGATAAAAGTAGAGAAAATAATCAAAATTTATCTAGGAAAGCCTAACCTGGGAGACAGAAAACTGTATAAAGCAAATTTATATTGATGCTGAAGTAGCAGCTGGGAATATTTTCTTGGGTGAAGAGAAACACCTTCATCATAATGAGGAACGAGTTACTAAGAAAAATCTGGAATCCCTTTCTCTTCAGAAAAGCAGAAGTGATGAATGCTTCGAGGCCTGAAGGGAGGGAAACAGCCGCAGGCCAGAGAGAAAATAATCATTTACAATTTGTGTCTCCTTGATTTTCGTGTGTGCCAGTCATTGCTGCTGCTTCTCCGCCTTTTAATTGATCGTGAGTTTTCTGGGCCAGGGCCTCAAGGTGATTTGAGTTGGGAGCGGGGCAAGTTTATAGGGCTGAGAAACATAAACACTGGAGACTCCTTTCCTCCTTAAAATTATGGGAAATAGCCCGGCCTGTGTGGCTCAGTGGTTGAGCATTGACCCATGCACCTAGAGGTCGCCGGTTCGATTTCCGATTAGGGCACATGCCCAGGTTGTGGGCCCGATCCTCAATGGGGAGCATACAGAAGGAGGCCAATTGATGTTCTCTCTCATCGATGTTTCTATCTCTCTCTCCCACTCCCTTCCTCTCTCTCTAAAATCAATAAAGAAAAAAAAATATATGGGAAATAAAATCTTGACAAAGTAAAATTTCCTCTCTCTCTTTCTCCCCATACACCACAATGGAGTAGAAAACCAGGAGAAATTTAGAAAAATACAAAGGAGTCTAAAGAAATCACGTTCTCCAAACTCATTGCCCTCCTCAGTTTAAGAGCTCTGTTACTGGACTCAGTTTGACCCAGGTACCTAAAGTGGTCATCAATCACTTTTGTGGTTGTCCCAAAGCTCTCCTCCCTCTGGGTCTGATGCTGGGTGCGGCTCCCTAGACAGGGCCGTGGAAGAGAAGCCTTGGGGTCTGGAAGCCAGGGAGGCTGAGACAGTGGAGAGGGAGAGAACTCACCGGCGCCTCCCAGGCCTGCCCCGGGAAGAGCCTGAGGGAAGACGAGATGGCTGCAGTCTCGCCTCCACCAAACACAAGGCAACATCCCACCGCAAACCATGTGACCTTCACGGAACCCCATTGCTTCTTTGTGTCTTGCTGGCAGTTAGGGGAGTGATGGAAAAATAAAATCTGTTTAAAAGAAAATGAAAGCACTACTGCAGGGGATGAGGAAGGTTTGCTCTGCCCCTCAAATCTTTACTGGGGGCGCTCAGTCATCTGGGAGGAGCGAAAGCTGCCAAGCCTGTGTGCTGGGGAAGTGGGTGGGCTCCCTGCCTCATGAGTGGGCCCTAATCCAATACAACTGATGTCCTTATCAAAAGAGGAAGAGACACCAGGAATGGGCGCACACGGAGGAAAGGCCATGTGAGGACACAGGGAGGAGGTGGCCACCTGCAAGCCACGGAGAGAGGCCCCAGGAGACACCAAGCCAGCCAACACCTTGATCTTGCACTTTTAGCCTCCAGGACTCTGAGAAAATAGATTTCTGTTGATAAGCCACCCAATCTGTGGGACTTTTTTACAGCAACCCAAGCAAACTAATACACATATGGTAACAGAAGTCTCCTAAAATTCTCTTCTAACTTCCCAAGTGAAATCACAAGAAATGTCACCAACTGAGAGTGACATTGGGTGGACTAGGGAACAGTTGGGTTTTCTGGAAGCACTAAGACTTCACTTAAATTTAAAATAACAACAACCAGCCTGCTTATGATCGCTTTGTGCATCCGTGTTCAGCTGTGGGGACAGGCATTCGAGGTGGGCAGTAGGACAGGTATGGAGTTGAAACGGCTGAGTTCTACCAGGGCTGCAGTTTCGTGGTACCACAGGCAAGAGAAGGGGAGTCGATACCAGACTGTCGATGGAACTGAAGGTGGAGAAGGAGAAAATAGAGAGAGGAAGGTAGTGAGGGACACTTGAAATGTGGTAGGATCTGAAATTTTAGGTCCTGGTCCGGTTGAGGAGTGGTGGGAATTGGGGTTCTGGAAGTTAGGAGGTGATTGAAGAAGAGGTTATGGGGCTGTGCAATTCTTAATAATGGGCAGGTCTAGCATCTGTGAGGGAGAGGAGATCAAGGAGCAAAAGGGCAGCGTGTCCCAAGGACCAGTGCTGTGGATACTGAAATCACCAACAACTGCAGTCAAGGAAGTTGAGAGGGTGACAGAGAGGGGTTGCTCAGTCTTGAGGAAATGAGGGGAGTGGCCGCAGGCTCAGTGGATGGCTGTTCCTACCTGTGGTCTGAGGACATGAATTTCAACTCTGGGGTGTCTAAGTTCTGGGGTGTCTTGTAGGTGACCCTGATGGATACAGCCCAGAGGTCAGAAAGCTCAGTGAGAGGTCAGAGTCACACAGCTGCCCCAAAACTTGCTGTGGCCCCAGATACGCAGACTCATCACTCATCTAGCCTTATGTGTTATTCCTTCGCCAGCACCTTCTGAGGGCCCAGGATGTGCCCCACACAGCACTGGACACTCTGGGAGGGCCAGAGATGAAGATGAAGACCAGGCCCCGGAACAGCGTGGCAGACCCCAAGCCCATGCCTCCCAGCTTCTCCCTGCTGCAGCACTGTCCCTGCTCTGTCCCCAAGGGCTGAGCTGCCACCCCATCTCAGAGGGTGGATAGTGGAGAAGAAAAAGCAGCTTCTCTCTCTCTCCCTCTCTCTCTCTCTCTCTCTCTCTCTCTCTCTCTCTCACACACACACACACACACACACACACACACACACACATACAATGCATTCAAGCAGTCTGATAAGAGTCTATTTAGATTTTGTGCTTGAAATGATACTCTCTGGCTTTCAGGACTATACAATTGCTCATACGATAAAGATAGATCCTGCCCCCCACCCAAAGGTTTTGATTATGTGAGTATATCACGCTTTTCACTCAAAAATCCAACAAAAGCTTCATTTGACTGAAAACTAAAAAACCGGTCAGCTGACGAATTACAACCATGAGTCAAACAGATGAGGAGGCAAACCTTCTCCATCCTCCCCTCACCTTCCAGCCCAGCCTCCACATGTGGCATCCGAGTAAGAAAAGTGTAAGGCCATCTCCTCATCCCAGGGCCACTAGACATCCTCTTTTCTGCACATTTTCTGCCAACCAGAGACCTTGGCAGGGAGCCTTCCTGCTGTCCTTCCCTGCTCCACTGCGCCACACACACACACACACACACACACACACGCACACACAACTCATACAATACACACAACACCTTTGACTTTATAATCAAGGAGGTCAGTGAACCCAGACAGGGTGAACTGGAAGGGAAAGGATTCCCCCTCAACTCTCAGGTTGCCAAAATGCAACCTCTGTCCAGAGACAGTAGAAATACTCAGCTTAATGCAAAGGTACACAAAAAATATCTAGCAGACAATACGTAATGGTGTTGGTACAGCCTTGGATCATCGGGACTCTGAAAATTTGTTGTTTGTTTGTTTACAAGAAAGACTCCGAAGCATCTAGGGAAACTCATTATTTGACAGCTTGTGAACTTGGCACTCAGAGAGGTGAAGTGACCCTCCCCTAGTTACACACCTCCTAAAAGGCCTGGCCAGGACCTGAAATGCTCTGACTGACTCCTCACTCCCAAACCAGTGCTCTTTCCTCCTGAACAATGCGCCTGACCACAGCATGCGTGCATCACCTCGCTTCTCCTACCTGCACTCCTGACTTTGGTCCCTGGCCGACTTGGTGCAGACCTCACACAATACTTAACTGCATAACAGGAAGTAAGGTCCAGTTTGGCCTGGTGATGACCCGTAGGGGGTGGCACCCCTCCAGAGCTGAGGCCTCGCCGTGGCAGACATTCCATGTGCGGTACTCAGGCTCTTCCTCAGGTGGGCAGCTGGGTGAACAGTGGCCACCCACTTATGAAAGGACTTCCCCAGTTACAAAGGTTCAGAGGAATTTCTGCTGAATTCTAACCTCGGATTTAGCCAGCATTGTCTGTGAGAGGAGATAGAGGGCTTGTCATGCTGTTATGAGGGAAGCTCCTAATAATAGTCGCAGATTTGACATGCAGTTTGCAGTAGCATTTTCTGCACAGCAGCCTCTGTTGCAGCACGGTGCCTCTTGTAAGCCAGCGACAGGTCCCAGAGGTCCAGAGAGGCCTGCTCACCTCCAGCCATTTTAGGCCCCACTAAGAATAGAAAGGCAAGGACAGGCGTGAGATAGTTTGATGGTAAGATTTTTAGGCTTTGGTGACAGATCTGATGTGGGGGCCAAGCAGAGATGAGTCCAAGTTGGTGGTGATAGAATAAGAACCTTCTGAGGTGCCCAGCACAGGGCTGTGGTGCAGTGTGGGGACAGACAGGCTGTGGGAACGTTTTCTCACCACACTGGACCTGTCTCTGGGAACGGAGTCAAGCTTAAGTTAATTAAGGATTTGCCTCCCCCTTTCTCCTCCTACATTTGCTTTTGGGAAATGGCCCTACCACCCATGCAGTCACTCAAGCCAGAAGGTTGGGAGTTATTCTTGGCTCATCCTTCTCCCCACCCCACATCCCATCCACAGTGAGCTGTAGCCTCTTCTCCATCGCGCTAGGTTTGCTCAGCTCCTGTATTTCAGCAATAGATTTCTAGCTGGCTCTATTTTACCTCCCTCTGATCTGTCTGTCATGTTGGCACCAAAGAGATATTTTCCTGATGCAGATCACGTCATGCCATCCTCAGGCTTAAACCGGTTTATTCTGTGGCATCCCAGTCGAGTGTGATCTGCCATTGTCTCGGCATTCACTTCCCCGCTTCCGGGCATGCTCCCGCCTCTCCTCATCACCTGAAAACAGCCAGTTGTCCTTGACAGGTACTGGCAGTATTCTGAGGGGAAAGGATCAAGAGGAAAGTCTAAACTCCAAACTCACAGATATTTCGCTATGTAACCCCTCACTTAGATGACTCACGGGCATTTCAGACTTTATGGTTCCAAACCAAACCCTCGATGCCCTCCCTCCTACACCCCATCCCAAGCCTGCTCCCCCTCTAGGTAAATAGTGCCCTACCCAGGAATTCAAGAAAGGAACCTGGCTAGCTGTCCCTAATTCCTCATTTTCCCCTTCACACCTCTATATCCCATGTGGCTTTTTCCCATCTCACATCTGCCCACTTCTCCCCGTCTCTGCTGGCCACCAGCATCCCAGCCAGCACCCCCAGCCTGGGCTCTGTGGCAGCTTCTGAGCTGTTCCTCCTGCTTCCATTCCCCCAGTCTCACCTGTCATCCCACAGCCACCAAAGGGCTTTCTGTTCCTTCGAAGTTTTCATTGTATTTCTCTTTTGAGGAGGTTAATACAGTTACATGAATTAAAATTTAAATGGTGATTTGGACCTAGTATCCAGATCACATAAAGGCCTCTAACAACAAAAAGACAAATGGTACAATCAAAAATGCGCAAAGAACCTGAATCGACATTTCCTCAAAGAAGATATATAAATGAACAATAAGCACTTGAAAACATGCTTAATGTCACTAAACATTAGGAAATCAAAATCATCATGAGACACCACTTCCTATCCATTTGGATGGGTATCATTTAAAAAATGGAAAATAACAAGTGTTGGCAAGGATGTGAAAAAATTGGAACCTTTGTGCACTGTTGATGGGAATGTAAAATGGATCAGCCAATATGGAAAATGGTTCAGCATTTTCTTAAAAATTAACCATGGAATTACTATATGACCCAGCAATTCTACTCCTAGGTATGTACCCAAAATAATTGAAAACTGGTACTCAAAAAAAGACATGTTCATAGCAGCACGAATCACAATAGCCAGAAGGTGGAAACGACCCAAATGTCCATCAAAGAATGAATGGATAAACAAAATGTGGTATATACATACAAAGGAATATTTTTCAGCCGTAAAAAGGAAGTACTGATACATGCTACACCATGGATGAACCTTGAAAACATTATGCTCAAAGAAGCCAGACACCAAGCATTACATATTGTATGATTCCATTTATATGAAATATTCAGAATACATCAATCCATAAAGATGGGAAGCAGATTGGTGGTTGCCAGGGGCTTGGGTGTGGGGTGGAGGAAGGAGGGATTGGGAGCAACTTCTTAACGGGTAAAGGGTTTCCTTTTGGGGAAATGTTTTGGAACTAGATAGATGTGGTCGTTGCACAACATTGTGAATGCACTACATGCCAGTGAATTAAAAGATGAAAAAGAAAAGGAGAAAATTCAAATGGTGCAAGATTATACGGTGGAAGTCTGCCTCCCACTCCTATGCTCTGGCCACCAGGTCCCTCCCCCCAGGGATAACCAGTCTCGAAGTTGCTTTACATCCTTCCTGACTATTCCGTGCAGATACACTGAGGCGGCCATGGAGGTGCACAGGTGAGACCCAGCGATCAGAGCGCTTTCTGTGGAGGGCGTCGTAGCCGACCACCTCCAGCTGCTCACTTAGGGATGCACCACAGTGTAACACTGAGGCCGTGCTTTCCCAGGTTGCTCCCGGTCGATGACAGGGCCCAGCATGGGTACCCCAGCAGGACCAGCTCTGCCTGGCACAAGACTCCTTTCATGGGTAGTCTTTGCTCTGCGGCTGAGATTTTCTCAGAGCAGCCCTGAAGTCTGAGGCCCTTCCTGCCCAATCCTCCCTCCTGCCCCTTCTCCTTTCACAGGTGTCAGGCATTGGGATCTGAACGCTCTTCCTCCCTCCCTTCTGCTCTTTCTCCCCTTTATCCTCTAAAACTGTTTTCCCCAATAGGTCTTTTGCACTTCTAATTCCATTTTGGCTTCCTGGAGAACTCTCTCTCTCTCTCTCTCTCTCTCTTTCTCTCTCTCTCTCTCTCTCTCACACACACACACACACACACACACACACACACACAGTGGAGAGCAGAGTTAGCATGACTGACTGCATCTTTAATTTGAAAGTTAGCATAACTAACTCCATCTTGAGTTTGAACCTTATTGTCTGAACACATATAAGTCTGGGCTGCCAGCCAAGGGAGGCAACCCACAGGTGCAAGCAATAAGGATGAATAGGGACCTCCTCAGACCTTGCCAAATATTTTGATTCAGGACTTTGTGAACTAATCTTGGGAGACCACAAGCAAATCTAACAGGTGCAGATGTAGGGGGACACCTCCACAAGAAGGATAAAAATGAAACTAGAACAGTGAGACTTGCTATTCACCCTCCTGTGAATGAGCTGTGCGACCACTCCTGTGTCTGCTTGGTGGCCATTGAGTATTCCGGGGTTTGCTGTGTCAAGCTGGTCTGGCAGTCTTCCTGGCAAGACGTGGACCACTGGTGGCTGCCATCTCTGGGTCTCCGACAGACCGCCAGACACTGCTCTGCTCCTCGAGTAGCCCGGACTTTTGGGACTCTCGGACTTTCGGTTCCTTAACCCCCAATATGATTGTGTGAAATGTGTTTTGATGTGTTGATGACTGAGAGTGACCTTGCAAGTAATAAAAGCTAAGTTGACAGCATAATTACCTGTGTTAGCTCACTGTTTTTACTTGATGTCCAGACAACCTTACTCCCTGAGGGGACGTGACCCAGGGCAACTTTGGCTCCCTAGGGTCTCGGCTTCAATCAGGTACCTCCGATTCATCCGGAGGTCAGGACATTGAATGACTGAGAGGAAAGACTGTATCATAGCCAGAGTGCTTGTGACAGGCACGCACACCCTTTTCTTACACAAATGACAGATACACTATACATATGGCTCTGAACCTGGCTTTTTATTTATTTATTTATTTATTTTCATCACCATTTATTTCCCCTCTATGCCCTCTTCCACCTTCACCCACCCCCCTCCACCCCCACAATCACCACATCACAAAACTGTTGTCCATGTCCATGAGTTCTCTCTCTTTATTTTTCTTTTTTGATCAATCCCTCCAACCCCACAACCCCTGCCTCCCTCCCCACCCCCCGATCTGTCTGTCTGCTATGAGTCTGTCTCTGTTTTGCTTGCTACTTCAGTTTTAAACCTGGCTTTTTTTTTTAATCCTCACCCGAGGATATTTCTCATTTATCTTCAGATAGAGTGGGAGGGGGGGAGAGAGAGAGAGAGACATCGATGTGAGAGAGACACATCCATTGGCTGCCTCCCACACAACCCTGACCAGGGCCGGGACCAAACAGAAACTGACGTACATGCCCTTGACTGGAATCAAACCTGAGACACTTTGGTCCTCGGGCCAATGCTCTAACCACTGAGCCAAACCAGCCAGGGCGATTCTGGCTTTTTAAAATTGATTGCACGAATACCTCCAAGACTGATCCATGTCAATTCATAAAGAGCTTCCTCATCCCTACAGTTGCCCAATATTTACTTATCCAAGCGTTTATTTGTTAATATTGTTGGATTTAGTCACTTCCTGCTATTTAGATCTTTCCCCATCTTTTGCAATCATATACAAGACTATGATAAATAACCTCGTATACATTGATTTTGAAGCATATATGTATAGGATAAATTCATTGAAATAAAATTGCTGAGTCAAAGTAGTGCCTTTTTGATTCTGATAAATATTGCAAATTGTTCCCCTTACGGTTTACACAGATTTATAACTCTACCAACAACATATGAGCCTGTCTGTTTCCCACACCTTTGCCAATACCATGTGTTTTCAAACTTAACCTTTGCCAGTCTGGTGGACAAGGACAATGATTTTAAAAAAGAGAGAAACAGAAATCAAATCATGTCGCTCTATTGCTTAAAACTCCTCAGTGGCTTTGCATTGTATCTGCATGGAATCTGTCTCTTGTCCTGGCCCACGAAGCCCTGCATGGTCTGGTCCCCACTCCGTTCTCCAGCCTCACCTCTTGCCTGCACATCTGCTTCTTTTCTATTCCTTACACACACGGAGTTCATCACCAACTCGGGTTTTTCGCAGGCTGTTCCCGCCACCTGGAATGCCCTTTCCTGAGTCCTTCAGATCTCAGCGTAATTTTTACCTCATTAGTAAGGGCTCCTAGACCACCTGTAAAAGTCGATATCCTTATTGTTCCTTATTATTGCACACTGTTTCCTTCATATTGTTTATCACAAGCTTCAGAAATTGCTATATATTTACTCTTCTTCCATACTAGATTTTAAGTTCTACAGTGCGTGGCTCATATTGGTTACTCACTAAGAATGGGTTGAAAGAATGTATCAATAAATGACTGAATACTTTCCCCTGGACTTCCAATGCCATCAGGCTTTTTTCCATATTCTCTCACATCTCATTGTCTGTTATATACTTTGTGCTTCGAATGCCGAAAGGCTCCTCATTCCCCAGCGGGCTGCATGTCCCAGGTGTTTTCATCCAGCTAACGTGCTTTGGGATCCTTCAGAAGGCAAAATGTGGCTCACACCTAGTCACAGCTGTGTGTCCACAGAAGCAGATTAGAGGACCAGTCAAAGACTCTCTGTAGTTACCAAAGCAGATCTCAGGTTGCAACATGCTGCCTCAAGAAAAGAGACAGATCCCCATGCTCATCTGGTTAATACGATTTTTCAAGTGAATCTACAGCACTGGACAGTTTTAAGCCAAAAGTCAAAGCAAGATGCAAACTTAGGAAATCCAAGGTAAAACTTCGCATGGGAAACAGAAAGCATGCGTTCATGGAACACCTTTCCATGGGTTGGGTTGTGTCCCCTAAAATTCATATGTTGAAATCCTAACCTCCAGAAGTTCATAATGTGACCATATTTGGAAATAGAGTCCTTGCAGAGGTAAGTTAAGGTGAGGTTTTACTGAGATAGGGTGGGCCCTAATTCAGAATTACTTACAGGTGTCCTTATAAAAAGGGGAAATTTAGACACAGACACACAAGGAGAATACCATGTGGCAATCAAGAGCGAGGAATGAAAAAGATCGCCAGCAAGCTACCAAAAGCGAGAGGAGAACACGGTACAGGTTCTCTCTTGCAGGTCCCAGAAAGAACTGACTCTGCTGACGCCTTCGTCACAAACTTCTGGTATCCAGAATAGTGAGACAATCAACTTCTGTTCTTTAAGTCGCTCGGTTTCTGGTGCTTTGTTACAGCAGCCCTGGCAAACTAATATAACCAGCAATCATGTAGGCCAACTTGGACAGCTGTGTTCTGCACGTCAAAGGTAAGTTGGTCCATTTTACCATATAAATAACTTCATTCACAACTGTTTCCTTGTTTGAGTGGTAGAAAGCGTTGGGGTGGGAGGTCCTGGGTTGTAGTCCTGGCACACGTCTGGTTTGAGTAGGTGGTAAGGTGAGAGGGTTGGACTAGATGATCTCCCAGATAAGTACTCTGTGGTTCTGTCACTCCCACACCCTTCCCCCTATGGGCATGGTTACTCCCAAACAGTCTGCAAGGCTGAGGGAGTCCAGGGCCAAAAGGATCTCAACCAGCAACTTAGATGGAGGGGGAGACTGCAAAGACCCCTTGCAGCTGGACTTTGGTAATTATACCCTATGTGCTTCCCCTTTCTAGTCTCTCCCCTAAGAGAACAGCCCGGTATTTTCTATTTGTACATGTGAGACTCAGTTTTAAACCATCTCAAAGTGACTTTGTCTACCTGGAGAGCTCATCTGGGGATGTTATTCTTAGGAGTCATTTGGGAAAATGTGAGGGCATTTTTAGTTTTCAACATGGCATGGGGGAAGTGGTATCAGACTCATGGGTGAGGGCCAGGGATGCTAAGGGTCCTATAGTATGCAGAGAAGTCCTACAAAATAAAAAATTCTTCCACCCAAATTCCAATAATGTCATTGCTGAGAAACTCTTATAGGGTGGTTTTGAGATAAAAACATGACCTTGATGTCAGATGATGTTTCAATTACCTATTGCCATGTAACATATCACTATAAAACTTGATGACTTCAAACAACAGTCTTACTGTCTCTCACAGAGCTATGGGCTGACATATCAGCTATGCGGTTACACTTGGGGTCTCCCATGTGGTTTAGTCAGACAGTGACTGGGGCTGGAGTCAGTTGAAGGCTCACCTGGGCTGGCTGTCCAAGATGGCAGCTCACTCACACGGTTGGCAGGTGATGTTGGTGAAGCTGGGATGATCACTAAAGTGTCTATATGTCCTCAACATATGGCTTAGGCTTCTCCCATGATGGCAGGTTTTTTCCAAAAGGGAGTGTCCCAGAGGGAAAAGTCTCACAAAACCGCAAGGCTTCTTATGATCTAGCCTTAGAAGTCACCCAGCATCACTCATATG
The DNA here is from genome assembly GCA_030848825.1 of Tadarida brasiliensis. Taxonomy (NCBI): domain Eukaryota; kingdom Metazoa; phylum Chordata; class Mammalia; order Chiroptera; family Molossidae; genus Tadarida; species Tadarida brasiliensis. The sequence goes on along the minus strand of CM061272.1, from coordinate 41,783,097 downwards.
GTATTATATTGGTCAAAGCTGTCACACGACCCACCCAGCTTCAAGGGGAGAGATAAATCAACTCCATATTTTGGTGGAGGAGTGGAAGAAAAGCTTGAGAGATGAGTCCATCTTTGGAAATATAACCTACCACAGAGGATTTGGCTTTAGGTCCTGCCTCTGCCACATATTATATCAAAGATTCCATTAAATCTTGGCCCTCTCTGAGATTTGGAATCTTCCTTGAAAACAAGGAATAACATGGTACCTAACTTGCTAGGGAGCCTTGAAAACCTATGTTAAGCCTTGATACATGTTACTGTTAATGTTTTTCTATTGGTAGGAATGGCGGTCCCAGTTCCAGAAATTCTCCTAATGCTATTCATGTATCTGCAACTTCGCTCTGCTGACTATGACTCGCACCCTAGATTTGAAGCGCACCCTAGATGTGTGTTGGTTTGGTAGAGCCATCATTTGATCAATGCAGTGCCAACTTTTTAAAAATTCGATTTTTAATTAATTTTTATTTATATTTTGTCAAAATATAACATCTGTAAAAATCCGCTGAACTCCTTTCTACCTTATCTTCGTTTCCCAGTAGCAACCACTTCCAACATTCATAATTTTTTCATTGGATTTTATTCACATTTTAAAATAATAGGCATATATAGCTCTTGAGTCACTTATTTTAAATATTTTCCACTATCGTAAGTGAATATTTTAGAATACTCACTCCTCTCCTTAATGTACTTTTTATCCTTCCAACATAATTGTTTGTCAGTTTTGTGGTTAGATCCACACAGTGTTTTTATTATTATGATCATGTAAAGTAAACATTGTTCACTACTGAGCCAAGTAGTGAACTGAGATTACATTTCTTTTTCACAACATTTTCTTCTTCCTGGAGTTGATCATTCCTTCATATTTTGCATTGGCTTTGTTTTCTCTAAACAACTTAGTCTTTCCCTATTCCCAACAACTCTGCAAATAACTCTTTTTATAATTCTTTTACACCTCAAACCTGTTGGTAGTCAGAATGTCCTGGAGAAATTCTCCCTGGAGTCCTCTGCTCTGCTCTAGCGTGGATGGGCTGGTTCCTAGGCCTGCCCCACAGCTGTCATCCTAGGACTGCCTTCACCAGCATCTTGGAAATTCCCTTTGCCCCTCTCTTTTGTCAAGTCACAACTCTTCCTCTTTCTTGGTTACTCCCTCATCATGGTGGAGCATTCTCCAGTGGCTTCCCAAGAAAGGGTACATCAGATGTAAAAAATTTTTTTTGTATTCTGCTTGTTTGAAATGTCTTTATCTCACCCTCCTATTTATTGATAATGTGTCTGGGAATCAAAATTTAGGCTGAAAATAATTTTCCATTGAGATAGTGAAAGCATTTTTCCAATGACTTCTTACTTCCAATGCTGCTATTGAGAAGTCCAGCGCCATTCTGAGTCTTGATGCTTTATATATAAACTTTTCAGTTTTCTCTTTGAAAACTCTTAAGACCTCTTTATCCCTTGAGTTCTACAGTATACCAGTGGTGTATCGTAGCCCATTTTCAACTATTGTGCTGGGCATTCTAATCAAGACTTATGTCCTTCAGTTCTAGGACATCTTCCTGTATTATTTCTTCAATACTTTCCTTACCATAATTTTTCTCTGTTCTCTCTAAAACTGCTCATTGGATGTTGAGCCTCCTGGATTACTCCTCTAACTGTCTTATTTTTTTCCTCCTATTGTCTTTGTTTACTTTCAGGGAAATTTTCTTAACTATATCTTATAACACTCCGACAGAATTTTTGAAATGTTCACTTAATATTTTTTATTTCCAGGAACTCTGTCTTGCTCTACTTGGTCCTTTTACATCACATTCTATGGATACAGTACCTTCTATTTTGCCTCTAAATATATCAAAAATAGTTTATTTTCAGCTTCTGCTACTCATTTATTATTTCTGTTTCCTTCATAGGTCCTTTTGTTTTCCTGTGTAATTATTTTATTTTCTGCCATGTTGGATCCTTCCTCCCTGGTGATTCTCCACTGCCCCTCATATTTAAGGATGAGGTCCTAATGAGCTGATTGGAAGTTCCGTGAGCATGGTTGGGATTTATTTTAGGGTGACAAAGTAGACAATGGGCTTTTCACCAGGAGCCTCCAAATGTCAATACCTGTACGTCTTTTTCCGGAAGTGGGTCATTTGCTACAGAAAAGCATCTCTCAATCTCCTGCCCTTGTTCTGAGGCTAGGTGGGGGAAGGGGCAGGGAGAAGGATTCACTTAGTGTGCAGACTTTCACCCTACCTCAGCCTCCCTCTGAACCTAATGTCACTAGCACAAAGTCTCTCTTGTTCAGTTGTTCTGGAAAATAAACTTACTGCTCATGCAGAGGGAGTAGGGGCTGGAACCTGTAAGTCTATCTGCCTCTTATAAATACTTCTACATAATCCTTCTCTTTTAAGGCCCAATATTGTCCCCTTTCACAGCACTTGGTGCCCAAATTCTTGAGGCTTGTCAAGGTTCTATGAGCCATAGCAACTTGCTTCTCTTTGGTGTATGCCACCTCTGAACCCAGGCACTCAGACTTTCCTCCTCTCTGCTGATTCCTTTACCTCTCCACTATCTTCATATACTGGGCTCAGGTTTGTATATGTCTCCCAGCACGTAAGAAACTTTCGAGGAGAGGGTGGAGATTGCTCTACCGCCATCTTGAAACTTGAGGTCCTGGCAGCCTTTCAGTCAGTGCTGGGAACTCTGGCTTTTGTACAACCTCAAATCAACAAACACATGTGGAGATCTCAAAGGGCTCAGAACTCCTTAATGCTAACAAGAACAAAAACAACAATAGCCATTTTTAGCACCTACTATGTGCCAAAATTTTGCATAAATTATCTTTAATCCTCACCACAACCTACAAGGTAGGTATTATTATCCCCATTTTACAGACGAGGAAACTGAGACCCAGCAAGGTTCAATAACTTGTCCCAGTTCATCCCTTTAATAAGTGGTAGAGTTAGGATTTCAATCCTGGTCTGTCTGGCCCCAAATTGCCTCTAACAACCAAAGCCTTACAAGTCTACTTCAAGTCACCCAGTCGGTGGGCCTCAAATCTTGGGTAATCAGTCGTGTCCAACACACTGTTATACATCGGTGCTTAAAAGGGAAGCCACAGTGCATCTTTTCATGGTACAAATAAGCTTCCTTAGTGTATATGTTCTGTTTGGTTGTTCTCATCTTGTGTTTGTTTGAGGTGAGCCCTCCAGGTAAGCAGCTAGGCCTTGAATCTGCAGTGTGCAGCCATGAGCTGATTTTAAAAGATCCCAGTTCAATAGGAAGACTAATGAGACCAGCCTCCCTCCCCCTGCTCTCACTCCTGCTGATTGTGGAGCTGCAAGCAAGAGCAAGCGTAGCCATGGTGATGGTGGCAGTCTGCTGACAGCCAGCTGAAGGAGAGGGAGAGTGGGGGAGAGGAAGAAGGGAGAGGGAAACTGGGGAGAGGCCTCCTGCAGGGGATGGGACCAACAGATTTCTCTGAAGAGGCTCCTTTGGGGAGGGACCCTAAGGGAGGTGCTGTCCCTGACGCTGGGTGCCTGCCCTGTGCCCACCTGCCTTTCCCACCTCCTCAGCACTCACATTCTCACCTCTTCCCTGGACTCACCACGCAGGTGGGTGACTCATAGCACCTGGAGTGTAACCAGGGCAGAGGCGGCACACGGAAGCCTCCAGCTGGAATGTTCAGAGGGCTGGGGGTGGGGTGCAGCATCCAGAGAAGGCAGATCTGAGCGGTCTGGGCTTCACTCAGACAGGGTGGAGAAGGTGATGCTGAAGGCCCACTCCCGCCTCCTGTTGCTGCCCTGCCTCCACTCCACCATTCCTGGTCCATTTCTCTGCTGGGCGGCTTAGCCTGGAGGTGTCCCATCCACACTGTTTGACAAGGAGGGCGGAGGGGCCTCTGGGCCCATTGCTTTCACTGGGCTGGGTGCCCCCAATATCCCTCCAGTGTTCCCTGAATGCCACTCTCTACTCCAATCCCTTCCTAGGCTTCTCCTCCCTCCCAGCATAAAGACAAGCTCCTGAAAGTGGTGGACACAGCTCAGACGCTCTGCACTGGCCTCCTTCCCTCCAGTCTGGACTCCTGCTCAGTCTGGTTCACATTCTTCCCTGGGCCACACTGGATCTTTTCGTTCCCTGCAGTTTTCTCATAGCATCATTGCATATGCACTTCCCCCACCTGGGGTGCTCCCACTCCCTCCCTGACTTTTGTCCCGTCACATGTCAGCCTAAACATCACTTCATCAGGAATACCTTTCAGACCAGTCACTTCACCCCGAAGGCCCCATGAACCTCTCCTTTGCAGCATTCCTCATAGCTGCCGTGTCCGGTGTGATGCCTCTCCTGGCATTGGACTGGGAGGGTCAGGAGGGCAGGGCCAGGCCTTTGTCTCTGCTCCCATGGATTCCCAGCACCTTGCTCAGAATGTGGCAGGTGGTCATCACGAAGGAAGGAAGGAAGGAAGGAAGGAAGGAAGGAAGGAAGGAAGGAAGGAAGGAAGGAAGGAAGGAGGGAAGGGAGGGAGGGAGGGAGGGAGGGAGGGAGGGAGGGAGGGAGGGAGGGGGAATATATCCATTAGTCCCGCTCAGGAAAAGTGGCTGCAGCCCCCGCCCCCCTAGGAGGCAGAAAGCAATGTGACTTTCTCCTGGCCTGCTCTTCCCTCCCCCAGGGGCTGTGATGATGGTGACAATACTATGAAAAATTAAAGGCTTTGGGCTACTTAAACCAATGATCGTTGATCTTACTCTCAAAAATGTATTTCTTGAAGGTGGGAGTAGCAGTACTTCTAGCATGGAAGGAGGCGTTTCTTGAACACCTGCCTGTCTCCAGCGGGGTACCGCCATCTGGCTCACATTTCAGAGTGTTTGCTTTCTTTCCTGCACTCACCAGTCCTGCTTCCCATGTGCCCCCAGCTGTCTGATTTCCCTGGATCATGTGCCCCTAAAGGCCACTGACAGGAGAGAGGCTTGTGGGAAAGGCCAGGAACAGATTCTGGGGCCAAGCTCCCCTAAATGGGGGTGGCTGAGCTTCCAGCTGGGGGAGATGGAGCAGAATGGAGGTTAAGAGGTCCTTCCCTAAAGGGGGTAAGAGAAGGCTGTTGCTCTCAGCCCTGCAATCCCAGTCCAGGCCCTTGCAAAGGGCTCCAGGGAGTGAGTCACCTCTGATAAACCCAGGCTGGAGGGACTTTGATAAGATAGAAGGAAGGGTGTTTACACGTGGCCCTTCAGTGCTGGTCTATAGGCCAAAGAACATGCTTTGCAAAGTAGAGGAAGTCCTGCAAGCAACCAGAGGGAAGGCAGAGTGAATGATTGTCTCCAATTTACACTTCCCTGAACTTATTTTAAAGGGCTCAGAATCAGTCCTACTCGAGAAAGCATCTTAATGCATAGTGTAAATCAAACGCATTCTCTAGCTGTGTGATTGAGTAAATCATTTTACTTCTCTGCTTGATAAACTGCCTCGAAGCCAGCTCAGATGATCTATTGACATCCTTTCACTCTAATAAATGTTTATAGAATTTATTTACGTCTCCTCTGTGATGAACTTAAGCTTGAGTCTTAATTCTTGCATTTGCTGATTTTTCACCTCTATAAAATATTTAGAGCCTACTCACAGGGTGGTATCCAGCCCTTAGCCCAGTTCCTGGAAGGAAGAAGCTGGCTCAGTTCATCACTGTAGCCCCCTCCCTCAACTTCCAGTGGGTGTGGAATGAGCTGTTGTGGATGTTCAGAGACCAAGACATTGCTTTTCTGGAAGGAAACTCGTGGCTTTTTTTCTTTTTTTTTTTTCTTTATTGATTTTAGAGAAAGAGGGAGGGAGAGGGAGAGAGAGATAGAAACATTGATGAGAGAGAACATCAATTGGCCGCCTCCCACAGGCCCCCCAGTGGGGATCCGGCCCACAACCTGAGCATGTGCCCTGACTGGGAATTGAACCAGCCACTTCCTGGTGCATGGGTCCACACTCAACCACTGAGCCACACCAGCCGGGCGAAACTCCTGGCTTGTTAAGAGTGATCTGGGCCGAAAGAGTGTGTTCCTTTATTCAACGGGCGCTGCACCTGGAGTGCTTCAGCCTCAGACCCATAGAGCGTGTCTATGTGAAACCCTGTTTCAGATAAACCAGTACTGGGGGCCTGGGGAGCCCATGTGAGCATAGGAAAAAGACACAAAGCAGGGCAGGGCACCCTGCTCATAGTCCAGCCCTAGAAATCATCACAAAGCCCCATAAAACCACAGTAAAGATTAGGGGGTTCTTAGGGGCGATCTGCCCCAGCCTCCTGGTTTAATGTGTAAGGGAACAGGTTCACAGAGAGGAATGAACCCCCCAGGATCACCCAGAGAGCAGGTGGTGGAGCTGGGACAAAAGCCCAGTTCTCCTGCCACAGGAAGAGGTTCTTTTTGGACATTAATTCACCTACTGTAAGTTCTTTCTGAATCTTAGGACCCTGCTCATTCTCACCAACCCTTAACCAGTACCTAAGGTATAAAGTTCAGGTGGGTGGGGCTAACTTTCTGAGCAGTTGCTTCCTCTGAGCTTATGAGCTTATACACACACACATACACACACACACACACACACACACACACACACACACACACACACACTATAACAAAATGTCCTATTAGGTCAACAATGAAGAATGTCTTATCAATCGTAAAAGGTCATTTCTAACTCTTAAGGTTCTATTTGATTAGTTTGTTTATTTGTTTTTAATATTAGCCAAAGATAATCATTCATCTACAGACTTCTTGAGACTCAGGCAATGTGTCAAAGGTCTCATTGAGTTGCAGTAGATACTGTGATCTGAAGGAATACTACCATGGTCACTCAGGACTGACCATGAGACAGCCCACACATCTGCACCCCCCTGCCTCCCTGCAAAGGCTCAAGGAGAGACTGTCACATATGACTGATGAGCAGTGGCAACTGTAAATCTCCCAGGAATACCCTGCACAAACCAATGTCCAATTATACTGTGGGAGAAGCAGTGTAAGGCAGGGCAGAGTTTCTACTGTCTTATCAGAAACTAGGGAAGGATCCACAGGGTAGAGTTCTCCATCTCTGGAGTTAGAGCAGGACCCTCTGGGTTCTCCCAGCCTTGTGATATAAGTCAATGGACATGTTGCATTTATTAGATCATGAAAAATATAAGGTGGTGTCCAAGGTAAGGGCCTCCAGCCCAGGGCAAGAGAAAGGGTGCCATTCCCCCACCTTCACAGCCTGGCAGAGGCAACTGAGTGTAGAGAGTTCAAAAAATGTCAGAGGAATTCCCAAGTCTTCTTTCAGGCTCTGCTGAGACATGAAGACCTTGGGGGACATGGAGCTGGACAGAGGGGCAGTAGGAGTGGAACAAACTGTTACTTACAGGGACTCCTAGTAAAATATATAGTGTCCAAGTTAAGAGCACAAGCCCAGGAATAAGACCACCGGGTTTGAATCTTAGCCTTCCACTTACTAGATGTGTAACAGGTATTGAGCAGATGTCTAAACCTTCGTTTTCTCAACAGAAAAAAATATTGGGATAATTATACCCACCTAATATTGTTGATGAAATGACACAGATACATAAAACATTCATCATAGTGTCCGGCACATTAGAGTAAGTGCTCCTATTAGTTATCTATTGCTGCATAACAAATTAACCCCAGACTTAGTGGCAAAACAACCAACATTACCTTGCTACTTCTGTAGGTCAGGAATCTGGTTACAGCTTAGCTGGATGTTTTTCCCTCAAGGTCTCTCAAGAGATTGCAGTCAAACCATTGGCAGAGAGGTCTCATCTGCAGACTCCGCTGTAGGGGAAAGGGACACATCCAAGCTCACTCACAGGGTTATTGGCAGGCCCCAGTCGCTCATCACGTGGGCCTCTCCACAGGGCTCCCTCATGACGTGACAGCTGGCTTTCTTCAAGGCACACACTCCAAGAGAGAACAAAAACAAGAGAGAGTGTCCAAGAGGGAAGCCACAGTCTTTTCACAGTCTAATCTTAGAAGGGTACTCCATGACTTCTGATATATTCTGTTCATCAGGAGTCAATAAATCCAGCCCACACTCAGGGAGAGGGGTTACACAGAATGTGAAGATCAGGAGGCAGGGATCACTGGAGGCCATCTTGGAGAATGCCTACCACAGTGTCTAATTAATGTTACCTATTTTATTATTCCTCTTGTATATCTGATTCCCCAGATTATTCTCCATTAATGCCGTTATAAGTTTCCATTTTCGTGTGTTGCTGCTGCTGTTTCTTCTGCTAGAAATGCCTGCTTCCAAATATTTACATTTTCAATCCTACCCATCTTTGAAAGCCAGACTCAAATGCCACTTCCATGGAGACTAGGCTAATCTCCCCTTGTAGGAAGTAGTCGTTTCCTTCTCTGAAGTCCAAGGGGAAAGAGTTTGATGAGGGAAAGTCACAAACAAAGGACAGCTATTTGTGCTCCAGAAGATAAACGCCATTATACTTTGATGAGCAGGAGTGAGGTAGCTCAAATACATTCCATGTGCTTTTTTCTCAAAAACAGCTGATGGTTTTTGGCATCTGGGTCAGTGAGGGCACCAGTTCTGTTAAGACTATTGCAGAAACTTCTCTTATATTTCTGCTTGTTCTGGGCTGGCTGGGCACTTACCTATTTGCTGACCCCTAGGACTAAGCTTCTCAAATAAAGATGATAGGAGTAAAAAAAAAAAATGAAGGCTCCTCTATAGGAAAAACCCCAATAGCTTCAACAGCGTGTACAGACACAGAGCCTTCTGCCCAACGGAAGGTAAATCATTCGGAAAATAAATCTAATTATGGTGGTTTGTTCTTCTATGAATTGTCTTGTGGGTTTGTAAATTCCATCTTCCAACAAGATTCTGTTAGGCACCAAAAGAGCCCTATTCCACACCAAAATGCTATTCTGTAATGAGTCCAGGTATCCCAAAAAGATGAAGTACCATAGAGTTTTCATGGGAGGTGTGGGCTGCTGAGAAAGAGACAAAGCCAGCACAGTGAATGTGGCTGATGGGGAGTTGTGGATCTAAATGGAACCAATCAGCCACAGCCTTGAGTAGAGGAACATTGGGTCAACACAGGAGGAGAAAATTCACATGTATTACCCAATTGCTGTGTGTCAGACTGAGCACTTAATATTCACAGTCTCACTGAATGCTCAGAAAAGCCTGGGGAGGTAGAGAGCGTTTCCTCCATTTCACAGATGAGGAAAGTGAGGTTCAGTGAGGTGAACTGGCCTGGCCCGGGTCACACTACCAGCAGAACACAGGACTGCTTGATTCAACGCCTATGTTCATTCCATGATCCTCTCTTACAAATAATTGTGGAGAAACAAAGGGAAAGGCCAGGCTATAAGACAAGCTAACTAAAGTTACTCCAAAAATAGCTATTACAGACCAATCTTGAAGTTTACTTAGTTCTCCAAGTTTCCAAATCAAATTTTAGCAAGGCTTCCCTTATTGTTCCCGAGTTGCAAAATAAGCAGGTCCTCCATAGTGCCAACTTGGGGTGAGGGAGGGTGGAAAAAGATGCTTACTCCAATGAAAAGGAATAATAAAATAGGTAATAGTAATTAAGCACAGTCCCCTGCCCCCCATTACCACCCCACCTGTATTGAAGATATGTATTATAAGTGATAACACAACAAGAAACTTAACAAGATAGAAAATCTAAATCTAAATATCAGCTTCCATTCTTATGTGAACCATCTCCCTCTCTCCTTACTTTTCCATTCTGGTTTTCTGTTCTTTTAAGATTGGGTTCGCTTTCCTGTCCCAAAGGAGATGACTCCCAAAAGGAAGCAGAAGGCTCAAGCCAGGAAAAGATACAGGACTAGTTCAAGGCTGTGGGGTAAGAAGAGTCCAACACTGTAGATGCCAGTCCCTCTCTGCTGGCCTCAACGTGATGATGTGAACTGGTTTAAACTGCTGTTGAGTCTTCTGGGGGTGTGGTTATGGAGGGGCCAGAAGGTCTAGAAGAGCCCGCTCAAGACAATATAGCAGTGTTGGTCCTTTGATCTTCCCCACAAATATTCAGTTAGCACACACCCTCTGCCAAGCACTGGGCTAACAGGTACAATGGGACTCAGTGAAGAGACACTCAAACTCTGCCCTCAAAGAATCTAGAATTCTACAGAGGAAATATAAGGTGCACATAGTACTTCCAAGTAAGACAGCATGTTATAAGTGCCATTAGAAAAATAAAATCAAATTACTATTTTTTAAAAAAGAAGAAACTTCTGACACATGCTATAATGTTAATGAACCTTGTGGCCATTATTCTAAATGAAATAAGCCAATTACAAAAAGACAAATACTGTATGATTCCACTTAGAAGAGGTACCTAAGCAGTCAAGTTTGTGGAGACAGAAAGTAAAATGGCGATTGCCAGTAAAATGGGGGGTGGGAACTGGAAAGGCATTGTTTAACGGGTATAGTTTTAGTTTTGCAAGATGAAAACGTTCTGGAGACAATGTGAATACACTGAACACTATTGAACTGTTCCCTTAAAAATGCTGAAGATGGTTCGAGCTTGGGTTTCGACACCAAAAATTAAAAAAAAAAAATGTTTAAGATGGTAAAATATATGTTATGTGTATTTTGCGATGATTAAAAATAAAAAATTTTAATGGAAAAGAATTATTGTTGACCTGCAGAAAGTAAAACAATTATATATCTAACTGGAGATACCAAAGAAGGCTTCATGGAGGAAGAGGGATTTGAACTGAGCCTTCTAGAATAGGCCAAAAAAAAAAAGGGCATTTCGGGTGAGCAGAGCAGCAGGAACGAAAGCACATCTTTTTTTTTATAAATCCATAAATTTCTGTCTTTCATTGCACCACCCCTTAACAGACCTTTTTTCCGTGATCAAACTGCTGCAGCCTGCGTCTGTGATTCTCTCCTGCGACATCTCAGCCGGGCATGGCTGTCCTGCCTCCTCCTTCCCTTCATCTCTCTGCGCGCGCCTCTTCCTGCCTCTTGTTCTCACTCTCCCTCTGGGGTCTTTTGAACTTTCTAAAATGAAACCCTTGACAAAGGTTTCTTTCAGCCCAGAAGCAGGCTTCCTTGAGGTCTCTTTAGTAACAGCAAACACCCAGGGACTCGCACACCTTTATTAACAGACCCTGTTTTGTTGTTCTTTTTCCTCCTTGGTTACCTGCAGCTTAAGAAGAAATAACCTCATCACTCGCAACAGGCAAGTCGCCACTGTAAGGAGTCTTTGCGACGGACACCCCATAGCCAGGTCTGCCCGAGGGACAGCAGCTCTGCAGACCGCTGGGATCAGGTGGGCGGAAGGGGCCCAGCCGGGCTGGTGCTGAGCCCGGACCAGGGTCTCGAGCAGGGCGGGCTCGGTGGGGAATTTCTTCATCTGCCGCAGGGCTAATTAAGCCGGAACTCATTATTCTTTTTTTTTTTTTTTTATCCTCACCTGAGGACATTTTTGCATTTATCTTGAGATAGAGCGGGACAGAGGGAAGAGAGAGAGAGAAACATCAATGTGAGAGAGACACATCCAGTGGTTGCCACCCACACGACCCCAACCGGGGGCTGGGGACAAACTGCAACCGAGGTACGTGCCCTTAGCAGCAACCGAACCAGGGACTCTCTGGTCCGCAGGCCGACGCTCTAACCGCTGAGCCAAACCGGCCAGGGCCGAACTCATTAGTCTTGCTAATCAGAGAGATGCGAGGCCAGCTCCTCCCGTGTCTGGTGCGAAGGGGAACCAGGCGTGCAGTCGGCTGTCCTGCCCAGCCCGGGGAGGCAGGGCGCAGGCCGCCCCCTCGGCTTCCCCAAGCGCACCCCATGTGGTGGGCGCGCACAGAACGGCCTGTGGGAGCCAATCGTGCTGCCATGAAGTGAAGCCCCCGCGCCATTCTGCCCAGTGGGATTGGAGAGGCCGCCCAGTCTCCAATTAGAAAATCGTCTGGTTTTCAGTTTTGTCTTTGTTTATCCCGTCCTTCATTTTCCTTTGGTATCTTTACTTCTGAGTGAGGACTCAGTGCTCCTTTTGGGGGACAAATGGTGCCAACTCCTGGACATAGTACAAGCTGCAGCATCACAGGCTGACCCCGGTCTCCACCCTGGGGGGTCACCTTGCCCTACTCTCAGTCCCTTCAGCTCAGCGTGGACAATCAAGTAATCAATGAGAGAAGGCCCAGCTCCTCCAGAGCTGGGGCAGCTCTGACATTTCCTTTGTAGGAAGTGACCACTTGGGAGTTGAGGGGCAAAATCCAATTTGGGGACCATGGCCCTTCCTCGGTGTCTATTCAATTCCATTAGAAATATAACCACAAAATTACAGAATCTGCCAAGCCCAGCAGGATGCAAGGATCCTCCACCAGCATCAGCTGGCTGCTGCCCACTCAGATGACCCTCCATCTCCCCTGGTGGAGAATGCGCTCCTTTTCAGGAGTCAAATTAACTATTAGAAAACTCTTCCTTAGGCTACATAAAAACAAATTCTGCTCTTTTAATAGCTTCCACCCATAGATACATACTAACGCCGGGCATAGGTACCTATAATATGTATGTTGACTGACCGACTGACTGAATGAATGATTAAACAGTAAATTGGCAAGGAGGAGAAAAAGGGAAGGAGAGAAAGTAATTGCAGTGATGAGAGGTAATGGAATAGTGGGAAGGAAGGGGAAAGAAACATTTCTGCTAAGCATTTTTTTTTCTTTTTTGGTGGGGGGAATAGGGGGTAAGGCCTGATTGTCCCAGCAAATGTTTTCATTCCCTAACATCTCTTAAACAAATCAACCATCCAACAATAAAACCCCAACAATCCAATTTATACGTAAATCAGATTTTATAAATAAATACATTTGTGAAATGAATTTAATTACTTTTGATTAGTATTAAAGTTACTAAAGATAAGTGTTGCCTATTTTCCTCAAGTTGCTTTCCCATGACCTACTTCTCTCTCTCTCTCTCTCTCTCTCTCTCTCTCTCTTCTCTCTCTCTCTTTCTATCTCTCTCTCTCTCTCTCTCTCTCACACACACACACACACACACACACACACACACACTGAGCTTACAAATCATTGCTTCCTGGCCTCCTCAAAGTTATCTGGCTAGATAAACCAGCTAACAATCACCTTGCTCTAGCTCAGGCACTCTCCCACTCTGTCTCTCATCCCCAAACAGCTGCCCCCCTGCCTATCAGGGTGGCAAAAGGCCCTCCCTGGCTCCACCACCCCCCACTCCCACACACCCATCTACAGCTTCATGTTCAGCAGATAGGCAGCAAACACACCTTGCATCTTTCCTGATGTATGGGAGGTTGGGGAGAAGTCCCAGGGGCAGGCTGCACGTGCTCCCCTAAATCTCAAGATGAAGTGGCTCACATTGCTTTGCAGGGCCTCACATGGTGGTTCTGGATTTGGGCTCAAATAACATGCATTTTCCCTGCCCTCTCTCCTTCCCACCTCCTTGTACACCCTAGGAACCATTCCCAGGCACCACCACATACTCTCTACCCCGTAAATGGGAGAGAGGGCCTCGCCAATGAGTCTGGTGTCTGAGTCCTCCCTGCCTGGAAGGACAGTCCATTCTGGACAGCACTGGAATGCAGTGAGTGTGGCAGGAAAGGCTGCAGGGGGTGGTGCTGAAAATGCCACTTGTGTGCTGGACCCTGTCTGGATAAGTAGCCTCCCCCACTGCCTCCCCCCAACCCCTGCCATCTGGGATTGGATGCCATGGCCACCAGAGTCACATGAGATGGAGAGTAAGAAACTGTATACCATTTTCTGGTAGCAAGGACAACCTATCCAGATAACACCAGCCAGACCCTCCCAATGTTCTACAATTCAGCTACAAATAGACCCTTGGCTTTCTGCCTTTCATTTTGAAGATAATTGTAGCTATACGTCATCAAACATCTAATAGATCTTCTCTGTGCACTGGTACATAGACACAGAATTCTCAGTGTAAAAGGACCCTAGATGTGAATCGAGGTTTATGGAGCTCCTACTGTGCGTCTCACCTTCTGCTACTCATCAAACACAGAATGTCTTTTCCAACCCCACAAACTGAAGTTGGTTATTCCTCCTGGCCCTCTCGCAGCACTTCGTTAGACCAGACATTCCAGGACATTTTTCATGATGCCCTTTTGTCTGTCTGTCTCTCCACTCAGAACAGGAGCTCCATGGGGCAGGTCATATTCCTCCCAAATCCCTCCCAGTCCCTAGCACAAACCCAGTCCACAGGGGCTCAATGAAAGACATGCACAGTGAAATTCCCAGCTTCAACCTTCCCTTCCATGGTACCAAAAAGTACCCATTTCTCCTCAGCAAGGGGAGTTTGGCCTCCATGAGAATCACTCCCGGCTGTAGATGGATTTGATTCAAGACTCTGGTGAGACACAGACAGGAGAGTCAGAATGTGGTCCAGGTGCCCTGTCAGAGTCGATACCAACAATATGTGGGAGCCCAGCCCCAAGTTTGACAGGGTTGCGCTCCTCTGCATGACCTTCACCTTATGACAGGAAGCTGTGTGCTTCCTTCGGCCTCAGGGGCCTGGAGCAGAATCCCAGCCCAAAGCGTTCTCCCATTAAGTGTTATCAAGGTGGCAGCCAAACCTCCCTGATTTCGGTGAATAATCTCCATGTCACATATTCTGTCCCATTGCTCCTAATCACTTACGTGCACATGTCAGACTGTGCTATTTCTGGTTCAGAAAATAGAAAATGGAATTTTACTCTCCAAGAAACATTCTTTTGGCTGTTCAGAAATCCCCTACAACTGTCTGGGTTCCCCCTAAAGTGGAGACCCTGAGATAAGGATTCAAGTGAAAATAGTGCATTTGGAAGGTGCAGAGAGCACCAGTAGCGAAAAGAGACAAGAAAAGGAAGGCAGCTAATAAAAGGTCTACGACCTGGCTAGCTGCCAGTGTGGGTGATGGAGCTCATCCTGTCGGGGAAACTCTGGGTCTCCCAGTAAAATACACCTTTCAGAGGTAGCTCGCCTGAAGGGTACAGGGGTCAGCATATTCATCACCAATGCTCTTCAGTCACTGGTTGCATGATGCTCCCCTGATGGCTCTCAGATAGGAGAGGGTGCCCTGGTGATGAAGGGAAGCCCCTAGAGAGCAAAATACCACACTGGAAGCTGGAGTGCTGCACGTGGATTGGTAAGAGCCAAGCAATGCCTAGGGCACTGGCACAGTATTCTACAACTTCTCACCTCTAGGAAATGCGACTGTAATTCATATATGAGGGGCTATGGATTGTAATGACTGAGAGCAACGTCCTTGAAGAACAGGACCCAGGATACAAATCAGTGGCCAAAAAGGCTGAAGAAAAAGATACAGAAAAAGATGGTGGTTATGCACTAATGCCAGCTCCTCGCACCTCACAATTCTGCACTGGTCCAGTCCTGTCAGTCCTGCAGGGCCAGGTGGCAAAGCATATAGGACCGTTTCTAACAGGTGGGGTGGGTGAACTCAACCCCAGTAAGAGGCCCATGGTCTGTCTGGCAGTTTCCTGGGACTTCAGTGGGAGAAAGCAGGAGGGATAAGGAAGGATGGGAGGGAGGAGGGGATGAGTGAGGAACTAACACTCGAATACCTACTGCAGAGCAGCCCTTTGCATTCCTTATATTATCTTATTCCCGGCTCACAACAGCTCCTCAAGACCAGCACATGACCCCTGACGTAGCCATTGGGGTAGTGTTTGCTCAGAATGGCACCCACTTCCTCTGGGCAATGCTAATTTACACCACAAGGTAGGGTGGGGGCTGCAAGTCATGGTCCTCCATCAACTTGGCTGCAAAGACTGCTCCAGGGCTGTAGGTGTGAACCAACACAACGCGGTAAGTGGCCATCTCTGGAATTTTCCAAAGTGGAGCAGGGAAGGAGAGCCTTTCACCTTTGGTCACTCAACTGTGAGAATATTAGTTTGGAATTGCTGGTGACCATAAGCCCCAACCCTTAGGAAAGAAAAGCACTGACAAACAGAGGGGGATAGAGCAAGTCCCAATGATGCTCCAATCCTTTGACTGTATACGTGAACCTATAAATTCTCCCTTTTCTCTTAAACTATTTCAGGTGGTTTCTGCCACTTGCAAATGAAAGAATTATGGCGACTATTCACCCCATTTTCTGGATAAGTATATTAAGGCTTAGAGGGTTAGGTAATCTGCCTGAGGCACACACCTCCCAAGTGCCAGAGAGGGCGGCCTCTCCATGTTTGTCTGGCTCCACAGTCAGTGCTGTGTATCTTCAGGTCAGTCTCGGTAACACCATGCTGGGCAAGTGCCAATGGTGAGCTAGAGCTGGCTTTTATTTGCAGAAGCATATTGTTACTATTCAAGAAATTTGCAAGCCAGGTGACAGGACATTAGTAGCTTGAAATTAGCCATGTTGGGTGCATTTACACCATGGAAATTGGCAAATGTTACAAAACCAGGGCCTCTCCCACCCCAAGAGCCAGTTGTTAAACATTAAACACATACATCTTGGAAGCTCATTTCCTCCCTGGGCCTGCAGGGGACATTCTCAGTACCATCTTAGAGGGAATACATGTCCAATGCCCACCAGGTGTCTGAGCCTGGCAAGAGATGCCACCAGAAAGTCATGAGTATTTGGTTGCGCCCTCCTCAAACCTGCATCAGGGGCCTCTGGGGCCCATGTCTCTGCATAGAGTCCCTATGGGCATGAACAAAGGCCCTTCTGCTTTTGATCTTATACAACTCAGCTCAGCTTTAGGCACACAGCAAGTGTATGTTGCCTGACTCGGCAACGAAGCAATTCTTGCATTCAAGCCTATCTCACCCAAGAAAAGGAACAAGGGCTTTAGGGGCACTCAAGTTTCATCACCCTCAATTTGCTTGTGGAGTCCCCACAAAGAAAGAAGAATGGGAGTCTATTCCTTTGAGCTAGGCAGTGAGCCAGGTCGTCATGGGCAGGAACATACCTTCTTCTCGCCTGTCCTCATCACTCTGTGCTGAGGCAGCCAGGGCTGCTTTTCTGACATCAAATCTCCTTGTGTTAAATTTGGCTGTGATGATTAAAAACAAAAGTCAGTGACACATTTTAAAGGAGCAGATGTTACTGTACTCAAAGCAGCGTCCAAATGCAAACGTCTAACCACGTATGCGCCCGTGTGCACGTCTGGTTTGTTTGCTGTTGTTTTCCTCAGACTCAGGAGAGTCTTCCAGAAAAGCAAAGGTGGGGACTTCTGTGTGCTTCAACCAGGAACAGGGACAAAAGCAAGTCAGAGGGGCAAGAGCAGAGGTCTCCAGGCGCAAAGAGGAGCCTGGAGAAGTAGATTAACTCTTCCAGGCCAGAAGCCAGGGTCCTGGCAGAAGGAGAGGTTTCCAAAGCTAACATTTCCCCAAACGCCTGCCTGACAGCATGGCCAAAGTCCAGCTCAAAAATGCATCTGAAAATTTTAAGGCAACAATTTAGATCATTTTATTCAGAACTGGAAATAAGTAACCTTGGGCTAAAATTTCTCCAGCCCAGTGGAACAATTTAAGTACACGTGTTATTGCTGATATTTAACCTGCTACCAGCACCCGAGAGAGCAAAACAATTCCTCCTTTCAGTTTCTTTCTTGGGCTCCTCCCCTCACAGAACCTTCCAGGGCTGAGCAATTTGGACTTAAAAATAGTAGCTATTCATGCTCATTATCTCCCATAAAGTGTTACTTTCCAGAGTCTGTGTCCCCATCTTCTGCCTTCTGCCCTGGCCACTGTGTATTATGTAGATCACATAGATATATCAGGGCCTGTGTAAGCTCTTCATGTTGTTAAAAATTCAAATAAAGTGGTTGGGCACCACTCTGCCTTGGACTCAGCTCAGAGAACAGGAGCCAGATGCTTCCTCTGACTTCCGGTTGTACTCAGGCTGCAAGTGCCTCTGGGGGCACAGACTTCCCTGCATGTCCAGCCTCAGGTATGTGAAAGCCCCTCGGGAAGGATATGGTGCGGTGGTCACCAAGCCACAGCTGTCCAGTTCTGGGAAGGCAAGCTTGAAATGTGCTTTTCTCTTATCTATCCAAATACCTGACATTTGTGCCAAGCTCATCTTCATGACACATGCTACGGTGATAAACCATCTACTCCCCATGACGCATCCAATATCTGTGACATTGCTCCACCTTTTCTTTGGTTCTAAGTTTTCAGAGGGGTTGTTTCACATATATGAATGCAAACTTTGCACCTTCCAAGTTAATGTATCGCCCTCTACAACATATACTACCGCACTTTTAAGGGACGTTATTAAAAACTTCTAGACTTTTGAACAGAAGTGTTTAACAAGATAATTTTTATTAAAAAGTTTCTGTTTCTCATTACCAACTTGAATAAGTAACTCTATTTTTACTATAAATTTTTACTGTACACACAATACACATATATTTTACTATAAATGTATATTTCCACCTAATTGAAGCCTTTAAAAACTCAAATCAAGTCAAGTTGTCCATTAGTATGTACGAGGTATTCGGGCCATGTTCTATAGGGAAATCAAAGAAAATATAAACTGCATTATTTGGGCTCAAGGAATGCAAAGTTTTGTTGAGGGAAGAATACAAAATAGTGTAAAACACAGTGCTAGATCAGTAGGATACATGGGCCATCAGCCCAAGAACCAGTTTATAACCCTGACATTTCCAGAAAAACAGGATTCCCACCACAAAACTGGCCCAACATAGAGGATGGATAACAGCCAGATTCAAACTAGCAACTATTTCATAAACAGAACTGGAATGACCTCTAGCAGGACAAGCAAAAAACCTCCTCTAAAGAATCTTGTGGAAAACATTAACTGATCTTTTTACCAGATCCTACTTTGAGAGGCTCTAGCCTCTGCATTTCCAGGATAAGATGGAGGAGAGACACCCATCTGGCTCACAGCAAAGTCAGAGGCTTCACTCATCTTGTGTATATCCTAGTCAATGGCAAAAAGGCTTTGGGTCTCTCTCACCAAGGTCAAAGGGGTTTATTCAACCAAAGCTCACATCAGTCATAAGAAGGTATCAGCCCCCCATTCTCATCTCAACCCCATGACAGCCCACATCTCCTGAGAGTTGACAGGCACATTATCATAGAAAAAGGGAAGAGTGAGCTTTGTCCACAGTTCAACCTTGGGGTCATCCTCCCGAGTGGTCTCAACATCTTTGACACATGGCACCGTCCACTGTCCTGGAGGTAAAGATAGTTCTAGGCTGGCTTTCCTTGCCCTTTTGGCAGCAAGATCTTCACTTGGGTCTTCCCCTCTGACCAGATTCAGCCAATCTGTGAATTCCAAATTACACAAATCCGCTGGTGCAATGTAGGGAAAACAACAAGAGCAAAACATTGTATGGTAAAAGATAGAACAGGTTATCATCGCCCTGTAAAATATGGAGCAAAATAATTTTTACTCCATACCTCTTCTTCTAAGTGAGGAGTCCAGAGTAAGTCCCTATTTCCATTTGAAGTCAACCTCAGCTCACTGACTTGTACATTGAGTACAAGTCTATTCAAGGTTCTAATAGCTCTGTCTACAAGCTGAGTGATTTTGGCTAAATTGCTTAACCTCACTGATACTGTTTTCTTTACCCTGAATATTAAGCTGTGATCTCTAGGTTCTCTTCCAATGCTCAAAATCCAACATTCTGTGACTATGCTTCCCAGAGATATCCTTGTCCTCAAATAAGTGTTTTTTATTTAGGAAATAATTTCTATAGATATTAACCTTCAGAATCCCAAGAAATGTACAGAGCCACAAACAGTAGGATGGGACAGTATCCTTCTCTAGGAAACCTGAAAAGTCTTTCAGAATGGCCACTCACCCCAGTCTTTTCAGTAACACTTGACCCAGAAATAGTCACACCATCTGCAGGGATGGGAAGTTCTGAAAAAGTAAGGCAGTGATGGAAACCATAGGACTTTAGATGAAGCCGGATGGGATTTCAAGAGGCAAAGGCCCAGATGACAAGCTGACAGTAGACTGCAATGCTGTCAGCACATTATTTTTGCAGTGATTGGATCTCCAGATACCAGCTGTTTTCCAGACCTAGGCTTGCCCCAGCCCCAAAGCTTTTGAAGATTCGGTCAGGAGAAGAGGCACAGTGAGGGAAGGACGAAGTGCATCAGTGTGGAGTGACAAGTTACCCTGACACTTACCTGAGCCCCTGAAGAAGCACTGCTTATGCAACTGGTAACCAGAGCTTCTCCAGTGTAGCATGTACAGCATGGGCTCCCCCACCCTGCCTGCCGGGCCTGTAGGGTGTGTCAGATTTGTTGAAACAACTCTAGGCTCCAGAAGATGGCTCCATACCAACTGAAGACTGCACCCAGGCACTGCTCTGGGCCTCAGGCACCTTGGGAGTTCTACTGTGTTAAGGACCCAGCACTCCAGTCTTTATGTCTTCCAAATGAGGCAGGCTTGGCTACCTCAAAGGGAATGTGTGACATGGGACCAGGGAGCCCTCGGTAGGTGTGCCTTTTACCTGTATCCCTGAGGTTGAAAGAGAGGATGCTGGCAGCTCTGGGAGCTCAGGCTCAGTAAAATGGCACCATGGGCACTTTCATGACTTGCTCTGTGGACGTCTCCTAACCCAGGGAGCAAAGGGAGCTGCCTTTGTGCACTGAGCCCTGCTCACCTTGGGTGTGGAGATTCTGTCCTGTTCCATCCGTTAGAGGACAGTGGCACCTCCCCCCCTCCCCCCCACAACACACACACACACACACACACACACACACGCAGACACAGGCAAGTGCCTACTCTGCGGTCATCCGTCCTGCTTGTGGCTGAAGAGCCCCAGGCTTTCCCGTACACTGCAACAGTGGGTGGAACCAGATGGACCCAGTGCTGAAAAAAAGGGTTCTGGCTTGACATTAAAGTTGCTGAAGTTGCTGTTGGTACCCAGCCAGGGGACTTCAGTTTCCACCAGAGCAGACAGATCATAAAACTCACCCCTGGATCCAATTCCTTACAGGGTCTCTGGGCACAAGTCCCTGGTCACTCCACATCACCTTAGACAATCCTGAACAGGAATGAACCTCATTCCTGTCCTTGGGTTACAGTCAGCCCTGCAGGTAAAGGCAGGTTGGGTGATGTGCCCATGAAGGAGGCTCATCAAAGAACACCTTTTCTGAGAAATGGTGTGGATGACTCACCACATGGCACTCTTCCCTTGGACTTAGCCCTGACTCTGTGCCCTGCCTACTGGCGGGGGCTTGGAGAAGTCACAGACGGTGGCTCTTCGGTGAGTCATAAACCAAGAGGCTAACCACTTACACTCCTAGGGAACCCAAGACTTTCTCAGAAAAAAAACAAGCAGAACTAATTTCTATTCGTTCTTCCTCCTTCTGGTCTTCGTTCGCCTGTGGTGATGACGGCAAGTGCCATGGGAAGTGCTAATATGTGTTCTCACTGCTTCCAAAACTGTTGTTGAAAGTTTCTGGGATGTATCAAACACAAAAGTTAACTTGAAAAGACTACACAGTTTGTTCTAGCAATGTAAATGATCAAATTATATAGACAATCATCTAAATCTATACCATTCAATATGGTAGCCACTAGCCACACATGACCATTTAAATAAAATTAATAAAAATTAAAATTTAGTTCCCAATCACACTAGACACATTTCAAGTGCTCAGTAGCCACATGTGGCTAGTGGCTACATTATTGGACAGCACAGATATATGTCTCCGTCATCATAGGAATTTCTATATGACAGAGCTGATCTAAGTACATAGCAAGTGTTAGAGATCTACTCAACCTCTCATTCATTTGTTTATTTAACAAGTATTTATGGAGGGTTGGCTATGTGTTAGCAACCGTGAGGGGAACAAAGATGAAGAAAAGGTGGTCCCTGTACTCCAGGAGTTTATAACTGGTTGGGAGTACATATATGTAAACAGAGCTATATCCTGGGAATGAAATAGGCTACACAAGAGTAAACAGAACTCAATAAAAGGTCAGCTTTAGAGAAGAAGAGCAGAGCAGTGAGTCAACCTGGTTGGACTTGAGCTTATACATCTTTCATTCAACATCTGCTTGCAGATGTGTGGGTGGTAAGTTAGCTTAGACCTTAGTGACAGGTGTTACAGCCACAGAGCTACGCAGCTAACAAAAGGGAAGCCCAGACCCAAAGCTCACCTAGAAGAACTTTTGGCTGTGCCTCCTACAGAGGGCAACTTTGTGAACACAGCTGGATGAGGAGAAGGCAATTTTCTCAGGCAGTCATATCCAGCCAAAGGACATGTGTAGGTTAATTTTGCCCTTTACCTCCTAGAATTCTTGAACATTGTGCTTCACCACACTTCTGAGAAAGTGGTAAGCAACCAGTTAGCTATTTCTCCAGCACAGCTGCTCCTTGTTTGAAGGATTTTCACCAAGTGATTTTAAATGTTTTTTTACAAGGTGTTCAAATTGGGTAACCACATTTGATATGCATAAAGTCAGGGTCTGGAGAAGCAATCAAGAGGGACCAGTTCTCAAGAACTTTTCCACAAGGTCATCTTAGGGAGAGAATGGCGTAGGGAGAAAGACACCAAAATAAAGGGCAGACGCTGACTTTACTAAATAGAAATACCACCTGAAAATGACAACTTGAGTGAGAATACAGCACATGGGAAAATGCAGAAACCTGAATCAGAGCCCCCAGAAGGACAAGGAGGTATTTTCAACCTCAGGAAGTTGTAATGACTTCCAGTTGGGTGACATGGTGCAGCTGCCCTCTAAAGACATTTGTGAATTTGTTTGGGTGGAATATTCTTTAACACTGGGGGGAATCACTGGAGATGGTGTAAGTCATAAGACCAGATTCTGGGTTCCTCTGGGCAACCAGGCTACAGAAGAACTATTCTGAAAAAAAAAAAAAAAAAAAAAAGACTATGGGAACAGGGAACTAATTTTTTTAGTGTAATATTTTGAGTAGGGTTCATATTCACATGATTCAAAATTCAAAAAATAGAAGAAGGTTCACAGTGAGAGTCTCCTTCTCACATCGATCCCCTGTCTGCCTGGTTCCCATACCTCTCCTGCCTCCACCTGGGCAGCCATACAGTACTCATTGCACGTTCCTTTATGCTTCTACAAGAAAACGCAAATATATATTCTCATTTCTCCCCCTTGTTTTATACAAAATGTGCCAACTATATACACTGGTCTACCTGTTGCTTAATCATTTAATAACTGTCTTGAATGTCTTAGACTCTTCCCCGTGGAAGGGCCATCTTTTTCTTTTTCACAGTTGCATGGTAGTCCATCATATAATTAGACCATCATCTGTTTAACAGTACATACCCTGTTAATGGACACTTTGCTTCCTACATTTTACTATTACAACAACGCTGTAATTAATAACCCTGAATCTACATTATTTCATGGGTACAGTATATCTCTATAGTGAAATCCTAGAAGCAGAGGTCAAATAAGCTTTTACAAGTTGGGGTGGCTATTGCTGATTTGCCCTCCAGAGCAGTTGTGCTAATTTACATTTCCACGAGCTATGTTTGAGAGTGTCAAAGGAATGTGTTATCCAGTTCTGGGGGTTTTGCCAATATAATAGGTAAAAATGGAATCTCAGTTGAGAATTAATTTGCATTTCTTTTATTATGAGTGAGGTTGAACATCTTTTATATGTTTAAGATGTGTTTCCTTTCCTGTGACCTGCCTTATTATACCTTTTGCACCCTCTTCTATGGAGTTAATGGCTATTTTTAAAAGTCAGTTTTTCTTATTAATTTTAATTAGCTTTCTTAGCAATTCCAATTTATTTATCAAGGACACTAGCCCTTTGTCTGTAATATGAGGAACAATGGATATAAACACAGAGCTAATCAATAACTCTCTTGCCCAAAGATGTTTTAATGATTTCCCAGAAAATTCTTTTCAAGACAAGGCCTTTCATCCCCACGCCCGTACCCCTCCCCCCTCTCCCCAGGTCACACCAGGTTTCTGGCTATCCCTCTTTCATGTGATTCTCTTCCTTGGGGCCTTTGTATTGGCTGTTTCCTCTTCCTGGAATGAGATTTTCTCTTTGTCCTGGCAAATTCCTGCTGGACTTTTCAAGACCTGTGACACTTTCTCATTACAAAGAGCAAGTGAGGACAGAGGAGAGTGAAAATTTGAAACTGTGAGACTCATCCCCGAAATCATAGTGAACTGAGGGGAGACCCACGCTGGGCATGGCCTTGAAGCAGCGTAAGTCAGTCAGCAGGGGTATCAGTGGGAGACAGAGAGGCAGGGGAAGGTTGTGACTGAGTGGGGAGGCTACTGCAGGGCAGAGTTGTGGAAGAGGTGAGCCCTGATGGGGTGTGAGGCCTGACGCATGCATTCAGTGGGCTGTGCTTTCAGAAGGGACTGGAGGACAGAGAACAGAACTAGGAAGGACACAGAGTATGAGTACCAGGGACTCAGAGTGGGGCTACATCATCTTTCAGGGGGTTATAAGAAGAGCAATTTCAATGGAAACCTAGGAACCCTGACCTAAAACTGCCTGCTTTCCCAAGAACCCACAAAGGACAGAAAGCATGAGAGATATCCCAACCCTTGGCAAAAAAAGTAAGCAAGGGAAAATATTTACAAAAACAGAAAGCCCCTGGAATCTGGACTTTGAACAGCCAGAGATGGTGAGAGAAGTGGAAAAGGCTAGGAAGAGACTCCTGAAATTCTTTAACTTTAAACCACACAGTAGAAATCACACCCAACTGTGTACCCAGATTCACCACGCTGTGGGAGGAGAGTTTCATGTCTCTTAAATTGGCCTCCTGGATGTGCTATGCTCCAGGGCGGACAGACTGGGCAATTGATGGGTACCACTAGGAGACGAAAGGGGCCAGATGATAAAACTTTTGCAAAAGGAGCACCCTTAACTAATGTCCTGGTGGAACCAGCAAACATCCAGGAGAAGTCACAAGAACTCAGAGACACCTTTTGGTTGAGGGGTTGTCCTAGTAGCAGCTGTTCCACACATCTCATTCTGAGACTCCCGTTTCATTTACTACATGTTTTGGTGGTGTTTGTTTTATACTGGACACTGTGCTAAGGTATGTAATTGTGAGTGAAGCACCAACATGCCCCACTGACTGTACTCTAGTGGGAGAGATGGGCATATGCACTAGCCAGTAGCAGTATGCCCTGATGGAAGTGAGCACTAGGGCTATGGGGGTGCAGAGAGAGGGACCTGGCCCAGATTTGGGGTGTCAGGGAAGGCTTCCTAGCAAAAATAGCCCCTAAGCTGACTGGAATCCCTTGAAGAGTGGCCCACCCATGAGAGACCTCTGAAAGCATGTACCTTAGCAAGGGCTATGCTCTCCTGCAGCACAGAAGTATCCTCAATTCACATGCTAGCCTCCCAAACAGAAGAGGAAACGTTAGGAAATCAAACTGGAAGATGAGTGCTTTCTTCCTTCTGATTGTTCTGACCCAGACAGCCAGATTTCTCCACAACTTAAACCTCGGCAGGAATGCATGTGCACATTCTAAGCCGAGAACAGAAGCCAGGCCTGATAGAATCTGTTCTCACTCTTTTCCGCTGACTTCTGTATTAGCTCTGAGCTGAGGGTCAGCATTTTTTGATACCGTCTTCTGTATTGAACTCTTCCTCCTCCCCCCAACCCCTTGAGTATCTCAAGTCTTCCAAGCAGCCTTATCCAATATTTATAGGATCTGGACACAGTGAGGCTGCTTTGATCGCAGTGACTGAGGACTGGTGATCATCAGAGCTGGGCCCTCAGCAGTGTGCTCTTTCCTGCTGTTCCCCAAATTTGCCCTCCCCCCCATGCAAGGGTCCCCAGGAGCCCTGCAGGATGAAGATACACCTCTTTGTTCAGAGTCGTAGCTTCCACTGGGCACTGGTAGAGACCGGCCCACCCCCACAGGGCAGGGGAAAGAGCTCTGAGTATTCTTCAGCTAAGGCTCCTCTCTAGCCCAGAGATCCTGTCCTCATGTTTTATTGTGACTAGCTAGCAGAAGCAAGAAACCAACAAACCCTCAATGGAGAGCCTACCCCAGGAGGGCCAGCACTTGCAACAGGTAAATAGATACGAGTTGAGACCGCTCCTTTCCCCACTGTAACTTAGAGTTTCTGAGGCCCGGCTGCCTGTTTGCTTTGGTCAGGGGAAGCTACGAGGTGGTGGGACCTGAGTGGCTCCTTCTCTCACACAGTGCACACCTCCATCTGGACACTAAGTAATGAAAGCACCCCTGGACTCGCTGCCAGGGGCACCAATGAGAAGTCGGGCCGGTTCAGACATCTGTATTGATTTGCTTCCAGCACAGAGGGCTCGGGGAGGACGAAGCCAATTCCACCGCTGTCATCTTGTCTGCTCAACCTAGTAACAGAAAGAATGCCACTGCATGTCTGCACCCGGACAGCTAAAAGAGACGGCCTCAGCAGCTGAGCCTCCTGGAAGGATGGGAGGCTTTTCTGCCACAGAAGGGCCTGTTTCTTCAGCGTTATAGAGAAGCAATATGGTAGCATCAAAAGTACAGGTCAGGGTGGTAAATATAGCATCCCTATGTTTACTCTCTCCTTCTCTTTGCCCTTCTCTCGGACATCACTACTAATCAATCGTAATGCTTTTTCCTTCTGAGAATATGTACCATCGTGGGAGCCATAGTTGCTGACACAGATCCTTGGGCTGCAGAAAAAGTGAAGACATTGATCTCCTCTCCTGGGAAGGTTAAGTTTTATAATTAACAAAGTTTGAAAGGGTCCTTCACTGACACTTTGAGAATTAGGGGTCCAAGTGGATTTATTTTTTTCTCATGGGAGAGAAGCGTTGAGCTGCTGGCTCGCTGGGTGAATACTGGCAGGCAAGAGCAGGGATGGGCTCAGGAGACACTTTCACGTTCCAGGAAAAACCTGCAAGACTGCACCAAGCGACGTTGGAGATAGGAATGCAGGACACACACTCTGCTTCTCCCCTGGCAGCTGGGAGAACAAAGGCTCAGGGCTGTAGCTGGAGGAAGAACCAGCTGCCTAGCGTTAAAGTCTCTTTGATGGTCCCTTGTATCCAGAAGAAAACAACTCCACCTACCTTCCTACTCTTTGGTTGCTTCATTCATTCATTCATTCATTCATTCATTCATTCATTCATTCACCAACATTTCTTGTGTCTCTCTTTGGCTAGGCACCAGGGCTTAGATGTGGGAGTATTAACTGCATTTCTTGCTTCTAAAGTTTCTAATTGTCTCCAAGCATCGCCCCCTCAGTTCTCAGGCATGCATTATTTCAGGTGGGAAATAACAGCAGAAAGCAGAGAAATGCTCTTGAGATTCAAAAACAAGGTTAGGCTTTCCGTTGACCAGAGATGTATGTCAAAAATCAAGGTCCTGGTGCAAACTCTTCCACGTGATGGATCTGCTCTATGTCTTGACGGCGGTGGTAACTCCATGATGGCATACATTTGTCAAAACACGCAGAAGTGCATCCTAAAAAGAGTGAATTTTGATACTTGTAAATTATCACCTTAAAAGTGAGAAAAATAGCCCTGGCTGGTTTGGCTCTGCGGTTAGAGTGTCAGCCCGCGGACCAGAGAGTCCTGGGTTCGGTTCCCGCTAAGGGCACGTACCTCAGTTGCGGGTCTTCCCCGGCCCCTGTTGGGGTCGTGTGGGTGGCGGCCGGTTGATGTGTCTCTCTCGCGTCGATGTTTCTCTCTCTCCTTTCCTCTCTCTCTCCCTCCCGTTCTATCTGAAGATAAATGCAAAAAATGTCCGGATGAGGATTAAAAAAAAAATTTTTTTTTTTTAAAGTGAGAAAAATAAACATAATGTGCAGTAAAAAAAATTAAGTTAGGGAAAGAGTAGGAGTCTAAACACAGGAGCACATACAAAACTATGTCACTCTTGGGATGGGGCTCTCACATTCCTCCAAACTCAGGGAACTAGCACAAGGGGAAAGTAGGAGCCGGGCATAAGCCAAGGTCTGAGCAGTCTCCTTAAGCAGGGTGATAGGATCAAGGAGAAAGGGGGCAGACCTGAGAGGCAGGCAGCATAGGGAGGTCTAGCCACAGGGGCTGTGCCCCAGGCACAGAGCAGGACTTCCCAATGGGCAGCCTAAACATGAGCTTAGAGACTCAGCCCAGCAGAGGCCTCCCACAAAACTAAAAAATGTTCAGCTTCAGTGAGAACTGAACCAAAATTTTGCAGTCTAAACATCCCAATTAGAGTCATTTTAATTTCAACATTCATGTAAGTTGTGTGTTTTAGGAGTCAGTATTGTTTTTATTTTGAATTACATACTGGAGCTGGGGGTTTGCTTCAGAAGAGTCTCTGAAGCAGGATTTACTGATTGGCGTATCATAGCACTGGTAAACTGGTCATGGGCAAGGCCCCCACCCACAGCTGTGCAGCTGATGACTGGCACAAAGAACCCAGGGGCTGAAATCCACCTTGTGTCCTGCCCACCAAGCCTGGCATCCTAGTGGAGGGATGAGCCAGCCCACAAGAAAGGACGCATGTTTGTTATTCCTGGTTTCTGCTAGCTGCTGGCTCTGCTGGTAGGTTATAAACCAGTGAAGATATGGATCATTTGGCCCTTGGGGAAGCCAGGTAGACTAGGTCAGGGCCCTAGAGCACCTAGGCCAGATGCCTCCTGCAAGAGCAGCCTTGCCCAGTATCCAACAAAAACAAACAAAAAAGATGAAGGCTTGAATCCAGCCCTAATCAGGCTGCTAACCAGTCAACAAGCATCAATAACCTACCTTTCATGCCCAATCGAGGTCTCCTTACAGGTTCCCTGCTTAGTAATTGACCCCCAAGTCTGGGTAGGATGGGACTCTGGAGCTAATTAAGGAGGCAGAGTAGCAAGGCCAGAGGGGTTCAGGGAGAGAGGTATCCACCACAAGGCTCGCCCCCCGTGGCAGGCTGAGCAGCAGCGAGCTGAGAAAGCTGATTTGGCCATCCAGAGCTTTGGAAGTTGGCTGCTGATGGCAGAATGTTAGCAGCACTCCAGCATCTCCATGTCCAGCCCCACAAAAGGGTCATGGCTGGGGCCCTCTTCTAAAATGCCCCTCCCTGAGAAGAGCTCCATTCTGGCTGGATGGGTCCAGAGCAGCGTAAAGGTGAGGGCTACGAGGCCAGATCCTCACGTATGAAAAAGCCTGAATCTGATTACCGGAGGTTGTGCTGGGCACCAGCTTTATTTGTCCGCAGGATTGGGAGTTGGGGCCTGCAGGCTGGGGTGTGCCGAAGGAAATGACATATGCAAATGAGTCACGTGCCTGCACTCTGGGACCAGACTGACAGCTTTATCATGCAGTACCCGAATCTCCCAGGACCTGTTTATAAAGAGGCCTGGAGTTTTCTCTTGTCTTTTGGCAATTCTCCAGCTTGCCCAGGCATGACTTAGCAGGGAAATCGGGTTTGACTTTAAAACTATTCCTTGTGTTGGTAACTCTGCAGCAAAGACAGGCTCTGTGCTGAATTATTGAATGGATCAGATGTTCGCTGTCCCCAGTCACAGCCTTTCTTCTCTGCAACTCTACTGCTTGACTAGTAATGTTAAATATGCGACAACGCAAGGCTCTGTGCTGGTCGGCTTAACGCTGAGCCAGATTCCAGTCGTGCTTGAACAGCTGCCAAGACACGCAGGGCACCGGGCTCCGCTCCAGGGCCATGGGGACCGTAGATTTGGGCAAATGGATATCTTGATGATCTCCAAGCTATTGTTCTATAGAAATCAAATTTTAACACATCTAAAACGAAAATTATGAATTAACCCCAAACCAGCTTCTTGCCTGTTTTTTCTATTTTCATTAATGGTGCCACCATTGATCCAGCTGTCCAAGCCCATGTCTTGGCCTCACACTTGCCTCCTCACTCTGCAGCATGGGATTGGTCTCCAAGTTCTGTTTATGGAGCCACGAAAGTATTTCTCAGATGTATTTGATGGCTTCCAGTCTCACTGCTCCTAACTTGTTGGGCTGTTCTCATCTCTCCTCTGGACTCCTAACTAGTCCTTCCAGTCTAGCTCCTTTCTCCGATCCTTTGGCAATACAATCTGATCATGGTATTGTCTAATTTGAGACAATTGTTGTGAATTTGAGAGGAAAATCTAAACTCTTTTTAGCATGTTAGTCACAAAGATCTCAATTGGAATATGAGTTCTGCCACTTGCAACTCTCTGACTTTGGGCAAGTCACTTAACCTGTAAAATGAAAGTAATAACAACAGTGAGGGTTAAATGAATAATATATGTAAGTGACATAGTTCAGTATCTGGTATCTACAAAGTACCAGAAACATTCACCTTTGTAAGTGTTGCTACTATTCAAACCCTGACATCCTCTCCCTTTCCATCTTTATCTCCTAATCAAAGGGTTATATCCTGTGCAACCAGAAACATTCCCTAAATATGTTCTACCATCACATGTTTCTGCTTTTGCATATACTATTCTCCTGCTTAGAATGACCTTCAACTCTTTGTCTAACTAGTGAATTGCTACTCATTCATAAAGGCCCATCTCAAATGTTACCTTCCCTGGGATGCCCCTAATGCTTCCATCTTTGTGTTTTCATAACCTTTGTACTCTCTTACTGTATAACTCTATAACACTATTACAACTTGTTGCCTTGAAATATTTATTCTCATGTGTGCCTCTCTAATGGTACAGTGAGCACTCTAACAGCAGAGAAAACGTATCCATTCAAACATTCACTTAGTAATGCATGTAGCATCTCTCATGAACCAGGCATTGTGCTGGGCACTGCAGACACAAAGATGTCTAATGCATCTTTATCCACATCTATATTAATCAGGCGCTTACTTGCAGACAACAGCATCCACTATAGTTTGAGCAGAGAGTTTCATTATAGAAAATTGTGAGAGTTTCACTCACAGAATCTTGGGAAGGGCCAGAGTCAGGCTTGAAGTCTACACAGGCAGCAGCAATGCAGCTGGGAACCATGCAGACTAAGAAAAATGAGCAACCACACCAAGGCCACGTTCCAGTGGAAATACCATCACCATAGCCACCTTGTGCTAGGGGCCAGACCCCAGAAACTCAACTGTACTTGCCCCAGAGGAACCAGATATCACTACCCAGCTTTCCAGAAGACCCAACCTTCATTGTTTGCTTCCACTTGAAGTCTCATACAGGTATATCTGCTTGATGGAACTTATATCACATTCCTATGTCCCAGCTGCAAGGGAGTCTTCTAAATGCAACTTTTGGCTTTCTAGCTCAAACAAGAAAGCAAGCTATGAAGGGTTTAGAATGGGTGTTGAGTGAGCCAAACTAGAATATCCTGGCTCTTAATGAGCTCCAGGTTAGGAAGAGAATCAGGCAAGCAAACAGATATTACAGTATTATCAGTGTAGTGCGGAGGCTGTGAGAGCCAGAAAAGGCATTACCAAGGCAGGTGAGGGGCTTTGCATGAAAAATAAAGCATTGTATGCCAAGTTTCCAAAGCTTATTCTAAAGGCACTGGGAATGATTTAAAACAGGCAAGTGAAACGGTCATATTTTAGTTCTGGAACAATCTACCTAGATTGGAAAGGGGGAAGGCTAGAGACAAGAAAGCCAGTTAGGAGACCATTGCAGTCATATGGATAAGATGATGATAATGTGAAGCAAAAAGGTGGCAGTAAGGTAGAGAATAGGGACAGAGACAAGTATTTTAGCCCCGGTGACATATTGGCCGTGGAAATGAGGGGGGTTGGGGCCTGTAAATCAATGCACAGGTCCTGGTTTGGCTGGCTGGGTAAATTGTGTTATGCTTCGCCAAGAGGAGGTACACCAGGGAATGTGTACATTTGCAGGGATGAGTCCTTTACATGCATGCTACTGAACTGTCAATATGGTAACTTGGAGGTGTCTGTGAGGTATCCGAGTGGGGATGTTGAGTAAGCAGTTAGATAATCCAGGTACTAATGAGGGGGTTTGAGGTGTATAGTAGCCATCTACTGCTTCTGATCCTGGACATCCTACCTATCTTGTTTTAGGGAAATGATTTTTTTGAGAAACCACCTACTAGTGAGAAACTGACCTCCCTCACCTATATGAGTGGATATTTAACCAAGCTGTCCAAGCAGAGCCCACTACCCTCAGCCACAGAGACTGGTTTAGTGTGGTCACTTGACCCAAACCTGGCTAGACCATAAGAAGCCTGCCCAGGCTTTTGCTGACTCATCAGGGAGGTTGACAAGTTGATAAATGAATCACTAGAGTGTCAAAGGGCCATTTTTCTATCAGGTGTCTCTTATTGAACATCAAGGTGCAGGGTGTTACCATGAGGCTGACTGGCTAAGGAAGAGGGGAAGTGACTCACCCAGACTGACGTAACTTTGTGTCTCCTGTACCAACAGCAAGACTTGCCTGTAGTAAGAACTCAACCTAAGTTTAATGAGTGAGGAAGTGAAGGAAATGTTTAAAAATGTATTTATAAGTAAAATATGGTTCTATATATCAGATTACTAAAAAAGTCAGACCTTGAGATAAAAAATTTTAAAAAAAGATCACAATAGATCTGGTCGATATGCAGACATTTCAAAACAGGCAGATTCCAGGTTTTCTTGGGGGGTGGGATAGGAAGAATTTCACTGGGCATGTTGTATGTTTTACACAGCCATTTCCCTTGATTGTTTGAAGTCACAGATGAATAATATTAAACACATCACATTATTAATATTGTACCTAACTAAATCACCAATTCCTTTCCTTCAAATGGTTGATGCCATAAGAATAATCACAGTGTAACAGCAGGACTCTCTTTCAAAGTCTCAGAAGATTGTTTTCTAGGGGCTGCTGCAGCGAGACAGCAGGTCTGATTAAGCTGCAAAAACAACAAAGGCAATATAAATTAAATTGCCATTTTAATTGAGTAGGGATTCAACATATAAAAAGGTATGTAATACATTTTTCATAACATTGTCTACCATAATCCATAACTTTTGTTTTGCATGTAAGGTACTGAACAAAACTAAACATCTAGCCACGATTCTCCATTTTCCTCCTTTCTTTGGCTAAGAAAGAACACAGGGAATCAGGAGAGCTTACAGGTCTGGCCGTGGGTAATTAATTCACTTGACCTCTCATTTTCTTCCCATTTCTCCACATATACCAGAAACCAACATATGTCCTGGGCTTTAATTAAACAAGTCACCCAGAGGGCATTAGCACCACTTTTCTCGCATGCTGAGAATATAAGGGTGCTGCCGGCCGTTGGAATTTGTCTTGGGCTGTTGGGGAATTGAAGGAGAGCCGTGTGAATAGAAAGGAAAGAGTGGGGGAAATTGGGCAGGCAGGGTTTCTGCCATAAAGACGGGTTTGCACATTCCTCCTTCTTAAGCTGTAATAATAAACAAGCCAGGCAGGAAGGCACCAACTCCCCCAGCCTGTATTTTTCTTTTCCTTTGCCTGGTGCCTCCCAGATCCTACCCCTGGGGTCTCTGGCTGTGGTCTTTGGGGCAGGGCCACACATCTCCAGTGTCCCTGGAGCCTGATGTCTGTAGAAAGGAAGCCTGAACGTAGTTGGGCTGATGGAAGCGTTTCTTCTATCAGACGACGGAGAAACATTGCAGCACGCATGTGCACACACACACACACACAAGACTGCAGTTTTCCAATCCCTTGGGAAATTCTGGCCAAGGTTATTCAGCTAGACTCCCACCACCTCTGCCTGATAGCAGAGCGACCACAGGAGTGCTTTTCAGAGGTCTGGGTGTGGGGAGAGGGTGCCTGTGGCAGGGGCGGTTTTACTGAACAAATACCATCCCTCTCTATTCCCCCATCTCCTTTCTGAACCTGTCTTCTTCCTCCTCTCAGACACCCTCTTCATTCATACCATCCATCCTCCAGCTATTTCACAAGCCCCTTCCTCTTCGGAGGGAGAAAACAGTGTATTCTATTACAGTGACCTTCCTAAAACCGCAGGCAGAAAGGAGGTAGGAACATGAGTGACTGACTAGAATATAAGCAAGTCACAGAACTGGTGCTCAATTAACATTTGTTGAATGACTGGCAGACAGAAAAGTATCTGGATAACTCAAAGCCAAAGAGTTTTGAATGCAACAGAAACAAAAACAGACTGTTCTTTCCCCACCCTCCTATCCTGTCCTACCCTCCCACTGGCTTCTCTGGACCCTCTCCCCCCAGGAATTGCAGACCTAAAGATCCTTTACCTTGGCTAAGCCCCCAAACGAATAAATAAACCACATATCTGGATGAGTGGAGGAACCAGTATTGTAGGTGAGAAGCCCAGATCGCTGCCATGTTGAGGTCTGGAGAGTTCTATGAGATCTGACATCGCATACACCACAGATTCTAAGACTCAAAAGTCCCCAAATTGTTTGATCCTTTTTGGTCAGTGCAGACTGGAGTAATAAAATGCATACTAGTGTTTTCATCTTTGAGCACCTTCTACGTGTCAGGTACATCAATAAATTATTTTATTCAATTGTCCAGTAACTCCAGTTCTATCACCCCCCTCCACACCGAGGTTCAGGGACATCAGAGGACTTGTCCAAATAACACATCAGGAGAGTCAGGATTTGAACCTAGGTCTGTCTATGTCCCAGCCGTCTACTGTCATACCTCACCTGAAAAGGAGAGTGGCCTCATTTGCATTCACTTTCAACAAAGGGGGCAAACTATTCCCCTACTGCATTTTAGAATTCAAGCCTGATCATTTTTCCTGCAGGCCAGCTTTTCTCATAAGAGAATCCCATTTTGCCTGTTACAGAGATAGCTGTCCCTACAGAAAACTCTGGTGACCCATTAAAATGTTCTCGCGAAAACTGCCTCTGGCCTGACCAATAGGAACCAAGATGAGGATGCGCGCTAGAGCCTCTGGTGATTTAAAGAGGTATTGGCCTAGCGGGACTGGTACAGGTACAAACGCTGTTAGGCAAAGCCACAGAAATAACAAACCAAATGAAGCTTTAATCTCCAAACCATTGTAAGGATAATAAGTACACTTCATATTCATTGCTGGAAGTGAAAGCAGGGAAGAAATCTTGGAAAAGGCCTCAGCTTCAGTTCCTTCCTTTGCAAACCAGGGAATGTAGTGCCAACCAAGCCCCTGGGCCCGCAGAGGGCTAGAATCAAATGCTTGAAATTAATGAGCCAGGAACAGATTTAGAAACAGGCCTGCTTTGCTGGCAGCAGCTGTGATGACCACAAGAGCCATGCCCCACCCGGAGGCAGGTTCCCCTGCAGTTTTCCCCGAGGCTGGAAATCCAGCTCGCTGAGGCAACAAGCTACCAGACAACACACTCATCTTCAAGCAGGAGGGCCTCTGGACTGTCCTCAGTTCTGTGGCTTCCATGCAGGCACTCCCAGCTTCCTGTGAATTTGGTGAATCACCTGGCGGTGTCTGGGGTGCCTGCCAGGCCTCTCCTTTCTGGGTGTGTTTGATTGACCATTGTCCAGCACCCCTCACACTGGGTTGTCACACTCAGGGAACAGAGCCCCAATGGGGATAACTGGGTGCTGCTCCTGTCTTTCTTCCATCCCCATCTTCACTTTGGCTTTGCCTGTGTGGCTCAGTTGATGAAAAACTTCCCTGCAGAACCAAAAAGCAGGCAGAGAGTGCCCAGAAAACAATAGTCATAGCCACAATGAACATTTGTGTACAAGTATCCATTTGTGTACCTGTCAGCAATTCTTTTAGTCTATACCTAGGAGTGGAATTGCTGGGCCATATGCTATGATTTGATTTATATGAAATATTCAGAATAGGTGCATGCATAAATACAGAAAGCAGATTAGTGGTTGCCAGGGGCTGGAGGTAAAGGGGAATGGGGAGTGACTGCTAAATGGGTTCAGCGTTCATTTTGGGGTGATGAAAATGTTTTGGAACTTCATAAAAGTGTGAATGTACTAAATGCCACTGAACTGTACATTAACAGTGGTTAATTTTATGTTATGTGACTTTCACCTCAATAAATATATATATAATGTTTTGTTTTTGTTTTTAAGTTAGGGCTTAGACCTACCTTCCCAGGGAAATGCAACATGAAGTAAAAGCAACTGACAGCATACCAAGCCCAGATACCTTGACCGTGAATGCAATTACGTTGCAGTCATATTTGTTGGGAGGAGGTGGTCTTGTTATGGTCGTAATGAGCTAGTTAATATTAATAAAGGAAAGAAAGCAAAGGGAAGTCAGACATTGTAAGTCAGACATTCTCCAAGGGGATTAACACCCCTCCTGTCCCCATCCAGTACTGGATTATTGAGGGGAGGAGAAGGAGACAGCACATGCACAGAAGTCGGGGTGGTGCAGGGGAGGTGCTTGCCTGTCAGTCTAGCCTGGGGAACAATGGATTGGCTAGGGGGTGGACCCCATCAGAAAGGTGCGAAATCTTGAAAAGTTAATTGGTTAGTTTGAAGAAGCTCCTGATTGAAATCCCCAGACAAAGAGCTCCCTCATGCTCTTGTGCTCCTTTGCTCTGTGACCTGAACTTGTCATGCGCTCGCCTGTTCTCACTCCATAGCCCAGGCCATGCAGACTCCACATGCAAGATGCTGGACTGGACTGGACTTTAATATGGAGTAGAAACTATGGGCAGTGGCCTTAATTCTGGCCCTTCTTCCATGGTGAGACAGACAGAAATGGGACCTTGGAGAGGAACCCCCTTAATTTTACATCATCAATAAAGCTGTCCTTGAAACCCCATCCTCCCATGGGGGCCTCAGGAAATTCATTTCCTCGAGGCACCCCAAGAACTCCACTTCCACTGGTAACAGTCTGGTGGTTTCAGAATCATGAAAGACAAAAATCTTCATACTGTCAATATCACCATTGGTGTTCCTTAACATACAGTAAAGCCTTTAAACCTCTGTGATGAACAGTGTTCACAGTCCTAGGTACAACATTCTCTACAGTACTTCTTACGTACCTCAAAGTTGAGAACCACCGAGCTAGAAAGAAGGGGAAAAGGCAAATTTATATGCATATGTTTGGTCCTTCTAAATATTCTACCTTGATAAATGTGGGGAGGAGCGCAGCATGGTAACTATAGTTAATAAGATCGTATTGCATATTTGATTGTTGCTAAGAGAGTAGATCTTAAAAGTTCTCATCATAAACCCAAGCGGTGGCTCAAGTGGTTAGAGCATTGTCCTGTGCGTCAAGTGTTACCAGTGGAAGTGGGCTATACCTTTCCCCACTGAGTGCTGCGGGTGGGGTCCTTATAACATCTCAAGAAAAAGAATTTTCTGAGACTTGCATGGGAGAAAGAGGGATTTTTATTTGTGAGGAATTGCATCCCTGGGTTTCCAAAGTCCCTTTTCCCTTAATCCAGTTATGGAAGACGTATGACTGGGGCTTCAGCAGAGCTAGAAGCAAAGCCAGTGTCCAGAGTGTTCATTCCATGTTGGAATTAGGTCCAGTTTAGTGTTAGGTTAGTTGCAGTCCATCAGTCCATTGTGTGTGGGGTCCACATGACTGTGGGCCATGTGGGCAAATGCAGGGGAGCCAAGAGAGTGCGCCCCCTGCAACAAGAGCTGAGGATAGAACCTGCAACCCAGGTACCTGGAACCTAACCCTCAACTCTTTGGTGCATGGGCCTATACTCACCACTGAGCCACACCGGCCAGGGCTGGTCCCCTTTTCTAGCTGTCCTCTGTCTCCCATCCAGAGGCCTGGTGTCCCTTTTGGCCTAATCTGGGAAGTTTTGTTTGTCTAGTATAGCCAAGAAGGCATCTTTCAGAATGTGTGAGGACAATTGGCCTTAAGCCAACTGAAAAGAACAGCAATAAAGAGGACAGTACACCACAGAGAGCAAATGGGGCTTCAGACGGACTCAACAGTGCGCCTGTCTGGATTTTGGAAGAAAAAAGTGGCTGCAGCAAGGAGAGAGTTCAGGGTCTGTGACTCTGCCACTCTCTTTCATGTTTAGAACCACTCTGTTCCACACCTCTGGGGGACCATGAAAATTGGACTTGTGTGTCGTGGCAACCCCTTCATGGTGGCCTGCTACTTTACTCCAACATGTTGAAGGAGAACAAGAACTAGGTACTGTATTTCAGATGCTCCTAATTCTCCTCTGAGAACCAGGTTTTATATTCATTAAAAATGGCACTTGGGCTGGTTTGGCTCAGCGGTTAGAGCGTTGGCCTGTGGTCCAGAGAGACCCGGGTTCGGTTCCCGCTGGGGGCACGTACCTCAGTTGGGGTTTGTCCCCGGCCCCTAGTTGGGTCGTGCGGGAGGCAGCCACTCGATGTGTCCCTTTCACGTCAATGTTTCTCTCTCTCTCTCTTTTCCTCTCTCTCCCTCCCACTCTATCTGAACAAAAAATGGAAAAAAATAAAAAATAAATAAAATAAAAAATAAAAATGGCGCTTGGTACTTAAACAAATACTTGTACACACATGTTCATAACAGCACTATTCACAACAGCCAAAAGGTAGAGATGACCCAAATGTCCATCAATGGATGAATGGATAACCAATTGTGGTATATACATAGATGTAATATTATTCAGTCATCAAAAGGAATGAAGTAGTGATACATGCTACAACCTGGATGAACCTCAAAAACATTATGCTAAGTGAAAGAAGCCAGATTCCAAAGGTCATGTATTGTATGATTCTATTTATATGAAATATCAAAATAGGTAATACCATAGAGACAAAAAGCAGATTGATGGTTGCCAGTGGCTGGGGGAGGAGAGAATGAGGAATAACTGCTTAATGGGTAAGGGGTTTCCTTTTGGGGGATGAAAATGTTTTGGAAATAGATAGTTGCATACCATAGTGAATGTACTAAATGTCATTAAATTGTTCACTTTAAAATGGTTATTTTATGTTATGTGAATTTCACCTCAATTTTTTTTAATGACATTTAATCCTCCAGCATGAAAGAATCCAGAATCTGAAAATCATAAATTCTACCTCCTCCTCCTCAAGTCTGGTTCTAGGATTTTTGCTTATTGTTATACCTGCAGAGAGAAAAATGCTACAAATTTGAAGCCAAGGCGATGAACCATTCTTTTGTTAGATTATTTTAAAAATCCAGGTCTGGTTATCTACAAAAAGATGTATTTGATTTCAAAGGCAATTTGTTTTAAGTTATGATATCTTTCTTGCATTCAATGAAAGCTTCCATTCCATAAATATTAGTGTTTTTTAATACCTCCCCCACACCAACTGTATGATCTCTCAGCAGCTTTCTGGATTTGCAGCAAACCCCATATTCCTTCAGAACACGGTTGGCCAAAGTCTTGAGTGTCCTTATCTGACATATGGAGAGAAAAATCACTCCTCCTACTGCTGTACCTGTTCTCTAAAAGGTCTTCCCAAAAGATACTCCTCATAGCAGTTACACAAATATGTGGCTAAAATAAGGTTACATTTAGAGGAACTATTTCTACTTCAGATGGAACAAATGCCAGAATCTCCAACCAGTGCTGTGGATGCCTATGAGAAAATGATAACCCTGTGCCTCTCAGATCGAATCCTCCATCCACTTATCACTCAGTACAGGCACTCAGGGCTGGGATGGCAGTTTGTCAGTGTTAGGAATCTAGACTCCTTCCAGATGGTTTATCTGGTAACCCTAGGATATCATCCTTATTCATACAGTCCAAAATGGCTCAACACCATGTCCACACTCCAGCCTGTAGGAAAAGGGAAAGAGGAGCAGTGGTGGACAAACCCACTTCCTTTTAGAAACATGACCTGGAAATTTCACACATCACTTCTGCTAATACTCTATTAGCCAGAACCTAGTTACACTGTCATACTTAGCTGCAAGGGAGGCTGGCCAAGTGCTCAGCTTAAACTCTATTACTATAGAAAAGAGGGAGAATGGATATAGGGAAGGACAACTAGGACTCAGCCCCACTAGCCAACTGAATGTTCCTTCTCTCACTAATACCCACACTCTCTTTGCTATTATTCAAAATGACAGGTTCATGCACCACCTCTGAGCCTTAACTCATGTTTTTCCAAACATGGAATGTTCTATCTCCTCCACACTCATCTAGCCTTCACTGTCCCCTCAGGTCTCGTCTCTTCTCCAAAACCTTGTCTGACAACCCCAGCCCACAGTGACCTCCCATAACATTCCTTAACCTTTATGTTTTCATTATACATATGCTGTTCCATGTAGCTACATCTTAATTTCAGCAATAGACAATAGGTTTTTTGAAAACAAAGTCCCATACTATATCCTCTATGATTTCTAGCTCAGTGCTGAGCACACATATGTGTTTAACAATTATGCTCTGAATCAGATTAGAATAACATGTTAGCACAGCCAGTGTGGCTCAGTGGTTGAGCGTCGACCCATGTACCAGCAGGTCACCGGTTCGATTCCTGGTCAGGGCACATGACCAGGTTGTGGACTCAATCTTCAGTGTGGGGCATGCAGGAGGCAGCCAATTGATGTTCTCTCTCATTAATGTTTCTATCTCTCTCTCCCTCTCTAAAAATCAATAAAGAAAAAAAAAGTTAAATAATTTAGACAATATTCTTATTTTCCTTTAATTATGGCATTTTCAGCCGAGTATTCTGCATAATTAATATATATTTATATATAATATATAATTATGTATATAACCTTCTATTATGTATATAATATTTATACATAGATATATTTATTTGTAAATAAATATTTGCAACTCAAGAAAAGGTTTTATTCTTATTTAGTTTTCTCATTCAGTTGTTTACTGAGCAACTTTGCATCAACATTACCTGCACTGCTTCAAAAATTAAATAGGATAAGAATGGTCTAAGCATTTAGCGCAGGACCTGGCACATAGCTGGTGCTAAATAAATGCTAAGAGAAAAAAGTCAAGGGCAGAGTATAAATGTAAACTGAGTGAAAGTGTTTAAACAGACTGTAAGAGTAAGGATTCTAGTGCCAGACTCGGGCTTAAACTTTGCCTCTTCTACTTATTCACAGTGTTGCAGAGTATTAAATGAATTGACTAATGTGTGTTTGCCATTTTCTATTATCTCTCAGTTCATTCTATGCTTTGATTTATAATGCTGCGTGGGCTTAGAGTTTGAAAATTACATTTTTCAGATTCCCTTGCCAGCTGATTTCCAGTTAGGATTTGCAATTGGGAGGCACAACTGGGAGATTGGAAGGCTGGAGTAGAGAGGAAGAGACTCTCTTCTTCTTTCTACCTTCTGTTGGACAACTACAACTATGGCACCTTTTAACATAGTTGCCACTGTCTCGAGGTCCCATCACCAGCCACACAGTGCCTCCTTGGCAGTCCCAGTACCAGGTTCCTGATGGCCCTGCAGTAACCCAGCTAAGCTGGTGGCTCTTCCTTTGTGTTCCTAGGTTCTGGTCATATGTACCTCTTTCCTTTCATTCCTCCCCACCCCCCAGCTTTTAAGCTGCTTCCTTTATTTACTCACCTCACTGCTCCCTTTCAGATGTTCCAACATCTGTAAAAATCTGTTCATTGTGTTAAATACCCTCTGGTTGAACTACTTTGCATAATTTTTGTTTTCCTGACTGCACTTTGACCAATGCAGTATCCAATGTGCTTAATGCATTTTATCTCCTCAACAAATTTCAGTTCTCCCCTAGGTGATTACATTCTGTTGTGTTGAAAAAGAATGTATACTGAAGTAAAGATATATTAATTTTATTTTTTTAATTCTCATTTCTTTTCAGAGTTCTTGAGCTTTCTCTGCAGGATCCCAGTATTACATAGACCACTGATTCTCAGCCTTAGGTATGAATCATAATCAACCATGGAATCCTCAAAAATGCAGATGCTCAGGCCCACTTAGAACCTAGATTTCAAGGGACAGTAGACCTGAGTGTTTGCATTTTGAAAAAAGTTCTCCAGGTAATTACTTGTGCTCAAGTTTGAGGACCTCTGCTTTAGATACTCAGAACATAGTACATCAATACGTATGATTTCCTAATACCTCGCAGGCGGTAAAATGTTACCTGCTTCCTGTTATCTCAAGAAATGTTGTTTGATAATGATGCTGACATTTATCCCAATAACCAGTTGAAAATCCCCTTATTTCAGTGACATCAAGTTCAAACCAACCTTGAGCTGGTTTGCTCCCATGGTATTAGATGTTGCTTCATTCCAAATGTGAGGCGTCAAGCAAACTCCCATAGATGGTAAGTGGAAGAATCAAGGTGCGGTCTGTTGGTATCAGAGGAAGCATCAAAGGAAATTAGCCTCCTAATACCCTACGCCCATACCACTCAAAGATCACCCAAGCCCAGGATGAGGAAACCTAAGGGAGGACAAAAGAGAATCCCACAAACATTTATCACAGCACATGTTCTTTTGGCTACTCTTACCTCTTCCCTTTCCATTATTTTTTTAAACCTGGATCTAATCTAAAAAAAAACAAAGCCTCAAACTCATAACAATGTTGCTCCTTTAAACCATACCATACCAATTTCCTAGACCCTTGGGGAGGAGTGAACCCATGAACGAGGAAGGAAGTTTTGCCCTCACAGGAGAATCAGGGCACCAGGTCATCATGAAAGCCTGTCCTTTGCCATTATTGCTGTACCAAATGAGATGTAGTCTCATTGGTGGGCTTCCAAACTCCGTCTCCACCAAGAACCCACAGGCAGCCAACAAAGTGTAAGGAATGAAGGTGGAACCAGGGAGGTTTAGCATAAGATGTTGCATGACTACAAATAGTATAACTTTATTTATTATTTTAACAAGTAAATCAGAGCCTACACATCCAAATGGTAAAATGTTTTCCAAACATGTTGCCATAGCTCATTATGTTTTAAAATTGTCCCTGGAGCCTGCTGCAGATTTTTATGAAAAATTCTCCATGGCCTCAAATCTCCCTCCATGAGTGTATTTGATTATTTGGACACAACTGAAGTCATTTGAAAGTAAATCTGGTGAACAAGGAATGTGATCAAGCTGGGAAACAACATTATTTGGTCAAACCTGGCTGTAGTCGAAAGAAACCAGGATTGGAGGCAAATGTAAACTAGTCGTGAACACAGTTTTTAAGGAATTGCAAGCGTTTTAGATAATGTTTGGAAGAAGTTACAGTCTTCCAAGATAACTATTTTAAAGGATAGATTTCAATCTGAGGAAACAGATCACATATGTGTGTATTTTTTAATCAACCTAACTTTACAATATTATATTTAAAGAAGTTGTTCTCAATTCTCTCTCCATGTATAAAGATCTCCAGCTGTCCAGGGTATCTTCTCTACCTATCATGACCTATAAGGCAATGAGATTGTCTG
This sequence comes from Tadarida brasiliensis, assembly GCA_030848825.1. Taxonomy (NCBI): domain Eukaryota; kingdom Metazoa; phylum Chordata; class Mammalia; order Chiroptera; family Molossidae; genus Tadarida; species Tadarida brasiliensis. Next base: position 41,739,974 of record CM061272.1, on the reverse strand, counting down.
AAAAAGACATAGATTTTGGAAAAAGTTTGATGTGCAAATTTGTGCCCAAATTACTTACTCTCTCTCTGTAATCTTAAGCAAGTTACTTGAGCTCACTGCACTTTCATTTTTCTTATCTGTATAATGAGCACAATAATACTTATCCCAATGGAGTAGTTGAAAGGATTAAAGGAAATATATGCAAGTGCCTAGCACAGGGTCTTGGCCCAGAGCAGGCAGTAAATAAATGGTTACTATTATTAGTGCAAACATTATTATCATCATTAATATGTGGATGTGGTGTTGAGGGAGACTCTCTTTGATCATTTCTTCCTCCGATGTAGGAATACTGACATGTCTGTTTATATGAACCAGACAGCTGAGCCTGGAGCAGCCCATGTGAGTTCTGAGCGGAGCAGGGAGGAGCTAATGATGGCACACTGGCATAGTTCCTTCTTGTCTTGGTCCATCTGTGGGATCCTGCAAGATGGGAAAGTTGTATCATCTCAAATTCCATCAGTATGTTAGAATATTAATAGAAGAGGTCTCCTTTACCCAACGGTTGTGGGAATGTAGTGTTCAGCATACTCCAGATAACAGAAATTTTCCCCTTTCAGAAGCAACACTTTCCCCAAAATATCAATCATTTGGGGGGAAATTACTCGAAAACATATTATTCACCTCTCTACTTTTTAAAGCAAATGACATGATTTAGCTTTTCTGCTCTAACCTGGGATTATCATTATGAACCTCCATTGCGGCATGGACAGGTGGTTCGGAGCTGGGCCTACTCTTTGATTTTTCTGCCTGCTCCTTCCTTGATGTCAGGTGTTGTCTGGATATGATGGGCTTGAGATGCATCACACTCACCAACCTTGAAAACAGACACACTCAGAAACCACTGGTGTTCAGAAGAGTGGCCACATACTACCTGGGGCACGGGTTCTTTTGGTAGACAGAACCTGGAGAGAGATCCTGCCTCAACCATATAACTGTGAGCAAATTATTGTGCTGAACCTGTTTCTTCATTGTCCAATGAGGGTAAAAATAGTACCTGCCTCATAGGGGAGTCATGGGTCTTAAATATAAATAGACATAAAGTGCTTAGCATGGGCAAATAGTAAATGCTCAGCAAATATTATCTACTATTATTATTACTACTAGCAAGCAAGGTCACCAGAAAACTCTAACCTCCCTACTGCAACACTCATAAACAACCTCCTTTGCATGTCTGTTCTTCCGTCTGTTAAATAAGACTGATTAGAAAGAGCAGCCTGAACAGCCAGTGACTAAAACCCTCTCTGTTTTTCCCCCATAACCTAGTGAAACCCCAGATGAGAGAATTTCAGTCCAAGGAGAACTTCCAATCATTCTGTCAAAAGCCAATCCAATCATTCTCGTAAGGGCCAAGTTTCTTCCACTGCGGCTTGGCCACCCAGACCGGCGGTATCTGCACCTCTGTGAGCACCTCTGCGGGCAGACACCAGGAGCAGGAGTGGGCTCCAGGGCCCAAACGCTTCTGTCAGATCAAGAACAGGAGGCTGGGAGCCCCCAGAGCCTCTCATCTGGCACCATTCACGGCACTGAAAAGAAAATGTGCTACGCCTGACTATCTGATGAGGCTTCGGAAGACTGCATTCCTCCACACGGTTATTTCCTTTCTTTTGTATCCTGAAGGAGGGTAATTAACATCCTCAACATGTACTAGTCTGGCTGTTTCACCACGAGGGGATATAAGGTAAGGTCACTCCGCATTCGAGTGACGACAAGGACAGCTGCAGCCTTTGTTGCCCCCCAGATTGCGAGCTGCTGAGCTGGTCCAGCCCTGCCAGTCATGATGTGTGAGCTCCATTAGTAAACCACCGCTGGGCACTTGGATCAGCGGGCACGTGTTTCACTGATCACGCGCCACCAGTTAAGGCTCAGGTCTTTGTACCATTTTCTTACGGACACATGCTTCTTCCAGGACTCACGTCTCAAAATGATATGCCCACCATAAGTGCCAGAATGGGGACTATCTGACCATTTTTTTCTTTTTCTTGTTTTGGTTAATCCTCACCTGAGGATATTTCTCCATTGATTCTTTAGATAGAGTGGAAGGGAGGGAGGGAGAGAGAGAGAAACATCGATGTGAGACAGTGGATAATACAATAATAAATGTTTATTATCCTCACAGTACTATGGGCTAGGAATTCAGACATTTCTTAGCTGGGCAGTTCTGGATTGGGGTGTCTCCTGACGTGATCGTCACAGTGGCAGGTAGGGCTGCTGTCACTTGGAGGGCCTGCTTCCACGATGGCTCACTTGCATGGCTAGCAGGTTGGTGCTGTTGGCGGTGGAGGCCTTACTTCCTCCCCACGTGGGCCTCCTGGGCTACTTGACTCACAACAAGGCCACTGACTTCCCCTAGAGTGACTGACCCATGAGAGAGCCAGATGAAAGTTGTTCTTATCAAAGTCATATTCTATTTATTAGAAGGGCATTAGTCACTCAGCTGGGTAGAGAATTAGCTCCACTTTTGAGGGGAGCAGTATCACAGAATTAGTGAATGCATTTTAAAACCATCATAGACATTTAGGGGTGAATCATTCATTCATTTAACAAATATTTATTGAGGACTATGTGCCCACACTCTTTTAGATGCTAGGAATACATCTTGGATAATACAGACCAAAATCCCTGCTTGCCCTTGTTGAGTTAAATTCTGTAGAGAGAGACAGAAAGTAACAATAATCATAATAAGTACTTTTTACAGTGGGCTGCAAGGTTAAATGCTCTGGGGGAACAGCATTGGGGGAAGAGAGCTCCAGAAACCTGGAGTCAGGTTACATTTTGAAAAGTGTCATCAGACTTGACTTCCCTGAGAAGGTGGAGGGGGCAGGCAGTGGTTTGGAGAGGCCAGTGTGTGACCACAGAGCCCAGTCCCCTGTGAACCCTGGTCTTTGTTCCCATGCTCCTTTGTGGCTACAGATTGGGAGAGAAGTTGCTCTGCAGCCCATGAGAATGGCCAGCATTCCCCACCCCTAGAAGAAAGTTTCCCTGCGGCCATCCCAGCTGCAGGTGACCTTTATGACTGCTCACAGGGAGCGTCTGTGCCGCTCTGTGATACGCCGCAGGCAGCCTGTGTGTACAACACAGTGCGTTCACGGGGGAGGACCAGCGAGTTACTCAGTCCTGAAGACATCGCATTTGAAGGAGCAGCACTTTTGCAATGTTGAATGTGCAATTTCAGTGTTTAAATTCAATCATGGTGTTTCTACAACTGGAGGCAAGCTCCAGACCACACCCGACAGGAGATGCCCAGCCCAGGGAACAGTAGAATTTTGAAGGTCCTGAATCATGAAGGAAGGGAGCTGGAAGAAGACATTCCAGGCTTGGGTGTAGCCAAAGAGGGAAAAGTACACTGCTGGCCATGTAGACCCTTGCTGACAGGCTGCCTGGGGCTGGAGGGATGAAGCAGTATAGGGCAGGTGCCAGAGAATTCAATGGGGCACCCAGTTCTAATACAGCCATCAAGGAAGGCTAGAGGGCTGCAAGGCAAGTGGAAGGGCAGGGGGTGTTTGCACAGAGATGTGCGAACCTTAGTCAAGAGTCAGTTACTGACCTAGACAGTGTGGTGATTAACACCCTTGGGACATAGGCCGCTCCTCAATCTCCCACGCAGCATATCCAAAGGAGAGGGACCCCATCCCAAGGGAAGAGAGTAGAGGTGGACAAGAGGGCCCAAGCATTGGTTCAGGGTCTGAAAGCAGCCTGTGCAAGTAGCAAGAGATCGTTCCCTGATAGGATCATTCGTCCTAGCCCAAAAGACCTTGCCCAAAGATGGCTGTGAGGAAAGAATGAATGAGAAAGCTTTGCCCCTGGAGATGCTTTAGAGCAGGTGCTACCTGTGAGAGCAGTCAACAAGCACCAGGATGACGATGGAGACGTGAAGGAGCCCCCTGGGTATATCAGAGCAGTCATCTAAAGCCATGTCCAACGCGCCTGGAGTCAGGGGCACAGAAGCTGAGTTACACCCAGAACATTTATTCTTACTCGAAGGGCATATGCCTGAATAAGGCAGAGGCTGGGTGTTGGACACATCCAGGTTTGTATCCTGGTTGTACCATTACTGGCAGTGTCCGAAGTCTCCCAGCCTCTCTTCAACCTCAGTGTCCTCACCTATCAACCTCACACAGCTGGTGAGAGGTAAATAAGACAAAAGCTTTAACATGGCTCCTGGCCTATACAAGTCCTCCACAAATAGCAGCTATTTTTATTGCTATTATTTTTACAAATATTGTGGACAGCCCCATAGGCGTGGGGGGGGGGGGGCTTTGCTTGGTTTCACGCTTGGCATCTCTTCCACTTCCCACTCCACCCACTTGGTTCTGGTGTCCAGCTAATCCTAGACTTGGACCTCGGCTGTCAGGAGATGAGCAAGTGACAAAGTTGGGCCAATCAAATTCTCTAGAATTCTAAGTGCCACCATGCAGGAAGAAAGTTAAAACTGAGTCATCCTATGATAGGAAATTTCTTGCTATTTCCAGGGTCTGGTATCCAATTCACCCTTTTAGTGTCCTAGATTTATTTGTTCATTCATTTTAGTAAAATACATCCCCTAGTAGATTCTTAAGAAAGAGTATATAGAAAAAGAAAATGAGACCCTACATGTCTAAAAATGTCTTCATTACACGTTCATACTTGGTGTAAGTTTGACAAAATATACAAGTTCAGTAATATTTTTCCAAATGTTCCATTTCCTTTCAGCATCCAGTGTTGCTGTTGAAAAGTTAGATGCCCTCCTATCCCTGTTCCTTTGCTGTGGCTTATTCTTTTCAGGAAATCTCTCTGGAATCTTTCTGGGGTTCTGTAATTTCATAATAATTTGTCTTGATGTGAGGTTTTATTTTATGGTTATTATTTATTGTGTTTGGTCACTTCATGGGATTTCTTGTATTAATTCTTTAATAATTTTCTTTCCTCAGTTTTCTCTGTTCTCTCTTTCTGAATATGCTATGAGTTGAATGTGAAACCTGAATCAATCCTCTCAACTTCATGCTGTTTCTCTCCTACTTTCCAAATTTGTATTTTTTATTTCCTACTTTCTATGGGATTTCATCAATTTCATCTTCTAAGTTTTCTACTGAATGTTATTCCATTATTGCACTTTTAATTTCTAAGAGTTCTTTCTTATTCTCTGATTTTTCCAGGATCCTGTTCTTATTTCTTAAATTGATAGTGCTTTTCATTTTTTTCCTGCTCTCTGACTTTTTTCCCCGCTTCCTCCAAGTTTCCTTTTTAACTTTTCTGTTAGTTATGTAATCAACCTCCCAAGAATGTAAATGTCTAGTCATTCTTATATGTTGGAGTCTTCCAACTTGTAAATCCAGTCTTTTGTATTTTTCAGACTGTTGACTTTTACATAAGTAATACATAAATGTATTCTCATCACCAAAGATTCAAACAATACAAAAGTATACTGAGAAAAATTAAAAAGTCCCCACATACTCCCACTCCTGTTCCCAAAGGTAACCACTAACAACAGTTTGGTGTGCCAAGTTATCTTCTACCATATAGTCTAATTCCTTCCGAGTTAATGCAGACATAATAAACTGGCTTTCATAGAGGATCCAGGTCATATCTGTGTGTTGGAGTGTGTGTGTGTGTGTGTGTGTGTGTGTTTTAATTTGTTTGATCTATGAGTTATTTAATTTTTAAAAGTATTACTTGACATTTGAAAATTAGGAGATCACCTGAGAATTCAGATTCCCAAACTCTCTTTAAAAAATTGAGAAGTCTGACAATGCTGGACTCATATACCCATATTATGAAGGGGCCTTTTTTCTATATTTCTCCCAGCCCCTGCTTGACCTGTGCTCACTTGTCATACTTGCCTGCCTCCTGTAAGCACTGAAGTTGGTGACACCTAGATTAAGATACTGGAGTGAGCTCTGAAAGTTGTAACACATCCGTCACTAACTAACAGATTATTCTACCAGATAATAGGAAGGTCTTTCATACAGGAAAACATAGAGGGGAAAGGCCTCCTATTACAATGGCATAAAAATGGTGGGCTGGAGTAGACTGGACCCTGGGTCAATGGGACTGTGGGTCTAGAAGGTAGGATGGCTGATGAACTGCTGATCCCTGACTTCCCTGAGTAGTCTTTCTTCCACTGATCTTCCCAAATATAGTATCCATGGCAGCAAAACACACTTTCTGACTTCTAAGTAGAAGAATAGGTACAGGCTGAAGGGCAAATAAGGCAGGAAGCAACAGAAATGTTGACCTGCCAAGAGGAGAGGACACTCAGTATGAGCTGTCTGTCGCCATGGCCACCACCAGTCACAAAAGTCTACCACTCACCCTCACATAGCTGATTACCAAGGCTGACTCCTCACACTTTCTCCAGTCAGGGAGGGGACCCACTGTGCCATCTCCTCCTAAGCATCATCCCTGTGCATCAAGTGCAGCTCTGCTCTCCCCATAATTCTTCTCTTATATAATCCACTAAATATCTGCATACTCACTCATTCATAGCAAATCATAATTTAATCCCAGATGAATGCTTTAAAATATACAGATGTTATGAATGCTTGGTATTACAAAGGGTTAGGGAGAACCTAGTAAAATCATTTCTGTGGGGAGGTACTTAGCTCTTAAAATATATTATGTATGTGTCAGCAAGAGAATACATCTCTGGCCCTTTTTAATGTATGGCTATACAGATAAATTTTAGTGTTTTCGTTCTTTCTTTCTTTCTTTCTTTCTTTCTTTCTTTCTTTCTTTCTTTCTTTCTTTCTTGATTTTAGAGAGAGAGGAAGGGAGAGGGAGAGAGAGATAGAAACATGGATGAGAGAGAACATCGATTGGCCACCTCCTGCATGCCCCCCACTGCGGATTGGGCCCACAACCTGAACATGTGCCCTGGCTGGGAATCGAACAGGCGACCTCTTAGAACAGGGGTCGACGCTCAACCACTGAGCCACACCAGCCAGGCTAGTGTTTCTTTTTTTAATTGCACAGGTGTATGAGATGGTTTGGGGGGAAAGAGATTGGTCAGACTTCACCATGTGTCCACAGAACACATAGCACAGGGCCTTGACTTCTGCCAGTTTCCAGTTTAATAAAGATCTCGTGGGACATTTTTCACAGAAGGGCAGTGTGACCCCTGTTTTGGCCACTGCCATCTCCTTACCCCACCTCTAACCTTTCTCCCCATTTCCCACCACCCTCACTCCCCGGGGTGCTGTAAGTAGTCCCCAGTTGGCCCTCAGCTCTGAAACCTGTACAGAGATCATAGAAACAGTATAACAGTCACTGTTAATGTTTATTTTCTTGTTCCCAGTGAGATGCCAGCCTTTCCTCTACAAAATTGCTTAACTCTATTGTACTTGAGAAATGAAAGGGTTGTCTTTGGTCAAATTTTCATCTTGAACAAAAATAAATGACCATTTAATGGGAAATATAAGCGGAAGGATCCGGGCTTCCTCCAAAGGCAATATTTTAGGGTGCAGCCAAGGAGAAAAGAAAGAGATGGAAGTGAGGAGACAAATTATTTAATATTTCTCTTTCTTCTATCCCAAATTAAGTTTATTCCTGCCTTTACTTTTATCTAATATTGCTATTATAACTTCTCTTGGTCGCTTCCCATAATTGCATAGAAAAGTGGAATTCTGTACTTAGCATAGTGGAAACAGCAGGTGAGCAGTAAGAATTTCTGTCAGGTTCCTCGTTCCCCTTCCCAGTTGCTCCTCCTGCCCCCTGGTCCCCATCACAGTCACCGCCAAGCAGTGCTTCCCACAGCTCTGATTGAATCTAAATACTAAAATCATCTGAGATATACTATTCCTGGGACATACAGCAAAATATAATAAGTTTCTCAAAATGTGACCTAATTATAACTGTCCTTTTAAGTTTTATTTCCCACTGGGACTAAATGTCTGCAGTTAAAAATAATTCTTGAAACAGGTCCATGTTGCCACAAAACTTTTCAGAGTCACTTAAATGTTATCCATATTCCCAATTTATTTTTCTCCTCTGTTCCTGTGTGATAAAAGCCAGACAGCCAGGAGAGGCAGGAGGCCAGGCCACATTTCAGGCAGAGGACATGCTGGGCCAGAATTCTTACAGCTGAGCCTTCCCATCTGCCTGGACAAGGGCCGGGTGCCTACCGACTCACCGACACCCCGTGCATCAGTGACCCCATATCATTCCTGCTGTCAGCCCCCAGGTAAGCTTTGAATGCCCAGCAACCAGAACTCCTTTTCCTTCTCTTCCCATGCCCCCATGAATGCCAGGCTCTTGTGGTTTAAGCTTCATTCTCATTTGTTGCCCCAAATAGATTTTTATTTGCTCAGGCCTCAGTCCTCCTGCGTCTCCAGGGTCCACAGTTCTCACTCTCTCCTTCTAATGTCTACTTCCATAAAGCTCCTTTCAGAGGCAATCCTGTCTTTCGGAACAGAAGTCGTCCACTCTCTGGCGGGCCAGCAACCCTTGCTTTATTTGCACTGACTCGAATAGACCTGGCTCCTAACAATGGGGTTTTCTAAGGACATTTTCAGAAGCTGTTGTTTTTTCAACTTCTCCCTTTAACTCTCTCTGAAAAGGAACGAAAGATGAGGATTCTTCTGATTGAAGGCCACGTACCCTGAAGGTTCAACACACGTGTTCCGAACTTAGACAGACCTAAGCTTGAATCCTAGATGTACTACCCTTGTGGCTCCAGACATGTGCTTGAACTCCCCAAATCTCAGTTTCCTCATCTGTGAAATGGGGATCATAAAGGAGTGACTTTATAAGTTTGTTGTGAGAATTAAAAGGGATAAGGAATGCCAAGCAGTTAGCACGGGGCCTAGCGTGTGGTAAGCACTCAGTAGATATGAGCTATTATTATTAGAGTTTGGAAAAAAAAAATCACTTCTTTCAGCTAAGATAATGCCATTAGTGCAGATAGAGGAGGCTATTTCTGCTTGTCAGAGGGCGCCAGAAGGATTTAAGCCAAAGATGGCTAGAAACGAAATTACCTTAGTCATCTGGATGCTCTTCTCCCCTGATTGCAGCTCTTAGGAGAAGTAAATAGCTAAGAAAAGAGAGAGGCCATAGCCAGGGTCATCCCCGGGGGACCCTGGTGAGAACCCACACGCAAAGACATGCCATTTCCAAGACATTCCCCAACCTGAAAAGGAGAAGCTGAGTTTTAAAATGAGCAGATATATTTTAATTTTTAATCTCGGAGATGCACATTTATTCTGTGCTAAATGGTACCCTTGAGTCCTCATTGGGGGTGGAGGTGACTGGTGTTTGAAGCTGGATATAAAATGCTAAATCTCATATTGGGTACTTTGTAAAAAGATATAGACAGTCACTGAGAGCTCACCACCCAGTTTTGGCAAAAAGCACTGCCGGCTTTTACCCAGAGAGACTAGAAGAAAAGAAACAAGAAAAGAACATCGCTGGCTGGGAGCAACAAAGAACAGACAGACAAAAAGTGAGAGCTGTTGGAAGCACTGCCTGGCGGTGAGTGTGCGGGCACCAGGCAGGAGGAGCAGTAGGAAGGGGAGAAACCTAACAGGAAGCTTTCCTGCTCCCTGCTGTGCCTCCCAGCTGTGCTAGGTGCTGGAAGGTCAGAGTCCAGGGAGCGCCAGCCTCCACACAAAGCAGCTGGCAGCCTTTCTAGCCTGTATATTACAGGGAGATGGTTGATTTAATGTATGATTATAGAACTCACAAGTAAGACAGATGTAATTGAAACATGAGACCCTTCCATTAAATATTAATAAACAGGAGTTACCCTCAACCAGTGAGGAGTGGGCTGGTGGATAACCAAGTCTGTCTCTCAGAAGGTCGCCCAGGGCAGAAATAGGCTCCTTTACATTCCCTTAATGGCTTGCCTTGCCTCATTTCCCCCACTCCCTCACCAAGGATCACCTGCCAGATTCTTTTCCTAGGCTGCCTTAACAAAGCATGACACACTGAGTGGTTGAGAATGACAGAAATTTATTTCTCCCAGTTCTAGAGACCAGAAGTCCACAATCAAGATTGTGGCAGGACAGTCCTGGCCGGTTTGGCTCAACGGTAGAGCATCGGCCTACGGACCAATGAGTCATGGGTTCGATTCCAGCCAAGGGCACGTACCTCGTTTTCAGTTCATCCCCGGCCCTTGTCGGGGTCGTGTGGGAGGCAACTAGTCAATGTGTCCCTCTCACATCCATGTTTCTCTCTCTCTCCCTCTCCCCATCCCCCCAAAAAAGATTATGGCAGGACACTCTGAATGAGGATTCTAGGGGAGAACCCCCTTGCCTCTTCTAGCTTCTGGGGACTCCAGGAGTGCTTTGGCTTTGGCTGCCTCTCTCTAATCTCTGCCCCAGTCTCCACAAGGCCTTGTCCTCCTCTGCATTCATGTCTTCTCTCTGTCTCTTCTCGGGGCATTTGTCATTGGATTTAGGATTTACCAAGGTAATCCAGAATTATTTCACATCTTGAAATCTTTAACAATCACATTTGCAAAGACTCCTTTTCCAAATAAGGTCACACTCACAAGTTGAGAGCATTAGGACATGAGCGTATCTTTTTGAGGGCCACCATTCAACCCACTACACTTGCCCAGTAAGCAACTATCACTCGTCTCCGGCTTTGCTGTTAGTAAAACCCAAACAAAGCAAGCAGCAGAAGAAAAACATTAGTTAGTCCAAACCTCTACCACCGGGCAGGTCTCATAGAAAACTTACCAAACAAACAGCTCATAAAACTTATCAACCCTCAATGCTTGTTTGATTCAGCACTGTATCCCCAGTGCTTAGCACACAGTGCCTGGCACATAGTAGGACTCAAACAATTTTTGTTGAATGAATAAAGTCTCACCATCAGATTCCCAGGTAGACAAATGAACTTGGTTTTCTTTTCTTAACTTTTTTCCCAACAGCTTTATTGAGGCATCATTTACCTACCACAATATCCACCCACTGTAGGTGTACAATGTGATATTTTTAGCAAATGTATAGAGCTGTGCAATTATCACCACAAACCAGTTTTAGAACATTTCTATCACCCCAAAAAGTTCTCTCCTACTTGTTTGTAGTCAGTCCCCACTTTCATCTCCAGCCCTAGGCAACCACTGATCTACTTTCTGTCTATAGATTTTTCCCTTTCTGGATGGGTCACATAAATGAAATCACATATTACGTAGTTTTTTGCTTCTAGCTTTTTTTCATGTAGCATGTTTTTGAGATTGGTTTACATTTGAGCAAATATCAGTAGTTCATTCCTTATTGCTGAGTTGTGTTCCACTGCATGGATATGGCATCATTTATCCATTAATAATTGATGGACATTTGGATTGGTTCCAGTTTGGAGCTATTATGAATAGTGTTGCTATAAACATTCACATACAGGTCTATGTGTAGTCATATATTTTTATTTCTCTTGAGAAAATACCTAAATGTGGAATCCAACTTTATTTTGAAATGTTTCAAATCTAAAAGAAAGTTGAAGAATGGTACATAACACATCCTTTACTTGGATTCCCGGTTGGTAACATCATGCCATATCTGTTTGTCTCTGTGTCTCTATAAACTATTTTCTATGTGCCCTTTGATAGAAAGTTGCAGACATTGTGACAGATTATCCCTCAATATTTCACCTCTTACTAATAAGACCATTCTCCTACATAAGCACAATACCATTATGACTAAGACTTTTATCCAAATTTCTTTTGAACTTTTCAAAACTACAGAAAAGTTGAAAGAGTAATATACGAAAGTGAACCTTGACTTTTCCACCATTTCCCATATTGCTGTTTTGACCCCTCTCACATCTGTGGGACATTCTTGGTGCCCAGCCATGGAATATTTCTAACTTGTCACACTCTTATTCTTCATGGTTTATTCCTGGAGGTTTCAGGGCTGATTTCACAAGACTCTAAGGTGCCTCTAGTGTCTTGTCCTGAGGGATACTGCAAAATTCTCAAAATTTCCCTCACCTTAAAGGCTTGGCTCAGAGGTCAACTTTTCAGTGACCCTCCCCACACTATTAAAAGTGTCAACCCATCTCCCCCTTCACTAGTACTCCCTAACTTCACTTACTCTACTGTATTTTCCCCCAAAGCACATATCACCTTCTAACATAATGTATAACCTATGTGTTTGTTATGTTTATCAGTTGCCTCCCTCAGCTGGAACATACGCTCCATGAGGGCTGCATCCCCAGGCCCCATTCTAGTGCCTGGCCCATGAATGCTCCCTGACAGCCCCTAGAAGAGCTGAATGGATGATGTATGGATGGATATGTGGGGTGTGCATCCTGCAGAAAACCATTAAAAATTGCAAAATGAACACTCCCTCCTCTACCTTCAGTAGAACAGAACTTTCCAAATAGGAAGTCTCTCCATACTTTTCTGAAGAACGATAATTTTTGCCTTGGAGAGCAACCAAGAACAAGTGACCTTCCAAGGACCGCACAGGCCTAGAATTCTGCCACTCTGGATTTCCTGCAGGAGACAGATGCCACACCCACCACATCCTTAAAAGGCCCTATGGGAACACAACGACACACCTGCCCCGGGCCAGGTTGGAACACTCGGTCCATCATCCACCCGAGTCCAGGACACAGCTGACCTAAGGGGGAAAAGCTGGGTGATCTGCTCTGACTAACGAGGGAAGCCAGTTTGATTCTTGCTCTTGGGAACCTGAAGTAGGAACTAGAGGAGTCCTACCCTCAGGAGAGGCACAAAGGAAGTGGCAGGAAGGCTTTGAGTCAGCGATGGTGCTAGAGAGGCTGTGGGCCAGCAGCAGCAATGAGGAAGCACAGGGTAGCAAAAGCTATTCGACAGAGGAAAGCTCTTCGAAGAATAGCAAGAGGGTGAAGCATTCCCCAAATCCCTGCCCCGAAGCTTCCTGGAGCTGCCCTGGATTCAGGACGATGTCTGGCTCCACTCTGCGAGGCCTGGCTAGTCCACAGATCCTGTTTCCCAGAAGCCTCCATCACCCTCACTGCTTTGCGTTTCTTCACCACAAACCTCATCACTAGAACTACATTGACTGACACTTTATTTCTTGCAACCCAAGGAACCTAAGTAAAAACAGAAATGCATGAGTGTTTACTGTGTACGAGAGACTGCAGGAAAAGACAAAATTCCTGGGGACGGTCCTACGCTCCGGGAGCTTTCTGTTCTCACCTGTGCTTTCTTGGCGGCAACACAACTTCTTTCTACTCCAAGTGCAGTCCAAAACCCACCTGCGTGGACATCGCCTAGATCCTTAAAAAGGTAGACTCTAACCTCAGCCCAGACCTACTCAACCCCAGGCAAATTGTAGGATCATTGAAGTTGGAGGAGCACTGACTGCTTCCCCCCAGCTAATAGGCCCAAACCCATTGTCCCAATCACCTTTTCACTGCTGGGTTCCCATCTGCCACTGATTTGATAGCCAACATCAACAGTTCCGTGTATGTTAAAGCTATTGGTAAAAGTCTCTGCCTGTAAAATGCAAGCTTCTTAAAGCTGTTCCTTTGCCTGTACCCTTCAGATGTCTTTCATTAGATTTGGTTTGCAATGGTATTGTAAACGCTTATCTTTTTTCAGAGGTTTGCCCCGTTTTGGTAAAATCCTGAGTAAATCCAAGGATTGAGAAAATCTGTTTCTCTATCCTGTTCTTTACAACTGGAGATGATCTCTAACGAGAATTTTAACTACATTCTTTCAACATGCTGTCATCATTGAGAAGTATCTATAGCTTCAGGTTACAGCTTGTTTTCAGCTCAAAACACCAGAGAAAGAAAATAACTCATCAAGAGATGAAACACCAAGAAATAAAATGAGACCATTTTTCTAGGGAAGATCCACATTTCCAGTTTCTAAACCATATGCCCTCAAGTATCTGCCTCATGGGTCAGTTGCTGAGCTGGGGGTACCATGCCTTCAGGATCAGCCATGCCCACCTACATTTGCAAGCCTGCCAGCAGGTCCTCAGAAAGGGGGTCTGGAACTGGATGAAGCTTTGTGTGCAACAACCTCTAATTTTTCCTTCCTGTCATCCCTCCAGCTCTCTGTTCTCTTTTGTGCCCTGTATTCATCTTTCCTTCCTCCCAATAAGATGTATTGAGGGCTGACAATGGTTCACACACTGTGCTAGGTACTGGAGATGTAGCCGAAAAAAAGAGAGACAGGCCAGGTGGTGTGGCTCAGTGGATTGAGCATTGTCCCATGGACCAAGAGGCCGCCAGTTCCATTCACAATCAAGGCACATGCCCAGGTTTTGGACTCGATCCCCAGTGGGGGCATGCAGGAGGCAGCCAATCAGTGTTTCTCTCTCATCAGTGTTTCTATCTCTCTCTCCCTCTCCCTTCCTCTCTCTCTAAAATTAATAAAAACATATTTTATAAAAGAAGAAGACAGACAGACACTAGCCTGCTTCATGAAATTTTCCATCAGGGAGGCCTGTAAAATCAGTTATCAATTAAATCACTTCAATTATGAGTGCTGTGTAGGAGAACTTCAGGGTGATCAGAGGATGTATAAGAGGGAACTTGATCCTGATCTGGGGGCTGCCTTAAGAAAATGATGTCTGAGCTGAGGTCCAAGGGATGAGTAGTGGTGAGCCAGGCAAAGAAAAAAGGAGGGTCTCCTTGTGCCCTGGTTGGCCTCTTTACCCATCCCACCAGCCAACGAAGAACCCCTGCTCCCACTTGGCGTCTCTGGCTGTTGACTCCACACTGACCTTGCTTAATGCCCTGTGGTGCTGACAGCTCCACAGCCCAGCCCTGGACATTTGCCTCTGTCCTTGTCTGTATCTGACCTTGGCCTGGGCCATTTTCTGCCCACTTCTCCCATATTGGTGCTGACAGCTCACAGGATCACCACCCAGCTGGGGAGCGGGGTACGTGATGGCATCATTTTCCTCTTAGTTTATTAGAAAGCACCTCTTTCCAAACAGTTATTTTTTGCTCTCAGGAAAATAATTCAGGCTTAACGCAGGGTTTATAACTGTGGTGTGGTCAATGGTTGTGCAGAAATCCATTTCCTACACAAATGCATCTTCTCGGTGCCAAGCACCAGCTAGGTCTTGGTGGGGTGGTGAGCAAGAGAACCATGCTTGCTGGGTCAAGTCACATCGCATCTTGCTGGTGCCCTCATCCAGGCTGATGGCGACTGGAGTGAGTGATGTTTCCCACATGTTTCCTTTCCACAAGCAGCTGCTGAATTCCTCTCTCATGCTGAATAAATTCAGTTGTTTTGCTAACTGGACTACAGCTTCTTTTTACAGAATGTCACAGGCATATTTTGGGGATTCTGTGAACAGGTGCTGCAGGAAGCACGATTCATTTGTTTATTAGGATGTTACCCTGTATTTTGAAAAACAATTTGAAAAGGAAAACTGGCCTATCTGATGCCTTTTGCTTTTCTCATCAGGCCCTAAACTGTGAATGACTGCTATTACCTTTGGTTTACAGAATCCCCATCTGGTTAGGTACTTTGATTTATGTTGGCTGAAATCCAGAACAGCTGATTTGGTTTATTTTAAGGAGCTTTATTTTAAGAAACTTTTGACATTTAAGAATTTAATTGGAACAATCTGTACCCAGAAATTTTTTAATGCAGTCTAGGATTAAAAGATGTTCTTCAGCCTGTTAGAGTTTAAGAAAAAAACAGGGCTTTCCACACCTGGCTAGTCTTTGTCCTCCAGGAGTTTGTTCAAGGTGTGGTGACAGAATCCTTAGGTTGGGACTTCCATCAGTGATGAGAATGGACACAATGGCTACTTCTAAAAGGGACTATTATGACCCTCAAACCCACTCCTTAAGTGACTCACCAAGCTCTGTTGGGGTGGGCTCTCTATCCTGGGCCAGCTACAGGCTGTTGAAGGGCATTCAGTCCATTCTCATCAGGTGGTCAGGCCCAACCTGGGATGGATTCAGGAAATCTGCCTCATTCTCTTGAGGTCAAGTTTTCCTGGTTCTAAGAGGCAAAAAGACCAGCTTGTTTCACAGCTCCTCCACCCTGAGAACTGAAGTAGCACCTGAAAGTTCAAGTGCCTGGCAGGCTTTGATTCTACCAGGAAGTGTCTCAACTTCCAGAGACTGGCCTGAATTTCCAGGGACACCATGTATAGTCCCCAGAATTCTTAGTACTTTTGGTGAGCTACAGCTGATCCTTGATCTCTGATTGCTGTTCACTGAAGCAGAGCTTGCCGGTCTCCAAGATGGGGATGAGAGAGAGAGAGAAACCAGGACCCTTCAAGTCCTGTGGATCCTATGAAATGGAAGAGAGTTTCATGTTCTCCAGGCCCCAGGCAGTGACTTGCAAACCATACCTCTCTCTAGCGCCTGCTTCTCTCCCAGATTCCACCTTTGCTGCCAGGTATTGCCCCATGCGTGCACTACCAGCACGCAGACTCAGCAGGTTTCCCCTAATTCTTCTACTTCCTGTTTCTCCAGAAGGCACCTCCATTATCCATTGTCCCAGTCACCAACTGAGAGTCATTATTCAACTCACTTTTCTGCCATAGGACTCAATAATGAATTGTGTGTTCCTGGTTTCTTAATCTCTCTGATCCTCAGTCTCATCATCTATTTTTTAAAATGCCTACCTCATAGAGTTTTTGTAGAGAGCCTTACATGCCAAGAGTTTGAACTTCATTTGGGAAACAAAGGAGGGAAAGGGTGTTATCTTTTTTTAAGCACCATGTGTCAGCCTCCATTAGACCTTTTCCATTGAAGCTTTACACTTAATTAACATATCCCGCCCTCAGCTTTCACTGGTAACTCCTATTATTCTCTTACTTGTATTTTACTCCAAGCAAACTAGATTTTATTCTTTCTTACTTGAGCAAGCTTGAATGCTCTCCTATTCTTTGTCTTCTATCATGCTCTTCTTTCTACCTGCCACATACCACCTCTCCAGGGTGAAATGCTACCATCTTTTCAGGTTCGTCAGGGGCGTACTGGTAAGTATTGAACAACCAGCTCTGCAGACAGAGTCCTGATTTGTAGTGTTTGCCAATTGTCATAGTAAATACTCTCACTGTTGCCAATTTCAAGCTACCAATCTGATATCAACAGATTCACATAATTTCTGAAAATTGAGCTCTTAGTTCTCAGAGACCACAGTGAGCTGGCTCTTGCACACCATTGAGTCTACAGTGTCACCTTTCTTGATATCCAAAATCTGTAGTATGCTTTTCCTCCTCTGAAGTTTGTTAGTAATTTGTACTCTCATGAAAATTCTTCTCCATTATATGATGGTTATAATGAATCTCTATTAGCATTCTCATCAACTTTTTAAGGACATGAACTATGTGTTACTCATCTATATAGTCACAGTGGTGCCTAGAACAATGATGATGATCAATAAATATTTGTTGCATTAGACCAGTGATAAAGATTATCACTACCTCTTGACACAGTTGTGGGGAGGATAACAATGATACCATGTATGTAAAGCACGTACAGAGTGCTTGGTCCAGGGAGTGCTCAACTAGGGGCAGCTAATTTTACTATCAGCTGGGGTTCCTGGAATTAAGGGAGCACACATTTCAAGTTCCAGTAGTGGCTCTCAACAACTCCCCCCACCCCAAATACACACTCGTTATAATCACCTGGGGAACTTTTACAAACCCTCACACCCAGACCAATTAATTGGACATCTTTATTTTTTAATTTCTCCTACTGATTCTGTTGTGCACCAAATTTGAGAATCACTATCCTATATGCTTCCAATTCTCTCCCTAGCTGATGACTCAGGAGTGTCAAAAAAGGAAATAGAACCAACTATTCCTTTAAAAAAAAATCCTCGTGTTCACTAAACAATTCCAGTAAATAGGAGAAAAACTCATTTGCAGGGTTGCTTTATTTGGTCATCAGGTTGGGTGGAGTCACCTGGGAGTGGAAAGGCTGAGAATGAGTAATACAGCCTTCTGTAGGGGCAGAAGAGAAATACCTCTTTGTCAGCATACTCCTGTAAGTGAAGTTTTTCAAGATGGAGAATTTTCTAGGTATCTCATTTAAACTAGATTTGGTCCTTGTAATAGTTTAGTACAGAGTAAACATAAGTAAATTATATTTTAATGAGCACAAGCGTATTTTCCCAATTCTTTTGTTCCACTAGAGTTTTTGTTGTATTAAAATAACTGAGCTATTAAAGCTCAGGATAATTCTCATATTTATGGTAATGGGGATGGAGTTCAAGTCAAGACAGTAATGCATTTGTATCTTCCTGAAGCAAGTATTGCTTTCCCCCTCCGAGTTTATTCTACTCTGTTAGTTCAATTTGGACCTTTATATAGACTCTAGATTGTCTTTGAAATAAACATTTTTAGTTATGCTATTCAATGGATTATAATTTTTTTCTCCTATGATATTTATATATCATTAAAATATGTGAATTATTTTTACTTCTAAAAGAAATCTTAGCAGAAGATTTTAGATCAAGGCTGTGTAACACCATAAATCCTTCAAATTCACAGCATGATCAGTATTCTGGCTGCCATGTGACTCACAGCCTCAAAACCATGATGTGCCCTTCTATTATATTTTCTCTGTTCTGACATTATAAAATTATGGACATATATGTATGATACAAATTTCCAGTATATCAAATTTATTTCAAAGTACCACCAACAGGAACCACCAAATACCACTATAGGTAGAGCTCCAAACTAGGAATCAAGAAGTCTAATATTATCCTAAATATCACAGTGATTTTGAGTTACCAGATAAAGTTACAGTTCTGACTCTAAAATCAGACTGACCAGAATAACTAGCAGGTTTTATTTGTTGCTGCAAATCTAAAAGGAGACAGTAGCAATAGAAATAGGAAAATTCCATCTTCAGGTGTTATACATCATTCTCTGTTCTTTGCACAGGACTTTGTGATAATCTTTCAGCCATACTGATTATGTAACTATATGGGGAGCATCTCAGATTCTCCTTTTTTTTTTTTGAGAAAATGAGACCCTTTGGAAGTCTCCTTAATTGTAGCTACTAAGGAAGGAAGCATTTAATATACTAAAAAAGCAATATGCTTGCAAAAATACCCCATTTTAACCCTGGGAATAGCTAGACAGAAACTGGTTCACATTTTTGGGTGTTCACCTATTATGAAAGATGTTAAGAAGCAGAAATTCTAACTTCAGAAGATCTGGCATCCTTACAGCAATAAGGGTGGGATACCCAATGTCCACAGGTAACAGAAAGACATTACTTATCAATTAAGATTGGCTTCAACTGCATAGAACAAATAAATAATGTTGGCTTAAATAAGACAAAAGTTTGGTGTTTTTTCCTCCTCCTGTAAAAGAATCCATCTAGAGCTACTATGACAACGGCATGACTTCAGGGATGCAGGTTTTGCTATCTTCACACATAGTTTCCACCTCACAGTTCACCATGGCTGCTTGAGATCCACCCAACAGGAAGGAAGAAAGGAAGGAGGAGGTAGAGGAGCTAAAGGCACATATCAGCTCTCTTTTTGGCAAGTTCTACAAAACTCCCACCCATTCATATTACTTGGACATAAGTGAGTCCACTTGGCCATATATAGCTGCAAGGGAGCTTGGGAAATATGGTACTTACAGCAGGTGGTCATAGGCCAGGTAAAAACTGGCAGTTCTCTTACAAGCAACTGCTTATAACAGCTACTGAGGTAGGAACTTGGCAGAATCTGCCACAACCTGAGCAATGTCACTGCTGATATTCAGGGTTGGGAGACTGCCATAGTAAGTGGAAAGGTTAGAATTCAGAGAGCCTGGATCCTCTTCTCACTTCAAGTGACCTTAACAATCTCATCTGTAAACTAGATGGCATGGCTAAAAATTAAATGTTGTGACATAGGAGCATATAAAATAATCACTTCTTTAAAGTGTCTGCTGAATCAATTACCTGATCTAAAGCACATAACTCATGAAATTCCAACATACACATGGGAGAAAATAGAATGGGCAAATTTTTAAGTTGAAAGGGATAGTCAGGATGTCTAAATCAACCTCTCTCCTAATGTAGGACCTCTGCCACAATAATCCTGCCAGATGATCCCCTCTCTTGCATTTAAGGACTCCTACTGTCTGTTATTTTGTAGTTCCACTGATAGACAGCTCTGATGGTCAGATAACTTATCTGGATGGTGATCTAAAAACTGCTTCCTTTGAACCCCTGTCTCCTGAAACAACAGAGAACAAAGCCATTCTCTCCTCTTCAGGACAGTCCTTCAACTATTGAAGGACAGCTCTTATGTCATCCCTTAGTCTTCTCCCCTTCAAGCTAAACATTCCTTATGGTTGCAACTACTTCTTAAATAACCAGGTGTCTATCTCTCTCACCAACTGTATATCTTTGTCTGCATTGATATTTCTCAAACTCCATTGACTGTGACCCACAGAAAGAAATCCACTTTATATATCATCAGTACACATACACAGGCATGTAACTAAAACAGAAATTTCATAAAACAATACATAGCCTTATTAGCTGCCATGAACTCATATATTTTCCAATTCGCAACTGCTATTGTGTTCTCTTTTATTTTTTGTAAAGGCTGGTTGCTATCCACTAAATGGATTTTATACTCATTCATGGGTGGCAAACCACAGTCTGAAAAATCACTGCTCCAGATATGCTTATAAATATTCTTAGAAGGTGGCACCTTGATACTGCAGGCTGATATGAGTGAGCAAAAGGGGCTTCTACTTCCTGAGTGCAGAACTTGATGTCTTTATTTTAATCTAAATGCATTAAGTTTTAAAGTAACACCATCACACCACTGGCTGAACATCTGAGTCAGTCATAACTGACTCCATATGAACAGCTTCCAAGTTTGCTCTCCCCCATCCTCTGCTTGTGCAATTGACTTTTTTAAACCTAAATTCAGAACTTTAATTTAATCCTGTTCAATTTCATCCTTTTTAGTTTCAACTTTTTTCAATGTTTCAACAAAATTTTGGATAATTTTTGTCATCAATTTTTCCAACTATATAGCATATGATGTTAGTACACTTTCTATAGACTAAAAACTTTTATTTTGAGGGTTTGCTTCTCAAAAGATGACGGTTTACTTAAGGTCTCTGCTTCTATTATAGCCTTTCATAAACAAACAGTTGAAAAAGAAGCACAAAACATAGAGACCTATGGTACTAGACAAGAAAATGAAAGTTCTGGAAGGTTGAATATCAGATTATTATTTTTCATAAGCGTGTTCTACTAGAACTCAATTTAGATAATGTTTACCCATCATGTGGCAAGAGAATGCCAGCATCCTTCAACTTCATTGGCATTCAATTTATTATGAAGGTCTAACATATATGGACTATACCACTGAAGCCTGGGAAAGTTCTCCCCAGAAACCCTGGAGAGATAAACATGTGATACCATCTCTTCTGGCTAGGAGGTAAGGTAGGGCAAGTGTACAAGATTTTCATTGATTTATTCATCTATTTATTCTACAGATATTTGTTGTGCCCAACACTGAGTAACAAAACCAGGGAGTCCCAAATTAGGCTGTGGGAATATGGGGGTCAGAAGAAATGAAAGCAGGGTGTTCAATGGCATCACTGCATACTTAGGGAGGAGGCAGTCTGTACTAACCAGCCACTAAGTGTCACTGAGAACAAGAAATAAGGCATTAAGGGTTGGTAGAGTTAGCCAACCAAGGAGTGAGCCACATGCTGGAAGAATCAGAGGTGAGAAAAACATGGGTCCTCAATGGAAGGCAAAAGACGACAACACTCCTAAAGCACTTCCTGAGGACATGGTTTGGAACACATTGATTAAAAGATAGTTATTTGCCACAATTCTAGGCTAAGACAGTGATGAGGAAACCAAAGGAGATGGTCTCCATCTGTGAAGAACACCCATCTGTCTACTGAGGATCCTGCAGAGTTTAGAGGCAGCCTAAGGACACGTAATGCATTTGCTACCTATGGGTTATAAGTTCTTGTTGGATCAACAGAAGATAAAAACTATTGGCCAGAATGAAAGAAGGAAGGCAGAAGAAATGAAGTTAACAAGAAAGGGCTTGATTTTCTCTCTTTTTTTTAAATCTTCACTGGAGGACATGCTAATTGATTTTAGAGAGAGGGGGAGGGAGAGAGAGAAACATTGACGTGAGAAACATCGATCAGTTGCCTCCCAAAAGCCCCCACCATAGGATCGAACCCACAACTTAGATATGTGCCCTGACCGGGAATCGAACCTGCAAACTTTTGGTATACAGGACGACTCTCCAACCCACAGAGCCACACTGACCAGGGCGGGCATGATTTTCTTTTGATCTTCACTCCAAATTCCAAACTCAGATCAACAGAAAGGGTTTTTTTTTTCTTTTTCCTTGATTTTTTTTTTTTTTTTAACTGGCAGGCTTGTTTAATTAGTAATTGCATTCTTCATGGTCCAAACACTCAAAAGGTCAAAGGTTTTCAAAAAGGTTTCTCTCTCTCTCTCTCTCTCTCTCCCTTCCTCTCTCTAAAAAAAAAAAAAAAAAAAAATCAGTAAGCACAACCTCGGGTGAGGATTTAAAAAAAAAAGATGGGTGGTCAAGTTCCTTTCTTCCTCACCACCTGCCACCCAATTTCTCTTCCCAGAGACAACCAATGTTACCAGGTCGTTTTTATATTTACAGAAATAGTCTATGCCCATACAAGTAATATGTGTGCATATACCCCCATATTTTTTTTTTTTTAGTCAACTGGCAGCATAATATGCACAGAGACAACAGACAATATTTTGTTTTTCCTTTCACAGAATTGACTAAGCCAAAAGGGAAAAAACATTTTTAAGTAGAAGAGAGGAGACTAGTCTTCAAGAAATAAGAAAACTAGTGAATATCAAGAATACAGCCAAAAATTTAAAAATTTATTTGTATCTATTTTTGCCTCAGTTTTACCATTTATATATCTCAACTTCTCAGGAAGAAACAAGAATCTGTAAGGGAAAAAAGTATAAAGGTCTTTTTTAAGATATTTACTAAAATCCTTGAATTATAAAAAAGCTTGCAATCTTTTGCTGGCAAATATAAGAAACATGATAAAAGAACACTGAGAAGAGTTATACTTTGTACTTAAAATATTATGTAAGCTTGAGAATTCAGAAGGCGACACATGACTGTATGCAACCTTCAGAAATATTAACAATCTGTACTGACAAACAGGGCCATCTAATTTTCTCTTTTATGCTACCAGATTGATGGGAAAGCGAGGGAAAGAATGTTCAAGCTGAAATGAATAGAAAGAACATTAAAATGAGTAACAGGATAATTAAAGTATGAAGGCTTCTACATCTTGAGATAATGGTAATACTGTGTGTAGTTTCAGCTAATTAATTGCTTAAGAACGATTTGCCTCAGTGTCTCTCTTACATTTGAATGTGAAACACTTTTTGCTTTGCTAGAAACTGAGAATAGAATTATCATGGAGTTTGTAAAACAAATAGCTTTTGGCCACCAAAAGTGTAATTACAAGTCAGAGAACCCCATGTGAATTAGTCCTACAGAGACAATTTTCCCCTCCACACTAAGAGGGCATAGCCCTGGCCGGTTTGGCTCAGCAGTAGAGTGTCGGCCCTCGGACCAATGAGTTGCAGGTTCGATTCCGGTCAAGGGCACGAACCTTGGTTGAGGCCCTGGTTGGGGTCATGCTGGAGGCAACCAGTAGATGTGTCCCTCTCACGTCGATGTTTCTCTCTCTCTCTGTTTCTCTCCCTCCTACTCTGTCTGAAGATAAACAGAAAAATATCCTTAGGTGAGGATTAAAAAAAAGAAAGAGGGCATAGCTCCCTTTGACTACATTTCCTCTTCAAAACCTTTTACCACATGAGAAAATAAGGGTCATTACATGTTGGACTCAACATGTTCTTAACCAAAAACAATATTACCTAGTTTGAAGGATCACGTACCTTCTTCATCAGACCTGACCCCTGATAACTTTGGGCATTTTCTAAATATCAAACCCACCCTTGAAGTGGGAGGATTTGCCAATCTGATAATGTTTAGAAGAAAATGCCATAGAGTCAGAAATTAATCGCCCAGGAGGAATTCCAGAAACATTGTGAGCTAAGTCAGCAGTGTTCAAATTAATGTGTACTGGTATGATGTCACTGTCTCCCAAGTTACTTTGAAGGGGACTTGCTCATTTAGATGGTTAAGTCCTGAGAGGTTTGCTCTAAATCAGTATTACTTTTATAGTCAAACCTTTACAGACTTATTGTTGAGAAAATCCAATCTTCTAGGCTGAAAGAATGATGACAAGAAGCAAATTCAAGAACTGTCTTGAAACTTGGAATTGATTTTCAAATGAGTTAATTTTCCAATTGAATCATAATTATGTATAAAAAGAACGCGTAAGAACAAAAATGGAAAAAAATTTACCAGAACCTTAAGATGGATCAGATTATAGAAAATTTTATCCTCTATGCTTGTAACGTTTATTTCCTGCATCTTCCACAATGATTATGTAATACTTCAGTAATCAAGATCAAAGAGAAAAGTTTAACATTGAAAAAATTATCTATCTGTATATGTAATCGCCACCCCCCACCCCTGTGTGGTGGGATCTCATCCTAAACATTTTTTAGCTTGTCCAAGTTCCATTTTATTGTTCTCAACAGCAATTTCCTATGTAGACTAGGAAACAAAATGAGAAATAAAAGCTAAAATGCAGATCACCTTTTTGTAACAGATTTCCCACCGCCTCTACTGCAAAGCAATCTGAATACACCTTTACTCTCAACCCTATTAAGGACAAAGTGAACCCGGTGTTCTCTTGTGTATCTTAGGGACCAGAGGTAAATGGTAGGTGGGACTCCATTAACCTCTGCTCCCCCTTTCCTTCTCCTTCCTTCATATACTGGGTGTTTAGAACTGTAAATGGTCCTTTGCCTTTTACCTGAGAAATCACCTCTACACATTTTAACCAATCCTGCCAGCCAATCAAGATAAACAGCCGTTTTAGAAGTTGGCCCCAGATTCCTCCAGCTCACTGACCCTCCCTTCTGGGCCAGCTCCCTGGAGAGGTCTTCTCAGGTGGGGCGGGGGGTGGGCTGCCACGCGCCAGCTGACCCTTGGTGTCCAAGAGGAGGAACACGACTCCCCTGCCCGGTAAAAGGGCATCTGTGTTTTCCTCAAGATGCATCCCGACCTTCTCCCGAGGTCTGCTGTGGAAAGGATTCCCCGGGCTTCTTCCTTCTCCAAATCCAGTAGACCCAGTGCTGGGATGTGACCGTGAGAAGTTTCTGTTCCTCCCTGGAGAGGGAGTAAAACTCGATGCTCCCCAACCCCTCAAAAAGGCTGTGATTCCAACTCCGGTTTAAACGAATATACTTCAGGGTACAGGAGGAGAGTGGGAGAACCTTCTCTCCGGCCTCATTAGTAAGGAGAGCTGTGCTTCTCCAGGGCTGGCTTGCTTTTTATCTGGGAATGGTGAATCTTGTAACAGTCTGACAGCTTGCTGGGAGATTTAGCAACAAATTTCTAGCTTCCCTGCAGCAAATACATAGGGCTTTAGGGCATGTATTTTGTACTAATCTCACTCTGGTTCCCAACTTACTTTACTACCTTTACTTTCTTTTTTGTCGTTTTTCTTACTTGTTTTTTGTAGTATTGTTCTTACTCGTTTCATCTTGTTGCGTTGTCTGTCCCTTTTAAAGCTTCTTAACATCTTTTTTAGAACAAAGTAGAATATAAATAAAGTCAATCGATTTTTAAAGTATATATGTGAGGGGTGTTTATTTTTCTGCGTATTTCTGTCTTCTTATCACAGTTTCCCCCTAAATCCAAAAGTGGATCCCAACCCCACCGTTCTGATTAAGCAAACATCTGAAACTACAAGCATTTGCATTTGGTATAGTTCAGTTATACATTTCTAGCAAGCAGGGACCAGGTCTGGGAAGGTGCCGCGCGGCTGGTAGGAGGGAAGAGCCAGGGCTGAGAGTGTCACTTCCAGCACTGCCGCACACGAGGTGTTTGACCTTGGGCAGGGCCCTTCTTTCTGCATCTCAAGTTCCTTGTTTATAACATGAAGAAGTTGGACCAGGTCACCTTTAAAATCCCTTCCAGCTCTGAAATTCATTGACTCTCTGACCCATTGTGGGCACTTAATAAATAACAAGCACACTTCCCTCAAGAATGGCTTGCGTTTGGACACTTCAGTCAACAAATATTTACTTGGCATTCACCCAGCAGTGGCGGCCATGAGGGACAATCAGAGCTGGCCCCTGTGGGTCCCACGGAGACTTCAGACCTGAAGGGGAGATTCAGACACTGCCTGTGGGTTCCACGTTTTTACAAGATAACTAGAAGCTGAAACTCCTTAAAGAACCAAAGGCACAGGAGAAAAAAGTGGCATTCTTGAGAAAAGGAGTTTATCTACTTTTAGAAAAATAAAATTGTGTAGTCCTTTAGAGCAGAGGGGGGGTAAAGAATTTTTTTTAATTAAGTTTTAATTTTAATACTCTACAGGTCCAAAATAACATTTAAGAATATAAAATATATTATGTGTTATTTAGTTTAACCACAGAATTATTGTGCTTGGTATACTTTCCCTTTAAAATTGATCATTGTTGCCTGGCTGATGTGGCTCAGTGGACTGAGCATCGTCCCATACGCCAAGAGGTCACTGGTTTGATTCCCAGTCAGAGCACATGCCCTGGTTTGGTGCTTGATCCCTGGTAGGGGCTGTGGGGGGGCGTGAAGAAGGCTGCTGTTCCATGTTTCTATTTCTCTCTCCCTCTCCCTTCCTTGCTCTCTAATATCAGTTTAAAAAACATATATATATATTTTTTAATTAATCATTGTTAATTATAAATATGCTGATGGATTTTTTTTTTATCCTCACTCAAGGACATTTTGCATTTATCTTCAGATAGAGCGGGAGGGAGAGAGGGAGGAAGAGAGAGAGAGAAACATTGATGTGAGAGAGACACATCGACTGGTTGCCACCCACGCGACCCCAACCGGGGCCAGGGACAAACTGCAACCGAGGTACGTGCCCTTAGTGGAACCGAACCTGGGTGTCTCTGGTCCGCAGGCTGACGCTCTAACCGCTGAGCCAAACCGGCCAGGGCTGGATTTTTGTTCTAAATTGTTTGCACTTTGTAACACATGCAGAGTCCAAGCTACTAATAGCATCTTTTAAGGTTTGCCAGTTTATGAGGAATGGGGCCAAGTTAAGAATAAACCATCAACACTATAAAAAAAAAAAAAAAAAAAAAAAAAAGGCTTGTGTATCCAGTAAGTGTTCGTAAATACAAGTACCACCCATTATCAGAAAAAGACTGAGAAAAAAAGGAAGAAAAAGCCTCGCCAAACACTGTTTTGTCACAGAGACAACTTTCTCATATCCCTCATTTTTCTAAACTATTCCAGGAAGAGTCTTCATACCCATTGCTTCATTTTAATCAAAACAGAGAATAATTACTCGAAATACTGAAGATTTCTCTTGAGACACATGTCTTTACCTTTCTAAAGTCCAAATGGTTGTGTCCTTTTGCATAAGTATAAGACGGGGGCAGATTCCTGCTCATGTTTCAGAGGGTAGATGTGAGAGGTGTCAGAGGTGGAGCTGGGCAAGGACCTGTCACCCTGGGTGGGAGGGATGTGGTTCCCAGAATCCCAGACCAAACATCTGGGCAAAACACCTGAAAATCTTTGCGTCCTGCAAAATTTAAAACTCTATCTCTGACATCAGTGGCCAAGTGTGCTTTGTAATTGCAACAAATTCAGGAACACTGTAATTTATGCTCATGCCTTCTAATTCAAGAGCTCTTCAGCACGTTGACAACTTCCTGCATCTTAACAAGCATTTCCATTTGCTTCCTTCCATCCTTCCAAGTGGAAATGAACTTGAAGTGTTTTTTAAAAATTGTATTTATCAAGGTCATGGCCTGGAGGATAGCTAGCAAAGGGGCACTTGGCTTTAGACAAGGCCTCTGGGAGATTAAAAAAGGTCAGAGTCACTTCCATTCTTTGAAGTTCCAGGTCTAATTTTCTTTCATTGGAGACAATTCAAAATAGGGTAAAAATATATAGCATTCTTTTTAAATGATTAGTTTTAATAAGTTGAAACTCTTAACATACACACACACACACACAATACAATGCAATAAGTAATAATAATATAATAATTAATAATAAGTAAAAATAATAACAATTCAACAAAATAAAGCTAGATAATTGCAGAATTTATTAACATAGCAATTCATAATACACAATTATCAGTGTGGCTTGTTATGGGACTCAAGTGAAGGTCATATGAAGATCATTTTATTTTAATCTCATCAGGCATTCCGTGACTGTATGTTTCACTTAATCTGAAGATAAAGGAGAAGCTCTTAAATGAACTTGAGACCCAAGCCAAATCCTCTCCTCCCCCCCACTTTGGAGTTCTGGCATAAAACTGGCCTTAAAGTCTTCAAGGGCCACCCGCAGACAACATCCTCATCAGGCACAGTGATCCTTAAAACTAAGGAACTAAAAAGTGGTCACTTTTTCTTAGATACCCTCTTTATTTTTTAGGAAACCCTAAGGATGGAACCAACCATGCCTTTTCTATCAGTTTTCTAGGGTTTTAAATGACATTGTTCTATCCTATGCATTCCTTTCTTTTGAAGACAGCAGCTTTCCTATGAATAGTATTTTATATTCCTTATCCCTTTCTTAGATCTCCTGGAGCTCTGGAAAGCACCCAATTTGATGATGTCAGGAGGAAGCAAGTTTGGGCCATGGAAAAAACATCCCATTGTGGTCATCTGCAACTCCTTTCAGCTCTCCCCCACTGTGTCCTTGTTTCCTGCAGAGTCAGCAAACCAGTCACCTCTATCTTCTGTGGGACCTCCCACGTTGATAACTGATATCTGCACTCTTTCCATTGTCTTCTACTCTCCATGAAACAAGCTAACCCAAAACTCGTTGGGGTGTTAGCATCACACAAGCCAGTTACCCCTCTATCTGTTAATCTGTAAATATTTTGAAAGATAATGCTCGACTGATTGCTACTTAGGCAGATTCCCTTCCTCAGTCATATTCTCAGAGCCTGTCTTCAGGGCAAACACTAAGCTGATCTTAATAATTAAAGCACTTCCTGCCAGGATGCATTTTTTGTTGTAGATTGTAAGTGTTCCAGAAAATATAGATTGGTCTAGTCATTACCCCTCCCCCACCCCCTGGATCAGCCATGAAGCCAGGAACAATTTTTATTTGATAGCTCCAGATATTTGATTTCTCGACGTTAATAGATGCTCCTTGCAATGATGCTTTAAAAAATAAAATCGAAAAAGCAGCAGTGGGAGTTTTCGATCAAGTACACATGGAAGAGATAAATGTACAGATGTAGAATTTTATTCACTGTAAGGATCTTATAACCACTTTCAAAATTTTATTTTGATGAAGATACAGTTGAAAAGCTTTATGAATATCTCATCTTCAGACATGTATGAGGCAAACAACCCTAATCCTCTCTGTTAACACCCTCAGGGACTCACCTTCTCAGTGCTCTGCAGTGAACCTCAGGGTGGATACCACTGAGCAGCCAGGTGTACTGAGAAGTGTACAAACAAAAAATCAGAGCTAGGTTCAAATCCTGACTCCAGCAATTATTAGCAGTGAGACCCAGAGTAAATTACTTGACTACTTTGTGACTCCATTTACTCCTAGAGCTTTTATAAAAAGAAGAAAGAAAAAAATACCTGGTTTTACTGGAATAGAGTTATAGTAGACAATGCTAATCCCCATCCCTCTGAGAAGGCAAAGTAAGGGTCTCAGGCTGATGTAATGTCTTCAGGAGAGGACATAGGTACAACCAGAAAAAGGAGCCCTTGGCATTTTGTGGTGGACAATGTGAAGCACTGACCAGTGCCCACCTATACTCATCTTCTCGTCTCTCAATCTGACTGCCAACTGCTACTTACTCGCAGCCACCTGAGTGACAGTCACTTGGCATCTTTTCGCCTCTTCCCAGGATGATGAGGGGTCAAAAAACAGTTGTGGTTGGTGCCACCATATAGAGATAGACAAGAATCCGCACCCTGTAAGAGACACTAATAACACTCAAATGATCATGAAGTGGTCTTTAAAAAGAACCTTACCCTTGCTTTTGACTATTTTTGAAAAATATTTTCATGTGGAATGAGCAAAGCTTTCCTTATAGAACTAGTAAAATTTCACATTTGCCTATTTATGTTTTCCACTGCTGACTTTCATGAGAAAAGACCTGTTTTGACTTTATCCAGAACCCACTGTACCAAGCCCACATTCACTGTGCTTCCTGACCCATCTGTCACATAAAAGGCTTGTCCACGAGGTGCTTCTTTCCAAAGTCCATCCTTCTGGTGTTAAGGACTGTGAAGATTAATAAGGATGGTTGTACTAGTGGGAGGAGATATAAGCTCTTATTAGACTTTCAGAGATAGTCACAATCAGTCAAAAATAAAAGTAAATTAATATTCTCTGCCTTGGGTTCAATACTGGCTGCTTCCCCTTCTCCCTGGTCCGCCGTCTTCCTTCCAGTTTCCTGAGCTTCATCGGAATTAGGGTTTCTGAGTTTCTCCTATCATGGCTTTGGTTTTTTCTATCAATTCATTCTCTTTTACATTTTTCTCTTACAGTTTCTTTGTAATTTCCTTTCATTGCTTTTTCTTGCCTCCTTTTCTGACACTGGCATTATTTCTTGCTTTCTAATTTCTCATCTCTTCCATAAAAGGAATAAGCTTCATCATCCCTGACCAAGTCTGTCTATTTTTTGTTCTCTGTGGGCTTATGCTGAAGCTCTGTTCAAAACAGCCAGTGTACACTGGGCCCTGATAAAACCATAGAAAGTGGAGAACCCACCCCAAAAATAAATAGTCACTTCCTTCTTGGAAAGGCCATTAGTAGTACAACCAATACTTCTTTTGTCAAAAGCTATGAAAGGCAAATTATTTTCATACCAGTTGAATTCCATGAAATTGGCCTCCTGTGTTCAATCAACAAACATTTCTTGAGCCTCACAAGGCCAAGGCAGTATGAAAGGTGATGAGTTCAAGACACCAGGACTGGCTTGGTGTCTGTTCTTCATAAGGCACATGAGTAAACAAATAATAAAAGCAGTCATCATTGACACCCTTTCTCCCATTATTGCTACCTCCTTCCCCGCATTATATTTCTCCATATCATTTATCATCATCTGACATGCCTTATATTTTACCATGTTATTGTCAATTTTCCCCCAACTAGAATGCAAGCTCCATGGGAAGGAATTTTTGTGTCTTGACTTATGGCTGAATCCCTAGTACCTGAACATTGCCCAGCATATGAAGGGTTCAAACATATGAGTTGAATGAAGAACATGCAATATGATGCATGCACTATCAGAAATGTGGATAAAATGCTAAGAAATTACAGGAATCCACAAGAAACTAAGGGTGTGTGTGTGTGTCTGTGTGTGTGTGTAAGATCAGATTCAAAGAGAAATTTGATGTGTTAGGAATGATGTTAAGTAACATATCCAAGAGTTCAGAAGAGGCTTGGTCATCTGGTGCTGGGTTGAAGATGTGAAAAGGAGGGGGGGATGTGACATTTTCCACCCTTAGTGCTTATTAAAGTGCCTGTTCCTTTATTGAGTTGTATTAGAAATGCTTACGTTTCATTTGGAAGAAGAGGAAATGAGGAGCATTCTCAGTGCTCCCTTAGAACACAAAAGGAAACCTAGGTTACGTGGTTAGAAGCAGGCAGGAGGGGCTTAAAAATTCAGGTGTGGAAACTTCAGATTTCTTTCTTGTCTCTGCTGAATGACCTGGAGCATGTTACCTTACCTCTCTGAGCCCTGCTTCCTCAGAAAATAATAATATAGACCTTGTAGGTATGTCAAGAATTAAATAAGAAAATGAATGGCAGAGTATTTAACACAGCCCCTGCCTGTTCAGCCCACAATAAAAAAAGGTAGCTAGTCTCATAGTAAGGTCACAACAGCAAAAGACAAAGCTCCTGCATATTGCTGAGAAGTGTGGACACCACATTGCAAAGTACTTGAAGGTAGGGTCTAAACCAATTTCCCCAGCCCTTTATTCCTAAACAAAGTGTCATTGAACACAACATAAATTAGGCACCAGTAAATAATAATATCCCCTCCCATTCCCAACCTTTCCCAAACCTGGTAAGAAACTGAAAAGAGAGAGATCATCTCCTCTCTTCCCTCCTGCTATTGAGGAGCCGTGATAATTTTCTTCCACTCAGATATGGTTACCTGGGTGACTAAGTCATTATACTGTTCCTCCCTCCTCTCCACACATTCCTTTCTTACCTCCCATTACTTTTGCTAAAAAGCTTCTAGCAGAAAAAGTTAAGCCACAATTTTATAAGCTGCTATTTAAAATATTTTTTCTTTCCTGGATGCATGAGAACATATTTTTTTAAATAATTTTTCTTTATTGATTTTAGAGAGAGAGGAAGGGAGAGGGAGAGAAATAGAGACATCGATGAGAGAGAACATCGATTGGCCGCCTCCTGCACACCCCCTACTGGGGCTCAGGCCCAAACCTGGGCATGTGCCCTGACTGGGAATTGAACGGACCTCTTGGTGTGTGGGTTGACGCTCAACCACGGAGCCACACCAGCTGGGCAGAATATATTTTTTTAACATATTGAAGAAAATACCTTTTCTCTAGGGCAGAAGAAGGGAATAAGAAGGCACACATGAAAGAGAAAAGAGGAAGGGTCTAGGAAGTAGGAAAGCAAGTGGGATCCTCTGGGTCTGGCTGGACTTCCTGGGGGTTGAGTGGCTTTGGAACTGTGGAGATCGACCTCTGAATGAAATGGGGTCCCATGGCCAGACTTGGCCTCTGGGTCCTTAGCTTCTCTGCTTGGCCAACTTGAGCACTAGATGAAACTTTGGACCCATAAGATAAACCTGAGGACTCTAACTAGGTTCTTTTGCCTGTTTCATTTGAGTCCTTGCTGTCATTACATATTAAAATGAACCTGGTTATTGCTGATTTTAATAAGAATTATGTATGTGCCTTGCTACTTGGGTTTGGGGATTTTTTCATATGGACACAGCCATAATCAAGCAGATCAAGGTATAGAACATTTTCCATTCTCCAGAAAGTCTCCTTTTGCACCTCCCAAGTCAAAACACTCCACCTCCCCCACCAGAAACCATTCATTGTTCTGACATCTATCACCATCAATTAGTTTTGCCTATCCTTGAACGTCACATAAATGGAATCACATGGTAGGTACTTGTTTGTATCTGTCTTCTTTTATTCTACATTATGTCAGTGAGTGTCATGCAAATTGGTGCATATACCAATAGTCTGTTCTGGTTTTTATTACTATGTAGTATTTTAGTGTGTGAATACATCACAATTTATCTTTTCTTGGTTGTTGACATTTGTGTTGTTTCCAGTTTGGGACTGTTATAAGTAAAGATGCTTTGAACATTCATCTACATGTCTTTGGGTGGACTTATGCACTCATTTCTTTTGGGTTTTGGGATTGAAATTCCTGGGTGATAAAGGAGATATACATTCAGCTTTTAGTAGATACAGCTGAACAAGTGTTCAAAGTGTTTGTCCCACTTTATGCTCACATTGTTATCAAACAAAAGTGAACTGCTTGCCACATGACATCCAATAAGTCGAGTGACAAGGAGTTGGACAAGAAAAGTAACTTTATTTGAAAAGCCAGCAAGTTGAGAAGATGGAGAACTAGTGTACTAAAGAACCATCTTGAAAAAGTACAGAATTCAGGCTTTTTTTATGTCAGGGGATGGGGGAAATGGGAGGTGTTTGAAGTCAGGAGGTGATTGATGACTGCAGACATCTGGACGCCATCAAGGGTAGGGGAAGGGATGGTGAAACAACAAACTCCAGTTGCTGTGGTCCCAGTCATGAGGTTCCTATAAACCTTTTGAAAAGCAATCATTATTTTTGTACATACCATTCTTATCTCCTTGGGGAGGTAGTTTCAAACATGGAGGTTGTTTTAGTAATTCCTAGCTACAGGTTAGATTCCTTAAATGATTAGCATGTCTATGTTCAGGACTAAGTAGAAGTTGCTAATCTGCATCTTATGGGAACTGGGCGGGCTTGAACAAGATGGAGACAGAAAGACTGATTGTTTTATTCTATTACAACATCACTATTCTGTACGACTTCCTACCTTAAGTGGATAAGGGTAACTTTTCATTGTAAAGCAAAATAGTTTTTGGTTACTCTGCATTCTCAGCCCTGATGTACAAATCAAAGTTCCACTAGTTACTATTAATAATAGTTTGTACCTGCTAATCCCTCTGCCTGGAACACTCTGCCACTGGGTATTCCCATGGCCAGTTCCTTCTTATCATTCAGGTCACAGCCCAAAGGACACCCCCAACGAGGCTTTCCCTGACCACTACGTCTAATGAACCCTTCTGCCTCCCCAGCTGGTCACCATTATTGCATCACCCTGCTTTATTTCCTTTCTGGCTCTTACCCTGTTCATTCATCAGTTTGGTTATTGTGTATCTCCCTTCATTAGTAATGAAAACTCCATGAGGGCTGGGTATTGTCTGTCATAGAATTCTCTACAATATCACCCTCACCCAGAACACAGCCCAGGACACAGCAGGCACTGTGGTAGACAGTTCTCAAGGTGGCTTCCAACAATTTCCACCTTCTGGTGTGCAATCCCCTCCCACCCTGAAAAGAGCTGACCTGAATAACCAACAAGTATTGTAGAAGTAAGCATGTGTGACATCCAAAATTAGGGAATAAAAACATGTGGCTTCTGCTTTGCTCTCTTTTGGATCACCTGTTGTGAGGACATTCAAGCAGCCTGTTGGAAAGGTCACGTGTAGTAAAGAATTGAGGTTTTTGGCCAACAGCCTGCATCAACTTACTAGCCATGTAAGAGGCACCTTGGAAGCAGCACCTCCAGCCCCAGTCAAGCTTTCAGATGACTACATCTTGGCTGACATCTAGACTGCAAACTTATGAAAGATCTTGAACCAGAGATACCCAGCTAAACCACTTCCAGATCCCTGATCCACAGAAACTGAAAACATTCATCTTTGTTGTGGTTTTAAGCTGCTAAGTTTTAAAGTAATTTATACACAGCAATATTTAACAAGTACCAGCACTCAGTAAATATTTGTTGAACAAATAAATGAATAAATGAGTGAATTAATTAGATTAAGAGCAATACAAAACATGGCCTCACACTATCTGCTTTAACCTGATCAAGACGCACGTGCCACAGGCCTCTCCTCTCTCCTGTAGGTTTTAGCTGAAGCTGAGGAGCCTACAATAGGGTTTCTCAGCCTTGGCACTACTGTTATTTGGAGCCAGGTAAGTTTTTATTTGGGGGGCAGTCCTGTTCATTGCTGTGGGATGTTTAGCTGAATCCCTAGTCTCCATCCACCAGATGCCAGTAGCAACACCTCCCTCCAATGCAATTGTCACAACTAAAAGTGCCACATATTGCCAAATGTGCCCTAGGGAGCAAAATCATTCCATGTAAGAACCACTGCTGTAAAGCCATCATTGAAGAGCAATAAGAAGTATTCACAATACAGGTTGGATTTAGAGCTGGTACAAAATTTTTAATATTTCAAAAATATCTGATTTACAAAAATTCAATTAACATGTAACATATTCTTTCAAAAAAAAGTACTTAGTTAAACAAAGTACACATAAACATAAAACGATCCTTTCTTGTACATAAATGGCTCAATTAATACATATGGTTGCTAGGTGTGAAAAAAAATGCAACACCATGATCAACTCAAGTTCAACCGTTAAATTTAAATAAAATATTGAGAAGGTGATTTCTCCAATGAGTCTTCCTTTCAAAGAGGAACAGAAGTTATTCTTATAGTAGATCAGTCCAAGAAACAAGTCTTTCTAGAATATGCAATTTCCTGTTCCCTATAAGCCTGCAGTTTTCTCAAGAGAGCCATGTGGCTTGCTTGCTTACTTCATTCAGGTATCTGTTTAAATATCTCATCAGAAAAGCCTTCCAAAAACAACCTTTAAAAATAAATAACACTGCTGCCCAGCCAGTGTGGCTCAGTGGTTGAGCGTTGACCCATGCCCCAAGAGGTCTCTGGTTCGATTCCTGGTCAGGGCACATGCCCAGGTTGTGGGCCTGATCCCCAGTGGGGGACATGTGGGAGGCAGCCAAGCGATGTTCTCTCTCATCGATTTTTCTATCTCTTTCTCTCTCTCTTACTTTCTCTCTCTCTAAAAATCAATGAAGAAAATAAATAAATAAATAAATAAATAAATAAATAAATAAATAAACAAACAAACAACACCCTTCCCAATCTGACATTCCCTATCCCGAATAGCACTTACTATCAGATACACTGTATATTCCATTTTTCCTTGTTGCCTGCCTCTGCACCACTAAAATGTCAATTCCAGAGGGCAAGATGTTTTATTCTCTGCTGTCTCCTTGCACCTGCGAGTGGTGCCTTGCACTAGGTAGATGCTCAATAAATTTTTGTTGAGTGAACAAATGAACGGAAGTGGTGGGAGTTGGACAAGGAAGGGTCAAATGCCTGGGGCAGGGTATCATACTTTGAGGGTTTTCTCATCATGTTTCACTTACCCTCAGTGTATGTTGGTCTGTATTGTTGTTATTGTTTGTGATACATAAAATGACAGATTGTTTGGGATCCACATTCCTCAGTTTGAGAGCCTCTTAGCCTCTTTTAAGTCATGCTTCTGTGTTTCTTCAGGTTTGTTTGTTTGTTTTTTTCAAGTATTTTCAGCCATATATAAGGAAGAAAAAAAAAGCAAAGCTATCACTATGTGTCACCTACAATTATATAGAACAATTATTTCAAGCATATTATATCTACTTACTTTGATTGCTACTTTCTGAGGAAAACAAAGTGTAAATTCAAATTTTGCAAATCAAAGAATTTAAATGCATCATGAAGACATTCTAAGACGATCCTGTGGTGAATATTTTATTTTTAACAAATAAAAGCAAAACCTTCTGCAAAGCAAGTAATTATTTCTCAGATATTGTGATTTATAATAAGAAAAACATATTTGGTCTTCATCCTATTTTTGGCATAAAGCAGCGGTTCTCAACCTGTGGGTTGCGACCCCTTTGGGGGTCAAACGACTCTTTCACAGGGGTCGCCTAAGACATAACAGTAACAAAATTACAGTTATGAAGTAGCAACAAAATAATTTTATGGTTGGGAGTCACCACAACATGAGGAACTGTATTAAGGGGTCACGGCATTAAGAAGGTTGAGAACCAAATCTTCCTAAACCATTGGAATTTCCTAAGTGATGAGAGTGACCAACGTGTTTTTTGTTACGTTAATGAGGTGACTTTCGGAAAGCACCAAAGGATGGGGGCTGGTTGCCAAGAGAACCAACCGTGTAATTAGAGAGTTGGAACTTTTAGTCCCACTCACTGACCTCCCTGGAGTGGAGAGGGGTTGGAGGTTGATTCAACCGCTAACGGCCAATGATTTAATCAATCATGCCTATGCAATGAAGCTTCCATGAAAACCCAAAAGGATGGGGTTCAGAGAGCCTCCGGTTGGTGAACACATGGAGATTTGAGGAGAGTGACACACCTAGACAGGGCATGGATGCTCTCTGCACTCTTTCCCCATACCTTGCCTATGGCTATCTTCCATCTGGCTATTCCTGAGTTATATCTTTTTATAATAAACCCATATCTAGTAAGTAAAATGTTTTTCAACCTATAGTCAGAAGCACTGGTGACAGCCTGGTATTGCATCTGAAGTCTGAAGTGTGTGTTGGAGGGGAGAGGGGACAGTTTTGCAGGACTGAGCCCTTAACCTGTGAGTCTGATGCTATCTCTGGGTGTATCAGAATTGAGTTAAATTGTAGGACACCAGCTGATGTCAGAGCATTGCTTGGTGATATGGGGGGAAAACCTGCACACATCAGAATCGGGTGCAGAATTGTAATCCCTTGTTCTATCTATCGTATCCTATCCTTATTCTGTCCAAGCTGCACACAAGTGTCACATCTGGCTTCTTGAATGACTTGATTAAAAGTACAAAGAGCATGGTGGAATCACAAAAGCCCTAAAATACATCTGCCCATTCACTGCATTTGAACTCTATTGGGCAGGATATGTGCAATGGCGGGGAGGAGGGACAAAAAAGGATAAACAAGCAACCAAACAAATAAGTGAAAGAACAAGATAGTAGGACTGCTTTATGGCAAAACAAGAGTAAAGTTCACTGCACAAGTCACTTCATTCATCTTTTTGGGACTCAGTGCAAGGGAGCAAAATGATGCAGAAAATAATCACTTTAGGCGACTTTGGGTAGCTGGATAGTTTTTTGGAATGTCATAAAAGTGCAGTAGACAATCAGCTGGACATTTAAAATTAAGAGAAGTGACAGCTTCTGCTGTGGGAAAAATAACTAAGGAAGGCAAAGAAGCAAGCTGAATATGTTCAAGGTTTACCAAAGTTGCCCAAATCAAGGGACAGTTCTTCAAGGTTCAGGGTCCATCTTTATCTTTTTACCCACTTACAAAGACGATATAACCATCAGCGTTGTCATTTTGAAATTCAAAGGACAGACTCTTTGATGAATTGTCATGGTTAGATCACCTGTGATGATTGGATTTCCTGCAAGAATATTGGGTAGCAAAGGACATATTGCCTGCTCAAGTGAAAACAGGGCTTCTAAGTATTTTGAGGGAGCTTATCTTCCAAGGAATCCTGAAGTGGTGGTTCTTTCTAACTGCAAAGGCTCTTAGGTCATCAAGAAAACAAAAGTCACTCCTAATTTTTTTTTCTTTTTAAAGAGAACAACTTTCCTAATTTATTTGGTATATATACAGGCTGGGGGCAAAAGTAGGTTTAGAGTTGTGAGTATGCAAAACACAGAATTTATTCTTGTACTATTATTTATTAATTATTATATTATTTTCCATATAAACAACTGTAAACCTACTTTGCCCCACTCTGTATTAGGATTTTCATGTACAGTACTAAGTTATTTATAAGAGGGTAAATATCAGAATAACTGAAAAAAACATAGTGCTTACTGCTCATCATTTGGTGAATTAAAGTGAACATAATATTTTGGTGGTCATATTGCTGATTATTTGTGTTTTCCTTTACACCTCTCCTGTCTAGATAAAAAGTCAAGGGTATTTCCCTCTGTCCCCAGTAGGAAGTACCAGAATCACTGGGATGAGTGCAAGATCTTGGGAGACTTTTTCAAACTACACAACTGTCTGGCAGTGGAATTGTCTAGCAATGGAATCCTACATATCCTCAGGGTTAAGGAAAAAGACCCACCATTGCAGGTTAGGTTCTTTAAGAAGTAGATGCTGAGAATGAGTTGAAAGTACAAAAGGGTTATTGGAAGGTAAGAGTTATAAAGGAAAAGGGGAGGAAGCAGAATTGGGCCGGCAGAGCAGTCAGAAGGTGATCAGACTTGACCAAGTCTGCCAGCCCCATGAGGACCTCTGTCACAGAGATTGCCTGTTGGAGGAGTCTTGCATGAGGGAAAATGGCTAGGCCTTTCCACTGCCATCTTATTCCATCATTGGCTGGGGATCCCCCAGAAGAATGTGATCTTGACTTGAAAAGCCGAGGCAGATCCCGAAGAAGCTGACAGCTGGAGGCTGTTGGACAATCACATTTCTTACAGCTGGCCAGACAGTCATTTCTTGAAGAGGGCTCTGAGCAACACATGTCTGTCTGTTCCCCAGAGGGGATGAATGGAAGAACCTGGCAGACATTTTAGAGAAGTCTTGACAAGTCTTAGTAATTGGTCAGATATGAAGATGAGCAGTTAAAGATAACCCTGATCACTAGGATAGCAGTGTCATTGATAGGCATAGTTTGATTGGAATACAATCTCTTTCCATCAAACCCAGAGCTGCCTTGCAGTAGGCAAATTATTTTCTGCATAAGTTGCCATAGCTTGTGCCCTCTTTGTTGAGTGACCAACCGTGATCCTGAGCTGAACTGATAGGGCCGGCCAGGGGATCACCACAGCCCAAGGCAGCCAGACACAGGTGGCTTGATGTAAAACTGTACCATTTTGAATAAGGACAAACCAACTCAGTACTTTCATTTTGAAAGACTCAAATGTTAAATATACAGGAGAGGGTGAAGCATGTGTTCAGGCCATAATCTAAAGGACACTGAGCTATTGTTGTCCTCTCCGCTGCATTGAGCTGTCTAATAAGACAAAAAAAAAATTAGGAAAAAATAAAAAGATGGCAAGTAAGCACAGGAAAAAGTGTTCAACATCATTCGTCATTAGGAGAATGCATTATAAAACCACAATGAGATAGCAGGAACACCCACTCGAGTAGTAATCAAAGAGACTGACAATTCTAAGTGTTGACAAAGATGTAGAACACCTGGAACTCTTATACATTGCTTGTGGAAACGCAAAATAGTACAACTACTTTGGAAAACAGTTTGGCAGTTTTTATAAAATTAAGCATACACTTATTATGCAATCACTTAATCCCACTCCTAGATATTTACCTGAGAAATGAAAGCATAAGTCCACACAAAACTGTTGTGTGATTGTTCACAGCAATCTTATTCATAATAGCGAAAAGCAAAAAACCAGCCAAGTGTCAACTGCAGGTGAATGGATAAAGATGTTGTGATATATCCATATAATGGAATACTATTCAGTAATAAAAAGAAATGAATTAAATAGACCCAACTGTTTTTTTGGCAAAGGTGCAAAAGCAATTCAATAGAGGAATAGTCTTTCTAAAAAATGGTGCTAGAGCAATTGGACATGTATGGGGGAGAGGGGGGAGAAACCCAACCTAGAATAATAGAATCCATGACAGGTATATAAAACAGGTAACAATTTTAGGGCTATTTTATGCCACTATTAGTTAGGGTTAGGTCTGAGTGAAAATGACAGAAACCCCACATTAGCAGGGACTTAATTACCTAAAGTTCTACTCATTAAAAACAACAACAAAAATGCAGTTTAGAGCAAGTACAGCAGTTTCCAGAAGGTGTGAGACCACCACGCTCCTTCTGCTTCCCTGCTCCACTTTCCTTGGTATGCCATCTCTATCCAGGTTGGCTGTCCAAGCTCTCACTATGTCCACATTCTGGCCAGCAGGAAGGAGAAGGGACAAAACAGTGGGCATCCTTTCTCTTTATGGACTCTTCCCAGAACTCATACACAAAACATCTCCTTACATGTGTTGGCTATCACTTATTTACAAGGCCCACCTAGCTGGGTGGGCAGGGAGAAATGTCTTTATACCAGGTACCATTGTACCCAGCTGAATATCAGAAATTCTATTAATATTCCTAAGAAGAAAGAAGGTATATTGGAAGAGACTTGCAGACTCTTCAACAGGCCACATTTGTATTTTCTTCTTCAAAGTTTCTTAAGCCTCTATCTTCTCGAAAAGTGTGAGCAATAATTGACTTTTCTATCAAAATCTAAAATACCCAACACTCACTCATCATTCATTCAGTAAGCACAAATACTTTTTTTTTTCCAAGAAAATGTGCTACATGCTAACTTATTAAGATAAAGACACATAGTTAAGGGACAAAAATCCTTCATATTAGTAGCAATAAAAAAACCCCTTTATTATTGATCTGTAGTTGTTGTTTTTTATGTATACCTGGACTTTTTTTAAGTTCGATAAAAATGATCTAAGCAAGAAGGAATTAAATTTTGGCTTTTAAAAAATATTAGATTTTGCTGGTAAGTATAATCTTTTGTTTATTTGGATATTTTTCAGAAATAGACCTGATGGTGATATTTGAATTTTAATAGCCTTTTTAATGTCTTATTTATTTTCAGTATTTATACATAACTG
Source organism: Tadarida brasiliensis (assembly GCA_030848825.1). Taxonomy (NCBI): domain Eukaryota; kingdom Metazoa; phylum Chordata; class Mammalia; order Chiroptera; family Molossidae; genus Tadarida; species Tadarida brasiliensis. Next base: position 41,698,247 of record CM061272.1, on the reverse strand, counting down.
GATTATCCGGGTCTCGTTTCTTTTCTCCTTTTACTCCCTATCTCATTTCACCACTAATCAAATCTATATTGGGGTCCTTTGAAGAGATATGAACACAAAGAAAATTTATTCAGTTTTTCTTAATAAAATAGTATTTCTGGATTTAAATAAATACTGAGAATGTATTAATCAGTGAATTTCATTTATTCATGTTATTCATATGTAACGGTATTAGTAGTCTCCAAAATGCTATTCTCTTCTTTTAAAAAATACATTTATTTATTCATTATTTTTCCATCAACCTGTGTTTACCAATTACCTACAATGAAGTGGCTAATATATTTGTCTTTCCCACAAAAATATGGCTTTATTGTGGTCCAGAAGTGTCTATTTTGTTTCCATCTTTCCACTCTCAGAACCTGTTACATCTAGTATATAAATAGTTATTCAATAGACATCTGCTCAAGAATGAATGAAAGTTGAGGGGACTAAATGGGAGGGAAATGAGGGACATCTGTAACAGTGTCAATAATTTTAAAAAAAAGAATGCATGAATGAATGAATGTGGTCTATCCAGAACCCAGATCCATTGATGGTGTTGGGTTTTTCTAAAGACAATGAAAATAATTCATGGTAATGTTGAACATTTCACTGACATTCCTGAATGCCCTGGTCCTGATATTTATTTGCCCTTCTAGAAATGCCCTTCAGATGTTTCTGTGAAGAACAGTAGGATATCATAACCAAGGCATTGTCATAGAATGCACTGTCCATTCTATGTCTCTGCAGCAGATTTTAGGTGCTTTCCCTACATTTAGTATCCCCTTTACTCTTGGTCAAGTATAACACCCACTAACCTCTGACTTTCAACATACTCTAATAAAGCAATCAAATCTTTTTTGTCAGCAGTCCAGGGTTAATTGTTCTTTCTAAAGCTTGACCTTTGTACTGTTTCTAATCCCTACACTCTCATATCTACAGATGCTGCCTAGCTGATATATTTTAACTTATTTATGCCACTTGCGTGCTTAAGCTATTGCTAGCTGCACTGCTGTGATAGGAAAGTCACAAAAGGAAAGTGACCTCATCTTATAAATTGCTTAGAGAGATCTTTTGACAAATGGTGGTTAGAGAAACAGTTCAACACATGTGTCCTTTACTTCTATTGGCCACTTACCAATTGAAAATGTTCCTATAGTTGTTATTTATTCATTTTTTAATTCTCCAAACTTGAAGCCTACTGACTATATTAGCCTGACTGAAAAAATCAATGTTTAACAAAGAAGTGAGGCATTAACTTTATGAAAGTTAATCATGTCAAAAAACACACATTTGACTTACCCAGAATAACCATCTTATGTTCTATGGAGTGGGTTTGGTTTAAATTTCCTATCAAGTTGCTGAAATATTGAAATATTTCAGGGATTTCATGGCTAAGAAAGTGTGTGAACTCTTCCTTAAAAAAAATAATTCCAAGTTGAGAGCAACTGCCCCTGAGGAAGAACCAGGGAAACTAGAATACAGAAATTCTGCTCTTAGGTCCAGGAAAAATTTTATATCTGGTCCCAGGAAAATTGCCAGAAATTCACATTGCCCTTGATTCCTTTTCCAGATGCTTGTTTTGCTAGAGGGGGGAATTTTTTTAATGTCTTCTGATATATATGCATTCTTATTGTAGTTTGAACCCTTAATGAATTCCAAATGTTCCTTTTGCTTATTTGTGGGTACTCAAGACTGTAACACAGGCCAGAAAGGGACAAATTCTTCATCTGACCTTTCCACTCCATGACTGCCACTGATCACTTTTGAATTGTAAATTATGTACTTTTGAAACTGTGAACTCCCAGCTGCCTTTACCTGCCTCAAGCCACCATCACGTGGTGCAAGCTCCACTGAATAGGCAGACCTGGTAGTACCTGCACCTTTTCTCATTTTTCTTTGTACATATGAATATTTCTCATATGAAATTATTCCTGAATTCAGACAAAATTTCTGGTATTATAAACCAGCATCTTCAATTCTGTGCCTTTAAACTCAATGTTAACTTCTGTTGACCTTCAACAAATAGACAGCCAGATATTTTTCTAGCAAAACGGGTTTGTTCAGGAACAACAAAGAATTGTAATTTGGGACATGTGGTCCAATGGCAAATCAAGAGCAAATCAAGAGAAACAAAGGAGGGAAATGCTCTTTTATGAACTTGGGAGGGGCTATTGTAAACGAAGAGTCCATTGGAGGAAATTAAAACTTCGAAGTATAGTGACTTTTCATTGGTTGAGTTATGGCTGTCTCCCATAGGCTGAGCTGGTATTGGACAAGGAGGAATCTTTTCTTCCTCCTGCTGAGATAGTAAAGTAGTATCACTTCCAGTGGGGGGTATAAGGTACATCTCTTCCTGCCGGGGTCAGTAGTGTGTGTTGAGTGACGCGTGCTTGAGAGTTCTCGCTTCTAGCCTCCCAAATCAATTAAATTAGGTTTCTGTTTACTAATTTTCACACTTCCAAAGCTGTTCTAATCCTTAACACTAAATTAAAGTCCTTGCCTTTGCTTACAAAATGTAAAAATACAATACATTAAAAATATAAGTGATCAAGCCCAGCCAGTGTGGCTCAGTGGTTGAGCGTTGACCCATGCATCAAGAGGTTGCCGGTTTGATTCCTGGTCAGGGCACATGCCCAGGTTGTGGGCCAAATCCCCAGTGGGGAGCATGCAGGAGGCGGCCAATCAATGTTCTCTCTCATTGATGTTGCTATCTCTCTCTCCCTCTCCCTTTCTCTCTCTCTCAAATCAATAAAGAAAAAAATTAAATATATATATATATATATATATATAATTGATCAAGAGAATGAGGAGACAAGCCACAGATTGGGAGAAAATATTTGCAAAAGACACATCTGATAAAGGACTGTTATCCAAAAACATACAAAGCACTCTTAAAACTCAACAATGGGAAAACAAACAACCAGATTAAAAAATGGGCCAAAGACCTTAACAGACACTTCACCAGAGAAGATAAACAGATGTCAAACAAGCACATGAAAAGCTGCTTCACATCATATGTCATCAAGGAAATGCAAATTCAAACAACAAAGAGATACCACTACACACCTATTGGGATGGCCCAAATCCAGAACACTGGCAACACCAAATGCTGGTGAGGATGTGGAGCAATAGGAAGTCTTAGAGTACAAAATAATACAGTTACTGTGGAAGACAGTTTGGCAGTTTCTTACAAAACTAAACATACTCTTAACATAAAATTCAGCAATCACGCTCCTTGGTGTTTATTCAAAGGAGTTGAAAACTTATATCCACACAAAAACTTTCACACAGATGTTTATAGCAGCTTTATTCATTATTGCCTAAACCTGGAAGCAACCAACTGTCCTTCAGTAGGTAAGTGGATAAATAAACTGTGATATATCCAGACAATGAAATATAATTCAGCACTAAAAAGAAATGGAAACCCATGAAAAAGATGGAGGAACCTTAAATGCACATTACTAAGTAAAAGAAGCCAATATGAAAAGACTACATATTAAATGATTATAACTATGTGACTTTCTGGAAAAGGCAAAATTATGGAGACGGTAAAAAAGATCAGTGGTTGCCACAGGTTAAGGGACAGAGACAAATAGTGGAACAGAAGACTTTTAGAGCAGTGAAACTACTCTGCGTGATATTATAATGGTGGATATATGTCATTACATATTTGTTCAAACCCGTAGAGTGTACAACACCAAGAGCGAACCCTAATGTAAACTTTGGACTTTGGTTGATAATGATTTGTGAATGTATTTTAATAAAATATACCAGTCAATTTTAACAAATCAATTTTATCAGTTTTAACATATATACCACTGTTGGTAGATGTTAAAAATAGGGGAGGCTATGCATGAGTGGGGGCAGGGGTTATATAGAAATCTCTGTATCGTCCCCTCAATTTTGCTGTGAACCTAAAACTGCTCTAAAAAATAAATCCTACTAATATACATTTTTTTTCTTTTTTACTAGAGACTTAAGGGTTAAGATATTAAAATGGTGCCAAATTAAGATTCTTGTTACCACCTTTCTCATCTTCCTATTATAATATCATGAGTTTTTGAAAAATAAGAACATACTATTTGCGAGAGGAATTTCCACTGACTACAGTGCAGAAGAGGCTAAACCAAGAGACTTTATCACAGATGCTTTATCCTCTGAAAAAGAAGAGCAAAGTTGGTAGGAAGAAGTTGAGCCCTCAAAGTGTTCTTCATCAAAATCTACAAATCCCAGAAGCAGGCACAACAGGAGTACAGAGGGCCAGGGAGGCAGGGGTGGCTGGTTACAAAATATGATGGCTAGACCCCCAGAATAAGGAGCTGCAGATAAGGCAGCCTGTGGAAGTGCGCTGACAAACCCAAAGTGTTCAAGTTTCTAGTTTTTCCATTTATCACAGCTGATTAAAGAAGAACCACAGAAAGCCTCTGATTCTTGACAACATAAATTCTCTTCATGGCAGACAACTGGACAATGGGTCAGGGGAAGATCTTGTCATGGTGGCTGCTGAACAGATAATAAATGTAAATGTTTGCTGGATTCCAGAATTTAGGCAAGGGAGCACCCTCCTAAAATTCTAGACCTGTCATTTTTCAAGAGGATGGCAGAAGAGCAGAGGAAATTTCATCTGTCAGTTAGCCAACTCTGAGATTGGAAGGAACTACCCTCATTGACATGTATTAGGAAAATTATCACTACCACAACATAAGAGCTACCAGAAATTCTATAGTACAAGGAAACAACACTCTCTGAAGACTCCAAAGAAGAGCATATATTTGAAGATGCTTTACTATAGGAAAAGAAAACTTTAGAAAATGTCTGTTTGTGTCCTTAAAAATAAAAAAATAAAGCTTGCGGGGAGATATGGTGTCTATCAAACAATGACCCGTGTGTTAAGAATGTAAAGAAAGTAAAAAAATTCACTGTAGAATTAGAAATGCCATTGGAGACAAGAAAGCAAATTGACTCATTGATAATCAAATCAGTAATCTATAGGATGACTATGAGTTTTTTAAGGGAATCTTCCCCATCTCTTCATGGACAGTTAGTGCTCACAGCTCAGATTTCCAAAAACACAATTTGCTCACCTTTATTAGCTCTTACTTCACTGTGCTGCACTGTAATTGCATTTGATGTCTTTTTCTGTCCCTAGACTGTGGGATCCTTCAGGCAAGGACCAAGATATTCGCATTTTTATACCAAAAAACAGCATAATCTGACCAGTTGGCCCTTATTAAGTGCTTGATGAGTGTATGAAATGAGAGTTCACAGTCAGTTTGGCTTTCTTATTGGTCTACATTTTTATTTTTTCAACCAGCATGCAGAGAGCCCAGTCTGTAAAGAAAGTATCACAGAACATAGGTTAGAATATGGGGTGTGGGAAGAGTTAAAAGGTATGGACTGAAAATAAAATAGTTTGTTTTTTTTTAAAGAAAAACAAGGCTAGTCCGGCCAGTGTGGCTCAGTGATTGAGCATCGATCTATGCACCAAGAGGTCACCAGTTCGATTCCTGGTCAGGACACATACCCAGATTGTGGGCCCGATCCTCAGTGGGGAGCATGCAGGAGGCGGCCAATCGATGTTCTCTCTCATTGATGTTTCTATCTCTCTCTCCCTCTCCCTTCCTCTCTGTCTAAAAATAAAGAAAAACAAGGCTAAAGTAGTAGGCAAAGGAATGAAGATGACATCAAGTAAATAGTAAACTTTAAAAGTGAACTTAAATTTTAGAATTAAGTAAGGAAAAAATTACTTTCCTAAGGTCATTCTAAGAGTCAATAGGTTAGCCCTGGCCGGTGTGGCTCAGTTAGTTGGATGTTATCTGAGCAACGAAGGGTTGCTAGCTTGATTCCTGGTCAGAAGCACATGCCTGGGTTTTGGACTTGATCTCTGGTAGGGTGCCACATTGGTGTTTCTCTCCCTCTATCTTCTACTCTCTAAAAATCAATAAAAATATTTAAAAAAGAAAAAAAGAAGTCAACAGATTAGCTAAGAATATTTAAACTGCCTTTTATCGTAAGATCAGATGCCCCTTTCTTTTTCTCTCATTTCATTTCTTACGCCCTTGCCCCTATTTTCTTAAGAAAGAAAAAAAGAAAGAGAGAGAGAGAGAGAGAGAGAGAGAGAGAGAGAGAGAGAGAGAGAGAAGGAAAGAAAGAAAGAAAGAAAGAAAGAAAGAAAGGAAGGAAGGAAGGAAGGAAGGAAGGAAGGAAGGAAGGAAGGAAGGAAGGAAGGAAGGAAGGAAGAAAGGAAGAAAGAGAAAGAAAGAAAGAAAATCTTTACTATGCATTTGACTTGCCAATGACATCTACGGACACCACAGTGCTAGGTGTCATAACAGATAAACCTAAATCTCAGTGGCTTAAAAATGGAAGTTATCCCTCAATAAAGTCTAAAATGATTAGTACCAGCTTTTGTAGACTTTCAGAAGACTGGGCTCCTTTTAGTTTATGGTCCTACTCTTCTCTAAAGCCTTGGAATCCTCTCCATTTAGTGGACAGATAGAGTTCCATTCGGGGACCACATAGCGTACAGAGAGATTTTTATGGACCAAGGCCACAAGTGGAGCATATCATTTTGATTGTATCTCAGTAGTTGGCACTCATCACATGACCACACCTAACTGCAAGGGAGACTGGGGAATAGAGTCCCACTGTGGATCTGATAGAGAAAAATGGGTTTGGGGAGTAACTAGTATGCCTCTGCCACAAACTCCAAATTATTCCAACAATAGAGCATCATGATCTAGACCACAATGTGAAGACTTCTCCTTACTTTCTCACTTATCCTTGCAATAATCTGATGGAACTGGGTGTTAGTATAGTATGTCCAACTTAATAACCCAAGGTCACATAGCTCTGAATAACAATGCAAGATCTGTACCCCATTCTGACTCCAAAAGCCCACTGTACTATGCTGCATTTCCTCAATTAAATCATGATGTTTAAGTGAGATTATAACCTGACTGAGTTGTGATTAAAGTTAAAAGATCGTGTAACTGCCACATTATCAGTAGAGTCCACCTTTTGTGATGTTTTTCCAGTTGGAATGATGGATTTATGCTAATTCACCTAAGCTCTTTCCCATTTTAATGTATAGCACAGACCTGAAGTGATCATTGCAGTCCCTGGTACAGTATATGCACTGTTTCATCGCTTATGTCTCATTAGTGCTAATAGACTAACACAAATTTGCATTTCCAGAGTGAACATTTTGTACCTTAAACTTTTAAAATACTAAATACAGTTTCACTTTATCTTCACAACCCTTTGAAAAGTAGACATGCAATAAATCCACTTACAGATGAATAATAACAGCTAAGTTATTTTGTGTAAAGAATGGTGCTAAGCATTATATCTACATACTATGTATTAATATATAGATATAATAAATAATAAATATATGTGTGTATATAACTTCATTCAATTATCAGCACCACTTAATGAGTTAAGTGTTTTTATTACCAGTATTTTATTGATGTAGAAACCAAGGCACATGTTAAGCAACTTGACTGAGGCACCAGAGATGAGCAGTGAATAAAATAAAACAGGGAAGACTACAAGTGAAAGTTTCCTATAATTTTCCCAAAGTTGTCCTGGCCAGTGTTGCTCAGTGATTAGTGCATCACCAGTGTACCACAGGGTTGTGGGTTTGATTCCCGGTCAGGACACATACCCAGGTTGTGGGTTTGATCCCAGGTTGGGGTGCTTACAGGAGGCAACTGATAGATGTTTCTCTCACATAGATGTTTCTCTCCCCTCCCCCCCTTCCTCTCTCTCTAGAATCAAGAAAAAAACATATACTGGGGTGAGGATTAAAAATAATAATAATAAATTTTCCCAAAGCTCAAGTTCATAGGTTCTATTTACCCTTTGTTTTGCCATTATCCTTGTCATATTGTATTCCTCTTCCTCAAAATACTTATCACTTGGGGCTCTTGTGCCATTCTCTATTTTTGCTTCTTGGCAAGCTCATTCCATGAACATGTTGATTTGAGTTTGTAAAACTGAATAGCTGCTATTGTTTCACTAAAAAATGCCTTGCTATTGAAAGCATGAAGCAAAAACACCTAATTTAGCTGTTTTCTAAGGTAAATCCACAACTTATGGAGAGAAATCCCTTCACTTCCTCTAAAACAAAAGGCATATATCCTATCCATTCACATATTTGAGATATTAAAGAAACATCAATTTCCGTTCCAAGAAAGATTTAACTATCAAATTTTTGGTGCCTAGCACAAAACTGGAGACAACTTTAAAATAAGAAAGCTTTTTAAATATTAGTCACTTTAAGTGACTCACTTCCTAAAAGAAATTACTTGGGAGTCAAAGAAAGGTGACTTTACTATCTCAGAAATTAAACCCTGATCAATTTGTTCATCCATTCAGTCTACTATGAATGTGCTGATGCAGAAACTTGGGGGAGAAGAAAAAACACTGAAATTGAACCGGTCACTGTAAACGTTCTTCCTGGTTTATACTTTACTATCTAAATGCCAGCTGTAACTTCAGGCAAAATGTAATTTGTAGAACAGTCTTGTGGCACAGTGTATCCATCAAACAGAAGAGACAAGGTGCTAGAAGATCGAGGAATCATTTCATGTCTGCCACTGACAAATTCAATCCTCTGCAGAAATTGAGGCTGAACTCTTCTGAGGCTCTTTTGTCAGTTATGCCTAAAGCAGGACCCTAGTAGGTGCTCAGTAAAGACGTGCTAGAAAAATCAATGAGGCCAAGATGGAGTTTACTCAAGAATAGTAGGGGAGTTTTGAGTTCTCCCACCACTATTAAACTCCCAATGCCTTTTGCAACTGGTTTTGCAGGTCATTCGAGCACTAATCTTTTCTTAGCTCTATCTAATACAGTTAGAGTGGGAAGGGGCAGAGACATTTTACACTGTGAACGTAGCTCTGTGAACTTCCCTAAGTTGACTGGGTGGAGGCCCTACCGTTTTAGTTTGGTAGGTTTTCGAGGCACCTGCAATTTCCGCCCTTCTCTTTCCTCCCTCTTCCTGCGTCTTGGCCCCTGTCTTCGCCCTGCCAGAGGCCCACTCCACCCCAACCCCCGACGGATGGATCAGCAAGGGCCCTGGGAACGACCACGTGCCTCAAACCTTGTTTCCAGAAGAAAAACAGTAATGATCTGTATGTTTTAAATCACTGCAGCATGAAGTCTTTAAGTGAACGTTTTATTTGGGTATTAAAATCTAACCTACGAGAAACTAGTCAGTATGCCAGGTCTCCATGATCACCCCAAACCCTCCATCTAAGAAAGCGGTCGTTTCCACTCAGGAGTTGTAGGCTTTCTGAAAGAGGCGGTGTCTCCTTCCAGGGCTCACCTCCCGCCAGCTCCGCTCTCCCGATCCATCTCGCCCCCACTCGCGCCCACCCATTGTCCCCTCGCAGCTGTCACTGTGCGCAGATCCTGAGCTCCGGATTGGAAAACCTTCCCGTCACTCAGCCCATACTCCGGGGCCGGACGCCACACTCCCTATTCCGAGCCTTAAAAGGTCTGAGACCGCGTTCCCGGAGCCAGCAGGTAAAGCCGCGGCGGAAGGGAGGAAGGGAGGAAGGGAGGGGCCGCGCGTCCAGGTCGGGCCCGCCCGGAGTGGAGAGGGGGCGGGGACCGGCCTAGTGGGAGCCCGCCGCATCGCCCCTCCCTCGCTGCCTGACCGCGCCCTGGCCCCCCCTCTCCGAGTCCCGATCATAATGCCCAAACCGCGGGGCCACTCGTAATCCTGCCCCACGTCGGCCCAGGGGTCAGTTACCACCGCGAAGCACCGAGGGCTGGGTGGGCCAGGCCGCGGGGAGGGGTGGGGGGGAACGTGAAAGGGCCCGGATGTTGCTGAACCAGAGCCCCTTCTAAAGGGAGTGACTGGCGCAGGCGCAGGCCCGCACGGGAAGCTAAGGTGGGGGTGGGGAGAAATTTTCTTCTCGCTGGTTTAGACTAAGAGGGAGCCGGCGGAAGCTGCTAGGGCTGGAGGGGAAGACGAGTTAGGGGGCAGTGGTGGGGCAGGGGAGGGAGAAAAGGAGTTTCCTGCCCAGGCGCGCTCGGGACTGGAGAAGTTGGAAGCTGAGCAGGGTGGGAAGGAAGGTTGGTAGCGGGAGAAGACACGCGCTCCTCCGTTCGCCCTCTAGCGCGGGGAGTGGCGGTTGCGCTGGGCCCCCAGAACTGTGGGCACCAATCAACGGTTGCCATAGCAGCGTTTGACGTCATCGTGCGTGTGGTGCCCCTGCTGCCGGGGCTGGTGATTGGAGGAAACCCCGTGTCTGCGGAGCGGCTGTAGCCTGTGAGCAGCGAGATCTAGGGACAGAGTCTCAGCCTCGCCGCCGCTGCCGCCGCCGCCCAGAGACTGCTGAGTCCCCGTCGGTCCGCCGCCACTCACTCCAGACACAGGTAAGGGACCCGGCCGCCGTCCCTCGCCCCACTCCCTCGTGTCCCAGGGCAGTCTTCCGAAAGCGCGGGGACCGTCCCCGATGCACATCCCTTCAGCCCCGCTCGCTCGGCGGTAGCGGCGCTGAGCTGAGGCGGAGTCTTCTCAGGCGGAGACGGGCGGCGGCTTTCCTTCCGCTGGACTCGGGCGGGCGGCTCGCGGCTGCCTCGGGCTACTTGCTTCCGGATCGGCGCCTCGGCCCCGATAAGCGCCCGTCCCTGGTTCCCCTGCCCCGGGATGGGAAGGGCGCCCACACGCGAGATCGCCGGAGACCTGCCCGGCCGCCAGCCCCCGGGGTGGCCGAGGCGCCGCCCGCCGCGATCCCTGCCCACCGCCGCCCCGCGCCCCCGAAGGCCCTTCCCCCGCGCCGCCCCGCTGCCCTCTTCCGCCCAGAGGCGCAGTGTGTTGCAGTGGCGCAGGTGAGGCCGCCCCCTCCCCGCGGCCCTCCCTTCCCTGCCCCCCGCCCGCTCCTCGGCGCAGCCTCCGCGCCGCGCGCTGCGGCGGCACCCAGCCCTCCCCCACCCGGGCGGCGGCGCGGCGGGAGAGCCGTCCCGGGGCCGGGGCCGAGCTGAGGCCCGTCCGGAGGCGCCCGCCAGGTAGACCACGGCGAGGCCGCGCTTCGGGCGGGGTGAGCAGACTCCGGGTGGGGCTCGCCTGACCCCTAGAGCCGAATTTCCTGGGTTCTGCGGGGGGTGGGGGGGGCTCGAATATTATGGGGTGGGGGGTGGGGCTGGCCTTTTCTTGTGATGAATGGGGACCCCGCGTCCTGGGGTGGAGAAGGGGATGGGCAAAGCGGTGGGCCGGCGTATCTCGGTCGCCTGCCGGGTGGGCGAGGACCGGAGGGTCCCTGCGCTCGGGTTCAGGCGCGTACCCTGCTCTGCGGGGCGGGGAAGCCGGAGCGTAACAGCGGGTGGTGGCCGGGCTCGCCTGGGTGTGGCTCTGGCCCCCTCCCCCACCTGCTGCAGCTGTCGGGCGGGTACAGACGAAAGGAGCACCAGCGGTGTCGGGTGGCGGAGGGGACGCCGGCGGGAGGGTGGGGTGTGTCCGCGGCCCGGCGGCCGTGGCTCTGCTGCTTCGGGCGGCGTTGGCCTTGCTGGCCTCGCTGTCCCCGGGGCGGGTGGCGGCTCCCGGGACCCCCGGCCCCGGCGGGGGCGCCCTGCTCCTCCCTCCTGCTCTGGTGGGGGAAACGAACACTCGGCAGTAGGTTGGGCTCCTTGACACAGATCCGCCATGACAAAGAGGGAGAGTCGGGGACTTGTGCGGAGACACAACCCTGGGCGGAGCCAGGGAGGGGGTTGTAGATAGCGCGGACCCAAGGATTTGCGCTTTGAAGTCACGGTCCGCCGGTTTTCGGTTCACCCAACTGGACGGACGTTTTAAGTCGGTTGAGGGTTACATGGGTGCGGCGAGGCCTTGGAGCACTAGTTATTCTGTGAGGAAACCAATCCACTTCCCCCTTGTACCCGAGGGTTGGGGAGAGAAACCTTTATACTGGTTTTAGGTAATTTTTCGTTAGAAGCAGCATTAACCTGAGAGCATTTTGGAGTTCTAGGGGAAAAATTAGTAATTTCGAGAAATTACTATTTCTCAAATTAATAATTCGGGGGTGGGGGGTTATGCGATCATAAATTTTAAGTAGTTTTCTCATTGAAACACTACCCTGCATCCAAGCTAGCTGATTACTTGTTTGAATACTGGAGACCTGTTCAGGTTTTTAGGTATTGTGGGATTTCCCCGGGAAAAGGAATAATATGATATTGAGGAGTCAGTTCCTATAGCGAGTGACTGGCTCTTCTGTTCACCTTTTAATATTGCACTTCAGAGCGTACATTTTTATTTAAAATAGGTTCTTCTGTGGAACGATTATATGTTTTAGTATCTTTCTGTGTTTTAGCACTTTTTAAAAGGATATCTTTAAGAAAAAGTATAACGAGGGTAAATTGAAAGTCTAGGGAGCTTTAAAATGAGAGAATTGGATGGGAAGTCATGGTAAGGGCAGCTTAAATGATAATATACAATTCATTTTGACTAATAGAAACAATGAAATAATTCTGCATTTAAACTGGAACAATGCCATCGGAAGCACTGGGCATACTGGAAGCACTTAATATATAAATTTTAGTGCTTACAGATAGTAAGAGTTTCAGGACTCACGGGTATATATTTTTTTAAGCATGTGCATATAACAAGGTACAGCTAAATGAGGCCTTAGGGTCAGTTATTGATTGTTTTGTATTCAAAATATCTTGAAACAAGCAATTTGATCATTTCTTTCAGAAAATTATCACTCTCTGATGAGCTGGCAAATATTGCCGTGATCAGTGGATTTGGGGTGAGGGTAATACCAACTAAAATTTAAACTTAAAAACTCCTGAAAAGAGTAGGTATTGTGAAACTAAAAAGATACGAATTACACATTAAAACTGACATGAGTCATGTTTTTGGGAGTATGATAGAAATGTATTATTCCTCATAGGCAGTGTTTTCATTAAAGAAAAGGTGCTTAATTTTTTATTGCTAAGTGATATTGGAAACGAGTTGAAATTTTGGCCAGATAAGATAAGGATTGGTTTTTTAAGGCAGCCTCTGCTTTGATCTTAAGTGAAATTAGGATCTTCTGAACAAAGATATGGTAATGCAATTTCAGTTTTGCTAAACTGATGTTATTGGCCTTAAATTTACCCTCTGAATGTTGAGTGTGCCGTTTTTTTCCTATTCTCTTTTTTTTGAGGCTGCATTAAATTCCTTTTGAAGAATCTTCCATAGGCAGTTAGGTTTGAGGTGTTAAATACAGCTTTTTTTTTTTTTTTAACAAAAGGTGTAACTTTGAGTGTTTATTTTGATGGAAAAAATATCTAAATCTTTTTTTTTTTTTTTTTTTTTTCCTACAGAACATCCAGTCATGGATAAAAATGAGCTGGTGCAGAAGGCCAAACTGGCCGAGCAGGCTGAGCGATATGATGACATGGCAGCCTGCATGAAGTCCGTAACTGAGCAAGGAGCTGAATTATCCAATGAGGAGAGGAACCTTCTCTCAGTTGCTTATAAAAATGTTGTAGGAGCCCGTAGGTCATCTTGGAGGGTCGTCTCAAGTATTGAGCAAAAGACAGAAGGTGCTGAGAAAAAACAGCAGATGGCTCGAGAATACAGAGAAAAAATTGAGACCGAGCTAAGAGATATCTGCAATGATGTACTGGTGAGAATCAAACATTCAAACATTCATTCTAGCCTCACTGTGCCAAAGGGTTCCTATAATGAATATCAGTTATGATACTATCACTTTTTTTCTTTTCCTTTTAAAATTTCAGTGTTCTAAATTTAAAGTCTTCAGGGTGTTCACACTGAAAAATGTTAAAACAATTGTAGTTAAGTTTGTATAAAATAAATGCAATAATTTCAATCAGTCCAAAGAGACTATAAAATAGACTGGTAGTGTTTTGCACTAATGAAAAAGATTAGTAGAATGACCATTTCAGTCTTGGTTGGAATATTTGTACTATTTCTAGGGCTAATTTTCTTAAATGTACCTATGTGGATATAGTAACTTTACATATCTTGGTGTTTTAATTCTCATCTGAGGGTATGTTTATTGATTTTTAGAGAGCGCGAGAGAGAAACTGATTGGTTGTCTCCTGTACTCATCCCCACTGGGGATTGAACCTACAACCTTTTGGTGTACTGAACAACGCTCCAACCAATTGAGCCACCCAGACAGGGCTATATATCTTGTTTTTATGTAAAAGAGATGTAATAGGAGACTTATAGACATAGTACCTGCCTACCCTTCCCTGGATTAGCCACTATGATGTTAATGTAATGAGTCAGCCATGCGGAAAACACTGGCTTCCGTTGCTCTTGCCTCTTCCTGAATTTAAGAGTTGGAAATCAACTTTTTGAACACTGACAACCACAATAAAAGGTCATGAATAACTGAAGCTTGATTTCCAGGTTCATTTGTAGTATTTTAGGTATTCAGTATCTACTCTGTTGTTGAAGCACTGCTTCTCTAAAAAGCTTTAAAGAATTAAACAGTACATTTTTATTAATTTTGCTTTTTTTTTTTACAAATAATATGTTCTGATTCAGAAAAGTTTAAATCTGAGGATAGATTGAAAGTAGTTTTACTAAATGATTACCCTTATATAGCAAGGCTTTAGGTTACACATTGGGTCTCAATATGGTAGGGCTCTGGTATAGAGAGAGATAATAGTACCTCAATTTCTCTGGACAGATTACTGAATCTGGGACTCGGTATAGAAATCCAGGTGCACTACTTATTATTTGGAACTTGTTCATGGAAGAATTATGAGCAATATGGGCTTTTGTTAAAGTTGTGATGGTATTATGATTTTTTTACACTAGTCTTTAATTACTAATGGAATAGCTTCGATTCCTAAATTACGAGTACTTTCCTCGTGGCATTTTCTTCAGGTTGTCTTTTTAAAGAACAATAATATTTTTTGTTTTAATTAACATGGGCTCACAAAGTCTTCTCATGTGGTATCTGCCTTGGGTGCATTTTTTATTGTTTTATTTGAAATCTTGACATCTAAGATGAGAAAGGAATTCCATGATTTATTGAAGCTAAATGACAATGCTTATCTTGTGGTTTATCTTATTGCAAAGGTAATAAGAATATTTAAAACGTAAAAATAATCATGGTTTTCTACCATAAAAAATAATGTTGGGTCTCCCCCACCCCCCACCCCTTGGTCTCTTTACTAACTACCTTGAGTACATGTTACAGAATTTTGTTCATTGTGGTGGTTTTCCCCAATTGCATCTAATCAAATAATTTTTATTTTGGTTTCAAAGAGTTTGTTAAAAGATAATTTCTCTTAAGACAAAAGTCAATTTTAGGGTTAAAGAGGGACATGGTAACATTTACCCTCTACTAACAAGCTTATTGGTTGTTCCAGGTAGGTATTTGCATGTTTTCCACACTGAAAGTATAAAAGCTCCTGTAGGTGTGAGGATTTTCCTAGGAAAAGACTGGCAGTTTTAAATTTGCTTCCTTTTGGTTTCCTTGTTGGGGGGGGGGGGGGTGGAGTGGTTGCTTATTGCATAGGGTCAGTGGATGAGAATAACAAGATAATCTCTAAATAGCTCTTTGTTCATATTATTATTAAGAGGGTTTGGTACTGGTTACTACCCATGTTCTTGATTCAGAATAGCACTGGCTTCTCACCAAGTCTAACTGAAATTTACTTTGAAAATTCAGATAAGTGAAACTTTAATTCCTTACCATACAAAAGGCTCAGAGAATTCTGAACAAACTTTTGCTTCCAGCTGTGGTCTTTTCATGAGTAAAATTCTGTTAGTGATCTTTGCATGACTTAATGCCTCCTAACATATAGTAGATACTCAAGTATTTGTTAAGGAGCTAAAGGGCTTCTTTTGGAAAAGAGGATAAGAGAACTAGGTCAGAAGCACTGCTAATTTTTTAAGGCCTTTTTCAACTTGGGAAATTCTGTATTTATAGATAATGTTTTTTTTACAAGCAGGTTTCTTGTCCCTATCATCTTTTCAAACAGGTTATGAAAACATCTTGCATAACATTTCTTTCCTCCTTTCTAGTAAAGTGGAATGATAAAATAGAGCAGAACTGATATTTCTCCCAGAGAAAAACATCTTTGAACTGATGTTCTAGATGTTTAGTAAAAATGTGCTTTAATTATATTTTAAGAGCTTACATAGAGTCAATTATAATTGTATTACTCAATTTTTCTGAACATTTATTTATTTATTTTCAGAAAAATACGCAGGTAATCCTCTTTTGGAATTAATGTTATTGGCTGGTAGTATCAGTGATGAACCAGGCTTCATTGTACTGTTGAGCACTTGACCAGGAAAATACCCTTGTTCTTCCCATAAAAAAGAGAGCTAACCTCCAGAGTTCCAAGTTTTTCCAAAGAGCTCTTCAGTTTTTTATTATTAAGTGGTTACTACCATTCTGTTCATGTGTGGTTTTATCAGGTGTTTAATTTTTATACCATTTACCAAGCAGACAAAGAGTAAGACCCATGTTACTTTGTACAAGAGTTGAATAGCATTACTGTGGGAAATGGTCACTGGCATATTCTTCCAGCGTGGACTTCACTTTATGCAAAAAACTTGGGGTTCTTCTCTTGTATTGTTAATATGAAATTGCATTATATGAACTAATGCAATCTGCCTTTCCTGCCAGATCATAGACCAAAAAGCTGTTTTGGTAGTAGGGGAGGGAGGGACTTAACACTATTGATCCCTAGCACCTCTTCTGCATTAATCCACAATAAGAAGCCAAAATTGGATAGTTTTGTCTTAACTATAATGAGATGAAAAACAAAATGAGGAAATACATATTAGAAAACCTAATTCACATTCAAAGAAAATTTAGTGGTGTAAAAGAGCTCCATACTTTGAGCCAGACCAACTTTTTTACTGTTTAATATCTTCTTGACCCAAGGAAAACACTCAGTCCTCTGAGAAAACTGAGCTCACTTAAATGGAAATGAAAATAATATCCACCCCCCTCCCCCATGGGATTGTTGTGGAGAATAAAAATCAGGTAAAGCCCTTGACTACTTTTCTGTGCCCTGTTTATCTCAGGTTTGGGGTTCTGTTGAAAAACAGTGACAATAGTACAAGACTGCCTATACTAGTATAGAGGTCCCTTAACTCATATCCAAGAATTGGATTTAAATTTTTTTTCTGGGGTAGAGGGTTCATTAGTGGCCAGCAAATTTTCAAAGTTTCATTTAAAAATGAAAACCATTGATATAAAGGAAAGGGGGGGCTTAGGAGGTGAAGCAGTCAGATAGTCTAACATTTGTAACATTTGGCAACAGTAGCTGAGTAATAGTACCAGTGATTCAGTTAACTTGACTGAGTTCAATTTTATTGTGCTTCTCTGCATTTTTATTTGCCCAGGACAGTTTTAAGGTGTGGTTGCTGGATACTCCGTTTTTACCTCCAGGCAGTTTTTGTGTCCTGCCTAGTCTGAATATATTAATATGTGTCTTCAACTTTAAAAAATGCTGTATAGAGTTGTAAGCCAAAAATCACTAGGCAGCTCATTTATTGGAATAAGGCCTTCTCAAAAAAATTCTGTAGTGTTATACTCATTTTTATGACTAAAGAGTTTTCACTGTAAGTATTAAGTGTTCTGCTGGTGAGGTATATGAAATGGAAATGAAAGAAAATAAAGGAATTAGAGTGGAAAGGTAGATGTTCACTATTGGTGGAAAAGGGAAGAATAATCAAGTTGATCAAGAGCAACAGGTTACTTATGTTTTCAGTATAACAATGCTTAAAGAAGAATGGGGTTCTTCTTACCTGTTGTAGTAAGAGAGGCAGATGACCTGGAGATGTTGATTAGATGAGCTGTGAAGATAGTTAAAAGAGAACTAAGAGGAAGAGATTAAAGAATTAGAAATTGGAATTAGAGTGAAAAACTTGACCAATGACTCAAGTATATAGAGAACATGCACACTTGAAATAATGATTCAGCTATTAAGCTACCCAAAAAAGAGGAAGAACTTGTAAGCCCATTTTTAACCTTTTCTTTGAATACGTATAGATCCACAGTTTGGAAATAATTTGCTAAACCAACCCCATAAGTATGTCTTTCATAAAATTTTATAAAAGGCCGTTTGAGTTTGCATAGTGGATTGAGAACTTAAATGCTTGATAAGCGGTCAGTTCAGAATCCTTCTAGAAATATTATGTAGTTTATTCTAATCCTTTAGTTGTTTGTCCAACCCAAGTGGTATGTGTGTGTGTGTGTGTGTGATTCCCCTTTAAAAAGTAGTTATTTTAAAGCGTTCAACTTAGTTTTCATAGGAGCACATCTTTTCATACTTGTATTTTATAACATTTAACATAATCTAAGTTATTATAGCCATTATAATGGCATAGTTTTGGAAACAAATCATCAGACTCTTAGTACCTGCTGATAGAAGCTAAAGGGGATTGGAGAGTAGCTGAGAAATCTGTCATCCTCAAGCATTTAGCCCAAGTAATGGGCATCATCAATGCTTACCTAGGAATGAAGGAACGTAGTAATAAGCCAGGCTCTCAGTTAAATGAAATTTTGTGTTCCAACAAATTAGGTGAAAATTTTGTAAAAGAGATGTTGCATTCTAGATCATGGTATCAGAACAATAGATAGATACTAATGTCATAGATAGGAATTAAATGTCATTGGACTCTTGAGATAAATTTTGATCACATTTTTTATTCCAAAGAAGGTGGTCTTTGGCTCGTTTCAGATTGGGGGGGGGGGTGTGTGTAATAAGTTTCTTAAAAAGTCAAAATGTGTTTTCTGACCGGTAAGTTAAAAAACTTGTCCATTAAAATTCTAATATGCCTTAGAATGTTTTCCCCTAGAATTCCTGAGGTCCCACTTGTAGTTTCATCTTGGTTTCCATTATGATGGTTTTACATTGAGAATAAACACTCATCTTTGAGGGATTTAGAATTGTTGTCAATTTCAATATGCTGGAAGCCAGGGTTCATCTTCCTTTTGAAAAATACTTGTCCTTTCTAACTACCTAATTTTAGCATATTTTCTAGACTTCATTAAAATGACATCTTAGACTAAACTTTGGACTTCATTTTCTGATTGCAAGTTGTTATTGCTGTGTTAACTAGATCATTCGTTCTCAACTTTTTACATTCATGTTGATAACTCATTTGTATAATAGATGCCCATTGGTAGTACCAGGATTATTTGCCATTCCCATAGTAGTAGTAGTAGTTCTACCCCTTACTCTCCCACTCAAAAGCATATTAGCAAGAAAATGATATTGTGAGGATAAACAGGATCTAATTCATTGGACAAAAGCTACATTATAAAACTTTTACTGCTTTTGGTGCTCATTCACTCTGACTTGCTACCTTTATTTTCTGTTCCCATCTTTATGGCCTGAGGGTTTCTGCTTTATTACTCTGATTTGGAATTTAACTTGAACCTTGATGTTTAAGTTGTTTTCAACTTTTGAGGATTGGCTTTATTCTTCTTGAAAACAGGACCTAGGACCATTAACATTTTTTATATTTAATTTGTAAAGTACACTGAAGAAATAGGATATGCTTAATATTTTTTAGGTAGTGCAAATTTGAATTAGGCGTGGGAGGAATAGTGTATTTAGCCATCATAGCTCTGTAGTTCCCATTGTACTAGGTACATTTCTGTGCAACAATCATTCTCCATTTGTTCTTTAGTGAGTAATTCCCTGTAATGATGAACAGCTGATACCTTTGTGAAAATTGCTATGCAGTAGCAGTTGTCATTTGTCATTGATTTAGTTTTGCATTTTCTGTTAAGGTACAATGTGACATAAGTAAGTAGTAACATAGTATAGAATAATCATACCTTGGCGGAGTTCACTGATTTCTTTCTGTTGACATTCTTTTGCTATAGTGTAGATTTTGGAGGCAGCAAAGCATGGCTGAGTATAGCTGATTTGTTGTTAGTATGATCTTGTATGGCATGGGCAATGTTTGTTTACATTGGAATAGATTACTAAAAAGTTTCAGCATATAAGCATTTGTGAGTTACTTTGGACAGAATTTGTTGTGAGCCTTCTTCCCTTCTTTCCCAGATAAAAATATATGTACAGTGGTATTAGCCATAGATAGGATGGTAAGGTGACAAGATAATAACGTAAGTACAGTCACTCAAGTGTTCATCTATAGCAGTACTTTTCAGCCTGTGGGTCGTGACCCCTTTGGGGGTCGAACGACCCTTTCACAGGGGTCGCCTAAGACATAAGAGTAGCAAAATTACAGTTAGGAAGTAGCAACGAAAATAATTTTATGGTTGGAGGTCACCACAACATGAGGAACTGTATTAAATGGTCACGGCATTAAGAAGGTTGAGAACCACTGATCTATAGAGTTAAGTAGGCTAAACTAAGACTTTGTCCAGTGGATTGACCTATATACGTGTAAAAATCTAGGCAAGATTTTACTGCATTTTAATTTGCAAGGGGTGCTCAATTTTTGTTGAATTGGAATTTTGTTTACTTGAATTGTTTAATGACTTGGATGTCAAGTTTGGAGATCTAAGTGTTTTTTAAATTAGCAATATTACACTTGATGAAAATCCTATCCAAAACACATTACTTTTAAAATTGACAGTTGGGGACAGTATTATATAGCCAGGCTGTAGTATACTTAGAACAAGCAAGTTCACAATTCAGTAAACTATTGAATACTTGACTGTCATGTTTGGAAATACAACATCCCATAGTGATCATGCTCTTTGTTAAGAGTGATGATTTTTCCTTCCAGTTTCACCTTTGGTTGTTTCCATTTGATAAAGGGGGATTATCATTAGACTGTTAATTGTATCATAGGGATAAGACTAAATGTGTACTATTGCTTTAGATGGTGATATAACCTACCACAGGCTATGAAGACTTTGGGTTTGAAATTTTAAATTCATTTTGTGACTTTGGGCAAGTTATTACATCTTCCACTGCTTCAAAATGCAAATGATCTGGGATGTTTTGAGCATTATTGAGTTAAAATACCTATGGTGGTATTAAGTAGCAAGTATACTGCTTTCCTTTTGTACCTCTGCGATGTCACTTCAGTGTGGCTTATTTATTAATTTTGAGATTTAAGAAAATTTTTAATAAACCGCTTAAAATACAACAATGAGAGGGAAAGTACTACTACATGTTGGTCGAATATGAAAGAGCTGGTTTTTAACCCCCTCTCCCCCCTTTTTTTAAAGGCTGATAAAATCAAGTCCCACTTAGGGAATTTTATACTACATAATATACAATGTGTAAGTTATGAAACTATCAAAAACAGTGTTTTAAACAAACCAAAAAATGCTTTGTGGTGGAAATATTGAGAAAAGGAGCCTTGGTTGGGCCCAGGTCAAGGTTGATGCCAAACTGTAAAGGGGGCTATAGAGGAGGAGAGAAGGAAAATAATCCTCAAGAGTGTCAGAACAGTTTTAACAGTTATCTAATGCTCTTTCTGGTACTTTTTACCAATTTTCTTTTAATCTTTAGAAATGACATTTTGAATGAGGTAAAACACTAATTTTCCTGGAATTACTTTGCTAGCATTAAGAATCCAGAGGCAGGCTATTCTCTGAAGTTGATTTAATTTAACAGTACCACTTAGAGTTAGCCCTTTTACCCAATTGATTTTTCAAGAAAGAAAACATTTTAGAATATTCCAGGCTTTCTGTCAGCATTAAGTTTTGTGCAGATCGTTTGTTTCATTTTTGGCAAAAACCAAGGAGCCAAATACTCTAGCTTTTAATGGGAATTATAATGAAATCTTAGGCTGGCTCTAACAAATTCCATAAACATCAGAGACAATATATCTTGGCTTTATCAGATTTCTTGTTGATTTTATAAAAAGTTAAATGGTGAAGATTGGCCATCCGTTGTTAATGGGAAATGCATTCAGTTAAGTGATTAGTCTATGGAGTGAAGCAGCACTGTTTCTTCATATCTGTATGACCTTATCATTTATACAACGCTTGAAATTTTACTTTCTTAGGCCAGTGTTGCACAAGAAGGTGAATTTAAAGTAAAAATGTCTGCTAATACCTACTAAATTAATTCTTTACGTCAGCTGAGTTTCAGCAATTTTGATGAAGCATTTTTCTAATTGGTTGGAGCATTTTTCTAATTGGTTACAGTTGAAGGAAAGGAAGCCATTCCAGCCACAAGGGGGAGTAAGAGACTAATTTCCAAATTGATGGACCCCTATTGCACCAAAAATACTAGCCTGCATTTGTTTTAGAATTTAAGAAGTCTAGGAAAGATAAAAGGTTAAGTGGCTTTACAGAATAAAGTGAAAATTCTGGGAAATTTCTCTTTGTGCACAGGGAATTAATTGTGCAAGACTAGAAATTGTGCTCTAGAATTGGAATTCAATTTCTAATTGAGGATGTTATTAAAAATGACATTCGTGGAGTATTTTGAGTTTCTTACTTGAATAATAAAATAAATTGAGAATTGAATTTTATAGAATCATTGAATTCATTGAAGGAACATCCAGTGTAGCTTTTTCATTTTTATAGATCAGGAAACTGGAGCTCAGAGGTTCGGTGACTTCCATTCAGTCATGCTGTAAGCATTAATAATTTCTGTCCCTTTATGGTAGTATTCGCTTAGTTATAGATTGAAACATGATATATACTCTGCTATGATGTATGGGTTTTAGGAGTGATGGGTTGCGGGGCTGTCAGAATAACTGGACTTTAATTAAAAGGGAGAACTACAGTTTTAGACTATATTTTAGGGTTCTGTACTTCAATGAAAATAACAAAAATTACATTTGAGGGCCCTTGTGTTTCTTGCCACCTTTTCCCTTTTAACCACTCATTTTTTATGCATGATTTGTATGAAAGCGGAATATCTGTTTCCTAACTTCTCTCTTCAAAGATCTGTTGTGTTCGTGGAAGAGAGGCTATGATAGTACAACCTATGGGTTATAGAGGCTTTGGTCTTTCCCACTCATACTTTTGGTGAGGTCAAGTTGAGGAGACTGTTGGCCTCAGTTATATTTTCCAATTGCAGTCTATAAATGTCTCATTAGTGGTTGATTCCTTTGCTTTGATATTCTGGGGCTATTTATTTGCTAATGACATTTTATGTATATCTTTGTGAAAATAAAATTTAACACTAGTTTTCATTTTGAAATAATTTTACATCTTCAAAAAATGGACACGTGTTAGGAAGAATTTCCCGTATCCTTTACCAGATTCAGGTGTTAACTAAAGTTAGTAAATTAGCCCTGGCCAGTTTGGCTCAACGGTTGGAACTTTGGCCCTTGGACCAAAGAGTCATGGGTTCGATTCCGGTCAAGAGCACATCTTGAGCCCTGGCCAGTTTGGCTCATCGGTTAGAGTGTTTGCCCATGGACCAGAGAGTCCTGTGTTCGGTTCCTGCTGAGGGCACGTACCTCCGTTGCAGCTTGGCCCCGGGCCCCGATTGCGGTCATGTGGGTGGCAGCCAGTCAATATGTCTCTCTCACATCTATGTTTCTCTCTCTCTTTTCTTTCCTCTCTCCCTCCTGCTCTATCTGAAGATAAATGCAAAAAAAAAAAAAAAAAGTCCTCGGGTGAGAATTTAAAAAAAAAAGAGCACATATCTCGATTGTGCTTCGGTCCCTGGCCCTGGTCAGGGTCATGCAGGAGGCAACCAATCGATGTGTCTCTCTCACATTGATGTTTCTCTCTCTCTCTCTCTCCCTCTCGGAAGATAAATGGAAAAATATCCTTGGGTGAGGATTTAAAATAAATAAAAATAAAGTGAGTAAATTAATAAAATAATTGATAAAATAAGCTGTATAACCTATGAAAGTTATTCACAAATTCTACCACTTTAATCTCCTAATTCTGGTTCAGAATTCAATCCAGGATCACACTTTGCATTTCATTGTTTTATCTCCTTACTCTTTATTTTGGTTCATTTTTTTCAGTCTTTGCTTTTCATGATTTTGATGCTTTTTGAGCAGTACTGACCAGTTATTTTGTAGAATGTCCCTCAATTTGTATTTGGTGATTCCTCATGATTAAATTCAGATTGTGCATTTTGGAGAAGAATTCCTGGAAGTGATATTGTGCCCTCCTTGGTGCATCATATTAGGAAGTTCATGATATATTCTTTACTTAACCATTTAGATAGGACCTTAGATATCTTAGCTCTGTAACTTATAATTTTCCTTTGAAATACGTTTTTCATTAGTTGACTTTACGTGTATTCTAATTGACAAGCCCAAATGACAGCACACAGCCCAGTTATTTAATTTGAGTGCATAGTGGCAAGTGGCCATTCTTTAAATATATGGACAGTCCCTGACTCAACAAATGGTTTGAGTTAATGATTTTTTTACTTTTTGATAGTGTAAAAGTGATATGCATTTAGTAGAAACCACACTTTGAATTTTGACTTTCGATCTTTTCCCAGGCTAGTGGTGTGCAGTACTCAGTAATATTCTGTAATAATGCTGGGCATGGCAGCAAACCACAGCTCCCAGTCAGGCATATGATTACGAAGGGTGAACAACCAGTACTCGACAGGATGTACTGTTGCCAGTGTTTTTTGGATATTGTGTTCTGAGCACATGGTTAAATGTATTAAATGCATTTTCAACTTAGGGTGGGTTTATTGGGATGTAACCCCATTGTTTTGGGGGAGCATCTGTATGCTTTATAATGAGTACTTATTAATTTTTTTTAGTTTAGTCCAAGGACCCTTATTCTCTAAATTCTCAGATTCCCATTTAAGAAAGAAAGGAAGGGCCCTGGCTGGTGTGGCTCAGTGGTTGAGCATTGTCCCATGCTCCAGAAGTTCGCTAGTTTGATTCCTGGTCAGGGCACATGCCAGGATTTTGGGTGGGTTCCCCCAGTAGGGGGGCACTGCAAGGAGGCAGCTTATCAATGTTTCTCCCTCTCCCTTTCTCTCTCTCTAAAATCAATAAAAACATATTTTAAAAATAAAAGGAAAGGAAAGAAAGGTGACCTTGAATTTTATTGTATTTATTTTTTAATTCTCACCCAGTGATATTTTTTTTAATTGATTTTGGGGGAGAGACAGACATTGATCTGTTGGGTTGCCTGCCATATGAGCCCCGACCAGGAATCTGAGACCCGCAACCTTTTGACATACAGGAGTATGGGGGCAATGCTACAAACAAATGAACCACCCAGCCAGGGCATGACCTTGAATTTTTTTTAAAAAATCTAAGGAATGCTGGTGGGGTGGCAAGTGTTCAGTCTATTAAAGGAGATTTCCTGAAATACTATTGGAAGAGAAGTTTTGAAATGAATGCTATAGTGAAAAGATTGAGCCCTGGCCGGTTTGGCTCAGCAGTTAGCACAAAGGGGCACAGACTGAAGAGTCTCGAGTTCGATTCTGGTCAAGGGCATGTACCCCGGTTGTGGTTCAGTGTCCGGCCCTGGTCAAGGTCGTGCGGGAGGCAACCAGTCGATGTGTGTGTGTGTGTGTGTGTCCCCGTCTAAGAATAAATGGAAAAATCTCCTTGGGTGAGGATTAAAAAAAAAAAAAAAAAGATTGAGGGTGCAGGTTGTGATTCTGTATTTGAAACTCCTGTCACCCTTCTTGGTAGCAGAGTTAGTACCAAAATCCAGGCCTCCTGACTTGCAAACAAATTTACTCTGCCTTGCTGCCTCAAAGTATCCTCCCACCCTCTCTGATGGAATGTTTTATCTCCCTTAGCGTCCTTCAGGGTTACTGCATAAACCTGGATCCTTGTCCGAGGATTCTGAAAGCATATTAGTATGTACCTAGCCTGCTCCTTGGCTGCTGTTTCTGAATATATGTGCTTTGAGCAATTTCTTATGTCTTCTAAGAAGCAGAGCATTGAATATTTTTCATTATCTAATAACATACAGTATCAACTTTAATAATTCTTATCATGTTTTATCGTAGCTCTTTCAAAGTTTAGTAAGATGATGAAACCTTGATTATTGTCTTCAGCATATTTACCTAAGATTTTCACCTTCACTCTCTTAAGATAGTTCTAAGTTTCCTGTTACGTTTAAATGAAGCTGTTCAAATTATGCATATATTGTAATTCAACCTGAGATTTAATATTTGAGTGCCTAATATGTGCAAAATAGGTCTTTAAGGAGCCAATAAGTAGGTTAAGAATGCATATGTATGTGAAAAGTTAAAGGTGCAAAATCATTTAAAATTATACTTGCTCTGAATAATAATTTAGATGTTACAGAGCATAAGATATAAAGTATAAAATTAAAACTCTCTGACATTCTACTACCTCAGGTAATCTCTATTAGGCCTTTCTATATTCTGGAATTTGCATTCTATCCTTAAAGAATGTACATGAGTAGGATATACAAACTATCCTGCCACACCACTTTAAGGAAAAGAAATTGGTATTTGTGATTAATGATAAAATTCAAGTTTTGAAACAAAAATGAGAATTTTAGAAAACTTGTATGCACTACCTTGATCTTGATAGTTTTCTAAAAAAATTTTTGTGAGTATAAAGTAATCTTAAGACCAAAAACTTTAAGACCATAAAATTAATTGTTACTACTAAATTTTTTTTCTAGAAAGTGTATTATGGTAATTTACTTGATTAGTTTATTGCTTGCAGGAAAGAAAATAGTTGGTTAGGGAATGTGGTTCAGATTGGACTATTTTACCCTCCAAAGGGATAACACTTTTTGTTCCGTTCTAAATGCTTTCTTTATATTAACTCATTTAATCTTCACAATAACCTTGTGTATAGTATCTACTACTACTGTCTCCCTTTTACAGATGAGAAACCTGGGCCCAGGGAATTTCCAGAACTTTGTCAAGGTGACAGAGCTAATAAGCAGTGAAGTAGGATTTGAATTTAGGCAGTAGGAGATCTGTCTCCATAGTCTGTGCCCTTTACAAGTCTGTTGTAAAAAGAATAAGTATCTTTTGTTGTTTGATATGACTTAATCCTCTGTTTTAAAAAGAAAGCTTTGTGTGCATTATTTCACTATTTGTACTAGTTACACACATTTTAAAATAACCCAAAATAAAGTACTAAAATTCAGATTTCAAAAAACACTAAAGCAGAGTTTTTAATGTCCAGATTCCTATGTCTTATATTTACTTCTGAGTAGAATGTCAACTCTGTGTCAGGAGCTGTGATTGGTGCTTTCTTGTTTATACTCTTCATTTAGACCTCACAGCAGCCTTTTGAAATTTCATTTTAATCATTTTATGATGAGAAAATTAAGGGCCTGAGATCTCAAAATTGATGAGGGAGGAATTCAGTCTGCCTAATTTTAGAATTTATATTATTTCTCTTACACCAAGCTATTGCTCCAAGAAGTGCCACCAGTTCAGATGGCAGTTTGGTGTTTCGGGTGGTTTCTAGTCTGATTGTTACCTAAAGATATGATGTTTTGTGCTTCCTATTTATTTCAGGCTATAATCATACTAAAGGACCAGTGAAAGGAGGTGGTATATCACTAGAATAGAGGTGGATTTTCAGTTTATAAACCTTTCATTAGAAGTAGTTTGTCCACAATCAGGATTGAATGTTTAGTTAATTTTCTGTGAGTAGGGGTAGGTTGAGCCTACCCCAGGAAGGGCAATCAGAACTAGATGACCTGTCAGTTTATGTGGTTCCTTAATTTTTATACACTCTAAAGTCTAAGCATCGATGTTACATAGACTAGCTTTGGATCAAGGCCTATGTTACAAAAACTATTGTTAATATATTCTGCCCGGCCTGGCCGGTGTGGCTCAATGGTTAAGCATCGACCCATGCACCAAGAGGTCGGCCGGTTCAATTCCCGGTCAGGGCACATGCCCAGGTTGTGGGCCAAATCCCCAGTGGGGGGCATGTAGGAGGAGGCCAGTCGCTGTTCTTCACATTGATAATTCTGTCTCTCTCCCTCTCCCTTCCTCTCTCTCTAAAAAAATCAATAAAGAAAAAAATATATATATATTCTGCCCTGGGTAAATTGACTGGCTTGGGGGGGGGGTCAATTACTTGAACCCTATATATCAGTTGTACTATTGCAGAGAAAGAAAAATCTTTCATCTCTAATATCTCAAGCTTCACGTTAGCTTAAGGTTCAGTCCTTCTTTAGAAACATGTATTTAGCTGTAGATTATGAACCATCTACAGAAAGAGGTATTGGATATGGGCTTCTAGTGGCATCTTTGCCTACTGTATAAAGTCAGAATATACATCGACTCTAAGTCAGCAAGTTAATCTTAGGTATTTTTTTAAATATTGACCATATCTTTAAAAGACAGTGGCTATGTTCAAAAACAGATTTTTAAATTGGTTGAGGGAATAATGTAAATTCCTAAATCATATTACGTTTCAGCAAGATTCATACTGATTAACATTGTTAGCTTCAGTTTTGTTCTTGAGTGTAAGATATTCATAAATTTTGTGTTTGATCTGAAAACCTTTTCCATTGTAATTATATTTGGATTAGAAAGTTAATGTACTATGTTATATGAAGACTTTTATAAATGAAAGGAACATCAGTAGTCCTTTGTTAAGTTGTGACAGGCCTCATCCCCTTCTCGTATAACGCTGTGTGTCCCTTTTAAATTCAGATTCTTAGTGTCCTTAGAGTCATCATTACTTTTATTGTACTACTGTAGATGAATGAAATTTAGGAAGTTGCATTGTATGCTTAGGATATTTTTGTATGTTTTGAAAATAGCTATTCTTTCTCCCTTTCATTTTC
Organism: Tadarida brasiliensis; assembly: GCA_030848825.1. NCBI lineage: Eukaryota > Metazoa > Chordata > Mammalia > Chiroptera > Molossidae > Tadarida > Tadarida brasiliensis. The sequence goes on along the minus strand of CM061272.1, from coordinate 41,669,601 downwards.
TATTTTGCTTGCTTTCAGTTTTTTCCTTGTCACTGCTGCTTTTTGATAAGTGGTGTTTCCCTTTTTTTTCTCCCTTTGTTTTTATTCTTTCCATCTTGGTCTTCTCCCTATATTGGTCTATTTTCTCAGGCTTCCAAATGTGAAAAATTGAGCTTTCATTTTTCTTTGGTTAATTTGACAAATTAACATACTTAGTCACCTGTTTAGTCTTATAGTTATCTTAATTCAGTGAACTTCTTAACTGCATATCTTCCATTAGAGTTTAATGAGACCATTTTATTTGTGAATCCTCTCTACAAAATACCCAAGTGATTAATTTCTCCTTAAAATCTGTATAAGAAGAGTGGAACTCACTATCTGGGTGGCCTATTTCAAGCTTGGAACATTCATATAATTTTTAGATTCCTCATTATTCTTGCTTGCTTACCTGGATACTCTCCAGTTTGGACACGCTTATACCTTTTTTTTTTTTTTTTTTTTAATCCTCACCCGAGGATATTTTTACATTTATCTTCAGACAGAGTGGGAGGGAGGGAGAGACACATCGATTGGTTGCCACCTGCATGACCCCGACTGGGGCCAGGGACGAACCACAACATACATGCCCTTGGCTGGAATTGAACCCAGGACTCTTTGGTCCGCGGGCCAGCGTGCCAACTGCTGAGCCAAACCAGCCAGGGCCATGCCGATATCTTGATACATTAAAATGAAAACAAACAATATACTCCAGATTTGGTCTCATTAGTCCAGTGTAGAACTGAATCATTTTCCTTAACTTCCTTCCTAATTTTATTAATATCTTGGGAATCACATTATCCTTTTTAGTAGACATATCACCCTATTGAAGCAGAGAAAATGTAACCGCAGTAGTACGGGTCAGATTGCCTAGTTGGAGTTGTATCTTCATAAGTTAGCTGTGGTTTTAAGCACATTACATTATATTGTCTTTTACAAGATGGAGATCATTGTAGTTTGTACCTCATAGGTAAAGTTATGGAAGGATCAAATTAAACAATCCATATAAAATGTTTAATTGAAGCGCCAAAAATGTCATGTTTATTATTGAAACGTTATTATTTTTCTCATTTGTCTATTGCATAACAAACCAATCAGAACTTAGTGACTTAAAACAATGATTTATTCTTGTGATTCAATGGCTTGCCTAGTATTGGCTGAGGTCACTTACTGCTCTGCATTCAGCTGGAACTGAAATAACCAGTTGTCTTCATTTAACATCTACCATGATTGGAGCTGACTTGGCCTTTCTCTCCAGCAGGGTAGTTTGACTTTTGGCATCCTGGCTCAGGGCTCCAAGAGAGCAAAAGGGGAAGTTGCCAGTCCTCTTTTGGGTTAGGCCCAGAACTGGAACAGCAGTCATTTCCACCACATCTGTTGGTCTAAGCAAGTCAACAAAGCAAGCCCAGACTCTGGGGAAAGGAAATAAATTCCACTTCTTGACAGGAGGAGGAATGGCATACATGAACAGGGTTGACAGGGGAATTGGTGGAGGCCATCTTTGGAGACAGTCTACCACAGTTCTCTTCTTTCATAATTAGCTTTCTGAACCAGTGTGTTAGTCCCTTTAAATTTATTCTTTAACCCAGTCTTTCTTGCTTTTTATTTTTTAAATCTTAATGGTTCTTAGTTTTATGTAATCTGATTCGATAGACAAAAGTATGCCATTTACTTTTTCTCAACTTCTTTAAGTGTTGATTTTTTAAAAATTGATTTTTAGATAGAGAGGAGGGGAGTGGGAGAGAGCGAAACCGATGCCTTCTGCATGCCCCCTACCAGGGATCAAGCCCGCAACCCGGGCATGTGCCCTGACCAGGAATCGAACCATCAACCTTTCAGTGCACGGGACGACGCCCATCCACCTGAGCCACACCAGCCAGGGCAGAACTACACATATTTAATGTGTGCAGTTTGATGAGTTTGCTTCCTCAATTTTTTTTTCGATTATAATTTACATTCAGTAGTATTTTGTGTTAGTTTCAGGTGTAGAAGCATAGTGGTTAGACAGTCATACTTTACAAAATGGAGTATGTTGCCCCCTCTCCCACCCACTGTCAACTTACATTTAGCATTTCACAACTGATACTTGGTCTTTTTGGTCCATCATAGGGCCACTAATCAGCCTGTTATCTCACCTTCCTATTACTTGTAGGTTCTGGTTAATGGCTTTCAAGTTATTTTGTTTTTGGTTTAATCAGATATAATAGCTAATTTAGTGTTCACCTTGGGGGAAGAGGTGCTTACCTACTATTTAAAAAATTCTCTATGAGTTTACCTTTGTGTAAAACAACATTTTTATTTTTTTAAATATTTTTATTGATTTTTTTTTTTTTTTTTTTTTTTTTTTAGAGAGAGAAACATCAATGTGAGAGAGATAAGTGGACTGGCTGCTCCCTGCACGCCTCCTTCTAGGGATCGATCCTGCATCCTGGGCACATGCCCTGACCTGGAATCGAACAGGGACCTCTCAGTCCATGGGACAACACTCAATCCACTGAGCCACACTGTCCAGACTAGAACAACAGTTTTAGGCTTACAGAAGTTAGGACTCATAAAAGATGAATTACTAATTCTCATAACATTTATCGGCACCTTTTCTAAATAACATATACAAGATTTCTGGTGTATACTTGAGCATTTTACATCTTAAATGATTCACTCTTAACTAACTACACGATTGTGGCCTGCATCTTTACATATGTACAGTGGATTAGGTAAAGTAAATTGAAAAGTGAAGGACGTGACTAGGCAGTGTTATTTTTAGTTTTGATGGTCTTTCCTGCTAGACCACTTATGCACAAACTGGAGACTATCTTGCTCACCATTATATTCTCAGTGCCTAGCACAGTGTCATTTAAAATCTGTGTGGAGAATAAGTGTGAATGAAATATGAGATAGGAATGCCTAGGTAGGGAATTGATTTCATGGCTGGGCTTAGTTATTATTACTTCTTTTACTTGAAAATAGTCTTAGTATCTTATTATCTTTAATAATATGTAAATGAGCCAGAGAGTGGTTCACAATTGAGTTGTATATGAAGCCTTTAAATTTATATATTTTCTCCATTGTTTAATGTGAAGTTATTTTTGAATTCTAATCACATTACATTATTTATTTACTTGCCCTTCATAGTCTAACCTTTAGCTTAGCCAATCGGAAGCTATTGTGTGGAGTTGCCACAGTTTAAACCTAGACACTGACTCCAAAGCCGTGTACCATGTTCCATAGTTGAATGAATAATGCATTACCTGAAAAGGCCTGGTCATTTGTTTCTTAAGTGAAAAAAATCTACTTATTACATTAAATGGAACTATCTTCTGTTGTTTGAGGCAGATCCCCAAACAGCAGCCATAGTGTTCAAAGATTGTTCATGCCCTAAAGAGCATATTGTTGAAAGAGCAAAACACTTTTGCAGCTGAGAGATCTTTGAACATGAAGGTATGGGTGTGGTGTGGTAACAATTTCGTTATCCTAATCAAAGTGCTCTTCTGATTTCAGGCCAGTGGTTTTGTTTTATTTATTTATTTATTTTTAATCCTCACCCAAGGATATGTTTTCACTGATTTGAGAGAGAGAGGAAAGGGGAGAGAGATGAAGCATTGATGTGAGAGAGAAACATCAGTTGGTTGGTTGCCACACGTTTGAGCCCCAACTGAGGATCGAACCTGCCTCCTTTTGGTGGACAGGACAATGCTCCAACAACTGAACCACACTGGCCAAGGCCAGGCCAGTGGTTTTAAATATTGCTTAATAATCACAGGAGACATTTCAGGTTGACTTCTGTCATCTTCATTCCCTTTTTTATAATGCAGCTTAGTCCTACTGCCAACTTGGCCACAACCCCACTTCATCTGGTTGTCTGTAGCTTACCTCATACAAAGGAGGGAGAAGGTGGGTTAAGGCTTATTCACCCCTCACCACTGGAACATAACAATGGGGTAAATAGACAAAATTAGAGTTGCTATTTAAAAGCATTTTTTTATGTTATATTGCATAGTAAGTAGGTGCTATATAGACTAAACTACTGGGTGCCTGCCAGAAAAATAGAAACCAAGAATTTTAGATACCTTTTTTCTTTGTAAAAATTGACTTCTTTGGAGCTAAGCCCAATTGAAGATTGACTTTCACCTTGATTCCTAGAGTAGATTTAGTACAAGGAAGTGGGTGGTGAGAGTGGCGTTTTGTTTTTAAACTTTTGCCTAGTTCTATTACTAGAATTATCTTCCCCTTAAAAGAAAAATAAATCACTTGTTTATTGTTCCTTCTTCCCCTAATATGGTGATCTCATTTTTTGCTTTAATTCAGTCGTAGAGTATAATTATTAGCATGCTAGGATTAAAATTAGTTTAGATTGTTATAAACAAAATTATATAGGAGGAAGTTTTGTTTATAGTGATCTATAAACATGTATCTTATTAGCTAAGTCACTTTAATGAAATTAAAGATTTACTCTTCAGAACTGTAATTATCATAATTCTACCACTGTCTTAATTTAGTTAAGAAAAATAAAACTTTTACTTTGAACATCTTTACCTGTTGTGAGGTATTACTTAAATTGTGTTCTTATAAATGGAAGTTCATTTTGTCTATTTCCTCTGTCATGGACTCTGGTAGTTTCTATTACATTATTGGCTTCTCTATGTGGTTTACATTTTAATATCATGACTACCTTTTTTTTTTTTTTTTAAGCATTTTATTTATTTTTATTTAATTAATTTATTTTTGTTATAGATGTTTCTCCTTTTTCCCCCATTGACACCCTCCTCCCGTTTGCCCCACCCCACATTGTTGTATCATGACTACCTTGAAAATGGAAAAGTTGCCAGCTTTTTAGAAAATGATATAAGTATTGCTGTCTAAAGCATTCTGCTTTTAAGCCACAAATTCATGAACCTACTTTATTCAACAATTGCATTATTGTTGATGACTGTGTTAAAATGTTACAACTAAGGCTTTAGTATGCTCTTAAGTAATGTATATTCTTTCAGTTTTGTAAATGTTTTGTTCTTATTATGACCTTCTTCTTTTCTTTCCAAGTCTCTGTTGGAAAAGTTCTTGATCCCCAATGCTTCACAAGCAGAGAGCAAAGTCTTCTATTTGAAAATGAAAGGAGACTACTACCGTTACTTGGCTGAGGTTGCTGCAGGGGATGACAAGAAAGGTATGCTGTGTTTTTCAACCTGTTTGTTGAACTTTTATAAAATAACATTTTTTAATGTTATTTCTAAAGTGTAAGCAGGGTTTTTGTTTTTGTTTTTTAGTTGCTCAGAGTACTAAATGAAGGACAGTAATGCACTTTTTGTCTCCTTTTTTAGTCCTGAGAATATATATCTACTGCCTAATACTGGTATTCTAAAATTACAGCTTGCTGAAAAGCTAATTTTTTGTATAGGAATGTTTCCTCTCATAGTTTGAAGAAATAGTGGTCACAGCATAACTGTAGAGCAGTACAAACTAATAAAATGTAATAATACTGAGGTAATCAGAGTAATTTTTGTCTTGACATTGACCAATAGCTAGTGTGGTATACCGAGAGAAGCTTATTTTGTAAATTAAAGAACTGCATTCAGTTAAGGTTGCTGCATCTTGATATTATAGGATATCGTTGGATATTAAAGGTTTGGCTTAAGGGGTAGAGATAAAGTATAAGTTACATCAATACCTTTTGATGTGTTTTATTATCAAGGGATTGTGGATCAGTCACAACAAGCATACCAAGAAGCTTTTGAAATCAGCAAAAAGGAAATGCAACCAACACATCCTATCAGATTGGGTCTGGCCCTTAACTTCTCTGTGTTCTATTATGAGATTCTGAACTCCCCGGAAAAAGCCTGCTCTCTTGCAAAGACAGTATGTATTTTACTTTTTACATGGAAATTACAGTGATCCTTATTATTTGAGCACTGAAATGTACTTTTTTAAATCATAGGCTTTTGATGAAGCCATTGCTGAACTTGATACATTAAGTGAAGAGTCATACAAAGACAGCACGCTAATAATGCAATTACTGAGAGACAACTTGACAGTAAGTACAGAAAATGTTTTTCTTGATCATAAAGTTACCTCCATATTTATACAGCTATGGTAGGGAGTTAATAATCTCATTTACAAAATTTCAGATGCTCTGCAGAATCCAAATAGAAATCTATTTTGTCTAGTCTCCTAGTTAAAAAGGTCATGATTGTCGTTCCCCCACCCCCACACACACACCCCAGGGGGGGGCCTGCCAAAGGCCCACGTTGCCATTATCACTGAAAAAATTGACAGTAATTTCTTATGTTAACTATCTTAATAGTGTTCAAATTTTAGTTGTCTCTATTTTTCTTTCTTTTTTTACAGTTTCTTATTTGAATTGGAATCCAAATAAAGTCTGCACATTGCATTTTTTTTTAATGTGTCTCTTTGGTCCCATAGGTTTTCCCATTCTTCTCTTTTAGATAAATATTAAATTTGAAGTTAGGTGAAAAAATTATCAAGTGTCTGCTGTGTGCCAGGTAAAGAGCAAGGAATGAAGATTATAGTCTAGTGCTACTGGTTTTTGTTTGCTTTAGGGCCTTTTTTCTTGGGGACTCTAAATCATTTTATACATTTCACTTCTTCCAGCTTTATTCTAGTCCACTGCCAATTCTACATTCTAGTGTTGAAGTTCTTCACAGAGTTTTTTTAAGCAGTGTTGTGTATTTGTTTATTGTTACTGAACACCTAAAATTGTTTTAGAAAGTAATTAGGGGGCTACCTACACACTTGCTAGATTTTTATTTTAAGAGAATAAGCCATGGTTTCTTACAGAATGAATCTTTTTATATCAAATGAAAGAAGTGCTTCAGTTTGCTAGCTAATTTTAATATAAAGAATTTTTTATATTTTTCCTGTTTAAAGTGACTTGTCATCTTAAAAGGTAGAACCTGAGACCTAGTTACTATGTTGTATTGTAATCACTTTTTTTGAGAGAGAGAAAGATAATTGAGAAACATTGATGTGAGAGAGAAACATAGATTGGTTACCTCTCTCGTGCACCCCTACTGGGGATTGAATTTGCAACTTGGGTATGTGCCGTGATCAGGAATCGAACCCATCACCCAACAAATAAGTTAGAAGGAAACTTAAGATTCTTATTCTGATTTGTCACTATTTACTTTATGTTTACTGTGTCTTCTCTGTGAGCCTTGGTAGTGTCATCTCTTATTATCGGTTATTGAATTAGTTATTTGTCAAGTAACGAGTTTTTCCCAAATTTCCTAGTACTTGAGTTGGGATCTGGGTGACCAGATATTGTCAACCATAACCCTAGGAAGAGTATCTTGTATCAGATTTTTTAATGTTCATATGTAAACTTCAATAGTCCTTAAATGTTAGAACTAGAAAGAGATGTTAGAAGACGAACTCACATTGTCTTATAAAATTCCCTGTTTAAAAAGGGAGCCCACAGACTTCCAGAAGTCAATTAGCTAACTGACCTTGGAAGAAGTCTCCTTTCCAGACCAGAGATATATTTGGTCAATAAATAAAACTAATGGTTGATTGGGGAAATAAGAAATATTAAGTGAGATTTTTTTCCCATTTAATTTTTCAGTGTATAAGCAATATAAAATTTAGTCGTCTTGAATCAATTCTTTTATAATTACCTCTAAAATTATAGAATGGTAAGACTTTTTAACAATGTTAATATTTCAAACAGTTGAAATAATGTTTTTAATCTGCTGAAAAACTAACACTAATGAAGAAAATTAATAGAATCCATAATTCTATCACTATGGGACAATTCAGTTTTTATCTCTTGGAAGATTTGGCTCTGACCATACTGATTTGTTTTCAAGTATTTATTTTGAATTAGACAAATTCATAAAGGTTTATTTTTCTAAGCTAAAAATAATTAGAAAAGCTAAATTTGTATTTTTATTCTGGTTCTTGAATTTCATGGAGAGTTGGAGTCTAAATTCTACCAAGGGAAAGTAGTGAACGTGAGTGCCTTGAGCAGAGGACAAATTAGATGATTCTGGTTTAGTTAGACTAAACCTGTACATCCATCTGTTGTCATTGGAGCTATTCAGGACAATCTAATATTCTGATAAACTATTATTGATACTTAACACTTCTATGATTTCTTCTGCTTTTCTCTTTAATTTCTATGAATAACCAAGAGTTTCTTGCATTTGACTTTGTTATTTGAAGACATATCTGCTATGTACTTAACATGTTTACAAAATGATTAGGGAGAAAAGAAATGTGTTATATTGAGGTGTTTGTATCTTGAAATTATCTTCAGTGCTTTTTTTTCTTTTTTTTTTTTTAAGAAAGCCTTTTAACAAAAACTATGGTAATGTTCTGGTACCTTGGCATAGTCATTAAGATTTTTTTTTTCAAACTGAAACATGCTAAAAATCTTTCCTTCTTTTACCAGTTGTGGACATCGGATACCCAAGGAGATGAAGCTGAAGCAGGGGAAGGAGGAGAAAATTAACCGGCCTTCAAACTTTTGTCTGCCTCATTCTAAAATTTACACAGTAGACCATTTGTCATCCATGCTGTCCCACAAATAGTTTTTTGTTTACGATTTATGACAGGTTTATGTTACTTCTATTTGAATTTCTATATTTCCCATGTGGTTTTTATGTTTAATATTAGGGGAGTAGAGCCAGTTAACATTTAGGGAGTTATGTTTTCATCTTGAGGTGGCCAATATGGGGATGTGGAATTTTTATACAAGTTAAAAATGTTTGGCATAGTACTTTTGGTACATTGTGGCATCACAAGGGCCAGTTAAAATTGCTTCCATGTCTAAGCAAAGAAAACTGCCTACATATTGGTTTGTCCTGGTGGAGAATAAAAGGGATAATTGGTTCCAGTCACAGGTGTAGTTGTTGTGGGTACTTTAGTTTTGGAGCACTTAGAGGGCTGTGGTAGAAATGGATATCCCATGGATAGTACATGTTGAACCATGTGTGTATCTGTGGAATACTCAGTCTCAATGTGCACACCTTTGACTACAGCTGCAGAAGTGTTCCTTTAGTTGTGACCCAATTTACTCTGGATAAGGGCAGAAACGGTTCACATTCCATTATTTGTAAAGTTACCTGCTGTTTGCTTTCATTATTTTTGCTACACTCATTTTATTTGTATTTAAATGTTTTAGGCAACCTAAGAACAAATGTACAAGTAAAGATGCAGTAAAATGAATTGCTTGATATTCATTACTTCGTGTATATCAAGCACAGCAGTAAAACAAAACAAACAAAAAAAACCATGTATTTAACTTTTTTTAGGTTTTTTTGCTTTTGTGATTTTTTTTTTTTTTTTTTGATACTTGCCTAACATGCATGTGCTGTAAAAATAGTTAACAGGGAAATAACTTGAGATGATGGCTAGCTTTGTTTAATGTCTTATGAAATTTTCATGAACAATCTAAGCATAATTGTTAAGAACACGTGTATTAAGTTCATGTAAGTGGAATAAAAGTTTTATGAATGGACTTTTCAACTACTTCTCTACAGCTTTTCATGTAAATTAGTGTTTTGGTTCTGAAATTTCTCTAAAGGAAATTGTACATTTTTGGAAATTTATTCCTTATTCCCTCTTGGCAGCTAATGGGCTTTTACCAAGTTTAAATACAAAGTTTATTGTAACAAAATACTACTAATAGAACTACTGTTCCCAACCATGTCCCATACCTAGCCTACCCCCAGCCCCCTGAAAAAAAGGTGTTGGGTTTTTTGTTTGTTTTTCAGAGGTGTGGGGATTGGAAAAAAATAATGTGTTCCATTTAAAATTTTAGTATATGGCATTTTCTAACTTAGGAAGCCACAGTGTTCTTGGCCCATCATGACATTGGGTAGCATTATCTGTAAGTTTTGTGCTTCCAAATCACTTTTGTTTTTAAGAATTCCTTGATACTGTTATAGCCTGCCTTCAACTTTGATCCTTTATTCTTTCTATTTGTCAGGTGCACACAAGATTACCTTTTTTAGCCTTCTGTCTGTCACCAATCATTTCTACTTGGTGGCCGTGTACTTGGAAAAAGGGGCCGCATGATCTTTCTGGCTCCACTCAATGTCTAAGGATACCCTGCTTCCTTTGCTTGCATCCCACAAACTATTTTCCTCATTCTATTTACTGCAGCAAATCTCTCCTTAGTTGATGAGATTGTTTTATCTCCCTGTGAAACTCTACCTATCCAGAATGGTCTGTCATTGGCTGCCTTTAAAATCTTCTTCCTCTTTTCTTTAAATAATGGGGCTAAGTTATACCCAAAGCTCACCCACCCTACAGACTATTTCCTCAGTACCTTGCAAAAACACCAAACAAAAATACCATTTCAAAAGAGGTGTATTTTTTTTCTTTTAGAATGTAAGCTCCTCAAGAGCAGGGACAATGTTTTCTTGTATGTTCTATTGTGCCTAGTACACTGTAAATGCTCAATAAATATTGATGATGGGAGGCAGTGAGTCTTGATAATAAGGGGGGAAAACCAAAATCCCAAATACTGTTTTGTTGCTTGTTTTATTATGAACTCAGATTCATTGGGAAATAGCCCTTTGGGACAATTGTCCCAAATATTACATTCAAATAAAAGTGCAATGGAGTCCTTGGGGGTCTTTCTTTTCAAGGAGAAAAGATCTCATGCATTTGGGTCAACAACATAATGCAACTTCACTCACAGCTCTTTTTTTTTTTTTTTTTTAATTGATTTCTCCCGGCCCCCAGGCCAAGGACATGAAATAATCCATAGCTTAGGAGAATTAAATTAGACTGAGGAGATGAATCTCATTCAAGTATGTTATAAGTAAAATCTGAAGCTTGTCACATTTGCCTATTTGTGTGTGTCAGTCATCTTACTAAACTAGTTTGATTCTGAAATAAATTCTGATACTCATTAATACTAGGTGTTAATATGTTTCTGTGTAGTAGTTCCCAATAGATGATTCCAACCTGAGATTTTTTTGCCTTGGATCTGAAAAATAAAATTCTTGTACTTTATTTCTTTAATTGTCCCAAATCCAGACTTCATGTCTGTTTTTGTCAATATATGTAGTTCCAGGAATTTGGAGAATTCAATGTATTTTGTGTGTGTGCTATTGAAGTTGTTAAGCAATACATATGCATTATATCCACTTTAGAGTTGTCCTTTGAGAGTAGAGCGGCAGTGTGTGATTAGTTGAAAGTATGGACTTCACTATAGCTCTGGCCTATGGTCCTGGCTTTTTAAAATAGCTGTTGCTTTGTGCTATAAAGGTAATGGGGGAACGTCAGGGGTGGGGGTAGTTAAGATTAAAACTATGTCAAGTGGTTTAACTAGAGGGACTCAAATTTTTTTCCTTCCTGTCTTTCCTGCAAAATAGTCATCAATTCTCTGCCATGGCCCAGAGCATATTTTAAAATTAGTTAAGGCCAATTTGGAGTCTGCAATCTTAGATTGTTTGTAGCCATACCTCAGCTTGAGATGATAAAATAATTTGAGAACTCATCAATGTTTAAAAATTTTTCATAGACCCTGAGTGCAGGTACAAGGATTTTGATAGATGTTTTTAAAACTTGCATAAACTGAATGCAGATCTAAGAAGTTAGACTTTCTAGCAGTGGCAGCATCATTTAAATGGTTTATATAATCTTCACGAGAGGAGAAGGGTACTTTATTTGGATGCAAATATGCCATAGTAGAGTCACTGCATGAGCCCACAATGTTAAGAACTTTCTAATTGGTGCTGTGTGTGCTCAGATATAGTTTTACATGTTCCTGTAGGGAAAGGTCAAATCTTAAATAGCTTTACTATATTTTGTCATACCACATAGGAAATTACTGTGGTGGAATTGAAATATCTAAAGTTGGTGGCTGAGACAGGTGTAAAATGGCTAGATTTCGATCCTTTTCTAAATATGAATTTACATAAAAAATATGTTATCTTGAGTGTGTCTTAACAACAGTCGCAGTCTCATTGGTTAACCTCAGTTCTTTTAAAAGACTAGTGACCTAAAAAGATATTTCTGTGTCTAGATGGGTATATAAAGAAACTTCACAACAGGCCTCTAAGGAGGATGCTACTCTTGGATGATAAAATGGTGTTCAATAACCCATCACAGTAGATCCGCTTTAAAAATTCTAAAACTGACCTTTAAAATGTGTACATACAAATTTGCTTAATACTACTCGCCTGGATCCTTTGAAGTCTATATGACTGTCATCCCCCACGTATTTTAGGACTTAAAAGTTACTGCAACTGCAAAACTCTTCATAGGCTATTTGGAAAACATCTGCACCTGCCCTGTACTACTACTACCATGATTACTCAATTTACAGGAATGTTCAACCATGATGTTGGACAAGCAAGTGTATGTGTCTCGGAGCATAAACCAAGCTAAGAGAATGGATTATATTTAGGCAGGGCTAATACTGACCCTAGGTGATGCAGAGACTCGCATAGTTGATTACTTTTGAGTGCATTCCATGAAATTTCTGAAAGTCTACACTAGTCTAATGTTAAAGACTTGTCAGTGTTAAATCAATTTCCAATTCCAGATCTTCAAAACCTATTTTCAATAGGTGCTTACATTTTTTTGTTACTGGATGTTTGGGCCAGCACTGTTAAATCTATTTAAGAAGGGTTTTTAACAAGATTTATGTTTGAGTCAAGACTTGTAGAATGAATGGGATCCAGATGGAGGTTACATACAGCATGTGCAAAAGTATCAAGAGAACTTAAAAGGCAACTTCCAGGAACATGCAAGTGAGGGGCCCAGAGGGAAGAAAGCAGAACAGATAAGTTATGTTCTGCTATCTAAATAAGCTATGGTTTTCATTTCTAATGCTTTTGATCACCTGAGGGGAACTTGTTTAAAATGCCTGTTCCCAGCATGAAGTCTCAGGGTTGGAGCCCAGGAATACGCGTTTTTAACAACTCCCATGGGCTGTATGATTCAGTGTCCACACTGCTGAAGTCTAGGAGTAGGGTGAACACATACAATGCGTGGGAGAAAAGGGGTGCATAAGACTGCACTTCAAGCCAAAAGCTGCCTCAAAAACCAGTTTGCAAAACAAAAGTCCATGGATATGCTCAGCGGATCATGTTTCCCAAGCAAAGAGATTAAGGTTAAAGGTTGGTTATTTGTTACAACAGGTTTTTCACATAATGACTCAGGTTTAGTTTGAGAGGAGGTACCATAGAGAACTTTTGCTGTGTCAGGAGGAGACAAGTAACACTTATGATGTGGATTTTTAAAAAATGAGTTCCATTTGTGTTGCTTAACTCATGCCATGTGCAAAAATCAAATCCAGAAGAATGGACTTAAACTTCAGAATGTTCATAAGATGTGGGTGAATAATTTGCTGACCTTGAAGATGGTAAGAAAAGATCTCTTTATTTTTTAATTCTCACCTGAGCATATTTTTTTATTTATCTTCAGATAGAGTGGGAGAGAGACAGAGAGAAACTTCGATGTGAGATAGAGACATCAACTAGTTGCCTCCCTCCCAACCCCTGCTAGGGCTGGGGATGAACCATAACCAAGGCACGTGCTCTTGACCAGAATCAAACCCGAGACTCATTGGTCCGTGGGCCGGATTCTCTAACCGCTGGTTCAAACCGGCCAGGGCAGAAAAGATCTCTTAAAATGGACACAGAAAACAGCTTAAAAAATTATGTAAATTCAGATCTTAATGTATGAACCTTAATATAAATTCAACTACATAAAAATTTAAATATCTGGATGTGAAAAGTTAATCAACTGAAACAAGAAAGCATCCATATAATAAAAAATTATCAAAAGGGATTTTAAAAAGTGGGCAAAGATTTTGAAAACGCATTTTCATAGAGGAAGTATGTGACCAATGAATACATGAAGAGAGGTTTAAGGTAAATGCAAATTGAGACCACAATTTGATACCACAGTTTAGCCCCATTGATTAGTATAACTTGAAAGTTCCATACCAATGGTGGACATGATGTGAACTGAGATCTCTTGCACATTGCTGATGGGAGTTTAATACAGCCCTTTGGAAAACAATTTGCAATTATCTTGTAAAGCTAAATGTTTATATCACTACAACTGAGCAATTCTGGGTATATCTCCTAGAACACCTGCATGTGTGCACCAGGAAATAATAAAAGAGTATTCACACCCTGGCCGGTTTGGCTCAACAGTTAGAGCGTCGGCCCTCGAACCAATGAGTCGCGGGTTCAATTCCGGTCAAGGGCACGTACCTCAGTTGCGATTCATCCTGGCCCTGGGCTGGGGTCCTGCGGGAGGCAGCCACTCGATGTCTCCGTCCCTTTCACATCAATGTTTCTCTCTCTTCCTCTCCCTCCCTCCCACTCTATCTGAACAAAAATGGGGGGGGGGGGAGTCCTCAGGTGAGGATAAAAAAAAAAAAAGTATTCACAGATGCACTGTTTGAATTGTTTTTAGCAAAAAAAACAATCCAAATGTCTATTGAAAGAAAAATGGATATTTATCCAATGACAGTCTTCATTAATGAAAATGAATCAACTACAGCCAATGGGTAACATGGGTGAATTTTAATAACTATATTGACTTAAAAAAACTCCAGTAGACTACATAATACAGTATAATATCTTTATAAAGTTCAACAATGAACAAATCTTATGCTTAGGCAGATGTATATGTGATAAAACTTCTTCCTCTACCAAGAATACAAACAATAAGTCAAAATTATAACAGGTTTTCTTTGGAGAAGAAGCAGGGGGACAGGCTGGGGCAGGAGGACATCAGTAAATATAAGTTATTACCAATGTTATCAGTTTGGGATGGAGGTAGTGGGTTCACCAATCAGTAGAAAGTGATCCATTCAATAGCGATGAAATGAGAAATATCAGTTCTGGACTCTAGAGGTCACAGAAAGAACTAAATGAAAAAGTACAGTGGGCCAATAAATTCATTAGTCAAAGTCACTTGAATGGTAAAAATAAGATTGGAGAGAAAATAAGAAAGATAGTCACCAAGTTGTAATTGATGAAAGAACATGCAAAATTCAATAAAGCTTTAAAAATTGCTACTTTATTCATTACACCCTAAAACTGTCCCACCATCCTTTCCATTTAACTCTGAAGGAGCAGGGACTGGAGTTGGTCAGAGGACCGACTGAGCTGGGTAGGCTGTATTATGAAACACTGAAAACAAAAGGTACAGCTCTCTAAAATGAAAGAGCAGTAAAGTCTTCAAGAACTTTTGGTAGCACATCCTTGTAGGGCCTGAAGAATTTTATGTCATATCAGCCAAACCAGCCTGTTTTAAGGTTCCTCACTTCTTAGCCTTTAAAGGAAGTGCACTGCATCCAGCCCTAATCACTGAGGTATCTCCTGTCATACCCCAGGTATAGCTAACTCTTAAGATTTTCAATATTTTTTATGTTCTTCTGGGATTCTTTGAGTTCTATATTTAACTTGATTGGTTTCTGTAAGAAAAGTCTACTGACTTGATGAGAATTGAAAGTACAGTACCTTCTTATTTATGATCCTTTAACAGTACTAGATCAAGTATACATATGATTGTTGTTCCTTTATTTTTGTTCCTTAGAATTTGCAAAAGAAGTGTCCAAAAAGTCATTTTAGAGACATTAGTCCATCCTTGAAGGACCTTATAAAAGGTTGAGGTGGCAGAGTCAAAAAAAAAAAAAACAAACTGGGTAAGATTTTCCTGGGAGAAAGCTTAGCGTGCTGGGCATTCTCCCCACGCTCACCTGCCTGCTCAATGGAGAAGAGGAGGAGTGCTCTGATGGGGTCTAATTTGTGCAGCACAGAGTGACACTAGGCTCAGTGCAAGTTCTCAAATCATGAGATGATATCTAGCTAGCTATGCTGACAGTAGAGTGAGGAGAAGTAACTGCATTAGAAATGGCCTGCTCCTTCAAGGTTTACGATGGCAAAGAATGTGAACATGTTTTCAATAAGCCAGGATCAAGACCAAAAACTTGGCTTCAAAGCGCTGCCTGGATGGGATCCCCATGGCAGAGTCTGAGGGGTAGTCAAGCAGCAGCTGGCTGCTGAGTGTTCAAGCGATCATCAGTGACTGGTCTCCAAAGGAATTTGGCTTTAACATCTGTCATGGTCAGAGGAGATAAATCCCACTGAAATGATGTTGGGTCCTTAGGGCATCATAACAGGAGGCATACCTTGTTCCATTACTGATGCTATTAAAAAATTTTTTTTTCAAAATAAGAGAGTAGAGGACACATTATTTAATCAACATTTTCATTTAAAAAAATTATACAAATAAAACAAACTGCCAAACTACCACACTCCCATTGCTAACAGGAGACTACTTCTACCAGCAACAGTTATTCAGACCTCCAGCAGGACTCTTGATGACAAAACACTGTCCTCAACTGGACCTGCATGTACAAGAGGATTCCAGGACGAAGGATAGCCTACCTACTCAGGGCAAGCATTTTGGAGATGCACCAGCCATGTGCTGTACCCACTAGAGACTGCAACGTAAGCTTGTAAAGGGCAGCAACCATGTCCTGTTAATCATTCTGTTCTCAGCACTTGGCATAGAACCTGGTACAGAAGAGATACATAGCAAATATTTGTGAATAAACCTTTACCCACCCTTCTGACATCCGTGCTAGCAAAAAGAGTTCCCTCTTTTATTTTGCAAACACCTAACACAGTGACTTAGAATAGGTGCTCAAAAAATTGTTGGATTAGAGAGAATGTCTCATTTGTGGTCTTTTGCTCCCAAGACCTTACTTCCAGAAAAAAATGTGTTCTATATTTAACAGCTGCTTGTTTTTTAATATGAAAAAAAGTCTCAAGGGATATTGATAACGGCAGTATCACTTTGAGTTATTAATTTGGAAGGGACTTTAAAGATGGATATACCTAGCTTCTAAGGTTCGAACCCAAGGTCAGCGTTACGGTAGATGTCTGTCCAGAGGGTGGTGGGGCCTGCTCTTGTTCGCACGCATCAGCACTGGATTATGGCCTTTCCTGCTCCCTGATCTCACTGAGATCTGTTTTGCTCTTTTGAGCCTACAATCAGAGTGTTATATCTACCTTCACTTACCAGTAATAGGCCTGCTCCTTCCTTGTTCATGGTCCCATAGTCTTACGTCTTCTCTGAGAATGTAGAGCCCATCTTTTTGATGTTTAGGTGTGATCCGGTCAGGCTAGGACTGGAGTCACATTTGCCTGGTAACTTGCAGCAATACAAGCAGAACTTCCAGGGCCCGGGCGGCGGCGGCGGCGGCAGTGGTGGTGGTGGTAGTGTGTGTGTGTGTGTGTGTGTATGTGTGTGTGTGTGTACACATGTGTGACAGAGAAAGGACAGACCCACTACAAGTTTGCCAGCTCTGATTTGGAAAGAGCAGCTCCTGAAAAAACAACATTCAACTGTTTCCACACTGATAACAAGGCTCAAGAAAGAAAACTCCAGAGCAGTGGTTCCTAAACTTGGCTGCCCCTTCGAATTACCTAGGAACATCAAGCCCTCCTAATACCCTGGCAGCACTCAGACCTGTGATGTGTCACTCTCTGGGGTGGGGCCCAGGCAGCATTCTTTTAGGCTCCCCTGAGGATTCCAATGTGCAGTCAAGTTTGAGAACCAGAGTTTAAAGCAGGTCGAAGATTAGGAGCTGTAGGACTAACGCTGTCCAATACAGTAGCCACTCACCACGGGTGGCTATAGCGCCCCTGAAATGCACTGGTCCGAACTGAGATGGGCATGGATAAAATGCACACTGAATTCTGAAGATCCAGTTAAAGAAAATGAATGTAAAAAAATCTTGACAATTTTTATATTGATAACATGTTGTAATGATAGTGTTTGGGGTATATTAGGTTAAATAAAGTATGTTGTTAAAATTAATTTTACCTTTTTGCCCTTTTAATGTTGCTAGTAGGAAATTTTAAATTACATATGTGGCTCACATTGTATTTCTTTTTCTTTTTTAATCCTCACCCAAAGATATTTTCCCATTGATTTTTTTTTTCTTTTAGAGAGAGACTGGAAGGGAGGGAGGGAAGGAGAGTGAGAGAGGGAAACATCTATGTGAAAGAGACACATCAATTGGTTGCCTCCCATATGACCCTGAATGGGGCCAGAGATCGAACTCGCAACCCAGGTATGTTCCTTTGACTAGAATCAAACCCGAAACCCTTCAGTCCAAGGGCCAACGCTCTAACCACTGAACAAAACCAGCCAGGACACATTGTATTTCTATTCAACAGTGCTGCTCCAGAAAATCAAATTATCAGCAACATATCACTCCTGCTAGAAGACACCCTCTGCCTTCGTTAAGTTTATAGTAAGCTGCATGTAGCAAAAACCCAACTACATGGCTTAACCAAATAGGAGTTGATTTTTTCTCAAACTACAAGAGTCTCAAGGTAGGGAGTTCAGGCTTGAATGGTGGCTCCTTGGGCCTCCAGTGACCCGTGTCCTGCTGTCTGCCATTCTCGAGGTGCCTCATTGTTGCAAAGTGGTCGGTTGACCTCCCCACTCTTGGAAATTCCTGGACCCAGCATGAATCTTCTCATAGCACAGTTTAGATGGAGCCCGGGAAACTACATTTCAAATGAGTAATCCAAGTGATTCTGGTGCAAGTGTGTGGACGGTGCTTGGAGAAGTGCCCTGGGTGGTAACGAACAGAAGCTGCAAAGTGTAGGGTTCAGAGCACGGACTCCGGAGCAGGCTGTCTGAGCTCGAATCCTGGCTCTGCGAGGACTATTCCATCTTGGGCAAGTTTCTTAGCCACTTTGGGCTCTCCTTTCCTCAAATTTTAAAACAGGGATAATAATAGCACCCACTCCACGGGGTTATTGCAAGTATTAAATGAATTAATACCTTGTAAAATGCTTGGAACAGTGCCTGGCCAATAGGAAGTATGATAAAGTATTTGTTAATAAATGAGAAAATAAAATGTAAAATAACTTCAGACATTAAACACAAGGCAGGGTCTGATTTATTTGACCGATAAGGATACAAAGAGTCACTTTTATATTCAGATGGTTTATTATTTCCACAGCAAAATTAAAAATAAGCTCCGCCATATCCTTGTCCCCTACATACAAAACAGCAGCACCGAAACCAAAGGGGCTGGATGACGGCCACGCGAGCGCGTGGCGCACTGTTGCTGCGGAGCCGCTTCCAGGCGGCAGCGTGGTTTCATGTCCCGCAGCTCTGCTCCAGGCTGAGCGGAAAGCCCATGCTCGTTATGACCGGGGTTCCGAGAAGCTGCATCCTGAAAGCCTCCTGGGGGCATTGCGGAGGTGAGTGGGAGACAGCCTCGTGGCAGCTCCGCAGAGGCCTCCCTGCCTCCCGTGTTCTGGGAGGATCATGGGGTCCTCCACCAAGTCTGGGAGAAGCTGGCCATGGCCCGCGCGGATACGCGCGAGGGCGCCTTTGCGGAGCCATTCCCTACACAGAGCCATGTAGTCTTAGGCAAGAAGGAATTGGGGTAAATAAGGAATAAATCATACCCTAAAGTATAATGGCTGTTTGGATAAAATTATCATGTATACGAAGGATTTGTGTTTGCTTTTCCTGGAAGTGTATATGAGTTGCCAGAAGAGTGACATCTGGTTTTAAACTAGCTGGAAAACCGTAACGGATTCAGAATGGGAAATGAATCTAGTCAGGCCTCGAGTGCAGGTCCAAGAGTAGAGAGATTGGCAAAGATCACAGTTTAAAAAACGCTGAGCAGCCCTGGCTGGTTTGGGTCAGCGGTTAGGGAGTCAGCCTGCAGACCGGAGAGTCGTCGATTCCATTCCAATCAAGGGCACGCACCTTGGTTGCGGTTCGATCCCCTGCCCTGGTTGGGGTCGTTCGGGAGGCAACCAGCCTACGTGTCTCTCTCACATTGGTGTTTCTCTCCCTCTCTCTCTCTCTCTCTCTCTCTCTCTCTCTCTCTCTCTCTCCCCCCCCTCCCACTCGATCTGATAATCAATGGAAAAATATCCTCGAGTGAGGATTAAAAACAACCACAACAAAAACTGTGCTGATGAGGAGAAAGCAGCCTCAGGCATTGCTGATGGGGCATCGCTTGGTAAAACCACCTTGCAGGACAATTTGGCAATATCTCTTCAATTTCAAAAGCACATGCCCCTGCGACCCAGAAATCCAACTTCTAGCAAGCATCCTGCCTATACACACATATGCACGAGGTGGTCAGTGAGCTTATTAACTAGAGCATGGCTGGGAAGCACCTCCATCTCCACCGTTACACTGAACATTACGCAGCCACAAAAAGAAAGCGGAAGCTCTTTGCATCCTCAGATTAAAAACCTACAAAATGTATTGTTAACTAAAAGAAGCCAGTTGAGGAACCACAAGGATGCCAATTGTGTAAAAAACAAAAGATGGGAGAAATACAGCTGCTTATATGTAAATGAAATATCTCTGAAAGAATATCAAAGAGACTGATATATTTCGTTGCCTCTTAGAAGAACTGGATGGTTGGGGGATAGAAGTGGGAGGGAGATCCTTTTCAATTTTGACCCATGTTTATAAATTATAAATACAAATGGATAAAACAGTTTTGAAAAAAATCTTCTAATTTGGTACCAAGCATTTGTCATGGGCCATTGGAAAGATCAGGCCTGAGTCTCACCTTCCACCAATTGCTTGTGAGTTTCTGTGACACTTTCTTACCTCTGAGCTCAGTTTCCTCATCTATTAAAAGGATTCTAATAGGCCTGGTTGCAGGCTCCATCCCCGGTTGGGGGCGTGCAGGAGGCAGCCAATCAATTGATTTTCCGCTCTCACATCAATGCTTCTCTTTCTCTCTCCCTCTCCCTTCCTCTCTCTCTAAAAATCAATAAAAATATTTAAAAGGCTTTGGAATGAGAGCCTCCTAGAAGAGTAACAGAATAGAGCTGGAGGGCTCAGGCAAGGAATGGCTTTTGCTATTGCTTTTTTGAGCCTCTTGTTTATCAGGTGTACAAGTGAAGACATGACTAAAAAGAGAGAGACAGGAAAGTCATTATTTATTCATGTCATCTCTCTAACACCTCAGAACCCAATGTCTTTCACTGCAGAGACTCTTAGCCTGAAAGAAAAATAGTCCACTGGTGATTGCATGATAAAAACAGAGCAGGGAACAGGTACCAAACACTATTCCCTCCCTTCTCACATTGAACGGACACTTGACCGGCCGCACTCCTGCACAGTTAGCTAGCAATCCCAAGAATCAAATCCCTTCTAAAGCATCTTGATGACAGACTTTAAAATCTGAGGTTACTCTATGTGCCAGTGTTTGCTGGTCTTCCAGGAGCAGTACTATGGTAACCACTAATATTTGCATAGCACTTCGAAATTTTAAGCCATTTTCATAATCAGGAACTTCTCACAACTACCCTGTAAGGTTAATGGCACTGATATTAGTCTCCCGTTTTGACAGTGAAGAAACTATTCAGACAAGTTACCTGGCGTGCCCCAAATCAGACATCCAGGCTGGCCAAGCAGAGCTGAGCCCAGGATTTGAAGGAGGCAAGTGGGCCAGAACAGACAGGGTTAGGGATTGTAACATGGAAGGCATGTTACAATCCTTTGAGGGAAGGGCCTGAACAGACAGGGTTAGGGATTGTAACATGGAAGGCATGTCTGGAGAAAACCAAGGCTTGTGCATGGAAGCGGAGAGCGATGGGCGTGGACAGGCAGGTTGGGATCAGACCCAGAAGACAGGTAGCACGTTCCAACAGGGGAATGACAAATGTCCTCAAGCTCCAGGGACATTGTTCTGCAGCCTTAGGGGAGGAAGACAGCAGAGTTTATTTCAGACACCTCTTGCTGTGGTTCCATCCTACAGGGCCCTAAGGCAGGAGCTGCTTCCATTGTCCTCTCCTTCTATGCACAAACTAAGAAGGCTAAGGATGCCTGTCCCCCCATTTATATGTACAGGCACACCTCAAAGATATCGAGGGATTGGTTCCAGACCACCGCAGTAAAGTGGGTATCACAACAAGACGAGTCATACTCATGTTGCTGGTAGAAGGTCTTGCCTTCACGTAAAAACAAAAACACAAAACACATGAATAACAATAAAGCAAAGCCCAATAAAACAAGGTCTGCCTGCGCTAATAGGGAACTTAGACGACCCTTCAAAGACACAAAAGGATTATTAATGCACCCCACATGGTGGGATTCCAGGCATCGATGGACATGTTTTGTACCCTCCCTAGAATCTCACAAAGTATGCCACTGGGTGGTTCTCTAGTGTCCTCATATTGAAGCCACCATGGTGTGGCTTGGTGGGACCAACGGAACTGGCCTGAATGGACCAACTCTGATATGACGGAAGATCCCTGCCTCTGCTCCTCTGCCATTCCTCTTATGTCAGCAGAAGGCTCCAGTTCACTAGTTCCTGGCCATTCTGCTCTGAGGAAATGTCAGGAGAAAGGACTGTCACCTGCCAGGCTTAAGCATTAGAGAAGGGGGAGATTCTCTTATCCATTACTAGTTCATTGAACTGTCCAGTCTCAGGGTTGAAGAAACTACCTAGTTCAATTACCCATTATGTAAGAATCACACATTCATTCATTGATTAATTGTTTGATTTATTTAATTATTCATTCATTCAGTGAGTAGCTGCTCTGGGCTAGATACTCTGATCAGTAGTCAAGCACAACTATTATTAGACAATTTGACAAGATAATTTAAACAGGGGAGCACAGGGAAGGGGGGCCTTAAGCCTTTACAAGTAACATTTCTTCCAGGTGGTCATTTGGCCTCTACCTGGACCTCCAGGGCCCTGTGCCTCTCTGCCTTCGGAGATTGTCCATTGATTTACAGGAAGTTCCATCCTAAGATGGTCCCTCCCCTTACAGACAGAAAGTGACTTCCCTGTGGCCTCTGCCCCACAGGTCCTGGTTTGGGACACCAGCAGGTCAGTTGTCTCCTGTTATTTAGTTGTTGGGTCCCCAAGAACATACATCATTTTGGGTTGGGGAAAGGCATATCCAGTTTGGTATCCCCTCATTGATTGACTTAAAAGGAATACCCAGCCCTGGCCAGTTGGCTCAGTGGTTAGAGCGTTGGCCTGTGGACCAATGAGTCGCGGGTTTGATTCCGGTCAAGGGCATGTACCTTGGATGTGGTTTGTCTCCGGCCCTGGTCAGGGTCGTGTGGGAGGCAACCAGTCGATGTGTCTCTCTCACATCAATGTTTCTTTCTCTCTCTCTCCCTCCCTCTCACTCTATCTGAAGATAAATAGCAAAATGTCCTTGGGTGAGGATAAAAATAAATAAATAAAAGTAATATCCACAGCTCAATTCTTTGTCTTAATCTAAGGCTTCAGTGACTTTTAACTACAGAAACCAAGACTTAGTTACAGCTGCTTACGTGAGCAATCAGTGTGCAGTTTTTCCTTCTTCTCTGTTACACTCTGGCTCCCAATTTTCTTCACAATCTCTTGGGGAGCCTCAGAAGGAAATTAACTTCCTTTATTGCTTAAGATTAAACTATAAAACTCCATGAAGCAAGAGACCCTCCCCCTCCACCACCACCTCCAAATACACTTTTAGGCCAAAGAGGAAGAAGATAATGTACCTCAAATCCTCCCTACCTGAACTCTCGTCTGCCCACCAGCCGGGAGGAGCAGTCGCCTGTTGGCTGGGCAGGCAGCTCCATGCCCGCTTCCCGTGGTCCAGCTGGAGGGAGCAGGCAGCAGCCTCTCAAAGTGCCTGAAAGCTTCCAGGAGGGGGGCTGCCTTCCCCAGAGCGCTGCCCATGGAGCACGTCAGAGAGTGACGGCACATCAGAAGGGGCCTCAGAGACCTTCAAGTTCAAGCCCTTCATTTCACAAACGAAGAAATTGAGAGCCCAAGAATGGAGGTGGTGCAGCTGGTGGGTGGAGAGCAAGGCAGTGTGCAAAGGTGAGGAGGGTTTCCAGAGCGCAGGAACACACTGTCAGGCACACCCGCTCCCCGCAGCCGTGATCGTCTTTGGGGAGAGGACTGCCTCCCAGCTCACACGTGAGCCCTGGGTGACTTGAGCTGCCTCTACTTGTTGGCCACTGTAATAACTCCATTCTGACCCTCAGTTACTGCACGTACACACCCTGGCAGTTTCTTTTCTGTAAACATAAGGGCCTTGAGACACCCAAAGAAAACTGTACAGATAAGGGGTTGAGGATGGCCTTGGGAAACTCAGAGAAACCATGAGAAAAAAGAGATTAATAGTTACCCTGCTCTTCTCCCCCCTTCTCTGTATCAGCCCCCCTTAACGGTGCCAAAAGCGGCGCCAAGAGAATGTAGGTTTTTTTTCTGTAGTCTGTGCCTTTAAAAGCGGGCAACAAAGAAGGCTCGGGGCTGAGGATTTGGGGAAGCTGTACCCCCCCAGCCCGCCGGTGTAACAGCCCACCGGTGTAATAAAGTGCTCCTTTATAATTCGGCCGTGCGTCTCTGGTTATCTCGCCGTCAGGTTATAACATTTGGAGGCCCCAGCGAGATTTTAATGAGGACTCCCCACTTGGGGTGCACCTCCTCAGGCTCCGGCGGATGGGAATCCGTGGTCCTTGTGAGAGCTGGGGGAAGGCCTCGGAGAGATGTTCCTCCACCCCAGCCTCTCGGAGACCTTCTGTCTGTCCCCTCTGCCACTCTAAAAGCACCTATAGTGGAGCCTGAGTATTTGCTTCTCGCGGGTTACAACATTTGGAGGCCCCAGCGAGATCCCTGGTGCTTTGGGACACCAGGGGTTAGACGCCTAGGATGAATGGCCTCTCTCGGTCCGGCCGCCGGACCCCTAGAGATCTGAGGGGAGGTACCCCCTGAGATGTTCCAGGGCCTCAAAGATCGGATTTAGGTTTCTGACGAGCGGCTGGGAGATGTCAAGATGTCCCCAAAAAGATTTAAGGAGACCTGGTAAAGCCTCCGGAGGTGAGTTCTGGGTGACCGGTCCATCTGGGTGAGAGTGAGAGGGCCGGACGCGGCACAGCCTCTCCTCTCTGGGATCTCCCTGAGACATTAGGTGGGGTTCAATTCTGGCAAATTCTGGTTCTGGACCGCGGTGCTTTCTGGTCCGCCACTGGGGCGGAAGGGGAGACTGATCACCTCCCGAGAACTTCTGGTGTGTGAGTGTGACTGTGTGAATGTAATTGTGTATGAGTGACCGTGCTCCACGACTTCGGTTACGGAGCCTGAGTGAGTCCTACCCTGCGGTTCCGTGACGACCTCATACGGCTAAAAGGCGGTATCAGGTTCTTGGGCCACTATGGTGTCCCACCAGCGAGCCTGATCCGAGTTGGGGGCTTATTCCAACCTGCCACATGCCAAGAGGCGTCTGAAATCCCCGCGAGGGGAGCGGCCAGGCGGACGAAGCGAAAGTTTCTGTCTTGTGTGTTTTCCCTTGTTTTTGTTCTCATCTGCCTCCCTACTGTGTCTCCCTCAACTTTGTTACGGTTAGTCTAATCATGGGTAGCAGCCCTAGTGCCCAGAAGACCTCATGGGGTTGCATAGTAAACATTCTTAGAAATGAAATATCGGGGAAACAAGATAATAGAATAGCAAAGGTAATAATAACAGCCTTAAGGGGAACAGGGCCCATAGAAAAGGATCACCCGAGAAAGGGAAACATGAGGAAGAGCCAGGACAGCAGGCATAGGTCCCGATTAGAGATAGAAAAGACAATAGGGGACAAACTAGTTAGTTTCCTGGTAGGTACTGGTGCAGCAGACTCAGTCCTGACCGAGCCAATGGGGCTCTAACCTACCCTTGGACTTCAAAGAGGACTATGGACTTTGGGGAAATACTGTGACTCCTTCGTTTCTGGTCCTGCCGGAGTGCCCATACCCCCTACTCAGACGTGGTCTCCTCCAGAGATCATTCAATTGCTGGCCACTGCCACTCCAGGCCAGCCCCCGCATCAAGTTCCACAAGACGTTGGCCATCAGTCCTGCCAGCCTGCTTCCAGACGATAACCCGGAGAAACCTCTACAGGACTGCCTGGAGGTAATCGACATAGTGCAGACGGCCTGCCCAGACCTCAAGGATGTCCCACTGCCATCACCAGATGAGGTATTGTTCATGGACGGGAGCAGCTATGTCCAGGAAGAAATCAGGTATGCTGGGACAGCACAGTAACTCAGGACTGTGTCATTTGGTCACAGTCATTAAGTAGGGGAACTTCAGCCCAACGGCCTGAACTCATAGCCCTAATCCAGGCTCACCAATGGGGCAAGAAAGGAAATCTACTGCACCAGGAAGCTTGAGAGGCAGCCCTAAAACCAGTGGGGAATGGCCTCTCCAGATACACTAGGTCAGAAAATGACTTAGTCAAGCAGAAACAAGCCATAAAAGAAATCAATGGATGATGGACACTGCCTGATGGGAAATTATTAGTCCCAGAGGCTCTAGGTCAGACTTTAGTCAACCAGCTGCACCAGACTACCCACTTAGGTTACACCAAGCTTACTGAACTCCTGAGAGGCAGGCAATATCCAATAAGGTCACAGGGAAAGGGAGAAGGCAGAGGGAAGCAGGAATGTGTGGGTCTAAGTAGGGAGGAGGAGAAGAAAAGCTGGGGGATGTACAGACAGCAGATAGACTGAGCAAGCTCTCAGGTTCATGTCAGGGGAGGGACTAGGAAAGTCACAGAGGGTTTGTGTAAGTTGAAGAAGGATTGTGTAAGTCGCAGAGGGTCTGTGTAAGTTGAAGAAAGTTTATGGAGAAGGGAAGAAATAAAAAGAGAAGGATTGTGCAGAGGAAGTAAAAAGATAAGAAAGGATAAAAGAAAGGGACATACATATTACAGGAAGACAGGATATTGGAGGAATACTCAAAAAGGGAAAAAGAAAGGGACACTGAGAGAGGGAGAGCTTGCCCCTGGTAATGGAATAACAGTGTAGGATGTAGTGTGCTCCCCCTTGCCCTCTTACAGTTCTTGCAGGCCCTGCAGTGTGCCCAGAAAGCCGTCCATAAACACGTCTGCGACGCCCTGCCTGTGCCCACCTCGGACCCTGTGCACCCTTTCCAGCCCGGAGACTTGATATGGGTAAAGAAATTTACCACCCAGGGACTGACTCTGGCCTGGAAGGGACCATACACTGTCATCCTGCCTGCACCAACGGCTGTCAAGGTCAACGGCATCCCGGTCTGGCTGCACCATTCCTAGCTGAAGGTGGAAAAAGCAGAATGAACGGTCTGGGCCTCTCCACATCCCTTAAAAATGAGACTCTTGCATTTATCGGGACTCTAATTTTTCTGATTATGACTATACAGGGGAATTTTTATAGATCTGGGCCCCAATGGAACTGGGAACTTGAAAATGGGATATTGGGGGAGGTCTTAAGAAGTGTCACCACAAAAGGGGATAGAAAAACCTGTTTTCAGTCTCGACCTATGTGACCTCATGAGAGGCACCATAGGCACAGATGGTATTACTGAAGATTAATGTCATGTAGAAGGGCCCCTTCCCTGGGGTTATGGGACACCTATGGGGGAATGGGGACTACAAGGGGTAGGAATATATATGCCCAGGGAGCGGTACAGTCACCACAAGTTGCTTGAATGCAAATGAATACTTTTTGTCCATCTCGGGGTTGTGAAACCATATTTACTACTAAGGGCTATATAAGAAGCAGGCACCCTCATATAGATTTTAGAAGGTTAACCAAGCCCAAGGGTTTCCCTATAGGAAAATCCGACCCCATTCAGATTAATGTCATTAGTCAGCCAGACCTTTATTAGGCCACAGGAAGGAAATAGGGGCTGACTGCTAGTTATGCCTAAATTCGGGGCCCCCTTATTATATAGGGCCAGGCCTCTCCGAGCCAATTTCCCAGACCCCAAATACTGACAACTGTACATAGGACCAGCCCAAGTTAACTTTGGGGGATATCCAGGGGCAAGGGACTTGCACACTCCCACCTAAGCATAACCTCCAGCAATACAAAACAGACTCTGTGTAGCACTAGGTGAAACCTGCTGTTTCTATGCCAATAATTTGGGAATAATACAGGGACAGAGTTAATATCCTTAATAAAAAAAAGGGGTCAATGATTTGACTTGTACCTAAAACCAGTGGGGATGTAATAACTCCATTCTGACCCTCAGTTACTGCACGTACACACCCTGGCAGTTTCTTTTCTGTAAACATAAGGGCCTTGAGACACCCAAAGAAAACTGTACAGATAAGGGGTTGAGGATGGCCTTGGGAAACTCAGAGAAACCATGAGAAAAAAGAGATTAATAGTTACCCTGCTCTTCTCCCCCCTTCTCTGTATCAGCCCCCCTTAACGGTGCCAAAAGCGGCGCCAAGAGAATGTAGGTTTTTTTTCTGTAGTCTGTGCCTTTAAAAGCGGGCAACAAAGAAGGCTCGGGGCTGAGGATTTGGGGAAGCTGTACCCCCCCAGCCCGCCGGTGTAACAGCCCACCGGTGTAATAAAGTGCTCCTTTATAATTCGGCCGTGCGTCTCTGGTTATCTCGCCGTCAGGTTATAACAGCCACGTCCCTTTACTTCTACGCATAGAGTCAAAACCTGCACCTTCCAGTCAAGGAGCCACTTTCCACATGTGAGTTAAGAACTTCAAATGCGTGTAGTCCAAACTGAGATGTGCTAGATTTCCAAGGCTTAGTATGAAAAATGGATGTAAAATATCTCACTGATATTGTTTTTATCTTGATTACATGTAGAAATAATATTTGGGATATATGGAGTTAAAAAAACACATATTTTTAAATTAATTTTATTTTTTTAATGTGACACACAGGCTTCCATTCTATTTCTATTAGACGGTGCTGGCCTAAAGGGTACAAAGCGCAGCTCTCAGGCAAATACAAAGTGAACATGTGTCAAGGATTTTAAAAAACGAGTTAGTTAATGAAAGAACCAGTACGATGTTAGGACAGTACAAACAACATGTTAGAAGCCAAGATATTTATAGGTAATTTAACCACAAAATGTTAGGATACAATTGCTGGGTTACATATAAAACCAGGTAATGTCCAGCAGGCCATAAACCTTAGCAGTTATCTGTTGAACTCAGTAGAAATTATTTGCATCTCTACTGGACAGAAATCTACAAATTACCAAGTAACTTCACCAAGTTCAGGACTTTTAGTCAATAGGAAACAATGAGACTGAAATAAGTACATTTCACTGGACCAGTGCTGTCCAGTAGAACTATATTGCAAACTTCATATGTAATTTAAACATTCTAAGTAGCCACATTAAAGAAAAGATAGAATAAATTTTTTTAAAGTTTTTTTTCTTTATTGATTTCAGAGAGTGAGGAAGGGAGAGGGAGAGATAGAAACATCGATGAGAGAGAACATCGATGGGCCGTCTCCTGCATGCCCCCCACTGGGTTTCAGGTCCACAACCTGGGTATGTGCTGACCAGGAATCGAACCAGCAACCTCTTGGTGCATAGATTGACGCTCAACCACTGAGCCACACAGGCCGGGCGAGATAGAATAAATTTTAATAATACATTTAACTCAATATATCCAAACTATTATCATTTCAACATGTAATCAACGTGAAAATTATTAATAAGTTCTGTTACTTCTCCCCATATTAATCCTTGAAATCCGTGTAGGCGTTCCACTTACAGCACATTTCCATTCAACTGGCTGTGTTTCACGAGCTCGGCAGCCACTCGTGGTTAGCAGCTATTACAATGGACAGCGCAATTCTAGATAATTCTTGGGGGGCCTTTTACCTGCTATGATATTGAAAGGATGTGCTGTCCACCTTATCTGCCTTATCTCTAAGTGTTGGATGTTGGGGGCTTTTGTTTGCTTGTTTCTCTGACAGTCCTCAGAGCTTCATACACAAGAGCTGGGCTCTGGGGATGTTTGGAATGGAAAATTCATGCAGTGGATCCGAATGTGGGTCGTGGAGCCAGAGCATCAGGACAGAATCCTCATGGGTATTTAGGATGATGAAACAAGACGGTGTACATGACAGTAGCACCCTGTCTGGCACACAGGAAATGCTTCGGATCAGTGCCTCTCCCCACCCACCTTCTCGCTGTGGCAGTTAGGCCAGCTCCTCCCAGCCAGGCAGAGTCGCTCCCATGACTCATCTGCACACAGAGTGGCAGTGACTTGCCCCAGCCAGGCTCAAGTATTGCCAGCTGAGAAAGACTTTTCAGCAACTTCCCACGTTTTGAGTGCTTAGTCATCTACAACTCTCTGCAGCCTCCAGGGGGCCTCAAACACTGCCTCCTCCTCCTCCTCCTCTTCCTCCTCCTCCTCCTCATGCCCAGAAAGGCTGGGAAAGGGAAGAGCAGCTTCTAACCTTCCTCAGGCAGATCAAGTCTCCTACCCAGCAGCCACCAGAAGGAACAACTGTGCTGTCCACTCCACAGGCAGCCAGGAGACAAAACCCAACCCTGGTTAACCCCCAGAGAGCCAACCCTGCCCCCCTGTTTAGGACAGTTCATTTGGTGAAGGAGGAAATGACGTCACAGAAGGCTGATAAGAGGGCCACACCCTTCAGTAAAAATGCACACACACAAGGAGCTTTTATAATAAAGACAGGCTTGACATTCAGGCATTTCTGCCAGCCCAGCTCTTCAAAGCGATTGCCTGTTCTGATTGCCTGGTGCCCCTGCCGTACCAGTGAAATGTTGTTACTTAAAGAGTGCCTCGGGATGAAGGTGTGCTTTACTGAACCTCTCAAGATGCCTCCGTGAAGCCATGATCTTTCACATGTCCAGGCTCCTTTCTTGCCAGGCAGGCTTTGATGCCTTTCCAATGCCTTTGCTCTTTCTTCTCCGCCAGAAAAAACAACAATAAAAAGTAAAACAAGCAACCAACCACTCCTCTGTAACTTGCCTGGCCCACAGTCCTTGGAAGAGGGAGCTCCAAATACTCTATCACTCTGCCGATCGGACCAGAGATGGTCACTCCAGCGCCAAACAGCTAGTCATTAACTGGCTCATGACTGGGGTGTCCTGGATTGAAGAAATGAGCTGGATCAGTCAGACTGCTGTTTCTTTCTAGCATTTGAACTCATTCTATAAATTGTGGCCAGGTAGTGATAAAACACACAAAAACAATGCAGAACAAAACTGGTACTAGAAATGTATCTGGATTCTAGCCTTGGGGTCTATGACAGCATTTTGAGGTTATTCATGAGCTGATAAGCAGGAGAAGCTGATTTACAGAGAAAAAGAAAGAAATGCATACTGGGAATCAGGCAAGAGAGAGAGAGAGAGAGAGAGCGCGCAGAGAAGGGAGTGTGGGGAGAGCGGAAGGGAAGAGGAGGACCAGGAGCTACTGTGGCTCCTCCAGTCTTCCCAGTTGTGTTCAGTTTTATGACCCTGGGCTACATAACTCATTTTCTGAGCTTGGGTTCCATGAGATTCCTCAATTCTTACAGTAAAAGCTTCTTTTTCGCTTTAGTTTGAAGAGCTTTTCATTCCTTGAAGCCAAAAAAGCCTTGCCTACAATGTTTTTCTTTGAGACTCAGATTGAACGCACCTCCTTTCAAGAGGAGCACCCCCAGCGTGCCCCACTATGCCCTTGGGCCCCTTAGCACTTGTATGACCCCCGCTGCAGCCCTGGACCGTCACTGTAATTGGCTGTCTCCCTCTCCTGGTTCTAGGCTCCTCCGGAACAGGGGCTCACTAAGTATTGTTGCATCATATATGATTGTTGATTAAGAGAATTAAATCTAACTAGTGTTTTCAATCTTCAGTAAAAATTCCTTACCTTTGCACAGCTTTTATCACGTATGAAACATGCTCATCCCCATGCTATTCTAGCTTATAGATGACCTGATGAACATAACTATGTTTGTAGTCTTGTTCCAATGATACATATTTACAACTGGCTGCTGGTGAGGGCTCCTGGGGCTGCCGCTCACTAGACAGAAGTGGGCAATAGAGAGTTCAGTGACATGACCGGGACTGTAAATCAGTCCCCTGACCCTGAATTGGGGTATTTCCTGCATTCATAATCTGTATCCTTGTATTAAATATTTACCTCCATTTTTAGAAAATGGATTATGATGATCTCCCCAAATGCTGAGACAATCCTTGAAGAAAGCTTTTTTTAGTCCAACCTCTGAGAGCCCTCGCCTTACTCCAGAAACTGATTGGCGAGTCTAGGGCAAGTTTGTTTTGTTTTGTTTTTTTAAAATCCTTACCCAAGGACATGCTTAGAGAGAGGAGAGGAGAGATAGCAGGAGAGAGAGATAAAAAAAAAAAACATCGTTGTGAGAAAGAAATATTGATTGGTTGCCTTCCATACGTGCCCCAACCAGGGTCCGCACCTGCAACCCAGGTATGTGCCCTGACCAGGAATCGAACCAGCAACCTTTCAGTGCACAGAACAACACTCAACCAACTGAACCACTCTGGCTGGGCTAGGGCAAGTTTTAAAAGACATGGGCTCTCTAAGAAGTAGGGCGGCACTGCCCCTTCAAAGCTTTGCACAAGCACTTTGCTCCTTGGTTTCGCCCTTGGGCTGTAACCCCGCACAAAACCATAACAGTCGGGCCTCTGAGCTCCAGGTGTCCCTATGCCCCAGAATTCCTCCTCAACTCGCCCATCTCATGCCAAAGCATCCCCAATGATTCCCACCTAACTCACCATTTCTCAGCACAGACAGGATGCTAAATGAAACACGTAACCTCAAGAAGCGAACTTAATTTCTTCACTGTTCCTATTAGCCACTTTTCTCCCCCAAAGCATAACATGTGGGATGCCTGTTTCTCAAAATGTTACCCTTTGATCAATGCTCCGAATAAGATCAGTTCTCTGCAGAACTATCCGTGGAATCCCAAAATTCTGAGTGCTCACATTAGTGAACTTTTTTCCTACATATAAGATATTTAGACTACTGGGAATATATAGAGAAAAGCAGATTGGGTACTACTGGGTACATTCCAATAATTAACATGATGAAAACCCAGAAAGCTATTGAGTTAGTCAAAGAAAATGACTCATTCCTTTATTCTGCACTCAGTCCTCTGTGACAGGCCAGCATGTGTCATTTTTGACAAATGCAAGGTGTTCTTTGAAGCCCCATATGAGGGGGAAAGTCCCCAAATTATGATAACTACTTTTTAAATTGCTTTTTTAGAGAAAGAGGAAGTGAGAGAGAGATAGAAACATCAATGTGAGAGAGATACATCGATCGGCTGCCTCCTGTTCGCCCCCTACTGGAGATCAAGCCTGCAACCCAGTCAGGGAACTTGAGAGAGAACATTCCCTGACTGGGAATTGAACCAGGTCTTCTCAGTCCATGGGACAATGTTCAATCCACTGAGACATACCAGCTGGGCGATAGATACCTTTTTATACTTCACAAAAGCAACTACCTTTATTTTATTTTGATGTAAAATTCACATGACATGAAGTTAGTCATTTTAAAGTGAACAATTCAATGACATTTAGTGCATTCACTGTGTTGTGCAGCCATCATCTCTATTTAGTTCCAAGACCTTTCATCACTCCAAAAGGAAATCCCATACTCATTAAGCAGTTGGTCCCGTTTCCCTCTCCCTCCAGCTCCTGGCAACCACCAATCTGCTTTGTCTCTGTGGATTTATTATACTTATTCTGCATATTCATATACATGGAATCATAGAATATGTGACTTTTTGCATTTGGCTTTTTTTACTTAGCATCATGTTTTCAAGGTTCATCCACATTGTAGCATGTATCAGTACTTCACTCCTTTTTATAGCTGCATGATATTCCATACTATGGATATACAAAGCCTGCCTAAACTCAAAGGGAGGGGACACAGATCCCACCTATTTATGCCAAAGAACCTATGGCCATCCTCAAAGAACCACAATAAGTAAAATGAAATCCTTTTTTGTCTTGTACTTTTTCGTGGCGGGGGCTGCTGAATATAGCTAGTTGCTTGAACTGAACGACCTCAGTGTGACTAAGTGGGTCTCTTATTCTGCTACTCATGGCATCTATGCATTGAGGGCCTCCTGTAAACTAGGCACCAGCACTATTTCCCATAATTACAACACCTTGAAGTACAGATTCTATTATGCCCATTTCATAGGAGAGACTCAGAGAAATGAAGGAACTTGTCCAATGGCCAGGTATTTTCTACCACCAAGCCCTTGACCTCCGCCTTGCCATGCTGCTTCTAGATCTGCATCTCTTACTGGTTCCTGTCTTACTCTATTTCGGTTGCTATAACAAAATGCCAAAGATGGAGTAGTTCATAAACAACAAGTAATTTATTTCTTATAGTTCTGGAAGCTGGAAGTCCAAGATCAGGGTGCCGGCGTGGTCAGGTGAGGGCCCTCTTTTTTCTTTATTGAGCTGAGAGAGAGAGGAAGGGAGAGGGAGAGAGAGATAGAAACATCAATGAGAGAAAACATCGATTGGCCGCCTCCTGCATGCCCCCCACCGGTGATTTGGCCCACAACCTGGGCATGTGCCCTGCCCGGGAATTGAACTGGTGACCTCTTTGTGCATAGGTCGACGCTCAACCACTGAGCCACACCAGCTGGGCAAGTGAGGGCCCTCTTTTGGGTTACAGGCTCCTCCTTGTATCTTCACATGGCCAAAGGGGCTAGGGAGATCTCTGGGGTCATTTTTTGCACTAATCCCTTTCACGAGGGCTCCACCCTCATGCCCTAAGCACCTCCTGATGCCATTACATTAGGCATTAGGATCCAACATAGGGATTTGGGGTGGGGTGAGGGGAATGACATGAACATTTAGACCTTAGTAACGCCTACTCTTCCTGGTTGTATAAATCTTTGGTATTCCTTTATGTAGATGACAAAGCTCACTGTGTCCCTTTCCTGTATGCTCATTCAGCTCCTTAAGTAATAATTCAAACCTGACCTCATAATTCAGCCTGACCTCATCTCCTGCTCCTTCCCACCGTGAGCTGTGCAGTCCGTTAATAATGAACTGCTTCTGGTTGACAGGATATTCTGGGTCCCACGGTGCCTCTGTGCCTTTGCACGTGCTCTTCCCTTTCACTGGAATGCCCTTCTTATTTGACAAATACCTATTTATCCTTCAAGTCTTAGCTCTCTGTGAAGGCATCCTGATCCCCAATGCAGATGTAAGAACTCATTCTTGTGGGTCCCGTGGTGCCAATTACAGCCTTGGCTGGTGGGCAGGGCCCCTGCCTCCCCAGTTTTGGATCTCTAGCACTTAGCAGCACACCTAGCCCTTAGCTTGCAAACCTGCTCCTGAAATGAAGCTGCGCCCTCTCCCCTGCACCCTCTGGTCAGTTATCCAGATAAGCAGGGAGGTCACAGAGCCCAGGGCCAGATGAAGCAACTCTGAAGGCAGCAGGGTTTGGGGCAGTTGTGCAAGGGCTCAGCGAAGCGGGGAGGTTAGAGTTTTCCAGTTCTCTTTTGCTGAGATGCCAGTTGTACACATTTTCCTCCTCTTTCTGGTAAGGAAAAAATGTCTCCAGGACTCTCTTAATCAATTTTTGGGCCATTCCTTTCCCTTTGCCTCTATCTGTTCAGTACTTATTTCATTTTCTCATTTTCCTCCCCCTGGGTGCGGAAGGGCGACCATGTTGGAGGGGGTGAGGGGGACAACAAGAAGTTGTAGAGGGAGGAACAAAATCTTACATTTTTTTACCTCAGGAAATAGTTTGTCCTTTTGAATCCCCCCTTCCCAATAAGCACACGGAAGTCATCAGCTCAGGGCTTTACTCAGGGGCCTTCCCCTTTCTGGGGGAAATTTCCCTGGGCAGGGCCATGGTTAGAAGCTAGAGTTTCATGTGGTTTAGCCACTGAAAGCAAAGAGACAGTGGGAGTGTCCACACAAGAATATGTGAGCAGTAGCTGGAAAAGAGTGTCTGAGACCCGAGGACAAAATCTGGTACAGAAAAGCCTGTCAGCAACCACCTCCTTCCTGGGTCCCTGCTCTGTTTGGGGGGAATGCCCAGGTGCCCAGTGCCATAGCCGCTCCAGTCTAGTGGGGGAACCAATGAGACGATAAGAAATCCTATGCCTCAAGTTTGTCTCAGATCAGGTAAAAAGATGAGAACTTGTGAAAGTATTGCATTTTTGCACCATTCATGAAGTCGTTGGTCCTTCTATCTGTTCGACAAATATCAGTCAAGCCCCTTTCATCCTCCAGGCAGTGTTGCTGAACCCCAAGTTTTCACCAACCTGCAGCAGAGACTTTTTCTGCCCTGTGCAACTTCTGTGAAAAAGGGTATCACAACACATCACACAAGCTTCATGACTGATTTCTGCCTGCTCATCTTGAATCAGAGAGCGGAAGAGCTTAGAAATACCTAGTTCTTCCCATGTGTTTTTAGATGAGTGAATAAATTGCATGTGAATATTCTAAGGGGCAGATGTGAGTTGACTTCTGAGAATGTGCATACTGAGAAGAGAATAGACCTCTAATTAAGTAAATAAATTTAAATCCCTGAAAATTATATTTTAATAAGACAATTCATACCACACACACACATACAAAGTTCCAGAAAGGTTAAGTGATTTGCTCAAAGCCACTCAGATGATAAGTGGGACCTGGGACTGGTACACTGGTCCTTTGAGGGCCACTTCTGTGCTCTGGTGGTGATTTCAGAGGCTGAGAAAATCCAGTTTTTGCCTTAGTGTTTGAGATACCATGAACATTGTAGCAAATCCTTGGTGTTGATTACTACCCTGAAAGCCCTTCGGTGGGTTCAGCAGTTTGCCTGGGCTGGTTCCTGCGCACTCTAGGTGAATGGAAGTGGTCTGGGCCCTCTACAAGCTGACGAGACTGATGGCAGTGACACAGGGCACCATGTTGTCCAAAGACCTTGGGCCTTCAGGGTCAGGGGTGCCAACCTGAGCAGGTGCTGTGGAGCCAGAGCTGGGCACAGATGAGGCAAGGAGCTCAGGTGCGAGCAAGATGCCCAGGAGTCTGGCCCAAGAGACAGGTGGGATGCAGATTCTTCTATATCAATGGGGCCTCGAGTCAGTGCAGAGAAAGGAAAGCCAGGTTCTGTGCACAGGGCTCTGACACAGGCTGAATTGTGTCTCCCCCAAGATGTTGAAGTCCTAAATTCTAGCACCTATGAATGTGACCTTATTTGGTAATAGGGTCTTTTTTTTTTTTTTTCCTGCTTCTCCACCTCCAAGCTTTATTGAGATATAATTGCATAAGTTTAAGGTGTACAGTTTGTTGATTTGATACACTTATCAATTGCAAAATGAGGTAATAGGATCTTTTTGACTCTTATTTGGACAATTATTTGAAAATAAGATCATCAAATAGATGACCAAGTTAAGATGAAGTCATTAGGGTGGG
The DNA here is from genome assembly GCA_030848825.1 of Tadarida brasiliensis. Classification (NCBI taxonomy): domain Eukaryota; kingdom Metazoa; phylum Chordata; class Mammalia; order Chiroptera; family Molossidae; genus Tadarida; species Tadarida brasiliensis. Next base: position 41,632,437 of record CM061272.1, on the reverse strand, counting down.
CCCTAATTTAATATGACTATGTCTTTATAAAAAAGGAAAATTTGGACAGAGAAAAACCTGGACACAGAGAGAAGACCATGTGAAGAGGAACGTGGGATAATTCGCCTACGAGCCAAGGAACACCAAAGACTGCCAGCGAAACCACTAGCAGCAAGGAGAGAGCATGGAACTGAGCCTCCTTGACAGCCCTCAGGAGGAACTAATCCGGCTGACCTTGACCTCAGACTTCTAGCCTCCAAAACTGTGAGAGGATAATCTCTGTCATTTAAGCCACCCAGATTGTGGTACCTGTTGCAGTAGCCCTAGCAAATAAGTACAGGCTTCAACCAGAAGTCAGCAAGAGTGAGCAGATTAGAGTAGGGAATGGACACTGTTTGAGAAAATGCCTGGAGACCCGGGGAGCTATCAGGAGCCCCAGGGCTTCGCACATGAATGAAGAACATCACTGGGTAAGCCCAGGATGCTTCCAGAACTGGTAAGGGAGAGGCATGGACTCTGAAAACCCAAACCTCCTCGCCATCTCTGCCCACAGGGGCCTTGAGCATCTCCCAAGATCAGAAAGAGGCCTTCACTTCATTGGGGGCAGAATCTACAGTCGTCCCTCGTTTATTGAGGCTAATCCGTTCCAGACTGTAGCGGTTGCACCTGGGTTGAAGGATTCCTGGGGTGCTCGAATACATAGGCCTACAGTACAGTAATTTTAATTTTAATTGTAATACAGGGGTGTATAATTGACTCAGACAACCGAGCACACGCTGTATCATTTTCACTGTCTCGATCAACTTTTTAATGGATATATTTGAAAAAACCATGATAGAGTGAAGCCACGAAAGTCGAAGCGCGAAGTGGCGAGGGACGACTGTATTTGGATTGCTGTCAGCTTGTCTTCCAGCTGTCAGCGTAGGCCAGAACATCATATATTTTCTCCATCAATAATTCAACCACCTCAGGAGTAGAGGCTTCAGGGTTTACCCGGGGAGCTGACAAGCTCCATTCATTATTAAGCAGCGCTTAAAGCCTTACTCCAGAGTGCCAGGGATCCTGGTCCAGGCTGGACGCCTTCCCATTACTCCTCTCCCTTCCTCTCTCTGCCGTCATTTTCATCTCCTTTTCCTACTGTCTCTGAGGTTGCTACCTGTCATCTGCTGTGGCTCTTCCCAGATTTTGTAGAATTTCCTACATTTATATCCTACTGCCCAACACAAGCAGAGTTACAAAAGCCTAAGAGGAAAGACATATTTAAGAATTCTTTTAGTTCTCCACCACATTTAAAAAGGTTTTGTTTATGTATAGGAACGTTAAATGGATTTTGTTTGTTTTTTGCTTATTTTTTCCAAGATCCTTATAAGTTGTTCAAACAGGACATCTTGTCTGGGCAACCATTAACATTCCGTCTGATGGCTCCTTTGCACCCACTGATTGCCTGGAGCTGCTGTCTCTGTGCGTGGTAGCTGAGAGGAACCGATGGGTGGGTAGGTGCTGGGTAGCAGTCACTAGAGAACAGCAGGGCCAGGAGAAATGGGGTCAGGGATGACGGGGTAAACTGTGTGCTGGCTCTTTCCCACCTGGCACCTTGAGCAGGACAGAAGCCTTTGTTTGGGGATGAGGACCAGAGGTGAAGGAACTGCGTGCATCAGCGACTTTGTGAGGCTCTGAGTTCATCTTGCATTGCTCTGACAGGTTGGGAATTGGTGGCCGAGACAGCACCCAGGGACAGCATCTATGACAAGGCCAGTTGGCAGTGACTATGTTGAGACAACTTTCAGAGACATCTCTTGGGCAGTGGACAAGAATGAGTGGAATTTGGAGCGCAAGAGGAGGAACATGGGACACTCCGTGTGACTGCCACAGGCAGACTGGTTTGAGGGCACATATGGGCTCCTCAAAGTAACTGGGAGAATTGAACACGGTAAGTAAGGGTGGGGGAAGGGTCTATGGGGTTGCAATCAAGGGGCTGGGGGCTCAGAGCCACTGCTTTTTGGACATGATGTTAATATATTATACATTATATTTTTTAAGTACTAAAATTATAGCATAGTATATAATAATATATATATAATAGGTGTAGGTAATACATTTCACCTCTTTGGAACTCATAGCCAATGGAAGCCTGAAACATATGACTTAAATCGTATATACAGGACCACTAAAAAATAATTGTTGGTCACTTTCAAATATTTATTATTCAGTGTTCTGGTGACATATATAGCTAGAAAAAAAAAAGTCTGAACACTTACTGGCTTAAAACAAAACTTTATTTTGCAGGTCAGGAATTTGGGGAGGGCCTGGCTGAATGGTTTCTTCTAGGATTTTTATGGTTTCATGAGTTACATTTAAGTCTTTTATCCATTTTAAGTTTATTCTTGTGTGTGGTATGAGTTGGTGGTCTAGTTTCATTTTTTTGCATGTAGCTGTCCAATTTTCCCAACACCATTTATTGAAGAGACTGTCTTTTCCCCATTGTATGCTCTTGCCTCCTTTGTCAAATATTAATTGTGCATACTGTCTTGGGTCTATTTCTAGATTCTCTGTTCTGTTCCATTGATCTATATGCCTGTTCTTGTACCAGTACCAGGCTGTTTTGATTACGATGGCTTTGTAGTATAACTTAATATCTGGTATTGTGATTCCTCTGACTTTGTTCTTCTTTTTCAAGATTGCTGTGGCTATGCGGGGTCTTTCATGTTTCCATATAAACTTTTGGAGTATTTGTTCTAGATATGTGAAATATGCCATTGGTACTTTAATAGGGATTGCACTGAATCTGTAGATTGCTTTAGGTAGTATGGACATTTTAATGATGTTGATCTTTCCAATCCATGAACATGGTATATGTTTCTACTTTTTTATGTCTTCCTCTATTTCTCTTTTCAATGTCCTGTAATTTTCTGAGAACAGGTCTTTTGCCTCCTTGGTTAAGTTTATTCGTAGGTATTTTATTTTTTGTTGTTGCAATGGTAAATGGGATTGTTTTCTTAGTTTCCCTTTCTGAGCGTTCATTTTTGGTGTATAAGAATGCCATCGATTTCTGGATGTTAATTTTGTATCCTGCTACTTTGTCAAATTCACTTATTAAATCTAGTAGATTTTTGATGCAGTCTTTAGGATTTTCTATGTACAATATCATGTTATCTGTGAATAATGACAGTTTCATTTCCTTCTTTCCAATTTGGATCCCTTTTATTTTTTCTTCTTGTTTAATTGCTGTGGCCAAGACTTCCAGTACTATATGGTGAAATTAGGTATCCCTGTCTTGTTCCTGTTCTTAAGGGAAATGCTTTTAGATTTTGACCATTGAGTATGATGTTGACTGTAGGTTTTTCATATGTGGCCTTTATTATGTCGAGATATGATCCCTCTATTCTCACATTGCTGAGCATTTTTATCAGAAATGGGTGCTGAATTTTGTCGAATGCTTTTTCAGCATCTATTGATATGATCATATGGTTTTTATCTTTCATTTTGTTTATGTGGTGTATCACATTTATTGATCTACAAATATTGTACCAGCCTTGCATCCCTGGGATGAATCCCACTTGGTCGTGGTGAATAATTTTCTTAATGTATTGCTGGATCCAATTTGCTAGTATTTTGTTCAGGATTTTGGCATCTATGTTCATCAGGGATATTGACCTGTAGTTTTCTTTCTTTGGTTTTGGAATTAAGTTTTCTTTCTTTGGTCTTTATCTGGTTTTGGAATTAGGATTGTGCTGGCCTCATAAAAAGAGCTTGGAAGTCTTCCTTTTTCTTGAATTTTTTGGAATAGTTTGAGGAGAATGGATGTTAGTTCTTCTTTGAATGTTCAGTAAAACTCCCCTGTGAAGCCGTCCGGATCCAGGCTTTTGTGTGCTGGCAGTTTATTGATTACAGCTTCAATTTCCTTAGTTGTTATTGGTCAGTTCAAGTTTTCTGCCTCTTCCTGGTTCAGTTTTGGGAGGCTGTGTGATTTTAGGAATTTGTTCATTTATCCTAGGTTGTCCAATTTGTTGATGTATAATTGTTCATAGTATTTTTTTAACAATCCTTTGTATTTCTGTGGTGTCAGTTGTTACTTATCTTTTGTTTCTGATTTTGTTTATTTGGGTCTTCTCTCTTCATTTCTTGCTGAGTCTGGCTAAAGCTTCATCAATCTTGTTTATCTTTTCAAAGAACCAGCTCTTTGTTTCATTGATCTTTTGAATTTTTTTTTTTTAGTCTCTATGACATTTATTTCCACTCTGACCTTTACTATTTCTTTCCTTCTACTTGCTCTGCGTTTTTCTTTTTGTTCACTTTCCAGTTCTTTAAGTTTTAGGGTTAGCTAGTCTATTAGAAATGTTTCTTGTTTCTTGAGGTAAGCCTGTAGTGCTATGAACTTCCCTCTCAGGACTGCTTTCACTGCATCCCATAGATTTTGTGTTGTTGTGTGTTCATTTTCATTGATTTCCAGGAAGTTTTTTAATTTATTTCTTGATCTCCTTGGTAACCAATTCATTGTTTAATAACACGCTATCTAGCCTTCATGTGTTTGAATGTTTTTTAGTGTTTTCCTTGTAATTGATTTCTAGTTTCATGCCATTGTGATCTCAGAAGATGCTTGATATGATTTCAGTCTTCTTGAAATTGTAAATACTTCGTTTGTGTCCTAACATGTGGTCTATCTTTGAGAATGTCCTATGTGCACTTGAGAAGAATGTGAATTCTGCAGTTTTGGGGTGTAATTCTCTGTGAATATCTATCAAATCCATTTGATCTAGTGCATCATTAAGAGTCTCTGTTTCCTTGTTAATTTTTTGTCTAGAAGATCTATCCAGTGATGTCAGTGGGGTGTTGAAGTCCCCTGCTATGATTGTATTGCTGTCAATTTCTCCTTTGAAGTCCTCCAGAAATTTTAAATATATTTTGTTGCTCCTATAGTGAGTGGGTGCATATATGTTTACCAGGGTTATATCCTCCTGTTTGATAGATCCTCTCAATATTACATAGTGGCCTGCTTTGTCTCTTGTTATGGCCTTCATTTGAAGTTTATTTTATCAGACATGAGTATTACTAACCCAGTTTTTTTTTTTTTTTTTTCATTTCCATTTTCTTGGAAATTTTTTCCCATCCTTTCACTTTGAACCTCTGTGGGTCTTTTGTTGTGAGGTGGGTCTCTTGTAAATAACATATATTAGTCATGCTTTCTTATCCATTCAACTACTCTGTGTCTTTTGATTAGAGTATTTAATCCATTTACATTTAAGGTTATTATTATTATGTACTTATTTATTGCCATTTTTATTTATTATGGCTATGTCTCTCTATTTCTTCTACTTGTTACAGCAGTCCTTTTAACATTTCTTGCAGTGCTGGTTTGGTGCTAATATATTCCCTTAGCCTTTTTTTTTTTTTTTTTTTTTGGTCTGGGAAGCTCCTTATTTCATCTTCTAATTTGAATGATAGCCTTGCTGGATAGAGTAGTCTTGGATTCAGATCCTTGTTTTTCATTACCTTGAAAACTTCATGTCATTCCCTTCTGGCCTGTAGTGTTTTTGTTAGCATTATGAGGGCTCCTTTGTAGGTAACCTCTTGCTTTTCTCTTGCTACCTTTAAGATTCTCTCTTTGTCTTTAACTTTTGGCATTTTAATTATAATGTGTCTTGGTGTGGGCCTCTTTGGGTTCTTCTTACTTGGGGCTCTCTGTGCTTCCTGGACTTGTATATCTTTTTCCCTCACTAAGTTAAGAAAGTTTTCTGCCACGATTTCTTCAAATATAGTCTCTAACCCTTGATCATTTTCTTCTTCTGGTACTCCTATGATGCAGATGTTGTTACATTTCATATTGTCCCACAGTTCTCTTAAGCTGTCTTCCTGTTTTTTTATTGTTTTTTCTTTTTGGTTCTCTGATTGAGTGTTTTTATTTCTACCTTGTCTTCTAATTCGCTGATCCGATCCTTGGCTTCCTCTAATCTGCTGCTTATTCCTTCCAATGTGTTCTTTATTTCTGTTATGTCATTCTTCCTTTCCGCTCAGTGGTTTTTCATTTCTAATTGGTTGATTTTCATTGTTTCTATATCTTTACTCATGCTGTTGAGCTTCCTCATAATCACTACTCTGAACTCTACCTCTGATAACTTGCGTAATTCCATTTCATTTAACCCATCTTCTGTAGTAGAATTCTCTTGTTCTTTCAGTTGGGATTTGTTTCTTTGTTTCACCATTTTGGCTGTCTCAGCAGGGTTTGAAGACTGCCAAATTTTTCCTGTGAGTGTTGGTGTTCCACTGATTGTGGCTCCTTCTGCTGAGTTTGGATGAATATGGAAGGGACCACAATAAACACCAGTGTCTAGTCTTACTCCCCTGGATAAAGTCACAGGCCAAGCCAAAATTCAATTATCCCAGAGCTTTTGTCTGCAGGCTGACTATTAGTCTCAGTTAGATAATGAGCCTCAGGTTGTAGCCCTCAGTTGAATGAAAAATCCCACAGGTGGACAAGGTAAGAGGATTTCCAGTGGGTGGGGCAATTGCTTTCCCCTGGGCTAATGTTGCTTTGAGAAGAAAATGGTTTCTGCAGTATGGGTTAATGGCACAGCACAATGTCCAGGCTTCAGCCTTCACAGCTCAGTCCCCAGAACCATGATACCCAACACTGAGAGCCAGGTCCAAAGCTCAAAGCTTTCAGAGGCTCTTCTCTGCCTACTGGCTGGCAGGTAGTCGCCTGCTATTAATGAACCTCTGGCTGCACTTCTCCAGCTGGGTGGTGTTAAATTCCTGAGGGAGGGGCAGTTGCTTCTCCTCCGGGCTAAAGCTACTCTGGGAAGGGGCTTCTTGAGGAAGATGGCTACTGTCTTTTTTGGGGAATGACTCAGCATAGAGTTCCTGATGGCCTCCTTCCCAGCTCTCTCCCCAGTGCCATGAACCCCTGACTCTCCTCACACAGCTCCAGTCCAATCGGCCCTCCCTCTTCTGGGGCCCAAGGTGAGTAGCTGTAGCTGTAATTTAGTGCACAGGCCCTTCAAGGAAGTGCTGGTGTTCCCTGCGCCTTTCCCTGCCAGACAAAACCTCGGATCTGATGATTTTCTCAGCCAGCTGTTATGTGGGCACCTTTCCCTGTTCTGCCACTCTGTACTGGGGAGCTGGCTTGGGGTTTTAACCCCAGATTTCTCAGAGGGAACTGCTCCCAGGTAAGATAGCCCTCAGCTGCTGCCTGTGGGCACCCAGCCAGCCCTCCTGTGCCTCCGCAGCTCCTACCAGTCCTGATTTGAGGTCCTCTTTGTGTCCCTGGTTACAAGGGTTCTCTCCAGCTGCTCTTCAGTTGTTTTTTTCAGATGACTTGTCTTTATTTTAGTTATAATTCCAGTTTGGTCCTGGGAGACAGTCTGTGTAGCTATCATTCACTCTACCACCATTTCCCCCCTCCCTATTTACTAATAATTTTATAATGTGTAATAAAGATTTCATTTTTCTCAAAATGTTTGACTTCCCTCTTAAGAAAATCATCACAGAATGGGTTGTTTTGTATCTCAGAAAATAAAGCAAAGATGACATTATCAGAAGTGATTCAATTAAACTAATCTTTATGGAGCATCTGCTGTGGGCACAACAGTGTGAGACACAGTGAGTCTCCACCCTTGAGGATCTTATCCTAGTAAATTATAGACCAATGAAAGGAGAATATGGAACATTGGCAGGAGATGGAATTTGAGGTTTAAAATAGAAGAAAAAGATAAAAGACATCATAAATTATGGGAGAGAGACATCAAAGTTCTTAATGATCTTTGAATATAAAATTTTCACCATCATAAATTCTACAGTTTCTTTATCTCTAAATTTGGATAATAATATTTACTTGTATTGAACTATATAGACTATTTTATGCTGCAATAACAAAGACCCCAAAATCTCAGTAGCTCAATATCACTAAAATATATTTCTCACTTATGCAAAAAGTCTACTGTGGGTCCAGTAATTCTCCAGAGCTGCTGTTCTCTCTGGGTTAGTTCATCTCTAGGGTGCTTTGGTCTTAAGTCACCTCTATATCAACATGTGTTTTCAAGGTCACTGTAGGAAGAGAAGACAGAGTTTACATGCTACCATACAAAAGTGAAATGTGTCACTTCCACTCACATTTCAATGACCAAAGTAAGTTGAGTGGCTAAGCCTAATTTCAAGGGGCAAGGGAATGTAACCATCCCTGCCAGGAAGACAGCAGGACCTGGCATATTGGTGATGCCACTTCACTACTCCAGAGGGTAGACGTGATGATTAACTGCAGCCCTTCAACCTCAGGGACACAACTTTAACTGGTGAGTAATTAGTTCATGCAGGTTTTGAAAGTTCCATGTTGTCTTAGTACTTTCAGGATGCCATAACAAAATACCATAGATTGGGTGGTTTATAAACAACAGAAATTTATTTCTCACAGTTCTAGGGGCTGGGAAGTCCAAGAGCAAAGTGCTGGCAGATTCAGTGTCTGGTAAGAGGCAGTTCCTTTGAAGATGACTGGCTGTAAACTCACATGGCTGAAGTGGCAAGTGAGCACCCTGGAGTCTCTTCCATAAGGGCACTAATCCCATTCATAAGGGCTCCATCCTCATGAGCTAATCATCTCACAAAGGCTCTGCCTCCTAATCCCATCTACATTTAGGGGTAAGGATTTCAATATATAAATTTTACAGGGATACATTCAGAGCACATGTTTATTTTCAAAGAGTTGAAATTCTTAAGTATTAAATTTGAGAATACAAAAATTCTGTTTGTGTGGAATGAATGGACATAATGATGTCTAACAACTCAAAGAGTCTATTAAAAAGATGTTTTTGCTTCCTTGTATTTTTACCATCTCCAAGTTCAACCCCCCAAGGTAAACAATAACCCAAACAAAGCACTGTTCTCTTAATGTAAGGCCATAGACACTTATAAAAAGCCCCCTTTTTGTGTGTTTAAGGCCTTTGCACTGGCTGCCCACCTAGCTTTAGTTTCCCCAGGAAGGATGTTGGTTGGTATGAAGGCACATTCCAACCACATTAAGCTCTTAGGGCACAAGAGAAGTTGTTTTGGTTTAAATAGTACATTTTCCACTCATGTTCCCTCTGGAGAGATTTAAAACCACTCATTATTTTCCAGGCCTGCATGACCTAATGGGGAGGTAGCTACATACAATTTTAAAATGTCTTCAGTGTTCTTGGGAAAGGCTATTTAATAATTAGCTAACTACTGATTTTCTCTTTAATCTCTATAATTACCTTTTTGTAACAGAGGCTGGAGGAGGGCTGGTAGCCAAACAAACCCAACAGGTGAAATTAGAAAGGGAAGAGAAAATTAGCCAATCAGAGTGAGTCAGAGAGGTGGGGATGGGAGGGAGCTAAATGCTGCCCCAGCCCTGGGGGCTAAGGAGTGAGGCAATCAGGAAGGAGACCTGTTTTGAGTAATTGGTTTTTCTGGGTAAATGAGATTTAAAAAGGAAGTTAACTCATTCAGCAAAAAGTTACCCAGAAAATGTATACTTTCCTGCATTAGTAGGGGGATGCACAGAAAGCAATGGATCAATGATGGTTGACTCGTCCTCAGAATACCTAAATTAGCCTGTGATTATACTCTTATTTGTGAGCTCATTGGACTAATGGCTGCTACCTCCACTGGACTGGACACTCCATGAAACAAGGTCTGGGTCAGGTTTTGCTTGCTGTGGTAACCCCAGAGCCTACCATGATGCCTGGCACATGGCAGGCTTTCGGTCCATCTTGGTTGACTGAATAGTACACAAGTTTATTACAAACAAATGTATCTGACCAGGCTCAAGGCTGTTATACTGAACACAGTTTCTTAATGTCCAGTCCTTGGGTGTGGATGGTATAGGAGGCAGAGTATAAGAGGCAAGTTAGTCTACTGATTCAGAGCAGCCTTGAATGCCATGCTGCTGGGGTTCCAGTTCCAGCTTTGATACTTACCAGCATGCAGACTTCTAACCTCTCAGTGCCTCAGTGTCTGCATCTATAAAATGGGGGTAATAATAACAATGCTTCTTTTATGGGGTTGTGGCAAGGATTAAATGAATTAACACACATAGAGCTCTTAGAACAGTGCCTGGTAAGTACTAATGAGAATGAAAATGTTGGCTTTCACCATCATCATCACTCATTCAAGCTAGAAAGCTGTTTTGGATAAGTCTCTGATCTGAGTTTGCATTGCTCTTGCTCTTTTTAAAGAATTTAGCCTAAACTTTAAATTTCAGCTGTTTCTGGTTGATTGAGGTTTTATTGAAGACTGTTTTTACAATGGAGATACAGTTTAACACAATCCATAGTAAAGTGATGCCCTTAATTACGGTTTCATTACATTTATGGGGCTTAATGAGGGTTTTTATGACCTTTCCATTGAGGTTCTTTTCTGGCTACAAGAAATGTGCTCACAGAATCCTGCCAAGTTTTAAACCCTCAATTATGGTTCTTTCTTTTTCCTCTTATGATGGTTTCACACCATGTCATGTGGCTAAGCTGGAACTAGGTTTGTCACAATCTCCTTACGTATGTGGTTCCAGCTTAGCCTTGGCCAAAGAGCAATTTGCATGAGGTTTAAAAGGCAGAAGGAATAGTGACCAATATTCTCTGAAAGTCATGCTGTTTGAAATGCAGAGAGAGACCAATGCAGAGGTGCGGGCAGACCGTTGGCCCTGCTGCCCAATGGCAACTGCAGGCTCACCCCCAGAGGCAACAGCCTCCCATGGACTTCTCTACCAGCCTCCTGGGGCCCTTCAGCTGGACGAGCCTGGCTTCCCAGGTTCCCTCCAACTTGTCTTTCCATGCCAGTGCTTTCGATGATCTTCCAGCCTCTCCTTTTGAACTCCTCTTCCCCAGTTTCTCCCACAATTGTGTAAGCTCTTGCTCATTTAATAACTACCTTATTCTGTACCACACGCTGTGGTTCTGCTTCCCTAATCGAACTCTATTATGATTATTGTAACAGAGCTGGCCTCCAGACCCGGCCACTTAGAGAGTCACCCTTATAGTCACAACTTTGTGAAGGTCCCCCCACCCCCACATTGAATCTGGCTGGCCCTGTGGCTCTCTTAAATCAACAGAATGCAGTGGAAGTAACACAGGCTTCTTCTGGCCCTAAGACTCAAGAAGGTCTGGTGACTTCTGCTTTGGCAATTTTAGGAGCCCCAGGCCACTAAGTAAGAAGGCCAGGCACGTGTTAGAGGGACCATGTGGAAAAGCCCGGAGAGGAGGAGCCCTGGAACTACATGAGAGAGATGGCCTGCTGGCCCAGTGTCCCTCCCAGCCCAGCCTTCCAGTCTCCCCAAAGGAGAGGAGAGGAGATGGGGTGGAGCCATCTTGGACATTCCTGCCCCAGCTGACATCCAACATAAAGGCAAGAGATCCCAAGTCAGACCAGATGAAAAACTGACCAGCTGAGCCCCAAACACCATACAGAAACAGGAGGAATAAGCAAACCCTTTGTTTTTAAGCCCTTTTTATTTTGACATAATTACAGACTTGAAGAAAAGATGTAAAAAACAGTATCTAAAAAATCTCGTACACATTTTACTCAAATATTAACATTTCCCCTCACCCTACCGCCCCTGTCACTCTCAACTGTTTGATAGTAAGACATGATGTCTTTTCACCCTTATATAATTCAGTATGTATCTCCAAAATTAAGAAAGTTCTCTTACACAAAGTATAATTATAAAATCAGAAAACTACATTTTTATAATGCTATCATGTAAAGACCTTGTTCAAATCTTGCCAGTTATCCCCAAACATCCTTTATAGCAAAAGAAAATCCTGGATCACACATTGCATTCACTTGTCATGTCTCTCTAATCTTCTTTAATCTGGACCAGTTCCTCTGGCTGTCTTTGCTTTCACGACATTGACACTTTTAAAGGATACTGGACAATTAGCTAGTAGAATATCCCTCAATTTGGGTTTATCTGGTGCTTCCTCATGATTAGAGTCAGATTATACCTTTTTGGGGGCAGAAATACAACAGAAGGGATGTTGTTTTTTAGTGCATCATATCAAGGGGTATGCAATGTTGATTTGTCCTGTTACTGGTGATGTTGAATTTGAACTTGGTTATGATGGTATCTGACAGTTTTCTCCATGTAAAGTTATTGTGTTTTGTTTTTTTTAACTTATCTTTATTGTTGAATGTATTACAGATGTTCCTCCTTTTCCCCTCATTGCCCCCCTCCTCCCCATTCCCGCCCCCCTTTTGCCTTTCCCCACACTGTTGTCTGTGTCCATTGGTTATGCATATATACATATAAGTTCTTTGGTTTATTTCTTCCCACCCTCCAACCCCCCTTCCCTTTGAGGTTTGTCAGTCTAACAACAAATTTGTACTTCTTAATCCCTTCACCTTTTTCACCCCTCCCCCCAGCCCCCACCCATCTGGTATCTAACAAAAGTTCTCTGTATCTATGAGAATGTTTCTGTTCTGCTTGTTCATTTTGTTTGTAGATTCAATTGTTGATAGATACGTATTTATTGCCATTTGTTTGTTCATATTTTTTAATCTTTTTCTTCAAGAAGACCCTTCAACATGTCATATAATAATGGTTTGGTGGTGATGAACTCCTTTAGCTTTTCCTTGTCTGGGAAACTCTTTATATGGCCATCGATTCTAAATGACAGCTTTGCAGGATAGAGTAGTCTTGGTTGTAGGTTCTTGCTTTTCATCACTCTAAATATTTCTTGCCACTCCCTTCTGGCCTGCAAAGTTTCTTTTGAGAAATCAGCTGACAGTCTTATGGGAACTCCCTTGTAGGTAACTAATTGCTTTTCTCTTGCTGCTTTTAAGATTCTCTCTTTGTCTTGAACCTTTTGCATTTTGATGATGATGTGTCTTGGTGTGGGCCTCTTGGGGTTCATCTTGTTTGGCACTCTCTGTGCTTCCTGGACTTGTATGTCTGTTTCCTTCAACAAGTTAGGGAAGTTTTCTGCCATTATTGTTTCAAATAGGTTTTCAATTTCTTGTTCTCTCTCTTTGCCTTCTGGCACCCCCAAGATGCGAATGTTGGCACGCTTGAAGTTGTCCCAGAGACTCCTTACACTATCCTCATTTTTTTGGATTCTTTTTTCTTTTTGCTGTTCTGATTGGGTGTTTTTTGCTTCCTTATGTTCCAAATCGATGGTTTGCTTCTTGGCTTTACCTACTCTACTATTGAATCTGTGTAAACTATTCTTTATTTCAGTTAGTGCATCCTTCATTTCTGACTGGTCCTTTTTTATGCTCTTGAGGCCCTCACTAAGTTCACTGAGGTTCTCACTAAGTCCATTGAGCATCCTTATAAGCAGTATTTTGAACTCAGCATCCGTTAGGTTGCTTAACTCCATTTCACTTAGTTCTTTTCCTGGAATTTTGTTCTGTTCTTTCATTTGGGACCTGTTTCTTTGTCTCCTCATTTTGGCTGCCTCCCTGTGTTTGCTTCTATGTATTACTTAGCTAGAGGTATGGGACTAGCTGAGACCAGATGCTGCTTGTTTGAAAGAATTTAGGAAAAGCTGAAGCAGGCTCCAAACAGGCCAATCCTATGGTCAAGCAACTGGCAACAGCTTGGGTGGGCCTGAAAGTTGGGTGGGGCGGGGCCTCAGGGAATCACCAGGGTGGGGCCAACAGTGTGAGCCAGGTAGCTGGAGTCCCAGATATGGCGGCGTCTGCCAGCCCAGGGAAGGGCTCACCAAAGGAACAAAAGCCTCTGATAGCACGTCTGTCTAGGAGAAAGCTGCCTCTCCAGCCCTCGCTCCAATGCCAAAAAGCTCAGTTCTTCCCCATATGACTCTGGTGCCTTTCAAGCTGCCTCCCGCTTGCTGGAGCCTGGAGGGTGCGAGTCCGAGTAAGTCCGTGTGCGGGCCCTTTAAGAGGAGCTGTCGGGGGCTCCAGCCGCCTCAGCCTCAGTTCCCGCTGGTTTTTCCAGCCAGAAGTTATGGGGACTTCTCTTCCTGGCACTGGAACCCTGAGCTGGGTGCCTGGTGTGGGACGGGGACCCCTCAGTCCTCAGGGAGGACCTTCCCAGCCGAGGTGTCCTCCTGATTTTTATCCACCACACGTGGGTGTGGGACCATCCCGTCCGCCTCCGCCCCTCCTACCAGTCTCAATGTGGCTTATTCTTTAATTTCATAGTTGTAGGACTTCCATTCAGCTCGATTTCAGGCGGTTTTGAATGATGGTAGTTCTGTAGTTTAGTTGTAACTTTGATGTGGTTGTGGACGGACGCGATACCGCGTTTACCTACGCCGCCATCTTGACCGGAAGTCTAAAGTTATTGTTTTTTTCTTTGCAATTACTAAGTATCTTACCAAGTGATCCCTTGAGATCATGTAAATATACTGTTTCTCAAGACAATTTATCAGTAGCTTTAGCATCCATTGATGATGCTAAATCAGTTATTATCAGTTATGATCATGATAATTGCCAAATGGTGATTCTCCAATTTCAATACTCTTTCTGCATTTATTAGTTAGTATTTTACAGCTTTCTTCCCCCTCATATATTTATGTCAATTTTAACTAATTTATTCTTATTTGATTCAATGGGTTATAACAGATTACAATCTGTTACTATCATTACTTATTCTGATGCTTAAAATGTCCCAGATTTGGCCTTTGGGAGCCTTTTCTCACTGGCTCTTATAACCTTTCATAGCTTCCCATCACTCTCTAGCACTTCTGTATTTCTTTGGCACAAGCTGTTCCAGGCTCATCTTGCACTGTCCCTGTGCCAGCCTGGGAATCAACCATTTTCCTAAGGAGCCCTGGTTTTGTTTAGTGAAGAAGGGTATTTGGAAACCAAGATCTGGGTGCTAGGTATGCTCATTGCTACCGGGATGTCATTGCTTTTTGGCCTTCTTAGTAAACAAACCTAGGAAATATATGTATATGCATGCACTTTATTTCATACCTATTTCTCTATATTAAAAACCATTAGTTCAAACCTTGAGTTCATACTGATACCTCTAATTCCAATCTAACATCATAGGACTGCATTCTAACTCTTTCCTTATCCATACTTATAACTTCCTTTTCCAACAGTAAAGAGTCTGGCTCCTATTATTCATGATATATTGTCTTGTTTTCTTAATTCTAGAATATACAGAAAGTAGTTTCAAAATTGTTAACCATCACCTCTGCACGAGAACAAAACTAATGACCTGAGTTCAATGTTTACAGATAGTTTTTGTTTCTATCCTCAATTTGAATGGCCCAAATACTTAGTTCAAAAGTTATCCGAGATAGGTATGGTTGCTGTTTTAAGCTACTAAGTTTTAGGGTGGTTTGTTTTGCAAAGGATTGTAGAATGACTTTGCAAAGTAGCATTTATCACAGTCCAATGTGCAAAAGAAAAAATTGGGCAGAACCTAATGACATTAAGCTGCGGGGAGAGAAGTTTTGTCTGACGAATGTACAAATAGGCATTTATTAGCTTAGGCATCACTTAGGTGAGTCTGGGCAGAGTAGCAGTGGCCCTGGGCCTAATTAATTACAAATAAGGTGAGGTTTGTCTTAGACATTCTGTCTTCCTCCTTTCTCTCTCATTCCCATCTGATGGGAATCTCACTCCCCAGATACTCACTGACCTCTGACTACCCAGAAAATTCTGCATGGTTTCCGAGCTTTGCTTAGGTCCTCCTCCCAAAACTCCATTAAACTTCCTAGTCTCTCAGCTATGAATGACCTGTGTGTGAGCCCTTGGGAGGATAGCTGTCTGGTGAAATTCACAATGTAGAGTGAGAATATTATGCAACTAGTTAGGTACCCTCCCCTGGGGTACATGTTGAACTCAGACTCTGGGGAACAGTGGAAGGGAGATAGGTATCTTTGGACCACACCCTTCCTGTTCTGATGCCAGACCTCTGCCTACTTAATCTGGAGACTAGAATTGTCCTACTGTGAAAGGCTGGAGGAAATGCATGTAATGTATGCTGCTTATAATCTGTTACAGATAGTTTTTTATCTATTACTTGAATGGATTAATGCATAAGTAAATACATTGAGTTTATACTCTTATGTTACTGAACTGGTGAGTTTATGAACAATTACATTCCCGTAGCTCCTGATTCAGTGAATGTCTTTTCTATCCACCACTTGAACAATGCATGAAGCAATGTGTGAACTGGAAGTGGCCCATGGAGACTATAGCACGACCCCCATGCACAACTGCTGCCACCAGCAAAGGGCGAGATGTTGGTGACTCTTCAACTTAAGGAATTTGAAAAGAACTCCTTATTTATCTGCTGACTTGCTCAGGTGCATGGGGCATTTCATGTCCTGACCAGCACAGCAGCTGCCCTAAAGGGGGTGGGCTGAGCTTCAGAAGCAACTGGAAGGATTCATCACAGACTATGTAATCAGTTCTCAGGATTTCTCATAAATTATTTAGAGAAAAATAATCTTGTAATAAGAACAGATTTTCCATTGTAATCAAGAGATACATATACCCCAGGCTGGCAAGGCAAGGCATAACTCCTGATATATGCCATGTCAGGTGAGAAGCGGTGCCTGCCCATCCGACTTGGTCTCTGCAGCTAATTTCACAAGTGTCTCCAGGGCAGAGCATAATAAGCAAGCATAATGAATTTCAATATAAGGGAGAGATTCCCAGGGAATTACATTACAAATTAATAAGCTGACGCTGAATTTGGAGGGATGATTAAAGTGCCCGACTAGTCTGTCTTCTGTGGCAGAACTTCTTAACTTGGAGTTCAGGGACGGGCTTCAGGAGATCCATGTCTCCCTGCAAAATGATATGGGGTTTTATACAGAGTGTTGCTTGTCCATTTTTATGAGGAGAGAGGCAGCAGCTTCCTTTAGGTTCTCAAGGGGGTCCTTGACCCTTCAAAGGTTAAGAATCTTGATCTAATTGAACATTTCTGAGGCTGTCTTCTTAGACAACCATTGTAGGCGACCTCCACCTGAAGGATACTCTCCCATGGGTGTGGCCAGATTTTGACATCCCCCTACCTCCAATTGTGACATCACCAAGCACCATGGTGGCTCAAAAGTGTGCTAACTATCTCTGCTCCCTTAGTAGGAGTCACTATCCTCCTCAAAATATAATATTTGAATGCACATGAGGGTGAGTGAAAGAGCTAACTGCTCTCATTAATGTTAAAGAGAAAATTGGTCTTAAATGAAATCATTTCCAACATGCTTTCCTTTGAGTTGAGACAGACTTCAGAGTCAATGCTTAGCTGAACAGTGAGAGGTACTCTGGAAAAGCCATGAAAATAAAAAATGTGAATTGTGCGATGTTGGTGACTGGATGAGTCTGTGAGCTCTGGGGCAGACTTCCTGGGAGTACATCTGGGCTCTACTGTACTCCAGAAATCTTGACAGGTTAGTTCACATCTCTGGGCCTCAGTTTCCTCATCTGTAAATTAGGGATGATGACAATATTAGGGCTGACTTTGTAGGGTTGTTTGTGAGGGTTTAATGAGTTTATACTTTGTAAAGCCCCAGAACAGTGCCCAGCATGAAGCAAACAGCCAACAGATGGCTATTGCTATTCTCTTTACCATCAATTTGATCCACTACTTAGTCAAATTCATCAGTTAGCTCCGTTGGTTTGATTGCTAGTACAAACCTAAATTTTGAATCCATTTAGAATTTCATTGCTATGGTAGAGAAGAGTCCATTAAACAATAGGCAGGTTTGGTTCATTGTTTCAGGAGGCATGTATGGCAGGGGATGGATAGACTTGCTGCTCAGGGAAACCCAGCTTCAGTCCGGAGGCAGTGGAGCACTTCTGCCTGGCACAGGGCAAAGGCCCACCTCCTGCGGTGTAGGAAAACAGTAATGACCCCCAGTGGCCACTTACTGAGGGACTTCTACACTGTAAGGCCTCTACAGATATTACCACATGCATTCTTCACAATAATCCTTTAAGATCAGCCCGACACACCATTTCACAGAGAGGTTGAGTAATTTTCCCAAAGTCACACAACTGACTGTTATGCACATTGACTGACTCCAAAGCCTACACCCTATATTCTAGACTCAGCTTCCTCCTGATTTCACCAACTAAGAAGATGAGAATCATGTTATGATGCTTCCCAATTCTTCCTTATTAGCAATTCTTCCTTGTTTCAGAGGGTCTGGGGAAAGGAAGAGCGGATAGGATCCGTCAACTTCTTCATCTGGTCAAATTCAGTGTGCTCTAAACTAGCCTCAGTTTCTCACACACCAATTTTTTATGTGTCTCTTCCTCAGTTTTTCCTTTTTCTGTCCCTCCTGTCCCACTTGGCAACATCACTGTCTTCCCTGTCTCACCGGCAGGAAACCAGGAAGCCTCTTGGCTCCTTTACCATCAGCACCACTTTCAATCAGTCTCCAAGTTCTATTGTTTCATCCCTTAAGATGCTTAATTGTTCTGGCCAGGACTTCTAGTACTATGTTGAATGGAAGTGGTGAGAGTGGCATTCTTGCCTTGTTCCCTATCTTTTAGTTTTTATCACTGAACATCAGATGAGCTCTGATTAATATAGATGCAAAAATATTCAATGAAATACTAGCAAAGTGAATTCAACAACACATTAAAAGAATAATACACCATGATCAAGTGGGATTTATTCCTGGGTGCAGGATGATTTAACCTATAGAAATCAATTAATATACTACATCACATTAACAAAATAAAGGATAAAAATTACGTGATTATCTCAATAGATGTATAAAAAGTACTTGATATAATTTAATATCCTTTGATGATAAAATCTCTCAGCATAATAGAAATAGAAGGAAATTGCCTAAAATAATAAAGGCAATATTGGATTTGTTTTTCTAACAAGTTACCAGGTGATGCTGATACTGCTGGTCCAGGGACTACACTTTGAGAACCGCTGATGTAGAGCCATGGTTCTCAACCTTGGCTGCGCATTAGAACCACTCAGGATCTGCTGAAACACCCAATCCTGAGCTGCACCCTGTGGAAATAAATGAATAACACCCAAATAAGATAAAAGTCTATGTAACCAGAGCTTGCTCTAGAAAGAGAACTAGCCACCATCACTTGCGTTTGGTGAGAGATTCAAAGGCAGACAGAGGAGTAGAATGCTTTGTGGTGAATAAAAGGGAAGGCTTCCGGTGTGCCTGGACTGCGGATTGTTGGCACAGGGAAGCTGGAAGTGGGATAACTAACAGTGGGGCAGCCTATGTGATTGATTAGGGGTGCATATTTGACTTTCCCTGGTTGGTGTTAAGTTTGAAGCAGGGGGCAAAAGCAGAGAAGCTAGCAGATTTGATGAAGTCCTCCTGATTGGGGCCAGTTGTTACAGAGGTTGCAGTTGGGTTCCCTGGGCTGGTTGCTGCAGATGGTGGTCAGAGTTCTATTGTCATATGTGGTTGGGCCATTGTCCATCTGCAGATTCAGTTTTTCAACTGAGGCCAATTAAATCAGAATTGCTAAGAGCAAAGTCCAGGCTTAAATATATTTTGTAAAACTCTCCAAGTGATTCCCATGAGGGCGAAGGTTAAGAACCCTGATTTTGGGAGAGAGCCTGAGCATTCTGCAGGAGAAGGGTGAAGAGCGGGGAGGGATGGTGGAAGTATTCTCCCTCTGTTCTCCTCCCAAGGAACAAATCCTCTGGGTGAAGGGACATGCCCTCCTAACAACTGGCTAGTGATCCTCTTTGTACATGGAGGCACTCTAGAGGATGTGTCCCCATCCCCAGTGTAGTAAGGTATTGAAAATATGACAGAATTCACCCTCTGTTTTAGCATCCTTCGTAGATGGACTTTCATTGAAATTAGAATAAAAATTCAAACTCATCAGGACCTACAAAGCCCCTGCCCATTTCCTGCCCTTGTTCTTCTCAGTCTCCACACTCCCTTTTACCACCCCCAAGCTCAGCCCATTCCTGACACAGGGCCTGTGGTCTTCTCCACTGACCAGGCTCTTCTCTCAGATCTTTCCATGGCTTATATGTTATCATTCAGAATTCAGACCAAACTCACATCCCAGAGAAGCCTTCTCTGACCACTGCCCCCCCCCCCCTTACTGGGGCACTTTCTCCTTTCCCAATCTCTTCTTCTCCTGTTGCTCTATTTTATTTTCATCATAGCACTAATGTATATGAAATTCATCAGTTTATGTTTATTGCTTCTTTCCCAACAGCAGCACAAGCTTCCTGAAGGCACAGATTTTGTCTGTCAACATGACACAGCTATATTCTTAGTGCTTTATACATAATAGGTGCTCAGTAAACAGTTGTTGAGTGAATGAAAGGGATCAGGACTTTGCTCTTAATCCAGCACTCTGTCATTTATTCTCTGTGACTTTGAGCCAGTCATCTCAGCCTCTCTGAGCCTCAGTTTTCTCATCTGTAAGTAGGAGAAATTATACCTTTCCTAGGCTTTCTTGCAGAGCTGCTATCATGGTACAATCAAATTTTGATGGATTTAAGTGGAAATGTATTCTTCAATGTGGGGATATTATCATCACATTTGCATTTCAAACAGGACTTCACCCAGTATAATGGCATAAATGTCCAAGAGCCGGTCTAGTGAAGTTGAGGATATATGGAGGAGAATTGGGCACTTCCAGAGTCCTCAAACTCTACCACCTAAGCAGTGATCATCACTGGCTAGGCCCAGACCAACAAATGGGCCACCTTCTAACATTGTCTGTGTTACCCATGACAAGGGTGCTGCACTTTCTTGGGGTCCTTTGGGCGAAATAAGCTGAATCAAGAATAGAGTGCAGCCAAGAGGTGCTCCCCACCCATCTCCTTTCAAGAGAAACTGCAGGGAGCATAGGTAACTGACTACTTGCAGCTGTGCACATTTGTCTCTACCAAGCATTCACTCCAAGACCACACTTTCCCAGGGCTGTTCCCAGCCAATGACTGAGCACCACAGAGACTCTGGAGCTAGGTGTGCCTGCCCTGTGTGGGACTCCTCCAACAGGCAACCTTTGCTTGGGGACTCCTCATTGCTGGCCAAGACTCCCTCAGAGCTGTACTGCAGTCACAGGTTACTCTCTCTAGCACTCCTTCCTACTGTCCTTTACAGGAGTCAGACTGCGCTGTAGTCAGACTGTGTCTGAAGGCTCTCCCTACCCACTCCTGACTCCTCCTCTTTATCCTTTACAAGTATTGCCCTCACTATTTCTCTGGCACATATAACCTCTTTCTGCTCTGCTTCTTTGCTTTTGTTGCTTTCTTCTTTGCTTCTCTTGCTTTCTGCTTCTCAGAAGACTCAAACTGACACACAAGAGTTGGAGACAACTTTTTATTTCTCCCTGTAGCCATAACATCCTGGTTTTGATTTAAGCCCTGTATCAGCTTACGAGGTATAAAATTTTAATAAAGGCATAATCGATTAGGAAGTACCCTGTCTCCTTTAATGGGGTCTTGGGCAGGCTTAACTGATGGAGTAGATATGACTCTCCCAATTCAGGGCTAAGAGAGGCAGCCCAACAAGCTGTAGAAATCACAGAAACGCATACTCTGGGAAGTCCCTCTTTTCCAGAATCCCCAATGGACATATGCATCATTATCCCCACAGCCAGCTCATCCTACAAGGAAAGAACTTGGCCAAGAGGATTGGAAATTAAGACAAACTTGCCAAGTAGAACTAATCAATGATAGGATGCAAGAGGAAGTCAGGGAGGAGGACGTGGCCATGCTCTTAGTAGGAGAATGTGCCTGGTGGACAAGATCCAAGAAAATGAAATTCCCACTAGTCATCTGAAAGTATCCAGTAAGCACCTAAGTGCAGAAAGTACTGCTAGGAGGGGTTGTCCAGAGCAAATGAGAAGACAGAACAACAGGACTTTACAGCAGGGGTCCGGGGAGGACATCTTCTAGCCCAGTGGATTTCAAATAGGTCCCCTGGAGTTACCTCTGGAATTTCCTGGAAGAAGAAGTAGAGGTCCCTAAGAATGTGTCTCCTTGTCTTCCCACCCTTCAACAAAACACCTCTAACATAAGGGTTCTCCTTCTCAAAGTCAAATCTGGAAACCATTAATGTAGTCTCTCTCCTTCCTTTTAGCTACTGAAAAATGGAAGCCCAGCGAGGTTGTGTGACTTGCTCATAGTCATGCAACAAGTTAACAGCAAAAGTGATAGGATTAGAACTTTGGACCCTTGACCTTAGTCCTGTTCTCCTTCTGTTTCATAATGCCACCCCCTCAGGGAATTTATAATTTTTTATGTCATCTTAGTGACTATGTCAGATTCGATATAATTTATCAAGGTGAAGGCTAAATTAGCCATATCGAGCAATGTTCGGCTCGGGTTGTCTAGAAGTATGGATTTCCTGTTCAGAGAAGGTGGGACCAAAGAGATTTCCCTGCTTTTCCCTCAAGTTGCCATTTAACATATATTACTTGTATTTATTCATGGATATTTAAATCCATCATTTGACAAATGTTTTAGAGGCAATAAATGTTGCCTCTACAGAGGCAACATAGAGCGGTGGAAACTGCATGGGTTTGGGAGCCAGACAAATCGGGTTGAGCCCTGACTCCTATACCAGGACCTCAGAGGAGTTTACATGATCTTTTGGAGCCTCTGTTTCCTCATCAATAAAGTGTGAAGAGCCCTACTTTACAGGTTGTTTTGAGGATTAGGAATTATGTATGTTAAGCACCTAGCCAGGGATTGGCACAAAGTAGGGTCCCATAATTGGTGAAGAGTTAAGAGACAGAAGAGGGAGAAATAGATGTGAGCAGCATTCATCTTCAAAGACGTTTTAGGGGAGAAGGGACTGTCTTTGAAACTTAAGGGATAAGTAGTGGGATAGAGAAGTGGAGGAGAGGGTATATGAGGAGAGGATGATAACATGAGCAAAGAGGCAGAAGAAGGAATGAGAATCAGGACCACAGAGCTATTGGGAGTGAACTCCAGGAGCAGAGGGTACACAGGAGGTAAATCCCTGGAGTGTCAGAAGCTTTAGAAACCAACATTGCTAGGTAGATTTTTATGGCTCCAACAGGAAGGAAAGTTCTGTGAAATTCAAGACAGTGGATTCTGGAAATAGTTAACTATTCTTCTTCTTCTTTTTTTTTTTTTTTAGAGAGAGAGGAAGGGAGAGGGAGAGAGAGATAGAAACATCAATGAGAGAGAACATCGATTGGCTACCTCCTGCGTGCCCCTCGCTGGAAATTTGGCCCACAACCTGGGCATGTGCCCTGACCGGGAATTGAACCAGCAACCTCTTGGCGCATGGGTCGACGCTCAACCACTGAGCCACACTGGGTGGGTGATAGGTAATTATTCTTGATGTGAACTCTGAGTTGGTTTAAGAGCTGAGGAAGGAATTAACCCCAGGATTTCTCATTTTCATATCTCTGGGCCCCAACATTTTAGAGGTAAGAAAACTGAGGACCAAATAACTTAAATGACTTCCTCAAAGTCACATAGCTGGGAAGTGGCAGAGTTGGATTTGGAACCCCAACCTTTGACTCCCCAAACCCTTTGCTCCTTTCAGTTCCACATTTCTTTGGTCTCTTGTTAGTATCAAGCACAGGACTGGGCAGATATGTAAGAAATACAATAAACTTTAACTGTAGTTCAAATGAATAGCAAGTGCTACAACAGTGTTCTGCAATACCAAGTGCACATCGAAATCATCCAGGGAGCTTTAAAAAAAGAAATGTTGGTCCCAGGCTTTGATGAACCACTCGCATCATAGTCTCAGGGGCAAGACCTGTGCATCAATATGTTTAAGGCTCCCCAGGTGGTTCTAGTG
This sequence comes from Tadarida brasiliensis, assembly GCA_030848825.1. NCBI lineage: Eukaryota > Metazoa > Chordata > Mammalia > Chiroptera > Molossidae > Tadarida > Tadarida brasiliensis. The sequence continues at coordinate 41,608,780 of CM061272.1, read as the reverse complement.
TGTTGCTAGGACTGTGAATCATTGAGTTGGACTGTTTAACACACTTGGTCCAACTTACGTTGGTGTTTCTCAAAAGAGCTCTTGAATGACATGCCATCTGTGTCATCCACAAGCCCGTCTGTGCTCGCCTCATCAGCAGGCGAGTACCTCCCTCCCTCTCTTTCTCTGCCATATTGCCTCTTGATTTGGTCTCCATACTTTTGGTGGTGACTAATTAATCCTCCTGGAATAATCAAAGAAGACCTAATCGTGGGTGAGCCATCTGGAGATCCTTTTTGGTTGACTTGGACTTTGGGGAGGCTGAGGGGAAGAAAGTGAGAAATGACTCATAGTCCAGATGAAACATAGAAATTGCACTATTCAAGGAGGATTGTGGTACTTGAGGCTATAACTTTTCCTTCTGCTTCTCAATGGTTCCAGATGGTCCATTTTCTCTTTCCTCACCCCCATTTTCACACTCACCTCCATATATAGGGAGGCATGGATCTCTAGGTCACTTCTATTCCACATCTCACTGTGAATTTGGTGTTCCTTCAACAACTGTGTCTGTAAAATGCTTTATGAGGACTAGAAATGTGATTTTTTAAGTATTTCTTTTTTTTTTAGAGAAAGAGAGAAACATCAATATAAGAGAGAAACATCAATCGGTTGCATCCCGTACGCACCCTGACTGGGGATCAAACCCACAATCTAGGCATGTGCCCAACCCTGCTGGTGTACAGGAAGGACCATGCTCCAACTGACCAAGCCAACTGGCAGGAGTGAGAGTTGTATTCTTTTATAGTAGTATTTTCTTTTATAGGTGGGACCAGTAGAAGGAGTCAATTGATCACAAATGTTTATTGAACACTTGTTCAGTATAAGACAGAAATGGTGTTACAGCCCTGCCCAGATCCCCTTGCTTGGGTCAGAGCACACATCCCACGACTGCTATGCTTGATGGCTGTAGATGGCTCACAGCTGCCACCCTCTCTGGTGGAGTGGCCTCAGCCAATGGATACCGCCTCACCCAGGAAGTGGTGCCCCTCAGGGTGGCCCACAGCCCATGTCTGATTGACAGGGAGTACAAGATGCCAATGCTTTGTCTTAAATGGGGTGTGGTTTGTGCTCCTCAAAATCCTGGCTAGCACTGTCCTGAGCTACATTCTTGCTTAGCATTCCCCCTTCTCTGTTCCCTGCCTCCCCTACTCCTTTACAGGTTTTCCTTTAGGGCTCTGCCTCAAAACATCACAGGTTCAGAAACCCTTTCTCAGAATCCCTCCTAGGAAACTGACAAGAGACAGAAAGGTTTGCTAGGTGATGTTTAAGCTACGATTCTGATTTGAAAAATGCTTCTTGGTCCATTATAGAGGCAACACATTAACATGCAAAAGGTTAAAAGGGGAAGAAATAAATAACAACAAAGATACTTTGGGACATGTCACAAGGAACTACACAATATTTGGATGGGTTTTAGAAGTAGAATATTTTGAAGAATGGTGGCAGAGACCCATAAGAAGCATCTAGGACAGTGGTTCTCAACCTTCCTAATGCCGCGACCCTTTAATACACTTCCTCATGTTGTATGTGGGCGTATCTGCATGTGGGTGGACCCGCCTGGAGATGGATAGAGGAGCGGTGTCTCGGTTCCTAAGACCATCGGAAATATGTGTTTTCTGATGGTCTTAGGCGACCCCTGTGAAAGGGTCATTTGACCCCCAAAGGGGCCGTGACCCACAGGTTGAGAACCGCTGATCTAGGAGGAGAAAATAGCCTGAACAAATTTATGAAGGCAAGAAAAAAACAGGTGCAGGAGGCAGACCTGTAGTTCAGGGCTCTCAAAACTTAGCATGCATCAGAATTTCCTGGAGGGATCATGAAAACAGACAACCAGCCTCACCTGGTTTCTCGTCCAGTACTTGCATTTCTAACAAGCTTCCGGGAGATGCTGGTGCTGCTGGTCTGGGGACCACACTTTGAGAACCATGGCTGTAGTGGGAAAGATTTGAGAGGCTAAGAATTATTTCCTGGTTGCATCCTTATACCAGGGACCACCACTCAGGTAGCAGATTACAGGGGATAGAGAATAGAAACTTAAAGATCAAGTTGTCAAATTCTTGGCTTTTGACCTTTGCAAGGACGAGGGCTGGAGGGAGAGAAGCATGTTGCGCGTTCTCAAAGCTTGGCCCTAAGCATCAAACGCTGAAGTCTCCAAGACTGAGATCATAGGGTTTATACCATCAACCGAGGGTCAGTGAACAGGCCTGCCACCTGTTTTTGTAAGTTAAGAGTTACTGGAGTACAGACACACCCATCATTTACATACTGCATAGGCTGCTTTCCTACTACCATGGCAGATTGGAGTGGTTGCCACAGAGACAGAATGTTCCACAGAACCAACAATATTTAATGTCTGGAAGAATTTGTCCACCCTGCCATACCGTAGAGTAAGGAAAATGAGATGGAGGGGTTGGATGGCGGAAAGCAGTTTTCCCATCTCTGAGAAGGGAGATGAATGTCTTACCACCTTGTGGAACAGCAGAAAGTCATTCAGGTTATGATGAATTTATCTCTGAAACCCCTAAATGAGGATATGAGCCAAGTTATGTTTAGTTATAGGGAAAAAACTTCCATTTTTGTATTTCTGAATTATTTGTAAAATTCAGTTGCTAGGGGTAACTTAGGACGAGAACGGAAGTGTGGGACCAAATGAGAGGAAGGTACATGTGGGTCAAACTGTGGAGACTCTTTTACACTCAGAGGGCAGGGACCAGTCCATCCCTCCTGACTGTCCCTCCTAGTTGGAGGGCAGGGTCGCTGGCTGTGGTGAGAGTTGGAACCACATTGTTCCAAAGCCGTCCCCTGCGGCCACACCTCACGCTTGTCGAGCTGCTTTCAGACACTGCACCTCATCTGCACCTCACAACACCTCTCATTCCATCCTAGAGTGGCGGCTGCTGAAGCTCTGCATGTCTGAGTGACTTGTCTTGGGACTCAATGGCCAGGTTTCTAACTCCCTCTTCAGGCTCCCGAACTATTCTGCCCAAGAGAGGGAGAGGCTCCCCTCCCCGCACCCCGCCTAAGGATGGACTCTGCCAGAACTTCCTCATGAGCTGAGCTGGGTAAGAGAGGAGATAGGAAGCACAAAGAGGCTGTGGATGATGGTTCTATTTGTAATAAAAGGAGTAAGTTCATTCATTTGTTCGTTCATTTACTCATTCATTTGTTCATTCATTCATTCACTAATTTTTTAGTTCTAGAGAACATATTCCTCCCTGATTTCTAAGGGGAAATACATTCTTTTTTTTAATCCTCACCCAAGGATACTCCCCCCCGCCCCCATTTATCTTCAGATAGAGTGAGAGGGAGCGAGAGAGAGAGAGAAAAAAACATCAACGTGAGAGAGACATTGACTGGTTGCCTCCCGCACGACCCCGACCAGGACAGAACTGAACCACAACTGAGGTACATGCCCTTGACTGGAATAGAACTTGCAACTCTTTGGTCCTTGGGCCGACACTCTAACCCCTGAGCCAAACCAGCCAGGGCAGGAAATGCATTCTTGACAGTTATTCAATCACATTTGTTTAGTAAAGCTACACAGTAGAAAGAAAAAAAGTATAAGGCTGTACAGTCAGATAACTTTGGATTTAAATTCCAGTCTTATCATTTATCAGGGTTAATGAGACCTGCCTTTGAACCTTCAGTACGTAACAGATGTATGAAAAGAGGCAGGATTTTCTGCTGGGTGACCAAGTGCAAACTCCAGGTTGCCTGGCACTGAGGTGGCTGGAATTGGGGGCTTCCCCTCCTCCATGACCAGCTGTGCAGGGCCTCAACCTCCTGCAGGGTTCCTGGGTCTGTCAGCGTCAGTATGCAACTCCAAGAATCCTTTCTCTGCTGGCAAGACCACTCTCATGACTGCAGAGACCCATGTTGGTACATGCTCACGGGAGCTATTCTGTTCCCACCAGAGTAGAGTGCTCATAAGAAGGAAAAGCAGAAGGGGTGTGGTCCCCTTCTAGATCAGAAATCTATGCATCGTTCAGCCAGGGCTGGTGCTGGCAGGTCTCACGTCATAGTGCTAAGCAAGGTGGGTCCCTTCCTGGTTCCCACCTGTCCTACATCAGGGGTTGGGATGAATTCACATAACATAGAATGATAAATATGCCTTATCAGAAAAAGGAACTTACAAAGGGTAATGGGTAACCAGGGAAGAGAAATCTCAGGTCCCCAGATTCTCCCATCAGGATGAGAAGTGTGCTCGGGCCCAAGCTGCTGGGCCTCCCTTCACATAGAATAATCTTAGGAAAGTAGCTTTGTCTGTGGTGAATACCCAGGCAGCTTGAGCCAGTGGTCTGGGGTGGGGGCTGGGGTGCAGCCAGTGCACAGAGAATGTGTTTTCTGGCGAAGGAGACACAGTAGGCTGCAGGCCAGCCCTTCCCTCTCCTGTGGCCCCGGAGAGCCTAGGAAGAGGGGTTGGTCTGTGACCTCGTCACCCTGCATTAAAACTGCACATGACCATGTCTTGAACACTTGGGCCTGGACTCCAGGCCGTTTTCCCAAGGAGGAGAAAATGGCAGGCTGCCTAACATCAAGTAAAACCAAGCTCAGGGCTTCTGGAAACATTCACAAAGCAGAACTGGCTCTTAGCAGAATCACGAGTTTCATTTTGGGATCAAATAAGCATCTCCCTCTGAGAAGTGATTTGAATTAGAAATGCTTCATTTTGACTCCAGTGATAGAATGACAAGTCTGGCCGAGATCAGATGACTAAAGACTGGCTCACAGAAGGATTTTTATTTAATCCTTATCCTTCCTGTGTGTCTGTGCAGTCGGTGGGCATTGAGACACCAGTGACCACTGTCCAGGAGAGGACGAACGATGCCAGCACATGAGTGAGGCCCGGCCGCATCGCTGTGGTTAGCACCCACAAGGCCTGGGGTGAGTTAAGGTGAACGATTGAATCCACTTTGGAATAAAACGACTAAACAGTAAGATCCAAGCCTTGTTCTGAAAGAAACAATTTCTTTAAAAATAAACTTTCACCCAGGAAGAAAAGGCAAGCAGCTCACATTTCCAGTGACGAATTCTAGATAAAACCTATGTTCCGAGTGGAGGCTGTGAGACACTGAATGGGCCGCATGGGAAGGTGGTGGGTTTTCTTCCCCGGCAGCCAAGTTTTCATCAGCCTGAGATGATTTCAGTATGTTCTCTGCCTAAAGGAAAGCAACTGAACAAAATTAACAAAGGAAAATCCTACAGGGCAAATGATGGTCTTTAGCTGAAAATCCTGTTTGAAATCATCTAAACCATTTATTAAGCACCAAATGTTTCTAGTTGCTTCTTACTAGGATTTGTTCCTCATGAGGTATGTATTTTTATAATGTTCATTTCACAGGTGAAAAAACTGTGGCAATGTCGTTCAATAGGTGAGAGGGAAAACAAACTGGTATATCCAGACAATGGAATATTATTCAGCACTAAAAGGAAGTGAGCTTTCAAGACACAAAAGGATATGGTGGAAACTGAAATACATATCACTAAGTGAAAGAAGCCAATGTGAAAAGGCTAAATACTGTATAATTACGACTATATGACATTCTGGAAAAGGAAAAACTACAGAGATAGTAAAAAGATGAGTGGTTGCCAGGTGTTGGGGATAAGGATGGATGAGCAGGGGGAGCACAGAGGATTTTTAGGGAAGGGAAATTATACTGTGAAACTATAACGGTGCATACATGTCATTATGCATTTACCAAAATCCATATAACGTACAACTCAAGAGTAAGCTCTAAGGTAAATGACAGACTTAGATTAAAAAAACAAAAACAACCCAGCCAGCATGGCTCAGTTGGTTGAGCATTGTCTCATGCACCAGGAGGTTGCCGGTTTGATTCCAGTCAGGGCACATGCCCCCATTTCAGGCTCCATCTCCAGTAGGGGGTGTGTAGGAGGCAGCCGATTGATGTTTCTCTCTCATCAATGTTTCTATCTTCCTCTCCCTCTCCCTTCCTCTCCCTCTCTCTGAAATCAATAAAAACATATTTTAAACAACAAACAAACAACCAACTGTGGCAGGTACTTACCCACCATTTGTGTTTCCTCTGCCACACCTCCACCATCCTTCATCATTGCCAGCATGAAGTACTCAGTAAATACTGATCAGATGAAAAACTAAATGATTGCCTGCTAACAGACTCAATTGTATTCAGTTAGCAGGTAGACATTTCCTTTATCCCCGGGAATGAATCATGATTAGTCCAAACCAATCGGAGTAACTCTGATTCCCCGCACAGTGATTGGCTTAGGAGTGGGGTGCATGGCCCAGTTCTGGTCAATGAAACATAAGAGCAGAACCGATGTTTAGGTGGCACACACCAGAATGGTGGTACTAGTTGTTAAATTATTGAAATACTTCCATACCAGGTGATAAATACTGGTTCCCTGGTCTCCTCTCCTCTTGCCCCTCCATCTCCCCACGACCCAGCATCTACAAGGTTACATCTGGTATAGAAATGAGCCTGAGTCCTCAAGGCTTTGCTCCAGGGCTACAACCAGCATTTGATCTGTTCTGATTTTCGAAGGGAGGTTTCTAATAAAAATGTTTCCCTGACTAAAAAGCAGAGGCTCACCCTGACCAGTTTGACTCAGTGGTTAGAGCATCAGCCTTCAGACCAAAGGGCCTCGGGTTCAGTTCCGGTTAAGGGCATGTACCTAGGTTACAGGTTTGATCCCTAGCCTAGTTGGGGTTTGTGCAGGGGGCAACCAATCAACGTGTCTCTCTCACATCAATGTTTCTTTCTCTCTCTCTCTCTCTCTAAAAATCAATGGAAAAAATATCCCTGGGTTAGGATCAACAAAAAATAAAATTAAAAAAGCAGAGGTTCATGGTCTTTTGCTCATACCTCTTCTTCCTGATTTAACACTGTTGTGTGGCATGTGGCAGCCATCTTGTAACCATGAGGCAACAAGCCAACAAGAAGATAAACAGAGCCTGAGTTCTCAGTGTTACTAATGAGCCACACTGTATCAAACCTGGAGCTGTCCTCCCTCTGTTTTATTACATGAGACAATTAAATATCTTTCATAGATGCCTTGATTAATTAGTTCTTCTGTTATTTGCAGCTGAACACATTCTAAACCACACAGACTCAAGTTCAAAGGGTTAAGTAATAATAAGGTTGACTATGTGTCAAGCACTGTGCTAAGCTATCTGTGCTCATCATCTCCTTTGCTCTTCTCGGTAACTTTTTACATAAGGAACTGAGGCTTGGACAATTTTAAGAACTTACTCAAACTCACAAAACTAGCAAGTAGTAAAGCTAGGACTCAGTCTCAGCTCTGGGCTGAACTAGAACACAAATTGTTTCAGTCTTAGCCTTATTTTTGTATTAATCCTGACTGCACACTAAGGAAAGCTTGTGGGGAGATTGTTGGGGGAAGGGAGGAATCACTCTGGGAAGACCATTGGTCCCCCAGATAGGTCTCTGGTGTGTGGTGGTTCCTTGAACTGGTCCCACATCCCAAGTCTGGCCCCTGTTGTGCAGACTGAGAAATTAAACTGCTAGACACCCCAGTGCTGAGTGGGTTCTAGGTAACTGCCTCACAAAAACCAGAAAGTCAATGAAAAGAAGACGAGCTATCAAGCAGATCAGATGCTTGTGTGCTGTGCTGGTTGGTGCCTGCTCTCCCTTGAGGCTTGGAGATGCAAGTTCACAGAAACTAGATTATAACCAGGTGACTGCCTGCTGGGCACCGGACCCGAGATGGGTAGTGAGCTAGTGATCCCATTGCAGGTGTCACCACGCTCTGCAGTGCCTGGCAAACAGAAGTGGAACTCACCCTGCACGCAATGACGTCACTGGGTTTCTTTGGCTGAACGTTGCCTCATCAGATTTACACATTCTGTCTTGGGCTATGTGAATGCCTTTGGGCAGCTCACTGCCAACTTTCCATGTGAAACCAAGCCATTCCCTGTAAGGGTGACTGCCCCTGTCCGTGTGCAGCCGCTATGATTTTACTACATCATTAAATTCTTTGGAAACTTGTTTCCCAATCTTTTCATTCTAATGCTCTACATAGCTCAGTCCGACGTGGTACTTTCAAAGAAGTGCCCTCTGACCTGACCACCCGAGTAATTTACAGAAATTCCCACTTTCGCTTGGATATCTCAAGAACATTCAAAGGAATACTCCACAGCATCATGCCTCTGAGCCCCGGTCTCCTCTCCCTGGTTCTCACATTCCCACAGTTCTCCAGGGCCTCTGGCATCCTAAACCACACACTCGATCAACCCCGCCCAAATGGCTTTCCCCCCTTTCTTTCCCCTCCCTACTATGCAGCTCTTCATCCTATAAATCGACTGGGCCCCTCCGGCTAAGGTCTTTCCCCTTTCCATCCTCCTTGTCCTCTCTCTCCTTGTTCTCTGTCACAAAAGATACCCCATTAGTGGATGGGAGAGATGGAAGAGAGGATGGGAAAGCAGGAAACGGGTGTTAATAAGTGTGTACCCATGGAAATCTCAGCCAGCAGCCAACGTGCTGGTCCCTGAGGACAAAGTGGTGCCCAAGGCAGGGCACCAGCCCCTGTGGAGCCTCCAAGTCCTTGAACAAGAGACAAGCTGCGGCAGCGTCCGGCAGCCTGAGGAAACCCTGATGGAGAGATGGGTATGTGGACAGAGGTGGAGGTCACCGCGCATGTGTGGATGTAGATACAGAGATTTATGAGCTGTACCAACGCCTACCATTGGGACTCACAGCTGAGAACCTGCAGTCAGTGAAGAGAAAGGCCTCAGAGAGGAAGAGGGACTAATTTGGGGGGTGTGAGGAGAAGTCACGGTGCTTCTGATGGGAGGAGAGCAGCCTCTCAGGGAGAGAGATCCAGAACTATGCATTCTCCTTCCTGCTATACCAACAAAGAAAGGGGACCAGGACAGGGAGGCCACCACTGCTGGCTATGGGGGCAAATCAGCCGGGGTTATGTCCAGCTTCTCTGTCTTGTGGGGGTGGAGGAATGGAGCCATGTGGCAGCAGTCTTGTGTGAGGGAGGGAGGCGCAAGCTCCCGGGGAATGGAATACACACTGAGCCACTGCGTGAATGCCTCATCATATATTCTGCTGCCTCCGCTTTAACCCCCCACCCCGGGTTTTTGCCATTACAAATACTGTTGCTATAAACATCCTTGTACATTAGCCTCGGGTGTTTTAGCTCCCATGAGGTAGATTCCCAGGAATGGAGTTGCTGAGTCAAAATTTAAAATTTGTCATTGTAATAGACGTTGTCAGATCGCTTTCCAAAATGCCAGTAACCATTTGCAATTTCACCAACAATACATGAGAGTTCCCCTTCTGTGCATCACTGCCAACAAAGGTGTTCCAGCTTTTTTTTTTTTTTTTTTCCAGGCTAGTAGATATAAAGTTACTTTAATTTGCATTTCTCTGATCTCTGATGAGTTTTCAGTGTGTGTTGATATTGAGACCTGCCTTTCTCTGAGTTGCTCTTTTCTTCCTTGTATAAATATTATAAATATTTCACTCTAAAGGCTTATATCCTCCAGCTTGAGAAAATTATTTTCTTTTTTCTATTTTTTTATTTTTATTTTTTTAAACCTATCTTTATTGTTGACTGTATTACAGATGTTCCTCATTTTTCCCCCACTGCCCCCCTCCTCTCCATTCCCGCCCCCCCTCCTGCCTTTCCCCACACTGTTGTCTGTGTCCATTGGTTATGCATATATACATATAAGTTCTTTGGTTTATTTCTTCCCACCCCCCTACTCCCCTTCCCTTTGAGGACTGTCAGTCTAACAACCAATTTGTGCTTAATCCCTTCACCTTTTTCACCCATCCCCCCAGCCCCCACTCATCTGGTAACCAATAAAAGTTCTCTGTATCTATGACAATGTTTCTGTTCTACTTGTTCATTTTGTTTGTAGATTCAATTGTTGATAGATATGCATTTATTGCCATTTTGTTTGTTCATATTTTTTTATCTTTTTCTTCAAAAAGACCCTTCAACATTTCATATAATAATGGTTTGGTGGTGATGAACTCCTTTAGCTTTTCCTTGTCTGGGAAACTCTTTATATGGCCATCGATTCTAAATGACAACTTTGCAGGATAGAGTAATCTTGGTTGTAGGTTCTTGCTTTTCATCACTCTGAATATTTCTTTTTTTTTTTGGTACGTGCCCCTGGCAGGAACCGAACCCAGGACTCTCTGGTCCGCAGGCCAACGCACCAACCGCTGAGCCAAACCGGCCAGGGCACTCTGAATATTTCTTGCCACTCTATTCTGGCCTGCAAAGTTTCTTTTGAGAAATCAGCTGACAGTCTTATGGGAACGCCCTTGTAGGTAACTAACTGCTTTTCTCTTGCTGCTTTTAAGATTCTTTCTTTGTCTTGAACTTTTTGCATTTTGGTGATGATGTGTCTTGGTGTGGGCCTCTTGGGGTTCATCTTGTTTGGGACTCTCTCTGCTTCCTGGACTTGTATGTCTGTTTCCTTCACCAAGTTAGGGAAGTTTTCTGCCATTATTGTTTCAAATAGGTTTTCGATTTCTTGTTCTCTCTCTTCTCCTTCTGGCACCCCCAAGATGCGAATGTTGGCACCCTTGAAGTTGTCCCAGAGGCTCCTTACACTATCCTCATTTCTTTGGATTCTTTTTTCTTTTTGCTGTTCTGATTGGGTGTTTTTTGCTTCCTTATATTCCAAATCGATGGTTTGCTTCTTGGCTTTACCTACTCTACTATTGAATCTGTGTATACTATTCTTTATTTCAGTTAGTGCCTCCTTCATTTCTGACTGGTCCTTTTTTATGCTCTTGAGGCCCTCTCTAAGTTCACTGAGGTTCTCACTAAGTCTATTGAGCATCCTTATAAGCAATATTTTGAACTCTGCATCTGTTAGGTTGCTTAACTCCATTTCACTTAGTTCTTTTCCTGGAGTTTTGTTCTGTTCTTTCATTTGGGACCTGTTTCTTTGTCTCCTCATTTTGGCTGCCTCCCTGTGTTTGTTCCTATGTATTACTTAGTGAGAGGTATAGGGCTAGCTAAGACCAGATGCTGCTTGTTTGAAAGAACTTAGGAAAAGCTGAAGCAGGATCCAAGACAGGTCAATCCTATGGTAAAGCAACTGGCAACAGCTTGGGTGGGCCTGGAAGTTGGGTGGGGCGGGGCCTCAGGGAATCACCAGGGCGGGGCATACAGTGTGAGCCAGGTTGCTGGAGTCCCAGATATGGCAGCGTCTGCTGGCCCAGGGAAGGGCTCACCAAAGGAACAAAAGCCTCTGATAGCACGTCTGTCCAGGAGAAAGCTGCCTCTCCAGGCCTTGCTCCAATGTCAAACAGCTCTGTTCTTCCCCATATGACTCTGGTGCCTTTCAGGCTCCTTCCCGCACGCTGGAGCCTGGAGGGTGCAAGTCTGAGTAAGTCCGTGTGTGGGCCCTTTAAGAGGAGCTGTCGGGGGTTCCAGCCGCCTCAGCCTCAGTTCCCGCTGGTTTTTCCAGCCAGAAGTGATGGGACTTCTCTTCCTGGCACTGGAACCCTGAGCTGGGTGCCTGGTGTGGGACGGGGACCCCTCACTCCTCAGGGAGGACCTTCCCAGCCGAGGTATCCTCCTAATTTTTATCCGCCACACGTGGGTGTGGGACCAGCCCTTCGCGCCGCCCCTCCTACCAGTCTCGATGTGGCTTCTTCTTTAATTTCCTAGTTGTAGGACTTCCATTCAGCTTGATTTCAGGCGGTTTTGAATGATGGTTGTTCTGTAGTTTAGTTGTAACTTTGATGTGGTTGTGGGAGGACGTGATACCACGTTTACCTACACCGCCATCTTGACCGGAAGTCCGAGAAAATTATTTTCTATTACTTATTTGCTTAAGTTCTACCCTTATTTTCCAAGTTCATTGTTTTTTGGAACTCTTATTAATATCAGACAGGCCTTCAAGAAGGGAAGTCCAGCAGATAGGCCTTTGAGAAGGGAAGATAGGGTAAAGTGTGAAGGGCAAGGACAAGGTGGAACCACAAGCACGAGCCAGAGTCCCACAGAGTAGAACCCATGCCAGTTCTCATCGCCTCTGCCCTTTCAGTGGTGTGGTGTGGGTGTCTGCTTTAGTCTTGGGGTCAAATACACACACCTGGCCCAGGAGTCGGAGCATCTGAAGGATCAGGAAAAGGCAGAGTGGTTGTGGCCTGGGTTCCTCACACAGGCGATGAGCCTGCAGATCATTTGAGCTACCAATTGTTTGCTGCATCATTTCCACCCTCCAAATTGCTCAACAATTTCTCTGTGGCTGCCCTAACTGAAATATACAAAGAAGGGAATGCTGGGAAATGTAGTTCAGCTTAGCCAAGTTAACACATTATAAAGCCACCACAGCTTCCTTTGAAATCTTTTTTTTTTCCTGTCTTGCCTCTGAGTTTCTTTTATTTTTTTATTTTTTAACTTATCTTTATTATTGAACGTATTACAGATGTTCCTCCTTTTTCCCCCATTGACCCCCTCCTCCCTGCTCCCACCCCCCTCCTGCCTTTCCCCACACTGTTGTCTGTGTCCATTGGTTATGCATACATGCATATAAGTTCCCTGGTTTATTTCTTCCCACCCCCTACCCCTCTTCCCTTTGAGGTTTGTCAGTCTAAAAACCAATTTGTACTTCTTAATCCCTTCACCTTTTTCACCCATTCCCCCAACCCCCGTCCCAACTGGCAACCAACAAAATGTTCTCTGTATCTATGAGAATGTTTTTGTTCTGCTAGGTCATTTTGTTTGTAGATTCAATTGTCGATAGACATGTATTTATTGCCATTTTGTATGTTCATATTTTTTATCTTTTTCTTTAAGAAGACCCTTCAACATTTCATATAATAATGGTTTGGTGGTGATGAACTCCTTTAGCTTTTCCTTGTCTGGGAAACTCTTTATATGGCCATCGATTCTAAATGACAGCTTTGCAGGATAGAGTAATCTTGGTTGTAGGTTCTTGCTTTTCATCACTCTAAATATTTCTTGCCACTCTATTCTGGCCTGCAAAGTTTCTTTTGAGAAATCAGCTGACAGTCTTATGGGAACGCCCTTGTAGGTAACTAACTGCTTTTCTCTTGCTGCTTTTAAGATTCTCTCTTTGTCTTGAACCTTTTGCATTTTGGTGATGATGTGTCTTGGTGTGGACCTCTTTGGGTTCATCTTGTTTGGGACTCTCTCTGCTTCCTGGACTTGTATGTCTGTTTCCTTCACCAAGTTAGGGAAGTTTTCTGCCATTATTGTTTCAAATAGGTTTTCGATTTCTTGTTCTCTCTCTTCTCCTTCTGGCACCCCCAAGATGTGAATGTTGGCACCCTTGAAGTTGTCCCAGAGGCTCCTTACACTATCCTCATTTCTTTGGATTCTTTTTTCTTTTTGCTGTTCTGATTGGGTGTTTTTTGCTTCCTTATATTCCAAATCGATGGTTTGCTTCTTGGCTTTACCTACTCTACTATTGAATCTCTGTAAATTATTCTTTATTTCAGTTAGTGCCTCCTTCATTTCTGACTGGTCCTTTTTTATGCTCTTGAGGCCCTCACTAAGTTCATTGAAGTTCTCACTAAGTTTATTGAGCATCCTTATAAGCAGTATTTTGAACTCTGCATCTGCTAGGTTGCTTATCTCCATTTCGCTTAGTTCTTTTCCTGGAGTTTTGTTCTGTTCTTTCATTTGGGACCTGTTTCTTTGTCTCCTCATTTTTGCTGCCTCCCTGTTTGTTTCTATGTATTAGGTAGAGTTTCAATGTTTCCTGTGCTTCCTAGGGTGGCCTGTTGTAGTAGATGTCCTGTAGGATTCAGTCGCACAGCCTCCCTGATCTCCCAGCTGGGCCCTTGAGGTGCACCCCTCGTGTGGACTTTATATCCTTCTGTTGTAATTGAGTCTTGATTGCTGTTGGCACATCAATGAGAGGGTTTTACTCAGGCTAATCAGCTACAGGGACTGGCTGTGCCCACTATCCACCAACCTCTGCCTACCTTGGATGATCAGCTATGCAGGGGCCCACCACACAGAGCAAGACTTACTTCAACAAGGCTCTGGTACCCACTGAGTCCATTCCTTGAGTGTGTCACTTGTGGAGGTGGTTGGGTGGTGGTGCTTCACAGTGTTCTGAAGCTATCCACTGGGTGTGCTGGCTCTGGGGCCAGGTCAGCCACTGCCTGTGTTCTACCCAGGGCCACCAGGCATAAGCTACAAAGCAGCCAGCCCTGGGGCCACTTAACAAGAGGTGTGGGGCTCGCTGAGCCCAGATGCTGCTTGTTTGAAAGAATTTAGGAAAACCTGAAGCAGGATCCAAGACAGGCCAATCCTATGGTAAAGCAACTGGCAACAGATTGGGTAGGCCTGAAAGTTGGGTGGGGCAGGGCCTCAGGGAATCACCAGGGCAGGGCAAACAGTGTGAGCCAAGTTGCTGGAGTCCCAAATATGGCAGCTGTCTGCCGGCCCAGGGAAGGGCTCACCAAAGGAAAGAAGGCCTCTGAGAGCATGTCTGTCCAGGAGAAGGCTGCCTCTCCAGCCCTCGCCCCAATGCCAAACAACTCAGTTCTTCCCCATATGTCTCTGGTGCCTTTCAAGCTGCCTCCCCTATGCTGGAGCCTGGAGGGGGTGAGTCCGTGTGCGGGCCCTTTAAGAGGAGCTGCCTGGGGCTCCTGAAGCCTCAGCCTCCCTCAGCCTCAGTTCCTGCTGGTATTTACAGCCAGAAGTGTTGGGGACTTCTCTCCTGGCAATGGAACCCTGGGCTGGGCGCCTGGTCCTCACTTCTCAGGGAGGACCTTCCCAGCTGAGGTGTCCTCCTGATTTTTATCTGCCACATGTGGGTGTGGGACCAGCCCGTCATGCCTCCGCCCCTCCTACCAATCTCAATGTGGCTTATTCTTTAATTTTGTAGTTGTAGGACTTCCATTCAGCTTGATTTCAGGCGGTTTTGAATGATGGTTGTTCTGTAGTTTAGTTGTAACTTTGATGTAGTTGTGGAGGACACGATACTGCATTTACCTATGCCGCCATCTTGACCGGAAGTCTGAAATCTTATTTAATATTCATATAGTGTATTTAATACTCATATAACATACACAAAAATACTATGTGCCAACTACTGTTCTAAGCATGTAATGTATTTTAACTCATTTAATTTTATAATGCCCCTACAGGGTAGCTATTATTATTAATAATCCTATTTTACAAAGGGAGAAGCTGAAAACAGAGGTTAAGTTGCCTAAGGTCATACATCTGGTAAGTGGCAGAGCTGAGCTTTAAACCCAGAGAGTCTGACTCCAGGGTTTGGGTGCTACGCCACTCCACTATGCAAAGGCAGCAATGCCCCCTGGCCAAATGGATATTTTAAAGTGAAAACAGGTGAGCTGTAGAGCTTTATTTGAGCTGTTTGCTTATTTGATTGGTTGTGATTTTATTTGAACTCTCCCAATGGAAGTGGTTTGTTGAATTTTCTGTGCTAAGGAATCTGTGTCCCAGTATATAGAGGGTCAGGATTAAAATGAGCTGTTGGAAGACTGTATTTTGAACTAATCTTGGTCCCTCTGCTTTAACCTCAGCAATGCAGCCCCTGCCCAAAGAAGGATAGCATGGGCTCTCAGGAGAAGGGTAGGAGCTACCTCTTGGCTTCTCCTGTCTCTCTGCAGGCTCTGGACTCCCGGGGGGTGAGTTCCCAGCTGGGTGTAGCTTCTGCATCCTGTGCCTGTCTGTGCCTCACAAACAAGAAATAATAAAGTCCACTTTGCCCCCAGAGCTGTTCCCCTGGCTCCTCGGAGAAAGCACAGGGCTCCTCCATGTTTACGTACAGCCTGGGGTCTTCAACAATGGACATTTGGCTTCAGCCACTGGGAAGTCACAGAAATGTCAAGCCACCTCCCTGTCCCTTTGCCTTGGAGTATGTTGGCCATTAGAAGGGGTGAGGGCAGCTGCCTCACCTCCCAGCATTTTATAACCCTTTGTCCTTGCTCAGAAACCCCTCACCCCCTCCCCTGTCTGCTGAAGGTCTGGCTGCCTCCAAGGACCTAGGTGAGTGTAGGGTTGCCCAGTCTCTTCCAGGAGCCAGAGACCAGCCCAGTCTCTAGCACACAGCTTTCCCACCTGCACTCCTGGGTCCCGCCAACTGAGGCTGCTGTGGGCAGTGCAGGATTTAACCAAGAAGCCTTCCACCTGTACTGATTCCAAAGACTGAATCCTGGGGTGGGTGCAGGGGTGGGAGGAATTTTGGAACTGTATAACTAGACCCTTGCCTGCTCACCAGGCTGCCCCCAGGAGCCCCCTGGCACATGGAGAAGACAGGCTGGAACATGGCCATGGATCCCCATCACAGTGGTTCTCAAACCGGAATGTGCATCAGAATCGCTGGGTGGGCTTAGTACACTAGGCCCCACCCCAGACCTTCTGACTCAGTGGGCCTGGGTGGGGCCTGAGCACGTACATTTCTTACAAGTTCTCAGACAGAGCCTCAAGCTCTGCTCGGGACACCCAACTTTGAGAACCAGTTTTATGGAACACCACCTTCTCCTCCGAGGCATGACACTGTTGCAATGACTGCCAAATTTGTCCTGCCAACCTGGCCAGGGAGCAGCCCAGAAAGCAGCCCAGAGGCCCCCTTCCCCAGCACTGGGTTGGTCAGCATCAGCAAAAGCCCAGCCCCTGATGGACCTGATCCTGACTCCAAAAACGTCGTGGCTGTGTGGAGCGTGTGCCAGCGCCACTCTGCGTGGGGATGAACCAAATCTCCGCAACGCCAGACCCGCGGGTTCCTGGCTCTGAAAACCTAGGCGGAAACGACCCCGGTCTCCGGGCCAACAGGGCGGCTGGCGGAGGGGAAGGACCGGAAATGCGGCCCTCGGAAAGGGTGTCTAAGAACTGCTTCCGGTGTCAGCTGATGCCCAGACCCCTTCAGCCGAGGCGCAGAGGAACCTAGTCCACGAGTGTTCTCCTTTGGCCTTGCAGAGCCCGCGCCCCGACCTGGTGGAGACCAGAGACACGTGGGCAGCCTGGAGGAGGGCAGCGCCCGGGCTGGACGGGCAGGGCCTGGGCATTGCGGAGGGGGCCTGGAGGGCCAGGGCAGCTGCATGCGACAGGAGCCCGCTTCTTGAGGCCGCCTGCGCGTCTGACGACGTCTCCTTCCGTGGCTTCCAGGTAGAGTCAGTTTCCTTGTTGTTTTCTCCCCTTCCTTGGCCCCCCTCTTTCCATCATCATCAGCTTCCCGTGAAAAATGAGGCATTTGCATAAACTCCGGTGGCTCCTTGGTGTTTTCCAGCCAGACTGTCTTGTCTTGCCCTGGGCCCTGACCATGAATGTGGATTGAAGGGTGGGTAGGTGAGCAGGTGCTGAGGTATCCATCTGCAGCGTGCCCCCAAACAGCACAGGAGTCATTCAGAAGGATGGTGCCTGCTAGCTAAGGTTCCCACAGGCAATGCTTGGCTAGGTGGAAACACTTCAGTTGCCCTTGCCCTTGTGCAGGCTACCAGGAATTAGTCATTTGTTCAACTAACTTTTAAATGGGTTCAAGAAATTCAGAGAACTGCGTGTACTTGATAAATTCTAATCTCAAACATAAAGAGGTACATGAGTTTTACCAATATAAAATTAGTTCCTCTCTGCCACTGCTAATAAATATTAAGTAAATATTTGTTTAAAAACTTATTTGAGCCTGGCCGGTGTGGCTTAGTGGATTAAGCATTGTCCGGTGCTCCCAAGAGGTCACTGATTTGATTCCTGATCAGGACACATGACCAGGTTTTGGGTTCCATCCCCAGTGGAGGGCATGCAGAAGGCAACTGATGGTATGTATCTCTCTCTCCCTCTCCCTTCCTCCCTCTAAAATCAATAAAAACATATTTTTTAAAAATGTATTTGAAGGGGATGCTAAATTATAGCTTGCAACAGATCTCAATCTGACCCTCTGTAAACTCTATGAAAACGTGTGCCTGTACAATTTTCTGGGTGAATATTCAGTTTTCATTGCATTTTCAAAAGAGCCATAAACAACCCCACCAACTGGAAAAGGGTGGGAACCACAGGCTTAGATAAAGCTCACGAGTCACTACTGGCCTCCTCTTCTTCCCTCTGCCCAACTATCTTCATTCTTGGCTTTCCCATGTGGATCTGGTGAGTGATTAGACTGCAATCACATGCTTCACTAATCAACACCAACTTCTAGATGAAAATGAGCTTGAGGGGTTATATGATCCAAATAAAACAATAAATATGAAAATGCTTTACAAAATTATACAAAAGTAAGGAGTTAAAGAAAAATTAGGAGTTTGCCAGATTGGTGAATATTAATGTAATAACTGTTCCTGATCTCTTGAACAACCTATCCACAGGCTGTTTACTTAATGTTGTAAATGCTGAAAGGTACTACTAATGATAGTTAATGGGTGCTGGTAGCTTCCTATCTCACTTATTCCCCATACCAACCCTGTGAGGTTAAGTAGTGTTATCCCCACTTTACAAATGAGGAAACTGAGGCCTAGAGAGTTTAGGTAACTTGTCCAAATTATACAGAGAATGATTTGAACCAGAGGCATTCTTGCTTTGGCCCCTAACTCTTAACCACTATTGAGCAACTACTATGTGCCAGGAGCTGTGCTAAACGTGCCATGAGTATTAACTTATGAAATCTTCACAGAGAATTTATGTAATGAGTATCATTATTGTTCCCATTTTACAGAAGCCAAAACTGATCTAGAGATTGCCTGTCTCCTGCCATAAGGTCACAGAAATAATAAATATTGGTGCTGAGTTTTATCCCCAACAATCTTACTTGAGTTCACACGCTTAACCCTAGCACTGAAATGACAGGCTTTAAGAAGCTACATAAATCAACCTATATAACCATGAGGGCCATTCTTTAAAGATGATTCATGTTATTGGAGGATTTGAGCTATTTTTTTTTAAGATTCAAAAACTCATGAGTGATGAATAATTTCATCAGTCTTCTCACACCTATGACCACACATTGATTTCAGCAGACACTCACTGTATACCCACTGTGCAGAAGGCACTGCATGCGGGGCCATAGGGGCTGCAAAGATGAACTAGAGTGATCTGTGCCTTCGGGGGGTCCCTGTGTGTGCTGGCAGACAGATGCGGACATGAAAACACCATAGAAAACAGACTGATGACGTTCTGCGGACGTGATGCAGCAGTCTGAGGGGGAATTTTGTGGCTCTTGCTGGCTGTTAGGTTTCCTGGTGGGGAGGTTGGGAGGTGTGATGGCATTAGGGTTTTAAGTGGTGCCGGCAGCCAGGGGAGAAATGCAGAGCTGACTGATTACTCAAGCCCACTAGCTCCTCTGCTGGTTCCAAACTGTAAGAAAAAGGATGGTATGGTCTCTGCATCCAGAATTTCACATGCCATAGCAGCTCTTTGTTTTCCCTGCTCATGCTTTCACTGCCCAATGCATGGATAAATTTCGGAGTTGTGAGGTTCTTCGTGGTCACACCGGAACAGAACCTTCTCTCAACACTTCCAGCCTTGTTGGGGACATTGAGCCATTGGGGTCTCCGCCTGCCCATTTCCCAACTGATGATTAACTGTAGCTGATGACCCAGCATTATGTAAGAGGATTATGAAACTCTGTAAAAGGGAGGTAGGTGATCTGTGTTATAAATAGACAAAAACCTCATTACTGTGCTAGTTTAAGACTCAGAGACATCTAGTGGCAGAAAATTATATCACAGGCCTAGCAGATCCTCTCTAATTAAGTGACTTTTAAAAGTTCTAATTTGTGAAACTAGTACATGCCCAAATTGGGAGGCTTTGGATTAAATTATTTTGAAAGAAAGGAAATGTATATATTTTTCATTTGTAGTAGTATAATGTTGTCTTTAATAAGAAGTACCATAAACCTACTTTAAGCCTGTTCTCCCTAAAGTATTAAATGTACATAATTGTATATTGTATGTAAAAGAGAGAATTAGGATATAATGACTCTATTAATAGCTTCTACACACCCACCTGTCATGATGCTGAAATTTTTTGATGTGATTAGGTTTTGCACCAATTTCATAATTATTGCTATCAAATTGGCCTTACAGATGAACATATATAGATTGAGCAACTACAAAACCAAACATTTGGGAGAATACATAATGAGAAAATTTCCCCACAACACAGACTGGAAAGGAAATTTTCCTGGCTGGGGGAAATAGAGCTGCAGGGCAAGTGTAAGGGTGGGTATTAGTGGGTCCCAGAGAGTGAGACACTGTAGACTGTACTACACACAGGCTGAGACCTGGGAAAATTGTAAGATATATTGTAGAAGTCAGAGTGGGAGTAGCAATGGGACCTATGTCATTCCCTGGCAGACCCCTAAGGATGTGGCAAAACCTAGAGAAGTGGCTGTATACAAGGTGGGTCAAAAGTAGGTTTACAGTTGTTCTTATAGAAAATAATACAGTAATTAATAAAAATACAAAGATAAACTCTGTGTTTTGCATAAACCTACTTTTATCCCACCCTATATATAACCCGATGATGGCACTTAGGCAACTTCCTAGTTTCCTACACCCCAAAATAACACAGGAATAGCAGAACAATTCCTGTGTGCCCCTGGGTGGCATAGAAGTAGGAGAAGGAAACACTGAACCCTTGAATTGCTGAGTGAGGACAGGGTAGGATGTGGGGTGTCCCATCACTTGACTGCATGGCCAGATGACATCCCATCCATCCATGCCTTGATACCAGGAAAGCTCCCCATTACTGATGCAAAACTGGGGGAAAGTAGGTGGGAGAGTAAGTTGCAAACTGAGTGACCCTAAGTTTTGCCTCCCCAGTGAAATGGAGATACAAAATAGAAATTCAGTTAAATTTTTTTAGTACCTATTTTTGTGGGCTGAGATATATGCTGTGTATCTGCTGCATACTCATAGAACAAAATGGGATAAGACTGTAAGATATTTTGAAGAAAACTACCCCTCTTCATAGTAGTTTATAGTAGCTCAGATACATACATGTGTGTATGCATGTGCACACGCACACACATAACTTGTGTATTAGTCTGAATCCCAGCTGGAAACTGGTGGTACACTCAAAATGGGTAATTTACAAAGTTATGAGTAGAATTCACATAAACTAACAAGGTGTCATGCAGTACCCTGGGGCTAACCAAAACAGGAAATTTTGCCACCACTAGACCTAAAGTGGGTAGAGCAGGGCATTACTGCATGGACAGGGCCTCCAGAGAGGAGCTGTGGACTTTGCTAGAAGGATACAGTCTATAGCCTGCAGCACACCCTTGGCATTGACACAGGAAAGGATCTTGGGGAATGTACCTTGATCTCATGCTCCCCCTCTCTAATCTCTGCCAGTGAACCTCTGTTGAAAACCCCAACTGGAAGCCAAGAGGCAAGGGAGTTATTGATAGGTCAGCCTCCTCATGCACAGAGCAGAAGAAAAAAGGGAGAAATCAGAGTTAGCTGGGCAAAAGGAGGCTATCCAACACTAATGGCTTTGTTCAAACTTTTTCATCTAAAATATCTGTTTCTAGATCACTCTACCACCTCCCTCTCTCCCTCTCTCTCTCTCTCTCTACCCCCTCATCCAACAACCCTTCTTTCACTTTCCCCCTTCCCCCCACATTCTAGCCATCCATTCATTTGTTGATCATTATTCAAGGTATAACCAGACTTTTTCTGAATATAAAAATAATATGTATTCATTTTTAAAAATTTATGAAGGTGTAAAGATGAAAGTAAAACATCTTAATTCCATCACCAAGAGAGATCGCTGTTAATGCTTTTATCTATATCCCTTTACACATCTTTGCTGTACATGTCTGTATATATGTTTAAGAAATAAATCTTAAACATATGCAAAGATATTTTACAGCCTATTTCTCACTCAATAATTGCATAACTCTTTCCATGTAAATATAGATATATGTCTTTTTAAATAGGTGCGTAGTATCATATACTACTTATAAATAAACCATAATAAAAGTCACTTTTTTGAGGGGCATGTAGGTGGTTTCAACATTACAGACAATGTTGGTGAGCATTCTTGTGTGTTGGGATCTTTGGTTTGCTTGTCCAGTTATTCTTCCAGGACAGTGATTCTCAGAGTATGTTCCATGGAG
Source organism: Tadarida brasiliensis (assembly GCA_030848825.1). Lineage (NCBI taxonomy): Eukaryota > Metazoa > Chordata > Mammalia > Chiroptera > Molossidae > Tadarida > Tadarida brasiliensis. The sequence continues at coordinate 41,586,702 of CM061272.1, read as the reverse complement.
CCCCTGGAAATGCCTGAGGGTCTCCTGCAGGGGTGAAGTAAAGGCCAGGCTTCAGGATTCCAGCCCCTAACCTGCTTCAGCAATTATAGGTTATTTTCTCCTCTGCTCTATTTGGTGTGAAGAAAGAGTTTCACTACTAAATGCAGCTGGAAATCCAGTGTTTTAGGATACAAAGAAAAATAAAATAGGTCAAAGAGTATGCATGTTTAAAGATCTGATACATACTGCCCAATGACTCCTTCCCTGGAAGGGCATAGTAATTTACATTCCTACCAAATGCATATGTGTACCTATATTCCCCCACACCAACACTTTCCATTTATACTGAGCAAAAGGCAAAAATATCATTTTTTAAATTTATATTTGTTTGATGAGTAATTGTATTAGTTTCCTATTGCTACTGTAATGAATTACCACAAACTTGGTAGCTGAAAACAACGTAAATTTATCAGCTTACCAGTCTGGAGGTCAGAACTCCAACATGGGTCTCACAGGGCTAAAATTAATGTGCCAGCATGGTTGCATTTCGTACTAAAAGCTCAAAGGGAGACTGTTTCCTTGCCTTTTCCAGCTTCAGAAGCCACCTGCATTCCTTGGCTTGTGGCCCCTTCCTCCATCTTCAAAGCACATCATTCCAACTTCTGCTTCTGTTCTCACATCTCCTTCTCTGACTCTGACCCTTCTGCCTCCCTCTTTCACTTTTGAGGACCCTTGTGATTACTTTGGGCCCAACCAGGACAATATCCCCATCTGAAAACCCTTAACTCAGCCACTTCTGCACTATCTCTTTTGCTGTGTAAGATAACATATTCACAGGTACTGGAGATTAGGACCTGACATTTTGGGGGGGGGGGGGGCATTATTCTGTCTATCACAGCAATGATATAGAGTATGTGTTCTTTTGTTTATTGACAATTTGTAGTTCTTTCATAAGTTATTGGTCTTTATCCTTTGTTCATTTTGCTATTACGATATTTGTATTTTTCTAACTAATTTGTAAAAAATAATTATATTTTGGAATTATAAACATGTTGCCTATTACACATATTGCAAATTTTTGGTCTACATTTCTGCTTTTCAAAATTTCCTTAAGCTGTTTATTAGTCAGCTCAGACTGCCATAACAAAACCCCATAGACTTGGTGCCTGAAACAACAGAAGTTGATTTCTCACAGTTCTGGAGTTTAAGACTAAGGGTAGGGGCCAGCATAGTCAGTTTCTGGTGAGAGCTTTCTTCCTGGCTTGCAGACAGCCATCTTCTTGCTGTGTCCTCACATGGCAGGGGAGAGCAGACTGTCTGGTGTCTGTTCCTGTGGGGGCACTAATCCCATCATGAGAGCTCACCTTCGTGAACTCATCAAACTCTACCTCTCCAAAGCCTCATTGTCAAATGCCATCACATTGACGGTTAGGGCTTCAACATATGACTTTTGTGGGGACAGGAACATTTAGTCCTGAGATTTGGGGTTTTTGTGTGGTCAAACCTGTCAGTCATATTCTTGATGTTTTTCTGCTTCAATGATATGTTTAGTAAGGCCCTTCTCACCAGAGATTCATAAACATATATGTACACTTTCTGAAAATTCCCTATATTTGCCTTATTTTACATTAAAATTTTAACCATTGAGAAATCTAATTTGGGGTAAGGTCTGACTCTGTTTTTTGTCCACTTAAAGTACTTTGGTTACCGTTTTATTCTTCGAATACAGCTTCAAAACAGTCTCAAAGCACATGAGCCTTTAACCTGAGACAGGAGTCCTGGGTTTGCCATCATCTGAATATTGAAACTCCCCTTCTTCCATCCCTTTCTATGCTAGTTCCAGAAAACAATTTTTTTGTCTCTCTGGAAAATCCATTCATTCAGTAAAAGACCAACAACTGATCTGATTTTCTTTTTAAAGGAAAAAATGAGTTTCCTTACTATTTCAGGCTTGAACAGCATTCCGTGTATAGCAATTAACGGTCAACTCATGTGAATGTGTATTTATGGCTTTCACTTTCTTTTGAATCCTAAAGTTATTTGATCTTCACACCAATTAAAAACACTTATCTGGGGTTTTATAGGTTTTATTTAGATATTTGAACATTAAAAAACTTGGACTTCATCTGTTGGGCCTAAACAAGTGTCTTAAACAAGGCCAACTTTAGATGTTTGTTGTGCCTGTGAGTGAAGCTTCAGGCGGCAGAATGGCGGGTTCTAAATATAGTGAAACAGACTCAACAATTAATAGATACATGCAACGCTGGTATATTATTAATAATTATAAAATAAAGTATATAAAAATACAATAACAAGTACAAGTATAAAATGATGTTAGTGATGAAATGTTCAGTTATGTTAAATTTTCCACTTAATCCAATAAGTCTTTGCTAAGTCCCTACTATGTTCTTCGGTCCTTTGTTTCTGAAGTGTGCATGGCAACAAAACAAATATTTGTGATGCAGGTAAATTTGAGACACAATACAGATTTGTTGAGTTAATACATAAATATGTGTTGTATATATGGTATGATATTACATGATGCATTTTAATTTATACTGTGAAAGCAGTTTTACTATTTAATGGTCAAACCCTGAACATTAACAGTTTCCAATCCACAAATGAGTTGACTTTCAAAGATTTGTTTCCAAATCAATTGTTCAAAACTCAGAAATCATATAAAAAGAAGATTCTAAGTAGTGGTGAGAACCAGCCTAGCTATAGGTTTTTTGACTTGTTGAAATAATAAACATTTTCTATGAGAAGTAGTCGAAATTATATGCATTTGTTATGTGGAACACTTTTCAGATACAATATTAGTGATTAAAAGAAATAAAATACAACTTAATAAGACATGGCTTATTTGTCTAGATTGGTAGTCCTGAAGGAATTTGAAAGTTTGTCACAGTTGTTGTTCTTGTCATTAATACAATGCATTGCCACACTATTCATGCTTATCAGCTATATTTATGGCTGTGTTTTAATTAATGGATGCTGAGAAGCTGGGAGAACAGTGAGTTAATGAAGGAAAGGACACCACATTTATGAGATCACCCTTGGGAAAGGAAATGGTAGAGAAAAGAATCAGTGACCTCTGTGAATTGGCCCCAAGGTCATTGTGGGAAATCCTGCTGAAGATGCATAAACAACTTCAAATAATGCTGCCACGTCTTCCTCACCTAGCTGGTGGTCCTGGCTCCATAGGTTGCCAGAATTAGGACTGAGGCTATCCCCCCTTGGGAGGAGAGAGTTACGTAACTAGGGAAGAGTTTGGGGATTGATGATAATTAAAGAAACAGAAACAACAAAGTCCAATTATTAATTCAAGAGAAAACAGAAAAGTAGGGAGGGTGAAGTGAGCCATATACTACATGGCTCAGTCGTCAATAAGATTTTTTACAACCATAAAAGATAAACAATTGTGTCCGTTAGCAATTTATTGCCATTAGGCTCCAAATTCATCCATCATTGCCTGACTTGTGAAAATGGATCGAGATCCTTGAACTATTTTTCCTTTGCAGCTGACATGATGTTAAATCGTCAGTAGAGGGCACTGGAGGGACACTGCAAGGGGAATGGGCTACTCTTCCTGGTTCCACTGTTTTTTGTTCTGCTTCTCCTCCTTCTGTTTGGTTGCCAATAGTGGGTGGGTTGGGGAGACATACAGTGGCATTCACCCCCTTTAAGTTATAGCAGGACCTCATAGATAGCTTCTCATTGAGATTCTGTAGCACTCTCATGACTGAATTTCCAGTGAATCATGCTGGCACCGTCGTGGTTGGCTTCTCAGCTCTCCAGAAAGGGGTTTACTGCTTGCTAGTGCTGGCCATGGTCTTTCTACCCACCTGCACTCTGGTGCAGTGTCTCCTGCTTGTCCAGTGACTGGCCCAGCTCTAGCCTGGAGCAACTCAGTACACTTTTCTGCCATCCCAGCCTCAGGGAGGGATAGTCCTTCCTTGAGTAGCCTTGAGCACTTCTAGGGTATTCGTTAGAGTTCTCTTTAGATAACCTTATATTGTAGTTAATAATTTATTTATCAACTACAATATAATAAGTTTATATTAAACTTTCCCTCTATTAATTACTTGTGGTTTCTCTCTCCTGATTGGACCTTGATCAATTCAACACTGAATGCTTATCTAACCAGAAATGATGTAATTTTGGGGGGAGAATAGGGAGTTGGATAGTGTGTGTGTGTGTGTGTGTGTGTGTGTGTGTGTGTGTGTGTATGAGAGAGAGAGCTTAATCCTTTTCTTACATGGTAGGAATTTGATGAATAAGATTTATAATCTAAGATTGTTATTTGGAGATTTGAAAGTGATTGTATTTTGGAATCAGGAAGTGGAGTGAGAGAGATCAGCTATTTTTTGGAACAAACCTTGTATTTGACTCTATGATCATAGATAACTTTGATAAAAATTAAACTTATAAGAAGAAAAGCTCTGGGGCCTGGCCATTGTGGCTCAGTGGATTGAGTGTTGTTCCACGGGCTGAGAGGTCTCGGTTCGATTCTTGGTTAGCACACATGTCTGGGTTGCAGGCTCGATCCCCAGTAGGGGGCATGCAGGAGGCAGCTGATTGGTGTTTCTCTTCTCACATCGATGTTTCTCTCTCTCTCTAAAAAATCCATAAAAACTTAACATAAAAAAAGAAAGTCATTGGGGTTGAAACAAATAAACAAAAAGGGAAGGAAAGAAAGGAAGTTATAGAGTTTGTGGAATATCAAAAGATGTGTCTCTGGGATAGTTTATTTAACACACAATACACAAGCAAACTAATTTCTGGCCAAGCTAATTTAATGAAATGAGAAAATAGGCTCATTTTTTCCCACACTGTTTTCCCCTTAAAGAAAAACATAGAAAAATGCATGCCCTTGGTTACCTGAAGCACCAGGATGGAGAGTATAGAAGGACTTGTGAAGATATATCTCTGTTATAAGGGTCTAGAAGGGGTGGCAAGGACTCCAAATAATTGAGGGAAGTAGCATTATTTTCATATTTATGGGAAAGCCCGTTCGCTACCCACTGAGACTTCCTTCATTGCCTTCCTAGGGATCACTCCTCATAGTCTTAGAAACAGCAGCTTAAATGGATTTCCATTGCTAATAAGTGGGCACACATGGAAACATCTTTCCTTGTCCCTGCTGGCACAAATGCACTTGATCATTTGAAATACCTCATAGTTGGTAATAAATTAGCAAAACAATAGGGAGGCATGACTGTTTGGTTTAGGAAAGAAGCTTTGGTAAACAGAAATTCCTTTATCTCCTGGGCAGGATGGGGAAGGTCCAAAGGGTATTGCCCAGAATCTGGAATTGTAGGAGGTTTGGCCAAGCAGGTGGCACCGTGTGGTTGCAATGTTGGCTTAAACAGAGCCAGATCATTGCTTATGTTTTAGCTGAGTCTCTAATGAAATAAGAATGAAGACAAATGAATACAGAATACGTAATAAATGCCCAAGAAAATCTACAGTGGCAATATTCTAACACAAATGTGATAAGGAACATGTGAATATGAAACTCCTTTGTCCCATGGTTTCCTTCTCTCTAATATAGGAATATAAAACCGTTGTTCTTTTGAGAATTAAAGATAATTTGCGGACGACATTACTAGCACAATGTCTGGCTTGTAGTAGCATTAAATAACTAGTCATTACTGATATTTTCATTATTTTTAATCATTGTTTTCATTGGTATTTGGAAGCAGAATTGCAACCTCACATGGTTTCAGGAGCCAGCCCAGGAATGTGAATGAGGCAAGTGGGCCTTGTGGGGCTGTGGCAAATGGGAGGTGCACACCCCTCTAATGGAGCACCCCCATTCAGTTCCAGCAAGTCTCCAGCATAGGAAAATGCTGGTCTCCTCATTGCTGTCCTCATTCTTTTTTTATTTTCTTCAGGAAGAGCTGGAAATCCATATTTTTATGTGAAATCTCCCAATTTTAAATATTGAGAACTAAACTAATATAGGAGAGGGGCATGAGAACTATACAAATCAACTGAAATCAAGTCAGGGGCCTGCTCCGTGCTGCCTGACGTGGAACTCCACTGACTGGAGATGCAAGCAGGCCACAAGGAGCCTCTGGACAAAGACAGTCCCTGCAAAGATGAAGAGCTCCTCACCCATATCTTATCGTTGACCTATACCATAAAAGGCAAACAGACCACGAAATTTACCTTGTAAAGATTAAAGTTAATCCCAGCCTGTTTTCACCCTCTATTTCCCTATACCAGCAATTTTCCATAGAAGCTACAAACATACAAGCTCAACCCCTAGAGATGGCTGGGTGTCTCTTCTCTCAGGAGGAGTCTCCTCGTGAGAGAAGAGAGACAGCCACTCTGTCTGTGGAGTGGCTTTTCTTGCTTGTCTGCTCTGCTCAATAAAACCTGCTTTTCCACTTTAACCTCTTGCATGCCTTGCTTGAATTATTTCCTGCTCAAAGCCAAGAACCCTCTACTAGGGACTCGCCCCTCTGGCATCAAAACAATTTCTGTCTGTGGAGAGGATTAGGTCCACAAGCCTTTCAAGTGTCCCCCAGGTAAAGGACCCAGCTCCCCTCTTGGGATCCTGTGGTTTTCAGTCTTCCTTAGCATTTCCCCCAGGGTCCTCCAGGCACACCGCACACTACTACTTCCTCTGTAGGCTGGCCAGGTGGGTTTTGTCAGTGCTCCTCAGGCTAGAATAAAGCAAGTTACCACCCTGCGCAAGGCTCTCACCAGGGGTCCTCCCTGACCCTGTTGGCCCCAGGATAAACAGAAAGACCTTATCTGGAGCCTTCTCCCCATTTTGGGCCCTTTCCTTAACCCCACCCCCTCCCAAGACCCTCTCGGAACAAGGCTAAAACAGTTATTCACACTAAAGTGTTAATGATTTAACAGCTCACCCTTCACAATGGGTGTCTACCTCTTCAAAGAGAATACTCAGGAAAGGAAATAGAATTAGTTACTAATGCAGGAATTTTAGGGTTCTGGACACTTCGGAGGAGAGTCTTCCTTGACTTTTCAGATCACACCAGTGGAGTAAAACCAAATTCTTCTTTGGAGACAGCTTCCGAGGCCTGGTTTAAAAGTCTTCAGGGACCCATGAAGAAAAACGTTATTAGCTCCTGCTGTTAAGCAATCATTTGACTCTTATTCAACATCCATTGTCAAGTCAAGAACAGTTCACTGTCTACCAGGTATGGGTGAACCCCCCTCCCCCAAAATGTACAACAATCCAGGGAAAAGAGTGACCAACTATAGGTTGGTCTAGATTTATCAATTTATTATTTCTGGGTAAAAAAGAATTAGCACTTGTTTGCTATAAGTTCATTTCAGCAGTTTTTTCCATTCACCCAAAGGATTTTTCCCTGGTTTCTAGAAGCAGGCCTTGCAATTTAAGTGTGTGGTCACCAGGTGGTGGAAGTGTGCCATGACCACATTGTCTAACCGCTGACGCTGGCAGAGAAGCTGAGTTCACCTTGCATCAAACAGCTAGTGTCACCCCAATAAATTCAATAGAAAGGAAAACAACAACAATAACAGGGAGAGTCATGGCTTCTTTCCTTTTAGCCACACTCAACCTGTAGTTCATCAAAAGATATTTGCTTTTTTTTTTGCTATTTTTCTTTCCCCCTCTTTTTACAGTCGGAGGAGTCCTCGCCCTCTCATTACAGTCCTAGGAAGGAATGCATACTCTGCTTGGGGCAAGCCTCAAGGCTTTATTTATTTATAGAGGCCTGTAAAAGGCTTGAAGAAGCCTGGCCAGGTGGAAGGTGATGGGGACCCCTCCAGGGTGGTGAAGGAGACTGGACAAGCTGAACATTTCCTCCCTGCTTTCCCTGCTGTATTTGACAGATTGACCAGTACCTGTATTTGGAAACTTTTCTCACTGGGAATGACTTTACTTGGGCTCTCTGTATTCTTCACTGATTTCCCTTCCCCTCTAAGTACAATGGATCCTCATTATTCACAGTGGTTATATTCCATAAAGTTGCCATGGATACTGAACCATTGCACCTGGGGAAATACAAGTAGTTTTCTGTGAGCCTCTGGCCACAGCATTTTCATCAGTTGATCAATATATAACCTTGTTTTATGCGTGTTTCTGTCTAAAGACGCCTTATTTAGTATGTTGATTTACTTTTATTTTTTTGTTGACTATTATAGATGTCCCCCATTTTCCCCCCACCCTTTGTCTCTCTACCCCCTCCCCCCACCCCTCTTAGGCCTTTACCACATTATTATCTGTGTCCATGGGCTATGCATATATGCATATATGTTCTTTGGTTGATCTTTTCCTGTCTTCCCCAACCTCCTCCCCTCTTAGAACTGTCAGTCTGTTCCATGCCTCTGGTCCTATTTTGTTAATCAGTTTATTTTGTTATTTAGATTCTACATATGAGATCATGTGATATTTGTGATATTTGTCATTCTCTTACTGGCTTATTTCACTTAGCGTAATAGTCTCCAGGTCCCTCCATGCCGTCTCAAAGGGTAAGAGTTTCTTCTTTTTTACAGCTGTGTAGTATTCCACTGTGTAAATGAACCACAGCTTTTTTATCTGCTCATCTACTGATGGGCATTTGGGCTGTTTCCAGATCTTGGCTATTGTAAATAATGCTAATATAAACATAGGGGTGCGTATATTCTTTCTGATTGGTGTTTCGGGATTCTTAGGATATATATCCAGAGGTGGGATCACTGGGTCAAAAGGCAGTTCCATTTTTAATTTTTAAAGGCAACTCCGTACTGTTTTCCACAGTGGCTGCACCAGTCTGCATTCCCACCATCAATGTACTAGGGTTCCCTTTTCTCCACATCCTCGCCAGCACTTGTTGTTTATTGATTTATTGATAGTTGCCATTCTGACCAATGTGAAGTGATACCTCATTGTAGTTTTTATTTGCATCTCTCTGATAATTAGTGAGGTTGAGCATTTTTTCATATGTCTATCAGCCATCTGTATATCCCCTTTGAAGAAGTGTCTATTCAGGTCCTTTGCCCATTTTTAAAATAGGATTGTTTGTCTTTCTGGTGTTGAGTTGTGTAAGTTCTTTATATATTTTAGAGATTAATCCCTTATCTGATGAATCATTGGTGACTATGTTCTCCCATACGGTGGGTTCCCTTTTTGTTTTGCTGATAGTTTCTTTTGCTGTGCAGAAGCTTTTTATTCTGATGTAGTCCCATTTGTTTTTTCCGCTGTGTTTCCCTTTCCTTCAGAGACATATCAACAAAAATATTTCTCTAAGAGATGTCTGAGATTTTACTGCCTATGTTTTCTTCTAGAATTTTTATGGTTTCATGATTTATATTTAAATCTTTTATCCATTTTGAGGTTATTCTTTGTATGGTGTGAGTTGGTGGTCTAGTTGCATTTTTTTGTCTAATTTTCCCAGCACCATTTATTGAAGAGACTGTTTTTACTCCATTGTACACTCTTGCCTCCTTTGCTGAATATTAATTGACCATAAAGTTGTGGGTTGATTTCTGGGCTCTCTCATTCTGTTCCATTGATCTATATGCCTGTTCTTGTGCCAGTACTGGGCTGTTTTGATTACAATGGCTTTGTAATATAGTTTGATATCCAGTATTGTGATCCCTCCAACTTTGTTATTCTTTCTCAAGATAGCTGAGGCTATTCGGGTATATTGATTTATTTTATGTTTTATACGATTTTATATATTGATTTACTTATAATAAATATATTGATTCACACTGAACTCATGGCCAAAAGCACTATAACTTATGTCTGAACGAAGCTTATCTAACACAAGTATTTCCTCCATAAGGCACATCACATTCTTCCTGCACTTAGGATCACTAGACAGCACCTCAGCACCACACTTGGGGGGCATTTAAACAGCGAAATCACCAACACAAAGCACAAAATGTGAAAAAAGTGACACTGAATACACTGCAAAGAGGACACATTTACAGTATGAGAACTGAGACCTGAAGGCAGAGGATCAACTTGTGTGATCTAAGTGGGGAATGTGTGCACCAGGCAACTCAAATTTTTCACCGATCTGTATGTACCATGTTTGGAAATGACCCCAAAAGTGTCACAAATATTGATTTGGGGGTTACAAATGAATTTTAGCAAGTAGCCAAATTTGCAAATACAGATTGATGAAGAATGAGGATCAACTGTACAAATGTAGCAAAGCTGAGATCTGGGCTGTCTGCCCTTCTCTCTCTCTCTTCTCCCACCAAGAGCTCGTCTCTCTCACACCATCAGACAGATTACTTCAAAACATGCACACGAAGCCCTGCCCTCTCTCTAGACCAGCAGTTCTCAAAGTATGGTTCCAGGATCCCTGGAGGGCAGGGGTCCATAAGATCCTCCCTTTGCAACTACATATCTGTGAATCTGGATTTTCTTCATAAACTTCAACTAAAACAATTTGTCATAACAAACTGAATATAGAAGCAGACCTTAAAGAGATTTACAAAAATGTCAAACAATCACTAAGATTTTGTTTTGCTTTGGAAATATGGTACTGTTATTTATGTTAGTATATAATGGGTCTGTTATTGCAGCTTTTAAACAAATTACTAAATATTTTCTATGTCTCAATCCTAATTTCTAATAGAGTAAACATTGATAGATAAAACCCACTCAGTCAGAAGTTTTTTGGGTCCTCAGTAATTTTTTAGAGTGTAAAAAAGTCCTGAGACCAAAAGTTTGGGAACCACTGCTCTAGACCTATAATCAGTGTTCAGTAGTATTCCTGATATTGGCACTTGGACATCCTGTCAGCACCTTAACTCAACTTGACTAAAAGCATATTCATCAGTCCTGCTTACCCTCAAGCCATTTCTGCATCCTCATTATCTCAGCCATCCAGGCTCAAAACCCTCATCCTCTCTAACTTCTGTCCTCTCTGCATCCTGTACAATTTTTACTCAGGAATGTCTGCAAAATCCATGTATCCTGTTTCACCCCCACTCCACCCCGTTCATCTCACATCTCCACTGTCCTACCCTTGTACTTGTCAAGCTGCTCTGTGCTCTGCCCCAGCACCACCATGCCTGCCTTCTGCTCAAACACCTTCAGTAGTCCATTACCTACAGGATCAAGTCCAGAGTTTTAGTCCTCCATATCTGAGTGACAGTGTCCTGCCGTTCCTCTGACCAGACTTTCACTTTTCCCTCTAGGAGAGAAGGTTGTGGATGAAAAGGGGGCCACATACTAAACCTGACCAGCTCAGGGGAGGCCTGTGGAGCAGACTTACAAACTCAGAGACCTAAAGTAACCACATAGGATGGTCTGAAATTAAAATTTTCTAACTTGCCCTGGCCGGTTTGGCTCAGCAGTTGGAGCGTCGGCCCACGGACCAGAGAGACCAGGGTTCAGTTCCTGCTAAGGGCACATACCTCGGTTGCAGTTTGTCCTCAACCCTGGTTGGGGTCATGTGGGTGGCAGCCAGTTGATGTCTCTCTCTCTCTCTCTCTCTCTCTCTCTCTCTCTCTCTCTCTCTCTCTCTCGTCCTCCCTCTCTCCCTCCCACTCTCTCTGAAGATGAATGCAAAAATGTCCTCAGGTGAGGATAAAAAAAAATAATTAAAAAAAAAAACTTTCTAACTAAAACCAGGTCATGGCACGTAGTCACGTTCTAGACCGGATTCTTCCCTGACAAAGGTCAATGTTTATAATAACTGAGCCTATCTATTGTTTTTGTTTGTTCGTTTGTTTTGCATATAGGATAACTACCTTTGGAATGTCATGGTGATTTCCTACCCTCCGCACCACCCCACCACCACTCAGGGCACAACCACTGCACCAGAGCAGAGACCACAAATCCCCTCATTGTTGTTATCGTGTTAATTGTTAACTGTGTTATACCCACAAATGTAAAAGAAGTGTGTATCTATTTGTTTTACTTTTTATCCAATCCCAGAGATTTCCCTGCTTTGCTTTCTCTTGCCTCCCTAATCTGTCACCAGTGAATTTCATGTAACCCTTTACACCTTCCCCTTTGATTCTGATATATAAAATAAATGGTAAGACTGACATTTTCTGGAGCATTTTCTCAATCTGCTGAGATTTTGCTTCCTTGCAGTTGTCATCAGTTTGGCTCAAATAAACTCATAAAATGTTCTCTACAGGTTTTAACGTTTCTTACGTTGACAAAGGTGAAGGTGGAGATGGGTTGCTTAATTCCACAGGCATCTGTGTCACTTCTCCAGGACACACCTTTACAGGTGTAGCAAATGAGACTATTTCCCACCCACAAATTTATGTAACTACGGGACTTACCCTTTCCTCTTCCTTCTCCCTAGGATTAGTTCTACATCTCAGGGCTTATGCAACAGCCTGATGTTGGCAGGAAGAGCAAACTCCTCTTGGTGCTGGTCTGTCTTATGTTGTCATTGTGCTGTGCGTGGTGGGGTGGGGGTGCCCCACTGTGGTCTCTAGTCCCAAATCCCTGGAAAGCCTCTGCCCCTCCCCCCATCGCCCCCAGAGCCTTTGCTTCCAGAAAGGTCCCAGTGCTGGCCAAAAGATTGTTCCTCCGCCAGTAGCTAATTACTGATGATGTTACCACTAATTAAACAATAGCTAATGTTTATTGCACTTTTACTACAGGTTAGTATCCATACTGGAAGCTTTTAAAATTTTGTCTCATTTAATTGTCACAGAATCCTATGAAATAAGTATTAATATTATCTCCACCTTATAGACAGGCTCAGAAAACATAGTAATTTGCCTAAATTAACAGCTAAGTAGCAGAGCTGGCCCTTAGGCTCAGATGGGCATGCTGTTAACCACTCACTGTGAAACCCCTCCTCCTCTGGGAGCCCTGGAAACCTTCCTTCTCTCCATTAACTTAGATGACTCTGTGTCCTGGTACTGGTCGTGGGTTAAAATTAAGTAGTTGTGTGTACTCTGCTATACCGCAGTCAACTTTTATTCTATCAGTCAGGGTAGAAAGAGGAACCAGACTCAGACCCTGCTCTCCAGAAGCTCACACCAAGGTGTGCTGAGTGTTTGCTGAGGACTGCTAGAGTGGATGCTGTCTGACTTTTGTTTTTTTTGCGTGTGTTTTGTTTTTGTTTTTTATCCTCACCCGAGGACATCTTTCCATTTTTTGTTCAGATAGAGTGGGAGGGAGAGAGAGGAAGAGAGAGAGAAACATTGGCGTGAAAGGGACACATCGAGTGGCTGCCTCCCGCATGACCCAACCAGGGCCGGGGACAAACTGCAACCGAGATATGCTCTTACTGGGAACCGAACCCGGGTCTCTCTGGGCCGCAGGCTGACGCTCTAACCGCTGAGCCAAACCGGCCAGGGCGATGCTGTCTGACTTTTGAAAACAAAACTTAGGGCCCCCAAGTCCATCAGTTAGGCTCAGCTAAGAGGAGTCCCTAAGCCTTCCCCAGAGGCATCGCCCTGCAGAGGAACTTGAGTCAGCTAAAGTACAGAGGCAGCAGTAGAGACTGGAAGAGGGAAGAAGGCAAGAGGGAGGGGGAGGCTGGCAGAGTGCCTGCGGCAGACAAGATGCCTGACATTCCTGATGAAAGCTCCATGCGATGCTGCCTCACAAAGACTTGCTCTATGCGAAAAATGTCATCCACGTAGGCATCCTGTCTCCCCACGTTTTGCATCAACTTCACCCAAAGGTCACCTGTTGTCAGAGAGAGCCCAGGTGGAAAGTGAGGAGGGAGAGATTCTAATAGGCTGATTTCATTCTGGTTTCTGTTTATTTAAACAGAATAGGACTAGAGTCCCAACTGGTTTCCAAATGGCAGTGAAATGTACCCTGTCATCCCAAAGTCATAGCAGATTTTAATATAAACAGGATAGTCCCGCATCCTCCAGAGGCAGTAATGATCATGAAGAGCAGAGGTGGATGCTCAGGTACCTGGAATGGGGCTGGTGGAAGTGAACTGCAGAGTTCAACAGTCTGGTGTCCAAGGCTGAAGGATCCACACTGATCTGTGTGGCTGCGGCACAGAGTCTTGGGTAAAGCACAATAACAAAGAAACAGAGGAATTTCTCAGATAATTGCAAAGAACAGAAATAAGCTCTAGATAACTGAAGAAAAAAAAAAGTGTATTGGAATAGGCTAGAGAATCACAGGAAAAGACCTCAGCAGGGACCTGGCGGCTCCAGAGATCCAGGGAGCAGGAAGCAATGGGCAGCTCTGTCCTTTGCGATGAATTTGTTTTGCCATTTTGGGTCCCTGTGTCACGTGACTCAAGATCTAATTGTGACAGGGCAAGATTCCCATTTGCTTAGTGTGAATCATGTGTTCACCTTTGGTTGGGAGTGGGGTACCTTCAATGACTACACGAAACCTGCATGCAATGGATGGTAGGTAGGCAGTGTCTCGATGGAAGATGTATGGGGCACACATGCTGTGCAAGGATGCCCACCTGTGGATTTACTCTCCTGAGCTTTCCCTAGAGAGACACAGGTAGGCTCTCACTGGAGTGAATTTTATGCAGGATTGGTTATTAGAACAGAGATTGAAAATATTAGAAACAGGAATAGAGAAACTATTCAGGAGGCAAGGTCCAAAAGAGCAACCTGAAGGTACGTGTGAGAGCAGGGGGAAGTTACTTCTCTTCCTAGTCACTGCTCTTCAGAGTTTTCATGTATAATTTGGGAAAGATGCCCCAGTTAGCTATGCCCAATGGAAGGCACTGGTGCTAACTACACATAAAAGATAAATATGAAGGAAGTAAATGGAAAAAGTGAAACTTTGAGCCAAAGCATAAGAGCTAGCCTGTGTTTAGTTGTCTAAAGAAAAAATTTCTTCAATCATATATAATCTTGTGCATATTTTTGAAGTATACAACTCCAGCCTGGCCAGTGTGGCTCAGTGGCTGAGCATCATCCCATGCACCAAGAGGTTGCCAGTTCGATTCCAGGTCAGGGCACATGCCCAGGCTGTGGGCCTGATCCCCAGTGGGGGGCATGCAGGAAGCGGCCAGTCAATGTTCTTTCTCATCGATGTTTCTACCTCTCTCCCTCTCCCTTCCTCTTTAAAATTAATAAAGGAAAAAAAATTTTTTTTTAAAGTACACAACTGCATGTAAGGAGAAAATAAAATTGAAGCTTCTAATAAAGATTTATTTAATAAAGAAGATTACATTAGAAATCAAATATTTAGAAAAATCACACACACACACACATACACATACACACAAGATAAATTAGCAAGTCAGGAAGAAAATGAATAATGGGATCAGGGAGGCGATCTCAGTGCTGACAGACCCATAGACACATCTGATCTAGAAGACTAAAAGGCTAAACTGAAAAAACAAAAATCTGAAATCAAGACCAAAGGTCTATAATCAACAGAGGCAAATCTGTCCTTGAATAGAAGAAGGCTCGAGGGTCTCGCCTGATTCATTCACTCAACAAATAGCTACTGAGCTCCAGCTTTGTTCAAAAATCTTGAACAGAGGTCTTGAGGAGAAATTACCACTGATTCAAGGAATCTACATCTACTACCTCTCTACCCTCTCGTACTGAAGCTCCTTAAAGACCTAGCAACAAAAATATGGCATAATATGGCATAATGTTCACCAAGTTAAATTTTTTTTTCTGTGTAGCTGCTTGAATTCATCAGTGGAAAACAACCCACAAAAGTTAAAATTACAGTGTGGAACTTCAAATCAAATTTCGTATCAGTTTTTTAATTTTTTCTAATTAAAAAGCTCTTGAATCTTGCCACCTCGGTTTATTATTCTTTCAAAAGCAAAGATAGACTCTGTATTTAAAAGGCCATGTTTCTATTGTGGTAATAAACAGTTTTTTTAAAAAAACGACTATTTCACATATTACTCTACTCAGCTGGAAAAACATGACAAAACGTGAAGCTGTTTCAGAATTCACAGTCATCTAGGCTAGTCTTGGGGGTTGTTTTTGGAGAGCAGGAACAGGATAAGGAATTTTCTGGATTTTGTCCAGGTCAGATCCAGTTTAAACTTCAAAGAGAGAACAATATTGTTATTTGAGTTCAGTTTCAATTCAAATTAAAATATCAGTTTCCTACTTTGGGTTTAGTTCAACTCCCTGCTGAGAGCTGAGAATGTCATTTAGTGGAAGAAAAGATGCCAGAGCAATTATGTTTTAACTCATTTTGTGACTCCCTACCCCACTGTAAATTGAGTACAGGCGATGGCTTTCAGATTCACAGAGCACTGAAGCAATGTGGACATGCTCAGTAGAGTCCTTGGACCCTGGAACACGTGTGGCCAGAGAGCCTTTGTGAACATATACCCTACTCCTACCAGAGGCAGGAGGGACACCAGGGTCTGATGGGGCCCTTGTGTGTGAGTTGGCCAAGGGTGAGAACACTTAGGAAGTGGGAGGTAGGCTATGGGGAAGCTGACACCTAGCATGGAGAAGGAGGCCAAAGGCATGAAATGGACACAGTCCTACACCAGGAGGGAGGTCAACACGGGCATGAAGCCTCCTGTCTTCAACTCTTCACCCATTCCTAGAGACCCTGATGAAGAAACTCTGTGTCCAGAGGGAAACTGACTAATGGGGGAAGTGATGATACAAAGAAGTGACACAGAAAGAGCAGTCATGAGAAATATCTGCTCTTTTCTCCTCCTTCCCCTGCCCCACTTTTAATGTATCCATCACAACCTTGCTTAGAGAGGGGTGGCCTGGAGCTGCTGTCCACCTACCCACCCACCCACCCACTCCCACGACTGTTTTTGCCATCAACACCCATACCTACCCCTGTCTCTGCCCAGATCTGGTCACCTTGCCTTTCTTATGGAGGCAGCTCAAACACTGCTCAAAATGATAACCATGTAAGCCTTTCCTCCACTTTTAAAAAAGAAATTTCAGAGACTTCCTGGCAAAGTCTTTAAGCAAAAATGGTAATGGGATTTACATTATCATACTAGATCCCATCGTTAAATGTGCCCTGCTAAACCTGAGCGTTTGCCATCCATGCACTATTTATGATCTTTGCAGGATTAAAAAACAAACAAAATATGTTGCTCAGGTGTTGAGGGGATTAAATGAGATAACATACAGAAAAGTGCCTTAAAAAAGCAAAAAATCACTGTAGAAGTGCAAGACCACATTAAATATTCTGAGCTTGTTACAGTCTTCCAACAGCCTAGCGGTATAAGTACTATATCTATAATGTGTCTCATGTTTATAAACTGTTTTATCTTTTGTTGATAGTTCCAATCACATCATTACTTATTTCTACCACTACTAGTAGCATTTCTTAAGTCAGACACTTTGCCCAACTCTTTACACACATCAATTCAATTAACCCTCCTAAGAATTCTATTAAATCACTATCCCTATTTACAGAGAGGAAATTGAGAGGTTCAGTATTTATTTAATAGTCCATTCTTTTACTCATTGATTTAAAATGCCACCTTTATCACAAAGTGAATTGCCATATATAAATGACTCTTTTTAATTGTCTATTCTGCCCCACTGATTTCTGCTCAACTATTTCTATCTCAATACCAAAGCCTTTTATTAAGGCTTTATTTATTGTATATTTTCCTATTTGATATCATTACACCATTTTTTTTTCAAAAATATCTTGTGTTTTTAAAAAATAGATTTTCCCATGTGAAGCCTATATTTTCATTTTAGTTTGTTGTCTAGGGAATAAACACACATATGAAAGACACAGGAGAGTAAACAGTAGAGAAGTCGCCCTCCCCTATATTCTATCATTCAACTTTCCCTCAGAGGCAACTGATCTTAACAGCTTCTTATCCATTCTTCTAGACATAGTCCATACATATGAACTTTAAAATCAGTTTATCAAGTTCTACCCAAAAAATTCAATCAAAACTCTGATTAAGATTGAATCGAATTTATAGATTAATTTGAGGAAAAATTCACATGTATTCAATTACAAACCTCATTCAGCAGGTAGAATGTCTTCCCACTTCTTTTGGTCTTCTTTATGTCCTTCAATAAACTTTTACAATTTTATTCTTATCTTACATGTTGCTGATAATATTTATGCCTAAGTATTTTAATAATTTTTAATGTGTGGCAGTAATGAATGGAATTTTGGTGTGTTGATTTTGTATCTTTCTTATTAGTCCAATAATTTCTCATTTGATTTTCGTGAATTTTCTGGATGATTATATTGCTTACAAATAATGACAGTTAATCTTTCCTTTCAATCCTTGTATTACTTTTCTTGTACCAGTTTTATTGATTTAGTAAGACTTTTGATAGACTCCAAAATAGTAGCAGAGGTAGAAGATAATACTGTCTTCTCCCTGTCTTCATGGGAATACTACTTTATACCACTAACTATCATGTCTGCTGTGTGTTCCAGTAGCTAAGCTTCCATCTATTGCACCTACTAGGAGTTTTAATAGCAATGAGAGTTGAATTTAATCAAAAGCTTTTCAACATCTACTAGATTCTCAAATGGTTTTCTTCCTTTAATCTGTTATACTAATAGAGTTCCTGATGTGGAACCACTTTTACATCCCCTAAAATTGAACTAACTTAATCATAATGCATTATTTAAGAAATATTTTATGTAGTAGTATTTTTGCATCTATGTTCATAAATGAGATTAGGATCTTATTTTTGAAGGCCCTTTAATGCCAGTTTAAGAAGTTTGGATTTCTTTGCTAAGGAAGGCTGGGAACAAGGAAGGTTTGACTAATAGTTTTACCACCTTTGAAAATGTTATCATGGGCAGTCCAGTGATAAGAAATTATCTTCAGTTAATTATCTGGGTTTCTTCTCTGCTCTTTATTGCTGAATGTTTCTGACTTTGTCTTATTCCAGACTGTGTTGTTTAATGACTATTGTGGAGATATATCTGCAAACATTTTCCTTTTCTCTTTGTATTGGAAAGGATGAATTCTATATTGACTTGTAAAATGTTTAATTGGGAAGTATTCTGTTTTAGGCAATTATTGATTCTTTTATGCTTTCTTGCCATGTGGTTTTGCACAAGAGGAGCTTGCGAAGGAGTATGAAACTATGTGGACACTAACTCTATTGGGAAAGAAGATTCCCAAAGTCAGACATAATATATGAGCATAAGCAGGGTGACCATATGTGCTAGTTTTTTCGGGTATTCTCTTTTATTGTCAAACCACATGTCAGCATTCATGTCCTTTGTTTTTCTAAAAACAAGGTCACTATAGGCAGAGGAAGATCACCTAAAATTCATCAAGTGTGCCCAAAGCCTAAGATATGCTAAGAATTTAAATCCTCAAACCCTTGGTGAGAAACATGTTCATTGGCCCTCGTGGACTCCTGACAATAATCCTCCAGTGGCCACAGCGTCAGAGGCCACACAGTGTCTTTAGGATGACACTTGGCAATGTGGTGGAGTCAGCAGCAGATGTTCAGAGAACTTGTCTGACTCCCAGCTATCACTTTGGGTTCCTGACTCCTGGACTTTGGGTTTTTAGTTCTGCATGGGAATGGTTCTTAATACCTGTGCCTGACTGCTAATTGTCCCTCTATCCATTCTCCCCTTCTTTTCACAAAAACAGGGTTTAGCTGAGTATACAGCTGCCCAGGCAAAGACTACATTACCCAGTCTCCTGTGCAGCTAAGTGGCCACATGACTAAGTTCTTCCCATGAGCCCATGAACAGAAGTTGTGTGTGCCACTTCCAGATCTCTCCCTTAAAACAGTTATGTATACAATCAATTAGGTACATTTTCTACTTCCCTAGAAGTAGAAACTAGAGGTGGAAAAACCACAGGTCATTCCCCTGGCCCTCACTCTCCTGTCATAAAGATACTAAGTTATATATCTCTTCAGGGCTTGCCTAACTATAGGGGACAGTCATGCTTGGCAGGTGGAAACCCGGGACCAAGCATTCTAACCCCACTATGTTTGGAGACATGCTCACTGTGTGAGCATTGGTGGAGGACAGGCCCTACTTCCCACCAGAGAACCCCTAAAGACCTGTTAATCCCCCACTGGCTTTGAAGTAGGAAAAGCTGGGGCAGTTTAACATCAGTTTGAGGAATGAATAATAATTGTATAGTACTTAAACATGTATTAGTTCAAAACAAAGAAAGGCCAAGAAATTAATTAGCATTGTATAGCAGATATAATCAGACATAATGAAATAAAGTTAAGGGGAAAAATCTAAATTATAAACACAAGGGAAAATTCTAATCTCAAGATAACTAGATTATTACAAAACATTTTAAGAATTCCAGTGGTGTTCCTGCTTCTCTGCAAGGCAGATTATAGCAAGAAATTTTAATTATAGCAAGAAAACCTAAATGTTGGGTAAAGTTAAAAAGGTAGACTCCCTGGGTTGGCACGTTAGCAAAAACCTCCAAGGAGAAATTACATTCAGAGGCACAAGTTGAAAAATATAAATAAAATATATTTACAAATCAATGAAACATAATTTTTTAAAAGTGCTAGAACAACTGGACATCCACATTTAAAAAAATGAATCTAGGCACAGACCTTACACCCTTCACAAAAATTAACTCAAAATGGATCATAAACCTAAATATAAAATGCAAAACTATTAAATTCCTAAAAGATAACATAGGAGAAAATCTAGATGATCTTGGGTATGGTAATGTCTTTTTAGATACAACACCAAAGGCACAATCCATGAAAATAACAATTGATAAACTAGACTTCAGTAAAATTAGAAACTCCTGCTCTGTGAAAGACACTGTCAAGAGAATAAGAAGACAAGTCACAGACTGGGTTAAATTGCAAAAGAATAAGCTAATAAAAGACTGTTACCAAATATATAAAGAACTCTTAAAACTCAGCAATAAGAAACCAGCCTGATTAAAACATGGGCCAAATACCTTAACAGATGCCTCACCAAAGATATACAGATGACAAGCACATGAAAAGATTCTCTGTATTATATGTCATAAGGGAAATGCAAATTAAAACAATGAAATACTAGTACACGCCCATTAGAATGGCAAAAACCTGGAACACTGACAACACCAAATGCCGGTGAAGATGTGGAGCAACAGGGACTCTTATCCGTTGCTGGCGGGATGCAAAATGGTACAGTCACTGTGCAGGACAGTTTGGTTCCTTAGGACTAAACTTTGTAAGGACTGCTAAGTTCCTTACAAAACTAAATATACTTTTACCATAAGGTCCAGCAATCACGCTTCTTGGTATTTGCCCAAAGAACTTAAAAACTTATGTCCACACAAAAACCTGCATATAGATATTTATAGTAGCTTTACTTATAATTGCCAAAATTTGAAAGCACCCAAGCTGTTCTTCTGTAAATGAATGGATGAACTGTGGTACATCCAGGCAATGGAATAGTATTCAACTCTAAAAAGAAAGGAGCTATCAAGCCATGAAGAGACATAGAGGAAACGTAAATGCATTTACTAAGTGAAAGTAGCCAATGCGAAAGGCTAAATACTGTATGTTTCAAACTATATGACATTCTAGAAAAAGCAAAACTATGGAGACAATAAAAAGATCAGTGGTTGCCAGGGGTTGGGGGAATAGGAGGGATGAGTAGGCAGAGCACAGCGGGTTTTTAGGGCAGTGAAATTGTTCCATACGATGCTATGTGGTGGCTACATGTCATTACATATTTGTCCAAACCATGGAATGTACAGCACAAAGCGTGAAACCCAATGTAAACTATGGACTTTGGGTGAGGATGTGTCAATGTAGATTCATCAGTTGTAACACACATAACCACACTGGTGGGGATGTTGATGATGGGAGACGCTGTGCATTTGTGGGAGCAGGAGGTATATGAGAAATCTCTATACCTTCCACTCACTTTTGCTGTGAACCTAAAACTGTTTTTTAAAAAAAAGCCTTTTAAAAACAGAATGTGATGGGCTAAAGTAAGTAGAAACAGGCATTCTTAGAAAGTTCATTTGACAAAAAGGATAGGAGAATGGGGCCCAAGTAGTACGTACATGCCAGTCCCAGCAACCCATCAGAGTCTTTGTACCACTTAGGAATACCTGGAATTTTCTTATTTATTTTTTCACATGTTTATTTTCTGTTTCACATGCCCTGAGGAAAGGGACTCTACTTTTCATTGTAGGAACCCCTGTACCTAGGACAGTGCCTTAGGGCACACATGCCAGGTGCTTAATATATATTTGTGGTGTGGCTGACCCCCTTGCCCCTCCTCAGGAAATTCTCCTCTATTCCCCACCAACCTGAGGAGTGCTTACCTGATCTGGGAGACCAGGTGTGGGGTGGGAGGGTAGCTGGAGAGCCTTGCCCTATGTCATCATGGATGATTCTCCTACATCTGCCTTTATCAAAGTGCTTCCTTTTCCCCATAAATTCAAACTGTTGAATCTGCAAGGCCATAAAAGACGCTTTCCTCCTCTCTGTGAGGCAGTTAGCCAAGGACTGCCCAGCTGAGCTGCCTGAGTGGGGAGGAGCCACCTGCAGCCACAGTCCAGTAGAAACTGCATGTGAGCCACAGACACAAGCCACATACATACATAATTTTAGATCTTTAGTAGCCTTATTTAAAAATGCAAAAAGAAACAGGTGACATTAATTTTAATATCATTTTATTTAACAATATATCCAAAATATAATTTCAACATGTGATTAGTATGAAAAAGTTATTAATGAGCTCATTTACTTTTTTGCACTAAATCTTTGAATTTTGGTGTGTATTTTATGGTCACAGCATATCAGTCGCACTGGCCACATTTCAAGTGCTCCATAGCCACCACGTGGCAGGTGGCTTCCTATTGAACAGTGCAAACTAGAGCATGGAAATGGAAGAAGAACTTCCATTGTTGATTAGAAATGTCACCTCCTACCCCCACGTTGGGATCTGCAGTATCTAGCACTTGGCTCAGAAGACAGTAATACAGCCCTGGGAAGGAGGCAGAAGGGAGTGGTCAGGGGATGAGCAGCAGGGATGGAGTGTGGAGGGAATTTCGTCTTTGCCTTGACTCCATCTAAGATGCTTGCCCCACACAGTGTCTGGTAGGCCACTTGGACTCTGCCAGTTCCCTGGAGTGGGGGGTGGGTGTCAGTGGGCAAAGAAGCTTGCAAGGGGTCATCTGGAAACTGCTCCCTCTCATTGATACCCCCTTGCTAGGACTGCTGTGGAGGGGTGGGCCTGCAAAGTCCTCCCTCATGCCCATCTCCAGGTTTCCTGCAGGCTTCCCCTGTGCCTTGAGGTGTTGTAACATTATTGCTGAACACAAACACCTCATGCTATGTTTTGTCTGTGTTCCAAAAAGGTGCTTTTACAGCATCTCTGCACCACTCGGCCTAAAATATAATTGCGCTATTATGAAGCTGGCCCTTATTTTAGAATCTGCCATCAAAGGTTTCCAAGGCTCCCTATGAGGTACTCAGGAGCTTCTTTCCCCTTTTTACTGGAGGGGAAGCAGCCTGAGAAGCCAGCAGTTGCCTATAAACAGACAGTGAGTCAGGGAGGAAGCCAGTGCCTTGCCCAAGTCATTAGCATGACAGGAAGGAGGTGAAGTAGCCCTTGACTCTTTCCTTGTTGAGCAAGGTCACATTCCACCTTAGGGAATGTTTCAGATGCTTGTAGCTCACCATTGGAACCACCTTTTGATAGAAGACCTAAAAGGGATTACACATGGAGGATGATGAACATGACCTAACTTTTTCTTAATGAATCATGCTTATGGTTATGGCTAATACTTCTTAAATTATGCTTTAACATAATTGTTTTTGTCTCTCTCCTAGCTATTACTCCTGGCTACCACTTGTTATCTGATCCTACTGGCTCCAATCTCCCTTTTTCAAATGTTCTATTTCCTTTTGGCTGAGGTCTGAAAAATCAGATAACTATGACTTGTAGACATGTGTGTAAACTAAGAGTCAATAAACCCCAAAGAATGATCAGAATGCCTTTCTCTTAGTTGGATGCTTAAGTGCTTGGGCTTTGTCACAACTATTTTAGGTGCTCAGAGGTTTTTTCTGAATATGATTTTCTCTGAAGTTTCATTTATCTGCAGATAATTGAGTAGTTCCTTTATTTGTTTGTAAACATCACTTTTGTAGGTTATACCAAATTTTTCTGCCTTTTGTTTTCTGCAGTCTTTTAAGCTGTTAGAGAAAGTAATTCCACGTTACGATCCAAACTTAAGGAACTTCCAGAGGAACACACAAAGCTGGTATTATTTGCTGTATCAAATGTTCTCATTTTTCACTAGCCTCTGGGCACATTTACAAATATTTGTAAAGAAAGCATTCATAGCTTATTATCTACCAAAGGAAGAATGGAAACCAAACCTGCTTTCACTCACACCTACCTTTTAAAAACATATCCATACAGTTTCTTACTGTGAAGATGGAAAGGAATGATCACCAGTTGGCAACAGGAGCTGTTGTTTTGGAGTCTAATGTAATGGTTGTTGCAATGGAATCAGACGTCCCTGTTTTCTTATTCTTGGGAGCATTTCTTTTTTGCCCCTATCTCTATAAAACCTTAATTCTGTGAGATCTTAACAAGTATTAGGTCTCATTCTTGTTAGAGGGAGGAGTGTCATTGCTCCAAATTCTCCCTTCATGCTAGGGCACAACAAAGAGCTACACTGCGAGAACAGTCCAGACATCGAACTGGTGGCAGTATGGAAGGTGGAGGGGCAGGAAGGTTATCTTCATGGAAATGGGATAATACAACAGCAGGTGAAACAGATGACTCCACCATCCCAAATGGTTTTCTTTGATAAACTGGGGAAGGAAATGGGAGGGGAAAGGCATGTGACATTGCGGGACTTTCTAAGTAGTAATTCACCAATGAACTATGTTGCAACAAGTCCCAGTAGGAAGAGGCTGGATTCTGAGGACTGAATAAACCTGCACAGGGTAGCCAGTATTGACCAAGGGGCCCTTTGAATCGTACAAAACTTAATTCCTTCTCAGAGACACAACCTCATAAGACCTGGGGAAGCATTGAAAGCTCATAGCAATTTTTACTCAACAGATAAGCCATAAAGAAGCTACACCTTTCCAAGAAGTCAGTGATGTCAGGGGTTAAGCCACAGGTGAGAAAGCAGGTATAACCAGATACAGCCCTGCTCCATTTCTGACTCACCTTCTGACTCTGTTCTTCAGGCTGTACTGTGCCTCAGCTTCTCCACCTGTCAAATGGGAGGTGGAGGGTATGGAATTGTTTGTTTAGTAAAATTCCCTGAAATCTTTTGCTGAAAGGTTCTTCAAAAGGGTAAGAGAGTTTAATTATCTCTTAGCTGTTAGGCATCAGGTTGCTATAAATAGGATCTGAAATAGGGTCATGATGTCATATACCTGTTTACAACAGTAAACGGGGCATATAATGATCCAAGGAAAGATTGTCAGAATTCTTTGGTAGGACATACATTTCAAGGAAGCTGAGACTCAGTCCTCCCCAAGGACCAAATCGCCCCTGTGAACACACTTCCAGCAAAGGTCGTCCTTCATTCTAGAGCAGTGCTTCTCAAGGTGGCCTGCCCATGGCAGCTGTGTATTAGGGCATGTTCCAGGTGATCTGG
The DNA here is from genome assembly GCA_030848825.1 of Tadarida brasiliensis. Taxonomy (NCBI): domain Eukaryota; kingdom Metazoa; phylum Chordata; class Mammalia; order Chiroptera; family Molossidae; genus Tadarida; species Tadarida brasiliensis. The sequence goes on along the minus strand of CM061272.1, from coordinate 41,561,302 downwards.
AAGACTGACTCCAAATGTAATTTATACTGAAGTGACGCACACACGTGTACATGTATGTGTGCACATGTGCGGGCACATTCTGCCAAATCTAAATATGCCTTAAAAAATACAAGAAGTAAGTTGAAAATGTAGCCTGGTCAAACCCCCACTAAGTCAGTTCTAGGTCAGCACGTGTCCATGTGTTATAAACATAGTGGTACCAGCAGGGGATTCTGAGCTGTAAGCTTGGACATGGGGACTATGCCATATTCTGAAAGGATGGATCAGAGAATCACACTGTTATTGGGGAGGAGCAAAATGTTGGCAGGCACAGGCTTTCAGTAATGTTAACATCCCACCAACCAATAAGAGATGGCTAGGGTATGGCAGGAGAGTGGGTTCAGGAATAAACACTGAAATGAGGTGTGTGATATTTGTCCATTATCACAGGACACTTTGGGAAATATATTGGAACTTATTGGTGTATGGGGTAGCCAAGTGTTCAGCTTTACCCAAGTAAAGTGGTGACGTTTCTATTCTACTTTCATCTGAAATGAGGAATTAAGGGACAGAAAGGCTCCTCTTAAGATTTAATTATTGGCATAGGAAACATGTTTGTACTCGCTCTCTCCCCATTGCTCTCAAACCTCTTTTCTCATTATTCTTACTGATCTAGGTCGTTAAATTTGTTATTTTAGGTGCCTGGTACAGAGTAGTTATTCAATTGCTACTTAATGAATTAATGAAAGAAAGCATTTTAATTTTCAGAAATATACTGTAAAGCAGCCTGGTAAAGGACCGTGACAGTTCAGTAAAAGGAAGCCAGTGGGGAGAGATTCTGCAGAGTGTAGATTCCTTCCCTCCCTGGCCTTCTGCCTCTGCTCTTTCATTTGCCACCCTCCCCACCTCCCACCCCCCTATCTCCCCTGCCAAGAGCCTCTAACCCCTCGGGAAATGGATGTTGGTGCAATATGACTGGGAATTATCCTGGACTCTGAGCCCTGGAAGGGCCTCGATTTGCCAAGTCATTCCCTATCTCTCCGGAATAGCAGGGGAGCGCTGAAGACTCACCATCATCTAGGAATTACAGCATGATGATGTACAGGAATCCCAAATCCCTGGAAAATGCCTCAACTCTCCAGACAATAGAATGAGATGACTTGGAGCTTAGGTCTTGGAGTCAGGCTGCCTGGATTTGAATCCCATCCCTGCCAGTCACTAGCTGGATGTCCCTGAGTGAGGTCTTAACCATTCTGAGCCTTAAGGTCCTCATCTGAAAATGGGTTTAACAATAGCCGACCTTATCCAGCTGCTTTGAGGATTCAAGGAGAAAAATCCATGTAAAATTCTTAGTGCAATGCCTGGAAAATGGTAAATATTCAACAACTGTTAACTATTATATCCCATGATTCCTGCTAAATAGTCTGCTACCCACACTTCTGTGGGTGACGTGATGGGTCTCCATCACAGGTACATTTATTCGTCTAGTCATTCTTTGAGCAGCCGTTCCTAAAGGTCTGTGATTTTAAGTCAGAGGTTAGGCACAAACTATAGGATGCAAATATGAAGTAGACATAGATCCTGCCTTCAAATAGCTTACAACATAATAGAGATGACCAAAGTATAATAAATGGAAAGGGTCCTTAAAAGAGATATAGATGAAATGCAGTAGGCCCCTCAGAGAGGGTGAGCAGTTGCTTCCAGGTTGGAAAAAGAGTCACTTCTCCTGGGTCTTGACAGATGCACAATTTTTAGAAATGGGTGGAGGTAGGAATGGGGGAGAGAACGTGGAGGACAGAAGGCAAAGGAGGAGAATTCATGGAGTAAAGAAAGTAGAAGTTTTGCTTGGCCAAGGCTATCAAAGGAAATTGGGGGAAAGGAGTTGGAACCAGTTAAGGGGCAGGTGCCACACATGTTTACTGAGCCTCCCTTCCAGAACCTGTTCTTAGCCCTCATGAATGTTTCTTATGGCCAGGGTCACCAGCCACAGGTGACCCAAGCACAGATGTTAGACTGGCCTGTAACATGAATAAAAAAACTAAGTAGGCCAAGTCTTCTTTGTTGTGAATCTGAATAAAAATTATTCTGGTTACTATTGCTGCACCACAAGTTATCCCAAACCACAGCTGCTGTGCTCTATGTGGCAGAGCTGAGTAGTTGTAACAGACCGAATGGCCCTCAAAGCCTAAAATATTTATTATCTGGCCCTTTAGAGAAAGGTTACCAACCATGCTCTGTGAAGACCAATCAAGGAGCTATTGTGTAGGATGGGCTGGAAATAAAGAGAGTTGCAGCTAGAAGACACAGGAGGGTCACCGTCAGAATTTGGTAGTGGGAGATGGAGAGAGAGTGAAAAAAGTTTAAAAATGTGTCAAAGGTTAACCAACAGGTCTGGAAGCATTTGTATAAGAGGAACCAAGAGAAGTTAAAGCCAGCATTTCTAAATGGTTGTTCAGAATGTTCTCTACTGATAACTAGCAATAGGGACAGCACTTAAGAAAAGTAGGAACCTGTCTTAGAATGTCTCACCAGACCCAGGGGAAATGTGTATAAAATCCATAACTCAGAAGTCCCTGCCTGGAATGATTTTGTTATCTCTAAGGATTACAAAAGCAAAAAAATAAAAAAGTCCCTGCAAATGAAGGTAATTTCAAAATTCCTCCGATACTTTTCTTGTATGTCTCAAATGCCATGAAAGGAGAATGTGTTAGAATCTTCTCAGTTTCTTCTTCCCTACTCTGTCCCCACACTGAGCCACCTGCTCCTTAGTGGCCCACAGTGCTGCTCCCAAAATACTATAGCAGCTCTAACAGCCTTCTCAGCCTTCAGCCTCTTATCACCCTTCTTTCTACCTTATTTCTGAAATCTCCATTGCAAAAGTCTTGGTTTGGCAAGGCCTCGGAGAGAAGGCAGAGAACTAAGCAGGCTGGCCATGAGTCCTCTATAGTAGTTGGGGTGAGGAGAAAGGCTGAGAGTAGCCATGGGCTAATACTTCTTAATCTCATCCAAATGTTTAACTATTTCCTTTCCTATTATTTATTTTTATAGACTTTATTTTTCAAAGCTGTTTTAGGGTCATAGCAAATTGAGCAGAAGATACAGATTTCATACATACACCCTTCCCCCTCCAACACATACAACCTCCCCCATTATCATCTCCCACTGGGGGAGTACATTTGTTACAACTGATGAACCTACATTGACACATCATAGTCACTAAAGTTCATAGTTTACATTACGGTTCTCTCTTTGTGTTGTACATGCTATGGTTTGTACAAATGTATGACATGTAGGCACCATTATAGTATTATACAGAATAGTTTCATTGCCCTAAACATCCTCTGAGCTCTGCCTATTTATCCCACCCATTCCCCCAACCCCTAGCAACAACTATCTTTTACTGTCTCCATAGATTTGCCTTTTCCAGAATGTCATGAAGTTGGAATCATACAGTATGTAGCCTTTCACATTGGCTTCTTTCACTCTGTAATGTGCATTTAAGATTCCTTGATGTCTTTTCATGGCTTCATACCTCATTTCCTTTTCTTTTTAGCACTGAATACTATTCCATTGCCTGGATGTACCACAGTTTATTGATCCATTCACCTATATTCAAATACATTGTGGCTATCATTATTTTGAACAAACTGTCATCTGTTATATTAATTAAGAGTAAGAAAAAGAAAAGTTTTTATTTTACCTGCACTTACTCCTTCTCCTGTGCTCTTCCTTTATGTGAATCCAAGTTTCTAACCTATATAATTTTTTCTCTCTTTAAAGAGCTTTTTAACATTTATTGCAAGGCAGGTCTAATGGTAACAAATTCCCTTAATTTTTGTTTATCTAAGGAAGCATTTCTCCTTCACTTTTCAGGGATAATTTCAGAGGGTACAGAACTACAGGTTGGTCTTTTTTCCTCTCTCAGTACTTTAAACATTTTACTTCATTCTCTCATTGTTTGCATGGTATCTGAGGAGGAGTCAGATAGAATTCTTATCCTCTATAGGTAAGATTTTTTCCTCAGGACTTTTTCAGGAATTTTTTAGCTTTAGTTTTTCTCTAGTTTGAAAATGATATGACTAGGTATAGTTTTTTTGTTGTTGTTATCAGGAATTTTTTTGCTTGTTATTGTTGTTTTGGCTATTTATTCTGTTTGGTGTTCTCTGCGCTTCTTGGATCTGTGGTTTGGTGTCTAACATAATTTGGGGAAAATTATCAGTCAGTGTTTCAAATATTTTTTATGGTCCTTTCTCTCCTCTTCCTTATGGTAGTTCCATCATGAAAATGTCATACTTTTTCTAGTTGTTTCGTAGTTCTCAGATATCCTGTTCTGTTCTTTTTTTTTTTTTTTTCTATATATGCTTTTGCGTGTTGGAGGTTTCTGTTGCAATATCCTCAAGCTGAGATAGTCTTTCCTCAGCCATGTCCCATCTACTAATAAGCCCACTGAAGGCATTCTTCACTTTTGGTGTTTTTGTTTTGTTTCCTGTTACAGTGTTTTAGATCTCTAGAATTTCTTTTATATTCTTTCTCAGAATTTCCATCTCTCTGCTTACATTGCCCATCTGTTCTTGCAAGATGACTACTTTATCCATTAGATCCCTTAGCATATTAGTCATACTTGTTTTAAATTTTCAGTTTGATAATTCTAACATCCCTGCCATAACTGAGTTTGTTTCTTTCTTTTTTTTAAATTTAAATTTATTGGAATAACATTGGTTAATAGCATTATATAACTGAGTCTGATTCTGATGCTTGCTTCATCCTTTCAAACTGTGTTTTGTCTCTTACCATGCCTTGTAATTTTTTCTTGATATCTGGGCATCAATGTACTGGGTAAAAGGAACTGCTGTAAATAGGCCTTTAATGATGTGGTGGTGAGGTGCAAGGGTAGGGGAAGTGCTCTGCAGACCTACAATTAGCTCTCGGTCTGTTAGTGAGCCTGTGCCTCTGGACTGTGAACTTTACAATTGCTTCTCAGCACTCCGTTCACATTAGGTGGGACAGGATGATTGGAGGAGTCTGGAGTTGTGTATTTCCCTTCTCCTATGTGGAAGGCTACAGCCAGCTGGAGTTGAATATTCTTTTCCCACAGATCAGTTAGGCTCTAATAAAACCCCAGCAGGTGAGGCTCCGGTTAGATATTATAGTTTCTCTTGAGAGCAGACCTTGTTAAGAAGAACAGAATGCTCTGGAGTATTTCAAAATGGCTCTCTTTCCCCTTCCCCTGTGGGAACCGTGAGGGAATTTTTCTGCAATATTCACTGTGAGAATCTGGTAGAGCTCCAGAGGGTAAAACTCTCAAAAGTGTGGGGGTGCCCTGAGGCTTGGGTCCCTTGGAGCTGTCCATACTGAGCCTCCAGCAGTTCATCAGTTATAGTTCAGGCTTCCCTACCTTGATATGGTTCCCATGGAGGTTTCTGCTTTGGTAAGTTGTGATTCCGTGTATTCACCTGTCACTCTGTCCAATTTGAGGACAGCAGTTTGCCTGGTTATCTCACTTCTCTTATGGATCTAAAAAGAGTTGCTAATTTTTTAGTTTGTTCAGCTTATTTATTTGTTGCAAAATGGAATGGTGACTTCTAAGCTTCCTACATGCTAGACCAGAAACTGGAAATTCCATCCAAGTGCTTTAAAATGTAGAAAGATAACTAATATGTGTTGAGCACCTCCCTTAAGTCAGTTGCCTTACCTGATCCATTGTTTCATTTACTCTTTTCAACAGTCCTATAGCAAAAGTATGGTTCTCCCCATTTTGCAGATGAGAAGTTGAGATTTGGAGGAGGGAGGCAGCTTGCCCAGGTATTTACAAATAGTACCCGGTCTTCCTCACTCAGTTTCATGTTTTTCCAGCTACATCCTTATGCTGGAAATAAAGGAGGAGTAAAGAGCTGAAATAACTTAAGCATCAAAACCTATTCTCATGTTTATAAAACCAGCTCATACTATAATATGTATGAATAAAGGACTCTTTGTGTAATTAGATTCTAAAGAGACCAGTGTTGTAAAGCCCCAAGCATTGAGCTTTTAGCATACTGCTAAAAATAGACTTGGTATTTAATAAATTCTTGCCAAATGAATGAATGAATGGGTGGGTGTTCCATGGTGTGCATTATAGATCATTAAGGAATTCTTACAATGAGTCTGGCACTGTGCTAAGTGATTTGCATTCCTTATCTTGTGTAATCCTCTTAACATAAGAGAGGTGCAATTATTTTTCCTATTTTTGCTATTGAGGAATCAGAGACTTAGAAAAAGTAAATAATTTGCTCAAGGTCATATAATTCATAATGATAGAGGTAGGGGTTGGCCTGTTAGGCTGCACAGTTCAAGCTTTAGACCTGGGCTTTCCTGACAGGAGGTGGGAGGTGCTTCCTCCACACACACATCTGGGGTTGGCATGCATCCCTGGTGATGTGCCCACTAAGCGCCTCACATCCACAACCACATGTAATGCCCTTACCTCCTCTAGATGCCTTCTCTCACCATGCACGGCAGAGGGCATTTTAAAGCTCCCCTAGACTCTGGCTCATGACCCTACAGAATGAGTTAGACTAAAGAATTAGGCAGAGGACAAACCCAAGTGCTGCTGCCCAAACTGACTTGTACTGTGGCCTAGGCAAGTGTGGTGATGAGGAGGGTCTTGAGGCCCATGCCTGGGAATGGTCATGATCCCTGCTCTGGCTTCTTTTTCCTACCCCAGAATGTCAGACATACAGAGCACAGGATTAGAAGATGGTCAAGCTACAGACACCTGAATTTGGGGTCATCTTTACTACTTTCTGGATGCATCATCTGGTGAAACTCTTTAATTTGTTAGACAATTTTATCCTCTATAGCACAATAATCACAGTAAGAATAACAATTTCTCTCCAATGGGGTTATTGTGCTAACTCAATGAGACCAGGAATACGAAGGCTCTTTGGAACAGTAAAGCACTCTACAAATGACTCAGTTCCCAGAGCCTGGGACATGGACCTTTTCTACTCCATACCGCACCCCTTCATGAATTGGAAGGGAGCGCCTTTCATAAACCAAGGATATCCCAGGACCTGCTGTTTTTCCTGGGTCTGGTGTCTGACCCAGTGGGTGGGACAGTAGGCAGTGAAGGGCTACAGCTTCCTAGGCTGTTCTGGCTGTGGTCACCCCTGGGGAGGAGTGGGGTTTGCAGCCTATCAGAGGCCCCTGAATCTTTAGGGATCTAAGAATACTCAGCTGTCCCTTCTCTCCCTTGATGATCACAAACACCTCTCTCTCTACTACCTGCACAGGCTCATCAGTTTATCTCCCTTAGAGGAAAACAGGCTGTGCCGTTTTGATTGATATAAGGCCTTTCCTCTCTTGGACTCCTACTAATCATAGCAAACCCCTCTGTCACTCCAGCTCCTAGGACAGCCAAGGTGGACCAGGCGTGTGTCTGCTGGGAGCAGAGGTGGATCAGTAAGAGTTGGTTAACCTCTTAACCTACACTCCTTCCTACCCAGAGGCACAGAAACACAACACACACACACACACACACACACACACACACACACACACACACGAATTAACTAGTCACTCTTTCTGAAACTCATTCTTCACAAACTGTTGCTCTGATGGTATGGTTATTAGAGGCTTCTTGGGGAAGGAACACAGTCTTCTGTTCTGAAGTGAGAAGTTTAATGTAAGATTATGGCTCAGAGATAGTGCTGTGTTCAACATGAAACTCCCCATGGCCCTCCACCCAAGGCTTGCTTCTTTGAGAAAGCATTTTACTCTTTCTTCTTGTTAAATGACATTAGCCAGGGACATTCCTTGATGTTAAAACGTAGCTCTGAGGTTAAACATTCTATTAGATCACTGGACTGTAATTAAGCATCCCCTTGGGATCTCAGTCTAAACACAGTTGCCAAACATCCCAGTGGTAAGTCATTATTTATGCTCATATTTATAATTAAATATGTATAATATATAAATACATGTATATATATATATATATATATATATATATATTCCACTTGTACAAACTACAGCAGCAACTATAGCAGCAACAGTTACGGCAGGATCCTTTATTGCCTCCCTCTGGCAAAAATTGGTGACCGAATCTTTCATGCCATTTTGGAGCAAAACGTAAATAGCCCTGGCCGAGTGGCTCAGTTAATTGGAGCATTGTCCTGTGTACCAAAAGGTTGTGGGTTCGACTCCTGGTCAGGGTACATACCTAGGTCGTACGTTCAATCCCCATCAGGTGTGTATGGGAGGCAACCGATCGACATTTCTCTTTCACATCAATGTTTCTCTCTCTCTCCCTTCCTCTCTCTCTAAAATCAGTAAGCAGCCCAGCTGGTGTGGCTCACTGGTTGAGTGTCGACCAAGAAGTCGCCAGTTCAATTTCTGGTCAGAGCACATGCCCAGGTTGTGGGCCCAAACCCCAGTGGGGGGCATGCAGGAGGTGGCCAGTCAATGTTCTCTCTCATCGATGTTTCTATCTCTCTCTCCCTCTTCCTTCCTCTCTCTCTAAAATCAGTAAAGAAAAAAAAAATCGGTAAGCATATCTTTGAGTGAGGATTTTTTAAAAAGCATAAATAAAACAAAATCTCATCACCTGTTAAGTATAAGTATTTTATTTCTGCGTTCACTTCATAATATCCATCTTAGTACTAGGAATTTATTATTATTATTTTTTAATCTTCACCCGAGAACATTTTTGCATTTATCTTCAGATAGAGCGGGAGGAAGAGAGAGAGAGAAACATCGATGTGAGAGAGACACACCGAGTGGTCGCCACCCACATGACCCCAACCAGGGCCAGGGACAAACCGCAACCGAGGTACATGCCCCTAGCAGGAACCAAACCTGGGGCTCCCCAGTCCGCAGGCCGACGCTCTAACCGCTGAGCCAAACCAGCCAGGGCAGTACTAGGAACTTAAAATGGTTGCTTGAACTATATATTAATATTCAAGTAAGAAACTCAAATTTGTCTTTATCATTTGATCAAAACATATTTTACACTTAACAGCTAGCAAAACACTACACAAATACTATCAATCCTCAATGCAGACATCTGGATATTAATACTTGATTGTGGTAGGGGGTGATGACTGACTGGTTCAGGAGAGAGGCTTGGGAGAGGAAAACAGCTCATCAAAGGAACAATGGCCTCTCCCAGCACATCTGTCTGGGAGAAAGCATCTCCTCTTTAGGGCCCATGCATGGACTTGCTCATACTTACTCCCTCGGAGCTCCAGTGCAGGAGCAGCAGCTTGAAAGGCATCAGAGACATATGGGGAGGAACTGAATTGTTTGGCATCAGGGCAAGAGCTGGAGGGGCAGCTTTCTCCCAGACAGAAGTGCTGGTAGAGGCCATTGTTCCTTTGATGAGCCCTCCCCAACAGAGCCAGCAGACCATGCCATAACTGAGACTCCATCAACCTAGTTCACACTGTTTGCCCCACCCTGGTGATTCTCTGAGACCCTGCCTTACCCAACTTTCAGGCCCACCGAAGCTGTTTCCAATGGCTTTACCATAGGAATGGCCTATCTTGGCTCCTGCTTCAGATTTTCATAAAATCTCTTAAAATAAACAGCATCTGGACTTAGCGAGCCCCATGCCTCTTATTAAGTGGCCCCAGGCCTAGCATCAATCTTGGTTCACAGATTGGCCTTGCTTTGGCACCTCCAAGCCCAGCACAAGAAGCAGCCATCCTCAGATCTCTTTGTAGCTTATGCCTGGTGGCCCCAGGTAGTATGCAGGCAGTGGCTAACTTTGGCCTGCACCTCCTGGGAGGCCCCAGAGCTAGCACACCTAGTGGGCGGCTTCAAACCACATCGAAGCACCACCACCCAACCACCTCCACCAGTGACACATTCTAGGGGTGGACTCTGTGGGTACTAGAGCACTGCTGAAGTAAGTCTTGCTCTGTGTGGTGGGCCTCTGCACAGCTAATCCTCCAAGGTGGTTGGAGGTCATTGGTCAGTGGTCACAGCCAGTCCTTGCAGCTGATCAGCCTGAGTAAGTCCCTCCCATTGATGTGCCAACAGCAATCAAGACTTGATTACAACAAAAGGGTAGACAGCCCAAATGGGGGGTGCACTTCGAGTGCCCAGCTGGGGTGATCAGGGAGGCTGTGCCACTGGACCCTATAGGACACCTACTACATTAGGACACCCTACCAAGCCTAGGAGATGTAGAAACAATGCATAGTAACAAACACAGGGAGACAGCCAAAGCAAGGAGAAAAAGAAATGTCCCAAATGGAAGAACAGAACAAAACTCCAGAAAAAAGAACTAAACAAAATGGAGACAAATAATCTACTAGATGCAGAGTTCAAAACCCTGGATATAAGGAACTACTGAGGACTTCAACAGCATAAAGAACAACCAGTCAGAAATGAAGGATACACTAACTGAAATAAAGAATAATTTACAGGGAATCAACAATAGAGTAGGTGAAGTCGAGAATCAAATCATCAATTTGGAATATAAGGAAGCAAAAAAAAAAAAAAAACCCAACCAGAACAGCAAAAAGGAAAAAAAAAGAATAAAAAAAAAATGAGGATAGTGTAAGGAACCTGTGGGACAACTTCAAACATACCAACATTTCATCATGGGGGTGCCAACAGGAGAAGAGAGAGAGCAAGAAATTGAAAACCTATTTGAAGAAATAATGACAGGAAACTTCCCTAACTTGGTGAAGGAAACAGACATACAAGTCCAGGAAGCGCAGAGAGTCCCAAACAAGATGAACCCAAAGAGTCCCACACCAATACACATCATAATTAAAATGCAAAAAGTTAAAGACAAACAGAGAATCTTCAAAGCAGCAAAAGAAGAGCAGTTAGTTACCTACAAGGGAGCTCCCACAAGACTGTCAGCTGATTTCTCAAAAGAAACTTTGCAGGCCAGAAGGGAGTGGCAAGACATATTCAAAGTTATGAAAAGCAAGGACCTACAACCAAGATTACTCTATCCTGCAAAGCTATCATTTGGAATCGATGGACGTACATAGAGCTTCCCAAACAAGAAAAAGCTAAAGGAGTTCATCACCACCAAACCAGTATTATATGAAATGTTAAAGGGTCTTCTTGAAGAAGATAAAAAAATATGAACAACAAAATGGCAATGAATACATATCTATCAACAGTTGAATCTATAATCAAAATGAATAAGCAGAACAGAAACAGACTCATAGATACAGAGAACTTTTTGTTGGTTGTGAGATGGGAGGGGGGTTGGGGGATGGGCAAAAAAGGTGAAGGGGTTAAAAAGCACAAATTGGTTGTTACAGAATAGTCATGGGAATGTAAAGTACAGCATAGGGAATATAGTCAATAATCTTCTGATAACTAGGTGTGGTGCTGGATGGGTGTGGGGTTTATTGGGGTGATCACTTACTCAGTTATGTAATGTCTGGTCACTGGGGTGTACACCTGCAACTAATATAATGATGTATGTCAACTGTAATTGAAAATTTAAAAATGATTTTAAAAGATTCATCAGCATCATAGAATTTGCTACTAGAAGGCACCTGAGAGATCCTAGATGGTTTTGAATTTCACATATAAGTGAATGAGGACTGTGTCAGCACTCAGTTGTGGGGGGGAAAGGTCTAGAAGGAAAGGCTTAGGTTTACCCTTGTTCTCTAAAGACAATTTGAGTACTTTTCATTCATTCAACTAAAATATATTGAACACCTTCCATGTGCGGGCATGTTGCAAGGTGACAAAGATAGCAGGGAGAGACATGGCCCCTACCTTCAAGAAACTGTTTCGTTTGTTTGTTTTTAGTGTGTGTGTGGGGGGGGGTATCAAATGCTTTCAGCATATTTAACCCTCACAGATATACCATAAGATAGGTATTACTATGTCCATTTTATAGTTGAGGAAGATGAGTCTTAGAGAGATTAAGTTCCATATTACATGGATAGTAACCAGAAAGCAGGAATTCAGCACCTGCCTATCAGATTGTATTAGTTTTTTCTTGCTGTATAGCAAATTACTACAAACTTAGTGGCTTAAAATAATACCCATTTATTATTTCACAATCTCTTTAGGTCAGAAATTTGGGCACAGTTTAGCCTCAGGGTCTCATGAGGCTAAATCAAGATGTCAGCCAATTGCAATCTCATATGAGGTCTGGGGTCCTCTTCCAAATTTCCTGGTTGTTGGCAGAATTCTGTGTTATTGTTGTAAGATTCTGTTATTGCTGTAAGACTGAGGCCCTCAGCTCCTAGAGGTCGCCCACTGCTCCCTGCCCTGTGGCTCTCTCTGAAACACAGCAATTCTACTTAATAGCTAATAGGAGATCATCTGTGCTGCTTCAGATCTCTCCCTATTCATTGGAGTAAAATCACATCATATTTGCAAGTCCTGCCCACATTCATAGGGAGGGCATGCACACCAAGGGACAGGGATCTTGGGAGACCATTTTAGAAGTCTGCCTACCACACAGATGTCAATACCCACATATTCTTTAAATTACTCGGTTCCTCTCCAAAATTATGGGCATTGGTTCTGGGCCTAGGCAGAAAAACAAAAAGTTATATCATGTAAATGCAATGAAAAAAGTATGTACAAAGTAGAAAGAAAAAATGGTCTACTATGCTTAAGTGGTGGAGATGCAGAGGGGATGTTTAGTGGGAGCTACAAGAAGTTATGTCTCAATCAGATGGTTAGAAAAAGAACCATGCCTTCTCATTTTTGTCTCCACTATCTAGCACAGTCTTAAGGCACATAGTAGACCCTTGATTAGTGTTTGTTGACATGAATGACCCTGTAGGTGTCTTCTAGGTGGAGGAGGGTAAAGACATCCTAGGTAGAGGGAATTTCATGTATGGAAGCCCAAAGATTTGAAGCCACATGCTATGTTCAAGGATCAGTGAGAAGGATCAGAGTATTTAAACATGTAAGACAAAACATGGCAAGAGAAAAGGCATACAGTGGGGCCAGAATATGGGCGGAGATGGGGTGGGGGTGGGGAGTGGGGCTTGACTTTCTTTTTTAAATGAAAGGGAACACTTGAAGAGTTTTAAGGAAGTGAAAAATATCAGATTTGTGTTTGAGAAAGCTAGCTCCAGTGGAGAGCAGTGTGATAGCTGGCTTGGTTAGGGTTAGTGTAGATGGGAGTGAGTCTAACAGAGGGCTAAAGGAGTTAGTGCAGGTGAAAAAGGAGGAAAATCCATTCTAAGACGATGGCAGTGGGATGGAGAAGAGGAATGGCGCCCGAAGCCGAATGGGAAGCCGAGTTGACAGAACAGCATGCCTGACTGGATTTGAGAGATGGAGTCATGGAGGATGACCTGAGGATGACTCTGGCTTAGAAGGTGGGTAAATGGTTGGCTCATCAATTGAGCTTGAAGGAGGAATATATTTGAGGAAGAGGAGGATGGGTTGGCAGTGGTGGCAGGAAGAAGGACGGATGTGGACACCAAGTGCACTCAGGATGTGTTGAGTTTGAGGTGCCTGTAAAATATTCCAACAGAGAATTCAAGAAGAGGCCATTGGGTTCCTAGCTCTGGAGTGTCCAGCTCCTAGGCGAGCAGTCAAGTCATAACAATGGATAACTACAGAGGGACAGTGTGCAGAGTAAGAGAACAGGGAAACTGAGAATAAAACCACGAGTCACCAAGTCTGCAGTGTCAAGGGCAGAAAACATGAGCTTGACTCAAAGGTGAGAGAAGAGAGGCTCTGAGGGGAGGTGTGAGTGTGGGGGTACGTTAGTTCCCTCAGGACATAAACAAAGAAGAAATAAGGGGCTGCTTCACTGTTGGGAGAAATCATGCCCACGAACATCCTTGTGGGTGTTTCACTGGCTTGAGTTGTAAAAAATACAGGGAGGGCAAGACTCACCACACCATCTGTGATTTAAACAAACATGAAATTTAGTAAATTAGCTAGTAGGACAGGTTGTCAGATTTCTTTATTGGGTTAGGAAATACATGTTTCCACTGAGGTCTATCCTTTTGAAGAAAAAAAGAACTTTGAGTTTAAATGCATTATTCTCCTTTGATCTCTGTAATGAAGAGATTTGACCCAAGTATTCATCAGCCCTAAATGAAAATCAGTGGCATTTCATCACTTTCCATGGTTTGTTTTCTCATAACTTGAAGAACAAAAGAGTATATTTCATAAGAACATTGGGGGAACAGGACTTCACAAGAAGAGAGACCTCTGTGGAAAAAATTTTTTAAAAGGGGACAGATCTAGTTTCTATTCGGTTTTTTGGGTTGTTGATTTTTGATGGTTTTTTTTTGCCCATGCTTAGACTCCACCAAATAACCTGAACGAATACCAGCAGTTGCTCTGCCCCATCAAAGTTTGGATATGCTTCAAATATATCCAAGGAAGAACAATATACTTAATTGAAAAAATATAAAGACAAAGTCAACCAAGTGTGTGTCAATTCATCACAATCTCACACCTCATTATCCAGAGTAGGTGGCCAGTGACAATAATTTAGTCAAGACCCAGCCCCAGATGAAATGGCAGAGATTCAAGCACGAAAAATCACTCTCCCTGTTTTTCTCCTCAGATCCCTGGAATCTGATGTCTTGCTGAGTAGCTGGCCAGGTATCCACATTCTTGGTGACTTAGAGGAGGCAGGAGCCTTGGCAAAGCAGCAGTAACACACACAGACACACAGACACACACCCCAACACAGATACACGCACACACATGCAACACAGATATATACACACAGAGACATACACATGCACACACCTCACGTCAGTCCTCTACAATCCCTTGATACAGGCTCTTCACCTTCAGTCTGAATGACAACTTCTAAATTCTAGAATGAGGCTGAGGATGTTCAGGTGAAATTATCTTATTTCTCTGGTATTCATTTAGCAGGTGGCTCTTGTACTGGGTTCACATAATGGAATCAGTGGATGACAGATGATTGGTGGGAACCTTGAACTGTGGGGCCAATGAGATGGTAAAGAGAGACTGGACTAAAGAAAGAGGAAGAGGTTAAAAAGAATAGCAGGCCTGGTAGGAGCTGACAGTAGGAAATGCCAACAGCTCCTGGAGCCCACATGAACAGAAAGCAGAGGCCGTTAGTCCACCAATCAAAGTAGAAGTGGAACCAAAGAAGAAAGCACATGAGTTGGAAAGAATAGAAAAGTACAATGTCTTTGCTTAGTGAGAACAGACAAGTCACACAATCTTCATCTCCCCTCCCCGACATGACTGGTGTTGTGTTAACCTCTTTGAGAAGGTGTCCCAATATGAAAAACCCTGCTAGTCTTCAGTCCACAAGAAAATCTATTAGTCATTTCCAGTGTAAATGTATTTGGATGTCAGCAGTAAATGGTTTTTCATGGAAATGAACTAGATCAATCTGTGTACTTACTTGTACCTCCTGCCTGTGGAGGTTTGGAGTGAAAGCAAACGTTAAAAGGTGTAATGGTATAAACACAATCAAATTGGGTCTAAATCCTGGTCCCACCACTTACCGCTTGACCTTGGATAGGTTCTTAATATCTCTAAACCTCACTTTTCTCATCTGTACAATGGGAATAATAATATTCCAGATCCATGATCCTGTACTGGCAATTTTGAAACCCAAAGAGCTCTGGAAAACAAATGTTCTTTTTTTACGCTTCTAGGAAATTTATTTGATGGCAAAACCTGACTTGAACTGATGTGAAACTTTATACAGTTTTATTTATCTCATTTAGCCTGATTACCCATATGTTTGCCTCAGAAATATCAATATGTTTGATGACGGACGCTGTCCCAGACCTTGCTGGGGCGTATTATGAATAATACAGTATGTGCACAGATTTGTCTCACAGAAATGTGGACAATTCTAGCCCTAGCCAGTTTGGCTCAGTGGTTAGAGTGTCAGCCCATGGACCAAAGGGTCTTGGGTTTGATTCCTGGTCAGGTGCATGTACCTGGGTTGCAGGTTTGACCCCTGGCCCCAGTCGGGGTTGTGTAGGAAGCAACCAGTTGATGTGTCTCTCTCACATCGATGTTTCTTCTCTTTCTCTCTTCCTCCCTCCCTTCCACTCTATCTAAAAATTAATGGAAAAATATCCTTGAGTGAGGATTAACAAAAAAGAAAGAAAGAAATATGGACAATTCTGAAGCCTACCCAGGATCTGGATAAAATCTGGATAAAGGATTCGGGACCTGTTCCTTTGGGGTTGCTAGAAGTACTCAGGGAGATAATGTGTGTGAGGTACTTGCAACAATGCCTGGAACTTTGTAAATGCTCAGGAAATACAAATTAGAATTTATAACTAAAAACACTTGAATAAGGAGTGTGGGCGAATAAAGGGGTTCTATGGGAAGTAACATCACAGGGTGATGTGATCGTAAATTCCTAAGTAGGCAGGTCATGTGGGTGGTCACACCCCAGGCATACAACTTTTTAGTAAAAGGTTTATATTTGCCTTAAGCAGGCCCTGTCCATTCTTTCCATGCATCTGGGTTAACACGCCTTTGAAATGACTCTTTTCAGACCCCTCCTTATCCTGTAATCCAATGCCTGCCTTGGTTTCTCACACCTGCAATGTAATATTCCTTATATCCCCTCCTTCATTTCAAATGCATTAAAGAGGCTGAAAACTTCGTCTCTGGAACATTTGAGTTCTTGCTCCCTGGCATATGTTGTCAGTTTGGCTCAAATAAACATAAAAATTTTCTACAGGCTTGGACCTCCTTACATTGACAAGAGTGATTCTGCTCTTACTCTTGTCACCTTGGCATTCACCCAGGGAAAAGGTCCAACTCTGAAGCTCCTACTCCCCTCCCACCAGCCCTGGTGGGAAGGTTCTGTGCCATGTTCCTGCTGGCACTGTGGAGTTGAAACCCAGAGACCAGAGCCAAGAAAAATGTTCTGAATGTACATCACAAGGATAGGGAATGAAAGGTCTGAAATTGAACATACTCCCACCCAAAGGTGGTGTGGCCTGATGGAAGAAGGCTCAACTTTGGAGCCAGAGAGACCTCAGTCCTAGCCCACCCTCCCTGGTGGGAATGACTGGGTCTCAGTTTCTTACCTGAAAGTTTGTCATGATGGTGATGTGCACCCTGTGTGGGGCCTGGTACATAGAAGGTGCTCAACAAAGGACAGGCAGACAGACACACGTCCACACCATTATACTGAGTGATTACTAAACACAGTTCTGCCTTGCCCTAAATTGACCAGGGCTCCCCAGAGGGAAGGTTAAAGCCTTATCTTTCCTGCAGGAGTGAGGCTAAGAGGCCAAGTAGAAGGGCTCTCCATCTGTGAAGAGTTCAAAGCCCACAGTGGTGAGAGTGAAGCCTGGGTCCTTCTCACTTGTGTGGCTTTTAGGACCCTGTGATTCAAAGGACCAGACATGCACGATGTCAGTTTTGGGATTACAGGGTGATTTGTGAATACACAGATGCTGAATCGAGTTTTTGGCTGGATTACCACTCTAACCCTTATAAAAGGAATAATTTTAAAGTGTACTTGGTAGGAGAGATGTTTAATGTCATTCAAAGTGAATCTTTTCATGAAGGAGACCTTTCACCCAAATTATCATCTTTTTCTCATATGCCCAAACCACTACTCAACGAAGAGTAAACAGATATTCATTACAGAGGGGAGCCTTGGGATTACCTCTAGTCAATGCCTGCTTTTGTACAGTTGGAGACATCTACATAATCCCACTGTCTTCAGACCAGAGTCATAGGACTTAAGAAATGCCAGGTGTAAGACATTATTGAACTCCTGACTTTCCTAAGCACCACTCCTTTCCTCTTTCCTGCCCATTTTGGCTGGAGGTGAGGCTCTCCCCCTTTCCCACCCTCCTATGGACCTCATGGGTTTGCCTCCTCATTCCAGGTGGTCACAGCAGCATGAGGAGGTTTCCAGGACCGTCCTTTGAATGGTGGCTCTATCTTTTCAGAGCCGGATGGCTCAACAGACAGACCAGCCATGTGGTCAGGGCACCAACAAAGCTGGGGCAACAGAAGAAGGGACGGAGAATGAACATGGAAAAGAGAAAAGGGAATTTTTTAGAAATAAGTTGACATTTGATTAATTTCTTAAAGCATCAATGTTTAAAATAAATATCAATGAGTCCATACTGGTATAAATAAATAACTGAATGAATCAATAAGTATAGAAGAAAGGACAGCCCTTCCTTATAAAAGAATCCCACTTAATAAATGTAGAAAGAATGAAGAAAATAGAAAATCACCATTAGAGCACCACAGTAATAATCGTTGCAGGCAAGATCCACACTAATGGATGCTAAAATTAGCAGGCAAAAGTTTGAGGAGAAACATAGTCTCAAAGTATTTCTCCCATTATACGAATTCATTACAAAGAGAAAAGTGGTGAACTTACAGTGGAGAAATCAAGCAGACACCACCATAACCAAGTGATCAAGGTTCACATCACCAGTATTAAGAAACATCGACATACACACCCCTGATATTTTGCACTAAGAAGGGTAATCTTGCCAAAAATGCATAACTTCAACTTAACTATGAGGGAACACTGAACAACCACAAATTCAAAAACATTCTAGAGGATAACTAGCCAGTACTCTTCAAAGATGTCAAGGTCATAATAGACAAGGAAAGACCAAGGGACTGTCACAGATTGGAATCAACTAATGAGACATGACAACTAAATGCAGCCTGGGTTCTTGGATTGGATATGGGAACAGAAAAAAGACATTAGTGGGAAAATGGGTGAAATATGAACAAAGTCAGTAGTTTAGTTAATGGTAGCATTGTGTTAATTTCTGAATTTTGATTATTACTATTGTTATGCTAGATGTTAACATTAGGGAAAGCTGAGTGAAGCACATAGGGGAAATCTGTACTGTTTGTGCAACTTTTATGTAAGCCTAAAATTAGGTTAAAATACAAGTGTTTTTTAAAATCATAAAGTAATGGAACAATTGTAGAGCTTCCATGCATTATTGAATGATTTGGTATAATTCTATTGTGAATTCCATATTGGGGGTGGGGAAGGGGAGATAAGGTGCTAGAATTATTTCAGGGCTCAGGACCTCTGAATGCTACTCTGGGCTAATTGGCTTTGTTCCCAGAAAGTCTCCAGGCAGCTCTGTTCCTCACCCAAACCCATTTGTTCCCTTTTTGGAGGTTGGAAGAACTTAGAAACACCTGCTGCTGCATCACCACACTCTCTTCCAGGATAGTTCTAAGGACCTGGGCGCCTGACCTCCAGGATTTATGGCCATACTTTATGGTGTCAATAAGTCAAGCCCACAAGAATACACCATCCAACCTTAATTCCAGAGACAGAGCACGCAATACTTGGGGCAGGGTCATTTCCTTGGAGTAATAGCAAAACATATTTTGCAGGTGGTAAGAATTAGATGTGATAACATATGCTACAACGTGGGTGGAACTTGAAAACACTGTGCTACACTTAGACACAAAGGACAAATAGTGTATGATTCCACTCATATGAGGCACCTAAAATAGGCTAATTCATAGTGACAGAAAGTGGATAGTGGTTACCAGGGGTTGGGGGAGGGAGAAATGGGAGTTATTGTTTAGTGGGTACAGAGTTTCTCTTGAGGTGAAAAAAAAAGTTCTGGATTGATAGTGGTGATGGTAGCACATTATGAATGTACTTAATTTAATACCACTGAATTGTACACTAAAAAGATTAAAGTGGTAAATTTTATGTTATGTATGTCTTACCACAATAAAAGAAATTACTAAAAACATGTAAAAGAATTAGAGGAGATGATTAAAAAAAAAAAAAAAAAGCTCCTATAAAGCCCCAGCCCACTCAGATACCATTAGCTTCCTCCTTCACTAAGGTTTTAGAAAATGGAATTATTATGCAGTTGTTCAATGTGATTTTTGGCCACGGCAGCCACATGTGATTTTTATAATTAACCACATTCTTAACCCCACTATGGCCTAGATTTCAACACATATTTTTTACACTATATGACAGTTAAGACTGAATGATGAATGTTTAAAAAATACTAGGCTCAAATGTCTTCTATGAGTATTTTTGTTTAAAATAACAGATAAAACTGCAACAGACTACATGATTTACAATGCTGCTATGAGAAAATTTGGCCATAGGTCTAAATGCAACTTTACAAATATGTTTGCAACTGCCCAGCATGGCTCAGTGGTTGAGCGTTGACTCCTGCACCAAGAGGTCGCCAGTTTGATTCCTGGTCAGGGCACATGCCCAGGTTGTGGGCCAAATCCCCAGTGGGGGACATGCAGGAGGTGGCTGATCAATGTTCTCTCTCATTGATGTTTCTCTCTCTCTCCCTCTTCCTTCTTCTCTCTCTAAAATCAATAAAGAAAGAAAAATTTAAGAAACAAATATGCTTGCCACTATACCCCAAATCTGTTGATTAATGGAGCGTATTCTTCCCCAATCACTTCTAACTTTTCCCCACTGCCACAGCCACTGCCACGGCCACGGCCACTGCCACCATCGCTCCCACCACTTCCAACCAAGGACACCTCGCCATGTGGGGAGGTCATTTCATACCTAGACTCAGCCTAGTTTTGGCATTGGTGTATGGCCACTGTAGCTGAACTTGAAAATTACTCTTAGTTAGTGTTGTTATGACATCTTACTGCCGCTGATTGTGTGGCCAAACTCTGTTAATATGCTGACACATGGATGGCATTTCATGGCCCTTATCAGCCCTGGTTTTGTGACGAATCTCCTCAGTGCCTGGTGAGACTTTAATGCTCAGCCTTCTTATTAAATGAGGCTTACATACAGGGCCACAGCCTTGGACGTTAGAGTGAGACAACTATCTTGCAGAAGGCTTCTTTTTCATGGTTTTCTGTAATGAAACATTGTATTGTTCTACATTTTAGCTTTGGTTTTGTAATCACTGATTACATAATGAATTTTGATTCTGTGCCTGCGAAATTGGTCTGCACTATTAAAAACACAGGAAAAGGGACAGCTGCTTTAGAATACACAGTGATGGAGACTCTGTGCCCATGCCTCCCACCCCTTCACCAGTGTTCCTGCTCATCTCGTGGAAGATCAGTCTCACATTATACTATGCTCTACGGGGATGGCAATGGCACAGCATGACACCGCCTTCACTTTTGTACAAACATTAGCAGATCCTAGGATGATTTGAAAAACTGTTTTTATTGAGCTAATAATATTGTCCTATAACATATTAGTTTCAGGTATACATATAATTCAATATTTGTATACACTAAGTGATCACCACAATAAGTCTAGTTACCATCCATAACCATACAGTTGACCCCCTTAATCCATTTTGCCCACCACTCTACCCTATTCCCCTCTGGTAACCACCAATCAGTTCTCTGTATCTATGAGTCTTGTTTGTTTGTTTTGTTAGATTTCACATATAAGTGAAATCATACAGTATTTCTCTGACTTATATTAATTATCATAATACTCTCAAGCTCTATTCATGTGTCACAAATGGCAAGATTTCCTTCTTTTTAATAGCTGAGTAATATTCCATTATATATAATATATATATAATTCCATTGTATATAATATATATATATCTATATATCTTTTATCCATTCATCCACCAATGGATACTTAGGTTGTTTCCATATCTTGGCTATTATAAATAATGCTGCAATGAACATGAGAATGCATCTAAAATTATTTTTTTGTTTTCTTTGGATAAATACCCAGAAATAGATTATATGGTAGTTCTGTTTTTAATGAATGCCTTTTACTTCTATTTCCTTCCTAATTGTTCTGGCTAGTTCTAATTTTCTAATATTATGTTCAAATAAAAGTGGCAAGAGTGTTCATGCTTGTCTTGTTCCTTATCTTAGAGGAAAAGCTTTTAGGTTTTCACTGTTGAACTTGATGTTAGCTATGAGTTTGTCATATATGGCCTTTATTATGTTGAGGCACATTGTCTCCATACCTACTGTGTTGAAAGTTTTTATCATAGATAGGTGTTGAATTTTGTCAAATGCTTTTTCTGCACCTATAGAGAGAATCATTTTTATCCTTCATTTTGTTAGTGCATCATGTTGATTGATTTGCAAATGTTGAACAATACTTGCATTCCCTGGAATAAATCCCACTTGATTATGGTATATGATCCTTTTACTATATTGTTGAATTCAGTTTGCTAATATTTTGTTTAAAATTTTTGAATCTGTGTTTATCAGGGATATTGTCCTATAATTATTGTGTGTGTGTGTGTGTATGTGTGTGTGTTGTTCTTGTCTGGTTTTGATATCAGGATAATACTGGCCTCATAAAATGAGTTTGGAAGGGTTCCTTCTCTTCAGTTTTTTGGAAGAGTTTGAGAAGTATATGTATTAAATATTCTTTAAGTGTTTGGTAGAATTCACCAGTGAAGGTGTCTGGTCCTGGACTTTTGTTTTTGGGGAAGTTTTTGGTTACTGATTCAATCTTCCTTCTAGTAATTGGTCTAGTCAGATTTTCTATTACTTCATGGTTCAATCTTGGAAGACTGCATGTTTTAGGAATTTATGCATTTCTTCTAGGTTGTCCAATTTGTTAGCGTATAATTGATTATGATAGTCTTTCATGATCTTTTGTACTTCAGTAGTATCAACTGTGACTTCTCTTACATTTCAAATTTTAATTTGAGCTATCTCTTTTTCTTGGTGAATCTAGCTAAAGGCTTTAGGATGATTTGAAATTCGCAATTTTGTAAAACATCAGCTACCTCTATTGGGTCTAACTTGATCTGCCTCATTTATATATAAGTGCTTGAAAGTCTGTGTTCTTGACCTGAAGATTAGGGTTAACAGATAAAATACATGACTCCCAATTACATTTCAATTTCAGATAAACAATGGATACTTTTTTAGTAAATATGTCCTAAATATTGTATGGAATACACTTATGCTAAAATAATTATTCATCACATTTTCCATCTGACTGTTCCTGAGTTATATCCTTTTACAATAAACCAGTAAGTTTATTGTAAGTAAAAAAAAATTTTTATTATTTATCTGCAATTCAAATTTTACTGGGCATCATCTTATTTTCATTTGCTAAATCTGGCAACACTACTTGAGCTCAGACTCTTGTCATTGTCCTATCCTCCGGGTCTGTCCTTGTGGGACGCCGATAATGCATTCTGCCAAGAAGCCTGAGACAGAATGAAGCAAAGGAAGGATTTTAATCACAGTTGGCTTTTTGTTCTTATCTAGCTCCAAGTGACACAGATATGCATTAAATTCATAAATAAAGTAAAAGCTTTTCTTTGGACAGCTGAAGTTTAAATCATTTTTATCCTGAAACATCAGCAAGATTGGAGGAAGGGATGTTGTGAAGAGGAAAGGATGATCTAGGGATCAAGAGACCTGGTCATTTAGTCCAAGTTGAATGGCCATGGCATGGCATTCTCTCATTAGTCTTTATTTGAAAACTTAAAGGTTTAGATTAAATTACCTCTAGGGTTTCTTCCAGGGCTAAAAATTCTATAATTCTAGTTTCAAAAGGTCTTAAACCTCCAAGGTATGTTATTGAAAATCACAATATTACATTTAAAAAATTTAACATCAGAAATTTTTTATTTATGCTAATAATTTTTAATAAGTTGCTTACTGAATTTCCATTTGAGAAGAGTATGTTTTGACATCCTTAGAACTCTTGCTATTGCATTAAATATTTGCTGCAAACTTTTTACTTAATTGGTATCCAGGTACAAGATTGGCTTGTAAGAATACTCTAATAAATTTTTCATAGGCCTCTCATTCTTAAATTACTTTGGTAAAATCCAACATTCTTAACTGAAGCTGTAACAGGACTCAAGTCATTAATAGTTACTCGAAGGAGAGAAATATGATTTTGGGTAGGGAGAGATATTTTATGGAAACATTTTTAATCTAGGCCTAAAATACATGCTAAGGAAAAGGGCACTTTAGTGAGCATACTACTCATTCCTTTCAAGTAGATTCAACAAACATATTCATTGCTTGGGCCACCCCACACATTCCTCTGGCTTCATCTTCCATTTATATTTTTATGGCTTCTAAAATTTCCATGTCCATAGCTCATTTCTCTTCTGAGTTTCAGAACCAAAATTCCATCTCCCCACTAGAAATCCCCACCTAGATGTACCACAGGCACCTCAAACTCAGTAAATCAAAATAAAATTCCCAATATCTTCACCTCACAATCTGCTCTATTGGTCTTTTCAAACTTGGCTAATGCTATTATTATCCATCATCATTATTAGCACATGCTAGAAATCCGGTAATTACCTCAACCCTGAATCAACAGAATACCAAATCCACTCAATTCCATCTCCTGAATGTCTTTTGAATCTATGTCCCCTTCATTCAGTCTAAGGCCACTGCCTTAGTTCAAGCCCTCTCACCTGGACTCCTGCAGGTAGTGGTCTTCAGAATCTTTCCCGCCCATCTGCACAGAGACAGAGCAATGTTTCTAAAATACAGCTCAGATCATCCTAACCTTTGCTTACAATAGCCCTCCACTGCCTAGACAAAGCCCAAACTCTTTCACATGGTGATTATGGCCTTTTGATTTCTGACCACAGCTGATTGCTCCAACTTATCTCCATTCTCAATACGCTAATACCCAACTACTTGCCATTTTCTCAGTCTATTATCTCCTTCCTAGCTTGCCTATACTAATTTCTTTACAGAAATCTCTCTCCCTCATTTTTTACAGCTGGCAGATTTTTACTCATCCTTCAAGACGTCATTCAAGTGTTACCTCTGAGCAGGTTTCTCTGCCAATTCTCCTTACTCTACCACACACCTAGTTAAAGACTCCTTCGCCTCAAATGCCTCAGTTCATTGTTTAGACCTTAATTGTACTGCTAACACTTTGCATTAAAGTTATATATTTTTCATCTGCTTCCTCTATTAAACTAAGAACTCTTTGAAGACAGGGCCATGGTTTATTTGGCTTCGCATTCCTAGAACCTAGCAAAGGGCCTGGTATAAGGCAAGTGCTCCATAAACATTATTTGGGTCGGGTAGGGGATGGATAAATGGCATTTTTATTTTTTATTTTATTTTTTTAACTTATCTTTATTGTTGAATGTATTACAGATGTTCCTCATTTTTTCCCCATTGCCCCCCTCCTCCCCATTCCTGCCCCCCTCCTGCTTTTCCCCACACTGTTGTCTGTGTCCATTGATTATGCATATATACATATAAGTTCTTTGGTTTATTTCTTCCCACCCCCCAACCCCCCTTCCCTTTGAGGTTTGTCAGTCTAACAACCAATTTGTACTTCTTAATCCCTTCACATTTTTCACCCCTCCCCCCAGCCCCCACCCATCTGGTGCCCAACACTGTATCTATGAGAATGTTTCTGTTCTGCTTATTCATTTTGTTTGTAGATTCAATTGTTGATAGATATGTATTTATTGCCATTTTGTATGTTCATATTTTTTTATCTTTTTCTTCAAGAAGACCCTTCAACATCTCATATAATAATGGTTTGGTGATGATGAACTCCTTTAGCTTTTCCTTGTCTGGGAAACTCTTTATATGGCCATGGATTCTAAATGACAGCTTTGCAGGATAGAGTAATCTTGGTTGTAGGTTCTTGCTTTTCATCACCCTGAATATTTCTTGCCACTCCCTTCTGGCCTGCAAAGTTTCTTTTGAGAAATCAGCTGACAGTCTTATGGGAACTCCCTTGTAGGTAACTAACTGCTTTTCTCTTGCTGCTTTTAAGATTCTCTCTTTGTCTTGAACCTTTTGCATTTTGATGATGATGTGTCTTGGTGTGGGCCTCTTGAGGTTCATTTTGTTTGGGACTCTCTGTGCTTCCTGGACTTGTATGTTCATTTCCTTCACCAAGTTAGGGAAGTTTTCTGCCATTATTGTTTCAAATAGGTTTTCAATTTCTTGTTCTCTCTCTTCTCCTTCTGGCATCCCCAAGATGCGAATGTTGGCACGCTTGAAGTTGTCCCAGAGGCTCCTTACACTATCCTCATTTCTTTGGATTCTTTTTTCTTTTTGCTGTTCTGATTGGGTGTTTTTTGTTTCCTTGTATTCCAAATCGATGGTTTGCTTCTTGGATTTACCTACTCTACTATTGAATCTGTGTATACTATTCTTTATTTCAGTTAGTGCCTCCTTCATTTCCGACTGGTCCTTTTTTATGCTCTTGAGGCCCTCACTAAGTTCACTGAGGTTCTCACTAAGTCCATTGAGCATCCTTATTAAGCAGTATTTTGAACTCAGCATCTGTTAGGTTGCTTAACTCCATTTCACTTAGTTCTTTTCCTGGAATTTTGTTCTGTTCTTTCATTTGGGACCTGTTTCTTTGTCTCCTCATTTTGGCTGCCTCCCTGTGTTTGTTCCTATGTATTACTTAGCGAGAAGTACAGGGCTAGCTGAGACCAGATGCTGCTTGTTTGAAAGAATTTAGGAAAAGCTGAAGCAGGATCCAAGACAGGCCAATCCTATCGTAAAGCAACTGGCAACAGCTTGGGTGGGCCTGGAAGTTGCATGGGGCGGGGCCTCAGGGAATCACCAGGGCAGGGCAATCAGTGTGAGCTAGGTTGCTGGAGTCCCAGATATGGTGGCATCTGCCGGCCCAGGGAAGGGCTCACCAAAGGAACAAAAGCCTCTGATAGCACGTCTGTCCAGGAGAAAGCCGCCTCTCCAGCCCTCGCTCCAATGCCAAACAGCTCAGTTCTTCCCCATATGTCTCTGGTGCCTTTCAGGCTCCTTCCCGCATGCTGGAACCTGGAGGGTGCGAGTCTGAGTAAGTCCATGCGCAGGCCGTTTAAGAGGAGCTGCAGGGGGGGCGGGGGGGGCTCCAGCTGCCTCAGCCTCAGTTCCCGCTGGTTTTTCCAGCCAGAAGTTGTGGGGACTTCTCTTCCTGGCACTGGAACCCTGAGCTGGGCGCGTGGTGTGGGACGGGGACCCCTCAGTCCTCAGGGAGGACCTTCCCAGCCAAGGTGTCCTCCTAATTTTTATCTGCCGCACACGGTGTGGGACCAGCCCGTCCGCCTCCGCCCCTCCTACCAGTCTCGATGCGGCGGCTTCTTTAACTTCGTAGTTGTAGGACTTCCATTCAGCTTGATTTCAGGCGGTTTTGAATGATGGTTGTTCTGTAGTTTAGTTGTAACTCTGATGTGGTTGTGGGAGGACGCGATACCGCGTTTACCTACGCTGCCATCTTGACCAGAAGTCTCTGATAAATGGCATTTTTAGATAGGTATTATGCTAAGTGCTTTATCTCATTTATTTCCTGTAACAACTTTACAGAGGAGATACTACTGTTAGCTCCATATTATAGATTAGGAAACCAAGAGTTTAAGTAATTTGCCCGAGTCCACATGGTAAATAAGTGATAGAGCCCACAGGTGACTTTGTTCCTTCAGATTCTTTCTGCTCTCAGTTATATGGGGGTATTAATGAGCAGAGAAGGGGTTAAATGTCAGGAAGGCATTAAGGGGGCATGATATGGAACAGGGATATTCTACAGATTAGATAATATGTTTCTCAATTATTAGAAACTCATTACTAATTCTATTGAAGTCTGTGAATCTCACTTAAATTTCAGGTTTCTTGATCTTTATTTGGACTTTTTACATTTTTATTACTATGAAACATTTGATATTACAGAAAAAGTGCATAAAACATATGTATGGTTTAAGAATAATTATTGTGCCCTGGCCGGTTTGGCTCAGCGGTCAGAGCGTTGGCCTGCGGTCCAGAGAGACCCGGGTTCGGTTCCCGCTAAGGGCATGTACCTCGGTTGCAGTTCGTCCCCGGCCCTGGTTGGTCATGTGGGAGGCAGCCACTCAATGTGTCCCTTTCACATCGATGTTTCTCTCTCTCTCTCTCTTCCTCTCTCTCCTTCCCACTCTATCTGAACAAAAAATAGAAAAATGTCCTCGGGTGAGGATTAAAAAAAAAAAAAAAAAGAATAATTATTGCATGTGTATCCTCCACCCATGTCAAGAAATAGAATTGCCAGGGCCTCAGAGCCTTGTTCCCTTGTCTCTCTTCCGGACCACTGGAGGAACCACCATCCTGACTTATGGGATAATTATTTCTTAGCTTTTACTTGTTGCTTTGCCATATATATGGATATGGATATGGATATGGATATGGATATGGATATAAATATAGATATACAGACTTACAATTGTTCAACTTACAATTTTTTTACTTGACTATTGTGCAAAAGTGATACACATTCAGCAGAAACTGCACTTTGAATTTGGAATTTTGATATTTTCCTGGACTAGTGATATGTGGTATGACACCCTCTGTGATGCTGGGGAGCAGCAGTGAGCACAGCTCCCAGACAGCCACATGACTGCGAGAATGAACAACCAATACTCTACAGTGTAGTACTCCATTGAATGCATTTTTGACTACAATATTTCAATTTATGATGTGTTTATTAGGACATAATCCTATCGTAAATTGAGGAGCATCTCTATCTATCTATCTATCTATCTATCTATCTATCTATCTATCTATCTAATCTTCCAATAGTTTTCTATTGCTGCTATAACAAACTACCACAAATTTAGTAGCTTAAAATTATCTTACAGTTCTAGGGGTCAGAAGTCTGAAATGGCTCTGCAGGGTTGTGTTCCTTCCAGAGGCTCTAGGGGAGAATCTGTTATCTTGCCTTTTCCAGCTTTTAGAGGCTGGACTTGTGGCCCTTTCTCCATCTTCAAAGTCAGCAGCATGGCATCTTCTCTCCTCTCTGCCCTTCTGTTCTCTTCTCTTTGTGACTCTGACTCTCCTACCTCCCCTTATAGGACCCTTGTGATTACAGTGGGCTCAACTGGATAATCCAGGATGATTTCTCTATCTCAAGATTTTTAACTTCATCATATTTGCCAAGTTCCTTTTGCTTCTAAGGTAACATATTCATGGTTTCCATGGATTAGGTCATGGACAACTTTGAGGGCCATTATTAGCTTATCATAACCCCTATAATTTCCTTTAGTTGTGGCTGATTTGAACTTTATATACATATGGAATCATACTGTATGTATTCTTTTGCTCATATAATCCACTTACATTTAAAGAATTTATACAGTATATTGAATTTAAAACTACCATTTTATTTATATTTGTCTCATTTGCTATGTATTGCCTTTTCTTTCCTTTCTTGCCTTCTTGAATTGTTCAAATATAATTTTTTTAAATTATTCCATTCTTTTCCATCTGCTGGTGTGGAAATTATATACTCTCTATTTTTTAGTGGTTTTCCTTGAAATTAACATGTATCCTTAACTTAAAATCTGAAATTAATCAATGCCCTTACCCTTCTCCCACATAATTCAAAGACCTTAAAACATCTTCATTCTTTTTACCCTTCTTGACATGTTATTATTGTCAGATATTTTAATTCTATCATGTTTTATTTTTGTAAGTTTTTTTCCCCTGCAAAAAGTTTTATTGTTTCCATTTGGTCCAATGCATGGGAGTGGGCTCTAGGGTGGTTAAAAGGATGCCTAGTGGTTTTAGGCTCAGGCAAAAGCCAGACACCAGGGGAATGCAGAGGGGCCCCTCAAAGGCCTCTGGGCTCCAACAGCTCCTATTTATGCTAGAGGGTAAGCCTTTCAAAGAGATACTGGCCTTGCCCAGCTGGAGGCTAGCCAGTCTGTGGAGGTTAGTCAGGTGATTGCACATCTTGTTGATGAGTTTCACCTCCTCATCCAGGAATTGGTTCTCCAGGAGGTCACAGAGATGAGGGTCTGTGCCAGTAAAACCCAGGGATTGCAGATCCAAAAGGGCCTGGTTCAGGTTCTTCTCCATGACCATGGTGGCTTCCATGGCATCCTGAGTTTTACCTTACTCATCTTGCGAAGGCTTTAGCACATCCTGAAAGAGAACACAGTCACCACAGTGGTTTTTCATCTTTAAGAGACACTTGGCACCCTGTGCTTCTCCTCAGCCAACTCACAGAAGAAGTGGCTCATACCCTCCAGAGCCACATCGTCACAGTCAAAGTAGAAGCCCAAAGAGAGGTAGGTGTAGGAGGCCTGAAGATGCAGGTTGACCAAGTGGTTGACGATAGCCTCCACCTCAATGGAATAATTCTAACAAATTTGGGAGCTCATGGTTATTCGTCAATAAAGAGTTAAGGTAAAAAAACTGGGATTGGCTGGTCTTGGAGGCTGAGGATGCTGAGGGGGTTCAAAAGATGGTGACTGGTAAACAGGTTTGAGGGTGGTCAAAGGCTGGAAGAAGGGGTGTCCCTGGGTCTGTTCCATCCAAACACTGTTGAAGCAAGAGACAGATCCAGGAGACCACTGAGGGCACTGCTTATTGTTGTAAGTTTTGCCCTTTAAGACATTGTTATTGTTGTTTTATACAGTTAGATATATCCATGTATTCAACTTTTTTTTTCTCTTTCTTCTTCTGTCTTGGGTCTTTGTTGTAAGACCACTTTTATTCTACCTAAAGAAAAGATTTTAAATTAGAGTGTCCTGGTGGCAAACTCTTTCTGCTTTGATCTGTCTAAAAATGACTTTATTTTGAGAAAAGGGAACCCTAGTGCACTGCTGGTGGGAATGCAGACAGCTGCAGCCACTGTGGAAAATAGTATGGTGTTACCTCAAAAAATAAAAAAAGAATGGAACTGCCATTTGACCCAGTGATCCTACTTCTAGGAATATATTCTAAGAAGCCTGAAACTCCAATCAGAAAGAATATGTGCACCCTTATGTTCATAATAGGGCTATTTACTATAGCTGCGATCTGGAAACAGCCCAAGTGCCCATCAGTAGATGAGTGGCTAAAAAAGCTGTGGTACATTTACACAATGGAATACTATGCAGCTGTAAAAAAGAAAGGATCTCACCTGGCCAGTGTGGCTCAATGGTTGAGCATTGACCTATGCACCAAGAGGTCGCCCGTTTGATTCCCAGTCAAGGCACATGCCCAGGTGTGGACCAAATACCCAGTGGGGTCATGCAGGAGGTGGCTAATCAGTGTTCTCGCTCATAGGTGTTTCTATCTCTCTCTTGTTCTCCCTTCCTCCCTCTCTAAAATCAATAGAGAAAAAAAAATTTTTTGAAAAACAAAAGAAGGATCTCTTACCCTTTTAGACAGCATGGAGGGACCAGGAGAATATGATGCTAAGTGAAATAAGCCAGTCAGAGAAAGGCAGGTATCATATGATCTCACTTATATGTGGAATCTAATGAACAAAATAAAGTGATGAACAGAATAGATCCAGAGACATGGAAGCATGGAACAGAATGACGAATCTCAGAGGGAAGGGGGAGGGTGGGGGTGGGAAGAGATCAGCCAAAGAACTTATAGGCATATATGCATAACCCATGGATACAGACAATAGTGCAGTGAAGCCGGTCATTGGGGGGAAAAGGAGGACATCTATAATACTTTCAACAATAAAGATAAATTTGAAAAGAAGGGAGGGAGGGAGGGAAGAAAGAAAGAAAAAAGAAAGAAAGAAAAGGTTTTAAATTAGAGTGTCTTGGTGGCAAACTCTGCTTTGATATGTCTAAAAATGACTTTATTTTGACCTCATTCTTGAAAGATATTTTTGCTGGGTGTAGAATTCTAGGTTGGTAATATTTAAGTGCATTGATGGTTTCATTCCACTGGCTTCTGACTTCCTTTGCCATTTCCTTTATTATATTGAGAATTCAGTTGTTTTCTAGTTGCCCTTGGTTTATTCAGGTTTCACAATGATGAGTCTGGGTGTAGATTTCTTTTTATTTTTTCTGCTTATTATTCTTGAATCTGTGGATTGATGTCCTTTGATCAGTTCTGAAAATTCTTAGCCATTATCTCTTCAAATATTATCTTTATCCAAGCCCTACTCTTCTCTCCTTCTGGGAGTCTGATTAAATGAATGCTAGACATTTTCACTCTGTTCTCCATGTCTCTTAGCCTCTCTTTTATATTTGTTGCATTGATGTCTATCTGTACTGTATGCTGAATAACTTCTTCTGATCTATATTTTAGTTCTCAATTCTTTCTTTAGTTGTGTCTAAACTGCTTAAACATGTTTATTGAGTTTTCAGTTTTGGTTATTATATTTTTTATTTTGAGAAGTTCTCTTTGGTTCTTTTTCAAGTTAGCTAGGTCACTTTTATTATTTCCTTTTATGTACATATATTTTATAAGTAAGCATAGTTGCTTTTATACACTGTGTCTAATAATTTCAAAATCTGAAGTCTTTGGCAGTCTCTTTGTCCTAGTTCTCATTCTTGGTGGTTTATGTCATAATAGGCTTAATTTTTTTTTTTTTACTGCTCATTGTTCTTTTCTTTTTTCAAACTATAAGAGAAAGTTTATTTAGAAAGCACAGAGATAGAAGAAGTGAGCCGAAGAAGAAATGGGCTCAGGAAACAAGTTACAGAGGCAAAGGAAGGGCCCTTAGAGCCTAGGAGAGAAACAGTAAAGGTAATGTGCCAGGGGGAAGAAAAGGGGGCGAGGAAAGGCACTGCATGCTCCCTGGAGAGAGATCACTGCCGCTCATTGTTCTTGAAATTTTATTTAGGGGAATTCTTGGAAGCCTAGGATGACACTAATTTCCCCCAGAAAGAGTTTTCCTTTGCCCCTGCTGGGCTTACAGGGGCACTTTAAAGTAAATTCACAACCTGAGAGGTTTTTATGGTTTTATTATTGTTGTTATTTATTTATTTATTTATTTGATCACCAAAGCAATATAGATTTGGAAGCTGTGGAAGTACCAATTCGCAGTTGTAACTTTTCAGAGCAGTTCCCTACCTTTACTACCTCTCCTGCTCTGCTCATTATAAGGGCAACTTTCCCTGGAGTCTCCTGGGCCTCAGGTAGAGGCACATTTACTTGGTTTCACCATTGCCCTGAGGGTTTGATCCACATTAGTGAGGGGAGGGGTGGGCCCTGGGCTCTGATTCTGTCCCCCTGTCCTTAGTTCAAAAACAGCTTCAGGATGCCACTTAACTTTCAGAGATCTTGTTTTTCCTTTGATTTTGGACTTTCATTTTACTATCCTGCCAGGTCTTTGATACTTTTAAGAAGTTAAAAAAATGTAGTCGACATTTTTGGTTGTTTCTAGTGAGAGGTTGGTCTGATCCCTCTCCTGCCTTGTTCCTAGAAATGGAGGTTCTTCCCTGATCTTCCTAGGTTTGGTTAAACTGCATACACAGAAACTAAAAAAACCATCATGACCTGTTTGCTCTGAGTGAGTTATCGTATGGAAAAGCAAGGTATGTTTGTAAAGTCTTCAGGAAAAGGATTATTGTAAGGTTCCCTTAAATACATTACAAAAACTGAATTTCATAAAACGTTTCAAGAATATATCTGAAATTTTCTAGGAAATGTTTTTCAAAAACTTTTAATTTTCTGACCACTACTAAATTATTTTAAAATTGCAGCACATTATCCAGAAATTACTTTTCCAACAAACTCAACTACCCAAGAATCCAAGAATAAGTGTAAAATGACCCTACCTAGTCTAATTAGATGGCAAAAGGTTCCTCACTTAATTTAATGTACTTTGTTCATCAGAAAATCCCTAAGGCCTCATTCAGAGCTTATTAACTATTATTTCATACAATTCAAAGAAACCTCATTCTCTGATTTCTAGTCTGTAAACCTTTAGAAACCATCACTGGAAAGAAAACATGCATTTTGAAAGGTGGGTTAATTATAAGAGCCAGGAATGGTATCTGACAGCTCCACAAGGAGAAAGTAGACAGGACTGTAAAAATCTGCCTAAAAACTCAGGAAGAGTTTTAGCCCAACTTACTACGCAGCTGGTGGGAGGCTCGCTGCTCTTTCCCGCAGTGCTGTGAGTAGCTATGCTCTTGGTGCCACTATTGCGGCAGCTTCAAGCAAGTGAGGCTGTTTCTGAAGACAGAGAGGCATGTAATGCCTTTAATCCACTTTCCATACTCATAAGTAATTAAAATTAAACATTAATTTATGGTAAAAAATTTTTTTCTCGTTTAGAGAATCTCACTCACTAGCAGGGTCTGATAAATAAGCATTTCTGTACTATCGCCTCTTACCACTCTCTTTCCCTTTGAGACTCCAGAAAATTCAGGGCATATAAATGCCCTAAATATACCTTTACGTCTTCTAGTTTTCAGTCTAGGAGTTAAAATAGTAACTGAAGATAAAACACTGCATTCCAAAATAGGATCTTAAGAGAAAACAACTAGATTGGCCATGTTTGAAAGAGTCAGAAGAGTCTGGCTTTACTTCAGAGCAGCCTACTTCGGACAGGTTATGTAGATACACAAAAGATAACTTTTATCAGGCAAATAGAAGTGTCAAGATCATTAAGCGATAGATAATAATCAGGATTCCAAGGGTGCATGGGGAAGGAGTGATAAAGGGAGTGGGGCAAAAGAATATGCTCCCCAGACAGCCCTGCTTTTATTTATCTCCCTTTCAGGTCCGATAATGCCATCCCTGCCTCCAGGACTCTCAGCTTACACATTGATTTTGGATCCAACTGAAATGTGGGCCCTGTTTCTGTGGCATTAGAATCATTACTTGAAAGGTTTCAGACTTTGCTAACTTCATGAGATGAGGTGATGAGTTTTAGTATCATTCTCAGTATTATATTGTTAGTACCATTCTAGACTCTCAACAGCTAGGGAAACCCAGACACCTGCTTATTGTGAGATGCTGGCTATGTCATGTCCTTCCAGTGTAATTCCTTGTATTTTTCCCTTAGTATTTATCATTCCAGCTTGCCTTTTTTAGTATTATTTTATATTTGTAATTTTTTTCTTTTTTTTTATTACACAAATGGAGTTAACAACTGAACAGTAGGAGAAAAAGCTTTCATTTTGTTTATAAATGGCAAATAAGTTCAGTTTTGCAAGCCAATTTTCTGATTGATTTGATGAAAAGTCATGTTTTGAGACTATTGAAGCTGCTTCCAGGCTCAGAAGGAAAGAGCTCTGAGATCCACTAGCGATGTCTGCCCAACATAGGAGAGGGAATGCCACAGGCCCATCAAATATTTGTTATCCTTGGATAAGTGCAATGAATATTTATTGAAAGCCTATTACATGCCATGCAGGCTTTTTGTTTGTTTGTGATTTCTTAAAGGCATCATAAGAAGAGGCCCATATAGCTCTTGTCTCTGTCATCCATAGTCTTCATCTCATTATTACTGAATCCTGGCTGAATGCCACAGTGTATAGGCTACTGTCCTGTGGACATCTGAAGGAATCAAGGTAGGGCTGCACAGTGAGCACTGCATGGGCTCACACATACTAACAAGGACAGGAATGGCCCATAACCAAGAGCAATTATTTTTTAAAGACATAGCTTTATGAGTAGTGTCAGGAAGGTCAAAATCCAGAATGATCTGAAGTTTGTGAAATGCTCAGTAAAAGGGCTTTTTACAAGCTATGTTTGGACCCAAAACACCAGTCAAGTAGGACTAGGGTATCCTACATATTTCTTGGGAGAGATATGTAATGCTAACAGATTATAAGAAAATTATAATTACTAAATGATGTCCCGTTATCTTCCTCTATTTAAGGTGTTTTTCACAGGGTGGTACATCAGAATCACCTAGAGTGTTTGTTAAAATGTATATTCCCAGACCCCAACTCAAATTTACTAAGCCTAAATCTCTGGTAGAAGGCTGGGAATGTGCACTTTTCACAGGCTCTGCCTCCTACAAGAGATGCTAATGTCCTCTGAAGATTTAAAACCTCTACTCTTAAGGACAGAACAACAATAGCTATGAGGAAATAAAGCCCAAGATAAATGAGGAGGTGGTAAGAGAGTCCCAGCTGCTTCAAATAGTTTAATTCTGCAAAACCTATGAAATGCATCCAGGATAATGAAATAACTTGCAAATGTGATCATACAAACATCAACATCAAGCTTAAAGAAACCTTAGAGAATGGCAGAAGTGCTAGAAACTTAGAGATAAGGATATTGGTTGCCATTTCGTGGCAAAAAGAGGGATTCAAAAACATATAAAGCTGTCAGTTTTATGTGGATTCGTAGCAAAACTTGAAAAGAGTTAACAAAAGTGTTAGTAAGCACATAAAAATGGAGTGTTCATCATTAAGAATCAGCCTGGAGTTACCACAAATAAATCTCTATGTATGTTTTATTTTAAGCTGCATCAACTCATTGTTGAAAATATTCAAATAATAAATTGTAAATAAGAAAATTCACATACTAAACTGACCTCAATTCTTCTTCTTCTTCTTCTCATTATTGTTGTTGTTGTTCTTCGTCTAAGTCTGCTAGAACAATAGAATGATGAACTTAGTTTATGTTGGGTTGTTGTTATGCATTTGACAAAATGTTTCATGATAGGCATTGGGCAAGATGGAGAAATCTGAGAAATTGATAGGATTAACCATTAATATTTATTGAGAACCTACTGTATGTCAGGAACTGTGCTGTTTTGTGAGTACTAATTCATTTCATCTTCAACCCATCCCTGTAAAGTAAAAACATTTTCTAGATAAGGAAACTAAGCAGAGATTCATTGGGTAACTTACCCAGGGTCATATAGCTAGGATATGGTGGAGCTAGGGTTTGAGTGGTCTGCTCTGAGATCAAAACTTGGGCGCCTAACAACTGCACTCTATTTCAGATTAATAAAATCACAACTGAGTAAAATGCTGTCTAGACAGAGTGATCTGTGAACTCATGCCAACCTGAGGGATTCACTAATGGTTACACGAGTCCACACAATTGTCCCAAAGGTGTTCCACATTTTTATTAGTGACTCGGATAGAGGTATAGAAGTTGGGTTTATCAAATTTATAGATGGCAGAAAGCTGGAGGGAGGAATAGTTAATATAATAAATGAGAGAATCATGATTCAGAGTGATGTTGGCAGGTGGGAATAACAGGCCAGAACACACAGAAGAAGTTTAATAAGGACCATGGTAAAATTCTATACCCTGGTTTAAAAAGTAAGTACAATTAGGAACACCCAGCTAAAGAGCATAAGAAAAAATGTAGAAACCTAGGAGATTAATTAGATTCATTGATAGCATCAGTCTCCTGTAGATTGAATTCAAAATGAAAATGTGCAACAACAAAGTTACCTCTTGTACTTTTTTTTTTTTTTATTTCTCCTAAACACCCTGTCTCTGAAAACAGTCAAATTGAGGGTTAGGGCTTCAACATCTGGAGTTTGGTTGGAGGGAGAGAGGCACAATTCACTACATAGCATGGATCATGAAGTCAATTTAGTGGTTTTCTTTTTTTATTTTTATTTGTTTTTTATTTATTTTATTAATTTATTTTTGTTACAGATGTTTCTTCTTTTTTCCCCATTGACACCCTCCTCCCCAACCCCCCACCCCGTCCCCAGCTTTGTTGTCCATGTCCATCAGTTATGCATACATGCGTATAAGTTCTGTGGTTTATCTCTTCCCTCCCCCCCACCCCCTCTTCTGAGGGTTGTCAGTCTGTACCCTACTTTCACATCTCTGGGTCTACCCTGTTCCCCAGACTGTTATGTTTATTATATTCCACAAATGAGTGAGATCATGTGATATTTGTCTTTCTCTGCTTGGCTTGTTTCGCTTAGGATAATACTCTCAAGGTCCCTCCATGTCGTCTCAAAGGATAAGAGATCTTTCTTTCTTTTTTTTTTTTTTTATCCTCACCCGAGGACATTTTTCCATTTTTTGTTCAGATAGAGTGGGAGGGAGGGAGGGAGGGAGGGAGGGAGGGAGGGAGGGAGGGAGGGGGAGAGAGAGAGAGAGAAAGAGAGAGAGAGAGAGAGAGAGAGAGAGAGAAACATCGACATGAAAGGGACACATCGAGTGGCTGCCTCACGCACGACCCAACCAGGGGTCGGGGACAAACCGCAACCGAGGTACGTGCCCTTAGCGGGAGCCGAACCCGGGTCTCTCTGGACCGCAGGCCGACGCTCCAACTGCTGAGCCAAACCGGCCAGGGCGAGATCTTTCTTTCTTACAGCTGCATAGTACTCCATTGTGTACATGTGCCACAGCTATTTTATCCATTCATCCACTGATGGACACTTGGGCTGTTTCCAGATCTGAGCTATTGTAAATAGTGCTGCTATGAACAAGGGAGTACATGTATTCTTTCTGATTGGTGTTTCAGGTTTCTTAGGGTATACTCCTAGAAGTGGGATCACTGGGTCAAATGGCAATTCAATTTTTAATTTTTTGAGGTAACACCATAGTGTTTTCCACAGTGGCTGCACCAGTCTGCATTCCCACCAGCAGTGTACTAGAGTCCCCTTTTCTCCACACCCTCGCCAACACTTGTTGTTTGACCTCTTGTACTTCTATGTCTAACTGGCTCCCTGACCCACACCCCTCCAAAGGCAAAGCTACCATATTTAATCAAGTCTGAGATGCCATTGATTGTAAGATGCACCAGTGTCTTAGCACCACTAAGAAAGGGGAGAAAATTCCATCAATTAAACTAGGACACAATGCTTTCATATTACTTAGAATTTAATTTTGTAACGATTGAAATAACTTTTAAACATTAATAGCAATTTGAGGAAGACACAGTGATTGTTGTAGCTCCTGACTCATGGCTGTTAGCTCTTGCCCAGGAACAGGTTGGTCAGGAGGTTTTTAAGGACATGGGAAAGACACCAGAGGGGAGATGGGAAAGGCAGCCAGAGAGGGAGATTCACAGATTAGAGTCACACCAACCAGCCACACAGAAAACCCCTGGAGAAAATATGGGCTGACTAATTAGAGGCACAAAGGAAAAGAACTTCAAAGTGAAAGGCCTTGGTCTTTTACCAAGACTCTGAGAATCACTATGAGAAAAATTCCTTGTGCTGAAGGTTCTAAGACTTGGGATGGTTTCCAGATGAGAATCCACCAGTGATTTGCACAGTTCATCCAAGATTAAATAGATTACATCCATTAATACAGAGCCAGGAGTAGAGAAGTTGCCATTGCTGATACTTAACTCAACTATTTTAATTAATTATCAGTTGCTAACAAAAAGTTTAATAAACATTAATTTTATCACATATCAACTGCATAAGCTTTGTGAGTAGTGTCAGGAAAGTAAAAATCCAGAATAATCTGAGGTTTATGAAATGCTCAACAAAGGGGCTTTTTACAGGCAATATTTGGACCATAAAGACCAATAAAATAGGACTAGGATACATTTATTGGGAGAGATATTAATACTAACAGATTATAAGAAAAAAAGATTACCAAATGATTTCCCATTTTCTTCTTCTATTTAGGGTGTTTTTCACAGGGTGGTACATCAGAATCACCTGGAGTGTTTGTTAAAATGTATATTCCCAGGCCCCATCTCAAATTTACTAAGCCTAAGTCTCTGGTACAAGAAGGCTGGGAATGTGCATTTTTCACAGGCCCTGCCTCCTCCAAGAGATGTTGATAAACATTAAGAGAAATAAATAGGTTAAAGTATTCCCCAAACTTCTTATTCAGAATTCAGTCTTATAAAATGTGTTTCACTTCAGAATTGGGTATACATGTTCTGTTTTTCCAAACACAGTCATCCTCCAGGAATGTCAGTTATGCAATCATTTCTTTAAACAGTTCTTTCAACAATTTTCTTCCAAGCCAGTGACTTCATTCCCCTCCCCCCATTCACAAGTTCTAATGCACATCCCTTCTTACCTTTTCTGGTGTCAAAGAGGGTTTCAGAAAACAACCAAGATTATATTACCTTCTGAAATTATCCTTAGATTATTTGCTGAATGAAACACTGATGGGTTGCCATTGTCCACTGTGCCATGAGAAACATAAAGCAAGTTGGCACATGTGCAGGCAGCCATTGCTACATCTTGTCTGTCAAATGACCAACAGCAATTATAAGACACCATTAATTAGAACAAGCATCCTAATTTCAGAGATGTTCAATGTGAGAAGATATGTATCTAGGAATCCAAAAATTATGCTCTACTTGCATGTTGAACCCCATCCAAACTTTGGGATCTATGCTGTCCCATGACAAGGGAAGTTCAAGAGACATTCATATTCAAAGATTTAATAGTCATAGTCCTGTCTGCTCTGGTGTAACTTAATCTATGCATCCATAATTTTGCCAAGAGAAGAATTTGAATCCTCAGTTTCCAGGCAGGGGTATGAGTCAGTTACCAAGCTAGAGAGTGACTTTGAGTAACTGACATCCAGTCGCTCCACCTCAATGCGTCATGCAATTCTTCACATCTCATGGCATGGGCAGTAGTCATCACATACTCAACAACAGTCTTTCCTGAAATGCGTGGTCACTAAGTTGGGGATTTCCAAACAACGTAGGATGCCTCTCATAAATATTATAGTGAAGAGCATAAAAAGTGCACTCACGCTGACTTGGTTTCCATTCTGACACTTACTAAATGTATGATCTTGGCTGAATTTGCCTTGCTAAGCTTCAATGTCCTCTTCGGTAAAATAGAGGTTGCCATAATTATTGCTGTTAAATAAGAAAATCTATGTAAAATGCTGAACATCACGCCTGGCACATACAGTAAATGAACAATAAATTGAAGATGACATGGGAGAGCCTTTTTATAGTATCAGAATGGAGAAGGCTTTCCTAGATATGACATATGTGAAGAAGGAGGAGGAAAAAAGCCCAAAATAAAAAGATTGATATATTTGACTACTTAAAAAATAAAACTTTTCGCCCTGGCCGGTTTGGCTCAGCGGTTAGAGCGTCAGCCTGCGGTCTGGAGAGACCTGGGTTCGGTTCCCGCTAAGGGCATGTACCTCGGTTGCAGTTTGTCCCCGGCCCTGGTTGGTTGTGCGGGTGGCAGCCACTCGATGTGGCCCTTTCACATCGATGTTTCTCTCTCTCTCTCTCTCCCTCCTACTCTATCTGAACAAAAAATGAAAAAATGTCCTCGGGTGAGGATAAAAAAATAAAATAAAATAAAACTTTTCTACATTAAAAAAAAGAAATAACATAAAGTGAACAGGCAAATGACAAACTGGAAAAAGGTAGTTGTATCATATAACACAAAGGGTTATTTTCCTTAATATATAAAGATCTCAAAATCAACAAGGAAAAGAACCTTAAACTAATTGAAAGTTTTGCAAAGGATATGTAAAAGAAATATAAATTTATCTTAAACATATGAAAAGATGTTTAACCTCTTTTGTAAGAAGCAAAGTAAAGTAGACAAGTCAAAACTACAGTAAGCTATTCAGCTTCTGCACCTTCCTGGACACTGTGCCTTACCTACCTGCGAGGACCTCTGCTCACTGCCTCTCTTCACCTTGGATTCCCTCTCTTGCCTTCTAGGAAACCCCACTGAATGTAAGCATATTGAGGAGGGAAAGGTTTGCCCCTGCACTGACCCCAGGACTTACCCCTAGCTTCCAGGTTCTGAAGATTCTAGACTGGCTCCCTGCAGCAAGGACTGAGCTCTGATCAGGAAGAGTTTTAAAACATGTTATATATATGTGGTATTGAATCTATATCCAGGAAGCAACAATCTGGAATATTCTGCACCAATCAAGCCACTGTAGAGTAAAATGTTCTGTTCTTAGATAAAGGGCAGTGCATTTAAAGGAGGGCAGCCAGCAGGGGGATAGATATTGAAACCACGTCATTCAGGAAACAGCTGAAGGAATTGAGGGCATTAGGGTTTGGGGGAAACTTACTAGAAGGAAAAATAGTTGTCCTCAAACAGGTGAAGGACTGTCTGTTTTAGGAGAATAGGTCAGGCTTACTGGGTGCAGCAACTGAAAGCAGAACTTGGAAGGAAGGTACAAGTCACTGGGAGAAGATCTGATAAGCTTCAGAACAATCAGCTTGTTAAAAATGGAATCAGTGCCTTTTAAGGGAATGACCTTTTTGTAGCTGGACATATGCAAGCAAATGGTGGATGACAGACTTTGAGGGAGAAATCCTTCTCAGACGGGCTGCCACTGGCCAACCTAAGGTCTCTCTCTCTCTCTCTCTCTCTCTCTCTCTCTCTATATATATATATATATATATATATATATATATATATATATATATATATATATACACCTAACATCCTATATATTTTGCTTTTTTATCTTGTTCATTGTAACCCTCCCTCAAATGAGTGGAAAGACGAAGAACTAGACCTGCTCTATTTGTTGCTGTATTGGTGACTTAGGATATACTTGCCACATAGGAGACATTCACTGCTGAATAAATGAATGATCTGGGATCTTTGTAGAAGGAAACCCTGCCTGTGGCAGTTAGTGGGTCTGGTTATCTCTGGGTGCTTTCCAGCTCAAGAATTTTAAGATTTTATAAGCCCTACAAAGTGTTTTGCATGGCTTCTGATATTTGGAGCTACCCATGGCTGGAGAGACATGTGACTGAGAGGACTATTAAGGCCATGCCTGCAAATTCCTAAACAGGTGCAGAATGCACGTGGCCGGTACAGAGCAGGGACTCAGGCATGGGTACTGGGGGAGGCGGGGAGAGGAAGACTTCAGTGAGGAGGAGGGATTTGAGACAGGAGTTATAGGGGAGAGGGCATAGATGGTGGGTGGGAATCTCAGTCTTTGAGCAAGTTACTTAATGTCTTAGACGTAATTTCCTCATTTATAAAAACCTTGCATAATTGTTGTGAAAATGAAATGTGAATCCCTAGGCCCAGGGCCAGTCACAGAGGTTGTTCAGAAAGTGCTTGCTTCCCTTATGATGACTGCTATTTAACTTGAGTTTTTACTGAGTGAGATTTTATCTATAGAGATGTGTAAAAGGACTTGAAAGTAGAGGGCAGGGCCTCTACAAAGGCTTACATGAAGGAAAACAAAAATTATATCAGAGCATAGAGCTCAACAGCAGGGGGTCTAGACTCAACTGCTTCCCTTCAGATCTTAGCTCTCACTAACTGGGTAACCTCAGGCAAGTTACTTAACCTGTTTGTGCCTCAATATTCTCATCTGTAAAATGGGGCTAATAATAATACCTATGTTATAGGTTGTTGTGAGGATTATATGAGTTATCGTGTGTAAAGCACTTAGAACAGTGACTGGCACAATACGAGCACACTATACATGTTAGCTATTAGGATTATTATGTATTCTGAAGAAAGTCTGCCACAGATCTGTTTGGTTGAAGGGGACAAGGGAGATGTAGGGAGGCGGGGTGAAACTAGACATGAGTGTCATTAATAGTGTGAGCTCTACCAGACATGGGCTTTTCATATGTGTAAGTCCAGGCCCACATTCAAAATCCAGCCCATCTCCCTCATCTGCCTCCCACAGAAAGCCTCCCCCAACTGCCCCACCCTCTAGGTCCCCAGATCACCCTGGATTGCTGTTATATATATACTACCTTATATTATCAATTATAATTTTATATTCTGCTTCTCCAATCAATTGTGAGCTCACTGAGGAAGGAAAGAAAATGCCTGTCATAAGCCACAGTTAATCCAGTCCCTTTCCACTATACTGGGCCATGAGTGTGATGGGGATATGTGGGTGGATAAGAACAGCCTACCCCATAGGGCTGTTGTAAAGATTGAGAGATAGTGCATGAAAAATATTTAGCACAGAACCTGTG
This sequence comes from Tadarida brasiliensis, assembly GCA_030848825.1. Classification (NCBI taxonomy): domain Eukaryota; kingdom Metazoa; phylum Chordata; class Mammalia; order Chiroptera; family Molossidae; genus Tadarida; species Tadarida brasiliensis. Next base: position 41,517,949 of record CM061272.1, on the reverse strand, counting down.
CTCATAGTAAACATTAGGTAAGTGGTAGCTTTGATTATGCTGAAGGCAAAAAAAAGAACACTGTTAAGAAGTGATCCTATCAGAAACACAGTTGGTGATTTACTGCAGATAGGAGCAGGGAGAGCAAGGTGAGGCACTCACTGCCATAGTCCAGCATTGAAGTGGTAAGGACTTTTGACCAACACTCTTTGCCCCTCCCACCCTCACATGAGAGTACCAATCATTCAGTCCCATTAAGAGGACAGTCTTAGTTTTGGAAAGAAAATACTAAGTATGAACTATGGATTGTATCAATATCAATTTCCTGGCTGTGATAGAATGCAACATGTTGAACCTGTAAACTTCCGGTGCACAGGATGATGCCTCAACCAACTGAGCCACACCGGCCAGAGCTTAAGTTTATCTTTTGTTAATCCTAACTTGAGGATATTTTTTTGCATTGATTTTTAGAGAGAGTGGAAGGGAGGGAGGGAGGAGGAGAGACAGACAGAGACAGAGACATTAATGTGAGAGAGACACATTGATTAGTTGCCTCCCTCCCACACATGCCCCAACCGGGGCTGGGGATCAAACCTGCAACCCAGATACATGCTCTTGATTGGGACTCAAACCCACAACCCTTTGGTGCTCAAGTCAACGCTCTAACCATTGAGCAAGAGCTAAGTGCATTTTTTGATAACCACTGGGGTTTCCTTTGTCTGGGGCCATTGGATTCTGTAGACAGGCCCACAGGAATAGTACAGCAATAAGAATTGCAAACTCAGTCCTCACCTCTGTCAAGCCTTTGCCCAAATGTCTTCTTGTCCATGAGGCCTGCTCTGACCTCCATGTTAAATGTTTGCAGTTCCCCTACACACACCTACTCCTGCTAGGTAACCATTTGTCCTGATTTGCCAGGAATTCAAAGGGTTCCTGGAATAGAGGGTTTTTCAGTTTTAAAATAAGGACTGTCCCTGGAAAATATGAAGAAATTGGTCACCTCCAGCAGGTGTGGCTCAGTGGTTGAGCTTCGACCCATGCACCAAGAGGTTGCTGGTTCGATTCACGGTCAGGACACATGCCCAGGTTGTGGGCCCGATCCCCAGTGGGGGGCATGCAGGAGGTGGCCAATCAGTGTTCTCTCTCATCGATATTTCTCTTTCTCTCTCCCTCTCCTTTCCTCTCTCTCTAAAAATCAATAAAGGATAAAAGAAATTGGTCACCCTACCTTGCTCAATCTACCTTATCACTCTTCCCTGCAAGCCAGAAAGGTATCTAGGGACAAGGCATCCCAAGCTGAGGCAATAGCAAGTGCAAGGCCTTGAGGCAAAATGTGCTTGGTAAGCCAAAGGAAGAGCAAGGAGGCAAGTGTGGCTGGGGTGGGGTGAGAGTGTGGCAGGAAATTAAGCAGAGAGTTGGGGGAGGGGCAGATCACATAGTACCTTGCAGTTCTGGTAATTCTATGCACTTTGGATTCTATGTACTTTGAGAATGGAAGCCTTTGGAAGGTTTTGAGTAAAGAAGTAACATGAACAGACTTACATTTTAAAACTATCCCTATGTTGAGAATAAACTTGGGATGGTGGGGAGGTAGGGGCAGGATAAGGACAGAAGCAGGATGAGCACTTTGAAGGCTATTGCAGTAGTCCAAGTTGAAAGATGGTGACTTAAACCAGGATTATGGCAGTGGAAATAGTGAAAAGTGGTCAGGATAGCTCCAAAAGTAGAGCTGATCGAATTTGCTGATAGGTTGACTGTGGGGTAGAAACAAAAGAGAGGAGGCAAGAGTGATTCTAAGATTTTTGGCCTGAGCAATTGGTGGACTGGCGCTACCATTTTCTCAGATGGAGAAAACCTAAAGAGGAGCAGGTTTAAGGGCACAAGTTCAGTGTGGGAGGTATTGAGTGTGAGACTCCTACTGGAAACCAAGTGAAATGTTGAGTAGGCAGCTTTAGTTATATCAGTCTCAGGTTCTGCAGAGGAATCAGGGTTAGAGATACAAATCGAGTCGAGTCATCACAAATTGGTGACTTTTATCACCATGTGACACACCTGGGGAGTGTTGATAGCGAAGAGGACCAAGGATTGAGCCTTGGGTCTCTCCATTGCTTAGCAGTAGGGAAGAAATAGGAGGAACCATCAGAAGAGACCAAGAGTGACTGGGCATTGCGGTGGGAAGAGTGCCCAGGGGAAGGGGTGTCTCAGAGAGCTAGCGAAAAGGGTTCTCAGAAGGAGACAGTGAACTACTGTGTCAAACGAAGCTGCTGAAATGAGTACTGAGAAAAAACCTTGGCATTATGCTGGCTTTGGCAGCATGATGGTCATTGATGACCTTGATGGGAGCTGTTTTTATGGAGTTCTGGGAATGAAAGCCTGATTAGATTGGGTGTAAAAGAAAGGGCTAAATGCAATGTGGTGTCCTGGACTGGATCAAACAGAAAAAGTACATTAGTGGGAAAATTGGTGAAACCCTAATTAAGCCTAGTGTTCAGTGAATAGTACTAATGTATGATTGTTGGCTTCTTGGTTTTGACAAATAAGCCATGGTAACATAAAATGTTAACATTAGGAATACACAAGTGAGAGATGGGAGCTCTCTGTTTATCTTTGCAACTCTTCTGTAAATCTAAAATTATTCCAAGAGAAGACAGAGAAGATGAAAAGGAACCAGCAAATATAGAGAACTCCCTCAACATAGAATAGTTTGTCTGTGGATGATTTGGGGGCTCTGCTGAACTTCTACCACTAAAACCTAGCAATTTGGAAAGAGACATTTTTTCCCCTGCTCTAAAGCCAATAGTCCTGTGGAAGATAATCCAGTAATTATTTTAGTCATTTATACCTTAGTACTATAAAAAGTTTATCAGCTAGTTTTAGGAGAGCAAGTGGGGAAGAAGGGAGGAAGTCAGGGTTGCTTTCTTCATAATTTAGTCTAGGACTAGACTTCCTGAGTGAGGTACTTTATGCCTGTTCAATTTTGCTTTGAATCTTTACATGACACTAGTGTAAACTCGTATCATTCTTAGGCCTCTTCCTTCCTTCCTTCCTTCCTTCCTTCCTTCCTTCCTTCCTTCCTTCCTTCCTTCCTTCCTTCCGATTACTTACAAAATGAGCAAAAATTGGGGCAGAAATTTGTTTTCTCCCTTGGTTACAAGTGCTTTTAGAAAGTTGCATTTTACAACTACTTTGCTCCTGGCAGTAACCCAAGGGTAATCCACTACAGAAAACCATATCTGAAGCCCCCAGATATCATTGCCTAGCCAGAGGACAGTGGCAGGAATGGCAGTCACTCTGAAATTACATGTTCTTGCCTTATCTTCCTCTTGCAGATTCTTGAACTTTTGCTACTCATGTTACTTAGAATGAGAGTATTGGATTCCTGGGAGTAGGAGAGAAACCCATAACAAGGTGAGATCTTATATTTAAAGAAGCTGTTCTATGCATCTTTTTTTTCTGAGTCAAATACCTTATGTGAAACTATAATCCAATTTGTATAAATGCCCTATGAATAAAAGTAATAAATATATTTTGAACTAACTGTATTTTAAATAAGAAACTTCAGTGTTACAACACAACAAAACTTTGACTTTTCAAGGATGAAATTATACTTAAAATAATTTTGTTTTAGTTCACCAAAGCAAAAACTCTCATTTCCAAAGGCAGAGGGAAATATAAGCTAGCCAATGAGTAACTGCAATTTCTACTAAACTTTAAAATATAATTGAGTTTATTATTACATATAAAATCCTTAGTTTCATAAATGTGCATTGTTGTTTTTTATTTATTTTTCACTTAACCACAGTATTCTTTTCAAATTGATAATACTATAATGGGTCCTTTTTGATCTTTGCACACCAAAGTTCTCAGCTTATGAGGGTTGTCATTGCCTTTAAGACCAAATTAATAGAACAATGAAAGATCTCATTAAAAAAAAACACACAGCCCTGGCCGGATTGGCTCAGCGGTTAGAGCGTTGGCCTGCGGTCCAGAGAGACCCGGGTTCGGTTCCCGCTATGGGCACGTACCTTGGTTGCAGTTTGTCCCCGGCCGGGGCCGCGTGGGTGGCAACCACTCAGTGTGTCTCTCTCACGTCGATGTTTCTCTCTCTCTCTCTTCCCACCTCTCTCCCTCCTGGTCTATCTGAAGATGAATGCAGAAATGTCCTCGGGTGAGGATAAACACACACACACACACACACACACACACACACACACACACACAACCTTTTATGTTGATTGGATGTTCAGCCTTAAAAACACAGTGCTAGTGGAACCAAGAGTCCTTGTTTCATCTGTAATTTCAAATGCCACAATTTTACCTGGAAAGGAAAGTGAGTCCTTACCTTGCCTTCACACACTGCTTTGGGTAGGTAGGAAAGCCCCCTCTGGGAAAGTGACACTTAAGCTGAGTCTGAGGCCAGAGCCAAGTTCATGGGGGATATGACCTGTGTGGTCAGATAGGACCCCACACTCAGAAGGTTAATACTCTGCTGTTACCATCTTGAAATTCTTAATAATTTTTGAGTAAGAGGTCCTGGTTGTCATTTTACCTGGGACCCTGCAAATTAGGTAGTCAGTTCTGCCTGGTATAAAAGTAGTGCTTTGTAAAATACTTGTTGGATGGATGACAAGAGGGAGCCAAGTGTGCACAGAACCTGCAGATGGATGTACCAGGCAGAAGGATCAGCAAGTGCCAAGGTCTGGCGCTGGGAATGAGCTTGGCATGTGTGAGCTGGGCTGCCATGCTGTACAATTCCAGGGTCGTCATTCACCCTGAAGCCTGCTGAATGCCCTTCCTGGAGTTATGCAGTGCAAAACCTGCATGCCTGCACGTGGGAGCCCTGTGTGCGAGAAACAGAAAGGCAGTGTGACTAGGTCATCACAAAGTACAGGACAGCCAGTATAGACAGACTACGACAAGGGAGAGGAGAGCAGAATGATGTGAAATGGGAGGCAGGCAGGGGCCAGATCACACAGGGTCTCATAGACCACAAGGATGAGTTTGGATTTTATTGTGAGATGAGATGGACACAGATGAGTTTTAAGCAGATGAGTGACAAGATCTGATTTACTTATAAGATGACTCCAGCTTCTGTGTGAAAAGTGGATGGAGGTGGTCAGAATGAAAGCAGGTAGACTGGTTAATACTCCAGGTTAGTGATAGTGTCTTGATCGCTTAGACTTTGGTGGTAGCAGCAGAAAGTGAAGTGTAAACCTAGTTAGCATTTATTTTAGAACCAGTGGTAGTATTTACATCCATTTCTGCTAGCAGTTACTAACTTGGTTTGTTCTATGTCATAGGAAGTCACTAAATTCTCAAGGTCATCCAGTGTGTCAGAGCTGATGGAGTCTTGTCTGACTCACCTGTTTTGAGAGTACACAGCTGCATAACAGATCTGGTTTACTCAATTTAGATTATGAAGTCACACTCATATATGAAACAGGGAACCTGGCATTTGTGGATATATTTATTTTTGGTTATCAAGAGTCTGTCATATCAATAGGAAATGAAGCCATAAAAACAAAACTATCAAAAGTACTTAAGACAAGAACTGCTGTATCAAAATGACTGTGTTCCCATAGTAATCTCACAAGATATGCAAAAACCTGGGGTCACTCTGCAGTCAGCACACAGCTATAGATTGACAATGAGCTCGTTGGTGGATGGTGGAAGTCTGCCTGTAGCTGGCAAGTCCTTCTATCTAACAGGCAAAAACACTCACCAGTAGCAGAAGGCTGAAAGCTGCCATAGAATTCAGCTACCTTAAAAGCACCCTGATGCATAATTGTCAAAGATTTAGGAAGATAGAATAAAAATAAAATAGATCACTTTGAAGATAAGCAACTTTGTATGTTGCCAAGTCCAAGATCAACCTCTTTACCGGCAGGGAGCCTAGAGAATAAGGTCACATTAGTGGTATTTATCCTTGACCCAGGTGTTCAGCATCTTCAGCAAGGCCATACATTTGAAATTGAATCATGTTTTTTAGTCATCATGCTCCTCTTTCTAGCACTGGCATGGTGGGTAGAGAGGTATGACAACTACTTTGCATTGCTCTAAAGCTGGGATGCAGAGCAAGGCACACCACAAAGACAAAGACAACATAACTGCGGAATGCTTGGAAGGAAAGGGAAGCCCATAAACCAATCTGGTATGTCACAATTAGACCTAGGGTGGATCAGCCCAAGTACATAGGAGACAGAAAGAACCACAATAATTTTGCAAAACAGTCCTACAGATGGGCAGAGAGCCACAAACCAGAAGAGTTTTTATACTCCAACTTGGTATGAGACAAAATGCTAAGGCTTCCTGCATGGACATAGCATTAGGAGGAAAGAGACAGTGGCTGCCTGGAAGACTAGAGCTAGAAGACATGGTTTGTTCTGGCTCTGCCACCCACTAGCTATAGAACACTGGGCATGTCTTTTAAGTTGTATGAGGCTCAGTTTTTCTCATTTGTCACCAAAGACCAATTCTGAGTATCTGTCATACGCGTGACCTTTGCAGCATTTGACAATGGTACCCACCCTGACCTTAAAGTGCCTTCCTTCTTTTATTGACTTCTGGTTTCCGGCCTTTCTATCACTCTGACCACTCATGATTAGTTTCTCTTCTAGTGCTCACCTCTTAAATGTCAGTGCTCCCCAGCACTGATCCCTCTTCCCATATCACACTCTGAGCAATTCTGTTCACACCCAAGCTCTGACTACCACAGTGTTTTCCATATCTCTATCTCCAGTACCAACCAATCTCACGATCCTTGGACAAATATTTTCAACTGCCTAGAGGATTGGATGTTTCTACCTTGATATTCTTCAGTCAACTCAAACTCATTATGTCTGGTATCAACCTTATATTCTCTCCTTTCTCTTCCCCTAGAATCTCTACCACAGTTAATACCATCAGCATCCACTTACCTAGAAACCTAGGAGCTCTCCACTTCTTCCTCCTTCATCATAATATCAAAACAGTCATCAAAATAAATCTATTTCTCAGATATATATAGTTTGCTCTCCCATGTATACCCACTACTTTAGCTCTGCCCCTCACTTTTTTTTTTTGCCTCTCCTAATGCAATAGTGAAAGAAGCTGTTAATTTTCTTTTCTTTCTATTTTTATTGTTGAAAGTATTACAGATGCCCCCCCCCCCCGGTTTCCCTCATTGACCCCCTCCTTCCTGTAGAAGCTGTTAATTTTCTGCCAGTATTCATTCCTTGATTTTCTTGTAGTATAGAACCCCAGGTTTTAGCTGGACACAATCCTGCCCAGTTAGAAACTACATTTCCCACGGTTCCTTATACTAGGTAAACCACATGACTACATAGCCACATGACCAGGTTCCAGCCAACAGGATGTCTGCAGAAGTGATACATTCAACTTCAGGCACTTTCTTTGAAAATAAAATGGTTTGCATTCTTCTTGCTTTCTTTCCACCTTTCCGCAGGCTGGTCCCATAGTTTTGACCTGAAAGATGAGAACAAAAATCCCAGGTGAGTATGTCTCAAACTTGAGTGTGCCTCAGAATCACCTGGAGGGATTGTTAAAACACAGGTTGCTGGGCCATATCCAATCAAACAAGTTCCCAGGCGATACTGATGCTGCTGGTCCAGGAACTGCACTTTGAGAACAACTGTCTTAGGGGTGAGGAATAGAGTGGAAAAGATAAAACAGAGTCACTCTAGTCAAGCTGCTAAGTTACTAAAATCAAGTAAGTTGAGGCATGAGGAAACAATTCTGTTCTTGTCCTAACTAGAATGGGAACCTAAACTTTTCAGTCTTGTGTCAATGCCTCAATACACATCAGCTCCTTATGTGTTATTACCTGGACATACACCAGACCTCTAGATAACCCTGACATCTATTATCCAGACCACCAGACATGACCAGACTTCCTGGTGTTATCTTCTAGACAACCTGGCACCCATCTTCCAGACTGCCTGATTTCTGACTAATAACTCCCCTGGACCAATTCGAGGGCTAAGAATACAGAACTGGTTATTTTCAATAATGAACTTTCTACTATAAGAACTCTGGACTTTTCTTTCTTCTTTGGAACACTTTGGAATACTTTTGCCTGGTTGTGTTTACAGTTTGCAAACCCTAAGACCCTTGAATACGTCTTTATTTCTAGCCAAATCCTTCAGACTCTCTTTGAGTTTTTTTGACAGGGGACAGTTGAGAAACAAGATTGAAAGGAACCTCGATTCCTGAGTGCCCTAATGGAGTAGTGCCATGGCCCTTGACCACTTATTTTGAGACTGTTACATGAGAAAGAAAGGAACTCTCTTGTTTGTGTCTTATTTTGAATCTGTATGTTACAGAAGCTTAGCCTATACCCAAGTAATACACTCTCTAGTCCATCCTTCATGATTCAATTTACATGATCTTTTCAAATCACTACTCTGACATGGCATTCCTCTGGTTTAAATTCCTCAAATCTTGCCTTTTGCCTAGTACAGCTTAACTCAGCACAAAGTCCTGAGAATCAATGAGACCTAGAACATTGTGAGAAAGGGGTAGAATTCCAGGTGGTGAGCTGGGAACTGGGCATGACCCTCTCATATTCCTCTGGCCATAGTAAGAGATTTTCAAAATCTAAGTGCTCCAAGGGAGAAAGTATACAGTAACTATCTCATCAGGGAAGATAATAATAATAACTAGTATCCTTGGATTATATGCCAGGTATATAACATCCCAATTGCTCTGTGGGGGGATTTACTACTAATATTTCTGCTTAGCCAATGAAGGAACATAGATACAGAAGGAAGGAAACTGCCTGTGGCAGACACAGAAGTGCACTGCTCAGAGCCCCTTGAGGGAAGGACTCACCACCCAGCTGTCAACAGACAACTTCCTGCTTCAGGGTCTCCCCAGCTGCTGAGACCCACGTCACCCAAGGTCATGCCCTGCCTGAGCATCTGGTGACAAAGGCCTGGCCATTTCAGCTTGATACAGGACAACCTGGACAGGCCATCCTCACTCAAGAACTTCCATCAGGTTGATTGACACTTTGTTGGGCTGCTCTCTGACTTCTTCTTCTGCCCAGCCCTGCTTTCTCCCTCTTCCTCTCACAGCTTTGAATTCTAATATCCATCTTGCACCCCAAAGTCCATCTCAGTGTCTGCTTCAAGAGAAACCAACCTGTGATACCGCCTAAAGTGATGTAGCTTGTAGGTGGTGAGGCTGGACTTCTGACAAGCAGTCTAACTATAATTACAGCCTCACAGCAGATTGTGAACTTTACTCACAGGATAAATTCAAGGTAACATTCAAGTCCCTTTATAATTTGATTCTAATCTTCACTCACCTTAATTCCTACCACTCCCCATGGCAGGCCCTATTCCATTGCCATACCAAGCATTTGCTCAAGTGGTATTTTGACTGGAATCCCTTCCTCCTCCAAATGAGGTCCTTCCAAGTCTAGCTCAGACATCATCTCCTCTAGAGAGTAAGGAGCAGCATGGTGTAGTGAATGCAGTCTGTCAGGCTTGAGTGCAAATTCCATCTCTGTGACATAGCTGTGTGACACAGTGAGAATTATGTAACTCTATCTCCTGTCTATAATATGGGGATAGTAATAACTACCTCACTGGCTTGCGAATTAAGTAAAATCTGTAAGTCACCTAGCTCAGTGCCCCTCAACCTTTAATGGGCATAGAGATGTCTTGGACATTTTGCTAAAATGCAGACTTTGAATCAGTGGGTCTAGGGTGGGGCCTGAGATGCTGCATTTCTGAAAGCACTCAGATGATGTAGATGCTGGTGTCTGGTGAGCCACACTTTGAATAGCAAGGCGCATTCAATGATGCTTACTTCTCCCCACCCTCTTCTTTACTCCTTCCTCTTGGTGCCCATCACATTTTGCTCACACCACTTGCCTAATTCTAACCACAGCATACTTTACTTGGTTGCTATATCTGTGTCTCCCACTAGACTGTGAGCAATTTAAGGATAGAAACTGTATTATCTTCCTCTCAGTATCACCACCGGTGCCCAGCATAGGGCCAGGTATATAGAAAGGAACCAGTAAATGTTTGATGAACTAAGCCTATAAAATGGAAATAAAAATATCAACTCTGCCTGTCTCAACAAGTTGTAATGAGCAAGTGTCATGATCTGGGAGAGAGAAAGCTTGTGGACACGTGTGGTGTGGAACAGACATCGAGTGTTATCACCGTCAGCTTTCCCTCGGCAGCAGTTCAGATTCATGCAGCTGAAGTATGTGTACTCCTGGCAGTTGCGCAGACTCTGATGATTATAAAAACTCAGATTCATCTATAGTTGAAAAATAAACCAAATTCTCTTAGGATAACTAACAACTGTGGCATCTTTACCCATGGTAAGAAAGTAATTATAATGATGTAAATGAAAAGGGTGTATCTTTCAATCAACCAGGAAGCAGGTACTGAGTACCTCTCTCCAGGTGGCACTGGGATTCATATATAACTCCAAAAAAGGAGGGAGTGATATCAGCCTGGTTGAAGATGGGGAAATGAGTGCAGGGATAGTGAGGTCAGAAGTGGGTAGATGTGAGGGCAGTTCAGAACCAGGCTTGAGACCAGGGAGAAAACACCCCTGTTCCTTTTTGGGTGGGGCTAGGCCATGTGGTAGGGTGAGCCAAGTGGCTTTACATGGTGAGTGGGCATGACCCTGCCTGTGCCATTAGCTGATGGTCTCAGGAGTGATGGGGAGGGGGGGTTGTGTGCACCTCAAAAACAGCCACCTGGAACTCATTCCTGAAAAAAAGGTTACAGTCGAGGGCTCATACAGTGATTCACCTGAAACATTCAGGTATATCTTTTCCAGCCCTTCCTACATTTTCCATTATCACAGAGATACTCTGAAATGAATATAAGACACAAAATCAGGAGATTGCTCGCTGATTTTTAATTCAAATTCTAACCAGGCTATTGCTGACTCTCGGCAGCCCTAGTTGGGCCTATGCTGTTTGCTGCAGTTGGGCAGATTTCTAGACAAACTAGAAAATCTGGAACCCAGAACAAGCTCTACACTTAAACAGATAATACTCCTGTAATGATTTCACAGATTAAAAGGCTCGCTATCTCCTAACACCACTCACGTGGGCTTTCTAGGACAGGCACAATTCCCTCTGCTCTAAGGCACCAGGGTGTAACATGGGGTCATACAAACAACATGTGCTAAACAGGCCTGGATTCAAAACCCAGGTCTGCTTCTTGTAATCTGTGTGACCTAGGACATGTTGCTTAACTTCCCTGAGGTTCTTTTTCTAGTATAAAATCAGAACAATATCTATCTTATAGGGTTGTTGTGAGGATTAAATGTAATGATCTGTGCCAATTACTCTAGGCATTCCCTAGTTTGTCAAATGACTTTGGATCTATTTAAAATTCAGACTTCCCCTAAGAGTGTCTTATGTGACTCTACGTAACATCAGCATCTGTTGGTCTCCAAGGATGAGCCTCTCTCTTCCTGTTTAGAGCCAGCCCCTCTGTGTGTGATCTCATTGCATCTCTCATCCTGTCTCCTCCAGGACCTGCTTTCATCAGTAACTTTTTCTCTTATACCTTGAGTCTCTCTTGTCCACTGGCTCTTTGTTTTCAGGCTTGTTTCAAGTCTTTCATACTAAAAACCAAAAGTCCATCAGTGAATCCTGGGTCCTCCACTACCTCCCACTTTTTTGCCTACTCTTATAACAAACAAACTTAAAGAATAGCAAGGGTGACTGGTCACACCCCTCAAGCTGGGACAGGACTTCTGGGATCTACTCAAGGCTACAGGTTAAGTAGATCCCCCTCCTTGGTGGTAAATGGGGAAGACTTTGGATCCCAGCTGAAGCCTTGAGCAGGGAAGGAAGGGCCCAGCAGTGATGAAGGGAAGGGGCCCACTTCCTCTTCATTCTTTTCTGTTTTTAGGAGCCCAAGCAGGGACAAGCCTGAGTACCATGGGAATGATGGGGAATCTCATACTCCAAAATATGGTAGCTTTATAGATCCTAGAAATTGGGCGTTGGGCAAGGTATGAGGAAATCAGAGCAGGGGCACTAACTAAAGGGGAAGGGGCTCAGGAAAGTGTGCTGATTCCTACGGTCGACAGATGGTCTTCCTCTCATTCCCAGACAGACTGCATCACCAAGAGTTGTAATCTTTCGTGTGGTGCCCCCTGGCTTATTGCTCCCCCATGAGGAGGGATCTCTGTTGGGATGGGGACAAATCCATCATGCACAAATAGAGGGAAGCAAAAAGATGGAGAAGGTTTGTCTAGCGAAAGTGAAGTGACTTTGAGGAAAGGGTCACCCCTGAATCCTCTACCAGTATTGGTTTAGGGGTTCTCTTGTCTGTCTAGGGTTCTTATTCCCTAGTGCTTGGCTCCTAGGCAAAGTGGAAAGGTCAGAAAGAAAAGGCAGCCCACCAAAATGACTGTGGTCTATACCAGCATCTCAGGAAGGAAAGCTCAGCACTTTATGAAAGAATTATCCACACTCACTGTCTTCACCTCCTCCCCTCACATTCACTCCCTCCACACCACTGGAACCATCTTTCCCAGGGATACTGAAGACTCCCTTTGTGCAGAATCCAGTCGACATATATAAGTCCTTATTTCCTGGCTCTCTCTTGGGAGTTGCCACCCTTCCTTGAAACTGTTCCCTTGGCTCTTGAAACTCTTCCATTCTGCTTCTCTTTCTCTGGTATCAGGACTTTTGTTCCTCTTCATGGTTCTTCCTCTGTCTACCCCCTAAAAATTGTTGCCCAGGGATTTTTCCTTGGACCATTGTCCTTCTCTGTGTTGCCTGAGCAACCTCATCCAGTCTCAGCTTTAACTACTACTTCTATATGGAGATCTTATAAATCCTTACATCTAGCACTGACTTCTTGAGCATCCAGAAACTATATGTAACTGAATGCTGAACATCTCCATTTGTCACATGCACATGCCTCAAAATTAACATTTGTAAAACTATTTTCACTCTACTTAACCCCCTACCCCCTAGATGCTACAAAACAAATGCTGAGATGCTTCCCCCTCCATTCCATATATGAGTTCATTGCACTGCCATTCAATCAGACACTCAAACCAGAACCTGGGTGACCTCTTGTCTCCCTTAACCTCTTTTGATATTGTGTGTCCAACTATTAAGTTCTGCTGGTGTTTGCTTCTGAAATGTTTCTTCTTCTCTATAATAGTTCAGAACTGTGTCTTCTAGACTTAACCTCCTAACTTCCTCTGAACTCCATCTTAAAATCATACTCCACCCTAGAGCTGGAATGATAAATCCAAATTTTCCCTGTCGTTTTCTTGCTGAAAAAACTTGAATAGGCCCTGGCCTAGTAGCTCAGGTGGTTAGAGCGTCATCCCAATACACCAAAGTTGTAGGTTTGACCTCCGGTCAGGGCACATTCAAGAAGCAATCAATGAATGCATACATAAGTGGAACAACAGATCAATCTCTCTCTCTCCAATCAATCAATAAATAAAAACTTGAATGATTTCTTCTTATGTATGAGGCTCCTTGGTTTGACCATTATCTATTTTTCCAGCCACCCCACAACTTAGACTTGTTAGTCCCACAACTCACCATGCTAATTCTCTTCTCTGTGCCCTGGACCAACCTGGGAATGCCCTACCTGACTCTAATTACTTGTAAACTCTCACTCAGCCTTTAACAGAACTCAGATGTTATCTCCAAGAACCCTCCTCTGGATCATCAGGGTGAACTGTGGCTCCCTGTCATCATACCCTATTACCATGTGTCCTGCGGAATAATATGGAAGACTAGACATTCCCTTGGTGAATTTACCAGTCCAGGCTTTGGTACTCAACCTGGCAGGTTCAGAAACCTGATTTTATTAACTTATTGTGAACAGATCCTCCTTAGTTGCAGACTCAAATTAACTAACTTCATGAGAAATGTATAAAGGTAGGATATCAACAGATCAATTACAATAAGAACTATAATTTTCCTTAGACCTGTAATACTGGAGTGTGAGAGGACAGTGAATTCTTTCCCTGCAAAGAGATCTACCCATGGAGATGAATGAGAATCAGACCAACAGAAGCTAGATAAATCAAATGACTCATGGAATCAGGCTAAAAAATGTGATGCCTCTATCTCCACACTGGGAATGGGCTTGCCAATGGGACCATAACATTAGAAGTCTGTTCGCTAATGTGGCCTCTTCCCTGGCCAAAGCCTGAATAGTCACTGCCACTGCTAACCTCTGTAACTCCCTTTTTCTTTTCTGGCTGACCAAATTCCCCTATCTCCTGGTCTGAGTGCTTCTCTCTCTCATTAAGTCTTTAACGAAGTTACTGAAGAGGCCCGTTAACAAAAACCATCATTTTGTCTTATGCTTTGATCCTTTAAGTGCAGATTGTATAGTTGAAGAACTCAGACTTATTTTCAGGTTCTTGATGGGACCTCTCTGTAGCAGCCAAGTAGAAATTAGAAACTTTATTTATCTGTCATTAGCAGAAGCAGGAGGCCAGTGCCTTGCAGGGTGAGGGGATGGGGTTTGGGGCAGAGGTTTAACAACTCCCCTCCTCCACCTCCATTCCAGAACAGTTTTCAAAAGCTGCAGACTTGTAAACAATTTCTTAAAGTTAGAAGTTGCCACTGCAGTTGTTAACAGTGTGGTGAAAAGAATGTCGAAGTGATGGATGCTCAGTGGTCAGACTTTGAGAACTACAGAGAAGGAAGGCAAAGGATGGCACTGATTTTTCTGTGCTTCACACCCCCAAGCCACAGCCCACCATCAACCTAGGGCAGTCTCAGAACCAGCAGCATCAAAATCACCTGGGAACGTGTTCAAAATGCAGACTCTCAGGCCCTATTCTTGACCTACTAAATCGAAAATTCTAGGAGTGTGGCCCAGTAATCTGTATTTTAACTGGCCTCAGGGAGAGTGTGATGTGCAGTAAAACTTGAGAACTATGGACCCATGGTTCTCCCCTCAACACACACCCCCACCCACACTGAGGCAGACCTGTTTCCTGGATGGATTCCCCCCTAAACCATCATGTTAGGAAGTGACTTTCCCCGGGCCAGCCTCAGGGATCTTGTTTTATTTATATCTGTACTCTTGGGTCTAGCACACTGAAGGTGTTTAATACATGGCTAATGAGGTAGACTGAAAGGCATAAACTGAATTATATATGTTGGGATAAGTTCATTTATGCTATTCCTTAGATTTCTATGATTCGGCAATACCCAAGATCTCTCTTTCACACCATTTATTTCCATTTTCCTCAGAGGTCCCTTTCCCTCTTCCCCATCTCCCTAATTCTAATGCACAGAGCCTTCAAAGGTCCTGTAGTGCATGAAGTCTGTTCTTTCCTTTCTAAATTCAGTCCCTCAGAAATATTCACAGTTTCAAATATCACCGCTATGGTATAATTTCCAGCTATAGAATTCCCTCTGAAGGTCCCAGCATGTCATACTCAACATGGCTACCCCACGCTCTCTATCCTCTTCATTCCTTCCTGCCCACCCCACCCCCACGTGTCTGACCTCATTCCTTCTGTGAATGGTCTCACCATTCTCTCTCACGTGGCTCCAATTCCTAGTCTTACTAATGTCCCTGAATCTCTCCTCTATCTGTTGCTTCCATTCCATCCCAGTCGTAATTCCTGGGCAATTGTGATTGGCTCCCAACTGTTCTCTATTCTCTACCTTATGTCTCTCGAGCTCTGAGCCAACCACTGGTCACCACTGGTTCACAAGACACCACAGTGGTCCTGACAGGGAGGGGAACACTGCAGAACAAACTAGCATGAACATTTCATACCCCCTGTACCTGGGAATTTTCACAAGTCCCTCCCCACAGAGTCCATCCACCTACATTAGCCTTATCCTCAAGCTAGGCTCCTGCCTCTCCCCATTTACTCTAATTTTTTCTTCCCTTCTCTCTCTGACTGCCCTCTGGAACTCGAAAATTTTTCTTCATCATGTAAGTCACTTGACTTCCAACTTATTCCTGCCATCCCTTCAGGAATACCTTTTGACAATCAAAATGGCCCAAGAAACTTGCTAAGTATAGTTCTTTAGTTAAAGACAGTTTTTTTTCTCCTAAAAGAAGTTCTGTTAACTGCTTTTAATTTTAACGATATATCTTTTCTCGCCACTACAGGGTGATGAGGGATCAGAGGTTCAGAATGCAGTAGGATATCAATGACACTTGGCCTAGTCCAGTTCTGTCCTTTCTTAAAAATCAGCCTTTACGGTGTGGTAGGAAGAAATTGCAGAACTGGAATCTGGCTGACTACACTTCCATAGAGAAAGCTAAAACTCCTTCCTTTTGGATGCTAGAACAGCGATTTTCAACAGATGTGCCACAAGAATTTTTAAAATGTGCAATACCTGACTATTTAGTCAGGGGCACTGACCTCTTTTCCCTTAGACTGTCAAATAAAAAAATGACAACAGCCAAAACAATAATAGCCGTCTGGT
This sequence comes from Tadarida brasiliensis, assembly GCA_030848825.1. NCBI lineage: Eukaryota > Metazoa > Chordata > Mammalia > Chiroptera > Molossidae > Tadarida > Tadarida brasiliensis. The sequence goes on along the minus strand of CM061272.1, from coordinate 41,501,544 downwards.
GTGAATGAATCAAAATTATACCTATTTTGCCATAGCTGATGGGGCTCAGTTGGTTGAAGTGTCGTCCCATGTACCAGAAGGTCATGGGTTTGATTACTGGTCAGGGCACATGCCTGGGTTTCAAGTTTGATCCCTAGGTGGGGTGTGTGCGAGAGGCAACGGATCAATGTTTCTCTCTCACATCTATGTTTCTCTCTCTCTCTCCCTTTCTCCCTCTCTAAAATCAATAAAAACAAAACAAAATTATACCTTTTTTTTTCACCAAATCAGCAAAAAATATATTTTCTGGTGTGCCACAGAATTTTAGTAATTAGTTTATGTGTGACATGACATGAAGAAGGTTGAAAATCGCTGCACTAGAGAGAAGGCAAAAACTGAAGACCCAGAGGCCAAGAGACACTCTGGCCATACTGAAACCTTCTAGCTAAGAAGGTAAAAACCCAAGCATTTCCTGGTAAAATGTTCCTAGATTTGCTTGGGATGACACAACTGTTTTCTTAGTGAGTATGCATCTCTTAATCTTGGGAAGATTTATAATTAATAGAGACATAAGAGAAGAAATCTAACCTCATAGAATTAGTTTTTTTGTATTAAGGGATCTACATATTTGGTATTTTAAATGCTTCTAATGTTTGATGTTTTAAATACTGCTAATGTTTAATAATATTTAATAGAAATACTTTTAATGTTTATTAAAATATCTGAAAATTAACCTTGCAATGCTGATTTACAGCACGTAACTGACTAATTGACTTAGACTTGATTTTAAGTTAAAAATCTTTTAAAAGTTTATACACTGTATTATAATCTTTTTTTTGTTTTTAAATGTTTTTATTGATTTTTTAGAGAGAGATGAAGGAAGAGAGAGATAGAAACATTAGTCGGCTGTCTCCTGTACACCCCACAATGGGGATCTAGCTGGCAACTGATGGGGAATCGAACCAGGACCTCTCAATCCATGGGAGGATGGCTCAATCCACTGAGCCACACCAGCCAAGCTGTATTGTAAGTTTTAAGAAAACTTACCACTTGCCACATGTATTTGTTTAATTTACTAGTCTTATGAAAATTACTTAAGAATTTTGAAGGGTTTGTTAATCAGAAAATTGATGTTTAAAAAAATACTCAAATTGCCCTAGCCAGTTTGGCTCAGCAGTTAGAGCATCAGCCCACAGACCAAAGGGTCGTGGGTTTGATTCCCGGTCAAGGGCGTGTACCTGGGTTGTCGGTTTGATCCTCAACCCTGGTTGGGGTTGTGCCGGGGTCAATCAATCAATGTTCTCTCTTTTTCCCCCTCCCGCCCTCCCTCCCACTCTATCTAAAATCAATGGAAAACTATCCTCGAGTGAGGATTAACCAAAACAAAAAAACCCTCAAATTATTAAATTAATAAATGTAGTTTAAAATGATTAACCAGGTGGATCAGGCATCAATTTGCTAGATTTATAAATGGAATTTTTAAATGGATATAGTTAATATAAAAGCTTAAGTACAAATTTTTAATTTGAAAATAATGAATATTAATTTTTAAAAACCAAAGTAGCTTCTAAATAATCATTTCAGGGTGAAAAGTCATAATACATTTTAAAAATCATTTCCTTTTTTTTTTTTTAATACTACCACAGAGAAGGTTCACAAGGAAATATCCAAATCTATAAATATGAATTCTTCTCAATAGTGAATTGCCAAGAAAAGAGCAATTGAGGCTATGTGAGTAGGTAGCGAATATGCAGTTTGGGAAAGAGAGTCAAAGGTTTTAAATAAATAAATAAATTACACCTGGCCAGTGTGGCTCACTGGTTGAGCATTGACCCATGCACCAGGAGGTCACCGGTTCAATTCCTGGTCAGTGCACATGCCCAGGTTGTGGGCCCAGTCCCCAGTTGGGGGCATGCAGGAGGCGGCCAATCGATGTTCTCTCTCATCGATGTTTCTATCTCTCTCTCCCTCTCCCTTCCTCTCTCTCTCTAGAATCAATAAAGAAAAAATATTTTTTTTTAAAAATCACACAATAGAAAGTCTGACTTTTCACCTTCTCTCCAGACTTGTTTCTCTGATTGCCTACAGGCCTTCAACTAAACATCCTTGCACCACCTTCAATTTTGCATTTCAAAAACTTAGCTCACCACTTCTTTTTCCCCACCTCTCTATTCTTGGCCTCAGCCAAAAGGCTTTCCTTCAGAATTAACATGTTTATTGCACCCCAATCTGCCCAGTTCAGCAGGCTGGAAACCTGGTCATTTTACTCTTTCATTTTTCCCCTACCCTAAATCCATCATCCAATCCTGATGAGCCTTTCTCTGAAAGTCCACTTTCCTTCCATTTTCCTCAGTCACCACCATAGTCTATGACTGTGTCACCTTACACCAGGATTATTGCACTAGCTTTTGGTCAGTCTCCCCTGCTGTGATTCATTCTACACATAGCTGCACCAAGCTTTGCTTTCATCTCTTTTATTCGCATAAGGTTTTACCAACTCCCCAGTGTCTGTCAAATAAAATCCAACTCCCCTTAACGTCTAAGGTCTTCTACCAACTAGAAATACTCATCTTAGCATCCTCAACTTTCATTATTTCCTGATGAAGTCCCTCTATTTTTGTCAAGCTGATTTGCGGGCCATGTTCTCCATGTGACACTGTGCTTACATGCACATATATCTTTGCATAGCCCATTGCCTGTATATGGAAGGCAGGATCCATCATTTCTGACCCCTTGAATCTGGTTTCTTCCTCTCCTTCCAAGTCCTGTTAGCACTCACATCTTCCCAGGCTTTATAATAGATCTCTTTTGGCTGTCTACAATACACAGTCTCCTTAGCATCTGTATGCATTTCTGTAATTAACTTCCAAGTGTTTATATTACTCTGCAACAATGGCTTTGGTTTTGAATATGTATTGTTTCCTTAAAGAGACTGAAAATTCTTTAGGGGAGGAATTTTACCAGCCTTGTCAACCACAAGGGTAGTAAAGAGTATCAGATGAAATAGTTGAGGCAGAAGTACTTTGTAAACTACCAAGTTTTATTCAAATACTGTGTTGGAATAGCTGTGGTGTGGCTGAAAAAGCCAAGGATTTAGTCTTAGAAGATTGACTTGGAAGAGTTAAGTTCCCCTACTAACTCTATCTTTTACTAGTTATGTTGTTTTAAGCAAAATTTAATCTTTCCTGAGTTCCAGTAACATCACCAGTAAAATGGCCATAGATGCCTTACAAGGTAGAAGGGGTTTTGAAGATCAAAGAAATTGACATAACTATAAAACATTTTACAAACTTTAAAGCATCATATAAATATATATTTTTCAGTAATGACGAGGTAAGTACTTGGCTGATAAATGTTGACATAATGACCAATACATGTTGACTTAGTGACTCAAAAGGACTCTAAGATGAAGAGCACATACCATCATGGCATAAGCAGCATCACTTCATAGATGGCATAGCATAGCAGATGCAAGTAGCTTTAGTGATTCAAACATACTGAATGTCTCTTACAGAAGAAGTAAATAGGACTCTAGATAGATGTCAATAAAAATTTTAAAACCTCATATAAAAACAATATTTCTTTTAGAGTAATTTACTATGTTTATTTCATTATGGGGGACTATTTGAAAGGGCAAGCACTGTTTTAGGTCCCGGAGATACATTGGTAAAGACAGTTCAAGTCTTTGTTGTCGGGGATCTTACATTCCAATGGCAGACAACATATAAATAAACAAAAGGACTATAGATTATAATAAATGCTATGAAGTTAGTACTAGTGTGAGCTGGGGTGAGGGAGCACTATGGATGGCACATTCAGGAAAGACATCAAGGAGATGACATTTAAGCTGAGGTTGAAGGATGAAGTGGAGAGCCACAGAAAGAGCCCAGGAAAGCATGCCAGACTGAGAGAGGAGAGCAAAGGCCCTGAGGCAGGAAAGGGCTGGCTGTGATAAGAGGCCTATATAGTTGGAGACTAGTAATTAAAGAGATATCTGGAGCTAGATCATGCAAAGCCTGGCAGGCCTTGGTGAGAAGTTTAGATTTTATTCTGTGTGCAATGGAGCTAAAGGGGCTTACCTATTATTGAAATTATAATTCTACTTTTTAAAAAAATCACTGTGTTATCATAATATAGTATCTTGGGTCGCTGCACAAAGCTTAGCATGATTTGGTTCAAAATACAAGTTTAAAAGAAAAGAACTAGGCATTTTTTTGGGCATCCTCCACATGGGTGGGGTGCATGAGTAGGAGCTGCATGAGGAAGTTCTACCTGCTGTTATTCTTTACCTTTCTTGTGAAATGTGTATTCTTCACATTCCAAATGCAAGCTATTCCATCAGTTGTCAAGAGGGCAGACAGGCCACCTTCAGGTAGCCTTTAAAATAGATTCTCAAGACTATGCAGTCATAATGAAGAAGGAGACTGTAGATGTACTGATATGAAGTGGTTCTAAAATAAGTTGAGGAAAAACCTTTGCACACAATGAAGGTGTTACATATGCCTAAAGTATCTCTGGGACACATAAGAAACAGATAACACGGGTCACACCTATGAGTAGCTGGGGAATAGTGAGGGAGAGAATTCTTAATGTGAATGTATTACCTATTCAAAAAAATTAAAACCCTATTTTTTTTTTCAGTGTAGATTGGTATCTTAAAGGAAATGGACAATATTCCAGAATTGGTGAGAAGGAATTTGTATTGGGTAAACCTAAAGTTATTCCATATAATTAAAAGGAGGTTTAAGATCAAGACCTATGTTGTCCAATACAATAGTCATGAACCACATGTCTATTTAACTTTAAATTAATTTAAATAAATCAAATTTAAAATTCAGTTCACTAGCTACATTTCAAGGGCTCAATAGCCATTAACTGCACATGACTAATGGCTACCCTATTGGATAGCACAGGTATAGAACATTTCCCCATCACAGAAAGTTCTATCAGACAGCCTGCAATATAATCTTATGCAAAATACAACCAGGGTTATGAACTATCTTTAAAACTTAGCTGATCAATACATAGAGACTCAGGAGTACAAAAATTCAATATATTCTCAAACTAATTTTCCCAAGATGACTTACTAGAATGGCACCTTGAGGTGCAATCAAAACTCACAGCATTAGATTTCCAAGGCAGTTAAGGATGTGATTTTGTCACTACAAAAAAAATCAGTTTGCACTAGTATAGACACTGGCAGTTATTGACTAAGAGTTAAGAATTAGTCTTCTAAACGTAAACTTAGATCAAGTAAAACTAACACACTTGATATTTACTGAATTTGATATTCTGTACTGATTTAATGAGTCAACAGTACTAACATGATAAGTATAAGTAATGAGATTCAATTATATTCAACTTCTTTAGTACAATTCATCAACTTTTCTCATTTTTGCTATCATTATGAACTCAGCTTTTTACAAATTAACACATTTCAAACACCCACAGTATTCATTTTCCTTCTGATACTCAAATTGACAGAATTTAGCCAGTGGGTGTCCTCTTAAACTGGCTCTGTGTTCTTCCATGCAACACCATTACTTTTTTTTTTTAATCCTCACCTGAGGATGTTTTTCTGTTTATCTTCAGATAGAGTGGGAGGGAGAGAAAGGGAGAGAGAGAAACATCGACGTGGGAGGGACACATCGACTGTTTGCCTCCCGCATGACCCCCAACCAGGGTTGGGGATGAACTGCAACTGAGGAACGTGCCCTTGGCCGGAATCAAACCCACGACTCATTGGTCCACGGGCCGATGCTCTAACCACTGAGCCAAACCAGCCAGGGGAACACTATTACTTTTTAAAGCATTCTTGCTTTCTGTCCCAGTAAAATGTTCCAAGATTCACTTGTACCTTCCCAGACCTAGACAAGAATCAGCCTTTTTCTAAGGTATATTGTTTCCTTTAAGTGAAAAACAGTACCCAGCCCCATAATTTAGGCATTAGGAGTATAAATCATCAGGCTCATGACAATGGAGTAATATTGTTCCTTGACCATTTCATTAAACAGAGCTAGAAAAGACATATTTTATTAAATGATTTAGTTTATATTATTATTTCCAACTTAGTTCTCACATTACAGTATGGTACTTCAATTTTTTAATTCTTCATCCAAATTATATTTCCCTTTTTTATAAGTCAATGAAATACTCAATTATCACACTAAATAAAATGTTGGAGCCTTAACAAAGTTAGAATAATCACTAATTTCTTTTATCTGATAATAAAAGCATAAAATATTAATATAAATATTAATACTAATACTGAATTTTTTTTCTCTTAGAATGCATCTCACTAAGGATGTCCAGCCAATTAGTTTGCCACTCACAAGTCTTCATTTTGCATGCTTATATAATATTTACAAGCATATGGTTCAATCCTCTTGTCCTCATCCACGTGAGGCATCAGCAGACAGACAATTGGGACTTCTGAGTTCTTGGATGTAGTGACTTTCAGCTTCTCACTTTTACCTTTTGAGAAACGAGGATTTTATTTTTCAAATGCAGATTACTTCATCAATAGTTAAATGGCAGATAGGCTATCTTCACACTATCTTTTAAAAATAGATTTTTAGTCCGGCTGATGTGGCTCAGTGGTTGAGCATCAACCCATGCACCAAGAGGTCACCGGTTGGTGACACAGGCCCAGGCTATGGGCCCAATCCCCAGTGCGGGGCATGCAGGAGGCAGCCAATCAGTGTTCTCTCTCATTGATGTTTCTATCTCTCTCTCCCTCTCCTTTCCTCTTTCTGTCTAAAATTAATAAAGAAAAAAAATTTTTTTAAATAGATTTTTACATGGAAAGAAATGGACAACAGTCCAAAATTATTATTGAAAAGAAAATGGTATTACTGGGTAAACTTTAAGTAATTCTAACAGATTAAAAGTAGGCTTAAAACCTAGACGATAGCCTTGGCCAGGTGGCTCAATGTCGTCCTGATGCACCAAGGTTGCAGGTTTGATCTCCAGTCAGGGCACATACAAGAAGCAACCAATAAATGCATGGATAAGTGGAACAAAAAGTCAGGGTTTCTCTCTCTCCCTCTTCTTCTCTCTCTCTAAAATGAATAAAATTTTAAAATAATCTAGACTATACAACTATAGATTTCCCAAGTCAGAGACACACTGGACAGGTACTTAAACACATAATTTTGTCACTACAATCATTCAGCATACACTTGTGAGGACACAGGGCAGTTATCCACCATTTAGCATAAATACAATTTCTTGCTGAACTGAAATGATTTTCTTCATTTAATCTAACAGGTAGGTTACTTATGATTGATTAGAGCTGCTGCAGTGCTCTATTGGGCCTAACCCAGAGGAGGTGGCACCATCACTGAGTGCATTGCTAGTGGGCCTGGACCTGGGGTCTAGCTGTGTGCTAACCTTCTCTGGAGCACCTTGCTAAATGGTGGATGTTACTGAATTAGGAAACTCTGCCTGAATGCTCCTCTCATGCCCCCAGCCCCAGACACCCAAAGCTGAGTTCAATACACTTGCTCTTTGTACCCAGAGCACCTTGTGCTCACTCTGCTACTATATAATTTGTGTTGTGTTGTAATTTGGTAATGATGCCTGTCACCCCACTAGATTATACTTCCTTCATGTAATACTTTACCATTATAGAGGTTTCCAGAAAGTGTACCCCTTCGGTTGGGAGTTGCAGTATTCCCTCATTATTCACATCAGATAGGCCTCTTAATGTTAGACTTAAATACCTCATGGAGCCAGACAACTCTGATTTACCTTACATAATAAGGTGTATTATGTAAGGTATATCCTAGAGAGAAGTAGCTTACAAATTATTTGTAAGTTATTTATAAATCTGTAGACTTATTTTAGAGAACTTTGCAATCCATTCATTAAGATTTAAAAAAAATCACACACAGAGGTGAATTCAATGGCATTTATGTCATTATACATTCTTTAAGGTAGAGATTCTCTTCTCCATTTCGGTATCTGCAGTGTTCCAAGGTTCTTACCATATCACTCAGTCTATATATATTGAAAGTGAGATATGTAAATATATATACCTCTTTTTTTCTCCAATGTGAGAGAGGAACCTCGAACAGCTGCCTCCTGCATGCCTCCAACTGGGGATTGAGCCCACCACCTGGGCATGTGCCCTGATGGGGAATTGAACCGAGACCTCTAAGTCCATGGGACAATGCCCAATCTGCTGATACACACTGGCCAGGCTATATACCTCTTTTTTTTTTTTTTTTCTTTATTGATTTTAGAGAGACAGGAAAGGAGGGGGAGAGAGAGAGAGAGAGAAACACTGATGAGAGAGAATATTGATTGGCCACCTCCTGCATGCCCCCCACTAGGGATAAGGCCCAAACCTAGGCATGTGCCCTGACCGGGAATCGAACCGGTGACCTCTTGGTGCATGCTCAACCACTGAGCCACACAGGCCGGGCTATATACCTCTTTTTAATCAGCAACCCAGAATAGTTGTCCTTTAGTCACCTACCAGAGACCTCAGTTTGAAAGTGACTTCAATCTACCTTTTTTTAAAAAGTCCTGCTGATATTTGAGATATGTTGCCTAAAGGTTACACAACCATCAGTTTCTACAGGGTGGGGCAAAAGTAAGTTTACAGTTTGTAGATTTGGTAAGCTTTATGTCAAATTCAGCTCTCAACAGAAATACCTTTGCTGGACTCTTAATTAGCCATTGTTAAGAGTTGACAAAAGAAAAACATCCACATGAAAACTGTTCCTGTATTTTTTGTAAAATCATTAAGAGAGTTGCCCAATTGTCTAAAGAGTAAGCTCCATGAAGGCAGAGACTTTACTGGTTATAATATTTTGCATGCAGTGCCTTAAACAGCATACCCTGTAGGCCTAAGTAATATTTAATTTGTAGTGAACAAATGAATGAATTCTGTAATTCAATGTCCTTTATATAAAGAGATACACAATAAATTCTTTTTAAGATTTACTACAGGGTAAAAGTTTTAATTCCTGAATAAAATGGTGTTCTTTTCATTAGACAGTAAGAACTTGTTTTCTTTTACTTCACTTCCAGGAAGATCAATGTGGGACTATTCCAAGAATAAATATCTTAATTGGTTTCCCTTTGTCTCTCTTCTTTCAAATCCAGTAAGTTTACACTGCCACCAGAATTACCTTCCGATAAACCACAAGGCCACAAGATTAGATCAGGTGCTACCATCTCATTGGAACCCCAATCTATTTTCCAATATTTAAGACCTAACCTATTTTTCCTTGTATTTGCCCTCTCTCTCACTTGCCTTTACTCCCTTCTGTCTGCCATGTTTCAGCCAAGAATTTTGACATACCCTCAACACATTTTGCTTATTCCTACCTCCATGACATTTCTGATGTTATTTCCTCCACCTTACAATGTTCTTTCCTCTCATTATTTCAAGTACTGCTCCCCCTTAATTCCCAGATCAAAGACTTCATCTTTTTTCTTTTTTTGTTAATCCTCACTCAAGGATATTTTTTACATTGATTTTTCTTAGAGTGGAAGGGAGGGAGGGAGGGGGGGGAGAGGTGGAGAGAGACAGACAGAGACAGAGACAGATGTGAGAGAGACACATCAACTGTCTGCCTCCGGCACTCTCCTGACCAGGGCTAGGGAATGAAGCCGAAACCCAGGCATATGTCCTTGACCAGGAATTGAACCCAAGACCCTTCAGTTCACCAGCCGATGCTCCAACCACTGAGCCAGGGCAAAGACCTCATCTATTAAACTATGTTTCATTGATTTTTTTAGAGAGAGAGAGGGAGAAACATCTATGTGAGAGAGAAACATCGACTGGCTGCCTCCTGCACTGCCCCTACTGGGGATGTAGCCCACAACCCACCAGGTATTGAACCAGGACTTCTCAGTCCATGGGATGACGCTCAATCCACTGATCCACACCGGCTGAGCATACTGCCTATGTTTGAATTAGTTGTTCGACTTGTTTAAGCCATAGTTTCATCACTGACAATATTGTAGTTTTTCACCTGATGGGCTTGTGATGAGAAGGCATGTAAATGCTCAATAAATATTAGCTCTTAATATTAATAAAATTTCTTCCATTTACCTAAAATGTATTGTTATACTTTATATCTTATGTACTTAAGTTATTTGTGCCTTAGGAACCATGGTCCTAGAGTATAATTCATTTAAAAGTTCTCACATTGGGGTGGGGGGATGGGGAGGAGGGTGTCAATGGGGAAAAAAGGAGAAACATCTGTAACAAAAATAAATTAATAAAAAAAAAAAAGTTCTCACATTGACCCCCCTCTCTACATAATTCACACCCTAGAAAGGCAACTGATTTAAATTAGGCTTTTCTTTTTGTTATTCATCTAATATTTATATAGTCTCAATATAGCCATTGCATTTTTCTGTCCTTCAAGTTAGTGTAGGACAGTAACAGCAGTATTTTTTTAATGTCTGTATTGTGTATGCATCTGTTTAGTACTTCTGCCATGCATTTAAATTTAGTATTTGCCAAGTCAATGTGCAGTTATATTTACAGAGATAAGTTACTCAATAAATGGGAGCACTGTGTATGATGTAACATTAGTTTACATATAGTATCCTATTCAGGTCTCACAATAATTCTATTAGGTAGGTAGTGGTATGTCTATTATAGTAACCCTATATACCTATAGTATACCCTATTATTATAACAAACATACTGGTTTTACACAGATGGCTATGCCATTAGAAGAGCACTTTGTGCCCTGGCTGGTAACTCAGTTGGTTAGAACATTGTCCTGATATGCCAAGGTTGTGGGTTCAATCTCCAGTTAGGGCACATACAAGAAGCAACCAATGAATTAATAAATACGTGGAACAACAAATTGATGATTTGTTTTGTTTTCTCTCTCTCTCCCTTCTCTCTTTAAAATGAATTTTTAAAATTTTTAAACAAGAAGAGCACTTTGTAAGAAACCTGAGTATTCTGATTTTGCTCTGAGTTTCTTATTCCCTTCTACAACAAAGGGGATCCTTATTATAGGAAATCCTTCTGATCATGGGCATGACAATTTACAAATTTGTATAGGTGTTGTGTTCCTCACAAACCCACAAATCTAATGAAGCAAATAGCTAATCTTATTACCTAAGGATCTCATAAGCCTAGTCAACTTTGTCATACATTATGTGAAACACTATAGTCTGGATATATTCTAAATATACCCTGAAAATTATTTATAAATCTCTAGTGAAGTTCAAGTGAACAAGTTCTCTAGAAAACTCTTATTTGTTAAAACAAGTTAATTAATGGCATTGATGCCATTAGACATTCTTAGGCACCCACAGTGAGATGCTGCACATATAAAGACATTATTCTGTCCTACAGCTTTGCGATCTAAAATTAGATATACACAGGCAAGCCAGATAAACATAGCACACTTAAGACAAAAAAGAAATGATGAGAGAGAAAAATGAGAGTAGTGAATCAAAAAGCCAAAGGGAATAGACAAATACTATATCTTCTGACTTTATTTGTAGTCATAACTACCTCTATCGAAATCTGGTATACTGCCCTGGCCAGTTTGGCTCAGCAGTTGGAGCGTCGGCCTGCGGTCCAGAGAGACCTGGGTTCGGTTCCCGCTAAGGGCATGTACCTCGGTTGCAGTTTGTCCCCAGCACTGGTTGGTCGTGCGGGAGGCAGCCACTCGATATGTCCCTTTCACGTTGATGTTTCTCTCTCTCTTCCTCTCTCTCCCTCCCACTCTATCTGAACAAAAAATGGAGAAATGTCCTCGGGTGAGGATAAAAAAAAAAAAAAAAAATCTGGTATACTGCCTTGGCCGGTTTGGCTCAGTGGTTAGAGTGATGGCCGTAGACCAAAGGGTCTCAGGTTCAGCAACTAATCAATGTGTCTCTCTCACATCGATGTCTGTCTGTCTGTCTGTCTCTCTCTCTCTCTCCCCCTCCTTCCCTCCCTTCCACTCTATCTAAAAATCAATGGAAAAATATCTTCGAATGAGGATTAACCAAAAAAAAAAAAAAAAAAAAAGAAGCTGTTGTGCTGCTAAAGTCTAAGAGGGAGGCTGTTTGATAGCTCCTAAAGGTGACAGAATATTAATGGGATTGCCACTGTATAGTGTCCTCAGCTTTGAAGATCCAGAAACTCCTTTTATCCAGCAGTCCTTGTTTGTTCCTCCTTGCCTGACTCTGGGTACTAAGAAGTCGGCTACCTCCAAGCTCAGCACTGGAAATGAGTGCCCAGCCAGTATGTTAGGAAATACTCCCTCCAATAGCCTGTGGAGTTTAGAAGTAATGCACTGCAGCAGGTTGTCAAGCAGTATGGACTTGGACACGGCCCTAGATGCCTCTGTGAACTTCAGGGTGAGATCTCCTGATTTAGCCCCATACTTGTGTGGTCCACAGCCTGATTGGCCTTCTCCCTGAGCTTAAAATAAAAAATAAAAAAAAGCACCTCCAATGTGTCAGTCTTCATGCTTGGTAGTAGGAATACAGATAAATAGAAAATAGGCTCTATTTTGGAGTTTACAAGTTTTTTGGGGGAGATAGTTCATAAGCAGACTATTTTAAAATAATGTGGTAAATGTAATAGCAGAGGGCTGGTCAGGGTAAAGCCCAAAGGAAGAGTACCCAGCCCAATCTAGTGGTCAGGAAGGGTGACAAGGAGACTGGGAATAGTCTGAGAGCTGGGCAGAACCAGGAGACTTGTAGCCCAGAAGCCAAGAGGGTGTATTTAAAAAATGAGAGGGAGAAAAACAGGGTCAGAGTCTGCAGATGTCGAACAAAATTAACTTGAAGAAAGTCCATTGGATTTGTCAAACAGAAGAGGAATCACTGACAACTGTTGACAGGGCAGTTTGAGTGGAGGTGGGAGAAATCACAGAGGGGTTAAGGGGAGACAAGAAGTGGAAATAAAAAGTTTGGCTGTGAAAAAGAGTAAATTAGAGAAGAATATATGATTAAGGGAGAGTTTGGTTTTTTTTGTTCTGATTTTTTATCAGAAAGGTTTCTGAGAGAAATGAGCTGGTTGGAGATAAAGAGGTGACTTGATTGATGGACCAAGGGAACTGGTTCTTGGTTCTAGTTTCAGACCTCACTCCTATTTCCTCCTGACATGGGCTCAGACTCCTCTCCTGATTCAACTAGCTCCTTCTCCTCAGGGATGGACTTGCTCTAGTCTTCCTTGTACATACTCAACTGTACCTCCCGAAAATATGACAGTGACATGCCCTGAATGTCAAGAACCACAACTCCATGAGTCCTGATGACCAGTTTCCTTCCCAAAGTATTTATTAACCTACGAAGAACTGATATAACTTTCCAGTGACTAGAATACTATCATCCAGGGCATCCACTTCCTGCATCTAGGTGCCCTGGAAGCTCAGCTATTAATTGGACTTATCCATTGGGAAGTTGCTTGTTCAAAATGGATTCATAACAAAGAGAAGTCTTTTGAGAGTTATTTAATCCAAGCTCCAGTGAAACCTGAATAGTAAGCCCTTTCTAGTGACTAGAGTGCTCAAACCCACCCTACATAGTGCTTGCCAAACTCTTGTTCTCTGACAAAAATTTTTTGGCCTCCAAGCAGACAATTTTTTTCACTTTTTGTTAGTTACAATCATGTTTTAGTGAAGTCCACCAGAAACTGCACCCTCATCTTCCTCTACCAGAAGTACATGTAAAATCCCCTGGATAGATAATCCTAGTAATTATGCATGGTTTAGTTTTAACTTGGTGTAATTTAATTTACAAATTATTGGAGGTGATCTCCCTTCACTCCTTTATTGAGTACAACTCTTCTTTTATCCCTGTTTGGTTTTACATATTGTCTCTGTTCAGTAATTTAACTGAAATGTTCAAGTGAAGTCATGTTTTATTTTAAAGTACAATAATGGAGCCCAGCTGGTGTGGCTCAACGGTTGGATTCCCCATCAGGGCACATGCCCAGGTTTGGGCCTGATTCCCAGTGGGGGGCATGCAGGAGGCAGCCAATCGATGTTCTCTCTCATCAATGTTTCTATCTCTCTCCCTCTCCCTTCCTCTCTCTAAAATCAATAAAGAAAAAAAAATTTTTTTTTAAAAGAATGTACAAAAATAAAGAACAATAATGGAATTTTTACCCTCTTATTTTTTAAGGAAAACAAATTTAGAATCTAACAGGAAATTGTCATAGATAAAATGCTGGGATTGGATGTTTATTGTACTTATTTCAATGCTTATAGTTATGACTACCAGAGGAACTCATCAAGCTTCTTGAGGACAGGAATTTGTTTTTTTCTTTTTGGCTTTTTTTATCCTCACCCGAGGACATTTTTGCATTTATCTTCAGATAGAGCAGGAGGGAGAAAGGGAGGAAGAGAGAGAGAGAAACATTGATGTGAGAGACACATTGACTGGCTGCCACCCACACGACCTCAACTGGGGTGGGGACAAACTGCAACCAGGTACATGCCCTTAGCGGAAACCGAACCGGGGACACTCTGGTCCACGGGCCGACACTCTAACCACTGAGCCAAACCAGCCAGGGCAGAAATTTGTTTTTGTCTCTCATCCATCTTCCTTACGGATACAGTACTCTCCACTTGATAGGCACTCGATGGACTGATTTTAACCAGAGTTCTAATAGATTGAATAGGATTTATTTAGTAATAGTGTCTTCTTAATGCACAGTCCTAAGTTTTTTGCCCTTTTGCCTAATAAAGCACACCAGGCAACCTTTTTTTCAGAAATATTACCTTTTTCCTACCAATTGGGGGGGGGGGGTGTAAACAAGCCCTTACATGGGACTTGGCTGGTTTAAATTTTAATTAAATGAGAATACAGAACCCGGTCCATATCTGCCAATATATTTGGCATGCACTGAAGTTTGCTGAAATAAAGAATGCACTGGGCAATCATTTGAGACCGTTCCCTTAACAGTAAAATAAAATTATTACTACTTGTTCCATGTCCCACAGGAGACTGCTGTAGGGAACAGACCGTAGAACGTTTATGCAAGTCCTTTAAAAACTATTAAATACATTACTACCTTAAGGTGGGAATTTGTATGTTAATACAGTCGTTCCTATTAACTGGCATTATCTACGGCTATTAACTCTTAAATTTAGCATTCCTATTAAAGGCCACAACTAGCGTACAAAATTGTTTTAAACATTGGTAATACTGCGTTTTAGACTATTCCTAAATTTGCCTGGTTGCAGGTGTGTGGTGCCATGTAAAACTGATAAACTCATCCTTTAAGGAAAAAACATTTATTTTTGTCGCGTCCTGTCTTCTGTCTCAAAGAAATTTCTCGCAGAAATAGCACGAATCAGTGATTCCAACCTAGCATCTTAAATTAATAGTTATCACCATACTTTAAAACGGGGAAGCGGACAAAGACCCCAAAACAGCTTTCCCAAATTAAAGCCACTACCCAACCAACCACAAAGTCCAAAGAAGAGACTGAGGAGAGTCTAAGGCTCAGAAACCAAAGGACAAGGAGCCCAAGGACCCCTCCCCCTCACTCCGCTGAACGCACCGCGGGGGTGGCAAGCGGGGTTCAGCGCCAGGACGGTTGGGGTCGCCAGGACCCGCGGCCAGTTGAGGTCAGCGGGCGCCGCGGCCGTTGGGGACTCCAGCTCCCAGCAGGCACCGCTCCTGCGGCGGACGCGCGGGGCGGCGGTGCCCGCTGGGTTTCGTAGTGCGGTCCGGGTAGGAGAAGGGGGGAAGCCAGCCCTGGATCCTTTCACGCACGTTTCGGAAACTGGGCCTGGAAGGGATCACGCCCTCCCACTCGTGCCCGGCGTCCCTAAGGACGGGGGCGAACGAAATTTGGCTGGCTGCCGTGGGAAGAGGGCCAGACAACCGCGCACGTGGGGGGTGGTCAGTACCGAGGAACCCGGAAGCTCCGCGCACCGCCCACCGCAGCGGTGACGGGTTAACGCTTCTCCCGGGTGGAGGTGGGGGCAGGGAGTGAGGAAGGCGGGGCGGTCCCACCCGACTACTCCGATAGCCGCCCACGAGCCGACCGTCCCCTCCCCCACGGGCCCTACGCAGCGCGGGCCCCGCCCCCGGCCGCGGCGCGTGCGCAGAATCCCCGCCCCTCCGCCCCAGCCCCACCCCCATACCCGCTGCAGCTGCCGCCGCCGGCACCTCTCCCTTCCTCTCAGCTTTTTCTTCCTGTTTTCTCTTCCCTCCTCCCTCTCGCCCTCTTCTCCTCCTCCTCCGGCGCTGACGCTCACGTAGGGTCCTGGCGTCAGACGCGCTGGGGCGGGACGAGTGCCGCGTGCGGTATAAGTAGAGGGTGCAGGAGGCGGTGCTTCCCCTTCTCCCCGGCGGTTAGTGCTGAGAGTGCGGAGTGTGTGCTCCGGGCTCGGAACACACATTTATTATTAAAAAAACCCAAAAAAAATATAAAAAAATCTTTTAAAAAACCCAAAAAAAATTACAAAAAGTCCGCGTCTCCCCCGCCGGAGACTTTTATTTTTTTTCTTCCTTTTTATAAAATAACCCGGTGAAGCAGCCGAGACCGACCCGCCCGCGGCCCCGCAGCAGCTCCAAGAAGGAACCAAGAGACCGAGGCCTTCTCGCTGCCCGGACCCGACACCGTCACCCTCGCTCCCCAGCCGGCAGCCAGCGGCCAGCGGCAGCGGATCGACCCCGTTCTGCGGCTGTTGAGTAGTTTTCGATTCCGGTTGATTTTTGTCCCTCTGCGCTTGCCCCCGCTCCCCTCCCCCCGGCTCCGGCCCCCGGCCCCAGCACTCGCTCTCCTCCTCTCACGGAAAGGTCGCGGCCTGTGGCCCTGCGGGCAGCCGTGCCGAGATGAACCCCAGCGCCCCCAGTTACCCTATGGCCTCTCTCTACGTGGGGGATCTACACCCCGACGTGACCGAGGCGATGCTCTACGAGAAGTTCAGCCCGGCCGGGCCCATCCTCTCCATCCGGGTCTGTAGGGACATGATCACCCGCCGCTCCTTGGGCTACGCGTATGTGAACTTCCAGCAGCCGGCGGACGGTGAGAGCCGGGCCGGGCAGGCGGGCGGGCGGCCATGAGGCTCAGGCGGCGGCAGGCGGGCGGGCTAGGCCGGCGGGCCCGGGGTGGGGGGAGGGGGCGGGAGGGCATGTCACACCCCCCCTTTATCCAGGGCTGGCGGGGAGAGGCTCGGGCGCCAAGACCCCGGTTCCCCACACCAGCGGGAACTCGCGCAGCCGGCAGCCGCACGCCCCTCGCACGCCTGGCCACTTCCTCCTTTGCAACCATTTTCTCGGCCTCAGCCGCTCTCAAACTTTAGGGTGATGACGCGCTGGGAGGGTTAGTGAGATTGGGTTCTTCCACGGCTATTCCGCCAGTAGCCGCGGGATTCTGGGGCGTCGAGCGCCGAGCCCCCTTTTACGGTAATAGGTAGAGGCGCTCTTACCGTCCGAGTTTTTTGCCGGCGCCCCAGCACCGCGTGGAAGTGCAGCTTGGTGCTCGAAAAATACCACGTGTTGAACCCTGTAACCTCACAGGCCCGAGGCCTGTTTCTGCTACCGGCCCAGTTTCCTGGGAAAGCTACTGGGCCTTAGAATAAAGTTAATAGGGTGATGTGTAGTGGTGGTCCTCAGGTTTCTGATTACGTTCTTAATAACTTGTCAGTGATTGATGGTTCTACAAATGTAAATTATCTGTGAGCCATGCATTTGAGGTTTTCCCCTATCAAGGACTTCTCACTTGAACATAACTGCAGGGTTGGAGGTGAGATGTGGAGGATGACCCCTTTGAAGGCTATCGTTTTCTCAGGGAATGTAGATCATTTAAATGTTTTAATCAAGTTAGTTTCGTAGTACTGGTAATTTGTTCAGAATATTGTTTTTTTCTCTTCTGAAACTAATAGTTACTATGATTTTGAAGGGTTTTACTTGAAAAACGTGTTCCAATTTTGGCTGTAAAATGTTACTTGTGAACACAGTGTGAACTGGATCATTATTACTTACGTGGCATTGGAGTAGTTCGGGTTTCTTTATTTTTTTAAAAAGTGGTCCAGAATATCCATAAATGATGAGGAATGATTGAGTACTGAGTAACAGAATCAAATTAGCCAGAAACTTTTGGGGAAATAATATTGCTAACCTTGTATTTTTATTTTAAAGTTAAACAGTTCACAAAGACAAAATTTATAGATAGGATATGTGGCCTGATGGGTTTTGCCAGGATTTTTTCTTTATATCTGGATCAATTGAATTCCAAGTCAGCTTCACTCGATTTTATGGCCCAATTTTGCTTTTTTTTCCCCCGGGCTCCTTATATACATGTCAAGTATTCTAAAATATAAGGAATTTGTTTTTATTTTTGTAAAAAAAAAAGCCTTAACAGTGGAATTTTTTTAAGGGTTGAATTTAAACCTTTATTTTATTATATCCATTTAGAAGTTACTTATCAGCTTTTCACTAGGTAAAGTTAATATTGAGATTTGGGGTAGGCAAACTACTGAGTGACACTGAGCCAGAAGTTGTAAAACTGCACTGCAGGTTTCCTGCCTCTTTTGCTCTGTAAGCGTACCTCCAAATGTCCATTCCCTCGCAGTTCTCCCCACTCTGGGCAAGACTTAGTACTGACTGGAAGATCAAGTAGTAGTAGGGAATGTAAGCTTGGGTCAGGTAATCACAATCTAAAGAGTTGATAAGAGAACACTTGAACAAATCCTAGAGACCAGAAAATGGTAACTTTTGAAAAGGGGCTTTTATTTTTTTCTAAGCTTAACCATTTTAAATCCAAAGAAACAACTTTTTAAATTTCTTGGGATTTGAAAAAAGTTGAACTTTAGTTTACCATGGTTACAATACATCATATGTATTATCATTCTATACCAATAGAATATAGTGCTCTGACTGCTCAAAAGAAGATAGCATTTTTCCATTTATTTGTTTTCTATATGTACAAATTACTATCCTTCCAAATAGTTTTTTCAGTGGTTTTCTTTTTTTCTTATTTATTGCTACATGGATGGACTTGTAGAATAGCTTCTGAAGGTGACCAGTTTCCAATTTAACTTGAAGAGGTGACTCATTCAAAAGAAGCTCTAGCAAAATCAGCTAAAAACTAGGGGAGCTGAGTAGGTGTGGTCAATTGATAATGAGCTGACAGCTTATCTGTCTTCTAGAAAATGAAACTTTCATATGTAAAAAGTGGCTGGAAAATTTGTCCTCTCAATAACTTTAAAGTTACATTGGCATGGAATTTGTGAAACTTAGTGTAGAACTTAAAATGGACTATGTTTTTGGATTTTTTTTTTTATTTTTTATCCTCGAGGACATTTTTTTGCATTTATCTTCAGATAGGGAGGGAGGAAGAGAGAAACATCGATGTGAGAGAGACACATTGACTGGTTGCCACCCACACGACCCCAACCTTGCCGGGGACAAACTGCAACCAAGGTACGGGCCCCTAGGGAGAACCAAACCCAGGACTCTGGTCCTCGGGCCGACGCTCTAACCACTGAGCCAAGCTGTTCAGGGCTGTTTTTCTCCTTTTAAGGGACTAGTCTTTTTCACTTAAGGATGTTTTTTTGTTTTTGTTTTTTTTTTTCATTTAATCTCAGCTTTTCTAATAAGTGCTTCTTTAGTGGTATGGGTGCACATGATTCTTCATAGATCCTGAAATCATAGGATAGATTTTGAAATTTTCTGGCATTATCCAGAAATAATTGGTTAAATTATCATTTAAGTACAAAAGTGATCTAAGGTAAAATTGGTTTTATATGTCAAGAAAGCATTAATAGTGAATTGTAAACATTGTAGACCTAGTAGTTCAAAAATTCTGTATTACACAGTTAATTATGCCAAACTTCACATTAGAGGGGTTTTTTGTTTGTTTGTTTTTAATAGAGCCTTACTTTTTTTTTTTTATCACTTTTTATCGCCTCTATGCTCTCTTCCACCTCCACCCATCCCCCTCCATCCCCGAAATCACCACACTGTTGTCCATGTCTACAGTTCTCTCTCTTTTTTTTTTCTTTTTTGCTCAACACCCCTCCACCCCCCCCCAGACTGTCTGCCTGCCCTCTATGAGTCTGTCTCTATTTTGCTTGGTAGTTTGTTCCTTGAATTCCACATTTGAGTGAAATCATATGGTACTTGTCTTTCTCTGTCACATTAGTTTTTGAAGGCCTGATTTAAATCTTGATCTGAATAGATATGGGTATAGCATTTCCTTTGCATGACATTAGGAAGTTGTGCCATGAATCATGGAAATCCCCCCCCCCCCAAATAATTCAGGGACTTTTATCTTTTAGGAAAATGGACTAATTTTTTTGTAATATTGGCAGTGATAAGCTGCCAATGAAAGGGCCATTTTGGCAAGCAATAGGGAAGAAGATAAAATGCTTAAAAGTTCAAAACTACACTTAGCCTGTAGATAATCTTCAATTGTCTAATGTCTTTTATACTGCTCATTAAGCAGATTTTATGTGAAAAGGAATCTTGGTCTCATGTTGACTAGGAACAAAAAGGTGCTTTTAAATATAATGGCAATTCCAGGGAAAGATTATTTTGGAAATACATCATTAGTAATAGTGTCATTCATTAACAGGTGGGAAATTTGGTTTCTGAAATTGTTTTCTCTTTATGTATTATACAGCTTAAATCTCAACTAGTTCCAAGTAAGGTCCAGCCATCTTGAAGTTTGAAAAAATAGACTGTGGGCCCAACCACTCCTCCCACACACAGTAGTTCATAAAATTTTAAGTGGCCTGTAAAAGTTTTAAAGTAACAATTCACTATGAAAATATCCTTCCTGCAGCGGAGCGTGCTTTGGACACCATGAATTTTGATGTTATAAAGGGCAAGCCAGTTCGCATCATGTGGTCTCAGCGTGATCCATCACTTCGCAAAAGTGGAGTGGGCAACATATTCATTAAAAATCTGGACAAATCCATTGATAATAAAGCACTGTATGACACATTTTCTGCTTTTGGTAACATCCTTTCATGTAAGGTAAGCAAAAATGTGACAGGTAAACATATTTACAGTGTTTTAGTTATTTGTGGTTCATTCATTAAAATAGCAACCATACTATTCACGGATATCTTTATTTCCCAAGTACCTGGTTTAGGTGACTGACAAGTTTTACAGTTGACCCTTGAACAACACACATTTGAACTGTGTGCCCACTTAAATGCAGATTTTTTTTCAATAAATGCCTGTACTGTTTTCTGTCTGTGGTTGGGAATCCGTGGATGCAGAGAACCACGTATGCATTATTGTACACCGTTTTATATAGGAGATTTGAACATCCACAGATTTTAGTATCTGCGGGGATCCTGGAACCAGTCCCCCACGGATACTGAGGAACAGTTTATGTGTTTGGGGAGTCAAAAGTAGTTATATGTGGATTTCGACCTCTCCCTTCAGTGTTGGTCAGCTGTATTTCTGAACACTGGGAAAATGCTAGATTAATAGTAACTAATGAAAAACTGCTATACATTTTTCCCTAGGTGGTTTGTGATGAAAATGGTTCCAAGGGTTATGGATTTGTACATTTTGAGACACAGGAAGCAGCTGAAAGAGCTATTGAAAAAATGAATGGGATGCTTCTAAATGATCGCAAAGTGTAAGTATAAAAATTAATCATACTTTAGATCTCTTTTTAATAGTTCAAATCAGTACATTAATTTTATAAGTTAATGTGTTTGTGCTCTTAAAAAGATAGAATAAAAATTTAAAAACCTACATCTTGGTAGATTTTATAATTGTGTTTTCTCCACATTCAATGTAACATATAAATAATAGTGAATTAATAGAGTAGTCAACATTCAAACCAAAAAGAAAGTTGGGTATACTGGGATATAAAGCTTTTTCAAAATAAGTGCATAGTTGAACTAGAAATCCAGATAGAAACTTAATCGTAATTCCTGAGGTAGTAATTAGCTCATTTTATATTTGAGGAAACTGAGGTTAAAGTAATTTACCTGTAATTAAATGCTGGCATGACAAGATAGGCTAGGATACAAACCCAGTGGTCTAAATTCTGAGCCCAGGGTGACTTTTTACTTGGTTATACTGCTGCAATTTATTGATGGGGTTAAAAGTTGTTTTATTTTTAGCCTTGTGAACCCCCTTGATCCCTTTAAAGAAAAAGCTGAATTAAACCAGAAGTCTTCATGATTAATATTCTGACGTAAATTTGTTCTTAAAGTTGCAGACTTTTAAAATAATGACACTGATGCCCAGGCCAGTGTGGTTCAGTTGGTTGGATGTTGTCCCATGCACAAGAAGGTTGCTGGTTTAATTCCTAGTCAGGGCACATACCTGGGTTATGAGCTCAGTTCCCAGTAGGGGGTGTGCAGGCGGCAGCCGCTCAATGTTTCTCTCCCTTTCCCTTTCTTTCTCTAAAGTCAATAAAAACATTTTATTTTATTTATTTTTCTTTATTGCTTTTAGAGAGAGAGGAAGGGAAAGGGAGAGAGAGAGATAGAAACATCGATGAGAGAACATCGACTGGCTGCCTCTTGCATGCCCCCCACTGGGGTTGGGCCCACAATCTGGGCACGAGCCCTGACCAGGAATCAAACCTGTGACCTCTTGGTGCATGGGTCAACACTCAACCACTGAGCCATACCGGCTGGGCAATAAGAACATTTTAAAAATAAATAAAATGACATTGATAAAACCTGCTATAGGTTGTAAGAATACAGATTTTATGAGCCCAAAGAAATGATAAATCTTAAATGTTTTATCCTCATTGTCAGTGGATATGGGTAAATTCAGCTGTGAGGTCATACTGTAAATGATCTGTGAGTTCATGTTGCTGTGTAATGATGGCATACAAATTGGGTTTGGTTGTAAGTCAGCTGCATCACTCTTAGGGTTTGGTTCTCATAAACCAGTGCATCAAGTGGTGTGATCAGTCTGTACATGAAGGAGTCATGCACATGATGTTACCTTTTTAAAATTCTGTGTCAATTACACGATGAAGGAAAGATTTTGTAATATGTGAAGAACCCAAGTCTAAGAAAACCAGCAACTCCTTCATATGAATGATGTTTACAAAGGCTAATTCTTAGTGTACATTCAAATGAGGAATATTCAGCATTAATAGTATTCACAGATGAAAATATAGTTTGCTTGTCACAGCATTTTAAGGGGGGAAAAGTGCCCATCACTGGTGGGGTGGTCTAGATTAAATAAAGACATGATTTATTGCTGTTTTGAGTATAAAATGGTATAGCCCTTTTGGAAAACTGTGTATGTATAAATTTAAGATCATTTATATACCCTTTGAACTTCTGTGATTTCTGCAACTCAGTCATAAAAACAAGTAACGTCTCATAAAGTTCCAGCATTGTTTACAAAGGCAGACAGTTTTTGTAAATAATTATGGCCACAAGGAATATTGTGCTACCACTGAGAACATTTATAAAATTAGTAACATGGAGAAGCATCCATGTGGGTGGGTGGGGGGTGATAAAAGGAAATAAAATCATAAGTATCTCCTTTAATGTTCTTAAACGCAGAATACAAAAAGAAATGAAAAGTCAGTCATACCCTGGCCAGTTTGGCTCAGCAGTTGGAGCATTGGCCTGTGGACTGAAGGGTGTTGGGTTCAATTCCCTGTCAAGGGCATGTACCTGGGTTGCAGGTTCGATCCCCAGTCCTGGTAGGGTTCGTGCAGGAGGCAGCCAGTCGATGCACCTTTCTCACATTGATGTTTCTCTCCCCCCCCCCCCTTCCATGCTAAAAAATTAATGGAAGAATATTCTTGGATGAGGAGTAACAAAAAAACAAATGAAAAGTCAATCATGTTTTGAGTGGGATTATTGGAAATTTTTTTTAACTTTCATATATATTAAATATTCTTCAATGACACGTACTACTTTTTTAAACACATTTTGTTGATAATGTAAAAAAATCATGTGGGACTATTGTATGTTAAGAGTATAGAATTAAGAAGTTATACTTTAAGTTAGGAGATTGCAAAGTACAAGAGCCACTTTGAAATAGCAGCTGTGAAAGCTTTTAAGTCTTTTTTAAATTTATTTTTTAATCCTCACCCAAGGATATGTTTTAGAGAGAGGGAGACAGAGAAACATAGAAACATTGAAACATGGATTTGTTGCCTACTGTACGCACCCTGACCTGGGATTGAACCCACTACCTAGGTATGTGCTCTGACTAGGAATCGAACCTGAAATTTTTTGGTATACGTGATGACACTCCAACGAGCCACACCTGGCCAGGATGCTTTTATGTCTTTTCTATGGCATCCCACTCATCTGTAGTAATAGGTGTGATCTCTTTAACCCTGGGTTAGCTGGACAGAAGGGAGAGAAGTGTGTATTAAGAAAAATGTTTTTTGCCCTGGCCAGGTAGGTAGCTCAGTTGGTTAGAGCGTTGTTCCAATACACCAAGATTGCAGGTTCGATCCCTGGTCAGGACACATACAAGAACCAATGAATGGCCCTGGCCGGTTTGGCTCAGCAGTTAGAGCTTCGGCCGGAGAGTCCCAGGTTTGGTTCCCGCTAAGGGCATGTACCTCAGTTGCAATTTGTCCCTGGTCCCGGTTGGGGTCGTGTGGATGGCAACCAATCAGTGTCTCTCTCACATCGATGTTTCTCTCTCTTCCTCCCTCTCTCCCTCCTGCTTTATCTGAAGATAAATGCAAAAATGTCCTCGGGTGAGGATAAAAAAAAAGAACCAATGAATGCATAAATAAGGGTAACAGCAAATCAATGTTTCTCTCTCTGTCTCCCTTGACCCCTTCCCCCTTTATGCCTTCCCCTCTAAAAGACAATAAAACTGAAGGGGAATAAGAAGGGTTTCTTTTTTTTGTGATTATAGTTATGAAATTTGTTTTTATATTTTATGCTTTGATTTTTTTCAATTGAGACTCTGTTTTACTGTGTTCTCTTTATTAGAGATTCTGAAATTATCAGTAACATTTACAGAATCAACCGTCATGCTTAATTAATCTGAACTTCATGAAATGGAACCTAATTGTATAGTCTTTACATATTTTACTAGATTTGTTGGGCGATTTAAGTCTCGTAAAGAACGAGAAGCAGAACTTGGAGCTAGGGCAAAAGAGTTCACCAACGTTTACATCAAGAATTTTGGAGAAGATATGGATGATGAGCGCCTTAAGGATCTCTTTGGCAAGTTTGGTAATGTGTCTGAATTAAATTTTTACACTTAAAATTCTGAGTAATTGCTCCGTATTAACTTTGGCTAATTTTACTAAAAATAATTAAAAAGAGACTTCCATGGTACTTGAGATATTTGTAGTTTTTTAAATTAAGCTACTGGTAGTCTATTATACTACATAGTAGTATATATAAACAGAATTCTATCCAGTTTAAAGATTGCATAGCGTTGTATTAGCACCGTAAGGTGCGGCTGCAGTTGAACAAGATTTAAAAGGTTTTGCTGTGTTAAATTGTGGTGGACTTATCCACTTACAGATCCCATCTCATCAGAGGCATGCATGTGAAAGTGCAGTGTTTGATTATGGGACAGGAAAGCTGTGGCCAGCTTTATTTAGGTTCGTTGGTTAGTCTTAGGAGCATCATGTTTGAGCAATTTAACATTGACTTAAAAAGACAAGGCCAAACAAAGATCCAGATTTTCCAGGAATATCTCCTTGAGATGGCCTTCTGAATCCATGGGATCTTAACTACTCTTCCCTTTCATTTCAAATTAATGGAGTGTAATCAGCTTTATTTTATTTTATTTATTTATTTAATTTTTTTTTTATTTTTATCGATCTTTAGAGAGAGAGGAAGTGAGAGGGAGAGAGAGATGGGACCATCGATGAGAGAGAACATCGATTGGCTGCCTCCTGCATGCCCCATACTAGGGATCAGGCCCACAACCTGGGCATATGCCCTGACCGGGAATCGAGCCGGCGACCTCTTGGTGCATGGGTTGACACTCAGCCACTGAGCCACACCGGCCAGGCACCAGCTTTATTTTAAATAGTGTTTAAGTGACCAGGAGATGAACTTAAATTAAATTGTACACGTTTACATATGATTTGCTTGCCCCATACTCTTTGTTTTCCTTGTATTGAACTTTGGTGGCTTTTTTTAAAGCACTTCAAATAAAGAATTTGTGGAAATTCAATAATTTTCTATTGCTAAGTTAACATGCCACATTGGACCTCTCCTTTGAGCAAAAAAATGTTATTTTGCACAAAGATAGATTGTGTAAGATGAGAAAATGTGACATCATGTCTTGCATCTTAGTATTCCAAATTTTCTTTAGTGATTGGCTTTTGTATATTTCATTTGTCTTTTTTAAATTAGAAGCTGTTTCTAAAGTCGGGTTGGATATTGCTAAGCCCTTATTTCAAATAATGCTGTCAGTTGACCATCAATATATAAATTTGTCAATTATATTCTTTATGGCTTTGAATAGCAGAGATTGAAAATACAGCCTTAGGACTGAGGCACATTCAAAAGTAACAGTATACCTGTGCTCCTACATCTTGCAAATTCTGTATAATCAAATGTGATTTTTTAGCCGTTTTGACCCTCCCTACCTGAGATAATATGCACCTCAGTTAAGTGTCTTTTTCACTTGGGGTGGGGAAGGGGGCATGTGAATTCAGAAACATGCCACCTCCTCCAGGTGATTCATTGTCTTCCCAAATGTCAGACTCTGTATTCCTTCCCCTGCCTGTTGAAATCAAGTGGGCCAGAGGTTAAAGAAATTCTTATTTGTTAAATCTGATGTCAAGAAAACCAAATTGTTGAGTTTAAAAAAAAGCGTATCTGTTTCATACTACTGCTGAGAATAAAACTTCATTTTTACAGTTGTCTAAAACATACCTCCATAAATGGAAGTAGGAATGTTTCAAGGAATAGAGTATTTACTTAGCTTCTTATAGTAGACATAAAGGGTCTTTGAAGAGAATATTTAATGCCCATGCATGGTTTTGTTTTGTGTGTTGAAATTTGAAATGTATAAACTAAATGTTGTATGGAGTATATTTGAATCATTAAAAAAATTTTGTTTTAGGACCTGCCTTAAGTGTGAAGGTAATGACCGATGAAAGTGGAAAATCCAAAGGTTTTGGATTTGTAAGCTTCGAAAGGCATGAAGATGCACAGAAAGTAAGGCTTAAATATACAAATTAAAAGCACTGTGGGTTTTCTGTATTTTACATAAAGGGATTTAAAATTGGGTTGCTCTTAATGTTGAAATTTACATGCATACCAGTGGCTATTTCTTTTTTTTTTATTCCTCACCTGAGGATATTTTTCTATTTATCATCAGATAGAGTGGGAGGGAGAGAGAGACACATTGACTGGTTGCTTCCCGCACGACCCAACCAGGGCCTGGGATGAACCACAACCGAAGTATGTGCCCTCGACCAGAATCGAACCCGAGACTCATTGGTCCACGGGCCAACACTCTAACCGCTGAGCCAAACTGGCAAGGCCCCAGTGGCTATTTTACATATTCATCTTTACATAATATTGTTTTGAATTATTTGGATTTTATATATTTTGAGGGTATAAATTGGGAAACCTAAATTTTCCCAAAATCTCAAGTTTAGTTTTTGTGATGGGTCTATGATTAGCTTTCATAACTTAATAAACTTTATTGTTAAAGTAATGAACTTCCATATTTCAAGTAAGTAATTTAAATTTTTGTGATTTCTGTAGGCTGTGGATGAGATGAATGGAAAGGAGCTTAATGGAAAGCAAATTTACGTTGGCCGAGCTCAGAAAAAAGTGGAACGGCAGACGGAACTTAAGCGCAAATTTGAACAGATGAAGCAAGATAGGATCACCAGATACCAGGTTCATTTTTTTTTGTTTTAATCCTCACCCGAGGATATTTTTCCATTGATTTTTTTTTTTTTTTTTTTTTGAAAGAGTGGGAGGGAGGGAGAGAGAGAGGAGAGAAAGAAAGAGAAACATCAGCGTGAGAGAGACACATCAATTGGTTGGACCCCAACTGGGGCCAGCAATCAAGCCTGCAACCCAGGTACGTGCCCTTGACCGGGAATCCTCAGGTTCTTGGGCCTACGTAACTGCTGAGCCAAACTGACCCAGAGCTACCAGGTTCATTTTGAATTGAACAAGCAAAATAAGACAGGGAGGGATGAGGAAATCTATTTTACGTTCATTTCACTTACTGCCAGGTAATGGTGATTTGAGAGGGAAAGGAGAAGACACTGGGTAAAACAGTAGGAAGTGTGCTTAAGTACCACCACAGTTTTTCTTCCTTTTCTGTGGTGTTTGTTTGTTTGTTTGTTTATTTATTTATTTATTTTAGGGTGTTAACCTTTATGTGAAAAATCTTGATGATGGTATTGATGATGAACGTCTTCGGAAAGAGTTTTCTCCATTTGGTACAATCACTAGTGCAAAGGTAAGCATGTGAAGGTTTTGTTTTTAAGATTTTGGAAAAATCCATGGATATATGTATTTAAATTTCACATCAAAATGTAGTTCTTTTTTACTTGGTAAACGAATAGTTAAATAGGTCCCCACCCAGAATCTTTTCCTGGAAATCAAGTTTTTGCTTCATTACTTTAAAAAAAATTCAAATTTGATGTGGATGTTGTGGCCCGATGGTTTATTTTTGCAGATGAAGTGTTCTAAATTCTTTCCTGAGGAAGACTGGTTGATGACCCTAGTTACTGACTGATCCTCAGTGATATGCACTGTTCTACACTTTGTCAGACTCATGTTTTTACTGGTTAAAGTAGGCAGTTTATTAGGGAACTATACCTTTTAACTCTTGGGTTAATCTTTATTCAGTTATTTATTCTAAGGAGTCAAATTTGAAGCAGCCCCCTATCAGTAGACATCGTTTTTCCTTTTTCTTGAGGTCAGAAATTGACAAATACAACAGTAGGATTATTCTATTCTAAATTCTGGAATTTTGATTTAAGGTCCTCTGCTCTAGGTGTTTTTTATGGTGCTCAAGGTCCAAGAATCTGGTAGTTTGTGCACATATATTTTAGGGGGTGGGAGGGAGGGGTGGAAGGAGTGTCTAAAACTTTAGTCAGTTTCTCAAAAGAGTATAGAAAAAATTAAAACTCAGTGCTCTGGATTGACCTGTAGCTTATCTTTCTACTCAGCTTTTCCTGGCAAACCCATTGACCAAGGAAGTTTCTGTGAAAGTGAGATGTTAGGGGCACAGTAGATGAATACAAATAAAAAAGCAAGTGATGTGGTTGCTTTGTTTTGCAGCCTATGCTTTTGTAAGAGTACCTGGAGTGTGATAGCAGTTATTCCTGAGTGTATATTCTCAGTATGTTCCCTGAAAGTTGTTTAAACTGAATGTTGTGCATCAGCTTACTTTGAATATATGAGGCATGCGTGTTTTACAAAAGAGTGCTTATTAAATTCTTTTTTTAAAGCCCTTTGTGGATTATAATATCACTACAAAGAGGTGAAAAGTTTAGCAAGAATTTATTTTGGAGGAGGAAGTCATTATGTTGATTTAATAGTGCTTGCTGAAAAAACACACACATGTATATATCAAGGCAGAAGGACAAAAAGTGAAAGGCGATTCCAGCATTCTCCCATTTTCATTCTGAGGTGGAGATTTGGGTGGCTTTTCTAGATGATTTTTCATGCTTGTCCAAACAGTTAATATGTATAAATTGTTTTTTTGTTTTGCATTTATCTTCAGATAGAGAGGGAGTGAGAGAGACACATCGAGTGGTTGCCACCCACACAGCCCCAACCAGGGCCGGGGACAAACTCCAACTGAGGTTCGTGCCCTTAGCGGGAACCGAACCCGGGACTCTCTGGTCCGCGGGCTGATGCTCTAACCAGTGAGCCAGACCAGCCAGGGCTGTATAAATTGTTTTTAGAAAACAGGATTATGCCATACATATTCTGCAGTTTGATGTTTTATTTAACAGTATATCTAAATACATATTTCAGAGATTTTCTCATTTTTTTGCTAAGGGCTAAATGGATGTACCATAAATTATTTTACTGTACCTGTATTGATAAGCATTTGGGTTGTTTTGCATGTTTCCACTGTTAAATCCACCTCTCTAATAAACATTTGTGTGTGTGTGTGTGTGTGTGTGTGTGTGTGTGTCTTTGCACACATGCCAATATTTCTGAAGTTCTAGAATTGAAATTGCTGGTTTGTGGACATATGTATTTAAAATCGATACAACAAAACTGTCCAAAAGGGCTGAACAAATTTCTACTAGTCTTGTAATTTAGTAGAAAGCAGTATATTATCTTTTCAAATTGTGGCATATTTTTCTTGTCTTTCCTATTTTTGCTTTGAGAATCTATCTGGCAATTTTATTTTTTCATGTGATGTGAAGAAGAGATCTAACTTAAACTCTCTTCAGTTATCCCAATGTATCATGTACCAAATAGTTCAAAGTCCATCCTTTCCTCACTAATTTTTAAATGTTAATTTTAATGTACTAAATTTTCATAATTGCATGGGTATGTTTCTAGGTTCTTTTCAATTTAGATATAATTGACTTACAACATTAGTTTCAGGGTTATAATACAGTGATTCAGTATTTGTTTATATTGTGAAGTGATCACGACAATTCATCATCATATATAGTCACAAAATATATTTTTCTTATAATGAAAAAACTTTTAAGAACTCTCCTAGCACTCTTCAAGTATACAATACAGTATTATTAACTATAGTTCCCATGCTGTACATTACATTTCCATGATTTATTTTGTAGCTGGGAGTTTGTACTGTTTAACTTCCTATGCTCAGATTTCTTACACCCCCACCTCTCTGACACCCACCAGTCTGTTTTCTGTATCCATGAACTTGGGAGTTTTTTTTTGTTTCTTTTCTTTTGTTTGTTTGTTTTTATTCCACATATAAGTGAGATTGTTGGAGTCTGTTTTATCGCCATTTTGTTTATTCCTATGCTGCCAGCATACTGTTTAATGTAGCTGGATAAGCATACTTATGTATATTGCCAGGATAGTGAGGAGTTTGAAGAATTCTTTGCATCTCCTCATTGCTCGTTTAAAAGATCTTTGAGCCAATGGAAGCTTCCTCCTAAATATTATTTATACCCCAATATTCATGGCCCTATCTGGTTTTTAGTGTGAAGTTTTTATTTTAAAATAGGAGTATTATAAGATTCCATCTGCTTTCCCTCCCCCTCTTTCCTCTCTAAAGAGTAGTAAAGCATTTTGTCAGCTTGAATTGCTAGAAGAGTCAAATTTTAATTGTGGATATTTCTAGTGGCACTAAGAGTCAAATTTAGTAGGCCTTGAATGTATTTAGATATTTAAACCTTAATTTGAAAATCTTAATATCTAACTGAATATCTAAAGTTGCTGTTGAACCCCTAACCCTTTACTTCCTCCTTTGCTTAGCTAGGGTAATGCATGTGTGTAGCTTGCCCTTAATATTTGGATACTAAGGAAAAATAGTGGGAAAATGGTGAAAGTATTAACAGGGTTTAGTTATTTGAGTCAGTAACTATAATTGTAATGCTCTCCTTTTTGTGCCTCATTTTACCACTGCATTAACCTTGTTTAATATTTTTTTTCTTTCAATAGGTTATGATGGAGGGTGGTCGCAGCAAAGGGTTTGGTTTTGTATGTTTCTCCTCCCCAGAAGAAGCCACTAAAGCAGTTACAGAAATGAATGGTAGAATTGTGGCTACCAAGCCACTGTATGTAGCTTTAGCTCAGCGCAAAGAAGAGCGCCAGGCTCACCTCACTAACCAGTATATGCAGAGAATGGCAAGTGTGAGAGCTGTGCCCAACCCCGTAATCAACCCCTACCAGCCAGCACCTCCTTCAGGTTACTTCATGGCAGCTATCCCACAGGTACATTTTTCTGTTTAGTCATTTTTTGTTTTGTTTTGTGACAAAAGTAGTAACAATAAAGCCTTGGAGATAAATATTAGACATGTGAATGACTGAGTTTTTAAAAATGCTTAAAGTGTGAGAACCTGCATTTGGTGTATAACAGGTATATATTTAGAGTATATAACTAGTTGCATTATTCCGTTTTCTTTTGCTGATATATTTGCTTGCTTTCTACAGACTCAGAACCGTGCTGCATACTATCCTCCTAGCCAAATTGCTCAACTAAGACCAAGTCCTCGCTGGACTGCTCAGGGTGCCAGACCTCATCGTAAGCCTTTTATTTTTCTCTTAAGGGGATGAATTATTTGGGATAAAAATATACATGAGGCGCCTTGGCTGGTTTGGCTCAGCAGTTTAGAGCGTCGGCCCGCGGATCAGAGAGTCCTGGGTTCAGTTCCCACTAAGGGCATGTACCTTGGTTGCGGTTTGTCCCCAGCCCTGGTTGGGGTCATGTGGGTGGCAACCAGTCGATGTGTCTCTCTTGTGTCAAAGTTTCTCTCTCTCTTCACCCCTCTCTCTAAAGATAAATGCAAAAAAAAAAAATGTCCTCGGGTGAGGATAAAAAATATATATATATTTTATATATATATATATAAAAACAGGCCAATTAGCTGTTTTATTTCAGTGGTTTATTAACTTGCTTTTCATAATTTATGGTTGTCCATTTTGAGGATTCTAGAATCTTTTCTTTTTCAAAAAAGAATTGTAAAATGCTTCACCACTCCTGTCTTACTGAGACATTGATTTCTGTGCTGGTTTGATTTTCCTTTATAAGTTTGTGAATGGATGGAACTCTTTCTTACCTATTTTATTTGTTTTAGTTAATATTTCTGTCTTTCTATTTTATCTTGTTAGGATCCAACTTTTTTTTTTTTTTAAGATTTTTAAAATTGATTTTTAGAGAGAGAGAAACTGATTTGAGAGTGGAAAAGTGATCAGCTGCCTCCCACATGTCTCCTACCAGGATCAAGCCTGCAACTGGGGCACATGCCTTGACCCAGCAGCCTTTGATGCATAGGACAAAGCCCAACCAACTGAGCCACACTGGCCAGGGCAGGATCCAACTCTTAATTTCATATTTGGTTGGGCAGTGGTTTTAAACGATTTTGTTTTGTGTATGAGGACCAGGGTCTTGGCATTTTTGGCCTTGCCCTGTCTGTAGAATAGTGCTGTGTTGCAGGAGCACTTAGAATGAGGTTCATGTGTCATGTTCAGATACTAATAAGTACTTGTTGGATGAATGAATGTTTATTTACTGCTGCTCTGATCTTACAAATCTGGGGAAATTGCAGGTGTGAGACTAAGTGTTAAAAAATCGTTTTGTGCAAACCTCAAAAAAAGCAACATGAACACTTTTCAGTGAGTTTTGCCTGTTAATGTGTGTTCTTATCTTTAAATGCAGCATTCCAAAATATGCCCGGTGCTATCCGCCCAGCCGCTCCTAGACCACCATTTAGTACTATGAGACCAGCTTCTTCACAGGTTCCACGAGTCATGTCAACACAGCGTGTTGGTGAGTCATAACCCTGCGTGTAAAAAATGGATCTCCAATTTGAAGTAGCAGGGTAAATGTACAAAACTGTTTTTTGGGTTTTTTTTTTAGCTAATACATCAACACAGACAATGGGTCCACGTCCTGCAGCAGCTGCTGCTGCAGCTACTCCTGCTGTCCGCACCGTTCCACAGTATAAATATGCTGCGGGAGTTCGCAATCCTCAACAACATCTTAATGCACAGCCACAAGTTACCATGCAGCAGGTATGGACTTACTGATTTCTTCATAAAGGTGACAGAACCTTGGGCAATCAAAGAAATTGAAGACCAACTGTATGATATAGGAGAGCTTAAGCTGTCTAGAACATCTTGTTAATTGTTCCATTAATTGATAGTAAAAATGTCTTATCTGCCTCATATTATAGACATGAGGCAAGCATTCAATTAGACAAGCATTCAGCATTTTCCATTCTTAATTTACTTGTGTGGCTTGAGAGTTTTGTTTGGCATAGCTGTAAGGAAGAAACGGTAAAATCAAGTTTAGTTTGTGAGATTTGGCTCACTTTTTTTTTTTTTTTTACCCTGGGACCAAAACTGTCATTGATCATAGTAGGAATCTGGTTCCAAAGAGTACTCCAGGTTTTAAAAACGAAATATCCCATGTGGTTCTAATACTTGAGCAAATGAGTGTTAGTAGCTCTCTTTGGCTGTATTTCTGATTTACTCCGCTTCTATTTATGCTCAGATTACAGTCTTTATCACTTTACTGAATTTTCAGTGATGACTGTTGCTTGTACTTGCCATTATTTCTGTACTTGACTAAACTTAGGAATTTTCCTGTTTTATATCTAGCCTGCTGTTCACGTACAAGGTCAGGAGCCTTTGACTGCTTCCATGTTGGCATCTGCCCCTCCTCAAGAGCAAAAGCAGATGTTGGGTAAGTACCTTTGTCTTACCTAGTCATTTAGAGATTAGGAAGACACATAGACTTCCTTTGTACCTAATAATGACAGCTAGGGTGGTGAGATTGATCTGAATTGGCATGAGTGGTTATGATGGCACAGTTTGTCTCCCTGACTAATTTAAAGCCCAGGAAGCTATCAGTGTGTCGCTTTTAATGGATAGGCTAATAGAGCATCACACCCCTACTTGCCATACATTGCCACCACATTGTTGGAAGAGGGAATTTGAACCAAATGAAGAAAGAATTTTGGCTTTGAGCACAGATTTAACAATTTAATATAGTAACATAGCTTTATCTCTCTCTTTTTCTTGCAAACCGATACTGCCAAGAATTAATTGCATTGTGGTGGATATTAATCTGTTTTATAGTAGTTTTCCCATAAAAGATATATTGAAACGATAGGTCATGGGTTAGCATATATGTGCTATATACAAAAGGTTCTTAAATCAGTTTTAATATGGTAGATGCCTTTAAGATTTTTTTGATTGAAGTTTTTGAAATGTTTTTGTCCCTAGGTGAACGGCTGTTTCCTCTAATTCAAGCCATGCACCCTACTCTTGCTGGTAAAATCACTGGCATGTTGTTGGAGATTGATAATTCAGAACTTCTTCATATGCTTGAGTCTCCAGAGTCTCTCCGTTCTAAAGTAATTTAACTTTATCATTTATCTAACAACCTCTTAGACTACATATATTTCAGAGCTGTTTGTAGGAACTTAATTTTATAGGATATTTTAAAGTGCTATATTACAGAGTGGGGCAAAAGTGGGTATACAGTTGAGAGTACACTAAACAGTTCATTCTTGGATTATTATTTATTATTGTATTATTTTCCATACAAACAATTGCAAACCTACTTTTGTACCACCCTGTACAAGCCATACACAGTTCTAAGAGCTTTATAAGTATTAATTGTAAGTTCTATGGTGCTATTATTCCCATTTTATAAAGGGGGGGGCGGGGGGACAAGCATAGAGAGGTTGAGTAATTTGCCCAGTGCTTACAAAGCTTAGGAAGTGGCAGAGCTTGGTTTCAGATCAGTCATTTTAACTCGTGTCCATGCTATCTTAACTGCTGCTACTTGACTGGAAAAAGATAGTGATATTTGCTAGTATTTTTCAGCTTTGAAGTATTTTTGGTGAGAGAGTAAGAACTATAAGGGGGGTTCATAATTCTGGAACAGTGATGGAGTGGAACCCAAAAAGATGTGGATACAGTTGGAATATTTTTTGGATTAACAGTTCTTTCTACTTTACCTTTGGACATTTGTGTATAGTCAAGTTGAGATTCTTCTAGTTACTTCTTTCAGAGCCGGTTTGTTTTTTTTTAGGTTGATGAAGCTGTAGCTGTACTACAAGCCCACCAAGCTAAAGAGGCTGCCCAGAAAGCAGTTAACAGTGCCACTGGTGTTCCAGCTGTTTAAAGTGAGCTTTCCCTTGTGTTTATTGTTTTAAGCTTATTTCCTTAATCTTTTATAACAGTGTGAGCATATTTTGAAACATAGCAAAAATTTATTTTACCATTAAATCCCAATGTATTGCTAATTTTTCAAAGAAGTAGAAATGTAAAATAATTAAATTTTACCTGTTATCCTGGTATTGACTTGAATTTTCAAACTCAAAGCATGATTAAACATTTTGTATAGTAAGTTTTAGTAAATTGCCTGTATTGGCCCTTTGTGTACATTACTCTCAGTGGACTTGCCTAGCTTTTATACCTTTCCTTGGGTGCCAGTAATGACAGTTCCCTTTTAGCCTTTAATATTGCCCTTCATTACTCCCAAGAAACAGGGTAATGTAGCTGTTGAGCCAGGACCAGAGATTGGCAAAGCTTTGCTGTAAAGGACCAGATAGGAAATATTTTGGGCTTTGTAGGCCTTTTTGATTTTGTTTGCAGTTAACTTGACTCTCACTGTTAATAGTGTGAAAGCAGCTATAGACAATATGTAAACAAATGAGTGTGGTTGTGTTGTAGTAAAACTTGAGAGAAACAGGCTGCAAACTGTATTTGGCCCATGGCTTTAATTTCCTACTCCCAAGTATAGTATTGGTCTTATCTTCCTTGTTTTGTTGGTTTTTTGTTTTATTGACGCATATTTGATATATAACGGGCAAATTTAAGGTGCACCACGTTAATTTGACACATTACTATATTGTGATATGATTGCCATTGTAGCAATGCTTAGCACCTCTGTCACTTTACGTAATAATCCTTTCTTTTTAGTGGTTGGAATAATTAAGATCTAGTCTCAGAGCAAGTTTTATGATTATAATCTTTCTCTCCCCACCCCCCTCTTACAGATTGATCAGGGACCACGAAAAGAAACTCGTGCTTCACCGAAGAAAAATACCTAAACATCGAAAAACTTAAATATTACGGGAAAAAAAAAACATTGCAAAATATAAAATAAATAAAAAAAGGAAAGGAAACTTTGGACCTTATGTACCGAGCAAATGCCAGGTCTAGCAAACGTAATGCTAGACCTAGATTACTTATTGATTTAAAAAAAAAAAAAAAACAAAAAGAAAAAAACAAAAAAAATAGTAAAATATAAAAACAAATTAATGTTTTATAGACCCTGGGAAAAAGAATTTTCAGCAAAGTACAAAAATTTAAAGCATTCCTTTCTTTAATTTTGTAAATGTCACTTCTGTTTTAAATAACAGAATTGATAACCGAGCAAGGAAACATAATTTGGATTATAAAATTCTTGCTTTAATAAAAATTCCTTAAACAATGCATGGTGATGTTATGCTATTTTATTTCTCTTGGTAATGAGCTGGAATTAGTATAAGAAACCCTTTGTGGCAAAGGTGCTGATAAGTTTCAAGAGTGTCTTGGTTTTGTGGAAAAGAGGAGACAAGACAATTCCTCTAAAGTATTTTATGAATTTAGATTTCCTTGTGAATTCTTAAACAAGGTGTATCTGTATTTGTTCAGTGATCTTAACTTTTTTTTTTTTGAGGTGATGCCAGTTACTAAGGTTTTCTAAGCTGGGAGATAATTATCTTAAGTCTTTGTTTATATGGTAGAAGACAGTAACAACAGGTTACTATGTATAGAAGAGAGTGTCTTGGGTATAATTGATATTGATTAAATATCAAAAAGTTAGGATTCATTTTAAGCCTTATTGATGATTATATGACTTCATCTCAGTATAATACCTTATCCAAAGTACTTATGAAAAATGAAGATTAGGGGTTCTGTCTCTAGAGAATGAATTTTAGAAGACTGGGGCAAGACCCAGGACATTTGAATGAAACATATCCCTGGCAATTTAAATGCACTTTTGAGAATGGTTTCAACAGCTCTGTTGCCGTTGGGAGCAAATAAAATAAATCTAAATAAAAAACCATTCCTATGACAGTGTTAGCCCGCTTTGCATAATGAAGCCTTATATTGCTCTGTACCTGGAATGCTTTTCACTTTGGCTTCCTGTTTTGAAACTCGATCCACCTCTTTATCTCATGTTTAAAATCTGTGCTTTATAGGCATTCTACTGACTGTTTTGTATTTTGCCTAACCACAGACTTGCCCTCTAAGGGGCTTGACAGTTCATTAAGATGAAAACAATTTCTCAGTCACCATTAAAGTTTTTCCTCAATGCTTTAGGAAGGTGGAGAAGTATATACATATCCTGTTTTTCAAAATTTGAGTACAAAATGGTTCAAGCTTTGATATTTTAAAGGAGTGGGCTTTAGTTTGCAATACCTTAGAAGCTGTATCTATAAACTTCCCACAGTTTAAAACTATTCCAAAATCTAGAGTTGCAGATACGAGTTTGCAGACAGTAGCTTTCTTTTTTTGTTAATCCTCACTCGATAGGTTTTCTTTTTTTTTTTTTAGGGAGAGAGAAACACCGATGTGAAAGAGACACATCATTCAGTTGCCTCCCACACATGCCCAGACCTGGCAGGGTATCAAACCTGGGCCCCTTTGGTGTGTGGGCCGATGCTCTTAACTACTGAGCACACTGACCAGGGTAACAGTATTTTTCTTTATATGATTTTCTGTGATGCAGATAAATTGTTTGCATCTGTTCTGCAAATACTTTTATTTTCTTGGTGAAGCAAACTTCTGACTGGAGAGAAGCCAACAAAACTAAAGTTTGTGATCTGGCAGGAATCAATTTAGAAAAAAAACTTACACTCCATCCTCATGGTTTAAGGTCAGCTAAAGGAATGTATCTTGTTTACATATGCTATCTTTGATTATACAAGTCACGTGCTGCTTAACAATGGGGATACATTCTGAGAAATACATTATTAGGCAATTTCTTCCTTGTGCGAACATCATAGAGTGCACTTAACACAAACCTAGATGGTACTTTCATAGGACTGGCAGCACAGGCTTGTTTACACCAGCATCACAAACACTTGAGTAATTTGGTGTGCTTTGATGTTATGATGGCTGTGACATCACTCGGCAATATGGATTTTTCAGCTGTTATAATTTATGGGACCACCATTGTATACCCAGTCTGTTAGTGACTGAAATGTCGTGCAGAATATGACTGTACTTTGCCTCCCATCAAACTGTAGTCCAGGGTGGCTTACTGGGAATACGTGTTGGGGATATGAACTGAGAAATGCATCATTAGCAATGTGTCATTGTGCCAGCATCATAGTGTGTACTTACCCAAATATAGCCCACTACACATAGGTTATATGGTATAACCTGTTGCTCCTAGGCTACAACCTGCACAGGATTTTACTGTTCTGACTACTGTAGGCTATTGTAACACAATGGTATTTGAGTATCTAAACATAGAAAAAAGAAACAGTAAAAATATGACATAAAAGATAAAATAGAACACCTGTATAGGGCACTTGACCATGAATGGAGCTTGCAGGACTGGAAGTTGCTCTGGATGAGTCAGTGAATGCTTAGTGAATGGAAGGCTGAAGACGACAGTAAACTAAACACTGAACGCTTAGGCTACACTAAATTTATAAACTGTTTTTCAATAATTAACCTTAGTTTACTGTAACTTTTTAATTTTGTCTTAATTTTTTTCACTTTTGAATCTTGTAATGGAACAGTAAGCTTAAAACTAACACTTGTACAGCTGTACAAAAATATTTTCTTTATATCATTTTATATGCTTTTTTCCTATTAAAAATATATTTTTAAATTTTTAAGCTTTGTTAAAAATTAAGACACAAACACACAATTAGCCCAGGCCTGAAGGATCATCAATATCACTGTCTTCCACCTCCACATCTTGTCCCACTGGAAGGCCTTCAGGGGCAATAACACGCGTGGAACTGTCATCTCCTATGATAACTGCCTTCTACACCTCCTGAAGGACCTGCCTTAGGCTATTCCTGAGGCTGTTACTGTTTTCAGAAATTTGTCCGTGGTGGTTTGCTTGGCTTGTTTTTTTTCTGTTATAGGTATTCTTGTAAGCAGGTAATGCATCATGAACATTCCTGTCCATTAGTGAAAACCTGTCGGGTGTTGGGGTCCATGTTTTCAAACTTTTTAAGGAGCTTATTGAGGTCTGCAAAAGTTGCTAACTCCTTTACTGTGAATTTTCTTGGGGGTTCTTATTTGGCAGTTTCCTTTTTCCTCTTCAGCTATGTGTTCCTATTCCACCCCTAATAATTCATTAGTCAATTTCTCAGTAACCACCTCTAGGAGCTTAATATCATCCTCATCCACACCCAATTAGTTATTTGCCATGTCAACCACAGCCTTGTTGATTTTTGCAATTTCATCCTTAGCAAATCCTTTGAAGTCGTAAACCAACCTTTTAAGTGTCTTCCAGATGACATTTATACTCTTTTTTTTTGGTGACATCAGTCCAAGCCTCAGCAAGGTTCTTAATGAAGTCAATAGGTGTACTCCTTTCAGAATTGCATCAGTGTCTTCATTTGCAGCAATAACCTGGGCAAAGCTGGTATATAACTCCTTGACCCATTGGTTGGATCAAAGAAGTGTTTGGAGGGAGGAACACCACTTTGATATTGGGATGAAGATCACCGATAAAAGGAGAATGTCCAGGAGCATTATTAACAACAAGCAAAATCTTGAAAGGTATGCTATTCTCCAAATAGTACTTCATTTTGCTGGTTTAGCAATTCAGAAGGGCATCTTGGAAGAAGAGCTGGGTCATCCATGACTTTGTATTGTTCCTGTATGTAGTATACCGGCAGTGTGTGTTTATTGATAAGCTTGAAGGCCCTGGAGTTTCCACTGTGCCAGATCACAAAGGGTTTCAATTTGTAGCCTGCAGCACTGCCCCCAAGCAAGACTGTTATCCTGTCCTTAAAAGCCTTGAAACAAAATTAAAAGTGACTAAGGACTATAAAGGTACAAAATTAGTAATGGTTATTACTCCCTTATGGGTGAAAGTTCTTTCAGGTATCCATTTCCAGAATAGGGCATTTTCATCTATATTGAATATTGCTCTGACAAGTGATTTTCCTCCACAGTCAGCTTATCTGGAGTTTACAAAATTTTCTCTGCTGCCTTCACATCAGCACTGGCAGATTCTTCGCTTACTTTTACATTATGTAATGAATAACAATTCTTCAAATTGTTTAAGTTACCTGGAGCTAGCAGTAAATTCAACATCAGTCAGGTCTAGCCTTTACTTTCACCATTGCAAACATTTTTGTTTGTTTTGGTCATGATCATCATGGTGCTGAGAGGGATAAGCTCTGTGTCTGGTCTTCAATTGGGTCATTAGAAGTTTCTCCATGTCTGATATAGGCCCTTCTTGAGTTTTTTTTAGTCTCATTGCCTTCAATGAAGCAGGTCCTTTAACAGTTTCCATCACTTAGTTCTTGTTTTTCAAGAGTGTAGCTAAGGCCCTGGCTGGTGTGGCTCAGTTGGTTGGGCTTCGTCCTGTGCACAGAAAGGTGGTTGGTTCAATTCCTGGTCAGGGCACCTTCCCAGGTTGTGGGCTTGATTCCCCCCGTAGGGAGGCAGCCAATTAGTGTTTTGCTTTCACATTGATGTTTCTCTCTAAAAATCAATAAAGTTATTTAAAAAGATTGTAGCTAAGGTGGAATGGGACATGCTTGACAGGTGAGCAATAACCATCACTGACTTTCCACCTTCGTAGTCCTTAATCACTTAATTTTGTTTCCAGGTCATTCACTGGACATGGCCTCTTACTGGCAATATTAGTAAATTTTGTACACTTAGGGGCCATGATGAACACAACATGAGACTGAATCATTTGGTGCTTGATTTAATCAAGAGACATGGTAAACAAGATGTATGAGGCTGCTGCTGACATAACAGCATACTGTTTTACAGCAAACTTTTTTTTTTTTAAGTAGAAAGGCTATAAAATAGTGATGTAGTAAATACATAAACCAGTAATACTCATTTATTACCATTTCAAGTATTACATACAGTCGGCCCTCGTTTATCATGGTTAATCAGTTCCAGCCTCTACCGCGATAAATGAATTTCTGCAAAGTAGGATTCTTTTTTTTTTTTATAATTTTTTTTAACTGTATTGTTGAATGTATTACAGATGTTCCTCATTTTTCCCCCACTGCCCCCCTCCTCCCCATTCCTGCCCTCCTCCTGCTTTTCCCCACACTGTTGTCTGTGTCCATTGGTTATGCATATATACATATAAGTTCTTTGGTTTATTTCTTCCCACCCCCCAACCCCTCTTCCCTTTGAGGTTTGTCAGTCTAACAACCAATTTGTACTTCTTAATCCCTTCACATTTTTCACCCCTCCCCCCAGCCTCCACCCATCTGGTACCCAACAAAAGTTCTCTGTATCTATGAGAATGTTTCTGTTCTGCTTGTTCATTTTGTTTATAGATTCAATTGTTGATAGATATGTATTTATTGCCATTTTGTTTGTTCATATTTTTTTATCTTTTTCTTCAAGAAGACCCTTCAACATTTCATATAATAATGGTTTGGTGGTGATGAACTCCTTTAGCTTTTCCTTGTCTGGGAAACTCTTTCTATGGCCATCGATTCTAAATGACAGCTTTGCAGGATAGAGTAATCTTGGTTGTAGGTTCTTGCTTTTCATCACTCTGAATATTTCTTGCCACTCCCTTCTGGCCTGTAAAGTTTCTTTTGAGAAGTCAGCTGACAGTCTTATGGGAACTCCCTTGTAGGTAACTAAGTGCTTTTCTCTTGCTGCTTTTAAGATTTTTTCTTTGTCTCGAACCTTTTGCATTTTGATGATGATGTGTCTTGGTGTGGGCCTCTTGGGGTTCATTTTGTTTGGGACTCTGTGCTTCCTGGACTTGTATGTCTGTTTCCTTCACCAAGTTTGGGAAGTTTTCTGCCATTATTGTTTCAAATAGGTTTTCAATTTCTTGTTCTCTCTCTTCTCCTTCTGGCACCCCCAAGATGCGAATGTTGGCACGCTTGAAGTTGTCCCAGAGGCTCCTTACACTATCCTCATTTCTTTGGATTCTTTTTTCTTTTTGCTGTTCTGATTGGGTGATTTTTGCTTCCTTATATTCCAAATCGATGGTTTGCTTCTTGGATTTACGTACTCTACTACTGAGTCTGTGTAAACTATTCTTTACTTCAGTTAGTGCCACCTTCATTTCTGACTGGTCCTTTTTTATGCTCTCGAGGCACTCACTAAGTTCACTGAGATTCTCACTAAGTCCATTGAGCATCCTTATAAGCAGTGTTTTGAACTC
Organism: Tadarida brasiliensis; assembly: GCA_030848825.1. Classification (NCBI taxonomy): domain Eukaryota; kingdom Metazoa; phylum Chordata; class Mammalia; order Chiroptera; family Molossidae; genus Tadarida; species Tadarida brasiliensis. The sequence continues at coordinate 41,458,695 of CM061272.1, read as the reverse complement.
AGCATCTGTTAGGTTGCTTAACTCCATTTCACTTAGTTCTTTTCCTGGAGTTTTGTTCTGTTCTTTCATTTGGGACCTGTTTCTTTGTCTCCTCATTTTGGCTGCCTCCCTGTGTTTGTTTCTATGTATTACTTAGCAAGAGGTATAGGGCTAGCTGAGACCAGATGCTGCTTGTTTGAAAGAATTTAGGAAAAGCTGAAGCAGGATCCAAGACAGGCCAATCCTATGGTAAAGCAACTGGCAACAGCTTGGGTGGGCCTGGAAGTTGGGTGGGGCGGGGCCTCAGGGAATCACCAGGGCGGGGCCAACTGTGAGCCAGGTAGCTGGAGTCCCAGATATGGCGGTGTCTGCCGGCCCAGGGAAGGGCTCACCAAGGGAACAAAAGCCTCTGACAGCACGTCTGTCCAGGAGAAAGCTGCTTCTCCAGCCCTCGCTCCAATGCCAAACAGCTCAGTTCTTCCCCATATGACTCTGGTGCCTTTCAAGCTGCCTCCCGCACGCTGGAGTCTCGAGGGTGGGAGTCCAAGTAAGTCCGTGCGCGGGCCCTTTAAGAGGAGCTGCCAGGGGCTCCAGCCGCCTCAGCCTCAGTTCCCGCTGGTTTTTCCAGCCAGAAGTGATGGGGATTCTCTTCCTGGCACTGGAACCCTGAGCTGGGCGCCTGGTGTGGGACGGGGACCCCTCAGTCCTCAGAGAGGACCTTCCCAGCCGAGGTGTCCTAATTTTTATCCGCCACACGTGGGTGTGGGACCAGCCCGTCCGCCTCCACCCCTCCTACCAGTCTGGATTCGGCGGCTTCTTCTTTAATTCTGTAGTTGTCGGACTTCCATTCAGCTTGATTTCAGGCGGTTTTGAATGATGGTTGTTCTGTAGTTTAGTTGTAACTTTGATGTGGTTGTGGGAGGACGCGATACCGTGTTTACCTACGCCGCCATCTTGACCGGAAGTCCCAAAGTAGGATTCTTTATTTATATACAGTCATCCCTCGCCACTTCGCGCTTCGACTTCTGCAGCTTCACTCCATCGCGGTTTTTTCAAATACTATAAAACCACGATAGAGTGAAGCCGCGGAAGTCAAAGCACGAAGTGGCGAGGGATGACTGTACTGGGTAATTGTATGTGCTATACTTTTATATGACTGGCAGCTTAAGTTTGTTTACACCAGCAGCACCACAAACAGTAATGTGTTACACGGTGATGTTACATTATCTACTAGGCGACAGGAATTATTCAGCTTCATAATCTTATGGGACCACTGTTGTACGTGAGGTCTGTCATTGACCAAAACATTGTTATGCTGTTCATGACAGTAGTGGATTACAGGTGGCATTTTAGAGGATACTTTGAAATTTTTTTGTTCTTTTGATGTAAAATTATAGTCCCAGATTATGCATTTGCAGTGAGTAAATGACTTCGAAGAGGACTTGGATACTTGTGTTTAACGAGTGTGTTCTCCCTATACACGAGTCCCGTCTTATCCACAGGGGATATGTTACAATACCCCCAGTGGATTCCTGAAACCATAGATAACATCAAATTTTCATATTTTCACTTAAAGGAAGCACTTTACAGCTTCTTTTTGGCATATCCGAATTGCCAGCATCACTACTATTGTGCTTTGGGGCCATTATTTTTTTAAGTAAAATAAGGGTTACTTGAACACAAGCACAATAATACTGTGACAGTCAATTAAAAATTGAACTGCCATTTGACCCAATGACCCTGCTTCTAGGAATATATTCTAAGAAGCCTGAAACACCAATCAGAAAGAATATATGTTACCCCTATGTTCATAGCAACACTATTTACAATTGTTAAGATCTGGAAACAGCCCAAGTGTCCATCAATAGAGAAGTGGATAAAAAAAACTGTGGTACATATACAGAATTGAATACCATGCAGCTGTAAGAAAGAGAGATCTCTTATCCTTTGAGATGACATGGAGGGACCTGGGGAGTATTATGCTAAGTGAAATGAGCCAATCAGAGAAAGACAAATACCACATGATCTCACTTATTTGTGGAATATAACAAACAAAATAAGCTGATGAACAAAATAGGCCCAGAGACATAGAAGTAGGGTTCAGACTGATAAACCTCAGAGGAGGGGAGTGAGGGGGAAGGAAGAGTTAAACCAAAGAACTTATATGCATATATGCATAACCAATGAACATAGACAACAATGCTGTGGGGGTGTGGGGGCAGGATCAGGAGGAGGGTGTCAATGGGAAAAAGGAGAATCATCTGTAACAAAAATAAATTAACAATATACAGATGATGTAGAATTGTATACCTGAAACCTGTATAGTTTTATTAACCAATGTCACTTCAATAAATGTAATAAAAATAAAAGGCCAAGGAAGTTATAAATAAATAAATAAATAAATAAATAAATAAATAAATAAATAATAAGGTCAACAATGAGAATTGTGAAATAAGCATCTGAGGAACAAAATTCATGTTCACTAAAAAGAGAGCAGTTATGGGCACCTGTATAAAGCAGTGATTCTTAAGGTAGGGGCATGTGTTTGAAAAATCATAGAATCTTTTTTTTAAACAATGAAAAAATGACTTCTTCTGAATCAATAATTGTAAATGCTAATATTGACCATGTGCTACATATTTACTTATCAAGTGAACTTTACATGCACTATCTCATTTAATTTTTATAACCACCCTATGAGATTGGTTCAGTAATATATTCAACAAGTATAGTGACTTGCCCAAAGTCACATAATAAGTGGTGGTGAAGATGGGATTTGAATCCAGACCTACAGTCTCTACAGTTCCAGCTCTTGGGCTCTATGTAATAAGCTCTGCCTATAAACAACAACAAAATGAAGTTACATAAAATCTCAGGTACATGGGCTACCTTCGATCTGGGCAGTGGGAGGTGGAATGACACTGGTATATAAAAGCATACAAAAATAAGCCTCTCTGTTGTAACTTTTTATGGCAGTAAAAAAACTAAGAGAAGTCATTCTTTAGGGAAAAAAAAGATCTTTAACTAGGCTGAGCTTAAAATTCTAAATCAGAATATTTTCTGAGTGATTCAGTGATCCCATGGCAAGACATGTTTGTTGTGAAGGCAGTGCACCAACCACAAGGAACGACATTTCATAGACTAAGTTGGCATTCAAGAGCAAATCTCCTGGCTTTGAGTTCAAGATGGCAGAGTAGGAAGATCCTGAGCTCATCTCCTCTGATTGACACCAAAAGTACAACTACATATAGAACAGCTATCTCTGAGAATGACCTGAAGACTAGCAGAACAGATTTTCTACAACTGGATACAAAGAAAAAGCCACATTGAAAAGGGTAGGAGGAGTAGAGACTAAATCTAGTCAGGACCTACCCTATGCCCCACTCTCCATGCAGTGACTCACAAGTGGAAGGGATATCACAATTGCGGAGGTCATCTCCAAAGAGCGAGGGATCCAAGCCCTAGTGTAGGGGACCTGAACCAAGAAGAGGAGCCCATACAACATTTGGCTCTGAAAACCAGCAGCACTTACATCTGGGAAAACCAAAGAGCTGTAGGAAACGTAGGTTGCGCTCTTTCTGAGTCCCGGCACAGAGGCAGCAGTTTGAAAGCACCTAGGTCATATGTGAAGGTGATACACTGACTAATTTTAGAGTGTGTACTGGAGAGACAAGGACCTGTGGAAACTTTCTCCTGAGTCAGAGGTGCTAGTTGGCACCATCCCCAGACCCCTTTTCTTTAACCTAGTTGGTCTGACACTGGCCGGTGCCATTTCTGACACTCTCCATTAACCTTGCTAACACTTCACACTGCCCTGGCATTTCCATGAGGACTCACCCAGGCTAGCACCCCTCCAAAGCTGCTCTTGCCCTGCCACAGTCAGCACCAGCACACAGCAGTGTATCTGCAACAGCATGGTTGGGCCTCACAGCCAGTGGGCCAGGGACCAGCCTTTCCTGCCAGTGTGTCCATAGAAATTGTGGCCCATCCACAACAGGAGGCCACCCAAGGAACACCTCTGGAGCACTAGCTCTGGTGACAAGGGGGATTCCACCACTGAGCCCCATAGGACACCTAAATACTACCTAAAACACAGGAACAAACAGGCAAAATGAAGAGAGAAAAGAATATGTAACAAACAAACAAAAAACAAAAAAGGACAAAACCTCAGAAAAAGAACAAAATCAAACTGAGGTAAGCTGTCTACTAGATGAAGAAGTCAAAGTAATAGTCATAAAGATGCTCATCAAACTCAGCAGACAAGTGGATAAACTCAGTGAGAACTTCAACAAAGACATAAAAATGATATATATAAAAAGAACTTATCAGAACTAAGGAATATACCAACTGAAATGAGAAATACACTGGAGAGAATCAACAGCTGATCAGATGATGCAGAAGTATGGATAAGCAATCCGGAAAACAGGATAGTGGAAATCACCCAATTGGAGATGAAAAAGAAAAAAGAATGAAAAAGAATGAGGGTAGCATAAGGAACCTTTGAGACAACATCAAGCGTACTAACATTCAAATGGTAAGGGTCCCAGAAGGAGAAGAGAGAAAGAAAGGGACGGAAAACCTATTTGAAGAAATAATGGCAGAAAACTTCCCTAACCTGGTGAAGGAAACAGACATCCAAGTCCAGGAAGCAGAGAGTCCCAAACAAGATGAACCCAAAGAGACACACACCAAGAAACATTGTAATTAAATTGTTAAATGTTAAAGAAAAGAGAGAACCTTAAAAGCAGCAAGAGGAAAAACAACTAGTTATATACAAGGGAATGCCCATAAGATTAACTGACTTTTCAACAGAAACTTTACAGACCAGAAAGGAGTGGCACAATATATTCAGCATGATGAAAGGGGAAAACCTACAACCAAGAATAGTCTAACCAGCAAGGTTATCATTTAGAATTGGAGAGATCAAAAATTTCCAAGACAAGCAAATGCTTAAAGGAGTTCATCACCACTAAACTGGAATTACAAGAAATGTTAAAGGAAATTCTTTAAGTGGAAAAGAAAAGGCCAAAACTAGAAATAGAAAATATATGGAAAAGAAAATCTCACTAGTAAAGGCAAACATATAGTAAAGAGGTTAGACCAACCACTTATGACTCTAGTATGAAACTAATTAAAATGGCAATAAGTACATACCTATCAATAATTACCTTAAATGTAAATTGATTTAAGTGTTCCATTGAAAAAACATAGGGTGACTGAATGGATAAAAAAACAAGACCCATGCCCTGGCCGGTTTGACTGAGTAGTTAGAGCGTTGGGCCACACACTGAAGGGTCACAGGTTTGATTCCTGGTCAAGGGGCACGTACCTGGGTTGCAGGATTGATCCCCATCCCTGGTCAGCGTGTGTGCAGGAGGCAACCAATCAGTGTCTCTCTCACATTGATGTTTCTCTCTCTCCCCCTCTTTCTCTCTCTTCCACATTCTCTAAAAAAATCAATGGAAAAAACTATACTCAGGTGAAGATTAACAAAACACACATGCACACACACACACACAAGACCCATACATATGCTGCCTACATAAGACTCCAGATTGAAAGACACACACAGACTGAAAGTATAGGGATGGAAAGGATATTTCATGAAAATGAAAAAAAAACAAAACCTGGAATAGTAATACTTATATCAGACAAAACAGACTTTAAAACAATGGCTATAACAATTCCACCTCTGAGCGCTTATCTGAAGAAAATGAAACACTAATTCGGAAAGATACGTGTACCCCTATGTTTACTGCAACATTATTTACAATAGCCAAGCAACCTGGGTGTTCATCAATAGTTGAATGGATAAGGAATAACTGGAGATATATATATATATAATGTGTGTGTACACACATACTGGAGTATTACTCAGACATGAAAAAGAATGAAATCTTGCCATTTATGACAACATGGATAGACCTAGAGGGTATTATGCTAAGTAAAATAAGTCAGAGAGATAAATACTATATCATTTCATTTATGTGTGGAATCTAAAAACCTAAACAAGTGAACAAACAAAAGAAACAAGCTCGTAGATACAGAAAAACTAATAGTTGCTAGAGGACTGGGCGGTGGGAGTATAGGCAAAAAGGTGAAGGGGATTAAGAGGTATAAACTTATAACAAATAAGTCATGGGGATCTAATGTATAGCGTAGGGAATACAGTTAATAATATCACAATAACTGTATGGTGACAGACGGATAGTGGACTTTCTGTGGTGATCATTTTGTAAGGTATATAAATGTGAAATCTCACTATGTTATACATGTGAAACTAATAATATTGTATGTCAAGTATACTTTAATTAAAAAGAGCTTTACATTCCAAGAAAAAAAATTTCCTTCCTAATGAGTATCTTAGACTGCCTAGAAATATCAAACATTTCCTTTAGTAATGCTGTGATCATTTTTCTGAGCTTGTTCATATTCCCATTCTAGGTTCTCTTGGGATTGTAAATGGACTTAACCAAAACCTTTTAATTATCAAAGAGTTGTTGTTTTTAAATAAAACCTATGGAATTAACCTTCTCACCCTGTATTGCACTTGTGCCAATTAGAGAGGGATCAACCTTTTCTCAGCAGTTATTAAGAAATATGTTAGATAAACTGCCAACTGCTGTTGCTAAAAAAAGAAATTTCCAACAAATTAGGTATGTTTTATTTAAATAACACATACTGCTAGTAAGTGGCAAAGCCAACTCTACAACTCAGGCTCTCTGACTCCATTGTGTGTGCTAGCAACTTTTATTACTTTTATTTTGTTTTAGTTTAGCTTTTATTTCTCTTGCTAATACTTTATGCTGAAAAAATTCAACAGACAGGAATTCTTTGTATTTTCTTTACCAATTATATTACTGAGGAAAAAAGACAGCTTTTTTTTTTTTCATTTAAACATAGTTTTCATCTGGTCTCAGATAGAGATGACCAGTGATGCCAGATTCACGGCAGTGTTAAGTCTTTTCTCTCCCCGTTTATAACAACTAACTAGACGTCTATAACCAAACAAAAATGCCTTGGCACATTACACCAAGGAACATACCAGTTCACCTATGCACCTGAAGATAAGCAAACAGGTCCTCAGTAAAGACTGTGGATCCAAAAATTTAGTGAACCTGTCCACACTCACTCATCATGATGAGGGAGAAAAGAGCCTGGAGAGTACACAATTGGGCAGATACCCACAAGCCAGAGAGAATTGATGGAAGTCCAGCCTGCCTGAGGAAAGATTTCAGCATGCCATCAGAGTGGGATAGAGATGAATTTGGATGCAGAGAAAAGGGAAGATCACACCAGGGTGGCCCCTCTCCCCAGGGTGACACTGCAAGGTGCTGGGCTTTTGACACTGGCAGTGGCAGCCCCTATGGTGGAGGAGATGGGACCTCTCCTAAGAAGGAAGTGAAAAGCAAAAGTGGTAAGTGAATGCCTGGCTACTACAGTTGTGTGGATTTTACAACAACTTGTTTCTCTCCAGCAGTACCCAAATTTCTGAGGAGGGACCTCCATTACGAGGAGAGGGGAGAAAGAAAAGGAAGCAGATACGAATATCAAAGGGCATTAAAGGAATGCATTTCCTGGTGTCTGCTCAGGACTTCAGCAGGAAGTTTGTCCACAGACCTCTGGGAGTACCTCACTGGAGGATCCCTCCATCAGTGCCCCAAGTGCCAAACCCACACTTCCCCCCCATTCATCGTCAGCTCCTTGCATGAGTGCCTTCCAAGAGCCAGATCAGGTAGACATAGTAGATGCCCAGATAATAGACCAAGCTCAAGGGGCAAGGGAGAAGCCACAAACTTGAGATATAGTGTCACAAGCTGGAATACAAAAGAAAGATGTCTCTAATAGTCAGCCTGTTGAATTGTAAGAACAAAAAAGGACATAAAACCTTGGTTATAAAGGTGTCCACTATTTCAAATGCAAAAGAAGAAATGCATACCTACAAACACTGAATAGTCAAAGAAATGTAGTATCACAAAAAGAAAATTATAATGCTCCTAAATTTAATGCAAGGGCATAAAATATCATGATCTAACTGAGAAAGAAATCAAAATAGTTTTATGGAGAAATTCAATGAACTACAAGAAACCTCAGAAATAAAATTAATAAACAGAGGAATCTTCATCAAAGAGATTCGGAAAAAAAAAAGAATGAAACAAATTCTGGAGCTGAAGAATTGAATGAATGAGTTGAAGAATGCAATAAAGAGCATTAGTAACAGGGCGGGCTAGGTGGAAGAAAAAATGAGTGACTTAAAAAGAATACAGAAATAATTTAGTTAGAAGAGGAGAGAGAATTAATATCTAAAAACAGTGAAGAAACCTTGTGATAACTATTGCATTCAATCAGAAAGACAAATATAAGAATAATTGGTGTACCAGAAGAAGAGAGGAAGAAAAAGGTGGAGGTATTATTTAAAAAAATAATAGCTGAGAACTTCCCAAACTTGGGGAAGGGCTTGGCCATTCACATCCATGAAGCTAATAATAAAAAGACCTTCTCCAAGACACATTATAATGAAACTGTCAAAAATCAATGATAAAGAATCTTAAAGGCAGCCAGAAAGGGGAAAAAAAGTAACTTACAAAGGAATTCCCATTAGTCTAGCAGTAAATTTCTCAGCAAGAACTCTACAGATCAGGATAGAGTGGAAAGACATATTCAAAGTGTTGAAACATGAAAAATTTCATCCAAGAATACTTTATCAGGCAAAAGTATTCTTCACATACAAGAAAAAATAAAAGCTTTACCAGACAAACAAAAGCTGAAGGAGTTTACCACCACTAGACCTACTTTGCAAGAAATGCTGAAAGAAGTTCTTTAAGCTGAAATGAAAATATGCTTATCAGAGATATGAAAATGAGAGAACACAACACTCTGGTGAAGGTAAAAAACAGTCAGAATTAGAAAACTGTAACTATATTAAAATGGTGTGTTAACCATTTAACTATAGTATAAATGTTAAAGGAAAAGAGCATTAGCAATAACTATAGCTAATACAATTTGTTAACAAATACACAGCATAAAAAGAGGTAAATTGTGACATCAGAAATATAAAAGGGGGGGAGTAAAAGGGGGGAGACTTTATAGATGAGTGAAGTTGCTACCAGCATAAAATAAACTTTTACTATAAAATGCTTTATGTAAGCCCATGGTAGCCACAAAACAAAAATCTAGAGTAAATTTATGAAAAAAGGAGGAGGGGTAGAGCATATCGCCATGAAAAAAAAAAAAAAAAATCCCACCAATTTACAAAGGTAGGAAGACACAGGAAAAAGGAAACAATGGAGATATAGAACAATAAGTCAAACAGTAAGATGACAATAGTAAGACCTTACATGTCATTAATCACTCTAAATGTAACTGAATTAAATCCAATCAAAAGGCACAAGTGGCTAGATGGATTAAAAAAAAAAAAAGACACAAATATATGCTTCCCAAAGGAGACTTGTTCTCAGCCTTTAAGACACTCATAGCTTCAAACTGAAGGGATGGAAAAAGATATTCCATGCAAGTGGAAACCAAAAAAAAGCAGAGATAACCATACTTATATCAGACACAATAGACTTTAAGGCAAAACTGATAATGAGACAAAGGTTATTATATAATAATAAAGTGTTCAATCCTCAAGAAGATAAAACAATTATAAATATATACGCACCCAAAATTGGAGCATGTAAACATATTAAGCAAATAAATACTAACAGATCCAAAGGGAGAAACAGATAGCAATACAGTAATAGTTAGGGACTTCAATACCCCACTGTCAGCAATTGATAGATCATCCAGACAAAAATATTAACAAGAAAATGTTGGAACTGAACTATACTTTAGACTAAATTAATTTAACAGACATAGAGAACATTCCATCCAAAAGCAGCAGAATACACATTCTTCTCAAGCGCACACAGAACATTCTCCAAAATAGATCATATGATAAAACACAAAGCAAGGCTTAGCAAACTTAAGATGGAAATCATAACAAATGTCTTCTGTGACCACAATAAAATGAAACTAGAAAACAACCCCAAAAAAGCTGAAAAAATCAACTTTTATATATGAAAACTAAACAACACACTCCTGAACAACCAATGGGTCAAAGAAGAAATCAAAATGAAAATAAAAAAATTATCTCAGAACAAATAAAAATAAAAACAGCATATTAAATTTTATGGGACTCTGCAACAGCTCTGAAAGAAAATTTTAAAATAATAAAAATAAATATTAAGAAATGAGAAAGCTCTTTAATAAACAACCTAACTTTACACCTCAAGGAATTAGGAAAAAAAACAAAAACGAATTAAGCCCAAAGTTAGCAAAAGAAAGGAAGTAATATCACAGCAGAAATAAATAAAATAGATATCAGAAAAACCATAGAAAAGATCAACATAACTAAGAGCTGGTTTTCAAATAGATAAACAAAATTGACAAAACTTTAGCTAGACTATGAAAAAAAGAGAAGACTCAAATAAATAAAATTAGAAATGAAAGAGGAGACATTACAACTGATACCACACATAAATACATAGGCTCATAAGAGACTACTATGAATCAACAAATCAGATAACCTAGAATAAATGGATAAATTCCTAAAAACACACAGCTTGCCAAGATTGAATCAAGAAGAAACAAAAAAAATCTGAGCAAACCAATAACAAGTAGTGATTGAATCAGTAATCAAATCCTCCCAACACAGGAACCTCTAGGACCATACAGCTTCACTGATGAATTCTACCAAACATTTAAAGAATTAATGCCAATACTTCTCAAACTCTTCCAAAACATTGAAGAGGAGGAAATACTTCCAAACTCATTCTATGATACCAGCATTACTCTAATGCCAAAACCAGGTAAAGACACTACAAGGGAAAAAAAAAACTATAATATTCCTGATGAATATAGATGCAAAAATTCTCAACAATATATTAGCACACTGAATTCAAGAACACATTAAAAGGATTATACAACATGAGCAAGCAGGATTTATTACTGGGATGTAAGAATGGTTTGATATATACGAATCAATAAATATAATACATCATATTAATAGAATAAAGGTAAAAAACACATGTTGCAATAGATGCAGGAAAAGCACTTAATAAAATACAACATCTCTTTATGATAAAAACTCTCAGATTAAGTATTAAGGAACATACTTCAACACAATAAAGGCCATATATGACAAGGTCACAGCTAACCTCATACTTGGTGAAAAATTGAAAGCTTTTTCTCTAAGATCAGAAACATTGAAGCTGTGGATATAAAATTAACCTACAGAAATCAGTTGTATTTCTGTAGATTAATAATAAAACATCTGAAAAAAAAAGAAAGAAAACTATCCCATTCACAGTGAAAAAAAAACACACACACAAACAATAAAATACCTAGGACTAAGACTATATAACAAAAGCTGGAAGACTTGTTTTTTTTTTTTTTTTTTTAAAAGAAATTGAAGCCCTGGCCGGTTTGGCTCAGCGGTTAGAGCGTCGGCCTGCAGTCCAGAGAGACCCGGGTTCGGTTCCCGCTAAAGGCATGTACCTCGGTTGCAGTTTGTCCCCGGCCCTGGTTGGTCGTGTGGGTGGCAGCCACTCGATGTGTCCCTTTCACGTCGATGTTTCTCTCTCTCTCTCTTCCTCTCTCTCCCTCCCACTCTATCTGAACAAAAAATGGAAAAATGTCCTCGGGTGAGGATAAAAAAAAAAAAGAAAAAAGAAATTGAAGAAGACACAAAAAGATATTCCGTGTTCATGGATCAGAAGATTAATATTATTAAATTGTTCATATTGCCAAAAACTATCTACAGATTCAATCCCTATCAAAATTCCAATAGCATTCTTCACAGAAATAGAAAAACAATCCTAAAATGCGTATAGAACTACAAAAGACTGAATAGCTGAAGCAATCTTGAGGAAGAATAAATTGGGGGCATCACACTTGCTGATTTCAAACTATAGTTGACCCTTAAACAACACAGGGGTTAGGGGCGTGGACCACCCGCATAGTAAAAGATCCATGTGCTTGGCTCTTCGCACTCACTGATTCCCAACCGTGGATTAAAAATACACTTGAGCCCTGGCCGGTTTGGCTCAGCGGTTAGAGCGTTGGCCCGCAGACTGGAGAGTCCTGGGTTCGGTTCCCGCTAGGGGCATGTACCCTGGTTGCAGTTTGTCCCCAGACCCGGTTGGGGTTGTGTGGGTGGCAACCACTTGATGTGTCCCTCTCACACTGATGTTTCTCTCTCTCTTCCTCCCTCTCTCCCTCCCACTCTATCTGATGATAAATGCAAAAATATCCTTGGGTGAGGATTAAAAAAAAATACAGTTGATGCCCTGGCCAGTTTTGCTCAGTGGTTAGAGCGTTGGCCCGTGGACCAAAGAATGGTGGGTTTGATTCCAGTCAAGTGCACGTACCTCAGTTTCATTTGGTCGCTGGCTCTAGTCAGGGTCGTGTGGGGGGCAGCCAGTTGATGTGTCTCTCTTCATCGATGTTTCTCTCTCTCTCTCCACCCCCCCTCGCTCGCTCGCTCCCTCCCTCCCTCCCACTCTATCTGAAGATAAATGGAAAAATATCCTCAGGTAAGGATTTAAAAAAAGAAAATACAGTTGATGCTTGGCCAGTGTGGCTCAGTTGGTTGAGTGTCATCCCATGCACCAGGAGGTTGCCAGTTGGATTCCTGATCTGCCAGGGCACATGCCCAGGTTGTGAACTCAATCTGGTAGGAGGCATTCAGGTTGCAGCTGACTATGTTTCTCTCTCATCAATGTTTCTGTCTCTCTCCCCCTCCCTTCCTCTCTCTGAAATCAATAAAAACATATAGTTGACTTTTTAAATCGGCATATAAGAGGATCCTTGTAGTTCAAGATCACTTTGTTCAGGTGTCAACTGTATACTACAAAGCTACAATAATTAAAACAGTGCGGTCTTGGCATAAAAATAGACACACAGACCGGTGGAACAGAATAGAGAGCCCAGAATAAATCCCCTGCATACACAGTCAACTAATATTTAACAAGGGAGCCAAGGACACCCAAAGGTGAAGAATAATTTCTTCAACAAATGGTGCTGGGAAAACTGGATAAATACATGCCAAAAAAATGAAGTTGGACCCCTATATTACACCATACACAAAAATTAACTGAAAATAGATCAGAGACTTAAACATTAAGATCTGATACCAGAAAACTCCTAGAAGAAAACATAGAGAAGAGCTCCCTGACATTGGTCTTGACGATGCTTTTTAAAATAGGACACAACAAGCACAAACAAAAAAAGTAAAAAGCAACAAATAGAACTACATCAAACATAAAAGCTTCTGTACAGCAAAAGCAACAATCAACAAATGAAAAGGTAACCTATTGAATGGGAGAAAAGATTTTCAAACCATATATTGAATAAGGGGTTAATATTCAAAATATATAAGGTACTCATATAACTCAATAACAACAAAACAATCCAATATAAAAATGGGCAGAGAAACAAAATAGAAAAATGTCCAAAGAAGACATTCAAATGGCCAACAGGTATATGAACAACATCAGTAATCATCAGGAAATGCAAATCAAAACCATAATGAGCTATCGCTCTGGTTAGAATGGCTGTTATAAAATAGACAAGAGATAACAACTGTTGGTGAGGACATGGAGAAAAGGGAACACTTGTGCACTGTTGATGGGAATAAAATTGATTCAGCCACTGCAGAAAATAATATGGAAGCACTACTGGGCTTATACCCAAAGGAAATGAAAACAGGATAAAAGACATAGGCACTCGCATGTTAATAGCCAGCATATGGAAACAGCCTAATTGCCCACCAACAGATGAATGAATAAAGAAAATGTGATTATATACACACACAATGGAATATTACTTAACCATGAGGAAAAAGAACATTCTGCCAATTGAGGCAGCATGGATGGACCTTGGGGATTTTATGCTAAGTGAGATAAATTAGACAGAAAATGACAAACACTGTATATTATCAATTATATGTGTAATCTATAAAAGCCAAACTTGTGGGATTCCAGTTTAAGATGATGTAGGAAGATCCTGAACTCATCTCCTCCCATGGACACACCTAATCTACAGCTACATATGGAGCAATTTCCCCTGAAAAAAACAAAACAAAACAAAAACTGGCTGAGTGACTCCTATACATTGGGCAATGGTGGGGAGGTGGGGGGAAGTGCATCAAAGCAGGTAGGAGAGACTAAAACACAATCTCACTATAACCACCCCCTCCCACCCCCAGCCCTGGTGCAAAAACCCTGAATCAGGAGGAAACTAAAAGTTCAGAGCTTCTCTCTGAAGAGTAAAGAGTTTGAACCTCACATCAGGCACCCTAATTTTTAAGACCTGAGAGATGAGCCTCCAAAACATCTAGCTTTGAAAACCAATGTGGCTTGCATCCATGATAACCATGAGGATATAGTGAACTGAAAAATGACTCATGGAGGAGTCATGTGCTGAGACTTACCCAACCCAGGGACCAGCAAAGAGGCAGCTAATTGAGGGGCACCTAGACTTCCTGTGAAAAAGGCCTATTTGCTTATCTCAAAGCATTAGCCTATGAAGCAGGCATCTAAAATAATAGACATCTAGGGGCCTGCTGGTGGATGCCATCCTTGCACTCTCCCTTTGCCTCACTCCAGCTTGCTGGTATCTCTGGGGAAGGAATTTGTACCCTCCTCTAATACTTCAATTTTTGTGGCTAACACCAGGGAACACCTCTACATTACCTGGTTTTGGTGGCCAGTGGGACTTATGCTCACAGGTCCCACAGGACTCTAACCAATGGAGAAAACGTTCTTAACTGGCTACCATCCCCAGGGCACAACAAGAGGCAACAGACTGAGGCATCCAGCTTTATTTTAAAAGAGACCTATTAGCTTATCTTCATAGCTACAGCTGGAGGGGCAGGCTTCTAATTAAACACACATGTAAGGGTCCACTGTAATCCTTTCAGAGACCCCAAAGAAAAGCACTATCTTTTCACACTCACTCTGCTGTGTTCTAGAATACCATTATCTCCCAGATACTGCGCATGTGTCTGGTGCTCCAGTTTTTATGGCTGCCACCCAGGGGACATCACTTGATCACCTAGCTCTGGTGGCTAGTGGGGCTTATGTTCCTCGTCCCATGGGATTGGAACAAATAAAGAGTCAGTTCTTACAGCTACCACCCCCAGGGCACTGTGCAAACAGGAGAATGAAACACACCCCACACTTTCTGTGAAAAAGGCCTATTTGCTTATTCTGGAGCTTTGCCCTGTGGGGCAGGCTTCTGGTTTGGCACACGTCTAGGAACCTACTGAGGTTCACTGCAGGGACAGAGGCCAGTGATTGTGATCTTTCTACTTTCCCTCTACCTCACTCCAAGTTGTTGGTATCTCCCAGAAAGCATCTTGTATACTCACCTGACATCGTGATTTTTGTAACTGATGCACAGGGAACACCTCTACATCACCTGACTCTGGTGGCCAGCAGGACTTATGCTTACAGTCTCACAGAATTGTACATATTTGCATACTTTAAAATATGCTGTCTGAGTATCTGGCTTCCAATCAGCCTGAACCTATCTATGGATGGGGATCCTCCCCTTTGGAACACTGACAGGTCTTGGCACACTCTCCACTATGGGGAGCGATTAAAAATAAAATAGGCTGCTTGGACAATCACAAAGAGTTGAAAGACAATCAAGAGCTAGGGTAGGGTTGTAAAGAAGTTTCATCTTCTACACAAAGTCACTTCTTCAAGACAGGGAGAGGTATTTTATCTAATACATATACACCAACATAGAGAGTCAAGGAAAATGAAGAAATAAAGGAATATATTCCAAAAGAAAGAACAAGATAAAACCTAAGAAAAAGTCCTTAATGAAAAGAGAATAAGAGATTTAACTGATAAAGAATTCAAAAGAATAGTCATAAAGATGTTCACTGAATTCAGAAGAAGAATGGATAAACACAGTGAGAACATCAACAAAGAGATATAATATATGAAAAAGTACCAAATAGAAGTCACGGGGCTGAAGAATATAGTAATTAAACTGGAAAACACACTACAGGGGTTCAACAACAGACTAGATGAAGCAGAAGAAAGGATCAATGAGATGAAAGACAAGGCAGTGGAACTTACACAATCAGAGAAGAAGAAGAAAAAACTTAAGATAGCTTAAGGGTCTTATGGGATAACATCAAGCAGATAAACATTCACACTATGGGGGTATCAGAAGAAGAAAAAGAGAAAAGGGCAGAAAACTTATTTGAAGAAATAATGGCTGAAAACTTCCCACACCTGGAGAAGGAAACAGACATCTAGATCCAGCAAGCCTAGAGAGTTACAAAATGATGAACCCAAAGAGACAAACACCAAAGCACATTATAACTAAAGTGTCAAAATTAAAGACAAGGAGAAAATCTTAATCAATAAGAGAAAAATAACTGCTTACATACAAGACAAATTCTATAAGACTATTAGCAGATTTTTCAGCAGAAACTTTGTGAGCCAGAAAAGAGTGACATAATATATTCAAGTGCTAGAAGAAAAAAAAATAACGCTGCCAACCAAGAAAAATCTACCTGGCAAAGTTGTTACTTAGAATTGTAGGAAAGAGTTATCCAGAAGAGCAAAAGCTAAAGGAGTTCATCCTTACTAGACAAGCCTTACAAGAAATATTGAAGGAATTTCTTCCAAGATCAGATGAGATTGGACGTGTTTAGGGTGGTATGGCCGTAGACTAAAGGAACTTCTTTAAGATAAAACAAAAGGGCACTAATTAGTATGGGAAAAAATATAAAAGTATCTAAGTGGTAATAGTGAATATATAGTAAAATTCAGAATCTAATGTAAAGATGGTAGTTTAATCACTTATAAATCTAGTATAATGGTTAAAAGAGAAAATTAATAAAAATAATTATAACTACAACAATTTAATTTAACAAAGGAGGTGAAGACTTGAATGCTGAAAACTATCAGACACTGATTAAAGAAATTCAAGAAGATACAAATATATGGAATGTGCTCATGGATTGTAAGAATTTATATCAATAAAATATCCATACAGCCCTGGCCAAGTGGCTCAGTTGGTTGGAGTGTCATCTCATACACCAAAAGGTTGTGGGTTCAATTTCTGGTCAGGGTACATACCTAGGTTGTGAGTTTGATCCCCAGTTGAAGTGCATACAGGAGACAACTCATCTATGTTTTTCTCTCTCACTCTCTCCCTTCCTCTCTCTTTAAAATCAACAAAAACATATCCTTGGATGAGGATTAAAAAATATATACTCATACAACCCAGAACAGTCTACAGAGTCAATGCAATCCCTAACAAAATTCCTTTTTTTTTTTTACAGCTATAGAAAAAACAATCCTAAATATGTATGGAGCCATAAAAGATCTAAATAGCCATAGCAATCTTGAGAAAAACATAACAAAACTGGAGGCACCATGCTCTCTGATTTCAAACTATATTATAAACCTATATAATTAAAACAGTATGGTATTGGCATAAAAACAGACACAGAGATCAACAGAACAAAACAGAGAGTCCAGAAATAAGCCCATGTGCATATGGCCAACTGAAGGAGCCAAGCATATACAATGAAGAAAGGACAGTCTCTTCAATAAATGATGTTGGGAAAACTGGACAGCTACATGCAAAAAACGAAACTGGATCACTCTCTTACCACATACACAAAAATGAACTCAAAATGGAATAAAGGCTTGAATGTAAGCCCTGAAACCATAAAACTCCTAGAAGAAAACATAGACAGCAAGATTCTTGATGTCAATCTTAGCAATACATTTTTGGATGTGACACCAAAACAGAGGCGACAGAAGTGGAATAAACAAGTAGGTGGGACTACATCATACTAAAAACCTTCTGCACAGCTGAAGAAAGCATCAATAAAACCTTCAAAGGCAACCTATGAAATGGGAAAAACTATTAGCAAATTACTTAACTATTAAGAAATTAATATGAAAAAACACATAGACCTCAATAGCAAGAAAATAATCTCATTAAAAAATAGGCAGAGCATCTGAATAGATATTTTTCCAAAGAAGACATACAGCTGGCTTAGAAGAGGTGCTTAATATCACTATACATCAGGGGAATGCAAATCAAAACCACAATAAGATATCATCTCATCCCTTTTAGAATGGCTATTATCAAAAAGACAAAAAATAACAAGTGGTAGCAAGGATATGGAGAAAATGAACCATTTTTCACTGTTGGTAGGAATGTATTATAAATCGGTGCAGCCTCTATGGAAAACACTAGGGAGGTTTCTGAAAAAAATTAAAAAGCAAACTACCATATAATCCAGCAATTCCACTACTGTGTATTTATCTAAAAGAAATAAAAATACAAATTTAAAAAGATATCTGCACCTCCGTGTTCATTGCAACATTATTTACAATAGCTAAAGTATGGAAACAACCTAAGTGTCTATTGATAGATGAATGGACAAAAAAATGATGTGGTTAAAGAAAGAAAAATACCCTATGATCTCACTTACATGTGAGATTTATCCACACTGTATGTAGCAGTAGTTTGTACTTTTTGCTGCACTATAGTATTCCATTGTATGAATATACCACAATTTATCCATTCTGTTATTGATGGAAACTTGGGTTTCCAGTCTTTGGCTGTTTCTAGGCCCTGCATCCCAGAAAAGGCAGCAAGTGGGGAATCATATGCCGCAGTGACAATTGTGCTGCCAAGGCCACAGACAATCTGCAACTTGATTAGTGCTTTGGAACAAGCTAAAACTTCAGACACAATTTAATGTTGACAACGGCAGTACAATAGACATTTTCATATTGATTCCCAAACAAAGGGAAAGTGTCTTCAAAAGCTCTGCAAGCCCTGGCTGGTTTGGCTCAGCGGTTAGAGCGTCGGCCTGCGGTCCAGAGAGACCCAGGTTCAGTTCCTGCTAAGGGCATGTACCTCGGTTGCAGTTTGTCCCCGGCCCTGGTTGGTCGTGCGGGTGGCAGCCACTCGATGGTCCCTTTCACGTCGATGTTTCTCTCTCTCTCTCTTCCTCTCTCTCCCTCCCACTCTATCTGAACAACAACAAAAAAAAAGCTCTGCAAAAGTCAGGAGTTTTAAAATGTGGACTATTAGTATATTAATACAATGAAATGTCTTGAAGTATATGTTATTTCTATCACTTATGACTTTCAACAAACCTACATGTAATTTTCTATCTCTGTATTCACCTTGTCTCCTGTATTAGGAAAGATTTTTGCTCTTTGAAGAAATGGATTACGATGACAATGTTGACAACAAAGACAATGATAATGATTCGGGCGTTTGCATGGAAATCCACCTCAGCATCCTACAGGAGGATGACTTAGCAGAGTGGGAACAGCAGATACTAGAGTCAGACCTATCTCTCTGCACAGGCATTTAAGGGTAGGGTTCTGACTGAGGATTCTCTCTAGATTTAGTGCTTGGCACATGGTGGGCATTCAGTAAATACTTGTTGAATGAATGGTTTAAACATCAAATACTATTGTTTTTCAGGTTATACATGTCCAAAATGAGAAACAAATTACTTGAAGTATGGCATACTTTTGTTTTTACTTTTCACTGAAACACAGAAAAGTTGCAAAAATAATATTGCGTGTTTTCACTTATTCAGATTCACCAGGATTTAACATTTTGCCACATTTGCTTTTTTTCAAAAAGACTTTTTGTTGTTGTTGCTATTGTTTTAGATTTACAAGAAAAACTGAGAGGAAGGTACAGAGATTTCTCATATAACTCCTTGCTCCCACACATACATAATCTCCCTCATCAGAACAGTACCATTTTTACCAAGGATAAGTTACATTGACACATCATAATCACCCAAGCCCAAAGTTTACCTTAGGGTTCACACTGTATATTCTCGGGTTTATATTCAGTGAGTTTGGACAAATGTGTAATGACATATATCCATTATTATAATATCATACAAAGTGAAAATTTACTGCCCTAAAAGTCCTATTCACCTCTCCCCCTCTACACACAGCCCTGGCAGCCACCGATCTTTTTATTATCTCCATAGTTTCGTCTTTTCCAGAATATCATATAGTTGGAATCATACAGTATGCAGTCTTCTCACATTGGCTTCCTTCACTTAGTAATTTGCATTTAAGGTTCTGCCATGTCTTTTTCAGCACTCAATAATATTTCATTGTCTGGATGTACCACAGTTTATTGACCCATTTACCTACTGAAGGACATCTTGGTTGCTTCCAAGTTTTGGCAGTTAAGAATAAAGCTGTTATAAACATCTGTGTGCAGGTTTTTTGTGGACATAAGTGTTCAGATCATTTGGGTAAATACCAAGAAGTATGATTACTGAATCACATGGTAAGAATATATTTAGTTTTGTAAGAAACTCCCAAATTTTTCCACAGCAATGGATGAGAGTTCCTGTTGCTCCACATCCTCACCGCCATTTGGTGTCAGTGGTCTAGATATTGGCCATTCTATAGGTGTGTAGTGGTACCTCATTGTCTTCACTTGCATTTCCCTGGTGACATATGATGAGGAGAATCTTTTCATAGGCTCACTTGTAATCTGTATATTTTCTCTGGTAAAGTGTCTGTTAAGATCTTTGGCCCAGGCTGAACCCTTCTTAGTTCAGCCCACCTGTACCCAGGTGTATGCAATAAAGCCATTTGGCTCTACATTGGCCTTGCGTTGTGGATGTGATCTCCCGCCAGCTTAGACCTTTTAGTGCCCACTCAGGAGATGCATTCTCAGTTGCTTCGGCCCGCCAGACCCCAGACCGGGCAAAAAAGCCTGAGCATGGATTCCACCATTCTAGGACCTCCCTGACATGTGAGGGAGTGGAAAGCATTCTCGACCCCCTGGAGAAGAAAGTGTCCTCACCGTGCAGCTGCCGCCACCCCATCTTCTCTTCATCTATTCTCCAGAATGTGTCTAGCTGTTACTGAACAGACTGTGAGAACCCACTGCTTTCCTGAGGCCATTTCCAGACCTGGAGAGCTGGCTCCAGTGCACAGGACTGAGAACCATCCTAGTGGAATCCTGAGCACTGCAGGGAGGGTAAGGTAGCACAGCCTCCCGCTGCTGCTCTTGGAGAAGAGGAAAGCCTGGGGAAGGAGAATATCCCTTCCCACCCACCACAGAGGAGTTGGGCTTTCTCCTCCATCTCAGTGGGACCAGTCTTCCCCACAGGGCGCCAGACCTGGGCACCTCCAAGCACACCCCGTTAAGGAAGTAACAGCCTGCAGGAGGTCGAAAAAGTGCCCCGCGAGACGTTCTTTTTCAATCAAAGAACAGAACGCTCCCTGGGCTAGTGCCTGGACTATCTGAATAGAGTTGTCCTGATAAGCAGGTAAAAAAAAAAAAAAAAAAAGATCTTTTGCCCATTTTTAATCAGATTATTTGTTTTCTTATTGTTGAGTTTTAAGAGTTCTATGTATATTTTTCTAACAGCCCTTTCAGATATTTCTTTTGCAAATATTTTCTCCCAGTGTGTGGCTTGTCTTCTCATTCTCTGGATAGTGTCTTTCACAGAGAAGAAGTATTTAATTTTAAAAAAGTCCATTTTATCAATTATTTCTTTCATGGATCATGTCTTTGGTGTTGCATCTAAAAAGGCATCACCATACCCAGAGTCATCCAGGTTTCCTCCTATGTTATCTTTTGGGGGTTTTATACTTTTACATTTTATATTTAGGTCCATAATCTATTTTGAGTTAATTTTTGTGAAGGGTATAAGTTCTGTGTCTAGATCTTTTTTTTTTCTCATGAATGTCCAGTTGTTTCAGCATCATTTGTTGAAGAGACTATCTTTTCTCCATTGTATTGCCTTTGCTACTTTGTCAAAGATCAGTTGACTATATTTCTGTGGCTCTATTTCCAGAGTCTCTATTTTGTTTCATTGATCTATTTTTTTTTTCTTTCACCATACTACACTATCTTGATTATTGTAATTTTATAGTAAAGCTTTAAGTCAGGTAGCCTCAGTCTTCCAACTTTGTTCTTCTCCTTCAACATTGGATTGACTACTTTCGGTCTTTTGCCTCTCCATATAAACTTTACAATTAGTTTGTTGATATCCACAAAATTACTTGCTGGGATTTTGATTGGATTGCATTGAATCTATAGATCAAATTGAAAAGACTGACATTTGACAATATTGACCATATCTTCTTATTCATGAACATGGAATTTCCATTTAATTCTTCTTTGATTTTATTCATTGGAGTTTTGTAGTTTTCCTAAAAAAAAATCTTGTACATATTTTATTAGATTTATATCTAAGTATTTCATTTTTTGGATGCCAGTGTAAATGGTATTGTATTTTAAATTTCAAATGTCATGTATGCATTATTGGTATATAGAAAAGCAATTGACTTTTGTATATTGACCTTGTGTTCTGCAGTTTTGCCATAATTGTTTATTAGCTCAAGGAGTTTTCGGTTGATTTTTTTTTTCTCCATAGACGATCATGTCATCTGCCACCAAAGATAGTTTTATGTCTTCCTAGTAGTGGTGGGAAGGGACATCCTTGATTTGTACCTGTTCTTAGTGAGAAAGCTTTAAGGTTCTTGCCATTAAATATGATGTTAGTTGTAGGTTTTTTGTAAATAATTTTTATTAAGCTGAGGAAGTTCCCCTCTATTCCTAGTTTGTTAAGTTTTTATCATGAATGGGTGCTGGGTTTTGTCAAATGCTTTTTCTACATCTATTTATATGATCCTGTGACTTTTCTTCTTTGGCCTGTTTTTTTTTTTTTTAATTGATTTTAGAGAGAGGAAGGGAGACAGAGAGAGAGAGAGAGAGAGAGAGAGAGAGAGAGAAACATTGATGTGAGAGAGAAACATCGATTGGTTGCCTCCTGAATGGGCCCCAACTTTTTCTACATCTATTTATATGATCCTGTGACTTTTCTTCTTTGGTCTGTTTTTTTTTAATTGATTTTAGAGAGAGGAAGGGAGACAGAGAGAGAGAGAGAGAGAAACATTGATGTGAGAGAGAAACATCGATTGGTTGCCTCCTGAATGGGCCCCAACTGGGGACTGAACCCACAACTTGGGTATGTGCCATGACTGGGAATCAAATCCACCACCTTTCAGTATACAAGACAATGATCCAACCTACTGAGCCACACTGGCCAGGGTTTCTTTGGCCTGTTGATATGCTGGATTATATTAATTGAATTTTTAACCATATCCTTTGACTCCGCTGTATTAACTATAATCAATTATACTATTTGACTTCTTTTTTTTACTCTGTCCCTTCTCTTTACAATTTTCATTTCTGTTATTTTATCCTTTTGTATTTTTATTTTGGAAATTTGTACATGTATACAAAATTGGAAAAAAATGTAATAAATCCAATGCTCCCATCATCCAATTTCAACAATTATCAACTCTTGGACAATTTTGTTTTATCTATCTTCCTCCCTCCTACATATCTCCAGATTATTTTGAAGCAAATTTCAAACAGCATATCACTTTATCTGTAACTCTTTCAGAAGATAGCTATAAAAAGATAAGAATTCTTAAATATCATCACAATATCATCATCCTAGATAAATAAAATTAATAATAACTCCTTAATATCATAAAACATCCAGTTAGTGTTCATATTTCTCCAATTGTTTTATGTTTATACATATAAATATATATATATATATATATATATATATATATATATATATATATATAAATATATAATTTGTTTACAGGTTATTTGTCTGCATCAGGAATTAAATAAGTTCATCTTATTAGTATTGGTTGACATGTCTCTGACACACCTCTTAAGTTTATTTTAATTTAAAGGTTATCATTACTGACCACTAGTGATACTGGGCACATTTTCCTTGCTTATTGGACATTTGTATGTATATTTTGTTTTGTGGACTATCTGTTCAAGTCCTTTACCTACTTTTTAAATTGGGTCCCCCCCCCCGCCTTATTATTGAGATGTAGAAGTCCCTTATATGTTCTGAATATAAAAGCATACACACACATACACATATTCCTTATATATATGTGTGTCTCAAATCTTTTTTTCATTCTGTGACTTGCCTATTCATTCTCTTTTTCATAGTTTCAACTTTTTCTTAAATTTTTAGTGAAATGTGACAATGTCTTTAATTATTAAGTGTAAAGGCAGTATTTAATATTTTATATATAATGTGATCCCAACTATGTAACAACAAAAAGAAAAAACACATAAACATAGAAAAACAACTACAGTTACCTCTACAGGTTAAAACATGGTGTGTATTCATTCTCTTGATGCTTTCTTGATGAGCAGAGTTTTTAATTTTGATAAAGTCCAATATATAATTTTTTTTCAAATATGGTTTATGCTACTTGGATCCTCTCTCAGTACACAGTAGTGCAGAGGTATTACACTTAATATTGTTAAACTCCTTTATGATTGCTGGAGTCGGGGTGTAAAGGGGCACTAAGCAGCAAAACCTTAAAGACTAACCCAGTTATGACATTTTTCAATTGAGATATAATTGCCTATAACATTATATTAGTTTCAGGTGTACAACATAATGATTCAGTATTTGTATATATTGTGAAATGATCATCACAATAAGTCTAGTTAAGATCCATTACCACACATAGTTATAATTTTTGTGTGTATGATGAGAACTTTTAAGATCTACTTTCATAGCAACTTTCATAAATATATGAAATAGTGACTTATTTATAACTAGAAGTTTATACCTATAGTACAAAGAATTTTTTTCTAAACCATTTAAGAGTAAAATGCCAATCTGATGCCCCTCAACCTGAATACTTTAGTGTTTATTTCCTATAAACAAGGATATTCTCCTACATGACCATAATACCACTATTCAAGTGATTGATACATTACTACCATTTAGTCCTCAGACCTCATTTAAATTTCTCCAGTTGTTTCAATAATGGACCTTAGAGCAAAAGACTCTAATTTCAAAGCATATATTACTTTTAGTTGTTATGCCTGTTTATCTCCTTCAATTTGGAGTAATTCTTCAATCTATTCTTGACTTTCATGACCTGGGCACTTTTGGACATTATAGACTATATTTTACAGAATATATAAAATAAATATCTGTAAACTATCCCTCAATTTGGGTCTGGTGATTTCTTATTATAACATTGAGATTATATATATTTTTGGTGAGAATGTCATAGAACTGATGCTGCTTTCTTCTTATTACATCCTGTCAGATGGCCCGTATGTTCAATTTATCCCACTACTGATGTTCATTAGGAACACTTGATTAAGTTGGTAAAGGCACTGTAAAGTTGATATTTTTCCTTTGTAATTAATAAATATTTTCTAGAGAGATACTTTGAAACTATGCAAATATCCAGTTTCTCAACAAACATTCCATTTATTCATTGATTTTTAATATCTGTATGGATTCATGGTTTCCTACTTTATTAAATGGGTTGTAATCTGTCACTATCATTAATGTGAGTGCTCAAATTGTCCGTGATATGACTAGTGGCAGTCCCTTCAAGCTGGCTTCTGTGTCCTTTTGACATGTTCCCATGCTATTTTGAGCACTTTCTTGCTTTGGGACACACATTGTTCCAGGTTTATATAAGAAACCTGCTCCAGCTCTACAGTCAGCCCTGGTTTCTTTTAGTGGGAAAATAGCTGTTTGTTTATTTATTTATTAGTTAGCATCTATTGCATTTATTCAGCATAACCAGGGAGGTATTGTCTTCATGCTGTCACACACAGACACAAACACAGATACAGCACAATATCCATGTTTAGCCCAAGTGCATTCCTTCTGAGGCTCATTTATATGTGTTCATATTCCAGAGCCCATCATTTAAATAATGGAGATTTTCAGGGCCAATTCCTTTGTTGACTTTCTCAATATCTTCTGCAGACATCTTCATGACTCCCGACACACAGAGCATGCTGTTTTCCTTCTGCACGATGGCAACAATCGTATCTACTGCGGTAGGGTAAAGTTTAGCTCCAGGAGAAGTTAAGCCTAGACACATGATATTTGTTCCACTGAGTACAATTTTGATGGCTCCTTTTCAGCCTGCTAGTGTGGCAGGATAAAAGGATATTTGTGAAGTAATCTTAAGGGTGGATAAAAAGGCCCTTCTCTTTGTTGGAAAAATAGTAACTCTCTATTTACTATAAGGATTTCTATATGTTTATGGCATCTCACTATTTTGACAGAATCTTTCTTAGGCATAATTTGATTAAGCCACGGTTCAATATTTGGAAATTGCTCTATCAATTGGTTATTAATACCCTTTATAACTGAGGGTTTCAACTGGATAAAATTGGACACATTGTCTTTTTCATCAAATTTCTTGAACATGATCCAAGGTGAAGGGGGCAATGATAGGGAAGGGCCTGTAATGGGGGGAAAATTGAATTAGCAAGATTCCGGAGATCCCCTTACACAAGGAAGGCCAGCACTGACAGTTGGAGCTGTTGTTCTTCTCAAATAGCTTTTAGAAGCCAAGATTTGGGTATCAGGTATATCCAAATATACTATGAGGGTTACTGCACCTAAGTTCTCTCAGTGAAAAGTGCTAGGGAACATACCCAAGAACTACTGAATCAGAGTTTGCCTTTTAAACAAAATCCCCAGGTGATTTAAATGCACATTAAAGTTTGAGAAGCATTCCCACCTAAAGTAAATGACCTTAGTGTTCAAACCAGCTGTTGGAGCACCAGCCATTACAGCTGCGTCTCAGGCATTAGGAAGGAGGAAGGAGACGAAAGGACTCACCTCCCTGTTGCGTCAGCTTCCTTTAATCCCAGAAGACTAGCAACAATTCTGCAAAATCTCATTGCTTAGAAGTTAGTCACATGGCTGAGTGCAAGGGAAGCAAGGAAATCTAGTCTTTTGGTTGGACCTATTGCCAGCTGGAATAAAATTTGCATTCTGTTTCTTTTCTTTATTTCTTTTTTTAAAGAATAGTTTATTGATTTTCAGAGAGAAAGGGAGAAGAGAGAAACATCGATGTGAGAGCAGAACATCCATCAGCTGCCTCCTGCATGCCCCCTACTGGGGATCAAGCCTGCAACCGGGGCATGTGTCCTGACCAGGAATCAAGCCAGCAACCCCCCAATCCATGGGATGACACCCAACCAGCTGAGCCACACCAGCCAGGGCTGCATTCTGTTTCTAAGGATAGAAGGGAATGATGGATATTGGGTAGGATACATGAGTCTCTGCTCCTCTAGGTTTATTTGGTAATAAACTTCTCATGCTGGGAAGTTGTTGGCAACAGAGCCAGCACTGGGAACACCTACCAATCACCCACATGTGGACAGCAGGGAGGCCAACCCAGAATTGAAGCACAAAGGCAACATCTGCCTTTTATGTAGCCTCTGTTACCATCATGCCCACCCACCTCTCTTCTGGCTCGTCCCAGACTGGAGCTAGGGCCAGAATTCACGGAGCGAGCAAAAGGGTAGAATAGGAAGTGTGGAAGACACAGTTAAAAACAATAGCTCAGCCCTGGCCAGTGTGGCTCTGTGGTTAGAGCGTCGGCCACACACCGAAGGGTCGTGAATTCGATTGCTGGTCAAGGTCATGTTTCTGGGTTGTAGGTTTGATCCCTGTCCCCGTCAGGGCATGTGTGTGAGACAACCAATCAATGCGTCTCTCTCTCTCTCCCTTCCCTCCCGTGCACTCTCTCTGAAAATCAGTGGAATAAATATCCTTGGGTGAGCATTAACAAAAAACTTCACAAAAAACAATAGCTCAGCTGGCAGACTCTAGACACAGACTTCCCAGGTCTCTATCTCAGTGCTATCACTTACTAGCTTTGGACTTTCAGTTGGGTATGTCCACTTTAACGAGCTTTCAGTAAGTTAACCCACTGATGAAAGGCTTCACTAGGCCTCAATGTCTTCATGTTAAAATGGAGATGAGTACAGGGCTACCTCACAGGTTGTTGCAAAGATGTAATGGAAATAACACAGGAAAAGCTTTGGGAGCACCCAGCCCATCAATAGCTTTCCATAAACACTCGTTTTATTACTGAGCAGAACTACCAAGTGCAAAGATATTACCTCCCTAGAGATTGCTGCCGACCCTGACAGTGGCCTTGGGTCCAGAGACCTGTTTCACAAGAAGTACAGAAATTACTAACTTGGAAATGTCATCGATTTACTTAATACTTCCAGCCCAACATTCCCACCAGTTTAGAGAAGATTGTAACCAGCTTTGTTTACTGTTTCACACCCTGTGACAGAGACCCAGGATCTGTCTGTTTGTTGTTGTTTTATGACACAGTGTTTTTTCTTTCCCTGAGTTTGGTTTCCCTTCTTGACCGCTTGAACTACTTCCAACACATTTTTAAAAACAATGCTTAAAAAAGAAAACCAAACAAACAAACAAAAAAGCAACGTGCTAGTTATAGTGTTTGACTTTGCATGCTTCCTCTCCACAATAAAGCCTGCAGTCACCACTGTCCCTTTACAAGGACGTAGCAAACCCTGGCACGTCCACATTCGTCACTGGATACGCAAAAAGCCACACTATCATTTTCTTAGACAAACATCCTGGGCAATTTGGCTTCTATTATGTTGTCATTAATACAACTGGTTTTGCTGAGTACCTTAGGGGACCTTGAAAGACCAGTTCTTGTTATTCTAACCTCCTCACTGGCTTATCATTTTGGTTTATAATTCTAACATTCTTCCCAATGGCTTCCAGGTACCACTGAAATAAATACCTAAGATAAACAAAGAGCATTTTTACTTATTAAGATCCATGTCTCTCTGACATGATGGGAAGGATTTAAGGAATGTCAAGGAGCACAGGAGTGTGTGCGTCTTTGTGTGTTTATGCGGAACTAGGACTAAATGTTCCCGTGCAGCAACACTACTCTCGCTCCTTCTGCCACTTCCCAGTTTGGCTGAAACTGATGGAACTGATCCCTCTGCCCTTTAAACCTCTGATTTAAGCTAAAATGACACCTGGTTGGCTACTTCAGAGATCAGGGAACTGCATGAGAAGAATAACAGTGCCCCCTACAGGTGCATGCCTAGGACAGTAAATTTGACAGTCTCGGGCCTCCTGAGCAGCAGGGTCCAGTCCCCTGGTATCTGGCCTGATGGCATATGCAAAATGTTGATTAATATCAAATATAAGCCTGATACCTATTGCCAGTATCTCATGAAGGCCAGAGACTGGACCCTCCATGTTATTTCTGCGTGAGCTGTGGTTACTACAGCTGTGTCTGTTCAGCTGGTTTTCCCATTTCTCTTTTCCTGATACCAGTACCCCTTTTTCTTCAGGAAATTTCTCCCCCATTCCAGGTGAATCTAGTAGGTTGGACAAGCAACAGTGTCTGATCCTGTCTTTGGGGGTGAGATTATGATCCAACCAGGCCAATCTTAGTCCTGCATCCTTGTTGAGTAAGCTAGAAAGCTGGAGGTCATCCTGACACGAACCTCTACCTTACCTGCCATATGCAAACTGTCAAGGGCTCCCAGTGTACTCCTATATTTCCTTCCTGTCCATGTCTTCTACCACCCTAATCCCAGCTGTTACCATCTCTCTCCTGAACAGCTGTATAGTCTCCAAAATGATATTCCCACATCCATCTGAGCCACTCCATCTAGTCAACTGTAGCTGGAATCATTCTTTCAAAGAACAAATATGATTGTGTCACCCCACCCATCCTTTATTTCTTTTTTTTTTTTTTATTCTCACCTGAGGATATGTTTATTGGAGAGAGAGAGGAAAGGAGAGAGAGAGAGAGAAACATTGACATGAGAGAGAAAGATTGATTGGTTGCCTCCCGTACTTGCCCCTACCAGTGATGGAACCCGAAACCTAGGTATGTGCCCTGACCGGGAATTGAACCAGCAACCTTTTGGTGTATGGGGGGATGCTCTAACCAACTGAGGCACCGACCAGGGCCCCATCCCCCATTTCTATCCTGGCTTCCCATGGCCTTAGGATAAAGACAAAATTCCTTAATGTGGCCCACAAGGCACTTCATTGATCAGTTGCCTCCCGTACGTGCCCCCACCATCTTCCTTGCCTTATGGTGCTTACCTGTCTGCAAAATGAAACCTGGCAAGTGAAGAGGAGAGAAGGTCTTGCTGGAGTGGTGACCCTCCTTCCACCTTCTGGCCCCTGAGCTCAGGAGCTCTTCCCTCAGTTCTTGAAGCCTCCCCAAGTCATTGCCAGCTGCGAGAGCCACTAAATCCCCAGTTCATGTAAACTTGTTTGATTTGGGGTTTTGTCATCTGCAACAGAAAGATCTTTGGTTAAGGCAAGTTTACTCAGTGATGTGAGCCAAGAGATCTGGGACAGGAGAAACATTGGGTTAGGACTTTAAAAAACAATCAGTCTAGCCCTGGCTGGTTTGGCTCAGCAGTTAGAGCGTTAGCCCAAACCCACGGACCAGAGAGTCTCAGGTTCGGTTCCCACTAAGGGCCCGTACCTC
Source organism: Tadarida brasiliensis (assembly GCA_030848825.1). Classification (NCBI taxonomy): domain Eukaryota; kingdom Metazoa; phylum Chordata; class Mammalia; order Chiroptera; family Molossidae; genus Tadarida; species Tadarida brasiliensis. Next base: position 41,428,285 of record CM061272.1, on the reverse strand, counting down.
AGTTGCAGTTTGTCCCTGGCCCCAGCTGGGGTCGTGTGGGTGGCAACCACTCGATGTGTCTCTCTCACATCGATGTTTCTCTCTCTCTCTTCCTTCCTCTCTCCCCCCCACTCTATCTAAAGATAAATGCAAAAATGTCCTCAGGTGAGGATAAAAAAACAAACAAACAAAAAAAAAAAACACTGTACTTGATAGGGCAAATTTTGACTACCACAATTAGACTACATGGAAGCCCATTGCCATCTGCCAAGGAAAGGTGAACCTAACCTGCTGGCAAAAATTAAGGGCCTGGTTCAAGTATTTCATTCGAAGGCTGGGTCCATATCTGCAGCAAACAAGCAGAAATCAATCTAATCAGCCACCCATTCTTGCAACACACAGGTATTGTGCACCCACTATGTGCACCACAGATACCACAGGGAACACAGAATGAATAAGATCCAGTCCCCTTGAGAAGTTTACAGTACGGTTTGTTAGGATGTATGGCACAGACATAAATAACAAGAAAGAAAGTTCTCAGAACTACTCTTAGTTAGCTAACTTCCCAAAGGCTTCATGAGAGGCTGGGCAGCATGCCATTAAGAGCCAGAAAAACCTGGCTGCGAATGTTGGCTCTGACACTGAGACTTACTTAGTTTCCTTTCGGGAAAAGAGCTTGCATACTTGCCCAGCCCCCCAACTTTTGTGTCTGCCACCTAGATCACCTGTCTCTGGTGGCCAGTGGGGCTAATACCTGTGTGTCCCACAGGACTGGAACAGATAGAGAAAGAGTTCTTAACCAGCTTCTACCACTGCGTAGAGCAGCAGAGAGGCAACATACTGAGGAGCCACGTCATTCTGTAGAAAAGGCCGATTAGCTTATCTTCATAGCTGCAAGTCTATGGGAATGTCAATTAAATACACATCTGAGGCCATCTGTAATCTTTTCTAGAGAACTCAGAGGGTGGTTGCAATATTTGCATTCTTGCTCTGCCATGCTCTCTGGTGTCATCTCAGAGGCACCAGAGTGCCATTTATGGCCCTCCCATCCCCAGTGATCTCATGGGCAGGAGCTTGATCCAGGCACTCTAGCCACAAACTAAGGCTATCCCAGTGCACCTTGGGCCCCAGGCCCATAGAAGCTTGGTGGTTTATTCCCAAGGACTCCCTTCAGTTTGCACCCACACTAGCTATAGCTCTGGTCCATGCACAGCTTGTCCCCAGGACTTCCTGAAAACCACACCCCACTTCAGCTCCAGCTCCAATGGCTTACTTCTGGGACTCCCTGTGGCTTGCACCACTCCAGCTTCAGCTCCAGGTGCTGGTGTGGCTTTCCCCAAGATTACCAGAGGCCTGAGCCTACTCCAGCTACAACTTCAACTGGCCTGCCAAGTCAGCCCTAAAGTGGCTTGCCCCCAGGACTTCCCTCAGCCTGTGCTCACTTCAGCTCCAGCTCCAGGTGCCAGTGAGTCTTACCCCTGAGACTTCCCACTGCCTAGCATGCTCCAACTCCAGCTGGGCTGCCACACCTAGCACATGCAGTCTGCAAAGGGGAAGCTCCTATGCCAAGTCACTCCTTCAAGACTGGGAGAGGTTGCTGTTTCACCTAATTTATAGAAACGGAGATAGTCAAAATGAGGAGATGGAGAAATGTGTTCCAAATGAAAGGCTAGGACAAAACCCAGAAAAGAATTAAATGAAACAGAGACAAGCAATCTATCAGATAGAGGGTGCTCAATATATATGGGAGAAGAATAAATAAGCTCAGTGAGAACTTCAACAAACAGAAAATATAAAAAAGAACCTATGAATACAATAACTGAAATGAAAAAAACAAAAAACAAAAACAAAACACTAGAGGGAATCAACAACAGATTAGTTGATGCAGAAGAATGAACCAGAAGCGAGAAGACAAGGTAGTGGAAATCACCCAATCAAAACAGCAAAAAGTAGAAAAGAATTTTTAAAAATTAGGATATTTTAAGGGGTCTCTGGGACAACATCAAGAGTACCAACATTTGAATCATAGGGGTCTCAGAAGGAGAAGAGAGACAGAAAGGAACAGAAAACTTATTTAAAGAAATAATGTCTGAAAACCAGGTAGTTATCCAAAGGCAACAAAAACACTTACTCAAAAAGGTATACACACCCCTATGTTCACTGCAACATCATTTGGAATCACCAAGACATAGAAGCAAACTAAGTATCCACTGATGAGTGAATGAATAAAGAAGATGATGTATGCACATGTAAAGAAATATTATTCAGCCATAAAAAGAAGGAAATCTTGCCACTTGCAGCAACATAGATAGAACTGGAAGGCATTATGCGAAGTCAAATAAGTCAGACAGAGAAAGACAAATACCGTATGATCTCACTTCTATGTGGAATCTTACTTTTTTAAAAAGAAAAGAAAAGAAAAAAAAATCCAAACTGATAGATACAGAGAAACGAATGATAGTTGCCAGAGGTGGAGAGGTGTGGGTGGACAAAATGGGTGAAGGGAATCAAAAGTTAGGATCTTCCTGTTATAAAATAAATAAATTAAGGGCATATAATGTACAGCATGATGACCATTGTTAATAACATTATATTGTATATTTATAAGTTGTTAAGAGAGTAGATCTTAAAAATTCTCATCATGAGAAATAAAATTTTGATCATGTGTGGCAATGGATGTTAACTAGACTTATTGTGATTTCACAATATATATAAGTATTGAATCATTATGTTGTATACTCAAAACTAAAATGTCATTTATATCTTAATTTTTTAAAACTGTACAAAAATGACTTTATGTTTATATATAAAATGGAATTAGTCTAGGCTCAGTTAATTATAAATAGGCTTTCCACCTACATGAATGTCCAGTGGGACATTAGAAATTTGTGTGGAACATGAAACAATTCTTTCTTGTATAGGACTGTCCCATGCTTTGTAGATTGGGGCATTAAATTCAAGCAGCTGCTCTCCACCATCATTGTGACAGCATAAACCATCCCCACAAATTTCCAAGATGCTCTCTAGGGGGCACTGCTGCCCTCTCACTTCCCACATTGAAAAGCACAGTTTTACGATCTTGAGATCTAGGCTAGAGCTGCTTGCAGTCATCTCTCCCAGTTTCATGAAAGCCACCATCTGTAGAAGACACTAATGAAGCCAATGGAGAAAAGGCAAAACTGGGAGAAAGATCCTATTATTTGAACTCCTAGATCCATATATGACTAAAGTCAGATAACATCTGTATTTCCCAGTTTACATAAGCATTAAATTTTCTTTTTGTTTGCAACCAAACAAAATTTACCCTAATACCTGGTTTAAATGGCTCATTTGTGTGTGTGTGTGTGTGTGTGTGTGTGTGTGTGTATTTTAATTTATATATATAATTTTTTTTGGCTTGTTCAAAGATACTTCATCATCACTACTGACTTACTTTTTTCTTCTGTAAAGAAGGAATAGAAAGAGAAAGTGAACTTCAGGGTGTTATGTCCCAGTAGGTCAGACCACACACACACACAGGCACACACCAAACACACACACGCATGTGAGCCATGGCAGGCATATTCTATGGCCACATTGTCTGGGCATAGCTGATTAGACCAGGGACAGACTAATCAATTTTCTTTCCCAGAAAGTTCACCCCAGGGCCTACTGGACTGAATCATTCTCTTTAGGGCTGGAACTCTTACAGATAATATGAACACTCTGGTGAGGGACTGGGAGAGCCGTAAGGTGCTATGTTCTGCTAGGTGATTTAGGGAAACTAATTAGCAGATGTGCAGAAAGAAGAAAAGAGACCAAGAGTTTCAGAAATGTTCCATTTCAATACTCATCCCTTATGATCCAACTATATCCTGCCCTTGGGTTCTTCAAGAACCTGTATCATTCAGCAAATTTTTGCTTTGTGTTTATATCTCCAGTGGGTTTCTCCACTTGCCTCTAAAGAATTCTGAGCTAATACCTTATTCCTATAGGTATTCTAAGTTCTATCCTCACATCAAATCAGATCACCAGGAAGCCACCCAGCATGGTGAGGGTGAGGGGTGGGTTATCTCCTGCAGAACCATCTCCAGGGGCTGGGGGTGGGGGTGGGGAGGTAATGTGTTGCACTTGGCTCTAATCAGAGGTCACACAAGAAATAACTACAGGTTTTTGTATTCCAACCGGGCTCTGACCCTCATCAGCTGTGTCTTTTAGGGTATAAATTACTAAACTCTTCTGATCTTTAAACTTGGGACAGTAATAACAACTCACTTCCCAGGGTTGCAATAACCCAGGGATGAAGGCAGCAGTGTATTCAACACAGAGTCTGGGCCTATGTCTGAGCTCAATAAACATTTCTCCTACACCCTCCCCTTCCCTCTTTGTCACCTTGCTCTCACTAAGCTGTTAACTAGTCCTTCAATTTCAGCACAAAGGGCAATACATCTCTTGGACTGAAACTGTAATCAGAAACTCTGACAAAGCACCGAATGATAAAGGAGGATTAGGTCTTAGAGGTTATCTAGTCTAACCATCCAACTCCCTCATAAATTTTATTTTTAATTTGTAAATATTTTATCAAGGTTTGAGTTGCATATAGGTTAAAAAGTCAACTAATGAATTCTACAAGGTTTATGAAGACAAACAGCAGTCTCTAGGCTTTACCCTTGGCTCCCTGTACTGAGGGACAATCTTTTTCTGTATCTGGCTGGTAACCCTCATGCCACCATATACCATGCCTGGAAGGCCACTTCTTATTTTTCAGCATCAGGCATTATCTATTGACCTCTCACTATAGAAAAAGAGTACCTGTCTCTTGATTTTGCAAATTGGGAAGCTAAAGTGGGTCAAGCTCAGTGACTTTTCCAAGGCCCCCCTGAGCCAAAAAATCTGAAGATGAGGCCAGGGAACCTGCAATTTTTAAAACTCCTTAGTATTTTCTCACACTAAATGAAAACATTGGGGCCACTGCTAAGGCAGTGAGAAAACTTTGGAGGTAGAACTTTAGCATTTAAATGTTGGCTGTGATTTTTTTGGTTAAGTCACCTTGAGCAAACCCTTTCTGCACCTCAGTTTCTTTAACTCTAAAATGGGCACATTTTAAACTTTTTTTTAAATTTTTTTTTCCCTTTATTGATTTTACAGAGAAAGGAAGTGAGAGGGAGAGAGAGATAGAAACATCGATGAGAGAGAACATCGATTGGCCGCCTCCTGCACGCCCCCCACTGGGGATCGGGCCCACAACCTGGGCATGTGCCCTGACCAGGAATCGAACCAGTGACCTTTTGGTGCATGGATTGAAGCTCAGCCACTGAGCCACACCAGCTGGGCATGCTGGGCACATTTTAAGGACTTAAGGAATCAAGTGGGATGACATGGTCAAATGTCACAGATAACAATGATTGTAAGTGCCAGCTATAAGAGCTTGGGCACATTGGTTGACTTCTCAGAGCCTAATTTTCTTCATTACCAAAATGGTCACTCCTAGCCCTGCCTTGCCTCCTACTCCTCCACTCCAGCTCAATGGCCTTATTTCTGTTTCTCCAAGAGAACTTGAAGCTTTCTCATACTCGCTGTTTATGTGCCTTAAACACTCCTCTTTCTAACTCTCTACACAGGCTCTTCATCTAGCTAAGCCCTACTCACATTTCGGGTCTTAGTTAAATGTCCCTGGTCCAGATAAGCCTTCCTTGTGCCCCCAACTCAGGGCAGCTTCCTCGACCCGCACCCCAACCCACACATGCTTTGTGCTCTGCGCTCTATGCGTGTTCTCCATAGAATGGCTCACACTTGGAGTCTATTCCAGTTGTGTTCTTTCTTGCTGAATATCTGGCTTCCTCATAAGACTATATGAGCACAGGGACATCTGCCATGTCGATTACGGTACCCACAGCCCAGGCACAGGGCCAGACACATAGTAGATATCCACTGAATGCCCTATCCCCTCTTGACTGAATACCAGTCCACCTTGCTTGACAAGCTCACTGCTGAAACCAGCTCAACCTTGTTCCTACAACTCCCCGACTAGAGATGCAGAGAAGCTGATTGTCCTCAAGTTCATGTTGATTTACTGAAATCAAAGTCTGATAGCTGAATAGTAAAACGGGCTCAGCAGGTGGGACAAACCCAGACATGGTATTATTTACAGTGTGTGCTGACATGCCTAGTAATGCCCTTCCTTTATCCCCAGCCATGGAGCTGTGGCTCTCATTCCTGTTAAAGAAACAAAGTCTTTATACAAACCCTTACACAATGGGGTTACAAGTGGCAGAGAGCTCTCCTCTGTTTTCAGGGCTGTGGGGCGTGGCTGCTATTCATAGTGTCCTCACAACTGAGAAAGAGCAAGAGGAGCCAAAAAGAATCCAAATCAAACAGAACAACTTTTCTGAAGAGGCATTCCTCAAAAGCCCTGTGCACTCAGAAAAGTGTGGTTGAGTCATTCCATTTGTACTGTTGAGAAAAGAGCTCTTTCTCTTTTAAAACTCTCAATACAAAGATACTCCTCTGTGACAATCATATGTTCCTAACTTACACCGATTTAATTTCAAAAGTAAAAAATATTTCTTTAAAGAAATAAGGCCGCCCGGCCAGTGTGGCTCAATGGATTAAGTGTCATTCCATGGACTGAGAGGTCCCGGTTCAATTCCTGGTCAGGACATATGACCTGGTTGTGGACTCGATCCCCAGTGGGGGGCGTGCAGGAGGCAGCCGACTGATGTTTCTCTCTCACATGGATGTTTCTACCTCCCTCTCTCCCTTCTTCTTTCTCTAAAAATATCAATAAAAAATATTTTAAAAAATAAAGAAATAAGGCCAACTTTGTTATGATACTTTATTGTTGGGATAGAAATTTTGAGTACTGAATAAATTCATACCTAGAAATATTCTCTATTCTATGAACAGCTGAAATGGACATTATAAGGGACCTTAAACATATGGTAGGACAGTTTAGATGCCAAATGGTGGCAGTTATTAAGAGCTTGGGTCCTGCAAACTGCCATCTCCCCAGCCCCGCCCATGACAAGCATTGCTAAGTGATCATAACAGTTCAGTAGGACAGTTGAGAATGTTGGTTCTAAAATCACACTGTCTGCGTTTGAATCCTGGCTTTGCCATTTAACAGCTGCATGACCTTGGACAGTTTACTCAACCACACAGTGCTTCAGTTAGCTCATCAATAAAGGAGCAGAAGAGTACTTACCTCATGTCATAACATTGGTCAAGTGACTAAATGATTTCATATATATAAAGCACTTAAAGGCGTGTTTGGCCCAAAGTAAGTACTCAAGAAATAAACTCTTAAGCCAAAAACTAGACACAACTCAAGTGCCCATCAATAAGAGAATAGATAAATTTTGGTATATACATACAGTGGAATACTACTCAGCAACGAAAAGGAAAAACTATTAACATACACAACAACCTGAATGAATCTCAAAATAAATATGTTGAGTGAAAAAACCTAGACCAAAAAAGTACATAGGGCATTGTTGTAACGTGTCAGCGAGATAACCAGAGACACACGGCTGAATTGTAAAGGAGCACTTTATTATACCGGTGGGCTGTTACACCGGTGGGCTGGGGGGGTACAGCTTCCCCAAATCCTCAGCCCCGAGCGAGCCTTCTTTGTTGCCTGCTTTTAAAGGCACAAACTATAGAAAAAAAAAAAAACTACATTCTCTTGGCACCGCTTTTGGCACCGTTAAGGGGGGCTGATACAGAGAAAGGGGGGAGAGGAGCAGGTCAACTATTAATCTCTTTTTTCTCATGGTTTCTCTGAGTTTCCCAAGGCCATCCTCAACCCCTTTACAGTTTTCTTTGGGTGTCTCAAGGCCCTTATGTTTACAGAAAAGAAACTGCCAGGGTGTGTACGTGCAGTAACTGAGGGTCAGAATGGAGTTATTACAGGCATGATTCCATTTACACAGAACTCTTTTTTTTTATTTTTATCCTCACTCGAGGACATTTTTCCATTTTTTTTCCATTTTTTGTTCAGATAGAGTGGGAGGGAGAGAGGGAAGAAGAGAGAGAGAGAAACATCGATGTGAAAGGGACACATCGAGTGATTGCCTCCCTCACGACCCAACCAGGGCCAGGGACAAACTGCAACCAAGGTACGTGCCCTTAGTGGGAACCGAACCCGGGTCTCTCTGGACCGCAGGCTGATGCTCTAACCACTGAGCAACCGGCCAGGGCTACATAGTGCAAACAGATCCATAGTGACAGAGGGCACATCAGTAGTTGCTGGTGAATGGGAGGCAGGGAGAGGCAGGAGGGAAGGATTACAAAGGGGCATGAGGAAATTTTGTGGGTGATGGATATGTTTACTATCTTGATTGTGGTGATGGTTTCACGAATGTACACATATGTCAAAGTCATCCAATTGTACACTTTAAAAATGGGTGATTTGTTGTATGTATGTCAATTAGATCTCAATAAAACTTTATGAAAAAAAGAAATATGAGCCATTACTATTACCCCATCCTTGTTTAACACAGTGCCCCAGGTGGTCACTACTGGGTCAGAGTCAACACTCAATTGTAGTCTTATTGTTTTCTCCGGTTTCGAGAAATCTTTTTATTCTCTCCCACTTATGAGAACTTCTGATTCTATAACTGACTAGTCTTCTGATCTTAGACAAGTCAATGAAACTCTGCAAGTCTCAATGTTTTTAATCAGTAATATAGAAATTATAATATCTACCTGCCTTTCTAGATGGTTGTGAAGGTTGAACTTGAGAATGTTCATCAAAGTGCCTTAAAAGACTGTCCAGTGTTGGGCAAACATAAGGGAATGATACCTGGTGTATGAGTTCAAATATTCAATGTGTGCTCCAGGACTTAGTTTGCCAGCAGAACTTGATAGTAAGTACCTCTTAAAGCAACTCCTTTACAAATCTGATTCAGATTTATGATTTTGTGTGAATACATTTGTTAGCTCATTTTTATGATTTATCATCCAGGTCTGTGGAGAGAAGGGCTTTAGGGTTATCAGAGTCTCAGGAACTCAGACCAGGCCATCGGAGAGGCCAGTCGGGGACAGCAGGGATAGCTGTATAAAGGAACTTCCCAGGGAGAAAGTCTGCCACCTCTGGAAACTTGTTCCTTCAGACCAGAGGCCCCTGCCCTTCAGTGAGTCAAAGCCTGGTGCTGGGTGGCTAGCTGGGACTGGCGTAATCTCTTGTGTAACAATGATTAAGTATCATTCTAGAGAGCCTGCAAGGGCGGTTGCAGGAAACAACATAAAAGACCTCATTTTGGGGTTGGAGGAAGTTTATAAACCCAGAGTTAAAAAGATACAAACCAAAATGTACCAATGTGAGCCAAGAGGCACAAACCAAATCACTTACCACACCATAGTTATTTTTATTTTATTTATTTATTTATCTCTTTATTTTTATTGATCTTAGAGAGGGTGGAAGGGGGGAGAGAGAGACAGAGAGAGAAACATGGATGTGAGAGAGATACATCAATCGGTTGCCTCCCACACGTGCCCTGACAGGGAATCAAACCCACAACCTAGGTATGTGCCCTGACTGGGAATCAAACCCATGACCTTCCAGTGCATCGGACAATTCTCCAACCAACTGAGCCACACCCACCAGGGCGAACCATGCTTATTTTTAGGCCTGGAGTTGGGGAAGTTTTTCACTTTCTTCTCTTGGCTTATCTGTATTTTCTAAAATTTCTACAATAAGTGGCTATTGTTTTTGCAATAAGAAAACAAAAATAAAACAACAACTAAAAATAAAAACCAAAGTATTTCTGGTTTGGAATTGCTTCCTTTGTTCAAAAAAGTAAGAAGCATTCTTGTTACCTCTAACCAATAAAGATAATCATCAGGTGCAAACAAACAGAAAAATAAAATGTCTCAGACTTGTGTATGATCTGCCAGCCCAGACATCTGTCTCTGAGAACTGTGCACAGGGTAGTTTCAGGAAGGCCCTGCTGTGCCCCTTGACACACAAATGAAAAGTACAGTAATGTCCCCCAAGCCTCTTTATGTCCTTTATCGCTAGATCTTGCTCTGTAATCCGTACATGAATATAAATTGTTAAATCGACATGTACCACTCGGCTCGAAAGCAGCTGTGTTGTACCCTGAATCCCCCCAAACCTATCAGCCACTGGGTCCAGAACAGGCCCCACCAAGAGTGATGAAACAGCTGTCACTGGTTCATGGCCCTCTCTGCTCAACGGACACCTGGATCCCCAAAAGCTTCTCATGTGTGCTCACACAAAGTCCTTCCGGCCATACCCCACTGTCCTGTCTCATGGCTTCTGCAGTGTTCATGGCAGAACCCAAAGAGTCAAATTTCAAATCCCGGCTGTGGGATTTACTGCCTGTGTAACCTTGGGCAAGATAACTCAACTTCTCTCTATCTCAGTTTTCTAATCAGTAAAATGGGCAAAATAAATCTATTTCACAGGGTTGTTATGAGGATTAAGTGAATTAATATAGCATAGTGCTCTGAATAGTGCCCAGCACTTAGTAAGTACCTACTACATGTTAACCATTATGTTTATTACTGGCCAATGCCTCTGCTCAGCTTTTGAGCAGCCACTTGCTGTCTATCCATATGTTCCTAGAAGCACATGAAACAAATCTTCATTCGATATATAGATGAAAAAACTGAATAAAACCCCAGGTGATGTTTCAGAGAGTTCATTTTTATCCCAGCAAGCTGCTTGGATGAAGTTCTTAATGCAGCTTTCCTGGGAGGCATTTTTCCAAGACTAGACCTCATCTCTTATACAGCCAGTTGGAGTCAAATCTCAACCTTCAAAATTTTAGGAGCTATGAGGGGCTCTTACTGTGCTGGGTTTTATTTACTCTCCAGTAGCTTTCCCACCTGGGAGTTTTAAAAGCAAGATGCCCAGGCTGTACCCCAAACCAATTAAATCGGGATCCCTCAGGTGGGACCCAGGCATCAATATTGCTTTAAAAGCTTCCCAGGTGATTCCAGTGTACAGCCAAGGCTGAGAAACACTGCCTACACCTAAGCCAATGTCGCAGTAGTAATGGATCACAGGTGGTAGCCAATGTATGGTCATATTTAAAGACATAAGCAGAGGTTAGTAAACTGACAAGATTAGGGACAGAAAAGGCTCAAGAAGGGGACCCTTAAGATGTCAAAGCTCCATGGTATCCTCTCACTGTTTGAAAGATGCTTGGTTTGGGGGATCCCCAGGTAGTACTTCTTGTGTTCTTACAATTTGCAGTTCCTTCCTGTTTGATAAAATTCCATCCTGCTCTCAATTAGAATTCCACATGTGATGACGAACAAAATAGATTCAGGGACACAGAAGTAGAGAACAGACTGAGAAACCTCAGAGAGAAGGGGGTTGGTGGGAAGAGATAAACCAAAGAACTTATATGTATATATGCATAACCAATGGACACAGATAGCAGTGCAATGAAGGCACTGGGGGATGGGGGGGGTGGAAGCAGGGAGGAGGGAGTCAATGGGGGGATAAAAGAGGGACATCTATAATACTTTCAAAAATAAAGATAAATTAAATCTTAAACAAATGATATTATGCTTACTCTTCCCCCCTCCTATACCTAGAAGAATATTTGAAATGAATTTGATGATGTTATTATTTACTTGTATTATATAATTTGTAAGTTTTTAACCTATGAAAAGGGCATTATTATTTTTCTACTTTGTTTAAATATAATATTTTCTCAGGAAAAATAAATAAATAAATATGCTCATAAATTAATTGGAGAAAAAAAAAGAATTCCACGCATGAGTCCAAATGCAGAGCTAGACAAAGGTACATCAGAACTTCACCTCTCTGAAGTGGCCCTGCCCTGGAGTCATTCAGTGTCTTATTGAAGAGAACTGTTATATAAAGGGGAAATAACCAACCCTTCAGCACATGCTGAAGGTGAGATGGGAAGCCGTGCCATGAACCATAGAGAAGGAGGTGATGGAGAGTCTCTGAAGAGGAGTGGGCTACCCCCAGAGGAGGCCTTTAGGGAGGGATGTGAGGTGTGTGTTCTTTGGAAAGGTCCTTAACCCCATTGTGCCTGTTTCTTCAAATGTCAAATGTCCTTAAACCTTCAGGGTCACTGTGAAGATTTAATGAGTTAGTAAGTGTATTAAAGTAGAGAGTGCATGGCATGGAGAAAACCCTTACAGCATTAGCTGTGCTTATCATTATCATCATCAGTATAATTATTAAGCAACAATGGTTATTAATATTTTTCTACAACCTGGGTGATATTTTCCTCAATAATATCCCCATCATCTTTGAGAGGCAACAAACTCCTTTCCATTGTATCTTTTGGGATAGCCCTGGGTGGTTGTTTGAACTCTGATGCTCAAGGTCTGTGTTTATGTTACAGCCATGACTGACATCTATATGACCTATAATAGAGGCATGCCTTGAGATATTGCAGGTTCAGTTCCAGACCACTTCAATAAAGTGAGACACATGAATTTTTGGTTTCCCAGTGTATTATTATAAAAGTTATATTTACACTGTAGTCTATTAAGTGTGCAATAGCATTACATCTAAACAAACAATTACATACCATAATTAAAAAATATTTTGTTATTAAAAACAAATGGTAACATTATGTGAGCCTTCAGCAAATCATAATATTTTTGCTGATGGAGGTTCTTGTTTAGAGGTTGATGACCTTTGACTGATCAGGGTGGTGGTGGTTGAAAGTTGGGGTGGCTGTGGCAATGTCTTAAAATAAGACAATAGTAAAGTTTGCTCCATCAATTGATTCTTCCTTTCATAAACAATTTCTCTGTAGCATGTGATACTTTTTGATAGCATTTTACCTACAGTTGAACTTCTTTCAAAATTGGAGTCAACCCTCTCAAACCCTGCCACTACTTTATCAACTAAGTTTATATAATATTCTAAATCCTTTGCCATGGTTTCTACAATCTTCACAGGATCTTCACCAGGAGTAGATTCCATCTCAAGAAACCACTTTCTTTGGTTACCCTTAAGAAGCACTGCTCATTCATGAAAGTTGGATCATGAGATTGCAGCAACTTAGTCACATCTGCAGGCTTCACTTCTAATTCTAGTTCTCTTGCTATTTCCCCCACATCTGCAGTCACTTCCTGCACTGAAGTCTTGAACCCCTAAAAGTCACCCATGAGGGTCGAAACCAACTTCTTCCAAACTCCTGTTAATGTTGATATTTTGACCTCTTCTCATGAATCACAAATGTTCTTAATGGCATCTAGAATGGTGAATACTTTCCAGAAGGTTTTCAATTTACTTTGTCCAAATCCATCAGAAGAATCACTATCTATGGCAGCTATAGCCTTACAAAATGTATTTTTTGAATAATAAGACCGGAAAGTCAAAATTACTTCTTGATCCATGGGCTGCAGAATGGATATTGTGCTAGCAGGCATGAAAACAACAGTAATCTAATTGTACATCTCCATCAGAGCTCTTGGGTGAACGAACATTCAGCGAGCACTACTATTTTGAAAGGAATCCTTTTCTCTGAGCAGGTCTCAACAGTGGGCTTAAAATATTCAGTAAGTCATGTTGTAGATAAATGTGACATAATCCAGGCTTTGTTGTTACATTTATAGAACACAGGCAGAGTAGATTTAGTCTAATGCTTAAGGGCCCTAGGCTTTCAGGAATAGTAAATAAGCATTGGCTTCATCTTCAAGTCACTAGCCAGATTAGCCCCTAACAAGGGAGTCAGCCTGTCCTTTGAAACTTTGAAGCTAGGCATTGACTTCTCTATAGCTATGAAAGTCCCAGATGGCATGTACTTTCAATAGAAGGACATTTTATCTACATGGAAAATTTACTGTTTAGTGTAGCCATCTTCATTAATTATCTTGGCTAGATCTTCTGGATAACTTGCTGCAGCTTCTATGTTTGCACTTGCTGTTTCACCTTGAATTTTTATGTTAAAGAGATGGCTTCTTTCCTTAAACCTCACGAAGAAACCTCTGCTAGCTTCAAACTTTTCTTCTGAAGTTTCCTCATCTCTCTCAGACTTCAAAAAACTGAAGAGAGTTGGGGCCTTGCTCTGAAGTAGGCTTTGGTTTAAGGGAATGTTGTGGCTGGTTTTATCTTTTATCCAGACCACTAAAATTTTCTCCATATCAGCAATAAAGCTGTTTTGCTTTCTTATCATTTATGTGTTCACTGGAGTTGCACTTTTAATTTCTTTCAAGAAATTTGCAATCACAAATTGGCTGTTTGACATGAGAAGTCTACCTTTCAGCTTATCTTGGCTTTCAACGTGCCTTCCCACTAAGCTTAATTCTTTCTAGCTTTTAATTTAAAGTGAGAGCTATGTCAATGGGAAAAAAAGAGGGACATCTGTAATACTTTCAACAATAAAGATAAAAAATAAAAATAAATAAAGTGAGAGATGTGCAACTCTTTCAATTGAACACTTAGAGGCCATTGAAGGGTTATTAATTGGTCCAATTTTAATATTGCTGTGTCTCAGAGAATAGAGTGGCCTTGTAAAGCAGCTTAATAGAACATGCGTAATAGATGCAGACTGCTGCTTTATATCCCAACTTCACCACTTACAAATTCTGCCATTTGAAGCAAGTTTCTTAACTTCCCTGTGCCTCAGTTTCCTCATATGTATATGAGGATAACAGAAGGACCTACTTCATTCAGGTGGTTGCTGTGAGAATAAAATGAATTTATTCATGTAAAGTGTTCAGACCAGTGCCTGAAAACAAGCAGAATGTAAGTTTTCAAAAAGTGTTAGCTATTATTATTAAATATTTTTTTTATTGATTTTTTTAGAGAGAGGAAGGGAGAGGGAGAGAGAGATAGAAACATCGATGAGAGGGAACATCGATTGGCTGCCTCCTGCATGCCCCCCACTGAGGATTTGGCCCACAACCTGGGCATGTGCCCTGACCAGGAATCAAACCGGCAACCTCTTGGTGCATGGGTCAACACTCAACCACTGAGCCACACCGGTCAGGCTATTATTTTACTTATCTCTTGGGTGTGTTTGAGCACTGTACCTTGCACAGTGCAGGGTACACAGAAGGAGCTCAATAATGTTCACTGATAAATTGTAACATTAATAACCTAAAATGTGAGGGAGGAAGGAGAAGTAAAAGTATAGAATTTCTATATGTTATTGAAGTTAGCAGCTTAAAATAGGATGTTTTAAATACATTTTATGCAACCCTCATGGTAACCACAAAGAAAAAACCTATACTAGATACACAAAAGATTATGATAAAGAAATCAAAGCATATCAGCACAAAAAGTCATCAAATCACAAAGGAGAGAAGAAGAAAGAGACAGAAAAACTAAAAAATAGTAAAAAAAAAAAAATTTACAAGATGGCAATAGTAAATCCTTACTTATCAATAATTACAGTAACTGTAAATAAATTCAATTTTCTAACCCAAAGACACAGAATAGCTGAATTAAAAAAAAAAGAATGAACCAATTATTTTACAAGAGACTGATTTCAGCTTGAAGGAAACACAGGTGGAAAGTGATGTGATGGCAAAAGATATTCCAAGCAAATGATAACCAAAAGAGAGCAGGGTAGCTTTACTTATATCACAAAAAGAGACTTTAAACTAAAAATTTTGGTCACAAGAGACAAGGAAGGTCATTATATAATGTAAAGGGGTCAAATCATCAAGAAGGATAACAATTGTAAATATTTATGCACCCAATCTCAGGGCACTAAGAGAATTAAAAGAGTAATAAATAGCAATATAATAATAGGAGACTTGAATACCTCCATTCTCAACCATGGATAGATCATCCAGACAAAGAATCACTAAAGAAACAGTGGATTCAAACAACACTATAGACCAAATGAACCTAACAGATATAAACAAAATATTTCAGCCAATAACAACAGAGTATACATTCTGTCAAGTGCAAACAGAACAATCTCCAGGATAATACGTTATGCCACAAAACAAGTCTCAACAAATTCAAGAAGATAGAAATTGTATCAAGTATCCTTTCTGAAACTATGGTATGAATCTTGAAATCAATAACAGGGGGAAATTGAAAAATTTGCAAACACATGGAAATTAAGCAGCACATTCCTAAACAACCAATGGATCAAAGAAGAGATAAAATGAGAGATAAAAAATCTTAAAACAAACTGAAATGGGAACACAACATGCCAACACTTAAAGGATACAGTAAAAGCAGTTCTTAGAGGAAAGTTTATATCCATAAGCACCCATATTAAGAAAA
This sequence comes from Tadarida brasiliensis, assembly GCA_030848825.1. NCBI lineage: Eukaryota > Metazoa > Chordata > Mammalia > Chiroptera > Molossidae > Tadarida > Tadarida brasiliensis. Next base: position 41,412,117 of record CM061272.1, on the reverse strand, counting down.
AAAGAAAGATCTCAAATAACCTAACATTTCACCTCAAGGAACTTGAAAAAGGAAAACAAACTAAGTCCAAAGTTTAAGAAATTAAATAATATAGATTAGAACAGAAATAAATGAAAGAGAATAGAAAAAAATAGACAAGATTAACAAAACTAAGAGATGGTTCTTTGAAAAGATAAACAAATTTGACAAACTTTTATCTAGATTCACCAGGAAAAAGAGAAAGAAGACACAAATAAATAAAATTAGATATGAAAGAGGAAACATTAAAACTGATATAGAAATACAAAGGATTATAAGAGACTACTATGAACAATTATACACCAACAAACTGGACAACCTAGAATAAATGAATAAATTCATAGAAACATACAACCAAGACTAAATGATGAAAAAAACAGAAAATCTGAATAGACTTATTACTAATAGGAAGACTGAATCAATAATCAAAAACCTCCCAACAAAGAAATCTGAGACCAGAAAGTTTCACTGGTAAATTCTACCAAATATTTAAAGAAGAATTAATACAACCCTTCTCAAACTCTTCCAAAAAATTGAAGAGGAGAAGATACTTCCAAATATTTTATGAGGCCAGCATTACTCTGATACCAAAATCAAACAAAAATGCCACACACAAAAATTACTGGCCAATATCCTTGATGAACATAAATCCAAATATCCTCAACAAAATAGTAGCAAACAAAATTCAACAATATGTTAAAAGGATAATATACCATGATCAAGTGGGATTTATTCCAAGAATGCAAGGATGGTTCAACACCCACAAAAATCAATGTGATATACCACATGAATAAAATTAAAGGTAAAAATCATATGATAATCTCAATAGATGCACAAAAGGGATTTGACAAAATTCAACATCCATTTATAGTGAAAACTGTCAGCAAGTGGGTATAGAGGGAACATACTTCAACATAATAAAGGCCATATATGAGAAGCCCAAAGCTAATATATTCAATGGTGAAAAGCTGAAAGTTTTTTCTCTAAGATCAGGAACAAGACAAAAATGCCCACTCTCTCCACTTTTATTCAACATTGTATTAGAAATCCTAGCCAGAGCAATTGGGCAGGAAAAACAAAGACATCTACATCAGGAAGAAAGAAGTAAAATGTTCACTATTTGCAGTTGACATGTTATAGTATATATTCCTAAAGACTCCACCAAAAAACTATTAGAACCAACATGCAAATTCAATAAACTTGCAGGATACAAAATCAAAATGCAAAAATCTGTTACATTTCTATATGCTAATGACAAACTATCAGAAAGAGAAATTAGTAAAATAATTTCATCATAAAGAGCAATATGTCTAGGAAAAAATTTAACCAGGAAGTGAAAGACCTATACACTGAAAACTATCACACATTGATGAAAGAAACTGAAGAAGACACAAGTAAATAGAAAGATATTCTGTGCTCATGGCTTAGAAGAATTAATATTATTTAAATATCCATACTACCCAAAGCAATCTACAGGTCCATTGTAATCCCTATCAAATTGACATTTTCCACAGAAATAGAACAATCCTAAAATGTTTATTAAGGCACAAAAGACCCCAAAGAGCTAAAACAATTTTGTAAAAGAAGAATAAAGCTGGAGGCATCACACTCCCTGATTTCAAACTATATTATAAAGACATAGTCATCAAAGCAATATGGTATTGGCATAAATACAGACACATAGATCAATGGAACAGAATAGAAAGTCCAGAAATAAACTTATTTATATATAGTCAATTAATTTATGACATAGAAGCCAAGAAGTTACAATGAGGAAAGTACAGTTTCTTCAATAAATTGTGCTGGGACAACTAGACAACAGACAAAAGAATGAAGCTGGACCACTATCTTATATTATACACAAAAACTAATTCAAAATGGATAAAAGATTAGAATGTAAGCCCTGAAACCATAAAACTCCTGGAAAAAAAACATTGGTGGGTAAGCTCCTTGACATTGATCTTGGCAGTGATTTTTGGATGTGACACCGAAAGCAAAGGCAACAAAACAAATATAAACAAGTGGGACTACATCAAACCAAAAAGCTTCTGCAAGCAAAGGAAACAATCAACAAAATAAAAAGGTAACCTATGAAATGGAGACAATATTTGAAAATCATGTATCTAATAAGGGGTTAATATGCAAAATATATAAACAACTCACATAACTCAATAGCAAAACAATACAGTTGAAAAACAGGCAGAGGATATGAATAGACATTTTTTCAAAGAAGATATACAAAGGCCAACAAGCACCTGAAAAGGTGCTTAACAGCACTAATAATCAGGGAAATACAATTCAAAACCACATATCACCTCACACCTGTTAGAATGGCTATCATTAAAAAGACAAGAAATAAGTGTTCGTAAGGATGTGGAGAAAAGGCAAGCCCTGTCCATGGTTGGTGAGAGTGAAAATTGGTGCAGCCATTATGGAAAATAGCATGGAGTTTCCTCAAAAAATCAAAATCAAAATAAAACTGCCATATGATCCAGCAATTTCACCTCTGGATAGCTATTCAAAGGAAATGAAAACACTAACTCCAAAAGATATATGCACCTCCATGTTCATTGCAGCACTATTTACAGTAGCCAATACATGGAAGCAACCTTAATGCTCATCGGATGAATGGATGAAGAAAATGTGGTATATACATATATGGAATGAAATATTATGCAGCCATAAAAAGAAGGAAATCTTGCCATTTCAACAACATAATCTTGAGGGTATTATGCTAAGTGAAATAAGTCAGACAGAGAAAGACGAACACTGTATATAATCTCACTTACATGTGAAATCTAAACTAAACAAAACAACCAAACTCCTAGATATAGACAACAAATCTGTGGTTGTCAGAGGCAGAGGCAGTGGGGCAGGGTGGGGTGGGGTGGAGGTGAAATGGGTACAAACTTCCAATTATAAAATAAATAAGTCACAGGGATGTAATGTACATTATTGTGATTATAGTTAATAATGCATTTCATGTTTGAAAGTTGCTGATAGAGTAAATCTTAAATGTTCTCATCACAAGAAAAAAAATTTTGTAACTATGTATGGTGATGGATATTAACTAGACCATTGTGGTGACCTTTTCCAAATACATACAAATAGTAAATCATGTTATAAACCTGAAACTAATATAATATTATATGTCAATTATATCTCAATTCAAAAAATGGACAAGGAACCTGAACAGGTATTTTTCCAAAGAAGACATACAAATGGCCAACAGATATATGAAAAGGTATTCAACATCACTAATCATTAGGGAAATACAAATCTAAACCACATGAGATATTACTTCACACTGTTAGAACAGCTGTTTTCAAAAACAAAAGATACACCAAGTATTCAAGTGTTAGTGAGGATATGGAGAAAGAGGAACTCTCGTGTATTGTTTGCCCAAATGTAAACTGATACAGCCACTATGGAAAACAGTCTGGAAATTCCTCAAAAAACTAAAAATAGAACTACCATACAATCCAGCAATCCCATTCTGGGTATACATCCAAAGGAAATGAAATCATATCTCGAAGATATCTGCACGCCTATGTTCATTGCAGCATTACTTACAATAGTGCAGACATAGACATAACCTAAGTGTCCGAGAAGGGATGGCAGGATAAAGAAAATGTGATATATATCTATAGCTATCTATCTATCTATCTATCTATCTATCTATCTATCTATCTATCTATCTAAAATGGAATATTATTCGGCCATAAAAAAGAAGGAAATCCTGCCTTTTGCAGCAATATGGATGAACCTTGAGGACATTATGCTAAGTGAAATAAATTTGTCAGAGAAAGACAAATACTGTATAATCTCACTTATATGTGGAATCTAAAAAAAAAAAAAAACCACCCCAAACTCATAGAAACAGAGAGTAGATTGATGGTTGTAGGCGCTGGGGGTGGAGGAATGGGTGATGGTGGTTAAACTTCCAGTTATGAGATGAATATGTTCTGGGGATCTAATTTAAAGCATAGTGATTATAGTTTAAAATACTGTATTTTATACTTGAAAGTGCTAAGAGAGTAGATCTTAAATGTTCTCCTACCAAAAAAAGGTAACTGTGAGGTGATAGATGTGTTACTAGCCTTATTATGGTAAGTATTTTGCAATATGTACATGTATCTAATCATCACAATGTACACCTCAAACTTACACAAAGTTATATGTCAATTATATCTCAATAAAGTTGGAAAAAATAAAAAACCAAATACTCTGGCAAAAAAAAAAAGTTTATTGCCTGAATGAGTGAATAAGAGCTGACTGGGAGGAGCAGACATCGGAGATGAAGGAGGACAGGGACTTGCACAGAGGCTGGTCCTGTTTCAGTTTAGCTTCAGGGGTGGCATTAGTGAAGGAGGAAATAGCCCTATTTGGACAACGCTATGGGGCTGAGCCAGGGCTCAAACAGGTAGACAAAAGTTCCCAAGAAAACGGGCCTTATCAGGATGCTCTGCTTTGCTGCCCTGAAGATTGGCCAAATCCCAGAGCCTACCTCATTAGCCTCTGCTCCATGGGACACTCAGGGATACCCCTGGCCTTGGTACAGGGTGGTCCTCCAGATCAGAGATGGCCCACAGGCAGGGGAAAAACCCTAAGGCCCACCTACCCTGCATTGAAAATCCCTTTGAAGTGAGTACAGTTATTAACACAACTTCACAGAGGAAAAATGGCAGCTTAAGAGTCCACTAACTTGCCCAAGCCCAATTAACTAGATACCACTCAGCTGGGACACAAATTCCGGTTGCCATTTCCTTAGCCACTACATTATACCACCTCCCTACCTAAGGCTCTAAGTATCAATCCTGGTTTTCTGTAAAACCAGAATGTCAATGGTTCCTTGCTCAGTTACTAGGGAAATTCAACAGCATAATGTACCCCAGAGCCTGGCACACAGTGAGCATGCAGGAAATAATGGGTGTTCAGCAAGTGCTGGTTCTTCTTCCCTAGTCTCAGATTCCCATTCCACACACTCAGCTCTTACCCAGTGATGAGTTGCATTTTAAAAGACTTCTAATGATTCCAATTAGATCCTAGAATAAACTACTCAGACCTATGAAAAAATGATCTGTGACCTTAGAAAAGTTATTCCACTCTCTGGTCCTATTCTGTCGCTGTTGGATGTTGCTCTTAATGTTGACCTGGAAGAGTTATGCGAGGATGAAAGGACAGGAGGAGGCATGGAAACAGTCCAGTGCCTGCCTTGTAACAGACACACATCGTGACTACTGTTTTCCTTCCGTCTTCTCTCTACCCCAGAGGCTATGGCAAGGTGGGAGGAATTCTGTCCATATTTAACTATCCTGTACCTACCTATGTAAAAGATGTATGTGTCTATCATTTTACTTTTCATCCAGTCCCAGAGGTTTCCCTGCTTGCTTTCTGCCACCTCCCTAATCTATCACCAATGGATTTCTCGTGTCTTCTCTTTTGATTGTAACTATAAAATAAGGTGCACAACTGCCATTCTCTGGAGCATTATCTCAATCCATTGAGATTTTGCTTCCCAGTAATTGTCCACAGTTTGGCTCAAATAAACTCACAAAAATTCTTCCCAGGTTTGAATGTTTCTTACCTTGACAACTTAGCTGTGGACCCCAGACTCCCTATCCTCCAGCAAGTAGCCGGACCCTGAAATTTTGGGGCAGGATGGAAAGTAGTGAAGTACTTGTTTGGCTTGTGTTCAGGACATCCATGGAGCTGGAGAAATGATTTTTTAACTTTTGTGGGTTCAAGGAACCATCTGAAAATCTGATAAAACCCTGGACCTTCTCCCCAGAAGAATTCTATCTTCCCACCCACTCACCCACGCACAGTTTTCCCCTCCCCCCCCCCAAGGAGCCCCCAGACTCCAGGGTGAAACAGCTGACCAGAGCAAGGGTCTGGCACTCCCTAAGATGTCCCTCTACCCTGAATTGCGTCCCACGCCCTGCCTGGCACGTGGGAGCCCTGCACGTGGAGGCGGCGGGGGGTGGGAGGTTACGGTGCACAGCTCTTGGCCACAGACATGTTCCCCCCGCCACTGGTCCAGGGACCGGATCTGTAAGCCAGAGCCGAGCAGGGACCAGGAGGAGACTCCGCCCGGCTGCGGGCCCCAGCTGCGGACGCCTGGGGCGAGGGGGAAGCGGGAGCAGGGCCCCGCCCGGGACGGCGTGGCCACCCCGGCCACACCCACCGCTCCTGGGCTCAGAGCCTAAAACCGCGTTGCCGCAGGTCAGGCTTCTCTGCCGCTACCCCAGCCTGGACTCGCGGACCGCGCCTCCGTCGCCACGGGAGCCATGAAAATGCACTTCTGTATCCCGGTGTCCCAGCAGCGGCCCGACGCGCTCGGGGGCCGCTACACGGTGCGCGGGCAGCCGGGCTCCACCGGGCGGGGGGGAGGCGGTGACATGGCGGGGCTCGCCTGCTCGCTGGGCTAATCCGGGACCGACGTCTCTGTGTTTGCAGCTGTACTCCGTGTACCTGGACGGGTTCCTCTTCTGCAGGGTGCGCTACAGTCAGCTGCATCGTTGGAACGAACAGGTGAGCGGGTCCGAGGCGGGTACCAGCCCGTGCACCTGACGCAGGTGAGGAGAAGTGCGCCCAGAGGGCGCGTGACTCTGGCAAGATACTGGGCGCTTAGAGGGCTTCAGGCTCCTAAATCTGCGAAACAGCGTCATGGTAAGGCTCAATTGTGAATTATTTGGCACAGAACTCAATGAATACACGTTGCCGCTTCTAATCATCTGCAGCTCGGAGATGAGGGACAGGGGTGCACGTGACTCTTCCAACCTCTTTCCAGCCCAGGGACCCCACAGCCCCGCCTGGCAGGGTGCTGGGCGATGGTGGGCTCCATTTCAGTGCCAGCTTTTCTCTAGGACAATGTCCCCATTCAAAATGAGCAAACCGAGTCTAGACCAAGGCGCAGTCTTAGGAATCCCGTACAGGGGTAATCTCTCAGAGTTTCTTACACTTACTCTCCAATGTGTGTGTCCCCCCCCCCGCAAATGACTGTGTTCATAGGCTTCAAGTAGTGGCAGGCTTTAAAACCCAGGAAACATCCCTGGCTGGTGTGGCTCAGTAGGTTGGGCGTTGTTCCATGCACCAGAAGCTTACTAGTTCCTTTCACAGTCATTACACTGCCTGGGTTGCAGGCTGGATCTCTGGTAGAAGGCGTGTTTATTTCGCTCTCATGATGTTTCTCTCTCCCCCTCTTCCTCCTTCCTTCTCTAAAAATCAATTTTAAAAAATCTTAAAAAACAAAAATAAAACAAAACAAGAAACAGATGACAATAATGTCAAGACAGGATGCCATTTCCCACTATAGTTTTTCACGCCAATGTCCTGGTGTATTAGCCTGCTCTTGTGTGTGTGTGTTTTCCTAATGAGGAAGTGTCGCGAGTCTTCAAAATGGGTATCAGGAATAAAGTTTAGCCAGAAACTTCATCTCCCTCACTCCACCCCATACACAACTTTTTCTTTTAGTTTATTTATTTTTTAGATTTTATATTCTGATTATAAAGAGGAAGGAAAGAACGAGAGAGAGATTTCTCAAAATTCTAAAGTGGAGATTTTTTTATTCAGTTCAAACTACCTTGCACTTATTGTTTCCCCTTTCTGTAAGAACAACTCCATTTTAAAGAAACTGTTTAGATCTTAAGTGGCTATTAGTATTTATTATTAATTTAAAACAATAACTAACAATTAGGCAGTTACCATGTGCTAAGGTTGGTGCCAAGAGCTTTACATGTAATAGTGTGTTTAATTTTTACAACAGTCCTATGAGCTAGGATTATAGTTAGCCCTATTTAACACATGAGAAAACTGAGGCACAACTTGCCCAAAGTCATACTGCTGGTAAGTGTTGAAGGCAGGATTTGATCTCCAAACTGCTTGGACCTATTACATTTTGTGTGGGGTTTTTTTTTGTTGTTTTTTTTAAAAACAAAGTTGACAAAATAAATTTTATTAGTAAAACAATTGAGTCAAGTGCTTGAGTTCTAAACTACCATGCTTTTCTCTATTTTGCAATAGAGAAATAATAAAATTTGGAGTGTTCAGAGTGCTAAATTTTGGTAAATGTATACAATTACCACCACCATAATCAAGAGAGAGAACAGATACCACATTCTAAAAGTTCTTTGCCCTTGATCCCTCCCTCCACCTCTGGCCCCAGGCACCTGGGATCTGTTTTCTGTCACCAGAGTTCCATGCACTGGGTTTAATTCCAGCTGCTCACAAGCCCCTGTACGGTTGTTTTTGCAGTCGTCATCATTACTCCCGCTTCATAGCTAAAGAGTCTGAGTAAGGTCGGCAGATTTAGCAAATAAAAATACGGGACCCCCCAGTCAGTTTCAGATAAACAACAAATACTTTTTAGTATACAGTCGTCCCTCACCACTTCGCGCTTTGACTTTCGCAGCTTCACTCTATCGCCGTTTTTCAAATATATTCATTAAAAAGTTGATCGAGGCAGTGAAAATGATACAGCGTGCGCTCAGTTGTCTGAGTCAATTATACATCCCTGTATTACAATTAAAATTAAAATTACTGTACGTATGGACTGTAGGCCTAGGTATTCGAGCACCCCAGGAATCCTTCAAGAGTCTGGAAGGGATTAACCGTGATAAACGAGGGACGACTGTAAGTATGTCCCAAGCAATATTTGGGACCTACTTCACTGGACATTCGGTATTTTATCTGGCAACCCTAAGCCTGAGACTGACAGGTTGGGTGACCTCTCCTAGCCACTTCTCATCTAGATTTTATTCTTCCTATTCCATAGAAGATGTGAAACAGCTCAGGATTCTTAATCTGATTTAATACAGAACACTATAAAGAGGGAAACAATATAAAGGCCACGTGTGTGGTGTGTGTGTTTGGTGAGTATAAATATATTTCTGTATTTCTAGTTGGTTTCCTGGGAAGGTCTGCATCTCTGTAGAATAGAAACTTCATCTTATAGAATTAACTGATGTTCATGTACTTAAGAAATATTTACTAAGTTCCTATTAGATGCCATGAACTGTGTTGAATTAAGTGAACACTCTGACTTGAGCACATGAGATTTTTGGCTTTAAGAATTGGGTTTCTATTTTGTAAAATGGATAATTCTGGGACTAAGGAGAAGCACCTGGCTCGGGTGAAGTGGCTCCTTCTCCTTCTCAGCCAAGCAATGTGGAGGCTAATGCAACAGGACTGAACCTGGGGAGAAATGGTTGTGTTTCGAAGAGGTCAGTTGTGACCTGAGCCCTTCTAAGATATCAGAGCCCGGTCCCCAAGTGAGGTTCCCTGGAGGCCTGGCAGCTTGCCCTCTCTGCTGATGAATGCTGCCCATCTCTGCCATGTGAACTGCCTGGCCTGACTTCTTCCTCTGTGTCTTTAGATGAATAAAGCCAGTGTGATGTATGCCTCTGCCCTGGCCTGCACCAACCCCTGCAGATGAACTCTGTGAAGGAAACATGTAACTGGCTTTTTGTGACCAAGTGTTAGGCCATCTGTGTAAGCGATACCGAACTCTGTGAAAGGATGCTTGCCTCCTTGCAAGTGTTCTGCCATCATCCGACATGGCAATGGGGACAAACCATGGACACTTGCGAAGGATCCTTCAGTAGGAGAGGAGGGCTGTGCGAGACAATATGCAGTGATTCAGTCTTTCTCCCTGCCTGGTGCTGACCCAGCCTGACTCCTTCCCCTCTTTCACCTGATCTCCCCTCTGCCCCATTCAAACCCTGTTGGCCCATTCATTGCCTCTGCTTGGCTCACTTCCCCCTCCTTAGAAGACCTCTGCTTCTGGCCCATGAGTCAGGGACCAGCCCTTTCTCAAGGCCTACCTCAGGCCTCACCTCCTCCGGGAAGTCCCCCTTGATGGCATGATAGGCCTTTCTCTGATTTCTGTGCCACTTCATGTTCAGGCCTCATCATCTTCCTCTTTGTGTGATTTGTCTCCCCTCATTATTTAGTTGCAAAACCCAAAGATTTAAATAAAGGAATGAATGAAGTCTTCAGGCACACATACCCAGCACAGAATCCTGCTTTAGTAGATACTCAATAGGGATTTGGGAAAAGAGAAGGAAAGTGAGGGGGAAGAGAAGGAAAAAGTAGTGGAAAGACAGAGTCCAAGTTCTGCCACTCATTAGGTTGTAGGACCCTGGTCACTTTATCTCCCTGAGTATCAGGTTACTCCTCTTGTCAAGGAATCTTGTCAAGGTGGAGAAGTGTTGTCAGGTGCCCTCATCAAGATGGAAAGATGGCAATATTAATGGTGATGGTGATCATCTACCTCATAGGGCAGTTTTGAAGAATAAATACGATGATATACAAGCTTCATGTTCTTTGGTATCAGATGCCACAGTCCTGCTTCGACTCTTTATCCCGAGAATCTGGGATTTTGATGCCAAGGGACCTTGGCGAAGTGGGATGAATGAGTCCACGTTAGAAACAGAGACAGGAGAAAGGCCACTGTTTGTGTCTATAATTTCACTTGTCCCAGGTCACTGCTCTAGGGTAGGTTTGGGGCTGTGAATACATAGGGCTGGGAGGGAGGTGATGTTTCACAACTGGCCAGTTAAATCTTCTTCCTGTTAAAAGGCAGAACTGGAGAAACTGGTGCAGGAGACTGTGCTGGGATGAAATATATATATTATCTGAACATTGTCTTAAAAAATAAAAAGACCAAAAAAAACCACATTTCATAAAAGAACAGAAGAAGTATGTTTTCCCTTTGATCTCTTGAAATATTTTTTTGAAAGAGTGGGCTAAACTGTAAAACCAGGTCCTTCTCAATATGCTACTAGTTTTAATACCTAAACTATGTGCTGTCTGAGACTAATAGAAAAGGCTGTATTTTGATAGAGTTGAAGAACTTGTGGAGTTGATGAGTGACTTTTGGCAAACTTACCTACAATTTATTGTGTTTGTCTTCCCCCTTCCAGCAGTATTAGGGAAGGGGGAGGGGAAGATTCTTTGAGAAGTCAGCTCCGCTTGTAAAACCTGCTGGGAGAGTTTTTGCTCTGTGATAGGTCCTGGAACCTGAATCCTTGTTGACTTTCCCCCCAGATCTTGGCCTTAGAGTGGAAGCTTCTGCAAGATGCTCTCCTGCAGATGCCTAACCCAGGCAACCCTGTGATTCCAACCAATTTGGGAGCAGCTGCGACATTTATGAACACATGCGAAGGAAGACAATTGCCTTTTAAAGATCACTTAATCAGTTAATCAAAACATAATTGCATGCAAAGAAGACAGGATTCTGCTTCTATTTAACGGAATTAGCGGAGATGGGGTGCATACATCCGAGGGAGTTTGAGCTGCCCTGCTGGGGACAGGTGCCTTTGGACAGTTTCTGGCATGGCAGGAAAATTTCCTTGAATTTAAAACAGAATTGTTGCTATAATATTTTATACTATTAGATTTGCTAACTTAAATGGCTACAGGAGTCAGGCAGGTAATTGAAGTGAGAGGCACAGACCAGGCGAGAGGCAAGGGGCAGTGGTGGAGACTGCCTAGGTCTGCAAAGGGGACAGTTGCCTAAGAGAATAGAAACCCAGTGATTCCAGACCTTCTGATTTTTCAAGAGAAGCCAGAATTCACTTAAAAAAAAAACCAACTTTAATTTTGTAGACCAGTTATCGATTTACAGAAGATTTGCAAAGATAATACAGAGTTCCTATATACCCTGTGCCCAGTTTTCCCTATTGTTTTCCATTAGTATGGTGCATTTGTTACAGTTAATGAACCAGTATTGATACAATATTATTAACTATAGTCCACAATCTATTCAGACTTCAGTGTTTACCTAATGTCCTATCTCTGTTCCAGGATCCCATCCAGGACACCACATTACAGTTAGTCATCATGTCCTTAGGCTCCTCTTAACTGTGACCGTTTCTTAGATTTTCATTGTTTTTTATGACTTTGACTGTTTTGAGGAATACTGGTCAGGTATTGTGTGGAATGTCTCTCTACTGGAATCTGATGTTTTCACATGAATAGACTGGGGTGATGTGTTTTTGGGAGGGAGACCACAGAGGTCAAGTGCCATTCTCATCACATCATATCAAGGACACCTACTATCAACATGACTCACCATGGTAATGCTGACCTTGATCACCTGGCTGAGGTAGTGATGTTCAGGTTAACTGTGAAGTTACTCTTTTATCTCCTTTTCCATAATGTATTCTTTGGAAGGAAGTCACTATGTATAGCCCACACTTAAAGAGTTGGGAGTTATGCTCTATCTCCTTGTGGGATGACTGTCTACATAAATTATTTGAGGTTCTTCTGCACAGGAGATTTGTCTGTCCTCTCCTATTTATTAATTAATTAATTTATTCATTCAATCATTTATATTTGTATGGACTCCTGGATATTTACTTTATACTTTGGATTATACTTCCATATGGCTTTATTTTGTTACTCAAATTGTTCCAGCTTTGGCCTGTGTGAACTCTTTCAGTTTTCTCCTGTGTCTCTTTGATGTACCCCTATTGCTGATTCTCGCCACCTCCCCTCCCCCGAGTACTTCCTTATTTTCTGGTGCTACAAGATGCTTAGACTCATCTTGCATATTTCCTGCCTCTGTCCTAGGATCAGCCACTTCTGCATGGAGCCCTGGTAGCTTTTACTGGAGAACAGTATTAGAAACCACAAGCTGGGCACTAGGCGTGTTGTCGTTTCTGAGTCCTCTCAGCTGACAGAGTGAGGAATATATGTGTATCAAGCACATCTGTAGTTAGTTCAATATGTAACTGTCTGTCTCTGTATTAAACTAAATATGAGTTTAACCAATATCTCTAATTATAGTCCATCACCACATGCATCATTCTAGCCTGCTCGCCTCACTCTTCTGAAAACTCCCACGCCAACCGTGAGAAACCCGGTTCCCACCACCTGCCATCTGTTTACTTAACTGTTCGATTCTGCCACACATATAGCAGGATTAGAACTGTCAACCTGCACCCCCATGGGAAACAACTTTATCAACTAGCGTCCAGTCCTCTGTACAGGTTCCCCCATGGGAAACAACTTTATCAACTAGCGTCCAGTCCTCTGTACAGGTTCATTTGCCTTGGGTTTTACAGACTCCACTCATTCCAAAGTTGCTTAGGTCCGTACCTTTTTTCCTTCATTGCAATGTTTCACAAATTTGTAATATAGTTAAATTCTTTTTTCATATTCTGAACTCCATCCTGGGTTTTCCCCCACCTCCTAAATGATTTTAAAAATATTTTTATACATTAAGGTTGTGTTGTCAAGTTCACTAGATTCGACAAATGCATAGCATCATGTATGTATCCACAATGACAGTATTATACAAAATGGTTTCACTGCTCTAAAAAATTCCATGTGTTTCACCAGTTCAGTACCCCCCTACTCCAAGCTCCTAGTGACCACTGATCTTTTTACTGTCTCTATAATTTTGCTTTCTCAAAAATGTCATATAATTGAAATCGTACAGTGTATAGCTTTTCCAGACTGTCTTCGTTCACTTATCGATATGCATTTAAGTTTCCTCGTGTCTTTTCATGGCTTGGTAGCTCATTTCTTTTTATTGCTGGATAATATTCCATTGTATGGATGTACCAGTTTGTCTATCCAGTCACATATTGAATGACATCTTGATTGCTTCCTGTTTTGGGTAGTTATGAATAAAGCAGCTATAAACATTAACATGCGTGTTTTTGTGAACATAATTTTCAAATCTGTTGGTTACATACCTGGGACTGTGATTACTGGATATTACATAGTAAATATTATATAGTAAAACTACATGAGTTTCTAAGAACTTGCCAAACTGTCTTCCAAAGTGTCTGAGTTTTAAAAATTTTGAATCACAAAATGAATGTTGGAATCAAATTCAAATTCTCTCAAAATCACCCAAACAACCACCTAGCAGATCAAGTAAAACACACCAGGATGCTGTCTCTTACTGACAGGCAGGCATTTAATAACATCTAGAAAGCTGATAACTTTCTAGATTTTAGGTGAACACTGTCCAAGAGAATTTTCTGAAGAAAATGCTCTAGATCAGCTTTGTCCAAGTAAGAACTTGCCACATGTGGAGTGGCTACTGAGTATTTGAAATATGGCTAGTATGACTGAGAAACTGAATTAAAAATTTTATTTGACTTTAATTAATTTCACTATAAACTTAAGTAGTCACCGGTGGCTGATGGACGTCCTATTAGATAGCACAGTTCCAGGTCATTTTAAGGATTTTCGCTCTTACTCGAGTGAGGGGGAACCATGAGGGATTTTGAGCAGGGCAGTGGAATGATCTGAGTTACATTTGAAAGTATCACCTTAGATTCCGTATTGGGAATAGACTGAAGGGAGTCAATGGCGTAAACAGAGAGATCTCTTGGCAGACTACAATAATCTGAAAAAAGATGGCAGTGGTTTGGACCAGGGTGACAGCAGTGGGAGTGGAGAGAAGTGGTCAGATTCTCCATGCGTTTTAAAGTTAGGACCCTTGCAAGGTAAATATTTGCCAGATACACACTGTGTTTGTGACAAAAGCCATGGAATTAAAATTCTTACCTGTCTGTAGTCTCATTTCTCTTAGGTCGCTTTCATTCCCTTTAAGCCACTGACTATGGTACTAGTAGGCATGGCAGCCCTCCGCTCCAGAGGTACCGTGGGAAAGCCTGACTGGGTTCTGACTGGTTTCCTTTCTCCTACAGAGAACGGTGCTGTGCCTTATCTTCAAGCTGCCGCTCTAGGTGTAGGGCTGGAATGAACCAGCATGCACTTCTGGTTATCTTAAGTTAAAGATTATTTTTAATGCATCCACCATCTAGCTTGCATAAATATAAATGCCATTGTCTTGGGTCATATGTGGGAAGGGCCTGACCGGATTTCTCATGGGATAGTATGTCAGCCTTATAGGAATCTGTAATTCAGCACTTTCCAATAGAAATAAACTGTGACCCACATATGTAATTTAAAATTTTCTGGTAGCCTGATTTAAAAAGCATAAAGAGAAACAGGTGAAATTAATTTTAATGATATATTTTATTTAATCCAATATATTAAATTATTATTTCAACATGTAATCAATATAAAATTATGACTGTGACAGTTTACGTTCTCTCTTCTAAGAGACTAAGTCTTTGCAATCTGGGTTGTGTTTTTACACTGTGGCGTGTCTCAGCTCAGACCAGCCTAGTCCCCAGTGCTCCTTAGCCACAGGCGACTAGTGGCTACCAGCCACCGTATTGGCAAAGCTGTAAACGTTTGCTGTTAGTTCAGATTTGGTGGAGGTGGTGGTGGGGGCGGGGGGGGTGGAGATGAAAATTCCTAACCATTGTCGTTGATATCACAAATATTACTGGGGTATGGATTAAAGAAATACTGTATGATGTGAGTTGTGGACAGTCTTATAAAAACAAATGAAAAATTAAAATGTACTCCAAATCTACCAAACTCAGGCTGGAGTTGTCATTCTGTGATGTGTCTAATGGTATCTCCAGAAACCTATACTGAAGTAAATTCCTCCTTAAGCCAATCAAAGTATCCCTCTTTCTTTGGCCACCAGAAAGTGTTAATTAAAAAAAATTTTTTTTTACTGAATTTATTGGGGTGACATTGGTTAATAAAATTACATAGGTTTCAGGGGTACAATTCTATAATACATCATCTGTATATTGTACTGTGTGTTCACCACCCCCAGTCAAATTTCCTTCCATCACCATTTATCCCTCCTTTATCTTTTCCTATCTTCCCTACCCCCTCTTTTCCTCTGGTTATCACCATACTGTTATCTGTCTATGAGGGTATTTTGTTTTTTGTTTGTTTTGCTTAATCAGGAAGAGTTAATTTTAAATAAAGTGCTAGAGTGAGATGTGCCCTAAGAGGAGTCTTTGGTATTTCACCAACCTTGAATGGGACGCTCTTTGATATAAATGTGTGTTTTCTGGATCTTTCAGCTGAGACGGGTCTTTGGAAATTGCCTGCCTCCCTTTCCACCAAAGTATTATCTTGCAATGACCACATCTATGGCTGATGAGAGGAGGGACCAGTTGGAACAATATTTGCAAAATGGTAGGTATTTGGATTTTTAAAATAGATTTATTGAGATATAGGTTACACACTATAAAATTCACTCATTTAAAGTGTACAATTCAGTGGTTAGTAGTATATTTATAGGATGGTGCAACTATCACCATGATGTCATTTAAGAACATTTATCAATCAAGAAAGAAAACTCATACCTATTATAAGTCACTGCCTAGTGCTCTCCCCTACTGGCCCCTGTCACCTACTATACTAATGTCTGTCTTGATAGCTTTGCTTGTTCTGGACATTTCAGATAAATGGAATCATGCAATATGTGGCTTTTGTATTTGGTTTTAAAAATACTTTTCTTTTCTCTAGCTTACTTTATAGTGAGAATACAGTATATAATACATATAACATACAAAATACTTGTTAATCTACTGTTTATCTTATCAGTAAGGGTTCCTTCCGGTCAATAATAAGCTATTAGTAGTTAAGTTTTGGGGGAGTCAAAAGTTATACTGTGATATTCGACTGCATGGGGGTCGGCATGCCTAAGCTCTGCATTGTTCAAGGGTCAACTCTATACAATGAAAGGTACATTCCCTTCCACCCCAGGCCCCAAGCTTCTAGAAGTACACAAGGTTTCAAGGGGCTTGTGTATTGCTCAGAAACCATCTAGCATGTACACTGGCGTGTACGTACATCCGTTTGTCCAACACTAATCAAAACTTACTCTACACATTTTTCTGTATCTGATTTTTAAAAACTTTTTGTTCTAAAAGATTCTCTGACTTACAGAAAAGTTGCAAAATGTAATGCAAAAATGTCTGTGTACTCCTCACCCAGACATCCCAAATGTTAACATTTTACATTTGCTTTATCATTCTCTCACTTTCCCGCGTGTGTGTAGATATTCACATATATTGTATATAATTTTTGAGATACTTGTGTTGCACACACAAGCCACTTCACTCTTAAATAGTTATGTGTGTATTTCCTAAGATCAAGGACATTCCCTTCTATAACCACAGTATAGTTATCAAAATCAGGCAATTAACAGTGATACAATACTACTATCTAGAGACCTTATTCAAACTTCACCAACTATCCCTCTGATGTCCTTCATAACAACAAAAAAAGTCTTTCCTTCTGTGTGCTGGTTTTTTTCCCTCCTAAAATATATAGCTTACAGATCATTCTAGGTCAGCAATTATCGATTTACTTCATTATTTCACATTTTTTTAAGCAGAGTAAATGAAAAGTCTAGAAGCCATCTATTTCCCATTTATCTTTTGTAATGGAGAATATACCTATTTCCGACCTATTAAATAAGCCCTTTCAAGCTCAAAATGTAATCATTTTTGAATTTTCATCTCTCTTGGTTTGTTTTCTCATATCTTAGAGACATACTCCTTTAACCCCTGGCCTTTTCGCAAATGATCATGGTGCTTAAGGGGTCAGTTTCCCAGGCCTGGCCTTTCCCCATCTCATCAGCATGACCCGTGCATTCTCTTTGGCGAGGTGGATATTGAGCAACCGAGTGTGCATGAATAAAGCGAGAGTCTGGAAACGATCACCTGGGACGGGAGTGATGGGTTCATGTTGTCGTCAGGGCTGCCTGGAGGAAGCAGGCTTTGCAGCTTTTCATGTATTTGAGAGGTCACAAGCTCACCTGCCTTCAAGGAGGCAGCAAGGCCTGGAGGGTTCCCTGAAGGTCAGAGCAGTTTAATAGAGAAGCCATCCCAGCCCCATGCTAACCTGGCTCGCTGTCCATGTTTTTCAGTAACTGTGGACCCGAACATGTTGAGAAGTGATGTCTTCGTTGATTTTTTAAAACTGGTACAGCTGGTAAGCTTGCTCTTCTTTACCAAGGTCATTATTTTGCTGCAGAACAGGTCTCTATGTTAACCACATGTGTTTCTGGCCATCAGCCCCACAGCGCCTGGACTCAGGTAAAATACATTTTTTTTGGAGTACCCTGGAGGATGGTTCCTATTTTGTTCTTTTGGAGGTTTTGATTCTGGATGGAAAATGAAGTGTGTCACTTGACCTTTAGCTCATTTTAATAAAGCAGTTATCTTTTTCTCTGTAGCTTAAGCATTGTACACCTCAAAACTGGCCACGAAGAAGAGAACCTTTCATCCTTAGGGCCCCCAGACAGTGCAGGATGCCACTTCTGAGGCTGAGGTTTCCAGGTGTGCCGTGGTGACCCTGGCAGGGCAGCAGTGATAGTCGTGCCGCCGCTGCTTGTATGTTCTCTGCTCCTAGCTGTACTGCTGTAAGTGGACCACAGAGAAAATCCAGGCTGGGCGGAAAGACATACAGCAACTCACTTTCCTCTGCTGGTCTGAACCACTGCCCGCTTGTCTGCGTAGAGGCTAGAACTTTCCCAAGGCGCATCACACATTCTAGCTGTACATATGGGAACATTTTTACTCCCGTAGGTATGTTCTTAACTGAATGGAAGAACTTTGAAAGGCTTAGTTGTACAATGATATGATATTATTGAACTGGGTCCCTGGCTTGGGGAAAACTGATACTGTGATCAGATTTGTAAAAAGTAGAAGCAAATTTTATTTATTCAGTCATTCAACTGTGTTGATATACTCACTGGTCCACTCAACCTGAGAAATGACCCTAGAGACTTCCATTGTGTAGTCATTTGTATTTTCACATATACCTGATGGTTTAAAAAATACACACACAGCCCTGGCCGGGTGGCTCCGTTGGCTGGAGCGTCGTCCCATACACCAAAAGGTTGCAGGTTCTGTTCCTGGTCAGGGCACATACCTAGGTTGCTCTTCAATCCAGGCACTTGTAGGAAGCAACCAATCGATGTTTCTCTCTCACGTTGATGTTTCTCTCTCTCTCTCTCTCTCTCCTTCCCTCCCTCCTTCTGTCCCTCCTTCCCTCCCTCCTTCCCTCCCTCCCTTTCTCACTTCCTCTCTCTCTAAAATCAATAAACATATCCTCAGGTGAGGATAAAAGAAATACACACATACACACACTTTCCTTTTCTTTGAGAAGTTTGTTGTTGAGGTGATAACGGTGGTAACATTCAAACAGCACACAAGGGTCTATGATAAAAGTGACGACCACCGACCTCAGAGACAACTGTGTTTCACAGTTTAATGTGTGTTCTTCACGTTTCTGTACACATGCAAACATTCGTATGTATGAATATCGTTTTTGTTTTGCAAATAGTCACATGCTCCTACCCACTGTCTGAATCTTGTATTTTAAAACTTACATCTTGCAAATCGTTCCCTGTCAGTACACAGAGGGATGCTCGGGCTTGGTTCTGTCACCCTTTTTGTGTGTGCATTGTGGTTTTTAAAAATGATTCATGGGTATCGATACTTTGGAGCTTTGTTTTGAGCATCTGTTTTCCTGGTAATTTGAAAGATTTTTACCTGATTTAGTTCTCCTAGTATTTTACTTTTATAACTTATGCTCCAGCTGTGTTCAGCGGTGCCTCTTCTTGCTTCTTCTGATAAAATGTTCACGATGGTTTTATTGTTCCCTTTCATGTCTTCTGTGAACTTTGCCAGCTTGCTTTTATAGCCGTTCACTATTTTACCTCTTTTCTGAGGCCTTCATCTGTTCTTTGAGGTCTGAGTTCAGAGAAGCCATATTTTTGTTAACACATCCATCATTTTCATGTCCTTAGTGGCATCAGTTTTTGGATTATATTTTTACCCTTAGTTGGTCATGTTTCCTTTCTCCTTTATTTCAGGGTTTTGCCCAGGTCCCTTATCAATGCTTCTCAGGCCTTCCCTCAACTTTGAAGGACTGTGCTATTGAGCCATCTCTTTCCTGACACTTCGTGTTGGGGAGGAGCTGGAGTGGAGTCATTTGATTCTGTCTTGTTTCTGCCCTAAGGCCCGAACAGTGTAGCAGTGAAGCCATTAACCACAGGTCCTCATATCATGATCTAGCATTGTATTTATTTTTTAAATATGTTTTTAGTGACTTGAGAGAAAGGGAAAGGGAGAGGGAGAGAGAGAGAGAAACATCCATGTGAGAGAGAAACATCTATTGGCTGCCTCTTGCACGTTCCCCTGCTGGGGATCAAGCCTGCAACCCGGGCATGTGACCGGTGACCTTTTGGTGCACAGGACGATGCTCAACCAACGGAGCCACACCGGCCAGGGCCATGATCTAGCATTTTGACCCCCACTGTTGACTCAGCAGGCTCAGGACTCGCTTGGTGATTGGGTGCAGGCTCCAGATTGAGATGGCTGAGGTTCAAACTTTGGCTGCCCTACTTCTGATTTGTGTGGCTTGAGGCGATTTACTTAGCCTCTTTGTATCTGTTTCCCCATCTTTAAAATGGGGAGAATAGCTCCTATCTCTTGGGTTGCTTTGAAGATTAAGTGATTTTAAAGGACTGAAATGTCATCTGACAAACGTTCCCACTTAGTCCTCGCTACCTTTATCAATGCTGGTCTTTTTTCTCTTCCCAGCCACACCGAGAGATTGCTTTCTTCAAAGGCGGCATGTCTGCCCATTCCGTGGGCCTCCCCTGCCCACAGGTGGTGTCGAACGGGCCCGAGGTATGCTCCCAGACAGGCCCAGCCCCTCATCATTAACTGCTCTAAGAAAGCTTCTGCAGTGCTTGAGTCCTGTGGCCCCTGGTGACCCTGCTCCCTCCTCCCTGACCAGGCCAGGTGTCCACTGCACTTGGTAGCCACTCTGAAAGCCCAGTGTTCAGACTCCCGACCATTTTCAAAGATGATTTCTTTCCACTGTTTTCTGTTTGCCTCTTAAAAGAGAACAGGACAGAGGTAACTTGACTCCTACGAAAGTTTATAAAGGAGGTTTGCGTTATGATTTTGAAAAGGAAATTACACTTAAATCAGGAAGGTTGTCCTACGATTGTTGTGCCCCTATCCTGCTTTGTACTATTCTATCCTGTTCGTACCTTGAATGAATAGGAATGAATATGTATCGAGTGGAGGCCAGGAGCCAACATCTCTCTGGAGGTGAGGAGATACCAGTAACAGCACCAGTCCAGCCATGGAGTTTACTGTCTTATTGGGAGACAGAAAAATCACTGGATGAGTCTCTAACTGCAGTGAGCACCGTGATCAGGGACTGTGCACCATGATACAGGACCGAACACATAATGTACAGGGCCATGGTCCAGGAGGGGTTAGGGGTGTCGAGATTGCCATCCTCTCAGCATTTTAGGCCCTGCCACCTCCAGTGGCTTTGTGTGCAGTCCAAATGTTGTCATTCGCTGTGTGTGGCCTGCTGAGAGAAAGGCTAAGAGTTGGGTGGTCCTGGAACCTTTTGCCTCCCTTGATGGAAGATCACACATTGAGAGAAGGCTACGTCAACCGAAACCAGTGTTGCTGTGTCACACACAACACTGGAGACAGTACCCAGGATGAGCGTGTGTCTGGAAACGTGGTGGAGGGCACCCTGGTCAGGGAGCCCTTCTAAAGGGAGTGACATCTATGATGGTATTGGAAGATTTCTGGGATGGGAAGGAAATAAGATTATACCTAGCTTTTCCTTTCCACAGGGGGTAAAAAACAACCAACCACGTAATATCTAGCAATCTGGGAGACTCAGGATTGATATTAGGAAAAGGGAAGCAGTGGCCACTTCTACTCTAGCTGCCAGGAGACTTCCCCTGACCCCTTCTAGGGCTGGGGTGAGGGCTCAGCGGTAAACAGGTACAGCCAATGCAGGAGAGAGTCAGCTGGTCGAGCTTGCAGCAAAACTGTTCCTGCAGGGCTAGTGGGAGCTGGGAGGGCTGGCATGAGCAGTGGTGATTAGGGCTGTGCCAGGCCATGAAAGGAGCCCAAGGAGCAGGGACTAGGTAGTTTCCCCACTTACGTGTTAATGGACCCCACTTGGATATTTTCACTGCCAAGTTCTTGGCCTGCAGTTTCCAAGTGGTTATTGCCAAACAATCACATGCTCACAGGCCTGGCTCTCCAGGGCTCAGCAAGTACAAGGACATCTTTCTGTCTCTGGGCAAGAACACGCGCCATTGGAAACATGAATACATGTGACCTTCCAGGAGTCTGAGAAAAGCCTTTATCAGAGATGGCCAAAGGCAAACTGCAAAAATAAGAGGGGGTTGCCTCTACTGGGGCATTTAATCTGGGCTGGGCCCACGCTCTAGACGCAGTATCTCAGTTATTCCTCACAATTTGCGGAGGGAGGTGCTATTAGCATCTCTTTTTCAGGTTAAGTAACTTGTTCAAGGACACATATCTCTCAAGTGGAAGAATCGGGGTCTGAACCCAGGGAGCCCTTCTCCATTGAAGTCAGGAGCTTTTCTAGAGTGGTGGTAGCTTACCCAGCCTGCCTCCCACCGTGCCCCCCTTGTTTTGTTTGTCTAGACCCCTTGGCTTGCTATGCTCTGTGCTTCTGCCCTGATCACCTTAGAAATGAGGGGACTTTTGAAAAGGCAAAACCAAGGTCTTAGACTAAAGACATTTTTATGTTCCTGGTTCTTAAACTGTCATGTTCTAGTGGCCTCATGTGAATATGTTTGAGAAAAAGAAGACAAGAAGGTATTTGGAGTGGCTTTTGTATGCCTGTAAGTTAGGGGCGACTTACGTATTTGGGGAGTTTTGCCAACTGTGGCTATGTTTGGCAGATCTCAGAAGTGACTGTTTCCCCATTTCTTCTTACGAATCTTTCCCTTGCCTAGCTGGTGTGGCTCGGTGGACTGAGCAACGTCCCATGCACCAAGAGGTCGCCGATTCCATTCCTTGTCTGGGCACATGCCCAGGTTGCAGGCTCGATCCACAGTAGGGGGCGTGCAGGAGGCAGCCAATCGATGTTTTGCTCTCATAGATGTTTCTATCTCTCCCTTCCTCGCTCTCTAAAATCAATAAAACATTTCTTTTAAAAAAAGAATATTTCCCTTGTAGTGAAATGATTAGAGCCCATTATTAACTGTGATTGAAATTTAGAGCTTGGCACATCCAAGTATGGATTTTCTTGGATAGGAAACCTCAGCAATAAGCTCCATGGCTGTCAGCTCAGGATATCAATAAAGCACACTGATTGATCTTCTTTGGGAAATTAACAAATTTCTCAAGTTATTAAATTTGATTTGAAAAGAATTACCACATGTTTTAAAGTGTGTTAAGGCAGCCTTGGAGGATTTTGATGTTTCTTAAAGATAAATGTGTCCAGCCCAGCCAGTGTGGCTCAGTGGATGAAGTGTCTTTCCATGGACTGAAGGTCCTGGTTCGATTCCTGGTCAGAGCACATGCCTGGGTTGTGGGCTCAATCCCCAATAGGGGGCGTGCAAGAGGCAGCTGATAGATGTTTCTCTCTCACATTTATGTTTCTATATCTCTCTCCCTTCCTCTCTCTCTTAAAAAAATCAATAAAAACATATTTAAAAAAAGATAAATGCGTTCAATTTTCTAGTATTAATTGTGCACTTTGATTCCTGATCCACCCTAGATCAAGATGACAGCTTAGTTAAGGTTTTGTTTTTCTACAATCCAAATTTACCAAGTTGGTTTTTTCTTCCAATTGTGTTGTTGCATTGCTTTTACATTTTATTAATTATATACATTCTCGTAAAATTCAATTATCACAAATAGAGCCAAATTCCTTCTTGATCACTACTCCACACCTGGAATGTTTTACCTGTGTGCTGGCTTTTAACTCATAATATAAAGTTTTTTCAATGCTATTATTTATCCTCTTTACCATATTATTCTAAAAATGTTTGTTTTTTTCAAAGCAAAATGTACTTATAGTTTTAAAAGTAAAATAATGCTAAAAGGGTTATAACTTAACTATCTTCTGCTCTCCAGAGGCAATGGCTTTCAAATCTTTTAGCTTTTTCTTCAGAGATTTAAAAATCTGGAGGTTAATGATAAAATCTCTCACTTTCTGTTGTTCTTCAATTTGTAGACATTATCCAGTGACTGCCTGTTATGGGGGATGATTATTTTCTCTTTCTTATATCACCTTCTTCCATTCCCCCCTTCTACCCAATTTTCTTATGTCCCAGTTTTTTTAAAAAATTAAATCCTTAGTATTTTGATCACTATAATATGTAAATATTTCTTACTGCTGAACAAATGATGTTTATAATTAGCTTTACTTTCTTGAACAACTTTTGTTTTTCCTGGAGTTAAAATGGTATCATTTAAAAGAAAAAGTATATGCTTAGTTGTCTTTCCACAAGGTGAGAAAACTTGAGTAAGTTTTCCCGCTGGTGAGGAGTAGCCAGTAGGAAGGGGAAGTTTAACAGTTGGAGTGGGTGGGGTTGGTTTTGATGTTCGGTGGCATCAGGTACACGAGGAAGGAGGACTGGACATGAATTGGGATCAGGTGGAGGAAGGATGCCTTTTAAACTGATTGGGAGACGTAGAGAAAGAAAGATTGGGTAAGGCCCAGGCACGGTCCAAGGTTTATGAGTAGAAGTAGAGTGAGTCCCTTCTTGATGTTTCTTCCATGACTTGTAAGAGGTGAGGTCAACCGGCGGGGATGAGGGAGGAGGTAGATGTGGTTGGAGACTCTGGGAAAATGGAGAAGGTTGAAATAGAGTGTGAGCCAGAACTCCACTGACTGAGGCAACTAGAAAGACATGCCAGATAGAAGGAGACAGACTGAGGGCCAGTTGCCAACTAATGCATCTCATTCCAACAAATGGCAGAGTTGGGTGGTCCTTGCATCTTTTGCTTCCCTTGATGCAGCGGTACCCACTGAGAGAAGGTTGCCTCAACTGAGACCATTGTTGCTGTGTCAAACAGGACATTAGAGACTTTACTTGTAATGTTCTCTTCTAACATTAGATAGTGTAAATATGCAGTGGTGAACCAGAGGGGGAGGTAATGTACGTAAACAATCAATTTTTAAATGTTCCATTTTAGATGCCACCACCCTACTTTTTTTTCCTCTCACTTGGATTATTTTGAGAAATATGGCACCAAGATTATTCAACTATCTATTTGTACTGGCACTGGTCAAAATAAATTTACTACATAATCTCTGATATGTAGTATCAGACCCAGCTTTAAACAAATTATGTATAAAATATCCAGGAGTGTTAACAAATAAGCACTTGGAGTAGGTAGGAAGCTCAGCTAATTCCATATTAGTCAGACCTGTTTTAGTTGCGAGGGACAAAATCACAAGTGGGAAATCTATTTTGGCTGGCAGTCTCTTCCCACTCCCTACGCGAAGCCCCGCTTCTTCTCTGTGTTGACCTCATTCTCACGGAGCCTGTCTCCATGTTGTGGTGAAAATGGCCATTTGCTTCAAGATTAGCAGCCCCAGCTGAAGGAAAACACCCTCACCTTCCTTCCTCTTTCTCCCTCATGGAGTCAGAACTCCACTGGGCACAGCAACCTGTGGCGTAATTGCTAGAGAGAAGAAGGAAAGTGAGAGGCAGTTAGTTGCCGACTGACTTTTCTCATCCTGACCAGTGGCTAAGGGCTGGGTGTCTGTGACAGAATAAAAAAAAATTAAAATATATATATATATATATATATATATATTTTGTCTCTGAACCTGATTCCTGAAACAGAGCTCCAAAACACTTGCAATTTTTCTGAATGATGGGGTGGGTGATAGGTGTGTCTTACACAGAGCTTCTAAGACCATTATATATATATATTGAATTGTAATGTTACACACTTGGAACTTGTATGTTATAAACCAATGTTACCTCAAAGAAAGAGTGACATTTTGTATGCTAATGAGATGATTGGTGGCTGGGGGCCCCTCAATAGCTTCAAGGTGGGGACTGGAACTTTCAGCCCCATTCCCTGGCCCTGGGGAGAGGGGAGGGGCTGGACACTGGGTTACTAATTGATCATGTCTACATGCTAAAGTCTCTGTAGAAATCCCTGAAGTACAGGGTTTGGAGAGTGTCAGGGTTCGTGGACATGAGGTGCTGGGAGGACGGTGCACCTGGGGAGCATGGACGCTCTACACCTTCCCATGTACCTCGCCCTGGGCATCTCTTCCACTTAGCTCCTCCTGAGTTGTATCTTTTATAAGAAATGGGTAACCATAAGTAAAGAGCTTTCCTGAATTCTGTGAGCTGTCCTAGAACATTATCAAAGGAGGACATTTGATTTATAACTGGTTGGCCAGAAGTGTGGGAGGCGTGGACTTGTGACTGGCATCTGAGGTTGGGGAGAAGCAGCCTCACGGAACGGAACCCCAAACCTGCGGGCTCCGTGCTAACTCCAGGTAGTTGGTGTCAGAAGTGTTGGTGTGAGTGGAGTACACAGTGTTTTCCTTCAGCATTCCATGAACAGTGTAGGGACATTGAAGGGTTTTGAGCAACAGAAGGACATTCTTAGGTTTGCATTTAAAAACTATTTCTCTGGTTGCTGTGTGGAGAGTGCTTTGTATGGGGGCGGGGGTGGGATGGAAGCAAGGAGACCAGTCAGGAGGCCATGGCGAGTGTCTAGGGGAGAGGAGTTGTCAGTTGGGTCTAAGGTGCTGGCGGGGGAGATGAAAAGTGGAAGGAGTCAAGAGAGAGTTTACAATGTAAAACATACAGGACTCAGAACCTAATGGGATATGAGTGTTGAAAATATCTTCCTGATTCGTTTCTTGACTCCTTTATTTTTATCTGTTGCCACTGATCCCAATCAAAAATATAACTTCCTCCTCACCTTCCCAACAATAACAAAACAATAAGGCTGTCACTTGAGTGATTACAACTAGTGCCGTTCCAAGTTCCACACACGTTGCCTCCTTGAATCCTCACCAGGGCACTGTGAGCTGGGCACCATTACCATCCTTATTGTAGAGGGAAGGAATGAGGCACGTAGGAGGAAAGTAACCGCTCCAGGTTCACACAGGGTCGTGTGCGGTGAGTGCGGGAGGTGGGCTGCTCACCCAAGCAGTCTGCCGTGTGGATCGTGTCCTTCTTACCATGTGTCTGGTCCAGACCCTCAGTATCTTATGCACAGATTACTGCAACCAACCCCTCTTGATCTCCCCCATCTCCCAGACTCTCTTCTAGTCCATTTTCACCACACTGCCAGCCAAACCTTTCTGTAACTCCATTTCCATCGTTCCATTTCCCTATCCAGAACCAACATGGCTTCTCTTTGCCATTGAATAAACTCCTCGATTGTCTGATTTTAGGACCACTTATAATCTGACTCACTCTACCCATCCAAATGCATCCTCACTTTTCTTTTGCCGAAGAATTTAATAAAGATATGCATTCATATCATTTTAGCTGTTCATATAATTTAGATATTTTACTAGTCTGCCATATGGTTTGAGTTGGGAGTTACATTGAGGTAATCTAAATTAACGCTAGGCTTCCCTTTAGAATCTTATCAAAAAGCAGTAACATTCTTTCCATTCATTTTGTGAGTGGTTTTCCCCTAAGATAAGAGATATTTGTGATTATAGGCCCAAACCCTTTAAGAACCCAGACCTAGGCAAGGTGTCCCTAGAAAGGGACTATTTGCAACAGTTGCTCTGGGGGAACCCTTAACCCCTGACTACCTATGTTATTAGCTAAGTATGGGGTCTTGGGGGTCTTGCTGTGGTTCACCATCAATCAGTTATCATGACTGCAGGGGAACTAGGGAAGTCTTCCGAAATTCTCCTGGAGAGGCAGAGGTGAAGGAAGTGTGGCCTGAGGTTGTAAGGGGGTTGTCAGGGCCAGTGCTGTGGAAGAGGGAAACCAGTGGCCCTGACATTCTGTGAAAGGGCTTGCAGTGATCCTCAAAGGATTCTGGGAAATGCATCGCCCCAGCCCTGGACACTTGGAGGGAAGACTTGGTAGGTGGTTCAGCATTTGCTGATTCAGAGGCCAGTTCTGACAAGAAGCCCCAGGACTGTTTGAAAATTAATAGTGATCAGTTAGTGGCTAATTTAAATCATGCAGCCAGAAACCTATTCTGTGTGGAGGGAGGCAGCATAACATGGCACTTTATGCTAGTATTATGGTGGTAACATGGTGGCCATATCACTTATTCCAAGTGAACCCTTTGGGGAGTGAAAGGAATGCTATAATTGTTACATTTGTATTAGGCTGCCATAACAAAATACAGACTGGGTGGGTTAAACAACAGAAATTCCTGGAACTGTGAGAAATAAATTTCTTTCTTTGTGCATGCATGGAAAGAGAGCAAACTCTCTGGGGTCTCTTTTGATAAGGGACATGAATTTACCTAACTCTCGTCACCTCCTAAAGGCCCCATCTCCAAATACCATCACAGCGGAGGTTGGGGCTTCACCATAGACGTGGGCGGGGGGTTTCACAAACATCTAGTCCATACAGTGCTGGGTGACAGGCTCATCCTGGAACCCTCCTGCACCAGCTGGGCGAGGTGTCCAGCCTGTTTAGAGCCCAGGCCCTAGAGTCATGTGCAGCTCTGGCCTTGAACCCTCCCTCTGCCACCATCTAGAAGTAATGGTCCTCAGACAACTTACTCAACCTTTGTGAACTTTACTTCATCTGAAAAAAGAGGAGTAGTAAGTATATATACCTCACAGAGTTGTTATGAGAATCAAATGAGCTACTATATGTGAAGCAGTTAGTACAGAGCACTCTAATGATATATATATATGTCTAATAAATACATAGATATATTATTCATAAATGATATGCTATATATACAGGCCACCTGCATATGTAGATATAATACATTTAAAAACATAATGTTATTTTTTACCAACCCTTTGAATTTGGAAAACAGCAGATTATCTCTTCTAAAGTAGTTAGGCTCAGAATCATAGAAACCTAGTCATTGTAAGTATGGGGGAGAGGAAGAGTTAAAATGTAAAGTCAAAGCTTGCCCGTTGATAACAAAACCAGGAAAAATAAGCCTGTCACTAATGTGATTGGACATTTGAGGTAACTGGGCGATGTGGTTGAGTTTTGGATCCCCCACCCCTCGCATTCCCCACATAGCCTGGTGTCTACTCTGTGGTCTATGAATGGGGGTGGGAGAAGAGTGGGATTCAGGGAAGGGGAGATGCTGCCTGTTACGGGGGAGAGGTTTCACCTGGTCAGCTTACCTGAGCCCCAACTCTGCAACCCCCAGACAATCTTTAGATGGTCATTTGGATCTCCTCTCCTGGTACCAAGAAGGAAGGTGACCTGGGCTGGATGCAAACTGTTTAGTCACTGAGATGAGATTCCCCACCCCTCAACTCCACCCTCTGTATCACTACTCTTCTGGCTTATGCAGTAGGCTTAGAACACAGAAAATGGTTTGAGTGACTCTCAGTTTTCCCAAAGATGACCCATAACTAGTGCCATTCTAAATGCCCAGGCGAGGGGGAACTCACTGCATGCAGTGGATATTAGGGCATTAGGGGTTAATCCTCTCATAGAACCGGGATGAGAAAGTCTGTGACCTGAATCAGCCTCCCAGAAATGAGGCAGCCTGTGGACTGACAGGGTCCCATTTGGGAGGTACTAGAAACAGTGCACCCGCAGATCCAGCCACCCTGTGAGGCCCGTCTGGGCAGCCACTGGCCATGCCTCCTCCTGGGGTCCCTCTCTCTACAGAAACTGAGCACCAATCAATCTCAGCTTCGGACTTTCCTAAACTCGGATGGCCTTCCAGTGTGTCTGGTGTGTCCTTGACACTTTAGAGCACACCATCCAAGAACCCCACAGGTCCCCAGGTTTGCAGCACGCATGCCCTCGTGAATCGTGAGCGCAAGCAGAGCTGCGCTCAGCGGGGGTGTTGCCCTCAGCGGGGCGCCCATGCACAGAGAGCAACTTGCTTCCACATGCCGGCCTCAGGGTTTGCACACTTCAGATTTTTGCTGTAGCAGAATCATAAATTACTGCATTTTATGGACTTTTAGGGATGCTTGGAAATATTAAAAATGAGGGTTAAAATCTGAAACCACCAAGGGTCACGTGGATGATTTTTCCCCAAAAATGGATGCCTTGTTTATTTGGAAATTATTCAAGCTATATGTCATTGCATTGCCTTGGCCCCTCTCCACACCCCTCCCTACCTCCACCCTGCCTCCCAAAACTCCATCCCCCAAATCTCTGCTGGGTACTATATACCCTCAGGGCCCAGGGAGAGGGTGCTGCTGACGCCCCGTGAGGTGCCCACTGAGGGTGCTCCGGAGCTTCCTGTGTTTTCCCTTTGCTCACAGGGCACTTTTAGCATCACTACGAAGAAAGCCCTTCTGGACATCTTTCTGCCCGATGGAAGGAGCGTTCAAGTCGAAATCCTAACATCAGACACTGCCGAAAGGGTCCTAGAGGTAAGCTTCATCCAAACTCCCGCCCCAGAAGTGAATGCAGGAAGCATTGTTTGAAGGCAGGGACGAGGATACAGTTACCTTCTGGAAGTTTCCTGGGTGACTTAATCTGTAGAGATGCTGGGATTTTCTGGGGGGCTGGCCGAGGAACCTGAGCTACAGCCAGCCCCCCAGCCTCTTTGTTTTACTCTCCCTCTGGGCACCAACTTCCCAGCGATCCCTTAGGGTCCTCCTAAGTCTGCTGTCAGCTCCCTGGAACTCAGCCAGGGGTGTGCCCTGGAAATACGCCAAGTGCTTTGTTGTGGGGTACCCCATCGTTGGGAGCAGGAAGGAGAGTGGAGCCCAGAGGAGCCTGAAACAGGCCACACCCAGGTGAGCTGGTGACAGGTTCTGGGAGAGAGTGACATAGATTTCTCCAAGGCTGAAAGAGTTGTTCCTCCTCCCTCACAGGGAAAACCCCCGAAACCAACACCCCAGCAGGTCTAATTCTGTGCCAGACCTGAGTGTTAGTCGGTTCTCGGAGGACTCCAAGGGCAAGACCCAGAAAGCACCCTCCCCTTCTTCAGATGTGCCAGTGACCAGCTCTGCGCCTGGGCCTGTCCTCCCTCTGAGCTCGGCTATGGAGAGGACACCATCTTCTCATACCCATACACTGTCCCCAGGCCCCTTTCCTTGAAGGGTTTTAGTTCTAATCCTCCAGAGAAACATACGCAGGAGAATATAAAGTTATAAACAGGAGGAAGTGGAACGTTTCTAGGACCTTGCCAAGGACAGTAAGTTCTTATGCGGGGGTCATGGTATCTGATGCCTTCTGAGCCTGAAACGGACAGAAGTGCCCCCTGTTGGGCTCCCAGCTCTCAGGTCACCTTTACCCAAGTGTGTGTGTGTGTGGGGGGGGGGGGTG
The DNA here is from genome assembly GCA_030848825.1 of Tadarida brasiliensis. NCBI lineage: Eukaryota > Metazoa > Chordata > Mammalia > Chiroptera > Molossidae > Tadarida > Tadarida brasiliensis. The sequence goes on along the minus strand of CM061272.1, from coordinate 41,381,000 downwards.
TCTCTGCACTGTGACTGGGTTCTCTGCACCGTGACTCTAGCCCATGTGTATCCTCCTGGACTTAGAAGATCAGTTTGTGTTCCCAGGTAGGAAACACCCTTTCTCTAGATCTTGGCTCTGATCATTTTGGACATTTCTTCCTGCTAAGGTCACTGCACACACCCCACCCCAGCCTTTTCATGGCCCCTGTACTGCTGACCTGGTGAGTGGCCTCAGCACCCACCTAGCTGCTGCGGCCACCCATTGAGAAGTTGCCTCAGGCTCCTCCTCCTTCACCCGAATCCTCCTGCCACTGTGTCCCATGGCTGTCTCCTAGTCATCCCCCCCTCTCGTTCCTCCCCTCTCCCACACCTCTCATTCCAGCCCTCATCCTTCTCAGCTAGATTTCTATAGCAGCCCCCAAAATAGTCTTCTTGCTTCCAGTCTTGCTAATCTTCTGCACAGATTTCCAGAATGATCTTTCTAAAAAGCACCAAAGGCCTTGATGCTTAATGCTTGAGGGGATTTATAAAAAAAAACAAAAATGACAGGAACAACCCCAAAATCATAGTTCCCTCAATTGTTCTCCCAGGACCTGCAAAATGAGAGACAGACACATAAATGAAGGAGAAGGACAGTAATACTGAGGGTGGGGACCGTAAACTCAGACAACCCTGGGGCCAGACAGGTAACTGAGGCCCAGCTGCGGATGTAAGACAGTTGGAAATGGTGGGGCCTGTGGACCCTGGAGAGCAACACCCCTCCCTCCCCGCCCACCTGCCAACATCGTTACTGACATGTTTTCACATCCTGGGCTCACTGACCAAGCTAGACACACCTGCAGCTGAAGTAAGCTGCTGGTGGGAGTTTGGGGTCTCCGATGTGCTGAGGGTAGGACAAGTCCCAGATTCAAATGACAACGATGTCACATGAGAGCTCTGTGAGTTTGGGTAAGTTACTTAACCTTTCAGACAATGTAAGTAATTGTAGAAATAGCTCATGTTCCATCAACAGTAGTGGCTTTGGTTATTTATTATCATGGCATTGTTACTGATATTAGAGGTGGTGTTGAACTGGGCAGTAAGGCTAGGGTTCCACACTACCATCTGTTTGGTCCAGTTCCCTTGTAACTAATAGCATAAGCTTAATTAGATACATTTGTGAGCTCAGAAAAATGTGCTTTCTCTCTTCCAATCACATTGGCATGTGAGAAATTCCAACCCGTGACACTGACATCATTAGCGTTAGGTAAGTGTAACTGGAGGTTCTACCCTCGGAGTTTCCACAACAGGTAAAGTGAGCGCTTGGCCAGGCAGAATCCTGTATTCTCTTCTGGGCACTGGAAATCCTGTCACTTGAATGAAAATGTAAATGTTGTCATTAAAAATCATGGTCTGTGTCTTCTCAAGCATACTGGGTGCCATTCTCGCTGCTGTTCCCAACCACCTCACCCCCATCTTGCTGGGCTCCTTAAGGACCAGCAATAAACTAAAAATCTTTTTTTTCAGTGTTTATACATTTGCGCTAATGTAGTTTTATTGCTGGTGTTTGTGTTTTCGAGCATCATTAACATTTGCCAAGATGGAAATATTATTATCGCATTTTGTAGATGCTAACTCCTCTCAAAAGAAGGTGCTTGTACTTACTTATGTCTTCATAGATTATAAAAGCTTCTCCATTCTCCTTTCGTACTCCTCGGCGATGGCATGTGAGCTTGCAGTGTTCACTGAATGAGTCAGAGAAGAGAAAAACCTAATCTGAGTGGACATGGGTCATATTTACTCGAGGGCAAGTTATAATCTGTTACCTGCCAGCACACACTCCCCCATTCCCTCCCCTCCACACACACAGAGGAGCCCTGTGTTTTTGTGTTTTGTTGGTTTTTTGTTTGTTTGATTTTTGCAAGGGTGTGGGGAAGAAAGAGGGAGAAGGAGAATGGGGATTAGTGCTGGGGAAAAGTTGTGAGAAGTTCGTAGGTTCTTTATTTGCAAGTCTACACTGAGAACACCCACTCAAACCATCCTCCTCACAAGACTGCCTCATGAGGTAATTTTTAGATCTCTGACAAGTCCCTCTTTGAGCCTCTTTGTACAACTTCCACCATGAGGACTTGGAGCCGTGGTTAAAGTGTGGGCTCACGCACAGTGCTGTAAAGGCGAATCCTTGGGGGTTAAGATGACCTAGAGAATTCCGATGGGATGTGCAAAGAAATCACTCAGGAGTCCAGTCTATAAAGGAAACAGCTGGGCTGGGTGGGAGGCGATGGAGAGAGTCTGGGGTAGTAGCATGGTAGTTACTGCTAAAGGAATGTTATGAGGTTACAGCCTTGTGACCCATTGGTAAAAACGCACCCACTGGTGTTGAAATGAAAGCCCTTTGATGTGAAGGTCAAAAAGGAGTATGAAATGAAGGCAGCTCGTGCCTGGGATCTGAGGATTTCACCGTGCAAACGCCATGTAAATTAGACTTGAACATCACAGGAGACATCAGAGAGAAGCAGGCCTGGGGTATCCCATTATATGACAGCCAAGCAGTGAGGACTACCCCTTTGCCCAGTATCTGGTCATTCAACCCACGGGAAGGTGAATATCCCAGGACAGATGTTCCTGGAGAATGAGTGCTGCCCTCCAGTGGACAATAAATCCAAGGACGATCTGGGAGACGCGTCCACATCTGAGATGGGACAACCAGCCTCAGCTGAGGCCAGTTAATGACCATTGTGGTGGGACAGATTTTTTTTTTCTTCACTCAAAAAATTTTTTTTAATTTCTAAATTTCTAAAACAAGTATGTACCATTTTAGATTAAGAAAACATTTCTTTTAATGTCTGCTAGCCCATAAAAGCACTTTTTATTGCGTTTACAGGCAATTTCAAAGTCTGCACGTCACAGTAAACATGGCGGACACTTCTAACTCCCTCCCTCTCTTTTTCGTGTCTTTGGTTAAAGGTGGTGTCACACAAAATTGGACTGTGTCGGGAGCTCTTGGGCTACTTCGGCCTATTTCTCATTCGGTTTTGCGAGGAGGGCAAGCTCTCTGGTAAGAAGGACAGAAGGAAGGCCGTGTGGGCAGGTGCTCAGCCGAGAGATGCAAGAACACAGCTGAGGGGCTGGTCACCCCCCAGGGAAAGTCCCCAGTGTCCTCCGGCTGTTCTCCACTCCTGGATGAAATGTTTGGGGATGGGAGGTTGTGTCTGTTCAGGGTGAGCTGGGGACATGTGGCTCCAGAAGGGTGTCATGGACAGGAGCCAGAAGGCAGGTTTCTCCAGTAACTGCACTTCCTCTTGTGCCTGCCCTGGTCCCAGTCCTGATGTCCACCTTTACCAGGGCAACCTGCTGCTGGCCTCCAGCCACCCAGGACCCCTGTGACTGGAGTGCCAGACTCCAGGCGTCAGGACATCTCATCATACCATCATCTCTCCTGGTTAAGGAATATTTGCTATAAAGTACAGATGCTATAAGTTCTTAGAATCTTAAAAAAGATATAATGAGATGGTGAAAGGTGACAGTCCTATTCATATAGCTTTTGCTTTTCTCTACAGTGCAATTCTAGATATTTCAAGTTTTTTAGTTGTGAAATGCAATCAGTTATCTCAGAGTAGTTTACATATGTCCTCCAGAAGCTGTGGGGAGGTGGTTTTAGGTTGGAAGTGAAGGGTTTTGTGAGTTGACTTAGCCACTAGGATCTATGGTGTGCTGGCAAAGGCACTGGACCTCCCTGAACCTCAGTTTCTTCATCTGTATCACAGTGTAAAAATATTGCTCACTCAAGGTGCAGATGAAGATAAAATGTTATTTATTTTTTTAATAAACGTTAGAAAGCTAAAAATTACATACAAATGAAAGAGAAGATTATTACTATATTTTATTCTTTGTGTAGTGCTTTATGTTCTCATTTTAAAGCACTGGATGTAAACTACCCGTGCTGTTTCAACCAGTAAGACTCCCCTCTCCCTCTCTCTAGTCATGAAAAAATTAGTGGACTTTGAACTCCCTTACGTGAGTCTCCGGAGTTCTGAAGCGGAAAACTGCAAAGTCGGACTGAGGAAGTGGTGAGTAAGCATTGTGACAGTGGGCATTCCAGGCTGTCTTACCATTGGTGATCGGAACTGGTCACTGGCACCATGTCGGCACAGCCGGACGGCTAGCGAGAGACCAGGAAGGAGCTTGGGGAAGGCAAAGAGCACAGCAGTGGAGAAGACAGAGAGGGGAATGATGAGACTATTTGTCTTGAAGGGGAGGATGTTGAGGACGACTTTCACTGGTCCCAAGTGAATCCTTGAAGGTATTATCGTGAGGATGGTGGCCGTGGAGGTAAGGCTTGAAAAACAAGGGCTGCTGGGGTTGGGGTTGAAACAGGTAATGGTGAGGAACTGCAGGCCATGGGCTTGCTTTGCAAAGGATGACTGACTGTATTAGTTGAAGGAATTTGTTGATGATTACAAGCAGATCTGATTCATCTGGTGAAGTGTGGTATTCCCTGAAGGCAAAGGGTAGACTCAGCCAGCTTGAGAGCATTTGAACTCTACATAGTCGGCTTACATTCCAAAAGGGTTTCAACAATAAATGCGTATGTACCAGGACCAGCCGTATTCCTTGATCCATAGGGCACCTTGCAGAAATACTACCATTCCCCCACGGAGAGTGAACAAAACAGACAGTAACAAGAAGCAGGACAGTCCCCTAACCCACCCACATATAACCTATAGTTCAAGTATTTATTACCATGGCTGTAAAGGATTGCGTCTTTGGTTCACTCTCTCCCAGCTCAATTATTTTGTAATCTGAGCACAAAAGCTAGAAAGAAAGGCATTTTGAAATTTAGGAATAATAGTTATCTTGACCTTGTGATGCCCTGCTAGGGCTCTGGTCTGCGGTTTTGAATTTTGGAAGGATATTCCCAGCAAGGCTAGTTCATTTACTGTTTTTCAGAAGTATTCTGAGAAACAGTCACAGTCTGTGGTGTGGAACCCTGAGAAGGGAAAAGGAAAAACTGTTAGCAGTTCCATCTAAGGGTTTATGGAGTAGCTGTTCTTCTGGAAGCTGCTTAGTAATAATGAGTGGCTGAGCGCAGTTATTCCTGGGGTCAGAGTATGTGAGTCTAAGTCTCAGCTCTCTCAGGATTTAACTGAATAACCTTAGCCAGGTTATTCAAGCTGTCTAATACTCAGTTGCTCTATCTGTAAAATGGGAATAATAATAATAGGGATAAATAAAGTGATCCCATATGCTCCATAAATTGTGGTCTTGTTTGTTATTGTTATCTTGAGGATAAAAACGATGATGATAGTAATAGCCACAACAAAAATCCTTGGGGCTTAGACTTGTTGCTCATGAGTTCTCCAGAGAGCATGAGGTCAAAGGAGAGATGAGGATTCTGTTCCTCACCTGGAAGCTTGAATTGGAAATTGGGCTTTGCCTATGTCTCCATTAAACAGGTAAATTCTAGATCATAAATACAAGACAAAATGTCTACCTACAAGGCAGCATCTCAGATCCAGGCAGATTGCCTTTTCTCATGGGAACTGGGAAGAAAGGAAGTCTCACTTCAGTTGTTAAAGGTGAGGATCAGGTCTCCAGAAGGGGAGAGCCTGGCGCAGGATCTTGTAGGTGCCTGGCCCACTTTGCAGGGTGAGGTCTCACAGGGTGGGAGCAGGGAGGCTCGCTCCATTGCCACGAGCTGTGGGATTCCCAGTAGGCAAGGCCTCGCGGTAAAGCCTAATTGGAGTCCTAGGGATTTTCCTCTGCCCATGAATTCCCCAGTGCATCTCTCCAATGATGATATGGTTCCTTCTAGACCAGAGGGTGCCTGCCTGGCTTCTCAGAGACCCAGTCTGGGGTGGGTCTGGGGGCTCTCTAACTCTCTGATGCAACAGTTGCTATTCTCTGCCACACAGGGGCCCCTGGGATGCATGAGTGAAAAAGCTAAATACAGTATAAGTAGGAATGCTTCAGCTGCTCTTCCCACACCCCAGAATGAAATTTATCTTCAACTAATATTTCTTTCATTTCCTAGTCTAAGCCAATCCCATCGTCTGTTCACCCTACACATCTGGGTGCAGTGATTCTGCTTATCTCTGCCTTCACCCTTTCCAGACCCTTTCTGTCAGTTCTTAGCATACTACTGTGCTTATACAGTAGCTGTCATTTCAGTCCATCCTGGTGATTCTGGATCCATTAGACAAACGTGGAGCCCTACTACTTGCAAGTCACTTTGCCAAGGCCCAGAGGGGCAACCCTGGGCTCGGGGATCCTCACACTTGGCATCAAGATCAGGTTGATCAGAGCAGTGATCAGGATGAACTCAGGGTACGTGAGGACGAGGCTTGCCAGGAGAAGCAGACAGGTCAGGGATGGGGGTTGGTGAGGTGAGTGGTCTTCCAGGTGGAGGGAGAGCAGAGAAAACATGGTTGGAAGGTAGAGTGTTGGGGAGGGGAGTGGGGTAATTGATGGAACTGGAAATGAAAGTGGAGTGTCCTTGGAAGTGAGCAGGACAGGTGATCTAACTGCTGGGGCTCTGAGAGTCTGAAAGGTACTAACACTCCTGTTAGAATGCGGAGCGTGAGATCGGGGGAACATGACGGAGGCAGAAAGCCTGGTGAGGAGGTTACCAGAGCAGCTCAGGCAAGAGATGAGGGTGGCCTGGGTACAGGGTGGTGATATGGGTGTGAGTACGGGCAAGTGACAGTGCCAGGCATTGTGGGGTGGGGACACCTCATGCAGGACTTGGTGACTCAGAGTAGGGTTGAGTGTGAACAGGACCGCGGACCATTCCCCCGAAGCTTATTTTTTCTGTACCTTCACTCCGTGCTTACAGGGCAAGAGCTTACAGTGTAAAGAAAATAGAGAACAGACGAGGCGGAGGGACAGATGAGAGGCTAGGCAAGTAGAGGAGTGGGGCCTTGTTCAAAGCATAGAGGGCCACCACTTCCCAGAGCACGCGCTCCCAGGTGTGCCTATCAGCCATGTCACATGAATTAACTTAATGCTCCTGAATTATGCAGGTACATGGATCCGTCCCTCGACTCCATGCTGATGGACTGCAGAGCAGCTGTAAATCTGATCTACATGCAGGTGAGGGTAACCAAGAACCATCAGAACACCACATATCATAGGCCATTTGGGTTTCAGCCATTAGAAAAACATTGTAGTAGGTAAGAATTCTGCCTCCATGCCTAGAATAGGCAAATTCACAGGGACATGAAGTGGAACAGAGGTAACCAGGGGCTGGGGGAGAGGAGTTATTACTTAAGGGGTACAGAATTTTTGCTAGGGGTGATTAAAAAGTTTTCGGTGGAGGGAGTGGTGTTGGTGACACAACATACGAATGTTTTAGTGCCTCGGGATTGTACACTTACAAATGGTTACAGTGAAAAGTGTTAGGTTTACCACAATTAAAAAAAAAAAAAAAAAGAGGAGTTTATAGGAAAAAAAAAAGAATTCTCACTCCATTTTCACAATCACTGTCTGAATTTGCAGCTGATACACCATCATCTAGACTAATCTATTTGATCCTGGAAAGGATATCCCTGATAGACTACATGATCCTGGAAAGGATATCCCTGATCATTTATATGAGCCTGGAGAGGATATCCCTGATCATTTACATGAGCCTGGAGAGGATATCCCTGATAGTCTACATGAGCCTGGAAAGGATATCCCTGATCATTTACAGTCACACTTGGTTCCTAAACCTCACTTCAGCAGCATCTTCTTTTTCCCTGAGCCAACAAGTAGCATTGCTGCCCCGGCACCAGCTTCGTGGGCAGGTGGCCTGTGAAGCTGCCCTGGGCCATGTGCTCAGAAGGGCCTCATCCTTGTTTAATGCTCTGCTATCATATCTTGAAATTCTTAATAATTTTGAACAAGGGACTCCACATTTTTATTCTGCACTAGGCCCTGCAAATTATAAAGTTGGTCCTGCCTATCCCTGCTCCTCAATCCCCAGAAGAGTACATTTAGAGTTTGACCTCTTTTTCTTTCCCCAACTCACGCGGTGAAGGTTCTGCTAAGCCCGGAATGATGAGCAGGTGCTGCCTGCATGATGCCTTTCTGGTTTCCCTCCAGTTCTCCCCCTGCTTCACCAGCTCCCCACTAGTGTCCACCTCACCAGGTCAGCATCACTGGAGGCCTGCTCCTTTCCAAGGCCTGGCTTGGCAGTTCTGGAATGGAGGTGTGGAAACGTCATTTAAGGAGCTCCGTGAGAGTACCCCACAATCTGCTCTCACACAGCAGGCAGCGTGGCCAGTCAGATTCTTGCCCTGTTCAAACCTTCCCAAGTCGTTCCATCTCATTCAGACCAACCCACCATTACACACACGCACACAAGTATATGTGTGTGTTTACAGAAGATGTAGAAAGGGAATTTAACAGTGCTTGTTGCAGGGGGCTCTTACGTCGTGTGATTCTAAGCTCCTAAACTCTGTAGCTTTTCTTTCACTGAAATTAAAGAGAGGAGAGAAATATAGGGTCAGCCATTACTTTTAGTGAGCATTCCAAGGGACAAGGAAACATTAATAGAACCTACTGTAGTACTTCGGGTATAGCAAGAAAAGTAAAGGGTTGGTTTTCGATGTTTTGGCTTATTAAAGAACATAGACGAGGAAAAGAGCTTAGGCACATACTTCCTGAGGAGACTTTTGGTTTTTGTTTTAAGCAGCTTCATTGTTTTAATATTATTATTTTAAGCAACACTTCAGTTTTGGAGTGTTTTGTTATGCAGCAATCTCTAACTGATACAAGGCTGTTTGTATTATTTTCTCTTTAGCTGAGTTGTGTGTATTGCTGATACGTTACATTTGTTGAGCCTAACTGTCATTTTAAATGACTTCAAAAAGTTTACACTATGGTTCTGCATGGAATGAAAGTTATCACTTATACTGAAAGGCAAGACAGAATGGCAGGGTTCCCTTTTATGTTAGTAAAGCAAATGTTCATCTTTGAATAAATGACCACAGTTCCATATTCCCTTGCAAAGCAACAACCAGGTGCTTTATGTGCCCTAATAGAGGAAACTGTTCTACTTTATACTAAGAGATATGCAAACAGACTGCCTAGCACAGGCTGAGCAGTGCAGCTGAAGACAGGAGAAATCACTAAATGCCTCAGAATAGAGGGAAGTAGTTACGAGCCAGAAAAGGCTGGCATGACTGGTTCATGCATCATGCAGGGCTGTCACCAGGCACTATGTCATAATTTAGATGACAGTGTTTTTCATAGTGTCACACAAAATCATGGTAAGTGAAAGTGAATTTGACAAAATAAAACATCATTTATATATACATCTCCCCCACTAGACCAACAGCCCATGCAGGGACCTTGGCTTTTTTGGCAAAGGGCCAAGAACTTGGTATATGACTGAGCAGACACAGCAGATCCCAGCAGCCAGACTGTCACATGAGGAGTCAACAGCCTTAATAGTTATTCCTCCTTAGGTGACCCTCTAAGAGACCAAGATCATCTGATCACTTCTGCAGAGCTCTTCTAATGTTTACTGAGACTCATCACCATTGTATTCTTGCTTTTATAATATGTCATTATTTGTATCTGGTTTCTTTGCTCTTACATTTTAGGTTGAGAATGCATCATCTAATTCTAATACTGTTCCTGTGGGAAATAGCATCTTTGTGTCATGGTTTGCAGGAATACATTGTGATGAGAGGCACGGACTGCCAGCATCATAATATGATTTCTATCTGTCCTCATTAAGGAATAGTAAACCAGAGGGAAATAGATGGCATTTCTTCTGCTTATAGCTGGGGGAAAAAAAGATGGCTTCATGGAAAGCACACTGAATTGCAGTTTCAAAAATGCTTTCTGTCCATTGCTCTGCCCCTGGCTTTCTCTCCATGTGACCTGGGACTAGACACTTTCTTTCTGGAACTGGAACTACATCCCCCTGTTAAGCACTGAGGTTGAACCAACAGTCTCTAGGTTTTCTCCCAGCTTTAACAGACTGTTATGCAAACTGTAGCTCTTTTCCTGGCAAAGTCTTCAACAAATTGGAGTTGATGTCACAGTAACCTGTGCCATTATCATCACCATCATTATTATTCCCTGACTCTGAGTGGAGGTGCTTAGAAATTGAAAGAGCCCACAGTCAGCAGGAGGGAGGGACCCACAATCACTGCCTTCTTTGGGAAGCCTTCCCGGCTCCTCCCAGAAGAAAACGCCTCCTTCCTGTCTGCTCCCATGGCTTTTTGTTCAGACTCTCTATTATGGCACTTCTCACCCAGCGCTGTAAACACTGGTTCACATATGTGTCTCCCTAACTGGACTCTGAATGGCCAAGGGCAGAGGCTGTATCCTGGGTGCCTAGGATATGTAAATGGGTGAGGAGCCATCATCCTTTTAAAAAGTTAATGCAGAAGTTCTTAGGAACTCTTCGGACAAAGAACAGCACCATCGTAATTAACTATCATGACCTATATTTTTTAGATTTTTCTAAAGCAGAGGTGCCCAGTGATGCCCCAGGATCAAGTGGACTCCCACAATGTGTTTCCTATCTTTTAAAAATTTGAGTGCCATTAACAAAAAGGAAGATTTCACATACGAGTATAAGTTTCTGGGTTTTCTAAAAAAATACTGAAGGCTTGGTCAGTTCTGGGCCTATATTTCAGCAGGGCCACCATTGGCCCATATGGTAACTTTGTGCACATTAGAAAAAGGCACCCCTTCCTCTTGGCGGGGCCTGTGGCTTGGGAGAGGAGTGTGGGCTGACCATTGGTCTCCTAATACCCCCATAGCCTGGTGCCCTTGTACAGCGCCCAGGCTGCTCACACATAGCTGGCCTTGCTCTGCCATGTGTAACCAACTGGAACCGAGTACCTGATGCCTTGTTTAAAAGGGCACATGTGCCCCATTTCTCACTACTGTACCCTCTGCAGAGAGCATTAGAGTATGTGTGACTGAAGCTCATGAAAACTATGACTTGAGTGATTTCACGTGGTTTAAAAAATTAGGTTCTCTGTAAGTCTCCATCAGCCAGTCTTTGGGGAACCACATAACTGAACAGTTATTTGTCTAAACTGACTCTCTCACCAGCTGGAGTGAGGTACTGTATATAATGTATTTTAGTGATGACTTGTGAACTCAATCAGAATCAAACACTTACAAAGGTAGTGAACAAAAACAGTTATGTTACCTCTCCTGTAGGACATTTAAATCTCTGTGTTTGAGAGTCCCAAGTCCCCTAATGATGAATGATGTGTCCTTGGTTGATGCTTACTGTCATCATTGCTGTCTAACTTTATTTGGCCAGGCTTTCTCTGTGACATCGTTGCCCTGTGCTAACAGTCCTTACAGGGTGCTCACAGCAAGTACAATTCCGGAAAGAAGTGGTGTTTAGTCTTCACGTCCATGCTGACTGCATCGTGGGATAGCATCAAGCTTCAGTTTTGTGAACACTTGGCAACAAGGAGAAAGTCTTGACGTGGGTAGCTGTCTATGTAATAAGAATTCAACAGCGTGGGCAAGGGTAGGAGGGCCATGTGAAATCGCATAAGTCATAGTTTTCATGAGCTTCAATCACACACACTCTGGTGCCCTCTGCAGAGGGTACAGTAGTGAGAAATGGAGAACCGTTGCCTCCTTAAATAAGGTATCAGCTACTCGGCGCCAGCTGATTAACGAATGGTGTACTGGTCAGATCTCGGTTGTAATCCAGCTCTTGCCGCTTATTTGCTGGATCATCTTGAAAATCATGACCCCTCTGGACCTCGATTTACCCATCTATAGAATGGGGTAATTTCCCTCCTCATAGAGATAAGGCACTCTGCCAATATCACTGAGGGCTGTAATACATAGACTTATATTCAGACTAAGGTGTAAGTATGCACCTAATAATTGGCAAAGAATTATTGCATGATTGCTGCATATATGACATTGGACAAGCTACACCGAGGTGAAGTACCCAGGGTCTTCCCTTGAGGAATTAGCAGTCTATCTGAGGACCAATGGAAAATTCTTTTGAAGTGTAATAAAGCAGGACAGGCTAATAGTACCAATTTAAATTCCATCAGTTCTACATGGAACTTCCTGTTTCCCCTAACCCCTGCCAACCCTGAATATTACATACATTTTAGTCCTTGCCAAGCTGAGAGGGAAAAAATTCTTTGATTACTAGTGAGGTGAAATATATATATATTTGTCATTTGGAATTCCTTTTTGTCAATTGCTGATACATATCTTCTGCCCATTTTCCTATTAGGGATGTTTACATTGTACCTATTGCTTTCTATAAATAATATTAACTCTTTGCCTCGTATGATGTACACATTTTCCCTGATTTGCCATTTACTTGTTGGTTTTGTTTTTGGTGGTTTTTGTATGCAGAAGTTTTATATTTTCATGTATCATATATTCCTTTATTATGACATTTTGTCTTTGTATCTTAAAAAGATATCCCCTACTTCAAGATCAGATAAAAATATTCACCTTATTTTCTTCTGGTTCTTTTATGGTTTTTACACTTAGATCTTTAATGTGTCTGGATTTATTTGATTGAGTGGTGTGGGGAAAGATCTAACTTTATTTTCTTTTCCAAGTGTTGCCAGTTGTCCCCAAACCATTGAACAATCTCTTTCTATACCCACTACTGTAAAAAGTAACTTTTATAACATGCTGGGTTCTTAAATATATGGCCACTTGGTCTGTTTTTCTAGCCTTTCTTACACGAGTATGTTTTGTTAGATTAATTCATTCCTGCTAAGTTTGCTAATATCGCAATTTATGTTGTTTTAAGGCAATCCAGGACATTCAAAAAGAATGGGCCAAACCCACATCGGCACAGAGGCAGAAATTAGAGGCTCTCCAGAAAGAAGACAACCAAACAAAGGTGAATCAAATATTGCACCAACAGAAATCCCCTGGAAGGGAGTTAAAGAAATATATCGAAATTGGGATTTTTCTATAATTTATAAACCCACCAAGCACTAAAAATAGGACTCTTAAAAAATGAGAACACTTTTATTGATTTTTCTGATTATAAAATAAATAAAGGCTTTTTGTTTAAAGATTCTAAAAGATACAGACAATATATTGTGAGTCCTTTATCAAGTTAGTTAATATAGACCTTCAACATTTTTAATGGCCTCAGAATATTCCATTTAATGGTTATGTTATCATTTAGCAAACCAATTTCCTATTGTTGGAAGTCAGGTTGTTTCCAGCTTTTGCTGCTATAAATCACTTTGACAGAAAGCACCATGAGGCCCAGGACTGTGTCTAATTTATACATACCCCGTGTATTCCCAAGACCTGGTATGGTGCCTGGCTGAAGGTCCCGGAGCACTGCAACTATATCCTCTGTCTTTGAGTATGTGTTCTGTTATTCTTTAGGATGTATTTCTAAACGTCCGTTTTTGTTTATTTATTTATTTTTTTAATCCTCCCCGGAGGACATTTTTGTTCAGATAGAGTGGGAGGGAGAGAGAGGAAGAGAGAGAGAGAGAGAAACATCGACATGAAAGGGACACATCGAGTGGCTGCCACCCGTACGACCAACCAAGGCGGGGGACAAACTGCAACCGAGGTACATGCCCCCAGCCGGAACCGAACCCGGGTCTCTCTGGACCGCAGGCCGACGCTCTAACCGCTGAGCCAAACCGGCCAGGGCTAAACATCCGTTTTTAAAGCTTCCATAAAGATGGTACCAACTCACATAACCCTGTCTCCAGGCAGTATATGTGAGTCTGACAAACAAGACATTTTAACAGAAGAAATGGCCTCTGCTTCATTGTATTGTCTTAAGTTCTTTATACTTTGCCATTGTTCCCTACTAAAGCACTGATTTCGCACAAAATGCAAACAAAATTTAGAGAACTCGTTTATGCTTAGGTTGATATGGAAACTAATTCTCAAAACAATGTTGTTTTGAGAATTATATTGACAAGCTGAAAAAGGAAAAAGAAAAAGCACAGATTGCCATGACTTAGTATTTTTCCCCCTTGGTATTCCACCACAGCTTTGTCACAGAAATTTTGGAGTTTCAATGTCTCTGTATATTTGTAAATTTTTACAGTTTGGGTTCTATTTTGATGGATAAAATATTACTGTTACTTTGAATACAATTACCAATCAAAGGGCATTTCTGCTCTATAAACGTCTTCATTTAGTAAAGATATTATTTTTAACCATGCTGCTGTGCTCTATCAAAATTTGTATGTGTATTTTTGCTGTAAAACAAATTTTATTTTTTATAATAAATATTTCATCTGATTTTATGATGCTATTTTAATGGTGGTCTTTTAGAAACTTTACTGTGTGTGCATGAATTTATCCTCTAAATTCAGTCCTCTAAATTTTCTTTGCATTGTGTTCAAAATCAGTGCTTTAGTGGTGAACATTGGCCGAATCTAAAGAATAAAAAAAGACAATGCAGTGAAGCAGAGGCCATTTCTTCTGTTAAAAAAATGTCTTGTCAGACTCATTCATAGACACTGCTTGGGGATAAGGGATGTGTGAGTTTCTTTCCATCTGAAAAAATAATTGAAGCATTTTTCAAATTAACTCATTTTCTCTTGAAGCATCTAAGGATATTGTTATAACACCAGCATTATTTAAGTGTTTGTGAAGTTCTTCATTTGCTAATGGAAGCAACGCGTTAACAACTATTGCTTTAGAAAACTCAGAATTGAAAATGAGTGAATTAATTTGGAGTGGTCATTTGATCTAAATTAGAGATAGGCTAACTATGGCCCATGGGCTATGGTTGTTGTAAATAAAGTTTTATTGGCACATAGCCATGCTCTTTCCCTTATGTACTGTCAAGGCTACTTTTGTGCCAGAGCAGTAGAGGTGAGTAGTTGTAATAGAAACCATATACCCACAAATCGAAAATATTTACTATATGTCTCTACAGAAAAATTTACCAACCCCCGATCTAAATGAAAATATATAAATATACTTTCTGCAGTTATACAGATCTGCATATGTTAAATGATCTTTTCCAGGTACAGTCTTCTTAAAAGAACTGATTTTCGAGTAGATGATTCTTGCAGATTTCTGTCTCCTGGTTTTCAGACTGTCAGTAATGTCACTGCATCCCCCTGGCTGAGTGGCAAATGGCAGCATACATTTTGAGCAGTTACTTATTCATCACCACTTTCGTGAGCAATGGAGCCTAACTTTTAATTAAACAAATACTTCCTTCTCTTTTAGAACATTGCAACCAAGACTTTATTATAAAATTCTTGCTACCCAACAATAAAATAAAGATTTATGACATGTAATAAATAAGAAACTTTTGTGGTAAGAGCATGAAACTGTGCGCTCTATGCCAGGATTACTCCACCCCTGCCCCACCCTTGCACAGGCAGGATCTTCTCGCAACCTGTCATTTCTGACCCAAAAGGAGACCTGGCATTAGTGCGTCTCTTCAGTTGAATGCACGGGCTGCAGCACAGGGAGCCGGTACAACAGGTGGTAGAGGGACAGGAGCCTCAAATACTCCTCCCGCCTGTACCGAGGGTCAGCGGGCCCTCACTGCGTTCTCAGCACGTTTATCAGAGAGCGCTTCACAGTGCTCGAAAGGGATGTGTCAGTTACCTTGCTTCAGGAAAGGACTGGGAAAGAACCAGGTTGTCCCTGGGGGCGGGGGGTCTTTCTGATTTAACCATGTGTTACAGTGAGCACTCTGCTCTGTGCTCAGACATCTCACATATGGTCCGTCAGGACCATGGGGAAAGCTGGAAGAACAAGGTGAAGGTCACCTAGCTGATGCCAGGTTATTTAAATGTAATCATTAATAATCACTTTGTTAAAAAAAAAAAAAAGTCCTCAATAGACGTTAATAGGACAGGCTGCTGGAACCACAGGTGTGAGCTGTAACTGTCCTCTGTCTTTAAGTCAGGTGGGAAACAGAGGGAAAAGCTAAACCTTAAACGTTACATAAAGTGTTCCCCTGGCACTTTGAGGCTGTCTGGAACTCTACTTAAAAAGCAGACTCCTCCTGCTCTCATTTCATGGCTATTTCCAAAATCTCTTTTTGTGACAATTTATATACCACCATTACATAAAGTAGCCTGTAAAAATGAACCACTTTCTTCCTACATAGACCTCAGCTCCGTTTTTTTAAAAGACATTTTAAAGGTACACTTTTTGCTTATTTTGCTGTTACAATCTACTGAGATAGAATCATATCTTATTTGAGTCACTCTTTTCTTCGGCCATCCTTCACGCAGCAAATATTTTCATTCCCACGATGCACTGAGCACTGTAAAGGGAGCAGGGACACAATGGTGAACGAGGCAGAAACGGTCCCGGCCCTGGCAGGACACACGGTGATGATCCCCGGGCCTCGCTGTCCGCGCTCAAGGGGCATGGATTGTCTTCCTCCGCATTGCGCAGAAGAAAGCCCCTCTCACTGCCCTCAGTTGCATGTGTTCTGCTAGAAGGGCAGTAGCTTCTCACTTGAGGTTTTCATCTGTTTCAAGCTGTCGTTTGCTTCCTCCTCCCTCCCCCACACCTCCCTCTGGAGCAGTTTTTGGAACTGTCCCGGGAGGTGCGGCACTATGGGTACATGCAGCTGGATCCTTGCACCTGCGACTACCCGGCACCGGGCTGTGGGGCTGTCCTTTCTGTTGGCAATAACGAGATCAGCTGCTGCGTGACCCTGCCCGACAACCAGACCCAGGACGTCATCTTCCAGATGAACAGAGTGAAGTGCTGGCAGGTCACTTTCCTTGTGAGTATCTCGGCTCTGCCTCACCCGTGATTTAAAGTTTCCACTCATGATTTAAAATCCTATGTTTTTGGATGACAAAGTCGACATGGGAGACGGGTCTGCCATTTGAATCAGAACCTCGAGTGAACGAGCATCTAAGCCGCAGTAAGCATCACCCAGTGGTCAAACGTATTTATTGTCTGGTACAAGTACCCCACCCATAACAGGAGAGACGCCCAGCCTCCCACCTTCCAACAACAGGCTTCTCTGCTGCTTGCAGGGTGGCTACAGTAATAACAGCATATAGAAATGACAGCTATCATGTATAGAGCACATAATATGTACTTAGTACTGACAAGATCTCTAGCCTTGCAAACTGGGTGCTGAGCAGTAAGCTATACTTAAGGATCCCTGGCATCCATCATACCTACATTGCCATCTCCTCCCAAGAGAAACTCTTATGATCAGAGTTGTTGAGTGCCTACTTTGTACCAGGTGCTATGTGGGGCATGGCCACATCTATTATTTAAATTCTTACAGTAAGTCAGTAAATTAAGTGGTACATAGGAAACTGAGGTTAATTAGCAGAAGACAAACTCTAGTAGAGCAATTGTGGCACCCACTTTTCAAATCCACAGGATCCAAGGGAATTTCTGATGCGGCACAGTACCTGGCGTCTCCCTTGCCCTCCTCCCTTATTTGTGAACCACTTCTCCCTTTGATCACGTAGAAAATGCTGGTGATTCTTGGGGTTCTATTTCTAACATCTTTCCTCTACACATTCTCTGCAATCAGAGTTACCCAGATTCCTCTCCAAGGGGCCAGTATTTCCTTCTGCCTTCTGGACATCTTCACCAGTGTCTCATGAACGTCTCAGACTCAACCTTTCCCCACAGCAGACTTATTCTTTCTGTCTCATGCCCACCCCAGGGTTCTTCCTCCCATGTTCCTGTCTTGGTAAATAGGACTTCCACCACCACCCGCTAATTGCCAAACCAGTAATGTTGAAATTACCTCTGACTTTTATCTCTCTCTTACTTACATGTTTAATTGCTGGTGGAGATCTATCCACTTTATGACCTAACTATCCCTCAAAACTCGTCCTTTCTGTCCACCCTCCCAGCTCGGCCTCAACATTTCCTGCTTAGATGGACCCTACAGCCTCCTAACCCTTCTCCCTGCCCCACTCTTCCCCTTTGGGGTCAGAGAAAATAATGTCATATGACTTCAGTCCTTTTAAACTTAAGGGAACTTGTTTTGTGGTCCAAAATTTGGTCTGTCCTGATAAATGTTTCATGCACACCTGAAAAGAAAGTGTATTCTGCCCCTCTTGGGTGGAGTAGTCTATAAATGTCAATTACATCACGTGGTTGATAGTACTCAAATCGCCTATATCTTTATAGATGTTCTCTCTACTTGTTCTATCAATTATTAAGTCTTATCAATTATATAAGTCTTCAAATATAATTGTGTATTTCTCTAGTTCTTTTTAGTTTTATCATTTTTTTTTCCTGTCTTATTTTATGATTCTAGTTGTTTGCACCATTGGTTTTTATTAGCTATACCTTTTTTAAAAATTTATTTACAGTCACTTAAGAGTTTTAAATATACATCTTTATCTTATTATAGCCTACTTTTAATATACCACTTCACAAGAAGTGTAAAACCTTACAACAGTGTACTTTTATTTGCCCCTTCTGTTGTTTGTGATATCTGTTGCCATACTTTATTTCTACATATAAGCCTCATGCTACATTATAATTATTTTTGCTTTAAACAATTATTTTTTAATTAAACTTTTAATTTCGATATGATTATAGATTCAAGTACAGTTGAAGAAATGGTGCAGAGATCCTGTGTACTCTTTAGCCACTTTTCTCAATTATTTTATCTTGCAAAACTATAGTACAATATCACCACCCAGCATATTGATATTGATACAATCAAGAGTCAGAACTTTTCCATCACAAGGATCTCACGTGTTGGCCTTTTATAGTTATACCCACTTTCTCCCACCCACACCCCTCCTTAACCCTGTGCAACCACTAATCTGTTTGCCATTCCCATAGTGTGTCATTTCAAGAATATTATATGAAACTTTTGGAGGTGATAGATATATTTATTGCCTTGATTGTGGTGACAGTTTCATGGATGTATGCATGTACACAAACTCATCAAATTGTATACATTAAATATGTGCAGTTTTTGCATATTATGCATCAATAAAACTGTTTTTAAAAATAAATACACATAAAATGAGGTTATGTATTGAGCAGCTGATAAAAATGTGATCAGAGGTTCACAGGAACCTAAACCTGTATTTCTCCTTGGGCTATGATTCAGTATTTATTTTTCATCTCTAGAAGTTCCATTTAGGTCATTTTTATATCTCCATTTTTCTCCTTATCATGCGATATTTTTCTCTAAATTCTTGAGTATGTGGAATATATTTAAAGTAACTTTTAATATTGTTGTCTACTAATCCCATTATTCCTGTCATTTCTGAGTCTGTTTCTACTGATTGATTTTTCTCCTGTTTGCATAACATACTTTCTCCTACTTTGCAAGCCAGGTAATTTTTTATGGGTGTGCTGAATATTGTGAATTTTGCATTATTGAATGCTGGATTTCATTGTATTCCTTTAAGAGTATTAGACTTGCCCTGGCTGGTGTGGTTCAGTTGGTTGAAATTCATCCCATGCACTTACAGGTCGCTGGTTCAATTCCTGGTCAGGGCACATACCCAAGTTGTGGGCTCAATTCCTGGTAGGGGGCATGCAGGAGGCAGCTGATCAATGTTTCTCTTTCATTGATGTCTCTCTCTCTCTATCTCTCTCCCCCCCTTCCCCTTTCATCTCTCTCTAAAATAAAAAATAAATAACATTTCAAACAAACAAACAAAGAGATAAATAATATTAGACTTTCTTCTGGCATGCAATTAAGTTACTTGGGATTGGTTTCATTTATTTATTTATTGGCTTGTTTTTAAGCTCTCTTAAGGTAGGTCAAGAGCAGTCTTGACCATTAATTTGGTCCTTTACTCATTAGCTGTCATTCTTAGGACTCTCCCAATGTTTTGTTTATTATGGTCTGTCTACTCTGCTTGCTAGAAACGCAGACCATTTCCAGCCCGAGTTGTGAGTTTCTGGAATTGTTCAACCTACTGCTTTTCAGTGGTTCTTTCCCCAGCCTCACATGCTCTCTGGAGCTTTTTCTCTGTATAAAGCCCTTGTCTTTGGTCCTTTGCCCCACAAATGCTAACCTGGACATCTTCAAATGTTTATCTCTTTCTCCTCAACTCAGCATGACCTCTGGGCTCAGTTTGGGTTTCCCCTCCTTGCACTGCATCCTGGAAACTCCTCCAGGCAGTAAGCTGGGTAATTGTAGGGCTCACCTCATTTGTTATTATTCTCCCTGAGTTAACAGTTCTGTATTCTCTGTCCTTCAATGTCTGAAAACAGCTGTTTCCTAGTTCAGTTTCTACATTGATGCTGTCAGACCAATATTTCTAAAATACAAATATAATTGTATTATTATGTAGCTTTTAAAATCTTGTAATAAATACCAATTGCCCTCAAGATAAATCCCAGACTCCTTAATTTCACTTATAAAACCTGTAACAGTTAGGGTTCTTTGGTGGCAAGCAAAAGAAACCAACACCATGGCTCTCATGGAAAAAGGGATTTATTGGAGGGATATGGGGTAACCCACTGC
Organism: Tadarida brasiliensis; assembly: GCA_030848825.1. Taxonomy (NCBI): domain Eukaryota; kingdom Metazoa; phylum Chordata; class Mammalia; order Chiroptera; family Molossidae; genus Tadarida; species Tadarida brasiliensis. The sequence goes on along the minus strand of CM061272.1, from coordinate 41,360,645 downwards.
TTTAAAGGAAAGCTTGAAACAGAGGCTTAGGAAAGTCAGGAACCAAAGGAGCGCAAGGTTTCTAGGAATTCTTTACCAGGATCTTCCCCTTGAGTCTCTCTGCTGTGGAATCAAATGAGGGGCACATTTGTTCAATTGGCCTGAGTTTGGGTCATGTGACACCTCCAGGAAGGTAGCTTTCCCTGATAGTCCTACCTACATACCATAGTGGATGAGAGATGGTTTTCCCAAGGGAATATGAGACTCCATCACTAGGAGAAAGAGAGATGGATACTGTAGAGCAAAACTCACAGGTGCTTTCTACCAGGCTTTTCGGATCTGGCCCTAGCCTGCCTCTCTACGCCTCTTCTCTCACCACCCACATGGCTTGCAGCCTGTGCCACTTAAACGTCTACTGAATATCGAATATCTTTTCCTCCACAGGGGACTCTGCTGGATATGGATGGGCCCCAGCGAACTCTCAACCAGAACCTGGAGCTCAGATTTCAGTACAGTGAGGATAGTCGCTGGCAGTGGTTTGTTATTTACACCAAACAGGTGAGCTCTCAGGGAAGAGCATGAAAACCTGTACTGAAATCTCTTGCTTGCTGGAGTGGACACAGCACTTTACCCTAACCCTTGCTGGTTATTAGAGTATGCTACACACTCTCTTTTTGGGCTGTAATGCTCTTTTTTGTTTTGTTTTATTTTACTAGTCACCACAGCCTTCATATCAATTAGAAATGAATTTAGTTACCATATAGCAGAAGACTCCAGTAACTGTGGCTTCAACCAGGGGTCAGTAAGCTTTTTCTCAAAGGGCCAGATGGTAAATATTTTAGGTTTTGAGGTCCATTTGGTCTCTGTTGCAACTACTCAATAATATGAAACATTTTTAGGAAAAGGATAGGATGTTCGCTGAGGCAAGATTTGCGGTCACTTGGAGAGACGTAGAGAGATTTTGGTAGTGAAACCACCCTTTCTCCCCTAGAGTGCTAAGTGCAATAGTTAGATAGTTTTATGGTCTTTTAATCTAGTCTGTAGCAAATGAGTTTAAACCACTATAGAGAGGTATAATAAACATTCTTTTAAAGGATTCCTAGTACGGTCTTATTTCCTTTGGAGTGTGGGTTTATTGATGTGCACTCAGGGACTTCTTTTGCAAAAGGCAGAAATATGGCTTGTGTGCCTGGTAAATACATACAAATGAGGGCTTGGGCCCAACCTTTCCTAGGCCCATTAAACAAAAGCTCCGTCCCTTTATATCTAATAAACCTTACCTGGTTTATAGCAGAGTCCTAACCTACCCAACCATGTACATTGTGTAGTAATGTGGAATCCGTCTGAACCTGTGGGACACCATTACACATCCTTTCTATCTGCAGCAGCTCAGGTGGTGGTGCTGAACTATTTCATACCCTGGTTTTGTGTCGGTTACATACATGCACAGATAAACAGGGTTAGTCCTTATCAAAACCAGGAGGTTAAAACGTGTTGTCTAAAAACCTCACCTCTGTTACTCTTCCTCATTAGTGGCAGTGCCTTTCTTCCCTCTTCCCACATTTCTCGGCCCTGAAAATGAAATGAGTTCCTATCATGCTCTACAGTCCTGCAAGACTTTGGGTTGTTCCCTCTACGTAGGCCACTCTCCCTCTAGTTATTTCTATGAACTATCGTCCAAGAGTTTTCTACATGGGCTACTACCCCAACCTGAGTTTTCTCTCTCTTTTCTCCTCTTCATCACCCCCTCCCAAGTAAAGTGACCATCCTTTGGCACAAACTGAGGTCCTATAACCTCAAACTTTGAGCTTCATTTGTCTCAAACCTTGGTAGGGCCTAAAGAGAAGAGAGCAAGCTGAGAAGTGAGAGCAAGACAAGAGAGAAAAAGGATTCGTGGGAAAGGAACAAATGGGAAAACCACAGGGAACCTTAAATTTGGCAAATAGAGGTGAAGATCCTGCGACAAGGAAACCCCAGCTTTTGGGTAGCACAATGTATAACGTATGTCTTGGACTAACCACGATGAGCCAACAATAGAGCCACAGGTGATACTGGGGACAGCGTCAGTCTTGAAAGTGAATGATGAAAGATACCAGAAAAATAAGAAAGTAAAGAAAAGCACCTTTTTATTCTTTTTAGTTCATTAAATGCCATAAGGTGCTAATATATACTTTCAAACAGGTTGCTATTTATGTCTCTTAGATATTATGCATACAGTTAACTATAAGATTGACCAACATCAGCTTATTTTATTACAATAATAAGTAGTTTTTTATTATTTGTTATTTGTAAAACATGAGATGCTTACAAAGTAATAGAAAAAAATGGGATGTGAGAGGGAAGTTTTAAGAGTGAAAAAGATTAATAATGAGAGCCTGGCCATTGTTCACCTGTCTTTAAATTTTACTGTAAATATATCCACATGTTGAGAAAATTTCTGGTTACTTATTAATTACATCTTATGCTAATTTATGGAAGTTAAAAAAGAAATCTAAATTCATACTATTGGAGGGCAGAGCTCAAAATCTGTCTAGTGGTGTGAGGAGGGAAGGAAGAGAATAAAGATCTCTTTAACTGAGAGACTTTATTTTGGGATTTCTTAGGCATTTTTGCTGAGTAGCTGCTTGAAAAAAATGATCTCAGAAAAGATGGTAAAGCTAGCTGCAGAGAATCCAGAAATGGTAAGTGCTCTTATCTGTGTATGTTTTTCACTTTAAGTTCCCATCAGCTGACACTAAACTACACTGATCAACTCCCTGGGCCTCGAGGGAGGAATCCAGCAGTGAGCTCCTCTGCCCTCTGGGAGCTCAGTCTTTAGAATTCAAGCCCTTTTCCCAGAGAGGATGATCCCTGGATAGCTGGGAACTCTCTAACCCTCTGCACTGTATCCTTGTATTTCTGCCTTCCCTCAAATGGGAGAACCTGGATTTACCATAAAAGCTACAGTATAAAGTCAGGGTCTGAAGAGGTCTTTACCACAGCAGCAACGATCTTAAACAAGCTCTATAGCTATGTCTCTAGAAGGAACCCCCAGCCTCATACTTCCACCGTGCCAAGTTAAAATGCCTGTAGCAGTTGGGAGAGCCATCAAGTAAAAGAAGCTCTCGAGCCTGTAATTTTTTCTCACTGTAAAATGAAACTGTTTTTTCCAGTTTAATAAAGGCCTAATAACTCATTGAAAGGGTTGGTGGCAGGCTGTAAAAAGAGTTACTGAGATAGAGTTACTTTCTACTTGCTTTGTCACCATTATGGTATAAGGATGTCCCTAATAAGACAGTGTAGTTTGATTTTTTTTTTTTTATGATTACAAATACTAATGCCAGGTTGACATTTATAAACATAATTCTTTTGCAGAATTATACCCCAATTTTTAAAAATACAATAGAAAACTTTTGGAATTGTTTCCTAAGGTTTTCATTTAAATTTAGTCCTTCGTAAGAGGACAGATGACATCTTTAACATTGCTCTTTCTTGACTTGGCTGCTTTTTTCCAAGAAAATAGTTTCATTTTACCTTTATTTCTCTTTCAGAGCTGAACATATTTTCCCAGGGAAAATAAAAATGTACGGTTTCTTGGTGTTTAAATAATTCAAAATGTACTAGAGTAGCAAATCAAAGCAATAAAAGAATCAAGGTGCTCTTTTTAAAAGAGTAATGAAATCTAACCTCTTAGGCAGGATGTACCCCCCTTAGGTGCCAATGATTATATATAAAAAAGGAGAAGAAAGAGAAAAGTAATTAGCTGAAGTAGTTCCATTAAAAGGGAGAAGTGCCCTCAAATGTGGTTGAATAAAATGTAAGCTACTTGATGCAAGGAAATACTTCTACAATGACTAGCTAAAGAGCTTGCTCAATAATAGAAGGTAGTGATCTATTTAAAGTTTTCAAGAAAAGCAACCACACTAACTACATTCCTTAGAGCTGCACACAAATTGAAATGTATAGTTTATCCCTATGGCTTATTGCAAAATCAGCATATTAGTCAGTATTTGTATTGCTTTATCCACATACTCAACAAGTTTTATATCCAAACATTTCTTTATTTCTTATTTATTTAAAAAAATTTTTTTCTTTATTGATTTTAGAGAGAGAGGAAGGGAGAGGGAGAGAGAGATAGAAACATCGATGAGAGAGAACATCAATTGGTCACCTCCTGCATGCCCCCCTCTGGGGATCAGGTCCACAACCTGGGCATGTGTCCTGACCAGGAATTGAACCTGCAATCTTTTTGGTGTATGGGACAATGCTCCAACCAACTGAGCCACCCAGCCAGGGTAATTCCAAGATTTTGATAATCATGAAGAATCTGGGGGAGAGAGAGAGAAATTGAGGAAACTGTAACCAAACGAGCCCCATAAATAAAACAAATGGTCCCTAGAAGCAGATTAAATAGTACTGTTTTATCCTAGTAAGAAGAAAGGAGTAAAAGAAGAAATTTAGTGCCAACTTACCCTAGCCACTAGATCACCAGGGATCCGGGTTCGAGTGCCAGCTTAAAGTTAATTGATTTAGTTAGCTTTAGGCAATGCTTTCAAAGGTAGATTTGAAATGTTTATGAAGAGATCATTAAAATTTCAAGTCAAACAAATGTGCTAAAGAAAAATGTAAAAAGTCAATAATATAAAAGTCATGTTAAATTCTTAAAGGCAATATTAACTGCAAACCAGAAAGAATAAAAAATGCTCCTACACTAATGCCTAAATAAATTTTGTTAATATTTGCTACTGTTAGCTAGAACAGAATTATAAGGGTTATTTTATTTGAAAATAAATTATATTAGGAGTAGATTTGGCTACATATTTTTTTTGAAATGTCATCAGCAAAAGAAAAGTTTGTTTCTGTCTCACCTAAAAGAAGTTAAGAGGTAGGTAGGCAGTCTAGGGCTGATACAGTGGCTCATGATTTCACCAGAGACCTTTTGCTCTGCCATCTTCAGTGGCTTTCACCTCATGCTCAAGATGGCTGCTTGAGCTCCAGTCATTACATCCACATTCTAGGCAACAAGTCTGGGGAAAGTATGAAGAAGGGCCCATCTCTTTTCTTTGAGATATTGTCTCAGAAGTCCCACACAAAATTCTTCTTACAGCTCATTGGCCAAGAGTTAGTCACATCACAGGCCCACACCTAGGTGCAAGGGAGCTGGTTTATTGGGTGTGTTATTGTCTCTCCAAATAAATTCAAGTGTTATTACTGTCAATGAAAAGTCACTGCCACCAATCTAATACCAACAGGAAATCCCAATCTGGGGTGCAGAAAGAGGAGAAACTTTATTTAGATAAACAGTTTGCAATCTAGAGAAATGCAGCCTCCAGTGGAAACTGAAAGTGCTCTCCACCCAAACAAAGAGGAGGCCAACCTTGGTCCCTCTTCAGTTCATTTTTATGCTACTGAGGAATCCAAATTTGCACAATTTAATTGGTCTAAATAGCACTGTCCTGATTGGTCCAAACTATGCATACAGATTGGTCATTATTAAGCCTCTCTGATAGGTTGGTAAAAATGCAAATGAGGATGTAGCTACACAGCTCCAATTGGATAGGGCAGGTCTCAGCCCATTGGTCAACATATGATTTCTAGACTCCTTTGTGAGGGTGGGCTCCGGCTGCAGAAATGCAGTGCAGGAGACGTGGCAGCTCAGTCTGTGGCTTTCCCCTAATATGCAGTGTGTATATTAGCCTCTGTAAACAATGGCTGCTAGATTTTGATTATGAACGTGGGCCCAATTAACCACAAGGAGTCCTTCTTGGCAGATAGATTCCTTCTCAAGTCCCACATTACTAAGAAAGAAGGACAGAATGGATAATGGAGTAAGCTACCAGCAAATATAAAAAACATAAAAGACACCAAGAAAAGAAAACATGTATTTTATGCAATAGATGTGTTCCTAAAGAGTTTCTCGAAGTGTATCGTTGTTACAATTTCTTATGTGGAACCATATTCTGAATACATGAGAGGTATCAAGAATATGCTGGTGAATAATTTTCTGAATTAAAAAACATTTTATGTTGCCCTGGCCAATGTGGCTCAGTTGTTTGGAGCGTTGTCCCATACACTGAAAGGTGGTGATTCCAATTCCTGGTCAGGGCACATACCCAGGTTGCCGGTTCGATCCCCAGTCGGGGCACGTGTGGGAGGCAACCACTTGATGTTTCCTTTACATTGATGGAATTTTTTCTCTCTCTCCCTTTCTCTCTCTAAAATCAATTTTTAAAATATCTTAAGAAAACATTTTATATGTTTAATAATCCATACTTTGATTGTTTTATTAGTTTGTATATTTTTTTCATAGGTTCACTGTAAAGTGGGTCTGACTCTCTCTGTTGGTTTTCTGAAAAGTGGCAGAGAATAAGATGGCCTTCTGCTTCTTGCTTGCCTCATACATCTCACCCCCCTCCCAAACTACCATCACCATATAGACTATTTTCCTCTCCTCTTTCATTTTGGGTAAGATCAGACCATGTAAAAGGCCACTGGGCTCAGAGAGGAGTGCTTTGAAGTGTGTTCCTGTTATGTGGTATTGGGGGAACACACCAAGGGCACTGCTGTCTGATGTCCCAGCAATGTCAGCCTTTGAAGAGCTTGTCCAGTTCAGAAAAACAGAAGTACAGACATGTTACAGCTATACCAAGAATGGCCTGAACATAGCAGGAGGACAAAGTTTTGGAGATCCAGGAGGAGATTATGATGTGGGAGTAAGGAGTTAGATTATTAACAGAAACTACTCTGTTGATGAAGGAGAAAGTGTAGGAATACTGCATTACGAAAAAGGATTAGCTTTTCCCCCCAAGTTTTATCCCTTCTAGTATGTAAAATATTTAAAGCCTTACTGAAATAAGTTAAGGAAACAGATTATATCAGAAATCTCTTAACATTTGTAGTGGGTTCTTTTTTATTTATTTTGATATAGGGAGGAGGAGGGGAATGAGACTAGGAGGGAGAAAAATTCCGAATTTTCCCCCAACTCTGTATTTCATTGCACAAGACTACTTACAAACTATAATGTAATATTGTAAAATAATAGTAATAGAATAGTAAAACACAAAGTATCAGAGCATTAATTCCTCATTACTGAAACTTAATGACTGACTTTATTTTTAAATTGCTGAGATAGACCTCAAATATATGAATTTTTCTATTAAGAATACTCACTTAAAAGAAGCCCTATGCATATTTCAAAGCAATATGTTTTATAATAAAATTAACTATGGTTAAAAGATAATGTTCAGTGGTTGAGCATCAACCCATTCACCAAGAGGTCGCTGGTTCAATTCCTGGTCAGGGCACATGCCTGGGTTTCAGGCTCAATCCCCAGCAGGGGGCATGCAGGAGGCAGCCAATTGATGTTTCTCTCTCATCAATGTTTCTATCTCTCTCCCTCTCCCTTCCTCTATCTCTAAAAATCAATAATAATAATAATAGAAAAGATAATGTTTTTTGTGTTTTTCTTAAATCCTCACCCAAGGATATTTTTCCATTTATCTTCAGATAGAGTGGGAGGGAGAGAGAGAGAGAAACATCGATGTGAGAGAGACACATCAATTGGCTGCCTCCCTCATGACCCCGACCGGGGCTGGGACTGAACATTAACCAAGGTACGTGCCCTTGACCAGAATCTAATTGGCAACTCTTTGGTCCTCTGGCTGACGCTCTAACCGGTGAGCCAAACCGGCCAGGGTGATAATGTTCTTTTGCGATGTTGTGGTATTTATCTCACTTATTTGGAAATGTCGTGCTCTATAATCTCATGAATAATAAGCAATAACAAATGACTTAATTAATCCACCCTCATTCTGACATGTATGAATGCCTGTATTTACCATGCAATGATTAGAAACTGAGGACCCAGCATCAAGGAGCTTATTTGTTGGAGGAGAAAGGCAATTAGTAAAGAGACATTTACAGTTGTCAAGTGATGAGTTGAGACATACACATAATTGTTTAATAGTAATTCTCTTCTTTTCCTATAAGGGTCTAAGAACTCTTTCCCCCAAACCCTGACTAGGTCACGTTCACTGGCTGTGCCAGACACTCTCTTTGCCCCTCCAAGTTCATTCTTCACTCTCCTCCACCCTCCCTGTGCCCTAGAGATGGAACTTTGTGTGCTGCAACCTGGCCCTCTGACTTCTTACCTTGGACATGCTCACCAATGGGGAAACCCAGGGAGACTGGAGGGTGGGAGAAAAGTGAGACTGGGGTATTTATTTCTCCACTCTGTCCCTGCTGGATCTCTGCAGTTGGCACAGCCCTGTACCAGGGGTTACACTCCTGTGGGTGGCCTCTTCTCCCTGCAGCTACTCCCCTTCCAGTACCACCTGCTCTCCTGGCCCCTTCAGGCCCAGAGGTGGGAGGAATCAGCCCCACACCCTGATCCCTGGGGGCCCCAACATCCCTTCATTGATTCACATTAATCCTGCCCCCACCTCCATTAAATAGTTCCTTTTTAAAACTCCCCTCAATCACCTCAAGAGGGCGCCATCTGTTTCCTGTTGGGACCCTGACTGTTACATTAAGTTTACCTTAGGTACGCGAAGTAGATTCAAGTGTCTAGAACTTCTGCATGATTCTTCCCTTGACTAATGGTGCCTTTTGATTAACCAAAGCCCCATTTGGCTTGGATTCAGCATATGGATCGGAGCTCTGTGGATTATTTCAGGATTTAGAAGTTCATTTTATTTTGCGTGAAGTCCCTTTAGAATCTGTGTTAAATCACAATATCCATAGGCAACTACCAAGGTTAAACATTAAGCTTCACTTGACTTTGGCAACTCAATTACTGTATCATTTAGACACTTGCAAATGAAAGGGGAATATACAGATGTGCCTGCTGACTGGCAGCCTTCGGGCCATTAAGAGGATTACTGTGGAAAGGGAAATGTGCTAATTAAACAGATTATTTGTGTGCTTGCTTCTCCAGGCTGTGCTGACTGACATTTTACTAATCTCTTTAGCAGATTGAAGTTCCGGAACAAGGCAAAAGTAAAAAATACCACATTCAACAAAACCAGGTCTGTGAGTAAAAGTATGTAATTGATACCTTATAATTTTGATAAATCTGTCGTTTTTCCCTCTTTAAGTAACCAAAGTCACTCTACTTTTAATAATTAGCCAGAATTCTCCTTTTCAGAAGCTCTTCCATGTAGTTTAGGCCAACTGAAGGGCGGTTGAAGAAGTATAGCATGTTTATTGTAGCACCCATTAGGGCTAGGAGAAATACTTTCCTGAGTTTTTACATAAAAAAATGTTAAGAACATAAAAGACTTTAATAATTATCTTCTACACCCCATGCATTTTTTGGAAAATACTTTCTAGTTTGAGTATTTTGGTTTTATGGATTTCCTACAGTGTACTCTGAACAAAACAACTTTTAAGTTTATAAAATACATTTTTGAGCATGTAGGTCTGCTGTGCAGATAACAATAACAAAAAGTTATAATAGAAAGCATTAATCAGCTCTCATTATTGCCAGGCACTGTTCTAAGCACTTTTATATGGATTAATGCACTCAGCCTCACCACCATCTTGTAAATCAGAGAGGTTAAAAGACTTGCCTCAGGCTGCACAGTAATCAGTGGTGGAAGGAAGCAGGCAATGACTCCAGAGCTGTGCCTTTAACTACCTTTGCTAACTCTTTCTTTCTAGGTTCAAATCCTAGAGTAGGTGAATGAAATAAAGGTGACCTCTTAGTAGCATTTGAATAGAATTTATTATTGCTCCAGCTGCTGTCACAGGGTCTGCTGTGTATATAAAAATACTTAGTATAGTGATAGTATTTATAAGTATGTAGGTATATAAAGTCCTTTCTTGAGTGAATAAGCTCAGAACAAAATTTAAAACAGATGAAATGCAAAGCTTTCTTTTATAATAACATTTCCGGCTGCTTAGATCGGAGACACGAGATGAGAACTCCACCACTTACTGACTATGTGTCTCTAGACAAAAAAATAAATGTGTCTAGGGGCTCCAGAAGTACTAATTAAAGTGCAGACTCCTGGGCCTCACCCCAAAAGATGGATGCAGTCGATCTGGGGTAGGGGCCCTGAATCAGAGTGTATAACAAGCACCTCAGTGGGAAACACTGCACCAAGCTTCAATTTCTTTAACTGTAAAATACGGGGTAATCCATTTCAGCAGCATAGTCAAATTGTAGAGCTGTGGTTCTCAACCATGGCTATACACTGGAATCACCTGGGGATATGTAAAAACTAATGATGGCTGGCTGGCTGGGGCCTGGCAACAGCATTTTTACAAGTTCACAGATGGTTTAATGTACAGCCAGGACTGGAACCATTGCTCTAGAACAGTGGTTCTCACAGTGTGGTCCCCAGAACAGTGGCATCAGCATCCTTTGGGAATTTACTAGACATGCACATTCTCAGGCCCCAAACCTGCTGTATCAGAAACTCTGGGCCTGGGGACCAGCAATCTGTGTTTAGCAAACCCTGCAATTCAGTCTGATGCAGGGTTTGCTACAAACCTTCAGTGAGTGAGAAGTCAGCCTTCAATATTTATGAAATCTCAAATACAAGGGCTATGGATAATATGCTTTGGCACTGGTGGAATAAATTTGAGAGCCACTGTCTTGGAACAACAGACAACACAACACACAGCACAACTGTGATCAACACTGAGGCCAATTCTGTCATCCTCTCAGATGGCCAGCAGTGCCAAACAGGCATACCTCCTCCATGCTCTGGGCAGGGCCTGCATGTCAGAAGGGGCCTGGCGTCCCACCATATTGAATTCCAGCTTATTTTAGCAAATCTTTCTCTTTTTTCTTCATTTTTATTATTTATTTATTTATAATTTTTTATTAAAGTATAATTGGTATACAATAGTATATTAATTTCAGGCCTACAATACAGTGACTAGACATTTATTTACCTTATAGCAAACCTTTCTATAGAGCTTATTCTGAGCCAGGCACTGTTATAATTACTTTCCATATATAATCCATTTAGTCCTCATTACAACCCAGGTGTTATTATTATCCTTGTTTTTGTTTTTTAAGATTTTTTATTGATTGATTGATTTTAGAGAGAGAGGAAGGGAGAGAGAGAGAGAAAGAAAGACTGGTTTGTTGTTCCACTTATTTGTGCATTCATCAGTTGCTTTTTGTATGTGCCCTGACCGGGGATCGAACCCACAACCTTTGCATATAAGGACAATGCTTTAACCAACCGAGTACCTGGCCAAGGCTTATTATCCTTGGTTTATAGCTGAGGGAACTGAAAACACACAGAAAGGTTAAGTAAATGGTGGAGCCCATGTCTAATCCCAAGTAGTCTTTATTTGTTGTTTAACAAATAAAGTTTGTCCTTTAACCACTCTGCCTCATAGGAAAAAAATTTCAGCTGATCTGCTCATTGAGGTGCCCACATTTATTCTACCAGGGCCAAAGCATATTCTCCATGGCCCTTGTCTTTGAGATTTCATAAATATTGAAGGCTGATTTCTCACTCACTGAAGTTTTGTAGCAACCAGAACCTCTTCAAATATTTTTAAATAAATATTATATTTTTTAAAAATGTGTATTTGTGTGTAATGTGCACTAAAGATTTGGGTTGAAGTTAAAAGTTGAAAGTCACATGGCTGTAAAAGAAGGGAAAAGACAAGAGAGGCAGATTCATGTGTTTTCTGGAGACATCCCAGTGCTGGAGGTGGTCTGAAAAGGGCTACCTTGGCATACCAGCAGGGGGCACTCTCAGCCCTAAATGTAACTTTTACAGGATAAAACCTTTTAGAATAACCATTGCTTAAACAAATGTAACTTTCTGTTGCCTTTTTAATATTGTTTTCTCTTTTTGTTTAGTATTTTTTAAGTTTCTTAAAAATAAAAAAACCTTGGTTTTATAACTTAAAAATATAAATTATTTTCATCTATTTTTTAAAAACATTTTTATTTTTCAATTACAGTTGACATACAATATTATGTTTCAGGTGTACATCCCAGTGAGTAGACATTATAAAACTTATTAAGTGATCATCCTGAAAATTTTCATACGCATCTGACACCTTACATAGTTATTAGAATATTATTGACTATATTCCCTATGCTTCAATTTACACCCCCATGACTACACTATAACTGCTAATTTGTACTTCTAAATCTCTTCACCTTTTTCACTCATCCTCCCAACCCCCTCCCATCTGGCAACTATCAAAATGTTCTCTATATCTATGAGGCTGTTTCTGTTCTACTTGCTCTATTTTGATTTTTAGATTGAACTGTTGATAGATGTATTTATTGCCATTTTATTGTTCATGTGTTTGATCTATTATTTTTTCTTCTTCTTCTTAAAGAAGACCCTTTAACATTTCATGTAATATTGGTTTGGTGGTGATGAATTTCTTTAGCTTTTTCTTGTCTGAGAAGCTCTTTATCTGACCTTCAATTCTAAATGATAGCTTTGCTGGGTAGAGTAATCTTGGTTGCAGGTCCTTGCTTCTCATCACTTTGAATATTTCTTGCCACTCCCTTCTGGCTTGCAAAGTATCTGTTGAGAAATCAGCTGACAGTCTTAGGAGAGCTCCCTTGTAGGTAACTAACTGCTTTTCTCTTGCTGCCTTTAAGATTATCTCTTTGTCTTTAACCTTTAACATTTTAATTATGATGTGTCTTAGTGTGGGCCTCTTTGGAATCATCTTGTTTGAGACTCTCTGTGCTTCCTGGACTTGTATGTCTATTTCTTTCATCAGGCAAGGGAAGTTTTCTGTCATTATTTTTTCAAATAGGTTTTCAATTTCTTGCTTGCTCTCCTCCTTCTGGCACCCCCATGATGCAAATGTTGGTATACTTGAAGTTGTCCCAGAGGTTCCTTATACTATTTTCACATTTTGGGATTCTATTTTCTTCTTGCTGTTCTGATTGGGTGGTTTTTTGCTTCCTTGTATTCCAAATTGCTGATTTGATTTTCGGCGTCCTCAATTCTATTGCTAATTCCCTGTAAATTATTCTTCATTAGTGTATCCTTCATTTCTTACTGGTCTTTTTTTATGCTGTTGATGTTCTCACTAAGTTCCTTGAGCATCCTTATAACCATTGCTTTGAACTCTGTATCTGGTAGTTTGCTTGCTTCCATTCCATTTAGTTCTTTTCATGGAGATTTCTCCTGTTCTTTCATTTGGAACATGTTTCTTTGTCTCTGAATTTTAGCTGCTTCCCTGTGTTTATTTCTATGTATTAGATAGAGCTGCTACATCTCCTGGACTTGGTAGAGTGGCCGTGTAGTAGGTGTCCTGTAGAGCCCAGTGGCTCAGCCTCTTCAGTCACCTGAGCTGCGTACTCCATGTGTGCCCCTGTGTGGGCCATGTGCACTGTCTTGTTGTAGATGAGCCTTGATTGCTGTTGGCATCACTGGGAGGGATTGACCCCCAGGCCAATCGGCTGTGAGGACCAGTTGCAACTACAGCAGAAGAGCTGCTGTGCATGAGCTGACCCCATGGAGCAGGACTTGCTTCAGTGCAGCTTTGGTGCTCACTGAGTTCACCCCTTGAGTGTGTCACTCATGGTGGTAGTAGGGTTATAATCTGGCATGGTCTGAAGCTAACCACCAGGTGCACTGGCTCTGGGGCCTCCCAGGAGGTACAAAGTCAGCCACTGCCTGTGCCCTGCCTGGGGCCACATGGCACCAGCTACAGAATGATCTGCAGATGGCTGCTACTTGTGTTGGGCTTGGAGGTGCCGAGGAGAAGCCAAGCTATAACCAAGGCAGGCTGCTGCTAATGCCAGGCCTGGGGCCACTTAGTGAGAGGTACAGGGCATGTGCTGAGGCCAGCTGCTACTTGTTTGAGAGATTTTAAGACAGTCTGAAGCATGAGCCAAGACAGACCATTCATATGGAAAAGCCACTGGAAGCAGCTTGGGTGGGCCTACAAATTGAGTGGGGCGAGGTCTCAGAGAATTACCAGGGAAGAGCGAACAGTGTGAGCCAGGTTGATGGAGACTCAGGTATGGTGCCTGCCTATCAGCTCTGTGGCAGGGAGGGCTCAGCAAAGGAACAATGACTTCTGCTAGCACTTCTGTCTGGGAGAAAGCTGTCTCCTTTCCCCCACCCCCACCCCAAAACACAGCTCTTGCCCTGATGCCAGACCATTTAGTTCCTTCCCATATGTCCCTGGTTCCTTTCAAGCTGCTGCCCCAACGCTGGAGCTCAGAGTGAGTCTGAGTAAGTCTGGGCATGGGCCCTTTAAGAGGAACTGCCTGGGACTCCAGAAGCCTCTGTCTTTCTCAGCCACAATCCCTGCTGGTCTTTATAGCCCCAAAATATGGGGACTTCTCTTCCTGGCACTGGAACCATGGGCTAAGGGGTCTGGTGTGGGGCTGGGACTCCTCACTTCTCAGAAGGGACCTCTGCAACCAAGATATCCCTCCAGATTACCACAGGTGGGTATGGGACCAGCCCATTCCACTCTTCTGCCCCTCCTACCAGTCTCCATGTGGCTTCTCCTTTAATTCCTTAGTTGAGGACTTCTGTTCAGCCAGATGTGAGGAGGTTCTGAATGATGGTTGTTCTGTAGTTTAGATGTAATTTTGATGTGGTTGTGGGAGGAGGTGAGTATTTCATTTATCTACACCACCATCTTTGATTTCTTGTTGCGATTTTAGTATTAAAATCCTTGACTTTGTTATTGTTGTTGTTGTTATGGAAATTATTTTCTCCCATATATATTTCTGACCTCTCTGTTTACTTCACAACAGAAAGACTGTTCTAGTTTTCTACCAAGAACAAGCAAGATTAAGATAGCTGAAGTTGACTGTGTTTTGGGGAACATAAATGAAGAAGGTCTTTGAAGAGAAAGTCTCACTTTTTAAAATGTCCTCTAAGGCTCTCTTGACAGTGCTTAAGGGTTGAAAGTGAGCTTCCTACCATCAATTTAAGGATTAAAAGTGAGCTTCCTACCATCAATAAAAGAAATTTGACCCCTTCCTATTTTTGAGACATTAAGATGGACCCCTCTTCATCAAGACTACTTCAGAACTTTGTTCAAGTCAATATGAAAAAGAAATACGAGCCAAAGTTATACAGTTTGTTTTTAATGACTCATAAGTGACAAGTGGCAAATTCAAATCAATTAGTATGAAGCTCGTTCTTTCCCCCATTCCCCTAAAATAGATGTTTATCTGGCTCCATGAAGTTTTTTATATGTTCTGATACTACACAAATTAAAGGCTCCGTATAAAACACTATAAATGCATTTGGGGTTAAGTTCTGAAGATATGACTCATCAGCCAAGGAAAATGTGGCTCTGTCTAAGAAATGGAATCTTTGAAAAGAAGTCTGGACCTCACTGATGCATCCACAGCATCAGAGCAAGGAGGGGATGAAATACTCATTTGTTTCCTTTTGTAATTCTGAGCCTACCAATATGGATGTATTCAAAGTGAAAGGCTTCCCAGTTCTCTGTTTCTCCACTCCTGTAATTGTATTCTGTCCTTAGAGTACTAAACCCAGTTCAGGAGTCAAGATGCTATTTTGAATATTTTTATTTTGGAAAGCAATGGGTATCAGTATCAGATACATTACCAATCTCTTAGCTTTACAATTATGTATACTTTTTCACTAGTTTTTCCTTATCCAGTTTCAGTTTATCATGATAATTAATGTAACTATATATAGAATAAAGACCACAGGAAGGGAGAAGGACAGAAGAATCTACATAATGTAATTAGATGAAGTGTGATATTCTGATGTTCTTTTCTAACTGTGTTATGCAACTAATTATGTAATAAATATGAAATATATTCCAGTGAATGTAGAATTTACTGATGGAAACTCTGCGAATAATCTTTTTGAAGTGTAGAATCTATTAAAGCCCAATGGTATTTATAAAGCAATGCCTCTAGCCATAACTTATAGTACCATAAAGTTTTATATTTATGTTTTAGACTGCAGTAGGAAATGTTGGCTGGGGGGATCATAAACATCTCAAATCATCCATGCTAAGTGTATTAATGGGTTAGGATTATTTTTTAGATGAAAACAGAGACTTATCTACTATTTGGCCAACTTAAGGACAGTTGAAGCCTGTTTCTTTTTAATAGCAAACACCTACTCTGTGTAAGGGACTATTGTAGACACTAGGAATGCAATGAAAATTTGTATTGGGGGTGAGAAGACAGATGCATATATTAGGTTGGACTATATGCACTTGCTGATATGTAGGTCAGAAATAGTTGAATGTTGTTAATTTGTTATGTTTCAACTTGACACCTAAGAGTGAGTCATCCCCGACAGCATGTAGTAGGTGTCTGGTGTGTAGTGTGGACCTGTGTGTGAACGGAATTTGGTGGGCAGCCAAGGAAGCCCAAAGGAACAGGGACTTTGAAGAAAGAGAAGAGCCAAGTGGAGGCAGAGTTGGGGCACACACATAAAGGAAAAGATAGACGTCAATGGGAGGATGAGCACAGTGTCTGGGAAACGATCAGCAAGCCCACTCCATGCTAGCAAAGTTTTAGGTTCAGGGAGCAGTTAGGAGATAATGCCAAGAGGAAGAGGGATCATATGAATACACCAATGCAGCATCCTCATCATGTAAGTCAAGCAGGTTATCCCTTATTTAAGGATGGCAAAAACAGAAGCATTGTATTTGTTAATTTTTTTAAGACATAGAGATGATCTTCAATATATATCAGAATATAGGAAGAAAATACAAGTAATGAATGCCTTCACAGGATATTCCATGAAGAATAAAGGAACTGGGATAATAAAAAGCAAAATTCAAAACTTTTGTAAAATGACACATTCCTTATCAGTTCTGTGAGAGAAGATTACTGGGCCTGTCTTTATCTAGAAGGAGTTTAGGGTTTGAATCATTTATGGATCAAAACATATCATTATTGGGTAAAAAGTCTGAACTCCAACTGCCAGAGTGGCCTTCCCCATTGCAGGGCCTAGGAGAAGACCCCCATCACTCCTCTCGGTGACGACCTCACTCTTCAGGTGGTGTTGCTGGGGTGTGACCTTCCCAACAGCACAGCCACTCAGCACAGAAGACATCAGCCAGTGCATGACCTTTATAAAGGTAAGCAACTCTTGAAATACTTCAAGCAACATCTCAGGGGGGCGGCAGGGCTTGGGAAATTACCAGCACATCCTTTAGTCTATAGATTTACTCCTCATATACCTGCAAAAATGGTTCCATCAGCCAGATTTTCTCCTGATGCATTTACATTCACGAGCATCACTTCTCTCACCTCTTCCGGACGTGCATCTTTGTTTCTACTGCTGTTCATACTCCTAAAATAACTGGCGTAAGCTCTCTGCCCATAGGCAAACACACTTGAGTGTGAAAATTTCACAAAAATTATATTGAGAATAAAGGGCAGAGTTGATGAAATTGTGCTTAGGCCTGAGGCCTGAGCCTCTTTGGGTCCTATGGCAGGAAACACAAGCAGGCTTTGAAGATCTGACATACTCGCCAAAGCCAGGTCTCAGTCTAGGTCAGTATGTGGTGAGCTGCTTATGGCTTGCACACATCCCCACACGGACAATGGGGAAGCACATTTTATGTTAAATATCTAAGTTAGAAATCACCTTAATTTCACCCTCAAAGTGAAAAATTTTTCATGTTTTTTATTGATTTTTAGAGAGAGGGGAATGGAGAAGGAGAGAGAGAGAGCGAAACATGGATCGGCTGCCTCCTGCATACCCCCTACTGGGGACTGAGCCCACAGCCTGAGCATATGCCCTGACTGGGAATCAAACCTGCAACCTCTCGATGCATAGGATGATGCTCAACCAACTGAGCCACACCAGCAGGGGCTCAAAGTGAATTTGAGAAGAGCTAAGTGATCTTAATTTGTAGAAAACCAAATAGGTTCTAAGCCTCAATGAGAAAATAGTGGCCAAAGTGATCCTAAAATACAAAACAAAAGAAAACTCAGCAAAGGAGACCACTCTGCTTTTCTGGATGCTTCTTGCTTATCCCTCCTCCTGCAGTGTGTGGTCAGTGGTCCACCAGGCCACTGAGGACTCAGGATGGTGGGAGACGGAATGAAGAGTACTCCTCTCCTTTATTACACCAGTCTGAATCCTATCATCAGTGATCCCAGAAAAAAAATGTCAAGAAGTTAGGTGTATTTTGCTGGCTTTCATCACCCAAAAATAAGATGTGCTGAGTTAACTTACAAAAAGTATAGCTAACCAATAGCTCTTTTTGAAATGGCTTTTAATCCTCATAGTTATACACCCCCCCCCTTTATTGAGGTATAATTGTACTTGGTACATAAGTTGCTTTATAATAGCTATTTGTTATATTCTTAAGAAGTAAGTAATTTGTATAACGGTTTTTCAGACAAGAAAAATTAGAGCTTTAGGAAAAGTACATGGTGAACTTGGGTCTTTGGTCTAGCCCTAGCCCATGTCCTTTTCTGTAGGGCAAAGTCTTTAGCTAACCACATGGGCTTTGCTTATGTAATGTCTTGGAAGAGGTTAGACTTTCAGTTGATTTAAAGGCACTGGCCCTAGGGCTTTTGCACTGTTCCTGCACCGAATGTGGCTTCTCTCCTGGAAATGTGGGAACACAGAGTTGGCTCTATTTCCTGATGGGTTTTCCATCTGTTCCCATGAGCACGGATTTGATGGGGTCTGCAGTGTAGCAGTTGTCTGGGTGGAGACACTCGGAGCAGCAGGCTGAAATGGTACGTGTGAGTTGGCTTTGCTGTGCACACACGTGTTCTGATTCTCACTGGAAACTGGTCCCTGTAGAATTTCTGGGGAACTCCAATCCTTTGTAATAGGGTCTAGTGTGTGCAGAGAAAGAAATGATGTAAACCTACTTTTTCTGGGTCCCAATCAAGGGAAGTATATAGATTGGCTTTCAGCAGAACAGAAATGACAAGTGAAATGGCAGTTATTAAACATATGCACTGCAAAAGGCAACCACTTGGAGACAAGTTCTAATCAAAACTCTAGAGTTGATTTCCAGACTTCCCTTCACAATAGCTGGTGGAACATCATGCTTTCCAGAGGCACTACACCTACTTATGCACGGAGAGAAAGTGGGTCCATGGCCCAGCACCAGGTTAAGGAAGAATAGAAGGATTGTATTTCAGAGTTTGTTTTCATGTATCGACTGAATACGCATCACAGTGGTTAAACCTAAGATTTTTTTTTTTTTAATCCTCACCCGAGGACATTTTTTTGCATTTATCTTCAGATAGAGCGGGAGGGAGAGAGGGAGGAAGAGAGAAAGAGAAACATCGATGTGAGAGAGACTGCCACCCACATGACCCCAACCTGGGCCGGGGACAAACTGCAACCAAGGTACATGCCCTTAGTGTCTGGTCCGAGTGCTGATGCTCTAACTGCTGAGCCAAAGCAGCCAGGGCTAAACCTAAGATTCTTACAGGTAACTGGATTTCTATCAATTATGTATATAAGTATTGTTAGTTTTTTGTAATTAACTATGGGTTGTTTCCCCCTTTTTCTTACCTCATCTCCTCTTTTTCCTTTGTTAAAATTAAAACTGGTGACATGTAGTCAGGATCACAGTGAAGATGGGCTGAGACCTTAGTGAATTAACTGTAGAAAAATCCTAAAACCTTACAGCCCTATTGCAAACTCCCTTACCTGGGACTTGAAAAAACAAAACAAAACAAAAAAACCCTACTGGATTATTGAAAAAACAAAAACAAACACAAAAAGGAACTCCATTTTCTTTTTTAACCTTGTGAGCTTAGAAGATAGGCTGTAAAATACATTGTCTTTTTTTGTTTTTTAAAAAAGATCATTTGTAAGTCTTTTCACATTCTGTTAGCCTTAAAACAACTGCAAACTAAGAGCAATTTGCATCACTTACCCACTTTTTTCCCCCTATAGAAATATCAGCAGTGCCCTGGCTGGTTCGGTTCAGCGGTTAGAGCCTCGGCCTTTGGACCAGAGAGTCCCGAGTTCGGTTCCCGCTAAGGGCACGTACCTCGGTTGCAGTTTGTCCCTGGCCCTGGTTGGGGTTGTGTGGGTGGCAACCAGTCAATGTGTCTCTCTCATATTGATGTTTCTCTCTCTCTCTTCCCCACTCTCTCCCTCCCGCTCTATCTGAAGATAAATGCAAAAATGTCCTCTGGTGAGGATAAAAAAAAAAAAAAAAAAGCAGGAAGAAATGTCAGAAGTTTCCGTACTTGTTGGTCAGGAGTGTTAAGTTCAAAAGTTGTATTAGTCCAGTTGTATTTGCAGAAAATAGTTGTCAGAGTGGAATGGCCTTGGGCTTTATCCTGACTTAGGCATCACAATTTTGCAAAGGTGGAAATGAAACCACGAGATCAGTGTTTTGAGAGGAGAGCAGAATTGAGGCGAGTTCTGATAAAGTTCACTTCCTGGAGTATATTTCAAGGCTGAGAAGGAGCCATGCTTTACTTTTGTCTGAATGATCACCAGGGGTTTGTTTTGAGACTGACATGAGAGTTAAGATCCCTCTAAGTCTAAAATTTCAGTTCAGTTTGAGTCTCTGGGGTGAGCTCCGTGCCATTCTAGGGTTGAAGCACACATTTTAACAATACAGATTTCTGGAGCCTTGCTGGTTTGGCTTAGTGGTTAGAGCATTGGCCCACAGACCATAGGGTCTCGGGTTTGATTCTCTGTCAAGGGCAAGTACCTGGGTTGCAGGTTCCATCCCTGGCTCCGGTGGGGGTCATGCGGGAGGCGACCAATTGATGTCTCTCTCTCACATTGATATTTCTCTCTCTCTCCCTCCCTCCTTTCCACTCTATCTAAAAATCAATGGAAAAATATCCTCAGGTAAGGATTAAAACAAAAAATACAGATTGCTGGAATTGTCCAAGCTGCTCATTATCTGCACTGAGCAGACGCCCCAGGGCCTTTTGGGATCAGCATGTGCCTCTTTAGCTTCTCTTTTGACTAGACTTAACAAACCCGTAACTAGCAGGGTCTCTAAGGAGTGGGAATATTAAAGGACTAGAAAGGAAACTTACAGCTGGAAAGGAATTTTAAAAAAGGCAAGGCTAGCCTGGGCTGTGAGCTTCCCTGTATTCTCTCCTGTTGCCTTTTCTTGTCTGCTTCTGTGAAAATTTATAAACCTGTTGACTTTCCAAGTTTCTGGTGCCTGTTTTGAAGTATAAAATAAATGATCACATATGTGAACATCATCATTTCTTATGCACTCTGAGAGTTTTTATTGATATTTTCAATGATATGTAGCAGTGTTCTCTGGGAGATCACTTCTTGAGTGCTTTGGAACCCGAGTTCTCACATAGTCCCCCATCCCAAGTAAGTTATTACTTTCACATGCCGAATAGCTTCTATCTTGTTGCTCAGTGATTTTTGAGATCTGCTGGTCACAGGCATATCTTCTCACCAAAGAGTCCCTGCAACCCAGGTGCCCAGAGATTATGGAATGAAGGTCATCTTTTTTATGTGTAGTGATGGTGTGTAGACTGCTCATAGACTCTTAGCCTAGGAAAGGAACTCAGGAGTGATGCATGAAATTTTTCTCCAATTCTCTTGAAATGCTCAAAAGCATTTAAGTTCCACAGAGGATGAGAGGCATGACAGTAGAGTGGAAGATGATCTCTCCAATTTGAATTCTGAACTTGCTCCTGCTTCTGGTTAGCAATGTGAGTTTCCGCAAGTTATCTAACTATATGGCCCTTAGTTTTCTCATCTGCAAAATTAGTTGTAAAGCCCCTATGTGTACTGGATATTTTTTGTCAGTTTGGTTAAGTTGATATTATGTTTCTCAGCGTCCCCTCGCCTATATGGTTCCAGTGTAGAATTAGCCCAAAGAGAACCTTGCATGAGAAGTGGGAGACAGAGCAAGGGAGTGGCCTTACCTTCTGAAGGTCCTTTCAGAAGGATACGGTGACAGGCAAATGCGAGGTGCCCCCAGTTTCTAGCTTGTCCTTGCCCCTTTGCACTCCATGTTCAGCTCTGCTTTTTTTTTTTTTTTTTATCCTCACCCGAGGACATTTTTCCATTTTTTGTTCAGATAGAGTGGGAGGAAGAGAGAGAGAGAGAGAGAAACATCGACATGAAAGGAACACATCCAGTGGCTGCCTCCTGTACGACCCAACCAGGGCCGGGGACAAACTGCAACCGAGGTACGTGCCCTTAGCGGGAACCGAACCCGTGTCTCTCTGGACCGCAGGCCGACGCTCTAACCGCTGAGCCAATCTGGCCAGGGCCAGCTCTGCTTCTTGCCTACTGGCCCTGCTAACCAACAGAGGCGTGGGCTCACCACCAAATGTTTGGCAGGGGACTCACAGAAGCAGTAGCGACACACAGACAATATCTTACATACACCTGTCCAAGAGCTCTTTCTTAGTGGTCCCCCTTCAGTGGTACCCAAGCCATGCTTGGCTTTCCAAAATTCTCAGGCAGACTAGTTTGTGACTTTTTATCTGATCCCAACACCCACTTCCAAACCTTCACTTTCTGGACTCCTCCCACAGTTGTGTGAGGTGGAATGCCCATAATAAGTCCGTTAGGCTGTAGCATAGCTGTTCTGCTTCCCTGACTGAAGCAGGTCTCTCACCAGTCACCTTTGAAGGCTTTGCAAAGCAATGTATTTGCTTCAACCTTTGCGAAATGTATTCCCTTACTAATGACCTGTTACTTAACTTTTGGAATGCAAGGTTCACTGAGGCTAATCACTACATTATTTTGTGTAATATGTGTGTGAAAATCTGTATGGTTCTGGCATAGGTGGTTAAGTGCAAAGAAAAACAACAAATGGGTGTTGCAGTGAGGAGCCAAGCTCTTTGCTCCTTTCCAGGGGCCCAGCTGTTATCCTGGTAACTCCACAAATTCAAAGTGATCTAAGATGCTTATTTTGCAATTAACAAAGGAAGGGAGTTTTGCTTGAACACTTAATTCCTAGTTGTGCTGGTTACTGGAGGGAAATATGATCCTCTAAGTCTTCAAATTTTTCCCTTAGTTTTGCAAATACAATACTTGGCACATATACACATTTCATTTATTTTTTTTTTCCCCCTGGTGGCTTAATTGTTTAAACTGTTGGAGAACTGAAATGAATCTAACTCTGGTGTAGAAAAATATATGCCACTTGTCTTATACTCTGTGACTTATTTAATGGTTTTGCCTTGAGAGCCTGCAGTGTTGTTAAGAAACACCTGATCCACTCTAGTACTGTGTGAGATGGGACACCTGTGGACAACACTTTCCGGGGCATGTCTCCCTCTGATGGTCATTCATTAGTACTTCTGCCCGGCCAGTGTGGCTCAGTGGGTTGAGTGTTGTCCCATGGACTGAGAGGTTCCAGTTTGGTTCCCCGTCAGGGCACATGCCTGGGTTGTGGGCTTGATTTCCAGTGTGGGGTGTGCAGGAGGGGGCTGATCGATATTCCTCTCTTACATTGATGTTTCTGTCTCCCTTACTCTCTCTCCAAAAAATCAATAAAAACACATTTTAAAAAAATGCCTTCTGGAATACAACTAGAGCTCAAAAACAAGAAGAGCACTGGCCGGTTTGGCTCAGCAGTTAGAGCGTCAGCCTGCAGACCAGAGAGACCCGGGTTCGGTTACCGCTAAGGGCACGTATCTCGGTTGCAGTTTGTCCCCAGCCCCGGTTGGGGTCCTGTGGGTGGCAACCACTCGATGTGTCTCTCTCACATCAATGTTTCTCTCTCTCTCTTCCCCCCTCTCTCCCTCCCGCTCTATCTGAAAGTAAATGCAAAAATGTCCTCAGGTAAGGATAAAAACAAAAACAAGAAGAAATGCCTCTTCCTTTACAGGTACGGTATGTTTTTAAACACCTCCCCATTCCAACACATCTCTTTTCTACAGAGACAACTGGTCACACTGAGATAACTGCTAGATCATTTTGAGTCTCTTCTGATAAGCCTTCAATTATGTTTTTGAAAGTCTTTTCTGCATTTTCTGAATATATAATCAAAATAGCCAAAACCCTTCTTTTCCTTAAATACAAGAAAACCTCCTAAAAGAAAATCCTATCCTAAGCAAATGTTTTCTGTCATCCATCCATCCATCCATCCATCCATGCACCCAACCACTCATTTAGTTGTATCTAATACAGTGGTCCTCAACCCTGGATGCACACTAGAAATCCCTGAGAAGCTTTGAAAAATACGGATACTTGTCTATATTGTATTTTCAAACAATTCTGACTTGGTCTTGACTAGGGCCTGGGTGTTGGTATTTTAAGCTCCTGTGGTGATTGAAATGTGCTGCAAGGGTTGAGAACTACTAATCACCTACTATGTGCCATTTACTGTGGTAAGTACTAAGGATTTAATGGTAAGGATACAACTCGGCTGCACTGACCTTCTGACATCACCATTCCCAGGCCACACATGCTGTCCCCTCTGTCTGGAACACTCCCCTTGTTTGCTGCATAGTTAACTCCTCATCCTTTGCATCTCACATATCTTCCTTATTCGAAGACATCACTGCCCTTCCATTTAAATTAGGTCCCATATTTTGGGACACTGTTTGCCCTCATAGCAACTCTTCTCCTCTTCTCTTTTCCTTCATAGCACTTGTCCCAGTTGTAATTACAGGTGTTCCTTCCCACTGAACTCTCACGATCAGAACTCAGGACCAAATAGATTTTAGTAATGAGGAAGATGAGGCAGTTTTACCTGAAGGGAATGGAGTTTAAGCTTCAGGGTCCTTGTGGTGGGCTGAATAACATCCCCTCAAAGATGTCCACGTCCTACTCCCCAGAACCAGTGACTGTGTTACCTTACACAGTAAAAAGGACTTTGCAGATGTGATTAAGTTGAAGACCTTGAGATGGAGAGAATATTCTGGATTATCCAGGTGTGTCCACTGTAATCCAAGGGTACTTATAAGGAAGCAGGAGGGTCAAAATTAGAGAAGATGCAAGGACAGAAGCAGAGGTCAGAGAGACCTCTGGTTTTTGAAGAGAGAGGAAGGGGTTCCGTACAAGGAGTGTGGGCAGCCTCTAGAAGCTGGAGAAGGCAAGGACGTGGATTCTCCCTAGAGCCTCCAGAAGGAAGTGCAGCACTGCCTACACTTTGATTTTATCCCAGTGAAACGAATTTTGGACTTCTGACCTCCTGAACTGTAAGATAATTAATTGGTGTTAATTAAGTTTGTAGTAATTTGTTATGGTCACAGGTGGGAACTAATACAACCTCCCCTTGTACAAGCCCCTTCTAAGAGCCTGGAAGGGACTCTGGGAGTTTGTTTCTCTAAAGCTTGCAAAATTAAAATATTTTCACTACAATTGATTCAGACTTCTGTCTCTTCACTCAGACTTCCCAAGGCTCTCTTCTTCTTTGGCTGAGTAGCATGGAGTGGCTGCAGACATTTTGGGCTCTGGCTAAGCATAAATGCAGTTGGGGATACTTTGGTTTGCATTTAGAGGGATAAGGTTTTGTGGTTCGTGGTCACTTCCATTCAGTGCTAAATTATTGCTGGAGTGTGGAAGTGGCTTCCATGAATACTCCTTACACCCATTGTGCTAAAGTCCCCAGGTGTGGTCACATGAAGGAGTCAAAGAATATGAGTAGCAGGCAATTCATTCCCTTAATCTCCTTAGAGAAAAAGAGCTTTCTGCATAGTCCCTACATTTTTTCAGATCAAATAAAAGCAGTAATTCATGAAGAAGGAGAGGAGAGATACATTTAAATAGAAGTAATGAACAGGCTCTCAGATTGTTTGATAAACCAATTAATGAAGAAGAGTGAATCGTTTGAACACGGGGAAAAGGTTGAATTTCTTGGCTGATTTGACATAATTAACGGGCATCAATGAAAATATTATAAATTTAACACACAACCAAAAGGATGACATCCATGACAAATTGGTTATTAAATGTCATCAATTCGAAGAGTATTTGATATTTGTGATTAGTCACAGCACAAGAAAATGTGAAATGCCCTGAAATCTTATAATTATTACATGAAAGAAATTTGATAGAGGTTTTCTCAAATTTGACAGTAATCCTAAAGAGTTACATGACATTTCCAAGAATAAACCATAAGCCTGAGTAACAGCCGCTGAATGGATGGGCATGTGGATGGCTTGGTTGGGCAAGAATGCCAAAAATCAGGGGAGGGATGATCACTGTGCAGAGGGAAGTCTTCTCCGCAGTAGGAACAGAGCTGGTAAACTAAAAGAAAAAATATTGTTTTCAATAAATGAAGTCCCACCACCCCACCATCCTACATTTTTAGTTTTGGCTGTGTACATGTATGTTGCATTTAGTCTGGGGACCCTAAAAAGTGGGATGTAAATATTCAAACAGTTTTTAAAAAAATAAAAACTCAGGGTCATATTTTAGAGTTAGAGCATTCAGTCATTAGTTTCTATTACTAGTATATCTATTTGAGTTGCAGAGAAGACTTACCTAGCGGTCAGCAATTATTAATTGATGCCTATAGCTCTTCATGAAACTGTCCTTTCCTTTGAAGCCTTTATTTAGCTGAGAGAGTGGGTGTATATTTAGAAAAGCACGTGAAAATTGCAAAATGCTCCCGGATTCAGATCGGAGAAAACACTTTTAGGTCGTCTTCCCCTTCTTCCCTGCCACAGTTCTGGTACTTCGCCTAATTCAGAGAAGACTGTCTCTGATAGAGCCGGCCGAGCCGCTGTGCGGGCCGTCCGCCTCTAGGGGGCGCGCCTGCCGCCGCAGCGTGAGGCCGCTCTGGCCCAGACGGGGCTCCGCTTGTCTCTGTGGCCGGCCTCTCACCTCTGCCGGTCACCGCCTTCGCCGCCGGGAAGGTGCAGCTGCTGTCATCTCTGCTCAGCCGACTTTAAGGTACCTGGGAGGGGGCCCGTGGGCCGCCCCACAGCGTAAGCCACTGACACTTCCCCCGCTGGCCCTGACGCACCGGAGAGACGCGGCCTGGTGGCCGAGGGGCCCGAGGAGCGAGGCCGCCCGGGCTCCCCGCACCTACGCGGCGGCCTGAGAAGCCGGACCGGTCCTGGCGGGCCCGAGGGTGGTTGGGGGTGGCTGTGCCGCTCGTGAGGGCCGGGAAAGGCCTGCGGGGGCGTCGTGTTTGCGTTTGCGGGTGCAGCTGTGGTCCGCGGGAGGGTGGCAGCCGGGTCTGCCGGCCGTGGCGGGGCGCGCTCGCGGTGAGCCGGGAGGTCCGCGCCGGGGCCGGGGCCGGGGCCGTGGCCGCCGCTGGCCTCTAGGCCTGGGCCACACTGTGCTTGTGCCGCATTGGCACAGACAGTACGTGGGCGGTTATAAGGGACCCGCAGTCTAGGCGTAAACAGAAGCTGTGCAGATGTAAGTGAATTGTCAGGAAGGGCACCTGGCCCCGGGGTGCCCGTGTTAAAAAGCTTTTGCCCCTTAATTAACATGTAATGTTGAGAAACAGACTGTTTACTCCCCCGATTTTCCAACCCGGTGCAGTGCCTCGAGGAAAGAATATATTTATTCTATTAAACGTTCCACAATGTTCAGAATATGAACATATTGAGGTAAGTCATGTACCACCGAATAGTAACATTTCTCATTCCTTACAAAATAAGGTGGTACCTTAAAGAGCTGTAATTATCAGTGGTGCAGGAATTGTAGTCATAGTTACCTTCAGTGCTTGTTGCTGTGTGTCAGACATTGCGCTGAGTGCTTTAAAATACTTAGTAACTTTAATCCTTGGAGCAATCCTATGAAGTACCGTTTCCATTTTACAGATAAGGAAACCGAGGCACAGAGTCTAAATTAATTTGTTCAAGGTTAGACAGCTTGCAAAGGGTGAGCTGGAGTTTGAGCGTCTTCTCCCTTAATTCCAGTATCCCCTGCTTTTGTTACCTATCCAGACATGTTCTGTAAGACTTTGTTGTTGTTTATTAGTTTGATTTGCAACTTGAACTGATTTCTCTCAGGTTTAATTTTCATGGCTATATGGGAGAGTCCTATACAAACTCCTTAGTTTAAAAGGAGGTCAGTGAGAAGAATGTTTGTTCATTAAGGATTATAGTGGTAATGAAATTAAACTTGCACTAGGGCCCTCACCACTCCAATACAATTTCATTTGAAATAGAGGTGGGTTTATTTGGTTGTTAATAAGCTTTATTACTTTTGTTCATTATTTGTGTTTTGACACCACTTTTAGTGAGTTCACTTTGCCTTTGCAATATTTTGACAGTAGTGCTGAAATGAGAGGTTTTTTGATACCAGTAAATGAATATTTTATAGGATATAGGAAAAGGCATTGGAGAGACACGGAAGAAAAGAGGAATGAAGAGATTTTGGGCATGTTATTTAGAGCAAATTGAGTTAGTTACCATGGGAGATAAAATTTTCAGTTCCTATCAATGTCAGAAGAGAAATCGTATTTCCCATTGTGGAAAGAGGTTGTATATTATAGTGTCCCAAATCTCTTAGTCTTACTACATTTTGAGAGTTTTTATATTCAACATCTATATAGCAAATGTATGTTGAATACCTTCCTTTGCCCAGCTTTGTTCTGTGTTCTGGGGATGCAAGAGTGAACAACAACACAAAACAAAATCCTGTCCTCATGGAGCTAACATTCCACTGGAGGAAGGTGGAGGTGAAGACAAAATACATATTTTTTATCCTCACCTGAAGATATGTTTTCATTGATTTTTTTGTGTGTTTTTTTAAGAGAGAGAGAGAGAAACATCTATCGGTTGCCTCCCATACACACCCTGACCGGGAAAGGAACCCAAAACCTGGGTATGTGCCCTGACTGGGAATCAAACCCACAGCAAACTTTTGGTTTATGGGACAGCACTCCATCCAACTGAGCCACCCAGCCAGGGCACAAAAACAATTAAAAAAATTTTTAAAACAATTTTTAAAAATATATCCAGTCAGATGGTAACAGTTGCTAAGAAGAAAAGTAAAGCAATGAAGCAGGGTAGGGAGCAGCAGGGAAGGGACAAATGCCATTTTAAAATAAGGAACATCAACCCAGCCGGTGTGGCTCAGTGGATTGAGAGGTCCGGATTTGATTCCTGGTCAGGGCACGTACCCAGGTTTTGGGCTCAATCCCCAGTGGGGGACATGCAGGAGGCATTCAGGCAATGTTTCTGTCTCACATCAATGTTTCTATCTATCTCTCCCTCTCTCTCTAAAAAACAATAAAAATATATTAAAAAATAAAAAAAGGAACATCATCTTGGAGAAGACTCTTGAACAAAACCTGAGGGAGTGCAGGACAGCTGCGCAGCTAGGCGAAAAGTACACTGGGCAAGTGCAAAAGTCCAGAAACCACCAGTCTTAGGGGAAGACCAGCAATGAGGTCACTAGGTTTGAGCCCAGTAAGGGATGGAAGGGTCGGATCAGAGAGCTAACTTGGTCCTGGTAAAGACTTTGGCTTTTTCTCTCAGTGAGGAAGAAGGAGTTAAGGTATTTGACTTAATGTTTTTTAATGCTCACTCTTGCTCCTGTGTTTAGAATCAATTGTAGGGGCAAGGAAAAAACAGGGAGACCAGTTAGGAGGTTTTAGTAATCTAAGTAGGGGCTTAGACTGGGTGGTAGCAGTAGAGTAGGAAGAAGCAGTCATATTCTAGATATAGCTGACAAGATTTGCTGATGGATTGGATGTGGAGAGTAAAGAGTGAAGCAAGGCTCCAAGGCCTTTGGCCTGTGCTGCTGGGAGAATGGAGCTGCTGTTTACTGGGGAAGGCTTGAGGATAGAGAGATACTGGGAGGTGGGTGGAGCGAGAATTAAGAATTTAGTTTTAGATGTGTCAGGTTTGAGATGCCTGTTCAATTGGGGTTAATGTGAAGCTGGACTTCAAGGAAAAGGTCCCAACTTGCAATAGAAATTTGGGAGTATTTAAGCCATCAGATTGTGTGAGCTGGTCTAAAGAAATGGTGCCTCCCATGTGCAGAAGTTGGAGAGATTAAGAACCACATAGGAGACTGAGGAGGCGATGCCTTTGAAGGTAGGAATGTGGAGTGCTGGAATCAAGTGAACAAAGGGTGTCAAGTAGAGAAAGCAATCAATTGTGTCTCCTCCTGCTGATCTGACAAGTCAAATAAGATGAGGACTGTGAATACAAAACAATCTACAAGGTGTACAGTATATACCAGATTTACACCATCCTGACTGTGAATACAGACTCTTTTCTTGGTCTTTGTCACATATTTTTTCAATAGCAAATATAGCCTTTGGTTGCATTGTAAGGATTTAAAGTGATTAAATAAAATATTTCAAAGTTAAGGGTTTATTGATTTTTTGAAATCCAGAATATGAAAAGTCCTTCAATCTATAGATTGAAATCTTTGTTGTTGTTACAGATGTTTCTCCTTTTTCCCCCTAGACACCCTCCTTCCGATTCCTGCCCCCCTTCCCCCCAGCATTGTTGTTTATGTCTGTTGGTTATGCATGCATGCATATATTATAAGTTCTTTGGTTTATCCCCCTCCTCTGAGGTTTGTCAGTCTGAACCTTACTCCTTTCTATATCTCTGGGTCTATTTTGTTCATCTGCTTATTTTGTTCATTATATTCCACAAATAAGTGAGATCATATGGTATTTGTCTTTCTCTGATTGGCTTATTTCGCTTAGCATAATGCTTTCCAGGTCCCTCCATGTCGTCTCAAAGGATAAGAGACTTTTCTTTCTTACAGCTGCATAGTGTTCCATTGTGTATATGTACCACAGCTTTTTTATCCACTAGATTCAAATCTTTTTATCAGCTGAGGAAATTATTTTCTTAAGTTTGTACCTTTTGTTTTCTTGTTTTTTTCCTCTGAGAATTTTTCATGGTTTGGCTCTGTTCTCCAGTTCTCATAATCATCTCTCATGTCCTTTTTAACTTGTATCTTTTGCATAGCTTCTGAAGTTAGGCCTTTCCATCACTGATTTGATTTTTAGAGATGTTTGTTCTGTTCCTTACTGTTTATAATTTGGATGATTTTAAATTCCTTTTATGTTTTTATTTAACATGGTCTATTTTTAGCCCAATCTGCTAATACTATTTTCTCCCTCACTCTGAGTTGTAAATTTTTTGTATATTCCCAAGAATATAGTTTTTTTTCTGGATTAAAAAAAAATTTTTTTTATTGTAAATAATTTTCAGTGGTGTACTTTTTCTCCATCTATCGCTAATGAACCTTTTCTCCCTTCTAAGCAGAACTTTTTTAATTGACTCCATGTTGACTTTTGTTACTCATCTTTTTAAAATGAAAGAACTTTTGAGATTGTCACTATACAGTTGACCCTTGAACAACAGGGGTTTGAACTGTGTAGGTCAACTTATATGCAGATTTAGAATCTTGGAAAACAGTATTTTCAAATTCCCAACTAGGGTTTCCCAACCACAATTTCCAATCATGGATTGAAAATACTGTTTTCCATTTGTGTTTGGTTGAAACAACGGGTGTGAATGGCCGACCGAGTTAACGTTTTGGGGCAAAAGTTATATGTGAATTTTGACTTTGTGGCACCCTAACCTGTGCTGTTCAAGGATCAACTGTACTATGGAATTTTTTATACCCAATTTGCTCAGTACCTTTCTACTAAAAACTTTTTCTAGACTTTATACAAGGAAAATAATTATTTTGTGTAGGCATTCAATAAAGGACCCTATTGTGGTGTTTTTAAAAGATTTGCCTATTTAAAATTATTTTCAGTATTATTAGAACTTAAGTTTATGGTTATAGCTTTGTAATAAAATCCTTTTTTCCAAACCAGTAAACAGACATAAGAATGATCGATTTAATTTAAACTTTATATATAAAAATAAAATCAGTGACAAAGAAATGGCTAATTTCCAAATTAAATAGATGCTGTTTCTTTTTCTTTTTCCTAGCTTTATTGAGGTATTATTAACAAATAAAATTGTATATATTTAGGTTTTACAACATGATTTTTTTAAACTTTTTAAAAAATTTGTGTTACAGATGTTTCTCCTTTTTTCCCCATTGACACCCTCCTCCCCATCCCCCCCACCCCGTCCCCAGCTTTGTTGTCCATGTCCATCAGTTATGCATACATGCATATAAGTTCTGTGGTTTATCTCCCCCCCCCCTTCTGAGGGTTGTCAGTCTGTACCCTACTTCCACATCTCTGGGTCTACCCTGTTCCTCAGACTGTTATGTTCACTATATTCCACAAATAAGTGAGATCATGTGATATTTGTCTTTCTCTGCTTGGCTTGTTTCGCTTAGGATAATATTCTCCAGGTCCCTCCATGTCGTCTCAAAGGATAAGAGATCTTTCTTTCTTACAGCTGCATAGTACTCTATTGTGTATATGTACCACTGCTTTTTTATCCATTCGTCTACTGATGGACACTTGGGCTGTTTCCAGATCTTAGCTATTGTAAATAGTGCTGCTATGAACATGGGGATATATATATTCTTTCTGACTGGTGTTTCAGGCTTCTTAGGGTATATTCCTAGGAGTGGGATCACTGGGTCAAATGGCAATTCAATTTTTAATTTTTTGAGGTAACACCATAGTGTTTTCCATAGTGGCTGCACCAGTGTGCATTCCCACCAGCAGTGTACTAGAGTCCCCTTTTCACCACACCCTCGCCAACACTTGTTGTTTGATGATTTGTTGATGGCAGCCATTCTGACAGGTGTGAGGTGATACCTCATTGTTGTTTTAATTTACATCTCTCTGATGATTAGTGATGTTGAGCATTTCTTCATATGTCTCTTTTTTCATATGCCCTTTGTATGTCCTGTTTGGAGAGGTGTCTAGGTCCTCTGCCCATTTTTTAATTGGGTTCTTTGTCTTCCTTTTGTTGAGTTATATGAGCACTCTATATATTTTGGAGATTAACCCCTTATCTGATGTATCATTGGCAATTATGCTCTCCCATACAGTGGGTTCCCTTTCCAATTTGATGGTTGTTTCTTTTGCTGTGCAGAAGCTTTTAAGTTTGATGTAGTCCCATGTGTTCATTTTTTCCTTTGTTTCTGTTGCCTTAGGTGATGTATCAGTGAAGATTCTGCTGCATATGATGTCCGAAATTTTGTTGCCTACATTTTCTTCTAGGATTTTTATGGATTCACGAGTCATATTTAAGTCTTTTATCCATTTTGAGTTTATTGTGTGTGGTGTAAGTTGATGGTCTAGTTTCATTTTTTTGCATGTAGCTGTCCAATTTTCCCAACACCATTTATTAAAGAGGCTGTCTTTACTCCATTGTATGCTCTTGCCACCTTTGTCAAATATTAATTGAGCATAATGTCTTGGGTCAATTTCTGGACTCTCTGTTCTGTTCCACTGGTCTATATGCCTGTTTTTGTGCCAGTACCAGGCTGTTTTGATTACTGTAGCTTTGTAGTATAACCTGATATCCGGTATTGTGATCCCACCTACTTTGTCCTTCTTTTTCAAGGTTGCTATGGCTATTCGGGGTCTTTTTTGGTTCCATATGAACTTCTGAAGTATTTGTTCTAGTTCTGTGAAATATGTCGTTGATATTTTGATCTGGATTGCATTGAATCTATAGATTGCTTTGGGTAATATGGACATTTTAATGATGTTAATTCTTCCAATCCATGAACAAGGTATGTGCTTCTACTTTTTTATATCTTCCTCTATTTCTTTTTTCAATATCTTGTAGTTTTCTGCAAATAGGTCCTTTACATCTTTGGTTAAGTTTATTCCTAGGTATCTTAATTTTTTTGCCGTGATGGTAAATGGGATTGTTTTTTTAGTTTCTCTTTCTGTGAGTTCATCATTGGTGTATAAGAATGCCGTCTACTTCTTGATGTTAATTTTGTATCCTGCTACTTTGCCAAATTCATTAAGTCTAGTAGATTTTTGATGGAGTCTTTAGGGTTTTCTATGTATAATACCATGTCATCTGCAAATAATGACAGTTTCACTTCCTCCTTACCAATTTGGATCCCTTTTATTTTTTCTTCATGTCTGATTGCTGTGGCTAACACTTCCAGTACTATGTTAAATAAGAGTGGTGAAAGTGGGCATCCCTGTCTTGTTCCTGTTCTTAAGGGAAATGTTTTTAGGTTTTGCCCATTGAGTATGATGTTGGCTGTAGGTCTTTCATATATGGCCTTTATTATGTCGAGATATGATCCCTCTATTCCCACATTGCTGAGCATTTTTATCAGAAATGGGTGCTGAATTTTGTCAAATGCTTTTTCAGCATCTATTGATATCATGTGGTTTTTTTTTTTCACTTTTTTTTAACTTATCTTTATTGTTGAATGTATTACAGATGTTCCTCATTTTTCCCCCATTGCCCCCCTCCTCCCCATTCCCGCCCCCCTCCTGCCTTTCCCCACACTGTTGTCTGTGTCCATAGGTTATGCATATATACATATAAGTTCTTTGGTTTATTTCTTCCCACCCCCCAAACCCCCTTCCCTTTGAGGTTTGTCAGTCTAACAACCAATTTGTACTTCTTAATCCCTTCACCTTTTTCACCCATCCCCCCAGCCCCCACCCATCTGGTATCTAACAAAAGTTCTCTGTATCTATGAGAATGTTTCTGTTCTGCTGTTCATTTTGTTTGTAGATTCAATTGTTGATAGATACGTATTTATTGCCATTTGTTTGTTCATATTTTTTTATCTTTTTCTTCAAGAAGACCCTTCAACATGTCATATAATAATGGTTTGGTGCTCATGAACTCCTTTAGCTTTTCCTTGTCTGGGAAACTCTTTATATGGCCATCGATTCTAAATGACAGCTTTGCAGGATAGAGTAATCTTGGTTGTAGGTTCTTGCTTTTCATCACTGAATATTTCTTGCCACTCTCTTCTGGCCTGCAAAGTTTCTTTTGAGAAATCAGCTGACAGTCTTATGGGAACTCCCTTGTAGGTAACTAATTGCTTTTCTCTTGCTGCTTTTAAGATTCTTTGTCGTGAACCTTTTGCATTTTGATGATGATGTGTCTTGGTGTGGGCCTCTTGGGGTTCATCTTGTTTGGCACTCTCTGTGCTTCCTGGACTTGGATGTCTGTTTCCTTCAACAAGTTAGGGAAGTTTTCTGCCATTATTGTTTCAAATAGGTTTTCAATTTCTTGTTCTCTCTCTTCGCCTTCTGGCACCTCTAAGATGCGAATGTTGGCACGTTTGAAGTTGTCCCAGAGGCTCCTTACACTATCCTCATTTTTTTGGATTCTTTTTTCTTTTTGCTGTTCTGATTGGGTGTTTTTTGCTTCCTTATGTTCTAAATCGATGGTTTGCTTCTTGGCTTTACCTACTCTACTATTGAATCTGTGTAAACTATTCTTTATTTCAGTTAATGCATCCTTCATTTCTGACTGGTCCTTTTTTATGCTCTTGAGGCCCTCACTAAGTTCACTGAGGTTCTCACTAAGTCCATTGAGCATCCTTATAAGCAGTATTTTGAACTCAGCATCTGTTAGGTTGCTTAACTCCATTTCACTTAGTTCTTTTCCTGGAGTTTTGTTCTGTTCTTTCATTTGGGACCTGTTTCTTTGTCTCCTCATTTTGGCTGCCTCCCTGTGTTTGCTTCTATGTATTACTTAGCTAGAGGTATGGGACTAGCTGAGACCAGATGCTGCTTGTTTGAAAGAATTTAGGAAAAGCTGAAGCAGGCTCCAAACAGGCCAATCCTATGGTCAAGCAACTGGCAACAGCTTGGGTGGGCCTGAAAGTTGGGTGGGGCGGGGCCTCAGGGAATCACCAGGGCGGGGCCAACAGTGTGAGCCAGGTAGCTGGAGTCCCAGATATGGCGGTGTCTGCCAGCCCAGGGAAGGGCTCACCAAAGGAACAAAAGCCTCTGATAGCACGTCTGTCCAGGAGAAAGCTGCCTCTCCAGCCCTCGCTCCAATGCCAAAAAGCTCAGTTCTTCCCCATATGACTCTGGTGCCTTTCAAGCTGCCTCCCGCTTGCTGGAGCCTGGAGGGTGCGAGTCCGAGTAAGTCCGTGTGTGGGCCCTTTAAGAGGAGCTGCCAGGGGCTCCAGCCGCCTCAGCCTCAGTTCCCGCTGGTTTTTCCAGCCAGAAGTTATGGGAACTTCTCTTCCTGGCACTGGACCCCTGAGCTGGGCGCCTGGTGTGGGACGGGGACCCCTCAGTCCTCAGGGAGGACCTTCCCAGCCGAGGTGTCCTCCTGATTTTTATCCGCCACACGTGGGTGTGGGACCAGCCCGTCCGCCTCCGCCCCTCCTACCAGTCTCGATGGGGCTTCTTCTTTAATTTCGTAGTTGTAGGACTTCCATTCAGCTCGATTTCAGGTGGTTTTGAATGATGGTAGTTCTGTAGTTTAGTTGTAACTTTGATGTGGTTGTGGGAGGACGCGATACCGCGTTTACCTACGCCGCCATCTTGACCGGAAGTCTCGATATCATGTGGTTTTTATCTTTCATTTTGTTTATCTGG
This sequence comes from Tadarida brasiliensis, assembly GCA_030848825.1. Lineage (NCBI taxonomy): Eukaryota > Metazoa > Chordata > Mammalia > Chiroptera > Molossidae > Tadarida > Tadarida brasiliensis. Next base: position 41,324,447 of record CM061272.1, on the reverse strand, counting down.
TGTATCACATTTATTGATTTGCGAATATTGTACCAGCCTTGCATCTCTGGGATGAATCCCACTTGGTCATGGTGAATAATTTTTTTGATGTATTGCTGGATCCGATTTGCTAGTATTTTGTTAAGGATTTTGGCATCTATGTTCATCAGGGATATTGGGCTGTAGTTTTCTTTCTTTGTAGTGTCTTTTTCTGGTTTTGGAATTAGAATTAGGCTGGCCTCATAAAAGGAGTTTGAAAGTCTTCCTTCTTCTTGAATTTTTTGAAATAGTTTGAGGAGAATGGTGTTAGTTCTTCCTTGAATGTTCGCTAAAACTCCCCCGTGAAGCCCTCCGGGCCTGGGCTTTTGTTTGCTGGGAGAGTCTTGATTACATCTTCAATTTCCTTAGTTGTTATTGGTCTGTTCAAGTTTTCTATTTCTTCCCAGTCCAGTTTTGGGAGACTATGTGTTTCTAGAAATTTGTCCATTTCGCTTAGATTGTCAAATTTGTTGCCATATAAATGTTCATAGTATTTGTTAACGATCCTTTGTATTTCTGTGGTGTCAGTTGTTACTTCTCCTCTTTCATTTCTGATTTTGTGTATTTGGGTTCTCTTTGTTTCGTGGTGAGTCTAGCTAAGGGCCCATCAATCTTGTTTATCTTTTCAAAAAAACAGCTCTTTGTTTCATTGATCCTTTGAACTGTTTTTTTTGGTCTCTATGTCATTTATTTCTGCTCTGATCTTTACTATTTCCTTCCTTCTACTTGCTCTGGGGTTTTCTTTTTGTTTGCTTTCTAGTTCTTTAAGTTGTGAGGTTAGATAGTCTATTAGAAATTTTTCTTGTTTCTTGAGGTAGGCCTGTAGTGCTATGAACTTCCCTCTCAGAACTGCTTTCACTGTATCCCATAGATTTTGTGTTGTTGTATGTTCATTTTCATTGGTTTCCAGGAAGTTTTTAATGTCTTCCTTGATCTCCTCGGTAACCCATTCATTGTTTAATAACATGCTATGTAGCCTCCATGTGTTCAAATGTCTTTGCATGTTCTTGTTGCAGTTGATTTCTAGTTTCATGCCATTGTGATCTGAGAAGATGCTTGACATGATTTCAATCCTCTTGAACTTGTAGAGACTTAGTTTGTATCCTAACATGTGGTGTATGTTTGAGAATGTCCCATGTGCACTTGAGAAGAATGTGAATTCTGTAGTTTTGGGGTGTAATTCTCTCTAGATATCTATTAAGTCCATTTGGTCTAGTGCTTCATTTAGAGTCTCTGTTTCCTTGTTAATTTTTTGTCTAGAGGATCTATCCAGTGATGTCAGCGGGGTGTTGAAGTCCCCTGCTATGATTGTATTGCAGTCGATTTCTCCTTTGAAGTCCTCCAGAAGATTTTTAATATATTTTGGTGCTCCTATATTGGGTGCATATATGTTTGCCAAGGTTATATCTTCCTGTTGGGTAGATCCTTTCAATATTATGTAGTGACCTTCTTTGTCTCTAGTTATGGCCTTCATTTTGAAATCTGTTTTATCAGATATGAGTATTGCTACCCCAGTTTTTTTTTTTTTCCTTCCCGTTTGTTTGGAAGATTTTTTCCATCCCTTCACTTTCAACCTATGTGAGTCTTTTGTTGTGAGGTGGGTCTCTTGTAAACAACATATATATGGGTCATGCTTTCTTATCCAATCAGCTACTCTGTGTCTTTTTATCGGAGCATTCAAACCATTTACATTTAAGGTGATTATTGATATGTACTTATTTACTGCCATTTTTGTTTAGTGTGGTTCTATTTTCCTTCCTATTGCTTCTACTAATTACAGCAGTCCTTTTAACATTTCTTGCAGTGCTGGTTTGGTGCTAATATATTCCCTTAGCCTTTTTTTGTCTGGGAAGCTCTTTATTTGACCTTCTATTTTGAATGATAGCCTTGCTGGGTAGAGTAGTCTTGGATTCAGATCCTTGTTTTTCATGACCTTCATTACTTCATGCCATTCCCTTCTGGCCTGTAGTGTTTCTGTTGAGAAGTCAGCTGATAGCCTTATGGGGGTTCCTTTGTAGGTAACCTGTTGCTTATCTCTTGCTGCCTTTAGGATTCTCTCTGTCTTTAATTTTTGGCATTTTAATTACTATGTGTCTTGGTGTGTGCCTGTTTGGGTTCTTCTTACTTGGGGCTCTCTGTGCTTCTTGAACTTGAATGCCTTCTTCCTTCACCAAATTAGGGAGGTTTTCTGTCACTATTTCTTCAAATATATTCTCTAACCCTTGCTCATTTTCTTCTTCTTCGGGGACTCCTATGATGTGAATATTATTACGTTTCCAGTTGTTCCACAGTTCTCTTAAGCTGTCTTCCTGTTTTTTCCTTTTGGTTTTCTGATTGGTTGATTTTTTCTACCCTGTCTTCTAATTCACTGATCCAGTCCTCAGCTTCCTCTACTCTGCTGTTTAGTCCTTCCAATGTGTTCTTTATTTCTGCTATATCATTCCTCATTTCTTCTTGGTGCTTCTTGATTTCCAGTTTGTTGATTTTCAATGTTTCTATGTCTTTACTCATGGTGTTTATGTCCTTACTCATGCTGTTGAGCTTCCTCAATATCGTGGCTCTGAATTCTAGCTCTGTTAACTTGCTTAACTGCATTTCATTTATCTCATCTTGGTAGAGGTCTCTTGTTCTTTCATTTGGGATCTGTTTCTTTGTTTCACCATTTTGTCTATCTCAGTGGGTTTTGGAGCCTGCCAAATTTTCCCTGTGGATGTTGGTGTTCTGCTGTTTGTGGCTCCCTCGACTGGGTCTGGATGAGCGTGGGAGGACCCCCGTTAAACACCATTGTCAAGTCTTACTTTCCTGAGTAGATTTTCAAGCCCAGGGAAGGTTCAGTTATCCTCTAGCTTTTTGCCTAGAAGCTGTTAGTCAAGGTTACTTGAAGAGCCTTGGGTTCTCAGTTGAATGAAAACCTCCCTCAGGTGTTTAGCGTAAGAGGATTTCCCAAGGGTGGGGCATATGCTGGTAGTTAAGGAGCCTCAATTTGCATTTCAATGGCCCGCCTGGGTGGGGTTGAATCTCTGAGGAAGGGGCTGCCGCCTCTCCCCAGAACCCTGGGAAGTTGTAAGATGGCCATCGTCCTGTGTGGCAGCAACTCAACAAAAGCTCTGAGTGCCCTCCAAATCCTGAGTGTCCCCACACAATTCCAGTCCAGTCCGCCCTCCCTCTGCTGGAGCCCAAGGTGAGTGGTTGTGGCTATTTTAGCGCTCTGTCCCGGCCCTCTGCACTGTGGAGCAGGCTTGGGAATTTAACCCCGAGGGCGGTGCTCACAGCTAAGACCGCTGCTGTCCATGGGCTCCCAGCCCCCCTCTTGCGCCTCTGCAATCCTACCAGGGTCCATTCAGTATCCCTGGTTATGTACTCCTCGCAAGCTGCTTTTCTGTTGCTTTTTCCTGACGATTTGTCTTTATTTTAGTTGTAATTCCAGTTTGGTCCTGGGAGATGGTCTGTGTAGCTTCCATTCACTCTGCCACCATTTTTCCCTATTACAACATGATTTTTAAAAACATGTACAAGATGATTGGGAAGTGATTACCACACCACAGTTAAGTTAATTCACACACCCAGCACCTCACATGGTTACCTTTGTGTGTGGGGGGGGGGAGGGAAGGGGGTGCTTATCTACTCAGCGAATTTCAAATATGCAATAGAGTATTATTAATTCCAATACCATGCTGTATATTAGATCCTCAGAGCTTATTCATCTTATAATGGAAAATTTGTATACTTTGACCAACATCTTCGCATTTTTCTTACCCTTTAGTCCCTGGCAACCACTATTTTACTCTCTGGTTCTGTGAGTTAGACTTCTTAGATTCCACATATAAGTGAGGTCATGTTGTATTTGTTTTTCTGTGTCTGGCTTATTTCACTTAGCATTATGTCCTCCAGGTTCATCCATGTTGTTGGAAATAACAGGATTTTCTTCTTTTTATGGCTGAATAATATTCCATTGTGTGTGTATATATATTTTTTCTTTATTATTTATAGTATTATTTATTTAAAAACATTTAGGTTGTTTCCATATCTTGACTAGTATTGTGAATAATACTGCCATGAGTATGCAGAAATCTCTGAGGTAGTGATTTCATTTCTTTTGAATGTATATGTGGAGGGAGAAACTTCTTTTTTTTTCAAATTACTGTTCAGTTTTTCTGAAGCTTCTCTTTGTTCTCTAGAATTGTTAGCACTTCCTCTAAAGCAGTGTTTTAGAAACCTTAAATAATTTAACCTCTGACTTATCTATTTCTTCTAGGTTGTCTTATTTGTTAGCATATAATTGTTCGAAATAGTCTCTTATGATCCATAGTATTTCTGTGGTATCAGTGTAACTTCTCTTTCATTTCTGATTTTATTTGAGTCCTCTTTTATTCTTCATTAGTCTAGCTAAATGTTTGTTATAGATACAGAGAACAGATAGATGCTTACCAGAGGAGAATGGGGTTGGGAGGTGGGTGAAAGGGGTGAAGGAGGTCAAGTTGATATTGTTGTAATAACCTGGTTATTAATTAACAGGAAAGGAGAGGGGGAAGAACAGGTAATATAAGCATGCCATTTATACAGCTTTGCCAGAAAGCTGCAGTTAAACACTCTCCAGGTCTATTCCCCACAGATCGATGGGGCAAGGGACTGGACAAAGGCAGTTTAGATGCATGCCTAGTAAGGTCTGGGTGACCTGGGAAGATGCTTACCTGTCAGTCACACCTGAGAACAGGTAATTGGCCAGAATAGGGTGTGAAATCTGAGATACTTAAGCTCCTGAACAAAGGGAATTCTCCCTTTTTTCTTGCTCTCTTGCTGCTCTTGCCTGACTCTTGGCTTGCAGGGCTGACTCTCATGCTCCTATGGACTAATGGACTGTGATTAGCCTCATGCTACACTGGACTTAACTCCACCATGGAACAGAAACTCTGTACACTGGCTTTGCTCCTAGCTCTGCTGAATTCCCAGCTACCCCTCTTCTAGGACTTGTTTAAAGGAAGTGGTACTTTGCAAACCAAGGGATATAATAAAAGTCATTCATCCTCACGTGGGAGTCTCAGAATATTCTTTTTCTTGAGGTATCATAAGAACCCTACTCTCTAGCAACAGAGAAAGGCAATTCATGAAATTCTCCAGTAACAAATTGATGGTGAATGGATAGTAACTAGACTTTCAGGGGTGATCACTTTTAGAGTATACATATATTGAATTAATAATGTATACCTGAAGCATATAATTTTAAAGAAAAAAAAAAATGTCCTGAGTGTGACATTGTTAGAACAATCATCTAGGCATTTTAACTTTGATGGCACTTTCAGTACTAATCAGTCAGTTTTTTCTATCACCAGTGGTACTACCTCTTTCATTTAAATGTCTCTCTGCCTCTTCCCCATCTTTTGGCTATATTTTGCCTGTTGACTATTATGCTGATTTTTCTTAAAAACAAAAACTGATATTGACTATAAAAGGGTTCCCCCCCCCCCCCCCACGGTATGCTTATTTTTGTCTCACTTGTTTTTATCTGACTCAGAGTATCCTTTCAGTTTGTTCTTTAGGTTATCTCCTTGGTCAGTTCCTAGAATTTACCCAGCTCTCAGTCAAGTCCAATCTCCTGTGCTATTTGTTACATTCAAACATGAGATTTCTTAGCCCTTAATTAGATTCCTACTTGAAGAGTTAGATATCATTGCAACCCACCCACTTTGACCTTTGTCTTTTGCTGAAACATGTAACACAAGCAATATTCTTTTTCTTCTTAGAAATAAATGACAGGTATCAAGTAGTAATGACCACTTTAGGTTCTGTGTCATTTAAATATTTGGCTCTAAGTAACAGAAAGCCTAATTTAAACTGTCTTAATAAAAGGGACTTTATTGATGCCTGTATTTGAAGAGTCCAGAGTTGTGTGTATACATGTGTGTGTCATTGTGCATACATGCATGTATATATGAGAAATATATATCAAAATGACAGTCAACTTTAGATGTCATGTTTATACTTCATTTTCAGAAAAAGGAATGAGAAAATAATGTATTGCTCTGGCATTCCAAACAAAGAATCTTATTGGACTAGTCACATGTCCACCTCTAAATAAACCACTACAGCTAGAGGAATGTAATATATTACACGGCTTAAAATAATCAGGGCTGACCCCTTCAAAGCATATGGGCACTAAAGAGTAGTAGTGTTGGTTACTAATAGGACAGAGAAACATAGGAATGGCTTCTAGGTAGGCAACCAGTCATGTTTATTACAGTGGCCCTGGGCATCTGTGGAAATGAAAAATACAGTTCGTTTTAGATAAAAATGTACATTAGGTTCATGTTGTAATACATGGCAATAATTGATAAAATATAAAAAGAGAAACCGAAAGTATTAATATGTAGTCAGAACAATAAATAAGTGAAACATCTCTATACAGTAGTAGCACAAAGGGATGAGTAGAGCTGTAACTGTTCTGGAAGTGGGCAGTGGCTGCCAAGAATTTGGCTCCTGCTGGGTAATTAAAATTAAAAGTGCTCCATACAAAACAGAAGACTGGAGTAAGGTGATGACTTAAAGTCATGAAGGGAGGCCGAATAGTACTGTTCTTGACCGCTGCTGGAATTTAATGGCTTAAAGAAGCTGGACCTACCAAGGTAGGAGCGTGCAGACAGTCTCGCAATCAGAAACTGAACCACACTTGGGCTCAGTGACTAGGTTTGTAATAGCCACATTATCGCTTAGAGACAAGAACTCAAACTTATCTTTTATAAGACCTGGTTCTGAACTGCATTCCCAGATGGCAAGGCAGAGGAATTGTATTAGGAAGTAGGCATAGTGGCAAGAGGAATGGAGAACAAAAACAAATAATCCTGTCTCTCCAAATAAGCTTGCAGCAAAAATTCTAAAATGAATGAAAAAGATCCAGTGCCAAGAAAAACTCATCCAATAATATTAATGTTAGAACACAGATTCAATCCTGATGTAAATAATTTTAAGAACCCATCCAGCAAAGACTTTTGATGAGTGTCTGTGCCCAAAGAGAAAAAGGACTCACATTTATTAAAAATGAACTGTAAATTATGAAACAAAAAGTAATAAAAACAGGTGGATATGAAGAACCAATTAGAACTCTTAGAAATGAAAAGTACAGAGGTTGAGATTTGAAAAAATCAAGTGTGATAAACTTTTAGACTCAATCCAGGCAGAAAGGGTAAGTAAATTAGAAGATAGTGCTGAAAACTGTAACTAGAATGTAACACAAAAAAGGCATTTTTTAAAAGAAAAGAACAAATTGATAATTGAGTTTCCAGCATATATCTAATAGGAAAATATGGTTGAAGAGCATTATTTGAAGAGCTAAGTGAGAACTGTCTAGAATTCAAGAAAGACATGAGTGCTCAGATTACAAACACCGTCTGAATTCCAAGCAGGGTGAATATATCCTCCTAAATAGATCTCAGTAAAACTATAGAACATTACAGATAAATAGAAAACTGTGAAACCAAACAGAGAAAAAGAAAAAAGACTTTCCTTACACGAGAACAACAATTAGACTGAAGCATTAATCTCCTAGCAATAATAGATGCCAGGAAACAGTACAGCGGTAGCTTCAATGTGCTGAAGGAAAGTACATGGCAACTACAACCTTATAATCACCTGAACTGTTATTCAAGAGTAAAGTCAAAATAAAGCCAGTTTCAAATTTGCAAAGTCTACAAGAGTTTACTACTCACAGATCCTCATTGAAAGAACTTAACGGATGAACTTCAGAGGAGCAGATCCAGAGGGGAGGCATTAAAGAGTAATCCAACTCTAGCCGATTTGGCTCAGCGGTTGGAGCATCGGCCCTCGGACCAGAGAGACCCACCAGGTTTGGTTCCCGCTAAGGACACGTACCTTGGTTGCAGTTTGTCCCCAGCCCCGGTTGGGGTCGTGTGGGTGGCGGCCGGTTGATGTGTCTCTCTCACATCGATGTTTCTCTCTCTCTCTTCCTCCCTTTCTCCCTCCTCCTCTATCTGAGGATAAATGCAAAAATATCCTCGAGTGAGGATTAAAAAATAAAAAAGTAAAAAAAAAATAGAGTGATCCAATTGATAAAATGTTGATAAATATAGTACCTTTTTTTTTTTTTTTTTTAAGTTTTAGGGTTTTATTTTGTTTTGTTTTTTGTTGTTGTTTTTTAAGGTAAAGCTAAAACTCTAGACAGTCATGAAATGGAGTGTTCTCTATGGTGGTTATAGCATGCTCCGGTCATTGTGTTCAGAATAAAATTTCTGCATAATCTTAGACTTTAACAAAACTTATTAACATGTATGTAAAAAATTAAAAATAGCCAGTTGAAGAAAAGAAATATCAATAATTTCTAAGTCAGTACAAAAGAATGAGGAGAATATAGAGAAAAAATGTAGTAACTCAAGATGATAGGAAAGAAGGAAAAAGATGATAAACAGAAAACACAAAATAGGGTAGTGACAATAGCCCAAATAGGTCAGAAAAGATGATTAAATTCATCTATGAAAAGAAATTTTCAAAACAGTTAAAAAGCAGTTCATTTCCTTTATAAGATATATGGAAAATTTGAAATAGAAAAATATCCCCACTAAATTATAACCATAGAGTACTAATGTAATCATATTAATATCAGTAATGTCAAATGTTGAGGCAAGGAACATTAATAGGAATAAAGAATCACACTATTAAAAAGAACGCTCCTCCAAGATGATAGAGCAATTTTGAACTGTATGACTCTAAACATAGTCTCAAAATGTAACCCACAATTTGATGAAATTACACAAAGAATGATAAATCCACAATCATGGTGAAAGATTTTACCACTATTTTCAGAAACCAGTATATGAGATGGCAAAAAGAAGGATATAGAACATTTCCACAACAAATTAACAAGGTTAATAAAATGAATTTATACATATAGATTATAGATTAGAATCCTGTCTTCAGCTAATAGTTTATATGTTCTTTTCAGGTACACATGGCACATTAAAATACACCAAAAGAAAGTGAAAATTTTAATAAGTACTTGTCTTAGATACTAGTTTCCTTTACCACAATGAAAATAAATTAACAAAAAGTGTTGTTTTTTTTTAAATTCTCACCTGAGTATATTTTTTACATTTGTCTTCAGACAGAGTGGGAGGAAGGGAGAGAGGGAGAGAAATATCGATGTGAGAGAGACACATCGATTGGTTGCCACCCACACGACCCCAACTGGCCAGGGATGAACCGCAACCGATGTATGTGCCCTTGGCCGGAATCGAACCCGGGACTCTTTGGTCTGCAGGCCGATGCTCTAACACGCTAAGGGCGTGTACCTCGGTTGCGGTTTGTCCCCAGCCCCGGTTGGGGTCGTGTGGGTGGCGGCCAGTCGATGTGTCTCTCTCATGTCAATGTTTCTCTCTCTCACTTCCTCCTTCTCTCCTTTCTGTTCTATCTGAAGATAACTGCAAAAATGTCCTCCAGTGAGGATAAAAAAAAAAGAATGGGATAACTCAATGTAATAAACAAAAATTTCACTAAGGTTTCTGTGATATACGACAGAGTAATCCTAACATTCAGATGGAATAGAAAATGGCAAGTAATTTTTACAGTGATTTTGAATAACAAGATTGGGAGATTTGCCATACATAATATGAAGTACTATTGTAAAGCCTATGTAATTAAGACAGTATGGTATCGGCACATGCAAATCCCATGGATTACCAGAACACAAAAGAAAGCCAGAAACAGATGGACATAAACAGATACATGTTATTTGTTTAGTACAGTGGCTACAACCACATACAACTATTTAAATTTTAAATGTAAGATGCCGCCCTGGCCGGTTTGGCTCAGCGGTTAGAGCGTCAGCCTGCGGTCCAGAGAGACCCGGGTTCGGTTCCCGCTAAGGACATGTACTTCGGTTGCAGTTTGTCCCCGGCCCTGGTTGGTCGTGCGGGTGGCAGCCACTCGATGTGTTCCTTTCACGTCGATGTTTCTCTCTCTCTCTCTTCCTCTCTCTCCCTCCCACTCTATCTGAACAAAAAATGGAAAAATGTCCTTGGGTGAGGATAAAAAAAATAAAATAAAATAAAATAAATGTAAGATGCCTAGTGTTAATAACTGCAATATTGGTTCTCAGCATTTATGGTATTCTAGTATTTAGTGCTGTTTTAAAGTATTTTTGATATATCTTTGTGGAATGTTTGGCTGTTTTTGTAAAACCTTAGATATTTATGTCTTGGGACATCGCAAGGGAATTATATGTTCTGTTACAACTTTCAAACTGAGTGAATGGTGCATATAGTATTTTTTTTAAAGTATTCTAGCTCTAACCGGGTGGCTCAGTTGGTTGGAGCATTGTCCCATACATCAAAAGGTTGTGGGTTCTCTCCCTCCCTCCCTCCCTCCCTCCCTCCTTCTCTCCCTCTAAAATATTGCAATAAGCATATCCTTGGGTGAGGATTAAAACAAAACAAAAAATAATCTGTATTTCCATAATCTCAAAAGGAAGAAGGAAATTGTCAAAGCAAACTTCTGTTACAAAAAGAGGCAAAATATGAAATTGACAGTATTAAAATTGATTTGGTATCCCTGATGAAATTAAGAGATAACAAATTAGAAATGTTTTCTTTGACACAACCTAGGTCATTATCAATAAAGTTTCAGTTTCTGCAAAAATAAAGAAATAATTAAAAGGATAGAGAGAGATCTCAAAGAAGAGATGAAACAGTTTGAAGATGGAGTTGGTAATTACATTTCTAGTTAATATAGAGAGATTCTTTCAGCATTTGGAAAAATTTACCAAAAATATGCTAACAACTCATTTGCAATGCTTTCTAAGAAAAGCAAATTCATTTTTTATTTTTTGTGCTTATTTCAAATTTCAATTTTTGTGTGGTTTATTTTTATATAATATTTTGCTGTATTTTCCTGCCAATTTATATTAGAATGACAGTGTATGCTTAACACATTTTTATTAGTTTATGTTTTTATGTGATGTTCTGAAATGTTACTAATTTTTTAAAAATACGCTTTTATTGATTTTAGAGAGAGAGAAGGTGGGGGGAAGATCAGTGAGAGAGAGGAAATATCGATCAGTTGCCTCCTGCATGCCCCCCATTGGGGATTGAGCCCACAACCCGGGCTTGTGTCCTGACCAGGAATTGAACCTGTGATCTCTCGGTGCACGGGACGATGCTCAACCAACAGAGCCACAGCGGCCAGGGCTTACTAATATTTTACTGAAGGTGTATTAAACATTAAATTTTACTTGTTAAAACATGAATTCTGAATTTAAAAAAAACAACCAATATTAATGTTTTCATATTACATAAAATAAGTATTGAAATACCCCTACTGTCATTTTGCTTTAATGTTTTATTTCTGTCTAGTACATGTCTGCTATAGGAGTCAACAGATGTTGGTTTTTTTTTTTTTTAATTTTTTTATTAAATTTATTGGGGTGACATTGGTTAATATGATCATATAGGTTTCAGGTGTGGGTTTCTGTTACAAGGTCTGTGTATTGCACTGTGTGCCCACCACCCAAAATCAAATCATCTTCCATCACCATATAGTAGCACCCCCACACACACACACCCCCGCCCCCCTTCCCTCTGGTAACCATTTATGTTCAGGAGTTTCAGTTTTATATCCCACATATGAGTGAAATCATATGGTTCGTATCTTTTTCTGCCTGACTTATTTCACTTAGCATAATAATCTCAAGGTCCATTAATGTTGTTGCAAATGTTGGAAGTATTTAATCCTTTCTTTCTTTGCGGGGGTGGGGGGGGGTCAGTCCTCACCCAAGGATATTTTCCCATTGATTCTTAGAATAGAAGGGAGGAAGGGGGGAAGGGAGGGAAGGAGGGGTGGGGGAGGGGAGAGAGAGAGAGAGAAAGAGAAACATCTATGCAAGAGAGACACATTGGTTGGTTGCCTCCTGCACAACCCCAACTGGGGCTGAGGATCAAACCTGCAACCCAGGCCTCCCCAGTCCAGAGTTCCAGTGCCAGGAAGAGAAGTCCCCATGATTTCTGACTGTAAAGACCAGCAGGAATTTAGGCTGAAGGAAACAGAGGGCTAGTGGGGTCCCAAGCAGTTTCTCTTTTTTATTTATTTATTTTTTTAATTTTTTTTAATCCTCACCCGAGGACATTTTTCCATTTTTTGTTCAGATAGAGTGGGAGGGAGAGAGAGGAAGAGAGAGAGAGAGAAACATCGACGTGAAAGGGACACATCGAGTGGCTGCCACCCGCACGACCAACCAGGGCTGGGGACAAACTGCAACCAAGGTACGTGCCCTTAGCGGGAACCGAACCCGGGTCTCTCTGGACCGCAGGCTGACGCTCTAACCGCTGAGCCAAACCGGCCAGGGCCCCAGGCAGTTTCTCTTAAAGGGCCCATGCATGAACTTACTCAGCCTCATTATTTCTGAGCTCCAGCACTAGGGCAACAGCTTGAGACATACATGGAAGAACTGAAGTGTCTGGTATCAGAGTGAGAGCTGGGAGTGGGCAACTTTCTCCCAGACAGAGGTGGTGGCAGAAGCTATTGTTTTGATGAGCCCTCCCCCCACAGAGTACCATATCTGACACTCCATCAATCTAGCTCATACTGCTTGTCCCACCCTGGTGATACCCTGAGGCCCCATCACACACAACTTTTAGCCTCACCTAAGTTTTTCCAGTGGTTTTTCCATGCGAATAATTGGTCTTGGCTCATGCTTCAGATTTTTCCTAAAATGTCTCAAACAAGCAGCATCTGGCCTCAGTGTGCCTTGTACCTCTTGCTAAGTGGCCCAGCCCCGGCACTAGCAGCAGCCAGCCTTGGTTTGCAGCTTGACCTCGCCTGGCTACCTCTAAGCCCAGCACTAGTAGTATCCATCTGCAGATCACTTTGTTGCTCATGCTGCATGGGCCTGAGCAGAACACAGGCAGCAGCTGACTTTGGCCTGCACCTCCCAGGAGTACATCCAGTGGACAGCTTCAGACCATGTAGAAGCATCACCACCGAACCACCTCCACAAACGACATACTCAAGGGGGCAGACTCAGAGGTCACCAGAACCCCACTGAAGTAAGTACTGCTCTGTGCAGTGTACTCCTGCACAGCTGATCCTCCATGGTAGTTAGAGGTCATTGGTCAGTGGTCACAGCCAAGCTTTGCAGCTGATGGCCTGGGGGGTAAATTCCTCCCATTGATGTACCAGCAGCAGTCAAGGCTCAATTACAAGAGGAGGGTGTATAAAGCCCACACAGTGTATACAGCCCACACCGGGGCACACCTCAAGTGCCCAGCTTGGGTGATCGAGGAGGCTGTGCCACTGGACCCTGCAGAACACCTACTACATTAGGCCACTCTACCAAGCCCAGGAGACGTAGCAGCTCTACCTAATATATAGAAACAAACGGAGGGAGGCTGCCAAAATGAAAAGACAAACTTGTCCCGAAGAAAGAACAGAACAAAACTCTAGAAAAAGAACTAAACAAAGTGGAGAAAAGCACTCTAACTGATGCAGAGTTCAAAACACTTATAAGGATGCTCAATGAACTTTGTTAGAACAAAGAACCAGTTAGAAATAAAGGGTATACTAATTGAAATGAAGAAGAATTTATAGGGAATCAACAGTAGAGTAGAAGAAGCCAAGAATTAAATCAGCAATTTGAAATATAAGGAAGCAAAAAACACCCAATCAGAACAGCAAAAAGAATCCAAAAAAATGAGGATAGTGTAAGGAGCCTCTGGGACAACTTCAAGTGTACCAACATTTGCATCATGGAGGTGCTAGAAGGAGAAGAGAGAGAGCAAGAAATTTAAAACCTATATGAAAAATACTGACAGAAAACTTCCCTAACTTGGTGAAAGAATTAGACACACAAGTCCAGGAAGCACAAAGAATCCCAAACAAGATGAACTCAGAGACCCACACCGAGACTTATTTACAATGCAAAAGGTTAAAGACAAAGATAATCTTAAAGGCAGCAAGAGAAAAGCAGTTAGTTACCTACAAGGGAGCTCCCCTAAGACTGTCAGCTGATTTCTCAGCAGAAACTTTGCAGGCCAGAAGGGATTGGCAAGAAATATTCAAAGTGATGAAAAGCAAGGACCTATAACCAAGCCAACACTACCCAGCAAATCTATCATTTAGGATTGAAGGACAGATAAAGAGCTTCCCAGACAAGAAAAAGCTAAAGGAGTTCACCACCAAACCAGTATTATATGAAATATTAAAGGGTCTTCTTTAAGAAGAAGAAGAAGAAGAAAAAAAGGTAAAAAAATATGAGCAGTAAAATGGCAATGAATACATATCCATCAACGATCGAATCTAAAAAAGAAAATAAACAAGCAGAACAGAAACAGACAGATACAGAGAACATTTTGACAGTTGCCAGATTGGAGGGAGGTTGAGGGGATGGGTGAAAAAGATGAAGGGATTAAGAAGTGCAGATTGATTGTTACAGAATAGTCATGGGGATGTAAAGTATAGCATAGGACATATAGTCAATACTCTAATAATAATTGTGTATAATGGGTATGAGATTTATTGGGGTGATCACTTAATAAGTTATGTCCAATCACAGGGGTGTACACCTGAAACTAATATAGTAATGTGTGTCAACTATAATTGAAAACGATTTAAAATTGGAAAAAAGTAAAAATAAAAAACAAAAACAGAGACCTTTTTTTTCTATCACCATTTATCCCTTCCACCTCCACCCCTCTTTCACCTCCACCCCTTCATCCCCCTCCACCCCTTCATCCCCCTCACCATCACTACACTGTTTCCATGCCCATGAGTTCTCTCTTTCTTATTTTTCTTTTTTGCTGAATCCCTCCCCCCCCACATCCCACCCCCAGAGCTTTCTGCCTGCTCTCTATCTATGAGTCTGTCTCTACTTTGCTTGATAATTCAATTTTTTCATTAAATTCTACATATGAGTGAAATCATATAGTACTTGAAAAGAAAGACTTATTTAAATGCATAGTTTACATTTGGACCATACATTCATTTAATTAAAAAAGTAAAAAGTATAGATTGAGCATTTACTATGTAATAGGCACCACTAGACACTGTGGACCATGTTGAACAAGACAAACAAGCTCCTGCCCTCAAAGAGCTTACATTCTAGAGGGGGAGATACACAGTAAATGATTGACCAAATAAGCAAGAAAATTCTAGATTGTGATAAGAACCAGGATTGAAGTAAAGAAGATGCTGTGAGAAGTAACTTGTGGGGTAAGTGTTAGAATGCTGAGGGAGGAATGCATGAGGCCAGAGTGATGCAGGAAAAGAATTTTATTCAGGGCATCTGCAAAGCAGATATACTGAGTCCAAAGTGGTGTCAGCCCCGAACTACAAAGGGGGTTTGCTTATATAGGGTAGATGTTTACAGCCTCTAGGCCCGGGGTCTTATCAAACTTATCCGGCCATTGCAACGCCTTCATTCTGCCTGTGTAGGATGTGTTCGCCAGACATGAGCCTGGTCTGGGAGGCACATTTCAGTGACAAGGAGAAGAAACCCAGGCACATCTGTGCCTGTTCCAGAGAGAGAGGGAAGAAACCTTGAAACTGTCAGCAGTTTTTTCTGTTCTGACCTTGCAGTAAATACATTTGAGCTGAGACTTGAGTGCTGGGAATGAGCCAGTTGAGTCAAGATCTCTCCAGGGGGAATACATTCCAGTAGAAGGAAGAGTAAGTGAAAAGACCCTGAGTCAAGGAAGAGCTAAAGAAAACTTAAAGGAGGGAAGTGGGGCTAGAGTATAGAGAACAAGGAGTGTGGTGGTTAAAGGTGAAATTATGTTAGGCAGGAGCAAAATCATTCAGGGTTTTGTAGACCACAGCAAGGATTTTGAATGTTACTTTTAAATGCTTTGGGTTGCCATTCTTTTATTTAAATTAGGGGAATGACATGAAGTAATTTATGTTTTTGAACGATTTTTTTCTTTTCTGTGTGGAGAAGTTAATTGTACAGGAGTAAAAGTAGAAATGGAGAATGGTTAGGAGTTTATTATACTCAATAAGAAGTCATCCTTGGACCAGAGAAGCCACTAAAAAGTTTTTTAGCTTGAATGTAATGTTCCAAAAGCATGGTGTCAAAGTAAGAAAATTCAAACCTATAGAGAATTTTTATGAGTTTATTTGAGCCAAACTGTTGACAGTTGTCAGGAGGCAGAATCTCAATGGACTGAAATAATGCTCCAGAGAATGGCACTTTTGCACCTTATTTTGTACATTGCAATAAAAAGAGATGTAAGTGGCTTACATGAAATCCATTGGTGATAGATTAGGGAGATGGGAGAAAGCAAAGCATAGAAACCTCTGGGATTGAATAAAAAGTAAAATGATAGACACATAGTTAACAGTTAACAATTGACATGATAACAATAAGAATGAGAGGATTTATTGTCTCTGCCCTGGTGCATTGGTTGTACCTTGAGGGATCTGGAAAAAGGGGAGTGAACCTGACATTCCAAAGGTATGTTACAGATGCAAAAGACAATAGACAGGCTTAGTTAAGGTAAAGGTTGATGTTTGTCAGGAAAGATTCTAGCCTAGTACATGACTACCTGCCATAAACTGCTTTTAGTTAAAAAGTTTTAATTTCAGACCATCCTTTGTGGTTCCTTTAGGTCTCTGAGTTTGCAAGGCTACCATGCAGGCCTTCCCTTAGCTTGTTAGGTTAGCATGTGGCCCATTTTTGTCCACAATGGCATGGAGGTAATGGGTGAGAATTAGACTGAGAAACCAATTAGGAAGGCATTGGAAAACTTTACGTATAACGTTGTGTGTTAGAGCCAGAAGTAAGAGTGGAAGTAGTGTGAATGGAAAGGAAAAAGAATTTGAGACAGTGAAGAATGAAAAGTTGACAGGACTTTGTGTCTAATTCAGTGTCAAGAGAAGAAAAGGCATCAAGGATGATAACTAGAAGTCTGGTTACTAGAGAGGTATTAGTACCGTTGACAGAAATTTGGAGTACTGTCTTTGTTGGGGTTTGTGTATGGAGTGTTGGGCTTTAGATGTGATGTTGAGATAAAGGCCAGATACCCCGATGGGACTGTTTGTACAATTGCCCTGTGTACTCATGTGCCAATGTATAATACTATTACTGTCTTTAGATTTCTCTGCTTGTTCACTCTGCCCTTGCAAAGCACCAAAGTCTAATAAGAGTTCCTCTCATTATCACCCTTGACCTCCTTGCAGGGCAGAAATCATTTTACCTGCTGATACTGAGACAGGCCAGTAAGCCAGGACAAGCAGAATAGGGAAACTGAGACCAGTAGTTACACAGCAGTTTGCAGCAATCTAGTAAATCCTATCTTCCCTAAACCAGGGACACTTAAGAGGAGTAAATAAATGGTTTGCACTTCTCTCCAACCAGAAGGTAAATAGCTTAAATCACCCTACTCGGAGACAGAGAGCAGAAATCCAATTAGTGCCATTTGCCAACCACACCCAAAGACAGGTAAAGTTAAGAGAATAAACCTCATTTTGGTTCATCAGCATAAAGCTGATGAATATTCTATTGAGATCCTCCCCTAAGACTTCAGCTAAATTCCCAGCCTTTAAAACCCCTCAAACGAAGGTCCCAGCTCTCGCCCTCCTTCCCAGGAGCATGCCCACACCTTCCTCCACTTTCTTCCCCCACAGGCATGCATCTCCTAAACGCTAAGGGGTCCCACAAGGCTTGCAACCATGGCAGCAATGGGCAGTGGCAGTTCATCCTCGGCAAACCCCCTGAGCCTCTCCCCAAGGCCCCCTTTTCTCTGACTTCTTAGTGAGTCAAAGCAGACCAGCCTAGGCTCACTTCCTAGCCCTTCCTTGGTTCATTGTCCTCAGCTTTAATAAATGTCCTCTAAAATTCACCTGGACTCCTGTTGTGAAATTTTTCCTGCACGAAGTCAAGAACCCACACACTACTGGCTGGCCCTAGGCAGACCCGCCAAGGGCCAGGTTCCCTTTCCAGCAACAATGCCAGGATGTGGGAAACCCTTTACCCTTAATTCAAGCTGAACTTTCTTAAGGGTACTTTTACCTGGAAACTAAGCAAAAAAAAAAAAAATAATAATATATCTAGCATCTTATATTTGTTTATTGCATTATATTATTATAGTTTCCAAAGTTATTCTGTATGAAAACACTGTGAAGTAGATAGGGCAGATATTATTATCCCAATTTTTCAAATGAAGAAACTTGACACTCTTAGATATTGCCTAATCAAGATTGTACGCTAGAAAATGGCAGTCAGGACCCAAGATACAAATCTTTGGTTGGTATCTAGTCCTCAGTGCTTATCCTAAAGAATAATTCCTGATAAATTCACAGAGCACAGATCTCTTGATTCAAGTCTTCCTTCACTGCTTACAGCTTATGATCATCCATTATTTTTCTAGCTTCAACTTTGTCTCGATTGAGGGGGAAATGGTACCTTGGATTAGCAGAACCCTGACACTGAGATTTGATCTGGTTCTCAGTTCCAGAAGTTTTTAGTCTGTTCTCCGATACTTAGTCCCCTCAGGCCTTCCCTTCTGATGGTATACTTATGCTCATTGTCCTTCCTTTTATACTTCCTGGTCCTCCGGATAGGGAAGGCATTTTCTTCCTTGGTGGAAGTGGGAGTGATCTGCCTTAAGCACTGGAAGGAACCAGAAACTGGCTGGAGAGAGTTAGGGAAGGTTGTGTGGACAGGTTTCTTTCTGCTTGATGTAGCCAGAAGGGGCTAACGGAGAGGTTGAGAGATGTAAATGGGAGACATTTCGTAAGGTGTGAGGGAGTGGAAAAGGTGGAAGACCCAGAGGTTGCTGTCAGAATGGGGAGTATGGGTTAAGACAAGTTCCAGAGGACAAAGTCCAAGTAAGTGTAACTGAAATGAAGTGGAGGTAAAGGTATTTGACAATGAGAAATTTGAGGAACTGTTGGGTTAATCTTTTTTTAAGTGATAAGTTATATACTTAAAATTATCCAGTAACATATAATGAAAACCTAAAATTTGGGCCAGAGAAAATAGAAGGGAAGTGGTATGAAAAAGCAGTGTATTTGGTAAGAATATTTTAGATTTATTTGTATTAGTGTCACTGGGGAAGATGTGCTAAACTATCAGTGGTAAATTTAATAGTGACTTTGTACTTAAAAGTTTGTCTAATTTGTTTTTGTGTCTGTTCCTATACTTCTCTGCCATTTAAGATGCTAAACATTTCATAATCCTCGATCATTTTCCCAATCCAAAGCTTGTGAATTCTGATAATGTAATTTGTTTCATTTATCCAAATATAAGAAATTTACTCTCCCATCTATTGTTTGAAGTCCGTGAAGTCATTACCTTTTGATAGTATTTTAAAGAACAGTTTTCTTATCACAATTATTTTTGCTTGACAGTATGGTGGTTTTCTTGAGTACAAGAACAAAAGTTCAAAGTAACAGTTATTCAGACTTAAAAAAAAACCAACACTCTTCCTAACAGTTTTATAGTACATCATGCCCCTACTGACAAGTCATCTAGAAAAAATTTTTTTTGTATTTAGACATTTACCATGTTACTCCCAGTCTCCTTGGTATTTGTCATAGAACAAATGACAAAATACAGGCTTGTGCTGCATAATAACGTTTAGGTCAACAACAAACACATATATGACTGGTCACATGACATTGTAGTCAAGCTGAAAAATTTCTGTTGCCTAGTGATAGCACAGCTAGCTGTCATAACATCATAGTGCAATGCATTATTCACGTGTTTGTTGAGATGATGCTGATGTAAACCTACTGCACTGCCAGTCACATAAAAGTACACCACATACAAGTATGTGCAGTACATAATGGTTGATAATGATGGTAAATCACTATTACTGGTTTATGTAGTTATGTTTATTGTTATTTTACAGTATACTTATAAAAGTTTGCTATAAAAGATACTCTGGCAGCAACCTCATACATTTGGTTTTTATCACGTCTCTTGATTTCATCATTTTCTCTTGTGCTTGATTTAATCTCATGTTGTACATGCTGTACAGGCTTGTAACCTAGGAACAATAGACTATACCGTATAGCCCAGGTGTGTAGTGGGCTATATCATCTAGGTTTGTATAGGTGGACTCTGTGATGTTTGCATAATGACGAAATTGCCTAATGCATTTCTCTAAACATATCCCCATCGTCAAGTGACACGTAGCTGTATTAAATAGTTAGTTCTGAGAGAGTGAAAATAAGGATCAGAAGGAAAATGAGATTTTGCAATCAATTTTAATTGACTACGTTAAGAAAAAAAAACTGTTGCCCTGGCCAGTTTGGCTCAGTGGTTAGAGCATAGGCCCATGGACCAGTGAGTTGTGGGTTCGATTCCGGCCAAGGGCACGGTACCTCAGTTGTGGTTTGTCTCTGGCCCTGGTCAGGATCGTGCAGAGTCGTGTGTCCCTCTCTCTCCCTCCCACTCTATCTGAAGATAAAGAGAAAAATATCGTCGGGTGAGGATTAAAAAAAGAGAGGGAAAAAAAGCTATTAAGAAACCATTTCCTGGAAAACAGTAAATCTGAGAGAGCCATATAGTTATTAAAATTTGAGATCTTTAGTCACTAACCACTCTTTTCTGTGTTGGCTGCAATGACCTGGTAGGTCTCTGGGCAGTCAGTAAAAATAGTTTCATTAGGAATTTTCCAGCCCCTATTCCCATTTCTGAGTGATCCCCTAAAATTCCGAGTACATAGATATAAACTAAGCCAGCTTACAGATCTGCCATTTTAATAGGAGAGGCTGTGTTGGGGCCAGGTCTCAGTCAGAAAGAAGATTCTTATAATTCATTGCCTCTCCCCTCAGAATTATTATGCTGAAGCTATCAGGATTTCTGATTCAGCTGTGCTTTAGAATATTGGCATTTCCCACTTCTTGCCCCACATCTTAGGCTCCTAAGTGTCAGCATGAGGAAAGCTCTAGCCAAAAAATACAACTTCTGCCTGTAATCCTTTACTTATACTTATCCTCCTAAACTGGGCTAGAAAACCTAGAGGGAAAAAATCCTTATTTCTCTTTCTTGAACCTGGAGCCATTAAACATATAACTCCCTACTTTCTTTTTCCTGGGTATCAAAAGATGCCTCCCCAAAATAGGTTATCCCAGTTTAAAGAAGACAGCAGGAAAAGACCACAGGCTCCTCCTTTTATTTTATTTATTTTTTTTTTTATCCTCACCTGAGGACATTTTTTCATTTTTTGTTCAGATAGAGTGGGAGGGAGAGAGAGGAAGAGAGAGAGAGAGAGAAACATCGACATGAAAGGGACACATCGAGTGGCTGCCACCCGCACGACCAACCAGGGCCGGGGACAAACTGCAACCGAGGTACATGCCCTTAGCGGAAACCGAACCCGGGTCTCTGTACCGCAGGCCGACGCTCTAACCACTGTAGGCTCCTCCTTTTAAAGCAGGGGTGGGGAACTTTTTTTCTGCCAGTGGCCATTTGGATATTTATAACATCATTTGAGGGCCATACAAAATTATCAACTTAAAAATTAGCCTGCTGTTTGGTCAGGCTAATTTGGTGAGGTGAGTGATGTTAGCTGGTATTGATTTTGTGGGCCTTATAGGACCCTTGGGCCTGGACGTTCCCACCTCTGCTTTAAAGCCTCAGACACTCCTCAGCTCTCTTAAACTCTTTACTCGCTACCTACCAAAGGTCTCATCCTTAATTCTTATTTCCACTGGGGAGAAAGAGGAAATTTCTAACACTCCATGTGGTGGTCCTTTGGTGACTGTACATAAACATGCTATTTTTAAAGGCTGTTGGCTAAGTTGGTTCCTTAGTCCTGTCAGTTTTGTTGTTGTTTTGTTTGTTTGTATGTCCTTATTTACCAGGGCCTCCTGAGGTTGGAATGAGTAGGGTAGGATGTGAGTCTAATAACAATGTATAAGGAGTCTTGAATTTTAAGAGTCTACCTAGGCCATAAATGTAAACATCATGGAGCTCTAGACTAGAATGATTTCCATAGCTCCACATGAAATCAGACCACATCTCAAAGAAGTCTATTGGATCTTCTCTGGGGTTGTATAGGGAGGGCCCTTGTCCACCTATGTCACTAGAATTGATATTTGCATGAAGGATGCAGTACATGCTAACACTCAATCTAACAACATGATTTAGAATGTGGAAGGGGATAGATTACAATAGAATTATGAAAAATAAACTATTATATTGATGTACCTTATTTTTCTACTGTGAATCATGAATATGGCTACAACTTTGGGGGTAAGGGGTGATGTGCAAAGTAGCACATAAAGTTACAGCCTTGCCCTGGCCAAGTGGCTGAGTTGGTTGAACTATTGTCTCGTGCACCAAAAGGTTGTGGGTTCGATTCCAGGTCAGGGCACATACCTAGGTTGCAGATTATGGGAGGGGCATGTATGGGAGGCAACCGATCGATGTTTCTCTCTCACATCAATGTTTCTCCCTCTCCCCCTTCCTCTCTCTATCAAAATCAATAAATATTTCCTTGGGTGGGTATTAAAAAAAAAAAAGGTGTAGCCTTTCTGGTTCTCAGTATCCTTATCTGTAAAATAAGGAGATCAGGTTAGATGATCCTAGATGACTATTCCAGCTCTAAAATTTCATGGAAATATTTAAGTTTCTCATAAGAGCACAATCCTAGGTGAAGTCTGGTTTAAATTTTGTGGACTATTAAAAAATAAGGAATAATGTACAAAAGTTGTAGTTCCTGTATTTTTAGATAACCCCGAATAAATGAATAAGAAGAATGCTATTTTTGTAGCACTTTAATTCTGTGTAAATGAAATCTGCTAAGGTGGGGTCAATGAAGTTTAGATTTCAGAATAGGCCTGAAATCATATTTATGCTATTAATTTGCTTGGTAAACTTTTTTAAAGGAAAATTTAACTTCATTCCAACTCTGAATTTTCAAAAATTCAGAATTATAATGATAAGTAACTGAAATTAAAGAGAAACTTCAGTAGTGCTCTTCTTGCTTTATACCTGTACTAGATGCTACAGTTGCACTTGAAGCCCAGGTAGACCACAAGGTGGCACCATTAGGCAATATAAATAAAATGTTGCTGTAGCGAGAAAATTATTTTTTAAGAAAAAATCAAAAAACTTTTTGCAGAAGTACTATATGTGCATGAAAGACTTCAGCTTGACCTCCCAGTGCTTAAGTTAATGTCTTTATTATATAATTACAAGTTATAAATGAAACCTCTAGTGGGAGGAAGTCCCTTGCTAAGAATTTTAAATGTGGTAAAATTACACAGTAAAGATTTTGGAAAATACTAAAAGGTATTAGAGTAAAATAAAATATCCAAGATGACTAATATTCCCTTTGTGAATAATTAATTTTTATTTATTTTACACCAATATCTTTCTAAAACTTGAATTGTAATGAAGTTTATAATAATGCAAACAAAGTAATATAAGTATTGCAGGAAATACATATCAGAAATCCTTTTTTGGTGTTTTTTTAAATTTTATTTCCTGATAGAGAAAGAAAATTTTAGACAAGTGTTTTCTCACTACTTCAATGAGTAAGAAATAGTTGAGAATAATGAGTCCAGGAATTTAGTCACTTCCTCTAAAGTAGAAAACATTTCCGAATGTTTTGTTGTTGTTTTCTCACACTTTAAAAAATTTACTTCATGTGAGATTGTTGCAAAGAGTTAATTCAGAGTATATGAGCTGAACTGATGTTTCCTGTAAAGTAAGAAACATTTCCAGATATTTGTTTTTTCACAGTTAAAAAAATGTTTATTTTCAATAAAATGATTGTAAGGAGTTAATAGACTAGAACTAATGTTTCCCTTTATGTAATCTTTGATGGAACATTTAAGACTAAACATTTATTATATAAAAAATAATCTTATAAAAACAAAGTTAGTGACTTAATTTTTTTACCCATAAAATGAGGATAATGATAGTACTTACCTTACAGAGTTTTTATGAGGATTAAACCAGTGATTACAGGAAAAACACTTAAATAGTGCCCGAGTATAATAACTTAATAAATGTTAAATATCATATATTTCAGATGTTGCTAAACAGTTGTTTGTATAGTAATAGCAGATATACCAACAAATCATTTTTTCCCTTTTCATTAAGCTTTGATCCCTAAGAACCTCTACTAAGTAATACGTGATTAGCCTATGTTTAATTAGTATATGAACTTAAACATAATGAACTAGCCTTCCTTAAAGTAGCATTCTGTAATTCACACATTTCACATTAACTTCACTTTTACTGCATTGATAACATTGGCATTGAAGAAATCCCAAAGTTAAAAATTTTAGACCCAGTCAAATTAGACTAAACAGTTGGAAATAAGACAAAATGTGAATTCTCCACAAATTTAGAAATAAGGTCAAAATGTGTCTGTCCATGGTGGATCCAGATCTATCTAAAAATTATTAAACATCTAGTAATTATTTTTGAAAACTTGGAAGTAAAATTTGGAAGGTTCTGCTTATAAACTTCTTTCTTCAAATGTTCTTCATACTATGGGCATATCCTGAAACGATAGTATTCGCAGTTGGGACCTCTCAGTCCGTGGGATGTTGCTCAGTACACTGAGCCACACCAGCCAGGCTCAGAATTCTTTTTAAATTTACTTACTACCATGCTTTCAGAAAGAAGCCTACCCTTTTCCTACGTTAAGAACCCAAAGTAAATAAATATTTACATATTTTGTCTTTATTTGGATAGGTAACTCAAAGGTTAAAAATTGAAATTCTAGCCCGGCCAGTGTGTCTCAGTGGATTGATTGTCGTCCCATGGACTGAGATGTCCTGGTTCGATTCTCGGTTGGGGCACATGCCCGGGTTGCAGGCTCGATCCCCAGTGGGGGGCGTGCAGGAGGTGACCATTTGATGTTTCTCTCTCACATTGATGTTTCTATCTCTCTCTCTTCCTTCCTCTCTCTCTAAAATATCAATAAGCCCTGGCTGGTTTGGCTTAGCAGTTAGAGCATCATCCCACAGACCAAAGAATCTCAGGTTCAGTTCCGGCCAAGGGCACATACCTAGATTTCGGTTCGTCCCCAGCCCTGGTCGGGGTTTTGTGGGAGGCAACCAGTCAATGTGTCTCTCACATTGATGTTTATCTCTCTCCCCCCCTCTCACTTTTCCTCCCTCCCACTCTATCTGAAGATAAATGGAAAAATATCCTTGGGTAAGGATTAAAAAAATAAAAAATCAATGGAAACATTTTTTTAAAAAATTGGAATTCTAGCCATATGATCTATGAGAATTTACTTCCCAGGCCCTTCTAAGACAATCTTTTGAAAAGTATGTAAAGATCCTAAATCCAGCTTAGTTTAGTTTAAGATGAACCATAAACTAGAATCTTGGAAGTTTAAAAAGTATATATATATATATATTTTTAATTAATTTTTAGAGAGAGAGAAACATCCATGTGAAAGGGAAACATCTATCAGCCACCTCCTGAACGCCCCCCAAACAGGGATCAAGCCCGAAAGCTGGGCATGTGCCCTGACTGGGAATCAAACTGGCAACTTTTCAGTGCACAGGATGACGCCCAACCAACTGATCCATACCAGCCATGAAAGAATCTTGGAAGTTTTCTAGTGAGCAAAGCAAGCATTGCGTCACAGTAAAATGATTCACCGATAAAGAAATGAGACTGGTTCCACAGCCATACATTATAGTCAGACCTATCTGTGTCACATCTTTTAAATACACTGTCTAGAACCCATTATAATACTCATTTTGACCAAAAATATTATTGTAAAATTCTCTTAGACTCCATTTTAATTGGCTTAAAATGTCAGTGAGTTCAGATCTCCGTAATAGGGAAAATACAGGGCAAATTCTTTTTTAATGGGCTAAGGAATTCAATAAGAAAATGATGGTACATACTTACAACAGAATACAGCCATTTTAAATTATAATGGAAGACTGGTAACATGGAAAGATGTTCATAGTGTAGTAAGTAAAAAAGTTTCACATTAATATGCATAGTATGAATTAAAAATATATATATATTCATACAGAGAAAAATACTAGACACCATAGCACCAAAATATTAATAGTTGTTTCTAGTTGCTAAGATTATAGGTAACTTTTATTTTTGTCTCTTTGTTCATATTTATTTTCGTTTAAAAAATTTGCAATAAACTGTAGAACTAGTCATAAGAAAAAATTGTTGCTTTAAAATCCTGTTACAATGAACTTAATCGAGTGTACATTCAGCAAACAATTATTGGATTTTCCTATGTCTAGATTTCAAGAAACAATGTGATAGGCACTGTGTAATCTCTCAGGATACACAGATCAGACCCATTTCTTGACATCTAAAGACATGATCTGGCAGGAAGTTTTGCTAACAGTTTTGAACAAGCAACAGAGCTTTGTATGAACCATTTTCTTATAATCTTAATAACTGTATAGAGGCCACATGGCATATTGGAAATAATAGAGACTAAATTGAAGCCCACTCTGCCACTTAACAGCAGTGTGGCCTTAGACTCATTAACCTCTCTGAGCCTTGGAAATTATTAAGACCACTCTATTAGAGAAATATAGCTGCTGAGGATAAGCAGACTAAGGAAAGATATTAATGTTTTGGGAAGGATTTAAATTGTTAAAATTCTTACTTGTTCACAGCTAGGTTTCTTAAAAATAAGGCTTTTTCCTTGCTAATTATCTGTGGACCTGCACAGTGCTTGGGTTTTAAGAACAGTTAATTTTAAAGTGCTAGCCATCAGGATTTAATGACTTCATTAGAAGTTCTTGTTTTATGGTTCTCTGAGGTTATTTTATATTTTAAAAGGGTAAGACTTGCCTCTTCCCTCCCCCATACCCCTTCCTCTGAAGTTTGACAGTCTGAATCCTAACCAAAGAACTTATGCATATAAGCATAACCAATGGACATAGACAACAATGCTAGGGGCGGGAGACAGGAGGAGGGTGTCATTGTGGAAAAAAGAAACATCTGTAACAAAAATAAATTAATTTAAAAAATGAATGAAAAAATACAATTAAATTAAAAAATAAATAAAAGGGTAAGACTTAACCAAGTGAGGAATAGAGAATCCTAATTTTGGGGTTCCATTTTTACTGTATGTCATTTTCAGTTTTTTCTTTGACATTAGAAAATGTAGGGAATAGGTATGATAATATATCGCTCCAGATACTCCAAATGTTTCTCTCATTTTGCTGAAGTGTCTGGTGTTCAGATCTCTGATTAAAGTTGCTGTGTAGATATAACGTAGTTAGTCCATTTGAACCAGGAATGTAGTGCTTAGTCTTGCTTTTCCCAATGACCTTTCAAAATGAAAAATAAATCAATACATGATATATGGTTGGTGATACTGGGTATAGAAGACCAATTTAAAGTGATAGTATAATAAATATATGTTAGAATAGAACATGTTTTCTCCATTAGTTCTTAACCATCAAGAATACTATCTTTAAGTTGTGCAGATCA
Source organism: Tadarida brasiliensis (assembly GCA_030848825.1). NCBI lineage: Eukaryota > Metazoa > Chordata > Mammalia > Chiroptera > Molossidae > Tadarida > Tadarida brasiliensis. The sequence continues at coordinate 41,297,035 of CM061272.1, read as the reverse complement.
GCCTAAGGTTAACATAAAAGAAAAAGAATATTAACAAAAACTTTCCATTAAGTCAGTGACTCAAAAGCTTCCATCAAAATCTCCTATTGTTTTGTTATTTGAATTGAGACAAGTACTATTTAGTGTTAGGAGCTCTTGTAACTGAGTTCTGGGTGACTGCCTCTCACAAAGGATGAGTGACTCCATCCTCATGAAGTTTCTCAGGCAGTGCCACAGAGTGTGGCGTTAGGAGTTTTAAATGCTGGGCTGCGCCAGCCTTCTAAGACCTGACCACCAAAGTCCTACTTTTAATAATCCCAGGGAGTCAGCCTTTGGAACGGTCAGTGGACACTGTTCCTTAGGATCCAGGCCATAATGAGCACGCAGAGGGCTTTCTTAGGCTTGCTGATTCCTACTATTGACTGTTCCTGTGGTTTCTCCTCTGCCAGGAACCCGTTCTCTTTGTCTTCCCTGGAGGTCTTGACTCCCCACTAGAGGGAAGCTGCTGTGTTATCAGTGAATCAATGTTCTATGTAGGCTGTCTTCAGTATAGTCGAGGACTAGTCCCCTAGAGCTGTGTCCAGTTTGGGGAGGGTAGTAATTGTTATTTTGGGGGTGCTTAAGTCATACATACAATTAGTAAGTAGCTGAAGTGGCTTTCAAACCCACGCTCTCCAGCTCCAGATTCATTCTGGGTGGAGTAGCCACACTCTTTTAATAGTCTTTATAGAGCACTGTACACTCCTAAAAGTAGCCCCTCTCAGGAGAGTCAGATTGTACACGTCTCCCTCCTACATTCCCTACCTTCAGTGTGCTTGGCTTTCACATCGACTCACAGGGAAACAGAATCCCATCTGTGAATCTTGAAAGATACGAGTTCACTGTTCACATTCACACATTGGTGCCTCTAACTCTCCTTGTGGAATGGTTCTTATTACTTACTCCCTTTGATAAATACCAGGGCATCTGCCTGAGCCCTTCCAAATGCTTGGTCCTGTGAACTCGTCCATAAATAACCTTTCACTCTCCTGGTTCCCTGAGGCATCCAGACATATGATCCCAGAGAAGATCTTACATTCTTCCTTTTTTTGTATGGGCAAGGTAGGCATCTTCAGACTCAACAGTCTTTTTGTCAAAATCTTTAGGCCGCCATAAACCCAGCAGTTGCAATCCTGGTTATTTGTCCCAGAGAGATAAAGATTTACGTTCACGTAAAAATATGTACCTGGATATTTAGAAGCTTAACATAACCAAAAACTGGAGACAACCAGATGTCCTTCAGTAGCTGAACAGTTAAACTGAGTACATCTTTACCATGGAATACCTACTCAGCAATAAAAAAGAAACAAATTATTGATATGAACAACCTGGATGAATCTCAAGAGAATTATGTTGAGTGAAAAAAATAAAAAGCAACCCCCCAAAATTATATACTGTATGGTTCTAGTTATGTAATAGTTTTGAAAGGAAAGTATTATTACAATGGAACACAGAGTAGTGGTTTCCAGGGGATAAATAGGGGTGGAGGCAGGAGGGAAATAGGTGTGGCTATAAAAGGGCAATATGAGAGACCTTCGTGGTGATAGAAATGTTCTGTATCTTGACTATATCAATGTCAGTATCCTGGTTTTGACATTGTTGTGACATAATTTTGTATGATACTGTCAGGGGAAACTGGGTAAAAAGCACACAGGACCTTTGTATTACAACTGCATGTGAATCTCTATCTCAGAATAAAATGCTTAATTTTTGAAATCTTTAGTCCTCTTCATCTCTTAGATAGTAGTTAATATGTGTCCTGACTTTTATTTACTTCCATAACTTCTTGAGGGGGCTATGAATAGATTTCTAGTGATTAAGATCTAATTGGGGTCTTAGAGATTTTCTTGGCAGGTTTCTAAGAATTAGATATAATGCATTTGTATAATATTGTTTGAAATCACATAAATAAATCTGTAATTTGATCAAGTTTATTTTCTTATGGGGCCTTGTCATATCAAAAGAAAATGGCAGAAGTAATGTCTTTCTGTGGATTTAAGGGAACATTAAGATTACTGGGGGAGAGGGTAGCTATATAATCTATAATTCTATCTCCAAACGAGAAACAAAACATGTTCTTTTCATAATGTGAACCCTATTATCTTCAGAGTAACCTGCCTCGCACCATTTTAACATTGAAAATTAAAGCCAGGTTATGTATTAGAGAGAGGCTTTAGTCATGGAGAGTTAGCTCCAGGGGTCAGGACAAGAAAGGAAAATACTAGGCTTTAGGAGAATCAGAGTATTTGTTGAAGGAAATTGATTAAGTGGCTCTGTGATATGCAGGTGCAGCTTGTCTAGATTGGTATTGTAGAATCACAGACAACTAGGGAACAGTTGAGGAGGGCGGATGTTTTGTGTGTTATTTGTTGACACTATTGTTGGACTGGTCCTCACATACAGTCTGTCAGTCTGGTCTTGACTTCCAACCCAGCACTGATAGCCCTTATGATACAATCTGACTCACATATTGTAAATGGGGCTTGATAAAGTATTATTAGTTATTTCTCTGTATAACTTTATTTAAAGGGATTTGATAACAGTGAACATGAACAGTTAAACAAACTGTTATCCTGAATTTTAGCCAAAGCTATAAATTTGAGATTTAGACTTAATACCCCACCACTTAGCATGTACTGGCACATTTCAGGCACGCAGTAAACGTTTGTTTAACAAATTAATATTGTTTTTTGTATGGTCCATACTGCCTGTCCATGACCCCCTCTGCCACGGTTCCTCAAGAGAACAGCACAGTGGGAGAGACAGTACTCTCAACATCTCTGTCAGTGCCCAGAGGGGACACCTGACTGGGTCCCAGCAAAAGCGTGAAGGTGGAACAGCACCACAGTTCAGGAGGAGTGGGGTCAGCCATGTGGAAAAAAATTGCAGTTAGATTTGAGCCAGTTTTTCTTTCACACTGAAAAGAAAGAAGAGGGGACAATCTTAGAAGGAGATCTAGCCACCATTTACATGAAAAGTATGCATTCTGAATTCCAGTGACTTGGAGTGAATTTTCGGAGGCCAATTTTTTCTCTGCTGATGACACATAATTTGATTCTTTTAATTTTATCTTTCTGACCATTCTTATTTGTGGGCAACAGAGACACTCTTTATTAAGCCCCTTTGGTCTTCCTTTTCACCACTTTATTACTTGTCAGTTACTTTACTAGCCTCATAAGTTGATGCCTTACCCGTACATTTTCTGGGGAAGATATACAGGCTGCGCTAGCTTGTCTGTGTTTAATAGAACAGCAAGTCCTTTTTCACACCACACCTTTGGTATAACTGAATTTTCTATTTACTGTAGATCCTTGCCGGTACATTTCTGGATATCCTGTTGAACCTTAAGAATTCAAAAAAACTGCCAGGTGACCACTGAAAAAAGATCTAATCTTAAGGCTTACGTGAGTATTTTCTATTGTGGTCTTGCTTTAAGCAGATTCAGTTCTGAGATCAAAATGAAAAATATTATCTATCATTGAGCTTATTAAATTTGGGGGTAAGGTTAGCAGTTTCTCAAGGGCACAAAGGAACTCACAAAATACACCACACTTATTCTTAAAAAAATAGACAAGAAAGGCTTTTAAAAAAAATAAACTGAGCCAATACTTAAAAGAATCCCAGTCTGCAAACCACAAGAATTCTTACTGTGTTTGAACCAAAAACACCAAGTAAATTGTTTTTCAGAATCTATTCATACATGATTCAACCAAAACACATTACATCTTGAAAAGCACTTATGTTGTATTTTATTTTTCTAAAAGTTTGATAGCATTTTCCTTTTTAATGATTCAATCCAATGAAGGCTGTAGGGGAAAATAGGGAGATTACACCCTCAAAAGAAAATTCTTAATTTTATTAAGTAATGTTTTTTCTCATTTAGGCTAATTTCTTTTAAAAGCATTATATAATGGCCCTGGCCGGTTTGGCTCAGAGGTTGGAGCATCAGCCTGTGGACCAGAGAGTCCGGGGTTCGGTTCCTGCTAGGGGCACGTACCAAAAAAAATAATAATAATAAAAATAAAAGCATTATATAATGTCATAATCTGACGTTTATTTTATCTTGTTCTCTGTAATTCTTTTTAAAAAAATACTTTATTGATTTTAGACAGAGAGGAAGGGAGAGGGAGAGAGAGATAGAAACATTGATGAGAGAGAAACATCGATTGGCCACCTCCTGCATGCCCCCCACTGGGGATCAGGCCCACAACTTGGGCATGTGCCTTGACTGGGAATCAAACCGGTGACCTCCTGGTGCATGGTCGATGCTCAACTACTGGGCCACATGGGTCAGGCTGATCTCTGTAGTTCTTAATCATAAGTAGGTTTTTCCCTTATTTGGAATTATCCTTAATAGCTCCTTCACACTCTTTATATCCAACAGGTCATTAAATTGTGCTAATTTTACCTGTATATTCCTTTCCAGTATTCCCCATTCTCTCTGCTACTGCCTTGGATCAGGCTGTCATCATTTCTTGCTTGAATTTCTACAGTGACCTACTGATTGATCTATCAGGCTGTCATCATTTCTTGCTTGAATTTCTACAGTGACCTACTGATTGATCTCCCTATCTCCAATCTTGACACCCTCCAGTGTAACCTCTCCATATTGCCAACAAAGTAATCTTTCTGAAAAACTAATATAACGAGACTATGCCATTTTCTTGGCTTAACATCCTTCAATGACTCCTTACTAAAATTCAGGTACAATAAACCATATCATGGAGCTGTTAGGAAGATTACATAAAATTCAGTAAGAAGCTCTGGTGCAGTGCCTGGCTCAGCACAGGCCTCCCATATCTGTTAATGTTTTCCCTTTGCACAGAGAATCCATGGCAGCAGCAGAGCTCCAGTGTAAGGAAGCCAGGACTAGAGGGAGAGTGGCTGTGCTGGGAAACCAGGCTAAAAGGAGTAGAGGCCAAGAATCTCATCAAACTCCACAGCCATGCTTTCCTGACACCCTGAGGTTAGGCACAAAATAGATTGGTCTTGCATCCAATTCCATTAGTGGTCCAGAAAGAAAGACTTTGGCTGATAAATGACAAGCCAAGCTCATCTTTGACTAAGCTTCTGTAACCTTAGAGTGGAAGTCATCTCTATAATAAACACATCAGTCTCTACCTTTGTGTTTTCTTGTTTTATTTTGTTTTCTCTTCAGTTTCTTAGTAAAAATTTGTCGGGTTTTAACTTATTCTTACATGAACCAAGATGGGAGTAACAGAGACAGAGAGAGACACACACACACACACACACACACAGGGACACACAGAGAGAGAGAGACACTGAGAAAGAGAGAGAGAGAGAGACCCTGAGAGAGAGAGAGGGAGATGCAGAGAGAGACACTGAGAAAGAGAGAGAGAGAGAGAGAGAGAGAGAGAGAGAGAGAGAGAGAGAGAGAGACCGAGACCACTGGGGCAGGGAAGTATCAGTGAAAGAGGTGTGGACAAACTAACTGGTAAAGCTACATTACTCAGGTAGATGAAATATTAGAGTGGACACTTGAGATTTCTGCCTTTGTCCCACCTCTCTATTCCTAGACAGACCTGGTTTTCCTCATTTCTCAGTCTTAAGATAATGGGAGTTTGGTGAAGTCAGATTTTAATCAAATTTTTAAGAAGATATTTTAGCCTGGCTGGTGTGGTACACCAAAAGGTTGCTGGTTCGATTCCCGGTCAGGGCACATGCCCACATTGTGGGCCAGGTCCCCAGTGTGGGGCATGCAGGAGGCGGCTGATCAATGTTCTCTCTCATCGATGTTTCTGTCTCTCTTCCTTTGCCTTTCTCTCTTTCTAAAAAGGTCAATAAAGAAAAAAAAATTTTTTTTAAGATTTTTTTATTGATATTTAGAAAGAGAGAAAGGGGGAGGGGGGGAGAGACATCAATGTGAGAACGAAACATCCATCAGCTGCCTCCTGCACACCCCTTACCAGTGATCAAACCTGCAACTCCATCATGTGCCCTGACTGGGAGTCAAACCAGCAACTTTTCGGTGCTCGGGATGACACCCAACCAATTGAGCCACACTGGCCAGGGCTAAAGTCGGATATTTAGTTACCATAGAACAGAGGAGAAAACGATCAATACTGTAAAAAAGATGGACAACCTGAATTGATTAATGGTATTTCCAATTTTTAAATTGAGTTTGTTGCTTTCCTTAGTTTTCTCTTTCTATTAAAATTGAAGTTTGTACTATAAACACAACAGTTAGCGGGACCTTATTGAATGTTGATTTTGCTGTTTTTTATGCTGATTTAGTTAACTTTTGAACAGATCTATTTACCATATAGATTATTTCAAATACAATAAGAAGCAAATATATGAGGGAATTACATTGTTTTATATAAGAATCTTTATCAGCAGTGGGGTGTGTGTTTGTGTGTGTGTGTGTGTGTGTGTGTGTGTGTGTGTGTGTGTGTGTAGGTATGTAGTTCTTTGAAATCTAAGATTCATGTATGTATTTTTTCTGACAATGCAATAAACTTAAATCTAAGCAGTTATATCTTGCTTAACTTTAAAAATATCTTAATCTTTTTACATGAAGAAAAGCAAAATAAAGCTTTATAGTAATTTAATTGCAATTTTGACCCAGCAGATATGAAGGAAATAAGACATTTTAATGGAAAAATAAAATGTAATTGATAATTTTGTTGTTTATGTTTGGTGAGGTAATTTATTAGAGTCAGGAGGCCAAGAAGGATAACAAAGAGTGCTTTTCTAAATGACTTCATTGTCTTGATTTAGTTTGGCTTCACTGAGTCTCTCTCACCTCGTATTTCATTACAGGTATCCACCACATCAGAACAATGTCCTACGTTTTTGTAAATGATTCTTCTCAGACTAATGTGCCCTTGCTACAAGCCTGCATTGACGGAGACTTTAACTATTCCAAGCGGCTTTTGGAAAGTGGCTTTGACCCAAATATTCGTGACAGCAGGGGCAGAACAGGCCTTCACCTTGCAGCAGCCCGTGGGAATGTAGACATCTGCCAGTTGTTGCATAAATTTGGTGCTGATCTTCTGGCCACAGATTATCAAGGGAACACAGCTCTTCATCTCTGTGGTCATGTGGATACTATTCAATTCTTAGTTTCCAATGGACTTAAAATTGATATTTGGTAAGTTCTCTGTGGTTTTTAAAGTCTAGTCATTTATTCCCATTAGTCTCCAACCAGTGGGCTAATCTTAGAGTCAATTGATTTTGCTTCCTCATTGATCAACTGTAGTGACACATGCAGAAAGGCATTGAGAACAATGGAACCTTATTAGGGGAGTGAGGGAACAAGGGGCTGACTTCTAGATTTATGCTGAAGCAGTATAAGTTCTTCTATGGAAATAATGACTAGATTCTGCTATTAATTGTGTATTGTAAGACCAGGGAAAAAGAAGAACTAAAATTTGTTGAAAATCTATTATGGGTTGGGCACTGTGTTTACTTATGTTAGCTCAGAATGAATAGCTCTTGCAGTAGGTGTTATCTTCATTTTACAGATAAAATAGTTGAGATAAGCCCTGGCCCATTTGGCTCAGCAGTTAGAGCATCGGCCTGTGGACCAAAGGGTTGCGGGTTCAATTTGCAGTTGAAGGCACATACCTGGGTTGCAGGTTTGATCCTGGCCCCGGTCAGGGTCCTGCAGGAGGCAGCCAATCAATGTGTTGCTCTCACCTCTCTCTCTCTCTCTCTCTCTCTCTCTCTCTCTCTCTCTCTCTCTCTCTCTCCCTCTCTCCCTCTCCCCCTCCCCCTCTACCCCCCCCCTTCCATTCTTTCTAAAAATCAATGGGAAAATATCCTCGGGTGAGAATTAACAACAACAACAAAAATAAATAGTTCAGATGAAAAGGGTTAAATGACTTAACAAAGATCTCAGCTAGAATTTGAACCTAGTTCCCCCTGATTCCAAAGCTTGTTTGCCTTCTATCATATAATATTCTATGCTAGCTTCATAATCTCTGTGGGGCTCAGAGTCCTTTTTATACTGAACAATTTGAAGAAGTGGTTTTCTTTATTTGTTTTAGAGATACTTTCTCTCTGGAGTGGGAAAGATGTCAGGCAATGCTGAGCTGGACGTTTAATCTACAGTTACATGTTGCCCTAATATATTGGTGTTTTAATGTTCCTAACTCTGAATAAGATAGTAAGTGGTTCTGCTACTATAAAGACAGTATGTAATGGGAATTGACTACAGGATTCAATGTTATTTGGGCTCTGTCCTGTTGTTAATGTAACATAGCTAGGTAAACCAAAGCAGTTTATTTGGTTGCTTTTGGGATTGTGTTTTTTGTTTTTTTTTTAATTCTTAGACTTAAAAAAAAAAATACATTCTTCCCATAAAATGTAAAAATGTCAAATGAAAATGAATCTAGAATTAGACTTTCCTGTTAATTTCTGCGAAGATGCCCTCTTTTTCTTTTATTTATTCTCATTTATTCACTCTTTTGCCTATACATTCCTTTTTCTTTTTTCCCTAGAAGGAAAAGAAAATAGGTTAATTCAAAGTTCAGATTTCAACTTGACCATTGGTTCTGCTCTGGGTTTTAATTTTGACTTAATTGGGGCCTACATCTTCTTCACTGTCTACACACGTAGGTACTAACAATGTACTCCAACTACTATGATGACCTCTTTGTTTTTTTAGCAATCATCAAGGTGCTACACCCTTAGTCTTGGCAAAGCGCAGGGGAGTGAATAAAGATGTCATCCGATTGCTGGAATCTTTGGAAGAACAGGAGGTAAAAGGATTTAACAGAGGAACCCACTCAAAACTGGAGACTATGCAGACAGCTGAGAGTGAAAGGTACTTAAGATATAATTTTTTAATGGGCAAGTCACTTTAAGTCCTGGATTTTTTATGACAACTTTGTGAGTTTTATATTTATTTGCTTTCAAGTACAGGGCTTTGATACTTTCTTTGAACTTTATATAGGTTCCTCTGGCTCCAGGTTATAATTGAGAAGCTATTAATAGAAAGTACTACGTACCCCCCTTCACATAATGCTCTGTGCAAGGAAACCTGCTGCATCATCAATGCAAGGGAGAAGAGGTGGTTAAGAACTGAATATGAGGGAAGGAGACAGGAGTTTGAGAATTTTAGTGCAGGTCACAAAAGGAATGGAATGTCAAAAAGGGAGAGAAAGATAGTAAGGCTAGGAACTTGGACAATATTAGAAAAGACCAAAAAGGTAGTTTCAAGGGTAAGGAAGTGGACTGCTGAGGAAAATTAAAACAGGAGGAGAGAAAATAAGACAAAATTGAACACATGCACAGTTCAATAATGTGAAAGTGAAAGTGACTTTTGCATGAATTGGAACAAATGAAATTTGGGCTTCTGTAAGTAACTGAAGCTAAGCGGCAGTGACTGACCGGATCTTAAATTCATCATTTCTCATCTAGAAGCAGGTCAGACCACAGTTCAGGGAGCTCTGAAAAGGTGACAGACCATTTTTTCTCCTGGCCAGACTTTGTTGTGCTAGAGTGTAGTTTCATTGGCTGCCATGGTGCTTAACCTTCCGAATTATACCAGGTAAGAAGGCCCACGAGTTTATTATAGTCTCCTCCCACAATTTTCAGTGGAATATATTTCAAGGGCCCTCATCAGCTGTTGACCTAGTAGCTGATTGATCAGATTTAGATTCAGGATCATGTAGACCACCTAGACCATCAGGATCGTTGTTTTTTTTTTACTTCTAAATGAAATCCTTTCTGTTTTCCGTAGTTCACCCTGCAGTTCCTTTGTACTCATGATTGCTTTCCACCCTCTTTCATGTGCTGGCTGATAAATTCATTGGGGACCATTAATTCCACTCTCAAACTTAGAACTGTTTTGTTTAGTACTTTCAAATATATATTACTGTCCAAAGAGATTAAAAGAGTTTTACTTCTAGGACAGTGCATGCTTCTCATGAGTTATCACTGGAAGCTGATAAGTAGATAAAATAAACAGGAGGCCAAAGATGCATTTGCAAGCCCTTTCTCACCTCACCTGTGTATTTTGGATCAACTGTCAGAACGCCATAAGCAGTTTAATAACATTGTTAGCTATTATTTGTTACAGATTATGTTCTTCCAGAACAACCTGAAATTCATTTTCATCTTTCTAAAAAATAGTAAATTATTTTAAGCGTTTTTACCATGAGACATTTTAAAAAATGTGCTTTTGTTTTTGCTAAGTATATTTTTGAGACCTTGGTTGGTATATTTAGTTAATAGCTAGTTTCTTGGCACCTCTTTATCAGAAATTGATTTTTAACTCGTTTTGCCTTGGTTGTGATTACTTAAGAAGTAATTCGTCTCCTGAGCAGCTCGGTATGAAATATTTACTCTTGCTTCTTTAACATACCCTCCATGTCATTTCAGTATGAGGATCTGTCTTATTTATAGCATTGTGTAAAGCCAGCTCTACAAAAATTGAATTATTAATATTTCTATTACCTGGTTGTCCTGTCTTATTTCACCCCTCAGCATCGTAATAGAAATGCAGTGGTTGAAGCTTAAATTTAAAAGCTTAAAGGCAACATCATTGGTCATTAGGGAAATGCAAATCAAAACCACAGTGAAATACCACTTCATACCTAGTAGGATGGCTATACTCAAAAAGATGGGCAATAACAAATGTTGGTGAGGATGTGGAGAAATTGGAACCCTCATGCATTGCTGGTAGGAATGTAAAACAGTCTGGCAGTTCATCAGAAAGTTACCCAGTGTTACCATACAGTCCAACAGTTTCACTTCTAGGTGCATACTGAAAAAAACTGAAACATGTTCACACAAAAACTTGTATACTAATGTTCATGGCAGCTGTTATTCATAATAGCTAAAAGGTGGAAACCACCCAAAAGTCCATCAACTGATAAATGGATAACAGGATGTTATCTATCCATCAGTGGAATATTACCCACCATAAAAAGTAATGAAATACTGATACCAGTTACAACATGGAAAAGCCTTGAAAACATGCTGCATGAGAGAAGTCAGTCACCAAAGGCCATATATTATATGATTCCATTTATATGAAATGTCTAGAATTGATTGGTAGAAAGCAGATAAGTGGTTGCCAGGAGCTGTGGGAAGTAGTGACTACTACTGGGAATGGAGTTTCTTGCAGAAATGATAAAAATGTTTTGGAACTAGGTGGAGATGGTTGTTCAACTTTGTGAATATACTAAAAACCACTGAATTGTATACATTAAGAAGATGAATTTTATGGTATCAGAATTGTATCTTAATTAAAATGTGAGAAAAAGCTTAGGGGAATTGGCTTGCATATGGCATTATGGCATAGCCGTGTAGAAATTAGCCTTTCCTACTTACTCTGTATTATTGTACAAACTAGAACTAAACCCATTGTGAGGAAACTATTAAAAAGAATTCCTGCCCTGGCTGGTTTCTCTCAGCAGTTGGAGCGTCGGCCCGCAGTCCAGAGATACCCCGGTTCGGTTCCCGCTAAGGGCACATACCTCAGTTGCAGTTTGTCCCCGGCCCCACTTGGGGTTGTGTGGGTGGCAACCAGTCGATGTGTCTCTCACATCAATGTTTCTCTCTCTTCCTCCCTCTCTCCCTCCCGTTCTATAAGAAGATAAATGCAAAAATGTCCTTGAGTGAGGATAAAAAAAAAGAATTCCTAATGAGTAGACTTGTTCAAATGTATAAAAGACTGAGGAGTAAGCTTCCACGATTAGAGAATTACAGATAAAAAGGAATTCCTTCATTATTCAGATTATTAAACTAAATAATAATCCCCTTTTACGATTCACATACTTTATTAATAATTATTTTTTAGATTTGTCCATCTTTGTTTATTTTCATTAACACAAATTCTCAAATTATGAATCTTCATTTTGAGAGAGAGATCACCGAATCCTAACCACTAGACCACCAGGGAAAGTTGAATCTTCATTTTGAAGTCTTCTAAGTTTAAATTTTTTTTTTTTAAATCCTCACCCGAGGACATTTTTTCATTTTTTTGCTCAGATAGAATGGGAGAGAGAGAGAGGAAGAGAGAGAGAGAGAAACATTGACATGAAAGGGACACATCGAGTGGCTGCCACCCGCACGACCAACCAGGGCCGGGGACAAACTGCAACCGAGGTACATGCCCTTAGCGGGAACCGAACCTGGGTCTCTCTGGACCGCAGGCCGACGCTCTAACTGCTGAGCCAAACTGGCCAGGGCGAAGTCTTCTAAATTTAAAATAACCAGATGTGTTTTGATTTAGTATCTGATGGAAACAACCCATTTGACCTACTTTAAGACTCCTGCTTGGGACTTTTTTATTAGAAAAGGACTTTTTTTAACTTTGACTCTGCTAGATATAAAACCAAAAAGCATAATCATTATGGCTAGCAATTTACAGTGTAAGGTAGCTTGTTCACATACATAAATCAGTATATAAGTATATGAGATATACATGCACATATGTCAGTTTTCTTCTTCTGAGTATTGTGTCATAAAGTTGCTCTTTTCTAAATAATACAGTTTCTATTTTATGTTTTTGAAATGGGTGAGATGTGTTGTTTCATACCCGTTTATGTTCTCATTGTGTCTTTCACAGCGCCATGGAAAGCCATTCTCTCCTCAATCCCAACTTACAGCAAGGTGAAGGAGTCCTGTCCAGCTTCCGAACCACATGGCAGGAGTTTGTAGAGGATCTGGGCTTCTGGAGGGTTTTGCTCTTGATCTTTGTCATTGCTTTGCTATCTCTTGGTATTGCCTACTATGTGAGTGGGGTGCTACCCTTCGTGGAAAACCAGCCTGAACTGGTGCATTGAAGGAGCTCCTGGAAGATGGGGTACATGCCTGTTTCCTAGCGTCTGGTGTTTCTCAGTTTCTCAAAATTGTTCTCTTAGTGCAAGGCAGTGAGGGCTGTACATTTTTTTCTTTTTGCATTTTTATATATTGTAATACTTTTAGAATGACATGTTCATTTGAACTAACTACATACTGTAGTCAAGTATACTGCACCCTGAAGCTACCTCTGACTCAACCTAACTAGGAACACACAGCCTTGTTTGGTAAAAACATGGAAATGACTAAAGAAAGATAAGGGAAGTCCTTGCTATAGAAACCTTACCCCGATATAGGACCAACTAAACTGAAGTGTTTAAAAAGAAAAAGGCTTCCTTATATGATTAGTTTTGGTTGTTGGTTTTGTTTTGTTTTTGTTTATTTTTGCAAAACTTCCTTTCTCTCTTTATTTACAGTCTCCAGGAATAAAGAAGAGAATGAAATATTTAGCTTAAAACTTTAGGTGCTTTTTCAAATCCTGCCTAGTCAGTCAGTATTGTTGGAATCTGTTTGGTTTATTTTAATACGTTCAAGTCTGGTCACAAACCAAATAGCACTTTTGAAAGTAAGCTATATTTTCTTCAAAAATGATTGATTTCATCTTATATTTATTTGATCTTAGGATAATTTTTTTTTGTAAACTACTTTGCTTTTGTTGTTAATATCTGTGAAAAGTGAACTTGAGTTCATTTTATCCACTTTTCAGTTTTCCCTAGTGTTTATTTCAAAGATGGTCTGTTCATCAAAAATATAGTGAGAAAACTTTTTCTAGTCAGTAGCAGGGAAAAATAATTCTGATATTTAATGGTCACTGTAGCTTTGTAATGCTATTATTACAGTAAAAAATTCAGTTCTGTAAGCTTGCCGTGTTGTCACAATTGTATCATAATTCATAATTATTTCATTTTAAGTGCAGTCCTGTTTAGAGGCCCTGTAGAATTGTTGTAACAATTTCATCCGTGTCAGTAATTCTCTGATGGCAAGAACGGATGGGGTATTTCTGAGTTAACATCTCTGAACATGATTGTACTGGGTGTCATAAATGCTTTATGAATGGTAATATTATGTAAATTGAAATCTGGCTCCCAAAGTATATTGCAGCATTCAGCAGTATGTTTGAAGGCCTCTTTTGTTAATGATTCTGTTATGTATAAATCACATTCTTGGGTTATTAAAAAAGAATATGAAGACTTGATAATTATTCATTGGATATAGTCTGAAAACTAATGAAAGAACTAATGGTTTTACTTTTTAGAACAAAGACATCTAAGCTACTGCTAATTGAATTGTTGCTAGAATTAGAACTTATAGTTTAGAATAGAATTGGTATTTCTGTGCTTCTTCTTATTCTCTCTTTTCCATTTACATATCTAGGATTGAGGTGGTTTTATCCTCTCGTTCATATGGCTTTATCCTCTCTTAAAGAGCTGTTTTAAAATTCCTGATTTACCTGGCTGCTTCAGTATCAGCTCACAGAGTCTTGCTTTTAGGTTAGATACAAAACAAAATAAATCTTATTTGATGTAAATACAGTAAAAAACAGTGGATTTTAGAATGGAGAACACTAGAAATCAAGTATATTCATAATGAATATACTGTGGAATTAGCTTTACATTTGTTTGTAAATCTAAACAGATATGCAAAATTGGTTAAATATATATGTACATATGTTACATTTTTTATGTTTTCTTTTAAGGTTTGATTTCTTTGTATTCTATTTGCTGTATTCAGAATTCAGTAATGCCACTAATAAATGTATTTATAATCTCATAATCACAATCCATGTTCTTGGTGTATCATAATTTTTCTTTTAATTTAAGGTTTATTTAAAAAGATGAGTTGCAATTGGCTGTTTAAAAAACAGTTGTTTTTTTTTTAATCTGGTTTAATAAGTATATCAAGTTTATATATGTTTGCCTTATAATTGCCCTGAAACTAATTTGGGTGAATTGTTTGTGGATTTAAAAGTGATAGCTGCTCATTTACCATCCTCAGTAAGCATGTATTTTGTTTTTCATTTGTCTCTTTAATTGTAAGTTCATGAGAGCAGGAACTTTGTCAAGTTTCACTACCCTGTCCACAGTGCATCCTGTAGACCTCCTCGTGCACAAGTACTGAGAGCATTGCTTTGTCACCTGCAGCTATATTTTTTTTCTCAGATTAAATAGCTTTTACCTTTCACATGTTTCCTTCAACATGCTGCATGTGTGAACTGTGCTAGTCATTCTTCTTCCACAATATGCCTGCCACTTGATTGAAGAGATACATAGTCTTGTACTGTGTAGCTCCTTTGCATGAGAGCGTGAGGCTTTGGACCAGCACACTGCCTTTTTCACCACTTAGCACAGAAGTCTGGGAACAATATTCCCCTGTTGTTGTTATTTTAACCAGGCCTCAGTCTTTGACTTGTGAAAGTATGTGTGTATCAAAGTGCTCTCAGCTGCAAGAAACCCAGATCCAAATTCAAAGTGGCTTAAACTATAGGACGTTTATTGATTTATGTCACTGGAAGTCCAGAGGGAGAGTAGACCCCGCAGGTGACATACAGTCGTCCTTGCCACTTCGCACTTCGACTTTCGCAACTTCACTCTATTGCGGTTTTTTCAAATATATTTATTAAAAAGTTGATCGAGACAGTGAAAATGATACAGCATGCGCTCGGTTGTCTGAGTCAATTATACACCCCTGTATTACAAATAAAATTAAAATTACTGTACGCATGGACTGTAGGCCTATGTATTCGAGCACCCCAGGAATCCTTCAACGCCACGTGCAACCACTAGAGTCTGGAACAGATTAACCGCAATAAACGAGGGACGACTGTAATGCCAATGCAGCTCAGTTCCCTGTGCTTTTGGCTCTTCCTTCCTGTTTGTTGGCTTCATCCTTCAGGTGGTTTTTAGATAAGTTCAGGATTCTCAGGCCACACTTCCATTTGTAACCACGTGGAGAAGAAGAGACCATCTTTTCTGTGGGTCTCTCCTAGGAAACTTTCCTCCAGAGCCCCCAGCAGACTTCCTTTCTCTTTCCTTGGCCGACATCGTGTACCCTGTTCTCAAACCAACCCACGTTGTGTACTGGTTGATTAGGCCTGGATTGATCCACTAGTCGTTGGCAGGAGTGGGGTTGATAGGGTCAATATGATTGGCTTGGACCAGTGGTTTAGAAATGATGGGAGGCTGACAGTTAGTGGGCAGCAGCCATAGATGTTTTATGTCCCACAGCGTGTGGGACAGTTTAGCACAACAAAGAATTCTTCCACATTCACATCATTCTTGAATGTTCTGCTAAACATTCATATGGGTTTAAAAAAAAACTCAGCCCTGGCCGGTTTGGCTCAGCGGTTAGAGCGTCGGCCTGCGGTCCAGAGAGACCTGGGTTTGGTTCCCGCTAAGGGCACGTACCTCGGCTGCAGTTTGTCCCCGGCCCTGGTTGGTCATGTGGGAGGCAGCCACTCGATGTGTCCCTTTCACGTCGATGTTTCTCTCTCTCCCTCCCATTCTATCTGAACAAAAAAATGGAAAAATGTCCTCGAGTGAGGATAAAAAAAAAAACAACTTTCAGTTATCTAAGCCTAAAACCCAACTTTATTTTACATTTTAAAACAAAGTGTTTTTATACAGTTCTAATATACACTGAATTTTCCAACAGTACAACCATGAGATAATTGAGGGAAGATTCCACTTTATTTTGTTCAAAACTTGACCAGAAATTGTACCTGTTTCAAAAAATCTTGTTATTGACAGAGTGCTACTGATGACAACTGAGTATTATTAATAATATGGTAACTGACATAATTCTATGATGACGTCATTGTTTCTTCTAGTGTGGCTGTCTGAGCATTAACAGACTGCAATACACATTTTATTATCAATCACTTTCCCTTTATTTTGCCTTTATATTACATGATTTATTTGAAATTATTTTACTGATTTCAGCAATTGTTACTTTTATCTGGAACTCATATTGAGTCATCTTGGTGTACCTTTCCAAATAGTTTATCTTGGAGGATATACCTGGAAGTAGCATTTCTCAATGTAAACCGGGGGGGAAAGAGACCAGCATCTGGTTAAACCACTCTTCAAAATTGTTCAGGCCGAAACAGTTCCGGCTGTGCTAGATGAAGTAGGACTTTGGAATCAAGCCCATTGCTTAGTGTTCTGAAGTAGATTCAAAACCATTTTTTAGCCCTGGCCGGTTTGGTTCAGTGGTTGGAGCATCGGCCCGCAGACCAGAGCGGCCCGGGTTGGGTTCCCGCTAAGGGCTTGTACCTCGGTTGCGGTTTGTCCCTGGCCTCAGCTGGGGTTGTGTGGGTGGCAGCCACTCGATGTGTCTCTCTCACATCGATGTTTCTCTCTCTCTTCCTCCCTCTCTCCCTCCCGCTCTATCTGAAGCTAAATGCAAAAATGTCCTCAGGTGAGAATAAAAAAAAACACACACAAAAAAATACATTTTTTAAGGAGGATCTTGGCCCTGCCATGGGCCCCTCATTGGCACCCCTCAAAGCACAGGTAAGGTCAGCATTCTGTTCAGTCACTCATCCTTGGACTTTGTCACAAACAGACAGCTTCACAGCCCGAGGTACATGGTCTCCACTCACCCAGCAACAGAGGTTTGGCCACACTCAGCTAGTCAAGGAATGTAGTCGAGTTCCTTGTTGCCTAATGTTCCTCAGAAGTTTACCTGATAATAGTGTTTAGCGTGTTCCTTGGAAGATGTTTTAGATCAGCACCATCCAATCGAACTTTCTACAAAGATGGAAAATGTCCCCATTGGGCTCTCCAGTGTGGCAGCCACTTGTCACTTGTAGCTATTTAAGTTAATCATATTAGAAATTCAGTTCTTCATTAGCACAGTTATCTGAGCCTGAAACCCAACTCCATTTTACATTCTAAAACAAAACTAGCCACATTTCTAGTGTTCAACAGCACAGATGTATAACATTTTCATTTCTGTAGAAAGTGCTTTTGGACAGCAGTGTTCAAAAATCTACCTTGGGCCCTGGCCGGTTTGGCTCAGCGGTTAGAGCGTCGGCCTGCGGTCCAGAGAGACCCGGGTTTGGTTCCCGCTAAGGGCATGTACTTCGGTTGCAGTTTGTCCCCGGCCCTGGTTGGTTGTGCGGGTGGCAGCCACTCGATGTGTCACTTTCACATCGATGTTTCTCTCTCTCTCTTCCTCTCTCTCCCTCCCACTCTATCTGAGCAAAAAATGTCCTCGGGTGAGGATAAAAAAAAAAAAAAATCTACCTTGGGCTTTGGGCTCAAGTGTGGTCAGGTCAGCACAGAGCTAGATATTGAACTGTATTATAGCAGTGCCGTCCCCTCCCCCTCCCCCCGGTTGCTTTTATCAGGCTCTTTATTAATAAGTGGTAACATTGTACAGTGCTTATTAACTCATTTCATCTTTGCTAATTGCTATTGTTATCCACACCTCACAGTTAGGGAAACTAAGGCATCTGAGTTGGTTAGAATGACAGCCACATAGCTAGTAAATGGCGGAGCTGGGGTTTGAACTCAGGTGGTATGGAACGGAAGTCTCTTCCTCTAAGCATCATGCTGTGGTCCTCCCTCTGCTTAGGTGTGGTGCAGTCGTCTTGAAATGAGGACTCGTACTGTGCACCTAACCCCTGCATCCACTCCAAGGACAGTTACTGGGGCTGCTGTTGGCATGATTGTCCTTTATGAGACGCCTGAGGAGGAAGTTTTGCTTCTTACAACCACAAACAACTACATCTCTGCTGAGCTTTGCTTTCTTCTTATGTTCTCTATGAATTATGTAATTGATTGGGTAGAATTTCTCTTTAACATTGGATGCTGAAAAGCTTAATGCCAAATTTGGGTTCCACCCGAAGCAGCTGTAATATAGGTCAATGTGGTAATTTATTAGAACCTCACTCCTTGTCTCCTTTATATCCTTGTCTTTGGTTTTATTTTCTTATTCTAAATGTTCACTTCTATTTATACTATTCTGTATTCCTTAAGCCCCCTTAAATTATTTTTGCATTGTGATGGGGGATGGATAGTTAATCAGAGTTATTCTTATTAGTATGAATTGCTAGAACTACCACAAAGATGCCTATCAAGTTCTGGAAGCTGACAGCAGAAAATGCATTGACCTTTGCAGTTGGAAACAATGCCTTGTTGCCATCTATTCAAAATGCAATTATGGTTTCTGGCATGCCTGCAGTTGTCAGTTTACCTTATTTATGTCTCTCTGTGTTGCAAAAAGGATTAAGTTCAGCTGAATAAGCAGGTATTATTTTAAACTCCGGAAATCAAATGTCTCAGTTTTTTCTAACATTCTGATGAATCATTCGACTGAAGCCTGATAATGAACATTAACAAGTTACTATAATAACAGAATCGTAGAGATGGAGAGATGTGAGAAGTCATCTAGGGAGGCAAAAGGGCGGTCTCACAATTAAGAAAAGGGCAGAATGGTTACATGAATCCTGACACGGTTTATTAGTCTCACCTCTGCTGCACTGCCCATTGCCCAGAGGTCTCCCCCGCCCACCCGGGGGCTATTCTAAATGTTATTTTAAAATACAAATGTCGCCTGGCCGGTGTGGCTCAGTGGTTGAACATCAACCCATGCACCAAGAGGTTGCCGGTTTGATTCCCGGTCAGGGCACATGCCCAGGTTGTGGGCCAGATCCCCAGGGTGGGTCATGCAGGAGGCGGCCAATCGATGTTCTCTCTCATCGATGTTTCCATCTCTCTCTCCCTGTCCCCTCCTCTCTCTCTCAAATCAATGAAGAAAAAAAAACAAAAACAAATGGCTTGTGTTAGAGACATCAAGATAAACTTTCTTTCCGTTGTGTTCTGTGTACTTTAATAGTTAACCAAAACACTGACCTGTTCCTTAAACTGATGCTGTCATAAACCACAGACGTATTTTTCTGTAACCCTAATCTCCATTTGTTTCTGAACAGGAGAATCACTACACACCTATCACCTTCCCTTGATAAACATTTTGAGTGAGAAATATTTTCACTTAAAAAAAAAAAAAATCCACATCGAATAATGCACTTTCCCTAGAAAGCACCTTGCACTGTGGGACTGCTCTGAGGAAGCTAAGCAGAGGTCCCAGCTTTCCCTAGCAGGCACAGTGCTACCACATTTTCACTGGGCAGCCACTACTGTTTCTTAGTAGAACAACTGTTCCTTCAATCCCAGTGTCTGCTGCATACTTTTAATTCAAGTTAGCTTAGTTTACGGAATCCTGTGTAAAACGCCCTGCTCGATGGTGGCTCACAAGGCCGCCTGGTTCTCCAGTGTGTCAGAGAGGTCCGGTGTTAATTGAGCTCTTCAATATGTTTCCTGTGTGTCCTTTCCCACATCTTTGGAAGCATTTCTAAAAAGGAAATGAGAAATGTGTGAACATAGGAGAGTAACCCACACTCGGGGTAAAACTGTCATTGTACCCGCTTAGGAATCGCTCACTGAGGAGCATTCAGTCGATTCTTCTCCCCCTTTTCCCCTAAAGTTTTGTTTTGTTCATTATTTCTTCATGTCCAAATTAGTGTAAGGATCAGTTTAATAATAAACTCTGACCTAGGGTAATTCCAACTAGACATATGCAATAGTAAATCTCCTGAGATTTTCTTTTAATGGATACATTTTTTATTACCTACAACCATTACAAATAAATGTGTGCACATTATTTTTATGAATAAAAATTTAAATTATTTTATCTTTCTTTTTTTACAGGGCCCGCTTATGTGCTCTTATAATTGTATGGTATGCAGTGTTACTCTACAAAATGCTTACGTGTTTTTGTATGTGTCATTAAACCAAATTCCTTTTGGAGGTTCAAGAATAATCGCTAACCTAATTCTCTTTAATCGTCATGCTATAAATTGCAAGTACTTAGAAGCGTGGCATTGTAGAGTTAGTTATTTCTTCCTATAATTGGGCTATGAGAAGGTTATTCTCTGTCACAATAAAAATTAATATTCCCTTTCTTTGGGGATTAATTTCTAAATTCGAAGACTCTGGGTCAGAGATGGCTGGACTGTTTCACTGAAATTTCAGCCCCTATGAAACAAAAATAGGTTTTGAAATAGTTTCTAGGTCACTGGCACAGAAAGCTGGCAAAAAGCTGTAACTGACTTTGGATTATCCTAGTTAGTACAATTCCATCAGCACAGGCTGTTCTTTTGGCCCGAGATTCAAGTTTAGAAGAAAATAAAATATGGGGATCCCCAAATGTACTCTATAGTTTTAGGTTTGGGTGATTCTCCCTTATTTTAGTAGATCCCCTGACTTGAGGAAGACACCTCACTGAGCTGTCCACATTTATTTGTTATTTTCATTTAAATTCCATTTTTGAATCAGACAGTGTAGGCTGTGGTTATACTGAAAAACAGGTAGACTTGGAGTTAATAGGTTTGTGCTCTACTTAATATGGACTGACTGTGGTAAAATATTTAAGTTTTCTGAATCTGTCTTTGTCTGTAAAACAGAAATGATACCCACCTCGTAGACTTATATAAGGAATTAGAATAACTTATCTGAGTGCTGTGAGTGCGTATGTATTTGTGCCTGGCCCTGTAAGGGCTGGTACTGTCGCTATCCCCATAAAGTGCACAAGGCTTAAACAGTTAAGTCTGTTCCTGAAGTCATGGAGTAGGCCAATCCAAGAGTCTGTCTAACTGGTGATTTGGCGGGGGGGGGGGGGGGGGGGGGGGGGCACGTTGCCGCTCCTATCGAGTCACCACATCTGAAAGTACCTGGTACTTTGTAGGGACTCAATGTAAGTTCTCCCTCTTTTTTCTTGGCAGAATAAATTATGTGACTTATTGACTTAACTCTAACTTTTTATGTGTGAATGATTTACACATTATCACACAATTTCTGATTTGCTAAGGAAGCTTTAATGACTGCTTTATTCATTAAAACCGCTGTCCATACTTCTTCATAGCAGCAGCCTTACCAGGGCCCATAGAACCTTCCAGGCATCATCTCATCAGCTCTGGCAGCACCTCCTCGGTCAAGAAACTTTCAAGCCCAGAGACCTCTTCAGTGACAGGGAGAAGAAAAATGCTTGGGCTCATAACTCTGCACGGTCCAACCAGGTTTACACGGAGAAGGGGGGTGTACCTTTTTTAACCAACTGCGGAGTTTTAAAATGCCAATGCACACCCTGTAAGACTCAAGAGGATGATTTCCATTGAGGTCCATGAGAGAAGATCCAGGCACTGGCAGCCCCGGTTACTAAGTTCTTTTAAATGGGATTCATCTAATAGAACTACTCTTAAAGATAACAAAATAAGTGGGAATTGTGGAAGCTTATATTTTCTTTCTAATTAAGCTTTTCTGTTTAGGAAGCATGAAACTTTTCTTCCGTGATTTTTGCATCTGTGATTATGGTGGTGCTGTCAGGTCCCCAGGTCCCCAGGGGTGTGGTGACATCATCTTGCCTAATTGCAGAAATGTTTTAATGTCTGAGCTTAGAAATCCACTGTACTTCTTAGGATTTTCAGAAAGTATGTGTTCGTCATATGGAATGGGAATACACTAGATCCTCGGTGAACAAACCTTCAGCCATTTTGCAGTTCCCCTTCAGGAAGGTGGCGGCCCCAGTTCCCAACACAGAGGAGCTCTGCCCTGTCGTATTCTTATTAGAGAGAAATCTTTCCAATCCCAGAGTTCTGTGGCTAAACCCCCTTTCTCTTGCTGATTGAAATTCTTTATCATTGTTAATGGAGTCCTAGTTACTCAGACTGTGGCCTAGCTTTGGTTAACTGGCTTTCAACTGCTCTGCTCAAATAACATTCCTAGCTGTAAAATAAATGCTGTATAAATGGTCAATTTATTTCAAATGGCAGCCTTTTTAAATATTTACAGATATATGTTGTTTCTTGATCATTTTATTTGGGAAAAAATTTTGTAAGAGTCAGCGCGGTGCTTCTGAGTTGCAAGAATGGATACAAAGGGATGAGATTAGATGCCCCGCCTTCAGCACCCCAAGGGAAATACACAATCCACAACTTGGTCTTCCTACCTCACCATTTACCAGGTTCATATGAAAACAAAATAAACAAGGCACACCTTTTCACAGACACCCTCTATCTGTGACTGGGAGGCAGAATGGCTAGGTGGTTAAACACACCGCCTTGGAGAAGGACAGACCTGGCTTTGGATCTCCAGCCTACAGTCAGAGTGAAGTGGCCTTGGGCAGGTCACCCACCACCTGGGCCCTAGCCTCAGGTTCCTCATCTGTTAAAGGAGGACCGTAACACTAACTAGAGGCTCGAATGAAATAATGTATGTAAAATGCTCAAAGCAGACCTGGTAACTTTCAATGACTAGTATAAGGATACGATTCCTGTCCCTTTAGGTCAACCACTGTCTTGAACTGTGACAGCCCCCAAACACAGGACAGCTTCTGTTCTCTTGTAATTGGTCAGGCCTCAGGCACTGGCTGATTGGGTTCCCGGATGACGGGATGGCTTCCGCTCTGAGCTTTCATTAAATAATACCTTAATTGTTAGCTTAAGAGGATGTTGACCACAGCTCCTGCCAATCTCCCAGAACCTCCCTGCAGGAAACAGAACATTTGAGGAGCCACGGAACACTTGAGACCAGGAGAAGCAGGCCTCCTACTCCCACTGGTCCAGGTGCATCTCTAGGGTAACAGAACAGGGATGTTTTTACCCTCCCCACCTTTACAGAGGAGGAAACAGGCTTGGAAGCTTTGCATGCCTGCCAGCAGCTGAATCCAGGCCCTCTAACCTCCAGGTCGGTGCTCCCTGCACCTCTGCTATCGGTCACCTGAGCGTCAGAGGCCAAAAGAGGAGGGACACAGATGTCCCTGACAGGTGGGGCTGTCCCAGTCACAACTGTCAAGGAGCAGCAGTTGGAGAGGAAGCCCAGAGACCTCCCTACCAGGACCCTCCTGTCCAGTCCGGCCCTGCAGGCCACCCAGCATACCTGCTGCCCTCCCCCTTCCCAGCTCCTCAGTTGGGCTCAGCGGCCCATCGCCTGCCCTGCCAGGGCAGGATGACCTCCACAAGGCAAATCACATCCATTTGCTCTTGAACAAAAGGCTGTGAAGGTGTCTGAAATGACAACTCCCTGGCGGTGATGTCATGCTGTTTTGTTTGTCTCCATGGGCTGTGGGGATCCAATTTCAGTTGTGAAGAAAAATGGCCTCGGGAAAAAAGTTACTTCATTCGGAAAATTCCAAGAAGCCATAAATACAGTGTGCAGCTGATGAAGGCAGACAATGGCTCTGAAGGGGGAAGAAGCCCTCCCAGGAGAGGAGAGAGGCAGCCCTCACCCGGCCCAGGAGGCCCCTCCCCCAGGCCGATGCGTGCTGCTCCTGGATCCAGCGACACACCGCCCTGCTCAGAGACCCCACATCCCAGCAGCCAGCTGGCTGGGGACGTGTTTTCCCTGGTTCTCATCCTAAATCGCCTCCTGCACAGCCCATCCCTGGCACATCCAGCACCTCCCTCTCGAAAATGGTTGGTTGACCTCTGTTTTTGAGTTGCTGTTAAAGAAAATTAAAAATAACGTTTTGTTTTGTTTTCATTTCTTACTTTCCAGCTTGCACTCTCTTGCAAATCCTTTTTGTTCTCTTCCTTTTTCCCTATAGTCAGCACAGTGAGAAAGAGGGAGAAAACAGGATGAAATTCTATTTTCCTTTTCATGAGAAATTTAAGAGTATAATTCCCAGTCCAGATCTTCAGTGAGTCAGGAAGGAGTAACTACGGCCAGGAAAGACCAGGGCACAGAGCTTAGATACAGGGACAAATTTTCAAGAGATGTTGCATCCCTCTGCCATATCTGTTCTCTCTTCTCTCTCATAAGAAAGCAATATGGCAAGATTACAGACTTTTGGGAGACAAGAGAAAGTCTCCCTAACCCAGCCCCTCCTTCCATCCCGTGTCTTCCCTGTCCCCCCTAATCTGCAGCTTTTCTGGGGACACCCCCCAGCTATGCCCCTCCATAAGTGTGACCTCCACGGAATCTCAGCTTCACGGTGTTCCCAGGCTCTGGAAGCTGGTCTTTCCTGACACTCACTCACAGCCTTGTATTTCCATCCCCAAATCAATCCCCAGAGCCAACAGGCCAGTAGGAAGTGAGCTGTCTCCTGATGGCGTGGGTGGTGCCTACTGGCTGCCACCCTGCATGTCTGAGCTGGACCATGGCTGTGCGGACGCTGCCTCAGGCATGCATCTACTGCAGGCTCCCACCTCTGCCTGCCCCCACCTCTGCCTGCCCCCACCTCTGCCTGCCCCTGTCAGAGGGTCAGGGTGGGTGCTCGGGGAAACGGCTCCGGGGCTGGCCCTCGTTTACCTCCCACCCTTCCGCTCCACCAGCAGATGGTGGGACTTCAATGAATGTCCGAGGAACCTACGGAGGAGAACTTGTGTTCACAAATGATAGAAGAACAAAAAAAGCCAAAGCTTCCTAAACAGTCTCCAATAACCCAATTAGTCAAATCCTGAAGGGACCTTTATCTTAAAGGAATTCAACTATACATATCTCAATATTACTTGAAATAAAGGAGCCATCAGTTCCCATTTAGGAAATGTGGGTTTTCAAGCTCATGCGATTTGATTTCTAGATGTGAGTAGTTTTTCCTCACAGATCAGCACTGTACCATAGAAATATAATGCAAGCCACTTACATAATTTTCAATCTTCTAGTAGCCACATTTAAAAAGTAATAAGAATGAGGTGAACTTTAATAGTGTATATTCAAGATAGAAACATGTACTCAATATTAACAATTACTAGTAAGATATTTTACATTCTTGTTTGTACTTTCACATTTTGACTTTCAACACACTTCAACTTGGACTGGCCATGTGTCAAGTGTTCAGTGGCCACATACAACCAGTGGCTACTCTGCTGGACATGTAGTTATAGACAGATGTCATCTAGTCTGCCAGGGGAGGGGTCCCTATCATATCTAATCCTGGAAAGTGGTCTGTGGCTTTGAGAACACAACTGCAGCCCAACAAACCAGAGCCCCAAGTCTGTCTGAGAGCATAGGGCACAACCAAAAACAATCCAGGGAGAGTTAGGAGCCTTTCCTAGTTTTCTTAGGCCTGACATGGGGTGGGATCCCTCCAGATCCACCTTTTCTCTATGGTCTCTTGGTTCAGCCTGGTCAGATCTAGGCTGATCGGCCAGAGGTGGGAAGTTTGCTCCCTCTGGAGAAACTTTAATTCATTCAACAAACTAACTGGGCAGCTCCTATGTGCCAGGCACTGTTCTAGAACTTGGGGTACAGCAGTGAACAAAACAGATTCCTGCCCTTGAGGGAATCAACAGACAATTAAAAGTTAATGAAATAGCCCTGGCCGGTTTGGCTCAGCGGTTACAGTGTCGGCTCATGGACCAGAGAGTCCCAGGTTCGGTTCCCACTAAGGGCACGTACCTCGGTTGCAGTTTGTCCCCGGCCCTGGTTGGGGTCGTGTGGGTGGCAACCAGTCGATGTGTCTCTCTCACATCGATGTTTCTCTCTCTCTCTTCCTCCCTCTCTCCCTCCCGCTCTATCTGAAGATATGCAAAAAGAAGTCCTCAGGTGAGGATTAAAAAAAAAAAAGTTAATGAAATAACCCAACCGGTGTGGCTGAGTGGTTGAGCGTCGACCCATGCACCCATGCACCAAGAGGTTGCCAGTTCAATTCCTGGTCAGGGCACATGCCCAGGTTGTGGGCCAAATCCCCAGTGGGGGGCATGCAGGAGGCGGCCTATTGATGTTCTCTCTCATCGATGTTCCTATCTCTCTCTCCTCTCCCTTCCTCTCTCTCTAAAATCAATAAAGAAAAAAAAAGGAAAAAAGGAGTTAATGAAATAAATAAGCCGATTGAATAGTATATTAGAAAGTGGGGAGTGCTATGGAAACAAAGGAAAAATAGAGCAAGATAAGGAAATAAGTGTTAGGGGTGGGGCAGTTGGCAGTACTAAATTTTGTGGTCAAGGTCAGTCTCATTGAGAAGGTGAGATTTGAGCAAGTCTGCCTATGAAGCTATGAAGGGGGTGAAGAAGTTGACCGAACAGGTACAGCCAAGGCCCTCAGGTAGGCAGGAATGTGCCTAACATCCAAGAAACTGCAAAACAACCAGTGTGTCTAGAGAAGATGGAGCAAGGGAGAGACCATCAGGAGATGAAATCACAGAGGCTAGGGTCTTGCAGGTCATTGCAAGAACAATGGATTTTATTCTGAGAGAAATGAAGAATCGCTATAGAATTTTGAATGACAGGATCTGACTTAATTTTAACAAGTTCACTCTGGTTGCTGTGTTGAAAAGAGTGTAGGAGGGCAAGACTGAAAGCAGGAGGACCTATTCCAACAATCCAGGTAAAAGATGATGGTGGCTGGATCAGGATAGCAGCAGTGAAGATGATGAAGAATAGACAGATTATGGATACATTTTCAAGGTAGAACCAGTAGAGTGTGAGAAAGAGAATAGTCAAGGATGACTCCTAGGCTTTGATTTGAGCTAATGGTAGGATGGCAGGGCCATCTACAGAAACAGGAAAGGCTGCAGATGGGCGAGATTATGGGAGAATATCAGGAGTTAGTTTTGAATATGTGGAGTTTGAGATGTCTATTCAACATCCAAACAGAACTGTCAAGTTAGAATGCAGTTAGAATTAGGAGTCTAGAATTTGGGAGAGAGATCTGAACTTGATATACATATTAGGGACTGCTCAGCATGTGAATGGAATTTAAAGCCCCGAGATTCAATGAAATCATCAGAGGAGTGAGTACAGAGAAGAGGATCCTGAGGCACTCCAACGTAAGAGGTTGGGAAGATAAGGAGAACCAGCAACGCAGATGAGGAGGGGTTATCAGAGAAAGAAGGAAAACCGTCTAGTGTGCTCTAGAAGCCAAAAGAAAGTGCTTTAAGAAAGAAGGTTTGACAATAGAGTAAAGACAGCCTCTTTAATAAATGGTGTTGGGAAAATTGGACAGCTACACCTCCAAAAATGAAACTAGACCATCAACTTACACCATACACAAGAATAAACTCAAAATGGATAAAAGACTTAAATGTGACTCGTGAATCCATAAAAATCCTAGAAGAAAATTTAGGCAACAAAATTTCGGACATCATACACAGCAGAATCTTCACTGATACATCACCTAAGGCAACAGAAACAAAGGAAAAAATGAACACATGGGACTACATCAAACTCAAGAGCTTCTGCACAGCAAAAGAAACAACCATCAAATTGGAAAGGGAACCCACTGTATGGGAGAGCATAATTGCCAATGATGCATCAGATAAGGGGTTAATCTCCAAAATATATAGAGTGCTCATACAACTCAACAAAAGGAAGACAAAGAACCCAATTAAAAAATGGGCAGAGGAACTAAATAGACACCTCTCCAAAAAGGACATACAAATGGCTAAGAGACATATGAAGAAATGCTTGACATCATTAATCATCAGAGAGATGTAAATTAAAACAACAATGAGATATCACCTCACATCTGTCAGAATGGCTGCCATCAACAAATCATCAAACAACAAGTGTTGGCGAGGGTGTGGAGAAAAGGGGACTCTAGTACACTGCTGGTGGGAATGCAGACTGGTGCAGCCACTATGGAAAACACTATGGTGTTACCTCAAAAAATTAAAAATTGAATTGCCATTTGACCCAGTGATCCCACTTCTAGGAATATACCCTAAGAAGCCTGAAACACCAATCAGAAAGAATATATGTACCCCCATGTTCATAGCAGCACTATTTACAATAGCTAAGATCTGGAAACAGCCCTAGTGTCCATCAGTAGACGAATGGATAAAAAAGCAGTGGTACATATGCACAATAGAGTACTATGCAGCTGTAAGAAAGAAAGATCTCTTATCCTTTGAGATGACATGGAGGGACCTGGAGAGTATTATCTTAAGCGAAACAAGCCAAGCAGAGAAAGATAAATATCACATGATCTCACTTATTTGTGGAATATAATGAACATAACAGTCTGAGGAACAGGGTAGACCCAGAGATGTGGAAGTAAGGTACAGACTGACAACCCTCAGAAGAGGGGGTGGGGGGGAGGGAAGAGATAAACCACAGAATTTACATGCATGTACGCATAACTGATGGACATGGACAACAAAGCTGGGGATGGGGTGGAGGGGGGATGAGGAGGAGGGTGTCAATGGGGAAAAAAGGAGAAATATCTGTAACAAAAATAAATTAATAAAAAAGGAAGGAAGGGAGGGAGGGAGGGAGGGAGGGAGGGCGAGAGAGAAAGAGAAAGAAAGAAAGAAAGAAAGAAAGAAAGAAAGAAAGAAAGAAAGAAAGAAAGAAAGAAAGAAAGAAAGAAAGAAAGAAAGAAAGAAAGAAAGAAAGAAAGAAAGAAAGAAAGAAAGAAAGAAAGAAAGAAAGAAAGAAAGAAAGAAAGAAAGAAAGAAAGAAAGAGAAAGAAAGAAAGAAAGAGAGAGAGAGAGAGAAAGAGCAAGAAAGAAACAAAGAAAGAAAGAAAGAAAGAAAGAAAGAGAAAGAAAGAAAGAAAAGAAAGAAAGAAAGAAAGAAAGAAAGAAAGAAAGAAAGAAAGAAAGAAAGAAAGAAAGAAAGAAAGAAAGGTTTGAACTACAATTTCTGATAGGTCAAGTAAGATGTAACTGAGAAATGAGAATTGACCATTAAATTTAGTAACTTGGAGGTCTTGATGAAAGCAGTTTCCGTGGTATCATGGGAACAAAATTTTGACTGGTACGGATTTAAGAGAGAATATGTGGAAAAGACAGTGAGTATAGACAATTCCTTCAGGAGTCTTGCAGAAGGGTACCTGGCAGAGTAGTAGGGTCAAGAGAAAGCTTTTTAAAAAATCAGCTTTATTGAAGCATAATTTATATCTATTACATGTGAAGTATACAGTTCAATGAGTTTTGACAAATGTATACATCCATGTAATCTCTACAGGAATATAGAACACTTCTATTACCACTCCAAATTCCCTCATGCCCCTTTATAGTCAACCCCTCCCACCACCCACCCTAGTCGCCTGCCCCAGGCAACCACTGATCTGCTTTTTGTCACTGTGATTAGATTTGCCTTTTCTAAAATTTCATATAGATTGAATCCTACAAGAGGTACTCCTGTGTCTGGCTTCCTTTGCTCAGCATATATTTGAAATATGGCCATGTTGCTGTGTACATCAATAGTTCCTTCCTTTACATCACTAAGTAGTATTACACTGTATGGATATACCACACTTTGATTACCTATCACTTGCTATTGGACATCTGCGTTGTTTCCAGTTTGGGGCTATTATGATTAAAGATGCTGTGAACATGTGTATACAAGTCTTTGTGTGGACATAAAATTCATTTCTCTAGGGTAGATATTTAGCAGTAGAATTGTTGGCTTACATAGTAATTTATTTAATTTTGTAAGAAATTGCAAAAATGTTTTCCAAAATGGCTATCTTCTTTTACATTCTCACGACCTATGTATGAGTTCCAGTTGCTTCAACACTTGGTATTGTCAGTCTTTAAATTATAGATGAAGGGTTTTTGTGTTTTTTTTAGTAGACTTTTTATTTTGGAATAGCCTTAGATTCATAAAAAACTTGACAAGACAATACAGAGAGCTCTGGTATACCCTTCACCCAGCTTTTCGTAATGTTACTGTTGTATGAAGTCATGGTATATTTTAAACTGATAAGAACAGATACTACACTTGATCTTAGCCAAAAGGCCGAGAAGCGATGAAGTCATGGTATATTTGTCAAAACTAAGAAATTAACCTTGGTACAATACTAATAGCACAACTACAATCTCTAATCAGATTTCACTAATTTTCTCACAAATATCCCTTTTTCTGTTCCAGAATACTACCTTGTATTTAGTCATTATTTCTTAGTCTTCTTTAATATGTGATTGTTTTTCTGTCTTTCCTTGATTTTCATGGCCTTTACAGTTTTTTGTTTTGTTTTGTTTTGGTACATGCCCCTATCAGGAACCGAACCCGGGACTCTCTGGTCCGCAGGCCGATGCTCCAACCGCTGAGCCAAACCGGCCAGGGCGGCCTTTACAGTTTTGAAGCGTACTGGACAAGGGTTTTGTAGAATGTCCCTCAGTTTGAGTTTATCTGAGGTTTTCTTATGATTTGAGTTTCTTATGGTTATGTGTTCTGAGGTGAAGTGCCCTTCTCATTAGAACTTATCAAGTGTTACCTGATAGCAATATGGCTTATCACTGGTTATGTACCTTCATCACTTGGTTAAGATGGTGTCCACCAGGTTTCTTCCCTATGAAGTTACTATTTTTCCTTTCCATACTCTGCTTTTTGGAATTCAGTCACTAAGTCCAGCTCACCTCAAGGACAGGGGAATATCTACATGTATTATTTAGAATTCTTCTATTGGGAGATTTTCCCTTCCCCTTCATATCTTTCTTTGTTGAATCATTTATTATAGAGAAAACTTTCCTCTTAAAGGATGGGGAAATAGGATTCCAAAATGGCGGCGGAGTGAATGGAAGCTACACAGATCATCTCCCAGGACCAAACTGGAAATACAACTAAAATAAAGTCAAATCGTCGGGAAAAAGCAACGGAAAAGCAGCTCGCGAGGACCATACAACCAGGGACACTAACTTGATCCTGGTAGGATTGCGGAGGCGCGAGAGGGGGGCTGGGAGCCCACAGACAGCAGCGGCCTTAGCCGTGAGCAGCGCTCCGCCCTTGGGGTTGAAGCCCGAGCCGGCTCCACAGCGCAGAGCCGGGACAGAGCGCTAAAACAGCCACAGCCACTCACCTCGGACTCCGGTGGAGGGAGGGCGGACTGGACTGGAACTGTGTGGGAACACTCGGGATTTGGAGGGCGCTCAGAGCTTTTGCTGAGTTTCGGCCACGCGGGACTGTGGCCTGATCGATTTACTCCATCCCAGGGCTCTGGGGAGAGGCGGCAGCCCCTCCCTTGGAGATTCAGCCACACCCAGTTGGGCCATTGAAATGCAAATCAAGGCTCATTAACTACCAGCATCTGCCCCACCCTCGGGAAATCCTCTCACGCTGAACACCTGAGGGAGGTTTTCATTCAACTGAGAACCCAAGGCTCTTTAAGTAACCAGGACTAATAGCCTCTAGGCAAAAAGCTAGAGGATAACTGAACCTTTTCTGGGCTTGCAACTCTACCCAGAAAAGTAAGACTCGACAGTGGTGTATAACGTGAGTCCTCTCACGCTCATCCAAACCCAGTACAGGGAGCCACAAACAGCAGAACACCAACATCCACAGGGAAAATTTGGCAGGCTCCAAAAACCACTGAGCTAGCCAAAATGGTAAAACAACGAAACAGATGCCAAACGAAAGAACAAGAGACCTCCAATGAAGATGAGATAAATGAAATGGAGTTAAGCAAGTTAACAGAGCTAGAATTCAGAACCATGATCTTGAGGAAGCTCAACAGCATATGTAAGGACATCAACACCATGAGCAAAGACATAGAAATATTGAAAATAAATCAATTGGAAATGAAGAATGACATAGCAGAAATGAAGAACACAATGGAAGGGCTAAAAAGCAGAGTAGAAGAAGCTGAGGACCGGATCAGTGAATTAGAAGACAGGGTAGAAAAAATCAACCAATCAGAAAACCAAAAGGAAAAAACAATGAAAAAACAGGAAGACAGCATAAGAAAACTGTGGGACAACTGGAAACGTAATAATATTCGCATCATAGGAGTCGCCGAAGAAGAAGAAAATGAGAAAGGGTTAGAGAATATATTTGAAGAAATAGTGACAGAAAATTTCCCTAATTTGGTGAAGGAAGAAGGCTTTCAAGTTCAAGAAGCACAGAGAGTCCCAAGTAAGAAGAACCCAAACAGGCCCACACCAAGACACATAGTAATTAAAATGCCAAAAATTAAAGACAAAGAGAGAAACCTCAAGGCAGCAAGAGCTAAGCAACAGGTTACCTACAAAGGATCCCCCATAAGGTTATCAGCTGACTTCTCCATAGAAACACTACAGGCCAGAAGGGAATGGCATGAAATAATCAAGGTCATGAAAAACAAGGATCTGAACCCAAGACTACTCTACCCAGCAAGGCTATCATTCAAAATAGAAGGTCAAATAAAGAGCTTCCCAGACAAAAAAAGGCTAAGGGAATACATTAGCACCAAACCAGCACTGCAAGAAATGTTAAAAGGACTGCTGTAATTAGTAGAAGAAATAGAAAGGAAAATAGAAACACACTAAACAAAAATGGCAATAAGTAAGTACATATCGGTAATCACCTTAAATGTAAATGGACTGAACGCCCCGATCAAAAGACACAGAGTAGCGGATTGGATAAGAAAGCATGACCCATATATATGTTGCTTACAAGAGACCCACCTCACAACAAAAGACTCACATAGGCTGAAAGTGAAGGGATGGAAAAAAATCTTCCAAGCAAACAGAAAGGAAAAAAAAGCTGGGGTAGCAATACTCATATCTGATAAAATAGATTTTAAAATGAAGGCCATAACTAGAGACAAAGAAGGCCACTACATAATATTGAAAGGATCTATCCAACAGGAAGAGATAACCTTGGTAAACATATATGCACCCAATACAGGAGGACCAAAATACATTAAAAATCTTCTGGAAAACTTCAAAGGAGAAATCAACAGCAATACAATCATAGCAGGGGACTTCAACACCCCGCTGACATCATTGGATAGATCCTCTAGACAAAAAATTAACAAGGAAACACAGACTCTAAATGAAGCACTAGACCAAATGGATTTAATAGATATTTACAGAGAATTACACCCCAAAACTACAGAATTCACGTTCTTCTCAAGTGCACATGGGACATTCTCAAAGATAGACCACATGTTAGGACACAAACGAAGTCTCTACAAATTCAAGAAGATTGAAATCATATCAAGCATCTTCTCAGATCACAATGGCATGAAACTAGAAATCAATTGCAACAAGAACACCCAAAGACATTTAAATACATGGAAGCTAAATAGCATGTTATTAAACAATGA
Source organism: Tadarida brasiliensis (assembly GCA_030848825.1). Taxonomy (NCBI): domain Eukaryota; kingdom Metazoa; phylum Chordata; class Mammalia; order Chiroptera; family Molossidae; genus Tadarida; species Tadarida brasiliensis. The sequence goes on along the minus strand of CM061272.1, from coordinate 41,263,271 downwards.
ATGGGTTACCAAGGAGATCAAGGAAGAAATTAAAAACTTTCTGGAAACGAATGAAAATGAACACACAACAACACAAAATCTGTGGGATGCAGCGAAAGCAGTTCTGAGAGGGAAGTTCATAGCACTACAGGCCTACCTCAAGAAACAAGAAAAATTTCTAATAGACTATCTAACCTCACAACTTAAAGAACTAGAAAGCAAACAAAAGGAAAACCCCAGAGCAAGTAGAAGGAAGGAAATAGTAAAGATCAGAGCAGAAATAAACGACATGGAGACCAAAAAAACAATTCAAAGGATCAATGAAACAAAGAGCTGGTTTTTTGAAAAGATAAACAAGATTGATGGACCCTTAGCTAGACTCACCAAGAAACAAAGAGAGAGAACCCAAATACACAAAATCAGAAACGAAAGAGGAGAAGTAACAACTGACACCACAGAAATACAAAGGATCGTTAATGAATACTATGAACATTTATATGGCAACAAATTCGACAATCTAAGCAAAATGGACAAATTTCTAGAAACATATAGTCTCCCAAAACTGGACCGGGAAGAGATAGAAAACTTGAACAGACCAATAACAACCAAGGAAATTGAAGATGTAATCAAGACTCTCCCAGCAAACAAAAGTCCAGGCCCAGACGGCTTCACAGGGGAGTTTTACCGAACATTCAAAGAAGAACTAACACCCATTCTTCTCAAACTGTTTCTAAAAATTCAAGAAGAAGGAAGACTTCCAAACTCATTTTATGAGGCCAGCATAATTCTAATTCCAAAACCAGAAAAAGACACTACAAAGAAAGAAAACTACAGGCCAATATCCCTGATGAACATAGATGCCAAAATCCTGAACAAAATACTAGCAATTCGGATCCAGCAATACATCAAAAAAATTATTCACCATGACCAAGTGGGATTCATCCCAGGGATGCAAGGCTGGTTCAATATTCGCAAATCAATAAATGTGATACACCACATAAACAAAATGAAAGATAAAAACCACATGATCATATCAATAGACGCTGAAAAAGCATTCGACAAAATTCAACACCCATTTCTGATAAAAACGCTCAGCAATTTGGGAATAGAGGGATCATATCTCAACATTATAAAGGCCATATATGAAAGACCTACAGCCAACATCATAATCAATGGGCAAAAACTAAAAACATTTCCCTTAAGAACAGGAACAAGACAGGGATGCCCACTTTCACCACTCTTATTTAACATAGTACTGGAAGTCTTAGCCACAGCAATCAGACGTGAAGAAAAAATAAAAGGTATCCAAATTGGAAAGGAGGAAGTGAAACTGTCATTATTCGCAGATGACATGATATTATACATAGAAAACCCTAAAGACTCCATCAAAAATCTACTAGACCTAATAAATGAATTTGGCAAAGTAGCAGGATACAAAATAAACGTCAAGAAATCGACGGCATTCTTATACACCAATGATGAACTCACAGAAAGAGAAACTAAAAAAACAATCCCATTTACCATCGCGGCAAAAAAATTAAGATACCTAGGAATAAATTTAACCAAAGAAGTAAAGGATCTATTTGCAGAAAACTACAGGACATTGAAAAAAGAAATAGAGGAAGATATAAAAAAGTGGAAGCACATACCTTGTTCATGGATTGGAAGAATTAACATCATTAAAATGTCCATATTACCCAAAGCAATCTATAGATTCAATGCAATCCCAATCAAAATACCAGCGACATATTTCACAGAACTAGAACAAATACTCCAAAAGTTCATATGGAACCAAAAAAGACCCCGAATAGCCACAGCAATCTTGAAAAAGAAGGACAAAGTAGGTGGGATCACAATACCAGATATCAGATTATACTACAGAGCTACTATAATCAAAACAGCCTGGTATTGGCATAAGAACAGGCATATAGACCAGTGGAACAGAACAGAGAATCCAGAAATTGACCCAAGATATTATGCTCAACTAATATTTGACAAAGGTGGCAAGAGCATACAGTGGAGCAAAGACAGCCTCTTTAATAAATGGTGTTGGGAAAATTGGACAGCTACATGCAAAAAAATGAAACTAGACGATCAACTTACACCATACACAAGAATAAACTCAAAATGGGTAAAAGACTTAAATGTGACTCGTGAATCCATAAAAATCCTAGAAGAAAATGTAGGCAACAAAATTTCGGACATCATACGCAGCAGAATCTTCACTGATACATCACCTAAGGCAACAGAAATAAAGCAAAAAATGAACACATGGGACTACATCAAACTCAAAAGCTTCTGCACAGCAAAAGAAACAACCATCAAAACAGATAGGGAACCCACTGTATGGGAGAGCATAATTGCCAATGATACATCAGATAAGGGGTTAATCTCCAAAATATATAGAGTGCTCATACAACTCAACAAAAGGAAGACAAAGAACCCAATTAAAAAATGGGCAGAGGAACTAAATAATGGGCAGAGGAACTAAATAGACACCTCTCCAAACAGGACATACAAATGGCTAAGAGACATATGAAGAAATGCTCAACATCACTAATCATCAGAGAGATGCAAATTAAAACAACAATGAGGTATCACCTCACACCTGTCAGAATGGCCGCCATCAACAAATTGTCAAACAACAAGTGTTGGCGAGGGTGTGGAGAAAAGGGGACTCTAGTCCACTGCTGGTGGGAATGCAGACTGGTGCAGCCACTGTGGAAAACACTATGGTGTTACCTCAAAAAATTAAAAATTGAACTGCCATTTGACCCAGTGATCCCACTTCTAGGAATATACCCTAAGAAACCTGAAACACCAATCAGAAAGAATATATGTACTCCCATGTTCATAGCAGCACTATTCACAATAGCTAAGATCTGGAAACAGCCCAAGTGCCCATCAGTGGATGAATGGATAAAAAAGCTGTGGTACATATACACAATGGAGTACTATGCAGCTGTAAGAAAGAAAGATCTCTTATCCTTTGAGACGACATGGAGGGACCTCGAGAGTATTATCCTAAGCGAAACAAACCAAGCAGAGAAAGAAAAATATCACATGATCTCACTCATTTGTGGAATATAATAAACATAACAGTATGGGGAACAGGGTAGACCCAGAGATGTGAAAGTAGGGTACAGACTGACAACCCTCAGAAGAGGGGGTGGGGGGGGAGGGAAGAGATAAACCACAGAACTTATACGCATGTATGCATAACTGATGGTCCTGGACAACAAAGCTGGGGATGGGGTGGGGGGATGGGGAGGAGGGTGTCAAGGGGGAAAAAAGGAGAAACATCTGTAACAAAAATAAATTAATAAAAAATAAATTAAAAAAAAAAAAAATAAAGAAATAATCAAGAATGAGCATGTGACAAGAATATTTCAAGTATTAAACCTTTTTTAAGCACATGGAAAAAAAAATAAAAAAAAAATAAAAGCATAAAAAAAAAAAAAAAAAGGATGGGGAAATAATAGCGTATTTGTATGTTTATGGAAATGACCCAATAGAGAGCAAAATATTGTGAGAGTTTCTTTAGTTCTTTTAGCAAGTGTTGAAATTTTTTTTCACTGTTAAAGTTTCTACCAGGCCTTTGCTCGTGTCATTTTAAATTTCACCTTTACCCATAATTCAGTTTCCTTAGGCCTGTTGGAGGTCAGAGAACCTGCTAAGGTTGAGGCTCAGTTTTCATACGTGGCCCCACCCTGGCTGATAACTCCTCAGAGTCAGATGTCAGGTCTGGTCATCTGGCAGAACCTCCTGGTGCTCGTAGAAGGGTCTCCTCTCTCCCTAGCCCTCACCCTTGCCACCTCCTCAGCTCCCAGCCCACAGGAGCCCAGTGCAGAGCAAGGAATTCCAGTGCTGGGAAGAGCCTGTGTTTTCCTTGGGTTAGGAAAGAGCTGGACATCTGTCATGGGGAGTTGTGGCAGCTGGGGCCCTCTAGAGGAGACTGTGGGGGCGGATTCTGGGGAAGGAAGCAGCAGATGGAGCTCCTTGGCGCCAACTCAAAATCCAGAACAGTGGGCTCTGTGTTTCTTACGTCTCCCCCATTGGGAGAATGGAGCTCTTAGGACAAATGTTGAGGATCTGAGCCCTGGCTGAGGGCTCAGGAGAGAGGCAAATCTGAGCACTTCAGGCAGGGAGACAAGATATGAAAGACCTTAGAGGTCCAGGTTAGAAACTCAGTGGGGAAGAGCCAGCCCAGGAGAGAGGCCCAGGACAGGCTCTGGAAGGGACTTTGGCCACTGCCCACCAGCTTACCACCCCCACTCCCTCGCCCCTCTCCACTCCCCAATTCCTTCACATAGAAACCTCTCATCTGGCCTCCAGATAGGGAACTCCAGGCCCACACCCTTGGGCCCACAGGGTGTGTGTGTGTATGGGGTGTGGGGGGAGAGTGGTTGTGACAAAGGTAACATATCCTGGATGGCAGAAGTAATCTCCAGGCATGTACTTTGCAGAGGCTGGCAGTATGGCGTCTACATGGATGGATGTATCTGTACATGAATCAATCCACACCCTGCCGTGCCACCAGAAAAACTGTCACCATTGAAAGGAAGGTGGTAAATTCCCTCTCATTCAGAGAATACCTCTCTCTTCTCAACAAACTGCCCACGGGTTTCGCATCAAGATAAGTAATTCATTGTACAGGGAAAGGAACTTATCATGTGGAAATTCCCACTTCCTCCTGAGAACAGTGCGCACAGTGTTAACCTTGGTGAGTGAGAATCCCCCTGTCCGCCCCTCCTCCAAAGGCAGCTTTCCTCTTTGGAAGCCTGCTTAGGTCTTATCCAGACCGCAGAGTCTGAAAAATGCCCAGGGCAGACCTAGGGTGAAAGTTGGAAGCACCGATGATCTGATTGATTGGAGCCGTTGTCAGCGTTTTCCCAGCCCCGGGTCTCCTTCTGACGGCAGCATTTTGGTTTGCTTTGGGCAGCAGCTCCTTCCCGCTCTGTTCCTGTGTTTCCAAGGGGCCCCGTTCTGGCCGAGCACAGTACACCTCTCCGGCCACAGGGGTGGACACGTAGCCTGAGCTGGGCAGGTCAGAGTCAACTTTGGCGGGCACCACTAGACTCGAGTCTAGGGCACAGCCTACCTGAGAATGAAGCTGACGCCGAGAACAGGAAAGGTGGGAGATGGACAGAGTCCTGAAAGCATCCCATTGCTTCTGGCTCCAGCTAGTCTTTTCAGTTACAGAACCAAGCGAATTCCCTTCCTTTCTTCCTCCCTTTTCCCCTCTAGGGGATTCATTTTGCTCTCTATTGGGGCATTACCATCAACATACAAATACACTACTATCTTCCTCTTTCAAAAAGAAAGTTTTCTCTTATAATAAATGATTCCCCTCCTTCCCTCCCTCCCTCCCTCTCTCCGTCCCTCCTGTTCTCCCTTTCCTCTGACTCCTCCTCCTCTGTCCTTCTCTCTTTCTCTCCTTTCTACTTATCTTGGCTCAGTCCAGTTTGAATTTGGTTTTTGTCTCTTGCACTAAAATTGTCCCAACAAATGCCCCGATGGTATTGCCACCTCACATGCCTGCCCAAACCCCCACCCTTCAACACTGTTGGAGAAAGGCTTAGGCTCTGTATTTTTTTCAAGTGTCATGAGGCTAGTGAACCATCCAAACCCACACCCCTCTTGTCTCCTACAGTGTAAAATAAAAACATATTTTACAAACTGAATACTTGTACCTTTCGATTATATAATTAATATAAAACTTACTTTTTAATTAGAGAAGTGAGGGAAAACTACTCATAATCCAGCTACTATGAGCATTTTAGCTTATTTCCTTACAAATGTTCCCCCATACACATTTACACGATAATAGTCCCCGTGCACACAAAATGTATACTGCTGTCATTGTCGCCAACATCATACAGCTACCAGCATTAGCATTTCTCTCTTCCTGTGGTTTTTCAAAGTCTCCATTTTCAATGGCTTCCCTGTGTGGAGGTAGAGTTGTAGCTGTTACTGTAACTAACCATTCTTTTGTTGTTTCCAGGAACCCAGCTTTCATCATGGGGAGTTTGAGGCTGATGCCCAAGTCCTACCCCAGAGATTCTGATTCAGTAGATCTGGGGTGGGTTCCAAGAATTCGAATATCTAAGCAGCGGCCAGGTGATACCAATGTTGGGGTCTCAGCGTGTAGAACTCACTTGAGGGCTAAAAGGCGTTTGCCATTCAGGCAATTCGTAAGCATATTCCAGTGTGAGAAGCCCAAATGTAGATGATTCCAAACACTAATTCATGCACCTGTGACTTTTCAGAAGCCTATATTTTTCTTGGGGGCCCAGTTTCCAAGGCGGATATGACCTACAGCTTCATGCTTAAGTCCCTGGGAACCCCCGATTTCAGATCACTTAAAAAGGGAAAACATTACTGGGGATTTCTTTCACTATTCTCTTATAACCTTCATTCATTTGGTTAGAGGCCAAGGGGCAGACTTCGTGGGAATCGGAGCCTTCAGTTAGATTTCTTACTCATTGAGTGTTAGGGACTGTGTTGGGGATGCTGTGATGAGTCAAACCTGGTTCCTGTCCTCTGGAACTGACAGCCAATAGAAGGATGGACACAACATATATAAATGTGACACAACCTGGGAAAGAGTGAAGGCAGAGGAAGCCCGGGAAGGAGCACCTGGAACTTGGAGAAGGGACATTTGTCTTCTTGGATTGACACTTGGATCGGGGAGACTGAGCTGAGGAAGAGTCGGCAGGAAGTTGGGAAGGGCATCTGTGGCCCAAGGAACAGCAGAGGTGGAGGCAGGGAGCCGTGAGCTGTCCTGGGCTATTAGGGTGGGATGGGGAGACATGGAGTTAGAGGGTGAGGTGGGCAAGTGCAGGGACAGCTTGGTAACTCGTCTCTGGTCCTCAAGCCCAACGTGGAGCCAGTGTAGGGCCATCTGCAGGGTTTCAAGCATCCACTAACTGGAATGACATGCTTTCTCCGATGGCTTGTGATTGCACCTCAATCGCAAGACACTTGGTCAACAGTTCCCCAAGCCTGGTTGAGGTCTGCACATACCTGGCCACCACACAACCCCACCAATAGCTCCAGCAGCTGGAACCACATGTGTGTCTAAGGAAAATGCATTACATTGGGGTGCTAGTCATAGAGAGCCCAAATAGCAGCGGATAAAATAAAACACATGCTTATTTTCTCTGGAAAGCAGTCCAGGGTTCATATGGGGGTCCAGGGGTCAAACCCAAGCACTTCTGGCATTTGAATCCACCCTCCTTGGCTGCAGGTCCCGATGCCCAGCAGTGTGGGCACCTCTAGGACCTTGTCAGAAGCACAGAATGGGGCCTGCTCCAGAAATGCTGCACCATAGTCCACATTATAACAAATCCTCAAGTGATTTACTTGAATACTTGTAGTTGAACAAGGTGCCTTATTATTTATTGCAGCAAAGGTGACTGAACACCCTGGGGAACTGTGGGCCATCTCAGTAAAAAGGTGTTTGAAAGGACTTGCAGGACTTGGGCTTTGCTTGGGTGAATCTGGGAAGAGTCCAAGAAACGGGTTTGCTCTGGGTTGGTTCTGTCAGGAAATGGAACAATTCTATTGAGGCAGGATAGGAAGAAGCTAGGAAATTCCTTGGCAAGTAGAATGGGGAAACTGAGACAGATAGGTGAACAAACGGGCCCAGCAATTCACAGCCAAATACAGAAGATATGTTATCCCTAGAGATACCATTTAGGCCTCAGTCGATTCCAGCCCAGAAAAGCAGAAAACCAGGTGGGCCATGTCAGGACCAACTACAATGACTAATGACCCCCTGCCCTGGCACTGACCAGTCAGTGGAGACCACACCCTGAAAGAGCACACCTGGAAAACTGACGAATGTGCTGCTGAGACCTCCCCTAAGAGTCCGCCTGCAAGACAGAGATAAACCCTCAGGACAGAGGACCCAGCATGCCTCCCCATGGGGAGCACGCCCGCACCATTCCCGTCTCCCTTTTCTTCCCCCACAGGCACACATCTCTAAGGGACCCCCTGAGAACTGCAACCAGGGGAGCAATGGGCAGCGACAGCTCGTTCCAGGCTAACCCCCAAACCTGTCTCCAAGGCCCCCTTTTCTCTGACTTCCCAGTGAGCCAAAGCAGCCCAGCCTAGGTCTCCTGTTGCTTCTTCTATGCTAAGCCCTTCCTTGTGTCACTGTCCCCAGCTCTAATAAATGTGCCCTCAGTCACATGGACTCGAGTTGTGAAATCTTTCCTGCACAAAGTCAAGAACCCACACACTACGGGCCAGCCCCAGGCAGACCCGCTCAGGGCCAGGTCCCTTGTCCGGTGACACTGTGACGGGACATCTTAGTAAATGTTATCTGTGAGGAGGGCAGGCCAGATGGAGGCGAATGCTGTAATCACCAAGGGGCAGCTGTCACTCCTGTTAGCCAGGAGAGGGAGATGTTTAGTATTTTGGTTGTTTTTGTCTTTACTTAGACAAAATCATGACGTGCTCTATTCTGACTGGCTTGTCATGTTGCAGAGTGGCCCTGTCGCATGTCAGATTGTGTATGTCCAGCAAGAGACCATCTAGGGCAGCGTCTGGCGAGACTAAGGCCTGGCCGAGTGTCAGGCCAGTTTCCAGATGTTAAGTCTGCTTTTCCTTTCTCCTCATTAAAGATGGAGAGTCAGTGTTTTAGTTGTGGGTTCATTCTTTAAGGGTGCCTCGTGGTCCCATACGTGTTTCAGGGCAGAATGGGGAAAGCAGGTGGAGAGCACGTTTCCCAACTCCCTTACGTTTTTAGGAAACCCCATCCAACCCCTGTGTTTTAGTTTCAAGAGAATTGGGGAATCGAGTCTTTTAGCTAGGCGTGTTGCTGCCCTTCCCAAACTCAGCACTTTGGCAAGGCAGGCGGAGAACAGTCTCTCTCAGGGGGAAGCCTGGGTTCAGGAATGGGGAAAGACCAGGCCCTGAGGGTGTTGAGCTTATCTCCTCCTCCTTATCACTACTGAACATTCCTGCAACCAGGGTTGGCAAGAACCTTTACAGTAGAAAAGAATAAGCCTGCCTCCGGGGTTATTCTCGTAGGGTAGAATTTACTTCTTGTGTTTTCCACACACTGGCTCAGAGAGCTGAGTGGTATAAACATACAAAGTAGAACTGCCCCCCCCCGCCCGGCCACTGGCGGGATTCTTCCCTGGCAGGGGAGATACCATGATCACGAAGGTGTTGGAATAAGAAAGGAGCCTTCTCGGAGAAGAGCTGGTCCGCTCTATCAGAAGGTTTACCCCATCCCCAGGGAGGATAAACAGTGGGAAGAGGACTACCTGAAACCAGGTATCAGAGCTCATAAGAAGGAAGCCTGCCTTCCCTTTTATTCCACAAGCCAGCACAACAGCTGGGAACCCCAAAGGTCACCAGCCTGTATAGACAGTAGGGTCATACTAACACCCAATTCACAGGGACTCACCCCCACCCCCACCTCACACATAACTACCATCTCAAGTAGAACTTCACTCCTTTCAGAGGGTCACCCAGTCATTTTCCGGAAGCCCCCAAAGGGACCCCTCACATGTACCCCATTTATAACGTGCCAGTTGCCAGGTTCATTGACTCATTAACCAGGCTTCGCGCTAGACAAAGGATTCGGGTGTCAGTGAGAGACATACAATACTGAAAGTATAGAGCACACAGCCTTTTGGGGGAAGACGCACAATTTTCTAAGAAATGCACAATTATAAATTGTGGCAATGCTGTGATAAAAGATCTGCTAGTGACCAACAGGAGACGGTGTTTCTGAAAACTGCCCGCGCCCAGGTGTGTGCGCCCTTCAGGCACACCTGCTGTTCTCTGCCAGGAAGGCTTTCCCCACATGTCCCCAGACGCCCTCCTCACCTGCTTCGGACCTTTGTTCCAATGTCATCTTCTCATGGAGCCTTCCCCGATGCCCACCCCCCTCCTCTGGACTCCCCAGTGCCCGTCCTTGCTCTGTTTTCTTCATAGTTTTGCCATCTGACATCTAGCACCTGATATTGACTGTCTTCCCTCCCCTCCACTAAACTTTGTTCCATAAGGTAGGGGTTTTGTCTGCGCTGTCTCCAGTGTCTAAGAACACTATGTGATGGGCTTCAGTGACTGTGTTGAATGAATGAATGAATGAATGAATGAATGAATGAATGAATGAATGAATAACACAGGCAGTCAGGGACGCCCCTGCACTCAATGACAAGCTTGTCTGCCTGCTTTGGGCAGCTGATGAAGCAAGTGCAATGGTGATGTGATTTCCGTTTTATCACTGGTCCTCTGGTTGCTTTGGGGCAGAATAGCTTGGAGGGGAACAAGGTGGGAGGCCACTGCAGTGGCCGAGGCAGAGAAAATGGTGCCTGGATAGGACCGCTGGACGTGGTCCTGGAGCAGCTCCAGGGACATTTTGGAGGTGAATGTGACAAGATGTGCTGAGTGGGACGGGTGTGGGAGAGAAGTCGAAACGGACCCCTAAGAGTTCTGCTGCTTGAGATCAGACAGATGGAGGAAGAACAGGGGTGGGGGTGGGGTCAAGAGTTTCCCTTGGGATGTGTTTTCCTCTCCTGCTCTGCCCCCTCTGTTGACACTTGCAGCCCTCAAGCTTGGGGCAAGGCCTCAGCACTGCTGCTAGGACAGTGCCCAACCGCGGAAGGCATGAGGCCCTGCGGGGCTTCAGAACTCCGGGCGGCCGGTCCTTGAGGAGCCCGCAATGCTGGATTCCGTTCAGGGGAGGGGATGTGCCCACCTCGATCTCTGGCCCACACTTGGCCAGAGCCTGTGTAACCCTCACCACTCTGAGGTCTAGGGCCTCAACCTAGTCCAGGGGTGGGCGTGGGAGAGCAGAAGCAGCCTGCACTGTCCCTGCCTCTCTCTGCAGTGTCCCCTGCTCCAACTCAACCTACCTGGCTCACTTGACTAAAAAGACCTTTGCACATGTCCCCAGGGGCAAGATGCAAATAATTAATTAATGAGTACAGCAAGCACAGTGCCAGCTTGGACTCTCAGGCCCTTCTACCAACCAGCTGGAAGGAGCAGGGAGAGCCTGCTGGGGCGCCAAAGCCTCCCCAGAGCCTTGAACCCATCACGTGACAGACACTCCAAAGGCTCTGTCCCCAGTCCCAGGGGGACCAAAAGAGGCCTCTGTTGAGCCCCATGTGCCAAAAAACCTAGTCCAGTCTCCCCAAAGTCTGCATATTCTTACTTTCTCCTCTTTCTTCCCTGCCCCGTCCCTGCCTTCTGTTCCCCCCATAAGCTCTGATCCCATCCCCACTTGTCCTCACCACCCCACCTCCTCCATGAAGTCACCCTGGGCTCCTGCTCCTTCTTTGTCTGTGGTTCTCCTCTGGGCTCTTTGGCAGCTGTCTCTTTATTTCAACGTTGGGGTGGTGGTGGCAAGCAGATTTTGTAGGAGACAAAAGCATTTAGGTCTCGCCTGCCACTGTGTGACCTTGGACAAGGGATTTAACTTCTCTGTGCCTTATCCATAAATGAGAATACTAGCATCTGCATGAGAGGCTCCTGGGAGGATGAACTGAAACCCTGTCTGCAAAGCACTCAGCCCAGTGTCAGGTGTGCAGTCGGGACTCCACAGAGATCAGCTTGTATTCTGACAAGTCTCCACAATCCTTGACATCACACCAGGCATTCAGCAGGAGCACTGTAAGTGCTCTGTGGCTACATGGGCTGAATCTCTGCCTTCAGGGGCCTCCCGTGGGTTATGCATTGTTCCCATTCTTCTATGGACTTGTTGCGTACCTGCATGTCCTCAGAGCCTGAGCCGGCAGAGACAGTGGGTCAAGTTCACAGGTTAGTGTAGGGGCTGGGCTCCTCTCAAGAGATGGAGAGAACATTTGTTACACACATTTTCACTACTCATCCCACCCTTCCCCTCAGGCATCCCTAAAGCAAGAGCAGTCTTTGAGGCAACCCTCTGCTGCAGGGACTGAGGCTCTAACAGGAGTGGCGAGCATCTCTGAGCATGTGGTCAGCACGACACTTCCCCTGTTGACCCTGTCCTGAGCTCCAGGGCCGGGGCCAGCCATTTTATATACATCGTCTTCTGTCATCCCCACGGTAACCCCTTTCTACAGGTGAGGAAACCAAGCCTTGGCAAGGTTAAGTACCTTGTTCAAGGTCACACAGCTGGTATATAGCAGACCCAAGATGTCCACACTGTCCCATCCCAGCCCACAGTCCTGCCACTGGGCCACCCCCTCTTGTAATGGGGCAGGTGCTGGCCTAGAGTCTGAGAACTCAGCTTGGAGCCAGGCGGACTCCCCGCTAGAGCCTCACTTTCTAAACGGGGAGGTGGGTGCGGGGAAGGCCACCCTTTCACTGCCTGGGCAAGGGGTTTTGGGTGGGGACAGGAAGCAACTAAAGAATGAAAAAAAAATTTTTCTTTTTAAATTTCTAACCGGATTATCTCTTGCAGCAATTTCTCTATCCATTTCCCCTAAGCCGGGCAACTCTGAACCCGAGAAAAACATTCAGCTGTTTGAAGGGTGCTATTTAACCCATTACAGAGAACGAGTCTTCTGAATCTATGAGAACTTTCTGGAAGTCACGTGTCATTTTCACTTTCACATATTAAAATCGAAGCTTACATTCAGCATTTAGAAAAGCTTCCCAGGCGGAAGCGTCCCCCAGCCAGGGCGCGGGCTGGGGCGCGGGCTGGGGCGCGGGCCGGGGCGCGGGCTGGGGCGCGGGCCTGTCTGTGCCAGAGGTCACCGCTGTCCGGGAGCACAGACCAGCTCAGCAAGCAGCAGCCTTGGGTTCAAACCTGAACTTATTTTGAAAGAAAGAAAGACTTGTGAAAAGGTCACAATGAACCAACAGAAAATACTCAACGTCTGTCATTATCTGGACTCACTGGGGGCTGGAGAGTGGGACGCAGCGTCCTGAGAGGCAGTGAGGAGAAGCAGGCGGGAGGAAGGGGAGTTCCCCGGGGTGGAGCCTGAGGCTGGATGAGAGCCCCTCACACCTCTGCTTCCCTCATAAGGGATCCCTCACTGCCAACTCTGCCAGGTAGACGCCAAACCAGCCCTGGCCAAGAGCCAGACCAAGGACTTACCTGGGAGGGACATCTGCTAAGCTCTTTGAACCAAATGCAAAGCTGCTATTTTAATGTGTGATCACAAATGTGTGCAGGTTCCCCCAGGACCCTGGCTACCATGTCTGTGGGATCACTTTTCAGGTTAGGGAATGCAGAGGAGACCAGTGCACAGGGCAAGCAGAGGGCCTGTGGGGTGTGTGTGTGCACGCCTACATTTTTCAGGAGTGAGGATATTTGCATAACACATATCTTTGCAGATACCAGACAAACAGGAAGTTTCAGAACTTATGCCATTTCCTTTCACTGTGAATCAGCAGCCTCTTTTTCTCATATAGAAATGATGAGAATCACGAGGTACGGTGCTGGGAGGTGAAGGACAGGAGCACAAAGGCCTCTAAGGTCACCTTTGGTGGGGACTTCCCTGGACACCTACCTCTACCTGCACTCCTAGGTCATCACTCACTCACCCGCTTCCTAGAGTGCTTCGAGAGATGTTTGGATGCCAGCCCTAAACAAATTTTTAAAAAACCAGTCTCCAGCCACACATGTTACATCAATGCTGAGAACAGGGCCCAGCCAGGAGACCGGGGAGCCCGCACCTCCTAGTCCCCACCCCAGGGATGTACACAGAGGCACCATGGAGTAACAAGGCACCCCTTCCTGGCACCAGAACACCTGGGATCAGACTCTCTGCTGTGCCAGAGAGACCTGGGGCAAGCCACCTTCCCCTCTGAGCCTCAGTTTCCCTATCAGTTAATTTGGGCTGATAATGGTTCCCTGAAGGTTTGGGGATAAAAACACATAGAAAAGGTGGGACATTAAGGCCGCAAATGAAAACACAGGCTTTGGAGTCAGGTACCTAAATTCAAAACTCAGCTCCATTATATCCTGGCTATGAGATTCTGGGCAAATTACCTAACTTTCATAAGTCTTAATTTGCCCATCTCTAAAATGGAGATAAGAGTATCTACCTACCAGTCTGTCTAGAGGGTTAAATGATATAATCACTTAGCACCAAGCACAGTGCTAAGCTCACATGAATTTCTCAACAAAATGAAGCAGGCCCCCAACCCCATCCTCCTGCCCACCCAATACTGGGACCACTGCAGATTTTCACCAGTGAGTGCGAGCACCTGGCTTAGCCTGTAGTAAGTCTTAACAAATCTGTTGAATAAATGAATAAATGTTCCTGGTTCATAGCAGGTACTGAGGAAATGTGTCCATATACAATAAATTTATATGAAAGCCAGAGACCAAATTATGCCTTCTCTGTTTTTAAAATTCCTTAAAGGGGAGCCGTATAGAATTATGATTACAAACATCATGGATTTAGACAGCACTCAGATCTCAGATCAGCTCACTTTCCTGTTCTGTACAATGGCCACAGTAGTGGTAACCCACCCACACTGGGTTGTTGCAGGATTAAAAGAGATATGCATGTAAAACACGTAACAAAGCACCCTGCACATAATAAATATGTGGAGGAATGTGCCAGATACATCCCAGCTCTATGCCCCTAGAAGAAGATGGCTTAAAGACTTGACTTGTTTCTGAGAGGACAAGCCTGGGGACTGGCATGTCTCTTGCCTCATTTCTCTTGGTTCCCTCCTTCCCAACAGTATCTTTCTCCCTCGTTAGGCCTAGTGGTCTTTTCTTGTTGAGGAGTTGGTCTGAAGCTGGGCTTCCCCCACGCCTGTGGGAATTCTGCAAAGAACAGTGAGCCACACCCCATGACTTTACCCCATCACCTAGGAGTGCAGGGGTACAGAACACTCCCCCAGGTATTTACTCTGGGACATGGTGCTCAGCTCTCTGCACGTGTCATCTACGCCACAGTCGTGCTCTCTGGTCACTCCTCCAAGAGTAAGTCCAGGACCCAGTGGACGCACAGGCCAAGAGCCGAGGTCTGGAGTCAGACAGCCTAGTGTTGCATCCAAGCTCTGCACATACAAGCTCTCTGATCTCAGGCAACTTCAATTTCCTAATCTGCAAAATGAGCACCCAGGGCTATATTGAAAACACTTAATAACTAGCTTTGGCACTAGTTATGAAATGAATGCCAGCCAGTACCTGCTACAGGCAACCCTGTAAATATTAGTTCTGCTCATTCCTCCTGCAGAGGTTGTTATGGCTCTTGGCACGCAGTGAACACCCTAAGCATCAGCCACCACTGTTACTATGCTTATGTTTAGCTCGTGTCACGCAGTTTCTAGCACAGCCTCCAGTGGAGGGACATTCAGAAATGGTGGCTCTAGACAGACCCAGTCTTGGTCTCATCTAGGTAAACTCAGGCCCTCTTGCCTCTCTCCTCACCAGAAGGTCACAGAAGTGCTGAGGATGGGATAGGACATTGGTTTCATCTGCCCATTGCAAATCATAGTGCTTCCCTCTGCTACCCATGGGGCGGGAGCTGTCCTCCCATGACCACCCTCTGCAAATCACCACAGCAACATAAGAGGCACATTCCTGGTGACCCAGTCACTGAGCATATATTTACAGTACAAGCTGAGCCAGGGGGTGGCTAACATGTCACACATGGGAGCCCCTGTGTTATCTGGAAGGAACAATCCGGAGATGTTTACTGGGCACTTACCACTGAACTGTTCTGGGTCAGGGGCCAGAGGCACTTCCCCTCATGGTACTCCTTGGACCAGTTTTGTTTTTTTTTAATCCTCACCCAAGGACATTTTTGCATTTATCTTAGATAGAGCAAGAGGGAGAGAGGGAGGAAGAGAGAGAGAGAAACATCGACGCAAGAGAGACACATCAACTGGCCGCCACCCACACGACCCCAACTGGGGCTGGGGACAAACTACAGCCAAGGTACGCGCCCTTAGCGGGAACCAAACCCGGGTCTCTCTGGTCCATGGGCCGACGCTCTAACAGCTGAGCCAAACTGGCCAGGGCCCCTTGGACCGTTTAAAAAAATGGTCCCCAGGATATCTGGAGTAGGGAGGCAGCAGCAGGCATATCAAGGACTCTGGGCCCAGCTGCCCAGAGACTGAGGTCACCTCTGCCCCCAGGGAGGCGTGCTGGAGTCCACATCTGCTAAGAGTCAGGACAGCTGGTCACCCCGGAGGCCTGAGATCCCCTGCCTGGGCTTTGACTGCCGGCTGTGCCCCTGTCGTGAGGATCCAAAGCAGCCATCTCTCTCCTGCAGACCTGGCAACAGTCCATCTGTGTACTGGGCTGCATATTTATGAAGTCCTCTCCTGTCACCTCATGAAAGATGCTCCCGCTGGAGTGAGCGAGGAAGCCATCCAGGGAGGGAGATGACTGCACCTCAGAGCACGGGCTCTAGGAGTGTCGCCTAGATGCTGGCTGCCCACCAAAGCCAAATACCCAACGCAAACCCAAATGATATTTTCTGGTAACTGTTTTATCATAGGACTTTTTTTTCTCTTTCTTTTAGCACTGCAATCTTCGTGAATAGAACCCAGCAGGAATTCAACTGTGGGTTTTTTGAGCATCTGTATCTGTCCTATGCTATGTCATGACTGCTAACAATATAATATAACATTGTAACCATAAAGCTACCATTTCTTGTCTGTAAACAATACTCCTATCTCTAGCCGATATTTATATATTCTCTCCTTTTTGTGTGTGTTTTCATTGATTTTTAGAGAGAAAGGAAGGGAGAGGGAGAGAGAGATAGAAATAGCAATGAGAGAGAGACATTGATCAGTCGTCTCCTGCACGCCCCCTACTGGGGATCAAGCCTGAAACCGGGCATGTGTCCTGACCGGAATCGAACCAGCGACCTCTTGGTGCATGGGTCAATGCTCAACCACTGAGCCATACTGGCAGGCCTATATTCTCTCCTTTGATGTATAATTTGTCAAAACCCCTGAGAAAGGAATTATAATAGCAATAATTACTATAATAATTATACTTTAAATTATGATTATTATTAATAACAATAAAATAAATTTTATTTTAATAAATAAAACATTTTCAACGTGCCAGGCATGGTGCTCATTATCTTATAACTAACATCTCATTTGCTTCCTCCAAGAGTCCCATAAAATAAGTACAATTATTACCCCATTTGACAGATGAGTAAAGGGAGACAGGGGGCTCCAGCCCAGCTCTGCTGCCCCAGCGCCTGGGAGCTTCCCCACTGCACCATCCAGCCTCCCTTCTCAGCCCTGCTCCTTGCCAGGGGAAGCAAGGACCCGGGCCTGGAGGAGTGTGGGCAGCTGAATGGCCAAGGTCCAGAATGCACCCCTGGACCTTGAATGCACCTCACATGGGCCAGCTGCTTCTGACCCCCCCCCGCATGCCCAGCAGGCCAGAATTCTGGGGCTGGCTGGCTTCCCACTACCTCCCTGACGTCAGGGTAGCCATGTGGCAATTCCCTCGTTAGCACTCAGGATGACTCCTGAAGCTGCACTGACAGCTCTGGATTAGCAACTCAAACAATTAGATTTACCTTGGGGGCTGAAATTAGAGGAGATAAGACCGAATAACTTCAGTAGAAAGTACAGAATTCCTGTATACTTCCTACCTCCCCTTCCCGGTTTCCCCTTTTATTAACACCCTAATTTGACCTTGGATGTTTTATGTTTCAATGTGAGTGTTTAAGTTTTTCTGGGGATTTGCAACTCTTCCAGAGTAAGAGACCTTCCAAGGACAGAGCTCTAACTGTCCAGCCTCCCCTCGGTCCTGCCTCTCTGCCTCTCCATCCCTCCCCACTCTCCGCCAAGTGTGCCCGCTCGGACCCACCGCGCTGGGATTCAGAGCAGAAGGCTTGGTTCACATCTCCTCCAGGGCAGAGAAGTAATTCCATGGCTTTTGGAACCAGTTAAAATGCAGGTCCTGCTGACTGTACACAAAGATCTTATTTATGTCAAGCTAAATAGTTTAGAATGTCAATATAATTTGAAAGTAAAATTTTGGAATAATTCTGGAATGTAATTGAAATCATTGTCGCATATTATTAGATTCTTGAATTTTAAAACATTTTCTTTCTTTCTCTTCCTGAATGTTGTTTTTCTTATTGAATTGCTCCTTCCTCTTCTTGACATACGTACCTCTACTTTGGAAAATCACACTCTTTTATTTGCTCAAGAGGGCAGGATGCAACCTTATTTGTCTTTGTAACACCTAAGTAAATATTTATTAAATGAATATTTTGGAGAAAAGTGTCCTTTTTTCTCTCTCTGCAGTTTGAACATGTCTTTCCACTGAGTCAGTCTTTACAGAAATGTACACATGAGCGTTATTGGAATGTCATTAACATATGATTTAAAACATATTTAAATGTACTCTTTACTTCTCTGGGTCGCAGAGTTTTGGAGGAGGTAATCAAGGGCATGAGTTCAACCTAAAGGCCTTAATCCTAGGATTCCAAGCCCCCACGTCTCAGGCCTTTCCCACGAAGTCTGCAGCCTGTTGCTGCTGCTGTTAGGGTCCTTTACACACTGTCCCTTGGGACCTCACATGGGCCAGCTGCTTCTGATCCCACTGAGGGTCTGTGCATTCACCCGTGGTGCCTTTTGGGAACCAATTTATAGAGGAGCCCCTAGTGCCTCGGGCCACTGGTACTGTACCCCTCTGTAAGCTGACAGCTGCTCTGTGGGTGTGTTTTTTTTTTAATTTATTTTTTTATTGAGGTAACATTAGTTAATAACATAAATTTCAGGTATGTAACATTATAACTTGGTGTCTGTATACTCTATTGCGTGCTCACCACCAAAAGTCTCGTCCATCTGTTACCATATATTTGACCCCCCTTTACCCATTCCGACCTCCTCCTACCTCCCTGCTCCTCTGGTAACCAACATTCCGTTGTCTATATCTATGAGTTTGTTTTTGTTTTGTTATGTTTTTTGTTACTTTTTCATTTTATATACCACATATGAGTGAAATCATACTGTTTTTGTTCCTTTCTGCCTGACTTATTTCACTTAGTATAACACTCTCAAGATTCATTCATATTCATATCGTCACAAATGGCAGTATTTCATCTTTTTCATGGCTGAGTAGTATTCCATTGCATTTATATACCACATCTGGGTTTTCATTCTTACCAAAATCCTCCAAGGAAACCTTTTGCATTTGATTTGTTTAGCTGGTTTGTTCGATTAACCTCTTGTTTCTTCCATTGAGGAAATGGACCCTAATTTCCAGAGAGCATTTTGAATGACAGTCATACTCCAAGTCTCTCCTCCTACACCTCATGAGAGGGACAGCTCAGCCCTCCCTGCTTGTTCAGGGGCCCTACTTCTGGTGTTCCAGGTCTTAACCATCAGCTCAAGTGTCCTCTGCCCTTTGTCCAGAAGCCCTGGGAGTGAGCTCTCATGAAGATACCAAAGTTTCTGTGGCCTAACCTTCCATTCCAGAATTCCTGTGGTGGGCGTGCTGAATTAGCCCTGCTTTAATTAGGGGAGGCCAAACCACTGTTAACAACTAGACCCCAAAATGCATGGACTCAAATACAATAGAAGGGCATTTCTAGATTATATAACATTCCATGGTGGATGTCCCAGGTCAGCAGGTGTCTCTATGCTTCATGTCAATTCAGTAGCCCGGGCTCCTTCCAGCTTTGGCTCCATCACCACCAAGGGCCTTGCGCCAGTGAAAGAGGAACAATATAGTGCAAGCATGCAGCTGTCTCAAAAGCTCCCTACACTCCATTGGCTGGAAGTCAGTCTGACGGCAGCCCCGACCTATAAGAGGGCCTGGGAAATACTGCCTAGCTCTCACTCAGCAAGATGGGGAGATGGGTTTTGGTGGAAAGTCCACAGCCCCTATCACAGACCCAAGTTCACCCTCCCTTACCTTCCTGCTCTCACCCCATCTGTCACCCTTGCAATGTGACATATTGAAAATTTTATAACTCAGGAACTAATACAATCCAGAGATAGCCACCTACTGCTTCTCAGGAGCAGATAATAGAATCTGCTCACCAAGGAGTAATCATGGCTGTCATAGTGACACACCCCATGTCTCAGCACTGGTCTGCATCAGCGTTCTTTGTGTTTTTATTTTGTTTGTTTTAAAATTTATTGTCCATGCTGTTATCCATTATCCCCAGACCTCACTGATGCATGCCGGCTCCAGAGGAAATAAGAACCAAACATTAGCAGACATCTTCCCTGAGTGCAAATACATTTCAGAGCTTCGAGCTCAGTATGTTTTGTGATATTAATTTTTGGATAAGCTCCATTCAGACATTTGCCTTAATGATATTGCTAATGGAAAACAGGACCAGACTTGGGGCTGTAGCCCTTGACACCAGGGTCCTGTAGCCTCTACCCCCACTCCAGCTGAGGCTGGCTCCTCCCATCTATGAAGGAACAACAGAAACTGCATTGATTTAGGGGAGTATTGGATATTTATTGGGTATCCTGTGGAATAATGTGAACTTTGGACTTGGAGATGGGGGAGGGGCACAGAAGAAGGAGAGATCAAATGTGGCACCTCCAAAAACTGTGAGTGGTCCGTGGGAAATTGTCCAACTGGAGGTAGTCATTTGTCTTATGGTGAGAGACTCCCCAATTTTTTGTTACTTCATGATTCCCTTTTCTCTTCCTAATTGTTCTGATTGTGAGAGCACCCCAGCCAGGGCCTGCCTTGTGCTGTCAATTGACCAACTAGCCTCAGCTGGTCCTGACACCTTCCCCTCACTGCTCAGGGCTTAAGAGCTTGCAGGTACTGTTTGATCTGTGACTTTGGTAAGCCCCCCGTTTCCAGGTTCAGCCCTCTCCACCTTGAAAGTCCCCTGCCTGTATCTCTGTCGGAAACCCTTGAGAGAACCTCCTGCTGCGGGCCCTCCCCCAGGCTGGCCCTCAGGGGAGCTGAGGATCTGGACACCTCTAGGGACTGTCCTCCTCCTCCCTGGCACCTCCCTCCATCAGCAGTCTGCAGTGGGGTTAGTTTTTCAATCCCAAGACTCCACAGCCAGGGACCTCCTGTGTGCTACCTGGCCGTGGAGCCTGCACAGGTCCTGAGGGTCATCCCCGCCTCGAAACCTTCCTTCCTGCTGTTTCCCCAGCCAGGAGTTTCTCATCTGTCCCTTTCCCCCCAATCACGTCTTGTCCTTGCTCCAGGCCCAGCTCCTCCGTGGAGCCTCCTCTGATGAGCCCGCAGTGGCTTTCTTGAGCTCTACCTTGTTCGGGACACTTGGGTTTGGATAACTATTAACACACCCAGGTGAGTGTGCCTTAAACAGAGTACTGGGGCAAAAACTTGAGATTTTCTGCAGGATGAAACTACTGGAATTGTGCTACAGACAATAAACTTCCCTTCCTCGTTAGTTAATAGGAGCTTTTAGCCACAAAAGGGTGAAGGGCACACTCAATCCTTGCAGCAGTGGAGAGTGCAGAAATACAGTAGACCCCCTTATCCGAGGGGGATACAGTTCAAGACCCCTCCCCGCCGTGGTTGCCTGAAACCACAAATAGTACCGAGCCCTAAATATACAGCCATGTGCCGCTTAAGAACTGGGATAGGTTCTGAAAAATGTGCCATTAGGTGATTCTGTCATTGTGTGAACTTCATAGCGTGCATGTACACAGACCCAGCGGGTATAGTCCAGTACACACTAGGCTGTGTGGTATACCACCGTTGTACATGTGGTCTGTCGCTGACCAAAATGTCATTATGATGAGCATGACTGCGCTGTTTTTCCTATACAAGTTTGTTTATAAAATAGGCAATAAGAGATAAACAACAAAAAAATAATAAAATAGAACAACTATAACAATATACTGTAATAAAAGTTATGTGAATGGTCTCTCTCTCAAAGTATCTTATTGCACTGTACTCACTCTTCTTGTAATGATGTGAGATGATACAATACCTAGGTGCTGAGATGAAGTGAGGTGGACAAGACATTAAGTAAAACAAGGATTAGTTGAACACAATCATTGCGATATCTCGATAGTTGATCTGATAACCGAGAGGCGACTAAGTGATTAACGTGTGGGGAGAGTATACACCATGGACACACTGGACAAAGGGATGATTCACAACCCGGGTGGGATGTAGCAGGGCAGTGCAAGAGTGTCACACTATTCAGAATGGCACACGATTTAAAACTTGAATTATTTCTGGATTTTCCACATAGTGCTTTTGGACCACGGTTGACTGAGGGTAACTGAAACCTCAGAAAGTGAAACCTCCGGTAAGAGGGGGAACACTGCACCAGGTGAATCCACTCTTTAGTGGGTGTGGTCAGAAAAGGGCGATCACTTTGTTCTGTGGATATGCTGTGGCCTGAGGAGGTTTGGGTGAGATTTTAATTCCAGATGCCTCTAGAGTGAAAGTGTCTCCAGCTGTGGTCCTTGGACCACCTGCCTCGGGACCGCTTATAGCAGTAGTTGAAATGTAGATTCTTGATCTCTTCCCCCAAGACTGAGTAAACCAGAATCTCTGGAGGCGGGGCCCAGAAATCTGCATCTTGATAGGCACTGTCTCAGTGGCTTGGCTGTGGTCAGCTGTTCAGCACAGGATGTTGCCACCTTGGTCCTCGCCCCCGAGGGCCTTGCAGCATACCCTGGAGGTCATGGGGCCTCCTGTCTCAGTAGCAGAGGCCTAATAGCTCTAGCCCAAGAGTCACCCATGGTTTGGGCACACTGTCCTATACCATTTTGCCTAAGTGGGCATTCCATAAATATTTGTTTGACTGAACTAGTAACCTTGAAAGCAGGACGTTGTCTTCTCTGTTTCTTTTGGGTCACCTCCTGGCACACAGTGAGTACTCACTCTCTCCCAGACAGTAGGTTGATGGATGAGGTCATGGATCCTGGCCACATCTGCATGAAGAAATGGGAGAAGAGGCAGCAGCTTTAGTTAACACCAGCCTCCCTGCTCCTCCAGATGTTTCTAGAGGAAGAAGAAGCTGTTTTGTTTGTGTTCATAAACACAGAATCTCGGCTGGTCAGAAACCCTTGGTATGACTTGGGAAAGGTAGATGCTGGTACAGGTGCATTTTCTATTGATCTGGAGTGCCTTGACAATGGCTTAGCAGAGAGAATTTCTTTTAATTTTATTTTCTTTATTGATTTTTAGAAAGAGAGGAAGAAAGAGGGAGAGAGAGATAGAAACATTGATGAGAGAGAACATTGATTGGCTGCCTCCTGCATGCCCCACACTGGGGATTGGACCCACAACCTGGGCATGTGCCCTGACCGGGAATCGAACCGGTGACCTCTTGGTGCATAGGTTGATGCCCAACCACTGAGCCACACCAGCTGGGCACCAGAGAGAATTTCTGTGCACAGTTTGGGTTTCTGTTCTCTGGCATAAGGGCCACGTCAGCAGTCTTTGGTGTGCTTCCTTGGTCTCTCAGCTTAAAGGGAGAAGGAGCCCTGAAATATGCAGGGAGGGAGTCCATCCATATGGTGGGAGAGATCTGAACATGGCTGAGAGAACATTTAAAACTTGGATGAGTAAAACCATTTTGCTCATAAGCCAAAGACCAAAAAGAAGTCAGAGAAAGCTTAAGAGAGCTCTCAGACAATAAGATAAGAGGTAACAAAAAATGAATGGACTCTTGTAGCTAGAAAATGCACACAACACACACGTGGGAATGAGTGGGAACTATTGGCTCCTGAGGTTTGTTTATGCTTGCAGAAAGCAAATTACCTGTATTAGTGTCTCAGTCAATCAGCAAGTATCCACAAAGCAATGCTGCAGGCTAGTCTCTCTGCTGGGATACAAAAGATATTCAGAGCAATTCCTACCTCAGAGGGTTTACAATATGGATGGAGAGTAAGACAAGCCCTCTGAAAGAGAGAGAGCCACACAGGGGATCTCGAAAGCAAGCATGCCTGACTAAATGCCTAGGAAAATTCTTGGAGGGATAGATTCTGGGTATTCTTTCCTTGAATCCTAAAACTTTAACCTTTTAGTACCTTAAATGCTTAAATAGATCAAATCTACTTGTCTTAGAATACATAATTGCAATCATCAGAAACAAACTCTGGCTGGTTTAAGAAGAAAAAAATTTAGAAAAGTGTAATTGGGAGGCTGAGCTGAGAACCAGGCTCAGAAAATGAGCAGAAACCATGAAAGGATGGAGAGTAGGAAGCACCCTTGGGTAACCCCATAGGAACATGCTAGGAGGTATCTATTGCAAGGATTAGGATTCCAGGGCCTCCAATTCTAAGTCAGGGAGAGGAGTTCTGGACAACATGCCTATATCCTAGCTACAAGGGAAGCTAGAAAACAAAGTGTCTGGAAGGTTCTGATTTTTAGTAGGAGATGGACACTCATTCACAAAGTGGGGAATTCCCCAACCACAGGAAGGAGGTTCAGCTGCAGGGCAACCAAGACAAATGACAGATGTTCACCACACCTTCCATATCTTGTATGGGAACAGAAAGTATGACTGTGAAAAGGATAGTCACATCTACTTTTATTTTTTTAAATATTTTTTCTTTATTGATTTTAGAGAGAGAGGAAGGGAGAGGGAGAGAGAACATCGATTGGCCTCCTCCTGCATGCCCCCCACTGGGGATTGGACCCACAACCTGGGCATGTGCCCTGACCAGGAATCGAACCAACGACCTCTTGGTGCATGGGTTGACGCTCAACCACTGAGCCACACTGGCCGGGCTTCACTTCTATTTTTAAAAAAGGAACACTGCAGAACAGGAATTGTGGAGGTTATCAATGCAATAAGATTCTGATCAGTGGGAACTGGGGAAGTCTTAGTGGAAAGGGGGACCTTGAAGAGTTTGGAGATCTGGGGTAGATGGAGAAGAGGTGGGAAGGATCCCCAAGCTGGAAAACCACCCAGAGGTCAAAGTTAGCTTGGCATGGGTATGGGGTCAGGAAGGAGACAATCCAACATCCCTACTGAGTCAGCCCTGTCAAGATTCAAGGTCCAACATGGGGAGACCCATCTCATCCAACATCTGTTTTAGTCTCTTCAGCATCAGTCAGAAGTTCTATGTATCATCAACTGGGAGAGGCATCACCACTATCCTCTTAAGCAGCTAAATGAGGAGGGCCCACTTTTGACATCCAACTGCACTACACTACATTACACCTGGAATAACAATGAGCTGAAATCAGTTGCTACTGACTGCTCTGTGTAAAATTGTTTTCAAAGAACAAGATTAACAGGTGAAGAGAGATTATCAAAAATGAAATATTAATTGTTTTTTCTTGTCCATAGTATCTTTCACAGTATTCATTACAGATAAAGCAACAATGGCCTCCTAGACCAATGGTTTCTTGATATGGATGATTAGCAGGAATCAGCTGGTGAGCTTCTAAAAATTTTTCCCAGGTTCATCCCAGATCAATCCTAAATCAGGACTTCTAAGAGGGGAGCTGGGTATCCATATTTTTAAATGCTCCCCATGGTATTTTCATGATCAGTTACACTTGGATACGGTGTCCTAGACGTTTCAACTTTCCCTTACATATTCCCTTGGCTGCCCCTGAATCCTGACTTCCTCTTCACTTTTCTTTCCACCTAACTTTACTCTCTACTCTTTTTTTCCAACCTATTAAAAATTGTAAAATGCAGAAAAATTGAAAGAACTATACAGTGGTCACTCATATGTCCTCTACTTAGATTCTACATTTGTTCCCATTTCAATACATTTGCTTTATCACATATCTATCCATCCATCTATCCAAACATCCCTCCATCTAATTTTTGTTGTTGTTGTTGTTAATCCTCATCTGAGGATATTTTTTCCATTGATTTTTAGATAGAGTGGGAGAGAAAGAGAAACATCGATGTGAGAGAGACACATCGAGTGGTTGCCACCCACACGACCCCAACCAGGGCCGGGGACAAACTGCAACTGAGGTACGTGCCCTTAGCGGGAACCGAACCCGGGACTCTCTGGTCCATGGCCGACGCTCTAACCGCTGAACCAAACCAGCCAGGGCCCATCTAATTTTTTATACAACTCTGAGTTTCACCCTTCAACATTCCTTACCTGTAAACATTTCAAATTACATATTATTAACATTTTATTAACATCTATAACATATAAACATTTTAGACTGCATATTAAAGTTCAATATTTGTGGATGGCTCTTTTTCATCAAGAAACAGAGTATTTCCATGACCTTGGAGAGTTCCAACCATCTCTTCCCACTCAATCTCCATCCCCACACCCAGAACAACTGCAATTCTGATTTTTTTCACATTAGATTAGTTCTACCTGTCACTTAGCTAAAGAGTCATTCTTTTTTATATTTATTAGTAGTTAATTCTTTTTCCTTGTTAATTTTATTTCATTTGTATAAATGTATTATAGTTTGTTCACCCATTCTCTTGTTGATGGACATTTGGGTTTTCCCCCATTTTTAGCTATTATAAATAAAGCTGCTATGAACATTCTAGTACAAGGCTTTTGTGGATATATGTTTTCATTCTCTTAGGCAAATACTTAGGAATAGAAATGCTGAGGTGGAGGGTAGGCACATGTTTAGTTTTATAAGAAACTGGTCAGCTCTGGCCGGTTTGGCTCAGCAGTTATAGCGTTGGCCTGTGGTCCAGAGAGACCCGGGTTCAGTTCCTGCTAAGGGCATGTACCTCGGTTGCAATTTGTTCCTGGCCCTGGTTGGTCGTGCAGGAGGCAGCCACTTGATGTGTCCCTTTCACGTCGATGTTTCTCTCTCTCTCTTCCTCTCTCTCCCTCCCACTCTGTCTGAACAAAAAATGGAAAAATGTCCTCGGGTGAGGATAGAAAAAAAAAAAGAAACTGGTCAGGTCTTTTTGCCCCGTTTTCTACCTGCTAATAATGTGTAAGAGTTCTGATTGCTTGACATTTTCACAACATTTAGTGTTTTCTGCCATCTTACTTTTAGCTATTATGGTAGGTACATAGGTATATCATTGTGATTTTAATTTACATTTCCTTTATAATTAATGATTTTGAGCACTTTTTCACATACTTATTGGCTGGTGGTGTACCTTCTTTTGTGAAGTGTCTGTTTACATCTTTTGCTTATGTTTAACAGATTGTCTTTTATTTTTGACATTCAACTTGCTAATATTTAGTTAAGGATTTTTTATCCATGTTCACAGAGAATATTGGTGTATGATTTACTTTTATTGTAATAGCTTTCTTTGGTTTGGGTATCAGGGTTATATGATCTCATAAAACAAGTTAATTTTATAAAATGATTTATGTTAATATATCTTTTTTCCACCTTTTTACTTAAAACCAGTCTATAACTTTACATTTACAATGTTGTAGATGGCATAAAATTGGGTTTTTGCTTTTTTTTTTTTTGCAATAGGGCAATCTTTGACTTTAAAGTGGAGTGTTTTAGTCTATTTATATTTATTATTATTAATGTATTGATATGGTTGCTTGTTATTACTTTGTTCAATTTATTTTATATTTCTTTTTTCTTCTTTTCTGCTTTATATGGAGTTAATAGATGTTTTAATAGAATTACATTTTAATTTATCTATTGACTTTTTATTTTGCATTACTTTTTTAAAAAGTGGGTGTTCTAGGGATTATAATCAATATCCTTAACTTTCTACTATTTCTTAGAGTCAATGTTGTACCACTTCACAAAAATATAAGAATTTTGCAACCACATAGCTTCATTCACTGCCTTTATCCGTATGCTCTAGTTGTCATATGTGTTACATCTACATGTTATATACCTTACAATTCAACATTAATATCTTTTCTCTAAATACACATATGTATTTTAAAGATAGTAAGAGAAAAATAGACTCTTACATGTGCCTGCATGTTTAGCATTTCTAGTGTCCTTTGTTCCTTTCTGATGGTTTGAGTTTCTATCTGATATCATTTCCCTTAAGAATAAAATAATTTTCTTTAGCATTTCTTGTAGTTTAGGTTTGCTAGTGATTATCTTAGTTTTCCTTTATATGAAGGTATCTTTATTTTACCTTAATTTCTTGGAGTGTATTTTTTCTGAGTATAAAATTCTGGGTTGATAGGTTGTTGTTTTTTTCCCTCCAGCACTTTAAAGAGGATCCACTGACCTCTGACCTCCACTGTTTCTGTCATTCATGAATATATTAGCTGTCATTCATATGGCTATCCCTTGTACATAACGTGCTATTTTTTCTCTAGCTGATTTTCTCTTTATGTTTGATTTTCAGCAAAGATAGAGTACATATCTATGTGTGATTTTCCTTGTATTTAATCTTCTTGGGGTTTACTTATATTTTTGCATCTATAAAATGATGTCTTTCATCAAATTTGAATTAATTTTGGCCATTATTTCTTCAAACATTTTTTCCTGCCCCATTTTCTCCTCTTCCTCTAGTACTCCAATAACATATAATAAATTTGTCAATACTGTTCCACAGGTCTCTGATCACCTGATCACTTTTAAAACTTCATTTCTCTCTGTTCATCAGATTGGATCATTCTTGTCAATATATCATTAAGTTCACCGACACATTCTTTTGTCATCTCCAATCTTCTGTTGAGCCTATCAAATACATTTTTATTTAATATTGTATTATTCAGTTTCAGAATTGCAAGTTTATTTTTTAATAGTGTCTATTTATCTATAATTTTCTATCTTTTCGTTCATTGTGAACTTATTTTTCTTTTCATTCTTTAGCATAATTCTAATAGATTTAAAGACCTAGTCTGCTTATTTCAGTATCTGGGTCATCTCCGTGAGTCTCCATTGATTGCCTTTTCTCTTCAATATGGGTAGATTTTCTGTACTTGAAATATCTAATGATTTTGAATTTGATCATTGTGAATAATGCATTGTATAGACTCTACATTCTGTTATGTCCTTTGGTAAAGTGTTGATTTTTATTATTGTAGTTTTAGCATCAGCCAACTTGGTTGAATTCAAACTTCAAATTCTATCTCCCCTCCAGTGGGCAACAGCTACATTCTCTGGTTCTTTTAGCCATAGCTTAATGCTTGGATTTTGACCCATACACGTGCAGCTCAGAAGTCAGCCAAAGATTTCGGCAGAGTTTATAGCAGAGTGTGGGATTCCCTCTTTTTGTCTCTACGATTTCCAGTGTTTCTCCCTCACTTTATAGCTGCTGTGGCAGCTCCAAATTCAGTTCTCTGATTCTTCAGGTCAGTAAGATTTCCAGTTTGTTTCCAAATTATAATAATTCTGCACTCTTGACTAGGATCTAAACACTTTTTATTTTTTTTATTTTTATCTTTTTAGTTCTCACCCGAGGATATTTTTGCATTTATCCTCAGATAGAGCGGGAGGGAGAGAGAGAGAGAGAAACATTGATGTGAGAGAGACATATTGATTGGTTGCCACCCACACGACCCCAACCAGGGCCAGGGACAAACTGCAACCGAGGTATATGCGCTTAGCGGAAACCGAACCCAGGACTCTCTGGTCCGCAGGCCGACGCTCTAACCGCTAAGCCAAACCAGCCAGGGTGGGTCTAAACACTTTTTAAAAGGGAGTTCAACCAAGGTCATTTTCTTTTTCCCTGTGTCAACTCCCCTCCAGTTTCTGCTGGATTATGGTCATGATTTAATCGTTTCACATATTTGTTTTCTCTTCTTTGTCCAGAGTTTATCATTGTTATCTGTGTGACATTTATGTAAGGGTTAGTCCAATATGAACTATTATACCATTTTTGGAAAACAGTACTCTATCTCTAACTTTTACTACTTTTAGAGACAGTCACTGGGCAATTATTTGGATATTTTCCTAGCAAGTCTGTAAAATGCAGTAGTAGTTAAGATTCTGGACTCAGCAGCTAAACTTCATGGGTTCAAATCTCTTCTCTGACGTGGTGTGACTTTGTGCAAAATACCTGTCTTTACTGTGCCTCATTTTCTTCACCTTTGAAAACAGGAATAGCCCGGCCAGAGTGGCTCAGTTGGTTGAGGGTTGTCCTGTACACCGAAAGGTTGCCAGTTCAATTCCCGGTCAGGGCACATACTTCGGTTGTGGTTTCAATCCCTGGTCGAGGCATGTATGGAAGGCAAAAGATTGATGTTTCTCTCTCACATCGATGTTTCTCTCTCTTTCTCTCTCTCTAAGCATGTCCTTGGGTGAGGATTTAAAAAGGGGTGGGGGGAGCCTGGCTGGTGTGGCTCAGTGGATTGAGCATCGCCCCATGAACTGAGAGGTCCCAGTTCGATTCCTGGTCAGGGCACATGCCTAGGTTTCGGGCTCGATCTCCAGTAGGGGGCATGCAGGAGGCAGCCAATCAATGTAGCTATCAATGTTGCTATCTCTCTCCCTTCCTCTCTTTCTAAAGAATCTATAAAAAACATATTTATAAATAAAAAGGGGGGAAGGGGAAACATTCTAAGTATCTCCTAGATTTGTTGTGACGTTTAAATAAATTAATATGTACAGTGCTTGGAGGTTCATGGTAAACAATAGACAAGCCAGCTTTGCTGTGTTTCATTGACATTCTTTTACTTCTCGTCTCAGTAAATTTTTTTGGCGCAGACTGAAGATGTCAAACTATAAACAGAAGTAAAAAATTATGGCTCCAGGTTTCTTTTTTATTTTTTTATCCTTACCTGAGGACATTTTTGCATTTTTATCTTCAGATAGAGTGGGAGGGAGAGAGGGGGGAAGAGAGAGAGAGAAACATCGAAGTGAGAGAGACACATCAAGGGGTTGCCACCCACACGACCCCAACCAGAGCTGGGGACAAACTGCAACCGAGGTACGTGCCCTTAGCGGGAACCGAACCCAGGACTCTCTGGTCCGCAGGCTGACGCTCTAACTGCTGAGCCAAACCGGCCAGGGCCAGGTTTCTTGTTCTTTGCTAATTTACTCAGTCATCACCTTCCCCTCACCACCCATTGCCCTTACTCTTTCAATAAAATGAACTTGCCTAAAAGTGAACACAAATTCCACTCACTGGGCTGGGAGGAACCCCATACCTCCTGTTTTGAAGCTTTTCTGTCCTTTATGTTCGAAGGGCTACAACATTTGCATTGTCTAGAATATAAAGCCTGTTCTCATAAATGCTTTTCTCCTTGGTCACATAACCCAGCCTTGAGTTCGTATTCTGAACCAACAACTTCTAATGGGTTCAGTTTATTATTAACCATGTCCTTTAAACTTTAACCTAACCCTTAGCTGGTGAGGCTGCACGCGGCCGGGAGCGAGAGCTGCTGCTGTCGGTGCTCAGCCCCGTACGGCAGGAAGATCCTGGCATTTGCTCCTCTCAGACTTTCTCTCTCCAGCTCCCCCATACCACAAGTCAGCTTTCAAAAAAGCCGCAGTGGTGGGTTTCCCTTTTTAAAAGGCTGTCTCCTGATGAGGCTGTGAGAGAAGGCTGATTTTGAAAAGGGCTTAGTTCATCAGGATTGCAAAGTTGGCCTGAAGGCTGCAGGGGATGTATTTTTTTTTTTTTTTTTAATATTTGAATTCAAATACTTTTAGGCAGGACAGGCACCACCAACTTCTATTAGGTTTTGTCTGTCCGCTGCAGGACTTCGGTTTGTAAACCTTGTAGCAAGTTCTATCTAGGGGCACTTAGAAAAGTACAAGAAACCCTGGGTTTTGGCTTACTCATTGGCACCCGACTAAAGGGTGCAGAGACAAGAAAGCATGAGCAGTAGCAGATTAGTATCTAAATATAATCACCGGAGACATAGAAACACACTTCGTAGGCCCCAAGTCCCAGCCCAGCAGTTCCAGGCCCAGCCGCTATCACAGGTTATTTAGGTTTCTCTCTACGAACTCACAAGGTATAGCTGGAAAAATCCCCATGCACAACCTCATTTTATATTTCAAACGCTCAAGTCTAACACAGTGTCATTCGTAGGCAATTATCATAAAGAGCAAACTTGGATACTCCCATACAAGTCAGGAATGACTCAGTATTTGATTGAATGAAATGAATGTGATCTGAGTTCTCAGGACTTCAGAGGCGAGCTTGGAAATCCAGTGGGAGTTGCTGGAGCACAGGCCCAGGGCTGAATGGTGGCTACACCTCCCGGCCTCGGGTCTTACTCCACTTGCCCCTCCTCAGCTGAGACTCTAATCACTAGCCGGAGGCATCTTCCTCAATCACCATTCAAGGCTGTCCTTTTTGCCCGGCCGGTGTGGCTCATTGGTTGAGCGTGGACCCATGCACCAAGAGGTCGCTGGTTCGATTCCTGGTCAGGGCACATGCCCAGGTTGTGGGCCAAATCCCCAGTGGGGGGCATGCAGGAGGCGGCCAATTGATGTTCTTTCTCATCGATGTTTCTATCTCTCTCTCCCTCTTCCTTCCTCTCTCTCTAAAATCAATAAAGAAAAAAATACTTTAAAAAAAATAATAATAAGGTTGTCCCTTTCCTGCTCAAAATGCTTTCAGTAACTCCCAGGGCCCCCAGAAGAAATCCCAATTCAATTAGTTGACTTACAGGTTCAGGATCTTGATCTTAAGTAGGTCCTCGGCCAAGCTCTCACCACACTGCTCTCTCCATTCCCTGACCTCAGCCCTGTGCCCCAGACAGTCAGGAGGTGGGTTGTGCCCAGCCTTTGCCATGCTGTTTCCTCTGCCTGGGCCACTACCTGTCCCCAGACCCTGCACCCACTATGTTAGTTTTCTACTGCTGCTGAAACCAATTTCCACAAACTTAGTGGCTTAAAACAAAACAAGTTTATTCTCTTAGACTTCTGGAGGTCAGAAGTCTGAAATCAGTTTAACTGAACTAAAGTCCAGGTGTTGGCTGGGCTGATTCCTTCTGGAGGCTCTGAGTAGAGACTCCATCCCCACACCTATTTCAGCTTCTAGGGGCTACCTGGATTCCTTGGCTTTGCCCCTCCTCCATTTTATTTTATTTTATTTTATTTTATTTTATTTTATTTTATTTTATTTATTTGTTTATTTAATTATTATTTTTTTAAATCCTCACCCAAGGATATCTTTCTATTTATCTTCAGATAGAGTGGGAGAGAGGGAGAAAGAAACATCGACATGAAAGGGACACATCAACTGGTTGCCTCCCACACGACCAGAGCCGGGACCGAACCACAACCAAGGTATGTTCCCTTGACTGCAATCGAACCCGTGACTCTTTGGTCTGCAGGCCTACACTCTAACTGCTGAACTAAACCGGCCAGGGCACCCCCTCCTCCATTTTCAAACACATCACTCCAATCTCTGCCTCGAGGTCAACTTGCTTTCTCCTCTGCTGAAGTCAAATCTCCCACTGGCTCGCTTATGAGGACACTTGTAATTACATGTAGGGCCACCCAGGTGACGGAGGATAATCTATCATGTCCAGATCCTTAATCTAATCACATTTGCAAAGTTCTCTTTGCCATATGAAGTAACAATCACAGGTTCTGGTGATTAGGATTTGGACACCTTGGAGGACTCACCAACACGGCAAACCCCACCTTCCCTCTGGATTCTGCTCAGACTTGACTTTTCTCCTCTGAGAGGCCTCCCTCCCAAGGCTGTGCTCAGTGGGCAGACTCTCTGGTGCAGCATGTCGCCCACCAGATTGTAAGTGCCTTTTTGTCTCCTTTCTCTCAACTATTAGCTGCTTGAAGGCTGGGATCCCATCCACCTTCTTCCTCTCGGTATCCCCAAGGTCTGGCACATATCTGCTCGATCAATACATGTTTACAGGGATGAAAATGCCCTTCTAGCTGACAACTTCAAGATGAACAGCTCTGATGATGTCAGCACAGATGTCCCTGGTCAAGGTGATAGAGGAGCCTAAAGAAAGCAAGGCCATAGGTAGAGGTGCTGGCTGGATGGGTTAGTAAGCCCCAGAGGTGTGCCCCTAGAGTTTGGACTTTAGAGCTTTGCATTACGTGTACAGTAGCCCATCAGGAATAGAGCCCCAGGCTCCGCAGCTCACGTGCACTGCTCACTGGTCCTTTCCTGTGGCTCTGACCCCAGAGACATGCCCTTGGGAACAAGCACTCAGAGTCCAACCTCCCTGCACCTCCATGGTGATCCATGACTGTTTTCTTTAGACACTGATTAACTTCTCAGAGAAACACAATCATTAGGCAAATTCCATCCACCGATCGGGAGATATAAACATAAGCAAACATTAACCTGGACACACAGGTTCACAACCTACAGCAGCCCTTGGACACAGGCGGTGCCAGCTTGCCTCTGGGTCCAGGTAACTGCTTGGTTAAAGGGAGGGAAGCTGATAGCAATGTGCGTTCAATTTATGCCCACAGATATGGGAACAGGTCCCCTGGAATGTGGAATTATACATCCCAAAGTTTCCGCACAGGCAAGAAACACAAACACACACGTACCTTCCAAAGCTGTACTGTATTATGTCACGGCTGCACGTGGCTGTTTCTGACAAGGCCAACCTAGTTTTAATTATTTATGCCAAAACACATACGCCACTAAAAATGTCTTGCAGAATGAGGGTACAAAGGGAAAGAATTCCTGGTAACCTGAGACCTTGCTACAGCAGGCCTCCTGCCCTTGACTCCCGCAGAAAGCAAGCTCGCGCTGGTCACGGCTGCATTCTTTCGCTGTGTGGTTGAGGTGGAGGGGGCGGGAGAGGCTTCTTTCGGATGATTAAGGGTGGAAACAAGGCTGGGGAGTCTGGTCAACCCTCAAAAAGCATACACCTCTTTGAGACTGAACATGCCAGGGTATTGTAGGACTGACCACCCCTCTCCATGGCATCCACTAGGCCACTTCTGCCGTCCCTACCCCCTCAGGTGTCTGTGCTGGTGGCTGGACATTCTGGAACTCACAGTCAGAACACTGGTCCTATTAGAAGCATAATGTCCCTCAGCTGACGGGCCCTACCTGCAGAGTCCTTGACACTTTCCAGACAGTTCAGAAGACACTCTCTGTCCTTATTTCCCCAAGAAGCTCCTTTCTATCCACAACTCTCCTCCCTGGCTTCCCCGGCTCTGCATCTGTAAACGACTCCTTCAGTCTGGTATCTCCTCTGCTAGCAGCCCTGTGCTGGCCAGCACCCCGGGCAAGGGAGAAGATGGCTGCAGAGACGCACCTCGGAGTAAAGAAGAAATGTGAGTTTGATTCTGACATGTCACATAGCTAGTGTTAATTATAAAACTGGGATTTCTTTTCTCTATCATCAATGCTGGCTTGACAGGCAGTTTAGGGTCATGGTTAGAGCATGACTTTTGGAGTCAGACAGACCTGGGTTAGTGGTGGGTCTGCCATTTATAAGCTGTAGGCCCTTAAGCAAACCAGTCCACCTATTACTCCATAATTCCCCCACCTGCAAAATACAATAACAGTGATACCTACCACACAGGGTTGTTATGAGAACTAAATAAAACCGTGCATGTAAAAGCCTTAACAATTCCTTGTATATATAGCAAACGATCAATAAATGTTTGCTATTGACAGCGACAGGATTGTGATATCAGAGCAATGAACAGAAACTGGTTAGAGAATGTTGGTGACTCAATCACTATGTCATCTCTTTCTCATATTCAGGATAGATGAAGGTACGTATGGCAGGTGCAAACCTTTTCCAAGGGCACATGGCAGGAAGGTCACATAGGCTGGGATTCTGAAAGCCCACCCCAAATACCTCCTGGATCTGCAAATGAATGCAGAGAGTCACATCTCGATCCTGCACTGTTTTGGTTGAGAACTGGCCCAAAGAAAAACATTTGAACAGTAACTGTCACAAGTAAGTTAAGTGCCAAAGGAAGAACGCTGAGCCTCCACGTGTAATGGGCTGGCCTTTCAGCTCCGTATTATAGGTCTGAGGGAAAAAAGGAAACGATCCAGGAACAGCTTTCACTCACTGAGCCAGCCCATGGGGTCAAAAGCTATTTCCCACAGGTATCAGATCCAAACCTTTAAAGAAGGAGCAACTCAGTGTTGAAGTAACCACAAACAGATCCAACTGGTTTTGCTGGTAGATAATGTTTTTTAACGTTACATCCAGATCCCTAGATTGTGAGACTCATATGTTGGCATCAGAAAGTGTTTATAAAATTCTGAGTTGAACTTCATACTGGGATAAATCAAGCTGAAACTAAATTGCAGGCCCCACCCTTGTAAGGAAGGGCTGGAATTGGTCCCAGGTTTCCAAAAAGTGGACAAAAAAAAAGAGAGAGAGAGAAGGGAATCATATGAGCAAGAAAGACTTGCCCCACATTCTCAGTTGCTTTCCAGTTCCAGGAGAAATGCTGTCATGGACATGGCAAAGTGAGCAGGGGCTTTGTTAAGATCTGGTTTCCTAGGTGAGCCCAGGACGGTGAGAAAGCCCTCTCCCTGGGATGTCTGACTCCTTTCCATTGCTGAACATTTAAACGGGATGCTCTGCTTAGCAACCTCCCTGTGAGGGTGGGAAGTGAATGTTTCATTTCCCCCCAAAACTGGCCCAACTGTGCTGGGTTACTCTTTCTTGGCCTTTCTAAAGCTTAAGCATTAATTGGGCCATGACTTCCTGTTCTGGCAAAGAAGAAGAAATGCTTTTAATGTGTTTTTTGGTTTGGGGTTTTGTTTTGTTTTGTTTTTTTACCCCAGTGTTGGCTATAAAGTCAGGTGTGTATTTTTAGGTTTGAGCTGGGTAGCAGTCAAACCAGCCCAAGAGCTCCAGCGTAGAATCAGCCCCGGTCAGCATCCGCTCCCCTCTCGGGGGATGTTCTCAGTGCCCTGCCCTCAGAAGGAAAATGCCCAGACATGCTATTCTTGTGGGAAAAGGAGATATAGATAAGAGACTTTCAGATAGGGGCCTCCATCAGCTAGCTTATTTTCAACAAAGCCCAGCTCACATCTGGGCCTCAGAAAATGACAGAAAGTTTTTCCACAAACATACTAATACGTTCGAAGCATCTGAAAAATCATTTATTCACAGCTTACTAGAGCTCTATGACTGACAGGCTGTTATCTTTAAAACAGTCTGTAAATTTCATTCTTCCTTTGATGGATACAAGGCGAAGGGACTGAAAAACAGAGCGATCCACCTCCCCCCACGCCAGTCCACTTCCCACCGGTGTTAGAACTATTCAGGCAAACTTTCTCCAGCAAACGGAAGATACATCTGAAATAGCTGGTGTAACTGCTGACAAAAGTTTTCCTCCTTGCAAATTAAAGCAAAAAAATTTTTTTCAAACTTTTACCACTGAAGTCAGAAGGCAATCCAGAGCAATCTTTCTATCAAAGAAATTCTAAAAGTGAATTCAATGTGCTTGAAGTGAGGTCAGAAAACAGAATATCTGACCAAAAAGATAAGACAGAAAGTTGAGTCTTTGCATTCTGTTGAATGAACTCACAGAGAATTTTCTAGACATATGTGATGTTTAAAAGGTTGCATTCACATGGATGGGCCATTTCAGGGCATACGATTAGAAGATAATACTCTAGAAACAGTGAGCCTTGCCTCCCACTGCGTCGGTGAGTAGGTGCTTTGAGACTCAGAGTGGAGACTGAATATTTGGGGATGATAATAATCTTTGTATACTTGATCCCACATGCAGACATTAGAGTGGCCCCCAAAACGCTCTGGTCTTCCAGACGCAGATCACTCGATGGTTAGGGCTACAAACTGTGTCAGCCGGACTGGGTTGGAATCTTGGCATCACCATCTACTAGCAGATAATTTAATGTTTCACTTTCTTCATATGCCAAATGGAGATTATTACATTACTTAGATTCTTCAAGGGCTTTGAGGAAAAAATGAGGTCATATATGCAAATGTTTTAGCATGGGGTCAGCCATAGACCAAAATTGTATTTGACACGAAGCTTTCCACAGTCTCCTGAAGGCCATGTACAAGGCGGTGACATTGCCGGGAGGCTTGTTTTTAATTCATACAGGCATTAAAGACAGTTTCAAGCAGGCTTCGGACCAAAGATCTCAATATGCTCAGTTGCCCCTTCATTTCTTTGTTTTTAAGATGAGGTGCTTAGCAGATAGGAGATATTTGGGCAGGGACTACCTAGAATAAAAATATTTCAAGTGTGAACAAATTTCAATTAGTGGGTGATTCCAAGAATATCACGGAGAGGCAGTCCATTCTTCTCCACTGTGGCCTCTATAGGCTTCTAGAATAGACGGGTAGAAATATTTTGTGTGTGTGAAACTCTAAGAACATACCGAATTTCAAAGTCATATTGTTTATTTCTACCATAGTGCATTTTAAACCATTATCTGACAGAAAGGTTACAGTGTAAAGAAATTCATCAATTTATTCATAATTATTGAGCACCCTACTATGAACAGTTTCTAAGCACTTGGGGCTACTCCATCGACGAACACATCGCTAACCTCGTGGAGTTTATGTTGTGTAAATACTTCTAATTGGAGACGATCAGAAATTACGTAAGTCATTGGACATTTCTTTGGATTCTATCATGAGCTAGTGGTGAGATATCTAAGCAAGAACTCAAAGGCTCTATGAATGAAATGACGGTCAGACATTTGGAACCTGAATGGAAATCCCCAAAGGGGCTTCCTTGGGAGCAGCCATGTGGAGGAGCACACGGCCTCTCTCTCCAGGAGCGAGGACTTGGGCCTCTCTCCTGACCACCTGGGTCTTTGAAACCAGGCTGAGGGTGACTCACGTGGTCACACGGGGGTGCACAGATCACGCCTTTACCAGTCCATTTCCTGAAAAGTGGCTGCTAACCTGGCAAGGTGAGAGGGTATGCCCAAGAGGAAAGTAGGGGAGGCCTGGATCTGATGGGCAGGAAAGAAACGTGCGGAGGGATGAGGTTTGAGAAGGGCCCCTTTGAAGGTCTGGCTGAGACGCCCGCTGCAGCTGCGCTGTCCATCCTGGGCTCAGCGTGTCTGTGAGGTTGTTGGCTCCTTTGGAGCCTCCACTGTCAGCTGCAGAGGCTGATTCTGGTACTCGAGTAGAAAGGAGTCTATGACAGGGACATTGGCGAACTCACAGAATCAGTGGGAGCCTGGAGAACCAGTCTCATGGAACGACATCCGAATGCATGCTCCAGAACTGCCCGGCTGAAGCTGCAGCCTGTGGCTGCCTCGCCGAAGAGAAAAGGCTACCAGCCACTGCACTGACACTCTTCCAGTTTCTTCCAGAAGAAACCTCTGCTCTTCCCTGGCCAGCAAAATGGGTTCCACCAAGAATCTTTTCCTTAAAGCCCTCACTTCCACGTCAGTTGTAACTCTGATGGTTGGAACCCAGATCATATGCCTGTGTTCTAACTGAAGAAGAATTTGGGAACTGATTTTCTGGATTCTTCCTGGTGAAAGTAGGACTCATAAAGCTGGAATTTCCCAGCTACATCAAAGGTCGGTTAAAAAGTTGCTGGACAGCCAGAAAACGTGGCAATTGCTTCACTCAGCCCTTTAGTTAACCCAAGGCAAAGGTACGCCTCCCACCAATGTTAAGTACAGTGTCAACCACAACAAAATTCTCTGCATAACACAGTTTAGCTCTCTCTCATGCAAACGAAAAGTGACTGTAACTCAAACTCAAACTCGAATGGGCTGGGTTGGCGTAAAAGCTCAGAAGTAAATAATAATGATGATAATAATGATAATAATAATAATTGAAGCCATCTTATCTTTTTTTTTAGAAAGCTGGCAAGCAGTGTTTGTGACATAAAACTTCCAGGAGGCATTTATTTTGTGATTAAGGAATTATTAAGCAATCAATGGCTACTCTTTTCTGGCAGCTTTTCCCTTAGTCTCATGCAGGAGAGAGGAACTACCCCAGAATGATCTCTCCAGCTTCCTCTCAAGAGACACAGGCTTGGGATTCTGGGTGTCACATGTCCAGGAAACAGAGCTGCGTCCTTAAGGGCTCAAGATGCAGTTTCCCAGGGCATCACATTGTGGACTCCAATGTGTGACTGCTGACTTCTCTGTGCTGGGCAACCCCTGCCGGACAGCACCTTTCTCCTCAGGGCACAGTCTCCCAGTTCCTCTCCACACCATCTGCCCCTAAGCTGCTCTCTGGAAAAGGACCACAGTCCAGTGTGAGGGTCCTTCATTCTGATCTGTTTGCCTTGGACTCCTGGCAGCCCTGGAAAGTCCCTCAAACAGGTGTCCTGTGACCCCGTTTGAGATGCTGCCCACAGTCCCTCAGGAGCTAGCCATGGAACTGGTACTAGAATGCAGTTCTCCGCTCTCCCCTGATGGCGCCCCTTGTTCAGGAATATTTGCATTTACTAGAGGACAGAGACGTAAGCCAAAGGATTGAGTTTCCTCTTGTGAAACATCAGTCACCTTTGAGCCCTCATGTTAAGGAGAAACGGCTGGGGAGCAGCAGAGCGTTTCCCAGGAAGCCACACAGGGTGATGATGAAGTGGGCGAAACGCCAGCCCCAGGGCATCTGCACCTGGATGAACGCCTGGTGCCCTCCACTCGCAGGGAGCCCATCACATGTGCCTCAGGAACTTCACTGTCCAGGTCTTCCCACCCCAGGCTGTGAAGCGTGTTTCTCTTTCACTCCTCACACTAGCCCTGCATCCCGCTGGCCAAGTCCAGCTCCTGTTACCATCGCAGCTCCGCAAAGCTGTCCTGGAGGAGGAGAACCCACAGGGTTTCGAGTTTCCTCCTGTCTCATCGGAGGGAGTTGCACTATCTGATCTCTTAAGACCCCTGGGCCGGGCCCTGCACCTGGAGAATGTGGGCAGAGGAGGGATCACCCGGCTGGAGCCACTTAGCAACAGGCTGTGCAGAAAGGTCCGGGCTTCGCAGCCTGCAGGCGGCGAGTGGATCTGAGTTCTAATCAGAACCTAAAGTGGGACCAACAGTCAAGGCTCTGATGCCAACAGCTGAGATGTTCAGACACA
The DNA here is from genome assembly GCA_030848825.1 of Tadarida brasiliensis. Classification (NCBI taxonomy): domain Eukaryota; kingdom Metazoa; phylum Chordata; class Mammalia; order Chiroptera; family Molossidae; genus Tadarida; species Tadarida brasiliensis. The sequence continues at coordinate 41,222,650 of CM061272.1, read as the reverse complement.
GTGATGGTTTATTCATCACAAAAGAAGGACCCTTCAGACTCTTTGGGTTTAAGGACGTCTGTCTTCATGCCATCTGCACCCATCTTTGCTCGTTCAATACTTAGAGAGCAAAGAACAAAGCCCACCTCATCTTGGGAATCCGCCAGCCTTTCTCACGCATTTTTACACCTGTTGCCCCAGACATGCAGCCGAACAAATGGTGCAAATGTTAACTTAAAATTTCAAATAAACTTCTAAATCTGATGATAAGACTAATGCCAATCTATGCAAAAATGTGTTATGACCCTATGTAAGTTAAGCTGTGGCTTATACAGTTCAGTCTCAGCACAAGACCACAATACATGAAAGACAGTCCAGCCACCAAAAAGCAATTATGTTGAACATAAGTCCTTCATTTGTGCTTCTGGACCATCACAAAGGAGCTAGATGTCTGGGCAACACTGCTCACAGTCCTTTGCTCTTCCATCTGTTTCCTTCTCTCACCACGTGCTCTGGCTTCTCTTTCCTCTGAGATCTTGGGAGAGCCCCTCTCCAATGCTTGTCTGGGTGCTTCTTACCCCTCTATCCTTCTCACTTTCTGCATCACAGAAGCCCCTAAGACCTGGTCTGGCCATACAGAACCCCAGGGGGAGGCAAGGGAGGGAAGCACGTGTACATTAGGGCAGTAGTTTTTCAACAGGATCAAATGTCTGGCAAAGCAGATAAATGTTCATTCAACACACACTTGAGCCCACTTCCTTTGGCTCCACCTACTTTCTCATTTTACAAAATGCTTGTAAATTTATACATTTGTTGCAGCACCTCAGGTAAAGAATGGCAGGAAAGGCGACATCTGTGGGACAGAGGCTGAAGAAATACAAATGCCTATGAAAGAAAATGGTGAGCTATCGGAAGAAGTTAGTGGTGTGAAGAGGAAAGAGGAGGGAGAAGACAATTGCAGGGTGCTGACTGGTTTCAGTCCACCTGCATATCTCTTACGCTGGAGCAGGCTCAGTAAATAATGACGACAATAGTGCTGTATTTACAGAGTTGATTATGTGCCAGGTACTTTACACAGAATGTTCCATTTATTCCGGATAACGAGTCTGCAAGGTAATAGCCCTCTGTGGAAGAGAGAGAATTTAAGACTCGGGAAGGTTAAACCGTTTGCTGAAGGCTTCGCCTGTTAGCCAGTGGTAGAGTTGCAATTTGAACCTGAGCAGTCTGAATGACAGACCAGGCCATTAACTTCTACTCATGCTTTCCTAGTTCCTCACAAGGAGAGGCTCCGCTTGGGAGGGTGCAGAGACACAAACACACAGAGACTCGAACAAGGTCACAGGCACGTGGGTCGGACTAGTGTTTTCTGCACAGAGAAAGATAGGAACTGGGGAAAATCCCACATATCATAAGACACATTGCTTTAGGAAATGCTGCTCGGGCATTATTTCAGCGTAGGCTAAGATAAACAACCCCAATATATAAACAGCTGAACACAAAAAGTGTATTTCCTGCCCACACACACTTCAATCAGACGGTCCTGGTCAGGCAGTGGTCCTGGGCTTCTCTTCCACACAGTGACCCAGGGACCTATGCCCCTGCCCCTCAGTGATACCAGGTGGAAGAGAATCAAGGAAGACACACTGGCCCCTTAGCCACCTCAGCCAGAAAGTGCCACATCATTCAGGCTCATATTTCACTGGACAGAATTAATCACCCAGGATGGGTTGGGGGGTTCAGAAATGTAGTCCCTGGCTGGTCAGCTGCTTCTCAACAGTGACTCTACACTCTCAATGAAGACCATGACTCTTCAGAGAAAGGCCAGCCACTTCTATCACAAGCACACTTGAGAGAAAGAGTGGAGAGTGATAAGATAGCCTGGCAAATGCTGGTGAATGCACCTGAACTTCGGCATTGTGTGGCCTGCACTGGACGTGGGTGTTTCTCTGAAGGAGTGAATCCAGGAGCCCCAGCCCCTTCCCTAGGCATGTGTGGCTTCATGACTCTTGGCCTTGCCATCTAGACTGGGGTCTGCCCTAGCATGCATTCCAATGTCACTGTACCTGACCCCACAGGCAGCCTTGCCAAGAACCGGTTTTGAGAGCAGGACCATCCTTCCTGTGGGTTTCATTCGAATCAGTTACATATGGTCACATGACCTACTGAGGTTTTTAACAAGCTCCTATTGACAGGCCGCTCTGGGAGCCCAGGCAAGACATATTGAATCCCAGGATCTAAATCTGCGGGCTAAAGACATTTACAGAAAGAATTTGAATAAATGCTGCTGTCAGAAGGGAAAGGGGCCAGACAAAAGGGTGGACAGATTGTTAGAAAACAAAACAAACAACAACAGCAACAAAAAACCCACTAAACGGTTCTCAGAGTCATATTTCAAATTCCAAGTTTTTATGCCTTTTAGTCCCCAAATTTTCATTAATTATGGCTCATGTGTCCCTCAGAAGTTTGTTAAAATTATTAGTTTTGGAAAGGCATTTCCTGCTTCTTTTCCATGTGCAGCTATTTCTTTAGTCAGCTGGTTCTCATTTCTGAGTGTAGGTTCAATGGTCCAGCTAAAGGATAAGGGGCCGAAATGTCTCAAATAAAACTTAAATAAATAAATAACTTTGATATTTGTTTTTCAGGAGTGGATAAATGCAGCACTGAATCTGCTGGAACTAACTTGGCCCCTCTTTAGGAAAATGCCCCTAGATGAAAATCATAGTGGATTGGAAAAGTTTTAAGTTGCAGATTTTCTGAAACACCAGTATTTTTTCTGTACCTCTGACACTTTGAACTTGGAAAATGATCTCTGACAGCTCTTCAAAATGCCCTTCAGAGGAAACCTGCAAAATTTCCCTGAGTTTCCAGATGAGGAAACAGGCTCTGGAAGCACAAGCATCTCTCCCAAGGTCACAGGGAGAGCACAGAACTTGGAGATCCCAAGTCCCGATGGCTCACCCAATGACTCACTGCTCTGATGAAGGCCACCTTCACGAGGCCACTTGTCTTACCAAAACAAGATGGACTCACACAGACCCAGTGAGTCGCCATGAGAACTCTTAGAACAACTGTAGCTCAGAGCCTTAGTCAGTGTTGTAATAGTAGTGGTCGTGTTAAAAGGCCTCCACCAAGCAAAGTTTTTCCTTTTCTTGAAACCTTCTTTACCTACCAGCCTCACCCCTCTGGCTCCATCTCCTCCCTCCACTATGACACCTCCCTATGTCTCTCTCGTGTTAGCATTTCAGCGCCTGCAGTTGTCTTCCTGATGCTTCCTTCCCTCCACGCTGCCTTCTCCAGGCAACCGTTCCCCCCTCTGCACAAGCACAGTCAGCCGGGTGGACGGGCTCAGGGAGAGAGTGGGCTCGGGAACCCAAGCTCGTGTGCGTGCCGGCGTCCAGGTGTGAGCCGTGCCAGGCTGGGGCGGGCTCGGCTGCCGCAGCTCATCAGCGGGGACCTAGAGGCAGGTGGAACTGAACTGGAACTGGTGTCAGAGGCAGCCTGAGAGCAGACACAGCTGAGGTGTCATGGGAAAGGGCTCTCTGGACATGCAGTCAGAGATCCTGCCTTCAAATCCTGACTCTGACCATTGCCAGCTGTGTAACTCTGGACAGATGCCTTAACTTCTCTGAACCTCTATGTCCTCATCTATAAAAATGAGGCTACAACAATATTAGCGAATACTTATGTAGCTCTTACTATTAATATATCCCAGATGTTGTTCTGAGCACGTTACATACATGGGCTCCTTCAGTCCTCACACCAGCACTCTGGAGTGTGTACTCTCATCAGGCTCATGGCAGTCACAGAAAGGGAGGCATAGAGCTTACCAGTTTCCCCAAGGTTGTATGGATTATGGTGGCCGAGCTGGGTTTGAACCCAGGCAGACTGACCCTCATCTCATGGGGTTGCTATAAGCTTCATAAAGCTTCCAGCTCAGTGCCTGGCACAGAGCGAACACTCAATAAAGATTCAGAAATACAAGAGGCTTGAGGTGGGGCAGGCAGGGATGGGGTCAGACAAGCCAGCAAAGAGAAGAGGCTGAGTGGCACATGTGGAAAGCCAGGCTGGAAGGAGGATAAGAAGTTGGCTGCACCGACAGACCAAGTGGGGGTCCAGGGTTTGAACTAGACCCAAGGTCTCAGCTTAGCTGTTACTTCTTCCAGGAAGCCTTCCCTGGTTTTGCATGACTGAATTAGGGGCCCCTCCTCTCGAGGGTATCCTTCAAATGGGACCCGGCTTTCTGTGGCAGCACTTGCCATGGTGCCCAGTAATCACTCAAACTTGCTTCTCCTCCCTGTGGGCTCAGTGGCAACTTGGCCTGCTTACCTGTGTGCCTCCAGCCTCCAGCGCCTAGCATCCAACCCAACACGTAGCGGGTCTCAAGAGCTCTACTTGGATAAATGAATGAATAAACAAATCGGCACCAAGGGTCCTGGGGCACGCAGACTGACACTATTCCTGCCTCTCATGGGAGCATTTAGATTCTCACAGTGTGAGCCCCACTGAGAAGTCTGCCCAGCCTTCTTTCCACTCCAGGTGTGGGTGGGTCTGGGTGGTGGGTCTGCAGGGTCTGTGGGGTGTGTGGCTGTGCCCGCAGCCAGGCAGCAGACAGCGTCTAACAGCTAGGCTTCATCAGGGTCTGAAGGAGGACCTGTGAGCAGCCCACCTCCACTTTTAGGCTTCTCTGTCCCCTCTGGCCCAGACCACAGCTGTCCCAGAAGAGTGACCAGAACAGCTAGGAATGACACACTGGGAAGTCACCCTTCTGGAGCAGTCCTCTCACCATTCCAGGATCCCCCAGGCCTTCCCAAGGGAGTTCACGTGATGTCTGGAGGGAGGGTACCACCGAAATCCTCCTCTCAACACACTTAAGTGGCAGCTTTTCTTACCAAGGTCCATCCCCAACAAGGCAGACACTGGGGTCACCCCCTCAACTCCCATCAGCCCACCTGGACCCTCTTTCCTCATTGACACAGGCTCTCCCTGCTCCTTCCACGCCTGGAGTGAGGGGAGCAGTTCTCCCAAGTTCCCCATGGGAACCTCTAGGGGAATTCCAAGCCCCACAGACTGCCTGCCGTTTGAACTTGGCCTCTCTCACAGTTGCTCAAGAACTGGCACACGGATCGGAAGGTCAGCACAAACGCCTTGGTTTTCTTTCCCTAACGCAGTCACCCAGCCAAGGCCCGGTACTCAGAAATGCCTTATTGTGTAAGCAGGGAACAGGCAGGCCAAGATGTAATAGGTTTTGGCACAAAGTGTAAAACCAACGTACAATCATCCAACAAGCCCAAGATCAAGTTTTAAGGTTTTACTCTGCAGCGTCCATCAGGGCAAGCATTTTCTACAAAGCAAGGGCGACAAAGTCATAGTCACCCAGGGCACCGGGCACAATTTCCAAACTTGACCCCTCTTAGTTGGGAACAATCTGGGCTTGAGACTTGTGCACCTCTTGTTCTAGAGACAAGTCATAGGAGGAAACACAGGTCAAAGCCGTCATTGTGCTGAGAGGTCCAGGTGACTCTGGCTGGCAGCGATAAAGGGCTTCCTGCTAATCTGTTCTCTGGAAAATGCAGCGCAGGGAACATTCCGGGCAGCCCTCAGATATCCCGCAGTAATAAAACTTCTCTATAAATGAAAGTGTTGTGACATACAAGAAACGATGAAGCCAGAGGCTGACTGAAGCCGACAGTGTAGGCTGGCTTCCTGAGTGTGGCACGTCACCATAGTGCTCTTGACCGAGAGTGGATCTGGGCAGGCTGCGCATCAGCTGGGTGGGCTGCTGCCTCCTGGGCGTGATCCGAGGGGAGGCAGAGCTCGTGACACTACGGAGACGTAGGGCCCAGCCCCAGTTCCACTCCCAGGACCTCTGCAAGTCACTGACCCATGTAAATGGAGATGGTAGTGTCTGTTCTACCTCTTAGTGTTGTCATGAGTTTCAAACCAAGTGACCAGTGTAGGTAACTGTGCTGGCTATTAAGCTGTTGTTTCTCAGCTCTGACGCTGCCTCTGCTCTGTGATGCTGGGGCTGGGATTCTGCAAACCACAACTCTCCTTTGCCAATGGGGAACGGTAGTTGCAGGACTGGAGTGAAGCAAGCAAAGCCCCTAGGATGCAGAATGTAAGGAGGTGCTTACTCTCAGCTGTGGACCCTGACCCTCACCACCCTACTGAAATGCCCACAGAGAGTCAGACTAAATGCCGTTCCTTACCACCTACAACTTACAAACATGTACCTCAGTCTCACTTATGGAGAACCAACCTTTGGAACATTCCTGAGTAGTCATTTGAATGATTTAGGTTTCTTGTTTTCCCTCCAATGGCAATAAACCAGTTGCTTTTAACCAGCGAGGGAGCCTTCAGGGCTTCGGTATGGCTGCAGAAATTCCCAAGGTGGTGGGCCTGGGGAAGTCCTTGCCTCTGGTCTCTGGAGGAGGTGAGCCTTGGCTTCATGAGAGGAGGACGAGATGATTAAGAGGCCTGGATTCCATTGTTGTCAGTGCCCACACTGGCCCTGCCAGAGGAAAGGAAGTAGAGCGAAGGACAGATGAGCAGTTAACAAAGATGGGCTTGGAAGAAGAAATAAAATGAAGTCCAAATTGCTAAGAAAGGAAAAGAGGCACCCAGACTTCAGAGGAATTGTCAGAGCAAGCAGCCGTCCATGTGAGCATTATTACCAGTTCCAGGGAAACCATGATTCCATCTGGTTTACAGAAAACAAGATCTATAGTGTTTAATGATTTTGTTCCCATAATAACATTAAATGAACAAACAACATCTTTAGCTCCTCTTGGAGAAGAAAACAGGCAATTCTAATGGAGTGATGTTGAAGTATGAAGTATGAAACTCACTCTCTGATTCACCTCTGCCTCCCTTCCCCTACAACTCTACTCTAACCAGTGTTGACATAACAAGTGCCAAATCATTAAGCTGTTGATATTATGCTTTGGGGCATCTTGGTTACAACTGCCACATGATCTTTGTGTCTGTAATTCACCTAAGGCCTAACTCAGGTTACCAAATCCCACAAACGGTAGCTTTGGGTCAGAGAACAGAACTTTTTTTTTCCATGCAAGAAAATGATAGAAACAGACCAAACACAGGAGCTTTCAGAAAGGTTCTTTATCTTGCACTGTTTAACATGTACTTTATAAACATACTCTGTCAGTAGTACTGTATTAGGTACCATAGACTGGGTGGTTTAAACAACAGAAGTTAAATTTCCACAATTCTGGAGGTTAAAAGTCCAAGATCAAGGTGTCAGCAGGATTGATTTCTTCTGAGGTCTTTGTTCTTGGTTTGCAGATGGCCACCTTCCCCCTGTGTCTTCACATGGCCTTTCCTCTGTGTATCTTTATCCTAATCTCCTCTTCTTATAAGGGCATCAATGAAATTGTCCTGAGCTCCCCTCACCCACATGACCTCATTTTACCTTCATTACTTCTTTAAAGACCCTATCTCCAAAATCACTCACATTCTCAGGTATTGGGGGTTAGGACTTCAACATAAGAACTTGGTGTGCATTGAGGGGAACACAATTCAGCCCATAAAATACTAGTGATAGTAATTGCAATAATAGCTAACATTTCCTGAAGGGTTACTAAGTGTTTGAAATTGAATCAAACACTCAACTTGAATTTAATTCTTAAAAACAGTTTTATATAATAGGTACCATCATTCTCCTCATTTTACATATTAGTGATGGTGGCTTTGGGAGGTTAAGTGACTTGTCCAAGGTTACATTACTAAGAAGTATTGAATCAAAGGTATGAAGTATAACATAATGTGACCCTAGGTCTGTCCAGCTTCAAAGAAGTCCAAGTGTCAGAGGATCCTGCAACTATTTCCCTTTCCAGCAAATTAATAAAAACAATTTACTAACCTTTAGCACATATACATTGTAGAGAATAAGGTGAAATATCTTTGGAAGAGAAATAATGCCTCGGGTATTTCACATATTAAAGGAAGAATACAATATATACCATTTCTGGATGATAACCAGTTTCACAATTGAAACTAAGCTACAGAAAAAGAAAAGCAATGAATAATTAAACTTAATTTGTTGATGTTCTTGGCCTTGCATTAGAAAACATATGATAATTATCCATTTTGGAGAAAACCCCAGATCTCAAGAACACTCGCTATCCTATGAAATCTGAACCTTACACAAAGACAACAACAAGAGCTAAATTAAGTAAGAATCATCTATGTTTATTTTTCTCTACTTTAAATATAAAATTATGTAATTTTATTGATAGGCTAGACCTTGAGATAGGATATCTCAAGATTATCTGGTCTAACTTCTTCATTATCCTTACCTGTCTCAAAATTCCTATTTATTGTAATTTATTCAAAACAGTTCAGTGATGAATGATCCAGTTGTACCATTTTTTAACATAACATCTAGAAAACCTATTCTTTCCTCTCTGTCCCTGCTACCTGACCTATCCTATCTAGATATTAGCCAGCTAGTATTAATAGGAAATAAAAAAAGTAATTGTGATCTGAAATGATTCTTAAACTGAATATTTCAAACATTCCAGAAAAACCTAAATTGGACTTCCTCCAAAATGTTAGACATACTCAGCAAATATGGCTGGTATTTGAATTAACTAGTTAATGTTAGCCATAGCTCTGTAATTAACAGCACTGGATATGCCATTATCATTACCAAAAAATATACATCAACCATCTTTTGTATATGGCTTTATCTAAGTTACCATACAAAGCAACATGGAAAGATTTCATTTATGCCCTTAAAGAGACAATAGAGGCAATATATTAAGATCAATGATCTACTTTATATATATTCTGGTTAAAGACCCAAACTGGCAAAAATTGATATTAACCTGCTGACCTTGAATTTATCCACAAAGAATGTCTAAAAGCTAAAAAAAAAAAAAAAAAAAAAAATACATCATTCCTAACCCAAGGCTTCCATCTGATCTGAACATAAATCCACTTAACGTTGAGTTCCTGAATACATAATGCACAATAGCTAATAAAAACACTTGATAGAAGGATTAAGTGACCAAAGTCAGTAGTGGCTACATTGAGACTTTAACTGCAACAAACATTAATCAACAAACCCTCCGAGGAAAAATAGTCCCTTTATAGTAAGATCAATGCTGCTTTTAAAAATCATAAATAATGCAAAGCAGGGCCAATGACAACAGCAATATTACCACAAAGCTCACAATTTTACACAACAAAAATACCATTCTATGCCCAGTTTCTATTGGCAGGGAAAGAAGGAATGTTGCCCGTGGCTCTATTTGTAAGAGTACCTAGGAGGTGTACTGCATAGCCCATCGTCACCCTCCAGCATGGAGAGCCCTGCTCCCCAAGCACACTCAAATCTCCAGATCTGTTTTCCCTTACTTTAATCTCTCCCTCCACACTACAATTCCTGAATTGTACAATACACTCATTATATCACTCACTATATTTTTCCCCACACATTTGAGATTACTTCATTATCTCCTCCTTGCTACACTGTAAGCTCTAGGAACGCAGGTGGCAAAGATTTTGTTAACTTTTCTAGCTACAGTCTAGTATGGTGGTCACTCCATAATGTTTGCTTAATAAATGAACAAATTATAAATTAGTCCTTTTTTTAATCATGTCAATGCCCTCAAATCTGTTGTTGATAGAATATACCTTTACATTAATATATGATTTCTTTCCCTGATAATATCATTTCTAATGACAAAGTGTATTTTAAAAATGCATTATCTTTGTTGATAGAATGATCACTGTACACATTGCTAAATATTAAACTGCTTGTCAGAATAATACTCAATTAAGCTAAAATTTATATTTTCAATAATTGAGTAATCAACTCTCTATAGTATCTAAAGAAACATACTCAATGAACAAATATTCTTTGTAACTTTTTCAAGAAGAGAATTTTAGGTGGCACTGAAGAATTACTCTTGCGTCTTGGTATGTGACTCAGAATTTAGGAGCAATATGACAGAGTGAGAGCAAGGCTGTCATCTGGAAATTCCCCCAAATAAGTACTTGTGGTCCAGCCCATTTTGAAACTCTGCTGATGGCGTGGACCTGTTGCTAGGCAACCCTGGTGATAGGACCGTGACCCTCTGCCTGAACAAAGCTGTGCTCCAGCCCAAGTAAACAACCCTGCTACTTTAAGCAGTCGAAGGGCTGTCAACACAATATTTTCACTCAGCAATGAAAACCTACCATTTCCAACCTTGGCTGGTACACAGTGCTCTCTTGCTAAGAGGAATCTGCTACTTAAAGTAAGAGGAGACACACTTAAAAGCAAGGAGGTCACAGACCATATGACTTTTCAGGGCCAATTGCTCAGAAAACAGAATCACCATTTTGTGCTTGAGTGGTTGTTTTTCTGTTGAGGCCAAGTGAAGAATATTGAATGCAGGTGTACACATTTGCATATGTACCTCCCATGTTGCAATTCTGTTTGCCAGTAGCATTTGCCTGCAGGGTTGTTTCTGTTAAGCAAGGGAACTGTTTTCATGGACAAGACCTAACTGGGATGCTCTGCTCAAATTGCCTGCTTTGAACTTAGAGTCTTTCCCAGGACTTGAAATACTAACCTATGGCAGAAACTTCTGAGGGAAAGACAGTGAAGGGGGCAAAATCAGACCACTTTCATGCCCTCTTCTCTCTCTGTGAATATTCTGAGAGATAAATTTTAGATGTATCGGTTATTGAGATATGAGTTGTTATGGAGTTCCCTTAAGTCATTTTTGAATAATTCTCCAAGAAACTAGAAAGTTCCCATTCTTCCTATTCTCTCTCTCTCTCTCTTTCTCCCCCCCTATGTATTCTTTACCTTTGACTCTGCATTTTTAATTTTTTTTTCATAAAATAAGTCAGTACTGTATGTTGCTTAGATTATGTTAGGGTTCAGTGGGTATTCTGAGATGGATGAGTAAACGTCTGGCATGGTGCTATGTGGTGGTTTCAAAATATGTCCACAAATTCTTTGCCATGCTCCGTTTTTTCCTTTTTTGTTGTTGTTAATCCTCACCGGAGGATATTTTTCCATTGTTTTTTTTAGATAGAGTAGAAGGGAGGGAGGGAGAAAAAGAGAGAAACCTTGATGTGAGAGAGACACATCGATTGGTTGCCTCCTGCAGGACGCTGACCAGGGCCAGGGATCAAAACCCACAACCCAGGTACATGTCCTTGACCAGGAATTGAACACACGACCCTTACGGTCTGTGGGCTGACGCTGTAACCGCTGAGCCAAACCGGCCAGGGCATGTTCCTCTTAAAAGGTAAAACCTAATTCTTCAAAAACAATAGCTTCTGCCTGGCTCACTCTTGGATTGCTTTCTTTGGTGCAAGCCAGCCACCAGTGTTCTAAGGACATTTAAGTGGCCCTATGGAGAAGCCCAGGAGGAGAGGGGCTGAACCTTGTGACAAATCCAGCATCACCTTGCTGTATGTGAGTGAGCTTTCTTGGAAGTGATTCCTGTAGCCTGTTAAGCCTTCAGATGATCGAAATCCCCACTGACATCTTGACTGCAACCTCTTAAGAGATCTTGAACCAAAACCACCCAATCAAACTACTCCCATATTACTAATCAATAGAAATTGGGAGCCATAATAAATGTTTGCTGTTGTTTTAAGCCACTAACTTTTGAGGTAATTTGTTATATAGCAATAGCTACACATTGACATTCCTCCCTCCTGTGCCCACGACAAATAATACCAATTGATTGCAGAACTCTTGCCCCCTGAGCCTGGACATGGCTTTGTAACCTCACACATTGCATTAGGTAGTCATCACCATAACAGATTAAAACCATTTGCCAGCACATGTCTAGAGGACCAACAGAACTGTTGAGCATTTAAGCCAACATTTTAGAAAGTGCCCTTTTACTATTAATTGTAAATGAAGACTAACTTTAGCAACCCTTTTGTTACAAGGTAGATGCTGTTTACACAGTATTTTCAACCCAGCCTAGGTGAAAACACGGCCTATGGAGACTGATTTTTTAAATTCTGATCTGTTTCCCATGATCTTTTCAACTTACTCTTCAAAAAGCAGATATCATCCGCCAGTTCAAGAATTTGGTCAAAGTGGATTTTCTGGTGTAACCCAGTTCCCCAGGCCACCGTAGTATAGAGGTAAAATTAAGGTCAGTTAATATCTAAAGTATAGCTGGTGAGTGATGTCAACAAAATGGTGGAGTAGGTAGCTGCTAGCTTTTGTTTCCCCACAGAAACATCTAAAAACAAGCCAAAACTGTCAGAACCAACTCTGTCAGAACTCTGGAAAACAGCCAGTGGTTTACAGCAACCAAGTAAATGCTGAATCAAGAAAAAAGCAAGCTGAAAATGGTAAGACAGCTTTGTGGCATTGTTACTTGTCCTTGCCCTCCCCCTCCCCCAAGGTGAAGGCAATCTTTAAGAGATGGCAGCCTGTGTCCCCAGTGTGGAACCCTGGTCCTTAGTTCCAGAAGATACGGAGCAGATCTTGTTCACACATTATTATGTATGTCTGTGATAACCTGTCTGGGAGTTACCTAAAGGTGCTTATCTCAGTTTTGCCTAACTCAAACCTCAAGCCAGAAAAGTGGTAGGTATTGCTTGAAAATGTTGCTAGGTGAACTAACAACTCACAGAAGCCTGGGGCAAGATTATGGTCCAAACATACAACAGATCATCTAAGTACCAGGAGGAAAATCTGGGGCAAATTCTTTGGGAAATTAGGATATTCAAAAGCACCTGGGTATACAGGAACTTGAAAAAGTCATGCACATGCTCAAGGCAAGATGCATGCTCAGAAAAGACCCTGAGAAGACCCTAAGATTTTACCTTGTGCCAATCACTAGACTCAGTGAAAGCCTGGCTAAGTGTTGGAGTGCTCCAACAGAAAGTCAATCTGTGAAAATTGAGAGAGGTCCTTGCTTTTGTTTTTCTATTTCATTTTTGTGTGTTTGTTTTGTTTTGCATTAGCTTCTGGCATTCAAGCTGAACATAAGCAAATGGAACAGAGACTTCAGTGACCACACAAAACAAGGAACAATCTCAGCAAAAGTAATTTGGAAAGTCATTAAACAAACAGACAATTACAGCCTTCAACAATCAGAAGAAAAAAAAAAAAACAAAAAACACCACATATAACAAAAATACCAGCAAATGTTGGGGAAGAGGAAGATTCTGATTTTCAGGGTTATGGCACTATAATATTTAAATGTTCAGTTTTAAAAAATCACAAGTAATACAAAGAGACAGGAAAGTTTGGCTAATTCAAAGGAATAAAATAAATGGACAGAAATCATCCCTGAGGAAGCCTAGATGTCAGACTTACTAAACAAAGACTTTAAAACAATTGTCTTAAATATATTCAAAGAACTAAAGGAAACTATGGACATAGAACTAAAAGAAATCAGGAAAGCAATGTGTGAAAAAAAATGAGACTATTATAAAAAGGAACCAAATAGATATTCTGGAACTAAAAAATACAATAACTAAAATAAAGATTTTACTACAAGTGTTCAACAGTGGATTGGAGGATGCAGAAGAAAGAAGCAGCAAATTTGAAGACAGGACAATTGAAAGTATCCAGTCTGAGGAACAGAAAGAAAAAAAGGGACTTGTGGGACACCATTAAGTGGACCAACATATGCAATATGAAAATAAGAGAAGGAGAAAAGAGACAGAAAGAAGTAGAAGTACATATTTGTAGATTAATGGCTGAAAACTTCCCAACTTTGATTAAAGACATTAATCTACACACCTAAGAGAAAGAGAGAAAATCCTGAAAGCAGCAGGAGAGAAGTGAGTCATCATACACAAGGAATCCTCAATAAGATTAATAGTTGATTTTTCATCAGAAACCATGGAAGGTGAAGGCAGTGGGATGATATATTTAAAGGGCTGAAAGAAAGAAAAAAAAATGTCAACAGAGAATTCTATATCCAGTAAAACTGTCTTTTTAAAATGAGGTAGAAATTAAGACATTTTCAGATAAAAAGTAGATTGATTTATCAACATCATAAAGGGCATTTATGAAAAACCCACAGCTAACAATGCAGTCAATAATTAAAGACTAAAATCTTTCTCCCTAAGATCAGAAACAAGACAAAGTAAACATAATCCTACATACAAAAAATTCCAAAGAACCTACAAGAAAGAAAGCAACTAGAGCTAATAAACAAATTTAGCAAAGTAACAGTACAAAATCAACACACACAAAAATTGGACCCTTACCTTCACCATATACAAAAATTAACTCAAAATGGATCCAAGACTTATACTTAGCTGAAACTATAAAATTCTTAGAAGACAACAAAAGGGAAAATGTTCATGATTTAATGCCCCTGAAGTTGTACACTGAAAAGTGGTTAAAATGGCAAATTTTATGACATATATGTACATTTTGCCACAAGTTTTAAAAATAAAAATTTTAAAAGTATAGCTGAGATAGAAAAGGGGGTTCTTTTACTCTCCCTAAGCCATTTCCCTACAGCATTGCCTTGTCAGCATTTTTGAAAAGGTAATCGGTTAACATAGCAATTGTTAAGGCCACAAACCCAATAGAGGAAAACAAGACAGGTTCACTGGCTTACACCAACCAACAGGCCAGCCTCATCTCCTCTGCAGACCCCATTCCTGTATGGCCCAGATCCTAGGCTATGTCTCAGGTGACATTCTAAGGTTTCAACAATTTTTTTCTATATAGGTCTGATAGCCCTAGAAAAATGTCCCAAATGTGCCTAGGTAATCTCCTCAGGTACCACATGGCTACTGTTTTCCTTCTCTCCTTCTTTTCCCTCAGTCAAGTCTGTCCTGTAGGCTACTGCATCAAGATACCACAAAGACATTTTCTCAGTTCCTGGCTCCCAGTGCTCCAGACTCCAGCAGCCACCTCCAGGAGGCAGAGAAGGGGACATCCCCTTTGCTCCCCTTGTGTACAGTAGGTTAAAAAGTTACAAACTAGACTGCCTAAAGCTCTCAAAGTCCAGCAGAGATTTTAGGAAATAGCTTTTTAGTTTTGCCACTCACTCCCCTACAGCTCAGGCAGGAGTCTGTGAGGACTAGGATAGGGGGCCTTCGGTGGAGCGAGGGGTTCAGTCAGTGTGACAGACACAGGCCCGTGCTTGGAAACACCTGTCTTCTCCAGTTTTGACCTATTGCCCTGGATCTAACCTGGAAACTTTGATTCTCTTCCTTTAGCACAAATTCTCTCTCAGGAGTAGTCTCAGACCCTCATGTAAATATAGCCATAGTGGGCTGCCCCTTTGGTTCCCCAGACTTGCTTGGACATGCCTGCACCCTAGGGGGCATTGTGCTTATTATTAATCATTAAGGTTCATGTTGGCTTTCTGTGTGCCAGGCACAAGAGTAAAAGCTTTAGCATGCTAATCTCTGTATTTTTTTTAATTAAAAACATCTGATGATGTTGCCTTTAATCTTTCTTATTATCTCATTTAATCCTTACAACAATATTGTTCAGGCAAGGAAATCTAGGCTCAAAGAATGGTACAAAATAAATACCCATGAGTCCATACTGATATATTTAAATAGATGACTGAATAAATAAACAAAAGGGGGAATATACAAATCTCCTGTGGGGGTGGGGTGGTTATCCACCTTGCTCGAGGTCACACCAGGACATGGATTTGCACTGGGAGGCCCGGGGCTCCTTCCCTGGACCACATTGTCTCCTCAAGCTGAGACTTGAGTTACATAAGTTAGTACAGAGCCTCTTGAATGTTCAGAGGTTTCTTTTACAGTATTCTATACTCAGTCCTTGCCGAACTGATGATTCTGAAGAAAGGAAGGGGACTCCAGTGATTGCTGCTCACAGAAATGGCTGCTAACAACTGCGGGCCTTGGGCCAGATGACTTCCTAATCTATTTTTTTATTCCAAAATGATTGCTTCCATAGTGTTAGCTAACCCCTCCATAATGTCATATAATTACCATTTCTTTTTTGTGATGAGAACATTTAAGACCTACTGTCTTAGCAACTTTCAAGTACGTAATACAGTATTATTAATGAGGATTTCCTATACTTAACTGTGATGTTTGGACTAGTCTGAGGACCATTATATGACATGTAACAGGACTAAAGACATGCTTAGTACTAATACATTCTTGGACATTTTGATTGCATGAGTAAATGGATATCCTTTGCAGGTCAAACATTCCATGACTGTTTTACCTTTTGGTGTTTGAATAGCAATTACACCTGGATCACTAATATTAGGGTCAAACTAAAGTAGAAAGCATACCACCTACATAGTCAGACACCCTGAAAATTATAGGGGAGCACACCACCAGGGCCACAGTTAAAGTAAAAGTATTAGCCTCAAGAGGGGCTATTTTCCCTCTCCTAAATTCTACAATGGTTCTTGTTTTTGCCATTTTGGTGTCTATCATTAAAACCAGTTATGGGTGTTTTCCAACTCTACTGCACTCAGGGTGCTTGGGAGTTCGCTCTGAACACAGGCATAAAGATCTACCAGGAAGACCCTGATTTCTTTTTGTGATAAATTCTTTCTCCAACTAATTTTAAATCTTCTCCAGGTGCTGCTTAGTGATTGGTGAACAGCCTGCGGAACGGAGTGCTAGGTTTCTTCCGCTAGGTAGACATCCTGGCTTTGGGCACATCTGGACTTCCTAAGTTCTCTAAAGTACATCTTTCTTCCACATCCTCAAAGTCACCTGCAAGCGTCAGAGAAGATGTTTTTCCACTTAAAAGTCATCCCAAAAGTTGACTTGCCTTCCCTGGTTCACAATGTCACAGTGAGAGAAAAACTCAGCCCTCGCAGCTTCGAGTTGAGTATGAACCCAGCCCACTGCTTCCGCGGCAATGAAGCCAGTCTCTGACTAATCTTCAACTTGGAAATGATTCATACATATGAGCAGCTCAGTGCATCCCCGCCACCTCCACCACCGGAGTTCTCCCCAGCAATCCTCTGCCACAGCCAGAGCCACCAGAGCCCCAGCACTCTGTCCCTCATCTAGCTCCCTCCTCCCCACCCTTCTCAGGGCTCAGGGGTGCTAAAGCATTCCGGACAGCCTCCCCAGCCCCTCTCAGCAAGAGCCAGTGATGCCAAATGGCAGGAAGGGATCATTTTTAGAACAAGGCGTTTTGTAATCAGGAAAGCCATGGATCAAGTTTGAGTTTCTTCACTTGCCAGCTGCATGGCCTTAGATACATTCATTTATTTTTCTCGTCCTTGTTTTCCTCATCTGTTCAATGCGGAGAAACTACTAATCAAACTGTGGGTCGCGACCCCTTTGGGGCTCAAACGACCCTTTCACAGGGGTCGCCTAAGACATAACAGTAGCAAAATTACAGTTATGAAGTAGCAACAAAATAATTTTATGGTTGGGGGTCACCACAACATGAGGAACTGTATTAAAGGGTTGTGGCATTAGGAAGGTTGAGAACCACTGACCTAGAGGGTTTGTGAGGATTGAACGAGGCATTAAACGCGTGTAGCACATAGAACTTTATAAGAGGTAGCTATGCCCTGGCCGGTTTGGCTCAGCAGTTAGAGCATCGGCCCGCGGACCAGAGAGTCCCGGGTTCGGTTCCCACTAAGGGCATTTACCTTGGTTGCAGTTTGTTCCCAGCCCCGGTTGGGGTCGTGTGGGTGGCAACCACTCGATGTGTCTCTCTCACATGGATGTTTCTCTCTCTCTCTCTTACCCCCTCTCTCCCTCCAGCTCTATCTGAAGATAAATGCAAAAATGTACTTGGGTGAGGATAAAAAAAAAATTAAAAAAAAAAAAGAAGAGGTAGCTATGATTATCATTATTCATACCGAAGATTCAGGTCTTCTCCGAGGCATCGGTGGCTCAGCCCACTATGAGGAGCCCAGACTTGCACCCGGTGATCTGCTCCTCTTGTCTCACATCACACCCCACTTGCTCACTCCTTCCAGCAAGTTCCCAGAACATGTCATCCTATTTCCTGCCTTGGTGTCACGGCACTGGTTCATCCTGTTCCTATCCTCTCCTTCCCTTTTGCCTGGCTGACTTCCTATCTGCTGGGTCTCGGCTTAGATGCCACTTCCAAGGGTCAGCCTTGCTGAGCACTCCCCTCCTCACCACCACCACCAGGCCTGATTCAGGCTGTTCAATGCTATACCCCTTTGCAACACTATCCACAATTAGAATTACATTATGAATTTAACCCTTTTATTTGTCTATCCCCACCCCACCCAAAGTATAAGTTTCATGAGCATAGAAATTGTATTCATCACGATGTCCTTATCACCTATGAAATGGTTTGGCACATAGTGTGAATGGTTGAGGGAGAGAGAGGAGGGAGAGTGAGAGGCAGGCAGGCGGGAGGAAATGAAGGAAGGAAAGAAGGAGGGAAGGAAGGAAGGAAGGAAGGAAGGAAGGAAGGAAGGAAGGAAGGAAGGAAGGAAGGAAGGAAGGAAGGAAGGCTGGTGGATTCTTGGCTACATAGGACCCATCTAAATCATACCATTCCAGTTCCTGGCCATACTGGCTCAGCTCACAGGACTTGGCTTCTGTATCAACTTGACTACACAGCTTGAAGCCTGTTTCCAGATCTCAGCCAGGCTTACGGAGCCTAACACCAAACCTAGCTCTTCCAGACCCATTCTTAGAGGATTACATGCTGCTTCCAAACCTACCAGGCAGTGCCTGAAGCCCTACAGGGTACAAGTTAAACTCCTTAAAACACACTCCAGCGACCTGCCTGCCCTTGCAGATCCCCTCACACCTGGATCCTCACTGTGGTATCCTATCCCCTAGTTAGCCACCTAGCCATGATGGCTGCCTGGACCTCCCGCTAATTTTCCGTGCCCAAAAGACATTAGACACACCCTCAGACCACTCCCAGTGAAGCCCCAGGTCTCTCCTTCATTGCTCTGTGGTAGAAGCCCCATCAGGCTTCATGCTGCTGGTTCCGGACTCCAGGGGAGACAGGGTTCAGGGTCACCATTAGTACTTCTAGGACAGTCAAGCAGGCTAACTCTTGCTGTAACATCTAACCTGCCATGGAGTATCTTAGAAACGTGACTTCTATGAATTTTAAAAATAATTCATTTGAAAAATATTAAATTTTTACAAAGTTTCTTACTTGCTTAGGGTTTACCTAACACAACCATATTAAAGTAATCCATGTACCACCCCCACCCCAGCTCGAAAAACATACATGTTGGTCTCACTACACCTATGCCAATCCCATGTGTAACTTTGCTGCTGTGGGAAAAATGCATGCCCAGATCCAATCAAGCAACCCAAGTAACAGTCCTTGGAACCTCAGTCCTCGGTGAGTGGAGCATTGCCTGCCTGTCCACCAGACCATAGGTGTCCCTAGAGTTGGGAATGGGAGAAGTTTCAGGAAGCATATAGTTTAAGTTCAGCCTTAAAGTAATAAGACTGGTTTAGGTATGTGCTTGGGGAAATCACCAGCTTGACAGGTGGCTCTCCTTCGTGTCTTCCACCAGCTGCACCCTCCACCCCCAAGTCTGTTCACACTGACTCACCTGAACGGGATACCTTCTCCCTTTCCAGTCACCTAAGTAGACTCGACTCATCTTCTAAGTCCATCTTTGGAGCTTCCTGAGACTTCTCCAGACTGTGCCCACATTGCCCTTCTGAACTCTTCGGATACTTAGCACATGTCACCGTCTCAGCTTGCTCTAGAATTGCCTCATAAATCCTCCATCCTTTTGTGGAGTTAGAACTGAAGTATGGGCCATCTCCTACCCCTCGCCATCACATACTCTCTAGCTCCCTAACCTTGCAGAAAAGTGAAGAATGAAATGGGACCAGTATCAAGAAAGCCCCAGTATCATATGTGACAATAAAAGGTATGGTTATTTATATCCACCAAAGGTTTCTGCCCCTGAGGGGGAATCACACGCTTTCCAGTAAGGAAGGACATATTAGCTCAGCGAGCTCAGCTGTTGGCTTGTGTGGGGTGACGGGTGGAGAGGACAGTCAGAGAGTCCAAGAGATGGCCAAATAAGAGAAGCTGAGGGAGATGCCCAGCTGAAGGATTCTCATACAGCAGAAAGACTGGGACGAGGAGGTTGTTGGAAGGAGAGATTGTGAGGATACAAGTTTAAAAAGAAGATGAAGGAGAGATGGAGCAGCCATTATAACGGTTGAAACTCTGGGGTAAAGAAAGACATGTTTAAAGACAATTTTAAAGAAGATTGCCCTGTGTGACATAGTGTATAACCTCTTTCTCCTCTTCCTTAGAAACCTTCAGTAAACATCAACACTGTTCCTTGATGTTTTCAGAATCAGATGTGTAGAGTTTTCGGTTCATTTTTTTTCAATAAGGCAACAGGTGTAGCAGTTCTCATGGTGGATTTGGGGCAAACACACAGCCTCCCAAGAGAGCCCAGCCTGGGGACAAATGGGTCATGTAGGTTTTCTTCTTTTCTTTTTTTTTTTTTTTTTTGAGGGTGTCGCAGTCATTCGCTATCGGTGTAAAGATTAAATAAGAAAAATATAACTTGGGAAAATGAAAAACAAAAAGTTACCCTTAGTCCCACCAGGTTAATACTACTTTTACTTATTTGTCTCAAATCTTGATTGAACCTCTGAGAAATGTGTTCTTAACCCAGTACACACAGAGATTTCGGAAACAAAGGAGAATCCAGGTCTTGGACAACCTATGTTGTGCCCATGGACAGCTGCTTGCTGCTTATTTGTGGATCAATTAATAGGAAAAGCAAAAAAAAATCCACCCGTTCTGAAGAAGTCTTTCCTGTCCCTTCTCGAGGAAGGCCAAGGGGTGTGAGAAGGAACTCACAAATGCACTGTGTGGGAGAGCACTGGGCCCCAGCCGCCGAGCCCTGTGGGCTGCATGGCACCCTCACACTTACTTAATTGGAGAAACTGGAGCAAGCCAAGAGCAACAACTTAGGATTTGTGGGTGTCAAACACGCCAGAAAGTGGTCAGCCTGTGGGCAACAGATGGGAGGGGGTGGTATTCCTTCCCTGCGGTGGAGGGAAGGCCAAGGGCCTCTTCCATGCTGGAGCCTGTGGCTTTTCTCTGCTGAGGAGAGCTGGCCATGCCAGGGGGGCCCTCAGGAAAGTCTGAGTCTGCAGGCCGCTGAGCCTGAAGGTCAGGTGTGGTGACTTTAAAATAAACTCTTATGACTAAGACTCAGGCTCAGCGCCTGCACTTGTGGCCTTGGACTGAAGACACTGGCCCCGCGATGATTTGCATTCACCAAAAATAGTCTTTTCAGCATCTGAGAGTGAGGTTGGGAAGGAGGAGCCAAGTGCAATTTCTCTCTCTTTTGCTGCTGGGTTTCTCCATGGGACCAAACAGACCCCTCCGTCCTGGCTCTTCCCTCTTGCTTCAGTCACTCCCGCTCAGGCTTAGTTACCTTCACACGACAAAAATGTATTTGGGACCATTTGTGCACCAGACACTGTGCCAGACACTGGGGTGCAACAGTGAACAGAACGGACATGGCTCCTGCCCTCGAGGGTCTTAGAGTCTTGTGCTGTGTATTAGGTTCACACGGCTGCCATGACAAAGTGTCACAAGCCGGTGGCTTACAATGGAAATGTGTTGTCTCACAGCTCTGGATGCCAGAAGTCCAAATCAAGGTGTTGGTGGGTCTGTGCTCCTTCCAACGGTTCTGGCGGAGAATCCTTTCTGCCTCTCCAGCCTCCGACTGCGGGCGTTCCTGGCGCTCCGGACGCTCCTCGGCCTGCAGGTGCCTCCAGCCTCGGCCTCCGTCTCCACGTGGCTTTCACCCCTGTGTGTTGTGTCCACATTTCCCTCTTCTTATAAGGACACCAGTCACAATGGTTTAGAACTCGCCCTAAAGCAATATGACCTCATCTTAACAAATTACATCTGTCAAGACATATTTCCGAAAAAGGTCCCATTCTGAGGTTCCAGGTAGATATGAACTGGGGGGGTGGGAGGGAGGACACTGTTCAGCCCGGTACATGATATCAAATGGTAAACCAATAAACACACAAGTAAAGACATGGGGCAGGATTGATTATATGGCAAGAATTAATCTGGCTGTTTTCTCTTTGTTTCCAAAAGAAAACAGCACTCTCGGTGCCACAGGAAGATCCTTGCGTGCACACAGCTTGCGGAGTTTTTCCTCTCCCAGACGAGAGCCCAGACAAGCCAGGTCCTAGAGGGGTGCATTCTATGGGGAGGACCGGGGAAGGAGTGGCTGGGTTGTCCTTGAGGGCGGACCCCTCCCACATACAGACACACACACATAACTCTCCACCTTGTCAAGAGTCCCAGGCACGTGTAAGTCCCTCTAAACCAAGGGGACTTGGACACCTCTGTGGAGATGGGACAGGAAGAGGAGTTAGACAGAACGAACTGGAATTTCCGTCTGAGCTGAGGCCATGGCGGACACCCCAGCACTGTCCGTACAATTACAGACGGTGGTAGGAACAGAACCAGTGCGACACACAGAAGCACAGACAGGGCTACTTTTGACTGAGGGCCAGAGAGGAGCTCTCTGAGGAAGTGACTGAGATGGGACATCGGGATGGGAGAAAGTCCACAGGCAGAGGGGCAGGGTGGGGACCTTTCCCAGCCGTGGGAACATCTTCTGTCTGGTCCCGAGTGGGGAAAGAGCTGGGTACTCTCAGCCTCCTGGACTGAGGTCCTGAGCTGGAAGGAAGCAAGCAAAGGAGAGTCACAGGTGAAGAGGGAGGCAGGGGCTGGAGCTTCAGGCCTGGCAGGTCACAGTGAGGAATCTAGAGGTCAAGTCAAAAGGACTCCATGATAGAACAATGGCAAGTGGAGGAGGGGTATCAGATCTGGATAAGAAAGAGAAGCATTGCCCAGCCGGTGTGGCTCAGTGGATTGAGAATCATCCTATGGACTGAGAGGTCCCAGTTCAATTCCCGGTCAAGGCACATGCCAGGGTTTCGGGCTCTATCCCCAGTGGGGGTCATGCGGGAGGCAGCTGATTGATGCTTCTCTCTCACATTGATGTTTCTCTCTCTCCCTTCCTCACTCTCAAAAAAAATCAATAAAAACATATTTAAAAAAGAGAGAGAAGCATTAAGAATGACTCCGCAGATGGAAGTAGGAGGAGCAGGCTTGGGGCAGGAGCGCACCCAGCAGTCATCTGGGGACATGCGGAGTTTAAGATCGCTTCTGGATGGTCACGTGGAAATCCCAAGGGGGTAGGTGAATGGTTGAGTCTGAGCTCAGAGAGACATTCAGGGCCAGACACACAAATGTGGGCGTTATCTCAGGAGAGTCAACCAGGGTAAATCCATCCAAGTCAGCTGTGTGGCACAGAGGACAGTGATGGGTTTTATTTTTAATAAAAAATAAACATTTTTTAAATGGCAAAAGCAAAACACAGTCATTATAAAAATGTCAAAAATTCATACCAGCAATAAGAGGGCAAAAAGGGGAAGGAACAGTGACACAAAGCTGTCCTGTAAACATGCCTCCATGTCCATCGTTTATCCTACAACCTGTTTCACAGCTGACGGGGTTCCCTCATGTGAACACGCAGGTTTTTCCTGACATTCCCCCGTTAGAAACAACACTGAGATGAGCAAACCTGTAGCTTTTGTGTATGTCCTTTCATCATTTCTACAGGATAAATGCCTACAGAATCTAAAGAGGCTTTTGATCTCTGTCACGGCACTGTCTTACAAAATGGTTGGGCCTATTTATGAAGCTATAGTCGTGGTTTGACCATGAGGAACACCCAGACGGGGTGAGTTTCCTCCCCACCGCACCTCCTCTACCCACGGGGATAGGCAGACCCATGGAGTGGGGGCTGTAGTCTCAGGGAGACGCTCCACTGCTCACATCTGCGAGAGGAGCCTTCGGGCACCAGAGTGTTCCCGAGAGGAGTGAGTCTCCTGAGTGCCGAGGGTGATCAGGGTCGGAGGCGGATCAATGTTTTATTGATCAGGATCAGGAAGCTCAGGGCTACTGGCTGATTGGAACTTACAGGGCTGCAGGTGCGTCCTGTTGCCCATGGTGACAGGGTTAGTCAGGTGGACTCACTATGCCGCCCTTATGCCTCTCTTTGGAGTCTCTCAGCCTCACCTACCTCTCATTCCAGCCTCTCCTAGGAGCCAGTGCCAAATGGGGCCAACCAGCTTCACACGTGCAGCCTGACAGCACCTCACTGGGCTTCTGGGGCCACAGTGGGGGGAGAGCCCGAACCCGCTTAGTGCGCAGCACGTGCAACCTGGAACCTGGAACCTGGAGGCGGCGCCACGCCTGTAACCTTCTTCCTTCTCACCCACGATCTGTCCTCAGGCGATGCCCAGCTGGATGGTGCATCTTTGCAACCCTCCCTGGTTCCCTGCTCTGCTCTCCAGGTCTCCCCCTCACTGGATCTCACTCCCCAGTAAGCACTTGCCTTTGTCTTTGGTTTGGCTCTGCTTTTTGGGGAACCCAGGCTCAGACGGCCACTTCTAGTTGTGTGACCTTGGGAAAACGCCCTCATCTTTCTAATCCCAATATTCTCATCTCCCAAGGGGGGGGAAATAGGAGTGCTTCTTCTGGCAAGCAGATTGATGTTCCCCCAAAGATGCCCATGTCCTAATCCCTGGAACCCGTGAATATGTTGGATTACTTGGTAAAAGGAAGTTAAAGTTGCAGATGGAATTAGATTGTTAATCACCTGACATGAAAACGAGAAGATTATCCTGGATCATCCAGGTGGGTCCAGTGTAATCAAAGTGTCCTTAAAGTGAAAGAGGGAGGCAAAAAAGATGTAGCTGCCAAAGAAAGACAGAGAGATACAATGTTGCTGGCTTTGAAGATGGAGAAAGGGGTGGTGAGCCAAAGAATGCGGGCAGCCTCTAGAAGCTGGACAGGGCAAGGAGATGGATTCTCCCCTAGAGTGTCCAGGAAGGAGCGCAGCCCTGCTGGCACTGATTTTAGCCCAGTGAGACCTGGGTCGGCCTTCTAACCTTCAAAACTGTACAGTAATATATTTATTATTTTAAGCCACTGAGTTTATGGTAATTTGTTGTAGCAGCAAATAGAAAACTATACATTTGCCTCATGGCCTATTATGACAATTTCATGAGATAATATAGGTCAAGTACAGGGTCTGGAATAGAGGAGATGGTATTGTTGATGTTACTGGTTGGTAGCAAATAACCACAGAGTGCCTGTCTATTACACTGAGCAAACATCTGAGTCCCACCCCTGGTGATTCAGAAACCTGGGAATGGGGAGGAAAACCATAGCCTTTACGCTTTACATAGGTGACCCTGGACCATGCCTTTGAGCCCAATTATAACCTTGTGGCCACCAGCGCCACTCATCCCCTGGACCCTTGGCACTCCTGTCCTTGTCCCATGTCAGGCTGCCCCAGCCATCTGAAAAGGACTCCAGGGCCTGAAATAGCAACCACATCCCTCAGTCTGAAAATGCCTCTGTGCCAATTTGATATTTTTGTCACTGCAAATGCCTCATATTCTGTATTTAAAATATGAAAACAGTCAGGCATCGTCAATATACTAGGTCATGTTCTCAAGGTGGGGTCCCTGGGAAAGCAGCATCAGCACCATTTGGAACTTGTTAGAAAGGGGGCAGATTCTCCATCCCATCCCAGACTTATTGAATCCGAAACTCTGGAGGTGGGGCCCAGCAATCTGAGTTTTAACATGGCCTCCTCGTACCATAAGGTTTGTGCCATTGCACTGGGCATTGTACCAGATGCCAAATGCAGGGTACCGCCTGCCTGGTAGATTGCACGTCTCATTGGGGCATAAGTTTAGTATCCTAACTATTCCTATCACCCTCTGGGGTCAGTCACACAGGATATAGGTTTATTAATTAATTGAACAAATATATTAATTGAGTGCCTACTGTGTGTGAGATGCTGAGCCCAAAAGTGGGGTACAGTGGTATACACTGGCCTGGGGCCTGACCTCACAGAGCTAACAGTGAAGACATTCAATAAATCGTTACCCATCCAGTAATAGCTTACAAGGTAAAAGCTGTGCTTCTTGAACTTTAATTTGCATCAGAGTCACCTGGGATGTTCTTAAAATGCAGATTCTGCTTCAGTAGGTCTGGGGCAGGGCCTGAGAGTCTGCATTTCTAACAAGCTCTCGGGTGATTCTGAGGCTGCTGGCCTGAGGGCCACACTTCCAGTAGCAAATCTTTAAACCCCATAAGGCAATGTCGTATTCATTATCCCACTGTAGCCCGCAGTTTCTCTGGTGGAAAAGTGGCAGGATTTATTAGCCTCATTTTCAGGTAAGAAAACCAAGGTCCTGAGACTTTGTCACGTCAAAGGTTTGCGCCATAGAACCCAGGAGCTGCTGAGCCTCAGCCACCTTACCAAGAGGTGCTGGCAGCTGCGACAAAGGACAAAGGCGGCCCCCTGACTAACTCTGCATTTGGTTTTTATCACAGACCACAGAGCTCTCCCTCCACCAGTCCTGAGGTGGGGACTGAGCTGCTACGGGGGTCTCCCTCCTGTCCAGGACTTTGATAAGAAAAGAGATGTGAATTGGGGATGCCTCTGAGTCAAAATGAGCTCTGGAGCCAGCCTGGAATGATGAAGGCGCACTCCCCAGTCGCCGAGGGGGAAAGAATAACGCTGGAGCTTTGCAGCCCCTCACGCTCCCCTCCCCCATTTTTAAAAATAAAAGTTTCCCAGTCTCCTTCCTACTGGGAAGGGAAAAGGGGGCGCAGGCTTTTCTTGGCTTGCTCCCACTGAGGGCAGCTGGAATCTATTTGGCATGTTCACACAGCCACTCTTTCCTGATATTGGCTGGCTGGGGACTAGCTGCATTTCATTCACTATCGCTATTTCCCCTCCTGGATGCCCTCCCTCCCTGGGACACCCTTCACCTCTGGCATCCCTGCTGTTTCTTTCCTATGAGCTTTCTCAAAGTTTGGGAAGGTGGTATGATCCCAAGGGATGAGGAATTCTTCCTTTCGGAGGTCCTGCCTGCATCATATCAAACATACTAGAAAGCATCCACGTGTTATCTAGTCAACATTTGGCCAGTTTGAACCAATACCATTTGTTATTTTGGATGTAAAAATGTATGAGTTGTATAATTCTGCTATTGAAATGATTCACCTACAAGAAATACATCCAGTTTATGATTGGCTATGATTTCTTGTCATTATGCAAACTAGAAAACCTTTGCCAAGTAAGAAAAACACGCCTTATTGTTTTTCAGCATCCTGAATTTTTTTATGAATTCAAAATTTAATGATTCATAAAGTTTAATGTGATGTTTTTGTAAGTATTTAATCAAACCTTTCATTTCAATTTATAGTTTTCTTTTCCTACTTTGGAGTTCCCTATGATTTTTTGTAGAAGAAGTGTAAACTTTTTTGTAGGCCCCTGAGGGTACTCAATGGCTAAAATGCCCTGAGTGAGGGAGGGTAAGGCTGGTGAGGATTTGGGCAACTGGTGGATGCTGCCTGAGGGCACCACTTACCAGAAAGCTGAATCTTCACAGCAAGTCCCTTAGTTCCTGCGTTTCCTTATCTCCAGGGATCCAGTTTCATCCAAGAATTTGGTTGCCATGGTGACGGGGAAATCTCAAACTGTGGAGAAAACCAGGGAGAATCAACAGGTCCAGGGGCTTTGTTCAAACTGGCTAAATTTTCATTATAGAAAGTGTTGCAAACGCTGGGCAATGGGAGTGCAGCCTAGTCTGGACTGAAGAAGAGCCCCTGGGGGTGGGGGTGGGGGTGGGGGTGGGGGGACAGAGTGGCCGTGGGACAGGGGCTTGGGGGCGTGGGCAGCTGTGTGAAGGCCCTGTGGGCTTGAGTGTCAGATGGCCTTTCAGTCCTGGCTCAGCTCCTTATCTTATGACCCTGGGCAAATAATTTCACTTTTCGGTGCCTTTGTTTCATCTATATGATAAGGTAGTAATAATGCCTGCCTCCTAGGGTTGTTGATGGGATTAAATGAGATACTGCATGTAAACTGCTTGGTATATACTAGATGCTCAAATAGTATTGTATTCACATATGTATGCTTATTAAATTCTACCAAAATAATAGCTGTTTTATCTATTTATATTATATTTATTTATATTATATTATTATATTATATTATATTTATTTATATTATATTTATATTATTTTTAATTTATCTTTATTGTTGAAAGTATTACAGATGTCCCTCCTTTTTGCCCCATTGACTCCCTCCACCCCATTCCCACACCCCACCCCCACCCCAGGCCTTCACCACACTATTGTCTGTCTCCATGGGTTATACATATATGCATTTAAATTCTTTGGTTGATCTTTTCCCACCCCTCCACCCCCTTCCCTCTGAGTATATTATATTTATATTATTTAGTATTTCTATTCTGGGTGGGGCCATTCTCAGTGTCTCTGCCCTCATATAGTATGACATGCCTCCAAGTCCTAAGAGAGAAGAAAATGCATTTTTTCCTGATGGCTTCCGTCCATGTTAGGACCCTCAGACACCCACAACCCTTATCTGCTCACAGCTAAATCCAGTAACAAACACTGGCTGAGGGAATGTTTTCAAAGAGAAAAGTTAAAGGATGAAAATAAAGTCCCCCCAAGAAACATCAAGCCAGGCGACCTTGCTGTAGATAGGGTAACGAGACAATGATTAAGACAGTGGAGTAGTCTGGAGTCCTCCAGTGAATCCTGGGAGACGAGAGGTGGGGAATGAGGATTTTGAGGGGAGGTTTTGTGGGCCCGGCTTGGAGGTGGCTGGCCTCGCTTCCACCCCCATCCGTTGGCCACAGCTGAGTGTAAGGGGGACCGAGAAATGGGTCAACTGCATAGCCAAGAGGAAAACCGGCCAGCCATGGGCACTTTTAAAGCACAGGTGATTTTAATGCACAGCTAAATTCCCAAACTGCTCTTCTGGGGCAAACGGTAAAGAAAATGGAAGTTTTAAAAACTGGGAAAGAGACAGAAGGAAGCAGACAAAACATCTGACGGTGGGGGAGAAGCTTTCAGCATTATCACATACACCCTCCTCCGTGTTCCACCTTGAGTCCCACAGCCCCTTGTCCAGGCCTCCCCTGCGCCGTCCAGCGCACTCTCTAGGTCATCGTGTGCCCGAATGTCTCACCTATACTGGAGGCAAGTGTTTCACAGTCTCCGTCCCTGAATGCCAGGTGTTTGGCACTGAGCAGTAAGTGTTGGTTAAATGCAGTTGCAGAGGAGATAGGTGGCAAAGAAGAAAATGACAGAGGAGTAAAATCCCAGTGGTTAAGATTTCGTCTCTCAGTCCTTCAGCTCTCAGTGCCTCGGTCTCCATGTTTGTAAAATAGGGTTCATGATTGCAACCACCTCAAATGCTTGGTTGTGAGGGTTGAGTTAATCTATCCAAATGTGCTCAGAAGAGTGTCTGACTCATAGTAAGTCCTGGGTAAGTATTGTTGCTATTTTTGTTAGTAAGACAATAAGAAACTCCACAACTGAAAGGATGTGAGGGCAGAAATGCGCAATCACAGCAAGAAGGGCCTGTGTGCACACAAAAAAGGGCATGAGGAGGAGTCCGATGGAGACAGAAAAGTTTCCCCATAGACCACAGCCAGGAAAGTTCAAAGCAAGTAAACATCAGAGGGTGACATTTAACTTTTACAGAGCAGATGGAACATCACTGTTCTAGCCTCGGCAGGCTGAGGCAGGAAATGGGTCAGCCAGAGCTGAGTGGTTGGTTGACACAGGTGACTTAAGGAGCCCCACGGTGCCAAGCGAGGCTGACGTTTTGAAGGGGGAATGTGGGGTGTGTGTGGGAGAGAAAGACAGATACACCTGGGCAACCTGAGATCCTCCAGATAATATCTGACTCCGTCTGCAGGCAAAGATGATTGCTTTATTTTGCATTAAAGTTTCCATAATTCAAAAGATATATTGCAGCAGCCATGTGATAAGATTTCAAAGATATGGAGGAGATTCGAAGGTATGTTGGGAAAAACCCATCCATGATAAGGCTAACAGGGAGATAATGCCATGAATTTCAGCTCAGCCATTCAAGGTTTAGGTGACTTCTCATGACAATGGAACACAGACCACTTCTAATGACACCAAAACGAGTGTTTAATTTGTGGATTACCTGAACCCTGCTGGCCTTTTCCATTCATTAACTCCTCTGAGAAGGTGATCAAGAGATGGAAAACACGATGAGATGCCAATTGTTCAAATCTAATAATAATAAAGGAAGCAGTTTCAGTCTGCCCTCCAGAGGAGCCTGGGTGATGTAGGCCATGGCTCAGGGGAACTCCAGGATCCCTTCTGTTGTCGAGACTAGAATTCAAATCCTGCCCTCTACATGGGGATGGGGCTATACCCCAACCCACCCCAATCAGGAAAATGGGCACCAGTGCTTGCTTGGATTCCTCTGAGACCAGTCTGACCCTTTGTGAGGTGTGTGATCAGAGTTGGAAGAACAGTCCATGATTAAAGGATGTTATATCAGTTCTTTCCTACCCCTGGCCAATGGCCTACAACTCTGTAGTCAGATGATCAGCCCTTGTCTGAAGGCCTTGACTACCATTATAGTCATCCCTTACATACATTTACCTCTTAGGATGGCTAGTTACCTTAGAAATCAAGAGATCTGAGGAGAAGGGCTGAGAATGTGGTGGGGGTGAGGCAGGTACAGGGGAGTGGACCCCTTTCAGAGGCGTGAAAGGGAAGCCAGAGTGGCCAGAGTACGACCTCATCTCTCTCCTATGTTTAGATTCCTTCTAGCTCTCTACTGCCCAGGGAGTAAAATCCAAGTGGCCTTCAGTCCTCTGCGAATTCCACCTCATCCTTGCCTACTTCCTGTGCACTGCTCTGAAGCTGCACTGGTCCTATTTCAGGTCCTTAAACATACCAAGCTCTTCCCTACCTTTCCACGTGTCCTTGCCTCTGCCTGGAAAACCCTCCTCCTGCGTGTCATACAACTGACTCCTTGGGCATTTTCACTGCCAGAAGGGATCTTACTGCCTTGGCAACCACTGTACCCTGGGCACCTGGCACATCTATATAGTCATCATTCAAATGGTTGTTGAATGAATAAACTTGTTTCACAATATGGTTGGGCAAGACCCACAGCTGTGTTCCCAGTAAGATCGGGCTTGGTGAGTGGGCTGTGTTTCCCTAAAAGTCTTCCAACCAGGTTCTAATTTTTGTGAAACTGTCTTTGTGGGCACAAGTGAGTGTGCTTGCCACTCTTTTTACTTTTATTTTTAGAGAGAGAGGAAGGAACAGGGAGAGAGACAAACATCAATGTGAGAGAGAGACATTATCAGCTGCCTCCCGCATACCCCCTACTGGGATCAAGCCCAAAACTGGGGCATGTGCCCTGACTGGGAATCAAACCTGCGACCTTTTGGGGGTGGGAGGTGGGGACACCACTGACCAGGGCACCACTCTTGATTGGTGTCTCCAGTTACCCAGCTGTGGACCATGGAGGCCTGGGCCCCCAAAGACAGCCTCATCCTACATTCACTTTCAATTTCCTTCCACCATAGGAACTGTGGGTGCCACCTGGTTAGAAGCCCTAAGAAATAGGGCTCGTGAATATGGTCAGGTTCATCAGTGTTATAGTAATGAGAATAAGAAGGCAACTAAACTTATGTAGAAAACAGTTTTTCTCTCCTGGAACCCAGAAGCACTTTTTACCATGTGAATCCTAGAGATAGAAAATGAGGCTGCCATCCCAGGGCGGAAAATGAGAGTAGCCCTTATGTGAAATGTGTTATGCCCAGGAAGGAGGAAGCCATTGAGAGAATCTATGTAGAGTACTACCCACTCTATCAGAATTTTTATAATTTTAAAATTATATATCTATATATATATATCACTGTTAAATCCTCTCCTCTTTTATATGTTTAATCTTGTGTATATATGTTTACTTTATGTTTATATACACACATAAGATATTCTTATGTATGTGTATATATATATATACATATATGTATTCTTGTGTATATATACATGTATATATACATACATGTATACAAAAATAAGAATATACAAGAGGATTTAACAGTGGTTATTTTTGAGAGGTGGTGAGTACAGATAGTTTTTTTCTTAGCTGGATTTTCTGAAGTTTGTAAAATGAACATGCTTTAATTTGGGAATAAGAAACAAAATAAAAAGAATTTTAAAAATGTCTCTTGCCCTGGCCGGTTTGGCTCAGCAGTTGGAGCGTCGGTCTGAGGACCAGAGAGTCCCGGGTTCAGTTCCTGTTAGGGGCACATACAAAAAAAAAAAAAGTAATATACTCTCATTAAAGAAAATATTTGCAAAATATTGTAGGGTTACAAAGGAGGAAAAATTAATCAAATTAACTACTATTCTTATGTTGGGTTTTTTAAAATTGTCTTTTAAAAAACAAGATATTTTGTCTTATTTAACATAGTTATAATCATTCTATGTGTAAAATATTTTTGTCTTGGCAAATAGATCAATGGAATAGAACAGAGAACCCAGAAATCAATCCATGGCATTATGGTCAAGAGCATACAATGGAGTAAAGACAGTCTCTTCAATAAATGGTGTTGGGAAAATTGGACAGGTGCATGCAAAAAAATGAAATTAGACCACCAACTTATACCATACACAAGAATAAACTCAAAATGGATAAAAGACTTCAATGTAAGTCATGAAACCATAAAAATCATAGAAGAAAACAGGCAGTAAAATCTCAGACATCTCACATAGCAGAGTTTTCACCAATACACCTCCTAGGACAAGAGAAACTGAGGGGAAAATAAACAAATGGGACTACATCAAACTAAAAATCTTCTGCACAGCAAAAGAAACCATCATCAAAATAAAAAGGAAACCCACTGTATGGGAGAACATATTTGCCAATGATACATCTGATAAAGGGTTAATTTCCAAAATATATACAGAGCTCATATAACTCAATAAAAGGAAGACAAACTATCCAATTTAAAAAATGGGCAAAGGACCTGAATAGACAATTCTCCAAAGAGTACATACAGACGGCCAACAGACATATGAAAAAATGCTCAGCATCACTAATCATCAGAGAGATGTGACTTAAAACTACAATGAAGTATCACCTCACACCTGCCAGAATGGCTACCAACAATAAATCAACAAACAGGTGCTGGCGAGGGTGTGGAGAAAAGGAACCCTAGTGCACTGCTGGTGGGAATGCAGACTGGTGCAGCCACTGTGGAAAACAGTGGGGAGTTTCCTCAAAAAATTAAAGATGAAACTGCCATTTGACCCAGCAATCCCACTTCTGGGAATATATCCTAAGAATCCCAAAACACCAATCAGAAAGAATATATGCACCCCTATGTTCATAGCAGCATTATTTACAATAGCTAAGATCTGAAAACAGCCCAAGTGCCCACCAGTAAATGAGTGGATAAAAAAGCTGTGGTACACTTACACAATGGAATACAATGTGGCTATAAAAAAGAAGGATCTCTTACTCTTTGTGACAGCATGGATGGATCTGTAGAGTATTGTGCTAAGGAAAATAAGTCAGTCAGAGAAAGATAAATATCACATGATCTCACTTATATGTGAAATCTAATGAATAAAATAAACTGACAAACAAAATAGGTCCAGAGGCATGGATGCATGGAACAAAATGACAGATCTCAAAAGGGAGGGGGATTGGAGGGGACAGGAAGAGATTAACTAAAGAATGTATGTGCATATTTGCATATCCCATGGACACAGACAATAGTACAGTGAAGGCCTGGGGTGGGGCAGGGGCTGGGTGGAGGGGGTCAAAGGGGGTGAAAATGGAGACATCTGTAGCACTGTCAACAATAAAAAAGAAATTTTAAAAAATTTATATTTTGTCTTGCATTTTTAAGCTTGTTTCAGTATAAGAACTTTCCATGTTATGGCTTAGACTTAACAATATTATTTTAACTTTTGAATACTATTCTAATTATTAAGATATTATACTTTGACTTTTACTTGTTTCCTCATTAGGGAACATATATGTTTCCAATGTTTCATCGTTACAAGCCACCCTTCGCATGCCATGCCATAGAATTGAAATTTCATCTGAAGGCAACGGGAAGTCACTGACAATTTTTAAGCAATCAAAAGACATAATCAAGTTTCCATTTCAGAAAGGTCTTGTGGCTGGCTCACCTTCTGGGTGAGGCTGAAGGTAGGCAGAACAAGGAAGCCAGGGCTTAAGTGGAAACCTCCACAGCCTCCTATGTCACAGAAATCTGTACACACGTTCCAGTTCTTGCCTTCACTTTACATATGGTTGCAAATTTTTTGAGCACTGTAGAAATTTGGGAGTCTTACTTTCCCATTTTCCAGATGATCAAGTAAGGCTCAAAGAATTTAAGTGACTTGACTTTCTCTGAGGTCACATAAAGATCTAGTCTCTACTAGATCTTATAATTATGTAGAGAAGACAGGAATCCTCAATGATGAGGATGGTGGTGGTGATGATAATGGTGGTAGTGATGATGGTGGCAATGGTGGCCATGGTAGTGGTGATAATGATGATGATGGTGGTGGTGGTGATGATGGTGGTGGTGATGATGGTGGTGGTGGTGATGATGGTGGTGGTGATGATGGTGGTGGTGGTGATGATGGTCGTGGTGATGATGGTGGTGGTGGTGATGATGGTGGTGGTGATGATGGTGGCAAAGTGGCCATGGTAGTGATGATAATGATGATGGTGGTGGTGATGATGGTGGTGGTGGTGATGATGGTGGTAGTGGTGATGGTGGTGGTGGTGGTGATGGTGGTGGTGGTGATGATGGTGGTGGTGGTGATGATGGTGGTAGTGGTGATGATGGTGGTGGTGATGATGGTGGCAATGGTGGCCATGGTAGTGGTGATAATGATGATGGTGGTGGTGATGATGGTGGTGGTGATGGTGGTGGTGATGATGGTGATGATGGTGGTGGTGATGATGGTGGTGGTGGTGATGATGGTGGTGGTGATGATGGTGGCAATGGTGGCCATGGTAGTGGTGATAATGATGATGGTGGTGGTGATGATGGTGGTGGTGATGGTGGTGGTGATGATGGTGGTGGTGGTGATGGTGGTGGTGGTGGTGGTGATGGTGGTGGTGATGGTGGTGGTGGTGATGATGGTGGTGGTGGTGATGATGGTGGTGGTGGTGATGGTGGTGGTGGTGGTGATGGTGGTGATGATTCCTTACAAAGGACAAATACCTCCACAACTGTGATCTCATCAGATCTTCACATTAACTCAAATAATAGAGCCCATGATTTTCTTCCAAGTTGGGCATCATGTGAGACATTTTGTATATATTATGTCATTTAATTGACACCACAGCCCTGTGACATTAGTGTTATTCTTCCCATTTTACAGATGGGGAAACCGTGGCTTAGAGAAATGAGATGACTCATCTAAATAAATGAGGATACTGGAATAGAACTCTGTGTGAGTTCAGGATTTTCTTCCAGGATTAACCACTGAGACAATTCTTTCCTCTGGCAGTTAATTCAATCACACTGTTGAAGGGCATGAATGAAAAAGGGGGATGGTGTATGGGGGAAACAGTGGCTGGCAAGACCATGTACATGGCTATTGAGAATGGCCCGATCACTCCTTACAAAGATGACCCCCTGAAAGACATAGGAGACAGAGGTGGAGCTCCCCACAGCAACACTGTCCACAAATAAAGGTGGCCATAGCCACAGACCACAAACAGGTACTGGGCTGTTTAGTCAGAGCCACGCCTG
The DNA here is from genome assembly GCA_030848825.1 of Tadarida brasiliensis. Taxonomy (NCBI): domain Eukaryota; kingdom Metazoa; phylum Chordata; class Mammalia; order Chiroptera; family Molossidae; genus Tadarida; species Tadarida brasiliensis. The sequence goes on along the minus strand of CM061272.1, from coordinate 41,187,049 downwards.
TGGACCTTATTACTAAGAATGCCATCTCCAAATGCAAAAGACATACGATATGACAGGAACATAAGCTGCTAGAGGACAGAACTGTTTTTCTTGAAATCCTTTAAACAATTGATCACTTCTCACAGCTAAATCTAAAGAGTCAGCCTAAATCTAAAGAGTTTGTGGCCTAATAAAACGGCCCACTGCAGATATGTTCTGGAAATGTGATAGCAAACATTCATTATTGTATTATTTCAATGTGAACTTATTCAGAACAGCTGCACCTGGTTCAGATACAGAAAAGCAGCCCACAATAGATTGACCATCCATGACTGGTTCACTGGGAAAAATGTAGGGCACCAAAGAACAAAGAAACAGATTAGTAGTGTAATAGTCTAACCCTGCTATGCGGGAGATATTTACCCTCCTCTGGCTTAGTGAGATGGAAGGAAATGTGTGATGATTGCCAAAGGCACTGAAAGTGAGGAAAAATAGTCCCTTCCTGGGGGGAAAAAACCTCATTCTTATTTAATGAAGGAAAAAACCAAGGACCTACCAAGAGCATTTGTCCATATTTCACTTCAATCATTACAGACTGGGGTTTCCTAATGTCATTGGTTTTACTTACCATGTGGTAATGGGTTTCTCTTCCCCCTCCCACCCCCAGATAGCAGCACAGCTCACTCCTCCCCTGAGGTCTTCACCAAAGGGTGGCCTTCGCTGAGACCTCCTCTCTTGTTCTCTGTCTAAAATCACACAAAATCTCCATCTCCACTCTTAAGATCTGTATCTAAAATTCCCTCAACACTGCCTGTTCATCTTTCTGCTTTTTAGTGTCTTGGCATTTATTACTATTTCTCATACTTTATATTTTATTTATTTTGTGTTTGTCTCCTCCAAATGTAAATTCTGCAAGAGTAGGGACCTTTGTCTTTTTTTGTTTTCTCCTGTTTCCCCAACAAGCATAGTGCCTAGCACATATTTGGCTCTCAATAGGTATTTGTTTAACAGATGGATGAAGGAATGAACCTATTTCTTCAATAAAGTTATAACTGCTAAGAGGTGTGACTGAAGAATGATGGACAAAAATATCACTTATTCAGCCTCTGTCGTCTACCAAGGACTGGCGAAGTGCCTTCTGTGTCTAAGGTAGAAAACCCAAAATGCTATTTTAAAAGATGGTTGAAAACTATAACCCTTGGTCTCGGGGAGGGGGCAGATTTCATCCTAGGGATAAAGCTGCTCTGCTGTGGAGGAATTCGGGGGCCCTTTGCCAAAATGAGGGGACAACTGGCTGAAGTTGCTCTTCATAAATGAAGTAAAATTATGAACACGGCATCCTTGGACAGCGTTTTTGGTCATTTTTGTGAGGGGTTTTTCAGTGTTCCCTGACGAATGTTTGGGCTCGGTGGGGGAGGAATTCTAGACTTGCGAATGAAAGCAGATTTGAGAAGGAAGTCCATTCTGAGGGAAGAGAACCCAGAATCGTGGCTGCCAGCTGATGCCCAAGGAGAGGCCACCAGTGAGGGGCTTCTAATGGGGCATAACCAACAGGCCTACAGTGACATTCGAGACCTGTTTTAGGTTGCCTCAGCAACAGACCCAACTTTGAGCACATCTGCTGCACGAGACTACTGGGTGAGTACATACTGTACGGTTTACTAGGTTAGAATATTTCATGCTGGTGAAGGAGCCTCTGTCCTGAGCCTTCTCTCCCAGTTCCCACTGCCATTGCCTTAAAGGCAGTGGCCCCAGCCCCAGGACCCCCAACCTCCCCCAGACGCCAAAGGGTTATGCCTGACATAACAGCGATCCTTTAGGATTGATTGGCCACACCCGGGGCCACTGTAGTTGTTAAGTATTTGGACCCTCACCCCTGCCTCCACACACCAGCTCAGTTTGGGGGGCAAGTGAGGGGAATAAAGGAAGGGGCTGTGTCCATACGTGGGTTGCAGCAGAGCAGAGAGAGAGTAGTAGAATGAAAAATAGCGAGGAGACAGCTACAGGCAGAAAAGCGGAAGGTGCCATGGGTGGGAGGTGGGGGGTACGTGAGATGCGACACTTAGGGCATGTAAGCACTGACAACCTCTTCAGAAATATCCGGAGGGGACTGAGCAAGGATTCAGGCTATTAACTTGGGTATTAAAAGAAAATGAGCTTACAGAAGACCAGGAACTTGGGGATACTGAGACTACAAATCGGACAGCAAAAGTAGCCCTTCCCATGCTAATTCTGATCATTTCATTTTTATATCAGAATAGTTTGTGTCAGCAAAGAACAGGCTGAAAGAGAACAGCCTAATTCCCCTGTGTGTGACCAGACGTTCAGCGGTGCAGGGGGTGGGCATGGCTGTGGCTGGCTTCACAATGCCAGTTTCCAATCTGACGGATTCACAGGCACAGGACTGAGCCTCCCGGGGAAGGAACATGGTGCCCGCTGTGTTTATCAAGCTCTCTGATCAGCTCCAGCAGTCTTTTCTTTTCTCTGCCTATAGGGAAGTTAATGGGAAACTATGAGGCAGAAATAACAGCAATCATTTGCAAGAGGCCCAAGCAAACACCGGCTCCACGGCTCCACACTTTCCCAGGCTGGCTGACCTGGAGTTCTCTCTGCCCCCTTTGTCCTTCCGTGCTGGTCTTTCCTTTTCTTCTCACACGCGCATCTTGACTTTATTGGAGGACCACCCGGCTTGCAGGAGGCCGACGAACAGTTCCCGTCTCACTGCAGAAAAGAAGCAGAGAACAATATGCGTTCACCATGATAGCTAGGACTCAAGAGAGAGAGCGGTTCTCAGCCTGTGGTCATGACCTTTCACAGGGCTCGCCTAAGACATAATTACAGTAGCAAAATTACAGTTATGAAGTAGCAACGAAAATAATTTTATGGTTGGGGGTCACCACAACATGAGGAACTGTATTAAAGGGTCGCGACATCAGGAAGGTTGAGAACCACTGCCCTACAGGATGGTAAACACTTTGAGGAAAACATCACATTTGAGATGGAGGAAGTATGTCTGCTGTCCCTTGAATACTCTTCAGGATGTTCCAGAGCAAAGTATCTTCTCTGCTGCTTCTTGGACCTTCTTGCCTATAACACTCCCCTCACCCCACTCTGTATACACCGACCTCTTTGTGGTTCCTGGTACCTGCTGAGCACGCTCCTACCTCCGAGCTCTGCACCTTCTGTCTTGGTCTGGAACACTGTAAATGTCTATGGGACACCCTCCCTCACTTTCCTCAGGTCCCCACCAAAACGTCACCTTCTCAGAGACCCTCCGTGATGACTGTACAAAAAATAACACACATCTCTAGTCACTCTCTCCAACCTTACCTAGCCCTATTTTCCTTTCCAGCATTTCCCCCACCAGATATATGTGACATTTAATTTCTGTCTCTCCTCATTAGTGTGTAAGCGAGTCTTCAATACCTGGAAAAGAACTTGGCACAAAACAGCTGCTCAATAAATACTGCTGAATGAATGACTGAATGGTTCCCCAACTCATTCACCACCAAATATTGGTTTATTACAAATTTTCCTCCCAGAAATTTTAGAAATTCTTATTATATCACTGAAAGCCTGTCTGAGCTTCTAAGAAGTGGAAACTAACTGATGCAGCCTCATAAAGTTGTTATATTTCCAGCCACGGGGTCTGTAGCAGACCTTGTTAGCTTCATCCTAGGTAAAAGTAAAATATACATTAGCCTTTCCAGCTCCACACACACACAGCCAGGGGACAGGAGTACCCAGGCTGGAAACTGCGGCTTTACACCTTCAGTAAGCACTTCTCACTAAAGGAATACCCACCCACATGCAGTGTGTGTACACACCTGTCAACACTCCATTCAGACTGCACAAGAGCTGGACGGAGGAATATCCCATTTGACCATTCCATGTTACGCAAATATTGCTGAGGCGCCTACTGGAGGCTGGCAATGCAACAATAAACAGCAGAGCTGTGGAGCTTGCGTTGTAGAACTTAGAGTGAACGCTTGTTAACTTGAATTGAAAGTGACTTTGAAACCTAGAATCTTCAAAGACGTGGATCCATTTTAACAATTTTCATTCTTAAAGTTCTGGAGATGGACATGGGCGGTGGTTGCACAACATTGTGAATGTACTTTAATGCTACTAATTGGACACTTAAAAGGCTGAAAATGGTAAATGTTACGTTATGTATATTTTACCACATTTTTATTCTCTTTCCAGAGATATGCCCTGCACATGAGTTTTCCAGTTGACCAATCTGCACTTCTTTTACTGAATGGTTTTGGCTAGGTAGAAAAGGAACTTATGCAAAGGGTTTTGGGTAGCTCCCAGAATTATCAGGAGGACTGGAGAAACAGGGTTGGGTGGTATTTTGAGGAATAGCAGTCACAGCCATTCTGCAGAACTGCTCTGTTACCATGGTTACCAGGCACTGGATGCTACAGTTTGCAATGTTGCCACTTAAACCAGGAACTTACTTTACTGCAACTGCCACTGCCTTCAGCAGCACTAGTAGTACCTCTGCACCAAGAACTTGACCTTCCAGTCACTGCCGCTACCCAGATCTCCTCTACCACCTTCACCAGAAAATAGACTTTGGATGGCGCTGGCCTCTTACATTGACCACTTTCAGAGACAAGGCTCATGTGGGAGTGGTGTCTGATTGGTGGAGCCCAGGTCACATGCTTGTGCTTTAGCTGCAAGCGATCCCAGGAAAACGTTTTCAGAGTTCTGCCCTGGGAGCCGGGGTTCACGAGGCAGGACTTTCTCCAAAGACAGGAAGAGTTTTCAGCAGGTGCTGTGCAGCCAGGAAACGTGTCACATGTACGACACATAGGCTCTTACTGTTTTTCTTATACCCACCTTTTTACATCTCCAAAACGTCACTTACACACTCTTCTTCAGACCCCTATATAGCAGACACTGGGATAATGGAGAGCCTCCCCCAAATTTCTCTGTGTGCAGATGCACTGGGGACTTTGAGTTCACTGACCAATTTACTGACGGAATAAACCAATAGACAATCTAGCGCAGAGCTTCCCCACCTTCTTTTTATTGGCAGACACGTTCCCAGTGACACCCAGCATCTCCAAAGGTTGACAATATAGTAACTAATCACATGCCAGGCACTGTGCTAAGCGCTCTACACACATGCGCACATCTAATCGTCGCCACGACCCTCTGAGATAGGTACTCATTATTCCCCATTCCATAGATAAGGAAGCTGAGGTGTAGAAGGCAGCCAGCTGCCCAAGGTCACCCAGCTAGTAACAAGGGGAGCCAGGATTAGAACGCAGGCAATGTGGCCTCAGTGCACGTGCTCGTAACCACTCCGTCACAGCACAGCTGGTAAACACCAGTGAGCCCGTGTAAGTCCCAGAGAGTTACCTAGAACTAACTTTCTCCAGAGAGCAACTTCAAATCCATTCTGATTTAATTGTTTTCTTTAAAGATGTAAATCAGTGGAAAAGGTTTACTCTTAGATCAGCAAAAACCACATTGCAACATGTATGACATTGATCGTGACAGAGTGGCGGAGACTGACTGGTGCATAGAAGCTCAGGAAAGACGGCTACTTCGGACAGGTTGGTGCCATTCAATTCCAGGTGGGTTTGAGGGCACCGCCAGAGTGAATCAGATTGCCTAATAATAGTGGCTATCGTTTATATAAGGTTGGATGCTGATCTATGCTCTTTACACATATTAACACCTCCATCTACTTAAAGGGCCTTTTCCCCAGTAGGACCCTAGTCCAAACCTATACCCCGAGAATGCCCCCAGGGAACCATGGAGGGTCCAGGCAGGAAAGATATGTTGATCCAGCTTCTTGGACCTGTCCGCCCAGCCCCTGCCTCCTAGAAGTCAATTCCAGGTTGAACAGTTTCAAGCACCTCTTGGTGAGCTAAGGTGGCCTCCAAGAGGGAGAGAATGTCACAACCCCTCCCTGAAGCAATTTGCCCATTGCCCTCCCCACCCAGGAGGGCCGTCTCTGAGCGGTGCTAGGATGCTTCTGAACAGCTGTCTGAATGCTGCTCCGTCCTCTGTGGTGTTCATTAAAGAACACAAAGTCCGGAGAGGCTGACAGACGGGCCGTATTCTGACTTGACAGCTTTTATGTCTGGGTCAACCAGGAGACTATTTAGGAATCATCATGGCTCCAGCCTCCCTTCTAACAATACAGTGAACATCCAATATCAAGGCAGATGTTGGCTGCTACCCAAACTGCACCTTACGCAGGTTCCCTTGTGGTCCCTGAGTCATCATCCACACCAAGCCAGGCACTGGCTCCACCTGACAAGGCCTCCCTTCCCCTGACTCCTTGCCAAGGCTGCTCTTAGCCTGGGCTAATTAGCACCCCCCCCCACACACACCCCCGCTTGGCGCCCACTCAGGCAGGCTGGAATTGAGAGGAAGCGTTCGAGAGCTGCGAAAACCGAGCAAGGCTTGGAAAACAGGAGAAACTGCAAACTGGGAGCCCTCACATCAGTTTTAGGGCAGCCCCTGTTATGAGAACAATAAAGAAATAGCAACTTATGCCATTTAGATGCAAATGGCCCTTTCATCTGGAGTGGCCGTTGAATGCCAAGCACACCCCACCAGGGAGGAGCGGGCTCCAGCTAGCAGAGTCTGCGTCTGTGCAGCCTAGGAAAGGCTGCCTTGCTGAGCTGCTGCTCCTAAAGCAGCCGGGGCCGGCTGATGCAGCCCCCAAATCACCCGTGAATGCAGAGTTCACATTTCGTTTCACACTTCTGTGCCCCGTGAATGTTCTCTTCCAGGGGGCCTGCTCTGGACCCAGTCACAGGAGGCAGGAAGAATGAGGCCAGAGCATGAGCTATTGCCTGTGTGATGGATAAAGGGGGACAATACGTGACATTGATAGCAGCACTCAATCACTGGGCTCATTTCCCAGAATGAGACAGGAGATTTGCTGTCACCAGAAAAAGAAACACAACACCTTTATCGGTATAATGGCCACATGAGGCAACTTTCCTCCCCTCGGTGTGGCCTGGTCTGAACCAGCTCGGCCACTGCTCTCCTAGCGCGGTTCAGAGAATCACCCGCCAGCTCATCAGAGTTGCAGAGACTGGGTCCCACCCAGAGCTACTGAATCAGAATCTGCATTTTAACAAGGCCCCCTGGTGCTTCTGCACACGTAGGCTGAGCAGCACTCCAGACCCCTCTTTGTGGCGAGGAGAGAGCGGTGGGGGAGGAGGTGAAACCCCAAGCTGTCAGGGCTCAGGCACTTTCTTTTGTGGGCCTGCGGACAGCCTCAGGAGAAAGCGGCCACACAGCAGCTCTTCCTGCCCGCAGGAAACCTGCTGACATCTTGACATTTCAGCGGTGAGTCACCGTCACTGATCACTCTCTTCCAAGTTCTACCAGTGCCTACTCCACCCAGCCAGGTGCAATGCCAGAGCGCCATGACCTGAGCCCTTCATTGATGCAGAACCGTTTATTTTCTTTTGCCTGTGGGACACCCCATTCATCAAGCACTCACGGAACCTCTGGCTGCACCAGAGTGAGGGGCTCAGGCCTCTCTCCAGGGGAGCTCTGCCAGTCCAAGGCCCTCTTTGCGGGTGCAGCCTGAGCCCCAGCCATCTGAGATTAGCAGGCAGGTGACCTTAACCACTGAAGCCCCTTGCAAACTTCCATAGATGGACCCCTTTCAGTTTTCTCATGTTACCTCACCACCAACCACTGCCCGGAGCAAAGAAAAGGTATATTACAAAATTTATTTTAAAGAAAAACCTCAAAGCATTTTTTTAATCTTGCAGATATTTCAAGAATGTCTGTGCTGTCAGACTGCGAAGAATGTCTACTTCAGCATCCATCGACATCGTTAAAAGAATCAGTCTCTGATGTGGTGAATGTGAAAAGTGGGGTCTGTTAAGGAGAAGCAGGGCTTTTCTCTTTGCAACAACCCACTGGAGTGCACGCGTGCTCGTCTGCCATTAGAACGTGCTCTGGCGCCGGCCCCTGCGGCCCTGCCCTCCCGCCTGTTTGCTTCGGAGGCAGTCAGGATGGGGAGGTTCATTTCTTTGAGCAGAGACATGTCAAGTCAGATTTTTAAAAATACATGACCGATGAGAAAGTTGTATGAACATTATTTTTAAGCCAGCTGGTTGTGCAAAAGTGTGGTCATTTTCAGGTATTGGGTATTTGACAGAAAATGGAGTGTGTCTGAGCATATGATGTCAAGGGCCTTATGCCATGTTGTACCCCCAAGCCCACCACAGTCTCTGCCACACTGTCGCACTCAGGAGACACCTGTGGCTGTAGGAGTAAAGGAATGAGAGGAGCAGAGAGCAGCCAGCAGGCAAGGCCTCTCTGAGTGCCTCACCCACTTTTCTCTGCAGGGCAATGTCAGGCACCCAAACACTCTGAATAGTAAATATAAATCAAGGGTGAAAATGGAACAATGAAGATTTGGGGGAAAGTGAGTCATAATAACCCTCAGTCCTTGTGGTCTACAGAACCCCACTAAAGTGAGTGTCCTATCCTATATTGGGGGGGGGGTGCTACTTTAGGCCAAAAATGGCAGAACTTGAGACAAGGATTCTTGTGCAAGTTACTTACAGAGAGTGCCCCCAGGACAAGAGGAGGGAGGGAGCAGAAAAACTAGCAAAGATGTGGCTCCCCCAGGGAGCTCAGGGAGCAACAATCGCACCACCAAGTTGACCCCACCTTGAGGCAAGGGGCCATCAATAGTCAGAGACTGAGTCGACAGGGTAAAAGAGCCAGAGTGGGGGAGTGAGAAGTAAGAGAGTTTGGAGGGGCTGGGGGAGACATACCAGCCCTAACGGGGATCTGGGAGGGACACCAGTTAGCATCTACTACATTTCCTAGGTCCACCTCAAGGTGCACTTGGGCCCACCTGTCAGGCCTTTGTGATAAATATATTAGTTGGTTTTTGTGGGTGCATATGATTTAGGAGAAATTTTAACACTCCTCCATCCTGACTCCTTACCTTGCTCTATTTTTCCCCCCACTACACTTATTACCATCTAACATGCTATATAATTTACCTATTTTTATATTTACTATTAGTTTATTTATTACCTCTGCTCCCGCACATTAGAAAGTAGGTTCGATTAGAACAGGTATTTTTATCTCTTGACTCAAAATAATGAGTCAAAATAATATCCTCAAAATAATGTCTAACACGTAGAAATGAATAGGTAAATATGTGCTCATGAAAAATAGTTTGAAGAACATGGCAATGGGGCATTGTGTGCTCAGGAATTTTTGCAATGATTCTTTGGGTGCAAAGAAATCAAAATCTGAACTGCATGAATAAGCAGGGGACTGTAACACGTTGGAGGGGATCAGAGGGCCCGAGATTTTCAGATTTCAGTGTGTTTCAGAATCTCCTGGGGATCTTGTCAACAATGTAGTTCTTGGTTTCTACACCCAGAGTCTGATTCAGTGATTCTGGAAGGGGCCCAAGCATTGATTTCGATGTAGGTGACCTGAGGCTCCTACTTTGAGAAACTCTGACGGAGTCTGAAACACTGGCTCAAACAGTTGTAACAGCTCCCAGGCCACCCTGCTGCTCAGCCACAGAGCTGGGGTTAGACCTGGCTCTTCTCACTCTCACTGTGGCATGTTTTCCACTCACCATCTCTCTTAATACATGTTTATACGCTTTGCACACACCAGGGGAGCATAAAGCCCGATGAAACACTACAACTGTCGCTGGGCTTTGAGGCCTACGTTGATAGTTATCTTTAGAAAAATTTGGCTTCACAACTTATTGTGACTTGTATTGCCCCACGTTCCTGTGGATTCTTCTAAAATTGTGACTGTGCTGTTGAGATATGCTGATGCCATAATCATTTGACGAAAGGGAACACAGTGAGAGCCAGGAACTGGGCCCTTGAACTGATTTGGAGGGTGAGCTGGAGAGACATAGGGAAGTGACATGGGAATGGAATGAAGCAATATGATTTAGCGTGTCGTGGAGGGCTTCTGGGCAGCCCCAAAGGAGCACACTAATTGATCAGAAGTCAGTAAGCTAAAACAAGTTGTTTCAAGGAAGAATTCTTCAAGGAAGGAAGGAAGGAAGGAAGGAAGGAAGGAAGGAAGGAAGGAAGGAAGGAAGGAAGGAAGGAAGGAAGGAAGGAAGGAAGGAAGGAAGGAAGGTTGGCTTAAAGCTATTTTTCCCCCAATTTTTATTAATTTATTTTTGTTACAGATGTTTCTCCTTTTCGCCCCCTAGACACCCTCCTCCCCATCCCGCCCCCTCACCCCCCTAGTAAAGTTGTCTATGTCCATTGGTTATGCTTAAAGCTATTTTAATAAAGAAATATTTATTCACTGTGAATCCTCTGGTTGAGAGCACTGACCATCCTTAGAAGGAATGTGTTTGGCGTGGAGGTTAGATCCCAGAGGAATAACAGCGGTTGATAAGCGATAAGCCATGTCCCACGAGTAAACCCTTAAAGTAAGAACTATATCACCATGTATGGTGTTTACAGTGTGCCAGCTTCTGTTTTAAGTTTTACATAGCATCTCATTTGATCCCCATCACAATGCTCGGTGGTACATACTGTCCTCAGGCTATCATCCAAAAGACCCTAACATTTCTCAACACCCAAACTATGTCACCAGCTATGATTGCTTACAGGAGCGGAAGAGGATTCCCAGCCGCAAAGATCAAGATGCTAAGCACAAAAACCAAGATGGCAATGGGACATCGTGTGCAAAAGGACGTGTGCAGCAGGGCCGAGTGCAACAGAAGAATAAGCACGCACACCTGAAAGAATGTAATCACTCCACGCCACAGCCTGTAAGTACAGAGGGCTCCTTCCCAGTCGTGGAGAGGGTGCCGTGAAAGCAGGAGCTCACCCTTCTCCATTCCTTGGTCAAAGAATAAGGTTTCTGCTCCGCTTTATCGAACTCAATTCTATTGGTGCGAACAGCACTGGGCAGAAGGAGCGTGGCTTGGGTCCTTGACCCTGAAGGGTCATTAACAATGCCATTAACCCCATTTAACAGATGAGGAAAGAGAGAAGTTACGCCAGTTGCCTAAATTCACACACCGACAAAGCCTCTGAGCTAGGATTTGGTCCAGACAATCTTTGTCCAGATCTACGCTTTCAACCAACCACTTCTCTCTAATGTAGCCGATACTTGACAGGCAGGACTTCTTTCTTCCTGAACATTGCCCGGAGTGAGCTGCTCGGCATGTTTGTCGGGGTTGGGGGCGAGGAGAGGTGGGGGAAGCACTGAGGGACTGGGGAGAACAGAAATATCCAGGGCGGACCTCAAACCGTTTAGTCTGGAGTTGCAGGATTTAAATTCTCTCCTCTCCTCTTCGATGTAAACAGAAGGTTTACCATGCTCATTATTGCATTTGTGACAGACTTTTTTCTGGGAAAGGAGCTCGAGGGGGAGAAAGAGGAGCCAGCTGACATCTGGTTTCACAGAGGAGAGAGCAGTTTCTCTTGGCCATTACCTCGTGTTGTGTACCCTGACCAGTAGTCACCAAGCAAGGGACCCACGCAGAGACGAGGCTAGAGCCCAGATCTCTGTGGGCTGGGCTGGCCGGCTTCAGAAGGAATCACGCTGCCTTGGCAATCGAGGCTGTGAGCAGAAACAACAGACTGAGAGACGACTGGGGAAGAGACAACTGTAGGCCAGAAGCTAAAACCAGAGCTAGCGAGTAAAGCTTGGACCAAACCTCAAACCGGAGCACAAAGAACACTATTTTCATATATTTTGCCATTAAGTAAAGGCTCTGTGGGGAGGGGTTTTTCCAGAATTCATCCTAAATGGAGAGAGGCTAGAAGTGGAAAGGAAAGAGAAAAGCAGTGGGTCTAACGGTGTTGGTGGAGAGTTCTCCCCAGCCCTGGATTCTCTTTCCCTCCCGACCACCTCCTCCCTCCTCCTTCTTCTCTAGTTCTGCCGCGTCCTGTTTCCCTCCTCTGTGCTCAGCTGAGGTGTTATGAGGGCAAATAAGGCAAGGGTATGAAGAATGGTCTGTAGCTTTAACCCTTAACCCGGAAAGAATCTACACCTGAAATAAAGTGCAATTTGATATCCCTCAAGGTTTTCTAAAAGGTGACTGGATGTATGGGGGTTGGGGGACGTGGCAGTGGACATGTGTGGTGTGACACCTGCTGCTCAGGAAGCCCTGTGCACCCCTCTTTGCACACACATGCACGCACACACACACACACACACACACACACACACACACACACCGTCCTCTTCACACGCACCCTGAAAATGCAGTCGGGACAATACTTCAGAGAAGGCTGCCTGAAGGAGGAGAGTTAGCCAGGTAAGGAAGGGGTTCCCGAAATAATGCCCTGTGCCTGTTAAAGCTAAGGAGGAGGAGGCCCCGCTGCCCGGGCAGTGACGTCAGCATCTCACAGGAACCCTATCGGTCCTTCTTATGCAAGCCCTTGCTAAGTGCTGGTCCGATATTAATATTCACTAATGTGCCAGCAGCAGTATATCCTTAAAAGACTGGCTCAATGTAGCCAAGACCCTCTCACCTCCCCGCGCCCTCTCTGAGCCTAGTGATGTTCACATTCTAATGTTACCGTGTCCTCTTAGGCACCCGCAGGCTAGGGAGGTCTGGGGATATTTGGATTACACAGAAAAATCTATAAAAATAAAATTTTTTGCCTCATTATTTTACAATTCAACTCATGTTCCCTGACACTTTTCAGTCTGTGCATTGGTGGAGTCACCTCAGTGCCCCTTGGCCCCACCCTTGACTTTGGGGATATGACCCCTCCGCTCCGCAAGCCCCAGTGCCCAGCTGGTCAGCGTGTCATCACCTCAGTCCAGCTTTCCACCCTCTGCCATTTACTGGTGAGCAGGCAACAACAGATTACACAACGTTTGTCCTTTAGGCATCAATGACATGGTTTCTTGTTTGTTTTTTGTTCAAGTTCTCAGTTTATTTTTGAAGAGTGAGATTGATTTTCTGCATGCAGCACAACAGTGAGGATTTGGAAGGCTGTGGTTAGGAAATCCACAACGATCACGAAAGAGTTCATAAAACCAAACGGTGAGTCTTGACCACTGCAGGGCTAGACTCGGGAGGATAGGAGAGACCACCTGATGCCAGGTGAGAGCCAACAACTCTGGAATCAGGGCTGGGCAGAGCACACTCTGGAGGGCAAGAGCAGTCACCCAAAGGGGAGGGCTCCTGGAATCCAGCAACCCCACAGAGAGCGACACAGGGTATGAGAGAGAAGGGGGCATGGGGTGGGCACGGCGCTGCAAAACAGGCCGCTGGTCCAGCCCCTTGAACACGCCTCACCTCGTACATGATGACTGACCCTCCAGCCCTCTGTGCCTCCGCGCCCTCTGACCACTGGTATCCGTAGAGGCCTGGTTTCTGCTTGCTTGCCTCATGTCTCACTTTCTAAAGTGGGCTGATGTCAATGGTTCAAAGGGAAATTGCTCAAACGGAGCCCGAGCTGACCTTCAGCAGGTAAACATCAGTCTGGCGTGCCAGTTGTTCCACATTGTGACCTTTATCTCTGTCAGAGCAGTTACCCTTGAATCGCACTCAGCCTGGGGAGATGCTTGTCCTGTGACAGGTCAGTTGAGGGACCAGGTCACTCATTCTACCCTCATCATCCACATTATTTCAATTGGGATTTCTCTTTCTTTCTTCCTCTCTTTCCCCCTTCCTTGCCTGTACTGTTGAATACAAAGTGAACTGAATGTGTTTTTGATGTGTCTCAACTGCATTTCAACCTTGATCTTAATTCCCGTGGACGTCTAGGTTTGGGCTTTCCTAGTGGTTGCTAATCTTTGGCTTAGCTCAGATCCCTGTATTCTTGCCACTCGCACACCCACGTCAGCACTGTGAACACCAACGTGTGACACCCTGTTTTGAAAACAATGCTGGTAACATTCAGGCTTTGTGCTGTAACATGTAGGCCCAGCCAGGGACTCCTATCTCCCATTCACCAAAGCAACAGACGTTTCAGACCCTCCCATGAACACTGCGTTTTACCATCCATCACTAATACATTTTGGTTACAAGTAGGGTAGCCACATTTAGCAAATAAAATACAGGACATCCAGTTAAATGTCAGTTTCAGCTCAACAAAAAATAATTTTTTAGTCTAAGTGTGCCCCATGCAATGCTTGGGACATGCTTATAATTTACAATTTTCTTTTGGTTTTTGAATTTCAAGTTTAAGTGGATGTCTATATTTTATCTGGCAGCCCTAGTTACAAGTTCATACCGACTTAGCTAACGGAGAAGTCTAGAGGCTCGACTGGCTTCAGCACAGCCTGGTGCTGGGGCCTACATGATGTCACCAAGAACATGACTTGCTCTTTCTCCACCCCCCAGGTCAGCCTTCCCTAAGTTGGCTATATTCTCTCTTTTTTTTTTCTTTATTGATTTTAGAGAGAGAAGAAGGGACAGGGAGAGAGAGAGATAGAAACACTGATAAGAGAGAACATCGACTGGCCACCTCCTGCATGCCCCCCACTGGGGATCGGGCCCACAACCTGGGCATGTGCCCTACCAGGAATCGAACTGGCGACCTCTTGGTGCATGGGTTGACGCTCAACCACTGAGCCACACCGGCCAGGCAAGTTGGCTATATTCTCAAATACGGGTCTGTTCTTGTGGTGATGAGATAGCTGTGCTTTTCCAGCCTCGTATTCTTAAGATTCAGAGTCGGTACAAATAGAAAAGTTATTTTTCCAATGGCTCCTACAAAACTTTGAAGATTATTCCAATCAGATCAGCTTCGATCACATGTCCACTACTAACTCAGTCTCTGTGGGGCCAAGGAGATGAGATATACTGACTGGCTCGGCTGAAATAGTTGCTCCCCTTGAAGCTGGAGCATCACATCCACCCACCCCACGTGGGCCACGTGGGGGGCACTGGGGTCCTAAGGGCTGTTGCTGAAGAAGAGGTCATGGATGCTGGGAAGGTAAACAATTCGTATTCTCGACTCACATTAAATTACAGTGTGCACTAGACAGTGCTCTTTGACTTCTGCAGCAGGTTAGAGGCCTGGAGAGAGGAGACGTGGGGACAAGGCCAGGGCTGTGCAGAGGCAGCCCCCCTCAAACAGCAGGGCAGGCAGACTGCTGCCGTCACTGCCCCCCAGCATTGTGCGGCTTCGCTCTCTTGCCCCTCTTCCTGTTTCCTAATTTGCCTTGTTTGGGGCAACATGTGAGACAGTTTAAGAGTGTTATGGACTGAACGTTAAGGTCCCCCACCCAATTCATATGTTGAAGATCTGACCCCATGTGACTGTATTTGGAGATGGGCCTCTAGGGAATCAATGAAAGTTACATGCAGTTGTAAGGGTGGGGTCCCAATCTGATAGGATTATTATCCTTCTAAGAGGGGACATGGTTAGAACTGCCCCCACCTCTCTCTCCCCACCCGCAACACAGCACGAAAGCAACTGCCTACAAGCCAGGCCGAGCTCTGACCAGAAACTAAATTTTCTGACACCATGATCATGGACTTCTAGCTTCAGTAACTATGAGAAAATAAATGTCTGCTATTTGAGCCATCAACCTGCAGTACTTTGCTGTGCAGAATAATACCAGGAGTGTTGCTGGATCTCAGAGGTGTCACTGCACTGGCACATAACAGTACTGACGGGAAAGGTTTTCAGGATCCAAATGACCTGGAAAGACATGATCTATCAGATGACTTTTCTGTGTATCTGTTTGCAAAGGGCAAATGACTTGGAATGCTGTTAATGCTTAACTGGAGTTTCACATTTTAAGGGATTGCCTCAGATTTGTCAAATATTTTTTAATTCTATAGTTTACAGCCCTGGTCGGTTTGGCTCAGCAGTTGGAGTGTCAGCCCTCAGACCAAATAGTCACGAGTTCAATTCCCAGACAAGGGCACATACCTGAGTTGTACGTTCGATCCCTGGCCCCAGTCTGGATCATGCAGGAGGCAACCAATCAAAGTGTCTCTCTCACATCAATGTTTCTCTCTCTCTTTCTCTCCCTCCCTTCCACTCTATCTAAAAATTCAATGGAAAAATATCCTCAGGTGAGGATTTAAAAAAAATAAGTATATTGTATAGTTTACAGGATTGCTTCTTTGAAAAATTAAATATGGAAGACTAGGAATTGATACAA
This sequence comes from Tadarida brasiliensis, assembly GCA_030848825.1. NCBI lineage: Eukaryota > Metazoa > Chordata > Mammalia > Chiroptera > Molossidae > Tadarida > Tadarida brasiliensis. Next base: position 41,170,981 of record CM061272.1, on the reverse strand, counting down.
TATAGATTCTATGTGAAGAAGTAAATGAGGAAATAAACCACCAATAAGTGCCTTAATCAGTGTTTTTCTTTAAATCAAAAAAAAAAACAACAAAAAAACTTAGAGACTAGCCCTGGCGGGTTTGGCTCAGCGGTTAGAGTGTCGGCCCTCGGACCAAAGAGTTGCAGGTTCAATTCCACACTTCAGTTGTGATTCATCCCCGGCCCTGGTTGGGGTCGTGCAGGGGGCAACCAGTTGATGTGTCTCTCTCACATCGGTGTTTCTCTCTCTCTCTTTCTCTCTCTTTCTCTCCCCCCACCCCACTTCCACTCTATCTAAAGATAAATGGAAAAAATATTCTCGGGTGAGGATTAAAAAAAAAAATTAAAGAGTAAAGCCCTAATAAAGAAAATAGAAGTTTATTTCTCTTGCATAAAAGTCTGGAAGGAGGTAGTACAGAGCTGATGAATTGTCTTCACAAAGTCATCAGGGACCTAACCTTCTCACTGCTCTTTCAATTCTTAGAATATTCTACCTCCTGACTCCAAGATGGTTGCTTGAGCTCCAGCCATCATATCTGTATTATAGCCAACAGGAAGAGGGAAGGGGCAAAGAGCGTTCTCCTGCCTTTTAATAATGTTTCCTTAAATTTCTACATGACACCTTCACTTACATCCCAATGGCCAGAACTTAATCACATGTCCACATCTAATAGAAAAGAAGCAGGGAAATGCAGTCTTTATTCCAGGCGGTGTTCTGTCCAGCTGAAAACTGGGATATAAAAGGAAAAGAGAAAAGATCTTACCAGTTAATAGAAATCTTGGAACCACAGACTACTGGAAAATTTTTATATTATAATGAGAGTAAAACATTGGAATGCTTTTTTTTTACAAGAGATTCAAAAATAAGACTTTGAACAAAGATACCAAACATGAACTAAATAAACACTAAACCCTGAACAATTTAGAATATTCCAAGTTTTCTTCCTATTTTTGTTAGATGTATAATTTTATATAGTCATGATTATGTTTTCTTACTTGAGTGGTTGTAATTAAATGTCATATTATGTGAACATTGGCATGCTTGGTCATAATTCACGTATTTGTAGCTTTTAGTGTTCATTTGATATTCTATCATGTTAATTTAACACAGTTTTTAAAACATTGGGGGATGATAAAACAAGGATGGTAAAATGTTGATAATTGTTATATTTGGTTGATAGTTCAGGATGTTCATTATTCTATTATCTCAAATTCTATGCATGTTTGAAAATGTCCATCATAAAAGTATTTATGTATATATCATAGTTTCCTTAGAGAAGGTAAATGCTGAAAGAAGAGAATACACTAAATTTTCTAGTGGAGAGCCCTCTAGCAAATTCTCCATCTCCCCTCTAAGCTTAAGCAGATTTCATTCAGAAGGTTGATCTCAATCTAAAAAAGCTAATTACAAGATTCCTTTGTTCAAGAACAGTGATGCTGTATTGTACTTTAAGAGGAATGATTTCAACAGAGGACTACAATCTTTCATAAACTTTTCCTTATCAGAAGACACGTCTGTAGAGAGGCATTGTGCGTGATTTACCCCCTACCCCCCGCATTTATTGAGAACCTGTTCTGGGTCCTTCTGAGGGTTACGGAGATGAGGAAAACACTCTCTCTGCCCTCAAGCAGCTCATATTCTGCTGAAGAAACAGACACACCACTAGATAGCTATAAAATAATGTGGTTAGTGTACTGACTGAGCTATAACCAGCGTATCATAAGCATCCAGAGCATACTCATGAAAAATGGTTCATTTTGAAATGTTACCTTCATTGAAAGAAACTTAATAAGAGCGGTATTATACAGTTGAATATAAGCCAACTATGACCCCACTAACATAAACTACAAAGATGCTTTTAAAATGAACAGAATTTGAAAATGTTAATATATTCCACATCTTTTAAATGGTAATAAGACTTTACCACAAACTTCTCAGTGCAATCAGAAAAAAATGTGGTATTTAATGAGAAAAGGCCTTTCATTAAGTCACTGAAAGATAAGCTATTATGTAATCTGATGCTCAAATTCACAGAAAATATATATTTTTAAATAGATGTGACATTTAAATTGTTAAATAAGTCTTTTGGGATATAGCAATTAGCTCAATGGCTGGGACAAGAAACACTGATGAAAGAAAAAAAGAAAGGAAGGATGAAGGAAGGAAGAAAGGAAGGAAGGAAGGAGGGAGGGAGGAAGATGGTTAGTAAGAACACTTAGGTTCTAGTCTTGGCTTTGTCACAAATTAACAAAGTGCCTTTGGTAAGTTGGTTAACCTCCCTGGGAATTTATGCCTTAACTAGTAAAATTAGGGGGTAGAATTTATGGGTTTCAAACTTTATTTAGCTACATCACCCTTTGTTCAAATGAAGTATTACTTGGAATATGCTAAGTGGAAGTACATGCGTGTGGTGTGTGTGTGGGGGGGGGATGTTGTGTGTATTGTATGGTATGTGTAGTGTGGTGTGTGTATGTGTGTGGTGTGTGCATGTGTGGCATGTGCATGTGTGGTATGTGTATGTGTGGTATGTGTATGTTGTATGTATATGTGGTCTGTGTGTTTATGTGTGTGTGGTGAGGTGTGTATGAGTGTGTGTGTTGTGTGTTAGGGGTATAATCTTGGTTCCTACTTATGTTCCCTGCCCCTGGTGATTCCAGAGTCACGTCCTCCAAAGAGTGAGGTCTGAGAGCCACTGGTCTGGAGGATCCCTGAGGTCATTTCAGCTCGAACACTGGATGCTCCTCCTGTTGCAAACCACGTGGCCGCAGAATGCTCGCTGAGCAAATGTCAAGGAAAACTCAAGCCCATCTGTGGAGAGAGGAGGGAGAAAAGTGGGACGTTTTGTGATCAAACACGGTAGCATGTCTGAGAAGCCAGGAACAAAAGACAGAGCTGCTCTTTATTCTAATTCACTTTCGGACTAGGTTCTTACATGAAGAAAATATAAATTCTTTCAGGCCCAGAGTCAGGTCTTCCGGAAGAATCCAAGGGGCAACATTACCAGCACAGAGAGTTGGCTTTTCTCAGCCTTCTCTGTTTAATGCTTGCAGCCAAAACATCACAAAGGAGAACGGGAGGCTTGAGAAAGTCATGCTATTAATACTAACACAGCCCACCCTGCTGATAACAGATGTGGTTATAATGGAAGCTGAGTGAACCAAAACACATTTCCCCAACTCCAAACCTCAAGCACATTTTCCATCATCTGAAACAGACTGAAACGCTAGCTCGGAGCAGATGATTTTCTTTGCTCATTTGTGGACACTGCTTCTAGTCCTTGTTGGGAAAGAAGAATCTGAGGTCTCCTCGGGCAAGTGTCTGAGGGAGATGGCAGGACCGCGGAGAATCCTCTCCTTGCTTATAGAAACTGCTTTCAGGCTGGTGCTACAAAGGCCTTTGTGTTTATACGAAGTGTCCCCCAGATAACATTAAGTACACATTTCTCAGAGAAAGGATCCAGAAAGCTGAGCACTGCTGAACTGAGCCTTCAGAGTCTTATGACTTACGCCTTGGCCAAAACCACCTCCGTGCGCTCAGCCTTGAGCTTCATCTCGCGTTAGTGCAAAACCACATGCCATCTGGAAATAGCCTTGAGGAACTCATGCATTAAGAGAGCGAACTCTAAAACTTTACCATCCCGAAGCCAAGCCACCACAACTGATCGCTTTGTCAACCCTGAAAGTTTTTCTAGAAAAGAGATTGAAAAATGACTACGTTAGAACTGCATACGAAGTCAGCAGAAGAGGCCTGATTTGAGCTCCTGGCTTCTAATCTTGCACTTAATAAACTATTCCAGCCACTTCTTTGTACAAATTACTTCCATAGACTGTGGGGAGAAACCATTGTCAACAGCATACATTTTATAAACAAGTTCCAAACCACATAACATTTAATTTTTCTCAACAAAGCCCTGTGTGCTGAAAGACTAACTGTGGCTCTCAAGAGTATTTGTCCTTCCTTTGAGCGTCTGGCAGGAAGGAATGTGACTTGCCAAAGGATCATTATTAGCTAAAATGTTTGTCATTATATAGTCCCTGGGGTTCTCTACGCTTTGTTGGGTCAGCTCTTGTCATTTCTGGCAGTAGACTGAAATCATTGCTAGGGAGCTTGAGTTACACTATAGCTGTGAAGTCACCCAGGAAAGCTCTTGTTTAGACTGGAATTAAAGACCTTGACTGGATACTTAAGCATTCCCTTCTCTTTATGCAAACTCCTAAGGATGGAGCTCCCCAGCTAGTCCATATCCCATCTGTATTATGTCTACAAAGGATGAGCTGTAGTCACCCAGAGCAGCATCCTTTAAATATTGTGTAGTCTGGCTACAAAGCAATGTCTACTGTATGACCCATATGTGGTTATAATATTTATGCTAAAACAGAAAGGCAGCCCTGGGTAGTGTTTCTCAGTGGTTAGAGCATCGGTCCACACACCAAAGGGTCAAGGGCACATACCTGGGTTGCAGGTTTGATCCCCGGCCCCGGTAGGGGCATGTGCAGGAGGCAAACCAATCTATGTGTCTCTCTCACATCCATGTCTCTCTCTCTCTCTCTCTCTCTCTCTCTCTCTCATTCTCTCCCCACCCCCCCTTCCTCTCGAAAATTCAATGGAAAAAATAATCCTCCGGTGAGGATTAACAACAACAACAAAACAAACAGGAGGGCAATTCCCAAATTGCTAACGGTATCTTTTCTGCATCTTCTGTATTTCCCAAAATTTCTACAATAAACAGATATTGCTCTTATAGTAGGGGAAAAAAGGTGTGTGTGTGTGTGTGTGTGTGTGTGTGCACGTGTGTGTGTGTGTGTGTGTGTGTGTGTGTGTGTGTGTGTGTTGAATGTGTTGTGGCTGTAATGCCATAACCAAAACTGCACAGTTTGCTCCCTAGAGAGCTAAGGCTCCCAAACCTAGACAGTTTATTGAATTTCCTAGAAACTCTTCCTAGCCTCTATCTTCTAGTTACTCGAAAAACTTTATCAACCTCCTACTTTCCTTCCATTGTGGAGATAACTTAGGGAATATTGGCAAGTGTTCCTAATTAGGATGGAACCAGCAGAAAATTATGGGAGCCTGAACAATAACTTAATCTTTACCCATTTTATTTTTACAAATGCTTATGCTTAACTGATTGTAAAACACGCTTATTATCAAAGGGCTGACACTTTGATATACTTCTCTTCTTCCATTGAGCTGATGCTAAATGTTGCCCAGGACTATGACTCTGGAATGCAGAGCCTGGGAGACTTCGTTTCCATTTGTCTAGACAGAAACTTGGATGTCATTCTTTCTCAGCACATCAGGGGAACGAACAGGAATGGGCTGCATGATTTTGTCTTCCTGCCTAGCTCTCTTTAACTCAAAAGAAAAACATTATTTGCAGAAAGCTGTCCAAATAAATCTGATATTGTGCCCAGATCCTGGTTTACAAAGATCAGTAAGATGGACTTGAAAAGAAAAATGAATAATAAAAATACAGCATGCAGAGCACTTTGTCAGCTGAGATGGCAGCCAGGAGTGCAGCAGAGGAACACCGGGGCATCTCTCAATGGCACTTCTGGGTTCCTCCAGTTGAATTCTTAAGAGGGCTGACTCCGGAATCAGCCAGTGCAGATCTGAACCAAGGTCTGCCATTTACTTGCTATGTGACAGAGAAAAACATTCCCAAAGTTTTCTGAGTCACAGGGGACTTGCCCGGCCTTCTCATAGGGTTTGTAAGAGAATGAGTGACTTGAGATAAGGTCAGTAAAGCCCAGTGGTGGCACCCAGGGTACACTCCTGAAGGTTCGTGCATGACCACCAGGCTCCCCTTCCAGCAGCTCTGTCCCATCAGCTTCCTCCTCATGGATCCTGAACTGGCACCAGCCCTGGTTCCCAGAGATGAGAACTTGGACGTGAAGATGGAGGTTGTGATGACTCAAAACAGCTGCCAAGGCAGATTAACCAAAGGATGAAGTAGACACATCACAGAACTCTAACCTGCTTCCCCACCATGCTTAGCCTGGCTTGGAGAGAGAGGCGGAGGAGAGAGGAACACAGTTTTGAAAATGACTAGCGTTCTGTGGGTTCAGGAATGGACATTCAACCCCAGCTTGGCTTTGCCTCTGAGGCAGACTTGGCAAGAGCAGTAATACCACTGTTGAGTGGTACAGCAAATATTGGCATGGGCTTAATAATGCCAATTAACCCTCTTGTGTACCTGGACCCCACACACACTATCACCTCATTTGCTTAGATGGAAGAGTGTGGGAAGGAGAACTGATATTTTTTGTGATTATTCTATACATTGGACACTGTGTAAGACACCTTCACCCAGTGTCTCACGGAAGGACACTACCCTCCTGTGAGATTAGTACATACAATACTCTCACCCCAACTCTACAGAGGAGGAAGGACACTGAGGTTGCTGATAGGAACCAAGGGCCCAGCCCACAGTTAGTGATGTCTGAAATGGTGTTGAACCCTTATCTAACTAGCACCAAAGACTATTTTCCCAAGACTTACACAGTAGTTTGATCCAGAGTAGTGCCAAGAACCAGGAAGTCCTCTAAATAGCTGCTAAACTGCACAGCATTGATTTTATGTAATGAAAAGAGGCACTCTCCCAGGATTTTGCCCAGAGAAATTGTTTTTCTGCATGAAGCATTAAAGGCAAGTTTCCTCCAAAATATAAGTAAATCTCATTGACTCCCAGTGATGCTTTCCAGTAAGAACAGTTCTCTTCAGACATGCCTCTTCACCATTTAGAACGGATTTTGTCTTAGTCTCTCCCAAACCCCACCCCACCACGTCATCAAGGGTTAGGATCTTGTACAAAGAAGATAGTTTTTGAGCGCTACTCTAAGGATACAAGAGAAAAGTTTTATCTTGATCCCTAACTCTAAAAATGAAGAAATAGTTTCAGGAACTCAAGTGTTATGGTGATCAGGCCTAGCTCAAATTTACATCTGAATGCAGAATCCCTGTGTGAGTGAAATCTACTTAATCATTTAAGGAGAAGTTCATTGAAAAATCCCAAACGTGATTTAAAAGTAAAAATGTATTCTTTAATTTTCTGTTCCTAAGAGAATTTATGGCAGTTCATTTTGAGTATGAGATCAGTGACATAAAAAGGATATTTAAACATTTAAATCTGATGCTTCCTGTATCTTTTCTTTACTTTCACAGAGCTCTGTATTGTTCTATACCTCTCCCTGGCCAGCAATGAGACATGATCATCAAGAGTTCTCCTGGATCCTGCATGGGAAATACTTTTTAAATTATTCTGAAGCAATGGAGCCATTCCCAATATTATCCATTAGGGCATTTCAGAGAAGATGGGTTTGGTACCTAGAAAATCCAGTCCCACCACAATGGTGAAGAGTGAAGTGTATCACAATACAGCTTAAAGCACCAACAGTGAGTTAGGACAAACAGTCCGGGCAGCACAGCCTCGAATACCAAGACTTGAAGAGTTAAAAAAAAAAAAAAACCTCAAAAAGCAGCGATTAAGAGTCAATGTTTTAGAAATGTCCTCATATGAGTATAAATGGGAAAAAAAACTTTTTTCAAAGCCAAAGGCATTTATAAGTTAAGTTTTAATAATTTAGGCAGATAGCAAATACATTTTTATTAAATTCAAAATTGGCATTAATCAAAATTTTCCATTAAAGTCACTTTCTTTTTCTATGCAACACTCAAAATGCTTAGACATTAACCAGTTTTTATGAGGACTGTGTGTTTGTTATTTCACATCATTAAATTTCAGGCTATGGGATTATTTTCACAATAAAACTTCAGAATTTTATAGTTGGCTAATAAAGATTCAGCCTTGCCAAACTTTGGTATGCCTTATTTCAGCCCCTCCCCAGGGCAGATCTTTATGAGGATAAATTGCTATAATGACATTTTATGAGAGAGGAAGCTTTCACAAGGCGTAATTCTGGAACCAGGCAGGGACACCCAGATGTGGTGCTGTCTTTTGAGTTCCTAAATCCTTTTCTGTTTTAATGCCACTTGATTCTGATCGTGATTAAGTAAGCCTGGAATAAGTGCCAGAGTTTTCTTCAGCATTTTATAAATCATACACATAGATGCCAATCCCTTCAACAAAAATTAGGATAAAGGGGCAGGCACAGAAACAAACAAACCAGGGAACCAGAAGACAATGTGGGCGGAGTAAATTTTTCTGAAACCTGTCATTGTAAGCAGAGTTGGGGGGGCAAGAAAGGGAAGCCCTTTTTTTAAAAAAAAAAAATTTTCCCTTTATTGATTTTACAGAGAGAGGAAGTGAGAGGGAGATAGAGACAGAAACATTGATGAGAGAGAACATCGATTGGCTGCCTCCTGGACGCCCCCCACTGGGGATCGGGCCCACAACCTGGGCATGTGCCCTGACCAGGAATCGAACCAGCGACCTCTTGGTGCATGGGTCGACGCTCAACCACTGAGCCACACCAGCCGGACCCCCTTTTTTTTTTTTTTTTTTTGGTATAATAAGGTATCTTATATCCATAAAGGTGTCTCTAGCAGTGATGAATCTGAATGCATCCATCCACACTCCAATCCTGTATCTTCTGTGACTAGAAGATATGTTTTTGCAATATGATTGCTTGAAAGCTGGGTGAAGAGGGAAAGTAATGAGCAGCCTAAAGCCTCAGAACAGGAAAACAAGAGGCACACATCTTCTTGACCTTGGCCATTTGACAAAACCATACACAATGGTCAGAATAACCACTAGTCTTTGGTGTTCCTGTACTGGCCAAGAGACTCTGTGACATATTATTGGGTTTATAGATAATGTGAGAGAAAGGCCATGATCCCTGAGCAAGCACCTGTTTTCTGTGTGTGTCCTGAAAGGGCCTGAAAATGTACATTTTATAGTCATGTGGGTAGGGGTGAAGGGTAGAAAGAAAACACACATTAGAAGAATGCCAGTTTAAATGGTTAAGAGCACAAAGTTTGGGGACAAATGGCATGGGTTCAAGTTCTGACTACCACTTAGGGCAATCTTCGTGAACCCCTTTGTGCCTTAGTTTTCCCATCTGTAGAATGGGGATCATAACACTACTTGAATTCTTAAGAAGATTAAATACAGTGATAGGGGTAAAATGCTAAGTTTGCGGGTAACAGTATGTGTGAGTTATTATTTGTTGAATACCCGATAGGTGCCAGACCCCATGTTAAGTGCTTTCATATAATGTTTTATGTAATCTTTATGACAAACTTAAAAGATAGATATTATTTCCATTTAAAAAATAAAGACATTGAGGCTCAGAAAGGTTAAGAAAATCGCTCAGGTACACACAGGTAAGTGGTCTGACTGGAAAGCAGCCAATCCAGGTGTGTCTGCTCCGGCATTATATTGGTGCCCCCAGCTAACCTCAGCTGCTATTTGATAAACACCTACATCATAGTCTAGAGAGTATTATATTTTTAATCAATTCTTTTGATTAGAAAACTGTTCCTCTCTCCATTACCATTTGTCTAACTCATTAAAATTAATAGCCAGCATTAGATAAATATGTTTGACACCTGAAATTGACCTTGAGAGAAAGGTCTATGTGTCCTGAGTTTTGGTGCAGTTGGAAGGAGAGAGAACAGTGCTCCTTCTTCCTTCTTTCCCTCCCTCACCAGACAGGAAGGGCCAGCAAATACACAGCTGCCTCTTAACAAAGTGACAAAGCTCAGGGCAGCCTTCTGTCCTTGTTGGGGAGCATCTGCCAGCTCGATTACCAGTCATTTTCAATATGGGCTATCCTTTGGGGACCCCAGCGCATTCAGGAATGTGGAAACAGGGCTTTCCTCACCAAGAACACTCAAGCAGGAAGCAGGCCTTCCTGACAGCCTGCCTGCTCAGCTTCCTGGTTATATAAGAGAGAGAAAGAAGAAAAGGCAACAGAAAAACACTAATTTAAAAAATAACAGTAATAAAACAACAATGACTGTGTTAAAATAACTAAAATTTGAATTAGTAAGAGATATTTGTTCCTTCCATCTGCCAAATGTTGGCAAAGTCCTTTGGAAATTTCTCTAAGGTCATTGTGCTTGGATGGGGGCCCTGGGAGTGGGAGAAGAGGGTGGCTATTGCTGGAGCACAGAGAAGTGATACCTAGAAGACCCAGCAGCCAGCAATCTATGATACTGCCATCAGAGAGAGGCTTGCAAGGGCTTCGTCTGTGTAGGGCACTTAGGCTGGGTATGGCCAGAGAAACAACATAGCTCATTTTTACATCCAGAGGTGAGCTTGTGCCCTTGACTTCACAGGTCTCTTTACCTAACCAAGGATACTAACTAAAGCAATACTCTAACACATCCAAACTAGTGTTTAAGATGAAAATAATGGATAGGCAGAAGGGTCAACTTACTTATTGGAGAAATACTACTAGACAATTTCTTTATACATGCCCCTCCTTGAAAAAAATAGTGTGTAGATGCATAGAACTGATTGGCTAATTATTCCTTTTACAAAGAGTTCTCTTCACAAAAAATCATCTTCTTGCTTTCTCTTAAAAAGCAAGTTGTTTTTTGTTGTTTTTTTAATGCGTACATGTCTAGCCATACAATTACCAACGCTCCTTGCTTTGCCTCAGTATTCCCAAATGAGAATCCTACACGGCATCAGCATCACCTGGGTATTTATTAAAAAGCATTTGTGAGCCTTTCCCCAATCCTACTGAATCAGAATCTCGAGATTAGAATATGTAGACTCTGTATTCGTAAGTGCTCCAGGTGACTCTGAGTGCAGGCAGAACTGGAAATCAATTCTCACACAATGTTGATTTCTAAAATATTGCATGATTTGATTTAAGAGGGGTTAAAAAGAAAAAGGCAAATAGATGAGTTTATAGAATACTTCTTTATCTTTATTTATTTATTTATTTATTTATTTATTTATTTATTTATTTATTTTATCCTCACCTGAGGACACTTTTTGCATTTATCTTCAGATAGAGCAGGAAGGAGAGAGGGAGGAAAAGAGAGAAACATCAACGTGAGAGAGTCACATCGAGTGGTTGCCAACTACACGACCCCAACCGGGACCGGGGACAAACTGCAACCGAGGTACGTGCCCTTAGCGGGAACTGAACCCAGGACTCCCTGGTCTGCAGGCCGACGCTCTAACCACTGAGCAAAACCGGCCAGGGCTCTCTCACTTTAATTTTTTTAAAATCACCTAATCATGAAATATTTTAAACATATGGAAGAGTACAAAACATAATAGGAGACTATTGTGTATCTACCAACTCCATTCCTCATTCATTTTATTGACTTGCTTCCCCACCAATGGTTTATTGGTAAATTAACCCTCTGTTCTTGATTTATTTCCATAACAGTACTTACATAGCTTGATATTTGTGAATTTGTTTGCTTTATGTGACCATATTTCCCACTAGATTGATGTTCCAAGAAGACAGGAAAATATCCATCTTATTAATTTATTATTGTTTTCTCAGCATCTAGCACAGTACCTGGCACATAGTAGATGCTCAGTAAATATCTATTGAATAAATGAATGAATGAGTGAATGAATAGACATATGTTCATTCCAAATGACATATTTCATTGGGAGAAGAAGATAAAATAAATTTATAAAATAATGATAAAAATAGACAGTATCCTTAATTGGGATAGAATTGAAAACCCAGAAATAAACCCTCACATATATGATCAAATGATTTTTGATAAGGGCGCCAAGACCACTCAATGGGGACAAGACAATCTTTTAAACAAATGGTGCTGGGAAAACTGGATATCCACATGGGAAAAAATAAAGTTGGATTCTTACACCATTTATGCATCAAAAGGATCAAGAACCTAAATGTAAGATCTAAAACAATAAAACTCTTAGAAGAAAACATAGGACAAGAACTTCATCACATTGGATTTGGCAATGATTTATTTGATACGACACCAATGGCACAGGTAACAACAAAAAAATAGACAAATTGGACTTATTACAATGAAAATTTTTGTGCATAAAAAGACAATATCAACAGAGTAAAAAGGCAACCCACAGAATGGGAAAAAAATATTTGCAAGGCATATACCTGATACAGGATTAATATTCAGAATATATAGAGAACACATAAAACTCAATAACAAAACAACAATGGGCATTAGGATGGCTACTATAAAAATAAAACAAAACAAAACAGAAAGCAACAAGTGTTGGCAAGGATGTGGAGAAGTTGGAACCCTCGTGTACCGTTGGTGGGAATGTAAAACGGTACAGTCATTGTGGAAAAGCAGTGTGGCAGTTCCTCAAAGAATTAAGAATAGAATTACCATATCTGGGACTTCACCAAGCCAGCAAAACAACTTTATGACTGTTTTGGTACCTGTGTGGTAATAAATTTCTGTGTGTGTGGCAGAATCCAGCCAGAAACTCGAATTCATTGTAAGGAGAGGATGTGGTCATGGCTGTCACCTACCCTAACTATTGAAGACTATGACAGCTACCAGTGAGAACCAGTAACTGTGAATATCCAAATTGCATAGGTCAGTTTGCCATACCTGCCAACTCTGGTAGAGGGGAGATGAGTCTGATTTCATTTTATTTTTAAAATTAAAAGAATGTGACATTTCCTTCTACAGTGCCAAGGAGGAAATGCATAACTATTCCATGTTTATTCTGCCAATGCTGCCAATGCCAACATTTGGAGTTTCTCTTTTACAATCACTATTAATGAAAGTCACTCTTTTAAATAGTCATACCTGGCATGTTAGAGACACACCTTGTTGGAACTGTGTGTCTATAATCTCAGCAAAAGAAGATGAGGTTCCTGCCTAGAAGATGTGGGAGCAGCGTCTCTCAGCACGTGGTCCTCCATGTTTTGTCTTGAGATATTCACTTCTCCCTTCATTTCTATTAAACCGATAGATATGAAGCACCTTCAACAGGCTAACCCTCTATTAGTCCCAGCAAGGATTAGAAATAAGAGTTAGATATAAATTCTGGAAGCACTAACTTTATAATCTTTTGAGAAATAAATAAATATGTGCAAACATCAGTCTATAACACAAATCAGAATTTTAAAACAGAGGGATAAATATCACACCAGGGGAGCTCTGATTGCGGGATGGTCAGGTTTCAGAGAGAAGGATGAGGTGAGTCTTGAATGAGAAGGAATTTGATAGAGAATGCAGAGGTTATTCCATGTGTGAGGACAGTCCCAGAGGTGGACAGTCCCAGAGGTAAGAAAGTCCTAGCATACACAGGGAAAAGTGGGTAGAAGATCACAGCAGGAGGCAAGACCAGAAAGAAGGTTTGGAATAAAATCTTAACCATGTCTGGAGCAGTCTGTACTTGACACTGAGGAATCCTGCCATATGGGCTGGTGAGGAAACCCAACCCCCCATCAGTTTACCAGCTGGACCCAACCACCAAGAGGATGGGTTCTTTTCTTTTTAAAATTTATTTATTATTAATTTTACAGAGCATAAATTCTTTTATCATGCAGGTTGGTAAAAACAAAACGGTTAATTAAGCCTACAAAAATCCTTTGACAGCTTCGGTCATTATTTGCTTTTCAATTATCCTCTCATATGTGGGCTTTTTTTTAACATTTAAAAAAATTGAGATATATGTTACATAACATTCAAATCACCATTTTAAAGTATATGCTTTAGTGGGTTTTAGTATATTCACTGTGCTGTGAAGCTGCCACCACTTTCTAATTTCAGAACATTTCTATCACCCCAAAAAGAAACCCTGTACCTATTAGCAATCACTTCCCCTTTTCCCCTTCTCCCAGCCCCCAGCAACCACTAATCCACCTTCCATCTCTATGGATTTTCCTACTGTGGACATTTCATAGCAATGGAATCATATGACATGCTGTCTTTCGTGTTGGCTTCATTCACTTAGCATAACGTCTTTAAGGTTCATCCATGTTGTAGCATGGTGAGTGCTTCACTCTTTCTTCTGTCTACATACATGGGCATTTTAAAGTGCATTCTGGACTGAGAGATAAGTAAGAGTCTTTCCCTTTGAAGATTTTTCTTGGAGGTAGAATTTTACCTGAGCTGGGGAACATGCAGTCCTTTTCGAGGAGGCAATTTCATTGTACAAACTCACCATGTGGACCTAATTTTTTCCCTCTCTGTAAGTACTCTCTGCTGTGCAGCGAGAGGCCCCCATAACAGGGCATGCTTTCCCTCTCTGCCAGGATATTGTAAACACCTTGTCCAGTCTTTAGCAGCAATGTAACTCAGAGATGCAATCAGGCAAGTGGCTGTCCTGCAGTTAGTTCCTTTGCTCTAATATAATAAGATATCACAGAGGAGAAATGTTGCTAGATATTCTGCTAATTGTAACTGAATGTAGCCTAAAATTACCAAGCCCGCTCTTCTCAATTACAGTGCATTTAGCTGCTACACACACAACATGGAATCAGAGGTAAACCAGACCGTTTAAGCTACAGCTAAATATAATTTACTGCTCTGTTTCAGAGCTTGGGCCCATGGGGGTGGAGTGAGGTGGGAGGGGGGGCTGCCATTGCTCTTTTCAGCAGGAAGTTGCTGTGTTTTCTTGTATTGTAAATCACCTCCCAAACATGAAGATTCCATAACTAGGAAAGCAATGGCCCCATTGGATCCATTCTAGATGCATGTATTAATATTACCTGTCACAGTATAAAGGGGGAAAGATTAGTTTATTTTTTAAAGTTTAAATCTCTTTTAACAGGTTATATAGGACATTCAAAATTTTTGGATTTTGTGATTTTCTTTTTTATAATCGTTTCTGTCTAGAAATTTATTTGCTAGCTGATTTCCGAAGGGCTTCCTTGGAAAAGATTAAATGTTCAGAAACCAGGAAGCTTTTTCTCACCCAAGTTCCTGGATAATTTGGTGTGTTTTCTTGGAGAGTCTAGGTAGGATTTAATTGTGAGTGTTTGAATGTCTGACGTAGGGACAAAGGCAGATGAACTGATGGGCAATCACTACTTGATGTCAGGACACAATTAATTAGAAAAGTACAGCATTATTTTTCTCTAAAACATGAAATTTTACTCATAGTTCTTATATGAACATGGACTAAGGAAAGCATGTCATGTAGCATTATTTGGCTACAAGAATGTATTGTGAGGAGGTCAACGAGGCGTGAGGACTAGAAGCCAGCCACGCTTATGGCATGTGTTTGACTGACGGACCAGTGTGCCCTTCCCATTCTCCTTGCCTGTCTCCAATCATCACTCACTTTCTCAGCCTCCTTTGCATCTAGGAAATGCCATGTGACACAGTTACACATAGAAAGCTTTTGCTTTTCTGACACAAGAGAACATGTTGCTCTTGTGACCTGCTTCTCTCTTCCTCCTTCCTTGAAAGTGGTGTGATGCAAATGCCATGTGACACAGTTACACATAGAAAGCTTTTGCTTTTCTGACACAAGAGAACATGTTGCTATTGTGACCTGCTTCTCTCTTCCTCCTTCCTTGAAGGGACAGCAGCCTTTGGGGCCAAGAGAACTGCAGAGATATTAGCCATGACATCACACCACTGAGCTGATGAATCAACACCATTAACTGCTTACTTCCTATTGTGTAAAGAATACAAACCCCTATTTGTTTAAGTCACTTTTAGTAAGATTTTTGCTGCTTGAATACACTGCTAACTAATACAGTTGTTTTTTTTTTTTTTTTTCATTTTTTTGTTCAGATAGAGTGGGAGGGAGAGAGAGAGAGAAACATTGATGTGAAAGTGACACATCGAGTGGCTGCCACCCACACGACCAACCAGGGCCGGGGACAAACTGCAACCAAAGTACATGCCCTTAGCGGGAACCAAACCCGGGTCTCTCTGGACCACAGGCCGACGCTCTAACCGCTGAGCCAAACCAGCCAGGGCACTAATACAGTTTTTGGATAGAACTTTATTATGTACCCATCCTCTGCTTTATTAATATTCACTCTGATACTTCTACCTAATACCCACCATTCCCCTCTTTTCTCTCTCCTATGTATTTCAGCACTGCGTAAAGTCTGTTTTTATTGTTCCCGCAGGTTCTTTTCATGGAAACTTAATAAAAGTTTAAGTTTTAAATTGGGGGTGGGGGTGGCGGCAAGGAAAGATCTATAAAATCCATTTCGAAAGAAATATATTCATGAGAAGTTTCAATTTCAAAATCTAATGTGTGTCACTCCATTTAGATAAAAATGTTTCCTGGGGCAGTTGCAACCCACACATGGCAGAACTAGTCGGTGTGGGAGAACAAGAAAGGGAAGCTGTGACTGTGTCGAAGTGCAAAGCTGATGAGAGCCTGTTTGTGTGTGAAGACGATCCTTTTCGAAACCCTCAGCCTTTCAGCATCTTCAAATGCCAAAAGCTGAGTGTGAAATAATCAGAGCAGAACAAATGGGGGCCTTATCATTGATTTTTGTTACAGTAATACACCTTTAAATTATAAAGAAAGATATATTTTTAGAAAAGATTAATCTCTCGTTTTAATCATTTTCAAATTATTTCCTTGAATATGTGCCTGTGGTCTGTTTAAGAGCATCTGGGTAGCTGGCAGATTGTGTTGTCTGTTAAGGATATTGTCCATTGTATCATGTAGTTTCCTGTTTATTTGGACTCTTGGGGAGAATGTTCTGTTTGATCATAGCACTGAGAATATTTATAGCTGAGCCGTAGTTTTATTTTTATCGCATGAATATTGTAGCTGATTTAACTGTCAATGGGACGCTGAGTTTTGTTTTATTAGGAGCTTTTAAAAAATTATCTAAAAAGGTGTACACGTTTCCCAGCATTGGTTCCTGTTATAAAAGAAGGAGTTAATTAGATCAGATTTTCATGTAATGGCCAAGAATGACACCTCCATTTGATGTTTCCAGCATTGATTCAGGATATGCAGTGTTAACTAACAGTATATGAATTTTTAAAACTTTATTTACTGCTATCACCAACTTAAGGAATGTTTGTTATAATGACAATAAAATAAAGGTTAATGGGCATTTTAATTAAGTAACAAACAATTGTAAAAATATGTAATTCCTTCAACATCACAACTGAACTTTATTTTTCACCTGTGTCAAGTCCAAAATGGACGTTCCTGATCAACATAAAACTGTCCTCCAACCCAGATTCCTTCCAACTTGTGGCTCCACTACCTCCAGTACACAGCTTCTAGGACTGCCCTTCTGCTCTGTATCAACCCTGCAGAAGAGGAAAGATGACGGAGCCTGGGGAGGTTTTATGGGCTAGGCTACTCATATTTTATTGGCCAAAAGTCAGCCACAAGGCCACACCCAATTGCAAGGGAAGCTGGGAAATGAAATCTAGCTGTGTGCCCAGGAAGAAGGAGGAAAAAGGGTAAAGGAAGACCTAGCCAGTCTTTGCCACAGTGAAATAGATAATGAAGTAAAAGATACAGAGAGTTATAACCTGAAGTGGGATGCAAAATTCAGTTAACTCTAATCACTAGGGAAAAGATAGGCTACACCCCAAGGGGGACCACAGAATTCTATCTACCCAAATCATATGTTAAACAGTGAAAGAGGCTATGATAAAAATAGGATAAGGGTGAAATTTGAAAGACACTGTGGGGACACCATGGCACACTCCTCTCTGGTGACATCATAGGCAGAACCACTCCCATATAAAAAGCTGCTCAGTGTGTTAACCCGTTGTTCAAATAAAATCATCCTGGAAAAATTCCCAGTGTCATGCATCTTACTGATAATCTGTATTGCAGTTCCAAATGGCTCAGCCTGCCTGAAATGCCTTCCTGCCCCCCTTGGCTGTTCAAAGTGACTTTGCTTCCATGGAAAAGGTATAGAAGGTATGCAAATAGTGAAGCCACTCAAATTTGTAGTATTATTCTTTTGTGTTAAGTTTTGGGAGTTTTATAACCATCTGTGATGATCTGTTATTTAAAGGGTTTAAAATTTTTAAAATATGTTTTTATTGATTTTTTTAGAGAGACAAGAAGGGAGAGAGAGATAGAAACATTGATGTGAGAGATAAACATTGATCAACTGCCTCCTGCACGCCCCTTACTGGGGATCAAGCCCACAACCCAGGCATGTGCCTTGACTGGGAATTGAACCAGGACCTCTCAGTCCAAGGGACAACGCTCAATCCACTGAGCCGCACTGGCTGGGCAAAAGGGTTTGAAATTTTTAAGAGCCTCTAACAAGTTAGCCTTGTGATTTTATTTTGAAATGATAAATTGGTACTTGATTTATGATTTCCATTTGAAAGTTGTAAAATAATTGAATATGTTCATAAATAGTATTTGGATATTTAGAAGAATCCAATTTACTACATGTATATGTTAGTTTTATTAGAATTAAAAGCCAACTGCAATGTAGAAAGATTTTACTTGCTAGGTTTGTAATGTTGCCCCATCAGGCATTTGAAATATTTCAGAAAATCAAACATATTAAATTTGTAAGGGTAGTTGAAAATAGTTTAAGAAACTTAATTACATGTGTAAAGGTGATCAATTGTTTGAGAAAATTTAATCTTCTTAAATTTGTAAGTTAATTAAACACAAATCAAACAACAAAAAAGCAATTGTTTTCATTTTTATATAAAAATCGCTTTTTTTTTTTTTTTTACAAATAGAACAACTAAATTTATAGGTTATGTTTGAAGACTTTAAAAAATGAAAATAAAGTGTCCAACTTTAACAAATTGAATAGTAATTAAATGGAACACATATAAATAGTTCATTTTGTTCACAAATCCCTCACAGTTTAAATACTTAATTGACAGGAGTACGGAAGGGGAAAGAGAGAGAGTGGTGGGCATTTAATAAAATGCAGGACCAATAACACAAACAAATTAGTTTCTAGGCTGGAAATTGCCACATGGTGTCTTCAGCAAAACAAGACAAAACAAACAAACAAGAAATAATCTTTAGATATCACAATACCAACATTTGTAAATCAAAAAAAGGTACGATGGGTTGCTATATTATATACACACTAAATTCTCACAAAGTGAGCTTGGTAGTGACTCAGAAATTAATTTGGTCTCTTTCCTGAGGCCTCCTAAAGATTCAGGGAATTTTCTAGGTCAATGTTGCCTTACAAATTGACATCAGACTCTAGCTAGAAGTAAGGCATGACTCCACCCAAATGACCCCCTGACCTGAGCCTCTGGTGTTGCCTTTGCCCACAGAACAGAGATGAGTCCAGCTGGGCCTTGTTGGGAAGCTCTAAAGAAGCCTTGGAGGAATGGACAGTAGTAAGAAGCTAAAAGGGTCTCGGGACCTGAAAACTAAGCTGGGGCCCCAGAGGAAAGGGCCTTGGAAGCCTACTTCCTTGCAGGGGAGTAGGGTGTTGAGGCATATGGGGAGAACCAGTGGAGCTGACAGGCAAAATTAGGGCCATTCCAAGAATTCTGTGAAGAGTAGGCAAGACAGAGCAGGGGCAGGGGCCCCAGAAAATGGGTCTGACCACAATCCAAGATGGCACCAGGGCACTGTGTTGACACAGCAACTCTGGGAGCACATAAAAGGAAAAGGGAGGGTCCTATGGGAATAGGTTACTCTCATAATGGAAATGTCTGGCCAGTTGGTGTTGAGATATAGAGAAGAACAGAAACTAAATGTAACCAGCTCCCTTACCAGCCAAGGGGAAAGAGAAGGGACAGGAGAGTACTATGGGAAAGTGGATGATGGAATAGACATTAATGCCCTGATGCTTTAATATCTGTGGCAATAATTATGATGTTAACTGTGAACCAGGTGAAGAAGGAAGGGAGCAGCATACGCTAAGATCTGAGGTGTAGGGGTGAGAGCATAATGCTGTGCAAAACTGCAGCTGGTTGGTACGAGGTGTGGAAAAGGAAGAGGCAAGAAATGGGGTTGCATTAACAGCATTCCTTCTAGATGATAGTGATGCCGTCCTCAGCCATGACAACTGAAAATGTCTCTAGGCAATGCTGAATGAGCCCCTGAGAAACAAAGTCATCTGTGTTTAGCAACCATTGTTCTAGAATGTAAGCTCCATAAAAACTGGAATTCTTTCCTTCTATACCTCCAGCACCCATATGTGGCACTGGATAAGTATGTGTTGAGTGAATGAATGACTTACAGATAGTAATAGAGCAATAGAAAAGTAGTAGTAATATGACAATAAAACTCTGAAACTTCCCTGGATTAAGTAGGTAAAAATTGATTGATATGAGAGGGCCAAGAGAGATTTATCTCAGTAAATTAAGAAAGAAATAATGGTTATACATACAATGGAATATTAATCAGCCTTAAAAAAAGAAAAATCCTGTTATATGCAAAATATGGATGAACCATGAGGACAGAAGGACAAATACTGCATTATTCCACTCATACAAGATATCTAAAATAGGCAAACTCTTAGAAACAGAGTACAGAATGGTGGTTTCCAAGGGCTGGGGTGGTGCAGGATGGAGGCGGGAACAGAGAAATAGGGAATTGCTACCCAATGGGTATAAAGTTTCAGTTGGGCGAGACAAGTAAGTCCTTGAAATCTGCTGTACAACACTGTGCCTACAGTTAACAATACTATATTGTGCACTTAAAAATTTGTTAGGAGGGCCCTGGCCATTTTTGCTCAGTGGTTAGAGTGTCAGCCTGTGGACCAAAGGGTCACAGGTTGGATTCCTAGTGAAGGGCATGTACCTGGGCATGTACAAGGTTTGATCCCTGGCCCCAGTCAGTCCTGGTCAGGGTCGTCCGGGAGGTAACTAATCAATGTGTCTCTCTCACATCGATGTTTCTCTCTCTCTCCCTCCTTCCTTTCCACTTTTTCTAAAAACAAATGGAAAAATATCCTTGGGCGAGGATTAAAAAAAATTGTTAGGAGGGTAGATCTCATATTAAGTGGTTTTACCACAATTTTTTTTTAAAGAAAGAATGATTTGTTTATGCTTACATTTTTAAAGTTATTTTTCTAGTTGGTCCATTGTTTGGTTTATTTCCACATGCTAATAATAAACATGTTTACCATTATAACTATATTTGTAATACATTTAAACACAGATGTGTTACTTCTCTGAAGTTTCCAACATTCCCACTGTAAAACAGCTTCCGTTTAGTCCACAGAGCCCATTATATTACTTAAGTGAGGAGACCACTAATCACCTCGTGATAGCAACAAGAGGCAAAGGGCAAAATAACCAGGATGCAATAGCAATGTCTCAGAGGAAAATCTGGCTGAGTTGGCAGGGTGAGTAAGATTTTGGCAGATCTGGGAGGCAAGGCCGAGGAGTTAAGACAGTGAGCAATGGAGAGCTATGAGGTACGTGTTGAACACAGTTTCATGCTGTCAGCAATGCCCTCTGAAGATTCTTCAGGCATTGGAGGGCATGGAAGACAATAGAGGGGAGATTATGGATCAGATGGGCTTCGATGCAAAATGAACCAAGGAAGCTGGCTGCTGGAGCTCAGACTATTGGAATGGACTGTGGGAAGTACTGTACAGCTTTATTTCTGTAGAGTGAGGACAGAGATCTCATAAGGCTCACATTGCTGGTGTACAAGTCACTGAATTTAGCAATGTAACGATGATAATTTTCCTTTTATAAACAACTCTGAGAGAGGGTTACAAAGGCAGGGTCATGAAGACCTGGACAAACCAACATTTTCAATGCTTTAGATAGTGTTGGCCATTGAGTCAAATCCAGTGTTATCTGAGAATGAAGGCATTATTTTGTCTCAGCTTTAAGATAGGATTCTAGGATGAAATCTTTATTCAAAAAAATTTTTTTCCCTTAAGATCTGGAGAATAATTTTGAGCTATTATGAAGTTACAACCTCTTAGCTTGCTTTTTTAACTTTTATGGCACTGGCAGAGAAAGCCAGAGAAGCCCTATATGTTCACTCTTCTTATCTCCTTGACAGAATCCCTAGTTTTTCAGCTGGAAATATGGATACCCAGAAAACACACCTTATTAACTAGCTTTCCTTGCTAGATGCTAAATTCTGACTAATGAGATGGGGGCAGCAGTATCATGTGGAAGCTTCTGGGAACTTTCCTTAAAAGCCACCCAGTGTCTCTTCTCTGTCCTCTCTCTTCTGTGACCCTTCTATCTTGCTGCTATGACCCAGATATGGCTGTCCTGGGCTATGAGGAGGCAGGTTACTCGTAAGGATGACAGAGTGGGGAGGCAACGTGGGCTGGGGCCTTGAGGACTGTGGAGCTGCCATACCAGCCCTGGACTTCCTACCTGGACCCACACACGAGACTGAGATAATCTCATATTTGTGTTAGCCTCTCTTTGGGGGGATTTTCTGTTACTTGTAGTCAAAACTAATCCTCAGTAATACAAAAAATAACATTTGGTTCTATTAACTTTCATGTACCTTATTTAAAATATTTTAAAACTTCTCTCCCCATTCATTCTGTCCTCCCCACCATGTGTCTCACATGTAGTTGATAAATGACCTCTTAAAGTCCTGGCTGAATCATTTCACTGCCCACCTCTTGTAACCGATGTTTGAACATCTTCAGTGTCTTCCCTTTTCCCTCTAACCATGTTACACCTTCCCAGCCTGGTGTGTAAGGGCTGCACTCTGTATCCACCCTACCTTTCTAGCCTTCTTCCACCACTCCTTCTACTTGGCTTAAACGGCCCTCTTTTCCTGAAAGGTAGATCTTCATCTCTGCCTCTTAAAGTTCTCCATCTTCAAGGCCCATCTGAAAGATCACCTTTTCCATGCAGATGTTCCTCCTTTCTCTCCATAGGATGGGATCGCTCTCTTCATGCTACAACCACAGCACCGAGTCTCTCTCACCGGACAGTTATACTCTGTGGTGCCCTTTAATTGTTCGGTCTTTATTTTATTTCCACCCTAGAGCGCAAGTTTTGTGAAAGCAGAACTATGTTTATTCATCTGTGTAATCTCTACTGCACTTGTTTGGGACAGATGCTTCATAGTTAAATGTGGGATTGAATGGCCAAGGCTTCTTGGCATAGAAAGAAATCAATATGATTCATTGATCATTGGTTTACTTTAGATTTTACTGTTTAGTCACTTTCATATCTTCCAGTTTTTCTTGAAACAGAATCCTATACTGTTTTGCATATTTAGTTGTCATTTCTTATTAAATGGAAACCTCTTGATATGAGGGTCTGTTTTAAACTTATTTTCTATTTCCTTCCCTGTCATCTCTCCACCCCCACCTCTAATAGCTCTTAGCTCAGTGTCATACTCACTGAATTGTTTAAAATACTTGTTGAAGAAATGAATGAATGAATGAATGAATGAATGAATGAATGAATGAAGTCAAGGTACATCTTCCTTGATATTGTTCACATTTCTTTTCCCAGACCTTGTTTTTTCTTTTCCACTTTCGGGGCCTGCCACTCATTCTGATGCTCTCCGTTTTCTTCTGCTAAGTTGCCCAAGCATCATTCTTCAGGAACCATTCCTAACTCTTTTCAGAACTCCCAGGTGTCCATGAACCAAAGAGAAAAAATAATCCAGCCTTTCTTTAGTCTCCATATAATGAAAAAGTGATGCAGGACCAAACAGCTTGAGGTGCTAAATACTGTTTAAAAGGCACGATCATCACACAGGCAGGGTTTTTAGATATCTTCATGGATATGTTTAATTTTTTGATATGTTAAAATAAAAAAGCTGCTAGGAGGCCAAGAAGAATAATGCCATGCATTTACCACTCCAAGATAAATATTGTTTTTATAGCCAATCAAGGTCTATTCTTGTTTGTTATTCATCTGAGCACATCCTACCACTTTCCAAACTGGATTGAAAGTAGATTAAGATCTGTTCATTTTCTGATTTTAGGCTTGCAAAGTATCCCCAGGAAACATCCCCAGGAAGAGATTCTCTTGTTACTTTGAAACAAAGTTGGCAATGATGCCCAAGACAGCACCCCAGCAGAAGGATTTATAGCCAGTAGGTTTCCCATGGATATCGCCAAGTAGAAGGATTTCTTTTCCAAAGACCACACTGTTTCCTAACATAGCTTTCTCCATCTACTTTCCCTGGTATCCCTCTTTGATGGTGTCTTGTCTGATTAAACCATACTCACTGGGTGAGCATCCCCAGAATTACACAGTTGCATTACTAAATTGCTTTGGTAGAGCTTTTTAAAGTTCAAATTTTATAGCCAATAATAGATTGGCTTTTTAATTCCCTTCTTTTGCCCAGCTCAACCAACAGTCCTTTGTCTCATCTGTTTTGCCACTGAGGAATAAGGTCCTACTATCTGGGTCTGTGGGTCATACCCACACATTCAGACTATACTCCAAGTGGCCTTAGGTATTTGAAGTGGTGAATCTCCCAAAACTCACATCCCCTTTTGTGAACATATCTCCTCAACTCCCCTCATCTATTCTTCCTCCTCTTCTGTTTAGACAGTTCCCATAGGCCACTCCCAGGAGTCATTCAACCTGCATCGAATCACAGTGTTATCAGCTCTCCTCATTTCCAAAGTTTTTCTAGATTTAATAGAACTTTTTTGACAGATTGTCTCATAAGCCCTAAGTTAGGCTGTGGGGAGATAAGATAAAGGCATGGTTCCTGCTCTTAGTAGGAGGGGTATATAGCTTCCCATTTTCTTTTTTTATACTTGGCATCCCTCCAATCATTGGTCCACATGGATAGAACATTTTCTGGGAATCGCCATGGTTTTTAGGGATGTGGGCTACACCACATGGCCCTATTACTTAAGCAAGCAAAAGACATTCAGATGTATCTCTCCCACTCCTCTCTCCTTATCTCAAATATTTTGTGTCAGAGATGGCCTAATTTGACTTTCCCTGTATAATACAAGAGAGATTTGAGAGAGAAGGGACTCCCTTGTTGCTTGGAAACAAATTAAACTTGGATCTGGGGCATTGGCACTACTTACTGGTTGACTCCTATTATTTTACCCTAATAGGTATCTTGCATGAAAATCTGGTAAGAAGGTCCAAGAAGATCTATAAGACATGGAAATCTCAAGATATAGGGAAACCTAAAGAGCATCAGGAATAAAAGAGTGCTGGTATAGAGTCTATCAGCTGTCCCAAGGAAATCTAGGAAGAGAGGATGGGATGAAAACTATGAAAATACAAATCTGTAAAAGGTTATATTTCCTTTGCTTTGACTCCTCTCCTCCCCTGCCACTCCCGGGCTTGCCTCATCTTTGATCTGAAGAAAGTAAGTGCCTGTTGCTCTTTTCTGGGAAAGGGGAAGTCCACAAGAATCAGTGTTGCTAGTTCTCTAGCTAAGCCATCTCCACTGGTGGCTCTCACTAAAGGTATCATCTTTCTACTTAATCTTCTGCCATTAGCATCCACTAGGTTCACATGTCCTCCTTGTTAACTTAATTTTTGGACTTTATCAACTTTAAAAATGTCTCTCTTCTTTTTAATTTTGAGTTACACTATAAAGCCTTCTTCAATGAGCTTAGCCTTGGGTGGCACCATGCCTGATCTTGGCCTTCTCCCATCAACTACATAAGCATGGGGATAGGGACATCCAGGACAGTCCCCTCAAATGAGAATTAACAGGGATAATAACTACTGGAGATTTTTGAGATTTCTTAAAGTTTTATTACCTCCTCAGTGTTTCTCTTTCTCTCTCTCTCTCTCTCTCTCTCTCTCTCTCTCTCACTCTGTGTGTGTGTGTATGTGTGTGACTCTATTTTCACCAAGCAATAAAAACCCTTAAAAACAAAAAGGAGAAAGGAAATTGTGTACTGCATCAGAAACAGCAGAGGATGAAATTGAGAGGTGGGACACAGAGTCTCTATGCCACTCAGAAAGTCATTCTAGGCCAGCAATTTTCAACTAGTATGCTGTGGCACACTGGTGTGCTGTAAGAATTTTTAAAACATGCAGTACCTGACTATTTAGTTAGGGGCACTGACCTCTCTTCTCTTAGATTGTCAAATAAAAAAATGACGAGAGCCAACACAACAATAACCTTTTGGTGTGAATGAATCAAAATTATACCCATGTTTTTGTCAGATCGGCAAAAAATATATATATATTTTGGTGCGCTGCAGAATTTTAGTAATTCTTTTATGAGATGAAAAAAGTTGAAAATCGCTGGTCTAGGCCAAGGGAGAGCATCAAAGTAAACAGTCACTGGACCCTGGGAGGAGAGAAAGCAAGAGAAATCCTTGGGACTTGTGTTATCAGTAAGAATGGAAGGGCTGAGGAAGGACCTTGCTGGGGTTAAAAGAAGAGGGTTGTCACCTAAAGAAAGGCCCAGCTCCCCAATACTTCTGTGGTATTGTAGCCGGTCTTCAATATTTCTGTACATTTGTAAATTAAATGAATGAGAGTCCAGGTACAGTAAACTAAGACTTGGGGGCTTTTCCCTGCAAGCACCATTTTGTTTCAAGTCAGAGGGTCAAGATTCAAGTCCTGGCTCTTGAGACTCCTGGCTGTATGATCATGGGTCTGTTGCTTATACTCTTTGAGTTCTTGGTTTCTTCATATGTGAGAGGAATAATAATATCTGCCAGCCCACCTCTCAGTCAACAGGTATCCGTAGAGTGCCATTATACTCTAGGGACCGAGCTAGACGCTAGAAGCCAGCCGTGAATGAGACACATACGGTCCCTGCTCTCTTGTAGCTTCCATTCCAGTTTTAAATTGGATGTAAACAAGTAACTATAAATGTGACATGTGACAATGCCACAGTGAAAAAGAGGCTGGACTTATGGGCACAGTCTCCAGAACACCTAACCTAGACTGGAAGGTCAGAGAAGGCTTCCTTGAGAAAGGAATTTGAGCTGAGATGCTAAGGATGAGTAGGAAGAGTCAGACAGATGATTCTTGGGTCAGGTGCCATGGTCATTACTTTACATGTATCATTTATCTCTCCCAATAGCCACCAGATCACGTAACTATTCATTGTGGAGCCAGAACTGAAACTCAGACAGCCTGCCCCAGCCCTTTAATGCTATAATATGCTTTAAAATAAAAATTCAGTCTGGCCAGTGTGGCTCAGTGGTTGAGCATCGACCCATGCACCAAGAGGTCGCTGGTTCAATTCCTGGTCAGGGCACATGTCCAGGTTGTGGGCCCGATCCCCATTGGGGGGCCTGCAGGAGATGGCTAATCAATGTTCTCTCTCATCGATGTTTCTATCTCTCTCTCCCTTTCACTTCTCTCTCTCTAAAATCAATAAAGGAAAAAAATTTTTTTAATATTCAGCACAGACACAAAGGCAGTATGCCAATGTCATATATCGACAGTTTAGACCCAGAAGGAATCATTTCTCCCCAAATCTCTTTTGAATATTTCTATTGTTGTAGGAGGTGTTTCCCAAGGCCACTGAAAATGTGAAAAAATGAAAACAGCTTCTTTTTAAAGAAACTTATGAGGAATAAATGACTGTTAGTCAGGCTGTTTCTCTCTCTGGTCAACATCCTGGCAGGAAACTTCCAAGCACAAGAGTCTTGAGAAGGAAGGAGTGTTTTCTCTTGCCTATAATTTGGTTTCCTGTTTTGCTTTCCAAAATTTGCATAGCCATTTTTTAAATGCTTTTAGGAAAAGTGGGTTTTTAACATCTTTTCCATGAAGCAAGATTTATGTTGGTGAGTGATCAGCCACAGGAATTGCACAGGATCAGCTTGAGTTCCCTGGATATTAATTCTGCTACATCTTTTCTGAAGCCAATCCTGTGCCCTTTCACCTACTCACTTAGAAATATCCACTTCTTCCTCTCTGCTGTCACCCTGGTCCCACATGTTCCTGTGGCACTTTGTCAAGCTTATTTTTGTTTATGCCTGTTGTTCTACTAGACTGTCAGATCCTTGGAGACAGGAACTGTTTGCCTCATGTGTTTATGTGGTGCCCAGCACATAACAGCCACTTAATAGATGTTTCTAGAATGAACGAACAAACAACGGCCGCTTGAAGGATATCAGCATTGACTGAGTACCTACTTTGTGACAAGTGCTATGTCAGTGCCTTGCATGCATTATTTCATTAAATTCTCACAAGCCTTGTAAGCCATTAAATTCTTACAACTTACAGGCACTTACTCTTATTCCCCATTTTTCAGAAAAGGAAATGGGGCTTAGGGAGTTAAGTGAATCACACAGGTAGTAAACAATGGAGCCAGGAGTCAAGCTCAGGTGTTCTTTCCCATTGTACCTCTTTGACTCCTCCCCTAAAGTGGCAGGTGGAGGAAGTCAGCAGCTCAGAGGCTTTGCTCATCCTTATGGGTACTGGCCAGTTTTTGAAAGCTTTCTCCCATTTAGCTTGGTAAAGCTTGCTTTGGAGCAACTCCAGCAGGATGAGGATACGGGGGCAATCATGGGATGGGGAAAGGAAGGAGGGGTGGGGTCAGCCAGGCCAGGGCTCAAATCCTGGTTTTGCTACTTACCAGCTGTATTCAACAACTCTGTATCTCTTATAGAAGGACAATACACCGGCCTGCCACATAGGAGAGTGGTGTCCATCAGAAATTTCAAGTAGAATGGCCAGCACACAATGAGTGCTTTATAAAGGGTAGCTGTCTTTAATGTGAAGCTGCCTGGGAGGTGCCAATGTCACAGCATCAGGGGCCCAAGGCAGCCCTGTCCTCTAGCTCTAGCAGGCACAGCTCTGTCCTTGTGCCTGGAGCGCCCTTCTCTCCCTTATCTACCTGGATGACATGATCCTCCACAGGACACCTTCCCCTATCTCCCTCAGCCACTGCGTAGTAGGTTTGCTGTTTGTTCATTTAGGGTTTGGTTGGTTGGCTGGTATAAGAGGGATCTGCAGGCCCAATTTATCCCTTCCCCTGTTTTTGTATGGCTCACAGAATAACAATGGCTTTTATATTTTTAAATAGCTGAAAATTACTACACTATTTAATGACAGATGAAAATCATATAAAATTCAAACTTCAGTGTCCATAAATAAAGTTTTATTGGAACACAGCCATGCTCATTCATTGACATATTGTCTATGTCTGTTTTCCTGCTACAATCACAGAGCTGAGTAGTTACAACCAAGACTGTATTGTCTGTGAAACCTATAATATCTCCTACGTCCCTTTATAGTAAACGTTTGCCAATCCCTGGTATAAGCAAATAACAACAGAAGATTCCTCACTCAGAAATAGTCAACCAAACCTTTTCTTCTTCCCCCTCCTTACTCTATCCCCAAATATAGCCTCAGGTCAGAAATTATTATTATTTTTTATTGAGATGACATTGGTTTATAACATTATATAAGTTGCATTATATATATGCAACATTATAATTTGGCATCTATATATACAGTTGACCCTTGAACAACCTGAAGGTTAGGGATTCCAACCCCCATGCAGCCAAAAATCCAAATGTATAACTTTTGACTCCCCCCAAAATTAACTACAGTCATCCCTCAGTATTCTTGGAAGATTGGTTCTGAGACCACCCCACCCCCAACATCCTACAGTCAGCCCTCTACATCCTATGCTGGCTGAATCCACAGATGTGAAACCTGGGGATACATAAGGCTGACTGTACATTTATTGAAAAAACAATGCACATATTAGTGGACCTGCACAGTTCAAACTCATGTTGTTCAAGGTCAACTGTACTAACTACATTGTGCTCACCACCACAAGTCTAGTTCTCATCCAACACTATACAGTTGACCTCCTTTGCCCTCCCTCCAATCCACTTCCCTTCAGAAATTATTTTGGATTAACAAACCACAAATACTTCCTGAGAATTTCATGCATGTACACCATTCTTTGCACTTTCATTTTATTTGACTTAATCACACCTTAGCTCAGCACAGAGGAGGGAGAAAGCAGAAAGCAGAAGCAGATGAGGAGGAGAAAGAAAGAGCAAAAGAAGAGAAGGAGAGAAGCCATGAGAAGGATAAGCAAAGTCATAAATAAATGTGTTCCAAACAAGCAAATCTATAAAGAGCCAAGAAAGGGAAAAGTTTAACTGAAGTTTATAAATTCCCCTGCTTTCTCTGCAACTGACATAATCATGTCATCTTCAAGAAAGCCTAACAGTTTTGTCAAGATGGCAACAAGAAGCAATAACACCAGTTAGAGAAGATGATGAACCAAGCAACTGTTGTTGAAACAATTTAGTATTTATTCAACTGAGGAACTGACCAGTTGACAGAGATGAACTCAAAACCCATGGCAAAATTTGGCTGTCCTAGCAAATGAGCTGAGGAGTCAGAACTATCTAAAAGTAGTTATCAAATCCCTTAAAAAAAAAAAAAGAAGCAGCAATTTTAGCATTAAAACCTTAATGTTGAAAGACTATCATAATCAACAAGCCCTAAAGGTGGAAAGATAAGAACATTATTTTAAAAATTAAAAAGTCTACACATTCATTTGATTAGCATAAATCTTACTCTATTGATACAAAGAAAAGCCCCAGTGATGATAACACCAGAGGTCTGGTTTTATCTTCCATGCCTATGGACCTCCTAGCAAGATTTCTGAGCACAGGCATAGGAATTATGGAAATACCAGAATGAGCCTAGCAAAGGATTTCTCCATTTTAAGACAAAGACCAGAAATGAAGACCACAAGTGTGCACGTGTGTGCCAAAGTCAAGTCCCACTGGGCTTTGTTTCTTCCGAGTGTGCACTTGATACAGAGGAGAGATCTCATCTAAGCAGGACGCACAGAGGGATGTGAAAAGCTGAAAAATCTCATTTCCTCACTTCCCAGGCACTTGCTAGTAACAAAAGAAGATTAAAAAATGAAAGCAGAGAAGCAAAAGGCAAAGCAGTACAAGCAAGATTGTGAAACCCTGGCAACGCTTTCTACACCCTGGTTCATTTAGCATTTGCTTGTGCTCCTGGCTCTCCCAGTTCAGGGGTCCCACATTTCCCATTTGGGGGAACTTGTTCACAAGTTTATGCAAAAACTGTAATGGGCACCCCAACAGTTCACTACCACAAATTAGATTGTAAAGGGGGTAAAGAGAGAATTGAAAGGAATCATTCTAATCAGTACTCCTCAAAACTGTCAAGGTCACGAAAAACAGTTGAAAAACTGTCACAGCCAAGAGGAGTCTAAGAAGACATACGACTAATGTACTGTGGTATCCTGGACAGCTGTGATATTTAGAGCTCATATACAAGAAACTGTGCATTTTATCCCCTTAGACGTGCAACTTTTTCAAGTCTAAATTACATTTTAATTTTAATTAGTTTGGCCAGTTATATCTCTTCAGCTGAGATTAAAATAATAATAGACTCAAACCATGCAGGGTTTTCTTGCAAATTTGTTTCAAAATATAACAGATAAGGAATAAGACTTAAATCTTGAAAGCATATCTTTGTTATGAAATCCATTAATAGCATTTTTATCAACCTCTGATTGTTTTAGCACAAACCTTGAGGAAATGGAAAATTTTTGTTTGAGATGCAATCCAAGTAGCAGAGAAATAGTTGTTGAGGAAACAGAAGACCTGAATAGAGCAGTAGAATAGTATAAGGAATCAGAATGGAGCAGAAAGAGCACAGGCTTTTGGGGGGCTAACAGCCAAGGGGTTGAATCCTAGATCCATCCCTTTACAGCTGAGTAACCTTGTCCAAGTCACTTTTGGAGCCTCGGCATCCTCCTCAGTAAAATGGGAACAAGACTATCACCTTTGCCAGGTTGTTGTAAGAAACAGAGGCAGTGTTTGCAGAGTGCCTTTTATATGTACTCTCAGCAAACGCTTGTTCTAACAAGAAAATACCATTCCCAGTCTCAAAGAGCAAACAGTTTAGCAAGGGTACAAGCAAGTATGAACACAGAACAACTGGAAGCCAGGTTCATAGGAAGCAGAGGAAGGAAAAAACTTAGGTCAGCTAAAAGTGAGTGCTCCGTGAAAAGAATAGCTTTATTTGCATCAGCAGAGTTTTTTGGAAGGCAGGAAAGACTAATAAACTTTAGCCTTTTGGCATAACTGAACTCAGTTACAGCAGTTCTGCTTAAGTCAAGTTTGTAAAGACGGGTTTCCCTATAACCCTCAGATCAAAGTCTTCTAAAACTAGTACATTCCTAGACTCAAACAAAAAAACCACTGGATCTTCAAAAATGATGCAAGGAAAGTGAGTCAAGAAAATGCTTCCCAAAGTGCATTTCGGATGTTATTTAGGGTGGGAGGTGGGGGTGGGAGTTATACAATTGTATAATTTTGAAGCTGTTGGGTTAAATTAGTTTCTAGCCCTGGCCAGTTTGGCTCAGCAGTTAGAGCATCCGCCCGTGGACTGGAGAGACCCAGGTTCGGTTCCTGCTAAGGGCACGTACCTCGGTTGCAGTTTGTCCCCGGCCCCGGTTGGGGTCGTGTGGGTGGCAACCATTTGATGTGTCTCTCTCACATTGATGTTTCTCTCTCTCTCTCTCTTCCTCCCTCTCTCCCTCCTGCTCTATCTGAAGATAAATGCAAAAATGTCCTCGGATGAGGATAAAAAATAAAAAAATAAAAATAAATAAATAAATTAGTGTCTAGCCCTAGCTGGTATTGTTCGGTGGTTAGAGTATCAGCATGTGCACCAAAGGGTGGTCATTTTGATTCTTGGTCAAGGGCACATACCTGGGTTGCAGGTTTGATTCCTGGTCTGGGCGCATGCAGGAGGCAATTAATCAACTCCCTTCCATTCTCTCTAAAAATCAATGAAAAAAATACCCTCAGGTGAGGATTAAAAAAAAAAAATTAAACTAGTTTCTAGGCTTCTTTAAAAAGTAATGCATATACCTGAGAAGAGTTCAAATGGTAGGAAAGAGCACAAAATGAAAAGCAAGATTTCTTCTCACTTCACCTTCTATGCCCCACTTCTTCACGGAATCAAGAATTGTTGCCCGTTTCTGGTGTATCCTTCCAGAGCCATTGTACACATCTATAAGCATCTTCTTTAGTCAAGATACAGGCGAATATAGGCAAAAAGCTGAGACAAGTGGTCACACATTAAACACAATTCTGCACCTTCCTTTGTTCACTTAATATAGTATCTTGGGGGAAATAACAGTTTGTTTAGATCAGTAGTTCTCAACCAGGGGTGATGTCTAGAGACATTTTTGATTGCCACTACTTAGGAAAGGGGGCACTGCAGGTGCTACTGGCAAGTAGTGGATAGAGTTCAAGGATGCTGCTAAATATCTTAGAGTGCGCAGGCCAACCTCCCACAACACAGAATTATCTAGCCCTAAACAGCAATGCTGCTGCTGCTGCGAAACTTTGATTTAGATCTATCTCATTTTAATGGCTATATACTGTTCCACTCTATGAATGAATTATAATGTAAATAACCAGTACAAAACAGTGGTCATTTAGGTTATTTCACATCTTTAACTAGAAAAAAATACGAAGTAAATACTCTCATGCAAATGCAGAAGCATATGGATAACATTCTGTAAGTGGAATGGAGAGGTCAAAGTGTGAGTGCACTTTTATCATAAATATTGCCAGTTGCCCTCCAAAGATGATGCAGCAACTTACATTGTCTTCAACAATGCATGCAAATTCCAGCTTTCTCATATCCTACCCAAAACAGTGTAGTAACATAATATTTTATATTTTCCAGTCTGAGTGGTTAAAATAAAGTTGTTTAAATTTGTATTTACTTATTATAAATGATGTTCAACATTTTTATACATTTAAAATATATTATTTTTAATATATTTTAATATATTTAATATCTGATCAGTTTTATTTAATGCAGGACCTCTCAGAGCCTTTAATGTTCATTTATATTATGACTCTCCAAGAGATAGCTTTCAGTATTTCTGTTTTTTATCCTTATAACTTTATTTTTAAAATAGATGTCTTGACAAAATATAGTCTGTAAAACTCTCTTTGAGAATTACTGAACACAAGACACCAGTCTAAGATTGACTTGTGAAAGGATTTTGTAAAATTTCCAAGGAATGCATAAGTGACTTACCAGTTACTTGGTGGCATGCTTTCTTATCGGATAGGGAAACCCCTAACCTATGGTGAGAAGCAAGATTAGTCAGACTTGGGTGTTATAGATCCTATCACTCTTCCACCAAGTGTACTAATCAGTGCACATTTTCCTTTTTATTAGATTGGGGTGACATTGGTTAATAAGATTATACAGGTTTCAAGTGTACATTTCTATGATACATAATCTTCATTTTGCATTATGTGCCCACCACCCAAAGTCAAATTCTTTCCCTTGCAGGTGACTGAAACCCAACCAACTTGAACTAGGTTAGGCAAAAGAGGAAGGAAGGAAGGAAGGAAGGAAGGAAGGAAGGAAGGAAGGAAGGAAGGAAGGGAGGGAGGGAGGGAGGGAGGGAGGGAGGGAGGGAGGGAAGGGAGGAAAGAAGTTTATTTGCTCATATAAAACTTTACAAAGGTCTGCAATTCAGCTGTGCCTCACATTTTAGTGCCGAGACTCAAATTCTGTGAGGCTCTCCTGCTCTTCCTTGCTTACTCACTCACTTTTCCCTGCTCCTCTCTTGTTTTAGTCTTTCAGTTGCTGCTCCTACCCCTGGAGTTTCACTACTCCACCACTTCACTCCACCTAAACACTTAACACACTAACACTTTTTTTTTTTTCTTTTTATTGATTTTAGAGAGAGAGAAAGGGAGAGGGAGAGAGAGAGATAGAAACATCGATGAGAGAGAACATGGATTGGCCACCTCCTGCATGTCCCCCACTGGGGATTTGGCCCACAACCTGGGCATGTGCCCTGACCGGGAATCGAACCAGCAACATCTTGGTGGGTGGGTCAATGCTCAACCACTGAGCCACACCGGCCAGGAAACACACTTAACACCTAAACATTTGCTCTCAGCCTTCAGATTCAGAAGTACCAGGGAAGAGCTGGATTATTGCCCACCCCTGAGCCAAACAGTGGTGCAAGGGCCATTATCTGTGAGGAGACCAAGCACCCATTAGTGCCGCATGATGTCAATAGGCAGGAACTTTGTCCAGAAAAAAAAGAACAAAAGAAGGTTCTCTTTCACCAATATCTGACATGATGTCTTCCATGTTAACAAAGAGACCAAGAAACTTCCCTGGAGAATGCAGTCATCATTTACTAAGTGACACTGGCAATTAAATTTAAAAGAATTTAACATTCAGCACCTTGCGCAGCTTATACTGATTTATCAACGATAAAAGCACATTAGACACTGGGAAAAGGCTCTTCATTGACTGGATTTAGACAGGCGAAGAAACAAATATCAAAAGAATTGCCAGCTGTGATCCTGGGACAGAATGTAGACTCATAAGCCTTGCAAGATATGGGAAACTATTCTTTTAGTCACATTCAAATAGCTAGAATGCTACCAAATGGGAGAAACTGGACTACTCAGTATGATAGTTTGAACATTTACAAATGTATTAATTTTTTATTTGCTGCTGTAATAAATTCCCACAAACTTATTATCTTACAGTTCTGGAGGTCAGCAGTCCAAAATGGGTCTCAGTGGGTTCAAATCAAAGAGTTGGCAGAGCTGCATTCCCTTCTGGAGGCTCTAGGGGAGAAACTGGGTTCTTGCCTTTTCTGGTTTCTAGAGGCCGCCCACATTCCTTGGCTCATGGACTCTCCTCCATCTCCAAAGCCAGCGGCTCAATACAAATGTTACTAAACAAATGTTCAGAGAATTAGAAATGGTGGATCTGCCATGATTAAGCAAAATCCAGCCCTTCAATAATACATTTTACATTTACATTTATTTAAATAAATGATGTTAACATTTATTGAGTGCTTATTAAGGACCAGGCTTTTTCTAAGTATTCTATATGTATTAACTCATTTGATCCTTATGATAACCTAATAAAGTAAGTACTCTTATTCCCACACATAAAGAAACTGTGACTTGCCCAAGATCACACAATAGTAAAGGGCAGATTTGGGATCTGAGGTCATGTCATCTAATTCCAGAGCCCATATTTCTTAATCAACTCACTATTCATTTTTTTAACCACTACACTGCACTTATTGCTTTCTTGAACATACTAAATTCATTACCAGAACACAATTATTTGGAAACCCAATTCAAATGCTACTAGACATTCTAAGAATAGAACTATGGTGCAACAGGAACTTAATATTTCACTCTAAACAGCTGTATATTTTGGCAGAACTAAACTATATAATCAAGAAGGATCAATCGGAGGAGAAAATGGCGGTGGAGTGAATGGAAGCTACACAGATGATCTCCCAGGACCAAACAGGAATTACAACTAAAATAAAGACAAATCATCAGGAAAAAGCAACAGAAAAGCAGCGGGAGAGGACCATACAACCAGGGACACTGAATGAGCCTGGTAAGATCTGTGGAGGCGCATGAGGGTGGCAGGCTGGGAGCCCACGGACAGCAGCGGCCTTAGCTGTGAGCAGCGGCCTTAGCTGTGAGCAGCGGCGGCGCCCACCCTCGGGGTTAAGAGCCCAAGCTGCTCCACAGCGCAGAGGGCTGAGACAGAGCGCTAAATAGCTACAGCCACTCACCTGGGGCTCCGGCAGAGGGAGGGCGGACTGGACTGGAACTCTGTGGGGACACCTGGGATTTGGAGGGCGCTCAGAGTTTGTGCTGAGCCGCGGCCACAAAGGACGGTGGTGGCCAGCCAGCTCCTTCCTGGTTACACAGAATGGCAGCCAAGTTTGCTCCTTCCCGGAGCTGTGGCAGCCCCTCCCTCGGAGATTCCCAGGTGAGGCAAAGAGGCAAAGAAATGCAAATTGAGGCTCATCAACAACCAGCATCGGCCCCACCCTCAGGAAATCCTCTTACACTATAAACACCTGAGGGAGTTTCTCATTCAACTGAGATCCTAAGGCTTTTCAAGTAACTGAGGCTAATAGCCTCCAGGAAAAAACCTAGAGCATAACTGAACCTTTCCTGAGCTTGCAAATCTACCCAGGAAAGTGAGACTTGACAGTGGTGTTTAAGGAGGGCCCTCCACGCTCATCCAAACCCAGTAGGGGGAGCCACAAATAGCAGAACAGCAACACCCACAGGGAAAATTTGGCAGGCTCCAAAACCCACTGAGATAGCAAAAATGGTGAAACAAAGAAACAGATCCCAAATGAAAGAACAAGAGAACTCTACCGAAGATGAGATAAATGAAATGCAGTTAAGTAAATTATCAGAGGTAGAGTTCAGAGCCATGATCTTGAGGAAACTAAACAGCATGAGTACGGACATCAACACCATGAAAACCAACCAAGTGGAAATAAAGAATGACATAGCAGAAATAAAGAACACATTGGAAGGACTAAACAGCAGAGTAGAGGAAGCGGAGGACCGGATCAGTGAATTAGAAGACAGAGTAGAAAAAAATCAATCAATCAGAAAACCAAAAGGAAAAAACAATTAAAAAACAGGAAGATAGCTTAAGAGAACTGTGGGACAACTGGAAACGTAATAACATTCACATCATAGGAGTCCCCGAAGAAGAAGAAAATGAGCAAGGGTTAGAGAAAATATTTGAAGAAATAATGACAGAAAACTTTCCTAACCTGGTGAAGGAAGAAGGCATTCAAGTTCAAGAAGCACAGAGAGCCCCAGGTAAGAAGAACCCAAACAGGCCCACACCAAGACACATAATAATTAAAATGCCAAAAATTAAAGACAAAGAGAGAATCCTAAAGGCAGCAAGAGATAAGCAACAGGTTACCTACAAAGGAACCCCCATAAGGCTATCAGCTGACTTCTCAACAGAAACACTACAGGCCAGAAGGGAATGGCATGAAGTAATGAAGGTCATGAAAAACAAGGATCTGAATCCAAGACTACTCTATCCAGCAAGGCTATCATTCAAAATAGAAGGTTAAATAAAGAGCTTCCCAGACAAAAAAAGGCTAAGGGAATATATTAGCACCAAACCAGCACTGCAAGAAATGTTAAAAGGACTGCTGTAATTAGTAGAAGAAATAGGAAAGAAAATAGAACCACACTAAACAAAAATGGCAGTAAATAAGTACATATCAATAATCTCCTTAAATGTAAATGGATTGAATGCTCTGATAAAAAGGCACAGAGTAGCTGACTGGATAAGAAAGCATGATTCACATATATGTTGTCTACAAGAGACCCACCTCACAACAAAAGACTCACATAGGTTGAAAGTAAAGGGATGTAAAAAAAATCTTCCAAGCAAACGGAAAGGGAAAAAAAGCTGGAGTAGCAATACTCATATCTGATAAATTAGATTTCAAGTTGAAGACCATAACTAGAGACAAAGAAGGCCACTACATAATATTGAAAGGGTCTATCCAACAGGAAGATATAACTTTGGTAAACATATATGCACCCAATATAGGAGCACCAAAATATATTAAAAATCTGCTGGAGGACTTCAAAGGAGAAATCGACCGCAATACAATCATAGCAGGAGATTTCAACACCCCGCTGACATCACTGGATAGATCATCTAGATGAAAAATTAACAAGGAAACAGAAATTCTAAATGAAGCACTAGATCAAATGGATTTAATAGATATACACAGAGAATTACACCCCAAAACTGCAGAATTCACATTCTTCTCAAGTGCACATGGGACATTCTCAAAGATAGACCATATGTTAGGGCACAAACTAAGTTTCTACAAGTTCAAGAAGACTGAAATCATATCAAGCATCTTTTCAGATCACAATGGCATGAAACTAGAAATCAATTGCAACAAGAACATGCAAAGACATACACATGGAGGCTACATAGCATGTTATTGAACAATGAATGGGTTACCATGGAGATCAAGGAAGAAATTAAAAACTTCCTGGAAACCAATGAAAATGAACACACAACAACACAAAATCTATGGGATGCAGCGAAAGCAGTTCTGAGAGGGAAGTTCATAGCACTACAGGCCTACCTCAAGAAAGAAGAAAAATTTCCAATTGACTACCTAACCTCACAACTTAAAGAACTAGAAAGTAAACAAAAAGAAAACCCTAGAGCAAGTAGAAGGAAGGAAATAGTAAAGATCAGAGCAGAAATAAATGACATGGAGACCAAAAAAACAATTCAAAGGATCAATGAAACAAAGAGCTGTTTTTTTGAAAAGATAAACAAGATTGATGGACCCTTAGCTAGACTCACCAAGAAACAAAGAGAGAGAACCCAAATACACAAAATCAGAAATGAAAGAGGAGAAGTAACAACTGACACCACAGAAATAAAAAAAGATCGTTAACAAATACTATGAACATTTATATGGCAACAAATTCGACAATCTAAGCAAAATGGACACATTTCTAGAAACACATAATCTCCCAAAACTGAACTGGGAAGAGATAGAAAACTTGAACAGGCCAATAACAACAAAGGAAATTGAAGATGTAATCAAGAAACTACCAGCAAACAAAAGCCCAGGCCCTGACGGCTTCACGGGGGAGTTTTACCGAATATTCAAAGAAGAACTAACACCAATTCTCCTCAAACTATTCCAAAAAATTCAAGAAGAAGGAAGACTTCCAAACTCCTTTTATGAAGCCAGCATAATTCTAATTCAAAAACCAGAAAAAGACACTACAAAGAAAGAAAACTACAGGCCAATATCCCTGATGAACATAGATGCCAAAATCCTGAACAAAATACTAGCAAATCAGATCCAGCAATACATCAAAAAAATTATTCACCATGACCAAGTGGGATTCATCCCAGGGATGCAAGGATGGTACAATATTCGCAAATCAATAAATGTGATACATCACATAAACAAAATGAAAGATAAAAACCATATGATCATATCAATAGACACAGAAAAAGCATTTGACAAAATTCAGCACCCATTTCTGATAAAAATGCTCAGAAATTTGGGAATAGAGGGATCATATCTCAACATTATAAATGCCATATATGAAAGACCTACAGCCAACATCATACTCAATGGACAAAAACTAAAAGCATTTCCCTTAAGAACAGGAACAAGACAGGGATGCCCACTTTCACCACTCTTATTTAACATAGTACTGGAAGTCTTAGCCACAGCAATCAGACATGAAGAAAAAATAAAAGGGATCCAAATCGGAAAGGAGGAAGTGAAACTGTCATTATTCGCAGATGACATGATATTATACATAGAAAACCCTAAAGACTCCATCAAAAATCTACTAGACTTAATAAATGAATTTGGCAAAGTAGCAGGATACAAAATTAACGTCAAGAAATCGACGGCATTCTTATACACCAATGATGAACTCACAGAAAGAGAAACTAAAAAAACAATCCCATTTACCATCGCAGCAAAAAAATTAAGATACCTAGGAATAAACTTAACCAAAGAAGTAAAGAACCTATTTGCAAAAAACTACAGGACATTGAAAAAAGAAATAGAGAAAGATATAAAAAAGTGGAAGCACATACCTTGTTCATGGATTGGAAGAATTAACATCATTAAAATGTCCATACTACCCAAAGCAATCTACAGATTTAATGTAATCCCCATCAAAATACCAACCACATACTTCACAGAACTAGAACAAATACTTCAGAAGTTCATATGGAACCAAAAAAGACCCCGAATAGCTACAGCAATCTTGAAAAAGAAGGACAAAATAGGCGGGATCACAATACCGGACATCAGGTTATACTACAAAGCTACTGTAATCAAAACAGCTTGGTACTGGCACAAGAACAGGCACATAGATCAATGGAATAGAACAGAGAACCCAGAAATTGCCCCAAAACATTATGCTCAATTAATATTCGACAAAGGTAGCAGCAAGAGCATACAATGGAGTAAAGACAGTCTCTTTAATAAATGGTGTTGGGAAAATTGGACAGCTACATGCAAAAAAATGAAACTAGACCATCAGCTTACACCATACACAAGAATAAACTCAAAATGGATAAAAGACTTAAATGTGACTCATGAATCCATAAAAATCCTAGAAGAAAATGTAGGCAACAAAATTTCAGACATCATACACAGCAGAATTTTCACTGATATATCACCTAAGGCAATAGAAACAAAGGAAAAAATGAACACATGGGACTACATCAAACTCAAAATCTGCACAGCAAAAGAAACAACCATCAAAGTGGAAAGGCAACCCACTGTATGGGAGAGCATAATTGCCAATGATATATCAGATAAGGGATTAATTTCCAAAATATATAGAGTGCTCATACATCTCAACAAAAGGAAGACAAAGAACCCAATTAAAAAATGGGCAGAGGAACTAAATAGACACCTCTCCAAATAGGACATACAAATGGCCAAGAGACATATGAAGAAATGCTCAGCATCACTAATCATCAGAGAGATGCAAATTAAAACAACAATGAGGTATCACCTCACACCTATCAGAATGGCCGCCATCAACAAAGCATCAAACAACAAGTGTTGGCGAGGGTGTGGAGAAAAGGAGACTCTAGTACACTGCTGGTGGGAATACAGACTGGTGCAGCCACTGTGGAAAACACTGTGGTGTTACCTCAGAAAATTAAAAATTGAATTACCATTTGATCCAGTGATCCCACTTCTAGGAATATACCCTAAGAAGCCTGAAACACCAATCAGAAAGAATATATGTTTCCGCATGTTCATAGCAGCACTATTTACAATAGCTAAGATCTGGAAACAGCCCAAGTGTCCATCAGTAGACAAATGGATAAAAAAGCAGTGGTACATATACACAACGGAGTACTATGCAGCTGTAAGAAAGAAAGATCTCTTATCCTTTGAGACGACATGGGAGGACCTGGAAACTATTATCCTAAGCGAAACAAGCCAAGCAGAGAAAGACAAATGTCATATGATCTCACTTATTTCTGGAATATAATGAACATAACAGTCTGAGGAACAGGGTAGTCCCAGAGACATGGAAGTAGGGTACAGACTGATAATTGCCAGAAGAGTGGGAGGGGGAGGGGAGCGATGAACCACAGAACTTGTACGCATGTATTCATAACCAATGGACATGGACAACAAAACTGGGGACGGGGCAGGGAGGGAGGGGGAGGAGGGTGTCAGTGGGGGAAAAAGGAGAAACATCTGTAACAAAAGTAAATTAATAAAAAATAAATAAATAAAATAAAAATAAAAAAAAGAATCAGCTACAGTCAAAGCCAGGTTTGATAAAATATGAGAAGTTGTAAAACAGAGCAAGTCATTATAGACTAAAACCCTTTTCTACCCAGTTGAATGGTTATTTGTTATTCTGTTGTATGCCCTCTTAAAATTTTATCAATAAGAGAAACAATGCAATCAGAGAAGACCACATATTACTCATACTCATCCAATAAACATTTCCTTAGTAGTATAAACAAAGTGACTTGACATCAGTATGAAACATAAATATCTTAAAATTCCACTTTGTGTAATTTTCATTAGAATTTCAATGTCCTGTTAAAAAAAAAAAAAAAGTACCTTTTTCTTTTGTTACTATTTCCATTAAACTAATCTGGTGGGAAAAATTTAAGTATATATTGTTACTGGACAGGGGACCTGGCCCTGAGTGGGTCTTCCTATGGGTCTGAGAGGGTCTCCCGAAGCATGTGGGTTCTTGACTTTGTGCAGGAAAAATTTCACAACATGAATCCAGGTGACTATGAGGGCACGTTTATTAAAGCTGGGGACAGTGAAACACGGAAGAGTTTAGCATAGAAGAAGCAAAAGGGGAGCCTAGGCTGGGCTGCCTTAGCTCTCTGGGATGTCAGAGAAAAGGGGGCCTTGGTGACAGGTTCAGGGGGTTAGCCCAGGAAGAGCTGCCATAGCCCTGGTTGCAAGTCTTGTGGGGATCCTAAGAGTTTAGGAAATGCGTGACTGTGGGGGAAGAAGAGAGAAAAGAAGGGGAAGGGAATGGCTTAGGCTGCTCTGCAAAGGTGGGTCCTTTGTCTTGAGGCTTGTATCTCTTTCTTGCAGACAGGAATCTTAGGGGAGGTCTCAGGGGAGGGTTTCCGCAGAATATTCATCAGTTTTCCAGGTGTGCTCTTTCAGGGTGTGGTCTCCACTGACTGGTCAATGTCAGGGCAGGGGGTCTTTAGTCATTGTAGCCGGTCCTGGTTCCCACACGGTTTTGCTGCTTTTCTGGGTCTGGAGCTGAAATACAGCTGAGGCCTAGATGTTATCTCTAGGGAGGTGACCTGTATCTGCTGTGAATTGCTCTGCCAGTTTGTTCAGTTATCTGTCTCAGTTTCCCTAGTCCACTTCTGGCTTACTGGCCTGTCTCAATATGAGAGATCAGGAAAGATTTCAATAGTTTTTCTTTTTCCATTGTCACAGAATAAAAGGCAATGTATGTCTGTTAAACAGGACACAGAAGGATAAGATGGTGACAGCTCATGCTTTATAATAAATGTGACATTTTGTTGCACTTTTGTTTTAAAATTGAGCTCCAGAATCCTGCTTGACTAACATTTACAAACCTAATGTTTTGTCCCTTATTAGCTGTACAAAGTACCATCTTTTTAGAAAATGATGGTGCTGCTTACTCTGAAATTTTTCTACATTCAAGGACATATTTTATTTTCTCTGTGCCAAGGTTTTTATAGAATCCTGGGATGGGGAAGTGGAGTAAAGACCATCAGAAGAGCCAGGCTGATTGGTGTGGAGGTGTGCCTGAATCAGAATTCCAACTGCAAACAACAGCTGTCACAATCTTAGCCTTGAACAAGGTGTGCGCCTGTGAGCTTCTCTCAAAGATGCAGACAAGAAGAAAACATGGCAATGAGCTAGTTAGTGACCTTCGTTGTTCTTTTCCTTGTTTCATTCATCCTAAACCACATGCTTCATCTCCACCAGGCTGCTTTTTGATGTCTTCCTACATCTGCTCTACACTCCACCGGCTCTCAGTCTTGGTCCAAGCTTCCCAGATCCCTGGAGCTATCATCCTCTTTCTTCTGACACCCATCTCCCCATCATCACCCCCACTTATACACACATACACATTCTATGCTTTTGCTTCTTTAACTCCCCACTGAACTCACTTAAATTCTCATCACTATCTTTTATTCTTTCACTTGATAATTTTATTTAACTAATGCATTTAGAACAAAAACTGTGCCAAACACTGCCTAACAACCTTTAAATGACTATTTATTTCTTCTAAGCAATTTTACAA
Organism: Tadarida brasiliensis; assembly: GCA_030848825.1. NCBI lineage: Eukaryota > Metazoa > Chordata > Mammalia > Chiroptera > Molossidae > Tadarida > Tadarida brasiliensis. Next base: position 41,127,110 of record CM061272.1, on the reverse strand, counting down.
GTATCACAGTGATTGTGTATATTTATACAACTCTATCTCATTCTGTTCTGTTACTAAATGGGGACCTGATGGATATTTGTACCCTTAAGCGCTCTGGACTCTAGCATATAATTGGTACTCAGTAAATTCTTCTTAACCTACTGAGAGACATGCTGCCAAGAGCCACTATTCTAGCTACACTCCATGGAATAAGAAAGTATGCACTATGTCTCATTTCTGAGCCACACTAACCTAGCTGACTTTAGACCCATCCTCCTCACCAAAACAAACAGGGAATATTTATCCCCAACAAGTAACCACATCTTCCAACTTTGGCCAAAAACAGGAACCCTGAGGCCCAGAATCCTAGTTCTTTGCCTAAAAGGCTCCTCAGTAACTGTGAATTGAAATGACATCTTAGAATATAATGGACAAGGAGACAGAATTTGAGCCCCAGTGCTGCCACAAACCAGCCCTGATCTCCTAGGCAAGCCACAACCTCCAGCAGGTTATTTTTTTTAATCTTTTTTTTTCTTTATAGATTTTATTTTTTAAATAATTTTTTTTTTTAATCCTCACCCGAGGACATTTTTCCATTTTTGTTCAGATAGAGTGGGAGGGAGAGAGAGGAAGAGAGAGAGAGAGAAACATCGATGTGAAAGGGACACATCGAGCGGCTGCCTCCCGCACAACCCCAACCAGGGCTGGGGATGAATCACAACCGAGGTACGTGCCCTTGTCCGGAATCGAACCTGCGACTCATTGGTCTGTGGGCCGATGCTCTCACCACTGAGCCAAACCGGCCAGGGCTAGATTTTATTTTTAGAGAGAGAGAGATAGAAACATTGATGAGTGAGAACATCGATTGGCCGCTTCCTGCATGCCCCCCACTGGGGATTTGGCCCACAACCCAAGCATGTGCCCTGACCAGGAATCGAACTGGCGACCTCTTGGTGCATGGGTTGATGCTCAACTACTGAGCCACACCAGCCAGGCTCTAGCAGGTTTAATGGCCCCATTTGTAAGACGGAATTGCTGTTACCTGCCTCTGGTTCTTGGGCGGATAAAACAAGGGATTGTGTTAAAAAGTGCTTTGAAAACTACAAAGGCTTACAAAATATTGATGAACCTTTTCTGCCTTCCTTTGGTATTGCCTTTCAAGAAAGGCCCACAGCACCTGTTAAACCTGACTGCACATTAATGACTCAGACCTTTAATCTTTGCCTTTTGGGACTAGAATTTAAAATCAAACCTTGCAAAAGAAAATAATCACTGACTTTCTTCACAATCAGTCATGCCTCACTCAACCCTTGCAGTCTGGCTTCCATTCTCAGAAATCTAATAAAGCTATACCCTTAAAGGTCATCTATGAATTCAATTTGCCAAGTCCAAGAACTTTTTCCTCGCCAATCTGGTCACTTGATGCTATCAATCAATTTTTCTTTCCCCACTTCAGAGACCTAGCAATAGTGTGTTTTTTCTCTCAATTCTCAGGCCCACCTTCTCAGTACTCTTTGTTTACACTTCATTCTCCTTCTACTTCCTAACTGTGGCAGTCTCCAACGTTCTGACCTCCATTTTCCTCTTTGAACCCCCACTCTCACTTTGTGGACTCAGCCACCCTCATGACTTTGAGCACCACTTTCTAAGCAAATAACTCTCTTACAGCTTTAGTCCTGATCTCCCTCTAGACCTGCTGGATGCTCTCATATGCATGGCTTACCATCAGCTCAACCATGTCATGTCTAAAGCAAAACTTATTATTTCTCCCCCAACTGGCTCTTCTTTCTGCTTTCTCTTTGCCTTTTCCGCCCCCATCTTATGTAGTTAATCACCCCATTCTGGCAGCTCTTCTTTCAAAATACCTTGTGCAAGTCCTAGTTACTTCCTGGGGAGCTATGGTACTATTGGCAGTGGCAGGAACGGCACCAGGTGTTAGACTCCTGGGGTCAGACCAGATCTGGGTTCAGCACCTTGGTACTTGAGTTCTGGTTAGAAGAGAATTCAGAGCCAAGACTCAAACTATAAGAAAACATTTATTTAGAAAAATCACAGAAGTAGAAGAAGTAATTTGTAGAAGAAATGGGCTTAGGAAACAAGTTGTCTAGGTAAAGGAAGAGAGCCCTTGGAGCGTAGAAGTGAGGAAGGCAAAGGTGCTACACCTAGGGGAGAGGGGAAGAGGGGGAGAGAGAGGGGAAGAAAAAAGCCTGGGGCATGCTCCCTGGAGGGAGAGCACTCTGGGTCCTCCATCTTAAGGATTTTAAGGGTGGAGATTTCAGGGAAGGTCCCAAGGGAAGATGTCAATAGAATATTCAGCTTTCCAGGTGTGTCCTTTCAGGGTGGGGGAGTCTCCACTGATTGATTGGTTGGCACCAGGGCAGGGGTCATTATTCAGTGCAGCTGGTCCTGAGGTCAGCTGTGGCATCACTTGTCTGGTTTTGCTGCTTTTCTGGGCCCGGAGCTGAAATACAACTGAGGCCTAGATGTTATCTCTAGGGAGGATGAGGTCAGGGCGTCCAAACCGCATGCCCAGCTATATGCTAGAGGAGGAAAGGTCACCCTGGGAAAAAGGTCCTACCCAACAATTGTCAGTTGCTAGGCATCTGGGGCTTTCCACCCTGGTGACCTCCTGTACCTGGCCCATCATCCTTGCTCTGCTCATGTCTGTCTAACTGCCCACCACAGTTAGTTCTGCATCTATCATGCATTCCTAGTAGACTTTCCTTATTGACAAAAGGGGAGAGTGCAAGTCTTGATTTGTGGTTTAATTATACACTAAATTTTAAATTTATGAAAAAGTTTTCTAAGTAACAAATTTCTGCTAAGCATTTCTTCTACATTGTCTTGGGAAGAAGGTTTATTATTCTTATTTGGTAGTAAAAAGATATTCTAAAAGATTATGTAATAGGTGTTTTTCAGATCAACAGATTGGAGGGTTATGTGGTTTTCCCCAAAATATTAATTGTACAGGTTTTCCATCTTTGTAAACTCTGCCCAATCCAAATTGACCCCTATCCCAAATGAGCTCCAGACATCCAGGAGTTAAAGATCGAATCTATTTTCCTCCTAGGTGTTTAGGGACCCAGTACCTCCCCTACAATTCGTGCCCACCCACTCTGACCCCCACCCCAATGTTCTTGCCTAGTGAACACACCAACCCCAGTGAAGCGTTCCGTTTTTTCCTGCCATACACGGCCTGCTCATTTTCTCCACCGCATTGTCAGAACACCTTTCAGGTGTCACCACTGTTATCAAACTCTGCCTTCCGTCCCAGTGGTCAAGAACATGCAAGTAGCTTCACTCAGGAACTAGAAACTAGGCTGCCCCCAAGGGTACTTGAGGTTTTAATATGATTGTTTTGAGTCTGCCTTTTGATGCTATTCATATTTTAACATTTGTCTCTCTTATTATAGCTCTAAAAAGAAAACCATTTGACTCTTGGCCTCTTTTAATTACTAAATAATGTGACTAATAGATGATGTAATTTCATCTCCATGTCTCTCATCCCTGACACCATACATATCCCTCAGGATGTCGCGCCATTCTTCACGGCAAGTCCAGCCAAATTACCACCCTGCCTGAGCTGGGGTGAGGCTTCTCACAGCCATGTTATTTGGTCCTGTGAACCCTGCTCCACTTATCTTGAAGGGGTAAGTTGGGCCTCCCAAATCAACTCAAATACTCTATCAACTGCTGCTCCCTCTCACCTTCCAGCTGAGTCCCCTGTTGCCCCAGCGGATCTTTCCAAGATCAGTGAATAAATTCAGCCCTGGGATATTTATGCCCTCTCTTCTAGAGTCTTTCAGCACAGTTGCACTTTGCCTAACCTTACACAACAAAATCATGGCAACAAAAAAATGTCACAATACTCCAATTCATCTGCTTCCAGGAGCTCTCTCCAGCAAGCTGACTGTTTAATTAACTGAAGATGCCTGTCTCTCTGTGATGTGTATTCTTAGACTATTGGTCCATCAGAGTCAACTCCTTTGTGCTAGTTGTTTTTTATTAAAAATTTCAGGCATAGCTGCCAAAAGACCAACAGCAACATTGAGACATAAATTATCACCCAGCAACAAAGAGGTTCATAGGAAGGGAAGAGAGACAATTAGGGAAAAGAAAGGCCTGTGGATGAACCTGCCACCACTTCAAGAACAGTCTGAGTCAGAACAGACGGTCACAAGAGTGTTAACTGGGGCACAGACAGGACGAATCTCCTTCCATACTAATTCACAAAGATGTTTATGCCCCAGTTACCATTTGAAACATTTACTTATTTCTTTGGGCTTTCAGATCTATGACCTAGTTTTCAGTTGACCTTTTTACATGGTGTAGAGCCTCCACGTTCAAAAGCACAGAGCCATTCTATTTCACTCCAGGCAGGAATGGTCTTCAGGACTACTTCTGAGTGTTCTAACCTGACGGCTAGATAACCAGAGATGCACAGCCGAATTGTAAAGGAGCACTTTATTTCGCTGGCAGGCTGCGGAGGGCATAGTTTCCCCTCAGATCAACAGCCCCGATTCTTCTTACTCTTCCCATTTTAAAGACAGAACCTCCCTCCTCCTTTTGCCCCCTCCCCTCAGGGAACCAGTACAATAGTGGGAGTGACAGAGACTACAGAAGTCAAAATTAGCATTATTTACCGACGGCATAAGTACTTACAAGTACCTGCAAATACCTATACTCAGGAAACTGCAAATGCCTCCCAACTCCTGGGGCAACTATAATTTTAGGCAAAATTCCTTTCCGTCTAGGGGTAATTAACCTATTATTGGAAGAATATCGAGGAATGTCTATTGGTGACTAAATGGAGTCTTTTAGTCGCCTTAACCAAGGGGCCTACATAAAATGGAATCTAGTTGCCTTAGCCTTGGAGCCCAGATCATGAGTAAGAGTCAGGAGCAGTAGAAAGATTTCTGTCTTTGCCTCTCATCTTCTCCTCATCCCTCCCCACACAGCCTCTAGCCCTTACTGACTGGACTAGAATTCTCCAATTCTGTTCTTCAACCTTGAGCATGATCAAGTGGTTTGCACTGAGTTAAATTTGAAATATCACAAGAAGAGATACACATTAAGTCTTACTGGTCATTTGCTTTTTGATAAAAATTAGTTGATTGAATCTCTTTTCCACTTTCCACAGAGCAAGTTTTAAGGAAAGAGAAAAGAGCAAATGAGTCTTGGACACTGAGGGCATATAAAGGTCATGGAAAAATCTATAGTCCAGATTCCTACACCACAATCTGGCCAAAAGCAGGGTCATGGGCATTCCTGTTTTCAGTTTTGCCACACCTCTTAGCTCCATGTGGTGTCCCAGGAACAAGAACTTCACCACTTCATTATCACTATCTAAGAAACAAGAGGAAGAAAGAGTAAATGGATTGCAAGCAGAAAGCCAAAAAAACATCAAGCCAATGATTTGGGGTGAGGTGCTATTCTTTAAGTTTAACCTATTTTTTTCATTAGTCAATAACCTATGCAAGTTCATGTCTTCAAGTCACCTTTGTTGTCAGAATTACAGGAGCCAATTGATGAACAACACATACCCAGTGATTTCTGGAGCGAGATGGGGAAGGAGGAAGTAACCCTACAGCCATCATCTTGGGATCTTGGGTTTAACTTCTGATGAAAAGTTAGCCCAGATATCTCTGAAGTGTGAATGGAAAAACAGCCATATCACCCTGGCCCGGTAGCTCAGTTGGTTAGAACATCGTCCTGATATGCCAAGGCTACGGGTTCAAAGACAGCAAGCAGTTTTCAGCCCTAAAAGCAAGGAGATTGAACGGGCCAGTCAGGAGCAGCTACATAATTTGCAGGGCCTAGAGCAAAGTGAAAATGCAGGACCACTGTTCATAAATTTGTAAGAATTCCAAAATATTGACAGCAGAGCATTAAACAAATACTCCATTCTTAGCACAGGGCCTTGTGGAACTGCACAAATTATAGGCAATGAAGCCAACTGTGGGGCCATTTAATTATTCAAATGTGGAGCATAGAACCTCTTCTAACATGGAGATGGTTGAGCATGACTCCAAGAAGCTCAACTGCTCTGTTTAAGAATGGCTTTCATGAAGGCAGGAATTTGAACTGTTTGACTTACCACCAAATCACCAGAGTGCAGAGTAAGCCCTCAATACACATTTGTTGGAGGAAAAAAATGAATGAACAATCATAAAATAATTTGTATGCAATAGGCAGCTGCATCCTTATAGACTTTACTGTTTGCTTTCAATTTTTCTATGTAGGAAACTGACCTATAAGTGCAGGTAGACTGCTGCTCGTGCTAACAAAGACATGACAATTCTTTGGGACGCATTTCGTCAAGAAAATCAAGGAGTCATTTGCATTAAAGGGCTTGAGAAAATCTGAGCACAGATGGTGCTCTGGAGTCCAGAGGACCAAGAGTAGCCCCAGTTGGAAGCAGGCCCATCTTATCACTCATGAAAGAAACCCACATCCATTCTTTCACCTCAGTTATTGGAAGCACTGGTAGCATGTTATGGAACATGAACAGTACAGTAGTGTGTATAAGACCACCGGCACTAAAGTCAGACTAGCTTCATTGTTACCTTATTTGGCATGTTACTTAATCTTTCTGTGCCTCAGTTTCCTTGTCTGTAGAAAATGAAGGGATGATACAGTATTTACCTCACAGGGCTGTTTAAAGGATCAAATGAGTTATATGTGTCAAGCCCTTAGAATAGTGCCTACAACATAGTAAGTGCTACCCAAGGGTATTTGCTGCTTATTATACACTCCATGGCAATTGTGAAGCCCTTTCAAACACCTTCCCAGAAGTAAACACTGATGAAGGGAACAGGAACAGAAGAGGAGGAACAGGTAGACACTGCCAAGAAGCAAGTGTGTGACCACTTTTGTCACACATCCCTTACCTTAGCAAATTGCCAGAAATAGCCAGAGAAGAAGAGTTCTTTATTTGGCTGGCAGGGCTGTGGGGGTAGAGGTTGGGGATCGTGGGGTGTTGGCAGATAGCAAGCACAGGAACTGAAGGGCACTAATGTTATTGTGCGATCTGACCTGCATGTTTAGACTGGAGACAGAGTCACACAGTGGGAGTCAACACAACTTGATAGTTATGAGCAAGTGTTCTGGAATCAGACTGTCTGAATTCAAGTCCTAGTCTACCATGGGGTTCTAATCTAATTGTAAATAGAACCTTGAGTAATAATCTTTCTCCTAAAATCCCAAAGTTGAACCGCAATTGATATTCTAAGTTTTCTAAATTCTCACAGAAGACTAAATATGTTTGGGTAATCCAAGTCACTGATAGCACAGTTAGCACCTATGTGTGAATCAGGAAAAGTCTTCATTTCCTGCAGACAAAGCTCAGGCTAGCCTTTACTCCCAATTCACCCCCTTTGCCAGGAGCCCTTGTTCAGGGCATAAGCTTAACACATATACTCAGAGCCCAGTTAACCAACTTAATTACTAGTTTAACCTAAGAAAAAAATCAACCTGGAAGAAAAATGTAATTTTATTTAAAAATAACAAAGCCCATGAATTTTACATAAATTTTTGCACTCAGCCATCAACCAGCTAGACAGCTTGGAATGACCTCCTATTCTCCAACTGGAAAACTCCTACTCATCTTTCAAGACTCAGCTCAAATGCCACCTCCTCTAGGAAGTCTTCAAGGACTCCCCCGGGGAAAGTCTCTGGGTTCTTATTTTTGCTCATATCTCTTTTACAGTATTTTTGCTATTTCAAAATTTTGGTTTTTCCCAACATGGTTTCTGTCTAAAATATAACTTTCTTGAAGGCAGGCAAGGTGACCTGCTATGTTTATTTCTCTGGCACCTTAGCACAGTACTTGACTAAATGAATGATTAAATGAATGAACAAGCTGTGTGACCCTAGGTGACTTACACAGCCTCTCTAGTACTGCTTTTTTTTTTCATCTGTAAAAGAAAAGCATCAGTCTATTTTCTCAAATTCCCATCCAGGTTGAATACTCCTTGAATTCATAATATTCAGTTACAGATATTCCACCCAGGCCTTTTCCAGGGGTCAGGTAGACAGAATTACCTCTGAGATTCTGCCATCCCCCTTTTGTATCCTCTCCACTAATCTGATTCCTCTGCACATTTCAGATATGACTCTTCCACAGGCCCTTGCACTCAGCTATTTGTCAATAGTGTCAAGGTTAAGAGCACAGAGCCTGGAGACAGACTGTCTGAGTTCAAATACTGGCTCTAGAACTTATTAGTTATGTGACCTTGGGAATGTTATTTAACCTATCAAGTCCCTAATTTTAAATAGGGATGATAATAATAAAAATGATAAATCAAAGTGGCTGCCAGTCTTAAATAACTAGCACAGCTATCCTGGACATAGGACCCCTCTATATCCTATGTCCCTCCTTCTAGGGCTGAGCCTTGTTGCAGTAGTTGATTGTTATTTTTGAAAATAGGTAAAATAAGTACTTAGTAAAAGATACCCCTCCCCCTATGTATTTTCAATAAGGAAAAGGAAGTGGGGCAGTTCAGATAGTTAAAGTCCAGGCCCTGAAGGCTCACCTCAAGGCAGGTTTCCAAGCTCGGTTGATTTCACTTTGGCAATGAATAATCAAACCAGGGCTCTGAAACTTACTCTTCCTGGTTTGTGAACAGAATATATGTCTACTTGTTATCAGAAAATAATATTAGATGCTTTCTCAAGATTTATAGTTCTCTGATCATATCTGCAACATAATACTGCCATTTGCGACAACATGGATGGACCCAGAGAATATCAAACTAAACAAAATAAGTCAGACAGAAAAAGTTAAGAACCATATGATTTCACTCATATGTGGGATATAAAACATAGAGCAATTAATGAACAAACAGGAAAAACAAACAAAAAGTCATAACACAGACAAGAGTATGGTGGTTACCAGAGGGAAGGGAGTGGGAGGTAGTAAAGGATAAAGGGGGTCAAATATATCATGACAGAAGATGATTTGACTTTGGATGGTGGGCACACAATGTAATATACAAATATGTATCATAGAAATGTACACTTGAAACTTATATAATCTTATTAACCAATATCACCCCAATACATTTAATAAAAACTATTATTTTTAATAATACTTAATATTAAAATAACATTTTATATTTTTTCCTATAAATTATTTCATAAGACTCTCACAAGCCTTTGAGATGGATAGATCAGATATCATCTGTCCCATTAAAAAGTGATCACTCCGTCCAGCCGGTGTGGCTCAGTGGTTGAGTGTCGACCCATGCACCAAGAGGTCACTGGTTCGATTCCCGGTCAGGACACATGCCCAGGTTGTGGGCCAGATCCCCAGTGGAGGGCATGCAGGAGGAGGCCAATTGATGTTCTCTCTTATTGATGTTTCTATCTCTCTCTCCCTCTCAATTCCTCTCTCTCTAAAAAATCAATAAAGGAAAAAAAAAAGTGATCACTCACCTGGCTGGTGTGGCTCAGTGGTTGAGCATCAACCCATGTACCAAGAGATCACCAGTTCAATTCCCAGTTGGGGCACATGCCCAGTTTGCAGGCTTGATCCCCAGTAGGGGATGTGCAAGAGGCATCCAATTGATGTTTCTACCTGTCTCTCCCTCCTCCTTCCTCTCTCTCTAAAATTCAATAAAAACATTTTTTTAAAGTGATCACTAATCTATTATATGTATAGATTAGTGTCTAACACATAAGATTTTTGGCAATTCTTTGGAAACTTACATAGACATTGATGAACCAGCAGTATTCTCTGGGAATGTAAAAGGCTAACATATTCTCTCCATATATTTCCTGGAATCTTGGATGATTTTAGAGTCTATAATAACTTATTTAAAGTAGATCTATAGCTTAGAAATTGCTGCTGTCACAAATAATATATTACTTTACTTACTCTAAGAACATAAGGTAAGTATTATAACTTTTGTAATTCACAGAGCAAGGTAGAAATTGAGACATACCAAGTACACAGATTAGGTATAAAATAATGTAGCAGCAACCCTCTGAAATACAAAGCTATTATGAGAGCCATAGATTATCTCTTCTACGTGGAAATAAGCATGGTGTTTGGTCACAAATTAGAATTCCACTTGACAGAATATATGGTGTAGAATGAATAATCTCTACTCAGGCATTTCACAGTTATATTCCCAACACTCTCTTACTGTTCATTATACTAATATAGCCTTGACTTTTAAGGGAATGTTTGACAATAGTTAAAGTGGATGCCTTAAAAATGTGAGTTTGGGTATAGATATTGATCAGTGGAGTAGATAAAAATATATAATAGCTGAATCTTCTGTTTTGAATCATAGTTAAGTATTTGCCTGCTGGTAATCTTATTTGATAAATCCAGAGGAAAAGAATTCTAGCATCTCATTGCTAAATGCAATTCCTGTGAAGCTTTCTTATTCTAGAGAGCAAGTGGGGTAAGCAGTCTTTTTCACTGAACAGAATACTGGAATAATGTTTTGAAGAAATTATAGAGAGTACGCAGATGAAAAATGGGAGAAAAGCCACACGAATAAGGAAAGTCATGAGTTTTTACCACATAACTATACAATATAAAGGAAAATTCTCTTGGGAACCCCATGGGTAACTTGATTCAACAACAGTGATTTATTTTCATTCAGCAAGGGTTCTAAACTTTGGGAGGATGGGGAGTTTTATGACATATGGCTCGCAGCACCAGCTGTGACAGAGAAAAGGGGCTGTTGATAGAATAATTCTGACTAAGATAATGAGATCCTTAGCTGGCTGCATCTAATATCCTCACAGGAAATTTTAGGATGGAAGTCAGCCAACAAACCCATCTTCATTTGTCCTTTCCTTTGAGTTGGCACTAACAGTAGACACTTATTTATTTCTCTGAAAAATTAATTTCTTTTAAAAAATGTAATGGAGTCATTTCATATGATAGCCCAACCTACATTTCAAACTAGGTAAAAGCTGTAAAATAACTACCTTATTTACTGGCTTTTTCCATTCCATACTTGTCCTCATGTCATACTGGGTGTTAAGTCACGACTACTGAAGATGGAGGGACCAATGAATAACTGAAACTGTTTGATGGGAGTGCAAGAAAGAAATGACCCACAAGGGAGTCCAGACCCGTATAGAGAAAGATCTCATATGGCAGATTAGGAATAGGCAATAGCAAACTACAGATGATTTCTAATTAGGCGTGCTATAGATTCAATCTTTGTGTCCCCACAAATTCATATGTTGAAATCGTAATCCCCAATGTGATAGTATTAGGAGGTGGAGCCTTCAAGGGGGTGATTAAGTCATATGGTTCAAGTCTTCATGACTGGGATTAATGCCCTTATGAAATAGACCAAGAAAGCTCTTATGTCCCTTCCTCCATGTAAGTTTACAGAGAATACACAGCCATTAGTGAAGAAGTGAGTCCTCATCTGACACCAAATCTGCTAGCGCTATGATCTTGGACTTCCTAGCCTCCAGAACTGTGCGAAATAAATGTCTGTTGTTTAAAAGTTATCTAGTTTATAATATTTTTGTTATATCAGCCCGAATGGACTAAGATAAGGAATATGACATAATCAGATTTGTGCTTCAAAAAGTCACTCTGGTGACAATATGGAAGACAGATAGCAAGGGAAAGACAATGTAATATCACTTGGAAAGTTCTAGAAATAGGCTGAGGAGAGAAATGCTGAGAGCCTGAATTAAGACAGTGGCTCTAGGGATAGAGAGAAGAAAACAGATTCAACACTTAGTCATCAGGTCCTATTTATTCTCTCTCTGAAACATCCCTACCACTTTAGTCCAATATCCCCTATACAATTTTGTTTTCTTCCAGTGTAGGATGCAGTCCAGGATCATATATTGAATTTGCTTGTTGTGTCTCTTTAGCATCCTTAAATCTGGAACAGTTTATCAGCTTTTCATTATCATTCATGATATTGACATTTTTGAAAAGTATAGGTCAGTTCTTTCATAGATCCTTCATTTTGGTTTGTCTGATGTTTTCTCATGATTAGTTTCAGGTTATGTATTTCCAGAGGGAATGCCACATAAGCAATTTCATGTCATTCACAAGGTCACATCTGGAGGCCACATGATGTCCTCCTGCTCCTCACTGGTTATGTTTATCTTGATCACTGGGTCAGGATGTTGTCTTGTTTCTCCATTGTATACTTACTATTTCCCCACTTTGTGATCAATAAGTAATCTGTGGGGAAATACTTTAAGACCATATAAATGTTCTGCTCTTCAGCAAACTTTCCTCCCTGGATGGAGCATTCTCTGGTGATTCTTATCCAGATTAATCTTTACCATGATGGTTACAAAATGGCGATGTTTCCAGAACTCCATTTTAACTAGACACATTACTGCCTGAAATAAGGGATTATATATCCCAGTCCAGTAGTGGTTTTATGACTAAATTCTTATAGCAGTGTTTTGTGGGACCTCCAAGAAGTCTCCTTAAAAGCACAGCAGTGAGGGACTGGTCCTCCTCTCCCTCCCAACTCCTTCGTACTGCCTATAACACAAACATAATAGCTAGAGGTCTGGCATACTACGGACCTTGCAGATGAAATCCTCAAAACAGAGGATGAAAGAGCAGAAAGACAGAAACTTGGGTCCCTGTTTCCACATAGCCCTGGACAGCCTATGTCCAGACGTCTATCTTGTCAAAGCCACTATTTGGGAGGAGGGGGTGGGGAGTGTCTCTGTTATAGATCAACAAAATTTCTAGTTAGATACATACACAGTAGTTGAATCCTTGAGAAAGTATGGACAGTCTTCTGGGAAGAACATGGTATGAGAAGAAAGAAGTCCTAAAAATTAGAGCCCTGAGAAATACTGAAAATTCCCAGGTACAAGAGTAGCCAGTGTGGGAATCTGTAAAAAAAAAAAATCAAACATCAGGACAGAGTGGTGGCTCCAAAATCAAGAAAAGAAAGAAGTTGAGGAGAGAATGGAATGAATAGTTCAAATATTATAAGAAAATCATTCAAAATAAGGACTGAAGAGCCTCTATTAAATTTGGCCATTAGGAAGTCTTTGGTCACCTACCGAGAGAAATTTTATTAAAATGAAGGGGAAGCCCGGCAGGTGTGGCTCACTGGTTGAGCATCAACCCATGCTCCAAGAGGTCACCAGTTCAATTCCTGGTCAGGGCACATACCCAGGTTGTGGGCCCAATCCCCAGTGGGAGGCATGCAGGAGGCGACCAATCGATATTCTCGCTCATCGATGTTTCTATCTGTTTCTCCCTCTCCCTTCCTCTCTCTAAAAAAAAAAAATCTATAAAGAAAAAAGTATTTTAAAAAATAAAAATAAACAAAATTAAATGAAGGAGAAAACCTGGACTGCAGCAAGTTAAGAACTAAACAGAAGATGATATACAAGCATTAAGTTTAGATGACTCTTCCATAAAGCTTGCTAGAAAAGGAAAAAAATAGGATCAGACTATAATTAACTCTCAAACTGTCTATTGAGGACAGAGACAAATTGTCTTGTTCACCTTGATTCTCAAGCCATCAATGCGTGCTTGGTACATAGTAATAAATAATTATTAGCTGAATGTAAACTACACAGAAAAAAATCCCTTTCCTCAGAGACCTCACACTCAAGTAAATAAATAAATGAATAGAATAGGATGCATGGATGAAGTGCATTTTTTATAAAAGAGATATATTTTTTCATGTTTATCGTATTAGACACACAGTTCTGTCCGTTTTGACAAATATACGCAGCAACCACAACAAATTATAGAGTATTTCCATCATCCCAAAAAGTTTCTTTGTGTCCCTTTCCCCTACCCCTAGGCCTTGGCAACCACCGGTCTTATTTCTGTCCATATAAACTGACTTTTTTAGAACATGATGTAAATGGAACCAAACAGGAGCCTTTGTGTCTGGCTTATTTTATTTCGTATAATGCTTTTGAAATTCATCAATGTTGTTGCATGCCTTAGTAGTTCATTCATTCTTATTGGTGAGTAGTATAGTCCTTTGTATAGCTATATTATAATTTATTCATCTAGTTCTCAGTTGATGGATATTGGTCACTTCCAGGTTTGGCAATTATAAATAAAAATGCTATGAACATTTGCATATGAGTCTTTGTGCACATATACGTTTGATTTCTCTTGGTAAATCCTTGCAGTGGGATTGCTGGATGTAAGTTTAACTTCATAAGAAACTGCCAGACTTTTGCTAAGTGGCTACCATTTTGCATACCAACAATGTATGAGATTTCCTGTTGTTTTGTATCTTCCTCAGCACTTGGTATTGTCAGTTTTTAAAAGTTTAGCCATTCTGATACACATATCTCATTTTAGTTTCAATTTACATTTCCCGTTGCATTTATATTCTGTTAATTATGTTGATTATCTTTACGTGTTTATTTACTATTTGTACCTCTCTTCTTTGGGTGCCTGTTCAAATATTTTGTTAATTTTATTTTTTCCAACTTTATTGATATATAATTGACAAAAAAACTGTAAGTTTAAGATGTACAACATGTTGTTTTGGTACACTGATATATTGCAAAATGATTACCACTGCAGTGTTAGTTAACACCTCCATCACCTCACATAATTACCATTTCTTTTTTTAAACTACTCTCTAAGCAACTTCAAGTATATAATACAGTATAGTTAACTATAATCACCATATTGTACATTAGATTCCCAGAACATATGCATTTTATAACTGGAAGTTTGTACCCTTTGATCAACATCTCCCCATTGCCCCAATCCCCTAGCCTCTGGTAAGCACCATTCTACTCTCTGTTTCTATGAGTTTGGCATTTTTAGATTTTACATATAAATTACATCATACAGCACTTGTCTTTCTCTGTCTAACTCATTTCACTTAGCATAATACCCTCAAGGTCATCCATGTTGTTGCAAACGGCAGAATTTCTTTTTTTCTCGTGGCTAAATAATATTCCATGGTGTGTGTGTGTGTGTGTGTGTGTGTGTGTGTGTGTGTGTGTGTATCACAATTTCTTTATCCATTCATCCATTGACAGACATTTAGGCTGTTTCCATATTTGGCTACTGTGAATAATGCTGCAATGAACATGAGAGTGCACAGTCTCTTTGAGATTCTGATTTCATTTTAGAGGGATATATACCCAGAGGTGAGATCATTACACTTATATGGCAGTTTAATATTTTGTGGAATCTCCATCCTGTTTTCCATAATGGCTGCATCAACTTATATTCCCACCAACAGTGTACAAGGGTTTCCTTTTCTCCAGATCCTTGTTATTTCTTGCTTTTAAATGATAGTCATTCTAACAGGTGTGAAGTGTTATCTCATTGATGTTTTGATTTGCATTTCCCTGATGGTTATTGATGTTAAGCACCTTTATATGTACTTATTGGGCATTTGTATGTCTTCTTCAGAAAAACGTATATTCAGTTCCTTTGTTCATTTTTTAATTGGATTGTTTGTTTTTTGCTATTGAGTTATATGAGTTCTTTATACATTTTATTAATCCCTTATCAGATATATGATTTGCAAATATTTTCTCTCATTTGGTAGGCTTCCTTTTCATTTTTTAAAATTGTTTCTTTTCCTGTACAAAAACTTTTTAGTTTGACATAGTCCATTTATTAATTGTTGCTTTTGTTGCTTGTACTTTTGGTGTCATATACAAAAAAAAAAAAAAATGTTACCAAGACCAATGTCAAGGAGTTTTCTTTCTATATTTTCTTCTAGGGGCTTTATGGTTTAAGGTTTTATGTTTAAGCCTTTAATCCTTTTGAGTTAATTTTTGTGAGTGGTGTAAAATAGGAGTATATTTTCATTCTTTTGAATGTGGTTATCCAGTTTTCACAACACTATTTATTGAAAAGATTCTCCTTCCCCATTGAGTATTCTTGGGTTCCTTGTCAAATATTAGTGGACTGTATATGTGTGGGTTTATTTCTGGGCTCTCAATTCTGTTTAATTTGTCTATGTGTCTATTTTTATGCCAGTACTGTTTTGAGTACTATAGATTTATAATATAGTTTGAAGTCAGGAAGTGTGATGCCTCCAGCTTTGCTCCTCTGGCTAATGATTGCTTTGGCTAATGAATCTATAGATTGCTTTGGGTAATATGGACTTTTTTTAAACAATATTAATTCTTACAATTCATGAACACAAAATATCTTTCCATTTACTTGTATCTTCTTCAATTTTCTTTCATATTAGTGTTGTTAATCCTCACCTGAGGATATTTTTTCCATTGATTTTTTTAGAGAGAGTGGAAAGGAGGGAGGGGGAGAGAGGGAGAGAGAGAGAGAGAGAGAGAGAGAGAGAGAGAGAGAGAGAGAGAGAGAACATTGATGTGAGAGAGACACATCGATTGGTTGCCTCCCAAATGGACCCCAACTGGGCTGGGGATTAAACCTGCAACCCTTCAGTGCTCAGGCCGATGCTCTAACTACTAAGCTACACTGGCCAGCATGCCCCTTATTTTATTAAAAGAGTGAAAATATAAAATAAAAGTGTCAATAATAGGAATAAGAAGCAATGGGCTTATAAACTTAATACAGTCATGACAGAAAGGAGTGAATCTTCAGCCTCCTCAAATGCTTTTTAGACTTGAATTAGTTCATTTTTATTCAGTTGTGATGAAGAAATACAAAATAGATAATAAGAGTAAAATGCTAGAACCATATTATCAAAGATTACATCTAAGCAATTATACATGTATCTCATAAATTTTTGTGTATGCATATATCTAAGAAGTTAAATATATATCTTATAAATATGAATTGTGTGTGTGTGTGTATACATACATATTTATATTTATACTCTGGAATAAAATCCTCCCTTAAAAATACAGTTATACTGTTTAACTTTTACACATTTTAATGTACATTTTCACAAACTTCATATATGAAAAAGAGACTATTTACTTCTCTTTACATTCAATGTTCTCCAGTCCCATAGTGTTATTTATTTATTTATTTTTGTTGTTGTTGTTAATCCTCACCCAAGGATATTTTTTTTTTTATTGATTTTTAGATAGAGTGGGAGGAAGGAAGGGAAAGAGGGAGGAAGGGAGGTAGGGAGAGAGAGGCAGGGGGAGAGAGAGAGAGAGAGAGAAAGAAAGATCAATGTGAGAGAGACATTGATTGGTTGCCTCCTGCACGACCCCAACCGGGGCTGGGGATCAAACCTGCAACCAAGGTATGTGCCCTTGACCAGGAATCGAACCCAAGACCCTTTGGTCCTCAGACCAATGCTCTAATCGCTGAGCCAAACCAGCCAGGGCCCAGGTGTTATTTAAATAACTTCTCTCACTTCTTCCTAACACCCACCTTAATTTTTTACTCTTTCTATAAAATATTTTTTTATTTTTTAATTACAGTTAACATATAATATTATAATAGTTTCAGGTATATAATGTGGTGATTAGACATTTATATAACTGAGGAAGCGATCAACCTAAAAAGCCTAGTATCCATCTGACACCATACATAGTTAGTACAATATTATTGACTATATTCCCTATGCTGAACTTTACATCCATATGTCTGTTTTTATAACTGGCAATTTGTATATCTTAATCCCTTCCCCTTTATCACCTATGTTTCAAACCTCCTCCCATCTGGCAACCAACAGTTTGTTCTCTGTATCTGAGTTTGTTTTGTTTGTTCATTTACTTTGTTTTCAAGATTCCACATATAAGTGAAATAATATGGTATTTGTCTTCCTCTGTCTGACATTTCATTTAGGGTAATACCCTCTAGGTTCACCCATGTTGTCACAAATGGCAAGATTTCACTCTTTTTATGGCTGAGTAATAACCACTGTATATATGTTCCACATTTTCTTTATCCACTCGCCTATCAACAGACATGTAGGTTGCTTTCATATCTTGGCTACTGCAAATAACTCTACATGACCATATGGATGTACATCTCTCTCTTTGAATGAGTGTTTTGGGTTTCTTTGGATAAATAACCAGTAGTAGAATTGCTGGGTCCTTCTTTATCTGCTGCTATAGCTTTTGTTTTAAAGTCTATTTTGTCTGATACAAGTATTGCTACCCTAGCTTTTTTTTTTTCATTTTCATGAAATATCTTTTTCCACCCCTTACTTTTAGTCTGTGTGTGTCTTTTTATCTGAAGTGAGTTTCTTGTAGACAGTATAAGTGTGGGTCTTGTCTTCTTACCCATTCAGCTACCCAATGTCTTTTTGTTGGAGCATTTAATCTATTTACATTTGAAGTAATTATTGATAGGTATGTGGTTATTGATATTTTATTTTTCATATTTTTTATCTTTTTTTCCCTTCTTCTGAAAGAAGTACCTGTAACATTTCTTATAATGCTGGTTTGGTGGTGATGAACTCCTTTAGTTTTTTCTTGTCTGGGACTTAATCCTTTACTCTTAACAGAAATCTAACGCAGCTGTTCCTCTATGCATCTCTGACTTTTCCTCTCTATTCCCAACTGCAGCTCTCCCTATCAGCTGTGCTCTCTTTCCTTTCCCCTAAATAGTTGGCTAAATGTGTAGATTATATTTCTTCCCAAAGTGATATTAAATGCTTTTAAACATGCCCTGACCTGTTTGGCTTGGCGGTTAGAGTGTCAGCCCAGGACCAAAGAGTCTCGGGTTCGATTCCGGTCAAGGGCACGTACCTCAGTTGTGGTTTGGGCCCTGGCCCTGGTCGGGATCATGCGGGAGGCAACCAATCAATGTGTCTCACTCACATTGATGTTTCTCTCACTCTCTCTATCTCTCCCTCCCACTCTGTGTGAAAATAAATAGAAAAATATCCTTGGGTGAGGATTAAAAAAAGAGAGAGAAAGTAGGAATATAGTCAACATAAAGAAGTAAGAATTTGAAATAAAAATAACTCACATGTTGGCAGGTGCCCTCTGTCTTTTCCTATTTTATTACATGTGTGTTATTCTGCTCATACTTTCTAGACTCTAAGAATTATTAGAATTGCTCTGCTTGGCACAGTCCTGGGAATCCTGTTATAAGCATCCAATGTAATATTAACAAAATGTAGTAAATAGTGTACACAGGAGACCTAAATTCCAATCAAATGTCTGCCCTTTGTATAATAATAAACACTCTGCTCATTTTAGACTTAGTAGAGAGAGAAAATCTAAATTAATGAAAATTCTGAATTAAAGACTTTTAAAAAGCTAAAATTTTGTATTACTTTTGGATATCTAGAATAACTTGAACTGCTAAGGAAAAATCTTATTTGCTCACTTCAACAATAATAACACGTTGGGTAGTTAGTAAGATCTATGTACATATAGATAGCAAACGCACTTATCTCCTTTAAAAACATAACCACGGCAACCAAACAATCACTTCAGGGACTAATCTGGTCTTTTTAGATAGTATTGAGAGTTATTCTTTCCAAGAATGGTTTCATTAGAGATTTACATTTTATTTCAATCTCACTAATTAAGTTTACATCCCTGACAAAATTAGAGTTAGAAAGGGATACACTGAATTAAGATACTGAATGTGATTTCAGCTGTGAGGGACAGGTCAAACCTTGTCTTAGTTTGTGGTAACCCTCAATCTATCTCTTTTAATTTATCATGAATAATTAGGTGGTAGTTTTGTTATAGTATTATCCAGTATATGGGCCTTGGAGTTAGAAAAACAAATCAGGATTATACCAAGTACTGTATACCGAGAATTTGCAGATTTTGAAATACTTATATAGCACTTAACTGATGCCTCTCCTCCCCACAAAAATCATAGGGACAAAGTAAAGGAAGAGCAAAGTGCCATGCAAAACTCACAAGATTCAGAGTAAAAATTACTTTAGTTTTTGTCTGGAGTACAAAGCACCGTCCGTGACTTTGGATAAGTCATGTAACTTCTCTGAGCTCGTTTTCCAGCCACAAAATAATACTAGTAACATCAGAACGTTATTTTGAGCATTAAGTTCAATCATGCATGAGAAAATGGTTTGGAACTGTTTAGTACCATTCAAATGATACATTAAAAAATGAAGAAACATTTAATTTGCATTTAATTGTTTTTAAAATAGAACTGTTCTTGGCCTAGGAGAAAAATTTCCTCTAACACTTGGCATCTTTTGAAAAGCTAATAATAAATGCTTCCACCCATGGTTGACTCATAATTATTTCATACTTTTGTGAAGAGAACATGATAGAAAGTAGTGCTTTTAGACAAATTGTAAAGTCACTCCTACATTTATGACAACTTTTTGGTCAGGAAAGTATCCCTGTGTAGATTCATTGTGGATTTGGAAGTTGTTTTTCACTGAAACATTAACAACTTTTAGCTATGTTTTTAAAAATGAATTTGCATTGTTTGGTTTAACACACACTAAAGTTTTACAAAGATAATTGAGTAATAGGATCCTGAGAGATGACAGGAAAGACCTGCATTTAATCTTTTTTTGTATTTGTACATAAATGAAAACCAAAATAGTGACTATTGACTAGACTAGATGGTGATGGGTAAAATCACCAACAATTTGTTTATTGTTAGCAGGACTGTCAGCTCTAAATGGAGAATAAAAAAGAGGAAAAGTAAACATGTAATAACACATCACTTATCAGAGCTCAGAAAATTAGAAATTTCACTCTGGTTGAAATGCCATTCATTTCCTCCCTGCCAAAATGTCCTCAGAGAGCCTGCTGCCTACAGACCTGAAGGGCGTTCCTTCAGGAGTAGGGACCCTGCACTGCTCTCTGACCAGCTAATTTGACCAGGGGCAGACATTTGGCTCAAAACAGGTCACTCATATTCTCAGACACAAAGAGGCTGAATTGGAGGGTGTTGGCATTAAAAATGTGAGATCATGAAGAGTTGTTGCCAAAATCAGCAGCATGGTAGCCCAAAGACATGTGCAAACCAGTGTTACGAGCAAAAAGAAACTAAACACCTTACAGAGGCCCTGGCCAGTTTGGCTCACCGGTTAGAGCCTCTGCCTGTGGACCAGGGAGTCTCAGGTTCAATTCCAGTCAAGGGCACGTGCTTTGGTTGCAGTTCAGTTCCTCCACCCTGGTCGGGGGCCTCGTGTGGGAGGCGGCCGGTCATTGTGTCTCTCTCGAATCCATGTTTCTCTCTCTCTCTCTCCCCTCCTCCTACTCTATCTGAAGATAAGTGGGAAATAAATGGAAGAATGTCTTCCACTGAGGATTTAAAAAAAACAAAAAACCTTACCAAAGCCCTGACCAGTTGGCTCAGCGGTTGGAGCATCGGCCCTAGGACCAAAGGGTCTCAAGTTTGTTTCCTGGTCAAGGGCATGTACCTGGGTTGCAGGTTCAATCCCCAATGTGGGAGGCAACGAATCAATGTGTCTCTCTCACATCGATGTTTCTCTCTCTCTCTCTTCCTCCCTCCCTCCCTTCCACTCTGTGTAAAAAAATCAATGGAAAAATATCTTCAGGTGAAGATTAACAACAACAACAAAACAACCTTACCGAGAAGCAGAACAGTCTGCAGAGAGGAATGTGGAACAGATGTGAAACAAGGACAAAGTGAGATTAGAAAACCAGGAAACTTTAGAGAGAGGGAAAGATAGAGAGACAGAATAAGGGAGAGAGAGGCTGCCTTACCATGCATACTTTCTTCAGTTGGGTTCTGTATAATGTCTTAAAATAAATCTCCTTTCCTTTACTCTGCTGGCTCCAGTGTGTTTCAGTTCCTCAGAACCAAGGGATACTTTAGTAAGACATTCACTGATTGCACAAGAGCCAAAAGTCAAAAAGTAAGCAAGAACTAGTGCGTTTCCAAAAACTATACACTAAAGCTCGTGTGACACTAAAACTCTTTCATTGCTTATTTAATTTTTTACAACAGCTATATTGGGATATAATTCACATGCTATAAAACTCACTCTTCTTTAATTACCTGCTTCAACTTTTTTAATCCCACCAAGCTTCCACATCTAGTGTCCCAGTCTACAAGTAGCCTTAATGACAAAGAGAGAATGGCTAATAGAAGCAAGCCAACTACAGCAATAAAAAGTGACAGTTGACAGCCCAGCAGCAAAGGAGGAAACAGAAAAACTAAAATTAGGACAACAATAATTCCAAAGGGGGGTGGGGGGGCAATCTGGGGCCATGTAGAGTATTTTTGTTAGGCTCTTTTTGTTCCTAGGAACAGCTCAAGTTACATCTAATATTAGGGGAAGGAGTTCCAAGGAATGAAAGAAAACAAGGATCTCAGCCCCACAGGGCCTCGTGGGAACCAGGAAAGGCCAAATCAAGCCTCTGGAAGAACAGGCACTGTAGTGGAGCCGGACCTGAGGAAGACTGGGCCCAGGACGTCAGCAAGAATCCAAGTTACCCCAGGACTTCAGCATCAGAGTTCACGCATCCTCACCTAGGGATCAGTTTATTTATGTGATGCAGCTCTCCCCTGGCTGCACTGAGCGATGTCTTTCCGCCTCTCTGCCTGTCCCTAGATGCCTTCCTCTTCCTCTCTTTGGAATTTGTAAACTGTCAGCTCTTGACCTGTCTCAACTTGCAGACTCGGTTTGTCTTCTTGTTTATTTGTTTTGCACACCCTGGTGCCTTCACGTTTAGAATGCCAGAGTCTTTGGGTGGGACCTGAATTTGGCAGTCCCCGGAATCCTAGCCAGCCCCATCACCTTCGCCACGCCCACTGTGCTCACTCCCATTGCCTGCCCGACTGCAGATGGTGTTGGGCATTCTTTCCCACCTCACAGCTTCTGCTCATCATCTGTATCTGCTTCCTAGTCACTTTGATTTGTTCTACCCCATGGGCTCTCTCTGTACACTCTTTTAGCTCCCACTGCTAACCAGTAATTCCCAGTTCAAATCCC
The DNA here is from genome assembly GCA_030848825.1 of Tadarida brasiliensis. NCBI lineage: Eukaryota > Metazoa > Chordata > Mammalia > Chiroptera > Molossidae > Tadarida > Tadarida brasiliensis. Next base: position 41,104,371 of record CM061272.1, on the reverse strand, counting down.
CCAAAGGGAGAATCTGTACCATAGCGCCCACTTTTGGTTAAACTTTTTCCACTAGTTCAAATAATAGACTGCTGGCCAGCCCAGAGTATGGCTGCTTAGGTCAGGCGTGTCATCATCAGCTGTGGCTGAGATACTTCAAGTTCCGCCTAGAACAGAGCACAACTGTTGGGCTAAGGCCTCAGCAGGGACTGTTATCAAAGTAGTTACCTTTAGATGGGGCTTAGGGTGGGGGTGGGGAAGCAGCCACCACAGTTGTTCACTGCGTGGATCTGAGTGACTTAACTCTAAGCCTTAAAAAGCCTGAGAGAATCCAGTTCCATCTAGCTTCCCCCAAAATTAATGTCTATAATGCTAACATGGAGGCTTTAAGAAAAAGTTAAATTGTGTTCAGTGTCCTGGAATGTCTATAGTATACTTTTAAATAATTTCCATTGGAGCCCTGCTGGTTTGGCTCAGCAGTTAGAGCGTCAGCCCGCGGACCAGAGAGTCCTGGGTTTGGTTCCCGCTAAGGGCACATACCTCGGTTGCGGTTTGTCCCCGGCCCCGTTGGGGTTGTGCCGGTGGCAACCAGTAGATGTGTCTCTCTCACATCGATGTTTCTCTCTCTCTCTTCCTCCCTCTCTCCTTCCCGCTCTATCTGAAGATAAATGCATAAGTGTCCTCGGGTAAGGATTTAAAAAAATAATACTAAAAAATAAAATAAATAAATAAATAATAATTTCCATTGGAAATTATTAAAGTTAAAATAATGGAAAGTATTCATTGTGTACTCAGATATTTGAGAAACCTTGAATATTTAAAAATCTAATTTTCCTTTGAAATAAGAGTTAGCCCTAGTAAGTTGTTAGGAACAGAAGTCCTGAAAGTCTTCTAATTCTGGCTCTGCCACTTACCAGCTAGCAAATTCTTTAGTAATTCAGTGTCTTAATTTCCTCATCTATAAAATGAAGGTAATAGTAGCAGCTATCTTATAGGATTGTCAAATTAAATTAAACAATCCAATAAAAACTTTAGAATAAGTACCTGGTGCAGTTAAGTGCTAAAAGTTGTTAATTATTATTATTACTACTGCTGTTGTTTTGTTATTATATAAAAAGGGAGCTATGTTGAGATTTTCCGATGTCTACATATTTATTCTTTCTTTGACATTTTGTTCTAGCTTTGCCACACAAATTATGTATTGCATTTCCATATGAACAAACTGCTTTAATCAGTTTGCTGTTTTGTTTGGGGGATCTGAGTTTATTTTAACCCCAGTGCTGGTCTGTCTGTCCATTAGCTTATCTTAGTGCCTAGACTGGAAGGCAACACATGCATTGCAATCTTCAGAGCAGGCTCCGTGCAGACAGTTGTCAATTAGAAAGCAAATACCTTTGAAAAACAACAAAGGCTATAGCTGATGCCAAAGGATGTGTCAAAAGACAGTCTCTCTTTGGAGTCTCTGGCCAGTTCTAGGATGACTTCCTGCCTGGAAACAAGACAGAAAAGTGCCAGAATGGGTACACGTCAAAAGGGCTGGGGCTTGAGAAGGGTTAGATTTAGTAATGAAACCACTAGAATCAACTAGTGAGTTTTAGAAAACATACTAATGCTGGTCCTACCTTGGGCCAGTTAAATTCTAAACCTCAGTCATGGGGTGGGGGAAGGAGAGCAAACAGGTATCTTTTTTGAAGCTCCCCAAACACTTATGTGGTGCAGCCAGGGTTGAGAACCCCACTGTTCCAGGGCTTCCTCTAATTTGCTTCTGCCACTAGGCAGAGACTCCTCGGAAGACAGGTATTTAGTCAAGAACAGAAGAAAGGACAAACGAAGGCATTGCCCAAGAAGCTGCTTATCATAGCAGCCTCCTCATGAGTTGGTCAGGCCTTACCTTCTGCTTAGCAATGTGCAGAAACTGAGTAGGAAGAAAAAGGAAGATTATGATTAGAGTTGCCTGCCTTCACAGAGCTTTCAAACAGGAAGTCAATATTAGCACACAAGAAATGATGGCAGAACCATGAAGCATTATGCTGTGGCTGTGATTAAAGGATGTGCCCTGAGAGTTCGGCCAAGGGTGAGGTAAAGGTTGACATGGAAGAGATGGAACCTCCTGAGGATGAGTAAATTTTGGGGACAAAGGGAGAATGAGGAAGTTATAAGAACAGCGAACAGAATGAGCTGGGTCAAAGAAAAGGCATGGGGTGGTGCAAATAATGGCCAGGTCACTCTAGCTAGGGTGCAGAACATTCCTGGGCAGTAGTAGGAAATACACTTGAATGATTTAAGTAGAGTGGGGCCAAATTATAAAGGACTGGTGTACTAGACTGAGTAATCTAAACATCATGCAGCAGGGAACAGGAAGCTGTGATGGGGTCTTGAGTAATGATAGACAATGTTTTCAAGTAATCTAACAGAATATTGGAGGACAGAGGAGGAAAGACTACTGGGTAATATAGATTGTTACAATAATACCAATGTGAGGGGGAGGGGGAAAATGAAGGCCTATGTGGTCACAGAAGAAAGAGATAAAGAAAAAGTAAATTCTAGAAACAGGTTTACATTTTGCATGTGTGTGCTTATTTTTATTTTTATCAGACAATTTATATGCACATTATAAAATTGAGAAATCACAGAAAAGAAAAAAGAAAAATATCATGCATAATCTCTCTAAACCCAAGTAACCATTGCTCTGACTTCTTTCTAGTTTTTCATACATTTTTACACAGTTGTGATCTCACTGCCTAAGCAATTTTGTAACATGTCTTTAATATAATAGTGTGAGAATATGCCCATGTCATTAATAGTTCTAAGCTTCATTTTTGTAGCTGTGTGGCCTTAGTTGGTATGGATGCACTGTGGTTTACTTGTAGAACAACAGCTTTCAAATTGCCTTCGATTCTTCTCCTGTTAAGTGCTGTGCAGAAGTACATCTCTACCCATTAATCTTTGTCCATCTTGATGGTTTTATCCCTAGGACAAATTCCTAGACATGCTATTACTGCAGAAAGATTTTTTTAAATTTAAAGTTCTTGCTACTTACTGAGAATTTGCTTCTCAAAGTATTGACTAATTGGCACTCCTGCCAACAGATTATAGCAATACTGGTTTCACTCTAATTACCTTTGCTAATTTGCGGGAGTAAAATATAAAATCTAATTTGCATTTTTTATTTGTGAGGTTGAACTTTTTATGTGCTTATTAGTCACTTGTATTTCTTCACTATGAATGGTCTGTTCATTCTCCTTTTTCATCAGAGAAATAGTAAGAAGGAACAAATTTTAAAACAATATATTAAGGATGAAAAAAGAGAAAGAATTCAAAGTTGTCATGTTCTTGGCAGAAAAAAAAACAAGACAAAGCAAAAAAAGAAAAAGAAATAGCAATACATATGGCAGCAAAGAGGCTACTTTCCATAAAATATAAAGAGCTTATACCAATTAATAGGTCAATAACCTAAAAATGAGTAACAGACATGAATAATTCTAGGAAAGGAAATACACGTGGATTTTAAACACAGATACTCAACCTCACAATAAAATATGCAAGGTAAAATGAAAATAAGATAGCATTTTTATTTAACAAATTTGCAAAATTAATAATAGACTTTATCAAGAGGATGTTGGGAAACAGGCACTCATCCATTGCTTATAGACTGTTAATTTATATGATCACTTTGGGGAATAAATGGACAATAGATATCAATTTGGAAAACAGACATATCCTTTGACCTGACAATTCTACTTTAAGGAATTTATCCTACAGATAATTCACAACATGTATGCAATAATATATAACCTAGATAATAACTGCAAATTTGTTGGTAGGAGCATAATACTGGAAACAATGTAAGGCACATCAATAGGAGATTATGTAAATAATATATGGTGCATCCATACAGTTGAATATTATTCATCCATTAAAAAGAACAGTGTTCCTTTGTAGGTACTGACATACTATTTCTCTAAGACATATTGTTGAGTAAAAAATGCAAGGTTCAAAGACTACCACTTGTAATAGGGGAGGGCGAGGATAGATGTATATACGTTTGCTTGTATGCACAAACTTGTTTTGAATTGATATATTTGATACTGATAATAATAGTTGCCTGGGGAAGGGGTCCTGAAGGTATGGGAACTGAGCAAGGGAAGTAAAATAGAGTTTTCATACTATCAGTTGTTGCTTTTGAATTTTGTATCATACATCTGCAATGGGAAAATGTGACTGTTGAGAGTATGATGATGGTTTTTCTACACTGTGTGAAATCAGGGTTCAGAAGGGCAGCTGATTGGATTCTCTCTGAGTTATTATTCGGATAAAGCTGCATCGGTGAGCACTCCCACCTGGAATGTAAGAAAAAGATGGTAGGGGCTGTGAACGTTGATTTCTCTGTTAAATCATCAGCATCTAGCCCAGATGGGAGGTGCTTAATGAATATATCTTAGACTGCCAGGATTCTAATCTAAAGAATAGAAAAATGGAAGAGCCAGAGAGAGAAATGGACAGATCAATCAATGTGCAAGGCAGACTCAGAGACAAAAGTGCTTAGGAGTGAAAAGACAATTCTTTGCAAAAATGTTGCAAGGAAGTCAGACTTCAGAAGGACAAGCTCAGAGCCAGCCTGCCTCTTCCATACCAGTGAAGTGTGTCTATAGCAATGTGAAGGGGGATATGGAGAGAAGAAGCTGGACAGGTGGGCAGGGCCAGGTTGCTATGGGCCATAGACACCATGCAAAGGAGTAAGAAAAAAGAGGGAAGTTAGAAAGAAACTGAAAGCACAAACATATTATTCAGACTATTTTGGTTTCAAGAGACAGAGATATAAACCAAAGAGAGACTGTATTGGCTTGTGTAACTGGAAAGTCCAGAGATTCAACAATATCATCAGGATATTCTTTCTCTTTCTCCACCTCCCACACCCACTTTTTTGTGCTGGCTTCCATCTCTTACAGACTCTTTCCACATGCTGGCTTCTGGCAACTCCAGCATTATGATTAACAGATAAGTGGCCCTAGCAGTTCCTCATAGTTCCAGTAAAAATCTTAGAACTGATTCTTCTTGGGTCACATGCCCATCACTGAAATGATTCATGGTCAAAAGACTAATAGGCCAGGCAAGGGTCATATGATCATCCCTAAAGGGTTGGCAGGGGTAGTCCCCCAAAGAAATTAGAATGTTGTTTCCAAACATGATGATTCTGAACAGGTAAAAACTCCACTCTAAGCAAGAACAAAAGACCAAATGAAGATTGTTTCCTTCTTTAAGAATAAAAATGGAAAATAATCTTTGGAGGAAGAAGTTAATAAGCTAGAGAAGGCAGGGAGATTGTGGGAACAAACATGGGAAGAAATGTGAAGGGGTGGTGTTCAGGTACAAACATGGGTGGTTGAGAATAATGATGGACTCCTGGGGCTTGGAAGAACTTTGGAGGCCATCTAATCCAGCTCCCCTCCTTCTCGTATGCAAGCTCCCCTCCCCACTCCATTATAGGACCATTCGAAATCCACTTGAACATATTCAGTAATTGATAGTTCATGGCTTTGGAAAGTATTTAACTTTATTGTCATACAGATTTGATTCTTTAAGATGTCTGCTTTTCATTGAGCTGAAATCTAGTTCTCAGTTTGTTCTTTAGATTAACAAACCTTGCCCGACCAGTGTGGTTCAGTGGTTGAGCATCAACCCATGTACCAAGAGGTTGCAGGTTCGATTCCCGGACCAGGCACATGCCCAGGTTGTAGGCCCGATCCCCAGTGGGGGGCATGCAGGAGGTGGCCAGTCAGTGTTCTGTCTCTCTCTCCCTCTTTCTTCCTCTCTCTCTAAAAATTAATAAAGAAAAAAAAAAAAGATTAACAAACCTTAAGGCTACTACTTCATCAGATGATCCTTTAAGTTTTGGAAGACACTTACATTCCTGACCCAGTATTTTCTCTTTTGGCCAAGCCTAACAAGTATTTTTGACTACATATTAGGTGACATGGTTTCCAGATTTTTCTACAGCCTAATTGTCTTTCTCTGGATTCATGCTTGTTTGTATGTGTCTCTCTTTAAAAGGTAGTTAAATATAATTGACCACTGTTGAGTTCAGTGAAACCATCTTCTGTTTTTGCTCTCCTTTAAAAAAATTTTATTTTAATCCTCACCAAGGATATGATTATTGATTTGAGAGAGAGAGAGAGAGAGAGATCAATTGATTGGTTACCTCCTGTACATGCCCTGACCGGGATCGAACCCACAACCTAGGTATGTGCCCTGACTGGGAATTGAACCCACAACCTTTTTGGTACAGAGGGTGATGCTCCAACCAACTGAGCCACCTGGCCAGGGCTGTTGCTCCCTTTATCTGGACACTATACTAATGCAATTTAAGATTTCATGCTTGTTGTTTTTTTTTTTTATAACACTGTAAAACAACTCCCTTATTTTGAGTTTGTTACCAACAAAAACCCCAGATTGTTTTTCTCACGAATGGTTGCCAAGTCAGGCTTTTTGTAATTATGCAAGTGGTAATCTTTTTTTTTTTTTTTTTTGAGCCAAGAGAATGGAACTCTCCTATTTTTTCTTTTAAATCTCTTGTTGTTGTTTCTTTCATCCTGTCAAAATGTGACCCTTTATAATGGGTGGTATAAGGCCTGTAGACCCTGCTGCTAAAAGAACAGAACCCTCTGGCATTCCATCAACCCAACTCCTTGATCACATGTTGCCTCACTGATAAAGGGGAGCCTTTCTAGTCCATAACTCTGTGTGTGTGTGTGTGTGTGTGTGTGTGTGTGTGTGTGTATCAGATGATCAGCTTTGACCTGTGGTTTCAGGTCAGTCACTGCCAACCTTTGCCCCCACTTTAGTTTGCGTCAGCTGTTCTGGATAAGTGAACACCATTTCATCCCTCTCCCATGGTCGATGAAAGGGTAGTAGCCAGGACAGCTCCAGGGGGGATTTGGAGTCAATCACTTCTGGCTTGTGCTTTAGAGCAGAGCCCTAACTAACCATCACCATGTAGCCAAGTGGTCTGACGAGCCTTTTAATCAAGTCCCACATTCCTAGATACCCTACCCCCAACCCCCAACATTCTTACTAGAATGGAAATCTTCTGTACTGTATGTTATCTGAGGGGTCCTGATTCCTTTATGACTTCCTCATCTGGTTCATAGGAGAACCTTTTCATGGGGCTATATATCTGCCTCCAGAATTTCTAAGGGTCTCTCTAATCTAAGATTTGCAAACCCACTTACTGTCTTAAGATGCTAATACTTACGAGCCTTCTCCTACATATCACCCCAGGCTCCTTAGACTAAAACCTTTGCATGTAGACATACTCCAAAGTGAAGTAAAATTAACTTTGTCCTTTGGACTTGATAATTAAAAAAAAATTTTTTTTTATTGATGAGAGAGAGAGAGAGAGAGAGAGAGAGAAAAAAAGAAAGAAAGAAAGAAAGAAAGAAAGAATTATCAATTTGTTGTTTCACTTATTTATGCATTCATTGGTTGATTCTTGTTTGTGCCATGACTGGGGATTGAGACAACACTCTACCAACTGAGCTACCTAGCCAGGGCTGGACTTGATGACTTTGATTGCAGACCTCTCCCTGATAGGGGCTACCTCTTTTGCTTCAATTTATTCCACTGCTCTCTCAGCCCCAACACCACCCTCCTATCTGCTTAAGCCTGCTTCCCCACCAGGAGTTCGCAAGTGCTGGAGGCTCTGAGAAAGTAACAATGATGGTAATTAAAGAAAATGTGCAACTGGGACACTAAGGATGTGGTCATAAGTGGAGCCTCTTTCCTAACCCAAAGAAGGGAGGTAAATTGTGCCAGGGGTAGATACCAACTGTCCTTTTGTGGGAGGATAGTAAGAAGCTAGGGAAATTCCTTGACAAGTGGAATAAGGGGAACTAAGACAAAATAATTAAACAAGGTCAAACTATTTGAGCAATTTACAGCCAGCTAATGAATCACAAGGTGTTATCTTTCCTAACCAAGGACAACCAAGAGCAAATGGTTTACACATTCCAGACCATCCTAGGACAGAACAGCCTTGGTCCCTCTTCAATGACATTCTTTGAAAATAAAACTAACCAGAAAATAACCCCTAGCCCCCCTATACACACATTTTGATTATTCAGCATATTGAAGGACACACCTGAAAAGCTAATGAATATTCTATTAAGACCCTCCCCTGAGACCTCTCCTAGGATTCCCACTGGCCAAAGAGAGATAAAAAGCCTCAAGACAATGGACCCATGGCAGGCTTTTGCTAGAGCATGCCCACACCTTGTATCTCTGTTCTCTATCTCCTAAACTCTATAGGACCCCAGGAGACTTGCAACCAGGGGACAAGTGGGCAGCAGTAGCTCATCCCAGGTTTATCCCCTGAACCTGTCTCTAAGGCCCCTTTTTCTCTGACTTTTTCTCCTGTTTCTTCTTCTACCTTAGCCCTTCGTTTGTTTCACTGTCCCCAACTGTAATAAACATACTCTCAAAATCACCTGGACTTGTGTTGTAAAATCTTTCCTACATGAAGTTAAGAACCCACATACTACCAGCCAGCCTGAGGCAGACCTGCTCCAGGCCCAGTCCCTGTCTGGTGACATTTCCATCCTGTCTTCTGTAATGCATGCATTCAAAACTAAAGGCAGGTGCCCTTAAAAAACAGAGGTTTCAGATTCTCACTATAGTGTAAGATTCATACCTCAAATATTTGAAGGTCCTACCTGTTTGCCAGGATTTATTTCTAAGTTTTCCCAAAAATCTCTAGAATAACTTTGTCAGATTGTGTCAACAGAAATAAAGAGATGATATATCTGTGCTTCTTGCTCACATATCCTGTATTCCTGAAGAAGGAATGCTGGCTTGAAGAACAATGGTGAAGTACAACCATCAGTGATGCTCTCATTACCTTTCTAAACTTGTTTTGTGTGGTGCCCTTTTATGTTATTTTATTTTTTATTTTTTTTAAGTTTTAGGAGCTTTATTAACCTGCGCAGGGACTGCAGCCAACCTACTCAGAGGAGAACTGCAGCCCCTTTTATGTTATTTTAAAAAGAAGAAACAGATATTTTACTAAGGGGAAATTTCTAACACCTACTTTCTGAAAATAAGACACAGGAATTGAAGGACCATACACTCAGGATGTTCCAGGTTATGACCACAATAAAATAATGGATGACATTGAGACAAGCTAGTAAGCCAGGACAAGTGGAACAGGGAAACTGAGACAGATAGTTAAATGGCCAAGCAGTTTACAGCCATCTAGTAAATTGTAAAATGTGATCTTCTCTAACCAAGGATGCTTAAGAGTAAATGGTTTGTACCTCTCCTCCCCATCCAGAGGGTAAATAGCTTAAATCATTCTACTCAGGGAGACAGGCAGCAGAAATCCAATTAGTGCCATTTGTGCCAACAATACCCAAGAACAGATAAAGTTAAGAGAATAAATCTCATTTTGGTGCATCAGCATAAAGCTGATGAATATTCTGTTGAGATCCTCCCCTAAGATCTCCCCTGAACTCCCAGGCTTTAAAACCCTCAAGATGAAGGATCCAGTGTGCTCTCCTTCCCAGGAGCATACCCATCCATGCCTTTCTCCCTCTCAGGCGTGCATCTCCTAAACTCTAAGGGTCCCCATGAGACTTGCAAGAGAAGCAATAGGCAGTGGCAGCTAGTCTTGGGCTAACCTCCTAAACTTGTCCCCAAGGCCTCCTTTTCTCTGACTCTCCAGTGAGCTGACAGCAGCCCTGACTTGGATCATTTCTTTCCTATAGCATTTCTAGGGAACCAAAGCAGCCCTGCCTAGGCTCTCTCCTGTTGCTTCTTCTATTTTAAGCCCTTCCTTCTTTTACTGTCCCCAGCTTTAATAAACATACTCTCAAAATCACCTGGACTCATTTGTGAAATCTTTCCTGCATGAAGTCAAGAACCCATACACTACTGGCCAACCTGAGGCAGACCCGCTCCAGGCCTGGTTCCTGTCCAGTAACAACATCACCTATAGGAGAGAGGTTTTTGTTACTCAATGTAATAAATAGTGTATAAGAAGTAATTACTAAATCTAACAGGAAATTTTATAAGAATTCTTAGATACTGCAACACTCTTCCTTCCAATTCAAACTCAGATTAGAAAATGAAAATAATTTTTCTTTGTACTTGTTAGCCAGTCTAAGATTAAAAACTGAAAAACCAAGCCTAGATGTGTGGGTTTTTTTCATAGCAAAATAGAAAGAAAGTACCTGGAAGGCAATCCAAATAAAATCATTTAAAAAGAAGTCATGCTGACATATCTGCTGAGGAATTTTCATCAGAATGTTTAGACCAGATCCAAGAATGTCAATCCACTGGCTCATATACTGATTATTTTGGGAAAGAACACAGATTTCAAAAGGAAAAAATATAAGATTAGCACTCAAAGAAACTGCCAATTCTCAATTTAAAGATATTAGCAAATGTATTCAGCATCTCTTTCATCAAATAAAGTCAAAATACAGTTTTGTATTTAATACAGACTGTTTAGCATGTCTAAAATAAATATCAGTTATTTCAGAATAAAAAATATTAAGAATCATAAGAAGTAAGGTCTTGGAAGAGGAAAGAAGGAAATGAATTCAAGAGCTCATGAAGAAGGAAATAATATTGGCTCTTCCCTGAGCTTGGAGTAAAGGTAGAGAGACTTGAAGAAGAGGCAGAGAGATGACATGTGGAAAGGGAAGGTGAGGGGGTTGATGATTCCTCAAAGACCCAGAGTTTCCAGTAAAGGAAGGGTGAAAAACTACTTTTTAAATTTTTTATTGATTGATTTTAGAGAGGAAAGGAGAGAGAGAAAAACATCCATTTGTTGTTCCATTTATTTATGCATTCATTGGTTGATTCTTGTATGCCCCCAGCCAACCTTGGCGAATTATGCTCTGACCAACTCAGCTGCCCAGCCAGGGCTGAGAAACTATTTGTTTCCCTCATTAGACTATAAAATCTGTTAGGGAAAAGACTGGGTCTGTTTTGTCTCTTACTGTAATGCCCACCACCCAGGACAGTGTATGGTATATTGTTGATTCTCAATTAGTATTTATTAAATAAAATTAATGAGTGTTGAGTATAGGGACTTAGAAGAGTGGGGAATGCTGGGAATAGTTATGTTAGTAGTAAACAAGCAATGAATAATGGGGTTACTAATTTGAGGTTAGGTGGTGTACATTTAAAGTGAATCAGCATTTTTCTGAAGGTCAGAAGCAAGAACAGAAAAGCAGACAGATGGGAACTGACATGGCCAAGAGACTAGAATGGAAATGGGGCAAAAGGGTCTAGTACGTATGTGAGGGCAATGGAAACTAGACTGGAAATGGGGTCAAGGGTGGAGACAGACTGAAAGCAGCAATAGACTGTCAAGATCAGGAGATTATAAGTACTTCTGAGGGCTCTAGGCAAAGAGCCTCTTTAAAACACCAGTATAGCCCTGGCCGGTTTGGCTCAGCAGTTAGAGCGTTGGTCCTCGAAACAAAGAGTTAGGGTTTGAGTCCTGTCAAGGGCACGTGTGCCTCGGTTTCGGATCAGTCCCCGGCCCTGGTAGGGGTTGTGTGGGAGGCAATCAATCGATGTGTCTCTCTTACATAGATGTTTCTCTCTCTCTCTCCCTCTCTCCCTCCCTCTTTCCCACTCTATGTGAAGATAAATAGAAAAATATTCTCGGGTGAGGATTTTAAATAAAGAAATAAAGATATAAATAAATAAAACAAAACACCAGTGTAGAATATAGCTTTGTACCAGGCTAAGCATCCAACTCAAATTTTTACTTTAAATTCTGTGACTGTTCAGACATGGACTGTGATTTGTTTTCTCTTGTAGCCTGGTTTATTAGTTAAATGAATAAAAAAAAGGAGAAGGAAGGAAATCTGTTAAAGACATGATTGACATGTCTAATGTAATTTAAATTATGAGCTATTAAGATTTTTATGTGGCCCTGGCCAGTTTGGCTCAGCGGTTAGAGCGTCGGCCCACAGACCAGAGAGTCCCAGGTTCAGTTCCCGCTAAGGGCACGTACCTAGGTTGCAGTTTGTCCCCGGCCCCGGTTGGGGTCATGTGGGTGGCAACCAGTTGATGTGTCTCTCTCACATCAATGTTTCTCTCTCTCTCTCTTCCCACCTTTCTCCCTCCTGCTCTATCTGAAGATAAATGCAAAAAAAAAAAAAAAAAGATTTTTATGTGTATATAAATGTATATAAATATTTGGATATATGTGTATAATAATACTCACAAATACACATTCCATCATAAACATCCTCAGATATTTTTGGCAATATTGGGGTTGATAACAATGACTGGAAAATCTGTCAGTTGTGTTCTATTTTCTATGCCAGAGAATGGAGCAGAGATCTGGTAAATACTGGGCTTGAGGATCCAGGAAACAAGCTGGAGATTTAGAGCTGCTGAGGGCAGAGAACTAGAACCAAATTCCTGGGTACAGGCATCTTGTCCAGAGGTCAGTTATTGAACATAAAGGGCCTACAAATGATACAGTTTGACTAGGATCAAGAACCAGGGGACTAGCCAGGTCAAAGGGAGGGATAAATGAGCAGGTACCATATAAGAAGTCAAAATCCAGAATTACTATGTGTTTGCCTCTTTGGAAGAACCAAAAGTCAAACCCTCTGCTAAGACCTTTCAGCCTTTTAAGTTCTTTGCCTTCAGTATCAAATGTATTTTCCCTTCCAGGATTTTCTATTTAAAAGATGAATATTTTGCCCTGGCCAGTTTGGCTCAGCGGTTAGAGCATTGGCCCTCGGACCGAAGAGTCTCGTGGTTTGATTCCTGGTCAAGGGCATGTACCTCGGTTGGAGGTTCGACCCCGCCCCGGGGTCTTTTGGGAGGCAACCAATCGATGTGTCTCTCTCACAATGATGTTGCTCTCTCTCTCTCTCTCTCTCTCTCCCTCCTTCCCTCCCACCCTATCTAAAAATCAATGGAAAAATATCTTCAGGTGAGGAATAAAAAACAAAAAAGGAATGCATCTTTTGAATGGGACTTAAATGAATTTTCTTATCACCTCTTGTTGAAATGTGTTACTACATGGTTCCTTTTATTTTAATTTGTTCATGCCATTTATTTTTCAAATACATATACTCATATATTTAGGTTTCTCAGGTTGGAAAATTGTCACTTGTGAAAAATGAATGCAAAGGTACACTAGAAGTCTAATTAAGAGAAAACAGTGACTCATTGTTAGACGGGAATGAGGTGGGAACTTTCACCCTCCTCCAGATTTCCTAAGTCTTCAAAATGTAATATTTCAAGGGAAACCATTGTTTATTTCAAAGTAAAACAAAAATTCTACTCTCCTTTTCATATTGCATTTCTAAATCAGTAATATTAAGATGGAAACAAAAGAAATGCCTCTTTGTGACTGGTCATCTACTTTAGTCATCCAAGTCCTTGAATCTGATTGTATTGCAGATCTGCACTTCTGAAAATAGTCCGTCTCAAGTATTGTTTCGAAATCCCAAAAAGCTTGCTACTAAATTATTCCTCCTGTTTAACACTGAAATACAAAGAAGATAACATAAAAGAGCTTGTGTGATGTATGGAACCAACATTGTTCAAAATCTGGATTGGGCATCCTCCTTCTCTTGGTAAAAAAATAAATGATAACACAACTTTGGTGTGTGGGAATTTTTATTTGAACAAAGCCATCTCAAAATCACAGCACCATAGTAATTATTCAGTTATCCCCTCAAGTCCTTGAGACATAGTGTTTAAAAGTTTTGCTTTTATCACAGGGTATAAAAACCCCTAAGAAACTATTTGAAATTGAATACAGATCTCTGGCCCTGAGACTTCAGATATTTTTGTCCCTTGCTTAGTTATCCAACTATTTTAAAATCTTATTCTCTTTGATCATTGATAGGAATGTTGGCTTGGCACAGTCATTTTAGCTCCACACTTTGAAAAATCCCAAATATGAATTTCAACAAGTTAATCAAGGGTTCTGAATTTTCCCCCATCCCCAAATATCATTTGATACATTCAAGATATTACATGTCATCTCGTGCCATCTTTTTAGATCACATAGATTTTCAAAGCCATTTTGGATTCTGACCACATTTGTTAGAAAATAACTATTTAAATATATCTTCTAACACATTTCTGATGGGATTCCCCTGGCAAGGTAGATGGGATTTTAAAAATTAAACCCATACTAGAAATAGAGTTGTTTTTGGTCATTGCCAATGAGTTTCTTAGCTAGCATACATGGAGCTAAAGTGACAATTCCATTGAACAGAATAAATGACAGAAAAGAAGGACAAAGGTAGCACCCTACCAAAGCAGGCTGTCCACTTCAGCAGGAGTTAGTTCATACTAAGTTGTCTCTCCCCACTGTTCTCCCTCTGCTTAAATGTTTTGTCTTCTAACTGTTTCAGTGATGAAATTCTGCCAAAAATATTAAACTCAATTCGAAAGGAAACGGAAAACATAAAAACTTCCAAAAATGTTATTACAGGGAGGAATAATTTTCTTTCTTCTTTAAAATTCTATTGTTCTATGACACACCATCTTCAAATAAAAGCCAGTGAAATCAAAATCCACTCATTTTAAAATAACACTATTGATAATAGCTAATATTTACTGAGCTATTACTAAGTGCCAGGCACTCTGCTAAATGCTTTACATTTATTATTTTATCTAATTCTCACAGAAAATCCAAGAAAGAGGTACTTTCATTACTCTCATTGTAAAGATGAGGAAACAGATGTGACGGGACCTTGATCTATGAGCATTCATCTCCCTGCACAGGCAGACCTTGGAGATATTGCAGGTTCTAGTTCCAGAACCCCACAATAAAGCAGCTATTGCAATAAAGCAAGTTCCAAAGTTATTTAGTTTTCTGGTGCATATAAAGTTATGTTAACACCATACTATAGTCCAGCGATTTTCAACCAGTGTGCCACAGGAATTTTTAAAACATGCAATACCTGACTATTTAGTGGGGCAATGACCTCTTTTCCCTTGGATTATCAAATAGAAAAATGACAACAGCCAACACAACAACAGCCGTCAGGTGTGAATGCCCTGTCTTGAACCATAGATATATAGGTCATATAATAGAGTTACATCTTATTGGTCATGTCTCATTATAAGTTTGTGTCTGATTGGTTAATTCTTGGTACCAGAAATCCTCATATACAAGTATAGGCACTTGATTTTTTTAAAAGTCACTTTGGAGCAAAAAGGGTAGGTAATTACTATTGTTATTTTTTAGTAAATCAATCAAAATTATATCTATTTTTTGTCAGATCGGCAAAAAATATATTTTTGGTGTGCCACAGAATTTTAGTAATTAGTTTGTGTGCCATGAGATGAAAAAGGCTGAGAATTGCTGCTGTAGTCTATTAAGTGTTCAATAGCACTATGTCTAAAAAAAGTACATACCTTAATTAAAAAATACATTGTTGCTAAAAATGCTAACTATCAATTGAGTCTTAAGTGAGTAATAATCTTTTTGTTGGAGGGTCTTTCCTCCATGTTAATGAAA
Source organism: Tadarida brasiliensis (assembly GCA_030848825.1). Lineage (NCBI taxonomy): Eukaryota > Metazoa > Chordata > Mammalia > Chiroptera > Molossidae > Tadarida > Tadarida brasiliensis. The sequence continues at coordinate 41,088,881 of CM061272.1, read as the reverse complement.
CACAATATTTGTGAAGTGCAATTAAGTAAAGCTCAATAAAACAAGGTTTGCCTGTATTAATAATTTTAGACCTTCTACTGGAAGGACTCTGAGAATCCAATGCACACCTGTATTTTTTCCCCATTGAATATTAACACTTATAAGTACAATCAGAGCAGAGCAGGGCCACAAGAGAGGTTATAGTATTTTTCAACTTTTTAAAAAGAGTTTCTTTAGTAATTTTGCTTCTACATATGTACCCTAGAGAAACTCTCCCATATGTGTAAAAAGAGATAATGTATAAGAATTCTCACTTATATAGCACTTAAAATGAATGAACTGAGTTCTGTGTATCAACATGGGTAGATCTTGAAAACAATTTTGAGTTGAGAGAGAAAAAAAGGTTGTAGAATGATTGTACATTTGGTACAATGTCATTTATGTAAATTTTTTGTTTAGTAAAAACTATGTTTGGAACATAAAACAGCAGAATCTACTACTTGTGAACATATACTTATGTAGTAAAAGGATAAAGAAAGGTAAAATGTTCACGATAACAGTTGCCTTGAGAGAAAAGTAATGGGTTGAGGGAAATACAAAATAGGTTTCAATTCTGTAGGCCTCATTTCTTTTGCTTTAAAACACAATACAAATATGAGAAAGCATTAACATTTGTTCTTTTAGGAGTTACACAGGTTTGTTATCTAATTCTCTGAAGGTTTTTGTATTTTAAAAAATACTTCCAGCTTAAGAAAGACAAATAGGTATATGTGTGCTGAAAAGGGGCTGAAATCACTTTATAGAACAAGATCTCTGTAGATTTCACTACAGTGAATTTCCTCATGTGATTTTATATTAGCTGCAAACCACAGGGTACTAGCCCCTAACACCCCTACAATATTATCAAGTCATCAAGAACATTGCTATTGGTCACACACTTCTGACCAAAGACTCCTGCTCATGGGTCATCATAATTATCTAAACTGTACATCCCAAATCTGATTACCTAATCCCCCTCCCTCTCCCTTTCTTCATCTCCAACAGCACAAGATTTCATTGTGAAGGTGAACAGCCTTGAATGTGCCTAATGAGGCTATGTGACCTCAATAGTGAGCATACTTCATTACATTATTTGGTGTAAGGTTCTAGGTCATATCTAAAAATACTTCAGCGTGAAAATTAACCTAATCTCGTTTGCTTTTGTTTAGAATCTTTTCACTTTCTAGAGAATAATGTAGAAAGCTAAATCCAGTATTACTTAAGTGCTACTCATTTGTTAAAACTATATTGTATAAGTGAGGAAATTCTTATTTGTGTACATTTAAAAATAATCCCTTTCAGTTATATAACTAGCAATCAGTACCAGTTTGTTTGTGGGCTTACGTTCATACACATTTTTTTTTATACCTGCCTTGTTTCAAAAAGGATAACAGATGGGTTACAGATATATATAATATAGTGCCAGAAAAATTAAGTCTGAAGTTAGTGAAGGAATGAAAGCAGGATTTAAGTCAGGAGTTAGTTAATTCATATAAATTGCATCCTGTTTGATCTTATACACAGGCTGGAAGGCCACATATGTGGCTCTAAGCTTTATCACAGCAAAGGGAAACACTGTTAGTTCCACAATTAGTTATCCAGAAGACAAAGACAAATGAGATAATAAACAAGGGCAATAACTGTATCAGTTGTTAAAACCAAGTACAAATATTTTCCAGATCTTTTCAGAGAGAGTATTATAGCCACAAATTTCATGGCACTTTCTTACAAATCCCTTAATGAAGGCTCAAAGTAATATACCAAAGTGGATTCATTAAGGAAATCTGAGGAGAAGGAAGAACCATGGCAGGGGATTGGGGGGTGGAGGGGTGGGGAAGGTGGTCTAGGCACAATCCAGGGCTACAGCATTGCAACTGTTGGTCTTGACATGGGGTTCATTACCAGAATGACCATATAATTTATCATCTAACCCAAGACCCTTTGAGAGTGAAAGGGATACTGTGAATAATTAGGCCCCCACAACTGGTATAAGTCAGGACTGTCCTGTGCAAATTGGGCCATATGCTCACTCTAAGTTCTTGCCCATCACCCACTGACATCCTGCTCCCTGTGCAGCCCACCACTGTGGACCTAGTCACCCAAACCTGTCCTTCCAACATGGAGTGAGTCTACCCAGCTCTAGTTATAGGGGATTCTGGGGGTTTTGGGCCCAGTTACCAGCATGGGATAGATAGGCTTATTCATGAGTGAGTCAAACAGGGAAGGTAAACAAGACACACTGGAGTAATCAATGGGTAATTGTGACCTGAGGATCCAGTCTCTATCAAGAAAAGGTTAAAGGAGATGTCACTTCTGGATAATGGATGGGAGGGGGAATGAAACAGGTTATATGTCATTGGATGGATCTCATGAAGGGGAGACAGACAATCCTCTTTCCTGAAGGGCCCAGTGAGAGATCTAGTGAAAGAAAACTGCTTGAAGTTGGGATCTTATCATAATGGCTAAAGCATTTAAGTTGTGATATGAATTATCTGGAGGGCTTGTTAAAAACTAGATTCCAGGATCCCAGCCCCACAGATAATCATTCTAATGGTCTGAAATGGAACCCAGAAATCTACTTTAACAAGCACTCCAGGTGGTTCCGGTAATAATGGTTCTAGCATACACTTTGAGAAATACTACCTGATTAAATAGCCCTTAAAGAGAATCAAACCTTCCCACAAGAAAGGGTATGTTGGGCTGGCTTTGGGGAAGATACAGTACTGGTTCTCCTGTGGAAAGTGGGGTGTGAGAACTGAAGTAGGGGGAAAAGGTGGATGATCAGAGAAACTCAGCCTTCAGTCACCTGAAGGATTTTTCCATTGAGGGACCTTGGTTCTCAATTTGAAAGAGAAAAGGCCTCTCCTTTCCATATTCTTATATGGTCCTAACAATTATGAGAACCACCCAAGAAGGGACACAGATGAGCTCATTTAAAAAAATCTTAGCTGGAATAACTCCCACTCTAGCAAGCTTCCCTTTACCTGGTACTAGTAGTTAACTTTTATTGGTGGTTTCCTACAGCCAAGCCTAACTGCTGTACATGCATTTACTAATTTAATCCTGAGAACAACCCAGTGTGGCAGGTACTATTTTTACCTGAATTTCCTGGTGGATCATGTTGAACAAGGCACTGGGAAGCACATCCACAGGCCACCATGCATGGTCTGTGTTTATGACACCTCCTGTGGTAATGCAGGGCACAACCTTCACAGTTTTATACTCTAGGCCCAACATTGTGCGTCATGGGAGTTCTGTAATTTCCCCAAGTCCCCACAGCTAGAACCTAAATGCTGAAACCCTGTAGATGAAAAAAAGGAGAGAACTATGACCCTGCCAGAAGGGAAGTGAACCAACTTGGGACTTAGTAAATTTATTTACATGAGAAGAGGTAAGGGTGAGTGCCAGGAAGTAGCATATTTCAGTAAATCAACTGACTGAGAATCTCCCAAGTCTTCCTGGATGAAGTCCCAAGACTGCCTTCCCAAACCACATTAAATGAGGATGGGAACAAAGCCCCCAAGTTCCTACTCTTGGTTGCATTTCTTTCTCAGTGAAAAAAAGCCCAGGCAAAGCTTCTTACCTCCAATGTACTGTCCAGTACTCCTGTAACATGTTGTAGCTAACAGACTTTTGGCCCTGTATTACAGTGATTTTCTCTGTGTCTGTTCCTCTGCCAAGTTTACAAGCTTCTTGAGGGCAGGGACAACACTTTACCATAATTGTGTCTCCCAATGTCCAGCGAAGGCTTGCCATGTGGACATGGCTAGGCTTCTTTGCTTGCTTCCTTGCTCTTTCCTTGGCATTAAGTTCCCTGCCTTCAAAGTTTAGTGGGAAAGACCTACAAATAACAATGAAGTGCTTTACACAGCAAATTATAGAGGTAAGCACAGGATTGCTGTGGAGCCAGGAGATGGGCTTGACTTAGCTTGTAAGGACAAGCAAAGGTTAATATAATTGAGCAAGGCAGAGGAGGATGGGGGGAGAGGATGAGGAGAAAGAAGACAGAAGAAAAGACAGGAGAACGGAGAGAAGATGTATGGTACCACAAATAGCTTAGTGTGGCTGAAGAAATTTTCACTTTGTGACACCAATGGAGGGGTCAGGAAGCGGTGGGAGAAGAGTTATGAGCGCTGGAGCAAGGCTGCCTGTATGGTCCAAATCCCAGCTCTGTCGTTTACCAACTACGTAACTTGAGCAAATTACTTAACCTCTGGAGCCTCAGATCCTAATTTGTTAAAGGGATAATAATAGCACCTATCTTTTGGGATTCTTGTGATAATTAAATGGCTTAATACTTACAAAGCACTTAGAACAGTGCCTGTCGAGTAGTATGTACTCAATGAAGAGTAGCTATTCTTGTAACCCTACTGTTCTCTTTTTCTCATTTCCCATGTTTACTTCATTATACGCAGTCTTACAGATTCTGCCTCTAAAACAAATACTGAAACCATCCACATCTGTCTCCACCTTGGGCCAAAGAACTATGACTTCTTTCCTGGAATCTTGCAGTAGCTTCCTAACTAGTCTCCCTGCTTCCATTCTTGCTCTCCCATAATCTGATCCACAAAGAAAACAGAATGATCCTTTTCAAAGTAAGTCAGGTTTCACTTCATTTAAAAATCACACGTCATAACCACCATTTAGAATTCTGCTTGACTTTAGAAGTTCTTAAATAATGACTCCCTCTACCTCTCTAACCCCATGCCATTTGTATTCCCTCTTACGCACTATACTTCAGCCTCTAGTTGCCTGAACTTGGCAAGTTTGTCTTGTTAGGGCCTTTGCACCTGCTGTCCCCTCTGCTTTCCCCACCTCTCCTTCTTGTCTTGTAGAACCCAGTTTGAATGTCAGAGGAGTGGACTTCAGTTTGACACCAAACTAAACTGACAGCCTACCTGGTTTCTATATGTTACTCCGGAAGTTTCTTTTCTTTTCTTTGTTGTTTTTTCTGCCTCCCCCAACCAAACCCTCCTTCCAGAATGTAAGCTCCGTAAGAGCAGAAACAAGGGCTGTCTTTTTCACTGCAGTATTCCCAGTGCCTATAACAGCAAACCTCTCTTCAACATACAGGTACTCAACAAATATTTATTGAATTAATGTTGAATGAATTAGGAGAGTAAAGAAAGAATGGAGAAGGCTGCCAAAAATTAAGGCACCTGAGGCCAATTATTATGCTTTTGCAGTAATCCAGTGAGAAATGATGAGGCCCTAGCAGTGGTTTTCAACCTTAGCTATACATTGGAATCACCTGGGAAGTGATTCTTAAAAATATTTATGCCTGAGCACCATCCTCAGAGATTCTGATTTAATTGGTGGATGTAGCCTGGGCATCAGGATTTTTAAAAGCTCCACTGGGGATTCAAATGTGCAGCCAAAGTTGAAACCAAAAGGCAAAAGACAGACATAGCAGAGTGAATGCAGTGATGTTGAGGATGTACCAAAAGTAGGACTCAGTGGTTAATTATGAATTGGAAGTGACCAAAAGAAGGGCTCCTGGGAAAAATCCTAGATTTCTGGCTTGGCCCTGGGTGCACGAGAGGCAAGTTTTAAGAAAAAGATAAATTCTGTCTTAGACTGAGTTTGAGGTGCTTTTGGGGAGTCAAGTGGAGATGTTCAATAAATTTGTTTCTTAATAGATTTATGTTGCCTTAGTGTAGAGTAGGAAATCCCTCTATTTTTCAAGAAGACAAGCAGGAAAAGGCATCTCTGGGAAAATCTGACAATTGTAGGGTGTGCCAGACCCCTCCCACCTAGCACAGCATCTTTACTCAAAATCCCCTCCGAGCCCATGCCCCATCTGTTCTGAACTGTTCAACATGTTGACATATTTCCAAGAAGGATTATATTATGTATGGGTACAGTTCCATAAATCCATTTAATTTACTATTCTTGTACTACCTTTAGACTTAAACTATTCCTTTGATTAAATTGCTGGCGGCCTTCAAATAGCATTTAAAGGAATATATAACAACATAAAAACTTCCAGTATATAAACATAAACATGCCCATCATTACTTCCTTTAAGATTCGAGGTTAAAGATACTTAAACCTAAACTGCCCAGCTTGTTTAGATTTCTAATTGGTAAACATTTACTGGGTTCCCAAAGACACCAAGTACCATCTGAAAGACCATGGTTCCTTGGTTTGTTTCTAATTTACATCAGACACACTAAAACAAGGACTGAAAGGGTGATATATTTAGTTAAGTAACAGATGACAAATGGACATTTTGTCCAGCATCTATCACAGTCCATTTCTCAGTATTCCAATGAACAGTCACTTTAAACCTTGAAGAGAAATAAACTAGGAAGGAATGGACCAGGTGTGGACTGAATGTTATTCAACTAAGAACAGATGATGAGCCGTGTGCAGGTTAAACAATTCAAAGGGGACATGAACCAGCTTCAAGAATATGAAAGGATGGAACAAATAACGCTAGATTAAAGTAATTCCGAATGTATCAAGAAGGACGGAAATACGAATTCTCAATACTCAAACGACTCTGTGAAATCAGGCGGAAAAAGCAAGCGGAAAACCCTCTCCTCCGAACGCTCACACGGGTGTCAAGTTGTGGCCGAGCCGCTCCCAGCAGCCCCCGCGGAAGCCCCAAGTCTATTACAACGAAGGAGCGAAGGCGTGGAGGCGCCGCCACTCGCTCGGAAGAACACTTCCTGGCGCACGGCGGCAGAAACTCGCAGCAACAACCCAGCCCCGCTCTCCCTGGAGCGGCCCACAGAGCAGGTGAACCTAAAAGAGGAAGGACTACGTAATGGCGTGTGAAAAGCCAAAAGCCAGGGTCCCCAAGTCCAACATCTTCCTTCACCTCAGGGGCAGCCCCACCGGAGGAGACACCTGCCCCACAGGCTGCGAACCGGAGGAGCAGGCGGGACCGCCGTCTGTCCCGCGGGGACCGTGCTCCAGGACACCCGGGTCGCAGACGGGGCGCTCCCGGGCTGGCGCGGGGTGAACTTCCGCGAGCAAACTACTGCGGCCCAAAGCCGCCCGCGGCGGGCCGGTGGGCGTGACGCCATGACGTACGGCACGCGGGCGGCGCGCCGGGGCGGGGCGGGGCGGGGCGGGGACAGGAGGAAGAAGTGGGAGGAGGAGGAGGCGGAGACCGCGGGGGCTGAGGGAGGGGAGAATGGCAGTTGCAGCGTTCGTTCCCGGGAACAGCAGTCAAGACAGAACTGCGGAGGAGGAGTTCTGGAAAGCGGCCGTCGGGACCCCTCCTCTCCGCTTCCCCCGCCCAAGCTGAGGGGCCTCGGCGGGTCTGAGGGACCCTCCTCTGTACTTCCTCCGGCTGCCGCCGCCGCCGCGGCGAGATGGGCCTGCTCGCTCGCAACCCTGCGCCTGCCGCCTCTCTGAGGAGTTGAAGGTACAGGAGGGCACCAGAGGAGGCTGCGCCAGGGAGCTGGAGGGCAGGGGCGGCTCTCGTTTCCGATCCGAGGCGCTCTGGCCCGCCGCTGCCTTCGCGCCCCTCCCCGGGACGGAAATGGATTCGGAAATCCCACGGGAAAGGCGCCCCGTCTCGTGCTCAGCGCGGGGCTGGGGCCGGCGCTGGCCCTGGTCCCGGGGGCGCTGGCCCCGGCCCCGGGGGCTCAGGCCTCGGTCTAGCTCCGCGTCCCCCGCCCAGCCCCGGCGCTGGCGCCCCGGTGGCCGCGCGGGCCGGGGTGGGGCGTGGGATCCGCCCCGAGCCCTGCCCTGGCCGTCTGGAGGCGGCGGCTGACCCGGCAGTGTTGTGACGGGCCGAGGTGGCGCTCCCCTTGAGCACTTACTTCCCCGGCCCCTCGAGCGGGCGACACCGAGGGCGGCCGCCGCGGGGAGGTGGCGGGGGCGGAGCGCATTCCTGATGGGTGAAATCGGCTCTAACGGGACCGATTTCCCGGCCTGGCTGCAAATTCGGAGCGGGGCCTGCGCCCCGCAATCCCTGCTGCCGGGGCCCTCGGGAAAGGGAGGCAAGCGCCTGGGAAGGTTCACCCCAGAAGACTGCCACCCCCTTCCAAAGCAGAAATTCTACAAACGAAAACTGGGGCAGCCTTGGGGTAAAGTATGTGTTAACAGGGTCTTCCAGGATTATTTCCCTCATGCCAAACCTGGGAGTTGCCAGCCTTTACCCAGCAAGTAATTGCACTATTTTTAATTTGCATTTTTTTCCCTCTGAGCATTCCTCTGTCATTGCTCTTTCCCCGTCCATTAATGGGGAAGAAAAGAAGTTTAGGGTTCGTTAATCCCACTACAAGGGTAGTAAATTAAGGAAGGGAGAGAGTGGTTATGGCTGTATGCGAGAGAAAGAAAGGTCGTGCTCTGGCCAGTGTAGCTCAGTTGTTTGAGCGTCCTCCTGTCACCGAGAGGTCTAGGGTCAGGGCACTTACCCCCCAGATTTTGGTCTGATCCCCTGTCGGGGCGCGTAGGGAGGCAACCGATGAATGTTTCTCTCTCTCCCTATCCCATCGATGTTTCTCTCTCCCTCTTCTTTTTTTCTCTTTCTCAAAAAAAAAAATCAGTTAAACATTTTTTTTAAAATGGTCTTATTTCCCCATTGGCCCTTGAAAGTAGAAATATACGAACGATGCTTTATTCTGGTTGATATTTACTATTCAAAATATTGCAGAATGTTCTGTTGTGTTGACGTTGGAAAGGACAGCGTTTAAGTGCCGCTGCAATTTTCAAACCCGGGTTGGGTAGAAATGCTAGTTTTAAATGTTAGTGAACATTGGAGGCATAAAGCAACCCTTTCCTGAGACTGGCTGCCTTAAAATGTTTGTGATCTTTCCTTTCCATTCCACTTTTTGTAGCTAAGAACATGGTTATCTTTTTATTTATTTATTTATTTATTTATTTATTTATTTATTTATTTTAACTTGATTTCTTTATCCTTTTGGTTATATGAAGTCTGACGGTATCCCTAAATTTCATTTTCAGTTTTGCCATTAATTATTATCTTAATGCAAACCTTTCTACTTCTGTTTTTAACTCCAGCTATTACCATATTTGTTTATGCTTTCTTAATACCCAACTGTCTGAACTGAATTGAAGTGTAAATATTTCTCTCTATTTAGAAAGTGGTGCTGATCTAGTAACTCTTATCTTCATATGTTCTTTCCTTGCTATATGCAATTCTATGGTAAAGGTTTAGAATTAAGTCTTGGGACTTGACCCAAATTATGGAACAACAACAATAAAACCTTTTTATTTGTTAGTTTAATACTCTCCTTTTTGTTACGGTATCCAATATTACTGAAATTTAAATTTAATGTGTCTATGGAAACTAGTTTAATGTCACTGCAAAGTGTCTTTTGAGGAAAAAATTATATTTGGCAACTAACATTAGAGTATTTTTTCAGTATCTTACTTCCAGGAGGATTCAAGTAAGATTTACTTTTAAAACTGCAACATTATTTTAGGACTTGAAATGCAACCCAATTCCTAGTCTCCAAATAGTAGCTACTTGAAACATAGTTGTTTCATTTGGGGGATGCCTCATTTGGGAGTTAGAGTTTATATGTATAAAAAACAGTAATTTTACTGTCATCCAACCAGTGTTGGAATTTTTTATTTTTTATTTTGGTGATGGTTTGTAGAATTTTTGGGTGCCTTTTTACTTGACTAAATGAAACCATATTTTTTCTACCTAACATATGAAAGGTAGTAAGATTAGTATGTGTTTTTAAAGATACATCAGCCTTTTAATGGAAAATAAATGCACTTTACAAAGTTGAAATAGGGGAGTCACAAAATTATATTTTTGCAGTTGTAAAGCACTTGGGGTCACCTCTCTTTTTTAAGTTTATTTTTTAAATTGATTTTTTTTTTTTTTTTTTTTTTTTAGAAAGAGGAAGTTGGGTGGGGGAGGGGGAAGAGAAACAACGATGTGAGAGAGAAACATCCATCGGCTGTTTCCTGCACATGTCCTCACCGAGGTCAAACCTGGATATGTGACCTGACCTGGAATCAAGCCCAACACCTTTTGGTATACCAGATGTTCCAACCAACTGAGCCACACTGGCTGGGGCTGAGGTCACTTCTCTTTAATGGGATAGGATTGAAAGATGCTATTTGTTCTTATGGAATTGTAGATGGAATTAGATATAGGTAATTTGAAGCAAACTTTTTAAACATTTGTAAGAATCTTGTATATTATGGCAGGTTCTGATATTTTATCTTAAACACATTTAGATTTATCACAAAAATTCTGTGGTTTCTAATCATAACCCCCCTACTCCCCAACTTTTTTCTTTTTTTTTTTTTTTTTTTAAATCTGTAGGGCACTAAGTATTGAAAAATGTGGTTTTCTGAGTTTTTCAAGGGCCAGAGGGAAGACAAATATTTGTGATAACATGTCGAAGTCCCTAGTCAAGTGTAGAGCATGGAGTAAGATGGGGATGAATTTTGTTGCATAACATCTGAATTGCCTCATTATATTTCTTCTTCACTCAGATTATAAAGGAAATCTTGGAGAATTTTTTTTTTTTTCTGATGTTACTGAAAAGTGACAGTTGATTGTCACTGGTTGATTTCATGCTAACTAATCTTTATGCTCTTTGATTGTTTGAAGCTCACATAAAAATTAGGCCATTTGGGGCTGAAGACCAAAGAAAAGTTCAGTTTCTAAATTTATAATTGATTTTGGATTGACTCTCCTTTTTAGCAAGTTGTTAATTTAATTACTTATAGAGAATAGCTCAATTTTCCTTAGGTGATTTTGTTTCTCCAGTCAGGAGTAATTATTATTTTTCTTTGGCTTTTTTTTTTTAAGTCATAAAATATCAATTCTTTGTTAGCTGATGGAAGAAGATGTATAACATTAAAGCAACTATATATTTAACCATACCTGCACAACTGAAGTTTGAGGGTTAATAGTCCTTTGTGAAACATCTGTATTTCAGATGGTGGTAGACTTCAACTAAAAACGACAATGAAAATCATTATGGGTGTTTATAACTTGGGTACTAAATTTGTTTCTCAATACCTACCTATGTCGGTAATACTTTCTGTATTAAAGTGAGAAAAGCGAACACTTTTTGATAAAGTAGTTTTTGCTTGCATTGCTTTCTTTGTAGCTATCAATAAAACCTGAAAAATTATTCTGTTATTGGTAACATTTTCTTGAAAGCTAGGCCATTAGCCTTAAAAGTGTTATATATTCTTATCCTATTGATGTTACCTAGTATTTTATTTTAAAAATCATTTACTAAAGATATACTACTTGTTAATTTGTTTTAGAAGTCTTACTTGGGAGAGTTTTCTTATATGAAAGTCTCAGTAAGACAAAACTGATGAGGAGTTGTTTCAGCCCTCAAATAAGTTTGTACATTGAATTATGAAGCAAAAGCCAGCTCAGAATCCACCCTAGTTTGTTTAAGCCCAAAAGTAACTTCAAAACTCAGTCTTGAGTCCAAAAGGCTGGATTTGGCCCCTTAAAATTATGTACACTTAACATTTTCAATTTCTGCCCTTCTCTGGAGACCCCTGAAAGTAGAAATAGCCCTGCTGTAATGTGAATAGCAGGCAGGTTGCCAGTTGACCAGACAGACACTGGTAGAGAAGAGCCATAGGAGGAAGCAAACTAGTTAGAGGGAAGGAGCAAGAAATCAGGATAAGCTACTGGGAATGTGATAGTATCAGGCTTCTAGATAAATAATATATAGCATAATAATATATCCTAAATTAAAATATTCTTATGCATTATCACAAATGAGATAATGTATGTGAGAGGCAGTAGAAGTATAGGAGATAATGTAAATTCTATGATGGCAGGGACCACTCTGTTCACTCTTAAGGTCTTAGCATAAAGCACGACAACAATAGGTGCTGAATAAGTATTTGCTTACTGAATAAAGTCTATCTAATGTAAAATTATCTGTTTCATAACTTTCCGTATAGCAGGGCTATGTAATAGAAATATAATGGGAGTCATAAATGTAATCTAAGATTTTCTATTAGCTACATTAAAAAAATTTTTTTAAATAGGTGAAATTAATGTTCACAATATATTTAACCCAGCATATTCTAACTAGGGTCATTTCAATGTATATCAGTGAGTGACTTTGCATTCTTTTTTTTTTTTATTGATTTTGGAGAGAGAGAGAGAAACATCGATGTGAGACAGAAACATGGATTGGCTGCCTCCCGCACACACCCTGACCAGGGATCAAACCCACAACCTGGGTATGTGCCCTGTCTGGGAATCTAATCCACCACCTTTTGGTATAAGCGACAGTGCTTCAACCAACTGAGCCATACCAGCCAGGGCAACATTCCTTTATTCATACTAAGTCTTTAATCCAGTATGTGTTTACACTGGATAGCATAACTCTAGGGCAGTGGTTCTCAACCTTCCTAATGCTGCGACCCTTTAATACAGTTCCTTATGTTGTATGTGGGTGTATCTGCATGTGGGTGGAAGACCATCGGAAATATGTGTTTTCCGATGGTCTTAGGAGACCCCTGTGAAAGGGTCATTCGACCCCTGCAACCCACAAGTTGAGAACTGCTGCTGCTCTAGGGGATTTTGTGTGAAATTTTTTTTTTCTTTCTTTCTACAGAAATTCTTTTCATCTCTTTTTGTTGTTGTTAATCCTCACCTGAGGGTATTTTTCACTGATTTTTTTTTTGAGAGAGAGTGGAAGAGATGGATGGAGGAGGGAGAGAAAAAAACCTCAGTGTGAGAGAGACACATCAATTGGTTGCCTCCCACAGAACCCCGACCGGGGATCAAACCTGCAACCCAGGTACATGCCCTTGATTGGAATCGAACCCGAGACCCTTAGGTCTGTGGGCCCATGCTCTAACTGCTGAGCCAAACCAGCCAGGGCTTTTCTTTGTCTTTTGACAGTCTTTTTCTAACTGATTGACATGTCTTTTAAGACCAAGTACATAAGTGCCTATGTCATTTAACTGGAATTACTGAGTTGAGTTGAAAGTCAGGATACCTGACTTCTCTTGGTTTTACAACTTCCCCAGAATGACTGTGCCCCACTCTCTTTCCCTGTGTATAAAATGAGGGAGAATGTGCTATCGTCTCTTTCACGTGATTAGTATAAATTAAATCTTTGAAACACTCAACTACTCAAGACTATTGCAAGGAGATTTTTTTCATTATTGATAGCTTGTCATAACAAGTCTCAGTATAAAAACAAAAGGAATAATTCCCCATGAGACTACTGCATATGGGAGTCCTGTTACCTCTCACATTGGAATCAGTTACAATGCATAATCAATACAAGGTGCTCTTGTAACCTATAGAATCAGGAGAGGTAAGTAGGTCTGTTCAAGCACCTTGTAGTTTAATTTCTTCTGATTTTAAATTTCTGATCTATTTAAATACTGCCTGAACTAATCTGTCCTTCAGTTTTTGTTTGTATGAATACCTGACACTTCTTATATAAACATCCTTAAATCAAAATCATGAAAAAAGATCCTTTGGAAAGAGGGAACTGATAAGTGTATATAAGTGAGCAAAGTAAAACAATGATTTTAAAAAGCCTATCATCACAGGATATGTGATGGGTAGCTCAGTGACTAATTCTGTCCAAACCAAGGTGGCAGTGGTTGCTCAGTAAGCAGTTGTAGATAGCCAAATCATATACATATAGCCACACCCTTTAATTAAAAAACAAAACTTCTTTTTTTTTTTTTTATTGAAGAACATCCTTTGGCTTTTTGCTTAAACAAAATACACTCTAATGATGTCCTTAGCAAAAATATCTGGCATCAGGCCCTAGCTGGTGTAGCTCAGTTAGTTGAGCGTCATCCCATGCACCACAAGGTCTCCGGTTCCATTCCGGTCAGGGTGCATACCAGGGTTGCGGACTTGATCCCCAGTTGGGGACATGCTGGAGGCAGCCGATGTTTCTTTTTCACATCAGTGTTTCTCCCTGTCCCTTCCTCTCTCTCTAAAATCAGTAAAAACATGTTTTAAAAAATAACTGGAATTATGTTGTAGGTTGAATGGTGGCCCTCAGAAAGATATGTTCACATCCAAATCTCTGGAACCTGTGAATGATACTTTATTTGGAAAAATACTCTTGTTTTGTTGTTGGTGTTAATCCTCACCCAAGGATGTTTTTCCATTGATTTTTAGCGAGAGTGGAAGGGAGAGAGAAACAGCAATATGAGAGAGATGCAAGAGACACACCGATTGGTTGCCTCCTGCACGACCCCAACCAGGGCTCGGTATCAAACCTGCAACCCAGGTACATGACCTTGACCTGAATCAAACCCTTAACCCTTGGGTCCATGGGCCGATGCTCTAACCACTGAGCCAAACCAGACAGGGCTGGAAAAAAAGTAATTAAGTTAAGGATTTGAGATGAGGGGTCATCCTGGATTACCTGAGTGGGTCGAAAATCCAGTAATAAATTGTCTTTGTTAAGGAAGAGCAGAGGGAAATTATATACAGAAGAAGAAAAGACACACAAAAGAGGAAGAGGCAATGTAACCATGGAGCAAAGATTGGAGTGATGTGGCCATGAGCCAAGGAATGCTTATGGTTACCAGAAGCTGGAAGAGGCAAAGAACAGATAAATTCTCCCTTGCAGCCCCAAAAGGAAGGATGATGCTGCTGGATTTTGGACTTTAGCTTCCAGAACTGTGAGGAAAAAAATTTCATCTCAAGCCATCCACTTTGTGGTAATTTGTTACAGCAGCCACAGGAAACTAATATATACACTCAGAAGTTTTTAGTAATCTAAAGGTCTTTGCTTATATCCGTTTTATATTCTGCATTGTGACTATTAGAGACTAGACAGCCCTTCCTTAGAATTCTAATCCTTTATTAGAAATATCAGAGGAAGTGTCTTAATACCCTCAAGTTTCAACAGGCCTAAGAAAAAGGTTATATCCTATAAGATACATTGTTATTTTTGTCATGTCATTCCTTTACTACTTCCAATTTGTCTCTTTGTTTTTTACTTCTTTTTTTTCCCCCCCTATTTATCTTCAGATAGAGTGGAAGGGAGGGGGAGAGAGAGAGAGAGACATCGATGTGAGAGAGACACATCGACTGGTTGCCTCCTGCACGACCCCGACCAGGGCCAGGGATGAACCGCAACCAAGGTACATGCCCTTGACTGGAATCAAACCCACGACTCATTGGTCTACAGGCCGACGCTCTAACTGCTGAGCCAAACTGGCCAGGGTTTGACTTCTTTTTTTAAATCCTCACACAAGGATATATTTTACTGGTTTTAGAGAAAGGGGAAGGGAGGGAGGGAGGGAGGGAGGGAAGAGAGAGAGAGAGAGAGAGAGAGAGAGAGAGAAATCGATCAGTTACCTCCCAGACAAGCCCCCACCGGTGATCAAACTAGCAAACTTTTGATGTACTGGATGATGCTCCAGCCAACTGAGCCACACTGGCCAGGGCTTGACTTAAGATATAGTTTACGTTTAGGAGTTTAGGGGAAGGGGTGAGTAAAATATTGATGAGGATAGACCAACAGGTTTTGTCTGCTTAAAGGTATAATTCTTAGGAGGTCCCCCTTCCACTTTTCTATCTGCTTTACTGTATCTTCCTTCTCCTCTCCAATATCTTAATGTTAAAATGCCACAGGGCTCAGTCCTTACCCTTCTATGTTTACTCTTTGGTGATTTCAACCATGCTTATGATTTTACATACCATCTATATAACAGCTTCTCCCAAATGTATATTTCTAGGCCAGACTTTTTCCCTGAACTCCAGGCTTGTCAAATAGGTATTTGGATATACATTCCCACCTAAGATAGATGAGGCATCTCAAATTTAAATATCAGAATGTGAACTACTCTTAGCTCCTCCCTAAAACTTGCTCTTTTCACAGTGTTCTTTATTTTAGTCACTAGCAGTTTCAGCCTTATAGTTAATCAGGACAAAATCTTCTCAGAATCTATCAGGAAATTCTATTAGTTCTATCTTCAAAACATACATCAAAACATTTTTATCACCTCCACTGATAAAATTAAAAATGTAACTCTCTTTTGACCCAGTGATTCCACTTCTGGGATTATATCCCAAGAATCCCAAAGCAGCACCTCTATGTTCATAACAGCATTATTTACAATAGCCAAGATCTAAAATCAGCCCAAGTACCCATCAGTAGTTGAGTGGATTAAAAAGCTGTGGTACATTTACACAATGGAATTCTACATGGCCATAAAAAATAAGGAACTCTTGCCATGGCCGGCTCAGTTAGTTGGAGGCTGTGGGTTTAATTCCCAGTCAGGGCACATAATTGGGTTGCAGGTTCAATCCCCAGTTGGGGCACGAATGGAAGGCAACCAATTGATGTTTTCTCTCACAAAGATGTTTCTCTTTCTCTCCCCTCCCCCCTTTCCCTCTCTAAAATTAATAAGCATATCCTCGAGTGAGGATTTTTTTAAAAAAAGAAGAAGAAGGAGGAGGAACTCTTACCTTTAGCAACAGCATGGATGGACCTGGAGATTATTATGCTAAGTGAAATATGTCAGAGAAAGACAAATACCATATGATCTCACTTATATGTGGAATCTAATGAACAAAATAAACTGATGAACAAAATAGGAACAGAGGCATGGATACTTGGAACAGACTGACAGCAGTTAGAGGGAAGTGGGAAGGACAGACTGGTGAAAGAAGGTGAAGGGGGGAACTAGCCAAAGGCAAAGGAGTATACTAACACTTGAGAGAATTTAGAGATAGTATTTTATTTATTTTTTAAATCCTCACCCAAGGATATTTTTCCATTTTTGTTTAGATAGAGTGGAAGGGAGAGAGAGGAAGAGAGGGAAAGAGAAACATCGACGTGAGAGGGACACATCGACTGGTTGCCTCCTGCATGACCCCAACTAGGGCCAGGGACCAACCGAACCGAGATACATGCCCTTGACCAGAATCACACCTTCAACTCATTGGTCCGTGGGCGGACGCTCTAACCACTGAGCAAAGCCAGACAGGGCTAGAGATAGTGTTTTTAAAAGAAACAAACATTGTTTACCTCAGAAAATCTTAATTATCCACTTTTAGTCCTAGTGTATGCTGTGTATTAAAACAGTCTTTATTTGTATGTTAGAATCATAGTCTTTTAGAACTAAGTAGCTTAGACATTATCTGGTCTAGTCACTTCAGCTTTCAAATAAGGAAATTGAAATTCAAAAAAGTAGACAGACTTGGCTAAGATGTCAGGCTTGGTTAGTATTTCTCATCTGTTGATCTATAGCAGTGAGTATTTTAACCAGTTCAAAAAAAAATTGACAGCCAGATACGTTTTTTAAAAACCTATTTTAAAACTTTTTCATGTCCCTGGACACTCCATCATTTTGCACTATGCTTTTTCTGCTATTTCCCTATTGGTATATTGTTTGCCCTGCTGAACAAAGAGAGCCTGGGATGAACTAGCCAACATGTTTTTAATCTTTATTGAAAAATGAAATGAATAATGCTTTTTCTTTTTGCAGTAGCTTAATTTTTGTAATGGATTGAATAATGAATATTATTTGTGATGAGTATTATTGAAACCACAGAGTACCATTTTTTTCTACCTCCAAATCAAGAATAGGCTTAGGTAGGTAAAGGTGGCAGGTCCATGTTTCTGAAGCTGTTTAAGAACCAACTCTTTGGCCCTGGCCAGTTCGCTCAATGGTTAGAGCATCGGCCCACAGACCAATTTGGTCACGAGTTTAATTCCTAGTCAAGGGCACATACCTGGGTTGCAGGTTCAATCCCCGGCCCTGGTTGGGGTCATGCAGAAGGCAACCAATCAATGCATCTCTCTCATATCGATGTTTCTCCCTCCCACCCTTCCACTCTCTCTACTGATTAAATGCTACTGGTTTTATATTTTAAGTGATGAATTCTTAAGACAAGGTCCTCAAGATAGATTCTCCCTACAATTCTGTTCTGTATCATTGTAGGGGGAATCTGTCTCAGGGATCTTGTCAGATATAGATATAGATACAGATATAGACATAGACATAAACACAACCCTGGAGTACAGAAAGTATTTTGAGATGCAAGAGAAAATGAAAACGTATATAAAGAAGAACATATGCAGAATTTTCCTCATAATTAAAGGAGAATGCTGCAAATAATGTGAAAACATAAACTGATGGACATGAATAAAGGTTTCCTGAGTGAATTTTTTTCTAAATTTCCTATTGGGAAATAACTTTCTCAAGAATATGTGTGGATATCAGAAGCTTCTTTTTTTTTTAACCTTTAACTGTGGTATAACGATCCAGAAAAGTGCATTGATTGTGTTTGTAGGTCAGTGATTTATCACAAAGTGAACATACCTTTGTAACCACTATACATGTCAAAGCTCTTTTTGCCTTCCTGCAAAAGGTAACTACAGTCCTGATTTCTAGCATCACAGATTAGTTCTGCTTGTTTTTGAACTTTTATTTAAATGGAATTATATAACACATTCTTTTGTGTTAGATTCATTCTTGCTTTATGTGTAGCGGTATTTTGTTCATTTTCATTGCTTCTAGTATACTAGAGTGTGAATATATTCTATTGATGCAAATGTGGGCTGTGTTCAGTATTTTGGCTTATAATAACTAATGCTGCTATGAATAGTGTTATGTATATTGTGGATGCATGTGTGCATTTATTTCTCTGGTGCTTTCATTTCTAGAAGTATAAATGGGTAATAGAATATATTTATATGTTCAAATTTGTAGATACTGTTAAACAGTTTTCCAAAGTAGTTGTGCCATTTTATATTCCCTCCAGCATTTCATATCTTTACTAACACTTGGAAATGTCAGTCTGAATTTTAGCCATCCTACTGGGTGTAGTGGTTTCTCAATATGGCTTTAATGTGTATGTCCCTGATGACAAATGATGTTGAGCACTTTCCATATCCTTTTGTGAAGTGTCTGTTAAGTCCCTTGACCATTTTTCTATTGGATTGTCTTCTTTGTCTTACTGGTTTGTAAGTGTTCTTTCCATATTCTGGATACTGGTCCTTAGTAGTTATATGTTGCAGATGATTTCTTTCACTCCCTTAAAACTGTCTCTAGATTTTATTGTAGTCCAATTTAGCAATATTTTTATAATGGTAACTACTTTTGTATGTTCTATTTAAGCAATCTTTATATTGGAATATTCTCTTCTATATTGATTCTTAGAAGCTTTATGATTTTACTCATCACATTTAGAATTATGAACCATCTGGAATTGAATTTTATGTATGGGTGAACGATAGGTCAAGTTCATTTTCTCTCACATGGTAACCAGTAAAACAGTACTATATTGTTTTATTTTTGAAAAAGCTATTCTTAGTGCTCAGCAATATCATATTGACATAAATCAGGTATCCATATACATGTGGGATTTTTCATCAGGACTATGTTCTGTTTCATTGGTCTTTGTGTTCATCCTTGCGATGTACCACACTGTCTTCTTAATTACTATAACTTTATAATAAGTCATTATATCTGGCAATGTGAAAGTACTCCCCCCCGCCACACACACACACTTTATTTTTCTTCAAGACTGTGTAAGTTGCACTTAGTCCTTTGTATGTACATGTACATATTATTGTCAATTAAAAACAAAACTCCTGAAGTCAGTGGGAAATTATTGAGGTCTGAGTGTTAATGATAAACAATTTTGTACAGGAGTTTAATAGTGATAAGTTCAGCTCAAATCTAATCTTTTAAGATTACAGAATGCCCTTGTTATTTTAGCATTGGTTTTATATTCTCATGTTGACTACTCAATAAATTGACCTTACTTAAAAAAGAAAAACAAAACCTAGTGGTTAGGAACATACTTGTTTGAAATTTCATAGTGAATTGTAAGTTTATTTCATTTTATTTTATTTTTGTAAGTTTATTTTAAAAATATGCAGACTAAGAATATACAATTAAATGATCTTGGTGTTTTGTTTTATTTTCCAGAACATCTATAACAGTCTTCTGTAAATTGAACTCTTTCAAGAAATCTCTGGAGGAACCAAGTAGGATATTCTTACATCATGACTTAATCTGAATGCAAGAACAAGAAATAAGGTTTATCTCTAAATATTATGAAGGGCTGTGTGTAAACACAGACCCTGACTCACTTCTAATGAGCATTTTAGACATGAGTTTACATCGGCAAATGGGTTCAGATCGAGATCTTCAGTCTTCTGCTTCATCTGTGAGCTTGCCTTCAGTCAAAAAGGCACCCAAAAAAAGAAGAATTTCAATAGGCTCTTTGTTTCGGAGGAAAAAGGATAACAAACGTAAATCAAGGGAGCTAAATGGCGGGGTGGATGGAATTGCGAGTATTGAAAGTATACATTCTGAAATGTGTTCTGATAAGAACTCCATTTTCTCTACAAATACCTCCTCTGACAATGGATTAACCTCCATCAACAAACAAATTGGAGACTTTATAGAGTGCCCTTTGTGCCTTTTGCGGCATTCTAAAGACAGATTTCCTGAGATAATGACTTGTCATCATAGATCTTGTGTGGATTGCTTACGACAATATCTAAGGATAGAAATTTCTGAAAGTAGAGTTAATATCAGTTGCCCAGAATGTACTGAACGGTTTAATCCCCATGATATTCGCTTGATATTAAGTGATGACGTGTTGATGGAAAAATACGAAGAATTTATGCTTAGACGGTGGCTCGTTGCAGATCCTGATTGTAGGTGGTGTCCAGCTCCAGACTGTGGGTGAGTTAATTTTTTTCTCTGGATAAAATAAAAATTATGCTTACTTTTACTCAAAAGAAAAATCTTAACATGTCAGGTAATTCATTCAATAAACAAGTATATATTGAGTGCATACCATGTGTCAGGCAGTGTTTCGTGTTAAGCACATTTTTTCAGAAAAAAAAAAAAAGCTAAAATGGTAGAGTGCCAGATCTAGTTGTGGGCAAAATGGATTGTCCCCATTGATTTGGAGAATTTTTATTTTGGTATAACAGATTAAATGATCAGGGGTTTTGTTTGTTTGTTTTTGGTGGGGGGAGGTCATTTATATAGATTGAAATAATCCTTTTGAAAGGTACCGTAACGTGTATCACAGTATATAATGTGTTCATGTTGGTGTGCATAAGTATTTGCTAGTCTCAAGATCTAGAGGTTATGTACTACTTCATTTGCCTCAAGTTTTTACATTACAAATACCATTTTACCAACATTTAAAATAAAATCATTTTGCTTATTTTTATTATTATGTCTTATGCAGCCCCTATTTATAGAGCATTTACTATGTACAGTTGTCAGAACTAGGAAGAAATAGTCATATGCTCCTCAAGAATAGCAAAAACTATAAACATTGGGTACAATTTAGCATACCGTTAGTAAACCAGAAATTATTTGTAAGTAAGAGTTTAGGAAAACCTAGAATTTCCAAGATTATCTGTGTATAATCTCAGAGACAAGGCTGGAATGTAAATTTATCAAATGACGATTTCAGGACTCATTGTCTGAATCAAATCTATTATCAAAAGCTTGTTGAGTAGCAGATTTTCAGATTGCATCTAGCCTATATTCTGTAATTATAAATGGGAAAAGTAATAATATGCAAATCCCAACTAGTTTCCCAGGTATCACCAGCACTTAACTATCCACAAGGGATTTCTGTATAATATAAAGCATTAAAAATATTACCTAATTATTTAACATGTTATGAATTCATTAATTGTATGAAGGACTCAGAGATACTATTCAGTATCAAATTTGAATTGTGCTCTCCTTATAACTGCAGGAAGCTTGTACTATAACATAAATAACGAAATAATATGTTAATGATACTATCTAAACTGGGCCAAGGTTGACAATGCTTTCAGATGTATAGCAGAAGCAAACTGTGGGACCCATGAAGTAGTAAACTGTCAATAAAAAGATGGGAAGAAAATAGGGGTAATGAACAATACCTTTAAATAAACTTGAACAGGAGACAGTATCCTGTCAGAGAAACAGATTAGATACAACTATCATTCTTGATCCCATGGAACTCGGCACATTTTCACATTCATTAGAGTAGATGATTTCAAGTTGAATAGCAAATTTCAGGTTAAAAAATTTTGCAAATCATTATAGGAAACGATCCTATAGTGAGAATTCAAATAGGAACATGCCTACATATTGTTTTTAATCTGGTTTTCTAACGATCTTTTATGGAACCCCAGGGTAAGAGTTACTTAACAAGTTCCATTAAATATTTAATAGCTTTAAAAGAAAAAAAATCTGAAAATGGTGGAACAAATGAAAAGGAGACTTAAGCATTAGTACCTGTGTTTAGAAGAGATTGAGACAATAAATCCAGGGTCACAAGCTCTCTGGTCACTAAATAGGTGTATTCTCTTGTGCTGGGTTGATTGATAATGTCATTGTAATAGATAATACAAATACTGTCAACCTAGTAGTAGAACACAATAGATAGGGCTGACATAGATTCTAGTGTACATAAGAACTTGACTTTAGGGGAAGCATGCCAAACCAACTGGGAAAGGATTGATTATTCAACATCTAGAATTGTGAAAATTATCTATTTGAAGGGAAAAAATTAGATTGTCACCATACATAACACAGTGAAACAAAATCAAAATAGTTTAAAAAGGTAAGTTACAAATAAAAGGAAAAGCTAACAAAGAAAATAGAGATGAACAGAGCTCACCTACTGCCACATTTATTAAAATTGAACACACATTTACCCTATAACTTATAAAATCCATTCTTGGTTAAATACCTTAGAGAAACTCTTTATTTGTGTGCCAGGAGACATCTAGTTAGGAGACATGTTTAAGAATGTTCATGACAGTAAAATGGGTAGATACATTTAGTTTCATGGTTACCTCTTGAAAAGAGAAGAACTTGGGGGAGGGGGCAATCAAGGAATGTCTAAAGTTGTTGATAAATAAGGTAACTATAGGTTCTCATTGTCCAAGATAGTTTCAGTTTATGCTTATTGTACTGGTGTAATTTTTTTAAATCCTCACCTGAGGGTATGTTCACTTATTTGAGAGAGAAACATTGATCAGTTACCTCTCATATGTGCCCCAAACCAGGGATTGAACCCAAACCCACAGCCTAGGTATGTGCCCTGACCGAAAATCGAACCTGTGACCCTTTGGTGCCCAGGTGACACTCCAACCGAGCCACACCGGCTGGGGCTGGTGTAATTTTTAATAGCACTATCTTTCTTTCTCAAGTGCTCCAGTTTAGGTTGTGAATTATGATCACCCTATTGATACTGTTCTTAGCTTATGGGGCAGATACAAAGATATTGGTTTAATTATTCTTTATGAATCCTTTTGCATGTATGACATTTGTCAGTAAAATTTAAAAATTTTTCATAAACTCCTAGTTTGGGATATTTTTACACATTTTTTTCTCATTGAGACTTCATTGTTAAAAGTAGAGAGCTTAGTATTCTAAATATTATGGAGAAGATAACTTAAATGTTAAGTATCCAACATAAAATAATAGAAACATCTACTTGAATGGATTATATTATTATGAAAGCAACCATTTGATTGTTATGTAAGTTTAACAAAGACTTGGCCTGGATTAATTTGGCTATAAATTAATTTTTGGTTCTGGTGGTGGTCAGTAGTCTTACCCACAAAGAACAAAGAAAATGTTATGGAGATTAATTACTTTTATTTATGTATTTTCATTTATATTTAAGATTATGTTATAGGTTTTATGTAGAAAAAATCACTCAGTAACATAAAATTTATGTATATGCTTTAGAAACATTGAATACTCCATAAGCCCTCATTAAAATTTAGTTTTACTTAGCGTGAACATGTACATTTTGAATCTCTATCCTATCATGTTGTTATAAGGATTGAGATAAATCTTTTTTAAAATAAGTTTTTGTTGGTTTTTTAGAGAGAAAGGAAGGGAGAGGGAGAGACAGATAGGAACATCGATGAGAGAAAAGCATCAGTCAGCTGCCTCCCGCATGTCTCCCACTGGGGATCGAGGCCTCAACCCAAGCATGTGCCCTGACCAGGAATCAAACTGATGGGATGATGCTCAATTCACTGAGCCGCACTGGGTGGGCTAGATCTTTAATGTTATTACTAGCATTATTCCTAGCACACAGTAAGCTTCTCATAGCTCTTATCATTCCTCATCTCCATTTCTGAAATTTTTTTATTTTTTTTATATCAGTGATTCAAATATTTAATCCACATATATGCCCGGTACTGGGGATTAATAATGAACAAAAGACAAAAATCCCTGCCCTCTTGTAACTTAAAATCTTTGGATCTATAGAGGGACATTTTTAATTTAAACTCCACTTATTATTTTAATCTGCCATAAGGAGTACTGGTAAATATCTGTTTAGCAGTTGTTCATAGAAATGCTTAGCATGTATGTAGCATTTATTTAACCTTTTTCATTGTATAACATACTGAAAGACTTTTTATTCCAGAAATGCTAGATACGAAATTATGAGTCTTTCCTTTTATATTTCATATTTATCAATATGAGCATTTTCTGTATCTCACATCAAATTTATTTAAACATGTTGTTTCACACACTTTGAGAAATATTTCCCTTAGCTCAGAGTAGAAAGAAAACCTGACCTGGTTTTTATTTGAGATCTCTCAGAGCTTCTGACCTAACATTCGTTCCACTCTTCTGAGGGCCAGGGCATATTAAACTTGTTTAAAGGACAATATTTCTTGCCCTGGCCGGTTTGGCTCAGCGGTTAGAGCATCGGCCTGCGGTCCAGAGAGACCTGGGTTCGGTTCCCGCTAAGGGCATGTACTTCGGTTGCAGTTTGTCCCCGGCCCTGGTTGGTCGTGCGGGTGGCAGCCACTTGATGTGTCCCTTTCACGTCGATGTTTCTCTCTCTCTCTTCCTTTCTCTCCTTCCCACTCTATCTGGACAAAAAATGAAAAAAATGTCCTCAGGTGAGGATAAAAAAAAAAAAAAAAGGACAATATTTCTTGAAGGAAAAAAACCTCTCGACAAGGGAACTAGGAGGCCAAACCTGTGCGCTGTGATTTAACCAGGGTAAGGTTAACTAGAGTGCTTCTGGAGCAGCTTCTTAGAAAAATCTGGCCATGGCTGAGAAGAAGAATTGGGATAAGAGACATGTAGAAGGAAAGCATAGAACCTGTCTTGGATAAAAATAATCTAATTATCTTCTGCCTATGAGGCCTAGTTTGTACATTGTCTAGGCAGATAGCAAAGAGTTGACATTTAGTTTCTGTCATCACTTGTCTCAATTGACTAAGACCACCCTTCTACCAGCGCGTTATCCCTGTCATCTCATATGAGTGCTTCTGACTTTGCTGGGAAACTTTTAATATAAGGAACATTTATTATATTAGAATATAATTAATGATTTAATGTCTGTGAGCCCCTCAGAGCAAAAAAAAATTGTTTTTTCTTTGTAACCACAGGTTAACCTCCATGCTTAATAAAGAATTATTGAATGAACCAATCTGACTGTATACCACTAACATAAATCATATATCCTAGGAACAGTTAATAAACCATTTTAAAGCAATATGATCAACTGTAATCAGGTTTGTGTAATTTCAAGCTGATTTGCTGACATTTAATGTCTATAAATGATAACTTATTCTGATGGAGATACTGTTCATAATGGGTTTTTTAAAATGGGGCCATAAGTGTAGGAACTAAAGAATATGTATTTTTAGAGAAGTCTAGTTAATATCCATATTACTCTCATTCCTATCCTACAAAAAGGGTTTTAGCCACAACTTGACTATCTTTTGACATGCTGGAAATGCTTTTTTTGTAGGCTGACCTTTTAGAAATTTTATACAGAGAACAGATCCGACTTTTGATTTTCTCTGGAGGAAGCAAGCATGTGACTAGAAAACAGCAGGTTTTATGTATAGGGAGCCATAATGATTAAGCTGTGTTTCAGAGGCAATTGTAATTTATAACTATTGATAAATTACATGTGTTAGAATAGATATTCATAAAAATATTCTAAGTTAATAGCTTGAGCTGAGAATTTGCTCTTTTTAATTTATTCGTCCTAAATAAAATTAATCTAGGTGTATTTTAACACCAAGTAATTCAGTATCTACTACTGCTACACCAAACATTATTAATTGATACTAAGATATTTTAGTTTTAGGGAATCAATAAAATAACATTCTTTCCCTCATACCTTTGTTAAGAACAAAGTTGATATGTACAACACAGGAGACATGTCAGCTTTCTCTAACTTACTAATGGACTAACGAATGTGGCTTTAGATATTACAGCCAAAAAGGCTTGTTAACACTCTACTCCTAAATTAAACAGATTTCTCCAAATAGTCTGGGCAGTTCTCTCAATAATTGTAGGCCTCCCCTGCAGCATGTAGTAGAGCAGACTGCATCTTCTGTAGGAAAGCAGATCCTGAAAGGGAACCAGGAGATAAGCCTCACTTTGTCTGTAGACTTTCTCCCAAATATATTAATCAAGTCACTCCTTTTCCACAGAAATAATAGTAATTTTTTTTTTTTTTATCCTCACCCGAGGACACTTTTTGCATTCGTCTTCATATAGAGCGAGAGGGAGAGAGGGAGGAAAAGAGAGAGAGAGAGAAACATCAATGTGAGAGAGACACATCAAGTGGCTACCACCCACATGACCCCAACCGAGCCGGGGACAAACTGCAACCGAGGTACATGCCCTTAGCGGGAGCCGAACCCAGGTCTCTCTGGACCGCGGGCCGACGCTCTAACCACTGAGCTAAACCGGCCAGGGCTAGTAATTTCTTATAAGCGGAAACACAGCCTATTAATTTTTATATAAAACCTGATGTTTCCCTTTAACTGGATCAAGTAATTTTGGTATTTCTGATGATATTTTCTTTGTTCTTTAAAGGTTATATTAAAGCTTTGTGCTTTTGAGAAAAGGTTACTTGGACTCCTGGATAATTTTTCTTCGTTCTTATTTCTCATTTTTTAAATTAAAAAATTTTATTGGGACTGTTAATATCTTTCTTAGGATTACATTTCATGGTGGGTATATAGTTTGTTCTTCTTACATGTTGCTTCGCAAGGAATTTGCCCTAGGCAGGATATACTACTCTAACTGGTATCCCTACTTCCTCAGTGTTATCAATAGTGTAAGTTGTGGAACTCGAGTACTGTGAAACTTCCTGAAAATAGATATAGTGGTCAAATAAATTTAGGATATAGTACATAATATACTGAACATTGGTATTTTAGAAATTCTTTTAGCAAATACTGTAGTAAAAATAAAACCCAAACAAACAAAAAAGCACTTTAGTGTTGCTTAATCTAGGGAACAGAAAGTATTTCTGGAAAGACCGCCCTATTTCATTCCCTTCCTATCTTCCTCACTTTCTTCCTATCCCTTCACTTTTGATAAGTAGGAAGATTTAAGCATTTCAAGTCGCTAGAGACCTTCAGCTGAAAAATAGAGACAGAAAGTAAGACTTAAGTTAAATAACGGACCATAGAAGGAAATAGAGCTATCTTCTAAATCAAGATTTGGGAACAGTGTAAGCCAAAAATGTTTAGTTAGTTAATTAGTATTATTTAGTTATCTCTGTGACCTTCTGATGAGCCTATTCTTTTCCCTCATAATAATACTTAATGCACCACAGCAGCGAGACTTCGGAAATCTTTGTTTAAAGCAAGTATTTTATATTTAATTTGTTTGACCATTCACTTGTGTCATAATTTGGGAGCTGTTAACCAATGGAAAAGTAAATTTGGCTCCCCACACAGTGAAACTCATGTTCAAGAGGCCTAACATTTTGTTTTCAAAATACGTGAATGCTAGGTACATTTAATTCCTTGATATATTATAAATGTGCCTAACCAGATATTTTTGGAATTGAATGAGATGAACACAGAACACTTATATAGTAAGCACTCAATAATTGTTCGCATAAGAAAAACTATTAGACAAACTGAACACTCAATAATTGATAGCATTAGAAAAACTATTATACAAATTATTCTTTGAGTCATCAAAATATACATTCACAGCCCGGCCGGTGTAGCTCAGTGGTTGAACATCGACTCATGCACCAAGAGGTCGCTGGTCAGGGCACACGCCCAGGTTGTGGGCCAAACCCCCAGTGGGTGGCGTGCAGGAGGCAGCCAATCGATGTTCTCTCTCATCGATGTTTCTGTCTCTCTCTCTCCCTCTCCCTTTCTCTCTCTCTAAAAATAAAGAAAAAAAACTTAAAAAAAATATACATTCACAAAAATATTTGGTTAGTATTATTAAAGATAATCCTAGATTGAATGAGATGTGAATGTGTAGTTCTGGGGTAGGGTATCTTAGCTTTCCCATTAAAAAAAATACAAGTAGCATAAAACAAGATTGATGTACTTTATCTCTAACATTTGAGTATATATGGAGTGCTGTGAACTAATTCTTTCCCTTTCTTCCTACTTTCTCCACCTCTCTCCCTACCATTTTTATTTTAAAATGAGTACTCAGATATTAATATTAAATCTAAATGGCATACATTATTGACGTATGTACTGATGTAGAAATGATAGTAACTCATATGATCACATGGTCATAAATCAATTGATGCACAAGTTCAGAGGTACTAGAAATGTCCCTGAAGCAGTCATTTGCTTTTGGCCTTCTTATGGTCAGGGCCAAAGCTGAAGCTGATTTGGGCTGAATACAGAGGCTAAAGTAAACTTCAGTGAATCCCTGTTTTATGTTTGAGAAAACTTAGTTGTAAGGAGATTATGTAAATTACATAAAACTGTATAGGTAGTATGTGGTGGAATCTGAATTTGGACCAAGTAGCCTAAACTCTAC
The DNA here is from genome assembly GCA_030848825.1 of Tadarida brasiliensis. Taxonomy (NCBI): domain Eukaryota; kingdom Metazoa; phylum Chordata; class Mammalia; order Chiroptera; family Molossidae; genus Tadarida; species Tadarida brasiliensis. Next base: position 41,060,156 of record CM061272.1, on the reverse strand, counting down.
TTCCACCTTAATAAATTGTGACTGACTTAAAAAAAAAAAAAAAAAAAAGAGTTGATCTTAGCATTGTCCCCTGAACACACACAGATTTCTTCATTCTGTCCTTTTCTCTCCTTCCTTCAAGAAAAGGTAGGATAGAGAAGAGGTTGAAAGAGACTGCTTTAGATTATAACTTGATAGAAAATAAAGTGTAGAGTCTTTGAAGATTTTTTTTTTCTTTTTATTGAGACTGCAATGAATAAGTCTTTGGGGAAATCTTAAAGCTCAGGGAAATGAAACTGCTCAATTACCCCGTGTTGATTTAAATTGCCCTTAATTCATTCGTGTTTGAACATATTTATGATAGACAGTGGTAATTGTAGAAATGGTCTATTGGAAATAAAGTGGAATTTAAGATGTAAAATTTAAGAGTGAGACAATAAGAGAGCAATAGGTCTAAAAATGGAGGAACTTTCTCGCTGCATAGTTTCATAGATTATATAATTTTAATAAATGTAATAAAAAATCTCAGTTATGATTATTTAAATTTTATTGCTAATAACAAGAGGAACCCTGAAAGCTCCCCTAAATTTCCAGGCAAAAGGGAATGGTTGATATTTACAAAAGCCCTCTTATTCACAGATAAGAACAGTGTGTTTCCCTTTCAAAGAGAACCAGAAACTCCTAGAAATTTTTTAATTGAAAGTTTTATTAAGATAATTGTATATTCGTGTGTAGTTTTAAGAAATATTTCCGAGAAATCCTGTGTATCCACTTTGCCCCAATGACACCATTTTGCAAAGCTGTAAACAGTACCACCACCAGGATATTGGCATTGATACAACCTACCAGTCTTATTCAAATTTCCCCAGTTTTACTTGTAATTATTTGTGTGTATATTTAGTTATATACCATTTTATCACCTGTAGGTTCATGCATGGTGAATACATACCATAGTCAAGGTACTGATAGTTCCATGACAACAAAGATACTTTATGTTGCTCTTTTATAAATATATCTGCTTCTCTCCTCTCCTCCTCCCCACTTCATTCCTAATCCCCGGCAACCACTGATCTGTTTTCCATTTCTAAAATTTATTCACTTCAAAATGTTAAATAAATTAAATTACACAGTATGTCACTTTTCCAGAATTGATTTTTTTCACTCAGCATAATTCCCTAGAGATTCATCTGGGGTGTTAAGTGTACAGTAGTTAGTATTTATTTGTTTGTTTTTGTGGTTGTTGTTGTTTTGTTAATCCTCACCCGAGGATATTTTTTTCATTGAATTTTAAGAGAGTGCGGAAGGAGGGAGAGAGGGGGAGAGAGAGGGACAGAGACAGAAAGAGACAGAGAAACATCCATGTGAGAGAGACACATCAATTGGTTGCCTCCTGCAGGTGCCCCAGCCAGGGCCAGGGATTGAACCTGCAACCCAGGCATATTAACTCAGATAATAGGTATTAGGGGTAGTCACAGATCTACTATTCTCAGTCTTTTGTCAGAAGCAAAAAACAAAACAAAAACTTTCTGATGGAGAAATTCAAGCGTGTATACTTTTTGGTAGGAGATTGGCACCACCAAAGATCACTTTTACCATGCATCTTAGAAGCAAAATATAAGAATTTATGTATAAATACAAGATATCACCAAGAATTGGCAGTTTGCCATTAACTGTAGCTAGTCCATAGTCATATTTTTCAATAGCTATAGCTAGTTTTTTTATCATTCTGATTTGAAAAGTAACAAGTAATTGTAAAAATTAGAAATGTATAAATATATAAAGAAGAAAATTTAAACCCTAATACCAGGAAAAATACTGTTAAGATTTCTGGTCTTTTCTATGTGCACATAATACTAATTTAATAGAATTTTTATAAAATTCATACTATATATACAGTTTAGGCTATATATACAGTTTGGTATCCTAGTTAAAATGGAAAGTTAAAAGTTAAAATTGAACTTCAAACATGCTTTCTAGCCATTTATATGCCATTTGTGAACTTTTATTTTTTTCCCTATTTTTATATTGATGAGATAATGTTAGGGCTTATGACTATTTTCTCATGCATAAATAGAAAACTTTCAGGAAGAGCATTTAAGTTGGAGAATATTTTTACTTAATGAATATATCTTCTTTTATGTCACATTTTAAATTGTTTTTCTTGTTCTTTCAAGATATGCTGTGATAGCATTTGGATGTGCTAGCTGTCCAAAATTAACTTGTGGGCGAGAAGGCTGTGGAACAGAGTTTTGCTACCACTGTAAACAGATTTGGCACCCCAATCAGACCTGTGATGCTGCTCGACAAGAGAGAGCCCAGAGTTTACGTCTGAGAACCATACGTTCTTCATCCATTAGTTATAGTCAGGAGTCTGGAGCAGCAGGTACTTATGTCTAACCTTTTCAGTACAATATTTGACACATACAGAACACTAGTTATTTTAAGTAAAAAATACAATATTAAGTTCCTGTTATCACCTGTTCTCCTTTCATTTTTCAAAAGTGTTTCACGTGTTAGCATTTCTGTTCCAGAAGCACTCATTCTTTGCTATGGAAGAAGGTGGTATTGAGATTGGAGAGATTTTATTAACAACAATAACAAAAAAGGAAGTGTCATGATGATTTATATTAAGTGATAGCCGAAGGTGGTCCAAAACTGTTGTTTATAAAGGTGTTTTATGCGAAGCATAGCAAATATTTTAAATAAAATATTAATTTTGAATATATTACCTTTAGATTATTCCTAATTATGTAAATATCACACACAAACTTACAGATGTAAAACAGTATTGTATTTTGTGAAATACGTTTTTATTTACAGATGTCTCATTCAATTTCAGGACCAAGGGTTCAAAGTCATACCTTATATGGGGAGGATACTAGGAGCTTTGTGTCTTTGGCTAGCAGTTTAGAAATAACCTGGGGATCTGTCTATATATGAGTAATGTATATGCATCTCATAGAACTCAAAAATTAAAAATAATTTTCTGAACATCTTAATGTTTTTTTAATAAAAAATTCAAAAATTTGTTTTACATTCATTGAATTTTCATTGTTTATTGGAATTTCAATCATTTTTAGAAGTCTCATTTTTTTCACAGATTATAATAGGGAAAAACTTGGAAAATACAGAAATTTATCAAGAAACTTATTTATATTCCTGCTAGCAGTGTATTGAGATAGTTACATACTTTGTGCTACAAAAAAAAAAAGTCTTATTCAACATTTAAAGTTGAATTCAAAATTAAACTTTAAATTCAACATTTAATACTTTATATAATGTACATGGATTTTCATGCTTGTTTTCTGATTGACTTGTTTCTATTTGGGGTGGAACTCAAGCATATTAGTAATAATTTGTAGGTATGGGTCCAGAAGTAAAGTAAGTCAGTTTAGAATATACCTAAACTGTTCCCTGTAGTCAGGTGTAGCCATTGAGTGGTCCACTTAGAAGAGTGGTCCTCTTCTCTAAGTGGGGATGAGTATTGGTTACAGGACACAGAGACATATAGAGTAAAAGAATAGACTCTGGAATCAGACTGTCTGGATTCGAACCCCAGCTTTTCAACTTAGTCTCTGTGTCCCTGAACAAGTTACTTGCCTCACCTGTAAAATGAAGATACTAATAATACTTACGTTCATAAGTTTGAAACATTTCCTGGCTCATAGTAAGTGCTCTGGCTATATGAGGTAGGGAAACTTAGACCAGTTACCTACAAGAGATTTGCATATGTCTGGACACATCATTAAGAAAAAAAAAATGACTTAAGTGATTACTTTTGTTATTAATTTTAAAGTAAACTTTGTGATTCAGTCATCCAATTGAATGTTGGTCTTTCTCACAGTAGTTGCCATGGGAGATTTTATGTTTATTTCAGCAGTGTTACCCTGGAATGCCTTATTGATCATAACCTTTAGATCCTGATGCATTCACTTAAATTATTCCCTGAATGTTAATTAGATTTCTGGGTATGACTATTTCTTAGTTCCTTTGGAACTAAGACTAACAATTAGAATATCATATCAAGTTGAATCACTGGTTTGGGGTGGATTCAAAGTAAGATGTACCTATATGATCATGAGTGATTTTTTAAATATATAAAGTAGCTTTGAAAGTAATTATGAAAGAAAAACTTTTCCAAGTGATTTGAGTCAAATAGCATTGTTGGAATAAATATAGCCTCTCAAAGTGATCATTTTAAAAAACAAACTTCAAACAAAAATATAAATACCAAAAAAAAACTTTATTTGAAAAATTTCCATGTTTGTTTAAAAATCTTATCTCATAGTTCTAAAAATTTAAAGTATGTGAATTTTTACCTATAATGCTCCAAAAATCAAAGCTGTCAGAACAAATGTTTATGTGATAGTTTCTTTTGATGTAATCTGTGAAAACATTAAGAACTTTAACTTGGCTTCTCACTGACTTGTGGAAAGCAAATAGGACAGGATGAACCATATAAAATGGTTTTATTAATGCTTGACATTCTAGATATTTGGTATTTTTGTCTCCCATTGTCATGATACATTGAAAAATTGGCTGCACTTTTAATAATAATTGATTGGTATAATAGTAATTAGGTGGTTATTTCTTTTTAATGAGTCACCTGTAGATAATTAAGTATATGCTTAATCATAGGGCATATTAAATAATTTATATTATGATTATATTTGTCTTTACACTATGACAGTATTGCATGTACATGAGACTTACAGCTGCTAGGGGTGTTTATGCAACTTGGAGTTAAAGGAACCGCATATTTTTCATTTTTTATATTTTCCCCTCTCAAAAGTATATTTAATTGGCTCCCTACCCCACCCCTATCACCTACTACTACCACCCCAAGATATAACCTCTATTAACATTTATTTATTTATTTATTTTTAATGTTAGCTGTAAGTTTTGTTTTGTTAATCTTCACCCAAGGATACTTTTCCATTGATTTTTTTTTTTTTTTTTTTTTTTTAAGATAGAGTGGAAGGGAGGAAGGGAGAAAGAGAGACAGAAAAATACTGATGAGAGAGGCACATCGGTTGGTTGCCTCAAATACAGAGAACCTATGGGTTAATTGATGCTTGGAGAATGGGGCATCAATTGTCCATCTAATCAGTAAAACAATTTCATTTTGGATTTTTGCATTTTGAGAATATTTTGAGAGAAATATATCAAATATAATGTGCACAGTAAAATTTTTAACACGGAGTTGATGTTCTTTGGATGATTTAAATCATGACTTAGGATATTTTTAATTTTCTTATTCTAGTAATTATCATTTGTCTTGGTCTGATTGCATAGAGTTACCAGTTTGCTCAAAATTGCTTGAATCATTAAAACACTAATTGTGAGCATTGACCAGTTGTTAAGTTAAAAAACAGTTTTGGTCCTAAAAGGAGCACTAAGAAAACCTGAATTAACTGGTAAAGCACAGAAAATAGAGTATTAGCTTAACGCTTATCTGTAAGAAGTTGGAACAGATATTTTAATTCAGTGGCTAACACTATACAGACGTCTGTTTATATGTAATTAGAAAATATAGCTGGCTACTAGTAACAGTAAAATAATTACTGGTTGCTATTTAAATAGATGCTAAAGTTTATATATTTATTTATTTTTATCCTCACCCGAGGACATTTTTGCATTCATCCTCAGATAGAGCGGGAGGGAGAGAGAGAGGAAGAGAGAGAGAGAAACATCGATGCGAGAGAGACACATCAAGTGGCTGCCACCCACATGACCCCAACCGAGCCGGGGACAAACTGCAACCGAGGTACGTGCCCTTAGTGGGAACCGAACCTGGGACTCTCCAGTCCGCGGGCCAACGCTCTAATCGCTGAGCCAAACTGGCCAGGGCAGATGCTAAAGTTTAAAATAGTTGTATAATTTGAGATAGATAACTCTTACTCTTTGTCAGTGATTCCTAAAGTTATGTACCCACTTGATTTTAACTTGGCATCTTTGTACATTGTAACCATATTATTACACAATAAGCATATGACAACAGCATTTAAATAAATGAATAAAAAGGACAAAGATAACAAATGAAAAACAGTTATGAGCATAACCAACAAATTGTTGCTTTAATTCTGAAACCGTTTTCATTCTAAATGTTTATAACTATATAACTCTTCCTTAACAACTCTTACCTCCTCCCTTTTATTCTGAGTACTGATTCTTTGCAAGGCCCGTCTGTATGAACTAAAATATGAGAAAAAGGCTTTTTCTAAAGATGTCTGTATTATTTTTACAGCGCTTATAGTTGATGTTGCTTAGAAGAGAGAAGTAAGCTCATAGTGCTTTATATATATAGTACTTCAGATTAATATCGAATTGTCACTTCCTATTAGTATTCATTCACTATAGGAATAGCATATAGAATATCTAACATTTTGGTTAAGTGGAGATGGTTAGAAAAGTTCTAGACATGAAGTGTGTCACTCAGAGAAGACTACGCTGTGGGGTAGGGAGTAACATAAACTTTAATTTACAGTTTGCCTAGGGCTGTCCTTGGTTCTCTTCTCTTATCATTTTGTTATTCTTTGTTCTTATTCTATTGCTACTGTGTTTGAAAATGTTTACAATTTGAAAAGTTAATATAAAATATGTTCCTTTTCTCAGAAGGGAAGAGAAAATACCTTATAGATAGCAAATAGTGGGCTAAAGCTATCAGTTAACAAACTGTACATGGTAAGATTTTTTTTGGCAGTGCTACAGTTGATTATCCAATAGAAATAGTTATTTTTAGACCAATTTTATATACTAAACAGGTCTATTTATTTTCCTAATAGCTGATGATATAAAGCCATGTCCACGATGTGCTGCTTATATAATAAAGATGAATGATGGGAGTTGTAATCACATGACATGTGCTGTCTGTGGTTGTGAATTTTGTTGGTTGTGTATGAAAGAAATCTCAGATTTACATTATCTAAGGTAAGTATATAGAAGGAGCTATTTCTATCTAAATGTATTATAAGACAAAAGGATTTTGGGGGGGGAAGTGTTATTTTAAGCATTTTTTAAACTTGGGATTTATGAGATACTTAAAGGGGTCTTTTTCATTTTAGTTACATAAATTTAAAAGAAACCAAATTATTGTGCTAGTCATTTGGGATTAATAACTAATCAAAAATAGGAAACAGATTTCTTTGTGTGTGTGTGTGCTTTTTGTTGTTGCTGCTGTTAAACTAGTTAATTAGTATTTAATATCCCATGTAATTATGCTAGGTCATAAATATTTCCATATATAAATTTTCTCATTTAGGCTGTAATGTGAGTTTATGATAGAATCAGATAACTGTATACCTAAAACAGGAATAAAATAAGCATGTTTTACATTAATATACTCTTCAGAAATAGCCTAAGGTTTTGAGGCTAATGGAGGTCTAGGGATAGATATTTAAACTGAATCCCATTTATCAATATCTTTTTAATATAATTTATGATGTTCTTACCATGATTTTTTTGGCTTTTAATGAACTCAGTTTGAAGAAAGGGAAAATCTCATTTCTAAGCATGAGACGTCGTCTTTTATAGTTTGGCATTACTTATATTGTAGTAATTTGTTGTTGTGATGTTCTGCAGCAGTTACTTAACATAATTTTTTCCATTAGTCCATCAGGATGTACTTTTTGGGGGAAGAAACCCTGGAGCCGAAAGAAGAAAATATTGTGGCAGCTGGGAACACTCGTTGGTGCTCCTGTAGGAATTGCTTTAATAGCTGGCATTGCTATTCCTGCAATGATTATTGGTATTCCTGTATATGTGGGCCGTAAGGTAAAATGCATAATTCCTTGTTAATTCATTATCTTATCTTTAGGTTTAGGGTTGATGATTTTTGCTTTGTTTTTGTTTTATTTTTGTTTTGAAAGACTAAGGTCATTTTTAGTATCTTCAATATAAAACAATTACTGTTTTTTCATAAGGTAATAAATTTTTAGTGTTTGGCAAGCTTATATGGATGCATAAAAAGTAGAATTGCTTTAAAATTATCTGAATCTGAAAACTTCAGTACAATTGCATTATAAACTAACTTTAAGCATAAAGTACTAATGGATACACACATGACATTTTTCTCATTGGTATATTGTTATAGTCATGTCTATAAAAAGTTAATAGCTAAACAACACATGCCCTCAGGCAAAGAATAGCCAGTTTTTAAATTACTTTCCACTTCAGTTCAAAGCTTCCCACCCTCCCCAGTTTGCTGCTATTAGTAAATATGCTTTTTGTAGATTTCTAACAATTTTGTGAAAGTCCAAACACCAGTACTTACCACTGGCCTATGAGTGATGAATTATACTTTATTAGTTGAGCAAATAATTCTTTTTGAAAGGTTTACGGGATAATTTATGAAGTGGCTAAAAAGTCTGCTACTATCTAAATTAATAGAATCTGAGAATTGAGAAGTAACTTCAGAAATGATCTATCCTAGCCCCATACCTAAGCAGGGCTAAGTATAGGATTTTAATAAAGATGGGATGGGGGAGACTAACATTTGTTGAGTTCTTACTATGTGGTAGGTGTTTTATGTATTTCAACTCATTTTAACCTCACAGCAATTTATGTTAGAATATTGAGGTTTAAGAAAGTTTATGTAATTTATCTTTAGTTACACAGAAAGAAGCAGAGCTGGTATTTAAACCCAGATGCACAAATTCTGTATGTAAGGTCCCTGGTAAATTTCAATCTAGCCATTTGGGTACTTCAGTGATGGGGAAACCATCAGCTCATGAGACAGCCAATTCTGTTTTCAGGTAGCTGTAATTGTTAGAAAATTCTTATGTTGAGTCAGAATCTGTTTCTCTTTAAATTGTTTCATTTAATTCTAGTTCTGACTTTTGGAACCAAACTCGAGGCAAAGCTGAGCCTCTTCCATGTAACAGCCAAATTTTTTTATATTCAACATATATTACTTTAATAACCAGAAAAATAATCATACATACTATTTTTTAATTAGCTTTGTGTCAGAGGAGAAACATATTTATGAGCCAAATGTTTATTTTCAGAAGGTTGATGTAACTAAACTTAAATTGTCCCAAACATAGTAGCTGATTTTAATAATTTTTTATACAGTTATTACAGTTATCCAAAACTAGGTTTTGTTAAAAACAAAACTGTTTATTTGATACTTTGAAGCAGAAGGGAAAGAGAGACTGTTGTACTGCACACATCTACAAATAATTTATAGAGGAGAGATTATTTACCTCATTGTTCAAGTCCAAGGTGTAGTTACAAGTCTCCTTTTTTCAAACATGTACTCAAAGGGTTGCAAGGTGATGAATTAGTTTTCCACTCAAACAATGTTCTCTGGTGTTCAAGGACACATATCAGCCCAGGAAAACCTATTAAGTTGATAAAAGTACCTAAAAGCTGAGCCTTTATATGCAATAACAAATAGAGAATGTGGCACAAAATAGTAAACAGAAAAAATTAAGTTGAACCAGAACTAGCAGAATGATATGATCACTGTAATTGAACATTAGTGCTTAAGGATGCAAAATTTTCTGGAAGACTCCTTTCCCCTGGCAGCCTGCCTTTCCAAGTCTGCTCCATCAGTTTTTAGCTTTGGCTTTTCTCTGCTTCACTGCTAAGTTTTTGGAGTGAGGAGGAGGAGCATTAGTTGCAGTACTGAAGGATAATGAAAGGTACCTTGGGAAGGTCTTCAGTCTCTGTCTACATGGACTATTTAGGAAAATGTGGAGAGGCCCATTCCCTGAGAACATATAGTCAATGCTGGGAAACAGGATTCTGCCTAGGAAATATAAATATTCTTTGTCCAATGCATACTTGCTCACCTCCTCACCCCAGCTTTATCACTGTTTAATATATCCTATGAGACTCATTATACTTTAGAGCCTTCAAAATAACCACATAATAATAATAGATTTTTTTAAGCCTCATCTGTAATATTGTTTATAAGTCAAATATTTTATTTGAGAGACTACCTGTGTACACTTTTGAGGCTATTTTGAATCTGTGTTGAAACAAGGGAAAATATACTTTATTAGCTTTAGCCCTTGCAAACCATGAGAATAAAGATACTGAGCTATTTCCTGAAGTACTTATAATATCTCACAAGACACTTTCATGGTGATATTAAATTCTGTTTGTTAACACCTGTACAGTACAACGAAGAGTAGATCCAACACCTGTCTTCTGACAGCATAGTTTATTCTCTTTTTTCTCTCTCCATCCCTTACTTTGAGCTATAAGTTAAAGCCCAGGATCCTGATTCATTTGGCAATATTTTTTCTTCATAAAAAGGAATCTGAGAAAAAATTGATTTTGTTAGTGATATTTGCTTGTTAGTACTGCTTTTTAACGTTGATTTTTAAAAAGATTGTGAAAACTACCCCTAGGAGCCCATTTTTATTATTTAGGGATGCTTTTTAGAAGGAAAACTCTGGAAAGCTAAATTTCACAGAAGTAATCATATTAGTCAAACATCCAACTTCAAAGCTATGATACAAGTTAATACTTTTAATTCCTTCTTTGCTCAAAACATGATTATACTATTCTTGAATAAAACTATAAACACTGCTTTTACTCAAGACTGTTTAAAAGTAAACACAAAGTATAAAATCTATTAAATCACTCTATTATGTAAGCAAATTAATAAGGTGCAAATTATGTATAAGAATATGGTCTAAGAACAATAATATGTTTACCTTGAATTATGACATTTAACTATGAAATTACAAGAGATATCACTTTAAACTTCTATCAAATGTAGGTCTATTTCATTTAAATAAGTATGTAATGTATTTTCTCTTTAATTTCCCACCCCTGTTTTTATTTTTAATTCAAGATTCACAATCGATATGAAGGCAAGGACATTTCAAAGCACAAACGGAATTTGGCTATAGCAGGTGGTGTCACATTGTCTGTAATTGTATCTCCAGTTGTAGCTGCAGTAACTGTAGGTAAGAAAATGCTTAAAAATGCTATTGACCTCAGATTTTATAAAACTAAAGTTGTGTGGAAGGATGTTAAAAACCAAAACATTATATTGTAGAATTTTTTAAAAGTTAGTTTTTTATTTAAGACAATTTAAGCTGAACCTACAAAAAGCCTCTCACTTAGTAACTATATTGGTTATAGACTCAAGAGCCAAGCCTTAGGATATTTGGTAAATTACTAGTGGCAGATACCCCTTCTTCCCTCCCCTGAAATACAGTTTAGAAACCTGGCACCTGAAAAGGTTTGCATCTTTTTTTTTTTCCTCGTGTGTCACCTGAAAGGCTGGAACCTTTGAATTTGCTTGTGTCCCTAAACAGCTGGGTAAATTCACTTTTGGCAAGAGTTGCAGATCCCTAGTACTTTCCTCCTATATACCGTCTCTTGAAAAGACTTTCTAAAATTCATGTTTCTGTGATTTCATTTTTGGTTCATAATAACTAATGTAATTTCTCTTTAGGTATTGGTGTTCCTATTATGTTAGCTTATGTTTATGGCGTTGTTCCAATTTCCCTCTGTCGAAGTGGAGGTTGTGGAGTCTCAGCAGGCAATGGAAAAGGGGTCAGGATTGAATTTGATGATGAAAATGATATAAATGTTGGTGGAAATAACACAGCTGTAGGTAAGTCTTTTAAGGAAAGGAAAGTAATGTATTTACTAGTAGTTTAAGTAGGGGGAGGCTGTAGACAAGATGCGAGTCAGAATTTTCATTACCCTCCTTTACTAGGCCTAATAGTGTTCATCTAGAAGTTCATTGTGAAATGAACTGCCCAAGGAAAGATGAATGGATGAAAGAGGGTGGGATAGTTCTGGGTACCTAACCTCCAGTGGAAATATAATGTCTTAGACATTCTAAAATTTTAATCTCAAATGTTGCCTAAAACATTGCAAATCAGTAGGAAAAGGATATGAAGAGTAATACAGTTTATAAAAGAAGAAATACTGATGGCAAATGAGTATCAACCTAGGGTTATTCAAAGAAATATGAATTAGAACAATAACTGGAGAAGGAAAAGGCCCTCATTGACTGCTAGTAGGAGTATAAATTAATAAATCTTAAAGCATGTGCATGTTTTATATTCCAGCACTTCTTGTTACAGAAATTTGTTTTAGGGGAATAATCAGGCAAATGTGCAAAGATAACATCCACTTGCTTACCTCCCATTCTTTCTTGAACTCATCACTCCAATCAGATTTTAGTCCCTACCACTCCAAAATTTGATCTTTACCACTCCACCAAAGCAGAGTCGCCACTGACCTCCATGTTACCAAATATAGTTGTCAGTTCTTGGTTTTCATTTAATATTAGAGTACACCTGACTTGGTAGACTGTGCCCTCCTTCTTGAAACATTCTCTTTACTTCTCTTTTGGAAAACCATTTCTTATCTCATCATATTTCCTGGCCACATCTTCTCAGGCTTCTTTGCTGGTTCAGTTTTCTCTCCCAACCTCTAAATTTTGGAGTTTCCCAAGACTCAGTTCTCAGACTTCTCTTCTTTATCTACACTCATTCCCTAGACAATCTCATCTGTTAAATAATGTATAGACTGACTGCTCTTAAATTTATATCCTAGTCTAGAACTCTCCTCTGAACTTCACACTTGTACACCTAACTCTTTTCTTTAATCTGCACTTGAATGTCTAATGAGAATTTTAAGCTTAACTTGTCTGTAACCAAACTCTTCCTTCTGAAATCTGTTGTTCTTTCCATCATCCTCACCTCATTTAAGTATCATACTCCATTCTTGTTGTTGCTTGGGTTAAAAACCTTCACTTATGATGACTCCCCCCTTTTCCCTTCTTATGCTGCATCTGATCCATCAGCAAATTCTGCTACTTTCTTAAATATTCAGCCATAATCCAACTATCTGACCTTCTCCACTGCTATTCTATTAGTCTAAGCTACTATCCTATTTCCTGGACTATCGTAATAGCCTCTTAACTGATCCAACAGCTTCTCAGATTCAAATCACTATTCCACTATGCAGCCATATTGATATTTCTAAAACATAACTCAGATAATGTCTTTCTTATGCTCAATACAGTTGTCTAACTAGACTGGGAGGAAAAAAATCTGAAGTCCCTATTATGACCCAAAAGGCCTCACGTGATCTGTCCTGGGCTGTATCTCTGAACTCATCTCTTGTCACTTCTGTATTATACCACCCACCTTGATGTTTTTGAGGGTGCTCAGCACACTTCCACTTCTAAGCTTTTAAACTTGCACTGCCTATTGCCTGGAGAACTCTTCCCAAAGATAATTTCGTGGTTCCTTCACTTTCTTTGAGTATCTATGTGTGTTATTTTATTAGAGAGGCTGTCTCTGATCACACTATATAAAATAGCACATGGGCATGCACACACACACACGCCTCATCACTCTGCCTTTTACTCCCCTTTATTTTTTCTCATAGCAGTTATTATTATATAATTTTATTTATTGCTTTCCTCAACTAGAATATAATATTCTTGAGGGCAGAATGTTTGTCTCTTTGATCCACTATGTACCCAGTGCTTAGAACAGTATTTGGTATGTGTAATAGGAACCCAACTTGGAGCAAATAAATGAATCCTTCAATACAAAGGATGTGAAAAGTACTGTAAAATTGAAATATAGTGGTATCAGATCTCGAAATAACTTGTAGACAATTAGAACCATGGAATATATCTAGAAATCAACTTGGCCCATTCTTACGATGTAGAGAATAATAAATTCTTGATATGACACCCTTATTGAAAACTGTCACATAATTTTCCTCCAAAGTTAGCTACATTTTTCAACAATCAGGTTCTTTATAGAATTCTTAAATCTTCTGGATTAAAAAAAAAAAAGTGACCATTTAAAACTGAGGACCTGTCCTTAATCCAGCTTTACTCTGAGATATTTCCTTTTACTCTTACCCTATAGTTATGTGTCCCTACTCCAGACATTTTTTCTATTCCTGTGTGTGTTTTATAATTTATATGATAAAGTGGCTTATCTGAAATCATGGAGGAACTTAAGAAGAGAGACATTAATAATTACACTTATTTAATTTCTTTGAAATATTTGCATTTAGACGCAACTTCTGTAGCAGAAGCAAGACACAACCCAAGTATAGGGGAGGGAAGTGTTGGTGGTCTGACTGGCAGTTTGAGTGCAAGTGGAAGCCACATGGATCGAATAGGAGCCATTCGAGACAATCTGAGTGAAACGGCCAGCACCATGGCACTAGCTGGAGCCAGCATAACAGGGAGTCTCTCAGGAAGTGCCATGGTAAACTGTTTTAACAGGTAAGAAAAATGTGCTTTGTTTTGTTGTGTATTTTGCCTTCTGTTAACTACAAATTATTAATTTAATGAGAATTTTGAACATGATTACATATTACCCTACTGTGTCAGGGTTGAAAAAAGTAATGTTAAAAAATGAAATTATTGCCCTGGCCAGTTTGGCTCAGCGGTTAGAGCATCAGCCCATAGACCAAAGGGTCACAGGTGTGATTCCCGGTCAAGGACACATATCCCCAGCCTCCATTGGGGTAGTGCGGGACACAATCAGTCGATGTGTCTCTCTCACATCAATGTTTCTCTCTTTTTCTCCCCCTCCCTCTCCTCTTTTCTCCCTTCCACTCTCTATAAAAATCAATGGAAAAATATCCTCTGGTGAGGATTAACAACAACAACAAAATGAAATTATTGGTAAACAGTGAATAAGGAGCTTTTTACTTGTTTGGATTTTCTGTGACAGTATACCCATGATGAGATAAAAACCAAGTCTAGGACATAATAAATTCTGCCACTTTTTTCACTGCACTTGTCAGATTTTACTTTTGAATCAATGCTGGAGCTGCTTCAGTGGACACAGTAAAGGCAGTGCTTGAGGTTGGACCTTACCTCTGAAAGTGGCAACAGCTGGTTGTTAGGAAATGAAACACTGGTTGAGTGGTGGGTGAGTAGGTAGAGTCAGAATGTACAGGAATGCTTGAACCACGGCCAGGGTCATCTGCTTAGGTCCTTTTATGTATTAATGGTTGTTTCATTCTCACCAAGTCTTTACCAATAGTCATATAGATGAGAAGGAGAAATTAAAACATTTTTATCTGTCCTTGTTTCCTCTTTATTCACTATTCTTTACCTTTGCTTATTAGCTTCTTTTTTAACATAGGGGAGAGTACATGAATTAGAAGAGAAATTGATCATTTATGTTACTTTTAGGTAGTTTGCTTTTAAACACAAACTCTTAAATTATTACCAATCTATATCATGTCTCTTTTAAAGTCTCAGGTGTTAAATTTATAGACCTTTAAAACATATATGTTTTTATTGATTTTAGAGAGAGAGGAAAGGAGAGGGAGAGAGAGATAGAAACATCAATCAGCTACCTCCTGCATGCCCTCTACTGGGGATCAAGCCTGCCACCTGGATATGTGTCCTGACTGGGAATAGAACCTATGACCTCTTGGTGCATGGGACAATGTTCAGCCAACTGAGCTACACCGGCCAGGCAGAACCATTTTTAATATATAGATGCCCAGGATTTTTGATTCACTGATCTGCCATGAAGAATGGTTTTTTTGCCCTGGCCAGTTTGGCTCAGCAGTTAGAGCATCGGCCGGCGGACCAAAGAGTCGAGGGTTCGATTCTGGTCAAGGGTACGTGCCTTGGTTGCGGTTTGGTCCTCAGCCCTGGTCGGGATCGTGCAAGGGGTGGCCAGTCCATTTGTCTTTCTCACATCCATGTCTCTCTCTCTCTCTCTCTCTCTCCCCCCCTCTCCCTCACCTCCCACTCCCTCCCTCCAACTCTATCTGAAGATAAACAGAAAAAAAAAAAAAAATCCTCAGGTGAGGATTTAAAAAAACAAGAAAGAATGGTTTTTAATGTATTTGGACCTTGTGTTTTGCATTGAACACGCCAAGCAAAGTGCCACATCCTGAGTGAAAATAATAGAGTATATTTAAGTTAAACCCCTTTATGTCCTTGTGTGTTATTCTGTTGCTACCTTACTTGGCAGGCAGCTAATTTTTCTCATTTTGTTTGGATGGCTGGTACTGTTCAGTGCACTGCAGTAGAAATTGAATAATCAAATAAAGAGAAACTTTAAAAAATAACATTTATAGTTGTTTCTAAAATAGCTTATTCTTACTAGAGCTTTTAACTGAGTTATTTAAAGATACATATTACAGTATGCTGATAGTATATGGATTTTCGGTTTTTATCTGATATTTCCCTCTTAAGGTTGGAAGTACAAGCAGATGTACAGAAAGAACGGTACAGTCTAAGTGGAGAATCTGGCACAGTCAGCTTGGGAACAGTTAGTGATAATGCCAGCACCAAAGCAATGGCGGGATCCATTCTGAATTCCTACATCCCATTGGACAAGTAAGGAAGGAATTGTTACAAAATCAGAAGTATTTTTAAAATTAATTTTAAAGTAATTATCCCTATCACTGGGCAAAATTATCATGAATAATGGTTATCAACTCTTAGGTTCTCTGGGAAAAGAAAATGGTGAGATATCCAGAATAGGCCAATCCATTGAGACGGAAAGTAGATTAGTGGCTGCCGGGGTTGGGAGGGAAGTATGGGAACTAACTGCTAATGGGTATAGGGTTTCTTTGGGAGATGATGAAAATGTTCTGAAGTTAGGGCAGTGGTGATTGTTGCACAACTCCGAATATATTAAAAACCACTGAATTGTACACTTTAAACAGGTAAATTTATGTAGCTGCTTCTCTTTTGTTTTTTAATCAAAATGATGTTATAGCCCTTCTATTTCAAGCAGTTTTTTTAGTAGAATGTATTCTGCATTAATTTGTTCTGACAAAATGTATATAGTCTTTGAATTTTTCACACAGAAATCCTTCCTCCTTTGCTGTCATCTGAATAAAAGTTAAAAGTTAAAAATATATTTATATTTGTTACTCTTATGTTCCAGAGAAGGCAACAGTATGGAGGTGCAAGTAGATATTGAATCGAAGCCATCCAAATTCAGGCACAACAGTGGAAGCAGTAGTGTGGAGGATGGCAGTGCCACTCGAAGTCATCCTGGTGGTTCATCCAGCGGCTTGCCTGAAGGTAAATCCAGTGCCACCAAGTGGTCCAAAGAAGCAACAACAGGAAAGAAATCAAAAAGTGGTAAATTGAGGAAAAAGAGTAACATGAAGATAAATGAGACCAGAGAAGACATGGATGCACAGTTGTTGGAACAACAAAGCACGAACTCAAGTGAGTTTGAGGCTCCATCCCTCAGTGACAGTATGCCATCTGTAGCAGATTCCCACTCTAGTCATTTTTCTGAATTTAGTTGTTCTGACCTAGAAAGCATGAAAACTTCTTGTAGCCATGGTTCCAATGATTATCATGCCCGATTTGCTACTGTTAACATTCTTCCTGAGGTAGAAAATGACCGTCTGGAAAATTCCCCACATCAGTGTAGTATTTCTGTGCTTACCAAAACTGCTTCATGTTCAGAAGTTCCACAGTTGAATCATATTGCTGAAGAACATGGTAACAGTGGAATAAAACCCAGTGTTGATTTATATTTTGGTGATGTACTAAAAGAAACAAACAACAACCACTCACATCAGACAATGGAATTAAAAGTTGCAATTCAGACTGAAATTTAAGCCTATAAATGCTGCAAAATAATTACCACTGAACAACCTTGCTTGGAGCTGGTTGAAGTATACATGACTACTTTTAAGTTTCAAGTTACCAGCAAAGGCCAGGTTACATAATCTTAATGCAGATACGTTTTCTGTGTTCAGCAAAACATTGTTTCATACGGATCTTAATTACCAAACTATGAAATGAAGGCTTTAAAAGTGCATTATTGTAAGGACAATAATCCTTCAGAGAAGTATGTTTTGTGCATTTGCCACAAAATACTGCTTGAAGCACATACTTGTGTACTTAGGAATTTGGCTTAATTTATAATCAATATAAAATACTAATGCAGTTCTACAGCATTCTTATGAAGAAAACTTGAGGTTTAGGGTTAAGTGGTTAGTGACATTTTATTGAAACCACTAAGGGATACTGTTTAAAGAACCTTGCAGGTTATTCTCAGTATATGATACTCTTTGTAACATTTCTATTCATAACTGGGCATACATTTTTTTTCATATGCACTGTGGAGATGTAAAGCTTAATGCAGCCCATTTGCTACCATTTGGATACTTAAGACACTTTGAGCAAGATTGTGGCAGTTTTTTGCACAACTTTGAAATAGAAATACCTGGTACTCTATATATCTTGTATATTGTTGATGCCATCATAAAAGAAATGTATAAAGGTAGGTAATTAAGTATACTGACAGCACCAAATAAGATATATAAAACCGCAAAACAAAATTCCATTCGTTTATAAGTATTATAAAAAAATCACCTTTCACAAAGTGGAAGTTTGATTCTTGGTGCCTTTGGTATAGATTTTAAGGGTCTAGTTATTTGAGGATATTTCTGTATTATTTTCCGTAATATCCTCTCTAGCCACCTTGGATTGTGTAGAAAAATACAAGCTAGATATACATAAATATGATTAATAATAACAGTGCTGAAAAGTATTAGCCTACCAAAGACACACTCAGGCTTTAGTGAGTAACTTCACATAACCTCAGTTTTTAACACATGCATATTTTCTCCATTCATGAAATTAAAGTACGGTGCAGTTTGTACCAAGTACTAAGGAGGGGGTCCACGTATGACTGGCTTTATTTTCTTTGCTTTTGTTTATGGAAGATGTTCAGCTGACATAAACAGAAGTTGGCCAAAATACTGCCTGTACTGTTAAATTACTGTATAATTCACTTAAATAAAACAGGTTAACCTCAGTGATAGCAGTTAAAATGTTCCATTTTATGTTTCTTTTAAGTATTACCATTATGGTGCTACTGAGCATTTTCTTTTGATAAAAGAAAAATGCCATGGGCTGCAGTCTTCTTACATCACTTTTTCTCACAGGTCCATTAATATGCTTATAACACTAGTGCCAGTTATTTTATTTGATAATGCTTATAGTATTTGTATATATGTTTGCATTCCAGTTTTGTTCAATAGTGTGTAAACTGCATACATGAAATAAATGTAAATACTAATGTATTGCTGCCTTATGGTTTCTGAATAGGTGTTTTTACAATAATGGGAATGCTTATTTGCCCTATGGTCATTATTCATAAATATTGCAAGCCATTGATACAGTTCTGCATTCTAGTCTCAGCCCAAAGGGAAGCATTTACTGAACTTCTCAACAAATGATTGTTAGAAACCTTTCTTCATGTTTAATACCTGCCTTTCCTTCAGAAAGGAGTTGTTTAATTCGTTAAAATAATTTTATTTTTTTATTTTTTTAGAGAAGAAGGGAGAGAGAGAGAGAAACATCGGTGAGAGAGAACATCAGTTGGCCGCCTCCTGCATGCCTCCCCACTGGGGATTGGGCCTACAACCTGGGCATGTGCCCTGACCGGGAATTGAACCGGCGACCTCTTAGTGCATGGGTCGATGCTCAACCACTGAGCCACACTGGCCGGGCAAAATAATTTCTTTTTTTTTATCCTCACTCGAGGACATTTTCTCATTTTTTGTTCAGATAGAGTGGGAGGGAGAGAGAGGAAGAGAGAGAGAGGGAGAAACATCGACGTGAAAGGGACACATCGAGTGGCTGCCACCCGCACGACCAACCAGGGCCGGGGACAAACTGCAACCGAGGTACGTGCCCCTAGCGGGAACCAAACCCGGGTCTCTCTGGACCGCAGGCCGACACTCTAACCGCTGAGCCAAACCGGCCAGGGCTAATTTCATTTTTTAAAGTAAATTAGTTGGAAAGTAAATAGATCTGTTATTAAATTGTGAAGCAATAAGTACTGTAATCCTCATTTTAACAGAAAAGTAAAGAGATCTTAAAAGACTATTTTAAGAGATTCTACTCCAGCAACATTAGATTATAAACTAGAGCAATTTAAATTCAAGCTAATAATTGTAATCAAACACTTTCTATTCTCATTGCCTCTATAAAATGCATAGGTGGTTTTTCTGTTTTCCTGTTTCAGAGTTAATACTTCATGAAAATCTGTATGAATATGTTGACTGCCTTCTTGACATTTCTGTAAAAAGCTAAAAATTAAATGGAAAGCTAAATGATTTTAGGAGGAATACAGCAAAAGTGCCATGTGGGAGCCAGTGCAATTCAGATCACCCCATCTTACTTCTGGTTGTACCCCAACCGGTTCCACCTCAGTCTCAGTTTTAAAATGGTCTAAAACTTTCATCTGGCTTCAGAAGTTTCTTCATATCCCAGGGGTTCTTTAAACATGGATTAATTTAGGACTAAGCCAGATTCCCATGAAGCTCAACTCTGGACAAGCCTAGAACAAGAGAACACTCTAGGGTTCAAGACAGTCCTTACCACATCTTTTAAAACCCTTTGTACTGTGCTTTCTCTAAGGCCTATGGGGAAAATCACGAAGTAGTGAGAAAGAAGATTACAAAGATTGTAATAGTATACCCTGCTGTTAATTATGTAGAATATCAGTTTAACTCAATTATCTTAAAGAACAAATTCCCAGCTTCAGAGCACCGAATTAGCTTTTTATATTAAATTCACACAATCCATTGCTTTTATTTTCATGGCAAATTGTATTAATTAGTAAATATGTAAGACTTTCCATGCCATATTGTCTGGTTAAATATAAACTTCAATCACCAAAGGATAAAATACATGTTGAAAACCATCAGAGCTATAATTCCTACATAACATAAGTAAAATGCCAAAATTCCTGCTCCTTAGATCATGTTGCCTTTCTATTCAGAGTCATCAAGATTCTCACGATTACATTTTATATGGTTCCTTTTAATGAGTTTGTTGTTTCATTAAGTATGAAAAATCATTGTTAAAAACCAGTATTTCCATACTGGTTGGTTTTGAATGCCCAAAATAGTATTCTAAACTTGGGGAGAGTTAAAGTATTTTGGTAGCCATCATTTAACAGATGAATAGTGAAAGGGAGTTTAGTTCAAATTTAATCACTGCACTTCATATGCTTCTCAAGAATTTTTGTGATTTCTTCCCATTTATTTATTCATTCAACAAAGTAACAAAGTAGATCTGGAGATACAGCATTGTACCAAATAAATAGACACTCTGGCTGCAATGAGCTTATATTACAGTTGAGAGACATAAATAATATACATATGTATAGCTTAAAATAATGTCAGATGATGGGTGCTATGGCAAATAAGGGTGGGGAGTAAAATGACTTAGAGGTATTGGATTTTACACAGAAAACCTGAAGGATCTCTTCTTAGATGACATTTATGCGCAGATCTAAAGGAAGTGAGGCAAGAACTATGTAGATACACCTAATGGATGAGCATTCCAAAAAGATATCTCCTCCCAGGTGAGTTCATGGACAATTTAGATAACAATCTTGGAATTTGTTGGATAGTAAGGTAAGTCTGTCCCTTGTTTTCCTGGGAGAGTGTCTTTACTGTTCTTGGCACTTTACATTTCCATAAACATTTTAGAATAACCTCGTTGAGGTCTACCAGTTGTGATTGGGATTGTACTGAATCTATAATTATTCCTATAGAGGTCTTTCATGTCTTTTGTTAAATTTTATTCCCAGGTACTTGGTAGTTTTTAGATGTCATTTTCTGTTTGTTACTAATAGTATATAGAAATATAGCTGTTTTTTCCTTTTTATTTTTAGATTACATTTATAAAAGCTGAGGACAGTGAAACAAGGAAGGGCTTAGGACAGAAGAAGCAACAGGATAGCCTAGGTGGGGCTGCTTTGACTCTAGAAATGTTATAGGAAAGTGAGCCACGTGGAGCTGTGTGGACTCACCGAAAAGTGAAAGTTAGTCACAGTGACGGAAGTGAGTCAAGGCCGGGCTGCTTTTAGCTCACTGGAAAGTCAGAGAAAAGGGGACCTTGGAGACAGGTTCAGGGGGTAAGCCTGGACGAGCTGCTGCTGCCCATTGCTCCCCTGGTTGCGAGTGTCATGGGAACCCTTCGATTTAGAAGTATGCCTAAGAAGGAAGAAAGGCCTGGGGTGGGGGGGGAGGGAGCGAGGAGGGAACAGCAGGGAGCTGATTTTTTACTCTTCTAATAGTCTATCTAGATTCTTTGAGATTTCTATGTATATAATCATCTGTGAATAATTTATTTTTACTTAACAAAACTTTTACAGTGCTTTGAAGTGTCAAACACTTTTAATGTACCTTTAAATATTAACTTATTTACTCTTCAGAACATCAACCCTGTGAGGTGGTATTCATCTCCATTTTACAGATAAGAAAATTGAGGCACAGAAATATTAAGTACTTTGCCCAGATTTGCATAGCTGGCAAGTAGCAGAGCCAGGATTCAAACTGTTTCATTTCTTGCTCTTCAGTCTTTACATCATATACATATTTCTTTTTTTTTTTTTTTTGGCCCATTTATATTGGCTAGGACTTAAAGTATATAGTGCTGAATAGCAGTGTTATGAGGGCATTGTTGACTTGTTAGTAATCTTAAAGGGAAATCTTTGAATGTTTCAACCATTAAGTATATTAATTTGCTGTAGATATATTTGGAGATGCCCTTTATCAAATTTTATTAAATTCTCTTAGTTTGCCAAGAGTTTTTACCTTGGGAAATGTTGAATTTTATTGGCTGCTATTTGGAGGGAGGAGGACATCTATTATATAATTGTGGTTTATTTCTTTAATGTGTTAATATGGTGAATTTGATTTTTCAAATGTTAAGCTAACCTGTGATGATCTTCAATATCAGAGTGTGTAAGGTTGGAATTATGTCTTCCTTAAATGTTTAGGAGTTGTTAAGGTGGTCTGAGTCTAATGAGTTGTTTGTCTTTTAGTACCACAGAGAGCCAGGTTTTCAGGGTTAATGTTCATATATGTAATACAAGCAGTAAGAAATGGCAAGCTTTTTCCTATGTAAGAGTTTACTAATCCTAGAAGTGTCAATTTTGCTGGCTCTCTGTTGACAACAATAGTCCACTTTTATTGGTTTTTTTCTTTCCAGCTTTTTGCAATAGTATAGGAGCACCTATTTTTCTATCTTTTGTCCTGCACAGAGGAGGTAAAACTTAGATACTTCACAATCTACGTGTACCCGGTGCCTCCAAATTCTAAATTCAGGATACTGAGGGGAAAAATAAATCTTTATAGTATTTACAACTATAAACCTACTTTTGCTACATCCTGTATATTATAGCTATTAATAGTTATATTTTTCTCCAAATCTATTACTTGACTATTGACCTTATTAAGTTTTTTGGGATTTTTGGTTTGTTTTTGCCATGAATTTTATTTTTAAGTAAACTTTATTTGGAATATTTTTATAGTTACAAAAATGTTGCAAATATAGTTCAGAGGCTTCCCATACACTCTTTGCCCATATATTATTTTCTGCCATATGAAAGCTCTATTGCCAAATGTGTCTAATTATATGTTTCAGACCTTATAGTAATGCTCCTAAATTGTACTTACAGTCTCCTAGATTTCCAGTGAGATTAAAAAATTTTTTTACATTTGCTTTCATCTGTTTTTTTTTTTATAATTTATTTTATTATTAATTTGTTTTTGTTACAGATGTTTTTCCTTTTTTTCCCCCATTGACACCCTCCTCCCCCTCCCCTTCTCCTCCTCCCCATCCCTGTTGTCCATGTCCATTGGTTATGCACCCATGCACATAGGCTCTGTGATTTATCTCTTTCCCCCGCCTCCCCCCCTCCTCTGAGGCCCGTCATCCTGTACTCCACCCTCCATGTCTCTGGGTCAATTTCGTTGTTCAGTTTGCTCAGTTCTCCTGTGTGTTGCCGGCTTCCTCCGTTGGTGGGGGGATCGCCCGGCTCCCCTGCTCCACCTGGGCTCCCCCGCGGTGGGGCCGTCTCCTGGCTCGCCCGCTCCACCTGGGTTCCCCCGCGGTGGGGGCGGCTTTCATCTGTTTTGAGTATATGTTTAGTATAATATAGAGGTCCAATCTTACTTCTAACAGATGGAAAGCTGTTTGTTAAGTAATCTATCCTTTTCCCACTGATCTGAATACTGCCTTTAAACTGGAATTTCTACCAAAAAGCCTTGCTGAGATTTTGGTTGTGATTTCATTGAATCTGTAGATCAATTTGGGGAGAATTGGCATCTCAACAGTATTTAGTCTTCTGATCCATAAACACGGTGTTTCCATCCATTTAATTAATTTATTACAACAGTGCCTTGTAGTTTTCAGTGTACAGATCTTTTTTAAAATGTCGTTTCTGATTACAGTAGTCCCCCCTATATCCATGGTTTCACTTTCTGCGGTCAACCATGGCCCAAAAATATTACATGGAAAATTCTAGTAATAAACAATTCATACATTTTAAATTGTGTGCTGTTCTGAGTAGCTCTGTTCTGCCTGGGACGTGAATCATCCATTTGTTCAGCATATTCACCCTGTATACACTACCTGCTTGTTAGTCATATAGTAGCTGCTTAGGTTATCAGATTGACTTCCGAGGTACTGCAGTGCTTGTGTTCAAGTAACCATTGTTTTACTGAATAATGGTCCCAGAGTGCAAGAGTAGTGATGCTGGCAATTCAAATATGCCAGAGAGAAGCTGTAAAGTATGTATGCATGGGAAAAAACAATATGTATATATAGGGTTTGTACTGTCTGCAATTTCAGGCATCCATGGGGGTCTTGGAAGGTATTCCCTGCAGATAAGGCGGGGGAGGGGGGACTACTGTATTCATTGTTAGCATACAGAAATATAATTGATCTTTGTACATTGATCTTGAATCCTACAAACTTGTTCTAATACCTTTTGGATAGATTCTGTAGGATTTTCTTCTACAACGACAATTATGTCTGCAAAGACAGTTTTACCTCTTTCCAATCTGAATACCTTTAGGACTTTTTTTTTTTTTTTTTTTTTTGGCCTTATGTACTTTGGATTCAATCTCCAGTACAATGTTAAATAAGAATGGTAAGAGTAGACATCCTTACCATGATTCCAATCATAGCATGGAAGTATTTAGTCTTTAATTCACCCTCAGCTTTTATTCTGGTAAATTCTTTTTTTTGTTTGTTTTTTTTAATCCTCACTGGATATTTTTTATCTTATCTTCAGATAGAGTGGGAAGGGGAGAGAGGGAGAGAAAGGGGGAGAGAGAAACATCCACATGAGAGGGACACATCGACTGGTTGCTCCCGCATGACCCCAGCCAGGGCTGAGGACAAACCGCAACTGAGGTACCTGCCCTTGGCTGGAATCGAACCTGCAACTCATTGGTCCACGGGCCAATGCTGTACCACTGAGCCAAACCGGCCAGGGTTCTTCTAGTAAATTCTTGATAGGCTTAAAGGGGTGGCCTTTTGGGGCTGATTGGGGGGCTCCAGAGTTTGCCTCTAAGTTATTTGTCTGCCTTGGGTGGTTTGTTTTTTCCTCAGTTTTAAAAATTGAGATATAGTTCATGTATCATAAGATTCACTCTTTTTCAAGTATAAAATTCAATAGTTTTTAGTATATACATAAGGTTATACAACCATCACCACTATTTAATTCCAGAACTTTTTATTTTAAATCCTCACCGAAGGATATTTTTCCATTTATCTTCAGATAGAGTGGGAGGGAGAGAGGGAGGGAAGGAAGGAAAAAGAGAGAGAGAAACACCGATGTGAGAGAGACACATCAATTGGTTGCCTCCTGCAATACCCTGACCAGGGCCAGGGACTGAACTACAACCGAGGTACGTGCCCTTACCTGGAATCGAACCTGAGACACTGGTCCACGAGCCGAAGCTTTAACCACCGAGCAAAACCAGCCAGGGCTAATTCCAGAGCATTTTTATCACCCCCCCAAAATAAACCCTGTGTCCTGGCTGGCGTGGCTTGGTTTGTTGGAGCATCCAAAAGGTGTCGGGTTCAATTCCCAGTTGGGGCGCATGCTGGAGGTGACTAATCAATGTTTCTCATATCAGTTTTTTCCTCTCCCTCTCTCTAAAAATCAATTTTAAAAAAATAAAATAAACCATGTACTCATTAGCAGTCAGTTCCATTTCCCCGTTCTGTCAGCCCCTGGCAACTACTAATCTACTTTTCAGCATAGATTTGTCCATTCTGGACAATTCATGTAAATGGAATCATATAATATGTGGCCTTTTGTGTCTGGCTTTTTTCACTTAACAATGATTTCAAGGTTTATCTATGGAGTAGCATAAATCAATACTTCATTCCTTTTTATGGCTGAATATTCTGTTATATGGCTATACTACATTTTTGTTCATTCATTAGTTGATGGACATTTTAGTTTCCATGTTTTTGGCTATTATAAATGATGCTTCTATGAATATTTATGTATAACTTTTGTGTGAACATATGTTCTCAGTTTTCTTGTATATAATACGAGGAGCAGAATTGTTGGGTCGTATGGTAACACTAGCTTTTGGAAGAACTGCCAAACTGTTTTCCAAAGCAGCTGCACCATTTTACATTCCTATCAGTAATGTGTGGTTTATAATTTCTCTACATCCTTGCCAACATTTGTTATTGTATGTCTTTTTTATTGTATCTATCCTAGTGAAATATTTCCCCTTGTTTTAACACAAATATAAATTAGAATTAAAATTGTGTTTGTTAAAAAGTCCTCCCAACCACTGTTACTGTTTACTTATAGCAGATATTTGGTCCAATTTTATAGGTGGAAAATTGGCATAAAAAGAGGTCAAGTAGCCCTGGCCGGTTTGGCTCAGCGGTTAGAGCATCGGCCTGCGGACTGGAGAGACCCAGGTTCGGTTCCCGCCAAGGGCATGTACCTTGGTTGCAGTTTGTCCCCGGCCCAGTTGGGGTTGTATGGGTGGCAGTCAGTCAATGTGTCTCTCTCACATCAATGTTTCTCTCTCTCTCTTCCTCCCTCTCTCCCTCCTGCTCTATCTGAAGAAAATGCAAAAATGTCCTCAGGTGAGGGTAAAAAAAAAAAGAGAGAGGTCAAGTAGTAGTAAGATTAAATTTTCAGCTATTTTTGGATTTGACTTAGGTCACTATTCACACCCTAAGGGAATATTGAAACCCCAGTCCATTTGGTTTGCAAATGTCCTGTCTGCTTTCTGCCTGCTCCCCTGTGAAGCATCTGCAGTGGCCGAGTTTCAGGCTGTCTAGTGCACCATGATACTGGAATTCTATAGGAAAGGGGTTCAGTCCTACTGAGCTCTGACTTCTTATCCACCCGTCTGTTTAAAACCCTGGCTTAGATTTTACCTCTTCCTGAAAATGTTCTTGATTAACTCTGCTTGGACCTTTTAATCACTTTGACACTTGAACATTTCATTGATACCCTTTTTTCTACTAGAATGTCTTGAACTTGGTTTCTATGTTCTGTTTCT
Organism: Tadarida brasiliensis; assembly: GCA_030848825.1. Lineage (NCBI taxonomy): Eukaryota > Metazoa > Chordata > Mammalia > Chiroptera > Molossidae > Tadarida > Tadarida brasiliensis. Next base: position 41,032,874 of record CM061272.1, on the reverse strand, counting down.
TCCAAATCAGTCATATAAACTCATAAAAGGAGGAGCTATCTTTTTTATTTATGCCCTACAATACTTTATTCAAGGGGCCATAAATAGTTTTGTTCACTTACAATGCTTATGCAACTCAGATATTAATTATTGCACACTCCTCAGTGTCTAGGACTGGGTTGCATATTCCAACTTGCCTAAGAATCACAATAGATACTTTAGAAGTTAGATTCCCAACCCCTTAGACTCTAAGATTTCCAAGCGATTCTGATGCAAATATTCCAAGAACTACTATTTGAGAAATATTTACAATGCCATTGTAAAATCGGTAATAGGAATTTCTCTAATCTGAATTTTGGATACCAGAGCACATTTCAGGCAGTATTCTCTGGATTCATTCATTTGACATTTACTAAGCACCCACCAGCCTGTGCTAGACTCTGAACAGCTGTTTGTGTTGGCTCACCCCCCAAAACAGTGACAGGCTGGGAAAGACACATGCTCTCACAAAGAGATTCTCGGTGCAGCTCAACTTGTGGAGTAATCTCCTGGCTGTTTCAATGGGACTAATTTCCAGGAGATGGCATCAGTCTTCCAAGGCCAGCCTTCTCTGACTATCCTACTTCTATTGGAGGGGTCTTAATGTGTGTCTCTTATCCAGTAAGTAAACATGAAGGTGTCCATAGTATTTGCAGAGAACTTTATCTTTTTTCTAACAACATAGATGAGATCATTACACTTGTGGGAAGAAAGCAATTACACACATGGAAGGAGAAAAAATGCTTATTAGGTACCACCAGGCATTTTACACAAACTGTGTAGTATCACAATCCTGAATTGGTAGTAGGGTGTCCCTCCTCATTTTGCAGATGAGGAACCTAGTTTTTGAGGTTATACAGCTCTTAAGTTTCAGATTTGGGGTTTAGTTCCAGGTTTATCTGATGCCAAAGTCTATGCTCTAATAGTTTCCTAGAGAAAAAAAGAGGAGGCAGTTGTGGGGATCTCTTATATTCTGTCTCCTGCCTGTTTTTCATTGATCTGTCTACCATCTCCTTTATTTGATTTTTGGCAAAAGGCATCAAAACCTTCAAACTAGACAAAATTCATTGTGCTCCAGAGTCCGAGATTTCTGCCAACAGACATCCTTTATGAAGAGAATTGAGAAGCAGGATTCTGACTTCCACATCAGTCTTTAGAGGTGGTCCTTTTGGCCTGAGTGGTGCCAACTGGCTAACAGGAAAGTAAAACATCCCAAATGAACACACTTTGCTCCATCCTATTCCCAGATAACAAAACTCATAATGTATCAGAAAAACAAGAAAATACTTTGAAATCACTTTAACGTAATGTTTTGCTATAACTCATGATTAATCTGTTTGCATACAAGATAGCATCGACCCTTTGTACTACCTGAGAAGGCTTCTAGTGAAGGGAGGAGACAGAGAGAGACAGAGACATTGATTTGTTGCCTCCTGCATAACCCCGACCTAGGCTGGGGATTGAACCTGCAACACAGGTACATGCCCTTGACCGGTAATCAAACCCGAGGACCAACGCTCTAACCGCTGAGCCAAATCGGCCAGGGCAAGAGTACACCATTTCTAACAGTGAGGCATCACAGGTTGGTCACACAAAGGGAGTTTTCACCAAAATGCATAAGAAGTGAAATGAAAAGTGTTAAACTTGTAGCTCCATGTCTTTGTAGCTTTCCTGACAAACATCAAATTCTCAATATATCCACCACTTTGCGGTGTCAACTGGTAGAGACCTTTGCATTTTGAGATCTTGCTCATAATGGAGGTACTCTCTGAATTTGCCTAGATTGTCGCTCATTCTGAGCAATTCAGAAATATAATAGCCAGTTTCTATTTTAATGTTTTTTTTCTTTATTGATTTTAGAGAGGAAGGGAGAGGGAGAGAGAGATAGAAATATCAATGAGAGAGAACATCGATTGGCTGCCTCCTGCATGACCTCCCACTGGGCATGTGCCCTGATTGGGAATCGAACCGGCGACCTCTTGATGCACGGTCGGCGCTCAACCACTGAGCAACAGCGGCTGGGCATAATAGCCAGTGTAGATTCAGTATTGTAGGTGCCCTTAAGGCTTTGCTTCTTCGCCTTCAAAATTTCACCTCCTTTGCCCAAAAATCTCAGAAAAAGGCAAAACCAAAACAGTCCCAGTTTCTCAGTATCTCAACTACACAAATTTCTGTTGTGTTTTCACCTGGGCTTTGATATAAAGGGACTACATTTAGATGAGATGATCTCTAAAAACACTTTTCAGGCTACAATGTAACTCAATTCTATGACAAAAGCCGTCTGGATTTGATTAAGGTTGTTGAGAGCAGTTTCAATAGAGATGGGAGTTTGAAGCCAAATTTCAAAAAAGGAGATTTTGAAGGTGGGAAAAATGGAGAAAGTTACCAACTTTTGAAAACATGATGGTGTCAGAAAGAATTGAAGCTTAGAGATTGAATGAGGGAGTTGTCTTTAGGTGGAAAGAGTTGAGTAGGTTTGTAGGCTGAGAGGAAGGCGGCAATAGACAGCAACATACTGCAGATGCAAAAGAGAAGGTATTATTCTTGGAGGAAGTCCTTGAGGAAGGGATGAGATCAGGGATCAACATTAGAAAGGCGAGGGAAGACTACTTTCTGGGAGGGAAGGGGCAGGGAAAATTTGGCAGTAAGTCAAAAGGAAGGGAAACTGATTGGAGCAGTTATTTCTATTAAGGTCAGGAGGCTGAGGGTGACCAGGGTAGTGGACCATGGGATCGTGTAACAACTGCAGAGACTGGACGTGAACTAATGGTCCGTAGTTAGAACCCGAATCAGGTTCTATACAGAAGGAGTGTTCATATGGTCCATGAACCAGAAATGATAGTCTCTTATATTGTACACAGTTTAGAAGTAGTTTCATGTTACTTCATAGCAAAGATGTCAGCCCTGATGATATTTACTTCTTAATCATTTAAAAATATGTAAACCTTAGCAGTGCTATTTACAATAGCTAAGATCTGGAAACAGCCCAAGTGTCCATCAGTAGACGAATGGATAAAAAAGCTGTGGTACATATACACAATGGAGTACTATGCAGCTGTAAGAAAGAAAGATCTCTTATCCTTTGAGACGACATGGGAGGACCTGGAAACTATTATCCTAAGCGAAACAAGCCAAGCAGAGAAAGACAAATATCATATGATCTCACTTATTTCTGGAATATAATGAACATAACAGTCTGAGGAACAGGGTAGTCCCAGAGACGTGGAAGTAGGGTACAGACTAACAATTGCCAGAAGAGGGGGTGGGGGAGGGGAGCGATGAACCACAGAACTTGTACGCATATACTCATAACCAATGGACATGGACAACAAAACTGGGGACGGGGCAGGGAGGGAGGGGGAGGAGGGTGTCAATGGGAGAAAAAAGGAGAAACATCTGTAACAAAAGTAAATTAATAAAAAAATAAATAAAATAAAATAAAAATATGTAAACTTAAGCCCAGTGATTGTGATTTGCTCGGGTGTTATATACGTCTGAGTATTGTCACTTACAGTTAAGAGCCTTTGGGTTTTCCCCCTCTTTTTCTGTTTTAATATTGTGTCTTTCACTCTTATGTCTAGAAACTTTGCTTATAAGGCCCCTAAGAATTTGCTGGTAAATCACCCACACTGTGTAGAAATTAATTTCTTTGAGACTTTTCTACTTGTATAGCAACCTGTTAAATACAAGCACTAACATTCTGCCAAAATAAAAATATAAAGTTAATAATTAGCTTCTCATTCATCAGTGATTTATTGAATCCCTGTTGTGCCAGGCATTTTGCTGAGCAATATGGAGAACAGAACTAAACTAGACATTTTCTGTCACGGATAAGTCAACTCAAAACACCAAAACAATGGTCAGAGCTATGACAGAGCTATGCACATGACACTATGAGAAAAAGGATCATTTAACTCAGCCAAGGCAGGTGAGGGAAAGCTTCTGGGAAGTGACATTTGAATTAGATTTTAATGGCTGGCCAAGAATGGAATTAGCCCTGTGGTTTGGGGGAAGTAAGGGGAAGGAGAGAAGAGCATCTGGAGCAGGGAACATCTGTGCAGAAGCAGTCGATGTTGGGTGATTAAACAGTTTGCCTGGATAAAATATTGGATGTGGATTTTGAGAGAGCAAGGCAAGTCTAGGATGAAGCTGAGATTTCCGAATGCTGGTACCCTTCACCAAAATATAAGTGAAGCCTGAATTTGAGGGAACAAAGAGTTCCGTTTGGGGCATATTACATTTGAAGTGTCTGTGAGACACATATGTGGAGATGACAGTTTGAAGTTGGTTTTATAGGTTGGGGGCTGAAGAAAGATTTAAGATAGATGAGATATGGAAACAGACTGTGAGAGATTGTCTTTGGATATAATTACAAACAGTCCAAAATCTCAGTGGCTTAAAAAAAAAGCTTATTTGTTGCTCGTATCTGTCCAATGTGGAATGGTAGGACTCTGCTTCAGACCAACACTCAAAGAACCAGGCTAATGGAGGTGTCATCCTGTAACCTACTGAGTGGAGCATACTGTCACTGTGGCAAGGGAAAAGACCGTGGGGGGCTCTGTGCCCTCCATCCTTTGGCACAGAAGTCACACCTCACTTCTACCGCTACCCTATTGCAGAATTCATCACATGGCCCTAACCAATCAGAGAGGCTGAAAGCATAGCCCAGGAGAGGAAGAAAACCAGGCATTGGTTAAGACTGATAATGCCTGACTCACAAGGGAACTACTTGTATAATTACATCTCTGATATTTCTACCATTTTATATGCAACATGCAGCTTTCTGTTTTATTCAGCTATCATTTCTTCAGGCTTATCACACAAACTTATGCTCCACTAATATAACATCACATACAGCTCCCTGAAAATGCCCATTATTTCACTTTCATTCAGCATGAGCCCTCAATATGCATCTTGATGCCTTGTCGCTTCCTCTGCCTCACATGTCCTTTTTTCTTGTCTGAATGACAAACTCAAGCTGCAACATAGCCTCCTTGAAAGTTCCTAACCCTCTTAACTGGCAGGACTGGGCATCCCTCTTACTCTGCGTAATCACTATAAATACCTCTATTAGGGTACCAAGATTCACAGTTTACATATCGTCTCTATTAAGCTGTAACTTTTAAAGCCCAGGCACTTTATTCATTATTCCATTCATATAGTTTATATTTTCTCTTACACAGCACACTGTGTATGAGTTCAAAAGACAGATTGCCCAGGTTAGAATCTTGAATCGACTGCTTTGCAACATTTGTTGTAATCCTTGTTACTTTACAAAGATTTAATTGGATTTAAATTTTCTGTGTTTAATTTTTCTGTGTCATGGTTTTCTCATTGATAACAGAGTTGTTATAAGGATTAAATTAGGCAGTGGCCCTGACCAGTTTGGCTCAGTGGTTAGATCGTGGGCCCATGGACCGAAGGGTTGTAGGTTCAATCTCCGGCCCTGATCAGAGTCCTGTGGAAGGCAACCAACTGATGTCTCTCTCTCACATCGATGATGTTTCTCTCTCTCTCCCTCCCTCCCTCCCTTCCACTCTAAAAAAAATAGTCAATGGAAAAATATCCTCAGGTGAGTATTAACAAAAAAATAAATAAAAATAGTGTATGAGAAACTACTCAGTGCCTAGCAGAAAGGGAAGCTCAAAAAATATCACCTACAATTTATTCTATAATTGAAATATATTTGACATTGTATATAACATTGTACAATAAAACATTGTATAAGTTTAAGGTGCACAACATATTGATTTTTTTATTAAAATTTTTTTTCCTTTTATTGATTTTTAGAGAGAGAGGAAGGGAGAGGGAGAGAGAGATAGAAACATCAATGAGAGAGAACATCGATTGGCCACCTCTTGCATGCCCTCCACTGGGGATCAGGCTTACAACCTGGGCATGTGCCCAGACCAGGAATCAAACTGGCAACCTCTTGGTGCATGGGTCGACGCTCAACCATTGAGCCACAGCAGCTGGGCAACATATTGATTTTTATATATTGCAGTGATTACCACTGTACTGCTAGTTACCACCTTTATGTCACATAATTATTTCTTTTTTGAGGTGGGAGTAATTAAGATGTAGTCTCTTAGCAAGTTTGATGTTTCATAATAATGTCTATAATCATTGTACTACACATTAGAGTTCCAGGACGTATCTACTAGTTGCTGGTTTGTATGCTTAACAATATCTCTCCTCTTCCAACTCCAGCCCCCAGTAACTACTATTTTACTCTCTTTTTATGAATTTGGCTTTAAGATTCCACAAATAAGGGATATCATATAGTATTTGTCTCTGTTTGACTTAACGTCAGTTAGCATAATGTTCTCAAGGTCCATCCACTTGTCGCAAATGGCAGGATTTCCTTCTTTCTCATGACTGAATGATATTCCATTACTTATATCTTCTTTATCCATTCATCAGTTAATGGGCACTTAGATTGTTTCCATATCTTGGCTAATGTGAATAATGCAGCAATAAACGTGGGAGTACAAATATCTCTTCAATATCATTTTCATTTCCATTGGGTATATATCCAGAAGTGGAATTGCTGGGTCACATGGTAGTTCCATTTTTAGTTGTTGTTTTTTAGGAACCTCCATGCTGTTTTCCATAATAGCTGAATGAATTTGCATTTCCACCAATAGTGCACAAGGGGTTCCCTTTTCTTCACATTCTCACCAACACTTATCTCGTCTTTTTGATGACAGTAGTTCAAACAGGTGTGATATCTCATTGTGGTTATGATTAAAAGATGTTGAGCCCTGGCCGGTTTGGCTCAGCGGTTAGAGCGTTGGCCTGCAGTCCAGAGAGACCCAGGTTCAGTTCCCGCTAAGGGCGCATACCTAGGTTGCAGTTTGTTCCCAGCCCTGGTTGGTCGTGCGGGAGGCAGCCACTTGATGTGTTCCTTTCACGTCGATGTTTCTCTCCCTCTCTTCTTCTCCCTCCCTCCCACTCTATCTGAACAAAAAATGGAAAAATGTCCTCAGGTGAGGATAAAAAAAAAAAAAAAAGATGTTGAGCATCTTTTCATGTACCTGTTGGCCATTTGGATGTCTTCTTTGGGAAAATTTATGGTTCCTTTGCCCATTTTAAAATCAGATTGGTTTTTTTGTTATTGAGTAGTATGAGTTCTATATATGTTTTGGATGTTAACCACTTATGTGATATATGCTTTGCAAATGTTTTCTCCCATTCTGTAGGTTGGTTTTCCATTTTGTTGTTTCTTTTGCTGTGCAGAAACTTTTCAGTTTGATGTAGTCCCACTTATTACTTTTGCTTTTGTTAATTTTGCTTTTGGTGTCATAGCCTAAATAATCATTGCTAAGACCAATGTTGAGGACCTTCTTTCCAATGTTTCCTTCTAGAATTTTTATGGTATCAAGTCTTATAAGTCTTTGATCTATTTTGAGTTAAGTTTCTTTGAGTGGAGTAAGATTAGGGGTCCGATTTCATTTCTTTGCATGTGTATATCCAAGTTTCCCAACATCATTTTTTGAAGAGACTATTCTTTACTCATTGAGTGTTGTTGGCTCCCTGTTGAATATTAGTTAACTAATCATGTGATTTAATTATAGGATCTCTATTCTGTTCTGTTATTCTATGTGTCTATTTTTATATTAGTACCATACTGTTTTAATTACGATAGCTTTGTGGTGTAGTTTGAAATCAGGGAGTGTGATGCCTCCAGCTCTGCTCTTCTTTCCCATGATCGCTTTGGCTATTTGGGGTCTTTTGTGGTTCCATACAAATTTCAGGATTTTCCTATTTCTGTGAAAAATGCCTTTGGAATTTTTTTTTCTTTTTTCTTTATTTTTATCCTCACCTGAGGACATTTTTGCATTTATCTTCAGATAGAGCGGGAGGGAGAGAGGGGGGAAGAGAGAGAGACTTTACTGGTTGCCTTCAGATGGGGCGCTGATTGTGATTGTTGGTGTTATATGAAGGGTTTCCTCAGTTTTTGAATGGGAAGACTTGTGTGTGTTCCACTCTTATCACTCCCTCTTGTGGCAGAATTTTTAATCTTTTATATATTTTCTAATAACTCACCAGGCTGGCTACTGGAAACTTTTGTTTTCCAGAAAGTGGTGGTACAGTTCCAGTTGTGGTGTCTCTTGCCCACAGACCCTGGTCCGTTTTTCTGAGAGCACTCTGACCACTGGATCTGCTTTCAGCACCACACTCAGGAGCGTGTACCAGGGTCCAGCCAGAGTGGGAGGGGTGTGGGTTTAGCACTTGGGGCATTGGGGGCACCCACAGACCTGGGGAGATAGAGTGGGACACTAAAGAGGCTTGTGGGCAGATTTCCACATTAAGTCCTGAATTAGTCAGCAGGAACTATGTTCCTTTAATGCACTTTGATATTCTTGTCTGCCTCCTTCACTTTCTCTTCCCTCCCCTCAGTAATGGAAGTGCCACCTCAGTACTCTGGGTGCTGCTGGAGAGAAATGGATTCTCTAGTTGCAACCCACACACTGGGATAGACAGGCATCACTCACTGCTCTCCACCTCCTCTGCAGGAGAGGCTGCCCCCAGCGGACAGCTCAGCCCCATGCAGCTAGGTGCTGGGTGTAACTCAACAAAAGAGAGTGTTTCCTTTTTACGTCTCTACTCTAAAGTCACTAACACACTCCATCATTTACTTTTACAAAAATTTAATAGCATTAAAAAGGAGAAAACTTGTTTGTTTGCTTGAAGACTAGAATTAAATTCTATTACAGTAGATTTTCATTTAGGAACAAAGAACAGTTTAAAAGAAAAATGGCAGTTTGAAATGGTATTTGAAATATTCTGTAATTATAGCCTGGCCAGTGTGGCTCAGTGGATTGAGCATCGTCCCATGGACTGAGAGGTCCTGGTTTGATTCCCAGTCAGGGCACATGCCTGGGTTGCAGGCTCGATCCCCAGTGTGGGGGTGTGCAGGAGGCAGCTGATGGATGTTTATCACATCGATGTTTCTATTTCTCTCTCCCTCTCTCACTAAAAAATCAATAAAAACATTAAAAAAACAACAACAACAAATACTCTGTAATAATAAAAATTAGATGAAAGTGATACTCATTTTTCATCTTCACTTCTGAAGAACAAGAAAATGCTCCAGAAAAAAAGAGAATTGACTAAAAACTACAGGAAGTAATTTGATGGTATACTGACAGAAACCTGAATGTTTTATGTTAAGAAATACCTTTACTCTGACTCAGTTAACAAGAGAGTTTCAATATGATTTCTTCACTTTCCCTTTTATATTAAGAGAATAAATGTGGTCATCTTAAAAGAAGGGGAAGAAGACATTTAAATATTTGGGAAAAAATATGGGAGTGACAATTCAAACATAAATGAAGGCTTAGTTTGCTTTTATATATTTGTTGTTTTGTTACTGCTTATATAAGCAATTTATTAGGGGAAGGAGCTTTTTAAAGTCTAGTAAAAAGTGGTAAAAATTTGGCAATTTTTGTTCTTATTTATTAGGCAATGCTTCCATATTAGAAAAAATAAGTTCCTCTTACAGCTCTAAATTGATAATCACAATTTATTTAATAATCATTTCATATTATGGATTTAAGTATTGCATTTTATCTTAGCAGACTGTAACATACAAGTAGTATAAAATGGGATATATATGTATATGTTAGCAGGAAATAAAGGTGATGTAATAATCACTGTTGATGATATTCACTTTTAAAAATTCATTTTAAAGAAATACATTTCTGTCAAACTTAAGTGAACTCCTTCATAGCCCAAAGAAATGTAATTTAACTCAAATTTTACAAGTTATTAAAAGAATATATGAGATACAAATTAAAATGCATCTTAATAAGTTCCAAATATACTTATTATTAAATATAAAGATGTTAGCTCTGGTACATAAGAAAATATTTACAACTAATAAAAAGCAGATTGTAGAATATACATGTTCTGTATATAAAAATATTTTATAGTCCAGACCCAGGGATCTTTTCTAAGCAAGGTTTTATCCATGCAACTGTATTACAATACCATCTCATTAGTATTACTGGAACACATGCATGGAAGAAATCTAACAGTAATCTTGATTTAAAGCTCATACTGCCTTTTTAGGGCTTGTACATCTTCTAAAGTAAAATGTTTGTTTGGTGTGTCTGAGAGGTCATCAAAAAGCTGTTCAATTTGCTCCTTTTGGCCCTTGCTAATTAGTGTCAACATCATCTGAAAGAAGGAGAAAAATGATATTAGTATAAAACTAACATTTTAAAGTTATAGAAAGTCTGTAAAAATCAATCTCAATAAGATACTTTGCCACTTACCTTAAACCTTTGTGCTTTACTCAGATATAAAAGATGCTGATATACCAAGGAGGGATCTTTATCAATGAGATCATTTTTCAGAGACTGAATGAGGAGGAGGAATATATCCCCTTCAAGTTTGTTACTCAACAACGCTGGCAAATCTTTCGGTTCAGTGATGGCTAACAGATGTGCACAGGCTTCTTTATCTTTTCTAGTGCTGATAGCATTTATAACCTGCCCAAATTCATAGGCACTGTTAGGCTTGGTGATCGGTAGTTTCTCATAGTATTCTGGTGGCCCACGGCCCGTGTCCCCCGGCTCAGGAGCATGGCAGCCAGTGCAGAGCTCCTCAGGGGTCCTTTCAAGCTTTTCATGGCCTTCATTCACCTTCACAAGGAAAAAAATTACACTGTGACACAAACAGCAGCACTACGCACACCCCAAGTTACACTTATTAAAATGGAAGGACTGAAAAGCACAAGTAAACAGGCCAGACAGGGCTGGATGGGGACAGGGGCAAAAACAGAAGAACCAGACCGAATGCAGATGCCCAGTGCCATCCATGGACCAAACTGGGAAAACACAAGGGCTAATTATCACAGCAAAGGAAAACTTTGTCTTTATAATTGGTTAAAATTTCTTCATTGAGCATCAGAATAAAAACACAAAATTTAAAAACATATATTTTTGTATAACTTAGGAAGGAACATGATCTTAAAATCCAATGTAAGATCCCCAAAGAAGTACTTTCAAAGATAATACAAATACCTCTTGAATCTCAATTTTCCTTCTTTCCTTTTCTTTGTTGAATGATGCCGTCTTATCCTTCACATTGAGGAACCTGGTTACCTCTTCCAGTTCCATCTTTGCCTCAACAATACTTGAGTCTAGTAGGAGAACTTTATTGAGATCATTCAAACTTTTCTGATAATTCTGAAAGTAGAAAGGCAGAGAATGTAATTTTCCAAGACAACAGGAAAAGGGCCCCACTCAGCCCTGGGGAGCGAGAATGATGCGCTGAGGGGTGCAGCGATGCAGAAGGCTCCCACGGGCACCACGATTACAAAGTTGGGCCTTCGGGCAACACTTGGGCTAAATTAGTGTAACCTGTAACACAGCAACCTTCCTCCATAAAAGGCAGAACATTGAATCTGGAATTAGAAGACTCAGATTCTCTAACACCATGCCCTTCCTCGTCCCTAACACATGGTGGGCTCTTGTCTGCTGAATAACTGAAATAATGAACATCCTCATATTAGCACTTACTAATGGTGAAATTTGAACAAGATCTTACTTTAACCTTTCTGAGCTTTAGTTTTCATGAGGCTGCAGCAAGCAATAAATGAATTAAAATAATATATGAGTGGTTTAAACCTATAAAGGGCTATACAAATGTTATTTGCTACCGTATTGTCTTGTTCCATAGAACCCTTCAAAGTTTTATACTGTTCAAATAGGCTAGAGTTGACGTTTATTCTTCCATAAAGAGTCAGACAATACATTGGAGAGGTTGAGGGGGGAAAAAAACAAATCTAAGCTTAACAAGACACAGCATGGAATATGGTAGCAGAGACAAAGGCCCCAAAATCAGTCCTCTGTGACAGGCCATATTTTAGAACTACAGCCTAGACCCATGGGGTTTTTTTGTTTTTTGAATTTTTTTTAATCCTCACCCAAGGATATGTGTATTGACTTTAGAGAGGGAAAGAGAGAGAGAGAGCGAAACACTGATGTGAGAGAGACACATCAATGGGTTGCCTCCAGCACATGCCCCGACCAGGGCCGGGGATCGAACCTGCAACCCAGGTATGTGCCCTTGACTGGGAATCAAACCTGTGACCTTTTGGCTGATGCTCTAACCACTGAGCAACACTGGCTAGGGCAGGGTGACCCATGTTTTGATTAAACCAAAATGAATTCCATGAGGAGGCGAAGAATTCCAATGATGTGTAACCTGAGTACTGATGACATATCAGTTAACAGCATACACTGGAGGCTGAGGCACAGGACAGATAAGCCAGTGTATGTGACAGTCCTGAGGGACCTGCTGCAATGCCACATCCCTTCCTGCTCCACCCAGCAAAACAGCAGAACAAGAGTAATGGAGTGATGAGTTTAAAGACATAACCTTAAATCTTCTCTAATTTATAAAACAGAAAAGGTAAATTATTTACAAACTATAGTACATTATATACTATTAGTAACAAATCTACATACCACTGAGTCACAACAACATAGTTGGAACCTGCTACAAAAAAAAAGAAAACACAATGACAATGTCGTTCCATGCCAAGTGTTCTGGGCGGGGCCCATACTGAACAGCAAGGCAGTGGGCAGCAGGGCAAGCTGAAGGAGTAGTAACAGCCAGTTCTTACCATCCTCAGCCCTTTGCAAGTATTATTTTACTCTCACAACAGCCCTATAAATACTAACTTTTATTGTCCTCATTTTTTTTCTATAATATTTATAATTGAGGTAACAATGACAAAACACAAACTATGAATAATGTTGAGTTTTTTGGGGGTTTTTTGTCATAGCAATTTTCCAGAACTAAACAAATATGGGACTAAAAATAGGTCAGTTTTGATAAATAGGCACTGAAAATTTCACAACATAATAGACAAGCTGATAACATCAGTGGTTTATAGGAAAACGGTTCAGTTAATGTTTGTGGATCCAACCAACCAAGGAGAAATAAGGGAAATTAGGACAGTATTGTCCCCAGTTTTAAAGATGAGGAAACTCAGGCACAGAAAGATCCTCTTGGAATGATCAAGGCAGCAAGGGCCCCAGGTGAATGGTAATCCAGTTGTGGGGCTCAAGCGAGAGGCCTGGAAACAGACTTGTGAACTACAGAACCAAAGTCCAACACCACAAGCGTCCACACAATTCTTCCCATCATTTCAGAAAAGGCGGGGCCTGAAGGGCAATCTGCCTGATTGAAGGAGACCTAAGAAAGTACTATGGTAAGTGTTAAAACAGAGGCAGTCAAGTGTGACAAGAGGGCAGGACAGCAGGACGGGTAGGGACAGCATCAAGCAGGGAGGCAGTGGAAGATGAGGAGCCAGTCTGCCCGCTCCCACAGAGGTCGGGCAAGGTTCATTCACCGGGGGTGGCCACGACCAATCTGTGCACCAAGAACGGGGAACACCCTGCGAGAAAGAACAGCTGTGGTCCTGGCCCTTCGGAAGTGTGTGTCTTACAAAGGGAAACAATAAAAAAACAAGTAAACAAACCAAAGGTTGAGATGGATACTAATGAGGAGGAAGGAGTCTCCCTTTGATACAGTTGTCGGAACACAAGGCCTGAAGACACCAGCCTGCGGGCGGAGTGGAGGGAAGAAGCAAGCTCATACAGAGAAGAGGGCTGCTCTGGCAGAAAGGAGGACATTAAAAGTTACCATTGCCCTGGTCAGTTTGGCTCAGGGGTTACAGCATCGGCCTGCGGACGGAAGGGGGTTGGGTTCGATTCCTGGTCAAGGGCATGTACCTGGGTTGCAGGTTCGATCCCTGGCCCCCGATGGGGTCGTGGGGGAGGCAACCAATCGGTGTGTCTCTCTCAACATCAAGGTTTCTCTTTCTCTCTCCCCGCCCCCTTCTACTCTATCTCTATCAAGAAGAAAAAAAAGTTGCTATTGACCTCATTAAGCCTTAAGAAAAATGATGAAGTATAATTACATGGGTTTGTGATAACACTTACTATTAATAGATATGCTTAAACTCTAATAATAATTTTATAACATTACTTTTTTTGATATCTTGGTATTGCACCATCCCCAATTGGCTGTAAATTCCATAAGGCAGGCACTATGTCTTATTTATCTCTATACTCCCAAAGCCTAGCACATAAGTGGCACTCAAAAAAGAAACAAATTGGCCCGGTCAGTGTGGCTCAGTGGTTGAGCGTCGGCCCATGCACCAAGAGGTCGCTGGTTTGATTCTCGGTCAGGACACATGCCCAGGTTGTGGGCCAGATCCCCAGTGGGGGGCATGCAGGAGGCGACCAATCGATGTTCTCTCATCAATGTTTCCATCTCTCTCTCCCTCTCCCTTCCCTGCTCTAAAATCAATAGAGAAAAAAAAATTTTTTTTAAAGAAACAAATTGTACACAGCAATAAAATGTTCAGTTACTTTTCTTGTGAGGAACAACTGTACATCAAGGAAAGCTCTACATTTTTCAAAACTGGCACATGTGAAAAATTAAAGCCAGCTAGAAAAGAAACAAAAGATCCAAGAAAGCAGAGTGTTCTGCTGAGAGCTGGAGGCAGGGGACCTGTCACTGGGGGCCCTTGTGCCACTTGCTCATGTCCGGCACACCGAGGAGCCAGGTCCAGGTGTAAGTGACAACGCATTTATAAGCTGCCGTCGCCTTTGCAGATCCTGAAATGAATTCACTTGGTATATAACTCAAATGACAGGGTGAACACTTTACGCTGTAAGAAGTCAAACCAGAAAAACAAGCTGCCGGCCTCGTAATTTAGTGGGATAGGATAACTCAAACTTGGGATTATCTTTTTGCATCATAATACAATTTCACTCTAAGGAAGTATAAAATTCTGGCTTCTCATTACCTACATCTGACTTTCAGTCGGTCAGGTAAACAAGTTCAGAGGCGGGCAGCCAGAATGAGGTAAGCCTGCTTGAAGAGTTTGGACATAAACTACCATCATGCACCCACATCCATTAAGCTCAATAAAAGTTGAGTTAATTTTGAAGAGGACTCTTTAATTCATGGTGCCACACACCATCTAGTAAATCTTTTAGTGAGGTTTACAAATGAGTGTTGCTAACAAAATGGGGGGGGGGGGGGGCGTGGCACTGGGACACACAGGCAGATGTGGAGCTTCCGGGCTGGTGACTGCACCCACATGCTGGGAGGGGGGCGCACCCAGGTCCATGCAGACAGAAGCTCCGTGCTCAGGACCCTCCTAGGTCTCACCCTATGTACCTCTTTCTGTGGCTACTCAACAGTATCCTTTATAACAAACTGGGAAGGAAGAGAGTGGGGGAAGCAGGGGGGTAGCTGCAGGGCCCCATTGGCCTGGGGGTCGTATCACAGCATCTGTACTGTGGCTCTACTTCGACCTGAGTGGATCTAGGATCGAGAAAAGCCTGATGACTCAGTGCACAGACCAAACTCATTTCATGCACTACGCAAAAACACAACCACCCTCTCCCAATAAAGCCTAGGTTTTACAGAATGTATTTTCAGGTTATTTCCCAGTCAGTGATGGACATGGGATTAAAAGAACTGTCTCAAACTCTGTAAGGTCAAAACCGAACTATTGCTGTTCTCCGCAAACTCCTCCCTCCTGTGTGACCCTCACCACAGGGCACCACTCAGCCACCAGAGCCAGAAACCTCTGTACTGTCTTCCATACAGTTTGCTGCTCACATGTCCGGCCAACTTTACCTTCCAACGGCCTTCAATGAATCCCTCACCTTCTGTTATCAGCTAAACTGTGTCTCCCCCCACCCACGAAAAGACGTATGTTGAAGTCCTAACCCACAGCATCGCAGAATGTAACCGTATTTGGAGACAGAGTCTTTAAAAGAGGCAATCAAGTTAAAATGGGGTCATTAGGATGGCCCCTAAGGCAATATGACTGGTGTCCTTATAAAAAGAGGACATTTGGACACAGACACACATGGAGTAAGAGGAAGACAGGAGAAGACAGTCGTCCACAAGCCCAGGAGAGGGGCCCGGAACACATCCTTCCCTCACAGCCCTCAGAAGGACCCCACCCTGCAAACACCTTAATCTCAGACTCCAGCCTTCAGAACTGTGAGGAAATACATTTCTGTTCTTTAAGCCACCATCTGTGGTACTTTGTTATGGCTGCCCTGGCAAACTGATACACCTTCTCCCTTCCTTCTGCCATTATCTTCCTTCCGGGATCTGCTTCTCACCTTGGTGGCCTCTCACCAATCTCCCTACTACACGCTTGATGCCCCTTTGATCCACCTTCCACACTGTCCCCAAATCTGATCCATCACGACGCCTTCTACTCCCTCTGGGGCTGCCATCACTCTCAGGATCAAGCCTAGCCTTCACAGCACGGCCTCCCAGGCACCTCATGATCTGACCACCTCTCCATCCCAACTCCCACCTGCACCTGGCCTCCAGCTGTACCAGTTCATAAACAGGTTCATAAAAAGTGTGCACAAGAACGTCACAGCAGCTTTATCCATAACAACCCCCAAACTGGAACACACCTAAACGTCATAACTGGTGACTGTGTAAAATAAACTGTGGTATATTCATTCAACTTGTTAATAAAAAAGACCATTTCCTGACATTCACACAATATGGATGAATCTCAGATGCTATGCTGAGCAAAAAAAGCCAGAGTACAGCACATTCCATATGATTGTATTTATGTCAATGTCAGAAAGAAGCACAACTAATCTATAGTGACAGAAATTAGATGAATGGTTGCCGGGATGGGGTGGAAGGAGGGAGATCAATTAAAGGCAATGGGAAAAGGAACTTTCTGGAGAGATGGAAACGTTCTCTATCTTGACTGGGGTGGCGACTACATGGGCATTATACATTATTCAGGTCAATGACCAAATTAAGAAAACAAACTCATTTATAATTTATAATTGCATCAAAAAAAACAAACAAACAAAACATACCTAGGAATAAATTTAACCAAGGAGATGAAAAACCTGTATATTGAAAACTCTAAGATACTGATGAAAGAAACTGAAGACACAAATAAACAGAAAGATACTCTGTGCTCATGGATGGGAAGACTTGATATTGTTAAAATGCCCATACTACCCAAAGCAATCTACAGATTCAAGGCACTCTCTATCAAAATTCCAAAGGCATTTTTTCAGAGAAATAGGAAAATCCTAAAATTTGTATGGAACCACAAAACACCCCAAATAGCCAAAGCATCTTGAAAAAGAAGAACAAAGCTAGAGCCCTGGCTGGCATGGTTCAGTGGTTAGAGTGTCTGCTTGGGCACCAAAGGGTCATGGGTTCGATTCCCAGGTCAAGGGCAAGGCGTGTGCGGGAGGCAACCAATCGATGAGTCTCTCTCACATTGAAAGTAAGTGTGATTTTCTTAGAGAATGCCATTCTACAGTTTTATACTGATCAGCAGCCAGTTTAAGACCCAAATCACCATGAGCTTCCCAAGTCTGGTTTGTTTCCACCATCTTCTGTTCTGAGGCCTTCCTCCAACCACACAGACAACCCCAACCCTTTGCTGGAGAAATCCAGTGGCACTGGTGGCCTTGAGTAGTTCAGTAAAAAACATTCCTGTCCCTTAAAGTAGACTTATCGTAACTAACAACAACTTCTTAGAATATCAGGAAATAAATAATAATTTTTTGAGCTGGAAGGAGTCTAAGAAATTATCTAGCTCCACATTATAATTAGGAGAAATCTGAGGCCTGTTTCAAGGTTTCAGGACTGGTCAGTATAGAACTAGGATTAAATCCCAGATAACCTCGCTCCCATTCCTTGATCCCGAGACTGGTGTTCATGAAAACCACAGGATTTGTCTGGAGCCGAACTTTATGTATTAAAACGAAGAGTGCCTCACCTTGAGTCCTTTATGAGCAAGAGCTCGTCTGTAGCACGCTTTCACGTTCCCGTTATCTATCTGAAGCGCCTGATCGCAGTCCTGCTTTGCCTCTTCAAACTGGCACAGCTTCAAGTAACAGAGAGCTCTGGTGGAACGTATGGAACTCAGTATTATGAAACGGAAAGACAATATACCTATAAATTTAGACAGCTGTATCTTTAGACAGAGTGAGAGGGAGAGAGAGAGAAACATCGACATGAGGGGGACACATTGACTGGGTGCCTCCCGCCCAGCCCCAACCAGGGCCAGGGATGAACTGCAGCCGAGGTACATGCCTTGGCTGGAATCGAACCCACGCCTCATTGGTCCGAGGGCCGACGCTCTACTGCTGAGCCAAACCGGCCAGGGCCACAGCTGTTTCTCAATTCAAACCTAACACTTAAGTCCAATTATGGCATTTCATGCAATACATGTAATTATGGCACTAGGGATACAACTATAAACAAAATACAGCCCCAGCCCTCAAGGAAGAGACAGACGATTAAAACAAGCAAACACAATAAAGCCTGTATAGGATGCTCTGGGAGGACACAGCTGAGAATGTCATCAGATCTGGTGGGGCTGAGGAAAGGGGAAGAGCAGTCAGAAGAGACTTCCTGGAAGAAGTGACATTTAAGTTGGAATACCAGAGTATGAAGTGAGAATTATCCAAAACAAAGGCACTGGGGTGAAAGTTAAGATGCAGGGAAGGGAGAGTGGAGGCCAGGGGTGCGGTATGTACATGGTTCTGTGTGAGAGAGAACACGATGTTCCTGATGGAGTAAGAGCAGAGCCACATGGCCGTAGAGCAGGGATGAGACTGGAGAGCGGGCAGGCCAGACCACAGGGGGCCTTGTGAATCACGGCAAGAAGCCGAGTTTTATCCTGAACTTAATGGGTTTTTAAACAGGGGTTGACGTGTTCACCATGTTTAGAAAGATCCCTCTAGCTGCAACTTGGAGAATGAGAAAAGAGGGAACAAGACTGCGGACACACCGTCAAGGGTGTTGCAGACAAGAAGAGACGGTGATCAATCAGAGCAGGGAGTGAGGGTGGAGAGGCTCCCACTGAAGAGAAATGTAGGTAGGACATCAAGCTTCTGACACACTCAGAAAGGGAGAAGAGCCCGTCATGAGTGCAGGAGGGAGGGGAGTGCTCAGGGCCGAAACAGACAGATTTAAAGGCCGTAACTGGAAGGTGGTAAATGGACCTGTGGAGAGAACGAAATGGCCAGAGAGCAGAGAGAGGAAGGAGGATCTACACCTTTAGGTCCCAAGAAAACCAGAGGGAAGAGAGGAGAGCCAGGCAAGTGAGCTGTCTGCACTGCCACCAAGGGGAGAGGGTGGTCTCCAGGGAAAACTGAGTGGCCATTAATGCCCGATACACAGAGGCTGAACAGAAAGGTAGAAAAACACCTGGTGGAGTTAGTGACACATTTTTGGCAAAAAGATTACCAACAGAGGAAAATGTACAAAAACAAAGCCGTGAGAAGTTCAGTTAAAAAGAATTAATCTGGCTCTGGCCGGTTTGGCTCAGTGGTTAGAGTGTCAGCCCAAGGACCAATGAGTCTCGGGTTCGATTCCAGTCAAGAATAGAACCTTGGTTCCAGTTCGTTCCTGGCCCTGGCCCAGGTGGTGTGGGAGGCAACCAGTCGATGTGTCCTTCTCATGTCGATGTTTTTCTCTCTCTCTCCCTCCCTCCCACTCTATCTGAAGAAAAATGGAAAAATATCCTCGGGTGAGGATTTGAAAAAAAAGAATTAATCTGAAATAGCTAAAAAATTCGTGCTGTGAGTCCCTGTTCTTTAGGAACTATACCTTACTTTTCCTTGTCACCCCAGATTCTACCTACTCCCTAAAATTCCCCAAATCACCATATTCTAGGTAACTTTTACCATAATGGGGTAAAGATGGCTCCTGAGCAGCATTCTAGAACAATCTGCCCACTCCCACTGCACACTAAAAGATGCTAATCCTTCCCTTAGCACTTCAAGAGAAAAAGGGCACTTAAGACGCTAATTTGAACAAAATTAGGTGCTCCTACCCCTACCACGGAGGACAGCGCTCAGGCCTGTAGCTGCAGCAAGGCCACCCGGCCAGGAGGGGCACAGCAGCACCAGGCAATGCCGCGAGGGCAGCCCGTGCGGGACACAGGCCACATCAGCCCTCCCAGCCCACCACACCTCACGATCTCGATCTCTCCAGAACTCCATCGGCCCTGCCACTTCTTAGACAATTTGCTCTATAAATTATCAGAACTGTGGGAAAAAACTTCGACAATTAATTTGTCTATATTTTTTAATAAAAAGTATTACCATAAGAAATACATAAAGTTACAAAGAACTTGCCTGTTTGTATAAATGGCACACTCCTTATTGTTAATCTTTAAGCATTCACTGTATTTACTAAGAGCGTCTTTATAGTTTTTGTCCTTTACACATTGATTTCCTTCTTCTTTAAGGGTTTTAAACATTTTTTCATCTATGAAACCCAAAATACAAAAAAAGAGGAAGCGTTTATATAAGCACCTCTACAAAATCTTAAGTACATCTGTAAATAAATCTTCTATCGCAAATTAACGTGACCCCATACCATGCAGAGCTAGAGTCTAACTGGAACAAAACTTTGTACAAATTTAAGAGATAAACTGGCTATAAGTAAAAGTGATTATACAACTATGACACTTTTTTCAAATTAGAAAATATGTAAAATACAAGTAATTCTATCATTTTATCTATATTGGCATGCCTTTTCTCTGCTAGAGATATCTAGTGTTTCGTTAAATAACTATTCTGTGAAAAATGAACAAACAAACCCGTTAAAGCCTGAAGTAGTCTTTGTCCAGTACCCCAAAGTTCTTTGGAAAAATCACACCTCCTCTACCATCTGCTTCTGTGGTTTAAAGCAACCGCCACCCTAGCTCTACCTTTTGGGGTAATCTTTGTTTTTTTTTTTTGATCAGCATATTATATTGTCTTGGCCAAAATAATCAAATTGGTCACAGATGGGCCTCTGAGAGTCAATGAGCTACAGTATGATTTTTGTGGCAGCATCGGATAAAGTAATTCTTGCTCTTTCTCATGGAATGAGGGTGAAAGGTGGAGCTATGTTGCCATCGTATGAGACAAAGGGAGAGTCTGTCTGAAAATGGGGCCAACAGAGCAAGTGAAAGGCCAAGACAGGGAGGTAAGGAGAATGTGAGTCCTAAGTCCAGCCTTCCGTTAAGCTACTGCACCTGTGGGCTTCTCCACGCTGGGAGCCAAAAAACCACCTTTTTTTTTTTTTTGCTCCAAGCCATTAAGAGTTGGGTTTTGTCATCTGCAATCAGAGTGTCCCAACTATTATTATTACCTACTGTCTTGTGGGGACCGTGGCGGACTGCCTGCTCGGGAACCATTTTCCCCTCTCTGAGGGTACCTTGCAGCCATCACCCTTCTGTTCAGCCGATGTGCTCAGTGGAAGCTGACCTTACTGATCAGGAACATAGGCCTAAGCCAACCAGGGCACAGCATTCTGCATCACAGAGACCGGCTCAGGCATGGGCACATGACCCACTGGAAGAAGTTCCAACAGAACAATAGGATAAAACAGCTACCATGTTGGGGCGACATATTTCCTCATTCTTAAATGAATGCCGCCAAAGCAACGGTGTTTCTCTCCCTTTGGACATTGACATGTACTGACATGAAGCCTAAAACTGCTACGGTTGCACTGTTTCCGGCCAGAACCTGAATGAGCCCTGATGCCCACGCTGGCCCTTTCGTTACATGAGCCGAATCAGTTCCTTGCAGTTTAAGTCAACAGATACTCTGTTACTTGCAACCACAGTTTTCTAACACACATAAAGTGTTAACATTTAAAGTTTTAAACCTATGTAGTAACTTTACCTACAAAAACACTTGATATAAAATTTTAACAAATAAATAAAATATACCTTTAAATTCTGTGATCTAAGAAGCTTGCTAGATGTACTGAATTTATACTATAAACTTGAATGTAAATGATAATCTTATTTGTCCCTCTGCACAAATGGCATAATATATTAATTTTTAATTTTTATTTCAAATAACAGAATATTTCTGCCTAATGTTCAAGTTTCAAAGGGGTCAAATGACACTTTCCATGAATCCTGGTATATGTAAGTTCTAAAACAAAATGTTACAGAGGATTTCTTTCTCCTCAATTTGCTAAAAAACTTTTCTTTGTCTTCCAACAATGTTTGTAAGCCCTTGGTATCCATTCTCACTAATAATCAGTACACTAGGAACAGAAAAAGCTGATTATACTTGTACTTATGATTTGCTATCACATATCTATAGTATGGTCAGTATATGTACTTTGTTAATAAAAAATAGACACCCTTCATTGAGCAAATGCTTTGTGCCAGGCCCCATTAATAATGGACTCTAGAAAGCAAGAGACCTCCGTGATTTCCCTAGG
Organism: Tadarida brasiliensis; assembly: GCA_030848825.1. Lineage (NCBI taxonomy): Eukaryota > Metazoa > Chordata > Mammalia > Chiroptera > Molossidae > Tadarida > Tadarida brasiliensis. Next base: position 41,010,572 of record CM061272.1, on the reverse strand, counting down.
ACTGCTAAGTCATCTAACAGCCTTTGCAAATGTTCCCTGCATCTTCTTTCAAGGGAAGGAAAGATGAGAGTCTAACACTAACCACTGGGACATCATGCCCCAGGAACCTCAGGGTTTCTGCAAGATAAAGCTCAACCTGGGACTACACATGGGGTTCCTGAGCAGGCAGGAGAAATGAGGCCTCAATTAGCTTTAAAGCAGAAAGCATGAGTGCAGTCACATTTATTAAACACTGCACAAAGCAATGATGTAGGTGCTACAGCAACGTAGATATGTTAACAACTATGATACGGGCAAAGGAAGTACCTGCTAGATATTTATGTTGTAGGGTGTTATTTATTTCAAACACATCAGTCTTATTGGTGCAGTAGAGAACTATAAGCTACATAATTATTTTTCTTCTTATTGCTAATTTAATGCTAACTTAACCTTTATTGAGGCTACTGTAATCTTACACAGCCAGCATGTGCTAAATATTTTATATGCATATCTCCATTTATTCCTGAGAACAACTCCATGAGATAGTTGCTCATATTAACCCCTATCACATACACTAGGACACAGGAGGTGTGAAGCAAGTTCTTAAGACTCTGTAGTTAGAAAGAGAGCAAACAGGGTCTTAATCCCAGGTCTGACGCCTAAATTCACGCTCTTATTCTACTGCTTTACTGTGAAAATGTACACAGCTCAAATAACCCTTGGAAGAAATGAGTGTAGGCTCCCCCGACCTGTGCTGCCCGGTTGGTGATGGCTGAAGGATTCTCCCACTTGGTCGGGGGGCATCTCTGCTGTAGGCCGCCAAGCTCGCAACTGTGCAGAAGTGGGCACAGAAGGTATGGGTGACAGCTTCTCCCGCCAGCTTGGTCCATCCAGCTCCATTAAAATTCTTGTTATTCTAAAAAGAACACGAGTTCTCGCTATTGATTATGCAATTTACATTTTATATCATCGAAGGTCATATCAAGAGTTAAGATTTAGAAATGCGATGCATTTGTGTACTTCCCTGTAGAAAACACATAATGGAGCCTTTTGCTGTCCACATAAACTGTCTTCAAAAGGACTTTTAAAAGTTGCCAAAAACTACATAACTTCAAATTTTTTGTATCAAAAGAAAAAAGTAAGACATTTCCAATTAGTTTATATTTTTAAAAACGTATATGCAATTTTTGAAAAGGTGAAATATAAAAATAAAATTGAGGAGGCCTTCACGCATCAAATGGTCAGGGGTTCAATTCCTGGTCAAGGGCACATACGTGGATTGCCGGTTCGATCGTGTGGGAGGCAACCAATCAATGTGTCTCTCTCTCATCGAGGTTTCTCTCTCTCTCTCCCCCTCCCACCCTTCCCCTCTCTCAAGAAATCAATGGAAAAAATATTCTCAGGTGAGGATTAATAACAACAACAACAAATTTGAGGAGGCCTAGAAGAAATGTCCCACGTAACATTTACTATAACTACTAAATTGATAATGTATTATTCCTGAGAATACTCAGGACACTTGGGAATTTCTATGCCCAAACTGTACACTTAAGACATGTGTACAAGACTGGGCTGCCCTGGTGGGGTAGCTCAGTTAGTTAGAGCATCGTCCCGACACACCAAGGTTGTGAGTTTGATCCCTGGTCAGGGCACATACAAGAATCAACCAATGAATACATGAAAAAGTGGAACAAAAAATCACTGTTTCTCTCTCTCTCTAAAATCAGTAAAAAAATTTTTTTTTTTTTAATTACTGGCCTAAAACTAGCTGTCATGTGGAATACTGCTTTTTTAAAAAACATTTACATGTGGTTAAGATACTCTTACCTTATATTTTTTTCATCTCTAAAATTATCCACTTATTTTGTTTTCATATGCATAAAGAAGAAAAACAGGATACTGGAGTCTACTACGAGGGCCCTTGTATTAATGACATTTACTAAGAGTCATCATAAAATTCAGATTAACATCCCCGATTATCACTTTCTCATCATTTTAAACATACAAAATATCATACTTTTATTTAAAAACAAAACAGAATTATGTTTTTGGAATAAATCTGGTTTTAGAAAGGTGCTCCTCAAGACTGAAGGTTCACTGGTAATTAGTAGAATGCATTCAAGTTAGTTAACTCAGCAGTACTTTTTGTGCAAAATATTTTTATATTTATATAGAGACAAATATAATACACAGAATTTCCCTACAATTTCTTTAACTTGAAATTTCAATGGTGATCTTTGGTTATGATAACCAAATATCATATATTTTAGTGTAAAAAAGTAAATTTGAAAAATAGTGTATAACCACCCACAACTGCAAAAGAAAAAGAAGATTTAGAAAAAAAGAATTTTCAAGCAAAACTTGTATTACCAGCAGGGAGGAAGGAAGAAGCAGCGTAAAAGAGATGATGTGTTGCCAGGGAGTAAATAAGTATGTGCAGGGAAATTTAACATATAAGATTCCTGGAGAGGAAGAGAGGAATATGATTAATGGACGACAGAAACAAAATAAGCACAAATGTTTAAATTAATAAAATATATATTGTTGCTTAGGTGGAAAAGCAAGCATAAATATGGGATTCATGAAAAGGAATAGTGAAAATTTTAAACTGGACATCTTACAGAAAAATATACATGGCAATACCAGACAAAGCCTCCTCATCTTATATGACAATATACCATCAAGAACCACTCAATTAAAAAAATGAATGAGTCTTGCCCTGGCCGGCTTGGCTCAGCGGTTAGAGCGTCGGCCTGCGGTCCAGAGAGACCCGGGTTCAGTTCCTGCTAAGGGCATGTACCTCGGCTGCAGTTTGTCCCCGGCCCTGGTTGGGTCGTGCTGGAGGCAGCCACTCGATGTGTCCCTTTCACGTTGATGTTTCTCTCTCTCTCCCTCTTCCTCTCTCTCCCTCCCACTCTATCTGAACAAAAAATGGAAAAATGTCCTCGGGTGAGGATTACAAAAAAAAAAATGAATGAGTCTTAAAAGTCAATTTGTATAAAAGAACCTTCCTGAGCACATATAAAAAGTATAATGCAATCCTCAAAAAATTAAACAGAATTACCACATCACCCAGCAATTCCACTCTTAGGTATACACCAAAAGGCTCTGAAAACAGATATGCAAACAAAAACTTGTACTTGAATATTCATAGCAGCACTATTTGCAACAGCCAAAACGGGGAAACAACCCAAATGTCCATTGGTAGATGAATGGATAAACAAAATGTGATATATCCATGCAATGGAATATTATTCAGCCATAAAAAGGAAGTACTGATATATGCTACACCGTGGGTGAACCTTAAAAACATTTGCTAAGTGAAAGAAGTCTAACACAAATGGTTCATATCTTATGATTCCCTTTATATGAAGTATCCATAGGGCTAGGAAGCAAATAAGTGGTTGTCATGGTATGGGAGCAGGGAGAATGAGGAATGACTACTTGCCATGTGTATTTTTCTGTAAGATGTCCAGTTTAAAATTTACACTATTCCTTTTCATGAATCCCATGATTACTTAATGGGGACAGTTTCCTTTTGGAGTGATGAAATGTTTGGGAACTAGACAGAGATAGCACAACACTGTGAATATACTATAAAGGCCACTAAATTGCATACTTTAAAGTGGTTAATTTTATGTTACGTGAATTATACTTGAATTTTTTTAAAAAGTATAGTGCAGAAGCTGCAGAAATGTGAGTAATCAGTCTCTCAGACATATATGTCTCCCTTCAGCCCAGTCAGCCCATCACTATGAACTACATTTCCTAAAATACCTTTTCAACAGACCCCTTCTTCTCTGTCAGATACTTCAGGTGTCTTCCTGCTTTGTTTCACAAGAACCCCTAACTCTGGGAGAAGTTCCTATTTTCCTGACTATCTCAGAGACTTCTAGGGAGAGCCCCAAATAAAGCACAGGAGTGAACCATGTTCTCTCTGTTGGAGAATGCATTCATTCAACACATTTTTTACTGAGGATATCTACTGCATACGATATTGCAACTACAAAGATGGATAAAACACAATTCCTGACCTCAAGGAACTCCTAGTAGGATGAGAGAAAAAATGCTTTTACAAGAAGAGAGGACAGAGAATGTACACACAATACGGAAGCTGAGTAATAAGAAGAGGCACAGTGTTCTGGCGGCACCGAGGAAGGAAGCATAAAGTGCGCGTATGGTGGTGGTAGGGAGATGAGTGGGTCGGGGAAAGTCATCTCCTCCAGGAAGCAAGTCTTTTCCTAAAGGATGAGAAGGACCTAACCAGACAGAAAGGGGAAAGGGGGCCTCAGGAACACACGAGGCCGCAGAGGACATGCAGTGGGTGGCTGTGCAGCAGGGCAAACTGCTTGGACAGCCCCCAAGGAACCGACTGACTTTACCAGCTCGAGATCAAGGAGGTTGTGAATGCCCAAGGTTTGATCTAGTTCCATTCCAGATCCAATAACTAATATATATCCCTTCCTTCCAGGTCAGACAGGGATCAGTCAGGTTCCATGTGACCACAGAGTGGAAGCTCCAGGAATGGCTGTCAGTTCTAAATACAGATCTTTCCAACGGCTTTCTCCAAAGTGCAGTGGGAAAATGTGGTGAAGTAAGGCACTGATTTTAAAAAGTGAATTAGCACTGGCTGGTTTGGCTCAGCGGTTTGAGCGTCGGCCCATGGAAAAAAGGGTCGTGGGTTTGATTCCAGTCAAGGGCACGCACCTCGGTTGTGGTTCGTCCCCAGCCCTGGTCGGATCATGCAGGAGGCAACCAGTCAATGTGTCCCTCTCACATCAATGTTTCTCTCTCTCTCCCCCCCTTCCTCCCACTGTATCTGAAGATAAATAGAAAAATCTCCTCGGGTGAGGATTAAAAGAAATTAAAAAATGAATTAATCCAAAGCATACCATTCTCATTTTCTACAATTTTGCTCCAGGCCTCCTCATATTCTATCAGTGCCCTTCAAAGACCACCTCAAATGCTCTCTCTCCAACAACTGTAGCCTACACAGACAAAGGTGGCCTGGCCTATGATCACCCTACCTTACTAATACATTTTCACACTTAGGGATAATCTCTCTTATGTTAAGTTTTTCTCCTTAGCTATATTCTACTTTGCCTAAAGACAGAGACTATGCCACTCTTTTCTCTTTTTGGGGGTAGTGGGGCATGGTACACTAAACCAAAGCAGGGCACACACACATACTTAAGAAGTTATACTTTGGACAAATAGGATCAGAAAATATACGTAACTAGAAATGTTATCCAACTAGTAATTTTTAAATTTCGTCTGAAAGCAATTTATGAAGTCTGGAAATTCTTACCTTTCCATTCTCATTCAAGGGGAAAATAAATCAGATCTAAATTCTTTGTTATTTCACCATTATAAATTGATACTCATCCTAGATGACTGTCTATTTAAAGGGTATATGACACAAATATCAAGCAGGCTCATGAAGACATTCATTCTCCTGAGGAGAAACAACAGATATACTTCCACTGACAGATGTGGTACCAATGAACATCTGCAAATCCAGTAGAAGAGTCAACATGGCAGTTTTCACTACATTTTTTTTTTTTTGTCCTATAATCAGTACTGATTTGACATCACTGAAAACACGTTCCTAACCCCACAGATATTTACAAATACTAAAGTTAAATTCTGGGCTTTTTGAGATATACACTGTGCTATTTTAAAAAAAGAATAGTGTGTGAGTGTCTGTCTGTGCTGGCACTCGGGAGACAGGTGGTTCAGACTCTTTTGGGGGAGGAGCCACCACCACCACTCAGGCCCCAGTGCTTCTCACTTGACAGGTTTGGAGCACGGGCCCTTTTGGGAAATTCACAATATCCTCCTTCGGAAGAAGTCCCCAGGAGCAGCCTTGACTCGGCACAAACCCACACTGCTGCCACCCTCTGTGCCTGGTTGGGCTGGCACACACCCACACCGCTGCCACCCTCTGTGCCTGGTTGGGCTGCGCTGCCCGGCTCCTGGAAGTTGGGGTCTGGGAACTGCGGTATTTGCTGGGGAGGGGGCCGTCGCTTCCCTGAGCCGGGCACCGTGGAAACCAGGAGCTGGACAGACTGAGAAAGCTGCGGCTTGGCCATGGAGCCGGGAGCACCAGGGGGCAGACAGAGGTGCTGGGGTGGCACTGGCTGTGAAGGCTGTGGCAGGAGTGCAGCAATGGGAGCTGGAGCTGAGATTCACTGGAAGGAGCAGCACGAACACCCTGCCTCTGCCCTGCCTGGGAGTTCAGCCCGATTTGTGTCTACAGGAGGAGCCACACGGTGCACCTTGGGGCCAGTGGCGTGTTCTGACCTACACACCCAGCAGTGAATCTGAGGGACCTTTTATTTTCTGGAAAAACTTTTGGCAGAGAGCTGGATGGGGGCTAGACAGTGAGGTCCAGGAAAGAAGATTGGTCCTGCTCTTGTGGCAACCCGAGGCAAGGGGGAACAGCTCCAGGCTGGAAATCTGCGCCCCTGTGACTACATCTGGCAGCACAGGGGACTTGAACATTTGGCCTGGTTGGAGCCTGGGCAGAGGCCTTGCCAAGTGGGGCTGGCAGCACTAAAAGACTGGTATGCCAGAAAGTGGTTTTTATTTATTTTTTAATCCCCTCCTGCTTGAGGTGGCAGAGGGGGTGCCAGCAAGCCAAGCTGAGGCATAGGAAGGAGAAAATTTCCGCCTCCCCCGCTTACAAACTACAGGCACCACCCCCAACGTGAGTCTGTTTTGGCCATCCTGGAAAACCAGTTCTATAGGGGAAAGGACAGCAGTTCAGAACAGGGACATTCAAGGTACAAGGCAGAAGCAGACCCAGACTCTCAGCTATGGAGACCCCGCCCGCCGGACTACTTGGGGCTCCACAGTGCTGTGCTTCAGCTAGGTTGCCCAGGGCCAGACAGGGACAGCAACTCACATTGGACTGAACGAGAGAACCTCCCAGAAGATCTGGGACCAACACACCAAGAGGCCAGATTTAACAACATTAGAGCAAAATCCAGCAAGCTCCACAGATAGCAGATCCAAAGATTATTTTTTCTTTCTTCTATTTTCTCCTTCATGTCTCTTATTTTCTCTCTTTCCTTTTATTCTATTCTTTTTTCTCTTTCTCTTTATTTTTATTTTTAATTTTTCTCATTTTATTTTTTCTTTTCCCAATTTCCTTCTCCTATTCTGTATTTTAATTTATTCATTATTACTTTTTAAAATTATTATTTTTATTTATTTTTCCTTTTCATTTTTATTCTTATTCTAGTTTGTTTCTCTTCCTTTTTTCTTTCATAGCCTGTGTTTTGGTTCCTTTTTTTTTTTTTTTTTCTCCTCTAATTTTTCTGGTCTCCTGTCTTTAGTATTCGTTTTCTTTCTCTTTCTTTCTTTCTTTTTCTTTCTTTCTTTCTTTCTTTCTTTCTTTCTTTCTTTCTTTCTTTCTTTCTTTCTTTCTTTTTTCGTCTTTCTTGTTGGTGTTGTTTTCATTGTTGTTTTGTTTTTTGTGTTGTTTTCAGTTCGGTCTTTTTTTGTCTTGGTTTGACCTGTCAGCACTTGTATAACAGCTGGCAAAACGTGGTTGGGCTGGAGCCTCACAGTCAGCAAGCCTGAGGGCTGAGCCCACCCATGAACAGGAAAAAAGCAATCAAGACCCAAATTCAACAGGAGGGCCTACAAAACCCACACAAGAATCATTCCGAGAGCACCCAGCTCAGAAGATTAAGGAGACTCCATCACTGGGTACCACAAGATCACTTCACCAAGATGGGAAGGCACAGTAGTCTTTTCCAATACAAAGAAACAAACACAAAGCAACAGCAAAAAAGGGGAAAGAAACAGGCTCCAAATGAAAGAACAGAAGGAATCTCCAGGAAGAGAGCTAAATGAAATGTAGGCAAGCAATTTATCAGAAACAGAGTATAAAGTAATGGTTTTTAGATTGCTCAGCAACATGAAAAAGCATACAGAAACCATGAAAAATAACCAGCTAGAAACAAAGAATGACATGGCTGAAATAAAGAATACACTGGAAGGAATTAACAGTAGGTTACAGGAAGCAGTGGATTGAATCACAAATTAGAAAACAAGGTAGAAAAAAATTAATCAGAGCAGCAAAAAGAAAAGTATGTAAAAAGCATGAAGACATTTAAGGGAACATTGGAACAACATGAAACGGAACCACATCTGCATCACAGGCAGCACTAGAGGTAGAAGAAAGTGAACAAGGAATAGAGAACTTGTTTCAAAAAATAATGACAGAAAACTTCCCTAATCTGGTGAAGGAAAAAGCCACACAAGTTCAGGAAGCACAGAGAGTTCCAATCAAGATGAACCCAAAGAGACCCACACCAAGACACATCATAATTAAAATGGCAAACATTAAAGACAAAGAGAGAATCTTAAGGGCAGCAAAAGAGAGACAGTCAGTTACCTATAAGGGAGCTCCCATAAGGCTGTCAGCTGATATCTCACAGAAACACTACAGGCCAGAAGGGATGCATGGCATGAGTATTCTAAGTAATGAAAAGCAAGGATCTAACATCAAAACAGCTCTATCCAGCAAGGTTATCATTCAAAATTGAAGGTGAAATAAAGAGCTTCCCAGATTAAAAAAAAAAAAAAAGGCTAAAGGAGTTTATTGCCACAAAACCTACAATGCAAGAAATCTTACAGGGACTGCTGTAAGAAAAAGAAGAAATAGAGAGATACTTAGGCATAAAGAATAAAAATGGCAATAAGTAAGTACCTAGCAATAATAAACTTAAATGTAATGGATTGAATGTTCCAATTAAAAAACCTAGGGTAGCTGACTGGATAAGAAAACATGACCCATATATATGCTGTCTACAAGAGACCCACCTCATAACTCATAACAGAAGACTCACACAAGATGAAAGTGAAGGGATGGAAAAATCTTTCCATGCAAATAGAAACAAAAAGAAAAAAAAAAAAAAAGCAGGGTAGCAATACTTTTTTCTGGCAAAATAGACTTCAAAACCAAGACCATAATAAGAGACAAAGAAAGTCACTACATAATACTAAAAGGAATGATCCAACAAGAGGATATAACCTTGGTAAACATATATGCACTCAATATAGGAGCATCTAAATATATAAAAATACTCTTGGAGGGCTTTAAGGGAGAGATTGTCAGCAATACAGTCATAGTAGGGGACTTTAACACCCCACTGACACCACTGGATAGATCTTCCAGACAAAAATTCAACAAGAAAACAGAGACCTTAAATGACACACTAGTTCACATGGATTTAATTGACATTTAAAGAACATTTCATTGCAAAACTTCAGAATATACATTCTTCTCAAGTGCACGTGGGACATTCTCAAAGATAGACCACATGTTAGGACACAAAATAAGGTTCTACATGTTTAAGAAGACTGAAATCATATCAAGCATCTTCTCAGATCACAATGGCAAGAAACTAGAAATCAAATACAATAAAAACACTTAAAAACATTCTAAGACATGGAGGCTAAATAGCATATTATTAAAAAATGAATGGGTCAGCCCTGACCAGTATGGCTCAGCAGTTAGAGCATTGGCCAAAGGACTGGGGGTTCAATTCCAGTCAAGGACACGTACCTGGGATTTACATTTGATCCCTGGCCCCAGTCAGGATCGTGTGGGAGGCAACCAATCAAAGTGTCTCTCACACATCGATGTTTCTTTCTCTCTCTCTCTCCCTTTCTCTCTCTCCCTTTCTCTTTCTCCCTCCCTCCCTCCCACTCACTCTAAAAATCAATGGGAAAATATCCTCAGGTGAGGATTAACAAAAAAATAAAAACTTAAAAAATAAATGTGTAGCCCAGCCAGTGTGGCTCTGGTTGAGCATCAACCCATGCACCAAGAGGTCACCAGTTCTATTCCCAGTCAGGGCACATGCCCAGGTTATAGGCCAAATCCCCAGTGGGGGACATGCAGGAGGCAGCCAATCAATGTTCTCACTCATCAATGTTTCTATCTCTCTCTCCCTCTCCCTTCCTCTATCTCTAAAATCAATAAAGGAAAAAAAGTAAAATAAAATAAATGTGTAAAAGATCTGTACTCAGAAAACTACAGGACATGACAAAAAGAAATAGAGGAAGATACAAACAAGTGGAAGCATATACTGTGTTCATGGATTGGAAGAATTAACATCATTAAAATGTTCCTACTACTCAAAGCAATCTACAGATTCAGCACAATCCCTTTTGTAATCAAAACAGCCTGGTACCGGCACAAGGGCAGGCATATAAATCCATGGAAAAAAACAGAGAAACCAGAAATCAACCTAAGACATTATGGTCAATTAATATTTGACAAAGGAGCCAAGAGCATACAATGGAGAAAAGACCATCTCTTCAATAAATGGTGGTGGGAAAATTGGCCAGGTACATGTAAAAAAATGAAACTAGACCACCAACTTACACCATACACAAGAATAAACAACTCAAAATGGATAAAAGACTTCAATGTAAGTTGCAAAACCATACAAGTCCTAGAAGAAAACATAGGCAGTAAAATCTCAGACATTCACATAGCAGAATTTTCACAGATACATCTCCTAGGGCAAGAGGAACTAAGGAAAAAATAAACAAATGGGACTACATTAAACTAAAAAGCTTCTGCACAGCAAAAGAAACCATCATCAAAATGAAAAGGGAACCCACTGTATGAGACAACATATTTGCCAATGATACATCTGATAAGGGGTTAATTTCCAAAATATATAAAGAACTCATACAATTCAACAAAAGGAAGACAAACAATCCAATTTAAAAATTGGCAAAGGACCTGAATAGACATTTCTCCAAAGAGGATATACAGAAAGACTTGAAAAAATGTTCATCATCACTAATCATCAGAGAGATGCAAATTAAAACTACAATGAGGTATCATGTCATACCTGCCAGAATGGCTACCATCAATAAATCAACACACAACAAGTTCAGGCAAGGATGTGGAGAAAAGAGCACCCTAGTACACTGCTGGTGGGACTGCAGACTGGTGCGGCCACTATTGAAAACAGTATGGAATCTCCTCAAAAAATTAAAAATGGAACTGCCATTTGACCCAGTGATCCCACTTCTAGGAATGTATCCTAAGAATCCTGAAACATCAATCAGAAAGAATATATACACCCCTATATTCATAGCAGTGTTATTGGCAATATCTAAGATCTGGAAACAGCCCAAGTTAAGTGCCTGCCCATCAGTACATGAGTGGATAAAAAAGTGGTAGTACATTTACACAATGGAATACTATGCGGCTATCAAAAAGGAACTCTTACCCTCTGTGACAGAATGGATGGACCTGGAGATTATTATGCTAAGCAAAATAAGCCCATCAGACAAAAGACAAATATCACATGATCTCACTTATATGTGGAAGGTAATGAACAAAATAAACTGATGAACAAAATAGGTCCAGAGGTATGGATGCATGGAACAGACTAAGAGATCTCTTTGGGCGATGGGAAGAGATTAACCAAATAATTTATATGCATATATGCATAGCTCATGAACACAGACAATAGTGTAGTGATGGCCTGGGGTGGGACAGGGGCTGGGTGGCAGGTGGTGACGGGGGTGAAAATGGGGGACATCTGTAATACTATTAACAATAAAAATTGTTTTAAAAGAATAGAATATTCACTGAACAATAATAGATGGGCTGGGAAACAAATATATAGCTATTGGAGGACAACTCAGAATGTATTATGGGATAGTTAGAAAGAGAGAATCATTTGGTTTGGATGGAGTGAAAGAAGGCAATCATTCATGTAAAGTAAATAACAGAACATGCATACACTTTGACATCATTCTTGGAGGAGGGAAAGAAAAAAATCTAATTCCATTATAAAACATCTAAACCTCCGAGGTAGCTGCCTCAGATCAGGTTACCTGTTAATACTGTCATTCGCTATCTGGATTCCGCAGTCTATTTGCAACACTGTTTTATAATCCACATAGGCTTTCTGATACTGCTCTAAAGTTTCATAGGCCATTGCTCGTCGGAGAAGAGGTTTAACTGAGAATGGGTGAAGTTCCAGAGCCCTAAAGAAGACAAAAATATTACATGTCATTTGTTTGGAAAATTACTCTAACTTATTACTAACTGAATGCATACTGTAGTACTGAACTTAAATACATACCTACCTAGTATTTCATCTTGAGGACCTGGCAACATACCAGGAACACAAACCCTGAGTAGCAGAGCAATCAAATCTGTGGTTACTTCCTTGCTTTTAAACCAGTACCAAAGCACTCTGGCATTTCTTTACTCTTTCCCCCACTGAGACTGAGCTCCCTGGCAGCAGGCAGTATGCCTCAACCCACATCTTCCCCTCCCCTCACCCCACTATACCCTCACCCCCATCCTCCCACCCTCACCCCCAACACACCCTCGCCCTCCCCTACAGCCTAATAAGAGTCCATCATGACACCAGGCACAGAGCAGGCTTTCAACAGATTCTTGTTACTGAGGGATTAAAAGGGAAATTTTTATTTGCACCTATGTATTTAAAAAGGCACATTAGCACAAAACCACAAAAACTTGCATTACTGTTTAAAAATTAGCTCTCTAAAACTTAATACAGTTTAGTAGGATTCACCTGCCTCCAAAGGGCTTCAAAAATACCAGAGGTAATAAAGAAGCATACAATGATTTCTTTAAGTCACAAATTTTCATCTTGCACTTGTCTATGAAGTATTTTCAATCTCACCAGAGATGTATTTCAAGGTTATGTTTCTTGGTTTTGTTTGAAGTAACTGTTTAAAGCTACTTCACTACTTATTGTACTTCATTATATTCTGAAATACAGCATACATTCAAGATTGTATTTATGAATGGAAACTACGGTACTTAGTTTTAATAAAATTAACTGAAACTGTAAAGAAGTACTCCATGCAGAGAAACTATGAAGAGCCTACTTTCTATATAACACACTAACGAGTATGCACCAGGTTGTCCACACTGGGTGCTGCAGGTTTGCTATTCTGGTTAACCTTTATGCTACAAGCAATTCATATATCAGATAGTTCACTTGCTTCAGGGGAATCATGAGCAAGAGCTGCTTTACTTTTTTTTCCCAACAGTCTTCCAGATCTGCTGTCTATTCCTGTCTACAGTGATCTGGCAAGGAGGCAGCCCTGATCGAACACGGGCTACATGCTCGTCACTGTAAACTTTCTCATCTAACCTCACAACAAGCCTATAAGGTAAATGTAAATATGTTCATTTTGCAGGTGGGGAAATGAAGAGACACTTGGGGCAATCTGCCTGCGTCAGTTCTGAATTTAAGCGTCAGGAAGGCAAGGGTATTCCCAGCGCCTAGATCAACACCAGGGCCACAACACGCACTCTTTGGAGCCTACACTCTTTCTACCACAAACACAGACGAAAACAAAAAACACTACAAATAAAAGAGCTCAAAGTCATCTGCCACTTGAACTCCTTCGCAATTCTCCATAGTGTAGGCACTCAAGTGCTCATGTGGGTCTGCTCCTCGACTCTGGACCACAGAAGTTGTTCTAGAAAAATAACCAATTTTGCAATTTTGCTCTGCCTAGGTGTTAAGACTGGGAGGGCGGGGGGATTTTTGTGATTCCCTTTATGTTGTACTGGGTTTTTAATTTTTTTCTATAATAGGTATGTTACTTTTGTAACCTGTAAAAGTTATTTAAAAGTAAAATTAAAATCAAGTAAAAACACTTAAACACTAGAAAACAGACCTTGGGGCACCAGGGTCTATCACCTGCACCACGGCCTTAAATCTAGCTCAGTTCAATGCCAGGGGATATTAATGACATGAACAGCCACATGACTACCCCCATTTCACCAGACTTCTAAAACCCAGGACACTATTTATCCACTCAAGATAAATCTGAGGTAGACTTGGAATCTAAAATTGTGTAACATGAATTTAACTTTGAGCATTCCCCAGCCTTGTAAATGTAAGGTTTTTTCTCTTTAATCACAATTCTGAAAATAAATATAAGCTTATAAATGGAAATTCCACAAAGGAAAAAAAGAAAAAGAAAAGTATCTATTCATAAAAATAAACACAGAGAACTTTTAAACCAGAGCTTATACAAAAGCTTACCCATTCAAGTTTACACAGTCAAGACCCTACAGTCATCTAATTTCAAGTCTATCAGAGATTAGCAAAGATGAGCAAAAGCAGAGAATTATTAGACATCATTCATTTGTACTAAGTCTGTCAAAATATCCTCAATGGAAAGTCAATGAAAGATTTTTGGTGTGGTTCAGATAACCCCAAAAATTTCCCTGACAGATGGGAAAAGTGAAGTTGTTTTATTTATTTTTTAATCCTCACCCAAGGATATTTTTTCCATTTATCTTTAGATAGAGTAGAAGGGGGGGTGGGGGAGAGAGAGAGAGAGAGAGAGAAACATCAATGTGAGAGAGACACATCGATTGGTTGCCTCCCTCATGACCCGACCAGGGCCAGGGATGAACCGCAACTGAGATACATGCCCTTGGCAGGAATTGAACCCACGACTCTTTGGTCTGAGGGCCAATGCTTCAACTACTGAGCCAATGCTCTAACTGCTGAGCCAAACCAGCCAGAAACTTTTGCTTAGGCATCATAATCCTGTTTCATGTTTCACCTGGAAGCCTAAAATAGAAACATGGAGATGCTGTGTTGAGGAGAGGGGTAGGGCCTGGAGACCCTTGAGCTCCTCCAACATTCCCAACTGTAATTCTCTTGATATGCCCCTAGGAAACAGCTCAGAGGACGTGCTTCAGAGTAGGCCCCAGGAGTTTAGACAATTAAAATTAAATACTTTTTCACCAAAATGTATAAAAAGTTATTTTTATAAATAAATCTATTAAAGTTATTTCATAGGTTTCCCCCACCCCTTTATTTAAATTTTGCCCCCATGAGTTTTTCTTTTTCCATGTTTGACTCCGGCTACCACTTGTCTTGTAATAAGGGCTCATGGAACACAAAACAACTCTCCAAGGAGCAAAGATAATTAACTGAAAAACTAAAAGACAGGCTTCCTTTTAAAATGTATGCTATCTTTCTAAAGTGAAAAGTCATATTTCTGCTAATAAATGATTCCTAGATCACACAAGTTTAAATACATCCATATTTCAACATGTTCGCAATAGCAAATCATGGTTTCTCTGGCATTAAAACGAGTTTGAGAATCAATTCTTTGGAGTAAAATCATCCCATGCCCCTTATGCTGGCACTCATATTCCAGGTATCAAAGAAAACATCTAAGTAGGTTGGTCTCCATGGAGGTCACTACTGACCAACAGAGCTGGATTCCTAGGCCTAGAAGATAACACTTATCTAAGGACACCTTACCTAAGCCACAACCCACCTCCTTTCCTACCAGGCCATCTCTCCCTCCAGACAAACCTCCATTCTAGCCACCCTGGACACCATGTCTGGAGGCCCATCTTTGACCTCCTCCTGGATCTACAATGCAACATTTTAACAAGAAAATGTCTGCCACCTTAAAAGATATCATTGAAAGACAAAGTGAGTCCACTGTTTTACAGTAGCCCTAGCTGTAGGGGTCCCAAGTTTTAAATAGAGTCCTGAATTCAGTCACTGAAGGAATACCTAAGACAAGTCTGAAGAGTAATGTATAAGCAACAGACACATAAGCTGAAAGGGCTGAAAGGAAACAAAGTTTTGCCACCCCAAAAAACTGCGCCTTTTGAGCCCAGCGGGAGTGGTTCAATGGTTGGAGCATGGTCCCATACATCAAAAGGCTGCAGGTTCGATTCCCATTCAGGGCATATACCTAGGTTGCAGGTTCAATCCCCATTCAGGAGTCAACTGATCGATATTTCTCTCTAACATCAATAAACAGCCCGGCCAGTGTGGCTCAGTGGTTGAGCGTCGACCCATGCACCAAGAAGTTACCAGTTCGATTCCCGGTCAGGGCACATACCCAGGTTGTGGGCCAAATCCCCAGTGGGGGGCATGCAGGAGGTGGCCAATCGATGTTCTCTCTCATTGATGTTTCTCTCTCTCTCTCTAAAATCAATAAAGAAAAAAAATATAGCCCTGGCCGGTTTGGCTCAGCGGTTGGAGCGTTGGCCCGCGGACCAGAGAGTCCCGTGTTGGGTTCCCGCTAAGGGCATGTGCCTCGGTTGCAGTTTGTCCCCGGCCCTGGTTGGGGTCTTGTGGGTGGCAGCCACTCGATGTGTCTCTCTCACGTCGATGTTTCTCTCTCTCTTCCTCCCTGTCTCCCTCCTGCTCTATCTGAAGATGAATGCAAAAATGTCCTCTGGTGAGGATAAAAAAAAAAAAATATATATATATATATATATATATATATATATATATATATATATATAAAATCAATAAGCATATCCTTGGGTGAGGATTAAAAAAAAACAACTGTAGACACAGATACTAATAAGTTTTTACCCATATCATTAAACTGATACTACAATGAAAAAAATTAATTGTTCACCTTATAATCAGGGTGTCCACATAAATTATTGTCCAAACTAGGGCTTCTGAGAGTGAAAGGGGGTGATATTAATAATTATACCAGACAAAAGAAGTAATCCAGGTGTTAAGGTCAAACCAGGACATACAACTTCTTAATTTTTAGATTCACTAATAGTAGCTTCTTTTTAAAGGGCTCCTCAGGAAGGCTGATTAATTAATGGTAAAAGAAAACAATACTTTTTATTCATGTAAAGGTGTTTCCTCTATCTCATCATGTAACTGGCAGAGCACCATAGGTGACTACTGTGCTTGAGGGGTGCAAAGCTATATAAAACATGGTTCCTGACCTCACAGAGTTTACAATCCAACGCAGTGGATGACACAAGTACCTCCAGATGAGAGAGTGACAGTGCAAGCGTTACAGATGTGAAGATGACCAGGGAGGCTGAAGGCCACCAGGCAGGCAGAGAGGAGGGGCAGCTAAGTAGAAATTTCAGAAGCAAAGGTGTACAGAGCCCATTATAGACAGTGGACCAAATGGGAGCAGAAAGCTTGTGTTGTGGGCAATATGGTGACAGAGTCACTATCTGGAAAACCATACTGAGCTAGTGAACACCTGTCTGAAAGGGTCTGAACAAAACAGTGCTTCAGGAAGTTATTCTGATGCCACAGTGGACTGGAGGAGGCAGAGAGAGTACTGAGAAGTTTCCTCCAGAAGTCTAGGACTAATAAAAAAAGAATATAAACAGGACATACAAATGGCCAAGAGACACACGAAAAAATGCTCAAAGTCACTAATCACCAGAGAGATCAACAAACAACAAGTGCTGGCAAGGATGTGGAGAAAAGGGCACCCTAGTACACTGCTGGTGGGATTGCAGACTGCTGCACCCACAATGGAAAACAGTATGAAATTTCCTCAAAAAAATTAAAAATTGATCCGCCATTTGACCCAGTGATCCCACTCCCAAGAATATATCCTAAGAATCCTGAAACACCAATCAGAAAGAATGTATGCACCCCTACGTTCATAGCAGTGCTATTCACAATAGATAAGATCTGGAAACAGCCCAAGTGTCCATCAGTAGATGAGTGGATAAAAAACGGGGGTATATTTACACAATGGAATACTACGCAGCTGTAAAAAAGAAGGATCTCTTATCCTTTGCCACACAGCATGGATGGAGCTGCAGAGTATTAGGCTAAGCGAAATAAGCCAGTCAGAGAAAGACAAGTATCACATGATATCACTTATATGTGAAATCTAATGAACAAAATAAACTGATGAATAAAATAGAAACAGAGGCATGGAAACATGGAACATACGGACAAACCTCAGAGGGAAGCTGGAGGGGAATGGTAAGAGATTAACCAAGGAATTCACATGCATTACCCATGGAGACAGCCAACAGGGTGGTGAAGGCCTGGGGAGGGATGGGAACTGGGGGGTAGGGGGGCATTGTGGAGGAGGAGGGGGTAAGGGGGGAGGTGGGGGGCAATGAGAGGGGAAGAGGGGGACATCTGTAATACTCTCAACAATGAAGATTTAATAAAAATAGAAATAATTGTTAAAAGAGCATGAATGAAGGTGGTAGTAGTGGAAATGAAAAAAGTTTGCACAATCTTCTACAAGTCTATTTGTGAAAGAAGAATTTAATATTTTTATGTATTAATCAATTAACATACCTTAAAACTTCTTAAGAAATTAGAGTCATGCAGAAAACTTAGGACAGTAACTACTGCTTTCCATACCTTGAAATGATAACAATCTCTTGACAAACCTGAAAACTGGCAGTTTACCTGTTACAATCTTGAATGCAGCCACTGCAGTTTCCTTCCTTTAGGTAACATGCTGCTCTATTTGAATATAAGATACTTCGATCATCTGCACTTCCACTTCCACTTCCTAAAATCACATTTAATTAAACACAGTTAAAATCCATTAGCAAAATCAAGTTCCCCAGAATTACAAGACGACTGAGGTCTCCCGTGGCACTGCAGTCCTACAGACTGCTGATAATGCAGAGCTCCGAGGAGCTGTGTGTCCGCAGCGGCCACATGGGGAAAGCCCGTAAGGGGACAAACGTACCCCGCCGGGACACATGCCACGGATTCCTAGGTACAGACTGCTCCCTCGGGTCGAGTCACGCACCGCCCTCAGTCACCAGAAAGAAATGCACAGACTCAAGCGCCTGTCATTCAGGAGGTGGCCTGCGCCTCTCTCGTGGTGGCCCCTTTAGGTCCCACGAAGCTCGGCCGAGGGTCCCGGGGAGTCCGGGGGCGCAGCTCACCTACCTGCCGGCTCCAGCAGCGCGATCGCCGCCGAGTACTTGAGCGCCGCCTCGGCGAACTGCCCGGTTTTGAAGAGCTCGTTGCCCTGGCTCTTCAGGCCGGAGGGGCCAGCCGGGGCGGCGGGGGCGGCAGGCGGTGCGCCGGGCTCCGGGGCCGCGTGGGCCGCGACGGGGTCCCGGGCGCCCCTCCCGCCGCCTGGGTGCCCGTTGGCGCCGCCGGCCGTCGCCGGAGCCCGCGGGCGGCCCCGCTTGTCCGAGCCAGCCCCCGGCGTGCGACCCCGCCGCGATGCGCCCTTCTCCAGCCGCTTGCCGGCCTCGCTTTTGCCCGTCATCTTCCTCTGGATGTTGCCCATGGCGCGGGGCTCTGCGGCGCGTGCGGCTCCCGCCGGCTCCGGGTCTTCTGTGGGAAGTGGATGCGGGAAGTGGGTGTTTGCATCATCAGGAGAAACTAGCGCGCGCCGCGGGGGTGCGGGGCGGGGAGGCAGGCGCCAGCCCGCTGGGCGGGCCGCGGGGAAGCCGGGCAGGCGCCGCCCCCTCGGGCGGAGTCGGCGGCTCGGCACCTCCAGGGCCAGTCCGCCGAGGGTTGACCGCCAGGCGCGCGCGCCCGAGCCCCTGGGGCTTCGCGGGCTGTGGACCGAAGCCAAACCCCTATTTAACTCTTTAAACACGGAAGGGCATGTGACTTGAAAACAGGCATTTCAGAATCATTCCCTTCATCAAAGCCAGCACGCAAAGGTAGATCTTACAAAATACCCACCTTTCTAACATCTACAATTTATGAATGAATGAATGAAGTTACTAAAACTTGAATGCAATCATAGGGTACCCAAGGTTAGGGTACCCTTTCCTTATGTTAAAGGACTAGGAGAAAAAGATCGCTTGACAGAAAAATAAAGTCCAAGTGATTTTTAAGTCGCTTTAAAGTGAATTTAGCAAAGTCACATAAAATAAGCACCTAGTTTTTAAAGTGAGCCTTTAAAAGACAGTAAGGTTTTGACCCTGGCCCTGTAGCTCAGTTGGTTAAAGCATCGTCCCCATAGACCAATGTTGTGGGTTCCATCCCGTCAGGGTACATACAACAATCAACCAAAGAATGCATAAATAAATGGAACAACAAATCAATGTCTCTCTCTCTCTCTCTCTCTCTCTCTCAAGTCAATAAATTTAAAAAATTTTAAAGACAGTAAGTTTTCCATTGTGATACCTTATTCAAACTTTCGGGTATTAATCACAGCTTTAGTTGATTATTGAACCCACTGATGAATAAATATTTCATTGATGGGTGTCTTATCAATATTTTATACAAGGCAATTCATCATTTTGTTAAAGAAAAAAACCACAGGCCCAAAATGGCGTCACTTGTGCTAAAAGCCCACCAAACCCAGACTTAATGCCTGATCCAATTACAGTTTCAAACTCTCCCAGAAACATAATCTTGATCAACCAGTATGGAATTTTTTGGTCAAGCCCCAGTAAGGTAATCTGTCAGTGGATTCTCTACATCCCCCTCCCCTCGAAAGAAAAAACAATCTGCATAAAAATCCTTCCCAATTCTCTTTCCCCACAAAAAAAACTATGTCCTGACCCCAAAATAACCCCCTCTTTTCTTTCATTAAGAGATCCCTGACCTACCCAGCTTCCTTTAAAAACCTTCCATTTTGTACAACTCCTGGGAGCACCCTTCTAGTTGCTAGATGGGATACTGCCCAATTCATGAATTGTTTGATGAAAACCAATTAGATCTTCAAATATACTTGGATGAATTTCATTTTTTAACAACTTCAAAGCACTGTTAAAAAGCACTTCCAGCCCAGCCGGTGTGGCTCAGTGGTTGAGCATCGACCCATGCACCAAGAGGTGACCAGTTCAACTCCCAGTCAGGGCACATGCCCAGGTTGTGGGCCCAATCCCCAGTGGGGGACATGCAGGAGGCAGCCAATCGATGTTCTCTCTCATTGATATTTCTGTCTCTCTCTCCCTCTCCCTTCTTCTCTCTCCAAAATCAATAAAGAAAAAAAAATTTTTTTTGTAAGCACTTCCAAGCTTTTTCTCTTAACAAATTCTAAACTGATTCTTAATGGATATATTTTCCATTCTGTTTCATGAATGGTAAAGCCAAAATTTGAAGCATAGAGACAGAGGGAATGGAAAACCACAAGTATTTAAATAAAAATCAGTAGATGTCACCTTAAGGCCAGCAGTGAGTTTAAAACACTAATATACAGTTTTCTCTATAGCAGAATAATATCCAATTTTGGATCACTAACCAAAAGGAGGTTAGTTATTAAAACAATAAAAAGATCTTATAATAGTGATAAATCCCCATATTGAACCCAGTAGGATTATCAGAGCAAGACTCCAGTCTTCCTCTGATATCTGCTACTCAAGTCCCCACCCAGAACAGAAACAGATGGAAGCACAAGTCAATGTCAGCAGAGACAATGGACAACTTAGTATTATTGTCCATTCCCTTGTATGTTATCTTCTCATGTCTGACCAATAGTATAATATAATAGCTGCAGTTTATTTAGAAGTTAATATGGGTCAAGACCTTCACATATCAGAGGGATGGGGGTGGGAGGGGTGAGAGGGGTGGAAAGAGATAAACCAAAGAACTTATATGCATATATGCACAACAAATTGACAGGGACATCAGGCTGGGGAAGGCAGGAGGCGGGTGGGAGCGGGAAGGAGTGGGTCAATGGTGGAAAAGAGGGGACATCTGTAATACTTCCAACAGTAAAAAAATAAATACAATAAAAATTAAAATAAAATAAAAAGACTTTCATATACATTATCATTAATCTTCATACTACATAGTATCATCCTGCTTTAGAAATGAGGCAAAAGAGACACAAGAAAGTAGCTAAGGAATTTGCTCAAGCACAGACATACCTCTTTCTTTAAGATGCAAATGTCACAGAACAACTTTGCCAGTCTCTGTGAAGGTAAACAGAAGCCAGAACATGAAAGTCCTGTGAGTCCTGTCAGGTACTGCACTATCTGACATTCCAGAGGAGTTGTTCAGGAGGCAGCTCCAAATGTAGATCAGAGGAGTGGCCTTATTTAAAGACACTGACTTGGGAGTTGCTGGCATATAAAGAATCATTGAAGTTTGGATGGATTGGGACACTCAGATCTTCCAAAGGCTCCCTGAGAAATACTAACTCTCAAACGATGATCATAGGAAGAATCTCCAATGGAGATGGAGGAGTACCTAAAAATGGCTTCAGAAACCAAGAAGAAAAAATATTTCAGGGATTAAGGAGTCAGCAATAATTAATATCAAGGGAAGTAATGGCCAACAATGTCATTTGCACAAGGACTGAAGAGAACCAGTAGCTCTAAAGACCACAAGGAGTTCAGCAGCCTTGGGTGGTAGTTTGGGTAGTTAGTAGATGCAAAAATCCTCAACAAAATACAAGCAAACCAAATCTAATAGCATATTAAAAGGATTATACACCATGACCAAGTGAGATTTATTTCAGGAATGGAAGAGTGGTTCAACAGTAGAAAATCTATGCAACATACCACATTAATAGAACAAGGGTAAAAACCACACGATCATAACTGAACTGAAAAGGCATTTTGACAAAATCCAATACTCTTTCATAATAAAAACACTCAGAAAACTAGAAACAAAAGTGAAATTTCTCAACATAAAATACGTTTATGAAAAACTCACAGCTAACATCACACTTGTTGGTGAAGTCCTGAAAGCTTTCCTCTGAAAATCAGGAGCAAGGCAAGGATGCCATTTTCACCAAGCTACTCAGCATTGTAGTGGAAATTATAACTTGATCAATTAGGCAAGAAAAAGAAAGAAAAGGCAGAAATAAAACGTTCTCTCTTCATAGATGATATGATTATAGATAGATTCTTTAGGATTACATATCTATTATATATAATAGTATAATATAACATAAAAGAATTATATATTATAACTTATAATTATATATATATGTAAATATATACATGTTATTGTAATTACATACTGTATAAAATGTAACTTATAATTATATATAATATTTTATATATATATATATATATATATTCCCAAAGAATACACATACACACAAACAAACACGCTAACCACTACTAGAGCTAATAAGCAAATTCAGCAATGTTTCAGGGTATAACACCAACATACAAAAATCAGTTGTTTCTCCATAATCTAAAAAAGAAATTACAATAACAATTCCATTTACAATAGCATCCAAAGGAATAAAATATTTAGGAATAAATTTAACAAGGAGGTGAAGGACTTGTATATTGCTGAAAGTAATTAAATAAGTGGAAAGATATTTCTTGATCATAGATAGGAAGACTTCATGTTGTTAAGGTATCAATACTACCCAAAGTGATCTACAGATTCAACATAATCCCTATCAAAACTCCATACACTTTTTTGCAGAAATAGAAAAACTGATCTTCAAATTCATGTGGAATTCCAAAATAATCTTGAAAAAGAACAAAATCAAAGGACACACACTTGTAATTTCAAAACTTACTAAAAGCTACAGTAATCAAAACAGACTGGTACTAGCATAAGGAGAGACATATAGACCAATGGAATAGAACTAAGAGTCCAGTAATAAATCCATACATCTATGGCCAATTGATTTTTGACTAAAGTATCAAGAACAGTCTCTTTAACAAATGATGTTGGGAAAACTGGATTTCCACGTGTAAAAAAAAAGCTAATTTGGACTCCTTCCTATCACAATTAATCAAAATAAATCAATGACCAAAATATGAGCTAAATCATAAAACTCTTAGAAAAAACTTAAGGGTAAATCTACATGACCTTGGATTTAACCATGGATTTTATATATGAAACCAAAGGCTCAAGCACAAAAGAAAAATAAAGTGGCCTTCATCAAAATTTAAAACTTTTGTACACCAAAAGATATAATCAAGAAAGTAAAAAGACAATCCACAAAATGGAAGAAATGATACGCAAATTATATATCTGATAAGGGTCTAGTATCCAGAATATGTAAAGAACACTTACATTGCAGCAATAAAAAAAAGCAAATAATCTAACTTTAAAATGGCAAAGGACTTGAATAAACACTTCTCCAAAGACTAATGGCTAATAAATACATGAAAAGATGGTTAACACAATAAGTTATTAGAGAAATGCAAATCAAAACCATAAGGAATTATCACCTCACACCCACTAGGATGGCTACAATAAAAAAGCAAAACAGGCAAAAACTAAAAGCATTTCCCTTAAGAACTGGAACAAGACTGGGATGTCTGCTTTCACCAATCTTATTCAAAATAGTACTAGAAGTCCTATCATAGTGATTGGACAAGAAGAAAAAATAAAAGGCATACAAATTGGAAAGATGGAAGTGAAACTGTCATTACTTGCAGATGACATGATATTGTACATAGAAAGCCCTAAAGACTCCATCAAAACACTACTAGATTTAATAACTGAATTTTGCAAAGCAGCAAGATACAAAATTAAACATCCAGAAATTAATGGCTTTTTTTTTTTATCCTCACCTGAGGACATTTTTGCATTTATCTTCAGATAGAGTGGGAAGGAGAGAGGGAGGAAGAGAGAGAGAGAAACATCGATGTGACAGACACATCGATTGGTTGCCACCCACACAACCCCAACAGGGGCCAGGGATTAACTGAAACCGAGGTATGTGCCCTTAGCGGGAACCGAAACTGAGACTCTCTGGTCCGTGGGACAACACTCTAACTGCTGAGCCAAACCGGCCAGGGCTAATGGCATTTTTATACACCAATAATGAACTCTCAGAGAAACTTAAAAATAATCCAATTTACAATTGCAAGAAAAAAATAAGATACCTAGGAATAAACATAACCAAAGAAAAAAGACTCATAGTCAGAAAAATATAGGACGCTGAGAAAACAAATAGAGTAAGATACAAACCAATGGAAGCATATACCATGTTCATTAATTGGAAGAAATAACATCTTTAAAATGTCCATACTACACAAAATAATCTATAGATTCAATGTAATCCCTATTAAAATACCACTGGGAGAAGATTCCAAAATGGCAGTGGAGTGAATGGAAGCTACATAGACTATCTCCCAGGACCAAACTGGAATTATAACTAAAATGAAGACACTAAATTGAGCCTGGTAGGAACTGCAGAGGCATGAGAGGGCTGGGTGGGAGCCCACAGACAGCAGCTGTTTTAGCTGTGAGCAGCTCCCTCGGGGTTAAAATCCCAAGCTGGCTTCACAGCCCAGAGGGCCAGGAAAGAGCACTAAATTAGATACAGCCACTCACCTTGGGCTCCGGCAGAGGAAGGGTGGACTGGACTGGAACTGTGTGAAGACTTGGGAACTTGGAGAGCTGAGAGTGCAAGGGGAGTTTTGTGTTGAATCACTCCCTCACAGGACAGTAGCGATCTTACTCAAAGATCCCCTTCCCAGAGCCCTGGGGAGAAGAAACAGCCCCTCCCTCAAGAGTTTAACACCACCCAGCTGGGCCAGAGAAATGCAAATTCAGGCTCATTAACAGCCAGCAAGCATCTTCCCCTCCTGCTGGAAACCCTCTTACCCTGAACACCTGAGGGAGTTTTTCATTCGTTTGAAAGGCTACAACCCAAGGCTCATCAAGTAACTGAGACTAATAACCTCCAGGCCAAAAGCTAGAGGATAACTGAATCTTTCCTTGGCTTGCAAATCTACACAGGAAAGTAAGACTTGACAGTGGTGTTTAACATGGGTCCTCTTACACTCATCCAAACCCAGTAGAGGGAGCCACTACCAGCAGAACACCAACACCTACAGGGAAAATTTGACAGGCTCCAAAACCCACTGAGACAGCCAAAATAGTGAAACAAAGAAACAAATCCCAAATGAAAGAACAAAAGAACTCTACCGAAGAAGAGATCAATGAAATGCAGTTAAGCAAGTTTTCAGAGGTCGAGTTCAGAGCGTGATAATGAGGAAGCTCAACAGCATGACTAAAGAGCTCAACAGCATGAGTAAAGATATAGAAACATTGAAAACCAACCAATTGGAAATGAAGAATGACATAGCAGAAATAAAGAACACATTGGAAGGAATAACCAGCAGAGTAGAGGAAGCCAAGGACTGGATCAGTGAATTAGAAGACAGGGTAGAAAACATCACCCAATCAGAGAACCAAAAGAAAAAACAATTTAAAAAAGGAAGACAGCTTAAGAGAACTGTGGGACAACTGGAAACATAACATTTGCATCATAGGAGTTCCAGAAGAAGAAGAGAATGAGCAAGGGTTAGAGAATATACTTGAAGAAATAGTGACAGAAAACTTCCCTAACTTGTGAAGGAAAAAGGCATTCAAGTTCAAGAAGCACAGAGAGCCCCAAGCAAGAAGAACCCAAACAAGCCCACACCAAGATACATAATAATTAAAATGCCAAAAATTAAAGACAAAGAGAGAATCCTAAAGGCAGCAAGAGATAAGCAACAGGTTACCTACAAAGGAACCCCATAAGGCTATCAGCTGACTTCTCAACAGAAACACTACAGGCCAGAAGGGAATGGCATGAAGTAATTAAGGTAATGAAAAACAAGGATCTGAATCCAAGACTACTCTATCCAGCAAGGCTATCATTCAAAATAGAAGATCAAATAAAGAGCTTCCCAGACAAAAAAAAAAGGCACCAAGCCAGCACTGCAAGAAATGTTAAAAGGACTGCTGTAATTAGTAGAAGAAATAGGGAGAAAAATGTAACCAAAATAAACAAAAATGGCAATAAGTAAGTACATATCAATAATAACCTTAAACATAAATGGATTAAATGCTCCAATCAAAAGACACAGAGTAGCTGATTGGATAAGAAAGCATGACTCATATATATGTTGTTTACAAGAGACTCACTTTACAACAAAAGACTCACAAAGGCTGAAAGTGAAGGGATGGAAAAAAATCTTCCAAGCGAAAGGAAAGGAAAAAGAGCTGGGGTAGCAATACTCATATCTGATAAAATAGACTTCAAAATGAAGGCCATAACTAGAGACAAAGAAGGCCACTACTAATATTGAAAGGATCTATCCAACAGGAAGATATAACCTTGGTAAATATATATGCACCCAATATAGGAGCACCAAAATATATTTTAAAACTTCTGGAGGACTTCAAAGGAGAAATCGATAGCAATACAATCATAGCAGGAGACTTCAACACCCTGCTGTCATCACTAGATAGATTCTCTAGACAAAAAATTAACAAGGAAAGAGACTCTAAAGGAGGCACTAGATCAAATGGATTTAATAGATATCTACAGAGAATTACATACCAAAACTGCAGAATTCACAATCTTCTCAAGTGCATATGGGACATTCTCAAAGATAGACCATATGTTAGGACACAAACTAAGACTCTACAAGTTCAAGAAGATTGAAATCATATCAAGCATCTTCTCAGATCACAATGGCATGAATCTAGAAATCAATTACAACAAAAACATGCAAAAACATTTAAATACTTGGAGGCTAAATAGCATGTTATTAAACAATAAATGGGTTACCAAGGAGATCAAGAAAGAAATGAAAAAATTCCTGGAAACCAATGAAAATGAACACACAACAACACAAAATCTATGGGATGCAGCAAAAGCATCCCACTTATCTGAGAGGTAAGTTCATAGCACTACAGGCCTACCTCAAGAAAAATCTCGCCCTGGTCGCTTTGGCTCAGCGGTTAGAGTGTCGGCCTGCGGTACAGAGAGACCCGGGTTCAGTTCCCGCTAAGGGCAAGTACCTCGGTTGCAGTTTGTCCCTGGCCCTGGTTGGTCGTGCGGGTGGCAGCCACTCGATGTGTCCCTTTCACATCGATATTTCTCTCTCTCTCTCTCTCTTCCTCTCTCTCCCTCCCACTCTATCTGAACAAAAAAAAAAAAAAAAAATCTCTAATTGACTATCTCACCTCACAGCTTAAAGAACTAGAAAGTAAAAAAGAAAAGAAAAACCCAGAGCAAGTAGAAGGAAAGCAATAGTAAAGATCAGAGCAGAAATAAATGACACAGAAACTAAAAAACAAACAAACAAACAAAAAAAAAACAATTCAAAGGATCAATGAAACAAAGAGCTGGTTCTTTGAGAAGATAAATAAGACTGATGGACCCTTAGCTAGACTCACCAAGAAACAAAGAGAGAGGATCCAAATAAAATCAGAAACAAAAGAGAAGTAACAACTGACACCACAGAAATACAAAGGATCGTTAACAAATACTATGAACAATTATACGGCAACAAATTGGACAAACTAGGCAAAATGGACAAATTTCTATAAACACATAGTTTCCCAAAACTGAACCAGGAAGAGATAGAAAACTTGAACAGACCAATAACAACTAAGGAAACTGAAGATGTAATCAACAATCTTCCAGCAAGCAAAAGCCTGGGCCAGACAGCTTCACGGGGGAGTTTTACTGAACATTCAAAGAAGAACGAACACCCATTCTCCTCAAACTATTCTAAAAAATTCAAGAAGAAGGAAGACTTCCAAACTCGTTTTATGAGGCCAGCATAATTCTAATTCCAAAACCAGATAAAGACACTAAAAGAAAGAAAACTATAGGCTAATATCCCTGATGAACATAGATGCCAAAATCCTTAACAAAATATTAGCAAATTGGATCCAGCAATACATTAAAAAAATTATTCACCATGACCAAGTGGGATTCATCCCAGGGAGGCAAAGCTGGTACAATATTCACAAATCAATAAATGTGATACACCACATAAACAAAATGAAAGATAAAAACCATATGATCATGCCCTGGCCAGTTTGGCTCAGTAGTAGAGCTTTGGCCCACAGACCAAAGAGTCACAGGTTTGATTCCAGTCAAGGGCATGTACCTCGGTTGTGGTTCAGTCTCCAGCCCTGGTCAAGGTTGTGTGGGAGGCAACCAGTCAATGTGCCTCTATCACATCGATGTTTCTCTCTCTCTCCTTCCCCCTCCTACTCTATCTGAAGATAAATGGAAAAAATGTCCTCGGGTGAGGATTAAAAAAAAAAAAGTAAGTAAATAAATAAACTATATGATCATATCAATAGATGCTGACAAAGCATTTGACAAAATCCAGCACCCATTTCTGATAAAAAAAAAACAGCAATGTGGGAATAGAGGGATCATATCTCAACATAATAAAGGCCATATATGAAAAACCTATAGCCAACATCATAGTCAATGGGCAAAAACTAAAACCATTTCCCTTAAGAACAGGAACAAGACAGGGATGCCCACTTTCGCCATTCTTATTTAACATAGTACTGGAAGTCTTAGCCACAACAATTAGACATGAAGAAAAAATAAAAGGGATCCAAATTGGAAAGGAGGAAGTGAAACTGTCATTATTTGCAGATGACATGCTATTGTACATAGAAAACCCTAAAGACTCCATCAAAAATCTACTAGATTTGCCCTGGCTGGTTTGGCCCAGCGGTTAGAGCGTCGGCCTGCGGTCCAGAGAGACCCAGGTTTGGTTCCCGCTAAGGGCACATACCTCGGTTGCAGTTTGTCCCCGGCCTTGGTTGGGTCGTGTGGGTGGCAGCCACTCGATGTGTCCCTTTCACATCGATGTTTCTCTCTCTCTCTCTCTCTTCCTCTCTCCCTCCCACTCTATCTGAACAAAAAATGGACATGTCCTTGAGTGAGGACAAGGATTAAAAAAAAAATCTACTAGATTTAATAAACAAATTTGACAAAGTAGCAGGATACAAAATTAACATCAAGAAACCAACAGCATTCTTATACACCAATTATGAACTCACAGAAAGAGAAACTAAGAAAACAATCCCATTTACCATTGTGGCAAAAAAAAGTTGAGATACCTAGGAATAAACTTAACCAAAGAAGTAAAGGACCTATTTGCAGAAAACTACAGGACATTTTAAAAAGAAATAGAGGAAGATATAAAAAAGTGGAAGCATATACCTTGTTCATGGATTGGAAGAATTAACATCATTATAATGTCCATAGTACCCAAAACAATCTATAGATTCAATGCAATCCCCATTACAATACCAATGACATATTTCACAGAACAAATATTTCAAAAGTTCATATGGAACCAAAAAAGACCCCAAATAGCCACAGCAATCTTGAAAAAGAAGAACAAATAGATGGGGAGTTTCCCAGAAAGCCCACAAATTCAAATCCCCAGATCTAATCAGCCTGTCAAATAGGCAGGTATTTCTTCATAATACGCCTTAGACGGTCAGATGAAGAAAGCCTATCAATTGTCTTATCTCAGTACCTGACCCAGAGCAGGTGCTTAGTAATTGTCAGCAGTTATGTGAAATCCATTGATTATGCTGTACCTCAGTCTGGATAAACTAGGCCTGGCAACCCAGGTGGAGCTCTCAGGGGAACAGTATTCTCAGTCAAGATTATACAATACTAACTGCTGTATTTTCCATGGTCTTCAGTGCTCCCTGCATCATACCCCATAATGACCAAAAATTCTTTCTTGGAATGTAGTGGAATGGGAAACCACGAGCAAAGATTCCAACTTGATAATCTCCCTCCGGAGTTTAACATTATTTTCCTAATAGTGACTTGAATTTCTCCCATCTTGTCCAAGGCCCCAGGACCTCTTTTTACATGTCATCTAACAATGGAACTTGGTAGAAGTAAGCATAAGATAGTTCCAATGATCTTATTTCATTTTAAAAGGATGACTACTGGGCTTCCAATCATTTATTCCACCTAATCTTGATTTGCTTTTCTGATAAAAGGGAACTAACTGGTCTTAAAATATATATTCTTATCAAGACATTTTTGTTTTCTAAATCTTACATATTTTTATATATTCCCTAATCTAAAAAATAATTATGGGGACATGAATGACAATATCAGAAATGGTTCTCTTAAAGCTCTTGCTGCTTGGAGATCAGAATGGGATTATTGCTGGTCTTTGGGGCTCACCTTAGGGAGAAACACCTTGTCAATCTGTTAAATGATATTAAACACTACAGCAATCCTGACTCGGATTCTAATCACAGAAGTAGTATGACTGATTTTTTTTTTTTTAATGATTAGCCCTTTCCTATTTGTTTATCTCTATTTGTGATTAGGGCATTTTAACATTTTCCTTTCTCCTCCAGCTTTATTGAGATATAATTGACACATAAAACATTGTGTAAGTTTAAGGTATTCAATGTGATTATTTGATACACATATACATTGCAAAATGATTAGCATAATAAGGTTATATACAAATATCAAATCATTTGTTGTACACCTCAAACTAATATATCAATTAGATCTCAATAAAAAAAATTAACTAAGGCCTGGCCGGTATGGCTCAGTGGTTGAGCGTCGACCCATGCACCAAGAGGTCGCCAGTTCAATTCCCGGTCAGGGCATATGCCCAGTTTGTGGGCCAAATCCCCAGTGTAGGGCATGCAGGAGGCGGCCAATCGATATTTCTATCTCTCTCTCCCTCTCCCTTCCTCTCTCTCTAAAATCAATCAATAAAAAAATTTTTTTTAAATTAACTAAGAATGAATATAGCTCTAAGTGTAAAACATAAAACATTTAAAAGAAAAAAAAACCCCCACATGATTTAAGTTAACAAAGCACCTTAGATATAACACCAAAAGCACAGTCCAATAAAATTTTTTGATAAATTGGACTCTAACCAAAATAAAAACATTTTTTTTTCTGTTAAAAACACTGGTAAAAGAATGCAATAAACAAGCTACAAACAGGGAAAAAATATTTTCAGAGCTCATACCTAACAAACAACTTGCATAAAGAACATAAAAAGAGCTCTTGACTTCTGGTCAAGATGGAGGCATAGGTAAACGCAGTACTTGAATCTTCCCACAACCACATCATAATTACAACTAAACAGAACAACCATTATTCAGAACCACCTGAAATCTAGGGATTTAAAGAAGAATCCACTTTTTTTTTTTTTTTTTTATCCTCACCTGAGGACACTTTTTCATTTTTTGTTCAGATAGAGTGGGAGGGAGAGAGAGAGAGAAACATCGACGTGAAAGGGACACATTGAGTGGCTGCCACCCGCACAACCAACCAGGGCCGGGGACAAACTGCAACCGAGGTACATGCCCTTAGCGGGAACCGAACCCGGGTCTCTCTGTACCACAGGCCGACGCTCTAACCGCTGAGCCAAACCGGCCAGGGCAAGAAGAATCCACTTCAAAATTGGTAGGAGGGGTGGAGAGACAGAATGGGCTGGACCCATACCCACGTGTGGCAGATAAAAATTGGAAAGTATAGCTTGCCTGAGGAGGTTCCCCTTGAGGAGCAAGGGGTTCCAGTCCATACCAGGTCTCCCAGCCCAGGGTTTCAGTGCCAGGAGGAGAAGTCCTTATAACTTCTGGCTCTAAAAACCAGAAGTTTTTACAGGAGATTGTGGCTGAGTGAGACAGAAGGCTTGCTTATGTTTAGGTGTTCCTCTTAAAGGGCCATACAGGGACTTACTCAGACTAACTCCCTCTGAGCTCCAGTGCTGGGGCAGCAGCTTGAAAGGAACTAGGAACATATAGGGAGGAACTGAATTATCTGGCATCAAACTGGTGGGGCAGCTTGGTGCCAGACAAAAGTGCTAGCAGAGGCCATTGTTCCTTTTTTGAGACACCCCCCACCACAGAGTTGACAGGCAGGCACCATATATATGAGTCTCTATCAACCTGGCTCATACTGTTCACCCTGCCCTGATGATTCCCTGAGACTCTACCCCACCCAACTTGCAGGCCCACCCAAACTGTTTCCAGTGTCTTTTCCATACAAATGGCCTCTCTTGCCTCATGCTTTGGACTTTCCTAAAATCTCTCAAGCAACATCTGGCCTCCATGTACCTCAGACTTCTTGCTGAATGGCCCCTGGTATGGCACCAGTGGCAGCTGGCCTTGATTTGCAGCTTGGCTTTGCCTGGGCACCTCCAAGCCCAGCGCAAAAAACAGCCTTCTGCAGATCGCTCTGTAACTCATGCCAGGTGGCTCCAGATAGAGCCAGGAGGCCCCAGAGACAGTGTACCTGGTGGACAACTTCAGACCACACCAGATTACAACCCTACCACCTTCACGAGTGACACACTCAAGGAACGGACTCTGTGAGCACCAAAGCCCCATTGAAGCAAGTCTTGCTCCACAAGGTCTATCCCTAAACTGCAGCTCCTCTGCTATAGTCACAGCTGGTTCTTGCAGCTGATTGGACTCGGGGGGGGGTCAATCCCTCCTAGTGACCAGCAATCAAGGCTCAACTACAACAGGACAGTGCACACAGCCAACACAGAGGTGCACCTGGAGTGCCCAGATTGGGTGACTAGGGAGGCTGTGCCACAGGGCCCTACAGGACACCTACTATACAAGGCCACTCTACCAAGTCTAGAAGATATAACAACTCTACCTAATATATAGAAACAAACACAGGGTAGCAGCCAAAATGTAGAGACAAAGAAACCAGTCCCAAAAGAAAGAACAGGAGAAATCTCCAGAAAAAGAATTAAATGAAATAGAGGCAAGCAAACTACCAGATACAGAATTCAAAACAATGGTTATATGGATGCTCAAGGAACGTGGTGAGAACTTCAACAGCTTGAAAAAGGACATAGCAACTATAAAAAAGAACTGGTCAGCAATGAAGGATACACTAACTGAAATGAAGAATAATCTACAGGGAATCAACAGTAGAGCAGATGAAGCTGAGAATCAAATCAGTGATTTGGATTTGGATCAGTGATATAAGAAAGCAAAAAACACCCAATCAGAACAGCAAAAAAAAAACACAAAAAAACTAACCCCCCAAAATGAAAGTAGTGTAGGAAGGCCTCTGGGACAACTTCAAGCATACCAACATTCACAGCATGGGGGTGCTGCAAGGAGAAGAGAAAGAGTGAGAAATTGAAAACCTGTTTAAAAGATAATGACAGAAAACTTTCCTGGTGAAGAAAATAGACATACAGATCCAGGAAGAATAGAGAGTCCCAAACAAGATGAACCCAAAGCAGCCCAAACCAAGACACATCATAATTAGAATGCCAAAGGTTAAAGACAAAGAGAGAATTTTAAAGGCAGTAAGAGAAAAGCAGTTAGTTACCTACAAAGGAGCTCCCCTAAGACTGTCAGCTGATTTCTCAACAGAAACTTTTCAGGCCAGAAGGGATTGGCAAGAAATATTCAATGTGATGAAAAGCGGGGACCAACAACCAAGATTACTCTATCCAGCAAAGCTATCATTTAGAATCAAAGGACAGATAAAGAGCTTCCCAGACAAGAAAAAGCTAAGAAGTTCATCACCACCAAACCAGTATTGCATGAAATGTTAACAGTCTTTTTAAGAAGAAGAAAAATGAAGATAAAAAATATGAACAATATAATGACAATAAATACATATCTATCAACAATTGAATCTAAAAATCAAAATAAATGAACATGCAGAACAGAAATAGACTTATAGATACAGAGACCATTTTGACAGTTGTCAGGTGGGTGGGGAGTTAGGGGGATAGATGAAAAAGGTGAAGGGATTAAGAAGTACATATTGATTGTTACAAAATACTCATGGGCATGTAAAGTACAGCACAGGGAATATAGTCAATAATATTCTAATAACTATGTATGGTGTCAAATGGGTAGGAGATTTAGAGGGATTATCACTGAGAAAATTATATACTGTCAAATCACCAGGATGTATACCTGAAATATAATATTGTATGTCAACTGTAATTGAAAAATAAAAAATGATTTAAAAAAAAGAATATAAAAAGAACTCTCAAAAGTCAATAGTAAGAAAACAACAACCCAATTTTAAAAAATAGTATTTCAATTTCAACAGATACTTCACAAAAAAATGATATAGAAATGAAAAATAAGCACAGGAAAATAGGTTCAACATCATTAGCCATTAGTAAAATGCAAATTAGTATCACAATGAGAGACTACTAATAAATGGCTAAAAATAAAAAAATAAAATAAAACCAATACCAAATGCTGGCAAGAATGAGAAGCAGCTAGAACTTTCATATGTTGTTAATGGGAAGACAAAATGGTACAACCATCTGGAAAAACAGTTTGGATATTTCTTATAAAGTTAAACATACACTTGCCATATGACCCAGAAATCTCATTCTTAGATATTTACCCTAGGGAAATGAAAATGTATATTTACCCCAAAACCTACAAGTGAATGTTAATAGCAGCCCTATTCATAAATGCCAGATACTGGAAACAACCTGAATGTCCTTGAACAAGAGAAAGGATAAACAAACTATAACATATCCAAATAATGGAATACTACTCAGCATGAACCAAAGATCCATGCAACTACATGAATGAATCTCAGGGACATTATGCTATGTGAAGGAAGTTAGTCTCAAAAGGTTACATACTCTGATTCTGTTTACGGTATATGACATTCTAGAAAAGGTACCACTATAGGAACAGAGAACAGATAAATAGTTACCAAGGGTTGGATGTGACGGAAGGGTTTAGCTAAAAGAAGAGCAAAAAGGAGTTTTTTGGCATGATGGAATTGTTCTGTATCCTGAATGTGGTGGTAGTTACATGAAATTATACCCATATTAAAACTATGTACCAAAAAGGTCCATTTTTACTATATGTAAAAATTTTTAAATAATTCTAAAATAGTAGCAATTGATATAGTTTATAGTACATCTTGTTCCAGGTAAGATTTCAAATAATGTCCTCTAATTGTAAGGCACTTGGCTAATTATCTTAAGCTAAATATAAACCCTAAGAACATTTGCTGCCAGAACTTAAAATCTAGCTGAAAGATGAGTCTCAATCATTGTAAGACTTGTTACCTTAATTTCTCCCTTTTTTATCCTTTTAGTGCTCTGTTATTTCTCTCTTGTGCTCTTATTCTCGTTGTCCACTTCTCTCCCTCCTTTCTTTTCTGTCCCTTCTAGCTTAACTGATACTATTTTAACCTGAGGTATATATTTTACTTTATATTTTCTGTCATTAAAAACTTAGAACTTATATTTCTTGTTCTTTTTTTTAATAAAAATCAAAATATTCTCTCTCAAAATTAAAATATTCTGTCAAATTATTTAAAGTTGATTTTTATCTGTGAATGGTTTTCAAAATTGATATTTGATATTTCCCCTTGGTTGTTCAGGGGCTTTCAAGAATGGGGGAAGGGGATCCCCACCCCTCTAGTCAAATGAGTAGGCAGATCTTTCCCCTTAAAGCCGTTGTAACTTTCATTGTTTTATATTATAAAGATTAAGCTTTATTTAATTTAGATTCTTTTTAAAAATTATAGCAAAAGTGAAATTGCATTAAAGAAATTTTTTGAGAGGCATGCATAGCAATTTTTTAACAATGCATTCATTTTAGGCAAGGCATACCCCTTTGAAGCCGACACATTTGTTTGACACCAATAGCTACATACAAAACAATCATCTGAGAGAGATTTAACATTAACTTGCTGCCCTGGCCTGTTTGGCTTAGCGGTAAGAGCCTCAGCCTGAGGACTGAAGAGCTGCAGGTTCGATTCCCAGTCAAGGGCAAGAACCTGGGTAGCAGGTTCGATCCCTGGCCCCGGTTGGGGTCATGTGGGAGACAACCAATCAATGCATCTCCCTCACATCAGTGCTCCTCTCTCTCCCCCCACTCCCCTCTCTCTTCCCCTCCCACCCTCCCTTCCACTCTTATCTAAGAATTAATGGAAAAATATCCTCGGGTGAGGATTAACCAAAAAAATAAAAATAAAATAAAAGATTAACTTGCAAATGATGGCATCACAGACAGCAGACATTTGTATTTAAAGATGATATTCAGGAACTAAATTGAGTATTAGAAAAGGTGTCAGGTTAAGAAGAAAAAGGTTTGGGAGCTCACAGCGATATTTCTCTATGTCAGTCTCTCTCTCTCTCCCCCGCCTCCCTTCTACTCTCTAAAATTCAATGGAAAAAACATCCTTAGGTAAGGATGAAAAAAAAGATGAGTTAACTAGACATATTGTGATCATTTTGCAATATATACAAATACCAAATCATTATGACATACACCTGAAACTAATATAATGCTATATGTCAATTATACCTCAATAAAAAAAAAAAAGGAAAAAGAAAAACATGAGCTATATATTAAGAAAAAGATTAAGGAAAAACTTGCTTGTGGATTTACAAGGTAAAGCTATGAAAAGTTTGATAGACTAAACTCATCATATAAGAAGGTAGCATTTTACATAACCAAAAGAGAAAAAATGTTTTACTCTTATCTCCACTGCCATCTTCATGTTCTTTTTCACTGTCCTTTGCATTTTCATCTTCTGAGTTTTCTAATTCCTGAATAACCATCCTTTTCCCCTTGGTTTGAGTCTTAGATGAAGGTGCAGAATTTTTCAGATCTCTTTCAACCTCTGACAGAGTTTTCTGCAACATAATCACCATATTAAATAAGATGTTTTCCTTTAATAAAAAAGTGTAACTCTTCTTTCAGATAAAAATGTGAAGCTATTAAAAAGTGAATAATGATAACTAAAATAAAACTTTTTATGGTGGTCTGCTCCTTTTCTTTTTCAAACAGCTTTGTTGCTTCATCTGATTATTATCATACATGGCTGTTGTAAAAAACTTAAAGCATGATAAGTATTAAAAAGGAGAGAAAAAAATTTATCTGAAATCCTGCCACTTATATAACACTTGATATTCTGATGATCGTCTTCTAGATATGTTCACATGCATATATATAACATACCATTATAAAAAAAGGAAATACTAGGGGCAAAAGATGTGTTCCTAAACTGGGCCTTAAATCTAATCCTCTGAAATGCTGACTTGACAAACACAGCTGATACACTAGGGACTTAGCTGCCATTCAGAGGTAGATAACCCAACAGGTGTATGTGGAAACACTGAAACTTATTGTTGGAACACAGTTCTCCATGGGCTTCTCATTTCTAAATATACTGTGAGCAGAGCAACTAAACAACCTTTGCTCTACGCTATCTTTTTAAGAATGTTTGTACTGAAAACAGCCTTGGGAAACAGCATATTTCTCTTTAGAGGAAAGAGCAGGTTTGCTTGCAATCTGGGAAAATAAAGATGTTTCCATCTTACAGTGGTTGGGCAGGTTGCTTGTATTCCATGAAAGGTGGGGAATTCCTCAGCTGTGACACAAATCCACTGAGTGTGCAGCATCTACCTGGGACATTCTGTGCCACCCCCATGAGACCTGGGAGCCAGGGGAACTGACATGAACGTGAAGCTCATCAGCTTGCTATGCTTTAACAATGTCCATTGTGTCTGACCCAAGAATCTTGTATATTCTTCTAGGCCACCTTGTTAATTTGCAAGTAGGGTAAAATCTCAGACCCTTCACAGTTCTCAACACTTACTTCTACTCTTCAGGCCTTACCACAGATCCCTCAAGTCCATATCTGATTAATCTGCTGTCCCTGATGCATACTTACCATGTAAGTTACAGAGAGAAACACCCTTATGGCCATCAAGCTCATGCCTAATCCCATCTAGGAAACATACACTGTTCTGCATAATCAATTGAAATTAACTCAAAGAAAACCACTGCCTACAACACTGCAGGAAAGAAAAAAAGTAAGCATCTGTCCTTCAGAAGTAGGTTTACAGTTTTGAACAATTTAAGAGCTTGCTTTCTTCCACTTCAAGTCAATGTTAACACCTTGGGGTGTCTGGGATATATCTACTTTTTAAAGCTGTAACCTAATCCCCAACATCATGTATCCCGCAAGATTAATATACTTTCACATAAATACAGAAATAGTAAACTACAGAATTTGGTGAGGAATCACTTTCTGTACTTACTTTGGCCAACTCATTATCAGGTTCAATATCCAGTACTTTGCTCAAATCTTCTATTGCTTCCTGAAGCTTGTTTTGATGTTTATACGTAGTGGCACGGCGCAGAAGAGCTGAAAATTTACCAAAATAAGTTGTATTTTTTTTAACATGGCATTATGGTTAACATATTTCTCAAGTGGAAGAATATAAGTAGCACAGAACAGTTTAGGATGCAATTTTGCAAAGCTTAACTACACCCATGTTCATATTGTGGCACATATAGAAAATGATACTGAGGGAAACGAGAGGCTGCATCAAGCAACTGTCCCCTCCAACAACCGGCCCTTTGGCAGCCCCAGGCCCGGCCAGCTCCTCCAAGGGCGGACAGACTCCATACCTCAACTCTTCAGAGGCACCATGCTGTGCAGAAATACTGGAAGGCTTCTCATTAAACAGTAATATTTGCCTTCTTATAATCATCACTAGTATTATTTCACCACTTTATGAAAACTTTGAAAATCATTTATTCAAATTTAGTATATTACTGACCAGCATCTGGCTCAGAATATGGGATCATTAGTGAAATCTTTATAGTAAGCTCTAAAATGATAAGAAGGAGGTATTTCACACAGTTAACAGAGACTTCTGAGGATTAAATAAGCTAGGTTCAGGAATCTGCATTGGATTTTTTAATAGGTTTCAATGTATAATTTAATAATTATTCAATCTCGAAAATAAATGCCTTTCCAGTCCCATCATTATCCATTATATAATGAGAAAACTTTGTGTAATAAGTCATTATTTTGAAAAGAATCAGGCTTAGTAATTCTCAAAAGTGAGAAATCTATCTCTGATATGTTTTAATATGCTATTTTAAAATATAAATTTGACCAATTTGATGTTAGTCTTAAAATGAACCATGGAAATCTAAAGGATAAATCATTTTGTCATAAATTTAACTGAAACTGTAGTGGTATACTTTAAGTTTAGCTGTTACTATTACTACTCAGATTTCAGAAGGGACTGTCCATAAAGAAATATTCATGATATAACAATTATTATTTTTAAACTATATTATTAAATGACTTAAAATGTACAGAAAAGTTACAAAGATGACACAGAGTTCTCATATGCCTTCACCCTACTTTCCCTAATGCTAACATCTTACATAACTATGGTATATTTGCCACAACTACAAAAAAAATTTTTTTTTTAATCCTCATTCGAGGACATTTTTCCATTTTTTGTTCAGATAGAGTGGGAGGAAGAGAGAGGAAGATACAGAGAGAGAGAAACATCGACGTGAAAGGGACACATCGAGTGGCTGCCTCCCACACGACCCAACCAGGGCCGGGGACAAACTGCAACCGAGGTACATGCCCTTAGAGGCAACTGAACCCGGGTCTCTCTGGACCGCAGGCCGACACTCTAACCGCTGAGCCAAACCGGCCAGGGCCAAAAATTAATATCAGTATAGTACTATTAACTGAATAACCAACATTGTTTGGATTTTACCAATTTTTCCACTAATTACCTTTTTCTGTTTCAAAATAGAATGCAAATACTACATTGCATTTAAAACAATTATCATTTAAGTAAAAATTAAGTTGTAAAGAGAGATTTATTTATTCACTTAAGCAAACATAAGACTTCTTAAAGTTTTGTGACAATACTCATTACTAGATCTGGCTCTGTCAAATTTGCTTTCTAAATATTGAAGATTCTGGTGCTTAAGAAATTACTCAAACAACTTGGAATGAAAACATAAGGCCATAGTACAGTGGTTGAGTGTAGGCTCTGAAATCTGCTGTCCAGTGTTCAGTCCTGGCTCTGCCATTTGCTAGCTGTGTGATCTTGGTTGAGTTGCTTAATCCTTTTATGCCTCAGTTTCCTCTTTTTTTTAAATAATATTTTCTGCACCTCCACTGAGCTATTGTGAAAATTACCAGAATTAATAGATGCAAAGTGCTC
Organism: Tadarida brasiliensis; assembly: GCA_030848825.1. Lineage (NCBI taxonomy): Eukaryota > Metazoa > Chordata > Mammalia > Chiroptera > Molossidae > Tadarida > Tadarida brasiliensis. Next base: position 40,970,152 of record CM061272.1, on the reverse strand, counting down.
GGCATAGGGCCTGGCACAGTGGTGGTGTGGGCCCATCAGGGTATCACAAAACCTTTACCAGGCACCTGCCTAAACCTGGCAACCCACCCCTTCTCTGTGACAGAGACAAAATATAGGCACAAGACAACTTTACTGGTGAAAGGAGGGCAATCCATGACTATGACAGTTGGGGCTGATGCTCCCGGATTCTTCCCCCGGCCCTCCTATGGTTTCTGCCTACTCATGAATGTACAAAGGTGCATTTCATGTGAAAAAATTAAGTGTTTATATTTGTTTGAATCTAAAAATGTTTAAAGAAATAGAATGAGTCTAGTATAATTTATACTATTCCCTCTTGAAATGATTCCTTCTTAATAACAGAAATGGACAGTGGAGTCTGACTTGCATACTTTAGGTGTGGACCATGGCAAGGTGGTGCTGTCACTAAGACAGGAAGTCAGGACAGAGTATAAGTGGTTATGAACATGTTTAATTCAAATTGTCTATGGACATCTAGGTGGAAATGCCCACAAAACAGCTGGTAGATAGTTCTATAGTTGTGGTGTGGGCTTCTTATTTTATTATTAAATATGAGAAAATCTGTATTAAATTATACTTAAATATGTTTGAATAAAAAGTCACAGTTCAATAAGCCAGTCATAAAAAAATAAACATTGTATGATTCTACTAACATTAGCTACCTGGTATACATAGTGAAATCATAGAGACAGAAAGTAGGATGGTGGCTGCCAGAGGCTGGGGATGGGGAAGAATAAAGTTATTGTTTATTACATATAGAGTTTCAGTTTTACAAGATGAAAAATGTTCTATAGATGAATGGTGGTGATGACTGTACACAACACCATTAAACTGTACACTTAAAAATGATTAAGATGGATCCGGCCTATGTGGCTCAGAGGTTGAGCGTTGACCCATACACCAAGAGGTCACCAGTTTGATTCCTGTTCAGGACACATGCTCAGGTTGTGGGCCCCATCTCCAGTGGGGGGCATGCAGGAGGTGGCCAATCGATGTTCTCTCTCATCGATGTTTCTCTTTCTCTCTCCCTGTCACTTCCTCTCTTTCTAAAATCAATAAAGGAAAAAAAAATTTTTTTAATGATTAAGATGATAAATTTTATGTTACATGTATTTTACAAAATTAAAAAATTGAAAGAAAAAGCCCACAGTTAAATGTAAGCTTGAGATATTTCTTTAAAAATACATACATTTTATTGAAACTTCTGAGATTATTGGCTACTTCAATGCAAATAATCAGGGACTTAAATTACAAGTTAAAATTGAAATTTAAAGTAACTTTATGAAGGTAATGATTCCATATAGAAATTTGAGTTTATTTGAAATATTTTTAGTGTAAACACAATGAGTGTCTACAGTCTTTAATGGATCCTGCTGTAAATTTAAAAGCATTCTATTAATATATTTTACCCTTTACGTTTCCAGGTTCTAACTCCAAGACCTTTTCACAATCCTGAAAAGCACTGTTCCAGTTCTGTAGTTTGAGTTCTGCTTGAGCTCGATTATTATAGGCTGCCACAGTGGGAAGCACTGATAGGCTCCTATAAAAGAAACATTCATTGGCAACAAGCAGACCAGTGGTAAATACAAGAAGACAGAGAAACTCAGCTAAAGTGGTAAATAAAACAGTTATAGCCTGTGTTATGGGCAGAACTGTGCCCTCCCCTACCCCACCAAATTTATATATTGAAGTCCTAACCCCAGTACCTCATAACGTAACTGTATTCGGAGATAGTCTTTAAAAATGTGATTAAGTTAAAATGAGGTCATGAAGGTGGACACTAATTCAGTATGACTGTTGTCCTTATACGAAGAGGAGATTAGCCCTGGTCGGTTTGGCTCAGTGGTTAGAGTGTCAGCCCATGGACCAAAGGGTCACGGGTTTGATTCCTGGTCAAGGGCATGTACCTGGGTTGCAGGTTTGATCCCCGGCCCCAGTTGGAGTTTTGTGGGAAGCAACCAATCGATGTTTATTCGGTGAGAATTAACAAACAAAAAAAAAAAAAGAAGAGAAGAGATTCGAATATAGACACACACAGAGGAAAGACCACTTAAAGGCACAGAGAGAAGACAACGATCTATAAATCAAGTAGAGTGGCCTCAAAAGAAACCAACCCTGCCAACACCTTGATATCAGACTTCTATCCTCCAGAACGGTATGAAAATAAAGCTCTGCTGTCTAAGCAACCCAAACTGTGGTACTTTGTTATGGCAGCCCTAGCAAACTAACATAGCCTGCACCATCAAAACTAATAAAATATAATTCTATAAACATACTAAATCACTATTTAGACAGATACTTAAATATCCAGCTAAGAGGTTTTTAAACTTTAGTTGACTCAAGCTTTAGAGGTGACATGGGAATGTAAATAACCATAGATCTCCTATAAAACCAATGTAGCTAACATCAAACATCAAACACATTTTTTTGACTCCTTGGGGGCAGATTCCTAGCACAAAAATATGAAGCAGATTCCAACCACAACTAATATCCTTTAATCAGTTGTTATTGTGTTACAGACAAAAATTAGTTTGTAATAAAAAAGTAGATTTCACTCTAAGAAAATGATTGCAATTTAATCAAATGAATTGAATTGAAGGAAACAGAGGAGTCGGTGGAATGAGGAATACAGACTTGAAGAGAGCAAATTTTGCTAGATTAAGGGAATGAGTGCAAAATAATAGAAAGAAGAATTTAAAATCTACCTGACTTGCTTAAAAAAACTGATTTAGAATGCTGTGAAATAACATACACTTAGATATAGAAAAGAAAAGGGGATCGGTGCACTGAAAATTTTAAATCCACAAGAGGAATAGAAGATGAAAATGAAAAGTCACAGAAGTGTCCATTTACTAAGCTCATCGAAGATGAATATAAAGACAGTTTTCATTTTTTGAGACAGCAATTCTACTTCTGAGTATTTACCCAAAGAAACCCGAAACACTATTTGAGAGAATACATATACCCCTACGTTTATTGCAGCATTACTTACAATAGCCAAGATATGGAAGCAACCCAAGTGCCCATCAATAGACAAGTGGATAAAAGCTGTGGTAAGTGAAATATTACTTGTCCATAAAAAAGAATGAAATCTTCCCATTTGCGATAGCATGGATGGACCTAGAAGGTATTATGCTTATTAAAATAAGTCAGTCAGAGAAAAACAAATATGATTTCACTTATATGTGGAATCTAAAGAACAAAATAAACAAACAAAACTGAAATAGACTCATAGACACAGAGAATGGACTGGTGGTTGCCAAAGGGGGAGTGGGTAGGGGACAGTATGAAAAAGGTTAAGGGATTAAGAAGTACAAATTGGCAGTTACAAAATAGTCACAGATGTAAAGTACACCATAGGGAATATAATCAGTAATATTGTAATAACTATGTATGGTGCCAGGTGGGTACTGAAAATATTGGGGGAACACTTTGTAATGTATATGATTGTCTAACCACTATGCTATACACCTGAAACTAATACAAAATAATATTGAAAGTAAATTGTAATTGAAAAATAAAAATAAGGCCCTGGCCTGGTTGCTCATTTGGTTAGAGTGCTGTCTCAATATGCCAAGGTTGAGGGTTTGATCCCCAGTCAGGGCACATACAAGAATCAACCAATTAATGCATTAATAAGTGGAACAACAAAATCAATGTTTCTCTCTATGTCTCACTCCCTTTCTCTCTGAAATCAATCAATAAAAAAATAAATAAAAATTTGAAATGCATAAAGGTGAAAGGAGTTTTAAAAAGATGAATATAAAGAAGTTACGTGGCCCTGGCTGGTTTTGCTCAGCGGTTAGAGCGTCGGCCTACAGATCAGAGAGACCTGGGTTGGTTCTCGCTAAGGGCATGTACCTCGGTTGCAGTTTGTCCCCAGCCCCGGTTGGGGTCGTGTGGGTGGCAACCAGTCGATGTGTCTCTCTCACATTGGTGTTTCTCTCTCTCTCTCTTTCTCCCTCTCCCCCTCCCGCTCTATCTGAAGATAAATGCAAAAATGTCCTCGGGTGAGGATTAAAAAAATAAATAAATAAAATAAATATATATATAAAAAAAGAAGTTACATGGTTGGGTAGAGATTGGACATAGAAAATACATGTAAGAATAAATAATATGAGCACCTGACAATGAGTACTTCCCACTGCCAGGCACTGAGCACTAAACTCATTTAATCCTCATTACAATCCATAGAGGAGGTGTTACGGCTCTTCCCATTTTACAGATGAGAAAACAGATGCAACTGAAAGGTTAAGTAATGTGTTCAAGGCCACAGCTAGTAATGGGAAAAGTCAGGGTTCAAACCCAAACAGTCTACTCCAGCACTTGCTCTCTTTACCACGATTTTAATCCTGCCTGTTGTTTTATTTAATCCTCACAGCTGCTCTGAGGTAGGCACCCATGTAGCCTCATCACAGTGAGAAAACTGAGGCAAGAGAGAGAAGGAATCTGCCCGAGATCAGAAACTGGCAGTCTGGATTCCCTTAACCATCACACTATGCTTTGCTTCTTCAACTCTATGATTTCTCTAAAGAAGAAGAAAAATTGTGTTCCCTGTAATAGACAAGACATTCTCCCTGGTGTAAATCTACAACAGAAAGAACAATACCAGAGCTAATATCCACCTGGCTGAATAGGGGAGGCTGTACTGAATGAATGATACACCAATATCCTCTTTTATTTGTATGTTCACTTAACCAGTCTGAGAAAAACTTCTCTAGTGACACAACATTGAAAAAATGCTGTTTGGAAGGAAGAGTGTACAAAGTTTAGTTCTAAGGTGGCAGTAGTGATTCTACAAGCACAGCCTGTCTTAATATTTGAGGAACTTAGTCTACTTTTTATAGACTGTAAGAGCTTCAGAAGTTCATACAGGTATTTATTGAACATATACTATAAAGCAGGTACTTTGCTGGGGCTACAGTGGCATAAAAAACTGACCTGTGGCCTCTGCTGTTACAGAGCTTACAGTCCAGTTAGTATCAAATCACACAAACTTAAACTGTCCATCTAGCAAGGGCTACAAAGGAGAGGCAAGCTTGTTATAAGAGCCTTATAAATTGGGAGAGGAGGGAGGGTGATGGTGGGGGATGGATTAGGGTAAAGATTTAACTTAGCCTGGGAGGTCAGGGAAGACTTCTCCAAAGAAGTGAGACATGAGCTGAGCTATGAAGTGTACCTTAGAATTGACTAGACAATGAGAGGAGGGAAGAGTGTTTTTAGACAGAGGGCCCAGCATTTGTAAAGGCCTTGTGGTGAGAGGCAGCACCACACACAAGTACTAGGATTAGATCTATGCTATTTGGACTTTCTGTTGAGTTCCTTTTAGATGGCTTCTGTTTTCTCTGTAAAATAGGAAAGTTGGGACTGCTATCAAAAGTGGGGTGGGTGGAAGCTTTGAGAAAAAATATTGAGAAAAAAAACAAACAAACAAGGCAAGCACAAGTGAATGTATGATAAACCACAAATACAATATCTTGAGTGATTCTAACATAGACTGTTTAGCTTATTTATATCATCTCAACAATTAAATTTAAATGCTATCTTTTTAAAAAATCACAAGTTTAAACCACAACAAAAATCAGCTCGCCTTGTATAATATTTCACAGCCTCTTCATAATCTCCTGAGTTGAAAGCTTCATTTCCTTTTTCCTTTTCACGAGTAGCAAGAAAATCCTTTTCCTTCTCAGTTAGACCTAGAAGCAAATGTTATCTGCTTTAAGTAAACATATAATTTAATAGAATATTTTAAAAAATGTAAATCAAAGAATGCTTATTTTAACAGAAGCAGAAGACTATTAAATAAAAGAAAATAAAGGGTTTCCTAAGTTTAGTAATGTTTCTTTTCTTTTTTAAAAAGCATTCACAGTTTTTGAGGGTTTAGGTTTTTTGATGATTTGTTTTGTTTTGCTATACGCCTATGGACTTCAAATGAAAACAAACTGCTCCATCATTTTGTTTTGAGGCAAAAAGAAAATAAATTTGAGGGATTTGAAGGAAAAGAGAATTCAAAAAAAGGAATGAAAAACAAATGAATTATACTAAAAAAATAAGTTTGTAGTTTTAAGTCTTATTAAATTTAAGTAGCATAACTGTTACTCATATAAAATTAAGTAAAGAACAGATCTGAATTTGCTAAAAGTGGTCACTTTAGGAGAAAATGCATAAACCTTTAGTGAAAATCTGCGGCACTTAAAGAGAATGTTTTATAGTTTGACAGCTTTTATCATAATTTTAAAAATTTAGACTACTAAATTGTTATTTTTCCCCAATTACCTGCTATGTCTAAACTTGTCTCAATTTTAGACAAATGTGACTTGTTGTTTATTAGAGTTTTTTTTTTGTCGTCTTCATCAATTTTTGAACATTCCTTTTCCACGTCAAATCTTAAAAGAAAGAATAAAAACGGAAAAAAGTACAATAAAATAAAATGTATTACTGATATATTTGTATTGCTGTGCCTTTAAACTCACATTCCAAAAATCCATAATAGTTTGTATTATAAGTCATCAGTATTCTTTCTTATAAACCATATAATTTAGTGAGAACTTAAACATTAATCAGACCTACACTGTTGAGAATTTTGTAATTAAAATTGTGTCACATTTCTCTCTGTTTAAATTTTTGTTCTTTTTTATTTTGGATAGATATAAGGTTTATATTAGTTATTTTCGGTTGCTCTTATAAACAAAAAGATGGAGATTTTTATTTAATGAAAAAAAGATCAAGAGTGCTTTGACCGCCCGACTCATGTGGCTCAGTGAATTGAGGGTCATTCCAAGCACCAAGAGGTCACTGGTTCGATTTCTGGTCAGGGCACATGCCTGGATTGTGGGCTCAATCCTCAGTAGGCGGCATGCAGGAGGCAGCTGATTGATGTTTCTCTGTCATCAGTGTTTCTCTCCCTCTCTCTCTGTCTCTCTCTAAAAACTCAATTTTTTAAAAAAGTGCTTAGACCATACACTCTTAGTACTCTACTGAAGTACCTTGGTATTCTTGATATGTTCAGGTTTATAATAATTATAAACTTATTACAATATTTTACGGTAGAGAATTTTTCAGTGACAAATTTTACATAAAAAAATAAAAATAAAACATACTTATCCCACTCTGCATAATCCCTTGGAATTTTCTTTTTAGCTGGCCTACTTTTAGAATGTTTTTCCTAAAAGAATAAAAACATACTTTATGAGATATATTTAATATAAGATTAGTAGGTTTTACTGTAAATACAATGTGAAGTATTGGAGTAAGATATACAAATTGAATGAATAAGAAAAATAGATACCCTTGAAGTTATAATAACTCCAATATTAAAATTATTAACATAATAATATATAGCAGGCTTTTAAAAAGATTTTAAATTTGTAGTTAATTCTCAGAGTAATCCACAGGACTTTAAGTATATACATAGAGTTAAAAAAAACTCACATATGTGAAATGTGATTATTGGTGATTTTCTTATAATAAAAAGGTGCTAAACTATCATTCATTTTTTAAAAATCTAGGCACTAAAGAATACTTTGCTGTATTAGTCAAAACTGGTTTGTTTGCAATAAGAGATACCCAATTTGGACTAATGCTACTTAAAAACAATAAATTATTGGCTTATGTTAGCAAACCGATGGAAGAAAGGGCAGGGGTATTACTGGATGAAGGAGTCATACGGTCTCTCTCTCTCTCCAACTCTCCATCTCTCCCTATCCCTGGTCTCTGCTTCTTTCTACCTACTGATTTTGCTTTCCCTACTGGCTACTTGCTTTTTTCCATGTAGAAGGAAACATGGCCGCAAGCAGCCTGGGATTAAACCTTCACAGCCCTCCCAATCAGAAAGGAAAAGGAATCTTCTCTTCATCTTTAGAGAAATCCCAGGGAAGGACTCTGATTCCTAGCTTGGGTCACATGCCCATCCCTGACCAAGCACTAGCTCGGTGCTATTAAGCTGCCCAACCTAGGTCACACGCCCACTGCAAACACCAGAAGAGAATGGGAGGGAAGCAAACAATCCATTATGCTCACAAATAGTTTCTTTTAAGTTAGTCGTGCCCTGGCCAGTGTGGATCAGTTGGTTAAGTGTTGTCCCATGCACCAAGAAGTTGCTGGTTCAATTCCAATCAGGGTACATGCCGGGGTTACGGGCTCGATCTGCAGTAGGGGGCTTGCAGGGGATAACTAATCCATGTTTCTCTCTCTCTCTCTCCCCCTTCCTCTCTCTCTAAAATCAATAGGAACATATTCTTTTAAAAAAAAAAAGTTAGTGATAATCTGAAAGCATTTTGAATGGTTTTGTAACATTGGGTATTGATCATGTGGAGTTAAGCAGATCTTCCAAAGATTCATACATTTCACCATACAATAAAAATATATATATCTGCTAATATCTTCATAGAACTCATCAGAAAAGTCTAAGTACGCTTCTCAAGGGGAAATTTTTTGTCACAACCAGGTATTCAAGAGTCACACAGGAATATGAAATACTCTAAATTGTACTTGAATGCTCAGGTATTATCACCGGCAAAAAGCACTGTCAGTTGTTTTCCCTGAAGTGACAGGCCCACTTTATTCACTTTCAATGCAATGTCTGCCCCCACCCCCCAAAAAAACAAAACGAAAAACAAGTCTGAATAACCATACATTTTTGGAGTGAAATTTATTCCAGAAAAAAGTGGTGCCTTAACCTGGCAATTCAATCATACAAGTGCTTTTCTTGAGATAACAATCATATTTTACTTCACAGTGAAATGCTTTCCACATACTCCTATTTTGTCACACAAATATTTAAAAGATGTGTCCTCGAGATTCAAGATTTAACAAAATAAGTTTTATTGTTTCATTAAAGACATTTTTTTCAATTGGAATTTTTTACTGAGTCTGTACCAGTGGAGAAAATAATGACTACAGTACAGTTTGGTGCCACTGCCCTGATTGGTGCTAAGATTCTAGCAGTTCCATCCTCAATGCAATGTCAACCCAGTGAAAAAGACAAGGCATTAGCATGATTTTTAAAAATAGCATTGACTTTCTGGACCCCGAGGAAGGATCTCTGTGATGAGCAGAATCCAGAGCCCATTCTTTGAAAACCACTACACCACTAGTCTGTCTATCCCACTGCACTATAAGCTCCTTGAGGGAAGAGACCAAGTCTTTTTTTTTTTTCTTTATTGATTTTAGAGAGGAAGGGAAGAGGGAGAGAGAGATAGAAACATCGATGAGAGAGAACATTGATTGGCTGCCTCCTGCATGCCCCCCACTGGGGATTGGTCCCACAACCTGGGCATGTGACCTGACCTGGAATCGAACCAGCGACCTCTTGGTGCATGGGTCAACACAACCACTGAGCCACACAGGTCGGGCACCAAGTCTTTTTTTTTTTTTTAATATGTTTTTATTGATTTCAGAGAGAGGAAGGGAGAGGGAGAGAGAGAGAGAGATAGAAACATAGATGAGAAACATCAATTGGCTGCTTCCTGAACGCTCCCTAATGGGGATTGAGCCCGCAACCTGGGCATATGCCCTGACCGGGAATCAAACTGTGACCTCCTGGTGCAGGGGATGACACTCAACCACTAAGCCACACTGGCGGGTGAAGAGACCAAGTCTTATTCGTTGTTATCTTTTTAGAGCACAGACTTAGCACATAATGGGTATTCAATAAATACAAATTCATTGATTACAGATAGTGGTATCTTTACCACATTAAGGTGCACCTCAGTTACATGAGTAATTCCTAAAAGGGAGTAAAAAGTTCCAGGAAGATAAATTATCATAGGGCAGAGTGATGAAGGGCTATGGATATTTTTTAAATAAAATTGAGGATTCAAAGATGACATGAAAATAACAAGAATGAATGAACCTAGAATGAAGAGACTTGGTTAGCCATCCTTTTTGAAATGGAAATAAAAGAAAAAATGTAGGGCAGAAAGAAATGGAACGTGTGATCCATGTAATATCAGGGTCAGGTGGATGCCAAGAAGCTCGGTTTCAACTTAAAGTTAACTAGATGGACCTGGAACTCCAACAGGCCCCTTCTCTATGGAACCCATGGGTTAAAAAGGAGAGGTCTACATGTCAGAACAGGGATCACCACAGAGGAATAATCATAAGGGGCTGAAGATACGGGGAAAAAAACATGCACTAAAAAAAGAAGGACATCAGTAACTGCTAGAAAGTATCATTTAATACTTTAGATCCATAGTTAATTATGTAATGAACTATTTCCTCTCACAAAGGTCTGAGCCAGCGGGAGATCACATCCACAATGCAAGGCCAGTATAGAGCAAACCGATTTTATTGCATGCTATTGGGTGCAGGCGGTGAGCTGAAAAGGGGTCAGCCTTGAATAACAGTCGGGGTGTAGGTTATATACTTTTAGTTTCCGGCAGTTTCTGCTGACATATTCTGCCTGGCCTGTTGTCCACTTTGCAGTTGGACTGGTCTAGTATCTTGTTCTGCATCTGCTGGGTGATTCATTGCCTTGCGGATAATCCAGATAAGTTGTACTCAACAGAAGACTGAGCAAAGGTCATGTAAGCAACGCATTTTTCACAGTTTCTGCCTTTTGTGAGCTTTTACCTTTACCCTTTAAAACGTTACTAACCCTTTCATTCTCTACCTCTACTGGATACATAAATTATTCCCTGACATTCTCACACGCTGAATTGGATCTTATGTGCTCATCAATACTGGCCAGAGTAGAAAAGACAGAATAGCAAAAGAAAAATGAAGAAAGGCAGTAAATCTAAGATGCAAGTCTTCAAAAGAAAAAACTGTTTCATTCTGATTTCCAAGTGATGAACTATAGCCTACTCATGAAGATAACAGCGCATGACCAGTTGAAAAACAATTCCCTGCTCTCCTAGAGGACATCACACGTTGGCTACACTGACTAAATGGAGGTAGGTTTCTTAGTAAACAACAACCATCTCCCCCTACCAACCACACTCAACACCAAAAGACCTACTTTGGCAACATGAAGACAGCTGTTTGAACCACGAACTGGAGGCAGATTTTCTTCCTTTGCTGGAAATGTTCCAGTTTCATGAAAATGTATTTCATTTTCTTCTTTTTTAATTTCTGATACCCAACTCTGAGAAAAAGGGAGAAAAATGAAGGTAAATATATAACTTGAAGTAATTAACCAGGCATTAGAAAGGACTATACATCATCCAAGTTTCCTATTAGTCGGTCAGTGTTTTAGGTGATAATTTGATCATGCCACTCTTTCTACCTGGAATGCCCTTCCTATTCTTTTTTTATTTTGAGAAAATACACATAACATAAAATGTATCCTCTTATTCATTTTAAGTGTACAGTTCAGTATTGTTAAGTATGTTTGTAGTGTTGTTGCCCTTCCTACTTCTATTTATCTAGCAAGATCTTATTTACCATCCCTCCCAGCAAGCTTTCTCTGAACTTCCGGGTTGGGCTAAAAATGCTCCTCCTCCATGTATTAGCATAAAGATTTCAAATAATCTATTTATTGTTCATCTCTTCCACCATACTGTAAGTTCCTTGAGGGCAGAGCCTATGTCTTAATCTCATCTTTGTGATTCAAAAACACAGCATAGCACAATGTCTGTCTGACATATAATGAGTTCACAAGAATGTTCATTACACTGAATTGTCACAGGTGCCAGGAAAAAAACTGGGCAAGAGACATCTTTAATATCTATGAAATTCTACTATTTATCATTCAGCAAATACATAGTGAGGGTCTAATATTTGCCAGACATTCTTAAAATAGGCACTGGGATATGGCAATAAACTATATTATTTGTCTTGTCTGCAGAGAAGGCAAGGAGGAGGAAGGGGGGACAAACAGGAGAAACAGGAGAAGAATAAGAAAAACAGTAAGAGAAGAAAGTAAAAAGGAGAGAGGAGTTAAAGGAGTGAGAGAAAATGGGGAATGCAGGGGAACTGGTAAGGAAAGAACGAAAGGAGAGTGAGAAGGAGACTAACTCAAAAAGTGACCGAGAAAGAATACACAATTCGGGAAAAGCAGGCTCTGCAACTAAAACTAAGAGCCTCCTCCCCCCGCCACCCCCGAAAATAAAGCCAAAGAACTCTGGACATAAACCACTATTTTAATTATATCAATAACCAGATTTTCAAATTCAAGTCAATAAAATGGTAAAATGAGAAAGCTGATGAAAGTATTTAAAAACAGCATTCTGAGATAGAAAATACATTAGCTCAAAATTGTTTTCAAATGCATTATTTATCCCAGAAAAATGTGCTGAATAAAACAAAGTAAATAATTTCTCCAGAGTCCATTTAAAAAATTATTTCCTTTTATTTTTTTTAAAGTAGAAATCTTTTTTTTTAAAAAAAAAAAAAAAAAAGCTATGTTTTTATTGATTTTTTAGAGAGAGATAGAAACATCAATGTGAGAGAAACACTGATCAGCTGCCTCCTGCATGTCCCCTACTGGGGATCGAGCCCGTAGCCCGGGCATGTGCCCTGACTAGGAATAGAACCGGGACCTCTCAGTCCATGGATGACGCTCAATCCACTGAGCCACACTGGCCGGGCTAAAAAATTATTTCTTAAGCAAAATGAAACCACAAAGGAACTCTGAGAAAATATAGGTAAATAAGTATGTGGTGGAGATAAAGCTTTCCTAAGTATAAAACAAACATAAAGATCATAAAGGAGTAGGGAGACAGGAAGAGATTAACCAAAGAACTTATTAATATATACTTATGCATAGCCCATGGACACAGACAATAGTGTGGTAAAGGCCTGGGGTGGGGTAGGGGCTGGGTGGAAGGGGCCAAAGGGAGGGGAAATGAGGGACATCTGTAAATACTGTCAACAATAAAAAAATATATATTAACAAAAAGATCAGCCCAGCTGAAGTGGCTCAGTGGTTGAGCGTCAACCCATGCACCAAGAGGTCACCGGTTTGATTCAGGGCACATGCCCAGGTTGTGGGCCCAGTCCCCAGTGGTGGGCATGCAGGAGGCGGCCAATCGATGCTCTCTCTTATTGATGTTTCTATTTCTCTCTCCCTCTTCCCTTCCTCTCTCTCTAAAAATCAATAAAGAAGAAAAAAAGATCATAAAGGATAAAATCAAGAAGTGTGATTACATAAAAATTAAAAATTAATAAACATTAAATAACCAAACACAAAAGTGAAAAGGCAAATAAATAATTGAGGGAAGATTTAGAATATATATATGACAGAACTCTTACAAATGAATAAGAAATATGTCAATAGAAAAATCAATAAAGGGACTTCTCCTCCTGGTCCTGGTGGAGTAACAGGGACTGGATATACTCTCCTGCCTAAAACTCTAGAAACCTGGATAAAATTCATGAAACAATGGTTTTCAGACATTGGACAATAGGTAGCACAGGACAATGATCCCTGAAAGAGGGGAAACAGATGAAGTAAGTCCTACATTTGTCCCAACTTACTGCTTCGAGTTTCCAGGCTATAGCATAGGGAAAGGAATCAAACAGTCCTGTGATCTTGCTGAATTCAAAAGAGTTCAGACTTCAGAAAGGGCAAGATTGCAAGGATTTGAGGGCAAGATATCCAAGACGAGGTAGTAGCTAGACAGAAGTCTAAAGATAACCTCAATAGCACTATATCTATAAAGAAATTGAATTCATATTTTAAATCTTTCCTATGAAGAAACTGCCAGGCCCAGATGGCATCAGTGGTGAATTCTAGAAAACAACTAAGAAAGACATAATATCAATTATGTACAAACTTTTCTAGAGAGAACAAAAAAAGAACATTTCACAACCCATTCTATTTATTACCCTGCTACCAAAACCAGACAACAACATTACAAGAAAACTTTAGACCAATATATCTCACAATCATAGACATGGTCACAAAAATCCTTCACAAAATTTTGGCAAATCAAATCCAGCAATATATAAAAAAGATGCATCATGACCAAGTAGTGTTTAACCTGGAACGTTAACTATTGAAAACAGTGTATTATATAATTTACCTTATTAAAACACTACAAAGAAAACCATCTGTTCAGCTCAATAAATGCAGGGAAAAAAAACATTTCACAAAATTCAATAACCACTCATGATAAAAATCCTCATCAAACAAGGAACAGAAAGGAATTTCCTCAACCTGATAAAGGGCATCTAATAAATGTAAAGCTAACATTATACTTAATAGTATAATGTAATCAAAACAGTATGATACTGGCATAAAAACAGACATATACACCTATGGAACCAATTAGAGAGCCCAGAAATAAACCCATGCCTTTCTAGTCAATTAAAATTTGACAAAGGAGGCAGAAACATACAATGGGGTAAACATAGTCTATTCAATAAGCTGAATGATTTCCTCTAAGACTGGGAACAAGACAAAGATATCTGTTCTCACTTCAACATTGTACTAGAGGGCTCAGCCAGTGCAATAAGGCAGCCAGACTGGAAAAGAAGAAGTAAACCTTGCCCTGGCCGGCATGGCTCAGTGGTTAGAGCATCAGTCTGAGCACCAGAGGGTCATGGGTTTGATTCCCGGTCAAGGGCATGTACCTGGGTCGCACGTTTGATTCTGGTCGAGGGCATGTACCTTGGTTGAATCATATCAGTGGAAAAGTGTCCTCAGCCCTGGCCGGTTTGGCTCAGCGGTTAGAGCGACGGCCCATGGACCAAATAGTCCTGGGTTTGGTTCCTGCTAAGGGCATGTACCTTGGTTGCGGTTGGTCCCCAGCCCCGGTTCGGGTTGTGCGGGTGTCGGCCAGTCGATGTGTCTTTCTCACATCGATGTTTCTCTCTCTCTCTCTTCCTCCCTCTCTCCCTCCCATTCTATCTGAAGATAAATGCAAAAGTGTCCTCGGGTGAGGATTAAAAAAAAGAAAGAAAGAAAAGTGTCCTCGGATGAGGACGAAAAAGAAAAAAAAAAATTCAAATCTTTAGATCAACCATTTTGAATTCTAATCATTTATTCCAAGGAAATAACCAAATGGTACAAAAAATAATAAACAAACATGTTTATATAGTACTATTTATAGAAGCTGATTGAAAGGGTTCTCTCACAGGATGGAATATTGCTGAGTCATTTATAATATACACTGAGTGTGAGCTGATACACACACACACACACACACACACACACACACACACATACATTCACAATATTCTCCTGGGTGTAAGGAGCATCTAATACTACCTAAGTAATTACCACTAAAAAGCCCTTCACTAAAAAAAAAAACCCTTCACTGACAAAAAAGAAACCTAGAATTTTGGGTAAGTGAAGTAGACATATATACAACATGACAATGTCATAAAAACTGGTGTTACTCTGTACCTTTATATCACCATCAATTTTTTCCCATTCTCCTGCTGCAAAACTGGATGCTGTCACTGCAGGTTTATCTTTCCTCAAAGCTCTACTTTCAGGAGCCAATCCTTCAAGGCGCTTTTCACAAAATTCTGTAAGTTCAGGATAATATCCTTCCTCACCAGACCTTTAAAATATTTCAGAATTTTAGAGTTACCACTTTATTTAGAGATCATCTAGACCAGTGGTTTGAAAACTGGGTTCCATGGAGCCCAGGAGCTCTGTGGAGATCTCAGAGACTGTCCCCTCACAAGGTGGCAGGTGGGGCTGCTGCCTCCCACTCACCTTCCTCAACCAGCCCAACCTCCATTAGTATCTGTTAATCTATGCAGTGATGCAATGAAAGAAAAAAAGAAGCTCCAAAGACATAAATTTACATCACACACTTTACAAGTTAGATAACATTTTCTCTCCTCTTTAACACACATATGTTCATTTTGTACATAATTCCATTTTAAACTTAAAAATGGAAATTCAGTATTAGAGACAGGCAGAAAGTGAGACTTTGGACTTCGTTTCCAAGGAGGAGCTGCTAGCTTAACTTTTTTTCCAAAGGGATAGGAAGAAAATGGCAAAGGAACAGTTTAGAACAACATGACTCTAAATTTAACCACTCAAGAAATAGAATTCCTTCCTTAAAGTGTAAAATGGAGATATCTGTTTTTGTTGTTGTTGTTGTTTTAAGGAAAATCAATCTTTTGCCCTTATATTGTAAGTCTGTTTACTTTTCAATTTTTAGAAAAATAGAAATAAATCCCATTTTCAAATAAAATTAAAAATAATAATTCCAAGTTAATGTAATATAATTTAATTAAGTTATTCATAAAATTTCTTAGAACCAACATTATTACTGTGGCTTTCAAAGTCTTTAATCCCATAAACTTCTCATTTTGTTTATCAGTCCTTGATCAAATATAAATGAAAATGTTCTTACACTGCTGAGAAGAGCAAAAGGGAAAACAATGACATGCTTCATATTTCCATTTCAGAAATGATGAGGTTATTACATCAACTCTGGCCGGGGACAAGCAGGGATGCTTAGGGAGGACATGACACTAAAGGTAATGAGAGAGAAAAAGCGAAGGACACAGTGGTTAGATAGGGGGTCAGGGGAAGAAAAGAGGGCCATCGCAGAGCAAAAAGGAATACTACTGACGTCCTGGAAAGTGCTTCTGCAGTATCAGGCTACTCTCCAAGGGAAAACCCCTCAAGAAACCCGAAAGAGGTGGCACAGGGCCGTGTTGCTTGAAGTGGGTCCCTTGACCACCTGTATGTCAATCCACAGGCGCTTCTTAAAAACACAGGTTCCTGGGCTCCACCCCAGATTTCCAAAAGCAGAATATCTGGGAATGGAACCCTCAAATTTGCATTTTTAAGAACCACATGTATATTAAAGTTTAAGAATCACCACCATGGGGTTCTTAACCAGAGCAGACCCTGATTCCCCACCTTCTGGTCCTACCTACTGGCTTCCCCACCATCCTCCAAGTGACCAGCTCACAGTGAGTCACCTAGATGGGATTAAGTGGGAGATGGCATTAGGTGAGAGAGTGCGAAAGAACTTTATCAGTGTAGGCTGGTGAGCTAACCTTACCTTCTACTGGCTACTCTCATCGCTACTTTTTCCTAGACAATGTGCCCTCTTCAATACTAATTAGCCTAAGTTGCATGCTGGGAAATGACCCCAGCCAAAACACTCCAAATTAACCACAGGATCAAAACCACTATTTTGGAACCTAATATGGGAAAATGCAACAATCTCAAAATTTGAAAATTTCCTCCAACGTTTCTAATGTAGTTTCAACTTTTAGAAGGCAAGAACAATATAATTAAAATTGACAAATTGAAACACGAAATGATTTTTAAATGCTTACCTAAGCACATAAAGAATTTTTTCCAAGTGTTTAACGTCTGAACATTTTTCAATATACTTGAAATCCAAGTGTTCGACAGGAATCTTGAATGTTTTTGTTGTTCCAAAGCTCCATAATGATGGATAATCTTTGGTAGTCATGGCTGAAATATAGTATAGGAAAACAGTTATGAATCTTATATAATACTCAATATGAAAAGCAGTAACCATCTAGGTACTTCTATAATAATTATTTTTTATTTCTAGAGAAAAGGAAATGGATGGGTTTTTCCAAGGAGGATGGCTATTGATTTTAAACTCTCTCTCCCTGATAACAACAGCTAACATTCATGGAGCTAAATTACTCTGTACCATATATGGATTATCTCACCTAATCTTCACTTAAGCAATGTTGAAACACAATGACTAAGCAGGTTTTGGTGCTGTAGAGAAATAAGAAAAAACACTTTTCGTCTACCGTTTTAAGCTCAGTAACGGAGGCTCTATGAACTAAACTGATAGAACACACATTCACAGAAGTAAAGTTTTATTTTATATGCACATGGGGACTTCACAAAAAAGTGAAAACCCAAAGAAACTGTTCAGCCTGGGAGCCTATATACCATTTTAACAAAGGGTAATAAATTGTGAAAAAGTAATTAGACAAAGGGAAAGGGGTTTTGGCTTCTAGGAGTAAGTAAATATATGGGAGAAACTAATGAAAGGGTTATTTTAGTAAGATTTGTTTATGCAGGCTCATCTCAGTGCTGACTGTCCCTGACTGTGATAAGGGTTGCTCTCCTCTCCTGGTATAGGAGAGGTGGGAAGGGGAAATCTTCACAAAGAGAAATTTATGCCCTGCTTTTAGGCAGAAAGGGGGAGGGCAGAGAGTCCTTCTTGTTGATTATTAATTTCTTCAGCTCAAAATAATCCTTATGTCAAAGTGGCCTATTAGGGGGTGGCATATTCTGTTCGCTTTAGTACTTGAACTGCTTTTTTGGATATCTTTTAATGTTGACTTGAATGACCTGCTCCTGCTTTAGCTGTTTGTTAACATCCCAACCTTCCTTTGGGATTCAGCAGAAACATAAATAACATCCTTTCTGTAACTCTGAACCTCACCCTCTTCCCCATTCCCTGTAGCCCACTCCCGTTGACGAACAGCTCCCAGATCTGTGTTCTAATGTCACTCTATACATATCTCTCTCATGGCACATAGCACATTCTAATTTTTTCTCTTTCTCCTTTCTAGATTGCAAGGTCTTATTTTATTCATTTTCATATCTTCAGGACTAACATAAGTAGTGCATTATACCTCTTAAGAAACACTTGCTGAATTGAATTGGGAATAAGGAGGCTTTGCACAGTTTCATTCTAATGATATTACTGCTAATGATGATGATAATAATAACAGTAACAAATACATCGTTTTTAATGTGTGCTGGGCACCACTCTAATTCTTACACATATTACGTCATTTCATCCCTCAGCTACTGCATCAGGTAGGTTTTATTTTAAGTAGAGAACAGTAGTGGTCAATATTTATGGAGCTGAATTACTATATGTCATGAATCATCTCACTTAATCTTCAAAACCACTCTCATGAAGGATTTAATAATGACTTCCGTTTTACAGATAAGGAAGTTGATGTTTCAAGTATGTAAACTGCTCAAGGTCATATAAGAAATGAACTGAGGATTTGAATCTCAGTAGGCAGCTAGAGCCCGCATGCTTAATCATCATACCCATGATTTACAAATTTCAAGTGGAAATCCGTGAAATCAATTTAGTGAGCTTCGATCAGCATTATTTTATGTTGAGATAGAACATACCATTAAAGTTAATATTGTTTTGCAAAACTTTTATTTCATGTATATACAAACAGAAATTATAAAAATGTTTACAGCCCTGGCTGGTGTAGCTCTCAGTTGGTTGAGTGTCCTACTGTGCTCTGAAAGGTCACCAGTTCAATCCCGGTCAGGACACATACCCAGGTTTCGGGTCCAATCCTGTCGGGGTGTGTGCAGGAGGCAACCAGTGGATGTTTCTCTCTCACATCAATGTTTCTATCTCTTTCTCCCTCTCCCTTCCTCTCTCTGAAATGAATTAAAATATTTTTTAAAAAGATGTATACATATAAATGCACATATTGCAAAGAAAAATACATTTCTTATTTTGAGTCATTGTCAAAGATTTTTAAAAAATCACTGCCCTAAAACATATTGGGTGATAAATTTTAAAATAATAGCAGCAATGGATCTAATTCATTTGAAGTATTTTCAGCACGCCTGCCCTCTGGGAGTCCGGTCATGTATTGGACCTCTGCAGAAAAAGAGGATGCTCTGTCAGCTCGCCTCCTGCTGGCTTTAACTTGGGTATAGAATATAGATAATAGTTCGTCAGCATTGGATGAGATACAGCTGAGAAATGAGATCCTGGCTTTCACACTATACCAGCAGGGTCCAGTATGATGAATGTCTCCCATCACAAGGATAACTTTAAGGGTGGAAGTTGCAGGAAAGCAACATAAAGAATTTATAAATTATTGATACTGCCCAGAATCGAATGGGTTGCCTTAGGAAAATTTTTCCAAAAAGCTGGAGAATCTTTGGTGGGAGAGATTTAAGCATCTAATGGTATTAAAATAAATTACCTCACATTGAAGGTATCTTGCAACCCCTGAGATTTTATGATTTGAATAAAATATAGTGGAAAACATTTGAAACAAATTTCATTCTGAACAGTTTTAACATTTCTCTGAGAATTATTTTTGAAAAATACCTTTTTGGAAGGCTACACATTCTTAAGACCACAAAATATTAATTATCAAGTTCTAAAATGCAAGTTATACAATACTTATTAGCTCTCTTTAGAACTCTTCCACATCTGTTTGAATTTTTGTCTGATTAGGAAAACCTTTGATCCTAGTTGGATTTAATTTCTTCTCCATCCTCCTGATCCACATCCATTTCCTATATTTCCCACTCGGCTTATTGTAATATCTCCAGTGGAAAATGCTATGAAAACACGAAAACCTATTTTTTTGCCCCTCACATTTTCCAGGTAAGCCTTCTTTCGAGCATCCACAGGGCCGAGCGCCCCCTGCCGCTGGAGGCCGAAAGGAACCGATATCCTCCAGCCATAGCAACGGTTTCTATGTACAACGCGGCCCGAGGGCCGAGGAACTGGCCGCAATGCCGGAGCTACAGCCAACCCGCAACGGTCAGGAGGCACCTTACTGCCCTATGAAATTGTACCCCACTCCCTGACTTTGGTCACCAGGAACCCCCGTGTTGCCCCCCGGGTTTGTCCCCCCCCCCACCAGGATGTTGCCCCCCGGGTTTGTTCCGCCCCCCCACCCCACCAGGATGTTCATGCCACAACGCACTCCCTCACTCAAGACCCAGTGCACTTGCTCCTCTGCGTCCGCCTTTCACCCCGGCTCGGAGGGAAGGACTGCGATGGGGAGATGTAGTTTACTCCTGGAGGGCAGGTACTCACCTGGTTCTCAGACCCCGCGCCTTGCGGAGGACAAGGCTGCCGCAAACCTGACCGGCTGCGCCCCAGGTGACGAGAAAGGGGCGTACCGCCACGCTTAAGCACCCAAGGACAAGGGGCTGATCACCCGGGGCGGGGATTAGGCCCTCTGCGGGATGATTGGCTAGTGCCCGACCTGACATTCCACTGACTGGCATTACAGGCTCCAGCTTCACCAGGAAAGAGGGCCATTACGGGAGAAATAAGGAGGGTTGGAGTGTGTGAGTTCCCTTTACTCTCCTGTTCGTTTCAGATCGGGTTAAAATGATACTACTCTTTTTGGATTGTTGTACTACCTGCAAGGAAAATGGGTATCTACTTCTACTAAATTACAGAAACATAATTAAACGTTCAGGACATCTACACTGCAACCTAGATTTACTTCCTCCCCTTTATACAGAAGAGTAAATGACAAGATTCCCTCTTTCTTTTCACGCATTCAACATTTTCTGAGTGCTGGTTAGGAGTCAGAAACTATACTGGGCGCTAGATACAAAAGTGAAGAAATACTACAATTCAGATACATAAAACAATAGTGGGGAATTTTACCATTTCAGTCTAGTTCAAATAGATAACAAATATGAAGCACCTGATACAGTGTGTGTGACATAATAGTTCAATAAATGTATTTCTCCCCCCCTTTGCACTTACAGACCTACAGTATATTAGTAGGCAATGATAGTGATGAAAATTCTAATGCTCAAAATATGACTAATTATATTTATGTAATTATTTCCACTGCTGGCACTAGAGATTAAATTTATACGTTTATAGACCCAAATTCAAACTTCAGAGTAATCCTTAGGCTGTTTACTAAATTCTTTGTCTTGGGGAACAGGCAACGAAGACCACATGCCCCAGAATTTTTAAAGCCACTCCACACCTCATTCTAGCCAGCAAACTATCATTCAAAATGATGTCTTAAGTCTAAAACACTCAGCCTACTATAACTTCATGTTTTACTTCCAGCATAGGAAGAAATCCTTTACGTACTCGGGAAACGAGCTGTAATTCCATATGCCCTGTAATTTTCTTTTCACTCATTTTTTTGGGGGTTATGATTATGTACATATGTATTTATGATGAATGAACATGCAAGATAAAAAGCAACTTGAAGGAAAAGGACTGTGGAGGCAAATGAAAATTACCACTATGGTCTTCACTGAGAGAAGACATTTCACCCAAGAAACAAGGAAAGGCGTGTATATATATATATATAAAAACTATGGTCAGAAATTTAAAATATTAGTATTATACCAGAAATGAAAAACCCAATAAACAAATTAGAAAGTAGTGATAAAGAAATCTTTAGAGCAGAGACCAGAAAACAAATGAAAGATGAGAAAGATAAAGTTTAATAATTTTTTAAAAAAAGATCTAGAGAAAAGAGAAAAATGGAAGTAGAAAATTATTAAACAATTCAAGAATATTTCACAAAATTGAAGAGCTTGGGTTTCCAGATTGAAAGTACCCAAGTGACTGCCCGGCTGGTATGGCTCAGTGTTTGAGCATCAACCCATGCACCAAAGAGGTTGCGGGTTCCATTTCCGGTCAGGGCACATGCCCAGGTTGTGGGCCAAATTCCCAGTCGGGGGCATGTAGGAGGCAGCCAATCGATGTTCTCTCTCATCGATGTTTCTCTCTCTCTCTCCCTCTCCCTTCTTCTCTCTCTAAAAATCAATAAAGAAAAAAAAAAAGTACCCAAGTGACCAAAACAGTAGAAGAAAACCATATACAGCCCGGCCGGTGTGGCTCGGCGGCTGAGTGTCAACCCATGCACCAAAATGTTGCCAGTTTGATTCTGGGTCAGGGCACATGCCCAGGTTGTGGGCCCGATCCCCAGTAGGGGCATGCAGGAGGCGGCCAATCAATATTCTCTCTCATCGATGTTTTTATCTCTCTCTCCCCTCTCCCTTCCTCTCTCTAAAATCAATAAAGAAAAAAATATTTTTTTTTTAAAGAAAAACCATATACAAAGGCACATACTGTAAAATTTCAGAACACTGGCAAAAATTCTAAGTTTCCAGAGAGAAAATGGGTCATATACAAAGGATTAAGAATAAGAATGGTTTTGGACTTCTCAACAATACTGGAAGCTAAAAGACAAAACAATCCTTCAAAATTCTGATGTGAACACCAGAAAAGTTCATTTCAGGCAGAGAGAAAAGCATGGGAAAGGGGTTACAAGCAAGAAAAAAAAAAATGGCCTGTTACCTGCTTAAGGAACTGCAAACATCTCCTTAGAACCAAAAGACAGAGAGGTGGATTGGAGTGGTGACAGAGGTAAGAGTCAGATAAATCATTTTTATTCCCAATCATTTTTATTTTAGCAAAATGAGGAGCCACTGAAGATTTTCAGCAGGATAGTATCATGAAATTTGTATTTTTGAAAGAGCAATCTGAAGAGTATAGAGGACAGCAAAACCTGTAGCTGGGAAACTAATCCTAAGGCCAATAACAATCGTGCATGGAAAACAGTAAAACTGTAATGGTAATAATAATTGACATAGGCTATCAGGCTGAGTTTTTATGGATTATTTTATTTTGCAACAAACCTTTGAGATAGGTGCTAATTCCATGCCTATCACACAAACAAGAAAAGTGAACCCTGGTAAATGATTAATACATACCGAAATAGAATACAGTTTTTAAAATGAAATTGTGTGTATATAGTTGTATTCATAAAAATAAGTACACTAATCAAAAGCTATACAACATTAACAGCAAATCCAAATGCGGAGATATTCTTCTGAATTTCATGTTTCATCGAGCGTCAAAAACCACCACTGTTTTAAGCTGAATTAAGGACAAAAAAATTATTTAAAAATTATATAAAAGACTTAATACTTCCAAGTCACCTTCTCTTTACAATAAGCTAGTTTGTTATTTCATCTTAAATGCACAGAAGTATGGAATTCATCACGATGACAAGTGGAAATAAATTTTTTTTAATTTCCATTTTTATTAGCCATCTTACCATATTTCAAAAGATCAATGTACCAAAAAACACTGAAGTAATGTTAAAGGTGATAACTTACTGATTTAAAAAGCACTGTGTTACTACACGACAATTTTCTCTCAGCCTTTCAACTAATTTGGAAGCCTCACTTTTTCCACTTGGTACCATACATACATTATATTTGTATTTCTTCTCCTATAATTCTATAATTCAGTTTACCCATAAACTCAAGCTCATGAATGAGTATTTAGTTAAATACAGAATACCTGAGAAACAGACTTATGAGAACCAAAATCAACTACTATTAAGATTATATAGTATATGACTATACACTGGCAATACTGGTCCATGAAAATGCTGATCATGTCTTTTCCTGGGTAATTAATTCTAAAGTTATTACCCTTTTTACCAGAAATTAGTCTCTATCAACCCAAGCATTATTTTTAACTTCCTCCTACCTCTTATTTAGAAAGCATAATTAAAAGGATACATCTTTTAGTCCTTTTCTTGTACATTATTCTGTATCCACATTCTCTGCATCTGATTGGATCCCTGGATTTTATTTCACTTTCTGTGTGACATTCTAGAAAAGAAAACACATTAATATCTAAAAGGAAAATATTACAGATAAGCAAATTATCTTAACAATATTTTTCACCCAAATCACTAAAATGTACTCAATCTCAAGGCTATGTTGTTATTACCAATATACTGAAGGAGAAAGAAAACAGTTTGGGCAAGGATTTTTATGATTACTAAAGTGTTCTGCTTTATAACTTTAAAGATGAGTGATTCATTTAAGTCAACGAGAAAATAATTTTTTGTTGTTGTTAATCCTCACTGGAGGAGATTTTTCCATCTATCTTCAGATAGAGTGGGAGGGAGGGAGGGAGAAAGAAACATGGATGTGAAATAAGACACATGTACTGGTTGCCTCCCCTACCATCCAGACCAGGGCCAGGGACTAACCGAAACCCAGGCACGTGCCCTAACGGAATGGAACCCCCCCACCCATTAGTCGGCGCTCTAACCGCTAAGCCAAACGGTCCAGGGCTCCATTGATTTAGAGTGGAAGGGAGGAAAGGAGAGAGGGAGAGGGAGAAAGGGAGAGAAAGGGAAGGAGGAGAGGAGAGAGGAGAGAGGGAAAGGAGGGGGGGGGAAGAGAGAGAGAAACATCAATGTGAGAGAGACATGTGGATTGGTTGCCTCCAGCTCCAACCCGACTGGGGCCAGGGATCCAACCTTCAACCCTTCAGTCCATGGGCCCACTTTCACGCTGAGCCAAACCAGTCAGGGCGAAAATAACTCTTAAAAACCAGTAAAATAGTCTTACTTTATGTAAAGTGCTAGTCTTACCTCCACAGATATATATTATTGGCTGCTGCTCTGGGGGTTGGACGTCCTTCTGGGTGTCCATTGTTACACCCTGAAATCACAGATTCAAATACTGAATATTTCAAAGGGGCTCCTCACAAATCCAACCAGCCCTCATTTTTCTCAGAGAAAGTTAAAAGGGTCCCAATTCCTAATCTTTTCAAACACTATGCGTAAGTTTCAAAGGAGGAAATAACAACCAAAAAACCCCACAATGACTTGCGCACTTTCCCCCAAACTGGACACAGTAATAAATACTTCACACGTTATTTCACTTACACATGTTATTTTATTATCATCTTTACAATAGTCCTAGGAGGCATTACTCTTAATTTTACAGATGAAGAAACCCAGGCTTAGAGAAGTTAACATATGCAGAATTATAAGGAGGCAGAGGAATTCAGAACTGACTGCAAAGCTCGCGTTCTCATGTAGCACAAATACTCTATTTTTCCAAACTTTAGCAGGAGATACCCACCCCCAAACCCCAACCACCTATCCCCCTACTCACGGAGCACCGACAAACTGCTTGCTCTGCGATTCCAAACGGACAGCGGCTCGACGTCCTGCGGCAACCAACTTCCGGCGCCCGCAAGTGACGCAGTGGAGTCTCCGCCCTTTCCCGCTTCGCCCGGGCGGGGCCAAGTACCCGGATTGTGCACCGACCGAAAGGCGGGGTTTTTGCATTTGGGGCTGTGGGCAGAAGTTCCTGTTTCGGTCTCAGACGTTTTTATTTTTCAGGAAAGCAGAGCCTTTGAACAGTTCCTCAAGTTTAAGGAGGTTTGTTTTTCTGACTAATGAAGTCGGTAGAAAGTAACACTCTCCAGGAGGGCGGAGGGTCGGAGAGAAACGAAATGACAGACGCCCGGGCAGTTCCAGGCTGGCGGTTAACTCCGAGGAACACGGAAGAATCGTCTCCACCGCCGATTCTCACGTAGAAAAGCACCTTTCAGATCATTTGATATCTGTGCCGGGGCAGTGGAACAGCCACCCCGTCGGTTGCATAATTTTGTTTTTGCTTTCCCACCCTTTCTCTCCTAGACTCTTGTCATCCCTCTCACCCATTCCTTCTCTCGGTTTACAGTAAAGGCTGGCCTGAGAGCATGTTAATGTAAGAAACATTTAAACCTGTGAAGAATTTCTGTGAGTTTATTTGAGTCAAATTGTCAACAACTATCGAGAAGCAAAATCTTAATGGATTGAGATGATACTCCGGAGAACGGCAGTTTTGTATCTTATTTTATGTATTATAATTAAAAGAGGAGACAGTAGATTACATGAAATCCATTGATGACTGATCAGGGAGGTGGGAGAAAGCAAAGCAAGGAAACTGTTGTAAGGTGTCAGCGAGATAACCAGAGACGCACAGCCGAACTGTAAAGGAGCACTTTATTACACTGGCGGGCTGGGGGGGTACAGCTTCCCCAAATCCTCAGCCCCGAGCCTTCTTTGTTGCCCGCTTTTAAAGGCACAAACTACAGAAAAAAAGAACACACAAAAAACTACATTCTCTTGGTGCCGCTTTTGGCACCGTTAAAAGGGGGGGGGGGGATGCTGATACAGAGAAGAGGGAGAGAAGCTTGTTAGAGGTCAGGGTAACCATTAATCTCTTTTTTCTCATGGTTCCTCTGAGTTTCCCAAGGCCTTCATTAACCCCTTATCTTTATAGTTTTCTTTTGGGTTTCTCAAGGCCCTTATGTTTACAGAAAAGAAACTGCCAGGGTGTGTACGTGCAGTAATTGAGGGTCAGAATGGAGTTATTACAGAAACCTTTACTGGATAAAAAGTAAAATGATAGACACATACTTTTTTTTTTTTTTTTGATAGAGGTGGGTATAGGATAGTTACTAGTCAACAATAACAATGAGGGGATTTGTGGTCTTTGCAGAGCGGTGCCTGTGCTTTGAGGGGTTTGGAGTAAGGAAAATTATTTTGGCATTCCAAAGATATGTTATCATGGATGTAAAAAGACAATAGATGAAGATTGACCTTTGTCAGGTAAAATACCAGGGTAGGACATGATTACCCACCATAAACTGCTTTTAATTGAAGTTTTAATTTCAGATTATCCTTTGCGGTGATTTTAGGTCTCTGAGTTTGTAAGGCCACCACGCAGGCCTCCCCTGAGCTTGTCAGGTTTAGTATGTGGTCCCTTTTCATCCACATGCAACTACATCAACTACTTCCACTTAAGCTAAGGGATTTTGGTAGCGGTAGCTGTCCACTGACCCTCTTTTAGTCCCATGTATTCCTGGCCAATAGAGTTGTGTTTGTTCTAAGATTGAAATTTCAGCGACAATATCAGTTGGGTTCACAACATTTACATTTGTTTGCTTCTTTCACAGCAGGTATTTTACTTAGAAGGAGGGAGAAGAAAATGAAGTTCTTAAAACTTAAAATTTAGCCAGTTACCTTTGGGCTTCATCTTTCATTTCCAGGAGGAGCTCCAACTGGTTGCACCTCCACAGACCAGTCTGAGAGATTTAACTTGATCTTCCCAGTCTTTTTGGCTGCCAATTTTTAAATATCCAGGGAAACACAGTGGAGTTTCCTGCCTTTTCCTCCACAGAGAAGTGAAAATAGAGCATAAATATTTTGACCATCAGCTCTCTTACAGAGTACCTCTCCTCTCAACCAAAGAGAAGAATATCCCAATACAACTGCCAAAATAAGCTTTCCTACAAGAAGTATTAGATAACAACTTTATCATAAGAGAAAGATGATGAAGTAATCCAGAAAATGTAACTTTAATCGTTGCAAGTTTTCCTGGATTCTGGCTCTTCAGCTGAGGTATCCAGATTATTCTGGCACATAACACAGCCTATGGAAATCAGAATGAATGATATACAGAGAGTACAAATGGGTCCTGAACCCTACAAAGGGTAGGGTAATGACAAGTAGTAGCAAGAAGATCCAAAATTTCAACAAGAGTTCATGTTTGATGCTAGTCCAGATCCAACACCCTCTTTCCTATTAGCAGGAACCAGTGTTTCAGGATTATAATGGAGCATATTCAATGCAAGCTATTATCAGTGGTAACAGCTAACATTTCTTGATCACTTACTTTGTGCCAGATCATTGCATTTCCCTCTCCTAATCAGGGTATTTTGCCATTTTGGATACTAATGCTTTTAACTCCTTATAAAATGGTTATGGAGGTGCAACTTGCTATTTTCCCCCTGAATCTGTTTTCCTTTTTTATTTTTTTTTATTGTTGATTTTAGAGAGAGAGGAAGGGAGAGAGGAAGAAAAACATGGATATGAGAGAGAAACACAGATTGGTTGCCTCCTGCACGTGCCCTGCAACCTGGGTATGTGCCCTGACCAGAATCAAACCCGAGACCCTTCCATTGCACAGGACGATGCTCAGCCAATGAAGTCACATTGGTCAGGGCTCCTTTTTTCTTTAATGTAATCATTTAAGTATATCTGTGTAGCTTGAATGCCATGGTGATTTTTAAAAAAGTCTTCCATTAGGTTTAACTGAATGGTCTCAAAAAGAAGCATTAGATCTTGGGAAAACAGATGGGATTTAGAATTCTGATGTCAGCCCGGCCAGTGTAGTTCAGTGGTTGAGCGTTGACCCATGCACCAAGAGGTCGCTGGTTTGATTCCCGGTCAGGGCACATGTCCAGGTTGTGGGCCAAATCCCCAGTGGGGGGCATGCAGGAGGCGGCCAGTCAGTGTTCTCTCTTCATCGATGTTTCTGTCTCTCTCTCCCTCTCCCTTCCTCTCTTTCTAAAATCAATAAAGAAAAGAAAAAAAAAATAGAATTCTGATATCAGTAACAGGATGACACCCAATCCAGAAAGAGAAGTGAAAAAGCCAAAGACTGTGGTGGTAGGGGGAGTGGGGGGGAGAAGGAAAATATAGCTCAGTGGCTTACATTTGGGGTATATGAGTAAAGCCACAAGCTAAGCTATGTAAGTAGGTGGCTTTTTGCTCTTTTTTTGGGGGGGGGTGTAAAATTAATCTTCCTTGAATGATAGAAGGAAGTTATGATATGCTCTTTCACTCTTCAGCTGTAATAAAAGAAAAATTAACTAGAGAAAGAGAAAAAGGAAATGTTTATTTTATTATTATTATTATTATTATTATTATTATATTATTTTTATCCTCACCCGAGGACATTTTTCCATTTTTTGTTCAGATAGAGTGGGAGGGAGAGAGAGGAAGAGAGACAGAGAGAGAGAAAAACATCGACGTGAAAGGGACACATCGAGTGGCTGCCTCCCGCATGACCAACCAGGGCCAGGGACAAACTGCAACCGAGGTACGTGCCCTTAGCGGGAACCGAACCCAGGTCTCTCTGGACCGAAGGCGGATGCTCTAACCACTGAGCCAAACCAGCAAGGGCAAAAAGGGAAATGTTTAAATAGTGATTGGGTTGTGTGGATTTTATTTAACCATAAGCAAAAGTCCCTGCTCTGTTTACATTATGGTGGGAGTGGGGAGCCACACTGAACACAATAAGTAGATAATATGGTATTTTATTTTATTTATTTTTTTATTCATTTACTTTTAATCCTCACCTGAGGATATTTTTACATTTATCTTCAGAGTGGAAGGGAAAGAGAGAAAGAGAGAAACATCGATGTGAGAGAGACACATTGATTGGCTGCCACCTGCACGACCCCAACCGGGGCCAGGGATGAACCGCAACCGAGGTACGTGCCCTTGACCGGAATCAAACCTGGGACTCTTTGGTCCGCAGGCCGACGCTCTAACCACTGAGCCAAACCAGCCAGAGCTAATATGGTATTTTAGAAGGTGATGAATTACAAGGAGAAAATTCAGCAGAGGATTGCAAATGCTGGGCAGGGAAGGGCATATGGCTGTAACAGAGATTTGTTTGAAGAGTTAGAGAGGGCACTGCTCACTCTACTTCAATGTGTGGTAGAGGCTACAGAGAGGTACTCTTTTTTTTTTTCTTTTAAGAGAGAGAAAGGGAGAGGGAGAGAGACATAGGAACATCAATGAGAGAGAACATCGATTGGCTGCCTCCTGCATGCCCCCCACCGGGGTTTGGGTCCACAACCTGGACATGTGCCCTGACCAGTAATCGAACCAGCAACCTCTTGGTGCATGGGTCCACACTCAACCACTGAGCCACACTGGCTGGGTGAGGTGCTATCTTGAAGAATGTGTAATTCATTAATTCCTTACCTTAAGTCCTACAGGTATCCCAACAACCTCATACTGAATTAATCTTATTTTCTTCCAAACCTATACGCTTCACTCTCTCACCCCATGTCCCCTGTGCAGTTAATTCTGCCAATTTAATATGTGAGTCCAGGTTCTTCTCCACCCCCTTTATCTTCCAGGGTAATGCAGTAGCTCACCTTTCTTCCTTCTGTCCTCCATTCTGTCACCAAGAGTCTTTCTAAAATGCTCTGTATTGCCTAGAGGATAAACTTCAGACCTTTAAGTTAACATGCATGACTTGGCTTCTTCCCCTTCTCAAGAGTTTTTTTCACCTTTGCCTCAAACAAATTTTAGTTTCCAGCTATAACAAATTATTTAGTTTCTTTAATGCGCTCAACTGTTTCAATTTTTCTGATCTTGCATGTTTTTTGTTTTTTTAATCCTTCACCTGAGGATATGTTTTTTTGTTTGTTTTTAGAGAAAGCAAGAGAGAGAGAGAGAGACAGTGAGAGACATGTGAGAGAGAAACATTGGGCTGCCTCCATCCTGACCAGGAATCAAGCCTGCAAACTTTTGGTGCACTGGATGATGCTCCAACCAACTGAACCATCCGGCCAGGCACGTTCTGTTTTGAGTTTGGAATCTTCTGTTAACTGCCTTTTTTTTTTTTTTTTTTTTTTAAAGAGAGGGAAGAAGGAGGAGAGAGTGAGAGAAACATCGATGTGAGAGAGAAACATTGATGGGTTTCCTCTGGTACTCGTCCCTAGGTATATGAACCTGCAGCCTAGGTATATGCCCTGACTGGGAATGGAACCCCCAACCTCCCAGTGCACTAGGCGATGCGCCAACCAACTGAGCCTCACCGGCCAGGGCTTAACTGCCTTTTTTTTTTTTTTTTTTTTTATCCTCACTCGAGGACACTTTTGCATTCATCTTCAGATAGAACGGGAGGGAGAGAGGGAGGAAGAGAGAGAGAGAGAAAAACATGGATGTGAGAGAGACACATCCGACTGGTTGCCACCCACTCAACCCCAACTGGGGCCAGGGACAAACTGCAACCGAGGTACGTGCCCCTAGTGGGAACTGAACCTGGCTCCCTCTGGTCTGCGGGCCAAGCTCTAACTGCTGAACCAAACTGGCCAGGATCTTAACTGCCTTTTAAATGGTCACTTGTTGCCCTGGCTGGTTTGGCTTAGCGGTTGGAGCGCCAGTCCGCAGACCAAAGAGTCATGGATTCGATTGTGGTCAAGGGCACATACCCCGACTGTGGTTCTGTCCCCAGCCCTCGCTGGGGTCATGCGGGAGGCAACCAATCGTTGTGTCCCTCTCTTTCCCTCCCATCCTCTCTGTCTCTCTCTCTCCCTCCCTCCCTCTGTCTTTCCCTCCCTCCCTATCTGAAGATAAATGGAAAAAATATCCTCGGGTGAAGATTAAAATAAATAAATTGTTACTTGTCCTTCAGAATCCACCTCACTTTATGAAGTTAGCTCTGCCCTCTCATCCCTCTTACTTGGTGCCATTGCTGTTCCTCTATTATAGCACTTATACCAGTGAGCCGCTTAGGGGCAGTAACTGTGCTTTACTCATCTTTGGATTCCCAGTACCCCAACCAGTAACTGGTCACAGCTTAATAGTTGTTAGTGAATTTGATTTTAGATATATGTCATTTTGGATGACTAAGGGACAATCATGGAGAAATGTCCAGTCAGAGGAGAGTGGTGGCAGTTGCTACTGACTTAAAAGTAATGGCTCAAGCTTTGAAGGAGAACCATGTAGGCACAGAATGGCACAGCAGGGAAAATGCTGAGGTAGGACACCCATTTAGGGAATAGGCAGAGGAAAAGAAGCCCGAAAAAGAAGACTAGAAAGAAGGATGAAACGTGGCATATAATAGGTGCCCAGTAAATAAAATAAGATACAACATCCCTTTTTAGATGCCTAAAAACCAAGCATAATCCTGTCTAGAAATACATACTGTCACCAAGTTAGACCTTTTAGACCTTATCCTGGGTATACCTGTACTTCTAACCTAAAAAGGGCCATTCTGTATGTAACCTGCTTTTTTGATTCTCTCTGGAAACATTTTCTAGTGAATATTCCCCTACATTATTTTTAAGGTCATCCACTCTAGGACCTATTATCCTTTCTATATAATGCTCCCCAAAGTGAGAACGAGGAGAGGAAGAGCCTATCAGATTGGGAAGCCCTCGCTGTGCTTTCAATGGGGATGAAAGGATGGGCAGGAGAGGAAGAAACAGCCCTGAGCGAAGGCCGGTCCGGGGTCTGGGGCGCGGGGCGGCGGGTGGGGGCGCCGCGGAGCCGGAGAAAGGGGCGGGGCGGGGCGGGGCGGTGACTCGGGGCGGGCGGTTCAAACCGAAGGAGGGCAACGCGGCGGCCCCACGCGAACCTGGCGTGGAGGTTGCCATAGCCGATCTCCCTGGGGGCGAAGCCGTGGCTCCTCCCTGGCGCACCCGGCAGAGCTGCTTCTCTCCCCTCCCTCCCGTCGGCCTCGCCGCCCAGTCCGGCCCCGCGGCCCCGTCGGTGCGGCCCCTTGGTCTGCGGGGGTGGGAGCGGGGGGCCCAGGTGTGTGCGGGCTAGCGGGCCTCTGGGCGTCCCCCGGCCCCGCACCCCACTTTGTTTTCCAGGTCCTGGGACTAGAGAGGCGCCTCGAAGCCGTCCACGTCGCTTGCTCCGCTCCAGGTGACACCCACCCATCCTCGGCCTGTCGGTGGCTTTCTGGCCCGGAGCCCTGGCGGCCCGGCCTCGGGAAGGTCTCCAGCCGCCCCGCCGGCCTGGCCGAGGGAAGGGCGGGGAGGGGCGCCGCGGTGAGACCGTTACCCGCCCGCCCGCGCACCGCGCCTCGGGGAGGCAGGACGGCGCCCGGCTCCCCCTGCGTTCCCAGAAACCCGAGTTTGGGAATTTTCCTCACTTCTAACACTAGCTGGAGAAAACGAGGATGTTAACATTCCTGTTGTCTGGGAAAGCTGAAGGAAATTCAGTGTGATTTAGGCCTTTTCAAGTGTTAAGAAATAATCCCTGCAACATCCACTTTCCGCACCCTCATGTGTTAGCAGTCGCCGTGCTACTGCACGTTTCAGTTACTTATTCACACTAAGCTTTTCTCTTTAAGTGGTATTTATTTGACATTAATTTTAAAGACAAAGTGAGAGATTTTCTTGTTTGGAAGCCTACATAACTTTGACATCTAAGAGCTCAAGATTTACTGATGGTAAGATTTTCCACTTCAACAGGTGAAGGAGATTATGCTTTAATAGAGTTAAATAATAAGTATTTCATTCTCCTATTTGACAAATGCTTTCCCCCCCTGCTAACGAGCACCGTAGAGATCATTTTTCTTGACCCTTTATCAGGAGCCTGGTGTTAAAAACTGAATATCATATCGACGAGGCGTGTTTGATTCATCAGTGAACTGTTGAGTCAGTAAAATTAAGTAAGTCAATGGGCATTCCATGAATTGGCAGGAATCATTTTAAAAATTAGTGTTGATGTACCGAGTGTTTTTCAGACTAATGTCTTTGGGTAGTAGAAAGATGAACGTTTTGACAACAGAGATAGCACGTTTGAGGCAACTTCAAATGTGTAGGTGAACAGGAAAAAATAAGGTTTTTTTTTGTTTGTTTGTTTTGTTTTTGTATGCTGTATAACAAGTAGCCTATGGTTTTTAAGGGAGAGGATGCTATCTACATCCCCACTTTGTTTCTAACGATTTGCCCGTTTCCCAAAGTCTAGCACGGTGAGACACCTAGTGGTGAAGTAGTAGAATTGTTACATTTGTTTTAAGTTTTTAAAAGGATTCCCTGACCAAATTTTACCAAATGACGTGAGTGAAAATTGTTACTTAATAATGATTCCCAGAGAGGGAGAAACATTCGTGGTTGGAGATGAAATTTAAAACATATTCTATTTTATTAACTTAATATTTTGAAACCAAAAATTGTTTTCAAATAAAATACAAATTATAGAAAGCAAAAGTTGATAGTCTTGGCTGGTAAACATGTACAGAAGACAGCAGTGATTCTCGGGATCTGAGGGGATCTAGATCAGAAGTAAACGAGTGAAATTTACCAGAAAGCAATATATGTTGAAAAACACTTAGATACTTTGCCCAGTAATAATGATCTCCTAAGGATCATTATATCATAAAGAAACCATTTCATTTTGTGGTTAGAGTAGCAATTTATTTATTTTTTTTTTTAATTTATTTATTATTTTTTATTAATTTATTTTTGTTACAGATGTTTCTCCTTTTTTTCCCCATTGACACCCTCCTCCCCATCCCCCCACCCCATCCCCAGCTTTGTTGTCCATGTCCATCAGTTGTGCATACATGCATATAAGTTCTGTGGTTTATCTCTTCCCTCCCCCCCCCCCTTCTGCGGGTTGTCAATCTGTACCCTACTTTCACATCTCTGGGTCTACCCTGTTCCCCATACTGTTATGTTTATTATATTCCACAAACGAGTGAGATCATGTGATATTTTTCTTTCTCTGCTTGGTTTGTTTCGCTTAGGATAATACTCTCGAGGTCCCTCCATGTCGTCTCAAAGGATAAGAGATCTTTCTTTCTTACAGCTGCATAGTACTCCATTGTGTATATGTACCACAGCTTTTTTAGCCATTCATCCACTGATGGGCACTTGGGCTGTTTCCAGATCTTAGCTATTGTGAATAGTGCTGCTATGAACATGGGAGTACATATATTCTTTCTGATTGGTGTTTCAGGTTTCTTAGGGTATATTCCTAGAAGTGGGATCACTGGGTCAAATGGCAGTTCAATTTTTAATTTTTTGAGGTAACACCATAGTGTTTTCCACAGTGGCTGCACCAGTCTGCATTCCCACCAGCAGTGTACTAGAGTCCCCTTTTCTCCACACCCTCGCCAACACTTGTTGTTTGACGATTTGTTGATGGCGGCCATTCTGACAGGTGTGAGGTGATACCTCATTGTTGTTTTAATTTGCATCTCTCTGATGATTAGTGATGTTGAGCATTTCTTCATATGTCTCTTAGCCATTTGTATGTCCTGTTTGGAGAGGTGTCTATTTAGTTCCTCTGCCCATTTTTTAATTGGGTTCTTTGTCTTCCTTTTGTTGAGTTGTATGAGCACTCTATATATTTTGGAGATTAACCCCTTATCTGATGTATCATTGGCAATTATGGTCTCCCATACAGTGGGTTCTCTTTCCGTTTTGATGGTTGTTTCTTTTGCTGTGCAGAAGCTTTTGAGTTTGATGTAGTCCCATGTGTTCATTTTTTCCTTTATTTCTGTTGCCTTAGGTGATGTATCAGTGAAGATTCTGCTGCGTATGATGTCTGAAATTTTGTTGCCTACATTTTCTTCTAGGATTTTTATGGATTCACGAGTCACATTTAAGTCTTTTACCCATTTTGAGTTTATTCTTGTGTATGGTGTAAGTTGATGGTCTAGTTTCATTTTTTTGCATGTAGCTGTCCAATTTTCCCAACACCATTTATTAAAGAGGCTGTCTTTGCTCCACTGTATGCTCTTGCCACCTTTGTCAAATATTAGTTGAGCATAATGTCTTGGGTCAATTTCTGGATTCTCTGTTCTGTTCCACTGGTCTATATGCCTGTTCTTGTGCCAATACCAGGCTGTTTTGATTATAGTAGCTCTGTAGTATAATCTGATATCTGGTATTGTGATCCCACCTACTTTGTCCTTCTTTTTCAAGATTGCTGTGGCTATTCGGGGTCTTTTTTGGTTCCATATGAACTTTTGGAGTATTTGTTCTAGTTCTGTGAAATATGTCGCTGGTATTTTGATTGGGATTGCATTGAATCTATAGATTGCTTTGGGTAATATGGACATTTTAATGATGTTAATTCTTCCAATCCATGAACAAGGTATGTGCTTCCACTTTTTTATATCTTCCTCTATTTCTTTTTTCAATGTCCTGTAGTTTTCTGCAAATAGATCCTTTACTTCTTTGGTTAAATTTATTCCTAGGTATCTTAATTTTTTTGCCGCGATGGTAAATGGGATTGTTTTTTTAGTTTCTCTTTCTGTGAGTTCATCATTGGTGTATAAGAATGCCGTCGATTTCTTGACGTTTATTTTGTATCCTGCTACTTTGCCAAATTCATTTATTAGGTCTAGTAGATTTTTGATGGAGTCTTTAGGGTTTTCTATGTATAATATCATGTCATCTGCGAATAATGACAGTTTCACTTCCTCCTTTCCAATTTGGATCCCTTTTATTTTTTCTTCACGTCTGATTGCTGTGGCTAAGACTTCCAGTACTATGTTAAATAAGAGTGGTGAAAGTGGGCATCCCTGTCTTGTTCCTGTTCTTAAGGGAAATGTTTTTAGTTTTTGCCCATTGATTATGATGTTGGCTGTAGGTCTTTCATATATGGCCTTTATAATGTTGAGATATGATCCCTCTATTCCCAAATTGCTGAGCGTTTTTATCAGAAATGGGTGTTGAATTTTGTCGAATGCTTTTTCAGCGTCTATTGATATGATCATGTGGTTTTTATCTTTCATTTTGTTTATGTGGTGTATCACATTTATTGATTTGCGAATATTGAACCAGCCTTGCATCCCTGGGATGAATCCCACTTGGTCATGGTGAATAATTTTCTTGATGTATTGCTGGATCCGATTAGCTAGTATTTTGTTCAGGATTTTGGCATCTATGTTCATCAGGGATATTGGCCTGTAGTTTTCTTTCTTTGTAGTGTCTTTTTCTGGTTTTGGAATTAGAATTATGCTGGCCTCATAAAATGAGTTTGGAAGTCTTCCTTCTTCTTGAATTTTTAGAAACAGTTTGAGAAGAATGGGTGTTAGTTCTTCTTTGAATGTTCGGTAAAACTCCCCTGTGAAGCCGTCTGGGCCTGGACTTTTGTTTGCTGGGAGAGTCTTGATTACATCTTCAATTTCCTTGGTTGTTATTGGTCTGTTCAAGTTTTCTATCTCTTCCCGGTCCAGTTTTGGGAGACTATATGTTTCTAGAAATTTGTCCATTTCGCTTAGATTGTCGAATTTGTTGCCATATAAATGTTCATAGTATTTGTTAACGATCCTTTGTATTTCTGTGGTGTCAGTTGTTACTTCTCCTCTTTCGTTTCTGATTTTGTGTATTTGGGTTCTCTCTCTTTGTTTTTTGGTGAGTCTAGCTAAGGGTCCATCAATCTTGTTTATCTTTTCAAAAAACCAGCTCTTTGTTTCATTGATCCTTTGAATTGTTTTTTTGGTCTCCATGTCGTTTATTTCTGCTCTGATCTTTACTATTTCCTTCCTTCTACTTGCTCTGGGGTTTTCCTTTTGTTTGCTTTCTAGTTCTTTAAGTTGTGAGGTTAGATAGTCTATTAGAAATTTTTCTTGTTTCTTGAGGTAGGCCTGTAGTGCTATGAACTTCCCTCTCAGAACTGCTTTCGCTGCATCCCACAGATTTTGTGTTGTTGTGTGTTCATTTTCATTCGTTTCCAGAAAGTTTTTAATTTCTTCCTTGATCTCCTTGGTAACCCATTTATTGTTTAATAACAAGCTATTTAGCCTCCATGTATTCAAATGTCTTTGCATGTTCTTGTTGCAATTGATTTCTAGTTTCATGCCATTGTGATCTGAGAAGATGCTTGATATGATTTCAATCTTCTTGAATTTGTAGAGACTTCGTTTGTGTCCTAACATGTGGTCTATCTTTGAGAATGTCCCATGTGCACTTGAGAAGAAAGTGAATTCTGTAGTTTTGGGGTGTAATTCTCTGTAAATATCTATTAGATCCATTTGGTCTAGTGCTTCATTTAGAGTCTGTGTTTCCTTGTTAATTTTTTGTCTAGAGGATCTATCCAGTGATGTCAGCGGGGTGTTGAAGTCCCCTGCTATGATTGTATTGCTGTCAATTTCTCCTTTGAAGTTTTCCAGAAGATTTTTAATGTATTTTGGTCCTCCTGTATTGGGTGCATATATGTTTACCAAGGTTATCTCTTCCTGTTGGATAGATCCTTTCAATATTATGTAATGGCCTTCTTTGTCTCTAGTTATGGCCTTCATTTTAAAATCTATTTTATCAGATATGAGTATTGCTACCCCAGCTTTTTTTTCCTTTCTGTTTGCTTGGAAGATTTTTTTCCATCCTTTCACTTTCAGCCTATGTGAGTCTTTTGTTGTGATGTGGGTCTCTTGTAAACAACATATATATGGGTCATGCTTTCTTATCCAATCCGCTACTCTGTGTCTTTTGATCGGGGCGTTCAGTCCATTTACATTTAAGGTGATTACCGATATGTACTTACTTATTGCCATTTTTGTTTAGTGTGTTTCTATTTTCCTTTCTATTTCTTCTACTAATTACAGCAGTCCTTTTAAGATTTCTTGCAGTGCTGGTTTGGTGCTAATGTATTCCCTTAGCCTTTTTTTGTCTGGGAAGCTCTTTATTTGACCTTCTATTTTGAATGATAGCCTTGCTGGGTAGAGTAGTCTTGGGTTCAGATCCTTGTTTTTCATGACCTTGATTATTTCATGCCATTCCCTTCTGGCCTGTAGTGTTTCTATGGAGAAGTCAGCTGATAACCTTATGGGGGTTCCTTTGTAGGTAACCTGTTGCTTAGCTCTTGCTGCCTTGAGGATTCTCTCTTTGTCTTTAATTTTTGGCATTTTAATTACTATGTGTCTTGGTGTGGGCCTGTTTGGGTTCTTCTTACTTGGGACTCTCTGTGCTTCTTGAACTTGAAAGCCTTCTTCCTTCACCAAATTAGGGAAATTTTCTGTCACTATTTCTTCAAATATATTCTCTAACCCTTTCTCATTTTCTTCTTCTTCGGCGACTCCTATGATGCGAATATTATTACGTTTCCAGTTGTCCCACAGTTCTCTTAAGCTGTCTTCCTGTTTTTTCATTGTTTTTTCCTTTTGGTTTTCTGATTGGTTGATTTTTTCTACCCTGTCTTCTAATTCACTGATCCGGTCCTCCGCTTCTTCTACTCTGCTTTTTAGCCCTTCCATTGTGTTCTTCATTTCTGCTATGTCATTCTTCATTTCCAATTGATTTATTTTCAATATTTCTATGTCTTTGCTCATGGTGTTGATGTCCTTACACATGCTGTTGAGCTTCCTCAAGATCATGGCTCTGAATTCTAGCTCTGTTAACTTGCTTAACTCCATTTCATTTATCTCATCTTCATTGGAGGTCTCTTGTTCTTTCGTTTGGCATCTGTTTCGTTGTTTTACCATTTTGGCTAGCTCAGTGGTTTTTGGAGCCTGCCAAATTTTCCCTGTGGATGTTGGTGTTCTGCTGTTTGTGGCTCCCTGTACTGGGTTTGGATGAGCGTGAGATGACCCACGTTATACACCACTGTCGAGTCTTACTTTTCTGGGTAGAGTTGCAAGCCCAGAAAAGGTTCAGTTATCCTCTAGCTTTTTGCCTAGAGGCTATTAGTCCTGGTTACTTAAAGAGCCTTGGGTTCTCAGTTGAATGAAAACCTCCCTCAGGTGTTCAGCGTGAGAGGATTTCCCAAGGGTGGGGCAGATGCTGGTAGTTAATGAGCCTTGATTTGCATTTCAATGGCCCAACTGGGTGTGGCTGAATCTCCGAGGGAGGGGCTGCCGCCTCTCCCCAGAGCCCTGGGATGGAGTAAGTCGACCAGGCCACAGTCCCGCGTGGCCGAAACTCAGCAAAAGGTCTGAGCACCCTCCAAATCCCGAGTGTCCCCACACAGTTCCAGTCCAGTCCGCCCTCCCTCCGCCGGAGGCCGAGGTGAGTGGCTGTGGCTGTTTTAGCGCTCTGTCCCGGCTCTGCGCTGTGGAGCCGGCTCGGGCTTTAACCCCAAGGGCAGGCACTGCTCACGGCTAAGGCCGCTGCTGTCCGTGGGCTCCCAGCCCCCCTCTCGCGCCTCCGCAATCCTACCAGGATCAAGTTAGTGTCCCTGGTTGTATGGTCCTCGCGAGCTGCTTTTCCGTTGCTTTTTCCCGACGATTTGACTTTATTTTAGTTGTATTTCCAGTTTGGTCCTGGGAGATGATCTGTGTAGCTTCCATTCACTCCGCCGCCATTTTGGAATCTCTAGAGTAGCAATTTAAAAAACAAAACAAAAACTTCATGCATTCAAATATTTAACTGATATAACTTAGACATAAATAAATTACTTTCCCATTAATCCAAAATATATCTTCCAGGGTCTTTTAATACAGAAAAATTATATTTGGTCTGGAGAAAACTTTGAAGTTGTTTTAGTATCCTTTGAATAATCTGGAGAAATATCAGAAACAATGACAACTTTCTTATCTTCCTTTGAGTTAAGATTTAATTTGAATTTCTAAAAAGAAGTAATGTGATGATACTGTTGAAAAAATTAAGGAGTAAAGTATTTGCTAGTATCATTCCTTACAAATCTAATTACTGAGTCACATTTCTTCTTTAAGTAATTTACTTGAATTCTTTATTTGGAATGTCAAGAACATTTGGAAGGGTGGGTTTCCCACAAATAGTTGAATTTAGTGCTATTGTACTTTAGTGCTATTAAAATCATAAGGTAATAAAATGAAAAAATGATGCTGCCAGACTTTTTTCTCAATTGTAGTTCAAGAAAATATTTGTGCATGGTGCTTAGATTATGCTTAGTCCAGTAAAAAAAAAAAAAAAGTAACTTTTATTGTCATAAAATTTCCGTTATTATCTGTACTCATAATGAATAATATATTTTGGTGTAAGCTGTCAGGCTACTCATTTCAAAGAAGGAATAAAATTTGTTTTCACTTTTTAGAAACAGATTTTGAAGATGTCAGAAAGGAATTCAGGTCAGGCTGGAACTGGAGAGGGAAATGAGGTGGACTCTCCTACTGTCAATTTCAAGTACTCCAGCTTCAGAGATTTTTGTTCCACATCTTCATCTCAAGATAGTGGCTACAGTGAGTTGTTAAAATCTTGCAGCTTTGATAATACAGATAAGGAATTTCTTGGAAAGATGGAAAAATGTTCAACATTAAACTGTGAACATTCTGAAACTTCAAGTCTGGGCTTAACACATCCTTTAGAGACTCCTACTAAAAAGAAGAGATTTGTCTTCCCTAGGAAGGAAATGGATAAAACCCCAGAACTTTTTGAAACTCCTAAACTCAGTGGAAAAAGACGTTTCCTGCGCAGAAGGCTGGATGTATCTTTCTCTCTTCTAAAGGGAGACTTTGAATCACAAAATAGTTCTGTAGAAAGTAATATAAGCCAAGTTCTCAACCTAGAAAAAAATATTACAAGCAGTGCTTCAGGTTTATCAAGGCAAAATAATTTTAATACTTTAGTTACTAGCACTTTGAAAACAGAAGAAGTGACTTCCAGCAGTCAAAAATTGAGAGTTAATTTTTCTCAACAGAAGACTTCCACAGTTGATGACGGTAAAGATGACTGTAGCCTGTTTGAAGTTGAATGTATATCTCCAATTCAAGGCAATGATTTTAAAGACTCTATCACCCATGACTTTAGTGATAGTAGTCTATGTGTTAATGATGAGAATACATATCCTGAACCTCTGGGCCCCTCTGATAGTGGAACAACTTGTGAAACAGATGAGGACATATTTGTGACTCCAATAAGTAACCTTGTAGCAAACATTAAATTTAGGGCAAGTCAAAAGCTTTCTCCTTCAACTGAAGTGAGAGGCAGTATTTCAACACCTGAAGACAGTGGTTTTAACTCACTTTGCTTGGATAAATCAGAAGATTCCCTCTCTGACCAGGAGAGTTCGTTTCAAGAACTACTTCAGAAACATAAGGGAACTCTCAAAGTGGGGGACACCATAAGAAGGTCAAGGCGTCTTGGAAGGTTGAGAAGACTGTCCACCCTTCGAGAGCAAGGCTCACAATCTGAGACAGAAGAGGAAAACCAGATTTTCCACTCTGACTCTGAAACAACACCAGCAGCTGTTTCAGACATCTCAGAGAGTCAGCCCAGCAGCAACAGTTCAAGTGGGGATTTGATTTTAGGCTTTCAGAATTTATCAAACACCCCAGCCTTGCAATTAGTGCATGAGCTCTTTATGAAAAACAAAAGGAAAAGATTCCAGCAAACTGGTGCATGTGAATTCTTAGAAGAAAGGGATGAGGGGAAAATAGCTGTACTGCAGTGTGTACTGGCAGGACTGATTGGCAAGAAAATGGGTATAGAGAAACTGGACATCTTAACTGAATTAAAATATAGAAATTTAAAGCATATTCTTGCAGTTGTTTTAGATTCCTTGACTGCAGAAAGCCTATGCAGGTAAGAAATAAATTTTTTTTCTGGAGTAAAACAGACTTTTATCGCTTTTTTTTTTTTTTTTAAGTTGCAAAGCTTTTTTTATAAGCTGAATAGGCCTGTTTTCCTGATAAAGCTTACCAGTATAGTTCCCCCCCCTTCCCCATTTAAGAGCCTGCTTTAGAAGCAACAATATAGCCTTCAGGATAAAGTTCATGTCCCTGTCATTTGGTAGGAGAGTTTATAAAAGTTGAACTTTAGATTTTCAAAATGGCAAACTTTGTTCCATGAGAGTTATTGAATAGTTCACATCCTGTTGTCAGATTGCAAATTGTAGTTATGATACTTGGTCAGAAATAATGTAAAGCATTATGGTGACTAAGAAATGACAGCATACAAAGGGTACCATTTAGTTTTTTAAGTTCTAGAATCCAAGAACAATGGTTAGCTTTTATTTTAGGGTTTGGTCTTTCCAGAGACCAAGGGAATATGGATTATTTCATTTTAATTAACACAATAATGGAAATTAATTAATTTTGGGAATTTCAAGGAATTAGAAACAATTTGTGATCACAGAGATTTCAGTGTACTGAGTGCTGCTACATAACTAAAGAGAAACTAAGACACTTAGGAGTATTGAGGGTGGGAACTCGGGTTATAAAGACTAAAGTGAGACTGTTTATACTGGCAATTTTGGGGAGTC
Organism: Tadarida brasiliensis; assembly: GCA_030848825.1. NCBI lineage: Eukaryota > Metazoa > Chordata > Mammalia > Chiroptera > Molossidae > Tadarida > Tadarida brasiliensis. The sequence goes on along the minus strand of CM061272.1, from coordinate 40,927,030 downwards.
ACAGGACTATCAGAAGACAAGACCCTTGGTAATGCCATAACTAGGAAGGCAGGAAGCCATGTGGAACAGGGTTTCTGCAAGGTGATGGTTGGGGGAGGATATGCAGGAGAGTTAGTGAGCCTCTTTTTCAATAGTGAGTTTGGTTCATAGAGTCCTTGCTGTTTTTATGGCCACACTACTTCTGTTAGAGCCCTTCTTCACCTTTCTCCCATAAATGACTTGTAGGCCATTATAGAGAACTGTATAATTTCATAGCTGGAAGTCTGAGGGATCTAGTCCAATCCTGTATTTTGAAGATGAGGACACTGAACTCCAGAGATGCTAAGTGACTGGTCAGTAGTCACTCAAGGAGATAAGGGTAGATTTAGATCTACAATTGAGCTTTCTGATTTCTAATCAAGAATTTCCCCACAAACTTACTAAGGTGTAAAGCCTTTCCAAATAGATTTGATCAGGAATGTACTTGGTCTAACCCAAGTAGGAAAATAAACAGATTAGTGCACTTATATGCGTACACTTTTTAAAAATGTGCAAATGAGATAAATTATTTGTTTAAAAATTAAGAGATGGCTGAGATATAGGAATTTTATTTTTATATGCTGGAGTATTTGGATACCGATCAGTTAAAATAAAAACTTAAGTGATGTTTTTGGTTGCTCATTTGTGGGAGTAATTGATATTCAATCATATTTCAATAATTACCTCTCCTGCCCAGCCCTCCAAATGTATGGTATTTGTACTGAAGAATGCATGTATAATGTTAGCAGTGTTCATTCTTGGTAATTTGAGATTATGGTTAGTTGAAATCGCTGTGGCAAATACCCAATATGTAGTTCATTTCTTCCCGATTAATGGGTGACTTTCTGCCTGTTCCTTTTCATCAATCTGCTATAAAATAACATGCATCAGTTTAGGGAGAGTCAATGGCAACTGAAGCAGCCATGGTAGCTGGAAGAATAGTCGTGTTGACAACTCAAGTATTAACCTGGGGCCTCCTCAACCTGTGACTTTGTTTTTCAACTACCTTTGATTAAATGAGTGTAATAAAAAAACCAGATTAACAGTTGAAGGATTACCTTTTCTTTAATAGTTAGTATATTCAAAGTTATTGATAAATAAGCAATCATTGGACATAAATTTTTTCTTTAGCTGCTTCATTCTTACCAACTTTGATTTATAAGAAACTTTGTATTGCTACCCATAATAATATTTATTATTTGATACTTAGTATTTCTAATGAAGGATTGATTGTTCTTGTTTGTTTAATTAAAATGACAGATTTGTTAAATACATGTATAGGATAAATTGATAAAAAACAAACCAAAAAACCCCTCTTACGCTGTCGATGATAATCATTTGCTACAAGTCATGTTCCAAACTTTCAATCTTAGTGTCACATTTGAAGTTAAATCCTCGTAATCAGTCTCCCGTGGACTCATGTTGGCTTTAAGTAAAACTGTGTTTTCCCCTTAACCATTTATAAGATAATAATAATCTATCAACATAATGTTGGCATATATTTAATATTTTAATAGGATTTCTTTCATATGGTGAAACAATATTAAACTGATATAGACCAAGTCATATTTTTAATGTAAATTTTTAGGTTTAAATTTACTGTCCAAAATCTTTAAAACAGTTTTCTTATTAAATGCCCTATGCAGACAATGGTAATCTTGTGGGATGTATACAATCTAAGTATTGATCTTTTTGTTACAGTGTTTGGAAAGTGAGCAGAGGTTGGCGTGAAATTATTGTACAAGATAAAAAAGCAAATCAGAGGAGGAAATTTTATATCACACAACTAAAAGCATATTCCGAGGTAATGTATATAATACTTTTCTAAAATGGATTCTAAAATATAAGCATCTATTAATCCCATATTGCTGGACAACCAAATTTGGTTTTCCTGTCTTTTACCCTTTTCCATTTAGCAAACATTCACTCTAAACTCTTTTACTTTTCCCAAATTCCATTTCCTTTCGGACTGTAAATGGAGTAAACTACCTAGCATCAAGAACATCTTGTTAGGTTTTGTTGTTGTTTAAATGTGTATGCTGTTAGCAATATTTGAATACCAGTGATACGCTGGATCCTATTAATAATTAGATATTCTTATAGCACTTTTTTCAGTCTTTTTAGTGGATATTATGTGTTAGTTGCTCAGATTACAATGGTGAACATTTCTGACATGGTTCCTGCTCTCTTGGAGTTCATGCCTTGTGGGTGATACAGGTAGGGGAGGCCAGAGTTAATTCTGTTGGAACATTTAAAAGGAATGTTTGATACTTGGGGATCAAGAGAAGGCTTTTCAGAAAAAGTGCATCTCAGCTGAGACCTGATCAATTAGCAGTTAGCCAGGTGAAGACAGAATAGTGTTTCAGCAGAGGGAATAGCATATGAAGGCCTGGAGGTGAGTGAGCATGGCAGATTATGACTGGTAAAGCATCATAAACTTGTACTCCCTTGGAGATTTGAGGTCTAGCTTTGAAGCTACAAGGAAAGTCCTACAGAAGCTGATTAATTCTTCTTAGGGATGCTACTTGCTGTAATAGGTATCTGATGACTTGGGCACCCATATTTCTTTCTTTAAAAAAAAAATTTTTTTTCTTTATTGATTTTTAGAGAGAGAGGAAGAGAGAGGGAGAGAGAGATAGAAACATTGATGAGAGAGAACATCGATTGGCTGCCTCCTGAAGGCCCCGCCCCCCCACCTGGGGATTGGGCCCACAACCTGGGCATGTGCCCTGACTGGGAATTGAACAGGCAAGCTCTTAGTACATGGGTCCATGCTCAACCACTGAGCCACACCGGCCAGGCTCGAGCACCCATATTTCTTGTATGTTCGACTTTTAGGCCGTTCTTAGGCACCAACACCAAAAGAAAATGAGAGTTCATCCCTTTATTCTTGCCCTAGTAAAAAGTATTTAATAACATATTTTTATTTATTTATTTTTAAAAGGATTATATTTATTTTTTTAAAATATATTTTTATTGATTTTAGAGAGAGAGGAAGGGAGAGGGAGAGAGAGATAGAAACATCGATGAGAGAGAAACATCGCCCTGGCCGGTTTTGCTCAGCGGTTAGAGCGTCGGACTGCGGTCCTGAGAAACATCAACATCGATTGGCTGCCTCCTGCACACCCCATGCTAGGGATGGAGCCCACAACCTGGGCATGTGCCCTGACCAGGAATCAAACCAGCAACCTATTGGTCCATGGGTCGACGCTCAGCCACTGAGCCACACTGGTTGGGCTTAATAACATATTAAAGGAAATTTCCAATTTGATTAAATATAATAATTGAAATGAAGCATGACATAAAACAAACAAGAACACCCAGGTACAGATTGGTGGGTTTCTCATTACAGTGAAATATTAGGGACTGCTGTTAACTAACACACCAACTTTTTATTTTACTTTGAAGAATCAAAGTTTTACCTTCCTGCTTGTAATGAGTTGCCTTATAAATGTTCACAGCTCCTGGCAACTTATGGCTACAGCTGTTGGCTTTGGGAGCTTATAATAGTGAACATATTTATTGCCTTCCTAATATATCTTTCTAGAGTGCTGCCCTACCTGCTAATGACAGACTTAAAACACAGTTTTTGAAGCCAGCACCTGTTAATATTAAACTTTCAGCCCCATTGTACTTGCATCTTATAAGGAAGAAACCTGTGGTTGTGTTTGGCAACCTTTTAGGTAATTCTAAATAAAATATTCTATCTTCATAGCCGAGCCACCACTTTTTTAAACGTTGGTTTCTTAAAGGACTATACTTTTTCCCCCTTGGACTTTTTTCCTTATTTTGGTTTGCTTTGCAATTTTTTTTCAAAGTAAAACAAATACATCGTCAAATTGGACGATGAGGCTTGTAACAAAACATATCCTCCTGCCCTATGCCTTCCCACTCTTGATTCTTGCGCCATCAAGGCAATCACTTTCAACTCTTTAGTTGTTCCTTCTGATATTTACATCCACATTTCTAAATAGAATGCCTTTACTGCTGTTTTTTGGCATTTTTGCTACAGAGATTGTTTGTTCTCTAACCTCTCACCACTATACCCCTACCTATCTACCCACCTCTCTCTCTGAATGCCTTTCTCCCTTTCTCCTATCTTAATGAATGTAACTACACCACTGGGAGTGAATCAGAATTAGGTGCTAACATTACAAAGACTTGAGATTATTATGACTTTCTGACAGTTGTAATATGCAGTACACTATGATTAGATTTTTTTCTTATATAACTTTTTTTTTCCCCCAGAGTTAATAATTGCCCAGCTTCTTTCTTTTTTGCTTAGTGTTTCTCTATACAGGTCCCTGATTCATCTCCTATTATCCACCAGAACTGGAAATCTCCTCTCTGTAAGTCCAAACATACCAGGTATTCTACCTGTTCCTTCTTTTCCTCAGAGACATCCTTCCCGGTGTCCTTTGCCCTCTTATTCTAATATGGACTGGTTGAGTTCTACCTGAACTATTCTAATGTATCATTCACTGAAACAAAAATTATGAAACAAAGTTGTGTAGATGGTTTTTCTCACACTTGTGTATCATCACTGAAATCTCCTTATGTGTGCAGATTAGAAGGCACAGACCAGCTACGTGTAGGATCTCAATTTTACGTTTGCTTTGCAGCAGTGAGAATGAACATTACAATTGGAATACTACATCTTTTCCATTGCATTTCTAAATTTCCTGTGTTCTGTGCTGTTTTCTTATAGTCATAGAAATGAACAACCATAAGGTGACTCCATTCTCACACTTAAATGTTTTCTGGTAACACGCTGATGACTATGTTTCAGAAAATTTTGGTGTTCACAAACATGTGCCTTTAGGGATAGGACTGTTTAATTCACTTGACACCTCAGGTGTTCCATAAATATTTGTTAAATGAATGAATGTTTCTTCTGTGGCTGAAATTTGCTTCAACAACATATTTCTATTCAATATTGGTACATGCACAATCATTGTGTTTAACAACTTCATTGAAATTTTAGAGTGCTGTTGTGTCATGTGCTTGTGGCCTAGGCTGCAAATCATTTACTTATTTATTTTTAGTTATTAAAATATTCTTATTTATTTATTTGTTTATTTTAATCCTTATCTGAGGATATTTTTACATTTTTATCTTCAGACAGAGTGGGAGGGAGGGAGAGAGAGAGAGAGAGAGAGAGAGAGAAACATTGATGTGAGAGAGACACATCAACTGGTTGCCTCCCGCACGACCCCAACCAGGGCTGGGGACCAACCGCAACCGAGGTACGTGCCCTTGGCTGGAATCGAACCTGGGACTCTTTGGTCCACAGGCCAACGCTTTAACCACTGAGCCAAACCGGCCAGGGCAGGCTGCAAATCATTTATACAAATGTAATGTAGAGACGTATTGAGTCCTTAAAAAAGTTCAACTGTATTTATTCTAATTTCTGAAAATCAATATTCATCCATTACACTTATGCATATGTTGTTAAACTGTTAATTATGTAATTGATCATGACCAGCTAACCTCATTTCCTATATTTATCCTACCATAATTTCTCATGTTTTAGGTCTCCCCATTGCTAGGAGCCAATAGTGGCTGAGAGAGACTATAAAGGAAGAGGAAACATTGTAGTAGGACACATGAGGAAATTTACCCGAAGTACATTTTATTATTTTTCTTTTTTTTTTTTTTTAATTTTAGGGCCTTCCGGTAAAAACCGGAAGACAACAAATTCAAAAAGAGCTGTAAGCACTCAAAGTTCATTTTATTTTGATAATTTGTTAAGAATGCTAAGTTGTTTTTTAAAAAAAATACTTTTTTTTTTTTTTAATTACCAACTTCAACAAAATAGAAAGCTGTAAGGATTGTTCATTGAAAATATTTCTTGGCTGAATATTTGAGTGCTGTGGAAATTCAGTTCAGATAAGAATGATTTCTTTTTCTCCTTTTAAAATATCAAAGCTGTTTAAAATATAACAGTAAAAATGAATGAAATACTTATAAGTATTGCAAAAAACAGCCAAACAAATTGAGTCTCATGGTCTAACCAGCCCCATAATTCTTTTGATATGTGGCAAAGGTAAGAAACCTGCAAAGAATTTCATGATATACCATAGCAAACTTTTAAAAGGATTTATCTTTTCTGAGATGTTAGCTTAAAACAGGTTGGCAAACTCCAGTCTGTCGGCCAAATCCTGTCTATCACTTGTATTTTTAAATGAAGTTTTATTGGAACTCAGCACTGCTCTTTCATTTATGTATCTCTGCAGCAGCTTTTGCCAAACCGGCAGTTGAGTAGCTGCAACTGTCTGGCTCGAGAAGTGTAAAATATACGCTATCTGGCTCTTTTCAGAAAAAGTCTGCCAACCCATGCCTTAAACAGAAAAATAACTAATTTAACATTTATTTTAACATTTCAATTATATATTTCTTTGACTTTTAAATGTTAGATGAGAGAAAAACATTTTCTAAAAAGGAATAGTGCAGGGAGAAAATTCTAGTGGTGTAACACCATGTCCAAACATTTAAATACATGTGCATCCAAAAGCTGTCCTAGAACTTTTGATGACAATATTGACCCCTCTTGTCTTTTACCACAGCAGGCGGTATTAAGTGTTCAGGATGCTGCTACTCGGCTTCACCTTTTAAATCGATCAGCTTTAAGATCTGTACAAGCTCAGGCTAGGACACCAAGTTCTCAGAAAGAACAAGTCTTAACATTTTCTCCTTGGGGAGAACTTTTGACACCTATAGCAAGCTCTTCAGTTACTCACTCACATAGTAAACAAGAAGAATATGTTAAGGTGAGTATTATGTTATTAGAACTAAATATTTACATAGTTTGAAATAAAGTGATTCTGTATATGAAACTGGAAGATTTAGTATGTATACTTTTACTGCAGGTTGCCAAAACACTTTTTATTGATGAAGCATTAAGACCTTGTCCAAGGTGCCAATCCCCTGCTAAGTACCAGCCATATAAGAAAAGGGGACTGTGTAGCCGCACAGCCTGTGGTTTTGACTTTTGTGTGTTGTGTTTATGTGCTTATCATGGGTCTGAAGAATGTAGTAGAGGAGCAGCAAAGCCAAGAAATAGAAAAGATGCCCTTCCAGGAAGTGCCCAGAGTAAGCGGAATTTAAAACGCCTCTAAAACACCTCTAAAGAGACTTTAAATATAAAAGAAGCATTCCCCCAAGCAACGTTTAGTCTGACTGAAAATTATGGCTATTTTGAAAGCGTGCAAATTTTCCCCTTAATGACAGATGATGATTTATTTCCTATTTTGTGTATATTATAATCCATGTCATTGTATGTATTCTTTAAGGTGGTGAGTTTTGAAACAATTTCATTTTACTGTGTCACTTTTACTCATTTTAATAACTTAGTGTTTTTAAATAAAGAATTTTTATTGTTATATATATATATGTATTTAACTGTTTCATGTAATATTTTAAGTGCATCTCATCACCACGTGTCAAAATGTTCTTCAATTTGAAAGATAGTTTTCCAAATAATATTACAAATTTTGAACTTGAAATAGATAGTTTTATAGATTTGGAAAATGTGTATTTGACTGAAATGAAATATAAATAAAATGTTTTCAGAAGTTCTATTGAATTTATAATTTCAAACTTTCTCTTAATTTGGTGAGTGTCATATTTGGGCAGACTTCTGTTAAATAAAATTTATTTAATATTGATAACTAAGAAGACATAAAAAGTAAATTATTAGACATATATGGTTATTCACAATGGGAATATTAGTCAGTTAATAAACCCTTATAAGTCACACATTTCATATAATTACTATTTTGGTTGTTATTCCTCACCTTAAGGATATTTTTCCATTGATGTTTAGAGAGAGTGGAAGGGAAGGAAGGAGGGAGAGAGAGAAACATTGATGTGTGATAGACACACATCAATTGGTTGCCTCTCTCATGCACCCTGACAGGGGCCAGGGATTGAACCTGCAAACCCAGGTATGTGCCCTTGACTGGCAATCAAAGCCATGACCCTTTGGTGTGTGAGCCAATACTCTAACCACTGACCCACACTGGCCAGGGCCATATAAGTACTTTTTAAAATTCCAAAACTATAATCACAGATTTCATTTGTTTATTCTAGCCTAGGTATCAATATTGTGACAAATTTGGGCTGGTTGGAAAAGATAAGGTTTTTTAAATAAGAAAATTTATTAAATTGCTTATAATGTACCTCTTTCCAAAAGTGATTTGAGGTTGCATGTTGGTTTATAGAACAGCAGCAAGAAAGAGATACATTTATTTTTATTTCAATTTCCTTTATTATAATTTATTGGAGTGACATTGGTTTTAGGATCATATAGGTTTCAAGTGTACATTCTTTGATACATGATGTGTATATTGCACTGTGCCCACCACCCAAAGTCCAATCATCTTCCATCACCATATATTAGGGGGACTGGAAAGTAATGTCGTTAAAGTAATGACATGTTAAGGATGGAAGTGGAAGCAAATCCGTGTCAGATAATCGAGGAACTTTCAAACACTCTTAACCAACCTTGGTCGACCATCCAAGAACATTTGTAGCAGATTGGTAAAGTAAGCAGAGCAGGTGTTTGGGTCCCGCATAATCTGTCCGAAGAAAACAAAGCTAACCGGTCCACCACATGCAACTTATTGCTTCAGTGGCACAATACAGAAGCGTTTTTTGATCGCTTGATCACTGGAGATGAAAAATGGGTCCTCTATGATAATCCAAAACGCAAAAGGCAGTGGCTCTCTCCGAATGAATCACCACGAGGTACAGCTAAGCCAGGTTTACACCCCAAAAAGGCACTTTTGTGTGTTTGGTGGAGTATTTGCGGGGTCGTTCATTTTGAAGTGCTGAAACCTGGACAAACTGAATGCAGACCTTTACTGTGAACAATTGGATCGACTAAGTCAATCGTTAATTGAAAAGTGCCCAGCGATTGTCACCAGAAAAGGTGTTATTCTGCAACACGATAATGCAAGACCGCACTGCGCAAGACGAACCCTGGAAAAAATTAATGAATTGGGGTGGGAGGTATTGCCTCACCCACCATACTCACCCGATATTGCGCCATCGGATTTCCATTTATTCCGATCGCTACAACCTTTTCTAAGTGGCAAAAAATTTGAAAATTTGGATGATGTCCAAAATGCCATCTCCAGATATTTTGCTCAAAAACCAATTGATTTTTATCGATCCCGCATTGAAAATTTGCACACTAGATGGCAAAATGTTGTTGATAACGAGGGTGATTACATTATTGATTAAAAATAAAAACTTGTTAAAAACTTACCTGTTTGAATTTAATGTAAAAAAACGACATTACTTTCCGGTCCCCCTAATATTTGGCCCCCTTTACCCTTTACTATCCTCTTCACCCCCTTCCCTCTGGTAACCACCACACTGTTGTCTGTGTCTATGAGTTGTTTTATATACCATCTATGAGTGAAATTGTATGGTCCTTAACTTTTTCTGACTGACATTACTTAGCAAGGTCCATCCGTGTTGTTGCAAATGGCAGTATTTCATCTTTTTTTATGGCTGAGTAGTATTCCATTGTGTATAGGTACCACATCTTCTTTATCCAATCCTCTATCGCAGGACACTTCGGTTGTTTCCATTATCATTATTTTAATAAGACCATTTTAAAGTGTGAATTAGATACAGATATATTTGGAAAAATCTGCCCTAAATTTTTTTTTCTTTTATTGATTTTTAGAGAGAGAGGAAGGGAGAGGGAGAGAGAGAGATAGAAACATTGATGAGAGAGACACATCGATTGGTTGCCTCCCGCACGACCCCAACTGGGGTTGAGGATGAACCACAACCAAGGTATGTGCCCCTTGGCCAGAATTGAAGCAGGGACTCTGATCTGTGGACCGATACTCTAACCACTGAGCCAAACCGGCCAGGGCCTTAAATTTTAACTCACTAAATTTTTTTGATTAACTGCTAAATATTAAATTTTGTCTATATCTTTTCTAATTTCACAGAGAATTTTTGGAGGCTAAACATAAGTAAGAATAAATCATTAGTTGTATTCAATATGGTACACAGTCCATAAATTTTACTTCGCATTTTCTGATTTATTTTATTCTAACCAAGTTTAGTTCTCAATATCTATATAATTTCCAGAGATATTTTCCATATCAGGATCAACATACTTATTAATGTTGTTCAATTAAGGCTTTACTTTTTTCCTCCATCAGAGAAGTTTCTTTATTTTTAGGAAACTTATTCCCAGTCTTTTTTATTTTATTATTTTTTGTTCAGATAGAGTGGGAGGGAGAGAGAGGAAGAGAGAGAGAGAAACATCGATGTGAAAGGAACACATCGAGCGGCTGCCACCCGCACAACCAACCAGGGCCAGGGACAAACTGCAACCGAGGCACATGCCCCCAGCGGGAACCGAACCCGGGTTTCTCTGGACCGCAGGCCGACGCTCTAACCGCTGAGCCAAACCGGCCAGGGCTTATTCCCAGTCTTGATTCTCTTAATTTATGAAATCAACTCTTTGATTTAATCCAAACTACATACTTATTATTGACCTCCTTTCTATGTCTCAGATCAAATCATATCTTCTTCTGTCATATGGACATTTTTGCTATTTTATGCTCTTGATTTCTGCCTGGCCTAAATGCCTTCCCAGAAGTGACTTTTTAGGTCTTAAAAAAATTACAGATCCAGTTATGTATTTTTTTTAATGAAATGCAAGATTGTTTATATAGTTTTATCATTATTTTTAAATGTTTTTATTGATGTTTTAGAGAGAGAGGAAGAGAGAGAAATATAGAAACATCAATGTGAGAGAGCTACATCAATCGGCTGCCTCCTGCATGCCCCCCACTGGGGATTGAGCCCGCCGCAGCCCAGGCATGTGCCCCGACCGGGAATCGAACCAGGACCTCTCAGTCCATGGGATGCTCAATCTACTGAGCCACACCGGCTGGGCCTATATAGTTTTAAATGTTTACATTTCCCAATATCTTATGAGTTTTTATCATTTTATTACAGAATAATGGAAAAGGTAAGACAGGCGTTTCTTTTACCTCTTTACACATGAAATTGTCAGTAGTGAGTGTAGGAATCTGGAGTCCTACCTTAAGGCACTTGGTTATTTTCTTATGTTTGCCATCACACTGCAAACTGATCAGAGTGATCACGTTTGTTATCTTGTTGTTACCCGGTCTATTACGATGTAATATTTTATTTCATTCTGGTGGTAAAAAAGTTTATTTTTACCTCATTTAGTTTTAGAAATCAGTAATCTACGTGTGCGCTCCTCCTTACATGCACTGTTACCATTGGAAGTTCAAATTAGGATTTGAGTATTATGATCAAGTAGTTATGAGTGAAATAGTATAAGGACTAAAATACCACATATTTTAATGATGGTATAATGAACCTTTCTGAGAAAAAAAGTTAGAGGAAGAATTCAAAAGATAAGCCTCTTGACTTCCGGTCAAGATGGCGGCGTAGGTAAACGCAGTATCGCGTCCTCTCACAACCACATCAAAGTTACAACTAAACTACAGAACAACCATCATTCAAAACCGCCTGAAATCAAGCTGAATGGAAGTCCTACAACTACGAAATTAAAGAAGCTGCATCCAGACTGGTAGGAGGGGTGGAGGCGCGACGGGCTGGTCCCACACCCACGTGTGGCGGATAAAAATTAGGATACCTCGGCTGGGAAGGTCCTCCCAGAGGACTGAGGGGTCCCCGTCCCACACCAGGTGCCCAGCTCAGGGTCCCAGTGCCAGGAAGAGAATCCCTATAACTTCTGGCTGGAAAAACCAGCAGGAACTGAGGCTGAGGCAGCTGGAGCCCCCGGCAGCTCCTCTTAAAGGGCCCGCGCACGGACTTACTCAGACTCGCACCCTCCAGGCTCCAGCGTGCGGGAAGGAGCCTGAAAGGCACCAGAGTCATATGGGGAAGAACTGAGCTGTTTGGCATTGGAGCGAGGGCTGGAGAGGCAGCTTTCTCCTGGACAGACGTGCTATCAGAGGCCTTTGTTCCTTTGGTGAGCCCTTCCCTGGGCCGGCAGACGCCGCCATATCTGGGACTCCAGCAACCTGGCTCACACTGTTGGCCCCACCCTGGTGATTCCCTGAGGCCCCGCCCCACGCAACTTCCAGGCCCACCCAAGCTGTTGCCGGTTGCTTCACCATAGGATTGGCCTGTCTTGGAGCCTGCTTCAGCTTTTCCTAAATTCTTTCAAACAAGCAGCATCTGGTCTCAGCTAGCCCTATACCTCTCGCTAAGTAATATATGGAAACAAACACAGGGAGGCAGCCAAAATGAGGAGACAAAGAAACAGGTCCCAAATGAAAGAACAGAACAAAACTCCAGGAAAAGAACTAAGTGAAATGGAGTTAAGCAACCTAACAGATGCTGAGTTCAAAATACTGCTTATAAGGATGCTCAATGGACTTAGTGAGAACCTCAGTGAACTTAGAGAGGGCCTCAAGAGCATAAAAAAGGACCAGTAAGAAATGAAGGAGGCACTAACTGAAATAAAGAATAGTTTACGCAGATTCAATAGTAGAGTAGGTAAATCCAAGAAGCAAACCATCGATTTGGAATATAAGGAAGCAAAAAACACCCAATCAGAACAGCAAAAAGAAAAAAGAATCCAAAGAAATGAGGATAGTGTAAGGAGCCTCTGGGACAACTTCAAGCGTGCCAACATTCGCATCTTGGGGGTGCCAGAAGGAGAAGAGAGAGAACAAGAAATCGAAAACCTATTGGAAACAATAATGGCAGAAAACTTCCCTAACTTGGTGAAGGAAACAGACATACAAGTCCAGGAAGCACAAAGAGTCCCAAACAAGATGAACCCCAAGAGGCCCACACCAAGACACATCATCATCAAAATGCAAAAGGTTCAAGACAAAGAGAGAATCTTAAAAGCAGCAAGAGAAAAGCAGTTTGTTACCTACAAGGGAGTTCCCATAAGACTGTCAGCTGATTTCTCAAAAGAAACTTTGCAGGCCAGAAGGGAGTGGCAAGAAATCTTCAGAGTGATGAAAAGCAAGAACCTACAACCAAGATTACTCTATCCTGCAAAGCTGTCATTTAGAATTGATGGCCATATAAAGAGTTTCCCAGACAAGGAAAAGCTAAAGGAGTTCATCACCACCAAACCATTATTATATGAAATGTTGAAGGGTCTTCTTGAAGAAAAAGATACAAAAATATGAACAAACAAAATGGCAATAAATACATAGCTATCAACAATTGAATCTACAAACAAAATGAACAAGCAGAACAGAAACATTCTCATAGATACAGAGAACTTTTGTTGGGTACCAGATGGGTAGGGGCTGGGGGGAGGGGTGAAAAAGGTGAAGGGATTAAGAAGTATAAATTGGTTGTTAGACTGACAAACCTCAAAGGGAAGGGGGGTTGGGGGGTGGGAAGAAATAAACCAAAGAACTTATATGTATATATGCATAACTAATGGACACAGATAACAGTGTGGGGAAAAGCAGGAGGGGGGCGGAAATGGGGAGGAGGGGGGCAATGGGGGACAAATGAGGAACATCTGTAATACATTCAACAATAAAGTTAAAAAAAAATGAAAAGAAAAAAAAAAGATAAGCCTCTTACTGGTAGGTTTTATATTTGTATGGGGTCAAGAGGTAAATAGGTTGACTGGAAGAAAATCATACAGTATTCACAAACAACTTTATTAAACAAAGGATCCAGCTATCCAAAAAACAATCAACATTATCCTAATTATTGTAAATTACTATGTATTATAGTATCTGACTAGAGCAGTTACCCTAGCTGTGTGCTCCCATAGCATCATGTCCTCCTCTGTCACGGCACTTAGTTTTCTTTATTTATTTAGTTGTTACATATGTTTCTCCTTTTTCCCCCATTGACACCCTCCTCCCAATCCCGCCGCACCCCCACCTCCCAGCATTGTTGTCTATGTCCATGGTTGGCTTACTTTACTTAAATTGCTTGTTTAGGCCCGCCCTGTCCAGGTAGCTCAGTGGGTATAGTGCTGTCCCGATACACCAAGGTTGTGGATGTGATCCCTGGTCAGGGCACATACAAGAATCAACTAATGAATGCATAAATAATTGGAACAACAAATCTCTCTCTTTCCCTCTCTTCCTTTCTGCCTCTCTCCCATCTCTCTAAAAAATCAATCAGTAAAAAAAGTTTTTAATTGCTTGTTTAGTTTTCTTTCCCCATAAGATACAAACTCTGTGAAGGCCTGGACTATATCATGTTTGATTGAAACACTGTTGCATCGCTCATACCTAGCCCAGCGTCAGGGAAACAGAAGGTGCTCAATAAATATTTATTGAATGAGTAGATATTGTTAGTGCTACTAGTAATTTCTATTCAAGTAAACCATTTTACTTCTCTCCTAGTAATTTGTTAATTTCTTGGTGTTTAATTGAAGTGATTATTGATTGCTCCATTAAACAAAAATGTGGATCTATATGATTTCTTAAATAGCTTTTAACATATAACCCATGGATTTGTTTGGTTTACTCATTATTTTAGCTGAGTTTTCCTACAACTAGTTAGAATATAACGGAAGGAGTGCTAGGCTAGGAGTAAAAAAACCAGTTGGTATCCTGAACTACTTACTAGCTGTGCTCTTATGCCAAGTCCCTTATTGATTTTGAGCCTATTTTTTATCTATAAAAATAGAAATTAAAAGAAATGATGTGTTGTGAAATCACTCTTGAACCTCTAAGTGGTACACCAATCTGTGTTGGTACACATTTGGCTGGATGTGTATAGAATAAAATGAAATAGCATCTGTGGGCATGTCTTAAACGGGAGATTGTTTTGCCATTTAAGAAAAGTCTATTGGTATACCAGGGGAAAAAATAATTCTAATTTAGAATAGTTCTGTCTGAATAGAGTAGTTCCTTAGCTCATTGAAACACTAAATGAAGTGCATGAATATACTATTATCTGAGAGCTCAGTTTAAAAGAAAGGCCACTCTTCCAGTCCCAGTGTCTTTGTAATCTAAACAAACAAGGCATGAAAACAAGAATAAATATTACTATATTCTAGTAATTACTACATTCTTGCATTTTGATGACTGAGTGAGAGAAAATAATAAGAAAAAGTTCACGAAACATATACTGATGGTCTACTCTGTGTTCTCAAGAAGATTCCAAACCAAGAGGGATGATTAAATCTGGCACCTTATTTTTGTATTTTGTTTTACTCCTTAATAAGGATATAAGGAAAAGAATGAGTGTTAATTCTGGGGGAACCCAGAATTATAATGCTTTACCCTCTACTGACATAGGATAATAAGTTATCTTTCCCCCTATGGTCTGTACCTTTGACAGCCTTGTTAGCTAATGGGCAGGAATATTCTTTCCATTTGACTTCTACTTGTTTCCAGCAAGGGCAGGTATTTCCTGTTTCCGACCCCATCGTTTGGGAAAAATGGTAAGAAACTTGTAATAAGTAATGTAAAAAGAAACAGCACTTTAAGAGTTATCTAATCATTTTATACCAGATTTTTGTGTGTGCAAATATGGATGTTTAAATTTATCCCAGCTATTTAAATATTTAATAGAGTGTTGTTATGGATTTCTTAGCTGTTGAGAAAACATTTTTGACACTTGGTACCATGTGAAGCTCAGTTTTTCCATTACGTTTGCTTAATTTATGACAAAAGGCAAAATTGTCAGAAACTTATGTCACAAAAATTTACTGAACATTTTTAGCATTTAATTTCTTATGTTCCTTGTTTGAATTAAGTTATTGATATGGCTTTGTTTAATTTTTTATTTTTCTATATTGATTTTAGAGAGAGAGGAAGGGAGAGGGAGATAGAAACATCGATGAGAGAGAACATCGATCAGCTGCCTCCTGCACACCCCCTACTGGGGATCAGCCCTGCAACCTGGGCATGTGCCCTGACCAGGAATCAAACCAGCAACCTCCTGGTGTAGGGGTTCCGACGCTCAACTGCTGAGCCACACAAGCCGGGCTATATAGCTTTGCTTTAAATTGTGTCTCTCAAAAATAGTGTAACATATAGAAAATGCTTTAAATGTCTTAAAAGACAGAAATACCCATTACTGTTTCTGTGTGGAGGGTAAATAAATCAAAATTCACACTAAATATTCCACAAGGGGGCACCAAAGACTTGTTCATAGTGATTTTGGCTATCCTTCAAAAAAGTAAATTTAGCCTTTGTATATTTGACATTGATGTACTGTTACATTGCCAGATAGGGGAAATGTTCCTTGACTTATTTTTTAAAATGTATATAGAATAAATTTTGGTAATAGTTATTACTCAGAGTTGCTAATTAAAATATTTTAGCTGGCTTGCAAGAGTGCAGTTTTCTGGGATGACTTTTAACAGAACACCTTGTTGGCAGCTGGGTCTGTGTCTTAGCCACCTGTGTTTACTTGCCCAGCGGCTCTGCCCTCCTGGCTCCCTCACCAGGGACTCTGGAGCCAGAGGAGCAGAAGGCGCAGTAGAAGTGTGGAGGTGAGTGCTGGTTAGGAATGGTGGTGGCGCACTACCAGTTATTTCCCGCCAGCATTCTCATTTCTGCAGAAAGGTAGTGCTTGGTTCAGGTCCTAATCACATCCTGCCTAGTTCTGTACACGCTTCTTTTTGCTTCTACTTCCTCCCCATATGAATCTGTCCTAAATATCCATTGCCAGGTTATTTGTACTAAAATGTGGCTCCAATTACGTTGCTTCCTATTAAAAATGTAGCAGAATTTAGGATCTCCTAATGGTCCTAACTTTCTAGCAGTTGTTCCCATCGTTCCATTCTGTGCACTCGTTCCAGCCAAACTGGACTCTACTGTTTTCTAACCTCCCCTGTGCTTTCTCCCATTTCCTCTCTTTCTTGCCATGCTAACTCCCATTAAATCCAGCAAATCCTTAGTTTCTTTCCATTTTCTGATCTCTCCAACAAAATGAAATGTTGACCTTCTTTGAATCTAGTGTTTATTTACACCTTTTTGTGGTATTTCTGGCATACCTTATTTGTATTAAGTTCTTTGCCTGTTTCCCACCATTAGCAAGTTCCTTAACAGCAGAATTGTTTTACTCAGCTCTCTCCTTTCATTAGCCGAGTGTCTTGTGCATGAGCGATGATGCAGCAGGTATTAAGTGAATTGCTGAATTAATAGTGATTGTCACAGCAGAGCAATGAATCATGATACTATGATGAATGAGGATTAAGATGTATTTATGTATATGTGTATACACATATGTGTTAGGTGTTTAGGGGCAGAGGATATTGGGATTTAGGGGTGAAGTATGCGTTACTTTATGAGTAAGTGGTATATAACTGCAGCAGAAAGTAAACAGTATGACAAATTTTTATGTGCTAGGGTGGCAAAGATATTTATATTTTGGGGGTTGATACTCAAAAGAGTGAAATATGTGCCCTGGCTGGTTTGGCTCAGTGGTTAGAGTGTTGGCCCGTGGACCAGAGAGTCCCAGGTTCGGTTCCCGCTAAGGGCACGTACCTCGGTTGCAGTTTGTCCCTGGCCTCGGTTGGGGTGGTGTGGGTGGCAACCACTTGAGGTGTCTCTCTTGCATCGATGTTTCTCTCTCTCTCTTCCTCCCTCTCTCCCTCCGTTCTATCTGAAGATAAATGCAGAAGTGTCCTTGGGTGAGGATAAAAAAAAAAAAAAGTGAAATATGTGTTTAAGACATAGTACTTATATGACGTTAAAGAAAGACAAGTAATTTTCTTTTCCCCCAGCTTTTTTGAGATATAATTGGCATATAACATTGTGTAAGTTTAAGGTGTACAAAATGTTGACTTAATATACTTATATATTGCAAAATGATTGCCACCATTGAATTAAGTAACACCTCCAGCCTGTCACATAGTTACGATTTCTTTGTGTGTGTGTATGGTGAGAACTTTGAAGCTACTCTCTTAGCAACGTTCCAGTTTATAATACAGTATTATTAGCTATAATCATCATGCTGTATATTAGATTCCCCAGAACTTGTCAATCTTATAACTGGAGGTAATTTTATTTCTTGAATGATTTTATGCCTTTTGATAAATGTTAGTGGCTTGAAGCTTATTGGGTGTTATCAGAAAAAAACTGAATAATCTCATTTATATAAAATAGATATTTTTATAATGATGAAGTCATGGGTAAAGAAATAAATTACGACTGGGTGATCCTACTGAAGTACAAATCTGAGAGTGTCTCTCCTTAGTTTAGAATCTTAATTGAATTGCTGAATTAATCATTGGTTGTCATATGATATAAATGTTATCCAAATCTCAACTTTCTTTTCAGGTGGTATCAGAGGGAACTTCAAATATAGTTGTTAGCTTTAGAGAGAGCTAGAATTGAGACACCACCCCCTTCACACTCCCTTCACCCCCGCCTACAATGACTGTTTGCCGATGCTGCTTTCTCCCTCAGATTATCATTCTCTCTTTCCCACTGCCTCCCTCATACTTGCCGTTTAAGACCCTGCTCAGTGGACATGGAGGCTTATCACCTTCCCCCACCCTCAGGCTGGTTAGGTTACTCTCAGAGCATTTATCAGAACTTTTATGTTTTTCTCATTAGACAGTGAATTCTTCTGTCCTGTGTCTGTGTCCTCAGTACTTAGTCTAGTGACTAAGCACTGAACAAAAGTTCAGTGTTTGGCCAAAGTGTTCCCAGCCACCTCCCCTAAGCCCAGTCTGGTCAGGTATACATGCGGTGCTGTGGGGGCAGAGAGAGGGAGCTCTGTGTCATTATTAAAAATGAAGTATCAAGTTGCTGACATAAAAGGTCTCTTTTTTTTTCTTATTCTCTGCTACCAAGGAAATGTCTACTGCCACCTCCCTCCTTATACAGAGGATAATTTACATTCATTTTCAAGTGACTTTGTACGTGTCCTTGAATTATTTCATGAGGACTATAAATATTTCAAAGGCAGGGGCTGTTTTTTCTCACCTCTCTAGTGCTCTAGTCTACTATACTTACACAGAGACACAGTAAGTATTGACTAAAGGGGCTGTGGAATCCTGAGACAGTGACTCTAAATTAAAATATTTATAGATCTTTATTGTTGGTGGCTAAGTTTTCATTTGGCCAGGAAGTGAACTATGTATCTTTAAAAAAAAAAATTTTTTTTTTAATCCTCACCCGAGGACATTTTCCCATTTTTTGTTCAGATAGAGTGGGAGGGAGAGAGAGGAAGAGAGAGAAACATCGACGTGAAAGGGACACATCGAGTGGTTGCCTCCCGCACGACCAACCAGGGCCGGGGACAAATTGCAACCGAGGTACGTGCCCCTAGCAGGAAACGAACCCGGGTCTCTCTGGACTGCAGGCCGACACTCTAATCGCTGAGCCAAACCGGCCAAGGCTTTAAATTTCTTTTATTAATTTATTTTTGTTACGGATGTTTCTCCTTTTTCCCCCATTGACACCCTCCTCCTGATCCCCCCCCACCCCCCGCTGCCCTGTCCCCAGCATTGTTGTTTATGTCCATGGTTATGCATACATGCATATAAATTCTGTGGTTCATTTCTTCCCGACCCCCCAACCCCCTCTTCTGAGGTTTGTCAGTCTGTATCCTACTTCTATGTCTCTGGGTCTATTTTGTTCATCAGTTTGTTTTGTTCATTATATTCCACAAATAAGTGAGATCATGTGATATTTGTCTTTCTCTGATTGGCTTGTTTTGCTTAGGATAATACTCTCCAGGTCCCTCCATGTTGTCTCAAAGGATAAGAGATCTATCTTTTTTACAGCTGCATAGTATTCCATTGTGTATATGTACCACAGCTTTTTTATCCATTCATCTATTGATGGGCACTTGGGCTGTTTCCAGATCTTAGCAATTGTAAATAGTGCTGCTATGAACACAGGGGTACATATTTTTTCTGATTGGTGATTCAGGCTTCTTAGGATATATTCCTAGAAGTGGGATCACTGGGTCAAATGGCAGTTCAATTTTTAACTTTTTGAGGTAACATCATAGTGTTTTCCATAGTGGCTGCACTAGTCTGTATTCCCACCAGCAGTGCACTAGAGTCCCCTTTTCTCCACACCCTCGCCAGCACTTGTTGTTGAACTATGTATCTTGCAAACATAATCTCATTATACTAAGAGCAAAGCTATGACGATGGCACTATTATTATTTGCATTTTTTCCCCAGATAAGGCTTAGAGGAGCTTGAAAATATGTTTGTACCACACTAGTGAATTTAGGTCTGGGGTTAAAACAGTGGCTGTTTGACTCCAGTCTTGGCTTTCTGCTCGCTCCCAGTCACCTGAGTAGTACCCCTCTCCCACCGCAGCAAAGCTGTGGTTCCACTGCTCCCTGCTTTACTGGAGACACTTGCTTGCTGTTGGTTTGGCTTCAGGTATGGAGATGGGAAATTCAAACTGTTGGACCTTTTTCTTGACCACTGATACCTAATTGAGAGATTAATTAAAAAGATCTAATGTTGTTTTATAACTTTTTTAAAAAGTATTTTTTTAGAGCAGTTTTAAGTTCACAGCAAAATTAAGAGGGAAGGTATAGAGATGTCCCGTATACTCCCTGTCCCCATACATGCACAGCCTCCCCCATTATCAACATCCCCACCAGAGTGGTACATTTGTTTTAATTGATGACCCTACATTGACACATCACAGTCACCCAAAGTTTGTAGTTTACACCTTAGGGTTTGCTCTTGGTGGTGTACAGTTTGGATAAATGTCTAATGATGTGTATCTACTATTATAGTATCATACTGAGTAGTGTCACTGCCCTAAACATCTTGCTCTGCCTGGTCATCCCTTCCCCTTGCCCAAATCCTGGCAACAACTGATCTTTTTCCTGTCTCCTTAGTTTTGCCTTTTCTAGGATGTCATATAGTTGGAATCAAACAGTATATAGCCTTTTTCAGGTTGGCTTTTTACTTAGTAATATGCATTTTAGTTTTCTCCAGTCTTTTTATTGCTTGATAGCTCATTGTTTTTAGTGCTGAATAATTTTCCACTGTCTGGATATATCACAGTTTATATATTCATCTACTGAAGTACATCTTGGTTGCTTCCAAGTTTTGGCAATTATGAATAAAGCTGCTATAAACATTTATGTGGGAGTTTTTGTGTGGACATAAGTTTTCAACTCCTTTGGGTAAACATCAAGGAGCACGACTGTTGGATTGTATGGTAAGACTATGTTTATCTTTGTAAGAAATCACCAAACTGTCTTCCAAAGTGGCTGCACCATTTCACATTCCCACCAGCAGTGAATGAGAGTTCCTGTTGCTCCACATTCTTGTCAGCATTTGGTGTTGTCAGTGTTCTGGATTTTGGCCATTCTCATAGGTGTGTAGTGGTGTCTCTGTTGTTTTATAATTTTCAATATCTTTATTTTTTCATAAAATATAGTTCATTTAACACATTTATTGAGTATTTACTCTATCATATACCAGACTTTGTTTAGCTGTTGGGGCTACAGGAGAGACCAACACAAGTCAAAAAATCCCTTAAAGTGGGGGAGGAGAGGAAGAAAAAAGAAGAAGGAAAAAAAGAATATATCCTCCACCTGTACAAACTACAATGTCCTAGAGCAATTTTGGAGTTTTAAAACAAACTAGGGTAGGGTTAAAAACTGAATTATCTCATTAGTTTGTGCAAGAAACAAAGTAATGTAATGGAATATATTGACAATTAGAATAAATCTAAACCAGCAGGTCCAGATGGTAGTTATCTTGGATTAGTTAAGAAATTGCCTAATGAATGTATTAAATTAATTATGTTTCTTCAAAAAATTATGAACTGTAAAGTTAGGAAATAAAAAAGAAATGCTGTTTTCTAGTTAAATATGATATGGATATGTGTAGTTGTTATGCAATTCAGAATAAGATGTGTAATTTTACAAAAAGGAAAGATAATCAATAGTTATCAAAAAGAGAATGGAAATAAACAATATGTAAAATTTATAACCTGTGTTTCTGATCTTGCCACAACTGCAGTTACTTTAGGGATTGGAATGGAGGATGGTAACACATTATTAGATGTTGAGTTGCCATCTAGCTCCTAGGAAAAACGTTCTGCTGCCTGTCTTATTATTCTGGTTCATGCATAAAAATTAAAAATATAACTGAGCTATATGTGGAAATAAATGAAAACAACGCAAGTGAGAAGAAGCAAAGATATTCAGAGCTTGATATATAGCAAGGGAGTCAGCCACCACCACGTGCATTTGGCAGAAACTCAAAGGCAAGCAAAGGTCAGGAAAGCTGCATACTGGGAAAAGAGGAAGACTTCAGGGATGCTCTGATTAGAGGGTGTTCTCCTGGCGAAACTGGGAGCAGACTAACTAGAATCTAGTGGGCATCCTTCATGATTGGTTTGGACAGCATATATGACTTTCTGTGGTTGGTCCTGAGTTGAAAGTGGGAACAAAGATAGGTAGTTACTGATCAAGTCCTGACCATTCTGGGCTTATTGCTGCAGAGGCTGTAGTTTGGTTTCCAAGGCTGATTGCTACAGAAGTTATGAGTCAGGGTTCTGTTGTCAAATGTGGTCTGGCCATTGTCCATTTGTATTCAGACTTTTAGCCATATAAAATATTCCATTAGCATCATAAATTAAAATCACAGTGATAGGATGAATTTCAGCCTTTGGTGCTGCTATTACTGTTTACACTCAGAAAGGTTTAGAACTAGGCTTAAGTTGTACCCTACCACACCAAACCCAAGGAAGGACTGGTACTTGTATTTATTTATTTATTTATTTATTTATTTATTTATTTATTTATTTATTTATTTTCTAATCCTCACCCAAGGATATTTTTCCATTGATTTTTAGATAGAGTAGGAGGGAGGGAAGAAGAGAGGGAGAAACATTGATGTGAGAAAGACACATCAATTAGTTGCCTCCTGCATGACCCTGACTAGGACTGGGGATTGAACCTGCAACCAAGGTACGTGCCCTGGACTGGAATTGAACCCGTGACTCTCCGGTCTACAGGCCAACACTCCAACTGCTGAGCCAAACTGGCCAGGGTAGGACTGGTACTTAAAATGATTAAGCAGGTAGGATGCCTGAAATTTTGCTCTTGGTTGTCAAGGATATATGTATTAGCCAGTCTCTCCAGCAGTACTTGGGAGAGTCATTAAATAAATTCCTGCAGCTTCTTGCCCTAAGCAGGCTACATAGAGTAGCCTTAATGCAAATTAATCCTTGCAATTCAGGTCAGCCTTTGTGACACTTGCTTTTGGGCTCATATTTGAAACCTGATTATTTTTCTTTGCCCACAGCAGCTTAACATGTATGATATCACTTCTGTTTTGTTCCATGGTTATGTTGGCTTCTCATTATATCACAGATTTAGTTGTTTTGCATGGAGACTGACTGAGATGTTTTCCGAAGTTCTCCAAATTGAATTGCAGGTGTACTACAAAGTCAATATTTAAGTAAGACCACTTCAAAAACATCCTTCAAATGTGCTTACAATATGTCCCTAATCAAAAGTGAATAAACAAAAAGTTAATTCCCTTTGTGTAGATATATTTCTCATTATAAACTTTTGGTTTTGAACTGCATTGGTTTTCAACGATATAGATTAGTTGCAGAGAAAGGCCTTTTTGGAAAAACTAGCTCATTTGGAGACAGAATAAAATTAGTTTTAAAAGTAAAATCTAGTCATCAGGGAAATGCAAATCAGAACCACAAAGAGAAAACCACTTCACACCCTGTAGGATGGCTATAATAAAAAAGTCAGATGATAACAAGTATCAAGGAGAATGTGGTGAAATCAGAACCCTCATCCACTGCTGGTAGTAATAGAAAACTGTTTGGCCAATTTGGAAAAACAATCTGGGTGTTCCTTAAAAAGTCAAACACAGAGTTGCTAAACTATTTAAATTACCCTTTGACCCAGCAATTCCACTCCTAGGTATATACCCAAGATAAATGAAGACACGTGCCCACACAAAACCTTGGACATGAATGTTCATAGCAGCAGCCAAAAATGTTGTTTCTACATAATAGCCAAAAAGTAGAAACAACCCAAATGTTTATCAACTCATTAATGGACAAATTATGGTATATCCATGCAGTGGAATATTATTCAGCAATAAAAAGGACAGAAGTACTGATTCGTGCCACAACATGGACGAATCTTAAACACATTATGTTAAGTGAAAGAAACCAGTCACAAAAGACCAACATATGGTATGATTCCATTTACATGAAATATCCAGAGCAGGAACATACGTAGATACAGAAGGTAGACTAGTGGTTGCTGAAGAGGGGAGAATAGGAGATGATAGCTAAAGAGGTTTCTTTGAGGTGATAAAAATGGTCTAAAATGGATTCTGGTGATGGTTGCCATTCTCAATATACTAAAAACCATTGAATTGTACACTTTAAGTAGGTGAATTATATGATGTATGAACTATATCATACAATAACTCTAAAGCTATTACAAAAAAATAAAATCACCAAAATGTTAAAATACCTTGCAACTTATGCATTTGGGTTCAAATTACAGTCCTTTTAGTTCTTGTATGATTTTTTAAAATCACATGAAATTACTTTTAGAGAGAAAGGCTACATAGCATGGTTGTTAAAGAGCAGAGGCTTTGGACCAAACAGATCTGGATCAACTTGTGGCTTCAACACTTTCAAGCTGTTTGTCTTTTGAGCAAAGTATCTCACCTTTCTAAGTCTCAGTTTCCTAAATTGTTGAGAACAATAATAACAATCTTTCAGGGATTTTGTTAGAGGCCCATAGTAAGTGTGCAATAAGTGTTCGCCACACTTAATATTAAAGCAAACTATTGACTTCTCATTGGTATGGTTATCTAAAATGGATAACTCTCTTTGAGTAACTCTCTTTGAGCAGGGCACAGTGCAGAATGATTGTAATGGAGAGAAGTTATTTCAATAAATATGTACTGAGTGGTAGGCATTCAGTAGTGGGTGCTGAGGATGGGTTGGGGCATAATATAAGATGTATCTCCTTCAATCCCCAGGAGTTTACTGTCTGGTAGGTGGCACTGAGGGTAGAGGGTCCACCTCCCTGTACAGATTATTTTAATAGTAATATGGTTTGAAGATATAAGTTTGTACAGGGGTATACAGGAGCAAGAGGAGAAGCCAATGAAAGTGACTCATGGGAAGGTATATCAGAGAAGATGACACCCCAACTGAGTATTGAAGAATGAGAAAATTTAGCCTGATAAAGGCCAGAAGGGCTTCCCTGGCAGCAGAATCAGCACAAGCAAACACCTGAAACCCCTATTTATATGTAGACTCTCAAATTTATATCTCCCTAATTCCAGGCTCCACTATCAACTACAAACTCAAAATCTTCACTTGGATGGCCAATAGACTAATTAAAGTTTCCCCCACAAGGTGGTTCACTTAGCTTTTCCCATCTCCACTGATGGCAACTCCATCCTTCTGGTTGCTCATGCTAAAATCCTTGGGGTTACTCTCAACAGCTTACTTTGTTACATTCCCATATCCATCTTGTCAGGAAATCCTCTTGGCTCTACCTCTAAAATAATATGCAGAATCTGAGTCCCACTCAAACTTGTTACTGCTATGGGTTACTGATACGGGACTGAGCCATCATCAGCTCTTGCCTGCTTCTAGTCGTGCTCTGCTTCTACTCATCTACATTCCCTATACAGCACCCAGAGTGATCCTCTTCAAATAAAAGTAAAATTATGGTACTTCTCCATTCAAAACTCCTATGGTTCACATTTCACTCGGGGCCCACAAAGCCCTTCATGATTTGTTTCCTTCACTTCCACTTACCTTTCTGTTCTTTTCTTCTACTCTCCCTTCACTTCATTTGGCCCTCTGGTGTTGTTTGGCCTAGGTAGTGGTTTATTTGTCTTTGCTTATGTAATACTGAAAAGGCAAGTGTTGTGGTTCCTTGCAATACAAGCCCCTATTGTCTTACTCCTTGGCTAAGCATTCACATAACTGCAGCCTCCTGGCTGAATTAGGGAACCCCCCCAAAGCTCCACTGTAGGAGGGAAATGTGGAGCCACTGAAGGTTTTAAGGAGGTCAGATTTGCATTTAGATAGATTATTTTGCTTTCAGCATGGAGGATGGATTTAAGGGGAACTCTACTGGGAGCAAAGACTGGAAGAAGGACAACTGAGGAAATTTTTACAACAGTCCAGATGGGTGCCTGTGCTAAGGCTGTGATTGTTAGTGGGAGTGGAGAGAACATTCCAGGTTCCAGAAATACTTGAAGATAGAATTGTTACCAGACAGGGCCTGAGCCTGGAGTGGGCCCCACTGGTAGTGTGTGGGTTCTTGACTCTCTGTGGGAAAGATTTCACAGCATGAGTCCAGGTGATTTTGAGAGTAATATTTATTAAAGCTGGGGGCAATAAAACAAAGGAAGGGCGTAAGATAGAAGAAGCAACAGGAGAGAGAAGGTTAGAGAAAAGGGGGCCTTGGAGACAGGTTCAGGGGGTAAGCCTGGGACGAGCTGCCACTTCCTACTGCTCCCCTGGTTGCAAGTCTCATGGGGTCTTTTAGAATTTAGGAGAAAAACAGAGATACAAGGTGTGGGTATGCTCTAGTGAGAGAGAGTGCACTGTGGGTAGGGTATGTTTATTAAAGCTGAGAGAGCCCGGCTGGTGTGGTTCGGTGGTTGAACATCGACCCATGCACCAAGAGGTCACTGGTTCGATTTCCCGTCAGGGCATATGCCCAGGTTGTGGGTCCGATCCCCAGTGGGAGGCATGCAGGAGGCAGCCAATCGATGTTCTCTCTCATTGATGTTTCTATCTCTCTCTCCCTCTTCCTTCCTCTCTCTCTAAAAATCAATAAAGAAAAAAAATTTTTAAAGCTGAGAGGATGTTTATTAAAGCTGGGGATAGTGAAACAAAGGAAGGGCTTAGGATAGAAGAAGCACCCGGAGAGAGCCTAGGTGGGGCTGCTTTTTCTCTCTGAGAAATTAGTGACAGAGAAATCAGAGAAAAAGGGGGCTCTGGAGGCAGGTTCAGGGGGTAAGGCTGGGATGAGCTGCTCCCCTGGTTGTAAGTCTCATGGGGACCCTTAGAAAAAGAGCAGAGATACAAGGTGTGGGTGTGCTCTAGGGAGAGGCCTGTAGCTTCTTTGTCTTAAGGCTTTTTATCTCTCTGGCTGGTGAAATCTTAGGAGAGGTGTCAGAGGAGGGTCTCAACAGAATATTCATTAGCTTTCCAGGTATGTCCTGCAATATGTTGATTACTCAAAATGTGTATATAGAGGGGTTAGGGTTATTTTCTGGTTGATTTTATTATTAAAGAACATTATTGAAGAGGGACCAGAACCGAGGCTGGTCTGCCCTAGCAAGGTCTGAAATGTATAAACCATTTGCTGCTCCTAAGTGTCCTTGGTTAGGGAAGACAAAACCTTGTGATTCGTTAGCTGGCTGTACTTTGCTCAAATTGTTTGGCCTTGTTTAATCATTTTGTCTTAATTTCCCCTTATTTGACTTGTCAAAGAATCTCCCTAGCTTCTTACTATCCTGCCACAGAATTAGCAGGACCTAGTGCTTGACTATGTAGTTTTTGCTTTGAGTTGCTTGGTACCACACACTGAACATAGAGTTTTTGTAGGAAGATGAAATTTGAAGATAAGGAACAGGTAAAGGTAGATTTCCTTTTGGACATTTTAATTTGGAAGCATACAAGGAAAAGCCACCACTGTGTACAGCAAGCAGGTAGATTTAGGGTCTTAGGCTCATAGGAGAGGGCTGGGCTGAAAATTTGAGTTGACCATGACTTTTTTTTTTTTTTTAATTTACTTATTTTTTTTCCTTTTTTTTTTTTTATTAATTTATTTTTGTTACAGATGTTTCTCCTTTTTTCCCCATTGACACCCTCCTCCCCATCCCCCCACCCCGTCCCCAGCCCTGTTGTCCATGTCCATCAGCTATGCATACATGCGCATAAGTTCTGTGGTTTATCTCCTCCCTCCCTCCCCACCCCCTCCTCTGAGGGGTGTCGGTCTATACCCTACTTCCACATCTCTGAGACCATGACTTTTTAAAAAATGTTCATTTTTTTCTAAGTACAAGTATTGTTTTTTGTTGTTGTTTTTCAAATTCCACTTAAGCTCTTCCATCATAAGTTTTTCTGGGACATATACTATGAGCATCCTAAATTTATTTTCCCTTCGTCAATGGCCTCCTCAGGTGATTTTTAAAGCTTAGATATCTTGAAAATGCAGTAGTCCTAACCGATTGGAGCAAAAATCTGGGAGAGATCTGGCTTCACATTTGCCTCCTAGAGCACATGAAAACTTAGCTTTTTATACAGGCATTCATACAACTGGAAATAAGCTCGAGAGATGTTTTGAACATCCTCCTCCATTCATGAACATTCTTGAGCCCAACTGTTCCCTTCCTTCCTCCTTTTCTCAGGACCAGCTGGTCTGGACCCTAGTCCCGCACCCTCTTGCCAGCGGGGTTGTTTTTTTTTTACTATGGGACATCAAATTTCCTGGACGGTGCGGCTGGCATCTTGTTTTGAGAGAGCAGGCCAGAGCCACCGCAGTAACGACGCCTGTCCAGGGCCCTCCGGGGCGGCCGCGCCCGTGTGGGTTCTGAACGCGCGTGGGCCCCCGGGGGTCCGTGGCGGCGGCGTCCGCTCTGGCCAGGAGGAGTCCGCGGGATCCCAGTGTCCCTTCCCCGGCCTAGGGGCCCCGAAAGCCTCGTCAGCGTCCCGGCCTCGGGCGCCGCGCATTGTCTAAGCTCCATAGCAACTCGGGCGCGGCGGGGCCACCCCAGCCGGCGCTGCCCCGGCCGCGCGCCGCTCGCGTCGGCGCCTCTCCCGGGACAGACCGGCCCTGGGGGCGCGGGGCCCGCCCATGGGGCCCTGACGGCCGCGCGGACGCCGGCGAGCGCAACGGCGGCGGCATGCCCGAGCAGCGGCTCAGCGCCGGTAGGTGGGCGGGCGGGCCTGCGGCGCGGGACGGAGGACGAGGACCAAGTCCCGACCTGACTGCGCTCCGCCGCGGGTCACTGTCCCCGCCCCGGGCCCGCTTCCAAACATTCGAGGAAACGGCGCCACTGCCTTCCCGTAGCATTTCGTTAGCTTTCCACCACCCGCTCGCCACCCCACGCCCCTCGCGTCCCCCATTTGACACCGAAGTATTTCAACTTGCTTAATTCTCCGCTTTGCGGCTGGAATCACCGGCCTCCATCTATTAAGGTCCGTCTGTTACGGTGAACTCCAGGGTCACCGTGAGCCAGGGACCGAGCTGGATTCCAGAGGCCTTTCCTCCGCACTGCCACCTTGAATTCCAGCTTAAAATTCAATCCATCTGCAAACCATGAACAGAGGGCTAACATTTTACTGACCTTGCCCCGTGTATAAAGAAGGGCGAGGTGTAGCCTCAAATTACTTCTTTGACTTTAAAAGGAAATAAGATACGAGTGAGCTAATATAATTTTTATCTTGTTTCAGAGCCACCAATTATTACAGAAGCAGGATTTGTAAGTACAATTTAGAGGGCTACTATTTTTACCTCTGGCTTTTTTTTTTTTTTTTTTTTAAATAGCAAATCATACACGTAGAAAAAAGCTGTATATTGTCTTTTCTCCTTTTTGCCAAGTGAGTGCAGTAGAAACTTTGGCTTAGTAACAATAGTGCTGAGTATAAGAACTTTTTACAGTGTTTCACAGGTACATTTCTAAGAAGGGGCTAATCGATGTTTATGGTGGATGCTATTCACTGTTAAAGTTCTTTTACATAAATAACCTCATTTAATTTCTCTAAACTCTTTAATGAAACTCGATGAGAGAGAGGTTTTACCTCCATGGTTTTATCGTGATGTGGCTGTGCAGTTTCTGGTTGCAGTAAACATTAATTGATGGTGTTGATTGATAATGCGTGGTCAATGAATATATAGTTATAATTCCTTTAAAAATATACTAAATGTTTTCACACCCTACTTCTGGAGAGTTGAGTGACAACAAGTACCTTGCCAACTACGAATGACAAGTACATTGTCATTTAGGCCAGTACTATATTTAGGCTAGGTTTTATTGTAATTCTCATTGTTTAAGGAACTTGTCCAAGGTTAAACAGCTAGATAGGAGGTAGCAGAACCTAATTCCTGCTACTGTCTGAATTGGATTTCAAGAGCTGTAGCTACTTTATATTATTTGCTTATGTCCTCCAACGCTTATGTCTCTCGTTGGACAATTATCTTTTTTGCTTTTGGCTTTTTATTCAACAAACATGAGTGCCTTCTAAATTTAGTGTAGTGATGGATGCTGAGGAAACATCTTGAAGAGTTTACAGTCTAGCAGGGACTCAGAGAAGAGGCTAAGGCTGTGTCTCCTAGCACCTTCCACTTTCACATTTCCAGGCCTTTGGTCCACCGCTGAGAGACCAAGATAGAGGCACAAAGAGGATGTCAGCAACGCCTCCATCTTCTCATTGCCTTGGTATAACTGTGTAGTGGCAAATTTCTTTAAGCTGCTTCCTGAACTGTTCTTCAGTCCAGCCCGAGGTCAGCATTTCTGGAGCCAGCTAATCTCCCCCATGCAGCTCCAGCATAAACGCTCTGAAGAGGCCTCAGGAACATTACACTTAACATTTGAGCAGTCTGCTAATCTCTTCAGGTTTTTGTAACTGTCTGGGAACTCATAACAGTTTGAAGCCTCTATTAGTCACTCCTCTTTCTCTTGGTTCCTTGGATACTACTATCTCCCAGCTCTCCCATCTCTCATTTTTATGTCCCCCTTTCTGGCTTCTCTTTTTCTTTGCCTGTGAAAGTGTTGACCTTCTTCAGGATTCTGTTCTACAGGCTTTCTCTGGGGAAGCTCCTCTTCCCCTGCTATAGTTTCAGCTACCCTTATTTCACAGGGCTTCCAAATCTACACACCTCTGGTCCAGACACCTCTTCTATGTCAGAACTCTATATCCATTGGGTAATTGGGAACCTTCATCATTTGGATACCCCTGCATCACCTCAACAGTCTAAACTGAACTTATCTCCTCCATTCTCCCCCACCCCACCCCTTTTTCTTATTTTGATTAATAGTACCACTGGCCATTTAATCACCTAGGCCAGAACCTTTCTTCCCTTTTCTTTACCTCCCTCCTGCAAGTTCTTATCATATACAGATCTTTTTCTCCATTCTCACAGCTACTGTCTTATTTCAGGGCCTCATTCCTGGGCCTGGACTTTGGCAGTACTCCTAGCTGATATCACTGCCTTCAAAATTCCTTCTGCCAACTCCAGTTTTTCTTTGCCTAAAGCATAAAGTGCAAACCCCTGTGCATCATCTGTGCCGGATGAGATTGCTTTGCTTTGTCTAACTTTAGATTTTCCTTCTCACATCACTCCTATCCTGGCTATCAGATTGCTACTAACTCTTTAAAAAAAATTACCATGTTACTAGATTGCTCACATCTTTTATTAATCCTACTATTTATTGAATGCTGGCTAGGTGCTAGTATTTAACCTCTAAACAACTCTATTAGGTGGTTATTATCACCCACATTTCACAGATGAGGAAGATGAAGTCACAGAGCTTAACTTGGCCTGAGGCCACATATCTAGTAATTGGCAGAGCCAGAATGTCAAAAGCCTTCCTTTAGTATCAAGCTTTTCTAGAACGTTTCAGCCTTCTTTAACCTTACCTCCCAATACTTTCTATGTGATAAAGACAATGTTCATACTGTTTTTGGTTTATAAAGTACTTCCACATGCTTCTGCTCCAGCCAAACTGCCCTGCTAGCCTCCTTGCCTTTGCTGTCAAGTTTTGTCTCAGTTGCCCTCCCCCATCTATTTCACAATCTTGCACATTCTTCAGCGCCCAGCTCATCTCCTCCATGAAACCTTTCCAACCTAAACTGGTCCAGACTGCCTTTGAGCTCTGTGCAGCTTTCAATTGAGACCAGTTTGTGACCGGATCCTCAAATTCATAATGTTGCCAAGCATTATCTGTAGATTAAATAATTCATATGTCTTGCACATAAATTTTCCTCTGTTTTTCAGAAGTTTAAAAGTATTTTTTTCTCATTAATATTCTTAGAAAAAAGTGTGTGGGAGAGATCTCTTGTTCCCCAAAATCCATTCTACCCTTTTCCATAATACTAGACATACTGCTCTCCAGAATAAAGACTACATTTCCTAGCTTCCCTTGCAGCTAAATGTGGTCATGTAACCACATTCTGACTAGTGGGATGTAAGCATAAATATTGTGTGTCCTACTTCTGGAAAGTTGATGTTTACAGAGATTCAATAACTGACCCCTAGGTCACACAGCTAGTAACTAACTAACTGGTCAAGCCACAATTAGAACCTGGGTCATTCTGACTCTAACACTCACAAAAGTATAAAGGGAAAGAGTGTGCCCTTCTTCTTCTTTCCTACTGCCTGGAATAAGGATGTGCTTCTGGAGCTGAAGCAGTCATCTTGGATCATGAGGTAGAAGTATCATCTTCAGGATGGTGGAGTTACCAGATCAAAGGGGCATGGGCTCCATATGTTTGGGAAGCCACAATGCCAGACCTGAACTGCTTATTTCTCCTGAGAGAAATAAACTTCCATTTTATTTAAATAGAGTTATTTAGGTTTTCCATCTTTAGCAGTAGTCATACACTAATATAAATTGCTCCTATATTGATAGGAACTTTTTTCATATTGTATTTTCTCAATCAATGGATCTAAAAAGTACACGGTTATTGTGGATATCTGCAAAATATTTTAACCTTTACATGAGGTCTTTATCCTCAAAGGAGAAAGTAACTCATTTAGAATAAATCATTTGTTGTCAGGGACACATTGCACTGTATATATTTTAACATTTTATGTGTAAATTTTGCAATTTCTTAACAAAATTGTGAACTCCTATAGGGCTGGTTCTATGTCTCAGTACACCTTAATATTCTCTATAGTGTATAGTACAATGCCCACAAAGAATGTGCTATTAGATGACTAATAATTTTTGACTGATAGATATTTTAATATATAATAATTAGTATCATTTGCTTAGTTTATTATATTTTACAAAACTTCATTTCATATATTTTCTGTATTTCTTAAGTACCTCCCTTCTGGCATTTTTCTACTTTAGTGTCTTTATTAACTTTGTATTTGATTAGATTTTGATAATTCTTTTAGGGGAAATATATACAAAAAATAGTATATTCAGTTCTCTTATTACTTTTTGGGGGCATATTTTAAATTATATAAGCAATATATGAATACATTCTTGTAAATAATTCAAATAATAAAAGTGATAAAGTGAATGCTTCTCTTTATTACATTCCTCAATCCCAGCCTTTTTTGTTTCCATATTCCATAAAAACTGATATGTAAATCTATCATAGCCAAAATAGTAGAGTTATGACTGCATAATGTGCCCTGGCCAGTTTGGCTTAGCGGTTAGAGTGTTGAACCGTGGACCAATGTGTCGTGGGTTGGGTTCCAGTCAAGGGCATGTACCTCGGTTGCGATTTGTCCCCGGCCCTGACTGGGGTCGCTTGGGAAGCAGCCACTTGATGTGTCCCTCTCATGTCAATGTTTCTCTCTCTCTTCCACTCTCTCCCTCCCACTGTATCTGAACAAAAAAAAAAAAAAAAAGGAAAAAATCCTCGGTTGAGGATTAAAAAGAAAAAAAAAAAGAATGCATAATGATACATTATATATTTAATATTTTTAGGAACTGCCGTGTACCACAGAGGCTGTACCATTTCACATTCCCACCAGCAATGTATAAGGGTTCCAATCTCTCCACGTCCTCACCAGCACTTATTTGCCATCCTAGATGTGAAGTGATATTTCATTATGGTTTTTTGATTTGCATTTCTCTTGTTGCTAGTGATGTTGAGCACCTTTTCATGTGCTTATTGGTCATTTGTATATCTTTGAAGAAATGTCTATTTAAGTCTTTTGCCCATTTAAAAAATTTGTGTTGTTTTATGTTTTTCTTGCTGAGTTTTTAGAGTTCTTTATATATTTTTAGATATTAACCATTATCACATACGTGATTTGCAAAAATCATCTCACATTCTGTAGGTTGTCTTTTTGTTTGATGCACAAAAGTTTTTAATCTTCATGAAGTCTAATTTATTTTTTCTTCTGTTGCTCATGCTTTTGATGTCATATCAAATAATCCATTGCCAAATCCAAGATCATGAAGATTTATCATTATGTTTTCTTTTAAATATTTTATAGTTTTAGCTCTTACATAGGTCTTTGATCATTTTCAGTTAATATTTGTAGATGATATAAGGTAAGAGTCCAACTTCATTCTTTTGCATGTGGATACCCAGTTTTCCCTAGCATCATTTGTTGAAAAGAGTGTTCTTTCCCACTGAATTGGCTTGGCACTCTTGTTGAAAATCATTTGATTGTATATGAGAAGATTTATTTCTGGACTCTCTATTCTGTTCCAATGGTCTAGATCTCCATATTTATGCCAGTATCACACTATTTTGATTACTGTAATTTTATAGTAAGTTTTGAAATCAGGATATGTGAGTCCTCCAACATTGTTCTTTTTCAAGATTGTTTTGGCTATTCAAGGTCCCTTGAGATTCCATATGAAATTTAGGGTTTTATTTTTTTTTTTCTATTTCTGAAAAAAATAAAATATCATTGGAATTTTGATGGAGATTGTATTATATCTAGAGATTGATTACTATGGGTGGTATTGTCATTTTAACAATATTGTCTTCCAATCCATGAACATGGTATGTCTTTCTATTTATGTCTTCTCTAATTTCTTTCAGCAATGTTGTATAGTTTTCAATATACAAGTCTTTGCCTCCTTGGTTAAGTAACTCTTTTTGATGCTATTGCAAATGGAATTATTTTCTTAATTTCCTTTTGAATGTACATAACTTTTTTTTAGTAAGTGATTAAAAACTGATGTTTATTGCTGTTTTATTATTATTGTTTATTTCATGAACATAGTTCTTAATGAAATGTAAGTTTTTCCTTGTCTTGTAGTTAACTGTGTGCATGGCTCTTCTACCTCTACAGACACTGTAAATTCCTAGACGAAAAAGGCTAGGACCTATTCGGTGATCCCTGGAAAGGCACTGCTGTTTCCTTTTATGTGCTGCTGCAGTTGAAGGAAACTACACCATGCATAAGACAAGGGCTTTTATTATTGTTGTTAATATTTTAAATCTACACAAGGTTGCTACTGTGACTTCTACAGTTATCTTTTTAGAATTTTTTAATATCAAATTTTATGCTTGAAGTGACTTTCTGCAATTTCTAATCAAGATTTTTTAATGGTGATCTTATAAAATCCTTGAATAGTCTCTATTGTTAAGAAACTGTATCACTCAATAGGTATTACATATTTTTAGACTATTTTTTATAACCATTCAAATTTCTAAGAGTTAAAATTTAATAGTTCTTCCTATTTTTCATGACAAATACATTAAAATTTCTAAGGATAAACAAATGAATTAGAAATCAATAAAATGTTTTGTATCAGATATTTCAAAATAATGATGGAACTCTTATTGCTGTATATATATATATACATTTTCTGAGCAATGACCTTGTGACTAGATTGGATACTACTACAAGGATCCATCAGTTGTCAGCAGACAGAAATATGTGATATATGTGAATGCAATGATTTGGGACCATCATCTGTAACCTTCCAGGATCTCCCCTCCCCCTTTCCTCCAAGCTGTCAGCACCTTCGGCTGTGTACTGTCTTCTTGGACACCTCAGATGGAAACTTCTCCAGCAGTTTCATGGGGCAGTGGTATGTTACGTAGCTAGCCAATAAATCCATATCCAGGGGCTTGAGCAACTCCCTGGCTATGCTCAGTGTCTGACAGAGGAGCAGAGGGTGTGGGGTGAGGCTCATAAATCACCATCTCTAGGGGGTGGGGATTGGATCTGAGGAGTCCCAAACAAGGTTGATCACAACCAGAGATCACCATCCTGGGAGCTCCAGCCATCTGTGCTGTGCCTGGTTGCCTCAAGAACTGAAGAGGTCCACTTTTACTTGACCCATTGAATTCCACTGTCTGCACACCACTATGTGTCATTGTACACCTGGTGGGAAGCTCTGGACTAGGGATTGGTTTGTTTAGGAAGGAAAAAAGAAAGAATTTTTAATATATTTTAGGAAGAAGTAAAAATAGGTGTAATTTTGGAAATATGGTTTGTCCTATGCCCTGATTGATAATAGCATTCCCAATCTAAAATGTGACAACTTAGGATTCTACACTGTACATTAGATGAATGGCTTTG
Organism: Tadarida brasiliensis; assembly: GCA_030848825.1. Classification (NCBI taxonomy): domain Eukaryota; kingdom Metazoa; phylum Chordata; class Mammalia; order Chiroptera; family Molossidae; genus Tadarida; species Tadarida brasiliensis. Next base: position 40,890,842 of record CM061272.1, on the reverse strand, counting down.
GTCTAGCATGAAAGGAAGTTAGAAACTTGGATTGTTTTTCTACTTTTGCAATTAGCTAACTGTGATCACCTTTACTTGTTTTGCTTTCAGAGAATTTGAAGTTATTTGAAATGCATTTCAAATGCTATTTTCCCCATTTGCTGATTCCTTCCACCAGATAATATCTTTCCCCCCTTTGGGAGAAAATGGTTTATATCGCACTTTTCTTATGGCATTTATTATATTCTTTCTTGGACTATGATTTTTGTCTGTATTTATCTTATTTCCTCTTTCTTGTTTATAAGGCCTTTTATATATATATTTCTTCTTTTACAGTTGTGAAGAATTGCAGTTTATCTGGTTTGAAGGTGCACCAAAATAATATTTTAAGCAAAAAAAAAAAAAATCCTACCATAATTAGCAAATACATAAAGTATTTTGCTTAACCCTCTTTCAGGAAGAAATTTGAGAGGTTTGGACTAAAAATGGAAAAGATGACTTCACTTTCACAGATGGCACACCTGTAATACATGAAAAAACAGTTTTCAAGAGTGGATTCAATTCTGAAGAAATGTTTCTACCTTCCATTGCATTACTGAGCAGAGAATCTGGGTTGCAAATCTTGCAGTCAGGTTCATGGAATGGTGTAATGGAGGAATTGATTGTAACTCAGTTTTCATCCTGATTGTACCTTTAACCATCACCAGTTTATTGGGTATTTGAAATACATTGTTCTTTTTTTTTTAAATCCTCACACGAGGATATTTTTCCATTTAACTTCAGATAGAGTGGGAGGGAGAGAGAGAAGTAGAAAGAGAGAGAGAAACATCAATGTGAGAGAGACACATCGACTGGTTGTCCCCCACATGATCCCTACCGGGGCCAGGGACTGAACTGCAACCGCGGTATATGCCCTTGACCGGAATCGAACCTGCAACTCTCTGGCCCGCAGGCTGACGCTCCAACTGTTGAGCCAAACCCGCCAGGGCCATTAGTTCATTTTTTTTTTTTTTTTTTTTGTATTTATCTTCAGATAGAGCGGGAAGGAGAGAGGGAGGAAGAGAGAGAGAGTGAGAGAGACACATCGAGTGGTTGCCACCCACATGACCCCAACCGGGGCCGGGGACAAACTGCAACTGAGGTACATGCCCTCAGCGGGAACTGAACCCAAGACTCTCCGGTCCGCGGGCGGACGCTCTAACAGCTGAGCCAAACTTGCCAGGGCCATTAGTTCATTTTAATAAGACCATGTGACTGGATTGTGAAAACTCACTGAGAGTAACTGAGCTGCTTCTTCAGATCAAGGCGTTGAACATTTTTTTTTTAATTAAAGGGTTTGAGAATAGTGGCTTTATCAGATCCTCATTGCTTCACAAGACTGTTTGTTACTAATGTGACACGATACCTGAACACATTGAACTAGCAGGAACTGCAGTGGGAAAACATGTTCATGTGGTTAGCGAAGCGCAGGCCTTCCCACTGAAGTGCGGCCAGAGGAGCGAGCAGAGGGCCCTTGTAGACTACACTTATTTTCATTGCAACCTGCCCTGATACCAGCAGGAGCTCCGATGTTGAATATCGGTAGAAATTAAGATACAATTTCAGAGAAGAAATACAACTTTTGATGTATTTGAACAATACTTGTAAGTTTCCTCGGTTGTGAGTGCAAACCCGAGGATGTGACTGCTAAGGAAATGCTCCAGCAGCATGGTTCGGTTTCATGGGGGGCCTCAGGGAGCCAAAAGCAAACTACTCACCAAGGGGTTAGAGCAGTGCCAGGTTGTACTTGAGGTGTGGACTGGTGCCTCCTGAGACTTACAGGCCCTGTCCAGATGAGTTCAGAGAGTAAACATTTAGAAATTTTATGGTAATTTGACAGAGTATGTTTGTGTCTATTGACCTTAATTTTTAAAATGGGTCTATTGAACTAAATTTAAAATTTTTTTATTGTGTATATATTTTATTTCATTTTCTAGTAGTTCATTCTTACTGTATTATACAAAAGTTATCTGAAATAGATTAGGGACAAAACAAAACAGGTATTTCATCACAGATTGTTTGAAAAGTGTTAAGAGTCTCTTAGAAGTCATCTGGAAATAAATATATGAATCTGAAGATTATCTAGAAATTTTTGGCAGGGTGGCCGGCCAGATTCTAGGCGATAATAAGTGTACCTGACTCTATGAAATATGCATTCTGTTTTATACCTAAAAATTAAAAAATGTCTATTTTTAAAAAGCTAACAAGGAATTGTACTCCAGTACTGTTACAAATGAAAAATACTCTTCCCATCTGAAGATTTGTGATCTTGGGCCCACTAGTGAAAATTTGGCCATCCTTATTGTGGCACAATGCTTCCTACCTAAGAGATCCAAAAATATTTATTGAATTCAATTGATTTTTCCTAAGAGTTAGCAAAAACTATGTAGTTCACTACATAAAGTCCAGAAAATTAAAGTAACTTGGAAAGGTAAAATTTGAAAGGTTATTCACCTTATAGCTGCCACCAAATGTTATCTGCCTTGTTCTGCTTTATTAGATTTTTGCCAATCAGAAGTTTGAGAATGTATTACTAAGGTGCCACTACGAAGGTAGTAGATTTATGAGATCCTAAGTTTGTTGTTGTTATTTTATTTATTTATTTTTTGGTACATGCCCCTAGCGGGAACCGAACCCAAGACTCTCCGGTCCGTGGGCGGACGCTCTAACCGCTGAGCCAAAACGGCCAGGGCGTGTTGTTGTTATTTTAATCAGTTTAGATTTTTAGTAAGTTCCTTGGTATAAATCCTGTGATTGTAACTCTATTTCGATACTACAATTACTTAAAGAAATCACCCTGGAAATCTATTTTTTAAAGTAGGTGTTAATATACTATAGTATCTTCCTTATACTTTTACACTATACTTCAACACATTTTAAAAAAATTGGCCAGTATAAAAGGAAAACAATCAACCATATGGAAATAATAGCATTGTGTCATATTGTCAACTTTCATGTTAGATTTGTGAAATTGAAATATAATTATGAATAACAAAATAAACACATGTACTATACAACAGAGTATGCCATGTTGTGCTTTTGACACAATGGAAACAATTACTAATAAAATAAGGTGTTTTATTTGGAAGAGAGAATTTGCTCTTGGCAGTGGCTTTACAATTTTGCCAACTTTAAAAGTGACTATGTTGGGGGATGAAATAGTTACGGAAAAAATGTATACAATCTTTATTCTTTGAACACATGCATTGTCAAAGCTGCTTCGTGCAAAAGTTAAGCAGGACCCAGATTCCTAAAGCTGTATCTCTTTCTGAGAGGGAAGCGGTAGCATATTTTCTTCGCTTAGCTTATCACTTTCATTAGGCGATTTCATGTTAACCCCAATCACTGGTTCTGTCTTTATTGCTCTGCCTTTATTTTTATTAAATATATATTTTAATAAGTCTGTGGGAAGTTTACCATGTATAGTAGTTTGTATTTGTTGATGTTTCATTTAAATGTGCTGTATTTTCCACATGTTCTCCAGCTAAGTACAGTGGCAGGTCTTTTAAGGGGATGCCCCACTCTATTTTCCAGTTTCTTCCTTCCAGCGATTGTAGCACTATGTTCTGCTTATAGTGAGGATTCAGTGTTGACCGATTGAGAGATTTAAAGATTTACATATAATCTATTGATAACAGAATTAGAGAATAATGTTGGCATGTTTTAAAATATCTTAGTATAAGCATAATATTATGTTTTTATGTTTTTTTGCAGGAAGATTCTTTGGCAACAGATAATTTCCTTGTGGACTACTTTAATGAATTTCTAAGCCTTCCAGTGAGTGTATTATTATGTTCTATTGAATATATTGTCAAAACAAAGTATTGTAATCACTGGGTTATCTTGTAAGACAAATTTATCAGGTATAATATTTTTTAAAAATATAGCCCTGGCCAGTGTGGCTCAGTTGGTTGGAGTGTCGTCCTGTGCACAGAAAGGTTGTGGGTTCAATTCCTGGTCAGGGCACATACCTAGGTTTCAGGTTCAATCCCCGGTCAGGGCTTTTACAGGAGGCGACTGATCGATGTCTCTGTCTATGTCTCTCCCCCCACTCACCCTTCCTCACTCTAAAATCAATAAGCATATCCTCGGGTGAGGATTAAAAAAAATTTTTTTTTTCTTTATTGATTTTAGAGAGAGAGGAAGGTGAGGGAGAGAGAGAGAAAGAAACATCGATGAGAGATAACATCGATTGGCCGCCTCCTGCATGCCCCCCACTGGGGATCAGGCCCACAACCTGGGCATGTGTCCTGACCGGGAATTGGACCAGTGACCTCTTGGTGCATGGGTTGATGCTCAATCACTGAGCTACACCAGCCAGGATCATGTGAGGATTTTAAAAATATATATTAATTAAAGGATTTAGGTAAGGTTTGTATCTTTATGGAGTTAATAATTTGGGTTCAAATCATATTTAGGAATTATTTTTATTGACAAAAGCTGGAGTTTTTCTAACCATCAATAGAGTTCTGTACTAAGTCTGATAGTTGTTCTTGGCACCATTTTAGGTTTTGAACAGAGGTAATAATGATAGAATATTAAAAAATTTAAGAAACTAAATTTCTTGCTTCTAGGCAATTATTGTCCTCCTCTTGGGTAGATATTAAAGTGTAATTTGTGTTTAAGGCAAGTAGAGTTTTATATCAGTAGTAAATATGACATAGGAGGATGCCAAATAATCGATTTTCAGACAGACAGCAGTAATTGATAGAGTTAAGCAATGGAGGGTTTGGGGAAAGTGAAATGGGAGTGGTTGCATAAAATTTCTTATATCGTATGTCAAGTTAATCAGAAATGTCAGGTAAAAGAAAATCAGAAAGAAAAGGCTTTTATTATTGTTATGAAAACACAAAAACCTTTTTCATTCAAATATTTACCAGGCGAAATTTAGAATATAAAAAGTCACAAGTAATTTTAAAGTTAATGGACCATAAAATGTGAAGTCTCTTAAAATCTAACCACTGAGCCTGGCTGGTGTGGCTCAGTGGATTGAGCGTCGTCCCATGGACTGAGAGGTATGGGTTCCATTCCTGGTCAGAGCACATGTCCAGGTTTCAGGCTCATTCCCCAGGAGGGGGTGTGCAGGAGGCAGCCGATTGATGTATCTCTCTCACATTGATGTTTCTATCTCTTTCTTTCCCTTCCTCTCTCAATAAAAACATATTTTAAAAAATCTAACCACGAAAAATGTCTTTTTAAGGGAAAGTACTACATGAACTTTCTTACCTAGGTTGGTTTTTGTATGGATGTATCTATCCATGTATGTTTGTTGTATGAAGTGTTTTTCCCAGAACAATTTGTTCTTTCACCTTCATTTGGCATAGCTCGGTCTCTGGGACCATTGTGGGGCTTAGGTTGAGACACCAAGCCATCGTCTCCCCTTCTAGCAACTGGCCTGAACGACATTACAGGATACTTTCCGATTCTTGTTTGGCCTCACTCTTCAACTTCCATTGTCCGGTTGTGTAATGTAAAAAACCAGCGGTGTCACACAAGTTTCAGAATTGTGCTCTTCCAGATTATGTAGTCTTTCTTCTAGGCTCTTCATTCTCTATTCTTCCTCCAAAAATTATTTTTGTGAAACTTAAAAAAGACAATATACAGATGATGTATTGTAGAATTATAAACCTGAAACCTATATAATGTTATTAACAAGTGTCACCCCAGTAAATCCAATTAAAAAATCACGTGGAAGAGCAGTGGGACTGGGGAAGGGTGGTGGACGCAGCCGTGAGAGGTGAAGGGCTCCTCTGATCATCACATTTTGTGACCTTACCTCTCAAAATGGCCATACTTTTAAGAATTATTTTCAGCCCTGGCCAGTTTGCTCAGTGGTTAGAGCATCAGCCCATGGACCAATGACTCTCGGGTTTGATTCCAGTCAAGGGCACATACCTTGGTTGCAGTTCGTCCCCAGCTCTGGTTGGGGTCGTGCGGGAGGAAACCAGTCGATGTGTTTCTCTCACGTTGATGTTTCTCTCTCTTTCCCTCTCTCCCACTCTCCCACTCTATCTGAAGATAAATAGAAAAATATCCTCAGGTGAGAATTAAAAAAACAAAATAGAAAAAGAATTATTTTCAAGTTGACAATTATACCTCAATAAAGTTGTTTAAATTTTTTAAAAAGTAATGAAAATATTAAAATCTCTATATTGGGTCTGATTTCAGTTTCTCAAGATTTACATTTCAGTCTCAAGATTTATGATTATCTTGACTTTCACTTGCTTCAGAAAATAAATCCCCTGCATAACTTCCATTTCTAAAAAAATCTATCTTAGCCTGGCCAGTGTGGCTCAGTGGTTGACTGTTGACCCATGCACCAAGAGGCTGCTGGTTTGATTCCCGGTCAGGGCACATGCCCAGGTTGTGGGCCCGATCCCCAGTGGGGGGCATGCAGGAGGCGGCCAATTGATGTTCTCTCTCATCGGTGTTTCTATCTCTCTCCCTGTCCCTTCTTTTCTCTCTAACATCAATAAAGAAAAAAATTTCTTTTAAATCTATTTTATTTTTATTTATTTATTTTTTTATCCTCACCTGAGGACATTTTTTCATTTTTTGTTCAGATAGAGTGGGAGGGAGAGAGAGGAAGAGAAAGAGAGAGAGAAACATCGACATGAAAGGGACACATCGAGTGGCTGCCACCCGCACGACCAACCAGGGCCAGGGACAAACTGCAACCGAGGTACATGCCCTTAGCGGGAACCGAACCCGGGTCTCTCTGTACCGCAGGCTGACGCTCTAACCGCTGAGCCAAACCGGCCAGGGCTAAATCTATTTTAAATTAGAGAAGCAATATAACAATAGTATAGAAAATTTACCTAAAATGTAAGGAAAAACCAGGCATTGTCCTGCCATCCAGTTAAAATAGATGTTACCATTTTTTTGCATGTTTTTTTTCAGGCTTCAGGTGAAATGACACTGTATTTCTGTTGACCTCTGTCTATGCAATCATGGTTTTCATCCCACCCAACAGAAACCTGCAGTTTTCCCCTTTTATATGTCCCATGCAGCCCACCTGGATTGTTCTGCTTTTACATTCCCATTCTCTCTCTCTCTCCCCCTCCCCTCCCTCCTACTCTCCCTCTCTCTCTCTCCCTCTCTCTCTCTCTCTCTCTCTCTCTCCATTTGGTACCACACAGTCTTCCTATTAACTCCCCATGCTTCACATCACGGACGGGAGAAGGGGAAATGTCACAGGTTTCCAAAAAGAATTTTGAGTAGGGAAGAGAAGAAATGATGGATTCTAAACCAAGTTCTTGGTCAGATTCTAGAACGGATTAGTAATGTTTGGTTTATCAGTGCTTAGTTAAGAATTCGAAGCCAACATGGGTTTACTGTGTATAAATATGCCAAACTGATTTCTTTCTTTCTTTTTTTTTTTTTGGTATAGTTATGGACAGGTATGTTAGGGAACCATGAATTTTATGTATTATGATTTCAATAAGTAATAATAATAAATTAAATCATGTTGCCTCCAGCTCAAAACTCTGTTTAGTAGTGTAGGGGAGGCAGGAAAGAGTGTGTAGGCATGAATTGGTGGATCATTATTAACCAACCTGGAATACTCTTCCCTGAGATATCTGTATCACTTTCTTCCTGATTTAAATCACTTCTGTTCAGAAAGCCTTCCCTCTGAACCCTATCTCAAACAATACACCCAACACATGCTCCACTTATGCTGCCTTTTAAAAAATCTCCAAAGCCCTAAATATTGTCTATGAAATTAGTTTTCAAATATTTGAATGGGTTCACTAACCATAGCCTGTAGGGTTGACTTTTAGTAGCCTACAGATTGAAGTCCAAATTCCTAAGTATGGAATTCAAGACCCTTTGCAATTTGGCCTCAACCTAACTTTTCTAGCTTTATCTCTAGCTTCATGCTATTCATGCCTACACACTCTTTCCTGCCTCCCCTACACTACCCCTCCCCCAACCACATGTATTCTTCCTGTGCTCGTCTCCTGTGTGGTTAGTAACAGGGGAGAGACAGAACTGTGATGAGCCCAGCTCTTCCACTCATTACCCTTGTGATTTTAGACACATTTCTTAATTACTTAATTTTTTTTCTCTATGAAAACAAGATAACTATCTTACATTTTGTTACGAAATTAGATAATCTATATGAAGTGCCTGGCCCAGAATGGCACTTCTCTTTCCTTTTCCTTCACTAACTAGACCATCTCATCTTCTATTCCTGAAACACGAGGGACAGTCACTCTTTAATTAGATTGGTGGATCATTATTAACCAAAGGATAATCTTCTGTGCCACCCAAATCTGTCATTGGCTTTGACTTTTAAAAATTATTTTTAACAGAGACTTGAATGAAACAATGCAAGTGAACCAGTGTTTTTCTCATTTTAGGTCACTGAGCTAGTAAATGACAGTGTCTACCCATGTCCACATGGCTCAGAAACTTGCCCTACTACACTATAATGACTATAGAACAGGCAGCAGAGGAATAACCTGATAGTTTGGGTAACAGAATCTGGTCTCAGTTTTATCATGGTCATCTGAAATGGACTAAAACAAACAAAGCTAATGTGTTTTTAGGGTGCGTTCATGAAAGTATAGTTAAGATCAAGAAAAATATTAGTCTGGAGCATAGAAGACACTCAATAAATGTGGGTTGTTTTTTTTTTTTTGACTTAGATATAACTGTCAGACCACATTTGGAATATTGTGTTCCATTCATGGTGCCATATATTAAGAGTTGCTCTGCCAAACCAGACTCAGGTAGACTCAACTAATGAATGCTCTGGAAACCACATCAGATGAGGAAAGGCTGAAAGAAGTATGAGTATTGAACCTGGTGGAGAATGGGTAGAAGGGGTGGGAATGGAGCAGCTGTTTCCAAACATTTGAAGATCTGATTGAGGAAGAGGAGTTAACATATTCTATGAAGCTGGAGGGCAAAACCTGGGCCTCCACCATTTCTGAGAAACTCGATTTTTACTCACTAGAAGAAAGACGTTTAATGTTCATTTTCTAACAATAGAATGGGTTGGCTTGTGAAGGAATAAACTCCCCATGGTTGGAGATAGTCAGATATAGGTAAGGAAAACATTTTGGGGAATATTTTACAGGGCATGTAAGTATTGAGTGGCAGATTAGATTTTTCCAACCAAAGAAAATGTGATTAATTCCTTCTCTTTATTTTATCTCAGGAGCTACATTGTAAATTTCCTGAGACCAACGATAGGTCCCTTCTGTATCTCCCAAACCTTCTTGAGGATGATTATGTTTTTATTTCTACATCTTCCATGTAAGATAGTTGAAATAAATAAGCCTTCTAATGCTCTGTTCTTCTGCCTCCCCTCCTCTACTACACCCCCCTCCCCCAACAATCTAAGTCCGAGAATGTAAATATAAACTATAACATTCTCAATCTAAAAGGGCCCTCAGGTCATCTAGATTTCTGAGACTTCTGATACTTCTGTAGTGACATGCCCAAGGTCCCCTTGAGACAGGCTAGTAAGCCAGGACAAGCAGAATAGGGAAACTGAGACAGATAGTTAAACAGCAGTTTGCAGCCATCTAGTAAACCCTATCTTCCCTAAACCAAGGACACTTAAGAGTAAATGGTTTGCACTTCTCCTCCCCAACCTGAGGGTAAATAGCTTAAATCACCCAAGTCAGGGAGAGAGAGCAGAAATCCTATTAGTACCATTTGCCAACCACACCCAAGGAGAGGTAAGGTTAAGAGAATAAATCTCATTTTGGTACATCAGCATAAAGCTGATGAATATTTGATTAATCCTCCCCTAAAACCTCTCCTAAACACCCAGCCTTTAAACACCCTCAAGATAAAGTTCCCAGTGCCTGCTCTTCCTCCTAGGAGCATGCCTGCACCTCCCCCCAACCCCGGCCACTTCCCCCACGAGCATGCATCTCCTAAACTCTGAGGGACCCCTCAAGGCTTGCAACCAGGGCAGCAAAGGATAGTGGCAATTCATCCTGGGCAAACCCCCTGAACCTGACTTCTTAGTGAGCCAAAGCTCATTTCCCCAGTCCTTCCTCGTTTCGCTGTCCCCAGCTTTAATAAACGTCCTCTAAAATTCACCTGGACTCGTACTGTAAAATCTTTCCTACACAAAATCAAGAACCCACACACTACCAGTGGGCCCTAGGCAGACACGCTCAGGCCAGGTCCCTTTTCTGGTAACACCATAACTGGATTGTGGTAGAAATGGGTCTAGGAATCAGGCTTTCTGGCTCCTATGCTATTTCTTTCCATTACACCATCACACCCTTGGGACACATTGTAAGATCCAGAAATTGATGGCTGGTAGCCTGCCTCCATGTTATTTTTTTGATGAGGGGAATCCAGGACAGTTGCTGCTATTATAAATAATTATGGCACTTTCCAAATCCTAGCTTTCATAACTTCATTCTGTTTGTTCTGGTGCCAGGTTCACATTCAGATATTGTTTTCATGTGGTGTCTGGGAGGTTTCTTTCTGTCATCTCTTTATGGACAACTGTTTGCTTATTAAGTTTTTTTTGTGCTATAGTGTGAAAACATTTTTTTCCTTTTGGTTTTATTTTGTGTGTTTTATGCTCAGTGACTGTTGTGGGATTGAGTAGATGAGCCCACATACAGATTTAGGTTGGTCCTCTGTGGGTGGTTTAGAAGGCTTGTGACATTTATGGTTTGCAGAAGCTGAAGGGGTGGCCTGTTCTATACCCTCCCTGCAAGGATAGGTATGTCATGTGTTTGCCAGACCATGCTTAGCTATGTGCCTTTGGAATTTTACCATAACTTCTTTTTTTGGACTGATTCTCCACACTTTTTAAAAATCTGTAAACTATTATAATTTCTTGCAGCTTTATGAAAGAGTTATATATGTTAGATGGATTGTTCAGTAAGAAGTGAGAGAGAGAAAGAAAGAGAGAAGGGTATAGATTTGGAGAATGAAGGGGATGAAGGGCTTGGATTGTCCCCTGGCAAAATGTAAATACTCAGAGATTATTTTAAAAAATTTTTATTTTATTAACATTTTAATTTTTTTAATTGATTTTTTAGAGAGAGAGGAAGGGAGAGAGAGAAACATCAATGTGAGACAGAAACATCGATCAGCTGCCTCCTTCATGTCCCCTCACTGGAGATCAAGCCCGCAACCTGAGCATGTGCCCTGATGGGGGGAATGGGACGATGCTCAACCCACTGAGCCACACCTCTGGGCCAGAGATTGGTTTTTAAAGATGGTGTTGGAGTTCTAGGTAGCTCAAACATAAAGCACTCAAATTACCTAATGTAACTCATTTTATTAACTAAGGATGTTTTCTATGCATTTTATGTGGCACATTATTCATTTCATCCCACTGGTGAATAGTCCAGTAAATAGTTTATGGTTAAACATCTAAAATGACAATAAAATTTAGATTAAAAGAAGTTGTTATTGGTAACTGACTTGTATTCAAATGTTCAGATGTTTTTCATTCACTGACTAGGATGCATGTTAAAAATATAGATTTTGGAGCTCAATCAGTAGAGACAGAGTTGGACCAGAGACAAACACGCATTAAATTAACCTAGTCATTGGTTTTTGATTTAAATATTGTTCAGCTAAGTAATTTGGCACTCTGTAAGTTTCAGGGGTGCCAGGCTGGCAGTTCAAGAACATCACTAATTATTCACAGGGTTCCCCCCCGCCCTCCTCTTTTCAAAGAAATGTGGAACCAGCAATTTATTGTGGTAAAAATATTTTCCTGCACTTGCTTTTTTTGTGAAAATATTTTTCGCACACGGATGACTGGTACTACAAAGTTAGCTTTCACCACCTTCAGGTCAGTGTGTTTTAGAACATTTAGAAAATGAAACCCTCAAAATCAGGAGCGTGAGTAAGGGAAAGAGCAGTCTGTAACAGCGTGTGGAGAATTGGGGCTGAGGTTCAAACTTAGGGTTTTTCCTGTTACATGATTAAAAGGTGAGTGTTCTCTAAATCAGCCTACTCAGACTTCCTACATCATTCATTCCTTTCCCCCCCACCTTACATGTCATTTATTGTCACATGCTCAACTCATTGGGAGAGTTTTGTAGATAAGCTTAGAAGTGGTGAAAACAAAGAACTCAATGTGCGAGATTCTTTTAAAGCAGATGACAGGATTTTCCATAATAACTGAGGACCAAGGTCTTTCTCCTGGTGTAAATATGGATGGCTACCCCTCCCCCCATATATGAATACACATGAGAGTCAGCATGAAGTAACGGCCACAGTGGAGGCTTTGAAGTTTGTCCTAACCTGGATTCCGTCTCGTGGCTCCCCGCCATTCTAAAGCAATGATTCTCAAACTGGAGCATGCATCAGAATCACCTGAGGGCTTGTTGAACACAGGCTACTGGGTCCCAGGCCCAGAGTTTCTCCTTACAGGGAGGCCTGAGAATTGGCATTTCTATCAGGTTTCCAGGTGGTGGTGATGATGCTGGTCCAGGCACCACATTCCGAGAACCACTGATTTGAGAGAGTAAGCTGAGAGTTGCAGCATATAATAGAAAGTCCTTGATGAAATTTTCCTCTGCCTTTCTCTCCAGGCTTGTATTCTGTTATTCTCCCTTCAGTATTAAGCCTCAGCAATGAGAGATTGCTTGCAGTTAAGCAAAGACGCTCTATTTTTTTGTGCTCTTGTGTCTTGATGCATTTGCCATTTCTTTTGCTGAATTCCCTTATCTACCAGATGATAATGCCAGTTCAGTGTTCAAGACCCAGCTTTCTCTATACAACCTCCTTATGTCCTGAAACTAGTTAATGAATCCTTTCCTGCCATCACTCTCCTTTGTACATATTCTGTTGTAACTATTACGTGTTAAAGTGAAGTTGCAATATACATGCATTATTACTCAGAATGAATTATTTGTGTTCTGCAGAGAGAGCGAGGGTGATATAAAGAGTGAGGATGATTTTGTCTGTTGTACCAATCCATGAATCCCTGGGGAAGGTGTGAGATGGAAGATGAGACTGGCATTTCCTCAGTGGTTCTCATCCTTCTTGCCTCTCACAGTGTCGTCATCTCATGTAAAGGGTGACTCTAGTGTTAAAAATACATGTTTTTGTATAACTTGAGCTTTAAGCACAAGCCCAGTACTTTATCTGGTCCCTAACTGAAGAATCAGTGACCCATTTCACTTCCAGCAGAAACACTGACTGTGGTCAACTTGAGAGATAAGACAACATTGTATTTTATGAGTATTTTCAAGGGATAATTTTTACTGAATATGGTTGGTTTCACCTTTTGTACTGACTGCAGGGTCCATTCCCCTCATAGGTGAGTGTTTATTGTCTCTGTGAATCACACGTCTTTCTTCTGTTAGATCAGCACATGCTAAGGCTGGATCCATGTCTCAGACATTTGAGTTGGGGCTTTATGGAGGATGCTCTGGCATGGCTCACTAAATGTAGCAATATATCATCTATCACAACATCTCATTTAATAAGGATTCAATAAATACTTATTGAAGAAATTAATGAACTAACAAAGGAACAGTGGAGTTGGGTGATCTTATTAGAGGGCGGAAGACAGAGACTCTTTTTTCCTGGAGAGACAATCGTGAACTGATGGAGTATCAGACATGGATGGCACCTGGGAATTGTGTCATTAAAACCCTTTTATATGATAAATCTCAGAAAAGTGAAATGATTTTCCCAACATAACTTCCATTTTCTTATTCTGCTAATCCTATGCTAGATAGATTCTAGTCTAGCCGAATCCCTTGTAAAGTACAATAACTAAACTAGATATAATATTCTAGTATTACTACTATAATCTTTGTGGAAAGAGCTCCCCGTTAACATTTGCATGTTACATTAATTTTAATTTATTTCAGTATTTTGTTTACTTTTTTTATCATAAGGAAAAATTAATGACCTTGTACTTGTTTCTTCAGAAACAATGTTTAATTCATCTTGTATCCTCTCTGCTAAGACAATAATTAACACTTGAGCATTCAAGGGTTTTGTTGTTGTTGAAACATGTGAACTGGAAGAAGCTTTGAATCAGTTATTTGCTACTTTTAGAAACTAAGAATCATAGTGCTATTAAGGACCTTTAGAGATCTACTCTAACTCAACTTTTTAAATAGGAAAACACTTATTACCTTTGGTAAAGACTGTATCCCATTTTAATTCCATGCAGATAAATACTTAAGTTTAAAAATTGTAAATATTTTAGCGTATCACACAGCTACATTTGTTTTTTTTTTTTTTTTGGTACATGCCCCTAGCGGGAACCAAACCCAGGACTCTCTGGTCCGCAGGCCGACGCTCCAACCGCTGAGCCAAACCGGCCAGGGCACAAAGCTACATTTTTAATAAATAGGAACACTTCATGTCGTTTTAGCGTAAACACAATTAATTATAGTTTTCCATTTGTTGTCTTTCTTTTTTTTGTAAAATACTTCTTTTTGATCAGTTTCTCTCCTCACTTTCAGCTTTTTTCCCCAGAATGGATATTCCTGCATCTTTCCCAAATTATCTTGGATCAGAATTTAAGTATTTCTATGAGTGCATATGAGTAGTGGAACTGAATCACACGTGAAACCATAACTACAAAGGAGTCTGGGTAACCCAGGTTCTAGTTGTCCAGACTTTGCATTTAAGGAGGTTGGAACGGATCCTGGGTGAGCCAGGCCACAGCATCCATTACTAGCCCTACTGAAATTCGTGTCTGCCCCAGGTTCACTCCATTCTGGAGTCACAACTCCAGCGTTCTATAGTAAGCTCGGTAGGGGACTTGCCATGGAGAGGTCATTTAATCTTTCCCACCTGCAGTTTTGCTTCATAAGTTGAAAGAAAATAAGTTGCTAATGACCTGACTTAAAACCTGTCTGGCCCCTATGTGTGATGGGGACAGTAACCCATCCAGGAAGTTAATAATTACCACACTGCACCTGGTTATGGTTGCAGTAGCTCTGAGGTAACAGCCAGCGAGCCCGGAGCATGGTGGTGGCTGTGTGGCTGTGTGCCTGTGTGCGTGAGCAGTCTATCTCACCAGCTCAGGAGCTAGCACGCAAAACTCCAGGCTGCTGCTAGGAGAATCTTCCTGAAACACAAACCAGACTAAGTTACTGTTCCTTAAATGACATGCAAAGCCTTCCATGGTCTGGTTCTGTTGTCCTCATCTATGTCAAGTCTTTCGTCTCTTCTCCTTAAAGCCTATCACCTATAAACTATTCTAGTCCTATCCCATCTGCACTGAACTGCTTGAAATGACCGCCGTGCACCATGCTGCTCCGTGCCTCTCCTGGGAAAACCAGAGCACAGGCTTTAGGATCAAAACACCTTGGTTTTGAATCCCAGCACCACCAACCTCATGGAGTTATATTGCTCACCACGACGCCTGGGTTAGAGACAGTGGTCAGGACATGCGTTTGATCGTATGTGAGGCAATATAGTAAAGAAGGGGAAATGTGCTTTCTTTGGGACCAGACAGACTTGTTTCCATAGCCTTGATCTAGCACTTTATAGCTCTGAGTCCATGGTCTATCACATAACCACGCTGAGCATCCATTTTCTGTAAAGAGTTATGTCAGGAATGTGGAAGGATTCCAGATAGTGCATTTAAAGTGTCTGTCACATGCCTGGCACATGGTAGATGTTTAGTAAACAGTAGCACTTATCACTCCTGTTATTTCTACCAACTGTGCCTTAACTATTTACTACTAAGTAATATTGGCTACTGAGGGCCTCAGAGTGTCACAGTCCCTATAATTTGTTTTTGTTTTTGTTTTTTGCTTGAGCATTTTTTACTTGATTAACAGGAAATATTTTATTTGTCCATAGGACTAATTGGCATTCTTTGCTTTGGATTATTACAGCTTTGTGTGCCTCTGGCTAACAGGTGTGAGGGTAGGAGGCATAAAAAAGAAAGGAAAACAATAAATAAAGATCAAGCTTGCTCTTTTGTTCCATGGATACTCAGAACTAGAAGAAATCTTTTCTGGGTGCTCTTTCACAGTATACTGCTCCATTTCCCCCAGCCCAGTTAATATTTGATGTCCATTCTCTACCAAATTCAATTCAGTTCCTTGCTCCAAACACATGAATCTGGTCTCTGATATCAACGGATTTATTTATGTGTTTAGTCTAGTGATCGTATATTTCAGAGATAATATTTGACTTTTAAGTAACTGGTGCCTGTTTGAATCCCATGTTTGAAAGACAGAGGCAGTGGGCAACCAATGAAACATATTTATTGAAGAAACCTTATTCACAGTTTACTGCTAAATATTGTTACCTATCCATCAAGCTACACTTGT
This sequence comes from Tadarida brasiliensis, assembly GCA_030848825.1. Taxonomy (NCBI): domain Eukaryota; kingdom Metazoa; phylum Chordata; class Mammalia; order Chiroptera; family Molossidae; genus Tadarida; species Tadarida brasiliensis. The sequence continues at coordinate 40,874,571 of CM061272.1, read as the reverse complement.
CATTTTGAGGGGAAATCTTAGCCTTGAGGCCTTTTGAACTGTGGACTAACTTCATATTGAACTCTATTTGTGCACTTTAAATTCCATAGAGTGGAGACAATGAGACTTTAGAGATGCAATATCATCTAACATTAAAATGAATAAATAATATATATACACACACATATGGGTATTTATACATATACGCATATATTTCTAACTCCAATTTTATAACTTCCTGTTATTTATTAAATTTTAACTATAGTATATCTAGCAATCTCTTAGTAAAACTTGAAAGAATTGATGCTGTCTCTAGGACAGTGATCAATCCAAGGGGAAGGGTTTAAGGTCTTTTACAACCTGGCTAAAAAATATAAATTAATCTACATGAGCAGGCAGTTAACTGAAGGTATCCTAAAATAAATTAATGTTCTGAAAAAGGAACATGATTCTAGGTTTGGAGGGCAAAGTGGGAAAAGACACAACCAGTTCTCTCTTTGCTTGTTATGGAAATGAAGCCCCAGGGTGTTCAGTGATTTGCCCAGAGTCATAGTGCTACTTACTGGCAAGCTGGCAAACTCAAGACTTCTGACTGTTGTATATTAACTGACTGACTTTAAATAAAAGTTGGCAGCATTTAGTAATTACTGAGAAAAGCTCAGAAATGTCATCTTTCACTCTGTTTTGGTCACAGTGAGAGGAATGGTGTTGAAATAGTCTTAAATGAAGAACATATTGTACTTAATTTTCTCCTTTTGGACAAGGGAGACTTTCGCTTTCATGGCTCCTGGGGATGAAAAAGATAACAGGAGCGTTATTTCTACTTCTTTTACTTGTTCTTCCCCAGTAATCCACCCCCTGTTAAGAGAATAACATTGCCTCATGCAGACCAGGTGTGTATTTCTTTCCAGTTCCAAAGAAGCACAGAGGTAAGATGTTTATGCACAGGGAACTTCTGCTATAATGTACCCTGACACTTATCTCATGGCATAAGTACATTGGGAAGGAAGGATTCATTGGGTTCCCTTACCTGTAGTCAGTGGATTTCCATACTACTAAAGAGAAGAGGTAATGATTAAAAACGCAAAACTGTTATGTGTGTAAATATGTTAAGCATCAAGTCTTGGAAACAGTGAGTTTCTGGTTTTTAAAAATGTAAAGACATATTTCCACAACTTATTTTGCAGACCTTTTCAGAGGCAATTAGATTTAATGTGGATTATGGAGTTTTTGAAGTAGTTAACAATGCTCCACAACTTCTGGAAAAGCAACTGAAAAAAATTCTACAAAACCAGCAACCTCGAAATCCTATCTATGATGTTGTAAGGAAAGGAAAGAATGATGTTAAACCTCCTCAAATGAATGCTCCCTATGAAGATGAGACCATTAATGTCAACTACAATACTATGGTAAGAAAGTACATTTCAGTTTATATCTTGCTAGACAGATAAAACATTAGTTGAAATTACCATGAGGTTCCTTGGGCCTCCCTTCCTGAGGTTTAACTATATTTATTAAATTGTATTGTTCTTATACATAGTATTTGTTTGCTGTATCATCTTATTTATATTAAATGGCCAATTTAGTCTAACAGTTTTGTTGATGTTTGATTATCAATATGAGAATGTTCACGTAATTAACCTTGAATATTTAGAATCTTAGGTTAGTGTGTATCCTTTATATTTAGATACATTCTAGAAAATGTGTGTATACAGTGAATTTAGTTAATCTGGGTTCTATCTTATTAAGCAGTTGGGAATTGAGATTTCTGACCTTCAAGTTACATTGTGTGGCTCTAACCTCCCTGACTTTAAATTCTACTCTCTGCTCTGGATTTGTCTTCATAGCATGAGGTAAAAAACAAAACAAAACAAACAAACGAACAAACAAACAAACAAAACAAACAAAAATCCCTGGATTCTCATATTGACTCTCAACAACTTACTAGCTCTACTGTGTTCTCAAACAAGCAATTTTTTTATTAAAAAAAATTTTTTTTTCTTTATTGATTTTAGATAGAGAGGAAGGGAAAAGGAGAGAGAGATGAATGAGAGAGAACACTGATTGGCCACCACGTGCATGCCCCCCACTGGGTATCTGGCCCACATCCTGGGCATGAGCCCTGACCGGGATCGAACCGGCGACCTCTTGGTGTATGGGTCAACGCTCAACCACTGAGCCACACCAGCCTGGCTTGAACAAGTAATTTTGATGAACCTCATTTTCATCGTCTGTCAAATGATGCCTGCACTACCTACTACTTAGTTTTGTTTTGTGGATCAAATGAAAATAATAATGAGTGTTCAACAGCATCGTTTTTCGTTGATTTAAAATGTCTAATAGAACTAGGCTAACATGTCTAACACGTAAGACATAGCTCTTCTCCAGCCTGAAAGTTCTTCAATTCTTCTTTTACATATTTCTTTTTCTTGTTTATTTCCATCAAATTAGATGCAATAATAATAGCATTTATGTGTATTTTTAAATACTAAAAGTAAAAGCAGTAATAATAATATGTTACAGCTTCATTTTGAAGTTAAAACAAGGAAATGGATTCTAAACTATATAACACTTTGTAAGTTGTTAGTTAAAAAAATTTTTTTATTAGATGTGATGATTTTTATTGATTTATTCACTTTCTTCAGTGAATACACATTTTTTTTAGTTCATGGAGATCTTTATCACCTTTTTTAATTTTTTTATTGTTAAACAAAAACTATTTAGGAACTTTTAAAATTGAGGTATAATTGACATAACATTATATTAGTTTCAGGTGTACAACATAATGATTAGATATTTGTATATAAGAAGCTTCTTGAGTTATGTGTTTTGATACAAATTTCTCAAAAAAGATCTACTAGGTGAGCTTATTTGATATATTTAAAGGTATTTTGAAGATATTTTACTAAATATATTGTAAACAGTAGGGCAACAATTTAAACATTTTTTGAAAAAAGCACACATAATATAATAATAGTAGAGATTAAAAAAAGGAATACTTGTCCGGCTGGTGTGTCTCAGTGGATTGAGCATCGTCCTGTGGACTGAGAGGTCCCGGTTTGATTCCCAGTCAGGGCACATGCCTGGGTTGCAGGCTTGGTCCCCGGTAGGGGGCATGCAGGAGGCAGCTGATCGATGTTTCTCTCTCACATCGATGTTTCTCTCTCTCTCTCCTTTCCTCTCTTTCTAAAAAAAAATCAATAAAAACATATTTTTTAAAAAAGGAATACTTAAACCAAAAACAGAATATGAGGGGAAACAAATAGAAAATAAGATGGTAGATTTTAAACAAACCACATCAGAAGGAGACTTGATTTGGGGTGGTGAACACACAATACAATATACAGATGCTGTATTACAGAATTGTACACCTGAAACCTATATAATTTTATTAACCAATGTCAACCCAATAAATTCAATAAAAATAAAATAAACCACATCAATAATTAGTAACACGTTATATATATATTTATATATAAATATATATATAATTAAATTTAATTTAAATGACCTAAACACCCCAATTAAAAGTCAGAATCAGATGGGATAAAAAAGAAAAGCCCCAACGATTTTCTGTCTATAAGAAACCCACCATAAATATATTAGATAAGTCTGGCTGGTGTGGCTCAGTGGTTGAGCATCGACCCATGCACCAAGAGGTCACCAGTTCAATTCCCAGTCAGGACACATGCCCATGTTGTGGGCCCCATCCCCAGTGGGGAGCATGCAGAAGGCAGCCAGTCGATGTTCTCTCTCATCGATGTTTCTGTCTCTCTCTCCTTCTCACTTCCTCTCTCTCTAAAATCAATAAAGGAAAAAGCAATTAAATACCCTCTATTTTATATATATATATATATATATATATATATATATGATAAATAGGTTAAAAATAAAAGAATGGGGAAAATATATGTAATTACTAACTTGAAGAAAGCTGGAGTGGCTATATCAATATCAGACAAAGCAGACTTCAGAACAAGAAATCTTGCTATGGATAAAGAGAAACATTTCATAGTGATAAAAGGATCAATTCACAAAGAAAGTATAACAACCCATAACAAGTATGCACATAACAAACAGAGCTTCAGAATACATAAACAAAATCTGAGAACACTGAGCCCTGACCAGGTGGCTCAGCTGGTTGGGACATCCTCCCATACACCAAAAAAGGTTGCAGGTTTGATCCCCAGTCGGGACATACACCCAGGTTGCACATTTGATCCATGGTCGAGTTTGATCCCTGGTGAATTCTATAAACACTTAGAGATGGAATAATAATATATTTATGAAAACTTTTCTAAAAAACAAAAGAAGGGGGATCAATTTTCAACTCATTTTATGAGGCCAGCATTATCCTGATACCAGTAAAGGAAATTTCAAGAAAAAAAAAAAAAGCCTACAAATTAGTATCTCTTGTGAACATAGACACAAAAGCCATAAAAAAAAAAAAAAAAAAAAAAAAAAAACCAAGCAAATTGAATCCAGCAAGGCAAAAAAAAAAAAAAAAAAAAAAAAGGATAATGCATTATGTTTTAGAGGAAAATAAGCATAAATCTTAAAAACCTGGTATAGGCATTTTTTTTTTTTTAGATATGACACCAAAAGCATAAGCAACACAAGAAAAAAATCAGATAAATCAGAATTAAAAACTTTTATGTTCCAAAGGACACTACCAAGAAAGTGAAAAGACAACCCACAGAATGGGAGAAAGTATTTGCAAGTCATATCTCTGATAAAGACTCGTATCTAGCCCTGGCCGGTTTGGCTCAGCGGTTAGAGCGTCGGCCTGTGGTCCAGAGAGACCTAGGTTCGGTTCCCGCTAAGGGCATGTACTTCGGTTGCAGTTTGTCCCCGGCCCTGGTTGGTCGTGCGGGTGGCAGCCACTCGATGTGTCCCTTTCACGTCGATGTTTCTCTCTCTCTCTCTTCCTCTCTCTCCTTCCCACTCTATCTGGACAAAAAATGAAAAAAAAAAAAGACTTGTATCTAACCACGTAAAGAACTTTTACAACTGAACAATAAAAAGACAACACAATAAAAAATGCGCCAAGTATCTGAATAAACATTTCTCCAGAAGAGATGTACAAACGACCAATATATATATGAAAAAAATGCTCAAAATATTTACTCATAAGGGAAATGCAGTCAGCATTGAAGGATGAGGAGTGAGGAACTTGGAGTGAGATGGAGAGTGACTGCTAGAATGAAGGGTGGTGCAAATGTGCTGAGGTTGTGGTGATAGTTTGTGAATATACTAAAAACCATTGGATTATATACTTCAAATGGGTGAATTGTATGGAATGAGAATTGTATCTAAATAAAACTTATAAAAAAGATAATACACAAAACACACTGATCATAATGAACTATTTCTACATAACTATTAGAATAAGTAAGATAAGCAGCAAAGTTCTATCCTATTCCTGTGTATTACCCAAGAGAATTGAACAGTAATATTCCCACAAAAACCTATATTTGAATGTCTATAATTGCTTTATTCATAATCACCAAAAACTAGAAGCAATCCAGATTTTCTTTAACTGGGAAGTGGATAAATAAACTATGGTTTATCCATACAGTGGAGTACTACTGAGCAATGAAGAGGAATGAACTAATGATCCATGGAAGAACACAGATCAATCTCAAATGCATTATGCTAAATGAAAGAAGCCAGAGTCAACGGCTATACACTACGTTAATTCCAATTCTATGACTTTGTAGAAAAGGCAAAATTATAGAAGTGGAAAGCCAGTCAGTGGTTGTTAGGGCCTGGGGTCAGAGGGAGTCATTTACTGCAAAGTGGCATGAGTATGTTGGGGGGATGTTGGACTATTCTGTATCTTTTTTTTTTTTATCGTCACCTGAGGACGTTTTTTGCATTTATCTTCAGATAGAGCGAGAGGGAGAGAGGGGGGAAGAGAGAGAGAGAAACATTGATGTGATAGAGACACATTGACTGGTTGCCACCCACACAACCCCAACCAGGGCCGGGGACAAACTGCAACAGAGGTACGTGCCCGTAGCGGGAACTGAATCCTGGTCTCTCTGGACCGCAGGCCGACGCTCTAACTGCTGAGCCAAACCGGCCAGGGCTGAATCCGGGTCTTTTTGGTCCTCGGGCCATGCTCTAACCACTGAGCAAAACCCATCAGGGCCTATTCTCTATCTTGATTGTAGTCGTGGTTACATACCTATGTATTTGTCAAAACCTGTAAAACTCTATCCTAAAAAGGATGAATTTTATTGTATATAATTTATACCTCAATAAATCTGACTAAACAAAATAATCTATTGGCAGATAGCCATGCTTTATTTGGTTGCCTTGTACATCTAAATATCATCTTTATTAATCTAATCCTGGAGGCATTTTAGAGAGCTTGTGTGTGGCTACTTGGAAATAGTTCTAGAATGATTTACCTAGAGCCAGTTTTCCCTAACCTTTGGTTATCTCTTTTTGTTCTTAACCAACTTTTTTTTTTTTTATCCTCACCCGAGGACATTTTTTTTTGCATTTATCTTGAGATAGAGCAGGAGGGAGAGTGGGAGGAAGAGAGAGAGAGAAACATCGATGTGAGAGAGACACATCGACTGGTTGCCACCCACACGACCCCATCTGGGGCCGGGGACAAACCGCAACCGAGGTACGTGCCCTTAGCAGGAACCGAACCCGGGACTCAGCGGTCCTTGGGCCGACGCTCTAACCGCTGAGCCAAACTGGCCAGGGCCCAACTTTTTTTTTTTTAATTAAATAATTTTACCTTAAGTAAATTACTTTTGTGTTTCTTGTGAGTATTAATTATCATTTTATGTTTGGCATGATTTTTGTGTATCTTTTTGGTCTTTATATATTTTAGTTACTTGTAAACACCTTGAAGGGATTTTTTTTGGCAGTTTAAAGACTTTTCTTCAATTTTGATTTTATTCATTTTTTATTTTATTTTATTTATTTTATATTTTTTCTTTATTGATTTTAGAGAGAGAGGGAGGGAGAGAGAGAGAGAGAGAGATAGAAATGTTAATGAGAGAGAACTTCGATTGGCTGCCTCCTGCATGCCCCCCACTGGAGATTTGGCCTACAACCTGGGCATGTACTCTGACTGGGAATCAAACCGGTGACTCTTGGTGCATGGGTCGATGCTCAGCCACTGAGCCACACCAGCTGGGTTGATTTTATTCTTTATAAACTTTTCATTTTATTTAATTTTTAGGTCAGATAGATGCAAAAACATTCAAAAGGGGATGAGTTATAGGTGCAGTGTTCATTAGGTAAATATTATGCAAATTGATTTTGTGTGAACTGACTAGACAGACAACCTTGTGGAATTTCTCAAGGGTTTATCTGGATCTTTATATGTAGCCCGGTTGTCCTTCTGTGACACATTGAATGCATTGCTAATGAGAATTCAAAAGTCTTGTATGGCAGTCAGTGTGCAGCATATGTAGAGGCCTATGTACAGTCTTTCTAACTACAAGATCCAAATGTCCTTTATATCTTACCGATAAGCAAGCAATGAGTCAGTCAACAAGATGTTACCTTTCAGATGCTGACTGTTTCCAAAGTTTCTTCTATTATTATTTCATTACCCAGAAGACAAATGGGTGTTTCTTGCTGAACAGGAGGAAACCATTGTTTGCTCAGTTTTCCAGTCCTGGGAACTCTTCATGCCACGTGTCAGCAGTGTTGAGTGCAGGTGTGCCCTCAAGAGCATCAGCTGTCAGATGTTGGCAGCACTGCTACGTGAGCCTTCAGTTTCCTCAGGAGTTGTCAGTGGTCTGCGCTGACTCTGATGTTAATATCACAGCACAGCTAGTGCTTTAGCAGGTGATCAGTGGAAGCCACATAAATGCAGACACATTGCCTCACTGAGATGTGTACTTTATTGGTTGTTTTACTTATTAGTAGCATTTGTTTAGTGTCCAAGGTACTCGCGCATTCTTTAGAATTCTGGAAAAAGTGAATACAAGACAAATGGAATCAACAGTGAATAAATGTTTTAGGACGAATAGCAACCTAATAACTCTTCCATAATATTGTATGGCCCTCACAACCTCAAGATAAAATCTGAACTCTTTAATGTTATTTAAAGACTATTCATAACCAGGCCCCTGCCTACTTCTTCAGCCTTCTTCCCTCCATCTGTCCAATCTCAGCCTGTGATCTAGTTATAATAAATTTATCTTTGGTTCCTCTCCTGCTCATCTCCTCTTCAACCATGGTAATCATGCTTCAGGTCAAAGAGTGAGTGGCATGTTCTTTTGGAAATCTTTGTTGTGTTGGTGCCCATGTGACCTCCCACAGAAGCCTGCACTTCAGGCCCTTACAGCACTCAACTGTTATTACCTATTGAGTTATCTGTAAACTCCTTAAGGACAGGGTATTATCTTTCTTGTTTACCTTTGTATCTCCAGGATCGTGACCGGGGATGTAAATATTTAACAAAATTTTCTAAAATTGAAAGGACAAGGGGCCTTCATTGACCATAGTGGCCTTACCAAGTTTTCTGGTTAGCTTTTTCTGAATGTGATTATTTTTAACCCATTTTATCATTATGAAAATATTGAGATTGACTGACTTTTATCTCATCTTCCTTCAATAGTAATTTAACTTTGCTGGATTCAGTTTGTTAATCTATAAAATGGAGCTAGTTGATGCAGGGTTGTTGAGATTATTAAAAAGGCACTTAGAAAGCAAAAAGTGGATTCAAATTTGTGACTCCTGGTTCTTGCTCTTATGCAAATAGAAGGTAGAGGTAGGGCTCCTAGTAGTAGCTGGAGGTCACTACTGCTCTAGTGATTAAGCCCTAATTGTCCTAAAGGTGATTTTTCCTTGACGTGCTTTTTCTTTCTCACTTGTCCTCTCATAGTGTCTCAGTCGTGAACAAGGTATTCAGTGGATCAAAAAAGAAAGACTTCCAGCATTTCTGGAAAGTGATTGCTATTTTGAATACAGGTATTGTAGTCTCATCAGTATACATATTTTTTAAATGCCTATTTTTTAACTCCAACTTATTTTTTGTACTTTCTTAATAAAATTCATTTAAATCCATTAGAGTATGGATCCCACTGGTTATAGTATAAGAGTGATAAAGCACTGGTGAAAATAACTTAACTTTTCCAAAGAGATTTCACAGAAACAGTACCTAATAAATGTACTTCATTTGTGCTTCTTTAATCATTATATTTTTAAAATTATCTACTTAACACATAATGATGGCATTTATGTGCAGGATACTAAAAAATGAAAATAAGTGTGTCATGAAAAAGACAGAATGTCACAGTGCAGAGCCAAGTTTTCTTTTCCATGCCCTGACTTTTAAAGTGTAAGTACCAAACATTCTGAAGTTTGACTGAAGTTTGACCTTTGTTTAACAATCATTTTTAAATAAAAATAAAATAAGTTGAAACAATAATAATTAATTAGCAGTTCTATGACTAAGCCATTAATTTTAGCAGATTCCAAGAGAATCATACTGCAGAGTTAGGAAGGGAGATTGGTTTGAATACGTAAAATAAAATGTTAGTGTTTGTTTTTTTCCCCCTGAATTCTACCATATTTGAAACTTGTTTCAAATTTATTTGCTTTCTAAATGCAGGTTAGCCAAATTGGTTTCACAAGTGAGATGGAATGAATCAGGCATGAGTATCATGCTAGATGAGGATTTTTCTCCCTGGGTCCTGAGAAAACCACCCACTCCACCACCCCCTGACGTTAAAGATGACAATGTTATCATTATGAAAAAGTTCTACATTTCTCTTGGCGAGGTAAAAGTATGAATGTTTCTTTGTGACTTGGCACTTCAATAAAACTTATTTTAGAAACATGAATTTTATTTATACCAATTGAGCAGGGAAAATTATTTCAACTACTTCAAAAAGCAGATTTAGCAAAAATTCTTGTGAATGTCTACTGACTTATTTGCTCTGCACTCTTTTCACCTGAAATTTAATTAGCATTATCATCATGTGTATGAAGGAACAAGTGCAAGGTTGAAGAACGTGCTCATTGTCACCTGGGAAGCATGGGTACCTGAATTATATCCATGGTTTTATTGTTCATTCCAAATTTTCATTATTTGAATTCTATAACTGTTAGCTAGACCCCAATATTTGAGTCTGTCTGTCCGCTCACACTGGCCCAAAAGAAATACACAAGCAGGAATTTGTAGTATAAAAATAAAGTTTATTAGAAAATTGGCCACTCTGGAGTACAGGCGAGCTAATGCCTGGAAAGACTTCACTCCCCAGTGGCATTTAGGTTACAGATTATATAGGGCAAAATCACAGGACACCATGGATTTAGGGTTTCGTGGGTCATGCTGGGAGCTGACTGGTTCAAGGTGAGGTAAGGGTTAGAAATCATTTCTTCAGGTCTTGAGGACATTTTTTAGGTCTGCTCTGGAATCCCTCTGTCTGGTCTCCTGGAAAACTAGCCAGTGGGTTGTCCCACCTTAGTGCTCAGGAGCTGAAACATAATTTAGGTCACAATGTTATCTTTAGCTTGCCACAGAGGTCCAGACCTTGCTATGGGGATTGCTGATTATCCAGGGGAGAGGATAGATCTATGAGGGGTGTAGAAAAAGAAAGAGAGATGATTTCTAGAGCTAGGATTCAAAGCTAAATTAAATGTAATAAAAGGCATAAGGACCCTGGTTTAAGAACTTTTTAAAAAGATATATACATTTCTGTGCTCATGTATTCTTTTAAAAAGCTTTTTTCTTTTTCTTAAATTTATTGGGGTGACACTGGTTAACAAAATTAGACAGGTTTCAGGTGCACAATTCCACAAAACATCATCTGTACACTGTATTGTGTGTTCATCACCCCAAGTCAAGTCTCCTTCCATCACCATTTATCCCCCTCCACCCTCCTCTGCCCCCTCCACCCTTGGCAATCACCACATTGTTGTCGGTGTCCATGATCTCTCTCTCTCTCTCTCTCTCTCTCTCTCTCTCTCTTTGCTCAATCCTTTTGCTCTCTATGATTCTCTCTGTTTTGCTTGTTAGTTCATTATATTCATTAGATTCCACATATGAGTGAAATAGCTTATTTCACTTAGCATAATGCTGTCCAAGTCCATCCATGCTGTCACAAAGGGTAAAATTTCCTCTTTTTTTTGTTTACTAATTCTTATTTTTCAGTTAAAATTGACATACAATATTATATTAGTTTCAGGTGTATAACATAGTGATTTTATATATATAATATATATATGACTTACAAAGTGATCATTCTGATAGATCTAGTGCTCATCTGACAGCATACATAGTTATTACAGTATTACTGGCTATATTCCCTATGCTATACTTTACATCCCCATGACTATTTTGTAACTACTATTTGTACTTCTTAATTCCTTCACCTTTTTCACCCATTCCCCATTCCCCCTCCCATCTGGCAACCATCAGTTTGTTCTCTATATCTATGAATTTGTTTCTGTTTGTATTGTTCACTTAATTTGTTTTTTAGATTCCACATATAAGTAAAATCATATGGTCTTTCTCTGACTTATTTAATCTATCATAATACCCTCTAGGTCCATCCATGTTGTTGCAGATGGCAAGATTTCATTCTTTTCAATGGATGAGTAATATTCCATTGTATATATGTACAACTTCTTTATCCATTCATCTATTGATGGACACTTACTTAGGTTGCTTGTATATTTTGGCTATTGTAAGTAATGCTACAATGAACATATCGATGCATATGTCTTTGGTAACTAACTGCTTTTCTCTTGCTGCTTTTAAGATTTTCTCTCTGCTTTAACCTTTGGCATTTTAATTATGATGTGTCTTGGTGTGGGCTTCTTTGGGTACATCTTCTTTGGGACTCTCTGCACTTCCTGGACTTGTATGTCTATTTCCTTCACCAGATTAGGAAAAATTTGTTATTTATTCTAATAGGTTTTCAATTCCTTTTCTCTCTCTTTTTCTTTTGGTATGCCTATGATGCTAATATTGGTATGCCTGAGGTTGTTCTGGAGGCTCCTTAAACTAGCCTCACTTTTTTTGGTTTCTTTCTTCTTTTCTTGGATGTTTTCTGCTACCTTATCTTCCAAACTGCTGACTCAGTCGTCTGCTTTATCTAATCTACTGTTGATTCCCTCTAATATAGTCTTTATTTCAGTTACTATATTCTTCATTCCTCCTGGTTCTTTTTTATGTCTTCTATCTCCATTTTTATGTTTCAATCACTATGTTAAAATTCTCACTGAAATCATGGAGCATCTTTATAAACAGTGTTTTGAACTCTGCATCTGATAGATTGCTTTTCTTCATTTCGTTTAGTTCTTTTTTCTGGAATTTTGTTCTGTTCTTTCATTTTGAACATGTTTCTTTGTCCTCTCATTTTGGCTGCCTCCCTGTGTTTGTTTCTATGTATTAGGTAGAGCTGCTATGTCTCTTGGTCTTGGTAGAGTAGCCTTATGTAGTAGCTGTCCTGTGGGGCCCAGTGGCATAGCCTCCCTGGTCACCTGAGCTGGGCACTCCAGCTGTGTCCCTTGTGTGGGTTGTATGTACAGTCATGTTGTAGTTGAGCCTTGATTGCTGTTGGCATGTCAATGGGAGGGATTGACCCTCAGGCTGATTTGTTGTAAGGACTGACTGCGCCTATTGTGGAGCTATTTTGCAGGAGCTAACTCTACAAAGACAGATTCACTTTCACGGGGCTCTGGTACCTGCCAAGTCTGCCCTTTGGGCGTGTCATTTGTGGAGGTGGTTGGGTGGTGTTCTGGTGTGGTCTAAAACTGGCCACCAAGTATGTTAGTTCTGGGCCTCTTGATAGGCACTCTGGTGCAGGCCAAGGTCAGCCACTGCCTGTGCCCTGCCTGGGGCCACCTGGCATGAGCTACAAAGTGCTCTGTAGATGGTTGCCACTTGTGCTGGACTTGGAGGTGCTTGGGAGAGGCTAAGGTGCAAACTAAGGCTGGCTGCCACTAGTGCTGGGCTTGGCACTACTTAGCAAGAGGTACAGGGTATGCTGAGGCCAGACACTGCTTGTTTGTGGTTTGTGAACTTTTGAGAGAATTTAGGAAAGTCCACAGTATGAACCAAGACAGGCTGTTTATATGGAAAAGCCATTGGAAGCGGTGTGGGTGGTCTGGCAAGTTGGGTGGGCCAGGCTCTCAGAGAATCACCAGGGCTGAGAGATCAGTGTTAGCTAGGTTGATGGAGACTCGAATATGGGGCCTGCCTGCACCTGCAGGGGGAGGGTTCAGCAAAGGGACAATGGCTTCTGACAGTACTTTATCTTGGAGAAAGCTGTCCCTCCAGCTCTTGCCCTAAAGCCAGATGATTCATTTCTTCTCAGTATGTCCCTGGCACCTTTTGAGTTGCTGCCCAGAGCTGGAGCTCAGAGCAAGTGAGTCTGAGTAAGTCCATGTGTGGGCCCTTTAAGAGGAATTACCTGGGACTCCAGAAACCTCCAACTCACTCAGCACAATCTCCGCTGGTTTTCACAGCCAGAAGTTATGGGGACTTCTCTTCCTGGCCCTGGAACCCTCGGCTGGGGAGCCTGGGACCCCTCACTCTTCAGGGGGAAACTTGGCAGCCAAGAAATCCCTCCCCCATTTAAAAAAATATTTTTTTATTGACTTTTTTTTAGAGAGTGAGGAAGGGAGAGAGGAATAGAAACATCAATGTGAGAGATAGAAACATCGACTGGCCGCCTCCTGCATGCCCCCCACTGAGAATCGAGCCCGCAATGCAGGCATGTGCCCTTACCGGGAATTGAACTGGGACCTCTCAGTCTACGGGATGATGCTCAATCCATTGAGCCACACCAGCCAGGCCCTCCTCATTTTTAAAGAGCTGGATGTGGGCCTAGCTCTTTAGGAGTCTCCACAATCATCCCCTTCCCCCCCCGCCCAGCCAAGTTTTATAACTTTTGTACAAAAAGATGTTAGATTGGGTCTTCTCCTCTTTATTAAGATTATTTTTCAGTAGTGAATTGCTTAAATGTTAATTACTGCTTAACTAGATACATTTGTTCTCCTTGACTGAAGAAATGTTGAGTTGTATGAGAGCTAACATAGAATCAAATATCCTTTTGGAGAATCATGATCAAACTATTATTTGATCTTTTGCCTCTAATTATCAGAATGTCTCTCTTGGAACACACTTTCAATACACAATTCTGTACAAAATCAGGAATGTCAAATATGTGGCCCATGTGTTGATACTCTCCCAGTTTCTATTTGTGGCAGACATTGCTAATCAATCATGGCAATTTCCTACTGAGCTATAGGACTTGGCTCCAAATTCTTTTCAACACAACACTTTAGGCAGGCACCTCCAATTGATCAGAGATGTCATATAAGAGGAAAACTATTTGCCATCTCTGTTGGAAAGGATAGAGTTATCCTATCTTACTTGAACACTATTTTTCACGTGTAGCTTCTATTTAATTTTGTAGTTTGGCATTTTTATAAGTGATATTTGTTTTAAAATGTTTAAAATTATGCCAGTTCCACTGTTTTCACTGAGTAATGCTTAGGGATGTACCAAAGACACATTTTTTTTTTTGTCTTTATACTTATTTTGAAGAGTTTATTTTTTCTCTTAACTTATATATTATAGAAATGTCAGGAACATCATAAAATATGTACTGATAGTAGAGGTCAATAAACATACAGAGGGAAGAATCATCTAGGGGAATAAGTTCTGATTCCCTACATGTAAATTTAGCCAAATGTAAGAGTAAAATCCAAAACTATTTTTTTTATATTTTCTGTGATTAAAAACTCATTTCTGTCCACTTAATACTTAAACTATCTTTTTAATGGCTTTTGAAGTTTAAGAATTCCAAGTTCTTTGGGTCCTTAAATAATTTAAACTATGACTCTAGGTAGGGATTAATCTTTATGACAATTGGTAACATCTCTTTGAGTCTTCAGTTATACCATCTAAACATGGACAATTGACCCATGTCTTAAAAGTATAAAGTGGAATAGTTAACTGCTTGTATGTCTGACTCACCACTTCTTTCTCCCCTTCTACTCTCTTTTCTTTTTTTGTGCAGTTGAAATAACAAGCACTCTTGTATATTGGTCTCTCTCAATTCCTTGAAAATTTCCTAATTATTTTGGTCTCCTCTCAGTGCTTAGGATACTGCTAGGAATAGAGAAGTCATTCAAATATACATTGAAAGAACACATAATTTATAATAAATGACTTGGTTTTAAAGGAAGGAAAAGAGAGAACAAAAGGAAATTAGAGTCTTTCAAAGTGTAGGGGCACAAAAAGTAAATTTCCTCCCACTTTTCTAAGTTCTTCTAGCCTGGCTAACAATCCAATTAACAGACACAGGTTAGCAGGAGAAAATGTCCAAAATGTCTTACAGTGTACATGTGGGGTGCCATAAGACTAGACTCAGGGATGTACTGGGTTAGTTGAGGTTTATGTGCTATTCTGAACTAAAGAAAAGGGGGGCAGGGGTCTGGGATTTCACAGGTAGAAAGAGCAAACATGTAACAAGCAAATTCTAGCTGGGCCTCCCAGAAACAATGGGATATAGAAGGAAGTTCAGCAAATGGGCTTGGCTGGATTTCTTCCTGTCTGCCACGTTTAGTTCCTATTACTATGCTAAGGTGATGCTGCCTCCCATTAAGCAGGTTTTTCTATCCAGATTCCTTTAGGCAGGTAAGAGGGTAGGTCAAAATTTTTCTGAGTCTGTTTCTTAATAACCGTCTTAAAATCAATATCCCAAAAGGCATATTTTAGGGTGACAAAACTGTTATCCTCCCAGAAAACCTTAACGGGATCAGTGACTACACAGATGGCATCTCTCATTTCTCTCTCCTACTTTTGGTCTCATTACGTGGCCTGACTTGCAATGAGGATTCTGCATAATAGGTAGGGAACAGTACCTATTCCATTTGAGCCATGGCTCTTCTGTGAGTGTTTCTTAGGTCAACCAGCTGACTCAGTTGGAGAGAGGAGAAATGAGAGTAATGCTGGAAACTCCCTTCTCTGCTTACGTTGAACAAACTTGGGTTGTCTTAGAAAAACAGGTGAGGATGTTACTGAGAAGCTCCAGCAGAGGAATTTTGCTCAGAAGTCTGAGATAAGAGGCTTCTTAGGACTGGGATTCTAGAAGCTGAGGGTCAACTTGGGATTTGGCTCAACTGGCTTTAGAGTATACAAAGCAACGGAAAAATTGAAGGCTATATCCAGGGGCAAGTGGAGTCAGGAATCAGTCATCAGGAAGCATCCATTCCAAGCAAAGTTGTAAAAACAGAATCTAAGGCAAAGTGGCAGTTGAGCTTAGAGATGTTTCCTGTGCTACTGAAAGTAAGTCTTTGTCATATTATGGAGGAGTTGTTAAAAACACTGAGCCAGGGCAGACAGAATTAGGGGCATGAAATAATTGGGAAGTTTGTAAATGGGAGCTACTGGAAAAGTGACTGCCAAGTTAAAGTTAGATGGCATGAATCTGCAGTTAATACAGGAAGTTAGGCTGCAGGCCTTTGGTGGAAGAGTAGAGAAGAATTTGATGGCTGTTGGGCTTATTTCTTTCCTTTGGTTATCTAATATGAAAATTATCTGAGTTGAAATTTCCTTCCCATTGTTTTTTTAGCTAATGCATTTTTCTGTGTACAACCTTCTTTTCTTCATGGCATAATTTTTTCCTTACATATTGTACAATGCATATTGAATAATATCATAATGATTTGTCCAGGTTTGTGACTGGAAGAATACTGCTAATCTCACATTCAACAAATGTGCTTCTTTATGCCCTAGGCCTCCTATACGCAAACAAAAGATTGGTTTACATTAGCAAAACAAAGTCAGCAAACAGTATCAACCTTTTCATCGCAGTCCACTGTCCTCAGCAGCAAAGTCGGATCACCAGTTATTTCATCTGTTTCTGGTAAGCAGGAAGGAAAAGAATGACTTCAGAACTCCTCTTTACAACTTCTGTTGTTATTCTAATCTTACAGTATAACACTTAGTGGTTAGGAAGAAAAAATATCTCCGTCCTCATCCCCAAATCCACTTTCTATTGTTTTTTAAGAGGCAACTTGGTATAGTGAAAATAGGATGAGTTTAGAACTCAACTCTGATATTTATTGGCTATGTGACTTTTGTAAGTTATTCCACTTCTGGGAGTTTTGCTTTTCTCCTCTGTAAATGTAGAATAATGATACAAACTAAATGTATAGAAAATGTCTGGCCTAGTGCTTGGTACCTAATAGGCAAGTCAATAAATGTTTGTCTTGTCTTTATCTTCTATCACAATTTACAAATTCTTATTATTAAGCCTTTGAAATAAAGTGGGCAAAACCTTTATCTCCTCTTAAAAGTAAATAGTCATTCATGGAACTTGCTTCCATTTTTAAGTTCAGACTTTTTCACCTTAAAAGCAATACTTTCTACTGTGGGGAACTTTTGTGGATGATATAAACTTTTCATAAAAATAGAAGGAATCTTCCAGAAATGAGAATCATTAACGTATCATGAGAGTGCTGAAGAAAAAAAAAATCTAGCAATGTGATTCAGGAGGAGAACTCAGCAATTTACTAACAGTTCTTACTTAATTCCTTTAAAAAATATAAGCAACATTTGGGGACAATAAATCTGGACTCTCTAGACTTCACCTAAGTATAGGTGAAGAGGAAAATAATCTCCCTAGTAGAAAATAGCTGATCTTGTAGATTTCTTGCAGTTTTTCCAAAATAGTAAAGTAGACAATTGGAGAGTAAAGAGTGAAGATAGTAAAGAGGAAGAGAAAGGGTAGCAGGAGGGGGTGAGCAGAAATGCCAGCCTGCTCTCTGCCCCCAATTCTGTGGGATTGAGTGTATACCCAGCATCTTCTCATAGGTTTGCAAAAGTCTAATCTCTCAGTGTTGGGGACATTTTGGATATTTATTTTCAATAAAAATTTCCAGTTCAGTGAAACATTTCCAGTTCGCTGAGACTTGAACTCTTTTACTGAGAAAATGGTCAGTGAGGATAGGATACAGATGGCAGCAGAGTTTTCCTGATCCATGGCATTTCAAAGGGTAGATTTGCCATGTGAAAGCAAAGATATCCATGAGTCTGGATATCTCACTGATTTCTGGAAGAAAGAGAAAATAGGAGCTAAAGAAAAAAGTATCTTTAGAAAAAAGTATAAAAACAATCCATTTGTATTTGTTAGCTTTTATAAATACCTTATGCCATTTTGTAATTTTTATGATAGGTTATAAGTATGATAGTAATTGAATCTTTATGATAAAATAGTGAATTTTTAAAAATTGCCAATATGACTCCAGTTCTGATCTGTTCATCTATAGTCTCATCATGTATGGTAGCTAATTTTGCTTCATCATACAACATGAAATATAGCACATACTGGCATACTTCAGAGATACTGTAGGTTGAGTTCCAGACAACCACAATAAAGCAAATATTGCAATAAAATGAGTCACATGATTCTTGAGGTTTCCCAATGCATATAAAAGTTATGCTTAGCCCTAGTCTGTGTGACTCAGTGGTTAGAGCATTGGCCCGAGCACAGAAGGGTCGTGGGTTTGATTGCTGACCAAGGGTGCGTATCTGGGTTGCAGGTTCTATTCTTGGCCTCAGTCAGGATGCATGAGGGGGGCAACCAATCAATGTGTCTCTCTCACATCAATGTTTCTTTCTCTCTCTCTCTCTTTCCCCCCTCCCTCCCTTCCACTCTCTCTAAAATTCAATGGAAAAAATATCCTAGAATGAGGATTAACAAAAACAAACAAAGTTATGCTTACCCTATACTGTAGTCTATTAAGTGTGCAATAGCATTATGTTAAAAAATGTATATACCATACCTTAATTTAAAAATGCTTTATGGCTAAAAAATGCTAACCATCATCAGTAAGTTGTAATTTTCTTGCTGGTGGAGGGTCTTGCCCTCGTAACAACAAAGATCATTGATCAATGGTCACCATAACAAGTACGGTAATAATGAAAAGTTTGAAATATTATAAGAATTCCAAAATGTGACACAGAGAGACATGAAGCAGGCAAATGCTGTTGGAAAAATGGTGCCACTAGACTTGCTTCACTTAGAGTTGCCACAAACCTTCAATTTGTGAAAAAGACAGTATTTGTGAAGTTTAATAAGGCAAAGCACAATAAAACAAGGTATGCCTGTACAATTGTGTAATGTACATATTCAAATTCTTTAATAGAGTTGCCTTTATATATTGACATTCTATATCAGATTAAATACTACATTTTTAAAGTATATGTCTTTTTGAAGATCCTCTGTATTAGAGCTGTCCAAGATTTAGCTGATCTGCCCTTACTCCCTTCCATGTCCAGGGAGGACATGGCTAATCCCTGTGGGCAGTTTTTTCTCTACTGATCCCAAATGTAGCTTTAGACTCCTCTTTGAGACACTGGGCCATGCAGTCACTACCTGTGATAATAAACTCGTTTGCCATCCTGGCTCTATAACATCTAGTTAATAATAAAAATGTCTTCTGTATTCATATCTGAACTAATAGCCTTTTATAATTTAATACAGAGGATTTTATCTTTGATGATGGAGTTCATCCCAGGATAAAAAAGGACCCACTTAAAACCACTGGATTAATTTCTGAATTCAAAGAAGAAGAAGATGGGTCTATATCTCTACAAGACACTCCTTCTCATGCTCTTCTGAGAATATACCTTGAAAGACAAGAGGATGCTGGTGAAAGTCGGACAGCTCATTTCTCAACATTTGAAGATTTTTTAAGAGCTTATATAGCCTTCACTTTGACAGTAGTAATTCATCAAATTCTTGGAGAGTCATTTAGAGGAGACCCAGATCATATAGATTTCAAAAATGTAACAGAAGTGGTAATTAATGAGAATCTTGAGTCTATCCCTGACAAGAATATTGTGTTAAGTAAAACAATTCAACCCACAAAGGAAAAGGCAGAAGAGATATTAGAAGAAAAAAGTTCAAAGAGTGACGGCATTGCATCAGAAAGCAGGGCTGATTGGTGTATTTCTCACAAAACTTATGACATTGGAAATAGAATGGAGTTTGAAAGATTTAAGAAATTTATAAAAGGTACATTAGGGGAGAGATATTGGTGGCTATGGATGGATATTGAGAGGTTAAAAGTTCTTAAGGATGCTGGAAGACATCAAAGGTATTACTGTTTTTTATTTTTTCAGTAGTTTAAAAAATAAATTGTAGAATATTAATTTGGGCCATTTAAGCACAGGCAGAAAACCTGAAATAAATATAAAAATGTAATTTGTACTTTTAGAGGAATGAATAATAAAATTTATTTTATTATAATAGTATTGACTTCATTAGTTCTATGACTTCAAAGCTTTCAGATACTAACGGTAGCAATTATTTGGGTTGGCATAAGTGTCTTCCCGTAGATTCTAAACCTGCTTCCAAATTAATCATTCTATTTTATTTTTATAACATTTCAGTGATATATTTTTATGGAAAAAATGATCAGTTATATACCACACTGGCATAGGATACCTTATATAAACGATACTTTGTGACAATGTAAGGGCCTGCTCTTCCTAGCAGCCTGCTTGGTTAAGAAATTCCATGATCTTTAATTGGATGCCACTTAGAAATTTATATCTGAATGAGATTGTCTGCCAGATACCATACTGGATAGCCTCTAGAGAGAGAGCCCCTTGGGGTTCTGATGGGGTGCAGGTCTTTGGCTGCTCCGTATGTTTTTCACTACTGTAGTCTTGAGAACCCTAAGAGGAGGACCCTGCTTGAGGAGAGTCCTTATCTTCTCTTGGTTTTCCTGATCTGCTCTGAAGCAGATCAACTCTAGGAGATTTCAGTTCCCACAAAGGGTTTGACTGAGTGTGTACTAGTGACTGGTTTATTGTAGTTACTTCAATGGCATTGAGATCATAGAGCTCAGTGTTGTACATAGTTGTAAGAGCAGGGGTTACCAAATGGTTAATTATGAAGCATGACCTTACTGATGCTAGGGTGGAAGGCCACTGCCACTTTTCTAGACATAAAGGAAGTTATATGCAAGCAACCTACATAGGTTCTTCAGGATCAATAGTGTATTAGTTCCTATTGTTTATGTAACACATTGGCACACATTTATTGGCTTGAAGCAACACAAATGTATTCTCTTACAGTAAGGAGGTTAGAAGTCTGAAATGGATATGCAGGGCAGCATTCCTTCTGAAGGCCCGAGGGGAGAATTCATTTCCTTGCCTTTTCCAGATTCTGAAGACCACCTGCTTTCCTGGGTTCTTGGCCCCTTCCTCAATCTTCAAAGCCAACAGCATACAGTCTTCTCTCTTCTCTGATCTCTGCTTCTATCTTCGCCTTTTTTCTCTATGGCTCTGAGAACCTCCCGCCTCTCTCTTAGAAAACCTTTCGATTACATTAGGGCTACCTAGCTAATACAGGATAACCTCAAAATCCTAACCACATCTGCAGAATCTCTTCTAAGGTACGGTAACATTCATAGGTTCTGGGGATTACAACATGGACATCTTTGCAAGGCCAATTGTTCAGCCTATCAAAAATACACTTCCTATTCCCATAACTGTGAGAAGTACTTGAATCTCCACATTGGTACACCTGCATCTTAGCATTGGTTTTGAGATAGTTCATTACTTTTCTCAAACATTTTAGAAGTGAAAATAGTTGGCTAGTTGAATATTGCATCAATGTGTGTATGTGTTTTTTATTGCAGACATCTTGAGAAGATGAAAAAGTGCTATCTAGTGAGCAGTGGAGATCGCTACCTTTCTACAGAAATCTTAACAAAATTTAAACTGCTAGATGGATCTCAGTGGAATGAAGACCATTTAACAAATATTCAGACTGAGGTTGTAAAACCCTTACTTCTGTATTGGTAAGAAAAATAATGTGATTCACAGTTCTTTGCTTTCACTTTTCTTAGGCTAGTTACAAGTTATACTTTATAAAATATCTAACTTATGGAAATTTAAAATGACAGTAATAAGGTTGACAGTGCTTAAGCTCCATTTTAACTTTGTGAGCACATCCTTCTACACCTGACCTTTTTATGGTTGATATGTCATCAAATTGATGTGTTGTATGTGTGTGTGTACATGTAGCTAGAGTCACAGATTTATCATTTCAATAAACATTTTTTAAACATACACTATAAGCCAAGTGTTGTGCTAAGGATACAGAGTAAAACGTGGTCAAGTCCCATGGTTATAGTCTAGTTGGGAGGAACATATATGTGAATAAGTATAATTTTTAAAAATGTGGTGAATGCACAAAATACAGAGAAGAGGTAGTGTTTCAACAGGGGCTCAAGGGACTCTAAACAAGGAAAAAAGAATGGACACAGAAAAGGTGTGCCATTTGAGGATCAGTGAGCTGTCCATTGTGGCTGTGATGGGCCTTATCATGTCACCTAGCTTAAATCTTTTAGTTGTAACCCCAAAGCTTTCAGTATGAAGTTCAGATTCCTTAAATTAGCAAGTAAGGTCATTGTGATTTGTCCTTTGCCCACTTCTCTGTCTTCATCTCCCATCTAGGTGTTCCATATTACTTATATGCTTTGTATCATTCCATAGGTGGAATGTTGTTTTTCTCTTTATTTCTTTAAAAAACACATTTGAAATACAGAATGATATAAATTATACTATAGTGGGCATCGGTGTACTCACCAGTCAACTTAATAAAACATTACTAATATAGTAGAAACTTTCCTTTTTTAAAAAAATTTACTTTTTATTTTGAGATAATTTTAGATTCATATTTGGATATAAGAAATAATACAGAGAGATTCTGTGTACCTTTCATCCAGTTTCCCTCAATTGTAACATCTTGCATAACTGTAGTACAATGTTACAATGCAGAAACTGACATTGGTACAACTCACCCATCTTTTCCACATTTTTACCACTTTTACATGCACTTATTGTGTGTGCATATAGTTAATTCCATGCAATTTTATCAGAGATTCATGAATTTGCCACTACAGTAAAAATACAGAACAGTTATATTACCACTCTTACAGCCATGCCCACCTCCCTCCTTCCCCTTCTCCCCATCTGTAACTGCTGGAAACCACTTGTCAATTATATACATAAAATAATGCAATATGTCATTTTGGGGACATTATCTTTTTTTCATTCAGCATAATTCCCTAGAGATCCATCCAAGTAGTGTGTAACAATGGCTCTTTTTCATTGTTGAGTAATATTCTACTGTATGGATATTACATATCTATTCACCCATTGAAAGTTATTAGGCTTGTTTTTTGCTATTACTAATAAAACTACTATGAATGTTCATGTACACGTAAATCTTCATTCTTCATAAATCTTCATTTCTCTGGGATAAGTGTCCAACAGTGAGATTAGTGGGTCGTATAGTAAGTTCATTTTAGTTTTAAAAGAAACTGCCAAACTGTTTTTCAGAGTTCATGTATCATTTTGCATTTCCACTAGCAGTTTCTTGTACCATTGTTTAGTGTTGTCATAACTTTTCATTTTAGTTATTCTAATAGGTGTGCAGTGATGTCTCATTGTGGTTTTACTTTAGAAATTCTACAATGGTCAGTGATGCTGAACATCTTTATATATGCTTATCTGACATTTATTTGCATATCCTCTCCGTTCATGCTTTTGTCCACTTCTAATTGAATTATTTTCTTTCTTATGGGATTTTAGAGTTATTTTCATATTCTAGATACTAGTCCCTAGTCATATATGTAGTTTGCAAATATTTTCTCCTAGTCTTCCAAAGATTTCAAAGAAATTTTCAGATCTTCTGGTTGGTGAGCTTGTGGAGATTTGGGGGGAGTGGTGCACTCCGAGAGCACTGCTGGTGGGAATGTGGACTGGTACAGCCACTGTGGAAAACCGTCTGGCAATTCCACAAAAAATTAAGAATAGAATTACCATATTACCCAGCAGTCCCTCTCCTGGGTATATACTCGAAAACGTGTATTTGCAAAGATATATGCACCCCTATGTTCATTGCAGCATTATTCACGGTGGTCAAGACATGGAGACAACCAAAGTGTCCTTTAATTGGATAGAGAAGATGTGGTACATGTGCACAATGGAATGCTACTCAGCCATAAGAAGAGACGAAATACTTCCATTTGCGACAACATGAACGGACCTTGAGAATATTATGCTAAGTGAACTAAGTCAGTCAGAAAAAGCTAAGAACCATATGATTTCACTCACATGTGGGATATAAAACTGAAATCATGGACACAAACAGCAGTGTTGTGGTCGCCAGAGGGAAGGGGGTGGGAGGGTAAAGGGGACCTAAAATATGGTGATGGAAGAAGATTTGACTTTGGGTGCTGGGCACACAGTGCAATATGCAGATCTTGTAGCATAGAAACCTATATGATCCTATTAACCAATGTCACCCAATAAATTTAATTTTTAAAAATTAACAACAAAAATCAAAGGAGGAGACGTAAGGAAGGTTTAAAAAAAAAAAAAGAAATGCATGGAAGCTCTACACACTTTCCTCATACCTGGCCCTGTGCATCTCTTCCACCTGGCTCTTCCTGAGTTACATCCTTTCTAGTGAACCAATAATCTAGATTAAGCAAACAAGTACAAGTATTGTAGATACTGGGAAGCAGAATTCTCATTAATGTGAAAGAGTTACAAATACAGAGGAGAACAGAGTGAACCCTGTGGATGGACTGGAATTGGAGGTGCAAATGGAAAATGCAACTTTCACTCAAGTGACCACACTCAATTATTAAGACTGGAATTTGCCCGAAAAACAGGACAAACCGAACAACAGAAGATCGTGAAGACAAGGAAGAAAAGAACTTGTGAGAGAAGTTCTGAAGTTAATCACATGTGGGAGAACTTGTGAGAGAAGTTCTGAAGTTAATTTTCCCTGGGAGGGTGGTTTATTGGGGGCTGTCTCTAAATGAAGGGGTCCAGATAAGTTTTTCTCCAAACACTTCATGAGGGTAGGGGAAATAGCCCTTGAGCCAAGTTTATTCAACTAATACAAATGTTCCTATGCCAAACATTACTGTCTGCACCTACTATTAAGAGTGACAGCTGAATATGAAAGACAAATAGAAAGGGGAGTCTTTCATAGAGCAAAAATGTTAAATTTTGATGAGGTCCAAGTTTTCAACTTCTCCTTTTATGGATTATGCCTTAGGTGTCAAACCTAAGCACTCTTGCCTAGTTCTAGATTTTTCTCCTGTGTTTTGTCTAAAACCTTTATTATTTTATGTTTTACATTTAAGTTTGTGTTCCATTGAGAGTTAATTCTTGTATTAGGTGTGAGCTTTAGGTGTTTTGGTATCTTTTTTCTTGTTTATCTTCATTAATTGAAAAGGCTATCCTATGTCTTTCCTTCTTTTCTATGTTTTACAGTGGGATTGAATTGTATAGATTCATATAAGCACTATGACAGTCAAGATACAATTTATCACCTCACAATCTCTCATACCACCCTTTTGTCGTTACACTCTTCCTTCACTCCTAACTCCTGGCAACCACTGATCTATTTTTTGTCACTATACTTTTGTCTTTTTGAGAAAGTCATGTAAATGAAATCATACAGTATATAACCTTTGAGATTGACCTTTGTTGGTCAGTATAATGCCATTGAAGCATAATGCATCCAAATTGTTGTCTGTGTTACATACATAGTTCATTTTTTAAAATTAGCTTTCTAGTTGTTCATTGTTGGTAAATAGAACTATGATTGAAATTTGTGCATACTCACTCAGTATTGGAGAGGGTAAAAGCCCTACCCGTTTCAACTGATGCTCTCAAACTGGCCTGGTGTGCTATTCTAGTGCTCTTCCATTTTCAGGTCCAGCACACCCCTCTTCCTCTCTCCTGCACACCAATACCATGCAGGTGTTATGGCTAATAGTATTCTCTACCCCACTGCTTGTCTTTTGGTGTTTGTGGGGATACCTTGTCCTATTAACATTTTTGTTGTAAATTTGCCCATGACACCCTGGCCGGTTTAGCTCAGCAGTTAGAGCGTTGGCCCTCGGACACAGGGGTCATGGGTTTGAGTCCTGTCAAGGGCATGTACCTTGCCCTGGTTAGGGTCATGCAGGAGGCAACCAATTGATGCATCTCTCTCACACTGATGTTGCGCTCTCTCTCTCTCTCTCTCTCTCTCTCTCTCTCTCTCCCTCCTCCCTCCCTCCCTTCCACTATATCTAAAAATCAATGGGAAAATATCCTCAGGTGAGGATTAACAACAACAAAAATTGCCCATGAGTATTTGGTTTTGCTATCTGGTCCTGTTTGTTCTTTTAAAAATTGAGTTGAGAGAGAGAGAGAGAGAGATCGAGATCAATTTGTTGTTCCACTTATTTATGCATTCATTGGTTGATTCTTGTATGTGCCCTGACCAGGGATCAAACCCACAACCTTGATGTATGTGGATGACAATCTAACCAACTGAGTTACCCAACAAGGGATGTCTGATTTTATGAAGGGATTCTGAGAGGTAGAAAAACAATATTGCTGACATTACCATTTTCCCAGAATCCTCTCTTACCTTTTTTCTTGATCTAGCAAAACCTTATGTATTCTTTATATTTCAAACTGAGGCATAAACAGTTCAATGACTATTATAAAGCAAACACTTCTGTTACCACTACATGGGCTAAGAAATATAGCATTGCCAAGACCCCTGAAGGGCACTCCTCCTCCACTATCCTGACTTTTGTGATTATCATCTTCTTGCTTTTCTATATAGTTTTACCAACCATTTATGCAAATAAATCTCTAAACATATATTTTTATCTGCCTGCTATACAACTTTATATAAAAGGAATCATATTGTACGCATTCTTTTGTGTCTTCTATCAACATTTGTGAGATTCCTCTGTAATTGCATTTGAGTTGTATTGATTTTTATTGATATATATAGTGTTCCACTGCATGAATATACCATAATTTATTTGCCGTTTTTTTACATTTGGGTTTTCCCCTACTTTTCACAATTGCAAGTAATGTATATTCTTGTATACATATCCATTTTTTCACAGTAGTTTTAACAACTTATGCTCCCACAAACAGAATATGAGAGTACCAATTGCTGCAAATCCACGGTAGAATTTAATCTTGTCAGACTTAAACATTTATCACTGTGCATAGTGTGTCATTGATATCTTGTGGTTTTAACTTGCATTTCCCTGACTACTAGTGAGGTTGATAACATTTTCAATGTTTATTGATAATTTGGATTTCAGTTTTCATGAATTGCCTGTTTATCTCCTTTTCCCATTTTTCTGTTGGAAGATACACACACACACACACACACACACACACACACACACACATATTGGATAGTTTCTTTGGTGGTATTATGTGGCAAATATCTTCTCCTATGCTCTAGAGCTTGAGAATTAAGATGTGTATAATCCAGTGTACATGATAACTTGTATGATGGAGCATGAAAAAGTAATACAACAGCAGTTTAGGATTGACTGTGAAATTTATTCTATAATATTTGATAAATTCACGTGGTAGCTAATAAAAATTAATGCAATGAATGAAATAAGAATGCAAGATTTAAATGGTAGGGGTAGCAGAGACTCATGAGGTCATATGAATATGTTATCATGATGGGAATCAGAAAATTGAGACACCAGGATTTCCTTCCCAGCACATGTACTATCTGTTTGATAAGGATCTTATATATATGCCCACTTACTGGTTGACATGCAAATAAGAGATAAATTTGAATATTCCCAAGTCTGCAAGTAAAGGTTCTGAAATATAATGTAGAGTGACCACCCAGATCTATACAGGGTGCTTTCTGATCCTAAACTAATTATTAATTTTGGATTATCTTCCACTTCCAACCTGTGTTCACATCAGGGAAATATTTACCTTCTTCCTGTTTTAATGGGAGGCAGTTTTCTTCTCAGGATCTGAAATATGGAGTGGGAATTAGTCTTTGGGCTATGGCACTGGGGAGAAAACCAACAATTAGAAACAGTCCCCTGTTGGAGTTACCCTTATAGCCAATGAAGAGTTAACTCTCAGACTGAATACCACGGTATCCAGCCAATTAAGTGTGGCCTTGATAGTGCGCCAAACATTCTTTTCTCTAAGTTTCTGGCAGTAGTGTTGGTCTTTCATTTACATAAATCATTGTAAAATTAATTCTTACCTTCAAATTTAAGGCTTGAAAATAAATCATATGAATCGTAATCCACTTTAGCAGTGTGCTTAACATTATAAAAGTGTTAATTTCATCCACCAGTTTTTATTTGGTATTATAAGTAAATAATAAACTGTCTTAAAATGATCACAGGTGCATTTTATTAGAAACTAAGTTAGTTTTAAAATTTCCTTTATCATATAGATATATAGATTCTTTTTCTTATCATGTAGATGATAATTTGAATGTAATTTTAAAATTATGTCTCTTCTTTATATGAGTGTCCATTACCTCTTTATATGAATGAATGTGATTTCAGGCAGTTGATGTATCAGGGGAATGTCATTCTAAAGCTAGGCAGCAGAACAAGAAGTAGAAATTATTAGAAAAAATGATGACAAGGCTGATAATTGTGGGCATAAGTATTATACACTTTGTAAACTCTTGATTTTTGAGGCTTATTGTACAGTTGAATCTTAAGTTTCTTTTCCTCTCAACCAGGGCACCAAGATTCTGTGTTACTCATTCACACTCAATAAAACATGCCAGTACTGAACTGAGATTGTGGCACCTCCGTCAAGAGAAACCAAGGAAGGATGTTGACCCTTTTCCACAAATGGCAACCCTTTTGCCATTAAGACCGAAATCTTGCATTCCACAAATATCTGATACGCAGGTATTGATACTTTGATCTCTTTATTAAGTTTACAGTAAAATGTCCATGCTTGGGTTTTGTACACTAATTCTTAAGTTTCATCATAAGCTTCTCTCTCTCGCTCTCTCTTTTTGGTTGTTATTAATGTACATGCTGCAGCAATTAGGAAATAAGAAAACCTATAATCTGTTGTCCACCAAACAGCCAAAGCGATCCTTTAAAACTACAGGTTCAGCCCTGGCTTGTGTGGTTTAGTGGTTAGAGCATTGGCCCATGCACCCAAGGGTAGTGGGTTCAGTTTCTGGGCAAGGGCAGGTACTTGAATTGCAGGTTCAATCCCTGGCTCTGGTCAGGGTGTGTGCGGGAGGCAACCAATTGATGTGTCTCTCTCACATTGATGTTTCTCTCTTTCTTTCTCTTTCTTTTTCTCTTTTTCTTTCTCTTCTCCTCTCCCCTCCCCTCCCCTCTCATTTCCTCTCCTGTCCCCCTGCCTCCCTCCCTTACACTCTCTCTCTCTAAAAAAAAAAAAAAACCAATGGGAAAAATATCCTCGGGTGAGGATTAACAACAACAACAACAAAATACAGGTTCATGTCACTCACCTGCTCAAAATTCTCTGGTGGCCTCCTGTCTGTCTCACTAAGAATAGAAATTCAAGGTCTTTACACAGCTGTACATGTCCCTGCTAACCTCCTGACCTCATTCCCTACCACACTTCTCTATCTTACTCCATTTCAACCACAATAGCCTCTTTGCTTTTCTCTGAACACACGAAGCAAAAACCCAGGAGCACCGCACTTGCTGTTCCCTTCACGTGGAGCACCCCTCCTCCAGATATCCACATGGCTTGTCCCCTCCCTCACTCTAGGTGTCTGCTCAGTTGTCACTTTTCAGAGAGGCTATCCTTGACTCTTCTATAGAAGCACACCTGTGTAGGACAGCACCATGCCCTCCATCACTACATCCTCTGCTCTGCTTTATTTTGCTTTATTGTACTTATGACCACATAATTGATTGTCTTTCACCTCCTACTAGAATATAAGGGATTTTTCCTTGTTAACTACGCATCCCCAGTGCCTAGCATAGTGCCTGACACTTAATAGTTGCTTAATAAATATAAATTGAATAAATGAGTAAGAAGTAGCAACAGCAGAATTAGAAGTAGTGATCATTCTTCCACACTGGAGATTAAAGTAGTACAAAAAGATGAGGGGAAAAAAGTCCAAAAAGAGAAGAAAAGTTAACCAACTTTATACAGAAGTAAATACTGCTACATTGGCACAGAGATGCGGTAACTGTAGCTAAGATCTGCATTTCAGAAATAAAGAGCTTTATTAATCTTAGTAGCCTTTAAACATGTGACAGAATGTTAAGTGTTATTGTCCATAGTCACAAACAACCCCTTTAAAGAAGATTATATTCAGGATATCTTGTTTTAAAAGCAGAAAGATGTATAATATAGTTTTACTTCAACAAGTGGTGTTTTAGAGTTGGAGAGATGTTAGAGATGTTACAGTTTTTCTGTCTGTGGTCTGTTAACCCTAGGTACATAGGAGAGAGCTTTTAAAATAGGCTGATGGCCTGATCCCGCCTCCACAGATTCCGATTTAATTGATCTGGAATGGGTCAGAGTCACTTTGTAAAATTAGGGAGTTGGCTTAGAACTGAAGTCCTCAACCTGTCTGAACATTAGAATCACCTTTTAGAAGCTGCATTTTAATAAGATATCTAAGTGATTTATATCAAAGCACTGCTCCAGGCTGCTGGCTCTTCAGCATATGGAAGAATCATCTGAAGAGCTTTGAAAACAGGTGCCTGGGCTCCACCTGGAAATACAAAGCATTTCTAACAAATTTCCTCCCAGGTGATGCTCTTGCAGTTGGTCTGGGGACCACACTTTGAGTTAGTGTCACTTTAGTTCACTACTGGTTTCTTACTCATTGTCTTGACATTTTCCTGACCTTTGACCTTGCCTGTTTTGTATGCCACTCTACTGATAAATCTAATCTTCCTTGTTAGTCCATGTAAGTTAGTGACCCAGTCACCAAGTCAATACACCTCAGAGGTGTAGTGTAGGGAACATGTCATCTCATAACATGTAGACATTTACTATTTGTACAACATTTGAGAGGTAAGGTGGAAGAAAAGTATAAACATGACTATGAGCTCTCATCGGTTCTCTTTGGTTTCCTGAGTATCATTACCAAATGTTGTCACTGAAGTTTTCTAGTTGGGTAACTGATTCTGATCTCACTCTGTCTTTCCTTGGCAGAAAGTAGTCTGAGGACTAGAACTCAATTGTGTTTTCTTCATTTTTCCTATTTAAAAAGTTGAGGTACAATTTACATACTATAAAATTCACCCTTTTTAGTGTCCATTTCTGTGAATTGTGACAAATGTATACACTGTGTAACTACATCACAATCACAATATAGAATGTTTCTTTAACCCACCTACCCCTATTCTACAGTGCACTTTGTCAGGTGTTTTCCCTGAAAGTTACTCTCCGGCTAGCTACTCTTCTAGTTCTCACCTGAGTCAGAAGCTCAAAAATTCTAATTTAGGCTTTTCTCCTACTGAATTATACAGTTACAAACTTTTTAAGAAAACATTTTTTATTGTGGAAAAGAACGTAACATAAAATTTGCTATCTTAACCAATTTCAAATGTATACTTTAAAAGTAAGTATATTTGGCCCTGGCCGGTTTTGCTCAGTGGTTAGAGCGTCGGCCCGCGGACCAGAGTCCCGAGTTCGGTTCCTGCTAAGGGCTTGTACCTCGGTTGCAGTTTGTCCCCGGCCCTGGTTGGGGTCGTGTGGGTGGCAACCACTCGATGTGTCTCTCTCACTTTGATGTTTCTCTCTCTCTCTTCCTCTCTTTCTCCCTCCTGCTCTATCTGAAGATAAATGCAAAAATGTCCTCGGGTGAGGATTAAAAAAAAAAAAGTAAGTATATTTGTACTGTTGTGAAACAAATCTCCCAAACTTTTTTTATCCTGCAAATCTGAAACTATATGCTCATTAAACAACTCCCTTTTCTTCTCCCTCAGTCTCTGGTAATCATCATTTTACTTTTTGTTGCTATGAATTTGACCACTTTTGTATGATACTTGATCACTTTTATATGATACACTTAAAATTTTTTAAAATTCTGGAATGTAAAGCCCTTTTTAATTAAAGTGTAGATGACATGCAATATTATATTAGTTTCAGGTGTACAGCATAGTGACTTGACATTTAGGTACCTTTTAAAGTGATCACCATGGGAAATCTAGTAACCATCTATCACTATACAAAGTTATTGTGATATTATTGACTATTTCGTATGCTATATATTATATCCCTGTGACTTATTATGTTGTAAATTTGTACCTCTTAATCCCCTTCACCTTTCTGCCCATCCCCCCATCATCCAACCCTCTGGCAACTATCAGTTTGTGCTCTGTATCTATGACTCTGATTGTTTTATTTGTTTAGTTTTTAGACTCCACATATAAGTGAAATGATACAGTATTTTTCTTTCTCTGATTTATTTCACTTAGCATAATGCCATCTAGGTCCATCCATGTTGTCACAAATGGCAAGATTTCATTCTTTTCTATGGTTAATATTACATTGTATATATGTATCACATCTTCTTTATCTATTTATGTATGGGTGGACACCTAGGTTGCTTCCATTGTAGAATACATATTTAATAAGTTCAGCTACTTGTGGTACCACTTATTTATTGAGTGCTACTTAATGTCATGCTATGTTCTGAATTACTAAAACAGATGTGATCCCTGATACCTAGGAAGTTATTTGTAAAACATACCTAAGTAATTAATTTTGTTTATGGAATTCTTAAAAAAAACATTAGCAGTTGTTAGGCACCTAGAGTGTAATATACAGAGTGTACCAAAAAATGTATACAGGGTGTCTGTAGATTCTATTACATTTTGAAGATGAAATGTATTTTAATAAACACTGGCTTTATAATTATTCAATGTGTGTACAAATTTTTTTTGGACACCCTATATATAAGATCTTATTATTTGTTCTGGAGAGTAAAACATCACAAATATATTTCTTGCTCTCCAGCAGCATATATTACATTCTAATTCTAATGGAAATTGACATAGAAGAAAAATTTATGCTTGTTTTTCAAATGATAAAAATAATAAAACTACTGTAAACTTAGAAACCAAAGAGACAAATCATTCTGATCATACCTACTTCTAAACAGCTATTAGTTTATTTTCTCTTAGGCTTGTGACCTTTTAGTTTTAACACACTTATGCTTTTCTGTTCTGATAACTTATTTTTTTCCTTTTTATTGAATTTATTGGGGTGACCCTAGTTAATAACATTATACAGGTTTCAGGTGCACAATTCCACAACCTATCATCTGTACACTGTATTGTGTGATCACCACCCCAAGTCAAGTCTCCATCCATCACCATTTATGACTCCTATACCCTGCTCCATCTCCCCCCACCCACGTCCACCTGTCAATCACCACACTGTTGTCTGTGCCCATGCATGGGGGAGGGTGTTGAGTACAGGTGGAAGAGGATATAGGGGGAATAAATGTTGACGGAAAAAATAAAATAAACTTTGCAAAAAAAAAAAAAAGCTATAGGGGTTTCAGCTTTCTGGTTTCATAAAAGTAGGAGTTTTGGAAAAAGAACATTTTTATTATTGTGGGAAGCATAGTAGGTGGTAGAGTGAGGGAAGAAATCCTCTAGTGATCAAAACAAATTTTATGTATATGTGCAGAGCTATACTTTATTCTCTACCTTTTTTCCCCCAATTTGCTCATTTTTTACTTTGTTCATTATTTTACCACTTTTTAGAAAGAAGAATCCAGTTTAGTACAACCTCCTAAATCTCCCAAGAAATCTCCTACAGCACTTCAAAGTCCTTGGAAGAGAGAGACTTGGTATCCGATTTCTTCTAAAGATAGTGCGATTGAGACTGGGTAGGTGCAGCTTTCTATGTGCCAAGTGCTTTTCTGCAATGGTAAGACTTTTTTAAGAATTGAAAAAAATAGAAATTGAAAACCAATACTTTGATTTTTTTTTTTACAAAGTTTCTTACATTTCAGTGATAGGTATTAGAGGGTTAATACTTCCCATAGATACTCTAAATTAGGTATAGAACTGAGATTAGTAATTTTAAAGAGGTGGTCCTCTGATCTCCAGCTTCTCATCAGCCGTACAATCAGATTTTTCTGAGAAGATTGCTTTCCAATTCTTACATGGTCCTATTTAGTAATTTAATATTTCTCCAACTTGAGAATTCATAAGTCTCTAAAGAATATTGTCATTATTTAACACAGTATATTATATAATTCATTTAGATTGGTCCACATAGTTATTTTTTTTTATTATAATTTTTTAAAATGGGATTATTGTTCTTCAGCCTGAAAAAAAATACTCTTTGGTATTAACTTTGGTATAGGATCTGCTGGTAAATAATTCTGTGTTTAATCATTTATCACTTCACTTTCATTGCTTTTTTTTACTGAGATAAAGTTCACATAACAAAAAATTTACCATTTTAATCATGTTCAAGTGTACAATTCAGTAATTTTTAGTATGTTCACAAAATTATGAAACCATCACCACTATATAATTCCAAAACATTTTGTCATCCCCCAAAGAAGCACTGCCTCATTATTAGTCACTCCTCATTTCTTCCTCCCCCAGCCTCTGGTAACCACTCATCTATTTTTTGTCTCTAAGGATTTGTCTATTCTGGACATTTCGTATAAGTGAAATTATACAATATGTTGCCTTTTGTTTCTGGCATCTTTCATTTGGCATAATGTTTTCAAGGTTAATTTATGTTGTGGTCACTTTTATTCTTAAACATCAGTGATTTTCAACCTTTATCATTGCACGACACACATAAACTAATTGCTAAAATTCTGTGGCACACCAAAAATATATTTTTGCTGATTGGACAGCATGAAATATTATCATGTTAATTAGAATGGCACACAATTTACAACTTATGAGTTGTTTATTTCTGGAATTTTCCATCTAATATTTTCAGACCACAGTTGACCATGAGTAACTGAAACTGTGAAAAGAAGAACCCATGGATGAATGGGGAGGCTAATTGTTTTTTTTGAAGATAATATGTCTTTTCTCCAGCCACTTTAGTATTACCTTTTTTAAAAAATGTTTTACTCTAATATGTTTAGCTGTGGGTTTACTTTTTTGTATCCAACTCACGGTTATTAAATCTGTGGCTTTGATGTTTTTCATTAGTTTTGGAAAATGACCAGCTGTTATCTCTTCTAATGTTGCTCTTTATTTTCTCTCATGCTGGGATTCCAATTAAATGTATGTTAGACCTTATTAATTTATTCTTTTATACCCTGTTTTCTGTGTTCCATCCTATTCTGGACATTTTCTTTTGGCTTATTTTTCAGTTCACTGTTTCTCTCTTCAACTGTGTCTAATCTGTTTTTATTCACATTTAATATTCCTAATTTTAGTTATTGTATTTTTTTATTTCTATAATTATCTTTGCCTCTTGTTAGGTCTGTTATGACATGTTTTATAGTTTCCAATTCGCTGCTGAAATTCTCAGTCTTTTTTTTAACTGTGTCATATTTTTAATATCTGAAGCTTCTGTGAATCTCCATTGTTCTATTTTAAGCTGAATTTTGTTCTTGATGTCTTGTCTGCTCTTATGTCTTGTATTGGTTAATTTTATGCTATACCTTCTATTTGAAATATTGTTTTCAGAATTTATTTGAGATTTAGGTTGACATGTTTTTCTGGAATAATTTTTATTTTATTTTTTTACTCAAGCACTGGTAATCCAGGATAATCTTAACTGAATTACAAGGATTTTCCTGAGCAAACAAAAAGACTAAAGTTATGCTGCAATATGTGTAAGGATTGGTTTACTTCCATTGTATCCTTGCTACTAGGCTTGAGCCCTTGGGGTTGCCAACCAAATGTATAAGAAGTTTAACAGGGCCCTCCACTCCACGAAACATGATGCTTAGTTTTTTAGATACTCTTCATTAATGCAATGTTGAATGTTGAAATTATATCTCTGATTCCCCCCACCCCCCATTTTTTTTATTGTAGTAAAATAACTGTATATTTTAGTGGTACAAAATGCATTAATAATGTATTTCATCACCAACATCCATCTCCAGAATTCTTTTCATCCTGTAAAACTGAATCTCTATACCCATTAAACAATAATAACACATTCCCTCCTCTCCCCAGGTCTGACAACCACCATTTTACTTTGTCTTAATTTTGACAAAGTATCTTGTATAATGGAATTACACATTATTTGTCTTTTTGTGACTGTCTTATTTTACTTAGTGTAATCTTCTCAGGGTTCATTCATATTGTGGCATATTTCAGAATTTTATTCCATTTTAAGGCTAGATAATAGCTCATTGTATATATAGTATATTAATATACATATAATGTATGTAAGTATATCACATATTACTTAATCATTCATCCATCAATGGATACTTGGGTTGCCTCCACATTTTGGCTATTGTGAATAATGCTGCTATGAACATGTATGTAAAAATCTCTTCAAGACCTACTTCCAATTCTTTTGTGTATATATTCAGAAGTAGAATTGCTGAATCAAATGGTGATTTTAGTTTTAATTTTTTGAGGAACTGCTTTACTGTTTTCCACAGTGACTGTACCATTTAATATTGCTAACAACAGTGTACAAAGGTTTCAATTTCTCCATGTTCTTACTAACACTTGTTATTTTCTGATTTTTTAAAATACTAGTCATCCTAATTATATTATATGGTATCTCATTTTAGTTTTAATTTGCATTCCTTTAATGATTAGTAATGTTGAGCCTCTTTTCATGTGCTTGTTAGTCATTTATATATCTTCTTGGAGAAATGTCTATTCAAATCTTTTGCTCATTTTGAATCATATCAATTTTTTTTTTATTGTTGAGTTGTAGGAGTTCTCTATGGGTTCTCCCTCACTCTGCAGATCACATTTTTGTTTAGTGTCTTTGTTGTTGTTAATCCTCACCTGAGGATAGTTTTTCATTGATTTTTAGATAGAGTAGAAGGGAGGGAGGGTGGGAGAGAGAAAGAGAAAAACACCGATGTGAGAGAGACACATCAATTGGTTGCTTCTCGAACGACCCCAACCAGGGCCAGGGATCGAACCTGAAACTGAGGTACGTGCTCTTGACCGGGAATCAAACCCACAGCCCTTTGGTCCATGGGCCAGCACTCTAACTGCTGAGCCAAACTGGTCAGGGCACTCTTAGTGTCTTTTGATGGACAAAATTTTTAAATTTTCATAAAGTTCAATTTGTCTATTTTTTCTTTTTTTTTTTGCTTGTGTCTTTGATATCATATCTAAGAAACCACTGCCAAATTCGATGTTATGAAGCTTTTGTCCCATTTTCTTCCTAGAGTTTCATAGCTGGGGCTCTTAAATGGAAGTATTTAATCCATTTAAGTTCGTTTTTGTATTTTGTGTTAGATAAGGATCCAACTTCATTCTTTTGTATGTGGATATCTAGATTTCCCAATATCGTTTGTTAAAAAGACTGTCCTTTCCCCATTGAATGATCTTGGCATTCTTGTAAAAAATCATTTGACCTTACAGGCAAGGGTTTATTTCTGGGCTCCCTATTTCATTCCATTGGTCTACATGTCTGTCTTTATGCCAGCGCTATTTTGATTACTGTAGTTTGGAAGTAAATTTTGAAATCAGAAAATGTTAGTCCTCCAACTTTGTTCTACTATTTTTATTTTTTTTAATGTTTTTTATTTTTATTGATATTTTAGAGAGCGAGGAAGGGAGAGAGAGAAACATCAATATGAGAGAGAAATATTGATCAGCTGCCTCTTGCACGCCTCCTACTGGGGATCGAGCATGCAACCCGGGCATGCACCCTGACCAGCAATCAAACTGGGACAGCTCAGTCCATGGGAGGATGCTCAATCCACTGAGCCACACCAGCCAGGCTGTTCTACTATTTTAAGATTGTTTTGGCTCTTTGAGGCCCCTTAAAATTTGATATGGATTTTATGATGGGTTTTTCTATTTCTGAAAAAATGGAAGTGGGATTTTGATTGGGACTGCATTGATTCTGTAAATTGCCTTACTTTGTATTGACAGCTTAATGATATTAAGTCTTCAATCCATGAACATGGGATGTGTTTTCATTTAGTTATGTCTTCTTTAATTTCTTTACCAGTGTTTTTTTTAAATCCTCACCCAAGGATATTTTTCCATTGATTTTTTTTTTTTTTTTTTTAGATAGAGTGGGAAGGAGGGAGGGAGAGAGAGAGAGAGAAACATCGATGTGAGAGAGACACATCAGTTGGTTGCCTCCTGCATGATGCCAACCAGGGCTGGGGATCAAACCCGCAACTGAGGTATGTGCCCTTGACCGGGAATCGAATCCATGACTCTTTGGTCTGAGGGCCAGTGCTCTAACTGCTGAACAAAACAGGCCAGGGCAAGTTTTGCAGTTTTTATTGTACAAGTTTTTTGCCTCCTTGGTTAAGTTTATTTACAGGTATTTTATTCTTTTTCATACAATTGTAAATGGGATTGTTTTCTTAAATTCTCTTTTTGATAGTTCATTATTAGTGTATAGAAATGCAACTGAGCCCTGGCCAGTTTGACTCAGTGGTTAGAGCGTTGGCCTGCGGACCAGAGAGTCCTGGGTTCGGTTCCCACTAAGGGCACATACCTTGGTTGCGGTTCATACCCAGCCCCGGTTGGGGTTGTGAGGGTGGCAACCAGTCGATGTGTGTCTCTTATATCGATGTTTCTCTCTCTCTCTTCCTCCCTGTCTCCCTCCTGCTCTATCTGAAAATAAATGCAAAAATGTCCTTGGGTAAGGATAAAAAAAGAAATGCAACTGAATTTTGTATATTGATTTTGTATCCTGAAACTTTGCTGAATTTGATTATTAGTTCTAAAAGATTTTTGGTGGAGTCTCTAGAGTTTTCTATATATAATATTGAGTCTCTAAAGTTTTCTATATATAATATTATGTCATCCTGCAAATAGTGACAGTTTTGGCTCTTCTTTTTTGACTTGGATGCCTTTTTTTTTTTATGTCTTGCTTAATTGCTCTAGCTAGGACTTACGGTATTATTGAATAAGAATGATAAGAGTGGACATCCTTGCCTTGTTCCTGATCTTAGACGAAAACTTTCATCTTTTCACTGATGGGTATGATGTTAATTGTGGGATTGTCACATATGGCTTTTATTATGTTAAAGTACGTTCCTTTGTACCCACTTTGTTGAGAATTTTACTCATAAATGGATGTTAAAATTTGTCAAATGCTTTTTCTTTATCTATTGAGATGATCATATGATTTTTTAATATTTCATTTTGTTAATGTGGTGTATCACATTGATTGATTTATAGATTTAAACCATTCTTTCATCTCTAGAATAAATCCCACTTGATAGTGGTGTTCGGTCCTTTTAATGTATTGTTAAATTTGGTTTGCTGATATTTTGTTGAGGATATTTGCATCTATGTTCATCAGGGATATTGCTTTATAATTTTCTTTTCTTGTAGTATCCTTGTCTGGTTTTGGTATAAGCACATTGCTGGCCTCCTAAAATGGGTTTGAAAGTTTTCCTTCCACTTCTATTTTTTGGAAGAGTTTGAGGATTGGTCCTGGACTTGTTTGTTGAGAAGTTTTTGTTTGTTTGTTAATTTTTATTGATTTTAGAGAGAGGAAGGGAGGAAGGTGGGGGGGTGGAGGGCGGGGAGAGAGATGTGAGAAACATTGATCAGTTGTCTCCCACATGCACCCCAACTGGGGATTAAGCCCACAACCTGGGTATGTGCCCTGATTGGGAATGGTACCCACCACTTTGTAGTGTATGGGACGGCATTCCAACCAACTGAGCCACACCAGTTAGGGCTGTTGGGAAGTTTTGATTACTGAGTCAATCTCCTTACTAGTAATAGATCTGTTCAGATTTTCTATTTCTTCATGATTCAGTCTTAGTAGGCTGTGTGTTTCTAGGAATTTATCCATTTTTTTCTAGGTTGTCCAATTTTTTTGTGTATAATTGTTCATGGTAGTCTCTTATGATCCTTCGTATTTCTGTAGTATCAGTTGTAACATCTCTTCTTTCATTTCCAAATTTATTCATTGGAGTCCTCTCTCTTTTGTCCTTGGCAATTTAGCTAATCGTTGGCCATTGTTTATTTTTTCAAAGAATCAGCTCTTAATTTCATTGATTTTTAAAATTATTTTTCTAGTCTCTATTTCATTTATTTGTACTTTGATCTTTATCATTTCCCTCCTCCTACTAACTTTGGGCTTTGTTTCTTTTTCTTTTTCTAGTTTCTTGAGGAGTAAAGTTAGGTTATTTATTTGCAATTGTTCTTGTTTCTTGAGGTAGGCATTTATCACAGTGAACTTCCCTCTGAGAACCTATTTTGCTGCATTCCATAAATTTTGGTATATTGTATTTTCATTTTCATTTGTCTGAAGATATTTTTTAATTCCCTTTTGATATTTTCTTTGACCCAATTATTGTGCAGTAGCATGTTGTTTTATATCTATATATTTGTGATTTTTTCAGCTTTCTTCTTGTAATTGATTTCTAGTGTTATACCATTGTGGTTGGACAAGATGCTTGATGTGATTTAAATCTTTTTAAATTTATTAAGACTTGTTTTGTGGCCTAATGTATGATCTATCCTGGAAAATGTTCTACATAGCCTTGAGGAGAATGTGTATTCTGTTGCTTTTAATGGAATGTTCTGTAAATGTCTGTTAAATTCATCTGTTCTAACATGTTGTTTATGGCCAATATTTCCTTATTGATTTTCTGTCTGGATGATCTATCTATTGATGAAAGTGTGGTATTAAAGTCCCCTAATATTATTGTATTGCTGTCTATTTCTCTCTCTCTCTCTCTCTATATATATATATATATATATATATTTTTTTTTTTTTTTAACACTCACCCAAGGATATTTTTCCATTGATTTTCAGGTAGAGTGGGAGGGAGGGAGAGAGAAACATCAATATGAGAGAGACACACTGATCGATTGCCCCCCGCATGACCCCAACCAGGGTTGGGGGTCAAACTGCAACCGAGGTATGTGCCCTTGACTGGAATCGAACCCGAGACTCTTTGGTCTGTGGGCCCGATGCTCTAACCACTGAGCAAAACTGGCCAGGGCAGGTCTGTTAATATTTGCTTTATATATTTAGGTGTTCCAATATTGGATGCATAATATTTACAAATGCTATGTCTTCTTGTTGGATTGACCCCTTTATCATTTTGCAGTGACCTTCTTTGTCTCTTATTATAGTCTTTGTCTTAAAGTCTGTTTTATCTGATATAAGTATAGCTCCCCAGGTTTCTTTTGATTTCCATTTGCATGTAATATCTTTTTTCATTCCTTCACTTTCAGTCTGTGTGTGTCCTTACATTTGAAGTGAATCTCTTGTAGGAAGGATACAAATGGGTCTTATTTTTAATCCATTCATCCAGTCTGTGTCATTTGATTGGAGAATTTGGTCCATTTACATTTAAAGTAATTATTGACAGCTATGAACTAATTGTCATTTTATTAATTTTTTCTCACTGTTTTATAATTTCTTTATTCTTCTCTTGTTCTCTTCCTTTATGGCTTGATTATTTCCCATACTGGAAAAAGGGT
This sequence comes from Tadarida brasiliensis, assembly GCA_030848825.1. Lineage (NCBI taxonomy): Eukaryota > Metazoa > Chordata > Mammalia > Chiroptera > Molossidae > Tadarida > Tadarida brasiliensis. The sequence continues at coordinate 40,833,186 of CM061272.1, read as the reverse complement.
TTTTTAAGATAAAGGAGACTTGAGCCTGTTGATATGCTTAGAGTAGGATCTAGAAGAAACAGAGAAATTGAAGATACGTAAAAAAGAAGTTCTCTATTTTTAAAGGAGAATGGAGGAAAGAATTCAAGAACCAAGGCAATGAGATTAACCTTGGACAGGAGATGGGATGCTTCTTTCTGAAACAGGATGGAAGGAAGTAAGGATGGGTGTAGATGAATATATTTGTTGATAGATAGTTTAAGAATGTGTCCAGCTGCAATAACAGAAAACTTGAATAAAAATGACCTAGACAAATTTGGCTTATTTTTCTCACAGAACAAGAAATCTAAGGGTAGGCAAACTGCTGGCATTGATTCCCTGGATCAGAAGTATTAAGGCCTGAGTGCTTCAAATACTCTTGGCCATGGCTTCATAGTCAGTGGTGTTACTGCTCCTGACATCAGGGCTTCAAATGATAAAGGAGGAAGGGCAATTTTCATTAGTCCTCTGTCTTGGTCAGGAAAGCATATTTTCTTAGAAGCTCCCCAGCTTCATTTTATATCTCATTAGTCACCACTATGTTATGTGACTGCCACTTTTTGCAAGGGAGTCTTGGAAAGTGAGTATTTAGCTTTTTCAGTATTTCTGTAGTTCTGGTTATAGAAGCATGTCACTGGGAATGGGTGTAGAGTTAGCTAATCAATCAATAGTATGTGCTGAAGCCTTGGCTGGGTAGCTCAACTGGTCATAGTGTTGCCCAGATATGCCAAGGTTGCAGGATTCGATTCCCAGTCAGGGCACATGCAAGAATCAACCAATGAATGCATAAATAAGTGGAGCAACAAATCGATGTTTCTCTCTCTCTCCCTCTACAACCCTCCTTCTCAAATAAAAAAATGTATCTGCTACATGAGTGAATACTGACTAGAGCAAAAATTGAAGCATTCTGTACCTATACTTTGAGAAGAAACTGCAAAGTAATCTGCTGGTAGACTGGAGTGGAGTTAGGTTTGTGAGATGGAGCAAGTATGTTTCACAGATATGGAAAGTAGGGTTTAGAATAATTGCAGTGGGGTATGGGAGAGGGAGCAGGATAAGAAAACATATAAAAAATAATAATGTCCTAAGTAATTAACCTTACTCCAAAATCTTCCATTATCTAACCTCAAACTACCATATATAAATCCTTATTGTGACAGATATAATCATGTGAATTATATTGTAGTATATAGTGTTCACTTAACTGCTGGTGTCCTCTTGCTCTAAGCAAATTAGTTAACTTGCTGCCTTTTAAACAGGATTTTCCTTCCTACCTTTATATATTGCTCACATATTGCTCATTATTCTCCCTATCTAAAGAACCCCTGTAAACACACACACACACACACACACACACACACACCCCTCATCTCCTATCCATTTTTTCAGGAAAAGTCTCATTTCTTTACTTACTAATATAGCGCAAAGGAACTTCTCATTCTTTTTTTTTTTTTTTTAATTTTTTTTTAATCCTCACCCGAGGATTTTTCATTTGTTGTTCAGATAGAGTGGGAGGGAGAGAGGGGAAGAGAGAGAGAGAGAAACATCAATGTGAAAGGGACACATTGAGTGGCTTCCACCCGCACGACCAACCAGGGCCGGGGACAAACTGCAACCGAGGTACGTGCCCTTAGCGGGAACCGAACATGGGTCTCTCTGGACCGCAGGCCGACGCTCTAACCGCTGAGCCAATACGGCCAGGGCAGGACTTCTCATTCTTATACTCTCACAGTATTTATTATCCATCTCAGTCATTTGACAACTATAATATATTCTTGAATTCATTCAACCAACAGTTATTTTATTGAGAGTTTTCTTTCTGCATGCTTCATTCTCTCAGCTAATTCTTCAGGGCTGGACCTGATGCTTATACTTGTATGTTTTTTGTTTGTTTGTTTTTCTAATTCTCTTACAATGCTAAGAAGCACTGCTGAGATGTGGTGCCATGTATACCAAAGGTGCTGAAAATATGTGTGTTGATCAGTTAGTTCTCATCCCTATAATTTAGGTCAAGGCACATGTCAGACAGCAGCAGAGTTATTCATTTAACATCTTTTACTGACATTTCTGAATGTCGGAAGCCCCAGCTGGATAGAAGATATACTTATACAGAAGAACCTCTGGTAAGTATTTTGAGGATTGATTAATCTGATTCCTCATTTAATTTATCAATGTCCCTTGATCTTAGAGAATTTGTATTGATTTATCATAACATTTTTTTCTTTAGTAAACAACACACTTTATTTTTTCCTTGCAAAAGAATTTTTACACAAAAATTTATTCTGTGTTTCCTTTTGTAGTACCATGTTGCTATATATTCCATTGATTACTGTTTTCAAAAACAGCCGTGTTCTGGTTTTGGTATGAGGACACTTCAAATACAAAACAAGGCCCTCTAGGATTTTTATTAAGTTTTTAACACTTGATAAAAAAATAATATTTGATGTTGTGTTTTGGAAGCTTAGAATATTTATGAGGCATTTTTTGTAGTGTGGCTACCTTGAAAATGTGGATATAGCACACCAATTCTAGATGAAAATTTCACATGCCCTAAGGATTATACTTTAGCTAGTAACCTTGATAGTCCCGATATAGTCTGAACACTTAGATATAATTTTGTATAACTATTTTATTTTAAGCAAACAGTTCTCCTATTCTTCTAATTAGGATATTTTTCCTACAAAAATAATGATATTTTAGTTTTGGAATAGCAGTGGTTAGACATCATAAAAACATTAAATTCTCACCTCAGAATTTGTTTAGTAGGGCAATAAAGAGAGAGGCAGAGACACTATAACAGAGCGAGCAAGAACCTTACTTAAACCCTAAATCGTTTATGCCACAGTTATCCTAAGATTATAAAGAAGTCTGAGTTCCACACAACAAACAGCAAAGAGTTAATATGAACATAGATGCCCTTTTGCACTCTAGAGTCACTCTTGTGCTTGGAGAAATAGCCAGCTCTCGGTGTTTCAAGAATGGTATTAGGGTTGCCAGCATTATTGGCAGAGAAGCCCATAAATAGCAGTTTTATGAGAACTTATACATTCTGACGGCCATGACCTGAATGGGGTGAGACTATCCAGAGAGGAACCCCTCCCCCTAAAGACTGTTAATGAGCAGCATTGGGAGGCCTTGAAGATAGTTATTTTTATAACTCTCTTGTAGCTATTATAGCAGCACCTCAAGGCTAAAATAACAGTAAACATGTAGAAAAGAGGCCACCAACAGTGATTTGGAAGACTCCTAAAATGGTATCACTGTGCCTGAAACAAGAAAATAGTTGAGGTTGGGAAGTCATTTTAACATTAAGCTTGAGATCAGATTGGTTTAAGATAGAAAGAACCAATGGGGAAATGACAGCCTGGCAGAATTTATGAAACCCATTGTACAATGCCATAAAAATTACAATGTTTTGGGTGGATAATGGTCCTCTGTTTTGTTATCTAGGTTAAAACCATGGCAGATGGTGCCTTGGGAGGATTTGACATGGAAAACTTGTTGCAGTCTTTGTATGTAGAAAATAGAGCTGGATTCTTCTTTACTAAGTTCTGTGAGCGTTCAGGGAATAAGGTAGAAAATAATTATTTTAAATATAATTTTATACTTTTACTTCATTTTAAAATAAGAAAGATTGAAATAATTCAATGCTCAAATAATTATATTTTATGTTAAAATTCCCATCTCTGGTAAGAAATTTCATAGTAAATATTTAGCAAAAATTTAAACATCTCCCTTATAATTTTCTTTAGTTCAGTATCCTACTAAAATTAAAAAGGAAAGGTAAAATACAGAGAGACAAGAATTGACTTGCACTGTTAACTACAGTTTATTTTTGTATAACATTGTTTCAATGTAACATATATTCAGAGTTGGTTTCTATCAATCCTATACTTTTATATTTAATAATTATAACAATTGCAAATTACAATGGGTAGTGGCAAACTTATTGTTAATTTTTTTTTTTTTAATTCACAGTGTCTTCACTTTGTTCAAATGAAAAGTATTTCACTGGTTCAAATGAAGAATAGTGTTTGGTTCTGATATGTACATTTGTCCATACATACCAAAATATGTTTAGATTTTGGGTTTATGCCAGAAGTATGTGATTACTCTTTGTTAACTAGTACACTTACTATTTTAATGACAAATTATATGAGAAGTATGCATACAAAAATATAATGTTCTAGTGAATACCAATAACTATTTTGTATGTTGCCAATTTGTGATAGAATATAAAACCATCTTAAATTGAACCTGATTTATGGTAACACCAAGGAGCTAAACAATTATTTGTATTTGAAATTAGGGCTTTGTAGAGCTTTAGTAATTGGGTGGTAATAATTTACGTGCTTTTCCCATCTGCAGTTGTGGAAGAACAGTGTGTACTTCTGGTTTGACCTACAGGCTTATCATCAGCTTTTCTACCAAGAAACACTTCACCCTTTTAAAGTATGCAAGCAAGCCCAAGTAAGTAGTAAATAATGTTGGTTCACTGTGAAGCTCTGAGTACACAGAGAAATGAAAAGTTGTGTCCAGCCCCAAAAAGAGAAATCTGGAAGTGCAAGCGCAAAGGCCACAATTAAATTGTTGCCATGGGATTACTTTATTTAAATGTCATCAGAATATTGTTTTGTAATCTGATTTGTTGGTTTTCAGTTTTATCTGTTTTATTTGGTTTGCTTTATTTTCTCTTTGCTGCCAATACTTGTTCCAATGAAGAACACCCCATCTTTGTTCTTTTTTTATTCTTTTATTTATGCCTTTCTTGTTTGGTCATGAGTGATTTAAAAGAGAACCCTGAGGGAGAATTTATAATGAATTATTGAAGTGATTGGGAGCAGAGGCATTGACAAAGCTGTTCTCTGAGCTTCCTGCAGAAATCAACTATTGGATACACTTATGCGGTTGACTGTCCAAAGGGCAGGAAAGAATGTTGACTGACTCTGTGTGGTGTAGGCCCTATGTCGTCACCTGGGCTTCTGGGCTACACACGATATAAGATACTCAGAGGTGGAGAAAAGACTATCTCAAGACCTCCCCGAAGCAAAATAGAGGAAGAAAAAAAAAATGGAGGTAGAACAGAGGGCTCTGTGAAGGGAGACAGAGAGAGTGGCCAGTTTTTTCTTTCTTTCTTTCTCTTTCTTTCTTTCTTTCTTTCTTTCTTTCTTTCTTTCTTTCTTTCTTTCTTTCTTTCTTTCTTTCTTTCTTTCTCTCTTTCTCTCTTTCTCTCTTTCTCTCTTTCTCTCTCTCTCTCTCTCTCTCTCTCTCTCTCTCTTTCTTTCATGTGTGGAAGAACGAAAGGGAATAAAATTATGACTCTAGCTGACTTATCTTTTCAGTTTTTTATTCTTAGGCTTCTGATCTTATGGAGAGAAGTCGTCTAGCCTACAAAACTGCTAATCACTTCTGTATCTGTTAAACATTTAGGTGGTCCTTAAAATCTGAAATAACCCCATTCCAGAGGAACGCTCCCTGACAATGCTGAGATTAGCTTTGTCATATTATTTATTACCTTGCTATAATCTTATTTAGAACATCCAAGAGTACTGCTGGATGTTTGTTGTTACTTCCACCACCCTGACTCTGGCCTTAATAACTGTGCTTTGTAAATCAGCTGACAGAACTTTGTACTTTCCACCATGAGAATAAGGGCTTCAGTTCTACATAGCCCAGCTCTGGCTCATTAAATCATGAAATTATATCTTTAATTTGCCAGTACCATTTTCTGAGACCACACAGTTAGCTCTTTTGCTTGTTAATCCTTTACCTGTAATTCTCTATTTATCCTTCTCCCCTTAACCTATTGCCCCTGTCTGCTAAAGTACCATCCGTTATTTTTATTATGTTTTCACTACTACAAAGCGTACTCCAAAAATCTTCAGTGGCTCAATTAAGTGGTTTTTTGTTGTTGTTTTAATCACCATATTTCCATGCACTTATAAAAGAGGAAATTGTATTTGAGCTTAGTAGACTTATTAATTCTTAGTAATGATATTATTCAACAAGCAATGAATAATTAATTGTGAAACAGGATGCAGTCAAGTTTTAGTCATTCTGAGATGGACTGTTCTGTTTGGGGGTTATCAAGACCCATAAACTTTATCACAATATCATGTGATATTTTCTTACTTGCTTACTTTATTTAATTTTTGGTATTGGAACAATTATCTAAATTGGTTTAGGTTTTAATTATTCAGGATGTATGTGCCTCTAGATACAAAGATTGCCTAATACCACAATCTATAAATTCATTTCACAGTATGCAGTACCATTCATTCCTTTATAACAGCAATGTTATATGGCTTTCTTTAACAGTACAGCTAGAATATAGATCTTTGGATTGATAACGCCAATGGCAGAATATAATCAGCTGGCTCTGCGTTAAAGTTGCTATGAACTTGATTTTATGCATCTAACAAGTTGTATGGTAGAAGACCCAAAGTTTATTCCAAAGGCTTACATGCTTTTATATATGCTAGTAGGCAGATTACATACCTTGAAGTTTTATTACCTCTAGAAGTATTGTGGACATATCTGTAGGCAAACTAGATTGGGGGTTGGGGTGGTCAGTGACAATGATTTAGTATGACTCACAGTGGTCTAGGAGCTTGAACTACAGTATTGGGCACACCCTGAAGATTTTCTGGCATGGCTTCAACAGAATAGTGTAGTTAGAAACTAATTGAAATGGTTTTGACAAGGAGTAAGAGAATCACCACTATAATGCAGAGATGCAGCCTTTAACTCTGGCAACAACTTGCCAGCAGACCATCTATCACTGCTCAGATTTAGAGCCTAGAGACAATCCTACTGCTTTTTTGACATAACATATTTGTTTCAGGGGTAGAGCACTATAATGGAATGAAGCAGACCTGGGTACCACTGTATTTTGTAACTACCATCTTTGTAGAAATCTTTCAAACAAACTGTATCCCAGTAAAAACTATGTAATTTTAGAATTTACCACTCTCAACAACACATACATTTGGGATTTAAAAAAACTAGTAAACATGTATGATTCATAAATATTATCCATATTTACACATAAGTATACACACACACATGTATAAAATTAAAAATATTTTTTAATGGGAAGGAGGAAGAGAGGAAAAACAGTAAAAATTAGAGCCTAGGAGAAAAATAGTGTAGAGAATGTAGGAATTAATGAGTCAGAGGGTAGGTAAGAATGAAATGGAAATGAGAAATAAGAGGATTGCTAGGTAAATCCACAGCACTTTTACCACAAAGATCTATTAATATAAAGATATTCTTGCAGCAGTGTGAGGTTTTTGCCTTATTGCCTTGAACAGTAGAGTAACACATTGTTATATTCATGCATCACCTAAATCAGAGTTTATATGACATAGAAGGAAAAAGAAATCACAGAACCTGCAATTGAAACACATGAATTTAAGTCCAATTATACTAGTTATTGGCTGGGTAAATGTGGTCAAGTCAGTCACTTTAATAAGCATCAGTTTGTCTTTTGTAAGATGTGGGTAGTAATAATGGTTTACATTTTATTTCCTTCTATTTCTGTTTTCATTCTTACAATTCTAACATGCATACTAAAATTAACAAAGCACACAATTTATCGTTATATTTATTGTCCTCTCAAACAAGTGAAGGATCTTAGAACACTTTAATTCTACCATACCTCTCACATTTTACATATTATTTTTATAGCATTTTAAATTTTCTTTTATGTCCATCATGTAGTCATCATTATTTTTAAGATAATGTGTAGATTTATTCACACACAATTTTCTTGCTTACTATTGATTTTTGCATCACATTCCTTTTTGGGAGTTTAATTTATGAAGAACATCTTTTAGTGTTTTTTTTTTTTTAATTAGGATTTAATAGTAGTAAAAATTTCTCAGGTTTTGTTTGTCTGAAAATATCTACTTTATGCTCTCATTGATCATTTAGCTGAATATATAGAATCCTAGGTCGACAATTTCTCTTAGAATTTTGGAAATATTATTCACTGTCTTCTGGTTTTTATTGCTATTATTGCTCCTTTGAGGATGGAATCTTTTTCTCAATGTGTGCTTTTATAATCTTCTCTGACTTTGGTGTTTTATATTCAGCTCAGTGTGTTTACTACAATTATCTTTCTTGGGTCGAAATTGCTTCTAGAATCTGAGAAATCATGTCTCATAAATTCTGGAAATCCTCAGCCATTATTTCTTTTAGTCTTTCTTCTTTTTTCTTTGGTCTATCATTTTCAATTCCCTGTGTGGACAGTGTGTGTGTTTTTCAATCTCTCTTTCAAGTTTTTCCATCTTTTAATATCTGTGTTTTGTGTTATAAATTGAAATAGATCAACTTTCTTTTATCTGTTTTATAGTTCATACATTATTTATTTAGATTTCAATCTGCTATTTGTGTTTTTCCAATCTTCCTGGTGTTTATTCTCTTTGTCTTATGTTTTCATGTTCATTTATTCTTTTATTTCTTTAAGCATTTGAAACATATATTATAGTCTGTAGCTGTGTTATTCATCTATTCCTGCATAACAGTATTATCATAATTTTGTGGCTTAAAACAAAACATATTTATCATCTTACAGTTTATATGAATAAGGAGTCTGAGCACAGATTTGCTGGGTCCTCTGCAAGGCTGTAAATCAAGATGTTGGCCAGGGCTGGTTTCTCATATGGGGCTTGAATGGTAAAAGATCTGTTTCAATGCTTATGTGGTTGTTAGCAGCATTCAGTTCCTTGCAGGTCGCTGGACTAAGGACTCATTTTTTTTGCTGGCTGTCAGGTAGAGGCCACCTCAGCTCTGTGCCATGTGGCCCTCTCCATACTGGCAGCTCACAACATCATGGCAGCTTGCTTCTCCAAAACCAGCAAGGAAGAGAGTTTCTTAGTAAGATGGCATAACCATCTTATGTAAATAATCACATATGCATACTCACATAAGTCTCATCACTGTTGCTGTATTCTGTTGGTTAGAAGCAAGCCACACATTAGGCCCACACTTGGCAGGGGCGAGGATTACAAAAGGGTATGACCACTAGGAGACACAGTGTTCATGGAAGCCACCCTGGAGTCTGGCTGCTACAGTATCCAATAATTCCATGATTTGTAGTTCTTAGGAGAACTGCTTCTGCTATTCAGTATTTCTGCTGACACGGTGGATTATTTCCTTGTGTGTTTTGTAATTTTGAATTATGAGCTCTTTAGTGAGGTTAAAAAATTTTTTTTTCTTTATTGACTTTTAGAGAAAGAGGAAGGGAGAGAGAGATAGAAATATCGATGAGAGAGAACATCGATTGGCCACCTCCTGCATGCCCCCCACTGGGGATTTGGCCCACAACCTGGGCATGTGCCCTGACCGGGAATCAAACCAGCGACCTCTTGGTGTATGGGTTGACGCTCAGCCACTGAGCCGCACCAGCTGGGCATGCTGGGCATATTTTTAATGCTTGCTTCTCATCTTGGAGTTTCCTCATTTGCCAAATATAATCTGGAAAATCAAACCCACATGATGGTAAAACTCATGATAATTGATTTTCAGGAGTTTATTTATTTATTTAATTTTTTATTGAATTTATTGGGGTGACATTGGTTAATAAAATTATATGGGTTTCAGGTGTACAATTCTATATTACATCATCTGTTTGTTACATTCTGTGTTCACCACGGCATCACCATGTATCCCCCCCTTTATTCCTCTTGGACATCTGCCTACCCCCTTTTCCTCTGGTAATCACCATGATTTTGTCTGTGTCTATGAGGGCTTTTTTTTTTTTTTTTGCTTAATCCCTTCACTTTTTTTCACCCAGCCCTGCAACGCCCTCCCCTATGACAGCTCTCAGTCTGTTCTCTATGAGTCTGTTTCTGTTTTGTTTGTTTATTTTGTTCATTAGATTCCACATATGAGTGAAATCATGTATTTCTCTGACTGGCTTATTTCACTTAGCATAATGCTCTCCAGGTCCATCCATGCTGTCACAAATAGTAGAAGATTTCATTCTTTTTTATGGATGAGGAATATTCCATTGTATAAATGTTCCACAGCTTTTTTATCCAATCATCCACTGATGGACACTTAGGCTGCTTCTAAATCTTGGCTATTGTAAATAATGCTGCAATAGAAATAGGGGTGCCTATATTCTTTCGAATTAGTGTTTTGGGTTTCTTCAGATAAATTCCCAGAAGTGGAGATTGCTGGGCCATAAGGGAGTTCCATTTTTAATCTTTTGAGGTAACTCCATACTGCTTTCCACAGTGGCTGCACCAATCTGCATTCCCACCAATAGAGCACAAAGGTTCCCTTTTCTCCACATTCTGGCCAACACTTGCTGTTTGTTGATTTATTGATGACAGTCATTCTGATGGGTATGAAGTGCTATTTCATTGTGGTTTTAATTTGTATTTCTCTAATGATTAGTGGCATTGAGCATCTTTTCATATGTCTATTGGCCATCTTTATGTCATCTTTGGAGAAGTGTCTATTCAGGTCCTTTGCCCAGTTTTTAAATTGGATTGTTTGTTTTTTTGGTGTTTTATTGTATAAGTTCTTTATAAATTTGGATATTAAGCCTTCACCAGATGTATCAACTGGAAAATATGTTCTCCCATTAAGTGCGTTGTCTTTTTGTTTTATTGATGGTTTCTTTTGCTATGCAAAAACCTTTCAGTTTGATGTAGTCCCATTTGTTTATTTTTTCTTTTGTTTCCCTTACTAGAGGGGAAAATTATTGCTATGAGAAATGTCTGAGATTTTACTACCTATGTTTTCTTCTAGGATTTTTATGGTTTCAAGTCTAACATTTAAATCTTTCATCCATTTTGAGTTTATTCTGTGTGTGGTATAAGAAGGTGGTCTAGTTTCCTTTTTTTGCACATATCTGTTCAATTTGCCCACCACCATTTACTAGACTATCTTTACCCCATTGTATGTTTTTGCCTATGTTGTCAAATATTAATTGACTGTAGCCCTGGCCGGTTTGGCTCAGCAGTTAGAGCGTCGGCCTGTGGTACAGAGAGACCCGGGTTCGGTTCCCGCTGGGGCATGTACCTCGGTTGCAGTTTGTCCCCGGCCCTGGTTGGTCGTGCGGGTGGCAGCCACTCGATGTGTCCCTTTCACATCGATGTTTTTCTCTTCCTCTCTCTCCCTCCCACTCTATCTGAACAAAAAATGAAAAAATGTCCTCAGGTGAGGATAAAAAAAAAAATTAATTGACTGTAAAGGCATGGGTTTATTTCTGGGCTCTCTATTCTTATGTATACATCTGTTTTTGTGCCAGTACCATGCTGTTTTCATTGCTATGGCCTTGTAGTATGGTTTGATGTTACGTAGCGTAATTACTCCAACTTTTTCCTTCTTTCTCAAGATTACTATGGTTATTTAGGGTCTTTTGTGGTTCCATATAAATTTTTTGAATATTTGTTCTAGTTCTGTGAAATATGCCATTGGTATCTTGATAGGAATTGCACTGAATCTATAGATTGCTTTGGGTAGTAGGGACATTTTAATGATGTTAATTCTTCCTATCCATGAACACGGTATATGCTTCCACTAATTTGTATTTTCTTCAGTTTCTTTCTTCAGTATCTTATAATATTCCAAGTACAGGACTTTTATGTCCTTGGTTAAATTTAATTCTAGGTGTTTTATTATTTTTTGAAGCAATTGTGAATGGGTTTGTTTTCTTAGTTTTCCTTTCTGACAGTTCATTATTGTTATATAAAAATTCATCTGATTTCTTAATATTTGTTTAGTATCCTGCTACTTTACTGAAATCATTTATCAGTTCTAATAGTGTTTTGGTAGAATCTTTAGAGTTCTCTTTATACTATATCATGTCATCTGCAAATAATGACATTTTACTTTTTCTTTTCCAATTTGGATACCTTTAATTTCTTCTTCTTGTCTGATTGCTGTGGCTAGGACTTCCAGTACTATGTTGAATAAAAGTGGTGAAAGCAGACATCCCTGTCTTGTCCCCAGTCTTAAGGGAATTGCTTGTAGTTTTTGCCCATTGAGTATGATGTTGGCTGTGCATTTTTTATATATGACTTTTATTGTGTTGAGGTATGTTTCCTCCATTTTCACTTTGCTGACAGTTTTTATCATAAACGGGTGCTGGATTTTATCAAATGCTTTTTCTGAATCTATTGATATGATCATGTGGTTTTTATTCTTCATTTTGTTTATGTGGTGTATCACGTTTATTTATTTGCAAATACTGTACCAACTTTGCATCCCAAGAATAAATCCCACTTGATCATGGTGTATGATCTTTTTAATGTATTGCTGAATCTGGTTTGCTAATATTCTGTGGAGAATTTTAGCATCTATGTTCATCAGGGATATTGACCTATAATTTTCTTTCTTTGGAGTGTCTTTATCTGGGTTTGGAATTAGGATAATGCTGGCCTCATAAAGTAAGCTTGGGGGTCTTTCATGTCTTGAGTTTTTTTAATAGTTTGAGAAGGATAGGTGTTGGGACTTCTTTGAATGTTTTTATTTTATTTTATTTTTATTCTCACTCGAGGACATTTTTGCATTTATCTTCAGATAGAGAAGGAGGGAGAGAGGGAGGAAGAGAGAGAGAGAAACACATCGATGTGAGAGAGACACATCGACTGGTTGCCACCCACACGACCCCAACTGGGGCCAGGGACAAACTGCAACCGAGGTACGTGCCCTTAGTGGGAACCAAACCCAGGACTCTCTGGCCCGAAGGCCGACGCTCCAACGGCTGAGCCAAACTGGCCAGGGCTGAATGTTTTTAAAGTTCACCTGTGAAGCCATTGGTCCAGGACTTTTGTTTATTGGGAGCTTTTATTTTTATTTTTTATCATTACTGCTTCGCTTTCAGTAGTTGTAATCTGTCTGTTCAGATTATCTAATTCTTCCTAATTCTATTTTGGAAGATTATATGTTTCTAGGAATTTATCCATTTTGTCCAGATTGCCCAATTTGTTGACATATAGTTGTTTGTAATATTTTCTTACAATCTGTTATATTTCTTTAGTGTCAGTTTTGCTTCTGCTCTTTCATTTCTGATTTTATTTATTGGGGTTTTCTATCTTTTTTTCTTGATGATTCTGGTTAAAGATTTGTCAATCTTGTTTATCTTTTTAAAGAACCAGCTCTTGGTTTCATTGATCTTTTGTATTTTTAGACTCTATTGCATTTATTTCTGCTCTGATCTTTATTATGTCCTTCCTTCTACTCTTTGGGCTTTGTTTTTTTGTTTTTTTCTGGTTCCTTTAAGTGTAAAGTTAAATTGTTAATTTGAGCTTTTTCTTGTTTTTGTTTTTTAAATTATTTTTATTAATTTGTTTTTGTTACAGATGTTTCTGCTTTCGCCCCATTGACACCCTCCTCCCCATCCCCCCCGCCCCATCCCCAGTTTTGTTGTCTATGTCCATTGGCTATGCATACATGCATATAAGTTCTGTAGTTTATCTCTTCCCCCCCAACCCCCCTCCTCTGAGGCTTGTCAGTTTGTACCCCACCTCTATGTCTCTGGGTCAATTTTGTTCATCAGTTTGTTTAGTTCATTATATTCCACAAATAAGTGAGATCATGTGACATTTGTCTTTCTCTGCTTGGCTTGTTTCGCTTAGCATAATACTCTCCAGGTCCCTCCATGTCATCTCAAAGGATAAGAGATCTTTCTTTCTTACACCTGCATAGTATTCCATTGTGTACATGTACCACAGCTTTTTTATCCACTCATCTACTAATGGACACTTGGGTTGTTTCCAGATCTTAGCTATTGTGTTGAGATTGGCCTATAATGTTATGAATTCCTTTCTTAGGATTACTTTCCCTGTGTCCCACAGATTTTTTTTTTACCCTCAACTGAGAACATTTTTGCATTCATCTTCAGATAGAATGGGAGGGAGAGAGGGAGGAAGAGAGACAGAGAAACATCGACGTAAGGGAGACACATCGAGTGGTTGCCACCCACACGACCCCAACCGGGGCTGGGGACAAACTGCAACCAAGGTACGTGCCCTTAGCGGGAACCGAACCCGGGTCTCTCTGTACTGCAGGCTGACGCTCTAACCGCTGAGCCAAACTGGCCAGGGCTGTCCCATAGATTTTTAGTTGTTGTGGAGAATTTTCATTTTCATTTATTTCCAGGTATCTTTTGATTTCTTCCTTGATCTCCATATTATTGCATTCATTAATTACTAACATCTTATTTAGCCTTTATGTATGTGTTTGTTTTCCAGTTTGTTTCTTGTGATTGATTTTTAGTTTCATGCCATTATGGTCAGAGAAGATGCTTGATATGATTTCAATCCTCTTAAATTTACTGAGACTTATTTTGTTTCCTAACATGTGGTCTGTCCTTGAAAATGTTCCATGTGTATTTGAAAAGAATGTGCTTTGTGGTGAAATGATCTGAAGATATAAATTAAATACATTTGATCTAGTGTGTCATTTAAGGCTGCTGTCTCCTTGTTGATCTTCTTCTATCTGGAAGATCTATTCATTGATATCAAGGGGGTGTTAAAATCCCCTATTATGACTGTATTACTGTTAATCTATTCCTTTATGTCCATCAAGATTTGCTTTACATATTTAGGTGCTGTTATGTTGGGTACATAAATATTTACAAGATTATATCCTCTTTTAGATTGCACCCTTTATTGTTATGTAGTGTCCTTTTTCTTGTCTCTTTCTGTAGCCTTTGTTTTACAGTCTAGTTTGTCAGATAACAGTATTGCTGCCTTAGTTTTTTCTTCCTTTACATTTGCATGAAACTTCTTTTTCCATCCCTTTACTTTTAGTCTGTGTGTATCTTTCATTCTGAGGTGAGTTTCTTGTAGACAGCATATATGTGGGTCTTGTTTCCTTATCCATTCAGCTCCTCCTACGTTTTTTGATTGGAACTTTTTTTAAAGCCATTTACATTTATTTTTTATTTAAAATATTTTTTCTTTATTGATTTTAGAGAGAGAGGAAGGGAGAGGGAGAGAGAGATAGAAACATCGATGAAGGAGAACATCAGTTGGCCGCCTCCTGCATGCCCCCCACTGGGGATCAGGCCCACAACCTGGGCATGTGCCCTGACCAGGAATTGAACTGGTGACCTTTTGGTACATGAGTCGAAGCTCAGCTGCTGAGCCACACCAGCCGAGCTAACTCATTTACATTTAAAGTGGTTATTGATAGGTACATATTTATTGCCATTTTTTTCTTTTAACTATGTTTCTGTGTTGTTGTTGTTTTCTTCTTCTCTTCTTAAAGAAGGCCCTTTAACATTTCTTTTAATACTGGTTTAGTGGTAACACACTTCTTTAGCTTTTTCTTGTCTGGGAAGCTCTTTATTTATTTTTTATTAAAAAAATTTTAAATTGTAGCCTTGCTTGATAAAGTAGTCTTGGTTGTAAGTCCTTGCTTTCTATCACTTTGAATGTTTTATGCCAATCCCTTTTCACCTGAAATGCTTCTGTTAAGAAATCAATTGACAGTCTTATGTGAGCTCTCTTGTAGGTAACTGACTGTCTTTCCCTTGCTACTTGTAAGATTCTCTCTTTGGCCCGGCTGGTGTGGCTCAGAGGTTGAGCGTGACCCATGCACCAAGAGGTCGCTGGTTCGATTCCTGGTCAGGGCACATGCCCAGGTTGTAGGCCGAAACCCCAGTGGGGGCATGCAGAAGGCAGCCAATCGATGTTCTGGCTCATCGATGTTTCTGTCTCTCTCTCCCTCTCCCTCTAATCAATAAACAAAAAAAAAAATTAATAAAAAAAAGATTCTTTGTCTTTAACCTTTGCCATTGTAATTATGATGTGTCTCGGTGTAGGCATCTTTGGGTTCATCTTGTTTGGGACTCTCTATGCTCCTGGTCTTGTGTATCTTTTTCCTTCACCAGGTTAGAAAATTTTTCAGTCATTATTTCTTCAAATAGGTTTTTGATCTCTTACTCTCTCTCTTCTTCTTCTAGTACCCTTACAATGTGAATGTTGTAACACTCATGTCCCAAAGCTTCCTTAAATTATCCTCATTTATAAAAATTATTTTTTCTTTTCGCTGCTGTGATTGGGTGTTTTTTCCTACCTTGTCTTCCAAATTGCTGATTTGATCCTCTGCTTCCTCTAACCTACTATTTATTCCTTCCAGTGTATGCTTTATTTCAGATATTTTGTTTCTGACTGTCCTTTTTTATGGTTATGTCCTTTTTCATGCTGTGGAGCATCCTTAAAACTATTACTTTTAACTCTGTATTTGATAAATTGCTTGCCTCCATTTCATTTAGCTGTTTGTCTGGAAATTTCTCCTTTTCTTTTATTTGGGGCTACTTAATACCCTCTAGATCCATCCATGCTGTCACAGATGGTAAGATTTCATTGTTTTTTATTGGTGAGTAATATTCCATTGTATGAATGTACCACAGCTTTTTTATCCACTCATCTGCTGATGAGCACCTGGGCTGCTTCCATATCGTGGCTACAATAAATAACGATGCAATGAACATAGGTGAAGTACTTCAGTTATTTTAAAAATAAAACTAGATAATAGCATCTCAATTGGAAATTAAATAAATTCTTCCTTTACCAGCAGATAACAAGTAGTTATTGTTTTTGTTTGTTTGTTTTTATTTTTTTAAAATAATCATTAGCTTCTTTTCAAATACCTGTAAGAAGGAGGGAACTATTTTTTCTTCTTCTCAATTTTGAGTCAAAAGCTTTTACCTTTGTTCTTTTACCTGCACTGTGAAACAATACCAAATAATTATATCTCTTTTGGGTGACAACTCTTTAAACAAAAATAATTATATTGTCCTGTGTTATTCATATCAACAACTTTAGACTAAATCTCAGATCTTTTCAGTATATTGAACCATAACTAAATGAAACCTTTTTTTTTTGTACCTTGCTTTTATTTTTATTTTTTTAATTAATTTATTTTTGCTACAGATGTTTCTCCTTTTTCCCCCCAGACACCCTCTTCCCTATCCCACCCCAGGCATTGTTGTCTATGTCCATTGGTTACGCATACATGCATATAAGTTCTTTGGTTTATCTCATCCCTCCCCGCCACCCTCTCCTCTGAACTGTACCCCTTTCTATGTCTCTGTGTCTATTTTGTTCATTATATTCCACAAATAAGTGAGATCGTGTGGTATTTGTCTTTCTCTGATTGGCTTATTTCGCATAGCATAATACTCTCCAGGTCCCTCCAAGTCATCTCAAAGGATAACAAATCTTTCTTTCTTATGGCTGCATAGTGTTCCATTATGGCTGCATATATGTACCACAGCTTTTTTATCCACTCATCTATTGATGGGCACTTGGGCTGTTTTCAGATCTTAGCAATTGTAAATAGTGCTGCTATGAACACTGAACACAGGGGTACATATATTCTTTCTGATTGGTGTTTCAGGCTTCTTAGGATATATTCCTAGAAGTGGGATCACTGGGTCAAATCACAGTTCAATTCTTAATTTTTTGCGGAAACACCATATTGATTTCCATAGTGGCTGGGCCAGTCTGCATTCCCACCAGCAGTGTACTAGAGTTCCCTTTTCTCCACACCCTCATCAGCACTTGTTGTTTGATGATTTGTTGATGGCAGCCATTCTGGCAGGTGTCAGGTGATACCTTATAGTCGTTTTATTTTGCATCTCTCTGATGATTGGTGATGCTGAGCATTTTATCATATGTTTGTTGGCCATTTGTATGTCCTCTTTGGAGAGGTGTCTATTTAGGTCCTCTGCCCATTTTTTAATTGGGTTATTTATCTTCCTTTTGTTGAGTTGTATGAGTACTGTATATAATTTGGAAATTAACCCCTTATCTGATGTATCGTTGGCAATTATGCTCTCCCATAGAGTGGGTTCCCTTTCTATTTTGATGCTTGTTTCTTTTGCTGTGCAGAAGCTTTTGAGTTTGATGTAGTCCCATGTGTTCATTTTTTCCTTTGTTTCTGTTGCCTTAGGTGATGTATTGGTGAAAATTCTGCTGCGTATGGTGTCTGAAATTTTGTTGCCTACATTTTCTTCTAGGATTTTTATGGATTCACGAGTCACATTTAAGTCTTTTATCCATTTTGAGTTTATTCTTGTGTATGGTGTAAGTTTGTGGTCTAGTTTCATTTTTTTTGCATGTAGCTGTCCAATTTTCCCAACACCATATATTAAAGAGGCTGTCTTTACTCCATTGTATGTTTTTGCCACCTTAGTCAAATATTAATTGAGCATAATGTCTCGGGTCAATTTCTGGGTTCTCTGTTCTGTTCCATTGATCTATATGCCTGTTCTTGTGCAAGTACCAGGCTGTTTTGATTACAGTGGCTTTGTAGTATAACCTAATATCTGGTATTGTGATCCCTCCTACTTTGTTCTTCTTTTTCAAGGTGGCTGTGGCTATTCAGGGTCTTTTTTGGTTCCATATAAACTTTTGAATTTTTTGTTCTAGTTCTGTGAAATATGTCATTGGTATTATAATGGAGATTGCATTGAATCTATAGATTGCTTTGGGTAGTATGGACATTTTAATGATGTTAATTCTTCCAATCCATGAACAAGGTATGTGCTTCCACTTTTTTATATCCTCCTCTATTTCTTATTTCAATGTCCTGTAGTTTTCTGCAAATAGGTCCTTTACTTCTTTGGTTAAGTTTATTCCTAGGTATCCTAATTTTTTTGCCACAATGGTAAATGGGATTGTTTTTTTTAGTTTCTCTTTCTGTGAGTTCATCATTGGTGTATAAGAATGCCATCGATTTCTTGACGTTAATTTTGTATCATGCTACTTTGCCAAATTCATTTATTAAGTCTAGTAGATTTTTGATGGAGTCTTTAGGGTTTTGTATGTATAATATCATGTCATCTGCGAATAATGACAATTTCACTTCCTCCTTTCCAATTTGGATTCCTTTTATTTTTTCTTCATGTCTGATTGCTGTGGCTAAGACTTCCAGTACTATGTTAAATAAGAGTGGTGAAAGTGGGCATCCCTGTCTTGTTCCTGTTCTTAAGGGAAATGTTTTTAGTTTTTGTCCATTGAGTATGATGTTGGCTGTAGGTCTTTCATATATGGCCTTTATTATGTTGAGATATGATCCCTCTATTCCCAAATTGCTGAGCGTTTTTATCAGAAATGGGTGCTGGATTTTGTTGAATGCTTTTTCAGCATCTATTGATATGATCATGTGGTTTTTATCTTTCATTTTGTTTATGTGGTGTATCACATTTATTGATTTGTGAATATTGAATTAGCCTTGCATCCCTGGGATGAACCCCACTTGGTCATGGTGAATAATTTTTTTGATGTATTGCTGGATCCGATTTGCTAGTATTTTATTAAGGATTTTGGCATCTATGTTCATCAGGGATATTGGCCTGTAGTTTTCTTTCTTTGTAGTGTCTTTATCTGGCTTTGGAATTAGAATTATGCTGACCTCATAAAACGAGTTTGGAAGTTTTCCTCCTTCTTGAATTTTTTGGAATAGTTTGAGGAGAACGGGTGTTAGTTCTTCTTTGAATGTTCAGTAAAACTCCCCCGTGAAGCCGTCTGGGCCTGGACTTTTGTTTGCTGGGAGACTCTTGATTACATCTTCAATTTCCTTAGTTGTTATTGTTGTTTAAGTTTTCTATCTCTTCCTGATTCAGTTTTGGGAGACTATGTGTTTCTAGAAATTTGTCCATTTCACCTACGTTGTCCAATTTGTTGGTGTATAATTGTTCATAGTATTTGTTAATGATCCTTTGTATTTCTGTGGTGTCAGTTGTTACTTCCCTTTCGTTTCTGATTTTGTTTATTTGAGTCCTCTCTCTTTGTTTCTTGGTGAGTCTAGCTAAGGGTCCATCAATCTTGTTTATCTTTTCAAAGAACCAGCTCTTTGTTTCATTGATCTTTTGAATTGTTTTTTTTTTTTTTTTTTTTTTTTTTAGTCTCTATGTCATTTATTTCTGCTCTGATCTTTACTATTTCTTTCCTTCTAGTTGCTCTGGGTTTTTCTTTTTGTTTGCTTTCTAGTTCTTTAAGTTGTGAGGTTAGATAGTCCATTAGAAATTTTTCTTGTTTCTTGAGGTAGGCCTGTAGTGCTATGAATTTCCCTCTCAGGACTGCTTTTGCTATGTGCCATAGATTTTGTGTTGTTGTGTGTTCATTTTCATTGGTTTCCAGGAAGTTTTTAATTTCTTCCTTGATCTCCTTGGTAACCCATTCATTTTTTAATATCATGCTATTTAGCCTCCAAGTATTTATATGTTTTTGCATGTTTTTGTTGTAATCGATTTCTAGTTTCATGCCATTGTGATCTGAGAAGATGCTTGATATGATTTCAATCTTCTTGAACTTGTAGAGTCTTAGTTTGTGTTCTAACATGTGGTCTGTATTTGAGAATATCCCATGTGCACTTGAGAAGAATGTGAATTCTGCAGTTTTTCTGCAGTTTTGGGGTGTAATTTTCTGTAGATATCTATTAAATCCATTTGATTTAGTGCATCATTTAGAGTCTCTGTATCCTTGTCCCCTGCTATGATTATATTGCTGTCAAGTTCTCCTTTGAAGTCCCCCAGAACTTTTAAAATATATTTTGGTGCTCCTGTATTGGGTGCATATATGTTTACCAAGGTTATATCTTCCTGTTGGATAGATCCTTTCAATATTATGTAGTGGTCTTCTTTGTCTCTAGTTATGGCCTTCATTTTGAAGTCTATTTTATCGTATATGAGTATTGCTACCTCAGCTCTTTTTTCCCTTCCATTTGCTTGGAAGATTTTTTTCCATCCCTTTACTTTCAACCTATGTGAGTCTTTTGTTATGAGGTGGGTCTCTTGTAAACAACATATATATGAGTCATGCTTTCTTATCCAATCAGCTACTCTGTGTCTTTTGATCGGAGCATTTAATCCATTTACATTTAAGGTTATTATTGATATGTACTTATTTATTGCCATTTTTGTTTATTGTGGTTATATTTTTCTTCCTACTAAATGAAATCTTGACATTTGGAAATTCCACTACTGACATCTCCACTTAGTAATTTGACAGCTTGGAAATATTCTGGCCCACTGCTCTAGTGAGAGACTTGTTGCTTCTATATATATACATTCCTACAAAGAAATCACTTGACAAGCAGATAAGTCAGTTTATGTGTCTGCCCCTATCTACTCTGGGTCTATAATGCTATCACCAGTTTACTCTTGTGGTTGCAAAATTTCACAAAAGAAAAAAGAAACACAAAAGCTGAGTTCAGTACATGTCATCAGACCTACACCATGTGTTGGTGTTTTTAGGAAGCCATAAGTTGTGATGTAATAGTTGTGAAGAATTCATTAATGTGTTCATTCAGCATTTATTTATTGCCATCCTTCTCATCTTCTCTTGCCTCAAATCACTTCAATTTTCCATTAGGTGATCTTGCACACAGTGTGGGTCCAAATGAAGTTCACATCATGTTGTGTGTCATAGCCCTACCAGAGGGTTCTACATTATGTCCATGGATTTAGCCCCTTTGTTCCTGCTCCTGTTTCTATTACTGTAGAATGAGGAAATCAATATAAACTGGATAGCAGTTAGACCAGCAATTACAAGCACATTTACCTTTGCCTGAATAATTTTATTGATAGCTCCACAAACATTTATCGAACAGCTAGTATATACAAGGCTCTGATCTATGGCAGGAACACTTTGGTGAACAAAGCACACATAGGTGCTGCCACCCAAGTGCTATCAAGGTTCAAGAATATGCTCCTCTGCCCTGGCTGGTTTGGCTCAGCGCTGAGAGTGTCAGCCTGCAGACCAGTCCCAGGTTTGATTCCAGTCAAGGGTCTGTACCTTGGTTGCAGTTTGGTCCTGCACCCTGGTTGGGGTTGTGCGCGAGGCAACCAATTGATGTGTTTCTCTCACGTCGATGTTTCTCTCTCTCTCTCTCTCTCTCTCTCTCTCTCTCTCTCTCTCTCTCTCTCTCTCCCCCACTCCCACTCTTTCTGCAAATAAATGGAAAAGTATTTTCGGGTCAGGATTTAAAAAAAAAAAGTGCTCTTCTTTTGCCCACTTTTCCAGAGAACCCTAGAAAGATTAAGAAGAGGCTATGTAATTGTTTCCCCATAAAAATCTGCATTGTACTGACAATGTTTTCAATGAAGTCTGAGCTAATTTTAGGTAACCAAAACCTTGGGTGTTAACCACAAATTTCTTTGGAAAAACTTTTGGCATAAGATAGGCAGTGTAGAAGATTTTTCTGATACTCAGCTTACTTTTTTCTTGCTTGCTGTCATCCATTACCTTAATTGTTTAGCTCCTTTCCTTGCTTGGTATTTACAGGACTTAAATACTTCAGGGTGGTCCTGACATTTTCACTATAGTGCTGTGAGATAAGTGCTCCTTCTCTAGGCTGATGATGTATTTTCAGGTGCACTAACAGAGTTCATTATTTTTTTTTATACAGCAGCAGCATTAAGAACCAAGCAGTGTTTTCTAAAAGATGAATGGGCGTGGGTGAGGGGTGAGGTTGGGATGGTGGTTAAATATGGAAATCATGTACCTCTTTATAGCTTTATGGTAAATGTCAGTGTCTTTATAATTAGATTGTTTCTTGATTTCTGGGCAATTATTATTCAGGCTTTGTTAAAGTATTTGTTTTTGTTACCAGAGAGATGGTGTCACAAGTAGCAGTCAGGCTTGGAATCCCGAGCACTATGAATCACTGAGCACAGAATCAGCCTGGTTCTCATTTTGCAACCCTGTTTCATTGGGCTTGCTAGTGAAGTGGATTCAGGAAGGACACGTGTAGCAGCCAGCGTTCTGGCTTATAGTTCTTCATTCATGTCCCCTCTTCCTGATGTTTGTACCAGCTATCCACATTCAGTCTAAATAGTTTGAATACTATAGGATTATGGACCAAAAGGGGATCTCTAAAGATCCTTTTTTGTGGTTGTTAGTCCTCACCTGAGGATATTTTTTCATTGATTTTTCGATAGAGTGGAAGGGAGGTGGAGAGAGAGAGAAGGAGAAACATCAATATGAGATAGACACATCAATTGGTTGCCTCCCGCACAACCCCGACCAGGGCCAGGGATTGAACTGCAACCCAGGTACGTTCCCTTGACCGGAATCAACCAGAGACCCTTTGGTCCGCAGGCCAACACTCTAATCACTGGGCCAAACCAGCCAGGGCTCCAGTGATCTTCTTTTAACCCTCTTGTTTCCAGAAAATCCAACCACGCACTTCTCTATACCATAATTATTATTATACCTGACATTTATTTAATGTTTACTATCTGTTAGGTTCTATGGTAATCACTTTACATGAACTACTTTTTTTAATTCTTGACAATCCTAAGAGGTAGATATTGGTATTATCCCCACATTATAGTTTAGGAAATCGAGACTTAGAGAAGTTGAAGACTTTCCTAAGGCCATCCATGTAGCAATTAGTGAGCTTGGAATTAGAACCAAGTATTCTGAATCCAGACTTTATATTCTTAACTTCTAAGTCATTGCTTTCTTATTAGTTGTCTCTAAAAAAAAAGTATCTGTTTATTTTCACTTTAATATCTTAAAATATCTTTATGAAGCCCTGGCCGGTTTGGCTCAGTAGTTAGAGCGTCGGCCCTCGGACCAATGAGTTGCGGGTTCGATTCTGGTCAAGGGCATGTGCCTCAGTTGTGGTTTATCCTCGGCCCTGGTTGGGATCGTTCGAGAGGCAGCACTCGATGTGTCCCCCTCACGTCGATGTTTCTCTCTCTCTCTCTCTCCCTCCCTCTCCCTCCCACTCTATCTGAACAAAGGCGGAAGAATGTCCTTGGGTGAGGATTAAAAAAGAAAATCTTTATGAACATTAAATATCAAATTTCACCCTCAGCATTTTCTCCCACTGGACTGTAAGTTTCATGAAGATAGTCTGCTTGGTTTACATTGCATGTTTGTATTCTTAGCAACATATTGTAAACCGAATTATAGATAATAATTGATTATATGTATATGACTGTCAGCCAGGTGTTTTTACTTAAAATTTTTAGATAAAATAGTTTAATGAACCCCCATATACCATCACCTAGCTTCAGCAATGATCAACATTCTGTCTTTCCAGACATACTATGTTTATAATCCAAGTTCGCTCTTTATAAAGAACTCTTAACAAATTTCACTGGAGCAACATTGAAGTCTCCCAGCCCCCTCCCACCTCGCCCACAGAACTTAAACTATGAAATCAATGTGAAATAATTCAGAGCAGATATGGGCAGTTGTGAAGAGACAGAAGGGCTTCACCGGCCTGAAAAGCTTGCAATGAAGGAACCAGTACGTCTAAAGAAACATGTTCTAGTCAAGAGGGGGCACTGGTCAGCGGCATTCCAGAAAGGGAAGTGTCTCAGAGGCAGACCTTGACAATGCTCTTGAAAGCACTACCCCAACCAAGCTATCTGCTCTGTGAGCACCTGGTCAGCCTGATAGATCCTGATGGAGGGACTGTTCACAGGGATCAGGGTCAACTTCCCTTATTCTGACTCTAAGCAACGTGCTCCATTTAAGCTTGCTTTCCAAGGTGGTGTGCTGGTTAACGTAAATATCCAACCCATCTGACGGTTGGTTTCTCATTGTAAAGTAATCCCTCAATGCTCTGGTTTCATGTATCAGTCTTTCGTGCTTTGTTGGCATGGATTAGCTTCTCTTTTCCACAGGTTTATTTTTTTTTTAAGCCAAAAATGTTAATATAGTCATGCTTTTCTCATTGAATTATACTTTGTTCAGTGAGTTTCAAGAAATTATTTTTATTGGAGGTTAAATAATTCTATTAGTTTAAATACATATTTTGCTTTCATGAGTTAAAAGGTTTTTTTGTTTGCCCTGGCTGGTTTGGCTCAGTGGTTAGAGCGTCGGCCCGCAGACTAAAGGGTCTCAGGTTTGATTCCCAGTCAAGGGCATGTGCGTGGGTTTCGGTTTGGTCCCCAGCCCTAGTTGGAGTCATGCAGGAAGCAACCAATTGATGTGTCTCTCTCATATCGATGTTTCTCCCTCTTTCCCTTCCTCCCTTCTACTCTGTCAAAAATCAATGGAAAAGTGTCCTCGGGTGAGGATTAACAACAACAAAACAAATCAAAAAAAGGGTGCATGTGTGTGTGTGTGTGTGTGTGTGTGTGTGTGTGTGTGTGTGTTTTAATGAATAAAATGATCAAAATGTGTATTTGTTCCTTAGGTTACCTTAAACTGCTTAGTAAAAAAATCTTTTTTTTTTGGTGAAATTTTTTATTTTATTCCATCATATATTAATTAATTTTGCTTAAAATTGGCCCAAGTTAGTCTTAAACTTAGTCTATTTTGTCCCTGAGTTTGTGGTTTGTTTTTGGCTTTATTTAACGTGTTCTGTTTTCCCTTCTGAATTTTCGTTCTGTCCACAATGATTCAAGTTTGTTTAATTCTTTTATCCTATTGGCATTTTCTTAGGTTCTCTTTTGCATCGAGTTCTCCTTCGTGGAGTCTGAGTAACTGCCAGAAACTCTCAATTTGATTGTCATCACATTATCTTTTTTGTGCAACTCCATCTTGTGTTGATCTCTGTAGTAGTTTGAGTCTCAGTATCAGGATGTTGCAATCTCTAGATCCCATTTTTAACATTCCTAATTGAAAAACCCCAAGGTCCTTCACATGAGAATCCATTTGTGGAAAGCTCCATCTGTAATTTATTCCCTCTCAGCAAAGCTGCTCAGTAATGTTTTTGAGCTCCTACTGGGATATGAGAGGTCATTAAAAATCATCATTTTTTCCTCCTCTTCCAGAAGAAAAAATTGGATTGCTTAAACTCGCTTGTTATTTTCTTTTTCTGCCTCATATGAACTCAGATAATGATGTTCTATGCCTGCTAGAGCTGTGAATGGTTATGAAAACAGACTGTTCTTTTTGCCGAAGTAAATGTTTTATGATTTCTGAAAGCGTTCTGTATCAGGGCATTTATATTCCTTTTATAAACTCCTCTAGGGACCCTTTAGTTTTTCGGTGTGGTTTCATCTTATTGTTTCATGTAAATTCCAAGAATAGAATTATTGAGCCAAGTTGAGAAGATCCTATGTTACTCGCTATTTGCCTTCAAGTACAGCAATATGTTATTTTATTGTTGTTGTCACAGTGTAGTGGACATTTGTTCTATTGTGTTTAAGACTATCTGTGAAGTGATTTTGATCTCTTTGGGATCCAGACACTGCATCACGACCCAGTAATACCAATTTTATTTCTCAAGATGCTTTCAGTGTTTCTTCTTTGTAGCTATTCCTTGTACTTTCTCATGAGGACAAGTTAGCAAGTTTTTCCCCACTAAACTCTTACCTCTTCTGATTTACTAATCAAACTAAAGTTAAATTTAGTATTTTAATCTTAGCTTTTCTCTTTTCCAAATAAATACTATCCAAAATGTAAACAATTTAAAAGAAAAACTTGTTTGCCCTCCTCTTGTAGTTCAGCTTTATTTTAACTATTAAAAGGAACTTGACTGTATCCATATTTTTAAAAAATGGGTGTCAGTTAAACAGTATTTAAGTATACTGTGCTATAAATGGGCATATTCTGGTGTGAATTGGTATATTCTGTTATGTGGCTTTGCCTCCAGTGAAAATGTGAATCAATTGGTGTCATTTCTTTTTTCCTACTTTGTCTGTCTGTCTCTCTCTCTCTCTCTCTCGTTAATCCTCAGCTGAGATATTTTTTCATTGATCCCTTAGGCAATGGTTGTCAACCTTCCTAATGCTGTGACCCTTTAATATAGTTCCTCATGTTGTGGTGACCCCCAACCATAAAATTATTTTCCTTGCTACTTCATAACTGTAATTTTGCTACTGTTATGTCTTAGGCGACCCCTGTGAAAGGGTCATTCGACCCCCAAAGGGGTCGCGACCCACAGGTTGAGAACCGCTGCCTTAGAGAGAGTGAAAAGGAGGGAGGGAGGGAGAGAGAAACATCTATATGAGAGACACATTGATTGGATGCCCCCTGCTCGACCCCAGCTGGGACTGGATATCAAACCTGCAACCCAGGTACGTGCCCTTGACCGGAATCAAACCTGAGATCCTTTAGTCCGTGGGCCGATGCTCTAACCGCTGAGCTAAATTGGCTAGGGCTATTTCTCTTTCTTTATCAATCATGATAGGAAAAGAGAATTACATTTGCCTCATAATTAGTGGTGTGATGATAACCAGCTCTCCAGGGGAAAAATAAAGCAGCCCTACTTTGTAGGATTTGCTGCTCTCTGTGTGTAAATACTGTCACCATGGATGATTTCAGGGTGACACATGATAACACTGAACACAGAGCTGGGAAGAGATGTGCAGTGGCCCACCATCATGTAGCATTTCCACCATACAGATACAATAGAGTTAATAATCTCAAGAGCATGGGTAATAGTAAAACAGAACAATTATTAGGAAGTGATACATTTTGAGTATTCATTATCTTTGTTGTTCATACAGTCGTCCCTCGCCACTTCGCGCTTTGACTTTCGCGGTTTCACTCTATCATGGTTTTTTCAAATATATTCATTAAAAAGTTGATTGAGACAGTGAAAATGATACAGCGTGTGCTCGGTTGTCTGAGTCAATTATACACCCCTGTATTACAATTGAAATTAAAATTACTGTACATATGGACTGTAGGTCTATGTATTCGAGCACCCCAGGAATCCTTCAGTGCCAGATGCAACTGCTAGAGTCTAGAACGGATTAACTGTGATAAACAAGGGATGACTGTATAATTTATTTAATAGTAAATTTAGGTAATTTGATTTTTGATAATGACTGAGCTTAACAACCTCTTTACACAATTCCTGAAAATTCATAAATTGCTTGTGAGCTAGTACAAGCTGGTTCTAACATACCATTGCTTATGGTAGAGGTGGAGAGATGATGACAAGAAAACTGTCACTCTGATCCTCTCCATTTTAAGTTTCTTCAGTGTTATAGCTGGAGACAACTGACCCTCCATCTTCAAGCTTACCTCCCACCTTTGGGCGACTGCTTATGAACCCTCGCTTGCACCTGCCAAAGCAGGCACATCACCTGTGCTCTAGAATCTCCAGGTCCTGCAGCCTGTGAACTGCAAGGAGCTTTATGAAAAAGACTGTCTCTTTCAGTAGCCAAAGTTTTTTCTTCTTTTGTTGTCTTTCGAGTGATGAACTAGTGACATGGGTTTTATGGAATATGTCTTTTTCCAAGTGGGCCTGCTAGATCTTTGTTGATACCACCCTGTCAGTCCATCTAGCAGAACCATAATGCCACCTCCCAATAAGTAAAGGAAATAGCAACAGCAGCAACTTTATATTCCCTATACCCTTGGTGGGCATCTTGGCAATTACTAGGAGAATGCAAAAGATGCATACCTTTCTGCTGCCTTACTAGTTATGTGATTGGCATTCCTTCTTTTACCCTGGCAGTGGATTCTAAGAAAAATGGACTTGCTAATGCCACCAAATGCTGAAGTGTGACTGCTTTTTCCTCATCTCTGGAATATGTTAATAAGTTATATTGTAAATCCACTTTTTAAATGTCCCCAATTTTAGTTGATGTGGTGATATATTCTGCTAGGCATCCTATAAACTAGTATTAGGATCTCACAGCATATAGCTTTTGACACATCTTGCCCCTAGTGTACTGAGGGCCTCATTTTAAATCATTCAGTTCTGAAGTGAAGTCTTACATTTCTCTTTCTTACTTCCAGTTCTGGCCTGGTGGTGACAGCAGAACATCATGCAATCAGTGTTACCAGGCAGTCTTAGAAAGATATATCCACATGATTATTAAAATAACTACATCAAAACGAAGTATGTGAAACTGTTCCATTAACATAACTAACAGCTGAAATGTAACATAACAAATCAACACATGTGCTACAACATTTGGTATTATTCTTGACTTTGCCTTTTAAGTCTACACAGAAATTGTTCTTGTTTTCATTGGAACACAGATGAGTGTCAAGCTGCAGCTCATCAGATGGTCCCTACTTATGGAAAAGATGCTTTCAAAGGCTGTGCTCACCTTTGGCACGGCGAGAATACTTGCTTGGTGCTTCTGCAGCATGATGATTGGAGTCTAACCCCATCGCTGTCCTTACTTAATCTTTGGTACAAAGAGAAATCCAAATAGCACAGACAGTTGTGAAAAATATTTTACTGTTTGCTTTTGACTTTGTTAAAAACAAGAATAAATTCAATAAACCCACAGTTCTCCTTTCTCAGGTATGTCTGTTTAGGCTTTATGATTCAATAAGCAAACATTAACATACTCCAGAGTATTATGAGGATATGGAGAAACTAAGCCTGGAATGCATTATGATACATTTGAAAGGAGATTGGGATCCACTTCCATCCAAGAATATGCTCATTAACATAAACTTTCAAAATGACTTTGAAAACTATTAAGTGGCTATGCTGAATTTTACATGAATAATATCTTAGGGTTGGAAAAAATGTAAATTGCAATGGGAACTGTCATATTTTAATTTGAGCCATCTCCTATGTAGTGCAATACAGTGTTGTGCACAGGATATTGGCTCTAATTAATAAAAACATGTGAAGAGCACCCTTCTAGTTGCTAGAGGGGATGCTGCCAGATCCATGAATCACTTAATAAAGCCAATTAGATCTTCAATAAATAAATAAATAAATAAATAAATAAATAAATAAATAAAGTAAAGCATCTGAACTTTCCTTGAATAGGCAAACATAGAAACATTTTTGTGTGTTTTTCTTTTCTTTTTCTTGGCGGGGGGTGGGGTCTTTATTTCTCCATTCC
Organism: Tadarida brasiliensis; assembly: GCA_030848825.1. Classification (NCBI taxonomy): domain Eukaryota; kingdom Metazoa; phylum Chordata; class Mammalia; order Chiroptera; family Molossidae; genus Tadarida; species Tadarida brasiliensis. Next base: position 40,803,458 of record CM061272.1, on the reverse strand, counting down.
ACTTTCCAATTCAATTCTTCTTCCTGTGTCCATGGTATCCATCCTACATCTTTTTCTCCTGTTGGTCTTGTTAACCATCATATGAATAAATAAATGAGAGCTTAGTTAAACAAAAGAATCAACCCCCAGAATTGCAAGACTGTAGGAGATTTTTTATTTTTTTATTTTTTTTTAGGGAGAGGCATTGCTTTTTCTCCAACCCTATCATACAGTCGCCAAGAAAGTGAGTCACAGGCACAGGTGTAGAGCGGGCTGGGCGAGCTGCCCATTGTGCATTTCCTGATTACATAACCTTTGAGTGTCTCCAGGAGAGATGGGGTTTAGAGCCCTGCTGTGCACAGTGCCAGGCTGTGTGATCGCAGACAGGCAGTGCTTGTATCCCTTCTCAGAAACTTTCCTGCTGTGCTGTTAAAGCATCATAGGTTAATGTTTAAATTGGAGTCATGTTGACCACAGCTGTGCGTGAGTGAATCTCTGCTTTAATGTGAATCAGAGTAGCTGACTGGGATATGAAGGGAGCATTTTCTTCTCAACATTAGCTACCTTGTTATTTGCTCAGTGGCTAGAAAGGAAGAGCTGGGTGGCCAATAAAAAGCAAATGAATGACTCAGGATACTTAAACAATGTTTCTAACCCACAGTTAGACTTTTTTATTTACTTATCATATAGCATAATCTTTATATTCCATCTTAAAGTCAGTTTACATCAATCTAAAATAATTTTTATAAAAAATGTAAAGGTGTTTGTTTAGCTTTTTAATTTTGTTTCATATATATGATTACATCTCTTGTGTTTGTTATATATAGTCAGTTGCCGGTTATTCACTTATACATTGTCCTTGGCTTTTTAAAAACACATATTAGAAGACATTTTCAGATTTTAATTGCATAGTTCAGTTGAATGTATTATAAATTTACTGTGTGGCCTAATCAAATTCAGTTTTCTCCTCCTTACCCCCTTAAACACCCTGGGGAAGTGAGGAAGAGAGACAGTAAATGTGTATAAGGCGGGTGTGGGATGCCATGGGGAGGGTGACCTTTCAAGCCCCTTTCTACTGCTTCCTGTTCTGTGATTTTATCATAAGGCTGGTAAAGAATCAGGGAGGTGGGGAAGTATTGTGGTGGTTTTCATAGAGGGGTTGATACTTGAACAAAGAGAAATTGCTTAGGTGATAATAAACAATGTTCTAACAAACTGGCTATGAGGAAGCCACACACACACACACACACACACAGAGGAGGGCACACAAATATCTACAGTTAGGTGCAATCAGAAAGGGGAAATAAAATATTTTAAAATTTGTATTAGGATTTTCATTTAGTGCATTTATTCTTAACAAGGAAGTCTGTTAATCTTCAAACCACTTTCTAAAAAAATATTTCTCATTTGGGATTTTGGCCTTTAACAGCTATTCAATTCATATGATTGCAAGTTAGACAAATGTATGTATCTTAGCGAGGAATATCCTCTGCCTTTGTTTCCTTTATTTTCAGCTTTAAATATATGTCCAGCATTTCTGGGAGTCCTGTTTTAGAGAAACTTCGTAATTTTATCTAACTGGTAGCAGTTAAATATAGGGAGAACATGTAATTTATGATCTAAACCAGAACTCTTTTGAGAGTGAAAGGGGAACTATTAATAATTATGCCAGAACAGTAGGCTTAAACCAGACTAGGGACATATGGCTACCCTAATTATAGCTCCTTGAGACTATGGGATATGCAGCTACATAATATGCATGGGCCACAGGGCTTCATGAGCAGAGTGTGAGGTTAGGAAGGAAGGTAGGAGATAGTAGTCTGGAAAGGGTCTGACCTAGCTTGATCAGGAAACTGAGTTTTATGATGTTTCTCGTTGGGATGGAACTTCTGCTGCTTATTTCCTCCTCATGTTTTTATACTTGTCAATTTTTCCTTGTTTTATTGTAGAGATTAAATGAATAGGATTTGCATTTGAGAAAGGAGAAGAAAATAGGGAATTTAAAGAATGTGCTATGAATGGTATGTTACTAATAAAACCTGGAAACACAGGAGGAAGGGAAAGGCTTGGAAAACTAGGGAAATACCATTCATTACATTATTGAGTCATTGAGTTTGAGGGTTCATGGGCCATCTACATAGGTGTCACAAGCAGGCAGCTAGAAGCACAGGTTTTAAGTTTAGGAAAGAAATCAGGTCTAAAGATATATGTATTTCTTACATATATATTTCACTGTTAAATCTCTGAGAATCGATGAAGTCTTTCATTCATTTATTCATCTTTTCATTCATTCTAAATTTAGCATTATGGTAGGTACTAGGGGATCCATAATAAACTAATGACAGTAATTTTAGGGAAAAGTAAATTCCATCTGTCTTCATAGAGCTGTGGTCCAGAGGGAGAGATGTACAAGTACAGGGTCCCCTGGGAACGCATGAGAATGATATCTAAGCCAGACTTCAGGAGTCAAGGAAGACTGAGTCCTTTAGGATGGATAGAAGCCTAACAAAAGGGGAAAAGAGGTTAGGAGTGGAGGGTATAGAGTGCACAGTATGAAAGTCCTGTGAGAGACTGCCTGGCATGTGTGAGGAACTGGCAGACTGTGAACTGAGAAAAAATACAGCTGAACAGAGAACTTTAATAAAGGCTTCTTCTTTTTTTTTTTTTTTTAAGGCAGTGGGGAGGATAAAGGAAAAAGAATCAGCAAAGGAGCCTAAGAATGGAAATAGGCAGAGAATCACGAGGAGAGAAAGTCAAGAAGGAGAGGATAATCAACAGTGTTAAAACTGCATAAAGACTCAAATAGGATGAAGATTGAGGAGAGAAGCTATTGAACTGGTGATTATGTGGCATTTAGTGATCTCAGAGATCAGTTTCATTGGCATGAAAACCAGATGGCAGTAGACTGAGCAGTGAGTGAAAAGTGAATGTAAAGATTTGGAGAGAAGGGAAAGCGAGAAGTAGGGTGATAGTTTATAGACCCAACAGTCAGGACACATGTTTTAGGATGGGAGAGACACTTCACTTGAATGCCTTTATAGCATAAGGAAGGAGATGGACTCAATGGAAAGGTAGATTAAGGAAACAGGCACCAAGGACATAACTGATGTTGCAGGGTTCTGGAGGAATAGAGTCAAGAGCACACGTGAGTTAGCCTTAGAAAGAGCCTTCCTTTGAAACATCAAAGAAAAAGATTTAGAAGAAAGCTCTAGAGAAGAAAGTTGAGGGCATTTATACCAGTGGCTTTTCCCAATTAAGTGGGAAACAAAGTCTACTGAAAGTAAAGAAACATAAGGATGCATTTGGGGGCTTTAAGGAGGATGGCAAAACTTAGAAATGGGGAAATGGAGTTGATTAGAAACAAGCAAGCTTTGCTATCACAGCCAGCTGAAGTGTGTTTTTTTTTTTACGTCTATAATGGAGCCAATTATCATCGTTTTTATAGGGAGCTTGAAGATAGAGTTGGAAAAAAATGAATGAATGATTGGACTGGTCCAAAATTGGGCCTTGACAAGGCAGACTATCAGTGTGGGAGAAATGAGGGATATTTGTATGTTACTTGAAGTGATGGACAGTCCTGAGTCCCATTCGTGTACGAAAGGAAGAGAGATGAGGTGGTGCCTGGTTTATTCAGAGGACAGGTGGAAACCACAGATTGTGCAGAAGGCAAAAAAAAAAAGCATGGTGAGAGGTGTAGAAGGATGAAGAGTAAGGGTCAGAGAGAGGAAGTTGTGCTACTAAGACAGTAGTGGTAAAGTGAAGGGAAGGTCATTCTGAAGAAAATCATACAGCAAATTTCAGAAGGTAAGAGCCCACACCAATTGGATACAGTGACATACTGAGATCTGGCTTTAACAGGGCGTCATGAACTGTGCACTGTGGTATAGTGATAGGCTGTAAATAGCATCTGGAGCCTTTCGTAGGACTGTGGTAGCAGTGGATTTTAAGGACAGGACGTGAGTGAAGGCAAGACTGGGAGTGAAAGGGGAGGAATAGATGTGGGTGCCCACCAGCAGCTGACCTATCACTGTTATTCTGTCACTATTTCAACGTATTTTGTACTTTATGCTTTTGACTACTATCATGTTACAGTGTTTCTTAACTTACCCAGTTCCAATGTTTCCCATCTCTAGTTCTCCTAAGTTAACTATGGGATGGCCACATGTTGGAATTCATCATAAACTGGAAGTAATTCAGCTTTGAATTTTGAACTCTGATATTCCTCTTTCAGATCATAATTTCACTTTAGGCCACTAATCTCCCATTTATGCATTTAGTAAATGTTTATTGAGGGCCTATAATATACTGAACTTTGTAGAACTCCCTGTAAGGGAGGACTGTATAAAAAAGTCAATTCTACTTTTTTTTTTTTTTAACTACTCTAACTATCCCCTTCCTTTATCTTCACCTCGAATTCTTTGATATTCTCCCCTGCATATTATTGTGTTGCTGCCCTGATACTAGCTTCATGTGCTTTCCTACCTATAACGGGCCTCGTGGTGGATCATTGCAGTTGCAGTTTATTTATTTACTTTTAAAAATTTTTTTTATCCTCACCCGAGGACATTTTTCCATTTTTTGTTCAGATAGAGTGGGAGGGAGAGAGAGGAAGAGAGAGAAACATCGACGTGAAAGGGACACATCGAGTGGCTGCCTCCCACACGACCAACCAGGGCCGGGGACAAACTGCAACCGAGGTACATGCCCTTAGCGGGAACCGAACCCAGGTCTCTCTGGACCGCAGGCCGACGCTCTAACCGCTGAGCCAAACCGGCCAGGGCCATTTCAGTTGCAGTTTAACCTGCACCTTCAATTCTGACTTCTCTTTCTTAGGCTCTTTTACTATTTCCTCTGATTTAATTCATTATTATTATATTTTACAATCAATATTTATTGATATTTATCTATATATTTATGCTTTCCCTTGTTCTCTATCCCATCTTGCTTTTGTTTAGGGTTTCTCTTTAATTAATTAATTAATTAATTAATTAAGTCCAGGTCTGCTGGTGATGAAGTTTGTGTTTTTATTTGTTGATTTGACGTCTCAATTTTGTTTTTATTTTGGAAGGGTATTTTTGCTGGCTATATCAGGTTAGCAGTTATTTTTTTCTTGGCACTTAAGATTTAAGGGTAGAGCCTATACCTGATCCGCTGCTGCTCTTGGGTGTTTTGAGAGCCTATGGTGTTTATAGGGGCTTCCCCACTGGCAAGTCCTGAACTATAATAATCCTCATCCCCTCAGCATTGAGAAACTTCCAAAACCTCCACTTATGGGTAATTATAAGGACTTTGGCTGTTATTAAGTGTGTGATGGGAAGTCACTGGAGAGGTTGAGAAGAGGAGTAACACGCATAGTGGTTTCTCTGTTTACTGTAGTAAGACTAAGAAAGCAAAGAGGAACCTGGCAAGACCAGTTAAGAGGACATTGCAAAAAAGCAGGTAAGAGACGGTGGCATATAATTTCTTATTTGACTATTGAAATGACTTCCAAAGGCCTCAAATCTTGATCTATTCAAACTGCTTCTCCCTCTGCCATAGTGATTTATTTCTAAAATTCATATCCAATGATGTTACTCCTCACAGGTTCCCCATTATATATCCTTATGTAAAAATTCAAATTCCTTACCAAAGAATAAAAGGTCATATCCGTGATCTGGTACCTGCCTCCCTTTATAGCATCCTTTCTTACTCTAACTCTTCCCTTTAGCCAGTGTTACCTACTTGAAGCCTCAAATCTCTCCACAGGTTATAAAACCCCCAATAAGTCTCCATGCCGTGGCCCATGTTTTTCTTCTTCTTGAACCATCTTTTTCATCAACTTCCTTGTCTGATGGACTCCAACTCATCTTTAAAGATTCAGTTTAAGGATTACAGATAAGAGAAGCTTATCTTCTCTTGTAAGAGTTTCTGAGTCTTTCCCTTCCCCATTCCAAGGCATAAATGAGTCTTTTCTGTGGATTCAGTACAATTCAATAAACATTTATGGCATCTATTCTCTGCCAAGAACAGTTTTAGGAGTTGGAGAATCACAGATGAATAAGCTGAAGTATTTGCCCTCAAAGACTTTGTTCCAGAAGAGAAGATACATAAATACATAATTGCATTATAGTATGATAGGTATAGCAATTGAAAAGTATGATCTTGAGAGGAGGGTGTGAATGAAGGATTCTTAGAGGAGGAGAAATCCCTGTCGATTTTTTTTTTTAATCCTCACCTGAGGACACTTTTTGCATTTATCTTCAGATAGAGCAAGGAGGGAGAGAGCGGGGAAGAGAGAGAGAGAAACATCGATGTGAGAGAGACACATTGATTGGTTGCCACCCACGGGGACAAACTGCAACCAAGGTACGTGCCCTTAGTGGGAACCGAACCCGGGACTCTCTGGTCCCCAGGCTGACGCTCTAACCGCTGAGCCAAACCAGCCAGGGCAGAAATCCCTGTTGATTTTAAAGAATAAATCAGAGTTTATCAAGCAGACAGGGTACATGGGGTGAGTATCCAAGATGTGCAATGGTATGGAATGGCAAAACAGTAAGGTTTAGGAAAGTTAAGAAATATTGATAAACACGTGTAATATTTAAAGTATGTTTAATGGGAGGTGAGCTTGAAAAGACTGTACAGACAGTCATTGAAAATCTTATTTGCAATACATACCTCCATTGTGGTACTTTTCATACTGTATTGTAACCACTGGTTTTCATCTCCATGTCACCACCAATGGGCTCCTTCAGGGCAGGCATTAGGTCTTATTTATTAATCTTTGCATACGTAACACCTATCCAAATGTCTAAGATGTAGTGGATACTTGTTAATGCTTGTGTTATTAACATGGAACCTTTAAAAGTTTTAAAAGATTATTTTACATGAGTATTATTTGGTATTTGGTACATATTTGTATGCATCTCTATCTGTCTGTCTGTCTGTCTGTCTGTCTGTCTGTCTGTTTGTCTATTTATCTATCATCTGATGCCTGGGTTGAGTCTGGAAATTACTTAGACTTAATTGTAAAAATAAAATGGAAATAAATACAATTAATTAGAGATTTTTGGTAAAACTACATTTAAATCTGATATATAGGGTGTGACATATCCAGTGTGTAACATTTAAAAAAATGAAATGTTATTAACGTGCTTTTCAGATTTAACTAGCTATTATTGAGAGACAAGACAAATTAGAAGAATGAAATAGACATTCATACAGCTTTGCCTAGGAAGCTGGCTGTTCTGTGTATATCTTCCCATTCACTCTTACTTCCTTCTTGTATCTCTTTCACAGTGCTGGACACCAGGTGGAGACATTTTTACAGCAGAAAGTCTTAACTCTGCAACTGAGTTGGGTAGGGGAGGCAGTCTTCCGAGTCTCTAAACTAGAAGATTAATAGCCAGCTTTTCAACCCTAGTGTATTCTTGCCTCTTGCTTTCAAAGGGGCATTTCAAACCACGTGGGAGAGTAGCACATACAGTTAGAACTGCCATGGACATAAGGAAAAAAGGAAACATAGCTTGAAACCAGTCATAGTAATCCATTGTAGTAATCTGAGAAAAATTGCAATATCTAAATCACCCACTCTTGTGAAAGATCCACTGGCTAACTAATTACAGATGAAGAAATAGGAAAGAAAATGAAAAGCAAAGTCTTACGAATAAACACACTGCTTTGTCTTTAGTTTTACACATCTTTTTTTTTTAATCACTTGAGCTTGTTAGCCTCTTCTTACCTTTTAAAAAGTGCCTTTGCTGAGGAATCTGCTAACCATTATGGTTTCTGTCAACATCCTCTCCTTGCTTCCCCTTCTCCCTTAGTATCTTTTTGCCACATATGTTGCTCCTTCGGCCACTCTTGACATTGGACTGCAACAGGAAAATAAACAGGAAATTTATATGAAAATACAGCCACCATTTGAAGACCTTTTCGACACAGCTGAAGAATATATTCTTCTCCTCCTACTTGAGCCCTGGGCAAAGATGGTGAAATCAGACCAAGATGCTTACAGACAGGTACTGTGGCCCTGATAAACCGTGTGCGAACCGCTCAGGCTTACTGCAAAACTGATGATAAGCCGCATTGTTAACTCACAGGAAGAAAACTGGAAAAGGGCCCACAAGGGCCAGGGATTCAGAGTGTCCCCATTGTCTCCTAACAAAAGACTTAAATCGGTGTCATTTTCAGTTCTCTGTACAAATATGTCAACAGAGATAAATCTGAGTTTTGGTTTCCTGTGAACCAACAAAATACGCCGTGATAATAGACTGGCTTTGTCCCTTCTTGCCATTTTTCAGCAGCGGTCTTAATTTTGATTAATGGACAAAGCTCATTTAATTTTAGGCTGGATGAGTTACAGTAAATATTATACCCATGGAAAATATAAACGTTTCATATGTATTGTGGAAAGCACATTCTCTGACTTCAGTGCTGCTATTTTAAAGCACCCCCAGATGTTCATCAGGTCAGACTGCTTGACTGGATAAAAGTTTCAACACATCTTTTTTCATTCCAAAAGAGGTCATGTTAAGCCTCAGTGCTTGAATATTTTCACTCTTCTTATTGACGGGTGGAGGAAATTTCTTTAAATATTTATTTTGAATCACAAATTAAAACCATTCATGGGTATTTTTTATATTAAGTTAATGCATGTACCCTGTACAAGAGGTCATTTCAGGTGGGACTCTGGTATCTTTGTATTGCTATTCTTTATTCATATCTCCTCAACAATTTCTTAGTCACGTCTTCTACCAGAAAGGATAGGTTAGGTAATTAAGTGAGATAAAATTAATACTGCAACATCTAAGATAGAGTTACCTTATTGGACTGTGACTAAAACAATCTTTATGGCTTACTAAATTCTGTAACCAAAATAATTACATATATATTTTATTCTTCAAATATTACTATTTTATTTCAAGATTTTATTGTTGTTGCTGTTGTTAATCCTCACCCAAGGATATTTTTCCATTGATTTTTACATAGAGTGGAAGGAAGAGAGGGAGGGGGAGAGAGAAAGAGAGAAACATCGATGTGAGAGAGACACGTCAATTGGTTACCTCCTGCACAACTGTGACCAGGGGCCAGGGATTGAGTCTGCAACCCAGGTATGGGCCCTTGACTGGGAATCAAACCCGCAACCCTTGAGTCTGAGGGCCAATGCTCTAACTGCTGAACCAAACTCGCCAGGGCAAAATAATTATATTTTTATTTTTGATTTCTCTTTGTCCTGAAAAATTAGCATTGCAACCTTTCTTCTACAAAAATACATTGATTACCCTAGGAAAATTAGGCTATCAAATGAAATTTTAAAAATCTCTCTAGTTATTTTAAATATAATATAGGGTGTAGAGGAAAATAGACCTGAAATATGGTCCTGAGATGATAAAATTTATAATGATAACTAAATTCTTAAACCAAAAGGTTTTGGCATTAGTAATGATTCTTATAAAAATGCATGGGACAAATTATACATTCTTTTTAATAAGAGGAAAAATAAATCTCTCTTAATTCTAGAAAAATCCTTAAATTCAGCCCAGAGTCTTCTCTAAAAGTCCAGCTGACTGGGTTACATAGACTCTTTCCCAAAAAGGATAACCAAGGAGACGACCAAAACTAGCTGTTAAATATAGAACGTTCTCAGCCAGCCAAACTGATTTTCCCCCTGCAACAGAGAAATGGAGAATGATCTTGTTCTCCTGACTATATAAAATAGTGCAATGCACACTCTGAAGGCTGAGACCTACTATGGAGTTTAATTTGATAATTAACACTCTCCTCTCTTGCTACACCAATGCAACCTTTTCTCACAGACTAATAACCATGGAGTCCAGTCATTTCGTGTTCTGTGGATTATGTGCTGCCTAAAGCTAGTAGTGCCTGTCATCCTATTATATGACTGTCATCCTAATATAATGAATAGAAACTGGAACTGTGACCCAACATGTTTCCATTGTTTGTTAGTTCACAAGGGGTGTCCAGAAAGGAGGATGATTTTTGGTGGCACTGTATCAGTGATTTTCAACCTTTCTCATTTCATGGCACACATAAACTAGTTATTTAAATTCTGCGCTACACCAAAAAATATATTTTTTGCTGATCTGACAAAAAAATAGGTATAATTTTTATTGATTTACAAAAAAAAGTAATAATAATAATAGTAATTACCTAACCTTTTTGCTCCAAAGTCATTTTTTAAAAATCAGCTGCCTAGCCCTGGGCAGTGACTCAGTTGGTTGGAGCGCTGTCCCTCCCACCAAAAGGTTTTGGGTTTGATTCCTGGTCAGGGCACATACTCAGGTTGAGGGTTCAATCTCTGGTGGGGGTGCATATAGGGGGAAGCCAGTCCATGTTTCTCTCACATCGATGTTTTGCCCTCTATCTCTCCCTTCCTCTTTCTCTAAAATCAATAAAAACATGTTCTCAGGTAAGGATTTTAAAAAATCAGATGACTATATTTGTATATAAGAATTTCTGGTACCAAGAATTAACCAATCAGATGCAACCTTATTTTGCGACATGACCAATAAGATGCAACTCTATTATGACCTATATATTTATGGTTGAAGACAGGGTATTCACACCCGATGGCTATTGTTGTGTTGACTGTTGTCATTTTTTTTATTTGACAATCTAAGGAAAAAGAGGTCAGGACTCTGGACTAAATAGTCGGGTATTGCATGTTTTAAAAATTCTTGTGGCACACTAGTTGACAGTTGTTGTACTATATCATTACCTAGAAATTTATGTATTTTTTATTGTATTCAAAGTCTAACTTTGCTGTAGCTGATAATTTTTACTATGTTGGTCTTCCTGCTTTGCCTCCAAACCAATTTACTTTATTGGCAAGTGTATTGGTTTTTTAGCTTACTGTTACTGGCGGATCATGTATTCTTTCCCCACTTTTTCATAATGTACATTCTATTGATGTTGCAAGTTTTATTATTATTTTATTAGGTGGAGTTGGTGGAAGAAACTCGACAGCTAGACTCCACATACTTCAGAAAGCTACAGACTTTGCATAAACAGACAATTTGCAAGAAAGCTGAGGTAAGACAACTCTCTACTTAGAAAAACAAATTTTTATCCTAGAGAGGATTACCACTGCATATATTGGCTGGGATGGGGGTGGGAGTAGGAGATCATATATTGGTAATGTAGGGGGTAGGCAGTTTCATTTTTCTGCTGCTTCTTTGCCTAGGATGCTACATTTTATAGGTGTCACATTTTATTGACACATTTAACTACAAAGCCAGAAAAACAAAGCAGATGAGGTAGCACAAGTAGCCAAGCTACTCGTTTGGCTTAGCTAAGAGCCTTCAAGCCACATTATATTTCTCTGAATGTTATTGGTTATTTTTTGCATGGCAACACCTCTATTTGTTGTCAAGTCACAAAAGAGTTAAATTGAGTTTTCCAAACAGAAAAGGAGCTGTTGTATGACATCAATAGGCAAAACAATTTTTAAAAATATGGAAAGAATTTGGGGAAGTCAGTTAAAAAGATCATAGGATTGACTAGGACATGGAAGTGTTATTTTGATTTATAACTTCTAAAATTTTGGATTGGCCTAAATAAACCATAATAAATCCATAAAACAATTATATTAAATGTGTTTCTACATAAAAATGACAGTTTGGATTCATATTTATTGACATGGGAAACACTCAGGACATATTATATAAAAAGTAAGGAACAATAGCACTGGTATTATATCATCTTATTTATGTAAATTATATATATCTTTGCAAAGAGGTATCTGAAAATATGTTCACCAAAATATTAAAGATAGTTAGCTCTGAGTGATAACGTTTCAGTGATATTTACTTTTGTCTTTGTACCTATCTGAAATTTTTATTCTTTTATTTTATTTTTTCATTTTAAACTTTTTATTTTGAATAGATTCATAGAAGGTTAAAATACAGAAGTTATAGAAAGGTTCCAAGTTCTCCTCACTAAGATTCCTCCAATTATTATTATTATTTTTTTATTGTTGAAAGTATTACAGATGTCCCTCTTTTTACCCTATTGACCTCCTCCTTCCTGCTCCCAACCCCCTCCTGCCTTTCCCAGCATAATGTCCATGTCGATTTGAAATTTTATTCTTTTATAATAAAGTTTTATAAAAACAGTGAAGATATATTTTTTTCTTTATTGATTTTAGAGAGAGAGGAAGGGAGAGGGAGAGAGAGCTAGAAATATCAATGAGAGAGAACATTGATTGGCTGCCTCCTGCATGCCCCCCACTGGGGATTGGGCCCATAACCTGGGCATGTGCCCTGGCCAGGAATCGAACCAGCGACTTCGAACCAGCGACCTCTTGGTGTATGGGTCGACGCTCAAACACTGAGCCACACCAGCCAGGCCTAAAGTTATATTTTAAATGTAACCTTCATGGTAGTTGCCTCATTAACACAGAAGTTCTCTATCTGAGATACTACTAACTAATATCTTGGAAAGAATACATAAAAATCCATAAAGATAGCATATTATAAAATTGTATTTAAAACTTTATGAACTAAAATTTATAACACTCCCCATGATCCTTCTTCCTATGGAAAACTTATTTTGAAAATATTGGTAGTTCATATATGGTCTGATGTTTTTCAAAAACATAGGGAGATGAATTAATCATATAAGGAATTACAGAAGGAAGGGTTTTTCAGAGAGTAAGCCTCTCGAGCTCTTTGCTCTATTGAGTTTGTAAACTGTCTGCAAAACATCAGAGGTCTTAAAAATACCCCCAAATTAATGTTTATATGAAGGAGATTGAATTTAAAGAATGTAATCTTTATTAGAAAAGCATCTTACATTACTCTATAACTTTTGAAATTAAGTTATAGATAAAAGAATGTTCAGGAGAAGGGTGTCAACGGGGGAAAAGGAGGGACAGCTGTAATACTTTCAACAATAAAGACCAATAAAAAAAGAATGTTTTATGTTCATGATATATTGTTAAGAAAAAGAACCAAGTTATAAAACCATACATAGTTGTATAGTCCTGTCTTCATTTTTAATAAACTACATGTATGTAGACAAAAAGACTGGAAAGATATTTATATAAATGCTACTGGTGGTTATCTCTGAATGGTAGTATTATGTATGTTTTTTGTTTTCTTTTTATTACAAAAGATATTACTGTTGTACTAACAAAAATAATAAGATTAATATTTTATAAGCAAGTATATAATAAATGTTTACTACATGTTCCTTACTACATGTTCCTAAAAAGAAGAGAATGGAATGTAAAGGAACAGAAGATAATTTGATGTGAGTTAGAACCAGATTCCAGATTCTTTACCCAGTTTTGTCATTGACCTGTTAAATGGCATTGACCTAACAGTTCATTTTTATTTGTTTATTTAAATTTGAAAAATAATTTGTTGTGTTTAAGAGATTTTTATGAAAAATATTAATTTTACTAGGACACTACTTGTGAAATTGGAACTGCTATTTCACCACATCCTGATACCTCTAAACAAACAGAATACTGGAATAATGTTCCTGCAGAATATAGGCATTTTAATTTTAATGATCTGTTTAACAACAAACTAGAGTTTGAACATTTCCGTCAGTTTCTTGAAGCTCATTCTTCAAGGTAAGGAACATGACCACTGTAAAATATATTTCCCTTTTAAAATGTCATTTTTTCTAACCTAGTTATTTTTTTAAAACTGTTTGGATAACTTTTTGTTGGGGAGTGCATTTTAAAAATAGCAACCTCCAAAATGTTCTTTTAAGTGGTTGAATAATATTTGTTGATACTTTTATTATTGGCTAAATTAAAACACTAGTATGTTTTATCCCTTCTCTTTTCTGCTGTTTCTTTTGCCTTTGTCTAGACAGGTGCTTCAATTACTGTTTCTGAGAAGTGTCTCTTTTATATTTCACTTAGCTATTGAAATCAATGTAATATTTTATAACTTTTGTTAGCTAAACAAATAAAACATAGTTTTGCACAGAATCTCGGGACCTTATTACATATTTATCTAATATAAACTGAAGTATTGATCACATTTTTTCCAATAATTTTCTCACAAGTTAGCAGGCATTGGTTGGACTTGGGAGCCACATTTCACATATATAGTTTCCATTTTGTGGGTAGGATTATTCTAAATTTAGCTTGTTTCCAGATAGACTTGCAATAGGTGGGGATGTTCCCATATTTGAAACTGAGAGTACTAGTGCATCATTAATGGAAGAACTCTGAGACCCTACCAACAGAGGTGATAAATATTTTTCTGATCCCAGGACTCCTGGTATTCGTTCATATATTTAGCCAGGATGAGACACAATTTTGTACTTGTTAGTTCCATGATCTAATCATTTGTGCTAACTGATCAGGACAACCGCTTTCTAAAACCACAGCTTTGGTTGGTGTTTCGTAGAATTGAGAGAAATAAATAAGAAAGGCTGTATTTTGTTTTTGTTTTCATTTTAGCGTGGACCTTATGTGCTGGACAGACATTGAACAGTTCCGAAGAATAAGTTACAAAGATCAAAAGCAAAAGGAGGCAAAATCTATATATATTAAAAACAAATACCTTAATAAAAAGTATTTCTTTGGACCTAACAGTCCAGCTTCTCTGCGTCAGCAGGATCAGGTATCAACATGAAAAGATATTTTCTGTATTGAAGTATGGAAATCAGTCATTTACTTCTTTTCGCCAGCAACCTGAAAGTCATCCTTTTCACTTGCTTTTATGACTTATATGTTAAACACTTTTGATATCTCATTTTTTTAGGTATTAACATGTATCTATAAAATAAATGTCTTTAAAACTCAAATATTACATATTATAAACATGCGTTATTTTAACAAGTACTTTATAGAATAAAAATACCTCTTATTCATTCATTCATCCACTCATTCAGCAAATATGAGTGTCTGTGACATGTTAGACACTCTTCTAGGTGCTTAGGATAAGTGGTGAACAAGACGAACAAAGTCCTTTCTACAAGCCATTATCAGCCATTAAGCTTCATCTTGACCTCTTTTCTTTTCTTCTATCAACTGCTATTACTCCAAACATAAATGATCTTTGAAAAACCCTGTTTGCCATTGTATTGTCCCCAGAAACTGTTTTCACTGACCAGGAACATAGATTTAGCCATTTTATTGGACCAAAGTCACATGGTCTGAATCACAACTTGTTAATAACCATGGTATTATTTACAGCAAAAATTTCATATTGGTATTCAGCGGTGGGTTTGATCACATAAAATATGGCTCAATTTTTATGCTTTAAAAAATTGTAATAATTTATTTAGTTCGAAGTTTGCTAGTACTACATTACTACCTAGAGATCAAATGATAGCATTTGATTTCTTTATACTGGTTATTTAAACAGATGTAGCCCTGGCCAGTTTGGCTCAGCAGTTAGAGCGTCAGCCCGCGGACCAAGGAGTCGCAGGTTCCATTCTGGTCAAGGGCATGTATTTCAGCTGTGATTCAGTCCCCAGCCCTGGTCGGGGTTGTGAGGGAGGCAACCAGTCACTGTGTCTCTCTCACACTGATATTTCTCTCTCTCTCCTCCCCCCCCCACACCCTCACCCACTCTATCTGAAGATAAATGGAAAAATATCCTCAGGTGAGGATTTAAATTAAATAAATAAATAAAATAAACAGATGCATATTCTGGTGGCATACATTTATAAAATACAAATCTCAGAATAATGCTAAATTCAGTAAATTAACGAAAAATTCAGAGATCTTCACAAGTAGAGCCTATCCAATTAAAAAACTTGATCTTTGTGGGGAGAAGTAAGCAATAATCTTGGGAGTAAGGGGGAGAAGTTGTGGAATTAAGCAACCTTGACAAAAATGCCTTGCCATTAGTTCCCTAAGCTACAAATCTGGGATGCGTTAGCAAAAGAGGTTGGGTATCTCATAAGCACAAGCATGAAATAAGCACATGGGAAGAATTTGTTTTTTATTTGGCTTGTGCTGCATTGCATGAGGTTCAGTAGTATCTGATGCTACTGTGTGAACCTTCCATAGTATGACATACTGAGAATTTAAAATTCAGTGGAAAAGGCCACCCACTGTTATCATAGCAAATGGTTGTGCTTACTACAAGAGGAGTTTTCCTAATGTCCCTTCTTCATCTTTGTCTTTATTTTTATTTACTTATTTTATACTCAAGGATATTCATATTGCATTGTTTTATGTAGATCACGCTAGGTCTAATTTTAGTTGTGTGGCCAATTTGCTCTTTGATTAGCAAAGTAGTCTTTCTCTTTTTCTTTTTTAATACAAGAAAACAACTATTATTTTTAATATCATTTGATTAATATGAAAGAATGGCTAAGGTGGTTTCTCTTTTTAAAATCAATATTAAAGTTAGTGATTTTTTTTTTTTTTTTTTTTTACAGAGAGAGGAAATGAGAGGGAGAAAGAGAAACATTGTTCAGCTGCCTCCTGCACGCCCCCTACTGGGGATTGAGCTGAAACCTGGGCATGATGCCCAACCAACTGAGCCACATTGGCCATGGCTCTCTTTTTTTTTTTTTTTTAATGGAAAACAATGTATTAGTACGATTTGATTAATCTGGTTAATCAAAGGAGAGCTACGAAGAAGGTAATTTTTCCAATGAGCAATCCAAAAATTTTGAGTAATTTATACACAGGAACAGGTAGAAAACAGAAAACAGAATGATTTATAGCAGGAAATAGCCATAAGTAGCTTGTTGAAGCCAATAAATATGCAGAAAGAAGCTTTGGGCCACAAAGAAATTGTTTTATGAAAGATGCTACCTGTGCAAGTCAGAGACTTGTGTAACCTGGCCTTTCTCTACTTCTTGCTACCTTTATGTTCTTAAAAGTTGTTGGAACAGCCCTACATTGCTACCACCACAAGCATCCCGCCATCTCCAACCAATATTTTTGATATTATACATATTTATAATATCTGAGTCAAGGTTGTCTCTTTACTAAGCCTCATTTCCTCATAAACAAAAGAAAAATTTTCAAACATGTCAATTTGACTAGAATCACAGATTCATGGAATATTATTAGACATAGAAGAAAACTTAGAAAACTAATACACTAATGCCCTCCTTTTACAGTTGAAGATACTGAGGCCATGGAGAAAAAAATGGCATTGCTTGTGCTCATACAGGATAAAAATCCCATTCCTGTGTTCTTTGAAGTATATCATAAGCAAAATCATATATCTAAAACAACCATCACATAAACCACAATTCTGTTTTGATGTTAGAGGAGTTATCTGTCTTTACTATACATAATAAGGCCAGGAGATATTTTACAGAAAATGAAAATTGTGGCACTTATCAGGTGCTCAGCAAGTGGTTTGGGAATGAGTGAATAAATTAATGACTATTAGTGTTTCTTGACCAAGACAGAAGTTTGTAGTTTCTGTTTCATTTTATTTTCTTAGATAATGAGTTTAAGTGGAGGCTGGGGAAAGATTCTCCATGAGCAGCTTGACTCATCTGTTCTCGTTGAAATTCAGAAGTATGTCCTAAATAGAATAGAAAACATGTGGTTGCCATTGTTTCTTGCAAGTGAACAGTTTGCAGCACGTCAAAAGATAAAGGTATATAAGTTAGTACTGTAATCTTTGGGTAGTAATTGACAGTACCTCTTGAAACATCCTAATGTGCATACCTGTTGACCCAGCCATTGTACTTCTATGGCATCTTGGTTAAGAGTGTGGAATCAGACTTCCCAAGTTTTCACTTCAACACTGCCATATATTAATTATACAGCTTTAAGTCTTATAACCTTAGTTTTCTCATTTAAAAAAAAATGGGCTTAATAAGAGTAATTGCTTCATAAGATTATTGGGAAGACAAAATGAAATGAATGATATATGTTTAGTTTCTTAGCATTGTGTCTGGCACACAGCAAACACCCAAATATTATCTATGAATATAGTTGTTTTTTATGTTATTATTATTGAGTCCTCACATAAATGGGCAAGAATATACAATGGGGATTACTTAAATGAATTATGATAATTCCATACTATGGAAAATTATGCAGATTTCCATATAAAATGAGATTAAAATATAAATTGAGATTTCCACATGTACTGATATGAAAGATTTTATTTGTTGAGTGAAGAAAGCAGGACGCAGAATAATATACAGATGATAATCCCATTATATACTTACATCTAGATATCTGTTTATATGTTTCTATCTGTCTCTCCATCCACCCATTCACCTATCTATCTTTGTGTTTATGAAGAAAGATCTAAAAGGACCTGCCTCCTGGGGATAGCTTTACGGAGTGAGAAGGATTTTTGCTTTACTTTGTAAAGTGCAGTGGTTTCTTGGTTTTATTTTATTTTATTTATTTTTTTATTTATTTTTTTATCCTCACCCGAGGACATTTTTTCATTTTTTGTTCAGATAGAGCGGGAGGGAGAGAGAAGAAGAGAGAGAGAGAGAAACATTGATGTGGAAGGGACATATCGAGTGGCTGCCACCCGTATTTTGGGTTTTTTTTGTTTGTTTTTGTTTTTTCTTTGCTTTGTTGTTATTTTATAAGAAGCATGTATTACTTTGATAATTTAAAGTGTCATTACCTAAAAACAGGAAAGCCTGATCTTTACATAAACAACACAAGGGGCAGAGAGCATGTAATTTTGGAGTTTAGTATGCAAAGCATGTGCTATTAGTAATGATCAGGAAGAATCTTAAAAAAAAAAACACAAAAAAAAAACGTTTATCAAACACTTCGAGGCTTACTTATCTGGAAATATCCTTAGTCTTCTGAGCACCTTAAGTTATGGAAAACACAGTACACCTGGGCACATACGATGTATAGTAGTGAGAAGAGCTGACTTGTTTTAAGCAAAAAGTTCCTGGCAATAAGCTTTGGAATAACTCAAATGTCCTCATTCCTTTCTTCAGGCTAACTCCAATTCTCTATCCAAAGCCAAGTATAAAGATATTTAGCTTACTAATATTATTTACCACATTTTCTCACTATTGATTTGCATAATAATTTCATTTTCTGACTTAGCATTCTTTGGGTGGCCAACAACATACATAAACTGATTTGGGCAACCTTAAGCCAAAGACAAAAGAGAAGGGAGAGAATTTATTATAAAATGTTGCTGGAGCATCTCACACACTTAGGGGAAGAGCTGATTCCCAAGCTTTCGAAGGGTCAGGGGCCAGGACAGCTGTGGGAACCCAGCAAGAAGAATTCGCAGATCTTTTCTCCAGGCTGTGGCTATCCGAAAGACTCAGCAGCAGTGACTCCAGTCCTGTCTCTCTAGGTCAGCTTCTGGATCTATCTGTGGAAGAGAGCTAGAGTCACACAGGACAGTATTGGCAGGAGTGGTTCCCAAGAAAGGGAAAAGAGTGAGAATCAGAAGTAACCTCAAGAAATATCTTCTGTATTTTATGCCTGTATTGAGTAACTTCTGTACTCTTCTAAAATTAGTTGTGGCTAGAAGATAGCACAAAAATTTGGGGAGTCCTAATTATCTCTCCAGTTTCCACGTGACCCAGAGTGGAACTATCATCTACATTTAGGGCAATGTAGTAGGCAATTATTACCTCTATTTTGCAGATGAGGAAATTGTTCAGAACAGAGAACTTGAGTAACTCACCCAGGGACCTGGGCAGAACTTTCATTTCTAAGTCTAATCCTTTTTCTTCCAAACTTACTATCTCTTATCCACGCTGACCTTTACCTCATTTTTTAAAGCTACTAAATTAGTAAATGATTTCAAAACTTTAGGCATTCTGAATTATTGGCATAAAATAATTGGTTTTGCTTTTAGATACAGCTGAGAGATGTAGCTGAAGAGCTCTTACTGCGGAAGCATGAAAGGAAAATTGGGATCTGGAAGGCAAGTAATATTTGTTATATTCTTTCTTCTGTAAGTTCTACTCTGTCAAAGTATTTTTCTCCCTCTTCTTGTTCATAAATCGTCATTGTAGACCATGTTTTCTAAGCCACCAACTGAACGACAATACCGTTCTTAATTGGCTGATGGAATTTAGCACTAAGTGGGATTCTATCAAGCCTTCTTAAAGGGTTCCTTCACCGGCTCAATCCACAAGTGTCTGATTGGACTTTATTAAATTTTTTTTTTCTTTATTGATTTTAGAGAGAGAGGAGGGGGAGGGAGAGAGGGATAGAAACATTGATGAGAGAGAACATTGATTGGCTGCCTCCTGTGTGCCCCACACTGGGGACTGGGCCCACAACCTTGGCATGTGCTCTGACCGGGAATCGAACTGGCGACCTCTTAGTGCATGGGTCGATGCTCAACCACTGAGCCACACTGGCCAGGCCTGATTGGAATTTAAATACGTTTTTTGTTTTATTTTGTTAATCCTCACCTGAGGATATTTTTTCCATTGTTTTTTTGGTTTTTTTTATTTGTTTGTTTTTTTAAGAGAGAGAAAGTTGAAGGGAGAGGGAAAGGAGAGAGAGAGAGATTGAAACATTGATGGGAGAGAGACACATCAACTGGTTGCCTCCTGCACATGCCCCGACCAGGGCCAGGAGTGAACTCAAAATCCAGACACGTGCCCTTGACCAGGAATTGAACATGTGACCCTTTGGTCCAAGGGCTGATGCTCTAACCATTGAGCAAAATCACCCAGAGCTAAATATGTCTTTTTATTTATTTTGTTTGTGATGGATTTATTGAGACAAGCTGTTCGTTCCAGCATATGGTATTATATTTATTATTGAGAGTGGATTACACAAAAAGAATAAGTATGCAACAGAATCAGCAGGTTAAATTATCTTACATTATCCCCTTTTATTTAGAATTACATTTTAGCTTTAAAAGAATTAAGATAACTATCATTTTGGTGATTATTTAAACCACTATAATATGATACTAGAAATTGCCTATTTTGCTACTTAACAAGCATGATAAACACAGTCTTCTTTTTAAGCCTACAAATTTATGGGTATTTATTCTTCTACAGTTCTTGATAAAATGTTAAACTAGACCCAGGTGACCCACAGCAAACTAACAGAAAAATTTTATTTGGCTGTTAAAGGAGTGTGTATATATCTGTTAGGGTCCTCTTTTTCTGTATTTTCCTCTTGAAAGGAAGAAAAAGCTGTTCTTATGTTTGTCTTTTGCTATATTTTTATTGAAATACTAAGTACAATGGGCTTATATTTCATATTATAGTACATTGTATATTATGTTATTTTTTGTTTAGTAAAATTACAGGTTTTAGTTAAATTACTAAGGTTTAGTGTCTTAAGAAGCAGGTCTTAAAACATTATTTGCTGAGTGGGTTTTAAGCAAACATCCCAGTCTAATACTTAGTTGTTCCTGTTTATAGGGCTATAATTTTAATATGGACCATATGGGGAAGGTCTTAACTTCTTGTCCGGAGAAGACAACCTGTGCCTCACTAAACAGTGATAGACTTGCTTTACCTGGGTTGAAGGCACCACCGTTCATCTAGACTGCCTTCAGTTTTAGTTTCCAGCTCAGAGATCATCCCAAAGGCCCTTCTCTGTAAAGCTTTTACTTCTCCAGGCAGAATTAGTTACTCCTTTGTTTGTGTTCCCATGGCACTTTTTACATAACTCTCTTAAACACTCATTTTGATGGTCACATACAATTTATTTCAAGAATAATATACAGATGATAATCTGTATAGAAACTTATTTTATCTATTATCGGCAATGGATATTTATCATGTGTTTTGTTTGATTGTTACTATAATTCCTAAGTTCACCTAAAACATTACCTTTGGAATGATGCATGGTTGTAGGCTAAACTCAGGTTTGGGGAACTTCAATAAAATGTATCCAGTAAAAAAAAAAAAATCTATTCAGTAAATTCAATAATTCCATTTTGTCATTTGAGAGGCTAATGGGAAATGAACATGTGATCTAAATGGTCAAAATAAAAAAAGTAGACATCTTAACATTGTGAACACCATGGCTCCTTCAGGCTTTATGTTATGTAAAATGAACCCTTAGTCAGAGGAAGTTTATTATGAAAAATAATGTATTAATAATTATTTCTTATTAATGCTTAATAACAATTTATTATTAAAATAATAAAAAGATATCTCACTGAAAAAACATGATCTTTCCAGGATAGAATTATAGTGAAGTTCCACAGTAAATTTCCTATTTAAATTAATAGAATTAATTGGTAATACTTTTTCCAAAAATTTGAAAAAATATCTTGAATGTTCAACTGCTTTTACTTTTTAAAAGGTAGGAGAAATATATATTAATATGTAACATAATATATGAAACCATAAAATAAATAATAATACTACAATGTATAATTGTAACATTATGGTTACTTTGTTCTGTTTAAGCACAGAACTCATACTATGCACTAAAATGTAGTTTTTCACCATAGTCTCAAACTATAATAATTGTTAACATTCTTAAACAATGTAGTCATATGTTCTAAATCATCCAATTGTTTCTTTTTCTCTCTACCTCTTAACAAAATGTAAAGGAGACAAAGAGAGGAACAGAGGGGGAAAGTTCCCAAATTCTATTGTATCCAGGCCATAATTTCAACAGCCCAAAGTAAAGGAGATAGAAGTTGGTGATTTTTAGTGTAATAAATAACTTTGTTTACTTTTTAGAACATACCTAATTCTCTGTCCTCTCTGTTTTGGACAGCCTGTGGACAGCAAGTGGATATCTTCATCTTGTGAGATCATTGCTTTTCGTAAAGCATTATTGAATCCGGTTACCGCAAGACAATTTCAACAGTTTGTGGCTCTAAAAGGAGATTTATTGGAAAACGGGGTGCTCTTTTGGCAAGAAGTACAAAAATATAAGGTATTTTATTGGGAGCAGGAGAAAACCACCTCTTTTTGAGGAGGAGATGCATTAACATACCAGATTCTTAACTGTAACTTTATGCAGAAGATATCCCAATTTTGCCACCTTCATTCCAATATGAGAATATTGAGGTGTTTATATTTCTATTTTAGATACATTATTTTTATACAATGAAGAGTGAAAGTGAGCCCTAAATGATGGTATAGGTTTTTAAGGATAGTCCCATGTATTATGATCTAATGAAAAACTTCTTGAAAAGTTTTATTTTTGCATATCACTTATCTATAAATGTACTGTATACATTTTCCCCTGGAGGTATCCATATTCAGTACTTTAACCAAGACCTCTTTACAAGAATTCCCAACCATATTTACAGCAATAGTAATCAAAGACAGTGGGTTATAGGTAAATAAACCAAGAGAAATGAGAGCGTCTTTTCCATTAGAAAGAATGGTCAAGTTCTTAACAAAATAAATAAGTGAAAGAACAAGTGCTTAGGTTCAAAAAGCAGTTTATTTTCAGGGTTCAGTGTTTAATGAAATCATATAGAATCTTTGCACTGAAAAGGAGGAAAGGACTTTCTAGGTTATATAACCTACACTTGAACACAGGAATGTTGTCTAGAAATACCTCAGAGTAAGCATGCAGCCTCCGCTTAAACACTCCCACGGGTAGCAGGCTCATTTCCTTGTAAGCAGCCTATTTTATCCCATTATAAAAAGTAGGGAATAAAAATAAAACTGTAATTTAAGAGGATAATGCTTTCAATTGGCCTATAAGTATGTATTCTGCAGTATGAATACTCTGCTACATGTATATTCTGTATAGTTAGTAGTTGCTCAATGATATCTATTTTAAAATTTTCTCCAACATACCATGAAACTGTTTCCTACCCTTTTCTGTTATCAACAGTTTTCGTATTATCTGCCACTTAGAAATTTTCTCAGAAAAAAAATATTTTGAGATAAGTTTTTTTTTTTCAAAATTTTGTCACAAGATAAGTAATATTAAAGTAATTTTTTGAGAATTAGAAAGGAGGTAGAGTCTGTTTTCCAGTATAGGCAATTATTATGATTGGGTAGAAGTATCTTCAAGCTAATATGAATATGAGTAAGCCCAACCCTGCTAAGACAAGAAGTGATGAGATAAACCTTCCAAAATAAGTGTTTAAAAAACCATAGACTTGTATACAATCAACCCTTAGTTTTGTGACTGTTCCTTCTTCAAGGCTGCCCTTGGTCTTCATTTAGATATCTTTTCTGTGTAGAATGGAGAATGTGTAATACTAGGTAGCTATTAAAAATCATGTTATAGAAGTGAATTTGTTCATTCAGGAAGCATTTATTGAGTATCTAATGTGCCAGCCATGATGCTAGATTGTAGGAATAAAAAGATGAACATAACACATTGCCCCCCCCCCCCTCAGGGAGGGAGACATCTGTGAAACTAAATAGTATTGATTACGATCCATGTTCTAACCATGGGTTTCCACAGAGGAGAGGATGATGCAGGAAAGGTGGTAGGTTAGGGAAGTGTTCACAGAAGGAATGATACTTGGGTTGGATCTTGAGGGAGTTTGCCAGGTGGAAAGCATTCCACCTAGCAAAGTCTTACTAAGCTCTCTTTTATATGGCTTACTCTTATTGTTTCCTATCTGCCAGATATTGTCTTCATGCTTGTCATGTAATAACTAATTTATTCTTCATAAGAATTCTATGAGCCCTGGACGGGTGGCCCAGTTAGTTGGAGCTCATCCCATACACCAGAAAGTTTGTGGGTTCGATTCCCGGTGAGGGCACATACCTAGGCTGCAGGTTGGATCCCAGGTCAGGGCACATGTGGGAAGCAACTGATTGATATTTCTCTCTCACATTCATCTCTCTCTCTCTCTCTCTCTCTCTCTCTCTCTCTCTCTCTATCTCTCTCTCTCAAATCAATAAACATATCCTTGGGTGAGGATTTTTTTAAAAAAAGGGAATATTGGTAATCTCCATTGAAAAAAAAGAATCCTGTGAGGTCAAAGCTGTTATTCCCACCATTTACAGATGAAGAAGCTAAGGCACCAAAAAGCTACAAAACTCCTGACATCATACAGCTAATTAAGTGGTAGAGCTGGAATTTGAACGAAGGCATTCCGTTGCTAAAACTCATGCCTTTAACCACTAAGTCATGCTCCCTCCCAGTAATGATTGTAGTAATATGCAAAGAGATGGCTACAGTGACCTTAATCAAGTTGTTCTGAAATGTGAAAAACTGGAAAGAACCCAGATATTCAACAACAGAACACTGGTTACTTAATTGTGATACATCTGTACAATAGAATACTCTGCAGCCATTAAAAATGCTGTAGGAGAATCATCAAGGATGGGAAAAATACTTATTTTATTGATTTTTTTAGAAAAGCCAGCTACTAGAAAACAGTATGATTTAATCTAAAGTGATGTGTGTGTCTCCACAGAGAAAAGACTGGAAGCTTATATTCATCCAGTAAATAATTATTGAGCACCTTCCAAGGAAGGGCCAGGCTAAATCCTGAGGATTCAGCTGTGACCAAAGCAGTCTTCCCTCTCAGGGCTTCCAGGGTCCTGGGAGGCACAGACAAGTGACAGACAAGGCAGTTACAGCAGTGTGCTTAGTGCAGTGTGGGAGGGGCACAGGTTGCAATGGGAGTACAGAAGGTGGACAGCTTTCCTGGCCCGAGGGAGTCACAGAAAGCTTACTAGGGAAGGTATGCTTACACGGAGACTTGAATGACAGGTGAACGTTACCTAGGCTAATGATGTAGTAGGACAGAACAATTAGAAAAAAAGATCAGTTTTCATTGTCTAAACTCTATCCCTTCACTCTCAAAATTAAAACTGTATAACTTCACAAATTTGTTTTTATTTCGTAGTTATAAACCAGGCCCACCAAATAATTATTATGATAATCTCACTAGTAATGGCAAAAACTACATTTTTGGTAACATGCCAGACATGTGGTATAAATAGGCATTTTTTGAGCAGACACTAAATTGAGTAAAAAATGCTAACTGTTGTCTCAATGTAACATATCAAGCTTTTTTCGCATGTAACTTATGCCAAACTGTATATGAAGTTTTATATGGCAAGCACTAGAATTTTCTTTTCTTTAATAGTATCCATAAGACACAAGTTATTACAATGTCCATCATACAGTGAGTACTTAATAAATGTTGGCTCATTTCTACCCTGGAATTATGTTTCCAAATATGTGTGCTTTATAGTGATTTAGAGAACAATGTCTTGACAAATGCCATAATTCAAACTAAGCTACCTCTTTATTTAAAAAAAAAAGATAGCCCAACATCTGTGACATAAAACTGGGTCCTTTTAATGTGCGACCATTATTTTTAAGTTCTTTAGCAATAAAGAGGATAAGGTAATAAGTTAATTGAAAAAATATCGATGCATACTGACACACCTGTCACCACCAGCAGGTAGCTTATGTAGCTGGTCTTTTTGAGCTGAAATCCCCTTGGTAGTTATAGTTGAGAAAGCTTTTGTAACCACCTGTAAGTTGAGTTAGGTGCCTGTTCTCGGTGCTCTCCTGGAACACTGTGTATACCTTTATCATAGCACTTATTGACTATCTCAAATTGGAGTAACATATTGTCATGCTTCTCCTCCAGTAGAAATTGAGCCTTTTAAAGGACAGGGATTGTAACTTGGGGCTCAGCTCAGTGTCTGGCATACAGCAGGCACTTAATATAAATTTGCTAAATAAGTCAAAGTAGACACTAGATCTGTTTCTTTGCATAGGAGAAGAAGCCATTAGGAAAAAAAATGAAACCTGTATTTGCGTAAGGTATATTCACCAAAGACGTAGGTACCTCAAACCCAAGAGAAATAAAAGGTATGATTTTTTTAAGGTAGCCTTGACATGTCCCAGTGCCCTCTTGACCTGAGTTAAAATGTATATATTGGGCCCTGACCAGGTAGCTCAGCTGGTTAGAGCATCGTCCCAATATGCCAAGGTTGCAGGTTTGATCTCCTGTCGGGGCACATACAAGAAGCAACCAATGAATACATAAATAAGTGGAGCAACAAATCGATGTTTCTCTCTCTCTCTCTCTCTCTCTCGCCCTCTCTCTCTAAAAATAAATATTTGAAAAAGTATATATTAGCTGAAAGATATATTGGCACAATTCTATAAAGTGTTCTGGTAATACATTAATCATATATTATTCTATCTTTCCTCCTTGTCCAGGATTTGTGCCATTCTCATTGTGAGGAGTCCATCATCCAAAACAAGATCATGACTATTATCAACTGCTTTATTAATTCCAGTATTCCACCAGCTTTACAAATTGACATTCCATTAGAGCAAGCCCAGAAGATTCTTGAACACAGGAAGGAGTTAGGACCATATATATTTAGAGAGGCACAGGTAAGAGATCAGGGCATATGGCTAAACATATTTTTAAATAGACTGATAACCTAGATATTCTTTTAAAGCTTTTGTGTTATTCATTTTTGGCAAGGCTCCAATCCTCTTAATACTGGGACTTATCCTATTTAATTAAAAAAAAATTTTGTATATGCCACAGAACATAAGAAACTAGTAATTAACTATTTTGTTGTTGATAATGTACAGTAAATACAATCAGTAAATACTGTACTTTGACTTTGCATGGTTATCATTTTTTGTTTCTAATTTAGAAAACAAGCTAATTCCTCCTTCCTTTCCCACCATTTATATTTCCTTTTAAAATATCTGCTACCACAAAAATGTGTGGAATATGTGTCCCAAGATTTGTGTATTTTTAAAGATTGGAATATTCACATAGCTCATAAAATAAGTGAGAGGAGATTTAAGTACCCGACCAACATAAAGTACACAAGCTCATGAAAGGAAAATCATGCCTGTTAACCTGCTCACGTTACTTCATTTTAAGATAAATAATAGAAAACAGTGATTTGGTGAACATAATTTATTTGCATTTGAAAAGCCTTTTACTGATGTTGTTCCTGAACAATGATTAAGAAAAATAAATTATAATAGAGGTAATAGGGAAGGCCATGTCATGACTTAAGTGATATGAAACAGAGATTTAGGGTATGATTGCCCTTGAGCATGGAAAAAGGCCATTACTCCTTAACGTTCATTTGTGAGCCAGCTGTGTTCTAAGTCCTCTGAGGAACTGAAAGTGGACTCACAATCCAAATTATGCATTAAAATAGGCGAAAATATAGAGGAATGATTGAGGATGTGCTAGAGAGAAGTAAGGAAAACACGGTGCCAGAATTGTAGCATCTGTTAATGAAAAGATCTGAGAGATCACTTAGCCTAGTCTAGGTCTGCTGATAACCAGGCCAGGGCCTGCCCATCTAGATCAAAGACCTTGAGTCTGACGGTGAACGTCTGGAGCTGCTTACCCGGTTGGTTCACCACACTGGCCAGGGCTTGCTGCAGTGAATTTATTGGAGTCCTCTAGTTTATGCCTTCTACCTGATTTCCTAAAATGGAGTCCCAGGCCCATCTCTTAAATATGGACTTTGGAGCATCAGGAAAGTAAGAGACTATTTATTTGGGGGCCTTCCCAAATCTGTTATTCCTCTTGTGTTTCCTAAGGAAGCTCAGAGAACGACAAGCCAGGAGTCTGGTTGCCGTCTTCACGTCTTCCCTCTCCTGTGTTCCCTCACCCTCAGATCCCCAGTCCCTACACGTATCCCTTTGTCTCCTTGTTATCTGTCATTCCATTCACTTCTCTCCAACTTCATGCCACTACCTCAGTCCGCATCTGCAACGTCTCATAAAGATCACCAAAATTCCCTGCCTCTAGGCTCTCGAAACCATTTAACTTGCTGCAGAGAGAGCCGTCTTTTTCAAAATGTATACCTGATCATGTCACTTCTCTGCTTTCAGTTACAATTACTCCCCAACATTCTCAGAATGGAGACCATACTCCTTCCTACATGTCTCTCTAACCACCTCTCTTACCACTTACCTCCCAGTCTTACTGAAATAGTTATGGTTCCATAAAGTGGCCTTACTCTCTTCCCTCCTGAGCTTTTTGTAGTATCTTCTCTTTCTTGTGGTTTTTTTTTTGTTGTTGTTGTTGTTTTTTTTATAATATCCTGTATTTGTCCCTGTCAGAACACTCTTTACACAAAATTGAGAATGACTATTCTCATGCCTGACTTTCCCATTAGACCGTAAGGTCTTTGAGGGCAGGGACTGTTTCTCACTTTCCTTTGCGGCCTGAATACCTGGCACAGAAGAGACACTCAACGACATTTTTGAACATATGAATGAATGATGCGAGAGGAGACCTCGCACAACAGAAAGAAGTAAGACCCAATCAAAAACGAGAAGCGACGTTGAGCGAAGGGCTAAATAGTAAATTAAAAACTGTTGCCTGTTTTACTATTGTTATCAGTGTAGTCTCGGCCTGTCCCCCACCTGCATCCTTCATCACTCAGCCAAAGTTCTCATCCCTGGACCTTTTTACTCATACTAAAGCCATTGTCCATCTGCTGGCAGTGAGCAAAATCATTCTATATTTATTAAAACAGTGTCTTGCCCTGGCTAGTTTGACTTGGTGGTTAGAGCATTGGCCTAAGGACCGAAAGGTCAAGGGTTAGATTCCCGGTCAAGGGCACATACCTGTGTTGCAGGTTCAATCCCCAGCCCTGGTTGGGGTCATGCAGGAGGCAACCAATTGATGTGTCTCTCGCACACTGATATTTCTGTCTCCCTCCTTCACTTCCACTCTGTCTAAAAAAAATCAATGGAAAAATATCCTCAGGTGAAGATTAACAAACAAACAAACAAACAAACAAAGCAAAACATTTTCTTACCTACAATTTGATTATCTTTTTTGTTGTTGTTAATCCTCACCCAAGGATATTTTTCCATTAATTTCCAGATAGAGTGGAATGGAGGGAGGGAGAGAGTGAGAAAGAGAAACACCGATGTGAGAGAGACACATCAATTTGTTGCCTCCCGCATGACCCCAACCCAGGTATGTGTCCTTGACTGGAATCAAACCCAAGACCCTTTGGTCTGCAGGCCGATGCACTAACCACTGAGCAAAACTGGCCAGGGCCAGTTTGGTTATCTTTTAAGGTTTTGGAGGTACAGGGTAATTTTCATGAATAGCACATAAGTTATTAACCTAAAATCTTAATTGCAACCTTTAGAAATCGAACAATTTTTTGTCTGCCTTTGAAAAATCCTGTGTTGGTT
This sequence comes from Tadarida brasiliensis, assembly GCA_030848825.1. Classification (NCBI taxonomy): domain Eukaryota; kingdom Metazoa; phylum Chordata; class Mammalia; order Chiroptera; family Molossidae; genus Tadarida; species Tadarida brasiliensis. The sequence continues at coordinate 40,773,511 of CM061272.1, read as the reverse complement.
AGGTGACTTCTACTGGAAGGCCTTTTAGATGGAAATAAATATGTTTGAGTGTTGGGAATGATAGGTTTTGGAGAGATAACTGAAAAGTAGGGTCAATAGTTGGTAAATAGAGAAGGAGGGGTAGTTGAGTTTAAGATGTTCACATAAAAACTGTCATGATCTCTGAACAGTGGAGTGGGGGATTACTGAATTAAATGCATGGCAGGTAAATGAAAAAAATGTAAAGGCCTGCATTTTATCAAATAAAGTATCTCTAGCTTTTGTGTTCACAATCCCAAGAGACTACAGAATTCACTGACAAAGTTGTCTTTTAAAAGGAGTAAATAATTTTAGAATTACTAATAATATCCATGTACAGAAAAGAGGAGTAATGAAGCATACTAATTCAGGACTCTGCTGATCACTGCAGCATTTACTTTTTAAAATTCTTCTTTTCCTCGGAAGAGTTGGCTTGGAGCCTAATGGGATGGTTCATTTTTCTCCAGGGCATTAGGGAAAGGCCATTCCTAGCAACAAAATGTTGGACTTGATCTGATGTGGCAAGTCCTACCTTCTTGGAAGTAATATATGCCTCTGGAACTAATGGAAAAACTTGGCATGGGAGTTTGAGCAACAATTCTTATCTCTATAAATATCACAATTAATCACTTACTGTAGAGTGTCCTCATAGAAAGCATTTGTCCAGGATACCACTCTGCTTTTTAAATGTTACTTTTCTTGCTCTCACATAAAAGAGAGATTGTATCATTTAAAAGTTACTCAAGATTTATTCTTAGATCTGCAGCTTTGTTTAAGAGCTTTTCCAGAGGTAAATGGTATTTCCTTTCTCTAAAAGAAAGAGAACGGGAGGGGGAAGAGGAGTTCCCCTTGATGGACTGAATATTTGGAATACTTGCATAAAACAGCAGAGTGTGTGGCAGATCAGCTAGTATATGTTTTAAAAGAAAACATAAATTTCTTATTTAAAAAGACCTAATGGATTCTTTATTAATACAATCAATTGGTTAGGGAAACATAAAGAATAAAGTGACTTTTAAGTGTATTTAAGAATGTGTGTGTGTGTGTGTGTGTGCGCGCGCGCACGTGTGTGTGTTTTAAAGAAAGACTTCTCATTGGTAGTAAAAAACATTGATGATAAGCATGTGCTGAGCTAAACTATACCAAGATGTCTGGAGACAATAAGTTGGAGGAAACATGCTGTATATTAAAGATAGAATAGTTAATCCATTATTATGGTGAATTAGAGTTTAAAATGGTACATTTGTATAAAATTGTAATCTGAGACATACTTTGTTTTTTATACAGATGACAATTTTTGGAGTTCTGTTTAAATTTTGGCCTCAGTTTTGTGAGTTTAGGAAGAACTTAACTGATGAAAAAATTATGAGTGCTTTAGAGAGAAGAAAAGAATATAATAAGCAGAAAAAGAAATTGACAGTTTCAGAAGATGAAAAATTTGTAAAGGTGAGACAAGACTCATTCTGGGTTTAATCAGACTTATAAAAGGTATGTGATGTGTGTGAATTTATAGAGAAATTTCGGCCAGAGAAAAATATAGTAAACTTACAGAATACAAACTTTAGTGGCTTTTAAGCCTTCAGTTGGAGGTATAAGACTTCGTTTTGAATTCCTTAAAATTCATCTCAAATGTCATCTCTTCTATGTGAAGGCTTCCTTGACACTCTCCTAGGTACCTTACACAACTCACATCCACTGTAGTCACATGTAGGAACCTCTCTTGGGGAACACTTTATATTGTCCTGTGAATACGTTTTTGTATTTGTTGTCCTCACTGGACTGAGATCCTCAAGGATAGTATCTGGCTTATTCATCTGCACTTACACCAGTGTCTAGCACATGCTCAATTATTAATAATTGTTTACTAAATGAATGAATGAACAGATATTATGTATTCAGTACATAATATTACCCTCCCCATCCCAACAGCAACCATTATTAATTTTGGGATATGTTCTTCCATCTCTTTTTAAAGATAGTGTTTTACAAACAAATATGAATTCATAAACAACACAGAGGATTATTTTGTACATATTTTAACTTACATAAATGGTACCATATTATATTGGTCTGCGAAGGCTACCATAAGAAAATTCCACAGAATGATTGGCTTAAACCAGAAACACTAGAAATTCATTTTCTCACAGTTCTTGAGGCTAAAAGTCCCAGATCAAGATGCCAGCTGATTCAATGTTTGATGAGAGCATGAGAGCTCTCTTCCTACTTTATAGATTGCCACCTTCTCCCTGTATCCTCACAAAGTGGGGATAGAAAGTAATCTCCCTCTCTATCTCCCTCTCTCTTCCTCTGCTTATAAGGCCACAATCCCTTTGGATTAGGGCTCCACCCTTATGATCTCATTTAACTTTAATGATCTCCTACAGACCCTATCTCCAGATACAGTCACACTGGAAGTTAGGACCCTAGTATGTGAATTTGGGGGACACAATTCAGTCTATAGCATATATTGTGCAACATGTCTTTCTACATCTTACTTTTTAAACTCAATTTTTGCACTTTGAGTCCACCTACACAACCATACTTGGGTCTAGTTTATTCAATTTAATTGCTGCATACTCTTCCTTTATGTAAACTAATATACTAATTTATTAGATTATTTCTCTATTGTTGAATATTTGTCTCCAGTTTTCACTTTACAAACAGTCTTTAGACAACATTCCTGTAAATGTTTCCATGTTAATGTATATAATTTCTTTTTGAATTGCTGAGTAACAGAGTATGTGTGATTTTAGCAGAGTAGGTGCTACCGTTGTGGTTTCTCTGTGAATGTGTCCGTTTGTATTTCTACCAGCAGTATATGAGAATATGGCTTTCCCCCATTTGGTAGTCCCCATTTAGTATTTCAGACTTTAAAATTATTGCCAATATGATGACGAAAAAATAGTATTCATCATTGATAATGCATTTATTTACATTTTCCTATTTATAAGTAAGGTGGAGCAACCTTTCACATGTTACCTGACTATTCAGATATTTTGATCAGTATTGTAATGAACCTGTAGGTCAGTTTGGGGAGAACTGATATCATAACAATAGTATGTCTTCCAATCCATGAACACAGTATATCTCTACTTAGTTCTTTAATTTCTCTCAGCAATGATTTATAGTTTCCAATGACAGTATTTTGTAAAATTTATTCCAAAGTATTTTATATTTAAAATAGTGCTATTGCTGGATAGACCTGGAGAATATTATGCTAAGTGAAATAAGCCAGTCAGAGAAAGACAAACACCGTATGATTTCACTCATATGTGGAATCTAATGAACAAAATAAACTAACAAACAAAATAGAAACAGACTCATAGATAGAGAACAGACTGACAGCTGTCAGAGGGGCGGTGTGTTGTGGGGCTGGGTGAAATGGTGAAGGGATTAAGCAAAAAAAAAAAAAAAAAACCTCATAGACATAGACAATAGTATGGTGATTACCAGAGGGAAAGGGGGATGAGTGGAGGTAGAAGAGAGTGATGGGAGGATAAATGGTGATGGAAGGAGACTTGATGGGGTGGTGAACACACAATACCATACATAGATGATGTATTATAGAATTGTACACCTGAAACCTGTATAATTTTATTAACTAATGTCACCCTAATACATTCAGTATGAAAGGAAAAAAAATAATTCTGTTGCTATGATATTTTTAAATTTCAAATTCCAAATGATATTTTGGGAAAAAAATTATTTTGAAATATCACAGGAAGTTGCAAAGATAGTAGACAAGTCCCATTGTAACCTTCCCCCAATTTCCCCCAATGGCTACATCTTACAACAGTAAAAACAGGAAATTGACATTGATAAAAGATGTTTGTATAGTTCTATGCCATTTTATCACGTGTAGATTCAAGTAAACAACACTGCATTCAAGATGAACCACAAATATCTCCCTTGTGACTGTAAGTCATATCCACCCAAGTATCCCTAATGTCTACCAGCCACAAATCTGTTCCCCATTTATATAATTTTGTCATTTTGAGAATGTCATATAAATGGAATCATACAGGATGTGCCTTTTGAGACAGGCTTTTTTCACTTGACATAAATGCCCTTGAGATCCATCCAAGTTGTTGGGTATATCCATAGTTCATCCTCTTTTTTTTTTTTTTTTTTTAAAAAAACCTTGAAAGCACTTTATTGGCTCACCTACTTAAAAAGATGAAAAGTATACTGGCTTCAGTAGTTTCACTTAGACCTTATTCTCTTTCATTTTAAAATTAAAATTAAATTTTTTCCATCACCATTTATCCTCCCTATACCCTCTTCAACCTCCACCCCCCCTGCAATCACCACACTTTTGTCCGTGTCAATTAGTTCTTTCTCTTTTTTATTTCTTTTTTGCTCAATCCCTTCGCCCCTGCATGCAGTCCACCCCCACCTTGAAAGCTGTCAGTCTGTTCTCTGTCTGAGTGTTTCTGTTTTGCTTGTTAGTTCATTTTGTTCATTAGATTCCACATATGAGTGAAATCATATGGTACTTGTCTTCCTATGACTGGCTTATTTCACTTAGTATAATGTTCTACAGGTCCATTCATGCTGTCACAAAGGTAGAATTTCCTTCTTTTTTATGGCTGAGTAGTAGTCCATTGTGTAAATGTACCACAGCTTTTTTATCTACTCATCTACTGATGGACACTTGGGCTGTTTCCAAATCTTGGTTATTGTAAATAGCACTACAATGAACATAGGGGTGCATATATTCTTTTGAATTAGTGTTTTGATTTTCTTTGGATAAATTCCCAGAAGTGGAATCACTGGATCAATAAGAAAGTTCTATTTTTAATTTTTTGAGGAAACTCCATACTGCTTTCCACAGAAGCTGCACCAATCTGCATTCCAAACAGTGCATGAGAGTTCTCTTTTCTCCACATCCTGGCCAACACTTGTTATTTGTTGATTTATTGATGATAGCCATTCTGATAGAGATGAAGTACTATCTCACTGTGGTTTTAATTTGCAGCTCTCTGATGATTAGTGAAATTGAGCATCTTTTCATATGCCCATTGGCCATCTGTATGTCCTCTTTGGAGAAATGTCTATTCAGGTCCTTTGCCCATTTCTTAATTGGATTGTTTTATGAGTTGTGTTGTATATATTCTTTATAAATTTTGGAAATTAAGCCCTTATCAGATGTATCATTGGCGAATATGTTCTTCGATTTAGTGGTTTGTCTTTTCATTTTGTTGATGGTTTTCTTTGTTACGCAAAACTTTTTAGTTTGATATAGTCCCATTTGTTCAGTTTTTCTTTTGGTTCCCTTGTTAGAGGAGCTGTATCAGAAAAAATATTGCTACAAGAAACATCCAAGATTTTACTGCCTATGTTTTCTTCTAGGATTGTTATGGTTTCGAGTCTAACATTTAAGTCTTTTTTCTTTTTTTAAAAAAACTTATCTTTATTGTTGAATGTATTACAGATATCCCTCCTTTTTTCCCCATTTACCCTCTCCTCCTCACTCCTGCCCCCTCCTGCCTTCCCCACACAATTTTCTGTGTCCATTGGTTATGCATATATGCATATAAGTTCTTTGATTTATCTCTTCCTGCCCCCCCTTCCCTTTGAGGTTCATCAATCTAACAACCAATTTGTACTTCCTAATCCCGTCACCTTTTTCACCCATCCCCACAAATCCCCTCCTATCTGGCAACCAATAACAAGTTCTCTGTATCTATGAGTCTGTTTCTGTTCTGTTTGTGCATTTTTTTTTTTAATCCTCATCCAAGGATATTTTTCTATTTATCTTCAGATAGAGTGGGAGGGAGAGAGAGGGAGAGAAAGGAAGAGAGAGAGAGAGAGAGAGAAACATCAGCGTGAGAGGGACACATCGACTGGTTGCCTCCCTCATGACCCCGACCAGGGCTGGGAACAAACTGAAACCGAGGTATGTGCCCTTGGCAGGAATCGAACCCGTGACTCATCTGGTCCACAGGCCGACACTCTACTGCTGAGCCAAACTGGCCAGGGCTGCTTATGCATTTTTGGTAGATTCAATTTTTGATAGATAAGTATTTATTGCCATTTTGTTGTTCATATTTTAGTTCTTCTTCTTCTTCAAGAAGACACATCAACATTTCATGTAATACTGGTTTGGTGGTGATGAACTCCTTTAGCTTTTTCTTGTCTGGGGAGCTCTTTATGTGTCTTGGATTCTAAATGATAGCTTTGCTGGGTAGGTCCTTCCTTGCTTTTCATCACTTTGAATATTTCTTGCCACTCCCTTCTGGCCTGCAAAGTTTCTGTTGAGAAATCAGCTGACAGTCTTATGGTAGCTCTGTTGTAGGTAACATAGCTCTTCTCTTGCTGCTTTTAAGATTCTCTCTTTGTCTTTAATCTTTTGCATTTTGATGATGACGTGTCTTGGTGTGGACCTCTTTGGGTTCATCTTGTTTGGGGCTCTCTGTGCTTCCTGGGCTTGTATGTCTGTTTCCTTCACCAAGTTAGGGCAGTTTTTTGTTTTGTTTTGTTTTGTTTTGTTTTTTTTTATCCTCACCCGAGGACATTTTTTCATTTTTTGTTCAGATAGAGTGGGAGGGAGAGAGAGAGAGAGAAACATCAACGTGAAAGTGACACATCGAGGGGCTGCCACACGCACGACCAACCAGGGCCGGGGACAAACTGCAACCGAGGTACATGCCCTTAGTGGGAACCGAACCCAGGTCTCTCTGGACCGCAGGCCGACGCTCTAACCGCTGAGCCAAACCGGCCAGGGCTAGGGCAGTTTTTTGTCATTATTTTTTCAAATAGGTTTTCAACCTCTTGCTCTCTCTCTTCTCCTTCTGACACCCCCATGATGCAAATATTGGTATGCTTGAAGTTGTCCCAGTGGCTCCCCACACTATCCTCATTTTTTTGGATTCTTTGTTCTGGTTGAGTGTCTTTTGCTTCCTTATATTCCAAATCAATGGTTTGCTACTTGGCTTCACCTACTCTACTATTGATTCCCTGCAAATTATTCTTTTTATTTTTTTTCAGTTAGTGCATCTTTCATTTCTGACTGATCCTTTTTTATGCTCTTCAGGTCCTCACTAAGTTCCTTGAAATTCTCACTAAGTTCCTTGAGCATTCTTATAACCAGTATTTTGAACTCTGCATCTGTTAGATTGCTTATCTTCATTTCATTTAGTTCTTTTCCTGGAGTTTTGTTCTGTTCTTTCATTTGGGACATGTTTCTTTGTCTCCTCATTTTGGCTGCCTCCCTGTGTTTGTTTCTATGTATTAGGTAGAGTTACTATGTCTCCTAGGCTTCCTAGGATGGCCTATTGTAGTAGGTATCCTGTAGGGTCCAGTGGCACAGCCACCCTGATCACCCAGCTGGGCCCTTGAGATACACCCCTCGTGTGGACTGTACACCCTTCTGTTGTAATTGAGTCTTGATTGTTGTTGGCATGTCAATGGGAGGGATTTATCAGGCTGATCAGCTGCAAGGATTGGCTATGTCTACTGCCCACTGACCTCTGACTCTCTTGGAGGATCAGCTGTGCAGGGGCCCACCACACAGAGCAAGACTTACTTCAGCAGGGCTCTGATACCCACTCCTTGAGTGTGTTGCTTGTGAAGGTGGTTGGGTAGTGGTGCTTCGACATGGTCTGAAGCTGTCTACTGGGTATGCTGGCTCTGGGGAAAGGTCAACCATGACCTGTGTTCTACCTGGGGCCACCCGGTATAAGCAACAAAGTTATCTGCAGATGGCTGCTTCTTGTGCTGGGCTTGGAGGTGCCCAGGCAAAGCCAAGTTGTGAACCAAAGCTGGCTGCTTTTAGTGCCAGGCCTGGGGCCACTTAGCAAGAGGTACGGTGCTCACTGAGATCAGATGCTGCTTGTTTGAGAGAATTTAGGAAAATCTGAAGCAGAAGCCAAGACAGGCCAATCCTATGGTAAAGCCACTGGAAATAGTTTGTGTAGGCCCAAAAGTTGGGTGGGGCAGGGCCTCAGGGAATCACCAGGGTAGGGCAAACATGTGAGCCAGGTTGCTGGAGTCCCAGATATGATGCCCATCTGCCGGGCCCATGGAGAAAGGGCTCACCAAAGGAAAAACAGCCTCCACCAGCACATCTGTCCCAGAGAAAGCTGCCTTTCCAGTTCTCACCCCAATGCCAAACAACTCAGTTCTTCCTCATATGCCTCTGGTGCCTTTCAAGCTGCCCACGCTGGAGCCTAGAGGGAGCAAGTCTGAGTAAGTCTGTGTGCAGGACCTTTAAGAGGAACTGCCTGGGGCTCCAGAAGCCTCAGCCTCTCTCAACCTCAATTCCCACTGGTTTTTACAACCAGAAGTTATGGGGACTTTGCTTCCTGGCACTGGAATCCTGAGCTGGGGGCCTGGTGTGGGACCAAGAGACCCTCACTCCTCAGGGAAGACCTTAACAGCCAAGGTATCCCTCTTGATTTTTATCTGCCATATGTGGGTATCAGACCAGACCTTCTGTACCTCCTCTCCTCCTACCAGTCTTGATGTGGCTTCTTTTTTAATTTCGTAGTTGTAGGACTTCCATTCTGCTTGATTTCAGGCACTTCTGAATGATCATTGTTCTGTAGTTTAGTTGCAATTTTTATCTAGTTGTGGGAGAAGGCACGTACTACATTTACCTATGCCACCATCTTGACCAGAAGTTTCTAACATTTAAGACTTTAATCCATTTTGAGTTTATTCTTGTGTGTGGTGTAAGGAGGTGGTCTAGTTTCATTTCTTTTACACATATCTGTCCAATTTTCCCAACACTGTTTATTGAATAGTCTATCTTTACCCCATTGTATGTTTTTGCCTCTTTTGTCAAATATTAATTTACTCTAATGCTGTGGATTTATTTCTGGGCTCTCTGTTCTGTTCCATTGATGTATATGTCTGTTTGTATGCCACTACCATGCTGTTTTGTTTGTTTTTTAATTTTTTTCCTTTATTGATTTTAGAGAGAGGAAGGGAGAGGGAGAGAGAGAGAGAGAGAAACATTGATGAGAGAGAACATCGATGGGCCGCCTCCTGCATGCACCCCACTGGGGATCGGGCCCACAACCTGGGCATGTGCCCTGACCGGGAATCGAACCGGCGACCTCTTGGTGCATGGGTTGACACTCAACCACTGAGCCACATCGGCCGGGCTACCATGCTGTTTTGATTACTTTGGTCTTATAGTATGGTTTGATAGTAGGTAGCATGATTCCTTCAACTTTGTTTTCTTTCTCAATATCACTGTTGCTATTTAGGATCTTTTGTGATTCCGTATGAATTTTTGGAATATTTGTTCTAGTTCTGTGAAATACTCCATTGATATCTTGATAAGAACTGCACTGATTGTGTTGCCTTCTACTGTAACTTGTTTTCTGAGAAAAAAATATACAATGAAGAGACTATCCCAGATACCACATTGCTGGCAGAGATGTGGTGAAAAGGGAGCTTTCTGATGTTGCTAGTGAAAATATAAAGTGTTATGGCCATATGGGAAAGTATATAGCAGTTGAAAACAAAACATATTCCATCTCATCAGCAATCCAAACTTGGGACCTTGTCTTATAGAAAAAAACAGTACCAATATGTAAAGAATGATGAAGAGTGTGATGTTTATTTCAGCGGTGTTTATGATGGCCAAAAAGAATAATCAGGGTAAAAACCCATTAAAGTGAATGCCTGGATGGATTACGATTCATTCACATTATGTGATAACATTCAAGCTTTGAGGAGAATCAATTATTGCCACATAAGGTGACTTGGAGAAGTTTCTTGAGATATTGTCAAGTGACAAAAGACACAAAATGAAAAAATGATTTCAATATGAATCCATTTTTGTACACCAGACAATGGCAATACTAATAAATACTTAGACTAGCAGGAGTCTCACCAAGAGAAAAAAAAAAAAACTGCATTGAATTTGTAGATTGCTTTGGTTAGTATGGATGTTTTAGTGATGTTGATTCTTCCTATCCCCGGCTATGGTATATACTTCTTATTTGTATCTTCTTCAATTTCTTTCTTTAGTGTCTTATAATTTTCCAAGTACAGGTCTTTTATATCCGTGGTTAAATTTATTCCTAGGTATTTTGTTTTGAAGCAATTATGAATGGGATTGTTTTCTTAGTTTCCCTTTCTGCTGGTTTATTATTGGTGTATAAAAATGGAACTGATTTCTAGGTATTTATTTTGAGCTTTTTCTTGTTTCTTAAACTATGCCTGTACCCTGCCAGTGGATCAGTTGAGTGGAGCATAGTCCCATACACCAAAAGTTTGTGGGTTTGAATTCCTGTTGGGGCACATGTGGGAGGCAATGAATTGATGTTTCTCTCACATTGATGTTTCTCTCTCTCTCTCTAAAATCAATAAAAACATATTCTCAGGTAAGGATTTTAAAAAAACAAGAGAGAGGCCTGTAATCCTATGAATTTCTTTGGACTGCTTTCCCTGTGTCTCATAGATTTTGGGTTGTTGTGTTCTCATTTTCATTTGTTTCCAGGTATCTTTTGATTTCTCCCTTTATCTTATCGTTAACCCATTCATTGTTTAGTAACATATTATTTAGCCTCCATGTCTTTGTGTTTCAGTTTTTTGTGTGTGATTGATTTCTAGTTTCATACCATTATGGTCAGAGAAGATGCTTGATATGACTTCAGTCTTCGTAAATTTATTGAGACTTGTTTTGTGGTCTGTCCTAGAAAATGTTCCATGTGTACTTGAAAAGAATGTATATTCTGCTGTTTTTGGGTGAAATGCTCTGAAGATATCAGTTAAATCCATGTCCATTTGATCTATTGTTTCATTTAAGGCTGCCATCTCCTTATTGATTTTCTGTCTGGAAAATCTATCCATTGATGTCAATGGGGTGTTAAAATCCCTTACTATGACTGTATTACTGTCAATATCTCCCTTCGTGTCCATCAATATTTACTTATATTTAGGTGCTCCTATTTTGGGTGCATACATATTTACAAGGGTTATATCCTCTTGTTGGATTGCTCCCTTTATCATTATGTAGTGTCCTTATTTTCTCTTTCTATAGCCTTTATTTTAAAGTCTATTTTGTCAGATATAAGTATTGCTCTTCCACCTTTTTTTTCCTTTTCATTTGCATGAAATATCTTTTCCCATTCCTTTACTTGTAGTCTGTGTTTATCTTTCATTTTGAGGTAGGTTTCTTTTTTTTTTATCCTCCCCAAGGACATTTTTCCATTTTTTGTTCAGATAGAGTGGGAGGGAGAGAGAGAGAAACATCAACGTGAAAGGGACACATCAAGTGGTTGCCTCCCGCTCGACCCAACCAGGGCCAGGGACAAACTGCAACCGAGGTACGTGCCCTTAGTGGGAACCAAACCCGGGTCTCTCTGGACCGAAGGCTGACGCTCTACCACTGAGCCAAACCAGCCAGGCGAGGTAGGTTTCTTGAAGACAGCATGTATATGGGTTTTGTTTTCTTATCCATTAAGCTACCTTATCTTTTTTGATTGTAGCATTTAAGCCATTTACATTTAAAGTGATTATTGATAGGTATGTATTCATTGCCACTTTATTCTTTCAGGTATGTTCCTCTGATTTTTTTCCTTTTTCTTCTTCTTCTTTTTCTTCTTAAAGCAAGCTCTTTAAAATTTATTGTAGTAGTGATTCTTTGGTAACAAACTCCTTTAGCTTTTTCTTGTTTGGGAAGCTCTTTATTTATCCTTCAATTTTAAATGATAGTCTTGCTGGGTAATATAACCTAGGTTGTAGGTTTGCTTTTCATCACTTTGAATATTTTATGCCAATCCTTTCTGGCCTGAAATGTTTCTGTTGAGAAATCAGTCTAATGGGAGCTCCCCTATAGATAACTAACTGCTTTCTCATGTGGCTTTTAAGATCTCTCTTTGTGCCCTGGCTGGTGTGGCTCATTTGGTTGGGCATTTTCATGTGCACTGAAAGGTTGCTGGTTCAATTCCTGGTCAGGGCACATGCCCAGATTGCAAGCTCGATCTCCAGTGGGGGAATGGGGACATACAAGAGACAGCCGATTGATGTCTTACTCTCACATCAATGTTTTTCTCTCTCTCCCTATCCCTTCCTCGCTCTCTAAAAATCAATTTAGAAATTCTTTAAAAAAAGAGAAGATTCCCTCTTTGTCTTTAACCTTTGCCATTTTAATTTTGATGTATCTGGGTGTGAGCTTCTTTGGGTGCATCTTGTTTGGGACTTTCTCTGCTTCCTGGACTTGTGTGTCTTTTTCCTTCACCAGGTTAGGGAAATTTTTGGTCATTATTTCTTCAAATAGGTTCTTGATCCCTTGCTCACTCTCTTCTCCTTCTGATGCCCCTATGATGTAGATGTTGTTACACTTCATTTGTCCCAAAGGTCCCTTAAGCTATCCTATTTTTGCTATCTTGTCTTCTAAATCACTTACTTGATCCTCTCCTTCATCCAACCTACTCTTTATTCCTTCCCATGTATTCTTTATTTTACATATTTCATTCTTCATTTCTGACTGGTCCTTTTTTATGGTTTCTATGCCCTTTTTCATGCTGTTGAGCATCCTTATAATCATTACTTTGATCTCTAAATCTGATAAATTGCTTGCCTCCCTTTCATTTAGCTCTTCTTCTGGAGAATTCTCTTGTTCTTTCATTTGAGCCCTATTTCTTTGTCTCCCCATTTGGGCTGCCTCTGTGTGTTTGTTTCTATGTATTTGGTAGATCTGCTATAATTCCCAGTCTTGATAGGTTGGGTAGGTTGACCTTATGTAGTAGGTGTCCCGTGTGACCCAGTGGCACATTCTCCCTGATCACCTGAGCTGGGTGCTCTTGTGTGGATTATGTAGGCCTCCCTATTGTAATTGAGTCTTGATTGCTATGGACTCATTCACGTGTGGGATTGACCCTCAGGTTGGCTGACTGTGAGGCTCAACCACCAACACAGTGTGCAAGCTGCTGTGCAGGTTCTGATCACACAAAGAGCAATTTGCCTCAGCAGGTTTTGGTGCCTGCCAACATCTCCCTTAGGATATACCACTTGTGAAACTAATTGTATCCTAGGGTGATGCCGTCTGAAGCTGGTCATTGGTTGTGTTGGTTCTGGGGCCTCTTGGAAGGCTCTGGTGCAGGCCAATTTCTGATGCTGCCTGTGACTGGCCCTGGGAAACCTGTTTGGAGCTATCAGTGAATCACTGTGGCTGCCTCTGATTTGTCTGGGTTCATGCAACATGAACCAAGCTGTCTTTTGCCAGCACTGGGCCTGGGGGCAGGTCAGCAAAAGTTCCCAAGCACCCAGATATCTACCTCCTCATGCAGACTGCCTGTTAGACTAAGTCACTGAAAGATCCTCTGGCTAGCCTCCTCAGAAGGGCATAAGCTCTGCAGGGTGTGGTGAGAGGGATTCCAGTAGGTGGGGCTATTACTTTTCCCCAGGCTGGTTCCTCATGAAGGGGTGCTCCACCCAAGAATGATGACCTCTGCAATATGGGGGGAATTACTCAGCACAGGGATCCTGGTGGCTGACCCTTCAGCTCTCCAGAGCCACCATCCCCAGACTCCCCTCACACAGCTCTAGTGTGCTCTGGCCTCCCTTTGCTGGATCCCAGAGTGACTGACTGTGAATGAAATTTTTTGTGTTGGCCCTTTAAGAGGGTGCCTATGTCTCTAGACATCTCTCCCTGGTGAACAGAAACCTGGCTGCTTTTCACAGCCAGACATTATAAGGGTGCCTCTTTCCAGCTCTGGTGCTCTGGGCTGTGGAATCTGGCTTGGGGTTTAGACCACATACTTCTCAGGGGGAACCTCAGCTGCTGCCTGTGGGAGTGAGGCCAGCCCTCTTGCGCCTCTGTACTTCCTACCAGTCTCTATATGGCTTCTTCTGTAAATCCTTGGTTGTAAGGCTTCTCTTCAGCTAGTCTTCAGTTGGTTATTCAAGGTTATTTTTCTATAATTTAGTTGTAATTCAAGTTTGGTCCTGGGAGGAAGTTAGTGTAGCTTCTACCTAATCCACTCCCATCTTCCACAGTTCATCCTCTTTATTGCTGAGTAGTGTTCCATGGTACATTTGTATCACAGGTTAGTTAACCACTCACTCACTGAAGAACATTTGAGTTGTTTCCTGTTTTGGGCTAATAATAAAATATAAATATAATCACTCCAGCTTTCTTCTTTGCTTTGTTTGAATACTTTCATTTAATAATAGATCTATTAAAATTTAGTTCATGTAACATAAAATTTATACTTTTAAAAAGTATAATTTTGTGCTTTTCATATATTCAGTCATGTAACCATCACTACTACTTAATTTTAGAATATTTTCATCACCCCCAAAATAACTATACCCATTAGCAGTCACTCCCCATTCCTCCCTCCCTCCAGCCCCTAGAAGCCATTAATCTACTTTTTATATCTGAGTGTTTCATATAAATGAAATCATACAATATGTGGCCTTTTGTGACTGGCTTCTTTCACTTAGCATAATATTTTCAAGGTCCATTAATGTTGTAGCATGTATCAATACTTCATTCTTTTCTCTTTTTCTTTCTTTTTTTTTTTTAAAGAGAGAGGAAGGGAAAGGGAGAGAGAGATAGAAACATTGATGAGAGAGAACATCGATTGGCTGCCTCTTGCATGTCCCCCCCACCAAGGATTTGGCCCACAACCTGGACATGTGCCCTGACCGAGAATCGAACCAGCGACCTTTTGGTGCATGGGTCAACGCTCAACCAGTGAGCCACACAGGCCGGGCTGTACTTTGTTCTTTTTATGGCCAAATAGTATTCCACTGTATGCCTATAATATATTTTGTTTATCTACTCATCAGTTGATGTACATTTGGATTGTTTTACCTTTGGGGCTATTATGAATAATTCTGCTGTGCATATTCTTGTACAGTTTTATATGTAGACATATGTTTTCATTTTTCTTGGGACCTAGAAGTTGAATTGTTGGCTCATATGGTAACTATATGTTTAACCTTTTGAGGAACTGCCAAACTACTCCAAAGCTGCAGAACCAGCTTGCTCTCCTTTGATGTCTGCATGGCATCTTTTTTTTATTCCTTTACTACCTATATCATTATTTTTTAATTAAATTTCCTCTAAACAGCATATAGTTGGGTCATGTATTTTTTTTTAATCTATTCTGCCAATCTCTGTCTTTTAATTTCTGTATTTAGTCTGTTTATCTTTAATGTAATTATTGATATGTTTGTTCCCTTTGTTTTTCATTTTTTTATTGTTTTCTTTGTCTTGCATTCATGTGGATTGCTTGTACATTTGTTGGAAATTTATTTTGCTGTATTTTTGTTCATATATTTTAGTGGTTGCTTTAGATATTACATTATATATACATAACTTATCAGTCTACTGGTGTTGACATTTTACCAGTTCAAGTAGAGTCTAGAAACTACCTATCTTTAAGTCCCTTTCCTGTCACCTGCTTATAATTATCTTAAATATTTCTTCAACATATATTGAGAACCACATCAGACAATTTAAAAATTTTTGCTTCAACCATCAAATATAAATTAGTAAACTCAAGGGGGTAAGAAAAGTCTATTCTGCTTACCTATACTTTTACTCTTCATTTTCTTTGTTTCTGATGTTCCAAGATTTATTATTTTAGCCTTTCTTTTCCCTATGCATAGGGTATTATTTCTCTCTTACTACTTTCAAGGTTTTTTTGTCTTCAGTTTTCAGAATTTTTATTAGGATGTGTCTTGTGTGGATTTCTTTGGGTTTATTTTGTTTAATGATTGCTCAGTTTCTTGAGCTTATAGGTTTATGTCTTTTGCCAACTTTGGGGGTGGATTTATATACATATTATATATGTATTATCCACTTCCTTTCTTATTCATATATATGATTTATATACCTATATGGTTCAGAAAGAAAGTGTGTATATATATATATATATATATATATATATATATATATATATATACACACACACACATACACACATACACACACACACACACATATGGGGGTTGACAAAAATAGGTTTACAGTTGTAATACAAATAAATAATATACAAATTAATGAACAATAATACAAGAATAAACTTTCACATTCTCACAACTGTAAACCTACTTTTGCCTAGCCCTGTATATATAATGTATCTGTCTATCTATCTATCTATCTATCTATCTATCTATCTATCTATCAATCAATCATCTGGTCAAATCTTTTCTCTCCTTTGGATACCTTCTAGCTCCATTTCTGAAAGATTTTTGTTTTTTTTCTTCAATCATTTTTAAATTCAGTTAACTGTCATGTTACATTCTCGTTTTTATATATTTTCCCTGAGTTTCTGGATTTATGGTTTGGAGTATTCTTTCATATATGCAAATGTTCATGTAGGAATATTTAATTCATTTTGGGCTCCTATGTTATAGTTTTCCTCTGATTCATGATTGGGTTTCTTGGAGAGTACTATCATTAAATAAAATGTTTTAGTTCTTATTTTCTTTTTTATTCTTATAATAGTTTTATATGGCTATCACCTACCATTTTCTGCTCATTTTGAAATGTCTTATATTTTTCTCAACCACCAATAATAGAGACATGGAACAGTCAGAACTCTTATATACTGTGGATGAGAGTGTAAATTGATAGTCACTTTGGAAAACTATTTGGCTTATCTGATAAATTAAAAGATGATAATAGACTTCAACTTAGCAAATCTACTTGTTTATACATATACTCTAGAGCAATTATGGACACATATATCAGGAGACACACACATGGTTTATAGCAACCATGTTTTCAATAGCAAAAAACAGGAAGCTATCCAAATGTCTATTAATCAGAGATTGAATAAATAAATTAATATAGTAGGATACTGTACTGTGCTGGAAATCAAATAAACTATAACCACAATAATAAACATGGATGAATATCACCAGTATAATGTTGAGTGAGAAAATCACAAAAGAATAGAACCAGTCAATTCTATTTATATAAAGTTCAAAAGCATACAAAACCAAGCAATATAAATATGGTAACCTATAAACAAGAAAAAGGAGTTGTTACAAAATTCAGTAAAGCAGTTACCTTTCTGGGTGAGGTAGAGATGGATAATGGGTTTGGGAGTGACACACAGTGGAACAAAGGTACTGATAATATTATATTTCCTAAGCTTTGGTGATATTGTTATTATTCATATCTTATGTATGTGTTATAAATATTTTATATGTATTTAATATTCTATAACATTAATATTTGAATGATGGAGAAACAAAGACTTTCAGAAGCATATATTTAGTAATGTTTTTTATCATCTGGAGATTGAGGGTATTTCCAGTATAGATTGGGAATAAAGGAAAAGATAAGAGCCAAAAAATAGGAGGAGGTGTCTATTTTGCATCAGAATCAGTTCTTCACAATATGTCTTCATATATTTTTGTTGTGTTATGAGTTCTGTAACCATGGGGCAAATTCATATTCATCCATTAATGAAATGTTATTAATGTTAAATATTATTTAGGGATTATTTATTTTTAAATTTTCCACAATTATTTCCCTTCCAATGAGTTAGATGATAAATGATAGATCAAAGAATACCAAATCTGATTTTTTCCTCAAACTATGCATCTGGCCCAATCTATGTAATCTGACAAGGAACAGACTTCACTAAATTAAAATCCTCACATTTACCTTCTCTGGTGCCTTGAGGCAAATCCATATCCAACTGGGCTGCATGAATGTGATCCTAAATTGATAGGCTCAGGAAGGAAAGATACTTGGATTGATTTAAGGTGGTGATTTTTAACCTTTTTTTTTTTTCTCATGGTACACATAAACTAATTACTAAAATTCTGCACCACACCAAAAATACATTTTTTGCTGATCTGACAAAAAAATATATATAATTCTGATTCATTCACACTGATGGCTATTGTTGTGTTGCCTGTTGACATTTTTTTTTTATTTAAGGGAAAAGAGGTCAGTGTTTCTGACTAAATAGTCAGGTATTGCATGTTTTAAAAATTCTTGCGGCGTATCAGTATGCCTGCTATGCACACTGGTTGAAAATTGCTGACTGAAGGGGAAAAAAAAATGTGTCTAACTTATGTATGCTTGGAGCTCTTGCCTGAATCCACCTATGGCATATGAATAACTTCATCAATCTCACATGAGCCTGGTACATTTTCTATTAATGTGGCCTAAATAGTCTCTCAATAGTGCTTTCAACCTAATCATTTTTTTAACTAGACTTTTATTGATCATCTACTACATAGAGTTTTATTGATTGTCCACTAAATATTGATCCCTACTAAATTTGCTAAGGATATGAATATGATTTACACTTAACTGAAAATGATATAAACAAACAAACAAAAACCTGAGATCACAGAAAATGGAGCAATTAATGATTTAAAGGGGAAAGGTGAAGGACCTCTAATAAAAGGAAAATTTGAATTAATCTTTCAAAGTATAATTTAAGCAAATGGTTCTAAATACATATTTATTAAATAAATGAATAAAGAAGTGAAGAGGATATAAAAAAGAGCTCTTAGTGTACCTCTCACTTTAAGGAAGAACTTCACAGCTAGGTGTAATACCAAGTATTTTCAACCTGCTTAGATATATGGGAAATATTTTGCCTGAAGCAAATATTGGAACAGGTGATGTTATGAGAGTAGAGAAAATCTTAAATGACTACTTCTCCAGAAACTCCAGGATGTATGCTTTTATCATCTGTATTATACTTTGTTTATGTAAATGCATAGTGATCTTCTCATCTGTCTGTGTCTTTCAACTGGTAACTACTAACAGGGCAAGGTACAAATATTGACAATGTCAAAGTAGACTTTTTGTAGGGTGAATCATCTTAAAGAAAACAAAAGAATTTTACTTGTAAATGTTTCTATTATATGCAATAAACATATTGATATCTTATTAGTCATTGCCAGTTTCACACATGCATTGAACATGGAAAATGTAAGGTAAGGAAGACCAATAGAGCAGAATATGTTTATTCCAATATTTTATTGTCATTGAAGACATATGAGGAAATGTTGGAAAAATGAATATAAGAATCCCATGATTATTCTATAACATAAAATGTATACTCTGAAAAAAATCAGTTACTGTGAAAAGCATTGGATTTCCCTAGGTAACCATGAACATGACTCTTAAAAAAATTTTTTTTTGGTTGATTTTTTAGAGAGAGAGGAGGGGTGAGAGAGATAGAAACATTGATGTGAGAGAGAAACATTGATCGACTGCCTCCTGCACACCCCCTATTGGGCATTGAGCCTGCAAAACGGGCATGTGCCCTGACCGGGAATCAAACCAGAACTTCTCAGTCCATGGGACTACGCTCAATCCACTGAGCCACATGGGCTAGGCCATAGGCATGACTCTTAACCCCAATTTCCTCTATCAACTAATGGTAATAATATTAATCTCACATGATTTGAGAGAGATTAATTAAAATATGTGTAAAAGACCATGTAAGCTATTCCACTATAGAATTGTAAGGTATTATTTGGTCAGCATAGCATAGTGGACAGGAATGCAATCTCTGGAGTCAGCCTAGTTTTGAATCCTGATCTTACCATCAATCACTTCTAGTATTTTAGGCAAACCACTTTACTTCCTAAAACCTCATTTTTTTTTTTTTTAGTAAAATGGAGATAGTAATAGAATTTACATCACAGGGTTGGATTAAATAATATACGTGAAGCACAATGCATGTCATAAATAATATAGCGGTTACTGTCCTTTATAACAAATATACTAATATCAAATATATCCTTCACCTCTTATTTATTGTTATAAAGGAATCAAATGGAACTGAATGATATGAAAAAAGTTATAATGGAAGAAAGAGAATCTCATTAAAATTTCATCTAGTTTAATATCTATTTTAATATTAAGTACTTAAAATGAACAATAGCAGATTCATTAAGAAAGGATCACAGTGATTTAACTAAATAAATATTTTAAACTTTTAAATGGTAAAAATAAACAAGGTTAAAGATGAATTAGGAAAACATAAAATGTATGATGTAAGCTGTGAAAATAAATAGTCTTAACAGAAAAGTGGGCAAAGGGTAGTAATAGGCAGTTCACAAAAGAAATACAAATAATTAAAAGTATTAAAAGCTGTTCACTCTCGCTGGTAGCTAAAGACATACAGACCGGCAAAGAAGAAAATACCCAGTGTTAGTTGAGAGTTTATGAAAGAGGACAACAAATTCATGTGTTATTGGAGAAAGTATAAAATGGTACTTTGTTTCTAAAGGACAGTTTGACAACATATATTGCAAATACACTTCTAGGAATTTATTCTACAGGAGAAAACTGGGAAAAATGAACAGCATCAGTTATAATAGTAAAAAATTTAAAATGACCCAAATTTCTAATAGTGGGCATTGATTAAATTATCCATGGTACATCCCTTTACTAGAATAATATTCACCTGTTGAAATGATTATATAGTTTATCATTTTATTGGTCAACAAATATTTGCATGCATAAGACCATTCACCCATTAAAAATGATTATGTAATTTATTCATTTCATCATCCAACAAATACTCAGCAATATACTTTGTGTTCTACTGTATAGGCATACTTGCTGAATGATACAAAGACCCTGCTCTTTAGTAAAATTCCTATTCTATATTTATCTGCATAGAAAAATTTTCACATTTTAAATGAAACATTTAAAAAGAGTACATATAGTGTGATTCCATTTATATGGAATGACAATTATGTAATAAAATATAAATATTAAAATTATAGATTAAATCAATGCATTTTTCTAGTGAGAAATTTGGATGGATATTAATGAAAATCCTTGTAGAGTTTTTCTTGGATGCTAAAATTTGGGGGTGATTTTTACATTCTACTTCATGATTTCTCATTTATTTTTAATATTTTTTATTAATATGAAACAAAATTAAAGATCAAAACAGTAGATTATGTCACCTTAGTGATAGTGACTTGATAAAACCTCAGGTCTGGTGTTCACCACAAAATAATTTCTTATATGCTATTATGACTCCTGTAAGCTTATATTAATATAGCATTACCTCCTTTTTGAAACAATTTAATATAATTACAGGATGGAATCAAACATTATACAACTATTGCAGGATCTACTGTCAGAACAACTGGTGTAGTCAGTGACCCAGCTTTAAGCCTACCAGCATATAGCCGACAGGTAAGCAAGAAAGGTATCACAGATATCACCACTTCTATAGAGCGCTGGCTAGTGGAATGCAGTAGCTCAGTCATTTTATGGTAGTAGAGGTGTGTTTGTTTGAAAATGAGGCTAAAATTGTAATACTAGAAGAGATGGGAAGGGAATTCTCTTGAGCCTTCAGAGAACATTAAAGTTCCAGCTGATCCTGGACATTATAATCGAGGAAAATAATTTCTTGATACATATGAAGATTTAAGAGGCAGAAGTTGAAGTGACTATCTTATTGAAAAAGATAATAAGACAGATATAGAGCAAAATAGAATACATATATGTTGATCTATTCTTGGGTTAAGAGAGGACAGAAGAGTGGCAAATGCTTTGTCTCAATTTTTAAATTCTTTGAAGTGGTCATAAAATTGGCCAGTACATGACTATCAACTAATGTGTATTTACATTTATAACTTGTACATTAACAGCACTTTCCTGAAATTTCATAAGTTTAATATGTCCATTTTTAATGACTTCTATTGAAATTGACTGCATCTTTAATATACTAGCTCAGGAATCTATCTTTTTAGTATTTAAGAATGTCAAGTAAGTTCAGCTACCCAGCTAAGATTACTGATAGGCTATGAAGCTTTTATTAGAGAAATGTCCATATTTTTGGAAACATACATTGAAAAAGAGGTATCTAAAAGTGCATGATACCTAATAATGACATTTGGAAGTACATTTATTAGCAAATGACTAGCATTAAATTTCAGAAACATAGTGTAAAAATAAATGGAGAAATGAGAAATTAGGGATACCTAATTTTTACTTTGACACAAATCAGTATTACCCTGAAGCCTAAAAGAAATGACTTGATTTCTCTTGAAGCTGTTTTCCTAGCTGTTAAAAAGAAAAAGGGATGATGATGATGATGATGATGATGATGATGATGATGATATTGTTATGTATCTCAAGATTAAGAAGCTAAATGCTTTTGGAAACCAAAGGCATCTTTATAAACATAAATGATTATTGTTGTTGTTGTTTTCATTATTGCTCTTTAATGTATGAATGTTAAATTACTCTAGGAATTGTTAAAATAACAATACACTGCCATTTAGTAAGTGTGGAGTGCTCTGTACATACATTTGTTTCAGATAGATTTACAAATTGAAGAATTATAATTAATCCAAAAGCAAAACTAGCCCCCACAGAAAACTTGGATCTTCCCTAAGCACCTAAATTCACAATCAAATTGAATATATAAAGGTGACTGAATAGCTCTCAAGATCTCTATAAAGCTTTTAAGAAATTGTTTCACTGAGAAGTAGTAAATCCTCCTCCTCGCATCCCTACACTCCTCCTCACCTGGGACAAGGGAATTTAAAATTTTAGTCAAGGCTATAGAAAAAAGGTACCTTTAGTTTATCATAAATGTTCTTATTAAAATGGTTTAAGGTAGACTGATAACAATTTTTGGTGACCAGTTAAACAGTTAAATGATTAAGTTCCACTTGTTTTTATATAATTGTAAATTTATGATACGTGTACATTTTATAGTATGTATTATCCTGCAATACGATGTTCAAATGAAAGGGCTGATATAAGTTATCATCTTACCTTCAGTTTCTTTTCTGGGGCAAATATTTCCAAAATTCACTTTGAAATTTTTTTTTTTTTTTTTTTTAGCCAACCTGGTGCTATTCAAAGTACATAGAAGCCTTAGAACAGGAAAGGATTCTTCTTAAAGTTCAAGAAGAATTGGAAAAGAAGTTGTTTGCAGGTAATTTTTGCTTTTTGCTTACAGGTTGTTAGTTATCTTCCATCCCAGATTAATTTTGGAGGACTTTGCTGATGATTGCTTCACTTTTTCCTTATTTCTCTTTTTGTGTGCAGGCACACCATCTTTCACAAATGTTAATAGGCCTACCGCTTCAGTTATATCTTTGAAAAAGACCATATCTTCCCACAACATCCAGAGTGAGTTTCCAGTGATAGTCTATGTCTTTCTTCCTTCTTGCTAGAGTTCTGCCTTTGCCCTGGCTATCCAGAATATAGAGGGCAGGAAGGGATGAGGACTGACTCCCTCCCAACTGATCTGACCCTCCAAGTTAGCAGAATGTGTGTGTATGTGTGTGTGTGTGTGTGTGTGTGTGTGTCCTGTTTCTCTCTCTCTTTTTTTCTTTTTGTTTTACTCTGCTGGGGAGGAAAGACATATATCTAACCATTCATCCCATTTCCAGAATGACAGCACTCACACGAGTGTATACCGGGGTGCTGACAGGTGCAAGGTAAGTCAAAGACTAGAAGTTAATTAGCTACATCTGTGCCCCTCTAACACACATGCTCATGCACGTTCACAGCTGCACACATGTACTCACAAAAATACATATACATCAAACATGTACACACACCAAATAAACACATGCACACCAAACACACATACACCCCTCTAACAAATTTATGAGTAGGAGCACTTTGCCTCCCTTCGAAATAGCACAGTTGAAAAGGTTTCAGATTAGATACCAACGTTCGAGTTTAACAATGCCCCTGTGGAGTAGTACAGTAGTATAATATAGTATACGTGGAACCCATTGACGCAATAATTGAAGAACCCAGTTAAGTCCTCTTTCTCTTATTTTCTGTCTTGCAGCTTACCTTTTTATTTAACAAAATCCTTAGTTTTCAGATTCTTGGGAGGGTGTGATGAGCAGATTTTTATGTTCTGAGCCTGCTCATCTTTCTTCTCTTCAGTTTATCCCGGCCACTGCACCTCTCTCTCAGTTCCCCCAGCCCCTAGACCAACCTCACATGGAGAGTGTGCTGACACTGTTAATTTTTTATCCTTATTTATTACAGCTTTATGTGAGGTTTCTTGGTTTGTTTTGGATTTATATTTTCTATAGCTACTTATGTTTTCAACCATTTATTTTTCTTTTACAGGAATTCTTTAAACCAAATTTAACTGACATGGAAGCTCAAGTGATCTATTGATGGTCTTCATTAGAGCAAGCCTTCCATCTAAATAAAGTTTGGCTTGTTTTACTCCCATCATTTAAAAATTACAGCTATTCTGCACACATGACATACAGACTATAAAAAATTTAAAAATGTATTTAGAATAAAAGTACTATCTAGGTTAGAAAAATCCAATGTCTTGCTTTTCACAGAGCCTAAGGAAGTATCATGATCCTCAAGTAATTTTTCAACAAAAATTCCTTGAGCATGACTGTATTTGGTTAGCAGATATATTTACCAGTGGTTAGGGAACTAATATTCCTAGCAATAAGTTGGCCTAAAACATAAAGGGAAGAACCTTCCCCATCCCATCCCTATCCCCAACTCTAAAGGAACCATATATTAAAACAGTGGTTCTCAAACCTAAGTGTGCAGAAGACTCACCTGTGACATCTGCCAGCAATGCTGATTCCTGGGCTCACTCTCTGAGAGTCTGATTCCGTGTCTTTGGCAGGACCCAGGAATTTCCCTCTTTAACAGACATCCTAGGTGATTCTGATTCAGGGAGTCCACAGACTACTCTGTGATAAACAGGGTAGCAAGAGAAGAGCCTTAAAAGGTAAAAGCCCTCTTATTAACCAGAGTTACACTTGTAGCAGAGAAAACCCAGTCATACACCCTTATCTTTGCTGGAGGGAAAGGAGAATGTGTGAGAAGTGACCTGGAGGATGAAACTCCACTGTCTCTAGGCTTCAGGACTCAGAAGCTCCAAAGGATATGGCCTGGGTTACAGGATTGGAAGCAACAGACTTTCCTTGTAATACAGTCTCAGAAAGTATCTTCAAAGTAGAAGCTGCTATTTCTAATTCTCTAAAGAGTTGGACATTTTAACGAGGTAAAGCATCAGTAGGCACATTTCAGAGACCTTTTTCTCTAAAGCAGTGATTTTTAAAAAGCAGTGAACCCTGTAGTTTCCTGTGCTCCCACATTGCCCCACAACCCATAGTGGCCGTGAAATTCTTGTCTGTTTTCCATTTGTTGCCTTTCTTTGTTTTTGTTTCTTTCTCTCTCTTTTTTTTTTTTTTTTGGTATCCCACTTTTTTCTGCCTTTTTTTGGGGGGGGGGGGTTTGTTTTAATTGAACATTTTATGTGATTCCATTTTCTCTCCTTTTTCAACATATCAATTATACTTCTTTTTAAAATTTTCTCATTGGTTGCCCTAGAGTTTGCAATTTACATTTACAACTAATATAAGTCCACTTTCAAATGACACTCTACTGCTTCATGGGTCGTGCAAGTACCTTATAACAGGGTATATCTAAGTCCCCCCTCCTGTCTCTTATCACATTGCTGTCAATTCATTTTACTTATCCATAAACTATAATCACTGAGTGCATTATTGCTATTATTATTTTGAACACACTATTTCTGTTAGATCAATTAAGAAGAAAACATTATTTTACCATCATTTATTCCTTCTTTAATGCTCTTCCCTTCTTTATGTAGATCTGAATTTTTTACCCATGTTATTTTCCTTCTCTAAAAAACTTCTTTTAACATTTCTTGCAAGGCATGTCTAATTAGGACTCAGATCCAAGGTGATAAGCATGACAAATTTCCTCAGTTTTTGTTTGCCTTTGATAGTCTATTGTTCTCCTTCACTTTGAAGGATAACTTCCCTGGATACAGAATTCTACATTAGTGGGGTTTATTTTTCTTTCAACACTTCAAATATTTTACTACCCTCTCTTGCTTGCATGGTTTCTGAAGAAAAGTCTAATGTAATTCTTGTCTCCTGGCTTCTTTCAAGATTTTTTTAGTTTTTGGTTATCTGCAATTCAAATATGTTATTTCTAGGTACAGATTTTTTAGTGTATATCCTGCTTGTGTTCTGTGACCTTCTTGTATCAGTGGTTTGGGGTCATTAATTGTGAAAAATTCTCAGTCATTATTACTTCAAATATTTCTTGTTCCTTTCTCTTTCTTCTGGTATTTCCATTACACATACGTTACACCTTTTGTAATTGTCTCACAGTTCTTCAATATTCTGTTCTGTCTTTTTCATTTTTTTCCTTTTCACATTTCAGTTTTGGAATTTTCTACTGACCTCTCTTTAAGCACACCAATTCTTTCCTCAGCTGTGTCTAGTCTACTGATAAGCCCATCAAAAGCATTCTTCATTTCTATTACAGTAAACCCTTAATTTTGTGGACCTCGATTTAATGGACTTTGGATTTAACAGACGCAGTTTCTGGTCCATATGTCATATGTGAAAATTAACACCCTGTTAATTTTAAAATGCTTTTAACCAAGATTTGCTAATAATTAAATTAACAGGTTATTTTTTTGTTATTAATACACAGTTACATTTAACAAATTTTAACGAATAGGCCACATGTTGGAAAAAATACTGTAGTAATTTCACCAACATAAATAAATATTACATATCTGCAACTATAGTCTACATATTTAAATCCAAGAGTCACTGCTCATAAACAATGTTCGGCGAGTAATTAGCATGTGGCCACATTGCATCACACACGGTAACTGGTTCTGTTGTTGCAGGGAATGATGTGACTTTCTGCTGCAGTTTTTTCGTTGTTGTTAACCCTCACCTGAGGATATTTTTTCCATTGATTTTTAGAGAAAGTAGAGCCCCCGTCCCTCCTACCCTTCCACTCTCTGAAGACGATTACATAGGAAAAGTGTTTTGTGTTTTTATAAAAGTTAAATTTTGTTTTGTGTTTAAAAACATTATTTATTTGTTTAGTTTAATATAATTAAAGTGTATTTTTTGAATAATGTTTATTTCAATTTAGATTGCATACTTGTTTATTACAGTCTCAAAACTATGGTGAGTACATAAGCAATCATACATATAGCAAACTCTTCTGTGAAATTAAACTTTTCATACACACTTAATTTTAATTACACAAACGTGTCTACATAAGTAAAAACAGGTAAACAAATTTGTCAATTTTTTAACATACACGTTTAGAAAACCTACTTTATTATATAATGGATTTTCTGATTTAACAGACACCCCCTCGCCCAACTTAGTCCATTACACCGAGGTTTTACTGTACAGTGTTTTAGACCTTTAGCATTGCCTTTTTTAAAGAAAAATATGCTTATATTTATTTTTTGTTGTTGTTAATCCTCACTTGAGGATATTTTTCCATTGATTTTTAGATAGAGTGGAAGGGAGGGAAGGAAAGAGAGAGAAAGAAAAGCATCTGTGTGAGAGAGACACATCAATTTGTTGCCTCCCGGGGGGGAGGAGCCACAACCGAGGTAACGTGCCCTTGACTGGGAATCGAACCTGTGACTCACTGGTCCACGGGCCTATGCTTTAACGGCTGAGCCAAACCGGCCAGGGCCCCACTTGGAGTTTTTAACTCTCAAACTAGTCTACACTGAGACTTGAGCAATTCATCAATTATGATGTAAAGTATTCCTACCGGTACAGGCTCCTGCTGCTGATAAGCTGTGATTCTCTGTATCTGCCTGCCTGTCTATTTGGTTCTAGGGGCAGGAGTTTGCCCTGTTACCACAATTCTTTGAAGAATCCAAGAAAAGTTGTTGATTTTTAATTTGTTCAGTTTTTTTTCTTGTTGTGAGCACAATAGTGATAACTTCTAAGCTCTTTGTATGTTGGAGGAGGGCCCTGAAATTTGACACCAGTATTTTAAAGTATCCTATAGTCCATTTTATTCCTAAAATAAAAATTAAGTAAATTTATTAATTTAACATATCTATTGTATTATATATATATGAAATTGATGGTGATTTTTATATTATAAATATTTACCTTTTCACTGTTGGCCTGCCCTCAAAGCATCTCACAGCATGGGCCAGGCTCAGTTTTTGCCACAAGAGAAAATTTCCTTATTAGTATGCTCAGGAAGTATTTTCTGACTGTGGTTCTACTGATTCTTCTCAACATCTCTTCAATGCCTCTCCTCCTTCCACCCCTCATTGAATCTGCCTTATTCCGGATGTTTATCACCATAGATCTGACTCCTAGTTAGTATCTCTTTCTCCTCCCTGGCCACCCTCCGACTGTCCTCAGTGTGATCCTTCTAAAATGCATATCTTCTTATGATATTACCTTGCCTAAATTCTTCATTGAGATGACTGGTAAACCTGTTATTGATAAAATAGAAGTTCCTTACTTAGCATGACATACATATACATTTTCTGATATAAACATTCAGATCAGACATTTGTTCTTGTGGGGAGCTGTTTTTTATATTCTTCTCTTATTCTAGATTCCCTAGTCCAGCTACAGAAGTTTTCTCTCCCTTTTCTGTCTTATTGCTATACTTCATTTTTAAAAATAATTTTTTAATTTTTTAATTATAGTTAACATACAATATTATATTCATTTCAGATTAGACATTATATACTTTATTAAGTGATCATCCCAATAAATTTTGTATCCATCTGACACCATACATAGTTATTAGAATATTACTGACTATATTCCCTATGTTGTACTTTACATCCCCATGACTATTCTGTAACTACCCATTTGTACTTCTTTTTTTTTTTTAATCCTCACCAAAGGATATGTTTATTGATTTTTTAGAGAGAGAGAAGAAGGGAAAGAGAGAGAAACATAGATGTAAGAGTGAAATATTGATCAACATTGATCAGTTGCCTCTTATACATGTCTGGACCAGGGATTGAACATGTAATCGAGGTACCTTAACCAGGAATCAAACCTGCCACCTCTTGGTATACGGGACAATGCTTCAACCAACTGAGCCACACCAGCCAGTGCCAAATTGTACTTCTTAATCCCTTCACCAATCCCTCCAACCACCCCCCCAAATCTGGTAATTGCCAAAATATTCTCCGTATCTATGAGTCTGTTTCTATTCTGCTTGTTCATTTATTTTGTTTTTTCAATTCACTTGTTGATAAATATGTATTTATTGCCATTTTATTGTTCATTTTTTAAATCTCTTTTTGTCCTTCTTAAAGAAGACCCTTTAATATTTCATGCAATACTGGTTTGGTGGTGATGAACTCCTTTAGCTTTTTCTTGTCTGGGGAGCTCTTTATGTGTCCTTTGTTTCTAAATGATAGCTTTGCTGGGCAGAGTAATCTTGATTGTAGGTCCTTGCTTTTCAGCACTTTGAATATTTCTTGTCGCTCCCTTCTGGCCTGCAAAGTTTCTGTTGAGAAATCAGCTGATAGTCTTATGGGAACTAACTTTTAGGGAACTAAATGCTTTTCTCTTATTGCTTTTAAGATTCTCTCCTTTTTAAAAAAAAATTTTATTTATTTCTGTTACAGATGTTTCTCCTTTTTCCCCCATTGACACCCTCCTCCTATGATGTGAATGTTATTACATTTCCAGTTGTCCTACAGTTCTCTTAAGTTGTCTTCCTGTTTTTTAATTGTTTTTTCCTTTTGGTTTTCTGATTGGTTGATTTTTTCTTCCCCGTCTTCTAATTCACTGATCCAGTCCTCAGCTTCCTCTACTCTGCTAGTTAGTCCTTCCAATGTGTTCTTTATTTCTGCTATGTCATTCTTCATTTCCACTTGGTTGGTTTTCAGTGTTTCTATATCTTTACTCATGGTGTTGATGTCCTTATTCATGCTGTTGAGCTTCCTCAAGATCATGGCTCTGAACTCTACCTCTGATAACTTGCTTAACTGCATTTTATTTATCTCATCTTCAGTAAAGGTCTCTTGTTCTTTCATTTTGGATTTGTTTCTTTGTTTCACCATTTTGGCTATCTCAGTGGGTTTTGGAGCCTGCCAAATTTTCCCTGTGGGTGTTGGTGTTCTGCTGTTTGTGGCTCCCTCTACTGGGTTTGGATGAGTGCGGGAGGACCCACGTTAAACACCACTGTCAAGTCTTACTTTCCTGGATAGATTTGTAAGCCCAGGAAGGGTCAGTTATCCTCTAGCTTTTTGCCTGGAAGCTATTAGCCTCAGTTACTTGAAAAACCTTGGGTTCTTAGTTGAATGAGAAACTCCCTCAGGTGTTCAGCATAAGAGGATTTCCAGAGGGTGGGGCAGATGCTGGTTGTTAATGAGCCTCAATTTGCATTTCTTTGGTTCACCTGGAGGGGGCTGAATCTCTGACGGAGGGGCTGCTCTTTCTCCCCATAGCTTCGGGAAGGAGCAAGCTGGCCACCGTTCTGTGTGGCCAGGAAGGATCAAGGTGGCCACCGTCCTTTGTGGCCACGACTCAGCACAAACTCTGAGTGCCCTCCAAATCCTGGGTGTCCCCAGAGTTCCAGTCCAGTCCGCCCTCCCTCTGCCGGAGCCCAAGCTGAGTGGCTGTAGGTAATTTAGTGCTCTGTCCTGGCCCTCTGCACTGTGGAGCCGGCTTGGGATTTTAACTCCAAGGGCACTGCTCACAGCTAAGACCAATGCTGGCCGTGGGCACCCAGCCCGCCACCCTCTCACACCTCCGCAGATCATACCAGGCTTGTTCAGTGTCCCTGTTATATGGTTCTCTCCCACTGCTTTTCTGTTGCTTTTTCCCGATGGTTTGTTTTTATTTTAGTTGTAATTCCCGTTTGGTCCTGGGAGATCATCTATGTAGCTTCCATTCACTCCACCGCCATTTTTCCTCCTCTCTTTTTCTTTAATCTTTTGCATTTTAATTATAATGTGTCTTGGTATGGACATTCTTTGGGTTCATCTTGTTTGGGATCCTCTGTACTTCCTGGACTACTGTAGCTATTTCCTTCACCAGGTAAGGAAAGTTTTCTGTTATTATTTTTTCAAATAGGTTTTCAATTTCTTGCTCTCTCTCTTCACCTTCCAGAACCCCTATGATGTGAATGTTGGCTCACTTGAAGTTGTCCCAGAGGCTCCTTACACTATCATTTTTTAAAATTCTTTTTTCTTTTTGCTGTTCTGTTTGGGTGTTTTTTGCTTCCTTATATTCCAAATCTCTGTTTTGATTCTTGACTTCATCTACTCTACTGTTGATTTCCTGTAAATTATTCTTCATTTCAGTTAGTGTATTCTTCATTTCTGACTGATTCTTTTTTATGGTTTCCATGTTCTTTTTATGATGTTGAGGTTCTCTCTAAGTTCATCTACTCTTCCCCTAAGTTCATTGAGCATCCTTATAACTAGTGATTTTTTTTTTTTTTGCATTTATCTTCAGATAGAGCTGGAGGGAGACAGGGAGGGAGAGAGAGAGAGAAACATCGATGTGAGAGAGACACATCGACTGGCTGCCACCCACACGACGCCAACCAGAGCAGGGGCAAACTGCAACTGAGGTATGTGCCCTTAGCAGGAACCAAACCCAGGTCTCTATGGTCTGCGGGCCGATGCTCTAACCACTGAGCAAAACCGACCAGGGCATAACCAGTGTTTTGAATGCTATGTCTAGTAGATTTCTTGCCTCCATTTTGTTTAGTTCTATTTCTGGAGTTTTGTTTTGTTCTTTCATTTGGGACATGTTTCTTTGTCTCTTCATTTTGAAAGCCTCCATGTGTTTGTTTCTATGTATTAGGTAGAGCTGTTATGTCTCCTAGACTTGGTAGAGTGGCCTAATGTAGTAGGTTTCCTGTAGTGTCTAGTGGCACAGTCTCCCTATTCACCAGAGCTGGGCACTTCAGGTGAGCCCCCATACCCCCATGGTACAACCCTCCTATTGTACTTGAGACTTGATTACTGTTGGCACCTCAGCTACCAGGACTGCAACTATTGTGGAGGATCAGCTGTGCAGGGGCCCAGCCCACAGAGCAGGACTTAATACAGCAGTGCTGTGGTGAGCCTGCTCTTTAAGTGTGTCACTTGTGGAGGTGGTTGGGTGGTGCTTCAGTGTGGTCTTGAAACTGTCCATTGGGTTCCCTGGCTCTGGGGCTTCCTGGGAGGTGCAAGCCAAGGTCAGCTAGTGCCTCTGTTCTGCCTGGAGCCACAAAACAATCTGCAGATGGCTGCTACTTGTGCTGGGCTTAGAGGTGCCAAGGAGAGGCCAAGTTGTGAACAAAGGCTGGCTGCTGCTAGTGCTAGGTCTGGGGCCACTTCACAAGAAGTACAGAGCATGGGCAGGCTGAGGCCAGATGCTGCTGTTTGAGAGAGATTAGGAAAGCCTGAAGCATGGCCAAGATAGGCCATTCATATGGAAAAGCCACTGGAAACAGTTTAGGTGGGACAGCAAGTTGGGTGGGGTGGGATCTCAGGTAATCACCAGGGTGGAGTAAACAGTGATAACGAGGTTAATGGAGACTCAGATATAGCATCCACCTATCAGCTCTGTGGCCTTTGCCAGCACTTCTGTCTGGGAGAAAGCTGCCCTTCCAGCTTTCAACCTGCAATTTCTCCTATATGTCCCTGGACCCTTTTGAGCTGCTTCCCTAGCACTGGAACTCGGAAGGAGTGTGTCCAAGTAAGTCCATGAGTGGGCCCTTCAGGAGGAATGCCTGGGACTCTAGAAGCTCTCCATCTTACTCAGCCACAATCCTCTCTAGTTTTTACAGCTAGAAGTTATGGAGACTTTCCTTCCCGGCACTGGAACCCTGGACTAGGGGGCCTAGTGTGAGGCTGGGACCCCTCGCTCTTTCAGGGGACATCTGAAGTTGAGATATCCCTCCCAATTTTTATCCCCCTCACATAGGTGTAGGACCAGCCTGTTCAGCGTCTCTGCCTTTCCTCCCAGTCTTGATATGGCTTCTTCTTTATATCAGCTGTAGGACTTAGTTCCACTATGTTTCAGGCAGTTCTGAATGATGATTGTTCTGCAGTTTAGTTGTAAGTTTAATGTGATTGTGGGAGGATGCAAATACCACATTTACCTACGCCGCCATCTTGACCGGAAGCTGAAAATTACTATAGCTTCTTCATTACTCTATAATAACACTAGTAATTTTGTCCACATGCTTCTTTCCCAAGTAAAGCTGTTATTTAAATTTTTATTTCAGCATCTTATGTAGAACACCCAGAAAATAGGCATTCATGAAATATTTGTTGAAAATGAAAAAATGAAGAAAATATTTCCACTGTAAAATCACGGGAAGGTAAAAATCACTGCTCATCTAAGAAAGTTCAATATAATGCTATCCACAGAAATTTGCCATTGATAATTTTATAATTATAAATATGTAGTAATGTACCAATTTTATGTAAAATGTATAATCTTTGTTCTATCTACATAATTTATTATATTTATGAATATACTTATGTGTCATCATCTCTTTCAGAGAATTGATGCTTATTATATCACTTTAGGCCTGGATTTCTCAAGCTCAGCATTATTGACATTTTGGGCCAGCTAATTCTTTGCTGTGAGAGGCTGTCCTGTGCAATGTAGGATGTTTAGCAGTATCCCTGGCCTCTACCCACAGTATGTTGGTTGCACCTCCCTAGTTGTGACATCCCAAAATATCTCCAGACATTGCAAATCATTCCTAGTTGAAAACCATTGCTTTAGACTTGGAAACATTTTTTATGTTTTATTTTTTGAAACCTCTAATTACAATGGAACCTTTAAATTCTAGCTTCCCAGCAAATCTTTTTTTTTTTTTTTTTAATGTATCACACCTGCTGGTTCCATAACACTACCAACAATGCCTTCTAACTGATGATGACTTATTTTAGTGAGTATCTATATTATATCCACTTGAATAATTTCTCTTCCTTTACATCATCTTTGGAAATATAGTGCCTAAAGGAGATGCTCAGCCAATGTTTGTTGAATTAATAAAACTTAAAATAAATTACTTAACTTACATTTAAGGTAACATATACTGTATTTTAGGTAATCTTAAAAGTGCTTGTAAATCTGACTTGAGTTTGTACAAATCAATAAAGAAATTCTAATTGTGCTATATGTTCGCATATATGTGTTTCTTGATTTTATGAGTTCTCATAAAGCAAAGACAACTTACTTTTGGAAGAGTTCTAG
Organism: Tadarida brasiliensis; assembly: GCA_030848825.1. Classification (NCBI taxonomy): domain Eukaryota; kingdom Metazoa; phylum Chordata; class Mammalia; order Chiroptera; family Molossidae; genus Tadarida; species Tadarida brasiliensis. The sequence continues at coordinate 40,739,560 of CM061272.1, read as the reverse complement.
GCTTTAAAAACATACAAGTTACTATGCATATTATGTCAGCTTATATCCTTCAAAACATGGGAAAATTGAGCTCATACTTTGTTTACATTATTGTTCGAGGTGAATAAATATATCTTGAAATAAGTACAATAGTGAAGCAATCCAAAAGTACTTTGGCCAGTTGGGTCAGATTAGCTTTTGCATATTATTTTTAATAAAAAAATTTAGTATTAAAGGTATAATCTAATTCATATTATGTGTTTAAATGTGTATCTTTATTATTTGGCATATAATTGAAGATTACTTTATAGTACATAATTTATGAATAATTGCTTTTTTTCTTAATTAATATACTCTTTAAAATTACAGTGACCTTTCTGCTTCAAAAAATATCTGAGTTGGTATATATTCAATGTCAGTAAAATTTACTTCTAATCTTGAATCTGTTACTTCCTTTCTAATTTGGGCCATTTATTTTACCTGATTCTCAAGTTAACTTATGTGTAAAGGACAGTGGGTCCTTTTAATTTAACTTCAATATTATGTGATTCTATGAGTTTATAATATTGGAGCTTTTTTTTTTTTAATCCTCATCTGAGGATATTTTTCTATTTATCATCTGATAGAATGGGAGGGAGGGAGAGAGAGGTAGAGAGAGAGAGAAAGAGAGAGACACATCGACTGATTGCTTGCTGCACAACCTGACCAGGGCCAGGAACAAACCGCAATCAGGATACATGTCCTTGACCAGAATCCGGCCTGCAACTCATTGGTCCATGGGCCAACACTCTAACCACTGAGCCAAACTGGCCAGGGCAATATTGGAGCTTTTAAATGCGTAACTGTCTGTAGAGTTTTGCTGAGTTCCTCACTGAACATATTTTCTATATGTTTGAATTAAAACTTCTATATTTTGAATTAAAACTTTTCAATATTACATTAGTTTCAGGTATAGAGTATAGTGGTTAGACATTTATATAACTCACAAAATGATACCCCCAATAAGTCTAGTACCGACCTGGCACCATACATATTTATTACAATATTATAGATTTTATTCCCTAGGCTGTACTTTACATCCCTGTGACTATTTTGTTACTGCCAATTTGTACTTTCTTAATCCCCTCACCTTTTTCACCCAGCCTGGTAACCCTCCTCCCATCTGGCAACCATCAGTTTGTTCTCTATATCTATGAGTTTGTTTCTATTTCATTGTTCAGTTATTTTGTTTATTAAGTTCCACATAGAAGTGAAATTATATAGTATTTGTCTTTCTCTGACTTATTTCACATAGCATAACACTCTCTAGGTCCATCCATGTTGTTACGATAGTAAGATTTCACTGTTTTATGACTGAGTATTATTCCATTGTGTATATGTACCACATCTGTATCCAATCATCTATTGATGGACATTTAGGTTATTTACATATCTTGGCTATTATATATGAAATGTCCTTCTTTGTCTCTTATAGCCTTTGTTTAAAAGTCTATTTTTTCTGATGTTAAGTATTGCTACCCCAGCTTTTTTCATTTCCATTTGCATGAAATGTTTTTTCATCCCTTTTCTTTTACTCTGCTTGTGTTGTTAGATCCGAAGTGGGTCTCTCACAGGCAGCATTATGTGTGGGTCTTGTTTTCTTCTCCTTTTGGCTACCCTGCGCCTTTTGATTGGAACATTTAATCCATTTACATTTAAAGTAATTATTGATAGATATGTAGTTATTGCCATTTTATTTTATTTTATTTATTTATTTTTTATCCTCACCCGAGGACATTTTTCCATTTTTTGTTCAGATAGAGTGGGAGGGAGAGAGAGGGAGAGAGAGAGAGAGAGAAACATCCACGTGAAAGAGACACATGGAGTGGCTGCCTCCCGCACGACCCAACCAGGGCTGGGGACAAACTGCAACCGAGGTATGTGCCCTTAGTGGGAACCGAACCCGGGTCTCTCTGGACTGCAGGCCGACGCTCTAACTGCTGAGCCAAACCAGCCAAGGCTTTTTTATTATTCATGTTTTTATCTTTTTTTCTTCTTCTTAAAGAAGTCCCTTTAACATTTCTTGTAATATTGGTTTGATGGTGATTAACTCCTTTAGCTTTTTATTCTAAGAATCCAGTCAAGCCTTTTACTTATTTATCTTTTTTTTAAAAATTAATTTATTGGGGTGACATTGGTTAATAATATTATATAGTTTTCATCAATTTCTAGGATACATGATCTGTATATTGCATCATGTGCCCACCACCCAAAGTAAAATCATCTTCCATCACCACATATTTGTCCCCCTTTACCATGTACTACCCCCCACACTCCTTCCTTCTGGTAACCACAATACTATTGTCTGTGTCTGTGAGTTTTGTTTGTTTATTTTTCTTGTTTGTTCATTAGTTACCTTCAGTCTCATATCCTACATATGACTGAAATCATATGATTCTTAACTTTTTCCAACTGACGTTTCACTTAGTACGATATGCCCAAGGTCCATCCATGTTGTCACAAATGGCAATATTTCATCTTTTCTTATGGCTGAGTAGTATTCCATTGTATATATGTACCACATCTTCTTTATCCAATAATCTATCAAAAGACACTTCAGTCCATGGTGAAAAACTGAAAGCTTTTGCTGTAAGATCAGGAACGTCACAAGGTTGTCCACTCTCGCCACTCTTACACAACATACAGGGGTTGGCAAAAGTAGGTTTGCCAACCGTAAGTATGTGAAACACAAAGTTTATTCTTGTATTATTTATTTATTAATTATTGTATTATTTATTATTATTATCTTACTTTTGCCCACCTCTGTAGCACTGGAAGTCCTAGCCAGAGAGAGATCAGCTGCCTTCTGAAGGAGCCCTGACCAGGGATTGAACCCACAACCTGGGTATGTTCCCTGATGAGGAATCGAACCTGCCACCTTTTGGTGTTTGGGACCACGCTCCAACCAACTGAGCCACACTGGCCAGGGTTACAGCTGATGTTTTATTGAGTCGTACACTTAAAATCTGTGTGGTTTTGTGAACCAATGTCATCCCAATAAAAATAATTAATAAAAAATAAGATTGAAAAAGACACAATGAAATGGAAAGATATTTTGTGTTCATGGATTGGAAAACTCAACATGGTTAAAATGGCCACATTACCCAATATACAGATTCAATGCAATCTCCATTAAAATCCCAATGACATTTTTTAAAGAAATAGAAAGAAAAAATCATCAGATTTGTATGGAACCACAAAAGACCCTGAATAGCCAAAGCAATCATGAGAAAAAAGAACAAAGCCAGAGGTATCATACGCCCTGAATTCAAATTATACTACAAAGTGATTATAACCATTCGAGTCTTTTAAAAATGAAAATGCTTCCCTGGCTGGTTTGGCTCAGCAGTTAGAGCATCAGCCTGCAGACTGAAGGATTGCAGGTTCGATTCCCAGTCAAGGGCACATAGCTGGGTTTCAGGTTTGATCCCCAGCCCCTGTCGGGGTCATGTGGGAGGCAACCAATCGATGTGTCTCTCTCACATTGATGTTTCTCTCTCTCTCTCTCTCCCTCTCTCCCTCCCTCTCCCTCGTTCCCTCCTTCCCTTCCATTCTTTCTAAAAAATCAATGAAAAAATATCCTCGAGTGAGTATTAGCCAAAAAAAAAAAAAGAAAGAAAAAGAAAAAGGAACTTCAGCCCAGACCAGACAGGGTGTTGAAGATCCCTTTACACACTGGTAAGAGAAATACGTCAGCACCAAGTGAAAAACCTCTACAGCAGTGATGATGGGACTTGAGGTTGCATGAGGTTGCCTTGTATGGTGATATAACAAGATACTTTTGAAGTTCTAGCATCAGAAAAGAGCCACTGTCAAGCTGATCCTAACTTCCTTGGAGGAGAAAGAAGTGTTCCTGTTGTTATCTTCAGTCTCACAAAGAAGCTCCTGCTACTTCCCCAACTCTCATCAGTTCAATGTTCTCTTTTTGGGAAGTTCTCAGAATAACTACCTACTTACTTGGTTACCAGAGAAATTAACCTCTTGCTACTCCCCAATATTTTTCTACCCTGGGTTCTCCCCAAATACACTCCAGGTTTTTCTTCTGAAAAGCATTCATGCTCCGAAACAGAGAACCAAACTGTAGACATGAAATCCTCTCAAAATCGATATCTTGAGCGATAACATAGCAACTGCTGGTGATTTTTCTTTTTCGTTTTACTGTTGAACTTGGAACTATATCAGTTTTTGGAGAAATGTCATAAATTACTGTTTTGCTAAGAGTGTAGTTAATGTTGATGTTTGGTTTGATTATAATGTTATTGGCTATATTCTGTAAACTGGCATCTACTCTGTATTCATAAATACAAAGGTGAATACTGACTTTGAGTCTTTCCTAGTCTTCTTGACTTTCATGAAATTTAGTTTTCACAATGAAGGGCCTTCTTCCTACAAGTGGTTTGTAAACTTCCTTTACAATACTTCAGCGGAGTGGATGTCTCAAAACCATTGTGCATGGAAATGAATGTCTGAGATATGCCTATGATCTGTGTGCCTTTGAGAGGAAAGTATACTGATATGAAAGCAAATGCCATTTTTTACATGTGTGAAGTTGGCTTTCCAGAGACCTGTTTTGGGGTTCTCTCAAGAGAAAGATGAAACCAGAAACAATGATAAATAACTTCACTTAATTTTTACCTACTTTCCACTTTTTTTGTAGGTTACTGCCTATAAAATGTATGTAATTTGTTTTCTATTTTTTTGGCTTACTGATAATTGAATGTTCAATGAACTTCCATTCGTATTTAAATTTGGGTTATATCAGAAAGCTCTACATTTGCAAATGTGCAAAATTGTAAAAATTTGATGCAGTTTAATATTGTGATCAGTGATTTTCAAGCCTCAAACATATTAACAGACACATCTTCATGCATATCACAGTATCTTAATGACATATATAATTGCCCTCAGTCACCTTCTCACCACACCTCTGTCCATCACCCACAGCAAGTTCAGTTTGAGTGATTATTTCAGTTGAGTAAGGCATGGTGCTAAATGGACCTGAGTCAACATTTCAAAACTTGAACAAGCCAGTTAGTATCACAGAAGAAGAAATTCTTCCATAGTTACTCATTGCACCAGTAACCCCAGCTGATAATTTTGCTGGATGTATGCTGTTTGTACTGCAGGGAAAGAAGAGGTGAGTTTGCCCTGGCTGGTGTGGCACAGGTGGTTGAGCATTGTCCTGTGCATCAAAAGGTTGCCGGTTGGATTCTCTATCAGGGCACATGCCCAGGTTGTAGGCTTGATCCCCAGTAGGGGGTGTGCAGGAGGCGGCTGTTGGATGTTTTTCTTTCACATCAGTGTTTCTCTCTCTCTCGCTTGCTCTCCCCTTTCCTCTCTCTCTCAAATCAATGAAAAACATTAAAAAAAAAAGAAAAAAAAAAGGAAGAAGAGGTCAGTTCACACAAATCCTTTACCATAAATGGAAACGCTTGGTATCTTGAGGAGGGCCAGCTTAGCAGTCTTTATAGATAAAGTATCCAGCCTCTTTTAACCACATGAAAACAAAATGAAGACAATATTTTTTCTCATTTTGTTTTTGAGATTGAGGGTACCTCCAATAAAAAAATGTTTAAATTTTCTTTATTTATAATGTTCTATGAAGTGTTTAAAACAAGGTGTTGATTAATTAGTCTGTGCATACAAGGTAACAAAAGTTGATGAGTGTGTTCAGAACAAGAAGAAGCCTTTGGATTGGAACTGCTGTTTGAGAAAGGAATGGAAATCATATGAACTGTTAGTTATGAGGATTTGGAGACTTGGCTTTTCCACTTGCAAATAATATCCTGGTAATTCTAATAAAAAAAAATAGACTTAGATAACATTTGATAAAAGCCTAGTTCCAAAATGGTCACTTTCTGTTCTGGTCTTTAAATATGTAAATACTTACTGAGGTCCTTAATCTTCCAATATGAATTTTAATTTATTAGGCAAACTCCATATTGCCTTGAAGTGAATTATACTCTGTGTTCAGAGTATAATAAACTCGGAGAGTCATGCGCCTTAGTGTTAATTCTGGGTTTTCACAGTACTGACAGCTGTAGCAGAAACTCTCTGCTGCTTTGTTTCTGCTTCTTCCGGAGCATTGCTCTGTCACTTTTCTTGAGGCTGGATTGAGGCTTGTCACCTCAGTTGTCCTCATTGTCATCTTCCTCTCTTCCTCCTCCTCTTGTCTATGTGACTGACAGTGTGATTCTTTTTCTAATGTCAAATTAGGGCAAAAGAGAACTGATTTGGGGCTCTTGTGCCCATAGCCCTTGTATGTACGTACCTTATTGTTCTCTCAAGTATGCTGTAAGCACAGAAGTGTCTAAATGGGGCAAAAATTCAGACTTGAACATGTTCTTTCAATAGCTTCTTAAGAAGTCACATTTAGGTGTGAATTTTGGCAAAATAGAATGACAAAATTATAGTTAAATGCTGCATAGCTTCAGTTAGTGTGGTATAAAATGTGGTGTTTTAGGACCTGGCTGGTTTGACTTAGCAGTTAGAGCATCAGCCCGTGGACCAAAGGGTCTCGGGTTCGATTCCCCATCAAGGGCACGTACCTGGGTTGCAGCTTCAATCCGGGCCCCAACTGGGGCCGTGCGGGAGGCAACCTTCTAATCTATGTGTCTCTCTCACATCGATGTTTCTCTCTCTCTCCTTCCTTTGCATTCTATCTAGAAATCAATGGGAAAATATCCTCGGGTAAGGATTAACCAAAAATAAAAATGTGGTGTTTAGAATATGTTTGTAGTTGCTGAAAACAATTTACCTCAAGATCTGAAAGTCTCATTCCTCAAGTTAAGTGCCTGGCCAGCTGTCATATATTACACATTACTTTGTTTGCTTTTTAAAGGTTGCATGTTCAAGACTGTGAAAATATGATGTTCTGTCTAAAGGCTACCATGCCTAATCTGTTAAGGGCTGTATTTGTTCCAAAAACTTACTATAGAATGTTACTTAGTAATACAATACCATACGTATTACAATTTTCACTTTAGGAGTGTAACGGGTAAAATTATTTTCAATATATATTTTAGTAGTCCCCATGTTAAGTCCGTCATCATCCTTTAAACTGCTGTGAATTTTTTGTCTTGACTTGAAAGCAAGAATAGAGAAACACTTTAAAGAGATATTTCACTTTACATTTATAGTCATAAACTCTTAAGCTGGAAGCTACAACCAAGAACCAAAATATATTGCACACTGCTTCTTGTAATTCATCTCTGCTAATTAATTATAAGAAACAAAGATAATTAAATTAGGGAAAGTATTTTATTTGGGTAATTGCCATAAACAATGGACTATAACTCTTTTAAAATTTTTTTTCTTTATTGATTTTTAGAGAGAGTGAGAGGGATAGAGAGAGAGAGAAACATCAATGAGAGAGAACATCGACTGGCCACCTCCTGCATGACCCCCACTGGGAATTGGACCCACAACCTAGGGATGTGCCCTGACCAGGAAGCGAACCGGCGACCTCTTGGTGCATGGGTCAACACTCAACCACTGAGCCACACAGGCCAGGTGGGAGTTTAACTCTTGTACATTATTTTTCATCTTTTGTTTCCAGTCCAGTGTGCCACAAAATTATTTTATGGTGTTTCCTATAAGAATTGTTTTAAAAGTGTTATTGTTATCAAAGTAGTTGTAGATATGATTAAAATATAACTGGTGATTTTTTAAAGTGTGAGTACTGACCTAAGAACCAATTGTATGGATACTACTCTGGAGAGAAGGGATAATCTTAATGGGTGTTGCATGCTGTTTATATTTCTGTGCCATCAGATGTAGGTAAAATGATTTTGCAATTCTGCTTTTTAATGGGAACTATTTGTTGCCCTGGCCAGTTTGGCTCAGTGATTAGAGCATCGGCCTGCGAACCAGAGAGTCCTGGGTTCAGTTCCTGCTAAGGACACGTACCTTGGTTGCAGTTTGTCCCCGGCCCTGGTTGGGGTCATGTGGGTGGCAGCCACTCAATGTGTCTCTCTCACATCAATATTTCTCTCTCTCTTCGTCCCTCTGTCCCTCCAGCTCTATCTGAAGATAAATGCAAAAAATAAATAAATGGGAACTATTTGCCTCTGTGGCCCTATGTGAAAGGGCTGATATTTTAGGTTGCCTATTTTTTGTAAATTAATCCATCCTAATTTTTACAAATTTCATTGAATGTTTTTCTTTTTCTTTTTTTTTTTTATCCTCACCCGAGAACATTTTTTCATTTTTTGTTCAGATAGAGTGGGAGGGAGAGAGAAGAAGAGAGAGAGAGAGAGAAACATCGACATGAAAGGGACACATTGAGTGGCTGCCACCCGCACGACCAACCAGGGCCGGGGACAGCCCTGGCCGGTTTGGCTCAGCGGTTAGAGCGTCGGCCTGTGGTCCAGAGAGACCCGGGTTCGGTTCCCGCTAAGGGCATGTACTTCGGTTGCAGTTTGTCCCTGGCCCTGTTTGGGTTGTGCGGGTGGCAGCCACTCGATGTGTCCCTTTCATGTCGATGTTTCTCTCTCTCTCTCTCTTCTTCTCTCTCCCTCCCACTCTATCTGAACAAAAAATGAAAAAATGTCCTCGGGTGAGGATAAAAAAAAAAAAAAGAAAAAGAAAAATAATAATAACGGACGGATTCCAAAATGGCGGCGGAGTGAATGGAAGCTACACAGACGATCTCCCAGGATCAAACTGGAGTTACAACTAAAATAAAGACAAATCGTCAGGAAAAAGCAACAGAAAAGCAGCTGGAGAGGACCATATAACCAGGGACATTGAATCGAGCCTGGTAGGTCTGCGGAGGCGCAAGATGGGGGCTGGAACCCCATGGATACCAGCGGTCTTAGCTGTGAGCAGCGCCTTCAGGGTTAAAATCCCAAGCCAGCTCCACAGCGCAGAGGGCCAGGACAGAGTGCTAAATTACCTACAGCCACTCACCTTGGACTCCGGCAGAGGGAGGGTGGACTGGACTGGAACTGTGTGGAGACACTTGGGATTTGGAGGGTGCTCAGAGTTTTTGCTGAGTTGCGGCCACGCAGGATGGTGGACATCTCACTCCTTCCCGGAGCTGTGGGGAGAAGCAGCAGCCCCTCCCTTGGAGATTTAACCCCACGCAGCTGGGCCAAAGAAATGCAAATGAGGCTCAATAACAACCAGCATCTGCCCCACCCTTGGGAAATCCTCTTACGCTGAACACCTGAGGGAGTTTTTCATTCAAATAAGAACCCAAGGCTATTCAATTAACTGAGACTAATAGCCTCCAGGCAAAAAGCTAGAGGATAAATGAACCTTTCCTGGGCTTGCAAATCTACCCAGGAAAGTAAGACTTGACAGTGGTGTTTAACGTGGGTCCTCCCTCGCTTATCCAAACCCAGTAGAGGGACCCACAAACAGCAGAACACCAACACCCACAGGGAAAATTTGGCAGGCTCCAAAACCCACTGAGATAGCCAAAATGGTGAAACAAAGAAACAAATCCCAAATGAAAGAACAAGAGACCTCTACTGAAGATGAGATCAATGAAATGCAGTTAAGCAAGTTATCAGAGGTAGAGTTCAGAGCCATGATCTTGAGGAAGCTCAACAGCATGAGTAAGGACATCAACATCATGAGTAAAGATATAGAAACATTGAAAATTAACCAATTGGAAATGAAAAACCACCAAGAAGAAATGAACAATGACATAGCAGAAATAAAGAACACATTGGAAAGACTAAACAGCAGAGTAGAGGAAGCTGAGGACTGGATCAGTGAATTAGAAGACAGGGTAGAAAAAATCAACCAATCAGAAAACCAAAAGGAAAAAACAATTAAAAAACAAGAAGACAGCTTAAGAGAACTGTGGGACAACTGGAAACGTAATAACATTTGCATCATAGGAGTCCCCGAAGAAGAAGAAAATGAGCAAGGGTTAGAAAATATATTTGAAGAAATAGTGACAGAAAACTTCCCTAATTTGGTGAAGGAAGAAGGCATTCAAGTTCAAGAAGCACAGAGAGCCCCAAGTAAGAAGAACCCAAACAGGCACACACCAAGACACATAGTAATTAAAATGCCAAAAATTAAAGACAGAGAATCCTAAAGGCAGCAAGAGATAAGCAACAGGTTACCTACAAAGGAGCCCCCATAAGGTATTAGCTGACTTCTCAACAGAAACACTACAGGCCAGAAGGGAATGGCATGAAGTAATCAAGGTCATGAAAAACAAGGATCTGAATCCAAGACTACTCTATCCAGCAAGGCTATCATTCAAAATAGATGGTCAAATAAAAAGCTTCCCAGACAAATAAAAAGCTAAGAGAATACATTAGCATCAAGTTGGCACTGCAAGAAATGTTAAAAGGACTGCTGTAATTAGTAGAAGAAATAAGAAGAAAAATATAACCACACTAAACAAAAATGGCAATAAATAAGTACATATCAATAATCACCTTAAATGTAAATGGATTGAATGCTCCGATAAAAGGACACAGAGTAGCTGATTGGATAAGAAAGCATGACTCACACATATGTTGTTTACAAGAGACCCACCTCACAACAAAAGACTCACATGGTTGAAAGTGAAGGGATGGAAAAAAACCTTCCAAGCAAATGGAAAGGGAAAAAAAGCTGGGGTAGCAATACTCATATCTGATAAATTAGATTTCAAAATGAAGGCCATAACTAGAGACAAAGAAGGCCACTACATAATATTGAAAGGGTCTATCCAACAGGAAGATATAACTTTGGTAAACATATATGCATCCAATATAGGAGCACCAAAATATATTAAAAATCTTCTGGAGGACTTCAAAGGAGAAATTGACAGCAATACAGTCATAGCAGGGGACTTCAACACCCCGCTTACATCACTGGATAGATCCTCTAGACAAAAAATTAACAAGGAAACAGAGACTCTAGATGAAGCACTAGACCAAATGGATTTAATAGATATCTACAGAGAATTACACCCCAAAACTGCAGAATTCACATTCTTCTCAAGTGCACATGGGACATTCTCAAAGATAGACCATATGTTAGGACACAAACTAAGTCTCTACAAGTTCAAGAAGACTGAAATCATATCAAGCATCTTCTCAGATCACAATGGCATGAAACTAGAAATCAATTGCAACAAGAACATGCAAAGATATTTGAAAACATGGAGGCTAAATAGCATGTTATTGAACAATGAATGGGTTACCATGGAGATCAAGGAAGAAATTAAAAACTTCCTGGAAACCAATGAAAATGAACACACAACAACACAAAATTTATGGGATGCAGTGAAAGCTGTTCTGAGAGGGAATTTCATAGCACTACAGGCCTACCTCAAGAAACAAGAAAAATTTCTAATTGACTACCTAACCTCACAACTTAAAGAACTAGAAAGCAAACAAAAAGGAAACCCTAGAGCAAGTAGAAGGAAGGAAATAGTAAAGATCAGAGCAGAAATAAACGACATAGAGACCAAAAAAACAATTCAAAGGATCAATGAAACAAAGAGCTGTTTTTTTGAAAAGATAAACAAGATTGATGGACCCTTAGCTAGACTCACCAAGAAACAAAGAGAGAGAACCCAAATACACAAAATCAGAAATGAAAAAGAAGAAGTAACTGACACCACAGAAATACAAAGGATCGTTAGCAAATACTATGAACAATTATATGGCAACAAATTAGACAATCTAAGCGAAATGGACAAATTTCTAGAAACACCTAGTCTCCCAAAACTGAACCAGGAAGAGATAGAAAACTTGAACAGACCAATAACAACTAAGGAAATTGAAGATGTAATCAAGACTCTCCCAGCAAACAATAGCCCAGGCCTGCACGGCTTCACAGGGGAGTTTTACCGAACATTCAAAGAAGAACTAACACCCATTCTCCTCAAACTATTCCAAAAAATTAACGAAGAAGGAAGACTTCCAAACTCGTTTTATGAGGCCAGCATAATTCTAATTCAAAAACCAGAAAAAGACACTACAAAGAAAGAAAACTACAAGCCAATCTCCCTGATGAACATAGATGCCAAAATCCTCAACAAAATACTAGCAAATCAGATCCAGCAATACATCAAAAAAATTATTGACAATGACCAAGTGGGATTCATCTCAGGGATGCAAGGATGGTACAATATTCGCAAATCAATAAATGTGATATACCACATAAACAAAATGAAAGATAAAAACCACATGATCATATCAATAGATGCTGAAAAAGCATTCAACAAAATCCAGCACCCATTTCTGATAAAAACGCTCAGCAATTTGGGAATAGAGGGATCATATCTCAACATTATAAAGGCCATGTATGAAAGACCTACAGCCAACATCATACTCATGGGCAAAAACTAAAAGCATTTCCCTTAAGAACAGGAACAAGACAGGGATGCCCACTTTCGCCACTCTTATTTAACATAGTACTGGAAATCTTAGCCACAGCAATCGGACATGAAGAAAAAATAAAAGGGATCCAAATTGGAAAGAAGGAAGTGAAACTGTCATTATTCGCAGATGGCATGATATTATACATACAAAGCCCTAAAAACTCCATCAAAAATCTACTACACTTAATAAATGAATTTGGCAATGTAGCAGGATACAAAATTAACGTCAAGAAATCGATGGCATTCTTATACACCAATGATGAACTCACAGAAAGAGAAACTGAAAAAAACAATCCCATTTACCATTGGGGCAAAAAAATTAAGATATCTAGGAATAAACTTAACCAAAGAAGTAAAGGACCTATTTGCAGAAAACTACAGGACATTGGAAAAAGAAATAGAGAAAGATATAAAAAAGTGGAAGCACACACCTTGTTCATGGATTGAAAGGATTAACATCATTAAAATGTCCATATTACCCAAAGCAATCTACAGATTCAATGCAATCCCCATTGAAATACCAATGACATATTTCACAGAACTAGAACAAATACTTCAAAAGTTCATATGGAACCAAAAAAGACCCTGAATAGCCACAGCAATCTTGAAAAAGAAGGACAAAGTAGGTGGGATCACAATACCGGGTATCAGGTTATACTACAAAGCTACTGTAATCAAAACAGCCTGGTTCTGGTGCAAGAACGGACATATAGATCAGTGGAACAGAACAGAGAACCTGGAAATTGACCCAAGACATTATGCTCAATTAATATTCGACAAAGGTGGCAAGAGCATACAATGGACTAAAGACAGCCTCTTTAATATAAGGTGTCGGGAAAATTGGACGGCTACATGCAAAAAAATGAAACTAGACCATCAACTTACACCATACACAAGAATAAACTCAAAATGGATAAAAGACTTAAATGTGACTCGTGAATCCATAAAAATCCTAGAAGAAAATGTAGGCAACAAAATTTCAGACATCATACACAGCAGAATTTTCACTGATACATCACCTAATGCAACAGAAACAAAGGAAAAAATGGACACATGGGACTACATCAAACTCTAAAGCTTCTGCACAGCAAAAGAAACAACCATCAAAATGGAAAGGGAACCCTCTATATGGAAGAGCACAATTGCCAATGATACATCAGATAAGGGGTTAATTTCCAAAATATATAGAGTGCTCATCAACTCAACAAAAAGAAGACAAAGAACCCAATTAAAAAATGGGCAGAGGAGCTAAACAGACACCTTCCAAACAGGATATACAAATGGCCAAGAGACATATGAAGACATGCTCAACATCACTAATCATCAGAGAGATGCAAATTGAAACAACAGTGAGGTATCACCTCACACCTGTCAGAACGGCTGCCATCAACAAAGCATCAAATAATAAGTGTTGGCAACGGTGTGTAGAATAGGGGACTCTAGTACACTGCTGGTGGGAATGTAGACTGGTGCAGCCACTCTGGAAAACACTATGGTGTTACCTCAAAAAATTAAAAATTGAATTACCATTTGATCCAGTGATCCCACTTCTAGGAATATACCCTCAGAATCCTGAAGCACCAATCAGAAAGAATATATGCACCCCCATGTTTATAGCAGCACTATTTACAATAGCTAAGATCTGGAAACAGCTCAAGTGTCCATCAGTAGACGAATGGATAAAAAAGCTGTGGTACACCCTGGCCGGTTTGGCTCAGCGGTTAGAGCGTCAGCCTGTGGTCCAGAGAGACCCAGGTTTGGTTCCCGCTAAGGGCATGTACTTCGGTTGCAGTTTGTCCCCGGCCCTGGTTGGTTGTGTGGGTGGCAGCCACTCGATGTGGCCCTTTCACATCGATGTTTCTCTCTCTCTCTCTCTCTTCCTCCTACTCTATCTGAACAAAAAATGAAAAGGTGTCCTCGGGTGAGGATAAAAAAAAAAAAAAAAGCTGTGGTACATATACACAATGGAGTACTATGCAGCTATAAGAAAGAAAGATCTCTTATCCTTTGAGACGACATGGAAGGACCTGGAGAGTATTATCCTATAACCAAGCAGAGAAAGACAAATATCACATGATCTCACTTATTATTTCTGGAATATAATGAACATAACTGTCTGAGGAACAGGGTAGACCCAGAGGCATGGAAGTAGGGTACAGACTGACAATCCTCAGAAGGGGGGGAGGGAAGAGATAAACCACAGAACTTATATGCATGTACGCATAACTGATGGACATGGACAACAAAGCTGGGGATGGGGTGGGGGGGATGGGGAGGAAGGTGTCAATGGGGAAAAAAGGAGAAACATCTGTAACAAAAATAAATTAATAAAAAATAAAAATAAAAAATAACTGGAAATTCAAAAAAAAATTAAAAACAAATGGAAGTTCTAGGGTTGAAAAGTACAATAATAGAAATGAAAATATTTGTTATGGGAGTTCAACAGAACATTGGAGCCAGCAGAAGAAAGTTTCAGTGAACTATGAGACAGGTCAGTGAAGATTAGCCAATCTGGAGAACAGAAAGATAAAAAGAATGAAAATAAATAAACAAAGCCTCAGGGATCTGTGGAACACCATCCAGCACATATGCATAAAAATAGCCACAGAAAGCCCGGGCAGGTGTGGCTCAGTGGTTGAGCATCGACCCATGTACCAAGATGTCACCAGTTAAATTCCCAGTCAGGGCATATGCCCAGGCTGTGGGCCTAATCTCCAGTGCAGGGCATGCAGGAGGCGGCCAATCAATGTTCTCTCATCGATGTTTCTATCTCTTTCTCTCTCCCTTCCTCTCTCTCTAAAATCAATAAAGAAAAAGAAAATAGCCACAGAAAGAAAGTAGAGAAAGGTGCAGTAAATAAAAGTAAGAAACAGTGGCCAAAAATATCCCCAAATTAATAGAAAACACTGACCTCACATCCAAAAAACTCAAGCAAATTGCCTGCAAGTTTCATTTAAAATCCAAAAATTATTTAGTGTATTACAGTGTATTAGTAAAAGACAAAACCACAAGATCATTTCAATAGACAAAGAACACTTGACAATATCCAACACTTAATATAAACTCTCAACAAGTTAGGAATAAAAAGGAACTACCTCAAACTAATAAAGATCATCTACAAAAAAACCTACAGCTAGCATTACACTTAATGGTGAAAGATTAAAAGTTTCCTCCTAAGATTAGAACCAAGGCCAGGGTGTCTACTCTTTCCACTTCTCTTTATCATGTGCAAGAGATTCTAGCCCATACAATCAAGCAAGAAAAAGGAAACAAAGAAGTAAAACTGTCTTTATTTGCAAATGGGCATGATTCTATGTGTAGAAAATTGTAAGGAATTCACAGACACTAGCACTAATACATGAGTTCAGCAAGGTTGCAGAATTCATGGATCAATCTACAAAATTAATTGTATTTCTCTATTCTAGCAATAAAAATGGTAACAATGAACACCAAAATGAATGAAATATTTAGGAATAATTTAACAAAGTAATTTCAAGACTTTTACTTTGAAAGCTAGAAAACATAGCCGAGAGAAATTAAAGATCTAAATAAGTGGAAATATATTACATGTTCATGGAATGGAAGACTCAATATTGTTAAGATGCCAATTATCCTGAAATCTATTAATAAATTTAACACAATCCCTGTCAAAATTCTCCAGACTTTTTTGTAGAAATTGGCAAGCTTTTTCTAAAATTTATATGAAAATGCAAAGGGTCCATGGTAAGAGCAAAGTTGGAGAACTTACACTTTCCAATTTCAAACTGTACTCTAATGCTACAGTAATCAAGACAGTGTGGTAATACCATCAGGATAGATATACAGATCAAAGCGATAGAATTTAATCCACAAATAAATCCTTATATTTAAAATCAATTGACTTTCAATGAAAATGCCAAAGTAATTCAGTGAGAAATTATCTCACACCATATGCAAAATCTTCCTCAAAATTGATCATAAACCTAAATGAAAGCGATAAAACAGAAACTTTTGAAACAAGACAGAAGAAAAATATTCATGACCTTGGGTTAGGCAAGGATTTTCTCAATACTAAATCAGCTATGTAATATATCCATGAAAATTTAAAAATAGATAAATAGCGCTTTATAAAATTTTTAAACTTTTGTACTTCAAAAGATCCCATGAAGAAAATGAAAAGAAAGGCCTTGGCCAGATGGCTCAGTTGGTTGGAGCATCGTCTCACGCACCAAAAGGTTGCAGATTTAATTCCCGGTCAGGGCACATGCCTAAACTGCGGGTTCAATCCACAATGGAGGTATGTATGGGAGGCGGCCAACCTATGTTTCTCTCACATCAGTATGTTTCTCTCTCTCTCCCTCCCCCCCTTCTCTCTCTGAAAATCAATAAACATATCCTTGGGTGAGGATTAAAAATAAATAAATATATAAATAGATTATAACAAGTAAAAAAAAGAAAATGAAAAGACAAACCAAGGACTGGAAGAAAATATTTGCAAATCATATATTCTGTCAAAGACTTCTATCTAGAATACATAAAGAATTCTTACAATTCAACAAGAAGAAGAAAACCATTTTTTAAAATGAGCAAATTATTGGAGTAAACATTTCATCAGAGAAAATATATGAATGGCCAATAAGCACATGGAAAGCTATTCAAACATCATTAGTCATTAGGGAAACGCAAATAAAAACTGACTCACACTCACTAGGATGGCTATAATGAAAAAGATAAACAATAACAAGTGTTGCCAAGGATGTAGAGAAACTGGGCCTTCATAAATTGCTGGTGAGACTATAACTGGCACTTTGGAGAAATTTGGCAGTTCCTTAAAAAGTTATATATTTACTATACTACTTAACAATGCAATTTTTAAGAATCTACATTACAGAAATGAAAACATTTCCACATAAAAATTTGTATGCTAATATAACAGCGTTGTACATAAGAGCCGAAATGTGAATACTACACAAAAATCAATCAACTGGTGAAGTAAACAAAACGTTGCACATCTACACAATGGAATACTATCCAGCAATAAAAAGAACAAACTACTCACAGATGCTACAACATACATGAACCTCAAAAACTTTATGCTACGTGAAAGAAGATAGACAAGTAGCATTTATTATATGATTCCATTTATATAAAATGTTCAGAAAAGGCAAATCTGTAGAAACTAGATAGTGGTTGCCTGGGGCTAAGGATGGAAACAGGGATTAATTGTAAATGGGCATAAGGGATCCCTTTGGGGTGATGGAAATGTTCTAAAACGGGATTGTGGTGATGGTCACAATACTCTCTAGATTTGCTAAAAAAAAATCATCGAATCTTAAAATGAGTGAATTTTATAGTATATAAATTATAAAGCTATTTAAAAAATTATTGACTACTAATTTCACGCACTAAAGAAGTGTCTGTGTATCTTTATTTTTCATTTATATTTGAAGTGTTTGCTAGTATTAACAAAGGGCTATAACAATGATTCCCTTTCATATAGGAAAAAGACCATAAACCTTGGCATCAAGTACATCTATTAAATCGCACTTCCTACCATGTCTTCATCTCTCCTCGCATGCAATAAAATCATCAAGTCTCAACCTTTTTGGTCTCAAGGCCTTTTTATACTCCTAAAAATATTAAGGACCCCCAAAACCTTTTGTTTATGTGATTTATGTCTATTGATATTTATTGAATTAGAAATTAAAACAGAAGTTTAAAAAAGATCTATTAAAATATCAATAATAAACATCAAATATATAAACATGTTAGCATAAATTACACATTTTTATTTTAAAAGACTATATTTTTGAAACAATATAATTTAGGGAAAAGAGTAGCATTGCTTTACATTTTCGGGGAGTCTCTTCAGTATCTGCCTTAAAAAATGGTTGAATTCATATATCTGCTTCTGCTTTTAATCTATTGTGTTATGTTGTTTTGGTCAAACTATATGAAGAAAATCTGGTCTCACATAGATATGCAGTTGGAAGAGGAAGGAGTATTTTGATAACTTTCTCAGATAATTAGGGGTATTTGTCTTTTTAAAATAGGTTTTTATTTATTTTTTAGAGAGAGAGGAAGGGAGAGAGAGATAGAAACATCCATGTGAGAGAGATACATCCATTGGCTGTCTCCTGCACACCCCCTACCGGGGATCAAGCCAGCAACCCGGGCATATGCCCTGACTGGGAATCAAACCAGTACCTCTCAGTCCATGGGACGATGCTTAGTCCACTGAGCCACACTGGCTGGGGAAGAGGGTATTCTTCTTTATACTACCCCAACACTTGAAAAACGGGTAGATTCTTAAAGGTTAGTTGCAATGTGGAATCTAAACCATATCAATTCTCTCCCATGCTCTAATACATGAAAATCAATAGATTTTGGTCTATGTTGCTCTTTGAATGGATCTTTTATTCACATGGATTTTGTAAACTCATGCATTGGTCATTTGAAAAAACAAAGTGGGGACTTCCGGTCAAGATGGCGGCGTAGGTAAACGCGGTATCGCGTCCTCCCACAACCACATCAAAGTTACAACTAAACTACAGAACAACCATCATTCAAAACCGCCTGGAATCAAGCTGCATGGAAGTACTACAACTACGAAATTAAAGAAGAAGCCACATCGAGACTGGTAGGACGGGCGGAGGCGCGAGGGACTGGTCGCACACCCGTGTGTGGCGGATAAAAATTAGGAGGGACACCTCGGCTGGGAAGGTCCTCCCTGAGGACTGAGGAGGGGTCCCCGTCCCACACCAGGCGCCCAGCTCAGGGTTCCAGTGCCAGGAAGAGAAGTCCCCATAACTTCTGGCTGGAAAAAACCAGTGGGAACTGAGGCTGAGGTGGCTGGAGTCCCCCGCAGCTCCTCTTAAAGGGCCCGTGCACGGACTTAGGGACTCACTCCCTCCAGGCTCCAGCGTGCGGGAAGGAGCCTGAAAGGCACCAGAGTCATATGGGGAAGAACTGAGCTGTTTGGCATTGGAGCGAGGGCTGGACAGGCATATTTCTCCTGGACAGTCATGCTATCAGAGGCTTTTGTTTCTTTGGTGAGCCCTTCCCTGGGCCGGCAGATGGCAGACGCCACCATTTCTGGGACTCCAGCTACCTGGCTCACACTGATTGCCCCGCCCTGGTGATTCCCTGAGGCCCCGCCCCACCCAGCTTTCAGGCCCACCCAAGCTGTTGCCAGTTGCTTTACCATAGGATTGGCCTGTCTTGGATTCTGCTTCAGCTTTTCCTAAATTCTTTCAAACAAGCAGCATCTGGTCTCAGCTAGCCCTATACCTCTTGCTAAGTAATACATAGAAACAAACACAGGGAGGCAGCTAAAATGAGGAGACAAAGAAACAGGTCCCAAATGAAAGAACAGAACAAAACTCCAGGAAAAGAACTAAGTGAAATGGAGTTAAGCAACCTAACAGATGCAGAGTTCAAAATACTGCTTATAAGGATGCTCAGTGGACTTAGTGAGGACCTCAAGAGCATAAAAAAGGACCAGTCTGAAATGAAGGAGGCACTAACTGAAATAAAGAATAGTTTACACAGATGCAATAGTAGAGTAGGTAAAGCCAAGAAGCAAACCATCGATTTGGAATATAAGGAAGCAAAAAACACCCAATCAGAACAGCAAAAAGAAAAAAGAATCCAAAGAAATGAGGATAGTTGTAAGGAGCCTCTGGGACAACTTCAAGCGTGCCAACATTTGCATCTTGGGGGTGCCAGAGGAGAAGAGAGAGAACAAGAAATCGAAAACCTATTTGAAACAATAATGGCAGAAAACTTTCCTAACTTGGTGAAGGAAACAGACGTGCAAGTCCAGGAAGCACAGAGAGTCCCAAACAAGATGAAACCCAAGATGCCCACACCAAGACACATCATCATCAAAATGCAAAAGGTTTAAGACAAAGAGAGAATCTTAAAAGCAGCAAGAGAAAAGAAGTTAGTTACCTACAAGGGAGTTCCCATCAGACTGTCAGCTGATTTCTCAAAAGAAACTTTGCAGGCCAGAAGGGAGTGGCAAGAAATATTCAGAGTGATGAAAAGCAAGAACCTACAACCAAGATTACTCTATCCTGCAAAGCTATCATTTAGAATCGATGGCCATATAAAGAGTTTCCCAGACAAAGAAAAGCTAAAGGAGTTCATCACCACCAAACCATTCCTATATGAAATGTTGAAGGGTCTTCTTGAAGAAAAAGATAAAAAAATATGAACAAACAAAATGGCAATAAATACATAGCTATCAACAATTGAATCTACAAACAAAATGAACAAGCAGAACAAAGACATTCTCATAGATACAGAGAACTTTTTTGGGAACCAGATGGGTGGGGGCTGAGGGGATGGGTGAAAAAGGTGAAGGGATTAAGAAGTACAAATTGCTTGTTAGACTGACAAACCTCAAAGGGAAGGGGGGTTGGGGGGTGGGAAGAAATAAACCAAAGAACTTATTTGTATATATGCATAACCAATGGACACAGACAACAGTGTGGGGAAAGTCAGGAGGGGGGCAGAAATGGGGAGGAGAGGGGCAAGGGGGGGGGAAATGAGGAACATTTGTAATACATTCAACAATAAAGATAAGTTATAAAAAAAAAGAAAAAACAAAGTGGTTCACTGACTTATGCAGATATTTCAAATATTGACATTTTATTGTACAATATCAAAAAAATCACCAATCTCATCAGAAAAATCTATAAGTATTAGGAAGGTGTCAAACTCACATTGGGAGACATAAATTTTTCAGAATTCTTATTTTCACTTCTAAGCTTGTATTTAATCATCGGAAAAAATATTGTCTGTTGTTTTCCTTGAAGTAACAGTTTTACTTTGTACATTTTTGAGAAAACATTTGCCAAATACCTGTTTGAATAACTATAATTTGTATGTCAGTCCTTTTAAGTGAAAGTGGTGTTCCATGAAGAAAGTGCCTCGGTCAGCTGGCAACCCAAACAATTGCACAAGTGATTTTTCTGGAGATAACCATTATACTTTGGTATGCAGTGGGCATGCTTTCTGTTTACTTCCCATTTCATCATTAGAATGTTTTCAAAATGTGTACTCAAGGGTGAACATTTAATAAAGTTAATACTTTGGGACATTCTTAAGTGAAACGGTCTTCTTTTTTTTTTTTTCTTTAAGAGTGAAGAATACGATTGTTTTGGTGCCACTGCCTTGATACACATACGACGAGAGCAGTTTTACCCACCGTTGTATTAGCATCATCAGCACAAGTACCAGCACAGGAGAAAAGGCACATAACATCTTAGTGTTATTCTGAAAATAGTTTTGACTTCATGGGTCCCATGAAAGAGGAGTATGCAGTCCACCCTTTGAGAACCAAGGAACAAATTACTTACAGCTCACAAGTAAGTCATGCAGTTTCATACTTATTCCATCTCCCGGGAATCCCTTCCTTCTTCCACCTGCAGAATTCCTACTCATTTTTCAAAGGCCCAATTCAAATTCCCTCCTCCTTAAATCTTCCCCTGACCCTTGGCCCAACCCCATTGAGTTGATCATGTTTTCTTTTGTTCTGCCATGGTACCTTGCACATATCTTGCTATAGTACTTATCACTAGTGTTGCATTTTTTGTTTACATGTCATTCATATCCTCAGCACTTTAATTAGACACGCAATAATTTAATGAGGCTGAACTTTTATAATTGCCTACAGAAAATTATGGCAATGGTTTTCCTTCTTACTCTTGTAGGCTATTTTCTAGTGTCTAAATACAATAGTACTGCCATTGTGTCATTCTGCACTGTATAGGTGGCACACCCTATTCCTATATAATTGTAACTCTTGGTTGGGTGCCCTTATTTGTTAATTATTCACATATACATTCTATAAATAAACATAAACCCACCTATTCAATTCCCATCATAAGAGTACTGAGATTGCTCAGCCAATTTGGCTCAGTGGTTGAGTGTTGGACCCATGCACCAAGAGGTGTCTGGTTCAATTCCTGGTCAGGGAACATGCCCAGGTTGCAGGCTCGATCCCCAGTAGGGGGCGTGCAGGAGGCAGCCAACTGATGTTTCTCTCTGACATCAGTGTTACTATCTCTCTCTCCTTTCCTCTCTCTCTAAAAAAATCAATAAAAACATATTTTAAAAAAAGAGTACTGTGCTCTAGCTGGTTTGACTCAGCGGTAGAGCGTTGGTCTGTGGACCAAAGAGTCTTGGGTTCGATTCCCATCAAGGGCACCAAATAAATAAATAAATAAATAAATAAATATTTAAAAAGTACTGAGATTATGTATAGTATTTTTTTATTGATGAGGGAGAGAGTGAGATTTGTTTTTTCTCTTATTTATGCTTTCATTGGTTGATTCTTATATGAGATACCCAGCAAGGCTTATGTATAATATTTTTAATCATATCTGTTTTATCTCTTATGTACCTTCTTTTAAGTTAAAGTAACATTTATGTACTAAAATTTTGCATTGGTCATCAAAAGAAGAAAATAGCTTAAATTTCTTTCAAAGAATAATTAATTTGGCCCTGGTCGGTTTGGCTCAGCAGTTAGAGCATCGGCCCGTGGACCAGAGAGTCCCGGGTTCGGTTCCTGCTAAGGGCATGTACCTCGGTTGCAGTTTGTCCCCGGCTCTGGTTGGGGTCGTGCGGGTGGCAACCAGACGATGTGTCTCTCTCACATCGATGTTTCTCTCACTCTCTTCCTCCCTTTCTCCCTCCCGCTCTATCTGAAGATAAATGCAAAAAAATGTCCTTAGATGAGGATAAAAAAAAAAAAGAATAATTAATTTGGCTCATATGAAAGACACTTTATACATAGTGAGAACACTATTCTGTCTGAGGATTTTAAATGGATAGTTACAAAAATCAGTGTATATTTTCTCATTTTGTGTACTATTCATTTTAAGGACTTGTCAGCAGACAAGAAGAACGCTCTTAATCGATTGTCATCCTAACTGAAGAATTTTTTGTCCATTAAAACTATCATGGGCATGGTCCTTTTATGCCATATGTGTTTGAAGTTCCCATCCTTCAAGAAATACAATATTTTTCAAATCCAGAGAATTATCTCTTCTCAGAAAAATATTTTTGCACACAGAAAAGCAATCATCTCATTAACTAGAATGTGAAATGAGACAAATGACAGGACAAACAAGAAACAAACACATTGTCATACAAGAAGAATGTGCTAGCGTGCTAGAGCTTATGTCTTGCTGATGTTACGACAAATAATGTGATATATCAACAAGATGTAACATAACGTGTAAGAAGTTTTATAAGTATTTTTGAGGGAGTGTTTGTGTTGGAGGATGGCTATTCTTGTTAAGTATTCATTATTATATGTCAGCCTAAAGAATGGCAATTTTAATTCAGATATAATTCAGCAAAGACCACTGTGTAATCATTAGAGCCATCAACAAACTGATTCATGTGCGGTTGGTCCAAAAGTTACAAAAGCTGTTTCTGAGTTCTTGTTTGTACCCACCATTTTAAGATTACATCAGAATGAAAGCATTCAAGACTTGAACTGACTTCAAAAACTAAACTTAGACTTCTAGTTAGTTTAGCTTTTTTCTTTTATTTGTTCATGTTTTCCATTTGGTTTCCATATCCTGTTCTAGCTTGATGCCCCTTCTAGAATTTCATTTACAAATCTTACAGCCTTGGTTGGTGAAACATACTAATTAATGTTGTGGTGGACTAAGGAGTTTAGCAATCTCATGCCTCCTGCTTGGAAAAACACCTGCTATTTTTCCACCCATGTCTAGTAACATGTTGAACATGGCAAAATGCATCTTAAGTGGAGCTCAAAATACATTTAATCAAAATGCATTTAAGGAGGACTGTTTACACTATCTTCTGCCATTACTGGTAATTGTGAAGCTTAAACCTTTCAATGCAACAGAAATATGAGATCTACTTTTCTTTATTAGATTTTTTAAAAAAAAGTAAAACAGGTCATTTTATGATTTAAAAAAAAATAAGAAATCCCAAGTAATGCTTAGGCCAACAGCATTCCAGCTTTATAAAATGGACAATTCCATGGGCTTTGTAAATCCCTGTGAATGTATTGTGTAATACTAAATTAAGGGACAAATTCCAATTCCATAGGTCTTTGGTCTGCCTGGGAATCCTACCCAGACAACCAAGCTCAGATTTGTAGTTTTATGTTTGAAGAAACTTTGTCTATGACAACATCTCAAAAGATTTTGGTTAGTACTATGTACATTCATCATATTTTAGTTGAAATTGAATAAACTTAAAATTACTTGCATTAATTTGCCTGTTAAGCTTTTAGCAGATCCAGAAGGTGCCATATAGTTTTGGTTGAATCTAAGGTCACCTTATCTGCATGCTGTCTTGTGATGGTGACGGTACATGCCATTTCAGTGTTTTTTGAGCAGCATGTGGGGGCCAGTCTTTTGGTAGGCTTAAACCTTTTGAAAAATAGTTTGGTGGTTTTATAAGCACTTCAGTCTGCAGCTCCTGAGGTTATAGTTAAGTTTTCGACTCTTGGATTTCTCCAACCCTAGCTTTCTGATGAGGAGGAAAAACAACCTACTCTTGAAATTCTAAATTCAGTGAACCTGGAACATAGCACCCTTGTTTTGTGGGATGACTTGGCCACAGTAGTTGGCTGTCCATAAACCAAGGGAGATGGAAAGGATACTCTGTGAATCTGTGCTGGAGATGTAGCAATCTACACTGCCAAGTTCAAAGCTGTATTTGCCAGGTTACCTTATTATCCAAATCCTCATGTATTTGAAAACTTTATGTGTCCCTTGAGACCTTGTGATGAATATGATTCTACCATACTTCCAAGAACCTAGGATTAACTAATGAGAAAATAATACATTTACCTTGAGCTTTGATTGGCAGTGTTTGTGTTAACATCGCCCCGGTGTTCTGACTAATGTGTGTGCGTAAACACAAAGGAATGACAAGTTGGTTCCAAAACAACAGTTTAAAAAAGCATGAGGAAAAAACCTGTATGTAGCTTGCTTAAGACTATTTTCTTCATAATTTAAAAATATATTTTCCAAGATGGCATACTCTGGTTTTTCTAACATTTAATTGAAAGTTTCTTTTTGAAATATAGAAAAATCTAGTTCAGAAATGTATTCCTTGACTTCTACTTTTAAAACACCTACCACAATTCTCAGGTGCTTTAACATGTATGCCATTTATAGCAATACTCATAATATACTAAAGGGGTAGAAAGACAAACCCAAAATGATAATGCTTACATTCTTTTTCAACCTTTTTTTTTTTTTTTTTTTATCTTCACCCAAGGACATTTTTCCACTTTTGTTCAGATAGAGTGGGAGGGAGAGAGAGGAAGAGACAGAGAGAGAGAGAGAGAGAGAGAGAGAGAGAGAGAGAGAGAGAGACAGACAGACATTGACATGAAAGGGACACATCGAGTGGCTGCCTCCCACACAACCCCAACCAGGGCCGGGGACAAATTGCAATCGAGGTATGTGCCCTTGACTGGAATTGAACCCACGACTCATTGGTCCATGGGCCGATGCTCTAACTGCTGAGCCAAACCGGCCAGGGCTCAATCTTTTTTCTAATTAAGATTTTTTTCATTGATTTTTAGAGAGAGAGGAAGGAAGATGGAAAGAGAGAGAGAGAAACCTTGAGGTGAGAGCAAACATTGATTGGCTGCCTCCTGCACACCCCCTACCAGGGATCAAGCCTGTAACTTGGGCATATGCCCTGACAAGGAATTGAACCAGCAACCGCTAGGTGCATGGGATGATGCCCAACCAACTGAGCCACACCACCCAGGACTCAATCTGTTCTTAAATTGAATTTATTGGGATGACCTTTGTTAATAAAATTATACAGGTTTCAGGTATACAATTCTACAATACTTCGTCTGTATGTTGTATTGTGTGTTTACCACCCCAAGTCAAGTCTCCTTCCATCACCATTTATCTCCCGTTTACCTGCTTCTACTTCCACCCTCCCCTCTGGCCAATACCAAGTGTTTGTGTCCATGAGTCTTTCCTTTTTTTCCTTTGCTTAATTCCTTCACCCTTCCCACCCAGTCCCCAAACCTCTTCCCTCTAACAGCTGTCAGTCTGTTCTCTGTATCTATGAGTCTGTCTCCCCTTTGTCTGTTAATTTATTTTGTTCATTAGATTCCACATATGAGTGAAATTATATGGTACCTGTCTTTCTCTGACTAATTTATTTCACTTACCATAGTACTCTCTAGGTCCATTTATGCTGTCACAAATGTAAGATTCCTTCTTTTTTATGGCTGACTAGTATTCCATTGTATAAATATACCACATCTTTTTTAGCCACTCATCTACTGATCACAATCTTACACAAAGTGAATGACAGAGTTGTGGTCAGTACTAGTAACATCTGAATTTTCTCACTGTAGTAATGATGACATTGATTATGATGATGATTACTAACATTTATTAAATGATTATTATGTACCATGTTGTTCCTCACAAGACAGGAATCATCAGTAAATTACTTTACAGATGCAACAACTAGGTACAAATATGTTAATTTGTCCATGGTCACACTGCTAAGCTTATATCATTAAACCATGAAGCTTTCCAGCATTAATTCCCTTTTGAGTCCATCCAAGATCAACTCAGATTTGCATAAAAATCTGGTGTGCCTACATAAAGGAAAAGGAAATGGAGTTTGGTTAACACATAGCATTGTCTTTGCCACAACTGGAAAATAATCAAATTCTTGGAAAGCAGAGCGAAAAGGTAGAAAGTACAACTGGGTTGTGACTATTTACAATTTTGAAAAAAATGTGAAATGTACCTAATTCAATACATACATTACCTCTTCTACCTACAGGCTTATTAGGGCTTAGCAGCTACAGGTTTACACTAATTTAGTCTTAGAGCTAGTGGTCAAAGTAGAATAGAGTTATTAAATTGACCATGCACTCCAAAAACTCTACCCAGGTAGAGTCTTTTTTTTTTTAGACTTTATTTTTAGAGCCATTTAAAAAAATTAAATTTATTGGGCTGATATTGGTTAATAAAATTATATGGGTTTCAACCCAGGTAGAGTCTTCATTCTATTTTTATGAATTTATAGGTCATCCTCAGTGCAAGCTGACATTACTCAAGTTATAGGAAGCAAACAGATAAGAGTCACATGTGTTTCCTGTCATGTAGAAAACTAAACTGGAAATCACATAATATAGGTTTGCCTACCTTTAATTTCTTGCTGTATAAAAATAAAATTGATCTGTAAGAACTTAACTATTTGAGGACTTCTGGTACTAAATATGATGGAGTAATTAGTATCAGATGCCCTACCCTGACATAAAAAAACTATTAAACTGAACAAAATATACAGAACAACTGTTTTTAGGCATTGGATAATATGTATTACATGACTGCAATCCTTCAGAGAAAAGCACAAAATGAGAGCTCTGTATTCAACCTGGGGTCATTTTTTGAACTATGTGCAGGGAATTGGAGTAAATAGATTGAAGACTGGAGTTGCTAAGGTGGCTGATATTGCAGTACATGGTGCATAGAAAGCAGGGAGCCCCAAAGAATTAGCCCCAGAAATTTGCATAAAGGTTTCCTTTGGGCCCTTGGCCAAATTCTAAACTGTATATTGCTGTGCAAGACCCTGGGAGGCACATCAGGAAATAACAGCTGGAAAAGCTGAAAGCAAACCTAGATTTTAGAAGTTGTACAATGCTACGAAGACATTGGAGTTCTGATCTAGTCAGAGTAGAGAGACTTTGATCAGACTCCAAAAAGGAGTAAGGACCATGTCATATAAGTAAGGGTTATACTGTAGAATAAAAGAAAATCTAAAATAGACCTTTAGTAAAAGCCTAAAATAAGCCTCAACAGGATCAGAGTGATCCACCAATACTTTAATGTTCTGCCTGAATAAAATTCAATACTCTTTAGAGAAAGATAACAAAATCCAGTATCTTTCTATGTCTAACATAAGTTTAAAAAATTACTGGATGGCCCTGGCCGGTTTGGCTCAGCGGTTAGAGCATTGGCCTGTGGTCCAGAGAGACCCGGGTTCAGTTCCCACTAAGGGCATGTACCTTGGTTGCAGTTTGTCTCTGGCCCTGGTTGGGTCGTGCGGGTGGCAGCCACTCGATGTGTCCCTTTCATGTCGATGTTTCTCTCTGTCTGTCTCTTTCTCTTTCTCCCTCCCACTCTATCTGAACAAAAAATAAAAAAATGTCCTCGGGTAAGGATAAAAAAAAAAATTACTGGATGTATAAGAAAGAAGGCAGAAATTGACCCATAATCAAGAGAAAAAAATGGTAAATTCAAGAAACTCAAAAATGACCAAGATATTGGAATTAATGAAGAAGGACTTTAACATTATAAAATTTAAAAGATCTTTCTCCCTGTAGATTCTTCACATGAATCTATAGCCCCAGATGGTAATTTAACTAAAACGTCATGAGAGAGCTTGATCTAGAGACATCCAGTGAAGACCACTAAGCCAGACTCAGATTTCTGACCCACAGATACTGTCAGATAATCAATGTTGTTTTAGGCCACTGAAATAATTAAAGCAAAACTTGAACGAATGTCTGAAGAGGAAGGATGAGTAAACTTAAAGACAGGCTAATGGAAATTAGTCAAATTAAAGCATACAGGGGAAGTACAATGTGAAAAAATAGGACAGAGTGCAAATGGAATTGTAGCAAATGATCTAAAGTGTATAATGGAGAGAGAATGGGGTAGAAGGGATATTTAAATATATAATAACTTAAAATTTTCCAAATTTTATGAGAGGTACAGATACAAGAAATTCAGAGAACCTAAAGCAGAATAAATTCTTTGAAGACTGCACCTGGGTATATGTCATAGTCAAACTGCTAAAAACCAAAGATAAAGAGAAATCTTTAAAAACATCCAGAGGAAAGGACATACAGTCGTCCCTCGCCACTTTGCACTTCGACTTTCGTGGCTTCACTCTATCGCGTTTTTTTCAAATACTACACTATATTTGAAAAAATACTATACTATGCTATACTATATTTTAAAAAAGCATGATAGAGTGAAGCCGTGAAAGTCGAAGCACGAAGTGGTGAGGGATGACTGTAATACACTTAGAGATACAACAATAAGATTGATGGCTGTCCTTTAATCAGAAACAATGGAAGCCAGAACAGAATGACATTTTTTAAAGTGATGAAAGAAAAAAGAATGTGTCAACCTGAAATTTTATATCTAGTGAAAATGTCCTTCAAAATTAAAGATCTTTGTTTCACCTTTGCCAGAGCCAAGGATTCAGCTGGCACAATCAGTGGGGCCAAGGTCAAGGATTTGGCTGGCATGGTGTTGGAGAGATGGCCTATATCGTTAGAAGATTAATTACCTGCAGGAGGATTGACAAATAATATATTGAATATAAAGGAAGCCAAGTTTTAAATCTTAGAGAAGGAAGTTATAAATATGCTAAGTACAACATACTTATTAACGTTACAGGGGAGAAACATGGCATATGCCATCTTCTTTTCTGTGGTAAAATCTGCATAATATAAAACTTATCATTTCAACCATTTTTAAAAGTACAGTTCAGTGACATTGAGTACAGTCACATTGTCCTGCAACTATCACCACTATCTATTTCCAGAACCTTTTCATCTTCCCATAGTAAAACTCTGCACCCATTAAGAGTAACACTCAATTCACCACCACATCCCAGCCACTAGCAACCACCATTCTACTTTGTTTATATGAATTTGATGCCAAGGTACTAGGTACTTTGTATGAATGGAATCATACAGTATTTGTCTTTTTGTGACTAGCTTATTTCATAATATCTTTAAGATTCATCAATGTAATAGCATGAGTCAGAATTTCCTTTATTTTAAGACTGAATAATACTCAATTATATGTATATACCACATTTTGTTTATGCATTCATCCACTGATGGACTTGGGAAACAACTTGGATTGCCTCCATGTTTTAGCTGTTGTAAATAATACTGTTACGAACATAGGTGTACAAATACATCTTTAAGACTCTGCTTTCAGTTCTTTTTGGGTATCTACCCAGAAGTGAAATTGCTATATCATATGGTAATTCTATGTTTAATTTTTTAGGGAACTACCATACTATTTTCCAAAGTGACTGCACAATTGTTCCAAGTTTTCCACATCCTCTCCAACAGTTGTTATTTTCTCTTTTGTTTTTTTCCCATTTCTTTAATTTTAATAGTAACCATCCTAATGGGTGTAAAATGCTATCTTATTGTGGTTTTCCCTAATATTGTGCATTTCCCTAATTATTAGTGATGTCGAGCATCTTTTCATGTGCTTATTGACCATTTTGATATCCTTTTCGAGAGCTGTCTATTCAAGTCCTTAAGCCCATATTTGAATTGAGTTGGTTTTGTTTTCTGTTTTTGTTTTTGTTATTGAGTTGTAGGAGTTCTTTATTCATTTTAGATATTATCCCCTTATCAGATATAGGATTTGCAAATATTTCTCCTATAGGTTGCCTTTTCACTCTGTTGATTCTGTCTTATGATGTATAGAAGTTTTAAATTTTGATGTAGTCTAATTTATCTGAATTTTTTGTTGCCTGTGCTTTGATATTATATCTGAGAAATCACTGCCAAATCCAATGTCATGAAGCTTCTCTTATGTTTTCTTGTAAGGGTTTATAGTTTTAGCTCTTACCTTTAGGTCTTTGATTCAGTTTGAGTTAATTTTTGCATATGCTATAAAGGAAAGGTCCAACTTCATTCTTTTGTGTATGACTATTCAGTTTTCCCAATACTACTTATTGAAAAGACTGTCTGTTTCCCATTGAATGGTCTTGGCACACTTGTGGAAAATCATTCGGCTGTATATGTGAAGGTTTATTTTGGGGGTCTCTATTCTGTTGTGTTGGTCTGTATGTCTGTCTTCATGCCAGTACCACACTGTTTTGATTACTGTAGCTTTGTAATTGAGAAGTGTGAGTCCTCCATTATTGTCCTTCTTTTTCAAGATTGTTTTGGCTATGTAGGGACAATGCACTATCTTAACTAAGTAGTAAAAGTTAACAGCAGTAATGAGGACAACAGACATTATGTGCCTCTTGATAAGATGCAGTGACAAGGACACCACACCACTTCTGTGTTATTTCTGCCAAACAAACAAGCAAACCAACACAATTTCTCTTAAAAGATGAGGACATATCAGACAAACCCAAATGAGCAATATTCTGTAATAAATAACTGGCACATACTCTGCAAAAATGCCAAAGTCATAGACAACAAAAACAGAGGTAATCTTCCAGATTAAAGGAAATTAAAGAGACTTGATAATTAAATGCAACTTGTATCTGGGATTGAATTGTAGATGTATTGTTGGGAGCGGTGTCACTGGAACAGCAACCACCATGGTTTGACATAGTCCCGGGTGAGCTCCATGGTTTGACATTGTCCCTGGAGAAGTGGATTCACTGCGTGGCAGGAATCACGAAGAACAGTGACTGAAGATATAAAGTAAATGGGAAAATAAAAATGCAGGATGGCAACTGAAGGAGACTAATCTTTGCTTTCTCTGTCTATCTGTTAGCTGTCTGTTAGGAATTATTATAGAAGTAACATGTAGATGACTAATGATGTAGATAGTAGAAAAGATTACAGGAAGAAAAGCAAGAAAATAATGAAGATTTAGGATAGAAATGTGGAAGCTTAGAAAGATCTTAGATAGGAGGAAAGGTCAGGAGTTTTAAGAGGATGTATGGGTGAAGGGTGAAAATAGTTAGTAATTAACATGTAATATACATAAGAGTTGGGTAAACAACCAAAAGAATGTCTGTACTTATTTGCCTAAAAGGTTTGGGGGAAACAATGTAACCTGTGGATCTATATAAATAATAAAAGATTCTGCTAGTGGGAGGCAGAAGCAGAAGCAGAAGCATTAAGACTAAGCAGAAGAAGAAAGATCAAGTATTTTCTGTCGCCCATGTTGCTCCCTCTCTCTCTCTCTCTCTCTCTCTCTCTCTCTCCTCTCTCTCGCCGACTCCATCCACACCTTTGGGAACCCCTGGACCTGCCGAGGCTGGACCCCGGCAATGTATAAAGAACATTGTCAGGACAATCAGAGAAATCTGAGTAGGATCTGTGGATTAGATGATAGTATTGTTTCAATGTTAATTCTCTGAACCTGGGTCATTATATCTTATAACTTACTTTCAAATGGTTAAAATTATATTATGTATAACTATACATATTGTACAAGATTATATTCTATATAATATTTACATTATAATGTGTAGAATGCATATATAATAGAGAGAGAGATGATTAAGCAAATGTGGCAAAAATGTTAACAATTAAATTCTACCACTTAAAAGGGGTACTTGGGAGTTCTTTGTAATATTCTTGTAATATTTTCTAAGCTTAAAATTAATTCAAAGTAATTTTTTCAAATAGAAAAATTATGGCCAAAATTAGGCATTTTCAGAAAAACAAAAGCTGAGGGAATTTGTTGGCACTAGACCTACACTGCAGGAAATACTTAGGAAGTTCCCAGGGCAATATAAATGATCCAGATGGGAGCCTGGGTCTGTAGGAAGAAGAGCACTGGAAATGGTGAGATTTCTAAACTACCTTTCAAACTTGTAATTCAATATGGTGTTTAAGCACATATGTTTAGCTCTCCTTCCAACCCCCTAAAAATAAGGGTAAAGTTATAAATCTACAAAAGTAGAAGGCATCAGTTGATCAGAGGTTTTAACAAATTTCTGGAGACTGAAAGTGGGTGATGGAGTAAGTACTGAATGAATCAGGGCAGTGGAAACCTCACTTAGATGAATGCATGGTGGATATTATAGTTGAGGAGATTGTTCAACTATCCCTCAGAAGCTTAGAGAGGCTTAGGACTCAGATGTGCCAGGTCTGCAGAGACAGCAAATTATGGGGCTGAAAACAAAGTTAGTGGAAAGTATGTAGGCAGAAGATTCAACACTGTAGACAATGCTTCACTCTCCCCAAGAAGAAAAAGAGAGACACTGATAGCAAGCGTGAGAAAGAGGGAAAGATTGAGTGATTAACTGATTTCATTTCAAAAGAAATGGAAAGATACCATTCTCTCTCTCTCCCTCTCTCTCTCTCTCTCTCTCTCTCTCTCTCTCTCTCTCTCTCTCTCTCTCTCCCCGTGTGTGTTGAGAACAATAAAGATCTTCTCTCTTAGTAAATTTCAATATACCACAGTATTGTTAACTATAGTCACTGTGCTTTACCTGAGATGTCCAGAACTTACTCATCTTATAACTGAAAGTTTGTGCCCTTTAACCAATATCTCCCCATTTTGCCCACCCCTCTGCCCCTAACAATCACCATTCTTCCCTCTGATTCTGAGTTAATTTTTTTTTTAGATTCCACATAGAAATGAGATCAAACAGTATTTGTCTTTCTGTCTCTAGCTTATTTCATTTAGCATAATGTCCTCCATGTTTATCCATGTTGTCACAAATAACAGGATTTCCATTCTATGACGGAATAATATTCTATGGTATATAATTTTACAATGTATGCATATATTAAAGCATCACATTGTACACCTTAAATAAAACAAAAAAATTACATTGTACTACCTAAGTATATATAATTTTTATTTGTCAATTATACCTCAGTAAAGCTGGGGTGGTGGCAGGTAGAACTTAAACAAATATGTAAAACCAAAAAAGAAAGAAAGGAAAGAATTTCCTGGTGAGAGATTGAGCAGTGAGCATGTGCTAGCGTATAGCCCTCTACATTCCATCTTATAAAGTTTGTTAAAGAGAAAACCACAGGCCTGAAATGGTATCATTTGAGCCCATGATACCAAACCTAGATTTAACACCTGACCTAATTGCAGCTTCAGTCTTTACCAGAAACATAATTTTAATCAACTGGGCAGTGCCAATGAGGTATCTGTCACATGGGTCCTCCCCATCACCCACAGGAAGAAGAGGCAATCTGCATGGTAAAACCCTTGCTGTTTCCTTCCCTCCTAAAAGATGTCCTGGTCTAAATATAATCCTTTCTTTTCTTAAGAACTCCCTGCCACACCCTTCTTCCTATAAAAATCTTTCATTTGTATAACCCCTCGGACTCACTTCCTGAAGTCAGCAAGGACTCTGCTCAAAGGTCACCTCCTCAGAGAGGGTGTTCCTGGCTCCCAAGTGAAAGGGCACTCCACCAACACGTTTCATTTCTGCACAGCACTGACCACTGTCAAAAGGGATAGCATGTATTTATTTGTGTGCCCTGTGTCCCATGTGAGAGCAAGAACTTTGTATTTTTCTTTCACACAGTATCTCTAGTGTGTAGAACATTGCTTGGCACACAGTTGATGTTGGCAAGTATTTGTTGAATGAATAGATGATCTCATGCTGATCTCCATCTTCCAAACTTTCTTTTGTGTTAACTAATTCCATCTCATTTTGGTCCTAAACTCAACTCTCTTGTATTCTCTTCTCCTTAATGAAATTACCAGCTGCTGGAGCACAGGGTCTGGATTTTACAATTCCCTCCCACCTCCCAGAATGGCTGGCACAGACTGGGGAAAATATTAAGTGCTTAGTAAATACTTTTCGAACTGTAGTGGGAGGATTTGGTTTAGCTTATTCTTTACAATGAAGTTTAAAACATCACACATAGATTTGTTCATCCTTCATATGCATAATTTGAACATTGAGTACATTTTAAACTCAAGCTTTTTGTAATCCAGAGAAGGCATAAATGGAGGTGTGGTGGGGTATACACAAGGGGCCAGGTCTACCCATTTTTCAGGTAGTAATGGATGAAGTGGTCCTTTTTGAAAGTTTTTTTGGGGGCCCCTGATTTTAAATTTGGCCCAGTTTCAGGGTGACCATGCAGTCCGTTGACGTGGACTTGCACATGGAAAAACCCTAAGGTCTCCAGCAAAAAACTAAATGAGATTAACACAGGTATAGTGCTTGACAGACAGACATATGAATATTCATTCCTCCCCTCGGTCCTTTTTACCTGCCCTGCATTCCTTCCTTTCTTTCTTCCTTCTTCCAATAGCAGTGCTTGATTGTCCTTCCAGGAACCAAACCTTCCCCATTCCCATCCATGTGGATCTAGCAGGGTCAAACCCTATTCCAGTTGGGCATATGACTCAAGAGGGTCCAAACAATGTAGCCAATCCCCATGGCTAGAGCCATTTGTTGGGGATAGGCAAAGGGCCCTGACCAAATCAATGAAACTCGATTCTACAACTTCTCAAAACACTGAGGGGAAAGCTCTTTTTCTTTTTTATACATTCACAAAGATATTTATCATCATGTCACACATAATAAGGAAACATGTAAATATATTAATAACCAATCTTGAGGAAAGGATAAGTAAATTATAGCATATGAACTTAACAAAATTTTAAATCTGAAAATTATACAAATATGAAAAAGTTATCACATTAAGAAAAAGAACATAAAATTCTCTGATTATAATTATATAAAATATGTATGTTACTAGACTAATAAAGGAAGGGAAAAGCTTAGTAATGCCCACAAAAGAAAATTATCTACTAGGATACAGTAAAATGCATGTTTTCTTCAATTATCTTTATTGTTGAAAGTATTACAGATCTCCTCCTCCCCCTCTCCCCCGTTGACACCCTCCTCCCTCTCCCGTCTCCCTTGCCTTCACCATTCTGTTGTCTGTGACCACTGGTTATGCATCTATGCAAAGTAAAAATGGGTACCATTTCAGAGAGGAGAAAGCAGACTTAGAAAGGTTAAGAAATGTGCCAGCTAGAAGGTTGTGAGCTGGGACTCAAAATCCAGATCCATTAGGCTCTAGCACAGAACCCATGTATGCCATCCTCTCTCTTCATCCCTTTCATTCAGATTCTTTTCATGTATCACCTTCATTCATTCACCATAAATTATTGTGATTGACCCTGTGCTTCCCTACCTAGGCAGTGTTACCTAGGTAACCACGCAGCACTCTATGGAGTCCAGGCTCTGTTCCCTCAGTGTGTTTATCTTTGCCACATTCTCCTGACCAATTTTATCTCTTAGATTCTCCACTTCTCCAGGCCTCTCTATTAAACTGAGACTCAGCTATATTTCCATCTCTTCCATGACTTCTCTGAAGCTTTCCCTGTGAACTCTGAAATTTACTCTTTTCTCTGGGCTGATCGTGGGAATGGGAATGGAAAAGAAATGGGAACAAATTACCATCTGGACAAATCCCATGTAAAGATTTTTAGCTGGGTAAACCATTGATTAGAAGCCTTAAAAAATGTTGCTGAGGTTGTGGATGAAAAAGGGCCACATGCTAACCTGACAAGCTCGGGAGGCCTGCGTGGTGGCCTTGCAAACTCAGAGACCTAAAGTAACCACAAAGGATGGTCTGAAATGAAAACTTTTTAGCTAAAACAGTTTATGGCAGATAGTCATGTCCTAGGCTGGCATCTTCCCTGACAAAGGTCAATCTTTACCTTAACTGAGCCTGTCTATTGTCTTTTTGCACCTATGATAACATATCTTTGGAATGTAAAAGTAAATTTCCTTTTTCCAGACCCCTCAAAGCACAGGCACTACTCTTCAGAGACCACAAATTCCTTCATTGTTATTAAGTTAATTCTTGACTGTTAACTAACTATCCTGTACCCACCTACGTAAAAGATGTATGTGTCTATCATTTTACTTTTCATCCAATCCCAGAGGCCTCCCTCCTTTGCTTTCTCCCTCCTCCCTAATCTATCACCAGTGGATTTCATGTAACTCACTTGCGTCTTCTCTTTTGAGTGTAATGTATAAAATAAGGTGCAAAACTGCCATCCTCTGGAGAATTATCTCAGTCTGTTGAGATTTTGCTTCCTGGAAATTGTCGACAGTTTTGGCTTAAATGAACTCACAAAAATTCTTCACAGGTTTGACTGTTTCTTACGTTGACAAGGTACAAACCTACTTCTGACCTTCAGCGAGCATTTTTCTGTGTGGCTGAAAGGTTTCATTCCCCAGAATTCCTGACAAGAATGCACCTCCTTCAATACCTGTCCTACTATGTAACAGAGCCTGGTACATAGTAAGGGCTCATTAAATGTACGTTGAATCAATACCATTTGTTGCCCAGTGTATCTTACACATTACACAGTGCTTGCTGAGTTGATTTAAACAATGCCTTACAAATCCAGGTTATTTTAATAACAACCAAGCCTCACACCCTTAAAAGCATAATAGCCTTACCCTTACACACCTCTTTTTAATATACTTCCAGTTGCCTTCCTTTAAAACACTTGCATTTTACTTAAAAACCCCACACAAATACTTAAATAAAAACCTGCTCAGTCTTGCCAGGCAGGTAATTGCTTCTGCAGTCGCTTGGAATTGATATTAATCTGTTTATGCTTGTGTCATCTGCTAGGCTCTGAGCTCCTAGAACTCGGCTGTTTTATTCACCCTTTACCCAAACCAAATTGTTATTCACCTAGGGGTAGTTATAATAGTGAAAGTGTAGTAGGTTGTGTACATTGTTTCGCAATCCATGGACCCAGGATGACTTGTATTTGTGCATTTAAAAAATTTTACTTATTAAATATCTCTGAGTTCTCTAATAAGTTCATGCCAATTCTGTATTAGTAAGATTAATATCTCCAATTTATTAAGAAAACCGACTCAGAAGATCAAGTCCTAAATTGAAGGTCACACAAACAACCTTCTCACACAGGTGAATTTCGGCAATGAGCAGCAGGAGGCGCGTCGGAGGCCTTTTGAACTCTTTCGGCCACCGTCGCCGGGTCTTCTCTGCGCCTTCTATTTGTGCGCCTGCGCGCTGCTGGAGCGTTGTCCATTTCTGCGTTTGGAAGGACGTTGGTGTTGAGGTAAACTGTGTGTCTCTTGTGTACCCCGTACGGGGTCCCAGAACTGCCGCCTCCTGCCGCTCGCTCCCAGTCGGCTTTGGCTTTGAGCCTGACTCGGCATCTCGGCGTTCGGGGAGCTTGGGGCCTCTCGCCCCCGTCGACCCCTGCACGACCTCTGTCGCGGCCTCGGGGCGCGGGCGTCCCGCGGGGCCCGTCCTGGGGCCTCGAGCGAGATGCTGGGCTTCGGGGGCGGCGGGCCTGGTCCCCGGGCCGCTGTGTTGTCCTGTCATTGTGACCTTGGTTAGGTCATCTGACCTGCCTGGCCCAGGTTCTCGCCCTCCTTTACTCGGCGGTCAAGGGGCGTCGGGGAGCAGCCAGCAGCGCCTGCGCCGTGCGGGGGCGTGGGGGGAGGGTCACGGCGCCTGCGGCCGGAGGGGGCCGGTCCTGCAGCCTCCGCGGCCTGGCCGGCGGCGCGCGCCTTAGGCCCCGGAGCGGGTCCCCGGGCGGGCCCTCGGGCATCTGCTGGGTGTTCGCCGCCTCGTGTGCCCCAGTGTTCTCGTCGGTGAAGTGAGAGTAGTCACTTGCTTCGTAGGGTTGTCCCGAAGATTGAATGAATTGGGAAGAAGTCTGTAGAAGAGTCAGTGCTAAAAATGTGTGTGCACTTGTCAAGTCTACAGCCGCTACTTACCTTTCCTGTAGTTGGGAGAGAGTTTTGCTTGTAGTGTTCGCTTATATACTGTTGTGCCGCAATTATCTTATTTAGGGTAGTTGTTCGGCACGTGAGGGGGGATAGATGAAGCAGATGTGGGGTTCAGAACGAGTCACCCCAAGATGTGCCTCTGGTGTGCGGAGTGTTTTGAGCTAAGGGTAATTTTAACTTCAGGCCTAAGAGAAACTTCTGCCTCCTCCCTTTAACTACTTAGAAGAATTTGAATGAGGGGCTTTGGCCATCATAAAAGATTATTACCCATAATCTCTTTTTGACCCACCTATGTGGCTGGCAGACTTTTATTTACTGAACATCCGTTCTTAACCTGCTATGACTCTTTGAAGCCCCCAAGGTGTATTACCCTATCCCTAGCTCAGGCTGACTTACACCTAGATCCCCTTTCTATCTCTGAACCTCTCCTGCATGTGGGGTTCCCATACATATGTATATATTCAGTTATTTTCTCTTGCTAATCAGTCTGTCTGCTTGATTATTAGACCAGTCAGAAGATCCCTGAGGATAGAGGAAAATTTGTTCTTCCCCCACAAGCGTCAGCCATTAAACATCTTAGGCTTTGTTGGGGGAAATCAGTCCACTATCTATCCTTCCTGTGCCTCCCTAGATATTAAAATGAATTATGTATAAGAATTCTTTAGCTATCTTATGTTGTAATACTTTTTTGTTTTATCTACCAGGGAGAACATAGCCACCATGTCTTCCGGTGCTTTGACA
Source organism: Tadarida brasiliensis (assembly GCA_030848825.1). Taxonomy (NCBI): domain Eukaryota; kingdom Metazoa; phylum Chordata; class Mammalia; order Chiroptera; family Molossidae; genus Tadarida; species Tadarida brasiliensis. The sequence goes on along the minus strand of CM061272.1, from coordinate 40,699,992 downwards.
AAACCTCAGATGCGTGGCCTTCTGGCCAAGCGCCTGAGATTTCATATTGTTGGAGCCATCATTGTATCCCTGGGGGTTGCATCTTTCTATAAGGTATGTATGTTTGATTTTTACTATGTGCTTATGGTCCCAAATGTATTTTAAATTAAAAAATGTATTTTATTTTCATAAGTAATTTAGAGTCTTTTAAAGAAACTCTCTTTAACATGCTTCTTCCTCTGATTCTTCCTCATTCATCTCATGTGATAGGCAAGTACCTCCTTCCCCATCTTTAAATGAGGATGCATTAGTTTGCTAGGGCTTCCATAATAAAGTACCACAAACTGGGTGGCTTAAACAACAGAAGTTTTATTTTGTGTTCTGGAAGCTAGAAATCCAAGGTGGCTACAGGATTGATTTCATCTGAGGCCTCTCTACTTGGCTTGTAGATGGCTGTCTTTATTTTCATATCTTTCTCTGTATGTATTAGCATTTCTCTCTCTGAATTTTCTCTTAATAGGACACTAATAATACTTGATTAGCACCCACCCTAAAGACCTCATTTTAATTTAATTACCTCTTTAAAGACTTTATTTCCAAACACATGAATTTTGGGAGACAATTCAGTGCATAAAACCGACTATAATTGTGGAAGCTAACAACAATAACAACAAAAAGGATTGTTTTTATACCTGGACTTTTTTTGTGGGAAAGGAAATGGCATGGTATTTTATCATGCAGATTGCCTCTTCTTTCTAAGAGGGTATGGAAAGAGCCATGTGACAAATTACCTTACTGGGCTTGACCAGGAAATTCTAAACTGGTTGATTAAGATTGTTTCTGGCCCTGGCTGGGTATCTTGGTTGGTTGGAGCAGCATCCCATACACCAAAAAGGTTGCTGGTCCGATTCCCAGTCAGGGCACATACCTAGGTTGTGGGTTCGATTTTGAGGCAACTAATCAATGTTTCTCTCACATCGATCCATGTTTCTCTCTCTAAAGTCAGTAAACATATCCTCCAGTAAGGATTAAAAAAAATGTTTCTGGAAGAGGTTGAAATAACAATTAGGTCAGGTTCTTAAAATCTAGGTTTGCTATCACGGGCTTTAGCACAAGTGCCATCTTGTGCCTGTGGCTTTTCTTTCTCTTTTTTTAATCCTCACTTGAGGATATTTTTCCTTTTATCTTCAGATAGAGTAGGAGGGACGGAGGGAGGGAGAGAGAGAGAGAGAGAGAGAGAGAGAGAGAGAGAGAGAGAGGGGAGAGGGGGGAGGGGGGAGGGAGGGGAGAGGGAGGGGAGAGGGAGGGGAGAGGAGAGAGGAGAGAGGAGAGAGAGACATTGACATGAAAGAGACACATCGATTGGTTGCCTCTTGCACGACCCTGACCAGGGCTGGGGAACGAACTACAACCGAGGTTCGTGCCCTTGACTGGAATCGAACCCACGATTCTTTGGTCCGTGGGCCGATGCTCTTTAACCGCTGAGCCAAACTGGCCAGGGCAGTGGCTTTTCATTTTGACAGTCCCTTCAAAAATTGTTGCCACAGAAGGAAAAAAAAGAATTGTTGCCAGAGAATTGCATTTTGATACTTTGCCTTCTGTAGATTTTAACGTTAATGTCTTTTTTAAAATAAAATATTTTTTTTATTGAGGCAAAATACACATAACAAAAATTAACCATTTTTAACTGTGTGGTTCAGAGGTATTAAATACATTTCTTAATGTGCAATCTTACAGATTTCTGATATCTTTGTTTGGCTCCTGCCAGTCTGCCTTCCTTCCCCCCACCTATGCAGACACCCAGCAAGGAATTAATTATAGGCAATTAGGCAAGGAGAGCCCTTCTTGCTGAGTAGTTTCCTTGAGGCATCTTTCCCTTTCCTTGCATCTGTGTCAATGTCCCCATCTTTTGCCTTAGGAAATACAGGGGTCAAGTTAGACATGAACACAAACATATTGTGATTTATGTTGTCTTTAGATAATAAGTTTCTAATAATCTAAAAAAATAAGCCATAATGGGATATGCTATTTTCTAGTTTGGTGTGGCTGAACCAAGAAAGAAGGCATATGCAGATTTCTACAGAAATTATGATTCCATGAAAGATTTTGAGGAGATGAGGAAGGCTGGTATCTTTCAGAGTGCAAAGTGATCTTGGAATGTAAAGGTAATATGAAATTACTACTTAAAAACCTTTTAATGTGATACAATACACATAAAATTTACCATCTTAACTGTTTTTAAATGTATAGTTTAGTATTGTTAAGCACATTCACATTGTATAACCAATCTCAGAACTCTTCATCTTGCAAAACTGAAACTCTGCCCATTTAAACAACTCTCCATTCCCTCTTATTTCTGGCAACCACCATTCTACATCATACAGTATTTGTCTTTTTGTGACTGACTTATTTCACTTAATGTAATGTACTCAAGGCTCATCTGTTATGGCATGTGTCAGAATTTCCTTTTTAAGGCTAAATTGTATTTTATGTATACAGTGTATACTGCATTTTATTCATTTATCCAACAGACACTTGGATTGCTTCTGTTTTTTTACTATTATGAATAACACTGGTATGATGTTTATAAATATCTCTTTGAGACCCTGCTTTCAATATTTTCGAGTAAATACACAGAAGTGGAAATGCTGGATCATATGGTAGTTCTATTTTTAATTTTTTATTATTTTTTTTATTTTTATTTTTATTTTTTTTATCCTCACCTGAGGTTTTTTCATTCTTTGTTCAGATAGAGTGGGAGGGAGAGAGAGAAAGAGAGAGAGAGAGAAACATCGATGTGAAAGGGACACATCGAGTGGCTGCCACCCGCACGACCAACCAGGGCTGGGGACAAACTGCAACCGAAGTACATGCCCTTAGCGGGAACCAAACCCGGGTCTCTCTGGACCGCAGGCCGACGCTCTAACCGCTGAGCCAAACCGGCCAGGGCTATTTTTAATTTTTTAAGGATCCACCATACTGTTTTACATAGTGGTTGGACTATACCAATTGTGTATAGTTACACTCTACCAATTGTGTAAAAAGGGTTCTAATTTCTCCACATCCTCAGTAAGCTTGTCTTCTGTTTAATGATGGTGAGCATCTTTTATCATGCTTGTTGGTCATTTATATATGTTCTTCGGGGAAATGTCTGTTCAAGTCCTTTGCCTGTTTTTAATCTGTCTCGTGTACTTATTTTAATTTCAACTTGGAGGCCCCATTTCAACTTGCTACTCCCATTGCAAACATAGTAGCAGTGAGCTCCGTATCCTTTAGCTTTTGTTTATCTGAGAATGTCTTTAATTTCTTCCTCATTTTTGAAGGACAGTTTTCCTGGATATAGTATTCCCCTCCTTTGATGGGGTGTTTTTTGTGAGCACTTTAAATATATTATCTGACAGCCTTCTGATCTGCAAGGTTCATGCTGATATATATCCATTGATAATCTTATAGAGGCTCCCTTGTAGGTTGTAAATCTTTTTTTTCATTTGCTGCTTTGAAGATTCATTGTCTTTAGTTTTTGACAGTTTGATTATAATGTGTCTTGATGTGGATCTCCTTGGGTTCATCCCAATTTCAAGTAACTTCTTGTATTTGTATATCCATTTCTTCACAATTTGGGGAGTTGGGGAGTTGGGGCCGTTGTTTCTTCAAATAAGTTCTCTGTCCCTTCTTCTGGGCTTCCATAATGCATATATTGGTCTTTTGGTGGTGCCCCATCAGTCCTTTAAGCTCTCATTCCCCCCTTTTTTTTTTGTTCTTTATTGATTTTAGAGAGAGAAAGGGACAGGGAGATAGAAACATTGATGAGAGAGAACATCAGTTGGCCGCCTCCTGCATGCCCCCCCACTGGGGATCAGGCCCACAACCTGGGCATGTGCCCTGACCAGGAATCGAACCAGTGACCTCTTGGTTCATGGGTCGATGCTCAACCACTGAGCCACACTGGCCGGGCTCTCATTTACTTTTTCTTTTTGCTTCTTAGACTCAGTAATTCGAATGAACTGTTCTGAGATTTGCTGAATCTTCAGATTTGTTTGACTCTGTTGTTGAACTCCTCTAGTGAATTTACCAATTCAGTTACTATATTTTTCTGTAGAATTTTGATTTTAAAAAAGATTTTTCTTTGTTGATATTCTCATTTTGTTCATGTATCGTTTTCATTTTGTTTAGTTGTCTGAGTTCCTTAGCTCATTGAGCATATTTAAGACAGTTGTCTGAAAGTCTTTGTCAAGTAAGTCAGAGGCATGTTTTTTTTCAGTGTCGGTTTCTAGATATTTATTTTGTTCCTTTGAAGGGGCCATGTTTTCTCTTTTTATGTCTTGTGATCTTTTTTTTCCCTTAATCCTCACCTGAGGATATTTTTCCATTTATCTTCATATTGAGTGGGGGGTGGGGAGAGAGAGAAAGATAGAAAGAAACAGAAACATCGATGTGAGAGAGAGACATCAACTGGTTGCTTCCCATACGACCCGACTAGGGCTGGGGCTGAACTGCAACTAAGGTATGTGCCCTTGACCGGAATCAAACCCATGACTCTTTGGTCAGAGTGCCGATGCTCTAACCGCTGAGCCAGACCAGCCAGGGCTTGTCTTGTGATCTTTTGTTGAAATTTAGGCATTTGATTAAACAGCCACTTTTCCCATTGTTTGTGGACTTGCTTCATGCAGAAGATCTTAACTAAGCAGCCTGGCATAAAGGCTTAGGGTAGTCTCAAACCTTTTCTTGAGATATGTCTTACCTTAGCCTTTCCTGGTGCTTTTGTTCTAGTTCCCAGGTATACTCAGTTGCTTTTAAGAGTCCCTAAAATTCTCACCCCTGCTTCCCGGAAGTAACCTTAGCTGTTCTTTTGTATCCCTCAGCCCATAATCTCTTGCTCATTTGGTGCCCATGAGTCTGCAGTCCTTGTGCAGCTCTCATGTCGTGGGACCTGTCATGGGCAGTTTGCAGGCTGATATCTAAATGATGTCACCATTCCCATCAGTGCTGTGAGATAGGTAAGATAGAAAACAGTCCTTAAAAGAAGCAGAAATGTTGCAAGGAAGTTCCTTTCCTCCTCCTGCTCTGAGGGAGAAACCAGGAATTGGCTAGGTTCCTCCTGACCATACTGTGCTGTACTGAGGAGAGGGGATGGGAGAAGGGTGAGGAAAAAATTAATGAAATTTCCTGCTGTTTTGAGTGGCCTTTTCTTGTTTAGGTGTTTGCTTGATTGCAGCAGCTTCATAATTGGTTTCTAGAGTTCTCACAAAGACTCATTGGTCCTTTATGTTGATGCTTTAAGTTTTTGATACCTTTTGTTAGTTGGGTGTCCATAAGTGACTTGGTGGCTTCCCATAGATTTTGGTTTGATCTGTCATATCCACTAAGTGCTTATACATCATGAACAGTGTGAATTAAGGTTTTATATCTAGAAAAGGACTGAAGGGATTGTGTGCTGATGAGAAGTCATCCACTAAATTGATGTGAATGCATGTGTCAAGCACCTGATGAAACTATTTATATCAGGAATCTTACCATTCATGTATTTTTTATTCAAGCTCAACAAAAAAGAAAGACAATATAAATAAAGATTCTCTCCACCACCTCACTGTGAGTTTGATGTGACAAGGGGGATGTGAATCTATTTTTTCAGGCAGACTGTACCTGGATGAGCATCTCAAATGTTAAATGCCATCTATCTACCTATCTTATCTTATCTCATCTTATCTATCTATCTATCTATCTATCTATCTATCTATCTATCTATCATCGTCTGGGGTTTAGGGGAGACCTACTACATTGGACTTAGATCAGTTTCCTGAAAGACTCAAAGGTAATTTTGAATAAGTAACTTTTGCCTAATATAATCCCTTTCTGTAGTAGTTTATCTGAGTATCTGAAATGCAGATAGATATATGCACTAATTAGCCCATAGAATTACTTAGAAAAAGTACAAGGAACTTTATTTCCAATTGTTGGAAAATTGATGAGGAATTATGCCATTTTCATACCATGACCATTAAGTCCATTAGAAATGATAATTGACAAAGGAACATGAAGAAATTAATTTAACATAGAAAATTAATAATGTTAAGGATAATCTATATTAAATAAATTACACAGAAAAAATTACTGAAGGTAAAAAGGTCAAGAAAATGTTAATGGTTCTCTGTATGGAATCTTAACATTGCTATTTTCTTATAACTTTGAAATGTTCAGATTTTCTATAGTGGGTATGCATTTCATGGTTAGATGTTAACAGGATGATTTTAAATATTTGATTTTTACCTTTTTATATAAGAAGTTAATTGTGTTTAAAAACTAATAAAAAGAAAAACAGATTTGGAGACAGAAATAGAAGTTGTTTGAACAGATGGACTTCTGCTTTTAAGAAGAGTATGTGGGGCTCTGGCCAGTTTGGCTCAGCGGTTAGAGTGTCGGCCTGCGGTCCGGAGAGACCCGGGTTCGGTTCCCGCTAAGGGCACGTACCTCGGTTGCAGTTTGTCCCCGGCCCTGGTTGGTCATGCGGGTGGCAGCCACTCGATGTGGCCCTTTCACGTTGATGTTTCTCTCTCTCTCTCCCTCCTACTCTGTCTGAACAAAAAATGAAAAAATGTCCTCGGGTGAGGATAGAAAAAAAAAAAAAAAGAAGAGTATGTGGGTATGAGAAGGGAATAGGGGGGTAGGACTTGAGAGAAGGAAAAAAAAATTTTGGAAAGTGAAAGCAAAAAGCCAGAGTAAGGTGTGGTAGTGCCCAAAATGGAGAAGAGGCTGGTTAGGGAGTTTGGTGGAGAATGGACCTTTGAACCTAGGTAGCCTGAACTGGGTTTCTCTTGGGCTACAGGTGAGTGAGCAAAGTGTGGGTCACTAGTAGGAACAGACCCAGGTGATCTCAGGGGTGGTGAGATATTGAGAGAATGCTGTCATTAACGTAGCTGCTGTGTTTTTCTCCACAGAATTTCTTTGGGTTGAATTCCATGGAAGTTTGTCACTGACCCGTGTTCCTGAACTATGAACCATGAATATTTGAGCTAAGGAATCGTTTGTCTTGATAAATAAACAATTAAATACTGTGGACAGTAAGTGTTTGCTCAGTTATTCTTAATGATGTGATTTTGGGCACTTGCATCAGAATTGGTTAGGGATTTTTAACTGTTCAGTATTAAAATTTTCATTAATTTAGGACATTTTTTTATTACTCTGATATTTTGTTTATTTCATTGAGATATACTGCTAAGTACAGTTTCTTGGTCCTAGGTCATTGATTTTAAGGGGTCTGCATTAGCCTACATGACTATTAGCTTTTAGAAGAGAGCGATCATCTTTCCAGTAAAATATGTCCTTGGGCTTTATTGTCACTGATAGCCCTACTGGATCAACTACCATACAGATGTAATAGATAATTGAAATTTAAAGTTCCTTACTTAGTATTACTTTATTAAAGAGCTACCAGTATGTACATGCAATTTGGAATATATATCTTGTCCTGTTACTTAACTGAAATTGCATAGTGCCTGCTAATGACTAATATTGTGCTAAGCTTTCAAAAGCAGTTTTAGGACCTTTCTCCCATTTATTTTTTGTTGTGATAAAAGTGATACCACAGAGAGCTTTAAAAATCAAGTTTAGCCTTGGCCAGTGTGGCTCAGTTGGTTGGAGTGTTGTCCCTTACACCAAAAGGTGGCAGGTTTGATTCCCGGTCAGGGCACATACCCAGGTTGTGGGTTCAATAACTGGTGGGGGTGCATACAGGAGGCAACTGATCGATGTTTCTCTCTCCCCCCAAAATCAATTTTGAATCAAGTTTCTTTTATCCAAAACTAACTTAATTGATTGTCATTTTATAACAAATTGTTTCTTTTTTTTAACTCGGAAAAAATTTTTTTTATTGATTTTAGAGAGGGGAGGGAAAGGGGGGGGGAGAGAGAGAAAAATATCAGTTTTTCCACTTATTTATGCATTCATTGGTTGATTCTTGTATGTTCCCTGACCGGGGTAGAACCTGCAGCCTTGGTGTATTGGGATAATGCTCTAACCAACTGAGCTACCCGGTCAGGGCTTTAACTAAAAATTCTTGAGTCTTAACAATGTGAGCTGAATTATACCCAGGTATCAGTGAAAACCTGCAGTTAAAAACAAAAACAAAAACCGGTGACAATACACATTTAGGTGTGGTCATTAACTCAAGGATTCCTTTTATTTTAAATAATTTTATATAACAATTCTTAGAAGCAGTATTCAAAATTACCATAAAAGATATAAGAATTAATACATATCTGCATTCTTAAAAATAGTTATTTTTGAAGTTAATTGACAAAACTGTCACTTTCCTAAATGAGTATGGTACCACAAACTAATGGAGGAACCATGTTTTCATAGTCAGCCTAACTTTTCCATTCACAGCCTTGCTTTCCAGAAACAACTATGCAGTGACTTCTTATGCCCAGTAACATGTGAGACTTCAGTTTAAGATCAGTGGACATTTGAATTTTAAGTGTCTCACAATTGTAGGTAACAGGATGTAGGCCCAAGTGAAGATGTAATCAATAAAAATGTGTTTCATCAGTCTTGAAATATTTACCAAATATTTAAATGATATCTGGTGACCCAGGATCTTGAGCCAGACTCATCATTAAATGCAAAATAAACTATTTGGTCTGGTTCATTGTTAAGGTTAATGTTGGGGTTCTTGACTCCCCTCCAGTATGAATCCTTCTGCTAAACCCCTTTCACAAGGGAATGTTACTAGTAGTGTGTTTTGTTTTTGAAACTAAAGAGACTCACTTGAGCACTTTGTGTCTGTTTTCATCGGTAGACACAAAAGATTTACTCTTACGTCTGACTAGTAAAACAAACTGGAAAAAACATTTTTCCATAATGTACATGGACAGGCATCAGAATGTTTGATAAGTTTCAGTAAAATGCAGACTTTAAAGTAGGAATATACACAGCAGCTTTCACTTAAAGAATAACATCACATATAAGTAACACATTTAACAAGTTAATAAAATCCTAACTAAATATTTAATTTAAAGACTCCAAACTTTTGCAGATGAGGGTATTCGGTAAAGCCAATGTCTCAGCCTAAAATCAGATGCCACTAGAAATGAAGTTCTAATGTCTCTCCAGTCTAAGGCCTGACCACATTTTAAGAGCCGAGTGTTAACAGATCCTAATTATAGTAGAAATTTTAGCAAATACCATTTTAGAGTAAAAAGGAATGTATTTTTTCCTACTGTGGGAAGACTGCAACATACAGGATTCTGTTAGTCACTGTCCCCGAATGGGAAAAGTAGTTTTTTATCACTCCATTTTATTCACGTATCTTAGTTTTAGGGAGAAGGAAGAATCTGAATTCATTTTAGAAGAGGCTAGAAAGTTACTGTAACTATAGAAAGGTGTTGGCCTTGTGTCCATAAGAGCTGTTTAGGTTTCTTATTCAAAAATAAATTGCACAAGCAGGAATCAAGACCTCAGAGGAGGGGACTCAAGGGAACCCTTTCCTCAGGGCTTTATTTTTCACCATGGTAAATTTACTAATGAAGACTTTAGCAAAATGTGGATCAACCATATAATGGTATGTTTTCACATTGGAGGGGAGAGGTTCCACGGGTACCACAGGGCATGGTGGTGTCTGCATGGAAGAGCAGCTGGGGGCCAGGTGGCATGATGTCTTGGTGATATAGTCCACAAGTCTGTTGTACTGCTGCTCTGACAGTCTCTCTCGGACTCCATCCACCTGGATTCAAAAAGGAAAGCTTCTTTAGTTGCCAAACTCAAGACTTCCCTAACAGAATTATGCCCTTTCTTTTGCCTTGACAGTTTTGATACATTTTTAAGTTATTGAACAAAGCCATTTTATCCAAAACAGTGCTTTTATTTTTCCTCTGTGGCACTAATACTGCAATTTCAGCAGTGTAACAAAAGCTCTGCACAAGAATATAAGGACAACCTCCTTTGAATAAGCACTTGGTATTACGTAAAATTCTCATGTTTTAAGTTGACGATAAGAGTCTACTCATCAGCTATTAAAACATCTGTCACTGTTCTTTACTAACCAGCCCAGGAAAAAAGAAGTGCCCTTCCTCTGCTTGAATCTAATCACTACTAAACGCTCTCTGAAATAAAAGCTGTTTGTCTGTCTCCTCAAACCTCTTCAGACAGAACCTTTTCAGTTTGATAGAAAAAGTGGGGAAGAGCACCTCTTTCAAACCAGTGGCTTTGGACAGAGCATTAAGAAAATACCTTTTGAACTGTAACATTTACTGTTTTTATAAATACTAGGATTTAAAGCCAGAGAAAATAAAACTGGGCAGAGAAAGGGGAAATTTTTATGGAAAAAAGGAGGATGCAAAACAAAGTACATTTATGATTCATAAAAGTCTGGCTCATCTTCAGTGGAACTCAAATAGAACTGAGATATACTAACCTGAGTTCTTAAGTGAGATTTTCTGAGAAAGCATCCATCAAAGGCACTTGGAGCTATAAATTCTTCCCACCCTGAAACTAGCTAGCTCCGTGTCCATCGAGTGGTAAGTTTCCAATGTAACTAACTGCTGTCTGTGGGAATCGTAGCCATTGACCTTTCAGTGGTCTTTTCCTGCTAAATGTTGGTGAGAGCACTCTGGTAGAATTAAAAACATTTTAATGAGGACTCTTTAGTTTTCAAAGTACTAATGTAAAGAATTTGTATATTTCGCCCGGCCGGTGTGGCTCAGTGGTTGAATGCGAACCCACGCACCAATAGTCACTAGTTTGATTCTAGGTCAGGGCACACACCCAGATTGCAGGCTTGGGGTGTGCAGGAGGCAGCTAATCAGTGGTTCTCTCTCACATTGATGTTTCTTTCTCCCTCTCCCTTCCTCTCTAAAAATCAATAAAAATATATTTTTTTTTAAAAAAAGAAGTATATTTCTGTGTAGGGCACAAACAAATGTGGCCAAGGGTGTCTTAAACTGAAAGCCAGTGGGATGGTAGAGAGTAAAAGGGGCCTGCCAGAATAGTAAGTAGGGTATCTATTAGCATTTGGGTCTCATTTTAAGCTAGGGAAGGAAAATAAAGGCCCCCAAAGATTCACTGACACATGAAAGCTGCACCACCAGGCGAAAGCCAGAGCTCTGATATCATTCGATGGGTCAGAATTCAGCTGGAAAGCTCTGAATACACAAAGGTCTTAATTGCTCCTTCTGAACAGCAGCACAGGAAAGCCCGTGTTGTGAAAGGAATCTGGCCAAGGAATAAATTGACCTTCTGACTCATTTTGAGCCTCTCATAACGGATTTCAGTAGTGTGCCAGGCATATTAAGCAATTATTACCCTAAAAATGGCTGCATTTAACCAAGAAAAGCAAATGCTGATTTTATAAAAAAAATCTGAATCCTGCCATATTTGAATATACTGAATGATGTCATCTACAAATTAATTCCTTTTAAAATTCAATGGAGCTGAGCTTCCTAGTATCTAAAGCAAAACCTAGAAAAGCCATTTTATATAAAGATCTTAAAATACTGTTCTTAGTTTTCCCTGGAAGACTGTAGGTTTAGCCCAGCTTCACGTCTGGATTAGGTTGGTATGCACTGATGAGCACGCCAGCCAAGGAAAATTCACTGTCTAGCAGCACCACTGTCCCCCCCCTCCACCCCCCATTTAGAAAATAACGTTGGATTACAGCACTCCTAAGGAAGGGTTTACTGTCTCAGAAAAGAAAGTATTTTGTTCTGCAGTTTGGATCTCCTTTGAAGGAGTGAGTGGGGGAGATTAGGGTTTGGACACAGGACTAAGAGGACAGTTTCTTATGAAGAGTTGAGGGGAGTGGTGAAGTGGGGTAGATAATGAGAAAACAATTTGGAGGCTGAGGGCATACTGGCTGTCCACCCTTTCTGCCCAGTGCCAGGTGCTGCTGTGTAAGCTCGTCTGTCACACAGCTGCCCTGCAGTTCCCGCTCAGTCTTTTCCTGCCTCTGTTTTAGCACCTCTTCATCCCCACCCTCGGTTATCCCTGAACATCAATGGAAAACCAGTATAGAGCATGGTGTCCAGAGTCAGTGCTTCTGCCTCTAACTCAGTGATCCCATGGTCTCAACTAGCCTTGGCAACTTCTAGGGGAGGTGATCCAGATACCTCACTAACCCATAGAGAAACAGGTTTGTTTCCCTTCAGCTATGATAATTCCTTACAGTACTCTCCACAAACAGAAAAGCCAAAGACAGAAGGATCACAATCGACAGTAGAGACAGTTTAACAGCAAAGATGAATCTCCAGTCTCAATAGTTTAGGGTCTGAAATATTTCCCAAGCAGTTAAGGAATAATGATGGTCACAAATACTCCTCAGGGCCTTGGAAGTTTCTTGTTAAGGACCAAGGACTTGAAGATAATGATACTATCCCCTGCCAAATCCTGTAGCCACATCACTGGTGCTTTATTGTCAACTAGATCTGAAGATTTTGGCAGATCTAATAAAGTCAGCCTGGACATCTGACCTCTGTTTATTCCCAGAAAGTCATCATCTTGAAGCAGCAATGTAGTCCTAGTGCCAAGCCCCAGCTTAAAGCTCGACTGATTATGATCCAAGAAACTAGAGAAATCTCAGTTGTTGTGCTTGGCTGCCTTCCATCTTCTCAGATAATTTTACCCAAACAGTGGTGTGAGGGAGACAGGCTCCCATACCAGGAAGAAAATAAGGAAAGAAGGAATCAGGCAGGATCTGCTAGAGGCAAGTTTGCTGTCTTTCCCTGGGGCTGCTCAGTCCCCGGGTTAGGACCAGCAAGCTCCACAGTGCCAAGAACCACCCCATCTTGGCATGTGGGACAAGATGTCTGTTTCTCAGGTCAACTCTTAGGGCTCTAAGATCAGGCATTTAGTGGGGTGACAGGCAGAGAGCGGCTTTCCAGAGAGTATCTTCTCCCCAGACTGGACTGCAGGAAGCTGTGCCACTCTTGTCAGGGTTCACCTCTGACCCCTGACCCCCAGTATGCCCAGCCTGAACATCCATTCCACATCAACTTATGTGTGGCCAAGAGTCAGCAACCAGCACATCTCGAGCTGTGTGGCCAGGGAGCTGCCCCAAGAGCCTAAGCACAATCCCCAGGAGGTACCCCACAGAACTTACGGGACGGGAAACTGTCCTATGGGAAAGGGACCACAGGGCCTCATAGAATACAGAGCAGTAGATGGGAGAGATTTATCGGTTTATAAAATTGTGACCCCTCAAGTCTTGGGAATGGGGGAGTGAGTGAGTCAGACCTCCTGGTTTGTGAACTTGCTAAGATCTGGCCTACGACCCATGCCTTATTTCACTCCTGATATCCCTCAATTCCACGGCCATCCTCTCCTGTACCGTAGACCTGCTGCAGCCACCCCCAGGCCACGTACAGACTTGGGCCTGTTTCACGGAGTAGCTCTATGGAATGCTGCCTTGGTCCTGTTCCTTGTATAGACCTGTTCATTTTGAGTTCCTGTCCTGTCCTGTCCACTCCAGCACCCTAGCCCCATGACAACCTTGGTCAAGTCATATGGTGGCTTAGTCCCAGGCTGTGAATCCCTCTGGCCTACTGCTATGATCTCCTGTAAAAGGCTCACATGTACAACTGGGTGGGCCTTCCCGACTCCCTTCTGCAACATCCCCCTTGCCTCTCACATGCCCTCTGGCAGCCTTCCTGGCCTCCAGCAGACACTCCAGAGGTACCAGCGGTCAGCCCACATCTTGACTTTGCTGGAAGCTAGCCCCGGTCACCCTGTTTTCTAAATTGTACCTCCACATCACAGGACACTCTTGGCTGCTTGAGCTGCACGATGAGCAGGTTGTTCTGCTTGCTGTCCTGTGCACAGTCGATCTCCGTGACAGGGAAGGCCTGCTGCTGTGTGTCCTCGCTGACACTCACCACGAAGAGCACTTCTGATGTGAGCAGCAAGCAGCCTTCATGCTCCTGGCCAGAGCCCCTCACCAGGGCCACATCCAAGGCCATGTGCACTTCTGGTCTGCCCAGAGACTGAAGCATTTTCCTGTTTCAAAGGAGAAAAGTAAGGCCAGGAGCCAGCTTTTAAAAAATGGTCAATATTAGTGATCAATATTTGTACTAGGGTTGGGGCAATTCCTCACCACGCTCCCCTTTGAAATATAATTGTCACTTTAATTATCAAACTGATTCTGGTCAACAGAGCCCAGTTCCTTGTGGAGACAAAGATTTCCCTTGGCTCTGATTAGTTCTTTCTCTTCCCATTAGAGATGTCACCCCTAATTAGAAGGCTGGTTCCACAGAAAATCTCAGACCCTCTCACAAGCCCTGGCTTCTCTGCCAATGCATCCTCCTCTGAGTGGCCAACCCAGATCTGGGGAGAGCAGCCTTTCTCTCTCTAGGGTGCCCTTGTGCTGCCTGAGATGCTGAAAACTGCTCCTCTTGGGCTCCCCTGTTAGCCTCAGATCAAGCCAGGCCCTGTTACCATACAGTGCACATGTACATGTAAAGCATCTAGATTATTTTACCAGACGTATTTGACGTGGCTATTTGGAGCCTGGGCAGCATGTAGATCACTTGGCTGATAGCGCTGTTTGGGAAGCTGAGAAAGTCCAGCTCCGTGTAAAATGCCTGTGGTAAGAGAAGTAAGGAAGTTTTACTAGTTGTTTTCTGGAAAACAGTTCCATGCTACAGTGAGGTCATCTGCTTAGAGCCGTCCATAAAGTGCTACAGATCCAAAATGATGTCACATCTTTGGAAGCAAGTGTATAGATAATCATTAAACATTGCAATGCTCTTAACCCTGGTGATCTTACATTAGCTACAAACAGATCTGAATGAGCTGCAGTCTAAGCATAGACTGGCAATTAGCGGAAGCATAATGCTCCTGGGAGTAATGGTCCTGAGCAATGGCTTACACATCATTTACAGTGTATGTGCTAAAAAAGTCAAGATTGTTAGTTGACTTCCTTGCTTGATATTATAATACTTCTGTATCTGTGCTGTGGCTGGTTAAATAGTAAAAACCACCACACAGAGATACACACAAAGGCACATGGTTTGCCTAGATACAGCACTTCAGTGACTTAATCCAGCTGTTAAACACGAATCCATGTACATTTATGAGCTCTTGGGACCTCGGTTTATTACACGCTCCCCCTGGTGCCAGCACCAAATGAGGGCACCCAACAGCAGCCACGCAGGCCTCCAAAGAGACTCTCCAGAACCAAAGATGGTACAGCATGTGTGCTTTCTGAGGGCTTGTAAATGTTTATAAATGAGGCACAGTCATTAGACTAAGAGTTAGTGGTTTGTAAAACCTTCAGTGCGGTAATAAAAGTTTTACAAGAATGATGGAAACCAACGAGGCCATGTGAGGCTCTGTTCTGAGATTCTTTTACATAAGGGAGAGTTCCTGAGCCCTGGGAAATGCACGGTGAGGAACAATGGCATTTTCAAAACCAAAGGAATTTATGAAGTATAAGTTGTCATTCCCTCACAAGAAAACGGGAGTTTTTTACTTCATCCACTTATGAGTTGCAGCAGTTCTTTCTGTCAGTTTCCCTGTGAGTGAAAATGTCATTCACAGAAGGAGAGAGACAGAAATAGAAAGGGAGGAGGCAGGGGAGAAGGGAAGAGGAACACATGTTTGTGTCTGTGTGGTCTCCTAAAGGAACCTCTCCGGATGGCTGCCTGAGTGTGGGCATTCGTCTGCCGCTCTCTTCCTTTCAGACACTGTTTTTATGCTCTGATCTGGCTGCCTCTTGTCAGATCTGCTGAGGTGCAGGATGTCTGCAGTCAAGTGTCCCCCCCAGACTTTGTGGCCAGATGCAGTGTGCAGAGTGCTCACGTGTCTGACAAATGAGAGAGCCTCCTGTAGTGTGCGATACTAGCTAGACAGTTTACTTCACCACCAAAATGATGACACTGATCTGATCTGGGGTAAAAAGGTAACAATTCTGGTCACTTGTTTATTAAAAGTCACTTCCATGTGCTCTGTCAAGAATGCAGAAAATAAGCATGGGATGGTGTGCTTCCTTTCTCACACCCATTATTCCTGTGTGCACACGTGTACATGGGCGAGGAGGCCAAGTGCAAGCAGTGCCTCGAGCCCAAGGTCTCCACAGCTGTCTGCTGAGGAAAGGGTTTTCATCTGCAGGTCATGCGCCTTTGCTGTCATTGGCTAGGAGACTCGGCTTGGCTGCAGCAGCAGCGTGGAGTCTGCAGGTGAGAAAGCCACGCCAAGCGCAAAGCTCTGTGGGCACGTGTGTGCACACCCTCATTCATGCACACACACACGCATGTTCCCCTCTCTCCACATACATACACATTGCAACGTAGAGATAGCTTTCTGCCTCCTAATCTATTTTTCCTTTCAAACTGCTCACCAGAAAAGTAATAATTCTGTTCTCTGCTTCAGTATATTCTACATATTGCCCTCAATATGTATCTAACTGGTCACTTTTCATTAAAGTCTACTTCATTAAATGGATTGTTATAAGATTCTGGGACACGCACAGTTATACTGAACTTACTAATGGATTTCTGGTTCTATAATTTTATTAGAATTTATTATTAGTGGTATAACTCTACTCTTCATGTAAATAAGCATAAGGAGGTAAGAAAGATAGCTATTTAACTACTTATAGATTTATCATTTTATTTTCACTCCTCTGTCATGTGAGTGCTAGTTATCTTAGGGAACCCTTCGCCTGGTAACACAAATAATTGGTGATGTATGAGCTGGCCTGACAGGTTTCCCACCGACTCACCGTAACCAGTCTGCGACACGAGCTCGGCAGCACCTCCGATGGGTTTTGTGAACACGCCCATGATTCCTTTCCCCACACCTGAGATAACACCCTTGGCCTTGTGTCCCGCGGAAGCGTGAGCATCGGACGTTTTCTGGAAGTTCTGCATTGGCTGATCGACTATGCCAGCAACTGCACCTGAAAAACAACAAAAGCCCCCGTGAGGGCCGAGGCTTACAATCTTGAGAAAGGGAAAACCTTCAATCTCGAACATAGTTTCATTTGGACTGAAAATGAAAGCCCACCCTCATTATAAAGTTCTTTACATTTATTTAGCAATTATCTAAGTACATTGAGGGCAGTTTAAGTTAGACATTTATTGTCTCATCGAAACACAATGTTCAGACTGGGTTTGGTCCAGTATAGTCAGCATCTGTGAAGTTCAGTTCAGAATTCAATAAACATGTCAGACTATTCCAAAGTGACCCCCCGCCCCCCATGCCTTTCTCCAGAAACCAGGCAACACAGTTTAGGGAGGAGAGCTAACAATTCCTTAGGAAGAGAAAGCCTGCTCAGCCTAATAATTTCCAATGAATTAAGAGGATGAAAAAAACTGGAAGGCCCAGCCCCTTTTCTGTGTTGTCCCTTTTAATTAGAGCAATTATTCATTAATAACTTAATATAATAATAATTATTTAATAAGAGTAATTGTTGATACAGAAGTCATTTCTAGTACTTAGTGCTGCATAATGACATTTTGGTCAATGACAGAACGTATATATGATGGTGGTCCCATAAGATTATAATGAAGCTGAAAAGTTCTATTATAAAAATTCTATCGTCTAGTAACATCATAGCCGTTGTAATGTAGCGCAATGCATTACTAATGTGTCTGTGGTGATGCTGTTGTAAACGAACCTACTGCCTGCCAGCCATATGAAAGTATGGCACATACAATTATGTACAGTATAACACTTGATAACGATAATAAATGACTATGTTACTGGTCTATGTTTTTGCTATACAGTAAGTCCTTACTTAAGGGCAAAGACACATTTTACCACAGGCTAATTGATGTAAACGAGAAAAGCTTCTATGGCATCTCATCAACATTACAACAAAATGACTATTCGAGGACCTGCTGTATTATTCTTTTTATCGTTATTTTAGAGTGTATTCTATTTATATAGCAAGCTCCTGTAGGACAGCCTCGCACATCTCAGGTTTACCACATCTCTTGATGGCAACATTTTCTCTCGTGCTTGATTTCACCTCGTGGTTCTGTACAGTGACGTGCTGCGCGGCCTCGCAGCCTAGGAGCCGTGGGCTGTCCTGTGTCGCCCTACTGTGCGGTAGGTTACCCATCTAGGAGTATAGGTGCACTCTTTGCTTGTGTGGAATCATTCATCCAAATAATCCTAGGAGTCCGGCCTAGTTCTTATTCTCACTTCCTAGATAAGGCCACAGAGGCACTGAGAGGTTAAGGAGCTCTCCCCGAGGTCACAGCCGTCCAGGCTTGAGGCAGGTGGATGTGGAGTCAGTCACCGCTGGCTCTGGACCGCCAAGCTGCTCACTGCTCCCGTGTACGAGTCGGGCTCTTCCGCTGCCGGTCGCGGAAGCACTTCCTCTCTCACTTCAGCTGAGGTTTGGCCACTTACTCTTCACTTTAGAACAGCGACCGAACCTGCTCTCACTACTCTGCGCTCTGACGCCTTTCCCGCGGGTGGTGGGTCCCTTGTTCTTACTTTGAGGGCGCAATGATGAGATCTAGCAAAAGCCTCACCAGTCTGGATTTTTTTCCATGACAGAGTGAAGGGTTCCCTAACTCAGTGAGAGGTAAAAATTTCACTACAATTCTTGACAGAATTCTTTGCTTTCAACTCAAACCTGCTAGGATTAATGAAAATACACAGTCCCCCTGGTAGAAATTTTAGTACATGTCAAATCCCATTATTCCAAATGCCACTAACTCAAAGTCTCTTGGGTAAACAGAGATTTCCAGGTCTCAGTTAATGACCTGCTAATTTCAAGCAATATTCCACTGAACAGTCCAGTGAAACCGAAGGCCAGTTCCTGCAGGTCATTGTAAAGGGAATGTTCTTCACGGATCCCATTCCTCTCAGTTTTGACAGAGCCATTCAAGTTTACGTACTGACAGATTAAGAATGACCTGAGGCGACAGGTCTGTTTCACAGCCTAGACCAAAGCTCAAACCTTCTAAAGAAATGATATGGGATGCAGAGGGAGCTGCTCACAACGCCCGGGCCGCCCTACTGGTGGAGGGTGGAGGGATCACTGTTTCAGTGCCCTCAAGACATCCAATCCTGGAGCTCGCCTCCCATTCTCAGTCTGCGGAATCCGGTGCTCTGCTCTCCATCTACGAGGTCAGGAGTCAGAGCAGCTGGGAAGTATTAATGGAACTGGCCACAGTGGAGGCGATGGCTGCCTTCATTCAGTCCATGGGAGAGGCAAGAACCCTGGGGTCTTGTCTTCAAATCATGTTACAGCAGACAGTTCAAAATGATTAGCATGACATCAATGACTACAGCTCTCATGATTTCATTATCTGATTTCGACAGGTCTCTAAACGTGTGGTGACTGTAGGGGGAGGAGGAGGGAGGTGGAAGAGTGTAGAGAGGATAAATAGTGATGAAAAAATAAAAGAGTAGGAGAACTGGGGTAATTACTTAAACTCATCAATATATTAAATTTTTGCCTGCGTTTCTGGTAGAAATGTCTTTT
Organism: Tadarida brasiliensis; assembly: GCA_030848825.1. Taxonomy (NCBI): domain Eukaryota; kingdom Metazoa; phylum Chordata; class Mammalia; order Chiroptera; family Molossidae; genus Tadarida; species Tadarida brasiliensis. The sequence goes on along the minus strand of CM061272.1, from coordinate 40,680,587 downwards.
CTCAAGTGCAGATTTCCAGTAGGCCTATTAAAATTGGGTTGGAGGGCTGGTGGTTACTTCGACGTGACTCTCCCATTCCCTGTCATGTTCCAGGTCTGACCTGTGTATGGGGCCTCGGTGGCCGTGGGTGCCCATCCACAGGGCTCTAACTTCTGCCTGCTTGAGTGCAAACAGGTACCACAGTGAAACTCCCCTTTGATCTTCCACTGTCTCCAGCCACCAGCCAAGGTAAAGGCTCAGTTACTACGGCTTTGATAGAGAAACTATTTGGGCAGCCTGAAAATGTGGAAAGCCTGAACCCCATGACAAGGTGTTAGATTCTAAGAGGTAGAGGAGAGGCTGTCAGATCACATGCCGTTGCCCAAAACCAGACCCTGGAGGGAAGCTGGCCCGTCACACACACCGTCACACACACCGACACCTCCCTGGTCACCAGGTGCGAGCTGGAGAGCGGAAAGTCTATGAGAGACTGGCCGTCATTTCATGGTGTCTGCAGCCGTGCCTGAGAGGCAGCTTCTCTCAGGGCTTCAGAAGGCTCTGTTATTAGTATAATCCAGCTAAATCCCACAACTGGTAAATTATTTACTGTCGTACACTCAAACCCTGCTCTGAGGGTTTAAGTAGTGGAAACGGAGCCCCAACTTGTCTGTTGGCGCCAGGCCCACGGGGTGGGCGACCACATGGAGCCGGCTGTGATGTGATGAAGCGAGGTGAGGAGGAAGCGAGCACCTCGGAGGGCGTGTCCGCGGAGCCCACGTGTGCTGGCCCTGGCAGAAACTGGGGAGGTGTTTCCTTTTCTGACCTCTCCTTGGAGGAGGAGGGCTTTCTTTGAAGCAAGAGGACTAAAAAGGCCCTCCCTCCCCTCCTCTGTGACTTGCTCTTCGTCTCCGGCAGAAAACACTGTGTCCCTGAGCTATGAAATCCCTGCTGTGTGGTTATTTTGGTGCTGTCCTTACCACACACTGTAATTATTTTGGGCACTTTAAAAATAATTCACAAAAGCAGAGGCACAAGCTGAACCTGGGCCACCACTCCACAGCTCACCACGCCAGAGACAAATGAGACCACAGAGCGTATCAGCTCCTCCAACTTGAGGCTCGCAAACCGAGAAGGAAATACTAGTCTTCCCGACCCCCTGCTGCCTGCAAACCCGTCTGCAGATGCTGACAGCGGTATCAGAGGGACGACTCAGAAGTGCTGTCTCTTGGGTGCACAGCTCTCTGCTCGCTCGCTTGAGGGAAAGTGTCCTCATTCATCTGCTGGAGGTCTATTTTGTTGGGATTCCAAATGGTATCCCAAGAGTGGCGGTGAAGACAGAGGGTGCGGCTGCTGGGAAATCTAGCAATGCTTCATAAGTTAGGCCACAGCCCAAGAAGCGTGGGTCAGGAAGCAAGTTCTGACGTCTTGCCAGTGGTATTCACGAGCAAGAAGTCACGTCTGGGAGGGAACGTGGAGTGTAACTGACACGGAGCCCACATCCTCTCAGCACGGACTCCAGGGAGCAGTAGAAAGTGGGGCGTATGGGGAATAGATCTGGTCCATGTGGGCAAGCCTGATGCCAATTCTGCAGGCTACACAGAACTGTTCCAAAGCCATTGCTTTTCAAAAACTGTGGTGGAGCTGCTCCAACAGCCTCGGCCACATCTTTCAGCGGGTCTCTGCCAGCTGACACTTCCTTGCTGACCTGAGGCGATGTGGCTGGGCACGGCGGCCAAAGACTCCCTTTGATTTTTCAAGTGTCTCATAACACTGCACAGTATCTACACGAAGGGAGGCAGCGTCAGGAAGGCCCACCATCCCATAAACAGGGGAAATGTGTTTTCCCCACCCTGGAACTTTCAATTGTTCAGCCTCCCCACATCCTGATTGCTTCCAGGCCCGGAGCCCTCCGTGGTGGGTGACGTGGGAAGGCCAGGCTCTCGTCCTGGCTGGGGGTTTGACCTGGGCACATCAATGAGCCTCATCCATGCCTGGGCTTTGAAGATCAACTAAGACGTCAATCCTAAAGTGTTCACTTAATACATTTCTACTAACTGGGTCATCAATGTTTCCGTCTTGTAAAGGAAGACACCAAGGAGCGAGCACTTTGACTTCACCACGCATGTTGCCAACCACTGCATAACAACAGCTCTAGCCTCACAGCAGGCGCTTAACTGCATTTCTGGGAATGGATCGAATGGTGACAAATCTATACTTTCCCAGGTGAGGGGACCGGGTTGGTTGTCCTCTCTGTCTCTTCTTGCCTGCCACATATCAGGGAGTTCTAGGACCAGAAGTTGTTGAGACAACACCGTGACTGTGTGGGATACAGAGTTCTTAAATTCCTAGAGGAAAGGAAGCCAGCGTGGGCCAGCTCTGAGACGCCACTGAACTCAATGTCTGAGGAGCACGGGGTGCTCAGTGTGTGCTGCTGGGAGCAGAGCTCCTGGGCCCAGGGTCAGGCCAGCGCTGGCAGGTGCCATCAGCACACAGTGGGGAGGTGCATGTGCCCCCTGGGAGCTCAGGGTCAGGCCAGCGCTGGCAGGTGCCATCAGCACACAGTGGGGAGGTGCACGTGCCCCCTGGGGGCCCAGGGTCAGGCCAGCGCTGGCAGGTGCCATCAGCACACAGTGGGGAGGTGCACGTGTCCCCTGGGGGCTCAGGGTCAGGCCAGCGCTGGCAGGTGCCATCAGCACACAGTGGGGAGGTGCACGTGTCCCCTGGGGGCTCAGGGTCAGGCCAGCGCTGGCAGGTGCCATCAGCACACAGTGGGGAGGATGCACGTGCCCCCGGAACTCCTAGATTTTTGGAAATTACCGGAAATCACAGACTAAATGATCCCCTTGCATGGATGAGGATGTACAAGACACAATGACCATGGCAAAGATCAAAGCTCGAAGGTTAACAACAGGAGCCAGGCCCTGACGGGTGACATCACAAAGGCAGAGCCATGGCTCCTCCCATAACTGATTTCCACCATCAGGCACAGCTTCCTACAGGGAAAACTGGGTAGTGGGGCTGGGCTTCTCTGCGGAGAAGAGACAATCAGTCAGGACAGAGACAGCCACCCGCCAGCCAGCTCAGGCCTCCTCTGGGAGTGCCTGAAGCTCCAAACAGGACTCGGATGGAGGGAAGGGAGCTCTCCTGCCCAGAGCGAGGTCACAGAAGCCCACAATTCTTAGCAAAAAGAAGTCCCACAGACCCCAAACAATGACTTGGGGCACCCAAGGTTGTCATTTCCTGTGGTTGTAGCAACTTAACCCAGTGGACTAAAACTAAAGCAAAAAGGCTCCCGCCATTGCTCACATGACAGTTTGAAATCAAGCCACTCTTGCAGCTCCTTTGCTGCCATAACATCACAACGACAGGCTCTGATTACCAGACACAGGTCCTGTGCCTGGCACTCGACCATCATGACTTCTAATAATGGTATTTCCAGCCCCAATTTACACAAGAGAAACCGAGGTTCAGGGAAGATAAGAACTCACCTGAGATAAAGAAAGGCTATGGACACCCTAGCCTGTGGTCGGTGGGCTCCTGAGGACGCAGCCCACCCCACACCAACGCCCTTCCCCACTGTAGCTGCTATGCCTTCGGGGCTGCTCCTTTACCCAGCCCAGCCACCCGTCCCAGGCTATTAGCGTCCCAGTTTCCACACATTATTAAATGACAGTGCCCCACACCACGGAATGTTAGGACTTAAACAATTTGTAGTAACCTAACCTGCTCTTGTAACATCTTACTGCGTCCTCTCAGGGCCTCCGCTGGCCGCACTGCGAGTTGAGGGTTGTGCTGGAACGGCGAACTGGAGAGAGGACAAATCCTTTCAAGCTCAGCTTTCCTGACCTTTGTTCTCTCTGCACTGGGCCCTTTGATCTCTGTGAGATGCACACTCCTTCAGATGCTGGGCAGGCACGCTGCCAAGCAACACAATTTTAAATTCTTTGCAAACAAATAAACAAAAAATAACCTTGAAAATCCTGCTCTGCAAAAGATCAGCTCTGAAGCTTCCTTTTTATAGATTTTTCCAAAGCAACTTATTTTTCAAACATTGCAACATTAGGAAAAATCCATAGCAATCTTCATCTATACTGTCTAGCTGCTCAACAAATGATAGTTAGCCAGAGTCAGTGTGAGCTGGCAATTGTTAAAAAAAGGAAAATGTAGCTTCCTTACTGAGGTTTACATGACAGTTGCAAGTTGCGCAAGTTCTTCCCAAACAGAAGCACCTGTAGTGCCCATGCCTATGAGGGAGCAGGCATCTGCGGGGCCCGTGGCCGTGAGGGAGCAGGCGTCTGCGGGGCCCGTGGCCGTGAGGGAGCAGGCGTCTGCAGGGCCCGTGGCCGTGAGGGAGCAGCGGTCTGTGGGGCCCGTGGCCGTGAGGGAGCAACGGTCTGCAGGGCCCATGGCCGTGAGGGAGCAGGCATCTGCAGAGCCCGTGGCCGTGAGGGAGCAGCGGTCTGCAGGGCCCGTGGCCGTGAGGGAGCAGCGGTCTGCAGGGCCCGTGGCCGTGAGGGAGCAGGCATCTGCAGAGCTCGTGGCTGTGAGGGAGCCAGGTTCAGGTTTGGCTGCAACTCAGTTTAACAAGCAAGCAGCTATGTGCTGCTGTCCTTTAGTTGACACACCTATGTTCATGGGGGCCTTCTGTGGGATGATTCTTTTTTGGAGGGCCGAGATACATTTCACACTAGAGGCCAAGGGAGGCGGAGCACGGCGCTGCACAGGTGAGCCTCTCATCAGACAGGATGGCCTGGCATAGCTGCACCCTGGTGCTGGAAAGGGGTTCCAGAGTCTCACTGACCCAGGCTGGAACCGAGTGAGTGCCAGACCCTCTCTGAGCCTCCGCTTTGTCTACAGAAAGGATGTGAATTTCTCGACCACCCTGTCCTGGGAGCCAGGTCCCACTGCAGAGCCAGAGGGCTGACTGAGCACACATCCCCGCAGCCCTTACCGAGCAGGCTGATCCCCAGCCGGGACAGGCCATGCTGGAGCCCCTCGCCCAGACTCTCTGGGGGCTGTCGCCGCCACTCCTCCTGCCGGCTGTAGTGCTCCTCATCCAGGGACAGCCGGTCCATGTTTCGGGCCAGGCTCGTGGCCAGGTTGGTGATGGAGGTGAGGGTACCTGAGGGCACAAGAGCACATGGGTTGGCCTCCCGATCGTGTGTACGGAGGACCCCAGGAGCGTGGTCCCGAGGGCTGTGGAGAGGAGAGGGGACAGGGGCAGCACCTCTGTGCCCTCCGGACGGGCCCAGAGAGTGAGTGATGGCAGCTTCCTCTTGGGCAGCTGGAAGCAACAGCCCTAAGAAAATGAGGCAAAAATGAACACTTGCTTGTGCCAGTGGTGGCAGTCCTCAAAGGGGACAGGGTAAGAATCGTGTGACCAGAAACACGCCTCGGGTGTCATGTGGAGCTGTCACTCACTGCCGTCTGACCGTCAAGGCTAGAGCAGTTGGTTTTGAAGTTCTCATTGAGGCCCAGTTTTGAAGGTTGAAATTTGCCTGCTCTGATTTTAAAGGTTAAAGGTTGGTTACTGAACTTTAGACAGACTGCAAATAAATGTGTCCACTTTAGGACTAAAAATTATTCCCTCATTATTTCAGTCATAGTAAAGGGAGACACTGAGGTTTATCATTTGACAGTTGGAGGAAATGACTATTGTGCCACCGAGAATATGTGCAATTTTGATAATCGGGACATTAACTGAAAAATGTAAAGACACTACAGGGAGCAAATCATGTGAAAGCCATGATTCTGTCTCTTTTTTCCCTAAGAAAGGCTATTTTAGCATCTTGTTCAAAATATTCAGACTCCTCTTTAGCAAGTCTGCATCGATCTCATTGAACAAAACTGAAAAACATCAATGGACACATTTCTGAGGCTAATGAATTAGCTCATCTGTTGTGGATGTCAAGCTTCCAGAAGAAATGCAAGATGCCGTTTTTACAGCTGCATCTTTACCAGTAATCTGAAAAGAAAAAATACATGCACACACACACAGATCCCAACAAACCAAAAGGATTTTGCTAAGAAGAGAGAACGAGAGTAAAAAACATGCAGTGAGTCAGCATGCTAAAATTACAGATGGGTTTCAATTTAGCAGGTGTTGTTGTCTTATTTTTAAAATACAAACAAAAGAACCACAAAGATGTAAGTGTCAGGAGTGAGGAATCCACCAGTGACTCATCTGGGAGCTCCTGCAGCTCGGCTCACAGGCCTGGACGGCTGGGGCCAGGGGAGTGGTCCTGCCATTGTCCAGGGAGCTTGGTTTATTACTCGTGCTGTTCTCTTGCCAGCCCCCTCTATGGATCAAGAGTTCTCATGTTTCAAGCTCAAGTCTTCTTTTGAGGCCTTCTAGAGACTTCTATAACCTGCCTGCTCATAACAGAGTTGCAGCACTGTTGACAGTAAAAAGCCTCTTATGGGGAAGAAGCCCTTTGCCCTGTTTTCCCTGCCTCCTGCTGAGAAGAAAAGGGGCCTCAGATGGTCCTTGTTAGGCCCCGAGTCACTGCCAACCTGACCAAAATGTCGTCAAGCGAACACGGATAAAACGAAAACATTCCCCTTGTTCAGGGCAGCAGTTTGGCTTCTGTGCTTGATGGCCTGTCTGGGCCACAAGATGGCACTGTTTACGTGGCATGCTAGGGAAAAGCTGGCTGTTGCACTCCCATCGGCTTCCACGTCAAACTGTATCCATATCCTCACAAAAGTTATGACAACTGTATCTACATTTTAAAAAATATGATGAGGCAACACAGTGTAGGATTTCTGATGCTTAGCAGAAGTCCCGAACACCTTTAATATTTCTGTATTTATCACATGGAATAACAGTTGAGCCAGTGCATGTTTTCCCAATGGGAGGTTTAAAATTCTGAAGTTTCTGAAACATTTTCACACACTGCACAGGCGAGCAGTGATCTGTTTAAAACATAAGACATTATATATGAGCTTTGTTACAAATCCAACATTTCACTGCAAGCTAACAAGCCAAACAAAGCTAGAGGCAAACCTAATGCATTTAAAACTTTTAACACATTTCTTGAAAAACACAAAAAACAACAACAAAAAGACAGGAAGGAATAAAATAAGGCATTATTACAAGGAACCAAAATAGCTACCTTTGGAAATGTGCTTTACAAAGGATGTTGTCCCTCTGGAAACTCCACTCACAAAGGCTCCTGGGCCTCGGGTCAGCCCCTCATACGGAAGCCTAAAGAAGTCGGCGATCCCATTGCCGATGCTTCGGACCAGACTGGCCGGGCTGCCGAGGATTTCCAGAGATCCAACCACCCAGCCTGGAAGGGACCAAAGGGAAGGGGTTACTGAGACCTTAAATACAGCACTTTCAACATTTGGGAAAAATGACACATTTTCCCTGCAATTCATTTTTCACACTAGAATTGAGAATGTAATAAGTGCCTTTGGAGTAAAATATGGGAAATAACTCATTCACTGTGAATTCAGATGTGGCAGAGTTTCATAGTTTATAAATCAAAGTGATCCTTTTGGCAGCCTCACAAATAGCTTTAATATGACTTCCCTGCTGGAGCCTCCCATATTCCTGCTAAAAGGGACCCGTGTGCAGGGGCCCACGCACCCGTCCCGAGGAGAGGTGGTCCCGCAGGCTGCAGGTGTTCGCAGGCTGGGACGTTATCTTCAAGCCCTCCTTGGGGCAGCAGAGGCACTGGGATAAGAAGATGCTTGGTCGGGGGAGGAGGCCAGATGCTAAATGGCGTGTTACAAGGGGGATGCAAAGTTCTGACAAAGATGGAGAAGTTATTTTCAATCGTTCCCAATCCTACCAAGCTGAGTGCTTCCCTTCAGAGCGGAGCTGGAGCCAGACAAATGTCTCCCCTTCAACCCCAGCTCCAGTTGTGTAAACTTCGGTGACAGGGACATACTGATTAGGTTAGTGAGGGGAGTGTTCCCTGCAAATGTCCCAGGAGGGGAGCTTCGGATCTGGTTTCCTGTGTGAGCCGGGGCTTGCCAGGAGCTGGCCTGCTCAGTGACCTGATTACTGTGCACACTGCCTCGTGGGAACGTGGCTGTGGTGTGGATTCCGGCAGTGGCTTCCCTTTGTCTTGCTCCCTGGGGTGGGGGCTTGGGGCTCTTGCACAGGGGACTGGAGGTGCAGGAAAGGGCCCAGGGCTAAGGAGAGGAGCGTTCTGAGAGGGCGACTTTCTGCACTGACCTCCCAGCCCAGGGATGACAGCGCTCTAACGGGAGGCCCTGGGGACAAAACTGTGTGGGAGCCAAGCCTGCCTCACCAGCAGGTTCTCGGAGGACAGGCCTGTGACAGAGATCCCCAGACACATCACTGATCCCAGAGGTCTGGGGAATGTGGGTACAAAGCCCAGCCAGAGCCTTAATGGGACCCAGGCCCGGCTATTGTAGAGAGGCACATTCTAAACATCGGAGCCCACCTCTCTCCTCTGGAACAGTAGGAAGATAGCACTAGGGTTTATGTTAAAAAAGGGAATACTTTCTAGAAGATGGTTATAAATGCGAGGGCCTATAGGTGCCAGGCATTCAACATTTACAAACAATCTTTTTATTGATTTTTTTAGAGAGAGAGAAATAAACATCAACGTGAGAGTAAGACATCGATCAGTTGCCTCCTGCATGTCCCCTACAAGGGGATGGAACCGGCAACCTGGGCACGTGCCCTGACCAGGAATCAAGCCGGCAACCTTTCGGTGCACGGGCAACACCCCACTGAGCCACTTCGGCCAGGGCAGGCATTCAACATTTTTAATTTTCACAGGCAACTGTGCAAGAGAAGTATTCTTACCTCCCTTTACATAAATTCAGGTTAGCTAATCACCACCATCTCCCAGACAGGTAGGAAAAGGAGGAAACTGGCTCAGAGACTAAGTCAATAGCTCATAATCTCCCCTGTGGTTAGACACGTGGGCTGGGTTTTCAACCAGGTTTACCTGATTCCACCCCCCACCCCCAACACACACACCCTGGTGAGCCCAGGCTCTGCAACAAGTAGGCAGGGTCCCGTGGAAGGCTGTGGAATACTCTTCCTTGGAGGACCCTCTGGGAGGTAAAGAAACAGCAGATGCCCTTTGGCCTGGAATAGTTGTAAGGTTCCACCTGGAGGCAGAAGGGTGGTCTAGACACATTTCAATTCCCCTTCTCTCCAAAAAGTCCACATAGAAATAAAGAAGAAAGTAGCTACTGCCAAGCAAAGATCCCAGTGCAGGGGGCACAGAGTGGGCAGAAAGAACCCTCCGCACACGAAGGCAGGGTGGGTCTCCTGGATCAGGACCACCACCTGATGGGAGAGCCGTGTGTGGACCAGAAGTACTGGTCAGTGCATCTGAGCTGGCCAGAAAGGGGCAGCAATATCCCAGGACACTCCTTCTTTAACTGTTTTCCTCCAAAAGCAAACTTGTTTGGGAATTTTGTTGGAAAAGGATGTCTGTCTGGTGTCCCATCAAACTGAGACTTGGGGGTAGAGAGGGACCCCAGGAAATTATAAAGCCCGCATGCTTTCCTTTAAATAGGGTTAGTTACTCATTTCTAATTACGTTACTGTTTTGTTATGCAACTTGTTCACTCCCAGGCCAGCCCTGTCCCTAGTACAGCCCTGGCTGGTGTGGCTCAGTGGTTAGAGTGTCGACCCATGCACCGAAGGGTCGAGGGTTCAATTTCCAGTCAAGGGCATGTACCTGGGTTGCAGGTTCAATCCCCGGGCCTGGTTGGGGCATGTTTGGGAGGCAACCAATCGATGTGTCTCTCTCACATCGATGTTTCTCTCTCTCTCTCCCCCCTTCCCTCCCTTTCACTCTCTCTAAAAATCAATGAAAAAAAATCCTTGGGTGAGGATTAACAACAACAACAGAAAGAATGCTAGTACATTCCCTTTAAGACTCTCCTGCCTGGGGGGTTGGTCACCTCCTACCATCTTCCCATGACCAACTCGCTCAATCATCTTCAGATAGTAGGTAGGTTTTTGGTGACAGAATTCCCAATGGGCTCTAAAATCCTGGCCCTCTGCATTAGACTTTCTTGTCTCAGCATATAATGAGGTTGGGACACAGTTTAGAGGATTTTTAGGTGGATTACAAAAAATCCAAACAGAATGTTCTTGGGAAAGCTCATTAAAAATGTAAAACAAAACAAAGAGATCATTTTTAGCACACAGGCTGCAGGGATGTGGTTCCTGGTAACACAGCCGGAGTTTCTCTGCCAGATCATTACACAGACGGGTGCTCCCCACACTTCAGCATTACGTGGTACTGGACGGGAGGCCTTTCCTCCAGATCAGAGCTCAGTAACCTACATGCCCACTTATGTTAAAAGCAAAAACTGCCTGAAAGGGTAAGTTTCTGTAATTGTTTATAAATATACCCGTCTATTAAATTTGTTTTGTTAACTGCTTATTTTTAAATGATTTCTTAGTAAGAGGGAAATGTTTCTTCATTGTTGTGCAAGCTATCAAAACAGCAGTTCCGGCTGGGCCCTCCCAGGACCTTGTCATTTTCAGTTAAGAGTTCTGAGTAGCCCTACTTACTCTATGAATTTCATTATGGAGGAAATGTAATCTTACCAGTACGGCAACAACACGGGTCATTTGCTGCTACAGTGTTAACCTTCTATGGGAACGCATCCACCAAGTATAATGTCACAAAGGTTCTCTCCTTTGCTCCTTGCAGACAGACATCCATGTTCTTTACCGAAAAGGGACCACAGATCAACTCTGGCTGGTGTTTGTTGCTTAAATTCATGGGAACATGAGGAGTCAGACTGTCAAACTGGAACTGCTTTGGAGTGGATTTAGGTCAGGAATGTGTGCTTTGACGCTGACTACCACAGAACAGCGATTTTCAGCCGGTGTGCCACAAGAATTTTCGAAACATGCAGTACCTGACTATTCAGTCAGGGCACTGACCTCTTCCCTTAGATTGTCAAATAAAAAAATGACAATAGCCATCTGGTGTGAATGAATCAAAATTATACCTATTACTTTTGTGTGAGATTTACTATATACATGTGTGTGTGTACATATATATTGTCGTGCTGCTGAATTAGTTTGTGTGCCATGAGATGAAAAGGGTTGAAAACTGCCACCATACAGTATTCTGAGACAACTTGGTCCCCAACACTCAACTCTTAGCACCCATCCTCCCCACACATTTTGTACACATATTCAAACCACTCCTGCAGACTTTCCCAGCTCAGGTCCGCGGAGAGGCTGAGGCACCGAGAGCCTTCGTCCACCATCTGCCCAGACCGGCAGGGCTGCACCGGGGAGGCAGAGGTCTCTCTGCGTCTCATGAGCAAACCAAGCCTCTGACTTTCTCTCATCCAGATCTTCACGAAGGACGGCAGTGAAGAAAGCTAACCACCTAGAACTGCAGTTCTTTCAGGCCCCGGGCCGAGGGCCTGGGCTGCTTTTCCTGGCTGCACTCGTGTGCTACTTCAGAGCCTTGTGCCTGCAAGGAGCCTAGCGACCGTTTGCTAAATGGAGTTACAATTCTAAGTTATGTAACAGCAAATATAACAGCTACTATTGCTTCAGTGTTTATTAAGTGCCAAGCAAAATTCAGGGCCCTTTATATACTTTCATTGTATCCTCTCAAAAATTTTAACAACCCATTTTATTGCTGAGGAAACTGAGACTTGGGGACGTTCAACAATTTGCTTCAGGCCTTACCGCTAGCAGTGGCACAGTCTAGATGTAAACCCATGGCTGTCTAACTGCAAAGCCCTCTCAAACAGTCTGCCTCTCACTGTCTGCCTCCCTGCGTCCGCAAGGCACTGCCCCGAAGCATTTCCTCATTTCCTGGGCTCTAGCGCACCACAGACCCTCGCCCTGTCCTCACCTGCTCTGAAGAGCGCGCCAGCAGCGTAGTGCATGGCCAGGGCGTGGACGAGCTGCCTGGCCGTGGTGAAGACGGGGCCTCTTTCAAACACCGAGAAGGAGAGTGGAGTGTGGTCAGAGGCGATGTACAGCTTGAGGGAAGCGTGGATGCTGACGAGGAGATTCACTGGCAGTATCACCAGCTTCCGTAACTTCACAGGATTCACCAAGGCCCTGGCGTGCTGTCTGACCTGCAAGGGCAACGCCTGTTTACCACCTGAGAGTATCGTGGGGTGACTGCCCAGGTTGCCGTTAGGAAGGTAGGTCTCAAATAAAGTTTTGATGTAGTATACAAATGTATCTTCCACGTACAACCGGGCAGGTTTCAACTCAAAACTGAACTCGTTGATATCAAATAAGAAGCTATTGCCCTCAGTTAAGGTGAGGCAAAGTCTGATAAAACATTTTTTCTTGTATTCTTCCAAATCTTTGCTGGATGCGAGGAGACTCTGCGTGCTGGAATACTGAGTAGGTTCTGGTTTTTCTCCCTGGCAGACCAAGACAGCGAAGTGGAAACTGGACTTGCTGTACAGCTGGTTGTCCAACTGCAGGTCCCCACAGCAGACCTCTACACAGTACAGCTGGAAGGGTGCTGCGCTCGGCTCGTCCCCGGGGAGGGGACCAGCCCCTGGGGCCACGTGGAGAAAAACATGGTCCAGCGTGAGTCTCAGAAGTTCAGACGATGCGTTGTGGTGGGTGAGGTCATCAAACACTGCCAGGCTCAACTGAGTGATGAACATTTTAAATGTCACTATCTTCTCCAGAGTTCTAGAAGAATAAAGAAAGAGAACATTAGAGTCCCCTGCTTTTTTCTTTCTTCTTCTTCATTTCTTCAATGACATTGCCTTATTAAATACCTCCTGATGTCCCCTCAGATTCTCATAAGAAACATATAAGAACTCAACTTTCAGTACATCGTGTCTGGACAGAGCCAGTCACACGCCAGCAGTTTTGGGAAATGTTCCCAATGGGACTACTACAAGTTCTTGTCATGTTCCTCTAAGTGTTTCCCTTATCAACACCAGATTTTTACTTCAAAACCCCTCTAGTCTTTGTGCACTAATCCCCTGTCACAATCATCACAAGGCAGAAAGACATAATAAAATAACCAGGACTCCTTAACTTGAAAAAGTAAAGGGAGCTGAAGAGACTGACCACGAACTCCCACCTCAACAGCCCACCCGTCTCAGCCTGAGCGCTGCTCTCCCCTCCACTTCTGGAGCTCACATCCCCACGCGCACGGAGTCACCGCCTCAGGCCAGCACTCATTTTCCATCACTACGAGCAGCGTGTGAGCATGCTGCTGTTTCTCCTACCTTAAAAAATCCCTCTTGTAACTACTATCTCCTCTAGCTACCATTTTTCTGATCCCGCTTACAAATAAACTCCAAAGCATTTTTTTTCTTTTTTTTATTCCTCACCTGAGGATATTTTTCTACTTATTATCAGATAGAGTGGGAGGGAGGGAGAGAGAGAGACAGAGAGAAACATTGATGTGATAGAGCCACACTGACTGGTTGCCTCCCGCATGACCTAACCAGGGCCGGGGTCGAACCGCAACTGAGGTACGTGCCCTTGATTGGAATTGAACCTGCGACTCATTGGTCCCCAGGCCAACGCTCTAACAGCTGAGCCAAACTGGCCAGAGCTCCACAGCATTTTTATACACATTGTCTTCTAGTCTTCTCCTTCCATTTTCTCTTAACCTTGCTCCAAGTAGGCATCTGCCCCTCACTCTACCAATCTACCAAAGCAACTCTCCTCAAGGTCACCAGTGACCTTGCGTGGCTAAATCAAATGGTGTATTTTCAGTTTGTGGCTCACTCAACCTACAGTGGCATTTGATGTCAATAACTCCCTCCTTCTGGAAACAATTTCTTCACGCGTCTTCTCTCATATCTTCTGCCTCTGGTCATCGGTCCTCAGTCACGTATGTGGCCCCTCCTTTTTACCCAGACCCCTTAAAGTCAAGGCGCCCAGAGCTCAGCCCTCAGTCCTCTTCTCCATCTCCACTCACTCCTCTTGGAAATTCTGTCCAGTCTCATGGCTTGACAAGTCATCCATATGCTGATGACTTCCAAAGTCACATAGTTAGCCTAGCACACCCCCTGAATTCCAGTCTTACAACTTGTCACATCCATAATCAAACTCTTTCTAAAAAATTTTTTTCTTTATTGATTTTTAGAGAGAGAGGAAGGGAGAGGGAAAGAGAGATAGAAACATCGATGAAAGAGAACATCGATTGGCTGCCTCCTGCATGCCCCCCACTGGGGATCAGGCCCACAACCTGGGCATGTGCCCTGACCGGGAACCAAACCAGCGACCTCTTGATACATGGGTTGATGCACAACTACTGAGCCACACCGGCTGGGCAAACTCTTTTTTTTTTTTTTTAAATATATTTTTATTGATTTTTAGAGAGAGAGGAAGGGAGAGGGAGCGAGAAATAGAAACATCGATGAGAGAGAAAAATCATCAGTTGGCTGTTTCCTGCACCCCACCTACTAGGGATGGAGCCCGCAACCCAGGAATCAAACCGATGACCTCTTGGTGCATAGGATGAGGCTCAATCCACTGAGCCACACAAGCTGGGCCGTAATCAAACTCTTGAGCCTACCCCCAAATCTACATACAGTCTTTCCTATCTCAGTTAATGGCAACCACATTCTACCAGTAGCTTAGACCAAAGATTTTTGACTCCTTCTTGGTGCCTCTATTTTCCACCCTTATCCAATGCATCAGGGAAATCCCACTGGCTATCCAGAAACTGACCATTTTTTATCTCTCTCTGGTTGCATAACTATAATCATCTCCTAACTAGTCTCCCTGCTTCCACCCTAGTTCAACAAAGCAGCCAACAATCTTCTAAAATTTTAGGTCAGATCATGGAACTTCTCTACTCAAAAAGCTCCAACGACTTCCTCATTTCATTCAGAATTAAAACCAAGCCCTACACAATGTGTCCCCTCCTTCTAGCCCTTACCTCTCTGGCTGCAGGTACTACGCTCTCACGTTCACCCCTTCCATCCGGCCCACACTGCCTCTCCCTCGCTTCTCCAACATGCCAGGCACACTGCTTCAGACCTCTGAGCTGACTGCGCCTCTGTCTGGAGAGCTCTTCCCTCAACCACATTACTAACACTCTTACTGTTCTCAGGTCTTGGCTCATATGTCAATTTCTTAGTGAGACTTACACCAGGGGATTTAAAAAACGACGCTCTCTCCCTATGTTCTTCTTACTGGGCTTTTTGTGTGTGTGTTAATCCTCATCTGAGAATAATTTTCCATAGGTTTTTTATTTTATTTTTTATTATTTTTATTTTTTATCCTCACCCGAGGACATTTTTGCATTTATCTTTAGGTAGAGCGAGAGGGAGAGAGGGGGGAAAAGAGAGAGAGAAACATCGATGTGAGAGAGACACATCGACTGGCTGCCACCCACACGACCCCAACCAGGGCCGGGGACAAACTACAACCGAGGTATGTGCCCTTAGTGGGAACCGAACCCGGGACTCTCTTGATCTGCGGGCCGATGCTCTAACCACTGAGAAAACTGGCCAGGGCTTCCATAGATTTTTTAGATAGAGTAGAAGGGAGGGAAGGAGGGAGAGAGAAAGAGAGGGAGGGAGGGAGGGAGGAGGGAGAAAGACAGAGAGAGAGAGAGAGAGAGAGAGAGAGAGAGAGAGAGAGAGATGTGAGAGAGACACATCGACTGACTGCCTCCTGCACGACCTGGAATGGGGTCAGGGATCAAAAATGCAACCAGGGCCCTGGCCGGTTTGACTCAGCGGTTAGAGCATCGGCCTGCGGACCAGAGAGTCCTGGGTTCGGTTCCTGCTAAGGGCGCGAACCTCGGTTGCAGTTTGTCCCCGGCCCCGGTTGAGGTGGTGTGGGTGGCAGCCAGTCGATGTGTCTCTCTCACATTGATGTTTCTCTCTCTCTCTTCCTCCTTCTCTCCCTCCTGCTCTATCTAAAGATACATGCAAAAATATCCTCGGGTGAGGATAAAAACAAAACACAAAAAACAAAAAACAAACAAAAAAAATGCAACCAGGTACGTGCACTTGACCGGCAATCAAACCCAGAATCCTTTAGTCTAAGACTGATGCTCTAACCTCTGAGCCAAACTGGCCAGGCTGGGCTCTGTGTTTTATATCTGCAGAACGCCAACCTTCTTTACATTTTATTATAATAAATTTAGATTTATGATCACCATAAAACTTCCTTTTTTATTATGTTTATTCTTTGTCTTTTCAAGTCTATGAGAATATGATTTCTTCAAGAGCAGGGATTTGGTCTCTTTGCTCACTGATGTGTCACTATCCCTAGAATAGCACCTGGCATCCAACAAGTACTTGAAAAATATTTGTTGAATAAATGAATAAGGATGTGTAAGTAAATATGTATGCCTTTCCTGTTTCCACTACTGAACACATAGATTGTTATCATTAACAATGCCCCACTAATGTCTCTGAAAGTCTTGGGTTGATCTGAACTTCTACTATGCAATTTAAAATTTAGTCTCTAATTTTGCTATACTATTAATTTTTTACAAATACTTCTGGGCAAAGAAAACATTCTACCCAACCTTGTTTGAAATATTATAAATTCAAATTAATAATAATTTGGCAGGGTCCAATTAATGAGTTCCTAATCATTTATGAAAAGTAAGAAACTTTTAAAAAAAGGACCTGCACAAATGCATCAAAGTTGATATCATTTTATATTTTATAAAATCAATAGTAAATTAATTTTTCTGATTACAAAATAAACTTTTGTAGAAAATGAAAATACAGGCACTTATTAAATAATAATCACTTATAACCCCACATCTGTTAACAATTTTGAGTCTTTTCTTTTCAGACTCCTTTTTTAGGAATGTTTCTCTGTGTGGGTGTGTGTGAGACAAAGAGAGAATGTGTGTGCACATTTATTCATTTATACATATATGTGCATAGGACACATAACTAGGGTCCTATTACTAGACTCGACTTTATATTGTTTTCCCTATTTTAGGTTCATCACAAGCATCTTTCTTTTCCACTAAAATCCTCTACGCCTATTTTCTGTGGATAGACCACTTATGATACATTTATGTATTATCCATTCCTCTATTGATGACATTTATACTCTGAATATTTTGCCATTATAATTGGCAATGTGATAAATATCTCACTGCATATATCTTTGCCTACATTTCTAATTATTGCTTTAATTCTTAAATTCAATTGGAATTTCCAAGCCAAAGGCATTTTAATACATATTTCTAAAGTGCTTTTCAGAAAATGATAACCATTTACAGTCCACTAGGACTATATACCATGAAACATATTGTTAATTTGATAAGAAATATCTTATTTAAATATGCATTTCTTTGATTACTTGTATTTCCTCTTTCTTAAATTTTCTGCTATGTCTTTTGCTTTTATTTTATTTTTGGAAGAAGAGGCTACCTTCGTATTATTCCTACTGAATTACATGAGTTCTTTTAGATTAAGGATATCAGCTCTTGGATTCATGTTTGTAAGACCTGATGGCAACATCCAGGTTGAAGGGGAAAATGTGGCTCTGAGAAGTGAATTTACTTCTGATGTAGCTCTAATTGCTAAGTCTAATTATCAATTACTAGGTTGTCATGTGGATACAGAAGTATTAATTTGCATTTCATGCTAATGATAACGTATAATTTTAAGATGTATGCCTTAGTTTGTAATTCAGTTTAATATCACTGAAGAACTGGAAGGGGTATCCAAGTAAGACAAGGGATTGCTACCTATTATAGATATGATTTAATGCTAATAACCATATCCTGATGGATTGCACGATAGTTAACCAAAAGCTTCAATGTATATACAGGGATGACAAAGAATGGTAAGTGATAGGTTTACAACTTCATAATAGGGAAGCTTATTATACTGCTCTTGAGATAATAATTAAACCTACCTGTTGGTATTGGTTAAAATGGAACCTGCCTTTCCTTCTGGAGACACAGTGATGAAGATGGTGCCACACTGATGGACAATGTCCACATATACATAGCCGAAGCCAGTCAGGAACACAACCTGCAGAAAGAATAGTCAATATCTGATTAAAAGGCTGTATGGCCTGCAACACCACTGAAACGACCGACTTTAAACATCTCAAGTTCTGATTCAATACCACAAACACTTTCTGCTTATATTTCTTTTTTTTAATCCTCACCCGAGGATATTTTTCCATTTATCTTCAGGTAGAGAGAGAGGGAGAGAAAAGGAGAAACATCGACGTGAGAGGGACACATCGACTGGTTGCCTCCCGCACGACCCTGACCAGGGCCAGGGACGAACCACACCCGAGGTACGTGCCCTTGGCTGGAATCGAACCCGGGACTCATTGGTCTACACACAGATGCTCTACCGCTTAGCCAAACCGGCCAGGGCTCTGGTTATACTGCTTTATATCCATGTGTACACGGTATTCAGCTGATTGAAATGAAAAAAAAAAAAGAAAAGAAAGATCAAATCCAGATTTTTCAATATCCAGCTGTAAGGTTCATAGAAAAAATAAAAGATGGATGACTGGGCACGAATGTCTTCATTCTCTTGCTTGTTTGGAATTGGCAAATAACCCAGGAGGGGCTGGAGCCCGGCCATGGGTCAGCTTTATGTGTGCATATGAATTTCAGTGGGAAAAAAACCTTTAAAACTCTGGACTTCAAATGCAATGTGCAAAAAACTTTCAGGCTCTTGAGTGTTGACCTACTACCATGAGGATGCTCTTCTACACTGGGGATACAAAACCTACCCACAAAGGATGTCATAATCCTTCCAAGGTCCTTCACATAAGTTGTCACAAGAATGTCAGATAACTTCATTTGATTGGAGTCTAAATGAATTTTTCTACACTGAGAAGGTGGACTGAAATTTTAAAAAGCTCTATGTCAGAAGCCAGGTGGCAGACCAGCAGAACCGATGTCCTTTCAGTCATAAATGCTGATGGAACACAGCTCTGCTCATTTATTTATATATTTTCTCCGTCTAACAGCAGAGTTGAGAAATCGTGGCAAAGGCTGTATGGCCTATAAAGCCTAAAATATTTACTATCTAGACCTTTAAAAAAGTTTGCTGACTTCTTCTCTAGATGGTTGTGGTAGATGGTTACACAGTCAGGGATCTGCACATCCCAGTCTGACACAGAACATGGCCGTGTGACTTTCTTCAGCTAATGGGATATCAGAAAATATGTGGCCAGAAGCAGCAGCTTGATAAAGCTTGCTTACTGGGATTTGCCCTCTTACCACCATGTGAGGAAGCTGGGAGTAGCCTCCCTAAGGAGGAGAGATCACACAGGGAGAGAGATGCCCAGACTGCCCAGCTGAACTCATCCTTCAGCCAACCCCCAGCTGAATGCAGCGGCACCGTGATGCCAGCCAAACCCTCAGAATCACGGGAAGTTAATCGCAGTTGTTTCAATAATCTGTTTCATGGTGTTACCATGGGGAAGATGGAAGATAATGGACCCATCAACCTGAGTCCCTGGGTGAATCTGTAAAACAGAGCCTTCAAATAACAAACACTAGGCACATGGCGTGAGCAAGAAGCAAATTTCAGGATTATAATAGGCAGCATAACCTAGCCCTTCTTAACTAACGCAGATATTGGTAATGGAAGTAGGGTTCTAGCAAAAACCAAAAATATGAGTCCTTGGCTTAATTAAAGTAGAAATTGATATTGAAAGCTATAAAACTGGGATTTATGTTATGAAGTGGCAAAACATTTAGTAAAACTGTTATGTGAGATTACTTGGGATGTGATCATAAATCCAATAAATTTGTAGCTCTAGAAGATGAGGTTTGAAAACAAAACACTAATAGTGTGTGTTGGTTACTGTTGGCTGTGTCTGGCAGTGTATTACGAAGAAGAGATGAGCTCAGGAAAGAATTGGCCAGTTTGCAATAAAAATGAAAGAACAGAGAGATTCCAGAAATTCAGGGCCTTGCAAAGTTAGAAATGCTTTTATTCCCTGGCTGGTTTGGCTCAGATGTTAGAGCATTGGGCCCGAAGACCGAAGGATTGTCGGTTTGATTCCGGTCAAGGGCATGTGCCTAGTTGTGGGTTGATCCCCAGCCCCAATCGGGGCCATGTGGGAGGCAACCAATTGCTGTGTCTCTCTCACATCGATGTTTCTCTCTCTCTTTCTCTCCCTCCTCTCCTCCCTCCCTCCCTCCCACTCTATCTAAAAATCAATGGAAAAATATGCTCAGGTAAGGATTAAATAAATAAATGAATAAATAAATAAACAAACCCCAAACAGCAAGAGATTTTGTCTTTGAACATGAAGGCAAATAAAGACTCAGCCTTAGAGCTATATATAGGCGTACACTCACTGTTAAAAATTCTTGATTGTTATAGTGACTCAGAAAAACATTTAGATTGAGAGCATATATTTCCCACAGAAGCTCTCTTAAATCCAGAGAGGTAAGGAAGCAATGTAGCCCAGAAATATGTCTTTAAAAAGTACCATGGCTGTGGTTACTGGCACATGGAATTCTCTGGAATCAAAGAGAAAAGAAGTTTACTGAGTTCTTGAGAAATTACTACTGCCCAATAAATTTATGAACCCAGACTAAAAGAGCCTGTGATTATTTGAGACTCACACAAGTTTTAATATTGGCTAAGGCAGGGCCCTGAGGGTGGACAGGAGGCCGGGAAGAATAATGGGAAGAGCTCTTTCAAGAACAGAAACAGGGCTCAAAGACTAGTAGTCCTTGTTTCCAGGGTACAGATCCCACAATATGTGCTCCCCACATTTCAAATTTGTTATGGATGACAGGCTCTCATTCTTCCTCGTTTCAATTTGTTATCCTGTCCTGTAAAATGATGGGGAAAGGGGGAGCAGATGAGCTCACAGGTCCCTAGAAAGAAAGGAGTCACATCCAGACTAAGGAGCCTCGCTCAGAAGTACTGGATTTCCAGTGGGATGTGGGGACTGGTTAGAACCTTGGGAGGAGGTTTGTTTGTTCTGTGTGTGGGAAAAAGAATGAATTACTAAATGATTGATGGCCAAGAGGATTTTTTTTTTTTTTTTTTTTTTAGTTATTGCAGAAGGAGCTAGCCGGTCCTGATCAATGCCATCATGTAGTTATTTTTTAATTTCTTCACTTCACACTGGTAGCATGGGGGTGTGTGTGGAAGGCTATAGGCAACATATAGTAAGGGAGGTGTTGATTTTAGTGCACAACATTTGGGGGATACTCTGTTGCCACTTGTATCTGTGTTAGAGCACTCTGACCAGAAAGACTTTCTTACATATGTGGGTAGAAGAAGACTATTGGAGGCCTGGATCCTGCCTTCCACTCAGTCCATTACTTTTTACTACAATTACAAATAAGAAACACTTTAATATAATTTGCTTTTCTATATATTGTTATCTTTATTAAAATGATTATTTATTATATTTATATCCAACAAATAATATTTTAAAAATTAGACCAGTTTAATTTTATTGAGTAAATAAATTACAAGGTGAGACAAAAAATAATAGAAAATATTCTTGAAAGTCTACCTCTCTTCCTTCCCCTTTCCCCCGATAGGCTATCTGTGACAGTCCGTGATAACCACAGGTAGTTATAAAGCACCCCAGCACTGCAGCCATGTTACTGGGCCTTTCAGGCGGAGATGTCTGGTGGGCAGAGAGAAACACAGATTTGGAGCTTCAGAGGGATGTGAAGGCCAGAGATAGTTATCTGGGAGTACTGGGTGATAGGAGCTGAAGCTATGAGATGAATTAGATCTTCCAGAGAGAAAAAGACGGGAGATGAGTTTCTAAGATGATCATGGTAGAAAAGTCTGGATGAGGATGAAAAGAAAATGGCAGAGGCTGGAAACAACAGTGATTAACTTCTCGTGACTCTGAGGATTCTCGTGTCTCATGATATTCTTGTAAGCAAGATAAGCAATATCTTGTACAGTATAGTTTGAAAAGTGCTTTTAGATGCATTTTCTTATTTAGGAATGTGGGTTCGATGGCAGTGAGTTTGGTGTATTAGTGGCTGACTGAACCCACGCATTAGGGAAGTGTCTAGAGTTTCACTGCAGCATGTAGACCTTGCACTTGTCCTGCTCAACGTGTTTGTCAATGACTAAGATGAACATGTAGAATGCATGAGTGCCACATCTATAGATGAAAAAAAGCTACCATGGATATGTAATATGTTAGATGCCAGCATATATATATATATTCTAGAAGTGATTTCAACAAACTGGACTGGGCCAATAGCAACAAGATTTAATTTATTGGGGATAAATGTAAAGTCCCGTCATTGGATTTAAAAAGTCAGTCGTACAGCAAGTTATATGATAAAGACCTGGGGGATGTGGTTGACCACAATTTCAATAATAACAAACAGTCTGCACTCGTTAATAAAAAGCCAGCTCAATCTTCTACTTTATTAATGGAAGCATGGGGAGGCAAGAGCTGCGTAGACCACATTTGGAATACTATGTGTAATCCGGCTGCCAGGTTTTTAAAAGGGAACATAACACACTAGTGTGCTCATAGCAGGGTAACTGGTGATGGATCTGGAAGTCTCAGTGACTGAAGGAATGATCAAGGAACCAGAAATGTTTGGCCTGGATAAGAGGACACTTGAAGAAGATGTCAAAGCTGCCTTCAAATGACTGTAGTGTTACTGTTAAAGGGGAAGTAATAGTCTGTGATGCTCTGGAGGGCAAAGCAAGACTGAATGAATGGACACTACAGAGGGACAGTCTCAGCCATGACTGACACTGGGAGTCTTCTGAGGTGCAAAGTAGAAAAGAGAACTTAGAAAGCTTCTTCTAAACTGTGCTTTCATGAACTTTCTGGTAGCATATCTGTAGCCAGGCAGGGCTGCAAAGGACAGACAGTGACCTCAGCTTGGTGTAGGAAAAACAAGATGGGGCCACCTGTGAGCAGATCCAGGTTCCAGCCTGATCCTGCTTAGCTAGTTACAACCCACCTAGCTACTCTTTAAGACATTCCCATCTGTTAAAAAAACACATGAAAATTATTGATCTATTTCAGAACTTTTATGGTGATCAAAGGCTCTATCTTTGGACTTAGTAACCTTGATGACATTAATCTAGTTAGTCAGGTCCTTGAAGGCAGGGATTATGCCTCACTCAGGGCAAAGGGTTTGTCCCTTGCTAGTTCCTCAATAAAGGTTTATAGAATAAATGAATGAAAGAATGTAGACTGTGGATGTGAACGCACTCTGTAAATGGCACAGAGCTATTTAAACACGAGGGACTGTCATCGCCCCTCCCCCACACCCACACACTGAGAAGAAAACAGCACAGGCAGTGACCCCACTACACACTTGCGCTAACAGTCCAAGATCATGGGCATATACTGGACCTATTTAGAAGTGACCTGCAAAGGGATCATTTTAATTTGTTTTGGGGGTTTAAACTGCTTATCCTTCTCAACTCAAACTGCTCAGTAATTGCTTTTCATAAACAGTTCAATGACTTCCCATGGTTCTTAAGATAAAAACCAAAATCCCTGACTGCAGATACAGGATTTTGCCAGGTTTGGCCTTGAATGCCTCACTAGCCTCTTCCTCCTCTTTTTCCTTGATTTTGCACTAAGGCCCCACTGCCTTTAGATCCTGAAAGGACCACGTTCCCTCTCTAAGCTCCAGAGCTTCAGACATGTTGCTTCTGCCAAGAAACATCTCCCACTTTCTTATCTACTTACTGCCTGCTCCTCCTTGAAGGCACAGATGCAAGGTCTCGGACCCAGACACATACTCCCTGGCCTCAGGCTAGCCTGCTGTACAGAAGAGCGCACTTGTGCCTTTCCTCGCAGCTCTCACCACCGTTCCTAATGACACAGCAACCTGCAATCACTTGCTTATTATCCATCTTCTCCCCTGGGGATCTCCCCCAGGGCAGGGGCTGGGTTCCATTGTTGTTCACTGTATTTTATGTGGTCCCAGCACCAAGTTACAATGTGTGGTGCATACTAGGCATCAGTAAGTATTAGTTGATTGAATGACTAAAGCATGCTTCACAATGTTTGTATGAGTTAAACGGTAACTGCTATGTTTTCTTTGTACCTTTTTTTGTTTTTAATTTTTCAAAAGATTGTTTCCTAAGATTTCTGACTATCAGAAATAAAAATCCCATATACTATGACAGGACCTGGAGAGTGGCATGCTAAGCGAAACAAGCCAATCAGAGAAAGACAAATTCCACATGATCTCACTTATTTGTGGAATATAATGAACAAAAAAAGCTGATGAACAAAACAGACCCAGAGACATAGAAAGGAGTATGGTTCAGACTGACAGACCTCAGGGGAGGGGATTTGGGGTGGGGGAGGGATGAGATAAACCAAAGAACTTATATGCACGTATGTATGCGTAACCCATGGACATAGACAACAATGCTGGCGGGGGGCGGGATAGGGAGGAGGGTGTCTGGGGTGGGTGGGGGAGGAAAAACATCTGTAACAAAAATAAATTAATAAAAAATAAATAAGCAGCACTATTTACAATAGCTAAGATCTGGAAACAGCCCAAGCGTCCATCAGTGGACGAATGGATAAAAAAGCTGTGGTACATATACACAATGGAGTACTATGCAGCTGTAAGAAAGAAAGATCTCTTATCCTTTGAGACGACATGGAGGGACCTGGAGAGTATTATCCTAAGCCAAACAAGCCAAGCAGAGAAAGACAAATATCACATGATCTCACTTATTTGTGGAATATAATGAACATAACAGTCTGAGGAACAGGGTAGACCCAGAGATATGGAAGTAGGGTACAGACTGACAACCCTCAGAAGAGGGGGTAGGGGTGGAGGGAAGAGATAAACCACAGAACTTATATGTATGTACACATAACTGATGGACATGGACAACAAAGCTGGAGATGGGGTAGGAGGAATGGGGAGGAGGGTGTCAATGGGGAAAAAAGGAGAAACATCTGTAACAAAAATAAATTAATAAAAATAAATAAATAAATAAACAAATAAACAAATAAACAAATAAAAATAAAAGGCAAAAATAAAATTCCTATATATTATGACAGGATTATAAACTATTTCCTTGATAGGATCAAAATTATGACAAAATTATCAATATAAGCTTATGTTTTATTCCTTTACTTATTTATTGAGAATCTAAAGATTTTTTCTCCCTAAAGTCAGGCTAGCACCCATTGTCACATTATGGACAAGAGCACCAGCTGCCACTTCAGGGCCTCTAAATGGGGCCAGAAAGTTCAGTGAATTGATACTCAGATTCTAACCAGGCGTGAGCCAGGGACACAACCCCAAAACCCACACCAACTTCACAACCGGAATTTTGTGGCCTCTGTGCCCTCAGGTCTCCCTGATAACTCTTAATGCAAAGATACTTCTTTGTGTCATTACAAAGTTACTTTCTGCATATTCCCTTTCCTATTCCATTTCAAATTATATAACGTGACACTGTGCTACTTACAAAACTGAGGCAAGGGGGCATATCTATGACTGACGGAAGCTAAACGACTTTTCTTCTGCGGCATAAGGGGGATTTTCTGGTGTTTTAATTCTGCTTTTTGGAATTCACATCACGGGCCTCAGAACCAGGGCTGAGGAAAGGCTCCTGGGAGACAAACTCACTCCTACAGAAGAGCTGCTTCCTTTCATCAGAGGACACAGCTCCCTTCACTCCCTAGTGATTTATATGCCCTGCTGCACTATTGAGGAGATGTCGGAGAGGGTCTGAAACAAATCTTCCTGCAGAAGAGGAAGTAAGCCCTGGTCTGCAGGACATATGGCACACAGCTCCTCAAAGATTAATGGGAACATGACAGTGCTGGGTCCTCAGACCAGGGATGATAAGGGTGTTGGAAAGAGTACCTCCTCTTGGCTTTGAAGTATCCTTGACTACAAAGGTTTGAGGAAATTTAGAGTGAATGGGAATCCCCAAAATAAGGTTTGGCAGGCAGAATGCCGATAGTAAAGAAGTCCCAATACATATATAAGCAAGGTTTTGAAAACCTTCAAACCGGTGCAGGGGAGTTCAGGGACCCTTGAGTAGCTGGCAGTATTTATTTTGTAAATTAATGAGACTAGGAACATCTGCTGAGGCTGCACAGATTCAGAAGATTCTCATTGTTCATCCAACGAACACTATGGATGGAAATCACACCCCTGGGTATTTTGGGACCACTGCAAATGCAGGTCTCCAAGGTGAGTATGGTCCCCAGGCTGCTTGGCCATCCTTACACCTGCCCCTGGCCATGTCCTTCAGCTGTTTCCACAGCTACTGCTCTCCCCAGGCCCCACCCCTTTCCCTCTCAGTTACAGATGATTCATTCCACACTTCACAATAAATGTAAGGCCACTGAGTACCAATTCACTCAATTTTCTGGCCCCATCCCTCCGAATATCTCTACCTACATCTGTGTTCCTCTAGACCTCTTTTCCACTGTCAGATAAGAGGACATGGCTCTTATGTTGAAGTAGAATTACAGGCTCTGGGCCTTGGACTTCTTTTTTGGGCAACTCCTTGCTCATATTTTCCACTTCTCCTTGACTGATTCCTCTCCTACAGCATATAAAGAGCTTCCGGTCCTCTGATCTCCTTTGCTTCATGGCCCTGCTCCTTGAAAGAGCACTTTGCACTAGTTCCTCCAGTCCCCACTTCTATTTACTGTGAACCTGTAATTTCGCTGTTATCTTGCTTCCTCTTTCCACCATCTTACACCCTGTACATGCACTCGTCCGGGAGCTCCGTTTCCAACCTGCCAGGCTTGCCTCCCCTACTCTGCTTCTTCTTTAGTCTCTTTGGCTGCACTATACTTATATGTTGGAGTTTCCCAAGGGAACCTCATTACTCACTCATTCAATATTTATTAACATCTTATTGTGCTGACAGGACTCTGCTGTAGACTGAGGACAAAAAAGGCAGGTATCTGATGGCTAGGAATCTTGACTTGGTAGAAAATCATTTCAAGAAATAAATGCAATTAAATGTCACAAATGTTCTGTGAGCACATAGAGGATCCTGGGGCTGGGGAGGTGTCACAGGTGTAAGAAGAGAATCTCTTGGAAGATGAGAATTGCAGCAGCACTGGGGAAGAAGGAATGGATCCCAGGTAAGGAAGTAGTACAGTGGTTCAGAACACGCTTTGAAGTCAGGCAGGTGTGGATAAAATCCTAGGCCCTTCTCTTGTAGTACATGGGAATCAGGCCATGTTACTTCTGGAGGTCTCAGTTTTTACTTCTGTAACATGGAGATGATAATCCTATCTATATGGCTAGTGTAAAGGTTAGATAAGAATGAATGTAGGTTTTTGGAGACTCCAAGATGGTGGTAGAGTAGATGAATGTAAGTTACACTCACCTCCTCCCAGGAACAAACTGAAATTACAACTAAAATATAAATCAACTGACCTGAATAACCAACTGAAGACTAGCTAAAGAGAAGTCTTATAACCAAGGATGTCCAGAAGAACCTGCATTGAGACTGGTAGGAAGGGCAGAGACATGAAAAGGGCTGGCCCATTCCCCCCGCCAGCAGCTGAGATGCCAGAGGGATATCTCAGGAGCAATGCCTCCCCCTGAGAAGTGTGGGGTCTAAACCCCAAGCCAGATTCCCCAGCCCAGAGCACCAGAGCTGGCAAGAGGCACCCATGTAATATCTGGCTGTGAAAATCAGTGGAAAGTCTCCCCACCAGGGAGACACTAGAGTTGGCTAGACACACAGGTGCCCTCTTAAAGGGTCAATGCTCAAAATCTCATTGGCAGCCACTCACCCTGGGCTCTGGCAGAGGGGGAAAGGAGCAGACTAGACTCACATGTGGCTCTGGGGAGACAGCAGAAGAGACAGCTACCAGGAGCCCTCTGCTAAGTCCATCTTGCATACCATAGATGCCATCTTTCTTGTTCAGGGTGCAGAGGTCTGGGGAGACTTAGGAGGTATCGGTGACTAAGGTCTATGGCTTTGGGGCAAGGGCCATTCCCCCCACTTTCTGATGAACCTGACTGGCAGTGCCTCCCCAGCATGAGAGATCGGCTAGCCCCTCTCTCCACCTCCTGTTGGCTACACCCTACTGAGATCTGGGCAGAATCTTGGACAGACTGACTTGTGTGGCTCTCCGGCAGGGGCCACTCCCTCCACATATCCCCAAGCCTGACCAACACCGCCCCCTCACAGGAGATCCACTAGCCCCATCCTCCCATTCCTGGCAGCTCGCCCTGCTGAGATCAGTCTTATGGTAGCATTTAGGACAAACTGAGTTGTGTGGCTCTAGGATGGGGGCCATTTTTCCCTCCCACACCAGATCCGTGTAGAGCTCTCCCTTTACATGGCCAAATCTTGGTCTGTTTGGGCCTTATAAACTCTGCTGGCCTCATCCTGAGACTCCCTGAGACCTCGCACAATCACAAAGGTGTGCAAGCACCCAGTGGGTGGCAGCTATGGATGCCCTGGGACATTTGCTGAGTAGCCTCAGTACCAGTGCTGGCACTGAGTTAGAAACTGTAAATCTGGTCAACACCACTCGCCTCTACCTGGTGACTCACTGAGAACCTACCTCATGCAATTTGAGTACTGCCAGAGGCTCTTTCAATGACTAAGCTTAACAGGCAGCCAGCAGACGAAGGCAAATCTCAGGGTGCCCTGGGACTTTTGCTGACCTGTCCCTGGGCCTGGTGCTGGGAAAAGAAAGCCTGGTACACAGCTTGGTCCTTTCTGCATGTACCTAGGCCCAGCAGAGGCAGCCACTAACTGTGGATCGCTTGTAGCTCCAAACAAGTGACAACAGTAAAAGGCAGAGTTTGACATTGGACTGCACCAGAGTCCCTCTCAAGAGGCTCCAGATCCAACACACCCAGTAGCCTGCTTCAGACAATATCAGAGCAGGATCCAATAAGCTTCACAACTGGCATATCCAAAGGGAGATTTCGGCAGGCACCAAACCTGCTGAGGTGAATTCCGCTTCAAGTGGTCAGTACCTGCAAAGCAGCTCGTACACTGTGGTCAGGGTCAATCTTTATAGTCAGTCAGCATGAGGTTCAATGCCATGCATGAATTGGCCAATAGCAATCAAGACTCAATTATAACAGGAGGGTCCATATAACCCACACAAGGAGCACTTCAGAAGCACCCAGCTCAGGTGATCAAGGAGATTGTGACACTGGGTTCCACAGGACACCTACTACTTAAGACCACCCTACCAAGACTGGGAATCACAGCAGATCTATGTAATACATAGAAACAAACCCAAAGAGGCAGCCAAAATGGGGAGACAAAGCAACATGCCCCAAATGAAGGAACAGGAGAAGTCTCCAAAAAAAAGAACTAAATGAAATGGAAGCAAGCAATTTATCAAATACAGAATTCAAATAAATGTTATGAGAATGCTCAAGGAACTTAGTGAGAACTAAAAAAGCATGAAAAAAGACACAGAAACCATAAAAAAAGAACCAGTCATAAATGAAGAATACATTATCTGAAATTCAGAATACACTAGAAGGAATAAATAGTAGGTTGGACGATGTAGAGGTTTGAATCAGTGATTTGGAAAGCCAGGTAGCAGAAAACACCCCATCAGAGCAGTTAAATGAAAAAAGAATTTTTTAAAAAATGAGGATACTTTAAGGTACTTTTGGAACAACATGAAGCATAACATCCTTATCATAGGGGTACCAAAAGGAGAAGATAGAGAGCAAGGGACTGAGAACCTATTTGAAGAAATAATGACTGAAAACTTCCCTTACTTGGTGAAAGAAAAAGACACACAAATCCAGGAAGTGCAGAGAGTCCCAAACAAGATGAACCATAAGAGGCCCAAACAAAGACATGTCATAATTAAAATGGCAAAGGTTAAAGGCAAAGAGAGAATCTTAAAAGCAGCAAGAGAAAGACAGTTAAGTTACCTACAAGGGAGCTCCCATAAGACCATCAGCTGATGACACAACAGAAACATTTCAGGCCAGATGGGATTGGCATGAAATATTCAAAGTGATGAAAAACCAAAGAACTTATATGCATATAAGCATAACCAATGGACATAGACAACAATGCTGTGTGTGGGCGGAATTGGGAGGAGGGTGTCAATGGGGAAAAAAGGAGAAACATCTGTGACAAAAATAAATCAATTTAAAAAACAGAACAAAAAAAAACAAAACCCCAAAGTGATGAAAAGTAAGGACCTACAACCAAGACTACTTTACACAGCAAGGCTATCATTTAACCCATTTCCCCGCCCCCCCCCCCAAATACTTGCCAGCTATGCTTGTGGCTGCAGTGTTTACCCCAAGATAATTTGTGGATTACAGTCCTAACCTTACCCCTAAAGTTTTCTAGAAAATATCTCGCTTTCATTATTATTTTCACATCATTCTAGTTTATTGATAGTCTTTGGAAACAAAAGACATCATTCAATTTATAGCATTCTGTTTTTAGTAGTGGTATTTCCATTTACAAAATATAGTAATTCTTGATCATGCAAATTATGACTGGTGAAAGATTTTCACTTTTCCTTCAGTGCCTGCATTTTGTCAACAATTCTTCCATATCTGCTGGTTATTCAAAGGCCCAGATTTCATTGCAGAAGATCAAACCTGTGTTCAACTTTCTTGTAAATAAGTTTTCAACTGTATATTTTTGTGCGAAATGTAATGTTCTGCTTTGTATTGTTCTGTGCTTTGAAATTTACCACACAAAAAAATTATTAAAAACTAATCATCATATACATTTCTGTTACATTAGTATTAGAGACAAGTCCTGATTAGAAATAACTAAAAAAAAAAAGCTTTTCTATTTTATTTTCACATTGAAAACCAGTCAGATTTGCTTCAGCCTCAAAGAGCATGTTTATGTAAAAGTAAATGAACACTGGCAGTGAGCTTCATTTCTTTTTTTCCTAAACGGGAAATAGGTTAAAATTGAAAGAGAAATAAAGAGCTTCCAAGACAGGAAAAAGTTAAAAAAAAATTTTAACCACCAAACCAGTATTGCAAGAAATGTTAAAGGGTCTTCTTTAAGGAGAAGAAAAAAAAATCAGAGGAACATAGTTAAAAGTAAATGGCTTAAATGCTCCAATCAAAGGACATAGGGTAGCTAAATAGATAAAAAAAAGAAGACCCATATATATGTTGTCTACAAGAAAGACCCACCTCAGCCCTGGCTGGTTTGGCTCAGTGGTTAGTGGAGTGTCGGCTTGCAGACCAAAGGGTTGTGGGTTCATGCGGGAGGCAGTCAATGGATGTGTCTCTCTAGCATCGATGTTTCTCTCTCTCTCTCTCTTTTTCTTTCTCTCTCTCTCTTTCTCCTTCCCTCCCTCCTATCTAAAAATCAATGGGGAAAAGAAAGAAAGACCCACCTCAGAATGAAAGATACACACAGACTAAAAGCAAAGGGATGGAAAAACATATTTCATATAAATGTAAATGAAAAAAAAAAAAAGCTGTAGCAATACTTATAACTGACAAAATAGGCTTTTAAACAAGGCCATGTATAGTAAGAGACAAAGAAGGACACAACATAATGATAAAAAGAGCAATCCAACAAGAGAATATAACCCTTGTAAACATTTGTACACTGAATATAGGAGTACTTAAATACATAAAGCAAATCTTTTTTCTCTTTTTGTTAATCCTCACCTGAGGATATTTTTTCCATTGATCTCTAGAGAGAGTGGCAGGGAGGGAGGAAAGGATGGGGAAAAGGGAAGAGGGAGGGAGGGAGGGAAAAAGAGAGAAAGAGAGAGAGAGAGAGAGAGAGAGAGAGAGAGAGAGAAACATTGATGTGAGAGAGACACATCAATCGGTTGCCTCCCACATGCACCCTGACCAGGGCCAGGGATCGAACCTCCAACCCAGGTACATGTCCTTGACCAGGAATCAAACCCGTGACCCTTCAGTGCAAGGGCTGAAGCTCTAATGACTGAGTTACAACTGCCAGGGCCAGAAAGCAAATCTTGATGGACATAAAGGGAAAGATCCACAGTAGTACAGTCATAGTAGGGGATTTTAACACCTCATTGATATCAATAGATAGATCAACAAGGAAAAGGCACCTTTAAATGACACACTGATTTAGATAAATTTGATATTTTCAGAGCATTTTACCATAAAGACTATATGTTCTTTTCAAGTACACATGGGACATTTTCTAAAATAGTCCAAAAATTAGGACACACAACAAGTCTCAGTAAATTTAAGAAGACTGAAATCATATCAAACATCTTCTCTGACCACAATGGTCTGAAACCAGAAATCAATCCCAAGAAAAAAACTGAAAACACACTAGGACATGGAAGCTAAATAACATGTTACTAGGCAATGAATGGGTCAACGATGAGATCAAGGAAGAAATATAAAGAATATCTTGAAAGAAATGAAAATGAGGACACAACAACCCCAAATCTATGGGACACAGTGAAAGCAGTCCTAAGAGGGAAATTCATAGCATTACAGTCCTACCTAAAAAAACAAGAAAGATCTCAAATACACAATCCAACTTTACACTTAAAGGAACTAGAAAAAGAACAATAAACAAAGCCCAAAGTGAGTAGAGGAAAGAAAATAATAAAGATCAGAGCAGAAACAAATAAAAGAGTCTAAAAAAAAAATACAAAAGATGAATGAAACCAAGAGCTGCTTCTTCGAAAGGGTAAACAAGATTGACAAACTTTTAACCAGATTCATCAAGAAAAAAATGAAGGAACCCAAATAAATAAAATAAAAAATGAAAGAAGAGAAGTAACAACTGATACTAAAGAAATACAAAGGGTTGTATGAAAATAATACGAACAACTGCATGCCAACAAATTGGACAAACTGGAAGAAATGGATAAATTCCTAGAAACATACAATAATCTAAACCAGAACCAGGAAGAATCAGAGACTCTAGACAGACAGACTACAACTAGTGAAATTGAAGCAGTAATTAAAAAATTCCCAAGAAACAAAAGTCCTGGACTGGACAGTTTCACAGGTGAATTTTACCAAACATTCAAAGAAGAATGAATACCTAGCCTTCTCAAACTGTTCCAAATAATTCAAGAGGAGGGAAAATGCCCAAGCTCATTTCACAAGTTCAGCATTAGCTTAATTTGAAAACCAGACAAAGACATTACAAAGAAAAAAAGTTATAGGCCAATATTCCTGATGAACATAGAGGATAAAATCCTCAACAGAATATTAGTAAATCAGATCCAGCAATACATTAAAAAGATCGTATGCCATAATCAACTGGGATTTATTCTAGGGATACTAGGTTGACATAATATTTGCAAATCAATAAAAGTGATACATCACATAAACAAAATGAAGGATAAAAACCACATGATCACATCAATAGATGCAGAAAAAGCATTTGATAAAATCCAGCATCTATTTATGATAAAAACTCTCAGCAAAGTGGGAATAGAGAGATCATATCTTGACATAATAAAGGCCATATATGATAAACCTGCAGCCAACATCATACTCAATGGACAAAACTACAAGAGTTTCCCTGAAGGCTGGGAATAAGACAGGGATGTCTCCTTTCCCCTGTATAGTACTGGAAGTCCTAGCCACAGCAATCAGACAAGAGGAAATAAAAGGCATCCAAATTGGAAAGGAAGAAGTAAAACTGTCAATATTTGCAGATGACATAATACTGTGTATAGAGAACCCTAAAGATTCCACCAAAAAAGTACTAGAACTAAAAAATAAATTTAGTAAAGTGGCAGGATACAAAATAAATATCCAGAAATCACTTTTATTTTTATACACCAATAATGAACTACCAGAAAGGAAAACTTACAAAACAATCCCATTTATAATTGCATCAAAACAAATAAATATCTAGGAATAAATTTAACCAAGGATGTAAAAGACCTGTACTCAAAAATCATAAGACACTGAAGAAAGAAAATGAAGAAGATACAAATAAGTGGAAGTATTAGTAAGAATTAACATCATTAAAATGTCCATACTACCCAAAGCAATCATTAGATTCAACGCAATTCCTAACAAGATAGCAATGACGTATTTCACAGAACTGGAACAAATATTCTAAAAATTTATATATAACCACAAAAGACCCCAAATCACCACAATAATCTTGAGAAGGAAGAACAAAGTTGGAGGAATCATGCTACCTGATATCAAACTATACTACAAGGCCACAGTAATCAAAACAGAATGGGTATGCACTGGCTGGTGTGGTTCAGTTGATGCACTGGGCATCATCCTGTGCACTGAGGTGTTGCTGGTTTGATTCCTGGTCCAGGCACATACTCGGGTTGTAGGCTTAATCCCTATTAGGAGGCAGCTGATCGATGTTTCACTCTCTCACTGATATTTCTCTCTCTCTGTCCCTCTCTCTCTAAAAATCAATTAAAAATATTTTTTTAAATAAAAAAGAATGGTATTGGTATAACAACATATAGATCAATGGAAAAGAATAGAGAGCTCAGAAATAAACCCACATCTATATGGTCAATTAATATTTGACAAAGGAGTCAAGAACAGAAAATGGGCTAAAATAGTCTATTCAATAAATGGTGTTGGGCATATTGGACAGATACCTGCAAAAAAAAAAAATTAAACTAGGCTACCTTCTTACACCACACACAAGAATAAACTCAAAATGGGTTAAAGACTTAAATGTTAGACTTGAAACCATAAAAATCCTAGAAGAAAACAAAGACAGTAAAATCTCAGATATTTCTTACAGCAATATTTATTTTTTTTCCTGATAAATACTGCCTAGGGAAAGGGAAACAAAAACAAACAAATAAAACTTCATCAAACTAAAAAGTTTTTGCACAGCAAAGGAAACTATCAACAAAATGAAAAGACAACACAATGAATGGAAGAACATATTCACCAATGTTACATTTGATAAGGGCTTAATATCCAAAATTTATAAAGAACTTATAAACTTTAATACCAAAAACAATCCAATTTAAAAATTGACAAAGAACCTGAATAAATACTTGTCCAAAGAGGACAGACAGATGGCCAATAGACCTAGGAAAAGAAGCTCAATGTCACTAATTATCAGAAAAATGCAAATTAAAACCACAATAATATATATATCACCTCACATATGTCAGAATGACTATCATTAATAAACCAACAAACAACACGTGTTGGTGGGGATGTGGAGAAAGGGAACCCTTGTGCACTGTTGGGAGGTATGCAGATTTGGTGCAGCTGCTGTGGAAAGCAGTATGGAATTACTTCAAAAAATTAAAAATGGAACTACCTGATGACCCAGTGATTCCACTTCTGGGAATATATCTGAAGAAATCTGAAATACTAATTCAAAAGAATATATGCACCCCTATGTTCACTGTAGATTTATTTACAATAGCCAAGATTTGGAAGCAGTCTAATTGCCCATCAGTAGATGGGTGGATTATAAAACTGTGGTACATTTACACAATGGAACACTACTTGGCCATAAAAAAGAAGGAAATCTCACCTTTTGCAATAGCATGGATGGACTTAGACAGTATTATGATAAGTGAAATAAGCCAGACAGAGAAAAGATAAGTACCATATCATTTCACTTATATGTGGAATCTAATGAACAAAGTAAACTAATAAACAAAATAGAAACAGTGTCATAGATAGAGAACAGAATGACAGCTGTTGGAGGGGAGGAGGGTTGGGGGACTGAGTGAAAGACATGAAGTGATTAAGCAAAACACACACACACACACACACAAACTCACAGACACAGACAACAGTATGGTAAGGAAACAGGGGTGGGGGAAGGCAGAAGAGGGTAAAGGGAGGATAAATGGTGATGGAAGGAGACTTGACTTGGGGTGGTAAACACACAATACAATGATATAGATGATGTATTATAGAGTTATATACCTGAAGCCTATATAATTTTATTAACCAACGTCACCCCAATAAGTTCAATAAAAAAAATGTAAAGTGCTTTAGCCCAGTGCCTGGCATACAGTTGGTGATTTTTAAATGATAATCATTATTATTACTGTACATATATTTATAACTTTAATGTGTTTTGTTATCATTACAATGGGACCTACTTCAAAAGCTTATTGTTAAGATCAAATAAACTAATAGATGTGAAAGAACATTTAAAAAGTACAGCACATTATTATTTGGTCATAAAATGAAATGAAGTCCTGACACATGTTATAACATGGATAAACCTTGAAAATATTATGCTAAGTGAAATAAACCAGACACAAAAGGACAAATATTGCTTGATTCCACTTTTATGAGGTGTCTAGAATAGGCAAATTCAGAGACAGAAAGTACAACAGAAGCTGAGTCAAGGGGAAAATAGGGAGTTGTGCTTAATGGACACAGAACTTTGGTTTGGGATGCTGAAGTGTGGTGATGGCTATACAACAAGGTGGATGTATTTAATGCCACTCAATTATATATTAAAAATGTCAAATTTTAAGTACAGAAGAAACTAGATGCTTGGTTCATGTGCCATTTTCAACAACAATAACATCACTAATATCCAGAGTAAGACAGAGATAAATCAGGACATTTTATCTGTTCAGGATTTTAAAACTCTGCTTGTATCTGCAAAGTTTTGTATACTACTAGGAGAAAATGTGTATTTTAAAATTAGTATATTTTTGCCCTGGCCGGGTGGCTCAGTTGGTTGGAGCACCGTCCCATACACCAAGAAGGTTATGGGTTTGTCTCCCAGTTGGGGCACATACCTAGGTTTTGAGTTTGATCTCTGGTTGGGGTGCGTATAGGAGGCAACCAATTGACATTTCTCTCTCACATCTTTCTCTCTCTCTCTCTAAAAATCAATGAACATATCCTCGGGTGAGGATTAAACCATTCAATCAATCAATCAATGAATCAAATAAGTAAACTTTCAAAAGAGGGAATTAATCAAGGGTTGGCATTATGATTGTCTTAATATTTGGCCACCTGGACTACCTTCTATGAGAGAAGTCCAACGATTTTATTTCGATTTTGACCTTATATTAGACCGAAGGTGGGCTTGCTTTTACCAAGTGCTCCTCTCTGGTAAACAGTTGTATAGTATACTTCAGAGATGTGTACTTGTAGCTGAGAATTTATAACGTGAGGATGTAAGAATGGATACACACGTGCCCTGACCCAGAGACAAGGAGTTCAGCATTCAGACAACTATGCTTAGAAAAGGGGGTTTCCTTTGGGCACTGGCAGGAACTCGAGTGGCTCACTGACCTGTGGTCCCTGACTGTTGATGTCGATGGCATCACTCCACTCGGTCGTTACTTCATCCAGGAATTCTACTCTCAAAAAGAGGCTGGGAAGTAGGTCTTTGGTCTTGCAGTCTGGGTAACTGGAAATCTGATGATAAAGCTCATGATGGATTGAGCACTCAGAAGGAACTTTTCTGCAATACACCTCAAACTTTGGAATATCTAAAAAAAAAAAAAGGCATATGCGGCCTCAGGGATATTAAACATAGTGTGGCAAGAGAAACTTTATAACTAGGAATGAATAATACTTTTATTTAAAGTAGTCACAGGATCACAAGTAACACAGGATCACAAAAACCTTCATAAAAAATACAGGTTTTGTATCATTTAAATTCAATGCTAAAAAATATACCTTTAATATTTTCCTTTATAAGTACTGTTACTGGACATCCGTTGTGGAAAATTATTCGAGGACTAGGGTCTTCTGAGAAGGTTAAATAAGTCACTCCTAAGTGTTCTTGATATGTCAGTGCAATAGCCCTAGAACAGAAATCAAATCACGTGACAAAAAGTTTAGAAAGAAATTAATGCTTTCTCTCTGGAGACATGTTTTAGATTTGCAATACTCAGAACTCTAGAATACCTTCTCTATAATGTTTTCTAGAGAAAGAAGGCCATCTTCTTATATATTAACTGCTCTATATTAATTATAAGTTTACTGATTTTTTCCCCCTGAAAACAGTGTATCAGGAAATATTTTTTCAAATGTGAAAAACTATTTAAAAGAATAAAAACCATAATTTGTACCACTTAGAGAGAATTACAGGTAACCCTGTGCTAACCTGTCTCCTGGCTCTTTTCCCCTCAGTGCGTATATGTGCCTTAAATGTTTAAGAAAGGTGCTTTCTTCTCCAAAAGTGCCTGGTAAATTTTGGCAAAGGAGAAGCTGGTGTGCTTTTAGAAGGACTCCTAGAGAATTTGGGCACTTGCTCTTTTTTCCCTAAAGGTAGGTAGCTCATAATGTTTGCTGTAAGTTTGCACAACCATCACGCTTTAAGGATCTGCACTTTGACGACAGCAACAAAGCTGTAGTATTTGGCACTGGACGAACGGCTGCGAGGGTGTAGGCTGCCCTCTACCATAGAGGGACAGAGTTTTCCAATTTAGACCTATAAACTACCAAACAATATTCCATTATCAAAGCAGGAACTGACATATGGGATTTTTAATCTAACATCTCACTTAATATTTAAGAATAATAAGTTAGTTTAATACAATTATGTCTTATAATTCTTAGAATTTTAAACAATTTCAAATAAAACCTTACAAGTTGGTCCTTAAGTTTTAAAAATAAGCTTTGTTTTCTAGACTTAGGTTCACACCACTTTCAAAAATACTTCCTTAAACTAACCACACTAAACTTCTCCAATCAGAATATAAGAAAGACCACTCCTCTCCAGAGTTAGGGACTAAAGTGTTTATAAAACAGAGATGACTGTGAATGTTGAAAGAAGAAGGGATGTGTGTAGGGAAGAGGGCTTTACTGTTATGGGTAAAGTAAGTTAGGAAGTTATCTTTTAAAGTGTTACTACTAGAAATCTGTATACATTACAAAGTTAGGATGACTAAAATCTCAAAGTCTATGAATTCAAAATCACAAGAATAAGGTATCTCTCATAAGGTCACAATACTGTATGTTTCCTTTTGTACTTTTTACATATAGCATAAATAAGTTATTCCCGATAGCTACAGAAAGGACATAATGCATGCAAAACAACCACAAAATAAAAGCCCAGTATGAACAAACCATTACACGTCCCTGGCTTGACTCTGCGGTTGTTGTTTGCATAACTGGTAACTTGCGTGCAGAGGCAACCACAGAAGTCTTCTGTAACTTGTGTTTAGCTAAGTTATCTCTCTCAGTGAGTTTTGGGGAAAAATTCAATTTTGAAGTAAAATATGGGAAAAAAAAAAGTTTTCCAACTTGACTCTCATATTTTAATCCTTATTTCTTATCATTTGACAGATGCTAAGAAGTCATAAAAGAAGGCAATGTTTTCATTGCAATGTATTGCTGTCATTGTGTGGTAGAAATGCCATCATTTTCCCCCAGGAGAAGCTGCACAGGGAAAATTCTCATCAGTAGTCTATTGTAGCAACCCATGCGTGATCTTAAC
Source organism: Tadarida brasiliensis (assembly GCA_030848825.1). Taxonomy (NCBI): domain Eukaryota; kingdom Metazoa; phylum Chordata; class Mammalia; order Chiroptera; family Molossidae; genus Tadarida; species Tadarida brasiliensis. The sequence continues at coordinate 40,641,401 of CM061272.1, read as the reverse complement.
ATTGTCGTTGTATACACTGTCTAGAAGCCATTAAAAATAAAGTAAAACCTAGTTTTACATATGGTGAACATTGCAATTATTTTCCTGTCTCTTTTGCCACCTTGATAAACAGCTATAGTGACAAGCAAAGCAGGGCATTCACATATATGTAAGATACCTGGTACAGAATCCGTTTTCCCTACAGCTCCCAAAGGGCACTGCCACACTCTGCCTGGGAAAGTCTTGTCGAACCACAGCCGGCAGGCTCCAGCACTGTGAGCTGTCGGCCCCTGCGGCAGGAGAAAAGGCCAACGAGATCTGTTTCTGAAGCAGAGATGCATCCAGTGCTGACTGGCTGATGTCGGGCATTAAGTCCCAGCAAGGAAGGGAGCTGGAGTTCACAGCAGGCTGCTCGTAAATGCTGTAAGTAGCACTATCTGGAACATGAAAATACTGAAAAAAAAAAAAAGAAAAGACAATGCAGAGAGAGTACTTTTACTACAGCGATACAGCGAAGTTAAGCTTTTTCAAGCACAGCTTCTAAGAAATTGTAATCATGAATTCTCAGGAGGTGGCCAGGTTGGGGACATGGGAATATTAAGAATCCTGTTTCCATAACAAAGACCTAATGAGACAACTACAAGCAGTGGGAGTAGGGGCTGCTTTTCTAGGCATAAAGAAACATGAGAGCGCTGGCCGGTCTGGCTCAGTGGTTAGAACATCGGCCCGCGGACCAGAGAGTCCTGGGTTCGGTTCCCGCTAAGGGCATGTACCTCGGTTGCAGTATGTCCCCAGCCCTGGTTGGGGTCGTGTGGGTGGCAACCAGTCGATGTGTCTCTCTCCCTCCCGCTCTATCTGAAGATAAATGCAAAAATGTCCTCTGGTGAGGATAAAAAATAAATAAATTGACTATAGTTAATAATATAGCATGACTATGTAGGGTGATAGATGGTTACTAGACTTCTCAAGGTGATTACTTTGTAAGGCACATACATGTCAAATCTATGTTGTACAGCTGAAACTAATATAATATTGCAAGTCAACTCTAATTAAAATGTCCTCGGGTGAGGATTAAAAAAAAAGAACTTTACATTCCAGAATAAAAATTTTTTGAAAAAAGGACCTTGAGAGAGAATTTATTTGAGCCACCTCTTCCACAGCGAGGACAGATGCTTTCCAGAGAGCTGATGATGTGTCCAAAATCACAAAACCAGCAAGTGGCAAAGGCCAGCCAGAAGCCAGGTTTCCTGCTTCCTGTTTGGTATTTTTCCCACTGTCCCACACAACCTCCCTGGGAGGCTAGGGATTATCATGTCTTAAAAAAATTCCTACACTTGCCTGAAGCTGGGTTGGGCTTGAAAAAGGGGACCCTCAGCTGCAGGGAAGAATGTGGGCCTTCCCCTTCTCTCCCGGAGGCCAAGATAGATGAGGAGAGTTCATTGTGATGCTGGTGTTGCTGCTGCTGCTGGCTACTATTATTTCCTGAATGCCTAGACTTTTTATGAATATTATCTATTTAATCTTCACAAAAACACCTGCAACGAACACGAAATTATGGCCATTTCTGGATGAGGAAATGTCAGTGTGGAAAGCTCTGACTTAATGTTTCAGGAAGCTGACAGGTGAGGAGAAGCAGAATGATCAGGACACACGCTAATTCTCTTGTCAAATCCCTTCCTATGAGGCAAATTTTGTTAACTTCTATTTCCCACCTGGGTACTTCTGATCACGAATTTATTTTAACAACACTTCAATGAACCAAGATAAAAATGTACTATTCTGACATTTTTGTAAATACTGCAATGAATTATAAACTGAGAAGAATAACGCTTTCATCCTATTTTATTGTTCTGACATAATTTTTAGGAACTGAAAGTAAGGGATAATAGTAAATGTAGGCAAAGGTAAAAAAAAAAGATAATACTTTTCTATATGATAGTTTCAATAGCATAAAACAGTAGCATACAACTTAGAATACTCTAAGTCGTTTTAAAATATCTTCCTCCTCTCTAAATATAACTTCACTTTAACTGTATAAAGAACTGATTCAAAATTCTTCTCGGATTTATTTTCTGTCTGTTCTGCCATGGAGACGTTGACATAAATGAGTTGGTACATTTTCACATTTACTCTCCTTGTGGACATGGAGCTCAGTGCTCCAAGATCCTGGCTCAGCTGGGGCCCAGCCTTTTGCCCACAGGGATCCTTCAGGCACCGCAGCCTGCCAGGCAGATGTTCTTCCCCCCGAGACTTGGGAGCCAGTCCTCAGGAGCACTTCCCTGCTGGGGGAGGGGGGCTCTGGCTCAGCGCATGTGCTGGAAGGGTGTGCAGCAGCCTCCTAGCAGATGGGGTGCGGGCAGCGCTAACCCTCTGTCAGGATGTTCCTGCCCCTTAATTACCTTGGAAGCACTGACCATGACATCCATAGATTTTTGTTTTTTTTTTAATTTATTTTTGTTACAGATCTTTCTCCTTTTCCTCCCATTGATACCCTCCTCTCGATCCACACCCCCAACATTGTTGTCTATGTCCATTGGTTACGCATAGACGCATATAAGTGACATCCACAGTATTAATGAAAGCAAAAATAAATGCATTTCCCTTTACCTATATTCAGCGTTAGCTTTTTATTTGTTCTAGTTGACCTTATTTATTATAACTTATCGAAACTTAAGACAAGCCAATCACATTAAGAATTACCTACCTCCTTTTCAGAAAGGGGCTTGGAGACAGATAACTGTGGTTTATAAAAGATCTGATACGGTGTATTGTTGATTATTGTAGTCTTGTCTTCGATCTGAATAATCTGTATTCCCTGCTGTACCGTGGAGGAAACGCAGAACTGACACAACTGCGAGAAAGTGAGGAAAGAGCACATTTGAAAATCTTATAAGGGACAGAAAAATCTCTTCATTTTTCTTAAAAGGTCACTTTATCTATTGGTTTTGCCAGGACAATACCAATTTTAACTTTTGTTCCAGAGTATTTAATAGAGTCTCCTTTCAGTTTAAAAAGTATCCAGGCCCTATTTACTCAGTAAACCAGTGAAGTTAATTTTCTTGTTACTGTGTAGCAACGGATAGAGACTTGTTTTCCAAGTTATTCCCTTACAAAATATTTATTTATAAAGCACTTATATGTAAACAGATGCCACTCATCTTTTTCAACATGAAGAATTCACTTAAACAGCCTCTTCCCCCTCCTCGAGTGCAGGACAGCAGCTGTCTCACTGAAAGCCTGTTACGGACCAAGGGGAGTTCTGGGAACGTTAACAATGCTGCCACTGCCGCTGCTGAAGAACACATAATGACTGGCCCTCACACTGCCTTCTGTGGTCTACCTGTGAGTACTTCATGCATATTAACTCACAGAATCCTTACAACAGCCACATGGGGTAGCTACTCTTATCCCCACTTTACAGAAGAGGTAAATGAGGCACAACGAGGTTAAGTAACTTGCCTATGGTCACAAATACAAAGAGGGCCCAGCTGGGGTTGGACCACGCAGCCTGGTTCCATGGTGCTGCTCTGAATCACTACATGTATTATCTCATTACCATGTTATGAGGAACTGATGCTCAGAGACGATATTACTTGCCTAAAGATACCCATCTAGCAAGTGGTATTATTAGGACAGCAGTTCTCAAAGTGTGGTCTGGGGCCCCACAGGGGGAGGGGGTGTCTTTGAGATCCTTTTTGGGAATCCAAAGGTCAAAACTATTTTTATAATAATACTAAGATGCTATTTGTCTTTTCACTCTAATTCTCTCATGAGTGTACAAATGGAGTTTTCTAGAGGTTACAATGCAATAGCTTTCATGACTAATGAAATGTGGGTATATCCTTGTTTTAATTTTTGTTTTGACTTCTAATTTGATAAATATCAATAGATATAACACACACAAACCAAAGATTTGTGGAGGTCTTCAATAATTTAAGGGGTCCTGAGAATAAAAGGTTTGAGAATCACTGCTGAAGAATAATGAGATATAAATATGTAAAATAATATATTTTCCAATAGTTCATTCATTCATTCACAAACATTTATTCAGTACTTGCTGTGGCTACGTTGCGAGGTGCTGGAGATATTGGGTGTTTGAACATCACAACATTTTTTTCCGGTTTCGATGGCAGTTCTCAACTTACAACTATTCAACTTTGGGTGATTCACGCTTACAGCTCTTTGCCATTTACACCCATGTTACAGTATTTTGGCCGGCAGAGCATAAACATGTGTTGCCCAGACAACTTTGAGGAAATGGATACCAGCCTTGAATATTGAAGACCAACTTCTTCTTTGTATCAGAGAAATTTATTTTTAAAAAGTCACCAAGTGACCCTAACATTTCTCAAGAGGTGCTTCAAAGATGTCTGTCAAAATCTAACTTTTCCCCATAGAAAGGTCACTCTGAATTATACTCCTCTGATGAAGTATTCCTTCTTTTTCTGATTTGGGACAGCTAAAATAATGATGATATTATTAAGTATAGTAGGAGACCTCTAAATGGTACAATAGGATAGTAAACTTTCATACATACAGTTTAATGTGATTCATCATTGTATTATTCAGCTAATTGGTTTTCACAGACTTTAGAAAAGATTTATGCTAAAAAGCACACCACATTTGTATTTAATTAACAACTGACTAAGTGTGTTTTTTGGTATTCATATCTTTAAAAACATGGGTACCAGTCCCCTGTTCAAGGATACAACTCCCTCCTAGAACATTGGTTCTACAGGAAAACCAGAACTGGCCCATATCATTTTGCTCAGGAATATAACCTGCGCTGCAGGGGCCTCTGTCCTTTCTTTCACTCAGTGCTCAGAACGGGGGCAACTCTACTCCCTCCTCTAAAATGAGGAGGCCAAGTACAATTTGTGTATATTTGTGAATAAGTTCATTTCCCCCCACATACGATAAATCACATGACTGCTGAGTGTTCTGAACTAGAGTAGTTATTGGATAAATTATGGGACACAGCTTTTATCACTGGTAAAGGGAAAAAAAACTCTGTAAAACAGAGAGGTCTAAGAAATCATGTGTTTCACTCTTATAAAAACTGTCTAGAATAAGCGATACCAAAAAGGGATTTAAAAAAGGGTGGATTCATTTGAAACAGGTGGAGGGGATGGCATACTATTTCCCCTGAGCCACACAGACTTTGATCCTACCTTCTGATGTCCTGGGAAAGCACCAAGTCTTATTTCAGCATCAACAAACCCTTCTTCGTCCAATGACACAACTTCGCCATTACCTCCATCTTTCCACTTTGGAGACGTCAGGTTATGAACCAGTTTAATTGCTACTGACTTGTGCACAGTGTTCGTACTTGCCCAGTATATTCCAATTTGAAAAGCTTCCTGGAAAAATAATGCCTCAATTATAAAGTATTTTTCTTAACTTTGATATTTTTACCTCAATTCACAGGAATTTTTTAAATATTATATAATAGGCCTATTTAGGCAAACAAATCCCTTTAGGGTTTTTCCTTTTCTTCTCTCTCTCTCTCTCTCTCTCTCTCTCTCTCTCTCTCTCTCTCTGTAATAGCAACATACATTTTATTTTAGATCTCACTGTTTTCTTTGATTCATGATGGAATTCATATTTATGGAAGAGGGGGAACCAAACCAAACCCAAACTGTAACTACCCTATAAATACCAAAGGCTTAAAAACTGAAGGTTTCATTTCATTCGACAAAAGAATAATATGCAACTTTAGGTCCATGTAGGTCAACATTCCAATTCCATAAGGTAATATCATCTGATTATTTTTAAAAAATGCAATTGAATAAAGATGTTTATGAACTGAAGCCCCCCAAAAGAACTCTCAAGTTGTTCCCTATCAGGAAAACATTTTATTTAGGAGTTCCTTGCACTCTGTTTTTTCAAAAAAAAAAAAAAAAATAGATTTATGTGCCTTTTTAAAATGAGCTAGCCTTATCAAGAAAATTCTCTTGTGATGGAATATAAAATCTTCCTGTGAAATTTTTGTTTCGTGATTGGGTTTTCCCCCATGTCAGTAATGATTCCATGTTACTGTCAACACTGGGTGGGCATCATGACTGTGGACATTCAAATGCACTTGTGAAGAAAGGGGGGCCCTGACAAACATGGTTGCTCAGAAATCCTCAATTCTTATCCATCTTGCAGCTCTCTAGGGGGTAGGTTGGCATAGAATATGGCTCTATGTCCTTAATATATCTGGAGTAGGAATATTCTAATGCTTGTCAAATATCCCATACCCAATGGAAATGAGAATGTAACTAGTACAAGTTATCACATTTAATGATAACTCAAACATGAATACTGCTGATGGGCAGAAAAGGACATCTAAAATGTCTTTGAAAATCAAAGAACATTCCATATCCCTTACATATGCATCTAAGAAGACTGTTTCCCACAACTGATTCATTCTGTTATGAACATAAGTGCAATAAAAGAATAAAAGCTAGCTGTTGAAAGAAAAGAATTCATATTAGTTTAACAAAAAGTTATAGTACCTGAAAATTAGGAGGGATAATAATTTTGCCAGCGGGAACCTGTAGAACAATCTTCTCTCCTTCAAATAGCCAGAGGTCCCATTTGGACTGATTGATCAGCAGGGCCCAGGGTAGAAGTTCTATCAACAAGGTTCTAACATATGGCTTCCAGACTGACAGCTTCACTCGCATTGGGCTATCCCACTGACTCAGCTGTTCATTCCTGTTTCAAATACCACATCCAAGAGACTCAGTGAAATATAATGACTTCAGTATTCATGAAATATGTTTAAGGATTCCAGACACACAGTGCTCCTGTATGACACCTCTTCATATCACAATCACCCAATGCGGAATCTGCATCCAGGACAAGCTCTTCATGCAATTACAGTCCAGATTATGAGTAAGCTACAAGTACATCTACTGGATGATAAAAGGGCAGAATATGACAGATACATGCAACTATCTTCTTTAAAAAACCACACTTTTTTTGGGTATCTAACATTTTTGTGAATGATCATTTATTACTTAATAGTGAGAAATGTCTGTAGAAAAGGATTGCTAGAGGACATTACCTGTCAGAATCCTTTCTGTTATAGGGCCACATGGGTTGAAGGGACTTTTCGGGCCCATAGAACTCATCAAGGATCTGATTCACTGAACCTCCAGGGTGTATCTTAGCGGCTATCTGCTTAATGAGGGATGTTGAGATGGGAACAGCACAATGTGAAGGATCATCTTCTTCTCTAGGACATGGAAAGAAAAAACAAGAACATCAGATTTCTAAAGTGGTCTACAACTTACTGAAAAGAATCCAAGCACAAATGTATTATAGCCTAATCCTTTTTTTGTTACATTGAGTCAATTTTTTGGTGTTTTAGGGGTTGGTGACACAGGTTTGGATGAACTGGGCCCTGGCTTTTCCTCTTCCGTCCCCCACCCCAACCATGCTTGGGTGAGATCTCTATTCATCTCTTCTTCCATGAGAGAAATTATGTGCCAATTAAATTTTCTGATGATCCCTCTTGTTTATTTCTAAGCCTAATAAAAGAGGCTGAATTTTATTTAAAACTATAGAAGAGAATAAGAGAACACTAGGCAGGATCATTTTAAAACAACATTCTCATTAGATAAGAAATCACACAAAAAATTCTATCTTCCATCTCCCCCTCAACAGTACAAGGTTAATTTTTCTGCTGAATTTCTCTTAGGAAAATATAAGGGTTCCCCAGTACCGTGCTTGAAATGTCAGGTGATGTACAAGGTCAGGTTCTATGTTTTGCAGTGGTTTTTCCTGCCCTTTTCCTGGAATAATTTGTGTTTCACTCAATCCCAGACTCCTTTTCTCCAAATGTATGATAATGGGGTCTGGAAGATGACTCCTCATGATAAAAAGAGGGCTGAACACAATCTGTAAAAATAAAAGGACAGAAGAACTTTCATATTTGCTTTGTTGCAGTATTCCAGCTGTTTGATGCTGAAAGAAACTTGTAATAAATCTCTTCCCTAGGTCACTCTGCCCTTAATTTATTTCAGAACAGAGAAGGTCAGACTCATATACCATATTTTAGGATTGGAAAGCACTCACCATTCGTTGTTGCACTTGAGAGTTGGGTTCCAAAGTCAGAACCGTGCACCAGACGTAAATAATGGAACTGCTCGAAGATGGCACCTGCACAGCACACAGAAAAGGGTCCTATGAAATCCCAGTTTACTGATTCATGAAAATAAGGCACAGATATAATGCTGGTTGGGAGGATTAAAAAGTTTGAAGTTATAGAAAAAAGCCATAAAAAAAGAAAATTTAGCAAAAACAGATTTCATTATGGCATAAAGGGAATGTACAAGGAGTTAATGGGGCCAATTTTTTCCATAAAGACAAAGGGACTTCTGTGAGGAGAGACTGATATAAGACTGAGCGGAAGAATGAAAGACAGGATTTGTCCTTTACGGGAATGAAAGTGATGATGATGGAGACTGAGGAAGAGATAAAAAAGTAATAGGTCATCACAAAGATTCTTAGGTGGGGAGGACACCCTTTACTCCTCCTCCTCCAAAGCCCTGTGTATCAGAATCTTTATCAAGATATAACTTGCCTCCATCTGGGAGGGGCAGCATCTTGACTATAAGAACTGTTGGAATGGATACAAACATGTTGTCCTGGGATGGGGAGAAAACCGTTTGAGAAGTAATATTCAAAGCCTCTTTATATTATTTCGGGTCTCCTCTCTTTTGAATATATCACCTTTTATTTTTATTGTTGACAATATTACAGATGTCCTTCATATTCCCTGAATATATCTCTTTTAATAAAAAGTACTGTATTGAATAAAGAACATAGTGATACGTTTTTAATTTAAAAGCTGCTCTATTCTAGATTGTACTACTTCTCATACCTGAATGACAATGCTATACTCAGGGGCCTTGGATTCCAGGCACACGTCTCTTGACCAGTCCTCATCTCCTTTGGCCTTCATACATAGCTCTGTCAGTTCACTGTTCTCTAGTATGTATGAAGGCAATTTCTGTTTGGCTGTGAGGCAGTCAAAATGCTCTCGAACCACAGCTTGTCCATCTTGACCAATGTAATGCTGAACGACTTTTAGTTCTATGCTTTCAGACAAGTAGCTGCAGATGATCTGTCTTCCACAGATGATAATCTAAAAGACAATACATAAATAAAGCCTCATCAATTACGATTTCATGAATTGGAAATATGTAATCGTTCAGATTTAGTAACCTGTGTTCATTTTAATGAAAAGAAAATTAAGTCCTCGGCCAGGTAGCTCAGTTGCTTAGAGTATCATCCAGATACACCAAGATTGTGGGTTCAATCCTCAGTCAGGGCACACACAAGAAGTAACCAATGAATGCATAAATAAGTGGAGCAACAAATCCATGTCCTCCCCCCCCTTCCCTTCCTCTCTCTCTTTAAACTAAATTAAAAAAAGAAGAGAGGGTATTTTGCTCTGTTGAGTTTGCCGCATTCAAAGGCCGGGCACACAGGCGCAGTGCAGGTCCCGTTGGAAATACTGGCCGTGTGCTTGAGAGTGAAGACGGGGCTAGAGAGAAAAGACCTGCGAATGTTCACAGAAAGAAGGTAGTTTACTTGGAAAAGAGGGTAGAGGCTCAAACCCAGCAATTGACCAACATTTTAGGGACAGCTTCTCAGGGTGAGAAGCCAGAGGGGCTGGAGAACAAGGGGTGAAGGAGTGTGGTCATGAATCAGAAGAGGGTAGTGCTGCGGAAGTCACAAGGGAAGGGACTGACCAAGAGGTCAATGTTATCAAATGATGCAGCAGAAAAAAAGGATGGGGATCAAAAACAAGACTTCAGCTCTGGTAGCTGAGAGGACAGTTGTGATCAATCTATTCCCTGAAGCTGATTTCCAAGGGCTTATTTTATTCTTATGCAATAAGAGACCTCTGTAGAAACTAATAAGGCACTAATAAGAAACTAATAAGAAACTTACTCAGATTCCTAATTACATTTCATTTTATTCAGGTTTCTCCTATAGCATAGAGGCATGTATCTTTATAAAACACACAGAATTATCCATTAAACCCATGGATTATCCAACTTTTCATCCAGCTAAGAGTATAGTTCATAGTAGGCATTAAGAAATATCTCTTAAATTGGTTGAAATTGAAAAGACAGCAAAATTTATTCTTATAAAGTGAATACTTTTAGAAAGCAAGTCCTTCTGTACTGTGAATACTCACCATGATGGGGAAAATAGGACTTTCCTTTCTGGATTTCCTTATCTGTAATATTTTTTCAGATTATAAAATAGTAACTAATGTAAATACTGTATATTTACAGGTCTAAGCATGTGATGGTTAATTTTTTGTGTCAACTTGAATGGGCCACAGGATACACAGGTATTTGGTCAAGCATTACTTTGGGTGTGTCTGTGAGGCTGTTTCTGGATGAGATTAACATTTGAGTTGGCAGACTGAGTGAAGCAGATTGCCCTCCTAATGTGAGTGGGCCTCATTCTATCAACTGTAAGTCTGAATAGAAGAAGAGCCTGAGTAAAATGGAACCCCTCCTGCCTGATTGCTGGAGCTGGACACTGGTCTTTCTCTGGCCTGTGGACATGGACTGAAACGTCAGCTCTTCTTGGGTCTCAAGCCTGCTGGCTTTAGGACTGGGACTACATGTCAGCTCTTCTGGGTCTCTAACTTGCAGACCTTGGATCTTGGGACTTCCTGACTTCCATAATCATGTGAGCCAATTTACCACAAACCTTCTCCTCTCCTTCTCTCTGTGCATACATAACATGTATGTATAAATATCTGTGTGCCTGCACACATATCTTATTGGTTCTGTTTCTTTGAAGAACGCTGACTAATACAAGCATTTTTACAAATTAACTATTTTCATCTCACAGCAACCTTATAGAGTAGGTGTTACTATGCTTCCTCATCTTAATAAGGAGAAAATGGAGGCACAGAGATGGTGAATAACTTGTCCAATATTACCCAGATTGCACAGAGTCTGTGCTGATAATCACCCTGATAGTTCATCTCTCATAAAATTAATACCTACTAATTAAGAAAACTTAGAAACTATATAAAAAGGATAAAGGGCTGCCCATTATAATGTAAATGTGCCAGACACCACTGGTTTGGTTCTAAATAGCTGGTCCCTTCTCCTCCCTTGCTAGTAAAAACCCTGATTTGGTTTAGGTCTCAAAAAACAGCAAAGTACTCAGGGAAGCTGAATACCTCCCATGGTCCCCAGAGACTGTATCATAATTGGTATAAACAAATCCTGGTAATTCCTTTTGCCAATGATTACTTTAAGGGGTGAGCGTGGGACTCTGTTTTGGCCAACAATATGGAAAGGAAAGACTGCTGAACGGCTCTGGGAGAGATTTTACTCCTTGATAATAAGGGGGGAAATTTCAGAAGAGAAAGCCCTCTTTCTTTTCTGTCCTGGAAGATGTTATAAGTGGATACATACATCCTTTTGCAGCCATCCTTGAAACCAGGAAGGCAAGCCCAAGGGGATGGCAGAGAAGCGGAGGCAGCACTGAGTTGCTTAACTGACCAACACTGAACCTGCTTTCTTCCTTCTTGTTATGTGAGACAGTAAATGTAAAACAGGAACAATAATAGCATCTGCCTCATTAACTTGCTAAGAAGATGAAAAAGCCTATTTTGTAACTTTAAGCTGGAAACATCCTAATTGATATATTTTCCTCTGTCATTTAAGAATGTCTTGTAACCATCATTTTTAATGAACTATTATCTACACAAACATGAATAAGTATTTAGGAACTACATTTTTACCACAAACAAACCTGTTGTATTGATAGAAAAAAAAAAAAGTGTCCTTGTTTCAACTTGCATTATCTGAAGGGTGAGGTTTAGCATTTTCTTAAACATTTATTTTTCAATTATTTGTTCCTCTGAATTTCCGTTAGAAAGAATACATCTGTAAAAACCACGCTGTTAATGTCCCCTGGAAACTCAGGCCATTTTATATATTTTTAAAACAATGTTTTCACAATAGCAAACATAACACTCAACTGAAGTACGGGTCGTAAGTTAGGAGGCAAGCTTTCCTCTAGCATCCGCCAGGGGTTAACAGACCCTCCTGATCACCAGGACGAGGCCACAGCGCACAGCTCTTGCTGCGGAACCTTCGCCCCGGGAGATTTAGGAGAATTCTGCTGTCTCTCTCAGAAACCACAGAATCTCTGCCACCATCTGGGACTCACTTTGTTTAAAGACAGAGATCCTCTTGGTGGGTTTTTATAGTTTCGTTTTTGACTAAAAAGCTTGTTAAATAGGCTTTCAAATTTGATAAAAAGAAAACCTTTAAAAGTGGCCGGGAGGGAAGGCCACTCGATGAAGGGGAACCTGACGCGGCTGCCCCGCGCGGTCCGGCGGCCACGTCTGCTTTTCTTCAGACTGGCCACGCTGACACTGCCTTTATTTAGAAAATTATGGTTAGAATTTCAGGATTAATTTATCAGTTGAAGACAGCTACTTAATTTTTTTTTAAATGTAGGGTTTCTCTTTAATACACATTTCCAGGTTTCACACTAGTTCCCCTCTTTCCCTAAAGCCACAAAGATGTGTACTGAAGATTTCCACATATGATTTTGCTTAGCAGGTTTCAGAACTCTTATTAGATCAGTGCCAAGAAGAATAGTGATATTAAAGAATAACTCCAGAGCACCAGATGCACTGGAAAATGATATCTTAACCATGATTAAAAGTGTATGTATAGAGATACAAATATATACACATGCATACATATGTACATTTAAGTTTTTAGAGTGGTAAAGCTTTCCTCAATCAAGGGATGGGAAACATGGAAGCAAATAGTGCATATACACGAGTAGTTGAGTACTGTGCAATGTTCCTGGGAATTTTTCATTCAGCTGGGGAAATGAGGGGTATAGGAAAAGCAAGGTACAGATCATAACCTAGAGTCATTGTTCAAACGAGCTCTAGTCAACTTTCCTTTACATAGGGGCACAGTAATGTGGTTAAGGTACATCAGGGAGCTACACACACTCATCTCCCCAAATGGGGCTTGGTAATTAGGCAGCTGTGGTTTATTGCAAATTCCCAGGCCCAGGTGGGGTAGAAGGAAAGAAGCCAAGATGGAAGGGAGGCAGGAATCCAAGAGGCTCTGCTGGAAGCTTGGTTCCTCTCTTCCTTCCTAACCTGGCTTACTGAGGAAATCCTGTGTCTCTGATGTACTTTAACTAGAGCTAATCTGAATGTTAGTTAATCTACCCTGACAATAAAATATTAAATCCGATTGAAAAATACATGGTAAATTTTCGCTTCTTGTGGGTGTGTGGTGTGTGGGGGGGGTATAAAGGAAGAGAGGGAGAAAGGGAGGGACAAAGAGGGGGGAAGATAGAGAGGTTGAGAGGCTAAAAAACACTGACTAGAAAGGTTTTTCACAACTTCGATCGACACACAGCAGTTCGTTTGAAGTTGGCATGGCATGGTGGTCTGCTGATCCTTTCAGTATTACCCAGGTTCACTATAAACCACACGCCATTTGCTTCATTCTAGGTTAAATAAATTGCTGTTTCTGTGTTCTGTTTTTCAATATCCAGCTAAGTTATTTATTTATTTATTTTTGTGTTAATTCTCATCTGAGGATATTTTTCCATTGATTTTTAGAGTGGAAGGGAGGGAGGGAGGGAGAGAGAGAGAGAGAGAGAGAGAGAGACAGAGAAACATCGATGGGAGAGAGATACATCAATTGGTTGCCTCCCAAATGACCCTGATTAGGGCCGGGGATTGAATTTGCAACCCAGGTACATGCCCTGGATTGGAATTGAACCCAGATCCTTTGGTCTACAGGCCGATGCTCTAACCACTGAGCCAAACTGGCCAGGGCATGCTAAATTTTTTAAATGTCCCTAACATAGAGCTCAATCTCATTTGACTACAAGAAATGCTAACATTCAAAATAAAAACTAAGTGTGTATGTGCCCTTTATGACAGTGGGAATATAAAACGGACTTTCCCAGTTCCTTTGGGGGATGATGACACTTCCTTTTAAAAAGGTAAATATGAAGTGAGGGCTGCTACACTTCCATTATTGCTCTCCAACTAGTCCGTTCCCGTTTGGCTGGATTCTAATTTTTTTTTAAAGGATTATTTATTATAAATAGGGTAGAAGCAGAGAAAAGTGTGAGAGTCCCCACAGAAAATGATTATTAACATTCAAAAGTACAAATAACATTTGGAAAAATTCTGAGATGTGATTTGCCACCAGATGTCTTAACATATGTATATTTGGCATTAACAGAGAGAATGATTTAAAAAATTCCTTAAACTTACAATGTATGGAAATTATTTTTGTTAGTCTTGATTTGAATTCCTCTTTATTAAGATTTTTATTTTTATTTTATTTTATTTTTTATCCTCGCCTGAGGACTTTTCATTTTTTGTTCAGATAGAGTGGGAGGGAGAGAGAGGAAGAGAGAGAGAGAGAAACATCGACGTGAAAGGGACACATCGAGTGGCTGCCACCCACACGACCAACCAGGGCCGGGGACAAACTGCAACCGAGGTACATGCCCTTAGCGGGAACCGAACCCGGGTCTCTCTGGACCGCAGGCCGACGCTCTAACTGCTGCGCCAAACCGGCCAGGGCCTCTTTATTAAGATTTTTAAAAGAGTGCTAAAGGCTTGAAAAACTAAAAAAATCAGCAGAAATTTTAGGACAAATATTTATTTAGTTTTATTTAAAAGAGTAGTGCAGCCCTAACAAGAATCTGGTGAGATAAAACAATGAATTTTGGTTAAAGGAAAAAGTAAATCTTTTTAGTTTGGGAATATGTATCAAATACCACAAAAATATTCATATCCTTTGCTTAGTAGTTAAATTTTATAGCAAATTATATTAGGGACAGATTTAGAAATCTGGACATCTATTTATACACAGAGATATCTATTTAAGGTTTTATTATAGTGACAAATAGGAAATTATCTAAAAACCCAAAACAAGAAACTGTCTAAATGTGTTTCAATATACCATATGGTAAATTATTATGCAACATTCAAAGAAAAATTTCAGGAATTTTAGATATCATAAGCTAAGCATTATATAATGTAAGTGAAAACAAAAACAAGTTGATAAATTATTATTACAATTAGATCTCAAGTTGTTTAAAAATATCTGAGTAGGAAAAAAAAGTATAAAAAAAATACACCAAAGTAATAATAATAGTATTTATCTTTCGATGGTAGAATTATAAGTAATTTTTATTTTCTTCATTAGACTTTTCTGTGTTTTCCGAAATAGTTTATAGCAGTTAACATAAAAATAATAAGAGTGAACTAATATTTGTTGGGTGCTAAAACATGGAAAGATTAAGAAATTTGCCTAAGATCATTTGGGTAATAAGTACTATTTCTGGGAAATCTTTTACAATCAGCAGAAAAAGATAGGTAACATTTGTGAGAATTTGAAAAAAATATTTTTCCCACAAATGCATAACCAATGGACACAGACTTACTCTTAAATTTGAGAACCAGTAGCCTCGAGAGAAGGAAACATTCTTGTTTCCCTCATGTTTTTGAAGGGCTGTAAGATAGAAGAGAGTCCTCTATATTGTTCTGTCCACCTCACAAGTTCTGAGGAATGGTAAGAACTGGCTGAATGGTGATGATTTTGACTCAAAATTAGGAAAAAAAACTTCATTAATAGCTGGAAGTAACCAACAACGGAAAGGGCTGCTGTGTGGGGGAATGAGCCTCTCTTCATCTGAAGCACTCAAACAGATGCTGAGTGACCATTTCTCAGACACGCTGGTGGAATGAGAAGGCAGATAAGGCATTCTTGGAAGACCATGAGTGACAGAATCAGAAAGCCAGTCTGTATTAATTAGGTAGATATTTGTTGAGAGCATTGAGAGCATATCCATGTAAGAGACGTCTGAGGGCAGATGGAAGTCAATGACACTTCTTGTGCTTATGACTTTCCAGCTCAAAGCTCACACGAGTTAGGCTGGTCCCCTCACTGTCTATTTGAAATGCCTTCCCAAGTCCTACATGTTTTCCAAAGCTCAGCTCAAGTCATATCTTCTTAGTAAAACCTCTAAATTCCCTTCACACTATTAGTTGTATACTTTGTTAGGTTTATATAAATTTGCAATTTAAGAGCAGAGATTGCGTCGCATACTTAGTGTCTTTCATTTTACTCAGTTCCACTGCAGTCAATCAGCTGATTGGGAAGACTATTCCATGCTTCTTTTCTGAGACCCTCTGCCACAGTCTCATTTCACTTCAGTCACCCACAATAATGAGAACATGCAATCCAGCTACCTGATTAGATGCGGACCAAGAACATATGAGGTATGGGTCCTACTGATCAGCTCACCACTTGGTCCTGCTCACCCCCTGGCATAGAGCAATGGAGTAGCCCCTGCTGCTCAGTGGGGAAAGCTCCCCTTTTCCTTTTCCAGGGACTGAGTGCTGTTTCTATCATGTCCTCAGTGCACAAAGTTCTGGATAGACTGTTACAGTCCAGATGTAGATGTATATGTTAAAACTCCAATGACAAATCCAGTTATATTGTGTGCAGTGAAGCCAGTTTTCAGATTTTAATACTTCCTTTTTTCCTTTCTACTCTTGTCATATGCTCCGTGCTTGGAAAACATCTTTTAAAAACCACATTTTCACATCTTAAGAACACAAAAAAAGTGTCAGATACTTTTTTTCCCTTTGCAGTCTTGGAACTTCAAAAACAGCCAAAAGGAAGTTTTATAAAATACGTAAAAATATGTGCTGAGAGCTGAGGTTTTATATGCCAAGAGTTAGACTGCAGTGAATTTTTACTGCAGTTACTATGGACTCCTAGGGAAAGGAGGCTTGCTGGCGACCCAGGCCCGCGCTGTCATGGGACAGCCTCATAACACGTCCCCGCAGCTTATTCCTGCAGGTATGAGAACCAACTCCTGGTTATCCACTGTTGGGTTATCCAGAGTCCCCCCACCCTTCCCTTCTTTTCCTTCTCAATAAAGGCCTTTTGGCCATTTCACAGCTCATTAGCACCTCCACCAGAGGTAGGTGGTGACAGGGAGAAGAGGTGAAACTAAAATCAGTAAATTTTACTGCTCGTTAGCAGCTCTTGTAAAAGACTAGGACAAGGGGTCTGAAGCCATCACCATCGTCATCGGGATCTTCAACAGCACTTACTAAGTGCTCAGGTGCATGTTGTAGTAGGTATTACTAGGCATACCACAGTGATTCTTTTTATTGGTACTTTCATTAAGTTTCCCTTTCATTAATTCCAACAAATAATTAAGAGCTGTCTGGGTCATGAACACAAAGGAACTTACCTGCTTTTGCACTCCACTGAGTTGCTGAACCTTGATGATAAGTGAAGCAGTTCGACCCTTGTACTGAATAGTTCTAATAAAAGTCCCGGCATGGTCCACACTGAAGGGCTCTGACCAACGCCAATTGCCCCAACCTTCAATACAGACGTGTAACAGCTGGAGGGAAAAAACAATAATCATCATCATGCCAAAAGTGCCAACAAAAATCTCGTCCTAAAATGAACGTCTCCTTGCTGGAAAACCTTCCTATTTGTAATATTTAGCATCTGTTTTCTTTCTAACCTGCATTATTCATCCACTTCCAGCTTATTCAACCAGGCTAAGAATAGCAAATATGCCACATAGAGTCAATGTGGTTTTCCAGATCACATTTTAAACCTTCTTAAAAATAATTGTCCTATCAAATGGTAAAAGGCCTGTTGAACATTTGAGAAAAGACCATTTCATTCATCTGGAGGAGAAGGAGGTTGAAATCTGAGATCAAAGAGCCTTGGTCTTGGCTGATAGTTTATTCCTTCTTACGGCTAGACAGTAATTAAAGCTAAATTTGGTTTGTGGCATTATTTTTTATCCAAACTGCTATTCTTTATTTTTTAAATTTTGATAAAGAAAAAAATAGCAATTTGAAGATGCAGTTCATTTAATATACTCTCCTTAAGAGATCACATATATCAAGTCAGAAACATCTTCAACAACTCGAATGTATAGAAAATGTCTTCGTTTTATTTTTTCTAGTATGTATTTATTGTAACTTGCACCAATTGAGTCTCTTGATTCGCATTCATATTTATTCATATACTATTGCCGCTTTTGGTAATATAGATTTCTTTCATGGTCATCAAATATTTTCCATTTCTACTCCTACCCACTAAATGCAACTAAGAAAGTCAGTTTAACTGAGCAAGTATTCCAAAACAACATACTAATTACTGTTTCTTTAGGACACATGTTTACATGAGAACAAACAATGTTCTATATGATTACTAAGTATAAGGAAATAAAACTGACATTTTAGGAAAAACATTTACATGATACACAAACTTAATATATCACATATAAATTTTTAAAAGACCTAACCAAAGGATAATCACATGAAACATTTTCCCAATTAACAGAATGAATAAAACATTGAAAACATTCTATAAGAGCTATCATAATCAATCCTTAAAATAAACACATTACAGCCCTGGCCGGTTTGGCTCAGCGGTTAGAGCATCGGCCCACGGACTGAAGAGTTGTGGGTTCGATTCCAGTCAAGGGCACGTACCTCGGTTGAGGTTTGGTCCCTGGCCCTGGTTGGGGTCATGTGGGAGGCAGCCAATCGATGTGTCCCTCTCACATAGATGTTTCTGTCTCTCTCTCCCCTCCCACTCTGTCTGAAGACAGATGGGTGAGGATTAAAAATAAATAAATAAATACATACATAAATAAATACATTACAGAGTTGCACGGGAAGTGCCATAATAACAAAAGTCTTTTGATGAAAAGATTATTTTTCAGTTTTAGCATTAAGAAGAGTACTCATAAAGTACTTAAATTAAAAGAATTTCCAAGGTCACTGGTCATCACAATATGATTTTTGGTTAAATATTAATGGAAGGCTTTTTTAAAAAATATCTTAATAAAACATTTAAAAAATCTCCTAACTCTTCCCCCGGCTTTCACTATGGCCCCACTCCAGTTCTTCCTCCACACAACTGCCAATCTTCAAAGGGCTACCTACCATTCAGATGACTTCTAAAAGAGAAGACTAACAGCTTAAAACAAAACAAAAACATTCTGGACAGCAAATACCTTTAGGAAAATTTGGTCTTATTTACACTCTAACATAAAGTACCAGAGTATCTTAGATGTTTAAATATCAGTTAGAGGGGAAAAAAAGAAAAACAATAGTGATGTTTGGAACCACTTCAGTTTTTTGTAGCAGCGATTGGGAAAAAAGCTCAGGCACACATAGAACTAAAGGAAACAAGAAAGTTGTTTTTTTTGGAGAGATTAGTAGCTGGAAATGACCAAGAAAAAAAAAAAAAAGGCAAGTTATGTAAGGTCAAGCTCAGCTACATTTCTTTTTGAAAATTTCAAAGCTTCTAAAGAAATTTCAATGTACACAATGTAACTTTAAGTGAGGAGTGTTCACATTTGCATATGAGCTCAGTTTTAGGTAGCTGCTCACTCTGAGTACACAGCTCTCAATGACTGGATGTCACCAAGGAGTATGCCGTTAGGTTTCACTAGGTGGCTATTTGCTCCAAAATGGTGCAGATCTGTTCTTTGATACAAAAATTCAGATACATTTGGATTTAGTTCACACAGAAAAGTAAGGTAGGAGAAAAACATAACACTTCTCCCCACATGCATCACCACTAGAATATTTGTAATGTTTGATCTACTGTTAAAAAGCATCTAAATATCATTGCCAAGTGCATGTATAAAATTTATTAGGACAGAATTACATTCCTAGGAGAGGAAATCTACAAAAAGGAATTCAGGAGGCCTGCTTTCTTCAGTCCTCCTTCCTATGGTATAACTGATTTGGGCACCAGGCAGATACCCACGGACATCAAGTGAGAAGAAACGATAAAATCAGGCATAAACATTTGAACTTTGTGTTAACCTACCTGATCCTAATGACATTACCGTCTATCATTAACCCAATACATTTTATTACTCAGGTACTATAAGGAAGGCAATATGCTAGACACTATGCAGAAAATAAGGAAAAGCTCAAGGAAGAGTTCAAGAAGCTTAAGATATTATAGGGAAAATAAGACATGTGCAAATAACTAGTAAGAGGCATTAGGAGAGGCACAGGAGTCTAGAAAAGGGAGGGCTTCTAGGCTGATGTGATTAGAAGAGCGTCATGAAGCAACTGGGTCTCAGAGTTTGGGTAGGATTTCAACTAGCAAAGATGACTGTCCATTTCTGGGCCAAAGGGCAATCTGGTATGTTGAAGTCAGAAGGTATGGGTCAAAGCGAATAGCCTTGACTCTTTGGAAGAAAGGGAACATGAAAAAAGGAGTGAGGAGTAAGGTCAGACAGACAGATCTAGACTGTGGTCAGCACTGATTCACTAAGCTAAGGAACTGGTGCTTTTTTCAGGAATTAAGTGGGTAGCCACTGAAGCCTTGTGTAAAGGTGAGCAATGTGCTGAAAGAATGCTAAGAGCAGAGTGTGGAGGTAGGAGGACAACTGCAATAGTCAGGATGAGAAGCAATGTGGGCCAGAAACAGGGGAGAGAAAGCAGTGGGCTTAGCAAAAAAATCTCTATCCCTTTTGCCTGGAGCCCAAGGTATTTTTATGTTTTTTATTTTTTTAATCAATTTGGAAATTTTCTTTCCCTTCTTTTTTATTAAATTTCCCTTACTGACTCACTTCCCCTACCATCTTTTCTATTCAGGCTTTTCCTTCTCTTTTGCCTACTTAGCTAGTATCTAATATTTTCCATTGGGAAACAAAATCAAATAGGAACTACTCCTGTTTGAATTTTCAATGGAAACCGAAACTGAGCAATAAGGCAGGCTGTACAGTGGCCACACTCGTTGGAAGGTCCCAAGGGGCTACATTTTCATTTTTTCCAGTAGATCCCCTTCCCCTTTCCTTTCCCATTCAGCCCCCAAAGATGTGCTAGCAACGAGACTAAATTCGTAGTTTTTCCACTGAAGACCTCAGATGGGAGTATATACAGCTTTCCAACTCATTTTTCCACCCCCAATATCAAATAAAACTTAAAACTGAATTACTAATCAGGGCACTGGGGACCAGCTCTCAGGACCACCCATAGTCATGTCCAAAGGGAGAATTCTTATATTGATAGATTACAGAGGAAAGAAAACAATATAAAATATTTAAAAATCTAAGAAAACAGGGTATATACCCAAGAAAGAGAAAGAAGATAGTTAAGAACAATTTAAAAATTATATCTTAATTATAAATGAAGGAACCAAATACTTTTCTGTGAACTTTATTTCATTATTTATTTTTAAGTTATTATCAAGATTACTTCTAATGCTCACAAATGAAAAGTTTGTCTTCAGATTCACTTGCATTTTTCGTATTTTATAATAATTTAGTATATAGCAATATGTAATCTTCTAAAAAAAAAGAAAATCTAAAGAACTTCAAAACTTTTCCATTATATTCTTTTTATTTATTTATTTATTTTTTTATCCTCACCTGAGGACATTTTTTGCACTTATCTTCAGATAGAGCGGGAGGGAGAGAGGGGTGAAGAGAGAGAGAGAGAGAGACATTGATGTGAGAGAGACACATTGACTGGCTGCCACCCACGCGATCCCAACCAGGGCTGGGGACAAACTGCAACTGAGGTACGTGCCCTTAGCGGGAACCGATCCTGGGACTCTCTGGGACGGGGGCCGACGCTTTAACCGCTGAGCCAAACAGGCCAGGGCTCCATTATATTCTTTGTAGAAATTTTAGACGTTCTAAAAAAAAAAATTAACATGTTGTCCAGGTAAACTAAACCAGTGAATATACAGGGTGGGGCAAAAGTAGGTTTACAGTTGTGAGTACATGAGTTTATTCTTATATTATTATTTATTAATTATTGTATTATTTTTCATATGAACAACTGTAAACCTACTTTTACCCCACCTGTATGTATATATTAATATATATTATATTTTATATGTTTATTACATAAATATATTGTATTTTAATATATATAAAAGGTAGACAACACATTTACTTATTCATTTAATCCTCACCTGAGGATATTTTTCCATTGATTTTCAGATAGAGTGGGAGGGGGAGAGAGAGAGAGAGACAAAGAGAGAGAGACATCGATTGGTTGCCTACCACACAACCCCAACCAGGGGCGGGGATCAAACCGCAACCAAGGTACGTGCCCATGACCGGAATCGAACCTGTGATTCTTTGGTCCACAGGCCGATGCTCTAACCGCTAAGCCAAACTGGCCAGGACAACATATTTATTTTTTAAACTTTTCCCAAGAGCTTAGCACAAAGTATTGAATAAATAAATGAATTAGGAAATAATAACCCACAGTAGATGTTCAAACATTGTAGTGGAGATATTTGCACATAAAATATTATCATAAAATAAATACCAAGTCAAAATATTTACAAAAGATTTCTATTTTGAATGACCTTTAACAGGAGATATGCTTTATGTGGATAATGATATTAGATTAAAGTAAATATCATTGTAATCCCTCTGATCCATAATTCAGATGTTATAGCATAAAGTAGACCCCAAATGGTATACTAGGTGAGCACCATGAATGAAAATTAAGTTAAAATATTTTTAAAAAACGTTGTCTGCCCTGGCCAGTTTGGCTCAGCAGCTAGAGCATCGGCCGGCAGACTGAAGGGTCTTGGGTTCTATTCCCAGTCAAAGGCGCGTACCTTGGTTGCAGGTTTGATCCCTGGCCCCAGTCTGGGTCGTGTGGGAGGCAACCAATTGATGTGTGTCTCTTACATCGATGTTTCTCTCTCTCTCTCTCTCTCTCCCCCTTCCACTCTATCTGGAAATCAATGGAAAAATATCCTTGAGTGAGGATTAAAAAACAAAAAAACGTTGTCTATCTAAATATCTGAAAAAGCTACATATCAAATTCAACAGATTAAAGTTAAATTGCTTGTTTGAAATGCAGAAATAAAACTGATCATGTATTTCACACCAAAAAATTAACATAAAAATAAAATGAATTATGTTTCTCATTATTGTTTTTTCAAGGCAGTTGAATTTTAGGATGTTTAGAGTATTGGAAATAATGCTAAGAACAAAGTAGAAAATTTTCTAGATGACAGCTAATGTTTGGTGTCACGCTGGTTCAATACTGGAACTCTTGGAACCCTGTTTTATTTTACATGTGTAGAACACAATCTCACACCTAAAAGAATGATAAAGTGGAACTAAATCAAATTGAATTATTTTCTAGTGGACAACTTGGAATCTTTTGATGAACTGTATTTAAAGGAGACAGAGAAAGAAAGCATTCCAAATCTTTTAGGAGACAATATAATGGCGGATTCACAGTCATCACACTGTACATGTCAGGTAGTTTACTCTTCTACAAAATGAGTGCTTGGCATGCTGGTATGGCTCAGTGGTTGAGTGTTGACCCATGCACCAAGAGGTTGCTGGTTCGATTCCCAGTCAAGGTACATGCCCAGGTTGTGGGCCAAATCCCCAGTGGGGGGCATGCAGGAGGCGGCCAATCGATGTTCTGTCTCATTGATGTTCTATCTCTTTCTCCCTCTCCCTTCTTCTCTCTCTAAAATCAATAAAGAAAAAAAAAAGAGTGCTTGTAGGTTTTCCCTCAAGACTGTTTGAATTCAACTAAGGCCATAAATACGGTGCAATCAGCATAAAACAGCCTCTTACAAAAGAGAGAAACCTAGCACACTCACAAAAAGTGGGTTAGAATGAAACTTGTAGCTAGAGAGGGGTCCTTGTATCATAAATCTTAGTTGCAGATACTCATTGACTAATCAATTCAACATGGGAATTTATCCTAAAGTAATAATTATAGATACGTGCAAAGATTTATCTAGATGTATATTTATTCCAGCATTGTTTTAATAATGAAAATTTGGCATTAATAGGAAATTGGTCAAATAAAATATAGTAAAATCAATATTAGCTATTATTTATTAGACACATATTATGTGCCAAGTACTAGATGTTTTTAATATATTTTCTTATTTATTCCTTAAAACAATCTTCTAAGGTAGATGCTTTTGTTTAATTTTACAGATGAAAAAACCAAACCAAGAGACAGAAAGGTTGAGTGACCTGCCCAGGGCCTCAGCGTTGGGGAGACCAAGGTGTAAGGTCTGAACTGAGGTGTGTTTACTTAGAGCCTCTATTCTTAACCACACTTCTACTGTAGAATCCTCTCAAGCCACTGAAAAAAATCATAGCATAAAAAACATTAGCAATATAATTAGCAATATGTTAACTGAAAAAGAGCACATTACAAAATAATAATTGCAGTATGCATGCCATTTTTGTAAAATGAACAAAAAGTATATATGCCCATTCTTAAGGGAGAAAATGTCTAGAAATATGCCAGAATGTTAGCAGTGTTATCTTGTGTTGGGGTTATATGTTTTAAATTTCCTTTTTATGTGTGCTTTTATGTAATTTCTAAATTTTATACTATACATATGTATTATTTTGTAATCAGATAAAATCAATGTTATTAAAATGAGCAAAATGTCTAATAGGAAGCATTCAGAGCCTACATTTCCAGTAAAAAGATACATTTGTATTTTTTCTCATTTTTTAAAATATATTTTTATTGTTGAAAGTATTATAGATGTCCTTCCTTTTCTCCCCCATTGACATCCCCCTCCCCGTTCCCAACTCCCCACCTTAACTGCATTGCTGTCTGTGTCCATTGGTTGTGCCTATATGCATATATGTTCTTTGATTTATCTCCCCCCCACCGCTTCCCTCTGAGGTTTGTTAGTCTGTTCCCTACTTCCATGTCTCTGGACATATTTTGCTTGACAGCTTATTGTGTTCTGAGAAAGACAAGTATCACATGATACATTTGTATTTTATAAACAGCCTCGCGCATGAAGCCTCCCTCATGCCCAGTCCCAGCTTTTCCATTTGCAGTACGGGCATGTTACTAACAGGGTGACAGGATCCTCCGGTCACCTCTGTAGCCTCCAAAGCTCCTCATAAAGCTTGCTATATTACCCATTACATGATTCCTGGAGGAGTTTAATATAATTATTTGATTTTTCCCCCTAGGGCAATATTTTCTTTCCAATTTAGCAAAAATTTCTAGGATCTACATCTATTACATGTTTACCATTAGTCAACTAACAGTACTACACATGGTGAATACAGATGAATGAGGCACATTACCTGCACTGAAAATTCTCACAGTATTTAACAAGAAAAAATTACCCTGCAAAATTTTATGAGAGGAAGGAAAAAAATTGTTGTAGGACTCCAGAGGTATTCTGCTTGGGGAAGTTAAAAGATTGAACAGAGGGCATATTCATGAAAAATGGCGTATTTGAAATAGAGTAAAAGATATACAGAACTGTTATTTCTGATAAACAAAAGCCGCCAACAGCCTAACTTGGAGTGGTTCTTTTTCCACAAAATCCCTGATGGAAGCATTAAAGACACTGAAACAAAGTAACTGACAGTTGTTGGCCTGTTTGAAATAATGCTATTCACTATGTCCCCAGTCTATGTCTATCGAAAGGTAGCAGCTCCCAGGAAACAGCAGATTCTAAAAACCCGTATCTCAAACAGAGACCTATACTTTCGTGTTCACTGCAGCGTTATTCACCACCCCATTGCATTTTATGAATGGTCATCACAAGATGAAGATAAAGAGTCAAGAAAAACAAACAGCCCTGGATGGTTTGGCTCAGAGGCTGGAGCATCGGCCCGCGGACCAGAGAGTCCTGGGTTCGGTTCCCGCTAAGGGCACATACCTTGGTTGCAGTTTGTCCCCAGCCCCGGTTGGGGTCGTGTGGGTGTCAACCACTCAATGTGTCTCTCTCATATTGATGTTTCTCTCTCTCTCTTCCTCTGTCTCTCCCTCCCGCTCTATCTGAAGATAAATGTAAAAATGTCCTCGGGTGAGGATTAAAAAAAAAAAAGAAAAACAAACAACAAAAATAGCTATGAATGAAGGAAATTGTAGTTTTTCTGGAATTTTGACACTTCAGGGTATCAGAGAAGTATAAAAGAATATGCAAGAAGCTTTCACCTCTGTATATTGAGAAATATTAGCAAATACCAGCTAGAAAATGGGAAGTGCAAAGGGAATAGACTTTATCATCCTGCCCTGTAGCTGCAGACATGAGAATAGAAATCTCACCATTCCTCAACTGATAATAGAGTATAGCCAAGGGTTATCCTTTTAAAATAATCATTAGTAAATAGCAAAAATGAAATGAAAAGAAGCCAGAGACCTATGAAAAAATACTGCAAAGCAAAGGAAAGAGAATATCATCCTAAAAAATGAGGTGAAGAAGAGACTAGTTAATGTAAGTGCTCTGTTGCAGAATTCAGGAGAAAAAAAAAATACCAGGAAAGATTTTGGTTTTCTTTAAAGTATGCAAAATTACATGATTTCTATAAAACTGTAGAAAAATATTGAGGGGAAAGAACAGTCTGGTATAAATGGCAAACAGCTTGAGGTGAAAAAAAACTAAATGTATAAAAAGGAATTAGATAAGAAATAAATGCAAGGAAACTAAAAATGCATTTGCAGAATAACGATCTACATTGATGGAAGTAGAGCAAGTATGGGTAACTAAGAAAAAAACATGAAAACCCTTACAATAATGCAGAGCAAAATGACAAACAGATGAAGAAATATGAGAGAAAATGTCACAGAAATGAAGGAAAAACAACATACACATAATTAATATAAAAAATAAATAATGCTATTGATATCTTATATCTATGTCTTCATAGTTTTAAAACTGTGCATTGTGTCATTTCACTGTATAGTTGATGATAAATCATTTGAATTTCCATGGGTAAATAGGATGTCAAATATTACATGTTCCTAGCAAACATTAAGGCTCCATAAATGTTTCAACATATCTATGACCAAATCATAAAATATTTTTCAAAATAAAAAATATTTATTTTTCATAAATGCCATTTTTCATTGTTCTGGTATTAGTCTGTTCCATCTCTGGCTGAAATTTACATACTGAGAGAAAAATAAATTAAAGAAGAGGCAACAGTAGGGTGAATAGTAGTGACACTTTTGATTTATACATTATCTATAAAACAATGGGATACTTAATGGGTATTCTTTGCTAAAAATTATATAAATCTAAACTATTTAAATTAGAAAAATTAACATATCACAAAATTTTTGTAAAAGATTTAATGAGCAAATTTATATATTAAAATATAATTTTATGCATAACTTTTTTTGGAACCTATCAATTATGAAATCAGATACAAATGCATACAGTAAAAAAGTATAAAATAATATATTGGCTTATTTTAAAGAGATTATTTCACGTTACACATCTATTGTTTTCTTGTTTTTAAAGGGTGTGGGCTTCCCTATATTCAAATGATACATGATTGAAAAAAATCTGTACTGTGATACTAATAGCTCCTTTATGTCCAGAATTGTGTGACAGTCTTTGAGACTGTTCACCTTGAGACTACCAAAAAGGGTTGAAAAGTGAAAATTCAGGAAAATTTGATATTTGTATGTGTGTGTACAGAAAAGGATGGTGTGTCTGTAAACTATAATTCACATTTTCTTTTTAAATAATTAAAATAAATAGGAGCTTTAATTGCTTAATTGAGTTGCACTATCAGTGGGAGGTCTGGCTGCTGCACTGACCCACTTTCTTGACAGAATGGTAGTCAGTGGTTGTCATGCTCTTGGTTAGGCCCAGCTCTTCAGTGGAAGACCTACGAGTACGTTGGGTGGAAATAATAAAGAACAGTTTAGGTGAGATGAGAAATGGACGTTGATGAGATAAAGAACTGGAGATACCATTTGATAGCTATTCAGATTTGGATACATACTTGAGTTTGTGAGCCCAACTGTCAGGTTTTGTTTGAAAAACAATTTTGACTAAATACAAATATAAACAATAGAAACACCCAGCCAAAGTTTAAACAAAAACTTTCTTTTAAATATTTCCCAAATGTAACATTAATCATTCAGCAAAATTTAGTTTAGTGCAAAGTGGAAGACATGCCAACACGTGTCCTAAGAAAAGATCAAGTAGTTCTGTGCAATCTTTATTTTTAGTCATCATGGCAATTTAGAAAATTTTAATTGTTATTCCTAAATTTTAATTAGCAAAAAACAGTCAACAGATGGATATAAAAGAAATCCAAAATTTTTAGTTATTTATTTTCATTCAACTAAAATGCCTTGCCATACTAAGAAAACATTTTTATAAAGGTTAAATAAAGTATTTCATGGCAATCGCTGCTTCTTAGAGCCTGTGTAACAAGAAACATGAGCCAGCCAAAGTTGTGCAAGTTGGTTTTCTTTCCCAGTAAGGGAATGTGGTATCTAAGACCTTGTCCTAACTCATTTTATCCCCCAGTGTAAGTCAAGCAAGTCAAATATGAACTAATGCCTGAAGGGAAGTCCTGCACTCCAAAAGTATGGATTATTTCACATTTATCTTAAAATCTGTTCTCAGAGTTCTTAAAATTCACTAACTTGGCAAGTCGGGAATTATCATGAGAAATGAAATAATTTCATAACTATGAAGTCATCCAACATTCCATGCATCTGACACTCATTGGGCTTGGCCATGTCTTGGGCATTATTCTGACCTTTAGATAATAAGCTCTTCAATATTCTGGTCAGCATGGAAGTAATTAAAATGTGCCACAGCATACCAGGTATGCCATTGTCTTTAATAGGGTTCATGCTTTTATTACACAGACTTGTGCTTTTAATAGGTTATGATTAAAGACAATCACATTATATACACTGTAATCTTTATAACATTCTTGATCAGTATTTCCCATTACTTAAAAATGGCAAAATACCATGCTTTAATGGTCCAGCTGCATTCTCTTTCTCTAAGCACTCTGTATTAAAATTCATGTTTCAAATTCGTTTTGTAAAGGACCTTTATGTTTAGACATCAAGAATTCACATTAGCAGAGCACTGACTTGTGAGAAACCTTTGAGTGTCTTGTAAAAAGCTTAAGGAATCTTCAGTACACTTTCTCCAAAGCTGTATTTCAATATCTAAAATTTATTGCCAGCACGGGACAGAGAGACCATTAGCAGCACCAGCAGTTATTCCTCTGGGTGCTTCGCAGCTGAAATAATCCCCAGTCATTCCCCTTCATGCAAGCTTGTAGAAAACTGCAGAAATCAGCCCTGTGACTGGATAAAGTGCCCTATCACAATCCCATCTTTGCCATTTCTTGTGACAGACTTTACAAGTCTTAATGAGGTCACACTGCAAACCATTTGTAAAAAGAACTAGGAAAAAAACTCAATCTCAAATTTCTGCCTCTCGTTTAAATAGACTCAATGTATTTCCCAACAGATAATGAAGAAATTCCAAATATGTTCTATCCACAAGATACTTAATGACCCAAACTGTTAGGGCCCATTTACTTCTACTGGTGACATCACAAGGCACTATAAGCTTCCTCAGAGAATGTAAGTTTCCTGGACTCTTATGAAACTAAAAAGATTTTAAGAGAGAAAAGTGAAGGCATTGAGTCTACAGTCTACTATTTGCTGTTTCATTACTGCTTAAAACTGAAATAAAAATGCACTGATGGTCACTGGACAGTAGGTCTCGGGTACTCAAATGGAGTCAGTGTTTACAGAATATTCTGGATTAAAATCCTTGCCAGATGGTCCTAAGAAGTGTTTACCTCACTGCTGACTTTAGCTATCTTCATGTCAGCAACAATAAGAAGCTTGTTGCAGCCCCTGGGGAGCGAAGGCATACGATCCTTCCTCCACAAGCGGAACTGCAGCTGCAGAGAGCTGTGCCCTACACAACTGTAAGGGTGACACTGTCGGTTTCTGGGAATCTATTTCTACAATGAGAGAAAGAGACAATATATGGCAAATTTAACTTGAAGTGATGTCTTC
Organism: Tadarida brasiliensis; assembly: GCA_030848825.1. NCBI lineage: Eukaryota > Metazoa > Chordata > Mammalia > Chiroptera > Molossidae > Tadarida > Tadarida brasiliensis. The sequence continues at coordinate 40,611,532 of CM061272.1, read as the reverse complement.
TTAAAATCGATATTTGGTAATTGTATGATGTACTTCCTATTAATGATAAATAAGAATTTTTTACAGTTAAACAAAAGTGGGAAGAGTTAGACATGCATGTGACCTGAAGGCTGGTCTCATCTGAAGTATACTGCTAATCCCCCCTGTGGCACTGTTCTGTATTATCATCGTTTACATGAGAGGCCACTGGTAGGCCAAAGGGATAGAGGTGGGGAGACCAGACACCATTCTTAATTAGGAGTCCAGCCCTGGCTGGTGTGGCTCAGTGGGTTAGAGCAGTGTCCTATGCACCAAAGGGTCGTGGGTTTGATTCCTGGTCAGGGAACATACCCAGATTGTGGGTTCAATCCCCCATATGAGAGGCAACCAATCGATGTTTCCCTCTCACATCGATGTTTCTCTCTCTCTCTCTCTCCCTTTCTCTCTCTCTGAAATCAACAAAAGCATATCCTCAGGTGAGGATTAAAAAAATACATACGTACATAAAATAAAACCAGTAACCAAAAGAAAGAAAAAGAAAAAGTCCAGTGGCACTGACAGATACAGAAGCATACATTTTGAGATCAAAGAACCTCTTTCTGTGTGTCTGCATAGTATACACAAAGGCATCCAACATGATGCAAAGAATACTGTTTATAATTTTCATACTGTTAAGATAATTACACTTTTTAGTGTATGTTTGTGAGAAATGTCCGAAATGTTATGAGAAATCTCAACATTTATATATTCAGTGAACATTTATCGAATGCCTGTTATGAGCAAGATACAGGATTAGCAAAACCCACTACACTGTCTCCTACATTCGCACTAATCCTCATTTTCCCTCTCCTATCTCAAAGTAGGAGGCTTTTGTGGGAGGTTGCAAATGGCCACAACTTCTCTCAGCAACTCTTACCCAAGGTAAAATCCAGTTCCTCACCCTGTGGACCTGGCCTGACCTTGGGACCTGCTCTGCCTCCTAGAATGTGGCAGAAGTGAGACTGTGATGCTGAGTTTAGGCTCAACAGGTTTGCAGTCTCTGCTCTTGCTCTTCTGTCTGGACTAGCCTGCTGAAGAGGTCACATGGAAGAGAACCAAGAGTACCCAGGCCAATGGCCTATCAACTACCAAATATGCAGGTGAGACTATCTTGGACCACCCAGCCCCAGCTGGCCTACCAGCTGACCGCAGTCTTATGACTGCCCAGATGAGACCAGGAGAAGAACCTCCTGAGTGCCCTAGATTTCTGAACAACAGACTAATGAACTAATAATTTTTTTAAGCCAGTAAGTTTTGGGGTGGTTTGTTAAGCAGCAGCAGATATGTGGTACATATCTCTTCCCATCCGGGGTCAATTCTTCTACCTGTGGTCTAGATTCCTTCCTCTGCTTCCCTTCTAGCACCTTATGCCACCAATCATTCTTCCTCCAGTCTGTGCATCATCAATCCCTTTGCTATTTATTTTTTCTTATTTATGAACATAAATAAGAAAAATGAACATGCCTAAGTTTCCTCCATTTAAAACCCTCACTCGACCCTGCAGCTTTCTCTAGTGAATACCCAATCAAGATTAAAAAGAAAATTCACATTCATTCTCTTCATTTCCTTACCTCCATTCACTTCTCAACCCACTGCTGCTTCTATCCCAACCTTGCCACTGAAAATGCTTTCCCTGAGCCATCAATGACATGCCAATTGCCAAATACAATGGTCTCTTCAGTTCTTGTCTCACTCAATCTCCTTATGGCATCTGACAACACTGATCGCTCTACCCCTCCAGATATTCTTTCCAGGTTTTTAGAACATCATTATGACCTAGTTTTCCCATGTCTTGCTTTTCCTCATGCCTCTTATTCCTCCTCAATGGATCCCATTCCTCAACCTAACCCCTAAATTCTACTATTAGTCCTTATGGTAGCCCACCTCCAAGATAGCCACAGTGACAGTTGCCTCCTGCTGTTTGTGCCTTTGCGTAGGCTCTTCCACAGTGAATAGGCTGGTCTGTGTGAGCACTAGGATATTACAGAAATGACAATGGATGACTTGTGAGCTTAGGGCATAAAAGAAACTGTGGCTTCTGTCTTAGTCTATCTTAATCTGGGGGAAAGCCAGCTGCTACGTCATGGGAATACTTAAGCTGCTCCATGGAGAGATCCTTCAGGCAAGGAGCTGAGGCCTCCTGCCAAGAGCCATGTGAGTGAGCCATTTTAGAGATGGATCCTCTAGCCTGGCCTGGTCTTTAGAGGACTGCAGTTCCAGCTGATGTTTTGACTACAGCCTTATCAGAGCCTCTGGACTAGAGCCATTCCGTTAAACCCCTCCTGAAATTCTTGGCTAATGAAATTGAGAATAAATATTTGTTGTTTTATCTATTCTAATTTAGGGTAATTTGTTAAGCAGCAGTATGTAACTAAATAGATTTTGGTATCTGCAAGTGGCGCTCACTGTAACTAAAGTCTACAATGTGGGAGGGGCTCCGGAGCAGGCAGGTGGGCAGAAGCTGGAAGGACTTGAGGACTGTTAGTAAATGTCTAAGGTGCTTCAAAGATATTAAGAGAAACTTGATGGCTTTAGAGGAGGCTGCCAGTGAGAAATTTAGGAGAATTTTATCGGAAACTGGAGGAAAAGGGATCCTTGTTATGTAGTGGCAGAGAATTTAGCGACACTATAACATGCAAAGTAGAAAATGTGCCTGATACACTATGATCTAGCTAAGGAGATTTCCAGGCAGTTCTGAAATGCCTCCTGTTTTTATCTGCTGCTTATATTAAAGTTCAAGAAGGGTGATACAATCTTAAAATGAACTATTAGATAATAAATATCTAAGCTAAGACTTGCTAATTTTGAAAATTCTTAGCTTTCCAGATGGCAAATGATATTAAAATCAAGAAACGGCTTCCAGGCAAAAATCAATCCCAGGACATGGCCAGGAAAGCTGGGTCTAGGAATGAAGCTAAGGATGTGGCTATACAACCCTTTGTTAAAGATCTCAGAAAGGGCTAAACTGGTGTCTCAACGAGCTACTCAAACCACAGGGCTTCTACGACACTTACGGGTGATGTCCCTCAGCAGTGTAAGCAGAATCTCAAAGCAGAGAAGGAATGATCTTGAAGAGATACATGGGTGTGAGTTTTGTTTAGGGTGGAGGTGAAAGAGGCCATAGAGGGGATAAATGGTGATGGAAAAAGCAATTATGTTTGAAATATGAAGAAAATAAAACTAAATACTTCACAAAAAAAGGCAAGTAATGTGGTCCAGTCATAATGAGTATGTAAGATTCAGCATATTGCTGGTGACTGAGACATAAGCAGAGAGAATATAAATGATGCTCATGAAGATTTTTCAAGGCATAATTCTTCTTAGAGAAAATGGAATATTAAAAAATACTCAAGTATTTGAAAGAAGGAACTAGGAAGAGATGGAACAGAAAACAAATGTCAGTGGTGGACATAAACTCAAATATGAACAATTATGTAATTTACATAAGTATTTTGCAAAAATACAAATTTTTATCCTCTTTTAAGTCCTTTGTGCTATTGTTGTCATATATTTAACTTCTTTGTAAGTAATAAGCCCCGTCATACTTTATGTTTAATTTAAGCAGTTAATTATCTTCAAAAGCAAATAAGAAAAGTTAAAACAAAAGATTAACAAGAGACCCACAGAGTTGTTTAAAGAATTATACTGACAGAAACACTGTGAATTTAGATGGAAAGAAACAAAGACAGTACAAAATGTAAAGAGGTCTGAACGGTCAAGATTCCCGGAATAGAAAGCAGGCTGAGAAAACAAAGACGTATGAAAAAAGGATACTTTTCATGGAAACGGATGAATGACTCAGAGCCTTGAGCCAAGAGTCTGAAGCCATGAGCCATGGACAATTATTCCCAAGCAGAAGTATGAATGATTCTGACCAAGAAACTTGCAACATGAATCTGGTTGGATTTCAGATCTACTCCTAAGGTCTCCCATTTTCTCCTTTATGAACGGGAGTGTCTACAGGAGCTACCTTATGCCTGTACCACCCCTGTACACTGTTCTACAGCAAGAGATAACTAACGTCCTTCTCCTAGCACTCTCTCCTAGGTGTTCTTGTCTATATGCACTGCTACGCAGGCACTGGTGACAGGCCCACATTTTAACCTCTAGGCCATACTATTCTTTTGAGCTCCTGACCCTTACATTCAGTGGTCACTTGGATGTCTGGGAAGGCAAGAGAAAGTGTTATAGAGAGCCGAGTCCTTTAGTAGCACTTTATAATTGTTATTTCATGAGATACTCACTCACTTTTGCAGAAAAGGAAGTTGAAGCTCCAAGGAATTAAGAAACTGTCCAATCTTACACAGCTAACTAACCTTAGGAGTGAAACCCAGATATTCATGGCTTCAAATTTGTGCTTTTTCTTATATATCATCCTTCCTGCCCTCCAAAGTAACCTAAAACTCACTGTGTCCAAAATGAAATGTAGAATCATGCTCTCAGATCCTGCCCATTCTCTACCTCAGAATATTATCCTACTCAGTTCACCATCGTGGCCAAGAGCAACACGACCTGCTTGTCCCCTAAGTCTGATCTTCAGATTCAAACTAGGCCCTTCTTTTCCACGAGCCTGGTGATTATAACCTTCCAAATAGCTTTCAAAGAGATCTCTCTCAATCTAAACCTTCTCTCAGCACTTCCAAGAATTTGCTTCACTGCCTGCTAGTTTCCAGGATTATATCTAAAGTGAAGTCCCTAGTTTTTGAATTGCTGATTTCCCTACAGTTTTCTCTGGCTGCTTTCAAGATTTTCTCTTTATCTTTGGTTCTCAGTAGTTTCATTATGATATGCCTGGGTGTGAATTTCTTCGAAATGCCTGTTTGGGGTTTTCTTAGCTTCTTGGGTCTATACATCTCTGTCTTTCACAAAATTTGAGAAATTTTCTGGGATTATTTCTTCAATTTTTTTGGCTCCATATTCTCTCTCTCCTATCATTCATGGATTGCAATTATTCATATTAGACCTTTTGCAGTTATCCCACAGGTCCCGGAAGTTCTATTCATTCTGTTTGAATCCTTTTCTCTCCTTCAGATTGGATGATGTTTATTGACCTATCTTAAAGTTTACTGACTTTTTTCTTCTGTAATGTTGTATTATATTTCTATAGCTGAGTAACATAATACCACAAATTTAGCAGCTTAAAACAACACACAGTTACAGTATGTGTGGGTCAGGAGTCCCAGCATGGCTTAGTTGGGTCATCTGTCAGGGTCTCACAAGACAGAAATTTAAGTGTCAGCGATATTCATATTGGGAGGCTCAACTTGGGAAGAATCCACTTCCAGGGTCACTCGGGTTGTTGCAAAATTGACTTCCCCATAGATATCTGATTAGGGCCCACCTGCAGGTCTTGGAGGCTCCCCACAGCGCCCTGCCCCATGGCCCTCTTCATAGGCAGTCACAACAAGGCAGTGTGCTTCCTCAAGGCCAGCAGGAGCGTACGAGTCTCTCTCTCCTCACAAAAGGGGCCAGTTACTCTTTCAGGGCTTTTACTTGGTTAAATTAGGCTCTCCCAGAATTATCTCTTTTTTGATGAACTAAAAATCAACTATTTCGGGATTTTTATTTTCCCATACTTGCTTTAAAGTATAAGTCTAATAACTCCAACCTCTGGGTCATCTTGGAGTTGGCATCTGTCAATTATCTTTCCCTTAAAATTGAGTAACTTTTTTTAGATTCCAGATTATACTGTGGACACTGGAAATGTTATGTTGTGGAGACTCTCTGGATGCTCTTGTAATTGCTCCAAAGACTGTTAATGTTTTTGATTTAGCAGGTAATTAACTTATTTGGACTCAAATGGAAAACTCTTACACCTAGGTGAGTGGCAGCTCAGATTAGTTCATTTCTTTAAGCCTTGGGTATAAGCTGCTTTGGGTTTGCTCTGTGCATGTATGGTTCAGCAGTTGGGCCAAATTTAAACATATAATTGCCCACTTTCTGGCTTTTCCTTTTCCATGGTTCTCCCCTCTCTGTCTAGCAGTCTTGGTTGCCTGAGCTCTTTCCCCTGGTATGTTGGGCCACAAAGATGATGAGTACCCCCTGCAGCTGCTCTCAGGGCAAAACCACAAAAGATGGGGAATCCATCCCGTGCAGATTACTTACTCAAAGTTTGGATTCTCCTCCAAAACCTGCCTGCCTTTCCGCAGTCTCCAGAGGCCTCGGGTTTTTGTGTTTTGCTTAGAAGGTATAGCTATCATTCACAGAAAGATGGGCTTGTTAGACATTTACAGCAATCTACGGCTTCCACTCCATCTTGGCTCAGCTGCCATTACTTCTCCCACTCCTGAACTACGCATCCACGTCCGCTCTCCTCTCTGCTTGTATCTCCAATTTTCTGCAGACTGTCATTGAACTATACTATAGGAGTCTCCAGAATGCAAGTGATCCTGTGATTCCTCTACTTAAAACCCTTCAGTAGCCAAAAGCTGCCCATCACATACAGATATATCTCCTCAAACATGAATTGCCAGGATCTTCAGAACATAACTCCTTCAGACAGCCGTGTGCTAGAACTGGTTCATACTTGTTTATAAAAAGAATTTCTAAATATTCAGGAATTTTGTGAGTTGGTTGTTGAATCACTGGTAGCTTGAAATCAACTATGGAGGGAGTATTTACACCATGAAAATTAGCCAACCCTACAAATGAGGACTTCTCTGCCACCACCACCCTAAGAGCCAATTTACGAGCACACAGCTCTTCACCATGGCCTGCACTTTTCATGCCTAAGCTACTCTGAACAAAACCTGAATTCCCCTGAACATGACATGCTCTTTATACATACATATTGGTCTTCTTGGTTCTGACTTGTGTGTCTCCTCCATTATTTTCCACTGGGCCAACTTCTACTGATCCTTCAAAACCAGCCTCCGTGGAAAGCCAACTTTGACCTCTCTGGATATGTAGTTTTTCCCGCCTTAGTGCTACCACTGTCCCCAGACAGCATTAAAACTGCTTACCATTGCCCTGGCCGGTTTGGCTCAGCGGTTGGAGCGTCGGCCTGCGGTCCAGAGAGACCCGGGTTTGGTTCCCGCTAAGGGCATGTACTTCGGTTGCAGTCTGTCCCCAGCCCTGGTTGGTCGTGCGGGTGGCAGCCACTCGATGTGTCACTTTCATGTCGATGTTTCTCTCTCTCTCCCTCTCTCTCCCTCCCACTCTATCTGAACAACAACAACAAAAAAAACTGCTTACCACATGCACACGGGCCTCCTGGGCCTCACCTGCTTTCCCTGCTTGCAGCTGCGCACATGCACTCTAACTGCAGCCACATCAGTCAAGTTGTCACGCGGTGTCATCCTCTGTGGCTTCACCTGGAACACCACCCCCACCCCCACTTCATTGGCCTAACTCTTCCTTTTTATTTTTGTTTTCGTTATCTTTCAATTATAGTTGACATACAATATTATCTTTAAACATTCAAATTCAATAAATGTCCCTTGCACCAGGAAACCTTGCCAGATTCCCATCACTGTGTTAGAACTGGAGACATTTTCTTTGAGTTCTCATATCCAAATGCAACTGGCTTTCCTTCCGGATTATCCTGCTTTTCTGCCCTGTGGCTAGTGTTTTAATTCAGTCCCTGTCTAGAACTACTGCAATGAATATTCTGAAAGATACGATCATGTCTACAATAAATTGTTTACTTTTCCGACTCCCTCAGAGAGTACGTTTCTTAGAAGAAAAGTACATACTTAAAAATTAGCAGGATGGAGGGAGACTAAATAAGCAGCTAGAGAGACATAATGGCAGACAGGAGGGCTTGCAAGTGGACTGAGGCAGGCCTTAGATGCCATGTAATTTGGATATATTTAATAGATGATGGGGGAGGCTGTGAGGACTTTTGGACAGGAAAGCGTAATAATCAACACATTACTCAAGAAATAGTCTGCAAGATGGACTGGAATGGGGAGGAGCTGTAACTAAGAGAATAATTGAGAAAAACTATTGTAATTGTTCATATGAGAAGAAATAAAGATAACCATTCTTAATATATCATCACACTTGCCACTCACATTTAGTCTGCATATAATCTTTTTTCAGGATGTTTAACTTCTCTCTGATTTAATAATCTATACCACTTATTTAAAAAGTTGAGAAGTATATAAAAATGTAATAGAGTGTAAAAATATTACCTTAACCCAGAGGCAACCACTGGTAACAGTTTTACATATCTCCTTCCAGTATTCTTTAAAATTTATTATTATTGGTGAAAGTATTACAGATGTCTCCCCTTTTTCCCCCAATGACTACCCTCCCCCCAACCTCCACTCCTGCCTTCTCCTTCCCCCTCAGATTTCACTGAACTATTGTCTGTGTCCATGAGTTATGCATATATACACATACAGTCTTTGGCTTATCTCTTCCCAGCCGCCCCCCTCCCCCTTTCCCTCTGAGATTTGTCAGTCTGTTCCATGCTTCCATGTCTCTGGATTTATTTTGTTCATTGGATTCCACATATAAGATCATGTGATACTTGTCTTTCTCTGACTGGCTTATTTCACTTAGTGTAATAATCTCTAGGTCCCTCCAATCTGTCTCAAAGGGTAAGAGATCTTTCTTTTTACAGCTACATAGTATTCCATTGTGTATATGTACCACAGCTTTCTTATCCACTCGTCTATTGATGGGCACTTTGGCTGTTTCCAGATCTTAGCGATTGTAAATAACACTGCTATAAACATAGGGGCACATATATTCTTTCTGATTGGTGTTTCAGGTTTCTTAGGATATATTCCTAGAAGTGGGATCACTGGGTCAAATGCCAGTTCCATTTTTAATTTTTTGAGGAAAATCCGTACTGTTTTCCATAGTGGCTGCACCTGTCTGCATTCCCACCAGCAGTGTACTAGGGTTTCCTTTTCTCCATATCCTCGCCAGCACTTGTCTTTGTTGATGGTAGCCATTCTGGCAGGTGTGAGGTGATACCTCACTGTGGTTTTAATTTGCATCTCTCTGGTGATCAGTAACTTTGATCATTTTTTCATATGTCTCTTGGCCATCTTTATGTCCTCTTTGGAGAAGTGTCTATTTAGGGCCTTTGCCCATTTTTAATTGGATTGTTTGTCTTCCTTTTGTTGAGTTGTATGAGTTCTTTATATATTTTGGAAATGAACCCATTTTCAGAGGTATCATTGGCAAATAGTTTGTTCTCCCATACAGTGGGATCCCTTTTCATTTTGTTGGTTTCTTTTGCTGTGCAGAAGCTTTTTATTTTGATGTAGTCCCATTTATTAATTTTTTCCTTTGTTTCTCTTGTCCTAGGTGATGAATTGGTGAAAATTCTGCTACATGAGATGTCTGAGATTTTGCTGCCTATGATTTCTTCTAGGACTTTTATGGTTTCACGACTTACATTTAAGTCTTTTACTCATCTTGAATTTATTCTTGTATATGGTATAAACTGGTGGTCTACTTTCATTTTTTTGCATGTACCTATCCAATTTTCCCAACACCATTTATTAAAGAGATTGTCTTTATGCCATTGTATGTTCTTGTCACCTTTATCAAATATTAATTGAATGTAATGGCTTGGGTCAATTTCTGGGTTCTCTGTTCTGTTCCATTGATTTATAAGCCGTTTCTTGTGCCAGTACCAGGCTGTTTTGATTACAGTGGCTTTGTAGTATAATTTGATATCTAATATTGTGATCCCTCCTACTCTGTTCTTCTTTCTCAAGACTGCAGTGGTTATTCTGGGTATTTTTTTGGTTCCATATAAATTTCTGGAGTATTTGTCCTAGATCTGTGAAATATGTTGTTGGTATTTTTTGTTGTTGTGTTAATCCTCACCAAAGGATATTTTTTTTCATTGATTTTAGAGAGAGTGGAAGGGAGGGAGGAAGAGGAAGGGAGAGGGGGAGAGAGAGATAGAGAGAGAGACAGAGAGAGAGAGAGAGAGAGAGAGAGAGAGAGAGAGAGAAATACCAATGTGAGAGAAACATATTGATTGGTTGCTTCTTGTCTCCTACACGTGCCCCAACTGGGTCGAGGGATTGAACCTGGAACTCAGGTACATGCCCTTGACTGGGAATCAAACTCACAACCCTTCGGTGTGCAGGCCGAAGCTCTAACCACTAAGCACACAAACCAGGGCTATCGTTGGTATTTTAATAGGGATTGTGTTGAATCTATAGATTGCTTTGGGTAGTATGGACATTTTAATTATGTTAATTCTTCTAATCCATGAACATGGTATATGCTTCCACTTGTTTATATCCTCCTCTATTTCTTTTTCCAATGTCCTGTAGTTTTCTAAGAACAGGTCTTTTACCTCGTTGGTTAAGTTTATTCCTAGGTATTTTACTTTTTTTTGTTGCAATGGTAAATGACATTTTATTTTATTTTTTACTTTCTGAGCATTCATTATTGGTGTAAAAAAATACCATCAATTTCTGGATGTTAATTTTGTATCCTTGCTACTTTGCCAAATTCATTTATTAAATCTAGTAGTTTTTTGGTGGAGACTAGGATTTTCTATGTACAATATCATGTCATCTACAAATAATGACAGTTTTACTTCCTCCTTTGTAATTTGGATGCCTTTTTAATTTTTTCTTCTGTCTGATCACTGTGGCTAGGACTTCCAGTACTATGTTGAATAAGAGTGGTGAAAGCAGACATCCCTGTCTTGTTCCTGTTCTTAAGGAAAATGCTTTTATTTTTGCCCACTGAGTATGATGCTGGGTTAGGCTTGTGATATATGGCCTTTATAATGTTAAAGTATGATCCCTCTATTCCTGCTTTGCTAATAGTTTTTATCAAAAATGGGTGCTGGATTTTGTCAAATGCTTTTTCTGTATCTATTGATATGATCATGTAATTTTTATCCTTCATTTTCTTTATGTGATGCATCACATTTATTGATTTGCTAATATTGTGCCAGCTTTGAATCCTCAGAATAAATCCCACTTGGTCATCGTGTATGATCTTTTTACTGTACTGCTAGATCCAATTTGCTAATATTTTTTTGAGGATTTTAGCATCTATGTTCATCGTGGATATTGGCCTGTAATTTTCTTTCTTTGTAGTGTCTTTACCTGGTTTTGGAATTAGGATAATACTGGCCTTGTAAAAGGAGCTTGGAAGTGTTCCTTCCGTTTGAAATTTTTGGAAAGGTCTGAGGAGGATAGGTGTTAGTTCTTCTTTGAATGTTTTGTAAAACTCCCCTGTGAAGCTGTCTGGACCAGAGCTTTTTTTTTTTTTTTTTGCTGGTGGGAGTTTATTGATTACTACTTCAATTTCATTAGTTGTTATTGTTCTGTTCAGGTTTTCTGAATCTTCCTTGAGTTTTGGAAGATTGTATTAATCTAGGAATTTGTCCATTTTGCTTAGGTTGTCCAATTTGTTTGCATGTACTTGTTCATAGTATTTTTTTACAATCCTTTATATTTCTGTGGTGTCAGTTGTTACTTCACCTTTTTCATTTCTGATTTTATTTATTTGGGTCCTATCTCTTTGTTTTTTGATGAGTCTAGCTAAAGGTTCATCAAACTTCTTTATCTTTTCAAAGAACCAGTTCTTGGTTTCATTGACTTTTTTCATTGCTTTTTTTAGTCTCTATGTCATTTATTTCTGCTCTGATCTTTATTATTTCCTTCCTTCTACTTACTCTGGGCTTTTCTTGTTGTTCTCTCATTCTTGAAGTTGTAGGGTTAGATAGTTTATTAGAAAGTTTTCTTGTTTTTTGAGGTAGGCCTGTAGTGCTATGAACTTCCCTCTCAGGACTGCTTTCACTGTGTCCCTTAGATTTGGCATTGTTGTGTGTTCATTTTCATTTGTTTCCAGGAACTTTCTTATTTCTTCCTTGATCTCATTGGAAACTCATTCATTGTTCAATAACATGCTATTTAGCCAACATGTGTTTGAACGTTTTTGAGTGTTTTTTTATTTTTATTTTATTGTAGCTGACTTCTAGTTTCATGCCATTGTGATTTTAGGAGATTCTTGGATATGATTTCAATCTTCTTGAACTTGTAGAGACTTACTTTTTGTCCTAACATGTGGTCTATCTTTAAGAATCTCCCATGTGTATTTGAGAAGAATGTATATTCTGCAGATTTAGGGTGAAATGTTCTATAAATGTCAATTAAATCCATCTGATCTAGTGTGTCATTTAGGGTTGCCATTTCCTTGTTGATTTTTTTGTCTAGAAGATCTACCTAGTGATGTTTCTCTCTGCTGAAAAGAACCTCTGGTGCTCTTTACAGTCAGATGTTATGTGGGCACCTCTCCTGGTTCTGTTACTTGGGCTGGGGATCCCAGCTTTGAGTTTAGACCCCAGATTTCTCAGGGGGAATCCCCCGCAGCTGAGACATCCCTCCAGCACTTTAGCTGCTGCCTTTGGGAGCCCAGCCAGCCCTCTTGCACCTCCACACTTCCTACCAGTCTCGATATGAGCTCCTTTTTATGTCCTTGGTTATAAGGGTCCTCTCCAGCTAGTCTTTAGTTGACTGTTCAGGATGATTTTTCTATATTTTAGTTGTAATTCCAGTTTGGTGCTGGGAGAAGGTCAGTGTGGCTTCCACTTAATCCGCCACCATCCTCTTTCCAGTATTTTTCTATGTCTTTGCTCTTATATTGTTAAGGTCATACTGTAAATATAGAACTTTATTCTGCTTTTCTGAGTAAATAACATGATAGTGTTTCCCTTTTCTGTGTATAACTTTAAAGGTCCCATAATAGTTAATCTTACAGATATGCCAGATTTCATTTAACTTTCCTTAAAAGTGAACATTTTGGTTATTTTTTGATACTATAAATTAAATTGTGATAAGCATTTGTAAGTGTAAACTTTGTTTTAATTTGAATTATTTCCTGAGAGTAGGCTATGATCATTTTAATAGCTTTGATGCTTCTTATCAAGATGCTTTCTAGAAAGGAACCATCAATATCATTTCACCTTCAGTGTGTAAGAATGTCTTCTCATTTGCTTTTTCTAAATAAACTTTAACATGTATGCCACGTGCAATATAACAGAAGAGGCAAACACTTGAAAAATGTATCAGTTTGAACAGTTTTGCCAACATAGAATATTTCCTTCCCTAAGTTTACTTTTAAATTTTCTAAATTGTGACTGTGGCAACAAAGAATGTATTTCTCTAGTCTAGGTAGATGAGTACACATGCTTATATAAATGAGTACGGAGAGTGGTAACCGAATAAGAATTATAATCTACTTAATGAAATTGCTGGCTGGGGTTACCATAAAATAGGTAAATAATACTCAAAATTCATTATTTTTCCCTTTAGGCAAGAGAAAAATGATCTGATCTCACTTTTAAACATTTTTACATAAAAAAACAACAACTGGAAAACTTTTTGTCTATACAGGCCCAGAATGAGTACAATAAAAACATTTTACTTGGTGAGCACAGGTTGATTTTATGTGTGAGATATAAAATATTACTTGTCATTTCTTAGTTTCTCAAACATTTTACCTAGTTTTCAAGTGACAGAAATACCATTTAGATCAGAGTAAAAATAATTTAATATCAAACCTTTAGTCTACTGAATTTTGTCAACCAAGAGGCCTTAAAGCAGGGTTGGTAAACTGTGGCGTGTGGGCCAAATTTGGTACACCATCTATTTTTGTAAAGCCTGTGAGCTAAGAATGGCTTTCATATTTTAAATGGTTGAAAAAAATCAAAATAATATTTCATGATGTGTAAAAATTATTGAAATTCAAATTTCACTGTCTATAAATAAAGTTTTATTGGAATCAACCATGCTCATTCATTATGGCCGCATTTGTGCAGAGCTAAGTAGAGCAACACTGACTGTGAGGCTCTAAAAGCCCACACAGAAGACATTTGCTGATCTCTGACTTAAAGTAATGTATATGCTTTATATTTTCTTTACTAAATCTGATACTTTCATGAATACTTCCAGATGCTTTGCTGCTCTTCAAAATTAATTCTTACCTTGTTGTAGTTTGCATTTTTAAATATCTGGCATTTTTCATGAGCTTATGAAACTTTCTATTGTATCTATTTTGGAGCAATATTTTATTATTTTCTTTAGCTCCATCTATAGCCTATTTTCACCTTGCTTGATGATTTGATTACTAAAATTAAATCACTGAGATTTGGAATTCTGTAATTCTAAAAACAATGTATAATCTATACATTGTGCATGTCATAGGAGTAAAAGCAAATGTAATCCCTTATATACAAGGTAAAAGCATTCTTACATCAAGCAGTATAATTAGCCAACAGTGATCTCTATTAACCAGAAAAGGATGTTAACTTGAACAGACCATACACAAATCCTACTAGTTGATGGAAGTGTCACTGTATTCAGTTTGGCTAAATTAAACAAAGCTTCCCTTGACTTTGAGCTGTACTACTGCTCATATTCTGGGGAAAGATGATCCATAAACTCATACTTCCAGTTCCTAGATTCAACTTTATATAATGCAAAGCACTTTTTCGAAAACCAATTCCTTGCTGGTTATTGTTCTCATACAACCTGCTCTGAAGTCTACTGCACTGGGATATTTAAAGGCCCTTTGTGGTGGCAGCTATGGCTGTGCAGCTGAATATGCTCAGTTATTCCCTAGGAACTAGCTGTGTTCTTCCTCTGTTTGTTTAGGCAAGCAACTGTTGTGGGATATCCAGCATTTTAAGTGATTCTGTCTCAAGCATGTGTTAGAAACTATAAGGAGAGTTTATAACTTTTCATTTCTAAAAGGTTTTTCAGCTTTGGATTTCTGGAATTGGTTGTGTCCATGTTTCTCCCCATCCTGTTGGGACTTACTGTTGTTAGCAACCTCCTGTGTGGTTCTAAGAAATGTTGACCTCTTTGAAACCTTTCCAGGTGTCACTGCCACTTTCTTGATCTCTGCAATCTAAGCTGCATTGTTTAGTGGAGTTAAATTCTGTGAACTTTAGAAATCCTCCCTGAGACTATGAATTGACTAACACCCAAGGTAGCGTAAACATGCAGACACAAATGTTCCTAAAACCAAGCCTGCTGGGCAATGCAGGATGTGACTGGAATCTGGAAGAGAGCACAGCTTGCTCGCTGTGAGTCTATGACTACCTCCAGGTGCAGTCTGAAGCTAAGGGGCTGGTTGTTTGATCCTTGGATGGAACCTCTCATTAGAACACAGCAGAATTTGTGATTATGGCTGTAAGGAATTCCATGAAGAACCCCCTGGGCTCATTAAGGTCTCCAGCTTCAGAGGGTCCTAAAACATGCTTCTTTTTAGCATATGTAGCTATGGTAAAGAGACACATTTTTTTGTTTGTTTTTACAAATTTGATCTAAGTTTAGCCTAAGATTATAATGAATACAGCTCATCTTAAAATTTGTATCCAGAGGATGCAGTTACAAATTAAAAAAAAAAAAAAGTTTAATAGACACCTGTCTTATGTCTCCAGTTTGTCATTAAAAGTTCTTATTGTTTTTGTAATACAGTTAAGGCTTTGTAAGGGTTCATACTTGGACTAAGAATCCCATTAGTCTAGCTTTAAATGTGGAGTATTATACCAGTGATTTCAAAGCCTTTCTCTTAAAGCCTCACAGCTTGGCTATCCTAACATACAATTCATGCTGCCAAAACCTAGGAGAGTTTGACAACGTTTTGAAAATAACACTATATTGAGAATCAAAACATATGGGATGCCAACTCGACTGCTATCTTAGCTCAATATTTCTATTTGTCTCCTTGTCTAAAAAATATGCATAACAAATAGCACAAACCACACAGGGATATTGTGAAAACAAAACTAGTAATAAAGACAAAAAGACCTTGAAAAAGTGCAAGAGCGTTAATATGAAGGGGTAGTGGTAGCAGTGGTCGTCCATCCTCCTCTCCTGTTGATCTCCTTCCCACCCACAAACTGTACGTCCACAACATGAAGACTACTTTCCTCCACACTCCTGAGCCAGCTGTTCTTATGATCACCCTTCCCATACTGGCTCTAGCATCCAGGGAATCTTGCAGGGCCATGGTGGTCTATGCACCTAAAAAGACTGTGAGGGGCAGTAAGCCTCTGCGGCTTCATTTCCTGTTGGCCGAGGCCTGCAGCTTATGTGTGAACAGGGAACGTGGCTACAGGTACAGTCAGTGGACGATAACCCATGCTGCAGCTTCTCAGAGGTTTCTTTCCTGCCACCACTAGTTCACTGCTGGGAATGCAGTTACCATGGAAACCCGTCAGAAATCTAAAAGGCTATATACAACAGGTATTAACCTGGGTCGTCTCTAGGTGGTTGTAATTATAGGTAGTCACTTTATTTGGTCTACATATCTGTATGTGCTCACTTTTGCAATTAACAAGAAACAAAATAACAAGAAAACTTAATTTTGAAACAAATAAACAAAACATCCTTTAACTATGTTACAAGAGGCAAATAATCAAACTCTAATATGGAAATTTCTTATGAGGAAAATTTGAAAATTAGGGCATGTCACTCACTCTAAAATTATGAGTACAATATTATATCATATGAAAAATATTTGTAAGAACTTGTACTGAAAAGGATTTCTGTAGTTTTAATGTCCTGACAAATTAACTAGAATTAGATAAATAATATACTTAAATAAGAATTGTACTGAATCTACTTTTCCAAATTTTATAGAAATAGTGTGGGAATATAATGAAAAAGCAAGGAAGACATCAGAATCTAGCTACTGGGAAAAAAATTTAAAAAGCAAGCAGGCGTCTGAGGGTATAACATATTCTGAAGCTGGTCTATAGAAGCTGGTCCCAGATGGGCAAACTTGTTTTCTAATTTAATGACTTTCTTTTAATCACAAGCAGACAGTAGTTTCCTTATTACTCAGAGTTTGAGAAATACATTATTCTTGAGAGTACTTCCTAGGATTTCTTTTACTCATTTAAGACCACATCTTTGTATTTAATTCATCCTCATATTATCCCTGCGGGGCACATCCCTCTAATTATTCCCATCTAATGTGACAGGAAAATGGAATTATACTACTTGGGAAACAGACGTCCTTTGGTATGTCTTTCCTCAGTGCTCCCTTGGGCATACTTTGTTGTCGTGTTCACTTCGTCACAGATCGTGAGCTGTCCCTTTGAGGGCTAGGACTATCTTTGAATTCCCAGTGCCTAGCACATGCTTGGCACACAGTAAAAATCTGAATACAAATGAATAATAACACCCAACACATAATGCTTACAGTTTATCAAGCACTGTTCTAGTGTCTTGTACATATTTATTATTTAGTTCTCGCAATTCTGTGAAATAGGTATTATTATTATCCTCGTTTTACACAGGAGAAAGCTCATGTGTGGAAAGTAAAGCGAGCTGACAAAGAACCAGGTCCAAACCCACGTACTTTTTGGCTCTAGAGCCCAATTTCGTAACCACCATACCAACTGCCTCAGCAGCACCCATGCTCACAGGAGAATGCTCCTCTCCAAGAGAAGCACGGTGCGTGGTGCCCCATCTCTAACTGTTCTGGGTTTCTGTCAGGTGTAGCTACACTATGTGGTTCCTTGGGAGACTCAACAAACAAAATAGCTGGACACAGGTACACAAATGCAGAATAAATGAATTCCCAACCTTAACAATTGCTGTGCCTGTAAGGCTGTTTCTCAAATACCTGTGGGGATTTGTGGGAGCGCCAGCTGTACTGGTGACGATGGAGACTCGCCAGCAGAACATTTTCATCAGTATCCACCTGGCCAAACCGCAGTGTCTCCTGTGTGTCATTACAGATCACAAAATGGCTGAAGACCAACTCCTCTACCTCAGGGCATTTGTTCTGAAAGAAAAAGAATACGAAAGCCAATGTGCATCGGATTAATTGCAAGATGTTTGGCAGCTGTCTGCCCAGTGGCGACTGTTACAACACAGAAACACTCAAGGATCTGCTGTCATTAGCTCTTGTATACAAAGTATTCTATACTTCCAGGATAAGCACAAAAAATACCTTAAAGAGATCTTAAATGGTCCAAAAATATGTTTTGATTTATACTCCTGCAAAATAAATCATAGACACAGAAGAGTAAAAGAACAATGAGATCCCTCAAACTTTTAACATTTTAAAATGAATTAACATCCTACAAAGAATGCTGCACTGGGCAGTGCACGTTTTTGAGCAGAGTACTGGAGGCTAGAATTACCATGTTCCTGGCCTTCTAAACTCGACAATCAAGACCAATTACAAAGCCACAGTTTGTACCCTACAGAAAGTAAGGATCTTTTAGGTAATACTTCCCCAGATCCCTTAAGGGGGAAAGAATGTGTGTGTGTGTGCGCGCTCAGGGAGAGATGTAAATAAAACCATAACTTTCCCCCTATTGTTAAGAGGCTGAACACACAAAACAGACCTGCTCCAGAGTCAGGGTAAGCCAAGTTGCAGTTTTCAAGAGAAATATGTTCGTTGAAAAACAGGTGTTGGTCTCTGTTTCAGCTAATAGTCTTCAATCAGCTAATGTCTTCCTTTAATCTGTTAAGGCTCAACAAATTAGTAATATGCTCCCGTGTTGATACTCCTTTTCAATGTAATGGTGTCTCTACTGCTTGCTGTTATATCAAAACACTGGCAAAGTGGTAGAGAATTCCTGTTCTTACTCTTTTATCACTCTGGTTAGGTTACGGCTTAATAAACAATACACAGACTATGGTAAATGAAAAGAATAGCTAATGAAATGATTCACTTGAGAATGCAAAAAAAAAGTATAAATTAGCCAGTCAATTGGCAGACAATAGGAGGTAATATGCCTCTCCAGTTGGTCTCTATTTCCTGGCTGTGGATGTAAATAATGTCACAATCCGTCATTTGCCATTTTACTGATGAGAGGGAGAGTAAAAGGGGATGTATCACTCACGAGCACAAGGATGTAAGTGATTATGAGGCCTGAAGCCAAGGAGTTGATGGGTGAACGCACTTGAATCCAGCCTGGACCAAGACCCGACCTAGAACCTTATCCAGAGCAGTTATCTTGGGAAGAAGAATCCATTCCTCATCATCCAGAAGTCCCCCAAAGTGGGTGGGCAGTGCTCTGTGTCTGAAGTTGGTGAAGAGGCCCTGAAATATCTTTCTTCCAGATATCCCTGAGGACTTCTAAGTCCTTTCTCTATCATTCATCCATTCCCACCAAACCTCTATTCTCACGGAGCACCACTTTTCTGGATAGCCACACTAATCACAAAACGAGTCTCTGGCCAAAGTAAGACCAAAGTAATTATAACCAACAGTTATCTGTTGTCTATATAATGCTCTCTGCTGTGGCTTTCAGTCATGAGCTGTGATTTCAAAATGTGCCTGTCAGCAGGTTTCAGATGTCCTGGCCCCGCGCATCTTGAGCCCCTCCACGTGCTCACTACACCCGGCCCCACCGGCCTTCCCAGCTCCTCCTACACTACACTGACGCCTTTCAATTCACCCAACGCGTCAGGCTCCTTCCTGCCTCAGTGCCTTTCCTCTGCTTGCATATCCTTCCTCCTTGGTGGACAAACTTCTTTCTACTCAGCTTTCAGGTTCCTGTTTTCAAGCTCCCTCCTTGGAGTAACCTTCTGAGATCTTCCCCAGCCCAGATTAGGTCCCATATTTCATGCTCACATCATACTCTATATTTCACCTCCACAGAACTTACTCCTGCTGGGACTAAGTAATTACTCGTATGATGATGGGTTAATATTATCTCCATCATTAGACTGCACGCTTCATAAGGCAGGAACCAGGTATGTGTTATTTATAACTTTACCTCCAGGACTTATCATAATGCCTGACACATAGATACTTAATAAAAACTTATGAAACAAACACATAAGTTTAATTTTTAAAATTATAAATGTAATAAATGTCCACAGTAGAAAAATTAAAAAATACAGAAAGTATAGAGTTTTTTCAAAGTCTCTAATTTCACACTCAGAGAGAACTTCCATTAACAGTTTCTCTCCGCGGAGCGTCCTGCCTGTTTCTGCTCTAGTCCACCCTATCCAATCCTACCTTATATACCTTATATAAAGGTTTGTAATCAAGCTGGAGTCACAGTGTATAATTAGTTCTGATGATTTTTCCATTCAGCATTATATAAGCAACACAGACTGCTCTCCTTGTAAACATTTTGTTTTCTCTCCTTTAGGTCTAAGAGTACAAACACGAAGAAAGGGATATGATTCCAAATTCCCACTTAGACAGACATCCCAAGATTGAAATTCAGTTTTCACAATGAATTGGGATCACTGTGCTGGTAACACAGAGGTTAAGTTACCAGATGGAGCTTGAGTAGAAAAAAAAAATCATATTACTTTCCTCATCTCTGAAAACTGACCTTTAATAAATGATGAGGGTTTTAGGAAAAAATGTAAATGAAAGAACACAAGGGGGTTGTTTACATTTTTCTAAAGAATACTCAAAGTCCTTAGGGAACTTTTTCTTCACTGCTCCTTCATCTGTGGAGTTCATTATAACTGTAACAAGTTTAAGCATTTCTTGGGCTGTTTAAAATTCTGGTATAAAAAGATTGTACACATTTTATGTGACATCACATAGGCTAATCCCCAGAATGTTCACTCAGATGTGTAATTAAAAGATGGCTTATTTACATTTAAGATTTGTGCTGGAGTGTTGTGTAGGCATTTGCAATTAAACAGAGATATCATTTTGGTGTAAGATAAGACACACTAGCACAACCTTGATTTTTAAATAAAAATTCCCTTTAAATGCTATTTTGTCCAAATGTGGGAATGTGACATAAAAATAAAAAGCAAATGTCAAGTGGCATTTTGGGTCCTTAAGCTGGTTTCACAAGACATTAATCATTTACAAAACTAAAAAAAAAAAAAAAATCTACAGCCAGAGAAATCAGACACTAATGAAGGCTTCTGTTAATCTTGAACTTGTGACCTAAAGGTGAAAGGCCAAATTGTTTCATGCTTCATCTGTCTGGTCCATCTACACTGGACACAAATGACTTGTCTCAGATATGAATCTGATAAAAAGTATGTGGAGAACTCAAATAATGTATCCTGCTTATTAAATTCAAATTTTTCATTGGCAACAATTATACTGTATAGATCATTATACACACAATAAAATCCAAGTTGGGAAACTAAACTTCCCCTCTAAAGGGGATAAACCACATTCGGAATATTTTAGAAACAATGAACTTAATAACCCTTTATAAGCCTATTTCAATGTCAAATGCCCTATAATTTCGAAGTTGTGCATTTTTGTATTTACTTTAGAATACACAGGGTTAGATGCCTACCACATTAAAACTTGGTGGCAAGTACCCTTGACATGGGAGGAAACAAGAAAATTACAGCAACAATTACAGAAGTATATCCTCTTGTGGCTCATGTTAACATTGCCAAATCCCTGTATAAATCAGAACCAACTATTCATAGAATGTACCTGTCAGCAATATGCTACGTGACATATGGCTCTACTTAATCAAATATACAATTCCATTAAAAAAAAACAAAACTCAGAATATTCCTTCAAGGCACTGTGCTAGCCAGTCATTCACACTCTGATGTGGTTTAAAACATTTAAATATTTATGCACTGTATTTTATTTATATGTGTAGCTGTGTCTAAGAGAATATTTTTACCCTGTGAGAAAACTGGTATTTCTGAAGGTCATTTTGCAGTAGTTACTACACATGAATCCTCTTATAATGGCCCTGATACCAAGACAAAAATATCCTAGGTTTAAGTCCCCTATCAATGACTTTTATATTTTCTAGGTTTGTTTTTTATTAAATGCATTGTTCAAAATATGACAAAAAAATAGAAATTGGAGCCATGAAGGTTTTTTTCACATCGCTATTCGAACCAGCTGCAAAGATTTAGATCACACTAGCTCTTATTTTACGCATGTCCTTTGCAACAAGAAAACCATGGAATGCCCTTAAAAAGGAATTTTAAAATACAAAACAGATGTGTTATCTTCTTTCCCTTTGCTATTGTAGTGCCATGTTAGGTAATTAATTCCTTAGTCTTGTATAGGTCTTCATGCATATAAAGAAAAGTTTATTCCCATAAAAATTCTTATGTTAGAGAACTCAAGCCCCTCCCCCCTCCACTGCTCCTGTTCCCACATGAGGTCAGTGCAGGAGGAAGGACCACTTCTCTTGGGGAGCCAGCTCCACAGAAATGCATGTAACATACCCAGAATGTGGGGGAAAGCCTCAGCTTAAACAGCAACACAAACTTTATAGAAATACAATATTATACTGAATATCAGTAAGGGAAGCAGAAGTGATGTGTTCTTAAATCACTGAGCATATTATTATCCAAACACTCTGTGAAATGAAAATCCATTTTGAAGTGCTTTTTAACAAGGCAAAATGGCAGAATGATAGTAGGGGAACGACCAAGACCATCTTGTGTTCACCTATTTCCTCTCACTGCCTTTTCTCTTTGAAGAGATGAAATGCTTATTAGCACAAAAGCTCCCACAGGTCCTTCATGTCTGCACTGGATGCTTAGATAATTTGACACATAGCTAACTTGAAGCTTTGGCAAACTAAAGCCATAAAACTTGGAAAAAAATTTTGGGAATATGTTACTTTCCACACAGACGTGGTACATTAGTCACAAAAATGTGGGCATGGTCTCCTTTGCATGTGCAGAGAACCCATATTCTCCAAAGATTTTAAAAAATAACATACATCGCTTTGCCAAAACAGAGAAGGCCCCAAATATTATGGTGCCCATCAAATTCTTCCTTCTCTCACACTTGGGCTTATGCTTATTATTAGAAGTGATAACAGAGAGTGCCTAGTAAAAGCTCACACATGGGCAAACTGTAAACTGTTCTAGGATGTACATACCTGTTGCCAAGCTTGTATTGCAGTGTTTAGAGAATGAACCGCATGTTGCCCAAAGTTTACAAATATAGAATCAACTATGATGGTGCAGTCGAGCTGCTTTTCTACTGCATCGCTGGAAACTGCAATCTGTCCGAAGACACCGAAGGGTTTCACCAGGCTTTGCATCGTAACGTTTCTGCACTCCAGAAGTTTACAGTCTGCTTGAGTTGAGAACTGGATCTCCTGGCAGACAGAACTATTGTTCCACTGTCGAAGATACATGTGTGGTTCTTTCAAGGAAATAATCACGTACTCCAGTTCAGATGGCACATTTTTATCAGACACAAATGGCTTTAAGTATGGCGGTGGAGCTGTTGGGAAAACAAATAAGAAAAACAGCAACTGAGAAGATCCAAAGCTTTATGGAAATAAAGAGATGGTGTCTAAATTATTCACTTTTTGGTTATTGAATTCAATATTTAATGGTTAATAAATTTAAACATTCTCCTGAAGATATTACAATATTTGAATTACCATTTGATATTTGCAAGCAAAACTGGTTCGTTCAATCAGCAAGTCTCTTAAATACATATTGTCCGAAGGTTATATACAGTTTCACAGACAAACATTTGATCACAGAAACAATGAGCAAAATGAAGAGGAGGCAATATTAAGGAGAATTTATTTAGAAGTGCTCTGTATCTATCAACCACATCTCAAAGACAAAGTCATAACTCAAAGAGAGTTAGAAAAATCAGGTTAAACTCCATTTTTGCTGAAAAGGTAAGATGTTTAACAGCAGCTGTGTTTAGTTTTAATCTGATTATTTTTTTCATTTTTTCCATTACACGTAAGTTGAAAACTTAATACCTGAATCAAAATGTATTGACTAGAAAAGACTTTTAGGAATAATTATTCATGTAACATTAGCAAATACATAAAAGGCCACTTTTGGGGTATGGGAAAAGTTAATCTCTGACCGTACAAACTTGTAAAAATGCTAGTCCTTCAAATTATTGGAGAAGTTACTCATCTTTTGTAGAAGATATTCATGCTTTTAAAATCAGGTGATAGCAAGTATTTTTGGAATCTATTTGCCATTAATGTAATGGCTCAGGATAGAGAATACAAATAGATAAATTTCTTTCCAAAGGATCATAATTGATTAACAGTAAAAACCTGTAATTTTTGTAAGTTGCTTGAAAATTCCTATTGGAAACATGCAAAATCATGTCAGTTCAATACAATCAGTAACCTGTACAATAGTCCATGAGATGGTTCAAGAGGAAGGGGCACACCTGTTATATGAAATCGACTTCAGAATAACGTCTCCAGTGCTCACTGTTAGGGGAAGTGAATGCCGCTTCCATGAGTTTCCACCAGCACGTGGGTGGTGGTCAGCAGGGAAGGACTTTGGGTGGGGGAAGTGACTCAGCAATCACAGCACTTTGAAACATCACTAATACTATACTATAGAATGGAAACACCACCAAGCCTTTTTACTTTCTGAAAATATATTATCAGGGTAAAAACAGATGAATTGTGTCTTTAGAACGTACAAGACAAAACAGTAAGTATTAAGTGGATGTTATTCTGATGCTAAAATAGAGAGTACCTGTGCCTAGTTGATCAAAGTGATGACAAAGATGGAACTCCAGGTGAGCAAACTGGAAGGAAATGCAAAGAGATGGGACAAACCAGGGGGTAAAACAGGAGTCCACTCTGGTACAGGCAGCCAGGGCTGTTGGAGTTACAAGTTGGTCACAAGTGCTTTGAGAACCAGATTCACTTGCAGAGCTTTGGGAAATAAGAGAGAAAAGAAGTTCAATAACCTAAATGTCCCAATAGCATATAAATGAAATGTCTTTCTATAGGGTTTTTAAAGCTAGCACCCATAACCATATAGTCAATGTTATCAAATCTTTGTATTTAGTCACATAAATTAGTTGTTTTTAAACATTCACTTCATGTTGATTATTGCCCATGAGTTATTAGCAGGAAAATTTCAAAGTATTCCTCAAACCCCAGGTCATGCTGACCTAACCTGCAATCCAATTTCTTTCCATCCACATCTCATATACCTTATGGACAATTTGCTCCCACATTAGTTTAAAACCCACACAGTTCAGAGCATGACTCTGCTGTTCAAAAATCCAATACTTTCAGTGTCAACATAAATGTTTCACTTTTGCTTTACTTCTCCAGATTGTCCATATCCACATCCCCACATGAATTAGTACTCTTTATTGAATACCCACTGAATACTGTACTAAGTACCATAAAAGTTATGACCATGTCCAGAATATCCAAGGTCCCATGGGTAATTATACTGCACGAGTCCTCTCTTCACTTGGCCATCCTCTTAACACCATTTGATTAAAGGAACAGTGAGGGCATCTGTAGGAGGGCAGATGTCTGCACGCAGCGGCTGCTGGTGCGCACGGGGAAACACGCTGCCCAGCCGCCTGCCCCAGCGCCAGCAGGAGCACGAGAGCTGGGGCGTGCGAGGGACGAGGTGCATCCTCGCCATCTGGATGCTGAAGTGACGCTGCCCCATCCCCCTTCACCGGCTGCCACCCTCTTCTTTCCCAATCTAAAATTTGCTCTGCAGTCATGGTAGCCTGGCTCCCAAATCCACGAGGAGCCTAGAGAAGTAATGCTGTGATTTACAGTATCCTAGGGAGAACTATGACAGGAAAAAACTAAAGAAATAAATCCTTGATTTTCAAAGAACTCACAGTCTAACTGGTAATCTAAAATCTGCAGACATTTAGAAACATTACAAAACAGAACTACCACCCAGGAATAGGAGTCAGCAGTGCTGCCAGAGTGGAAACAGAAGAGGAACTCAGACGGTGTGGGGTGAATTGTGTGGGATTCTCAGAGTGTGAATCTTCAGCTGAGTTTTGAAAGAGGTTGTGGAAAAGCTGGTGAAAATGAAAGCTAGGAGCTTGGCTTGCAGTCGGCGCAGCCTGCCCAGAGAAACGGACCAGTTTTGACAAGATGTAGTCCTGCAGCGTGCCTGATGGGGTCTGTTCAGTCATGGCCTCCGCGCCTTGTAGGGCGATCTCTGTGGCAAGGCTGGAAAAGCACAAGAACTTGTTCTTCAGCTATAGGAATCTGCACCATTTCCACTGGAGTTACTGAGAGATGAGGGGCTACAGTGCCTGGAGACTCTCTATGGAAACTCCTTTACAACCTTGCCAGATAACCTTGCTCAGAAGCATCCAAACCTGGTGGAACTGTACCTTCATTCAAATAACATAGATGTGGTTCCGGAAGCCATTGGGTCCCTTGTAAAACTCCAGTGTTTGGATCTTAGTGACAATGCCTTGGAAATTGTTTGCCCAGAAACTGGTCGCCTGAGAGCTTTACATCATCTTCCATTAGCTAATAACCTGACTGCACTTCCTACCTCCAGAGGCTGGTGATTTGAAGGAGCTGCAGACACCAGACATTTCTACCAATCATTTGCTAACTACGTGAAGGCTTCACCCGTGCCTTTCTCCGCAGTACCTCACCGTGGACCGAGATCAGCCGTGGTGTGTGCCACGCCACCTGTGCCCGCTGCCCAGCCTCAGAGCTCTCCGTGGCTTGAAACAGTCTTGCTGTTTTGCCACTTGATTTACGACGACGATCTCAAGAACTACAAAATGTGTACGTGGATAACACCATTCACCTGCAAGGCTTGCCATCCTATCTGTACGATAAAGCCATCAGTGCAGAGACTGTGGTGCTCCCATCCAAGTTTTCCAAGCAAAGCTGCTTTCCTTTTTATCAGGGCAACTAACCATTTTCCTCCCCGCCCTGGTGAAGGCCACAGGGACAGAGAACAAACACATCCTGCCTCTGCAAGAGCTGGCCATCACACCTACCACCGTTTTCTACAGTTGAACTTTCTCTCCCATCTCATTACCCAGAAGTCTCCTGGAGCTGCTGCACTGCTCCCTGGGGCACTGTCACCAGCATAGTGAGCCCAAGTTTATAATTGTCTACCCCAAGCACTTTCCCTTGAGAGAGACGCCCATGGTGGAGCCTCGCCAGGGGAGGACAACTGTTAGTTGGGTGGCTGACTGCTGCTCCACCCAGTGTCTGCAGACGTTTGACCTACTGAGTTGATAAACACTAAAGAGCCTCAGAAATGTGACCAGCTTGACACTGCAGTTGCCTGCATGCTGTTTGTGCAGCAGAGAGACAGGAGCGTCCAGCCAGCGAAACAGGCCCTTACATCCTGTCCTGTTAAATGTGGGGAGGTCCTGCAGACCTCTCTGGAAGTGTCATGATTGAGCTTCAGCTGAAATGCCTTTACCCTTCCCCCAAGTTGGAATATATCCTCCCCAAAATTGAAAGAAAGTAAGAAAGCAAGCAAGCAAGGAGCATTCCAACATGTTTACTGAGTGTTTTACTTCAAGGAGGTTATAGTTTTGCGGTGGTATGTACTGCCATGTTAGTAAATCTCCATTGCATACAAAGAAAATACAAACTGGTGATCTGTGTTATTGACGAAGTGCTATGTGCAAAAAGGCAGTTAAGTACATTCTTAAAATTTTCTGTAAATAGTCATTCTAATCCAAATAGCTTTCTATAGAAGTTTATAGAAACTTCTATAGAGTTTATCTATAGAGTTACAAATAAAATATTTTATTGGCAAGATAAAATTAAAACATTTATTCAGAAAGAGCAACATTTTAGTTGTACATTTTTGAACTCCTTCACTTATGCCATGTTACGAAATTGTTAAAAGTAAGATAAAATATTAGTTAAAATATGAACTACAAGAAATAGTGAGTATACAATTTGAGGTTTATCTGAGGTATTTTTCTTGCCAACTACAATTTTTTATATTCTTGAGATTTTCCATGATTTATTTTTCTATCTCTTGAGAGTAGCAGACACTATAACATATTGAAAAAGGTTGCTGAAATATCATGAGTATATGCCATAATCTTTATTTATTACAAACTGATTAATTCTTCACTTTTCCTAAATGAAATGCACAAATCAATGGTTAAAAAGAGATATTTATAGGTATATTTGGTGTCTGCTAACATATTCTAGTGGTCAGCACTGTATCATTTAATTTTGAAATCATGACTGAAATGGTTATGAGGTTAATCTATATTTAAAAATTTAGACTTTTGCCCTGGCTGGTTTGGCTCAGCGGTTAGAGCGTCGGCCTGCAGTCTGGAGAGACGCGGGTTCGGTTCCCGCTAAGGGCACGTACCTCGGTTGCGGTTTGTCCCCGGCCCCGGTTGGGGTTGTGTGGGTGGCAACCACTCGATGTGTCTCTCTCACATTGATGTCTCTCTCTCTCTGTCTTCCTCCCTCTCTCCATCTCGCTCTATGAATGCAAAAAGTGTCCTCAGGTGAGGATTTAAAAAAAAAAAAAAAATTTAGACTTTCATTTAAAAATTTGAGTCATATCAAAATTAAAGTTTCTTAAACACAAAATAATATGGTATTTATAATCTCAATATACTTTAACTATATTTTGAATCAGTAAATTATATTTTTTGATTCTCAATTTTATAACTATCTACTATAAAAGTAGCATATATATGTTAACCTTTTATATGTGGGTTACAAATTGTCACAGAGCTAAACAGGCATACACGTGAGAGTAATGACCCTCTAGACACACCTGTAGCAGCTATATTTGTATAATTTCCTCAATCAAGTGCAACAGACTTTGGTCTGATCCAGATATCAAAAGGAAAAATGTAACTTATGAGATATGCAATAAACAGAAATAGAAGAAAGTAAAAATAGCTGCTAGGAGCGAGATCTCTCAAATAATCTACATTGAACTCAAGATTCAGTAGCTAGTTCAAATATCAATACATTCCTAATGGAATATCAAGTTTTAGAATAGTGGAAATATTCTAAACAGTGGAAAGTATGGCAGTAGTTTTACAAATTCACACCTTCATTTTATCCAAAGGGTTACTTATCAACTGTCCTGGGGGACTTATTGAGGGGTATCAATTATTTAAACAAGGAGTGTTTTAGGAAATCTAAATCCTAATTAATCCAGAGGCACTGTGGGGACCCAGGCATAATCTTTAAAGATTATGTCATTCTGGGGTGAACCCTTTTAGCACTGCAGGTACCTAATAATGATCTGAGTTCACTGATGAAGTCTTAAGCTTTTCTCTGGATCCCTCTGTGGGAATAAGAGTTTTATAATATAGCATAATATAGCACAGAGATTAAGAAGAGAGTGATTAGTCAGGGAATTTAGACGAAATGCTTGAGCTGCTATCACTTATATTGTAATCTTGGGCAAGTTATTCCATCTGGCTAAATTGGTTTTCTAATTTGTACAGTGAGTATAGTAATTGAACCTACTTTTTTTGTGTATTAAATGAGATACTGCAATATAAAAATGCTGAGCATAATGTCTAGCACTTTATAATAGAAAAAAAAAGAAATCCCTCTTTTTCTGGCTGGAAAACAGGGTTCCATACTGGCTATTCAGTTTAATGTTGGTGATTACCTTTAGCCCCCAGGAGGGATGTCACGTGATCACACTGCCATTCATCTCAATGTGGTGCTGTTCCTCCCTCAAACACTGGTTCACCTAAACTGTCTCCTGCCTACTGCAAAATCACGGCTGTCCAGGCTGGGACATTTCAAAAATGTTTCAGCTCTAAGTGAAAATAAGAAATGCACTTTTATTGTAGCCTAGTACACATCAAATCGAAGGAGGGGATATGAGGTGTACTGAAAATATGACACACTATGATATTTTTAAAATGTGGTAAAATACATATGACATAAAAATAACTATTTCAACCATTTAAAACAATACAGTTCTGTGGCATTAAGTACAATCCCACTGTTGTGCAACTTCCACCACCAGCATCTCCAGAATCCCCAACTGAAACTCTATACCCATTAAACAATTACCCCTCCCCCTATTCCCTGGCAACCACTATTTATTTTGTCTCTATAAATCTGACTATTCTTGGTAACTCATCTAAGTTTAGCTATATAATATCTGTCCTTTTCACACTCATATGTCCTATTTTATTTAAAAAATTCCAACTGCAACTGGTTAAATTGAGTTCACGACCCACTACTGGGTTGCAGCCTGTGGCTTACAAACAGGTAAGGACTGCCAGGCTTCGGAGAATAAGCACCATGACACAGAGCCTGAGTAGTACCATCAGCTGGAACTTAAGGTGAGACCTGAGGAGCACTGGGTGCCTTGGGGAATGTGTATGGGGAGAAGGGCAACCTGGCAAAAGGCCAGCTCCCTGGAGGGGTTGTTACAGAGTAAAAGACTTCAAAAAGACACTTGGGTAAAATACAAGCATTCCTTCTACCCAAGGAAGAAGAGGCAAAAACAAATTTGGCCCTAGGAAAGAATTTTCTGGATAAACTCTGGATTATATCACTGCATGACTAGAAACACAGGTGACAAAGCAGTTCCAAATGTCAAGATTTATGTCTGAATAGTCTATGAAAGACAAAAGATTGTTAAAAATGGTACCCAATGAATTTAGGTCCATCTAATAGTGCAGATCCTGGTAGCCCAGTGGAGGGGAACCATATCTAGAGTCCACAGTCACCTTCTGGTGGGAGAAAGTTCAACCCGAGGAGAGAAAAGAAACGATCCAAGGACTTGACCATCACAGTGCTCTTTCTTGGATTCCTCCACTATCTATCTAGGAAGAATCAAGGCTTTGGGAAATAAAAAGCATCTTTTCCTCACAAAAAGCTGTGGACCACTGTCTCAGGATTGCCAACTGTGAGCAGACAGTGACTTCTTTTATGGGATCTTTAGAGACTGAAGGGGAAAAAAAAAAAAAAATATATATATATATATATATATATATATATATATATATATATATCTCACATCCAAAGATAATAGTACTCCAAAAAACTCACCAGAGTTTCAATTTTCATTGCCTGAAAGCCACTTCTCTTTCCAGAATGCCTTCGTCCATGAACCAGCATTTGGTGGGGGGGGGGGGGGGGGGAACGAGTCCTTGTAGGAAAATGACCATGCAAGATAAGATGGACAACAGACCGCCACAGATGGAGCACAGGTGAACAGAGTTTTTAGTATGATCATCACATAAACTTGTAAAAGGATGACTGGACATATATATCAATGCTGCACAGTTATGATTGTGCTACATAATTGCCTGTAATTTGTGTGACTTTTCATATCACATACTTCTGGAGTTACCTATTTGAGGTAAGGATAAGAGGAGGAAACAAAGTTGAACGTTGTTCTGGTCCATCAGAAGACAACTGATTGATACTAAACCCAGGGAACCTAACACGGTGGCTCAAAGCCTGACAGTTAGGCCCACCATTCACTTTCCCTTGTTTCCCTCCTAGGATGAGTTACTGGGTAAGAAACTGTAAGTTCCAAATAGAGCGTGTGCTTGTTGGCTATGTTCTGTTTGCCCTCTAGATCCATTTCTGCCCTTTCCCACCCTTTTCTCTGCCCCTGGACTATATCAACAAGCTGCTTTGTCCTCTGGATTGTCCTTTGGTTGGGCCAATGGGAGATGCCCATAAGAGTAGAAAACAGAAGGAGAGTAGAGTTAGGGTTGTATTCCCCTGACTCCTTCTGGGCCATATCTCCATATATTGCTGTGCCCTTCTACCCAAAGCAGCTACAACCAGCTGCTCAGAGTTAGTTTTGGTAACGCTCCATCACCTGGCTCCTTCAGGCCTAACAGTGGGATAGTTCCCCAAGGTTCCCATCTCCAGCCCTTAAACCTGCCCATACTTTTGTAAATAGTCATTTCATTAAACTCTCCTCAATCACCCAGTTGGAGTGTGTCTTCTGTTTCTTGTCAGGAAGTAACCGATAAAGGGGGTTTATTTAGGCTTCAGCAATGGGTGTGGGCAAATACATATACAGGGTGGGGCAAAAGTAGGTTTACAGTTGATCATAGAAATGGATGAATAACTGCAAACTGACTTTTGCTCCACCCTGTATAAGATTAAAAATAAAGGAGCTGAAGTGGATATTTGATTAGGGCTTAAAGGCTGTATCCCTTGCTTCCAGTCCAGTGCACAAGCAAATAGAAGTCTCCTAAAAGTCAATACTATTGTGGAACCTAAGCTTGAAGTGACTCTACTTCAAACGCTAACTTAAAAAAAAAAAAAAAATCATTACCCACCATTCATTTTCATATGATCAAGCAAACCATTAGTTAAAGATAGTGCAATGTAATTATCACAAATATAGTGACTGAATTAAAGATAATATACCTGTACGGGATAAGCAGACCAGGGTTTAAGAGACTTAACCTTTTGTCTCTAGTCCTCTGTTGAAGACGACCTGCCACGGCTTGGAACTGGTCAGCACCTATTCATTCCTTAAGGTCTCAGCTCAGAAATCAGTTTCTAAGGCTAGAGAACTAGTTGGTGATAGAGTCAGGACTTAGACCCAGGTTTCTAACTTGAAATTCTCTATTAAGCAGTGTTTCTATTGACGTACATACAGTGATGCTATATCACTGAGCTGCCCTACACCACTGCAACTTTATGACAATTGTGGATGAAAGGCTTAAAAAAAAAAAAGCTTCATGGAAGTTATTTTTTATGAACTTCCTTTCAGTTATGTATAGTCTGATGTATAACCTTCTCAAATCACTAAAAATATTAATTATAAGACCACTTCTAAACATAGAAGTATCAAGTTTCTGTTCTAGATTTCTTGTGACAGAATACACTAGAGTGAACTATATCAGTTTCTTTCATAATAAAATATTGACATTTATCAAAGCACTGATGTTTTCTTTCTATAAATTGGATGAAATTTATTTATTGTCCATTCTGAAAAAAGTCTTAATAGTGTTTTATTATATTGACTTTTAAACCAACTTTTAAAATTAAATTTAATTGATATAAATTTCTATCTGAAAAACAGTTCATCTCAAACAATTTAAAGCAAGATCAATTGTGAAATATCAGGTAAGTTGAAAAATTCCAGGTGAGGACAAAAGATCTGTGCTTACAATGTCAAAAGCTTGGTGAAAAATTGCCTGAATTTGATTGTTTGCATAAATTTCCATTCCCTGACGGTTCTACATATCTGTAGTGTTAAGCTTACCACAAAAGTAATTTTTTTTTATTTTAATAATCCTCACTCGAGGACATTTTTGCATTTATCTTCCGATAGAGCGGGAGAGAGAGAGAGGAAGAGAGAGAGAAACATCGATGTGAGAGAGACACATTGACTGGTTGCCACCCACATGACCCCAACCGGGGATGGGAACAAACTGCAACCAAGGTACATGCCCTTAGCGGGGAACCGAACCAGTGACTCTCTGGTCCGCGGGCTGATGCTCTAACCACTGAGCCAAACCGGCCAGGTCCACAAAAATAATTTTTATGAGTGTTTCAGATTTAGGGGAATTAACCTTGTCTAAAATGCTCTTTCAATGACAAAAATGAATTCTTTCATAATTTGAATCAATAAATGATTTCTAACTTGACACTAAATTTCATTATCCATAGTTCTATTTTCTGAGGTTTCCTGGCTTCTAACTAGGTAACCTATACTTAGATTAGGCAATCTTTCCATCCATCTGCTAATTCTCACAGGATGGGTGTTCTTTTCACTGCCGAATTACATATAGGTAAAATCAAGATCCCTTTCCTCTAATACATTTTTCACTAGTTGTATATTACTAGGTACCCTACAGGTAGTTATTTTTAAAGAGCTCAAATGACCTAGAAATAGAATGTATAAAGTATGAAACATATTATTATTAAGCATATAAAGTAATCAATTAAAAAGACTGTGAGGCCACAGACTAAAATGTTAAGAGGTTATTTCATTGTGATATAATTATGTATGGAATAGTTTCCTCCCAAATGTTCTTCAATAAATGTAAATTATTATTAATTAAAAAGAGAGAACACATTCACAACTCTATATAACATAAAGTAGAAATCAAAATACCAAATAGTGTGCCATGATTACAACCTTGTAAAGGCATATAATAATGAGCAAAAATAAAGGTAACAGAAAAATCAGTTGATTCTCAGGGTTTTGGAATGGTGGATTCTTTTTCTCTCTGTTAGTGTCAGATGATGTTTGGGGGGAAAAAGGAGGGATTATATAAAAGGCATAAGATAATGCTAAAGCCAACTCATCAGGAGAACTGGAAGTCAGGACATTGAAAATGATGGACAGCAGGACGGGCATAGGCTCACGTAATATCATATGGTCAAGAAACTGTTCCACTGAGTGTGATGCAGTCACTTCTTTTATGGGAGCATCAACAGAAAATGCTAAAAAAATAGGTTGCTGCAGTCGTTTTTTTCCTCTAATCTCAGTTAGTGGATGTATTAAGTAGGCAAACACTGGGAATGCAGACAGTCTGGCCCCTTTTTTGCCACTAACCAGATATCCTGTAGGAGGTGTGGAACAGGAAGTTCTGGACACCTGGTTCAGAATACCTGAAGTCTATAGCTCTAGAGAGTCATTATGGCCAAACAGATTCTAGAGCTGAATAAAAGTCTGGCTATTTGAAATCCTTTGGGTATGTTATTTCAGTTAGCCAAGTTTTTCTAATGTTTGGAGGTTTGTCTTTTAAAGTTATTTTTAAAACCACTTAAGGAACTATTTCCAAGATTTATCTTTTTTAGAAGGAGACAATTCAATACATTTAGCTATTTGTTTTTTTTTTCAATTCCCTAGGGTTATCATTACTCATACTGATCACTGTATCATCACGAGTCTATAGCGGTGGCCCTGGCTGGTGTGGCTCAGTGGTTAGAGAGTTGGCCCATGCACTGAAGGGTCACAGGTTTGATTCCCAGTCAAGGGCATGTACCTAGGTTTCAGGTTCAATTCCTGCCTGTGGGAGGCAACTAAATGATGTGTCTCTCTCACATTGATGTTTCTCTCTCCCTCCCTCCCTCCCTCCCTCCCTTCCACTCTTTTTAAAAATCAATGAAAAAAAATCCTTGGGTGAGGATTAACAACAAAGAAACAAAAAAACACTAAGGGAAAAAGAGTCTATTGAGGTGTGCTGAGACAGCACTACTTGAGGGCACAAGACAAGATTGCGACCACTGCCTCCTAGTACAATGACACTATTCCATTTTCAATGAGTTACCTTTGGTCATCAGCTCCGTTTTGACTGCTGTTTAAGACAATTCTCCAAAGATCCGAGGATACCAGTTTCTTCTGGTCATTCACAATGTTGATATCTGGCAACTGCAGTTCACAAACTTTGCTTTCAGACAGACTAAATTCTCGAAATGCAACAAAAACCTTCTGGAGTTCATCCCAGTATTCCAAACTGCAAGGGATCTATATTAAAATAAAAAAGATTTTAGAGGGTGCAAATAGAAACTACGCTTCTATATTGGTTAAAATGCAAATGAAACCTTCATAGATGTTACAACATTAATAAGACTTTTAAAAAGGGATAAGGTTGTGAAAGAAAGTAGTTTATAATTTCTCTAGAATGAATACTTACATTCATGTTGTTTACCTATTTTATTTTAAGAGACCCATTCAAGAATATGTGAGCTTTTCCAGCGGTGACGCCCTCCCTACAACAACGTGCCTCTCCCTAAGGCTCCCCTTCATCCCTCCACAGACCAGGAGAAGAGGGAACACAAGAAGCAGTGCCCATGCAGAGCACCAATTCCTAGTTCATGGATATGAAATGCCTGGTATGCTGGAAAGGCACCACTGTCTTTGGCCACGCACAAACGGTAGTCCTGTGTGTAGGCTGCTCCGCATCCTCTGTCGGCCCACAGGAGGAAAAGCAAGTCTGACAGAGGAGGCTCCTTCAGAAGGAAGCAGCACTAAAAGCACCTGAATCAAGGTGAGTCAGGAACCATCCCAGTAAACACATTTTGGATGCAAAAACAGAAAAATATGTGAAAACAGCCAAGAAAGTTTCTAAATGAAAGAGAAACAATGAGGAACAAATTGTACCAGGTATTAAGTGTATTATAAAGCTATAGTAATTAAAAGATAACACTGGAGTAATACTACCCAAATGGATTAAAAGACTAAAAAATAGTATAAGATGTAAGTGCCGATAAATTTTAGTATGTAATAAAGATGCCATCTCAAACAAGTGGGGGAAAGAGGTTGCAAGTACTGACTAGCCATTTGGTAAAAACAAAGTGGGTCCCTACCTTATTCTTGCATGAAAGTAAATTCCAAAATGATGGAAACATTGAAGGCTAAAAACTGAAACGTTAGGAGGAAAAAAAATTAGTTGATATTTTTATCATAATAGGACATCCTTTTCCATGTATGGCATGAAACTCATGGATGTAAAAAAATCATAATTGATAAAATCAAATTTAAAAAACAAAATAGAAGTAATAGTCAATGATAGACCTAGGAATAGGAGAGAGCTCTTATAAATCAATAAGAAAATGGTAAGTAAGCTATAGAAAAAATAAGCAATGGCAGTTGTTGGAAGAGGCAATTAACCATTGGCCTTAAACATCCCTGCGTATTCTTATTAGGTATGCAAAGGATGCAAGGCCCTGAAAGCTGTTAACTGGGGCCACTTCTCAGGCTGTGTTTGCAGAGAGCAACCTTGCGGGATGAGGTAGTCTGTCTAGGACAAAGAGCAGACGTGCTTTAAAAGAGGTGAATTCGACAAGCTACATGTTCCCCCGCTGTGTCACATATCTACTCTATGCATAACATCCCCTGGACTTGGGGGCAAGAGAAACCAATGCAAACATGCTGCTCATGCTGCTTGCGAGCAACAATGTTGTTTGTTTCTGACCCAAGAGTTTTTTGTCTTCCGCCAGCATCCACGAAACACTGGCAGGCAAATTTATTAGCTTGCACAGGTGAAATCCCATACACTGAGAGCAATTAGTTTACATAAAAATATGACCAGCTTGTAATCATGAAAAGATACTCAACTTCACTAATACTTAAAGAAATTCAAAGCAAAGCAATAATGTAATACTTTTATTCATTAACTTGACAGTTTTGAAAGACTGACAGTTCCCCATTTCTGTAGAGGTATGAGCAAAGAAGGCCAAGGGAGGGGGAGGTGGGGGTGAGTGGAGGTGGGCAAAGGGGCAAAAAAGGGGGACACCTGAAATAACATCAACATTAAACATTTTTAATAAAAAGTACATTTCTACACCATATTTTTGCAGAGTAATTTGGCAATATCTATTAAATACTTGGAAATACACATCTAAGAATTTGTTTCACAGAGATTCCAGTGCAAGTGTGTGTGTGTTTGTGTGTATGTTATATTTAATAGTACTGTGAGTATTAGGAAGTATTGGAAACAACTCAAACATCCATAAATAGAAGATTAAATATAACATGTAGATCTATCAAGTATATAATAGCTTGAAGTTACTCTACATATAACATTTATATAAGCAATGGATTACAACCACTCAAATGAATAAAGACTATCTATATATACTAACATATAAGACATACAAAATATATTATTACATTAAAAAATAAGTTTTAAAATAGAACATGTGGTTGATCCCATTTGTCTTAGAAATAAAATAAAACAAGACGGCCCCGATGTGTTTCCTCTCTTGGAAGTATTCCCTAATTACCATCCTCAGAACTGATCATTGCTTCTCTTACGCCACTTCTATGTCTAAGACACTCCTCAATCATAGAACTCATCACACTCTGCAGTTCCTTATTGACATGTTTGTCCACTTTAGATGGCTCTGAGATCTTTGATGCAAAAATTGCACATTATTTTAAAAAATACTCTTAGCATCTAACAGTTTGGGGGACATCATAGGATCTTAATAAAAGCTTCCTGAAGGAACAGATTTCTCTTTAACCTTTCTTTCCTTAATAATGATTCTTAATCTTTTAATGGGGATACATTTTACCTCCACCTATAAGGAAGTTTCTTTTCTTTAAAGGAACTTGAGCATCCATGTGTGAAGAGGTGGGAGATGGGAGGAAGGAGAACATATGCAAAGAGGCTAACTGTGATGAAACAGAGGCTAATGTTCTGGTCAGTAACAAAGACAAGTAACATATCCATAGTATTGCACTTGCAGCTACCATTTCTTGAAATTCTTCTCTTGCTTTCCATGACATCCTTTTTCTAACTTTGCCCTCTGGGTCTTTGTTCCTATATCCTCCCGCAGCTTGAAATACCCTTAGACTCTCTAGTTTCTTGTTGTCTCATGTTTAAATCCTTCCCATCTATCAAGGTTCAAATGAAATACCACCTTCTTTCTGTCTTTTCACTTCCAGATGGAAAACTTCTCTCCCTTTTCTGAACTCCAACAGTTTTTAAAAAATGGGAATCTGCTTCATAACTCTTATCACTGTATACCTCATGTTACAGTTATTTCTATATATAACATCTTCTCTGGTAGACACATTCCTTGAGGAATGATTTCTATTTGGCTAAGCTATGGATTTTCGCAGCACCTGGCAAAGCGTATACAGTGAATGTTAAAAAAAAAGTTGCTGAATGAATAAATAAATAATTCATGAATGAATGAATGGGTGAATCACATACTGGGTGATTCGGCCCATCTCTGACACATTAAAAATTCTCCACAAAGAAGTACAGAAGATGAAAGCATGAACTTTGGAGTCAGAGCTAATGAGATTCAAATCCTAGTTCTATTAGCTATGCATTCTTGGGCAAACTAATACTTTAACATTAGTTCCTATACCTCTAAAAAGGGGGAAATAACAGAACTACTCTCATGATTATTGTGAGGACTGAATGAGACAAAGCATTTCATTTAATACCACATCCTAAAAGCTTAAGAAATGTTAGTTATGAACTATTTATCCTTCTCATGCTCAAAGAACACTTCTTTTTTTTTTGTTTTACCCTCACCCGACATTTTCCCATTTTTTGTTCAGACAGAGTGGGAGGGAGAGAGGGAGAGAAACATCAATGTGAGAGAGACACATCGAGTGGCTGCCACCCGCACGACCAACCAGGTCCAGGGACAAACTGCAACCGAAGTACATGCCCTTAGCGGGAACCAAACCCGAGTCTCTCTGGACCGCAAGCCCACGCTCTAACCGCTGAGCCAAACCGGCCAGGGCTCAAAGAACACTTCTGAAGTGTGAATGTTATTATCAGAATTAGACAGGTTGTAATTAAGAGTCCTGTTTGTTAGGTTTCCTAACAATGGGTTGGACTTGGAAGAGAATAAACCTTGAACCTGGATTTCAGAAACACTGTATCATAGTTCAGTAGTTTTCTATTGCAGACCTATGAAAATGTGTCCCTTCACGCTGGCTACGACTTGAGAGATAAAGGAATATCTTAATTGCTTAAGTCCTCTCTGGACTTCCTGTGACTGCCAGTGAGTCAGTTTTCGGCTTAGGATACTCATAACCAAAGGTGGATAAGATGTGAGAAGTCGTGCAAGACATATGTATAAGAATATAAAAATTTCAGTGGAAGAGGGCAAATGAGTTTAGGAAAAAAGCATATTTAAGGTACTTATTTTAAAATACAAATAATAGAATGTAAAGTTCAAAATTACCTTCTTGGTAGAAAGGTTACCCAGAAAAGGGTGAAAAAAATATTTGTTTCTGGTATTGTCTCCAGACGTTCTCCATTAAAATTAATACATAATAGCTTATGAAAATTAGCTGTCACATTGGGAAGCAGAGTGGGGCCTTAAGGAAAAAGTCCTAGTAAGTTTTGATGTACAAGGCGTGGGTTGGAATAGGTCCATAGCATAAGGCAATCCAAGCTGGGAACTATTGTGGGAAGCCATTGGCAGTTTAATGACAATTAAAGTGGATTGTACCAACACTGGGGCTTAGAGAAAGAAGAATTGAGAGAAATCAAAAAGAGAGATTTGGAAGAAAACCAAATAAAAAACTTTATTTAGTTCACAACTTTGTGTGAGGCTGGTTCTGTGGTTACATACTTCATTTGGAACATTCCAGGATATTCTGGAAATTCAGAAAACAATAGAAAACTACTAAATAAATACATCCCCAAATATGCCAGTTATGTGTTTGTCAGGATTTTCCTTTATACACCCTATTTTCCTTGGTTAATAAAGGGTTATTAATAAATTCACTCCAAATGAAACTTCTGTTGAAAAAATTTTAATTGTATGCCTATAAGTGCATTTGCAAAACTCACATATTAACTGTTTTCCCATTATAAGACTATATTTATCTTCAAAACTTCAAAAGAAAAATTAATAACACTGAATATAATTAGTATTTTAAAGGTAACCTTAGTCAATTGTCCATGCAAATATATTGAGCCATAAATATATAAACCTTATAGATATAATTTTTGTATTTTCTTATTTCTCCATCATAAAAAAAAATCCTGTTGCAGGCCCACCTGACCAAGAGCTCCTGAGCACCTCTCCCTGGCCCCCAAAGCCATAAAGGTGTCAGCAGGCATTCCTCAAACAAACAAACAAACAAACAAACAAACAAACAAACAAACAAACATCTTGTTCACACAAAATCCTGGTCCTTCCACTTGAATCACTGTTCTAAGACCTTGAGCAACCTATTCAATGACTCTGAGCCTCAGTTCCCTCATTCATGACATGTAGGAAATAAAACCATATTCTTTTTAGGCCACATTGATGATTTTAGGCTTTAATAAAGTCAAAGGGATATCTTTGAAGCGTTTGAAGCAAAGAAGTTAATGCAGTCAAATTTATGTTTTTAAAACCTTTGGATACTGTGTAGAGATTATTGTTAGGATTAAAAAGGGCGTGTGGAGGGGGAAGTGGGGGGAAAG
Source organism: Tadarida brasiliensis (assembly GCA_030848825.1). Taxonomy (NCBI): domain Eukaryota; kingdom Metazoa; phylum Chordata; class Mammalia; order Chiroptera; family Molossidae; genus Tadarida; species Tadarida brasiliensis. The sequence goes on along the minus strand of CM061272.1, from coordinate 40,571,050 downwards.
AGAGGAGACATCTGTAATACTCTCAACAACAAAGATTGAATAAATAAATAAAATAAAAATAACTAAAAAGGGCAAGCGTGGATGTGAAAAGAGCATTTGGAAGGCTTGTACAGTGGTCTAAGCTGGAAATGTAGAGCTTAGCATACGGTTGGTGGCAGTAGAGTGGTATGTAGAAGACTCTTAGGATATAAAACTTTGATGACTGATTAGATATGAGAAGAGGGAGGTGTCAAGAATCATTCCCAGGTTTCTGGTTGAAATCACTGTGTGGATGGATGTCATTTAGTGGGATGGGTAAGACTGACTTGTCTCGCTGGGGAGTAGCTTTGTGATACATGCCGAGTGGAGGAGGGGAGATCGTGAGTTCATGTGGAAATCCTGAGTAAGGAGCTGGTTATTCTGGAGAGTGGGAGGGGAGTTACCTGTGTTGACATATAGTTACAGGTTGGTCCAGGCTTATCCTTTTGTCAGGAAATGGAAGGTCAGACAGCAGCAAAGTTTAGGGTATATATTTGCAAGAGGGTGCTTTAAATGATGGATTAAGAATACAAACTAGTTAAAGGGGATGTGAAAATAGAGTAAGATGGTGCACAGGGAGAAAGCAGAGAACTATAAGTTTATGTATAGTTTAATACATGAATCCAGTAGGGCTCGGTGAGTAAGCAGGCTGGAGAGGTTGAGAGACTATAGGACTAAGAGGCTGGAATGAACAATTTAGGAGGCAGAGCACTGCTAGGTGATGTCAGGTCCAGTGCTGTGTGCGGGAGTGGGTAGTTAGATGGAGTGGAGGAGGACAGCAGTAGGTGAGGAGAGATCAAGCTGTGGTTTGGCTGGGTCATCTGCATGGATGTTGATGGCAGTGAAGAAAAAGGTTGCGAGCCATGGGGCAAAGCCTTCTGAGAAGGAGAGAATGTGATAAAAAAGAAGATGCAACAAAAAGGGTGAGGATGATATAATCAGATGCAGTGAGTCTAGAAGAAGCAGAAGGATTTTATAGGAGGGTAGAAGAATAAAGGCAAGTGGCATTGGTGAGCAAGGAGAACATCTCATCTCTCAACCAAGGGGATCCAAAAGAATAAACAGCCTCCATCTCAGAGGGTTACAATGGTGCAGAGAGTCCCAGGGGACAGCAAGACTTCATTTAAGCAAAAGGGATAGGTGAAATGCTTGAAGAAGAGGTTGATATTTAGGTGAGTTCACTAATCACAGAGCAGGTGTTTCGGAGGGTTCAGTGGAAGAGTCTGGGAGGTAGAAGAGGAACGAGTTTGGTGGGAGGAGGACAGAGGGATACAAATTGGTATCTAGACAACAGAGGATAGCTCTGGCCAGTTTGGCTCAGTGGTTAGAGCGTCGGCCTGTGGTCCAGAGAGACCCCGGTTCGGTTCCCGCTAAGGGCATGTACTTCGGTTGCAGTTTGTCCCCGGACCTGGTTGGTCGTGCGGGTGGTAGCCACTCGATGTGTCCCTTTCACGTCGATGTTTCTCTCTTTCTCTCTTCCTCTCTCTCCCTCCCACTCTATCTGGGCAAAAAATGAAAAAATGTCCTCGAGTGAGGATAAAAAAAAAACCTACTATTAGACAACAGAGGATAAGTCTTATAGTTTGGGTGGTGACTAGGAAAGAGGGAAGCAAGGCATGTGTTGGAATTGAGTTCTGATTTAGGAGGGGTAGGGGCAATGGTGTAATTCTAAAAGTAGCCTACTGCTCCTTCCTGAGGCCTGGTTTGCATTCTGTGTGTTCTCTGACAAGTATTCTGAAAGAACTCCAGCTATTTCACCAATAAACTCATAGCACAGAGTCTGGTTTGTTATGTGCTTAATAAATAGTTTTAAAATTAATCAATGCAGATAGGGGCTGTAAAGGTAATAATCTTAGCTTCTTTAACAGTCTTCTGAAAGGTTTATTTTATATACTGAACCCTCCCATCAAATTATTTTGCAATCACACCTACTTTTTAACAAACTTTCCATTAGCTCACTAATCTTCCTTTCCCAGTGAGAAGTTGACATTGCCCAGCTAATCTCTAGGTTAGTAGTAACATAATTAAACTAAAAATCTAGTGCAGTCATATTGTGTTTCATATGGTAGCAATTAATTATTCTCAAGGAATAATTCTGGGCTCTACTTTGTGTGATCTATTTAAAATAACTTTATTATGTGCTTTTAGGTTTGAAAGAGATGATGTGAATGATCTTTAGTTTCATATCTATAACTGAGGATTTATTATTAATGCCTGCATGGAATAACTTGAAGGAAAGATGACTATTCCAAGAAAGTCTGGTTGCCAAAAAATAGTTTAGAAAGCCTGAATATCTAGTACTGAGTCATGAGAAGTGGGAACAAGTAAATTGGCTTCACTGGAAAACATTCCACATGTAACACATGGTACATTTCAAATGACTGTCAAGATTATATATATTTTTATTACATTTTGTTTTCCTATGCATTATTTGACAGGACCTAAAAATTAGCCAGCCATACATAATAAACTGTACTCTAAGCATATGTGGTCTCTGCATATGAATATATTTTAGGTTGTATATCTGCCAGTTGGTAAGAGCACATGTATTTTTGCATTTAAAATGTTATTCCACAATTTGTTTCCACTTGATGGCTAATTTGGGAAGATTTGCATGTGTGTTGGTGATTTAAAAATATTTTTGGTACAAAGAATATTTTGGCACTTAATTTGTTTTTATTACTTAATAGTACTGCCAAGACTATTAGCAGGGTTGCAACTGCCCATCTGTCTTCATAGATAAAAGCTTTGATTTCTTTGTGCAGGGGCTGCTGAAGCTGGGCCATTACCCCTTTGCCCACTCAGTTCCACTAAGCAAACTAGGCAAAGGATACAGAGGAAGTGTCTTCCCTGTATTTATGTGCACAATAAAAAGCAGGTAGGTAGAGACAGAAGAGATCTAGTAAGTGATGTATTTTATCAGTTTGCTTCAATTGTCCTTTCCTTTGTATTATGACAAAATAGAGGTAGCTGACTATGTAGGGTTGGTCAGTAATGAAAGCTGGAACTTCCATTCAGGACTATGTTATTAAAGCCTGGTTACAGCAGAGGATACCATCTTTATCACTCCTCCCACCAGATTTCCTGGGTCACCAAGTCAACAGGTGATTACAGTAGGGGGAAGAAAAACTGCTTTTCCCCCATGTTTTTGGTAGTAGCAGTAATAATACTGATGGCAGCTGTGGCAGATGAAACTACCCTGTGAATAGCCATTTACAATTTACAAAGATTGTTCTTATACGTAGTCATAGTGATGAAGATATGATTATCATTTTACAGATAGGTTAACTATGGCTTAGAGAAGTTAGGTAATATGTTCAAGATTACACATTTAGTTAGTGGCAGACCTTTTGGCTATAAATCCTAAGCTCTTTAAACTAATTACCTTTCGATTAAAGAAGAAAAATAGACCCCATAATGTGTCATTTACAATTTCCTGTTCCAGTTCCTTTAAAGTGGATTCTTAGGAAGAAATCTAAATGCAGAACACATTTTGATCCTTATTATTCATCCCAGGCATTTATAGTTACTTAACTTGACAATTATTTTTTCTCTTCAGCAGGCTTTTTCTTTCAGCACGTTGAATATGTTAACCCTCTGTCTCTGGCCTCAGTGGTGGATGATGAGAAATTAGCTGTTAAACTGAATAGCCCTTACATATGATGAGTCGTTTCTCTCTAGTTGCATTCAAGGTTGTCTTTTGACAGTTTGAGTGTGTTTGGTGTAGAAATCTTTGAGTTTATTCTATTTGGGATTCATTGAGCTTCTTAGATGTGCAGACTAATGTTTTTCATTAAATTTGGCAAGTGTTCAGCCATTATTTCTTCAAATATTTTTTCTTCCCCTTTTTTCTCTTCTCTCCTTCTAGGACTCCCATCATGTATACATTGATACCCTTGATGTTATATTCCACAGGTCTCTGAGGTTCTGTTCATTTGTCTTCATTCTTTTTTCCTCTGTTCTTCAGATTCAATAATCTCAAGTAATGTATCTTTAAGCTCACTGATTCTTTCTCCTACCTGCTCAAATCTGTTGTTGAACTCCTCTAGTGAATTTTTCATTTCAGTTACACTTTTTGAATCTAGGGTTTCTATTTGGTTCTCTTTCTCTTTATAATTTCTATTCTTTGTGCTTTTGTTGATTAGTCTAACTGCTTGGTTAGATATCATTTTCATATTTTCCTTTAGTTCTTTAGACATTGCTTTCTTTATATTTTTGAACATATTTAAAATAGGTGATTAGCCCTGGTTGGGTAGTTCAGTTGGTTAGAGTGTCATCCCAATACACCAAGGTTGTGGGTTCAATTCCCGGCCAGGGCACATATAAGAATCAACCAATGAATGCACGGATAAGTAGAACAAATAGATGTTTCTCTCTTTCTCCCCTCCTCCCCACTTCCTTTCTCTCTCTAAAATTCAATGAATAAATAAAAATTAAAAAATTAAAGAAAATATAAAAATAGGTGGTTAAAGTCTTTGTCTAGTAAAGTCAACATCTGGGTTTCTTAGGTACAGTTTCTACTGATTTCTTTTTTCCTGTACATGGCCATACTTTCATATTTCTTTGCAAGTCACATACTTTCTTGGTCAAAAACTAAACATTTTAAATGATATAAAATTTCATTGTATTAGTTATATAATAAAATAGTAATATCATTACCTATATTATCATTATTATATTATTAATAAATAATGACAACTGTGGAATTCTGATTGTATCCCTTCCCCAGGACTTCTTGTCTTTGCTATTTGTTGTAGTTGTTGGTTTTTTTGGGTTTGTTTATTTTTTAGTGTCATTTATGAATTGACTCTAAAAAATATGTATTCTTTGTCATATGGTCACTGCAGTTTCTATTCAGTGAGCTTAGTGGTCAGTTAATGATTAGACAGAGATTTCCTTAAAAGTTTGGAGCTGGGGGTGGTGGTGCTCTGTGTGTCTATTGAGGCAGGCCCTCAACTCTGCTTTAGCTTTCCCTTCCTACTTGTGCAGAGCCTTAAGATCAGCCAGAGGTGACAGTGCAGGACCTTCTCATGTCAGTCAAGCATGCACATAGCCCTGGGCAAGGGCACAGCCATGTGCATATGTATGCTTTTCTAGTTTCCCAGGAATTGATGGAGCTTTCAAAGCTTCTGTGGACATCTTGTTCCTCAACTCTTCCTTTTAAGCTTCTTGGCTAGCTTAAAAGTGTATCTGTTATCCTCTGCCTCAAGCATCCTTTAAATTAATTTCCTCAAATTCTTTCTGACTTCCACCCCTGGGGGTGGTGGAGGGAAGGCTTTCACATTAGAACATTTCTAGTTGATAACTTTTGAAAACACAATCATTGTGAAACTCTTATTTAATTAATAGAAATTATTTTACCTCATTAACTAAGTAAAAGCATATACTGCATTTACAGCAATGTCAAGGTGGTGATAAGACCAAGTATATTCCCCAATGGAGAAAGCATTGGAAAGATTACAGGTAGATAGGTTCAAGAGTTTTCAATTGAAGAGTGGAAGAGAGTAGGTAAGTGGATAGTTCAGAAACAGAAAGTGAGGTCTGCGCATGAAATAATGGATTGATGGGTGACTGAAAGAGACCATGTATATGTAGAAATTAGGATAAACAGCAATATAAACATTAAAACCTAGTAAGGTAAAAAACAGCTTTGCCTCTATATCATACAGAAAAGTTTTCTATTTATAATTGCGATTGGACTTAACTGTCCTTTAAAACATGAAGAACACTTCTTATAATCACTTATTTATAACAGGAGAAACATATTCATCAAGCAAAATCAATGCAAATAAGTAGAGATACTTTTCCATAGTTAATACGTAAAAATAAAATATATTTTGATAATGGCATTTGTTCATTTTTTTGGTATGTCTATTCCAAAGTATAAATCTACCATTTAACAATGACATAAAATACAAGTATGTTTGCAATCTCAAATGTTTTAGCTTATATTATTTCTTTTTATATGTATCTGCTTTTTAGTTGATTTTAAAGAAGGAAAAGAAAGCTTCTATACATCTTCAACTAATAGAAGCCACACATACAAAAAAACTTAAAATATTGGAACCAGTTGAGAAACCACAAGTATTCGAATGCAGGAAATCATGATTTTATAACATTTTAATGTGATCTACTCTTGGGAAACAAAGTTAACCAAACCCTATTTCTGTACAGGAAATATTCCAGCATACAGTTGTAATACATTGTGGTGAAGTGGCACAGCTGCAGTTTTCACCTGTAATGCCCCACTGGTATTGTGGCTTACTGCATTGCATCAAGACTGCTTTCCTGTCCGGAAAACCCTCTAAGTACAAACAAGACTCTAAGTCCTGATTTGATTTTCCCTTGGTATCAGAATATGGTAATTTAAGAGCCCTGAGAAATACTTTTAGCCTTTAAAAGGAAATATATAACATTCTTTTATTGGGATCTATATTAGGATTGGTTTTCAAAAAACTTAACATATGACCCAGTTATCTTATCAATTTGTCGAGCTACCAAATTTCAAGCAAATGCAGGTGTGTAATATGACATCTTTCAAAACAATATTTTTCCTAAAAGAGAAATCATAAATATATATTAAGAACTTCTGAGTCAAAACTAACTTACAACAGGGGCAACTTTACTTCTGTATGGTTTCTTTTAATGAGACTACAAACCCTAAACTCAATATTGTGTTCTCGTCTCATTTCTAATTGTTCAGGTATTTTATTCATTTGTAAGAAACAGTCAAATATATATGACATATTGTAAACAGCATTAATTGGGAATCAGGAAGAGCTTAATTCTAATCTAAATTTAGTTACTAACTAGTTTTGTCACCTTGAGTTGAAGTCACTTATAACTGATCTGAGCTCAATTTTCTTATCCACAAAAAATTAGGATGGGATAAGATTACTTTAGCTCATTCCAACTCTTAAAATAATATATAAATATAAGATTTGCTTTTCTAAGTCTGTATTTTAGGAAGAAAGTTTATATTTTAAAGTGTATGCTATATGCCAAGATTTACATTATTTTATTCAATCTTAATGGTAATTCTGTAAGTTAGTAAGAATATATCCATTTTATGGATGAAGACAATAAATCTCAGAAGGGTTAAACAACTTGCCAAGGAGCTGCAATGATAATAAGTTATAGAGCCTGGACTGTTGGATGCTAGAATCCAGGGAGCTCATTCATCTCATTATACTGACTCCAGTATTTTAGTTGCCTGATGGTAGCAGGGTTTCAAAAAATATGCAATCTGACAAATAAGCAATACTCATACACCAAATACTCACACTGTGATAAGTTCCTTACGACTATTTTTAAAATTTAAAAAGTTAAAATACAGTAACCATTGATATCAGCTCTTAACAGCCCTTTATAATAAGAAAGAGAACTACAGTACAGATAGGGTAACCCTTAATAATTGGAAAGAATCAACAGAAATTACAGAATAACTTTTAAAAACCTGAAAATATTTTATAACAAAAAGAAGGCTTAGCGTATTTTATAAAGGCTTGTCATGAAGTTCAATCTTTAGACTACCTCCAGCCCTTTTTGATAAAGGGATAGATAGCAAACATTTGACGCTTTGTGTGTATATGCTCTCTGTTGCAACTTTGCCTATTGTAGCATGTAGATAGTACCTAAATGAGTGTGTCTGTGTTCCAATAAAATTGTATTTACAAAAACAGGTGGTGGGCTGGATTTGACCTGCAGGCTGTAGTTTGCTGATCCCTTGAAAAGTGTTGCCCTGATAGAGGCCGGATAATTCTCCACAGGTCTATCACATCTCCACACATCTTAGAGGTAAAGGCATTGTCTTTGTCCCAGGCTATCTTTTGAAGGATATATGTGTAGCAGACAGCTATGGAAGACACAGATAGTGTCTCCCTACAAAGAAAAGGGCAGGCATACTTGTTGCCTTTTATAAGAAGATAGAGGTTCCTCAAGTTCAGGGTTCCTTCTTCTCCTGAATATAACTCACTGTGTGTCTGAGTGTCACCCGGCTCTCTTCATGTCACCCATAGGGAACTGCGGCTTGGGGAACTGACACATATGCAGACACTCTGTTGTAGGAAATCAGCTGTCCTTCATCTCTGATCCAGTACTCCCCTATTTTCTATCAGCATCCATGAGACTGTGGTAGGCTAAGCTGTTAACTTGCAAATGGAGTAAAACTCAGACGCTCCATAATTTTTGACAAATTCTGTAGTTTATTTAACATATATTTTCATACGTACCACATAAATGCACACATATATAAATGTATATATAAGAATAAGATTAATTAGCCTATTAATTAAACTTAATTTATTCACAATAGTCAATAGTCAGCAAGATAGACACATGTTTCCTGACTTTCTGGAACTTAAAACAAGTAATACATAATTATTAAGTACTTGCCATTGTCAGAAACAATTTAAAGTGTTTTTAGAATATATATTTTTTTACACCAATTATTCCATACTTTCCTGGTAAATTTGGATTTATCTCTATAGTCCAAATTAATGTGGTTTAACTATCAGTGGAAGAGTTCATCTTCTCACAGCATAAATACATAATTTCATGGTATCGTTTCACCAAATCTCCTATAGAGCTACTAATAAGTAGGCAAGAGTGACTCATGTGATTCTGACTCTGATAGAGGCATAATGAGAAGACTGATTTGTAGACAGATAACAGGAAGGAAAAATAAGAAAAAGTATAAAAAATTTAAAAAACCAAGCTTGCCTAATCAGGCCCCGAGTAAGGGGCAGACTGTACAATACAGTTTTCAAAACAGTAACCTTAGTTAACCTCTAGTATTTTGGATAAGTTTCCTAGGGAAATAAATCTCAGTGTGACAAAAATAAAATTGTGGTCCTGGAAAGTCTGGCTCAACGGTTAGAGCATCGGCCTGCAGACCGAAGAGTAGTGGGTTTGGTTCCAGTCAAGGGCACATACCTTGGTTGCGGTTTGTCCCAGCCCTGGTCGGGGTCATGTGGGAGGCAGCCAGTCGATATGTCCCTCTCACATCGATTTTTCTCTCTCTCTCCCTCTTGCTCCCTCCCTCCCACTCTATCTGAAGATAAATAGAAAAAAATATCCTCAGGTGAGGATTAAAAAAAAAGAAAAGAAAAAAAATGAAATTGTGTAGAAATTCCATTAACATTCCTAAGGAATTATGTCCCAATTCTGGCCCTCCCTATCTCCTCAGACCAACCTCCTACTTTTATACTACACATGCTGTTAGCTGCTATCAGTCTTCATCAGAGGTTCTTGAAATCCCATCCATCTTTCAAAACTATTTTCTCTATCTCCTCCCAGAAAAACAAACACTGCAAGAATCTCCTTGTCTTTAGCCTGCTCCTTCCGTAACCTTCACAGATCCACCAAACAGATCATGACAACAGTGTGTAAGGCCCAGACCACAATGAGTATGTAGGCAGGGCCTTACTTTGGCAATTACCTTCAGAGACAGTCTCAATGTATTAAGCTAATCTTATTCTTAATTTCATTATTAGTTTCACTCAGTCAGAGTCAACACTCATAAGTATTACGTTAAGCATAGTACTAGTTAAAGATTAGTAATCAATTTTAAATATCATACAAAATGGAGATCAAAGATAAAAATCATACAAACTCTGCCTTCAAGGAGCCCAAAGTGAAGGGGAAATTGGTAATATAAATAGGCCCAGGGTAATATGGGTAACTTAAAGAGGAGCAACTTTCCCAGCCTGAATGGAGATATCAGGGAAGCCTTCCTGGAGGAAGGATTGAGAAATAAACATATATAAAAATAACAAATTCATGCATGTATAAGATGTGTTTTATTTTTTCAAGATTTAGCTTAAGGCCTTCCCTACCTTGGAAATACTGCATTATGAATGAATATAAAATACAAACCATTAAACTAACTATGAACTGTCATATTTCAAATACACATAAATCCAACAGACAAAAAAATGGCAATGTAATTATCACAAACTATTGTGGAGTATCCATTTTTAAAAATGGATAAGATGTATCTGAATATAAACTGGAAAATCAGGAAGCATTCATTTTTAAGTAATTATATGATTAAATTTTGTTCACAACACATAAAACTATTTAGAATTTCAAAATATATGTTCATTAAAAATTTTTTCTATTTATTATTTTATTTTTTATTGTTGAAAGTATTACAGATGTCCCCCTTTTTTCCCCGTTGATCCCCTCCTCCCTGCTCCCAACCCCTTCCTGCTTTTCCCAACCTAATGTCTATGTCCTTTGGTTGTGCATATATGCATACAAGTTCTTTGGTTTATCTCTTCCCACCTCTCCCATCCCCCATCCTTCTGAGGTTTATTAGTCTGTTCCCTACTTCCATGACTCTGGATCAAAATATACGTTCAAATCTGATAAAGCAAACTGTACAGTTTCCTAGGACAATCACATTCTCAAATGACCAACTCGACACTGTAGCCCCAAAGTGGAATGCACAAGAAAGTAGTCAGGCATATCTACAATATATACCCATACAAGGAAACATGAATGTCTTTGACACTGATTATGATTCTTTTCCTATTATCTGTCATGTCAAATTTGCCTGAAATAATGACGTATGGTAGTTTAGTGCCAATCACTCTTAACCTTATACTTCCCTGATTTACCATTAAGAACAGCCACAGGGTGTTAGAAAATATGTCTATTTATATACCAACTGAACATATCAAACCACAGCTCTGTTCACTTGGTTTGTTTTGAGTTTCAGGTGGCTAGGAGAACAAAGAAGGCTCTCATAGATATCTAGAATTTTCTAAGTCTTGCAAAATCATCTCTTATAAAATCTACAGAGAGGCAAATTTCCTGGGCTGGAATGACTGGTTCTTTCTTCATGAATTTGCAGATAGAATTTCTGGCTGTACTGACCACCATTATTTGGTGGTGACCTATGTCCTGTTAAGTAAATCATCATGTAGAAAGAATGTGATGTGGAAAGATGAATTTTGGGAATACTTTTTAGACAATTTAGTTAAATTCAAACAAGGCCTAGCCTAGAATATAAGCCACAGACACCTAATTTGCTGTTTAGGGTACATCACAGACATTATGTGGAGGATTTTTCTCTTGAGATTCATGGAAAGAAACTACATGTAAAATAGAAAACTAACAAACAGTATGGACAAAGGCATAAAAATTACCCAACAACCAGTTGTGCCCAAAGATCAGTTTTTATATTCACACAGAATCATCAGGCACCTTCTTGGGTGTTCCCAACTCTGATTCTCTTCCCCTGACCCTGCTGCCCAAGGGAAAAAAGTATTCTTGGAAGATGGCTCTCTGAAAAAAGTAAAAAAACCACGAAGAACAAATTCTTTTCTAGTCCCCAAATATAACCAATTCTTAAAACCGTAATGAACAATTAAAATAAATGACATTAATTTTAGAGATTTTTCCATTACAAAAATGACTTACTTTTAGGGTTGAAATGTACAAACATTTCTGCCATGTTACATAATTATACAATAGTTTAAAGATTCTGATTTTCATTTATAATGCAAAAACGGACTATTCCAAAGAGCATCAGAATGATTTTACTCCTGAATGAAAAATATAGGATTATAGATTCTCTAAAAGGTACAATCTGGCACAGGTCTGAGGAACTGAGAACTGGTATGCATTTCCTTGAATCTAATGAACTATGATTTTTTTTTGTTTTTTTGCAAATATATATCTTCAGCTGCAGAACTTTATTATACCTCAACTGAACATTATAGTTTAATAGTTTGATCTAAGTATTTTAAAAAATTCTTCTGGTTAAAAGCCAAATTCAAACTTTTTTTTGTACAATAACATATCTATTTCTAACTTTTGGCCTTCTTCTCCCTTTGGACTTCATTCCTGAAAAACATCTGTATTATGTAACTTTTCCTGCATTCTGGCTCTTAAGATACTCTGAATTTTGGCCCAATAATCCTTTTCTGTTTGAATTCATTAGCGTGAGAATCACAGAACTGGAAAGGACTTTGGGAGGTCATATAGACATCAACTTGCTACTCTAGACAAGACTAACGCCAAACCATGAAGACAAATGATGTTTAAAGACTTGTAGAGAAGATTTTAGGTTTTCTCTCACCCTCATCAACATTAAAGTGCTTAGCATGCCTCACTATTAGAAAATACTTTGTGATATCGTTTTCATTTTATAAAAATATTACTTGGCAGGCATCATGGCTTTCTATAAAATGAACTACCATGTAGCTTATATTTTTACTCCATTAAAAGCATAGTTAAGACTGAAATAAATTATTTGCTGGGCTCCAGTGGTCCAGAATTTGAGCAAGGGAAGTACTTGGGTTATATGACATTAATATTGCTTTATTGATAATAATGCAAATGGTATAGATGTTATCATTCTCATTCAGTTTGGTGTTTAGTTTTAATCTATCTTATCTACTTCTACATGTAAATGAGAATATTTTTTAGCTTAATTTTTCATAAAAACTCCTAATATCAGCATAACTGAGTTCACTTACTAGCTATATGATCTTGAGCAAACTCTATTTGCAGTTTATCTATTAAATTATAATGATGATATGGAACGCACAAGATTTTGGGAAGGGCAAATGAAAGAATGTAGGTAAACTGCCAACCAAAATTTCTGGCACAAAGAAATTGCTCAATAAATGTAAGCTGTCTCTTCACTCTTAGTGAACAATGAATCACTGAATTTAATTTCTGTGGGTTGGGGAGACTGACACATCGATGGATGCTAAAACTAATGTGTAAAAGATTGATGGGGGACTATAAATGATGGATCAGACTGATAACATCTGATCAATTGTAACACTGCTAAAAGTGGAATAAGCAGACATCACGTGCCTCCTGTTTTGACGGGAATTATTCTCCCCTGAGAGCCCCCCCCCCCCGCAAAGCAACTCAAATCTAATCAAGCTTCTATAATAAGTACTAGATTACAGAAAATATGAAGGATAAAGAAAAATTTTAAATAATATTATAAGGTCAAATGACCCAAAATACAGAATGTAGGAAATTCTACAGATCAAATGATCTAATCTCTGCAACAAATAAATGACATAAGGGAGAAGAAAGAGAGATGGAACTGTTATAGATTAAATGAGTCATAAGAACCATATCAATCAAATGTAATGTATGGAATTCAGTGGGATCCTGATTCAAACAAACTCTAAAAAAAATTTATAAGATATTAAGGAATTATTATTAATTTCATTGGCTATAATACATATTGAAGTTATATTTAAAAATATTTACCTGTTAGCAATGCTTACTGAAGTATTTAGGATATAATATCTGGGACTTCTTTTAATATATTCCAGAAAAACAATAATAGCACCAACAAAAAGTGATCAAGAAAATAGATGTAACAAGGACAACAGGATATTGACAATTTCTAAAGACACACAAGAGATACATAGAGTTTCTTATATGGTCTCTCTACTTTGGTGTATTTCAGAATTTTCATAACAGAAACAATTTTTTTAAGGGGAATAATCAAATTTTTTCCCTTCCAAATAAAATTAATCAAATGGTAAGTCTTGGTTAAGAATAATATCATAAGCATGTCAATTAAGAAAATTTTAAAAATTTGCTTGAAGCTTTCTTTTTCATTTTTTTTTGAAAGATTTTTATTGATTATTTTTACAGAGAGAGTGAGGGAGAGAGAGATAGAAACATTGATGTGAAAGAGAAACATCGATCGGCTGCCTACTGCATGCCCCCTACCGGGGATCGAGCCCACAACCCAGGTCTGTGCCCTGGGACCACGCTCAATCCACCAAGCCACACAGGCTGGGCGCTTGAAGCTTTCTTAAAAATCAGTTCAAGAATCATTTTAGAAGGCAGAGCTCATATAACAGAAATAATTCTGATGAAACCATGCACATAACTTAGAAAAGGCCAAATTTCTACTGCATCAAAAAAAAAAAAAAAAAAAAAAGAGAGAGCAAGCTATATAAGATGCCACCACAGAAAAAATATTGGCAAAATATTGGCAAATTATACATCTGATAAGGGGCTAATATCCAAAATATATAAAAGAGCTCATACAACTTAATATAAAAAGCAAACAAATGGTCAGAAGATCTGAATAGACATTTTTCCAAAGAAAACATGACGACCAACAGGTACATGAAAATAGGCTCAACACCACTAATCACCACTGAAATGACAATTAAACCATAAGGAGCCCTGGCTGGTTTTCTCAGTGGTTAGAGCCTCAGCCCACAGATCAAAGGGCCATGGGTTTGATTCTGGTCAAGAGCACCTACCTGGGTTTCAGATTTGATCCCCGGCCCTGGTCAGGGTTGTGCGGGAGGCAACCAATGCTTCTTTCTCACATTGATATCCCTCTCTCTCTCCCCTGCTCCCTCCACTTTCCATAAAAATCAATGGAAAAATATCCTCAGGTGAGGATTCGAAAAACAAAATAAACAAACAAACAAAAAACCAGAAGGAGATATCACCTCATATCTGTTAGAATGGCTATCATAAAAAAGACAAGAAATGAGAAGTGATGGCAAAGATGTGGAGAAAAGGCGACACTTGTGCATTGTTGGTGGGAATGCAAATTGGGGCAGCCACTATGGGAAACAGAATGGACTACCAGAAGGAGAGAATGTGAGCAAGGAACAGAGAACCTGTTTGGAGAAATAATGACAGAAAATGTCTGTAACCTGTTGACATAAAATGTCACACAGTTCAGGAAACATAGAATCCCAATTTAGATGAACCCAAAAAGACTCACACCTAGACACATCATAATTAAAATGGCAAAAGTTACAGACAAAAAAAGAATCTTAAAGGCAGCAAGAGAGAGACAGAAAGCTACCTACAAGGGAGCTCCTGTTAGACTGTCAGCTAATTTATCAATAGAAACACTTCAGGCCAGAAGGGAGTGTCACGAAGTACACAAAGTATGAAACACAAGGTGCTCAGTCCAAGACTACTCTATCCAGCAAGGCTATTATTTAAAATTGAAGGTGAGGACTTCCGGTCAAGATGGCGGCATAGGTAAACGCGGTATCGCGTCCTCCCACAACCACATCAAAGTTACAACTAAACTACAGAACAACCATCATTCAAAACCGCCTGAAATCGAGCTGAATGGAAGTCCTACAACTACGAAATTAAAGAAGCCTCCGCATTGAGATTGGTAGGAGGGGTGGAGGTGGACGGGCTGGTCCCACACCTGGGAAGGTCCTCCCTGAGGACTGAGGGGTCCCTGTCCCACACCAGGCGCCCAGCTCAGGGTTCCACTGCCAGGAAGAGAAGTCCCCATAACTTCCGGCTGGAGAAACCAGCGGGAACTGAGGCTGCGGCGGCTGGAGCCCCCCCGCAGCTCCTCTTAAAGGGCCCGAGCACGGACTTACTTGGACTCCCACCCTCCAGGCTCCAGCGTGCGGGAAGGAGCCTGAAAGGCACCAGAGTCATATGGGGAAGAACTGAGCTGTTTGGCATTGGAGCAAGGGCTGGAGAGGCAGCTTTCTCCTGGACAGACGTGCTATCAGAGGCTTTTGTTCCTTTGGTGAGCCCTTCCCTGGGCCGGCAGACGCCGCCATATCTGGGACTCCAGCAACCTAGCTCACACTGTTTGCCCTGCCCTGGTGATTCCCTGAGGCCCCACCCCACCCAACTTTCAGGCCCGCCCAAGCTGTTGCCAGTTGCTTCACCACAGAATTGGCCTGTCTTGGAGCCTGCTTCAGCTTTTCCTAAATTCATTCAAACAAGCAGCATCTGGTC
Source organism: Tadarida brasiliensis (assembly GCA_030848825.1). Classification (NCBI taxonomy): domain Eukaryota; kingdom Metazoa; phylum Chordata; class Mammalia; order Chiroptera; family Molossidae; genus Tadarida; species Tadarida brasiliensis. The sequence goes on along the minus strand of CM061272.1, from coordinate 40,555,300 downwards.
TCAGCCAGCCCTCTACCTCTCGCTAAGTAATACATAGAAACAAACACAGGGAGGCAGCCAAAATGAGGAGACAAAGAAACAGGTCCCAAATGAAAGAACAGAACAAAACTCCAGGAAAAGAACTAAGTGAAATGGAGTTAAGCAACCTAACAGATGCTAAGTTCAAAACACTGCTTATAAGGATGCTCAATGGACTTAGTGAGAACCTCAATGAACTTAGTGAGGGCCTCAAGAGCATAAAAAAGGACCAGTAAGAAATGAAGGAGGCACTAACTGAAATAAAAAAATAGTTTACACAGATTCAATAGTAGAGTAGGTAAATTCAAGAAGCAAACCATCGATTTGGAATATAAGGAAGCAAAAAACACCCAATCAGAACAGCAAAAAGAAAAAAGAATCCAAAGAAATGAGGATAGTGTAAGGAGCCTCTGGGACAACTTCAAGCATGCCAACATTCGCATCTTGGGGGTGCCAGAAGGAGAAGAGAGAGAACAAGAAATTGAAAACCTATTTGAAACAATAATGGCAGAAAACTTCCCTAACTTGGTGAAGGAAACAGACATACAAGTCCAGGAAGCACAGAGAGTCCCAAACAAAATGAACCCCAAGCGGTCCATACCAAGACACATCATCATCAAAATGCAAAAGGTTCAAGACAAAGAGAAAATCTTAAAAGCAGCAAGAGAAAAGCAGTTAGTTACCTACAAGGGAGTTCCCATAAGACTGTCAGCTGATTTCTCAAAAGAAACTTTGCAGGCCAGAAGGGAGTGGCAAGAAATATTCAGAGTGATGAAAAGGAAGAACCTACAACCAAGATTACTCTATCCTGCAAAGCTGTCATTTAGAATCGATGGCCATATAAAGAGTTTCCCAGACAAGGAAAAGCTAAAGGAGTTCATCACCACCAAACCCTTATTATATGAAATGTTGAAGGGTCTTCTTGAAGAAAAAGATAAAATAAAATATGAACAACCAAAATGGCAATAAATACATATCTATCAACAATTGAATCTATAAACAAAATGAACAAGCAGAACAGAAACATTCTAGATACAGAGAACTTTTGTTGGGTACCAGAGGGGTGGGGGCTGGGAGGAGGGGTGAAAAATGTGAAGGGATTAAGAAGTACAAATTGGTTGTTAGACTGACAAAGGGAAGGGGGGTTGGGGGTGGGAAGAAATAAACCAAAGAACTTATTTGTATATATGCATAACCAATGGACACAGACAATAGTGTGGGGAAAAGCAGGAGGGGGGCAGGAATGGGGAGGAGGGGGCAATGGGGGAAAAATGAGGAACATCTGTAATACATTCAACAATAAAGATAAGTTTAAAAAAATTAAAAAAATAAATAAAATTGAAGGTGAAATCCAATCAAAAGACATTGGGTAGCTGAATGGATAAGAAAACATGACCCATGTATATGCTGTCTACAAGAGACCCACGTCAGAACAAAAGATTCCCACAGACTGAAAGTGAAAAGATGGAAAAAATATTCCATGCAAATGAAAATGAATAAAAAGCTGGGGTAGCAATGCTCATATCTGACAAAATAGACTTCAAAACAAAGGCCATAACAAGAGACAAAGAGGGTCACTACATAATACTAAATGGATCAATCCAACAAGAAAATATAACTCTTGTTAATATATATGCACCCAACACAGGAGCACCTAAATATATGAAAAAACTCCTGATGGACTTTAAGGGACAGAGAGACAGCAATACAGTCATAGTAGGGGACTTCAACACCCTACTTACACAACTGGATAGATCTTCCCAACAAAAAATCAACAATGAAACAGTGACCTTAAATGACACACTAGATCAGTTGGATCTAATTGCTATTTATAGAACATTTCATCCAAAAGTGGCAGAATATACGTTCTTTTCAAGTACACATGGATCATTCTCAAAGATAGACCATAGGTTAGAACACAAAATAAGCCTTAACAAATTCAATAAGACTGAAATCATAGCAAGTATCTTCTCAGATCACAATGGCATGAAATTAGAAATCAACTAAAAATTTAAAAACTCAAAAACATTCAAACATATGGAGGCTAAATAGCATGTTATTAAACAATGAGATCAAGGAAGAAATAAAAAAACTTCCTGGAAACAAATTAAAATGAACACACAACAACACAAAATCTATGGAAGACAGCAAAAACAGTCCTGAGAAAAAAGTTCACAGCATTACAGGCCTACCTCAAGAAAAAGAAAGAGCTCAAATAAACAATCTAACCCACAACTAAAAGAATTAGAAAGAGAACAAGAAAAGCCCAGAGTAAGTAGAAGGAAAGAAATAATAAAGATTAGAGCAGAAATAAATGACACAGACTATAAAATCAATATACAAGATCAATGAAACCAAGAGCTGGTTCTTGGAGAAGATAAACAAGATTGATGAACCTTTAACCGGACTCATTAAGAAACAAAGAGAGAGGACTCAAATAAATAAAATCAGAAATGAAAGAGGCCAAGTAACAACTGACACCATAAAAATACAAAGGATTGTAAGAAAATACTATGAAGAACTGTATGCTAACAAAGTGGACAATCTGGATGAAATGGACAAATTCCAAGAAAAACAAAATCTTCCAAAACTTGATCAGGAAGAATCAGAAAACCTGAACAGGCCAATAACAATGGACGAAATTGCAGCAGTAATAAAAAGTTTCCCAGCAAACTAAAGTACTGGACCCAATGGCTTTGCAGGCGAGTTTGACCAAACATTCAAAGAAGAACTAACATCCATCCTCCTCAAACTATTCCAAAAAATTCAAGAGGAAGGAACACTTCCAAGCTCTTTTTATGAGGCCAGCATTATCCTAATTCCAAAACTAGGTAAAGACACTACAAAAAAGGAAATTACAGGCCAATATCCATGGTGAACATAGATGCTAAAATCCTCAACAAAATATTAGCAAATTGGATCCAGGAACACATGAAAAAGATCATTCAGCCCTGGCCTGTTTTTCTCAGCATTTAGAGCAGTGGTTCTCAAACTGTGGGTTGCGACCCCTTTGAGGGTCGAATGATCCTTTTACAGGGGTCGCCTAAGACCATCGGAAAACACATATTTCCGATGGTCTTAGGAACTGAGACACCACTCCTCTATCCATCTCCAGGCAGGTCTACCCACATGCAGATACACCCACATACAACATGAGGAACTATATTAAAGGGTCCTAGCATTAGGAAGGTTGAGAACCGCTGATTTAGAGTATTGGTTTGCAGTCTGAAGTGTTGCAGGTTTAATTCCCGATCAAAGGCACGTACCTGGGTTACAGGTTAGATCCCTGGTTGGGGTCATGTGGGAGGCAACCAATAGATGTCTCTCTCTTTCTCTCTCTCTCTCTCTCTCTCCCTCACTCCCTCCCTCCCTTCCACTCTATCTAAAAACTCAATGGAGAAAAATATCTCAGGTGAGGTTTAACCAAAATAAATAAATAAATAAGCAAACAAACAAATAAATAAAATCATGCACCATGGCCAAGTGGCATTTATTCTAAGGATGAAAGGTTGGTACAATAGTCATTAATTAATAAATGTAATGCATCACATAAACAAAATGAAGAGGAAAAAAAATCACATGATCATATCAATAGATGCAAAAAATGCATTTGACAAAATCCAGCATTTTTGATAAAAACTCTCAGCAAAGTGGGAATAGAGAGATCATACCTTAAAAAAATAAAGGTCATATATGACAAACCTACATCCAACATCATTCTCAATGGGCAAAAACTACAAGTATTTCCCTTAAGATTAAGAACAAGACAGGGATGTCAGCTTTCACCACTCTTATTCAAAATAGTACTGGAAGTCCGAGCCCCAGCGAACAGACATGAAGAAAAAATAAAAGGCATCCAAATTGGAAAGGAGAAAGTAAAATTGTCATTATTTGCAGATGCCATGATATTATAAACAGAGAAACTTAAAACTCCACCAAAAAACTACTAGAGTTAATAAATGAATTCAGCAAAGTAGTGGGATACAAAATCAACATCCAGAAATCAATGACATTTTTATACACCAAAATGATCTCTCAGTAAGAGAAACTTAAAAAACAATCCTCTTTACCATTGCAACAAAATAAATAAGATATGTTGGAATAAACCTAACCAAGGGAGTAAAAGACCAGTACTCCCAAACTGCTGAAAAAAGAAATAGAGGAAGATACAGACAAGTGGAAGCATATACCATGTTCATGGATTGGAATAATTAACATCATTAAAATGTCCATACTACCAAAAGCAATCTATAGATTCAATGCAACCCCTATTAAAATACCAATGGTATATTTCACAAATCTAGAACAAATATTCCAAAAAATTATATGGAACCAAAAATGACCCAGAAGACCCTCAGCAATCTTGAACACAAGAACAAAGTTGGAGGGATCACAAACCAGATATCAAATTATACTACAAAGCTATTGTAATTAAAACAGCATGGTACTGGCACAAGGACAGGAATATAGATTAATGGAACAGAACAGAGAACCCAGAAATCGACCCACATCATTATGGTCAATTAATATTTGACAGAAGAGGCAAGAACATACAATGGAGTAAAGACAGTCTCTTCAATAAATGGTGCTGGGAAAACTGAACAGGTACATGCAAAACAATGAAACTAGACGACCAACTTATACCATACACAAGAATAAATTCAAAATGGATAAAAGTCTGAAATGTAAGTCGTGAAACCATAAAAATCCTAGAAGAAACCATAGGCAGCAAAATCTCAGACATCTCACATAGGAGAATTTTCACTGATACATTGCCTAGGGCAAGAGAAACAAAGAAAAAATAAACAAATGGGACTACATCAAACTAAAAAGCTTCTGGACAGCAAAAGAAACCATCATCAAAATGAAAAGGGAACTCATGTTATGAGAGAACATATTTGTCAATGATACATCTGATAAAGGGTTAATTTCCAAAATATATACATAGCTCATACAACTCAATAAAAGGAAGACAACCCAAATAAAAAGTGGGCACAGAGAAACTTCTGGTCAAGATGGCAGTGTAGGTAAGCATGGCACTCACCTCCTCCCACAACCACATCAAAATTACAACTAAACTACAGAAAAACTATCATTCAGAACCACCTGAAATCGAGCTTAATGGAAGTCCTACAAATACAAAATTAAAGAAGGAGGCACATCGAGACTGGTAGGAGCGATGGAGGCACAGATGGGATGGTCCCACATTCATGTGTGGCAGATAAAAAATCAGGAGGAATATCTCAGCTGTGAAGGTCCTCCCTGGGGAGCAAGGGTCCCAGTGCCAGAAAGAGAAGTACCCATAACTTCTGGCTGTAAAACCCAGCAGGAATTGAGGCTGAAGGAGGCAGCTTGAAAGGCACCAGAGATATATAGGGAAGAAATGAGTTATTTGGCATCAGGGCAAGAAATGGAGAGGCAGTTTTCTCCCAGACAATCATGCTGATGGAGGCCATTGTTCTTTTGGTGAGCCCTTCCGCCAAGGGGCTGGCAGACAGACGCCATATCTGGGACTGCAGCAACCCAGCTCACATTGTTTGCCCACCCTGGTGATTCCCTGAGGCCCTACCCCACCCAACTTTCAGGCCCACCCAACCTGTTTCTAGTGGCTTTACCATAGGATTGGCTTGTCTTGTCTCCTGCTTCAGGTTTTCCTAAAGTCCCTCAAAGAAGCAGAATCTGGCCTCAGTGAGTCCCATACTGCTCACTAAGTGGCCCGAGGCCTGGCACTAGGAGCAGCCAGCCTTGGTTCATAGCTTGGCTTTGTGTGGGCACCTCCAAGCTCAGCACAAGAAGCAGCCATCTGCAGATCACTTAGTAGCTTATGCTTGGTGGCCCTGGGAAGAATACAGGCAGTGGATGATTTTGGCCTGCACCTCCCAGGAGACTCCAGAACCAGCACACTCAGTGGACAGCTTCAGACCGCGTTGAAGCACCACCACCCAACCACCTCCACAAGCGACACACTCTGACCTCTGACCACTCAAGGGGTAGACTCAGTGGGTACCAGAGCCCTGCTGAAGTAGGTCTTGCTCTGTGTGGTGGGCTCCTGCACAGCTGATCCTCCAAGGTGGTCAGAGGTCAGTGGGCATTGCCAGTCCTTGCAGCTGATCAGCATGAGTATATCCCTCCCACTGACCTGCCAACAGCAATCAAGACTCAATTACATTAGAAAGGTGTACAGTCCACACAAGGGGTGCACCTCAAGTGCTCAGCTGGGGTGATCGAGGAGGCTGTGCCACTGAACTCTACAAGACACCTACTATAATAAGCCACCCTATGAAGCCTAGGAGACATAGCAACTCTACCTAATACACAGTAAAAAACACAAGGAGGCAGCCAAAATAAGGAGACAAAGAACATGTCCCAAATGAAGGAACAGAACAAAACTCCAGGAAAAGAACTAAACCAAATGGAGATAAGCAATATAACAGATGCAGAGTTCAAAACACTGGATATAAGGATGCTCAAGGAACTTAATGAGGACCTCAAGAGCATACTAAAAGACTAATCAGAAATAAAGGATGCACTAACTGAAATCAAGAATAATTTACAGGGAAACAGTAGTAGAGTAGGTGAAGCCTAGAATCAAACCATCGATTTGGAATATAAGGAAGCAAAAAACACCCAATCAGAACAGAAGGAAATAAAAAAGGAAACCAAAAAAAACAAAAACAAAAACAAAAACAAAGATAGTGTAAGGAGCCTCTGGGACATTCACATCATGAGGGTGCCAGAAGGAGAAGAGAGAGAGCAAGAAATTGAAAACCTTTTTGAAAAAAATAGTGATGGAAAACTTCCCTAACCTGGTGAAGGAAACAGACATACAAGTCCAGGAAGCACAGAGTCCCAAACAAGGTAAACCCAAAGAGGCCCACACAAAGACACATCATAATCAAAATGCAAAAGGTTAAAGACAAAGAGAAAATCTTAAAAGCAGCAAGAGAAAAGCAGTTAGTTACCTACAAGGGAGCTCCCATAAGACTGACTGCTGATTTCTCAAAAGAAACTTTGCAGGCCAAAAGGGAGTGGCAAGAAATATTCAAAGTGATGAAAAGCAAGGACCTACAACCAAGATTACTCTATCTTGCAAAGCTATCATTTAGAGCTGATGGACATATAAAGAGCTTCCCAGACAAGAAAAAGCTAAAGGGGTTCATCACCACCAAACTAGTATTATATGAAATGTTGAAGGGTCGTACTGAAGAACAAGATAAAAAATATGAACAATAAAATGGCAATAAATACATTTCTATTGACAATTGAATTTACAAACAAAATAAACAAGCAGAACAGAAACAGACTCATAGATACAGAGAACTTTTTTTTTGGTTGCCAGATTGGGGGGGATTTGGGGTGATGGGTACAAAATGTGAAGGGAATAAGAAGTACAATTGGTTGTTAGACTGACGAACCTCAGTGAGAAGGGGGGGAGGCAGGTAAACCAAAGAACTTGTATGCATATATGCATAACCAATGGACATAGATAATAGTGTGGTGAAGGCAGGAGAAGGGAGGAGAGGGTCAATGGGGGAAAAAGAGGGGACATTTTTAATACTTTCAACAATAAAGATACATTTTTAAAAAATGGCAGAGGACCTGAATAAACACTTCTCCAAAGAGGACATACAGATGGCCAATAGACATATAAAAAAATGTTCAATATCACTAATCATCAGAGAGATGTAAATTAAAACTACCATGAGATATCACCTCACACTTGCCAGAATTGCTACCATCAATAAATCAACAAACAACAAGTGCTGGCAGGGATGTGGAGAAAAGGGAACCCTAGTACACTGCTGTTGGGAAAGCAGACTGGTGCAGCTGCTATAGAAAACATATGGAATTTACTCAAAACATTAAAAAATGGAACTACCATTTGATCCAGCGATTCCACTCCAAAGAAGCCTGAAATTCCAATCAGAAAGAATATATGCACCCCTATGTTCATAGCAGCATTTACACAATGGAATACTATGCAGCTATTAAAAAGAAGGATCTCTTTCCTTGAGACAGCATGGAAGGACCTGGAGAGTATTATGCTGAGTGAAATAAGCCAGTCATAGAAAGACAAATATCATATGATCTCACTTATATGTGGAATCTAATGAACATAATAAACTGACAAACAAAATATGTCCAGAGGCATGAATGCATGGAACAGACTGACACATCTCAGAGGGGAAGAGGGTTGGGAGATGGGAAGACATATATGCATAGCCAGTGGACATAGACAGTAGTGTGGTGAAGGTTTGGGGTGGGGCAGGGGCTGGGAAGAGGACACAAAGGGGAGAAAATTGGAGAACATCTATAATACTGTCAATTATATATATATATCACAAATTGGCAGTTATAAAACAGTCATGGGGATGTGAAGTACAGCATAAAGAATATATTCAATAACTATCTGGTGCTAGGTGGGTACTAGACTTATTGAGGTGATCACTTTGTAAATTATATAAATGTATAACCTCTATGATGTACACGTGAAACTAATGTAAAGTAATACTGAATGTCAACTGTAATTGAAAAATAAAAAAAGTAAAAGAAAAAGAGAAGAAATGACAAGTGTTGGTGAGGATGTGGAGAAAAGGTGATCCTTGTGCACTGTTGGTGGGAATGGTAACTGGTGCAGACACTATGGGAAACAGTATGGGGTGTCCTCAAAAAATTAAAAATGGAACTGCCATATCATCCTGCAATTCCACTCCTGGGCATTTATTCAAAGAAAACAAAAATACTAACTTGAAGAGTTATCTGCACCCCCATGTTCACTGCAGCATTATTTATAATAGCCAAGATATGGAAACAACCTAAGTTCTATTGAAAGATGAATAAAGAAAATGCAATACATACACACAGGAATATTATTGAACCATAAAAGAACAAAAAAATCTTGCCATTTGTGACATCATGCATAGACCATGAGAGCATTATGCTAAGTGAAATGAGTCAGACAAAGACAAATACCCTTTGATCTCAGTTACATGTGGAATCTAACACACACACACACACACACACACACACACACACACACACACACACAAAACCTAAGTTTCATAGATACCGAGAACAGATTGGTAGTGGCCAGAGGTGGGGGTTTAGGGTAGGCAAACATTTATGCACCCAACCTAGGGGCACCTAAATATGTAAAGTCAATCTTGATGGACATAAAGGGAGAAATTGACAGTAATAAAGACATAGTAGATTTTAACACCCCATTAACATCAATGGATAAATCTTCTAGACAGAAAATCAACAAGGAACCAGCCACCTTAAATGACCCACTAGATCAGATGGATTTAATTGATATCTTCAGAGCATTTCACTGCAAAGCAGCAGAATATACCTTCTTTTCAAGTACACATGAAACATTTTCTAGGATAGACCACATGTTAGGACCCAAAACAAGTTTCAATAATTCCAAAGCCAGATAAAGACATGACAAAGAGAAACAATTATAGGCCCGTATCCCTGATGAATATAGATGCTAAAATCCTCAACAAAATATTAGCAAATTTGATCCAGCAATATATTAAAAAGAGCATACACCATCATCAAGTGGGATTTATTCCAGGGATGCTACATTGGTACAATATCTGGAAAACAATAAATATGATATACCACATAAACAAAATGAAGGATAAAAACCATATGATCATTTCAATAAATGCAGAACCCATGTATGATAAAAACTAGCACCCATGTATGATAAAAACTCTCAGCAAAGTGGGAATAGAGGGAACATACCTCAGTGTAATAAGGGCCATGTATGAGACCCACAGCCACCATCATACTCAATGGGCAAAAGCTAAAAGCATTTCCCTTGAGCTTGGGTACAAGACAGGGATGTCCACTTTTGCCACTCTTATTCAACATAGTACTGAAAGTTTTAGCCACAGCAATCAGACAAGAAGAAGCAATAAAATGCATCAAAATTGGAAAGGAATAGTGAAACTGTCATTATTTGCAGATGATATAATACTGTATATAGAGAAATCTAAAGATCCCACCAATGACTACTAGAATTGATAAATGAATTCAGTAAAGTAGCAGGATACAAAATAAACATCCAGAAATCAGTTGCATTTTTATACACCGATAATGAAATATCAGAAAAGGACAACAATCCCATTTACAACTGCATAAAAAAATACCTAGGAATAAATTTAACCAAGAATGTAAGAGATCTGTACTTGGAAAATTATAAGACACTGAAGAAAGAAGTTGAAGGAGATACAAATAAGTGGAAGCATATACTGTTTTTGCGAATAGAAAGAATTAACATAATTAAAATGTCCACACTATCCAAAGCAATCTATAGATTCAACACAATTTCTATCAAGATACAGTGGCTTTTCCACAGAACTAGAACAAATATTCCAAATAGTTTATGGAACCACAGAAGACCCCGAATACCACAGCAATCTTGAGAAAGAAGAACAAAGTTGGAGGAATCAAACTATATTACAAGGCCATAATAATCAAAACAGCATGGTACTGGCATAAAAACAGATGTATACATTGATGGAACAGAATAGAAATCCCAAAATAAACCCCTGTCTATATGGTCAGTTAATATTTGACAAAGGAAGAAAAAACATACAATGGGGTAAAGACAGTAAATTCAATAAATGGTGTTGGGAATACTGGGAAAATACATGCCAAAAATAATGAAACTAGACCACCTTCTTACACCGTACACAGGAATAAACTCAAACTGGATTAAAGACTTAAATGTTAGATAAGAAATCATAAAAATCCTAGAAGAAAACACAGGCAGCAAAATCAGGGGCATTTCTCTAGCAATATTTTTTCTGATATATCTCCTTGGGCAAGGGAAACAAAAGAAAAAATAAACGAATGGGACTACATCAAACTAAATAGTTTTTGCACAGCAAAGGAAACCATCAACAAAATGAAAAGACAACCCACTGAATGAGAGAACATATTTGCCAATACATCTGATAAGGGCTTAATGTCCAAAATTTATAAATAACTTATAAAACGCAACACCAAAAAAGCAAACAATACAATTTAAAAATGGGCAGAGGACCTGAACAGACACTTTTCCAAAGAGTACATACAGATGGCCAACAGACATATGAAAAGAAGCTTAATGTCACTAATCATCAGAGAAATGCAAATTAAAACCACAATGTGATATGACCTCACACCTGTCAGAATGGCTAAAACGAACAATCAACAAGTGTTGGCAAGGATGTGGAAAAAAGGGAAGCCTTGTGCATTGTTGGTGGGAATGCAGACTGGTGCAGCCACTGTGGAAAACAGTATGGAGTTACCTCAAAAAATAAAAAAATGGAACTGCCTTATGACCCAGCGATTCTACTTCTGGGAATATATCTGAAGAAAGTTGAAACACTAATTTGAAATAATATATGCACCACTATGTTCATAGCAACATTATTTACAACAGCCAAGATTTGGAAGTGTTCATTAGTAGATAAGTGGATAAAAAAGCTGTGGTACATTTACACAATGGAATACTACTTGGCCACAAAAAAGAAGAAACTCTTACCCTTTGCAACACATGGACAGACTTGGAGAGCATTATGATAAGTGAAATAAGCCAGTCAGAAAAGGACAAGTAGCATATGATTTCACTCATATGTGGATTCTAATGAACAAAATTAACCAACAAACAATATAGAAACAGACTCATAAATAGAGAACTGACTGACAGCTGTCAGAGGTGGGGGCAGTTGCAGTTGTGGATGAAACAGGTAAAGGGATTAAACAAAAAGAAAAAACAAAACTTATAGGCACAGACAATAGTATGGTGATTACCAGAGGGAAAGGTTGGGGGGTGGGGGAAGGCAGAAGAGGGTCTAGGGGGAATAAATGGTGATGGAAGGAGACTTCACTTGGGGTGGTGAACACACAATACAATGTACAGATGATGTGTTATAGAATTGTATACCTGAAACCTATATAATTTTATTAGTATATGTCATCCCAAAAAATTCAATAAAAAAATAAAAGCTTACTATTTTACACAGATGTACTATTACCTAGCTAAAGAGTAAAAGATACTGGTCAATGTTTGGAATTTACTTTTCCTTATAGTAAAAACAAAGTCACAATAAATAGTATGGGTAAGATTAGCGAAATTACTGTTTATTTTTAAAATATGGTTCAAAGTTGGCCTGTGTAGCAAATACTTTTCTAAGGCTAAATATTTTTCAATCAACAGATGTAAGATAAAACTGTGAATCACTTCTATATTTCAAGATCACTGCAGTAAAATAAAGTTTGAGAGCTGTGTTAAGAAAGATGGTTGTGGTGAAAATGAGTCCTTTGAGAATCTCGGTTCAGCTTACATATAGCAAGACAGAAAAAGTAAAGAACAACCACATCAGTTATCCCTCTTCACCACTGAAAATGCCCTTTGATGAATATTACTTCATTGAGGTAGTATAAAAGAGCCTGTCTACTGGTTTGCACATTGGATAAGCACCAATTGCAGTTCATGATACAAGAGAACTGTTAACGAGAAAACACACTTATCAAAATTCCTTCTACTAGGAGCCTAAAACCAATACATTATTTCGCTGCTTTGGCAGCATTCTGAGCATCTCTAACCAGTGATTCATCACAATGTGGCTGATAAAAGCAGTGAAAAACTGGTTGCCATCTGCAGTTATTTATGTAAGTCTAGGCTTTCAAAACATTGTGACACTAAGACAGAGCAAACTGCCCGACACAGGCTTTGGTTTAGTCAATTTGATAAAATGCAAGAGGCTCTCTCCCATTAACTAATACTATAGGTAATGAGATAGAGTACTGTTTTATACTAGTGAGACTAATAAAAATGCATTATAGAGTAGAAATAGAATTTGGATGGAAAATCCAAGGTGATTTCAAAAAATGTTTATGCTTGGAGGAGGCTGCTGCTTTGGACCATACCCACGGTGAGATAAAATTTAAGAAACACTGATCACATGTGAAAGTGTGTTTCATGAAGGATATCTTCAATAGGATGTCCTGAAGTACCTCAAATTCAATATGAAATAGATTTTTCATCAATCTACAAGCAAATGTCCATCCTTGTAGTTCGGAATGCAGGTCTGGAATCAGAATGCCAGAGAAAGGATCCTGTCTTTCTGCTATTTGTAAGTGGTATGCTCTTGGGAAAGTCATTTAACCTCTCTGAGCCTTAGTTTCCCCATCTGTAAACTGTGAATACTAACAGTTTTGTAGTGTTGTGATAATCATATAATGCTTATTGTGATAATCACATAATGCTCTTAGCACAATGGCTGACACTAAAGAAGAAGAAAAAAAAAACCCAACAAGCAAAAAAAATCACCTCTCCCAATCCTGAAACCACAGGTCTTTTTCCAAGCTCTTTTTTGTCTTTGGCATACTACCTTTTACCATGGTTTGTTGGCTAGTGTGCAACAGCACACAGATATGGACCAAACCCGCATGTGGGCCTTGCCTTTGTCATCTCATGACCATTTTTTAAAAATTGACATCTTGCCTCTAATTTCTTCTGTTTCTAAGGAATAAATTGTATCACTCGACTCTCAATTTATAAGCCCTCCTAAGAATGACTTCCTCCATAGAATCAAGTGTAAACTAAATTAATAACTTATTTTCTAATTCTTAACTTCTTTTTCCATTCTTCAATTCCTTCCACAAATACTTACTGAGCAACTACTGTGTTTCAGTTTCTATGCCACTATTCTCATGGAATTTACATCCTAGTAAGGTTGTCAAATAATTAAGCCCAGTGTAATCCAAGCACAAATCCCAGGAGAGAGGTTCTTACTGAGGAATGGCTCTGCCATGGTGCCCTGGTGACCAGAACTTCTCTCCAAGTCAACAGTGGCCTCAAATTTGTCAAATTCACAGCTTTTGTTTTCCAGTCCACAGTGTACTCTGTCTGTAGCCATGGTACTGCTGAGTTCCCCAAGCTTCCTAAAGTCTTCACTGTGCCTGGGCTTGCTGACACTGTAGTCTCCCAAGCCTTTCTGTCTGACCATTCCTTTGTTGATTTCAGTATTGGTTTCCTATGGCTTCCATGCCAAATTACCACAAACTTGGTGGCTTAAAACATTAGAAATTTATTCTCTCACAGTTCTAGAAACCAGAAGCCCCAAATCAAGGTTTCAGGAAGGCCATGCTCCTCTGAAGGCTCTAGGGAAGAATCCTTCCGTGCCCCTTCCAGCTTCTGGCAGCTCCCGGCAATCCTTGGCTTTCCTTGCAGCTGTATCATTTCAGTATGTGCCTGTTTTCACATGGTCTTTTCTTTGTGCATCTTGGTCTCTGTCCAAATTTCTCCCTTCTTATATGGACACCAGTCATTAAATTATGTCCCACCCTAATCTAGTATTACCTCAGTGCAACTTAATTATAGCTGCAAAGATCCTACTTCCAAAGAAAGTCACATTCTGAGGTTCGGGGTAGAAATGATTTTTTTGGGGGACACTATTAAACCCACACCAACTCCAAATCTCCTGTTTGTTTACTAAATATAGTGAGATTTCTCATTGTTCTACTCTCAGTTTTCTTATCTTTGAACACTTTACTTTCACTGAGTGTGACTTCTCTGTATTTTACTTACATGGTTTCAATTTCTATTAGGATGACTCCCTCACACCATTTCTTTTTTAAAAATTTTTATCCTCACTCGAGGACATTTTTGCATTTATCTTCAGATAGAGTGGGAGGGAGAGAGGAAGAGAGAGAGAGAAACATCGATGTGAGAGAGACACATTGAGTGGTTGCCACCCACACACCCTCAACCGGGGCTGGGGACGAACTGCAACTAACTTCACATCATTTCTTAAATAACTCTGATCCTTTTCTGAATTGTCAGCCCACATTTCCAAAGTTGTGGTAGGCATTTCTTCATGATTATTGCTCTAAAACCTTGAGTTGTACATGTTCAATGCAGAACTTAAAATCTAGGCCACAATACTGACTACCCATTTTTTCCTCTGACATTTCCAGTGCCCATCAATGGTGTTCCATCCATTCAGTCACCTAGGCTAGACCCACAGAGTCATTTAATTTCCCCCTCCTATTATCGTCCACATCCAGGCACACAAATCTGTTTATTCTTCCTCCAGATGACTCTCGCTTATATTCATTTCCTCCTTCCCTTTCCAAGTGTCATTGTCATTATTGCTGAGTAACTGTGCTCTTGAACAGGTCTCTAGGCAGCCGACCTGCAGAAGTCTCTAATCCATCCTTCCCTCTGCAGTCAGTCATGGCTGTCGCTCAACTCGATAACATTAATGACTACCCTCACAGAATAAAGTGCTTATGAAGTAAATAAAGCCCAAACATCTCAGCACAGCATTCAAAATCTTCCACTATCTGGCTTTAAGCTTATTTTCAAGCTCATCACCTACTATATTAACTTCCTTCTGTGCACTTTCATTCACACTTATTGTATAATACAACATGATAGTTGTATACGTATTTGTTTCACTAAACTTGGATTGTAAGCACTTTGAGATAATGCTTGTAAGAACACCTTATAAATATTATTAATCATCATCATCACTTTTTTGGTCCTTCCCCTCAAGTCTGTAGGACAGAACAGAGACTAAGAAAACTGGATAAGAATTCAAAATGTGCTGCCCTGGCCGGTTTGGCTCAGCGGTTAGAGCGTCGGCCTGCGGTCCGGAGAGACCCGGGTTCGGTTCCCGCTAGGGGCATGTACCTCGGTTGCAGTTTGTCCCCAGCCCTGGTTGGGTCGTGCGGGAGGCAGCCACTCGATGTGTCCCTTTCATGTCGATGTTTCTCTCTCTCTCTCTCTTCCTCTCTCTCCCTTCCACTCTATCTGAACAAAAAATGGAAAAATGTCCTTGGGTGAGGATAAAAAAAAAGAATTCAAAAAGTGCTAACATCCAAATGTCCAATAACTGATGATTGGTAGGTAAGTAAAATGTAGTATATCCACGCAATGAAATATTATTTGGCAAGAAAAAGGAATAACACACTGATCCATGATATAACATGGGTGAACTGTGAAAACATTAGGTTTAATGAAAGAAGCCAGTCACAAGATGACAAATTATATGGTTCCATTCATATGAAATGTCCAGAATAGGTAAATATATAGAGACACAAAATAAATTAGGGGTTGTGTAGGGGAGGGGCACTGGGGGGTGTCAGCTAAAGCGTACTAGGTTTCTTTCTGAGATGAAAAAAGTGTTCTGAAATTTGTGGTGATGACTACACAACACTGTGAATATACAAAGAACCATGAAATCACACCCTTTAAATGAATGAACTGTGTGGTCTGTGAATTTCATTTCAGTAAAGCTGCCAAAAAATGCTAATGGCATGAGAGAGAACCAAGACTCTTAACTTTGATTTTGATGTAGCATTTGAAAATGTTGCTATAAAACATGTAAGGTTCTGAAGTTTGACTTTTTTTTTCTAACTAGGAGTTGAATTAAAAAACTGGAAATCATGTATGCTTGAAAATATATGACATAAATGAATTTTCAGACCAATGCTTAAAGATGGGTAAAGGGATAAAGAATTTGTGGTTTGTAATCAAAGCTCAGTTTTTCTCCAACATTCAAAATCTAGGGCCGAACAAGAGGCAAACTGGCACCTGGGGATGTAAGCCCTTAGGAAAGTAATAACTGCTAACGTTTATAAAGCGCTATGTGCTAGACACTGTTCTGTTTTCTTATGTGTAGCAACCAATTATTTCACCCAACAACTCAAAGAGGCACGAACTATTATTAGGCCTAATTTATGGACAACTAGTTCCAGAATCTATGCTCTTCACAACTGGGCTATACTGTCTCTCTGTTCTTCATTTTCTCCTTCTGTTTGTTACTCTCTTCAACATGCAACTTTTAAGAAATAACTTACACTTTATGAATAATGGTTATTAACTGTGACTCTCATGGGGGAAAATATTTCTATTCCTAGGATGAATATCCTTTCTATTTGAGGGAGAGTAATTCATAAACAGATGATTATAGACCATTATTTCATATTTACTATCCTTTCTTTCTTTTATACCCCAAACATTAATACTGAGCAGCAAACATCAAACACTGACGGCTAAGCATAGTTCTTCATTTCCAGAAAGAAGTGCTCCCCACCCCTTTTAATGCAAGAGTATTTAATTGGAAAAGAGAAATAGGCTAATAAAATTTCTACCACCAAATAAAGTGACAGGACAAAAATGACTTCAGTATTCTTCCAGTTTGCAAATGTTTTCCATTTACTTTAAAAGCACATCTTATTGACAGATTCCTTCCTCGCCTCTTGTTTTTTGAAGGGCAGGGAATGCTAGCATTTCTGTCTGTCTGTCTGTCTGTCTGACTATCTATCTATCTATCTATCTATCTATCTATCTATCTATCTATCTATCATCTATCTATCTTCTATCTATTTATTTATATTTCAGAAGTCTTATTTGCTTTTTCAGTTTTCACTACAAATCCTGCTTCAGCAGACCCTTCACCCATGAACTGGAAAAGGATTTCTCTTACCGCTTTAGAGATTAAGTGATGGATTTTACCAGTAGGCAAGAGGCAGAGGCAGGTCACAGGGCTGGCGAGCATAGAGGACCCTGGACCTGGATCCTTGGAGTCATGGCTGTGATGCCAGCAGGGACTGCCAGTGGTCTACCAATAGCTCTCCTTCCCTTCTTCCTCCGCAAGTAAGTCCCAACTTCCCCTCTATGTAGGAGTAGCCATGTGACACAATTCTGGACTCTGGGGTGTTGGCAGCACAGTGTGCAGGGTGTGGGTTCCAAGAACTATCCTCGAAGGAAGGAGGTATAGTCTTCTTTAGTCCCTTCCTCTTTCTGTCGTTTGAATGAGGACAAGATGCTTGAGGCTTGTGTAGCCACGACGGAAGAGCAAGTGCTGGGACAGCCGAGAAGCAGGAAGCAAGAAGGGGCCTGGGCCTCAGGACTTTGTAGACTCTCACAGTTCTAGACTGTCTACCTTTGACTTTTCTCAGTCCATTTTGTTCAGCTGCTGCTATATTTCCTGTCGCTCATATCTGCACCTGATCCTTAATGACACAGGGCTCAGAAGCTGTGGCAGTATTTCCTCTGGTGCTGCAATTGTTCATCAAAGATTCATGCACAGTTCACAGGAATCTGTAACTTCTGGAGACTGCATGTTAAACCTCGTGTGTGTGTTCATGCACTTTTCAAGGAGAAACGGCCATGGCAATTCATTTAATGTTTTAGATACTCAGCTTTCTTTCTGTAACAGGGGAGCACAACACCCACCTGTGCAGGACTGATTTCAGGAGTAGCTGTAATTTATACACAGTGCACAGCACGGTGAACAGTGCTTAGTGTAAAACGCACCCCTTATTTCCAAAATTCTGTAAACAGTCTTATACTTCTCCTCGAGCTTAAAGGTAGCAGCCATCTATGACTTCTACTTCCTCATTATATTGCCATTCTAGTTGCCAAGAGCACAGACTCCTTCTCTACAATGTCTCCTGCATTCACTTCTTTCTCTCCATCCCCACTATCCCTCCGTTCCCAGCTTTACAGCCTTTGTCATCTCCTCTCCGAGACCTTCTCATTTTGGATTCCTCCTTACTCCATTCCAAATTCTACCCGTCCAGTCCTGGACTGCCAATGGTTCTCCAATGCCTATCACTGGAAACTACAAACTCAATACCCTAAAAATAATCAAGGTAGCACAACACAGAAGAAAAATTATGGATTCATACATACCCAGGTTTGAGTGCTGGTTTTACCTCCTTACTTGCTCTATGATATTGGGACAATTTGATAACTTCTCAGAACCTAAGTTACCTTAGCATGAAGTAGAGTCAATAGTACCTGTATAGGTTTACAGTGAGGACAGAAAAGACATGACATATAAAAAAACAAGTTTGGTGCCTGTTACCTACTAGGTGCTCAATAAATTTGGTACCTGCTTCTTTCCCTCTATGAAATGGACATAAACTAAAAAAGCATGTCTGCAGGTTATCCCTCCTCCACTTAACTCTTACTTGACAATGTGTGCTAGTCACACCAGACTGTCTGCCACCTCCTGGATGAAAGTTCTGTCTTCTCCTAATCACTTTTGAAATTTTGCTCATACTGGTGATTTTTTTCAAATCAGCCCACCGCCATCGTACCTGATGAAACCCTCCTCAGCCTTCAAGGGTGCCCTAAATTGCCATCTCCTCTACGAAGCCTTTTCCTGCCGTTTCCATTCAGATGTAAACTCTTGTTTAAAGAGGCACATTCTCGGTGTGTCTTCTATGGCACTTCACAGTTTGTATTTTGGGTACTTGGTATCACTTCTACAAGACTTCAGGTGTCTTGAGAGCAGAACTAGAGCCCTATCCACTTCTGTATCTCTCATGGCCCTAGGCCAGGCCCTTTTATCTGTATTTACTGGGTTAACCTCAAAATTCTCAGGTGGAGCTCCTTTCAATAGGACCCCTTTTCCATACATTCACAACACTGCGAAGACAGCATGATTAAGAGTGTATTCAGGGAACACTGTTTTTTAGGTTCCCCCTCACTGTCCAAAAAAGAAGGCACTGAGTTCTGGATGTGAACCATTTAGTGGTGGATCCAGTGCTGTCATCCATAATTCAAATCCACTTATTACTGTGTCCACTGGGCACAGCTTTTCCTTTCCTTTATGTCCTAAGAGTCTGGCCCTGCCTCTCACTGCCCCAGAGCCCCCAAGACTTCTTTGTCTTTCCTGCATTTCAACAAGAATGAATCTCATACCTGGCTTTGAGTACCCTTCCTAAAGATGATGGATAGGAGCTAAGCCTTCTAGGACACATCAGTACAGCTGCCAGTGGGCACAAGGCACTTATAAAACAAAAAGGCTCAGGATTCTGTGAACATATGTGCAGCTATAAGTGGACTGCCCAACACAGCTGGAAAGAAACACCCAAGAACATTTCCTTTTATTCTTTCTAAGTATGTATGGAAGAGGCAAATGATATTAGATTGCAAGTATCTCCCAGAGGGTTCTCTTTCTGTAGTGTTACCATGTGCGAATATCATAACCTTGCCTATCAGGTCCACGTGCTTTAGAATTACAGGAAGCTTGTAAAGCCAAGTTTAAAGCAGCAAAAGTCTAGTTTTTAATTTATTGGGTAATATCGAGTATTACTGTCTGACTTGGAACATTTTTCCATGTAATTACGAAATAGAGTAAAATCGATGCAAGTATAAGATTTAATGGAGTTTTAGTTCAGTCTGTGGGTAAGTGTGTATGATAAAATGTTATTAGAAAACTAAATACAATTAAATCACCACTAAGCTACAGATATTAAGCATACACATTGTAAACTCAATTTCAAAAACAGAAATTATTTCACATGTAAAGTTTTCATACATCATTAGAACTGGGAGAGTGGTTCTAGAATCTGTGAAGTTGCTTGTGTGCTACACTGTCATTGTACTAAAAAGGACGCACCGATCAAAAAAACGTATCGGTGTTAAGCATCTCGGGGACAAGAAAATATCTCATGTGTGTCAGGAAAACACACATGAAGCTTGCCTAATCTATATTTTGGGAGGATGCTAGGGGAGATTTAAAAAGTGATGTGAGGCTTTTCTCCAGATGCAGATTGCCTTTGATGTGTGGAGAGAAGCAGCTTTGCCAGATATCTGCAACGGGAAAAGCTGGAAAAACCATGGCAAGAATGAGTCAATGTTTTAGTGAGCTGTCTTTCTAGAGACCCTTTGCTGTGGCAATTCTCTAAACCATGGACCACATACAAAAGGTTACCTCTTGGACGAGCAGGGCACACTGTGCAGAACTTCAGAGCCAGTCAGACTGGAGAGAAACAGTGGAGAGGGTGAGGCCAGTATTAACCATGAGTGTGGCCAAGCTAGCCAGGGTGAAAAACAAAAGCAGTAAGAGGGATATGATATAGATGGGATCCCTCTGGGGTATCTGTAAAGCTCACAATGAGCCCTAATCCACAGCCTTGTTGGTGAATGGGACTCCACCCCCCTGGCCATAGTTGAATGGGCCAAGGGCTCCTGACACTAAACTAGTTCAATCAGGGAAGTGGAACTGGACTGGAAGCTGAACCCGTAGCTCTGGGAGCTGGGGGGAGATGGGCAGGTGGCCTGAGAAGCAGGGGAGGGGGGCACAGACAGCCTGTTAAAAAGGAAGAATAAAGCAAACATGGGGAAAGAAGCAGAGACAAGTGACAGTAAGTAAATCTTCCCCTGGTTTCCTATCTGCCATTCCTGGTCCTGTCTTTCCAGAGGTACAGCCGCATTTTGCCCTTGTGTCCAGGACTCCTTGCTGTATATGATACTAGATCCCTCTATTTTTTGCTAAGCCAGCTTCAGCTTCAGTGGGGTTTCTGCTACCTGCAATCTAGAGGACTGTAGCCGACATACTCCCTGGAAGGCACCTGATGTATAGCTGTGGGAAAGTGATTTCTCTTATAATAGCTGTTATGTCAGTGAAGGCAGTCCCTTAACCACGCACAGAGTCGGCATTCTTAACAATTATTATGATGTTAACACACTATAAACACAAAAAACAACTTTCTCAGAAACTGTATGGTGCTTTACATGCATTATCTCTGCTCCTCACAACTCTTCAAAGGTGGTGAGAGCAGATTTTGTTTGGAAAGATTTGTGACACAAGACACAGTAAAGATGTCACGGGGAAAGGCCAGCATGCTGGGAAGGCAGGTAGCCACAAGAGGGTACTTAGCATGATGGATTCACCATAATTCAAGATCTGGCCGTTGACCTTGCAGTCACAAAATTTTCATGGTGTCCTAGCACTGGCTAGACTTAGGAATGCTGAGTCATGCACCAAAGTTCAAGAGAGACTGATATATAAACCAGATGCCAAGTTATTAACTTACCATGAGATGTATAACTGCCAAGGAGCCTGGATACTGATGCTGGTCTGAGCAGTGTATGATACTTCCTACAGAGACAGAGCGTTGGGAGCCAAACTATTTGAAAGTTGTTTGGGTGGTTAGATGATTTGAATGTTAGACACAGAGATCTGACAGATGCTATACTCATCTCCACACAGGGGATCTAGCTACCAGGTAAACCAGACAGTTGGGTACCAATTCTTTGGATGCTGCCAAAAGGGCTTTAGCCAACAAATACTTCCTCGAACCTCCTACGCTTCTAGGGCTGACCAGCTCTCCTCCTGAAGGAAACATTCTTTCTTGAGATATCCCCAATCCATCTTCTGTGTCTGGGAGTCCTTTCATTTAAGGTTATTTTGTATATCCTTGGTCTGGTTCATTGTTTCATGATTTAACAGTTTGAAGTAAATGGATAATTTTATTTTCCTCCCTTTCATATTTCTCAACAAAGGAGCTCACTATCACTCAAATGTCATCTACAATATTATTATCTCAATGTTTGACAAGTAGAGTGCAGAGCATGGGGTTTGGAGTCAGAAAGACCTGAGATGAAATTCTGGCTTCCCAACTTAAAATTTTATGATTCAAGACCAGTTACTTTCTCTTGGCCTCAGTTTCCCCACTTATAAAGTGGAGATCATGCCCACCTCATGGGAAAAAATAAGATTTAATGAGGTTGTGTATGCCAAGCATCTAGCACAGTGCTGAGCAGAATACAACGGTGACCATAATGCATCAGAGCAAAAATAACTCAGATCTCTGCCATTTAGAGTCTCCTTGGTTTCCAAGTGTATACTTTTTTGTTCATTCTTCTTCCAATGTGATTTTTATAATCATAGTAGTGTTAACTTAAAAAAAACTAATTTCCCTAACTTTTGAACTGGATAAACAAAAGTGAATTGGGCACAAGTGCATTGCTTTTTTTGGCTTAGTATTCTCCTTCTCTACCAGAAATAAACACATGACACAGCTTGCTTTTGTCTTTTTTCCTTCCTGTTATCCTTGCAAAGATATCCTTTAAGGACTCTAGTCATGATTTTTTCTTATAAGAATTCTGCACCAAATTCTGGAGCTTAAGAATGCCTTTTTAACTGAGAAAGTGCAATGAAATCATACAGCTTTAGTAAAAAATTATTCTTTTCCCCCTCAACTGATTCAATTTACTCTCAGATGTCAGAATCCCTACATTACAGGATTCCTCCTATATAAATGTATTGGTCTCTCTGAATACATATTCAGCTATTCTACCTTATGAGCTTGGGTATGCAATTATGCCCTTTTTTCAATTATATTATAAACCTTATTAAGAGTTGGGGCAGATCTTATCTCTCTCTATATCCTTGTTGAACATACACTGTCACTACACTGGTGTTGAGGAGATATTCAGTAATTATTTGTTAATGAGAAATGCTGTGAAGTGAAAATAAAAATAAGATGTGTTTGTCTCATTTACTAATTTATAGTCACATTTTCTGAAACTATAGATCTGAATCTAAGTGTCTATTTATTTTTCTAATGTAAAGTTTTGTGAACCTATGTTCATTTTGCCCTAAATTACTTAAACGTTTTCTTTCCTTTTTCTCTAACTTTAACACCAGGAATCTTATGTACACCCTAGAAATTTATTGCATTAGAGAAATTCCTGACTTTAGCTCTTACATCTTTCTTTTTAATCCACAAAGTGTGTTATCAGTGCCAAACTCATCCTCCATTTTGCTTCTTTACCTGTGTTCTCCATCTGTTTAAATTGCTGCAGTGATCCCCATGCATTTAGCGTTTGTCATGAATTGTAATGTTCAAGCTTTATACTCGTACAATCTTTGGGGGAAAGATGATATTCAGTTTGGCCTATTGTCACCTACCAAATGAAGATATCTAAAAATATAGTGCAATGCATGAATGAAAATAAGTATGAAAACAAGAATAATACAGTACTCAGAGAATAAGAATAAGCACCATGCCAGTTCTGGGTAAGGGTTAAAATATCCATTACCAATTCTACTGCAGAGGATGGATTGACATTTCACAATTTGGGAACATGGGCACTTCCACAATGGAATCCTTAGCAGGCAGTGTACACGCAGGGTGAGAAGAGAGCAAACCTTAGTACGTGCCTGATACAGTGCCAGACATTTCTTATTTTTAAGCTCATTTAAACTACAAAACATTCCTTCTAGGTTGATGGCATTACTCTACCTTACAGATCCTAAATATACTACTAATACTTAAAATTTAACATGAAAAATTATAAACTGATCACAAAATAAGCTCCTTTTGCTTTCTGTGAACATTAATTTCAGAGTCTCTAGTCAGAACCCGTGGTTAGTTTGATTTAACATTATAGACATGTTTTCCTTATTTTTCATTATAACTGCAAAATAAATTCCATAAAGTCATATAGGGAGCCAGTTTAGAAATCCCATTATCATTCACAGAAAGATGTATAAACTGGCAAATAAGAAGGTTCTGTATACATGAACTCTGTAAGGTCAGTTTCTTATGAACTAAATGGTCCTGAAGGAAAAAGTTATCCAAGCAATTGATTTTAGGACTAAAAGACAAGGACATTAACTTATCTTTGTATTTAAGAACTAGCCTCTGTGTCGGGGGCAGTGGGCTTGGCAGAATACGCAGTGATCTCACCAAGAGCCTGTGCAATGTAATAACATTTGACTGTGAGCTTATGGTAGATAATGCCACTGAAGTATAACATGATGTATCCTGACATAATTCAGTTTGGAAAACCAGAGCTCATTCAATAACCCCCATAAAATGACAATGTAATACTTTTGAATAATATAAAATAGGAACATGACATTCATGCATTCATTCATCTATTCAACGTATTGATTGAGCATTTCCACTGCAGTGGATACTATAAAGGACACAATGATCATTTCCTATGGAGACCTACAATCTAGGAGGGAGACAAGATAAGGACACACAGTGAAACTGTGAGGAATAGGGTGAGAAACAGCGTAACAGTGGTGCCATGAAGTGTTACAGGACTTTAGAGGAAGGTGGTATAATGTTTGGAACTGGTGTGTAGGAAAGGATTCGTGAAATACATGGCATGTGAGCTGTTTGGAGGTGGGATAGGATTTCAGCAGAAAAGGAGAGATTCGAATGAGAGAGTGGGATGGAAGTGGGCTATCACAGGCTGGTTTGGGGAATGCTGAACAGGCCAGTTGGGCAACAGCATAGAGCATGTGTAAGGGAGTGAAAGGCAAACCGGGTGAGGGGCAGGAGGCTATGAAGGTGCCTCAAGGTCAGTCTAGTAGGGTGAAAGAATTACTGAAAACTATTCTTAGGGAAGTGATATGATTACCTGCAATTTAAGAAATTAGGAGGACAGTTTGGAAGGAAAAGAGACTGAAGGCTGGAATTCCATTACGAGGCTCTGTTACTAGTCCAGGCATTTGCTTGTGGAGGAAGAGTACAGGGAAGGAACTCAGTCTGTGTAATACATGCATTTGTTTTAACTATAATGTTTCTTTTAATTTTCATGGCAACTCTGAAAGGTAAATAACATTAACTCGAGGGTTCGTTCGGTCGAGGAAATTAAGGCTCAAAGGGATCAGTAAGGTCACTGAGTCAGTAAAATAAAAAGGGAAGGAGGGAGCAGGAGCCAGTAGTTGGGACTTTAATGTCCATGTTGTCTGCACGACACCATTATGATAAAGAGCCTTCTTTCCACAAGCTCCCTGCAATTCAGGATCAGTGGTTCAATGTGTTAGGTGTGCCTCTGGTACAGACCAAGAGATAATTACATGTAGCACGAGAATGATTCTGACAACAGAGAGGTTCTCCTTGGAGGCTGAAATCAGGGAGACTCTCCTACCCCAACCAACCAGAGAAACTTCCCTGATAGACTGAGAGCTCCTTATGAATGGACACTGGCTTAGCTGGCTCTGGGTCCCCAGGAGCAAGTCCAGGAAGT
Source organism: Tadarida brasiliensis (assembly GCA_030848825.1). Taxonomy (NCBI): domain Eukaryota; kingdom Metazoa; phylum Chordata; class Mammalia; order Chiroptera; family Molossidae; genus Tadarida; species Tadarida brasiliensis. The sequence goes on along the minus strand of CM061272.1, from coordinate 40,529,478 downwards.
ACTCAAGGAAAAACTGTCATAACGAATCAAACTGTGATTCATGCAACATATTTTCTATTCTGAACAGATGTTACAAGGTCACAAGATAGTGTGTATGGTTCTAAGACTGCAACCCTGAGAGTTATTTCCACAGATGAGGCTCTCCCCAGTCCCTGGGACAAATTCTGCTCCTAGTATGTAGTAAGTTCTCACTTAACATGATCGATAGATTCTTGGAACTGTGGTAAAACAATTTTATCACAGGCTAATTGACATAAACAAGAGTTAAGGTCCTACAGGACCACATCAATGTTATAACAAAACAATGTTATTCGATTGTTCTGCTGTACAAGGATTGAACTAGGAACTCAGCAGCACGGCAACTTCTCCTGTCCTGTTCTGCTCATCTATCCCAGCTGTTGATTCCAGGTGTTCCTTCTCACTGGGATCAAGCTCTCGCTTTCCACTTAGAGTAGGTGTAACCATGTCTTGTTCTTGGGCCAGCTTCCCGGTCTTTGAACTCTGCTCACATCCAGTTCCTATATCTCCAACAAGACATGAAATGTGGCAGGACCGCTCTGATATCAACTCTGTGCTTGTTGAAACCTGCCAGGTCCAGCGTCTCAGCTTCTGGGACCATCCCAGTCTCCTGTACTACTCCAGCTGGCCTGGGGAGTCATCAGACTCCAGCTCTTTCTGGTCTAGCCTGTGCTTCGCTTCATGAAAAGAGTTCCGATAGTACTAATCGTAGTAGTAGCGGTAGTCCTCATACTTACATGGCACTTGCCATGTGCTAGTCATTGTTCTATGTGTTTTACAAATATTAATGTCTATAATCTCACATTATTAACAGCTTCATTTTAGTGATTAAAAAAAGGCAAAACAAAGAACCTGAGGCTGAGAAATTAAGTGACTTGTTTAAGGTGACATGGTTTGCTAGTGGCAGAGCCAGAATTTGAACCCTGGCATTCTGGCTATAGTTCATTCTCTTAACCACTATGCTCTCCTTCCTCTCCAATGACAATAAGAGGGTGAAGTACATGTCATTAGTGAATGTGCTTACTACCTTAAATGCCCTATTTTTTTTACACCTGGCATAGTATTATCACTAATAGTTATCAGATTTATTTAGCTATAAATATGGTCCCCAAAATCAGTTAGAAAGACCTTACATGATGCTGAAACTCTGATATATGAGTATTTTCATTTTGATTGAAAATACCACATGTTCTGCATTTAGGCAAGTCTAATAAGACAGCAGGATTCAAAGATGTTGCTACTTTATTAGCAAAAATTATCCAAGTATACTGGTAGAGAAGATAATCATGAATATGACATTGATAGGAGGGAAAACAAATCTGAGGATTTAAGAATCAAAGGAGAGTTACTTAAAAGTTCTTGTCATAAGGAAAAAAAAAGACTCAAAGTACAGACTGTCGACATCTGGGCAAATTAGATAGTTCTGTACACTCTAGTTCACTTGCCAAAATGATGACACGTGTCACTGTTATCAGTTCAGAAGGTGAACATCTGACTAAATGTATTAAATCAAGAATTTAAACAAATTAAATAAGAATATAATAATACTTATGCTATTATATATCTTGAACTTCTCTGATTGTATTATTACTTTGATTTATTAAGTATAGAGCAATCATCTGAAAAATTGGTGAACATTTCTATGTACCAGAGGCTGGAGCTAAGTGATCAAGGCATAAAAGAAGCTCATTTTTTAACAGTAGAGACAGAAAGACCATAAGCAAGTAAATAAGTAAATGCACAGGATAATTTTGAATAGCAAAAAAAGCTATGAAGAAAGTGAAACAAGGCAATGTAATACAAAATAAAGTGAACTAGCCAGGATATGACATTCGAGCTGGTACCTGATGGACAAAGAAGGGGAGCAGAACTAGAGAAATTACTCTGAAGTGGTATGTTCAGCAGCAGAAGGGGCCTGTGAGGCAGGAGCATAGTAAGAAATGGGAGACCGGCATGATCGCAGCCAGAGAGGTGGGCAGGGCACAATCATAGGTCCCTGGAGCCACAGCAAGACATGGGAATTTGCTCTAAGTGTCAGAGGAAGCCGGCATAATGTAAGTTAGGGAAGTGGTGTGACTTGATCTACATTTTTAAAAGATCACTTTTGCTGCTATTTGGAAAATGCATTACAGGAAGTCAAGAATGGAATCACAGAGACCCCTTAGGAAGCTACTGTAGTAGGAAACAGAGATAGTAGCTTGGTATGGTGTACTGAAGACACAGAGAGAAATAGATGGGATAAGGACCTATTTGGGAGGCAGAAGCACAGGACTTGTTGATAAATTGGATGCAGGGAGTTAGGGAAAGAGAGCAATCAGGAATGATTCCTAGGCTTTGAGTGGATGGTCTGTGGTCTAGTAACAGGTAGAAGGCTAAGAGAAAAACAGATTTTAGGAGAAATTAAGATTCGTAGAATATTAGTAAGTAGAATAATAGAGTGATATCCACAATGACATTTACACCATGCTCAGGGAACTGGCAAGTAACAAACTTTCACAAAAATCATACATAATATGATCACTGTAATAAGACGGTTTTCCTATTAGCCTAACTCAAGCCCCAAGACCATTTTCAGTCCTGGAAATGAAACAAAAACTTAGCCATCCATTCTGGCTTTATGTGGACATATTTTACTTCATAAAGCAGTGCTAGAAATGCTGAGGAGTGCGAGCACATGGTAGATACTCAAAAAATGTGTGAACTGAATGACACCTATTTGTCTTAGAGATCATGGAACCTACCTACAACAGGACTAAGAGTAGAACTGAGAATTCTCAAAATTGCCATGTACTATGAATCTGAATTACATTATTCCTTTATTTTAAAATATTGTGTGTGTGTGTGTGTACACGTGTATGTAATTTTCTCTGATACTATTGGTGGAAAAAATAGGTATGCTCCAAACATTTCCCCTAGTATCTAATCAGCACTTTCCCACAACATTTTTATTTTAAAATGCAGTCCTTACATACCTGTAGCATATCACCAAGGTCTGCTGTGCTAATATCAGGATCCTCTGTAGTGTTGAAGGGCACAGGAGTTATTCGTACGAGGGTGAGCACTCTGGGTTCTGGGTATCTCCATAACATCATCCCTGGGCTATCTTCGGTTTCATTGTAAAACAAGACTTCATAGACACTAGGCATTTTCAAAGGTTCTGTTAAATGAAAATATAATTTTTTTTTTAATCCTCACCTGAGGATATCTTCTCAAATATCTTCAGATAGAGTAGGGGAGGGGGAGAGAAACATCGATGTGAGAGGGACACATCAACTGGTTGCCTCCCGCATGACCCCCACCAGGGCTGGGGATGAACCACAACTGAGGTACTTGCCCTTGGCCAGAATCGAATCCGCTACTCTTTGGTCCATGGGCTGACGCTCTAACCGCTGAGCCAAACCGGTCAGGGCGAAAATATAATTAATTGTATGCTTTTGAAGGGAAACATGGTGGTTTATGATAGCAAGAAAAAAATAATAATAAAAGAAAAAATATATAAGAAGCTGAGTGGTCTGTCCAGCCGGGGTGGCTTAGTGATTAAGCATCAACCCATGCACCAAGAGGTCACCAGTTTGATTCCCAGTCAGGGCACATGCCAGGGTTTCGGGCTCGATGACCAGTACGGGGTGTGCAGGAGGCAGCCGATGGATGTTTCTGTCTCATCGATGTTTCTATCTCTCTCTACTTCTCCCTTCCTCTTTCTAAAAATCAATGAAAACATATTAAAAAAAAGAAGAAGCTGAGTGGTCAATTTTACATGGTTTGAGACGGGAACAAATCAAGAATTTTCCCTTAAGAGATACTGAATGGTAACTTACTACTTTTTGTACTGCAGGTATTAATGTACTTTGCAAGTGATCTTATTCTGTTACCAATTAGTAAATGTGCACTTAAAACACAAATGCGCCTGCGTGCGCGCGTGCGCGCACACACACACACACACACGCGCGTGCTGAAGCTGTCACTACTTACCAGCATCTCTTATATACTGAAATAGACCCGTCCGTAGGTCATCTGAACTTTGTTCGCTTTTAAACGTCTGGCTCTTTTCCACAGGAGGTGGCACGTGTGGCACTGCGCCAGGAACGTCAGCACTGCTCTCCTCATGAAGGTATCCACTGAGTAATTCATGTAGAAGAACTAAACAATTCAAGTGTTCTTGACCCCAGAAAACCTTTAAAATCATATGAAAAATTTTAGTGGCTTTAAAATACAAACATTTCATGAAAATAATTAGGTATGATCATATATGAATGAATGCAAGACTGCAATTATGTTTAATTTAATTATTGACAATAACTAAACTATAATTTCTAAGTAATTGGACCTATAGGATGTAATTCTATTGCTAGAATATATAAAAACAAAAAAAATCAATTACATCATATATCATGTGAATGACAATTAATTTTAAATGCTAAATTGATGATGAAATTATGTTCACGTGAGGTAATGTTTATTAATTAACTCAGCTAAGAGGGAAAAGAGCAACTATTACAGTCTGAGAAAAGGCAATGAAGATCTTCTAGGCCAAAATGTTAATAAAATAAAAATAATAACCTTATAGAAAGCTTCCTACATTTTGTCATGAGATAAAAGAAACACATATTGATTACAGAGTTCTTTTCTTTGCATTTTTACTTTTAAGAGAAAAAGAGACAGAAGATGCTAAATGAACCCGAATTACTGAGGAGCCTCCCAACTCGGTGTTTGGTGTGAATGTGCCCACACACAGTATCCACAGTGCGAGAATCAACGGGAAAGGAGCTACAGTAGAGTTTCAGACAAAGGTCTTAGTGTTTCCTCTAAGAAAGAGGATCAAGTTCCTTTTTTTTGCACGTGAAGAATATTAGTCTATAAGAAAAGTCTGGCCCTGGCCGGTTTGGCTCAGCGGTTAGAGCGTCGGCCTGCGGTCCAGAGAGACCCGGGTTCGGTTCCTGCTAAGGACACGTGCCTCGCTTCCAGTTTGTCCCCGGTCCTGGTTGGTCGTGCGGGTGGCAGCCACGTCGATGTTTTTCTCTCTCTCTCCCTCCCACTCTATCTGAACAAAAAATGAAAAAATGTCCTCAGGTGAGGATTAAAAAAAAAAAAAGAAAAGAGAAAAATCTGGCCCTGGCCGGTCTGGCTCAGTGGTTAGAGCGTCGGCCTGCGGACCAGAGAGTCCCGGGTTCGGTTCTCGCTAAGGGCACGTACCTCGGTTGCAGTTTGTCCCCAGCCCCAGTGTCTCTCACATGGATGTTTCTCTCTCTCTTTTTCCCTCTCTCTCCCTCCCGCTCTATCTAAAGGTAAATGCAAAAATGTCCTTGAGTGAGGATTAAAAAAAAAAGTCTGACCAGTGGGTAGTAATAATTATGGATTCAAAATTTCAATAATATTAAATTTCTCTGAATATATTGGATAAAGGCAACACAACCATTAATTTTAAGAAAACCATAAAGTGCACACACAAAAAGATATAGAGAGGTAGAAAAAAATAAACGCTATACCTTGTGGCTAAGTTTAGATCCTAGGCTTAGGTCCTGCTCTCTGGAATTAAGGCATCTCAGAAGTGAAAATAAGAGATATGATACTAAGTCTACTTAGGTTCTCAACCAATTATTTTTATTGGATCCGAAAAGATAGAGATAGGTGAAAAGTCAAGTTGAACACTCTATTCCAGCCTTTAAATTGTCAAGAGATAGAGACTTTATAATGTAGAGATGATATACTTTGATTTTGCTCTTACTGTTTTTTTTAATTAAATTTTTTGAGGTGACATTGGTTAATAAGATCATCCAGGTTTCAAGTGCACATTTCTATGATACATGGTCTGTATGTTGCATTGTGTGCTCATCACCCAAACTCAAATCATCTTCTGTCACTACCTATTTGGCCCCTGCTCTTATTGCTTTTAATGTGGAGTTACTTTGCTGCCTTGAAAAAAATGGCAATGCAATTAATGTTCTTGATAACAATACAATACCGCATGCTTACTGTTAAATATGTGAAGATTTCTGATATATGTGGAAAATCTCCAAATAAAGTGACAAGTTATTAGGATCCCCCATACCTAGCTCTGTGCCGGTAAGAAACCATGAAAAAGTTGAGGCAACACAACTTATAGATTAAAACAAGAAATTCATATATAAATTGCCTTCATTATTAACAAATTAGTCATTTCATGTCTATAATTGTGAGTTTATCAAGCTTTTTGAATTTGTGTCAAATTTGAGGGATATCAACTCATAAAAATAATACATTAAAATCTATCCAAATAGAAAATTTTCAAGAAACAAGTTGCATACCCCCACACATTCTATACTTGGCTCTAAACAAAGAATAAAAGGTTGCAATGTGACTTATATGTCAAGTGTTAGTCATCAGATATCAACATTTAATCCAAGGAATCTGCCATTAGAAAATGGTTCTTATACATTGCTGATGAAACTGTGCTTGAGACATGTGGACTACTTTGTAATTAGAAAACTCTACATACATTAGAAAAAAGTTCAATGACCTAGCAATTCCACTCCTAGTCACGTATTCAAGAGAAATTAAAACATGTCCACAAATGTTCATAGCAGCATTAGTCATAATATCCCAAAGTGGAAAGAACCCAAATGTCCGTCAATTGATAAATGGATAAACAAAATATGGCACATCCACACAATGGAGTATTATTTGGCGATAAAAAGGAATTAAGTACTGACACCTGCTAAAACATGGATGAACCTTGAAAACACTATGCTAAGTGAAAGAAGCCACTCATAAAAGCCCATATATTTACATGAAATGTCCAGAAGAGTTGAATAAAACAGAAAATAAAAATAGATTAGTGGCTGCATAAACCTGGACAGAGGATTTGCTCCTGGGGGAGCAAATGCTAATGAGTACAGGGTATTGGGGTGTGTGTGTGTGTGTTTATGTGTGTGTGTGTGAAACTGTTCTACGATGGATTGTAGTGATGATCACACAACTTTGCAAATATACCAGAAACCATTGAATCATGCACTTTAGGTGAATTGCACTGCATGTGAATTATATCTCAAGAAAGCTGTTAAGCCCTGGCCGGTTTGGCTCAGCGGTTAGAGCATCGGCCTGCGGTCCAGAGAGACCCGGGTTCAGTTCCCGCTAAGGGCATGTACTTCGGTTGCAGTTTGTCCCCGGCCCTGGTTGGTTGTGCGGGTGGCAGCCACTCGATGTGTCACTTTCACGTTGATGTTTCTCTCTCTCTCTCTCTCTTCCTCTCTCTCCCTCCCACTCTAACTGAACAAAAAATGAAAAAATGTCCTCGGGTGAGGATAAAAAAAAAAAAAAAAGAAAGAAAGCTGTTAAAAAGCTTAATAAGATAATCTGATAATATCCTTTCTCACTACATCAAGAGAAAGAGTTAAACAAAATAAACAAAGGCTAGTTAAAAAGTTATGGGAAAAATTTAGCCAATCCCCACACACCTGTAGCAGACCTCCACTTAAGTCGATGGATATTTTTGGTATGGACTGTTCTGGGCCTGGATTGCCACTGTGTTTACACCACTTAGCTTCCACATTGGCAGCAGCACAACATGGACCTATCAGAATCCGACTTCTTTCTTTCAGACTTGTTTTAAGGAGAAAATCATTTACACTGAGTAGAAGTGATGACCCAAGAATTACACCTGAAAAATAAAAAGAAATGGAGAGGGATATCAATAATAATTCTTCCTTGTCAAAAAATATGTTTGGGCAAGAACCATTTGTATTTTTTAAGAGCATTAATCATCCTCTGTCTTCTTTTTCGGTTGGCTTTCCCTCACAGTTTTATGCCATTTATATAGAATTCTAGTTACAAAGCAGGTATACCTCATTCACATTCCTAACAAAGCAATATTTGCCAAAACATTATGACTTTTTCCATGTGTGAGCATTTTAAGTTTTATGAGTAGAGACATTTTCATTAAATTGTGCAAGTTTTTCAAACAACTACATTAAGAATAAGAACAGCTGCTTCATTTGTCTATTGTTAACATGATGAGAAAGGGCAATTTTCTGTGATTTCTTACAGTAAGAGTCAAGTATATTACTTTGCTAGACACTGAAATTTTTGACTGGCTCATGTTAAAATCAAAACAATCAAAATATATAACATGTGTTTTCTAAAAATTTTAGTTTAATCCAAACTTCACACATCATAACCACTTGAAGTTTACAAAGTCTTAAAAACAGATAGTGGCAGGTTAGATTTATGAGGAAAACTATATGTTATAGTTCAAAGTAAATATACCCAGAAAAGGAATACACTTTAAAATGTAGGTTTTCTTTTGAACTTAAACTAGAAGTGTAGATCAAAACCTTTTCATAAAACCAATGGCATACTTTAAGATATTTGAATGCAAAGTTAGAGTGGTGGGTTAACTTTCCCCCAAGGAGCTCATATTCTGAATTGTCATTGTGAATATTGAATTTCACCAGACCACATTTGTAATGCCCGTGGCTTATTTTTCTAATAATATTTGATCCTTAAAAGAGATGAAAGATTAAAAAACACCTTAGGCTGACAGTATACACTTTTCAAAGTACAGTACCCACATTGACTGTTCAGTTCTATGGAGACTTGAAAACTTCATATACACAGTATGTTTCTACTGCAGAAATAAGATATACAGAAGACATCGCACCCATGAAAGTGGTAGGGCTAAGACTTTCATCAAAATTATGATGGTGAGCCCTGGCCTGTTTGGCTCAGCGGTTAGAGCGTCGGCCTGCAGTCCAGAGAGACCCAGGTTCGGTTCCCGCTAAGGGCATGTACCTCGGTTGCAGTTTGTCCCCGGCCCCGGTTGGGGTGGTGTGGGTGACAACCAGTCGATGTGTCTCTCTTTCTTTCTCTCTCTCTCTCTCTCTCTCTCTCTCTCTCTCTCTCTCTCTCTCTCTCTCTCTCTCTCTCTCCCCCCTCTCTCCCTCCAGCTCTATCTGAAGATAAATGCAAAAAAATAAATAAATAAAACTCCTAGGTGCATTAAAAAAAAATCTTTATTAATAGAGTTTAGAAGTCATAACTTCCTGACTTAGCTGCATTAAATTTCCTGAAAGTTAAGATTTCTCAACAGTAAAGATCTGCTAAATAGACATACCAATTGATTATTCAGTAATTTGTCATATAGGATTAAGAAAATACAGACTTAATTCCGTACAATTATCCAGCAAATGTACGAGTCATGTTACCCTTTATTCTCAAATACATACATCTTCATACTAGCCTACAACAAAATAGTCAATAATCTGGTGGTAACTCTAATGTGAATGTCCTATTGGTCCCTCATAGACAAAGTGTTTAATATCAAAGTCTCCCTAGTTTGCTTATCTTATTTAATGTTTATCATTATCTCATCACACACCCAGATTAAAAAATCTCGGGCCCACTTTGAGGTTTCTTATTCTCTTAGATAGGTTTCCAAGACTTCTATATCATTCTATCCAATTCCATTATTTTAAAACATCAAGGAAGAGAGACCTCAGTAATCTAACTGATTGAACAGAAGACCACATCATTTTTAAGCTTCAGTAGACTGTGATCATCTTGGAGGTAAGGGCCATCTTATTCAGTATAGTACTGGGCACAACAGTAGCTATTCAGGACATATTCCACTGAACTGAATGACAGTTTAGAATCTGATCTTGTTTTCAGCTATCTCAATATATTTCTTAATTGACAGATAGGAAAGAATAGTACCTAAATCTGCCATTCTTGATTAGCATCATTGTATCACAGAACAATAAGGTTAGATGGAAGAGACCTTAGAAGCCATCTATTGCAAGTCTCCTTCCTCTGAAAAAAATCATGCAAAATACTTTTAATTTTGAAATAACATTAGACCTGCCCAAAAGTTGCAAAAATATACAGAGTTCCCATATATCCTTCACAGATATATACAGATATGTAACCACAGTATAAAATTGAAACCAGAAAATTCACATTGATATAATACTATTAAGTGATCTACAGATCCTATTTAAATTTTGCCAATTTCCCCATCCATGTCCTTTTTCTGGTCAAGTCTCCAACGTACGATCCCCACTGAATTTAGTGTCCTCTCCTTAGTCTTCTTTATTCTGTGACAGATCCTCTAGCTTTCTTTGTCTTTCATGATCTTAATACTCTTAAATAGTCCAGGCCAATTATTTTGAAGAATGCCTCTCAATTTGCTTTTATCTTAATGGTTTCTTATTAGAAAGAGATTTTATATTTTTGGCAAACATACCAGAGAAGTGATACCCTTCTCAGTACAACATATTTGGGTAGGTGATATTGATGGTACTATTAACTCTCATACATGGCTAAAGTGGTGTCTTCCAGGTTTTGCCACTATAAAGTTATTTTTCCACTTATAAATAATAAATACTTGTGGGGAGATATTTGGAGATTAGACACTACCCTCTTTTACATCATCAAACTTTTACCCACTAATGTTGGCATCCATCTCTGGTCCTTGAATGCAACAGTAATTACTGTGGTGTATGATAATGTCGATTTCCAATTTTCTTATTCTTCACATTTATTAATTAGTATTTTATGATTAAAAGAGCAGTCCCTTATATCTCATTTATTAGTTCAATTATTTATTTATATCAATATGGACTCATAGATATTTATTTTATTTTATGGGTTATACTCCCATTATTTACTTTGTTGCTTAAATTGAAGCAGCTTTGGACATTGGAAACCCTTTCAAGTTGGTTCCTGTGTCCTTTTGATATGCCCCCATAATTTTAGGGGAACATCTTTACTTCCTGGCCACAAGATGTTTCATGCTCCAAGATACTAGTGTAGAAAGACCCTGAACTCATCTCCCCTCACAGACACACCAAATATATACCTACTTATAAATTCCTCCTAAATAGAAATGAGGACTGATTGAACAGCTACTGCACAACAAATGATAGAGGGACCAGAGAAAGAAGGGTAAGAGAGATGGAGACATGATAACAGAGTAACTCACCCCTGACGTGGTGAACTGAATAGGGAGGGATATCACTGGGGGCCCTTGCACAGACTGGCCCACCCTGGGCACAGTGAAAAAACAGTGGGTTAAAGGGCATATAGACTATATGTGAAGGAAATCCATTTACTAACCCTATAGCTTCTGCCAAACAGGTGAGAAACTGCTGGAACTCTCTCTGGGATTTGAAGTACTGGCAAGGGCCATTTGTACTGAATCATGAAGAAATAGAAAACCTGAATAGACTAATTACAAGTAAGGAAATTAAATCAGTAATTTAAAACCTCTCAAAAAAACAAAGTCCAGGATGAGATGGTTTCATAAGAGAATTCTACAAAACATTTAAAGAATTAATGCTTATCCTTCACAAATTATTCCAAAAATTGAAGAGGAAAAATCGCTTCCAAACTCATTTTACGAGGCCAGCACTATCCTGATACTAAAATCAGACAAAGACACCACACAAAAAGAAAATTACAAGCCTATATTTCTGATGATCACAGATGCTGAAATCTTCAACAAAATATTAGCAAACTAAATTCAACAATACATTAAAAGGAACATAAACCATAACCAAGTGGGATTTATTCCAGGGATGCAAGGATGGTTCAGTATCTGCAAATCTATCAATGTGGTATATAGTGCATTAGCAATATGAAGAATAAAGATCGTATGATCATCTCAATAGATGTAGAAAAAGCACTTGACAGATTTCAACACCCATTTATGATGAAAAAGAAACTCTCAACAAAGTGGGTATACAGGGAATATACTTTAACATAATAAAGGCCATATATGATAAACCCACAGTTAACATCACACTCAATGGTGGAAAGCTGAAAGCTTTCCCTCCAAAGTCAGGAACAAAACAAGGATGTCCTCTCTCACCACTTTTATTCAACATAGTATTAGAGGTCCTAGCCACAGCAATTAGGCAAGAAAAAAGAAATGAAAGGCATCTAAATTAGAAAGAAATAGTGAAACTGTCACTATTTGCAGATGCATGATACTACACAGAGAATACTCTAAAGACGCTATCAAAAACTATTAGAATAAATGAATTCAGTAAATTTTCAGGATATAAAATTAATATAAAGAAATTGGTTGCATTTCTGTATACTAATAATCAGAAAGAGAAGTTAAGAAAACAAACCCATTTACAATTGCATCAAACAGAATAAAATATCTAGGAACAAATTTAACTAAGGAGGTAAAAGATCTATACTCTTCAAGCTATAAGACACTGATAAAAGAAACTGAAGATGACACAAATAAATGGAGTGATATATTGTGCTCATGGATTCAAATAATTAGTATTGTGAAAAATATCCATACTATCCAAAGCAATCTACAGATTCAATGAAATCCCCATAAAAGTATCAATGGCATTTTTTACTGAGCTAGAACAATAAATCCTAAAATTTGTATTGAACCACAAAAGATCTGGAATTGCCAAAGCAATCTAGAGAAAGAAGAAAGCTGAAGGTATCATGCTCCCTGATTTCAAACTTTACTACAAAACTATTGTAATCAAAATTGTATGATAGTGGCATGAAAACAGAGGTATAAATCAAAGAAATAGAATAGAAAGCCCAGAAAAAAAATTCACACATATATGATCAATTAATGCATGACAAAGAAGGCAAGAATAAACATTGGGGAAAACACAGTGTCTTCAATAAATGATGTTGGACTGCTACACGCAAAGAATAAAACTGGATCACTTTCTTACAACATATACAAAAGTAAATTCAAATGGATTAAAGACGTAAATGTAAGACCTGAAACCATAAAACTCTTACAAGAAAACAGAGGCAGAAGGCTCTTTGATATTAGTTTTAGCAAATTTTTTTGAACCAGTCTCCTCAGTAAGGGCAACAAATAAACAAAAATAAATAGGATTATATAAAAATAAAAAGATTTTGCAGTGCAGGAAATCATCAACAAAGTGAAAAGGCAATCTACTGAATGGAAAATATATTTGAAAATAATATAGCCAATAAGAGGTTAATATGAAAAATATATAAAAACTTACACCTATTAATATAAAAATAAATCCCAATTAAAAAATAGAGAACTTGAACAGATGGCCAACATGCACACAGAAAGATGCTCAGCATCACTAAACATCAGGGAAATGCAAGTCAAAACCACAATGAGATAGCACCTCATATCAGAATGGCTGTTATCAAAAAGACAAAATTTAAGTGTTGGTGAGGACGTGGAGAAAAAGAAACCCTTGTATACTGTTGATGGGAATGTAAACTGGTGCAGCCACTGTGGAAAACAGTAGGGAGGTTCTTCAAATAATTAAAAATAGTGGACCTAGAAATTCCACTTCTGGGTATTTATCCATAGAAAACAAACACCCTAGTTTTAATTCACTTTACGTGTTGCTAATTCATTCTGATCAAGCACTGAATTGAGTACGTATGTGTAAATTGCTGTCTACTTTTTTCTTTCCCCTTTCATTATTTTCCCCAGTAGCCTACACTTCACTTTATATTTACTTTTTCTAATCCTTTTGCAGTTTGTACTTGCCTATGTCTCAGGCCTGTTAGCATTGATCTTAGGCTGGTTTAAACACAGAGGTGGCACTAAGAACTTAAGATAGCAGTGAGCACACAGGGACAAGCACTGCCTAAATGCATTCAGAAAACACATGACCTATAGATATCAATGTGCCCTGCCTGGTCTCTTTTGTCTCCTTTCTTTTCTTTTGTGTCATACACCTTCAAGGAAATTAGGCGTGGCTCACTTTTGAGACTAATTTAACTTATCCCCATGTGCCTACCTGCCCACTATACTTGCTACACACACAGCCTGCTGTGGCTTTGCTCCTCATGAGAGAATCCAGTTATCTGTGGACCACAGAAAGGTTCACTCACAAGTACCAGCTTTTAAGTTTAAAATACTGTCTCCGTTTCCTTTTGAACATTTCCTGCTAAAATTTTAAAAACCTACAACAAAGTAATAGAAAACTATGTTAGTTCCTTGCTTTTAACCTTGGTCTAAGTGACCAGTAATAAGAGATTATGGTGATCACTTAATAACAAAGAGTAGCGATGAATTTCACAAGGGCCATTTATCAATGGTAAACCAAACTTCACAATTTTGCCACAAAATATGAAAATAATCCCTGGGACTCATGACAGGGTTATTAATTCTTTTTCCCCCTTTCTTTAACTCTGTGAGAAGCTGGCCTATGGTACATCATCCCTTCCTTTTTTTTTTTTTTAAATATGTTTTTATTGATTTTTAGAGAGAGAGGAAGGGAGAGGGAGAGAGATAGAAGAATCAATAAGAGAGACATATTAAATGGCTGCCTCCTGCACACCCGCAATGGGGATCGAGCCTGCAACCTGGCATGTGCCCCAACTAGGAATTCAACCAGGACCTCTTGGTCCATGGGTCGATGCTCAACCACTGAGCCACACCAGCAGGGCATCCCCTCCTTAAAAAAAAAACAAAACAAAAAATCAGGAAACACACTAAGTATCTTCACTAGGATAAAATGAATCTTATTTTATATATCACCATACACATAAACCCAGGGCCACAGAGCATACTGAGTTCATAAACTGGATACTTATACATTCAAAATCTGGTATGAATGGCAACAGTTCAGGCATGTGTTTTCTTCTTCTTAATGAATGAATTCACTGTTGGACAAAATGACTACAAATGACTACAAGTAAAGATTATAAAGAGCTATCTTAGCACTGGAACATTGGAAAAGGCTGAGTAATTTTGTGAAGTTTTATCTCTATCTGTATGTATTGCAAATATGACAAAATGTTTACATTTGTTCTAGGTGGTGACTATACAGGCGTTTGACGCATTATGCTTTACATTTTCTGTACTTTTAATCCCTCCACCCTCAAATTTTCAAAAAGAAAAGAAAAAAAAATTAAAGAAATATGCTGTGAAATTACTTGCAATAATTGTAGGCTTTCAGCAAAATTGATAGCCTTCAACTTTGATATCTTTTACCCAGCTTCCCTTAATGTTAACAACTACAATAGCATCATTCTCGAAAGCCAGCAAATTAACATCAATACAATACTACTAATTTAGATGCCTTATTTGGATTTCACCATTTTCTCCTCTCATGTCCTTTTCCTATTCCAGGATCCTATCCAGGACCCAAAATTGCATTTAGTGATTGTGTGTTCAGGTCATTTTGACCGAATATATAACCTCTTCCCTCTACCGCCTTCCATTCTACAGAATGCTTTTCTGCCTGATTTTTCCATTGGCTTCTTTCAAAAATCTGTGTTTATATTTTTAATTTCAGCTCTAGCAAACTAATGGCAGACATTTAATTAAACTAAATGAGGTGTAGCAACATTGAGAAGTAATTTCAGAAACAACTGGTGTGATAAACAGAAATAATCTTGCTTTGCTTGTATACTGACATACTTTTCACTGAGGGTAAAATTTTAGTTCAAGGAACAAATAGTTTCATGACCTTTAAAATACTCCTTCAGAAGACTAATAAATGCAAACCACTTGTTTTGGAGAATGTTTACAAAATGCTGCCAACCCTATATCATCAGTCTCTACTAGACCCTTAGTAAGGCTCCTACTCTCTACATGCTGACTGCGCAAAATACATTCTAAATCAAGCTTCTGTGTGTCATTAGAAAGAGTACTCCATGATGACATGCACCAGCAAAGCATATCCAGGTATTTTTTCATCCAGCTGGAAGTGATCGCAGGCTACCAGAAAACCAGCAAACATGTGTTAGATACATCCACAAGTCGATTTGCATAACAGTGAAGCATCAGGATGCCTCCCAGAGTGAGGAAGAAAACATTTTTATTAGTATGATCCATGAAAAGATGACCAGACGTGACTAGATGACTAGAAAAAAAGATTTTTGTAAGTATGGTCCATTAAAGAGATGATTAAAAATCTTTTCATTTCTAATTCCTTCAACTAATTATGTTGAAGCACATAAAAATGACACTTGGATATTTTAATCATGAAAAAAAACACACACACACCTTGTTTTTCTTCCCTTGATCAGAATATGTAAGTTGATTAGATCCTATTTAATTACACTATAATCTGTAACAAGCCTATATAGTTGTACCTAGTAATAAAATAAATTAAAATACAGGATAAGATTAATATATGGAACAAAACATAAAACTGTCAACCACATGAATACTGATTTTTTTTTTTTTAAATACTGATGTTTAAGCGGAAAGGGATGCTGGTGCTCCCATCTTTACTAAAAAGTCTAGCCATCAAAATGAGAGTCCAATTGTTTGGTATACCTGCTAACACATATCCCTCTCCAAGGCACCTAATGGTTTCTCATAGGTGAGATTTCCAGTCTCCAGGGATTCCCACTCAGTCCTCAATGGTGACTAAAAGCTGGAACCCCTAGACTAATCCAAACTGCCTCCTTTGAACATAGGAAAACGATAAGTAGCAGAAATAGAATTGTTTTCCCTTTCACGTAAAGAAAGGGAGAATTACTCAAGAAAGATGAAAATGTCTGCTGAATTGGCTATTTATACTTGGCCCTGTCTGGGAAAGGTATTTTTTGAGAAATGCTTTAAAACTCTCAGATCCTAGAAAAACCAAACTAAAAAT
Organism: Tadarida brasiliensis; assembly: GCA_030848825.1. NCBI lineage: Eukaryota > Metazoa > Chordata > Mammalia > Chiroptera > Molossidae > Tadarida > Tadarida brasiliensis. The sequence continues at coordinate 40,512,898 of CM061272.1, read as the reverse complement.
ACCAAAGGGTGATGGAGGGTATGCTTTGCCTCTTTCTTCCCCTCCAATCTGCCACCATGCTCACTGTTTTTACAGTTGTGTCAGTTTATTAGAAAAATAAAACTTGACTGGATCATGTGTCCATGTTTAAAAAACAACAACAGACTGGCAGATCTGATTGTGCATATTGGAAAGTGTATGACAATCTTCCCAGAGAGGAAAGAACAGCAAATACATACTCCATAGGTTCTTAGATGAATACAGTAGCTGGTTAATTTAATTACATAGGAAACTGCTGGTGAATCAACTTTTTATTTATTTATTTTTAATCCTCACCCGAGGACATTTTTTCATTTTTTGTTTAGATAGAGTGGGAAGGAGAGAGGGGAAGAGAGAGAGAGAAACATCGACGTGAAAGGGACACATCAAGTGGCTGCCACCCGCACGACCAACCAGGGCCGGGGACAAACTGCAACCGAGGTATGTGCCCTTAGCGGGAACCGAACCCAGGTCTCTCTGGACCGCAGGCTGACGCTCTAACCACTGAGCCAAACCGGCCAGGGCTGAATCAACTTTTAAAAAAAGGTAAGTCACATGGATGAAATAATTGGTATAAATTTATTCAAATAAAGTTGAAAGCAAAATGACTTGCTAAGTAATTTATTGCAATGGTTTAGAAACGAGTCTTGATCTACATAATCCAGGTTTGTAAAGACTGGTATACTAGGAAGCCCAGACTCACCTCAGAATACCCCTGGACAAATCACTTAATTGCTCCACTGTTAACTCAATGAGGGAGTTAGGACTAACTCAGGGGCCTCAACCCAGGGCTCTTTGACATTTAGGAAGTTCCACACTGTAATGGTGGTCCATGAAGTATTTTTACTATTTCAAAGAGCCTGAAAGAAATCATGAATTTGTCTGAGACAGGGCTGCAGAGGTATACTAAAGCTTTTATTTTTGGTTGGAGTCATATCAGATAGGTACAGTCATGTTAGCTACGTAATCTTACATGCAGTTTGTTTGGATCATGAGGTCCATGAGGGAAAGAATAAAAAGGGTTCTTGTTATAGAAAAGGAAGATCTTTAAGATAATTTTCAGTTCTAAAATTTAATGATGTATGACCTCAGCATTCATCTGGTGTGACTGAGTTAGGGGAGGAAGATAAAAAACAACAACAACACACAAATATTTATTGAGGAATATAATAAATTTGTGCCAAGGAATGTGTAGGGTATTCTACATACATTATCTCACCTAATGTTCTCAACAGCCCTGTGAATCAAGTATTTTTGCCTTCATTTTGGAAATGAGCTAAATTATAACTTTTACCATAATCAACTGCCAGTAAGTAGCAGGGCTGGGATTTAGATTCTGTCTGCCTCTCTCCAGCACCATGTTGCTTTATTAAAACTACTGCTGTTAGTTAGCTCTTAGTAATTTCATTTTTCCAGTTGGTAACAGGGTTGCGAATAAGTGCTTTTTTTCCGGTCCCCAGCTGTCTTGCATGGCCTCGGTATGTTATGCCAACATAGCCTACAGGTCCAGGGGCCCAGCCAGAGAGCAAAAGAACATCTAAGATGTGTCTTTAGTCACTCATCACTGACAGGGTTGCTTTGCCAGAAACTTTCCAAGCAAATAGCCTACTGGCTTTATGGGGATGAGAGGGCAATTTTCTGTGATCACAGGCAAAACTAAAGGCTGAATGGGGGGTAGAGATTTACTTCTAACCTTCTCTTTTTCCATAGTCCTACTGCTGGGGGATATTACAATTCTTATCCATTTCACCTAATACTAACCTACAAGGTGCTATCAAGGATGTAGAGGAGAAGCTGTTAAGTGAAAGATTTCTAGTATTTAATTACTAGGACTGGAAACTTTCTTCTCCAATAGGATTTTGCACAGTGAGATAACTTCGTGTTAATTGATAGCATTTTTGTTGTCTAAAAGGTTCATTTTTCTCCTGTCCAAGGAACATTCTGTTTTAATAGGTATACAAGGGAAATTTTGATCAGTTGTCCTTTTCTCCCCCAAAATGTATCTAAATCTAGAGAAACAGTTCTTTACCATACCTTTGTTAAGACAAGGAAAGAAATGAAAAATGTTTTTGTTTTTTTTTGCTATAGTACAAAAGATACATACAACCCAGCACAATGGGACATAATTCCAACACAGAGCCCGACACCAGCATTTTTCGAGCAGTCTAGATCAGGTTTGAAATTTGGTAACTAAAAACAATAGGAAGAAATAGACTAATTTAGCTGGAGACAAGATTTGAAGGTGGATATACTTGGAAGAGCATAGCAACGGTCCTGGATTTCTCATTAGAAGAGAGCAGTCTTATGAAGACTTCACATTCCCCAAGAGAACCATATTTACACAATTAACAATTCTTTTGTTGGAAAAAAAAAAGTTTTTCATTATTGCATGTGGACACATGTGGGCTGTGTAAAATATAAGAGATGTGTAACACACGGTAAACAGAAAGTAATGATCTTAAACAGGCCAAATCCTTGAACTCGTCATTAATAAATGTCTCTCCTGCATTCAGCTACCCGGGCTGCTGGGAGCCTGTTTTCTTCAAGTACTTCAAACACTGAAATCCAGGAACATTTATTATTTTAATCCATTACAGGCAGTGCTTGATTTAACTTTATTGGTTGTGGTGGTGGCAGTGGTTACAAGTGGGGGTACAGCAATGTTCTTTTACACATCATTTCAAAAGGGCTTAATTATATTTTATAGCTTGGGCCAGGAATTCTGCTTGTTTTTTGTCTAACAAGGTTCAAATGGAGTTCAGGTCGGTGATGAATCAGAAGAAAAAGTCAGAGATGGTTATCTCTGTGAGAGGAGCTCACCCCCTCGAAAGGCTGGGCAGGTACACCATGTCCACCACCACAGCACACGACAGTGCTCGACAGCCTGAGCTGGGTGCTTATTACATGATTTTTACTTTTCATGCAATGCAGAAATTAACACATCAGAAACTCAACCCAGTGGTTATCTTCTAAATGTCTGCAGTTACTCTCCGATCTATTCTAAAGCCTTCCCATTGGAATCCCAAACAGCTACAGTAACCACACACCACGAAAACAAAAAATGTACATGAAGAACAGTAATCACATAACACTTAAAAATGCATAAATCCTTATCACAGAAAAATTTAAATATCCCAACTAAAAGATGAAGAAGACTGCATTAACATAATTTGGTTAAACAAGAGAGTAAGTGACTAATAACATGTCTGGACAGCGTACATCTACTAGTGGCTTTTTACTTTTTTAAACATCAAACATTAAATTTTTACCTCTCTTTTTGAAGATGTGAAAAAGACATCATTCTAAGACAGTGGTGTTAATATTGCTTATTATTCTCCAAAATTCTATCTAGTATTATATTACGACAGTTACAGCAAGGAAAATAAAACTTGTATGTTGGGATTTCTTCCCCACTGCATATGATTTCTAAGAAGAAGAGGACAAAAGAATTACTCCCCAAGGGAGTATCTTATATACTTTGCTTTTTATTTCCTACTATTTTAGAAAAATAATACAGGCCATTATTTTGAAAAAAGGTTATAAGAATTTTACTTTTTCTACTTATTTCTCATTCAATCTTCAGAACTTCCTATTCTACTTTTTTGAATGTCTCATTCCACCACTATGCACAGAAAAATATCACTGTTGAAAAAGCTCAGTAATCTATAGGTAATTTAAGAGTAAAAGAAAGAGGGACATGCCAGTTCATCAGTAGCAACTTTGAACCTTGTTATAAAGTAATAGGAGGGAATCAGACCAGGATTAATAGTGGTACTCAGTTCTGGGATGAGGGGTGTCATGTTTCCCAGACTCCAGGCCATCTGTTCTGCCTGCCTACATTTTACTCCTGCAAAAGTATATACGCACCTCTACCTCAGGGACTATAGAAAGGCATTAGAATTCCTCTGCTTTTCATTATCACAAGATTCAGTAACTCATTTCATTGTCAAGATAATCCCCTTTTACTCTTTCTTTTGCGCTTGTGAAGTATGCCAAAATGACAAATAAAATCCCAGATGTTATACACCCAATGAGGTCTCTACCTTTCCTCGAGTGTTGGGTTTAAGCTACTTGGGACACAGTGTCAGAAATGACAAGACCCTGATGCCCACACCCAATATTCATTAAGGTCGGTTAGTGATTTGTCTAGCTGTCTACCAGCTGTACTTCCACTTCCATCCTTAGTGGCCGCTTAAAAGTTAGGTTTGTCCTCTGGCTTTAACTGTCAAAGAATTCATTTCTTATTGTTTAGGCATTGGAAAGAAGTGCTATTTCTTTCTAAAAGTAACAAAAGTCTTTGGGGTGTTGTAAATGGCTTGTTATTGGAACATATCATTTTAGGCAGTCATATCTAATTTAATGTTTTATTTCCCCTTAGGCTTCCTTGCATCTCTGGAGCATCCAATGGCTATGACATGCCTTAGGAGAGTTTCCTCCGGAGATCCAGTTAACTACGGAATGAAAAGCTGGAGTTCTACTTTCATCAGCTAATGGCCCAGTTTCACTTTTCAGTGCATAAAAGGAACTTTAGGTTCTTTATATATATATTTAATTTTTTTCCCTTTATTGATTTTAGAGAGAGAAGAAGGGAGAGGTAGAGAGAGAAACATCGATGGGAAAGAACATTGGCTGCCTCCTGTATACCCCCCACTAGGGATCAGGTCCACAACCTGGGCATGTGCCCTGACCAGGAATCGAACTGGTGACCTCTTGGTGCATGGGTCGACGATCAACCACTGAGCCACACAGGCTGGGCTAGGTTTTTTATATTTTATTGATACTGAATTTGTTGAACATGAGAGGAGGCATTTGTATACGTGAAAAATAATATGCTTATGCTTTTTTCCCCCCTATTTTTGTTTATACACAAAGATAAGTACATCTGGATGACAGAGGCAGGGGTAGTGAAAGTTATTTAAACCACAGCTCTTTGACTAGAAGGAGTTCAACTCATTGCTTTCTGCATGGATGAAAAGTCCCTTTGGAAAGGAGATCCTTGCAACTATTCCCAATTCTGACTAAATTGCCAGACAAGATGGCCTCACTGAGGCTCTTCCCCCAACCCTTTGTGCTAACTTGTTCATATCCTATTTCCCTTTTCCTTAATCTACATGGAGATGGCTAATCTAGTGCCCCTGGGAAAGAGCAAGGAAGCCTAAAGTACGGCTATTTCACAGCCTGAATTGTGCATCCTGGTTTGCCGAAATCTAAGGCGTGCCGCCCTAATAGAGTCATAATTTACTCTGACAAGGGGAGCTCAAGTCTGCAGCTCACTCCCCACCCTGCCTGTGGAAAGTGCTACACTGCTAGTTCAGAATTTATAGCTACACACTTATGGCTTCTCCAAAAAGACATACTTCAAACGGCAATAAGACTGTGTTCTATGCGTATATGTTGGGGGAAAGGGGGCTGTTTTTAAAAAGAACGTACTACAGATGGGGTGGATTTAATGGAGAGCAGAAGAAAAAGTATCTGCCTTAAAATTATTCTGAAAATAAGATATAATTTCTAAATGAGATTTATTTTGTTATTGATAATATAGTTATTGGGTTCTTTGCAATATTATACACCAACTTTAAAAATACAAGTATTACATCTACTAAAATCAACTTTAGGGCCCTTTTCCCAAAAACATACGGGAGAATGTAAGTATTTTAGCAGAAATACAAGTTAGGTTATTATAAGTCACTGTTATACTAGCATCTGCAGGTGGAAAAGAAAAAAAAAAAAAAACCAAGTCCCTTGAAACTCTCACAGTTGAGGATTGCAGAATAGTACAGGAGACTAAGAAAAACTCATAAATTTTTTAAAGGAGAAAATATTTAACCATTTCATTTTGTTTCAAACAATGAACACATTTTAGTGAGTAATCTGTACATCTTTCATTGTAAAAACCAGTAAATAAATATGGAAGCATTTCAGATTTAAATACATTGACAGTGTCTTGGGAAGAAAACTAACTTTCCATCACTTTTTTATTATTCCCTTTTCCCATGTACTTCCCATAAGCTTATGCCAGTTAAATGATAAAAAATATAATTAGTTGCCCTGGCTGGTGTGACTCAGTGGTTAGGGCGTTGGCCTATGCACCAAAGGGTGTCAGGTTCGATTCCTGGTCAAGGGCACGTAGCTGGGTTGCAGGTTCACTCTCCGGCCCCAGTTGGGGTGCATGTGGGAAGCAACTGGTCGATGTATCTCTCTCACATCAATGTTTCTCTCCCCCCTGCTTCCCCTCTACTCTCTAAAAATCAATGAAAAAATATCCTCGAGTGAGGATTAACCAAAAAAAAAAAGAAAACAATATATATAATTAGACGAACTTAAATATTTTTGTACCTTTCAGAAGTGAGGAAACATGCCTACAACACATTCTCAATTGTGTTTCTCTAAATATTACTTAGAACATAAGATTCCTCTAGCATTACAAATCTATTTCAGCTCCTAAATTAAAACTCATCTGGAAAGGACCGTTTTACCCTGTTTATATAACATTGTCACATAAAGAGTGTTAAAAAAAATATTTCACTAAAAATAGCTTGCGTAAGTTAGGGATTAGAGTAGTTTCTGCTGCTATAATTATTCCTTTGTAGTTTTTTCCATGATGTTTTTGCACAGTGTTTTTGACTGTGTTTATTAAAGTCAGCACATCAAAAAGGATCAAAGAGAAAGTGAGTGAGAACCAAAGAAACCCCAAGTGTGTTGTCTCATTGGGGAGTTATGCAGATTCGCATAAACAAGTGCAAATTGCTGAGGTTTTAATGAAAATTTTCTACAATTATTTTATCTTAAGTCATTCTATACAATAACATCTGCACAGCAGATGGCTATACTGTACCAAGGCAATGTTCCTCTTTCTTTCTCTGTTTAATAGTACGTCTGAGATGACTACTTTTGTCACTGTGCTCAATTTGGTTCAGCAAATAATTTGAAAAGTGCAGCTGCTGCAGATGGTCACAATAGTTATATAAACTATAAAATCAAAGACATAGTTAAGTATTTCTGTATTAGATTCAAACTGTAAAAATCTGACATTAACTCTGTTGAGCTCAAAGATATACTATAAAAATTTTGGTTGAATGCAGAACGATGTCACTTGAAAAATATGAAATATGACTACTGGCAGGATTTTTTTTTTTTTTTTTTGGTGGGGATACTTATAACTACTTACCAAAAATGTACCTGAAATATATAATTACATATATTTCATCCAAGTTGCAAAGCATGGCTTTTTAAGATATTCTACTGTACAATACAATTAACATGCAAAGCTTAAATTACATTTTACTTTTAAAAAGTTTTGCTTAGTTAAAAAACAATTTTTGAAAAATATGTAGTGATCTCTCAATCACAATTTTCTAGAAGTCTTCAGCAAAAACTAGAACTTAATCTTATTTTATTATTATTTTGTTTACTTTGTTATCTTCTTGAAATATTTCAGCACGTCATTACATTAAGTAAGAATGTAGAGAAAACCAGTGTGGTGTTCGTTATGCTCTCATAATAAAATTGTTCCTTTTAATGGCTAACTTCAGTTGGTTTTGGTTTGTTGACATAAATAACTATTTTAGAACATTTGCTGGATACCACAATTAGAGCTGCATAATTTATGTCTTAGTCAAAGCTATAGTTTCTACTTCTGTGTTTAACTAGATTAAAAAGCATAAATGTAAGAGAAATAGGGGTACGTAGTTTTGCTAGTATGGAGAGGAAAAACAAATTATAGAAACAGAGTGAGTCTACTACCTTGTATAGCTCAGTGAGAGTATTTTAATTATATTTTAAAGATGTTTACAAGGATAGACACCATTAGATGTGGATAAAATATGAGTAGCTAATGAATAAAACAAGAAATAAGGCTGAAAAAAGAACAGGACATAGAACTGAGCACAGTACATGAAACTCTTTCACTTTGTTTGAGTCCCAACCTTTCCCTGCTATATGATTAAGGTATAATTGGAAAGGCGTGGGAACAGGCTCAGTGTTGTCTAGGTTGCAATTTATTTGTGGATAAATCAGACATTGTAGCCTCCAGTGTTTCATAATCTTTCATGTCCCACGGACCTTACATTTTTCATTTCTAACTTTTAAGACAATAAAAAAAAAATACAGTGCTTTTAGCTGGCTTGGTCACAAATATTTCTGGTGAGAAAGAAATAAATCATCTCTTTTTTGGCCTAAAATGCATACTTCTCAACTGTAAAACTTTTTCTTTATCTCTTAAACTACTGTGCCCAAACTGGCTACATGGAACTAAGCTACAGTTAGTCTCCAGATGCCACTTAATTACTTTTTAGTAAGCCATTAAGTTGCATATAGTTTCAGGATTTACTTTATCCTCCTCTACCCCCAATTCTTTCCTGCAAATTAAAGTGGAAAAAAATGTTTCCCTTTGGCTACTTTTATTTTCAAAGTAAAATTTCTGGCATTGTGCCCTTGAACTTTTACAGTAGCAGTTTCAGTGATTGAAAACTGTTATTTCCCACCTGTGCCTTGTCTTTTCTTTCCCTCCTCACATTCCTTCTGCCTACTCTTTTTGATTCAGTGTGAAAAAGCACGTAACAATTAGTCACAGTAACAAAAGAGGAAAATGTAGATGTCATTGCCTGCTCATTTCTCACCTCTCCACCCATCAAGGACGGTCAGTTTTCACGGTCCATGCCTCTCTTTGCCTGGCTAGGCACAGAAGAGCAGCTTTTCCTTGCCAGGTGTTGCTGCCTGATAATCCTCAATGGCACTGCCCTTGCAGAATTGAACCCTGACTTCTATTACACTTTGTGTAGCATACCTGCCGCTAGAGCAATTTCTCCTTTGTAAATAAATTGCTACCAGTGACGCGATGCGCCGGAATCACTGGGGCGGCTTTTGCAACACAGATTTCTGGGCTCCATGCCCAGAGTTTCTGATTCAGTAGGTCAGGGGTAGGCTCCGAAAATTTGCATTTGTAACAAGTTCTCGGGTGATGCTGATGCTGTTGGTTCTGAGACCCTACCCTGAGAACCACTACTCCAAAGGTGATAAAAGCATTTCTTGTTGTTCCATTACAGCTGTTTTAGGGAACAGAAATGTAGGACTGAACAGTTTAAAGACACTTGTAGGAGCATGCCTAGAGAAGTGGAAAGGAATAGTTTAGTTTAGGGCATTAAAATACTTAAAAGCTCAAAGGATTTGTTATAAAATTTTCTCTAAAATAAGATCACAAACCAGAAATGTCCCCATCTCTGATGGCCCTTAAAACTTTTAACCTCCAAATAATATAAGTCATCAAAATTATGCATTTTCAGATGTAACAAGTCCTAGTGTCACCCCCTCTCCCCTTTTCTGTGACTTACCAGGTACTTTTTGTGCTGCTTTAACAGTAAGGCTTCCACTTAGGGTCGATAAAGATGCTAACAGACATGGCTTATTAGGATGGGGGACAGTTTCCATGGAGACCACAATCTGAGTAGTATGGACAGAAATTTTCTGAAAGCAGGAAACAGTTCTCCATATGTTTTCTTGAAATGGACCCTTTTGTGCTCCATCACCACGAACTTTGGATTTAGACAACTTTCCACGGTGACATTTGGAGGCTGGAAGCTCATCTTTTTGCAGCCTGGTGTCCGACGGAGCTGAAGTCTCTCTGCTGTGGGCACTTTTGATCTTCTTTAAAAAGTGGTTGATCTGATCCAGCTTGGTAAAACTCAGGTTTGCTTTCAAAGGCTTTGATATATCCAAGTTGATGTCTGCTACAGAATTGAAAAAGATAAAATAATTATTAAAGCTCTCTTATTGAATATATGCCTTTACTTCACCCGCCAGGTTCCTATTTAAGTTCCCAACATCTGTAATGTGGATGCATTAGAATGCCAGATGTTGTAATCCTTTTACTAATCACCTAACTATTCTTTCCATGGAGTTACTTGAAGGAACACTTTCCCTGGACTACATACATGCCCACATTCCTGTCTTAGTCCATGTGACTCCCCTGTTCCTGATAGAATCAAGGCCACACATGGTCATACATCTACTTTGCCCTCCCAACTGAGGCAAAATGAAGCAGCCTTTCCAGTTCCTTACTGCAACTGGCATCCCTTCCTCGAAGGCAAAAGGACTCCCCCTAGTATCCAGCAAAAAGTTGGACAGAAATACTGGTGTTAATAATATGTATCCAACTGACTAACTGAAGTAGCCTACCCTACCATTCTCTGATCAAATATTTGAAGAAAATGTTTGTTTCTCCTTGTGACCTGCTACAAATCAGAAGAGTCCCTACATCTTTTCCTACATCTTTTGCATTGACAGCATTTCAAACACTTCGTCATGGGTAGACTGAGATTTCTTAAAACCTACAGTCCATTTTACATGTATCATATACCAGTTGTCCTTATCTGCCACTAGCCACCAGACATTAAAACTAATAGCCTTATTATTTCTGTTTGCTTTATTTCACTGTCTTTCTTATGTTTTCATTATCAATAAGACTATAAGCATCGTGAAAGCAGAGTATGTCGTACACCTTTAAGTCTAAGGACTTGTACAGTGTGTCTCACATGTGTATGTGTTCAATCAACGTTTGAGCTTAACTGAACCTAACAAGTGTTCTTTTCATTGGAGCCTGAAGATAACACAAGACGTAATTCCAGATAAAGCTAGGAATAGCAAAGTTATTAAACAGCTAAAGTTAATAGTCCTTATTAATAATTTTATTATCTACATCTGTCTTCATAAGGAGGACCTCTTATCACCTTTCTCAGGTATCAGCAACTATGGGTTTCCTCCTGGCTACCCAGCTCCCTCAGGGTACCATCCCTTTTAAGTGTACCTTCTCTTGGGTTTCTTTAACCAGGGCTAGCAAAACTCTTACAAGTTCAGCTTCTCACTAGTTGTTCATTGGAAAGAGTCAGACATCTGAGTCACCCATATGTTAAAAAGTTCCCTGCTCCCCATGTTTTTTATTTATTTATTTATTTATTTATTTATTTATTTATTTATTTTTTCAATTTATTCAACCTAACTTTAATTGCTGGAATTTTATTTTATTTACTTATTTTTCCTTTTTCTTTTTTAACTTATTAACTTTATTGTTGAATGTATTACAGATGTTCCCCATATTTTTTAAACAGGAAAAAATATTCTAACTTAAAGGAATTACTTTTTAAAAACATCTGATTGACATATAACTCACATACCATACAATTTGCCTTCTTAAAGTATATGATTCAATGGTTTTTAGTATACTTACAAGATTGCACAAACATCACATCGCCACCATATAATTCTAGGACATTATCGTCACCACATACACACAAAATTCCATGCCACTTAGCAGTCACTTGCCATCCACTCCCCATCTCCAGCCCCAGCAACCACCACTTTAATTTCTGTCTCTACACACTTGCTTGCTCTGGACACTTCATATAAATGGAATCATACAGCCCTGGCTGGTTTGGCTCAGTGGTTAGAGTGTCGGCCTGCGGACCAAAGAGTCACAGGTTTGATTCTGGTCATGTACCCGGGTTGCGGTTTGGTGCCCAGCCCTGGTTGGGGTCATGTGGGAGGCAACCAATTCATGTGTTTCTCTCACATCGATGTTTCTCTCTCTCTCCCTCCCACTCTGTCTGAAAATAAATGGAAAAATATCCTCAGGTGAGGATTAAAAATAATTAAATAAATGGAATCATACAATATATGGCCTTTTGTGTCTGGTTTCTTTCAGTTAGCATAATGCTTTCAAGGGCCATTCATACTGAAACATGTATCATCAATACTTCACTCCTTTTTGTGGCTGAGTAATACTTCACCATTTGGGGATACCACATTTTGTTCATCCATTATCAGATGGTGGACATTTGGATTCTTTCTACTTTTTGGCTGCTATGAACATTCATGTGCAAATTTTTTTGTGGACATGTTTTCAATTCCATTAGATATCTTCCAAGGAGTGGGACTGCTCTCCCACTAGGTCATATTTGATTAGAGCCATCCTAGCTGGTGTGAAGTGGTATTCCATTGTGATTTCTGTTTGTATTTCTCTAATGACTAATGATGTTGAACATGCTTATTGGCAATTTGCATATATTCTTGGAAAAACACCTATTAACATCCATTGCTCATTCTTAAATTGAGCCATTGGTCTTTTTATTATTGAACTGTGTGAGTTCTTTTTTCTTTTATCCTCACCCGAGGACTTTTTTCCATTTTTTGTTCAGATAGAGTGAGAGGGAGAGAGAGGAAGAGACAGAGAGAGAAACATCGACGTGAAAGGGACACATCGAGTGGCTGCCTTCCACACGACCCAACCAGGGCTGGGGAAAAACTGCAACCAAGGTATGTGCTCTTAGCGGGAACCAAACCCAGGTCTCTCTGGACCAGGCTGACGCTCTAACTGCTGAGCCAAACCGGCCAGGGCTGTGTGAGTTCTTTATAATCCTGGATACAAGTCCCTATCAGATATAGGATTTGCAAATATTTTCTCTAGTTCTGTGGATTGTCTTTGCAGTTTTTTTGATGGTATCATTAGCAGCATAAACAATTTTAATTTTTGTGAAGTCCAATATGTCTATTATTTTGTGTGGGCTTTTGGTGTCATATGAAGAAACCACTGCTCAACCCCAGATCATAAATATTTACATTTATGTTTTCTTTTATGAGTTTTTATAGTTTTGCCTCTTAACATTAGGTCTAGAATCCCTCTTGAATTAACTTTGTATATTGTGTGAGGCAGGGGTCCACCTTCATTCTTTTGCATGGGAATATCCAGTTATACCAGCACCGTTTATTCAAAAGCATTATTTTTTACTTGTAAAATTTGGGGTATTGAAAGAGGCTGGTGGGCAAAATATTTTAGGGTTATTAGATTATTCAAATGGCCCATATATTTACCTGCTCTGCCTAATATCTTTTTTTTTTGTATCCTCACCTGAGAATATGTTTATTGATTTTAGATAGGAAGGAAGGAAGGAAGAGAGACATCGATGTGAGAAATGCTGATCAGTTGCCTCTCGTATGTGCCCTGACCTGGGATCAAACCTGCAACCTAGGTATGTGTCCTGACCAGGAATCGAACCTACAACCTTTTTGGTGTATGGGATAACGCTCCAACCAACTGAGCCACCGGGCCAGAGTGCTTACGCATCCTTTTATGTGGGCTTCCAAATTCTGTGGTCTCACAGAAAGTACCATCTGTAACTAAAAGGAAAAGAAAAAAGAAAAGAACAGTCTTAGATGACAGCAACAACAGAAAACAAAACAAAGCTCAAGGAGAAAGAAGACTCAGATGTTGGGGCCTGAAGCTATCTGCTTTTGCCTGGATTCATGACATGAAAACAAGTAAGGGTGAGAAGTGCTCATCCTGTAGCCAAAGAAACAATTTAGCGAACTACCCAGGAAGTAGCCCAAATATCCACCTAAACCAACTGTTGACTGTAGACCAGTGAAATGCCTGTGGAATGAATGGTGTACATGAGAGCTACTGACTACTACATCAATGTGGACTCTCATCTCAGGTACCATTGTGGTCCCAGTTACAGAGAAAAAAAAATTTTTCTAATATGTTTTTTTATTGATTTTAGAGAGAGGAAGGGAGAGGGAGAGATAGAAACATCTATTGGCTGCCTCCTCCATACCCCCTACTGGGGACTGAGCCTGCAACCTGGGGATGTGCCCTGACCAGGAATCAAACCAGTGACCTCTTGGTACATGGGGTGATGCCCAATCCACTGCGCCACACCAGATGGGTGAAAAAAATTTTTATAGCTCTGTTTACTTGCCTAACTCATCTTAAGACTTACGCCTTGAGTCACTTCCTCCAGGAAATCCTTCTTTACCCCTGTAGCTGAACGAGGCGCCTCTCATCCATTGTTTCCAGAATATCCTGTGCACTGTGCCATCATCAGGCACCTATTTACACTATTTTAATAGTTACCTCCTTAGGTATCTGTCATAGTCCAATGAACAGTGAGCTCCTGGGCAGTAAGGACTATCCTACATCTTAATATTCTGATCTACAGTAAGTACTAAATGAGTATTTAGTGATATTATAAAGGAAAAATTATATGCATTTTTCTTTTCTATTGAATTCCACAGTCTCAACAAACCCATATCCATCCAGAACAATTCATTAAGCAAGCTATATTCCCTGTCTCAATTAATGGCTCTATCATCTACCAAGTGGCTCAAATATAAATCTGTCATTTTTAATTTTTAATTAATTAATTAATTAATGTTTATATTTTCACAAATGTTTATTAGCCTTTCCCTTTCATTTATTTTCTGTTTATGGGCTATTCTAGAGTCTTAGTACTATTTAAATTGGATTTATTGGGGTGACATTGGTTAATACAATTATATAGGTTTCCAGGGTATAATTCTATAATAATCATCTGTATATTGTATTGTGTGTTCACCATCCCAAGTCAAGTTTCCTTCCATCACCACTAATCTCCCCTTTTCCCTCCCCCAAACTCCCTTTCCCTCTGGTAATCACCATATTGTTGTCCATCTATGAAGTGTTCTCTTTATTAATCCCCTCATGTTTTCCACCCAGCCCACCTACCCCATCCCCTCTGACAGCTGTCAGTCTGTTCTGTTATCTATGAGTCTGTTACTATTTTGGTCATTAGTTTCTTTTGTTCATTAGATTCCACAAATAAGTGAGATCATATGATATTTGTCTTTCTCTGACTGCCTTATTTCACTTAGCATAATGCTCTCCAGGTCCATCCATGCTGTAGTAAAAAGGTAAGATTTCCTTCTTTTACAATCGAGTAGTATTCCATTGTGTAAAGCCTCCTAAATGGTTTCTCTGTCTAGACTGATTCCGGTCAATTCAGTCTCCCGTATAATTTCCAAATGATTTGTGTCTAATGCAATCCTGACTGGCTCACTCCTGCATAAAACTCTTTAATGACTCTTCTTTCCCTTTGGAATAAAAGACCAAGCTCCTTAGAATGGGAAAGAAGGCCCTGTTTTTTCTTAGCTACAGCCATGCCCACCCCACACTTTAAAACCCACGCTGTCACCACTAGGCCTTTGCTCATGTTGCTCCTTCATCTAATGTACCCTCTTCTTTGCCTAACACTTAATATACAGGATGCTGCTCAGCATTTTCTCCAAGAAGTTGATCTGCAAAGCTGGCCCTGCACAAGTATTTTAAATGAGATTATATCTCCCACCAATCAAGAGGATCTGTGAGTGCACATTTTTCACCTTTAATACTTAGCACTGGGCCTCAAATGCAACACGAGGTACGTTTGGTCACTTCATGCTGGAGCACTCCAAAACATTCTCATCTGGTTCTGTGCCAGATAGAACTCTAAGATGACTTTCCTTCCCAAGATTCCTGTCACCTGGTTATGAATCAAACACTAATCCAGATACTGCTGTGCTATAAAGGGATTTTATAGTTGTGATAAATATCCTAGGTCAGTTGAATTTAGGACACAGAGATTATTTAGGAGATCTGATCTAATTATATGAGCCTTTTAAAAGGCACATGAAGGAGGCAGAAGGGGGAATCAGAGAGATCTGAAGGAGGAGAAGAGCTCCATTATGGGTCACTGCTGCTGTGAGAATGGTGGGGATCACATGAGAAGGAATGGGTAGTCCTAGGGCTGAGGGAAGCCCTGGCCAACAGCTGACAAGAAATTTGGGATCTCAGTCCTGCAACCACAAGAAACTGGATTACAGAAACAAATGGAATGAGTTTGAAAGTGGGTTCTTCCCTGGAGCTTCCAGAGTAGAGCCAGCCCAACTGACACCTTGGTTTTGGTCTTGTGAGATTCTGAGCAGTGAATCCAACTGAACCTGCCAGGACTTCTCACCTACGGGACTGCAAAATAATACACTTGTGTTGCTGTAAGCCAGTAACATTTGTGGTAATTTATTATTCACCAATAGAAAACTAATACTAATTCCATGTGCATATTTACCCACACGATATTTTTAGTTTCTAATGTGAGCATAATGGATTTTCAAAAACTAGGAATATTTGCCTATTTCTTTTATTTTCCCCCCAAAGCAAAAACATCTTCTCTTTTGTTAGCTGCCAATTTCCTCTCTTTAGAAATTATTTCAAGGTTCCAGGAAAGATGAAACCCTGTCTCTGCTACTCTATGCGGCTACAAAATCTGGAGAGAATGCAGCTATAAAACCTACACAGAGCAGCTACCTGAGAGCTCTGAAAAATAAATGGTAACAGGTAGATTGGAGATGACTAGATTTCAAAATACCACCAAAATGGTGGTGAGTTTCTCATTTTCCCTCCCATATACCTCAGCCTGAACTAAAGTTATACCAAAACCTAGAAGTGGCCATTGGGTGCAGAAATAGAGAGTACTAGGAGAAACCCTCTATCTCTGGCCTCCAGAAGTGGAAAGGGAATTCCTAATGCACAGAGGGTCTATAAAAATCCCTCATTGTTTCCTTTTTTTTTCATTCTCTTGTGCTGCAGAAAACAGAAGAGCAGAGAATAATCCTTAGTTCATTTTACGAAATCATCATTATTGATACCAAAACCAGACAAAGACAATAAAAGAAAACTACAGACTAATATCCTTTAAGAACAGAGATATAAAAATCCTCAAAAAAAAAAAGAAATAAAATCCAGCAACATATATAACTAATAATATATCCCAACCAAGAGGGGTTTATCCTGGGACTATAAGGTTGCTTCAATACTGGAAAGTCAATCAGTGTAATATTAACTGTTTACAAAACAAAAGCAAAAATATGATCCTATCAATTGATGCAGAAAAAGCTTTTGAAAAGTTCAATATCCAATATCCGTTTATGATAAGAACTCTAAGTAAACTATCAAATAGAGGAGAAGAATCACTAACATCATACAGTACTCATGAAGAAAACTCTGCAGAAGTAACATTTATTATAACTCTAAATGAAATAAATACTAAGGTATAAATCTAATAAGACATGTACTGGATCTGTATGATAAAAACTACAAAATGCTAATTGAAAATCGAAAAAGACCTAAGTAAATGAAGAGACCTACATATACTTAACATATTCATGGATTCATGGAAGACTCAACATAGTGAAGATATCAATTCTCCCCAAATTGATCTATAGATTTAACACAGTTCCAATAAATCCCAGCAGTATTTATTATAGATATAGAGAAGCTGATTCTAAAATTTACACAGGAAAGTGAAGGAACTAGAATAGTCAAAAATCTTTTGAAAGAGAAGAATAACATTGGAGGACTTATACTACTTGATTTTAAGACTTACTGTGAAGCTCCCAGGATCAAGACAATATAGTCTTGTAGAAGGATAAACACGTGTATCAGTGCAACAGAACAGAGTCCAGAAAAAGAGAGGCCAAACAAATATTGTCAAATGGCTTTTGAAAAAGATGCAAAGGCAATTCAAATGGACATCCATAAGCAAACAAATAAAGCAAAAGAATAAAAAAAATAAAAGATGTACCTTGAATTTACCTTCAAACATTATACAAAATTAAGTTCATGAAAAAGATCACAGGTTGGGGGTCTAAACATAAAATGTAAATTATAAAACATCTTTAGATGAAAACACAGGAGAAAATGTACAAATCCTGGAGTTCTAATGTACAATACCAAAAAAAAAAAAAAAAAAAAAAAGGCATGATTCATTTAAAAAGATCATAAATTGGACTTCATAACTAAAAATTTTTGTTCTGTAAAGATCAGTGTTAAGAGAATGAAAAGATAAGCTATTCACTGAGAGAAAATATTTGTAAAACACATTATCTAACAAAAGACATATCCAGAATATATAAAGAACTCTCGAAATTTAACAATAAGAAATACAGCCCAATTTTAAAGTGGGTAGAACACTTGAATAGATAATTTACCAAAAAGGATATATGAATGGCACACAAGAACATACAAAGATGTTCATCATCACTAGTCATTAGAAAAGTGCATATTAAAACGACAATGAAATATCAGAATGGCTAAAATAAAAATTAAAAAAAAAAAACAACACTGACAAAACAAAGTGCTGGCGAGGATATGGAGCTAGTGGGACTCTCATACATTGCTGGTAAGAATGTCAAATGATACAGCCACTCTGGAAAATATTTTAGCAGTTTCTTATATGACCTATATGACCCAGCAACACCATACTTAGGTATTTATCATAGAGGAATGAAAACTTATGTCACATAACTTATACACCAATGTTTAAAGTAGCTCCATTCATAATCACCAAAACTGAGAATAACTTAAATGTCCTTCAATGGATGAATTGTTAAACTGTGATACATCCACACAATGGAATACTACCCAGCAATACAAAGGAATGTACTACTTGATACATGTAACAACTTGGTTGAATCTCAAAGGCAGTATGTGAGTGAAAAAGAGCCAGTCTGAAAAGGTTACATGCTTCTATTTGAATGACATTCTCAAAAAGGCTAAACAGACAACAAACAAAAGCCCTGGAATGATGGAGAGCAGTTGTCCCACGTCAGGGTTTAGGGGAAGGTGTAACTGCAAAGGAATATACCATGAGAGTTTTTTTGGTTAATGAAAGTGTTTTATATCTTGATTGTGGTAGAGGTTACACAAATTTATATACAAATGTTAAAATTTCCAGAATTGTACATCAAAAAAAGGACACTTTAACTGAATATTAATTTAAAAAATAAAAGACAAAATTATTTTAATGGCTTTGTTGTATGTGTCAGGATATTCTTTCCCCACTCCATTTCATTAATTTTTTACCCTCACATGTGTTTCTCAAAAGGCTTAAGGGTTTGAATGTGTCCATGGCTCTTATAAGTAGGGGAAGCCCACTTTAGGCCTAAGTATTAAGCAACTCTGCATGAGGTCAATTTTTCAGGTTTACTTTCTACTTTCTAGGTCCCCTCCAACAAGACTGTAAAACATTTATGATAATTAACTGAGATCAGGGTAGCCCTTTGTAGAAGGCAAAAAAATATAAAATAAAAATAATGGACTGCTACTTCTAAATGTTAGGGAAGACACAGGACAATTCCTGATCTTACTAACACCAAATGCTGAGGCACATGACAATTAGGGGCTTTAATTTAACACCTAGACTAGAGTCCATTAAGCCAGTAAAACTCAAAAGCATAGGTTACTCTAGTGTCATCTAAAATAATTTAATTATGAGAAAGAATGTATTCATTCATATTACTTGGTTTGTATTACAAAACAAATTTTAAAAGAAGGTTCCTTTTTATCAGTAGAGTTCAAATGGTGATAATTCAGGGGGGAAAATGTACTAAAATCTAGTACATTCACCAATAATCTAGATTGGTGAACTTCAACTATGAATCTATTTGAATTACATTTTTTACCTTATTTTACCAAATATAACTTCTTTGAATAGTCTGAAATCAGAAAGATCCATTTCCCAAAGCAGCATCAAGGACAGCCCACAGTATTTATTCAGTACAAGTCTAGTAGCTCAAAACAGCGATGGCCGATACATAATGAATTACATACAGCTGCCTTGTCTTGTTCTATCTTTATGAGTCATGAATCTGTATTAGGTCATAAGTTTATATATAACACTTAACCAGGACTCAACACACTTTAGAAATAAGAAAATCTGAAGCAATATCTTGGATCTCTATCATAAAGTTTGTCCCAAAGTCTCAGTGTGATTTAAAACTTTAATAACTTCAGAAGTATAATTGCTATTTAATTATTTTAAAAATCACGGGAAAGTTTAATTATTTAAATTTCTTATAGATTTCTTTTGTTTCATTAATTTGAAAAGGAATTTTAACTTTGTGTGTTGCTGATTTCTGGATAACCCTTTCTCAGACCAGTGGATTGGTAAAGGAGGACTTTTTGTTTGGAACCTTTGGTCACTTGATCCATCTTTCCTGTGAGATGCAGTCAAAACTGTTACATGTGCATCAAAACTTCATTCTTTGGATGAACTGAAACCTAGGATTACAAATGCAATCTCTCAATCACTGAACAGCACCTGATGAGTTTTTAAAGTTCAAAAATCTCGTTCAGCTGTATACATGGCACAAAAGAGGTATTATGTTAACTTTTTATAAGAAAGAAATAGATATTTAGAGCATTTAAATAATTCACCTTTTAAATGTTTTCTGTATGTTTGTTTGTGTACTGTGCAATCTTTGTGCATGGTGACCTCCAGCGGGCCAGAGTGTCCCTCACCCGACCCCACTATAGCCAGAGTTGGGGAACCACATTCCTTCCAAAACACATCCTGTTCCATGTATAAACACTGGGGCTGGGGCAGTACCATTTGGGCAAGTTGGATAGTATATAGGCCAAGAGCCTAAAAAGCAGAGCTGAAATAAAGTTATACTGCAATATTAGGTACTCCTTTCACCAGTAAAGCTCCACCAGGAGACAGGAAGCATGGACCAGAAAGAGAAGCACCACAAATGAAACAGCTCCCTTTACAGTGGTACAAAGTCAATCAACACACGTGAATCCTTCAACTAAAATCATGAAGTTACTGTCATATCTAATAATTCAACAAATTTATACTGTTTTTATTACACATTGTCTCTAGACTTTCAAATCCTTGAACTAGCCACTTATTTTTTTTGGTGGAATATTAGCGCTTTTATTGTAAATATTTTCAGTCCCATAATTATAGGAAGATTATTTTTACAAATGGGAAAAATTATACAACAAAGTTTAACATTTCTAAGCATAAAAAAATAAAAGTAAAAATTGAGCAATATAGTTTTTGGTCTTCATTTATACTTTGAAAACTGCCTGGCCTATGTGGCTCAGTAGACTGAGTGTGGTCCTGTGCACCAGGAGGTTGCCAGTTTGATCCCCAGGTTTGATGCCTGGGTTGTGGGCTAGATCTCCAGTAGGGGGCATGCAGGAGGCAGCTGATCAATGTTTCTCTCTCGTTGATATTTCTATCTCTCTCTCTCTCTTTCCCTTCCTCTCTATCTAAAAGTAAAAAAAAAAAAAAAAATTTAAAAGAACTCACATATATATGAAATGAAGCTTCATATCTGAGCTTTTTTAAAAAAAATGATGAAAACTTCTGCACAGCAAAAGATACAATCAACAAAACAAAAAGGCAACCAACCAAATGGGAGAAGATATCAGCAAATGATAAAGAACTCATACAACTCAACAACAAAACAATCCAATAAAAAAAAATGGGCCCTGGCCGGTTTGGCTCAGCAGTTAGAGCGTCGGCCCTCAGACTGAAGGGTCATAGGTTCGATTCAGGTCAAGGGCACATACCTGGGTTGGAGGTTCAATCCCCAACCCTGGTCTGGGTCATGTGGGAGGCAATCAATCAATGTGTCTCTCTCACATTGATGTTTCTCTCTCTCTCCCTCCTTTCCTTCCACTGTCTAAAGTTCAATGGAAAAATATCCTTGGGTGAGGATTAACAAAAAAACAAAAAACAACAAAAAAAAATGGGCAGAGGCCTGAACAGACGCTTTTCCCAAGGAGACATACAGATGGCCAATAGACAGATGAAGAGATGCTCAATTTCACTAGCCATAAGAGAAATGCTAATCAAAACTACAACGAGATATCACCTCAGACCTATTAGAATAGCTATTATCATCTATAAGAAAAGAAATAACAAGTCTTAGAGAGGATGTAGAAAAAAGGGAACCATCATAAACTGCTGGTGGAAATGTAAACTGGTGCAGCCTCTATGTAAAATAGTATGGAGGTTCCTCAAAAATTTAAGAATAGAGCTACCACATGACCCAGCAATTCCACTTCTGGTTAGCTATATATACCCTTATGTTCACTGCAGCATTATTCACAATAGCTAAGACATGGAAACAGCTTAAGTGTTCTTTTTTTTTTTTTTTAAATCCCTACCCGAGGACATTTTTCCATTTTTTTGTTCAGATAGAGTGGGAGGGAGAGAGAGAGAGAGAGAAACATCGACGTGAAAGGGACACATCGAGTGGCTGCCTCCCGCACGACCAACCAGGGCCGGGGACAAACTGCAACCAAGGCACGCGCCCCTAGCGGGAACCGAATCCGGGTCTCTCTGGACCGCAGGCCGACGCTCCAACCGCTGAGCCAAACCGGCCAGGGCTGCTTAAGTGTTCTTTGACCAATGATCGGATAAAGAAGATGTGGTACATATATACAATGGTATACTACTCAGCCATAAGAAAGGATTAACTATTGTCATTTGCAACAACATGGATGGACCTTGAGAGTTTCATGCCAAGTAAAATAAGTCAGAAAGGAAAGGACAAGAACCATATGATTTCACTCATGTGGAATATAAAACAGAAAACAACAAGTGAACAACAACAACAAAAAACTCATAGACACAGACAAAACAACGGTGGTTGCCAGAGGGGAAGGGGAGTGGGGCGAGGGTGAAAAGGGTAAAGGGGATTAAATATATGGTGATGAAGGAAACTAGATTTTGTTTGGTGAGCATACAATAGAATATACAGATGATGTATTACAGAATTATATACCTAAAACTTATATGTTATTAACCAATGTTACCCCAATAAATTTAATTTTAAAAACTTCATTAAAAACATTAACTCCATTATTAAAATAAAAACATTAAAGAAATGCACTAGAAGAGTTTTATTCAACAGTGGGAGCTGTTTTATAAGAACTGGAAATATAACTGGATAAAGAACCAGACAGATTGTTAATGTGGACTTTATTCAAATTGTCATCAAATTCTTGTTTTAATGGATTTTGTATTTTCTCATAATCCTCACTAAACTTTAATAAATGGATTATTAAAGTTTAAAATATAAGAATATGCAGTAATAGTCTCCCAGCTGAGTCACCTATTTCTCTACAGATCTAATTTCTCACTGTCTCCACAGCACATTCTGTATCTTTAAGTTCCCTAATAAACCCATGCCTGTCAATTATTAGATTCTAAATGCCTTTCAAAACTTTCTGAACAGCTACCAGACAACGGAATGATGGAATGACTATTGAGTTTAAAGGAGATTAGACAAATACAAATAAATTACACTTATTTTATGCTCCCATCACCATAGGAGATGACTTAATAGTGAAAGGAAAGAATCATATTGTAATAATGAAATCGGAGAGGGAATTCAAGCCCCAGAGGTGATTCCCCTAAGTTTATGTTAATGTACACCTTGTGGGGGACCAAACATCAACTGGAAAAGTTTCCTGAAAACTGTTCCAGCTATTTTCTCATTTAAAATGTTCCAACTTTACTTGACCCATTAGTCATCATATTACTTACATTTATGATGTATTTTAAATCTATTACCAAAAACCCAATGGATTCAATATGGCTTGTTATACCCAAATCATAACATTTATAAAAGAAAACTTCTTTGTTAAGTACTTCTTCCTTTGGAATTTTATTTGCAAGAGACAAAAAATTTTTAGACAAGCAAGGCTTGCTAGGAAAACAGTCACTGCTACATGCGTGGCTATGTACAGAATGATGATTTCCATTCCACCCCCACCCCCCATTTAGAGGGGTAAATGTAAAACATAGAACAAGTCTATAATCAAGACTGACTTTATGCACTATAATAATTCCAATAAAAATATATTTTATTATTAGGTCATAGTACATTTTTTCTCTTTATTCAGCTATTTATATTCAGATTTTTGTTACAGTGTCCAAGTAAAGGCATTCATTGTGGTAAGGGTAGGTAGAGAATTAGTATTCACAGGTGTGAGAGCTAGAGAACCTGGAAAGCTGCCCAAGACAATGAGCTCAATCTGTTTTCATTGAAGGTGTGAAGCATAAAGACATCAATGGTGGCAGATATGAGTTCTTCAATGAACAATGGTCTACCAAGTGGAACTGGTATAAGCTATCCCAGCTGGTAATGAGGAGGCTCAGAGGCATGGACAACACATACTGTGACTGGGTCAGCCAGCAGCAGTTCATGGTGCTTATCACTGGAATTTGGGCATCCACTAGTGGCATAATTACTCATGCACATTTCCTATGATCAAGCATGGACTTTTTGTCACTGTATTGCCCCTGCCCCCAACTTACAACATAAAAGTTCTGATTTTAGGGTAATTGTACTAGTTTTCTAAAATGAATTTATTGACATTAACTCATCTAAATGAGCTTCTATCCCTCTAAATACTCATCATAGAAGGCTAAGTACGTTCATTGCTCCAGTAATTCTGGCAGGTTTGGGGGGTCCTATTCCACCCCCTCTTTTTTCCTATTCTCAATGATGGCATATATTCCTCCTTGGAGACAGCAGATTTGATGTTTGGGAATGGCCCAATGTTGTTTTGAGCTAAGGAAGCAAGGATTCCAGACCGAGGAAAGATAAAAAACATAGAAAAGCCAATTTACAGAAGCTCCCAGTGCCAATGAAGAGACAATTGGAGCATCATGAAAAATAATGAGTTCAGAATAATAAGAAACAACAACTAATTGGCCATCTATGAAATATGCTAAAAAATTAACCAATTTTTTTCCTGCTTTATTAAGGTATAATTGACAAATAAAATTATAAGATATTTAAAAGGTACATTGTGATAATTTGATATACATTTGAAAAAAATCTTTCCCATCTAGAAAACTAACCCATTTTTGAAAATGGGTAAATAAAAGAAAAAGAAGTATTAATCCTACTTTTCATAGATGAACAATATTACTGAGTAGATGATTGAATGTCTGTCTTCATAGAAGTATTCCAGCTAACATATGAAAAAGGAATGCTACATTTAAAACATCTCTGTTGGCAACCTCCAGCGAATTTATTCTTTGAGCACCAATGGCTGTTAACATCACAAAAAGAGACCTTAAGACACTATATGCCTCCTGATGATACAAGACAAACAGTCTTGCTAAAAGAAGAAAAAATACCTGAATCAGATTAATCTAACTACCAACTTACATATAGGAAATATAGAAGACAGGGGCACAGACAAAATCCAAACTATGATAAACTCTACAGGACAAATGATGTGGTTCCATAAATGTATAAACTACAAGAAATGAAAAAAGATAGAGGGGGAAATCTATTGATAAAAGAAAACTTGAAAGACCCATCAACCAACAGCAATACATAGACCTTATCTGGCTCCTGGTTCCAAATATATATACATATTTATATTTAGCTACACACATTGTGATATTTATGAAATAATTGGAAATTTGAACAATGACTTGATGTTTGATGATACTGAAGATTTATTATCTTTAGGCTTAATAACAGTGTGATGGTTATGTTTTTGAAAGTTCTTACATTATATGTATATATAAAAATAAATATTACAGATAATATGATGCATGGGATTGATTTCTTTCAAAATAACACAGAAGGTGAGGAAGTGAACAGGGGTATATAAGAAACAATATTGGTCATAATCTGACAATTGTATAAGCAGGAGATCCTATAACTATTCAGTCTACTATATACTATATATTTGAAAATTTACATGATAAAAAGTTCTAAAAAGATGAATGAGCATGGCCTATGAAGAAGTGATATTGGAAGATGATCTCAAACCATTTGCCTCCACAAACCATCAAATTCCTCTCATTCCTCTTCAACTTCAGCTAAGTGACCTTCCTTCTAGATTCATGGAGAAAGTTAAAACCATTAAATTTTTCTCAATTACTTGCTACCAAACTGAAAATACTATCACATATATGCCATTTTCCTTCTCTTCCTTAATTTGTTATGCTTCTCTAATCTAAAACTTGTTCTTTCACATGCGTATTGGATTCTTCTCCTTCCCTCTTTCTAAGGAACCCAGCTTTACCTTTTTTCTTTTTAGTTTATCCAACTCTTGTGTCAACTGGATTCCTCTTGCTGATATTTAAACATTAGAAAACTCAAGTCTCTTTCATCATAAAAATAAAACCCCCAAACCCTGATCCCAAATGCTCCTTCATATATTACCCTTACTATGTTTCACGGCCAAACTTCTTGGAAGAGTTACTTATATTCTCTGCTTCTATTTTTTCCCCCCTGCTTACTCAATGCATTCTGGACTAGTGTTCATTCAGGCTAATCTGGGGAAAAACACTTGTAGTCACAATGTCTATTGATCTATTAGATATTTTCAAATTCTCATTTTTCTGTGTCACTACTTGAAATTGTCAAGTACTTCCTTTAAAAATTTTTTTTACTGATTTTTTTTTTTTAAGACAGAAGAAAGTAGAGAGAGAGAGAGAAAAAGAAAAACAAAACAAAATATTGAAACAAGAGAGAAACATCAATTGGTTGCCTGCTGCATGCACCCCAACTGGGGATTGAACCCTCAACGTGGGTATATGTAGAACCTGCCACCTTTTGGTGTACGGGATGACACTCCAACCAACTGAGCCACACCGGCTAGGGCAGAGTACTTCTTCCTTTTTGAAACACTTTTTCCTTGATTTGTTTTGACATTACAAGACTCTCCAAAATTTTGCTCTTAGCCCTCAGTTTACTCCCCAGGCTACTCTTCCTCCTGGCTAGTAAATACTGATGGGATAGCTTCAAGATGAAGTCTTAGGCTCTTTTCTCTACTTCCTCTCCACATTTTCCTTGAATAATGTCATCCATGACATGGCTTGAATTAGCATCTAACCCAAAGACTCCAAAACATCTAATCCTTTATCATTGATCTCAGCATCTCTTGTGAGCTCCAGATATGTATGTACAACTGCCAGAGATCTCACATACCCGAGGCAAACGCTTTGTGATCTTTCCCTACTTCCACAAATTGTGGAGGACAGACTGTTCCATGATGTGACCGTTCTCTGTTCCGTGAGCCAGACCTGGACCAAAACAGGCTGCTTTCTGCAAACCCCCCTTTAGAGACTGTCTGACTGTAGTTGATGCTCATTCTGATATAAATCATCTTCCCTCCCTTGCCTCCGGCTATGTGTTGGCTTCCGAACAGATTGTTATCCTGATCTGGTGAACATATCAAGTAATTTCCTATATCTGGTAGCATTCGTGTACTAGTACCCATGACCATCCCCTACTTTACCTGATATAATTATTCGGCGCTTGCCAAGTGGTGGTGTGGGGATCCATTTTGTCTTGCAGCCTCCAAAGACATACCTTGTATGTAAGTTTCCCTTAATAAACTCTATTAATTACTAGATTGGAGTAGACAGCTTCTTTCTTCAGTTTTTCCCTGCCTTCTGCTTACAGAGGTAGATTTTCAATCTTAGGGCTTTCCCCTGGGTATGTATGTAGTACGAGCACAAGTAAAAACAAAACAAAACAATAACAATATGGTTCTCTTCAACTATTTGGAATGTCAGTAAATAGGATTACCACCTGTCTTAATCATCTGGGGCTGCCATCACAGAATACCATGGACTAGCTTACGCAACAGAAATTAATTTTCTCACAATTCTAGAAACTAGAATTCTGAGATTAGGGCGCCAGCATAGGTGGTTTCTGGTGCAGGGTTTCTTCCTGGCTTGCAGATGGCTGCCTTCTCACTGTGTCCTCACATGATGGAGAGAGAAACAAGCAAGCCCTCTGGTATCTCTTCTTATAAATACACTATTCCTATCATGAGGGGCTCACCCTCATTACCTCATCTACAACCAATTTATCTCCCACAGGCCCCATCTTCAAATACCATCACACTGGGGATCTGGGCTTCAACATATGAATTTTGTGGTGACACAACTCAGTTCATAGCACCATCCATTCAATTAGAACAGTCAGAAACCCAGAAGTCATGCTTAAATCTTACCCTCCATCCCCTCTACTCCATGACTACTATCTGTGGATTCTCTCTCCCCAATATCTACCAAATCTTTCAGTTTCCCCATTTCTACCACCATTCCCTGATTCAACTTACCATTATCTTATATCAGTATTACTGCAGCTTTCTCCAAATTGGTCTTTTGCATCTACTCTTATCTCTTCCACACCCTGCAACTAGAGTCATCTTTTCAAAATGTAAATATAACCATATCAACACATACACACATACACCTCCCACTACATACATGTCCTACTTGAAGCTTTTCATGGTTCCCCAGTGCTCTTAAGAGAAAAATCTAAAATCCTTTATCATGGCCAGCAAGGCTGGGCCTCTCCTTCTCCCTGCAGCCTCAACTCTTTCCATTCTTCCCTCACTTTGCCCTGTATTCATTTCCTTCCATGATCCATGATTTGTCTCCCCACTGGGCCTTTTGCACCTTCTTCCAGAAATCCATCTACCCCTCCATGTCCTTGGTTCTCCTTTTAATCCTGTGGAACTTAGCTCAAGCGTCAGTTACTCAGAGAAGTTTCCCTAAATCTCCACTTTCTATGAATCCATAGAACTTCATGACACTTGTTAGTTTATAATTACATATTATTTTGTGTGATTATTTGGCAATCAAACTGTCTTTTCTATTAGATTGTGTGCATTTATTGAGAGAAGGAACTATCTTTGGCTCACCACAACATCTCCAGTGCTTAGAACAATATTTGGAACACTGTAGTTGCTCATTTTAAATACTTGTGCAAGTTAATGAAGAGTTCCATTGGGGATTACACCCATCATTTTAGAACTTGAAGGGATCTTAGAACAAGTCTCTTATGTTACAGAAGAAGATACTGAGGTTCAAAGAAGTGAAATGACTTTATTTAGATCATTTGCTTAGTGACTATAAGCCTGGATTATCCAGGTGACACCAGACTACAGAGAATCTTGAAGACCGAGGAGGGTTTGGATTGATGAACCGAGGGATGGGTGGTCAAGACTCACGAGTTTGACAGGGGAGGTTAATCTAGCAAAGACACAGGGACAGCATTATTGATTAAAAGGAGAATCTGAAGTGAGGGCTGCCAGTAAACAGACTGAGGAAGTAATCAGGGCATAAACCTACACCAGGAAGGTAGCAGGCACAATGGAGGACCATTTCAAAAGGAAAACTAAAAGGGCTTGGAATAAAAAGAAGGATGAATCAAAGGTGATAGTAAAGTTGTGAAAGGACATGAATGGAATAACGTTTCTATGTAAAGAAATTTGAAGACTATACTAAAGGAAGGAGTGAATGAGGAGAGGGGAGAAAAATGATTTAATTTAATGTAAATAAGTTGTATTTTAAATGACTAAACATATCTACTAGACAGATGGAGGAATAGTCCTGGAGTTGAGTAATAAGTGAAAACTAGAACTAGGCATTTGGGAATTGTTAGCATAAAAGACAGCTGAGGTTATTGTTTGCACTGAGCGAGGTACGAACAGAAGGCTCAAGACTGTGTCCTTGGCAAGGCAGAGGGCTAGAGAGTTAGGGGAACATGAGCTGTGTGCAAACACACAGTTTGCAAACTTTCTAAGTTAGTTAGGAAAAGCCAGATAATGTTCTTTTTCTCTTCTACCTTAGCCTACTCCATGTTTCTAAAAAGATATCCCCGATTACCCTCATTCTCTTCTGTAGAGGAAAGAATTCAGACAGAATTCAAGTTCATAAAGAAATAAAAAATTTAAATAAATGCCACACCACTGACTTCCCTGCAGGAGATCTGTGCTGGCTTCTTACAGTCTCGCCACCCCACAAACAGCTTCTGTGATTCTTTGGGTCCTATTACTTAACCAAGTGTAGTCCCCTGGAGTGACCACTGTCAGCCAGACCTTCAAAGATTTACAGTCCCTTCATTCTACAGTGCTGGAAAGTAATTAATATGGTTCACTGATGCTATGGTGGAAAACTTGGTATTAAAATCAAGTTGTTATCTGAACAAAAGAAAAATGTTTATTAAAAATCAGTTACTTAAGCCCTGGCCAATTTGGCTCAGCAGTTAAGAGCGTTGGCCCTCGGACCAAAGAGTTGAGGGTTTGATTCTGATCAAGGGCATGTACCTTGATTGCGGTTCGATCGCTGGCCCTAGTTGGGGTTGTGCGGCCCTGGTTGGGGTTGTGCAGGAGGCAACCAACCGATGTGTCTCTCTTACATGGATGTTTTTTTCTCTTTCTCTCTCTCTCCCTCCCACTCTATCTGAAGATAAATGGAAAAATATCCATTTTGGTGAGGATTAAAAAAAAATCAGTTACTTAAAAATCACCCATTTTTCTAATTTCTTTGCAAAATCTAAGTTATAGTTGAAATAATGAAAGGATTTCCTGTATTTTAAAATTCTTGGTACATTCCCTATTTGACATCCTGACATCAAGTTTACTGTTTCATTTTGATAAATCATGGGGAATATAAACTACAATAATGTAATGCTGACGCTGCAAATTGGAACCCATAAAACTCAGGAAATGTAAAAGTCAAGGTTCTTACAGTTTTATTAGCTAGTTTACATTTCTTAAATGTAGAAGATAGCCTGCTAGTATGGCTGTAAAATTGAATTAAGATAAAGACAGGACTCCAGTGATTAGGTTATAGTCCTTGGCCCTATTTCTGGAAAGAAGAAAGAGGCAAAGAGTTAACTATCAGGGTTACATTAAGAGAAATAAATTTAAATTAGCATCTTAAGATGCTTTCTTCCACTTTGAATCTTCTTGCGTTTAAAAATCTCATTACTTATTCTCCATTTACCACTCTGGAAAATGTCAGGAGGATATCTGGGTCATTTTTTTCAGGTATATTACTTCACACCTGAACCAGTCACCTTAAAGATATGTCTGAATTCATCTCCAGTGAGTAATGAATTTAGGAATAAAAGAATATATAAGCAGAATTTAGCCAAAAAAAGTAAATTTCAAAAATACACATATTTTGAGTAAACAATATAAAATTTCTACTTTATATTCATATAAATAAACCCATTTGGCCCAGCTGGTGCAGCTCAGTGGATTGAGCATCCTCCCAAGTCCTGGTTCATTCCAAGTCAGGGCACATACCTGGGTTGCTGACTAGATCCCCAGTAGAGGGCGTGCAGGAGGCAGCTGATGGATGTCTCTCTTTGACATTGATGTTTCTCTCTCTCTCCCCCTTCTTCTCTCTCTAAAAAATTAATAAAACATATTTAAAAAATAAAATAAATAAACCTATTTGAATGGTGTATTACATATCTGAGTTTTTTACAGTAATATTTTACATTATTTAAGTATATGTGTATTTTATATAAATATAAATATAAAAATGTATAACTAAAAATATAAAAATATATATTTTTTAATCCTTAGCCGAGGATATGTTTTTATAAAAATTGATTTGAGAGAGAGAGAGACAGACACACATCAATGTGAGAGAGAAAAATCGATAGGTTGCTTCCCATATTTGCCCTGACCAGGGATTCAACCTGTAACCTAGGTATGTACCCAGGCCAGGAATCGACCCCACAACCTTCTGGTGTATGGGACGACACTCCAACCAACTTAGCAACCCAGCCAGGGCTAAGTATGTATTTTAATTCAAATCAAAGATATCTGTGGAAATGGGATATTTAGGATTTTTGGATTTCTTTAAAGTGAAACTTACTATTTCAACCTATGATACAGTAAGTTAATCCACAAAATATTGAGAACAGTATTCAAAATAGGATTCAACCAATTAATAATCAAATAAAATTTTAAACAAAAGTCAAATAAAACTGAGATAAAACCAATCCAAAGCTAGAATAAAATCAGAAAAATTGAAAACTACAGAAGTAAATTAATGAACAGGTTAAAGGATAAAGAAATCATTTTATTAAGAGAATATAATATTAGTAGCTATGTGTTTCAACTAGAGACATCAGGTATACTAAAATAAAAGAAATGTGAAATTACACTCATAACTGTATTTGCTATAATCATGTTACTTAAATTATATGAAGATTGTGGTATGCTAATTATAATAAAACATGAATGATGTGGGAATGTTCTCCATTTAGGCATATTTTTTCTTTGTTGTCATTTTAATGTCATTTTATGGCTACAGTGACAGTGTTAAAAAATATGCCTGCAAAGGAACAATGAAAAAAATACCAGGGAGCTCAAATGTTTTTGCAAATTACCCTGGTTAATTAGAAAAATCTGCACCCTTCCCAGTTCTTCTTCTCACATGTCAGCTCTCATTAAATTAAAAAAAAAATCTTATTTGAAAGTTAAGCAATCCTATGGTTAACGAAACTTTTAAACTGGGATCAAGTGGGCACATTGCTACGTTTCTGTATGATGTCATACCAAGTAGTTCACAGCTGAATTTGAATTTGCAAGAAGTATGAATGATTTTTCAATATAAGAAGTATCTGATCTAATGCTAAGTTTTTCTCTGTGGGCTAACTGTGCAGGGAACAGGTGGCCCTGCTTTCAATTATGGAGGGCTAGCATGCCAGTGTGAGGCCTGGATTAGTTCACCTTCTCATGGGGAATTTTCCTCGGTTGGGAATGGATTTATTATGGCTTCACACATGGAATAGAGCTCATGTCAGCTGAGGGCAGTGACACGTCATATGATTCAAATTAACCTGCTGTGGACTGTTCCTCAGGGCTTAGATTGTGTATTAAAATGACGACATTTTAAAAACAGCTTGAAAGAAACCAGGATTGCTGAACTGCAATGGTTCCAATTTGTTCCAACTAATCTATCACCTGCTGGAGATATTATTCTAGTGGGTTTCTAGTAGCTGCTGTTTTCCAGGTTTCTCCAAGCCACTGACCTTGCTAATGGGTACAATTAATGCCTCTGAAGGAAGGAGGTGAGGGTTGAGAGAGCTTTGAAGGGGTTTTTGATGTAGAAGTTGGAACCTACCATTTACTCTAAGTGAACAGAGGAATAAGAGCATACTAAAAAACTTGAATTATTTTTTCAAAGACAAATGCCAAAGAGCAGCATTTTTTATTTAGATAAAATAATCTCTGAAAAATCTGAAAGGCTGAATTTCAAAGCTGTTAAGTTTGCAACTTTATGAAGAAAATTTAAGGTTAGGTAGTTATAATCAATATTTCCTCTACTCTTCAGGGTCATAACTTTTATTGCTACTGCAGCCTTAATTCAATAGCAAGAAAAGAATAAATGAAAATATACTCTTTTAAAAGTATAGCATAAACATTCTTTTTTCAAGAAAAAAAGAATAGTATTGGGGAGTATTATAAAGTTGAAGTTTGTTCCCCTTGTCTCAGCAGAAATAATATTCCTCTTAATATACCACTACCTAAAATCTGGAAAAAATATAATTTTCTTGAGTTGCCAAAAATCAATAAAGTAATACATTCCTAAGGCAAGACATGCTTTAATATATCCTACTATTCCTATTGATCTCTAAATTAGTATAGAGTGGCAATCTGGCTATGTAGTGAGAGAATATAATTATTCTATGAAATAACACCTATTTATATACTTTATAAATATTATATATACTTTTTCCCTTTTTATTGATTTTAGAGAGAGAGGAAGTGAGAGGGAGAGAGAGATAGAAACATTGATGAGAGAGAACATCGACTGGCCGCCTCCTGCATGCCCCCCACTGGGGATCTGGCCCACAACCTGGGCATGTGTCCTGATTGGGAATCGAACGGGTGACCTCTTGGTGCATGGGTTGATGCTCAACCACTGAGTCACACCAGCCAGACCTTATATATATATATATATATATATATATACTTTAAATGACAGTTTACAGTAAGGACATTTTTGTCTAAGAGTAAATTCTGAAGCAGTTCAAGTTTGTTAGTGTTTTAGTGGAATCCACACAGATGATATGTCATGCAAACTAATCTTCCCTCAAATAATTTATGAAAGAAAAATACTCTTGATTTCTTTTTTTTTTTTTTAATCCTCACCTGAGGACATTTTTTCATTTTTTGTTCAGATAGAGTGGGAGGGAGAGAGAGGGAGAGAGAGAGAGAGAAACATCGACGTGAAAGGGACACATCGAGTGGCTGCCACCCGCATGACCAACCAGGGCCGGGGACAAACCGCAACCGAGGTACGTGCCCTTAGTGGTAACCGAACCCGGGTCTCTCTGGACCGCAGGCGGATGCTCTAACTGCTGAGCCAAACCGGCCAGGGCGAAAAATACTCTTGATTAAAAGAGACTTAGAAGAACTGGACTCTTAGACTAAGAAGAACTTAAACCATTCACTGAACATTGTTTTTAATTTTTCATAAAAAAGTATCATTTAAAATAATCATTCATCGGACTTCCGGTCAAGATGGCGGCGTAGGTACACGCGGTATCGCGTCCTCCCACAACCACATCAAAGTTACAACTAAACTACAGAACAACCATCATTCAAAACCGCCTGAAATCAAGCTGAATGGAAGTCCTACAACTACGAAATTAAAGAAGAAGCCGCATCCAGACTGGTAGGAGGGGTGGAGGCGCGACGGGCTGGTCCCACACCCACGTGTGGCAGATAAAAATTGGGATACCTCAGCTGGGAAGGTCCTCCCAGAGGGCTGAGTGGTCCCCGTCCCACACCAGGTGCCCAGCTCAGGGTCCCAGTGCCAGGAAGAGAAGTCCCCATCACTTCTGGCTGGAAAAACCAGCAGGAACTGAGGCTGAGGCGGCTGGAGCCCCCGGCAGCTCCTCTTAAAGGGCCCACGCACGGACTTACTCGGACTCGCACCCTCCAGGCTCCAGCGTGCGGGAGGGAGCCTGAAAGGCACCAGAGTCATATGGGGAAGAACTGAGCTGTTTGGCATTGGAGCGAGGCTGGAGAGGCAGCTTTCTCCTGGACAGACGTGCTATCAGAGGCTTTTGTTCCTTTGGTGAGCCCTTCCTGAGCCGGCAGACGCCGCCATATCTGGGACTCCAGCTACCTGGCTCACACTGTTGGCCCCGCCCTGGTGATTCCCTGAGGCCCTGCCCCACCCAACTTTCAGGCCCACCCAAGCTGTTGCCAGTTGCTTCACCATAGGATTGGCCTGTCTTGGAGCCTGCTTCAGCTTTTCCTGAAATCATTCAAACAAGCAGCATCTGGTCTCAGCTAGCCCCACACCTCTCGCTAAGTAATACATTGGAACAAACAGAGGGAGGCAGCCAAAATGAGGAGACAAAGAAACAGGTCCCAAATGAAAGAACAGAACAAAACTCCAGGAAAAGAACTAAGTGAAATGGAGTTAAGCAACCTAACAGATGCTGAGTTCAAAATACTGCTTATAAGGATGCTCAATGGACTTAGTGAGAACCTCAGCGAACTTAGAGAGGGCCTCAAGAGCATAAAAAAGGACCAGTCAGAAATGAAGGAGGCACTAACTGAAATAAAGAATAATTTACAGGGAATCAATAGTAGAGTAGGTAAAGCCAAGAAGCAAACCATGGATTTGGAATATAAGGAAGCAAAAAACACCCAATCAGAACAGCAAAAAGAAAAAAGAATCCAAAGAAATGAGGATAGTGTAAGGAGCCTCTGGGACAACTTCAAGCGTGCCAACATTCGCATCTTGGGGGTGCCAGAAGGAGAAGAGAGAGAACAAGAAATCGAAAACCTATTTGAAACAATAATGGCAGAAAACTTCCCTAACTTGGTGAAGGAAACAGACATACAAGTCCAGGAAGCACAGAGAGTCCCAAACAAGATGAACCCCAAGAGGCCCACACCAAGACACATCATCATCAAAATGCAAAAGGTTCAAGACAAAGAGAGAATCTTAAAAGCAGCAAGAGAAAAGCAGTTTGTTACCTACAAGGGAGTTTCCATAAGACTGTCAGCAGATTTCTCAAAAGAAACTTTGCAGGCCAGAAGGGAGTGGCAAGAAATATTTAGAGTGATGAAAAGCAAGAACCTACAACCAAGATTACTCTATCCTGCAAAGCTGTCATTTAGAATCGATGGCCATATAAAGAGTTTCCCAGACAAGGAAAAGCTAAAGGAGTTCATCACCACCAAACCATTATTATATGAAATGTTGAAGGGTCTTCTTGAAGAAAAAGATACAAAAATATGAACAAACAAAATGGCAATAAATACATATCTATCAACAATTGAATCTACAAACAAAATGAACAAGAAGAACAGAAACATTCTCATAGATACAGAGAACTTTTGTTGGTTACCAGATGGGTAGGGGCTGGGGGGAGGGGTGAAAAAGGTGAAGGGATTAAGAAGTATAAATTGGTTGTTAGACTGACAAACCTCAAAGGGAAGGGGGGTTGGGGGGTGGGAAGAAATAAACCAAAGAACTTATATGTATATATGCATAACTAATGGACACAGACAACAGTGTGGGGAAAAGCAGGAGGGGGGCGGAAATGGGGAGGAGGGGGGCAATGGGGGAAAAATGAGGAACATCTGTAATACATTCAACAATAAAATTTAAAAAAAAAAAATTAAAAAAAAATAAATAAAAAAAAATAAAATAATCATTCATCATTCTCCTCTCCTGTGCCCCTAAATATCAGCAGTTTGGCTCTCAATATTAAGAAAATCAGGACTTCCGGTCAAGATGGCAGCCTAGGTGGACGCGGAATCGTGTCCTCCCACAACCACATCAAAGTTACAACTAAATCACAGAATAACTATCACTTAAAGACCACATGAAATCAAGCTGAATGGAAGCCCTGCAACTACGAAATTAAAGAAGCAGCAGAATGGAGACGGCATACTGCCCTCCAGGACCCTCCTTGTCGCCTGAAAGGAAACGAGATCCTGCAGCCAGGGGCGCCTGCGGAAGCTGAGAGACACCCCCCACCACGGAGGAACCCAGGAGCGAGGGAGCCGAGCGACCCCCCCCCCCACCAAGGAGGAACCCAGGAGGAGCGAAGGAGCTGAGCAACCCCCCCCCACCACGGAGGAACCCAGGCGGAGCGAGGGAGCCGGGCGACCCCCCCCACCACGGAGGAACCCAGGTGGAGCGAGGGAGCTAAGCGACCCCCACACCAACGGAGGAAGCCGGCAACACACAGGAGAACTGAGCAAACTGAACAACGAAATTGACCCAGAGACATGGAGGTGGAGTACGGGATGACGGGCCTCAGAGGAGGGGGGGAGGCGGGGGAAAGAGATAAATCACAGAGCCTATGTGCATGGGTGCATAACCAATGGACATGGACAACAGGGATGGGGACGAGGAGAAGGGGAGGGGGAGGAGGGTGTCAATGGGGGAAAAAAAGGAAAAACATCTGTAACAAAAACAAATTAATAATAAAATAAATTATAAAAAAAAAAGAAAATCACACACACACACACATTTTTCTTTCTTTCGTATATGAGTTATAAAAAAATCTTGGTACAAAAGTGTAGTCTGCAGACCAATAGCACCCACTTCATTTGGGAACTTGTTAGAAATGTAGAATTTCATCCCTATGTTCTAGGACTATTAAATCACATTTTTATTTTAACGAGCTCCCCAGGATGCTTCAAATGCACTGCTATAAAATAACTATTTCAATTCATTTATTTAAAAGTTTTAATCTCCAGATAGATTATCACTATTATTGAATGAACATAAGATTAGAAATGGCATATATGTAATTTCCAATTTAAAAAAAATTTTAAGAAACATAAAGAAACTATTTTTGAAGTGCACATTTCTACTACACAGTCATATTAAATTCTAGAATTATAAACATAATTTGATTCATTCATTGATATTTCTCTTAACATTCAATTCATTTGATTGCCATGAAAAGATGGTAAACAATTTACCACTGATTTGCAGATCCCATTCAAATCAATGAAATCAATCAAATGTAAACTAGAAGAGAACTTTTTAACCAAAGTGAGTGAAAGACTGTGCCTACAAACGAAAGAAATCTGACACTAAAAAAGAGAAATAAGAGGCAAACCCAAGTCTCCCAGTTACTTCTTCATTAACCAGCCATACGATCTTACTCTATTTCATCCATTCTAACATGTTCCGTTTTGTACACGTGTACAACGCTAAGTCAAGCTGTGCCTTGCAACTGGTATAATAAAAAAGAAATGTATCATAGTTTAAACAGCAGATATTTTTTCCTTTTTTCTTAGTGGTATATAAATGTTTTTCCTACAACTGGTGGTGGCTTGGATTCAATGAAATACAGTACTTCACACTCACTAACCAGGTATTAGGACTCACCCTCTTCCCAATCCATCCATTACCTTACCCCAAAGGTTTCTTCCACGTTAATGACTCCCTTAGCCTTCATCATCATCTTCTAGCTTTCCCTTGAGTCTTTAAAAGCATGTCTAGATACTTATAATAATTAGAAATAGTTCTTCATATGTCCACTCTTTTAAATCCCATCACTAGAGAAACATGCTTAAGAAGAACTGGGCCGCAGTGCAAGGACCACTATTGGTGGTTTCTGGCTCCGTTTACTGCAGATGTGATCACAGGCCACCTTCTCCATCTTCACTGGTGGATCCTAACGCCTTAGCTGCCATGGCACACACACTGAACTAGGTCCACATATCAATATTTTTCACTCATCAAAATGCACGCCTTTCAGAGTACTGCTAGGGATCTTAAGATGGTGTGGCATCATTGTTTTAGATTCTTAATGAATAAACTAATATTCTTTTGAGGACTAATGTGTTCTGAAGCACTATAAGTATAAAATAACAAAAGAAAAATTGAAATGGAATACTTTCTGTTAAATAAATAGCTAAAATCTCACTGAGGTGAGGAAAGAATAATAAAAAGAAGAGGAGGCAGAACGTAAGATGAAGGAAGAAGAAACAGAGCAGGAAAAAGAAAGAGGAGGAGGAGAAGAAGGGGAAGAGAGGAAAAACTTTAGTTATGCTAAAATTAGTATAGTACAGAAGTGATCTAGGTCTTTGAGGGTATCAACGCCTGGGTTTAAATGGGTCATCTGCCAAGATGATCATGTGCAATTTACATCATTTTTCCTTATCCTAAAATAGGGATAATTATAGTGTCTACTCCTTGGGTTACATGAGTGTGTAAAACACAGTGCTTGGACATAATAAGCATTCAATATACTTTGATATCTGTATCTATCCATCTAAAACTGAGGCCCTTAGCGTATTTCAAGTACTTTGCTAAGCATCTGAAATAAGTGTATTTATGTATCTGACCAAATCTATTTGTATACACTACCTTATGTACGTATATCATGTATCTCATCCATCCATCCACCCACACACCTACCCACCCACCCATCTATCTACCCATCCATCTATTTCATTCTTTTCATTTATAGGTAAGGGGCATAGGAGATTAGATCAACTGCTTAAGGTCACACAGTTCACTAGCAGAAAAGATAGAAATAAAATCTTGGGACTTCGGCTTCCAGTCAATTACTCTTTAATTGTTAACTACATTTTGTCAGACTAAAGGTAAGTTTTAATGCACATTAATATTTTCCTTTTGATTTCTACAATGGGCAGCCTGAGAAGAGTACAATTCTGAAAAACAAATGAACTATTTAATTTTGGCAACGAACATCAAGATTACTAACAGACCCTATGTACATGTTCAAATATTCTCATGAAAAAAAGGTACATACATTTGAATTATGACTTTCTTACCTGGTCCATTAAGAAAGTCTTTAATTTGTAGCATTACAAGGGAAGGTGGAATACCACTTTTGCTGTCTATTTCTCCAGGCACCGTCTGCAGCCAAACTGTGCAGTAATCAATGGCTTCAGGCAGAGTCTTCCCAGGATCTGAAGTGACACGATTGAAATTAAAAATGTCAGTTACATCACAAACATTTCATTTGGGTGTCAGAGTTTCAGCTGATAAACAAGAAAAAAAAACACCTAGTTAATTATTGTATGTAACCTTCATCGATTCATTTGTATACATATAGTATACT
This sequence comes from Tadarida brasiliensis, assembly GCA_030848825.1. Classification (NCBI taxonomy): domain Eukaryota; kingdom Metazoa; phylum Chordata; class Mammalia; order Chiroptera; family Molossidae; genus Tadarida; species Tadarida brasiliensis. The sequence continues at coordinate 40,473,364 of CM061272.1, read as the reverse complement.
CATATGTAACATAAGTATTTGCATGGAGAAAGAGAAGCTCTCTTTGTACAAAGTGAAATGATAAAACCATGTTTTCCAGAAACAGGCCCAAAGGAAAAGACATTTCACATCTTAACTCATACCATCTTTGAGTGAAGGTACAGTTTCTGTACTCTGAACTGCTGACCGTTAACAGTTGAATAGTTGTATTTCTTTTTTTAAAAATGGGATGTTGGAAACAAATTAAAGAAAAAGTGCAACCTTTTCAGCTTAAAAAAGCATATACATGTTCAAAGAAGCAGTGGATTAGTACTACTTAAGGGTTATTTGATCTGTTTCAGAGTGTTACTGACATTACAATCACATTTTACTGCTAGGCTTTTGAAGTTAACTTCAGTAGCTTTCCCATAACCTTCTTTAATGATAAAATTGGTCAATCTTTTAATAGTCCCAATTATAACTAAAACTGGACTTTTTCTGGTTTAACTTTTTCTATTAAGTACTATATATATATATTTTTTTATTTTTTTATTTTTATTTTCTGGTTAATATTGTATATATTTTTAAAAAGCATTTTTTTTTTAAGCAAATGGACGGAAACGGAATTTTCTTTTTAATGTTTAGCAAGCCAGTTTTTATTGAAATAGCTCTTTAAATAAAAACAACTGCTATGTCTTGGCATACAATGTAGTAGGCTTTTTAAAAACTTCTAAATATTCACAGTTTTTCTTTAGTTTCAAGATTGTTTTACTCTCTGTGTTTTAATGGCCTCCGAATGTCAATTTTATAGGGATGTTCTTGCCATAGAGTCCATCTATTCCATTTTCAGTTGATTTGAAATGTGTTATTAAAGTGTTATTTATTTTAGGTTTTATTGATTGGACTGCTTTCAAGAATAGCATTTACATACAGTGTATTATATTCAACATATGGTTATATAGTATTACTGTCATATGTGAACTGGGCATATAAATTCTGCTTGGAATTTGTATTTCCTGACCTTATCATGTGATCCTTATGAAATTTGGCACATATGAACCTTTATATGATTTCAAAGAAAATACTGAAAGCAATTGATCGTGACGTTAGATCTATGTGGTAAAGATCAAACACTAAACTGGTGCATTCTTCCCTTTTTATATGATCAGTGAATTTAAAGCAGTGAGAATATGTATAGTAGATCCATTACATAGTAACACTATACTATTCTCTCTTTTAAATATAATGGTCAAGTCTGGTGAAAGGATGTCAAATGTCTGTTGTTGGGAGGATCTATAATCAGTTTGTAGGAACTATGTACCTGCCAGGACCTGAGTGTCTACTTCTAGGGCCTTACCCATGTAGGCATCATCAAGAAGCTGTTATTATAAAGTAAGTGGTACTGTGCCAGACCTATATAAGACATAATTCTTTATTTTGAAGAAAATACAATCTAGAGAGAGAAAAATAATCTAGCAGGGAAAATAGAAAACAGACATAAGTAATGTAACTAACTAAATAATGAACAGAGACAAATTCAACTGATGTAGAAATAGTAATATGATGTGTAAGAAACTGGCAAGCAAAACTTAGGATGATAAATAAAACAAGTTATAGGAATCAGATATCTAAACCTATATGAGAGAATAGGATGTCATTAATCTAGAGAGTTCATATAAACAGTACTGATATTAACAGAAAAATGGATAGAGAATAGATAAGCCATTACTAAATGAAGAAAATTAATAAATAAGATGCAATTAATAAATGAAGAAAAACAGCATATACACATTTAAAAATATGAACAATAAAATATATTCAATCTTAGCAATAATTAAAGAAAATGTTTTTTAAATAAGTAGAATTTTTCACCTATTGGATAGGCCAAAACTAAAAAAATTGGCTATGTCTATGTAACACACACACACACATACACACACACACACACACTCATTGTAGAATTGTTAATTACAGCAAAAAGTAGAAAACAACCTGGATGTCCATCAACGGATTAATGTTAAATAAACAATGGTAATCCATACAATTATTTAAAGAATAAGATCTATATATATTGACATAATAGGACAATCATTTTATATTGTTAATAGTATAAAAAACAAAGCAGGTTAAGCATCTTTTCATTTATTGACCATTTAGGATTTCCCGTCTACAAAATATTTATTCATTTTTCTATCGGGTCCTTTTCTCCCTAATTTGTAGGAGCTCCTTGTATATCACGGGTGTTAATATTTTGTTTGCCATGTGTAGCGAATGTTTCCTCTTGGAATGTTAGTTGTCTTTTAACTACATCCTGATGCTTGTTGCATGCATACTTTTTTTTATAGATGTGGTCAAAAATCTATTTTATTTTATGAATTTATCCCTAGGTGATTATATATTTTCCTATAGTTTCTTGAAATATTTTAAAGATATGTTTTTACTTTTAGCTGTTTAATCCTTCTGGAGAGCACTGTTTTATGAAAAATAGGAAAAATCTTCTCAACCTCACTATTAATCAAGTACATACACAAATTAAAACAAGAAATACAATTTTTCATTCATCAGATTAGCATAAGTTAAAAAGATTGATAATATCTTTTGTGGGGAAGAAGGAGCAGAAATGGATGGTCCTGTGTTTCGTGGATAAAAATGTAAATACAGTGTATTTACCTGGATGGGGAGAAGGCTGAATGAGAGTGTATCAAAATTCTAAATATCCATGCCCTTGTGATCAGAAAGATGAACTGTAGAACTCTATCTTATAACTCTATCTTGAAGAAATACTTAAAAATACATAGATAAATCTCCATAATAAGTTGACTACAGCATCATTTGAATTTTTTAAATATGGAACAAATAAAACTAAATAGAGAAATGGTAAAATAAGTTATGACTATAAGTTATTGAATACTGCATAGAATATTATGTTGGCATCATTCACAGTAGCCAAGACATGCAAAAAACCTAGTGTCCTTTGATGGATGATTGGGATAAGAATATGTAGTAGATATACACAATGGAATACTACTCAGCCATAAGAAAAGACAAAATATTGCCCTTTGTGACAACATGGGTAGATCTTCAGAGTATCATGCTTAGTGAAATAAATCACACTGACAAGGATAAGAACCATATGATTTCACTCATATGTGAGATACGAAACAGAAAGCAACAAATGAACAAACAAAAATATCTCACAGACACAGATAACAGCATGGTGGTTACTAGAGGAGGGAGATGGGGAGGTTGAAGGGAATAAAGGAGGTCAATTACAAGGTGAAAGAAGAAGACTAAACTTTGGGTGGTGAGCACAGAGTGAAATTTACAGATGATGTATTATAGAATTGTATACTTGAAACTTATTTTATTAGTCAATGTTATCCCAATAAAATTTTTTAAAAAGAATACTATACTGTTAATAAAAAGAAGGAAGTGACTCTGATATAGTGATATAGAAGAGCTTCAAAATGTCTTGTGAACAAAATAAGGAAACAGGACACTAAATCTAATAAATTCAAAGATAAAAGGCCTATTTGCATACACACACACACACACTTTTTTATAAGTACTGTAGGATGATGATCTTTAGGATGATCCTAAGCACATATGTGGACCTATAATTTATTCAGAGCTGAAAAAATAGGACTACACAGCATTTATAAAAATTAATATAAAGGGGAGAGAAAAAAAGCACCTCAAAGTTTATGTGATGTCCTACCTTCATCAAGGTATAGACTGGGGAAACAGCAAATCCTGATAATGTGAGTGAGCATTTTACAAGTAGGGGATAGGTCTTATGCAGGTTGCCTCTCTTTTAGTAGAAGTTAGAGGACCTGGACATCTGGCACCCAGCCTAGGAGTCTGCATAAGGGCAGTTACAGGGGGATATGACTTAGACATAAAATAAACAAACTGGCAACAGTTAGGAAACAGAATAGGAATAAAGAAAATGTAAAAGTCTAGGAAATGTATCCAAGGAAGCCAAAATTCCAGTTACTATTACCCAACAAAATATTACTGGCTTAATGATATTATTGCTTAATTACTACACAACCAGTTTAAAAGTACAGCTGTACTACAGGGCTGACAGAACAGAGTAACTGAAACTAGGGACATCCAGGTTGCATGGTTGATGACTACTGAATGTGTGACAGGGCTGGTGGCTACCCTCCCAGTTTGGGCTAAAATATCTACTTTGGCTACTCCTGCAGTCTTCGTGGTTACAGGACGCAGCAGTAGCAGTAGTAGCAGAACGACATATCAGAATCCCAGAGAAATAGCTCAGGTTTGCAAGTCACTATTTAGTCCCTATGCTCTAATGGCTGGATAATGAGGGACATGACTTCTAGACTTCCTTTACTGTCTTCAATTTAACTTCTCCTGAATGCCATGATCGGGTCTAGAAAATAGGATTCTTATTACACCTTCTTCAGGGTCAATATAGCCGGGAAAGCAGCAGGTAAACTAAAGAAGCCTGTGAATGTAATATAAATAAGGATGGCGGTTTCACACTGGAAGCTCCTTCAGACTTTGCTCGTGTTCTTCTCCATACTTCACAAACACCTATTTATTTGAATACAGGAAGCTCTTAAAAGTAATAAGCTTCTCCTGATGTTGATGAGTACATTTATCTCTAAGCCTAAGAAACAGGAGAAAATCATATCTTATTGGGAGTAACAGACTGTGGGAAATGGGTCAGAAATTTTATTCAAAGTCAGCTAGAATTCACTTCAGAAAGAAAACAAATTTGTAACTAATAAATTTGTTTTTCTTCTGGGTTTTCCTGGCGTCCAAAAAAACCCAAAAAACAAAAACACCACCACCAAAAAACAAAACACTTCATCATATCCTGCCACATGAACCAACCAAGGTAAGGTTCAGAAAGTCTCAAGTCCATTCCCAGATGAATCAGGTACTGTTGGTTTTCACGGAGACTTGACGCAGACTGTATTCTTCCTGCTTGCATTTTACTTTGCTCTTCTTCACAAACCTTCATTTCACTTCACTGCTTGGAAGGTCTTCCTTTGACTCTGAATCTGTTGTGCTGCTCATTATTATGATGATTATTTTTAATCCTTAGCAAATATTCAGGGTTAAGTATGTCTTTGTTTAACATTTGAATTATATAAAATATAACAGGACTCATTGTGCCCAACTCAAAAACAAAACTTTGATATTAACTAGTTTATTTTTTTTGCAATCTTCTACTTAACACAAAAATTTGTTTTCTAAACTGACATAGAATAGCTGAATGCTACAGATTCTGTAGGTTTTATTATTACTCTGCTTTGTTCTACTTTGTGGCAAGATAATCCTTTTTCATAACTAGGATGAAATTTTACTAAGATTCCAATGAGAAGACATTTTCCCACAGATTTCAGTGGTAATTTCCTCAGTTTAAGTTTGATATAACACTGAATAGATGAATGGAGTCCTGCTAATTTTACACCATATACTTCTAAGTGTTACCAACCACAGACACAAAGTTTTAATTTCTTTTGCCATATGAATACAGAACTTTGAATTTAAAAAAGCCTAGTGCCATAAGAATCTGTAAATTTGAAAGCCAAGTATCCATTAAAAAGAAGACAAGAGTGAGCTTCTGTATCAACATCATCTTCTTCCTCTTGCCCCTTTCTAAGAGTCACTTTCACCAACCACGTGTTTACAGTGGCTGATAACCCGTGCCTCTGACTGCTTTCTCTCGGCCGTTTTGGTGCTCAAGAACACCTCTGCAAGTGCATTGGTTAAGGGCAGAAAGAGAGGTTGTTAGCTCAATAATTATTTTCCCTGGCAGCTTCAGGCAAAGTTTCTGTTGTGGAAAATGCAAGTAACTATAGTCACAATAATGTTGTTTGACCCTTAGATTCAATTTTCTCATGATACTCTTCTGGTCTTTTACATTTCTGTGGAAAATGAGTGCTAACTTAAACATGAAACAATGTCAAGGAAACAGAATTTTCCTATGGCGGAGAGTTCTTGTAAACTTGTGTTCCTGGAAAAAATTTATTAATTGAAATTTGGGGGATGAGTCTGGAAAAATAAACTTCTGATTAATTGGGCTTTGGTACACCTCATTTTAACCATGTTTCCTTCAATAAGTGAATGGTTTGTCCTCTTACTCCTGGTATGAGCTTCTTGCTGTATGAAACTGATCCTGTTGTGGCTTACAATCCTGGATAACAAAATCTTGCTCAATATTATAAACAACTTTTGAAATCACATCATGCTTTAATTTCTAATTCTACCGATGCTAACGTTAGCATTACTGATGATACATAATTAAAACTGTTTCCTAAACTACTATTATAGATTTAAATTGCAGTAGCTTTCTGCTTTGATATCATATGGCATTGAGTTTTCTTTCTGATAGTATATGATAGAAATACTGCGAATTCCTCAGAAGCCTAACATGAATGCTTGTATGATGTAGCACTGCAAATAGCCTCAAGATTTACTTGTCTCCATTTTATTGGTTCCAGAAAGTCCATGAGGACTTGCTGTTTTGTTTTGTTGTTGTTTTTTAAATGACAAAGTTCTTTATAAATTTTGGATATTAACCCCTTATCAGATGTATCACTGGCAAATATTTTCTCCCATTCAGTGTTGTGTCTGTTCATTTTGTTGACGGTTTCCTTTGCTGTGCAAAAGCTTTTTAGTTTGATGTAGTTGCATTTGTTTAAATTTAATTTTGTTTCCCTTGCCCAAAGAAATATATCACAAAAAATATTGCTACGAGAAATGTCCGAGATTTTACTGCTTATGTTTGCTTCTAGAATTTTTATGGCTCAACACCAAAAACAAACAAACCAACCCTAACCAAATAATCCTATTAAAAATGGACAAAGAATCTGAATAGACACTTAACCAAAGAAGACATACAGATGACCAATGGACAAATGAAAAGATGCTCAATGTCACTAATCAATAGAGAAATGAAAATTAAAACCACAATGAGGTACCACCTCACACCTGTTAGAATGGCTATCATCAATAAATCAATAAACAACAAGTGTTGGTGAGGATGTTGAGAAAAGGGAACCCTCGTGCACTGTTGGTGGGAATGTAGATTGGTGCGGCCACTGTGGAAAGCAGTATGGAGTTACCTCAAAAAATTAAAAATGGAACTGCCTTATGACCCAGTGATTCCACTCCTGGGAATATATCTGAAGAAACCCGAAACACTAATTCAAAAGAATATAAGCACCTCTATATTCATTGCGGCACTATTTAAAACTGCTAAGAATTGGAATCAGCCCAAGTGTCCATCAGTAGATGAGTGGATAAAAAAGCTGTGGTACATTTACACAATGGAATAATACTCTGCCATAAAAAAGAAGAAAATCTTACCTTTGCGACAGCATGGATGGACCTAGAGAATATTATGCTAAGTGAAGTAAGTCAGTCAGAGAAAGACAAATACCATATGATTTCACTTATATGTGGAATCTAATGAACAAAACAAACAACAAAATAGTAACAGACTCATAGGTACACAGAACCTAATGACAGCTGTCAGAGGGGAGGAGGGGGGCTGGGTGAAGGAGTAAAGGGATTAAGCTAAAACAAACAAACAAAAACCCCTCATATACAGACAACAATATTGTGATCACCAGAGGGAAATGGAGTGGGGGGAGGTAGGAAAGAGTAAAGGGGGGATAAATGGTGATGAAAAGAGACGTGACTTGGGATGATGAACACACAATACAATATAAAGATGATGTATTATAGAATTGTACCCCTTAAATCTATATAATTTTATTAACCAGTGTCACCCACATAAATTCAATTAAACAAATGACAGACTATATATTTTATTCACTTTTCTCCAAAGTCTTCAATGGCTTGTAATTATGGGTTACAAACATCCCGAAATCTGCATTACTAATGAGTCTAGGATTGGTCCAGGCTGCCACAGAACCAAAGGGGCATCTATGGCAGCTTAGGAAGACTAGGTCTCTTTGGCCTGAGGTACACAGGGCTGTCATGTTTATGAAATAGAATTTAAGTGACTTTTGATGAATTCTTTGGAGACAACTGGCAGGTGATATGATACTGCCACATGGAGGTTTGTGAAACAGTCTGTCACTGACCCAGGACTTACTGAACACAGACTTAGTTTCATGAAGCTTTCTCACATTTTGTTCTACAGGAGCAATGACAGGATAAAATATAGGGTAATGAAAACAACATGAACTTCGAAGGCAGACAGATCTGGGTATAAGTCCTGTTTCCTTGAAGTGGGTAAATTTAATTTTAACATTGCTGAGTTCCAGTTTCTTTGTTTCCAAAGTGGGGATAATAAACTAAATTGTAGGGTTGTTGAGAATATTATATTAGATGATATGTGTAATGTGACTTGTATGGGCCATGTCATAGTAGGAGTTCAATAAACAGTCACTATTTTGTTTCTTAAACTCAAACTCTAAACAAAATAGGAGTGTGTGTGGTAGGTCTTTCAAATGTCTACTCTTTCTAGTTTTTGTTTTTGCCTTTTGATTTAAAAAAATATTTTTTTTACTGCTGATCTAAAATAAGAGGAATTAAAAAGCTTTACTTATTAGTAAAAATTATACCCAATTTTGATCTCAAAAACTAGTAAACTTATTTATATTTAATTTTTAAAATAAAAATTATTGAGGTCTGAAATACTAGTCAATATCCTACTTCCCTATTTAATACTCCTGGCTAGGAGAAATTACAGATTTGACAACTTCTCTGCAGTTTGGTTTTGATAATTATCAAAATTATATTCTTACCTTTCTTTCCTGTCCCTTAGATATATTTGGCCCACATACAGGAAGTAAATACTCTGCAAGGAAGTAAATAATCTACAAGCTAAAGTACACTCCTTTCCATTTTTTTTTTATCCTCACCCGATGACATTTTTGCATTTATCTTCAGATAGAGCGGGAGGGAGAGAGGGAGGAAGAGAGAGAAACATCGATGTGAGAGAGACACATCGATTGGTTGCCACCCACACAACCCCAACCGGGGCCGGGGACAAACTACAACCCAGGTATGTGCCTTTAGCGGGAACTGAACTCGGGACTCTCTGGTCTGCGGGCCGATGCTCTAACCACTGGGCAAACTGGCCAGGGCTCCTTTCCATTTTTAAAACTAGAAGCTAGAGACTCTTTTACAAAAGTATCTGGGTAGCCCTGGCCGGTTTGGCTCAGCGGTTAAAGCATCGGCCTGCGGTCCAAAGAGACCCGGGTTTGGTTCCCGCTAAGGGCATGTACTTCGGTTGCAGTTTGTCCCCGGCCCTGGTTGGTCGTGCGGGTGGCAGCCACTCAATGTGTCCCTTTCACGTCGATGTTTCTCTCTCTCTCCCTCCCACTCTATCTGAACAAAAAATGAAAAAAATGTTCTCGGGTGAGGATTAAAAAAAAAAAAGTATCTGGGTATATCAACCTTTATACAAAGATCAAAATGACACTAAAATAATTTATAAAAACACATGGTGAGTGCATCAGGATTGCAATTTCACAGAGCTTCCTTCCTTCCCCCCCCCCCCCCAGGAAGATCAAGCAGAGTTCACAGCCAGCCAGAGCAGAGAGGGAGACACTACCTGAGGAGGAATGAGGGTAGTAGGTGAGGGCTGAGAGATTCCCTACTCTCCTCCCTTCTCTCTCACTTCATTGACAAGATGTTCCTAGATGGTTCTTTAGTTTAATCTTTTCATGCCCTGCCAAGAATACAAGGTGTTTCTTTATAGAACTTGAATAGAACTTAAAGAAAAGCATCTCAGAAGGATCTATTTGCCTCTATCTTTGAAATTGATATTGTTAAATCTCCCAAGGGGCGGTGGTTGTGCTTGGTTTTGACTATGATCAATGGCTAGAAGTATAATTCATGATCAGAACAGTCACCTTCTTACCACTGGATATGTAAAAGGCAAAGCTACAAGCTTAATGAATTTCTTATATGTTCTAGATTTCTTTTATGAGCCTTAGTTTTAATGGTTATATTTTTCTTTTTCTTTTAAAAAATATAGCCACAGAAGCATGTAGTCCATGTATGAACATTAAAATGTGAAAGAACCTGGATCCATAAAACACAGTAACAATTTAATGTCAGGACAGTGAAATCAACCAAGAAACCAATTCTAAATTGCTCTGAATGCAAGTTAAGAGCCATAGTCTCCTGTTGATATTCAGGCATTTGACTAATTCCATAAGCATTTTTTCCCATGCTCTGTACTCTGCATCTCAAAAGATGTGACAGGAAGGGAAAGAGGAGATTTCCTGGTTGGAATTCCCAAGCCTGGAGCCCATAGAAGAGGAAAAGATTAAAGTGGCTGCTGTGATGTGTGATCACCGGTGTCCATTAGCTCTTACTTTGAGAACCAAGTCTTCCATATTTTTCTAGAAGGAAGTGCATTCTTTCTACTTAATGATGCTAACCAGTAGACAATATATGAAATATCATTTCAATAAATTCCTTTTAATTTGTTTTCTAAGCTGCTCTGTGGTGTTCTTGATCTCTTTCCTATTTGGGTGTTTCCATGTTAAATTCTAATGTGGGTATTAGATGTTTTGCAGGACAACATCTGATTAAAATTCAGTGCAAGTAAACACAGGGTGCTGTCCAGTAAAAAAATATATATAGTCATATATACCCAAGGAGGATCAACTTAATCCCAACTGAAAGCCTCTTCTTTTCTGTGAGCAAAGTCTGGGTTCTGTAATATTAAAGCCAAACCAGTGGCTTTAAATGATTCCTCCTACTTTTCAATCATTTTAAGTAAATGTTAGTTAAAATGGGTGTCAAAAAGGCAGGAACACTAATCTTTTCCTCATGTCCAAAAAGGAAGGTCTATTAAGCTCTCCCTTTTGCTACTAATAATTACAGAAATTCCAATTTACAGTTGAATAATGTTTCATAGTTCCAAAGCATTTCATAAATATTGTCTTATTTGGAGCTCAGATTAAACCATTAAACCAAAACATATTATTATACCCATTTTAACGAATGGGTATAAGGAAGCTAAAATACCAAAAAATGTAGTTATTTGCATCAAATAGCCAACAGCATTATAGCCAAGACTACCAGTAAAAATTACTGATTTTCGTTTCAATAAATTTCTCCATACATTAGTTTCCCCCACTGGCTGGGTCAGTTCTTATTTAACTTTCTCAGCATAACTCTCGCCGAGTGATACATTCGAGTGCCTCTCATTTAATAGACCTACTTACTTGCTGATTCCTGTCAAAGTAATAATTTCATTTCACATTATAGGTCAGCAAGAAATGTTCCCAGCAGCTAAATTTTCAGATAAATGTTCAAGTTGTGATCATTATGACATTAAAGTCACAGGTTAATGCTAAGCCTTTCCAGGGACATTAGCAAAACCTTTAATTCTAAAGAGACATGTAATTCAATCCTTCTCTTAAAGTCACAATAACTAAATGAAATCAAGATATGATTTATGAGGTGTAAGAAGCCAGTTTATGATTTTCCAACTGTTGGTTTACTCAAATGTCTTTGGCACATTTTCTGCAGGCCTAATTCATAAAAGGGTAAAGAAGTAAATTACTGTAACTGAAATTTTTAAAATTACACAATAGCAATAATTGCACTGAAATGATGTGAATTTTTTTTTTTTTGGCCCATTAGAACCACTATTTTAAAATTGGCTTGAAGATATTAACAATGATGATAAAAGCAACAAAAATAATGTTAACATTCATTGAGCCCTGTGCTACCCACTTAGCTAAGAGCTTCATATACATTGTTTAATTCTCACAGCAAGCTTAGGAGGTTGCTATCAGTATTATCCCCATATTATAGATAAGGAACTGAGGTTTAGGGAAGTTAAATAACTTGCCCATGGTTACACAGCAATAAGTAGCAGAGCTGCGATTAGAACCCAGGACTGACTGACTCCAAATCTTGAGCTCTTATTCTATTCATGTTTGCCTCTTAATTGGACCTGAAGTCATATCTGTAACATTTATAAAACTCATATTTCTGTCCTACACAGAAGTGTGTTATTACCTGCTTTTATAGTATGATAAATTCTAATCAACTTTAATTTCTGCATTTTAGACTTGCTGTTGCTTGAAAAATTATAATAAGGTAAAGAAGTTGCAAGAGGGCAGAAGCAATTGTTTTCCAATCAGTTTGTTAGTTCCTAGAAAACATTAATGAGTAGTAATAAGATACTGGACTGACTGACTGTGTACTAAGAAGCATGGGGGTTAGTTAAATTCCTCCAGAATGGTTCAACTCCTTCACAATTGACCAGATGGCACAGTCATTTCTTCAAAAACAAATAAAAAGCTCCAAACAAACAAGAAGAAAAATGACTTTTTGAGGCTGCCTTGGGCTGCATAGTCAAGATATGAGGCAATTTCCAATCTGGACTCTATTACCTTAAACAAAACAAATACCAATTTTTAAATATTTATAAACAAAACTAATACGATTATGTTAAAAACAACTACATACATCTTTATTTAAATGAGACTTGCCAATAATACAGCTGCTACACATGAGAGTGCTGGCAGATCTCGTTTCTGTTAGAGGTTGCTCCAGGTGAGAAGGGCACGGAAAAGCCTATTGGCATATTATTTTATTTTTTTATTATATTTTTTATCCTCACCCGAGGACATTTTTTGCATTTATCTTGAGGGAGAGAGGGAGGAAGAGAGAGAGAGAGAGAGAGAGAGAGAGAGAGAAACATCGACATGAGAGAGACACATCAAGTGGTCGCCACCCACACGACCCCAACCAGGGCCGGGACAAACTGTAACTGAGGTACATGCCCTTAGCGGGAACCGAACCCAGGCCTCTCTGGTCCGCGGGCCGACGCTCTAACCACTGAGCCAAACCAGCCAGGGCTGGCATATTATTTTAATATTTTTAAAAGAAACCTGTTAACTCACAGATGTATTATCTACCTGAAGTAGGTAGAAAATCATTGATAGGTTATTAATATTAATAACCATAAAAGAAATTCAACTTGATAACTTAATCTTTAAATAATCTACCATTATTTAAATGATGGAGAGTAAAACAAAGCAGTCTATATACACTTACAGGTACAGCGGCATAATTTAAGATCACTAAATTGTGCAGATTGGGGATTATGCTCTATCATAGAAAATTAAAGCAACTCATCATTCTTATTTCACTTCAGGTTTCTAAAATAGATATACCTATAGGTAGAAATATAGACTCCATTTATCATCTATTCTGGATAGCATCTCATAATAAATTTAGGTTTTTAAATATATATGTATATAAATTGTATATATAACACATGCATATATGCATATATGTCAATCACATATGCTGAGAAGGCAAAATGACATGAGGGACAATGAGTTTCATAGCATTTCTTCTTCTAACTCGATTTTATAATACATGAAAGGATATCCCTCAGGAACACATAGAGAAAACACTATTACCACCCTCTGAATATTTGGGCACGTTCTTTGCTTAATGGTGACATGGGCAGAATCAAGTTAATGCTGACAACTCCCTGAGAGCAGTAATTATTCATTACAATACATTTAACTGATCTGTGCTTACAGATGTAAAGATATTAAAGTATCACTTTTGGGGGAAATCCTGTATTAAGTTTCTCAGAAAACCATATGTTGGCTAATGGACTAGAAAATATTTTTATTATTTTAAATTGCAGGATTTTTGGTGCCAGCCAAAACTCGAATAAGTTCACTGCAGCCTCTCACGCTACTTACAATTAAAAACTTGAAACAAAACAAAACAAATACCTGAGAATTCTGAAAAATAAACAAGAACAATGCAGATTTGGGAAAGGCCTCAAAATTGCAGATATGAGCCATACAGTAGTGAGTTTCCCATTTTCTTTGTATCTGTTTTTCCTCTTTTTTTCTTATTACTTTAACTTGAGGGTTCTACCTTGTGTATAGTGATAGCAAGAACAGCCAAAAGTCCAAAAGAATCCCTGTGTGAGGAATAATGTCCTTGTGGTTTTGAGAATGCAGGGTAAACCAGCTACTTCTTATTTTTATTCTCTCCTGGTTTTGCCCTGGGGTGGCCGTGTGTGTGTGTGTGTGTGTGTGTGTGTGTGTGTAACAGGTAGGGTAGTGGCTGTGATGTGGTGGCAGTGACAAGCATTCAAGACTTTAGCAGGTGTTATAACTATGTTTCATGAGGTAAAAGTAAACACACTTGGAATGAATGGAAATATAGTTCTCAGAAAAAAAAAAAAACTACAAAAAAAGAACCAAATGGAAATTTTAGAACTGAGAAATTCAACAGAAATTATCCAATATGAAGAACAGAGATGAAAAAAGAAAAAAAAGAAAAAAAAAAGGAGTCTTAGTGATCTGTGGGATAATATTAAAAAGTTTAACAATGGAATCCTAAAAGGAGAGGAGAAAGATTGGTGCAAAAAAATATTTAAAGAAATAATAGCCAAAAGTTCCTAAATGTAATTAAGACACATATATTTACAGAGTCAAGAAGCTCAGAGAACCTCAAACAGGGTAAATTCAAAGAAATCAGGTCCAGACACATCATAATCAAGCTACAGAAAACCTAAAATAAAGAAAAAAAATCTTGAAAGCAGATACAGAAAAGAACACATTACATATATTAACATGGATTTCTCTTTAGAAACCACAGAGTATAGGAGACAGTAGAACAGTATCTCTGAAGTGCTGGTAGTCATGTCAACCCAGAATTCTATATCCAGCAAAAATATCTTTCAGGAATGAGAGAGAGAGAACAATACTCTCAGATCATGGAAAACTAAAATAATACGTTGCCAGCAGGCCTGCTCTAAAAGAAATGTTAAAGGAAGTTCTTAGTGCTGAAGGAAAATATAACAGAGGAAAACTTGGAATTTGAGAAATGAAGGAAGAGCTCTGGACAGGATAAAAACCTGGAAAATATAAAATATATTAGTTTTACCCTGGGTGGGTGGCTCTGTTGGTTAGAATTTCGTCCCACACCAAAAGGCTGTGGGTTCAATTCCTGGTCAGGGCACATGCTTAGGCTGCAGGTTTGATCCCTGGTTGGGGCATGTGTGGGAGGCAACCTATTGATGTTTCTGTCTCACATTGATGTTTCTCTCTCTCTCTCTCTCCCTTCCTCTGTCTCTAAAATCATAAAAACATATCCTTGGGTGAGGATTAAAAAAAAAAAAATATATATATATATATATATATATATATATAAAATCACACACACACACGGTTTTCCCTTTTTAAAAAAATGTCTTCATTGATTTATAGAGAGAGAGGATGGGAGAAGGAGACAGAGATAGAAACATCGACAGAGAAAGAGAAACACTGATTGGCTGCCTCCAGCATGCTCCTACTGGGGATCGAGCCCACAATCTGAGCATGTGCACTGACTGGGAATTGAACCGGTGTCCTTTTGGTCCATGGGATGATGCTCAACCACTGAGCTACACCAGCTGGGCTAGTTTTCCCCTCTTTAGTTCTTTAAAATATGTAACAGTATTGAAACAAAGATCAAAATCTTATCTGGTAGAATTTTCAGTATACGTGGATGTGGTATACACGATAATTATAACATAAGTAGGGAAGGATAAGAAATCTATATGATTGTAAGGCTTCTACATTTTCCTTGAAGTGATAAAATGCTACTGCTAAATAGACTAAAGAATTAGGCATGCATATTGGAATCTCCAGAGCAACCACTAAAATATATTACAAAGAAATAAAGCCAAAAAATAAATAAGCTAAATAGAATACTAAACACTATTCTGAATTGCAGCTAGAGCTCAATATATAAATAATTTAGAAAAAATAATTTAAAGAGTAGTCCTATTTCATTCTTCTGTATCCAGGCAGTTTTCCTTATTCTGTCATTAGCATACAAATGATACTAAACTTTTCTAAATTTCTTCTCTGGCACAGCCTTCCATGTCATGAAGACCCATATTCTGCTAAACTTTCATCATTATTCATAATAAATATAATTATCAAGTGAAGAGAGGTGCCTGAAGGTAGAAACAGTCTTCTTACTGGGTCCTTAGCATCTTGAACATGTCTGATAAATTGTCAGGTTTCAAATGGAATGAATGAATGACTACTTGCAAAATTGTCTGAATATAGAAAGGAAAGTACGATACAGATAAAAAATAAAGTTAATTCTAAAATAAAGTCAAGTACAAGACAAGAGGGTAAGTATGATTTTATGGGCCCCGCATGCTTCTGCTATGCCACTCTGCAAGGATAAGTGTGATCTTAAAAACCACGTTGATTAAAGCAGTTACCTTGGAATATTACACCATATTCCAACAATACTCAAAGGATTTTTAGTATATGCTTTCAGGATCTTCATTACAATCTCCTAAATATGTCAAATGAAACAAAATCTTCATAATTTAATGTGAAACATATTTCTGTCTTCTATAATCACCCAGGGCCATGTTTTAACAATGAATGAAGTCCATGATCAAGTGGCTCTGGCCATTTTTAGGACCTTAATGAATAAGAGAATCAAAACCTCTTAGGTGACCAGAGCCTTAGAGGTCTCCTGTCTATGAATTCTTTTGTAACATTCTTACTGGTTTCCCTTTATGAATTAATGAGTTAAATAAAATCTTTGATATAGTCTTTTATACTTATAAAAATGATTTTTTTGAGAAAATTATTCTCTAAACATAAGTCTTTTAAAAGAGTAACAAAAAATCATTTGTTTACTTTTTGTTCCATATTATTTCCATACAAAGGAACACGAGCACTGTAATAATAGTTGATGAACTGCATAGAAAACAGTAAATAATTACAAGCTATGTTTTGCTAGAATTTTTTTACAATCAAATATTTTTGCCCTCTCAAAAAAGAAAACCCTTTAGCTCCGTAACAACCCCAGGTGTGTCTAATATACTAAAGTGGGGCCATCATTGAGATGCACACATATGTTAAAACTGCTATTGGTTGGCTGCCACTTGAGTTACTTTATGGAAAAGGATCAATTTTAGTATCAAGAGAGAAAGTACAGTAAGTCCTCACTTAATATCATCCATAGATTCTGTGACATTAAGCAAAACAACATATAATGAAACCAATTTTACCGCAGGTTAATTGATATAAACAAGAGTTAAGGTCCCATAGTATCTCATCAATGTTATAAAAATACGATGTTGAGCCTGGCCAGTGTGGCTCAGTGGATTGAGTATTGTCCCATGGACTGAGAGGTCCTGGTTCGATTCCTGGTCAGGGCACATGCCCAGGTTGCAGGCTCGATCCCTGGTTGAGGGTGTGCAGGGGGCAGCTGATAGATGTTTTTCTCTCACATCAATGTTTCTATCTCTCTCTCTAAAAAAAAATCAATAAAAACATATTTAAAAAAAAGATGTTGAATGAAATGAAGTTATCTGAGGATATGATGTATGAACACTGCAGAAAGACATATGTTATACTCTTTCATTTCTAACCTATGATGACTTTAACTTTTCCTTGACCTTTCTCGGAAAGTTAGCATCATGGTGACACCGATTTTGTCCTTCCAATTAAGACACTGCAATGACTCCTTCACTCTAGAATCCAGAAATGGAACTGGCCACTTCCACCTTACTGCTTCTCCTCCCCGTAAGTGTTAACATTATAGCCATTCATATTTTTCTCTTAACTACATGGTTACTGTTTCAGGGCTTCAAAAGAATATTAGACGTGGAACAGTGCTTTCTCTTCAGGAAGGAAAAGTGCTACATGATGTGTTTCTAGATAACTAAATTGATAATGGGACTTGAAGAATTCACTCAAGTAAGCAATTTAAAATACAAGTTCCCCAGATCAGTTATTTTTGAAAAATAACTTCATTAACATTTAATAAAATTTATGTATTTATAACACTGAATAAATTAATGTGTTCCACTAGAATAGAATATCAAAAGAAAATATGCATCTTTAAAACAAGTCAAAATAAATTTTAATCTGATAGGGTAGTGGCTTATACATATCAACTCTCTGAGGCCAAAGCAGAATAGTGTAAATATTTTTAGAAAGGTGAGTGTGGGGAGGTAAATTCCAAAGTACTGAATGGTAAAACTTTAGAACTGTAATGGACCTTGTTAATATCTATAATAGTCATCACATTTTGCAGACAAGGAAACAGAAATCCAAAGAAGTGAACTGCCTGGTTAAGATCACTCTGTTAATTAATGGCAGGACCAATATTACTATTATAGGCTTTTGGCTTCCTAGTTTAGTAATCTTTCTACTACATTATAGCAGTAAAGCACTAGGAGCAAACATTTATAAGGGTCTACTCTTTGCTGGACTCAGTGATAAGTACTTTCACAAATGATCTCTTTCCAATGTACCTATGAGATAGGAACACACCTTGTAAGTGACAGAGTTAGAATTTGAACTCGGGTTTGTCATACTACCAAGAAAGGCTGTGTTGTGCAGTCACATCATGGGTACATTTAACACACACATTCACCAGTTAAACATTTGCATGGTCTGGAGTGGGACAATGGAGGCTGACTGAGAACTGCAGATTGTCATCTTTCTCTCCACGCCAGAGATCCAGACAGGCTGTGAGATCTGTTTGCTGCTAGGTCTGTGATCTTGGACAAGTTACTTAACCTCTCCAAATTTTAGTTTCCTCATCTGTAAGATGGGAATATAACACTTCCCATAGAGTTGTGATAAAGATTAAATAAGATAATGCATTTAAAGCAGTTGGTACAATGCCTGGCACAGATTGAATACTCAGTAAATGCTAGTTGCACTTTTTTTTAGCCATTATAACTACTTGCTTTCCGATAAATTTCTCCAAATTGCTAAATGTATTTTTAAGAAACATTTAATTTATATTGATAACTCTGTATTTGGATAGTGTAAATGTCCAAGCAGATGCTTCATGTAAGAAAAGGCATCCACAAGAATACTGCTCAAAGTGTGCTCCTCAGACAGCATGCAAGCCTGTTCCCTCCCATGTAATTCCCACACTGAGTGTGGCCCATAACCTTCACTCTAAGTGCCATCTACTGAAATTGGGTTCCATGTCGGTCTACACATAAGAATTTTTTTTAAACAAAAAGTACTTTGTTAGTTTAACCTAGGAACTGATTCAAATGTACATCTAATAACTTTGCTGAATTTAGTATAAATATCTCTTAGTAGAGGCCACTGAAGTCACTCACTACAGCTGAAAAAACTTGAGGGGCTTAGAATTAGGATTCATTCTCCACAGTCTGCACCACTTTTGGCCAGTGCTAAGCAGGTATCAGGTATACAGGCGTAAGTGTCTGAATCATATAACATCAGCTACCTCAGTACCACTCCCATTCCAGTGCTCCTGAAACACCTATCATATTGTAGGCACTCAGTAAATGAGAACACGTTTGAGGAAGGGAGGCAGTGGTTGCTGGTAAATGTTTAACAATGGGCTCTCAGAGCATGAAAGCTGATTGATAGCATTTGCCAATATCTGTGGCATAAATACTCACACTATGGATGATTTCAACTACCAGTGGTTTAACAACTGTCTTTTAAAGTATCTACAATTTAACAATTGGCTCTTGCGAGCCAGTGAGAGCCAGCTCCAGCACCAGAATAGAGGGCCAGCAGGCAGTCTAGGAGGTGACCCTAGGTTACTCTGCCTCACAACCAGCCAGTTGACCTGTCTAAAGCAGAGGACGTGCACTTCACCTCAGCAAGGGCAAGGGCTCCTTTGACCTTACTTTCTTGGGCTGAGTCCTGATCCTCACACCTGCCACCTCCTCTCCAGGAGCCTGCTATGTAACATGGTTCTTCTTCACGCCAAGAATGAACCAGCCTACTTCCAGATCGGACAGCTTCTCCAAATGCCTCACTACTGGCTTCCCTCTTCTAGACGGGATCATCTGATAGCAATAAAATGCCTGAATCAGGCCTGAGCTTACTAGGGCCCTCTTCCAAGACCAAGTTTTAGGTGACTCTGCTACCCTCTTCAGTCTTTCCGGCCAAATAGCTAACTCTACACTAGCCCTTGTTATTTAGCCAGTATGTATTAGATCTGAATCACTGATCATTTTCCTAGTCTCAACAAGCAACAAGCTT
The DNA here is from genome assembly GCA_030848825.1 of Tadarida brasiliensis. NCBI lineage: Eukaryota > Metazoa > Chordata > Mammalia > Chiroptera > Molossidae > Tadarida > Tadarida brasiliensis. Next base: position 40,453,385 of record CM061272.1, on the reverse strand, counting down.
CAGAAGTTCAATATAATTAGAATATATTAGGATGCTTTCTGGTTATAAGAAAGGCATGGATTGGGCAACAAGAGCCAGTTGTAGATGTATACAAATCTTAAAATCATCTTACTTTATTAATAAACCTTCTCAAACACATTTACTATTATGCTATTACAGCAAGATGATTAAATCAAAATACCAAAACAATAAACTTCATTTTCTAAGGTTTTCTTTTTTCACCTGAATAGCTGCATAACGTGGAAAGCATACCTACAGGCCATTAATATGAAAACAAACAGACAAATAAACAAAAAACTTTGTGTCCCAATCACTGGAAATTGTCAAGCATATCTATAGCCCAGAAAGAGACCCTATTTCATTTAGCTTCTGGGGAAAAAAAAAAAAAAAAAGAATATTCAGAGGCACGATAAGGACATGAAGGCTACACCTTAATATATTTCAAACATTTACTTTAGCCCTGGCCGGTTTGGCTCAGCGGTTGGAGCTCAGCCTGCGGACCAGAGAGTCTCGGGTTCGGTTCCCGCTAGGGGCACATACCAAAAAAAAAAAAAAAAAGTGTCCTCGGGTGAGGATCAAAAATAAAAAAAACAAACATTTACTTTAGCTGTGGGACGTGAACTTTACAAATTTACATATTCTGTAGAGAAAAGATGTCTTGTCTGGTCTGCCAGCTGATCAATCTTGAAAGTGGGAATAAAACTTAATATTTAATAGCAGTTATTAACACTCCAGTAAAGTTGAAGGCTCTTACCTGTACATTTGTAATCAGAGGCGACCCCTTTAAATACAGCATCAAAAATCGTCATTTCTACTCGCTGCTTTCGGTGGTGACAACTCAGAAGCAAAGAAGGCTGGGAGACAATAAAATATAAAAAAGGTTCTAGCTGCAAATCACTGGTTCCTCTTCGTCCAGGCTGCCGAACAATAGTAATACCGAGTGCTTGTCTGGCAGATGATCTGGTGGTTGCATGAAGACTTTCAAGAGAGATGGCCCCTATTTTTTTCCCTGAAGGAAAAGGTATGTTGCTGCTTAAGAGATCTTCTGCTGTTACCGTGGAAATAGATGGCTCACTGGATTTAGTAACATCTGAATCATCTTCTGGGAGATTTAATGAACTCTTGCCTGTTTTTTCATTATCCTTCTGTTCTTGAGATTTTGATTTGGGCAACGCCGTACAGGAATATGTCATTAGTGAGATTCTACTGGCAGTAATAAATATGTCAAAGGGAATGAAATTTAGATTTTTCACAATTGATGACTGGCGTGAGGGACGGGCAATGCGATGCTGACTGGTGCCGCTGTGCTGCTCTATTTGTACTATTCTGATTTTAACACTGTCACTGCCTATTCCACTGTCCTGGGCACCACTATACCGAGACGAGGTTTCAGCCACGCTCCCATCAAATGTATCCGTTTTTTTCTGCTCTTGCTTAGAGATCTGTAAGGAAAAACAATAAAATATTTAAACTAGTTACATTCCAGGTGTTATTATATCAATGATGTTATATAAACATGTTTAAAAAATGGTAGTCTAGTATAACTTGTAACAGAGTAATCATAAAAACAAACGAGGTGCCCATTCAAAAAAATTATTCATATTAAAATGCCAAGGAAATACGTGAGAAAAAGCATCAAATGTACATTTCTAACATTAAATAGACTCTTGAGTGTCAGACTTTCTTTCTTTGGACTAATAAAAAGTAGTATACATAAAAAATGCCTCTTTAAAGAATTAGTACTCTTCACAGTAATTTTCCCAGTAGTACAATAAACTGTTTCTAACTTGTAATTACTATTGGTTAAAATTCTACTTTAGGTAGGAGAAGTTTACATTGTTTACTCTTGTCATTATAAAATTCATTTATAGTTTTCTGGATAGTAAGAAAGAGAGGGAAAAGTTATGAAAGACAAAGAAAACTAAGATAAATGTATGCCATGCAAAATGTTTATTTTCCTCTACAATATAACCTGAAACAGTGGTGAATGTAAGTGATCAAATAAAATGCAAGTAATTAAAACCCTTGAAGGTGGATTTTTCCTTTGAGTACGAAAGGCTATTCATTCTCAAAGCTCTCCATCAATGACACCCTGTGCAGAGAACAGGAGCGAGCTGGTGGCAGCAGCCGTGGTGATCACCTGGGCAGCACAACTCCCAGACTTCAGTTTGATTCTCTGTTCCGCTTCCTTGGTCTCCCAACCATCAGTTTGTGATATGTTATTCTGGAACTAGATGCTTCACTTGCTTTTTCATTGAAGTAACCATGGAAAATCTGAGGAAAAAAACCAACTCTCCCCACCCCCATTGTATCACCAAACATAACCAGTGGTAATGTTTTAGTGCATCTCCTCTCAGTTTGTTGCCCCACCCGTGCAAAGGTTCCTCCCACCCCACTTCTTCATGGTTATAATCATACTGTAGAGACAAACTTGTAACCCAATGTTTTTCCATGCTAATATACTCTTCATAAATGCCATTTTGAAAGCTGCACAATATTTCATTTAGTGTTAGAAACAAGTTGTTCAACCATTCCCATATAATTGGACATACAAGTTTTCAATTTTTGACAAAAAACATTAACTAATATTTCTTTAGGACAGGCTCCTAGAATTACTAAGTAAATGGTATGAAAAAGTTTAAGGTTATCGAATATTGCCAACACCATTCTAAAAAGGCTGCACTAAGCCCTGGCCAGTTTGGCTCAGCGGTTAGAGCGTCGGCCTGCGGACCAGAGAGTCCCGGGTTCGGTTCCCGCTAAGGGCACGTACCTCGGTTGCAGTTTGTCCACGCCCCGGCTGGGGTCCTGCGGGTGGCAACCAGTTGATGTGTCTCTCTCACATCGATGTTTCTCTCTTTCTCTTCCTCTCTCTCTACCTCCCGCTCTATCTGAAGATAAATGCAAAAATGTCCTCAGGTGAGGATAAAAAAAAAAAAAAAGGCTGCACTAAGCAATATTACTACTGGTAATGGAAAAATATTCTCCAAAGTACTGGGTCTTACTTATTCTTTTTTAAAGGCTCAATGGTATTCATAAATATAACATCATTTTTCCACATGCTACAAATTATTGTAAGTTGCTTGTGAAAATGTTAAAGGACTATTAAATCAAGACAACAATATCAGAGTCATTAAATTTTTTCAAATACTATTTCTTGTTTATTGATTTTAAAGTTGTTGAGGGAGATACAGATTATTATTAGAAAAATCTAGCATAAGCTATTTGAAACAAAAACAACTTCCCCCTGTTCTTTGAAGACACCACGTTCAGAGGTGGGGAACATCCAGCCCGTGGGCCACATAGGCCGTGAAAAGGTTCCCCACCCCAGCACCGTCCTATCGATGCCGTACTGTTTCCAGGTCTGGAGTGACCCTTCTGAGCTTGCTGTGGCTGGCAAGCATTCAGCTATCCTTCAATACTCAGAACAAATGAACTTGTCTGAGAAGTGTTCTCTCACTCTTTTCCTTCTCGGTGATTTTACTTTCCTTACACTTCTACTTTAGGATGTATTTTCTCTTAAAATGTTTTGTGGTGGCGGTATCAGATCGTGTTAAAATAATCTATAGGCTTTGGAGTCACACAGACGTGGGGTCCAGTCCAGCACTTTCTAATTGTATGAGTTCAGACAAATTACACACTTCTCTAAGGCTACATAACCTCATCTGTAAAACAGGGATACCAATCGCATCTCAAACAGTTAGTATGAGGATTCAGTGGGCTAATGTTCCTAAAGAGGTCAGCACAGTGCCCAGCATATAGTCAATACCCCAAAATGGGCAGCTGTTATGTTTCTGTCTCGACCAGATGGAGGACTGCAAAATGCACTGGGTTATATGATTTCACTTCTGGGCATCACTAAGGAACTAACTAGTGCAGTGCCTGGCACACTGATGAGAGGATCCATAAATGTTTGATGATATGTGAGTTTCTGATAAAATATTAAAGAGAAAAACTACCCTGCAGGCTAGAAATGAATGACTGTTAATTTGTAAACATATGTGGACACAGACTTCTCCATGCACTATATTCTTTAAGGTCTTTCCAGACATTTCATGGGCTCTTTCCTGATCTGCATCCCCAACCCTGAGGGTAATCCACACTTTAAGCAACCATCTCAGCCTGTGCTGGGTCCCCATTCTCATGGTGAGGACATTAATACCCAACACACAGAGTTACTGCAGCACTGCATGAGTTAAAGCACTGAGCACACATGGCAGGAAAAGAAGTCACTTCCTTTGTGAAGACTTCCTTAACCCTTCCAGATAATGCCAGTCTCTCCAGCTTCTATGCTTTTATCACAAACTAAATATTGTTACAGCACTTTTTTTTTTAATCCTCACCCGAGGATATATTTTTTTCCCATTTATCTTCAGACAGAGTGGAAGGAGGGGGAGAGAGGGAGAGGGAGAGAAACATCACTATGAGAGACACACATCGATTGGTTGCCTACCGCACGACCCCGACCAGGGCCGGGGACTGAACCGCAACCAAGGTACATGCCCTTGGCTGGAATCAAACTCGCGACTCTTTGGTCCATGGGCCGACGCTCTAACTGCTGAGCCAAATGGGCCAGGGCATTACAGCACTTTTTATACTGTATTTTGTCTCAGAGAGTGTGAGCAATTGAAGATAAAAATAAAATACCACTGAGTCCTGGCCAGTGTGGCTTGGTTGGTTGGCGTGCGGTCCCGTACACCAAAAGGTTGCAGTTTCAGGTTCGATCACCAGCCAGTGTGCATATGAGAGGCAGCCAATGGATGTTTCTCTTTCACACTGATCTCTCTCTCTCTCTCTCTCAAATCAATAAAAACATATCCTTGGGTGAGGATTAAAAAAAATACCACTGAGTATATTTAATATTTGCTAGATGTTGTTAGCACATTACATACATTTTTTTCACTAAGTGTTACAACCCTTTAAAGAGATTACTGTTATCCTCATTTTAAAGTTGAGGAAACTGAGGCTTAAGAAATTATAGGCCCAAGGACAGATATCTAGTAGGCTACGGACAGTATTTCTAGCACACACCATACTGCTTGTCACATAGTAGAGCTTAATAACTGTGTGCTGACTGAGTACATGAATAAAAATATTTAATTTTAAAATTCAGTAAAGTAAAAATTAAGGCAAATATCAAAATGACAGTTTAATATTAAAGCTTTTAGTTATCCCTATTATAGAAATTTAAAATATACCTCTAAATTGATTGCCAACCAGAAATACTCAAATAATTGGTGAAACAAGAATATAATGAAGTGCATAAGTACTTGTGCCCATGTTGTGAAGCATTACAAACCAAATATCTGCATAAAGAATAATTGAAAATTCCTTTAGGTTGAGTTCTATGGCAAATTCAAGATAAGAACTCAAGTATTTTTATTGTCTCAATCAGAAAAGACAATCATAATTTACTACATGAGACTATACAGTACTTTTTATGCACAGAGTATTATATTTTCTTATTTACAGATTTTATTTAAAATCTAGTCTCTCATTCTTTAACGTGAATTAAGAGTTCCCCATCAATGGTAACATGACAAGAAAAACCACCTGTAGGTGAAGATAAAAAAATTTAGTGTCCAGCCCCATTACATATTGAGACTGCCACATTAGACTCTAGTGAATGTCAAGTGGCCCAATCTTTAGCTATAAATAACCAGCAAGGGCAGGATGGTAGCGATCAGCTTGGGTCACATGGGTTACTGAACAGAAGTCAGATGGTAACTAATTCTAGTCACTACTGAGCAGAATGGAATGTGAACCAATGACCTGAGATGAAAGACTCATAAAAAAAAAAAAAAAAAAAAAAAAGGTACCAATTTCCCAGTACTAGAGAACTAAATTCTTAAAACTGCGGTAAAAGCCAAGATTTCCTCCATTTTTCTAAGCTTCCACACTATTTGTAGAACTGAAATAAATAAGCTGGTGATTTTAGAGACATTAAAAAAATCCATTGGTTTGTCACCAGTCTACTGCAGATTTATCTAGTATATTGAAGAGTATCTAGCTTGCTATTGAGAAAAGTTTTACAATTAATTTTGTGTGCTAAGCCCTAAACCTGGGCATCAATTTACTATTCCTTTGTGGGGCAAAAAAAAAGTTCACAATGCAATAACTCTGAAAATAAGTTTTGCTTTATTATTGTCCAAGGGGACTAATAATTTAAGTTGTCAAAAATAGCAATACCGGCTTGCTGCTAGTGAATGCAGCAGAGACATGTATCTCTGGGCAGTGCTGTTACATCAGCTCTCCCACTCTTTACCTAACTCATTTAAAATGAACAATAAAAGTTTTCTTTAATTAGCTACTGGTGTGCATTAACATGATCATGATTAAACCATAAAAACCAACTGTACATTACTCTGGTCCCCTCTTCCATATGTTTTGAATTATTCTGTTTGAAAATGTACTTTGCGTCCCTTTTAAAAGTTCGACCTTCTGCTTTCAGAGAATTAAATGCATATTACTGTAGTGAAGAAGATAATGTTTCAGACCTCCAGGCATATATTAAACACACTGGCAGCACTTGAGACAAAATGCTTTACTTATTAGATACTTCCTATTCTAAACAGTGTCATCAAAGGCTAAAAACAAAATCCATATAAAAGCTGCACAATGCTTCCACACAGAACCTGTGCCAAAATCCCTGTACTTTCCAACTAATGAGGAAAGGATGTGTACTCTTAACATATGAATGTAAGATTTTCCAAGCATTCACTTTAGGAAACAGGGCTATTGATTCCATATGCGTTATGTTAAATGAAACTGTATTGGTAAAATAACCTTTAAGATATCTGGCATGATAACTATAATTAAACAATATTCAAAAGACTAAAACAAAAGGGAATTTGGTTCCACAATGGCTAATTAAAATAAAATGAAAAAACACAGCATGTCATCTCTCAAGATAAATTGTTATTGTTCAAGAACTATTTAAATACTGTTAAAATATACTTTTAGATAAAATCTGAAAGAGCTGGAAAAATATTTGTGGCTTAAAAATGGATAGTTTGGTGAAGAAAAAAGTATAGGACTTCGAAATTTTATGCGGAGATAACAGCTTTAAAGCCTTGAGCACAACCAGATGGTACTTAAATCACAGGAGTTCTACAGTTTCACTATCAATGGGTTTCAATATGAGAAGGTTTTCAATAGCTAGGAAAACATGTCAAGTTGATAGTTTACTTCTTAGATCATTTCAGCGCATTTTCCCATCCTTTCACAGCTATACAGGGTACAGATACTAGCCACCTTGGACTAGGTGCTGAAAGTTGTACTAGCAGTTAGGGCACTGCAGCTAGTTCCTCCCTTTAATGTACTGAGATAGGTAAGTTTATTAGCTCACCCTGGAGTTCAGGAAGAGCCATAGTATCTCAGGAGTGCTGGTGTAAACCACACTTGAATATGTGACAATACCAAAGGATGCATTAAAATAATTTCAAATGAAGTTCTTCAGTAGCATTTTGGAGTGAAGAAAGATAAGCTTGAGTGATTGAAACTTCTTGTTTGTCCATATCGACCTTTGTTATGAGCACATTAAAAAATCAGCCTCATTAATAAAAATGTGGCAAATAAATGGATATTTAAATTTTTAAAGAAAAATATGTGGAAACCAACCACTTGAGAATTAACGGACTAAAACAAATATAATTTTTGTTTTGATGTCTGACAAGAAAGGGTACGCAGAATCTATTTCAATATATTAATTCACATTATTAAAATTTTTTTCTTTGTCTTTTTAAGGAAACTTGAACTATACATCAAACATAAACTTATCAACATATTTTTACTTTCTTATCATAATTACAATTATATAACAGCAACACTGAAGTAATATTTCCAACATAAAATATTTATAGTTTAACCCTGAACAAAAGATCTTTTACCAATCATGAGATCATTTACACATCTTATAAATTATGAAAAAGTCAAGTGTGAAACCACAAGATCAAAGTGACAATCACATCTGTATATCACTGTGACATTTATTCTAATTTTACTGCTCTTGCTAAAATGTAGTAGTGTTTTCAAAGGAAGTAAACATTTTGTCTATCTTACATAATCAAGTACAATAAAAAATTGGTTACAGTATTTAATGATTTTACATACTAAAATTACAAAGATAAATTTTTACAAACTTGAAAAAATAATCATGTACCTCACTGTTTAAACATTTGCCAACATACTCTTCTGGCTGTATCTTTTAGATACTTGGTTTTGGGGATAGGATGGGGTGGTGATACTGAAAGAGGCTGTGGTGTGCTCTTAACACAGACACAGTCTACACTGGAAGCTTTAGATAAATAGCAACTTTTTGTAACAATCAGAAATACTTAATTTCAACTTGATGAGTTAATTTAATCAAGCAAACAACAAAAGTATATCTGTAAGTCTTGAATTTTCAGTGTTGTCAGCATTACTCTTCAGAAACTTTTATCATTGTATACCATTGCAACTCAGTGAGGTGCTAAAATTTAGCTAAGCATATTAAATTAAATTTTAAAATTATAAAGCCTAACTTGACTTTGATATGAAATGTCTCCTTCAGTGTAACCAATCCACCTTATTTTTTTACTTAAAAACAAACTTAAAACAAGCACTCTATGCACTCGGGTACTACAGATATGGAGTGCTAGAAAACAATGGCTTTTTATATTTTATTTATCTAAGCCAAATGTTATACAAGATCCCACATAATATAATTGTTCCCAGTTGGAAGGCAAAAAAAGTTTTCACAATACTGCAGTAATTATGCAAAAGAGCAGAACTAATGATACCCATCACTGCTTACCAGATAGAATGGTAAAGAGTACTACAGTTTCAAGTTTTCCCTTTCATGAAGTTACTTTTCCGGCTCTTTGAAGTAACAGTATGAGGCCACTACTGCCTGCTAAGTATCAATTCAAATATTCACATTTCAAGACCAGTGCTAACTGCAATAAAAGAAGCATGGAGATAGTTTAGGCAAGGTTGTGTTTTACCGTAGTCTGTGTTTGGTCTATTGTTCTCATTTAAGTTGAGAATTATGAAAAGGCAGCAGTGCTAGTGCTAAACTGTCTATAATACCTAGATCATTATCAGTGTCAGTTTCAATACGATAAACCAAACAACAGAAAAACGTATACACACCAACCTACCCACACAAGGAAGTTCAAATCCTACTTATTGAGATTTTATCTGCAGTGTTGCCATTTAGACTTTTGTGTCTGTTTGTTCTTTTATACATATATGATTTCACAGCATACGCTTATTTTCAGGGGCTTCTAAATTTATGAGGAAAAAAAAAATTAATTCCAGGCAAAACTCTGCATACAAGGTCTTAACCCAGAAACAGATCTCATTCTCTCTCCCTCTCTTTTTCTATGTATAAAATTGAAATAGGTTGGTCATTTCTGTTCAAGGAGACTAGAGCTAATTGATTTATACTAACTTCCAAGTTTGTTTGACTTCTTTGCTTTCTGTAATGGATTCAGTTTTTTTTTGTGTGTGTGCTTTTTTTTTTTTTTTTAAATAAAACTTCACACATTCAGGGAACTTTGGGATCTTAATCAAAACTGATGCCTCTACATGAGAAACGACAACCTGCTTTGAAACGGCCATGATGTTCATTCTTAAAAAGTGGCTACTGTGTGTACAAGGTAACTACTCTTCATACTGATGAAATCCAAAGTTCATTTCACTGATGTCAATGTGGAAACCATTTTGTGCATGGCTGCTTAAAGATTTTCAATAGGATTAAATCAGCTGCAAGTCCTCATTATATCAGCGTTTACAATTGTGTCTGAGTTGGAGTCTGTTTCTCATAGAATTTTACTCAGAGACTGACTTAGATTGGCTCCTTAGGGCTAGTCTGATTTTACTAGAAACAACTGTATCACATCAGCCACTCTCATAAACTTGCCATAAGATTGAATCAGCCCCTGACCCTGAAGAGATGAAAGTTTACCGAGCCTATGCATTCTCTGTAAGAGTCACAGAAAAGTGCATTTATTTTCTGCAGCAATGCAGAAGATTATGCTTATTAACTATTCCAGTGGGCCTTCCTTTGCCTTGAAACTATGAACCTGATTTTCTGATAAGAAATTGATAGTTGAACTTGGATAAATTTCTATCAATAAAAATACATACAAATCCTTATTTGATTATTTTATCCCTCAAATCACATATGCCCCTTTAAAGAAACTATGTAGGGTTTATGGATATAAAGCAAGAACATGCTTTCAAAACTAATTTTCGCCTAATATTCAGTACAGTTGAAAAATAATAAAAATGGTTCAAGTATATCCATAATTAACTTTATCCAGTAGTTGGTTTTCATTGCCACATAGTTATTTAACAAAAATATTGAGCCAATATTCATTATTTTATACTCTATTTACTAAATCTAAGAAGAGCTGTTCAGTTAATTGTTGATTCTCTACCAAGTAAACCTGAATCTCAATATTCTCTACTATGTTATCTGACTTTACCAAAGTTCATCAAGACATTATAGAACACAGTCATTTACCAACTTTTACTGGCTACCCTTTAACTTCATGATGGCTGATCAAATTCAAACTGAACAAAAGCTACATAATGACTCTCTGTTATATGTTATCAGTATCTTAACAATGCGATGGACTTGAAATGCAAATGGTCAAGATGTTATAGAGAAACACTTGTTTGTGACCTGTAGACAATTCTTCTTTTCCATTAGAAGGACTTTGTTCTTCTTTGCTACTGGACAAAAATCTTCACGAGGTCAATATGACCTTCCACACAAACTGTTTTGATCCTATCAACCTCTCACTTCAATTCTTAGAAATATGCTGTATTCTCTAAGTCAGGTAAATGTTTGTAACAATAGCTCTGGTCGGCTAGCCCTACATCAGTAAAATTTCATACGCTGATACGTCCCAAGTAATTCCTGCTGTTCTAAGAAAGCAACCTTCTGTATATTAATGAAGGTAATCCAAGCTACATTTTAAGGATATTCTTGGGACTGTTTGAATATTAAGTTTAAAAGTCAGAAAGAGCCCTGGCCAGTCTGGCTCAGCGGTTAGAGCGTCAGCCTGCAGACCAATGAGTCACGGGTTTGATTCTGGTCAAGGGCACGAACCTCAGTTGTGGTTCGTCCTTGGCCCTAGTCGGGGTTGTGCGTGAGGCAACCAATCGATATGTCTCTCTCACATCAATGTTTCTCTCTCTCTCTCCCTTTTTCCCCCTCTCTCTCTGCCTCCCATTCTATCTGAAGATAAACGGAAAAATATCCTTGGATGAGGATTAAAAAAAAAAAAAAAGTCAGAAGGAAAATGTAGATCGCCTCTTCCCAAATATCAAGCATTATTTCTACAAACATTAAAGTAGTAACCAAGTATGGACACTCCTGAGAAGTCTTTAGGATATAATTTAGAAAATACATTTTAATCATAGCTAGTATATGCTTACTAGATGACCTTATCAGAATGTCTCTTGTTAATGCTAAATTTTAGATCACATTCCCAATAGTATTACCAAATGAGCACCATTAAAGAGTTCTTAGCCTTTAAAACTTACCTCTCACTAAACTAGTTGAAGAATAAAGTTTCTTTCTTTTTTTTTTTTTTTTTTAAATCTTCACCCAAGACATGCGTTTTCATTGATTTTGGAGAGAGGGAGGGAGAGATAGAGAGAGACATCAATGTGAGAGGGAAACATCGATTGGTTGCCTCCCATATGTGCCCCAACCAGGAATCAAACCCTCAACCCTGTGGGACATAGGACCAACCACTTGAGCATCCCAGCCAGGGCTAAATTTTCTATCTTTAAATGGGTGACATTGGTTAATACAATCATATAGATTTCAGGGGTACAGTTCTACAATACAGCACCTGTACATTGTGTTATGTGTTCACCACCCCAAATCAAATCTCCTTCCATCACCATTTATTCACCCTTTACCTTCTCCTACCTCCTCCCACCCCCACCCCCTCTTTATTTTTAAAGTAACATTCAGTCAAGTATGGTTAATGTGTGGACTTTAACTATAATAATTTTATTGGGATAAAATATTTCTCAAGTTTCTTGAAAAAAAGAGTTTATGTCAAAATTATTGAGCAAAATGTGAAGTAAAAATTTATTTTACATTATCCATTCAACAAAATCTAATTAAGCATCTACAGGCACAACTCAGAGATATTATGGTTTGGTTCCAGACCACCACAAGAAAGCAAATATCACAATAAAGCGAGCCATGTGAGTTTTTTGGTTTTCTAGTGAATATAAAAGTTATGATTGCACTATTCTGTACTCTTTGTGTGCAATAGCATTATCAGTAAAAAAATATGTACATATCTTAATTAAAAAATGTATGATGACAGAAGATGATTTGACTTTGGGTGGAGAGCACACAATGCAATATACAGATCATGTATCATAGAAGTGTATACTAGAAACCTATATAATATTATTAACCAGTCATCCCAATAAATTTAATTTAAAAAGACTTACTGCTAAAAGTGCTAACCATCATCTGAGCCTTCAGCTAGTCGTAATCTTTTTACTGGTAAAGGGTCTTGCCTTGATGTTGATGACTGCTGACAGATCAGGTTGATAGCTGCTAAAGGTTGGAGTGACAGTTGTTATTGGCTATCCTTTAACTTTGTGATGGACAGATCAAATCCAAACTGAACTAAAGTTACATAATGATTCTCTGTGAGTCACATGTTATCAATACCTTAATAGTGCAATGGACTTAATATGCAAAATGGTCCAGAAAACAATGAAGTTTACCACATTGTCTCTTCCTCTCATGAACAATTTCTCTGCAGCATGCGATCTTGTTTGATAGCATTTTACCCACAGTAGAACTTCTTTCAAAATTGAGGTCAATGCTCTTAAATCCTGCCACTGCTTTATTAACTCAGCTTATGTAATATTCAAAATTCTTAGTTGTCCTTTCAACAGTCTTCACATCAACTTCACCAGGAGCTGATTACATCTCAAGAAACTACTTTCTTTGCTCATCCATAAGAAGCAACTCCTCATCTGTGGAACTTTGATCATGAGATGGCAGCAATTCAATCACATCTTCAGGCTCCATTTATAATTCCAGCTCTTTTGCTTTTTCCACCGCATATATAGTTACTTCTTCCACTGAAGTCTTAAACCTGACAAAGTCATCCAAGAAAGTTGGAAACAACTTCTTCCAAACTCCTGTTAATGTTGATATTTTGACCTCTTCACATGCATCATGAATGTTCTTAATGGCATCTAGAATAGTGAATCCTTTTCAGAAGGATTTCAATTTACTTTGCCCAGATCCATCAGAGGAATCACTGTCTATGCAGCTATAGCCTTAAATATATTTCTTCAATGATAAGACTTGAAAGTCAAAATTACTCCTTGATCCATGAGCTACAGAATGGACATTGTGTTAACAGCCATGAAAACAACATTAATCTCATTGTACATCTCCATCAGAGCTGTTGGGTGCATTGCTAATAAGCAGCAATATTTTGAAATAAATATGTTTTCTAAGCAGTTCTCAAAAGTGGGCTTAAAATATTTAGTAAACGATGTTGTAAACAGATGTGCTGTCAAACAGGCTTTGTTTTTCCATTTATAGAGCACCGGCAGAGTAAATTCAGCATAATTCTTAAGGGCCTAGGATTTTTGGAATGGTAAATGAACTTTAGCTTAAAGTCACCAAATATTAATACATTAGTTCCTAACAAGAGAGAAGCCAGGCATTGACTTCTGTTCTCTAGCTATGAAAGTCCTAGATGGCATCTTCTTCCAATAGAAGGCTATTTCATCTACATTGAAAATCTGTTTACTGTAGTCACCTTCATTAATTACCCTAGCTTGATATGGATAACCTGCTGTAGTTCCCGTATCAGCACTTGCTGCTTCACCTTGCAATTTTATGTTATGGAGATGTCTTCTTTCCTTAAACCTCATGAACCATCCTTTGCTAGCTTCAAACTTTGCTTGTGCAGCTTCTTCATCTCGCTCAGTCTTCAGAGAATTTAAGATAGTTGGACCCTTTCTCTGGATTCAGCTTTGGCTTATGGGAATGTTGTGACTGGTTTGATCTTCTTCCAGACAATTAAAACTTTCTCCATATTAGCAATAAGGCTGTTTCTCTTTCTTATCATTCGTATGCTCACTGGAGTAGCACTTTTAATTTCCTTTAAGAACTTTTACTTTGCATTCACAACTTGGCTGTTTGGCACAAGAGGCCTAGCTTTCGGCTTATCTTGCTTTCAACATGCGTTCCTCACTAAGTTTAATCATTTCTAGCTTTTGATATAAAGTGAGAGGTATAGGCCTCTTCTTTCACTTGCACAGTTAGAGGCCATTGTAGGGTTGTTAACTGACCTAATTTCCATACTGCTGTGTTTCAGGGACTAGGGAGGCCCAAGAACAGGAAGAGATAGTCAGATACATACATTTGTCAATTTACTTTGCAAAACAATTACAATAGTGATGTCAAAGATCACTGGTTACAGACAACCATAACAAATATAATAATAATGAAAATGTTTGAAATAATGTGAGAAGTACCAAATTGCGACACAGAGACACAAAGTAAGCAAATGCTGTTGGAAATATGGTGCTGATGGACTTGTTCAATGCAGGGTTTCCACAAACCTTCAATTTGTAAAAAATGCAATACCTTAAAATTTCAATAAACTCTGTTATGCCTCTACTGTGTTCTTGGCACTGGTTAGGGATATGGAGAAACAAAGTCCTTGCCTTCAAGGAGTTTGCATTCTAGTGGAGAAGTCAGACAATATAATTTTATGTGTCACACACACGCACGTGCACACACACACACACACACATAGTATTTGATGATGGATGTTGGGATACTATGAGAGCAGAACAGGAGTCAAAAATAATTTGAGCCCTGGATGTTTTGGCTCAGCGGTTAGAGCATCAGCCCACAGACTGAAGGGTCATGGGTTCGATTCCCAGTCAAGGGCACATACCTGGGTTGTAGTTTTGATCCCCGGCCCTGGTCGGGGTCGTGTGAGAGGCAACCAATTGATGTATCTCTCTCACATCACTGTTTCTCTCTCTCATTCTCCTCCTCCTTCCCTTCTACTCTATCTAAAAATTATTGGAAAAATATTCTTGGGTGAGGATTAACCAAAAAAAAAAAAAATTTTTTTTTTTTAGTTTTTTGGCCTGAACAACTATAAAAATGGAGAAAGATGACTTTCCAGGCTATGCAAGCAGCTTCTCAATCTGTCAATGTGTTAGCTAATTCTTTAACATTCTGCCTTTCCAAACTTTGCCAGTTTTTCCAAGAAACATAAATGACCACAGTGATCTTCACATAGGGAATTGATGACAGTCACTACCATACCAAATTTTAAGGGATTCTGTAGTGCAATTATGATGTCTTACTTGTTCCTCCAGCAAGTCAAATCTCCAATCAACTAAGAGCTATTCAAGGGAGGGCTACAATTAGAGATATTTTTCTGGGATTGGACCTGTGCCTCATTCTAGACAAACACTTGGAGAACAGAGAAATGAAGCCAAGACACAGAGTCAAGCCACATCCCTAGAAAAGCAAATGTATGAGACATAGAATATTTCTTGGGAAATTGACACAAGATTCCTAAGTTGAATTGGAGAAGGGGAAAAAGAGAGAGGGCTGGGCTCTTACAAGATTCCATATTTCTAATTGCTGTTGAGCATTTCTACTTGGATGTCCCATTATCAATATCACACATCCAAAAGATCATCCTACCATTTAATAATATTTTCTCCCAAAATACCATCTCTATACCTTAATATTTATTTGTTCCCTCTCAAAAGGTTCAAATATTAAATATACCTTTTTGGCCCCACCAAGTACTGCTAATCATTCTTTCATTTCATTAATTATTCCTACTGTTTCCTTTGTATTTTCTATTCTTACTGGCCATTCCCACTTTATATGGGCTAATTACAAGAATTCCTTAATTAGTATATTTCACTGTTTTTTATCCTTTCCTAACCTATCCCATATAACACTGTCAGATTACTCTTCTTAAAACGCTTTCAGTATTTACTTACAAACATTTGTCCCAATAGAATGTAAGGTCTCTGACAACAGAGACTTTCTGAGTGTTTTTATTTTTCTACTTTATCACCAGCACCCAGAACAGTACTTGGTACATAGTAGGCAGTCAATAAATATTCAAAGAATGAATTAAGGAAGGAACAAATGAAGTGAATATTTTACAAGGTGCTCATTTAGGTCCCTGGGTGAGGGAGCAGATACAAGGATCAGTTAAGTTTGGAGCCTGCCTTCTAAATTTGAGATACTTATTTACTAAAGATGCTTTCAGGAACATCTGATCCAAAACTGAAAGAAGCTAGAATTTGGACTTGTTGAAATGGCAGTAAGAACACTGAGGCTAAGGGAGACACATAAATGAAAAAGGGAGACACATAAATGAAAAAACAAAAAACAAAAGAGTATAACTGCATAGAAAACGAACTGTCCCATTTGGCTCTAACAGAAGATGTATTAATGGGAACAGTGGAAGTTGAGATTGGAAAGGCAGGATAAAGGAAAATTCTAGGTGGCGGAGTAAGAAATTTGAATTCTTAGTTTTATGCCACTCTTCCTCAAAACAGAGCCTGTTGCCCTGGCCTGTTTGGCTCAGCGGTTAGAGCGTCGGCCTGCGGTCCAGAGAGACCCGGGTTCAGTTCCCGCTAGGGGCACATACCTCGGTTGCAATTTGTCCCCGACCCTGGTTGGTCGTGCAGGAGGCAGCCACTCGATGTGTCCCTTTCACGTCGATGTTTCTCTCTCTCTCTCTTCCTCTCTCTCCCTCCCACTCTATCTGAACAAAAAATGGAAAAATGTCCTCGGGTGAGGATACAAAACAAACAAACAAACAAACAAAAAAAAACAGAGCCTGTTGACCACCTAAATCAGAATCACCTAAAGCACTTGTTCAAACAGATTCTCAGGCCCTGTGTCTTACCTGAAGATGAGACCTGGCAATGTGCACTTATAGCAGACTCCCGGTAATATTTATTCACACCACTGTTAGAGATATACTGCTAGAGACAATGGAATAAGAACTTTCTTAGCACACAGATGACAAAATCATGCTTGAGAAAAGTTAATATGATCAAAATGTGCAGTAGGAGTAGGGACCTGGAGAGCAGAGAGATTGCAGGGAGCACCACCAGTTAGAAAGCAGCTGGACAGATGACAATGGTAGGGATGTGAAAGAAAGCCATGTATCGTCAGCGTAGTTAGCTAGTTATTAATATGAGGAAAACAGCTAGTTATTAATATAAGGAAGAAAGCAAAAGGGAACTAAGTCATCTTAATAAACTGGGAAACAGAAGCAGGTAACAGAGTAGAATTTCCATCTAGTTTACTGGTAAACATTCACACACTCTAGGGGTCTGCAGGGGCCAGGAGATTTATTCCTCATAACCGGACAGGAAAATCTCCCCAGGGGTGCTAAAAGCCTGGTGGGGGGGGGGGAGGTGGAGAGATTCCTCTGCTGGGCTCATGTGCAATAGGAATTAGATGCTGTAATGAAACTTCTGGACATGTGCAATGAGAGTCTGGGTGAGGAAACAGAGAGGCAGGGCCTAGCACAGGAAAAATCAGAAAGGTAATCAGATTGGATAGAGGACATGAAACCCCAACATAATTTACTGGGAGGAGGGCCCAATCCAGGCCCGGGCAAAATTAGGAATTTGGGTTGGATAATTTAAATGGTTCTTTGTCCTTTACCTGAACCAAGAAGATATATGAAAGATTAACAGGAGCCTTGGGGCAGTGCTTTTAGAGCCTGCGCACCCTTTAGGCCCCCAAGGGTGTATTAATTTCCCTTAATTCACAATAGAATCTTACCATCACATTTAAACTTCTCCACGCATGTGCGTTTGGAATTCTTTCCTCATGTTGCCGGAAAAAAGTCTATTACATTCACTGGCAACAGTATGAAGTAGTGGGCTTCCGGAGTGAATGCAAAAAATATTTGATCACCTCAGCTCAGAATCTGGTCATGGCAGACCACTGCCTACTGAATAATTTAACCAAAATTCTGGGACCTCCTCTCTAACCCATCTCTTCACCACTCTATTCAAATTCTCCATTCTGGAACCTCACAATCACCTTCTTGCCTCCACAGTTACTCATGCTGTTCTCCCAGCCTGGAATGCCCTCCTTCTTAAGAATCAATTTCCTCTATGAAGTCTTCCCTTGGTAAGCCCACAATAACTGCTCTCTCTCCTACAATCCTAGGAGACTATCTTTATCCCTTAACTGCTACTTAGCACATGCTACCTTCTATTGACATTTTCTTTTCATTCTTATACTCTCTCTCTTAACGAGATTATAGGGTTCTTGGGTCCAGAAACACACACCCACTTCTGTAAATCCTGTGCACAAAGCATGTACATGAAGTGAGATAAGTGTATGTGGATGACAGTGATAGTGATGATGGTAGTTAAGATGGCAACAAAGACAACCTAACTAGTTGATTCCCAGATATTCTCTAAAACAATACCAATGCACAGATAGCACTTATTGGGTGTTTAGAATGTGTCAAGCACTTTTCTATGTACACTTAGTATATGTCAGGCACTTTTCTATATCAATTCATTTAATCTTCAGAGCAACTCTATAAAGTAGGTACTATTATTATTCCCATTTTAAGATAAAGAAACTGAGGTCCAGAGACGTTAACTTGCTCAAAATCACACAGCTAGTAAATGGTGAACTTGGGATTTGGACACTGGCAATATAATTCCAGCACTTATTTTAAAATAACAAACTACAGAGTCTCTATTTCAGGACCTTATTTGTTTCTTTCACAGCACTTACCACAATTTGAAATCTCTAAAACGTTTTGTTAATTAGGTCTCCTTACTAGATGGCAAGATCATCACTGTTGAGACTAGTTAATTTTGTCCACTGCTACCTACCTAGTGCTGGGCACAGAGTAGATACTCCATAAATATGTGCTTTGTAAATAAATGAATGAATAAAACAGTAAGGAAAAAGGAGCAGAAGAAAGGAGTAAACATAGAAACCACTATGAATATCTAAGGGCCTAGGGAGGTTTTTTATTACTGCAGATTTCAGACAGATGGCTTCCCAGAGAAAGCCTTCATCAATATATGAATGTATTTTGAAATGCTGAAAGGAAAAATCCATTTGCAAGGTGCTGGGACCAGGTGTCTCTATTTTAGCAAATCACTGTACTCAAGAACAGGAAGCAGAGCTTGGAGATAGAGTACTGCACTAGGGAACTGAAGACCTGGCTGAGTTCCACAGTTTCCACTAAGTCACACCTGTGCAGCTATGTGGGAAAAAACGGTCTGTTCACAGCTTTCCTCTTGTCGACATGGAGTTAAAATAAGAGTAATCTAGGCCAAATCCAAATTCTCATTTCAGTGCATCAGAATCGTGGTTTATTAGAGCTGGAAGAGGTTCTGGAGCTCACTATTTCCAGACTTTCTTTAAACTATGTTTTAGCCATAGTATCCTTTTTTTTTTTTTAAAGAAAATCTTATGGGTTGATGGGGTCAGTGGGTGACAGAGGATATGTAATATGTCAGACAGATAAAAGTAAAGTTGCCCCAGGATGGTTGTGGCATGAATGTGTACACACGTGATTTGAAGGCCACAAAGCTCAAATTTGCCACAGGTCAAGCCCTTGATATAATTTCTAAATATATGCTTTATTACAGTAATTCACATATCATATATTTAATCTATTTAAAGTATACCAATGTTTTCTTAGTATACTGAGAGTTGTACAACTGTCACCACAATCAACTGTAGAGCATTTGTATCACTCCAAAAAGAAACCCATCCCTGTTAGCAGTCACTTTCTCTCACCACCTCACTTTCCTCCCTCCCAGTCAGCCCTGCACAACCACTAACCCACTTTCTGTCTCTACAGACTTGCCAATTCCGCACATTTCATATAAGTGGAATCATACAATATGTGATCTTTCATGACTGGCTTCTTTCACTTAGCACGTGCTTGCAAGGTTTATCAATGTTGTAGCATGTATCAGTACTTCATTCCTTTTTATAGCTGAGTAATATTTCACTGTATGGATACACCACATTTTATTTATTCATTAGTTGATCGACACCTGGGTTGCTTCCACTTTGTAGCTTTTTAATAATGCTGCCATACATATCCAGGTACAGTGCCTGTGTGGGCGTATGTTTCCATTGCTCTTGGTTATATATCTAGGAGTGAAATTGCTGAGTAACTCTGACTGTGTTTACTCTTTTGAGGAACTGCCAGATTATTTTTCAAAACAGCTTCAACATTTACATTCCCACCAGATGTATAAAAGTTCCAATTTCTCCACAGCTTCATAGACACTTGTTATTACGTCGTTATGATAATAGCCATCCTAGTGGGTGTAAAGTGTTATCTCATGGTGTTGATTTGCATTTCCCTGATGGCTAATGATATTGATAGTTTTTTCATATACCCCTTTGCCATTTGTATATCTTCTTCGAAGAAATGTCTATTCAGCTCCTTTGCCCAATTTTGAATTGGGTTATTTGTTCTTTTATTATTAATATGTAAGGATTCTTTATACATTCTAGATACAAGT
The DNA here is from genome assembly GCA_030848825.1 of Tadarida brasiliensis. Taxonomy (NCBI): domain Eukaryota; kingdom Metazoa; phylum Chordata; class Mammalia; order Chiroptera; family Molossidae; genus Tadarida; species Tadarida brasiliensis. Next base: position 40,432,811 of record CM061272.1, on the reverse strand, counting down.
CCCTTACCAGATATGTGATTTGAAAATATTTTCACCCATTCTGTGGGTTGCCTTTCATTTTCTTTTGCCCTCCCACCCCCCACCCCAAACAACGTCCATTTATTAGCTCACGTTCTTTAGGTCAGAAGTCCACCATGGCATGGCATGGCTGGGTTCTCAGCTCAGAGTATCACAAAGCTGAAATCAAGGTGTTGCGGTTCTCATCTGGCTCAGGGTCAACTTCCAAGATCACTGTTTGGGGGAATTCATCTCCTTGCAGTTGTAGGACTGAGGTTCTCCTTTTCCTTCCAGCTCCTGGCCAGAGGCCACACTCAGCAACTAGAGACTGCCCACAGTTGTTTGCCAATAGTGATCCCCCCATCCCCAGCAGGCAGTTCATAATATGGACGATTGCTTTCTTCCAGACTAGCTGGAGCACATCTGCCCGACTTCCTTTTCTGCAACCAGAGAAAACTCTGCTTTTAAAGGGTCATCTGATTAGGTCAGGCCCACACAGCGAAAACTCCCTTTGGCCATATAGTATAACATAATCACTTGAGTGACAGCCATCATATCCACTGGTCCCACATACTCTCAAAGGGAGAGGGTTATACACATGTGAAGGTCATTAGGGGCTCATTTTAGGATTCTGCTTACCACACTTTCTGAGTTTTCCTTTTCCTGGTCTGAGGCTAGATTAGATGATAATGGGACTACTACAGTCAGCCCTCGTTTATCGCGGTCAATCAGTTCCAAACTCTACCGTGATAAATGAATTTCCGCGAAGTAGGATTCTTTATTTATATACAGTCGTCCCTCGCTGCTTCACGCTTCGACTTAAGAGTGAAGCTGCGAAAGTCGAAGCGTGAAGTGGCGAGGGAAGACTTTATTTGTGTAGTGGTTTAGAGCTTAATAAAGACCTTTTCACATATATTTTCTCCTTTAATCCTACAATCCAGAGATTGCAGTGCTCTGGGAACAAAGGTTAGCCTTACTGTCAGGAAGAGGAATCCAAGGATTAGAGGAGCTACCACCTTTCCCTGCCCTGCTGGGAGAGTGTGGGAGGGCAGTGACCTTAATGCAAGTCTTCCAACCTCAGCTTCTGGGCTCCTTCCTCCAGCCCTGCTGCCACACTGATCTGAGAAGACTGGATATATTCCAGTGCCCGTGCCACAGCTGAGATGGAAAGAACATAGCCTCTGGAGTCACAAAGATACGGGTTCAAATCCAAGTTTGCCCCTTCTTGGTAACGGGGTCTTGGGTAAGTCACTGCTCCTGTCTGGGCATCCTCATCTTGAAATGGGGGAGCTGAACTACGTGGTCTCCAAGGGCTCTTTCAGCCTCATGCCGGGACAGCACTTCTTCAGTTGCACTGTGGGAGATCGTCAGCTTCAGGTTCCCATTCTCTTGGTTGAGGAGAATCCCATGACTACACCTTCTAGGTATCCCTGTGGTTTGGGCATTTTGTTAGATTCCTGGGGCCGCCATATTAAAGTACCACAAACTGGGTGGCTTAAAACAACAGTTTATTCTCTCACAGTTCTGCAGGCCAGAAGTCTGGAATCAAGGCATCAACAGAGATGCCTGCTGAGAGCTCTGAGAGCATCCTTTCCAGGTCTCTCCATTCCTGGTGGTGCGGGCAATCCTTGGCATTCCTTGGCTTGTACATGCATCCCTCCAATCCCTGCCGCTACCTTCACATGGCCCTCACCTCTGTGTGTCTCTGCGTCTTCTTTTCTGTTCCTCATAAGGACATTCATCACTGGATTTAGGCCTCATCCCTAATCCATGATCATCTAATCTCAAGATCTTTAACTCAATTACATCTGCAAAGACTGTATTCCCAAATAAGGATTCAGATATATCTTTTGGGGGGACACAATTCAACCCACATAATATTGATTTATGCATCTCATCATTGGTGAAATATAGGTGCTTTCCAATTTTTTCTCATCACAAAGAACATTGCAATAAATATCCTCTTTGTATCTCTTTGTGTCCATGGGCAAGAATTTCTCTAGAAGTGGAATTGTTTGAGTCATAGAGTATACACAATTTCAACTCTGCTAGCTACTGCTAAATATTTTTGCCAATCTAATCTACGTGAAATGGTATATCAGATTTTTTTTAATTGAATTTACTGGGATGACATTGGTTTGCAAAACCATACAGGTTTCACATGTACAACCCAACAAAACATCATCTGCACACTGTATCATGTGCCCATAGCCTGGGCCAAGTCTCTTTCCGTCACCACTTTCCCCCCATTTGCCCACCTCCACCTAGCCCCCACCTGGCTTTCCCTCTGGCTATCACCACAGTGTTGTCTGTGTCTATGTGTTATATATAAATGTTTTTTGGTTAATTCCTTCAACTTCTTTCATCTACTCCCCAAACCCTCTCCCCTCTGACAGCTGCCAGTCAGTTTCATGTATCCATGCCTGTTTCTATTTTGTTCGTCAGTTTATTTTGTTCATTAGATTCCACATATAAGTGAGATCACATGGTATTTATCTTTCTCTGAGGGGCTTATTTCATTTAGCATAATAACCTCCAGGTTCATCCATGCTGTTGCAAAAGGTTAAGATTTCCTTCTTTATCACAGCCACGTAGCATTCCGCTGTACAAATGTACCACATCTTTTTTTATCCACTCTTCTACTGATGGACACTTGAGCTCTTTCCAAAATTGGCTGCTGTAAATAATGCTGCAATGAACATAGGGGTGCAAATATTCTTTCAAATTAGTGTGCAAATATTCTTTCAAATTAGTGTTTTGAGATTCTTAATGAATCTCAGAAATGAGATCACTGGGTCAAAAGGCAGTTCCATTTTTAATTTTTTGAGGAAACTCCAAACCGATTTCCATAGTGGCTGCACCAGACTATATTCCCACCAATAGTGCACGAGGGTTCCCTTTTTTCCACATCCTTGCCAACATTTGTTGTTTATGGATTGACTGATGGAATTTTTAAATTCATTTTTTATTGATTTTTTTTTAGAGAAAGAGAAAGGGAGAGATAGAAACATCGATGTGAGAGAGAAACATCGATTGGCCACCTCCTGCATGCCCCCCACTAGGGATGGAGTCCGAAACCCAGGCATGTACCCTGACCGGGAATCGAACCAGGATTTCTCAGTCCATGTGATGACACTCAATCCACTAAGCCACATCGGCTGGGCTGTTTATTGATTTATTGATGATAGCCATTCTAGCAGGTGTGGCTTTTCACTTTCTTAATTTTGACGAAGTCATAAAACTCAATTAATTAGGTTGCTTAAGCATTTTGTGCCATATCTAATAAATCATTGCCTAATCTGAGGTCACAAAAGTCTCTTCCTATATTTTCTTCTAAGAGTTTCATAGTTTTAGCTCTTACATCCAGGTCTTGATCAATTTTATGTTAATTTCTGTATATGGTGCAAAGTAGCATTTTCTTCTAATTCTTTTTATTTCTGGAAGGTTGGTATCAATGTCCCTTTTATTTCAGATTTTAGTAATTTGAAACTTTTTTTCCTTGGTTAGTTTAAGGGTTTTCCAATTTTACTAATCTTTTCAAAGAACCAAGCTTTGGTTCTGTTGATTTTATCTATTATTTTTCTATTTCCTCTTGATATTTTACAGAAGCCTTAGAGAAAGTAGGGTGTTTGGGGCTGAAGTAATAGCAGCTTCCTACCAATCCCTCCATTTAAATGACTGCATGTCTGGGATGGCCCAAGTCAGTCATATTTCACACCTATTGTTTTATTTATTAATAGTGTTTACTGTTATTCTCAAAAATTTCCTGTTCAGATGATAAATTATAGGGTCACTCTACCAACAGCTCTGGTCTGAAACTGGATTTCCTGTAGGTTCTATCCAGCTTCCTCCCAGCCCCTTAAACCCACAACATTTAAGTGTTCCTTGTGGGCATGGCCTCAGGTACAAAATAAAGTTAAAAAGTGAAATAAGGACAATACAAACATCAGATCAAAGAGACACACTTGCAGTCAGATTGGTGGGAATGCTTCCAACTAAGGGAAAAAGTAAAAGGAGTTAGTCTTGTCTCTCATTCTCTCTCTCACGTTGTTTTTTTTATTTTTATTCTTTTATAAACAAGTATAAACTGTGCTTGAGGCTGTACAGAAATATTCCAAAGAACTGCTGTGGATAAAGTAGCCTGTGTTCATGGGTTCCTGACTTTCCTATGGGGCAGAGTCCTGCATTCCATTCTCCAGCTGCGCCCATGCACACACTCTTCCTCAGTGAAGAGGGCATGCCTCGTACGATGTAACCCTTCTGAAGGGGGAGGAATATTCCCTCCCTGGAAAGAGAGGTTCTAGGTCTCAGGGCTTAAGAAAAAACAGGTATCACACTATTTTCTTTTGCTACCCACCTTCCATGCCCTAATCAGTGTACTCAAATCTATCAGATGCCAATAATTCATTTCCCATTCTGTCTATTCCTCACTCTGCCCTAGACCCATTCTGGCTTTGTGATTCCATTCACTGGGCACCTCTGCTTCTCTTAATACAGCCAAAGGCACACATACAAACAAACAAATATATTCGATCAATTACTGAGGTGTATTTCATTCACAAGAGAAGTCAGGGAATTGTACATTCAGTATGTGTAGAAATATCCTGCACTAATCAAGGAGAATTAAACACATTTTAATGTATTTCATTTGAATCCTAAAATCTTCTGTTTATACTTTATTAATCCAGAAATCTGATCTGTTGTATTGGTCTGATTATTTCATGTTACTCACAAAACTTTGTTTTATTTTAACCAAATGTGCTTATTTTCCCCCTACTATATTAGTCTTTAAACTTTATTTAAGAGAGGTCATTTTAGGAAGTAAAGTTTTAAGACACTATACAGAAACTTTGTTAACAAGAATTTGCCTGATATCAAAGTTAAAGCACAATGAAAAAAATATATACATATATTTCAAGGTTTTCACTGGAATAAAAATACTCATTAAAAGTCAGGGAAAAACATTACTGCTGTTTTTGGCAATAAAACACAATGATGAAACAAAGCTTCCTTAACAACATAAAGACAGTGGGACAGCAACTCAAGGCAATGGCAGATATTTGACTTTGCTATTTAATGTAGTTTGCAGAATAGCATTTGACTTTATTCTTAGGAACACATTTAAAAATGGCAGTGATGGATTTTCAGGCCTGGTTACACCTACCAGGAAAATGATGCAACCATTATTCACCGCTTCCAACTATGGTTTTTACTGGCATCTTCTGTGAGTTACACTTTGGCACTCTTCTAAACATCATCAGGCCACAAGCTCAGTCTACATCAAATATTTTTACAAACTAAACAATCCAGTGCTAAAAACTACCCACATTACAAAGACCTAATGCTGTTTCCGTTCCAAGGACTGAGCTATTTTATAGGGGGAAAAGTGCTTACTACATTAAAAGGGAAATGGTGCTTTAACCCAAAAGAACTGGTCTGGCCCGAGCATGAGAAAAACACTGTAAGGATCAAACCTGCACTGGCCACCAACTGACAGACATAACCCACTAATGACCTTTTCCAGTCTCTGTATGTCGTGAGCCCACATAATGTATTGTCTAGGAAAGTTAGTTCATTTAGCATTGGGTCAGTTAACTGAGATTAATACAGAAAATGTTCTGTTTCATAGACATAGCCTACACCCCTTATTCTGGCGAATACTCTTGCAAATGTGAGCCACTATTCACATTATTATTGCAAAAGAACAATTACACGTCCAAGTGTATGTTCTACAAATGATAGGTGAGTAGCATTACCTCTGCACGTGCAGGGTACATGATTTTCAAAAGATGAGGGGATGCATACAAACAGTCCTGGCAAGTTAGCCTCACAAATGAGTCAGGCGTTCAGTTTTACACATTAAGTACAGATATACTAAAGCATACTCTTGGAAGGTGCTGCACGTTTTACTAGAAATTAGTTACACAGTGACTAGCACATAATAGGTAAATTGAAAAATACTTGTTGAATGAATGAAGGTAGAATACGTGGTTTCCTTGCAGATCTGGGAAAGCTATATTATGTCAAGTGTTATATAAGTAATATTTAGAAAGCCACAAGCAATTCCTTTCCCTTTAAAAACAAAAACCATTACTCTTTACTTGAGGAGTTTTGTAACTGGACTAACTGTTTAGTCCTACTGATCTCTCTTACGTCCATCACCTCCATCGGCAGTTTCATCACGTAGGGCTTCATATTGGAACTGCTGTCAGAACCAGCAGTGTTACCCCCTCAATAACTGTACATTCTCTGCTTACAGGTATCCACCATTTATTCACTGAACAAATCAGTACTGAGCTCCCACACAGTATGAGGAAAACAAGAGCAGGGTAAAGGAGACCAGGAGGTCTCAGGAAGGAGTACCGTTTTAAATGAGGTGGTCATGGTAGGCCCCTTTAAGATGGAGACGTTTGAGTGAGGACTTGCCTAGCTGCTCAGAAAGAGCCTCTGCAAAGGCCTGGAAGCAGGAATCACACCAGGATCAATCACGGAAGAGCAAGAGGCCAGTGTGGCAGAGTGGAGTCACAGTGGAGAGTGGTGTGAGGAATGGAGGGGTAGTATCTTATAGGGCCTGGAAAGTTATTATAAAAAAACCTTAGCTTTCCTCTCAGAGACATAGGAGCCAGTGAAGAAAGCTTTTGAGGGGACAACAGAATCAGTTAGTTTCAGTTTCATAAAAGGATCCCACTGACTGCCGTACTAAGAACATAAGACAGGGAGAATAGGGTGCAAAAAGGAAATAAGACAGGAGGCTACCTACTTAGTAATCAGGGTGAGAGGTGCTAGTGACCTGGCTCAAGGCAAAACAGTGAAGATGGTAAGAAGGAGTCAAATTCTAGATATAGTTTGAAGGTAGAGCCAACGGGGTTTCCTGATAGATTAGATGTGATGTATAACAGAAAAAGAGGAGGTGGGTATGACTTCATAATTTTTGGCGTTAGCAACTATAAAAAATGGGACCTGCCAATGACTGATATGAAAAAAGACTGGGGTGGAGTAGGTTTGAAGGAAGAGAAAGATCAGCAGTTCCATTTTGAACACATTAACCTCATACAATGAAATGCCACAATCTTCACATTACAATCCCAGTTCATTCTCATCATACATTTATTCGTAGATTAAAAATAAATCCATTGCCTTTTATTTCTTACGCATTCTAGCTAGAATTGTGTTGGAGACCTTATATAAAATAGCTTTTACTCATTAGAGCCAACATTTTTCTCACTGTAGTAGCTGGAAATTCTAGTCTGCCGATTAAGAATTAAGAAAAGGTTCTGTTTGCATTTAATTTACCAAAACCAAATGTGTTTGTAGTTTCCTTGTCCCTAGATTCAAGAACAATCTGAGCAGGATGAACTGGCTCTAGAATTAGAATCAGAAGACCTGTAGGTCAAACCCTGGTTCTTCACTTAACCTGTGATGGGATCTTAACATATTTGGATCTCACTGATGACACATAAAATGGAGAAAACACTTATTTTATAGGGATAGTGTGAGATTAAATGAAATGATGCAGGTGAAAAAGTTTCATGGATTGTAAAGGGTCATACCAGTGTTAGAGGTTATTAATATCTATAGCTTGCCAAAAATTTACACATGACTATTGTATTGTTTTTGCTCATTTATTTATACATTCATGCATTCCACTGTCTTATAAAAAGGAATAAATGTAGATAAAAGTTCTTTGAAAAATCTCTTAACAAACAGGTGAAAGACTCCTGAGAAGCTTTCTAGGGGTTTCTTCAGTCCTTTAACCCATGCCTTTCTATGAACTGCCTAGATTATGGTTACAAAAATGACTTACACAGCTCTGATTTCATTATAATGAATTCTGCAACAAAACATTCATTAAAATTAAAGGACACAAAAGCCCTGGTAAGGAAATAGGAGGCAGTAGGGTAAAGCAGAAACAGCAATGCAAAGTGGGCCATGTTAGCACATTACTGGAAGTCAAATGCACTGAGTCCAAAGTGCTGAGGTGAGAACAGAGCAGACTCTAGAGACATTACCTGTGGGAGATGAGAAGGATGATATATGGCAGGAGAGTGAAAAAAGAGTACCCCTTTATTTCAAGTGTTGGCCCTGACTACTGTCAATTTAGTTTGTAAGACCTTCTCCCTGCACTTGATGGCCCTCCATTCTTATTTATGGAGAAGGGAGGGTATGTAGGGAATCTTTCTCAACCATATCACCTTAGGTAGAGAGACTGAAAATTTTCCTGAAAAGGAAGACAGGTGTCTAGTTTTTGGAGGTAGAGTCTTAGGAAGTTTCTTATGAAGCTTAGTGAGTTCACAGAATAGGTGCCTGTGTTCTTAAACAAGTATCAAACTAATACCAAAACTCTGCAAAAATAATCTAAAGATTTAACCATTTGATCTTAACTAACTGAAGGAGTCTGGAAGACCTATGAGGATCCTTTAGTAATTGCTTCTCCACTATGCTCTCAGATACAATTTTATTGTGGCAGTTCTTATTGTGTACCATAATTCTTTCCTGATGGGGGTGTCCTCCGACACAAGGTTGAGAAGGTATTTTATTCATTCTTGTATCCACAGAACCCCTGGCACATACATAACAGTAAAGAAAGGTCACTTTCCTGATTCCCCATCTATTATGCCTCACACCCCTTTATTTCTGAATGGCTAACTCCAGAGCTCTTTAAGTGAGAGCTCATATATACATCCTTATCCTTCTGTGCCACAGCCTGCTCACACAAAATGGTCAATGCCAGACCATTTCAAGGCAGGAAACCCAGAATTTCAGACCGTGCATCTCCTCATAAAGAAATGGAGTGCTTGTGACATAAGGGGACAGTATCATTTCAGCAAGTCATCAGAATTATCATTTAAGTTACACTACTGTTGTCTCGAAAAGAGGAATTTTGGCTTCTAGTTCACTGGTTTTTATTGCAACAATGTCTTTCTTGTAAATTCCCCCTTTTTGAACACGTCATCATGAAAATATACAAACACACAAAAAGATGAAAGAACTTTATAGTAAGCCCACCATACTATATTACAATATTAATTTTCTAGTAAGCCTACTTACTATATATATAGTGTTTTATAGTATATGTACCACCTAGCTTCTCTAATGAACATTTTCTTGTTCACTTGTTTTAATAACTATCTAGGGATAGAATGGATCTGAGCAGAAAAAAGCACTTCATTTTATTTATTGTTTATAATTTTTTTTAAATCAGCAAAAATGTTAATATCAACCATACTTATTTATTGAGTTCTTATGTGCTAGTAAGTCCTTTACCTTCATTATTTTTAATCCTTACAAAATTCCTACAAAGAAATGGAGGCATAGAGGGATAAGGAGCCTGGACATTGTTGGTTACCTGACCATCATCCATTCTAATTTCCTCCATCCTAACAAAAATATAATTTTTCACAAAACTTCCCACCTCATCCTACTTGTTTCAGAGAAGGATCCAGGGGTGTGACTGGTTTGAAAATTCAGGCCTCAGCCAATCAGAGAACTGCCTAAAACACAGAACTTTGTCCAGGGAGGGGCATGTTATCAAGTTAAGTCCAATAATACTTGAGAAGAAGTTTTCTCAGCACTTCTGCGGAAAAGCCTCCTCACCCCTATAAGATGACTTTGGGAACCAACTGGATGTCACCAAGTGCAGACATATAGCCAGCAACCATTGCAGCCATGGTGCAACCATGAGGAAAGCATATACGAGGAAATCAAGAGAAAAGAAGCTGTGTTAGACTGAGATAATTTTAAGTCTCCCGTACCTCTGGATTTCAAGTTATGAGAGCCAATAAATTTCCTCACTGTATAAATACTCTGAGCTTTCTGTTATTTGTAGCCATAGACATAGCTGATAGGGAAAACGAGTCAAAAGAAGAGTATAAAAGAAAAAACTGATCTCTGAAAGAGAACAGTTAAAGGACTACATGCACAGAGCTGCATGTAGGGCCCACTGAATTGACGAGGCTGCAGTGTATAGTAGGCATTCTGTTGAATTTCATTCCCAGGGTTGGGTTTAGCAGCAGCAGCAGCAGCAGCAGCAGCAGCAGCAGCAGCAGCAGCAGCAGCAGCCATTTCCAGAGGTTGTTCATGTATAGAACTCAGTCCATCCTTCAAAAGCAGTCCTTATATTTCCATCAAAGATTACAAAGAAATACATTCTAGTCAGACTTTGAAGATAAGTTCCTGCCAGCAGCCCCCACATGTAGACAACCACTTTGTCACCCAATCACAACACTTTCCTTCTGCTTTTGAGACTGCAATTAAATAGGGGTCAGCAGACATAGGGTCTATTGGATTACTCATGTCATTCACCTTTGTAGGATTCAGTTTCCAAACGTGAAAATCCCTGATAATCTATCAGGAGGAGCAACTGATAGATTATTTGTGAAATATAAACATGATAAATTATTACTAAAGGAATATAGTATATTAACTACTGCTCATTGGTATAAGGGTTTTTTTCAGTTACTATTAAATAAAAAACAATTTGCACTGGCTGGTGTGGCTCAGTTGGTTGGAACACTGTACCATAGATGGAAAGGTCGTGGGTTCGATTCCCAGTAAGGGCACATATCTGGGTTCTGGGTTCCATCCCAGGTTGGGGCATGTAATGGAAGGCAACTGATTGATGTCTCTCTCACATCAATGTTCTCTCTCTCTCTCTCTCTCTCCTTTCCCCTCTTTTTAAAATCCATAAAACACACCTCAGATGAGGATAAAATAAAACCAAAACAAAACAATGCTAAGAAAACTGTCAAAACATCACTCTGAGAAAGTAGATCATTTGCCCTTTCCCTCTTCTCCTTTCTAGCTGGTCTGCACAGGTGATGACGAGCAAACTGCAGTTCTCAGAGGGCGCTATGTTATTAAAGTTATAGTTAATATTTTTTTACCTTGGAAAGCAAAGTGCAACTTACCAAGATGAGTACATTTTTGGGAGGAACAGAGTATAATAAAATAACACAATGCAACAGCTGAGAGATCATGGATCAGCTGCCAGGGCTGAGTGTGAAGTTGATAACCATCAAAAGTGGGAGACAAAAGGGAATGGACAACACATTTTTTCTGCTTAACAATTTTGCCTGAACTGGGACTATTTATTCACTTTGCCATCTTAAAACAATAAAGCCTAACAGAAATAAAGGCAGAAAAGTTGTTTATAAATCTTTCAATCTGATGGCTCATATTGTCCCCTTGTTTCTTATAGGAGTTACACCCAACTCTGTCCAAAGCAAGTTTTGTGTTAAAAAAAAAATCTAGGTTTTACTATTTCAAAGCAATATTATTTGTTAATATCTCATACTGTCAACCTTCATTTTTAGTCTTCAAATAGATCAAACAAATATATGAGGTATTATTTTTAAGATAGAAGAGAGATGCAATTCTTTCCTTTTTTAAATCATCACCCAAGGATATGTTTTCATTGATTTTAGAGAGAGGGAGAGAGAGAGAAACATCAATGTGAAAGAGAGAAGCATCCATCGGTTGCCTCCTATATGCACCCTGACCAGGGATTGAACCTGCAACCTGGGTATGTGCCCTGACCAGGGATTGAACCTGTGACCCTTCAGTGCATGGGATGACTCCAACCAACTGAGCCACACAGGCCAGGGCAAGATGCTAGTTTTAACTCCAAATTTATTTACCAATCTACGATGTCAAATCTTATGACTAATTTATCAAATCTTACTGCTGTTTATGTGTATTTGCATTGACATTATTTTAAAACATTTTACTTATCAAAAATCTGCCTTCAAGCAATATCATACCACTTTGCATACAAAGGAAGGACCCTACAACACTAACGTCAATTCCCCCTCTCTCAGCTTTTGTACTACTATTGTCATTTATTTTACTTTCACAAATGTTATGACCCTCCTGTTATATTGTTATATTTTAGCTTCAAGAAATTATCTTTGATAGAGATTTAAAAAGTGAGGGGGAAAAGTCTTTTACAGTTATCCACATAGTTATCCTCCCCAGTAATTTAATTCTTTTGTGTAGAGGTAGATTTCTTTCTACCTAGCTTCATTTTCCATATGCCTAAAAAACTTCCCTCAACATTCTCTGCAGTGCAGGTTTACTGGTGATGAATTATTTAGGCTATTGTACGTTTGAAAATAAAAAGCATTAGTTTGCCTTGGTTTTTTAAAAGATATTTTGTCGGGATATAGAATTCTAGGTTGATATGATTTGTTTTTCTGTACTTCAAAGATGCTGCTCTACTATATTTTGGTTTGCATTTCCAACAAAAATCCACTGTCACTATCATCCTCATGCCTTTTTTTCTCTCATTACTGTAAACACTGTTTCTTTATCAGTGGTTTTAAGAAATTTGACGATGATTTTATTCATATTCTGGTACTTAGGATTCATGAACTTCCTGGATCCCCCAGGTTTACACTTTTCACCAAATTTGGAAAATGTTCAGCCACTGTTTCTTCATTCCCGCCCCCCCCCCCCTTCTTGGACACTCTCTCCTCTCCTTTGGGTACAATTTATATATCCATTAAGGTGACTGAAGTTTGTCACAGCTCACTGATGCTCTGTTCCTCCCAGCCCCCATCTTTTTTTCTGTTTTATTTTGGATAGTTTTTATTGCTTTGTCTTAAAGATCACTAATATTTTCTTCTATGGTACCTAATCTGCTGTAATTTCCATTCAGTTTCGTTTTTTAAACTCAGATATTGTACTTTTCATCTCTAGAAGTTCAATTTTTAAACGTTTCATGTTTTTTCTCAACATGTCCATGTTTTCCGCTACCATCTTGTACAGATAACATAAGTTATAATAACCATTTTAATGTCCTTGTCTACTTATTCTATTATCTTTGTGATTTCTGGGTCTGTTTGTATTGACTATTTTTCTCCTTATTATGGGCTTTATTTTCTTGTTTCTTTTCATGCTTTGTATTTTTTATTGGATGCCAGACATTACAAATTTAACATTGAAACAAGGTATTTCTGTACTCCTCTAAATATCTTTATTTAAACATGCCTTTAAATATTAGTTCTGGGATGCAGTTGCATTACTTGGAAACAGTCTGAACCTTTAGTTCTTGCTTTGAAGCTTTTTTTGGTGGGACTAGAGCTATGTTTAGTCTGTGACTAGTATTTCCCCACTACTGAGGGAATATCCTTTGGAGTATTTTACTTGATACCCCATGTACGATGAGATTTTCAACTGCGGCTGATGGGAAACAGAAAATGCCTAGCCCTGTGTCAGCTCCAAGGAGTGTTTACCCTGCTCCCTTCCGGTGGTCTTCTTCAACCTCAAGTAGTTTCCTCATGCTCACGCTCTCATCAGGACTCAGCTGAACACTGCCCATTGGATTTAACATCTTCGACCTCACGTGCTCTCATATGCTCTCTTTCTCTCTGTCTGTCTACCTATATCCTATCTGTGGAGCTCTTTCCCACCAATTTCTGTTCTGTAAATTCTGCCTACCTTGACTTTCCTAAATTCTCAACTCTTTCTCCTCAGGGAGACTAATGGGCTTTGTTTGAGTTCCTTCATTCTCTGTATCATGGCGGAAAAGCTCTCCAGGCAGCAAGTCAGAGTCATTATAGAGCTTATCTCATTTGACCCCTTCCTCCCAGAGATCACTGTTCTGAACTGCCTGTTGTCCAATGCATCAAAAATGTTTTAAATGTATATTGTCCAGGATTTCATTTACTTAAGGAAGGAAAGTCAGTCTAGTCCCTTTTATTCCATTATGACTAGAAGATGAAAACAGAAGCCCTCACATTTTAAAAAATTGTAATGCTACAAGTGCTAAGAAGGAACTTGAACCAAGAGGTTCATGAAAAAAACAAGTATTACAAAACATACCAAAATATGGTTTTGTCCTTAGTGAAGAAAAGGTATTATTTATGGAGGTTTTGCTCTATGCTACCACTGTAGGTAGAGGATTTTTACTTTAAAACTAATTTAGTTTTCAGGATACAAAAGGGTACCCCAAATGTGAGGTCTTAGAATACCAAGTCCCTTTACTTCAATGACTGAAATAGCTACAGAAATTTCTATTTTTCTTCTTTTGTTGTTGTTGTTAACTCTCACCAGAGGATATTTTTTCCATTGATTTTTAAAGAGAGAGGAAGGGAGGGTAAGAGAGAGAGAGAGAGAAGAGAGAAGAAAGAGAAACATCAATGTGAGAGAGACACATCAATTGGTTGCTTCCTGCATGCACCCTGACTAGGGCCAGGGATCGAACCTGCAACCCAGTTACTTGCCCTTGACTGGGAATAGAACCTGGGACCCTTCGGTGCGCAGGTCGATGCTCTAACCGCTGAGTAACACCAAGCTTTCTCTATTTTTATTGTTCTGGAGACTCAGGAAATATAATGAAAATTTTCCATTGAATAATGAATTTATTCTCAAGGTTCTTTATAGTTTCACTCCACCTGCATAATTTTTTCATGTCCTGAAAAGCCAAATATGGGTTGAAATAAAAATATGATGATTCCTTATTTTATCAACTGTCTGTAGCTTTTGTCCTATCAAGTGGAGGCTGAAAATAAGGCATCTATCTCTGCTTTGGGAGAATACAAAACTCTTTAAAAACATAAATACTATTTTGTTTACCCTAATTATCTAATTTTTCCTTATTAAAACAAAAGTGGTAGCCTTCAGTAAATACCTAGGTGCAATTAAAATGATACTGGCTCACTTTTCACTTGGGATGAATGGATGGATGACAGATAAGGAGATACATGAACAGATACATGATAAAACAGAGAAGGAGGATCTGGAAATATATAAGAAAATATGTGTGAAAACATTCTAAAAGTTATCCATGGGTGGTAAAATTATAGGTGATAATTTTTTAACTCCCTAAATTTTTAACATTGAAATGTATTGTTGTTTTAATAAAGAAGAAGAGTGAATTATCTTTAAATTTAAAATTCTCATTTTAAAACTTTATTTTAACAGAACATTTCAGTGTACAGACTTACCTGTTTTAATTCCCAATAAATTTGTTGAATAAATTTAAAATATGTTTCTGTATAAATTATGTATATACACACACATACAAATTATTAATTTAATCTACTTTCTATAAGGCATTTGACCATTTAATATATACTTACATGAAAAATAATATACTTTACAAAAGTAACTTTATACATAAACACTTATCCTATAGTATGTCTAATTATTGTTTAGGATAGTTTCTTGGAAGCAAAATCACTAGATACATACTAAAACTATGACAAATTTACTGCTCTTAATACATAGTACCAAAATTCATTCCAAAAATTTGTGCCAATTGATATGATTACTAGTTAGATGGAATAGTTTTTTCAAATATTTTTCATATTTATACCTATTTTATTTCCTTTTGCTTTTGAACATCTTTTACCCTTTTTCTCTTGGGATTATGGTGGATGTTTATATTTACATGAACTCTATAAAAACATTATTAACTCTTTATCATATTATTTGTCAATCTGTCTATTTATTTACATATAGGATTTCTGGTTTTCCTCAAATGTTAGGTTTGTTGGGTAGAGAAGACTGCTCCTTGGACTTAGAATGCCTAGGCTCTAGTTCTGCATCTTTCACACAGTAGCTGTAATAATTATAATTTGTAATCTGATGTCAATATCTCAATCTGTAAACAAAGCATTAAATTAAATAATGTCTAAGGGCTCTTCCAGTTTTAAGATTCTAAGAGTTTAAGAATAACCATAATTTCCAGTGTGGTTTCAGTAATTAAATTAGTCTAATAAAATTTGCTTTGAAACACATTATGATTGATGGTGCAGTTGTGATTCTATGCAGCACTGAACACACAACCTAGTGTGTTTTGTTTATGAAATATCATTTTTGAATGACTGCAACATGCTAAATGGCTTTCCATCACTCAAACTAAAAAAACTTAGTAATCTTTTTTGATTCATCTCTGTCCATCAACCTTCATACATTTAAAATATTACCAAATTCTTGAAAATCTGTTCTACATTATTTTATTTCTCTCTTCTTGCCGCCTCTAGTCTAACCATGCCCTTACAATCCTAAACAAACAACCACAGCAACAATAATGGCAGCAGCCAACAGTGACCAGTGCTTACTTTGGGCACTATTTCAAGTGCTTTAAACATACCATCTTTCTCATCCTCACAACAACTCCAGGCAGTAAGTAGTAGAAGAGTTATGTCCCAGTTTATAGATGAAAAAATTTAGGCACATGACTATATAATGAGAACATTTAAGAACCTGCTGGAAAGTGGTGGCAGAACCAGAATTCAATGACAGACCACCTCACTCCAGTGGTTGGGCCCTTCACTATACCTAGTACCCTCTAATAGAGACTACAGTTGCTTCTCACTGAGTCTTTTGTTTATAGTCATTCCTCAAATGCACTTTTTACAACTAGGCAGTGTGAACTTTTGAAAACATACATCCTTAGGTGCCTCTCCATTCCTTCCATTACACTATCCTCAGAATAAAGTACAACCTTTTAAACATTATATTAGAAGACCAGTTTTCCTCCAGCCTATCTGTCCTGTCCCACCTACCATATTACTCAAAGCTGTCCCGCTATATCTGACATTTGTACACTTTCTTGTTCACATTGTTCCCCTTCCTATAAAACCCTCCTCCACATTTTCTGCTGGGAAATATCTACTTATCATTCAAAGTCCACCCCAAATGTTACCTCTTCTTATAAGTTTTTGACTAATAGCTCCTTTACCCCTATGGGCAAAGCTAATATTCTCTGCTTCTCATCCTCTTTTTCATACATGTATTACTCACTATGTTGTTACTTTTAAAAATTATCTAACTAGCCAGTACACCCTTTTATTATCTGGCACTGTAAATGTACAATAAACATTTGTTGAATGAAGTAAATGTTCAGAGACTAGATCTCAGCATCCCAACAGACTCTTCCATTGCCCCCCAAAGAGTAGAAATGTCCAAATTAGTTTTTAGATAAAATACAGTAAAAGAAAATAGCAGTTTAAACTTGGTTGATGATAAGACACTTATTAAAAACTACTGACTCCTGGGCCCTTCTCCCAAGACTTACTGAATCATAATCTCTACAGATTTTCAACCAGTTTTCATGAGCACCCCTGTTGATCATCATCATAAAATTTAGAAAACACCCACTTACACATATACATATGTTATAGTATATATATATTATTATATATATATATATATAATAATTTCTTCTAGGCATAACATATATATATATTATATATTATATAATTTCTTCTAGGCATCACAAGGTTAAGAATTAAGGAGTATTATCCCAAATTTATAGATGAGGAAACAAGCTCAGAGAAATCAAACCGTTTGACTGCCTTTCTAAGCCATTAAGTGGCTGTGCCAGGATTTAAACCCAGCTTTTCTATTCATTCTAAGCTTTTTATTACTTTATTTAGAAGATTAATAATAGAATTACTAAGATAATAAAATAACTAAATATTGCATTCAAACAAAGGCAAATTTCAATAGATCTGAAAAAAAAACCTCCTGATATTGATTTTGGCAAGCAAAAATTTGACAATAAAGCTTGGTAAAGGCATTTGCCTTTTTCTTAGTATGAGATAAAATAAAATAAATTTATATTTAATTCAAATAATGAAAGCATTCTTTAATCAAGCAAGGCAGAGCTATTTTTAAATAATCTGGATCAAGTCCAAATCCCCATATAAACTCAGGTTAAAATCATCCTAGCCCATGAGACTTCTTTTCCATACTGAAACACTTTTAAAAGAATAATAATTTAAGATAAAAGTTTTTTCATGGCGTAATTTTTCTCTAGTGAAATCACATTAGCCTACACAGACTACCAGTAATCTTTAAGTATAAATCTATGTACTCCCTTGAATTTGTCATTTAATTTATTCTTGTTTATTTAATTGAGGAGGAGTGGAAATTAAGTAAGTACTAAGAGGTTCCCACATACACAAAGCCAAAGGCCAATATTTTCTTGGGCTTTTTCCTAGGATGAAATGGTTTGTTCCGAGTATATACTTTTTTGATGGATGCCAACATATTAAAATAAACTGTATCTACCTACCTTTACATTTATATAACCTATTGTTCAGGTCCTGAGGTGCTTTGACACCTATGATACTTTACCACCAAACAGTATGAAGAAATTAAAACATTTCACCTTGAACTTATGCTCCAGGCTACTAACCAGTCCATACAACAAAACACATTAAGCATCTTGTTACATAAAAGGACTTATGCTGTTTACTGCTTGAGACACAGAGTGAAGTAAAGATGCTACTCCTGCCAGCATTTTCAGTCTTGTGTGAAGCAGGGATGGGTGAATGGATAGGTACACAAATAGGAATGTAAATAAGTAAGCAAACAAATTATAAAAACATTGCTTTAACTGCCTCATAAAATTTCTAGTCTGTTAAGAGGAAAACACTGATTTAGAAAACATAAATTTATCACCGATTATTGGCCTGGCATTATGCAAGGCACTAGCAATGCTGAGATATATCTTCCCCAAGGAATTTAAAATAGGGTCTCTACCCTTCAGAAATACCTGAAAGGTGTTAAAACACATTGCTATACATTTTGAGACACTTAAAGATAAATCAGACTCTGAGTCTACCTTCAAAAGAAGTTGCTGGTCAGTAAATAATAATGTTCACTAAAAATAATTATACACAGGTGTAAAGAGTAAAGAGATTTAAGAAGTAAACATTTAAAAAGCACAAGGGAGTCCAGCCAATGTGGCTCAGTGGTTGAGCATCGACCTCTGCACCAAGAGGTCACGGGTTCAATTCCTGGTCAGGGCACATGTCCAGATTGTGGGCCAAATCCCCAGGGGTGGGCATGCAGGAGGCGGCCATTCGATGTTCTCTCTCACTGATGTTTCTCTCCCTCCCTCCTCCCTTTCTATCTAAAATCAATAAAGAAAAAAAAATTAAAAAGCACAAGGGAGATTCATGTAGAAAGTGGAGGGATGGGCGATATAAGTGATATTTAAGCTTGGCTTTAAAGGCTAAATAAGATGTCAACAGCCATAGATTTAGAAGGAGAGGTAGAGAAATTCAAATATAGCAGGATAAGGGAATGATAATGGGAAAAAAGGGAGGTAGAACAAGTAGACACCCCACATTTGGGTGAAACCATTTATATCTGAGCCTTTTACACTCACAGAAGGACTTGGAACATCCCTGGTCCCAAAACTCTAAATGCAGGTTGTGGGTCTTCAGTAATTCTGACAACTTAAACTATTTCCAAACAACTCTATCCCCACCCTAAATGAGAACTTTACATGTTTCTGTGTAGAAAAGATAAAGTAGGAGAACTAAGCTGAAGCCTTCAGTGTCAGGCTGAGTTCTTATTTAATTCAGCAGGCAAAGGGAGCACTGAAGGCTTTTGCACAAAGGAGTGCTATGACCCTAAATAAACATTAGAATAATTACTCCTGGCTGCTGTGTATGATGGACTGGCTTACATTGAGATAGAACGCAGAGCTGGTTAGGAGGGTATTAGTACAGTTGCACAGTATTAAGGGCCATGTGCTGGAAAGAAGGCACTCAGTAAGAGAGACTTTATTTCAGTTTTATCACTGCCACAGACGTTATCATTTACCGAGCAGTCTGTGTACCAAGAATCGTGCTGAGCCCTTTATACTCTCTCATTTATTCTCACAACAAGCCCCAAAATGCAGTGAAAATTTTTGTGCCCTGAAAAAGTTATGAAAAGCTAAGAGCAAGTACTCTTATTCTTATATTACAGATGATATCTAAGTTTAAAGAAGTTAAGAAACATGCTCAAGCACACGATTAGTAAGTGGTGAAACCAGGATCAGGAATACAGATCGTTAGCCTAATGGCAAAGGCAGCAAGCACTTTTGACATACAATCTGGGCTGGAATCTTGGCTTCATCAATGACCAATTATATGATCTTGGGGAAAAATAAAATCAGACCCTCAGCTGCCCCTTGTGAAAATGGGAATAAGAACAGTACCCATATTTTATGAGGTTATGGAGAGAACTGAGATAATGCTCTTAGAGTGCTTACCATGCTTAGCTAATAAATATATACTAAGTGATTGTCAACATCATCATCTTTATCATTTTGAGTTCTCAGATATGGACTCCTAAAATTCTTACACACTGCCCTGGCCAGGTAGCCAGCTGGTTGGAGCATCATCCTGGTACACCTGGTACACCAAGAATCAACCAATGAATGCATAAATCAGTGGAAATTGATCTCTTCCCCCTCTAAAATCAATAAAAAATTAAAAATTCTTATCCATCACATATTATCCTTCACTATCTATATTTTTATGTAAAATTTTAATCAAACCCATTCTTGGAGAATATTATTTCTAGAAAGAAAAATGTAGAATTATAGAAAGATTAAGAGCTTTTCCTGACCATTTTACTAGTGTTAAAACAGAAACTAAAGTCAGATTCTGCTAAGAAACTAATTTAGAAAATAAAAAACAAAACATTTACCACAAAATTCCTGTTCTAAAGTAGAAAATTGCTTAGAAGACTGGAAATACGACTGTTTTATGCAGTGAAATTACTCCCATGACACACAAATATGTGTCAGTGATTACTAAACCCAAAGCCCTTTTTTTGGGTCTATTTATTCTTAGTAATAACAGTATCTTTCCAACATAAGTATTTTAGAATTAAATAAGCTAATGCATATAATAAAATAGTATAGTACCTGGCACATGGTAAGCAGTTAATGAATTATTTTCTGTTGCTATCATCATTATATCGATAACACTTGATTTTTGAGAATTTTAAGACATAAATATATGCACTTTAAAATTCTTCCTAGTAGTATCATTTTTACCAAAATTATATCACAAATAAAGAACCAACAAAAATCAACCAGATTTCATTCAGCTAACAAAATAGCCATACATACTTTGATGTTTATTGTGTTTAATATAGAAAGTTAATATGTAGATTTTAAAAATTATATCTTTTATAGATTTTTAGAGAGAGAGGAAGGGAGACGGAGAAAGAGAAACATTGATGTGAGAGCAGAACATAGATCAGCTGCCTCCTGCACGTCCCTTACCGGGGATCCAGCCTGCAACCCGGGCATGTGCCCTGACTGGGCATTGAACCAGCAACCTTTTGGTGCACAGGACAATGCCCAACCAACTGAGCCTCACTGGCCAAGGTAATTTGTAGATTTTTATATAACTAATTCATTCAGCTTATTGCAAAAGTCTTATGTATTTCTGCAGTAATAACAGGTTTTATAACTAAATGTACACCTATTCTTAAAAATATTTCTTTAATCTGTTTAATTCATTTTCCATAGAACACTACTTAGGGGAATTTAGATTCAGAATTTTAGAATGTAAGTATAATTATATTCCGTTGTTAATCTAAGAGTATTTTCCAGTTTTATGAAAGTATAATTGAGGTATAACACTGTGCAAGCTTAAGTTATACAATGAAATGATCTGACACATGTACATATTATGAAATGATTACAATAAGGTTAGTTACCATATCCATCACCTTATCTAATTATCAATTTTTGTGTATATGGTGAAAACATTTAAAATCTACTCTCTTAGCAACTTTTAAGTACACAATACAAAGTTAACTATAGTCACCATTCTGTACATTAGGTCATGTTATAACTAGAAATTTTTACTTTTTGACCACCATCACGCATTTCCCCCAACCTCTAAGAGTATTTATATAACTATTTCTTTTTAATTTATTGATTTTTTTTTAGAGAGAGAGAGGAAGGGGGGCGGGGGAAAAGGGAAGGAGAGAGGAGGGGGGGAGAGGGAGAGAGAGAGAGAGAGAGAGAGAGAGAGAGAGAGAGAGAGAGAGAGAGAGAGAAACACTGATTTGCTGTCCCACCCATTCAGGCACTCATTGATTGATTCTTGTATGAGCCCTGACTGGAGATCAAATCTGTAACCTTGGCGCATCAGGGCGATGCTCTAACCAACGGAGCTATATAATCACATCTGAAACCTGAAAGATGATTTAATGTGACAAATTAAGCGTACACTTAGGACTTTTATTAGGGCTTCATGATATTTCCCACAGATTTTCTATTACAGTGGCCTATAAAAGTTAAAGCACTGGAGTTAAGAATCAGAAGGCTTGGTTTCAACTTAAAATGAACATCAAGTTAATTGGTTAACCTTAGACAAATAAGTAAAAATTGATTTCCAATGTTTTCTCATTTTAAAATGGGGGTGGAGACTATTTACTTTCTAAGTTTCTTTAGATTATGAGACTACTGAAAGTAGTTCAAATAGGAGAAATAAGATAAAAAGTAGAATGTTCCAAAATAACAAAACTATATTTGTTTCTACTCAAAATGACATGACTTTTCATCAATCTTAACATTTGTGGGAAATATAACTTTTGAGTAAAGAAAAACTACCATATCTCAAATTTTATTGTATATCAAAGAAGACTACCCACGATTATCTTAAAGGTTATTAAAATACTCCCTTTACAAAACTGTGTGAGGTTGGTTTTTTCTTCCTATTCTTCAACCAAAATAGCATACTGGAACAGATTGAATATAGTACCAGATATGAGAATCTAGCTATCTTCCACTAAGCCATACATTAAAGAGATTTACAAGCAATTGAGACAATGCCAGCAATCTTTGTTATTTTGAAAATTTTAATTTTCATAAAAACTATTATTTTAAGTCAAGGACAAATTGTTCATAATAGCATAATACTAATTTCCAAACTGAAATTGGATACACAATAAGAAATCTCTAACACTTTTCTCTGTACTGTGTCTTTTACCAACAAATACACTTAGGCTTTTTGTTATGTTGTTTGTGATTCTGGAGAAGATGCCCAGATTTGTCTGAGTTAGGTAGCTTAATACTGGCTTTTTGAGTCAGTAAGGCTATGTCATTGTTCATTACTGGTCAAGTGGAAAGAAGACAGAGACCATACTCCTATGTCATTGTGTTAGGCAGACTAATAGTCCCCTAAAGATGCTCACATTCTAATCTCCAGAACCTGTGAATATGTTACCTGACATGGCATAAAGGACTTTACAGAAGTGATTAAGGTTGTAGATCTTGAAATAGGAAAATTATGCTGGGTTATATGGGTGGGCCCAATCTAATCACGAGTTTTATTTTATATATATATATATATGGAGAGAGAGAGAGAGAGTATGTATATATACATATATATTTTTTTAATCCTCACCTGAGGATATTTTTCCATTTATCTTCAGACAGAGTGGGAGGGAGAGAGAGGAAGAGAAACATCGATGTGAGAGAGACACATCAACTGGTTACCTCCCACACGACCTCGACCAGGGCCGGGGACCAACTGCAACCGAGGTACGTGCCCTTGGCCAGAATCGAACCCGCGACTCATTGGTCCACGGGTCGATGCTCTACCGCTGAGCCAAACCAGCCAGAGCTATAGTATATATTTTATGAGTTTGTACTAATACATTCTCATATTACAAAGGCAATTTAATACAAGAATCTTTCTTTTGATATTTAAATCATATGAAGTAACACATCAAAAGAAAATCCTCATTTGGATAACAAAAAAAGACAAGCTAAACAACAAAAAAGTTTCCTTTCTTAAAGGTGGACAATGAAATGGACCTAATTCAGTTTTCTTTTTAAATGTGTTTTTTATTGATTTTTTTAGAGAGAGAGGAAGGGAGAGAGAGAGAAACATCAATGTGAGAGAGAAACATGGATCAGCTGCCTCCTGCACGCCTCCTACTGGGGAACAAGCCCACAATCCGGGCATGTGCCCTGACCAGGAACTGAACTGAGACTTCTCAGTCCATGGGACAATGTTTAATCCACTGAGCCACACCTGCCCTGCTAGGTTTTCTTTTTAAAATCCTCCAAAGACTCCCGGCTGGTGTGACTCAATGGTTGAGGGTCGACCCATGCATTCCTCATGTGAATATTTAGTAGTTGACCTTTATTTTCTAACCATTCTTTTATGTCATCAAGGGTTGCATCAGTAGGGAGGCCTTTAATAGAAATGGATCTGGTTTTTATATCATTTTTTAACTCATCAGTCACTTCAGGGAGAGGTTGGTTTGGAAATATTCTGATTTTGGTTTTATCTTCACTTATTTCCATGAGTTCTACCTCTGATTTGCTCAATGTTTCTATCAGGGGTAGGTAATGTTTGGCCCACAGGCCACATAAGGCCTGTGAAATCAGTACCAGTTAACACCACATGCCTCCCCAAATTAGCCTGACCAAATACAGCAGGCTAATTTTTAAGTTGATCATTTTGTATGACACGCAAATGATGTTATAAATATCCAAATGGCTCTCGGCAGACAAAAGGTTCCTCACCCCTGCATGCCTGTTGTTAGACAGTTTAACCTATTGAATTTTACCATTATTTCCAAGGGTACCCAGCCCTCGTACAGTTTGATTTTTTCCTTGAAATATTTGTCCTGTGGCAAAATGAAGTCACCAAAATAAAACTCAAGTTGATGACAGATTTTGGCCTCCAGAGCAGCCATTTTTTCATCATCCTTTTAGGCCATTATGGCTACCTTTAAGGTCCCAGTGCCTCAGAGCCGGCCACAGAATCCCTAAGAGCTACTGCAGCATCTCGTCTTCCCAGCACCACTGGCTGGCCTACCACATGAGTTCTTTGTTTATATTGAATTTATTGGGGTGACATTGGTTAATAAAATTATACTGGTTCCAGGTGTACAATTTTATGATACATCATCTGAATACTGTATTGTGTGTTCACCACCCCAAGTCAAGTCTCCTTCCATCACCATTTATCCTCCTTTTACCCTCTTCTACCTCCCCTCACCCCCCTTTCCCTCTATCATTCACCATACTGTTGTCTGTGTCTACGAGTCTTTCTTTTTTTCCTTTGCTTAATCCCTTCACCCATCTCACCCAGTCCTCACCCCCCTGACAACTGTCTGTCTGTTCTCTGTATCCATGAGTTTTTTTTTCTACTTTATTTATTTTGAATATTAGATTCCACACATAAGTGAAATCATATGGTACTTGTTTTTCTCTGACTGGCTTATTTCATTTAGCATAATACTCTCCAAGGCCATCCATGCTGTCACAAAAGGTAAGTTTGCCTTCTTTTTATGGCTGAGTAGTATTCCATTGTGTAAATGTACCACAGCTTTTTTATCCATTCATTTATTAAGGGGCACTTGGGCTGCTTTCAAATCTTGGCTATTGTAAATAATGCTGCAATGAACACAGGGGTGCATATATTCTTTTGAATTAGCGTTTCAGGTTTCTTTGGATATATTCCCAGAAGTAGAATCACTGGGTCAATAAGAAAGTTCCATTTTTAATTTTTTGAATTGACTACATACTTTTTTCCACAGTGGTTGCACCAGTCCACATTCCCACCAAGAGTGCACGAGGGTTCCCTTTTCTCCACATCCTTGCCAACACTTTTGTTGATTGGTGATAGCCATTCTGACAGATATGAGGTGATATCTCACTGTGATTTCAACTTGCATTTCTCTGATGATTAGTGATGTTGAGCATCCTTTCCTATGTCCACTGGCCATCTGTATGTCCTCTTTGGAGAGGTGTCTATTAAGGCCCTTTGCCCACTTCTTAATTGGATTAGCTGTTTGTTTTTTTGTGTGTTGAGTTTTATAAGTTCCTTATAAATTTTGGATACTAACCCCTTATCAGATGTATCTTTGGCGAATATGTTCTCCCACTCAGTGGGTTGTCTCTTCATTTGGTTGATGGTTTCCTTTCCTGTGCAAAATCTTTTTAGTTTGCTATAGTCCCATTTGCTTTTTTTTCTTTTGTTTCCCTTGCCCAAGGCAATATATCAGAAAAAATACTGTTACAAGAAATGTCTGAGGTTTTATTGCCTATGTTTTCTTCTAGATTTGTATGGTTTTGAGTCTAACATTTAAGTCTTTAATCCATTTTGAATTTATTTTTGGTTATGGTATAAGAAAGTGGTCTAATTTCATTTTTTTTGCAGGTACCAGAACTCATATGCTGAGGCGAACCATATGAGTTCTCAAAAGCTGAAAACTGTCTCTTGCTGTGGTTAGAGAGAGAGATAATGACAGAAGAAAGGTCACAGAGATGTGATGCAAGAAGAACCTGATCCACCATTGTTGGCATTGAAGATGGAAGGAAGAGACCATAAGCCACGGAATGCAAGAGGATTCTAGAAGTCCGAAAATATGAGAAAATAGACTCTCCCTTAAGACCTCCAGAAACATACAGAGCTTGGCTCACACCATGATTTTAGTTAAGTGAAATACTTGTATCAGATCTCTGACCTAAAGAAATTAAAGATAATAAACTTTTGTTTTTCTAAGCTATTATATTTATGGTAATGGGTTACAACAGCAATAGAAAACTAATATAGTGGTAATGTCAGTTTTCATCCAAGACTGGTTGAGGCAGATTTACTGTTAAGTTAATAAGAAATTTCAGCTTCAAAGCCTCTTGCTTGCATAGGATGTTTTTTTCAAGGGCTTGAATCTAACTTTATATTTGTAATTTGCATTATTTTTAAAAAGGACCAACTTCAGATCCGACAAAACCTAGATCTATCCCTTGGAGACTGCTAAAAATAATATTAGAGGAATTTCTCCTGTAGGTATACACCCAAATTCCAAAGGTTCACAACATCTTCTGAAATTAATGGTGGGTGGGTGGGGGGGATCTCTTAGAATTTATGTGGCTATGGTTCCATGAGGAGAGAAAGCCTTGGGGGGAAAAAACAAGCAAGATGGGAAGTTAACTTCAGAAAATATTTTAGGCAAACTAAAATTAATGATTTCAAAAAAATTCTACTGAATTATTACAAGGAAATCACCTAAGCAGAAGAGACATATATAAAATGATTATATCCAGAATTAGACTTATATATACACAATGATAAAGAGAGTTTATTTTATTTCCAAGTGTTTCAAATTTCAGGGGGGAAAAATGATATTTTGGGGTCACTTCTTGAAAGAAACATCTCTAGTCATATCATAGAGAGGTTGAGACTTAATATTAATTCCCAATAAATAATGAATAAATTAGAAACTGCCTTGATGTGAGTGTTACTTTTTCTTAACTATTTGGTTGTTCCAACTCATTTCAAGTCAACAGGCATTGTTTCTTGGACAGCAGCACGGATTGCCACTGGAGGTCAGTCTTGGGCTTTCTCTCAGGTCATCAAAACCCCAATAAAAGACTAGAAAGGGAGGTGAAGGCCAACTAGCATAGTCCAAATGTCTCATGTTACAGAGGAAGATACTAAAGCTCCAAGGGACTAAAGAAATGCCTGGCTTAGAAGGGATTCACTACAGTTTCAGTCCACACTATTAATTGATTTTTACAATCTGTGTGTGTTAAAGGCACATCCATTCTATTTATAATATATCTTAAATTAAGAATAGGCAAATATCCCGTACAGAAGAATCCCAAATGGTTTATGTAGATACTCCCCACTCAACATCAGACACATCCAAATTAAAGAACATACTAAAAAATGCCTGACCAGTACTCCTCAAAACTGTTACAGTCAGCAAGAACAAGGAAAGTGTGAGAAACTATCATAGTCTAGAGAAGCCTATGAAAACATAACAACTAAATGTAATGGAGTGTATCCTCGATGGGATCCTGGAACAGAAAAGTGACATTAGTAAAATGTTCTTTGTAAAAAATAAGGAAAAATAAACACAGACTTTAGTTAATACTATGTATCAATATTAGTTCATTAGTTGTGATAAATGTGCTATACACTTAATGCAAGATGTTAATAACTGAGAAAACTGAGTGCAGGGCATATGGAAAATTTTGACACTTTTCTGTAGATATAAAATGATTCTAAAATAAAAAAATATTTTTAAAAATCTGTATATTTTAAAAATCAGTAAAACCTTCAAGCAACTTATTAGTATCTGGATCTCCCTTTTGTTTTGGCAGCAAGGAATTTAAGAGCCCAATCTGAGGTTCATGACTTATAGCCTGAATTTATGTTGTTTTGTTTCTCTGGTCTTAATTTTTGGAAACCTTTATATTTTACCATTATTTGTATGAATCTTTGTAGATTCAAAACTATATATACTAGGTAAAAATTAAATTTGAGTAGAATAAGCAGCTTCCTTATCTCAAAATGTTAAGTGCTGTACCATCCCTTAATAGATGTTCTTACACCCTATTTCATGGAATAAGAAATCATCAAATGGGTAACCCCCCCCCAATTCCCATTACTAAACTCTTGAATCTACTTAGATCTGTGATCATCCTCTCATTTTTCCCTTCTGATACATTAGAAGAGGTGTCCTTCATCCCACTGTCAACCCCTCTGCCTTTTATTCATGGGATATTATTTTCTCACAGTTTTAGGAATGTTACACTCTTGATTTTTACTTTTTATCCCAATATACTTCAGCATCTCTTACAAGTGAAGCCTTCCCACTGACATTTAAACATGCTTGTCTTTTCTATATTTAAAAATAAAATCAATAAACCTTTAAAAAGACAACAGCCCAGATGACATTTTTATTTGGGGGCAGAAATAAAATACTGAGTGGTTAAGAGTTCCAGAAAGTGCAAAGTGCAGGAAGAAGACCCATTCTGTGGCCTTCGAATGCAGTAATAGCTGAAGCCTATAACCAAACATGATGCAGCAGAAGCGTCATTGCCCTTTGCCACCCAATTTAGAACCGCGGGGAAAAGAATGATCTGGAGCACTATCTTTCCTTCCACACATGCAGAGATGCACCAGCTCACTTATATCTTTATTCAGAAAGTATAATAATGAATTACTTAGAGTCTACTGTCCTAGGGCTTTCTTCCTTATATACATCCTCTAAAGCCAATGTGGAGTTAGTTCATTATTGGTTTTCCTCCTCTTCTTCCCTAAAACAGGGCTTTAGTTCAGGCTTTCATTTTCTGGATTTTACTGCTAGAGCTTCCAGGGGTCTTCCTACCTAATGATCTGCCCCTATTCCCACAGTGAATTTGACCATGTCACGCTCTTGTGTTAGATCTTTCAATGGCTTACTACTGCAATTCAGTAAAAGGTAAATTTTATATGAGAACAATTACATTTATGTTAATATATTATATTAATTTTTGTTCAATCAGCCCTATAAACAACCACACCCATACCAGTTAGGTCACTGAACTACCTCAAACAGCTCTTTTAACCAATACATTCTTCATGGGGAACGGGGCCTGATTTTGATACTTATTAGCTACATAACCTTGGGCACGTTATGGGACTTTTGGGAGACTTCAGTTTCCATATCTGTGCGATCTGAGGAAAAAAGCCCCCGACTCAAGGGGCTATTATGAGGACTAAAGAAATTTAGCTCAATAAAACACTTAGACCATCTGGCACATAGTGAGTACCCAATAAGTGTTAGCTATAGATTCTGGGAAGCTACTTCAGTAACAGACACTCTGACATTAGTGGAAATCACTATCGGCAGTGGACTTTTGAGTCTTCTAAAGGTGCATTACTGAATGGGCCAATTTTTAGAAAGAAAGGTGGAAAGCACCTATGGCACATTTGCTGAATACCAGGAATCTTAAAAGTGTAGAAGGAAGACTAGTTGGTTTAGGCTTCGGTGTTTATTTTATATACCTCTATACTCTGTGAGAAGATTTTTAGTCATTTGCTGCAGCAAACCTTTGATGAAGAGCCAAAGGTCTAGAAATAAGCAATTTAAAAATGTGTGAAATCTTAGATGAGAATTATGTACATTCCCATGGTTCTGGTGTTAATATATTTTAAAGTTGATTCTTTTATGCAGTAGCAACTGAAAGCCCAGAAGTTTGCTTGTCAGATAGGAGAGCAAGCAAACCCTGAACCCTCAGTTACTTTGGACAGTCAGATCATTTACCATATTTTTATTCAGAACAGATAATAAGGAATTCATTATAACCTATTTTTCTAGAGCTTTCCTCCTTACATACAATTTTTGTAGATGATAAGGAATACGGTATTAAAAGACAGCACTGGAAATTTGAGAAAAATATGTGAGCAAGGAGCAGTTACTGAAGAAAGAGTTCAAGGTCAGAGAGAAGACTTATAACCTCGGATGAACTATAAACATAGAACAGTAACTTTACGGCTGATTCGGTGTGGGTTGCAGACCTGGACCTTTGCTCAGTGTTCCAGCTCCTGTACTTTATTCCTTCCTGGATTCCTTGCTGGATTCACTATATCCTCTGGGGCTAGGATACTTTGATTTCCCTTGCTCAGTTCCTTCTGAAAGCTGAAGACCAGAAGGTAATGGTGGCTGGTAATTTAACCAACAACAACAAAAGTGGATACTTAAACAATACTGGAAGACAGAGAATGCTAAAAAGGTTCGACAGAAATGAGCTGAAACACTGGATACACCTTTACTAAGTAGGCAAATAATTTACAGAACATGCGATACATTTGACGAAACTGGGTCCATCTATAATGCTCCAAAAAGTGGTTGACTGGTCAGTATTACCACGGGTAAATGAAATGTTAGTGAGTCAGGCATTTATGAAGAGTCCCCCAAGAAACCAAACAAAGAACTTCTTTTGAGTTAGACATTTCCCATAGATCTTTGAGTTATCTAATGCAACATTTAGGTTTTAAAATGTATTGGCCAGCCCGGCCGGTGTGGCTCAGTGGATTGAGCGTCATCCCATGGACTGAGAGGTCTCGGTTTGATTCCTGGTCAGGGCACATGCCCGGGTTGCAGGTTCCATCCCCAGGAGGGGGCGTGCAGGAGAGAGACAATTGATGCTTCTCTCTGACACTGATGCTTCTATCTCTCTCTCCTTTCCTCTCTCTCTAAAAAATCAATAAAAACATATTTAAAAAATAAAATAAAATATATTGGCCAAGATTGCTTCACAGGTTATTAGAGGATGACCCTGACTGCCATTTACAACTCTGTGAAGTGGTTCTGAATGAAGAAAGACAAAGTAATGGCATCATTGATAAAATTACGTGGTCCAACAAAGTTCACTTTAAACTTCCAGGTGCTGTAAATTGGCACAATGTGTCTATTATTCAAGAGAAATTCCCCATGTAGCGATAGAAGGACAGCTGAAGCAGCCGGGGATTACAGTTTGGGCAGGTCTTTCATGTAAAGGGGTACTTGGATCTATTTTTTCCTTACAACTGTTACACATGACCTGTATCTTAACATGCTGAGGGACACTGTTTTACCACAATTACGGAGACAGCATGATAATGATGACTACTTCTTTCTACAAAATGGAGCTTCTCTACACTATACCATAAACGTGTGTGAGTTTCTGGATGAACAATTATTCAACAGGTGGATAGGTAGACCAGGGCCAGTGGAATAGCCACCATGATCACCAGACCTCACTCCAATGGACTTCTTTTGGGGTATTGTCAAAGATACAGTCTTTTCACAAAAACCACATACAGTGGATATGATTCGCTGCATAAGAGAGGCATGACAAGAAATTGATGACAATAAAGAACTCTGTGTCAAAGTGTGCTCGACTATAGCAAGCAGACTACAAGAATATGTAAATAGTAAAGGCTGGCAAATTGAACACTTACAAGCTTGTATCTAAGTGCACTGTGCCATTGTGACATTCTTTTGAGTTAATAAAGTTATTGTAATAAAAAATAAGTAAACATAAAAGAACAGATGGGGAGAACAACAGATGAGAGGGGACAGTAGCCTTGAAAGGACAGGAGCTGACTGAAGATGAAGGCGTACCTGGACTGACCAGCCTGACTGCAATATTCTAAAAAATGTAATTTTATCATGCTTCATCAACAGTAGGACATAGTGCTCTATGTAGTTCGCAATACTTTAGATAGTTGTAGAGAAGCCAAATACAATAAATAATAGCAGAAAGTCTGGGGAAATAAAAACCTTACTTTGGTGGAAATATCCATTACTTTAGAAATTTGAAGAAACACTAAGTACTGAGTATTTTATGATGGCTAAAATAAATTTCTTGTAAATAAAATTTTGCTTAAAAACATCATTTTTAGCTATTACAAAGAGAGTATAAAAATAGGTCCCAAGCATGCGTGGGACAGGTTACCCAGTGAGTCATTACCAGAGACTGAAATGAAAGGAAAGCTAAGGAAATGCCTAAAACCAAGTGGTTACAGGGAGGAAGAGGAGGAGGAGGAGGAGGAGGAGGAGGAGGAGGAGGAGGAGGAGGAGGAGGAAGAGGAGGAGGAGGAGGAGGAGGAGGAAGGAGAAAAGGCAAAGGAAAAAATACTCAATTAGTGTTATAAATTGTTCTCGTTCTCCTCCAGGATATGTAGTGTGTGGATCAAAGAACTCCCACCTTCAGATCCCCAATGATGTGGTTCCATTCTTTGCCCCTAAAATATGGTTTCTATTTTGCTACAAAAATTTTATTTACTCTAAAACACTGAATCAAAAATGAGCATGTGTTACTCCTTACATACACTACCTCTGTAAGTAGGCTTAATAAGATAATTGCTTACTATTTAGGAATAAGAGAGTAATTACTGCAGCCAAGTAAACATAACTCAGGGCAATAATGTTAGTCCTCTCAACCTTCTCTTTAGTCAATCTTAAAACTGTGTTATTTTTTTTTAAAAGAAGAATTGTAGGAAAAAAATGGGTGATATTATATTGAATGTAATATATTCTATTATATTAGCATAGACAAAAATACAACGATGTTATTATTTCAACACATACCTACTCTCAATGTGTGAGTTCATCTGACAGGTTCAGCCTAAAATGGATCTGAGCTTTGAATCACACCTGTTGAAGTCATTCTCTAGTTCAATTAACTTCAGCTCCTCTGTGTTCCTACTTACTTAAAACATTTCAGTCTAGTATTTAAAGCCCTCCACAATATGTACCCAACCTGTCTCCATGAAAGATACGGTGAAACATCAATTTCTTCCAATTCTTTTGATGTGTGTTATATACATCTTATCTCTTCTATTTCAAAGAACAGAAATAGGAATACCTATGAATTAAGGAATCCATGTATTAATTCATAGTACAAGCATTTATTCAGCATCAAATTCTATGGTGCGCTCAGCACTTTCTCTGGGTTTTACAAATACTGTAAAAGTGTCTGTATCAGTGAGGACTGAGTTTGGCCTCATGTAATAGGAAGCCAAATATTAGTGGCTTAAACCATTTATGTTTATTTTCTTCTTATAACCTAAAGTCCAGGGCTGGTTGTAGAGGCTCCGTGATGTCACTCACATCTCAGGATCATTTTACCTGCCCACGATGCTATTTGTAGTGTGTGGCTTTTATCCTCATGTTTGTAATCACATGGTAACAAGTGGCCGGTCACTTCCATTGTCATTATTCCAAGGAGAAAAAGAAAGTCAAGATTCCCAGAAATCTGTAGAACACTTCCCTTTATATCTCACAGACTAGAACTGTGTCAATGGAGTCAGATGATGTCAAATTTCTTTCTCCACCTTTAAGTTTTGTTTATTTCTATGAGTTCAGTTCCTCTTCTTAACACAGACACGTTTTCTTTGTGTGATAGTAGTGAAGGAGAAGAGTGTGGCATGGTCAAAGACAGGTCCAGTATGACAACATCTGAACATAATGATCCACAGGAAAGAGTTTGTTTTTTTCACTGTATTCATATGAAACACTGCCCTTGCCTATGTAGTGTGCCTATATCTGAACCAATTACTGGGTCAAAAGGATGGAGTACTATGATTGGCCAGGCTTCTGTCTCATGTCTACCCTGTAGTAGGAATTCCCATCAAAACTACATAGAATAGGAGAATGTTATCTAGTCAAAGGAAGGGGAGTTCTATTATCAGATGAAGAGGACTAGAAGTACTGGGTAAAGATAGTATTTGTCCCTACAGCAGCACTGAACGATTTGCAAGCTAATGTTATTTCTGCCATGTTATGTTGTATGGAACTTTCAGGTGTAATTGAGAATATGTTCTAAGTAGTGAAGAGAGCCAATGTTATTTTCTGAGGAATATTCTAGCTTTGGCTACCAGGTAACCCTGAAGTCTCTGTTACCTGGCTGTTAGTTGTACCCCAATATTCTTTTTTTTTTAATTTTTTTTTCTTATCCTCACCCGAGGACATTTTTCCATTTTTTTGTTTAGATAGAGTGGGAGGGAGAGAGAGGAAGAGAGAGAGAGAGAGAAACATCGACGTGAAAGGGACACATTGAGTGGCTGCCTCCCACATGACCCAACCAGGGCTGGGGACAAACTGCAACAAAGGTACATGCCCTTAGCGGGAACCGAACCCGGGTCTCTCTGGACCACAGGCCGACGCTCTAACTGCTGAGCCAAACCGGCCAGGGCATACCCCAATATTCTTTATCTCTTTCCTTCACAGTAAAATAATTTTTAGCAGGGCAAACATGGCCGTGTATTAGAAAGACTGCCTTTCTCAGCCTCCCTTGGAACTAGGTATGACCACATGGAAAATGAATGTAACTGATATATGCAATTAGTCGTGCGTGTGTGTGTGTGTGTGTGTGTGTGTGTGTGTGTGTATAACTAGGTTGTACAGATCTGGCTCCAATTATTTGTTTATTATTGTCTATCTTCCTCACTAAATATATGAACACTAGAGTATGAAAGCAGAAACTTTATCTCTTTGGTCTAATTCTGTACCCCTAGCATCCATAATAGTGTTTGACTCATAGGAAGGGTTCAATATTTATGGAGTAAATAAGTAGGTCACTCTTTTCTGCCTATTTGGTTTCAACTTCTCCATGAAGCTAGACCTCTGATAACCTCAGCCTAAAGTCTTCTCTTCCAATTCTGAATAGTTCTTACAGCACAAATTTTCTATAGAACATATTTATCACTCTTCATTTGCTGCTCTGAGTTCTTAGTTATAAACTCATTTGTCTATGCTTTATTTCTCAACCAGATTATAAAATGCTAGAGGGCAAGCACCAAAGTGTACTTATTTTTCATACCTCTCTCAGTCTATAGCCAGTGTATCTGGCCCTCAGTGAATACTGACTAAGAAAGTGCCTTAAGAAAACAATACATTCACTAGATTTCTGGTAAAGAAGTCTACATGGGATAAACATTAGCAAGGCTAGAAAATTAAATATCTTATTATGTTCTTGATATTTAGCATCTACCTTGAGGTAACTATGACATGTTTCTCTCTAAGCATAAGCTAGTTTATCAAGAGAAAATTATACTATTTTAACATTTACAAGGCCTACTAAAATTGACACAGATGTAATAGTTCAATGTACCCAATAAGCTCTTCCCTTGGAGAGTATGAGCAGTGAAATACTTCATATCTTTTCCAGGTCTAGATTTTAAGATATTAAGGTAGTTCCTCACAGGCCCTCTTGTCCATTTCTGGCTCTGTCTGAATGTATATTTTATTAGAGCCTGTGTTTATAACCTGGTTACAAGTAGTCAATCCAGGTGCCTCTGAAGGGAAAGAAATTCTCAGCATAGCAATATTTATGGAAAGTCGCCATATCTACATCACTCAAAATTCCCAATTACTTTTCTAAATACAGAAACTTATACCCACTGATATGGCCCTTCCCATTTGTACCTACCTTAAGATAGAAAGCATAGAGATAGACCAGAACATCAGCATCCTCTCTCATACCAGTCTCAGTTCACGCTTTCAAACCCTACCTACACTCACTCACGTGAGTTCACAGGGTACAGTTTGCCTCTATTTCTCTCATCTTACCTGAAGTTCTACTTCAAAAAAATTCTGCTACTACACCACCACTCATAGTCCCTTCCCCTCTTCTTCATTCTAAAGTTCTTAGTTCTAATTATATCTAGCAATCTTTAGGTTGATCAAGTGTGCCATGCAAGCATTTTTAACTATCAACTAAAAACCAAGAATGTCCATTCCTTACTAAGGCACAAGTCCAAAGCAGATTATTTCCAATCTAAAATAATAATAATAAAATAGTAATAATAACACCAAAAAATAATCACCACCACTCCATAAGGCATATACTCAATCACAATTCACAGCAAGAGTCCAATATACTATATTTTATAGCAAGCTAGAAAAACACCCAAGTAAACTGTATTAGGCACATATAATAAACCCTATTACAATTTTTTATATTATTATACTCTTTCTGTATGGAGACTCAAATAGTTAAAATTTTTAAATAGTAGGAAAAAATATTGGCAATTTTACTAACTTATATTCATAGAAGAAAAAAAAACCTTTTTTACTTGTTACCTTCTAATTTCTCTATTGACATTAACCTAAAAAAATCAATCTTCTCTCCTCTGGCTCTTTGTGCCAAGTGTGTAGCAGGGCTGCAGAACCACCAGTGCAGAATGGAGAAGGCAGAAAGAAGACTATAGGAAAATGGTTCCAAGGGAAAAACAGATGTGACATTATTTTATAAGTTTCAAAATGTGAAAAGTTAAATTTCCAAGCATTATGTAGAATCACTGGTAGGAGTTGGGGATGGGTAGAGAGAAGTAGAGATTTGGAAAAAAAAAAAAAAAAAAAAAAAGAGCAAATAAAAAAAATGTGGCAATTGTTAACTTCAGAAAAAAAAAACAAGAGTATCAAGACAGGAAATATAATTATATATTACTTTATTCGACAATGAACAATACTTTCAAAGTAGTTATAATGCTTTCCCTTCTTACAAGGTAATCTTGGTCAATTTGTATTGACTTAAAAATATGACATAAGAATATTTGGAAGATGGAAGAGTGGATGGGAAGTGTAAAAGAGATGGGATCCTCATCTACAATAAATAGCAAGTGAATAGGTAATATTAAAATCAGTAAATCAAGAGATGGTAGTCTATTCATTTTATTCAGCAATATGGAGATAAATGGCTTATAGGGTTAAAAGTGGCTATGCAGGATAAGGTGAGGGTATCAGGGGACTGGCACTATTTTGATATATTTAGTTTAACAGCTTTTGGTTAACATTCATGTATTACTTTGATAAAAATAACATTACTTTACAAAAATATAAAGTAACCATTTCAAATTGACAGGCTAGTTTTAGTATCTTATCTATATTGTTTATGATTTTACAGATTTCAGAAAGATTGCTCAGCTTTTGTCTTCTCAGTTTAAGTTACTCTAATACTTTTATTTTACTTTATTTTTCATTTTTACTTTTTTAAATCCTCACCCGAGGATATTTTTCTATTTATCTTCAGACAGAATGTGTGTGTGTGTGAGTGAGAGAGAGAGAGACAGAGAGACAGACAGAGACATCGATGTGAGAGAGACACGTCGACTGGTTGCCTCTTGCACGGCCCTGACCAGGGCCAGGGACCTAACCACAACCGAGGTTCCGAGGTACATGCCCTTGACCAGAATCGAACCTGCGACTCTTCGGTCCGAGGGCCAATGCTCCAATCGCTGAGCCAAACTGGCCAGGGCTCACCTTACTACTTTTAAATTCTATACAAATTACCTTTCTTTATGGTGTATTTTTGTGTGTGACTGAAACTGAAATAAAATAAAAGTAGGATTTCTTGTTTGTTCTGTTTTTGAACAATTCCTTATAATACTCTGTATACTGAGAGCTTTAGGAAATCTTACAATACTTTTTAGTTGTCCTTTCTTATCATAAAAATGGCCTGTATTATTACCCCATAAACAGACATGCACAAATTAAAATCTTTAACTCTTTGTTTATTCACATTCTCTTTCAAATGTTTCCTGACATTTATTGGTACATGCAACTAAACTATCTCCCTTGTTAATTCTTATTGCATAAATTTATGATTAATAACCACTTTAATATAATTGGGTCTTTATGGGACCAAGACCACCTTGAAAGAAGGGAAAGCATCCTAGAAAGGGTACTGTATCAATCACCAAAGCATCACCTCGTGCAGAGTCCATTTTTTAGAGCAAAAATATTGGAAAAGTTTTGATCAATGTTGGAGGCAATTTGCCTAAACCATCAGTTAGTCAATTATTACCTAGAGTACTTCCTCTTTTAGCTATGCATATGAAAGCTTCATCATGAGTTAGTTTTTCATATAATTAAAATTAATATTAAAATCAGTTCTAGTAATATTCCTTAGATTGTTTCATTGTTTTTCTATTTCCAAAAATTTGTCCATCTTTCTTCCTCTTTGTTTAACGTTTGGATATGTTTCCTCTACTAACAAAAATCCCCCTACCACATTCTTGAATAAGTTTAAAAATTAATCTTTCAAATGAAACCTTGTAAAAGATTGTCTAAAAATATTAATACCATCCATCAGTTGGTGAGCTTAGAACAGATATGACATTTGCTTGTCTGTAATTCATGGGGTTCTTTCTAGAGTCCTGATCAATGGAATTTCCATTATTAATCCAACATTTTTATGAAATAGTAATTGTTTATAATGACATGATACACATTTTTAACAAATTCATACTCCTTCCTCCACTTCCCCAATAACTCAGCCATATTCAATTTTCCTATTTGTTTAATTCTCCAAAAGATTTCTTTATCCTCACCTGAGCATATGTTTTTACTAATTTTAGTGAGAGAGAGAGAAAACATTAATGTGAGAGAGAAACATCAATCCATTGCCTCCCATAGGCACTCTGACTAGAGATCAAACTCACAACCTAGGTATGTGCCCTAACTGGGAATCAAACCCACAACCTTTTGGTACAGGATGCTGCTCCAACCCACTGAGCAACCAAGGCAGGGCTCAGAAGTAATTTTTAAAAATTATAATTGTGTGGTTGTTTTAAAGGTCACCAGGTCTTTCAAAATATTAATATATTGTGATTATTATAAGCAGTGTATTCTATGTAGCTAAAACATCTTTATGCTCTTAAACTATTGGATGTGAGTTGTGCTAATCATTTATGAATAGAAAAATATTCTATTTCACTGAAGGTCTTTTTTTTTAACATTGAAATTTTCATAGACATATTCCACTGAGGCTGGGGACAGGGTCAAAATTGTTCTCCTTCATTAGAGCCTATACTTTTTTCTTTTTAAATTTTGGTAAAATACACATAAAATAAAACATACAATTTTAACCACTTTTCAGTGTACTATCTGTATTGTATTTCAATACATTGTCTGTACTTTTAACATTATCTCCAAGAAGGAACATAGGTCCACAGACACATTTTTAAAACAGCAAAAATAGTACCTAGTTCACTTATGGAACTGTGAGAGAAGACTCAACAGTCAGGTAAGTGTTGTTACTAATTTAACTGAATGTCCTTTTATTTACTGAAATTAGATCCTACTAATAGGCATTAGAGGTAGACAGGTAAATAGTTAAGAATCAATTTGCTAAGTTGTATAAATTCCTAAAACACATCAGTGACCTATGAGCTAGATTTCACTGATGTGAGACATTCAGAAAATTGGCACAAAAAATATAGGAATGTAAATAGTGTCCTCACTAGCTTGCTTCAAGCACTTCATCAAAAATGCCCTGGGGAAATATTTTTTGCTCTGCTTATTTTCATGTCATATAATTATATTCTTATGGATTGTCTATCATATTGAAAAAAGTCAAGAGATTATATATAGCTGTATAGACTTTTTTAAAAAGATAATAAGCAAACAGAAATCACAGATGATAAAAAATGATCTGATTAGAGAATCTCCACTTATGAAATTTAAAAGCTTTATCATTTAAAAAAATTTAAATAAAGAAGATTGAGAGCCCTGGCTGGTTTACTCAGCGGTTAGAGAGTTGGCCTGCAGACCAATTAGTCACGGGTTTGATTCCGGTCAAGGGCATATACCTTGGTTGCAATTTGTCCCCGGTCCTGGTCAGGTGGTGTGGGAGGTAATCAGTTGATGTGTCTCTCTCACATCAATGTTTCTCTCTCCCCACCCCCTCCCACTCTGTCTGATGATAAATAGAAAAATATCCTCGGGTGAGGATTAAAAAAAAAAAAAGGAAGATTGAGAGACTAATGTAATATTTATAGTATATGAATTGTGGCAGAATGCAAAGAGCACAGACTTAAAAGACCTAAATTCAAACCTCAGAACCACCATTTACTGCTATATGTGTGACATCAGTAGGTTCCTCACTGTCTTTGAGCCCCAAGATCCCAATCTATAAAATGGTGATAATGCCCCTCTCTACCTCAGAGAGTGGTTGTGATAATGTGCTTGAGGACACACGGGTTCACTTACACCGAAATACCTGGCACACAGCCTAGCATCAAGTGGCTCTCAGTGAATATCTCTTCCTTCCTTCTTCTGAATAAATAGAACTTAGAGCCTTCTGCATAACACATGACAAAAATAATGTCTTTTTCATAGACAAACGGTTTCTTCACTTGAGTTTTTATAGATGATTTACTCTAAGCATAGATATGATCATAGAAGTATGGAAACAAAAGCAAAGAAAACATATCTTGAGAAGCATCTAACAAGCAGCTTTCTTTGTTTCACAGGGACATGCTTTGTGGTTACAATGCCGGGTTCCAATGAACACCAGATCAGAATTAAAATTCTAGGCAGACATTCAACTTTTATGATTGTGTCCATTCTTCACTGAGCATGGGAAACGAACGCTTCAGAAGTTATTTATTGAAGATATTCCCATAGTACTCCTACAAAGTTCACTTCCAAAAGAGGCCCTATCTCTTTAATGTATCTGAGTAAGTAGAAAACTATACCAGGTTTCTTGCATTGTACTTTAAAAACTGCAACAGGGTAATAAAATCATGTTTTTTAACAGAGGCTTTTCTGAGGCTTAGGCCACAGCAATTTTGTAAAGATGCATGATAAATTATAGGAAAGGAGACCAAACAAATTTCAAAAGTAAAGAACACCAATCCAGAATGATTTATGACCACATTTTGAATAAAATTAAGTGTAGAATAATTAGCAGAAAGTATTTAATTTAGTTTTCCTATTATGAATGTAAAGTTGGCCCAAATGCAGTATGCCTAATCAAAATCAGGTAATAGTTACCTCTGTGGCCTTGCTTGATGGTTCCAGTCCAGTCATATTTGCTACTATTAACTGATGTAAGAGTTGAACTTGAGCCACACTTAGGAAGAAATCCAGGTTTGTGGTTATATTCACTTCCAAAGAATGGCCACACACTAAAATCTCCTGGAGGAAAAAAAAAAAGGTTGAATACAGATAAAGAAACATGATAGCCATTAGATGATAATTCATCATTCTTACTTATTTGACCTTTACTACATTGATGAATTCTCATGGGACTCAAGTTCATTTGTTAATGAGAATAGCAGAAATGGTGAACACAGCCACTCGACACAGTTTAATGGATTAATTTAATAAACATTTATGAGGGCCTGCTGCGTGCCAAGTTGTGCGCTAGTTATAGGGCAACAAACTAACAAAAAGAATTTTCACCATTCATATACATTTGTTTTTTTCATATCTCAAACTATCATTGTTTCAATGTGATGATAGAATTATTTAGTATAGTCTTGTTCATTCATTCAAACCAACAAATATTTACTTAGCACCTCCTAATTACCATGCACACTACTGGAGCTCTTGGAATATCACAAATCAGGTTGACCTTGAAGGGCTCTTGAGGTTACAATCTGGTTGAGCAGACAGATGTAAACAGGCAATTGCAGGCAGGCAATTACAATCACAAGTGGTATGGTCTGAGCACTCTCCAAAGGATACATTCCAAATGATTTATAACAAAATACAGTTCTGAAGCCAAAAATAGTGAGACTAATTAATTTAACTTCTTCAAACTGCTAAAATCTTGGCAGCATCAGGTAGGTGTCCACTCCTTGACTGGTGCTGTTCTGCATAACTAAGTCACTTGAACATTCATTGCTGGAAAACCATTCAGAGAAGGAAAACAGAAATGAAAACAATCCAGAAGCTTCACTTAACAAGCAGAAGTCCTGCCCCTTGTCATGAAGTGCATGTGGACAATGTTCACATGCTTGGAAATGTCCAACAAACCTTCTCCATATTGGTGTCATCCAAGGAAATGGATTTAAGACTTATGACTGGTCCAAATACAAACTAAACAGCTTAGAGCAGGTTTTAATAAAGTCATAAAGAATAGTATGTCAAAAATCATTATCCTTTTTTTTAATTTTTATTAAAAGACTTTTCCCCCACAAATTCCTTGTGTTTACTCATTATAGTTAGAACTCTTATTTTATTCCTCAGGTAATGATGAAAAGGAATATATTCATGTATTTTAAACCAATTGTGTTACTAAGTAACTTTAAGATATTAGTAGATTTAACTTTTATATAACTTCTTTGGATATATAAGACACTATACTAACCTAACTTTCCCTTAGGGCTATTATAAACATCAAATAAGGTAACATATACAAAAATATTGTTTTTAAAAATTTAGAGAAGGAATGTAAAGTTATATTAGCTTAGATTATTATATT
Source organism: Tadarida brasiliensis (assembly GCA_030848825.1). Taxonomy (NCBI): domain Eukaryota; kingdom Metazoa; phylum Chordata; class Mammalia; order Chiroptera; family Molossidae; genus Tadarida; species Tadarida brasiliensis. Next base: position 40,390,570 of record CM061272.1, on the reverse strand, counting down.
TAATTTGAACCTAATTTTTTGGAACTTTTCGTAAGAATGGCCTATAACTGATTGAAAAATTTATAAAGTTTTTAGTATAACATAGTTGTATGAAGAACTGCTTTCTTTTTTTATTGTGGTTTACATTCAATATTATTTTGTATTAGTTTCAGGTGTACAGCACAGTGGTCAGATAATTTTACACTTCACATAGTGCTCCCTGCAATATTTCCAGTACACACCTGGCATCATACATAGTTACTACAATGTTACTGACTATATTTCCTATGCTGTACTTTACATCCCCATGACTACTTTGTACCTATCAATTTGTATCTCTTAATCCCTTCACCTTTTTCAACTAGTCTCTCAATACCCACCCCCCACCCCCATTCTGGCAACTATCAGTCTGCTCTCTGTATAAATGAGTCTGTTTCAATTCTGTTTGTTTATTTTATTTTTTTAGATTCCACTTATAAGTATAATCATATAGTGTTTGTCTTTCTCTAAATGACTTATTTCACTTAGCATAATACTCTCCAGGTTCATCCATGCTGTCGCAAAGGGTAGATTTCCTCCTTTTTTCATGGCTGAGTACTATTTCAAAGTGTGAATGTACCACAGCTTTTTTTATCTACTCATCTACTGATGGTCTACTGGCCATCTGTATGTCTTCTTTGGAGAAGTGTCTATTCAGGTCCTCTACCTATTTTCTAATTGGATTGTTTTTTGGTGTTGAGATGTATGAGTTCTTCATACATTTTAGATATTAACCCCTAATCAATGTACCATTGGCGAATATGTTCTCCCATTCAGTGGGGTGTCTTTTCGTTTTGTTGATGGTTTCCTTTGCTGTGCAAAATCTTTTTAGTTTGATTTGGTCCCATTTGTTTATTTTTTTCTCCTGTTTCCCTTGTCCAAGGAGATTTATCAGGAAAAATAAGAAAAATGTCAGCGAGTTTATTCCCTATGTTTTCTGCTAGGATTTTAATGGTTTTATTACTTACATTTAAACATTTAACCCTTTTGAGTTTATTCTTGTGTATGGTATAAGTTGGTGGTCTAGTTTCACTTTTTACATGTACCTGTCCAATTCTCCCAACACCATTTATTGAAAAGACTGTCTTTATCCCATTGCATATTCTTACCTCCTTTGTCAAATATTAACTGACCATAAAGGTCTAGGATTATTTCTGTGCTTTCTATTCTGTTCCATTGATCTATATGCCTGTTCTTGTGCCAATACCATGCTGTTTTGATTACCATGGCCTTGTAGTATAGTTCTTCTTTCTCAAGATTGCTGAGGCTATTCAGGGTTCTTTTGTGGTTCCATATAAATTTTCATAATATCTGTCCTATGAAGAGCTTTTTTTTTTTTTTTTAAGTTATGATGAATCATATTATTATTACATTTTTAATCTAGGCATGGAGTCATTGATACATAGTGATCAGGCTTGATACCTGGATCCACCAATAAATGGCTAATAACATGGGTTAAGTAACTTAATCTCTTTTGCTCTGTTTACACATCCATAAAATATGGATACTAATAATACCTATCTCATAAGGATATTGTGAAGACTAAATAAAGTAATCCAAGGAGAACTCTCTATATAATGTAATCCATGTGAGAACTCTTAAATTATCTGTCAGTATTATTTTTGCTTTAATTAGAAAAAGGTTGTACAAGTTGTGTACAGTCTGAAGCCAGACTAGTTGGGTTCATAGCATGCTCAGCTACTTACTACTTGTGATAATTTGGACAAGTGATTTGGGTTCATCTTTTTATGCTTCAGTTTTCCCATCTATAAAATGATAATAATACCAGAAGCAAATTGGAGAAGGATTATTGTGAGGATTAAGTGAGTTACTACATAAAAGCAATAAGTGAACAGTACTAGAAAATAGCTGCAACAGTAACTTAGTAACAAGCTAATGTGACGACATTCTGTGCAGTGAAAATATGAAAACCCTTAACAGATAAAGAGGAACTGCTCTTGCCCGGCTGGTGTGGCTCAGTGGTTGAGCATCCACCCATGCACCAAGAGGTTGCCGATTCGATTCCCGGTCAGGGCACATGCCCAGGTTGTGGGCCCAATCCCCAGTGGGGGGCATGTAGGAGGTGGCCAATCAATGTTCTCTCTCATCAATGTTTCTATCTCTCTCTCCCTCTCCCTTTCTCTCTCTCTCTAAAAAAAAAAAATCAATAAAGAAAAAAAAATTTAAAAAAAAAAAAAAAAAAAAGAGGAACTGCTCTATTATTTAGACTAAAATGAGACCAAAATTAAGTTCTAACCTCAGTATGCATGTTTTCTGGAGAAATTATTTTGGTGAAAATGATGGCAGGTGCTCCAGTTATTCGGACAGAAAAATCTGTTAAAATGGGAGTCATAATTGCTCTTCTTTCTTGATGTCGTCTTATGCTAAAAAACAAAGTACAGAATATTTAGCCATTTCATTTTTTTTTCAAGAATAAGTTTCATTAAATTTGTAAAATTCTTTGTACTACAACACATATGACAAAATCATATTATTTTGGGAGTGTCTATTTATATATTTTATAGTCACAGTTCTGCAACTTCAGTACTTCAGAGTTATAAAGGATATAAAAAAATCAGAGATACTCAGATGTAATTAATCATTTAATATTAGTTGCATCTTAGCACCTTTCAAAAATTACTTTGTCTGTTTTTAATTCCTTTTGTTTTTACAAATAGTTTAGTATCTTTTTTGTTACCAATAATCTCACTGTTTTGTGATAACTTTTAATTCCTATTTTTAATATTTCTGAACTTCTAGTTGACAACTGCCATCCTAACAATCTCACTAGGTTCCCAAGCACGTTCTCTTAATCTTTGACCTCTTTTTTTAAGCTCTAAGAACCATCTGAGTTCACTGATTATTACTGCCTTTAAAGTTTGGGAAATTCTTTTCTGACTTTGATACTAAATGCTGCTTCACAACAATCCTGTATATAAAGTAAGGAGCATTATTGGCCCCATCTTACCTATAAGGAAAGGAGGTTCAGAGACTAGGCAAAGGCCACCCAGTGAGAACAAAGATTCCACAGTTGGGCACAGGAGCCAAGTTGGTATCAGAGCAGTATGTGGCCTCTATTTTAATTCTTCTTTATACATTCTCACTTTTGCTCTGTTATTTAGCATGATATTTCTACTCTATACTATAAATTGCTAATAATTTCAAATGAAGTATTGCATACATGGTAGAAGATGAAATTGGAAAACATAGAAACCAAAGCTTGTGCCAGTACAGATCTGCAGGTCCACTATTCATATTCTTAGTTTTCATTTTATGAAATAAGACAATATTATGCTTTACTAGCAAGCCACATCTCAAAAGTTCCTTGGAACCATTAATTTGTCTTCCTCAGAAATATGTTTCTATTATTTCTTGTATTATAAAATGATGAAGTTGAGATCAGAGATTGGCATGTTATCTCATGAAAAAACCCAGATAACCTCAAGTCTTTCTCCATGCTTTTCCAGTAGCGGAGTCTTGAGAGGACTAATATCTTTGCTTGAACTTCGCAATGGGCAAAGCTTTACATGGTGTCTGCCAAAAAAGAAAATTGGATCGTCTAGTTCTGTGACACATAGTACTAGATTTCAAGAAAGTCAATTTTAAAGAATTAAGATATCTGGTGGGGAGTGAATGGAAGCTACACAGACCATCTCCCAGGACCAAACTGGAATTACAACTAAAATAAAGACAAATCATCGGGAAAAAGCAACAGAAAAGCAGCATGCGAGGACCAAACAACCAGGGGCACTGAATCAATCCTGGTAGGCTCCTAATCAGATTATTTTGTATGCCCTGCAAAAAAATTTCTATAGTAGCAAGAGGAGAATTCAACCCCATTATCAAATTCATTATTGAGAACTTCTGATAATGAAAATACCACATATGGACAATAAAATAAATTTGTTTAAAACTATTAAAGATATTTAGGATGGAATAAAAACATGAATACAAAAACAAAGTGTTATCAAAAAAGGCAAAACAGATTTGAAAAACTACTAAGTAGAACTTCTAGAAATAAAAAATATAGTTACTAAAATTAAATACATAATAGATGAATAAATAGAACTTTAGATTTGCTTAAGAAAAAAATGGTAAACTAGAATTTAGATATGAGAAAAGTCCAGGAATTTAATAAAGTAAATTTTTAAATGGGAAGTTTAAAATAAAAGTTAAAGAGGCAAGTCTGACATATTTAATTGCCATTTCAAAACGAGAGAATAGAAAGAAAGAAAAAGGGATAATATTAAAGAAATAATGGCTGCCCAGCTGGTGTGGCTCAGTGGACTGAGCCCCGGGTCAGGGCACATGCCCGAGTTGCAGGCTCAGTCCCTGGTGGGGTGTGCAGGAGGTAATCAATCAATGCTTCTCCTTTACATCGATGTTTCTGTCTCTCCCTTCCCCTGTCTCTAAAATATCAATAAAAACATATTTTTAAAAAGAAAGAAAGGAAGGAAGAAAGGCTGAGAATTTTCTAGAACTGATGAAATATAGGAATACACAGATTCAGGAAGCACAGTTAATTCCTGGTTCAGATAAATATAGTAAAATTCACAATTAGACACATCTTGCTGAAACAGCTAATCACCTATGACAAATAAAATATATGAAAATAAGCTGGAGCCAATACAATCATAGCAGGGTACTTCAACACCCTGCTGACATCACTGGATAGATCCTCTAGACAAAAAATTAACAAGGAAACAGAGACTCTAAACGAAGCACTAGACAAAATGGATTTAATAGATATTTACAGAGAATTACACCCCAAAATTACAGAATTCACATTCTTCTCAAGTGCACATGGGACATTCTCAAAGATAGACCAAATGTCAGGACACAAGCAAAGTCTCTACAAGTTCAAGAAGATTGAAATCATATCAAGCATCTTCTCAGATCACAATGGCATGAAACTAGAAATCAATTGCAACAAGAACATGCAAAGACATATGAACACATGGAGGCTAAATAGCATGTTATTAAACAATGAATGGGTTACCGAGGAGATCAAGGAAGACATTAAAAACTTCCTGGAAACCAATGAAAATGAACACACAACACAAAATCTATGGGATGCAGCGAAAGCAGTTCTGAGAGGGAAGTTCATAGCACTACAGGCCTACCTCAAGAAACAAGAAAAATTTCTAATAGACTATCTAATCTCACAACTTAAAGAACTAGAAAGCAAACAAAAAGAAAACCCCAGAGCAAGTAGAAGGAAGGAAATAGTAAAGATCAGAGCAGAAATAAACGACATAGAGACCAGAAAAACAATTCAAAGGATCAATGAAACAAAGAGCTGGTTTTTTGAAAAGATAAACAAGATTGATGGACCCTTAGCTAGACTCACCAAGAAACAAAGAGAACCCAAATACACAAAATCAGAAATGAAAGAGGAGATGTAACAACTGACAACACAGAAATACAAAGGATCGTTAGCAAATACTATGAACATTTATATGGCAACAAATTCGACAATTTAAGTGAAATGGACACATTTCTAGAAACACATAGTCTCCCAAAACTGGACCGGGAAGAGATAGAAAACTTGAACAGACCAATAACAGCTAAGGAAATTGAAGATGCAATCAAGACTCTCCCAGCAAACAAAAGCCCAGGCCCGGATGGCTTCACGGGGGAGTTTTACCGAACATTCAAAGACGAACTAATACCCATTCTCCTCAGACTATTTCTAAAAATTCAAAAAGAAGGAAGACTTCCAAACTCGTTTTATGAGGCCAGCATAATCCTAATTCTAAAACCAGAAAAAGATACTACAAAGAAAGAAAACTACAGGCCAATATCCCTGATGAACGTAGATGCCAAAATCCTGAACAAAATACTAGCAAATCGGATCCAGCAATACATCAAAGAAATTATTCACCATGACCAAGTGGGATTCATCCCAGGGATGCAAGGCTGGTTCAATATTCGCAAATCAATAAATGTGATACACCACATAAACAAAATGAAAGATAAAAACCACATGATCATATCAATAGACACTGAAAAAGCATTCGACAAAGTCCAGCACCCATTTCTGATAAAAACGCTCAGCAATTTGGGAATAGAGGGATCATATCTTGATATAATAAAGGCCATATATGAAAGACCTACAGCCAACGTCTTACTCAATGGGAAAAAACTAAAAACATTTCCCTTAAGAACAGGAACAAGACAGGGATGCCCACTTTCGCCACTCTTATTTAACATAGTACTGGAAGTCTTAGCCACAGCAATCAGACGTGAAGAAAAAATAAAAGGAATCCAGATTGGAAAGGAGGAAGTGAAACTGTCAATATTCGCAGACGACATGGTATTATATATAGAAAACCCTAAAGACTCCATCAGAAATCTACTAGACTTAATAAATGAATTTGGCAAAGTAGCAGGATACAAAATTAACGTCAAGAAATCGATGGCATTCTTATACACCAATGATGAACTCACAGAAAGAGAAACTAAAAAAACAATTCCATTTACCATCGCGGCAAAAAAATTAAGATACCTAGGAATAAACTTAACCAAAGAAGTAAAGGACCTATTTGCAGAAAACTACAGGACATTGAAAAAAGAAATAGAGGAAGATATAAAAAGTGGAAGCACATACCTTGTTCATGGATTGGAAGAATGAACATCATTGAAATGTCCATATTACCCAAAGCAATCTATAGATTCAATGCAATCCCCATCAAAATACCAGTGACATATTTCACAGAACTAGAACAAATATTTCAAAAGTTCATATGGAACCAAAAAAGACCCCGAATAGCCACAGCAATCTTGAAAAAGAAGGACAAAGTAGGTGGGATCACAATACCGGATATCAGGTTATACTACAAAGCTACTGTAATCAAAACAGCCTGGTACTGGCACAAGAACAGGCATATAGACCAGTGGAACAGAACAGAGAATCCAGAAATTGACCCAAGACATTATGCTCAATTAATATTTGACAAAGAGCATACAATGGAGTAAAGACAGCCTCTTTAATAAATGGTGTTGGGAAAATTGGACAACTACATGCAAAAAAGTGAAACTAGACCATCAACTTACACCATACACAAGAATAAACTCAAAATGGATAAAAGACTTAAATGTGACTCGTGAATCCATAAAAATCCTAGAAGAAAATGTAGGCAACAAAATTTCGGACATCATACGCAGTAGAATCTTCACTGATACATCACCTAAGGCAACAGAAACAAAGGAAAAAATGAACACATGGGACTACATCAAACTAAAAAGCTTCTGCACAGCAAAAGAAACAACCATCAAATTGGAAAGGGAACCCACTCTATGGGAGAGCATAATTGCCAATGATACATCAGATAAGGGGTTAATCTCCAAAATATATAGAGTGTTCATACAACTCAACAAAAGGAAGACAAAGAACCCAATTAAAAAATGGGCAGAGGAACTAAATAGACACCTCTCCAAAAAGGACATACAAATGGCTAAGAGACATATGAAGAAATGCTCAACATCACTAATCATCAGAGAGATGCAAATTAAAACAACAATGAGGTATCACCTCACACCTGTCAGAATGGCCGCCATCAACAAATCATCAAACAACAAGTGCTGGCAAGGGTGTGGAGAAAAGGGGACTCTAGTACACTGCTGGTGGGAATGCAGACTGGTGCAGCCACTGTGGAAAACACTATGGTGTTACCTCAAAAAATTAAAAATTGAATTGCCATTTGACTCAGTTGATCCCACTTCTAGGAATATACCCTAAGAAGCCTGAAACACCAACCAGAAAGAATACATGTACCCCCATGTTCATAGCAGCACTATTTACAATAGCTAAGATCTGGAAACAGCCCTAGTGTCCATCAGTGGATGAATGGATAAAAAAGCTGTGGTACATATACACAATGGAGTACTATGCAGCTGTAAGAAAGAAAGATCTCTTATCCTTTGAGACGACATGGAGGGACCTCGAGAGTATTATCCTAAGCGAAACAAGCCAAGCAGAGAAAGACAAATATCACATGATCTCACTTATTTGTGGAATGTAATGAACATAACAGTCTGAGGAACAGGGTAGACCCAGAGATGTGGAAGTAGGGTATAGACTGACACCCCTCCGAAGAGGGTGGGGGGGGGGGGGAGATAAACCATAGAACTTAGGCGCATGTATGCATAACTGATGGACATGGACAACAAAGCTGGGGACGGGGTGGGGGGATGGGGAGGAGGGTGTCAATGGGGAAAAAATGAGAAACATCTGTAACAAAAATAAATTAATAAAAAAATAATAAAATAAAATAAAATACCTGGAGAAAACAGATTATCATAGCATGCTAAGGCATATGGGGTTAGAAGAGATGCGAAAGAAATATTTCTCTGATATATTCTAATATGACAATGATTTTATGTATCTCTACAGGGTATTTCATCTTGAAGGGTGTTTGCTGCCTTCTGTTCTGAAAGAGCTGCATTTAATACCAGTTTTGCAGGTGACACACATCATGATCTCCGCTACTCAAACTGATAATCATTGGAACTGGTTGCAAAGAATAATGCAGAAATTATATTCAAGTACAATCTGCAGATGTTTTATGATTATTTCTGGCATTACATTTTTCATCTTTTATGAGCTGATTGCCATTTATGAAAGATACCAGGTGTCATAGGAAATCATCACAACCCAACTACAATTAACGGGATGTTTCATTAACAAGAATCAAGTTGATGCCTCAGTAATGAAGATACTGATGGACACCACCTCAGAAAGACCTTAAATTAAACCTGGATGCCTTTGGGCCTTTTAAAAGTCTCTTGAGCATTTTTAAATATAAATAAAAATATATACACACACACACACACATTGCCCATCGAAACCAAGAAATAGTACAGTGATTTGTACTACCATCTAACATAAAGGGTTAAACACATAGAAACTTATAAAACCCTCTCTGAAGATTAAAAAACAAACAAACAAACAAAACACTGACAAGCATAAGACGCTAATCAAATAATAGGAAAGTAATCATATGTGTTAACAAAAGCTACTCTGTTGAGCTCTGGGAGAAGTAGATTGCAAATGAGGAAAAGTATGGTTCTCTGAAATTGTTACTAAGCAAGAAGGCATAATGATATGCCACACACACTCATGAAAATACATGTTTAGGAAGCCTGTGGTCATTTTTTTTGGGCTCAGCATATTTATGCTAAGGTTCTTCTGCTCACCTTCTATACATTTTGGTATGACGTTGTGGGTAATATTAAAGCAGTTTAAGAAGAATAGTTCAAAAATCATATAATATGAAAAACTAGGAAGAATGGTTGTAAGGTTTCCAAAATATTCCACCCAAAATACAGAATAAAAAATGCCAAATAGTCTATGTGCACACAGAACAATTCCTATGCAATATGAAGACTGTTGTAGTCTCATTGTGTTTTTTTTTAAAAAAGGCCCAAACAAAAAATTCCCCTCCACAAAACAAACCAAATTACAAACCAAACTATGGTTAACATATTTGTGATGGTGATCACAAGTGCTACATTTATTAAACCCTTAAAGAAAATCTTATGAGTGTGTCTATATTGAAACACCCACCTTATTCAATGCTACTGAGATGTTCAATGAATAATAGCTCTGGTTATAATTTCCAGCTGTTTAAAGCTATAGTCTGGAACTTCTGCATCTAATTCTACTCGATACCCCCTTTTTTTCTCCAAGGAAAAACTCCAAAATAAACTTCATAGAGGAAGGATTGCTGAAAGTTTCTCAGAGAAAAGGACGTTAGATATTGTGCGTTGAGGATATAAACAGGAATTCACCAAGGAACTCGTGGTCATAAGACTTACTCCATTTTTAAAGCTTTTTAACATGTATTGTTGTACCAGGTAGAATACTAAAAAAATTATACAAAATAATGTATAAGAGTTATGTGTTATACATATACTTTAAAGTAAATTTTGATATAATCTTGTTTGGTTCCTTCTCTTAAAGATAAAATGTTGAAGAAGGAAAATCTGGCTATCTAAGGCTTTGGTCAGTTGGGTTTGAATCAATCAGGGCATATAGATGTGTGTATAAAATAATTATGATGTTAGAAACTGTAAGAAGACTACAAAGTAACTGAAAATATAGGAAGTTTTAAAACTCCCATATACTACTATGATATATAAGATATACTACTATGATGATACTTAATTTAAATATTTTGTGATGTTTTGAGTACTTACTCTCTGTCAGTAACTATGCTAAGATACAAAGAAAAATAAAACAGAACAAGAGAGATCTTTGTCTTTTTTTAATTTATTTTTATTTTTATTTTTTTTATCCTCACTTGAGGACATTTTTTCATTTTTTGTTCAGATAGAGTGGGAGGGAGAGAGAGGAAGAGAGAGAGAGAGAGAGAGAGAGAGAGAGAGAGAGAGAGAGAGAGAGAGAGAGAGAGAAACATCGACGCAAAAAGGACACATCGAGTGGCTGCCACCCGCACGACCAACCAGGGCCGGGGACAAACTGCAACCGAGGTACGTGCCCTTAGCGGGAACCGAACCCGGGTCTCTCTGTACCGCAGGCCGACGCTCTAACCGCTGAGCCAAACTGGCCAGGGCTTCTTTTATTTATTTATTTTTTTTTAATCTCTATACCACCTTTTCAGGTCGCCAAGGACCCTCCCTTTCACATTCAGTTTCCAGGAAGAGAAATCACATTCACTCATGTAAAGCCATGATTAAGTTTAAGGGATTTATTATAAAATCACACAATTCAAGTAGCCATCTGTTACCTTGCTAAGTTATCACACTATTATAGACTTAATGTGGTGATCACATAATATATATAAATGTTGAGTCATTTGTTGTACACTTGAAACTCATAATATATGCCAACTATACTTTAATAAAAAAATAGCACCTTCAATACCAAAAATTAATTAATAAAATAAAATAAAATAAATCATACAATCCAAGTAGGTAATTAATCTATGATGTATGGGAATTAGACTAACTTGTATAATTCTGCTTAGGCATTAGCCTGACATCCTCACAAATTGATAAGACAAAAGTGATGGTGTTGGCCCTGGCTGGGTAGCTCAGGTGGTTAGAGCCTTGTCCAGATACACCAAGGTTGCAGATTCCATTTCCAGTCAGGGCACATTAGAGATCAACCAATGAACGCATAAATCAGTGGAACAACAAATCGATGTTTTTTTCTTTCTCTTTCTCTCTTTCCCCTCCCTCTCTCTTCCTCAAATCAATAAATAAAAATTTAAAAAAAAAATAAAAAAGGGTGATTGTTGAAGAGTAAGAACAAAGAAAATGCTTGTGTTCCAGATTCCTGTTAATGATATTAGGTACAATTCTGGTAAGAGCTCATAACTGATTCATTACAAATCAAACTAGGCAAGGGCACCTGTGAATATTTGGGTAAAACTTTACTTCAAACAATAAAAATAAGAGATCAAAAGACAAATGGAATAGTCACAATCTCTCAGAATTAAGGCCAACAGTATATGCTTCAGGGACTTTAATATCAACACAAAGTCAATGTTACCAATTCTGTGAAGCATAGAACTGATTGATTTTAGGAATGTGTCAAATTCAAATTCAGCTTGCTAAGCAAACATAGTAACAATGACTTAAAAATATCCTATGTGGGAGGGGGTAAAGGCCTACAGAGTAGTTTATGTAATTTGATACATGTGTATCAAAATATTTAAACAAATGAATATGCTGTAACCATTGCTCTGACAATGAAGTTTGAAAGAAAAATTACTCAAGGAAATCAAACACAGGTAGTGTGATGAGGACAAATAAAAATATTATGATAAAAACAAAATGATTTATTTTTTAAGTATGGTTTTAAGTCTATTCAAATTATATCTTTAAATAATATAAACAAGAAATTATATTAAAATTAACCTGGAGAATTAAGGCTAACTGGCATTTTCATAAAATTAAAAAATAAACTTTCCACCCCTATGCCATACACGAAAGCACTAATCACCATGTGAAACAGCAATAGTGATTTCAATGTATAACCTGCATATGGCAGACATCAGTACAGGTTGTTTTAGTTCTCAACACTTCATTTCCTCAGATTATAAAATAAGCCCAGATGTAGTAAAAATGGTTGCTAAGAGAAAAAGAGAAAAAAAGTGATTAACAATGAACTTCAGCATTAGTGTAATGGGTCAGAACATCGAGTAGAAGTAGTTGATTTTTACAAAGAAGCAAACCAGTGTTCTACACTTAGTTCTATTTTAAGTGCCATTGTACAAGCCACAAAACCACCTCACTTAGCTCCTTGTAGTGGTTTTATTCCATAACAACTTGCTAATAAGAATGGTTTGGAGTTTGGAGAGTAATTTGTATGAGATTTGGAAGGTGTAAAGGAAATAGTAGCCAATATACCCTCAAAGTCATGCTGTTTTAAATGCAGTGAAATTCCGATGCAGAGGTGCTGACAGATTCCAGCTTGTCCTCACTCTTTCAGGCTTTGCGATAAGCTCTTTTTCCTAATCATTGGCCCTGCTGACCAACAGCAACTGCAGGCTCACCCCCAAACACAGGAGCAAGAGCCTCCTATGGATTTCTCTACCAGCCTCCTGAGGTCTCAACAACAGCAGGTCATGCCTGACTGCTCAGATTCCCTAGGGAGCTACACATTTGTTACCCAGGTCACATGATCCAGAAGGTTGGGTAGTGTGACATTTCTGTGATCAGCCATCTCCCTCTTTTAGACCCTTACTTCTCAGCTTCTTACAATTGCATAAGGTCTTGTTTCTAAAAGAAATCTCTATGCTAAAATACTTACAGTGGTTCCACTGAGCTGATTGAACCCTCAGCTGAAAAATTAAGATTTTGGAAGCAGATCTACACATTTTAGAATTTGATGATTCTTTTTTTGTGTGTGCCCCACTAGGGATTTGTTTTTTTGTTTGTTTTTATTATTATTATTATTATTTTTATTAATTAATTTGTTTTTGTTATAGATGTTTCTCCTTTTTCCCCCACGGACACCCTCCTCCCCATACCCCCCCCCGCCCCATCCCCAGCTTTGTTGTCCATGTCCATCAGTTATGCGTACATGCATATAAGTTCTGTGGTTTATGTCTTTCCTCCTCCCCACTCCCTTTTCTGAGGGTTGTCAGTCTGTACCCTATTCTTTATGTTTATCTTCCCTGCTCCCCTCTCCCCAACATACACATATAAATATATTATGATTAAAGTAAAAATGTCAGTAATGTACTCAGGAAGAATGAATAAAAACTGTGATAGCCCTGGCCAGTGTGGCTCAGCGGTTAGGGCTTGGCCCGTGGACCAATGAGTCGCGGGTTGGATTCCAGTCAAGGGCATGTACTTCATTTGCAGTTCATCCCCAGCCCTGGTCGGGTTGTGCAGGAGGCAACCAGTCGATGTGGCTCTATCACATCGATGTTTCTCTCTGTCTCTCTCTCTCTCCCTTCCTCCCACTCTATCTGATAATAAATGGAAAAATATCCTCAGATGAGGAATAAAAAAAAAAAAAAACTGTGATAAAAGTTGACACTGAATATTGGTCTGGGAAGGGAACAAATTAGTCTTCACTGGGCAACTTTTTTACCTTTAATACCTATTGAAAAACAAAATATAATTATATTAAGGTTCTGTTTATATTTCTGTCAAGATTAATCAACAGAACTACGCTATATTACATCTAAAATTTCTTGTCTCATTTGAAGACACATTCATCAGAATTACTTCCTCAGAAACATTCATTCAGTCATTTGATTTGCTATCATCTAAACATTCAATGTTTCATTAATTCACTCAAATCCTTATTAAGCACCTATTATATGCCAAGCATGATATTATGTCTGGGTATTCAGAAGTGAATATAACATGTCACATTTTCATACTCCTAGCTTTTTAAAAAAAAAGATATTGATTTCATGATTGTTGCAGTTTTTAAAAAATATTTTTATTGATTTTTGTGAGAGAGAGGAAGGGAGAGGAAGAAAGAAAGAGAAACATCAATGTGAGAGTAGAACATCAATTGACTGCCTTCTGCATGCCCTCTACCAGGGATCGAGTCTGCAACCTGGGCATGTGCCCTGACTGGGAAAAAACCAGCAATCTTTTGGTGCATGGGATGGATGATGCCCAACCAAGTGAGCCACACAGCCCAGGGCCATACTCCTAGCTTTTTTGTTGTTGTTGTTAATCCTCACTCAAGGATATTTTTTCATGATTTTTAGATGGAGTATAAGGGAGGGAGTGGGGGGGGTGAGAGAGAGTGAGAGCTAGAGACAGATTGAGAAACATCGATGTGAGAGAGACACATCAATTGATCGCCTCCCACATGACCAAGACCAAGGACCTGGAATCGAACCTGTGACCACTGAGCCAAACTGGCCAGGGGCATACTCCTAGCTTTCTGATCGACTGTTTTCTTAGTTCAAAATCCTTCCACCCCTGTCCTGCCAATTATACTCCATGGGAAAAAATTCAGAAGCTGTGTACTCTGTGAAACCTTCCCTGACAAACCACCTGTAGAGTTAATCATTTCTTTCTTTAAATTATCTACTTTGTACCTATGTCAATTTTAGATAATTTGTTTTGTTTGTGTGCTTGTCACACCTATTAGCCTGAGATGTCCTATTGTAACAGTGGGGAACTGTAACCTACCCCACCATTCTTTTTGACATTGTTTCTATAAATGCTGACTCTAATATGTAGCTTGTAAATAAACAACATGTTTGTATAAGAATCCTAGAAACTAACTTCAGAAGACACTGACCCCAACCTTCAGTCATCCCAGCTCTAGGAGAATTGCTGACCTTCAACAGTAAAACCAGGATGATGCACAACAGACCATGACTTTACCAATTTCGAGGTCCTTATCAGGATGGACTGTGATGATCTATCTACTCTAGAGAACTTTTCCCTTAATCTCCTTGTTCTGCTTTCCCTCTCCCTCCTTATAAAAACCTCTGCCTGTACTGAGATATGGAGATGGGCTTTGGACAAGAGTTCCCCATTTTTTTCAGGTGTCCAACACTTGAATAAACCTCTTTCCTTTTTCACCAGCACCTGTCTCATGAGTTTGGCTTTTGTTGCAGCAGGCAAACCTTGGTTTCAGTTGCACTGTGTGCATAAAATGTACCTATCCTGATTTTGATGTGGCTCTTCTGTAATCCTAAGTATTCTACAATTATGTCTATCATAGCACTTTCTACGATGCATTCCAATAGTTAATTAACTAGTCTGCCTTTTTTATTGTATGCTGAGCTCTGTGAGAGAAATGCACATATTAGAAATTATTTCAATTTGTTTCCCTAGTGTAAACAACATTCCATGGCACATATTGAACATTCAAATGTCTGTTAATTTTTGACAAGGGTGCCAAGAACATTCAATGGGAAAAGAACAGTCTGTTCAACAAATGCTACTGGGACAACTGGATATCCACATGCAAAAGAATAAAGTTATTCTTTTACCTCATACCATAGAAAAAAAGAAACAAACAAAAACCCAACGTCAAAATGGATCAACAACCTAACCAAAAGAGTTAAACCAATAAAACTCTTAGAACAAATCATATGCATATAAATCTTCACAATCTTGAGAAATTGGCAATAGATTCTTAGCCATAACATCAAAAGCATGAACAACAGAAAAAGGAGGGTCAATTAACATCAAATTAAAAAATGGGCAAAAGACTTGAATAAACATTTTTCCAAAGAAGATAAACAAATGGCCAACAAGCATGTGAAGAGTTGCTCAACATCATTAATCATTATGGAAATGCAAATTAAAACCATACCCAGTAGGTTGGCTAAAATAAAAAACAAACAAAAAGTAAGTGTTGGTGAGAATGTGGAGAAATTAGAACCTTTGAACATTGCTGGGGGGAATGCAAAATGGTTCGGCCCTTTTTTTTTTAAACAGTTTGGTAGCTCCTCAAAAAGTTAAACATAAAGTTACCATATAACCTGTATTCTTAGATATATATCCCAAATACCTGAAAACAGGTACCCAAACCGATACTTGCACACAAATGTCCACAGCAACATTATTCACGAGAGCAAAAAGGTGAAAACAGCCCAATGTCCAACAGATGAATGCATAAAGAAACTATGGTACTTATATACAGTGGAATATTATCCATCAATGAAAAAACAATGAAGTATTGACACATGCTACAATGTGGATAAACCTTCAAAACATTACATTAAGTGAATAAGTCAGACACAAAAGATCATATATTATATGAGTTCCTTTATGTGAAATATAGAGAATAGATAAATCCATGGAGACAGAAAGCAGATTGGTGGCTGCCAGGGGCCATAAGGAGTGAAAAATATTCAGAGAAACTACTTATAGATAAGGTATTTTAGATTGGGGTGAAGAAAATATTTGTAACTAGAGAGAGTTGGCGGTTATAGATAGAGGTGGTGGTTAAAAAATACTTTGAATGTATAAAATGCCACTGAATTGTTCACTTTAAATGGTTAATTTTATGTTATGTGAATTTCAACTCAATCAATTGTTAAAACATACACACACACACACACACAAACTGTTTATTAAATGAACTGAAGAAAGAATAAGAGAGCTATAGCTGAGTTAAAGCTAGATGGTCATAAAGTTTCCTGGGAAAATTAGGCTCATCTTCTTCATTCATAATAGAATTTGTGGTTTTTAAGAAATGATGACGTGTACGTTTTTTAAGCTGGTACTATCTAAACTGAAAACTGAGTGAAGTGGAGGAGTGAGGGAACATGATCCTGACTGATATCATGTGATGTTCAGAGATCAGGACTGGTGTACTGGATGTGTGGTATGTACCAAGTTCCTCCCTTCAGGACCAAAACATATTACCCCCAGCTTTCAGGACTGCTGTCTGTTGATGGCTTAATTATTGCATCCTTCTCCTGAAGTGTACCTTGGTCATTAGTGGGAGATTTTTCACACAAATTTATGCCCCTCCTTAGGGGCACATTCAATTACTTGTCGATGAAGGGCTATAATTATTTATTTTATATCATGAAAGCACTTAGTGCTCAGAATAAATCAATGGAAAGGAAGGTAACGATCTCTGTCCTTGGGACCCAGATAAAGTATATACAATTAGAATTAAATATGCTAAATGATATAAGAGCACACATAAGGAAACCTAACCTTCTCTTGTGGGGGCTCAGGGAAGACTTCCTGGAAAACATGACGTCTACTCTGAGACTTGATGAGGCAAATAGAAAGGGTGCGTTAAGAGAGTTCCAAGCAAAGAGAAGATCACATATAAAAGCCTAGTAGCAAGTGATGATCCTATTTTAAGCAAGCTAAAAGAAGCTCATTATGAATAGAACACAATGTTGTTAGAAAAGAATGTAGGTACCTTAAAAAGAACCTTATATAAAGGGGTACAGACTACCACATAGTATTTGGTTTAGGCAAATGACGTATCCTGTCTAGGCCTTAGTTTTTTCATCATTAGGGAAAATAGTTCTTACCTCTACCACTATTGTGAAATTAGGTAAAGTGATAAGCATTATATAATCTATCATTAATGTTATCACTATTATTAATGCCAAGACATGGATAAATATAGTTTTGGTGTTAAAGGGGCAGAAACCCAAAGCAATCAGCATTGAAAAAGCATACAACAAAGTCTGCACACAATGTCTTCAAGAAATCCAATCAACAAACCAACATGAAAAGATATCAGCAACAGATGTTACTGAACCTTATAAATTTTTTAAAAAGTGAAAAATAACACTTTCTTAAATATAAAAACTATTTACAACATACAATGTATACTTTTTACAATATGAAAGAATCTTTAATGACCAGTACCTTCCTTCTAGCAAACAATTCTATCCTTCTGATGAGAACCATGAATAGCCAGGGTAAGATGGCAGTAGCTCTCTACAAATCTTACAGCTTACATTTAGGACTATTCCTTTTAAAATTTTTTCTGTGAACATAGCTGCCTTTAGTTAAAGTAAACTTTGAAAAACCAACCAGAGCCTTTGTTGCTTTTCTCCCCTTATTACTACTATGCTGCCTAAGCTAGCACTTCTCCTCTTATTATTATAATCAGAAAGCAAAGGCTTAAAAAAAATCTGACCTTGAATACAATGGATTTCAAGGGAAATTGTGACCGTATCCTTAGCCTGAAGTGGACCCTTTCATCAAATAGCAAGGTTTAAAAAAATGCTGACACAATGTTAAATTTGCAATAATTACGGTGTAATTAGTAGGACTAAGAGGTTTCCAAGTAAAATCATGAGATTCAATTACAAAATATATTTTATGTTTGTCATGAAATGCAGAAACAATACCAAAACACTTAGGCTGGGCATTTATATCACTAACAGGTCTTCTGTCAATGAAATATTAGAAAGTGCAGAAAGTTTCTCAATCATTTCCTACCTGCTGGCCATATTCCATTCCAGGGCTGGATTTTGAGAATTTCTTTCACTCTCTGTTAGCACCCCTCCTGTGCCATTTTCCTTCTCTGGTTTTAGTTGATCCCATTGCGCAGTACCAATATTGATAGACTGCAGGTCTATTTGATATTGTCGATCTTCAATTTCTGATCCAGGGTCACGAAGAATTCCTAAGTTCAAGGCTCTTCTGTAAAGGCAGTGAAAAAAAAGTAAATGGGTAATATCAATCTTCTATGTTTATTTTGTTCACTAACATAGTGTCATTATTTTTTTCCCTTTGGATTACTAACGAATACACAAATCTATGAGGTAGGTAATAGAAAGTTACCCCATATTATAATTTGAAAATGTATCCAAAATTTATCACTTACAGTAATCTACCTTATAAGGATTTATGTTATTCCTAGCTCTGTACTTTTTTTCTAAGTACTTTCACATACATCAATTCAATCCCTGACATGCTGAGGTTCTATTATCTCCATTTTTACTAAAGAGAAAATAATTCAGAGGTTGACTTAGCCAAAGTTACCCAGATAGTAGGTGACAAAACTGCCACCTAAATCCAAGTTTTCTGACTCAAAAACCAGTCTTCTTTCCAATGCTAGTCATGTACCTTCCTCAGCCCTTGGATGTCTTGTTAGGAAAAGTCATAGAGCATTGCTAACCTATTTCATTCCCCTATCTCTTACCTTCGATACTTTATATAACCCAACTGTCATATAGACTAAATTGTTGAGAACAGTACATAGTTGACTGATATAGACACACAGTGAGGACTACTGGCCTATAGAGAGTTGAGACTTTAATCTTATTGGAACCAATGCTCAGCAAAGGAATAAAATTACCAGTGGCCTAAAGCTAAATTAGGAAAGTAAATGGTTGAATTTTTCATGAAGGTTTTAGATTGAAAATAGCAAGGCAGTATGGTAGGGTGGGAAGAATAGGGTTCAGGGTTCAGGGTTCAGGAGCCAGATAAACCTAACTTTGTGGGAGTTTTTGAACTGTTTAATTTTGGTTGTTTAAAAATACTTTAAAGTGAATTATCAAAAGGAAAATAATATTTGGCCACAAAGAAAGTTTCAATCAACAACAAAAAATGGAAATAACATAGGATAAAAATAGTTTTACTACTGTAGATACTTAAAAAACCTACAAATAAATGCATGTTAAAAAAATACAAATCAGTATTTGTATAGAACACTAATGTAACTAATTGAGGGGGTGGGAGCATTGGGTCCTAGTGTGAACATTACAGAAAGAAGTTAAGAATCTGATTAAGAACCCTGGTGGGGTAGCTCAGTTAGTTGAGTGTCATCTTGTGCACTGAATGATTGCTGGTTCGATTCCTGGTCAGGGCACATACCCAGGTTGTGGGTTTGATCCCCTGTTCCGGTGTGTGCGAGACATAGCTGATCAATGTTTCTCTCTCACATGGATGTTTCTCTCTCTCCCTTCTTCTCTCTCTAAAGATCAACAAAAAAAAAATATTAAAAAAAAAAAAGAATCTGATTAAGACTATGCCTTAGCTAAGTAGTGTGGGTCTGACTATGCCCAGAGGTTGATCAAATACTGATCACTGAGATTCAAGACAGCAGGCCTGCTCAGGAATGGAGATGGCATGCACTGGGTGAAGCAAGATGAGGGCTGAGGCTAATGGATTCAAGTGAAGAGAGGAGCAGGGAGAGGACTGAAATTAAATGAGCAGGGCAGCTCACATGGTGAGATATTAGAGAAAGTTACAATATGGTAACAGGCAAACAAACAGGCATTGGTCAAGAAGCTACAGTAGAAAGCAGAGAAACAGAAATGGATGGATTTTCCTTATTCCTAAGGTAACAGCCAAACCTGGTTTCCCTTTTCTCTAACTTGGAAATATTACAACCTAGAAATGGGAATGCAATGAAAGGTGGCCTAAAGTTTTACACGAACCCAATAATTACAGTGGAAATAGGGCTAATAAAATGGGACATGAACCCTTCTAATCCGTCCTAATGATGGTAAAGAAAAAAAGAAAAAATGAGAGCACAGGTGGGAGGGAGTAACATTTTGAGTGTCCCTATTTTGGTAAAATGCTCTCTTTTCACTTCAATTTTTGCTGTAATTCTGTTAATTTTTAAAGGCCCAGCTCTGACACCACTTTCTATGAAGCCTTTCCTGATCATCCTTTCTCCAAACTCCCTCTCTCCCAAATCTGTTCTCCTAAGGTCTCTCTACATACAGAAGTATAATCATATCACAGTGATTTGTCAGTCTTCTCCAATATATCACAATCAATAAATGCTGCTTCAATTCACTGATTTCAACTGAGACAAATCTTTACACATCTCAAGTGAAGAAACTAATCTTTCCACAGCAATAAAAACATCCAGTCTTTAAACAGGAAACTTTTTATTCAGGTCCACATAAATTCTGACATACAGCAAATAGCTTGGCTTAGCCTATTTCCCTATGTTATTTTTCCCCATATAAAAATTACATTTACTTATTTTAATCTAGACAGTGCTTTTTACATTTTAAATAAATACCTTAAACATATTTTAAGGTGAACTAAAATACTTTAAGAATCCTTGATAAAATAAAAAGTACTTCTGGAAATACAATTAGTGCTATATTAGCACCAATTAGTGCTATATTAAAAGACAAACAAAACAACATAGCCCAGCATTAACATCAGGCTTTCTGTTTGCCTTGGCACATGGAAAAACTGCATAATCACAAGATTTCAACCACAAAAACACTGAATTTCATCAGTGTTTTTCATTTAGGCTTGAAATTCCCCATATTTTATCTTGGCTATATTCCTCCCATCATCTATCTGTGGAAAACATGACTTTCCACAGGTTCTTCTTCCTAATGGAAAAATGGTTTGTATATTGAGCAATAGCCAGATGCTCCTAACCATACTAATTGAAAATTTCAAACTGTCTAAGAATCAAGATTGGAGAGTTTTTCTGTTTTTGTTTGCTTTTGAAATTATATTATGCTTGTCCTTTTAACCTGATTTGAAAATTCAGAGAAATTTATAGTGTTTGGGTCTATCAATCCAACTTACAAGTTAATTGCAAAACCATTTAAATCTCAGTTGTAGAGAATGGGTAAGCAAAAGATTCATGTGAACTTTGGTTTCAGACTTTCCAATAACCATAAGCTTGGAGAGACTAACTTCTCTGTGCTTTTGTTATTTCAATATTAAGACTAAAATAGAGATAAATATATGACTGAAAATTAAACAACTCATAAAGAGATCCATTATAAATTTTACAACCATTCCTGAAGTACATTATCTTATATAGTTCTGAATAAATAGTATATCTAATCATCAATTAATCATAGATACAAAGGCACCAAGATTAAATAAAGTCCACTTTTCTAATTATGAAAAAACTATAATGAAACCTATAAAGATAAATGTTCCTTAATATTTCCAAGGTCAACTGTTTCCAAAGTATGGACTATTAGAAACCCTGAATGAAAACCTTCTATCTGAAACAAGAAAATGCTTGAAAACAATTTAAAGTATCTTTTTAAATACATCTCAGAGCTGGCAACAAAGATCAGAAGCTGCAAAGTCCCTCCAAAAAAGTGAAAACAGGAACACTAATAAATAACCACCCAAAGCCAGCTTTCTGTGCTGTAACTGTGCAGGAAGAGATAAAGCCCACCCAAAGTGATAAAACTGCTTAATAGGAGACCTTTCATATAAAGCTGGTGGCACAAAGGACTACATCAGCAGCGAAAAAATAAATTTAAAACAACATTCCTAGGAAACCTCTTGGTGATAGAACAGTTCTATATCTTGATTGTGAAAGTGGTTCCATGACTCTACATATGTGATAAAATACACAGAACTATGCACACAAATACATACACAAATACAAATAAGTATACATAAAATCTGTGAAATCTGAATATGGTTGTGGATCATACTAATGTAAATTTCCTGGTTTGATATTGTACTATAGTTACGCAAGAAGTTGTGCAAGACCTGAAACAATAAAACTCCTAGAAAAAAACATAGGGGTATGCTCCATGGCATCATTTTGGTAATGATTTTTTTGGATTTGACACCAAAAGCACAAGCAAAAATACACAAGTGGAACTATATCAAACTAAAAAGCTTCTGCAAAGCAAAGGAAGTAACAAAATGAAAAGGCAATCTTTAGAATGAGAGTAAATATTTGCAAACTATATATCCAAAATACACAAGAAACTCATACAATTCAATATTAAAAAGCAAATAACCCAATTGAAAATGGGCAAAAGGCCCAGCAGGTGTGGCTCAGTGGTTGAGCGTTGACCCATGCACCAAGAGGTCACTGGTTCAATTCCCAGTCAGGGCACATGCCTGGGGTGTGGGTCTGATACCCAGTGGGGGGCATGCAGGAGGCGGCCAATAGATGGTCTCTCTCATTGATGTTTCTATCTCTCTCTCCCTCTCCCTTCCTCTCTTTAAAATCAATAAAGAAAAAAAAAAAAAAAGAAAATGGGCAAAGGATCTGAACACAAATATATTTTCCCAAAAATATACAAATGTACAACAGGTACATGAAAAGGGGCTCAATATCTCTAATCATCAGGAAAATGCAAATTAAAACCACAATGAGATATTACTTTACAACTGTGAGGATGTCTATTAGCAAAAAGACAAGAGATAACAAATGCTAGCAAGATGTGGAGGAAAGGGAATCCTAGTACACAGCTGGAGGGAATGCAGACTGGTGCAGCCACTATGGAAAACAGTATAGATGTTCCTCAAGAAGTTAAAAATGAACTACCATCTGAACCACCTAACCCCCTTTTGGGTATATATCCACAGGAAATGAAACCATTATCTCGATCTGTACTCCTGTGTTGATAGCAGCATTATTCACAATAGCCCAAATACAAAAACAACGTAAGTGTTTATTAATGGATGAATGGATCAAGAAAACATGATATATATAGATGTATGTCTGTGTGTGTGTGTGTGTATGGCTAAAATATTATTCAGCTTTAAAAAAGAAGGAAATCTTTTTATTTGCAATGATACGGATGAAACTGGAGGGCACCGTACTAAGTGGTATAAGCCAAAGAAAGACAAATACTGCATGGTACCACTTACATGTAAAATTTTAAAGAAAAGCCAAGCCCACAGAAACAGAGAATAAGGATAATAATAATGATAATAATAGTAATCATAATAATCATAATAAAGGTTGAGGCTAAGAGATAGGAGAAATAATAGAAAGATTAGGAAAGGGTACAAACTTTCAGTTACAAGATGGATAAGGTCTGAGGACCTAATGAATAACATGATGAGTATAGCTGACACCAAGAATCCCGAAACACCAATCAGAAAGAATATATGCAACCATATGTTCATAGCAGCGGTATTTACAATAGCTAAGATCTAGAAACAGCTCAAGTGCCCATCAGCAGATGAGTGAATAGAAAAGCTGTGGTACATATACACAATGGAATACTATGCAGCTGTTTAAAAGGATCTGTTACCCTTTGAGAGAGCATGGATAGACCTGGAGACTATTATGCTAAGCGCAATAAGCCAGTCAAAGAAAGACAAATATCACATGATCTCACTTATATGTGGAATCTAATGAACAAAATAGGTTCAGAGACATGGCTGCATAGAACAGACTGAAAGATCTCAGAGGGGAGAGAGGGTGGGAAGAGATTAAAACAAATAACTTACATGCATAGCTCATGGACCCAGACATTAGCGCATAAAGGCCTGGGGTGGGGCAGGGGCTAGGCGGAGGTGGGCAAAAGGAGGGAAATGGGGGACATCTGTCAAAAATAAAAATAAATTTAAGAAAAACTAAAAAACATTTGCTAAGAGAGTAAAACTTAAATGTTCTCACCAAAAACAAACAAATGAAATTCCACACCAAAAACCAAGGTAATATGTGAGTTGAGAGATGTGTTCATTAACTCAATGGTATATTCCTTTAACAATGTATATATATATTAAGTCATCATGTTGTATACTTTAAATATCTTACAGTTTGGTCAATTAAACCTCAATAAAGCTGGAAAAAAAGTTACACTGAGGAAAATTGGAAGGGCACACAGGGCTTCCATCCATATTATTCATATATTTGCAACTTCCTGTGACTCTGTAAGTATTTCAAACTAAATTTTGAAAATGCCCTTCAAACACCCATGCAGAAAGGGACAGGGTAACTTACCAACCTACTATCTTGACCTTAGCCTTAGCAATTAGAGAGACAAAAAATAGTCCCTATATAATTCTGCAGTCACAAGACAGCACTTGGAGGTTTCAGTTTTAAATCTGGTATGAAACCAGATTTAGTCTAAACCTAGAGAGGCTTGTTCCAGGTATATAGTGCCACCAGCTGACAGGCAAAAGCAAAGGTAAAAGTGCATTTTCCTGAGAGCAACTCAATTTCCACTCAAAGTATTTCTACAGGTTAGGTTCCAAGTGAAAATGAAAGTCTAAGAGACAAAATTCACAATTCACACAAGATAATAAGGCACCTGAGTGAAACACACCAGAAACAATATAGGGAGAAGAAAAAGAACCTCAAAGATTTCACAAACTGAAATAGCACACATGAAATATAAATTAGTTGTTTAAAAAGTTTTTGTTTTTTTAAATGTTTTTTTCTTTATTGATTTTAGAGAGAGAGGAAGGGAGAGAGAAATAGAAACACTGATGAGAGAGAACATCGACTGGCCGTCTCCTGCATGCCCCCCACTGGGGATCAGGCCTACAATCTGGACATGTGCCCTGACCAGTAATCACACTGGCGACCTCTTGGTGCATGGGTCAACGCTCAACCACTGAGCCACACTGGCTGGGCAAAAAAGCTTTTTTGTAAGAGCATCTTTAGCCCTGGCCAGCGTAGCTCCGTGGTTAGAGTGTTGGCCAGAGTGCAGAAGGGTCATGGGTTCAATTCCCAGTCAAAGGAACATACCTGGGTTGCAGGTTAGATCCCAGGGTTCAGTGCACATGAGGGAGGCGACCAAGCAATGTGTCTCTCTTCCTCCTCTCTCTCTTTCCCTGTCTCCCTCCCTTCCACACTCTCTAAAAATCAATGGAAAAAATATCCTTCAGTGAGGATTAACAAAAACAAAACAAAACAAAACAAAAATTGCATCTTTCAAGTATGACCAGGACCAAAGAGGATAAACAAATGGCAAATAAGTATATGAAAAGATGTTCCACATCATGTCATCAGGCAAATGCAAGTTAAAACAAAGATATACCACTACACACCTATTAGAATGGCCAAAATCCAGCACACTAACAACACCAAATGCTACTAAGAAGTGGAACAATGGTAATTTTTACTTATTTCTGATGGAAATGCAAAATGGTATAGACACTTTGGAAGACGGATCAGTGGTTTCTCACAAAAATAAACATACTCTCACCATATGATCCAGCAATCACCCAAAGAAGTTGAAAAGTCATGTCCACATATAAACCTACACATGGACATTTACAGCAGCTTTATTCATAATTGCCAAAACTGGGAAGTAACCAACATGTCCTTCAGTAGGTGAAGGGATAAACTGTGGTACATGCAAACAATGGACTATAATCATCACACACACTCACACACAAAATGGCTTTCAAGTCAACAAAAAACATGGAGGAACTGAAGACATGTTAGTAAGTGAAAGAATGTAATCTGAAATGGCTACATAATGTATAATATCAATTATATGTCATTTTTGAAAAGGTAAAGCTATGGAGACAGTAAAAAGATCAGTGGTGCCCTGGCCGGTTTGGCTCAGCAGTTGGAGCGTTGGCCTGAGGACCAGAGAGTCGCGGGTTCAGTTCCCACTAAGGGCACATATCTCGGTTGCGATTTGTCCCCGGCCCTGGTTGGGGTTGTGTGGGTGGCAACCCATCGATGTGTTTCTCTCTCATGGATGTTTCTCTCTCTATCTTCCTCCCTCTCTCTCTCCTGCTCTGTCTGAAGATAAATGCAAAAATGTCCTCGGGTGAGGACAAAAAAAAATAAAATAAAATAAAGCATTTTTTAAAAGTATGAGCAGGCAATAAGATTTTTTTTATTTCTCATTTTTATTTGTATTTTCTTTATTGTTGAAAGTATTACAGATGACCCTCCTTTTTTCCCCCACTGATACCCGCCCCCCGCCTTCACCGCACTGTTGTCTGTGCCAATTGGTTATGCATATAAATTCTGTGTTTTATCTCTTCCCGACCTCCAACCTTTAATAATAAAAACCAAGTAGAAATACAAATGAGAATAGAATTATTTAAATTTAAACTCAAGCAGACTAAACACAACTGAAGAGATACTTAGTGAATGGAAAGATCCAAAGAAATCCAGAATGTAATGCAAAGCACTAAAGAAATATTGCAGATGAAAGAGAGTTAAGATAAATGGAAAACAGAGGAAGAAAGTCTAAAATATACATAATTGGAGTTTCAGGGAGATAACACAGTGAATGGGGAGGTGGTACCACTTGAAGAGGTGATGTTATTCTCCAAATGTGGACAAATGCTAAATCTTAGATCCAAGTAGCCCAAAGAATCCCAAGAAGTAATGATAAGGAAGGAATTGGTAAATATATGGATAAACTTAAACAAACATTATCTTTAAAATACTAAATGATGACAAAATTGTGAGGAGAAAACAAGGTAAAAATAAGAGACTGGACAATGACAATATATAAACTAAGGGATCAGGTAATTTGAGGTAAAGTGTTCTAAAGTCCTCGTATTTGGGAGGAGGAAATAAAGATATGAACTTCAGATTTTTTTATGTACACATGTTAAAATAGAGGAACCACTAAAATAATAGACATGCAACATGTAACTTTTAAATAAATGGAGTAAAAGTCAGAATGTAAAATAAGAAAAAAATAAAATTAAAAAAAATTTGGACAAATAGCTCATAAAAAGAATAAATCCAAATATAACTATATCACAGAAAGACAAATTACTTGAATTGTACAGTTAAAAAACTGTCAGATTGGATTTAACAAATCACAGTTTTATTCTGTTTATTATGAAATATACCTAAAACTTAAGTGCACAAGAAGACTAAGCATCAGAAAGAAGAAAAACATATACTAGGGAAACAGAAGCCAAAAGAAAGCTGGAGCAGTTATACTACATTTGAAAAAACAGACTCTCAGGGAAAAAAAATTGCTTTGAATACAGTTACCACCTGAATATAAAAGATCCAGTTCTCCTGAAATTTATCTGTAACAACATAAACTCAAAACATAAAAGAGGCCACTTTACTGTAAATCTGAAACTGGTGTGGAAGGGTACTGAATGCAAACTGGTTGAAAAATTAAAACAAAAACATATAAAAGAAAAAGTGACAGATCGTCAAGGAAAAATTGACAAATATTATCAACCATGGTGGAAAATTTCAGCACACCTCACTCAGAAATAGAGTAATCAAGCACATTAAAAAAAATAATACATAGCCCTGGCCAGTCTGCTCAGCAGTTAGAGCATCAGCCCGAGGATGAGAGAGTCCTGGGTTTGGTTCCCGCTAAGGGCACGCCTCGGTTATGGTTTGTCCCCGGCCTTGGTTGGGGCCATGTGGGTGGCAACCAGTCAATGTGTCTCTCTCATGTCGATGTTTCTCTCCCTCTCTTCCTCCCTCTCTCCCTCCCACTCTATCTGAAGATAAATGCAAAAATGTCCTTGGGCGAGGATAAAAAAAAAAAATAATAATACATAAAATTTTAAAATATAATTATGATGAAACGGACATTTATAGAACACAGAATTCAACAATTGAAAAATACACATTTTTCTCAAGCACAGAGAAACATCTATAAAAATCAATGCATCACCTGACTGGCAATAAAGTTAGCCTCAACACATTTCAGTAAATTAGTATCATATGGATTATATATCCTCTGAGCATAATACAATGTTAGATATTTTATTTAAAAAGAGAACCTGTAAAACTACCTATGTTTGGGAATTTAAAAGCACATTTCTTACTCACTGGTCAAAAAAATCATAATAAAAATTAAGAAATACT
This sequence comes from Tadarida brasiliensis, assembly GCA_030848825.1. Classification (NCBI taxonomy): domain Eukaryota; kingdom Metazoa; phylum Chordata; class Mammalia; order Chiroptera; family Molossidae; genus Tadarida; species Tadarida brasiliensis. The sequence continues at coordinate 40,362,150 of CM061272.1, read as the reverse complement.
TAAAAACCAAATACTATGAATTATAGATTATAGGATGTAAAATGGCAGTAAGAGGGAACTTTATTGACTAAAATGTTTGTTTTAGCAAAAAAAAGAAAGGTTCAAAATTAATGAGGTAAACATAAAAAGGCAAAATAAACTAAAAATTACAGGGAAGAAAATATGAGCAAAACTTAATAAAAATTTTTAAAAAGGCAGAGAAGATCAACAAAGCCAAAAACAGACAAACTTTAGCATTCAAGGAAAATAAAGAGATAAAGATAGAAGGCCAAATAAACTATATTTGCAATAAAAAATGAAACATAACTATGATGTGGTAGAGATTAAATAGATAGTAAGAGGATATTAGATTTACAACAACAGATTTTACAGTATTGTGTGTGTGTGTGTGTGTGTGTGGGATCTCTCCTCCTTATCACTATCCCTGTGAGATATTTCTAACCCTTTTCACCATGGGATTACTATAAAGGTTGTCCTCTCATATCTTCCACCAAATATAATGTAACTTCTCTTTCAAAAAGGACTATTTTACAACAATATCCTGATAGTATAAAACTGCTGGTAGTGTAGTAACTGGTGAAAAGCAACCAAGTTCTTCCCTATTAACCACCTTAGTCAAGACTATGAAAACAATATCCTTCCTATATCTCCTCGGGCAAGGGAAACAAAATAAAATATAAACAAGTGGAACTACATTAAAGTAAAAAGGCTTTCCACAGAAAAATAAAGCATAAACAAAACAAAAGGACAACTTACTGAATGGGAGAAGATATTCACCAATGATACATCCAATAAGGGGTTCATATCCAAAATTTATTTTAAAAACTTATATAACTCAACACAAAACAAACAAGCCAATTAAAAAATGGGCAGAGGACCTGAATAGGCACTTCTCCAAAGAAGACATACAGATGGCCAATAGACATATGAAAGATGCTCAAAGTCACTAATCATCAGAGAGATGCAAATTAAAACCACAATAAGCGATCACTTCACATGGCTATCAACAATAAATCAACAAACGAGTTGGCAAAGATGTGGAGAAAAGGGAACTCCTTGTGCACTGTTGGTGGGAATGCAAATTCATGCAGCCACTATGGAAAAAGCATGGAGTTTCCTCAAAAAATTAAAAATGGAACTGCCTTATGACCCAGCAATTCCACTTCTGGGTATATAGCCAAAGAAACCTAAAACGCTAATTCAAAAAGAGATAGGCACCCCTATGTTCACTGCAGTGTTATTTATGATAGCCAAGATAAGGAAGCAACCCAAGTGCCCATCAACAGATAAGTGGATAAAAAAAGCTGTGGTACATATATACAATGGAAAGTTACTTAGCCTTAAAAAGAATGAATATTACTTGGCCAAAAAAAGAGTTTACTACAAGGTAGATGAACCTAGAGAGTATTATTATGCTAAGTGAAATACGTTAGACAAACATAAAGACCATCTGATTTAACTTATATGTAGAATCTAAAGAACAAAATAGAAACAAACTCAGATACAGAGAACAAATTGACAGTTGCCAGAGGAGAGGGGCTTGGGGGGCTGGGTGAGAAAGGTAAAAGGATTAAGAAGTAGTTCCAAAACAGTCATGGGGATGTAAAGAAAAGCGTAGTCAATAATATTATAATAACTATATATAGTGCCAGGTGGGTGCTTGAAATACTGGTGGGGATCACTGTAAATTATATGATTGTCTAACCACTATGCTGTACATATGAAACATATAAAATAATATTGAATGTCAAGTGTAACTGTAAAATAAAATAAATAAACTATATCCTATGGAAATAGCCCTCTCTCCAATGAGCTAACTGCATTCATTATTTCAGAGGTATTTAGTGGGCACTGCTTGCTAGGGATATTGGGGCAAAGGTCTCTGCCCTCATACAGCTTAGAGCCAATTACAAAAAAGTTAACGCTATAAAATGTTAGGTATGGAATGCAACTGAAAGCACACAGGAGAGACACATGACCCAGATCTGAGGGGCCTGGGAAAGAGGAAGTAATACTTCAAGGAGTTCAATCTCATTTCATACAATCTCATTTCATACAATGAAGAAAGTATTCAGGTGAGGAAACAACAGGTTCAAAGGCCCAAAGGTGTGAAAAATGAGCACATCCAGAAACTTTTATGAGGCTCAATAGTTGGCATGGAAAGACGCATGGAAGGAGGCTGCAAGCCAGAAGCATCTTGTTCTCAAGGTGTCAGAGGTCTACACTAGGCCCAGCCTTTGGAGGTGAAGGGGTGTGGCCCAGGCTTGCCTAACAAATCAGTATTTTCTCCTCTGCCAAAATGGGTACAGAAATTAGGTAGTAGCACAGTAGTCAAGAGGAAAGAAATACCTGAGTTTATTTCTTAATTATGAAAATTAAGTGAGATAACATATAAGAGCCTAGCACAGAACTTGCCACATCAGAAAAACCTGTGTTCCTAAAAAAGTCATCCTCCTTTGGTTCTCTTCTCACTCTCTGTATAAAATGTTAAACAGAAGTAAAATGACTAGAAAGTGAGAGGAACATAAAACACACATTAGAATTCTGCAGTCAAATGCTCTACCACTGAGCTATACCCTGAAAACATTCGAGTTCTGGAAAAAAAAAAAAAAAAAAAGCCTAAGAAACAGAGAACCAATGACTCTCCATTTAATTAATCAAACTCAATGAATCTACCCACATCTTCTAATTTGATCTGTTTTTATCAATCTGAAAAGGTTTTAATATCATGCTGGTTAGTAGGCAATAAACCCTTTACTTTCTAAGACAAGAAACTGTTTATCCTGGAAAATTTAGATAAATATAAAAATACACTTGCACCTTTAAAAAAAACAATTTCTTCAACAATTTTTTAGCCTCCTGAGATATCAAATCCATGAAACATCAATGTATTTCCTCCGCACAGAGCTTCCCAAGTATAAAATATAAATTACTATTACAAATAATAAAGGTAGGCCATTGGCTTAATATAAAGATTAACTATATTTTAAAGAATTAGGTAACATTGGGAGCCGGGCGACCCCCCCACCACGGGGGAACCCAGGCGGAGCGGTGGAGCCGCGACCCCGCCACCATGGGGGAACCCAGGCGGAGCGGGGGAGCCGGGCGACCCCCCTCCACCACGGGGGAACCCAGGCGGAGCGGGGGAGCCGGGAGACGCCCCCACCGCGGGGGAGCCCAGGTGGAGTGGGGGAGCCGGGCGACCCCCCACTGCGGGGGAACCCAGGCGGAGCGGGGAAGCCGGGCGACCCCCCCCCCACCAATGGAGGAAGCCGGCAACACACAGGAGAACTGAGCAAACTGAACAACGAAATTGACCCAGAGACATGGAGGGTGGAGTACGGGATGAGGGGCCTCAGAGGAGGGGGGGAGGCGGGGCAAAGAGATAAATCACAGAGCCTATGTGCATGGGTGCATAACCAATGGACATGGACAACAGGGATGGGGAGGAGGAGAAGGGGAGGGGGAGGAGGGTGTCAATGGGGGAAAAAAAGGAAAAACATCTGTAACAAAAACAAATTAATAATAAAATAAATTATAAAAAATAAAAAAGAATTAGGTAACATTATAAAATTTACAGGTTTGGTTTGATCCTTCTCTGACAAAAGTAAATATATGATAACTTTTTGGACTTGAAAATAAAATCTAATTATTCTTTGTCATTACATGATTCCTATGACTTACATTTCATTGAATTCAGAAAACATACAGTGGTGCACTGATTTTCTGCATTATCTAAAAAGTACTTGAATTTTTACCAACAATATTAATTAATCTTTATTCTTTAAAGTAAAGATATGCCCATTTTGTTTTATGCATACTTAAAAACCAATGTCAGTTATTATAAGATAGAGTATTCCAAGCACTTTTATTAGTTTTTCAATACCAAATTAAGAAAACATATTCAGAATGTTTCCATTCAAATACCATATATTAACTTTCATTAAGCACTATTAGAGCAAGATGTCTTCTGAAAGATATGTTTCACATCTTATGGTACATGAGTTATTTTGCTTTTTTTTAAAGGTATAAATACATGAATGGTTACAGACATAGATTTAAAAGTAATTTATTTTTTCCATCATTTTGCAACTTTTAAAATGCTATTTTCTTTAAGCAAAGAACTTTATAACTTAAAAACAGCTTGTTAAAAGGAAAATAAACCAATCTGACTACAATTCCAAAAATGAAAGTATACTTCATTGAAGAGAGCTTCGATTCAGTGCAGTACGGACGTTTTCAAAGCACAAGAAACAACTGCAAAATCATTAGAGCAAATAATTCTAATAGAATGATACTTTACCAGGGAACTAACCATAGGAAAAGAATTCTATGACTTCAGTGAGGACCAAAATACCTAATATTAACAATGTTCTCCTTAAAAAAATACAATAAAAATATCTTAGTAAGAAAAGCTTTATGTTGTTTCATTTCCTAATTAAATTTTTCCTACAAATGTTTGATATCATAAGTAGGAATCAAATTTTGTCTCAAATTCACATACTTCTAAAAGCTCCATGGACTTTGCTCTTCCTCCTTACAGCAGTCTTTAAAACCTTTTAGCAATTCAAATCAGGAAAGGGGGTGAGTCAAAATGCCCATAATTTCCTTACCCTTAACACAAAAAGCTGCTTTATTGGCTAAACTGTAGGAGTTTTAATTGTAATTGCTTTGCCCTTCCGAAACTCATCTCCCATACCATATGACTTGTTCAGCAGGTGGTGTAGGAGGATAAACTAAAGTCTGCAATAGTTGGTCAATAATATAATCATAAGGAACCAAAGAAGACTTTAAGTATATAACAGGAAACATAGCTTTAATGTTTTCCTTTTTAAATTGATTTAGTCTGGGTCAGGCCTTTTGTATGTTTACATAAGAAACAGCTCATGTTGAACCATTTACTGCTCAGTGCTGAATAGGCATATCTTGGGAGCTCACTGTAAAGAAGTAAAATTCATTACTTACAACTCAATTGAGATCTACAAAAATGTTAAACAAGCCAGAAAATAGGAATGTAAAAAGAAGTAAAATTTATGTCTTGATTAAATTAAATGTCTACATTTTTATCTCCAATTCCCCAAAAGTAAGAGTAACTTTGAGAATAAACTGGGGCAGGGGATATAAATGGCTGAGCATCAGGCTGAGACCAAATGCTAATTTCCATGACCAATGATTTAGGGCAGGAGTTCTCATTTTCAGAGTGCAGAAGAATCACCTGGGGAGCTTATTAAAAATGTTACATTCCCATTTGCAGATTCTGATTTAGTAATATGCCCTCTCCCTTCTTTGTTATTTTCTTTTTTTAATCTAAACTATCATCCATATTGATTATAAAAACCACATGACAGAGCATTGGTCACATCTCTTTGATTTGAACATCACGTGTCTGCTATTTGAACTGAGGGGAGCACGGAAAAGGAACAGTAAATCTAAGGCTATGTCATTTGTAAAACAGAAATTAATACTTGTCCTGCGTCCTTCACCAAGCCATTGAGAGGAAACATCTCTTCTCTTTAAGGCCAAAATCTCTGTTAATTCACTTCACCATTAAAGGCTGGTTCAGTTTGTTTTCTCACCTCGATGTACTTAGCCACAGGGCTTGGTACATGATAGGATTTTAATTCATGAAAGTTGAATAAATAATAAATATCTATTATTCCCTTCATTTCCCTTGGGAACTTTGTTCAATCACTTTTTCTTTTTTTCTTCTGCCCCTTTAGCCTTCAGGCTAAAAATATGCTCAAGTTATCCTCCTTGTAAAAGAGAGAGACAGGCTCTCCTAAGTCCCTCCATCCTACTCTAGCTACTACTATTCTTTCATTCACGTTCCCTTTTAACCAGAAACTTATTTTTTCTCAGTATTTCTATTTCCTTGCAATTTATTCTCCCCTCTAACCAAGAACAAGCAGGTGTCATCCCTACATGTTCACTGAAACTTTCCTGGAAAATAACCCTAATTAATTTTCTAATTACCTGATCCAATGGATGATTTTCAGTCATTAGCTCACCTGACCTTTCTGGTCATCGGACAATTAAAAATGGTAGTATAGCATGCTGTTGAAGAGCACAGACTACATGTTTAGCCTGCTGGGATGCATAAGTCTAACTCTGCCACCTACCACTGGGTGCCTTTGGGCAGATCAAAGTTTCAGTGAGGGGAGTCAAATGAGTTAATGTATATAAACCAATGCCAGAAACAGAGTAAATGATTACTATATATTAAAAGATATTATTATCACAATCTTGCTCATTTTTGAAAATTTATTCCATGAGCTTATGTGGCTCCACACTCCCTCAACTGTCCTTTAATCCTCTTTACTAGATTCTTATCTTTTGTTGTCCCTGCAATATTCCTGATCTCCAGGGCTCCATCTTCCGTTTTATTTTATGCTTTGTATGCATTCGGTAGCATAACTGATTCACAAGTGGCAGTATATGTACTTCTCAATTATATCTCCAGCGAAGAAGATAGGTTTCCTAGGATGTCCTTACATTTCTGGTCTAGTTCATTCAATGATGAATGAATGGCACACATCTGCCAGACAGCTGGCTAACATTAGGGTTCCAAGGTCAAGGAAAGTAGAGTGCAATAATACTGTATTAAGAGCATAATTTTAATGTCTCAATTATATTCAAATTCTGGTCTACCACTTACAAGCTAGGTATCCTTGGAGAAGTCAACAAACTCAGTGAATATCAGTTTCCTCCATAGGGGATAATGATACCTAGCTATATAGGCTTTCTTTGGGAGTAAATGTGGTAACTTTAATTAACATGCTTAGTATCTATAAATAACATCTGCTTATTGTTACTACTATAGTGGATAAGAAAGAAGCTGATTGGCTTGTTTTCAGACTGAATCCAGTGGTCTCACTTACCCTGTACTATAAAATCCAAAAGTATACCAAAGATACAGAGACTTCAGTTTAAACAAGTAGGCCCTATAATAATTTCTTGAGTTGAAGAAAATAATTTCTCGTTATTTCTAGTCCAAGTGGAAAATCAATAATAAAACATTTATCATGTATTTAACATTCTCAAATGAAAGAGGAGATTTATAAAAGTAAAGAAAAAAAACAAAGTTATCCAATTATTAAATTATTTTCTAAGAATTTGTACTTTCTAAAAACTAAAATTAATATTTAATTAATAGAAACTTTATAATAAACATGCAATTTTACATTAACAAATGATTACAAGAGACAATTTTAAAACTCACCTTTTTTCTAGTTATACAAAAATTATATGATTATGTGTACAAATCCACATGACATGATTAAAAGTAATAATGATATGACAGCAATTTTTTACCAATTCTTTTCTTTTTATGGCTAAATTATAGGAAATTTCATTAGTTCTGCTTGAAGATTCTCAAAATATTCTCACTAGTTAAGAAAATAAGAAACTAGATTTTCACAGTCTATCTTCTGGAAACATGAGCAAATAGTCAGATTTGAGCTGATAAATCCTTATTTGCAAACCAATTTATAAAGGATATATTTGCACGATGATTAAAAAAGATATAGGGTACATAATGTATGGTCAATGTACAAAGTACGCCAAACTATACCAAACAACTCTCAACTCATTAGAAATAGGTTAAAAAGAAATGCACTAACTGAACAAGCGCTGCACGGAAAAATCGCTGATGTGATCAAAGAACCCCTGTGTGATCTCAGGGAAATTACTGAGAAATGCTATTTCAATTTTGTAAAAATTTCAGTTATGATATTGATCTTCAAAAAACTGATTATTCATTTATCAGGAAATTTTTGAGAACTTAGAATAGAAAGTGATATACATTAGGAGTTACATGAATTAAAAATAAATTAAGCCAAATCAAACCATTTCCTTGTTTGTTTATATCACCATGATAACAAATGAGAAAACAGCATCAATATTATGGAACTCATGTTAGAAAGATGTGTTAAATGACTAAGTTAAGATACATTTTTAGTTATTTATTTTTGTTAATCCTCATCCAAGGATATTTTTCCATTGATTTTTTTAGATAGAGTGGGAGGTGTGGGGGGAGAGAGAGAAACATTGATGTGAGAGAGACACATCCATTGACTGCCTCCCACACGACTCCAACTGGGGCCAGAGTTCGAACCTGTAACCCAGGTACCTGCCCTTGACCAGGAATCAAACCCTTGACCCTTTGGTATGCGGGCCATTGCTCTAACTGCTGAGCCAAACCAGCCAGGGCAAGATACATTTTTTGTTATTGTTAAATCCTCACCCAAGGATATTTTTCCATTTATCTTCAGATACAGTGAGGAGTGGGGGTGGGGGAGAGAGAGAGACAGAGAGAGAGAGAGAGAAAGAGAGAGACATCAATTGGTTGCCTCTTGCAAGACCCCAACTAGGGCTGGGGACTGAACCACAACTGAGGTATATGCCCTTGACTGGAAACGAACCTGTGACTCCTTCGTCCAAGGACTGACTCTCTAACCACTGAGCTAAACTGGCCAGGGCCAAAATACATTTTTAATAGAGATTTATGGACTTGACAAAAATGTACTAAAATGGATTTAGAGCTGGTTTAGCAACAGATACAAATAACATCTATTTGGAGTTAGGTCTTTAGTAACATGCCAGAGGACTTGGGCTCAATTAAATAGTTTTTATCATTAATTTCAATGAATTCATATAAATTAGTCTTATCAAAGTTTCAGATGACAAAGTTGGGAAGCACAGCTAATGGGGGAATGAGAGAATCGATGATATCCTAAAATATTACAACAAAAAGTAAAAAACTAATAAGATGAAAATTAACTGGAAGAAATGCAAAATTCCATTTGTAGATTCAAATAGCCAACTCTGTAAGTACAGGATGTGAAAGAGAAGGGTTGACAACATTTCATAATAATAAAAAAAACAGCAACAATAAAAGAAAGCCTAGAAAAGTTAGGTTGCTTATGAGAGAGAAAAGAAATAGCAAAAGCATTATCAAGCATCTTTCTAGCCTTTTAATTTTTAAATAGCACAACACATAGCACATGACATAGTTTCATAGGATTAGGCAATCTCTTCCTTATTACACTAATATAATAGTGCAAATCTTAAATAGTATTCTTTCACTAGTATTCAAACATTAAATTCTAGAATGAGTACATTTTATTTGCATAGCTTTAATTCAAATAATCATATCTAATAATTCATTGACAACATGGAATTTTTTCAGAATGTTATAATACCTTTGATACATAAAATCCTCAAAGATTTTTTAAAACGGCCCTGGCTGGTTTGGCTCAGCGGTTGGATCCTCGGCCTGCAGTCCGGAGAGACCTGGGTTCGGCTCCCGCTAAGGGCATGTGCCTCGGTTGCAGTTTATCCCCGGCCCTGGTTGGGTCGTGCGGGAGGCAGCCACTCGATGTGTCCCCTTCATGTCCATGTTTCTCTCTCTCTCTATCTCTCTCTTCCTCTCTCTCCCTCCCACTCTATCTGAACAAAAAATGGAAAAAAAAAAAGATTTTTTAAAACGTGCAATTATTTGGCATAAAAGTTAACTTCTTATATATATTAGCGTCCAGAATGGTCTTAGTCAGCAGTGAAGTTTACTGCAATTCCCACATAGGTGACTTTGGATGGCTAACTATAAATTTAGTAAAATACCTGCATTCATTAGGTTTCTTCAGAGTTCTTTATGTTTCTAAAGATATTAATAAAATAAATAGATAACATTTATAATGTATCCCCTTATTAAGAGATAGTCAGACCTCCTACTACTTGCTTCTAATGTTTCTGTAATATATCTTTAGTAATCATCCTGATCTAGAATTTTTCTGTAAAATCTACTATGGCTCCAAGTTAACTCCTACTTATATAAATCTTGAACCAACCGAACCTTATTCCAACTGTATTGGCATTCATTCCCATTCAAATATTTTCTTCATATCTTCATTCATATTTTTATTTCCTTTAAACAGTTGGTTTCATTAGTTAACAAGTGTTCCATTTATCTTCAAATCCATTTGGTTATCTTATTTGAAAATTTCTAACGTTGTAATATTCCTTCTTTCACTACTGATCAATCATTACCCGTCATCTCCTACTCCTAAAATTGCATTTCAAAGACTTCCTTTCAAATATTATCATGTAAGAGAGGATCCAAGATGGCAGAGGAGTAGGTGGATGTTACACTCACCTCCTCCCAGGACCAAACTGGAATTACAATTAAAGTATAGAGCAATCAACTTGAATAACTAACTGAAGACTAGCTGAAGAGAAGTCTTATAACCAGGGATTTACAGAGGAAGTCACATTGAGACTGGTAAGAAGGGTGGGGACATGAAAAGAGCTGGCCCTGCTCCCATGAGTGGTGGCTTAGATTACTGAGAAATATCTCCACTGCAAAGGTACCCCCTGAGAAGCGTGGGGTCTGAACCCCAAGCCAGATTCCCCAGCCCACAGCACCAGAATCATGAAGAGGCATCCACATAACATCTGGCTATGAAAATCATCAGGATTCTGTCCACTAGGGAGACACAGAAGTATGCTAGAGACAGCAGTCTGCTAGCAACACAGATGCCCTCTTAAAGGGCCAACACTCAAAAAATCTTGTTGGCAGCTACTCACTATGGTCTCCAGCAGAGGGAGGAAGGAGCGGACTAGAGTCATTTGATGAGAGATTAGGGTTTGTGGTTCTAGAGAGAGCTAAAGGGAGAGCCACAAGGATTCCTGTGCTGAATCACTCTCCCATACAGAAAATGCCATCTTTCCTGGGTGGTGTACTCCCCTTCATATGGCATCAGCCTGGAGGAATGCAATAGCCCCACTTTGTGGAGCTCACACCATGATGAGAAGTCAGCTGCCTGGGCCAAAGTGTAAACACAGGGTGTTTTAGTGACTCAGTTGTATAGCTTTGGGACAGGGGCCATTCCCCACTTTCCCATTAACCTGAATGGCAGAGCCTCCCCAACACGGGAGATCTGCTAGTCCACTGTGCCAAGGTCAGGGCACAATTTGGGACAGACTGAGTGGTGTGTCTCTGAGTTAAGGCCACTCCTCACCTAGCCCCAAGCCTAAACTACAACCCCTGCTCACAGGAGATCAACTAGCTCCACCCTACCACTCCTAATGACCCTTTTTTGCTGAGATCTGTTTCCTGGCAGAACCTGGGACAGACAGATGTGGCTCTAGGACAGAGGCATTGTTCCCTCACATGCCAAATTGAATCGGGGTACAGAGCCCTCCCTTCACAGAGCCAAATCTTGGTCTGTTTTGGTCTGATAAACTCTGATGGCCTCATTCTGATGACTCACTGAGACTCTGCCTCACTACAAAGGTATAGGAGCACCCAGCAGATGGCAGCTGGGGATACCCTGGGACATTTGCTAAGTGACCTCAGAATAAGCACTGGCACCAAGTTTGAACAATATCTAAAATGAAGAATACACTAGAAGGAATAAATAGTAGGTTGGATAAAACAGATGATCAAATCAGCAATTTGAAAGACAGGGTAGCACAAAACACCCAATCAGAGAATCAAACTGAAAAAAAGAATTAAAAAAAATGAAGATAGTTTAAGGATCCTTTAGGACAACATAAAGTGTAACAACACCCACATCACAGGTGTACCAGAAGGAGAAGAGAGAAAGCAAGGAATCAAGAACCTATTTCAAGCCCAGTCAGTTGGCTCAGGTGATTGAGTATCATCCCATGGGCTGAGGGGTCCGGGTTTGATTCCCAATCAGGGCACATGTCCAGGTTGCAGGTTCGATCCCCAGTGAGGGGCATGCAGGGGGCAAGTCGACTGATGCTTCTCTCTCACATTGATGTTTCTGTCTCTCTCTCCCTTCCTCTCTCTCTAAAAAAATTTTTAAAAAGAACCTATTTCAAGAAACAATGAAAACTTCGGTAACCTGGTGAAGGAAAAAGACACACAAGTCCAAGAAGTGCACAGAGTCCCAAACAAGATGAATCCAAAGAGTCTCACACCAAGACACATCCTAATTAAAATGGCAAAAGTTAGTGTGGCTGGCGTGGCTCAGTGGTTCGTCATCAATCCATGCACCAAGAGGTTGCTGGTTCGATTCCCAGTCAGGGTATAAGCCCAAGTTGTGGGCTTGATTCCCCAGTGGGGGGCGTGCAGGAGGCAGCCAATCGATGTCTCTGTCTCTCTCCTTCTCCCTTCTTCTCTCTCTAAAGTCAATAAAGAAAAATTATTTTTTAAAAATTAAATTAAAAATATAAAATGGCAAAGTTAAAGACAAAGAGAGAATCTTAAAAACAGCAAGAGAAAGCCCTGGCTGGTTTGGCTCAGTGGTTAGAATGTCAGCCTGCGGACCAGAGAGTCCAGGTTCGGTTCCTGCTAAGGGCATGTGCCTCGGTTGCAGTTTGTCCCCAGCCCCAGTTGGGGGCATGTGGGTGGCAGCCACTCAATGCATCTCTCTCACATCGATGTTTCTCTCTCTCTCTCTCTTCCACCCTCTCTACCTCCCACTCTATCTGAAGATAAATGCAAAAATGTCCTCGGGTGAGGATTAAAAAAAAAAAACAGCAAGAGAAAATTAGTTACCCTACAAGAGAGCTACCATAAGACTGTCAGCTGATTTCTCAACAGAAACATTTCAGGCCAAATGGTATTAGTATGAAATAGTCAAAATGATGAAAAGCAAGGACCTACAACTGAGACTACTTTACCCAGCAAGGCTGTCATTTAAAATTAAAGAAGAAAGAAAGAGATTCCCAGACAAGAAAAAGCTAAAGGAGTTTTTTACCAACAACTCAGTATTACAAGAAATGGTAAAGGGAGGGTGGTAGAGGAAGGAAAAGGAGATAGAGGAGAAGGAAGAATGAAGAAAAAGAAGAAGTAAAAGGAAGTAAAAAGAACCAGAGGAACATAGTTAAAAGAATAAAATGGCAACAAATATGTAGCTACCAATAATCACTTTAAATGTAAATGGCTTAAATGTGCCAATCAAAAGACACAGGGTAGCAGAATGGATAAGAATACAAGACCCATATATATGCTGTTTACATGAGACCCACCTCAGAATACAGATACACACAGACTTAAAGTAAAGTGATAGAAAATATATTTCATGCAAATAGAAAGGAAAAAAAAAGCTGGGGGTAGTAATACTTATATCTGACAAAAAAGACTTTACAACAAAGGCTATAGTGAGAGACAAAGGAAGACACTACATAACAATAAAGGAAGCAATCCAACAAAAGGATATAACCCTTGTAAACATTTATGCACCCAACATAGGAGCATTGGAATATATAAAGCAAATTGTGACAGATATAAAGGGAGAAATCCACAATAGTACAGTCATAGTAGTGGATTTTAACACCCCATTGACATCAATGGATAGATCTTCCATGTAGAAAATTAAAAACAAAAAAACAAAAAAACAGTGGCCTTAAATGACACACTAGCTCAAATGGATTTAAATGTTATCTTCAGAGCATTTCACCCTGTTACAGTAGGCAGTTTGTTAGGTATCAACTAAAGAGAAGGTAGTCAGATGTCTGATTAAGCCAAATTAACTAGAAAAGGACAGTTTCACAGTCACTCTGGGCATCCAAGTAGGAAGAAAAGATGCTTTTCTGTCATCCCTTGGGGCAACTGTCATTTCCCGTGACACCACAGAAGAACCTCTGGTTACAACTGCATAGCAGCAGAATATACATTCTTTTCAAAGGCACATGAAACATTTCATAGGATAGACCAAATGTTAGGACACAAAACAAGTCTCAACAAATTTAAGAAGAATAATTCAAATCAAGCATCTTCTCCAACCATAATTATATAAAACTAGAAATCAATCACAAGAGAAAAACTGAAAACACACAAAGATATGGAGGCTAATAACATGTTACTAAACAGTCAATGGGTTAAAATTGAGATCAAAGGAGAAATCAAAAGATACCTTGAAACAAATGAAAACAAGAACACAACAACCAAAATTCTATAAGACACAGCAAAAACAGACCTAAGAGGGAAATTCATAGCTTTACAGGCCTATCTCAAGAAACAAGAAGAAGCTCAAATTAACACTCTAACTTTACATTTAAAGGAACTAAAAAAAGAACAACAACAAAAAACAAACACACACATAAAACAAAGCCCAAAACGAGAAGAAAGGAAACAATAAAGATCAGAGCAGAAACAAATGCAATAGAGTCTTAAAATAGAGTTTTATTTTGAATATATATATTCAACAAAACTCTAATATATATATATATATATATATATATATATATATATATATATGTATGTATATACAGAGGACCCAAATAAATAAAATCAGAAATGAAAGAGCAGAACTAACAATTGACACCAAAGTAATACAAAGGATTGTAAGAAAATATTACAAGCAACTATATGCGACAATCTGGATTAAATGAATACATTCATAGAAACATATAATCTTCCAAAACTGAATCAGAGAATCTGAACAGACAGATTACAACTACTGAAATTGAAGCAGTAATAAAAAACACTCCCAACAAACAAGAATTCTGGACCGAATGGCTTCACAGGTAAATTTTACAAATATTCAAAGGGAACTGGATGAAGGGATTAGCCAAAGAACATAGATGAATAACCCACAGACACAGATAACAGTTCGGTGATGGCCAGAGGAAAATAGGGTGGGACTGGGTCAAGGTGGGCAAAGGTGAGGAAAATGGGGACATCTGTAATAATGCCAACCAAAAAATAAAAAAGAAAGAAAAAGAAAAAAACAACCCACATGATCATATCAATAGATACAGAAAAAGAATTTCAGAAAACCCAGCACCCATTTACGATAAAAACTCTCCCCAAAGTGGGAATAGAGAAAACATACCTCAATGTAATAAAGGCCACATATGGCAAGTGCACAGCTAATATACTCAGTGGGCAAAAACTACAAGCATTTCTCTTAAGATTGGGAACAAGAAAAGGATATTGGCTTTCACCACTTTTATTCAACATAGTACTGGAAGTCATAACACAGCAATAAGACAAGAGGGAGGAATAAAAGTCATCCAAACTAAAAGTGAAAAAGTAAACCTGTCATTATTTGCAGATGACATGATACGTATATAGAGAACCCTAAAGATTTCACCAAAAAACTACTAGAACTGATAAATGAATTCAGTAAAGTAGCAGCATACAAAATATCCAGAAATCAGTTCCATTTTTATACACCAATCATAAACTATCAGAAAAGGGAACTAAGAAAACAATCCCATTCATAATTGCTTCGGAAAAAAAAAAAACAACAAACCTAGGAATAAGCTTAACGAAAGATGTAAAGACCTGTACTAAGAAAATTGTAAGATACTGAAGAAAGAAATCGAAGAAGATACAAATAAGTAGAAGCATATACCATGTTCAAAGATAGAAAGATTTTACATCATTAACATGTCCATACTATCCAAAGCAATCTGTAGATTCAACACAATTCCTACTGAGATACCAATGGCATTTTCCACAGAACTAGAACAAATATTTCAAAAATTAATATGGAACCACAAAAGACCCTGAACAGCCACAGCAATCTTGAGAAAGAAGAAATATTAGACAAAGGAAGCAGGAACATACAATGGGGTAATGATAATCTACCGGGGTAGGGAACCTTTTTTCTGCCAAAGGCTATTTTTCTGCCAAGGGCCGTTTTATTTATAACATCATTGCAATCCATACAAAATTATCAACTTAAAAATTAGCCTGCTAGGTTTGGTCAGGCTAATTTGGTGAGAAATATGATCTTGGCTGGTATTGATTTCATGGGCCTTACATAGCCAGAGAGCTAGATGTTTCCCACTCCTGGATGGTGTTGGGAAAATTGGATAGATACGTGCGAAAAAAATGAAACTAGACCACTTTTTTTTACACCATATACAAGAATAAACTCAAAATGAATTAAAGATCTAAATGTTAGACTTGAAACCATAAAAATCCTAGAAGAAAATATAGGCACTAAAATCTCAAGTATTTATCAGAGCAATTTCTCTTCCATGATGTATCTACTGGAGCAAGGAAAATAAAAGACACAAATAAACAAATAAAACTACATCAAACTAAAAAGTTTTTTCACAGCACAGGAAACCACTAACAAAATGCAAATACAACCCAATGAATGGCAGAACATATTCGCTAATACATCTGATAAGGGGTTACTATCCAAAATTTATTAAGAACTTATACAACTCAAGACGAGAAAAAACAAACAAACCAATTAAACAATGGGTAGACAACCTGAATAGACATTTTTCCAAAGAGGACATACTGATGGCCAAAAGACATAGGAAAAGATGTTCAAGGTATTAATCATCAGATAAACGAAAATTAAAACCACAATGAAATATCACCTGGCACCATTCAGAATCACTATCATCAATAAATAAACAAACAAGTGCTACCAAGGATGTGGACAATAGGGAAACCTTGTGCACTGGTGGTGGGAATGCAGACTGCTGCAGCCACTGTGGAAAGCAGTATGGAGTTACCTCAAACCATTAAAAATAGAACTGCCTTATGACTCTACAATTCCACTTCTGGAAATTTATCTGAAGAAAACTGAAACACTAACTTGAAGGAATATATGCACCCTTATGTTCATTGCTGCGTTATTTACAAAAGCCAAGATTTGGAAGCAGCCCAATTGTCATCAGAAGGTAAGTGGATAAAAAAGCTGTGGCACATTTATACAATGGAATATTACTCAGCCGTAAAAAGGAAGGAAATCATACATTTTGTGAAAGCATGGATGGACCTGGAGAGTACTGTGCTAAGTGAAATAAGCCAGTCAGAGAAAGACAAGTAACATGATTTCACTTACATGGAATCTAATGAACAAAATAAACTAATAAATTTGAGACTGCCTCATGGATATAGAAAACAGATTTACCAGCTGTCAGAAAGGTGGGGGCTGGGGCTGGGGAGAAGGGTGAAAGGATTAAGCAAAGAAAAGAGAAAAAAGACTCATGGACACAGACAACAGTATGGTGATTGCCAGAGGGAAGCGGGGGGAGGGGTGGAGGCAGAAGAGCATAAAGAGGAATAAATGGTGATGGAAGGAGACTTGACTTCGGTGGTAAACATACTATATGATATACAGATGCTGTATTTTTAGAATTATATACCTGAAACCCATATCACTTTATTAACCAATGTCACCCCAATAAAATCAATTAAAAAATTTTAAAAATACACATTGGTGAGTAATTAAAAATGATGTTTTAATAGACTAGAAATGTTCAGAGTATATAATTAAATACAAAAAATAGGTTCTTCGTAGTTTTATAAGTACCTCTATACTAAGAAAAAAACACTGTAACCCTATAAAAGTATGTGTAAAAAGCTCATTGTAGCTGAATTAGTTGCACTACATGTAAACTATTTCTAAATCTAATAAAAAATCTTTAATAAAAATTTTACCAAAGAAATCTCCTTTTATCCCTTACCGGTCATTTTTATTAGTATGCCTCTAATTTTATCATTTAAACATTTTTCTCTTAACTATATTCTTTTATTCCACAAGACTTCAATTCTCCTACCAAAGTATAAAGTGTTTTTAATGCAAAACGTAAATATACACAACAGTAATAATATAATAATAGTACTACTTTATAATTGTTTACAGTTTAATGATAAATCACCACCCACTGGGTGCATTAGGTAGACTCAATTTTCCAGATGCTGATGCTTTAAGTAAGGAGGCTGGGAAACTGCAGTGGCAACTGAAAACCCACCTTCTGACTACAAATTCAGTCCTCTCTCTTGCCTCTTTTCTATACTTGACAATATGAAAACTGCTTTTAAAAATAAAACATAAAATTATACTTTATTAAAATGTATATGTATGATATGTAGTCGGGTGAAAAACTGAGATATTTAAAATTAAACTTAATACTGACAATATTCCCAAGAGTAAACTAAAGTAGATTTAAAATAAGTCAGTGAGAAGGGGATCTTTAGATTTGGTATATAGCAAATCAATTCCTTTAAAAAAATGTTGCCACATTATTGTATATAGTTTATAATGTAAAGAGTTGCTTCAGACCCACAAATATTACAAAATGGTAAAGAATAAAGGCCAGAGGTCAAGATTCTCAAGTTTATATACAATATTCATTAAGCAAGTGTCTGTTTATTTGTAAAGAAAAATAGTAGTTTTTAAAAATGCAGCAATAGTGCAGGAAATTTATTAATACATGATGTTAAAAATATGACTGTCTCAACATGTAAAATAATTAGAATAAAGATGGCTTCTTTAAGGAAAAGAATCAATCCAGAATATTCTGATCAGCGGTAAGGACACAGTCTAACATCTAATTTAAAATTTTGGTATATTTCCCTATATACCAGGGTATAGCAGGGTAGTACCCTTCTCACCATACATTGGAGTACACATATCTATATATCAAGTTGCATTAAGGTGTTGCCTCCAGTTGTAAAGAGCAAATTTTCCCCCAAGGGTGCTCCACTTACAACCAGTCCTAAAGACAATCCTGTCTGTAGTGTCCAATATAACAGTATTGATAATAAGTGTTTGCCAGAGTAGAACAATGGCAATTCTCACTCTCAGCTACTGGAAACGTAAATCTGATAGAATCATTTTGGATGACAATCTGGTGACATTTAGCAGAACTGAAGCTTTGCTAAACTTATGACTTAGCAATTCCAGTCCCAGATACATACATACCCATGCTGTCCAATATAATAGCTACCAGCTGTATGTGTCTATTGGAAATAAGATAATTAAAATTTGATACAATTAAAAACTTAGTTGCTTAGTCACTGCAGTCACAATTTAAGGGCTCAATAGACACATTTGGCTAGGACGACTGTATTAGACAGTATAGATATAGAACTGAAAGGGGTAGGAGAGAATAATGGAGAACTGATCATGGTGGGGTACTAGCCATAGTTAAAGGAAATGTTGAACATCTTTGCTCTGTTAATCGTGATTGCTTTGTTCTGATTAAAGAAAGCCCATTCTGACCTGGCTGAGGGAGCTGTATGCCCTGGGAGTTTACCTCAGAATGCTGTCCATTCTCCTTACCAGAGAACTGCACCCCCCCCCCCCCGCCCCCCAATCATGGAAAGACAAACAACCTTGGAGTCTTGGATGCAGTGCACTGAAGACAGCCCACATTTGCTAGCTCCCATTACTTCCCCATTCCAGTAACCTGTAACTGTTTTATCCATTGTTATTCCTTTTCCCTACTTCCCCAACCATTTTACCCATTGATATTCCCTTTGCCTTCTTCCCCATGTAATACCCAATATAAGTTGAATGGCTATGGAGAAAATGCAGAGCAGATTTTTGCATGATGACCTGGCTGCTCTCCCACACTGCTGGCAATATTGGAATAAACGCTCATATACGATTCAACCTTGTCTCTGCTTAATTGGCTCAAGTAGTGATAGGAAGCCCAGACCCATTACTGTCTGGTTTTAGAACATTTCCACTGTCACAGAAAGTTCTTTTGTAAAGCACTATCCTAAGCAAAACTATTACATATGTGGACAAGAATAATGTTGAATATTGATTTTAACACTATATGTGATACAGAAAAATTCAAAACATATACATGCATTAATAGAAGCAAAGATAAATAACCTTGCATATTCATGCAATAGACTATTAAAGTACAGTAAAACTCTATGAATGAGATTATGAATAACCAAGTGATAAGTTTTACATGTATAAGATAGAGTTAAAAAAGCAAGATGCAGAACAGAGATAGGTAATGGGCACAGGATGCATTTTCTTATTCTCTACATTGTTCTGACATGGTTGTTTTAATAAAAAGGCCTAATAGAATTAGAATGCAGTGGTTAAAAGCTCAATCTAGCTGTGTGATCTTGGGCAATCCTGAACTTCGTTTTCTCTGCTGTAAAATATGAACAATAGTACTCAGTAATGCTGTAGTGAAAAGTAAGGAAGGTAAAATATGTGAAAGTACTCTGTAAATTATAAAACACTATGTAAATGTTAACTAGTGTTAAATACAGCTTAACACCACAAATCAAATATTATCTGGAAATTTTAAACTGACATAAGCCTCTTGGGTAGGTGGGATAAGGTGGGCCTTGCTTATTTAATGTTACTGTTTTCTCGTGGTACATAAAATATTACAATTTCTTAGTTTGTCAATGATAGTTTACTTATTTAATTTTGCATAAGCAAGGACGAGAAGTGAAACCCAATCCCCAATTAATCAATACAGTATAGCCAGATTAAGTAATTATTTCAACAATATTCATCCATTATAATTATGACAGTTATTATACATAAGTATTTAGAAACATTTCTGAATACATACTATGTGCCAGTCAAGTTCTAAATACTTTACATGCATCAATTTATATAATCCTCATAACAATCATATGAGGTAGATACTACATATAGATTACAGACAAGCAAATTTAGGTAGTTCAGTACCCTACCTTGCCCAGGGTCTAATTGGCTAGTAATTATAAAGACTGGAACTTGAATCCAGGCATCTCAAACCAGAATCTGTGCTCTTTAAGCGCCTATTATGTGCTTGACACTGTGTTTAATACTCCCAAATCAATCCAAACCTGATTTAAAAAAGCAGGACCTCCCCGTTCACCCATGCAATAAAGCACAAATTCCACAACCAGGAATTCAAAGCTTCCACAATCTAATCTAGTTACTTTTCTCCACCTCCCTCTTTTCATCCCCTTTAATCAATCCTCTAATACAGAGAGAAGTCTATTCAGGTCTCTCAATGTACCTGCCTCTCTTCATTGAAACTTTCACCTCTACCAGGCATACTTGCTACAATTCACCTAGTTCTAACTCTTCTATGGAGATTCCTTCTGGTTACCACCCCCCCCCCCCAAAATACACACACACACACACACACACACACACACACACACACACACAATGCTGCAACAAGAAAATTCTGAGGATATTCTTATCAAGGTATGTGCTGTTTTCCAACATTTGGCAGTAGACTTTTCTTCTTTTGAAAACTTTTCCTTATAGAAACTTAATCTCATGAGATGAGGTTCTAAAAAAAAAATCTCCATTAAATCGAGGATTGAACACTATCCAGATTTACAGAAATAATTAAGTTTAAAATATTATATATTACTATAGATAAGAAGAAACAAAATATACCTACTCTAAGAGTGGCTGCTTCCAATAAGAGGAGGCATCATTATACTTACTTCTTTTCTTTTTCTTTTTCTTTTTTTTTTTTTTTTTTATCCTCACCAAGGACATGTCTCCATATTTTGTCCAGACAAAGTGGAAGGGAGAGAGAGGAAGAGAGAGAGAGAGAGAGAGAGAGAGAAACATCGACGTGAAAGGGACACATCAAGTGGCTGCCTCTGCACGACCCAACCAGGGCCGGGGACAAACTGCAACCGAGGTATGTGCCCTTAGCGGGAACCAAACCCAGGTCTCTCTGGACCGCAGGCCGACGCTCTAACCGCTGAGCCAAACCGGCCAGGACCTTACTTCTTTTCTATCACCAATTTCTCTAACAACTATCTACTACATTTATTCAGTATGTCAGTTTTTATTATGTGTAAATACCTCCCAAACATTCACAGTATCTGCTATTCATATTTTGTGTACATTAATAAAATCACATTTAGATTAAATTACAGAATTCTTTCAATATTAATGTGTTTTTGAATTATATATGTTGAATATCTGTATCTTAACATGTTATAAAATGTGAAAAAGAATGTAAAAATAACTGTTGTACTTTTTATTAAAGACCAATTGAATAATTGTTTACAAATTACTGGTGAAAGGTCTTAGTTATTAAATTTTTTTTTTTACTTTGTACACTACTATGCTCACAATAGAATCATGATTATTTTGTTCTTAAGCATTAAGATCATAAGCCATGATCTGAAAATGACTTTAACTTTCAAAACTAATGAAATACTTTCTTATAAGATGAAACAAATGCAGATGCTACATTAATATACTAAGGACATATAAAAACTCAGTGAGCTCTTCCTTTATATTTTAAATGTGCCATATATTTCATTACCTTGAGAAAATGATGTTTAAAAATCAATCAATATACTTTAAGTATAACTGCAAAGATGATTAAACTATGTTCCATGAAGGTAAAATATTTTTATTGTCAGTGTAGACTTACACCTAGCAAATAGCTGGTAAGTCATAAGCATTCACAAATATTTTTGAAGAAACAAAAAGCATAAGAAAACTGATTTATTATGTAAGGAAGAAGGACAAGTTATTATTTCAACATTATAGAAAGAGCCTGTTTGGCAGCTAGTAGAAGCCTGTAGTATTAGTCAAATTAATGTAGAATACTATATCCAGCACCACATTGAAAGAGAGACAAAAGACAAACACTAAAATGATCCATATACTCATATGAGGGGAAATTATTAAACTGGTTCCTCAAATGAACAAAGTAAACATCACCACAAACACGTGCGCGTGCGCGCACACACGCAAACACACACACACACACACCAGACTCATATTTCTTTATAACCACCACTGTCAAGTGCTGAATGACCAACAGGTGAGCTAATGATATTATACTAAAAATAAAGTTTATAAAGTACCAAAAAACACATATAAAGGTAATAGAAAAGATGAATATGAAAGAATAAAGGATCTATTTTCATATATTTTACAATGAATAAAAAAACTAAAAATTTAAAATAATATATGAAGACGTAAAGATATAATGGATATAGAACTGCCACTTTTTAAAACTGCAATTACAGAATTCAAATTAGTCTAACAAATCTAGAAAACAGCCATAAATCAAAGCAAGAAAAACAATTTCTCGCAGACTGATAATCCAAAGTAATTTGGTATGTAACCATCTAGGCTATTTTCCATTCACATGTAAACATGTACATAATAACAATCACATTGTATATGTGGTTTTTACAATCCATTTGTTCACCTAATAGTTGAATTATATTTCATATTAATAAAATAGGCACACATATTATCCTTTCAATGGCTGCTTAGAACTTTACTGCATGAATATATTATTATTATATTCACCAATTGTGTACAGTTGAGCATTTAGATTATTATCAAACCTTTGCCATTATATTTACTCAGAAACTGTTGTTCATTTTTGTGTAAAAAACAGCCTAAACTTATAGCAATTTAGCACTTTACTGCTTTTCAATATGTGGCCTTAGAATAGTAAAGACTATGTGTAATTATCAACTCTGTTTCTTTAAAGGTATATAATATTGCTGACAGCAATGTTGTCAATGCCGGTAAGACACACCGAGGAAAACTACATTATAAAGCTAGTTTCCATCTTGAAATCTATATGCTCACAGGAGACTGTGGGAAGAAAACGCTGACTTAAAAACCAGGTATTCAAGGTAAAATGAGGAACTAAAAGAGTATCTATCTACAGTACTGTTAGTATTGGCAGTCTCTAACACTGAATTATCTCTTTCATGAGAATCAATGTCTCTAGGAAGATTATCCAATTACAAAAAATAAATACTTTAATGAAAATGAGAGGTAGTTATTTAAAAAAACAACCCAGTATCCTTAATTATAATAATGCTGCTAGGTATAGTTAATGACCCTATACATTAAGGATGGTCTAACTTTAATGCGCTGGACCACACCAGGGTCACAATTGGTAGCAGAACATTGATCAACATATAAAAGCCACCGAACACATGAAAGAAATTACAGTACATCACACATCAAACATTTTGGCCTGGTGCTTCCTTCCTCTAATCCTACTGGCAGGAAATGCCCTACACATCCTTTGAGGTGACCAGACACATTTAAAAATAGTCCCTTGTTAAAAAAAACTCATAGATACTGCAATTTTCTCCAAAGAGGACAGCTACTTGTGCTCGGCACTGCTGCACTACCTTTCTGCTTGCTGCACAGAGATGGAGCTCACTGATGAGGTACTGGAACTGCATGATGTAATTTCTTCTTTGAAGGGTTAAAAAGGGATAGAAAATAAACCTAGAAAATATGTTTTCACATTGCGTGTGATATAACATCGGGAAAATTCACCCATAATGTTATAGACTGAACTATTTTGTCATAAATATATGTAAATACAGTTAAATATTATATGAGTAAACATGTTTTCACCTACATCACCTTTTAAGTTAGCTATTCACCAGAATATATTTATGGTACTAAGGATACATTTTTTAAAAATCTTTTTTTTAATATACCCAAAGTTAACCTCGAAACTGTACAAATGATTCTGGCATACTGTTCAAAATGAAGGCGGAATTTCTGAGGATGAACATTTTCAAACAAAATAAGTAAATAAAGGTGAAAAAAAATGAGAGATTCAGACTGAAACATAACTTATCTGTTGTGATATGAACTAGGATAGAAAAAAATCTAAATATTCTTGCTTGATTTTAGTATTTTATTCTACAGTATAAGTATGTTTACAGCATAATTTGCAACTGTTTACCAGTATAACAGGCTATTAAGTCGTTACTTTACTGTGTATTTCATTAACATCTATTCCCAACACCAAACTGAAGAAATGACATTGCAGTTCTATAACTCTATGTGTGTTATTTTTTTCCTAGTTTGTGGATAATTCTTAAAGTTTAGTGGTACTATACCTCAGTTTTAACAGGTGTTCTTTAAAATCACCTGGAAATACTGAGGTTGTGTTTCACTGAACATAAACTTCATAATTTCTATTCAGAACCTAAATGACTGGGAATGTATTCAAATGCCAAAGACATGCTGTCCACAGTGTGTTTGATAAGCTGACACGGGACAGGAATTCTTCTCACTGTTGTGTCAGTTTATCAAACCCATACCTGGATGACCGTCAATTCAATTAGAGGACACAGGAGTCCTGAAAAGCATTATTTCCCTTTCCAGAAGCTATCTATTCTATAATGCACAAATGTCACATACACAAGTACATGATAATTTGCACTAAATAATTGTAACAGTAAATAAACTTCATAGAAATTGGTTTAAAAGCTCACATTATAATCAGAGTTATCAAGGTGTATTCTAGGAATTTGTCTAATGAATACAGATGTTTATTAATAAAATTTTTATCGTTATATATATTTTTATTTTTTCCTCACAATCATTAGTGATTTACATGGAAAACATCATAATGGATGAATATACTATTTGATATTAAGGTATAACCAAATGAAGTTAAAAATTACACTTTTAATTCTAATAAAAATCATTTGTATTTTGAATTATAAGAGTTGACATTGGCTCAGAAACCATGTCAAGTAAACGTATAAATGATAAATTATGTTGAGAAAAATGTTTCACAACTAAAAAATTCATTTTACTTTTAGTTATGTCAAAACTAATCTATGGTTATAGAGCTCAGAACAGTGGCTAACTTTGTAGTTCAGGGTACTGCATGGGACAGGAATGAAGAAGATTTCTGGGATGCTGGGTGGTGTTAACATGGCTATATCCATATGTAAAAGTTCATTGAGCTGTACACAAATGTCTAATATACTTTCCTGTATATAAGTTACAACTCATTAAAAAATACAAAGATATGAAAAAAGTACAAATCAGAAAAAAATAGCTATGTACTTATTTTATTTTTATCTGTTTTTTGCAATCATATTTGTATTTTCCTTACCTTTGTTAATGTGGAATGCTTTTCAGGTATCTAGTTTTTTTCCAAGCCTAATGTTAGTAATGATGAGCGAGGAAGTGTTTCAGACTGAGAAAATACCTGTCTTCAGCATAGGGAATACATGGTCTCCTAACAGAGGCTAAATATTTCTAGTACATAGAACAGGTAAAATTGTACTGTTTATCTTAGGATAGTGACCTCAGTGGACATAGAATAAAATAAGAAATAAAGATAAGTATGTGTATTTAATAGTTATTGCTTACATTAGTACTTCAGAAAATAATAATTTACCTGATATCATGTAAAATTTATATGAATTTTTGAATAGTTGCATCTTATTAGCAAGTGCTCTTATACAATGTGTATAGTTAATTTATTACTGAATTAGTAAAGGTATTTATAATTAAGTAATAATACATATTAAATGAGTACATAGATGCTTGCTTCCTAAGTTGCTTTATAATTAACTTCTATATTTGTGGAGGGGATAAGAAGAACTTGGAGGAAAACACACACAGGGGTCTTCCTCAAATTGCAATTACAAAGCCAACACTGCAGCTCACATTTACAAGTTTCTTAAATTCAAAGCTGGTCAAAGATCGATCTACCTACCTACCTACATACCTATGTGTCTATGTATCCATCCATCCACTCATCCATCTTCTATCATCACTCCTGTTTACTCCTTTTAAGATGATGAATAGGGTGCATTATATGAATACTACAGGAATAAACATGCAGGGTACTCTTTAGTTACAAGACTCAATCTTGTGACAAAAAGTGTAGTTCTTCCTTTACATCAGACACTTAAGCACAATGTTTCACTATTTTTTAAAGAGCTGTCTTTTATGTCAGTGGTTCTGGTGAACAGTCATCATATACCAGAAACTCAGTTGATGTATCTTAAAACATTTTTTTAAAAAGAAGTATAATATGCTTTCTCTCACTTGTCTTTAAGCCCAGTGGTGTTTAGATAGTTCCTCAATAAATATACACAATCAGGAATGCATAATATATTACATATACAGTGTAATTTATATAACTAGAATGTATTTGAAAGAATACAGGATTTTCAAAGTTCATGATAAAATAACTGTTATGATGCAAATCCAAACATTCTCTATTATTCTTTAACTTCTCTCCAACATGAATTTCTAGAGAAAGGTATCAATAATATCAATAAAAAGGGTTAAATACATTTAACATAACATTCCAAAATTTATGACAGTGGAAGTTATAGTCATTTTCAACACTGTTATTGAGGTAGTTTTTGGCAACAAATAGAAACACATTCATGGAAACCTATATCCTGCTACAGGAAGCCACAAAAGACGCAGTTTCTTTGGTGAAGGCCAAATAAAAATCCAAAGCCTTCACACTAGATCAGCTGAAGAACACGACAGGGACTGAAAGTCTGCCAGTAGTATTTTCAAACAAAGCTTTTCAAAAATACCTACTATCCCAACCTCTCTGCTTGCTCAAAGGGAGTTATTTGAAACCAAGACTAAGCATTATAGGATTAGGAACATAACGTCACTAGATATGAAATATACCTTGCCAAAAACCAGCACAATGGTTATTTGAGAACATACATATAGAAAGAAAATTAGGAAGAAATTAAAGGTTGGGAGGGGAGCACATCGTTTTGTGGAACTATTTAGAATTTAATTTCTACAATGTATCTGAGAGTTAATAATGTTAAACTCATCTATGAAAGGACATTAATCTCATCTACGAATTTTTATTCATCATATGCTTTAATTAGAAACCATTTGTATGTATATTGCTTAAGTATACATGTAAAACAAGATTAAAAAAACTAAGTTAATTCTGATAATGCAAGTCTCCTAAGAGTAAAAATAAATCAGTTCCCCTAACTTTTATAATTCTTTAAAGGTAAAATTCCACGAATTAAACCACCACAGACTGGGTATACCTGTAAGAAACCTCATTTTAAAAAATATCTTTTAACTATTTGGCAAAACTACCATGAATTTTTCATATAATATTTGTAAATAATATTTAAGAGAATGAAATTCTCTATGGAGAGACACTGAAACCCAATACTAGATTCAAATCTATTAAGTACTGAATGCACTAAAAAGGATTAGCAAATGTCTGCAAAAAAAGAAATGGCTGAAAAATTCAACTACTGACAAAGTTTGTAAGGAGCTATGGGATAAATTAGTCACAGATAAAATCCCAGAAGGGACATCAGAAGACCCACAAATATTTATGGCATGAACCAAAAGCTTTATGCAGAAGTTCAGAAATGTCCAATTACAAAAAGCATATATTTCTTTCAAATAAAAGATAAAAGTTACAAAACTTTGTAATTAAAAATACTACAAAAGAAAAAATTTCTGTTTTAAATATTCTAAAATTCTTTTAACAAATATAATATTTTGGAAAAAAGTATGAAGAAAATTTTATTGTTACAATCACCAGTTTGTTTTTTAGAACTTTTAGAGTAGGTATTAAAAGATTTTTGTGAATTTTTAGACAATGTGACAGAGTACTGATATAGTCAACATATAATCTTAAATGGCTTCCAAATTTATATATCTAACTCTGTAAGTTCTATTTTCAGTTATGTAGCTTAAACACAATATTTCTCAATTGCACATGATTGGGGAAAAAAGTCCAGGCTATAAGAAATCTTCATGACTTACTTATTCAACTCTGATATAATTTTGGTGTATGAAAATACATGGAAACAAATAGTACACAGTTGTTTTAAAATAATAAAATCAACATTTTCTTCAACAGAATTTAGAGAAAAATGATATATAAGACTACTGTGGGATGAAAAAGAAGTTTTAACTTATTTCTTTTTTTCATAATTTTGAGATAGGACTAGAGTAATAACTAAATTATACTAAGGTAAATACAGAAAGATTTAGAAATTTTATGCTTTCTAATGATTTAAAATATCTCATGAAAAAGATCACAAAAATATACTGAGTTTATTAATCAGACAATCGAGGTTAATACTTATATCTGGTCATGACTCACTTTGGAATTCATAATAGATGTGAGAAAAAGTTTGATGACAAAATCATTAGCTAGATAGTTATTTTCTATAGATCAAATGCAATATTAAGTATAACCTAATTGAAAATTCTTTTAAAATAGATTGTATATTCAATACCCTCAAGGGCCAGAGAATTCAAACAATAGGGTATAAGAGTTTTCACTGTAAATTATATCTCTAGTATCTATAATATTAAGTCCATCCAGCCTGGAATGTTTTAGGGATACTAAGGAAAATTGTTATCTAGTAGTTTTTTTCAATTTACTCACTCTTAACAAGGATGTTGTCAGAAAAAGAAAAAAGAAAGATCACAGCAGTAACAAAATTTAATAGAATATAAATGTAAAACTTCAAAAGAAGTTTCAAACTTAATGTTATACAACAATTAACTATAAGTTAGTTAAATTAAAGCCAGTCTGTCTTATAAGGAACTGAGTTACAGGCAGCAAGAAGTAGAAGTAAAGAGCATGGGCGATGAGAACTGGTTCTGTCACTTATTTATGTGTGACTCAGGAGAAATTATTTAATGTCTAAGGCTCCATTTTTTATCTCTACAATACAGATAATCATATCTGACTCTTATGGCTACTGTGAGCCATAAGCTTCCTTGACACAAAGGAAGCTCTCAGTAGATCTTAGATATTACTGCTGCTGCGACTAGTACTGCTACTTTGATATTACAGTTGCAGAAAGGTACGTCAGACACTGGTATAGAAGGCCAAAGAAAGGAGAAATTACTTCTAAGCAAAATGATTATGAAAGGTTTCAAAAGGGAGGATTGAAGTGAGACATTAAAAGACAGGTGTGATTCTTAAGAATTTTTAAAATTAATAATTTTGAACACCAAAGGAAAAGGTTTTTAAAGGATCCAAAACCTAACCCAATACAAAGTTTTTATAATCAAAAATTCTTTGAAAGGCTGAGCTGGAAGAAAGCTGTATTTCAAGAAAGATGAAATTGCATATATAAACAAGAGCCATAGAAAAGAACATACTCAGTATTATTGGGTAAACAAAATATTTAACTTGAACAAGTGTCTTATGTAAGAAAGCAATTAGGAGTAAGATTTGAAGTATAGGTTGAGGTCAGATCATGGAGGAAGATGCATGTTGGGTTAAAAGATAGGGATTTTCTCATGTTAAAAATTGAGCACTATTACAGATGTTTAACAGAGAACTGCTATCATTAAATGATGTTTCAAAGTGGCACATTAAAGCTAAAACACCTACAATATTTTAATTCACACAGTAGTGTTGAATTGTGAATCACTTAGCCTTTGCAATTCGCATGGTAACGAAGACCATTTTAGCTACAATAATTTCAATTTCCTACTAGTGCTGATAAATCTGTTCTTTAAGGAACACCCTAGTAGCTCTTTCACTGAAAGAAACAACTCAGTTATCCTTTTACAAGTTCTCAGGTATATAACATTTTGAACTCTGGGAAGTCTGAGTCACGGTATGTTCTACAAAAGGTTTTAGGTTTCAATGAAGCTTTTTAATAATGGAGAATATTTTATTAGAAAAAGAAGTTCTTTAAATAATCTTTTTATCTATGTCATCTAAAATAGCTATTCAAAACAGACCGGTATATATCAATATGATGACACTGAAGGATGCCCACAATAATATATTACGGAGTTTAAACAAACTCAAGTTGCAGAATACTATATAGAGTGCAATGTACAAATCCATTATTTAAGACGAGTCTCTCTCTCTCTCTCTCTCTCTCTCTCTCTCTCTCTCTCTCTCTCTCTCTCACACACACACACACACACACACACACACACACACACACACACACACACACGGTCTAAAAGAGTGCCAACCTAAGTATTAACAATGGCCACAGAGTGAGTCCTGGTAAAAAGAGGAACTGTGTTATTTAATTTTAAAAAAAAGGAACACTACTACCCATGAATTTAAAAGTGTTAGTAATACAGGTTTATTAATAGATTAAAATAAAGATATATTTCCTATAAGAAGGTATCATTCTACCACTTATTTACAATTTTTTAAATCTTATTTTAACTTTTCATATTATAATTTGATAACAAGATGACTAATGATAAACTAAACTGTAAACAATATTTTTTAAACTTGAAATATAAAAAGAGTATTTTATAAACAGACCATTAAAATGTACTGAAAAAGTGATGCATTTACTTAAACAGATTCATGAATAATTAACATTAATGTTTCTATTCCCTCTGCTACTTTTGAAAGAAAAAAAATTGAATGGAATGAAAGAACACTTTTCTCTGTTCCTTCCTATGAAAACTGCAAATCTAAACAGAACTTCTGGAATCATCTTTCCTCTTATAATAATTTTCAGAAGATACAGGATAGAATGTAGTTAAGGACACTTACAATAAAAAAAATTTAGAGTACAATTTCATAACTGCTGATTTGCTTATTTCATCAATCTAGACACTGTGGGAGGTGTTATAAACAAAGCACAAATTATTATGATATCAAACCTATCAGAGCTTCACAATGTAATTTCATTGGCTCATATGATGTGGCTTGAGTTCCATGAAGGGAGGTACCATAAGTTCTAGCCAAAAATATATATCTGTCATTGGTGTCTAATAGATTGTATGTACTCAATAAATATCTATTAAATTACTAAAATAATTAATTAATGTATATTTAATAAATAAATGAATTCAAGTAATGAATGGATTAATATATGCATGCATATATGCAATGAAATGGCATAAATGTCTCAAGATCCCTATTATTCTAATGATTAATATAGGGCTATCTATTCTATTTCTCATATTGAAAACTTTTTTTTTTAATCCTCACACAAGGATATTTTTCTATTTATCTTCAGATAGAGTGGGGAGAGGGGAGAAAGAGAAACATCTATATGAGAGAGACATATTGATCATTGATTGGCTGCCTCCCACATGACCACGTTGGGGCCGGGGACCAAACTGAAACCGAGGTACATGCCCTTCACCAGAATTGAACCTGCGACTCTTTGGTCCGCAGACCTACTCTCCAAATGCTGAGCCAAACTGGCCAGGGCTTAAAAACTATTTTTAGAAAATAATTAAAATCAACTTAAACTACTTATACATAGTATTCAGGATTACAGTCAATGAAATGTTTAGAAAAGTCTTTGGAAGTAAAAATAATATAAATCCAATGTAATTTCCCTATGGCATTTATACTATAAAATGGCTTAAGCCATGCCAGTATGGCTCAGTGGATTGAGTGTTTTCCCAAACAGGAAAAGGTCATAGGTTTGATTCCTGTTTGGGGCACATGCCCAGGTTTCAGGCTTGATCCCCAGTAGGGGGCATGCGGGAGGCAGCCAATAGATGTTTCTCTCTCATCAATGTTTCTATCTCTCTCTCCTTCTCCCTTCTTCTCTCTCTAAAAATCAATAAAAATATTTTTTAAAAAATGGCTTAAGGTCCAGTCTGAGAGCTATTTCCATTTTTTAATAGAAACAACCATAAACACTATAGTTAATGAACTACAGATGATGAACCAGCATTTGTAAATATAAAGTTTCTAAAATAGATATAAATCACTTATATAAGAAAAATATAACCAAATTACTCAATTCTTAATCTGGTTAAGTTACAAACCTATTTAAACATTTTAATTTTACTTCAACATAGTCCCACTTTATTTTGATTTCCTTAAATCAGCCTAGGAAGGAACATTTTTAGCACAGGTAATTTCTTTTTTAATCTGCCTTTATAACAGTTTCTCTGATTCTCATTTGAGACAAGAATCTGAATCATCTCTCAAGCAAAAGGGTTGTCTAAGATGAAAGAAAAACTATCAGGCCAAGCTATGCTTCAGAACTATGGTATAAGTCTGGGAAATGATGGAACACATCATAGAACAGGAGAATCCCAGATCATCTTGTCCAGGATTAGCAGAAGTAAACTGGGTAGATAAGCAGGCAAGGAGAATCAGGCAAACAAGGTAGAGTTAAGGGAGGGGCCTACAAGGATATATAGCTGAGCATGAGCACTGAATAAATAACATGTTATATATGTTCTATTGTTTTCTAGTGAATCAGATGCTTTTGAGAGTAATAAAGTACAAATTCATACAAGGTGCAAGTTAATAGAAGCCTTGTTACTTTACACTTTATGAATTAGATTCTGAAAGTTAATAACTGCTATCAACTGAAAGTCTATGAATATTCTGAAGTTAAAGACTGCACTAAGGGCAATCTCGCTAGGGTGTAGGAAAGCCTGGGAATGGGGGATACTCACTTTTTGAGCCTTTCACAATATCTGAATGTGGAACAGTAAAAATTAGTAGCATTTATTAAAAATATTTTTTTAACTTTTTTTATTGATTTTTTTTTTTTTTTTGAGAAATAGAAACATCAATCAGCTGCTTCCTGCACGCCCCCTACTGGGGATAGAGCTTGCAACCCAGGCATGTACCCTGACCGGGAATTGAACCGGGACCTCTCAGTCCATGGGATGACACTCAATCCACTGAGCCATACCAGCAGGGCTAAAAACATATTTTTTAAAAATCCTCTTTACAAAAGGGTTGGAAACCACTGATCGAATCTGCTCCACAAGGTGTGGTCCTTGAAGCACATCACTATCACCCAGTATCAGGGCCATACCCAATCACTCAGGTTGGGGATGTAGAAATGTGGAATTTCAGGCCTCAACCCAGACCTCCCAAGTCAAAACCTGCAGTTTAAAAAGATCCACAGGCGATGTGTATGCACATTAAATTTAAGAAGCA
This sequence comes from Tadarida brasiliensis, assembly GCA_030848825.1. Lineage (NCBI taxonomy): Eukaryota > Metazoa > Chordata > Mammalia > Chiroptera > Molossidae > Tadarida > Tadarida brasiliensis. The sequence continues at coordinate 40,328,802 of CM061272.1, read as the reverse complement.
CTGGTCTAATTCAATATATATCAAAACCTTCGATGCGGTCTTCTGGATCAGCCTCTGCAACTCAGCTATGGGGAGCTCACTACCTACTGAAATAGTCAACATTAAAAAAAAAAACACACAAAAAAAAAACTCCTGATCCCCACATGCTCAATCCCCAAGGCATATTCTCCCACAGTTTTCCTTCCCTCAGTTAATCTCATCCTTCCAGTTGCTTAGGCCATACAACTGAGTTATCCTTATCTTCTTTGTCTCAAATCCCATGTGCATTTTTTTTTAAAGCCTTTACCTCTAAAATATCTCCAGAATCTGTTCACTTCTCACCACCTCCACAGCCACTACCCTGGGCCAAGCCACCATCATCTCTTGCCAAGATTATTTCAAATAACAAAACCTTGCCCTTCCTTGCCTACAGTCTATTTTCACATATTGGTCTGAATTATCTGCTTAAATATAAATGAAGTCACTTCTCTGCTCAACCCCTCTGAGGGCTTCTCATCTGATTAAAAAAATAAATAAATAAATCCCCTGATTATCAAAAGTGCTTCATATCACATATTCAGTTACTCAAATAGTATAAATAATCCTTAACATGACTCCTTTAGAGCTCACTATCACACTTCCATTTATTTCACTGACCTGTCACTCCCTTTGTTTTTAAATATATATTTCATCCCTTTTCTAATGTGTATCTTTAGTTCCTGCTGGGGATCCCTTCATTTCTTTCTGCAGGTAGGTACATGGTAAACAAAAACATTATTTCAAAATTCAGCATGTGTGGGTTACTTTATCCCAGAACTACATATCACTCAAAATAACAGCCAACCCCTCATAATGGCCTACAAGGCTCTTCCATGTCTTACCCCACAGCTCACTACATTCTCCAGGCACATAACTGCTTCAGCTGCTACTGCTTCTTTTGCACACTCCTGCTCAGGACCCTGTGCTTTCTGAGTGAGGCATCCTCTCTGATTCAGCCATGCTATCCACCTCTAACTGCCATTTCCTATCTCCTCCCTGCTCTGTTGCCTCCCTAATACTTATGATATTCTAATATACCAGAATACCTATTTATTAATTTGTAATGGTCTCTCCCCCTCATTAAAAGCACATTCCATGAGAGCAGGGATTCTTGTCTTGATCACTGATGTACCCCTAACACCTAAAATAGTGCCTCATGCACAGCAGGCCCCCAAGAAGTATTTCTTAAATAATGACTAATGAACGAATAGCCCCATTTAATATTAGACTTTTACAATTTGAAAGATCTTCATCCTATTGAGCTCTAACTAGTGTCATTTATAATATCCACTAATTTAACAATTCTAGTTCTACTCTTAGCTTCAGAAGGAATGAAGCAACTCCCTATGACATGACAGGCCAAGTATCTGAAGAATGGTTCCATGTCCCCTAGAAGTTTTTCATCTTCAAATTTAAGATCTTCAGTTATGTCAGTCTTACTGTTGTTCCTTCAAAGGTAATATGTCTCTTTTGTACTGGCTGCGTTTGCAACTTTAAACTCAATTAACCTTTGGTTTCAAACATCTCAAGGGTGAGACGTTACTATGTGTTTCTTGCAGGCCTCTCCTAACAGTGCTGTACTGTTCAACAGAAATATAATGCAAACCACAAATGTGAACCTCCTATATAAATAAAAATCTGTTAGTAGTCACAATGAGAAAAAGGTTTTTAAAAATAGAGGAAAATAGTTGCAATAATATATTTAACTTAATACACCTAAAATATTATCATCACAATGTATAATCAATATAAAGATTTTAAATGAGATATTTTACTCTGTTTTCTCCTTAAACCATCAAAATCTTGTATATATTTTATACTTACAAAACTTCTCAATTTGGACTACCTGCATTTCAAAAGCAGAATAGCCACATGTAGTTGGCAGCTACTATACTGAACAAGGCATCTCTACCATGGCTCTATCTTGGAAAGTGAAACTTTGAGAAACTCAAATTCTTCTTGCCAGCATCCTTTCCCCACCCAACACTCAGATAAAGCACAGTGAAGGGCTGACTATGTATGTGTTTGGTTCTCCTCCATATTCCAATATGTCACTCTAGCCCACATGACTGACAAATGTCCCTTGCCTTCTCCTTCCCAGAACAAAATCCCTCCGCTTATACCCAGACAAGACAAACAATTCCAGAGTTGAAAAGAACACCCAGTTTCCACTAAAAAATTTTTTTTTAAATTAAAAAAGGGTATTTCTCTCTCTGGAACTCACTTTCTCTGGACCTTTTAATAACATCAGTCTTTGATATAGATAGATAGGTAGGTAGGTAGATAGATTTTAAATCAGCTTTTACTGAAAAATAATTGATATCCCACAAAATTTAACTTTTTGAGGTGAATAATTCAGTGGGTTTTTTTGTATATTCTCACTGTACTCACTATACATCATTCATCATATAAGCACTTAGTGTACATTCCATTGTACATCACTACTACCTAATTCCAGAACAGTTTTATCACCCCCAAAAGAAATCCTATGCCTATTAGCAGCCATTCCTCTCTCCTCTCCTAGCAACCACTATTCTACTTTCTGTCTCTATGGATTCAGTCTACTGTGGACATTTCACATAAATGGAACCATATAATATGTGGCTTTTGGTGTCTGGCTTCTTTCATTTTGAATGTTTCCAAGGCTGATCCATGTTATAACACATACTCCATTCCTTTCTCTGTCAGAATATTATTCTAATGTATGGGTATACCACATTTTGTTTAGCCCTTCATCAGTTTATTAACCTTTGGGTAGTTTCTACCTTTTGGCTATTATGAATAGTGCTGCTATAAACATTGCTGTGCATGCTTTTATGTGGACATATGTTTTCAATTCTCTTGGGTACATACCTAGGAGTAGAATTGCTGCATCACATGGTAACTCTATGTTTAAACTTATGAAAAATTGCCAAACAGTTTTCCACAGCAGCTGCACCATTTTACCTTCTCACTAGAAATGTCTGAGGGTTCCAATTTCTCCACATCTGTTATCTTTTTTATTATAGCCATTCTAGTGGGTGTAGTTTTGACTTGTATTTCCCTACTGACTAACTGGGTTGAACATCTTCACACATGTTTATTGGCCATGTTTCTATCTTCTTTGGATAACATCTATTCAAATTCTTTGCCCATTTTTAAAATTGGGTTGCTCTTCTATTATTGAGTTGTTAAAGTTCTTATATTCTGATTACATGTTTCTTATCAGATACGTGATTTATAAACATTTTCTCACATTCTGTGCATTGTCACTTAACAGAGTTGTTTGCTGCACAAAAGTTTATAGTTTTGAGGAAATCCAATATATCTGTGTTTTTTTTTAATTTTCTCCTGTGCTTTTGGTGTCACTTTTAAGAAACCATTATCTAATCCAAGGTCACAAAGATCTACTCCTATGTTTTATACGATAAGTTTCAGAATTTTAGCTCTCATAATAGATCTCTGATCTATTTTGCGTTCATTTTTGTATATGGTATCACGTAAGGGCCCAACTTCATGTGGATATGTAGTAAATCCTCACCTGAGGATATTTTTCCATTTATCTTCAGATAGAGTGGGAGGGAGGAAAAGAGAGAGAGAGAGAGAGAGAGAGAGAGAGAGAGAGAGAGAGAAACATGGTTGTGAGAGAGACACATCGACTGGTTGCCTCCTGCACGATCCTGACGAGGGACAGGGACCGAACTGCAACCGAGGCACACGCCCTTGACCGGAATGGAACCTAGGACTCTTTGGTCCTCGGGCAGACACTCTAACGGCTGAGCCAAACTGTCCAGGGCAAGATTATTATTTTTTTACCATTGAATTATCTTGGCTCCTTTATAAAAAAGCCAATTGATTATAAATGTGAGAGTTAATTTCTGGATTCTTAATTGTATTCATTGACCTATATGTCTATCCTCATGCCAGTATGCCACGACCTTGATTACTATGATTACTATTGTTTTGTCATAAGTTTTGAAATCAGAAAGTATGAGTCCTTCCACTTTGTTCTTTTCCAAGAGTGTTTTGGCTATTCTGGGTCCCCTGAATTTCCATATGAATAATTTCCATATGAATTTTAGGATCAGCTTGTCAATTTCTGCAAAGAAGCTAGGCTAGAATTTTGATTGGGATTGTGTTGAGTCTGTATATGATTTTGAGAAGTACTAGCATCTACCAACACTGTCTTCTCAACTATATATATATATATATATATATTAGATATTCTTTAGTTTATTTCAACAATGTTTTATAGTTTACAGAGAAAACTTTGGTAAATTTATTTATAGGTATTTTTTTATGCTATCATAAATAAAACTGTTTTGCCCTGGCCGGTTTGACTCAGCGGTTAGAGCGTCGGCCTGCGGTCCAGAGAGACCTGGGTTTGGTTCCCGCTAAGGGCATGTATCTCGGTTGTGATTTGTCCTGGTTGGTTGTGCAGGAGGCAGCCACTCGATGTGTCTCTTTCACGTCGATGTTTCTGTTTCTCTCTCTCTTTCTCTCTCTCTCTCTCTTCCTCTCTCTCCCTCCCATTCTATCTGAACAAAAAATGGAAAAATGTCCTTGGGTGAGGATAAAAACAAACAAACAAATAAATAGATAGATAGATAGATAGATAGATAGATAGATAGATAGATAGATAGATAAATAAATAAATAAAACTGTTTTATTAACTTCATTTTTAGATTGTGCATAGCTCATTTTTATTGTGAACTGATTTTTACATTTGATTTCTTATCCTGCAACCTTGCTGAACTTGCTTATTTGCCCAATAGTCTGTTAGTGAATTCCTTAAAATTTTCTATATACAAGATCATGTATCATCTGCCAAAAGACATAGTTTTATTTCTTTCTTACAAGCTGGGTACCTTTTTATTTCATTGCTTGCCTACCTGCCCTGGCTGGAACTTACAGGAGAATGCTAAACAGAAGTGGGGAGAGCAGATATCCTTGTCTTGTTCCTGATCTTAAGAGGAAAGTATCCAGTCTTTCACCATCAACTACATTAGTTGTGGATTTTGACAGATGTCATTTATCAGGTTGAGGAAGTTAGAAAAACCAAGACAGAAGAAATACCAATAGCAGATTAAAAGAAAGAGGAGGTAAAATCATATGGAAAAGGAGCAGGTGAGTGAAATGACTAAATTTTATAAGCAGGAGGAGGGACTAAATAATACCAAAATAAAATTATAAAGAACTCTGAAAGGAATTAATACAAAATAGATTCTGAAATGCTCTACCATTAATTAAGTATATGATTTTGGCACAACATGTAAAAATTCTGTATGTCTTGATTTTGTCAATTATAAAAAAGAAAGTATGAACATTTATTTTATAAACATAACGCATCTAGTATGTATTTGTAGTGTACATCTTTTTATGTATTTTGTGAGACACTGAAGTTATAAAGAGATAATACACTTTTCTATATTTTATTTTTTGGCATTATATTTCTATATTCTATAAAATAAATCCAACAAAGTAGTGAAACAGGAAAGGAAATGAGATAGGGAAAGAAGGGGAAAAGTAAAGAAAAGAAAGAACAAATACAGAAAGTGAGAAGGTAAAGAATGAAGAAAGATACAGAAAGGTAAGGAAAAAGTAGGTATGAAGAAAGTAGGGAAAGTAAATAAGGAGAGAGAGTGAGAAGAAAGTACAAGAAGGAGAAAGGGAAGAAGCAACAACAGCAGGAAGATGAAAGTCACATCTTCACAAATGAAGGCTGAAGAGCCAGAAAGTGCAGAGAGTGGAGGAGGAAAGGAAGTATATCTCTGGAGTTCACTTATTGATGGTGATAGGGTCTTTTAATAGGAAACATATTTCACCAAAAGTAAAGTAGGACTTGTTTTTTTGAGAACCACTTACTTCTAAAGTGAAAAGAAAAGATAAATACATCTGAAAGAATTTTACTGTAATCCATTCCCTAGATACTGAAGGACTCAAAAGATATGAGTTGTGATCTTGGCTCTATCATTATTTGACTAGAGACAACTATTCTCTTGTATCTTCACTTTCCTAATCTATAAAAGAAGAAATTTGAATTAGATAATTCCTGAAGACTCCTTCAGTTCTGATAGCATAAGGTTTCACATGAGCTAGAAAAATGAAAACTTATTTAAGGGATGAATACTATAAGCTACCAAAAAAAGTAACACAAGAAAGAACGATATAATTTGAAGGAAAAAATATTAACTCTAATACCTGAAAAATTTAAGAAAATAAAATCCTCCCCTTAAAGTGGCTATCACCCTTTAGGTATTAAATTCATCACAACAGTGAGACTCTTTTCCTAGCAGTAACCTTTACTTGAGAACAGTAGGAATTTATTGTTTAAAGGAGTAAGACAAGACATCTGAAAAACAGACCAGCAGGAAGACTAAGACACTTGTTCATCTGCATTTCTGTGACTTGTCTCGCTTGGTTTATTTGCAACTGTACTTTTATGTCTGGCAGCAGTGCCAACTTCAGTCTGAATGATATATTATTTTTATCATGTTGATTACATATGTTCACCAGTTTAGCTGCCCATATATGCTTGGTGTGGTTTGCAAATACTCAGCGACAAAATCCAGAGCATGGCATTTTCACAGAAAGTGTTTACTGTGAAATTTCTCCATAGAACTTTGCTTTTCTTTACAGCTTTGATCCATATGACATCCACAGTCCTACATTTCAAATAATGGCTTAGAGTTAAATTAAAAAATGCTTCAATTTGATACAACATGACTCCCAGTAGGGTTTGGTAGTTCTAGAGAAGACCTCATTTTCTCATGTGATTAGAAATTTGGTCAAATTTAAAGTCTGCTAACATTTTCCAAATTGCGCTTCTTCAGTTTTATGGTGACTTGGTACTTATATTCTGTTATTCATCAACACTTCACAGAAATACTTGATTTGTCTGAATGAATTTAAAAACCCACAACTGATGAAAATCAGAAAAACCTGGTTTTAAATATCAAAAGATCTCAAATGAAAAGTATTTCTACAGGCGACACTAAGCAAGTTTTATTGATCAGTGTACTTCTTCACAGGATGAAAATGATGCAAGATTGAACATAGGAAAATAAACTTACTGGTAAATATCTTTCCTGAGGACAGATCTGCCAAGGGGATTGTCAGCCTGGGGAGCCATAGCAACAGAGCCAATCTTCAAAACCATGGTGTCTTCCTTTGCTGCCTGATTAACTGTAACAAAAGAAATAGATTTATGAGGTATACAATGGATCTGTGCATAAGGAAGAATCTTGTGTGTGTGTGTGTGTGCGTGTGAAAACAATTTGTTTGTTTTTAATGACAAAATTGGAAAAAGCCTTCACGGGTACTGCATGATTGGAATGTATTCTCTTACAAAAGCAACAGAGCGTGTTTGAAGTTGAAACACAGTGACAGATGTAGCTCTCTCGATCTGTCTCTAACAAGGAGGAATCTGAGTAAAGGTGTAGAAACATTAAAATAAGACCAACAAATGAGGACAAGAAAAAATCATGTTTAAAATTATTTGATGTTTCTTAACTATTACATTTATATCCCATTAAGTACTTTGCTGTTATACACAATAATAATGATGGAAAAAACAAATCCACCCCAACATTAAAACACAAGCAGTACTAAAGCAGTGTGGTTGTCTAATTTCATAATCTTATACTAAGTCTGTATCTTACTTTGAAGTGATGTTCAGCCCTGGGCTTGTTAACACTGCATTGTTGTCTACAAACATATTAAAAGATACCACAGCCCAGCCGGTGTGGCTCAGTGGACTGAGCGCCTTCCCATGGACTGAGAGGTTCTGGTTCAATTCTTGGCCAGGGCACATGCCTGGGTTGCGGGCTCGCTCCCCAGTAGGGGACATGTAGGAGGCAGCCGATAGATGTTTCTCTCTTATATTGATGTTTCTGACTCTCTCTCAAAAAAAATCAATTAAAACATATTTTTTAAAAAAAGACACCACAAAGTCAGTAACAAATTCTCGAAGCCATTTATATTTACATAATTAATAATAACTACACACACACGAGGTATCCCACTAGATTAGCTATAAAATGTCAGAAAATCCAAAAGAAATATAATGGCTTCAATGCTGAAAAAAGAAAACAACCAAATGATTGCTTAATATATGAGGATATTTCAATTTGTTGTTCTGGACACGTTTTAATTTTAAATTTTCTACTGTGAAATTACTTGACAAATAGCAATTTCACACCTGCGTAAAAGTTCTGCCTCCTAATGGAATCTAAAGGTAAGTAATCTTAAAAAAGTATGAAAAGGTAAAAAGATATATCAATTCTGATTCTTTTTGCTGAATAAAACTATATTTTACCTTATGTTTTAATTGTATAGAGTTCAATAATTTTTCTATAAATCACTAGCTAATTCAATATCTTTTCTAAGGACTATTTGGAATGGATAGCAGTTCTTGATGACCCCATTAATTTATATTAAATTTTACTCCCTCTTCTCAACAGATTACTCTACTGTAGTAGATGTTTAAAAATTGTTTAAAAATGTTTAAAATTGTTAACAATATACAACTTCCTGGGCTTTGAAGAAAACATATACTAAAACTCATAATTTCTCTCAAGGAATTATCGTCTGCCACAAACAGAACACAAAAGGACTGGCTGCAAGACCTCAGGAATATCCTGAACAGAACATGCCAACAAAGGCATACAATCCATATTTCCCAAACTGTGGTGCCCAAAGAATGCAAAAGCTAAGAGATTATTTCCAGCTGCTTCAGCGGTACACTCAGTATGGTCTGACTTAGATTAGTTTAAAAAAGAAAATCAGAATTAAGAAAATCAGAATAAATAGGAAGAAAGATATTCAGTGAGGAAAAGAAGGAAACAGAATAAGATGTACACACAGGGAGTGGCAACATGGAAGGAAGGGGGGAGGGAGAAAGAAAAGCAAAAGGGGAAAAAAGAGATGAGCTATCATAGTAAATATTAGCATGTGTATGCCACAATAAAGACAGCACTTTTAAATGTCCACAGCAGAAAGATCAAATAGAAAACTCCTTCTCATGCAGCTGCACTATTTTCAAATGACTAGAGGTCTGTCTTGATTATAGGTCCTTATATTATGAACATTGTTTACATTTCACAAATCTTGCATTTTACGCCAAACTTATCAAATAGTTCCATGTGGGAAAACCTCTGATTAAGCAGCAGGCATCAATTAAATCAATAAATAGTAAGCCTGGAGAATAGACCATACCACAAAAGTGCAATTAGTGTACTTGCTAACTGTTCTTCCAGGCTACAGATACTACCCACCATATGAAAGTCTGAAATGTAATAGAAACACTGAAGTAAATGAGGTACATATGGAAGAAAAATGACGTACTTGGTGTTACATACAAAGCCAGATCCAAGAACGGAATTCTGTTTCCGTTAGAGCCAAAAGTGTTCTCACTAGATTATACAGACTATGAAGCTATAGTAAAAAAAGCACTTAATATAGATCATTCACAAACTAAACTAAAATATTCAGTTTTATTATAGAAAGTAATTAGTTAATCAAAATGTATCTTTGAGATATAAGAAAAAATAACAAAAATATATCTTTACACAAGAAAGTGCCTCGAGTCATTTCTTCAGTTACTTTATAGCTGGAAAAAACAAGCTTCCTTTTTTTGGTTTACTTCACCTGCATTTAATAGTTGGACCATATGAGGAAATGTTCCCTCTAGAAGGATTTTCAACATGAAAATGAATGCCTTCCTTTATTGCTTTAACTGTATTTCAAAAAATTGAGCCTCATGAGGAACTACTCACTCTAGAAGACTCATACTAGATCCAAAAAACAGTCCTCAATTCTGAAATAAATAGCTTAAAGCTGGAAGTTAAACACCTGTAGATTCAGAATCTTGATAATAACTGCACATAATGCAAACAATATTCAAGTTGAAAATCAGGCTTTCAATATTATTACTTTGAATAAAATATTGTAATTTTAAATATATTTCTTATCATTATTAACTGACTTTTTTACACATGAACTTTAAAAACTTTTACATTCAGTGGAACATGAAATGCAAGTCTGAAAGATTTTATCTGTTCTTGAGGTAAGAAAGTACGTATTGAATGAAAAGGCTATGGACAACTCTGAAATTATGAGCTTGTATATAAATAACAAAAAGCTTAAATAAATAGCAGAATTTTCATGCAATTGTCAGACAACAGTAAGACTGTTGCATATAACTAAGTTTTCTTAAATCCAACATGAAATAAAAGTACTTTGGAGACCAACTTTCCTTCAAGATTCTCAACATAAACTCAATATGGTAAAACATGTAAAGTCTCAAGAGTATTTGAACTTGCCACCACGCAGTGTTATACTATTATAAAGCCAGAATTGTAGGGTCAGTCCTACACAAAGTTACCAAAAAAGCTTTTATCACTTTTTGCCATATTTTCAGTTGAAGACAGAAAGAAGGTTCAATAAATGTGTAACCTAATGACTGTTAGGTATATTAATGGGAAATATATAGTTGTATTTAGTTTATCAATCATCTCGGCCTACAGGCATAAATTGCTTGGAGATATTTTTTAAATATAGTTTCTGCTGAGAAGTATGATATAGCACCATTTAGCTCTACTATCAAGACATAATTTACACATATACTTTCAGTTTAATTAATCTGAGAAAAATATTTAAGAAAAGTTTTTAAAGTCTTTCTGGAGTAAAATAAATACTATGTCTTGACTCTTATTAGGTTTTACTAGAGTCATTTGAGTAATCACATTTATTTCTAATGGAAATGCTGCTTCAAACATGTTTTCCCTATTTAGTCACAATATATCTTTCACATTCAATCTTATATAAAATACACATTTTAAAATGTGTCTATACTTTAAAATGTTTTAAACAGTAAATTTTATGTTATATTACATTTTACTACAATAAAAAATTTTTCATGGGTGAATTATGATCCTTTGACTTAAGAGTAGCAATGATCAAAAATAAAGTGTCAAAAATCTAACATAATATAATGTGCCAAAACCTTTAAATTTTAGGCATGCATTTTTATATTTCTATTTTATGGATAGACACATATTCTGGCAATTCAAAACATCTCAGATAGATATCTAGATATAAATATAGATATAAGTAAAGATATATACATGTAGATAGTAGATAAAGATATACACATAGATATAGACAGTTAGACACACACACACAGAGACAGAAGGCAAAATAAAACAAAAATGAAAAGATGTATGCAATACAATGTAGACCAGACAAAAGACTTAATACACAAAAAGCTCTTATTGATAAGGTAAAGATGAGCAACTCCTAGAAAAAGAGTACTTGTTGACTGACAAAAGACCAAATCATTTGATAAACCCTTGTTAGGATGAGATTGAGAAAACAGTATAAACTGGTACAGCCATTGAAGAGAGCAATTTACATCCCCTTATATTTTAAAGGTACACGGCCTTTGATCTAGCAATCATTTTGCTAGGAATTTATTCTATAGCTATACTCCTCCAAGTAATTAAAAAATTACCTCTGAAAAGGAATTTACTGCAAAAAGCATTCACATAAGCCAAAGATTAAAATTTACCAAAAGAGCACTAAAAAAAAAAAAAAAAAAAAAGGAGGGGGGAGCTTTAAAAATATGATAGCAAAAGTCTGGAAATACTTATGCAATTACAATCAATTGGGGATTTTCCTAGTTACAGCAGCCAAATGGGAAATTTAAAACAACAACAAAACTGTGTGATATGTAGTACTAGTTAATGGCTATAAAACACAATTAGCCAAAAACAACAAGCAAACAAAACAAAATGCATATAAACACAAAGGAAATAAAGCTGTTATTTTTTTCTCCCATCTCTCAAATATTCCTTCTGACATGTACACAAATCGATAAAGCACAGAACCTGTTTCAATAAACCACAGCTGAGTGATAGAAAAATGAAGCCAGAGTTAACCAATGAACTTCTGATCTATGCTCCTTGCAGAGGTACTCAGGTGCTCAGCACACAGGTGCTACCACCCTTACTGAGAGGAAGCTTCCACTGCTCTTCTTGTTGACTGCACTATGCCTGAACATTAGTGTAGTTCAGGAAATATCACAAATCCTGTCCTAGTCAAAAGGGCTTCCAAGTAGATCGGTGATTCCTCAAAAACACAGAATTCTAAACACAGAATTAGTATGATCCAGCAATTCTACCCATAGGTATACTTTCAAAATAACTGAAGATGGGTTTAAACATACTCTTGTATGGCAATTTCCATCACAGGAACATTACTCACAATAGCTAATCTAAAGGTGGAAGCAGGCCAAATTCATCTGTCTGACAGATGAATGGATACACAAAATGTGGTACATCGATATAATGGAATATCATTCAGCCATAAAAAGCAACGAGCAATTCACTGTGAAAATGTCCCCTCTAATAACAAAGACCAAAGAGATTCAGAAGCATTCAATATATCAAATAGATAAAATATTTTAAGAAAATAAGCAAATTTTAAGTGCAGATCAAATACATTAAGGAACAGCTATGTCTAATTTAGGAAGATTTACCAGTATGAACACTATTGAACACCTATTTAAAAGTCTTAGGCAAGTCAAGGAGACTTGACTTGTGGTAGTGAATACACAATACAATAAACAGATGATGTATTATAGAATTGTACACCTGAAACCTATATAATTTTATTAACCAATGTCACCCCAATAAATTCAAGCTGAGAAGGGTGAAGGGATTATGCAATATGCTGTTTTTAAAATGTAATGTACTGCCTGGCTGGTGTTGCTCAGTAGTTAGAGCACTGGCCCACGGACCAAAGAGTCCCGGGTTTGATTCCAGTCAAGGGCACGTACTTCGGTTGCGGTTCGTCCCCGGTCCTGGCCCCGGTTGGGGTGGTGCGGGTGGCAACCAATCGATGTGTCTCTCTCACTCTCTCCCCCTCCCACTCTGTCTGAAGATAAATGTAAAAATATCCTTGGGTGAAGATTAAAAAAAACAACAATGTAATGTACTGCCCAGACGGTGTGGCTCAACGGTTGAGCATTGACCCATGCACCAAGAGGTCGCCGGTTCATTTCCTTGTCAGGGCACATGTCCAGGTTCTGGGTCCAATCCCCAGTTGGGGGCATGCAGGAGGCGGCCAATTGATGTTCTCTCTCATCGATGTTTCTCTCTCTCTCTAAAAATAAAAAAAATAAAAAACTTTTTAAAATAAAAAATAAAATGTAATGTACTTGCCCGGCTGGTGTGGCTCAGTGGATTGAGCATCCTCCCATGGACTGAGAGATCACGGTTTGATTGCTGGTCAGGGCACATGCCCCAGCTTCAGGCTCAATCCCCAGTAGGCGGCATGCAGGAGGCAGCCAATCAATGTTTCTCTCTCATGTGGATGTTTCTATCTCTCTCCTTTCCCCTCTCTCTCAAAAATCAATAAAAAAAATAAAATAAAATGTAATGTACTACTCCAGATTCTTTCCCCAAAATAATGATAAATTTTCTGCAATAACAAAGCCAAGCTACTTCTGTTTCATAGCACTTTCCCCTATTCTCAGTTGGAAAATCACAGAAGATAGGGGGCGGAGGCCTGGGACGAAGCGGGAGTTGGGTGAAGGGGAAAACAGGGGAAAAAAGGGGGATCATCTGTAACACCCTCAACAATAAAGGTAATTTTAAAAATGGTTTGAAAATCTCAGTAACCTTTTATGTGTGTTCTTCTTGTATGGTTATGAGAAAATGTTACTATGACTCTCAAACTGGTTCTTAGAAAACTATATTGTGTAAAAATGCAGGTTTCTCTTTCTACCTATGTAACTTCAATATAAATTATATTATCTAAACATTCATTAGATTTTCATATAATAAAGCGTAACAATAAGGAAAAAGCAACTGCAATAAATATGCAGCCTCATTTCTGGTTAGTGCTTTGTCTCTCACGTCACTTGTAATTGCTCAATAAAGACTAACTCTTTAGCCCTAGATGGTGTGGCTCAGTTGGCTGGGTGTTGCCCATGCACTGAAAGATAGACAGTTCAATTCCTGGTCAGGGCACATGCTTGAGTTGTGGGCTCAATCCCCAGCAGGGGGCATACAGGAGACAGTCAGTCAATGTTTCCTCTCATATCAATATTTCTCTCTCTCTCCCCCTCTCCGTTCCTCTCTATGTAAAAATCAATAAAATAAAAAAAAACTTAAAAAAAAAAGACTAGAAAAGACTAGCTCAGGTGTTTCTACAAGCTATCTGAACAGATAAAAACAAATGTATAGTGCTGTCACAAAATAGAGAATATAGCATATGCAGAGAATAGTAATTTCACATCTCAAAGTAATCAATTTTATGACAGTCACTGGTAGAAATTAGAATAAAAAAATAGGAACTGGTTTGTATTAAGAACACATAAGTACGATACACTAAATTTATCTCTAGATAGACATCTTGGTAATTAAGAACTAAAAAACTCTACAAATACTTTATTTATAGAAATGTTAAAAAATCATTACTTTGAATACACCTTAATTATTGAGAATATTAGGCAGAATACCTTCCCTGATTAAAATCATCTATCAATGTGAGACAGAATAAGAGACAGACTAGACTGACAAGAAAGAGCCTGGAACCAGGTGCTTTCTTTTGTTATATAACATCACTGACCATTCAAGGTCTTCCTCCTAATAACTAAGAGATAAAAGAAAAAGAGTTTTGCTGTTTTCATGTGGCAGAAACTATCCCTCAAATATTCATTCTCTCTTCTCTCTCAAATTCACAGACCCCTAATTTATTAGCTGGGCACACTACCACCTAGGAAAGATTGTTTCTCACCCTCTCTTACAGAGGGTCTAGTCATATGGTTAAGTTTTGGTCAATGAGGTGTAAGTAGCAGTAAAATGTGGGACTTCCAGAAATTCTACTTTAAAAGAAAGGCACAACCTTCTTCTGATAAGACTCCTTTTATTGAGAACTTACCATGGAACCAGCACCATGCACAGTCTCATGTAGTCATCCTTTGAAAGTAAGCTATCATAAGGCCTACTATCAAGTTAGGTACTCCTATCACCATTTTTAACATAGGGATTTAGTTAACTCAAGATTTCACAGTTCATAATTGATAATGCTGGGATTTGAACTCAGGTTTGTATAACTCCAAAGTTCATACCATTAATCACTGGTTATAATTTCACTGAAAATCCTTAAAGTTCTTCATTCTTTTATATCGTGGGGGAAATTAAATGCTAAAAGTCACTCTGTGGATGGAGGCAGTAGGATTATCAATTCATTTCATTGTAAAACCCAGAACAATTTCAGAGGGCACCCAGATGCCTGGAAGAAGCCACAAGAGTCTTGGTGTGTTGGCTGATTTTAACTAAATTTTAGTTATCTTAGGTACATAGAACCTAATATTTGAGTTTAATAAAACAAATTACATAAAATATAAGCTTTACTTGCAAAAGCCCTAAAGAAAAAAATCTCTTATTTTTTACTCTAGTAACTAAGAGAGTCAAAAATATACCCAGTTTTCTGACATATCTCCTAAAGATGTAGTTGTAGAATGATTAATATATTTACTCTTTTTAAAACACACCGAACTGCAAACTATAACCAGCTGGCATATTTTTTAAAAAAGAAAGAAAACTAAGGTCTCTAGAAGAAAGTTATTTAAAATCAGATCAAAACAATTTCTGAAGACAATACCTTCAATACTTGGCTGCATTTCTTCTGTTTTTGGAACAAAAATTCTGATTACACTTGTGTTGATGTAAATCAAAGGTAAACTGCGTGAAGTCACTGTATGGGTCCTCATGGGCTGACCAGGAGATTTTCTTTTCTCTTTTTGGGTCCTTGGTAATTTTGCTTGAAATATACTTGCAATGGCATTAAGTAAAGGAAAACAAAGGACAATATCAAAAGCTTGTGCTGAAAGAAGAATTTCATGAAGAAAATGAGGGGAACCATCCGTTAAACCTTCAGATAACTTATGAAAACTTCTTCGCTCATTTCTTGATATTAACTTGTGGCGGACATTTTTTGTTACAGCTTTTGTATATGTCAAAGAAAGAAATCCATGCTGTTGAAGAGAGCCATCTAGAAGTTTTGCAGTTGTCTGTTACAGAAAAAGGAAATCACAATACACATTTCATTAAAAACAAGATTTAAAAGCAGAAAATGATCTCAGTTGGTATTATAATCTTTTAACATATCTATACCTCTTAATGAACACATTACAGAAATGGGGCAAAAGCCTGTAAGACCTTTGGTATGACTAAACTTAAAGTTAGGAATCCTGATTTCTAGTTGTAGATGTTGAAGAGAGGTAGTTAACCTCTCTGTGTCTTTCTGTGACTTCTACATTTTTTGTAACATTCAGAATTTGGAATAGATCATCTCTAGATTTTCTATTTTCATTCTTGATAATTTATCATTAAGAGAACAAATATGCTGTCACAATATGGGCCACAGAGGGATTGTTTATGCAGGTGAAATTGAAATCAGGTTATTTATTTCCCTTTGTGATCAACAACCTGACTAGAAAAGATGATTGACTTCACTTGACTTACATTTATAAGAACATTGTTTTTCCATTGATAATTAGGCTTATCTGTATGAAGACTGGGCCCATAAAAAGAGCCTCATTGATACCTTGCTTTGATAACTAAACTAACAATTTAATGCATGTTTACTGGAAATGATAACATGACACAGAAATAAAACATTTGTCCTTTGAGGGCCCTGGCCAGTTTGGCTCAGTAGTTAGAGCGTCGGCCCGTGGACCAGAGAGTCTTGGGTTCGGTTCCCATTAAGGGCACGTACCTCGGTTGCAGTTTGTCCCCGGCTCCGGTTGGGTTCATGTGGGTGGCAACCAGTCAATGTGTCTCTCTCACATCGATGTTTCTCTCTCTCTCTTCCTCCCTTCCCTCCCTCCCACTCTATCTGTAGATAAATGCAAAAAAAAAAAAAAAAATGTCCTCGGGTAAAGAGAAAAAACAAACAAAAAAGGAATTTGTCCTTCAAACATTCCTACTTTCAGCAGCAATCATATTATTTACTAAACCCATCAACTGTTCTACAACTCTCATTCTTTGGGTTTTGTACTGTATTAATACACATACAACATTTGATTGAGAGTGAAAATTATGTCAATGTAACTTCAATATTTCTGACAAATTTTTTCCAATTAGTTCTCATACTCAAATTGCACACTATAAATAAATTCCAGTAAAACAACATACTTTTAAGAGTAAAGTAAAATGCATATTTTGTATTTCTCAATATATGAAAAAGCAGCTCTTCACAAGTTTCCCTGAACAAATTAATGTACATAAAATCCTATTTTGTAAATTACTCAGTATAAAATTAGAGTTAGTATGCTTCACATTCCTAATCCCTCTTCCCAAGGTTTCATCATTTTTTAGTTATTAGAGTCCAAAGAGTAATGTTAAGAGACAAGGTGAACTAGGAAGAAGAAAAAGAAGAAAATATATTCCCACAAACAGGAAAACCGTGAGAAGTAGCAAAGCAGCAATGTGTCTGGACCTATGCTATCCCATCACTTAGCAAACCTCTTTTGCTTCCATTTTCTTCCTCTTGTGTTGTTGCCTATCACCCAACGACATGGCCAGAGGAAAAAAAGTATGCAATTTAGCCATCAATGTTGATTTTGTTTCTAATCTGGATTTTACAATGAAGAAAGGTAAGAAAATTTACCTTTGTAGTATATGTTACTTTTTAAGAGTTAATTTTATGAACATTAAAAAAAAACTTGGAAAGTAGACTTTAAATGGATGTGCAATATAATAATTTTTCATATAATTGTCTGCCCTCAGAACATTTCTTTACTGTTCCTTTCTTATTGACTCTCATCTGATTTCTCTTTCTATTTGCTTTCTACACTCAAAACAAAAGGAAATATGATAAAGCAAGAAAAAGTCCAACCACTCTTATCACCATGTTGCTGGACAGCAGGCAGCAGTGGGTGGAGAAGAGTGGGTATGGCAGGGCCCCAGTGGAAGAGGTCAGCAACACTGTCTGTCTGTAGATGTCTAAACAAGACATTGGAGGGGAGGAAGAAGGGGTAGAATCAACAACTGATCTAAATAACTCATCTCAAATCTCCATTAATGGCAACATTTGAATCTTGTAATTAGTATTAAAGATATTTCAATGCATAAATGTTTTGATCTGGAAAAAATATTTTTAAAATATTGAATGTAGGTGCTCTTAAAAGGTAAACTCCCATGAGAGACAATTTATTTCTTAAACTACAGAATCCATAACTCCCTTAAGATAAAAGGGGAAAAACAGAAAGAATGAATGAATACTAGCTAGAGTTAATATACAATTACTTTTCATACAGTAATAATCAGTATTTTATATAATTTAAGGTTAAAATTTAGAAAACACTAATAATAGGAAATATAAAAAAATAGTAAAATTGATAAAAATGTTTTATTAATTGACTTTTTAGAGAGAGAGATAGAAACATCGATGTGAGAGAGAAACATCTACCAGCTGCCTCCCACATGCCCCCTACTGGGGATCTAGCCTGCAACCTAGGCATGTGACCTGACCAGGAATTGAACCATGACCTCTCAGTCCATGGGAGGACACTCAATCCACTGAGCAATACCAGCCGGGCTGATTAAAAAAATGTTTAAAGAACATTAATAATAACTTTGTGGTTTTTTCATGAATACATGTTAAAATTATTAAGAATGTTTCTCATGGACACTAATGAACATTCAAAGAGAAGAAAATAAATCTAAACAGAACTTCAACAAACGATACATTAAGAGCCATCTTTTTCCAGACTAGGCTAGAAAAAAAATTCAGAACGGAAATCAGAAACTAGCATTTGCCATGCAAATAAATATTAAATATTAAATCTAGGAACACAATTATTTAAAGTACTTGGCTAAGTTTTATAATGCTGAAGATATACGCTTTACATTCCTTGTGACCTACAAAAAAGGGTAAATAAGTAGATAAGTACTTTACACATGCTAAGAAAATAACTAATAATATTTGCAATAATTTAATAAATTCTGAAGAGAATCACTATTATCATTGTGATAATCTGCCCTTAATATTTTAAAATACATGTATCTTTAATGACTTAAAAATATCACTTAGCCCTGGCAGGGTGGCTCAGTTGGTTGGAGCATCAACCTGTACACCAAAAAGGTTGTGGATTCAATCCCTAGTCGGGTGTGTATGTACAGGAGGCAACTGATTGATGTTTCTCTCACATTGATGTTTCTCTCTCTCTCTCTCTCTCTCTCTCTCTCTCTCTCTCTCTCTCTCTCTCTCTCCCTCCCTCCCTCCCTTTCTCTCTGTCTCTATTGAGCAATTACAAGTGACATGAGAGACAAACCACTAACCAGAAAAAAGCCTGCATATTTATTGCAGGGGCTTTTTCCTTATTGTTATTCTTTCTCTCTCTCTCCCTTCCTCTCTCTAAAAATCAATAAACATATCCTCAGGTGAGAAATTAAAAAAGATGTCACTTAAAATAATTAGCTTAATAATATATTCAAATATATTGTATCATTGGGAAAAAAAAAAGGTTCCAAACTTCTAAAAGCAAATTGTATACACTCAGCATGGTCTAGTGCTCATTTTCTATCCAGTCAATGACATACAGCCTTTTGTAGATTCAAGAGGGCACCACATATGGTATTTTGAATTAGTTGTGAAAAGGAAATGGCAGAACAATAAGGAAAAGAAAGCAAACTAAGTAAGAATCATAAAAGGAATGACAAAAGCAGTATGGTCAACACTTGATCACTCAATACATGCATAATTTAAAAAAACATATTTAACATCTACCTTTGACTTTTTATGGTGATTGTAAAATCAGCTTGTATTCACAAAACCAGAGTAACAAATAGCATACGCAAGTAAACCAGAAAGAAATTATAGTGGAAAATCAGCCTATGATTTAAAAATTAATTATAGTTCATTTACAAAGTAGATGGTACTGAGGAAAGTAAAATCAAGAGTTGACTCTACGTATAGTTCAATTCCTTCTCTGGGTTCCTGTTAATGGGAGTTTCATAGCATAATTTAAAAATGATTTCTTACAGAAGGAAAGAAGCCAGAGCAATTACTGAAAGGGTCCTGCTTGCTGATGGGTCGAACCAACAAGGTGCGTCTGTTCAGCTTGTCAGTACAGGAAAGGAAGACACCTCCACATTGCCCCAGAGACCAACACTCTTTCCCAAGGCTTGAGGTGATGGACAGGAGCAAAGAAGGTGAAAAGACAAAAAGCAATAAAAGCCATAAGCAAAAAAAATCTAGATAGTTTTAATTCTGCTCAAATATGATAGGTTTAGATTTGAGCCACTGCTAGGCATGGCCTCTGTCTGGACCATCTTCTGCAAAAGCATTGTTAATGGAAATAAACAAAAATTAATTTTAGTGTAAAATTACTACTTTTAGTTTATGCTAAAGGACAATCCACATAACTCACTTATGAATTAGAAAAACTTCTTAAAAAGTCAATATAATAATACATTAATGATAAAGGATATTAATAAAAGCAATCCTACCTTTGACCTTTTGGAGAAATTTACTTAATTGCTAAACAGGAAAAATGGTTACAAAACACAAGCAGTTTTAAAAAATAGATTTATTTTATAATGTAATTTTGGAAGAATAGGTGAAAAAAATTACTCTGAGCTCTAATTCTTGTAACCATTAGTCCTATTGCATGAAAGAACAAAGATAAACAGTTTATATTTTCAAAAAATCATAATTACTAAATGAGTCTCACCACAGGTTTTTCTTTGCACTGTAGAAATACTCCTTCAAAATGTCCTGACTGCCAACCTTCCCCTGGCCTGGAAAACATAAGTTCACCTTATCTGTTCTCTTTAATTATTCTGAGTTAAAAAGTTGAGCATATACAACTATTTCAGAGAGTTATGACGTAAACGCTACACTGAACTAAAACATGGATGTGACAATGCAATCAACAGAACAACTTACACCACACCCTGGTAGTTTTGCGCAAAAGCATTTGTCTTAATGATATATTACATATTTATTTGGTTAAGTATTTATTTCTATCTCATCCATGAAATTATGAGGTGCACAAGGGCATGACTTATGACTATTTTTGTTCATCACTATGTACCCACTGTTTAGTAGTGCTTGACACATAATACACACTCAATAAATATTTTGATTAAATGAAATGAATAATTTATCTAAATACTAAAAACTATCATAAATTTCACAGTAAAAACCACTGATGATCTAGGACAAAGACTGTAATATTTACATCAAGAAATTATTTCAGCTATAATATTCATGTCTCATTTGAAAATATCATTTTGATACAGAGACACACCATTTAAAAGGAACTAAACAGCTAAACATTCCATTATAAAAATCAATTAATGATTCATTCTTAATACAATAAAAACAATTATCATATGCTTGGTAAGATAATATTATTGTAACAGGTGTTAATATATATACAGCAATATATTTTGCATTTCACAATTATGACACAATTTTTCAGCTATGGCAGTTGCATAATTATTGACATGAGCAATATGATATATGCAATAAAGGATAGAAACCGGTTAAATAAAAAAGACTTTTTAGGGTATATAATGCATCAATAAAGGTATAGAAACAGAGGTGCTTCCGCAGGTACTCAATAAATAATTTTTGAATGAATATTATGAATTGAGAAAAAAAATAAATGAGGCTGTTGGTATGTCAAAATACTATGAAACTGAAAATATGGTGCTAAATAAAAACTATTTAAAAAAAAACAACACCTAAATAGCATTTGGATTTTTATTTGGGGAAAAAAATAACAAAATGCTATCTAGCTTGTGAAAATATCCAAAACTTTACTTTTTACTACTATTATTTATCATTATAAACAAATTATATTTTCTTATAATCATACTTTTGAAAGAAAATTAGGGAAGAAAAAATACGGTTCTAGGAACATCTGCCACATGTATTTTAATCATTTGTGAAATATGAAAAGTCTCCAGAATTCAAAGGGACATGAGATGTTGCTTCATTGAATCTACATTATACTTCTCAGGGTTCAGACTGACAAATCTCAGAGGAGGGGCGTAGGGAGGAAGGAAGCATAACCAATGGACATAGACAACAATGCTGGGGGGGCGGGATCAGGAGGAGGGTGTCAATGGGGGGGAAAGGAGAAACATCTGTAACAAAAATTAATTAATTAAATGAAAAAAAAATCTATATTATACTTCTATAGGGAGTGGATGACACGGATACAGCAAAACCAAAGCCATCACCTGTGTCCCAGGCATCTTAGCAAATAAACAACACACAAATGTGTGAGATGATTAGTAAAAGCATCTTATGTCATTTAATATGGCAATGTGGATATTTATGAACAGATTTGCCATTTTATGAAACAAAACTTTATTATATTCCACATATGAATGAATACCAAGTAAACTTTACCACTTTATCTGTTAAGAAACCTCTTTGGAAATGAGTTCAGTTATACTGGTTAGCAAACTTTCTCTAATCAGTTTTTTAAATTATCTTTAATGTTGAGAGTATTACAGATGTCTCCCCCTTTTGTCCCCATTGCCCCCTCTACCAGGCTCCTGCCCTGCCCCAGGCCAATAACTAATCAATATAAATATAAAAATTCTTATTACACCTTGTTCAAAGAAAATATAGCCTTTCCCATAATCATTATTCATTATGTACCTGCTTCTGTAGTGATCAATATTGAAACTTTCTATTTTACATTTCACTTTGGTATATACATCCTGGACGTCTATGGAAGCACTGAGATCTTCTAGTTCACTGACCATACAAAGTTCTGCAATAAGAAGTAAACATTAATTTCAATATTGGCCCCACAATCAATGGCATATATCTATAATTGACAATCAATTGATATATTTAAAGGGACTGAGACTTTCTGTTCATTAACTACACAACATTCTACAATAAAAAGTAAAATTAATATCAATATGGGCCTAACAATTAAGACAGGGCATCTATTTCAAGATAGAGGAGTTCCTAGTTAGTGTCTTATGTGCTACATCTGATATCAGTCATTGATCTTTGCAATACTTTTAGTTACAATAACATACTACATCAATATGACTAAGAAGAAATTACTCCATGGCTTTTAGGATGAATTTTAATACAAACAAGACTAAATTTAGATATAACATTCAATGTTAGTATTGCTAATAGAAATCACTAGAATTAGATCTAATGATGTTTATTTAATTTAAATGACAATGACAAATAAAACTAAGCCTACTATTTCTTCTACAAATAGTGTTTAGTATTTTATCTTTTCAGTATAAAAGAAAAGGAATCCTGTACCTGTGCCTTTATTTTCAGGATCTGGAGCAAAAAGCTTTATAGTAATTTTGGGGAGCACCCACTGCATCCACAGACTAACACGTCCACTGGATCCACCAATGTTTGTTATAGTTTGTTCCAAGGTAACAGAATCTGAGAATGGTGAATCATCACCTGCCTGTACAGAATCTCCCTGCGTTGAGGAAAAAACAACACTTTGCAACTTAAAAAACTTTAATTATTACCTATAACTTTTCCATAACGTATATGCTAATATTAATCATATAAATCCTTATGCTAATACACAATGCTAGTAATATAAGCTAACAATATAAAAATATACTAATCAATACACTATAGCATGTTTATTTGTTTAAAATATGTGTATACATATTTAAACATTACTTAAGTATTTAAGTTAGTCTAGTAGCCAGCATGATGTATTAGGTTAAGAACTTCAGACACTAGTCATGTGATTTAATCTTTCAGAGTTTGTTTCCTTTTCTGAAGAAATGGTTATTATAATAATATTTATCTCTTAGAGTTGTTAAGATTAAATAAGAACATGAATATAAAGTGATTACCTATAATAAACAATTCACAAATAGTAGGTATAATTATCACCATCAAGCTCAACCAATACTTAAAAATTGTACACTCACATTCTTAAGAATTTGATATCCTATACTCTCTCTTGCTTTCTCATTTTGTCATCTTTCTAATTTCAGCACATTATCCTGTGCCATATATTCTCAACTTTTAAGTTCTAACTCCTTCTATGCTGAAGAGTAATTTCGCAGTAGTCAACAGCCAGAACAAAACATCCCCTAAAATTTGATAAAGACCATATAACATGATCATTATACTGTTCTCTATGGATAGTTTCTCAGACTGATTTCTTAGTCAAGCTATTAGCTTGGCATTTAAAAGTAAAAAAAAAAAAAAAATAAGTAAAACCTCAAACAAAACAAAACCAAAAACCCTCCCCTCATGACCATAGACATGCCTATATCTAAATAGGTATATTTAGTTACTATATAAAGTTTTTACCTTGACGTCAGATTTACAGCATCTTTTAAATCAAATAAAATTCAGTTTCATTGAACCCTCAGAAGGAGACCAAATGGGGAAGACTTTCACAAAACAATAGGTAAATTGTTTATTGTTGGAACAGTTAAGCATCTATCACAGTAAAGAAATAGTGTCCTGTGATTTACAGTGACAAAACATTACAGACTTAAAACGGAAGATGGTATAATCATTCCTTGATCCAATTACATGAAGCAAAGAAACCAACTCTCTGTTAGTGATGTTTTCACATAAATGCTTCTCCAAAATAAGTGGTCTCATATCTGCTATAACTGAAATACCTAGAATGTGAGAAGTTATAGAAAAATGCTGGCGTGTGGTTAGCTGTCTAAAGTAACACAGCATCTAATGAGAAGCACAAACTAATTCCAGAAAAGGATGCATTTTACAAAGTAAAAGTCAATAAAAGACAACATACTGTAGTCACTATGCCTTTCTTCAAGGATAGGTTCTCAGATCACAAGCATTCATAAGTTAACTCTCCCTCAAACAGAAGAACATCATAATCACAAGCCTGGAACGTGCAGAGAAAACAGCCATTTCATCTCAACGAGACCTTGATTTTTTAAGTTAGGTATACTCAGTACGAATGCTAAGAAAACTGTGGCTTCAAATGTAATAAGTAAGCACTCCTGAGAAAAAGTTTTGCTCTCCTTCCTCACGGAGTTTCAATTTTCATTTTGGATTTACAACATTTGGTGTGGTATTGTTAAATATGTTTATGTATTAATTTTCTGCTCTATTTCCAATTCTATAGCAAAAATTGAGCCAGAATTGGAGATGCTGAACTATTTTCCCACACCTCCTTCTGCCAAGTTCCAAAATATACAGTTTAATTCTTTTACCATTTTGTTGCAAATTGACCAAAATACTGAGTTTATTTTCCTAGCTGAATTTATCTTTGTTCATCTGGAAGAGCAAACACTTCAGCCCTTCATCCTTGGCCTGTTTCAGACCTCAGGGATGATCATAGTTTTGGCCACATTGCTATTCTCCCTTATCAAAATAACTCCAGAGTTCTTGTTCAATCACGAAACTTCCCAAAGGGCTAAACACTTCCACCACTGTTTGTACTTAAGTCAACAGTAACAAGTGGCCTGCTGTGGTTTCCACTACCTTTGCTCCCACTATTTCAATGCAAGGGTGGGAAAAATGATTAACTGTTTTTTAAGCTCAGTACTTAAGCCTCTCACTCATATTTCCCCCTCTACACCACCCAGATGGATATTCAGGAAGCTAGAGCTATATTCACTAAAAAGTATGGTACTCCCTATCAACATGTCAACATGAAAAGAATTACTCATAGTTTAAAGCATAAATCATCCAAGGATCATATAAACAAATACTTCTACTTAATACAAACAATTGTTAAGAGTGTGCTTTTTAAAACTAGATTCATTTATAGTAAATTCTTTACAGTTAAAACAATTTAAAAATAATAGCTTTGACGCAACTCAGCAAGAAAAAACTATACTTTAATGTTTTAACATTTGATGAACTTTTTAAATGTAAATATTAATTAGGAATTTAAAAAATTCAAAACTGGAATTTCAAAGTGGTGTCCAGATACCTAATTGATATATATAAGCACAACAAATGTAAGGTGACCTCAGATTATATCTACATAATAAAACTATTTGAATTTTAAAAACCAAAAACAAGTAAGCCAATAACTGAAAAACCAGAGAGATCTTCTGATATGATTACTGAGAAACAGAGAAAGCATTACAAACAAAATATTTTGTTGATTGGTATGTTAAGGCTAAATAGTAACCTTCATTTATCAAATCTGCTTTGATATATTATCTTTTTTCTTTCAACAGCTATTTAATTGATTAGATGATAACCTAGATGCTAAGATTTCTAGTTTGAATAAAAGTTTCTCACTAAATGTTAAAGATAAATATTAAATGAAATAGTCTATATTCAGGAGATTTAAAATTAGTATGCAACATTCTTAAAATAGAGATTGAGAAAAATGTTTAAACCAAGTTTACTTTCTAAACGGTTGTTTGAAATAATAATTGAGGTGCATTACTGTTTAGGTTAACTGCACTTGCATAACTGAAAAACTGACAACAGTTGCTATAGCAGTTGATGTTAAACAAGTTCTCAGTCTATTCACTCTTTTTTGGGAAATTGATATATAATTGATATATAACATTATTAGAAGGACAACATAATGATTCAATATTTGTATATATTGTGATATGATGACCACAATCAGTCTAATTACTATCCATTACCACACAGTTACAAATTATTTTTTCTTGTGCTGACAACTTTTAAGATCTACTCTTTTAGCAACTTGCAAATATACAATAGAATATTTTTAACTATAGTCACCATGCTGTACGTTATACTCCAAGACTTATTTATTTTATAACTGGAAGTTGGTACCTTTTCACCTTCAGTGATTTTGCTCCCCTCCCCAATTTCTACTTTTTATTTAACTAAAAATAAATAAATTTGAAACAATTATTAGATGATAAGAAATGAGCCACTTTATGCTGGATAATCCACTTTTTGAGAACAGGGATGCTAACAGCAACTTTAATTCCTGAATCAATAAAGAATGCAAATCAAATTTTGTCATGAACCTAAGCTTCCATACATTGGAGGCTAATCTATCAATTCTTACTTTAGGGTGTGTTGTAAATCAACATTAGCATTGACTCAGCATTTTAAATTTTCCTAAGCTTTAAAATTATTTCTTACACCAATGCTGTGTATGATGTTGGCATATCAAAGATATGTTTCATACCTACAAGAAAGCAAATATGAAAACTTCTAGCTATGAAATTAATAGTAAAAAGGTCCCAGGTTGGTGATGATAGAACCTGGAGTCCCTAAGAGAAGCAAACATATAAAATCCCTTTCAGGAGAACAGGCCATCACCACTATGTAAGAACCTCATAGACAAAAGTCCCATTAAAGAAGAACTCCCAAAATAAAATTACATAACACCTAAGGAAACAACCTACTATAAAGAAGAGTTAAGAACACAACATATAGGATTAGACTCTCAAGAAATTATGTTTAAAACAATTAAAGTAACAAAACAAAAATAAGCTAATATTTATAGTTTTAAGTATTTATATCAAAATATATTTGTAGTGATTTAATGAACATATACATCTCTAAGCTCTGTACCATAATAAATCACTTAATTTAATCATGAGTTTATATTCCCAAATTATTTAATACCTGTATATTAAAAAACAATGTGTGTAAAATGTATTCTGTATCAAGCCCTGTACCAGTTGTTTAAATTAGTGTCATCCTCGAAAAACAAAGATAATTAGTGACAGATCATGGTGGAAATTTATATTCCATATCCAGCATTACATCAAAATAATAAAATCATTATTTGACACCTTCACTTCTGAGCCAGTGGAAGCCTCTCAGTATAAATCATTTTACTTCTATAAAGTTTGACTTAACACTTTTATTTTGAAGATTGGAAAAAAAGCATAAAAATACAACGAATATGGAGATAGAAAAGACAACAGGGGGTTAATTTTTCATCTTTTGCTATTTGTACAAAATTTATTGGAGCTGAAACAATGCTAGAAGTTTTCCTTTACACAAAATTACTATCAAAAGAGAAAACTGTGTTCAGCTTAAAAATATTGTTTACTATTTAAAAATTTAAGTGGAATATTTACTCAACATTGTACTGGAAGTGTTAGCCAGAGCGATTAGGCAAGAAAAAAAAATAGTATCCAGTTGGAAAAGAAGTAAAATTATCTCTGTTCATATATGTAAGGTCTTTTATATGACCTTATATGGGAAAAAAAAAAAAGGATTCCATACACACCCCAAAATAAACCTGTTAGAATTAATGAACACATTCAGCAAAGTTGCTGTATACAAAACCCACTTGAAAAAATCAATTGTGTTTCTATATACTAACAGTGAACAATCAGAAAAATGAAATAATTCCATTTATGATAGCATCAAAAAGAATGAAATACTTAGCAATAAACTTGTGTGCTGAAAACTACAAAATATTGCTTAAAAAATTACAGAACATACAAAAAGATGGAAAGATGACCCATGTTCATGAGTCGGAAGACTTAATATTTAGACGGGGAGTTACAGTTTAATGGGCACAGAATTTCAGTCGAGGAAGATGAAAAATTTTGGAGACTGATGGGAGAGTGATGGTGACACAACAATGTGAATGTACTTAATGTCATAAAATGGTACACTTAAAAGTGGGTAAAATGGTAATTTTGTTATGTATATTTTACCACAATTAAAAGATGACATAAAAAAGTTAACTAAGACATAAAATCACACTTTTATAGTAACAAAAATAGATTAGTTTATTAGTTTTATTTGATAAAAATTGTGCCACTGGAGTGGTATTCAAATCTTTATTTTATCATTAAGTTTTATTTTATCAAAAAGCACAAAATTCATTTTCTAGGAATACAGAAATATCAGTGTTGGAGGTGGGAATAGGATAAAGATTCTTGCCTGTACTCCCTTTACATTAATTACATTAGTGTCCTTTGTCCATCCAGTCCTTACCATTCATTCTCTCTCTTTTCTAATAATCTTCTAAGTTAAAACTTCTTAGGTATTCAAATGACACATAAACTAGGACCTTCCAATTTAGATTAGATATATGTTATACCAAATTACCTTTTCAGTTAGTATTAGCTTGCTGATTATCATGGGAATATATAGTGACTGTGAGAATTTTCACACAAAATTCATACTTTTCTTGAGTATAAAATAAGAGAGAACATAACACATTCCATTTTAAGAAGATAGTATAATCTTGATATCAAAATATGACCAAAATATTATGAGAAAGAAAAGTTAAAAACCAGATTCACTCATGACTACAGATACCAAAATCCTAAATAAAATACTAGCAAACATAATCCAGCAAGATATAAAAAGGAAAATATATCACAACCAAGTTGGACTTATTCCAGAAATGCAAGATCAGCTTAGTATTTAAAAATCAATTAACGTAGTTAACCATGTTAAAAGAATAAAGGAGAAAAAAAACAAGTACATAATCATCTCTATTGAATAAAAAATATCAAATCAAAGACTACATCTATTACAAAAGGGGTAAGACCTCTAAAAAGAAAACTAAAAACTTATTGAAATTAAAGAACACATATATAGAGGGATAGCATGTTCATAGGGTATATGGACAAATTGTACATAGTATTCATAGTAACACATTGTGATGGATAATAACATTACTCCCATTTTTTAGATGATGAAGTTATGGTATAGAGGTTAAATACTGTGATCATAAGTTGCAGAAATAAAAACTCAAGTTGTTTGATCCCAAAGTCTCCTCCATAGATTCCATTCACTTAGAATCACACTAAAATAAGCTGGCCCAGTACCAACTTTGTGTGACACTTCAGTTCACTATTTTCTAGTACATAAAATAAGGATGCTGGTCGAAATAATCTCTCCAACAGTTCCTTTCAATTATATAACTGTAAGCTGATGGAATTTAGATAAACATCTTTGCTCGTTTGTAAAACTCTGCAAAATTATTATACCAAAGTCAGAGGAAGGTAATTCTTAAGAGAGAGTCTACGGCAAGGAGTGGGGAAATAGCAGACACAATTTAGCTAGTTTTCCCCAGGAGAAAAAAAAACACCTTACAGAAAATTACTAAAATTCTATTTTTCTGTTTGAAAGGTTACTATAGAAACTAAACACACTACTCTAATGTCCTTTTTTCTTTTTTTTTTCCCTTTTGGTACTCACATTCTCTGCCAAATCTTAGAAATATGCCTGAACACGTTTGGGGATAAGTGTTCACTATAATTCTATACCATCCAAAGTAGCACTAAGCAAATCATATTAAAATGACAGAAATGTGCCCTCTGAGTCAGAAAATCAGTACTGAATAAAGTATCTTTAAAGATTCTGGATTCACGTTCTTTCCTCCACCCCCTAGTTTTTATACCAGTTATCAACATATTTTAACAGGTAAAGAAAAATTAAAATAGCATGACTGGTATTACATTAGTTTTGAAATGGTTTGTCAGACATGAATCATATAATATACATATAATTTCTTCAGGATAAAATTATTTCACTAAAATTTAATCTAACTTTGTACACCAATTTTCATAGCAGCATTATTTGTTATAGCCAAAAGGCATAAACAACCCAGATATCCATCAACAGACCAATGGATAAACAGAATATGCTATATACATACAATGAAATAGTACTCATCCATAGATAGGAATGAAATTCTGACATATGCCATTACATGGGTTAACCTTAAAAACATCACCCTAAGTAAAATAAGCCAAATACAAAAGGACAAATACTGTATGATTCCTCATATATGAGGTACCCAGAATAGGCAAATTCATAGAGACAGAAAGTACAATAGAAGTTATCAGGAACAGGGGTGGAAGAATGGGAGGATGGGGAGTCATCGTTATAATGAGTACAAAGTTTTAGTTCAAAATGATGAAAAAGTTCTTGAAATGGATAATGGTTATGGTCACATGACACTATGAATGTACTTAATGCCACTGAATTGGCACATATAAAAATGGTTAAAACAGTATATTTTACATATTTATATTTTACCACACAAAAAATCACCAAAAAAAGTTAATCAATGGTATTGGGAATCTAATATAATATATACAAGGCAGAGAAAGAAAAACCAAGATTCAAACGACCAGTTCTTAACACTCAATAATGTTAAAGAAATTTTAAATCAAGTAACATGGCAGACAAAGGGAGTGTAACCTATATGAACAATATATATCAATACTCTTGTCCTCTGCCTGCTGCTTGGTTTCAGCTAATGAGGAATAGTGGAAAAAGACAGAAATGTAGGAGCAGAATGAAGTCAGGGTATTTATTCCCTGTTCTAATAACCTCTCCCACTCAGGCTTTAAGCCTATTGGCAGCAACAATACCCCAGTGTTACTAGATCCAGATATTGTACTATCTCCTGTGGTTTCCCTTCCCAGTCAACACCTTTATCTTTTTATTAAACTCTCTTAAAGCTGCGGGATTTAAGAAGGCTATCTTTTTCTGACTAATACAATAGCCATCCTTGAAATTAATAAAGGCAAATCTCTAAGTGTCAGAAATGAAGAGGAAACACAAAGTCAGGGTAATGAGTGGGGCGTGAGCCCATGGTGGCAAATGGAAGTGCAAACTCAGGTAAGGGTTTAGGGGTTAACAGGGCTTGAGCAATGGCATTCAGGGGTTGGAGAAAAGCTAAGAGCCTGAGTTAAAGAATCCTTTGCATAAGGCCTGGAGCCAAAAAGGGTTGCTTCTTCAGTGAAAGGGACAATGTCTTGAGGCTTCACCAGACTGAAGAATTATCATAGATGTTTTCTATAAAGGGCACCAAAGTGGGAAGGGAACAAGAAGGAAAAACACTAACCTCTCTCTCCTCTCTCACTCCAATCTCTTGCTTTTAAAACTAACTGAGGGGATAACAAATGGCTAAAACACACTTAGTAAACGAATAAAAAAAAAAAAAGAGAATTGAGGAAGTGACTAGAAAGAAAATACAGAGAGCTAATGAGAGGGGGGCGGGGCAGAAAAAAAGTGGTTCAAAGACTTGGAGAGAGAAAATGAGATGGACAACACTGAGTAGTTGAGTTATATATTCTCTAAAACCTATTAGGGGTTAAACAATTATATCATTTCAATTGAACTCCATTTTCTTCTTAATCCTGGCTGCAAGAAGAAGACTCTGCTACACAAATAAATGATTTCCCACTGTAGCCCTATGCTGTTACAACACTTTTGTTATAATGGAAGGGGGATATAAAACAATTTAAATGTAACAATTTTACTTAAATACATCAATACTCCATTATTGGAGTAATAATAAAAATACTATTTTCCACTTTTTTCCCATAACTGTTGCTCATAGAATGTCTTCTTATAATCAAAAGATTATTAAGACATAATTATCAAGAGGAACCAAGGGATGCTAGAGCTCTCCAGGAATGCACGTCCAAACAGGCATAAAGGCTTTTGAATGGATTAAAACAAAATATATGTATATACTCTCCCTATTATCCTTCCCAGCCCCATTCATTACCTTCTCCAGTGAGAGAACAAGGTTTAATTCCATTTAGTAAGTAACACATTTAAATATAAAGGCAAATTCATCAAAATTACAAAAATATTTTTAAATGCAAATTCAAAGGATCGCAGTAACATACCTATCATGTTGGAACTCAAAAGGAATGAAAATTACAAAGGTCATTACACACAGTTCTAACAACACTATAAACATAGGGAAATGAAAAATGAAAGCTTGGGCACAAATTTTGAATTCTGGATGAATTAAACAACCACAGATTGAATCATAGATAAAGCATTTATACACACAGAAGAAAACAATGACTATATTTTCTGATGTCATCATTTGCTGTCTAATTCTCAAAGAGGTTAAATTTAAACTCAGATGTATACACAGTTAAACTTGATCTCCGCATAAATATTTTCTTGAGAGTAAGAAGAGAAACATGAAGTATTCAATACATGAATACCTCCTTAAAGTTGTAAAGTTAGATCAAAGCCTTAACATTGATCATTTCATAACAGTCTTCACAAAAATCTTCCTATCCTTTACGGAAAATAAACAAGCTAACTTATTTTAAGATATTTCTCAGGAAATAAGCTTCTCATATGATTGTGGGTTTCAAATCCATATTGGACTACTAGTAATCACCTCTTTTCTTGACCACACTATGTAAACAAGAGAAGAGGGTACATTTTGAATATATTTGCCACTTTCCCTCATAACTGTTACCTTTTGTAAGTTGCTTTACACAGTCATTCTTGAAAATTAACAAATGAATTTTTTGCATTAAGATTCTTTCACTCAGAACTTCTTCACACAGATCACATTAAATCCACAGTTAACACAAAATTAACAAATCCACTAGGATTTGTGCCCTGACCAGTAATTGAACTGGCAACCCCTAGGTGCATGGGACGACGCCCAACCAACTGAGCTACATGGGCTAGGGCAATCTCTCTCTTTCTTAATTTCCTCACTTTGGCTAATGAAGACACCATTCTTCAAGTCTATTATATTTATTATATACCTACTAAAACAAAATTGCTACTACTGTCTTAAACATTTTTTTACGATCCATCTCAAATGTTACTTCCTCTACAAAATACCCACAGATCCCATAGAATGATTCTGTTAATCATTCCTCCATAATTGCAGGGCATGTTCTTCTCTATTACATCTCATATCAGGGCCATAATGTTTTTTTGTGTAAGGTGATCACTGCACAATTCTAGAGAGGACCATTCATACTGTACTTTGTGTGAATAGTAGTCCCTAGATATATGACCAATAGGAGTTACCATTCCATATGACTCCTGTCTTTTCTAGAATTGCAACGTTGTTTAAATATTTCTTTCCGAAAGACCACTCCCAGAATAGGTAGTCATGTTCATCTTGACATTCCAATTAATACAGTACTTAGCAAAAAAGTGTTTAATGGAACACTCTCCTTTCTGCCATTGAAACGTCTCTAAGAATTAATTTCATTTATTAATTTCACTTTTATTATCCTTGTCTAGCAATTTATCACCTCAAGCTTTAATTACTCTACCAAAGTATTTCACAAAGTATATTCTATGCAATGTTAACGTGTAGGCTATAACAAAAGGGTCTGAGGTTAAATACGTTTGGAAACTACAGCATTCAATAAAGTTAAACAGTTTTATTTACTGTAGAAGCTTTTGTATTCTATCAACATTAAGAATCTCCAAGAAAGAATTCACTGCTTTCACCCTAGAATAGATATGCCCCACTGACTTCCTAAGGGCACATTTCTAGATTCTACACCTATGCCTCTTTTGGAATGGGGGAGGGAGTAATCCCATTGCTTGGGTCTTTGTGTCTCTTAAGATTTGGAATGAGCAGGGATAAAGAAGTTGCTCACTCAGGGGTCAAATAGATCTACTACAATATGTGTTAACCTCAAAGCAAGTAAAAAAAAGAAATGCCCTTCTAAGGGAATTTGTTTGCCTTTACTACTTTGTAAGACAAAATAAATTAACACCTCTTTACTTGACTCTTTTTCCCATTCCGTGTTTTGCCAATAGCTTTTTTTCCAGAGAAAAGTATGTCTTTAT
Source organism: Tadarida brasiliensis (assembly GCA_030848825.1). Taxonomy (NCBI): domain Eukaryota; kingdom Metazoa; phylum Chordata; class Mammalia; order Chiroptera; family Molossidae; genus Tadarida; species Tadarida brasiliensis. Next base: position 40,294,266 of record CM061272.1, on the reverse strand, counting down.
ACAAAACCAAAACATAACTTCTATCTCCATCTATTATAATATTTATCACAGAAGGTGTTTTGAAAATGCATTAGGGTGTTTTTGCTTGATTCAATGAATGGGTGTCACTACTGGCATTTAAGGATTAAGAATTAAGGAATTAACAGGTCCTGTAAGAAATAGGTCAGTCCTCAGTCCTAAAAAAATGGAGACTATCTCACAGACATTCATGTAGCTGAAAATCCTGTTTATAATATTTGGGCATAAAATTGAATCCTGTTTTAAATCTAAACACAATTTTTTTGGCATTTGTGCTTGATTTTATTATACATTGAGTTCCAAAAATGCAACTACTGAAATGAAAGAAAGACTAAATTTTGTTTGAAACTTTACTAAGAGTTTGCCACTATTTCCAAGAATCACACCAGCAACAATACCACTTACAGTATTTAATACGGACCTGCAAAAGTCTATTTGTACCAGTCACATTCACAGTCATTATAGATACTTCACTATGTCAGGATAGTTTCTACTGTAGTCATGCCAGAGTATTTCTATATTAAAATACATATTATTGTACCTTAAATTACTTTCCTTTTATTCTTTATATTTTATATAAATATATATTTTTGAAATTATATCTATATGTAGGTTATTTATATTTTCATTTCAGGATAGTAAAAAAGGTGTTATAAAATATTTGTTATCTACAGAAGCACTGGCATTGTGGGTGAGGTTAGGGTGTTAAAATGAAAAACAGAGAGCCCCACAGGGTGTCTCAGTTGGTTGGAGAGTGATCCCTTGCACCAAAAAGGTTCAAAGAGATAGCTGAATCAATTCCTGGTCAGGCCACAGCCTGGATTATGGGTTTGGTCCCCAATCGGGGCACATACGGAAGGCAACTGATCCATGTTTCGCTCTCACATCTCTCTCTATCTCTTCCTCTAAAATCAATAAAAACATATCCCTGAGTGAAGATTAAAAAAGAAAAGGAAAGGCTTTTATGATTAGAAGAAAATAGAGGGTTTGAGTCTGACAGAATTGAAAACCACTAACCTAAAGATAACAATACCACCCTGGTTCAAAAAAGGGGTAGAGGCAGAGAGGGTAGGGAAGGGGGAGCATGAGCCTCTTCTTCACTCACCTTTTATGTTTCCATACTTCTGAGGAAGCATAACTTGACTGTGTCTCAGCTTTTACCATTTCACAGCATCCCTACTGTCCTGAACTACCTCACTACCTACTGAAATTGATTAAAATACTTGGACCTAAAAGGAACAGTAAATACACAGCCACTGCTACCACATCTCCTCCTGAGCCTTCTGAACCTGCCAGCTTCCACAGAGGTGAGGTCATCTTCATTCTCAGTCCTGACACGGAACTCTGTGGTATATATGATCCTTCATTTGTAACAGAATTTTTCAGAAACACTTACCTCAGTAGTAGTTCCAATGTCAGCAGATGGGCTGCACGTGCTGGTATCCGGAGGAGCTGTGCCTACACTGCTTCTAACTGGAGAGCTGGGAACAGGCCCTGCCACGGTCTCTTGATAGGTTGAAGAACTGAGATTGCCTCTCTTCTGAATCTTATTCCACACTTTATTCATACTATCAGTGAGCTCGTATAAGAGCTGCACCTGAGCAAAAGGAAAAAGGGGGGAAAACAAGTCTTTCAATTTCTAACCACAATTGATTAAATGTAAGAAAATTAAAACAATTCCAGGGAAGCAAGAATATATGATAAAAAAAAATCTATCAGTGTATCACTAATCATGATATTATACCATGATCTATAATCTATGTTATATAATTATTATATATTATCATGAATACTTTACCATCACACTATGATTCTGATGTTACAGAGAAAAAAATTCGCATGTAAAAATTTACAATTTTAAGCATTTTATCATGATTTGAATTTGACACAGATAGAGTGAATTTATTCCCACTTGAAATTTGCCACATTCACAATGTGATATTTTATAAGCAATGTAGCATTTTCGTAGGAAAATAATGCTGCTATGATAATAATGCTAATATAACAGGTCATTCCAGGACAGTAATTTCTTTTAATATATGAATAAAGCAAAACACAAAGAAATGCCTCTTAACAGAAGTTTGAATCAAAATTAGAAATCAAATATATTTAGTAAATATGATTATTTAGTGTTTTATGAAATAATTAACATTCTTATTTCTTAATGACTCCCACATTTAAATTATCTTTCTCTGGGGAATATATCTGAAACTGGATTTCTTTCCCAGTAAAATATAGTGAAAAAAATACTATAAAATAGAATAGTAAAGGGAAAATGTTACATGTGAGGCTTTTCTATAGATAAAGAACATAAACCATCCAACCTACTATTCCCCTCAGATTTGTCATTCCAATATTCAGAGAAAAAAAATGTTTAACTTGCACATTGTTTGACTAAGTTCTAAGATATTTACATAAGAGTTCATAAATAAGCATTAATCATGGAATTTGTATGACAACATATTGCCATATACTGTATAAAACAAGCCCAGGGAAAAAAATGCAAACACAATATATAAGCAAATCCACAGCTGGATACCATATTCCGCTTGCCATTAAAAAAAAAAAAAAAAAAGGCAAAATTCTTATATTTATAAAAAGTTTCAGCCCCAGGACACATCCAGATGATAAAGCTGGCTTCTTTTGTGGGCAGAACAGATGCATAAAAACACTGTTGTCAATCCTTATTTGATATAAAACAGTACTGGGTTACAGTTTTCCCCTACTTTTTATGTGATGAAGTTTCAAATCTCAGGTTATAGCTCTTTTTGTTTAAAAAAAATAAAAAATCTAATGGCTAGAGATCTTAGAAAAACCTCTTAGAAAAATTTTAGTTCAAATTCTTATGTCCTTCATAATCATGAATAACTTCTCTCTGAAAAGAAACAGTCTTGTTGCAAACCAAATTTTAAAAAATGATTATTTTATTTTTTCTTAAACAATTAGAAATGACAAATAAGGAAAGCATAAACCAAAGAAAACAGGTTCTAAATACTTCTAGGAGCATAAGGTTTATTTACTTAAGGGATCGATGCTGCTTTATTGTCACTATTTCTGATTTTAACTGCTACCATTAAATAATTGTACATGAATGTCACCAAAACACTGTGTATTTAACATAACAAGCAAACTCTGACATTCACTTTATACCTATTTTTATTTTCAAAGGAGAAAGTTGCTATCACAGTATTGAGATGTCTCAAAATCAGAGATTTAAAAAAGTAAAGCAAATGTACAGATATTCAACTCATATCCATTAAAGTGTATTAAAAACTATGTCATTTATAGCCATAATGTGCTACCACTACCCACCTATTAAAATGTCTAAAATTAAAAAGCCTAACCAGATCAAGTACTGGTGAGAATACAGAGCAACTGAAACTCTCATTTACTGTTGATAGGAATGTAAAATTTAGAATATAGTTTGGGAGTTTTTGAAAAACATGCATGCCCACCATATGATACAGCCAATTCACTCCCAAGTGTTTCCCCAAGAAAAATAAAAGTTTATGTCTACACAAAGACCTGTATACAAATATTCATATTTATTTATAACAGTCCAAAACTGGGAAAAATCTCAAATGTTCATCAATGAGTGGATAAACAATGTGTAGTATATCCACACAACAGAATGATACTTAGCAATAAAAATAAATAAACTGTGGATTCATGCAAAAACCTGAATCCAAAATAATTTTGGAATGAAAACAATTTTTAAGGTCCGAGAGACTAGTGTCTAAAGAGATTCGCGGGACTTGTATAACTTTGGTAAAACAGTTATGATGAAGGGTCTAGTTGAAGGAAATCATTCCTAGGAAAAAAAACCTCTGAATATTCAACCAAGTTAAATATTTATTGTGTCCAAGGCCCTTAAATGGCCATGAGTTCCAGGAACTGACACAGTAGTTTAGGTCTCCATAGTTGATATAAAGAACTAGAACAATGTCTGACATGACAATGAATTTTCTCTAGGCCAGCCCTACATATACAGCCAGCACTGTACTGTAAAGTATATAAACTACTTGAGGCCTCTACGTCTGAGCAATAATGAATCAAATTAATGAAGGTACAGGTTTAACACTTATGATGTCACTCTAATGGACAAGCAAAAGGATGGTATGTATTTAAGTAGGAATCATTTCTCTGAAATGGAATCAAGAAGCTTATATACTGACTACAATCAAAAGTCCACCAAGATTCTGATAATATATGCAAAGGCTACTGCTAGGTATTTACATTGTTTTGGGGGGAAAGCTCATAGCTTTTATCAGATTATCAAAGAAGTCCAGGGCACACAAAAAGACAAGTAGTACTGTCCTTCACAAAACACACACAAAAAACAAAAACAGATGGATTACTAAGCAACCATTCATGGGAAAGAGTTTTGAGTCATTAATCTTAAAAGAAAAAAATAGAAACAGTAAGAAATTTTAGAATCCTATATGCATATAGATGTTTGTATTTCACGGGCTCACAATACCTTTTTTTGGAAGGTACGATACTCAGAAAATAAAAAGAGACATAGATATATATTTCACTAAGAAAGATCAAACTTTTTTATTATTTGGTAAAAGATTCTATAAAGTTTAAAGGCAATTAAGCACATTACAGATACAGGGTTTGTATTTAGAATATAAGGGAAGCTCTTCAAACTGCTTGGAAATTTAACAGAAAAATTGGGTAAATGATAAGAATTATCAATTTATAAAAGAGCTAATTCACTGGCCAATAAACATTCAAAAACTGCTCAACCTTATTAGTAATCAAGAAAATACAAATTAATGTAAACAATACGAATTGCCAACTCACAAAAAAGCAAGCTCAATGGCCAATAAACATTTAAAAAGATGCTCAAACATCTGGTTTCATTTTCCCTTCAGCATGAAGGACTTCCTTTAGGACTTCTTGTAGTTCGGTTCTATTGGTGATTGATTTTTTTAAATGTGAAAATATCTTTATTTATACTTCACTCATAAAAGTTGTATTTTCTTATTTAAAATTCTGGGTTAAAAGGCTTTTAAATATTTTTTTCACAATTTAAAAATGTTGCTCTTCTCAGCTCTAGTTTCTCCGGAGAAGTAAGCTAAAAATCCAAATCTTGGTTCTCTTGTATGTAATGCGTCATTTTTCTCATGATACTTTCAAGATTTGCTCTTTATCTGTGGCTTTCAACAGTTGGATTATGATGTGTGTAGGCATTGCCTTCTTCGTGTGTTTATCTTATTCATCTTTGTTTCCCTCATTTTTGGCTTACATGTAGTACTCAATAAATATTCACTGAACTCACTGATGGGGGGGGGGAATCAAGTCATCGTTTGTAATTTTGACAGAATCCAGAGGGGAGTCTGTAAGCATATGTTAAAGCAACCATTCACAAGGAAGAGGTTTATTTGGAGTCTAGCATTTTATCATTAAAAGTGTGGTTAATCTGGCACACCAGGATACAAAAAAGCATTAACTACTTACTCAATCTTTGACTACATACTGATTTTTCAAAGTACTATACTGTTTTGTGGCTTCCTATTCTTTCAGGAATACCACTACATTCCACCAGGAATATTCAGACCAATTTATGAGAAGGGTCTCAGATTTTATATCAGAATCAATCTAAACTAACAAAATGGCATTCCATATAGCACAGAATTTACAAAATTTTTCATATCTTACTTAAACTTCCCAAAACTTTGTGATCAATTTTGGTTTCAGCACCTGGTAACAATTTAACAGAAGTTGGTTTATGAGGAATTACCAAGAAGATAAAGTGAAATTAAGTGAATAGATAAGAATTATTACATTTTGAGTGTAAAGGGATTCTCAAGACATGAGGTTCATTCAGTCTTGCTTTAATTCTCAAATAAAGGTCCGTGGTATTTGGGGAGCAGCAGCAAGAATCCCTGGGAGGCAGGTGATAGGAGAAAGGGACAAAATGAGGGAGGAGACATAAGAAAATACCAGGCCTAACATAAGCTCTATCTATGGGATGACTTCCCTTAGAACTGTTTTATATTTAAACAACAGCAAAATCTGAGCTTAGAAACAAACAAGGTAAATATCTAAAGAAGACATCCCAGAGCTCTAGTTTTGAGCCACAGTATTACATTTAATATGATTCCATACAAATCACAACATTACTATCTCAAAACTAAGAGAGAAAAAAAGATTAATAATAGTGGAGTTACAGGCTAAAACAATAATGGTAACAGAATTTATTTTCAGCTGGGATGGCTATGGATAACAACCAGAACACGTAGAGTAGGACAATCCTCCCAAGGCTATAATGATCTTTCATAAGTCTCTAAATTATAAGATCTCTGGGAGACAACTCCAAGTAGCACTTAGCTCTTGATCATACAGGGATTAAGCTATACTACAGATAAACTATAAATACTTTTTTTTTCTATTACCTCCAAAAGTTCCTTCATATCCCTTTGTAATTTGTCCTTCCTCCCTCTCCTTGCCCTGCCTCCAAACAAGGAACCTACTTTCTGACACAATGCAGTACTTTGCATATTCTAACATTTTATATAAATGGAATTATTCAGTAAGTACTCATTTGGTCTCGCTTCCTTCATTCAGCATAATGATTGTGATATTCATCCAAGATGTTGTCTTTTATCAATATTCAGTCTTTTTATATATGCTTGTTCATATATTTATTAGTTTGAAAAAGTTATCTAATACTTGTAATTTACTGAGTTTTTATCATAAATGGGCATTAAATTTCGTTAAGTATTCTACAATATATCTATGGAGATGATTATGTGATTATACTCCATTGTTTTATTTATTTATTTATAATTTTTTTTTCTTTTTCCTTTATTGATTTTACAGAGAAAGGAAGTGAGAGGGAGAGAGAGAGAGAAACATCGATGAGAGAGAACATCAACTGTCCGCCTCCAGCAGGCGCCCTGCTGGGGATCAGGTCCACAACCTGGGCGTGTGTCCTGATCGGGAATCGAACATGTAACCTCTTCGATGCACCTGTCAATGCTCAAACAAGTGAGCCACACCGGCTGGACCACTGCTTTATTAATTAATTAATTAATTAATTTTTAGAGAGAAGGAAGGGGTAGAGAAACATCGGTATGTTGTTCCACTTACTTTTGCATTCATTGATTGATTCTTGTATGTACCCTGACCAGGGATCGAACCTGCGATCTTGGTGTATCAGGACAACGCTCTAACCAACTGAGCTACTTGGCCAGGGCCACGTTCAGTATCTTCTAATATATATATAAGGGTATTCAGATTTTCTATGTCTTCTTGTATCATTTTTATACAGTTTTTTCAATAAAATTTTTTATTTCATCTAAATTGTTGCATTTGTCACCACAGAATTGTTTATTAGTCTCTTATTATGCTTTTAATGTCTGTAAAATCTGTGGTGATAACCTCCCCCATCATTCCTAATACTGGTGGTTTGTATTCACTCTCTCTTTTTACTGTTTCAGACACTTCTGCTCTTTATTTTCATCCTTTTACTTACTTTGGATTAACCTTCTTCTTTTCTTAGCTTACTAAAGTGAAATCTTAAGTGGATGATTTAAGCTCTTTCTTCTTTTCTAATATAAGTATTTAATATTGTTTCCCTGAAAACACTACTTTAACTGTATCTCCTTTTTTATTGTCATTCAATCAAAATATTTTCTAATTGCAAAGTGATTTTGTCTTTGATTCATAGATTATTTTAAAACATGGTGTTTAATGTCCAGATAATTTATTATTGTTTTCTAATATAATTTGACTGTGGTTAGATAATATACTATATCAATCTTGATCCTCTTAAACATAATGAAACAATACTGTACACCTGAAAAAAATGTGCATTCCAGTTGTTGGATATAGTGTTCTATAAACGTCAATTAGATTAAGGCGAGTTCTTAGTATTTTTCATATTTCCTAGATCTCTAATTATTTATGTGTTTTTATCTAGTGGTTTTATAAAATACTGAGAAAGATGTTATAAAAATGTCCTAATATGACTGTAGTAGGATCTATTTTTTCGTATCTTCTATATCTCCATTTATTTTTCACCTAGTTGTTTTATAATCACTGAGGGAAATGGTATAAAAATTCCTATAATGATTGAATAATTATTATGTTTTATCCATTAATTCTGTCCCTTTTTGTTTCATGTACCTCTTTACCTCTGATAATACTTTTTTTATTATTATTTTTTTTATCCTCACCTGAGGACATTTTTGCATTTATCTTCAGATTGAGCGGGAGGGAGAGAGGGAGAGAGAAACATCTATGGGAGAGAGACACATCAACTGGTTGCCACCCACCCGATCCCAACCAGGACCGGGGACAAACTGCAACTGAGGTACGTGCCCTTAGTGGGAACCAAACCTGGGACTCTCTGACCGCAGGCCGACACTCTAACTGCTGAGCCAAACCAGCCAGGGCGATAATACTCTTTTTATTTGTCCATTTCATTTGATATAAAATAAGCAAGTCAAGCCTTCTTACGCCATTTGAATGGTATATTTTTTAAATATGCATTTATTTATATTCTGTTTCTTTATATTTCAAATGTTTCTCTTCAGTAGTATTGCTTTTTCCCCACTCTATAAATCTTTGCCTTTAAATAGGTGTAATTGAACTAGGGGTCAACAAACTTTTTCTGTATAGGGTCAGACAGTAAATATTATAGTCTTTGTGAGCCATATTATCCTCTCCTGCTGCTACTTAATTCTGCAGTTGTAGCATGACAGCATTTTTACACAATATGTAAAAAATAGGTATCCCCAACTTTGGCTTACAGACCTTAGTTGCAAACTCCTAGTGTAAACACTCCTAGTTAAGATCATTAACATTTAATGTGTTCATTGATAAAGCTGGTTCAGTCCCTACAATATTATTATTTTTTTCTATCATGTTTTTTGTAACTCTGTTACCACTTCTTGACCTCTTTAGATTTGAATATTTTTTAGTATTTCATTTTATTTTACCTTTTTTTTTTTTAAGATTTTATTTTTATTGGTTTTTAGAGAGAAAGGGAGAGGGAGAGCAAGAAAGAGGAACATCAATGTGAGAGCGCAACATTGATTGGCTGCCTCCTGCACACTCCCTACCATGGATTGAGCCGGCAACCCAGGCATGTGCCCTGACCAGAATCGAACCAGCAACGTTTTGGTGCATGGGAGGATGCCCAACCAAGTGAGCCACACTGACCAGGGCAGTATTTCATTTTAATTAATCTACCGGCTTTTGCTCCATCTGATTGTATTTCTGCATGTTTTTTAGTAGTTATTCAAGGAGATTAATATATACATGTATATGTATACACATATGTATATATACATATATATACATACACTTCCACAGTTTACTTAAGTTTATATTGTCCCCTTAGTGTGATATTTAAAAATCAGGCAACTATATAGGTCCCTTTTGGCCCATCATATTCCCAACTAACTTTAATGATTTTGTTAGCCTAGGTAGCTAGTTAGTTATTAATGAAGGAAGGGAACAAATGAAATTGGACATTAAGCCTGATTAATAGGAAGTTGTAGCATTAAGAGGCTCTCCTGGGGACAGACACATCCTCTACTGAAGGTACTTAATCCACAAGCCAGCAGGAAGAATGGGCTTTCCGATTTCCCCAGGGAACAACCAGCCAGGTAGCTGTGAAAATGAGGGGAAGGATAAAACAGTAGTAGAAATTCCTTTGTTGGGAGAATGTGCAGAAGAAACCAACATCGCACAGGAGGAGGTAAGCACATGCATAGTAGAAGCCAGGTAACTAAGCAGAGCTTTCAGGCATGCACAGGAGCCCAAATGGCAACCATAAGGGGGGAGAGCCAAGCCTGGGAAAATCCAGGAAAGGGAATGGATAGGGAGAGGGTCCAGCACAAACCCAAGAAGAATTAGGAAGAAGACTGGTTAGTTTGAAAGAAAGCTTACCATTTCCCAAACCCAAGGAGATATAATAAAGCTTAACAAAGGCCAGAGGCACTTGTTTGTGTGTTTACCGTTCCCAAGTGAGGGTCCAAGCACAAGCCAGTTGTGGCCTGGGTGTCATTGTGCCTTGTCAGCAAATGTACAGATGAGGAATGAGACACAGAGAAGTTCTGCATCTCTGGTTCTTGCCCCTCCTGGGCATGACAGGTGCAGGTGTGGGTCTAAGGCCCAGGGGCTGGACTTCACAGCAAGACAGATCTGAGCCACTTGGTCATGGATGAGATATCAGGCACCTGGGGGCAGTCCTTTGTTTTTGCTTCAATAAACCTTGCCACTATGCTTCAAGTCTTCCTATGCATGGGTCCCCAAAATGCATTTCTTGGTACTCTGTGGAAAAATCCACTGGCAATAGCTCTTTGCTATATCACATCCATAAACACTGAAAACCCCAAGAGATGTTATACATTTTGGTTTCTGCAGTCATACAAAATTTTTAAAATTAAAAAAATAAATTTATGAAGCTATTTACTTATTTATTTATTTATTTATTTATTTATTTTGGTTTGCCTTTATTTCTAAAGATCCAAGTTTTCATCTACTATCATTATCTTGTTTCTTGAAGAACATCCTTTACCATTTCTTGTAGAGTAGCACTGCTGGTGACAAATTCTCTTAGTTTCCCTTAATCTACAGTGTCTTTATTTTGCTTTGATTTCTGTGGGATATCTTCACTGACTTGACAGTTTTTTTTCTTTCAGCACTTTAAAGATATGTTCCCAATGTCTTCTGTCCTCTACAGTTTTTAATGAAAAATCTGTGTTCATTCAAATTATTTCTAATCTATAGATAATGTCTAAAAGATTTATCATTGTTTTTCAGTATTTTAATAACAATGTGTCCAAGCATGTTTTTCTTTGACGTCATCCTCAAAGATTAACATTCTTAGAACTGGGTGAACTTCATGAATATGTAAAAACCTATCTCTTTTTTACAAATTTGGAAATTTGGGAAGTTTTCTGCAATTATTTGTTCATTTTTTTCTGCCTCAATCTTTCCCCTTACCTTTTGGAACTCCAATTACACATTAGTAGAACATTTTGCCTCACAGTCACCGAGGCTCTGATCTTTTGGTGAATACTTATTCTCTCTGTTTTTCAAATTCAGTCATTTCTATGCTCCATGTTCAAGTTCAGTGATTCTTTCTCCTGTCATATGCAGGCCACTTCTAAACTCATATGGTACAGTTCATCTCTTTCAAGTATTGCGTTTTCAATTCTGAAATTTCCTGTTTTTTCAATACTCTCCATTTTCCCAAAGAAAATCTTTACTTTTTCATTCAGTGTGCTTTCCTTCACACCTCATGAAAAAAATGATAATAGCTACTTTAAACATTTTTTTCAATTCATTTTAAAACAAACTGGATATATATTTTTACACTGTTACTTTTTGCTTTCAACTCCAGAGTATATAAAAGTAATCAATGGGATGAATGCAGTGTTTTGGGCTTCTGCCACCAGGCTAGAATTGGATCTCTTATACTTTCCATTTTAGAAAAAAAAAATTTTTTTTCCTTATTGATTTTAAGGAGAGGGAGAAAGAGACAGAAACATTGATGAGAGAGACCATCACTTGGCCGCCTCCTGCATGCCCCCCACTGGGGATTTGGCCCACAACCTGGGCATGTGCCCTGACCAGGAATCAAACTGGCGACCTCTTGGTGCATGGGTCAATGCCCAGCCACTGAGCCACACCAGCCGGGCTTAACAACTTCTGTGATCAAGGATCTAAAGGAGGTGAATCTGTCTCTCTACAATATGTTTGTTAGAGCTGCCATACAAAAGCATCATTAATTGGGTGGCTTAAAACAACATCAAAGTATTGTTTTGCGGTTTGGGAGGTCAGAGTCCCTAATCAAGGTATCAGCAGACCATCCTCTGTCTGAGACTCTGAGTAGAATCCATTTCCTCTCTTCCTTGCTTCTGGTGGTAGCTGCAATCCTTGTATTCTTTGGCTTGCAGCTGAATTAGTCCAGTCTCTGCCTCCATTTTCACATGGCACTCTCCCAGGTGCCTTCACATTGACTTTCCTCTGTGTGTGTGTCCACATCCAAATTTCCCATTTTTATAAAGAAATCAGACACATTGGATTAGGGCTTACTCTAATGACCTCATTTAAACTTGATTATATCTGTAATGGCCCTGTTACCAGATAAGGTCACATACTGAAATACTGGGGGTTAGGAATTCAACATATCTTTTGGGATGGGCACAATTCAACCCATAATAATTTCCCCTCCTCTTGGAAATGTTTTTAAGCAAATATCAGCAATCACATTCAGGGAATAATCTATGAAAAGGTAATTTCATAATTATTTCATAATTATTCTCTCCTATACCACCATGGGTCATAACAGAATGGCCATTATATGCATTTTTATAATAAGGCCATTGCCATTATATAGCAGGTCCAATGCTTACAACATGCACAAATAAATATAAAAATTAAACCAAAGTGTATAGTATACAGTATGGGGAGAGAGAATGATATCATTAAGGAGGCTCTATAAAATACAGAGTTGTAGCTGAACCCACTTTAAAAAACATACTTTAAAAATTGGTTTATAACCACTAATGCTGGGATGAATATAGATTTTATCAACATTGACCTGTCAGATCCAATAATAGTCTAACAAGTATTATTTTAAAAATAAAATTTCAAATAGTATTCAACAATGATAAGCTATGTGAAAAATACAGCACAGTCTGCTTGAGGTCAAAGAAATTAAATTGTATGTAAGTAATAATTTGCACAAATCTAGGTGATTAAAATTCAAATTAAATTATAAAACTGTAAAATACAGTATGTTTGGCCTACAGCAACTGAAATGTTATGAGATTAACAAAATGACCTTTTAAAATAAAAACAGTGCTTTAAAAAAAATTATTACATGTTGAGCAAAAGAAGTTCTGAATGATAATCTGAGTGAAAATTACATTTCTGATGGCAAAGTAGTTCATCTGTGTTTAAAAACTTTACATCTGCAACTGATTTCATTCCATCAGCCAAAAGATGCATTTATGCTGCCACCATTACATTTTTAGAAGAGTTTAAATTACAAAACTTGAGAGAGCTTCAAAGCAATTCTTAATCTAACCATTCTGATCTTGATGGCCTTGTTAAAAATAATTTAGGACACTTAATAGAAGAGAAACCCTGCAACAAAATGGATAACAATTGTTCTTACATCACATTATTTTAAATTTCCTTTCATAAATCAAATGTACCAACCTGGGGGTTCGAGCATTTTATCTCAAGAGACTCTAGGTCAACATGGAGACAGACAACAAATGAATGTCTTGCATCAGGTGCTGTGGCAAGTAGCTTTTGAGATGTAACAGCTAGAGTAGAGGTACAACCCATGGGATCCACTAGGCAAAGTGTCACTTGTTTTCCAAAAAGGGTATATATGCTGAAATGATGCAAGCTGATAGTCCAAGGAAAAGCATCACCTGATAAAAGGGACGAAAGAGGGTAGTGAAGCATGCATACAAAAATGTAGTTAATTGTCACTTGATAGTAACTTGTCTATTATCTAAATTTGAATTATAAAACATTTAACAAGGCATCATTAAAAGTGAATATAGTATCCCAGACAGTAATGTGTTAAACAATTTGTACACTATGTCAACTTACCTTCTAAAATTGTTTATATTTGTATTTATTATAATATACTACTATATCAATAATTACATATACTATAAGACATACAGAAATAGAAACAAAAGAAATGAGATAAAAATATAGACAGAAATTCTAACTTCCTTTTCCTTTATCCTAGTGGGTGGCAATGTGCAACTGCTGGGGATGTGTGCACCACACCTTAGAGACTACAGAGAATGTGTTCAATTAGGAAAACGCAATATTCTTTGTGTGGACTGAAGGTGAATACAGATCTGGCTATAGAATGACAGAGGAAAAGAATAAATAATACACTATGGTCTGTTGGACCACCTGCACCAGAATCATGCAAGTACTTATTTAAAATACAGACTCCTCCAGGTCTCTACTTCAAATCTACTTAATCAGAATCTCTGGTGGTAAGATCCAAGATACATTTTGGTACCTTCCCTTGGTGATGCTCATGTATAATGTTATTTTTATATAAAATACACTTGATAAAAATATAAACATTCATAAAGTTTAGGATTAATAGCAAAATTCCGTTCTTTTATACCATTTTCTTTTATTTGTTTATCAGAGATTAATTCATTAATATAAATTTGTAACACAAAACCATCTTTCTATTGTAATTATAGGAAAATTACTTTGTGAAATAATTCTTAAAAGTGTACTAAGATTAGAATATTTACAAACATTTATTATTGGGATGACAATTTGATGGAAAATATGTTCCTTTTAACTTGTATTTTTGATTTTGTAATTCTATTAGTACCTGTCAGTATAGACTGAATAGTACAGAAATTTTTTAAGTAGCTCAATTATTTTAAAACAAATGAATATATATACATTTACTTTCTAATTAGAGAGGTACTTGTACCTCAATAAAGATAATTTAGAAAATATAACATTTAAAAGATAAAAATTTAAAAAACCAGTCACAATCTACCTTCAACCCTGTCACTCCTAATAATAAGCACTACTAACATTGCGGGAGAAGAAAAATGGCGACGGAGTGAATGGAAGCTACACAGACCATCTCCCAGGACCAAACTGGAGGAGAAGAAAAATGGCGGCAGAGTGAATGGAAGCTACACAGACCATCTCCCAGGACCAAACTGGAATTACAACTAAAATAAGGACAAATCGTCGGGAAAAAGCAACAGAAAAGCAGGACGATACAACCAGGGACACTGACTCGATCCTGGTAGGATTGCGAGGGCGCGAGAGGGGGGCTGGGAGCCCACGGACAGCAACGGCCTTAGCCCCTTAGCCGGAGCGGCGCCCGCCCTTGGGGTTGGAGTGGCGCCAGCTCCACCGCGCGGGGACGGGGCAGAGAGCGCTGAAGTCCGCCCCAGCTACACCGCGTGGAGCCGGGGCAGAGAGCGCTGAAGTCCGCCCCAGCCACACCGTGCGGGGACGGGGCAGAGAGCGCTGAAGTCCGCGCCAGCTACACCGCGCGGGGACGGGGCAGAGAGCGCTGAAGTCCGCCCCAGCCACACCGCGCGGGGACGGGGCAGAGAGCGCTGAAGTCCGCCCCAGCCACACCGCGTGGGGACGGGGCAGAGAGCGCTGAAGTGCACGCCAGCCACACCGCGCGGGGACGGGGCAGAGAGCGCTGAAGTCCGCGCCAGCTACACCGCGCGGAGACGGGGCAGAGAGCGCTGAAGTCCGCCCCAGCTGCACCGCGCGGGGACGGGGCAGAGAGCGCTGAAGTCCGCGCCAGCTACGCCGCGCGGGGACGGGGCAGAGAGCGCTGAAGTCCGCCCCAGCTGCACCGCGCAGGGCCGGGACAGAGCGCTAAAATAGCCGCAGCCACTCACCTGGGCTCAGGCAGAGGGAGGGCGGACTGGACTGGAACTGAGTGGGGACACCTGGGATTTGGAGGGCGCTCAGAGTTTTTGCTGAGTTGCGGCCACCCAGGACTGTGGCCTGGTCGTCTTACTCCATCCCAGGGCTCTGGAGAGAGGCGGCAGCCCCTCCCTCGGAGAACCATTCACACCCTAGAGGGCCATTGAAATGCAAACTGAGGCTCATTAACTACTAGCATCTGCCCTACCCCCTGGAAATCCTCTCACACTGAACACCTGAGGGAGGTTTTCATTCAACTGAAAACCCAAGGCTCTTCAAGCAACCACAACTAATAGCCTCTAGGCAAAAAGCTAGAGGATAACTTAACCTTTGCCGGGCTTGCAAATATACCCTGGAAAGTAAGACTCCAGGGTGCTGTTTAACGTGGGTCCTCCCACGCTCATCCAAACCCAGTAGAGGGAGCCACAAACAACAGAACACCAACATCCACAGGAAAATTTGGCAGGCTCCAAAAACCACTGAGATAGCCAAAATGGGGAAACAAAGAAACAGAGCCCAAATGAAAGAACAAGAGACCTCTACCGAAGATGAGATAAATGAAACGGAACTAAGTAAGTTAACAGAGCTAGAATTCAGAGCCATGATCTTGAGGAAGCTCAACAGCATGAGTAAGGACATCAACACCTTGAGTAAAGACATCCACACCATGAGCAAAGACATAGAAACACTGAAAACCAACCAAGTGGAAATGAAGAAGCAGCAAGAAGAAATGAAGAAGCAGCAAGAAGAAATGAAGAATGACATAGCAGAAATGAAGAACACATTGGAAGGACTAAACAGCAGAGTAGAGGAAGCTGAGGACCGGATCAGTGAATTAGAAGACAGGGTAGAAAAAATCAACCAATCAGAAAACCAAGAAATGGTAAATGTTGGTTAAGGTGGATAAAGAGCACCACATTTAAATTCGTTAAATTAAAAAAAAAAATCCCAAATGATGTTGGTACTGTCTCAGATGTGTGTCTCTACTTCTACTTTGGAATCAGACCAATAAATACAAATTGGGAACATCACATTCTAAGACTTTAAAAGAAACTTTAAGTTAATACTTTATGTCCATTTATTTAGCATGCAGGTTATCTTTTATAAAAAACACAGTCTACCTAGAAGATGAAGTCTTAACATGTAATGATAAAAATTCCCACAATTAAACATTATGAAAAAATATTACATAAAACACAATTCATTAATTGCACACACATACATATAAATGAACAAAATAAAAACACCTTATCTATTTATACCACCGGCAATATAATGTTCTGGAGACTCCCTAAAATATGCTCAGACATTCATGACAAGCCAGAACAATTTACTAATCTGATACCATCAAGATTAATATTTTCCCTCCCATTCACTCTCCCTCAAAAAAAATCAATGGAAAAAATATCCTCGGGTGAGATTAACAACAACAATAAAAAGATTAATATTTTTACTTTAATTGGAAAGTTCTAATGCCATAACATGGGTCTTTTATTCTAGCAAAACTATTGCTGGCAGAATTCAGAAATTTTCAAACAAACAGTCTAAAGAATAAGAAAAAATGAAAAACAAAGCAAGAAGACTGAGAATTCCATTTGTATATGAATTTGTGAACCCTCTAGCTTATCAAAAGAGAAAAAATATTAATAAAATAATTCTCAAGAAAATGATAACCTAACATTGATGTAATTCAGATGAAATAATGTGAAAGAAAGTAAACATGACAGAGCTTTGGGACTAAACAAATAAAGAAAATTCATAGAGACTGTGTCATGTGCTACATGTCAATAATGGGTAAGAGATTCGTTAGATAATATTAATGTACAACTGGCTAAATTTTAGAAAACTATATAGTGTGGACTTCTGTACATTCTATCACATGTTGCTGATTTTACACACTATAAGCAGAAGACAAAGGTAATACTCTACTTAGTTTTTCCTTGCTTTTACAACCTTAGTCATTTGTGTGTTTGGAAACAAAACCTTCATCTTCTCCTTTATTTTCCCTTATGTTCCACAATTCAGTATGACTCGGCAGATTTTTATTTCAAATATGAAAGAGTGTAATCAAGAATATTTTACTACCTAGCCCAGCCGGTGTGGCTCAGTGGATTGAGTGTGGTCCCATGGACTGAGAGGCCCTGGTTCGATTCCTGGTCAGGGCACATGCCCGGGTGGGGGGTATGCAAGAGGCAGCCGATCGATGTATCTTTCTCACATCGATGTTTCTATCTCTCTCTCTAAAAAAATCAATAAAAATATATTTTAAAATAAAGAGTATTTGCCCTGGCCGGTTTGGCTCAGCGGTTGGAGCGTTAGCCTGCGGACCAGAGAGTCCCGGGTTCGGTTCCTCGCTAAGGGCACGTACCTCGGTTGCAGTTTGTCCCCAGCACTGGTAGGGTTATGTGGGTGGCAACCAGTCGATGTGTCTCTCTCACATCAATGTTTCTCTCTCTCTTCCCCCTCTCTCCCTCCAGCTCTATCTGAAGATAAATGCAAAAAGTGTCCTCCAGTGAGGATAAAAAAAAAAAAAAGAATATTTTACTACCTATTGTGAGGGTTAACATTTTCAAGATTAGATACACTATACTCTTTTATTTATTTTTTTCTTTTTTTCTTTTTTATCCTCACCCGAGGACATTTTTTCATTTTTTGTTCAGATAGAGTGGGAGGGAGAGAGAGGAAGAGAGAGAGAGAGAAACATCGATGTAAAAGGGACACATCGAGTGGCTGCCACCCGCACGACCAACCAGGGCCGGGGACAAACTGCAACCGAGGTACATGCCCTTAGCGGGAACCAAACCCGGGTCTCTCTGAACTGCAGGCCGACGCTCTAACCGCTGAGCCAAACCGGCCTGGGCTAGATACACTATATTCTTCACATATAAATGAGCCAAAATTGCTCACATTGTTTCTCCAAACCACTTAGCACTTAACTGACTTAAAGAGAGTCCAATAAAGGGTTCTTTAATTCTAAGTGATGTTAAGTAATGGATACTTCAAAGGAATGAAGACATTAAAAATCATAAAAGTATAATCAATTTTCTCAGCAGAGAATAGCTGAAATACCTATAAGAGCGGAAAAGAAAAATGAGCAACCCATAGTTTTATTTGCTCTGTAACCAAAATTCTACATTTGGAACAAAATACTGTTTTGTGTTAGGTAATGTGAAATGTATTGTATGTATACTATATAATAATTGAGAGAAAAATAGTGCATAACTGATTTCAAACTTGTGTAATATTTTCTTTACATCAAGAAACACGAGTATTCACTGCTAGAGCTACTATTCACTTCTGAAAGTTATTACTGGTTTAGTCATAACTTAATCATCAAAATGTCATTACTAAATAAAGAAATACAATACTGGTGTTTAAAATTCTCAAGAGTTTATGATTTCAATCATAAACAATGCAAAAATAGAACAATTATTACTTTTAAAACTAGAAAGGACCTCTAGTCCTTCTGTAACAGTAGTGTCCTTCTATAATAGTAGTGTCCTTCAGACAATTAAGGTATTTGTAGCCACTTTACAGTTTTGAAAGAGATGTCAAGATGATAATGCAGCACTTACTTAGGGTCATGCAGTCAGCTAGCAAGAAACACCCTCAGTCTTGACCGGTAGTCTTAAGAAATATTACAATTCCACATGTATTTTCTAAAGCAACTTACAACTAACAGCGCTCCTTACCTTGTGTAAATTATTACATAAAAATTCCAGCCCTGGCCGGTTTGGCTCAGTGGTGAGAGTGTTGGCCCTCAGACCTAAGGGTCGCAGGTTCAATTCCTGGTCCAGGTCACATACCTCAGTTGCAGGATCAATCCCCTTGCTCAGGTCTGGGTAGTGCGAGAGGCAACCAATCGATGTGTCTCTCTCATATCAGTGTCTCTCTCCCTCCCCTGCCCCCTCACCCTATCTAAAAATCAATGGGAAAATATCCTCAGGTGAGGATTAAAAAAAACAAAACTCCAACATAATTAAGCAAATATAAAATACTTCTTGGGTCTCATACCTCAGTGATAATCACATATGGGTTATAATTTAAAAAAGAAAATACAGGGTATTTTAACAATGCTCTGGGGTTTTTTGTTTCTTGATTATTATTTTAGTTTTTTAGTTTTTTGTTTTTGTTAATCCTTACCTGATGATATTTTTTCCATTGAGTTTTAGATAGAGTGGAAAGGAGGGAGGGAGGGAGGGGGAGAGGAGAAGAGAGAGACACATCCATTGGTTGCCTCCCACATGACCTTGACTGGGGCTGGGGATTGAACCTGCAACCCAGGTGCCCTTAACCAGGAATTAAACCCATGACCCTTTGGTCCACAGGCCAATGCACTAACCGCTAAGCAAAACCGTCCATGGTAATGTTTTCTTAAATAACTGAATAATTGTCCCTTATTATGCCATTTAATAGAATAAGTATTTTATAAACTTGTTCTCAAACTTCAATAACAAATACAAAAATGCTTAAGACACAATGCCCCTCCAAAAAATGTTAGCTATATACATTTGCAACAATAATTAACAAAGACATAAAAAGTTTGCAACACAGAGATCCCAGATATTAAGCAGATATCCTTATTTTTCTTAGCACGACAAATGTAGCCATTTTAGTCAGTTTGAGTCAAACCTACAGTAGTCCCTCCCTTATCTGCAGTTTCTCTTTTCACTGTTTCAGTTACCCATAGTCAGCTGTGGGAGGGAGGGAAGGAGATGAATAAAAAATGAGTAAAAATGGCTGTGTCCTAAGCAATGGCAGCAGAGTGGTGTGCTGGCTACACCCAGCAGGGGCCTTTGAGATGCTCTTTTTCTGGAGAAGCCCTTGGCAGAGACTCGGTGACTGAATTGTGTAGCTTTGGAAAGGGGACCATTCTTCCCTACCTCAAGTACACAGCCTGAGCCCCAACCCCCAACTAGATATATCACTAGGCCTGACCTCCCACTCCCTGTGGTCCTGCCCTGCTGAGTTAAGTCCTGCAGGGGGATCAAATGCCATGCAGAGCTGGGACTTTTGGAGCAGGTCTCCTGATGTGAGCTCAGCCTGCACTATTCCACCAATGGAAGACTCGTTTCACATGCATTTCTGACAGCCAGGGGCCCTGCCCTGCTCATGAGAGGATTGGAGAGCTGCTTGGTACTGGGACGTTGGGTGCACATCTCCTTCAGAGGTTTTTGTCCAAGAAGGGGAAGAGGTGCCAGCCCCGCTCCTACAGGATTGCCAGCACCACCCCCAATGGGAGACTGTTTGGATCTGCCCTTCCAAGTCCCTGTGGCCCCTCCCCACAGAGCTCAGCTCCATGGGGAGAAGGGAGTGCAGCACACAGCAGGGACATCCGGAGTGTGTCTCCCTCAGAGGCTCTTGTCTAGGACTGAGACAAAGTGCTTGGACCACTCCTGCAAGCTTGGCGGGCACCATTCCCTGTGGAGACTCTTTTGATCTACCCTCCCAAGCCCTGGTGGCTCTGCCCAGCTGAGCTTGCTCCTGCAAGGGGATAGCTGGCTGCACCCCATGTGAACTTCTGGTGTGCTCTTCCTAGGGGAGCTAGAGTTGGAAACTGGCAGAGACTGAGTGGTAATGGCTCTGTAGTAGGGGACATTTCCCCCTCACTGAGTGTCTGACTGTGGACTTTAAGTAGGGAACCCTCCACCTCTGTCCTCCCAACCTTGATCACCATGACTACCGAGCTCGCAAACTGTGTAAGAGTCTGTGGGTGATGGCCAGCCTTTCTTCAGAAGGCTCTGGAAGAAGACCAGGTAATCTTGGTGGGGGACAAAATAGTTGACAGGTGGAGGAGGACCTCAGGGAGCCTCAGATATTTTACAGATCTTCCCCCAACACTAAGCTGTAGAAAGCTGACACTTGTACATAGATTGGCCCCTCCCATGTACACCTAGGCCCAGCAGACACAGCCACAAAGAGTGAAAAGTGTGGTAGCTCCAGACAGGTAGTCCAAGACTGGTTACACACAACGTCTGACCCTGACCTATACCCAAACCCCATCCAAGTGGACCAGCAACCAACACAACCAATGAGTGGGCTTCAGACCACACCATTACTTGACCCAATTAGCCACATAAGTAGTACAACCAAAGGAGGATTCCAACAGGCACCAGACCCTTCTGGAAACAACTCTGCCTCAGGGGTCAGCCCCTGCACAGTGACTAATACACAGTGATTGAGGTTTACCCTTATAGTCACTCAGCCTTAAAGGTTAACAACTCCACCACAAAAGGAACAACAGCACCCAAGACTCATCTACAAAAGGAGGGTGCACATAATCCACAAGAAACATTTCCAGGAGCATCGAGCTCAGGTGATGTGGAAGATTGCACCACTGGGCCCAACAAGATACCTGCATTGTAGCCATCATAACACATTTGAGAGTCATAGCATAATCTACCTAATGCACAAAGACAAAATGGGAAGACAAAAAAATATGCACCAAATGAAAGAACAGGAGAAATCCCAAGAAAAAGAATTAAATGATATTGAAGTAACCAAGATACCAAATGCAAAGTTTGAAACAATGGTTATAAGATGTTCAGGACCCTGGGAGAATGGATGAACTCAGTGAGAACTTAAACAAAGAGAGAGTAAGCATTAAACATTCCACAGAAACCATAAAAAAATAACTACCCAGAAGTGAAAAATACAGTATCTGAAAGGTAGAACACACTAGAAGGAATCAACAACAGGTTATATGAAGCAGTGGATCAAATTAGCGAGTTAGAGAGCAAGATGACAGTAAGCATCCAAGCAGAGCATTGAAAAGAAAATACAATTTTAAAAAAATGAAGAAAGTCTAAGGGACCTCTAGGATAATATCAAACATAACAACATCTGCATTATAGGGGTACCAGAAGGAGAAAAAAGTGAGCAAGGGACAGAGAAACTGTTTGAAGAAATAATGGCTGAAAACGTCCCTAACCAGGTGAAGGAAAAAGATACATTAAGTCCAGAAAGCACAGAGAGTCCCAATCAAGATGAACCCAAAGAGGCCCACGGCAAAACACATCATAATTAAAATGGCAAAAGATAAAGACAAAGAAAAAATTTTAAAAGCAACAGACAGAGAGTTATTTACCTACAAGAGAGCTCCCATAAAGTTGTCAGATGACTTCCCAACAGAAACACTTCAGGTCAGAAAGAGTTGGCATGAAATATGCCAAGTGATGAAAAGCAATGACTTACAACCAACACTATTCTATCAAGCAAGGCTATCATTTAAAATTGAAGGTGAAATACAGAGCCTCCTACACATACATACACACACAAAAAAACTAAGGGAGTTCATTACCACCAAATCAGAATTGTAAGAAATAGTGAAGGACCTACTTTAAGAAGCAGAAGAAATAGATAAAGGGAGAAACAAATAAAATGGCACTTGCTCATCTGGTGTGGCTCAGTGGATTGAGCATCATCCCATGGACTGAGAGGTCCCAGTTCAATTCCTGGTCAGGGCACATGCCCAGGTTGTGGGCTCGATCCCCAGTGGGGGGCATACGTGAGGCAGATGATAAATGTTTCTGTCTCACATCAATTTTTCTATCTCTCTCTCCTTCCCCCTCTCTAAAAAACCAATGAAAACATATTAACAAAATAATAATAAAATAAAATGGCAATAAATAAGTACCTATCAGTAATAACCTTAGCACTGGATAGATGGCTCAGTTGGTTGGAGCACTGACCTGAACACCGAAAGGTTGTGAGTTTGATTTCTAGTCAAGGCACATAACTAAGTTGCAGGTTCAATCCCTAATCAAGGTGCGTAAAGGAGGCAACCCATGGATATTTATTTCTCTCTTCTTCTCTTTTCTTCTCTCTACTTCTTCCTTCCTCCTTCTCCTTCTCCTTCCCCTTCCCCTTTTCCTTCTTCTCCTTCTTTTCCCTCTACCTTCCACCTTCTCCTTCTCCCTTCCGCTTTCTTCCTTCCTCCTTCCCCTCCTCCTTCCTCTTTCCTCCTTCCTCCTTCTCTCTGTAAAATAATCAATCTAAACATATCCTCGGGTGAAGATTAAAAAAATAAAATAATAATAACCTTAAAGGTAAACAAATTAAATGCTCCAATAAAAAGACTTAGGATAGCAGAATGGATAAGAAAACATGACACACATATATGCTATCTATAAGAGACCCACCTCAAAACAAAAGAGTCACAAAGACTGAAAGTAAAGAAATGGCTAAAAATGTTCCATGCACATGAAAATGAAGGGGGTAAAAAGCTAGTGTAGTAATACTTACAACAGACAATATAGGCTTTAAAACAAAGCCTGTAACAAGACACAAAGGTCACTACATAATACTAAAGGAATTGATCCAATAAGAGGATATAACCCTTGTAAACATATATGCACCCAACATAGGAGCACCTAAATATATAAAGAAAATCTTGGTGAACATTTAGAGAGAGAGATTAACAGGAATATAGTCATAGTAGGGAATTCTAACACACCACTGTCATCAAGGATAGATCTTCCAGACAAAAAATCAACAAGTTCATAAGTGACCTTAAACAACACACTGGATCAGATGGATTTTATCCCAAAGCAGCAGAATATACCTTCTTCTCAAGTACACATGGAACAGTCTCAAAGATAGACCACATGTTAGGAAACAAAATAAGTCTTAATAAATTCAAGAAGACTGAAATCATATCAAGCATACTCTCTGACCACAATGGTATGAAACTAGAAATCAATTCCAATAAGAAAACTGAAAAATATTCAGACATGGAGGCTAAATAACATACTGCTAAACAATGAATGGGTTAACAATATCAAGGAAGAAATCAAAAGTTACCTAGAGACAAATGAAAATGAACTATCACAAAGAGAAATTTGAAAAACAATCCCATTTACTATTGCAACAAAAAAATAAGGTATCTAGAAATAAATTTAATAAAGCAGATAAAAGACATGTACTAGGAAAATTATGTATACTGAAGAAAAAAATTGAGGAAGGTACAAATAAGTGCAAGCATATACCATGTTCATGGATGGGAAAAATAAACATCATTAAAATGTCCATACTACCCAAAGCAATCTGTAGATTCAACGCAATCCCTATTGCAATACCATTGGGGTATTTCACAGATCTAGAACAAATATTCCAAAAATTTATATAGAACCAAAAAAGACCCAGAATAGCCTCAGCAATCTTGAAAAAGAATAAAGTTGGAGGTATCACAGTGCCTGGTATCAAACTATACTACAAGGCCATAGTAATCCAACTGCATGGTATTGGCACAAGAACAGGCACAGAGATCAACAGAACAGAATAGAGAGCACAGAAATAAACCCACGCCACTGTGGTCAATTACTATCTGACAAAGGAGACAAGAATATGCAGTGGGGTAAAGACAGTCTCTTCAATAAATGGTGTTGGGAAAATTGGACAGATATATATAAAAAAATGAAACTAGACCACCAACTTACACCATACACAAGAATAAACTCAAAATGGATAGAAGATTTAAATGTACATTGCGATACTATAAAAATCATGGATGAAAACACAGGGAGTAAAATATCAGACTTATCTGGTTGCAATATTTTTGCTGATATATCTCCTCAAGCAAGGAAAACAAAGGAAAAAATAATCAAATGGGACTATCAAACTAAAAAGCTTTTGCACAGCAAAACAAACCATCAACAAAATGAAAACGGAACTCACTGAATGGGAGAACATATTTGCCAATGAAACATCTGATAAGGGGTTAATTTCCAAAATATATAAAAACTTATACAATTCAACACCAAGAAGGCAAACAACCCAATTTTAAAAATGGGCAAAGGACCTGAATAGACACTTCTCCAAAGTGGACAGGCAGATGGCCAGTAGACATATGAATAAAAGCTCAACATCACTAATCATCAAAGAAATGCAAATTAAAACCACAATGAGCCCTGGCCAGTTTGGCTCAGTGGTTAGAGTGTTGGCTCTCAGACCAAAGAGTCCCGGGTTTGATTTCCGGCCAAGGGCTAGTATCTTGATTGCAGTTCATCCCCTGCCCTGGTCGGGGTCGTGTGGGAGGCAACCAATCAATGTGTCTCTCTCACATCAATGTTTCTCTCTCTCTCTCTCTCTCTCTCTCTCTCTCTCTCTCTCTCTCTCTCTCTCTCTTTGGGCAATGGGTACACAATACAGTGTGCAAATGATTTTTTGTTGAGTTGTACACTTAAAACCTGTATGGTTTTGTGAATCAATATCACCTCAATAAATTCAATAAGAAAATAAAATAAAATAAACCCAGATTTCCCCCTTAAGACACTAGAAAATATAAGATGAAACCAAAACAAATCAAGTAGAAAAAAGGAACAAGAAAGATTAGAACAGAAATCAATGAAATAGAAAACAGGAAGAAAAAAAAAAATCAGTGAAATAAAAGTTGCTTCTATGAATAGATCAGCAACCTGAAACCTTCAAAGAGAGAGAAAGAAAAAAGGAGAGAAGCCATATATTACCAAAATCAGAAATAAAAGGAGAAATATTACTCCAAACCTATAAAAATTAAAAAGGATTTAGAGGCAGTATTATGAAAAACTCTATATGTCCCAATAAGTTAGACAGCGTAGATGAATGAACAACTTTAAATTTAAATTGGCATTATTATTGGGGAGATATTGTTAAAGGGTGCAAACTTGCAAACAGAAGATGAATGTGTTATGGAGATCTAATATACAGCACAGTGATTACAGACAACATCACTATATTATACACGTATACACTTCAAAGCTGCTAAGAGACTAGATCTTAAATATTCTCACCACAAAAAAGAAAAAGCAATTATGTGACTTGATAGAAGTATTAGCTAGTGCTACAGTGGTAATCATATTTCAATATACAAATGTATCAAATCAGCCCGGCCAGTGTGGCTCAATGGTTGAGCATCAACCCGTGCACCAAGAGGTCGTCGGTTCAATTCCCAGTCAGGGCACATGCCCAGGTTGTGGGCCAAATCCCCAGTGGGGGCATGCAGGAAGCGGCCAATCAATGTTCTCTCTCATCGATGTTTCTATCTCTCACTACCTCTCCCTTCTTCTCTCTCTAAAATCAATAATGAAAAAAAATGTATCAAATCAATGTTTTATAACTTAAATTTCCACAATGTTAGATGTTAATTGTAACTCAATAAAAAATAAATTTCCTTTAATGAGAATTTGTTACCTTGCTATCATTTTAAAAACACATTTTTAAGATCTTAAGACAATATAAATTACATAATTTATTTTTAAAAGGTCATCAGCCATAATATGACAGCATATTATATCTGCTATGTTGGTTTTTGTTTTTAAAATAAGTGTGTGGGAGGTAGAAAATGAAAAATTGATTAACAGGAAATAAATTAAAAAACGTTCCTTTTCCAGCCTTTAAATGTCACAGAATCCATAGCTAAATAAATGAAGGAGCAGGCTGGACATGAGCTACTTAGAAGAGAATAATGTCTATAGCAGTGCAATTATATTAACTACATTTAGGCAACTCAACAGCTTAATTTCATTTGTAACACATATATGATGGTTTTCAAAAGATTTATTCTAAAAACAACAACATCAAGAACAAATCTGAAGCTCTTTTCTGAGCTCCCTCTTTTCCCTAAGGAATTCAATTTACATATGGTTTAAGGATTATAGTCAAAGACACTCAGTAAAACTGGAAAGAAACTATTGCAGTAGTATGACACGATCTTTCAGAACAAGTGGAAACTATAATTATCAAACTATGATATTTTAAAAAATCTAAAATGGAACAAACATAAACCATTAAAGTGAACCAGAATTACATAAAAAAATAGCCCTCATATTTCTCATAGGTGCTTAACAAGTTTCACATCATTTTCTATTAATACTCACTAAATCCAACAACAGCAAAGTTCTAATTTATTTTTCATAGATGCTCAACGATTTTCACATCAGTTTCTATAAAAATTCACTAAATCCAACAACAGCAAAGTTTTAATTTATAAATGATCTCAATATTCCATTTGTCAAAATATTTTATTAAAGTCACAGGCAAATCTTTCAAAGAAGAAAAAACAAACCTCTGTGAGGCACAGTGTAGAAACCCATCTGCTCAGAGGTGTGAGCTGGATGTAGCAGATTACATTTGCAAGCCTTGCTGCAAGTGCTCCCTAATGAAACTCAAGATGTTGATTTTGACCCAAACACTCTACACAGATTGAATCTGGCTATATTAGAGTATATTAGAGATAATCTCTCCCTTCCCATGGCAATTGAAATCAGATGACACATTTCAACACACAGTTCCTCATTTTGAACTTTAGAAGTCCAAGTTCAGTAAAGAATGAGCCTCAACTCTATGAGAATCCATCTTGTTTATCCTATTGACCACCTTTGTAATGGTGGGTTATTATTATTATTTTTTCAAATCATAATGACTAGGAATTCTTTTCCATCTCTTATGAAACTGAAGACAAGTTAGAAGCTGACCTTTTCATTTTTTTCCTCCTATAGTAACCTAAAGAGTCTGCTGAATATGCTATTTACTGAATACCACACTCTACAATTATTTAGTGAGCTCCTATTTTGTGCCATGCATTGTGATAGATGACAGGAATAGAACAGTGAAGGAGACAGATACATTTCCTGCCCTTTTCACCTTACTAAGGAATGCAGAAAGTAAACAAAAATTATTCGGATAAGGATAGTAAAGTGATGAGTCAGGTACAATGAGAGCAGAGAATAGGGAGACTTGACAAGTGAAATACCCTGAAACCTGAAGGATGAGAAAGGAAGCTGCAGAAAGGATCAAGGAGGAAGGCATATTTGTAGCACATGAGAAGGCCCTGTGATAGGACAGAGTTGTGCTTGCTGAAAGAACAAAGAAAAGGCTATAGACGCAGCAGGTGGGCAATTGTTAGCAGTGGTGGAGTACCAAAAAGTAAGGGTGAAGAAGTGGGCAGGGCCAACTGATACAGAATCTTGTTGGTCATGTTAATGATTTTATAATTTACCCAAAGACTGATGGCAAACCATGGAAGTGATTTCAGGCAGAAATAACAAAAATATACGACAAAGGGAGAGGAATTTGAATTTCCTTTGGTCAGGGGATCAAAGAGAGAAAGAGAAGAGTCCAGAAGAGAAACCTCTTGTGGCAAAGTTGCTACAAATTCTAAAGTACAAAAGTGTCTAAAAGAGCTAATAGAGATTTAAAAACTGTTCCATAGGGGTGTACCAATACCACTTCTGCCTTTAGTAAGAAATCTTCAGTGAACTCTGTTCTTTAATGCTTAATGTGAGTGCATATTATAAGGGAATTGAAAGAAGTGAAAATTTTTATTTCTGTTTCAGAGACAGGGTTCCATACATGGTTTCGAAGAAAGAATAATATATCTGGAAAACAGCAGATTGGAAGCCAGGCCATAGACTTTGGAAATCATACTTAGATATTAAAAACTAAAATGGCTTTTACTGAGCACTTGCCACATGACAGATACTTTTGAAAGTGCTCTGATTTAATCTGATTTAATCCTCACAACCTTTTCAAAAAGATACTAAATTTGTTTATTGTACTATTCTCTTCAATAGACAATAAAATATGAGTGAGCAGGTACAATATATATCTGGTTCAAATATGTATTCTCTATGTCTGCCATATCGTAGGTGTTCAATAAATATTTGATGAATAAATGGGTCAGATACAGAGGCAGATGGGAAGATGAGGAATCAGAGAGAATAGAGGAGTGAGCAATATAGCAAAGAGAGATGGTTGATGAAAAAAACAGCCTAGGTTTTAGGAATATAAAAGAATAGATTTCATGAAAATGCTGGGCCAAGTAACTCCCTCATCAATAAAGATTAACATTGTGGCGGAGCGGGGGAGCCGGGAGACGCCCCCACCGCGGGGGAGCCCAGGCGGAGCGGGGGTGCCAGGAGACGCCCCCACTGCGGGGGGGCCCAGGCGGAGCGGGGGAGCCCGGCGACCCCCCCCACCAACGGAGGAAGCCGGCAACACACAGGAGAACTGAGCAAACTGAACAACGAAATTGACCCAGAGACATGGAGGATGGAGTAGGGGATGACGGGCCTGGGGGGGGGGGGGGGAGATAAATCACAGAGCCTATGTGCATGGGTGCATAACCAATGGACATGGACAACAGGGATGGAGAGGAGGAGAAGGGGAGGGGGAGGAGGGTGTCAATGGGGGGGAAAAAAGGAAAAACATCTGTAACAAAAACAAATTAATAATAAAATAAATTATAAAAAAAAAATTATAAAAAAAAAAAGATTAACATTGCGTCAAGGCTTACTGAAGTCAAATGTATGTCTCTTTCAGATGTCTCAGAATATAGAGAAAGCTTTAAACCATGAATAAAACTGTCCCATTTTACTGTTTTTCTGGTTATATTTTAATGATCATCTTAAATTGAAGACATTAATAAATGAAGATATTCTATGCTTATGGTTTAGAAGAATATTATTAAACTACCCAAAGCAATCTATATATTCAATGCAATTACTATAAAAAAATCTAATGACATTTTTCACAGAAATATAATTAGCAATCCTGAAATGTACATGGAACCACAAAAGAACCCAAATAGCCAAAGCAACCTTGAAAAAGAACAAACCTAGATTCATCATACGTCCTGATTTTAATCTATGTTACAAAGCTATAGTAATCACAACAGTATAAAAAACAACACACAGATCAATGGAACAGAACAGAGTCAAGAAATAACCCGTGGCCCTGGCCGGACAGCTCGGTTGGTTAGAGTGTCATCCCGATATGTCAAGGTTGGTGGTTTGATTCCTGGTCAGGGCACATACAAGAATCAACCAATGAATAAATAAGTGCAACAAGGAATTGATGTTTCTCTCTCAAATCAATGAAACAAAAAAGAAAGAAACCCATATATATATGACCAATTAATTTATGACAAAGGAGCCAAAAAGCATGCAATGGGGAAAAATAGTCTCTTCAATAAATGGTGCTAGGAAAACTCACCAGCCACATGCAAAGGATGGAAACTGGATCCCTAACTTACTATATAAACAAAAATCAACTAAAAGTAGGTTAAAGACTTGAATATATAAGACTCCTACAGGAAAACATAATGGGTATGCTTCTTGACAGTGGTCTTGGTAATGACCTTTGGGATTTGACACCACAAGCATAAGCAACAAAAGCAAAAGTATAGAAGCAGGACTCCATGAAACTAAAGAGCTTCAGTAAAGCAAAGGAAACAGTCAACAAAATAAAAGGTCAACTTACAAAATAGAAGAGAATATTTGCAAATAATCTACCTGATAATGCCTTACTCTTCAAAGAACTTATACACTCAACTCAGTAGCAAACACACACACACACACACACACACACACACACACACACACACACACACATCCAATTAAAAACGGGCAGAGGAACTGAATACAAATGTTTCCAAAGCAAAAATACAAATGGCTAAAAGGTGTATGAAAAGGTGCTCAACATCACTAACCATCAGGGAAATGCAAATCAAACCACAATGAGATGTCACCTCACACCTGTTTGGATGGTTATTATGAAAAAGAGAAGAGATAAATGTTGGTGAAGCTATAGAAAAAAGGAAATCTTTGTGCACTGTTGCTGGCAATGTAAATTTGTACCGCCATTATGAAAAACAGTATGGAGATTTTTCCTCAAAAATTGAAAAATAGAACTATCATATGATCCAGCAATTCCACTTCTGGGTATACATCCGAAGGAAATGAAATCACTATCTCAAAGTGCTATCTGCTCCCCCAGGTTCACTACAGTATTATTTACAATAGTCAAGACACAGAAACAAACTAAGTGTCCATCAGTGGATGAATGGAGAAAGAAAATGTCACACACATATGTACACAAACATTTACACACACGAGATATTATTTAAGCAGAAAAGAAGTAAATCGTGCCATTTGAGAAAACATGGTTGGACCTTGAGGGCATTATGCTAAGTGAAATAAGTCAGAGAGAGAAAGATAAATATTGTATGCTCTCACTTACATGTGGAATCTAAAAAAACCAAACTCATAGATACAGAGAACAGATTGGTTGGTATCTGCCAGAGCAGAAAGTGGGAGTGTGAGCAAAATGGCTGAAGGTTATCAAAGGATACAAACTTCCAAATATAAGTTCTGGAGATATAATGTACAGCATGATGACTAAAGTTAACAATAGTGTATTACGTATTTGAAAGCTGCTATGATAGATCTATTTTTTTGTTTTTGTTGTTAATCCTTACCCAAGGATATTTTCCCATTGATTTTTAGATACAGTGGGAGGGAGGGAGGGAAACAGAGACACAGAGAGAGAGAGAGAGAGTGAGAAACATTGATGTGAGAGAGACACATTGATTGGCTGCCTCCTGCACGACCCCAACCAGGGCCAGGGATCAAACCTGCAACCTAGGTACACGCCCTTGACCAGTAATCAAACCCCAGACCCTTTGGTCCAAGGGCCAACGCTCTAACCACTGAGAAAAACTAGCCAGGGCTGATAGTAGATCTTAAAAGTTCTCATCACAAGAAAAAAAGTTTGTAATTATTATATATATGGTGATATATGTTAAGCAAACGTACTGTAGCAATCATTTTAAAATACATACGTATATCAATCATGTTGTGCACCTAAAATTAATACAGTTACATGTCAATTGTATCACAACAAAACTGGAAAAATAAATGCACCTGAATAATTATTCAAAAGGTTAAATTTTGTGCCATATTTTATGTTTAACAAAGCAAAAATGCAGCCTGCCCGGTGTGGCTCAGTGATTGAGTGTTGACCCATGCACCAAGAGGCCGCTGGTTCAATTCCTGGTCAGGGCACATGCCCAGGATATGGGCCAAATCCCCAGTGTGGAGCATGCAGGAGGCGACCAATCAATGTTCTCTCTCATCGATGTTTCTATCTCTTTCTCCCTCTCCCTTCCTCTGTCTCTAAAATCAACAAAGAAAAAAAAGATTTTTTTAATGTATAAAATATAGATTAAGTATATATGTATGTGGACCACACAGTTTCACAGGGCAGTTTTCCCAAACATTCAAAGAACTAACACCTATCTTGCTCAAACTATTCCAAAAAATTCAAGAGGAAGGAAGACTTCCAAATTCTTTTTATGAGGACAGCATTATCCTAATTCCAAAACCAGATAAAGATACTACAAAGAAAGAAAATTACAGGCCAATATTCCTTATGAATATAGATGCCAAAATCTTCAACAAAATGTTAGTAAATTGAATCCAGCAATATATTTCAAGATAAAAGATTATTCACTATGACCAAGTGGGATTTATCCCAGGGATGCAAGGCTAGTACAAAATTTGCAAATCAATAAATGTGATACATCGCATAAACAATATGAAAGCTAAAACCCATATGATCATATCAGCAGATGCAAAAAAAGCATTTGACAAAATCCAGCATCCATTTTTGATAAAAGCTCTCAGCAAACTGGGAATAGAGGGATCACACCTCAACATAATAAAGGCCATATATGTAAACCGACAGCCAATATCATACGCACCTGGCAAAATCTAAAAGTGCTTCCCTTAAGAACAGGAACAAGACAGAGACGTTCACTGTCACTGCTATTAATCAACACAGTACTAAAAGTCTTAGCCACAGCGATCAGACAAGAAGTAAAAAATAAAAGGCATCCAAATTGGAAAGGAGGATATGATACTGTCATTATTTGCAGGTGACATGATATTGTATATAGAAAACCCTACAGACTCCACCAAAAAACTACTAGATTTAATAAATGATTTCAGAAAAGTAGCAGGATCCAAAATTAAAATTCAGATTTCCAGTCAAGATGGCAGCATAGGTAAACATGGTATTGCCTCCTCCCACAACCACATCAAAATTAACTAAACTACAACACAACCATCATTCAGAACCACCTGAAATCGAGCTGAATAGAAGTCCTACAATTATGGAATTAAAGAAACTGCCACACCAAGACTGGTAGGAGGGGCGGAGGCCCGGAAGGGCTGTTCCCACAACCACGTGTGGCAGATAAAAATCAGGAGGACACCTAGGCTGGGAAGGTCCTTCCTGAGAAGTGAGAGGTCCCCATCCCACACCAGGCGCCCAGCTCAGGGTTCCAGTGCCAGGAAGAGAAGTCCCCATAACTTCTGGCTGGAAATACCAACAGGAACTGAGGCTGAGGGAGGGTAAAGCTGCCAGAGCCCCAGACAGTTCCTCTTAATGGGTCAGATGAAAATAACTATCAACCAGAAACTGTATACTTAGCAAGTTATCTTTTAAAAAGGCGGGCAAAATTCAGACATTTTCAAACTAACAAAAATAAGTTTGCTAACAGATCATCACAAAAAGGCAGAAGGAAAATTATCTGAGATACAAAACAGGACTGAGCTGTGAGAGGAAATGACTAGTAAGGCACTAGTATAAGTCAGCAAGTATAGCCCGTGATCAAATCTGGCTCACTACCATATTTCGTGAATAATGTTTTATTGGAACACAGTCATGTCAATTCATTTACATATCATCTACGGCTGCTTCTGCACTACAAAGAGTGGAGTAGTTGGGACAGAAACCATACAGCTGATAAAACTGAAAATATTTACTTTCTGACCCTTTACTGAATAATTTTCCCAAACCCTGCACTAGTTATATATATGTAAAATATAATAAATTATTTTTTAAAATTTTATTATCTTAAGTTTAAAAATGGAAAGACAATTAAAATATATGACAACTAGCCCTGGCCAGTTTGGCTCAACGGTTAGAGCGTCGGCCCATGGACCAGAGAGTCCCGGGTTCAGTTCCCACTATGGGCACGTACCTTGGTTGCGGTTTGTCCCCAGCCCTGGTTGGGGTCGTGTGGGTGGCAACCAGTTGATGTGTCTCTCTCACATTGATGTTTCTCTCTCTTTCTTCCTCCCTTTCTCCCTCCCACTCTATCTGAAGATAAATGCAAAAATGTCCTCGGGTGAGGATAAGAAAAAAAAAAAAAAAAATATATATATATATATATATATATATATATATATATGAGACAACTGGTTAGTCTGGTGAGAATGATTAGATTAAATTATTTGAGGACCTGTGTGTTCTTTAGACCAGAGTAAATAGCTTGATTTTGCTGTATAATTTAATAAATTAAATATGTATCAATATTTCTAGGAACAGCAGAGTTTTCTAAATGGAGTGTTAATTTATAAGATTAAAATAAAAAACAGTGAGGAATAATTTCCAATATTGCAGAGAAAAATGGAATTAAAATACTTTATAAAGAAAACAACCCACAAATATTTGCAAATCATTTATCTAACAAGGTTCTAATATCATGAATATATAAAGAACTCTTCCAAGTCAACAATAAAAAGAGAAGTAACTCAATTAAAAAGTGGGTGAAGGATCTGAATATAATAAAAACATATAAAAGAAGATCTACAAATGGCTAACAAGCACATGAAAAGATGCTCAACATCTTTAGTCATTAGGGAAACACAAATCAAAATGACAGTGAGATACCACTTGACACACAATGGGATGGCTAGAACCAAAGAGGCAGGGAATAACAACTGGTAATACAGATGTGTATGAATCAGAACGTCTATATATTGACACTGGATTGTAAAATGGTGAAAACATTTTGGGAAACATTCTATCAATTCCTCAAAAGCTTAACCACAGAGTTAACAATATGACCCAACAATTCTTTTCCTAGGTACATATATCTAATAGAAATTAAAACATATATCCACACAAAAACATGTACAAAAATGATCATAGCATCATTAATCTTAATAGCTAAAAAGTGGAAACAACTTAAATGCCCATCAACTGATGAATGGACAAAGAAATGTAGTATATCCATAAAATGGATTATATATAATTCAGCCATAAAATGAAATGAAGACTGATACATGTTACAACATGAATAAACCTTGAAAATATCATGGTAAGTGAAAGAAGCCTGTCACAAAAGACCATAAATTGTGTGATTCCATTCATATGAAATGTCTAGAATAAGCAAACTTATAGTTACAGAAAGATTGGTGGTTGGCAGGGGCTGAGGGAAGGAGGAAGAATAACTGCTAATAGTATAGCAATTTGTTTTTAGAGCGATGAGATCAGATTATTCTAAAATTTGATAGTGGTGATGGCTGCATAACACTAAATATACTAAAAATCATCTACTAAATATAACAAAAATAATCTAATTGTATATTTTCAAAGGAATGATTTTACAATATGCAAGTTATATCTTTAAAAGTTGTTATACAAATATCAGGAAATTTCAACAGCAACAAAAAAAAATCAAGGGACAAATCATTTTAATCTTATAAAAATTATTCCAGAGTTAAAACACAAAAAAGAAAGGAGCACTCCCCCACTCATTTTATGAGCCTAGCATATCCTTGACATAATATATAATAGCTGTTCTGATAATAAAGAATTCCCTATAACCAAAAGCAAATGGCAAAGAATGGATATGTCCAATATGCTAGAGAAATGATCCTTGCACTAAGACAAAGGCCGCATAAGAAAACCTCTAACGAACTTCCTTCTAACCCAGAATTCTGTAACTTTATTACAATGGCATTCATATTTAATAATCTTAACCATTAATTTCTGGCAGTAAAATCATGCTTAATTCTGACTAATCTGTGAAAACTAGATTTCAATGAAAACTTCAATAGAGAAAAGGAGAGAGAAATTAACATCAAGTCACAGTCAAAACTGCACAGACTGTTTCTGCTTTTCAATAACAGTACGTATAGTAATCTTTATATCAGGATTCATACACTTACATCCTAATAATATGAACAAGGTGTTGACCTGTTTAGCACTGTCAAAAATTGAAACCTTGTTATTAAAATATAGATTCACATTATTTACTTTGAGACTTAAAACTTTTCCAGGTCCACATGCTGTTTGAGATAAATATGTCAAAGTTCAAAAGGTATGAATGTACAACTGAAAACACTGCAATATCAGAAATCAAGTATATACTAAAGAAAGAGTAATGGCTCCAATTATTATACAATTATTTACTTTATCTAAATAAATGAGAAATCTAGAAATATATTTTGCTTGATATAAATAATATATTCATTTGATTATATGCTGTAACATAGCCACTCATAAGTCAAGTGGCATAAATTAGATAGAGAGCAGGCTGACAACTCTTGACGGGGGGCAGGAGGCATGGAGGGATTGAGCAACAAAGAGAAAAGAGAAACAGCTCATGGACAGGGACAACAGCTTGGTAACTGTGGGGGTAAGTAGGGTGGGTGGAGGTGGAAGAGGGTATAGAGGGGATAAATGGTAATGGAAAAAGATAAATAAAATAATTAAAAGAAAAAGATCAACCTACTCAACAGTCTTAGTTCAGTCTAATGCATACACCTAAAACCAACTTTCTTCTCAAGTTCATTTTATCTATTTAGCATTTTAATGATTATATTATATTGTACATAGACTCCATTTATATACATATATATATATATATATATATATATATATATATGAATGATTGAAAGGTTTGGATGTCAATAAAGAGCATTAATTATATTCATTTATTTTGTAAATCTTTCCTTTTAGATTACTTAGTTTATTTTCATGTACATCTTCCAATGAGAAGACTGATTTACATTTGCACTAGCACATTTTAAAAAATCAAAAAAATTAAACTATCAGTATAAAATATAATAATCATAAAAATAATTTCTTTAAATGTACCTTCTTCAAGGATGGGTCTTGGGATGACAAATGGAATCTCCTGCAGAGGTTCCATATACTTGTGACCAGCACTAATAATCTTTATTTGAGGCAAGCAGAGCACAAGGGTTCCTGGCATGCTGGTCTGTCCGTGGTACCAACTTCTTACTGTTCCAGGAATGTCACCAGATACAATTGTACTTGGGGAAGGCAGGCTATCATTTGGAATGAACACACAACAAGACTGTACTTCAAGCTAGAAAAGAAAAGTAGAATTAAAATATTTGAATCAGACTAAATGTGAGAGTAAAAAGAACCTCAAACACTAATATCTTTAACAGAACAAAAAAGAAAATGTCCCATACCTAAAAGTTTTGTTTTTTCTGCTATAAATTTGATCAAAAGGGCACAGTGACAAGATGTGAAAACATATCTGCCTTTCCACAGTTCTCTCCAAGAAACATAACTGACTTAGAAAATGTGCTGGCAAAAAAAGGTGAGAAAATCTTCCTTCTTTTGCAGTTCATTAGATTTTGTTAACACCAGCTAAGTCCTTAGAACTGACTAGCATTTCACTGCTCCTACTTTAAAAAAATAAGCCAGTCAGAGAAAGACAAGTACCATATGATTTCACTCATATATGGAATCAATGAAAAAAAGAAACTAACAAACAATACAGAAACAGACTCATAGATAGGGAATAGACTGACAGCTGTCAGAGAGGAGGGAGATTGCAGGGCTGGGTGAAAAAGCTGAAGGGATTAAAAATAAACAAACAG
This sequence comes from Tadarida brasiliensis, assembly GCA_030848825.1. Taxonomy (NCBI): domain Eukaryota; kingdom Metazoa; phylum Chordata; class Mammalia; order Chiroptera; family Molossidae; genus Tadarida; species Tadarida brasiliensis. The sequence goes on along the minus strand of CM061272.1, from coordinate 40,256,347 downwards.
CTCATACACACTGGCAACAGTATAGTGATTATAAGAGGAAAGGGGGGTGAGGGGAGGGAGAAGAGGGTATGGGAAGTGTAAATGGGGATGGAAAGAGACTTCAGTCAGGGTGGTGAACCCACAATACAATAATACAGATATATCATAGAATTGTACACCTGAAACCTATATAATTGTATTAACCAATATCACCCCAATATAGTCAATAAAAATAAAATAAAGTCCTGGCCAGTTTTGCTCAGTGGTTAGTGTCGGCCCATGGACTGAAGGGATTTGGGTTCGATTCCCAGTCAAGGGCACGTACCTGGGTTGCAGGTTCAATCTCCAGCCCTGGTTGTGATCATGTGGGAGGCAACCAACCGATGTGTTTCTCTCACATAAATCTCTCTCTCTCTCTCTCTCTCTCTCTCTCTCCCTCTCTCTCTCTCTCTCCCTCTCTCCCTCTCTCCCTCTCTCCCTCCCTCCCTTTTTCTCCCTCCCTCTCTCCCTTCCAGTCTATCTGAAAATCAATGGAAAAATATTCTCAGGTGAGAAATAACAAAAAATAAATAAATAAAATACAAACATTAAAAAACAATAAAAAGCCCACAAACTGTTATTTCTATGTGAATTTACCCTTCCTTTTTTACTTTACAGATTAAAATATAAGAAAAAATGTTTAAAATGTTCAGATTATATCTCTAGGCAATCATTAAAACAGAAGATGTTTACATCACATACTTTAGCTTTTTATATACATGTATACCAAGGCTCAAGTATGTAAATCAACATTTGGTTTTTTGTTTTTGTTTTTAATATGCTTTTATTGTTGTTGTTGTTTAGAGAGAGGGGGGAAGAGAGAAAAACATCAATGTGAGAGAGAAACATTGATTGGTTGCCTCCTGCATGCCCCCTACTGGTGATTGAGCCAGCAACCTGGGCATGTGCCCTGACCAGGAATCAACCAGGACCTCTCAGTCCATGAGACGGCACTTAATACACTGAGCACACCGCCCGGGCTATATTACATTTGTTAAGTATAAATAGATACATAGTAATGAAGAAAATTCAGAAGACTTAAAAATCAGCATATTCCTTGCTATTATCATATGTCAAATTATTACCGAAACTGTGATTTCATTCTTCCCTATCCCCAGTGTGGTTATTTAGGTTGTTAGACCCTTAGAGAGTTAAAAGAAAACTAAGCAAACCCAAATCAAAACTTGACTTCATCTCATCATGAGTTCTTAATTCAAAAACAAAGTAGGTTAAAGTCTACTAGTCTTAATTGGTTCTACAAAGTAATATTCTGTACCTGGTTAGTAATTGCCCAAACAGACTAGCATACTTGAATTATTTTTTAAATAAAAAATATGACCAATTAGTTTTCTATAAAATACCTGGCATTAAAAGGTATTATCTGAAAGTATAATAGAAAATAAAATGTATTTCCTTGATAAATGCTTAGATATTCTGGCGAATTGTATTAGCAAAGACACTATATTTTATAAACAATAACTAAGAATACAGTAACATCACTTCTCTTGGGGCTAATATATTCCTTAGTGAGAGCATAACAATATGTAACAGGTCTGGAATTCCTTGATACAATAAATAATTTGCCGGCCTTATAAATAAGCAATTCAACTCATCTTTGCTTCAACAGTTCTGTGCATGGACAAACTGATGAATTCAGTGAAGAAAAAATATAAGTAAAATTGTGCAAAATTAAATACATTAGTTCATGAAGTATAAGCTCATTTTTTAGTTCTAGAATTTATTTTGCAGTTTAGATAATTTAACTGTGTATATGTTAAGTATTTAATTGATTTAAGATCACAACATATTTTTCTGAAATAAAGTGTATACTGTCTCAGATGTTACATTTAAGTTTTCAAATATTTAACGTAAGTCATTATTGATGTTTAAGTGCATATTAAAATGGCACACTGAGAGCATATTCTCCTATATAAATTATGGTTATAAGGACAAACTATGAAGAATCAGTATTTAACACTTCATGGAGGTATTAATGCTATGTTAAAAAAACACTTTCAATAATGTGAGGTATTTAGTTTAATATGTCACCATATACAAATATATACATATAAGTCCTGAGAAACAAATTTAAATTGTGCCTAAAGTTCCATAATCAATATATTCCAAAATTCCACTAATTTAGAAATAAACTATTTCATTAAATTTAAACAACCTGAGCAATGCATATTGACTCAACAGTGTATTAGCATAAGATACATAACAACTCTAGAAAATAAACTTTCTAAAATATATGTTGTGGTGATCTCTTTAATGACAAGAACCAAAACATATACATAATCCAAATTGCTCAAACTTATAATGCTACATCTATTATATATACTAAAGCTATCACATAAATCTTTTTACACTTTTAAAATAACTGTTAAACTGTATGTCTAAAATTGTGGTTTTAATGTAAAATGTTGAATGATTTATGTAAGTGAATAGAAATCTGCAGCAGTAAATTTTGCATTAATGTAAGGATCTGACAATCCAAGGGAAAGAAAATGAAGTAATCTGCCAGTAAGAAGTCCTCAAACCGGGGGTCAGATCATGTTCATGGAAACCATCTGGTTGGGACCCTCCGAGCCACACCAAACACAAATGATCTTTTAAAAAAATATCCTATTCATTAATGCATCACAGCTGCACTGAGTGTTACTTCATTTTTCCATGGCAACATCCTTTCTGTTTCAAGGATCTTATTTCAGTTTTGGTAGCAACGTGTTCTTTCCCCAATATTGAACACATTCATGTGTTAAAGTGAAGGGATTATTACAAATTCTTGAAGTAGAATCACCTCTATTTTGATTCCTATTAGGTCAAGGGCTTCATATCTAAATATTATATAATGAGGATAAACCAATAAAGTAGAAATTACTCAGTATTCTTATTTTAATAAATAAAACAACTGTTATACACTTTTTGCTGAAGCTCTACATTTATGTGGCATTTGAAAAAGATATATGCCATTGTGTACCCCCATATGTAAGGTTTGGTAAACTCAGATTTTTCTAATTCCTGTGCTCTATACTGTGATACAACTCAGTTAAGAAGAAGAGACTAAGATAGGTTTCATTTACATAATAATCTGCCCATTATATAGGACACTCTTCATATAAATGCTCTAAATGTTATACCATATTACCTGCCCTTTTAAATAATGATCCTGTTTCTTATTCCCAAATAACATGTTTCTCTTTCTTTAAAACTTGAAACTTCAGTGATTTTGCAAAATTTCTGCGAAATGGTCTCTGTATGAACTTACATTATTCTTCAGGAAACAGTTTCAAATAAAAAACAAAAATGAGGAAACATTTCAGGTTGTAATTTCATTCACATTTTTTTTTTTTATGCATGAATTGTTTAATATTGACCATGAACTGATCTGGGAGTCAGGAATACAGAGACAAAGACATAGTCCCAGCATTTAAAACACTTAAAACAATAGGGTTTTTAAATACCTACAGTCTTAGAGAATTCTCACCAGAATACAAGCTCTGTAATGTTAGACACTGCCTATTCTGTTCACTCTACAGTCTCATACATGCTACAGTGCCTAGCACATACTAGGTACTAAATAATTATTAAATAAATGAACACAATTATTTTTGTTAGCATCAGATACAGATGTTAATTAAAATCATTGTTTAATGCATGTTCATCATTTCATTCCACAGAGACAACCTGGTAGGGGTTTTTTTTTTTTTTTTTTTTAATCCTCACCTGAGGACATATTTTCATTGATTTTGAGAGAGAGAGAGGAAGGGGAAGAGAGGAGGGGAGAGAGAGAGAGACAGAGAGACAGACATCAGTGTGAGAGGGAAACATTGATCGGTTGCCTCTCATGTATGCACCAAGACCAGGGATGAACTTGCAACCTAGGTATGTGCCCTGACCAGGAATTGAACCCGCAACCTTTTGGTGTACGGGACAGCACTCCAACCAACTGAACCACTTGGCCAGGGTTGGTAGGGTAATTTAAAAAATGACTTGTCAACAGATGGGTTTAACTCCAGCCTGGGACCTTTTACAAGTTATTTAATTTGTCCATGACTTCAGTCTTCTCGTCTGTAAATGGAGTGAAATCAGCATTGATATAAAGATGTAACATAATAACTGGCAACTAAATGTTTGCTAAGTAAATAAAGTAAATAGACATATACTAAATATCTACTACAAGCCAGATCCATAAAATATATTAGCCCTCAGGGGTTTACAGATGTTTACAGTTCTTTTGTTTTAAAATGCTGTTGCTTAGGATTGAACTATCTATGTACACAGAGTTGACCAAATATATTACCTTTGTACTACAACAAATACACAAAATATTGCCCCAATCACAGTTTTCCTATTTTATAAATTCTCAACATACTATGAAAACATGTTGGGTATGCTACATGTAGTAGAAATCTAAATATACCCATTTAGGGCATTAAGTTAAAAACCTCAAAAGTGAACCTTGGTTGTCTTCTTTTCCAGAGTGAGTGTTATAAATCTCCATACTTTGTCTATAAATACTTGTCAGGGAAAGACATAAAGAGACTCCTAGATTTTTATTCCATGCATCTGCTGTTATTTCTCAATGTGTATAAATAAAAATATGGTCCTGTGTACAAAGTTTTAAGCATTATGTGTAAAAAATTACATTTACAATTAAGGTGTTTAACCGTTGACCTGTCCAGCCTGAAATATCTACTCTTATTTAATCCTGAAGATAAGCCAGAAGTCCAATGGACACTGAGAACATCAATGTATCATGCAATATGATTACAGCATCTCTGGTCATAGTCTATACATAATTTCTGGGAGAAAAAATTCAATTGGTCTACCTTAACTGGCTTATATGGTACTTGAGACACTTTGGTACTCGATTCAAAATCATACAAAATGAGGGAAGTACCTCCCTAAAGAAATAGCAGAGCATTGTTAGCAAAAGGAGACAAAGATGCTTAGTATGGAAAATAAAGAGTCCACTGCACTATACTGTACACTCAGGAGACTTCAGAAAGTACAAAAACCACCCAGGAAATGACACAGGACAGCAACATTATCTTCAATGTAAAACAGGAGAAAACTGAGCTTGGCAAACACCAAGACAAAGTTCTCCTTTATTAGTGAATTACAGGCCAGAGCATTTTATCTTGTCAACTGCATGTCACTGCCAATTATGTGCTTCTGAATAAAAAGGTAGCTTTTGAAGTATAAAACACAGTATAAATCTTTGCTAATCAGCAGATAGAGACAAACTGCAAAGAACAATGGAGGTTATGTTAATCTATTGTGAAAAGGCCCCCAAACCAAATTCATATTAAAAAAACAAACAGAAACCACAAAATTGTTCAAGAATTCATGTAGTACTATAAAATAATTCACTTCAATCAAGTGTGAAAGTTCCTTTTTCCCACTGAAAAACAAATATTGTTTATATCTTTATGAAATTTAAGTCTTTCTATCATAAATAAAAAAGAACATAGGCTTAGAAAATATCAACTTTGGTTTCAAAATCAACTTTCCAGAAACTCTGATTCCAAACACATTTACTTGCTAAAATTTCCACTAAAAGTATAATCCTGTGATGGCTTTAAGTTATGATGTTCTGTTTTACCTAATGACAACTTCAGGGTTTTCTGTTTTATATTTTGGTTCATAAAACATTTTGCAAAATGGATACTACTCTAAGAAAACTCAGAATTTTAGGGCCCATATTTTAATAATTTAATCAGAATCAAGTTTTATCTTCAAACATTTCCACAATGCATTAATATCTGGAAATGTCTAAATATATAGTATGCATAATACAGGACTGGGACTAGGGTGAGGCAAGCAAGGTACTTATATCATATTCAAGGTAACATATACAAAGATATATCATTTAGCCCTGGACGGTTTGGCTCAGTGGTTAGAGCATCGGCCCGCAAACCAATGAGTGGTGGGTTCGATTCCGGTCAAGGGCACGTACCTGGGTTGCGGTTAGTCCCCAGCCTTGGTCAGGGTGGTGCGGGAGGCAAGCAGTGGATGTGTGAGAACATGTCAATGTTTCTCTCTCCCTCCTTCCCTCCCACTCTATCTGAAGATAAATAGAAAAATACCCTTGGGTGAGGATTAAAAAAAAAAAAAAAAAAAGATATATCATTTAGTATTCTTGCAATTATATGTTTATTTATGCCCAATAAGCTGAGTCAAAGAAGGAACATCAGACTAAATTGTACACTTAAAAATGGTTAAGATGGTAAAATTTATGTTATGTGTATTTTCCCACAATTAAAAATTTTTTAAAGAAAGAAGAAAAAAATGAGGAACATTAATATCTCTATTTATAACTAACCCATAATGGCATGTATGATTAACTTCATTGTTGGTGATAAACTAATGAGGGCACTAAATCATTATAAAATAAACAAAACAACCAAAAGAATCCCAAAATAATGTTAGAATTGGAAATAACCAAACATTATTTAATCTAACCATTTCATATTGAAGATAAGCAAAGCCCGTAATTAACATCCAGAATTTGATACTGCTGATCACTGGCTGCTAGAAATTCTACATATTCTTGGCTTCCATTAAATCTCCAACCTTTCCTACTACATTCTGATCACTCTCTTACAATTTCCTTCAAGAACACTTCCTTTTCTACTGACTACTTTAAAATTGGTATTCCCTGAGCCAATTGCTCTCTAAACTTTACATACATTTTTTAAAAAAATTTTTTCCTTTATTGATTTTAGAGAGAAGAAGGGAGAGAAAGAGATAGAAACATCAGTGAGAGAGAACACTGATTAGCTGCCTACTGCATGCCTCCCACTGGGGATCTGGCCCACAATCTGAACATGTGCCCTGACCGGGAATCGAACTGGCGACCTCTTGATGCATGGGTCCAAGCTCAACCACTGAGCCACACTGGCCGGGCTAAACTTTACATACATTTTTGGGTGACCCATCCACCTGGTTTTAACCATCTGTACATACTTCTCAAAATTATCTCTCTTCTGTGAATCTTTTCCTTAACCTCTAGATAGGAATATTCTACTGTCAAATAGCTGAATATGACAGGCATTTCAAATACATGTGTAAATTCAGTCTCCATAGTTGACCTAAACACTGCCTAAAAAGCTTCTTTTTCTATCATTGATGGCATCACTTAGCCACTCAAACACCAAAACCAGAAACTGGAATACCACTTAGCTTCTTTCTCTCATTCCCCAAATCCATTAGTCACTAGATCCTGCTTATTTTACCTTAAGCCTCTCAGGGATCACTGTCCAACTGGGCCTACTGTCTAATGTTTTGAAATCATTATTTAACACAGTTTGTCCATTTTGGGTTGTTTCAAGTAGAAAGATAAATCTGGTCCTTATTACTTCATCCTGGGCAGAGAGGGATGTTCTCCAGTATATCTTATATTTTGGAATATTCATGTGCCTATTGTGAGCTTACACATTTCATAAAGATTTCTTGGAATCTTAAATTGAAAGATATTCCTAGATCTGTCAAATAATCATGTAACCTAATACCATCTTTTTTTATACGCTGTTACACAATTACTCAAAATGATACCAATAAAGGGTAGTTACACTAAATTAGTCATATTTTATATGTGGAATGGATAAAAGGGAATGAGGTTCCTTTCAATAAAACTACTTATATCATTATAAAATAACTTTTAGGACCAAAGTAAACTTCAAACTGATAAATATTCTTGATAGTTATTATATCCTAGATAATATAATATTGTCATCTAGCTCTTCTACAAATCAGTAAATACTCATCTTGGAGAGTATCTAAATTCATCATGAATCCTAGGCATTCTATCAGTAAATGACATCTACCTTGACATTCTCATTTCTTCTTGACACCCTAAGAGTTTTCTAAGGGATCCCTCTCAGCAAAGCTCCCAAAAGATGCTTTCCACAGAATGGCTCTTTGCTATTTTCCTGCTAGACCAAGAGAACTACTATGTTTCTTTCATCTACTCAGCATGTAACTTGATACATAATAAAACCTAAATGCTGAATGTGAGAATAAAGGAAAGAATAATAAATCTGTAACTGACTACTAGCTAACTAGCTGTTTTTAAAAATAAACAAGTTTATGCTAGGGCATTAAAAAGTTAACATGCTTATGAGTATTAGGTAAATACTTATATTTTAATGGGATTTGTTTTAAATATAAGATTTATAAGAAAAGGTGTGTGTGTGTGTGTGTGTGTGTGTGTACACACACATACAGATCCTGTAGCATAGAACTGTAAACTTGGAACCTATATAATCTTATTAACCAACGTCACCCCAATAAATTTAATAAAAAGAAAAAACTGAAAAAAAGAAAAAGAAAAAAAAGAAAGGATATATGGAATTTCAGAAAGCCAAGGAGGCTATATTAAGGAACAGTAGGACCTTGGAGCAATTCCTGAAATTATATTCCACCTTTATCATAAACTCCAAGGCTATCTGTAAGGAGAGTACAAGGCAATTTATTTTAAAAAGACACATAAGCGCCAAGAGATCTGTAGTCCCACTACAGTACAATATAGATGTAAAATGAATGAATGTTATCTATAAGCTTATTTTAGTATCAAAGCACTTTCACTAGAATACAGAAGAGAGATTGAGAAAAGGAAGGAAGGAAGGAAGGGAGGAAGGGAGGAAGGGAGGAAGGGAGGAAGGAAGGAAGGAAGGAAGGAAGGAAGGAAGGAAGGAAGGAAGGAAGGAAGGAAGGAAGGAAGGAAGGAAAGGAAGGAAAGGAAAAGAAAAGAAAAGAAAAGAAAAGAAAAGAAAAGAAAAGAAATTGTGTTACTTAGAAGAGAAAGCTGTATATTAATAAAGGCAAAAGAAGGCAAATTTTGCCTAGCAGGTTAGACATCAAAATTTGAGAGAGATGTCGTCCATGAAGGTATATTATATGCTGAATAAGTCTCAGAAAGAAAAAATATATAATGATAATTATTATAACTATTTACTTATTTGTTATTAAATTATCTTTTCACTTATTTTTACTTTTAAGTACATCTAATTTAATCTTACTGAATTAACCTACTTTTAGATCATGTCTTACCTGCAGTGTGAGACACTTAACAGCATTCCATACTGCTCCAATAAATTCTTTCATTCTTTCTTCAGGACTTCTACAGCCTTCAGTTATATTCAGCATAGCTTTCACAGGAACTGACAATGGTCTGGATTCTAAGTATAAGAATAGCTAGTTATTTAACAGAAATGTACCTTATACTCACAAAAATATACAGAAAATATTTTCAAGATTTCTTTCCTTGTTTAAAATTAAAACTGAGATTAGAAAATATGATATTACATCATTTTATCTTATAGAATTACTGATACTTGCAATTATTCAAAAATAAGCAAAACGAATCTGTTAAAAGTCAGGAGGGTATTAGTTAATCTTGTCAGGGATTGGTGATGGAAAGGTGGGTTTGTGGAGCAACGGTGGTATTATTTAATGAATACTTGGATTTATTCACTTTGTAAAAATTAAGTTGTAAACTAAAAATCTGCCCATTTATCAGTATAAGCTACATCAATAAAAAGTTAACTTGAGCCCTGGCCGGTTTTGCTCAGCGGTTAGAGCATCGGCCCATGGACCAGGGAGTCCTGGGTTCAGTTACCGCTCAGGACAGGTACCTCAGTTGTGGTTTGTCCCTGCCCAGGTTGGGGTCGTGTGGGTGGCAACCAGTCGATGTGGCTCTCTTAAGTCGCTGTTTCTCTCTCTCTTTTCTTCCCTCTCTCCCTCCCACTCTGTCTGAAGATAAACGCAAAAATGTCCTCGGGTGAGGATGATAAAAAAAACAAAAAACTTTACTTGAAAAAAAGAAGTTCAACTATAAAGTACCTGATTCATCCAAAATAGAAAACGGGTCTTCATATATGTGAATTTTCCTGATAACAAAAGCTTATCTATAGAATCTCTCAATTCTAAAAACTGACTTTGATGGTAACCAAAAGAAGTTTGTGATTACATAAAAGGTATATTTATATATTAAGAATATGAACCCTGCTGGTGTGACTCAGTCCCATGGACTGAGAGGTCTCAGTTTGATTCCTGGTCAGGGCACATGCCCGGGTTGCAGAATCGATCCCCAGTAGGGGGGGTGCAGGAGGCAGCTAGTCAATGTTTCTCCCTCACACTGATGTTTCTTCTAGCTCTAAAAAATCAATAAAAACATATTTTAAAAAATGAAATGAAATATGATATTCCATTTTCTATGTTATTAAAAGTTTTGTTCCTATAAATTAGAGCTTTTCAATAGTTTTTATAATGTACAATTTCAGAAATTACTTCAAAGAATTTAATAATGTACATCTTTAGAAGATTCATATATACTTATACATTTTATGTTAATGCAAACATATCTTATATATAATATTTTAAGTAGCATAAAATAAACCTATTAGATTATGCTTTTCAAGACTTTTACTAAGTTGAATTTCATGATCCCAGAATGCTCTCCAAAGTATGTGACACCATATCACTACTATGAGAATGACAGTTGCTATATCGACTCATATTTTCCTTCTCCTCCCAACTTGGTTCTTCTATTTGCATTTATACTTAAATTTGTAATAACTCAAAAGCAAGGAGCACAGACCGTTTTTTCTCATACTTATAATCCCATGATCTACCATATTATGCATATTAGATATTCAAAAAATGTTTGTTTAAAAGAACAGTTTGGGAGAGATCCATGGAGATATCTGGAAACAGAGTATTCTAGCAGATAGAACAAAAATGCAAAAGTCCTAAATTAGGTGTGTGCTTAGGATTTTCAAGAAACAGTAAAGAAGATGCAGGGTGGCTAAAGCAGAGTCGATGAGAGAAGTAGGAGACAAGGTCAGAGTTATTAATAGGGACCAAATCATACAGACCTTACATAGGCATGGTAAGGAGGCTGGCTGGCTTTTACTTTGAGGGAGCTGGGGTATGATAGTGGTTTCTAACTACGGTCATGAAATTAAACATATTTTGGAAAGAATTTCTCTGGCTACTACACAGAAAACAGAATATATGGATCAAGTATTAAAACAGGAAGACAGCTTGTGAGAGATAGTAGCAGCAACAGAAGTAGTAAGAAGCAGTGAAATTCTGTATTCATTTCAGCAATATAGCAAAGAGCATTTACTGATGGACAAGATGCATAGTAAGAGAAAAACAAAGATTATTCCAAGGTTTATGTCTAATCAACAGGAAGAATGGAATGTTAGGAGGGAGAAAATAAAGAAAAAAAAAGGAACTGTAAAAAATGTTTACAATTATTTGAAACAATGAATACCAAAGATTATACAAAAGTTGCTCATGATCAAATTTTCAAAATCTACTTATACAGAATATCAGTGTTATATAAATACCATTATTACAATTTAAAAGTAAATCCATCTAATAAATGCTAACATTGCCAAGCAGCTTGAATACCATTACATTACCATGAAGCAACACTGGAAGTCAATACTAAACCAAAAGAGCCACATGTTTACTGTAAATGCTGTCGTCTCTAATATGATCTAATAAAAATAAAAAATAAAAATTAAAGGAGGCCCTGAAATCTATATGTATGTGACTTCAAAGGGCTGCCCAAAAAGCTACGACAAACATAATCTGTTAAAAATTCTCATTAAATACCATTATCTATTAGAGGTAAAAGCCACTATTTTGGGTAAACTAATTTTCAATATATCATCTTTTCTAAAAGATGACAGGAAGAGAAGTTTGTTTGTTTTTTTAATGGTAATTTTTTCCTGTAGTTATATATATTTTACAGGTAGGATATTTATACTTTATAAAACTTCCAATCTTTTTTTTTTTTTTCTTTGTTGATTTTAGAGAGAGAGGAAGGGAGAGGGAGAGAGAGATAGAAACATCCATGAGAGAAAACATTGACTGGCCGCCTCCTGCACACCCTCCACTGGGGATCAGGCCCACAACCTGAGCATGTGCCCTGACCGGGAACTGAACCGGCAACCTTTTGGTGCATGGGTCAACGCTCAATCACTGGGCCACATCGGCCAGGCAAAAAAACTACCAATCTTGATCCATATTTTATTTAACCAAAACCTCTGTAACTCCTACTATAAGCCAGGTACTATAAGCACTTTACAATTATTAACCAGTTTAAACCTCATCAGAACCCCATGAGGAATGCACTATTATTTACACTCTTGTTATTGCAATTTTCAGATAAGGAAACTGATCGTAGAGAAGTAATATCCTAGGTCACCTAGCTGGTAAGTGGCAAAACAGGGAAGAAAATCTCCAGGAAGTCTTGATTCCTAATAGGTCCATGCTTTTAACTGCTGTGCTAATGTTACTCTAATGTTATTAAAACCTGGTGCAACTACTTCTAATTCTACCAAATATGTAATAAATGTATCATATTTCTACTAAGGATCATAGTATCACAAATAGTTCAGAAAACATAAGATTTTTTCAGTCTTACTAAATGAAATCTACAAAACATGGTAGTCTCATATCTATTATACTTCTTATTTTCAACAATAAATAAGGTAATTTTGAGACCCAAACCTTATTGGTTAAAATAATATCAACAATTATTTCTTAGGCATGTGCCATCTACCTTGGTACAATCCTTTGTTTCTGGAGAAAGTACCGCAGTTGGAGCTAGCTTGACTTAGAGTTTCTCCTGTGCCATTTGCCATAATACTTGGAGAAAGCAATTTAATCTAAGTGTGAGAATTTAATAATATTTATATGTGATGTCAAGAATACTATTCACTTTAAAAGTCATAATGTATATAAAAATAATTCATGAGAGTACTATAAGGAATAATGACAAAAAACTGACTATAATGTACAGAAAAGAACTTGAAGTTTACCAGATCTGAAACAATTACCCTTCTTTTCTAACACAATCAACCTACTGTTTTAGTTGTACCTTACATGCCATTTACTCTGAGACATGGTCACTGATTTCCCCAAATTAGATTTGGTCCTTCCTCTATAATCTCACAGATTTCTGACATAATTCTGTATAATATTTAATTTTTCATGGTATAATTTTAAACATTTGAATATTTGTCTTTCCACAAGTAGCAGCAGAGTACAGTTATGTGGTATAGCAATAAAGGGTAGTGGTTAATGGTCAGTCAGGGAGGATTACTTTTAATAGAAAAGTAACAACAATAAAAAAATTCCTATAGCAATTTTTCCTTTAACCATAAGGGATCTAACCACCAATTTATATGTTCACATACATTATTCAAAATAGTGGCAATACTAAGACAGTATTCATTTCACTGAAATGACAATCTATGTATCCTTTATTTATTTATATCAAGTAGTGCCTTGAACTAGTATAGCATAATACTCTCCAGGTCCCTCCATGCCATCTCAAAGGGTAAGATACCTTTTTTTACAGCTGCATAGTATTCTATTGTGTATATGTATCACAGCTTTTTTTTTTTTTTTTTGCATTTATCTTCAGATAGAGCAGGAGGGAGAGAGGGGGGAAAAGAGAGAGAGAGAGACACATCGATGTGAGAGAGACACATCGACTGGTCGCCACCCACATGACCCCAACCAGGGCCGGGGACAAACTGCAACTGAGGTACATGCCCTTAGTGGGAACCAAACCTGGAACTCTCTGGTCCACGGGCCAACACTCTAACCACTGAGCCAAACTGGCCAGGGCATACCACAGCTTTTTTATCCACTAATCTACTGATGGACACTTGGGCTGTTTCCAGATCTTAGCTATTGTAAATAGTGCTGCTATGAACATAGCAGTGCATATGTTGTTCCTGATTGGTGTTTCAAGTTTCTTATGATATATTCCTGGGAGTGGGATCACTGGGTCAAATGGCAGATCAATTTTTAATTTTTCTGAGGAAATTTCATACTGTTTTCCATAATGGCTGCAATAGTCTGCAATCCCACCAGCAGTGTACTAGGGTGCCCTTTTCTCCACACCCTCGCCAGCATTTGTTGTTTGATGATTTATTGATGGCAGCCATTCTGGCAAGTGTGAGGTGATACCTCACAGTCATTTTAATTTGCACCTTTCTGATGATTAGTGACATTGAGCCAATCAGAGAAAGGCAAATATCAAATGATCTCACTTATTTATGGAATATAATGAACAAAATAAGCTGATGAACAAAATAGATCCAGAAACATGGAAGTAGGGAACAGACTGACAAACCTCAGAGGGAAGGGGGTTAGGGGGTGGGAAGAGATAAACCAAAGAACTTATATGCGTAACCAATGGGCAGACAATAGTGGGGGGGGGCAGGGAAGAGGGTGTCAATGGGGGGAAAAAGGAGGGACATCTGTTAAAAAAATTAATTAAAAAAAAATAGTATAGTGCCTTGCTCAGTAAATATTGGTTGAATCAATCGACAGACTGCTTTTAAAAGAGAAAAATATCATGTGTACCTTCTTGAAATCTTTCCCTAGTAGCATATTATTTGACATTTTTATCAAAACTGTGACTTTTATGATTTATGATTTAATTTTTGAAATTTTAAATAATCACAAATAAGAAAAGTGTGCCAATCTTTATTTTTCTCTTATGTTCATGGGAAATCAAGCTTTTCAGATATGTACTCATAGCCAAGACAATATTGTGCTGGGGGTAGTTGTCTTAAACAAAGTTGAATTACTTTAAAAAGAACAAACCAAAAAAAACTTTAAAGATAAAAAGAGAAAGTCTTCTGAGAATTAACCTTGCAAACTCAGGTTGTAGATCATCCTGGAGAAGTAGCATCCCTTAAATAGTCATAGCAGAGAGAAGATGACTACCAAAGAGGGCCCACAAGGAACACAGAGGCTTCCTAAGAGATAAAGATGGGACTGTTACAAAGTTGGGAAAGAGAGAAATGCTTAAGTAAGACTTGAAGCAGGGTTATAGAGTTGTTTTATAACAAGTTCAGAAAGCTAATGACAGAGTAGTGAACACCAGGCTATGTAGAAGGGCATGCTTTCTAGATTTCTGGGCAGGAATATGAAGGAAGAAGGGTAAATCCCTCAGAACAGAAACCAGACCCTGACACGACAGTGATATACAACCTCACATTTCCTTAACTTGTTCACAAAGACATTGGGAAAGATTAGGATAAAGTGTTCCTCATGAGCTTATTAACATGTTCTCTTACCCATCTGTGGTTTATTTTTGGAAATATTTCTGTTACAGAATTAATATATGTTAATAGGTGAAAGAAACAGAAAATGCATGTCACCAAAAAATAATGGAAGGAAGGAAGGAAAGAAGAAAATTAAAATATCCCTTAATTTTAACATGCACAAAATAAATCATTCAAAACTACTTAAAGAACACCTACTGTGTTATAGGATCAATGTTAGGAACTGGGAATACCATGGTGAACAAAACAGACAGACACAGTCTCATCCTCATGGAGGAAATATATATATATGGAAGGCTTAAAATAAAATAAAAAAGTCTTTAGCAGTGGAATTTCAGACACCAGTGGGATAAATATATTTACATAATGTTTCCTCTCAGAGCATGAACTTGCAATGAGGAAACCTAGATATCACTTTTTATTCTACCAATTCAAAATGTGATCTTAGCCCTGGCCAGTGTGGCTCAGTTGGTTGGAGCGTGGTCCCATACAGAGAAAAGGTGGGGAGTTTGACTCCCGGTCAGGGCACATACTAGGTTTCATACAGAAGGCAACTAATCGATGTTTCTCTCAGACATTGATGTCTCTGTCTCTCTCAAATCAGTAAAAAAAATTAAAACACACACACACACACACACACACACACACACACACACTCCAAATATGTGATCTTAGAATTACTTCAACTATTTAGGTTCAGTTTTCTTACTCAGTACTTTCAGGATTTAAAGGCCGCCTAAATCTCACTGGAAAACCGTGGAGTGAGACAGGGATTCTACTGTCCGTTAAAGTAAAAAGGAGAAATACAGAAAGAGTAGGGGAAGAAAGTGGAGAGATGGGGAAAGAAGGAGAGAGAGATCATTGAGTAACACCATCTAACTATAAGTAGTAAAGGAAAAATATGAGTGTCTCTAGAATCGACCCTTCAAGTTATACAACAGTGATTCACTGAGAGCATGAACATTCTTTTACCCTGACTGTATTTCCAAAACAAAACAAAGAACAACAAGAAAAGATTTAACTCCATGACGTTCTCAGTGTGTGTACACCCACAACCAACAACAGCACAGGGTAGAATATGAGCTATAGCACTTTCAGATAATATGATAAGATCTTGGAGGAGTTTAAAAAATTTTTAGGTTGAAAGAGGCAGTCTTTTTGCTTATAGCTGCCACTCTTGCTGAGGCTGGTACTGTTTTCCACATATTTTACACTCAGGACTAAGGTTCAATAAGAAAATCTAATTAGTCAAAGTGCAACTCTAAAATAATGAAGCTGACTTTCATGTAGTAGTATGAAGTTGGTGTCAATATTTTATTCTCCCCTTCAAGCACGTTCACAGTCTCCACTTCTGCAGGCAAGTCCTTACTTGAACTTTACAGTTACAAGAGTGCTAACCAGGGATTACATGAAAATAAATTAGAAAACCCTGGCTGATCAGATTGCTACTAGAATTAGAATGGCCACATATGTGGAGGAAAAGGGAAGGGAGGAGGGGAAGGAAAATGGAAAGAAATCTACAATCCCTGTCCTCCAAGGGTTTACAATCTAGAGGGGAGATATAAGCTTAATACAGCAGGTCTTCAAATAATGTTGATCTGATCAACGTCGCTTCCTTATAAGGCTCATGAGAGAGAAAAAGCCACTTCTGACCAGGGCCACTGTCTGTGTGGTGTTTGCACGTTCTCCGCATGTTTGCATGGGTTTTCTCCAGCTACTCTGGGTTCCTCCCACATCCCAAAGACATGCATATTAGGTGAATTGGCATGTCTACAGTGACCCAGTCAGAGTGGGTCTGGGTGTGGGTGGCCCTGTGATGGAAGGGCATTCTGTCCAGGGTAGGTCCCTCTTGGCGCCCTGAACTGCTAGGAGAGGCTATGGCCACCTGGAACCCTGATCTGGAATAAGTGACTTGGAATTACTTCAACTATTTAGGTTCAGTTTTTATTAATCTTACTTGTTTTTGTTAATCTTTCTTAAGTGTATGTATGGCTCACATTTATTTCAATGTTTAATATTAGACATGTTTTGGGTCTTTATTTAGAAATTTGGTGATGTTTTTGTGAGCAGAAATATGCTGTAAGAGCTTAACTTGTTTATGTCAATTAGCCTATGGTAAAATTGGTTCTGTTCTACGTCGTTTTGCTTAAAGTCGGTTTCCAAGAACTTATCATGACACGGAGGACTTATTGTACATACTATGATCAATATACAGTATAATGAATGCTATGCTATAATATTAATATATTCTACAGAATGACTGGCTAGTGCAATCAGGTATTGTCAGGAAAGTCTTTACAGAGGAGGTGAAACAGGGTTGGGTTGAGAAGACATTCTGAAATCAAAGGAATTGCAGGCAGAAAGAACATGAACAAAGGCACAGCGGCACAAAGTGCATGGCAAACAGTGTCGTGTGAGTGAAGTATAGCGCACATCTAATAAAACTGGTATACTACAAACAGGGCTGGAAAAGTAACTTAAGGCCTAGTGGAGAGGGCCTTAAATATCATGCTGAGAAACAAAGTTTATCCTGAAGGTACTAAGATGAAGGTCAAAACCTCTAAGCAGGAAAATGTAATAAAATTCGGGTTTTAAAAGTAAAACTTCCCATGTTAACACAAAGGATCTTTCACTGGAAGAGGGAGAGAGTGAAATTAGACGACCAATTAGGAACTATTTTGTTACTATCCTACACTGTTTTCATTTTGTTTGACTGCTGATGCAGAAGTTGTAAGTTGTGATAATTTATGACCCCAGTACATAGTCAGAATATTAACCTAAATAAATTTATAAAATGTATTTATTTGATCTGCATTTGTTCCTTCTTCCTTTGAGTAAAGAGCAGGAAAAATAAGTACTGACCCTTGGGGGATTTCCTGAAAGAAAAACTCCAGGCCTAAAAACTTCATTATTCTTTTGTCTGGTGATTTAAGTTAGAATATATAATTGCAGCCTTTTAAGTATCCATAAACTATTTAACTTTAAGTATTTATTAAATGTATCATTTTTTTATTTCATCAAATTTGTTTCAAATACTCAGAGAGAAAGAGAGATTGATTAACTGAAGTTCTCATTTCTAAAGATATTTTTCTCATTGCCTGAGAAAGAAATGACGCCACAGACCCCAAACAAGAGTCAAATTCTTTTCTCAATACTATCACCCTGAAAATAAAACACAACTTGGGGGAACCCTGAACAGACTTTGCATTACTTTACATCTTAACCCTGCAGAATTAAGGATTAAAGATAAATTAAGTTCTGTATCTCTACTACAAAAACACAAAGTTACGTTTTACACACCTGATTATAAAACTAAGATATGTGCAGACACACACACACATTACAAAACTGGAGTGATACTATATAACCTGAGCGATTTTGGAGACCACACCCCACAGCTCCCCACACTCACAGCCTTGATACCTAATTCTGCCTTACAAACCCCAGAGTTAAATACCTTCATGCCTTTTATCTCTATTTACATCGGCCACCAGGAGAAACCCCAAATTCTAAGAACACTCTTCATTACCCAAACCTTCATCATCAAAGAGATCTGTACAACCCCCACCTGACTCCATCACTCACTCCACAACATTGAATTATCATCCCATTCTACCCTCTCGAACTCATGATACATCATCAGCAAAATCTCCTAAACCTTCCTAAAACTTTTCTCTAAACTTACTCTTCACCTTCTTGTTCTAAACAAACCTGAGGATATTGCTTTAAGTGGAGTACTCTTAAGTAGTTGATGTTTTCTCTCCCACATCCTGCACAAGTTTTGGCCTAAAAGTAAGACAAATGGCTTCCCTGGTCCTCAATGCCATTTAGAGTATATTTTTGTACTTCCTTAGTATAAAAAAAAAAAAAAAAAAAAAAAGCCTCACTTTGAATTTCATATCATCCAACCACACACCCATCACCCTTTCTTATTGGAATAATCTATCTGATCCTGATGCCATCACCCTCGCTCCTTCATTCTTTAGAGGTTTTCACTCCTGGATCACTGTTACTCTGTGCCAGAGAAAGTAGGCTCATTAATAGTTCATCTCTTCACTGTATTACCCAGTCTGCAGCTAGACAAGCCTATGTGAATGAATCTCAATAATAAAATGTAACCTAAAGTGAGGTGATGCATCTAAAGCTTAGAAGGCAAGTAAAAGCTGGTGTGCCTTCTTCACTGATCTTCTCTTTGCTTAGCTACTGGCTAAATGCAGGACACCCAGAGGATCAGCAGTGTGACTAAACAGAAGATGCCTGAGTCACCGCTTGGAGGAGAACTGCCAAATTGTGAAATAACAATGGATTTTCCTCAAACAATAAATTATTTCTACTGTGTAAAGCCACTGAGATTTTGTGGTTGATTTTTAGAGCAACTGGACAACAATGACTAATAGGACCTATTAAAGGAATCAAATGGTTGATTATATCCCCCTTCTTAAAAAATTTTCTTCACTTCCTTCTGGACAACAGTATCCCACATTCCTCTCCTATATCACTGGCAGCTCTTTGTTGGTTTTCTTGCTAGTTCTTCATTTTTCAGACCTCTAAATGTTAGGAGGACCAAGGATTCAGCTGTTGAACAATTTTTCTTCTCTACAAACACCTCTTAGATGATCTCACTCAATGGGATGGCTTGCAGTATCCTCTACATGGTGACAAATCCCAGGATAGTCTGGATCTATTCTCTATAACCCAGACTATTTATCTGTCTACTCAACATCCCTATTCAATAGGAATTTCACACTTGATATAGCCAAAGCAAAACTCAAGTCTCCCTCTGTCACACCTTTCCTTTTATATTCCTTCAAATCCACCTAACTGCACAGTGAAAAAAACTGACCCCTCCCTCTCACATATCACATATACAGACAACTGGCGTAATTTTATTGCCTCTATCTCAAAATATATCATGAATCTGACCTTATGTCCTTTGAGGGTACTATCCTGGTCTAACTCACCATGATTACAGCAATATACTACAGCAATAGCCACTTGGCAACTAGGCTACCTGTTTCTATACTTTCCTCCCAGTAGTCTACTCTCAACATGGCACCCCGAAAGATGGGTAATGTTAAAATAGCCAAAGGGGGGACATACCATTCCTCTAATCAAAACTCTCCTGTGGCATCCCACCTTACTTTTACTAGTCAAAATCCTTACAATGACTTATAGTCTCTACAGGACCTGGCTTCCCCATTGTCTTTTTTATATCTCCTTCCATTCCCCTTCCCAGTGCTCACTCAGCCCCAGCCAGGATGTCCTCCTTGCTATTCCCTGAAGTAAAGAATACTGGCAAAAATATTGGGTTGAAGAACACAGTAGAAGAATCAAGTCCACACCACCTTTCTCTCAATTCCCAATTTCCTTAAGAAATTTCAGCACGGCAGGAATAAAGTCAGACAGATGCTTATTTGTGAATCTTATATTACTATCCTTCTAGTTGGTTGCTGTGGCCTGAAAAACACTTGAAAATGAGATAAAGGAAAATGCTGACCTCTTCCAAGACGTATGAGCTATGGAAAAGTTGCTTAGTTCAATTCAATAAGCCTTCCTGAATGCCTACTTATGCTAGGACCTAAGGAAACAAATATGTATAAGACTGGAGTCACGGCTTGAAGAAGCTTACATTCAAATGAGGAAAGTGGATTTACTAAATGGATAGGTGGCACAGATATTTTTAAAAATATGTATTTATTGATTTTTTTAGAGAGAGAGGAAGGGAGAAAGAGATAGAAACATCGATGTGAAAGAGAAACATCGATTGGCTGCTTCCTACACACCCCTTACTAGGGATTGAGTCTGCAACCTGGGCATGTGCCCTGACCAGGAATTGAACCAGGACCTCTCAGTATATGGGACGACGCTCATTCCACTGAGTCACACCAGCTGGGTGGCACAGACCTATTTTAGAAAATCTTACCATAATATAGGAAATGTATAACTGTAGAAGCATGTCTTATAGTGAACTTTCAATCTCTTCTAACATATGTTTACCTATGGAAAAGAAGCTATTACTCATTTATAATACTAATACTTATTTTTGGTGTCACTGGAAAGAAATATAAATATACCTCTTTCAAAATGTAAGAAAAGGGTCAATTTTCATGTTCAAAAATAACCTAAATATTGCTCAGCTGGCATGGCTCAGTGAATTGAGCATTGTCCCATGGACTAAGAGGTCCCAGTTCAATTCTGGGTGAAGGCACATGCCTGGGTTGTGGGCTTGATCCCCAGTGGGGGGCGTGCAGGAGGCAGCTGATCAATGTTTCTGTCTCACATCGATGTTTCTATCTCTCTCTCTCCTTCTCTCTCTCTAAAAAATCAATAAAAAATATATTAAAAAATAACCTAAATATGTACTTTGTCTCCAACTTCAAGGCTACAAATCTGCTAGAAATCTTCTTCACGAGACTTCCGGTCAAGATGGCGACCTAGGCGGACGCGGAACCGCGTCCTCCCGCAACCACATCAAAGTTACAACTAAACTACAGAACAACCATCATTCAAAACCACCTGAAATCAAGCTGAATGGAAGTCTGACAACTACGAAATTAAAGAAGAAGCCGCATCCAGACTGGTAGGAGGGCGGAGGCATGACGGGCTGGTCCCACACCCACGTGTGGCGGATAAAAATTAGGAGGGCACCTCGGCTGGGAAGGTCCTCCCTGAGGACTGAGGGGTCCCCGTCCCACACCAGGCGCCCAGCTGAGGGTTCCAGTGCCAGGAAGAGAAGCCCCCAGAACTTCTGGCTGGAGAAACCAGCGGGAACTGAGGCTGAAGCGGCTGGAGCCCCCCCGCAGCTCCTCTTAAAGGGCCCGCGCACAGACCTACTCGGACTTGCTCCCTCAGGGCTCCAGCCCGGGGGAGGCAGCCTGAGGGGCACCAGAATCATGTGGGGAAGAACTGAGCTGTTTGGCATTGGCGCGAGGGCTGGAGAGGCAGCTTTCTCCTGGACCGACCTGGACAAACGTGCTATCAGAGGCTTTTGTTCCTTTGGTGAGCCCTTCCCTGGGGCGGTAGACGCCGCCATTTCTGGGACTCCAGCAACCTGGCTCACACTGTTGGCCCCGCCCTGGTGATTCCCTGAGGCCCCGCCCCACCCAACTTCCAGGCCCACCCAAGCTGTTGCCAGTTGCTTTACCATAGGATTGGCCTGTCTTGGATCCTGCTTCAGCTTTTCCTAAACTCTTTCAAACAAGCAGCATCTGGTCTCAGCTAGCCCCATACCTCTCGCTAAGTAATACATAGAAACAAACGCAGGGAGGCAGCCACAATGAGGAGACAAAGAAACAGGTCCCAAATAAAAAAACAGACAAAACTCCAGGAAAAGAACTAAGTGAAATGGAGTTAAGCAACCTAACGGATGCAGAGTTCAAAATACTGCTTATAAGGATGCTCAATGGACTTAGTGAGAACCTCAGTGAACTTAGTGAGGGCCTCAAGAGCATAAAAAGGGACCAGTCAGAAATGATGGATACACAGTTAGAAATGAAGGAGGCACTAACTGAAATAAAGAATAGCTTAGGACTACCGGCCAAGATGGCGACCTAGGTGGACGCGGAACCGCGTCCTCCCACAACCACATCAAAGTTACAACTAAATCACAGAATAACTATCACTTAAAGACCACATGAAATCAAGCTGAAGGGAAGCCCTGCAACTACGAAATTGAAGAAGCAGCAGAATGGAGACGGCATACTGCCCTCCACGACCCTCCTTGTTGCCTGAAAGGAAACATGATCCTGCAGCCAGGGGCGCCTGAGGAAGCTGAGCGACCCCCCCACCACGGAGGAATCCAGGAGCGGGGGAGCCAGGAGACGCCCCCACAGCGGGGGAACCCAAGTGGAGCGGGGGAGCCAGGAGACGCCCCCACCACGGGGGAGCCCAGGCGGAACGGGGGTGACGGGAGACGCCCCCACCGCGGGGGAACCTAGGCGGAACGGGGGTACCGGGAGACGCCCCCACCGCGGGGGAACCCAGGCGGAACGGGGGTGACGGGAGACGCCCCCACCGCGGGGGAACCCAGGCGGAACGGGGGTGACGGGAGACGCCCCCACCGCGGGGGAGCCCAGGCGGAGAGGGGGTGCCGGGCGACCCCCCCCACCGCGGGGGAACCCAGGCGGAGCGGGGGTGCCGGGCGAACCCCCCACCGCGGGGGAACCCAGGTGGAGCGGGGAAGCCAGGAGACGCCCCCACTGCAGGGGAGCCCAGGCGGAGCGGGGGTGCCGGGCGACCCACCCCACCGCGGGGGAACCCAGGTGGAGCGGGGGAGCCAGGAGACGCCCCCACCGCGGGGGAGCCCAGGTGGAGCGGGGGTGCCGGGCGACCCCCCCCACCACGGGGGAACCAAGGCGG
This sequence comes from Tadarida brasiliensis, assembly GCA_030848825.1. Taxonomy (NCBI): domain Eukaryota; kingdom Metazoa; phylum Chordata; class Mammalia; order Chiroptera; family Molossidae; genus Tadarida; species Tadarida brasiliensis. The sequence goes on along the minus strand of CM061272.1, from coordinate 40,232,861 downwards.
AACGGGGGTACCGGGAGACGCCCCCACCGCGGGGGAACCCAGGTGGAGCGGGGGTGCCGCGACCCCGCCACCACGGGGGAACCCAGGCGGAGCGGGGGTGCCGGGCGACCCACCCCACCGCGGGGGAACCCAGGTGGAGCGGGGGAGCCAGGAGACGCCCCCACCGTGGGGGAGCCCAGGCGGAGCGGGGGTGCCGGGCGACCCACTCCACCGCGGGGGAACCCAGGTGGAGCGGGGGAGCCAGGAGACGCCCCCACCGCGGGGGAGCCCAGGCAGAGCGGGGGTGCCGGGTGACCCCCCCCACCGCGGGGGAACCCAGGCGGAACGGGGGTACCTGGAGACGCCCCCACCGCGGGGGAACCCAGGTGGAGCGGGGGTGCCGCGACCCCGCCACCACGGGGGAACCCAGGAGGGGCGGGGGAACCCGGCGACCCCCCCACCAACGGAGGAAGCAGGCAACACACAGGAGAACTGAGCAAACTGAACAACGAAATTGACCCAGAGACATGGAGGGTGGAGTACGGGATGACGGGCCTCAGAGGAGGGGGGGGAGGCGGGGGAAAGAGATAAATCACAGAGCCTATGTGCATGGGTGCATAACCAATGGACATGGACAACAGGGATGGGGAGGAGGAGAAGGGGAGGGGGAGGAGGGTGTCAATGGGGGGAAAAAAAGGAAAAACATCTGTAACAAAAACAAATTAAAAATAAAACTTTGAAAACTAAAAAAAAAAATAAAATAAAATAAAAAAAAAAAAAAAAAAAGAAATCTTCTTCACTATAAATTAGAGTAACTAAAATTTCTGCAAAGATTTTTCTCCTTCAGATCCATCCTACAGACCACTCTCAACCACAGAATATTATTCAAGAATGAAAAGCATCTAAAGTAGATTTGCAAAGCCCTGTATAAGATGGCCTTGCCTCTCTGAATCTGTTCAACTTTATTTTCCACTATCTCCACTAAAAATCTCCACTCCAATTCATTATCTTGCCCCCGCTGTTCCCATATATTCCCTTTGACTACTACAATTCCCATTTATTTAAGATCTATCTCAAGTTGTACCTTTTCTTTTCTTCTTCTTCTTTTTTACTTTATTTTTTTGTTAATCCTCACTTGAGAATATTTTTCCATTAAAATTTTTTAGAGAAGGGGAGGGAGGAAGGGAGAGAGAGAGAAACATCAATGTCAGAGAGAGACATGGACTGGTTGCCTCCCGCACAACCACCACTGGGACCAAGGATTGAACCTGCAGCCCAGGTACATGCCCTTGACTGGGAATTGAACCCGTGACCCTATGGTCTTTGAGCCGATGCTCTAACTGCTTAGCCAAGCTGGCCAGGGCTCAAGTTATACCTTTTCAATAAAAACTTTTCCAGTTCCTAAAATCTATAGGACTTACTCCTTTCTCTAAATTTGCCACAGTTCTATAAAGCTGCCACACCGCACATACTTTTTTCCTCTCCACTTAGAACAGTGGTTCTCAACCTTCCTAAGGCCGCGACCCTTTAATACAGTTCCTCGTGTTGTGGTGACCCCCAACCATAAAATTATTTTTGTTGCTACCTCATTACTGTAATTTTGCTACTGTTATGTCTTAGGCGACCTCTGTGAAAGGGTCGTTCGACCCTTAAAGGGGTCGCGACCCACAGGTTGAGAACCGCTGACCTAGAACCTAAAGTTTATCGGAACAGAAGCCGTGTCATATACTACTTTCCTATACTATTTCCAAAAGCACTTAACACAGAGTAAAGAACACTGTAAGAACTCATGGTTATATTTACTGATTATCTGAATAAAGACAATATTTTGTGTCTATATCATGGTTGTATCTAAATTATTATCATAATTAGACATTTATAAACATACCAAAAGTTCTGATGTAGCAGGAATACCCGAAAAGATTATGTGCAACAATTTAAAATGTGCCAAAAGCTGCTAACTTCTCCTAAATATGTGGTAAATATCCCTGGGAAATCTGGGAACAGATACAAAAAGTTATAGGACATTATTTTAAATCAGGAGGCAAAAAAGGTTAAGGAATATTACTGTTAATAAAAATAACAAGAGAAAAGGGTTTTATTCATTCATACAATCATTATTTACAACATATTTGCTCAACACCAGAAATAGTTGTTAGATTCTAGGAATACAAAAGTAAATAAGTCAGATATGGTCCTTGATATATACATTCCCGATGAAGAAACATTAAAAAAAAAGAATGAAAAACTATGTTAAGTGTTTTATGAGGAAAGGAAAGAGCAGGGTTAAGGTAAGGAATCTTGGGGGAGTGGCACAGACCTATTTTTAAAAGACTGAATAAGGGGGGACTTCCGGTCAAGATGGCGGCGTAGGTAAACGCGGTGTCTCGTCCTCCCACAACCACATCAAAGTTACAACTAAACTACAGAACAACCACCATTCAAAACCACCTGAAATCAAGCTGAATGGAAGTCCTACAACAACAGAATTAAAGAAGCCACATGGAGACTGGTAGGAGGGGCGGAGGCTGAAGGGCTGGTCCCACACTCACATGTGGCAGATAAAAATCAGGAGGGACACCTCGGCTGGGAAGGTCCTCCCTGAAGACTGGGGGTCCTCGTCCCACACCAGGCAGCTAGCTCAGGGTTCCAGTGCCAGGAAGAGAATCTCCATAACTTCTGGCTGGAAAACCAGTGGGAAATGAGGCTGAGGGAGGCTGAGGCGGCTGGAGGCCCCAGGCAGCTCCTCTTAAAAGGCCCACGCACAGACTTACTCGGACTCGTTCCCTCCAGGCTCCAGCATAGGGGAGGCAGCTTGAAAGGCACCAGAGTCATATGGGGAAGAACTGAGTTGTTTGGCATTGGAGCGAGGGTTGGAGAAGCAGCATTCTCCTAGACAGACGTGCTGTCAGAGGCCTTTGTTCCTTTGGTGAGCCCTTCCCCGGGGTGGCAGACGCTGCCATATCTGGGACTCCAGCTACCTGGCTCACACTGTATGCCCCGCCCTGGTGATTCCCTGAGGCCCCGCCCCATGAAACTTTCAGGCCCACCCAAGCTGTTGCCAGTTGCTTTACCATAGGATTGGCCTGTCTTGGATCCTGCTTCAGGTTTTCCTAAATTCTTTCAAACAAGGAGCATCTGGTCTCAGCTAGCCCCATACCTCTTGTTAAGTAATACATAAAAACAAACACAGGGAGGCAGCCAAAATGAGGAGAAAAAGAAACAGGTCCCAAATGAAAGAACAGAACAAAACTCCAGGAAAAGAACTAAGCAAAATGGAGATAAGCAACCTAACAGATGCAGAGTTTAAAACACTGCATATAAGGATGCTCAATGAACTTAGTGAGAACTTAAATGAATTTAGTGGGGGCCTCAAGAGCATAAAAAAGGACCAGTCATAAATGAAGGATGCATAGTCAGAAATGAAGGAGGCACTAACTGAAATAAAGAATAATTTACACAGATTCAATAGTAGAGTAGGTAAAATCAAGAAGCAAACCATCGATTTGGAATATAAGGAAGCAAAAAACACCCAATCAGAACAGCAAAAAGAAAAAAGAATCCAAAAAAATATGGATAGTGTAAGGAGCCTCTGGGATAAGTTCAAGCGTACCAACATTCGCATCGTGGGGGTGCCAGAAGGAGAAGAGAGAGAATAAGAAATTGAAAACCTATCTGAAACAATAATGGCAGAAAACTTCCCTAACTTGGTGAAGGAAACAGACATACAAGTCCAGGAAACACAGAGAGTCCCAAACAAGATAAACCCCAAGAGGCCCACACCAAGACACATCATCATCAAAATGCAAAAGGTTCAAGACAAAGAGAGAATCTTAAAAACAGCAAGAGAAAAGCAGTTAGTTACCTACAAGGGAGTTCCCATAAGACTGTCAGCTGATTTCTCAAAAGAAACTTTTGCAGGCCAGAAGGGAGTAGCAAGAAATATTCAGAGTGATGAAAAGGAAGAACCTACAACCAAGATTACTCTATCCTGCAAAGCTGTCATTTAGAATCGATGGCCATATAGTTTCCCAGACAAGAAAAAGCTAAAGGAGTTCATCACCACCAAACCACTAATTATATGAAATGTTGAAGGGTCCTCTTGAAGAAAAAGATAAAAAATATGAACAAACAAAATGGCAATGAATACATATCTATCAACAATTGAATCTACAAACAAAATGATTACGCAGAACAGAAACATTCTCATAGATACAGAGAACATTTTGTTGGTTGCCAGATGGGAGGGAGGGTTGGGGGAATGGGTGAAAAAGGTGAAGGGATTAAGAAGTACAAATTGGTTGTTAGACTGACAAACCTCAAAGGCAAGGGGGGGGGGAGAAATAAACTAAAGAACTTATATGTATATATGCATAACCAATGGACAAAGACAAGAGTGTGGGAAAAGGCAGGAGGGGGGCGGGAGTGGGGGGGGTCAATAGGAGAAAAATGAGAAACATCTGTAATACATTCAACAATAAAGATAAGTTAAAAAAAAAGATTGAATAAGGAAGGTTTCTTTACTAAAAGGATAAGATTTGAAGTAAGACTTGGAATATGAAAAATACATAGCTATGAAAAAAGCAATGGAAACAGAAGAAAGAGCAAATGTAAAAGATCCCAGGCTGGAAAAACACAGTGTTTGAAGAAATAAAACAGGATGAGTGTAAGAAACAATGACAAAAGATGGGATGGAAGAACCTGACAAAGACTTGATCAGGTCAAACTATGTAGGCCATGTTAGGGAGCTGGATTTTATCTTACATACAATAAAAAGTCACTAACGTGTTTTAAACAGGGAATAAAATGATCCAATTCAGACATTCAATAAGATGACTTGCTGTCATCTGGAAAGTGAATTAGGGAAACTGAGATCAGATGATGAGATAATTTGGAATCGACACCAGTGAGACTAGTTAGAATAGCCTTACATTATTCTGTACAAGAAATTACGTGGCTCAGACTAGGGATGCTGCATTCAAGCAGACTGAAATAAAAACATTCGCTATATAATTCAGAGGTAGAATAGACAGTAAAATGAGACACTTAGGACAAATCCTTGGTTTCAGTCTTAAGTAACATGGTCAGTAGTGGTGGGGGAGAGATACATAGTCACACCGATTTCATACATGTTTGGCTCGAGCGGCCTGTAAGACACCTAAACAGAGATGTCTAGGCAATAGGATATGCAACAACTTAAAAAAAAAAATACTGATATAACAAAGCAAATCAGTTAAGACAAATGTAAAATAGAAAGATTATCTGTGTGAAATAAATGTTATGCAGGCATAAATAGAAATACTAGGTTTTAAGTCAACTTTAAGACCATTAAGATCAAACAGAGAAAAAAAGTAAAATTCACTTCAGGGTCAGAAAACAATAAATGAAATAAGCTTCACCTTGCTTGAAGCCTATACTTTCTTTTAAAATACAAACATAAAAAATGTGATCTTTACTTTCTATCTGAATTGTGTTTTATCATTTTATAGAACTTTCACATATTTTACTTTATTTAATCTTATACTTAAGTCTTATAAGAAGACTGAAATCGCCCTGGCCGGTTTGCCTCAGCGGTTAGAGCCTCCACCTGCGGTCCAGAGAGGCCCGGGTTCGGTTCCCATTAAGGGCACATGCCTGGGTTGCGGTTTGTCCCCAGCCCTGGTTGGGTCGTGCGGGAGGCAGCCACTTGATGTGTCCCTTCCACATCGATGTTTCTCTCTCTCTCTCTCTCTTTTCCTCTCTCTCCCTCCCATTCTGTCTGAACAAAAATGGAAAAATGTCCTCGGGTGAGGATTAAAAAAAAAAAAAAGAAGACTGAAATCTATGAGGATTTACTGGGTATACTTATCATTTTATAAATAAGGAAAATGTGATTGTCTGAGGTTAGCTTGACACACAGGAATAAGGTCAAAGCCTAGGTTTTTTGGTCCTCAGTCTACTGGGGTTTTTTTTGCCATACTGTCCTAATTCTTGATCTATATTTTACTGTAATCATTATTTTTGGCAACTTTATTTGGCAATATAAATTTAAATAACTTGAAGAAAAAGTGACCTTTACATAGTGATACTATTTTTAAATTTCTGGAGTTTAGATAATATATAAAGCTTTAAGCAACTTGCCATAGAAACTGCAATAATGCTTGAGGCTTTTCATCAAAATACAAACTACATTTGATACTATCACTCCTGAAAGCCCCCTGGGAAATAATGGCTTTTGGATTCTGCAAGTCAGCGTGACATGGCATGCAAAACTGCATCTCATGCTGAGCCAACCAGGAAAATATATGTCATCACTATGTGACATTCAGAATTTCATCTGGAAACTATAATCTTGTTCTGACTGCTACAAAGGGGAGGCGGAGGGAGACTGCATACAAAACAATTTGGTTGAATTTTTGCTGAAGTCTTGCCAGTTCATGTAAAAACTAGAAGTAAAAGAACTCTATATTCAAAAAACTTTCAATGTACTTATTAACATCACTATGTGCTCTCAAACAACTTTAAAATCAATTCAGTTTAAGTCATATGTTAATTCAAATTAATAAATCTCTACAAAAATATTTACAATAAAACAAAGTTACAAAATTAATAAATTGTATAAAGCAAAACTGTTTTGTTCAAAATTGTACACAACAAAAACACTCCCCAACTCCTTTCCCCTAACTGCACAAACTCTAGGTTAATACAAACAAAAAACCATTATAAAGTCTGTAATCTATCTTACAAATAACAGGTCTTTCTATTCTAGATTCTTTTCCCACCCTGCCCTCCAGATCATGTGCACAATAACTTCATAATCCATTTACCTTATTCCTAAACAGAAATGTGTGAATGTGATTTAGTCTCAGTACTATATAATCAAAATGTTGTATTTGCAACCTTCTGAGACTAACTGTAACATGAAAAATTAGTAGACATAAACTGGAACAGATGGCTGACTCTCAAAAATTATCCCCAGGAGCCATGTTTCTGCTATCCTGACATTTTCTGGTAAAACATCTCATGCCCTTGAACACGGAGGTGGATACATGACCCATCCTGGACTGCCACTGGGCCAGTCATAGTACCTAACTTTCCTGGCCACAGTGATTGTCCAAGATGTGTGCACATTATCTAAGATAGGCCAAACAAAATTCTCCTCAGGTATGTTTTCAACAGATACTAGATCCACGATCTGTTTGTCTTTGATCATAGACAGTTATGTATGTGAATCCAGAGGTGCCACAGCTTTGTACACTGCAAATATCAAGAAACCTATGTTTAGTAAGAGAAAATTAAGCCAACACAAAAAGATGGGAGTCCTAAGGATATGGAGCCTGGCTCTAAGTCATTCCAAAGGAAAGCTCTACCTTTGTCTTTTTACTATTTTGGTTATGGGAATTGATAAATAACCCTGAGTTTTTTAATTTTACTTAAAATCATTTGAATACAGTTTCTGTCTCTTGCATTCAGAGAGCCCATTCTAATTTAGAGGGTAAAGGGGGGATAAATGGTGACAGAAGGAGACTTGACTTTGGGTGGTGAACACACAATACAATATAAAGATGATATATTATAGAATTGTACATCTGGAACCTATACATTTTATTAACCAACATCACTCCAATAAATTCATTAAAAATAAAAAATAAAAAAAGAAATGTGTCTTCCCTAATAAAGGAATCGCCTATTAATTAGGGGGAAAACCGGGCAATATGTTAGTAGTTGTACCAACCCAGCCCTTTCATTACACAGCCGGCACAGGCTTCAAAATGCCCCCAAATGCTTTAAGCATATCATCAAGCTTACCTTTCCATTTCCCAGACTTCCTCAAGAACCACCCAGCCTCACTCCCCATTTAGCTTACCTGGCTCTCACTGCTTTCATTGCTATACTCAGTGAGCATTATCCAGATGAATCCCTGCCTAAGTCAGCATATTGGAGATGCTATTGATTTTTCTACTCCTCTAATTTTTTATTGGGCCCCAGAACATTACTTGAACTACATTAAGCAATACTTCTCTCAGTTTGACTTCACTCCTAGGGACCCTCCAACCTGGACCCTATATGAGGGACTTTCTCTAGGTAACCCTAAAACTTCCAAATAAGAACACCCATTACAGGAGTGTCCTTCAGATATGTGGTACACAAAACTACAAGACCATCTACTGAGCTGTTGGGGGAAAATATCTATTCACATTTATTTTTATCTAAAATTAAGAAAGACACATTGTTATTATTTAGTAATGTAGAATGACATTGAGTTCCCATGTCAGAAGGCCATAGATAACATTATACTAAGTATATTGAAGGAAAAGCAGACATTTAATAACAAATTTTCAAGGGCCTTTCATTCTTTCATTTGTTTTCACTTAAATGTGGCTTATTATAATTTATTTATATATACACAGTTAATGAGATGTACAAATTTTATTATCTACTTTTAATTAAACTAATTTTCACAATTTGGTTACATAGTTTCAAAAGATTCCTGTAGCCCTGGCTGGTTTGGCTCAGTGGTTAGAGCACTGGCCTGCGGACCAAAGAGTCCTGGGTTTGATTCTGGCCAAGGGCACGTACCTCGGTTGTGGTTCGAACCCGGCCCTGGTTGGGGTCATGCGGGTGGCACCCAGTCGATGTGTCTCTCTCACATCAATTTCTCTTTCTCTCTCTCTCCCTCCCACTCTGTCTGGAGATAAATGTAAAAATATCCTCAGGTGAGGAATAAAAAAATAAAAAAAGATTCCTGTAAAAAACACATGCCCAAACATATATATTAAAGATACCACAAATTTATTTAAAAGAAAAAGACAACACCTTGAGATTAATTTGAAACAATATTTTATTTATACAAGGGCAATGGAAATTTACCAGCCTATGTCAACAAACACCTTTGCAAAAATGGATGGGATTGAAAAAGAAATGCCCTGAGTGTATCAATGATACTCCTTTCCCTCTTGGATCCCTGTATATCAGTAAAGTGGCTATTCAATTTTGTCAACCACTAAAATCAATTATTAAACTGAATGAAAATTAACCTTTAAAAGCTATTGTAACAGCCCTGGCTCGTGTTGCTCAATGGTTGGAACTTTGGCCCATACACCAAAGAGTCTCAAGTTTGATTCCTGGTCAAAGGCACACACCTGGGTTGCAAGTTCTATCCCCTGTCCCAGTTCGGGCACATGCAGGAGGCAACCAATCGATGTGACTCTCTCACATCGATGTCTGTGTATGTCTCTCTCTTTCCCTCTCTCTCCCTCTCCCTCCCTCCCTTCCACTCTCTCTAAAAATCAATGGAAAAAATATCCTTGAGTGAGGATTAACAATAATAAGAAAGTTATCCTAACAAAGTATTAAATTTTATTTTAAATATTTAACATAATATTAATCTCACTGAAATAGTGTATTAATATTTTATCAGATTCATAAGATTTAAATGTTAATAAAATTAAAATGATCTGGTATGCTTTATAATATAGTGAAACATATATTTAATACATAAATTAAAAATGATATACTCTGGATGCTTGCTCAAAAACAACTTTTTAAAAATTTTTTTTTATTTTTTATCTCACTTGAGGACACTTTTGCATTTATCTTCAGATAGAGTGGGAGGGAGAGAGGGGGGGAGAGAGAGAGAAACATCGATGTGAGAGAGACACATTGAGTAGACGCCACCCACATGACCCCAACCAAGGACGGGGACAAACTGCAACCGAGGTACATGCCCTTAGCAGGAACCGAACCCGGGACTCTGGTCCATGGGCCAACGCTCCAACCTCTGAGCCAAGCCAGTCAGGGCTGTTCAAAATTTTTTACTGATAGGAATTCACTAAGAAAAAAGTTTGAAACTACTACTCTAAAGATGAACTATTTTCAAATAATTTGTGTTCTCTGTACTTGTTTTAATTCATTCTTTCTTACTATTTAGTAATGCTTTAAACCTGCCTCAGCTGTGTTCAAGGAAACCAAAAACATTGGTTTTGTTTGTTTTTTTCTCCTTTGTTTTATTTTGATCCAGGCTTGGGCTAGGACATATAAAAAAGGAAGGAGTTAGGTGGTAACAACAATAATCCAAGTAAAATAACTCCAATAGGATGTAAATTTTTTTTTTATTTTTATTGTTGAGAATATTAATTTCTCAACTTTAAAATAATTTAGCTTCTAAAGCTATTTCCTTTGACAAACTTCAGTGGTCTATTTCCACTTTCAAAGTAAAAATGAGAGTAAAACTTGAACATATTAAAATAAATCATGCATAAATAAATCTTCTGCTTTATAGTCCTAGATAAATAAAAAATGAACCAAGGAGATAGAAAATAAGAATTTTAAAAATTAAATATGAAATAATTACTTGAGAATTGAGGTTCCAAGAAGGAAAGACATCATGTGCTTGCTTTACAAATTGCAGTACATTTAAAAATAAAAATCAATGCCCTGGCCAGTGTGGCACAGTTGGCTGAGCATCCTCTCATGTACTGAAAGGTCACCAGTTTGAGTCCCAGTCAGGGCACATGCCCAGGTTTTGGGTTTGGTGCCCAGGCTGGGTACTTGCAGGAAGCAACTGATTGATGTTTCTCTTTCACATCAGTGTCTCTGTCTCTGTCTGTCTGTCTGTCTGTCTGTCTCTCCCCCTCTCCCTCCTCTCCAAAATCAATAAAAACATATTTAAAAAAAAATAAAGCCTAGTTTGCTTGCTTAACAAACTGAACACATTCTTGAAATTAATCAACAAACACTAACTATAAGACATTCTGCCAGAGACACTAGAAAGATATAAATTATATTTCTTTATAAGCTGAGGATTTACTTGAGGAGTCCTCATATGAACACTAGTAATGAAAGAAATTCAGGTATGTCATAGTGCCAAGAGAGTAGCACAACTATCAGATATGTATATAAAAATTATGATTCAAATGATGGAGAAATGTTTCATGAAACATAAACAGAAATCTAAGTGTTAAGAAACTCTAGTCTATGGCTACAACCATCTAGAATAAGGCTGATATATCACATAATCATCTGACAGATTTTGAAGTCCTTTAGGAAACTAAGCTTAGAATTCTCTGAATATAAATTATGCTCATTACATAATTTAGAAATAACTTATAAGATAATTTGAATATTAAGTATCATTTTAAGCTCTTCAGGATGTTTACACTTTTCTATAAATTTTAGGATTAGAAATAAAAAATTTTCTTACAAAGTACAAAAGGGGAAAAACAATTTAATAAATCTATATTTTCATTAAGTACTCTGACTGCTTTCTCAATGATATTTTCAAGTTGTTTTATTTTAGATGTACTTCATTAGATATGCTTCATTTCATTTTAAACCTTTTTCTATTCAATGAAAAAAAATATTATTTAAACCACATTTTATCTGACAGAATAAAATCAATTGCATATTATGCATCAGTGTCTACTCTCATGATTTAATATTTTCCAATAAAATTAAATATCTAATCGCATAGGAATGGAATTTTATGCAAACTGTATGGTTAAAGTGAGAAACTTATACAAAAATACACACAAAAATATATTTCTTGCACATTAATACTAATTTCACAGTGTAATTAAGAGTACACTTGCTCAATATTCAAGCTTAATCAAATTAAGAATGGCTTAAACATTTTTAGATGAATAACTATGGTTGTGTGACTCATTTATCTTACAGCCCACAAATCTTAAAAATGGAGGAGGTCATCAATGGGGTAAAAGGAGAAACATCTTTAACAAAAGTAAATTAATTAATAAAAATTAGAAAACCAAAATACATCAGTGCATTCAGGAGCAAGCAATTATTACTAGCAAAGACTGCACATCTCCCTACTTGAAACCATCTTATGAGTATAACATAGCAAACTGATTTTTTTAAAAAAGGAAGGTATAGCATAATGTCATGTCTTATTTTCTTAGAAGGAATATATTTCTTGTATGTGAAAAACAAGGGGCTTACCTTGAAAAAATTATACATTTCCTAGCCTCTTACATTCTCTGAAACAGTGCAAGGAAAACAATATTTATCCTGCATATATATTTGTTTGAAGACAGAAAATTAATTAAATTGACTGATAATGGTATATATTCTTATCTTCTTACCTCTGACACAAAGAAAAAGGCAATTCTCCTGACTGTTAAAACCTACATCTGTTTATATTCTGCTTCATCTATGATCTCATTGTATAAATTACACCAACTTCACTGTATCTCCAATCTTCTCTCCACTTTACCTCTCTGTAACTATAGGCATACCCAAGTGTCTTTATAGTCACATTTCTTGAAAGAATGGCACGCATAGGCTGTCTCTCTACGTGATCAATTCCGATTCATTCCCTAACAACAAAAGCTCCTCTGGCCAAATGACATAGTTGATTGAATTTTTGCAGCCTTCAGCCTCACTGTTCTTATGACTCTTACAGCATATCATGCAGTTACCCACCACCATCATCTTGGCATTCTTTTTTTTCCCAATCCTTATCCGAGGATACGTTTTTATTGATTTTCTTGGTGGGGGGGGATCAATTGGTTGCCTCCCATGTATATTCTAACTGGGGATCGAATCCACAACCTTTTTGGTGTACGGGATGATGCTTCAAACAACTGACACACTCGGCCAGGGATGAACACTCTTTTCAACTTTCCCTCCCTCTCTCTCTCACTCACACACACACACCCCTTTGTTGCCTACTTCTCAGAATGTTTCTCAATCTCCTCCACTGGCTCCTTCTTCTTACCCTTTAATGAGGAAGTTGCTCAGAATTTATATTGGGCTTTCTTCTCATCTTGCTCTGTATGGTCTCCCTGAGAGATCACACAGGGTATGTGGCTTTTGACTATGATTCATATGTTGATGACTCCCAAACCAATACCTCCTGTGAAAAATCCAAGCTACAACTCAGATGTGAAAACAACAGTTTTACCAGCTCTGTCTTCTGATATCCTCATCAATAGGAAAATATTTTCAAATTTTCTTCCCAAACTCAGCTTGTGACATTCCATTTTAAGTTACTGTGGCAGAGACTGCTAAATCACCTCTAATATCCACTCTCCCTTTCTTTCGTAGTTAGAACCCACACATTCTGTGCAGGCATATGGTCTTAAAGAATACAAACTACATTCCTGACACCTCTATGCAGTTACATATAATCATGTGACTAGCTTCTGGCCAAGAGTTTATAAGCAAAAGTGGGGTGTCTAACTTCTGAATAGTTTTTAAAGAGTTAGGGAGTTCCTATTCCTCACTCATTTCTGCTCACTGAAATGCAAATATATGATAAACCATTGAAGCATCATTGTGAACCATAAGGCAAGTCTGGCATTGAGGCCACCCATCCTGGGACAGGAAAGAACCTGAACTTGGAGAGTCCTAATACCTTGGAGTACTTATCCAAGCTTTCACATGAAAGACAAACAAAATTCGATCTTGTTTAAACCACTGGAAAAAAAAATTTTTTTAAGTAGTCTGAAACCTTTCACTATCTGTAATATAAACAAAATGCTTTTTTAAATTTCAGAATTTTTCATATTTTTCTTTGAGAACTAAATTAGGTAGTATTTCCTGACAAAAAAATTTAAATATCTAAAACACCAAATTTTTTTTATTAGAAGCAAAAATGATTCTGAGATATAGTTAAGACTATACCAAGGAACAACAACAACAAAAAAAAATGCCAATAGTTTCAGTTTTGAGTCTAACTGAAAAACTTAGCTGCATCATCAAAGTGGTACCCAATTAAAGAGAGGCAGAGCCTCCCCTGCTCATCACAGAGGTTAGCAGTATCCCAGTATATCCACAATGGTAGCTCTAATGCAAAATTCTTTACTATATTAGTCCTACAGAACTGAGCTGAAAATTTAGAACAATTCCCTGACAAAAAAAGAGAGAGAGAGAGAGAGAGACCAACGTGGGCTGCTCATATATTAGGTATTAGAAGGAAAGTAGTGGATGATAGAATTTGCACAGACCTGATTTTTAGGGCTGGTTATGCCACTGAGGAATGAGACAAGGCAAATAATAATCACAGAATGACTACTATAATCTTGAACGTTAGTTTACAAAGTCGTACTAAATAAATATGTTTAATCTTGGATAGTTTCTAGACCTTTATATGACTCAGTCTCCTTAATTATAAAGTGAAAGTGTTATATAACATTTATACACACACACACACACACACACACACACACACACACACACACACACACATATCTCTACATATGCTTTGTCCTCACCTGCTTCAAGCATCTGGTAATGTGAACTTTCAGTGAGACCTTCCTTGACTATCCTAATTAATTATTGTGCTACAGTGAACTAAAACTCTGTGTATTTTTCTTCCTTTATTCTATTGCTATATTTTCAAGTTTATTGATAACCTCTTCTGTAATATCTACTGCTGATTCTACTCAAGGAGGATCTCATTTCAGATTTTTCATCTCTAGAGTTGGGCTTCGTTCTTTTTTATATCTTCCATTTCTCTCTAAAATGTATTAATCTTGCCCTGGCCAGTTTGGCTCAGCGGTTAGAGCATCGGCCTGCGGTCCAGAGAGACCCGGGTTCGGTTCCCGCTAAGGGCATGTACCTCGGTTGCAGTTCGTCCCCGGCCCTGGTTGGTTGTGCGGGAGGCAGCCACTCGATGTGTCCCTTTCACGTCGATGTTTCTCTCTCTCTCTCTTCCTCTCTCTCCCTCCCACTCTATCTAAACAAAAAATGAAAAAATGTCCTCAGGTGAGGATAAAAAAATAAAAAATAATAAAATAAAATGTATTAATCTTTTCATAAATACTTGAATACAGTTTTAATACCTGTTTTAATGCATAAGTATTTAATATACTAGCTAATTCCATCATCTACGCCATTTCTCAATGTATTTCTGTTGGTTATTTTTTTTCTCCTGGTCAAAGTTTCCTGCTTCTTTGCATCTCTAATAGTTTTCTTTTTATTAGTTTATTTTTTTCTTTCTTATTGAATTTATTGGGGTGACATTGGTTAATAAAATTATACAGGTTTCAGGTATACAATTCTATAATACATCATTTATATATTGTATTGAGTGGTTGACAGTGTGATTTTTTAAGTTGTTACATGTCTGTATCTTATTGTATTCCTCTTAATAGCACTGGGCTTCATTTTGTCAGCAGTTAACCTACTCACCATTTTAGTTCCTTTTTTAAGCTTGTTAAAGGTAGGTCTAAGGTAGCCTTTACACTATGGATAGCTCCACTACTAAGGCATGCCACTCTTGGTTCTCCACAATGTTCTGAATGATTAATAAGAATTGTATACTATGGATAGTAGGAACATGAATGCCTTTCAGCCCTGTGTGAGCTCTGAGAATCATTCAGATCACAGCTCCTTGGTCACCCTATGCCCAACGTTGTGGAGTCTCATCCTACACATGCATGTCTTACTTCAGTAAATACTCAAGAAGAACGTTATTACTGCTTTCTGGAACTCTTTTGCCGAACAGATTTCTCCCTCTGAAATTTTGTCCCCTAACTATCAGCCATCTCTGCCTCATGCTTCTATCCCTCTGCTTCCTATAACTTCAATTCAGCAAGACAGCTGATCTCAATTTGATATACAGTCATCCCTTGCCACTTAACTTCACGCTTCGACGGTCGCACCTTTACTCTATCGTGGGTTTGGGACAACTGTATATAAATAATCGTACTTCGCGGAAATTCATTTATCGCGGTAGTCTGGAACTGATTAACCGTGATAAACGAGGGCCGACTGTATCCCACCCTGCTCTATGGTCTGGAATGTGCCTTTACCAGAAAGCCAGGACAATCCTAGGCCTCACCTCATTTGTTTCCCTTCCATGAGGATCACAGTACTATACTGCCTATTGTCCGATGTCTACAAACTTTTTTTCCTCCCATATATTTTGAACAGGATGGAATTACAGCAGGAATATAAACCTAGTTCCTGTTACTTTATCATGGTCAGAAGCTAAAGTTCCATACTTTTCATTTGTGGCATTATCTCTTAAAATTTACATCATTAATGATCACATCTTTGTTATTTTGACAGTATTTAAGGAGTCCAATTAAAAGGCCTTCTATTATTTTAACTATGCACTTAAAGATCTTTAGACTTGATGCTAATGAACGTTGTTGTTGTTGAGAGAGATATCTCTCTCTTTTCCTCTCCTCGTTGTTGTTGTTGAGAGACATCAATTGGCTGCCTCCTGCATGCCTCCCAGTGGGGATTTGGCCCACAACCGGGGCATGTGCCCTGACCGGGAATCAAACTGGCGGTCTTAGTACACAGGTCGACGGTCAACCACTGAGCCACACTGGCCAGGCTGAATAGTATTTTTAAAGCTATCATTTATGGAGTATCCTGCCTTTTATAGTTTTCATTTTCACTACAGACATTTTTGTCAAGAGCCCTAAATAATGTTCATAAGGTTTCCCAAACATAGGGTAAACAGATGTCCTATCTTTTAGGGTTTCCTTGTTTTGAAGGGTGCACAGATTCTCTGGAAGATCATTTAGAACTCTGTAGTAATACATTACCTTCATGTGAGACATGACTTTATTCTGGCTTCGCCTGCACTGTGTGCCTGCATCACTAAAACAGTGCTGTTCTGCTGTCAACACATCTCCAGTCATTAGTCACATGTTCTCACTGCAGGGAGCTACTCTACACTGGTCAGTTGAGATTGGAAAAGAAAGATGTCTGCTTCATGCTGAATAATTACAAACCAAGATCAAGCCCAGTGCTTTATCAGCTAGCCCTGGTCATCATGTGCCAAAATTACTACATAAATTGTTGGGGATGAACTTAAGCCCAACATTGGATCTTAGGTTGAGATTTATAAAAATAAAAAAAGCATTTTAATAAGAATTCAAGTAAAAATTAATACTAACATTTCTCCACTGTAAAATTCAGTAAAAAAATTTAAATGTGTGTTTCACAATAATGTGAATACACTTAATACTACTGAACAGTACACTAAAAAAGGTAAAGGTGGAAAAAGTAAAACAAAAACAACATAAAATATGTGTAAAAGGTTAGGAATACCTTACCAAATTCATTACAGTTCATAATGTAAGGTAAATAATAATAAAAACAATGATAACTACATTTAAAAGTAGGTAAAACTTCAAAGGATGTATAAAACTTTTCAAATTTAAAACCAAACAGGAACTATACAGTCTAATTAAAAATAAAACAGCCCTGGCCAGTTTGGCTCAGCGGTTAGAGCGCTGGCCTGCGGTCCAGAGAGACCCGGGTTTGGTTCCCGCTAGGGGCACGCACCTCGGTTGCAGTTTGTCCCCGGCCCTGGTTGGGTTTTGGGGGGGGGGGGGGAGCCACTCGATGTGTCCCTGATGTGTCCCTTTCACGTCAATGTTTCTCTCTCTCTCTCTCTCTCTCTCTCTCTCTCTCTCTCTCTCTCTCTCCCTCCCACTCTAATGTCCTCAGGTGAGGATTAAAAAAAACTTTTTTTTTTTTTTTTAATCCTCACCGGAGGACATTTTTGCATTCATCTTCAGATAGAGTGAGAAGGAGAGAGGGAGGAAGAGAGAGAGAGAAACATCGTTGTGAGAGAGACACATAGACTGGCCGCCACACACACAACCCCAACCGGGGCCGGAAACAAACTGCAACTGAGGTACATGCCCTTAGCGGGAACGGAACCTGGGTCTCTCTGGACTATGAGCCAACGCTCTAACCACTGAGCCAGACCAGCCAGGGCAAAACAAAACTTTTTTAAACTTAATTCTAATTAAAGCATATGTTTGGCAGAGAGTATTCTTAAGAACAGGGAGAGCACTACCACCAAGGTTTCCAGAAAAGTAAAAATGGTGAGCATCCAAGGGTAAAGACACGTAAGTCATAAATAAATATTATACCCAGGGCTTTTTACCCCCTATAAAAGCACACAGTGCCAAAACAAGGCAAGCACAGGGGACTAGTTTGCTAACTGTTCATTGTTATGCCAGCTTGTGTAAGAATCTATATTTGGTGAAGTACTGATATATTTACCTATAAGGAGAATACCTACCAGATATCTAACCTAAGTGTTCTAGAGACAGAAACACTAAAGACACGAAAAGCAAGTAGCACAACTCAAAAGCAAAGAACCACAGTTCACATTGCAATTTGAAATAAAGAACAATGTGTTGTTTATATATATCTTCGTATTCTATAAAGTAATAATGAAAGATAGGAAGCTGTTTTCTGGTTTTATTACTTTCTTCAACACAAAATTAATATTAATTTCTTATAAAAATGGGAAAGTATAAGAAAGCAAAATATATTTCAAATATTAACTGATATCTTTTGTGAATTGACATTCTGATGAGAAATGAATTTAGATATAAAACTTCTCCAGAGATTACAAAATGGCGGCAGAGTGAATGGAAACTCCACAGACCATCTCCCAGGACCAAACTGGAAATACAACTAAAATAAAGACAAATCGTCGGGAAAGAGCAATGGAAAAACAGCTTGCAAGGACCATACAACCAGGGACACTGAATCGATCCTGGCAGGATTGAGGACGTGTGAGAGGGGGGCTGGGAGCCCACGGACAGCAGCAATCTTAGCTGTGAGCATGCCCTCAGGGTAAAAGCCCAAGCCTGCTCCACAGCACATAGGGCCAGGGCAGAGCACTAAAATAGCCACAGCCACTCACCTGGGGCTCCTGCAGAGGGAGAGCGGACTGGACTGGAACTGTGTGGGGACACTCGGGATTTGAAGGGTGCTCAGAGCTTTTGCTGAGTTGCGGCCGCACAGGACGGTGGCCATCTTACTCCCTCCCAGGGCTCTGGGGAGAGGCAGCAGCCCCTCCCTCGGAGATTCAGCAACACCCAGTTGGTCAATTGAAATGCAAATTGAGGCTCATTAACTACCAGCATCTGCCCTACCCTCCGTAAATCCTCTCACACTGAACACCTGAGGGAGATTTTCATTCAACTGAGAATCCAAGGCTCTTCAAGTAACCTGGACTAATAGCCTCTAGGCAAAAAGCTAGAGGATAACTGAACCTTTTCTGGGCTTGCAAATCCACCCAGGAAAGTAAGACTTGACAGTGGTGTATAAAGTGGGTCCTCCCACGCTCATCCAAACCCAGTAGAGGGAGCCACAAACAGCAAAACACCAACATCCACAGGGAAAATTTGGCAGGCTCCAAAAACCACTGAGATAGCCAAAATGGTGAAACAAAGAAACAGATGCCAAATGAAAGAACAAGAGACCTCCACCGAAGATGAGATAAATGAAATCGAGTTAAGCAAGTTAACAGAACTAGAATTCAGAGCCATGATCTTGAGGAAGCTCAACAGCATGTGTAAGGACATCAACACCATGAGCAAAGACATAGAAATATTGAAAATAAACCAATTGGAAATGAAGAATGACATAGCAGAAATGAAGAACACATTGGAAGGACTAAACAGCAGAGTAGAAGAAGCTGAGGACCGGATCAGTGAATTAGAAGACAGGGTAGAAAAAATCAACCAATCAGAAAACCAAAAGGAAAAAACAGGAAGACAGCTTAAGAGAACTGTGGGACAACTGGAAACATAATAACATTCGCATCATAGGAGTCCCCAAATCAGAAGAAAATGAGAAAGGGTTAGAGAATATATTTGAAGAAATAGTGACAGAAAATTTCCCTAATTTGGTGAAGGAAGAAGGCATTCAAGTTCAAGAAGCACAGAGACTCCCAAGGAAGAACCCAAACAGGCCCACATCACGACACATAGTAATTAAAATGCCAAAAATTAAAGACAAAGAGAGAATCCTAAAGGCAGCAAGAGCTAAGCAACAGGTTACCTACAAAGGAACCCCCATAAGGCTATCAGCTGACTTCTCAATAGAAACACTACAGGTCAGAAGGGAATGGCAAGAAGTAATCAAGGTCATGAAAAACAAGGATCTGAACCCAAGACTACTCTACCCAGCAAGGCTATCATTCAAAATAGAAGGTCAAATAAAGGACTTCCCAGACCAAAAAAGGGTAAGGGAATACATTAGCAACAAACCAGCACTGCAAGAAATGTTAAAAGGACTGCTATAATTAGTAGAAGAAATAGAAAGGAAAACAGAAACACACTAAACAAAAATGGCAATAAATAAGTACATATCAATAATCACCTTAAATGTAAATGGACTGAACGCCCCGATCAAAAGACACAGAGTAGCGGATTGGATAAGAAAGCATGACCCATATATATGTTGTTTACAAGAGACCCACCTCACAACAAAAGACTCACATAGGCTGAAAGTGAAGGGATGGAAAAAAATCTTCCAAGCAAACAGAAAGGAAAAAAAAGCTGGGGTAGCAATACTCATATCTGATAAAATAGATTTCAAAATGAAGGCCATAACTAGAGACAAAGAAGGTCACTACATAATATTGAAAGGATCTATCCAACAGGAAGATATAACCTTGGTAAACATATATGCACCCAATATAGGAGCACCAAAATACATTAAAAATCTTCTGGAGGACTTCAAAGGAGAAATCGACAGCAATACAATCATAGCAGGGGACTTCAACACCCCACTGACATCACTGAATAGATCCTCTAGACAAAAAATTAACAAGGAAACAGAGACTCTAAATGAAGCACTAGACCAAATGGATTTAATAGACATTTACAGAGAATTACACCCCAAAACTACAGAATTCACATTCTTCTCAAGTGCACATGGGACATTCTCAAAGATAGACCACATGTTTGGACACAAACGAAGTCTCTACAAGTTCAAGAAGATTGAAATCATATCAAGCATCTTCTCAGATCACAATGGCATGAAACTAGAAATCAATTGCAACAAGAACATGCAAAGACATTTGAATATATGGAGGCTAAATAGCATGTTATTAAACAATGAATGGGTTACTGAGGAGATCAAGGAAGAAATTAAAAAATTCCTGGAAACCAATGAAAATGAACACACAACAACACAAAATCTATGGGATGCAGCGAAAGCAGTTCTGAGAGGGATCTTCATAGCACTACAGGCCTACCTCAAGAAACAAGAAAAATTTCTAATAGAATTTCTAACCTCACAACTTAAAGAACTAGAAAGCAAACAAAAAGAAAACCCCAGAGCAAGTAGAAGGAAGGAAATAGTAAAGATCAGAGCAGAAATAAATGACATAGAGACCAGAAAAACAATTCAAAGGATCAATGAAACAAAGAGCTGGTTTTTTTGAAAAGACAAACAAGATTGATGGACCCTTAGCTAGACTCACCAAGAAACAAAGAGAGAGAACCCAAATACACAAAATCAGAAACGAAAGAGAAGTAACAACTGACACTACAGAAATACAAAGAATTGTTAACAAATACTTTGAACATTTATATGGCAACAAATTCCACAATCTAAGCGAAATGGACACATTTCTAGAAACACATAGTCTCCCAAAACTGGACCGGGAAGAGATAGAAAACCTGAACAGACCAATAACAACGAAGGAAATTGAAGATGTAATCAAGACTCTCCCAGCAAACAAAAGCCCAGGCCCTGACAGCTTCACGGGGGAGTTTTACCGGACATTCAAAGAAGAACTAACACCCATTCTTCTCAAACTACTTCAAAAAATTCAAGAAGAAGGAAGACTTCCAAACTCATTTTATGAGGCCAGCATAATTCTAATTCCAAAACCAGAAAAAGACACTACAAAGACAGAAAACTACAGGCCAATATCCCTGATGAACATAGATGCCAAAATCCTAAACAAAATACTAGCAAATTGGATCCAGCAATACATCTAAAAAATTATTCACCATGACCAAGTGGGATTCATACCAGGGATGCAAGGCTGGTACAATATTCGCAAATCAATAAATGTGATACACCACATAAACAAAATAAAAGATAAAAACCACATGATCATATCAATAGACGCTGAAAAAGCATTTGACAAAATCCAGCACCCATTTCTGATAAAAACACTCAGCAATTTGGGAATAGAGGGATCATATCTTGATATAATAAAGGCCATATATGAAAGACCTACAGCCAACATCATACTCAATGGGCAAACACTAAAAACATTTCTCTTAAGAACAGGAACAAGACAGGGATGCCCACATTCGTCACTCTTATTTAACATAGTACTGGAATTCTTAGCCATAGCAATCAGACGTGAAGAAAAAAATAAAAGGAATCCAAATTGGAAAGGAGGAAGTGAAACTGTCATTATTTGCAGATTACATGATATTATACATAGAAAACCCTAAAGACTCCATCAAAAATCTACTAGACCTAATAAATGAATTTGGCAAAGTAGCAGGATACAAAATTAACGTCAGGAAATCGACGGCATTCTTATACACCAATGATGAACTCTCAAAAACAGAAACTAAAAAAACAATCCCATTTACCATCGTGGCAAAATAATTAAGATACCTAGGAATAAATTTAACCAAAGAAGTAAAGGATCTATTTGCAGAAAACTACAGGACATTGGAAAAAGAAATAGAGGAAGATATAAAAAAGTGGAAGCACATACCTTGTTCATGGATTGGAAGAATTAATATCATTAAAATGTCCATATTACCCAAAGCAATCTATAGATTCAATGCAATCCCCATCAAAATACCAGTGACATATTTCACAGAACTAGAACAAATACTCTAAAAGTTCATATGGAACCAAAAAAGACCCCGAATAGCCACAGCCATCCTGAAAAAGAAAGACAAAGTAGGTGGGATCACAATACCGGGTATCAGGTTATACTACAAAGCTACTATAATCAAAACAGCCTGGAACTGGCACAAGAACAGGCACACAGACCAGCGGAACAGAACAGAGAATCCGGAAATTGACCCAAGACATTATGCTCAATTAATATTTGACAAAGGTGGCAAGAGCACACAATGAAGCAAAGACAGCCTCTTTAATAAATGGTGTTGGGAAAATTGGACAGCTACATGCAAAAAAATGAAACTAGACCATCAACTTACACCATAAACAAGAATAAACTCAAAATGGGTAAGAGACTTAAATGTGTCTCGTGAATCCATAAAAATCCTAGAAGAAAATGTAGGCAACAAAATTTCGGACATCATACGCAGCAGAATCTTCACTGATACATCACCTAAGGCAACAGAAACAAATGAAAAAATGAACACACGGGACTATATCAAACTAAAAAGCTTCTGCACAGCAAAAGAAACAACCATCAAAATGGAAAAGGAACCCACTGTATGGGAGAGCATAATTGCCAATGATACATCAGATAAGGGGTTAATCTCCAAAATATATAGAGTGCTCATACAACTCAACAAAAGAAGACAAAGAACCCAATTACAAAATGGGCAGAGGAACTAAATAGACACATCTCCAAAAAGGACATACAAATGGCTAAGAGACATATGAAGAAATGCTCAACTTCACTAATCATCAGAGAGATGCAAATTAAAACAACAATGAGGTATCACCTCACACCTGTCAGAATGGCCGCCATCAACAAATCATCAAACAACAAGTGTTGGCTAGGGTGTGGAGAAAAGGGGACTCTAGTACACTGCGGTGGGAATGCAGACTGGTGCAGCCACTATGGAAAACACTATGGTGTTACCTCAAAAAATTAAAAATTGAATTACCATTTGACCCAGTGATCCCACTCCTAGGAATATACCCTAAGAAGCCTGAAACACTAACCAGAAAGAATACATGTACCCCCATGTTCATAGCAGCGCTATTTACAATAGCTAAGATCTGGAAACAGCCCAAGTGTCCATCAGTGGATGAATGGATAAAAAAGCTGTGGCACATATACACAATGGAGTACTACTGTGTAAGAAAGATCTCTTATCCTTTGAGACAACATGGAGGGACCTCGAGAGTATTATCCTAAGTGAAACAAGCCAAGCAGAGAAAGACAAATATCACATGATCTCACTCATTTTTGGAATATAATAAACATAACAGTCTGGGGAACAGGGTAGACCCAGAGATGTGAAAGTAGGGTATAGACTGACAACCCTCAGAAGAGAGGGTGGGGGGGGAGGGAAGAGATAAACCACAGAACTTATACGTATGTATGCATAACTGATGGACATGGACAACAAAGCTGGGGACGGGGTGGGGGGTTTGGGAGGAAGGTGTCAATGGGGAAAAAAGGAGAAACATCTGTAAAAAAATAAATTAATATAAAATAAATAAATAAATAAATAATAAAACTTCTCCATGCATAGCAAATGCATATTTTTCTAAAATCTATATTTTCTATGTAGTCCTATGTCATATAATTTCATTTAAATGATAAGCATTTTCGGTCATCTTTACCCATCCTTAACAATTACTTTATATCAATTATCAAGTGTAATTTAAAGAACAGGACTAGCCCTGGCCGGTATAGCTGTTGGCTGGAGCATCAGCCTGTACAGGTTTCAGGTTCAATTCCTGATCAGAGCATGTACAGGAGGCAACCAATCGATGTTTCTCTGTTACATCAGTGTTTCTCTCTCTCTCTCTCTCTCTCTTCTTCTTCTTCTTCTTCTTCTCTCTAAAATCAATTTTAAAAAATTATAAGAAAAAGAACAGGACTAAATAAGAAAGCAGGAGGCCAGAATATGTGGTTAATATATATATATATGTAAGATTAAATTTATTTTTTATCAGTTGACACTTAGTGGACATTTATTTTATTTAGAGGTGGTATTTATAAGCCTTTATGTAAATAATCAGTTAAAGAGATGGTAACTAACGGAAAAAAAACATCGAATTTTATATTAAAAACTCAATTCAAGTTACAGATAATCGTCCTATAATACAAAAAATAAGCAAAGCCTGGCCAGTGTGGCTCAGTAGCTTGACCGTCATCCCATGGACTGAGAGGTCCCAGCTTGATTCCTGGTCAGGGCACATGCCTGGGTTGCAGGCTCAATTCCCAATACGGGGCAGGTAGGAGGCAGCTGATCAATGTTTCTCTCTCACATCAATGTTTCTCTCTCTCTCTCCCTTCCTCTCTCTCTAAAATAAAATCAATAAAAACAAACAAACAAAAAAAATAAGCACAAGCATTTTTAACAACTGATAAAGGTAATCTCAACAGAGTAAAATCCTGTGGGTACTGACAGGTGAAATATCTAATAATTCTATAAAATAAACATAAAATCATATTTTAGGAAAGTAATAGAGCACAGAATAACAATAGTTATGTATAACACTCCACAAAAATGTACATTAGCATATTTATCGTTGCTGTTAAATGTGAAGAAAATAATACTAACTTTTTCTCTAAACCACAAATGTTTGTTTGAACTTCCTTATGTATATGATCATATTTTAAATTCCTTCAGGGCAGACATCATGTCTTATTAATATTTCTACCCTCAATATCCCTTATAACAGAGTCTTTCTCATTACAGACATTTAATAAGTAGGTTTTGATTTATTGAAAATATAAACTTTTTATAATATGTCTGGCAATGTGAATTATATGAAATAAAGCTGAATATCTAAGAAAAATATTAACCTGAAGATAGGTGGCTTACTATCACAAACATCAGAAGTTAAAGAGAAAACACCAATTAAAATTAAATCATAAAGTGCTTTTTTCATTACACAATAAGGAAACAAAAGAAAATGTTCTATGGAAGAAAATGTATGTTTTATATTTGCATGGACAGTCTAGCTCAGAAAGTAAGAGAAGGGGGAGGAAAGAAGACTGTGATGAACTGTCATTTGCAAGAATTCACTTTAAGAAAGAACATACTGTTGGGAGACAATTCTACATGGGTCTGTTGTTTTTGCATGTCTCAAAAGTAGAAGCCTTTGTTCCCAATTGTGTTTTCAAGGATATCTGTACAGCATACATCCTCAGAAGACAGAACAATGGGCAAGTTTACTTACAGTCTAGCAAGGTACATATAGTGCCTCCCTCTAGAAAAGCAGCAGGCATACTTTTGCTTCCTAAAAAGGGTTATTCTCCTGTAATGTAATCCACTGTATATAGGTATTATACCTGTGGAAATTAGGCTTAGGACACAGACACAAGAAAATGCTAACACGCTGGTTAATGCTAATGCTGTAACTAAAAAAGCTGTCTCCACTCTAGGAGTCTCATGTCTTTGGTCAGCATTCATGAAACTGTGGTTCAGATTACTTGATAATTTCTCAGTTTAGAGGTTGGGTAAAAATCACAGAACCTTTAGAGTTCTTGACACATACCTGTTATTGTTTTGGTTTTTATAGGGCTGCTGGTATATTCAGAGGCCTGATATGACTGTTGCTTTGCCAAGGGCGCACTTCCAACAGATGCCTCATCCTCCTTTCTTCTGCTAATTGGCATAACCAGAGGAACAGCTATCACAGGCTGCTGGAGAGAATCAAATGAAAAACTAAATTATTTACTAATTCATAAGCAGTGAAGGTTTAACAAGGCATCATTGAGGAAAGTTCTTCACAAGTTGAGGTTGAGACTTTATTATTTTAAATCAATTAGTCAATCCAACAACCAATCTCTCTCTCTCTCTCTCTCTCTCTCTCTCTCTCTCTCTCTCTCTCACAAACACACACATACACTCTCTTACAAATATATACTCACATTGAAAGACATAATAAATTGTACATTACAATTTTGTACGAAAACTTGAAAATAATTGTAAATTTTAGTAAGAAGTGTAAAGATAGCATAGTAAGAGCAAATCAAAATTAAAATTAACTTTGAAAATTAGTATTAGGTCACCCCAATAAAGTAAATAAATAAATAAATAAATAAATAAATAAATAAATAAATAAATAAATAAATAGAAAATTAATGTTAATAGAAAATTAAAGGTTATTCTTACAAAATTATATTTTTAGAGACACAGCTTCTATAAACTGATTATGTAAATGTTAATATGGACTGCCCAATATTTTTTGAGAATTGCTGAAAGTCTCTTTTGTCTGACAAAGTGATATCCACAGCGTATTTAGATAGCATAGAAAAATATCTATAGTTAGAGAAAGCTGGAAAACATTATGATCCTATATTGAATGCATAAGTGCTGAGCTGAACAATAAAGCAGCTGTTTCATCCTTATTCACTGAAATAAAGTCTGATGTTACCACTGATGACGCCCAAATACAATCTTGTCAGATTTTTGGCAAAAAAAAAAAAAAAAAAGCATAGGTATTTTTAAGTTTGCTACAGGATCAAAGATCAATGTTGAACTGGGTGGAAAACAATCATCAAATGTTGGGTTTTAGCCACAAACTGAGAAGGAAATTGCAGCTTGGGAAACAACAGATGATAACTGTAATACAGCTGCATCAAATGGTGAATCTGGAGGGGGTCAGGCAGGTTGCAGTGGAGTCTAACAGTACCCTCAACCCCACAACAACCACACTTCTACAGATTCAATTTTAAGCCTCACCCAATTCATAGTACTTCATATTATTTAGATTATAAATAAATATTTCAACAACAACATAGAAATGTTACAGATGTGATATAATCGATCAAGTTATGAGCTAGAGGAGAAAAGGCAAATTATTTTACAAGTCGTTACTTGATCTGAGTAAAAGGACAAGAAAGCTAATAATGGGAAAATGAGACAATTAACTATACTGTGGGAAAAATCACAATGTAGAGTGTCCGCTGTCATATTAATACAAATCTAAAAAGGAAATAGTATTTAAGACCTAGATGAGAAACACTCAGCATAATTTAAGTTTTGATTCATTTAGACTTCTTCATCTATAAAATAAGGGAGTGGAGAGTGGATAAATCTACTAAAAAATCCCTTTATGCTCTAACATTTAATAATTCCATAATCCTTTGAATTTTTTGCCATTATTTATAATCCTGGAATACAACCAAGCACTCTTACAGCCAAATTCAGGATCAAAATCAATATACAATAAATAATTAGAGAAAAATGTTGTGTTGCATAGTATGACACTGAATTCAAGCATAACAGGTGAAAGATGAGATTGATGAAAGTGATGGTATTGGCAATACCCAACAACAAACAAACAAACAAAAATCTTTCTTTCATTGGCTGAAATTCTAGGTGCATTTCAATGTAGGTAAAAATACAATAAAAGGTCAAATAAAAACCCTTTCTAACAAGGCTCTTATAAGTCTTCTACACAGCCATATTCCAAATACCTACAATGGTATCCAACAGACGCTCCATAAATATTTGCTGAATGATTGCTATTATAGGTGCTATGCATCAGGCATGAAGAGATACTGGATAAAAAATAAGATAAATGATTCCCTCCACTTTTCTGAAAATATGGCTACCCCAGTCAAAAATATCAAAATAAGCAGTATTTTTTAGCAACCTCCATTGCTCTGCTTACTTCTTCTACCTTCAGGTACTAAATATTCCCCCAAATTTCAGATGTACCATAGCCCCAGATAATTCCTATTCTGGCCATATCAATATCCCATAATCCCAAAATACCTAAAGCCTTTGGTCACTCTTCCTATAAAATTTCCATCTTTTAATTTATTGAATGTAAAAACACAGGAAATTACAAAGAATTAAACTGCCCAAGGCTGTTAGTTTCTATTTAAAATAAAACTATTATTCTCAATATAACCAATAATTACTTGCTATTAACATTTTATCATCTTTGCTTCTTTTTAAAAAAAAGAGATAAAATATTACAAAGCTAAATCCCCTCAGACTGCAAACCAATTGCCCATTCCTCCCAGACTCAAACATTATTATGATATTAATACAATCCTCCAAATTAATTACAAACTATTTATTTATTTATTTAAAGGGTAGTTTTGCAAAAATACAAATAGATACTGTTATGTTGCATATATCCTTGGAAAACTGATTTTTGCATTAAATAAAATTTAGAGATATCCATATTAAAATCTATGGCAGTGGTTCTCAGCCTTCCTAATGCCGCAACCCTTTAATACAGTTCCACATGTTGTGGTGACCCCCAACCATAAAATTATTTTCATTGCTACTTCATAACTGTAATTTTGCTACTGTTATGTCTTAGGCGACACGTGAAAGGGTCGTTCAATCTACAAAGGGGTCGCGACCCACAGGTTGAGAACCACAGATCTATTGCATGATTTTAAACAATTAATTATTACATCATTTGATTATGCCATACTTTATTTATTCACTTCACCAGAGATCATCATTTAGGTGGTCTTCAATTTTATACTATTACAATTAATACTGCAACAACAGGCTTGTACATGACTCCTTAGGCTCATATGAATGAGACTGTCAGAGCATACCTGTATCAAAAAGTGGGATTTTGGCATTATAGGGTATGTTCATTTTCAATTTTATTAGATAATGCCAAATTTATCAATTTTCACTCACAACAGTAGTATAAGAGTTCTTCCATTTTCTGCATTTCACCATTACTGAATATTGGCATTTTTTTCAACGAACTGATTTTTATTTATTTATATTTCTATTTTTATTGTTTTAGAGAGAGAGGGAGAGAGAGGTAGAAACATCAATGAGAGAGAACATTGATTGGTTGCCTCCTGCATGCCCCCCACTGGGGATTTGGCCTACAACCTGGGCATGTGCCATGTCCGGGAATCGAACTGGCGACCTCTTGGTGCATCGTTTGATGCTCAACCACTGAGCCACAGCAGCTGGGCACAACTAACTGATTTTTAAAGTAAAGATGACTATTCATGAGTTGATAAGTATTGAAACTGGGTGAAAAAGTCATAGCATTCAACTGTATTATTCCCTTAATTATCCATTTTAAAGAAAATGTAAGGCTAAAGTAGTAGATTACAGGCATTTTAAGAAGTATATTTTTGAGATATGCTGAATTGTAGTAAAATAGTAAATAAGTGATGATGAAAATGTAGACAAACTGTACAAAATTCTAGAAACAAATTGGCAACATAACAAGGGCCTTAAAATATACTAAACTAAATGCCTGGAGCTACTAAATACACTTATAAAAATATTTTCTCAGTGAATAATTTTTTTAAAATGCAAAGATTTAGCTATGAAGATATTTACTCCAATGTTATTTATAAATCTGAATGAATAGGAGTATGGGTATTTGTTAGTTTCTCATTTTTTTTAAAGGATTTGAGAAAGAGAGAGAAAGAAAAATCGATGTGAGAGAGAATCATGGATCGGTTACCTCCCAAACATGCCCCTAATAGGGACAGAACCCACAACCTAGGTATGTGCCCTGATCAGGAATTGAACCCACCACCTTTTGGCTTATGGGACAATGCTCTAACCAACTGAACCACTCCAGCCAGAGCTGTTAGTTTATCTTTTAAATAAAACTATTCTTTTTGAACTCAGAAATATATATTTACATTTAATTTTAATATGGTTATATCATAAAAATAAAATTAAAAGTCAGAATCTTTAAAGGTGCTTGGTATCAATCAAATGAATGTCTAATTTACTTAAGCTGCTAGAACACTATTTGACCTTCAGGAATATCTGCGGTATACTGGTGATAACTGCATCATTTATCAAATAAGCAATGAAGAATTTATAATACTGTGGAATATTATTCAGCCATAAAAGAAGGAAATCTTTTGCCAATGCAACAACATGGATGAACTCTTAGGCATTATCCTAAGTAAAATTAGTCATACAGAGAATATGTGGAATCTAAACAAAAAAAGACAATGCATATACCAAAAAGACAATCAAAACAAAACAAAAAAAACCTCAACCTAGTAAATAAAAGAACAGATGAGTGAGTGCCAGAGAATGAGGGTGGGGGGTATTGGTGTGGGCAAAATGGGTAAATAGAATCAAAAGGTACAAATTTCCAGTTATAAAATATATAATTCATAGGATATAATGTACAATGATGACTATAGTTAATAATACTGTACTGTATATTTGAAAGTTGCTAGGAGAGTAAATCTTAAAAGTTCTTATTATAATGAAAACATTTGTAACTATATTGGTGATGGAAGATTACTAAACTTATTGTGATGATCATTTCACAATATATACAAATATCAAATTATGTTGAACAGCCAAAATTGATACAATGTTATATGTTAATTACTATATCTCTAAGAAAAAAGAAGAATTTAGAACTCAATTTTTTTTCAAATGATCCCTGCCATTAGTCTTACTTCTCCATCACCAATACTCTACATTCTGTTAGACTCAACTTTCTAAAATCCAAATCTGTTTACATCAGTCCTATACTTCCTCTCTACCCTTAAGGATAGTCTCAAAGCCTCAGCAATACAAATAAAATATTTTATGAATTGGTTTCCAATTTCTACCAGTCTCTTAAAAATGGTTGGCTCTAGTCTGGAAACACTGCATCTTCTCTGCCTCTGCTCACACAGGTCAACCTAAAACAACCTTTCCTTTTTGGCTTACTTCTATGTTGTTTAGCTCAATTGTCAATTCCTCCTTTTGAAATCCTCACCTCCCTGTGAAAACTGTTCCTCTTTTTTGTTTTCATATAATCTCATACATACATCTAACAACGTAGCACTTACTGAGAATTACATTACTATATTCCTTAATATTTTCAAATAAACTAAAAAGGGCTCTAGAGAAAGGGATATTTTAAACCATGACTTTTATTTCTGAAGCCTCAGTATCTAGTATACTGTGTCATAGTCTGTAACTATTTGATAAAAGGAAGAATGGCATAGGGGAGAGACAGCAGAAGTTTCTAATGAAATTAGAACACAGTGAAGGAAAACATTTAAAAGATGCTCCTTGAAACATGAATTGTACTTTTCTTTTTATTCCTTACCTGAGGATATCTTTCAATTTATCTTCAGATAGAATGGGAGGGAGGGAGAGAGAGAGAAACATCGATGTGAGAGGGACACATCGACTGAATGCCTCCCACACGACACCGACCAGGGCTGGAGATGAACCACAACCAAGGTATGTGCCCTTGACCAGAATCGAACTCGAGACTCTTTGGTCCGTGGGTCGGCTGAGCCAAACTGGCAGGGCATGAGTTGTACTTTTTAGTTAATTGTTTATATTCTTATGTAATTATTATTATTACTATTTTAATCCTCACCCAAGGATATTTTTCTATTTATCTTCAGATAGAGTAGGGGAGGGAGAGAGAGGGAAAGAGAGAGGAACATTGACATGAGAGGGACACATCAGCTGGTTGCCTCCTGCACGACCTCGACCAGGACCGGGGACGAACTGCAACCAAGATATGGGCCCTTGACCAGAATCGAACCCGCGACTCACTGGTCCATGGGCCAAAGCTCTACCACTGAGCCAAACCGTCCAGGACATGTAATTATTAAAATGTATATTTTTCTCCTATCAACTAGCTTTAAGTTACTTCACAAAAAAAGATACACAGCTATTCCAAGTAGAATATTACAAAACTACAATTAAGTCAATGGGAAATGCAATTCAATATAGCATAAATTTGGCCTTAAATTCTAAGTTCTGCCATTTACTAGATTTGTGACAATAGGTAAGAAAATCTAAATAAGCATCAGTTTCTTCATCTTTAAAATGGGAATAAGCCCTGGCTGGTTTGGCTCAGCGGTTGGAGCATCGGCCTGTGGTCCAGAGAAACCCGGGTTCGGTTCCCGCTAAGGGCGTGTACCTTGGTTGCAGTTTGTCCCCAGCCCTGGTTGGTCGTGCAAGTGGCAGCCACTCGATGTGTCCCTTTCACATCGATGTTTCTCTCTCTCTTCCTCTCTCTCCCTCCCACTCTATCTGAACAAAAAATGAAAAAAAATGTCCTCGGGTGAGGATTTAAAAATAAAATAAAATAAAATGCGAATAATAAAACCCATCGGTCAGAATTACATTCAATTATCATGACATGGAATATTACATTTAAATATTCTAGAAACTACAATTAGCTACTATTTACTTTTTAATTTATACCCTTTCTTTAATTTTTTTTTTTTACATATGCTTTTATTGATTTTCCAGAGAGAAAGGAAAGGCGAGAGAGTTAGAAATATTGATGAGAGAGAAGCACTGATCGGCTGCCTCCTGCAAGCCCCCCAGTAGGGATCGAACAACCCAGGCATGTGCCCTGACTAGGAATCCAAACAGGACCTCTCAGTCGATGAGAGGATGCTCAATCCACTGATCCACATCAGTCAGGTTAATTTATACCCTTTTAAACAAACACATATCCCAACCTTTTTGCACCAACCACCATAATCCAAGGGTTAGACACTCAATGCATGTTTGTTGAATAAACCTAAGATGAGGAAGAAATGTAGAGATAATAAAAACGAAAGCTAACACTTTCTAAGAAATTCTTATGTATTTGACATTTTGAGAACAAACATGTAAGCACTATGAGGGAAAATAGGACTACCTAAACTAGTCTCTATAATGTATCTGCTTT
Organism: Tadarida brasiliensis; assembly: GCA_030848825.1. Taxonomy (NCBI): domain Eukaryota; kingdom Metazoa; phylum Chordata; class Mammalia; order Chiroptera; family Molossidae; genus Tadarida; species Tadarida brasiliensis. The sequence continues at coordinate 40,199,636 of CM061272.1, read as the reverse complement.
ACAAGCAATTGTACAGAAAACACCTATAACTGTCAATGAAACTACTTTGAGCTGTAATTTCTTGTACAGAAACTAAAGAATAAAAATGCTTAAAAGGGGCAGAATGGGACAGAAAGAAATTTGGGTACATCCATAAAACCAATAGAAGAAATATATAACTCTAATAAATGACAGAGAAAAAGATTTATTCATTGAGAAAATTATAAAAAAATTCTTACCTGCTGCATATGCCTACTAGTTCGTTTCTGAGGCTGAAAAATGAGCCAGGTGTATAAGACTGGATCAATATTAACTGCTAGTCCTTGTACACTACAAAGAAGTACGGCACCTAAAAAGCAAGATTTAAAAATTGTTATAATTACTCATAAAAAATAAAAAGCTTGACATCACTTCACACCAATTAGGATAGCTATGATTTAAAAGACAAACAGCAAGTGGTGACAAATCCTCATACATTGCTGGAGGGAATGTAAAAATGGTGCAAATACCTTGAGAAACATTTTGACACTTCCTCAAAAAGCAAAACACACAGTTAGAATATGATGCAACAATTCTATTCCCAGATATATACCAAGAGAACTCAAATCATATTTCCATGCAAAAACTTGCACAGAAATTTTCATAGCAGCGCTATTCATAATAGTTTAAAAAGTGGAAACAACACAAATGTCCATGGATTGTTGAATGCATAAACAAAATGTGGCATAGTCATACAATGGAAAAGTATCTATCTATAAACATGAATGAAATACTGATACATGTTACAACATAGATAAACCTAGAAAACAATGAAAGAAGCCAGTCACAGAAATCCACATATTGTATGATCCCATTCACATGAAATGACCAGAAACGGCAAAACCTTAGAGAAAGAAAGGTTAGTGGATGCCAGAAACAAGGGGAAGGAAGAACGAGAAATAACTGCTATAGATACACGGTTCTTCTGGGAGTAATGAAAATGCTCTGGAATTAGAAAATGGTGATTGTTGTACAACCTTGTAAAGACAGGATGGAGTAAAGTAGGTTTACAGTTGTTCATATAGAAAATACTACAATAATTATAAATAATAATACAAGAATAAACTTAATGCTTCCCATACCCACAACTTTTGCCCCACCCTGTATGCTAAAAATCACTTAATTATACACTTTAAGGAATTTTATGGCATGTGAATTGTCTCAAAAGCGCCTTTGTCTTGGACAGGCACAGCAGCAGCCTACCAGCAGGTCCAAAGGGGCCTTTGAAGCTGAAAGGTGTCGCGTGAAAGAAGAAAAAGAAGGACAAAGACAAGGTGAAACCCCTGGAAGCCACAGGAACGAGAAAGAGGAGCAGTGTGGCCTGGACAAGCAGACCCAGGCCCAGGTCGCCTTCAAGAAGATGCAAGAGAAGCAGCAAATGGAAAGGATCCTGAAGAAAGCCTCCAAAACCCACAAGCAAAGAATGAAGGACTTCAACAGGCCCCTGGAAACACTCACAGAGCACTGTGACATTCCCAAAGTCAGCTGGAGAGAGCCTCCTGCTCCAGGTAGGGAGTGGCAACAGAGGGAAACTGAAGGCCAGGTAGGGGTTATGTTTGGTGCCTTTGGCATTTTTTAGAAACATCCTTTTACACACACCCTTGCGTCTTCTGCAGAGACAGTGCTTTTCAAAGGAGTATGCTCTCATTCTGGAACTTGATTAAAGACTATTCTTTTACTCTATTTTAATTTCTCAGAACCACATTGAAGATGAACATTTTTAGTTTAGACTGGAATACTATTGAGCGTATATCCAAAGATTAAGGTTACTTCTGTGTAAGTGCCATGGAAGTGTTTTTACACCCAAGATACACGTAACTCATTTTGACATCCAGCTAGCTACCTTTGCCTGGATGAAACTGCCTCCAGAGGAGAAGCTGCAATGTGCAGCCACCTGACTAGGGAGAATAACTGCCCAGGGCAAAGATGAAATGAACACCTTGCCCCTTTCTGAGCTGAGCTGGTGGCTGGCATGCAGCCTGTTCCCCCAATATCCCCATTCAGACAAGTCAGGGGGGTGCTGCCATGGCAAACATCGCCAGTCAAGCACCATGCTCTTTTTTTTTTTTTAATTTTTTTTTTCTTTATTGATTAGAGAGGAAGGGAGAGGGAGAGAGAGATAGAAACATCGATGAGAGAGAACATCGACTGGCCGCCTCCTGCATGTCCCCCACTGGAGATCGGGCCCACAACCTGGGCATGTGTCCTGACCGGGAATCGAACCGGCGACCTCTTGGTGCATGGGTCGATGCTCAACCACTGAGCCACACTAGTCAGACAAGCACCATGCTCTTTTAATGGAACCCAGACACTGCCTGCCTCACTACCCTCACCCCCGGGCTCCAGGCAGCCCCCAGTGTTTATTCAGAGTTTGGCACATACACAGAACCTGTTTGGCATTCCTGACCTAAAGACACCTCAGGGTGATGGGATCAGGACCGAACCCCAGCACAGAGAGACATGGGTGCAGTCCAAGGAGAGGGCCTAGGTTCCAGTGCTAGAGAGCCAGGGTCTTTGAGGCCCTGTGTATCCCCACCACATGAAGACCAGACTGCATATGCTACTGGAAGAAACAGTTTATTGACATAGAGCTGAAAAAACAATAAATTCAGAAGAGAAAAAAATCTAAGTGTTGGCTTTGCAGCTGTCATATATGAACTGCAGAATAAAGCAAAACCAGTTATTAAATTTTAAAAAGTTTTTTAAAGTACATTTCTCTTTAAAAACAAAAATAGTAAGCTTAATATATTTAGGCAAACACCAATTTCTATATTGGCCATGAGAATGGAATATTATCTCCCTTTTTTGTTTATCTTATAAAACTAATTCAGGATGTGAAAGGAAGCATTATTATAACCACTCAATAAATCATTGTAAATTACAGCTTTAACTCTCCAGAAGCAAAGAAAGAGAGCTGCCTAGATGAAATGCAGGCTAACATTCTGACATAATACACGAAGCTGAAGTGTAACAAGTTGTAATTCAATCCTACCAGCTGAAATATTTTTGTCCCTCCCTGATAAAAAGAAACTCATATATAACTTAACTAAAGCAAGATACCCCATTTTAAATTTGTGTGCAGCTTATATATATATATATTTATAAATAAGTTTAAACATTTCTCTATATAATTTTGATAAAATATTAGCTCTACAAGGACATATGGAATATGAAGGAAGGAGTATTTGTCAGTTTTTCCCTGAACTATATCTCCAGCATCTAGAATAGTACCTGCCACAAGGTAGAGGCTGAAAATAAAGTCAGGATAAATGGTAAATAGGTTCTCAGGATAGCAGGGGAAAGCGCATTTGTTCTAAAATATTGCAGATTAGTTGAACAATTGTATTAGTAAAGTTAGCATTGATACCGAGTCCGATTAGAAGTGCAGCACACAGAGATGGAAATAGGATAGAGGACAGGAAGCAAGAAAAAGAGAAATTTCCCCCTTTTTTAAAAGCTTTGCACAGAATTTTCAAATAAGCAAAATTTGCCATGTATACTCCTGTTATACCTTACAGTGCTACTTCTTCCAGGGACCCAGAATAAGTACAGACTCTCAGGCAGCATGCTGAAACAACATAAGTACCAGTGCATGTGCTGATGAGTAAGGGTTCACTCAAATATATGTCAGGAAGGAATGATAGGAGAAACCAAATACAAGATAAATGCAAAAGGGGACTCATAATCAAAGTCAATCGGAAAATACAATTTAATATACTTTTTTCTGTAATAGAATGCAAATTCCTTACATGGACCTCAATTCTCTATTTCTCAAACATCAGTAGTATACATCATAAGGTTTTAAAATGCTATGTTATATCAAGGGAAATAAAACAAGACTTTCCCAAAATTATATCCAGTTTTCAAACAATTCTAATAACTTGACTACACCTGAGGCTATCACCCCCACAAAGTTACAAAAACATAGTATTATGGTATGCAGACAGAGTTCCATTTGAATAGTGTTTTTGTTTTATAACAACTCATTTTCTCAAAAAAATGTTATTAGGTGAGAAATAGAATTTCCCTTCAAATATGAAAAACTAAAAAAGGCAATAAATAAATAAACAAATAAATAAATAAATAAAAAGTCATAAGGAAGAAAAACATTTTAAAAAATAAGAGCTTTCAATTAAAAAAATTAGTTGAACACATTTGAATAGAGAATTTAAGAAATGTATTTAAATTCAAGAATATATAATTCAATCTTAAAGATTAAAACACTTTTGTAAAATCCATATAGAAAAATGAAATTATAATTAGATTTAAATTATTATGAACTGCTTTCTATCACACAAGCCCACTGTAATATAAATTTATAATTAATACTACAAAGTTATAAAAGACAACACAAATAATATATGATTGCCCTAGCCAGTTTAGCTCAGCAGTTAGAGCATCAGACTGTGGACAAAAGAGTCCTGAGTTCGATTCCAGTCAAAGGTACGGACCTCATTTGTGGTTAGATCCCTGGCCCTGGTCAGGGTCTTGAGGGAGGCAGCCAATCAATGTGTCTCTCTCACATCCATGTTTTTCTCTCTCTCCCTCTCTCCCTCCCTTCCTCCCTCCCACTCTATCAGAAAATCAAAGGAAAAATACCCTTGGGTGAGGATTAAAATAATAATAATAATAGTAATAATAATGTATGATTAACAATGAAGAATGTGGTCCACCAAAAGAAGGAACTACAACATGAAAGAAAACATTAGAATCCAGAAGACAAAGGATCCAGCACAGGAGGAAAGTGATGGGACTCCCCAAGATGACAACAGTGAATTAGTGACAGGTACATAGAAAACTTAGTAACAACAAACACAAGTATTAAATACAGGAAAAAAAAATGTTAAAAAGGCAAGGATAACCAATTATAGGATACAATATGACTGTGACATAAATAATATTTGTAGATAGAACTATGTAAATTCTTAAAAAATACATGAATTATTTGATTAATTACACGATATAACAGTATTGGAAGCATGGCTATATAAGAGGAATGTATGATGGGTGCTAAAGAGGATGAAAGTTGGCCAATTATTATTTCCCACAGTAAGACTTCAAATAAATAATGCTCTAAAATAAACAATTAAGAAAGAGGAACAAACGCCATGGTATTTATTTAAAAATACATAAGTAAACACCAAAATAAGTACTGAAAAGAGTTGCAACTAGTTACCTTTTGAAAAGGGAACACTAAAAAACAGGTACACTTGCCATGAGAAAAAACTAGGAAGAAGAGAAATAGAGGTAGAGGAGCCTTAGATTTTCTTGCTGAGTAACATCCCGCTAGCCACCAGCAAAAAGCAAAATTAAATTTTCTTTGAAAAAGACTCTTGTTCATTGTCATGTAACAGCCACAAATTAATATCTGTGAATAGTTCCCTTAACAAAAAATGAGCAAGCACTGCAAAAGGCAAGCCATTGTGAGAGAGAGCAAAAAAATCAACAAACAACATATTTAGACCTTCAAGTACTGGAGATATCTGAATACAGAACATGAAACAGCTATGTTTAAAATACAAAAGCATGGCATCATGAAGAGGAGCAAACAATGAGAAAGTATCGAACAACATTTTTTAAAGAAAAATGGAAATTACAGAAATGACTGATTTAATTGTTGAAGTAAAAAACTCCCTAGACAGATTAAACAGCAGATTAAATATAGTTGAAGAAAAACTTGGTGAAATGCAAGAAACACAATAAGATAATTTAAAATGCATCTGAGATTTAAAACAACGAAAGAAAACTAGTAAAATGAGGTTAAGAGACATGAGGACTCAGTAGGAAGACCAAACATATGTCTAACTAGACTTCAAAGGGAGGTAACTAAAGAATGGATAAAAGGCAATATTCTTAAAAAGAGAACAGCTGAGAATTTTACAATACTGTTGAAAGATAGTAAGCCTCAAACCCAAGAAGCCCAATGACTCCAAATTGGATAATTAAAAATAAACCTATAGTCCTGGCCGGCGTGGCTCAGTAGTTAGAGCACTGGCCTGCACACTGGAAGGTTGTGGGTTCAATTCCAGGTCAAGGGTATGTATCTGGGTTACTGGTTGGATCCCCGCCCCAATAGGGGCTTGTGTGGGAGGCAACCAATCCATGTGTCACTCTTACATGGAAGTTTCTCCCTCTCCTACTCTCCCTTCCCTTCCACTCTCTCTAAAAAAAAAAAAAATCAATGAGGATTAATAAAATAAATAAAATAAACCTAAAAGAAGCTACAAAACACTGAAGAGAAGAAGATCTGAAAAGCACATCCAATTAAAAAAAATCCTATAAGGAATAAAAAAGCAAATAAATTGATAATCAACTTCTTAGCAAGGAGTCAATGATATTCATTACATGATTTTACTTCAAAATTTACATTTATGCTATATATATTCTTTTGAATCTATCAATGTTATATTTAAAAGATGATAATGGAAAAAAATTAAATTGATTTTTAAAAATAAATATATCATGGTAAATTTTATTCTAATATTACCCATCTCCACTATTAAGACACATATAAACATTTATATGATAAAAAATACACAAAAGTCCTATATAAACAAATCAGAATATAGTTTTTAAATTATGCAAACAGCTAAAGAAAAAGCAAATTAAGAAATTACAGACATTCTCCATAGTAGACAAGTCATTTTAAAAGTCTTTTCAGATATGCCAAAAACTAAATGTGTCGAGTAAATTTTTAAAAATTTTCTCAATACGTTATTAGCACACCTTTTAAATTAGAATCTTAGAGAAAGGAAAAGAAAAACAATTGTGACAATATTTTCACAAATAAACTTGAAAGTCTTGAAAGTCTCCTTTATTTTATTATAATGAACAAGTTAAAAAGTATGTTACCAGTAAATGTTCATATAAGTTATATATTTATATTATACCAAAAAATGACTAAATGACTCAGCCAACTTTGAACTTTATGAATGTTAAACAGGTGACAAAATAGAATAATCTATTAATTTAACATCAATTTAGTTGAAATTATATTTAGAGATAATTTTCTTTTAAATCTAAAGGGATATTTTCCTATTATACTCAATTTACAAGACATAACCTTTAAAAGAAAACACAAAAGCTCTGACATATAAGTGTGTAAACAATTCGTCTGATACTGGGTTGACTCAGAACAGATCCCCCATAAATCACTAAAATTTGGCAATATATTATTCTGTTTAATTTTAGCCTGAGAGACAACTAATGAGAAAAGTGTGCTTTACTTCTCTGCTTACTGCCAAAATGGTTCCACAATCCACTCAGGCTTCACTGATTAGTTAAAGTCAAGACACCACAGTCATTTTCAGTTACATCCTAAAAGCTCAAAAATTAGAACTGAAATAAGGGACAGAGAACAAAGTTGCAGAGCATTAAAATTACACATGCATTCTTCTTGTCAGCTATAGAAATCTTGTCAACCAATGATATTGTTTTGTAAAATACCAAGTTTTAAACAATAAATAGTACCTGGCATTTTATCTTGAACCAATTAATGAGACAAAAAACACAGACATATTCATCTTTATCTAAGTTTAAAACTCACTATTTTTCTATTATGCAGCTATAGCAAAGTAAGAACTTTTTTACATTTGTATAGCTCTTAAGAAAGTATTTGATAATCTCACTTTTAAGAATAATTGCAGTTAAGTAAACAAAAAAGGAAGAATCAATACTTCAGAAACAAGGGTGGGTAATAAAGGCAAGATAGAGTAATCACAGTCTAAGAAATGACAGAGCAGGTATGAGCTACCAACTTTATCCAAGGTAATTGTCAAATTTAGTATAAATGAATCATAAGACTTTTAGGTATGTGTATATGGCAGCTCATGTTACTTATTAACAATTAATTCTCCTTCCCTTAAGATACAAAGAATCACAAGAGAACTCAATTCCATCATAACACTAAGAACAAGCCATGCAACCTATTAAAGCTTTTCAACATTCATCAGACAGCACAGTTCACAAAGAAACCTAATGAACAAAAATCATAAAAGTGAAAGGCCTGTTATAGGAATAAAAGGAATAAGTAGCACCTTTCATTCTTGGCACAGCAGCAGGAGAAGAAAGCTGATAAGAAGAAAACAAATGAATTTTTAACAAATGTTTAAATGTTGGGGGCTGCCATGACAGTTGAGAATCTCTGAAAACCCTAGACACAGGGGAATCCACCCACGTGCCATCACTTTTCAACAAGCCTCCAACAAATGCTTTTAAGGCTGATGAGTGGGACAGGACTGAAGATGAGAAAGATCCCACCAAGATGCAGGTCTGTGGAGCGTAATAAAGTCTGAGTGCAAAGAACTGAAAGAAATCGCATAGGCACTCTGAACTTTTCAGTGAGCATCAAACAGGGCAATCTATGACTAGGAGAAGAGAAAAGGCACTAAAAGAGATCCCTATATAAGGATAGGTGAACAAGGCTTGCTGAAGTCTGAGGGTAGGTCAGGAGAACTGAGAGAAAATCACAAACCATACTAAAAGAAAGATTCTGATCCTGCTCTCAAAAACTGTGAAGCTTGCAGTAAACGTAATGTAAGTAAAGCAAGAACCAGACCCAGCCAAACCATAGAACAGAAAGCTAAAACCAGATCCAATGCAACTACACCAGTAACATGACAAAAAGAGGCTTGTCTTTTTATAGACATAAACGTTATTTAACTAGGCTACACTATTCTTTGTACACGCAATGTTTGCCATTTAATTTTTAAAACTATGAAACACACAGTACAACAAGAAATGACTCACTATCAAAAGTGAAAACAGTCAAGAGTACCAGTCCCAAAGGCAGAGGGCGCAATAACCAAACAGGGAAATTAAAACAACTAAGATATTTTAAAGAACATAGTGAAAACATGCATGAACTGAAGGGTAATTGCAGCAGACAGACTAAAAAAATACAAAAAAGAGCAAAATGGGAATATTAGAATTTAAAAAATACAATATCAAAGGTGAAAAATTCTTTCAAAAATTCTTTCCAAAACTGATGAATGGTATCAACTGACAGACTGAAAGCTTAGCAAACCCCAAGAATAAGTAAAAGGAAAACCATATATCTAGACACATTATGATCAAATTGAAAAACACCAAAGAGAAAAAAATACTGAAATCACTCCAAGGGAAAAAAAAAAAAGACAATACATATAAGGTTACCATGAGACGGATAACTTCTCGTAAGAAATAATGGTGGCCAGACATAATGGAATGACATTTTTTAGAATGCTGAAAAAAAGAAAAGACTACCTAGATTTGTATACCCATTGAAAATATCCTTTAAAAATTGAGAGAAAATAAGAGTAAAACAACAAAAGTAATTTGCCTCCAAAGACTTGCACTACTAGAAATTATTAGTAAAATGTTTTAGGCTAAAAGAAAATTATAGCAGATAGAACCTCAATTCTAGAAAATAAATGAAGGATACCATAAAGAGTAAATATGTTGGTATATAAAGAGAAACTCTTTAAAATATTGTTTATTTATTTATTTATTTATTTACTTATTTATTTATACAGTTACAATTATATACACATAGACCTCTTTAAGTCTCTTTAAAAACACTCTTGACCGTTTATGGTAGAAATAATAACAATGCAATGTGGGGTTCACACTGCACACAGAGGTAAAATGAGCAGAGAACAGGATGGTGGTAACTGGAAGTACAATCATGTAATAAGGCATTCATTTTATTTTTCAGCTTACAGTAGATTCCTTCACTGTCCTCTGATTGGTCAATGTTCCTATCAAGCTCAATTCAAATCAAATTAAAAATATTTAATAAATATTTATGCACATATATACTTTTTTTGTTCCATTTCTCCAAATTCTCTAAACATCCTTTGATTCAAATTAGCCGTTAAGACTTCCTACACTGACTTTCCATTCTCTGGCCAACTGCAATACTAAGTACTATAGAGTTCATTTTAGCCACTGACTCAATTCAAATTTCTCAGATGACACCAGGATGGCAGAGGAGGTTACGAGTGTTTCAAGAAACTACAGAATGTGTGAAATAGTAACACATTCTACTGCTTTACAACATTAAGCAGCCATCTGTGTTCTTGGTCATGTTCAAGGGGAGTCAATGCACCCTGGTTGCGTGTTTCTCTACAGTCCAGTGCAGGCACAGAGAAAGCAGAAGAATTGGATGTTATCAAGACTATTTATGTTTCTTTTTTTTTTTTCCCCTGCTGTTATTTTCCTTTTTTCTCCCTAGTACAAATTTAAGTTAATAATTGGTCTCCTTCTATCTGATGACTCATGTGTCTTAATTCTTAACTGGCACAGAATGCATAAGTAAGATTTAGTGGTAACTTCAAACCAGAAGTGCCAGAAAGTAATACTTTGTAATGTTTCAAAGTTTTGTTCTCCAACTCGATGTTCATAATGACAAAATGCTAACGCCGTAAAAGTAATTATAGACAGCTTTGACAATAAAAAGCTCAGAACTTCTAAATGATAAAAGATACCATAAATAAAATTAAAGACAGAAGTCAAACTAGTAGAAAATATTAGAAAATACATAACAAAGATAATATTCATGACATAGGAAGACCTCCTAAAAATTACAGAGAAAAAGATACTTAACCAAACAGAAAAATGGGCAAAGAATATAAATCACAAAATAAATAGAACTGGCCTTCACTAACAGCCAAAAAAATTCAAGGTTAAACAATGAGATAATTTTTCAATGACAGATTAGCAAAAGTTTAAATGAATGAAATTCTATTACTGATAAAGCTCTGAAGGATAGAGCACACTCAAGCTCTGCTGAAAGAAATGGAAATTGGTACAGTCTTTTTGAAGGCCATTTTGGAATTACCCATTAAACTTTTAAATGTACATACTTACTGATTAAGCTATTTTAGTTCTTAGAATCCTACAATAATACCTGTTGATGCTTTCTTAAATCTATATGCACCAAGATGTTCATCTGTAGGTTTACAGTAACAAAAATATGTAAATAACATCAATATCTAGAATTAAATTATGATAATTTATTTAAAGGAACACCATTCAGCCAGCTATTAAATGATGAAGCATAGATGCACAGATGTATGTAATGGCGCATAAGTAAGTACAAAATACTACATTTAAAGTGGAAACACACACACACACACACACACACACACACACACACACACACAGAGAGAGAGAAAGTGCAGACACAAGAGTATTTCACAGAAATTTCAGGTATTATGTATGTATATGTGTATATATATGTATTTAAACATAAGATATGCTTATATATAATAAGATATACATATATTTAAAGATAAAATAGTGACATGTCTGAGTGTATGTGGATGAATGCACAAGGGATATATGTACTACAGAAAAAGATGAACTGCAAGTATACAAACCATGCTGTATACAAACAAAGGTAGAACAAACATATAACTTCATAATTTAAAGATAATATATTGCTATATTATTTATACTCTAAAACCCAGAAACTACATCATTTTTTATGATCAATTTTCAATTTCAATGAAAACTGTGGTTCATGGAAGAAACAAAAGCAAAATCTTGATTCACAACAAGTAAAAATAATTTAAAAATTATCAGATCTCATAAAAGTCTCTCTTTTATTTATCTTCAATTTGTCACTAGAATAAGAATCTTCAGTCACCCACAGTAAAGATTATTTAGTTTTTAAATTCTATGGACTAGTAAAGGTTGAAGAAGATTCTTTCAAAATCATAATATTCAACAGACTAACTAGAAGACAGAGTATACATTTTGATTTAATTATGAAATCCTTGAATATTAAAATTTTTATTAATAATAATAAATCTTAACTTGGAAATTAAAAGCAATGTTTTTTTGATCAAGACCAGACAAGCATGTATTTTCTGATAGTTAACATCAATACTTCTCATTTCATCTAGGATCTCATGGCATAAATCAGAGAGGAGATTTCTAGCATTCTTAAGTAAGGATACTGTCTGCCATTAGTCATCTTTCTCCAGCCAAGTAATTTCTTTCAACTTTTCAGAAATTAGGGCAACTATTTTAATATAAGAACCCCTGGATCACCATTTCTAGACAGAAACAAAAATATTTAGAAAATTGCTCTCCTGCAAGTATCAAACCAAGTAAACAAACAAAAATCCCCAATATATATGATTTTTCACTAAGCAGCCTGAAACTAAAATGATTTTCTTTCCCTAAATTGGATTGCCTTTTGGGGAAAATCAAAACAAACAAACAAACTCATGGCTGAGGCAAAAAAATAAATCTGAATATTTAATTTAGCCAACCTATTATTTTCAAAAAATACTAGAGCGCTTGATGATTATCTAGAATCTTATTCTAGTTACACCATATACAACACCATAAAGAATAGCAGGTCTTGCCCTGGCCGGTTTGGCTCAGCGGTTAGAGTGTCGGCCTGTGGACCAGAGAGTCATGGGTTCAGTTCCCGCTAAGGGCATGTACCTCGGTTGCAGTTTGTCCCCAGCCCCGGATGGCGTCATGTGGGTGGCAACCACTCAGTGTGTCTCTCTCACATCGATGTTTCTCTCTCTCTTCCTCTCTCCTTCCCCCTCTGTCTGAGGATAAATGCAGAAGTGTCCTCAGGTGAGGATAAAAAAAAAAAAAAAAAGAATAGCAGGTCTCTGAAACATGCAAATGCTTTATTCTACCTGACCCTGTTTTTACATCTTTCCTCTGTAACACAGGCATAAAACACTATAAGATACATGTAAATTTGAAGAGCAGGCAACAGCAAGCCTTACACAGAGCTCTCAAGTTTACAAAGCTGATATGTATATGAGGATTAGTTGATAAAGTAGAGGCTTTAAAATTCAGAGTTCTGATTTCTGAACAGCATTCCAGTATTAAATAAATCAAATTCATGGTTGCAACCGTTAAAAGAGTAAGTCATTACCACTCCTGGATTTCCAACTCGACTAGAGTCTTCTGGAACATCAAAGATTAATATGGAGCAAGTATATAAAATAAAAGAAAACTTAATGAATCACTGCTATAGCTATCAAAATCAATCACAATTATAAAGCATATTAATTTCATACTAACTTATTACTTTAAAAATAATGGAGCTCTGAGTGCTATTTGATTTAAAACAGTGTTAAAGTTTGTCAAATTTATTTAATTCTGAAACCCCTACACAAACCATTTAAAAGGTTAAATCCAAACACTAGCAAGGATATGGTGTAACTGATAGTCTAACACAGGCTTCACCGAATCGACAGGCTATGAGACAATTTTGTAAAATTTTTTAGTAAATATTTTGTAACACAACTATGCCATTTTTACATATTGTCTTTGGCTAATTTTGCATTAAAACAGGAGAAGTGAGTAATTGTTATAGAGGTTATATGGCCCACAAGCCTAAATAAAATAAGTACTATATGGCCCCTTAAGAAAGAGCTTGTTGACCCCCGGTAACACATTGCTGTTAGTTTAAATTAATATAATAGTTTTGCATATGATTTTGGTAATAAAAAGTTATCACATTTAACTAATTAATTCCATTTTAAGAAATCTATGCTAAGGGAAAAGGTATTGTCTATATTAAGAATTTAAGCCTGGCAGGTGGCTGAGTTGGGTGGAGTGTTGTCCTGTGCACCAAAAGGTTGCAGGTTCGATTCTCAGTCAGGGTACATACCTAGACTTCAGGTTCAATGCCTGGTTGGAATGCATGTGGGAAGCAACCGATGGATGTTTCTCTCTCACATCCATGTCTGTCTCTCTCTCTCTGAAATCAATAAAAACATATCCTTGAGTGAAGATACTCTTTAAAAAAGAATTTAAGAGCTCTGGCCCAATAGCTCACTTGGTTAGAGTGCTGTCCCCATAGCCCAAGGTTGAGGGTTCAATCCCCAATAAGGGCACATACAAGAATAAAGCAATGTACAACTCAACAAAATGAAGACAGAGAACCCAATTAAAAAATGGGCAGAGGAACTAAATAGACACCTCTCCAAACAGGACATACAAATGGCTAAGAGACATATGAAGAAATGCTCAACATCACTAATCATCAGAGAGATGCAAATTAAAACAACTATGAGGTATCATCTCACACCTGTCAGAATGGCCGCCATCAACAAATCATCAAACAAGTGTTGGCGAGGGTGTGGAGTAAAGGGGACTCTAGTACACTGCTGGTGGGAATGCAGACTGGTGCAGCCACTATGGAAAACACTATGGTGTTACCTCAAAAAATTAAAAATTGAATTGCCATTTGACCCAGTGATCCCACTTCTAGGAATATACCCTAAGAAACCTGAAACACCAATCAGAAAGAATATATGTAACCCCATGTTCATAGCAGCACTATTTACAATAGCTAAGATCTGGAAACAGCCCAAGTGTCCATCAGTGGACGAATGGATAAAAAAGCTGTGGTAGATATACACAATGGAATACTGTGCAGCTGTAAGAAAGAAAGATCTCTTATCCTTTGAGACGACAAGGAGGGACCTCGAGAGTATTATCCTAAGCGAAACAAGCCAAGCAGAGAAAGACAAATATCACATGATCTCACTTATTTGTGGAATATAATGAACATAACAGTCTGAAGAACAGAGTAGACCCAGAGACGTGGAATTAGGGTACAGACTGACAACCCTCAGAACAGGGAGGGGGGGGCAGAGAGGAGATAAACCACAGAACTTATATGCATGTACGCATAACTGATGGACATGGACAACAAAGCTGGGGATGGGGTTGTAGGGGATGGGGAGGAGGGTGTCAATGGGGAAAAAAGGAGAAACATCTGCAACAAAAATAAATTAAAAAAAAAAAAGCAATGAATGCATAAATAAGTGGAACAAAAAATCTCAATCTCTCTCTCTCTCTCTCCCCCCCCTCCTCTCTAAAAAAAAAATCAATAAATAAAAAATTTTTCAAAAAGAATGTAACACAGTTATTTTTAATAGAAAATATCTGAAATGATCTAAATCTCCAAAAATGAGGGCTGGTTAAGAAAACTTTGATGTATATAAGTGACAAAATATTTTAATTTTTAAATAATATAATAATCTTTAAAATGGTGTTATGAAGCCAGGGAAAATTCTTATGACAAACAAAAATTCTAAATATAATTTAATAAAAGATAAAATAAATAGCAGGGGAACAATTTTACATATGTTCTTCTAATCCATTTCCTAGCCTGGGTTTCAATATTCCAATGTGATACTACTTCATGTATGCTGTTTGGGTTATGCCTTTTATCTGATTATATAATACAGGATAATTGGTGATGTTTGTATAGTCAACAAAAAAGTAGGAAGAAGAAAATATTCTTAATTAATATTGACAATTTGCTGTAGATGAGACACCTAATATTTAAGGATTTAAACCCCAGTTTTTCAACATATATGTCTACACTGTAGCCACATGAAGCTGGTCTCCAGGAACAAGTGTATTTTTTAAAAACACAATCATCATCACATTCTGTATACAAATTTTCTTTAATATCTTATGATGAGCCTTTTCCTGTGTCATTTTTGGTGGATAGCTATTCCTTTCCCCTGTCTCAGATATCTCCATTTGAACTTAAATTGTCTCTTATTCCAGTAATTGCAATGGTGACCAGCTCTACTTGGGTTCCTACCAATTCCATACAGGGCAAACTGACAAAGCCTAGACTTGTGCCCATCCAACATGTCTCTTGTTTCTGCCCTGGGGCCCCACAGCTCTCTCCAAGGTATGGAAGAGTGCAGTACCTCACTCAGTGCCCACTAATACATGCACAAGCTGGAACTGCAGCAAAGTTAGTGCCCTGAGGAGTGGAACCTTGACCAATGTTCCTTCCTTCCCAGAAAGAAGTATCCTGGGAAGAAGTGGTGGCCAACTAGATGATACATATCTATACAGCTCTCCCTCCTGTCCTGACTCATAACCTTAATCTTGGGACTTAATCCATAACTATGATCCCTAATAATAGTAGTACATAAGCCTCTTCTCTTAGGCTCTGCTTTCTGAGTAACCCACAACCTCTTCTATTGTTTTCTCCAGTAAAAGCAACTCCAGTTCCCTTTGGGGAATTATCACACCCCTCCCCTAAAATTACATAGTTTACTGAGATTATCAATCTAGATATTCTATACTCTCCTTCCCAAAGGATATACATGTGACTGAAACCAGACACCTTAAATTGAATTCAAATTATCTATTTAAATTTATTTCTATTTCATTTTACTTCATGCATACAATTTGGCCAACATAACCCATTCACTCTCCTTCCCTTTCTTCAATTCTTTAGCTATCATTTGTAGACCTAATAGTATTCTCCAGATGTTCAGGAGTCATGTGGAGATGGAGTAGAAAAGAGAAAGAATAATAAATAATCACACAAATGGGAGAAAACAACCAGACTATAGAAAAATTCGAAATATATGTCTCAAAATAAGAGAGAAAGCTACATAGTACAAGTGATTTCTGAGTGGGGTTCTAAAGGAGTAGTTTTTGTAACTAGACAAGAAGCAGTAAGGGTCATTCCAGAAATAGACAACTGTGCAAAACCATGTATAACACAGAGTATGGTATATTTAGGAATATACAAGTAGCTTAAAAGGCTTGAGCTGAAGATATGTAGAGTATGTAACTAGATCATTAATGCCCATTCTAAGGAATTAATATTTTATTCTACAATTTTCAATCTGGAGGGAATGAAATCTCAAATGTGCATTTCAGAAATAGCAAAATGAGTGGAACATGAACTGAGGGGTTGGAAGCAAAACAGGTAAACAATGCTATTTGGTACCACTACTTTTACAATTAATCAGGCATTCAGGATATAAACCACAAAGGCATAACCTTTGAGAGTTAAAAAGAACATTTTATAACTAAATAGGTGTAAGATATAAAATAACATTTTATAACTAAATAAATTTAAAATAGATGTAACTGGCTCAGTGTCTTGAGCCACTGAAAGGATACAACAGGTACGATTACTGATTAAATGGACTACAAACAATAAGGAATGGGATTGAAGAGAAGGAAGACAGTAATTTGGGAAATGGGAAATTTGGGGTGTCCGTGGGACATCAAAGTAAAGGTATTTGTTTATTGTCAAAAGATACTGGCTAACATTTTTTTGTGAGATTCCTGGGGCTCAAATTGTAATTGAACTATAGGGAAGGAAGGAGTTATATTAATCAAAGTATAACCATAAGAAAAACAAAAACAGAAAAAATGTAATAATGATAATATAATAAACAATGAAAATAATTCAGATAGATAGGTAGGTAGACAGACAGACAGACAGACAGACAGACAGACAGACAGATAGATAGATAGATAGATAGATAGAATGAACAAACTGTGGCCAAATAATAATAATAACAACAACCTAAGGACTATGCTCATCAGGAAATTAGATGGTTATGGGCAGAACAGCAAAAGAAAGATACATTTGAAAAGAAATTTTTAAAAAGGTCAGGAGGATAGAATCAAGATATAAAAAAAAAAAAAAAAAAAATCAAGACACAGCATATCTCTTTTTCTTCTGTATTTTCAAGAGAATGATCCAAAGCACCAAATGCTGGTCAAATCAAGCTTTCAAAAACATTTGATTTTGTGTATAAAACAATAGTTTTTTAACTGTGAAGTTTTATTCCCATTGATCCTCTTTCCTCTAAGTTGGTCTCATTGTTCTCAGTTCATTTATAAATAGTGGCAAAAGGTCACAATAAGGTTCAGGATTATAACCTATTCACTTGGGAAAAAAATGGTACCTTCTTTTCCCCAATAATTTCAACAGAAGTCTTACAAATAAATATCCTTGGAATGGCTTGGTTCATATGATCATCCCCAAATCAGTCACTTTAATAAAGGAACAAACCATGATTTCCAGGCATGTGTCACATGTTTTACTTTGTTTTTTTAAAGTATTTTTTATTGATTGATTTAAGAGAAAGAGAGATAGAAACATCAATGAGAGAGAACACTGACTGGCTACCTCCTTCATGCCCGCCACTGGGGACTGGGCCCACAATCTGGGCACATGTCCTGACCAAGAATCGAACCGGTGACCTCTTGGGGCATGAGTTGATGCTCAACCATTGAGCCACACTGGCTGGGCACATGTGTCACATGTCCAATCCTATAACTATCCTGTGACATCAATCCCACTTGAATCATATGGCTTACAGATATTATCAGATGAGGAGAAAATAAATGCTGAAGAAGCAACAACAAAAATCACACTTCACACCCAGGAGTCAGTATAGTAACTGATCATGATATTGTGATTTTTTAAATAGTTTAATGTAATTCCAAACTTCAATGTTGCAAAAATAGCATGAGAAACTCCAAAATAACCTTCAACCCAGTCCCCCAGTTGTCTAAATTTGGATACAATTGCTTTACATGGAGAGAGGCACATCTGTGTGGAGGTGTGTCTGTGGAGGTTCTTTTGTGCATGTACAGAAACTTTTACTGATCCATCTGAGCATACACCAGATACATGGTGCCCATTTATCTTTAAATATGTCAGTGTATATTTACTAAGAACAAATACATGCTCTTACATGAATACTGTTTATGAACAAATGTGGTGAATACTTTTTTAATCTTTCCTAATATTGAAAAAACTTAAAAAAAAAAAAAAAAGGTGTGCCTCACAAAGTCTCTTAATATTCCTGGAAAGAAGAGATATTTCCATTACAAATAAAAAGAAAATGCAACATCACTAAAATGAAGTAAGTACTGCTCGGTCCATTTCTTTTAAAACATGTGATTTTCATTATTAAGAATTTTTCAGTCCTTGCCAGTTGTCACAGAAGAGATTCAAATTAACTTTAAAAGTTTTCCACTCCCAGATGAATAATAATCAATGTTTACAACCTTTGACAAAGTAAACCAATTGATTATATAGCTACCCTCCCAACCCCCCAGAGTCGGCCAAGTCCAAACAATAGAGTGCCAAAGCACAAATGCTTAACATCCAAGATGGTGATGGTACATGGAAAGATAATATGAATTCTTCACAGGAATCTCAGCAGAGTTAATCTGAATTTGGCATACTCCAAGCCTCATTTTCTCCATTTTGAAGATCAAAGTGTATAGGGGCCAAATATATGGTGAGAGAATATGATCTGACTTTGGCTGGTGGGCACACGATGCAATATAAAGATCATGCATCATAGAATATATACCTAAAACCTACATGATCCTATTAAGCAATGTCACCTGAATAAATTTGATTTAAAAATGAAGTAAAATTAAAAAAATGAAAGAGTTTTGCATCAGGCCAAGATAAAGTAATAGGACCAGATTTAACTTTCCAATGTGAAACAACCAAAATATTGAGAGAATATATGAGACAAAGGTATACAAGAAACTGGAAATCAGGCAACAAATGACTGTGGATCCTGACATATGAAAAACAAATGAAGCGTGCCTACAAGTCCCAGTTTACTGCCTGGAAAGAACTTTCAGGATATAGTGCAGAGAGAGGAACCAAGCAAAGCCCAGCACCAGAAGAGACAGAGCTGAGAAAACAAGAAAATCAGAATGGCTAGAGTTCTCAGGAAAGAGTACCAAAGACAAGAGAGATACAAAAGAGAGAACACCACAGATCTTTAAAGGGTCAAGTAATCAACAGAGGAAAAAAAGAGGAGTGAATATACAAATGACCAATAGGCACATGAAAAGCTGTTCAACATCATTGATCATTAGGGACATACAAATCAAAATCATAAAGAAATTCCACTTCATACCCACTTAGGATGGGTACCCACTCAAAAAAAAAACCCCACAAACAAAATAACAAATGTTGTCAAGCATAAGGAAAAATAAGAACCCTAGTACTTTGCTAGTAGAAATACAAAATGGTTCTGGGGCTGTGGCAACAGTGAGGACCTTCCTCAAAAAGTTTAACATAGACTTAACATATGACCTAACAATTCTACTGCTAGGTATATACCCAAAAGAAAAAAAAAATAGGTACTCAAACCAGTGTGTGTGTGTGTGTGTGTGTGTGTGTGTGTGTGTGTGTGTGTATAGTATATGCATACACAAGTTCACTGCAGCACTATTCACAACTGGCAAAAGGTGGAAACAATATATATAACAGATGAGTGGATATGAAATATTACTTGACTACAATGTAGATGAGCCTTGAAAACATGCTAAGTGAAAGAAGCAAGACCAAAAAAGGTCACCTTATTTAAGTGGGAAATGAAAATAAGAATGGAAACATTCAGAGAAATAGAAGAGAAACCAAAGAAGCAAAGGGAAGAAAGGAAGAGAGTACTCCACTTTGTTAAATATTGCTACCAAGTTAGATAAAATGAAGACTCCTAACTGCCAACTGAATATAACAATATTTAGGTTACTAGTAATTTAATAAAGAGCAGTTTTAATGGACTTGGGGGAGCAAAAGACTGACTGGCGTGAATGTAGAAACAGGACGAGAAGAAATGGAGACAGTGGGTATCACAATTCTTTTGAAAAGTTTTACTGCAAAGAGGGCAAAGAAATGTTGTGGTAGCTGGTAAGGAGAAAGTGGGATCCAAGGAAAATTTTGTTTCATTTTTTGAGATGAGAGAAGGAAAAAAAAAAAAAAAGCAAGGATGTTTAAGGCTGGGGGGAATAATCCAGCAGAAAGGGAAAAGTGAGCAATACAAGTGAATGAGCATTGATTTACTAGAATGATGTCCTTGAGTAGGATGAAGAAAAGGGATCAAGTGAACAAGCTTTAGACATGAACATGACTATTTCATCTACAGTAGCAATTAAGATTACTGAAAGGTAAGAAAAGGTGGTTGTGCAAGTGTATGAGAGTCTCTTCTCATAGCCTCACTCTTTTCAAAGAAATAGAAAGCAAAGTCATTATCCATGAATTGGCTTTTTTTTTTTAATTTATTATTGACAGTATTACTGCTATTCCCCATACCCTCCACCCAGCTACAGCCACACCCCAGGCCTTTCCCACACTACTGTCTGTGTCTGTGAGCTATGCATACATGCATATAAGTTCTTTGGTGAATCTCTTTCTGTCCCTTCCTCATCCCTCCCCTCTGAGATCTGTCATTCTGTTCCCTGCTTCCATGCCTCTGGACCTATTTTGTTTGTCAGCTTATTTTGTTCATTAGATTCCACATGAAATGGCTTTAGAGGAGTGAGAGTGAAGGATGGGAGAAGGTTTAAAGAAAGGATAGAGTGAGAAACAGTGGTTTAAGAACAGTGCTTCTTCCAACTTGAATGTGCTTAGGAAACACAGAATTTTATTAAAATGCAGATTAAACAATTACCTTCAATTCAAATTTGACAAAGGAGGCAAGAGCATAAAATGCAATAAAGACAGTCTCTACAATAAATTGTGTTAAGAAACCTGGACAGAAACATACAAAAAATGAAACTAGACCACCAACTTACAGCATACACAAGAATAACTCAAAATGGATAAAAGACTTAAATGTAAGTTGTGAAACCATAAAAATCCTAGAAGAAAACATAGGCAGCAAAATTTCAGACATCTCACCTAGCAGAATTTTCACTGATACATCGCATAGGGCAAGAGAAGCAAAAGGGAGGGGAGGGGGAGCAAATGGAACTACATCAAACTAAAAAGGTTCTGCACAGCAAAAGAAACCATCAACAAAATGAAAAGGGATCCCAACTGTATGGGAAAATATATTTGCCAGTGATACATCTGATAAGGAGTTAATTTCCAAAATATATAAAGAACTGATACAACTGAATAAGAGGAAGACAAACAGTCCAATTAAAAAATGGGGAAAGGACCTAAACACTTCTCCAAAGAGAACATACAAATGGCCAAGCGACATATGAAAAAATGCTCAACATCACTAATCATAAGAGAGCTGAAAATTAAAACCACAATGAGGTATCACCTCATACCTGCCAGATTGGCTACCATAAACAAATCAACAAATGACAAATGCTGGCAAGGATGTGGAGAAAAGGGAACCCTGGTGCACTGCTGGTAGAAATGCAGCCTGATGCGGCCACTATGGAAAACAATATGAGGTTTCCTCAAAGAATTAAAAATGGAAGTGCCGCACTGGCTGGTTTGGCTCAGTGGTTAGAGTGTCGGCCCGCGAACCAATGAGTCCCGGTTCCAGTCAAGGGCACATATCTCAGTTGTGGTTCATCCCTGGCCCTGGTAGAGGTCATGCGTGAGGCAACCAGTCGATGTGTCCCTCTCACATCAATGTTTCTCTCTCTCTTCCTCTCTCCTACTCTATCTGAAGATAAATGGAAAAATATTCTCGGGTGAGGAATTAAAAAAAAAAATGGAAGTGCCATTTGACCCAGTGATCCCACTTCTAGGAATATATCCTAAGAAGCCTGAAACACCAATCAGAAAGAATATAAATACCCCTATGTTCACAGCAGCACTATTTACAAAAGCTAAGATCCGGAAACAGCCCAAGTGTCCATCAATAGACAAGATGATAAAAAAAAGCAGTGTGGAATACTATGCAGCTATAACAAAAGAAGGACCTTTTACCCTTTGAGACAGCAGAGAGGGACCTGGAGATTATTATGCTATGTGAAATAAGCCAGTCAGAGAAAGACAAGTATCACATGATCTCACACATATGTGGAAATCTAATGAACAAAATAAACTGATGAACAAAATAGATTCAGAGACATGGAAACAGGGATAGACTGTCAAACTTCAGAGGGAAGGCAGAGTGGAGACGGGAAGAGATAAACCTAAGAACTTACATGTATAACCAATGGACACAAACAATAGTGTGGTGAGAGGGGTGGGGAGCAGGAAGGAGGGGGTCAATTAGGGGGAAAAAGAGGGACCTATGTAATACTTTCAACAATAAAAATAAATTTTAAAAATGCAGATTGTGATTCGATAAGATCTAAGTGTGAAACTTGAGATGATGAATTTCTAACAAGCTCCCAGGTGATGCTGATGCTCTGCTCCAAAGTAACCACATTTCAAATAGCAAGGGTATAAGAGAGCAGAGAGGATAAATGGACTAGGAGGAAAGGGGGGTGATTGCCAAGAAGCAGTTAAGACCTTCTTTTAGCATAGTGGTCATGAAATTACAGTGAGATTAGTCACCATGAATATGTTTTTTAATTCAAAGAGCTGTTACCTGGGACAGTAATAATCTCACCTTAAATAGCTATTGTATTATCATTATATCTAAATGCAAAAAAAAAAAAAAAAAGGAACTGACCTGTCATTCTTACAATCTTCTTTTAGGTTGCAAAATAAAAATAATACCACTTTTCATGTGCTGGGCATTATTCTAAACACTTCTTAGGTTTCATATCATTAATTTTAACAACAAACCCAAGGACGTAGGTTATGCATTAAACTCATTTTATAGATGTTAACATTGAGCCCTAGAAAAATAAAGTAACATGTCTAAGATCATAAAAGCAAATAAGTGTAGAAGGTAGGATTCAAAACCAGGTCTATTTGACTATAAAACCATGCTCTTATAACCTTTGTTGTATAGTACCTCTCAAAGAAGCTATATCTATTCTAGTATCCACTAATAGCTTCTTGTAAAATACATAATTCAAGTAAATATCCTATTTTCCTCAAACCCTTTAAGTCCTAAGTATTCTTTCCTCCAATGTATGGTTAAATTTTACTGGAACTTCTTTTAGTTCCTATATCTTAACTTTATTCACATTATTTTCCACCTCTAATACTATGCAGTGGACAGTGATTAGATGTTTATTAGTTATAAAAAAGATTTAAAAACAGTGATAGAACTTTTCCTATTTTAAAATCAGAATAAAGTATGTCCTTTGTATTAACTAAATTTAAAGTCTGTTGTAATTTATGTTTCTTTAAAGCAAATTAGCTGAATTGTGATTCGTAAATGATATCTGCCAATATATAACCAAAAGTCTGTGTTATGTTGTGTTGGTTCAGATGCAGTTTTTCTTGGCACATTTTGAAGCTGTCAGCTTTTTCACAATTAAAGAGAGAGCTTTTCCAACATATGACGATCTTAAGGGAAAGGATGATAATCCCACAGAATAACTTTCCTTTCATTCAAGTAGTCAGTTACTGATGCAGGGGCTTCACCTTCCATATGTTAACCTATCCGAAGAAGATGAGAGTGTGGAAAAAGATGCTAAGACATTTACCTTATGGTTTTAAATAAGAAAAAAGTCTATACACAGATTCTTTTTCCTTTTTTTTCTTTTCCATGTTGATAATACCAATCTTGAAAGCAAATTTATCAAAGATCTACATCTGAAAAAAAATCATGAGCCCTAGTATTTAAGGCTGTCCTGACAAGGATGCTGATTACAACTGCCACAGGAGATTTAACTCTGCTAGCATTTTTACTAAAACTGTTGCTGTTTTTCTTAATACTCTGGTTATAAAGTTCCATATGTTTTGAATAACTGCTTCTAACTCTATTTTCCCTTAATTTTATGTGCCAAATGCAAGGCTTTTCAGAAATGCATGCATGGCATTACAGGAGAAATGCTTGTACTGTAGAATGCCTTTACAATCTCTCTCAAACTTGTTTGTGTGTGATACCATACACAAGAGCTCTCAAAAGTTTCAATAAAATTCTCATTTCAATAATCATGATCTATTAACTTTGAATTACTTATAATCTTAAATATATATGTTCACATATATGCGTATATGTATATATACAGGGGTGGGCAAAAGTAGTTTTACAGTTGTTCGTATGGAAAATAATACAATATTAATAAATAATATTGCAAGAACCTGGCCGGTGTGGCTCCATGGTTGAGCATCAACCCATGCACCAAGAGGTTGCAGGTTTGATTCTCGGTAAGGGCACATACCCAGGTTGTGGGCCAAATCCCCAGTGGGGGGCATACAGGAGGCAGCCAATAGATGTTCTCTCTCATCGATGTTTCTATCTCTCTCTCCCTCTCCCTCTAAAATCAATAAAGAAAAAATAATTTTTTTAATAATACAAGAATCAACTGTTTCACATATGCAAACTGTAAACCTACTTTTGCCCACCCCTGTATACTTCAGGAGAAAATATAAGAGCACTTACTATGTACCTGGCCTGACCAGGATTTACCTACCTCAAAATCACCTAAAGTGATTACTTTAGACACCTAATGATTTGACATCATAAATAGTCTCAAAATACAATAAACATGTGTAATGCCACCAGAACCCTTGAAAGACACACTTTACATTAAATGCCCCTCTTTACGCATACTACACTACTAATTGGAGACTTCCTAATTTACGTAAGACCATTCTTACCATATTTCACCTTTATACAGAAACCTGTCCTTGGTTATTCAATAATTAATTCTATCAACATTCTATAGGCACTAAAGATACAAAGAATAATTACAACAGAATCACTGCCCTTATCAATATTTATTTAGCAGAGACACTGAAGTAAACAATTAAGAGTAATGCCCTAGACATGGACAGAGTTTAATCGAAACACAAAGTTGCAGGCTTTGGAGTCAATGGTGTAGTCTGAATCTGGCACTGACACCAACTGTACATGTTCTTGACTTCATCACTTCACTGTAGATTTCTTTACTTTTTTTCCCTTTATATTGAATTTACTGGCATGACACTGGTTAACAAAATTATATAAGTTTCACATGCACAATTATAAAACACATCATCAGTACACTGTATTTGTGTTTACCACTCCAAGTCAAGTACCCTTCCATCACCATTTATTCCTCCTATACCCTCCTCCATTTCACCTCAACCCCTCCTCGCCAGCAATAACCACACTGTGGTCCTTGTCCATGAGTTTCTCTCTCTCTCTCTCTCTCTCTCTGTTGTTTTGTTTTTTTTTTTTTGCTAAATCATGCCAGTCTCGACCAAGTCCCCAACATCCCTAACCTGACAGCTGTCACCTACTCCCTATCTGTGAGTCTGTCTATATTTTGCTTGTTAGTTCATCTTGTTCATTAGATTTCACATGAGTGAAATCATATGGTACTTTTTTCACCATCGGGATTATTTCACCTAGAATAATGTTCTCAAGGTCCATCCATGCTGTTTTAAGGATAAGATTTCCTTGTTTTTTAAAACTGAGGCTAGAGGTAGAGAACCTTTTTTCTGCCAAGGGCCATTTGGATATTTATAACATCATTCGTGGGCCATACAAAATTTTCAACTTAAAAATTAGCCTGTATATTTGGTCAGGCTAATTTGGTGAGGCATGTGATGTTAGCTGATATTGATTACGCAGGCCTTATATAGCCCATAGGCTGGACGTTCCCCAGCACAGGAGATCCACTCATCTACTGATAGATATAAGGCTGCTTCCAAATTCTGGCTATTGTAAATAATGCTGCAATAAACATAGAGGTGCATATATTCTTTCGAATTAGAGTTTCGGGTTCAGTCAAATAATTCCCAGAAATGATATCACTGGATCATAGACCAATTCCACTTTTTATTTTTTGAGGTAACTCCATACTGCTTTCCACAGTGATTTCACCAGTCTCTATTTCCCATAACAGTACACCAGAGTTCCCTTTTTTCCACACTCTCACCAACACTGTTTGTGGATTTACTAATGATAGCCATTCTGACAGAGGGGAGTTGACATCTCATTGTGGTTTGAATTTGCATCTCTCTAATGATTAGTGACGTTGAGCATCTTTTCATATATCTACTGGCCATCTGTATGTTCTCTTTGGAGAAGTGTCTGTTTAGGTCCTTTGTTCACTTCTTAATTGAATTGTTTGGGATTTTTTGGTGTTAAGTTTTATAAGTTCCTTATAAATTTTGGATATTAAGCCCTTATCAGATGAATCGGTGAAAATGTTCTCCCATTGAGTGGGTTGTCTTTTCATTGTGTTGATGGTTCCTTTTGCTGTGCAAAAACTTTTTTGTTTGATATAGTCCCATTTGTTTATTCTTTTGTTTCCCTTGCCCAAGAAGATATATCAGAAAAATATATTGTTACAAGAAATGTTTGCCTATTTTTTATTCAAGGATTTTTATGGTTTTGAATCTAACATTTAAGTTTTTAATCCATTTTTAGTTTATTCTTGTGTATGGGGTAAGAAGGTGGTCTAGTTTCATTTTTTGCATTATCTGTTCAATTCTCTCATTATTATTTATTAAATAAACTATCTTTACCCAATTGTATGTTTTTGTCTCCTTTGTCAAATATTGACTAAAAAACAGTGGGTCTAGCCCTGAGCAAATTATTCTGTTCCATTGATCTATGTCTGTTTTTATGAAATTACCATGCTGTTTTTATTACTACGGCCTTGTAGTATAGTTTGCTATCAGGTAGTGTGATTGCTCCAACTTCATCATTCTTTCTCAAGATTTCTGTGGCTCTTCAGGGGTCTTTTGTGGTTGCATATAAACTTTTGGAATATTTGCTGTAGTTCTGTTAAAAACACCATTGAGGTCTTCATAGAAAATACATTGAATCTATAGATTGCTTTGGGTAGTATGGACATTTTAATGATGTCAATTCTTCCTACCCATGAATACAGTATATGTTCATGGATAGGAGTAGTCTTTCTTTCAGATTCTTGCTTTTCATTACTTTGAATACTTCATGCCACTCCCTTCTGGCCCAATATGTTTCTTTGAGAAATCACCTGACAATCTTATAGAAGCTCCCCTATAGGTAACTACGTGTCTATCTCTTGAAGCTTTTAAGTTTCTCTATTTGTCTTTAAGTTTTGCCATTTTAATTATGATGTATCTTTGGGTTGGCCTCTTTGGGTTCATCTTGTTTGGGATTCTCTGTGCTTCCTGAATTTGTATGTCTTTTTCCTTCATCAGGTTAAGAAAAATTTTGGTATTATTTCTTCAAATATCCCCTCCTCTCTCTCTTCTTCTTCTGGTACCCCTATGATTTGGATGCTGTTGCACTTCATATGATACCTAAGGTCCCTTAAGCTATCCTAATTTTTTAAATTCTTTTTTCTTTTTGTTGCTCTAATGGGTTTTTTCTTCCTTGTCTTCCAAATAGCTGATTTGAACCACCTCATCCAAAGTACTATTTACTCCTTCCTGTGTATTCTTCATTTCAGATACTGTATTTTTCATTTCTGAGTGGTCCTTTTTAATGGTTTCTTTGTCCTTTTTCATGCTGTTGAGCATCCTTATATTCATTTTGAACTCTATGTCAAATAAACTGCTTGCCTCCATTTCACTTAGCTCCCTTTCTGGAGATTTCTCCTGTTCTTTCATTTGAGGCCTGCTTCTTTGTCTCCCCACTTTGACTGTCTCTTTGTGTTTGTTTCTATGTATCAGGTAGATGTGCTATGACTACCAGTCTTCGTGGGGTGGCCTTATGTAGTAGATGTCCTGTTGGGTCCAGTGGCACTATCTCTTTGATCACCTGAGCTGGGTGCTCTAGGAATGTCCCTTGTATGAGTTATGTGGGCCCTCCTATTATAATTTAGTCTTGATTGATTATGGCCCATTGGTGCATGGGATTGACCCTCAGCCTGGCTGACTCTTTGGCTCAGCCCAACCACAGCATGTGAGTTGCTGTGCAGGTGCTGACCACACAAAGCAGAATCTGTCTCAAGAGTGTTTGTTGTCTGCCGAGATCTCCCTTTGGATATTTCACTTATGAAGTTTATTGAATCCTGCTCTGATGTTGTCTGAAGCTGGTCACTGGGTTTATTGGTTCTGGGCCTCTTGGAAGGAACTCTGATGTAGGCCAATGTAAGGCACTGCCTGTGAATGGCCCTCAGCAACCTGTTTGGAGCTACAAGCAATACACAATTTGTGGCTGCCTCTCCTGGCTCTGTATGTGCATGGGAAGGTCCACGCTGCTCACCAAAGTGGCTTTTACCAGTATCAGGCCTGGGGTAAGGTCAGCAAAAGTTCCAAGGCACTCAAAGATCTGTGTCTGCCTGCCTCCCTGCATCCAGCTGCCTGTTAGACTCAGTCACTGAAAGAGCCTCTAGCTGTACTCCTCAGCAGGGTATAAGATCCACAGGTTGGGGCAAGAGGGAATCCTGGGGATGGGGCTATTTGTTTTCCCCAGGCTGATGCCACATGGAAGGGAGTGTTCCATCCAAAAAAGATGGCGGCTGTGGTATGGGAGAATGACTCATCACAGGAAACTGGTGGCTGTTCCTCAGCTCTCTCCCTAGAGCCACAAATGCCAGATTCCCCTCATATAACTCTAGTCTATTCCGCCCTCCCTCCACTGGAGCCCAGAATGAAATTTTGTGCATTGGTCCTTGAAGAGGGCTCCTGTGTCTCCAGTGGACTCTGAATCTCCCTGGAAGATAGAAAGCCTGCTGCTTTTCACATTCACATGTTATGTGGACACCTCCTCCTGGCTCTGGTGCTCTGGGCTGAGAAGCCAGCTTGGAGTTTAGATTCCATGCTTCTCAGGGGAAAGCCCCCATCACCTGAGTTATCTCTCCAGAACCTCAGCTGCTGTCCATGGCAGCAGAGCCAGCCCATTTCATGTCTCCACCCAGCCTACCAGTTCCGATGTGGCTTCTTCTGTAAATCCTTGGTTATAAGACTTCTCTTCAGGTAATCTCCAGTTGGTTATTCAGGATGACTGTTCTATATTCAATTGTAATTCCAATTTGGTCCAGGGAGGAGGTAAGTATAACTTCCACCTACTCCAACACCATCTTGTAACTCTGGCACACATTTCTCAAATGTAAACAATTACATTAACACAACATAATTTAGAGGGATTTTATGACGATTGAATAAAACAATGTTTATAAAATGTCTGTTATAGAGTAGACTGAAAGAATAATAGGTGTTGCAATCACCCTTATCATCACCATTATGATTATCATTTTTTAGGGATAAAATTATATGAAGAACTAAGAATAGTTCTCTCTTTAGATTTTTTTAAAACCAAAAATGTCATTTACCAGCACAAAATGTTTCTTGAATTACCCGGCTAATGTAACTGATCCTACAAAGTTGTCTCCTAAGAGTTAGATGTAAGGAAAGAAAGACTCCGCATCCTATGAGGAAAGGGATGCAATGCTATAATAGCACATTTAAGAAATGAAAATCTAGCAGGGTCAAAATGAACACAATGGTAGTAAAACAGACCTTTTTAGAAGGTCATTGAGAACACTGGCGTCCATATATATTTATTTATATATATATCTCCATAACAAAGGGCATAGCTTTTCTTTCACTTGTGTATCTCTTCATGATAGCTGACAGAGAGAGAATTGCTCTGTCCCTAAATGTTAATATCTGATTAATGTGCTAATTCTGCACATTAGGCACCCAGTGGAAAAACACACATTTAACTAATAAGCTAAGGAGGGAAGACTGACAATCCTGAACGATATTATTCCCCAAAAACTATATTAATTAGAATCAGAGTGCTGTGTACACAAGTGCACAAGTACAATTCTGATAAACCTCATTTATGGAACATGCATTCTCAGTTTTCTGCTATGGAAACTGTCTGCTACCCTGCTCTCACATATTTCTACTCTAACAAAGCGGTTAGCAAATTATAGTCTGCAAGCCAAAATCAGCCTATTATATTTGTACAGATCACAAACTAAGAAAGGTTGTTACATTTTTAAATAGTTGAAAACATCAAACGAATAATGTTATATGATGTGAAGATTATATGAAATTCAAATTCTAGTGTCTATAAAGCTTTACTGAAACAGCCACATTTATTCATTTACATATTGTCTACAGCTGCTTTTCTGTTACAATAGCATAGATGAGTAAATGAAATAGAGAATAAAATATTTATTATCTAGCCTTTTATAAAAAGCTTCCCAACCCTTGATCTGAAACAATGTATGAAAAGTATAGTGCCCTAGACTTAATACTGGGAGGTACTAAATGCCTATCTTCCTTAATAATGTAATAAGTGTCTAATGAATTGTCCAATAAGAATCTCTTTAGTAAAGATTACTCTAAAGTTTTCTTCTGATGATAATATCAGGGAATAGCCATTATTTGCTAAGTGTTTATTACTACAGACCAGGTATTATAATCTTCATTTAACTGATAAGGAAACTGAGGATCAGTCAGAGGTGGTAACTTGTTTAAGTTTAGTACAGTTAATAAATTAATTCCAGTATTGCCTCCTCCAAAGCCTGTGGGTGTAACATTGTTGCCTGGAATAAGAGTACTGAGAATACTAGAATTGGTAGTAATGATCTTCCCTTTAAAGCAAATAATTTTCCAAAGTAATGTGGATAATGATACAATAATACTCCATAGAAAACAAAACCAATGTGTCTGAGAGGAAGAGATAATCTTTACAAGAAAACCTTTGAAAGTAGCTAAGAACTAAACTTACATGTCAAAATTGGCTCCCACTGTTAGTTCCCTAGTTTCTGTCACTGATTCACAATTTTCTTAATTTTCCAAGTTATATAGTAGACCACCTATACCACCTTTTACTCTAGGCCAGATCATACCCAAGTGGGAATAAATCCATAAAAAAATATAATTAGAAAACAATATGTTTCCTTAAATTATGTTCTTCCTGTTTTAAAATGTTAACAAGTCTTGTGTTTTATGAAATAGAGGTGATAAAGTTTAAAATATCCTTATTTGACAAAAGAAAGTTGGTATTCAAAAAAAGGAAATAATACAATGTTGCATTAATTAAGAAGTCTACACTGTCTTATTTACAATATCGTCAAGTTTACAACTCAATGTTTTGAAAGAAAAAACAGTGGTGGTTTTCCTTTGTAATCAAGTACTACTAATGCATGGCTTTGGTTGTACATTGATTCATAATCTAGGGACCATACTTTTCAATTAGAATGGGCAAACTGCATACTGCTATGTGGTTAACCCATGTATTGAATTAGACATACCCTGTTTAAGTCTACACTTAAATTGCTCTTTAATTTTATTACAAATATTTATGGTTGAGTAATACATTCAACTTTGCAAATTTACATTTAAAAAATAAGTGTACGTTTTAAATTACACAGAGGATTCAGCATATGTAATATACTTTCCTTTACTGTCTAAAAAACAAAATGAATTCTATGATACCCACATTACTGTGCTTCCTATCCTTTATATTTTGTCCATCACTAACACTGACTTTTTTTTTAGAAATTACATAGAACCTGTAATCCTGAATATAATATATATTTTGCTTTCAAGCTAAATATTAAAAAACTAAAAATATTCTAATGGAAAATAACATTAAGGAACCAATTATTCAAAATATAAAATTATAAAATAAACCTTAGGAAGAAAATTAATATTCTGACTTATGAAATATTGCTTCTAGATATCAAGGTTATTTTATACTATAAAATTTTGTACAAAAATATATTTTAAGTTTATTTGCAAAGAACTAGGTATTCTTATAAATCCTCACCCAAGGATATGTTTTTACTGATTTTAGAGAGTGAGGGAAAAGGAAAGGGGAAAAAGGGAGGAAGGAAGGGAGGGAGGAAAAGAGAGAGAGAAAGAGAAACATCAATGTGAGAGAGAAACATCAATTGGCTACCTTCCTTACATGCCCTGACTGTTGATCTAACCTGCAACCTGGGTATGTGCCCTGACCAGGAATCAAATCTATGACCCTTCAGAGCACAGGACAACACTCCAACCAACTGAGCCACACTGGCCAGGGCATGAACTATGTATTTTATATCTGTTGCAACATATAGTGTGTGTGTGTGTGTGTGTGTGTGTGTGTATACACACACACACACACTATATATGTGTAAATATATACACACACTATATGTTGCAACAGAAATTAAAACAAAATTGAACAAATATATATTTAAATATTTGTTTCTAAAATAATTTTGAGATAGGAAAATATTTCATTTTACAATAGTATTATATAATTCAGAGAAAAACAAAGTAACATATACCACAATAGTCTCAAATATTATTCCTATATTTTTATTATTTTTTTAAATAATTCTATAATAAATATATCATCTGTATATTTTAATATGTATTCACAAAGTCCATTCTCCTTCCATCTCCACTTATTCCCCCTCTACCCTCCTCTACCTCCCCCACTCCCCTTTCCATCTGGTAAAGCTATCTTGGTATATATGCCTAAAAATCTGAAGTACTTAAACCAATTATTACCACAATAGGCAAGATCTGAAATTTAAAATCTTGTGGAAATATTAAGTGTTCAATGGAAAGACATGTCCAATGAACAGAATGTGTGTACGCTTTGGAAAGATAATGGCCAAATTGAGGTCTTTCTTACTTTTCCTTTCCTGATAATCAAGATGTGTGTAATAATGACAGGGCACAAAAAGTAAATGGCAGAGAACAGCAGACACCACAAGGTGGTGCTAATATCCTCTCATAACTGGCTGGATAGACCACTGCTGCCTGCTAGTCTTCAGATGTGACCTAAAGTAAGACTTTCCAACCCACAGGGTGGATACCCAACTATAACATTCTCTGGTCTAAGAGAAAAAGAAAAACATTAACAATTTTGGAAGATTTTTAGTGTTCATTGTAGAAAAGAATGAATTTATAATCCTCTAGAATTAACATTTGGTTTGCATCTACACAATAATTTACATGAAAGGGGATAGGTAACTCTATGAGCAACTGTCTTTACAGTACTGTCAGATGAAATTAATAATTTACACTCAATGAATAAACTACCATCACACACAAATCATGACTTTTTTATGAACAGTGTTCTTATGTGGGACACCAATACAGGTGATAATAAAACAGTCAAATATTATAAAACCCATATTCATATTGCCAAAATCTGTTTTCCAGATTAACACTTTCTCATTTCTGTATATGTCCTCAGCTTCTGAATGTAATGGATTCTTGGAAAAACATGTTATGGTTTCTCATAGTTCAGGTTCTAAAGGCACTAAATCAATTGCTAGAGTCATCCTCCCTTGAGTTGCTTTCGGTTCCTGTCAGACAGACACACAGATGGAAGGATGGAATGATACATGGATGGCAAGATGGATGGATGGATGGATGGATGGATGGATGGATGGATGGATGGAAGGAAGGAAGGAAGGAAGGAAGGAAGGAAGGAAGGAAGGAAGGAAGGAAGGAAGGAAGGAAGGAAGGAAGGAAGGAAAGGAGGGAGGGAGGGAGGGAGGGAGGGAGGGGGCTCCCAAAATACAATAGCGATTCAGAATAAAGAAAAAGAGCTGATAGAGAGTTGATATATATGCTCATTGCATACAGCATGTTACACACACACACACACACACACACACACACACACACACATTTATATAAAAAATGACATTTAATCCTCAAAAGAAATATATATCCATTTTACCAATGCCCAAACTGGATTTTAGAGGTAAAATAGGTTTCCCAAGGTCACACAATCAGCAAGGACTATCTGATTTTAAAGCCTCTTTCCACTATTCTATAAAATAATCATGCCAATATTCATGAGGATGGCTAGTATATAGTGAGTGGCAACTATGTGCCAAACAATGTACTAAGCAGTTTACATCTATTTTCTCAGTTAATCTATACAACAATCCTAAAACGGTATTATTTTCTTCACTACAGATAAGAAAACTGAGGCATAGACCAGCTGAGTGACTTTCCCAAGGGTCCTACAACTATTAAGTGGTAAAGGTTGGATTCGAATCTAAGCAATGCGGCTATAATAAGTCTGCTGCTTAATCACTTCACAATATTGCCACTCATTAAATACACAACTGTTTCCTTTGGGAGTAAAATAAATGGCTGTTTAATTAGGAGTAAAAAAATAAACAAAAATCATTTTATTAAGCACATAAAATGAATAAAAATGCTAAAGCAGACACTATGGAAAGAGATCTCAAAGAGCTTGAAGTATCAATAGGAACACATAATTATTAACTTGAAAAATGTGATCACAGTAAAAAAAAAAAAAACCCACAAAATCAAACAGTAGAAAAGTAAATAATTATCAATGACTAATTAACAAAATACTAGAAAAGTAAAATATGATTAATTATAAACAATAGCTGAGATAAGTTTAAAAAATAAGCAATAACTTCAAATATATATAGCAGGTTGGAAAAGTCACTAGAGAAATGGTAGATTTTAACTGAATATTTAATGAGAAACAGGTTTGAATCGGTGAGAAGAAGAAAGGGTATTCTGAGCAGTTTACTACTATATTAGTGAATGTGTAGATGCAGAAACACGCTAACTGTGCTTAGGAGTTGATCAATGGATTAAATGTAATGTTTTACACAGAAAAAAAAATTTATGTAGAACAGCTGAATATATTTTATTTTTCCATAATCCTCAAAGCCTAGTGATGAATAAATATATCCATGTTTCTAACTAGTTTATTATATTTTCTATGATAAATATTTCAGAAAGCAAAAAAAAAAAAAAAAAAGACATGGATTTCAAATTACATGAAGAACCAATCCAAAGGTAATTGGCTGACTGTGACAGAAAGAAAAAAAGAGATACAGGAATGAAAGAATTAGTGAAGAAAAAGTTGAAGAAATTAAGTCAATCAGTTTGCAACTCATAATATGTTCAACAACGACACTAGAGATTGTCTAATGTATTTCATTTTAAGTTACATCTTAGCATAGTACATGAAGTTAAATTATAATGTAAACTAAAACTCACTGTTTAAAATTATTTTATCATTACAAAAAGGTAAAGGTACTTGATTCCTTTGGGGTAAAAGAAGAACTTAAAAAATAACTGTGTAATGCTGCATGAAAAAGCAAATATACTATTTTCATTTAACTTTAGAACAATCTTATAAGAAGTTACTTTACAGAAAAAGAAACATAGTCACAGAAGTATAGTGACTATGCCTAATTTATATTATACCTGCAAGTACTGAAATTAAAACACAGTTTGCCATACTTCAATCTAAACATTCCTTTTCACTGTTATTATTATGTCTCTATTTTTATCACAATAATACTTATATTGTAAGCAAGTAAGGTTTCTGAAAATTATGGACAGCATTTCTTGAACCAGATACATTGATATTATATGGGTAGCACACCTAGTTCTAGAGCAGTGATTCATACATTTCTAAACCCAACCAATATTTATTAGGCACCAACTATACACCAAGCACTATTCTAGGCATTAAAGATAAAGTAGTTGATAGAGAAATAAACAAAAAAGGAAGCACAAAAGAAAACATCAATTCAAAGAATTAAAATACTGTAATAGGAAACAAAATGACTGGGTGACTCCTTAATGTTGGGTGTTTATAAAAAGCTATCTAAGAAACTGACATGTAAACTGACACAGAGCCAGACAAGTGCAAAGAAGACAACAATTTGAAGGCTAGCTAAAACAACTGCCCTAAACAGAAACATAAATACATAAAGACAGTATAGTCAAAATAGTGGGAAAGAAGCAGAGTCATAGAGGAGGTCAGAGTGGTAGGTAGGAAAATTTTAAGTTAGGGAAAACAGTTGGAATTTTCTGTTCTCAATGTGAAGAGGGGGTAAGGGAATAACGTAAGCTTATTTATAATGAAGGGGGAAAAACTCTCTGAGTGTGATGCAAAGATTATAGCAGAACAAGCTGGAAACCAGAGACCCCAATTACAGCTAAAGTGATCTAGCACGTCTTCATGCACCCCACCACCACCACCAAATACCTGAGGGAAATTACGCTCTCCAAGAAATCACAGAAACGGAAAGGAGGTTCTGATAAAACTCCTTGCCCTCTCTCAGAGGCTCTATTCTAGAAGGATTGTAGCTAGCATTATTCCACTGCTAGCTCTCCAACTTCCCTCCTCCCATGACTAGATATCTTTGCCATTCTTTGTTCTGTTCTTTTTTCCTTTTTCTCTGCCTAAGCTAAAAGTCCACTAGGAATGCTACTCAATCAGAGTTGGATTTCTGTCTCAAAAGACTATTGGCATTGCCTGCTGCTTTAAACGTTCTTGCTACTTTAAAAAGTTTTGACTTTGGACAAAGGAAACTAAAAAGACACCTCTGTAAATAAACAGATTTATAAACAGTATGATTTGTCCTATGTACGAAAACTCTAAAGATAATCTAGATTGTAATAGGCAATTTCCATTTAAAAATCCTATTTTGACATACTTTCTGGATGTAGGCAAATTTTTATGCAGTTTGAGGATAAATATATAAAGATTCAAATTCCTAGTATGTGAGGACACTAAATACATCTATGGAAAATTAAAACCACTCTCTGGAATCTGATGCAATATCCAATTTTAGTTTAAGTTTCATTTCTTGTTGCCTGGGATATTTCTTCTCTATTGTTTAGAAAGCAGAGACTTTGAAATGTAAAAGGACAAAAAGGCCTGTAGTAGCAGACTCATAATAATGAATTCCCCCAGCATTTGTTAGTTTTTAATTACTAATTAAGAGTGAAAAATAAAACTAATTTTTCAACTTTACCAAATGTTTCCCTGATACCATCCAAGTCTCAGAAAGCAATGTGTGGTGCTCTTTTTATTCCTCTAAAAAAGAATTCTTCATAGTGAAAACAGGTAAAATTAGAAAATAAAACTGAGTTGAGCCTTGGATAGTGTTAATCTAGAATAAAGTATATACTGTACTATATTCCAGGTGAGATATTTTATTTAAATAATTGAGATACAATTGTAAAAAAAAGCACCAGGGAATACTCCTTTTTTGAGGAAGTACCATATTATTTAAAATGCCCAGTATTATGTAAAAATAAAACATTAAAAGTTCTTATCTCAAGCCCTGGTCAATGTGGCTGTTAGTTAGGTGTCATCCATTAACTAAAAGGTTGCTGGTTTGTTTCCTGATCAAGGCACTTGCCCATGTTTTGGGCTCAGTCCCAGGTAGGGGACATGCAGGAGACAGCCGACTGATTTTATGCTCTCACATCGATGTTTTTCGCTCTCCCTCTCCCTTCCTTTCTCTCTGATACTTCAATAAAAATATTCAAAACAAAATAAAACTGTGAGTTGAATGACTTAAGTCAAATCTCATTTTCTCTCAGAAACTAGGGTAACGTTGCAGGTTATTTTCTTTTTTTTTTTTTTTTTTATCCTCACCTGAGGACATTTTTCCATTTTTTGCTCAGATAGAGTGGGAGGGAGAGAGAGGAAGAGAGAGAGAGAGAAACATAGACGTGAAAGGGACACATCGAGTGGCTGCCTCCCGCACGACCCAACCAGGGCCGGGGACAAACTGCAACCGAGGTACGTGCCCTTAGCGGGAACCGAACCCGGGTCTCTCTGGACCGCAGGCCGACGCTCTAACCGCTGAGCCAAACCGGCCAGGGCTGCAGGTTATTTTCTTAATCATAAATCAATATAATCACTTTAATCAATTATAAATAACATACCCATATAGTACAAACTATTTTTAAACAGGAAAAACAATCACAAAATCATAGAAAATATTACAGAATAATACAATGTACTCTTCTTCAAAGTTCAAACCTTGTTTTTCATAACTGTTTTTTTAACTTCTACAAATCACTATGGAGCCTTCCTCAAGGATATGAAATCCAAGACTTATTTGGAAACATGTTCAATAAATATGAAAAAAGGACTTGGGGAAAACTTAGGTCAAGTAAATGCAATGACAAGAAACAGAGCCAGGAATGCTTCTAGTACTGTCTTTTCTTAGTAAGTGCTAATATTGGTCCTAGCCAGTATGGCTCAGCGATTAGAGTGTTGGTCCGCGCAACCTAGGGTTTGATTCCCAGTCAAGGGCATGTACCTGTGTTGCAGGTTCGACCCCCGGCCCCAGTGGGGGCATGTGTAGGAG
The DNA here is from genome assembly GCA_030848825.1 of Tadarida brasiliensis. Classification (NCBI taxonomy): domain Eukaryota; kingdom Metazoa; phylum Chordata; class Mammalia; order Chiroptera; family Molossidae; genus Tadarida; species Tadarida brasiliensis. The sequence continues at coordinate 40,161,017 of CM061272.1, read as the reverse complement.
ACAAACCATCAATGTATCTCTCTCACACTGATGTTTCTCTCTTTCTCTCTCTCTACCCCCCTCCCTACTTCCCTCCCTTCCATTCTCTCTAAATATCAATGAAAAAATATTCTCTGGTGAGGAACAAAAAAAATTTTTTTTTAAATATAAGTGCTAACATTAGCAAACACCTGTTGTGCATTCTGTTTTTTGAAAGGAGTTTGCTATATTAAGAAGGCATCTCACCCAGGCCAGTTTGGCTCAGCAGTAGAGCGTTGGCCCGCGGATCAATTGGTTCGATTTCGGCTATGGGCTCGTACCTCAGTTGCGGTTCGTCCCCGGCCCTGGTCAGGGTCATGCGGGAGGCAACCAGTCGATGTGTCTCTCTCATGTCGATGCTTCTCTCTCTCTCCCTTTCTCCTTCTATCTCCCTCCCACTCTATCTGCAGAACAAAAATATATCCTCGGGCCCTGGCCGGTTTGGCTCAGCGGTTAGAGTGTAGGCCCACAGACCAGAGAGTCCCGGGTTCGGTTCCGCTAAGGGTACAAAACTCAGTTGCAGTTTGTCCCCGGCCCCGGTTGGGGTCATGCGGGTGGCAGCCACTTGATGTGTCTCTCTCACATCGATGTTTCCCTCTCTCTTCCCTCTCCTCCCTCCCGCTCTATCTGAAAATAAATGCAAAAATGTCCTCGGGTGAGGATAAAAATAAAAATAATAAAAAGACGGCATCTCATCAAAATGAGCACTTCAACTTATACCTGTGAAATCCTTGCCTTTAAGATCAATGAACTAATCTCCATTTGTCCTGAAATTAACCATCCTCAAACCCTCAATGCATCCCACTTTGCAATGTCAAGGGACTAGAGAACTGAGATTATTTCTAACTTCACATGATTAAATATTTTACTATATAAGCTTCTGTCATACAATTTGCCTTAGAGTAGTCACTAGAACTGCTTTTCTCTCTTATCAGTTTTTTCCTCAGGACTGATAGATGTGACTTTCAAGAACAGAAGTTTTGGTTTGTGTATTTTTTATTTATTTTTTGCTTTTAAGTAAAGTCATTAGAACTTAGAATTGGAAGAAAAAGTATTTAATCATAAATTATGCTCTAATTGAATAATGTTTTTAGAATTTTATTCAATTGCTTAATTTTTTTAAATTTCTTAAAAGAAAAATCTGTTCTTCAATCACATAAAAATGTTATTCTTTTTACTCAAGCCAAAGCTCAAGTTTCTCAGTCATATACAGTTCTTTCTCTCATGTTTATAAATTTAACCTCTTTCTTGTCATTTCCCATTTCTTGTCATAAACTCTACGGAGCTATCGATGAACTACAAGAGCTCCTTGTGCTGAGTAGGAAGGCTTCAGAAAAAAACTGAGGCTGGAAATAAGGTAATGGAACTCTTCAGAAAAGACACTGAACGAGGTCATTTTGTTTGTGTAAAGCCTCCCTGTTACCAGTAATAGGAGTAATGACAGCATGGTAAACCTGTTAGAATCCATATATTAGAAATTTATCAGAAACAAAATTAAAGGGAAAACTGCCTATAATCTACTGGTATAACTTTGAAATAAAAAATTTTAAACTACCAAGGTGAATGCATTTTACTAGCTCCTATTCTGTTCCTTTATAAATGTTTGGGAATGCTAAGATTCCACAGGAGAGGGCAGAAAAAGAAAATCCATCTGATATAATACAAGCATGATGGATTATAACCTTATATTAAAATGGGTTAATATTAGATGTGCTTCTGTATGAAGATGAACTGATTCCCTAGTCAGAACAGACCATTCATTCCTTCTTCCACACTCCCAAGAACATTTTTATTCAGCATACTAACACACTAATTTGTAATAAGAAATATAAAAGGGTGGGGCAAAAGTAGGTTTATAGTTGTGAGTACACACAGTCTATTCTTTATTATTATTATTAATTATTATTATTATGTATTATTTTCCAAACTGTAAGTCTAGTTTTGCCCCACCCTGTATATGTTTCTTTTTTTCTAGATATTAAAATACTTGATTACTTTTTTATCAACACCATCATAACAGAACTCATAACAAAGGTTTACTGAACAACTATCACATGGTAGTTGTCTTGAAAATTCACAATTAATGAGAATAAATATTTAAAGAAGTAATTAAAGTATATGTGATATTACATACTATAGGGATAAATGAAAGGTTATGCAAATTTAGAGAAACAAGACAGAGAAAACTGCTAAGTGTCTAAGGGAGTGCCACATTTTAATAAAGATAATGTTTTAGCTGGGTCTAAAATGTTCAGTCAGTATTTTCCAGGCTAAAATGAGATTCCAGAAAGACAAGTTAGCACACACACAGGCCCCGGCCGGTTTGGCTCAGCGGTTAGAGCATCGGCCCGCGGACCAGAGAGTCCTGGGTTCGGTTCCCACTAAGGGCGCGTACCTCGGTTGCAGTTTGTCCCCGGCCCCAGTTGGGGTCGTGTGGGTGGCAACCACTCGATGTGTCTCTCTCACATCGATATTTCTTTCTCTCTCTTCCTCCCTCACTCCCTCCAGCTCTATCTGAAGATAAATGCAAAAATGTCCTCGGATGAGGATAAAAAAAAACACCACACATACACAGTTCAGGAACAAGAAAAAGAATGAATGTGAACTGCTCAAGAAGGTGAAAATAGGCCTGACCGGGTTGCTCAGTTGGTTGGAGCATTCCCATGTACCAAAAAGTTTCAGGTTTGATTCTTGGTCAGGGCATATGCCTGGGTTGTGGGTTTGATCCCTGACAGAGGCGCCTACAGAGGCAAAGGATCCATGTTTCACATTAATGTTTCTCTCTCTCCCTAAATATTAATGAAAAACATATCCTCAGGTGAGGATTAAAATTTTAAAAAGGTGAGAGTAAATAAGTGAGGGCACTCTTAAGATAATTAAATTTAAACTTAAATCTTGCAGGCAATAGACATCCATAGAAGGTTCTGAAGCAAAGGAGTAACCTGATAAGGATGTGTGTTGATAGATGGATAAATAAGTGAAAGGGGTTGATTCACTGGAGACAGAGAAAGCTAACCACAGGATACAAATACTCTAGGATAAAGATTAGAATAAAGAAGAGCATGAATATATTTAAGAATTGATTAGTTGGCAAATGGCCTTATTTTATTTTATTTTATTTTGTTAGGGCTTCCTATTTGCATAACAATTTTTGTTCATTTTCTAATTATAAGATATATTTACTTTTAATAAGTTTAATTTAATTTAATTTTTTCCATCACCTTTTATCCCCTCTATGCCCTCTTCCACCTCTCCCATCTCCCTCCATCCCTGAAATCACCACACTGCTGTCCATGTCCATGAGTTCTCTTTTTTTTTTCTTCTTTGCTCAATTCCTCCACCCTCCAACCTCCCCACCCCACTGAGCTGTCTGCCTGCTCTCTGAGTCTGTCTCTATTTTGCTTAGCAGTTCAATTTGTTCATTAATTTCCACATAAGAGCGAAATCATATGGTACTTGTCTTTCTCTGACTGGTTTATTTTACTTAGCATAATGTTCTCCAGGTCCATCCATGCTGTTACAAAGGGTAAAATGTACTTCCTTTTTATGGCACAGTAGTATTCCATTGTGCAAATGTACCACAGTATTTTATCCACTCATCTACTGATGGACACTTGAGATGTTTCCAGATCTCGGCAATTGTAAATAAAACTGCAAAGAACATAGGGGTACATATAGTCTTTTTAATTAGTTTTTCATGTTTCTTTGGATAAATTCCCAGAAGAAGAATCACGAGGTCATAAGGCAGATCCATTTTTAATTTTGTGATGCAACTCCATAATGCTTTCCACAGTGGCTGCACCAATCTGCATTCCAACCAACAGTGCATACAGGTTCCCTTTGCTCCACATCCTCGCCAACCCTTGTTGTCTGTTGATTTACTGATGATAGCCATTCTGGCAGGTATGAAGTGACATCTCGTTATGGTGTTAATTTGCATTTCTCTGATGATTAGTTGACGTTGAGCATTCTTTCATATGTCTATTGTTCATCAGTATGTCCTGTTGGAGAAGTGTCTATTCAGATCCTTTGCCCATTTTTTGGTGTTGAGTTTTTTAAGTTCTTTTTATATTTTGGATATTACACCCTTATCAGATGTATTATTGGTGAATATGTTCTCCCATTCAGTGGTCTTTTTATTTTGATGATGGTATCCTTGGCTGTGCAAAAACTTTTTAGTTTGATTTTTTCTTTTGTTTCCCTTGCCTAAGAAGATTATATCAGAAGAAAATATTGCTATGAAAACTCTGAGATTTTACTGCCTGTTTTCTTCTAGGATTTTTATGGTTTGGAGTCTAACTTTTAAGTCTTTAATCCATTTTGAGTTTATTATTGTGTGCAGTGTAAGAAGGTGGGCTAGTTTCATTTTTTTGCATGTATCTTTCCAATTTTCCCAACACCATTTATTGCATAGACTATCTTTAGTCCATTGTATGTTTTGCCTCCTTTGTCAAATATTAATTGACTATAAAGGCATGGATTTATTTCTGGGTTCTCTATTTTGTTCCATGGATCTATATGTCTGTTTTTATGCCAGTACCATGCTGTTTTGATTACTGTAGCCTTATAGTATAATCTTTTATCAGGTAGGGTGATTCCTCCAATGCTTTCTTCTTTCTCTAGATCACTATTGTTATTTGAGGTCTTTTGTAGTCACATACAAGTTTTTCAAATATTTGTTCTAGTTTTATGGAATATTCCATTCTAAACAGGAACTGTGTGGAATCTGTTGATTGATCTGGGTAATATGGACATTTTAATAATGTTAATTCTTCCTATCCATGAGCATGGTATATGCTTTCACTTATTTGCATCTTTCTCAGTTTCTTCAGTGTCTTATAATTTTCCGAGGACAAGTCTTTTACGTCCTAGGTTAAATTTATTTCTAGGTATCTTATTCTTTTTGAAGCATTTGTGAATGGGATTGTTTTCCTAGTTTGTGTTTCTGAGAGTTCATTATTGATGTATAAAAATGGCACTGATTTTGGGATATAATTGTATATCCTGCTACTTTTCACAATTCATTTATCACATCTAGCAGTTTTTTGAAGGAGTCTTTAAGGTTTTCTATGTACAACATCATGTTATCTCCAAATAACTAAGTATAATTTCTTCTTTTCAAATGTGTACTTTAATTTCTTCCTCTTGTCTGATCGCAGTGGCGAGGACTTCCAGTATTATGTTAAATAAGAGTGGTGAAAGACGACATCCCTGCCCTGATCTTAAGGGAAACACTTGCATTTTCTTTTTTGTTCATTGAAAATGATATTGGCTATAGGTTTTTCATATATGGCCTTCATTATGTTGAGATACGATTCCTCTATTCACTTTGCTGAGAGTTTTTATCATAAATGAGTACTGGATTTTATCAAATGCTTTCTTTGTATCTATTGATATGATCATGTGATTTTTATCTTTCATTTTGTTTATGTGATACATCACATTTATTTACCTGTGAATACTGTATCTACCTTGCATCCCCAGAATAAATCCCACTTGATCATTATGTTTGATTATTTTTAAAGTATTGCCGGATCTGATTTCCTAATATTTTTTGAGGATCTTAGCATCTATGTTCTTTAGCCTATAATTATCATACTTTGTTGTGTCTTTATCTGGTTTTGGTATTAGGATAATGTTGGCATTATAAAAAAAAAAAATTAGACGTATTCCCTCCTCTTGAATTTTTTGGCATAGTTTGAGGAGAATAGGTGTTAGTTCTTCTTTGGATGTTTGGTAAAATTCGCCTGTGAAGGCACCTGGTCAAGGACTTTCTGGGAGTTTTTTATATTACTGCATCAATTTCATTAGTTGTTAATGGTCTATTCAGGTTTTCTTCTTCTTCCTGATTGAGTTTTTGGAAGATTGTATGTTTCTAGGGATTTTCCCATATCGCCTAGGTTGTTTATATTATTGGAATATAGATGTTCATATTTTCTTACAATCATTTGTATTTCTATGATGTCAGTTGTTACCTCTCCCCCTCTTTCATTTCTGATTTTATTTATTTGTGTCCTTTCTCTTTGATTCCTGATGAGTCTGGCTAAAGGTTCATCAATCTTCTTTATCTTTTCAAAGAAAAAGCTCTTGGCTTCACTAATCTTTTATATACATATTTTTTAGTCTCTATGTCATTTATTTCTGCTTTGATTTTTATTATTTCCTTCTACTTACTCTAGGCTCTGTTTGTGGGTCTTTTTCTAGTTCTTTTAGGGGTAGGGTTATATCATTTGAAATTTCTTCTCAAACTTGAGGTAGGCCTGTGGTGCTAAGAACTTCCCTCTCAGGACTGCTTTTGCAGTGTCCCATAGATTTCAGGTTGTTGTGTGATCATTTCCATTTGTTTCCACATAATTTTTTATTCCTTCCTTGATCTCATGGTAACCTCCTCATTGTTTAATAACATGCTATTTAGCCTCCATGTTTTTTAATGTTTTGAGTTTCTTAGTGTAGTTGATTTCTATTTTCATGTGATTGTGATCCAAGAAGATGCTTGATATTATTTCAATCTTCTTGAATTTAAGACTTATTTTGCGTCCTAATCTGTGGTCTATCTTTGAGAATGTTCCATGTGCACTTGAGAAGAATGTATATTCTACTGCTTTGGGATAAAATGTTCTATGAAAATCAATGATATCTATCTGATCTAGTGTGTCATTTAAGGTCACTGTTTCCTTGTTGATATTTTGTCTGGAAGACCTATCTAGTGATGTCACTGGTGTGTTAAAGTCCCCTAATATGACTGTATTCCTGTTGTTCATGCCGTTAAAGTCCTCCAACAGTTTTTTATATATACTTAGGTGTTCCTATACTAGCTACATATATGTTTACAAGGGTTAAATTTTCTCGCTGAACCAATGCCTTTAGTATTATGAGTGACCTTCTTTGTCTCTTGTTATGGCTTTTGTTTTGAATTCTGTTTTGTTAGATATGGCTATTGTTACCCCAGCTTTTGTTTCCATTTACATGGAATATTTTTTCCATCCCTTCCATTTCAGTCTGTATAAGACTTTTGTTCAGAAGTAGGTCTCTTGTAGACAGCATATATATGGGTCATATTTTCTTACCCACTCAGCAACCGTATGTCTTTTGATTGGAGCATTTATACTATTTACATTTAAGGCCTTTATTGATTGGTATTTACTTATTGCCATTTTTTTCTTTATACTTTTGTTGTTCTCTCTCTAGTTTTCTTCTTCTTAAAGCAGTCCCTTTGGCTTTTCTTGCAATGCTGGTTTGGTAGTAATCTACTCCATGAGCCTTTTTTGTGCATGTCAAGGAAGCTCTGTATTTTGTCTTCAATTTTATTTAAAGGACAGCCTTGCTGGATAGAGTAGTCTTGGAATCAGGTCCTGGCTTTTCATTACTTTGAATACACCATGCCAATCTATTCGAGCCTAAAGTGTTTGTGTTGAGAAATCAGCTGACAGTCTAAGGGGGAACTCTCTTGTAGGTAACTTTCTATCTCTCTCTTGCTGTCTTTAATCTTCTTTCTTTTTCTTTAACATCTGTCATTTTAATTATGACATGTCTTGGTGTGGGTCTCTTTGGGTTCATCTTGATTAGGGCTCTCTGTGCTTTCTGAAATTCTGTGACTTTTTCATTCACTGGGTTAGGAAAGTTTTCTGTCATTATTTCTTGAAACAGTTTCTCTATTCCTGTCTCACTTTCTTCTCTTTCTGGTACCCCTATGATGCAGATGTTGTTACATTTCATATTGTCCCAAAGTTCACTTAAACTATCCTCATTCTTTTTAATTATTAATATTTTCTTTTCGCTGTTCTACTTGGGTGTTTTTTGATATAAATCTCTTTTTAAAAAGTATATTCACTGAAAGTACAAGCACAGTGGATAAGTAAAATAGCAGATAATAGCAATTAAGAAAGAAACAGTGAACCTTCAAAAATTCAAAAAGAAATCACCCAGGATGTAACAAAAAAAGAAAAATGATTAAAAATATGAAAGAGGGGTACACAGAATAGAATGACGAAATGGTAGTATCCAACATATGTTTTAAAAAAGTTCTAGAAGGAGAGAAAAGGGGAAGAACAATATTTGAAAAAAAAATAACAGTTGAGAATATTCCACAATCAGTTGAAGACACTAATTCTCAGGTTCAGGCAGTAAAATGATTCCCAAATAATATAAATAAAATGAAAATTGCAGCTGGATGATTTGTGGTAACATTTTATAAAATAACTGTAAATAAAATATAAAAGCAAGTAAAGATAATGAACATATTCCCTAAAAAGGTATGACAATTAAAGTAACAGCAAATTTCCAAATGAAAAAAGAAAATAACAAGGCTCAATTTTATATCCAGATCAACTATCATTCAAGTGTGACATAATTAATAATAAAATTTCTAGACAGCTTCCTAGAAAAAAAATAAACTAATCAAAAGTAACTCAAAAATTAGTAGGTAATATAAATATCCTATATCTATTAGAGGAATTGATGAAGTAATTTAAATTATTAAAAAATAAAAACAAGGTGGTGGACAACAGTGAGGGGAAGAGGGAGGAAGCTACAGAGGTAGAAAGAAGAAAGCACAAAGAGAATATATTTTAATAAAGGAAGAAATGAGGAAGGGAAGGGTAGGATAAAATAGTTGTAAGAAATATTCCACAAAACTTTTAAAGATAATTTCAATTTTTACAAACAGTTCCAGAGATTTTTTAATGAAGTTTAACAAATTCACTTTAAGCCAGATATTTGATACCAAATCAAGGATAGTATGAAAATGGAAAACTAAAGAAGGAGGTCTAAGTTGGTGGACCATTCCCTCTAAAAACTAGATGAACTGCTGCTCTCAATAACAAAGGATAAAAATACCACATCAAGATGGTAGGAAAAGCAGAGACATGCTCTCATAAAAACCCCACCTTTGAGCAGTGATACACAATAGTGAAGAATCTCACCAGAGAAGCCCTTATCCTGACATCCGGCATCCAACCTCCTAGGCTGCACAAGAGAGACAAGCCCCCAAAATGTCAGGATTTAAAAACCAACGGGCTGATATCTAAGGGACCCACAGTCCTGTGGGAAACTAAGAATCCCCTCTTAAAGGGTTTGCATGCTACCTATACAGATTCAATGCAATCCCTATCAAAATATCAACAGCAACAAATAACCCTAAAAAGTCAAAACAATAATGAGAAAGAAAAAGAAAGATGGTGGTATCACATTCTCAGATTTCAAACTATACTACAAAGCCATAGTGATCAAAACAGTATGGTACTAGCACAAAAACAGAAACATAACGTAACAGAACAGATCTTCTAAAAATAAACCCAAGCATATAGGGTCAATTAACCTACAACAAAGGCAAGAATACACAATGCAGAAAAGACATTCTCTTCATTAAACAGTGTTAAGAAAACTAGAAAGATAACATGCAAAATAATGAAACTGGACCATTATCTTTGACCATATACCAAAATAAACTCAAAATGGATTAAAGAATTAAAGGTAAGACCTTAAACCATCAAAAATATAGAAGAAGAAAAAAGGCAGTAAGCATTTTGATATCAGTCTCATGATTTTTTCTTTTTTATATGCCTCCTCAGGCAAGGGCAACATAAGCAAAAATAAAAAAATGGGACCACATCAAACTAAAAAGTTCTTTGCACAACAAAGAAAACCACCAACAAAATGAAAAGGCAACCTACTGAATGGGAACAAATGTTTGCAAATCATTTATCTAATAAGGAATTAATATTCAAAAAATATACAGAATTCATACAACTAAATGAGGATGTGGAGAAAAAGAAACCCTGTTGGTCGTAATGTAAAGTGGTGCAGCCACTATGGAAAACAATGTGGAGGTGCCTCAAAAAATTTTAAATCGAACTACCATATAACCCCACCAATTCCAGCTATGGGTATTTATCAGGAAAAAACAAAAACACTAATTCAGAAACCTATACACCCCTATGTTCACTAAAGATAGAAGCATTATTTACAATGGCCAAGATATGAAAGCAATCTACGTGTCCACTGACAGTTGAATGAGTAAAGAGGATTAGGTAGATAGACAGACAGACACATACATACATACATACATACATACTATGGAATATTACTCAGTCATAAAAAGAAAGACAATCTTGCCATTTTTGACAACATTGATGGATGTGGAGGGTACCAACCCAAGTGAAATAAGTCAGACAGAGAAAGTTAAATGTCAATAAATGATTTCACTTGTATGTGAAAAAACAAAACAATACTATTATTGTTTAGCATTATATATATATAATCAAAAAGTTTTGATAAGGAGTACTTTAACTTTTACAAAACAATTTTACTATAGTACCTTCTGAAATAGTAGTCCCAAGATAACTACTCCAAATATTTTTTCCATATTTTAAACTGTTTTTTGAAATCCTAAGCAAACATTTCTAAATAGGCATCTCTAATGGGTTAATATAAATTACAGAATGAAACACATGCTAAAGAAGTGGTTTTCAAACAGGGGCAATTTTTTGGCACTGCCTGGAAATATAAAACTTTGAAGGTACCACTGGTATCTACTGGATATAGATTAAGGATGCTGCAAAACACCCTAAAATGCACAAGACAGTCCCCAACAATAAAGAATTATTTGGTCCAAAAGAGCAATATAGCTACTTTCAAAAAATTTTGCTCCAAAGAAACATTGAAGGTTAGTAAATTAGTTATTGTTAGAATTTCTGTGTTGCAGTCAATTGGAATCAAGATGATAAGAAAGACACTGTTTAGTGAAATCCCAGAGGGAAACTTGTCATAGCACCAAACAGTAAAATAAAGAGCACTGAGAATGCTAAGTGGTTATGTTGAATGTAATCCACTGCAGCTGATGGCTCAGAAAAAAATAAGTTGCTTCAAAACGGAAATTGGCATTAACACTACAAAAAGATCAATTTTATTTATAATCTGGAACTAACAGCGTTTTTTCCTTGAAAGGTAGTTGGATTTCCTTGAACCACTAACACTCTTCACTGGATGTCAAGGTGAAAATGGGAACATAAAATTTTCAGCAGCATTGTCAAACAGGATATATAGATCACACAGTCCATCCAGATTACCTTAAAAATATCTCTTTTCAAAACAAGTTGTTCATTTAACTAAAACACGTGCTTAGGAATAGCATAGATTCTAACATAGTAGCTGCTTAAGTAATATTTATTGACATAAATGATGTTTCAAATAACATGCCCAAAACTAAAATAAAGGGTTTTAGACCTCTCCAAAAAAAATGGCAAGAATTAAAATTCCACTCATATGTTTCACATAAAAACGGTAAGGTAATATTTCACAAGTAGAAATTTCCTATTAACCAAGAATAGCCAAACTGAATGGAACATTAGAAATCGTCCTGAGCCGAACTTCTCAAAGTAGGGTACTTATACTTCTAGGCATATACAGAAAGCCAAAGAGCACTCAAAGTGACGAAATGAGAATAGTAGGTCTTAACTGATGAGTAACCTAAACTATTAATTAAATTAAATAACTAATTAAGTAAAATGGCAGTGGTATTAAATCTTCTGCAGTTAACTTACCATCTTACAAAATGCCATTCCATTGAGTGGTTTATTTTGGACTTTATTCTCTCCCTTCCTCAAAGGCTCTATATTACCTAAAAATGACCACATGGTTTACTTGGCAGAATGTTATACCAATCCATCCTCACGGCTGCATTTCTCCTTTGCTTGGGTTTATATCTGGTTAAAAGCATGAACACTGCTATTAAACCTCCTGAGATTGAACTCTTTTATCCATAACTGACTCTTTATAGTTTGACCTCGGTACATTAATAAGCCTCTATGTGCCACAGTTTTCTCAGGTATTGAAGGAGGAGTGGGGGGAGGGGGAGAGTAGGTGTACTACATAGGACAGCTGCAACATTTAAATAATCTAATATATGCGAAAAGCATGAAATGGTAACTGGCACAGAGTAAGTGTTTGATAATAATTATTTGTTGTTGTTACTTAAAAAGGAATTAAATCAATGTAGAAAAATTAAACTTCAAGTAGATACAGTAGATTTGTATCTGTCAACCTGACTAAGCTAGAACTGTATTTCTTAAAATTGTCTTTTCTAGGTAGCTCAGTTAGCACTGGTTACAAAAGATATTTTCAGCAAAACCTAGAAGGTGGAAGTAAAGTAGCAGCCACATTTTTTTCACACTCAAAATGTCAGCATGGTGCGAGGTAATGCTGCCATTCACTCATGTTGCTGCTTATCTGCTGACCCACCTAGGTGGCACAAGTAGCAGCCAGCCCCATAGCAACTCCAGTTTTTGCCAAATCTTCTCCTTCAACTTCTCTGAGTACCAGGTCAGGGGCATGTTCATTGTTAGCTATGTGATGAAGGATGCTATATTTTCTCACAAGATACTTATAGCATCAAAGTTGGAAATAGTAAGAGACCAGGTTCCACTAGTCCTCATAGGTTCCCGTTTGTCCTAGCTTCCCCTTATTTCATGTCTATCATTTCTTTTTGACTTCCTGCCTTATGATTATAGGTAGCAACACCAAATACATAACAAACAACTTCCACAGACTGTTTAAACAGCTCCCACAACTGAGTATGGATAAATCTTTATAATAAATCCCTTATATGCGAACCTCATAGAGGTTTGCTTCTCTAATTAAAACTTGACTGATACAGAATTTCTGCAAGGTGTATTTTTATATATTGTTTGAGAATATTCAATTACAATATAAATTAAGAAAAACAGGATGGATAAAACTTGTAAGAAATGTTAACCATACATAGCAAATTAACTAATACCTTATGAGATACAGGTTGAACACATAAAATGTGTGAGTAAGCAAGCAGCTTATGAAACATAGGTAGAAGTCACAAGACATGTTAAATACAGATAGTAAATTAGCCACCTGTAAGGGTGTGGGGAGAGAAAAAAACGTAGAAACATTGCATGGTGCAGGATGCAAGTAGTTTGGTCTGTCCCTCTTGCATCCTATACTAAGTGTGCTGACTGCCTATAACCATCCTCTTGCTTCTCACTTATTCTGATTAATCTTGATTGCACTCTGATGCAGACTTTTGCCTGTATTTGACTGCTTTGTAGAGTTAGAGATTCACTAAATAGCATGGAAGCAAGTTCATGACAGGCAGTATTTTAAGGTGAAATTGCTGTTTGAGGATTTTGTTAACCTTTCATTTTATGAAAAGATTAAGTATATATCTTAAGACCCTACTTAAAACAGTCTAACTATCAAGTTACTTGATAAGTTTGTCATGACTCTTTCACAATAAGTGGAGAAATCAGAAATAAACACAGCCCTGACTTTTTTGGTCTGGCTTATTTCTCCGGGGGCCCACTACTTTTAGAGAAGATATAAATTTATCAGCCAATCATTAAAACATAATTATATCAACTTCCTCTTAATTCATATGTGAAACTCAACATATATTAGGATCAACAAAATCAAAGTAAAAAGATTCAGTACCAATATTATCCCATAACAGGGGACACAATAAAAAAAACACAAAGTCCATACCAACTAAGAGCATTTAATATTATCAGGAAGTTGACAATTTCTTAAAAGAAATGTAAGGGAGTGAAAAAAAGGATTTATATAAATAGTAAGCATCCCACTGGTTCCTCTCCAGCAGCCACTCTCCTGTTCTTCCTTCTGAAGAGAATCCCAATTTTATTCAGGAACTCAGAAGCTAGAGCAAGGTTCATTCTAGGTCCACACTTATCACAAAAATCCCATTCCCCCTTTACTGGTTCAATAACCAGAACTAAAGCCAAGAAATACATGAGGTATTCAGTCATGTGGTTTAAGTTTGACCCAATCATACTGAATAAAATAGGCGGTTTTTATTCTACAGAGGAAAAAATATATATCTGTTTCTGTCTATCCAGCATAGCCATAATGTTAATTTAAATTAAAAGAAGTTTCTTACATTCAAGGAAATAGTTCTTATATTTTTTTAAATTAAGACTTCATAAGAAAAGTATTAAAACTACTGCCATGGCTGGTTGCTCAGTTGCTTGGAGCATCGTCCCATACACCAAAAAGATTTCAGGTTCGATTTCCAGCCAGGTCACATATCTAAGTTGTGGGTTCAACCCATAGCTGAAGCATGTAGGAGAGGCAACCAATTGATGTTTCTCTCTTACTTGGATTTTCTCTCTCTTTCTCTCCCTCCCCCCACCTCTCTCTCTCCCTCTCCCCTGTTATCTCCTTTCCTCTCTCTAAAATCAATAAACAGCCCAGCTGGTGTGGTTCAGTGGTTGAGCATCGATCCATGCACGAAGAGTTCGCCAGTTCGATTCCCGGTCAGGGCACATGCCCAGGTTGTGGGCCCAATCCCCAGTGGGAGGCATGCAGGAGGCAGCCAATCAATGTTCTCTCTCATCAATGTTTCTATCTCTCTCTCCCTTTCCCTTTCTCTCTCTCTCAAATCAATAAAGAAAAAGAAATGTTTAAAAAAAATAATAAAATAAAATCAATAAACATATCCTCAGGTGAGGATTTTTTTTTTTTTTATTTATTTATTTTTTTAATTTTATTGTTGAATGTATTACAGATGTTCCTCATTTTTCCCCCATTGCCCCCCTCCTCCCCATTTCCGCCCCCCTCCTGGTTTTCCCCACACTGTTGTCTGTGTCCATTAGTTATGCATATATACATATAAGTTCTTTGGTTTATTTCTTCCCACCCCCCAACCCCCCTTCCCTTTGAGGTTTGTCAGTCTAACAACGAATTTATACTTCTTAATCCCTTTACCTTTTTCACCCCTCCCCCCAGCCCCTACCCATCTGGTAACCTACAAAAGTTCTCTGTATCTATGAGAATGTTTCTGTTCTTCTTGTTCATTTTGTTTGTAGATTCAAATGTTGATAGATATGTATTTATTGCCATTTTGTTTGTTCATATTTTTTTATCTTTTTCTTCAAGAAGACCCTTCAACATTTCATATAATAATGGTTTGGTGGTGATGAACTCCTTTAGCTTTTCCTTGTCTGGAAAACTCTTTATATGGCCATCGATTCTAAATGACAGATTTGCAGGATAGAGTAATCTTGGTTGTATGTTCTTGCTTTTCATCACTCTAAATATTTCTTGCCACTCCCTTCTGGCCTGCAAAGTTTCTTTTGAGAAATCTGCTGACAGTCTGATGGGAACTCCCTTGTAGGTAACAAACTGCTTTTCTCTTGCTGCTTTTAAGATTCTCTCTTTGTCTTGAACCTTTTGCATTTTGATGATGATGTGTCTTGGTGTGGGCCTCTTGGGGTTCATCTTGTTTGGGACTCTCTGTGCTTCCTGGACTTGTATGTCTGTTTCCTTCACCAAGTTAGGGAAGTTTTCTGCCATTATTGTTTCAAATAGGTTTTCGATTTCTTGTTCTCTCTCTTCTCCTTCTGGCACCCCCAAGATGCGAATGTTGGCACGCTTGAAGTTGTCCCAGAGGCTCCTTACACTATCCTCATTTCTTTGGATTCTTTTTTCTTTTTGCTGTTCTGATTGGGTGTTTTTTGCTTCCTTATATTCCAAATCGATGGTTGGCTTCTTGGCTTTACCTACTCTACTATTGATTCCCTGTAAATTATTCTTTATTTCAGTTAGTGCCTCCTTCATTTCTGACTGGTCCTTTTTTATGCTCTTGAGGCCCTCTCTAAGTTCACTGAGGTTCTCACTAAGTCCATTGAGCATCCTTATAAGCAGTATTTTGAACTCAGCATCTGTTAGGTTGCTTAACTCCATTTCACTTAGTTCTTTTCCTGGAGTTTTGTTCTGTTCTTTCATTTGGGACCTGTTTCTTTGTCTCCTCATTTTGGCTGCCTCCCTCTGTTTGTTCCAATGTATTACTTAGTGAGAGGTGTGGGGCTAGCTGAGACCAGATGCTGCTTGTTTGAATGATTTCAGGAAAAGCTGAAGCAGGCTCCAAGACAGGCCAATCCTATGGTGAAGCAACTGGCAACAGCTTAGGTGGGCCTGAAAGTTGGGTGGGGCAGGGCCTCAGGGAATCACCAGGGCGGGGCCAACAGTGTGAGCCAGGTAGCTGGAGTCCCAGATATGGCGGCGTCTGCCGGCTCAGGAAGGGCTCACCAAAGGAACAAAAGCCTCTGATAGCACGTCTGTCCAGGAGAAAGCTGCCTCTCCAGCCTCGCTCCAATGCCAAACAGCTCAGTTCTTCCCCATATGACTCTGGTGCCTTTCAGGCTCCCTCCCACACGCTGGAGCCCGGAGGGTGGGAGTCCGAGTAAGTCCGTGCGCGGGCCCTTTAAGAGGAGCTGCGGGGGCTCCAGCCGCCTCAGCCTCAGTTCCTGCTGGTTTTTCCAGCCAGAAGTGATGGGGACTTCTCTTCCTGGCACTGGGACCCTGAGCTGGGTACCTGGTGTGGGACGGGGACCACTCAGCCCTCTGGGAGGACCTTCCCAGCCGAGGTATCCCAATTTTTATCTGCCACACGTGGGTGTGGGACCAGCCCTTCTCGCCTCCGCCCCTCCTACCAGTCTTGATGCGGCTTCTTCTTTAATTTCGTAGTTGTAGGACTTCCATTCAGCTTGATTTCAGGCGGTTTTGAATGATGGTTGTTCTGTAGTTTAGTTGTAACTTTGATGTGGTTGTGGGAGGACGCGATGCCGCGTTTACCTACGCCGCCATCTTGACCGGAAGTCCTCAGGTGAGGATTTTTAAAAAAAAAACTACTAAAGGGAAATTTGTCTGAAAAGTATGAGCTATTTCAAATATTTGAGAAAATATTACTTTTTATACCTATGGATACAGTTAATACATTAAGGCTAAATACTCCACTAGTGCAATTTCCATCTTGAAAGATAATCACACTAACAGTGAAGTCCAAATATCATCTAACAAATAACAATTCAAAGTAGTCTCAGGTAGATGGTATGGGAGATGACTGGCAGAAGCAAACACAAACTCCCTCTATGAGAACTAGGCTTCAGCTGAGGCAAGAGTAATAGTAATAGGGCATTTATTTTAAGATGCAGCCTAACTTCAGAAATGTTAAAATCTGGGGATGGGAGATTGCACCTCTCTGAATTGATATAATATGATATAAATTAAGTGTGATAAATGATATATTTGTAAGAGACTAATAAATGCATGAAATTTAATTATAAGTATGGAGAGGAGTTCATGAAAATACTTTGTATTTATTTATTGAGGAATAGCACTCCTCCCCCACCAACCAAAAGCAATTTCCTCTGGGAAACAAATTTAATGATGGCAAAAAAATTTGAACAAAGTAAATGTTATTTTCATTGAGATAGTGAATGTTAGGACTTACAAGGTAATATAATTCTTAAGGGCCATGTTGTAAGCTTCCACGAAGCAGGAGGACAAAAGACCAGGAGAAGAACTGGCCTGACAAGAAATGCCCTACACTAGGAATCAATCAAACCATATAAGGAACCAAAACTGCGAAAGAAGCACCAGATCACACATCTACATTCCTGTAGACCCAACCCCCGTCAAAACCCACCAACCAAGACCCCCAAACCCACTGACGACAAAAGTTACCCACCAGTGGCTGCATTTAAAAACTAAAACTCCAGCTCCTAGGCGTTGCCATCATCAACCCAATACCCCATGGCTCGGTGATGCATAGCCCTTCTCTTTGGATAGCCCTATCCCCTTTTCTTTAAATAAATACAATCTTTCTTTATTCACCATCTGGGATTGCTATTTAGCATGCCCGCTCACCACACCACCGACTTTAACCTTTCAGTGAAGACCTTGGAAAGAATGCATGATTTAAATATTTAGAAAGTAGATACAGAAGGACAATATTAAGAGTATTGTAAGGGTTGACAATTTGTTTCAAGAGCCAAACAAGAAACTGACTGATACTTGAAAATTGATAGACCTCTTTCTTACCAAAAATAATATTTTCTCTACAAGGAACTAACATCTTGATCAGGTCCTTGCTAATCATGTAAAATAACGCCATTAGGAGAACTCAATCATAACTCTCCCCTGAGATACAGGATTTATTTTGATTGAGATTTTACCTGAGCCATATATATACACAGATTAGAATTACTCTGTTAGGGCTGATCTTAGTAATAAATTTTGCAAAACCTTTCGGCCTTTGAAAGGTAGGTTAAAGTGTCAATACCTTTTAGGCTAGAAGGAAATATTTTAAAGAACAAATGAAGCATAAAAATAAACTGGTTTGTCTCGCTATGTTAGACAGTATGTGAGCAGTTGCAAAGGCTGAAACATTTGGATTTCATTTGATAGACAACAGGTGAACACTGTAGGGTTTCAAGCCATAAAAACCACTGGCAACTTATACAGAAGGAACGAAAGAAGAAGGCAAAATTAGCAAAAGAACATTCAAACTATCTAAACCATTCTGTGATTAATGCTGACAACCTAAAGTATGAGAAGTAGAAATAAAACCTAAAGGGACAAATTTAAAAGAATCTTTTAAAAAATGTTAAGTCCTATTCACCACTTAAGTAAGTAGTAAATAAGAGCATACATTAAAATATGTCATTAGCCTTTTGAGAATAACAATACTAGTTTACATGTTCAGGACCTAAAAAAAAATGAGAATAGTTAATAAAAGTGTTTCAGGCTTAATCTAAAAGATATGTTAATAGCTTATCCAGTAGAGGGGGAAAGCCTTTAATTGTAAGTAAAATATCAGCCCTGGCCAGTTTGGCTTAGCAGTTCCGAGTGTAGGCCTGCTGGCCAGAGAGTTGCAGGTTGGATTCAGGTCAAGGGTACATACCTCTGTTGAGGTTTGTCCCGGCCCTAGTCCAGTGTTGCAGGAGGCAACCAGTCGATGTGTCTCTCTCACATCAATGTTTCCTCTCTCTCTCTCTCCCCCCCCTCCCACCCTATCTGAAGATAAATGGAAAAATAGCCTAAGGTGAGGATTAAAAAAAAAAAAAAAGTAAAATATCAAAATGTAACAATTATTTTTAAAACCTTATATTTTATAATCTCTGCAAATGAGATAATCCTACAAAGCTGATTATATTATGGTAATAATTAAGTTTCCCCTCAAACTATAAACAATTATTTTTCTTCAATTTTTAACTTACTTATATTTTTATCTTTATTAGTGAAAATATTACAGATGCCCCCCCCCCTTTCCTCCCATTGCCCTCCTCCACCCAGTTCCAGCCCTGCCCCAGGCCTTCACCACCCTATTGTCTGTGTCCATGGGTAATGTATATATGCATATAAATCCTTTGGTTAATCACTTCCCAGCCCCACTGCCCCACTTTCCCCTGAGATTCATTTCTTCTTAAGAATAAAATATTCAAGGTAATCTATACCCTTCTGCACTATCACTTGAAAAATATAATCACAAAAACCTTGAAAATATATTTTTAAACTAATATCTTTTTAAATTAAGTAGTAGATGAACATGTGGCTTAAAACTTTCTTAGGAGCAGCACCCTTTCTTCAAACAAAATCTTACAGGATATTCCAACCATCAATCAGAGAAAAAAAGCAAAGTTGCTTTTGCAGAATCTAGAAATGAGGGTTCAGAGCCCCACCCCAACAGCCACTCTAAGAAACCTTTGGTTCTGCGGGGCACAGTCTAAAAATGAAAGTAAATGAAAAAGAACATCATCTATCACTTTGAACCAGTGGAACAAAATCTGCACAACTAACATTAAATTAAATTAGTTATCTTATTGACAGATTGAGGTACACAAATGAAATAGGCAGTACTTGAAAGCTAAATGAAAGAAAAAGGCTAATATTTGATTAGAGAAAATAGGTATTCAATAATTATTTACTTCAAGAGCATGAGAAAGTGAAAATTATCATGAGAGATTGTACTTGCTTAACTTTAATTACTTTCCCATGTTCATCCCACTGCTTGGCTGCTAAGCCTGAATTTCAGATCAAGAGTTTGATCAACTGCTGAGTTGAAAAGATCTCCCACTGCTTTTATCTTTTAGTAAAGCTACTGTCTACAAAGACCTCCCCCAAGAATCATGGAGTATGAACTATAGGATTGCTCATGTCTGGTTGCTTGTAGCCCAGCCTGCATTCATTACTTCACCCCATTAACATTCCACACTGGGAGTCCTTTGCCAGTTTTATGAGGCGAAACCACAAAATGTCAGGTTAACAAAATCCTCACACAGCAATTTCACCTTAAAATACTGCCTGTCAAGAACTTGCTTCCAAGATATTCAATAAATCACTAACTCTATAAAGCAGGTTGCAAGTCAAATAAAGGCAAAAATTTGCATCACAACACAATCAAGATTAATCAGAACACAAGCTGATTATTTAGAGCAATTATAGGGGAGAATAGTATGATTTTAAGTGTACCTAGAAGCCTATCTCAGTTTTTCATTGTGCTTACAGTTATATAGAGTTATATTTAACTATCACAATCTTCTTTAAAAAATATTCAGATACAAAATTTCAGACAGTATGATATATACTAGAGAGCTCTGTAGACGGGAACATACCAGTTCAAATCCTGTTTCTGCCACTTATTAAAGGTGTCTTTGAGATGGTTAATAACCTCCCTAAACTTGTTTTGTCAATGTAAAATGAATCAAATAATTCATTGGGCTTTTCTGATTTTTAAAAGATGAAAGACAAAAGCACCAAGCACAGTGCCTGAAATAGTAATAAAAATAAGTGTTTAATAATAGTAATAATAGCAAATGTTCAATAATTGTTAGCTTCCTTCCCTCTTCTGTGTGGGGAATTTTTTAAATGCCAATTTTAGTAAGAAATGCTGTTCAAACTCTCTACACTCTATAATGAGATCATAGGTAAGAAATCTAATCTCTGCATGTACAGTCATGGAGTTAAGAAAGTCAGGGTGAGTAAGAAAGGGAGAAGGGAAAGTCTGTGGTATACACATAAGTGAAGAGACACCTATTAAACATAGCCACCTGCCCTCCTTTATCATTTGCTCAATAGGAACAATGGAATATGAATCGGCCAAACCTGTGCACCCACCCTCTAAGTTAATGATCACTGTCATTGCTAGTATCTGGCTCTTGTGACAATTATTAAACCAGGTTAAATAACTACCTTCTAAGCAAGTTTATTTTTTATTTTTTTGCCTTTATTGAATTTAGAGAGAAAGGAAGGGAGAGGGAGAGAGAGATAGAAACATCGATGAGAGGGAACATCAACTGGCCACTTCCTGCATGCCCCCCACTGGGGATTGGGCCCACAAACTGGGCATGTGCCCTGACCCGGAATCGAACCGGGGATTTCTTGGTGCATGGGTCAATGCTCAACCCCTGAACCACACCGGCCGGGCTAAGCAAGTATTTTTAAGTCAAAAAGCCCATGCTCAAATGTATCTTTACACACTCTTACTGACTATGTTACAGACCTTTTGAAGAAGCTTCACAATGGACTGTAACTACTCTTAGACTGACAAAATAAACAGACAATCCCAGCAAAACCTGAAATCTACATTCTACTCTGGGATGGCTAAGACCTCCCTCAATAAATATTTTATTGGGTAACTTTTAAGTACCAGACATTATAGCTTTCATAGAACTGTCATCAAGACCAAGAGAGGATGGTCACTTTCTCAGGCTTAAAACTGTCTATATCAGAAAACTGAGAAAGAAAAGTGAGGGCCCCAAACCAAATAATGTATATCATCTAGGGAACTGGCATGACAGCAGGTCAAATTCACACTATCCAACACTAGTTTATCAAAGGAAAGTAACTTATACTCTGATTCTCTTCTATAGTTTTCAGATATAAAAATTATTTGTATAAGTCATGCTAATGACCTTTGTGACTTAATATAGCGCCCTTGCTGAGGTTAACACACATCAGAGTGAATTATCAAGGAATTAAGACAAAAATGTCTAAGAACCATTACTATATGTTCTCCATGTATCCTCTTTTCCTGCCTAGTAATTATTATTCCTTTTCTTTGAATCCATTCCAATTTCTCCAAATTCTTGGTAAATGAAGATAAGCAGAATAGGAAAAGGAACCAACATAGGACTCTGCAATAGTGAAGTCTTTGCATATTTATGCTTTCCAACTCCAGTAAAAAATACACAAACCTTTGACACAAACATGTGGACTGCATTCATATTCAATGCCCAATTCAACAATTAAATGAGCATTCATGCTCTCAATCTAATCAGCAAAACAAATTTAAAGTTAATATTAAAAATTCAAATACTGTTATCATTGTTCACATTATACTAATATGACCAAACACCATGACCAATCCTCAAATTAAAATTTTACTTTCATTTTCCTCTTCTGTTCTCTTAAGTAATGTTTCAGAAAAATTATGTCATACATCCAGAGCAACATAAAGAGTAGCAGCATACTCTTATTGGGTCCTCAAAACCTCACAAAACAGAATTCCTAAACGGGAATAAACCTCACAAAACAGAATTCCTAAACGGGAATAAACCTCACAAAACAGAATTCCTAAACAGGAATAAACCTCATAAAACAGAATTCCTAAACAGGAATAAACCTCACAAAACAGAATTCCTAAACAGGAACAAACTTCTATCTCCCTATTTTTAATTAAATAAAAATATTAGTGATTTAGTAGAAACCTAAGTCTAATAATTCAATTTTATATACCATATAACATTTCTTGTATAACTGGAATTGAATAAACAGTCCATAACCTTACTAACAAAAACAAAAAAAAAATAGTTCTGGCTGGGTAATTCAGTTGGTTAGTGTCATCCCAATACACCAAGGTTGCAGATTCAATCCCCAATCAGGGAAATAAAAGAACCAACAAATGAATGCATAAATAAATGGAATAACATATCTCTCTCTCTCTCTCTCTCATTCTCTGTCCCCCTTTCTCTCTCTCTAATACAAAATAAAATTTTTGCAAGTAAGATGAAATTATAAATGCTATTCAAATGTAAATTATATTTTACTGTCTCAGCAAAAATTTATCTGATGTAAACAAAAAGTTCACCTGTAATAACAGAGAGTAGGTTTAATTTTTTTTTTTAACTTTTACGGGGCGGGGGGGGGGGGGAGACAAACATAGCCATCATCTGATATCGTTATCTATCATAATTATTTAAGCTGATTCATAACACTGTGCATAAAAGAATCTTCAGTTTTTAAAACAACCTAAAACCATCTGAATCAGTGTGAAATATCACATAGATTTTTCAGTAATTTTATAGAATGCTCCAGAATTAGACTTTGGTATTTAATAGAGCCTGTAACTAACAATAGTTATTTTTCTTGTAGAAGTAACTGATGTTTATTTAAAGACAATTGGTTAAATCAGATGAATGCTAAATATTTCTTTAGTTTAAAAAATTTCAGCACTCACTGGCTCAAAACCAAACTCAAACTCTAAGTAATCAAAGGTCAAGGACGAGTAGATTTGCAAAAGCAGCAATGCCTGACCCAAAGGTATCCTGGGGGAATAAAAGGACAAGAAAACAGAAAAATTTAGCTTTTTCACACTGTAAATATCAAAGCAAAGTGACTGCTTTAAAAAGTTGTATTTATAATTATCATCAAAAATTTATATGAGCTAAAATTTTAATAAACATTTATTTGATGAAAACCTCAAAACTCTTAAGGTTCTCCATTGTATAAAATGTACAGCAGCATTTACAGATTAAATGCTTCCTCTTTTAAACTGGATGGTAGTTTAAAAACAAAATCTCAATGTCCGTTCCAACATTTTCAAAGTAATTAATCTCATTAAAATTGCCAGAAGTAACTATTCCATCTTAGTCTATTAGTAAATGGTTTAAACTAAGATGAAAGTTGAACAATCAAACAACAGGAAAACAATAGCAAATATTTACTGAGAAAACACAGTATATAAACTTCAGTTAGCCAAAATCAGGAGGAGGAAAGAGAGAGCTGGAAAAAAGGAAGAAAATATGGGTGATATATTTTAAAAATCTGCGCAACAAAGATCAGGATTAAGGTCCTTAGACTTTTACCATAGCCCCACTATCATCCTGACATTAGCAAAACAACATAAATTACTTTTTAAAAACTAGGATTCTGGGAAACTAATGTGCTTTGACATAGCCCCTTATCCCAAAGCTCTCTTTCAAACAGAAAGTAAACCATCAAATTTCTAATTTAATACTCTCTTGGAAACTGGAGGTCATAATCCCGAAGAGCCAGCATTCTCAACTTAAGATCCACAAGTCCCAAAACACGAGTAAAGACACAGATGACGGCACGGGTGCCTATTGTAAGCAATCACTTCCTCACGTGCTTTTACTATTGAGTGACACGAAGGAGTTAAATAATAATAAGAGTAAACTAGTATTTATTAAGTGCTACTACTACTGGAAAGTAAAAGGGATAAAAGAGACACAGTCCCATGCCACATGAAGCACATGTCAGATACTTAAAATACATTATAATATTTTATCTGTTTAACAATTCTGTAAGATATTATCTTCCTGTTTTCCAGAAAGGAAACTGAGGTTATTAGAGGTGAACTAACTTGCCCAACATCACAAAGACAATAAAAGTAAGCAGAAGAACTTAGAAGCAAATCCAAGACTGACTCTTGCCTATAACTTGTGATTTTTGTTCTATAGCCTATAGATTCTATATGAGGGTTGTACCACCCTCTAGGGGCATTTTTGGAAATTGGTGTTTCTGGTTGTCACAATTATTAGGAAACATTAGTGACATTAGGCATCAACCAAGAACATTACAGTTGTTCAATGCTCAAAAATGTCTTCCTCAACAAAGAATGATCCTGCATCCTATACAATTTCCAAATACCCTGCCAGACATTCATGTGAGTGAAAATCTTTTTGTAATTACTTGAATCTAGAATCTAACTCCATTTTACACCTAAACACATGGTGGTTTTCACCCACTTTTCCCAGAAATTTAACTCAGAGGAATATTGGAGAAAATTATGAATCACTGAGAATTTGACCAAAAGGTGCTTAGGATTCCACAAAATCACACCATTCATGGCTTTCCATTTGAGTATTGTACACTGCAAATTTATAAAACATGGAGGGATGCAAGATCTGTAATTGTCTCCATGTAACACAGGTGACAGGCTAAATTTCTTACCTGAGTAATTCATTAGGTCTTCTAGTCTACTTACACTCTAACTACTGAAATATATATTTCTATTATAAATTACTTCCCTCTTATCCTCCCTTATTATGATCATGGTATTATATTAATTTCTCTATATGTTATCAGCTTTAAAAAGGTACATTAATTATGAATTTTTCTATCAAGACAGTAAAGGGCTATTAGATATTATAGGGTTGAGAACCACTCCACTATATCATTTTGCCCCTAATTGTGAAGCTAACAAGGCTACATCCTTGGCCTTAAAATAATATAATAGAAACCATTCCAATTATAAGATTCAATTCTACTCATAAAAACTTTCTTATAAATTACTCTCAATGTCAGAACACTTCCATATAATAAACTAAAATTCCTTATTCTATAATTTAAATTTGTTTATTCTTTTCCCTGTTGTAAAATGAGATCTACTGTGCAGGACAGAAATAGCTAAACTTAGAAGTACTATACAGAGGCGATTATTTTATCACTATCTCTCTTAATTGCATTTATTTATCAATCTCTCTCTTTTATTTAGCCACTTTTCCTAATAAGTGTTCAATGACTGCCTGTTCATAGAATAATTGATTCCATAGCATTCTTATTCAATATCAATATGCTCATGAACAGAATAATCAAATATATCAACTATTTTATAAATGCTTTCTCCTCACAATAATTTTTTGATTGAGTATACAGACCCAATATCACTGCCACTCAATATGCAAATTTACAAAAAGAATGTTTATTTGCAAAGGCAGTAAATTAGAGCTGGCATACAATGGCATTAGCTTAATAGCTGAGTTTGAAAACTAAAGTCAAGGTTTAAAATGTTAATTGTGAATTAAATTTTCCAAGGATCCTCTAATTTTCCTAACACAAAATAGAATAATTGTTCATAAAAAAAGTATTTATCTATAGGAAACAGGCATTCTCTACTAGCTTATGGATTTTACACTACCTTGGTATATATAAAAACCTAGATTCATGACAAAAGTTTTATTAAAAAATGAGCTGTATAATTCTTGACCCTTTGTAAATTCTTCATTAATAGTGAACAAGCCCTCTAATACCTCTCACCTCAAAGATAAGACAAAGATGCCATTGGTAATAATAATTAAATAATTCATCTTCTCTAGAACTTTTACTAAAATTCAGCCAAGGGCTGCACTAAATGATTATACAAGATACAGCACTATGTTGGATTGCCAGATCTGGGATAACAGTCAAAAGATTTTGCTTATGCCCTGGCCGGTTTGGCTCAGCGGTTAGAGTGTTGGCCTGCGGTCCAGAGAGACCTGGGTTCGGTTCCCACTAAGGGCATGTACTTCGGTTGCAGTTTGTCCCCAGCCCTGGTTGGTCGTGCGGGTGGCAGCCACTCGATGTGTCCCTTTCACGTCAATGTTTCTCTCTCTCTCTCTTCCTCTCTCTCCCTCCCACTCTATCTGGACAAAAAATGAAAAAATGTCCTCAGGTGAGGATTAAAAAAAAAAAAAAAGATCTTGCTTATAAATATGGCAAGCAATATAGCAGATGAAGTCATTACCACTTTTAGCCACAAAAGATGATCCTACAGAGTCTACTCTATATCACCTGTGAAGCAGCACCAAGGCTATGTACCATACCCTGTTGGCTACTTGCCGTTGCTTTTTAGTTACATCATTGCCCCTATATTACATCACATATAAGACATTATTAATTATAAGGCTGAGCATGACTTACTGTATCACTGAAAAAAAAATTCCAAGAAGTCAGTCTAATAAGAAAGCCCAGCATAAAGTTAACACATCAAAGCTGCCAGTGCACCCTGGCTGGTATGGCTCATTGGTTGGAGCGTCGGCTCGTGGACCAGAGAGACCCGGGTTTGGTTCCCACTAAGGTCAGTACCTCGGTTGCAGTTCGTCCCCAGCCCCTGTTGGGGTTGTGCAGGTGGCAGCCACTCAATGTGTCTCTCTCACATCGATGTTTCTCTCTCTCTCTTCCTCCCTCTCTCCCTCCCGCTCTATCTGAAGATAAATGCAAAATGAGAAATAAGAACTAAAATCACCAAGCAGAAAAAAAGTTGTTTGACTTGGGCTTTACATTGGGTAAAGAGACAAAAACAAATCTTTGGGAATTTGAACCAAATGCTGATATTCATGTAGATTTGCAGACTGAATCCACACTACCAACGAAGTCCAAAAAATTCTCAAGCTGACAATTTAACTTATGTCAGTCTCAAGTGGTAGTGCTACAGAATGAGAAGCAGAAGCAAACAGCTATCCTCTCTGGCAGAACCTGACCTCAAACTCAAGCCATCAGCAATTATGAGATATCACTGATTATACAAGGACTCCTAATATCAAGGATGTTAAAATATGGAAAATTACCAAAAAAAAAAAAACTAAGCATCTCAATATTCAAGAGTTATAAAAAGAGAAAAAAAAAGTTCTAGCTTAGGAATTATACTTTCTTGTTCATAGACTGGAAACACTTCTTTATTAAGGAATAAAGTAAAATGGAAAGTTTCAAAATCTTTCTTTGTTTTCACAAGTGTCAGTGAAATTATATAACTGTACAAGCTGTAAAGCCCAAGGATAATAATTTCTAACAAATTTTAAAAGAATCAAACCAATGAGAAGTTAAATCTTTAAAATGCAATTTAAAGAAAATTTAAAGTTTAATCCATTTATCTCTGAAGTCAAATAAATATATACAAACATATACAGGTATATACATATATTAAAAGATACAGAATACATATATGAAACTCTGAATTATTGCCACTGTTCATCAAAAAGATTAAAGATGACAGGTGAATCTTTGTGTGCCCTTTAATTTTAACCAGATTCAGATTCAACATTTTATCAGTACTGAACCCATTATTACCTCTTTGGCAGATCCTTAAGAGTGTACTTTTACTCATGTACTAATACTTATTTAATTGAGTTAATTAATCACAGCTTAACCAAAATATCTCAAACAGACCTCACACAGCATTCAAAGTGTAGCTTGAAATCTTACCCTCCCTCCCTTTTCTTTAAACTGGCCTGGGGGATGAAGTCAATAAATTGTCATTTAATAACATACTTGCTTTGATGATTTTTCAGTAATTTACTGTCATCCCACTTCATAATTTTTTTAGTAGAAGTTCTGGGATTTCAAATAAGATACCTCTTCCATGGGAAAACTCAGTTTAAGAGTTTTCTGCTGCCAATAAACTAATAAGACAACCTAGCTGATAATCCTCCCACACTATACTGTGTAGGTTCAATCACTCAACCAGTGAAAGTTTAATTTGTTCCGCCAATGGCACAGAAAACTGCTCAAATGTATTCACTAAGTAGATCTGAACATCAGTCTCCTGCTTTCGGTTAAGGCCTAAATTGAACTAGGTCATTCATAGGCAAAAACAAACACACAGTCTTGTACCTAGTAGTTTCAGTACAATAAACATAACTAGCATCTCACCACCAGAACCAAGGTGCTCCACTACTTATTTGCTCTGTCATCTTCTAATGGTAATTCACTGAGACTTAAGTCCAGCCTCCCCCAAGCAGCATTCTCCTCCCACTTTCAAAAATCAGATACCCCACCCAACACAATAATGAAGACATATAACCCCTACCACACTAGTCTTTCTGGCACTTTAGATATCACTTTTACCTCCTGTCCACATACTCCTGACCTCTCTGTACTCAGATTCTTAGCCTCTACCCACTCTCTGGGAAAGCTCCCTAATTGACATATGTATCCTGTCCATACAGTTCTCTGGCCTCTTATCCTGTGAATGACAGATCTTTATCTTCATGCCCTCCAAGGACTAGTCCTCCTAACCAACTTGCCAGATGCCCTTAAATCAGCTCTATGAACGCCCTTTACATTTATTACAATGAATATGCAAAATATGGGGGAAACTCATTTTTCTAGCCATATGATAAAACAAAAACAATAAAAAGCATTAATAAAATAGAAAGTTAAGAATTAAAAATACTGAGGCTGTGAGTTAAGTGATGGGTGCTTTCTGAAAGAGTGACTAGTACTAACAAGAAAGCAGACAAGACCATAGTTATGGCCAAAGTGGTAAATAAATAAAAAGAAGAAACAAGCAGAATTACTAATATCAAATGAGCAAAAGCTTGGGTTTCGGTCCATTTCCTTATTTTTACCACTTGAGAATAATTATTAGCAATTAATTGTTACTATCTCCAATTAAAGACAGCTTTACTATGTGACTATTACCACAGATTTTGTTCTTATTCAAAACCATTTATTAATTCAATAAACTTTTATTGAAAACCAACCACATGTCTAAAACTAAATATTAAGCATTCAGAGATAAATTAGAAATAGTGTCTATACTTGAGCTGCTCATAATTTAATGGAACACACTAATAAAAATTAATCATCATACTGTTTTATGTGTTTTCATAAAATATGAATAAGAGGTGCCCTAGTCAGTTTGCTCAGTGGTTAGAGCATCGACCCGTGGACCAAAGAGTCTTGGGTTCGATACCAGTCAAGGGCACACACGTACCTCGGCTGCTGGTTGGGGTCATGCAGGAGGCAACCAGTTGATGTTTCTCTCTCACATTGATCTCTCTTTCTCTCTCTCCCTCTCTCCCTCTCACTCTATCTGAAGATAAATGGAAAAATATCCTCAGGTGAGGATTTTAAAAAAAACAAAACATTAATAAGAGGTTACAGAATGGAGGGAAGAAGAAAACATGAGGGGTGTCTCATTTGTCTTGGGAAGGAAATTCACAAATGGACGAATGGATAAAAAAGCTGTGGTACATATACACAATGGAGTACTATGCATCGTTAAGAAAGGACGATCTCTTATCCTTTGCGTCGACATGGGAGGACCTGGAAACTATTATCCTAAGTGAAACAAGCCAAGCAGAGAAAGACAAACATCATATGATCTCACTTATTTCTGGAATATAATGAACATAACAGTGGGAGGAGCAGGGTAGTCCGGAGGACGTGGAAGTGGGGTACAGGCTGACATCTGCCAGAAGAGGGGGCGGGGGAGGGGAGAGATGAACACAGAACTTGTACGTATGTACTCATAACCAATGGACATGGACAACAAAACGGGGACGGGACAGGGAGGGAAGGGGAGGGGGGTGTCAACGGGGGAAAAAAAGGAGAATCATCTGTAACATAAGTAAATTAATAAAAAAAAAAAAAAATAAAAAAAAATAAAAAATAAAAGTGATTGAAGAAAAAAAAAAAAAAAAAAAATAAATTTTCAATAGAAGTAACATTTCAGTTGAAAAAGTGAAAATGTTTTAGTAGAATAAAGAGAAAAACAGAGAGCTTCCTCTGCACCGAAAAACTGTATACACAAATGAAAACGGTAAAGAAGAATGGCATGTTAATGAAACTGAAAATAGTTCCACATAGTGGGAGAACAGTGTCCATGTGAAAATACTAAACGATATTAGGATAGAGTTGTATACCTTGCTAAGAAGTCTGATCTTCATTCAGAAAGCAATGAAGGAGCCTTTAAAGAATACTTTAAAAGGAAGTGAAAGAATCAGATTGGTCTTATAGAAAAGTTGTAGGATTTGGCAAACAGTAAAGAAGGAAAACAGAGAAGGAAAAAGTTTAGACAATCCCCAAGTTATGACTAGACTGATAATACCACTATTCATGGATATGTAGAATATAGGTCAAAGTACAGGCATGGAGTAAAATGGTGAAATTAATCTGAAAATGTTGAGTCTAATGTGCCTGTCAATCATCCGAGAGAAAATGTTCCATAGATAACCAAAATTTCATTTGCTGCTCATGGAAAATGTTGGCACTACAAAGGTTAGGGGATAACAACAATTTAAGATTTTATCTTTACAAATTATCCAATGCTGGGCACACAACAGCGATTCATTTTAGCCATTGGATACAATGCTTTTTATTCATGAAAAAAATGATTTTCTTTTAAAGCAATCATATTTGTCAATAGAAAATATAAACTTCATTAACATTTCCTTAAACCTGAATATCTTCTAATAGAAAGTGATTTCTGATAAACCAAAAAATAAAGACTACTTTATTTGGTTTTTTGGGTTCCTTCACAAATTTTTGCTATTACAATGACAACTAACATTTGTATGTCTAGATCTTATGCTAAATGCTTTACTCAGATGAATTTAGTTAATCTTCATGATAACACTATGAGATAGATAATATTATTATTCCCATCTTATCAATAAGAAAACAAAGTTATTGAAGAATCTAGAAATTTGCCGATGATCACAGAGATGGTAGTACATAGTGGAGCCAGGGATCAGTCTAATATTAAGGCCTATGCTTATAATCACAATACTATGCCATCTGTCACAAATAATATTACTCTAATAAATTAGGATTATGCCATCATCAAAATTTGTTCAGAGGCTATGAAGAACTACAAATAGACACAAATAAGTAGGCACAAGTTCAAATGGAAAAGCAGATCTCCCTAGTGAGATATCTATAGTGTACATTCCTTTCCAGGAGCTGAGCCACACTCAGTGCGTAGTAGTCACACACAAGAAACATGCACTCTAATGCGCTGCTATATAAAGGATTGCTACAGCTGCTTCAAAATCTTATTACTACTGGAATTTCACCTTTGGATTCATTGATCCTAGAATGCACCATCCTTCATTCTTAATGTCACCTCAATTCCTTCAATGGTGATATCACTATAGAGAAAATACAGCTAGTATAAATTAAAGCACAAGATGAATTGCAGGGAAGTCTGCACCATATGAGAACCATGTGCCCATTGTTCCGAGCATCAATTTTCCAGAATAATGATGGTTCCTTTATCTCTTCTCTTTCTCAACTGGTTTTAAACAACAAAAGAACTTTTCACCATGTTACTCAGCATAATGTTTACTGGTTATTCAGGTTAAAAATACTAAAGCATGAGACTAAAGAGTATGAAGCAATGACCAGATGAGTCAAGTAATGGTCAGAAAATTCAATATCTTCAAACCCTTGAATGATGACTTGATAGCAGGCTTGGTGTAGCAGAAAATTTCAATAGCCCTGCTTTCTTAGACTGAGTCTCCTTAGAGATGGTTGAAGTAAGAAACCACAGAGTCAGAACTACAGTAAAAGCCATCTTATTTGACGCTACGAGTACTAGTTCAGTTGACAGGGGAAAATAACCAGTTAAAGTGAGAAATCATAAGAAAGAATATAATATGTCTATTCCCTAAACATTACACTTAAACATAAAACACAAATTACATTAATTCACTAATCTTTTGGTGTAGATATAAGCCAAGGACTTCATATTCAAGTTCTGCTTCATCTTACACCTTTAATGGATCATCTACAATTACTATTTCCAACTTAAAAAAAAAAAAAAAGAAAATTCCTGTTCCATAGAGTTGTGAGGATCAAATAAAACCCTTGAAACAGTGCCTGATACTAATGAGTACCCAATAAAAGCAAATATTTTCATTAGGTTCACAGATCTTAGTTTACA
This sequence comes from Tadarida brasiliensis, assembly GCA_030848825.1. Lineage (NCBI taxonomy): Eukaryota > Metazoa > Chordata > Mammalia > Chiroptera > Molossidae > Tadarida > Tadarida brasiliensis. Next base: position 40,128,508 of record CM061272.1, on the reverse strand, counting down.
AAAACAAAAACAAAAAACTGTATTAATTCATCTGATCTTTTCATTAACCCTTTGAGGTAGGCTAGTATTTATTAATAGTCCCATTTCCCAAATAAGAATACTTGAGGTACACAGTATATAAGTGATAAACACCCAATAAATAGCATAGTTGAAGCTCGAACCCAGCTCTAGAATAAGGCAGGCAATCGTTCTTGAATGGGTAGGTATAGGAAAAGGAGAACTAATAAGAGAATAGAGGAAGACCCATCATATCTCCCAGTAAACAGCCTTTCATAACTAACACCTAGGCTGGAAGGAACAAAGCAATATGGACCCAGAAACCTGTTTACCTAACCAATTGTGCACTATGTTTGGTCACAGATTGATTTGGGGGTACAGCAACAGCTTTAAGCTACTACTCATTGAATTGAGAAAAGTCTTAAGCACATTTCAAGGAAACATTTGTTTAGGATACAGAAGACACCCAACAGACCAGTGTTACTACGTTGCAGCTACAGTATTTACAACCACATTTTATTGAGAAATATATTATTTTAAACTGACAAAATTCTTTTCCAAAAGTTGACATAAAGTTATTTAGAATAAGTGATCTACTGTTTATCAAACAGCAAATTAATGCTGCACTGCTATTCGGTTAGGTATAACCAGAAATAAAGCAGTCCAGGTAGTATTGCAGAACTACAGATGAAAGAGGGATTCACAAACAAGGGCATATGAACTTATATTATGATAGAGGGAGCCCTGCAAAATTGTGCTCATCCTTGGCCACACACACACACACACACACACACACTGATTTGCTTAAAGGGGTATAAATCAGGCAGCTGCAGAGAAGGTTTTTAAAAATAGGATTAAAAAAGGGAAAAAATTAGAAACATAATCTGATCTTGTAAATAAAACTTTTCTTTGGGGCACATGCTCCTTCTAGATGAGCAGGCTGTAGTTATACAATCATATATCAAAACAGAGAAAAGCAAACTACTTAGATCATGTTCATTATACCTTTATTTTTAAAATATAAGGAAAAAGAAAAGAATCTGTAAGTTTAGCACAATAGAATACACAACTGAAACATAAATTCATATTAAATGTGGAGTCATTCTACTGATGAAAATAAAAATGTACTAATATAATAACAAAAGATGTATTTGCCAAAACTGCACTAATTATCTCCCCCTACATAATTTTACTTAAGCCTTACAAAAACCTAAGTAGTGCATGTTAGTTTTTTGCATTCACTACCTTTAATCTCTAAAATAAATCCTACAAGTTTGTTTTACAAATTTTACAGATGAGAAACTGAGACTAGGGAGATTTGAGTAAATTTTAAGTCACAAGGACAATTAAAGGAAACAGGTATTTGAAAACAGGTTTGCCTAATTTCAAAGTCCAATCTCTTTCTAAATAGTGCTAGGCAAATGAAATTGAAGAAATGATTTGTGAAATAATTTCAAGAGTAGAATTAAAACATTAAAACCTTCTAGGAAAAATAAACTTACATGTCAATAACTAAGCTACTCACATGATATCTCGGAAATTTCCAAATAAAGAAAACCTTATAAAAAAAATGATTTAACCATGACACAGACATGAAAGATTTATTTTAATTCTCTGTAAAGTTAACCATTTGCTTTTTAAATTTTGTAGTTATACTTCTTTAGCATTAATTATTTGAAAAATAAACTAATGGTTCTCAAGTGCAAAATAATACACCAAAACATGTCTTTAATAATTTACTGTTAGGCAAGTTCACAAAGATAAATGTTACAAAATTGTTTTCATCACTTTTTTTACAATACAAAATTAGAAAATTCCCTATATCCACCAATAATAATTGTTACCAAGGAGACATTAATTATATTAATTTCACTGTAGGCATACAACAGAGTACTACAATGTGATTTAAAATTAGGATGAAAAGCTCTATTTATTGGCATAGAAAGATGCCTTTAAAACACTGGGGAGCGAGAATGCTAAATATGAAATCACTTATGTAGAATTTTATATTTATATATCTAAGCATAAAAAATTATCTGAAACGTTGTTTACCAAAATATTAACACTATTTAATCTTTAGATCAAAGTGTTTTAGATAATTCCTAATACTTTTATATATTTTTCTGTTCTTTTTTAATTTTACATTAAGCATTTAACATAGTAAGAATAAAAGGGTATTTTCATTTTGGAAAAAAAGAAGAATGAATCAGCACATGATTTTACATACTAATCAATATGAATGCAATGAGGAATATATATCTGTTATATAAACCCTTAGAAACCTAGTCAATACATACAAATAATTAAAAAACAAAAATTTTAAAAAACCTGTCCGTTAGTTTAAAAACAAAAATAGGTGGATAAGTTTCCAAATGTTACCAAAAAAGAAAGGTTATGAACATGACTGCAAGTTTATTAAAAATTTATGGGTATTAGAACAACATATGCTTTTCATATACTTAACCTGGTCTGGCACAGAAATGTTATGTACCAATGTAATATCTGGATATATAATTAAAAGAGTCACAAAAAAGGCAAGTGAATTGACTCTAAACTCATTTTAAGTATTAATAAATATTTATATTATACATACAGGGTGAGGCAAAAGTAGGTTTGAGTATATGAAAGTTTGTTCTTGTATTATTATTTATTAATTATTGTATTATTTTCCATATGAACTGTAAACCTACTTTTGTCCCACCCAGTGTATGTGTGTATATATGTATATACATATATTCTGTTGCTTTTATTTTAGCATGATCTATGACCACTCAGATTCTTCCTTTCTTTCAAATTCAGAAAAGATCCCTGCTGATTCTATTATTTAACCTTTTTTAAAACACATTTCAAAATATACTTATTATCTCTTTTCCATTTATACTGTTCATAGGCATATCATTAATCCTTGCATAAACTTACTACATAAATTAAAAACTACCATATGTATTAACAAAGTATAATTTCTGACTTATTTCTATAATTATTTTCTACTGCTTAGTTATTACAAATATCTGTAAAATCTAAGTATGTCATCAGCATAATGCCTCTAAATATGTGATCAACTATTTGTCAATGAGGATGATATCTTACACTTTTCAATACTGACAAATATTTTTAACAAATCAACTTAAAAAAAGAAACTGGTCAAATATGATTATCTTCAACACTGCCTATAGCCATCAACCAGCCTAATGATGTCTTCCTCAATTTTATTTCCTTCTGTTTGATACTGTTATAATACAGAAATTTTGTTACAATAATAATTTTACTATCATCTGCCTGAAAAATCACTGTAATAAATAACAATAATAGTAATAAACAAATTCACTTGATTTATGATATGAATGGTGACCTCTTCAAAGGGGTGTCTTTATACAATGGACAAACAACACAAAGGTATTCAGTGCCTGGTACTGTAATCATTTAATAGATTAAGAAACAATCAAAGTGAGATCAAATGATTTATGCAGACTGGATTCCATAGTTAAAGTTAAAATTCAAGAGTCACAGCTTCAAAATTATAGATCCATCTCTCCCTTCATACAACATGAATCTTTTCTTACCTATGCTCTGTCTCCATATTTTCTAAAAATCCTCTCTGAACTAGACATAAAAATAGTAGTAAAAAAATAAACAAAAATTACAAATAATTTGTTTGTTCATAAGTAGTTGTGACTCAAAATAAACCACAGCCTGTATTTTAGAAAAAAATTTAAATTTTTGCACACCAATGGATCTAATATATAAAATTTACCTCAGAATGGCAATATGTGAAACATATTTTGTGATCCTAAGACACAAACCCATTTTAGACTTCACTTAAAATAAACAAATTGTTATTATATCTAAATTATTTTATATTTTTAGTGATCTTAGTATATGTGATCAGCTTGAGCAAAGTAAAATTATCTTGGTCTGTATGTTTAATTTTTTAATTTTAAATATATAATATCTAAACATGACCTTTTATGCTAAAAACTTCGGAGGCTTGCTTACTTGAGAGGTTATAATCATTAAAAGTAACAAACAAAGCTGGTCAGTAATCAAATTGATCACATTTTCTAGAAGGCCAAAAACCTAGTGGATGACAAAAGAACTCAACATTTTCCAGCTGCTGAAAAATAGAGGCTTTCAACATTTGGATGTATGCAGGCATCTTATTTTCCCAGGATTTCAAAGTCCACATGCAGGCTGCTGTTCAGCTATTATAAATGAGTAATTCAAGTAGGGCATGACTGCTTCTGGTATTAACTTGATAAAGATGTTTCATTCCGAATGCATCAACAGTTGTGTTAAGTCATCCCTTTCACAGGCTGACTGAGGATTACTTATGCTATGCTTTGTTAACAATGAATCCAATAATTTTTTAAAGAAAGGTTTATTAACTTCTGCATTTGTTTTTCTAAGGCTAAAAATTAAGTTCTACTTAATAATTAACTCCAAGCTAAACCACATAAATTAAATACAATATAATGATCTCAATATTTATTTTAATTTTTTAAAAGTTTAGAAAACAAAAGCTTAATTTCAAGTGTTCCAATCATTGTAAAATTTTTTAAAAATTATAAATATGATTTTCTGATTATAGTTATCTGAATATACTGAAATACTTTAGGAGAAAAACTACCTTACCATAAATATATACTAAACACTTTAACAAATTATACATTTTATAGTTTTACAAAACTATGGACTTGAACTAATACTAATTACCAAACATTTAACACAAACAATATGAGCCAATTGAAAGTATTCGCAATGCTTAAACAATAAAAATTTTCAACTCATGTGCAGTCTTCTGTCATTCCAGTTTCAATATCAATCCTTCTTTGAGAAACCTTTCCTAGTAACACTCAACACACCCTTCTTCCATGCAAATTAACCGTTCCCCTCTATTTTCAGAAAGAATTACTTTTCTTTCAATCAATTACAGCATTTGTTAAAGTTAAGCCTGTTTTTAGAATTAGCTGTACATGTACACTACTCAGTGGGGCCCTGTATTGAACACCTTTTATACCAGCCTCTAGCAGTGTCATGCATGCAGCTAACAACCAATAAAAAAATTAAATAGAATTCAATGAACTAAAGAATTAATGATTTAAGGTCTGAATTTCTCCTTAGTCTTTGCTCTATGGTATAATGGTTAAGAATATAAGTTCTAGAGTCAAACTCCTTAGGTTCTATTTAAAATGGATAGAACAATACCTGACACAGAGGAAGAACTAGAAAAATATTATTACACCAATTGTCTCTATTGCCCTGACTCAAACTTTTTTCTGGTTCCTTTGTTCCTCATCGCAATGTAAGGCATGCAACTGTGTACCCAAATCTCCAAACCAGAACACTGGGTGTTTGCCTACTGCTCCCTTTCCTTTAGCCACCATATTCAAACAACCACCAACACCTGTTGATTCTAACACATTACAATACCACAAACTTGTGTAATCCTCTGCACTGACATTATCATTTTTTTACTGCAACATTTTCCTACCTATTCTCCCTGCCTCCTGTCTTTTACCCTCATCCACACTGCTACCTAAATTGTTTTCTAAAGCATAAATATGATAAAAACTTTCAATTGCTCCCTTTGATACTCAGTCCAAAATCCTGAAAATGACTTTCAAGGCCTTTCAAAATCTGAAGAGTCTTGTTGATTTCATCAAGAATTAACTCTTGCCCTCGCCGGTTTGGCTCAGTGGTTAGAGAGTCGGCCCGCAGACCAGAGAGTCCTGGGTTCAGTTCCCACTAAGGGCACATATCTCGGTTGCAGTTTGTCCCCGGCCCCAGTTGGGGTCATGTGGGTGGCAACCCGTCGATGTGTCTCTCTCACGTCAATGTTTCTCTCTCTCTTTTCCTCCCTCTCTCCCTCTCGCTCTATCTGAAGATAAATGCAAAAATGTCCTCGGGTGAGGATAAAAAAAACAAAATAAAATAAAAATAAAAAGAATTAACTCTTACAGTACTCCCATTCCATTCTAAACTATTGTTGCTCAAAACTGTTACAGTTTCTACAAACCTGACCCATTGTTTCTCCTCTAGCTCATAATTAAGATAGAATGTTAGAAATGACTAATTCCAGTAATCCTTCCCCAAATCCCACATCTGGGTAAAGAGTTCTTTCAATGTGAACTCCTGCTCTCTTCTTTTACAGAAATATTTTAACTACCTTTTATTTGCCTACCTGTATGTCTCCCTCAATGAACTATAAGCTAAAATAAGAAGTAAAAGGGTCTTATTCACCTTTATATTCTAAGATTCTGGCATGAAGTAAATATGTACTGAATGAATGAAGATAACTACCAAAAAACAGACAAGAAGAGTCAGTCTTACCTCTTCCACTGATTTGCTGTTTTCTGATGTCAACAACATTTGACCATCTGTGAAGTATTTACTTTATGCTTTCTTCTGAAAATGATCTTTTCACTAGAAATGATCTTGAAAGACTCTCCCCCATAAAACATATCTATTCTTCTACACAAGATTAGTAATAATAACAAAATCATACTTTAAGAATAACTGGCAATTAATGATTTAACAATAGCAAATAGATTTTTAAAACAACTCACACCCAATAACTGCTAGTTTAATGTTGCCTATTCTTCCTTCCCTCTTTCCTCTCTGTTCAGTGGCTGCCCATCACCAATCAAAGGGTCTTTAGTCCCATCATCTCCTTTCTTACCCCAAAGATTATATGCTAAGCTCTGCATGCCTTTCATCAGTGATAACTCATTATTTCAGAAAATTTCATGCTTATATATGGAAATCAATCTTCTTTAAATTCGTGACTTTTCTCCTTCCTGTCCCTCTGCCAATTTCTATCCAGTCACCCGAAGAAAATGTCCTATTTCTCTACCTGAGTCCAGAAGTAACCCTAATCATAGCTAATAATCATAAATAATGCTTGAATGAAGAAAAAATAAACTATTTGGAAATGAAGGTAAAAACAAAAAAAAAGCAGCATTATTATCGATCTCTATTGCCCTGGAAATGCCAATAACTATTTTTACATATCTCTCTAAAAGTATCTTTTCACAATTCCATTCTCCTAATTAAGTCTACTCATACTTGCAGTAGAACAATTTTAGATATTACATTTATTGATTTTATTTACTCTCTCATTAAAGTACTCTTTCTAGAGTACTGATTCCTACTAGTTTTCATTAAAATTATAGGGTATTTCACCTTCATTGTGTGTTTAACAACAACAACAAAAAAGAACATTATGAGCTGGCCTGAAATTATTACTATGATAAGTCTTTGTTGTTCCTCTGTAAAAATTCATTCAAATATTAAAAGAGCTAACTTTCAAGTGAACACTTAAATCAAAACTCATCGAAGGTTTTCTGTTTTGTACTATCCCAGAAAATTGACTAATGATAAAATAAATTTTCAATTATATTTTGAAAATATATCTTAATTCTAAATAAAAAACAAATTATAAGAAAAATAAAGTCACTAAACTAAAACTACCTAAGGAAAAATACAAATTATGCTACCTTGAAATCTAGTGTTTTATTCAGATATACACTAAGAACCCCCAAAACATCTTTAAAAAGCCTGTAGCTTTCAGAGCAAAATGTGCTTTGAAAGTAAAATGTTATTTAATTATTAAAGAAATATAAGAATTACTGTGCAAGAGTGCCTACTTGTGAGCAAAATAATCATTAAAATCCATAAATAACTTAGTTAAAAATAATATTTTGGAAAATAAATATTTTTAAATATTGTTTATATTTGCAGAAAATGTCAAACACCACATAAGAGTTATAAATATGAATGAAAAATGATTCATAATCCCATCAAGCATTAATAATCATTATTTTTTTATTATTTTCTTTTTGTTACAGATGTTTCTCCTTTTTCCCCCATTGACTCCCTCCTCCCCCTCCATCCCTGCCCCGTCCCGTTTTGTTGTCCATGTCCATTGGTTATGCGTACATGTGTACAAGTTCTGTGGTTCATCACTCCCCTCCCCCACCCCCTCTTCTGGCAATTGTCAGTCTGTACCCTACTTTCACGTCTCTGGGACTACCCTGTTCCTCAGACTGTTATGTTCATTATATTCCAGAAATAAGTGAGATCATATGATATTTGTCTTCCTCTGCTTGGCTTGTTTCACTTAGGATAATAGTTTCCAGGTCCTCCCATGTCGTCGCAAAGGATAAGAGATCTTTCTTTCTTACAGCTGCATAGTACTCCATTGTGTATATGTACCATAGCTTTTTTATCCACTCGTCTGCTGATGGACACATGGGCTGTTTCCAGATCTTAGCTATTGTAAATAGTGCTGCTATGAACATGGGGGTACATATATTCTTTCTGAATAATCATTATTAAAAAGTGATTTTTCTGTGTATAATACTGAATATAGATGGAAATATATATACATATGTTAAAAAATATTTTTTAAAACTACATATAACTTTATTATATGTAGGTTTGTATTTTTATTTTATTTTTCTTTATTGATTTTAGAAAGAGAGGAAGGGAGAGGGAGAGGGAGAGGGAGAGACAGAAACATCGATGAGACAGAACACTGACTGGCCACCTCCTGCACACCCCCACTGGGGATCAGGCCCACAACCTGAACATGTGCCTTGACCGGGAATCGAACCAACAACCTCCTGGTGCATGGGTCAACACTAAACCACTGGGCCACACCAGCCGGGCTATATTTTTATTTTTTTACACAAGCTATTAATAGGAACATTTTCCTATGATATATGTTTTCTATTGGTTAATTTCAAAAAAGTTCTACAGACATAATGTAGTTTATTTTATAATTTGCCTAATATTTGCCTACAAAGATGATTTGTCATCATTATAAATAAGCTGATGTAAAAACCCTTACATTTTAAATATCAGTCTTTAAATGCATCTTGGATTATTCTCATAGGTTATAGTTTTGGAAGTGGTATAATCAAAGGATGACCACTCTTAAGGTCCTTAATGAATTGCATTAAATTAATTTCTAAAGAGTTTCTATCAATGCATAGTCCTATCAGACTTCTATGAATGTACTCATCTCATAAATTTCTCAGCTTTCAGTTGAATAATTATTAAATATCAAATTGTTCCTTTTTATTGTTTTAATACCCATTTCTTAAGCTTTATTAATTTAAATTTTTTCTGTGTTTTTGATCGTTTGCATCTTACTTTTGCCTCCTTTTGGCCATTTTCCTGTGGTATATTTCTATTTTTGCTTTTGTAGCTATTTATCAGTAATTGAGTTCTGCACAACGTTGTCTACTATATTCTTGAAAATACTTTCACAGTATTGCAGAATTCCGTCTTTTAAGTGGAAAAAAGTCAGATAAGATATAATATTTACATTTGAAGATTTATTATAATTTATATAAAACTACATAATTCATTTAATTCTCATAAGAAAAAAAATACATTGAAATAAAAATGCAATAATCAAGAGAATGTTACTTCTGTAAAAGTTTGGGAACTCCTCTTTCTTGTGTGTATCCACACACGCACGCGCGTGCGCACACACACACACACACACACACACACACACATTTTCTCTCTATATCTAAAGCAATGCCTACAGAGTAGGTATTGAAATATCTACTGTATAAATACTTTTCCCAGGAATGCTTTTTTATAAATTAGAACACATTATTTACCTAAAACCAGGTTAGAACATTTTATTTATTTACTCAATTAACAAGAACAAAACAAATTAAAAAGCCTGTTTGCGGAAAGTAGTATATATCGACTTAAGTACCTGGCTGAAGGAAACTGAATATGACAAGATTTCAAAAGTTAAAATCAAGTTACAGTCTACAGAATTAGACAATTATTTAACAATCAATACCTCTTTTGGACATGGGGAAACTGTTACTTCATTACTGCCCTCTGCCGGTGGCATTATTTCCCTTTAATTTTACCTCCATGTACTGAAATCTTTACCTCACAATTACTTCTGACCTGCCTCTGTATTGAAACCACCTACACTAAAAATAGCCTGCCCATCTGGAATTCAGTAAGCTTACAGGGAAAAAGCTGTGCTTCAGTGAAAAGCTCTGCATTGTTTAGAGTAGACCCTTCCTTGTTATCTGAGTCTGAGTCTATGGGGACTCTGCACCTTTCACTGTCTTTGAGCTTTCTTATATCTGAAAATTGTAGGTAACTGAAAGCTATGCAAAATTATTCTTGATTTTAAATAAAAATAATTGTGACAAGTAGAAGTTAAATTGACTTCCCTTCCCCACTGTGTAAGAAGCTAGTTTTGTATCCATTTTCAAATTTGTTACAGTATTACTAATTTATTTATAAATGTCTCTTTTTATTAAATTCTCCTTAGATCCAATTGTAACATCTGCCTGGTTCTCTCATTGAAAATGATTTTAAAAATCTTTAACATTTGTCCATTTTATTTTGGAGAGTCATGATTATCTAAAACATGATTGTTTGAAAGTCATGATTTTAATTTTTTCAAAAAAATATTCTTTAACAGGATAAATCCAGGCTATATATTTTCTCGAACAGACCAATTTAGAAATAAAATGATGTGGGCCTATAGAAAATAGGGCTATGTCCAAATGACAAAATCATTTCCTTTGGTCCCTACTCTATTTCCCAAATACCTATCATGTACTTGTCATTATCCTTACCTTTAGAAAATCCTAGTTTCATGGAGAAGGAATCCTATAAACAGTTATGACTGTTCACTGTGTGATAGGGTCAAAGTACTGTGATGGTGCTTAGAAGGGAGTAACTGATTGAGAAAGAACAAAAGTAATGGCAAAAGTCTGAAGAAGGTAAAAATAAACACAACAAAACAAAACACTCAGAAAAGGGTTCAAACTCTCACACATTAATGGACAACTGACCCATATCATTTATTTACTAATCAACACAATGACATAAGGATATTTCCTATGTATACTGTACGGGGATGCAAAAGCAATCTGTGCAATCAAGTTTCTTCTAGAGGGATGGAACAATTAGGGGAAGGGTCAGGTAGCAAATACTAATGTGAATTTCACTCCTAAGTAATTGATTTACGTTTATAAATCATTTCCTACTGGTTCACTAAGACTTCTTATTCTTCTTTTGGCCAATATGACAACTACTTACTGCCAACTTCAAAATCTTGACAGAAAATGCAAAAATAAAACTTACCTTAAACTTACCTTATGTCATTTTCTAACATATAAAATAAACTTAAATAATAATAAGCTTTTTGATCCATATAAAAGTATACAAAGCATTACATATTTTGTGGTGAGTTCACTTTACGTACATTACAACTGGAAATATTTATTGTATAGTAATTTACTATTTACAAATGAAGGCACTACTTATTTACTTTGAATACCACTTTCCTTTTACTATACAAGCAGTAAAAAAAAATGCAAAAATGTTGACCTTGTGATATAAATGAGGGAAACAACTGGTCACCCACAAGGCTCAAGGGATTTCTCACATTGGCTTCCTTCCAGAATCTGGGACCTTTCAAAGGAGCAAGCAAAGTAATTTCCTGTTGCTTTTTAGTCTGTTCCTGACTCATAGCATCATGGCATCCAGGAGACATTTCAATCTGGAAGGAGGTTAGATTCTTGGGCTAAGTAAAGGATTTGCTGTTCCTAGATTCAGAACTGCATACCCATAGGCTTACAGAGTTAACTTGAAAAATTTAAAGTGGACAGGAATCAGTTGGAAGTAGAGAACAAGGTAGGAAAGGACAAGACTCAAGAAAAAAACCTTAGGTTGTGAATGAAAAAATAATTAATATAGATTACTATATTGTACAGAATAATTAATAATTAATATTTGCCTTGTTTTACAGTTTACAATGCACTTGAGGATATAATTTAATTTAATCTACACAATAATCCTAGCAATCAGATAAGCATATCCTCATTTTACAGATGAGAAATCAACACTCAGTAAGATTGACTTACTCAAAGTAATATAGTTTACAATGGATGAATTCGAACTTAGAATATAAGCCTTCTTAAAATTCATTCATTCATTCAGCCTTAGTGTTTATGTGCCCACCTTTTCACTATATTAGAAGATTCTCTACAGCAGAGACTTCCATGCATCATTATATTTCTGCACAGAGAAAACTTGTAGCTAATATTTGTTGGATAAACAAACAAATGATTATACTATACAAAAAAAGCAACAACAAAAAAGAGAACGTCAAAGAAATACTAAAATGCTTTACTTCAATAAAGATGAATTTGAGAATAACACAACTTGAAAAAAATGTTTTAAGTAGATAGCTTCTTTAATATATATAAACAGATATGTTTTCAATATATCTGTAAATTCCCTTAATTACTAAGAAGAAATTTACATTTCTTGCACCTAAAAACATTGTACTGTGCTATTACAAGATATTAAACTTTTTCCAAAAATAATTACCATCAAAATGCATTTTGTAAATATTTTACAAACCTTTCAGTGTGTGTGTGTGTGTGTGTCTGTGTGTGTGTGTGTGTCTGTGTGTGTGTCTAAAGAGAAAAAAAATTTTAATTGGTAGGATAAAAAATTCTCCATGCTACAAATGCCAACATTGTCAAAAGGCTATGTCCTGTTTAACTATCATAATCCTTTAGAAATTGTTTACATTATGACTAAAAATCACCTTGCTCCTATATTCCCACAACTAGTTCATATGGTAAAGAGATCAGTAAACTTACTTTTATGCGTAACATCTTTAACATTTGCTCCCCTTTCTGTGCTTGTGATTAAATGTAACATTTTGAAATCCCAAAGTTCTGAGAAAAACATAAATCCTTGTCTCACAGCTGCTGTTTGACTCTGGAAACACATGCATTTTCTTTTCAAGCATCTACCATCAAAACTCCCAAAGGGCTTGGACTGGAGAACACCTGCATCTCTTCATTTAGTTTCAATAACAGAGTCTAAACTCCAAAATTACAAAAATAGACGCTCTGTTCAGCTGTAGTTACATTTTGCCCCTAATTCCCGTGAACAAAATGCTAGGAGCATGAAATCATTCAGGCAAGCTCTGTCATCAAGAGGATAAGATTTTTTGCACCAGAAGCCCAGTGGGAACATGATAGAAAACTGGCAACAATTACAGATAAAGTACATAGTAAAGTCCTCCGGGAGGAAAGAGGAAATGTAATAAGATAGATGGGTATAATTTTTACACATTTATGCCCAAACCACAAATGTGAATTGTCTTTAATTGCTACAATATATAAGCATTCTTACTCATGTGTTCTGTCAAAAATACTAAAAATATAACCTCAAGGTAATTCACTTAGTTCTACATTGTAAGGAGAATTTTTTTTGACAAAAACAAATTCTCTATAAATTAAAATTTACAATCTAAAATACTGTCCCCATTAAAAAAACAAACAAACAAACAAAAAACTCCTGAGCAATTCTTATTTTAACCAACCAATTCTGAATGGTGAAATAAGAGTGTATATGTTTACTGGTATGTTTTAATCAAGAGAGAGAACCACCCCACAATTTATGAATTTCCAGAGACTAGAATTGTAATAGTAACTTTCTTTTCAATAACAATGATCAAAAGTTGCCAATATTTGATGGGTAAAAATTATAATAACTTTTAACAGGACAATCTACTAAAGTTAAAAACTTTATTTCAAATATTGACTACACTGGGAAATAGGAAGATTAGCTTAAACTCTATTATATTTAAATGACATTCTAGAAGGAACACTTGTTTTCCATTATTTTATAATAATACCATAATCACATAATTCTATTTTTCTAATCTTAGAAAGACATATTTTGCTTTTTATATATTAAAAGCCAAATAGCATATTCATCTCATTCTATTTGTATAAGTAACTTATACAAGCCAAAAAGATACTTTAAAAGCTATCCTCTTTATTAATAGTGGACCAAAATCAAGTAGATAAAATTTCATAGGAATAAATATAAAATTCTTCATGCAAATTCATAAATTAATATAGACATATAAAATATGGAAAACTATCTTTAGAGTAGTTTATGTGGGGGGAAAAAACTCTGGCTTCCAGTGGTACATAAATTCAAGACAAATAGTAACTAAAATACAAGTTCACTATACAAATCTGGGGAATACACTTTATACCTTGTGCTATGTGTTGGATTATGTTAAGTTTTAAAAGAGAAATTTTCAAACATGTAGTGGAAGTAATCAGTAATGCAATGAATCTGAAGACAAATCATAAGGGAAATGACTAAAATATATTTAATATGTTTAGCCTGGACTATTTAGCTTAAAAAAAAAACAACAGATTTTGTGGAACATCTACCACATGCAGGGGAGAAAGAAGGAGAACTGAGCTAGTTCTGAAATTTGACAGCATTAAGTGGGAAGTTTTTTTAATGGTGCATTAATTTATATAATGAATAATGGAGTATGCAATGGGGTGAGGGATTATACTGAGTTTAGTTCTAAATGTATTGAGCACCATTAAAATATACATAGGGATATGGTCAAGAGCTGGCTGAAATATGGAGTCTGGATCTCAAAAGAAAATAAATGGTTGGTTGTTTGAGTATATATAATCTAAATAGAAAGATGAGGACCAATGCATAATCAATCTTGGAAAGGACCTATATTTAAGGCACAAAAGAAAGAAACCTATTTGAAGTGGAAAATGAATATAATTCAGCAAGGAGAACCAAGAAACTACATTGTTTTGGTGTCAAGAATTCTGAGCCTAAGATTATTATCCTACAATTGTGTCTTGAATACTGTAGAAGATAGGAGATTCCTGAGTCAGAGGACTGTATTCATAGCACAGAAGTATGATTATCAACACTTTTTGCATCAGTTTCCTTTACTCCCAGGTTCCACAGAGGTGATGACAAAAATGTATCCAGATGGATGCCTGCACAAGCAGTGGAATGTATGATAAGAGATGAAACCTGAATTGAAGAATCTAATCTTTTTTCATGGGCAGTAAGCATACTTTCCATTGCCTTCAAAGGGAGACACTAGGTCTATCTTTCAAGGCTGTTAATACACACACAAACATCCTTGAAGTAACAGTCCAGAACAAAGGGTAGTGAGCACTTTTACTCACAAGATATGCAAAAACATGAAAGACCTATAGAGAGTTGTTTCTTAACACCTGATAGCCAAGAGAGACTAAGGTTTCAACAGAAAGGCTATGGTCGTATGATAAATGCCAAAGACTAAAGAGGATGAATACTGACAAAGGGAAATAAAGTTAAGAAAAATAAGATAATAATAGCTTTTGGGGGCATATTAAGGGCTTATCAATTATTTCATGTTACTTTTAGGAATAAAACCAGACCAAAAAATGACCTTTATAGTCCAATGAACAGAGGATCTAATAGTAATTAGAAGTGTCTAACAAAGAAAGATACTAACAGATATTCTCTCCAATGGTAGACGTATGCAGAAGAAATAAAAGTGTTATCATCATAATTGGCTTCCCAAACATTATAATCATGGTCATCTGGGCAGCTTAACCAGGAAACTACAGCTTCACACTCCCCAAATCATTCCAAGCAGACCACTGGGGGGAAGGGATCGAACAAAGGGGTATATGGGTGCATGAGCAGTGAATTCGGGGTTACATTGGGAAGGTGCCTGCCTGTCAGTCTAGCCTGGGTAACAATGGATTGGTTAGAAGGGTGGAGCCACTCCAAGCACATGAAATCTTGGAAGGTTAAAATGCCTAGACAAAGAATTCTTCCCCCCCTTATTCCCTTTTCTCTCTTGCTCCATGACCTACACTCGACAGAGCACTTGCCTCCATAACCATGGGGCCTTAAGCAGCCACACCCGATGGACTGCAACTGGGAATTAAGCTAAACTAGTTATATGCTGAATTGGACCATACATTTTTAAATTTTTTTTCTTTATTGATTTTAGAGAGAGAGGAAGGGAGAGGGAGAAATAGTAACATCAATGAGAGAAAACATTGATTGGCTGCTTCCTGCATGCCCCCCACTGGGGATTGGGCCCACAACCTGGGCATGTGCCCTGACCAGGAATCGGACCAGAGACCTATGGGTGCATGGGTCAATGCTGAACCACTGAGCCACACCGGCCGGGCTGGATCATACTTTAATATGGAACAGAAATTCTGGACAGTGGCCTTAATTCTGTTCCTACTGAAGACAAGACTGGACCTTCTTCCAGAGTGAGACAAAAAAAGGTGGGACCTTGGAGAGAAACCCCTTAATTTTACATCATCAATAAAGGTTTCCATGACTCCCCATCCTCCAACAGTGGCCTCAGGAAATTATTTTCCTTGCGGCACTCCAAGAACTCCACTTCTACCGATAACAAAAGGAGGAAGAAACATGGGGACAGAAAAAGGAAGGAGGTTACAGTGTATCAAGAACATACTATCTATCTGTCAAATGCATTCATTTATTCAGCAAATGATTTATTTCTCAAGCATTCCCTATGTGCCAAGTAATGTCTAGACCCTGAAGATAACAGTAAGTAACCAGTGACTAACTCTTGCCCTCACGAAACTCACTGTCAAATGATGAAGACAGATAGCATTCAAATCACACAACTACATAAATATACACTGTCAATAAGTGTTATGAAAGTATAGTAAACTATAAAAATGAATGTAACAGAGGTACTTAACCAAATTTGTTGTTGGGCGTAGGGGAAAGGCAGCGTCAGTGAAGGTTTCCCTGAAGAGGTAGTTTCTGAGCTAGGATCTTAAGACTGAGCTGGATTTAAACAGGGATAAGGTGAAAGGGTAAGGAGAGTTGTGAGAATCCCAGACAGAAAAAAACAGCATATGCAAAAGCATAATCACCCTTGAGAAACTGAAAGAAGGTCAAGATATCTGAAGCACATGGAGAAAGGGAGACACATAAAAAGAGCTCTTAACACTGATTTGGAAATTAAAATTGATGACTTTTAACTTCCTTTATTCTAAGCTTACAGTACTTTGTAATCATTTTATATTCCTAAATAGCAGGCATACCAAATTTATACATTAATACCAATATTAACAAAGACTCAGAACTTTTAAACAAGCAGAACCTGTTATAACTCATAGGCAAAATATGGCATATGAAGAATAGCCAAAGTCTATATTTAAAAGATAAAAAAAGAAAAATGTTTAGAACCCATTTTGAAATATTTTTACATACATCAATTATAGTCACCAAGTGCTTCTACCTCTGAAGGAGGGAGCCAAAGAAGCATCTAGTTTCTCTACTTGACCCCGAATATCTACACAAATGCAAGAAACAGAAGCACCATTAAGTGGTTCCTGTGAATAACAACAAGGGATACAGAATGTGGGCTGGTGCACTAGACTCCCAGAGGCTTCAGCTACTTGGCTGTAACCAGAGTCACTGGAGTAGAGAATGCAATCAAGGGTGGAAGAGAGAAAAGTACAAAGGGAAGTGCTGAGATGTCAAAGAGAAAGCAATGCTGTGACATCATGGAAGTGTGGCTCTTTTGACAATGCTTAACATGAAGTAAGAAAGGAGCTCCTTAAAGTTAAGGACTTTTAAAGCTGGGGGATGCACCCTGGCCAGTTTGGCTCAGCGGTAGAGCATCGTCCCTCAGACCAATGAGTCGCACGTTCGATTCTGGCCAAGGGCACGTACCTTGGTTGCGGTTCATCCCTGGCCCTGATCAGGGTCGTGCGGGAGGCAACTAGTCAATGTGTCCCTCTCACATCGATGTTTCTCTCTCTCCCCCTCCCACTCTGTCTGAAGATAAATAGAAAAATATCCTTTGGTGAGGATTTAAAACACACACACACACACACACATAAATAAATAAAGCTGGAGGATGCAATGTTTAACAACATGGACCCTAAGGTTATATGATAAATATAAATACGTTAGGACAATGGGAAAATGTTATATAGTTGAAGCCCCAGGTTCAAGTTCAGAGTCTGACTTGGGAAATTTCTAGGCCTCTATTTCCTCCTCTGTAAGACACAAATAATATTTGCTGTGCTAAATACAGTCTTGTTTTATAAACAAATATAAGAATTTATATGACAGTAATTTTTAATATTGTAAAAGTACTATTTTTATATCAGTTTCACTGATATTTTTTTCAGTCATATGAAAACCTAATTCACATTTATAAAGTTGTCCATTCTCTCACATTCTGAAGTCAGAAGAAAAAAAAAAAAAACTCTGCCTCTTTATCCTAACTAAGCTACTCTCAAAACCCACTTCTTAGTTGACTTCTATATAATATCCACCATTTGCTGGCTCACAGTTTTAATCCCCTACCTTCAATTTGGGAGCATATGCACAGAGACAGCTGTCTTTAACACATCATGACATGATAGGCAGAAGCCAGTGAGAATGATCACTGAACTCCTGTAAAATACACTTACTACACTACATTCAAATACCACTCACTGAAATTCTATAAATCCAAGGGGAAAGTTCATTAACAATCTCACCTGTCTGTCTGTGAAAGAAACAGCAGAGATTACTTATATTTCCCTTTCATTGTTCACCCAGAAGAGTTTAACTACCCAGAAACTTTAAAAAAAACAAAAACAAAAACAAAACATTAGGGAAGACAAGACTCCTGTGTCATTTCCCTTAGGTGCTTCAGCTTCAAAAAAAAAAACGGAAATATACTCATCACTTACTTGCTCACCCATTAATTAAATATTTGTTGACAACATACTATATGTGGGATATTGTTCTAGACACTAGGAATAGAGCAGTGACCAAAAAAAGACAAAAACTCCTAACCAAATGAAGCATAAATTCTAATAGCAGAAGAGAAACTCAGCCCTGGTTGGTGTGGCTCAGTTGGTTGGAGCAACATCTCATGCACCAAAAGGTTGCAGATTTGATCCTGGTCTCAGCGCATATGGGAAGGCAACCCATCAGTGTTTCTCTCTCACACATCGATGTCTCTCTCTCTCTCTCTCTCTCTCTCTCTCTCTCTCTCTCTCTCTCTCCTTACATACTAAGAAGAACTAAAGAAGAGTAGGGAAATAAGTATGTTTCTATGCGTGTATACATGCACATGTGTGTAAGGAAAAGAAAAAAAATTATACACAATGGTAGGAAAGTACTTGCTGAAAAAGTGATATTTCACTAAGGTTTTCACAGATTGTTAATAAATAATTTCTTCATTTAAAATTTATTTATGATTTGTCTATACTATCAGTTATATATACACAAATGCACAACTCCAATTTAAATCATGTTACAGGAACATAAGATTAATCAATATTATTTTAAAACTGGCTTTAAAAATTAATGTTTATGAGCTCTCTCAACACCATATCATAAATACCTAAGCCATGAATGTGGGTGGCAGTACCAAGGTGAATGGAAAATTTAAATGTAAAAAATGCCCTAAATAAAATATGTGAATGTAGTTAAATAAAAACACATTACATTTTAGGATTAAAACATTCCCAAAGGAATATTTTCAAAGCACCAAATACATGATCACATTAAAATTTTACACATAAATCCATAAACATATCACCAAAAATTAATATTAAAGACTGGGTAAATTTCCTTAACAGCAAGAAAAAAAAAAAAGTAAAATTTTACCCTAGAAATATCATAGGTATAATTTTTTATAATAGTTTACTTTTAGGCCCATATAATAGATTGGAAATGTAATGCTTTTGTGATCCTAGAAATACATTTAAATTACAAAGAATATGAATATTATTATGAGAAAGATCTAATTATTATTTAAATAAGTTTGACATAATTGATTCATTCTAACTGTATATGGCAAAACAGAAAACACAGAGTCCCTCTCCAACTTAAGAATATGTGGTAGATATAAACAAGCTTACTCCCTTCTTAGGTATCAAAATTTTAACCAGACGGTCTATCATTCCAATAACATTTCAATGATTTGATTATTTGAAAACAAAACCTATCAAAAATCACTATATGAATAATTACATAAAGAAGTTTACCCAATAGCATATTTAAGGAACACAATTAAACAGACATTAAAACCATGATGTTTATTTAACCAACACTCTTTGTTCTTTAAAACAGGAGGGTAGCTAAACCACATAGGCTGAATCTAAACCCTCTCCATTTTTTTTAATTGATTTTTTTTTTTTTTTTTTAAGAGAGAGATAGAAACATTGATGTGAGACAGAAATAGCAATTGGCTTCCTCCTGCACACCTCCTACTGGGGATAATCGAGCCTGCAACCCGGGCATGTGCCCTGACCAGAAATCGAACTGGGACCTCTCAGTCCATGGGACAATGCTCAATCCACTGAGCCACACTGGCCAGGCTCTAACTTTTTTTTATATGCTTTTTTTTTTTAATCCTCACTGGAGAATATGTTTTTATTGATTTTAGAAAGAGAGCAAGGGGGAAAGAGAGAGAAACATCAATGTGAGGGTGAAATATCTATGGGTTGCCTTCTGCTCCAGCCCAGACAGGGGATCAAACCTGCAACCTTTTGGTGCATGGGGCAACACTGCAATCAATTGAGCCACCAAGCCAGGGCCCACTCCAGCTTTTTGAATTAAAGTTTTATTAGAACATAGTCACACCCATTCATTTACATACTGTCTATGGCTATTTTTGTGATATAATAGTAGAGCTGAATAGATGAGATAAAGACCATAAGGCCCACAAAGGTAACATATTAATTATCTGGCTCGTTCTTAAAATGTTTACCAAACCCTGCCTCAAAAGATTGGTAAAACCTTATCCACAGGCACATTCTTAGTGTGGATTTTGTCCTCGTCCTCACATTTTTTCCTTAGGATTCTATACCCATTCTCACCAGGTTGATAACTTCTTTTTGAGATGTGTGTCCTTACCAGCATGTTCACAGTGGGTCCTCAGACTTACCGTTCAAATACTAATGTCCAGTTTCTAATGTGAATGCCATTCAGCTGTAAATGCTACTGTAACAAAATTCACCTTTCAAATGTTTTCTGTGTCCCTGCATATGTGCACTTGTGCAATACTCTGAATATTCACCTTCATATAGTCTCTGTCTAGTCAGTTAATTACAAATCTTTTCATGGTTTCTACTTTGAACTTAGTACGGTAATGTTTAACATAGTTCCTGGAAGTTGTAGTACCTGTTAATGTTAACAGAGCTTTACTCTTAGGCAACTATTTGAAACCACTTCCTCACTGGCCAATTAATTCTAAAGAAAAATTTCTGACCCTCTACCCTTTTAAGAAATCTATATATAGCTATCTTATTTCTAGCCTCATTGAGTGACCACCTTGGCTTTACTAACCACATACTGCTGATACTGGTCTGTACTAACCTGATCTTTTTTCCCCAGTTTTCGTTGATCTTTCTGATATCTTTTCTCAACATGAAAGGTGTGGCTCTGCTATTATGGTGTTGAATAAAATTAAGTAGATTATAGGCAAAGTGCTTCTAGAGAAGAATATAATTCAAGAAATAAGATCTTGACCTCTGAGTTTTTTCTTGGTTCCACCATCAACATCTTTTCTGTTTTGCAAATCTATAGAAAGCCCAAACACCTAAGTTTAATATGGCAAACTGTAGGTAACAAAGTACTACTATCCCATAAAAAATATTTTCAGTGTTTTATATTTCTCTTACTCCTTTCTACATATTACTTGATATGGTATATTTTAAAACTCATTTGGATTTAGCAGGTATGAATCTAAGACTGCTATACATACACCTGAATTATGTCTCATATAAAATAAAATCATGGTTGCTTATAAACATATCATTTATCAAAAATGATACAAAAATACTTTATTTGTATTTTCAAAGAGCACAACTGCAGAGAGTACAGTGGAAACAAAATGTTAAAAAAAAAAAAAAAAAAGTCTAACTTTAAAAGCCTTACTAAAAAAAAAAAAAAAGCAAGCTAAGAGAATAATGATAAGTTTATACTTACCAGAATTGTGGCAGTAGTCCATATACTGGGGAACTTGAACTGTGAAGGCTATCAAATCTGGAGCTAAGAGTGATTCTGGCTTTCTACTCTCATTGAGCCACTTGCTGCTGTGAAGGTATTTAGTGTCAGAAGGACCTTGAAGCAATGGAATCAATTTCTCTTTTCCACTGTCACCTGAATTGAAACATTAATGAAAAAAATGTTATAAAATAAAATATAGGAGTCACTTGAGGATGCTTGATCTTAAAATATACTAACATTATAAAATCTCAACTATATTTGGTAATTTTAGCTGTACGTGTAGTTATACTCTAACAATATTATAAACTTAAAAGCACTTTTAATTCTTAAAAAAATAAGTTTTAATATTTAGCTAATTAATGTAAAACCTGTTTAGAAAAACTTACAAAAGAAAACAAGTTAAAAACACTGTTTCAAATATTCAACGGAATCTGTACATTACCTTTAAACTTACCTAGAAATTTAGTTTGCACTGAAAAAAATTAAATTACAAATAATTTAAGGAAAATATTATGAAATAAAGTATTGGTAAGAAGGTGAAGTCAATTACAACCTAAAATTGAAAAACAGCTGGGTTTTCTGTTTAATTTTATTATACTAACAACATTTTAATTTAATTTTAATGTGATATATATATATATATATATATATATATATATATAACCTCCTATTCCTCCCAAAAGTATAAGAATAAACTTTCATTTAATTTTTCTCCCTCATAACCATTCTTAAAACTATGCACAGTTTTTTCCTTAAATAAAAATTAATTTATTAAAGTAAGGAAGTATCATCCTGGCACAATTAATAAAAATTTTTAAGTAAAATAAAAAAATTTAAAACCTCTGATTCATAGGAACAATGAGTAAATTCTTGTTTCAGTAATGCTCCTTGTAAAATGCAAGGCCAATTCTCCTATACAGGCAATAAAGTTTTACACGGTCCAGCTGCACATACCTGGGGCTTTGGCACAAATTTTTATTGATCCCACGGTCCCAGAGGCACATTTGACCAATGATGTGCTGCAGTACTTCAATTCAACATTCTGGATCGAGCCCTCAAGAGTTGGCAGGGGATTCTTAGATTTCACACCTAATAAAAGAAAACTGCAAATGTACTAGCCGATTGAATTTAAATAATTTTTATACTCCTTCACCAAGGCATTTAAACTTAATTATACTTTAATTGTCTACCTCAGATGTTCATACAGTATTTGCATTAGGTTTCATAGTTTAGTGTTTAGGAGGTGAAAGGATGCAATTTTAAAATAAATGGGCTGAACTCTCATAACTATATTCACATAGTCAGCTCTTGATTAGTCAAGCTCAAGAAATAAAGTAAATACATCAAGCAAATATTTGTTTCAAAAACAAGAGATGTTAAAAATCATATCTGGTTTTAGAATATAGAGTAAGATTTTTAGTTTTGAAACAAATTTAACTTAAAAATTTAGTTTCATTTAGGCAGAGACATTTAATATAAATATCTTGGTCAGGTAGGGTGAGGAAAGAGAAACAAGATAGCTTGAAACAGCTCCTAAATTAAAATGCAATAGCTTATAAGCAAAATGGACATGCCCAGTATAGATAAAAGAAAGAAAAAGGATTCTATATCAATTAACCAAAAAAGTGGCTATTAACATCTCTACTATATGCTACTTGTTAAAGGGCATAAAAGCACAGAAGGGAGTAATTACCATGAAGTAAATGGTAGAGAAAACAATTCAAATGAGAAAAACTCATTTTGGCCCTGAAGGGTAGGTGAGATTAAAGAGGCAGAGAAACTTTAAGAACATTATACTGACAATATTGCAGACCACTAATGATAATGTTATTGAAGAAGAACTCTAAACAACTAACATTTACTGGGGACTTATGCGTTATATACGTTATCTCATTCTATCCTTACAACAGGTCCATTATAAAGATGTTTATTATCCTCATTTTCAGATTGATATTCAATGGATTAGAGGGGTTAAGTAATTTTTACTCAAAATCCTATAGTTAGTGAAAGTGTTTCAATACAATTTGATCCCACCACAGAAGACTTTACCACTCATTTTGCCTATATTCATGAACATTTTTACCAAAATAGTTTCCCTTCCTTTCCCTATTTCACATTTTCATCAAATATATACAAACCTTTGTATTTTATTTTATTTTATTTTTTCTTGTTTTTTTTTTTTATCCTCACTTGTGGACATTTTTGCATTTATCTTAAGGTAGAGGGGGAGGGAGAGAGGGAGGACGAGAGAGAGAGAAACATCAATGTGAGAGAGACATATCGACTGGCTGCTACCCACATGACCCCAACTGGGGCCGGGGACAAACTGCAACCGAGGTATGTGCCCTTTGCGGGAACCGAACCCGGGACTCTCTGGTTCGCGGGCCAACGCTCTAACCACTGAGCCAAACCAGCCAGGGCAAACCTTTGTATTTTAAACTCATTTAAGCAGAACTAATTATGAGTAAATAAGAAAACAATAAACTTTCCATGATAAATATATTAAACATTATTTTGAAATCTTTTTTCTCACATTTCAGTGTGTTCAAGAAGCCCCATGGAAACTCCAAGTATCTTCCTAAGATGTGGCCCAGGAATGTGCATTTTAATTAATACACTATTTGATTTGAAAACTGGTTAAAGGACACCTCTTAAGAAATACCTTCTCGCCCTGGCAGGTTTGGTTCAGTGGTTAGAGCATTGGCCTGCGGTCCAGAGAGACCGGATTCGGTTCCCGCTAAGGGCATGTACCTCGGTTGTAGTTTGTCCCCGGCCCTGGTTGGGTCGTGCGGGAGGCAGCCACTCGATGTGTCCCTTTCATGTCGATGTTTCTCTCTCTCTCTCTCTTCCTCCCTCTCCCTCCCACTCTATCTGAACAAAAAATGGAAAAATGTCCTCGGGTGAGGATAAAAAGAAAATACTTTCTCACATACTAACCCTTACTTTAGCAGCATCCATTAATTTACTAATTTGTATTTGGTTGTTATATAAATGTGTGTTGATTGGTCGTTATTTTCCTTCACCACCTGTGTAGTTTCCCTTTGAAGTGATATCTATTATCTTCAGAGCAGGCATCCAAAATGTTGTGTACTTATATATTTTTCTGATTTTATCATATTTTTATCATATTTTCAAAACCCATAAACTCAAAAAACTTAAGCAGCAGTATCTCAATTAAATGATGTTAGCAATACTTTTATAAACATAGTAGTAGTAAGAGTAGTAACAATAGTAATAATTATTATAGCACCTAACATTCACTGAGTACTTGCTAAATAAGTGCCATGCAGTATGCCTAGTTTATTTTATTTATTAATTGTCCTCCTACCCCCAAAAAACAGTACACATTACTGTTCCATTTTACAAATAAGAAAAACCAAGACTTGGAAAAATAAAGATTTTGCCCCAAGATTCAAGTCAGAAAGTGGTGAGGCCTGGATCACATTTGTCCTTATTAGAAAGGAAGCTGAGCTACCCTACATATTGAACATCTACTGTGGTTGTAGGAAGTTATAATCATTGGGTAATTTACTCTGCTCCAAACATTATGTTAGATGATGAGAAGGATACAAAGTAGAATAATACCCTCCCCTAGCCCTTAAGCCCTCAGAGTCAGACTCTTACTCTATGTTAATTTTTTGCAAAAAATATAAATAACCAAGACAGTGGTCAGCAGATGAGAGCTAGTGAAAGATACTCTCAAGGGTGGCTGATGGTGTTTGGAACCAAAAAATAAGTTGAATTTGTTTTTGGAAGATGCAAAAACAAAAAATTATAAATAGGCTAAGATAAATTTGCTTTTAAATTATTTCATACAACTGCTGCATTCACAGTTTACTGAAGTTTAGAGCTCTACCTTGAATAATTAATGGTAGGTCTTTTTTAATATTTAATACATGTTATATATAAGACTCTAATCAGAAGAAGATGCCTAAAGCCTCTTCTAATAAAAAGCTCATATACCTATATGCTTTTATATAAAGCATGTTGGTTTAGACTAAAACTATCAAGAACTTAGTTCACATTTTTATGATCACTACATTTCTCAGATATTTTAACTTATTTTAATAACTAAAACAGTATTATACATAATTTCTCCATAAGAAATGTTTTTTTATACTTTGTTCTTAATGCCACAAACTGAAATTTTTAAAAAATATATTATAGTTATATCTTGACAGACTTCAACAACAGAAAAAGTTGCTAGTAAAAAATGTCCTTGGTAATGTGACCTATGGACTCTAGGTGATTATTATGTGTCAGTGTAGGTTCATCAATTGTAACAAATGTACCCCTCTGATGGGGAACGCTGATATTGGGGGACACTATGTAGGTGTTGGGGCAGAAAGTATTTGGGAAATCTCTGTACCTTCCACTCAATTTTGTTGTTAACTGCTCTAAAAGAAAGTCTTAATAGAAAAATAACCTTGGTTTCTTTCCACTCCACTTTCAAACTAGAATTTGTAAAATACCCAAATGTAAGCACTAGAAAGGTAGAAAGAAGCAAGAGTCTTGGCATTACACAACTGAGGGCACCATTCACATTGCGTTCTACATGAATGCTGCTTCCTAAAATTGAGAAAGGAAATCTGTTAGGGATGCAACTGGTGAAACAAAGATAGCAAAAGCTCCTAAACTAAAAAAGCACGGCTTTGGATACAGGCAGCATTACTCATCTAGTAACTGAGGAGCTTAAGGGAAGCCACTATTTATTATTCTTACACATACAGGCCAAAATACTATAGTTACTGTTCAAGGTATTTAACTCTGGGAAATCAGGTGAACTTTATACAGAACTTAATTTAGAAAAGAGGTATGTGGTAAGATGCACAGGCAGCTGACATGAGTCAACAGGACAATCACAAAGACAGTGACATTTGAAATAATGCCTTTATAAAGCATTCTCACATGCATTTATTCAAATACTGTTCTAAATGTCCACCACAGGAAGAAACGAGAGAATTCCTAGGGCACTGCAATTGAAATAAAATTTTACACTGTACACACTATTAAGAAAATAATTCTAAAATAGTGAATTTTTGAAATATAACTTAATATAAAATAATGTGATTTTTCTTCTCCTTACAGTACATCTCTAAAAAATATCAAGTGCTAACACACATTCTTAGTCCTGTGAAGCGCTGTTAACCCTGATTCTTTTCCACCAACTTTTTACCCACAGTAATTCTTCCATCCTCTCTGAGAACTTAACCCTCAGAGTCAACTCTCCAATGTTGAATAACTTATAATCCTCCTATAATTATCACTTTCAAATTAAAAGATAAACTAATGACAATCACCTGTATATCTGTACAGAAGTAAAAGATTAAAGAGTCAAACCACGTGTAAATTACCTCAGTTCCCTCCCACCAAAAGACTGTTAAAAATTTTACGGCCCTAAACTAACAAAGAAATGAAAATGAGAAAACAAAAGCTGAATGTGCAGCTCTAGAAGAGGCAAGAGATATCATCAGAATTTTGGAAGATGGGTATTTGATGAGAAAGCAGCAAAAATAACTTAGTAGAACAAAGAAAAGTGGCCTTGGGTAATTAAACTAAGAAGCAAGTAAGTGTGCGATAAGCCCTGGAAAGATGAGAGTTAAAAAAAAACCAGGCAGTTGAGAGGACAAGAATGTAGATGAGGCCAAAAAGACAAGGAGTGACTGAAAGTCTATCAAATGACTACAGATCCTTTCCCTGACCTCATGCAGCCATGCAAGTAAGTGCCCTACATTCATCCTGGTAAAAGACTGAAGGGTTCACTCTGGAGAGGACAAACCAAAAGAATTTAGGACCAAAGGGCCAATGCTAAAAAGAGGGATTGTCTAAAAATCTCAATAAAGTATATGTACTGGATAATGACAACTCTTTTTCTTTTAGTATCTAAGAACTCTGAGTGCCAGGCTTATAAACTACGGGAAGGAAATAGAAGGATTTCTGTCTGGAAAGTGGTAAATCGAAGAAAAACATAAATCAAAATAGAGATACTGATAACTGAGTATCCCCAACAACAACAAAAATGAGTTAGTACAAATAATCAGAAAATTTATATGGAACTACAAAAAACTCTGAATAGCCACAGCAATCATAAGAAAGAAGAACAAAGTGGAAAGTATCATGCTACCTAATATCGAACTATGCTACAAGGTTATAGTAATCAAATCAGCATGGTACTGGCATAAAAATAGACACATCAATCAATGAAACAGAATAGAGGGCCCAGAGATAAATCCACACATATATATTCAATTGATATATATGACAAAAGAGGCAAGAACATATAATAAGGCAAAGACAGTCTATTCAATAAATGGTGCTGGGAAAACTGGACAGATACATACAAAAAATGAAACCATACCACCTTCTTACACAATATATAAGAATAAACTCAAAATGGATTCAAGACTCAAATGTAAGACCTGAAACCATAAAACTCCTAGAAGAAAACAAAGATAGCAAACTCTTTGACATATTTCTGATATATCTCCTTTGGCAAGAGAAACAAAGGAAAAAAAGAAACTAATGGGATTATATCAAATTAAAAAGAATTTGAACAGCAAAGGAAACCATCAACAAAATGAAAAGACAACCTACTGAATGGGAGAGATAGTAAACAATGATACATCCAAAAGGGGTTAATATCCAAAATGTATAAAGAATTCATTTTTAAAAAATGAGCAAAAGATCTCAATACAGAGATAAAGGGAAACCTTGTGCACTGTTGGTAATCCAAACTGGTGCAGCCACTATGGAAAACAGTATAGAAGTTCATGAAAAAAAATTTAAAAACAACTACCTTATAACCCAGCAATTCCACTTCTGGGTATATATCCAAAAAAATACAAAACATTAATTCAAAAAGATATATGCTCCCCTGTGTTCATTGCAGCATTATTTACAGTAGCCAAGATATGGAAGCAACCCAAGTGGCCATCAACACATGAGTAGATAAAGAAGTTGTGGTACAGCCTGGCTGGTGTGGCTCAGTAGTTAAAGAGTGTCGGTCTGTGCACCAAAGGATTGTGGGTCCAATTCCCCGTCAAGGGCACATACCTGTGTTGCTGGTTTGATACTTGGCCCCAGTCGGGGCACATGCTGGAGGCAACCAATTGATGTATCTCTCTCATATCGATGTTTCTTTCTCTCTTTCTCTCACTTTCCTCCCTTTCATTCTCTCTAAAAATAAATGGAATAGAATAAACTCAGGTAAGGATAAACAAAAACAAACAAAAATTTGTGTACATATATACAATGGAATATTACTCGGCCATGAAAAAGAATGAAATTTTACCATTTGCTACAACATGCTAAGTGAAATAAGTCTGTTAGAGAAAGACAAATGCCATATGATTTCATTTATATATGAAATGTAAAGAACAAAATAAATGAACAAGCAAAATAGAAAAAGATTCACAGATGCAGAGAACAAACTGATAGTCGCCAGAAGGGAGGAGGTAGAGAAGGATGGGTGAAAACTGTGAAGGGATTAAGAAGTACAAATTGATAGTTACAAAATAATCACTGATGTGTAAAGTACGGCATAGGGAAAATAGTCAATAATATTGTAATATCTATATAGGGTGCCAGGTTGGAACCTGAATTATCAAGAAGAACACTTTGTAAATAACATGACTGTCTAACTACTATGCTATACACCTGAAAATAATATAAAATAATATTGAATGTGAACTGTAATTGAAAAATACATTTAAAAAAAAACAAAAAAGAAAATTGTAGTCTAGAAAACAATGTTAAATAAAATGTTACTTTTAAACAACAACAACAAAGTTAGTGTCCAACTCCCCTAAAATGACACCAGCCATTCAATTCAACAGTCTCCTACCTCACAAACAGGTTCCAATCAGTTATTTAGTATTTTATTCTACAATATGGAGGATCATCAGTTACTAGGTAGAAATCACTGACATGAAAGGTAGAGATTAAACACACACACAGAGACAGGAAATGCAGTAAATAGACAATGCTGGGAACAGAAAACCTAAAATAATAATAACTATCTCCAGAGAGATTACAGAAGATACTGCAACAAGAATAGGATGTTTTGTTAAATTTTACAAAGAACAAAAATTAGATCTTAGAAATAAACATGATGTTAATTCTCCTTAAATTAATAGAAGGATTGGAAAATGAAGTTGAGGAAATCGATCATAAATTAAAACAAAAAATCCCAAGAGGTTGAAAATAGGAGAGAAATTACAATAAAATGAAAGGATCAGCATAAACCATAAAATATCTTAAAACCAAAAGTTCTAGAAAGAACTAATAAAACAAAATGGAGAAAATAATCCAAGAAATAATTCAAGAAGAGTTCCCCAAACTGAAGAATATGAGTTTCTAATTAAAAGGGTATACCATATATCCAGCACAGAAAATGGAAAAAAAAAAAACATATACATAAAAACCCACCACCTGAATATCAGGACTAAATAGAAGCTCCTAAAACCTTCTGAGATTTTTTTTTTTTTAAGCATAAAAGCAGAAATAGGGAACATACAACTAGAATGGCATCAAAATTCTAAACAGCAATACTGGGGGGGGGAGGGGAATACAGCAATGCATTTTATTAAATTCTATAAGAAAATGATTCCCAACCTACAAATCTATATACAGCCAAACTATTAATCACATAAAAGGTAGAATAAAGATTTATTCAGACATGCCCAATCTGAAAAACACTGATTTCCTCTTCTGGAAAGATAACTAGGGAATTGTGCTCCATCAAAAAGAGGAAAGAACATACATGATCGAAGAAAAGGGATTCCTAGAACAATGATAAAAGGAAAGTTTAAGACATCTCTATAGTAGGATTAGAAGCAAATAAGATTGAAACAGGAGGAGCATGCACCAAAATAATAATGATTATAAAAATTAAAATTATCTCATGTATTTGAAATATTGAGAAGACTCATGCTTCTGTAAGAGTTTGGGAGAATTAATAATAAGCACATTAAGCACTATTCCAACAATAAAGGCAGTTATTAACTCTCTGAATAGAAGTTCGTAAGGAAAACTATCTAATGGAAGTATAATTCAAACATACATGGCCATAGTAAATTAATAATGAATATAAATTTAATCAAAAATTGTGTTCCAATACTATATAATTCAGAAGAAAGAATACAGATAGAGACAATAAATGTTGGCTCTAAAAGCTAAATCCTATTTAATAGGCAAGATAATATCCTTCTTCCTGCAAAGATGTTCCCATCTTAACCCCAGGACCTGTGAATATGTTACTTTACATGGCAAGAGAATTAGGACTGCAGATGGAATTAAGGTTGCTAATCAACTGACCTGAAATAGGGAGTTTATCCTGTATTAGTTGGATAAAAAGAAATGAAAAAAGGCAGCAGAAGAGTCAAAGAAAGACATAAGATGACAGAAGCACTGTCATAGAAATGCTATGTTCCTGGCTTTGATAATTGGGGATGAGGGCCACAGGCCAAGGAATTCATGTGGCCTATAGGTAAAAAAAAAAGGGCAAGGATAATGGACTCTTTTCAAGAGGCTTCAAAAAAGAACATAGCTGCCCAGCCAGTGTGCTCAGTGGTTAGAGTGTCAGTAGATTCCTAGTTAAGGGCATAAACTGAAGCTGCAGGTTTGATTTCAATCCCCATGTGTGGGAGGAAACCAATCAATGTGTCTCTCTCAAATCAACATCTCTCTCTCTCTCTCTCTCTCTCTCTCTCTCTCTCATAGTCATACTGGTACTTTTAGTGTGCAACTCATTTCAGCCTTCTAAGCTAAAGAACATGTAAGGATTTTTTTTAAAGGCAAATATCTAAGAATAAACTCAAAACAACTGCCTCTAAAAAAACGATGATGATAAGGGCCCAGAGGACTGCCCTTTTTGTTACAAGCCTTGTAAAACTATAATTAAATTAAATAAAACAAAAGGTAATTCAGGACACTCAAGCAAACAGAATTCACAGTAGATACAAAAAATAATAAAATCACAAGATAGTGAACCGATCATAAAGGTTTCTGAAACAGGGAAGAGGTAAATTCTTTTTTTTAAATGCACTGAAGCGATAGCCATCTTAGAGTTGTTAAGGAACATTACACAAAATAACAATAAAAAAGCACTTCCAAATGAATGATACATAGTAAAATGTAAGCATTATTCTTTCAGGGGAAGAATAAATGGAAAAAGTGAATTGAGAGGAAGATTTATCACATAAGAAGAAAGTGGAAGTGTGAACAAAAGTGGCTGGTTAGGCAAGAATAAATACAAGATATATAACAAGAAAGCTGGTTAGTTCTAAGACTCAAGATGACAAAGATTACAAATGGTTCCCTCTAATAACACAAGCAAACAGGACACAGCAAACTTTAAAAAGGCAGTGGTTGTTTTGTTGTTGTTTATAATAATGATTTTATTGTTTTTAACACAGAAAAGCAAATGAAGTGGCATTCTAGGATTGAGTTAAGCCAAAATATCTGGGTAAAAAAAATCACTAATATTTTCAACAGAATATAAAATATAATCATTGAACTATAATCAATTAAATAGTGTGAAATAAAAAGTAATCTCAAAGTGTAACTCACAGTGATATTTAGGTGACAGAATTAAACTGTAAATATTCACAAGGAACAAAACACAAAGTCTTACTTCCCATTGTTCCACCCTCACTTGCACCTCAGCAATCCCTGTGCATATTGCTATCATTACTAGCAAAAAAAGTTAACAAGCATTTACTGACTAACATGTATCTACAGATCTGCTTCTCTCTTAATGTTTTTTTTTTTAACATCAACAATAGCAAATAAGCTTATGACAACTAGACTCAGCTTCATATGGACAGAATGATAAAAGAGATGCCTTAGTTTAAATCCATACATTCTAACACCTAGTTTATGACATAATTCTTAATATAAAGATTAACAAAATAAAATTTGCTTCTAATTCTAAGATTCTACAAATCAGATTCTTACTCCTACATTTCTTTGTCATACTAACCACATACATTATGAGAAAACTAATTTGCATTAAGAATTAACCTGCTCCTCTTCAAGCTTACTTACTTAACTTTAATTGCTCTACTAGTTATGATTACAGGTGTGGGAATTTGGACATTTCTGTGTATAGGCACTAGAAAAAATAAATCTTTTCATCTAGAAGGGGCGAACCCTGGTTAAAACACTGAAGAACTTACAACTTGTGCATATAATATGACAAGATTCAATAACTCATTTTGTTTGGAAAACGGAGGATCTCTAGATTGGGTGGGCTTAAAAGAAGAGAATTCCAGATAGCTTAGTAAAGTGCCTTAAATATAATAGATGGTCAAGAACAAATTACTTTCTTTATCCTTGACATCTTCATTGCCAAGTATGGGAAACTAAAAACCTAACATTAATGCTGGCAGATCATGTCATTAATTTCTTTTCCCATGGACTGCTTTTAAAGGTTTATGGTTGTCTTTAGCACACTGGGGTTTCACCACAATGTATCTACTTAGAGATATAGGCTTCTTATTCCTGTTTAGGGTTTAAGATTTTTAAATCTGAAGATTCACATCTTGCATCAATTTTGTGGTTTACCAAAAAACGTTTCCAAACATTGCCTCTCTCCTGGTGTCTGCTTCTGTCAGTCTTTTTTTTTTTTTTTTAAATCCTCACCCGAGGATATTTTTACATTAATCTTTAGATAGAGCTGGGAGGGAGAGAAGGAGAAAGAGAGAGAGAGGGAGAAACATTGATGTGAGACAGACACATCGAGTGGTTGTCACCCGCACAACCCCAACCAGGGCCAGGGATGAACCGCAACCCAGGTAGGTGCCCTTGGCCGGAATTGAACTTGGGACTTTTTGGTCCGTGGGCAACGCTCTTATCGCTGAGCCAAACCGGCCAGGGCTCCTTCTGTGAGTCGTAGTAGACATATACAGAATTGTCTCATTCTACTATCCATATCTGTTGACTTGTATTTCACCTTTTCATCTCTATTTTCAGTGCTGCATTCTGTCTAATTTCTTCATATCCACCTTCAAGTTCACTAATAGTGTCTTTGACTGTGTCTTATCTGCTTTTTAATCCACTCAAGGACTTCTGACTGCCAAAGATTATATTTTTCTTTTCTAAATTCTCTAGTCTTTACTGACAGTATCTGTGCCTCTCTTGTATTTACAACTCCATCTTTTGCTTCTTTAATAATTTTAAAGACAGTCATTTTATACTCTATGTTTGATAATTTCATTAACTGAAATTCTGAAAGTCTAAATCAGCCATTGGATGTCTCTGCCAACTCTTATTCTTGGTGGATTATTTTCAAGTTCTTGGTAATTTCCGATTCTGAGTTTACATTTCACCAGGCTTTCTGTTTCAAATACACTGTCACAGCAAGTATCTGTGTTTACTACTAGATACCCAGAGATGTAGCCATTCCACCCAACATCACATTTTGAGTTGACTTATTGGCTTGATGACTCCTAGACCATGCCAAAAAAAAAAAATTAAATCTGAGTGATGACAGGACGTGGTGACAAATTCTCAGAGAAAGCACCCTCCTTCTTCCCCACTATAGAAAAAAAAAAAAAGAAAGTTCTTTGTTTAAATCAAGAGTAGGGCAGATTTTTGAAACAGTCCACCTTTCCACTAAACCTTAAAAGATATGAGCTTAGGGAATCTGTACACCACTTCCCAATTCCACACTTTTTGTCCCCACACTCTTCTTGGTGATTAAAAGCCAAGCCCATTCATAATTGAGGCCACCACTGCCCATTAGGATAGTCAACGTTTAAGTGACTACTTATCACTCCGGTTTTTAGTTTAATTTTTGTTTTAGACATTTTTCCCCCTTCCTTGAAAGTTCAGCAAGTCATTAGAATTAAATGTTATATAGCCCTGGCCGGTTTGGCTCAGCGGTTAGAGCGTCGGCCTGTGGTCCAGAGAGACCCAGGTTCGGTTCCTGCTAAGGGCACGTACCTCGGTTGCAGTTTGTCCCCAGCCCCTTGCTGGGTCGTGCGGGAGGCAGCCACTTGATGTGTCCCTTTCACATCGATGTTTCTCTCTCTCTCTCTTCCTCTCTCTCCCTCCCACTCTGTCTGAACAAAAAAAATGGAAAAATGTCCTCAGGTGAGGATTAAAAAAAAAAGTTATATATTATTTAGCACAGGTGTTTGTAGAAGAGAAGTTTTCAAGTTAATAACTAGTATGTCACACTGCCAGGCACAGAAGTCATGTCATGCTATGCTATATGTTTCTTAAGTAAATGTAGCTTATAAATGAATTTTCTGCACACTATGATTTCATCCATGATAAAGGAGGAAACAGCAAATATTTTTTTAGGTTAAACACTGCAGAGTATGCAGAGATACTAAACATCTTATGAAGCCCAAAATGTACTTGACTATACTGTGTCAGCTTCCTTGACAGTGAGGACAAATCACTAGCTACCTTACAAAGTAATCGTTTGCACTGAAAGGATAAATGGAGTGGTTAAAAGAGCACTTGGCATGTAAGCAGTCAATAAATGTTACCTAGTACATTCTCATTATTGTTACTATTACTACAAACAATACCAGCTCAGATTAGGAAAGTTCAGTTTACATACATTAAAAAGACATGAGAGAATTTACTGAAAGGTACACTAATCAGTAGACCTTTATTCAGTATAAACTCTGCCATCAAAGAACTATGTAATCTTGGATTTAAAACCTCTGCAGTTCAGTTTCTTCATCTGAAAAAAAGGAGTGGCTGGATTTGATTAAGATACCTTTTATCTCTAAAAGCCAATGATTAGCTGCCATGGAAGGAGATTAAACATTACATAATGGGATACAAAAAGAAAAGTGGCTGTGAAGGGAGCAATATTGTCATATACTATCACTATTTCTTAAAGGCAAAGAAATTATAAGGACTAATGGAAAGGTGGACGTTTCAAAAATCTGCACAAAGTAAATGAAGCAGTTATTATGTTTTTATACATAAGTAGAAAAAATATGAATTAAGTAAAGTTAGTAAGTGACTTTACTGAAAGATGAAAAAAATTAAGAAATAATTAATTTGTTTATAAACTAATATTGTAAGAATAACTTTTGAAACCTTTTATATCTCTCCCTATCTTCTAGAGCTATAATACCAGGTGAAAAATTACAATTTTCTTTGTGATACAAATAACAAAGTGATGAAATATTAGAGTTTTTCTATAAATAAACTTTTTAGTTGAAATAAAAAAAACTCCCAATTATTAGTGACTATCATTTAGTATTTTCCTTATACATGAACTTTAAAAGAATAACTCTTAAGACATGAAAATAAAATGGTTAGAAAAAAAAGTGCCTACTTCTTGGATTAGGTAATTTCATAACATATATGGGAAGGAAATATATGAAACTAAATTCCTAGTAATAACCACTGGTGGAAATATTCAAACTATGCAAAAGTCACATTATATTAAACTACATATTCTGATAGCCAACATGGGAAATGGGAAGAGGATGCCATCACTCTTGTTTGCTAAATTAAAACCGAAACAACTAGGTAGGCATTAGGGCAAAATAAAATGAGACCATTTAAAAATACCACACACAGGAAAACCCTAAAGTCTATTTTAAAACACCTTGTGCTGAGATTTTTTTTTTTTAATTTTTAATGTGGATAAAGATGCTGAATGACTAGCTGGCAAAGTAAAAGGCAAAACTATCTTTTAAGTTAAGGAAAATTGTGTGTGTGTGTGTGTGTGTGTGTGTGCGCACATGTGTGTGCATGTGCATGTGTGTATAGAGGGAGTTGATAAAGAGTACATCAAAATCAAAATAAATGCAATGTTCACTCACTCTGCTCAGGATAAGATCATTCTTCTCTCCATTATTTAATTCACATTCTATCATAGCGCAGTCTGAATCCTACCACAAGGTAAAACTGTCAAGCTAACTATCTGACCACTATAAAACCTTGGCTTTGACAAACTATTCTTTTACTGTAAGAACTCTGCTGCATGAACCAAGATGCAATCTTGCTACTTCAGTCACTGCATATAAATCTGGACTGTTTCTCATAGTGGAGGGTGATCATCCTGGAGTAAAAATGCAAGTTTTTATCTGTAATTAAGCATAATCATCTACTATTGGTCCCTCATGCATACACTAACTTTGACTCACATGTCTCATTCATTCACTCACTTACTCATTAAGTGTTTCCTGTACACTACTATATAACAAGTTCAATCTGGGGTTATTGAGTTAACAAAAGGAACTAGGAAGAATGTTTCACAATCGTGGAATACTGTCACTTCTAAACACAATGTCACAACCAGGATAGCAAACAGATGGCCAGTACAGACACTGTTAACTCAAAGGGCCATATACCACCAAGTTTCATTTTCATAAAGGTAATAATAATGGGTAAGATCTTTGACTATTTAATGCACGAAAACTATTGGGGAACGTTACTGTTATAAATGAAAGTCAATTGTGGCCCTCCTTGACATTTTAACATGTTCCTATTTTAACAGTATAAATAACCATTCACAGGGAAAAGCCAAAAACTTAAAAAATCTCATTGATAAATACACTAAAACTTAATGAGTCACTTAATAAAGCACTTAGATATTTGTTGAATAGCCCTGGCTGGTTTGGCACAGCGGTTAGAGCATCAGTTCACAGACTCAAGAGTCTCAGGTTTGATTCTGGTGAGGGGCATGTGCCAGGCAACCAGTCGATGTAGCTCTCTCACATCAATATTTCTCCCTCTCTCTCTCTCTCTCTCTCCCTCTCACTCGGTCTGAAAAATAAATGGAAAAATATCCTCAGGTGAGGATTAAAAAAAAAAAAAGAAAGAAAAAATTTATTTGTTGAATAAATAAATAAATCCTTGAATTATTGAATGGTAAAGAATACAAAAGCAAACTCACATGAGAGGAAAAGCAAGTAATAAAAGATATATGACAAAAGTTAAAATTTGCTATAACTGAAGTAAAGTGAATTAAAGGAAAAGTGAAGCATTATTTTTATGTACAATCTACACTATTTAATGTTGTTGAGGCTTTATTAAAACAGTCATTACCCTTCTTCATCACAAGTTGTATTACATATTCATGAATGATTTGGGAACACAATATATATGTTATTTTTAAAAGTTTATTATCCATCACTAAGTTATTCAGTTCTAGGAAATTAACTAAAAAGGATAACTAAAAAGAAAGAAAAAATGCATATAGCTATATATTACATGAGCAAAAAATCAGAAAATGCTTTAAATGTCAAAGAAGAGGAGAATGGTTAGGTGCATGATGAAATACCTCATTATTATTAAAAACCTGTCATTTGACGTTTATGTAAAAGTATACAAATGTATTTATTAACAAATGTTAAATCAAATAATAGAACATAAAATGCTATATGCAATATTGTCACACCTATGTGAAAACTACACAGGGAAAATATTAGAAATTACAGTATACAGAAATTTTCATTGATATAGAAAAATAAAATTTTGTAAAACTTCATATATACTCTAAAATTGGACTTACTAAGTTTGGAGACTTAAATACCATCATAGAGCAAAGTTTCACATTACAAAGTGAAAGGACAGCCCATGGGGTGTGGTTCAGTGGATTGGGCATTGTCCCATGAACTGAGAGGGTCCCGGTTCAATTCCCAGTCAGGGCACATGCCTGGGTTTCAGACTCGATCCCCAGTAGGGAGCATGCAGTAGGCAGCTGATCGATGTTTCTCTCTCACATCGATGTTTCTATCTTTCTCTTCCTTCCTCTCCAAGAAATCAATAAAATTAAAAAAAGAACACCATAAAATGGAAGACAAATAATGCTCTGTAATTGCTGTGAGTAGAATCAGAGGGCAACAAAAAATAACCCTAATAACTTTGGTGTATATATAGCCAAACTTTAAAATGAAAGAGGATAAAAAGAGTACAATATATATTAATTTACAAGTAACACTAAGCTTTTCCAAGAAATAAACTAAATATTTAAAAAAAAATTTTTTTAAAGATCTCAGAACTATAAGAAATATATTTAAAAGATATGAGCAGGGCCCTGGCTGGGTACCTCAGCTGGTTGGAGCTTTCTCCAGATACACCAGGGCACATGTGAGAATAAACCAATGAGCTGTGGCCAGTTTGGCTCTGTGGATAGAGCGTTGATACAATATACCATATTAACAAAACAAAGGACAAAAATCATATGATCTTATCAACAGATGCAGAAAAATCACTTGATAAGACACAACATCCATGATTACAACACTCAATAAAATAGGTATAAAAAAATCTTAACATAATAAAGGCCATATATGACAAACCCTCAGCCAATATCACACTCAATAGTGAAAAACTGAAAGCTTTTCCTCTAAAATCAGAAAAAAGACAAGGATGGCCACTATTATTCAACATATTTCTGAAAGCCCTAGCCACAGTAATCAGGCAAGAGAAATAAATAAATAAAAGGCATCCAAATTGGGAAGAAGTAAAAGTATCACTTTTTGCAGATGACATGATTCTGTATATAGAAAACTCGTAAGACTACACTACACCAAAACACTATTAGAAACAATAAACAAATACAATAAAGTTGCAGGATACAAAATCAATGTATAAAACTCCACTGTTCTCCTATATAATAAAAATGAAACTTCAGAAAAAGAAATTTAAAAAACAAAACAATTCCCTGCCCTGGCTGGGTGGCTCAGTTGGTTGGAGTATCATCCCATACACCAAACGGTTGTGGGTTCAAAGCCCAACTGGGAGGCAATCAGTTGATGTCTCTGTCTCTCTCTCCCTCTGTAGCTCTCCCTTCCTCTCTCTAAAAATCAATAAACATATCCTTGGGTGAGGATTTTTTAAAAAATCTTTTGCAATTACAACAAAATGAATAAAATACCTAGGAATAAACTTAACAAAGGATGTGAAGAACCTATATACTGAAAACTACAAAGAATTATTAAAAGAGATTGAAAAAGACACAACGAAATGGAAAGATATTCCGGGTTCATGGATTGGAAGAATCAACATAGTTAAAATGGCCATATTACACAAAGCAATATACAGATTTAATTCAATCCCCATCAAAATCTGTGTCATTTTTTTTAAAGAAATAGACTAAAAAAATCATCAGATTGGTATGGAATCACAAAAGACCCCAAATAGCCAAAGCAACCCTGAGGAAAAAGACAAAGCCACAGGTTTCACACTACTGGGCTTCAAATTATACTACAGAGCTATGATAATCAAAACAGCATGGTATTGGGGGTGGGGGAATAGACACACAGACCAATGGAACAAAACTGAGGGCCCAGAAATAAAACTACATGTACATGGGCAAATAATTTTTGACAAAGGAGCCTAAAACACACACTGGAGAAAAGAAAACCTCTTCAATAAATAGTGCTGGGAAACTTGGAAAGCCACATGCAAAAAAACGAAACTAGATTACAGTTAGTTCCCATATACAAAAACTAATTCAAAATAGATCAAAGACCTAAGATCTAAAACCACAAATTACACAGAAGAAAACATAGGTACTAAACTTACAACCTTAGTCTTAGAGAACATTTTATGAATTTGACCCCAAAGGCAAGAGAAGTAAAAGCAAAAATAAATGAATGGGACCATATCAAACTAAAAAGCTCTGCACAGCAAAAGAAACTGACAACAAAAGGCAACCAACCAAATGGGAGGTGGTATCTGCAAACAACAGCTTTCACAAGGGGTTAATATCCAAAATATATAAAGAACTCATACAACTCAACACCAAAGAAACAAACAATCCAATTTTAAAATGGGGAGAGGAGGAACTGAACAGTCACCTTGCCCAAGAGGACATAAAAACGGCCAACAGATATATAAAAAAGATGTTCAATTTCACTAGCTATTAAGAAAATGCAAATCAAAACTATAATAAGATATCACCTCACACCTGTTAGAATGGCTATTATCAACAAGAAAGGTAATAACAAGTGCTGGAGAGTTTCTAGAGAAAAAGGAACCCTCATTCACTGCTGGTGAGAATGTAAACTGGTATAGCCAGATTATGGAAAACAGTATGGCAATTACAGAAAAAATTAACAATAGAGTTACGATATGACCCAGCAATCTCTCTTCTGAAATACTCAAAAATATTTCTTTCCAAAGATATATGCATGCCCTGTGTTCACTGCAGCATTATTCACAGTGGCCAAGACACGGAAACAACCAAAGTGTCCTGTGATAGAGGACTGGATAAAGAAGATGTGGTACATATATACTACAGAATACTACTCAGTCATAAGAAAAGATGAAATACTGCCATTTGCAACAACATGGATGGACCTTGAGAATATGTTAAGCGAAATCAATCAGAAAAAGCTAAGAACCATATGATTTCATTCGTATGTGGGATACAAAACTGAATCTCACAGACAATAGTATGGTGGTGACCAGAAGGGGGTGGCAGGGTAATAAAGGGTAAATGGCACCAAATATACAGTGACAGAAGATGATTTGACTTTAGGTGGTGGGTACACGTTGCAATATACAGATCATGTATCATATAGGTTTCAAGTGTACATGACCCTATTGACCAGTGTCACCCCAATAAATTTCATTTAAAAATTTCTTTAAAATAATAAAGTAAAAAATATATGCAAGAAGGGTAAGAATAGAAATGATAATGTAATCTATACATAAATTAAGTTCTAAATTATTCACAAATCAGCAGTGCCCATATCTCTAAAGAACAAATGCTGTTACTATTGCCAAATTCAAAGTAAGATGTCATGTCAGGTAACTTAGGTACAGTTAATCTATGTATGTATATAAATATGTGTTTGCATTCAATATAGAGACATACATTATATATATGCATATTTCTGAAAGTCCTAGCCAAAGTAATCAGGCAGGAGAAATAAATAAATATATATATGCTGTGCATGTATGGTTAGCATTAGCAAACAGACGACTACTCAAGGTCACATTCATCTCTATTCTAATCAAAAATAAATTTAAAAAAATTTTTTAAAGACAACTTTTCTTAATTCATTATAGAAATAAACTAGTTCCACTTCCAGGAAGACAGGGAAGACCTTTCCTTATTTCTCATGCTAAGTACAACTAAAAACCCAACATTATACATAAAACAAAAATAAGAAGATTCTAAAACTCAGAAAGAAGGCAGACCAGTTAGGGTCTTCAGGACTAAAATGAGGACACAGTGGCGAGGTGTATAGGTTTGTTTTTGTCTAATATATCCCAGACTTAAAGCTGAAGAAGCCAGCAACCCAGAAAGGTCCACAGGTACAGACATAAAAAGTCCCAACAAAATCTATTTCTCCCAAGCCAGAGGACCTGAAGGGGGCATCCCAGCAAGAGAGAACATTTTTAGATAATTACTATTCTACTCTAGCCAAAAATACAGAAAAACCTGTGTCTCCCCCTCCCCCCACCAACATGAGCAAAATTCAATGAGAAGCCTAGACTTCCACCTTCAACATGCTCTAATGGGGAACTCCAATACCCCCACTAGGGTAGTATACAAAAAGGCTGAATAGGAAACCTGGAGTTCCAATCTGACCTAGCAATAGGAGGCACAACTCAACCTTCCAGCTAGGGTGGTGTCAAAGGAGACCTAGTGAAGAGTCAGGATTTTCCACTAACCCCCAGCAATAATCAGTCCCTCACCACCACCACCTCGGTATCAGCAAAAACCTCATGGGTACCTGTAATAAGGCAATCCAAACACCTCAACACAGAGAGGAATCAATGGTGGTCAAAATAAGAGTCAGAATTCCCACCCTGGGCCAGAAATCACAAGGACCCCAACCCCTGGTCCTTTGATACCAATGGAAGACAAGTGGAAAAAATGGACATATAACCCCACCTGGCAGTAACAAGGGTACATGCATATCCCCTTCCACAACCAGAGCATTACCGGATGAAGCCAGATAAAATAGAAAGTTTAAGTAAGATCCAGAGTCTCAGAAAATAATATCCAAAATAGCCAGGTTTCAATCAAAAATCACTTGCCATAACAAAAACAAGATCCCAAACTGAATGAAAAGACAATAGATGCCACTGAGATGGCAGAGACATTAGAACTATCTGACAAAGACTTTAATTTAAAAAAATTTTTTTTTCTTTACTGATTTTTTTAAAGAGAGAGGAAGGGAGAGAGAGATAGAAACATCGATGAGAGAGAACATTGATTGGCAGTTTGTCCCTGGCCCCAGTTGGGGTCATGTGGGTGGCAACCAGTCGATGTGTCTCTCTCACCTCGATGTTTCTCTCTCTCTCTTCCTCCTTCTCTCCCTCCCGCTCTATCTAAAGATAAATGCAAAAAAAAAATGTCCTTGGGTGAGGATTAAAAAAAAAGAAAGACAAAAAACTTCCTAAATTTGGCAAAAGAGATAAACCTGAAGATTAAGAATTTGAGCTAATCCTAGTGTTCAAAGAAATCAAGATACATTATAGATAACCTTCTGAAAACTAAAGATCAAGAAAAAAATTTCCAAAAGAGCAAGAGAAATGACATCCTACCCACAGAAGAAAATCTATTTAAATGACAGCAGATTTTTTTATTAGAAACCATAAAGTCCAGCAGGGAGTGGCAAACAGTTTTCAATTGTTGACAATATCGCTCAGTATTGAAGAGGAAAACCAGACATCATCATATGAAGAAAAACTAAGAAAATTTGTAGTATTTTATTAAGTATTCTATTTAGTGAAACTTTCAGGTCTGAAACTATTAGTCTAAAAGAAATGAACTTTTAGGAAGTAGACCTACCCTAAAAAATAGCTCAAGTTAGAAACAGAAAGAATAAAACAAGGAATTTTGCAATATTAGAAAAAAAGAAAGAAAACAATAAGCCAAAATAGGGTAAATATAAGAGACTCTCTTTCTTTTCCTGAGTTTTCTAAATTATGTTTCATCTTGAACCAAAAATAATACCTGATGTGGTTCTCAATATATATACATGAAATATTTAAGACAATTATAAACAGGTAGGGTAAAGAATCATAAAGGTAAGTATTGTATGTATACTTCACTTGAACTGGAAAAATGATGATATCAGTAGACTGTAACAAGTTAGATTTATGAAATGTAAATGTAAAACAAATACTAAAAATCTTCACAAGAATACACTTAAAATAACTACACATAAAACAAAATTGAATTCAAACTAATACTTGATAGCCAACAAGAAAGTAGAAAAACAAAACAAATTAAAAACAGAGAGATCAAACAGATAGCAAAAACTAAAATGGCAGACTTAAGTTCTAACCTACCAATAGTTAGATTAAATGTAAATGGTCTAAATCTAGCAACTGAAAGACAAGACTGGCAGACAGAAATAAAGATATGACCCAACTATACGCTGTCTACAAAAACTCACTTCAAATATAATGAGGCAGGCAAGTTGAAAGTAAAAGTATAAAAAAGCTGGATCATACAAATACTAAGCAAAAGAAAGCAGAACATAGTGAGATGCCACTTCATTAGTGAGATGCCTATTTAAAAAGAGAGAGACAATAACAAGTATTGTCCATGATATGGATTAATTGGAACTCTCATACATTGCTATGGGGAATGTAAAATGGTATAGCTGCTGTAAAAAATAACAGTTTCTCAAAAAGTTAGACATAGAGATACCATATGACCCAGCAATTCCACTCCTAGATAAATACACAAGAGAATTGGAAACATATGTTGACACAGAAGTTTGTACAAGAATGTTCAAAACAGCATTG
Organism: Tadarida brasiliensis; assembly: GCA_030848825.1. Classification (NCBI taxonomy): domain Eukaryota; kingdom Metazoa; phylum Chordata; class Mammalia; order Chiroptera; family Molossidae; genus Tadarida; species Tadarida brasiliensis. The sequence goes on along the minus strand of CM061272.1, from coordinate 40,083,952 downwards.
TTCTCAATAGTCAAAAACTGGAAACTCAAATGTCCACCAACTGTTGAATAGATAAACAAAAGGGCAGAATATCAATATTATAGAATCTTATTCAGCCATTAATAGAAATCAAATACTGATACATGCTATAACATGGATGACTCTTGAAAATATCATGGTAACTGAAATAAGTCAGAAAGGTCAAATGTTGCATGATTTCATTGACAGAAAATATTGAGAATAGGTAAATTCATAGACACACAAAGTACACACATTAGTGTTGCAAAGGGCCAAAGGTAAGTGGGAATAGAGAGTGTCAACTAAATGGATATGGAGTTTTCTTTTTGGGTAATAAGAAATGTTCTAAAACTAGACAGTGGTAATGATTACACAATGAATATAATAAACATTTCTGAACCACACATTTTAAAATGGTTAAATGTTAAATGGTGTGTTATATGAATTTAACCTCAATTTGTTTAAAATGAAGGAATGATTACATTAATGTTAGATACAGTAGACTTAAGATCAAAAAAGGAAAAAAAATTACCACAGTACAGGTATTCCCAAAATCATAGCAATTCTAAATGTGTATGAAGCTAATACATAGCTACACAAATACAGCTTATAGCTGAGGGAAAAAGGAGAAATAAATCCACAATTCTAGCTGGAGACTTCAACACCTCTCTCAACAATTGACAGAAAAATTACACAAAATATCAACAAAGATATAGAAGCTAAAAACACTATCAATCAATAAAGTCTTCTTGATACTAAAGAACAGTAACAGAATACACACTCCTTTCAAGTGCCAACAGAAGATATAGAACATACTATTCTGGGCCATAACTAAACCTCAACAAATTTAAAAGAATTGAATTCAACAGTATGTTCTCTGATCACAATAGATTCAAATTAGAATTCAGTAAGAAAAAGATAATAGGAAAATTTCCAAATACTTGGAAATTAAACAGATCTAAATATTCCAGAAGTCAAAGAGAAATACTCAAAGAAAATAAAAAACATACACCAAACTGAATGAAAACACAACACAGCAACTTTGGAGAAAACTAATGCTGTGTCTCTAGAGAGGGAATTATACAGCACTAAATGCAACATTAGAAAAGTAAAAGTCTCCAGTCAATATCTAGGTTCTCACCTAAAAGAACATAGTAAAAGAAGAGCAAAGTAAACCCAAAGCAATCAGTGGAAAGATATAATAAAGCTTGTAGAAACCAATGAAATTTATTTAAACTGTTTTTTTAATCAGTGAAGCCAATAAGCTTCTAGCAGGACTAACAAAGAAAAGACAGAAGCCATAGACAGCCAATATCAGGAATGAAATGTTGTGCTACTACAGACTAGGCAGACACCAAAGCTTAATAAGGAAATACCACAAGAAATTCTGCATACAGAATATGATATGGATCAATAAATCAATTTAAAAAACATTCCCAAAAAGTAAATCTCCAGAAACAGGTGAAGAATTATACCAAATCTTTAAAGAAGAATTAACACCCTTTATACACAGAAAAGACGGAAACACTTCCCATTTCATTTTATGAAGCTAGCCTCATTCCAAAACAAAGGCATTACCAAAAAAGGAAAGCTACATACAAATTTTCCTCATCAATATACATGTGAAAATACTTAACAAAATAATTAGAAAATGAAATTCAGCAATGAGTTTGTGTGTATAAATATGAATAATATTTATTCATATTATTTATATGACCAAGTGGGGTTTTCTCCAGGAATGGGTGATCAATGTAATCCACCATTATTAACAAACTAAAAAAGAAAAATTATATTTCTTGATGCAGAAAATGCATTTCACAAAATTCAACACCCTATTCATGACAAAAACTTTCAGGGAAATAAAAATAGAGAGTAACACCCTTAACAGGAGAAAGAATGTCTACAAATACTTACAACTACTTAATGGTAAAAGACTGAATGCTTTCACACTAACATTGGAACAAAGTCAAAGATGTCAGCTCTCACTGCTATTATTCAGCATAATGTTGGATGTCCAGTCAGCGCAATAAGACAAGAAACAGAAATAATAAATATACAGGTAGAAAAGTAAAATTAAAAAACCCTATCCCTCTGTACAGTTGACATAACCATGAATAAAGCTTAAGGAATCTTTAAAAAAAAAGTCTAGAAATAATAAGTGAGTTTAGTAAGGTTGCAGGATATAAAATAAAAATAGAAAAATCAGTGTATTTCTATATAGCAGCAATGTATACATGTGTACTCAAAAATTAAAAATACAATATCATTTATAATAACCAAAAAAATGGGATAGCAGTAAAATTAACAAAACATGCAGAGAACTTATATGTTGAAAACTATAAAATGCTGATGAAAGACATCAATGAAAATCTACATAAATGAAGAGACATACAGTGTTCATATTCAACAAAGTAAAGATTTTGTATACCTGGAAACAATTTTTCTAAAATATTTGTGAAAAGACAAAGGAATTGGAATAGCTGAAATCAATTCCAAAAAAAGACAGAAGCCGTAGAAATAAGTTCACCTAATTTCAAGACTTCTTATACAACTATAGTAATCAAGAATGTATGGTATTGGTGGACACATACATTGGGGGATCAGAATAGAGAACCCAGAGAAAGACACTCAAATATACCAAATAATTTTTTACAAAGCTACAAATGCAATTCAATGAAAGAAAGATAGCCTTTTCAACAAATAATGCTGCAACAGGTGGACATTCATAGGCAAAAAAAGAACTTCAAGCTAGGTCTAACATCTTACCAAAAAAAAAAAAGTCAAAATGAATCTTGGACTTAAATATAAATATAAAACTATAAAAATTCAGGAAAACAAAACAAACAAAAAAACTGGAGAAAAATCTTCAGGGCAAGGCAGAGTTCCTTGACTTAAAAACAAAAGCAAGGGACTTCCGGTCAAGATGGCGGCGTAGGTAGACACAGTATCGCGTCCTCCCACAACCACATCAAAGTTACAACTAAACTACAGAACAACCATCATTCAAAACCACCTGAAATCAAGCTGAATGGAAGTCTGACAACTACGAAATTAGAGAAGAAGCCACATCGAGACTGGTAGGAGGGCGGAGGCATGACGGGCTGGTCCCACACCCACGTGTGGCGGATAAAAATTAGGAGGGTACCTCGGCTGGGAAGGTCCTCCCTGAGGACTGAGGGGTCCCCGTCCCACACCAGGCGCCCAGCTGAGGGTTCCAGTGCCAGGAAGAGAAGCCCCCAGAACTTCTGGCTGGAGAAACCAGCGGGAACTGAGGCTGAAGCGGCTGGAGCCCCCGGCAGCTCCTCTTAAAGGGCCCGCGCACAGACTTACTCGGACTTGCTCCCTCCGGGCTCCAGCGCGGGGGAGGCAGCCTGAGGGGCACCAGAATCATGTGGGGAAGAACTGAGCTGTTAGGCACTGGTGCCAGGGCTGGAGAGGCAGCGTTCTCCTGGACCGACCTGGACAAACGTGCTATCAGAGGCTTTTGTTCCTTTGGTGAGCCCTTCCCTGGGGCGGTAGACGCCGCCATTTCTGGGACTCCAGCAACCTGGCTCACACTGTTTGCCCCACCCTGGTGATTCCCTGAGGCCCTGCCCCACCCAGCTTTCAGGCCCACCCAAGCTATTGCCAGTTGCTTTACCATAGGATTGGCCTGTCTTGGATCCTGCTTCAGCTTTTCCTAAATTCTTTCAAACAAGCAGCATCTGGTCTCAGCTAGCCCCATACCTCTCGCTAAGTAATACATAGAAACAAACGTAGGGATGCAGCCACAATGAGGAGACAAAGAAACAGGTCCCAAATAAAAGAACAGACAAAACCCCAGGAAAAGAACTAAGTGAAATGGAGTTAAGCAACCTAACGGATGCAGAGTTCAAAATACTGCTTATAAGGATGCTCAATGGACTTAGTGAGAACCTCAGTGAACTTAGTGAGGGCCTCAAGAGCATAAAAAGGGACCAGTCAGAAATGATGGATACACAGTTAGAAATGAAGGAGGCACTAACTGAAATAAAGAATAGCTTAGGACTTCCGGTCAAGATGGCGACCTAGGTGGACGCGGAATCGCGTCCTCCCACAACCACATCAAAGTTACAACTAAATCACAGAATAACTATCACTTAAAGACCGCATGAAATCAAGCTGAAGGGAAGCCCTGCAACTACGAAATTGAAGAAGCAGCAGAATGGAGACGGCATACTGCCCTCCAGGACCCTCCTTGTTGCCTGAAAGGAAACATGATCCTGCAGCCAGGGGCGCCTGCGGAAGCTGAGCGACCCCCCCACCACGGAGGAATCCAGGAGCGGGGGAGCCAGGAGACGCCCCCACAGCGGGGGAACCCAAGTGGAGTGGGGGAGCCAGGAGACGCCCCCACCGCGGGGGAGCCCAGGCGGAGCGGGGTGCCGGGCGAACCCCCCACCACGGGGGAACCCAAGTGGAGCAGGGGAGCCAGGAGACGCCCCCACCGCGGGGGAGCCCAGGCGGAGCGGGGGTGCCAGGAGACGCCCCCACCGCGGGGGAACCCAGGTGGAGCGGGGGAGCCAGGAGACGCCCCCACCGCGGGGAAGCCCAGGCCGAACGGGGGTGACGGGAGACGCCCCCACTGCGGGGGAACCCAGGCGGAACAGGGGTACCGGGAGACGCCCCCACCGCAGGGGAGCCCAGGCGGAACGGGGGTGCCGGGAGACGCCCCCACCGCGGGGGAGCCCAGGCGGAGCGGGGGTGCCGGGCGACCCCCCCCCACCGCGGGGAACCCAGACGGAACGGGGGTACCGGGAGACGCCCCCACCGCGGGGGAACCCAGGTGGAGCGGGGGTGCCGCGACCCCGCCACCGCAGGGGAACCCAGGCGGAGCGGGGGAGCCCGGCGACCCCCCCACCAATGGAGGAAGCAGGCAACACACAGGAGAACTGAGCAAACTGAACGAAATTGACCCAGAGACATGGAGGGTGGAGTACGGGATGACGGGCCTCAGAGGAGGGGGGGAGGCGGGGGAAAGAGATAAATCACAGAGTCTATGTGCATGGGTGCATAACCAATGGACATGGACAACAGGGATGGGGAGGAGGAGAAGGGGAGGGGGAGGAGGGTGTCAATGGGGGGAAAAAAAGGAAAAACATCTGTAACAAAAACAAACTAATAATAAAATAAATTATAAAAAAAAATAAAAAAAATAAAAATAAAAACAAAAGCAATAAAAGTAAACTACTGCCCTGGCCAGTTTGGCTAAGTGGTTAGAGCATCAACCTGCAGACTAGAGAGTCCCGGGTTCGGTTCCTGCTAAGGGCACATACCTAGGTTGCAGTTTGTTCCCGGCCCCAGTTGGGGTCGTGTGGGTGGCAACCAGTCGATGTGTCTCTCTCAAGTCGATGTTTCTCTCTCTCTCTTCCCACCTCTCTCCCTCCCACTCTATCTGAAGTTAAATGCAAAAATGTCCTGGGGTGAGGATAAAATAAACAAACAACTGATACACACAATAACTTAGATCTCCAGAGAATTGTGCTGAGAGAAAAAAAGCCAATCCCAAAACATCACCTACTACATGACTGTTTTTTATATGGCATGTCCAGAATAGGCAAATCCATAGAAACAGAAGGCAGATTAGCGGTTACTAGAGGATGGGGCAGAGGAGGGATTGGGGAGTGATTACTTAAAGGGTACGGGGTGTTTTTATGGAGTGATAAAAAGGTTTTTAAACTAGAAAGAGTTGGCAGTTACACCACATTGTAAATACACTAAATACCACTGAATTGTACACTTTAAAATTGTTAATTGTATGTTTCACCTCAGTACTACAGAGAGAGAGAGAGCAAAAGAGAGAGAAAGCAATCAATCTAGGGCAGGTTTAAAAAGAAAACCCACTGGTTCACATATTTAAAACCTAAAACAATTTGAACAATACCTATTTATTACCCTTTCAATTTCCCTTTTATTTCATGTTTATGAAAATTCATTTGAGAAGAATGTTCAGTGTTTAAACTATAGCAGGTGCTGTTCTAAGAATTGAAGGGAAGAGAAATATAGGCACTTGTATATGTAGGTGGGACCACTGTAAATCTTTATGGACTAATATGCTTTTTAATTCTTCATAATATTCAACTAATCGCAAAGCTATCCTAAAAGTAGTTATTTTACATTCCAAAAGTGGCATTTACCATTACTTAAGGAAAACTGAAAATTATTCCTATGTCCCTGAAAATAATTTTTCAAATTAAGTCAGAGACAAGTTTCATATACTATACAATACTTATACTGACAGGTTATTACACCAAGAGAATATTAACCTTCAATCCCTGAATCATTCAAGAAATGTTTGCAAGAATAGTTTTGGCCTCTTTATCTAGTCAAAATACTAGAAGCTAAGTGGTGTCTGTACAAACCAATCATTTCACCAGCAGTTTTATATTTCTTTAAAGCCTCATATAAAAAGCACCTGCCTAAAGTGAGTAATGGAGTTTTATATTCATTGCACTTAGGAACAGCGTATGTAACCTATTCCGTTTTCCTCCCTTGTGGAATATATTTCAGCTTATATTGCACAACACATTACCAATGCATATAAAGACTCTCTGATCAGCCATTTGGACTGCAGACAGCAACCTGCCTGAGTGCCTTATTTTTTTCCCTACCCTAAATAACATACTCATTTTATTCAACCACTTAAATAAAAAAAATATATTTTTAAGATGGTGTTATAACTTTCTCAATAAACATGTAACATGTATGTGTACTAACTGTATTTGGGATACAAATGTAAACACACAATGCTTGAACAAAATTTGTGCATTAATATTTGAAAACTAGTTGAACACATCACTCCATGGGAATAAAACAGAAGCCTATATGGAACGCCTTCATGTCGCTCTCCTGAGCAACCACAATTAAAAAATTATTGCAACCACAGTAGCAAAAAGCTAAGCTAATTTTCACCCATTAAAGGACTGGAAGTAGGTCCACACTATTATTAAAATTGGATCAACCTCATATCTGCCAAATCCCAAAATATTTTCAAGGCATAAGTATCCCAGTCATTTTCAAAACTTCATGAAACAGTGATGAAGGCAAAATTTAAAAAGAGTGATGATAAAAATGTGGTATGATATTTTATAGCCGAGATAGATCTAAAACTTAAGTACAACTGACAAAAAGAGTAATGAAGATTGAAGGAAATTAAAGAAATGGGAAAAAAAAACTAGATTTGCCGTAATTATAAAATTATGGCTTGCTAATACTGTAAAATACTAGAATATCTATTTTAACACACTGTAATATTACAGATGAGTAAGTAAAAAATAAATGACAGTGTGCAAGGCAAAAAGCACCATGCTGCCCCTTGCTGGTACCCTCATGCAATAATCTAAGGCTAATTGCTAGCATCAATTAACATTTACTTGGAACCAACTATGCAAAATTAACTTTATTAAGTGTTGAGGTATTTAGAGCTATTACACACACACACACACACACACACACACACCCCACAATGGAATATTATTCTATGTAAAATCTAAAAAAAAAGTCAAACTTGAAAACAGAGTAAAAAAGTAGTTGCCAAGGACTGGACGGTGGGGGGAAAAAAAAAAAGTACAAACTGTCAGCTATAATATGAATAAGGTCTGAGGATCTAATGTATAACATTGTAACTATAGTTGATAACACTATATTGTATAACTGAAATTTGCTAAGAGTAGAATTTAAATGTTTTCAGAAAATATAAAAATGCATGATGAATGTGTTAACTAATCATTTCACAATATATACACAATATGTTAAATATTATAATTTTGTCAATTATACCTCAATAAAGCTGAAAAATCAATGATATTTGAAAAATAACTATAACCAAGAGTAATTTTTTGGCACTAGGTAAACTGAAATAAGAAAAATTAAAATACTCATATCCCTTCATTTTGTCTACTCAAAATAATAACTCAGAATTTTTCTAATTTCTAAAGTCAAGGTATTTAGCAAAGAAGGAGGGATTGTTATCTCTAAAGAAAATCAGCAAAGCAGACTCTGAAATTTACAGACCCAATTATAAATTCATTCTCATTAGTCACCGAGTTCTTGCACTGTTCAGGGATTGGTGACAAATGCTTAGGATGCAGCTGGAAGCAAGAAAAACACATGCCCTCTCCTCAGGATGTTTAAATTCTAGCAGAAAATAGCTACGGTTTATTGAAGCTTTAAATACATGCAAGTCACCATGTATAATGCTTTATATGTATTATTTTTCCTGAAATATCACAAAAACAACATGAGTTAGATAAATAACACTATCATCACTGAAAAACTGAGGATTTGAGAGGTTAACCTGTCCAAGGCAAGGTCACATAATATGACCAAACTGGGACTTGAATCTCAGTTTGACATTGAAGACTATGTTCTTAAACATTGTTACAAAGATTCATTACCCTTTAAAAATAGTTACAACAGCCCTGGCCAGTTTGGCTCAGCGGTTAGAGCGTCAGCCTGCGGTACAGAGAGACCCGGGTTCGGTTCCCGCTAAGGGCATGTACTTCGGTTGCAGTTTGTCCCCGGCCCTGGTTGGTCGTGCGGGTGGCAGCCACTCGATGTGTCCCTCTCACATCGATGTTTCTCTCTCTCTCTCTCTTCCTCTCTCTCCCTCCCACTCTATCTGAACAAAAAATGAAAAAATGTCCTCGGGTTGTCCTCGGGTGAGGATAAAAAATAAAAATAAATAAATAAATAAATAAATAAAAATAGTTACAACATTAAAGTGATTGTGAAACATGAGGGAAAACACAAGACACCTAAAGAACAAGAGAGAATAAATCAGTCACATTCATTTACGGTTGTTCTCTATATGACAAACCTGAGTTCCAGCAGATAATTAGAATGAAGGACTAATCTTTCACTTCTCATGTGCTACACACACATGTACATATATTTTAAATATGTCTGTGCCTATATTCTCCAGCAATCTTCCATGATGACATATCCATAAAGCTAATGTAATATAGTCCTTCCTGTTTATTTTAGTGAGTAAGCACTCATATGGACTGATATTGACAAGTAATAAGGTACTGATTTAGGATCTGATAACATAGTCTATCAATAAGATATATGGACAAAAGGAACATTCTTTTAAAAAAAAGATGAGAGAGACATGGATGTGTGAGAGAAACATCGATCAGTTGCCTCCTGTACGTGCCCCAAACGGGGATCAAACCTGCAACCTAGGTATGTGCTCTGACCAAGAATCAAACCCATAACCTTTTGGTGTACAGGACAACACTCCAATCAACTGAGCCACACCACCCTGGGCATGATGAACATTCTTAAAGTTACTGAGGAACATTCTTCTCAAATGTGACTGTCCTGTAGATTAAGATGTCTTTCAGAGTCAGATTCCAGTAACTCCCAGGAAAATTAAATGTGAGGATAACTTTAAATGTGTAAGTCCTCAAAATTTCTTTTCTCCATAAGAATTTTTACACTGTGACCATGACAGATCCTTATGTGCGAAAAAGGATGATATAGCTGGCATATGCTACCTTTTAAATCTACATTAATAAAACTTCAAGGGAAACACTAAATAATAATGGAAAAAAGCAAATTATAATATTCACAAATTAACAATTAACTCTAAAAACCAAAGTATTTATTATAAAAACTGTACTGGTTCAGGTTTCATTGTTTTTTAATATCAGTAATTCTTAATGCAACTTGAAACATTTATAATCTTATAAGTTTCAAAGAATTATTTTATAACTTGGCTTAATTTGTGAGAAAATCGCTTTTATGAATGCCAGTTGTACTTCTTTAGAAAGACAAATGTAAACCTATTTAGTGATCTGATTTTCTCTTTCATCTTGTCTCCAGTTTCTGTGTAGATTTATAATGTTCATTGTTTCCAATTTTAACAAATCACCTAATGGCAGAAAGGAAAATATGTTAACCTTGGAATTATTTGCAGTTGGAGAAATCCCTTTTGTCTGGCCCATACAGGGCCTGCAATCTGTTTTAAACACAGATTGTCTGTCTTTCGTCTGACAGCCACCAAGCTGCACAAATTACTTTCTGCCTGTTCACCTGTTTGCAGCTGCGTCTGTAAGCTAAAGATTCTGCAGTTTGACTTGAGCAACCACTTCAGGATTGATGACATGTGCTGCTGATAAAGTGAGCAATTTGAAGAAATTACTGGCTATCGTTATTGAAAGACATCTGGGCGTGAGCTGAGAACTAGAAGCCTTCAATCATGTGCTTGCAACCTGCAGTGGCGGCAACAGTGTTTGAAGTGATACCCTACTAAAAAGAAGTTGGCCCTGGCACTAAATAACCAAGCACTGTATGGAACATAATCTCTCAAATGAGTAATAAAAGGTTCTGTCTTGTAGCTGTAAAAATTTGAGGTTTGGTCTTTTCTTTAAAATATTCTTTGATTTTTAAAAAAAAAGGAAGGCAACAATTTCTGTTTCTACTCTTTTCTAATAACTTATACAGTATCTATTATTTCCTATGTCATTAATTTATTTCAAACTGCTATTGATATTAAAAAAAAGGTCAACATTTATTGAATACCTATTACATGGTCCACACTCTAAACCTAGAAAGAGCTTGATGTCTATTATCTTATTAATAGTCACATAAACTTTTTAAACCAAAATTACTATTCCCTTTCTCTGGTAGAAAAACCAAACTACAACTCTAAGAAACTAGGCTAATGTCCCACAACTGTGAGTCTGTCTCCTCATGAAGAGCTCATTCAATTCTACTATGCTGCCTTTCTGCTCTGACTTTTTTGGTAATTTTCTGTCTCTTGATGTACTTCTGATGTGTAACGAATCGTACATTTTGCCAGAACCATTCTAGCCCTCAAGTTAGTCATTAAGAGATGTGGTTTCTATTCCACCTTTCTATCTCATTATATAAAATGTATTCCACATCAGGCTGTCTTCATGAATTGAGAAGCCTGATTCAATCAAATTCATTTTAAGGCTAAGAACACTGCTTAAATCTCAAGTAACTTCCCATATTTGTTCAAATCAGATGATAATAAAAATTCAAGTAAAATTATGCCAGAAGTAAACGCAAATGAACACCCTTTTATGAAGAAATAATGTTTACTGTTAAAGAAAAAGAAAGCATTCCTAATAAGGTGCTACTTAATAAAAATAAAGGCATTATTTAAAATATTTACAAGTTCAATGTTATCAATAACAAAAAATGAATAATTAGTACGACAAAACATTAGCACAAATATAATAAAATAATAAACTATGATAAGACAGTTCTACAAAGTCAGAACAAACTTATAACATCAATGCCAGAAAAAAATCAATTAATATATTTAGATGTATATATGTGAAATACACATTCAGCATGTTTCCAATGCAAAATTAGATAGCATTATTTTATAGCATCATTACATTTTCTAATTAAAATTAATATAATTTTGGATAAGCCCTGGAACTCCTTCTTGCCACTTGAAAATAGTTATAAACCAGTACAGATCAATTACAGTAAGATAAAAACCATTAAAAAATCATATGTAAAGCTGAAACAAATATAACCATTCAGATAATGAGTTCTCCTTGTGCAACATCTAAAAATTCTTAATATGTACACATACTTCAAACATAGTATAAAAGTCAATATTTTGAAAATAGTTCAACTGAAACATGCCCATTAATACTAGAAAACATGTATTAAAAATTCATTAGCTATGATAATTCTTTAAAAAATGACTACTATATCAAACACTATCAAAAAGAATTCCAACTCCAAAATAAGTCTGCAGTTAAGTAACATATATGAGAAGTTTAATTTGCAAGTAGCAATTTGAAAATCAATTTTCCAATCATCAAATCATTTTTCTTGTTTAGGGTAGACACAGTAAAATAGATTTCTTCATTTGGTTACAGGGGACATGAAACAAAAAACTGCCTCTTTCAAATGTTCTTTTGAATAAATGGCTTCTCTACTATTTTTATGTTGGTTTTTAAATTTCCACAGTTTTGGAAAATACTATGCCTGTCAATACTGGTATTCTTTAGAACAAATTTAAATGCATTGGTAAAAATGCCACCCAAAATGCACTACCATTTCAACTTGTTAAAATTAAGTATACTGAAAAAATAAAACGACCAAAGCTGTCAATTAAGTAACCATATAAATTTGGCTTTCACATTTCAGTATTTGTAAATTGGATTAAACACAGACCTGACTGACTAGCCACAAAAAAAGGATATATATCATTAATGATTATAATATATCAAGACTTTATTTATATATAGAATGATATAGCAATAATAATGTTATTCCACACAAAGATGATAGTTAAGAAATACCATCTATGTCACTATCCTCTTTCCTACTTGTATCATGAGTTCATGTTTTAATGACACCTTTTATTTTAAAGACCTAAGTCGTGAGAACATTCTTATGTACCACTTCATAACTTTGACCCAAAGTACATATAAAAAGATTAGACTTTATTTGGTATAAAATCAGTTGGCAGTTTTACATCTGTGCATGCAACATAAATACACCAGCTGGCATCTCAGGCACACACACATATGGACTTCAAAACAGAAACTTCCTTATTTGCAGCACTGCCAGGGTAATTTTGTATCCTCTGCATACTACAGCTATTTGTCAGGCCCCTGCAGGTGTGCACTGCACATAAACACACAGCTGTAGTCCAGCAAGCCAAGTGTTCCATCAAACACATAAAGGGAGACCTCAGCAGTTGGATTAGTCATCCCTACAACAGGTCCAGGGAGAACAATATGGGTTAGTATTTTTGGGAAAAGCATGGATGGGAAATTTATGATTATGCTAGTCTTACCAAATAACTGGTGGATTGTGTCATTTTTAAAGCAGTGCCTACTTATTAAGGTTTTGTTACAATGGCTAGAGAAAAACTGGAATTTGTTTTTGGGTTTTAAGCAAAAGCAATAATCTATAAATTAGTATATTAAGTGCAAAATATGAAAAGGTTTTCAAATTCAACTTTGGTTTTTGGAGGTTATTGCAAGTATGCCTTGGCTATAATATTTATAAATCATAATTAGTATACCTTAACTAGTTCTACATTGTATTTTATTATATTTATAATTCTACTTTTCAATTCATATGCATTTAAGATGAACTTGCTAAAGTATTTGTGTCCAAAATTATGTATCATAACAATTAACTAACAAAAGTTACATGCTATATTAATATTAGACTGTAAACAATCTAGTTCTCAAATATAATATGAAAGTACACTAATCTACAAATGGCTAGGGAAATAAATGAAAATATAAGATGTGATCATTTTGCAATCATACAAAAGCTCCCAAACGAATTAAATGTGACCTTATTAACATTCTTTAAAATAACAGGTAAGCACTTCAGGCAGTTGATAATTATGACTACTTTAACCACATATCCCCCAAAATGCTCAAAGTCCAGCTGGCAGTTGACAAAACATGAAAGATAACTTAGAAAATGAGCTTGAATGCATTATGCCTAATATACTAATCTTCAGTGAACTTGAGGTCAAAGAGGTAATAATCAAGAAACACTAGCAGTCTCTGACATCAGGGGATTCACATTTTCTTGTGCCTGGAAGGTATAAAGGTACTTAAAAATTATGTTAGCCTGATACAAATCCCACCCTTATACATGAAGTCTAACTTTATTAAGGATTACTCTAATTGAGCCACAAAAATACGATCTAAATTAGGGAAAGATAAAGTAAATGAGAGGAAAGGAGTGAAAGGCTTATAATTATTTAATTAAAGTAAATCGTCTCCTGTCTTATTTTATTCTTCTATGTAATTGTAAATAAAAAATACTTGGAATTCAACCTGGATCCCCATATTGCTGATGGTTCCCTGAGGTGTGATTCATAGCTCTTTAAAGCTTCCTAGTAGCCTTAAATGCTCCAGGTTGGATCAGGCTGAGTTTTGGATCTGAATCTCAGAATTACTCTTTTTTGGCAATTCTAGGTAAAAAAATTTACATCAGTATTTTTTGTCCCGGAATACTGTCATTGAGAAAAGTGTCTAATGGTGAGGATGAGTAAAATATCTTGGCCCTTAATGGCCACAATAAAACACATTTAAAACAAATTTTAGTTAACAGTATCTGTTCCAGTTATTTATTGCTGTGGAACTACTCCAAACCCTAGTGGCTTAAAACAACAATCTATTTTTATCTCTTACAGCTCTGTGGATTTTCTAAACTCATCTGGGTGGTTCTTGCCTGGGTCTCTCTCATGCAGCTGCATTCAAATGGTAACTGGGGCTGGAATCATTTGAAGTCTTGACTGAGCTAAAGATCCAAGATGGTTTCATCACTCACATGTCAGATAGCTCAGCCTAGATGACTGGAACACTTGGGGGTCAGATAGGTCTCAGGCACTGGCGCGCGCTCTCTCTCTCTCTCTCTCTCTCTCTCTCTCTCTCTCTCTCTCCCCCCCCCCCCACTCTCCCTCCCTTCTTCCTTCTCTATGTGGCTAGGTTGGGCTTCCTCACAACATGAGGGTCTCAGAGACACTGGACTTCTCACATGGTGGTTGGCTTCACCCAGAGCAAATATTCTAAGTGACTCAAGCAGAAGCTGTAAAACTTCTTATAACCTAACCTCAGAAGTCATGCAGTATCACCTTCACCACAATTTATTGGGAAAAAGTGAGTTATCACCGGGCTGGCCTAAACTCAAGGGTATGGGGCTTATAGAATAATATAAATGCTAGAAAGCATGATTCATGGCCATCTTTGGAGATTTGCTACCTCAGTATAGTAATGATATCATTTTTAAAAAAGATTTTAAATTTTTGCTAGCAATCTGTTAATAATTTTATTTTTGTAATTATTTTGTTATTTACTATGATATTAATATGCATGGTTTTGATCATAAATTACAGTGACCAAGGTATAGCAAGGGAAGATACACCTTTAACTTTTTTCAAGTTGATTTTACTGACTCCTTAAAATTTAAATCTATACCCAAAACTAATTCTAATTCTGTTTATATACATATATATTTTTTAAATCCTCACCTAAGGATATTTTTTCCATTTATCTTTAGATAGAGTGGAAGGGAGGAAGGGGGGGAGAGAAACATTGATGTGAGTGAGACACATCAATTGGTTGCCTCCTGCATGACCCTGACCAGGGCCAGGGATGAACCGCTACCGAGGTACATGCCCTCAGTCAGGATCAAACCCATGACTTTTTGGTCCATGGGCTGATGCTCTAACCACTGAGCTAACCCAGCCAGGGCTCTGTTTATATTTTTAAACATCGATGTAAACACTGGAAGTTTACATCAGTCACCAAAAATGGTCAGTCTTTAAGAGTTTAAAATATTCATTGCTAAATATTAAAAAGGTTTTCATTTATCTAAATAAATCACATCTCATTTGCTTAAATGTACTATACTTAGTAAATAATTACTAGGACTTTTAAGAAGTGGGAAGAGATAAATCAAAGAACTTATATGCATATATGCATAACCAATGGACACAGACAACTATACTGTGAAAGTCGCGGGGGGACATGAGCGGGGAAGAGGGTGTCAATGTGGGAAAAAGGAGAAACATCTGTAACAAAAATAAATTAATTAAAAATAAATAAATAAAATAATAAAATACAATAAAAATAAAGTTAAGTAAGAATAAATAACAACAACAACAAAAAAAGAGACTTCTTAAAGGAAATGAACTGGAAGTCAGAAATAGCCCGCTATCTACACACATGCCTAGACAACACACAGGAAAAACAACAATGGGCATAATATTCTTGTTTATGAGAGGTTAAGAACAATTCTTATAACGCTAAGAGCTAAATTAAATGATTCATTTCTCCATACAATGAAAAAGCATTTTCAGGAGATAGTAGAATAAAATACAAAGAAACACTGGAAAAAAGAAAATACTTAAAGTTTTTATTTATTTGGGAGAGGATTGTTTGGCTCTTTCCCCATTTAAAAAATTCTAAATAAAAAGATATAAAAGGCAGAACTCCCTATAATTTTATGGCTTTTCCTAAGTTTATAAAGAAGATGGCCTAACATACTCCAGTCTTTATCACATCCATGCCCTACATTTTCCCAAAAGGTAACAACTGGTAGTTCTTTTATGTGTATAAAACTTTTCCACACAAAGCTGTCAATCTACCCATCTACCTGACCTACCGACCTATCTATCCATCATAAATAATATGCACACATGCATGCATTCACATAACATGAATATACACATCCTTCTCATAAATATAAAGATGGTGGTGCTGTACATACTGGTCTGTAACTTCCTTTTTACTTAGAATCTATTAATCTACCCTACATATTTTAATAAATAACTAATATTAAACAGCATAGTATAATATTGCATGACACAGATATATAGTATATTCATATAACACCATGAATGAAGCACATAAACACTGTTGAGAGAAAGAAACCAAATACAAAAGAGTATACATGATTCCATTTATATGACTTCAATAATAGGCAAAACTAATCTACAGCAACAGAAATAAGAACAAGAACTGGCTATAGGAGTGATCAGAATTGACTTGCAAGGAGGGCATAAAGAAACTCCTTGATATTAAGTCTGAAAATGTTTAAAATTATTTGTTTCTAAGACATAGAATAAAACCATGTATTAACAGACCATTAACATATTTGCTCCTTTTTCTTCAACTGCAAATAAACAGCTCTCTCAAAATACTAAGTCAATATTTTCCACATTTGGAAACAGTAGAGGAAACTGAGGTTCTAAGAGGTCAGTTAACCAAAATCCATGACTAATCAGATAGAAGGACATCCAGAACTCAAGGTTTCTCAATCCTGATTCAAAGCTATTTTTCCTTTCTCTTTCAATATTGCACTTTCTAGAATATATAACAAATTTTATTGGAAGTTTTGGCTGTTCTCTCTCAGCAAACGTAGTAGGAAAAACAAAGGCAAATCTTTTTAAAACTTAAAGGTCTTAAAGGAAAGGATACCTAAAAACTAGGAACTTGAAATTACTCTACAAAAATTTCCTCATGGGGTAAAACTAAATGTTAACTACTTATAACACAATTGATATAATAAATTAGAAAAAAGTATATAATAAGAAAAAACAATTGGAAAATTATGTTTCAATTGATTATGTTTTGGTGGTAGATTTATGGATGATTTTTATTCCATTCTAGGTGTTCCCTAGTTATTTCCATATTCTACACACTATTTTTTAATAAAAGAAAATATTAAATTTTATATGTCTTACAAAGGAAATTCATTTAGCTGAAACACACATTCTCTTTAACCTCCAATCCCACATTTTAGATCTTACAGAAAAAAATAAAAACATGTAGAGATTTATATGCAAAGTTATCTGTTGCACCATTAACAGTAGTGGCAAAAAGTAGTGGGAAAACAGGGGAAATATCATTAATGTTCATCAAGAGGGAAAAGACTAAATAAATAATAGTATGTTTATACTATAAAGTATGCAGCTATTAAAAATTTAAGTTATGCACTAGCCAGTGTGGTTCAGTTGAGCATCGTTCCATATACCAAAAGGCTGTGGTTATGATTCCTGGTCAAGGTTCATACCTAGGTTGCAAGTACAATTCTGGGTTGGGGAGCGTGCAGAGCATAGCCAATAAATGTTCTCTCTCACATTGATGTTTCTGGCTCTCTCTCTCAATCTCTCTGTCCCTCCCTTCCTCTTTTCTAAAAATCAATAAGCATATCCCCAGGTAAGGATTAATATATATATATATACCATTATGCTGGAACAATACCACACATGGTATTAAGTGAAAAGAGCAGGTTCCAGAATATGCATACCATCTCATTAAAATACACATACAGCCCTGGCTGGTTTGGCTCAGCAATTAGAGTGTCAGCCCGCGGACCAAAGAGTCGTGGGTTTGATTCTGGTCAAGGGCACGTACCTTGGTTGCGGTTCGGTCCCTGGCCCTGGTCAGGGTCCTGGGGGAAGCAACCAGTCGATGTGTCTCTCTCACATCAATGTTTCTCTCTCTCTCTCTCCCCCTCTCACTCTATCTGAAGATAAATGGAAAATTACCCTTGGGTGTAAATTAAAAAAAAAAAATACACATATATACTCAGTGCAAACCTACAAATATCTTTATATCTGTATAAGCATAGAAATAGTGAGGAGGGAAAAGGAAAAATGGAAAGCAAATTAACTTTTAGGTAATCCAAGATGGCTGCAAAGTAGGTGGAAGCTACCCATACCTCCTCCAGGTGAAAAACCGGATTTGCATCTAAATTACAGAGCAATCAACCTGAATGACCAACTGAAGGACAGCTGAATAGGATTATTATATCCAAGGATTATAAAAGAAACTACACAGAGACTGGTAAGAAAGGCAGACAGGAAGAGGGCTGGCCCTGCACTCAGATGTGGCAGCTAAGAAACCAGAGGGATATCATGCCTACAAAAGTCCCTCCTGAGAAGCTGGAGGTCGCAACCACATGCGGGGACCTACAAACCAGAGCACCAGATCTGGGAAGAGGAGCTTGGATAGTACCTGGTAGCAGGGACTCTGTCCACTGGAAAGAGGAGGGAATCTGCTAGAATCCCATGTGCTCTCCTAAAGGGACAACACACAGGATTGAGCCCTCACTGGGGCCCTGGTAAAGGAAAAGCAACTCATGTATACAGGAGTCATAAAGAGAAGATTCTGGGTGGCATGGCTCCAGAGAGAGATATGGAGGGCCGGCTACTGAGGTCGCAGTCCTGAGCTGAAAACCCACACCGCCCTGAGGTGCCACCTTGCAGGGTCAGGCACTCCTTCACTTAAACCACCTGGGGGAGTATAGTAACCCAGTCCTCCAAATACTGGCAAAACTGCCCTGCCAAGCTCAAGTCCAGCATAAAGGACTACTGGCTGCACCCAACAGGGACCTGAAGTGCATACTTTTTCTGGAGAAACCACAAGCAGACAGTCATTGAACTGTATGGCTTTGGAACAGGGGTCAACCTGTCCCCACTCCCTTGGGTCAAGCAGGCATCACTCCCAATGGAAGACTCCCTTGTCAGGGTTTCTGGCAGCATGGCTGTGGAGGTAATAGCAGGCATGCAGCTTGCTCCCATTCAGCACCACCAACAAAGGGCTGCTTTCCACAGTGGCTGCATCAATCTGCATTCCCACCAACAGTGCCCAAGGGTTCCCTTTTCTCCACATTCTCACAAACACTTGTTTGTTGATTTACTGATGATAGCCAACCAGAAAGGTGTGAGGTGATATCTCATTGTGGTTTAAATTTGCACCTCTCTGATGATTAGTGACTTTGAGCACTTCTTCATATATCTATTGACCATCTGTATGTTCTCTTTGGAGAAGTGTCTATTCAGGTCCTTTACCCATTTTTTAATTGGGTTGTCTTCTTGATGTTGAGTTGTATAAGTTCTTTATGTGTTTTAGATATTAAACCGTTATTGGATGTATTATTGGCAAGTATGTTCTCCCACTCAGTGGGTTCCCTTTTCATTTTGTTAATGGTTTCTTTGCCTATGCAGAAGCTTTTTAATTTAACATAGTCCCGTGTGTTTATTTTTTCCTTTGTTTGCCTTGCCTGAAGAGAGATATCTGCAAATACATGACTACAAAAGATGTCTCAGATTTTACTACCTATGTTTTGTTCGAAGATTTTTATGGTTTCACAACTTATATCTAACTCTCTTTGTCCATTTTGAGTTTATTCCTGTGTATATTGAAAGTTGGTGGTCTAGTTTCATTTTGTTTGCATGTACCTGTCCAATTCTCCCAACACCATTAATGAATAGACAGTCTTTACTCCATTGTATGTGCTTGCCTTCTTTGTGCAATATTAATTGACCATAAAGGCGTAGATTGATTTTTGGGTGTTCTGTTCTGTTCCATTGATCTATATACTTGTTCTTGTGCCAGTACAAGGCTGTTTTGATTAAAATGGCTTTGTAGCATAGTTTGATATCGAGTATTGTGATAACTCCAACATTGTTTTGTTTTTTTTAAACTCATCTTTATTGTTGAATGTATTACAGATATTTCTCCCTTTTTTCCCCATTGACCCCCGCCTCCCCATTCCTGCCCACTCCTGCATTTCCCACACTATTGGGTGTCCATTGCTTATGCATATATGCATAGAAGTTCTTTGGTGTATCTCATCTCACCCTCCCTCCCCCATTCCCTTTGAGGTTCATCAGTCTAACAACCAATTTGTACTTTTTTTTTTTTTTTTTTTTTTTTTTTTTTTTTATCCTCACCTGAGGACATTTTTTCATTTTTTGTTCAGATAGAGTGGGAGGGAGAGAGAGAAACATCGACGTGAAAGGGACACATCGAGTGGCTGCCTCCCGCACGACCCAACCAGGGCCGGGGACAAACTGCAACCGAGGTACATGCCCTTAGCAGGAACCGAACCTGGGTCTCTCTGGACCGCAGGCCGATGCTCTAACCGCTGAGCCAAACCGTCCAGGGCCAATTTGTACTTCTTAATTCCTTCCTCTTTTTCACCCATCCTCCCAGCCCCCACCCATCTGGCAAGCAACAAAAAGTTCTCTATATCTATGAGTCTGTTTCTGTTCTGCTTGGTCATTTTGTTTGTAGATTCAATTGTTGATAGATATGTATTAATTGCCATTTTATTGTTCATATTTTTGTTCTTCTTCTCCTTCAAGAAGACCCTTCAACATTTCATATAATACTGGTTTGGTGGTGATGAATTCCTTTAGCTTTTTCTTGTCTGGGAAACTCTTGATATGTCCATCAATTCTAAATGATAGCTTTGTAGGATAGAGTAATCTTGGTTGTAGGTCACTGCTCTTCATCACCTTGAGTATCTCTTGCCACTCCTTTCTGGCCTGCAAAGTTTCTTTTGAGAAATCAGCTGACAGTCTTATGGGAGCTCCTTTGTAGGTAACGGACAGCTTTTCTCTCGCTGCTTTTAAGATTCTCTCTTTGTATTTAACCTTTGGCATTTTGATGATGATGTGTCTTGGTGTGGACCTCTTTGGGTTCAACTTGTTTGGGACTCTCTGTGCTTCCTGGACTTATGTCTGCTTCCTTCACCAAGTTAGGGAAGTTTTCTGTCACTATTGTTTCAAATAGTTTTTCAATTTCTTGCTCTCTCTCTTCTCCTTCAGGCACCCCTATGATGCGAATGTT
The DNA here is from genome assembly GCA_030848825.1 of Tadarida brasiliensis. Classification (NCBI taxonomy): domain Eukaryota; kingdom Metazoa; phylum Chordata; class Mammalia; order Chiroptera; family Molossidae; genus Tadarida; species Tadarida brasiliensis. Next base: position 40,062,827 of record CM061272.1, on the reverse strand, counting down.
GGCACGCTTGAAGTTGTCCCAGAGGCTCCTTACACTATCCTCATTTTTTTGGATTCTTTTTTCTTTTTGTTGTTCTGGTTGGGTGTTTTTGCTTCCTGATATTCCAAATTGATGGTTTGCTTCTTGGCTTTACCTACTCTACTATTTATTCCCTGTCAAGTATTCTTTATTTCAGTTAGTGCATCCTTAATTTCTGACTGGCCCTTTTTTATGTTGTTGATGTTCTAAGTTCCTCGGAGGTCTCCTGAAGTTCCTTGAAGGTCTCACTAAGTCCCTTGGATGTCTCATCAAGTTCCCTGAGCAACCTTATAACCTGTGTTTTGAACTCTGCATCTCTTAGATTGCTTAGCTCGATTTTGTTTAGTTCTTTTCCTGGAGTTTTGTTCTTTTCTTTGATTTGGGACATGTTTCTTTGTCTCCTCATTTTGGCTGCTTCCCTGTGATCGTTTCTACGTATTAGGCAGAGTTGCTATGCCTCCCAGTCTTTGTAGGGTGGCCTACTGTTGTAGGTGTCCTGTAGGATCCAGTGGCACAGTCTCCCTGATCACCCCAGCTGGGCCCTCGTGGTGCACCCCTAGTGTGGACTGTACATCCTTCTGTTGTAACTGAGTCTTGATTGCTGTTAGCACGTCAATGGGAGGGGTTTACTCAGGCTGATCAGCTGCAAGGACTGGCTGTGCCCATTAGCCACTACCTTGGAGGATCAGCTGTGTAGGGGCCCACCACACAGAGCAAGACTTCAGCAGGACTCTGGTACCAACTGAGTCCGTTCATTGAGTGTGTCACTTGTGGAGGTGGTTGGGTGGTGGTGTTTTGATATGGTCTGAAGCTGTCCACCAGGTGTGCTGGCTCTGGGGCAAGGTCAGCCACTGCCTGTGCTCTATCCAGGGCCACCCTGCATAAGATACAGAGTGAACTGCAGATGGCTGCTTCTTGTGCTGGGCTTGGAGATGTCCAGGAAAAGCCAAGTGTGAACCAAGGCTGGCTGCTTCTAGTGCCAGGCCTGGGGCCCCTTTACGAGAGGTATGGGGCTCGCTGAGACTGGCCCCTTTCGAGCCCCGGCTCTGCACCGCTCTTGTGGGCCACTGGGTCGCACAGGTCCCTCTGAATCCCAGCTTCCCACTGCTCTTGTGGGCTGTGTGGGTCACTGGGTCACACAGGCCCCTATGGATCCCTGGCTTCCCAGCGCTCTTGTGGGCAGCTGTGTTGCACAGGCCCCTATGGAGCCCCAGGTCCTGCCCCTGGTGGCTGGGGAGTGCTGCTGCCCAATGGGACTCAGCTCCTGCTCAGCCTTTGCTGTATGTTGCCTGGGGATAGATGTCTGCTCCCCAGCCTCTGTTGCTGGGGGTATATCTGGATTCTGATCACAGTGCCACTGCGGGGGACGGTGCTGGGCTCCTGGCCGTTTGCGGTTTCCACAACCGGCATCTTGACAGCTCCACTACTGTGCACTGGTCTGTGTTGACACAGGGTATCCACTGGTCCAATGGTGCCAGGTGCACTGGTGGGCTCAGGTACTAGATGCTGCTTGTTTGAGAGATTTTAGGAAACTCGGAAGCAGGATCCAAGACAGGCCAATCCTATGGTAAAGCCACTGGATGAACAGCTTGGGTGGGCCAGAAAGTTGGGTAGGGCGGGGCCTCAGGGAATCACCAGGGCAGGGCCAACAGTGTGAGCAAGGTTGCTGGAGTCCCAGATATGGCAGCAGTCTGGCTGCCCTGTGGCGAAGGGCTCACCAAAGGAACAATGGCCTCCATCAGCACATCTGTACAGGAGAAAGTTGCCCCTCCAGCCCTCATTCGGAGGTCAAACAGCTCAGTTCTTCCCTGTTCTCTGGTGCCCCTCAAGCTGCCTCCCCTCGGAGCTCAGAGGGAGCGGGTGTGAGTAAGTCTGTGCATGGGCCCTTTAAGAGGAACTGCTGGGGCTTCTGCAGCCACAGCCTCCCTCTGCCTCAGTTCCCACTGGTTTTTCCAGCCAGAAGTTATGGGGAATTTTCTTCCTGGCACTGGGACCCTGAGCTGGGCGCCTGGTGTGGGACAGGGACCACTCATCCCTCAGGGAGGACCTTCCCAGCCGAGGTCTCTCCTGATTTTTAACCGCCACACGTGGGTGTGGGACCAGCCCGTCTGTGCCTCCGTGCCTCCTACCAGTCTCGATGTGGCTGCTTCTTTAATTTCGTAGTTGTAGGACTTCCATTCAGCTCGATTTCAGGCAGTTCTGAATAATGGTTGTTCTGTAATTTAGTTGTAATTTTGATGTGGTTGTGGGAGGAGGTGATACTGCGTTTACCTGCGCTGCCATCTTGACCGGACTCCCCAACATTGTTTTTTCTCAAAATTGCTGTGGCTATTCGGTTTCTTTTTTGGCTTCATATAAATTTTTGTAAAATTTTTTCTAGATCTGTGAAATATGTCATTGGTATTTTAATAGGAATTGCAATGAATCTATAGATTGCTTTGGGTAGTATGGACATTTTAATTATGTTCATTCTTCCAATCCATGAACATGGTATATGCTCCCACATATTTGTATCTTCCTCTATTTCTTTCTTCAATGTCCTATAGTTTTCCCTACAGGTCTTTTAGTTCCTTGGTTAAATTTATTCCTAGGTACCTTATTTTTGTTGTTGTTGTTGTTGTTGCAATAGTTAATGGAGTTGTTTTCTTTGTTTTTCATTCTGATAGTTCATCATTGGTGTATAAAACTGCTCTCGATTTCTGGATATTGATATTGTATCCTGCTACTTTGCCCAATACATTTATTAAAACAAGTACTTTTTTTGGTGGAGTCTTTAGGGTTTTCTATACATAGTGTCATGTCATCTGCAAATAATGACCATTTTACTTCCTCCTTTCTAAGTTGGATGCCTTTTATTTCTTCTTGTCTAATCACTGTAGCTAGACCTTCCAGTACTATGTTAAATAAGAGTGGTAAAAGCAGACATCCCTGTCTTATTCCTTATCTTAAGGGAAACACTTTTAGTATTAGTCCATTAAGTATGATTTTGGCTGTAGATTTTTTATATATAGCCTTAATTATGTTGAGGTGTGATCCCTCTATTCCAACTTTGCTGAGAGTTTTTATCATAAATGTGCTGGATTTTATTGAATGTTTTTTCCGCATCTATTGATATGATCATGTGATTTTTATCTTTCATTTTGTTAATGTGATGTATCACATTTATTGATTTGTGAATACTGCCCCAAATTTGCATCCCCAGAATAAATCCCACTTAACCATGGTGCATGATCTTTTTAATGTATTGCTGGATCTGGTTTGCTAACATGTGGTGGAAGATTTTAGCATTTATGTTCATCAGGGATATTGGCCTGTAATTTTCTTTGTTGTGTGCTTATCTGGTTTTGCTAATAGGATAATGTTGACCTCATAAACAGAGCTTAGAAGTCTTCCCTCCTGCTGAATTTCTTAGAATAGTTTGAGGAGGATAAATGTTAGTTCTTTGGCATGGGCTTCTTCGGGTTCTTCTTGCTTGGGACTCTGTGCTTCCTGAACTTGTGTGACATTTTCCTTCACCAAGCTAGGAAAGTTTTCTATCATTATTTATTCAAACAGGTTCTCTATCCCTTGCCTGCTTTCTTCTCCTTACACTACCCCTATGATGCAGATATTCTTAAAGTATCCTACTTCTTTTTAATTATTTTTTTCCTTTTGCTGCTCTGATTGATTTTTTTCAACCTTTACCTTCTAACGGATTGATTTGATCCTCTACTTCTTCCAGCCTACTGGTTATTTCTTCCAATGCATTCTACATTTCAGGTATGCCATTCTTCATTTCCGACTGATTATTTTTCATGGTTTCTATGTCATTCTCATGCTTTTGAGCATCATTATAAAATTACTTTGAACTCTATTTCTTGATAAATTGCTTGTCTGCATTTCATTTGGCTCTTTTTCTGGAAATTCCTCTTATTCTTTCATTTGGGGCCTGTTTGTGTCCCCATTTTGTGTTTGTTTCAATGTATTAGATAGAACTGCTATGACTCCCAGTTTTCATGGGCTGACTTTTTGTACCAGGTGTTCTGTGGCACTCAGTGATGCAGTCTCCTTGATCTCCTGAGCTGGGTGTTCTAGGAATGTCTCTTGTGTGGGTTATTTGGGACCTCCTGTTTTAATTGGGTCTTGACTGCTGTTGGCCCATCCATGGGTGCAATCAGCCCTCAGGCTGGCTGACTATGAGTCTCAACCCCAACCATGGCATCCATACTGCTGTGTAGGTACAGTCTCTGTGCGTCTTGTTGGGCTCAGCAACACTATTGTTAACTCTTCAGGCTGAATGTCTATAGAGATAAACATGGGGCACCATGTATGATATGCTGTGCAGGGTCACCACCCTCCCCCAGGCGGGATTGTTCCCAGTAGGGCCTGGAGCCTGCTGGGATGCCCCTTTGGGTATCCCATTTGTGTTTCTTGTTGGGTCGAGCTCTGCTGTGGATAGATCAAGAGTCTCCAGCCCTGGCCAGTTTGACTCAGCAGTTAGAGCGTCGGCCCACAGACCAAAGAGAACCAGGTTCAATACCCAGTTAGAGGAACATATCTCAGTTGCAGGTTCGATCCCCAGCCTCAGTCGGGGTCGTGAGGGAGGCAGCAAATCAATGTGTGTCTCTTTCTCTCCCTTCTCCCCTCCCACTCTAAAAAAATCAATGGAAAAATATCCTTGGGTAAAGATTAAAATAAAAAAAAGAGGGTCTCCAGTTGAGGATGTTGCTAGCCCAGCCTGCAGGAGGGGCCTAAGAACTTCCTCCCAATCCCAGACATTAGTATCTGAGGACCTCACATTTTGAATGTCCTGCTCTGAGCAGCTCTCCCGTCCCTCACAGAACTGCACCAAGTGCGAGTATACGAGACATCACAGGGCTGAACCAAACAGTCTCCTGTTGGGGATGGTGCCCGCAGCCTGCAAGGGGGTGGAATGGGCACTACCTCTCCCCTTCCTGGGCCTGCACAGCAGAACTCACAGGAAGCTTGGATCTGCCTCCCCACAATGCAGTCATACAGCTCAGCACTCGTTTGTCTGTCTCCCTGACAGAAGCCTCCTCAGGAGACACAGTCCAAAAATCCTAGGCTGCACAGCACCAATGCCCCCATATCACCAAACCAAACAGGAGGGGGCAGAAAAAGAGCCCCCTTGCAGAACTCCGATCTCTCCGTACAGCTGGTCTCAACAAAGTGAGGCTAAAATTCCCAGCTCCACTCAAGGTCCGAACCCTGCAGTGCAGGCAAAAAAATCCCAGACCTGAACTGCTCCCCTGTGTTGCTAACCCAGCAGAATGGGTCAGGACGAGCAGTTCCATAGATGATGGAGGTGCTCTGAACATGCACTTGAGGTGGGAGAGAACATTCCTCCTTTCGCAAATCACACAGTTTAGTCAGTGACTTGGGTTATGCTCAATACCTTTTCAGAAAGTAGACGGCCCCTCAAAGTCACTGCTGGCCACAGCCTGCAGACCCCTCTGCTGGACCCAAACACAGCCATGCAGCCTCTCCAGCAGTCGGAGTCCAGAGAAAACTTCTCAGACTAGCTCAGACTACTAACCATAGGAGCACTCCTTCACTGGGAAGGCGCAGTCAGTCTCCCAGGACAACAGAATCCCCCTGACTCCTTCTGTTGGATGCTATGCAGGCTCTTCTTCCTGGCTCTGTTGCTCTCTGTTGGGGATCTGTCCATGAGGGTAAGACCTCACTCCAGGAGGAGGAAGCTTTGTAGCTGTGATATCACTCAGGCCTTTCAGCTGCTGCACCTGCTCGAAAGGTGCTTTCCCTTTGTGTCTCCATTCCTCTTACCAGTGATGTTAAGGGAAACAGTTTTAGTTTTTGCCAGTTGAGTATGATGTTGGCTGTGGGTTTGTCACATACAGCCTTTATCATGTTGAGGTATGATCCCTCTACCCCACCTTGTTGAGAGTTTTTATCAGAAATGGGTGCTGAATTTTATCAAATGCTTTTTCTGCATCTACTCATAAAATTATGTGGTTTTTATCCCTCAATTGGTTTATGTGGTGTCATGTTTATTGATTTGTGCATATTGTACCAACTTTGCATCCCCAGAATAAATCCCACTTAATCACAGTATATGATTGTTCTAATGTGTTGCTGTTTCTGATTTGCTAATATTTTGTTGAGGATGTTAGCATCTATGTATATAAGGGATATTGGCTTATTTTATTTATTTTTGTAGTGTCTTTATCTAGTTTTGGAATTAGGATATTGCTGGCCTCGTAAAAAGAGCATGCAAGTCTTCCCTTCTCTTGAATTTTTTGGAATAGTGTAAGGAGGACAGGTGTTAGTTCTTCTTTGAATGTTTGGCCAGTGAGGCCATCAGGTCCAAGACTTTTGTTTGCTGGTAGTTTTTTTTTTATTATTACTGCTTCAATTTCATTAGTTGTAATCTTTCTATTCAAGTTCTCTGATTCCTCCCGATTCAATTTTGGAATATTGTATGTTTCAAAGAATTTACTCATTTCGTTCAGGTTTTCTAATTTGTTGGCATATAGCTGTTCATAATATTTTCTTTCAATCCTTTGTATTTCTGTAGTGTCAGTTGTTACTTCTCATTCATTTTTGATTTTATTTATTTGGGTCCTGTTTTTTATTGATGAGTCTAATTAAAGGTTTGTTAATCTTATCTTTACAAAGAAACAGCTCTTGGTTTCACTGATTTGTTTTGTATTGTTTTTTTAGTCTCTGTGTCATTTACTTCTTCTCTTTCATGTGTAGTGTTAGATTGTTTATTTGAGATTTTTCCTGCTTCTTGAGGTAGGCTTGTCACACTATGAACTTCCCTCTCAGGACTGCTTTAACTGTGTCCTATAGATTTTTGATTGTTGTGTGTTCATTTTTACTATTTTCAGTTAACTTTTTATTTCCTCCTTGATCTCATTTTAACCCATTCAATGTTTAGTAACATGCCTTTTAGCCCCCATGTGTTTGAATGTTTGGGGTTTTTTTATTGCTGTTGATTTCTAGTTTCATACCATTGTGATCACAGAAGATACTTGATATGACTTCAATCTCTTTCATGTTGTTAAAATTTATTTTGCGTCTTAATATGTGGTCTGTCTTTGAGAATGTTCCATGTGCACTTAAGAAGAATGTATATTCTGCTGCTTAGAGATGAAATGTTCTGTAAATATCAATTGAAAGCATTTGATCAAGTTTGTCATTTAAGGATTCTGTTGCCTTGTTGATTTTTTTGTCTCGAAGACCTATTCATTGATGTTTGTGGGGTGTTACAATCCCCTACTATGACTGTATGGCTGTCAATCTCGCCTTTAATGTTCACTAACATTTTCTTTATATATAATGGTGCTCCTATGTTGGGTGCATGTATTTTCACAAGGGTTATATCCACTTGTGCATCGATCCCTTTCATATTATATAGTGACCTTCTTTGTCTCTTGTTCTGTAGTTTATTTTGTCTGATATAAGTATTGCAAAGCTTTTTATTTGTTTTCATTTGCATGGAATGTTTTTTTCCATCCCTTCATTTTTAGTCTGTGTGTATCTTGTGTTCTAAAGTGGGTCTCTTGCAGACAGCATATATATGTGGGTCATGTTTTCTTATTCACTCAGCTATCCTATGTCTTTTGATTGAAGCATTTAATTTATTTATATTTAAAGTTATTATTGATAGCTACTTATTTATTGCCATTTTATTCTTTATACCTATCTATACCTATCTCTCTTTATCTATTACTTTCTTTTCTTGAAGCAGGCCCTTCTTGCAATACTGGTACGGTGTTAATGAACTCCTTTAGCTTTTTTGGGGGGAGGAAGGGCTGGGAAATAACTGCCTTGCTGGTAAGAGTAGTCTTGATTATAGTTCCTTTCTTTTCATCACTTTATTTTATGCCAATCATTTCTGGCCTAAAATGTTTCTAATGATAAATCAACTGACAGCCTTATGGGAGCTCCTTTATAGATAACTAAATGTGTCTCCTTTGCTGCTTTTAAGATTCTCTTTTTGACTTAAAGCTTTGCTATTTTAATTATGATGTGTCTTGGTGTGGGTCTCTTTCGGTTCATTTTGATTAGTATTCCCACCCCCACCCCCTCTGTGCTTCTTGAATTTGTTTTACACTTCCCATTAACCAGGTTAGGGAAGTTTTCAGCCACTATTTCTCTTTTTTTTTTAATCCTCACCCGAGGACATTTTTTTCATTTTTTGTTCGGATAGAGTGGGAGGGAGAGAGAGGAAGAGAGAGAGAGAGAAACATCGATGTGAAAGTGACACATCGAGTGTCAGCCACTATTTCTTCAGACACGTTTTCTGTCACTTGTTCACTCTCTTCTCCTTCTGGTAACCCCATGACACAGATGCTGTTACACTTGATGTTACCTCAAAAAATTAAAACTGGAACTGCTTTTTGACTGAGCGACCCCATTTTGGAGAATTTATTCAAAGAAACCCGAAACAAAATTCAAAAGAATATAAAAACCCTTATGTTCATTGCAGCATTACTTACAATAGCCAAGATCTGGAAACAGCCCAAGTGCCCATCAGTAGATGAGTGGATTAAAAAGCTGTGTACATTTACACAGTGGAATATTACTTGGCATGGGGGGAGGGTGGGGGAATCATACTTTTTTAACAGCATGAATGGACCTGGAGATTATTATGCTAAGTGAAATAAACCACTCAGAGAAAGACAAATACCATATGATCTCACTTATATGTGGAATCTAATGAACAAAATAAACTGATGCAAAAAATAGAAACAGAGGCATGGATAGATGGAACAGACTGACAGCAGTCAGAGGAGAGGGGGATTGGGGAATTCAATAAAAGAAGGTGAAGGGATTAAACAAATATATATAACATATATATACAGATAATAGTGTGGTGCTATCCAGAGGGAAAGTGGGGTGGGGAATAGGTGACAGTGGGCCAAGGTGGGGAAAATGGGGATGGAAAAAGACTTTGCTTGGGGCCATGGGTGCACAATGCAGTGTGCAGATGATGTTTTACTGAGTGGAAACTTGAAACCTATATGGTTTTGCAAACCAATGCCACTCCAATAAATTCAATTAAAAAATAAACTAACTTACAAAAATGTTTTATATAGTCGTAAATTGCTTTACATGTTAAAATAAAGATGTATTATTTTTTAACTTAAAATTTAAAGGTAATAAATAAATTAGCCCTGGCAAGTTTGGCTCAGCAATTAGAGCATCGGCCCTTGGACCATACGGTCACAGGTTTGACTACTGGTGAAGGGCACGTATCTGGGTTGCAGGTTCAATCCTCTGCCCCTGTTGGAGTCATGCAGGAGGCAACCAATTGATGTGTCTCTATCACATCAATATTTCTCTCTCTCTTTCTCCCTCCCTTCCACTCTGTCTAAAAGTCAATGGAAAAATATCCTCAGGCGAAGATTAACAACAACAAACTAAATGCTTAAGTTTTGTATCTTTTATATGCAATATATAATTTTTTAAAAATATTAAAAATAGCCCAGCCAGTGTGGCTCAGTGGTTGAGCATCAACCCATGCACTGAGAGGTCGCCAGTTCGATTCCCAGTCAGGGCACATGCCCAAGTTGTGGGCCAAATCCCCAGTGGGAGGCATGCAGGAGGCGGCCAATCAATGTTCTCTCTCATTGATGTTTCTATCTCTCTCTCCCTCTCCCTTCCTTTCTCTCTAAAATCAATAATGGAAAAAAAATTAAATAAATAAATAAATATTAAAAATAAATTTATCCTCTTATAAAGTCAGGGAAATACACTACCACATTATAACATTTTTTAAATTACTATTCTTTAACTCAAACTGACAGTTTACCACAGAGACTATAAAGATATACTTATGATCAGGATATAGCATGGGCAGAGTGTCAGATATACCAAAGTAAACTGCGCACTATAAATAAAGTTAAATTGTTACCATTATTATTTAGACTACTGAAAATTTCAGATATTTACAGTAATATTATTCATTTTTATTTTTTCCATAGACTGTAATAAACAAAATAACTTACAACATTTTGCTAAGTTGTGTACCCACAGGATGAGTATAAAGTAATTTGACTGATTTTATCAGTCCATATATGAAACCCGATGCATTCAAATAAGTAACATCTCATTCAATATATGTAAAAGTATTCAATATTCATGACAAAATGGATATTCAAAAAAACTTGAGATTTATACAGAATGTGTCAGTCCTGCCACTAAACAGTAAAGAGAGGAATGGTCAATCATTTGTATCAAAATCACCTGGATATTTATTAAGTGAGATTCAAGGGCTTCAGAACCTGAATTCCAGCAGCATCTCCAACTGATTTTTTTTTTTTTTGGTTAATCCTCACCCAAGGATATTTTTCCATTGATTTTTTAGATAGAGAAGGAGGGAGGGGGGTAGAGGAGAGAGGGGGCGGGGGGGGGGGGGAGAGAGAGAGAGAGAGAGAGAGAGAGAAATATTGATGTGAAAGAGCCTGGGGCTGGGGACTGATCCTGCAACCCAGGCATATGCCCTTATCGGAAAATGAACCCTCGACCCTTCAGTCCACAGGCTGATGATCTAACTGCTGAGCCAAACATGCCAGGGCCCACCTGATTTTTTTGTGTGTGTGGACTGAGGGGAATTCATTTGGAAGAGTGGACACTTTTATTAACCTGTACACATAAAAGTACATTTTGTTTAATGGTAATTGAGGTCATAGCAATAAAAACAACTGAGGATAATACATTAAAATTCTAAAGTAAACATTATGCTAAGTGAAAGAAGCCAGTCACAAATGACCACATATTGTATGATTCTATTTATATGAAATAAGTTTAGAATAATTAAATCCAGAGACAGAAAGTAGATTAGTAGTTGCTATGGGCAGGAAGGAAGAGAGAATGGCGTGACTGCTAATAAATACAGGGTTTCTTTTTGGGATGATGAAAATGTTCTCAAATTAGATAGTGGTGATGGTTGTACAATTCGTAAACCACCATATTGTATACTTTAAATGGGGTGAATTTTATGGTATGTGAATTATAACTTAATAAAACTTATTAAAAATTCTATAGCAAATAAATCTTAAAATGGAAATCTTTCAGAAATCTTGATTTTTATTCTATCTAGTGTTCTAGTTATGCTGATCCTATTTATAGTGTTTCAGTATGCTTATCAATATTTTACAGTCTTTTTTACATGGTCACACATGAATATTTTATTGGTTTTTTATAAAGTTAAAATTTTCTATTGTACTGCTCTCCTTGTCAAGTTTTTCATATAAAATTATTTATGAAATTTATATTTTTCCAATATATATATTTTATTATAGTCTAACATCCTTTGCCTTCTTTTTCATCTACTAAAATAGTGCCAGAATATACAAAAAAAAGAAAATTCCTATCAAAATTAAATTCGTTTTTACCAGCTACCAAGTCCAGATTCACACATCCTTCAAAACTCAATACAAGTATCTTTTCACTTAACCTTGGCTCAGGGCCACCTGTTCCCCACCATCCCCACTAGGCTGGACACTAAGAGGTAACATTTAAATACTTAATAAATGTTTCCTAAATTTAAAAACTGGTAAATACTGGAACTAGAATCCTTTCATTCAAAACACATTTATTGTGTGCTTACTCATCACAGACACTGTCTTTTCCCATAAAAACTATCTTAAACTTATTTAGATAAATGAATTATTAAATAAGAAATCACATGATCTCACATATAAGTGGAATCTAATGAACAAAATAAACTGCCGAACGAAATAGATCCAGAGACATGGAGGGATTGAGAAATCTAAGAGGGAAGCGGGGAGGGGAGGGTGGGAAGAGATTAACCAAAGAATTTATATGCATATATGCATACACATGGATACAGACAATAGTGTGGTGAAGGCCTGGGGAGGGGGATGCAGGAGTGGGGTGGAAGGGGTCGGGGGTGGGGGTGGGGGGGAATCTGTAATACTTTCAACAATAAAGATAAATTAAACAAAATAGAAATTACAATGAAATATGATTAAGTACTATGATAGAAGTACAGGGTGCTTTTAAATTACATAGAGACTTCTAGCCTGATCTAGAAAAATGAGAATAAAAGCTAAGGAAAAGTAAACCAGAAAAAGTGAGGGTAGAACCAACTGAGCCACACCAGTCAGGGCTGTTCAGTATTATTTATTTGGATACTACACAACTGCTTTTAACTTAAAGATCTCCATCCTCCACTTAGAAAAAACACTATTCATTCTGCTTCATCTATTGGTAATGGAATCTGTAAGTGGTTACCATAGTGTTCTACTGTAACAAAAACAAAAGAGCAAAATTTTGTTTTATTAATGCATCACCCTCTATTTCACAGTTAAGTGGTTTTAATAACTCTATCTCACAGAAGAACTGAGAGTAAATATTGTATGCATTGACATAATGGGAAAATGATATAATGCATAGAAAATGTTTTCATGGTAGTATTTTTGTGTATAAATTATGTTGGAAGGTACTCTAGGGTTTTTATAATGTGAATTTAACGCAATGAATTACTTAGTTAAGAAAAAATATTTGACTATGGTTCTGACTGTACATGTTCAAACTTGAAAGAAATCATTTAAATTCTATATTAATATGCAATCTACTGAATTATTAATTAAAATAGAAACTAGCCTATGAAAATTTTTGGAATGAAAATGCAAGATTTTGATGTTAAAAAATCCTTTCTTCTAAAATTACCCAACATTCGGACCTCCAGTCAAGATGACGGCGTAGGTAAACGCGGTATCGCATCCTCCCACAACCACATCAAAATTACAACTAAACTACAGAACAACCATCATTCAAAACCACCTGATATCAAGCTGAATGTAAGTCCTACAACTACGAAATTGAAGAAGAAGCCACATCGACTGGTAGGAGGGACAACAGGCGGGTCCCACACCCACATGTGGTGGATAAATATCAGGAGGACACCTCGGCTGGGAAGGTCTCCCCTGAGGAGTGAGGGGTCCCCCTCCCACACCAGGTGCCCAGCTCAGGGTTCCAGTGCCAGGAAGAGAAGTCCCCATACCTTCTGGCTATAAAAACCAGCGGGAACTGAGGCTGAGGCTGCTGAAGCCCCAGGAAGCTTAAAGGGCCCCCGCACGGACTTACTCAGACTTGCTCTCTCTGAGCTCCAGCGTGGGGGTGACAGCTCGAAAGGCACCACAGACATATGGGGAAGAACTGAACGAGAGCTGGAGAGGCGGCTTTCTCCTGGACAGACCTGCTGGCAGAGGCTGTTGTTCCTTTGGTGAGCACTTCCCTGGGGCGGCAGACACAAGCCTTACCTGGGACTCCAGCAACCTGGCTCACACTGTTTGTCTCGCCCTGGTGATTCCCTGAAGCCCTGCCCCAACCAACTTTCAGGCCCACCGAAGCCCTATGGCTTTACCATAGGATTGGCCTGTCTTGGATCCTGCTTCAGATTTTCCTAAATTCTCTCAAACAAGCAGCATCTGGTCTCAGTGAGCCCCATACCTCTCGTTAAGTAGCCCCAGGCCTGGCACTAGAAGCAGCCAGCCTTGGTTCACAGCTTGGCTTTGCCTGGGCACCTACAAGCCCAGCACAAGAAGCAGCAATCTGCAGACCACTTTGTAGCTTATGCCTGGTGGCCCTGGGTAGAACACAGAGTGACTGACCTGCCCCAGAGCCAGCACACCCAGTGGACAGCTTCAGACCACTGCGCAACACCACCACCCAACCATCTCCACAAGTGACACACTCAAGGAATGGACTCAGTGGGTACCAGAGCCTCGCTGAAATTAGTCTTGCTCTGTGTGGTGCACCCCTGCACAGCTGATCATTCAAGATAGTCAGAGGTCAGTGGATAGTGGGCACAGCCAGTCCTTGCAACTGATCAGCCTGAGTAAAACCATCTCATTCATGTGCCAACAGCAATCAAGACTCAACTACAACAGAAGGGTGTAAAGTCCACACGAGGGGTGCACCTCGAGAGCCCAGCTGGGAGACCAGGGAGACTGTGCCACTGGACCCTACAGGACACCTACTACAATAGGCCACCCTAGGAGACATAGCAACTCTACCTAATACATAGAAACAAACACAGGGAGGCAGCCAAAATAAGGAGAAAAAGAAACAGGTCCCAAATGAAAGAACAGAACAAAACTCCAGGAAAAGAACTAAACAAAATGGAGATAAGCAATCTAACAGATGCAAAGTTCAAAACACTGCTTATAAGGATGCTCAATGAACTTAGTGAGAACTTCAGTGAACTTAGTGAGGGCCTCAAGAGCATAAAAAAGGACCAGTCAGAAATGAAGATGGCACTAACTGAAGTAAAGAATAATTTACAGAGATTCAATAGTAGAGTAGGGAAAGCCAAGAAGCAAACCATCGATTTGGAATATAAAGAAGCATAAAACACCCAATCAGAACAGCAAAAGAAAAAAGATTCCAAAAAAATGAGGATAGTGTATGGAGCCTCTGGGACAATTTCAAGCATACTAACATTCTCATCATGGGGGTGCCAGAAGGAGAAGAGAGAACAAGAAATTAAAATCTATTTGAAACAATAATGACAGAAAAATTCCCTAACTTGGTGAAGGAAACAGACATACAAGTCCAGGAAGCACAGAGAGTCCCATACAAGATGAATCCCAAGAGGCCCACACCAAGACACATTATCATCAAAATGCAAAAGGTTCAAGACAAAGAGAGAATCTTAAAAGCAGCAAGAGAAAAGCAGTTAGTTACCTACAAGGGAGCTCCCATAAGACTGTCAGCTGATTTCTCAAAAGAAACTTTGCTAGCCAGAAGGGAGTGGCAAGAAATATTCAGAGTGATGAAAAGCAAGAACCTGCAACCAAGATTACTCTATCCTGCAAAGCTATCATTTAGAATCGATGGACATATCAAGAGTTTCCTAGACAAGAAAAAGCTAAAGGAGTTCATCACCACCAAACTATTACTATATGAAATGCTGAAGGGTCTCTTGAAGAAAAAGAAGATAAAAAATATGAACAAACAAAATGGCAATAACTACATATCTATCAACAACTGAATCTACAAACAAAATGAACAAGCAAAACAGAAACATTCTCATAGATATAGAGAACATTTTGTTGGTTGCCAGATGGGAGGAGGGTTGAGGGAATGGATGAAAAAGGTGAAGGGATTAAGAAGTACAAATTCGTTGTTAGACTGACAAACTTCAAAGGGAAGGGAGTTGGGGGGCAGGGAAGAAATAAACCAAAGAACTTATATGCATATATGCATAACCAATGGACACAGAAAACAGTATGGGGAAAGGCAGGAGGTGGGGCGGGAGCGGGGAGGAGGGGGTCACTAGGGGAAAAAGGAGGAACATCTGTAATACATTCAACAATAAAGATAAGTTTAAAAAATAAATAAATAAAAATAAATAAAATTACCCAACATTCTGTATATTTTGGATAAACAGAGAAATATGTCAGGCACATAGAAGGTAAAAATGATAAAGATTTTACTGCTTTCCTACATATATTAAAATATAGCATAACACTCAGTGGGAGCCAAATATCACTTCTGGAATATAAGAGTAAATATAAATTCTAATTAAAAGTGATTATCATTATAAATTTGTATGAAGGATCTTAAGAGCTGACTTTTAATTTGACAGTAGAGTCCACAATTTCTCACCTGCTGCCAGCTGCTAGGTTACTTCTGCAGTCTCTAGTCTATACATGTGCAATACCAACTAAATGCTCAGTTCCAACTGAACTAGATGGGGAGGAAGTAAAGACATTTTGTGGCTAACATTGCTGATGTTTCCACCAAGTTATTAAGCTTTCCTTCTGATATAACAATAATTAATTTAAAACCTCCATAAGAATGATTGTAAAATATTCTTGTAAAAGTCTGTAATTTTGACTGGGTAAATAAGATGTATTCTAGATATCTCATTTTTCTCTAATATTTTCTTCTTTGCATACATTTTTTATTTTTCCACCTTTATATCTGAATCAAGAATTATTTTCTTAGATATTATTGAACATCATTTTGAGTTATCCCTTCCCAAATACTCTGATTTCTGCCTTTAGTTCAACCCATAAAATGTAAAAAATTCCCACGTTGAACCTTATCTTGAGAGACTTGTTGCTAATACAAACTTAAATAACTAGAAAATACGGTTTTTAAAGTTTTATTGATGCTAGTAATTAAAGAATTCTATAGATTCTACAAAGAATGAAGATATAATTCAACCTCTACTGCCTTTTATATTTATTGAAATATTTAAATGTTTTTAACATAGAAAAATTATGAAAACCTTCTGTTAATATTTATCTTAACTATCAATCTCTTTACCAAGTCATTGAACCTTTGAAATAATTACTTTTGTACGTAAAATGAACAGCTTTTACAACCACTGGCACATGTAGTATTTTACTCTTTTAATAATAAACATTTTTACTTCAACTCACTGACAGAATTTCAACACATAAAACCTATGAGGAAATGCTCATTCTCAGTTCCATCAAGAATGCTTACCTGAAACTAAAAGTGAAAACTGAGACCTTAATAATAAATCCAGTGACATGCCTCATTTATTAAATTGATTCTGTTAGGCTATCAGATATGATAAGTATTTTTACATACAAATCAGAAATGACACTAAAGATACTATTCTACTATTCAATCTTTCAAAGGCTGAGGCCAGAGCTGAAGCCAAATTGATTTTAGATGAATATCCAAACTGAATCTGTACTACCATACATCCCTAATAAAGTAATATCACATTTAAAGTAACAGTAAAAGCAGTCATGGTATGCCAGATACTTCCTTCTCACTATAGGCCTAAAAAGCAAGTACTACTGGTCTTCCCCATGCTGTAGAGAAGGAAACTGAGTCTTAAAAACTTGGTTAAGTCACATGGTTAATAAAAGGTGGGGCCAAGGTTCAAACTTTAGCAATGAGAAGATACTTTTCAGAACTGGAACTTAATTTTCAATAAATAATACAGCCTTAAATTAGAGTCAAATGACTAAAATCATTCTCAACTAGACAAATCAATATTTAGATAAAGATAGAGTTCTAAAAATTCCTATGGGAGGAGAACAAACTTCTGATCCCAAGAATAATAACAGCAGCTCTAGAAGCCAGCAATGTGCAGGTCTCTGCTATATGCAAGAAACCTGGGATCTTTAAATTTTGTCCTGCACACACCAGAGAGTAGTATGGATCCAGTGGGGGACTAGTTAAACTTTAAAGGCGCAGAACGCATGCTCATGAAGAGTTTCAAATGCCTAAATAAAATTCTTACCAAAAAGTTTGTTTTTTTAAGACCTAAAAATAGGTGCACACACACACACACCAAAAAAACCCCCCACAAAAACAAGTTTTGTATCATCAACTAAAAATTAAAATTATTATGGCTAATTGAGTAATGAAGAGTTACTTTAAAACAAAATATTGATTAATGAGTTACTATAGAAATATGAGAAATGGCTAAAAAATAAACTGATAATGGAACTAATGTGTATCTTTTCTGCAGATGTTATAACACTTCCAGCAACGTAAAAGAATTCTCCAAGTAACTACATAGTATATTACTAAGTCAGAAGTTAAGACATATTTGCATAATCACTATTAAATGTGGAAACTGGTAAGCAGGAGTAAACTTTCCAATCATAAGTCTAATTCTATCACTTCTCTCATTAAAACCCTCCAATAACCTCCCATTTCAGTTAGAATAAAATCCAAAATCCTTATTGTGCCTTGAAGGCTGTAGTGGCTGCAGCCAAACTCTCTGACCTCATTTCCCTTCCTCCTCTCTCTCCCTCCTGCCCCCCTCCCTCTCTTTTTCAGAATTCTGCAGTCAACGTGGACTTCTTTATTTCTCTCTTTTTTGCCAAGCCATTGCCCATAACAGAGGCTTTATAACCAATGTTTCTTTGGCTTGGAATATTCCCTCCAGATCTTTGTCCTATATGAGTATAGGGACATATCTTCTTTGCTCACATTATCCCATGCCCAGCACTAGTCCTAGCACATAATAAGTGTCCAGTGATATTTACTGACTGACTAAATGAATTGAATCAGTGATTAGTATCATTCCAAGGTCCACCCCACTCTGATTTCTTGTGGCAAACATATAATGTACCCCTTATACCATGCTTCAACAAAGGACACACTACCCAGCTGCAAGGAATGTGATTAGCTGACGGCCTCCAGCTGCTAGCTTCTTTATAGTTTGCCTCAGCTTTCTAGTCAAGGACATACTTCTCCCAGGAAGCCCACAGCCCACCTGAGTAATGGTGGTAGAGGGCCTAGTCACTGTCACACAATGCAGGACTCCTCGAACAACCTTTGTTCCAAAGGTCCCTGTTGGGTTGGCAGGGACTTTGTCAAGTCAGCGTCACAATGTGATGACTGCTCTTAACCAATCCTGCTTCTACTCTTTTCTTTTTACAGGTGTGAGAACTCATTAAACTGTTTGCAATCCTAACTCCATCTCAGTGTCTGCTTCCAGGAGAACCCAACCAGCACTATTTTCCATTTCAAAAATCATTCCTTATGCCTACAAATTAAAATGGCCATTTTTAACAGTGCATAGAGCAATCGTTTTACATTAAGCATATGATGAAATGCCACCACCATGCTCATTCCCCACAAACATTCACACATACAAACAGACACACTTATACTCACTCCCCCAAACTCCTAACCACACAGCCCTTAGTAGATTTTTACTTAGTAGATTCTTATTTACAATTAAGTCTTAATTCAAATGTTACCTCCTTTATGAAGCCTTTAAAATACAGTCAACTGCTCTTTTTTTTTTTTTTTTTTTATCCTCACCTGAGGACATTTTTGCATTCATCTTCAGATAGAGTGGGAGGGAGAGAGGGGGGAAGAGAGAGAGAGAAACATCGATGTGAGAGAGACACATCGAGCAGTTGCCACCCACATGACCCCAACTGGGGCCGGGGACAAACTGCAACCGAGGTACGTGCCCTTAGCGGGAACCGAACCCAGGTCTCTCTGGACCGCAGGCCGACGCTCTAACCGCTGAGCCAAATCGGCCAGGGCTCAACTGCTCTTGTTTTGTGGCTACCTTGGAACATCTAGCAGTACCTACCATACTATAATTATGTGGTTATATGTCTGTTTCCGCTCAATCTGTGCCTGCCTAATATTAACAACCCGAGCACCTCATAATGCACTTAAATTTCTTGATAAAAAAAAGAAAATGAGTAAATTTTTTTAAATCTTTAAAAGCATGATTTTTATAGGTTTTTTTTCCCTGTAAGGTTGAGTTAAAATGATCAATACATACAAGCCCCAAATATTTTTATATTCTAAAATTAGCTTCATTCTTCTTAGTGAATGAACTTAATTTTCAAGGGACAGTTTTAAATGTTAAAATTGAAAGTTGCTAGGCAATTTAGAGGCCAATTCATTTTAAACTTTTAGGATACTTCCTTACAAATAACATATTAGTTACCAAGGAAAAATGAAGCACTGGTTTTTACAAATCATAAAATTTCTTTTCAACTTCATATTACCTATAAGTTCTCAATTATACCCTCCTGGGACAAAAATTAGGTCAAACATTCTTAGCATATAAGAATAAAATAAAACTAAGCCATGAAACTCACAAATACAAGAATAAAGTGTCTACCAGAAAGGCATTATATGAATTAGAAAATTTTCATTTTGAGAACACCAATGGTTAAGCCACGCTAATTTTTTAATTCAGTTGAGTTAAAATGGACAAGCAGCATTACTCCTCCACTCAGTAATCAAAGAATAGGTGAACAATTTTAAAATCTTAATATTTTAAAGGAAAGCTAAGATTCCCATAGGAAATAAAAGTGGAAATGAGTCCAAGGAAAAAAATGGCTTGGTTCCACACCCTTAAAATTGCCTACAGCAATGCATCAAAAAATAAAATAAAATAAGCCCCCAGAGTCTGGGTCAGCAGCATAGTGTTACAACTTAAGCATTGGGTCATCAGTGGCAATGGTAGGCTGATTAAGGGTTGAGGTAATATATTTACATACTATAGTAGGAAACTGTGTAACAGTACCGCCAACAGCACAAAGAGTTCTTGTGTGGATATCATGTACAAAGAAATATTATAACCATCTGCTTATATTTCAATATGAAAATATGAAACATACTTGAACAATTGTTTAAGTATAGAAATAAACACAGCCCTGACCGGCGTGGCCCAGTGGTCAGAGCATCAGCCCAAGGACCAAAGGGTCGTGGGTTCGATTTCCAGTTAAGAGCACGTACCTCAGTTGCAGGTTTGATCCCCAGCCCTGGGCAGGGTCATGCAGGAAGCAACCAGTCAATGTGTCTCTCTCCATGGATGGTTCTTTCTTTCTCTTTCTCCCTCCCTCCCTCCCTCCCTCTCTTCCTCCCTTTCACTCTCTCTAAAAAAAAAAAAAAAAAAAAAAAAAATCAATGGAAAAAATATCTTCGAGTAAGAACCAAAAAATAAAAATATAAAGAGGAAATAAACACAGATATACTAAGATATACTACATATTATAAATTCTAACAGATCAACTTGTTAAAAAAATAAAACAATTTCATTCAGCAATCCATTGGTTATATTTTCCAACAAAAAACACTTCAATTTTATTACTTATTAAATCTGATCCTAACTGAAACAACCTTCCTTTAATATAAGGGAAAAAGCAAAAATGCAAAGCTAATATGGAAAAAAGCAGTTTTTCAAGTAATGAAGCAACTCTCAAATATAAGTAAAAAAATTTGTTAAACTTATGGCATGAACACATTAAATTAAACACTGATTTGTCGTCATATTTAACAAGCAGCTTCAATTAGTAGAATAAATGTATATGAATCATATTGGGCATATTACTGCTCAAAGCTCTTGGGAAAACTTATTTTGCAATTAACCAAAAAAAGACTCATACTATGTCTGTGCTCCCAATGCCTGGTACAAAGAGTGGCATGAAACGGCACTCACAACTGTTTATTAAATGCAAAATGTAATGCATATACCAAGATCAGTTTTTTTTGTAAAGATAAAAAATTTATTTCAACAGATAAAATGTTACCAATACCAACAGTCTTCATTACTGAATATCACTATACCTATCCTGAGACATGTATTTTGGGCAACATAGATACTAAGAATTAATACCAAAGGATGATTCCAACACATAAAAAGTGTCTCTACCTTTGAGTCAATATTTCTTGGGATATTTTGGCAGGAAAATAATTTTTTTAAATATTAACATGTGTGGAGATGCAAAATACTTTATCTAATAACTAGCAATCATCTAAATTCCAAACGTTAATGAATTCCCAAAAATTAATTAGTGGAATATTCAATAATTCAATTTAAAAACATTTTTGAGGTTTATACTATATGTGTGACAGCATACTCTGGAAATATAAAGCAACTACACCTAACCCAAACTAAAAGATATGAAGCTTCAGTTAAGTCTCAAAGGAAAAGAAGTTATGAAGCAGACAAGAGGAGGAAATGAATATGAGGGTAGGAAAGGTGTTCCAGGCAGATTCAATACGACGTGCAACAGCAAGTAGGTATGACATAGTACATGAGTTTGGGCACTCAGTAGTTCAACACAGCTAAAAGAAGTTTGAAGAAAGTTTTCGGAGCTAAGTCTGAGATTATGAAATAACTTTGTTCTGACATGCAAAGAAGTTCCAATTTTATCTTATAGACAAATGAGAAATCACTAAAAAACATAATCAGAATTCCATTTTATACAGATCGCTGAAGCTGCAATGAAGAGAAAGAATTGGAGAACAAGAAAGTACTAGGAGGCCCTGGCGGGGTGGTTTAGTTTGTTGGAGAATTATCCTGTACACCTAGAAGGTTGAGGGTTCGATCCCCAGTCAGAGTGCATATGGGAAGCAACAGATCAATGTTTCTCACATCGGTGTTTCTCTTTCTTTCTCTCTCTCTCAAGTCAATAAACATATCCTCAAGTGAGGATTTAAAAAAGAGAGCCCTGGCCAGTTTGGCTCAGCGGTTAGAGCGTAGGCCCACAAAACGAAGAGTCGTGGGTTCGGTTCCTGGTCAAGGGACATACCTAGGTTGCAGGTTCACTCCCCAGCCCTGGTTCGGAGTTGTACAGGAGGCAACCAATTGATGTGTCTCTCTCACATTGATGTTTCCGTTTCTCTCTCTCTCTCTCTCTCTCTCTCTCTCTCTCTCTCTCTCTCTCTCTCTGCCTGCCTTTCTCCCTCCCACTCTAAAAATCAATGGAAAAATATCCTCAAGGTGAGGATTAAAAATAATAATAATAATTAAAATTTTAAAAAAGAGAGAGAGGACTGGGAGATAGATTACTTGGTAAGATACTACACCAATCCTAGCTGGAAATAAAGACATGGTAACACAAAGCACTGGCCAGAGGTAGAAAGATTTAAGAGGAAGAATTGACAGAATATGACGACTCGTAGGTGTTTTGAAGAAAACAATGGGTGAATGGGTGAATGGTGATACCGTTAGCTATTATTTGAGAAAAAGAGTCAAGTTTCATTTTGTAAATAGTGAATTTTAGATACCTTGGCACATCCAAATAAATTTAACAGTTTCAGGAAAAAGTTCTGGGCTATAAAATTAAAAGAAGCAATTGTCAGTGTATGGGTGGTAGCTAAAGCCACATAGGAGGAAGAGAATACGCCAAGTACTCCTTCAAAGTAAAGGATAAAAGACAAAGAAGAGCCCACAAATCAAGAACAGAGTTCTATGAGTATCAAATATGTAGTCAAAGAAGATAAAAACTACAAAATATACACTGGATTCAGCATCAAAGCTAAGTGGAAAGGCAACATGTATATCACTCTGTTATTTCTCTATGAAGGAAAAGAGGAAGACAAAATGAGAGGTTAAGAGGGACTCAGAATCTAAGGAAATGTTCTTTGTATGATTTTCACAACAGGAAAGACAAAAGTATGTGACACCAAAAAGAAAAAAAAATTTTATGTAATGTTATAAAAGAAAAGCATAACATAAAATGGTACATACATAATAAATCAAATCATGTAAAACTATGTATAAGGATATGAGTTAGAAGGGAACATGGAAAATTAAAAGCAGTCATTTATATTTGTAGTATTTTTTTCTTTTATGATTTCCTTTAATGTTGTCCTGTGCAACATTAAAAAAAGAATAACTGCTCTATAAATCTCCTTAGCAAATCCAATCATAATGTTAAACTAATTAGAGATGGATAGTTTTATGATTAATAATTTAAAAAAATATATATCTGTGATTCAGTCCTAGCTTTTTAACAATCATCTAATCTAATTCTAAAATGTGCATTCTTAAAAATGATCTGGTTGTTTCAAAACATCCCAGTTCTATAAGACTTCCATGTCTCACTAAACTTGGAAAATATGAGGCAAATGACATATTAACTTGAACAATCATAAAAATGCTTAGAAAGTAAAAGGCTCATTTAATGAAAAAAACTTAGAAATGTTTCCATATGTTTCTATGAAGTATTCTTTCCCCACTAAATGAACACATTCAGGATTCTGTTTCTGGCTTTGTTTCAGAAAAAAAAAACCATCTGCATAGTACAGCACTTACAAGTACATCTCAGTCATGCAATAGTTATGTCACAGCTCATATATCAAATAAAAATCACATTCAAGCCCACACAACCTCACAGACCCAAAGTCTTCCTTTCTATTAAGAGTATTCCTGAGAGAGCTTTCATTGCACCTAGCTGCTGATGTCACGTAACTTTTGTTAGAAAGTTAAATCCTGAAACTAAAATATCAGTTTAGAGTACAGTTGTGAATGACCTAAAAAAAAACAGCTTTCTCTAGTTATAAACTATGAACATTTCCTTTTCACAGAAACAGGTGCAGAACTGGTTAAAAAAAAAAGAACTGTCACTATACCTCACTAAAGAGTGATTTTTTTTTAAATAGAGCATTATTTCATTATATTAAAGACATGATAAAATGATAATGCTTCATTATGCTTAGAATAATCTTGATATTTTCAATGCATCTCTATTTAATTCCATGTATGTACATGAAATGGAATTTCTAATCATTATAGATCAGAAATATTTTATTATCTAGAACAGTTTCCACAAACTTCATGTATTTGTATACCAACATTATTATTGCTACCCAATCCTTGTATCATTTGTTACTATTTACTTAATAAAGAAGCAGCAGAATCTCGTAGGGGCTAAGAGACTGGATACCGTCAGAGCACATGGATTGATATTACAGCTCTGCCACTTACCACGTCTATAAGCAAGTGCAAGATTGCTACTCCCTATGCTTCAGTTTCTCATGTATACAATGGGGATAATAACAGTACCTTCCTTTCAACACTGTTATGAGGATTGCATTACTCAATAGATATCAAGAACTTGTAAGAGTGCCTGGCACACAGTGCTAAGTAATTAGCCTATACCATTGTTATAGTTTTCCTTTAAATTTATTCACAATTTTTTACTTTATGATAAATTTATTTCCTGAGCAAACTTTTATTCCACTATTATCTTAAACAATAATATCTGAAATCATGGGCATAACATGTGGGATATATTTTTTCCTACTACACAGTAAAATAAAAAACTTTTTTTTTTTGGTACATGCCCCTAGCAGGAACCAAACCTGGGACTCTGGTCCATGGGCCGGCGCTCCAACCACTGAGCCAAACCAGCCAGGGCAAAATAAATAACTGTTATAAATAAAAACAAAAGTTTCCAACATGCTACTTAAAATCATCTCCAGTGCATCAATAATGAACACTTAAGTTTTGGTCAGTGTGGCTCAGTTGATTGAAGTATTGTCCCATATACCAAAAGGTCACATGCAGGTTCAATTCCTGGTCAGGGCACATAATTAGGTTGCCAGTTCAGCCCCCAGTTGGGGCTCATACATGAGACAGCCAATCAATGTTTCTCACACAGGTGTTTCTCTCTCTCTCTCTCTCTCTCTCTCTCTCTCTCTCTCTCTCTCTCTCTCTTCCCCCTCCCTCCCTCTCTCTAAAATCAATAAACATATCCTCAGGTGAGGATTAAAGAAAAAAATATTAAAAATAATGAACACCTAATAATTATATAAGGGTCATCTTTTATGGTAGACATTAAAAACTATGTGCCTCAGAAAAAAATTTTAAAATCCATTCAAAGGAAATGGACACATTTAAATAATAAACATGCTATGATAAACACATTGCTTTGTATCACAAGAAAAACATACAATGCTCTCTGTAGGTAAATGGAATCAGAAAACAAATAAATAATGCAGTATCAATCAATGAATAACTGTCACCCTATTCCATTCCCCAGCTTTAGGAATTTAATAATCCCACTGATATTTCTTTCCAGCAAACAAAATTCCTTCTAGTTTTAGCTCATTTCTTTCTTTTATAGAATTAGAAAATTCTGTTACCTTTCATAAAATGAAATAATCCAAGACATATTTTATTATTTTTGTCAATATAATTAATAACAGCAGCCACCAATTATCAAGTCAGGCACTGTGATGAATGCAATTTATAACAACAAACCCATGAAATGTATTATTATCCGCATTTTACAATGAAGAAACTTAAATTTTAATAATCCAAGCAACATATCAAAGATCCCACAATAGTAAAGGTCAATGAAGAGAAGGGGTTGCATAGGAGAATTTAAACCATAAGGTCCTGGCTATGCTATGGTAAAGTAACAGATAGCTAACAATTGTCCCTCAACATAGTCATAGCTATTTCAACGTTTCATTCATCAAAACATTTTTGCTGCTCCTCATTTTCATGTATGGCCTATAAGTCATTCTTCTGAATCGTCAAAATGACATATCTTGAACATTTGCAGAATCAGTCTGAAAATTTGGAAGAAAATATTACCATTCAGAGTGAAGAACAGTGGGTGAATGACACAGGATCTCCACAAATCTTTATATGCTAACAGAGGCAGGTTCTGGATACATATTCAAAATTATCTTTTGTTTCTCTCCTTGATAGTCTTTAAAAGAAAATGAAGTATATATTTAATGGTAAGGTACCAATTTCCTCATGTGTCTGCTAAATTGGCTACAAAAACAAGTTGTTGTTGTTGTTAATCCTTGCCCAAGGATATATTTCCATTGATCCTTTTAGATAGAGTGGAAGGGAGGGAGGGAGAGAGAGAAACATTGATGTAAAAGAGACACATCGATTGGTTTCCTCCCACACGACCACAACTGAGGCTGGGGACAAACTGTAACCAAGATATGTGCCCTTGACCGGGAATCTAACTCGAGACCCTTCGGTCTACGGGCCACCCCTCTAACTGCTGAGCCAAATCAGCCAGGGCTATAAAAACAATTAAAGAAGTTTTAAAAACTGTGAATATGGCAATGTCCATAGATTGGAAAGTATTGGTCAAAAGAATTACTTAGAAGGGCAATAGTCATTTGGATGTACAGGTGACCCTTAAACAATGTGGGGGATTAGGGGTGCCAATCTCTCATGCAGTCAAAAATCCCCATATAACTTTTAATTCCCAAAAACGTAACTACAGTAGTCCCTCAGTATCACTGGGAGATTGATTCCAAAACCCCCGCAGATACCAAAATCCACAAATTTCCAACCACAGATTTAAAATACTGTTTTCTTTTATTCCCATACTGGGAATATGGAAGGCAGACTGTATATTTATTGAAAAAATTCCTCATATAAATGGACTCAAGAAGTTCAAACCTCTGTTGTTCAGGATCAACTGTATAAGTTTTGTTTTCAGCGTAACAGAATAAGCTTCAAAGACATATTCTCTAGAGAACAGTTAATAAAGCCTGTCTCTGGTTTTTAAAAAACTAACATTCATCTCATTTTAGAATTTTCTTTATTTTCCTTCCTCTTCAAATAGCTTATTGAAACCTGTTCAGTATTTTTTAAAATACTGTCCAATGTGTGATCAGTAACACTGCTCAAAATTCTGACTAGTAATGGATAAGTTAAAAAGAGTTTCTTAGTTCTTCCTGGTAAATCTTTTGATTTGGAATCTGTCCAAAGATCATATTAGCTTTTTCACCAATGTACTTGTGTTCATGTTCAAGCTACAAATTCATATTCCCTAGGTGTCCAGTATGATCCATACCTTTTCTTCTTTGTTTTAATCAATTTTTTGCTTTCTAATTTTATTACTTTTAATCTAAAGCACATTTAACTTTAATACTTCTTACTGGTCTTAGAGATTCACTTTATATGAATAACAACATGACCAATGTAGAAATAGCACCCAGTGCAATGTTCATTATATTTTCCATTCCTTACTCCATGACATCAATATAAATAAACAGAAATGGATCAAGGTGAAATGCCAGTTAATATATCCCTGATGAAGATGCCAAACCATCAGTAATTATACTTTGCATAAGGCAATGAATGATATGTATTCGTTAGGACTCATAATGGCAAGAAACGAATCCAACTTAAAACTAGCTTAAAAAAAAAGTCGAGATTAATTTGCTTAAAGAATACAAAGAAGGGTTGAAAACAATGATAAAGAAAAAAATAAGGCCTCAGAAACAATTGGTCCAGAGTCACAAATGACTCCAGAACTCTTCTCTTTAGATCACTCTAATTCTCTGCAGACCTGATTTCTCACTATGGCAGCAACAAATTAACTTCCAAATTTCTACATTTTTCTTCTTCCACTAGAAAAAATGAACCTTATAGTCTCTGGTTCCAAGTTAAAAAAATCCCAGAAAAGGATTCTGACTGACCCAATTTGGGATTGTGGACTCTTAACTTACAGGTAGGCACCATAACCAACTCAGCTTGGGTAAGGTCCCTACCCCTAGTCAAATGGCAATAGCAAATTAAAGAGCATACCCACCTTGGTCCTTGCTGCATTCTGAGTCTGCATGAAAACATGGCAGCTATCCCTTAATGGAAATCTTAATCTCCACTTTACTTGAAGCAGGTTCGATTCCTGGCCCCTGTCAGGGCATGTGCAGGAGGCAACCAATTGATACGTGTCTCTCACATCGATGTCTCTCTCTCTCTCTCTCTCTCTCTCTCTCTCTCTCTGTCCCCCCCCTCCCCCTCTCCCTCTCCCTCTCCATCTCCCTCCCTTCCCTGCCATTCTCTCTAAAAAATCAATGGAAAAATTATGCTTAGGTGAGAAATAACAAGAAAAAAATGTTAAAATGAAAATTATCTGAAGTCCAGACCTCTATTCCTCAATATCTGATTAAGTAAAAATCACATGAATAAATACGCTAATTTTTTCATAACATCTATAGAAAATAAAAAATGTAATATTTTAAATAGGAACAAATGAAAAGTACAAAGCTATAAACTACTACATTAGTCCCCACTTCTCTGTGGGGTATACATTCCAAGACCCTCAAGCGATGCCTGAACTATGAATAATACTGAACCCTTTATATACTGATTTTTTTCTATATATACATATATAGTTTAACTTATAAATTAGGCACAGTAAGAGATTAACAAAAATAACTAATAATAAAATAAAGCAATTATAAGAATATACTATAATATAAGTTGTGCAAATGTGGTCTTTTCTCTCAAAATATCTTACTGTACTGTATTCAACTTTTAAGAAAGCACTTCACAGCTTCTCTTTGGCAAATCTGAATTGCCAGCATCACTATACTTGCACCTTGGGGCCACTATTAAGTAAAATAAGGGTTATTTGAACACAAGCACTGCACTACCTTGACAGTCAATCTGATAACCTTAGACAGCTACTAAGTGACTAAAAGACAGGTGGCATATCCAGCACGAATATGCTGGACAAAGGGATAGTTCGTGCCTGGGGCAGGACTGAGCTCAAAGGCACAAGATTACATCACTAGTCAGAACAGTGGGCAATTTAAAACTTGTGAATAGTTTATTTCTGGAATTTTTCCATTCAGTATTTTCAAACCACAGCTGACTGCAGGTAACTGAAACTGCAGAAAGCAAAACCATAAATAAGGAAGAACTCTTGTATACCAAGGGTCAGCAAAATGTTTCTGGTAAAGGGCCAGAGAGTATGTTTTGGCTCTTGTGGGATATATAGTCACTGTTAGAACTACTCAACCCTGACAACAATGTAGGACAAAAGCAGTCACAGACAATATTTAAAGGAACAAGTATGGTTATGTTCCAATAAAATTTTATTTACAAAAACAAGCAATGAGCCAGATTTTCCAACCCCTGATCTAGACAATGAGAGAAAAGGTAAAAGCTGAGATGAGTTGTCACATCAGACACCTGTTCAATAAGAAACAATGCAATAGGTATTCTAGCAGGCAAATGTAATATAATCAATAATTACCTTTAAAAAGAAAAGAACAGAACAGTAAAATGAGTAGTCAGCAGGTAGATGCCTTCAAATAGGTCTGGAAACATTTAGTGGCAAATACTATATCCACAGGGCTAACATTAAGAAAAAGTCTCCAGAATCTACAGCAATCTGGAAAGGGAAATACAAACAGACATGCAGCAACTGAAATGGGAGTTCAACATAACAGCTTGGTCAACTCAAAAATATTTTCAATCAGTAGAGCTAAGGCTCATGGTCAAAGCAGGATTAACTGCAAAGTTGAGTTAATGTTTCTGAGTCACCTGGATATGTATTCCTTAAATCATCCTCAAATTAATGATAGGATTGTACCTAGACAAGGGCTGGTCCAATGAGGCAGGGCTGATTAAAAAAAAAAAAAAAAAAAACAGGCTGAGATGAAGTGGTTCTAGCTGCAGGGAAGAGTAAGGTGGATGTGGAGTACCAAGCAGGCTCTTAGAGAAGTGAAGAATTACTTAAAAGTAACTACTACTTAAGGAAACAGGATTGCAGTGTAGAATTTGATTACTGAGAGTTATTACTGCTCTAATGACCTCCCACCCACTTCCCAACCCTAAGCCGTTAAGTCAGACCCTTCAATGTCTTCTGTTGGCTCATAAAAGCAAGTTCTGATGACTAGCTGGCCTTGGAGGCAAAGGCTCTTGGCCTTTTCTTTTCTTTTCTTTTTGTTTAATTGTTGAAAGTACTACAGATGTCCCCTTTTTCCCCTCATTGACTCCTTCCTTCCCACTCCCACCCCCTCCTGCTTTCCGCAACCTAATGTCTCTGTCGAATGGTTGTGTACATATGCATACAAGTTCTTTGGTTTATTTCTTCCCACCCCTCCCACCCCCCATCCCTCTGAGGTTTGTTAGTCTGTTCCCAACTTCCATGACTCTAGATCTCTTTTGGTTGACAACTTATTTTGTCCATTATGTTCCACAGATAAGTGAGATCACCAGTACTTGTCTTTCTCTGTCTGGCTTATTTCGCTTAGCATAATACTTACTCTCCAGGTCCCTCCATGCTGTCAAAGGGTAAGAGATCTCTCTTTCTTACAGCTATACAGTATTCCATTGTGTAAATGTACCACAGCTTTTTTTATCTACTCACTACTGATGGGCACTTGGGCTGTTTCCAGATCTTAGCTATTATAAACAGCACTGCTGTAAACATAGAGGTGTATATATTCTTCCTGATCGGTGTTTCAGGCTTCTTAGGATATATTCCAAGAAGTGGGGTCACTGGGTCAAATGGCAATTCCATAAGAAGAAAGTCTTACGCTCACTGAGCTCAAAGAACCACAGAGCCTGAAAGAAGCTTTAAGTAGGCCTTTTTATTTTACTTTGGATAAATTGTTAATACCAGTAAGTTTGGAGAACTCTCTGGAAAGATTTGACTCTATGGGCTGGAAGAAAAAAATAATTAAAAATCAATTATATTTTGAAACATGAAATTTTGACTTCCAATAATTATAGGGGCATGTTCATCCTATACTATTCGAGATAATGGGAGAGATTTAGGGAGGTAAAATTGAATTTTTAAAGAAGAGTTCCCTGAAGCAAGTGTCTACAGGGTAGTCTTATATTGATATAGGAATTCTCTTTTTTTCCAGAGAGACAAGTTTCAATGTCAAATTTTGCAAAGATAATGCTTATAGTGCCTATGGTGTTCTTATAGCAATCTCAGCTTGAAGACGGGTTTGGCATTAGTAAAAACGTGAACACAATCAGGAAAATAGTTGTTAAAATTCCATTTACTTTATTAACAAGTTTAAAGAAGTTAAGTCAGATTCTATGAATTAGACTTTTGCATAAAATAATAATCTGGTTAACCTTTTATTCCTGGTATCTTTGTTTCTCTTAGTTTATCAGGGGGAAAAAGTAACTACTACTTATAAGGAAACATCTACAAAAGCAGGTCAAATAAGATAGGTAAGAAAGTATTAGAGCCCTGGCCAGTTTGGCTCAGCGGTTGGAGCGTCGGCCTGCGGTCCAGAGAGGCCCGGGTTCGGTTCCCGCTAAGGGCACGTACCTTGGTTGCAGTTTGTCCCCGGCCCTGGTTGGGTCGTGCGGGAGGCAGCCACTCGATGTGTCCCTTTCACATCGATGTTTCTCTCTCTCTCTCCCACTCTATCTGAACAAAAATGGAAAAATGTCCTCGGGTGAGGATTAAAAAAAAAAAAGAAAGTATTAGAAAATCCTAAAGACTCCAACAAAATCTTTTACATCTAATCAATGTATTCCGTACAGTTGAAGGAAACAAAAATAACATTAAAATTATCAGTAGCATTTCTATGCACTGATGACAAATTATCTGAAAGCATCATAAGAAAACAATCCCATTTACAATAGCATCCAAGTCAAAACAATATTTATAAATATTTAACCAAGGAGGTGAAAGATCTCTACACTGAAAACTATTAATACAAGACACTGATGAAAGAAATCAAGAAAGACAAATAAATGGAAAGATATCCACATTCATGGATTTGAAGAACTCCTATTGTTAAAATGTCCATACTACCCAAAACTATCTATAGATTCAGTGCATTCCCTATAAAGAGTCCAATGACATTTTTTTTTTTTTACAAAAGTAGAAAAAAATCCTAAATTCATATGTGACCACAAAAAAAATCTGCATAGGCAAAGCAATCTTGAGAAAAAGAACAAAGCTGGAGGCACCACACTTCCTGATTTCAACCTATATTACAAAGCTAAAGTAATCAAATAAAAATTGCAACATAGACAATGGAACAGAATCAAGAGCCCAGATATAAATCCCATGCATATATAGTCAACTAATATTTAACAAGGAGACCAACAATACGCAATGGAAAAAGATAGTCTCTTCAATAAATGATGCTGGGAAAATCAGATAGTCACATGTAAAAGAATGAAATTAGGCCCCTATCTTACACCATTCACAAAAATTAACTATTTGATAAAGGCTTAAATATAAGACCTGAAACCATAAAATTCCTTTAAAAAAATGGGGGGAAAGGGGGAGTGAGAGGATGGGGGGAAAGGGGGAGTGAGAGGAAGATACTTAAAATTGGGGCTTGGCAATGATTTTTTTTTATATGACACTGAAAACACAAGTAACAAAGTAAGAAATAAACAAGTGGAACTCCATCAAACTAAAAAGCTTCTACACAGACAGAAAGAAAAAAAAAATCAACAAAATGAAAGGCAATCTAGAGAATGAGAGAAAATACTTGTGAATTATCTCTCTGATAAAGGGTTAATATCCAAAATATACAATGAACTCATACAACTTGACAGCAGAAAAACAAATGATTCAATTAAAGTATAGGCAAAGAACTTAAATATACATTTTCCTAAAGAAGATAAACAGATGGCCAACAGGTGTATGAAAAGATGATCAACATTACTAATTATTAGGGAAATGCAAATCAAAACCCACAAGGACATATCACCTCATATCTGTTAGAATGACTATCATCAAATAGACAAGAGATAAAAAATGCTGACAAGGATGTGAAGAAAAGGGAACCTCTGTGCACTGTTGGTGGGAATGTAAATTGGTACAACCATTATGGAAAAGAAGTTTCCTTAAAAAAATAAAAATGGAACTATCACATGATCCAGCAATTCCACTTCAGGGTAAATATCTAAAGAAAACAAAATCACTATGTCAAAGAGATATCTGCACTCTCATGATCACTGCAGCATTATTTACAAGAGTCAACACATGGGAACAACCTACGTGTCCATCAACAGATGGATAAAGAAAATGTAAGATATATGTGTGTGTGCATGTGTGTGTGTGTGTGTGTGTGTGTGTGTATCACATTTCATTACATATATGTGCATATGCACCCAGACACACACACAGTGGAATAGTAGTTAGCCATAAAAAAGAAGAAAATCCTGCCATTTGGAAATTAACATAGAACTAGCCCATCTGATTCATCACTCATGATTGTGCTCATATTCGGAAAGCATTAGCACATTCTTAATTCTCTATACTCACAGAAAAAATAATGATTATATTTGTGGTTATTCATTTCTTAATAATTATCACATATACAGTGAATGAACTCTCAATAACTCTACATGAACTCAAGTAAAAAGGAATCTTTAAATTCAATAAACATTCATATTATGCAAAATTTATATAGGAACACTTTGAAGGTCACAAGATTCCCAAAAGTAATGCCTTTTTACTACAGTTTAAATAATGAGAATATAATTTTACTGTTAGTTCTTACTGGGTTCTTAATGCAAATCTAACTCAACTCTTTATTTTTAGACAAGGATAAATTTATAGTCAATGCCTCTATCAGGAGAGAAAAGTATTAAACAGCTCAAAAATACATATTTTAGAACCTACTGGAGGTGTTTTTCAGATGGGGTAAAAAAAGAGGAATAGAAAAAGCATATCACTATACCTCAGTCTTTTTCCTAAATGGTTAAAGAACTAGTCAACAACTTCAAAACTCTTTTTATACGCACACCTGGGAAGAATACCGAATTCGTAACTTCGCTCAGAGTTATACTGATGTGGTTTTTAGACCAGATGTTTAAATGTTACAGTATGTACATTTTCTTCCCCTCTTCTAAGGCAGAAGTAAAGTAAGAGGAATATTTGACTTCACTCCACAAGAGACCTATTTAATAGTTTGGCGGTTATGTAAGTAAAGGTAGCTTGGCTAAGTCAATGTTGACGACATACAGAACGACATGATCCTAATGAGTTGGAAAATATTGGCTCTCATGAGAATAGACCAGATGCTACTGAGCTGGGAAAGCTACTGTATTATTGAATTTCATTTTTATGAGGTAAAATTTATTATTCAACCATTAAGGTATCCCACATGAAATCTTGCATAAAAATACTTTTACAGTTACTTTCTGGAAAGTAGATTTTTATTTTAACATTAAGACATCACTTAAGTGAGGGATTTAAATGTCCATATGATCACCTTCAGCACAGATTTTAAAGTGTGTAAGTAATTTCCCTGAAAATACCAGATTAATGAAACTAGGCTATCAAAAAAATAATGAACTACCCAAATAAGGAAAAAGTGGTAAGTACTTGTTTTCCTGAGCAAACAAAAATCATCTTTGACTTTGTATTTTATCTTCTGGCAAAATAGACAAGGGTTAGAATTTCTATGATTTGAGTGCCATCAGAAACTTGAACAACAAAAATATGTAATTCAATAATCTCAGTTAATAATACACATTTAGTTCAAAATTTAACATCTCTACTTTATTCTTTATAATTTATTTAATTAAGTTTCCTATATTTACTATTCTTTTGTTACATGGTTTCTAATGGAGTAGCAAAATTCCTTACTCTATTTCTGGTCTTAGTTACCAGGGAGATAGTTTGATATAGCAAAAATAATAGTAACTGAAAGGTCCAAAGGCCTACCTTCAAAAACCAGCTTAATCAGTGAATATCTGTGGGATGATATTTAAGAAAAACACTAAATTGTTCTGAGCATAAATTTTCACATGCCAACATTAATATTACTGTTAAGAAGTCAATGAAATTAATATATGAGAAACATCAACATAAAATAGGTGAGTCAAATCAGACTATTCAAGTAAGTTTTATGGTATCCAGTCTCAAAATTATGCAGTTCACTACAGGAAAAATGCTTAGTAAACAGCTGTAAAGCATGTAAAAAGAAGATAAATCTATTTTGCATCTATTGCCCCACTCCCCTTCGGAATCCCTAGCAGAACAGAGAATATACGGTTCATCATAGGTTTCCATGAGCCTGGTGTGGCCTATTATAAACAGCTATATTATAGAAACACAATGCACAGTTTCTTCAATAAGTTTCAACTAGCCCTGGCCAGTGTGGCTCAGTGGTTACAGTGTTAGCCCAGGTACTGAAGGGTCATGGGTTCAATTCCCGGTCAAGGGCATGTACCTGGGTTGCAGGTTTGATTCCCAGCCTCAGTCAGGGCGCATGCGGAGGCATCTAATCGATGTGTCTCTCTCACATTTCTCTCTTTCTCTTTCTCTCTCTTTCTCTCTATCTCTATCGCCCCCACCTCCCTTCTTTCCACTCTCTAAAAATCAATGGAAAAAATATCCTCAGTTGAGAATTTTAAAAAATAAATAAATAAAAACCAGACCTAACCAATGTCTTGAATTTTGTTCTTCTCTCAAGTTCACTACTTGTTATTCTCTTAACTTCCTTGCCTTACCACTTCAATTTACCTTTGCCCTGTATCTTCTCAGCTAAAACACTGGACCACTAAGACAGGGGTTATCTCAGTCTCCAATAACCTCATACACCAAAAACATTTCAATAAGTAACATCACCATATGTATGATTCCAGCTGGATTCTTATATCCAGGATAAGAACAACAAATCAACTCCACAAACAATACTATATTTGGTACTCAGAAGAACTCTATGAATAGATATAAAGCTATTATCACCATTTTACAGATGAGAAAGTTAACTAAAACTCAAAAACAAACAACAAAAAACTTCCTTTAGAAATATAACTAGTTACTGAATAGATTTCAATACTGCAACTCAGTGAACTCTCATAAATTTCAATAATTGAAAACTGAAAATATTCTTATTACCTGACAGAGATAGTAAGGCATTCACTACATAAACAACTATATGTAACATACAGATTAATAAAATTCAGTGCACAAAATTAAATCTCTAAGAAAATTAGCACAGAATTTTTTTATTATTTAATATCTCCTCATTTTATTCTGATTTTTGCAATAACTGATGAAGAAAAATTAATCATTGAAGCTTTAAAGAATATATAACTCAATATTCATATATTTTCTTAAAGCCTCTTACATAAACATATTCACAAAATAGAAACTGAAAATTGATTCAATAAAAATTATCTCTTCTTTTTGTGACATATTATACAATATAGAGTTTGTTAAAGAAAACATAGTTTCTTCCTAAATGCATTTGTTTAGTTTTGATGTTTGAAATTAAATTTGATATCGCCAATCTGAAGTACCATTACTAATCCAACACTCAGGATGAGAAGATCGAGGCACAAACTTTTGCATATTTTGCTTTATGACCCAACAAAATCCAACAACCTAATGTTACTTGATTTTATATACACAGATCTGTTCAGTTAATAAAAGGAAAGAATAATGTTAAATAAATAGTTTTTAAATAATCAAGTTAATAAAATAGTGAAAAAATTCTGTACCTGTTATCGAAGAATAAGATTTTTCTGTGATTGGTTTCTTTATATAAGAATGCAGCATAGCCCTGGCCGGTTTGGTTCAGCGGTTAGAGCGTCGGCCTGCGGTTCAGAGAGACCAGGGTTCGGTTCCCACTAAGGACATGTACCTCGGTTGCAGTTTGTCCCCGGC
The DNA here is from genome assembly GCA_030848825.1 of Tadarida brasiliensis. NCBI lineage: Eukaryota > Metazoa > Chordata > Mammalia > Chiroptera > Molossidae > Tadarida > Tadarida brasiliensis. Next base: position 40,026,219 of record CM061272.1, on the reverse strand, counting down.
CCTGGTTGGTCGTGTGGGTGGCAGCCACTCGATGTGTCCCTTTCACATCGATGTTTCTCTCTCTCTCTCTTCCTCTCTCTCCTTCCCACTCTGTCTGAACAAAAAATGAAAAAAATGCCCTCAGGTGAGGATTAAAAAAAAAAAAGAATGCAGCATAAATAGGAAACATACAAAATGTAACTATCACACTGATTTATTTTCTTTGATAAAATTATTTATGTTATTTCATAATGCAATATTGGTTACCCCTCACTAAGAGTGTTATGTTGTTATAATCAAGGAGTTAATAACCATGTTTTCTTAAATATCAAGATTTCAGAATAAACATTTTTCACATTTAAAATTTTCTACAAATGTCTAACACTTCACATGTACATGTATTTTGCCAGTGATCCTATGCCATTCTCCCTGCCGTTTCTTCTTAAATGGCATAAAAATCAATTCAGGTATGCCTCACAGATATTGCAGGTTGGAATCCAGACCACCACAAAAAGCAAATGTGGCCATAAAGCAAGTCACATGAAATTTTTGGTTTCCCAGGGCATATAAAAGTCATTATGTTCACATTATACTGTAGTATTTTAATTGTGCAAGACCATTATGTCTTAAAAAATAAACAGAACTTAATTAAAAAATACTTCATTGTTAAACAATGCTAACCATCACCTGAGCCTTCAGAGATTCATACTTTTCTGCTTGCGGACAGTCTTACCTTGATGTTGATGGCTGCTGACTAATCAGGATAATGGTTGCTGAAGGTTGACATAACTTTGGCAATTTCTTAAAATAAGACAACAATGAAGTTTACAAAGGATTTCTTTGTAGCATGTGATGATGTTTGATAGCATTTTTCCCACATTACAACTTCTTTCAAAATTTGAGTGAATCCTCATAAAACCTGCTGCTGCTTTATCAACTAAGTTTATGTAATATTCAAAATCCATTGTTGTCCTTTCAAGAATCTTCAAAGCAACATTACCAGGAGTAGATTCCATCTCAAGAAAACACTTTATTTGCATATTAATAAAAAGCAATTCCTGCCCAGTGAGTGTGGCTCAGTTGGTTGAGTGGCCTCCCATGCACCAGGACATCACCAGTTCGATTCCTGGTAAGGGCATAGGCCCAGGTTGCAGGCTTGATCCCCAGTGGGGGGTGTGCAGGAGGCAGCAGATCAACTGATGTTTCTCTAACATCGATATTTCTCTCTCTCTCTCTCTCTCCCTCTCCCTTCCACCCTCTGAAATCAATAAAAATATTTTTCTAAAAAAAAAAGCAATTCCTCATCTGTTAAAGTTTGATCATGAGACTGCAGCAATTCAGTCACATTCTAATTCTAGTTCTCCTGCTATTTCCACCACATCTGCAGTTACTTCTTCCACTGAAGTCTTTAATCCCTCAAAGTCATCCATGAAGGTTGAAATCAACTTCATCCACACTTCCGTTAATGCTGATATTTTCACGTTTTCCAATGAACCACTAATGTTCTTAATGGCATCTAAAATAGTGAATTATTTCAAGTAAGTTTTTAATTTACTTTGCCCAGATCCATCAGAGGAATTACTGTTGATGGCAGTTATAGCCTTACAAAATGTATTTGGCTTTGATGTGGGAATACCAAAACAGGGCCCTCCTTTTGGAAGCTGTTTGTGAGCAGAATTTTCCTCTTTCCACCTTCTGGAGGCTAAAATGTCAACCAGAGACTTAAAGAGAGAGGAAGGGAGAGAGAGAGAGAGAGAGATAGAAACATCGATGAGCGAGACTATTCTAAAATGGCGACAGAGTGAATAGAAGCTACACAGACCATCTCCCAGAACCAAACTGGAATTACAACTAAAATAAAGACAAATCATCAGGAAAATCCAAGAGAAAAGCAGTTGGAGAGAATCCATATAATCAGGGACAGAATGAGGACACCAAATAGAGCATGGTAGAAATTGCAGAGGCACAAGAGGGCGGGATGGGAGAACACGGACAGGAGCTGTTTTAGCTGTGAGCAGTTACCTCGGGGTTAAAATCCTAAGCCGGCTCCACAGCACAGAGTGCCAGGACAGAGCACTAAATTACCTACAGCCACTCACCATAGGCTCCGGTAGAGGGAAGGCAGACTGAACTGAAACTGTGTGGACAGGCTCGGGAGTTTGGAGAGCTGGAAGGGCACTGGGAATTTTGTGCTGAATCACTCCCTCATGGGACAGAAGCCATTTAACTCAAAGAGCCCCTTCCCAGAGACCTGGGGAGAAGCAACAATCCCTCCCTCAGGAATTTAACACCACCAAGCCAGGCCAGAGAAATGCAAATTAAAGCTCAATAACAGCTAAAGAAGGCCAGCAAGCATCTGCACCAACCAATGGAAATTCTCTTACCATGAACACCTGAGGGATTTTTGCATTCAGCTGAGGACTACAACCCAAGGCTCATCAAGTAACTGAGATTAATAGCTAGCAGGCAAAAGCTAGAGGAAAACTGAAACTTTGATTGGCCTGCAAATCTACCCAGAAAAGTAAACAAAAAGAAAAACCCAGGGCAAGTAGAAGGAAAGAAACAGTAAAGGTCAGAGCAGCAATAAATGACATAGAGACTAAAAAAACAATTCAAAAGATTAATGAAACAAAGAGCTGGTTCTTTGAAAAGATAAACAAGATTGATGGACCCTTAGCCAGACTCACCAAGAAACAAAAAGAGAGGACCCAAATAAAATCAGAAACAAAAAAATGAGAAGTAACAACTGACATAACAGAAATACAAAGGATTTTTACAAAATACTATGAACAATTATATGCCAAAAAATTGGACAATCTAGGCAAAATGGACAAATTACTAGAATCACACAGTCTCTCAACACTGAACTGGGAAGAGACAGAAAACTTGAACAGACTAATAACAACTAAGGATATTGAAAATGTAACCAAGAAACTCCCAGCAACCAAAGGACCAGGCCGGATGGCTTCAAGGGGGAGATTTTTGTTGTTTTTTCTTATCCTCACCTGAGGATATTTTTCTATTTATCTTCAGATAGAATGGGAGGGGGAGAGACAGAGAGAGAGAGAAACATCGGCATGAGAGGGACACATCGACTGGTTGCCTCCCGCACAACCCAGACCAAAGCTGGGACAAATCACAACCGATGTATGTGCCCTTGGCAGAAATCGTACCTGCGACTCCCTGGTCTGAGGGCTGACGCTCTACAGCTGAGCCAAACTGGCCAGGGTGACATAGGGGAGTTTTACCGAACATTCAAAGAAGAACTAACACCCATTCTCCTCAAACTATTCCAAAAATTTCAAGAAGAAGGAAGACTTCCAAACTCTTTTTATGAGGCCAGCATAATTCTAATTCCAAAACCAGACAAAGACACTACAAAGTAAGAAAACTACAGGCCTCTATCCCTAACAAACATAGATGCCAAAATCCTTAACAAAATGAAATCAAATCGGGTCCAGCAATACATTAAAAAAATTACTCAGCATGACCAAGTGGGATTCATCCCAGGGATGCAAGCCTGGTACAACATTCGCAAATCAATAAATGTGAAACATCACATAAACAAATGAAAGATAGAAAACATATGATCATATCAAAAGACGCTGAAAAAGCATTCAACAAAATCCAGCACCCATTTCTGATAAAACCGCTCAGAAATGTAGGAATAGAGAAAGGCCTTATATGAAAAACCTACAGCCAACATCATACCTAATGGTAAACAACTAAAAACGTTTCCCTTAAGAACAAGAACAAGACAGGGATGCCCACTTTCGCCACTCTTATTTACAATAGTACTGGAAGTCTTAGCCACAGCAATTAGACATGAAGAATAAATAAAAGGGATCCAAATTGGAAAGAAGGAAGTGAAACTGTCATTATTTGCAGATGACATGATATTGTACATAGAAAACCCTAAAGACTCCATCAAAAATCTATTAGAGATAATAAATGAATTTGGCAAAGTAGCAGGATACAAAATTAACATCAAGAAATTGACAGCATTCTTATACACCAATAATGAACTCACAGAAAGAGAAATTAAAAAACAATCCCATATACCATTGTGGCAAAAAAAAATTAAGACATCTAGGAATAAACTTAACCAAAGAAGTAAAGGACCTATTCACAGAAAACTACATCCCATTGAAAAAAGAAATAGATGAAGATATTAAAAAGTGTAAGTGCCTGGCCAGTGTGGCTCACTGGTTGAGCTTCGACCCATGCACCAAGAGGATGCCAGTTCAATTCCTGGTCAGGGCACATGCCCAGGTTGTGGGCCCAATCCCCAGTAGGGGGCATACAGGAGGTGGCCCAATCAATGTTCTCTCTCATCGATGTTTCCATCTCTCCCTCTCTTGCTAAAATTAATAAAGAAAAAATATTTTTTTAAAAAGTGGAAGCATATACCTTGTTCATGGATTGAAAGAATTAACATCATTAAAATGTCCATACTACCCAAAGCAATCTACAGATTCAATGCAATCCCCATTAAAATATCAATGACGTATTTCACGGAACTATAACAAATACTCCAAAAGTTTATATGGAACCAAAAAAGACCCTGAATAGCTACAGCCATCTTGAAAAAGAAAAACAAAGTAGGAAGGATCACAATACCAGATATCAGGTTATACTACAAAGCCAATGTAATCAAAACAGCCTGGTACTGGCACAAGAACAGGCATACAGATCAATGGAACAGAAAAGAGAACCCGGAAAATGACCCAAGACATTATGCTCAATTAATATTTGACAAAGGTGGCAAGAGCATACAATGGAGTAAAGACATCCTCTTTAATAAATGGTGTTGGGAAAATTGGACAGCTACATGCAAAAAAATGAAACTAGACCGCCAACTTACACCATACACAAGAATAAACTCAAAATGAATAAAAGACTTAAACGTGACCAGTGAATCCATGAAAATCCTAGAAGAAAATGTAGATAACAAAATTTCAGACATCACACGCAGCAGAATTTTCACTGATAAAATGCCTAAGACAAGAAAAACAAAGGAAAAAAATAACACATGGGACTACATCAAACTAAAAAGCTTCTGCACAGCAAAAGAAACAACCATCAAAATGGAAAGGGAACCCACTATATGGGAGAAGATAATTGCCAACAATACATCAGATAAGGGGTTAGTTTCCAAAATATATAGAGTGCTCATACAACTCAATAAAAGGAAGACAAACAACCCAATTAAAAAATGGGCAGAGGACCTAAAGAGACACCTCTCCAAACAGAACATACAAATGGCCAAGAGACATATGAAGAAATCTTCAATGTCACTAATCATCAGAAAGATGCAAATTTAAACGACTATGAGGTATCACCTTACATATGCCAGAATGGCTGCCATCAACAAATCATCAAACAACAAGTGCTGGCAGGGCTGTGGAGAAAGGGGACTCTAGTACACTGCTGGTGGGAATGCAGACTGGTACAGCCTCTGTGGAAACACTATGGTGTTTCCTCAAAAACTTAAAAATCGAACTTTCATTTGACCCAGTGTCCCCACTTCTAGGAATATATCCTAAAAAGCCTGAAACACCAATCAGAAAGAATATATGTACCCCTATGTTCATAGCAGCACTATTTACAATTGGTAACATCTGGAAACAGCCCACGTGTCCATCAATAGATGAGTGGATAAAAAAGTTGTACATATACACAATGGAACACTATGCAGGTGTAAGAAAGAAAGACCTCTTATCCTTTGAGACAACATGGAGGGACCTGAAGAGTATTATGCTACGCGAAATAAGCCAATCAGAGAATGACAAATACCACATGATCTCACTTATTTGTGGAATATAATGAACAAAATAAGCTGATGAACAAAATAGACCCAGAGACATAGAAAGAAGTACAGTTCAGACTGACAAACCTAAGAGGAGGGGGGCAGGAGGGGAGGGATGAGATAAACCAAAGAACTTACATGCATAAATGTATAACCAATGGACATAGACAACAATGCTGGGGGTATGGGGGGGAAGGATCAGGAGGAGGGTGTCTGGGGGAGGAGGAGAAACATCTGTAACAAAAATAAATTAATTAAAAAATAAATTTTTTAAAAATTTATTTGTTAAATAATAAGAATTGGAAGTTGAAATTATTCCTTGATCCATAGACTGAAAAATGGATGTTGTATTAGCAGGCATGAACACAACATTATTCTCTTTGTACATTTCCATCATAGCTCTTGGGTGACAAAGTTCATTGTCAATGAGCAATAATGTTTTGAAAGGAATCTGTTTTTCTGAGTAGGAAATCTCAACAGTAGGCTTAAAATATTCAGTAAACCATGTTTAAACAGATGTGGTGTCATCCAGGCTTTGTTGTTCCATTTATGAATCACAAACAGAGTAAATTTAGCATAATTCTTAAGGGCCCTGAATTTTTAGAATGCTAAATGAGCACTGGCTTCAACTTAAAACCACCAGCTGCATTAGTCCCTAACAAGAGAGTCTACCTATTCTTTGAAGCCAGGCATTGATTTCTCCTCTAGCTTTCAAAGTTATAGATGGCATCTTCTTCCTATAAGCTATTTCATCTACACTGAAAATCTGTTGTTTAGTATAGCCATCTTTTTTTTTTTTTTAAATCCTCACCTGAGGATATGTTTTTATTTATCTTCAAATGGAGTGGGAGGGAGGGAGAGAGAGAGAGAAACATCGACGTGAGAGGGATACATCAATTGGCTGACTCCCATAAGACAGCAACCAGGGCCAGGGTTGAACCGCAACCGAGGTACATGCCCTTGACCAGAATCGAACCCACGGCTCATTGGTCCCAGGGCCGATGCTCTAACCATGGAGCCAAACAAGGCTAGTGTAGCCATCTTTATTTATTGTCTTAGCTAGATCTTTTGGATAACTTGCTGCAGCTTTACATTGGCACTTACTGCTTTACTTTGCACTTTTATGTTTTATGGAGATGGCCTCTTTCCTTAAACCTTATGAACCAACTTCACTAGTTCAAATTTTTCTTCTGCAGCTTCTTTACCTCTTTCAGCCTACATAAAATTGAAGAGAGGGCCTTGCAGGGAATGTTGTGGCTGGTTTTTATCTGTGCAGACCACTAAAACTTTCTCCATATCAGCAATAAGGCTGCTTTTACTTCTTATCATTTGTGTACTCACTGGAGTAGCACTTTTTATTTCCTTCAAGAACTTTTACTTTGCATTCACAACTTGGCTGTTTAGAGCAAGAGGCCTAGCTTTTGCCCCATCTCAGCTTTCTACATGCCTTCCTCACTAAGCTTAATCATACCAAGCTTTTGATTTAAAGTTTCCTTTCACTTGGATACTTACAGGCCATTGTAGGGTTATTAATTGGCCTAATTCCAATACTGCTGTGTGTTGGAGAATAGGGAGGAAAGGGAGAAAGACGACCAGTCAGTCCAGCAGTCTGGACACACACAACACTTACTAAGTTAGCCTTCTTACACAGGTGTGATTCATGGTGCTCCCAAAGAATTAAAATAGTAACATCAAAGATCACCAATCACAGATCACCATAACAAATTTAATAATAATGAACAAGTTTGAAATATTGCAAGAATTACCAAAATGTGACACAGAGATATGAAGTGAGCAAATGCTGTTAGAAAAAATGGCACCAACAGACTTGGTAGACACATGGTTGCCACAAACCTTCAATAAGTAAAAAACACAGTATCTCTGGATTGCAATAAAGTGGAGCGCAATAAAATGAGATATGTCTGTACTATATTTTTTTGCTAAGGAATTTTAAAACCATATCATTATTTGAAAATTTTGAAATTTTAAAAGCATATCATTATTTATTATCAAATTATTTTAGTTATTTTCTTTGGAAAGATATGAGGTTTTCTCCTTTTTGTTCAGGCATTTCTCACTCATATCCTCTCAGTTTCTAAAACCCAAATTTTAAGAAGCAATTACACATAATTTTAATACCTGTTGTCACAAAAAGAAATTAGAGCAATAATTGCATTTACTAATAAAGTACACCTTTCATGTTTATAAATATAATACAAGTGTCTCTTACTATATTACATGCATTCTATTTGAGTCTTTTCAAACTCTTGGTACTAAGCAACAATGTTGATTACAAACTCCAGTCTGCAGTCTGTAATTAATGAAACGGAAACTAGAAATTCAATTATAAATGAATTTTTCTGAAAATGCCAAACACTAGTAAAAGTTCAATTCAGATAATACAGTGTTGTTTTGGTGGTAGTAGATGTAGCACATACAAAAATTTCTTACTGCAAGCAGAACGTGTTGCAGGACAGGGATGGAGAAAGCAAAGATGAAAAGGAGAAATGAATCTAAAAGTTTAGCATCACTGAAACTGTTGGCCTTGGTAATCAAGCTGAGTAATAAGGATAGGTAGGATTCTGTGATATAAAAATGTTTGAAAGAATAAAAGGGCTGAATATAATGATGAAGATCAAGAAGTAGGATCAACAATAAAAAAGAAACAAACCATTTCTAAATGGTAACAAGCTCCAATGTAAAGCTGTACTTAAGGGTATAGCTGAGGAAAAATTTAGACAGAAGGTGATCATGAGGAAAGTGAAAAGATAAACCACAGGACTGCAGAAAATGTTTGCAAACCATATATCTGATAATGGACTTGTATTAGAATATAAAGAATTCTACAACTTAAAAGGATACACAGGTCAAATAAAATCAACAAAGAACTTAAGTATACATTTCTTCCCAGAAAATATATAGTCAATAAGCATAGGAAAAGATGCTCAACCTCATTAGCCATTAGGGAAATGCAAATCAAAACCACAATGGGACACTACTTCCTTCATACCCAGATGGCTAGAACCAAAAGACAGGTAATAAAAGTATGGGGAGGATATGAGAAAATTGGAACCCTCAAACACCGCAGGTGGGAATATACAATGATACAACTACTTTGGAAAAGAGTCTGGCAATTTCTCAAAAAGTTATATACAGAGTTAACATATGGTCCCACCATTCTATACCTAGATATACATCCAAGAGAAATACAAGCACAAGCATATGATCACACAAAAACGTGTAGATGAATCTTCTTAGCAGCATTATTCATAACTGTCAAAAGTACAAAGAACCCAAATATCCATCAACTGATGAATAGATGAACAAAATGTGGTATATACACACAGTGGAATATTACTCGACACAAAAAAAAAGTAATGAATCATGATACATGCCACAAAATGGATAGACTTCGAAAACAATATGCTAATTGAAAGATTTTAGTCACAAAGACTATATTTTAATGTCCAGAATAGGCATTTCCATAAAGACAAAAAGCAGATTAATGTTGCCTAGGGCTGGGTGGAATGAAAGGCTTGGGGAGTGATGGCTAAAGAATGTTGGACTTCTTTTTGGGGTAATGAAAATATTCTAAAATAGATTGTGGTAATGGACACAGAACTCTGAATACACTACAAGTTTAACATTGTATACGGAAAGGGTGAATGTATGGTATGTGAACTATATCTCAATAAAGCTGTTTTGAGAGGGGAAAAAGACTGGACAGAAAAAATGGGAAGAGGGAGAGAAACCAAGGTAAAACATTTCTGGCATGGGGGAGGCAGAAAACCTGGGCAAAGCATGAATGTGGAAAAAATGCAATTTTTCTGAGGACCAAGAAGTCTACAAGTATAGTGTTAATAAATCCAAAGGAAAAGGCTGTTTTTGACTTCTGTTAAAGAACTAGTTATCAAAGGAGAAAGGATAATGTAGGAGAATATTATCAAATAATAATTATATTCAATAGGGAAAGAGGGAAAAGCCATTAGAGTGAAGAATAGGAACAAAACTGGACTCTGTGAGTTAGCAGTGATCAATAATAATACAGCAAGAAGTAGGAAGGTGGGCTAGAGGCATAAAATTATGATAGAAGGTAAGACAGGAACACTGAAGAGAAGTACTTGGCTTATGGTCAACTTTTGAATAGAAGAATTAACAGTTCTTCTTCCACATATTATCAGAATATAAGTCTGAAAGACCCAAGAATGTATATAGCTTACATAATCACCTCACTAATGTAGTAAATGAGAACTAGTTGTAATGTAAAGCAAAGGATCACATGCTTAAACCAAACATATTAAACAACGTTTAACAGTGCTGAGCCTTGTCTATTAATAGCCCACAGATGCAACATAAAATGCTAAAACTTTACACTTTAAATATATACTTCCTGGATATTAAGATAGAAATTTTGGAGACATAATACTACAAGCAAAATGAATAAAATAAGACTTTGGGGAGCAAATAAAAGACATAAAATAACCAGGCATTTAGAAATATGGCTGCTTAAAATTATTTTAGCTGATGCTTTTAACTCATCTATTATACATTTTATAGATTCTTTATTTGATAAAAATAAACTTCCTTGGCAGAGATGAAAAGATCCTAACATCATTCCATTTTCGTCAATTCCCTTAATCTTCAAAAAATTAGTTCTACTAATTTTAGGTTTCTCATGACAGACCATCAGGTTATGAATCACATATTCTGTGGTTTCTTGTCTGATCTGTGTTTAATACTTGTGACTGCATTCTGTTAGGATAGAATATTTCCAGAATAAGAAATTTTAAATAAAATGTTTTTTAATAGCACAGTCCATTTGATAAATTCAGAAAAGGAAACGGGGAATTAGTTGGATTAGAAAAAAGGAAATTAATAAAGTAATTAACATCACTGTGACATACTTATTAATATGAATTTTGGGTCTAAGCCTGAAGACAAAAACAAATTTATAAATAAAGAAACGTAGACTAATATTGTGAGACAATAAACCAAAAAAACCTCTGGAGAGAAAACCACAGAAACAGAAATTTGACAAAAAAATAAATTAGATAATTTCACAGTGATAAACACTATTGCCAATAAAGGCCTCACTGTGGTAGGCCTCATGGATAAGGATCTAAAAGAATATATATATATTTTTTTTAATCCTCACCTAAGGATATTTTTCTATTTATCTTCAGATAGAGTGGGAGGGACAGAATGAGAGAAACATCGGACGTGAGAGGGACACATCGACTGGTTGCCTCCCACATGACCTCAACTAGGGCCAGGGTTGAACCTCAACTGAGGTACATGCCCTTGGCCAGAATCGAACCCGAGACTCATCGGTCCATGGGCTGATGCTCTACCGCTGAGCCAAACCAGCCAGGGCTAAAAGAAAATATTTTATACAATAAGTAACTCCACAAAAACCAATGGCCATATGAAAAGCAATAATACAGTAAGAATAGAAATTTATTTATCACTGTCTGGACACTGGAAGTCCATGATCAGGGTGCCAGCATGGTAAGGTTCTGGTCAGAACCTCTTCCAGGTTGCAGACTGCTGAGTTCTCCCTGTGACTTCACATGGTGCAAGGGTCAAGGAAGCTCTCTCTGGCCTCTTTATGTAAGCACATTAATTTCATTCATGAGGATTCTACCTTCATAATCTAATCACCTTCCAAAGATACCACTTCCTAATACCATTACACTGGGCCTTACAATTTCAACAGATGAACTTTGGGGTAAACAAACATTCAGACCATAGTACATAATCTAGTCTGCTTAAATATTCATCAATTCAAAAAGGTTTTTTGAATGAGATAAAATTCATGTAACATAAAATTTACCTTTTAAAGTGTACAATTAAGTGGAACTGAGCATATTCACAAGTATAAAAACATCACCACTATCTAATTCCAGAACATTTTCATTACTCCCAAAGAAACTCATGCCCATTAGCAGTCACTCCCATTCCTCCTTCTCCCCACACTGTGACAACCATTAATCTACTCTCTGCCTCCACAGATTTGCCTATTCTAAGCATTTCATATAAACAGAATCATAATATGTGACTTTTTGCATCTAGTTTCTGCCTCTTAGCATACTGTTTTCAAGGTTCCCCATGTTGTAGCATGTATCAGTACTTCATTCCTTTTTATGTCTGAATAATAGTCCATTGTACATTCATCAGTTACAGACATTTGTGTTGTTTCCACCTTTTGACTATTAAGAATAATGCTATGGGATCTCTTTTACATGTGGAATCTTAAAAAGTCAAATATACAGAACAGTGGTTACCAGAGCCAAGGTGGTAGGGTGAAATGAGAGATGTTGCTCAAAGAGTACAAAGTTGCAGTTATGCATAATGAATAAGTCCTAGAAATCTAATGTACAGCATGATGACTATAGTTAGCAATTCTGTGTTATACACTAGCTTTGCTAAGAGTAAATTTCAGGTGCTCTCACCAGTGGAAAAAAATGGTAACTATGTGAGGAGACCTCAAGTTAACTAGCTTGACTGTAGTAATTATTTCACTATGCATATCAAAACATCATGTTGCACACGAAAAGGATAATTTGTTTACCAACTCTTAAAGTATTATGGTCAAGTATTTTATTCCATTTTACTAGCATAATCAAACATTGTATTTATACCTGATTTGGTTATCATTTCAAACATACACACTGATCCCCTCAAAAGTTACCTATGTAAGGCCAAAGAATTAACTGTACAAGGAGCTGGTAAAAGATAATCTCTTGCAATTATAAAATATATCCTGAGATTGGTGGCAGGGAACACAAATGAATGGCTATATACACTAATAATTTAAGTTGAGCAAGTTATACATATGGATTTGAATGATAAATATTAGTCACTACTAATAAGAATTTTCCATATACTTGTCAAGAAGATTGTGCTCTTACCTTTGGTTTGGAAAACTTCATTCATCAAAGCTTCATTCACTAATGAAGAGCTGACATTTCCAATATGAGACCAACTTTGATATATTGCTTGCAGCAGAAGTGTCTGTGCTCTTGTAGCTTGAATTGTAAGATTTGGAAGTTCAAATATACCTTCAGTTATAGCAATCTGAGATCTTTTGGTCCTGCATAAGAAAACAGAAAGAATAACAATAGAGTAAATAGCATTTACAAACAACAACATACAAAATGAATTACGTTGCCAGGGAAGAAAAGGTATACATTAGAAATATTTTAAAATAGAATTATCATATAGATATGCAATTCTGCTAACTTTAATTTTTGACTGATTGATTGATTGATTTTAGAGAGAAGAAGGGAGCAAGAGAAAGAGAGAAACACTGATTTGTTGTTCCATTTATTTATGCATTCACTGTTCGCTTCTTGTATGGGCACTGACCAGGTATGGAACCCGCAACCCTGACGTATCAGGATAATGTTCTAACCAACTGAGCCACCCAGCCAGGGCCAATTCTACTAACTTTAAGTAAGTTTCACTATTTCAGAAAATCTTACACTAATAAAAAATAAAAAATAAAAATAATTGATACACATAAATTCTGCTCATTAAATTATACTTTTCAATACAGTTAATCATCAGGGGAAAAAAAGTAAAATAATACCATTTAACACTTAAAGAAAATTTACTAGCAGATATGCATTGTTCTAAATGTCTTATATCGATTAACTCACTGAATCTTGACCTAATGCTCTTTGAGAGAGTTATCATTATCATTTTCAAGATAAGGAAAATAAGACACACAGAGATAAATTAAGGTATCAAATACACAGCCAATTCTTCGGAGATTCCATCTAACTCTGACTTTGTAAAGTTCAATTTCCTGAATTTATTTATATTTTTAAATCTTTAACCTTACTTTCAAAGGTTTTCATTTACGGTGCTGGATGTAGGACATGTAATTATGGCTAAATCATTTATTTATTTTATGTTTTTAAGGGGGGAGGATTACATAATTTTTCTGAGCTTCACTTTCCTCTTTAAAAACAAGTAAACTAACTCCTACCAAATCTACCACAGATGATTGTAGTGAAAATCAATTACATTTAATATTTAAAGCTTAATAGATACAAGTTAATATCTAGGATCTGAAGAGAAGGGCAGTGTCTTTACACTCAAAGAATTCAGAGTCCAGTTGTGAGACAAACAAATTATAAGTTAACGTAAGTCTAAAATAATGTTATGTAAAGGTTCCTATGCGATACACTGAGGAGGTTGAGAGGGCAAAAATGCATGTGTCATATCTTAGTTTAATACTAAAGAATAAATATAAGTCATTTCAGAAAAATATTATAAATTCTTTAAAGAAAAAAAATCCCAATACAAAAATAGTCCAAGAACATAAACAGGAAATGCACACAATATGAAAACAGAAATGAGCCATGAACATGAAACAACTCTAAGCCTCACCAGAAAAGGGGAAATTCAAATTAAAATAATGTAAGACTCTTTTAACCTCTCATATTAGAAAAACCTCTCAGGTTCTAATCCATCTTCTAGGAATCTATCTGAAAGGAATTCTCATGAGTCTGCAAGAATACTTACACAATGACAGTGTTTGCAGCATTATTTAAAATAGCCCAAACCTAAGACAATCTCTTTGTTTTTTTGTGGGTTCTTTTTTTAATCCCCACCTGAGGATATTTTTCCATTTATCTTCAGATAGAGTGGGAGGGAAGGAGGGAGAGAGAAACATCAATGTGAGAGAGACACATCAATTGGTTGCCTCTTACACGACCCTGACCAGGGCCAGGGACCAATAGAGAAAAAGTATTTGACAAAATCAAATACTCTTTCATGATAAAAACACTGAACACACTAAACATAAAGGAAACATCATCAACATGATATAGAACATTTACAAAAAACACACAACTAACATCATACTTAGTGGTTAAAGACTGAAAGCTTTCTCTCCAGATCAGGAGAAAGACAACGATGTCTGCTCTTATTCTATTAAACATTGTAGTAAAGTTTCTAGCCAAGGAATGAGGCAAAACAAAAAAACAAAACAAAAAACTGAGCCCTGGCTGGTTTGGCTCAGCAGTTAGAGCGTCGGCCCGCAGACCAGAGTCCCAGGTTCGGTTCCCGCTAAGGGCACGTACCTCAGTTGCAGTTTGTCCCCGGCCCCAGTCAGGGTCATGTGGGTGGCGACCACTTGATGTGTCTCGCTCACATTGATGTTTCTCTCTCTCTCTCTTCCCCCCCCTCTCTCCCTCCCACTCTATCTAAAGATAAATGCAAAAACGTCCTCAGGTGAGGATAAAAAATTTTAAAAAACTGGAAAGGAAAAAATAAAATTATCACTACTCACAGATGATATAATCTTATATATTGAAAACCCTAAAGCAGCGGTTCTCAACCTATGGGTCGTGACCCCTTTGGGGGTCAAACAACCCTTTCACAGGGGTTGCCTAAGACCATCGGCAAACACATATTTCCGATGATCTTAGGAACTGAGACACCGCTCCTCTGTCTCCAGGCGGGTCCTCCCACATGCAGATACGCCCACATACAACATGAGGAACTGTATTATAGGGTCGTGGCATTAGGAAGGTTGAGAACCACTGGAACACAAAAACCACTGGAGCTAATAAACAAGTTCAACCAAATTGCAAGGTAATTATACAAAAATCAGTTTTATATCTATACACTCACAATAAATAATCTGAAAGGAAAATTGAGAAAATTCTATTTACAACAGCAACGAAAAGAATAAAACACATAGGGATGATTTAACAGAAAAGTGCGAGACTTTTAGATTGAAAACTACAAAGCATCGTTCAAAGACATTAAAGAGGCGATCTAAATAATGGTAACACAGCCCATGTTTATGGAATGGAAATTTTAATATTAAGATGTCAATACATGCCAAATTGGTGTATAGATTCAATATAATCCCTATCAGAATCCCAGCTATTTTTAGTAAATGAATAAACTAATCCTGAAATTCATATGGACTTGTGAGGTACACCAATATCCAAAATAATCTTGAAAAAAAAGTTGGGTCCAGCCAGCATGGCTCAGTATACTGAGCGTCATCCCATGGACTGAGAGGTCCCCGTTTGATTCCCAGTCAGGGCACATGCCTGGGTTATGGGCTCGATCCCCAGTAGGAGGAGTGCAGGAGGCAGCCCATGGATGTTTCTCTCTCATATCGATGTTTCTATCTCTATCTCTCACTCCTTTCCTCTCTCTCTAAAAAATCAATAAAAATATATTTATTTAAAACAATGTTGGAAGACTCACATTTCCTAATTTCAAAACTTACTACAAAGGTACAGTAATCAAACAGTGTTATACTGGCATTAGGATAGACATACAAAAATCAGTGCACTAGCCCTGGCCAGTTTGGCTCAGCGGTTGGAGCGTCGGCCTGCAGACCAGAGAGTCCCGCTAGGGGCACGTACCAAAAAGAAAAATCAGTGTACTAGAACTGAGAGTCTAGAAATAAACCTATATGTCTATGATCAATTGATTTCAGATAAGAGAGTCAAGACCAAGATATGGGAAATGAACAGTCTTTTAAGCAAATGGTTTTGCAACAATTGGATAACCAAATACAAAAGAATGACGTTGGATCCCTACCTCATACCATATCAAAATTAACTCAAAAATGATCACAAGCAGTTAAAACTATAAAATTCTTAGAAGAAAACACATGTAAATCTTCATGATCTTGAATTAAGGAATGGTTTCTTAAATATGATTTCAAAAGCAAAACAAACAAAATAAATAAATTGAACTACTTCAAAAGTTAAAACTTTTGTATATCAAAGGATACTATCCAAAAGGTGAAAAGACAACATAAAGAATGGGAGAAAATATTTATAAATCATATATCTAATGAGAGTCTAGTGTTCAGAACATGCAAAGAATTCCCACAACTCAACAGCAAAAAGACTTATAGCTCAATTAAAAGATGAACTGGGACATGAACAGACATTTCTCCAAAGAAGATATAGAAATGGCCAATAAGCACATGAAAAGATACTCAACATCATTAGTGAAATAAAAATCAAAACCACCAGATGCCATTTCATACCCACTAGGACAACTATAATAAAGTGGTGGGGAGAGGGGGACAGAAAATAACAAGTGTTGGCAAAGATGAGGAGGAACTGAAACCCTCACACACTGGAGGTAGGACTGTATAATGGTACCGCCACTATGTAAAATAATTTGTCAGTTCATCAAAAAGGTAAATACAGATTTATTATATGACCCAGCAATTATATTGCTAGGAATATATCAAAAAAAAAAAAACTGAAAGTATATTCATATACAAACTCATACATGCAATTTCATAGCAACATTATTCTTAACCAAAACATGGAAACAACTCAAATGTAAGACAGCTGATGAATGGATAAACAAAATATGAAATATTTTTGGTCATAAAAAATAGTAATACATGCTACAACAATGATAAACCTTGAAAACATATTAAATGAAAGAAGCCAAACAGAAAATGCCACATATTTTAAGCTTCTGATTATATAAAATGTCCAGAATCCTAGATAGAGACAAGGTTTCTTTTTTTGAGTTTTAAAATTGTTCTGGAATTAGATGATGATGATTATGATGATGATGACGACGATGAATGCACAACAATGTGAATATACTAATAATCAATTAATTGTACAGTTTAAAATAATCAATATGCTGAATTTTATGTTATCTGGATTTTATCTCAACTTTAAACAATCTCCCTAAAGTATTCATAACTCTGTTCCTAGGAACACCTGTCCAAGCAACTAACCATTGCCTTCAATCACTCAAAAATATCAAAACAAAAACAAAACCCTGGGATCATACATCTCTCTTAATTAGCATGTTGTAATTTAAACATATAATTGCATATTAAGATTTCCATGACTATGTCCATACAACTTCCAAATATATTTTTTTTAATCCTCACCTGAGGACATTTTTTGCATTTATCCTCAGAGAAAGGGAGAGAGGGAGGAAGAGAGAGAGAGAAACATCGATGTGAGAGAGACACATGGAGTGGTTGCCACCCACACGACCCCAACAGGGGCCGGGGACAAACTGCAACCGATGTACTCGCTCCTAGCGGGAACCGAACCCGGGACTCTCTGGTCCCTGGGCCAACACTCTAACCGCTGAGCAAAACCAGCCAGGGCCAACTTCCAAATATTTAATAGCAATGTGACTGTACCTAGATTTATGCTTCAATCCACAAACCTGGCCACATTTTACCATTAAACCAAAAGATAGGAATGAATAAACCAGGAAATAAATATGCACTGAATAAAAGATTATTTAAACCAAACAGGTAAAATACTAGTGACCAAGAGACCATAGGAAAAACAAAAAGGGCTCAATTCATAAATTTATATTTCATTATCATCACTGGTTTCTTTTCCTTTTCCAACACTGCAGCCATTTTTTAAATCATTTTGTTTAATTAAAGGTTTAAAACTTGAGAGGTGGTTCTCTTTCTACTATGCTCTCAAATTTCTGTTCAAAATGAATGACTAAAAAAAAATAAATTATTTGTAGTGATACTACCGATATCTGGAACATTCAATATAAAAATGTACAATTAATCTAGCTACTCTATCTTCAGCCAGATACACTGTGGTATTTAAGAAGTCCTATGGTGTAGCAAGAGCTATGTTCTTATAACCACAGCAATATTTATTTATAAGGCAAAATTATAGTTGGGATTCTTTTTACAAGTGGGTCTTTACTATTTCATAACAAATTCAGCTACTGTATATGGTACTTTAACATTCAAGCCATCATATGTCACATAAAATAGTTCCCAAATGGATAACATAAACTTAAATAAAAACTTAAACATATGCAAATTTTAAAAGATTAATTTATTCTACATTTTAATAATGCCCAAGAGTAGGGGGCAATTCCCTCCTTCAGATTCAATTTAATTCGACATCAAAGGAAATAATTCACTTTGTATAGAAGCCAAAATTCAATTATAAACAAGTAAGTTATATCATACACATAGGACATGTTTTTGTGGTTTGTTTTATTTTCCAGCTGTAACCAACTACAAATAAAAGTACATTTTATTATATGTCTGTTAAGTACTCCAGTAGCATTTGAACTAAAATAAGCTATTTTAAAATTATTTGGCAATAGATGCTAACTTATACAATGTACCTGCTGTTTGTATAACAATATCAATGAAAAGGGTTTTTTCTCTTCTGTTTTTATCAATATTGAAATATTTTAGCTAACAGGCTAACAAATGTAGGAAATGAACACCCATGTATCCACTTCATAAACCCAACTGATTAAATCATTATATTATACCATATTAGCTTCAGGTTTTTAAACAAATCAATAGCTTTTACAACTTTTTAAAAGCTACTGGGGGAGGAGGGGTCATTAAAATGTCAATGAAAATGCACAATAAAAGTATAATTTTCCTTGTTATGTATGCCACTACAAATTTCTTTAAACTTTAAAATAAAACAGTTCAATAAAATTCATACAAAAGTTATCTAACAACTTCTGGATTTACCTAATTTTTTTTTGATATATCATTAAACCTACATTTTAACAGTTAAGTTTGTGAAAATAATTTATTTAACAAATGGCTATTTCACATATCCCTAAGTCCTAGTCTGAACATATGTTCATTTTACAGAATAGGTTTAAAAACTATCAATGTAAACATTACTCTCTAAGGGAAAATAAATCCTAATGTAACTAGTGGGATAAACAACTCATTAAAACTAAACTTGGACAAACTCCAGGATAAATTTAAAGAAGTAGAAACATCAGGTCTTGATCGTGTAGTAGCAAAGACTGAAAATTAATATGCCCTAATTAACAAATACTTTAAAAGACTCTACCTGAACCATCTGCTGACATTATAATACAGAAGCTGGTGAAATTTCTGGACTGATACAACATTTCTATAAAGAAAATTCTTCCTTCAAAATTTTAAATAAAAATGTGGGAGTGGTTTACTCAATGCAAAGGAATTAACTTATACAATCCATTCACGTTCATAGGAATACCATAAAATTTTTGCCCCACATAAACTTGAAGAACAGCCATCCAGTCTTTTAAAATCAACACACCTCATAGCAACTGAAAGAATAGCCTCAGCAACAGCTGGATCTGAAGATTTATATAGAATCCCCAAATGCAAAGTTTAAACCTACAAATTGGTTCCAAAAATGTATTTTTGTTATTACTCATATCCTGTACAGTAAAATAAGATTAGATCACTTTTTCCAAAATAAAATGAGTACAAAACTTCACTAACTCAACATAGAAATGAAAGCAGCTTTAAAAGCTAAGAAATTTATATTTAGTTCTGTATACAATGACCCTTTAACTTATACATCAATACTTAAATGAAAAGAAAAAGTTTTAAATTAAATGCTAAGTAAAATAAATGGTTAAATTAGCTCCTCTTTTCTCCTTCTGATCCTACTCTACTCCCCACAGATAACTACTTTTTATGAGTTTAGCATACGTTCCCACAGACCTCTGTCTATTGATTTTATGCATTCATAGATACATGTATAATTTTAATGGATATATATGTGTATATGACTACAGCCTTCATTTATTGACTAAGCACATATCTTATGGATCATCAAGATATTTCAACATTAGTATATATACTTCTACATTGGTCTTTTAAATTTTTTTTTCTTTATTGAATTTAGAGAGAGAAGAAGGGAGAGGGAGAGAGACAGAAACATCAATGAGAGAGAGCATCAATTGGCCACCTCCTGCATGCCCCTCACTTGGGATTTGGCCCACAACCTGGACATGTGCCCTGACCAGGAATCGAACCGGCAATCTCTTGGTGCGTGAGTCATTGCTCAACCACTGAGCCACACTGGCCAGGCTACATTGGTCTTTTTAATGCCTACTTGGTATTACACTGTTTGAAGCAAGTTTCATATTCATCAGCATTTCTCAACATCCCCATCAGTATTTACTATTATACTTTTAAATTACAATGATTTTAGCATTTGCAAATGACTATAAAATATAAATTATATCCTGTTAGAAACAAAAATATCTTACCATTTTGCAAAATTTCTAAAATAAAAAATACTATTATTTGAATTTAAATGTTAGTAACAGATGAACAAAGAAAATGGGAAGTAAAACCTATCTATCTTTACAACAAAAATATAATGAATGCTTGATTAGTATAACATATAATCCAAAATCTTATAATGAAGTATGAGTGGTAGCAAACAAACAAAATACAAAAGAAGCAAATGCTGTCTCTTCATTAATCTCATCATCTCCTAGACAAGTTATTTAATTCATCTACTAAAGTAAAAATGTCTTAACTACTCAAAAAGAGAAATAAGGTATATTTATGAAATATATTATATATATATATATGATTAGTAACATTCAAATAGAACCTCGAAAATTCTGATTAAGAAAATCACTAGAATTTTAGTCATTCATTAAAGTCACTGGTTTTGCTTTGGACAATAGCATATCTTAGATGTATTATACAAATAAAAAGGAAACAGACTTTGTTGTCAAAAAAAAAGCATATAATCTAAATCAATCAGACAACCAAAACACACTGAAAAAATTACCAACTGTATGTCAATAATATTCATTTGTGCCTACTATAGATTCAAGGTTTTAAAATGTCCTCCATAGCAAAAAAAAAAGAGATGGTCATTATGGAACTTAAATTTGGGGGGGAAATTTTAGAAAAGTCATTAAATAACCACACCAAATATAGTAAAATCACTTCTATGAAAAGTACAGTGAAAAACAGGAATACCCTACCCTAATTAGAAGGATGCGATCTAATCAAAGAAAATATCAATTGGGCCAATATCTGAAGGGTAAATAAAAATTATTTAGGCTAGGATTAGTAAAACAATATGATGAAAAACCAGGTTGAAAGAAGATAAACTGAAAAAGGGCAAAAAGGCAAGAGAGACCCTGGGGCCAGGTGGCATGGTTGGTTGGAGTGTCAGCCTGTACACCAAAAGGTTGTAGGTTCGATCCACAGCCAGAGCATACACAGGAGGCAACCAATCAATGTTTCTCTCACATTGATGTTTCTTTCTCCCTCTCCCCTCTGCCTAGAGTCAATAAAAAGACATATCCTCTGGTGAGGATTTTTTTTTAAAAGGTGGGACAGGATAGGGAGGAAGATAATCAGATGAATCGAGACATCCAAGAAGGGGCCAGATCTGGAGGGCATCACAGAATGTTTTAAAGATTTTAATCTTTACAGTAAAAGCTATGACAAAGTATTTTAGGCAGGGGAAAGATATAATTAGAACTACCTTCCAAAAACAAACCAATCAAACAATCCTGGCTGGCAGACAAGTGAGTTAGCTGGTGATTAAGAACACCTCTCTAAATACTTAGAGCAGTGATTCTCAACCTTCCTAATGCCAGGACCCTTTAATACAGTTCCCTCATGTTGTATGTGGACGTATCTGCCTGTGGGTGGACCCACCTGGAGACAGAGGAGCAGTGTCTCAGTTCCTAAGACTATCGGAAATATGTGTTTTCCCATGGTCTTAGGCGACCCCTGTGAAAGGGTCGTTGGACCCCCAAAGGGGTCGCGACCCACAGGTTGAGAACCGCTGACTTAGAGGATCAAGAAAGAAAAATCAAATAGATCTTAATTCATATTGGGACTCCAAGGCCTGTAACACAACAGTTTTCACAAGAGAGATGCCAAATACCTATTTTTAAAACAAAAAAATGACTCATTAATTAAGTGAAAATTGAAAAATGCTACATATTAATAACAGATTCATCTAGGAAACTGCAATATTTTTTAAACCTATAACTCAAAATAAATACAGTCAAAGTTATTATCAAGAACTTGCCAATGAGCTACCAATATGCTATTAATAGCTCCATCACCAATTAATTAATATAGAACAAGTGATTTCATCTCTTTAGATCCACCATATCACCTTCCCTAATCCTCCCTTTCAGCATTGATAAAACAGAGATAATAATATCTGACTTGTTTATTCCAAAGGTCAGTTGTGAGGTTCAAATAAATCCCTGTATGCAGAGGAATTAGTTAAGTACAAAATGCTATACAAGAGTATTATGATGCTGTTCTTAGACACTTTCCTCTGCACAAAATATGCACTGTATGATCTTTTATGGGTAACTCCAATAATCATTGGTTCCTAAATTTCAAGTTAATATATTTAAAATATATTAAAACATCAAATACAGTTAACAAATAAATTTAGAATCAATAATTTAAAAAACACCAAGCTAAATTTGGTGATTTCTAACCAAGACATTTCCCTTTTGATAAATACACTAACAACTTAGAATTCTTCTGAATATACTCTTAAGTATGAGTTCCTTCAAAATAATGAATCCCAGACATATTTAAAAGATACTGTCACTAGAATAAAATGTTGTCACAGAATAATATTCTCCTGCTGTTATACATAGACAAAACTAAATACTGAGAAAAAGCTAGTATAATTCTTCTCATAGAAAGAGATACAGGTCCTCTCCAATATCCAAAAATCAAAATTAAAGGCAATAAACTAAGAATAAATTACAAATGTATATGTGGGTACTACTAAACAAACTATTTTTCTAAGTTTAAAACTTTTGACAAGGGAAATTGGTGGATCATATTTGCCTATATATAACTTCATATCCAACCAAACATAAAATTACATGTGGAAAATATTAAATTTTCCAAAAGCAAAAAAACTCCTCCTTTTCTCATTGGACCAATACTCTCTGGTTGTTAACATATCACATGCTCTTCAGGCCTTTACTAAAAAATAAAAGAGGAAAATCTGATACAAAGATAGATGCTATTTACCTATAACTGAATTATTCTTTTATATCTTTTTAACTCCATACAGACACACACACACACACACACTCTCTCTCTCTCAAAAACTATAAAAGTAGGTCTTTTTCAACTGATCATTTATTTAAACAAGTTATAAAATCAGATCCAAAATATGATAAAAAACAAAATGCAGTAAGACTATTAGCATATATAAAAATCGGTCAGTTTTTTTCAGGGAATTTTTTTCAAATACTAATTCATTAATAGTCTAGATTTTGTAAATGTATAAGTAAAATATAAAAGCATCAGTAATAAAATAATTGACAATATTTATAATTTTATAATTGAATGTTTTACCTACAATGTAGCAGTGTTGAAAGTAACCAAACTAAATCCCAACCAGCTCAAGTAGAGACATTAAAAGTACCAAGAAACAGAGAAACAGAACATCTGATGAAAACATGTTCAGAACCAATTAAGATTCTGGACTATTAGTCATATAAAGATTTCTTACAGGCATTATTTAAAATTTTTAAACATAAATGTTATTAAAAATCATTCAATCAAGATAATTTCACAGAAAAATCAGTAACATATTTGGTAGGAAAACATATTTTATCAAAATAAAGTATAGATTCAATTCCATTTTATATTTCCCAACTTCCAAAAATATATAAATACATATGATTTATGCAGTCAAACTATTTTTTCTGATATGAATAAACTGACATTTCAGACTTCAAATACAATTTAGGTAAAATTTTCACCTGCATACAAATATAAGGCTATAAATAAATTTAATGCACATAAATATTATAAAATATGATTTTTAAGAATCATTTTTTTTTTTATTAATTTACTTCTGTTACAGATGTTTCTCTTTTTTTCCCCCATTGACACCCTCTTCCCCCTCCCTCCCTGCCCCGTCCCCAGTTTTGTTGTCCATGTCCATTGGTTATGAGTACATGCGTACAAGTTCTGTGTTCATCGCTCCCCTCCCCCACCCCCTCATTAATATTTTTAAGAGTTAAACTTCTTGTCACA
The DNA here is from genome assembly GCA_030848825.1 of Tadarida brasiliensis. NCBI lineage: Eukaryota > Metazoa > Chordata > Mammalia > Chiroptera > Molossidae > Tadarida > Tadarida brasiliensis. Next base: position 40,001,608 of record CM061272.1, on the reverse strand, counting down.
AAATACATTAAAGTCCTATTATATCTCACATGTTAAAATAACATTTCTATTTTCCTATTTTTATTGCTGGTTTTAAACTATCTTTTTAAAAAATTACCTAAGCAAAAGAAACTCAATGAAAGTATGTGAATGTGTATATATAAAATCTAGTTACAAAATCCTTTAGTATGCCACTGAAAATGCTATATTCCTCAATCTCTGGCAGTCCTATGGGCTAGAGAAATCCGAGAAGCCCTCCCTAGTGAAGAAAATCAGTCACCTGATGGGTATGGGTGAAGGATGAAACAACAAAGCAAGGAATAGTGGGTTGCTAGCTAAAAAGAAACCAGTCATCCTCTAGTCACCCTACAAATGGAGAATTGAGATAGGCATTACCCTTTACCATGAGCCAACTGCCCTCACCAAAAGCTGACTCACTGCTGGAGAAAACAAAGGGACTGACAGAAATGAGACTAGAGAGAAATTTAGGGGGTAATAGAAATGTTCTATAACTTCATGCTGTCGGTGGCTATATGACTGTATATATCTGTCAAAAATCATGGAATTATACACATAATATTGTTAAACTTTGCTGTACTTAAATAATATTCTAATTTTAAAGTGAAAACAATGTTACTGAAAACACTTGTATAATTCATGCAATAAACCACTATAGAGAAATCCATGTTCTACATAACTCTAAAGAACTATAAAAGTTTGGTACAGTTACATAGTATTTCAGGTGTACCCAGGCCTCTAAGTACTTTTATAATTTTTTAAATTACTCATAGGGATTTTATGAGAATAAGACTACTTTGAGAAATAAATTATGAAAAATTAAGTATTCACCTTCAAACATTATTCTTCCCTCCAAAAAAGTTACAAGACCAAAAAAAAAAATCATGAGACTAAAATAACTAAAATCTAGAAATAGAAACTCCAAGACGACTCATATATCTGAATATGTGCGTTTATTATAATGCATTTAAACTGAAGATATTCAAAATTGGTATATTTAACTTATATTTTTCCTCAGATGCTAGAATCTGAAAGAATACTTGCTTTATAACCTTAAACCTTCAGTTATTTAAAAAATTAAAGATATAAAAGGAAACTGAGTTTGGGCATTTTAGCTACTTTTTCTCCCTTAAACATTAGAATAATCAAATATATCTGTTCTTTCAAAATTTAAGCTAACTGATCTAAAAGTGTTTATAGAATTAATTACATTCTAGTTTAGCTCAGTTTAATTAACATTTATTTTAAATCAGCTATACAATAGGTCCTGGACCATAAAAAATAAGTATAAAAAATAAACTAGTCAAAATTCAAAACTGAGGAGGTCCTATAATGACAAGACTAGGCATTTTCAAAGTAAATTAACTAACCAAGGATTTAAATTTAAAAACAAAACAAAACAAAAACAATACCAGCCACTAATCATCCTGAAAAAGGCAGACAAGTCTGATACAGAGTTAAATTCTATATTTAAATGAGTTTTAATACCAATAATCACAGAGCAAGAAGAAGCCCAAACACTATTCCCACCTCTATAATTGTTAAAAAATTATGGCAAAAGCTTGTGTCTATTTGAGGTAGAAGAAGGGGATAATGACACAAAAGGGCATTCTTAGACCATCCCAAGTCATAGTTCCAGCAGCAACTATAAAAAGGTTTGGAAACCCCTCAAGCAACTCGGGAACTTAAACAGCTCTGAATAAAAGTAAGGACAGTTATTTGTAAGCCTGAATACATTTTCCCCGGTTTAAGAAAAGCCATATAGAGATGCAGAATAAAAAAAAAAACAAAAAAACAAGTTAGCTACTAACACATGCTATGTCAAGGATAAACCTCAAAAACATTATGCTAACTTACTCGAAGCCAGAAACAGGATACCATATATTGTATGATCCCATTTATATGCCATAAAAGATAAATTTATGGAGAAAGAAAGTAGAATAGTGGTTACCTGGTTGGGGCATGTGTGGGAGGCAACTAATAGATGTGTCTCTCTCACAACAATGTTTCTCTCTCTCTCCATTTCCCTCCCTCCCTTCCACTCCCTAAATATCAATGGGAAAAATATCCTCAGGTGGTGATTAACGGGGTGGGGGGGGGGGGGGGAGAAGAAAGTGAGCAAGTGATAAAGAACCTGTTTGAAGAAATAATGACAGAAAACTTCCCTAACCTTGTGAAGGAAAAAGTCACACAAGTTCAGAGAGTCCCAATTAAGATGAACCCAAAAAGACCCAAATCAAGACAAATGACAAATTATAATTAAAATGGGAAAGGTTAAAGACAAAAAGAGAATCTTAAAGAAAACAAAATAGCCCTGGCCGGTTTGGCTCAGCGGTTAGAGCGTTGGCCTGCGGTCCAGAGAGACCCGGGTTTGGTTCCCGCTAGGGACATGTACCTCGGTTGCAGTTTGTCCCCGGCCCTGGTTGGTCATGCGGGTGGCAGCCACTCAATGTGGCCCTTTCACGTTGATGTTTCTCTCTCTCTCCCTCCTACTCTGTCTGAACAAAGAATGAAAAAATGTCCTCGGGTGATGATTAAAAAAAAAAGAAAACAAAATAGATCGTTATCTACACAGGAATTCCCCTAAGACAGTAGCTGATTTCTCAACAGAAACACTATAGGCCAGAAGGGAACGGCAGGAAGTATTCAAAGTAATGAAAAGCATGAATCTGAAACCAAGACCACTCTATCCAGCAATGCTATCACTCAAAATTGAAGGTGAAATAAAGAGCTTCCCAGACAAAAAAAGGCTAAAGGAGTTTATTACCACAAAACCAACAATATAAGAAATGTTAAAGGGACTGCTGGAAGGAGGAGGAGGAGGGAAGAGAGGGGGAGGGAGGAGAAGAAGAAATAGAGAGGAACATAGAAATAAAGAATAAAAATGGTGATAAATAAGTACCTATCAATAACTTTAAATGTAAATGGATTAAATGCTCCAATCAAAAGGCACCCATTTATTATAAAAACTCTCAGCAATGTAGGAATAGAGTGATCATACCTCAACATAATAAAGGCCATATATAAAAAGCCTATAGCCAACATCATTTTCAATGGGCAAAAAATAAAAGTGTTTCCCTTACGATCAGGAACAAGACAATGATAAGCACTTTCACCACTCTTATTTACCACAGTACTAGAAGTTCTAGCCACAACAATCAGACAGAAATAAATAAATAGCATCCAAATTGGACAGGAGGAAGTAAAACTGTCATTATTCGCAGATGACATAATATTTATTGTACACTGAAAACCCTAAGGACTCCACCAAAAACCTATTAGATTTAATAAATGAATTCGGCAGAGCAGCAGGATACAATATTAATATCTAGGAATGGATGGCATTTTGTTTGTTAATCCTCACCCAAGGATATTTTTTCCATTGATTTTTAGGGGAGGGAGGAGGAGAAGAAAGAGAGAGAGAAACATCTATGTGAGAGACACACATCGATTGGTTGCCTCCTGCATGCGCCCTGATCTGGTCTGGGGATCGAACATTCAAACCAGGTATGTGCCCTTGACTGGGAATCGAACTCTTGACCCTTTGGTGTGAAGGCCAACACTCTAACCATGAGCCACACTAGCAACTGCTTAGTGGCATTCTTATACACCAATAATGAACTCTCAGAAAGTGAAACTAAGAAAACAATCCCATTTACAATTGCAACAACAACAAAAATAAAGCAGCTAGGAATAAACTTAACCAAGGAGGTAAATAACCTATACTCAGAAAACTATGGGACACTGAAGAAGAAAATAGAGAAAGATACAAACAAGTGGAGGCATATATTGTGTTCATGGACTCAGAGAATTACATCATTAAAATGTCCATTCTACCCAAAGCAATCTACAGGTTCAACGTAATTCCTATTAAAATACCAATGGCATATTTCACAGATCTAGAACCAATATTCCAAAATTTTATATGGAACCAAAAGAGACCCCAAATAGCTTCAGCAATCTTGAGAACAAAGTTAGAGGAATCACAATACTGGATATCAAACTACACTACAAAACCACTGTAACCAAACACCACAAAAATAAGCATATAGATCAATAATGGAACAGAACATAGAACCCAAAATCAACCCACACCTTTATGGTTAATTGACATTTGACAGAGGCAAGAGCATAAAATAGGGGGAAAAAAAATAGTCTCTTTAGTAAATGGTGTTGGAAAACTTGGAAAGGTACATGCAAAAAAATGAAACTAGACCACCAACTTACGTCATACACAAGAATAAACTCAAAATAAATAAAAGACTTCAATTTAAGTTTCGAAACCATAAAAGTCCTAGAAGAAAACATAGGCAGTAAACTCTCAGATATCTCTTGCAGCAATCTTTTTGCCAATATATACATACATACGTGTGTGTGTGTGTGTGTGTGTGTGTGTATCTTCTAGGGCAAGGGAAAAAAAGATAAAAATGAACACATGGGGCTACATCAAACAAAAAGCTTCTGCACAGCAAAAGAAATGACCAACAAAATGAAAAGGGATTCCACTGTATGGGAGAACATATCTGCCAATGATACACATGATAAGGGGTTAACTTCCAAACTGTATAAAGAACTTATACAACTCAACAAAAAAAAAGACAAACAAATTAAAATATGAGCAAAGGACCTGAACAGACACGTCTCCAAAAAGAAGACATACAGATGGCCAATAGACATATGAAAGGATGCTCAACATCTCTAATCAGCACAGAGATACAAATTAAAACCACAGTGAGATATTTCCTCACACCTGCCACAATAGCTATCCTCAATAAATCAAGAAGTGCTGGCAATGATGCGGAGAAAAGGAAAGCCTTGTGCATTGCTGGTGGGAATGAAAACTGCTGCACCCACTGTGAAAAACAGTATGGGGTTCCCTCCAAAAATTAAAAATGGAACTACCTTTTGACCTAGTGATTCCACTTTTGGGAATGTATCCTAAGAATCCCAAAACAAAAATTCGAAAAAATTTATGTTCCCCATGTTCATAGCAGGATTTGTTTACAATAGCCAAGATCTAGAAACAGCTCAAGTTCCCATCCATAGAATAGTGGATAAAAAAGATGTGCAACAGCCTGACTGGTGAGGCTCAGTGGACTGAGCGTTGTCCCATGGCCTAAGAAGTCCTAAGACTAAGAGGTCCCAGTTCAATTCCTGATCAGGGCACATGCCCAGGTTGGGGGTTTGATCCCCAGTAGGGGGCTCTCAGGAGGCAGTCGATCGATGTTTCTCTCTGTCTCTCTCCCTTTCTCTCTCACTAAAAAAAAAATTATATTTAAAATAAAAAGATGTGGGACATTTACACAATGGAATACTAGGCGGAAATAAAAAAAGGAATTCTTACGCTTTGCGACAGTATGAATTTACCAAGAGATTATTATGCTAAGTGAAATAAGCCAGTCAGAGAAAGACAAATACCATATGATCTCACTTATATGTGGAATCTAATAAACAAAATAAACTGATAAACAAAAAAGGACCAGAGTTGTGGATACAAGAAACAGACTGACAGATCTCAAAGGGGAGGAGAATAGTAAAACAAGAAGAGATTAGCCAAAGAACATATATGCATAGTCCATGGACACAGACAACAATGCAGTAAAGTCGAAGGGTGGAGGTGGGGACTGCGCAGTGGAGGAAGGCAAGGGCAGGGTGGAGCGAGGCAAAGGGGTGGAAATGGGAGACACATGTAATAGTATCAACACTTAAAAAAAAGACAGGAAGGAAGGAAGAAAAGAAAAAAAGATCCCTGGCTGGTTTGGCTCGGCGGTTAGAGTGTCAGCCTGGGGACCAAAGGGTCACTGGTTTGATTAGGGTCCAGGGAACATACCTGGATTGTAGGTTCAATCCTCGGCCCTGGTTGGGGTCCTGCAGAAGGCAACGAATCGATGTGTTTCTCTCACCTCCCTCTACCTCCCTCTGTCTCTCTCTGTCTCTCTCTCTCTCTATCTCCCTTCCGTCCAATCTCTCTAAAAAAAAAAAAAAATTAATGGAAAAAATATCCTCGGTTGAGGATTCAGAAAAAAAGTAATAATAATAAAATAAATTTAAAAATTAGGACAAATTGAAGGGTTGAAAATGGCGGTGGAGTGAATGGAAGCTACACAGACGATCTCCCAGGACCAAACGGGAATTACAACTAAAATAAAGACAAATCGTCCGGAAAAAGCAACAGAAAAACAGTGGGAGAGGACCATACAACCAGGGACAATGAATGAGCCTGGTAGGATCTGCGGAGGCGCGTGAGGGTGGCGGGATGGGAGACCAAGGACAGCAGCGGCCTGAGCTGTGAGCAGGGGTGGCACCCGCCCTCGCGGTTAAGACCCCAAGCTGCTCCACAGCGCAGAGGGCCGGGACAGAGCACTAAATAACTACAGCCACTCACCTGGGGCTCCGGCAGAGGGAGGGCGGACTGGACTGGAATTCTGTGGGGACACCTGGGATTTGGAGGGCGCTCAGAGTTTGTGCTGAGCTGCGGCCACAAAAGACGGTGGTGGCCAGCCCACTCCTTCCCTGTTACACAGGGCAGCCAAGATTGCCCCTTCCCGGAGCTGTGGCAGCCCCTCCTTCAGAGATTCCCAGGTGAGGAAAAGAGGTAAAGAAATGCAAACTGAGGCTCATTAACAACCAGCATTGGCCCCACCCTCGAGAAATCCTCTTACACTGAAAACATCTGAGGGAGTTTCTCATTCAACTGAGATCCTAAGGCTTTTCAAATGACTGAGGCTAATAGCCTCCCTGCAAAAAGCTAGAGCATAACTGAACCTTTCCTGAGCTTGCAAATCTACACAGGAAAGTGAGACTTGACAGTGGTGTTGAAGGAGGGCCCTCCACGTTAATCCAAACCCAGTAAAGGGAGCCACAAATAGAAGGACACCAACACCCACAGGGAAAATTTGGCAGGCTCCAAAACCCACTGAGATAGCAAAATTGCTGAAACAAAGAAACAGATCCCAAATGAAAGAACAAGAGAACTCTACCGAAGATGAGATAAATGAAATGCAGTTAAGCAAATTATCAGAGGTAGAGTTCAGTGCCATGATCTTGAGGAAACTAAACAGCATGAGTAAGGATATCGACACCAAGAAAACCAACCAAGTGAAAAAAAAAGAATGACATAGCAGAAATAAAGAACACATTGGAAGCACTGACCAGCAGAGTAGAGGAAGCGGAGGACCGGATCAGTGAATTAGAAGACAGAGTAGAAAAAAATCAATCAATCAGAAAACCAAAAGGAAAAAACAATTAAAAAACAGGAAGATAGCTTAAGAGAAATGTGGGACAACTGGAAACGTAATAACATTCGCATCATAGGAGTCCCCGAAGAAGAAGAAAATGAACAAGGGTTAGAGAATATATTTGAAGAAATAGTGACAGAAAACTTTCCTAACCTGGTGAAGGAAGAAGGCATTCAAGTTCAAGAAGCACAGAGAGCCCCAAGTAAGAAGAACCCAAACAGGCCCACACCAAGACACATAATAATTAAAATGCCAAAAATTAAAGACAAAGAGAGAATCCTAAAGGCAGCAAGAGATAAGAAACAGGTTACCTACAAAGGAAACCCCATTAGGCTATCATCTCACTTCTCAACAGAAACACTACAGGCCAGAAGGGAATGGCATGAAGTAATCAAGGTCATGAAAAACAAGGATCTGAATCCAAGACTACTCTATCCAGCAAGGCTATCATTCAAAATAGAAGGTCAAATAAAGAGGTTCCCAGACAAAAAAAAAGGCTAAGGGAATATATTAGCACCAAACCAGCACTGCAAGAAATGTTAAAAAAAACTGCTGTAATTAGTAGAAGAAATAGAAAGAAAAATAGAACCACACTGTACAAAAATGGCAATAAATAAGTACATATCAATAATCACCTTAAATGTAAATGGACTGAATGCTCCGATAAAAAGACATAGAGTAGCTGACTGGATAAGACAGCATGATTCACATATATGTTGTTCACAAGAGACCCACCTCACAACAAAAGACTCACATAGGCTGAAAGTGAAGGGATGGAAAAAAATCTTCCAAGCAAATGGAAAGGAAAAAAAAGCTGCGGTAGCAATACTCATATCTGATAAAATAGATTTCAAATTGAAGACCATAACTAGAGACAAAGAAGGCCACTACATAATACTGAAAGGGTCTATCCAACAGGAAGATATAACCTTGGTAAAAATATATGCACCCAATATAGGAGCACCAAAATATATTAAAAATCTTCTGGAGGACTTCAAAGGAGAAATCGACCGCAAAACAATCAGAGCAGGAGACTTCAACAACCAGTGACATCACTGGATAGATCATCTAGACAAAAAATTAACAAGGAAACAGAAATTCTAAATGAAGTACAAGAGCAATTGGATTTAATAGATATATACAGAGAATTACACCCCAAAACTGCAGAATTCACATTCTTCTCAAGTGCACATGGGACATTCTCAAAGACAGACCATATGTTAGGGCACAAACTAAGTCTCTACAAGTTCAAGAAGATTGAAATCATATCAAGCATCTTTTCAGACCACAATGGCATGAAACTAGAAATCAATTGCAACAAGAACATGCAAAGACATATAAACACATGGAGGCTAAATAGCATGTTATTAAACAATGAATGGGTTACCGAGGAGATCAAGGAAGAAATTAAAAACTTCCTGGAAACCAATGAAAATGAACACACAACAATACAAAATCTATTGGATGCAGCGAAAGCAGTTCTGAGAGGGAAGTTCATAGCACTACAGGCCCACCTTAAGAAAGAAGAAAAATTTCTAATTGACTACCTAACCTCACAACTTAAAGAACTGGAAAGCAAACAAAAAGAAAGCCCTAGAGCAAGTAGAAGGAAGGAAATAGTAAAGATCAGAGCAGAAATAAACGACATGGAGACCAAAAAAACAATTCAAAGGATCAATAAAACAAAGAGGTGGTTTTTTGAAAAGATAAACAAGATTGATGGACCCTTAGCTAGACTCACCAAGAAACAAAGAGAGAGAACCCAAATACACAAAATCAGAAATGAAAGAGGAGATGTAACAACTGACACCACAGAAATACAAAGGATCGTTAACAAATACTATGAACATTTATATGGTAACAAATTCGACAATCTAAGCATAATGGACACATTTCTAGAAACACATAGTCTCCCAAAACTGAACCAGGAAGAGATAGAAAACTTGAACAGGCCAATAACAACGAAGGAAATTGAAGATGTAATCAAGACTCTCCCAGCAAACAAAAGCCCAGGCCCTGACGGCTTCACGGGGGAGTTTTACCGAACATTAAAAGAAGAACTAACACCCACTCTCCTCAAACTATTCCAAAAAATTCAAGAAGAAAGAAGACTTCCAAACTCGTTTTATGAAGCCAGCATAATTCTAATTCCAAAACCAGAAAAAGACACTACAAAGAAAGAAAACTACAGGCCAATATCCCTGATGAACATAGATGCCAAAATCCTAAACAAAATACTAGCAAATCGGATCCAGCAATACATCAAAAAATTATTCACCATGACCAAGTGGGATTCATCCCAGGGATGCAAGGCTGGTACAATATACACAAATCAATAAATGTGATACATCACATAAACAAAATGAAAGATAAAAACCATATGATCATATCAATAGATGCTGAAAAAGCATTTGACAAAATCCAGCACCCATTTCTGATAAAAACGCTCAGCAATTTGGGAATAGAGGGATCATATCTCAGTATTATAAAGGCCATATATGAAAGACATACAGCCAACATCATACTCAATGGACAAAAACTAAAAGCATTTCCCTTAAGAACAGGAACAAGACAAGGGTGCCCACTTTCACCACTCTTATTTAACATAGTACTGGAAGTCTTAGCCACAGCAATCAGACATGAAGAAAAAATAAAAGGGATCCAAATTGGAAAGGAGGAAGTGAAACTGTCATTATTCCCAGATGACATGATATTATACATAGAAAACCCTAAAGACTCCATCAAAAATCTACTGGTTTTCTAAATTCAAATCCAGTAATTTTGATCTTTCCAACTCGTATCGATCAGGAAGACCAACAACTTTAGACAATGACATGTTAAGAGTGGAAGTGGAAGCAAATCCATGTCAGACAATCGAAGCACTGTCAAACACTCTCAACCAACCTTGGTCGACCATCCAAGAACATTTGCAGCAGATTGGTAAAGTAAACAGAGCAGGTGTTTGGGTCCCACATAATCTGTCCGAAGAAAATGAAGCTAACCAGTCCACCACATGCAACTTACTGCTTCAGCGGCACAATATAGAAGCATTTTTTGATTGATTGATTACTGGAGATGAAAAATGGGTCCTCTATGATAATCCAAAATGCAAAAGGCAGTGGCTCTCTCTGAATGAATCACCACAAAGTACAGCTAAGCCAGGTTTACACCCCAAAAAGGCACTTTTGTGTGTTCGGTGGAGTATTCACGGGGTCGTTCATTTTGAAGTGCTGAAACCTGGACAAACTGAATGCAGACCTTTACTGTGAACAACAGGATCGAGTAAATCAATCTTTAATTGAAAAGTGCCCAGCAATTGTCACCAGAAAAGGCGTTATTCTGCAACATGATAATGCAAGACCGCACTGCGCAAGACGAACCTAAAATTAATGAACTGGGAGGTATTGCCTCACCCACCATATTCGTCCGATATTGCGCCACCAGATTTCCATTTATTCCGATTGCTACAACATTTTCTAAGTGGCAAAAAAATTGAAAATCTGGATGATGTCCAAAATGCCATCTCCAGATATTTTGCTCAAAAACCAATTGATTTTTATCGATCCGGCACTGAAAATTTGCACACTAGAAGGCAAAAGGTTGTTGATAATGAGGGTGATTACATCATTGATTAAAAATAAAAACTTGTTAAAAATTTATCTGTTTGAACTAATGTCATAAAAACATGACATTACTTTCAGGTCCCCCTAATACATTGCATATTATCTCTGTATGAATCAAGTCACATTTCTGAACCCTTAATTATTACAGAAAGTGAATTTGAGACTGTATTATGGTTACAGTTGAACAAGCTCAATCAGGAAGAAATGGGGGTAATAAATACTTGATTAACTGGTTTAACTATTTTTAAGTGTTCATATTAAAAAGCTTAGACATCCTGCCCTGGCCAGTTTGGCTCAGCGGTTAGAGTGTTGGCCCAGAGACCAAAGAGTCAAGGGTTCGATTCCGGTCAAGGGCACGTACCTCGGTTGCGGTTTGGTTCCCTGGCCCTGGTCAGGGTCCTGCGGAAGCCAACCAATCGATGTGTCTCTCGCACATCGATCCCTCTCCCTCTCACATAGATCCTTCTCCCTCCTTCTATGTGAAGATAAATAGAAAAATATCCTCAGGTGAGGATTTTAAAAAATTGAATAAATAACTAAATAAATAAATAAATAAATAAATAAATAAATAAATAAATAAATAAATAAATAGCTTAGACATCCTTATTCATGTCCAAGTCTATGCCCAAAGTAACTTTCCAAATCTCTTACCCTCATTGCATTCTACTGTATTCTTTCCCCAAGTCCAACACATAACACAATGCCTATCAAAACATAGAAAATCAATAAATATTTAATGAATGAGATCTACTTTTCTCTAATACAATTGAAGCTCTTAAGGAAAAGAGAAAATGACAAAGAAATAAAAAAAAATTGACACGAACTTCAGATAGTTATTTTTTAATTAAAATTGCAGATGGCCTGGCCAGTGTGGCTCAGTGGTTGAGTGTTGACCCAGGCACCAAGAGGTCGCTGGTTCGATTCCTAGTCAGGGTACATGCCCAGGTTGTGGGCCAAACCCCCAGTGAGGGGCATGCAGGAGGCAGCCAATCAATGTTCTCTCTCATCGATGTTTCTATCTCTCTCTCCCTCTCCCTTCCTCTCTCTCTAAAAATAAAGCAAAAAAGTTAAAAAAAAAAATTGCAGATGAAGAACATATAAATTGTCAATGTTCATGTAATAGAATACAATCTAAAAGCTACATTCCATACTATGGATGAATCTCACAAACACTATTTTGAGTGACAGAAGCCAGTCAGAAGGAATATATGTTAAATGATTTCATTAATATCAAATCCAAGAACAGACAAAACTAATCTATTCTATTAGAAATCAGGATAATGGTTAACCTTGAAAGAGGGTATACAAGAGAGACTTTGGGAATGTTAATAATATTCTGTTTCTTGATCTTTCAACTGGTTACCAAAGATCAGTTCAGTCTTGAAATACCATAATGTTTGCACTTCTCCAATTTAAAAAAAATTTTTAATAGACTAGAAATACTTATTATTTCTGTGTTGTGAAGAAAATGTTAAGCCTAAGAATGCATCTAAAAGCCTAAAGGGACCTAGTTGGATTTCTCAGTTGGCTGAAGTGTCACCCAGGGCACCAAAAGGTTGCAGGTTCGATTCCTGGTCAGAGCACATAACTAGGTTGTGGGTTAGGACATGCATCCCTGGTCAGCACATGTATGAGAGGCAACTTATCAAGGTTTCCCTCTCACATGGGTGTTTCTCTCTCTTTCTCTCTTTATCTCTCTCTCTCTCTCTCTCTCTCTCTCTCTCTCCCTTCCTCTTTCTCTAAAAATCAATGAAAAACATATCCTTGGATGAGGATTAAACAATAAATAAATATGCCCTGGCCAGTTTTGCTCAGTGGTTAGAGCATCCACCTGTGAACCAAAGGGTCACAAGTTCAATTCCCAGTCAAGGGCACACACCTGGGTTGCAGGTTCGATTCCCGGCCCCAGTTGGTGTTGTGCAGAGACCAATTGAAGTGTCTCTCTCACAGTGATGTTCCTCTCTCTCTCTCTCGCATTCTCCCTCTCCCTTTCACTCTATCTAAAAATCAATTGAAAAATATCCTTGGGTGATAGATAGATGGATAGATAGATAAATGCCTAAAGGCATTAATTACCCATTGTAGAAATTTTTAATATAACTCTGCTAGAGATAACAAGGTTATGATACTTTATTGCCCTTAAACCAACCCTTCACCACCCTTATTAAAACATTCTTTTTTTAAAAGAGGTAAGTTAAAATTTAAATTAATTGCTCAATATTTCCCTCATCAAATATCATTGATCACTGTATCTTTCCCACCATAATCCTACACATTTCAATCCTGTTCTAAGGGGCTAAAAAACTAAATGTTAGCCCTGGCCAGTTTGGCTCAGCAGTTAGAGCGACAGCCTGCAGACCAGGGAGACCTGGGTTCAGATCCCGCTAAGGGCACCTACCTCGGTTGCAGTTTGTCCCCAGCCCCAGTTGGGGTAGTGTGGGTGGCAGCCAGTCGATGTGTCTCTCTCACGTTGATGTTTCTCTCTCTCTCTCTCTCTTCCTCCCTCTCTCCCTCCCACTCTATCTGAAGATAAATGCAAAAATGTCCTCGGGTGAGGATAAAAAAAAAAAAAAACTAAATGTTAACCTAATATAAAACAATAAGAAAAATTTTTATGTTAAAAGTTTGCTTTTATATGTTTTGAAATTATGTAATACAGAATGAAAGAAAATATTTTGGGGGAAAAAATCCTAAGAAACTGGAATTTATTAATAATTTGCTCATTGAGGCTAAAATAGAAACATTCAAATGAAAAATAACTTGTTTTCAATGTTACTTAAACCACATATTTATTAGCAAACCTAATTAAAGTAAATTGTAATTAGTTTGACATTTCATACACAATTAAACATTAAAATTAAAAATATTTTTAAACAAAAACTATAGATAACTTTGCTGATTTACAATGCTAACTCTAACATACCAACTAAATTTTTTTTCAAAGTGTTATAACATATCTTTGTTTCAAAAGCTGTGGTCTGTGGTAAATATGCTCTTCTCATTACTGAATGAAATACATATACAGCATCATATATGTGTTTTAAGAAACTGGAATGTGAATTTTAAAAATCCAAATGAAAGCAGCTTGTATAATTTGAGGAAAGGAAAGATCATGAATGGGAATAGAGCTGACATTTAATGACATAACCAGGGTGCCTTACTAAAAATAACCTCACTCACTGCATGAGTTAAATAAAACTCTCAGTTCTCGTATAATTTTAATTTCATTCAAGTACTATTTGATGTATTTTATCTAGTATTTTATTCACTTCATTTAACTAAGATATATCTCAATTTATTAAGGTTTGTATTTATTAATTTCAATTTAGAGTTGCTAACAATAAATTACTTATAGTTTACTTTCTATTTATTCAGAAAAACAATTTAAAGAAATTATTTCAAAGCAATAAACTTCTGTAAAGCATAGCAAAAATATCACTGAAATAATGAGAAGTGGTCTTAACTACAAAAAAAGCAAATCATATCCAAATAAATATTTGCATTCTGTGATCTCATGCTTTTAGTATTAAACTGGAATATTTTATTTGAGATGTCAGCAGACATATTTTATTCACATCTGACAATATTTATAGTAAGCCCTATATATCCTTAAAATAAATCTTGCCTATTTAAATATTCAATGTTTTTCATATAAAGGCTTTAATTCATTTTGGAAATTTCGGCTTTTTATTTTTAAAAGTTGCTAAGCATTTTCTATAGTAAACTGCACTGTGTTTCTAATAAAATTTCAGTGTTATGAATAAGAAATCAGCACGTAACTCAGAAAACAGTATTCACAAATATCTATTAAAGTTGATATTGACATATCAACTGGGACCTATCACTCAGTATTTCTTAATAAAACAGAATATAAAACTTAACTCAAATGCAACACGCTATGTATACACAAATAAAAAGTTTAAAAGTGAATCTCTAAACAACATAATAAATGGTATATGAAGAATATGAATGATTAAGCACAAAATTTATACTGATCAAGTGAAAATAAGAACATCATTTAATAATGCTTTCATTTTATAGAAGAACTGATTCTAAAACTTAACTGAAATTTCTGTATTTTAAAATTTCTGGAGCAATAGTAAATTTCTTTGAAAATGTTAGCATTTACTTGACAAATTTCATTCTAAAAGTTATATATTATTGAAAAAACAGTATCAGTAAATGAAGTACTTCAGATAGAAAAACTATTTTCAGAAA
Organism: Tadarida brasiliensis; assembly: GCA_030848825.1. NCBI lineage: Eukaryota > Metazoa > Chordata > Mammalia > Chiroptera > Molossidae > Tadarida > Tadarida brasiliensis. The sequence continues at coordinate 39,986,532 of CM061272.1, read as the reverse complement.
GTTATGTTGCTTTTCAAAATAACTAATTGAAAATCATCCTGTAAAACTAAGCTTATTAATTAGGATGAGAAAGCAAACATAATCTCAATTTTAAAATGTAGAAATATTTCACTAGAATATAATTTCATATATTTAGACCTTAGTTCATATATTTAAACAATTATTTCTTCAATATATTAAAAGTATTGCTTTCAACTAAAAAAAAAAAGGTTATGATTAATAACTATTGGCTTTCTTTCTATGCCTCTTTGAATTTAGAGAAATATGACCTCCAAATAAAGTAACCCAATACTAAATGATAAGGGCTAAAATCAATTTCTTCCTCTTGCAGTTCCTATTAAATTATAAAGCAGCAACATTTTACAATAGCTCCAACAACCCCAACAATAGTTATCCCTACCACAAAAGATATTATAACCTAATACATTTAAGATATTAAAGAGATTTTTAGTGTCTTAGTAAAAGGCAGTATAAATTTAGATATTTTCCTTAAGTTTTGTATAAAACCAACACACTGACATAAAACAGATACAACTGGTTTTTTTCCCCTCCTAAGATAATAAACAAAAGTTACCATAAACCACATTTTTTTAACATAATACTTACCAACATGTGGGTAGTTTCAGAAGTTTGCCATAAAGAGCAGTGCTGAAAGAAGGAATAATTGGTACAGGTAAGCAGTAAGATCCCCTACAATCCAAAGATGTCAGTCCTGCCTGGAAACCAAATATCTGAAACAAAAAGAAAAGGTCCAAATGTTCACAGAGACAAAGTTTTAATAAGCACAGGATGAAATACGTCAGTTTCAATTTGCTCTACAACAGCTGCACACTAAATATGTTCCAATGTCTTTTTCCACTTCCCAAACATCAACATTTTCTTCTATTCAATTTGACATTAAGTCAGAATTTAAAAATTTAAATATACAGTATTTCTTTCACATCCCTGATCTTTTTTCACTAATTTTAAGTTTGACATTTTATTTCTATACATAATTCTCATTTAGTGTTTTATTATTATCTGCTAAAATGCACATATTTTATATTAATATAAACAACTGACTACCTTGTGCACATTGTAGATATTAACTTTAATAAATTACTAACAATATAATTTTGTGCCTAAAAGAACATGAACTACATCAAGAACAATCTTAATAGTGTATTTTGCCTTCAACTTACACTATTTACAAAGCAAAAAGAATATCCAAATATATCCTAAAATGTTGTATCTTTCCCTTTTGTGTATGAAAATAATTGTTGGGCTAAGATTTTTCACCCAGGCTATTTGGAACATAAATTGCTCTTCTTATGTTAATATTTAAAACAAGCAAATCACACTCAAAAATTTTATAAGTATTCCCTATATTTTCTGAACACTATATTTGCCTTAATGGGAAAACCAACATAATATCACATTTTACATAAAACACTACCGAGAACTAAATATGATATTTCTGCTCCAATTATTTCCAATCAGGTAAAAGATAAACATCTCAAACAGGAAATACTGACACACAGGGATACAAAACAAAGAGTTACTGTTTTTCAATAAGATGCAAAAGCAGCTTAACCCTAACATTTATCTTTCATTATTACTTTTTATTCCTTGGGTTTATAAAGCATGAACTTTCCTATCTCTAGGATTAACAATAAATACTAAGTTCTATAGTAAAACATGTTTAGAAATTCTCCACAAATAATTTTCAAAATAAAATACTTTCATGTAATGAACATAAACCAATGATCAATTTCTTAAAAAGTACTAAGCTACTTCCAAATGGTTTCAAAAAGCTATTATTCCCTTATCCTTCATCAAACTTACAATGTCAAATCCTTTCCTCTAAAATCAGTTTTCAGGGAAAATAATAAATTTTTGGAAATAAGACATTAGAATTACATAGTTTCAGAGAAACCTGCATTTTAAAGGACCTACCTACCTATCTAATTTCCTATCAAGGAAAATGAAATGAAAGTGACACACCTATTAATTCCTCTCTAAGTTCCACTATTAAGATAAGTGGCAAAAAATAGAGAATTGAGAAAAAAAAATGTTTCTAACACTTAAATGATCAACTTTAAAAATTAAGTTATTTCACCTTCATTCCTTTTGAAGACTTATTCTGAGAAACACTGTATACAAAGAGCTTCTGGGCACTGTGCAATTTCAGCATTTCATATTTCCTCTGAAAAGTCCATTATTTAAAGAATTCTGAAAATTATCATTATTAATACCTAATACAAAACATGATTATTAAAAAATGCCCAACCTCCAAATATTTCTAAAGTGTGCCTAAGGATAATATTTCATCACATTAGATTATCTATATCCAGCTAAGAACTCTCTCAAGCTACTTCCTCATATTCTATAAAATGCCCCAACAGTATAATCACAGACACTATTATTAATTGTACTCAGATGGAAACTGGGTGTAGAGGAGATCCCCTGCTGGCTATTTGCAGAACTGCAAAGAACTTTGGAGAAACTACATATTTTTCTGTAATTTTTTGGAAGATTTACTAAATTTACATGTTGTCCAGAGATGCTTCTAAAGGAATATTCAAACAAGTATAGATTATAATGAAAGAGGGCCTATCTACCACATCAAAAATAATTATTTCAATATAACCAATTTTCAACTCTTTCCTTTAAATTACAGCAATAAGATAAATAGATTTACAATAGTAATATAACCTAATAACTTGTAACAACCCTTAATCAACATTACAAACACTTCATCTAGAAAAAGGAAAACCAGCACAGTATGAATTGAGTCTGCTTTCACCAAGAATAGTTCATATATTCAGAAATGGAATAAAAGTATTGAACACTGCAAACTAATAGTCTGAAGCAGTTAAGATCGTATGAAGCAATAAGTTTAAATACTAATAGAAATTTTAGCTGAAGGAAATATCAACTTGAATAAGATGATTTACACATCACATTAAATGAAAAATTAAACATACAGTGCCATATTTTTTTCAAATCCAAGAAAAATAAAAATAAATACATGATATATAACACTTTCAAACAAATATTCTTGAATTAGCATCTCATATAGAAAAAAAAGCAGAATTAAAAACAAAACAATTCATTTCTAATAATTAGTTTTTAATAAATTTAGATGCTAACTTAGGATTTGCAATGGTAAAAAGAAAAACTATAAAAAGCACACATAACTGTAAGTGACAATGAAAACACATAATAATGATGTAAAACAAATCATTTTTATGTTGTCGTCATTACAATAAACTCAGTATAACAGTATAACCAGTATCCTAAAGATTTGTCCCTTTTGTTAAAGGGACAAAAGAAAAAACTCCAGCACTGCTTCCATGTCAAAAGTTAATCTGTACATACATAATAATATAATGGAATATATAAAAAGTGAAAAAAATTATTATAACTAGAAATCTATAGCATAAGAATGAACAGTTTAGAAAGAAAAAGCCTTTAGGAGAGAAGAATGGAAACAGACCTAGTTTATTAAAAATTAGAACTTTGGAGCTAGAACTGCTTAGATATTATTTAACTAAATCACCTCATTTCACATATATGAAAAAATGAAGTCTAAAAAAGAATAAAGGACTTCTGTAAAATTACATATTGCTAGAACAGTTATATAATGATTCATTTGATTTAGCTCATCTATTAGCTCACAATTTCACTCTGCCTTGCTATCTCCCTTCATTTCCTCCCTCCCCTCTCCAAAAAAGCATGATTCATTCTCCACTTATTTTTAAAGAAAAAAACAACCTTTCTCACCACAACCTCTCCTCCAACCATCAGTAAAATTCTATTTCTCACCTTTAACCAGCAAATTTCTTCAAAGAGTCCCCTAGAGAATGCTTCATGTGTTTTTTTTTCATTGCCTACTCATTCCTTAAACACTCTAAATCTAATTGCTGTTCTGTATCCACTGTAACAAAAAGAAATTCTGGACTAAAACTGATATTTATGTTCTTTTCTTATGGAAAGTATTTTCTCTTGAAGTTGGTTTTTGTTTTGTTTTGTTTTGTTTTTCCACCAACAATTTAAGTGAGGAAACAATAAATAATAGCTGACTTGCCCTGGCCGGTTTGGCTCAGGGGTTAGAGCGTCAACCTGCGGAACAAGGAGCTCCGGGTTCAATTCCGGCCAAGGGCACGTACCTCGGTTGCAGTTCGTCCCCGGCCCCAGGTAGGGTCATGCATGTGGCAACCAATCAATGTGTCTCTCTCACACAGATGTTTCTCTTTCCCTCTCGCTCTCTCTCTCCCTTCCACTCTGCCTGAAGATAAATGTAAAAATATCCTTGGGTGAGGATTAAAAATAATAAGAACAATAATAATAGCTGACTTTTCCATCACCCAGAATTTTAAAAAAATATAAACGCTGTCATTCTATCACCCATAACATTAAAGAAATAAAATGCTTCGAAATACAGGGTGGGCAAAAGTGTGTTTACAGTAGTCTGTATGGAAAATAATATAATAATTAATAAATAACAATACAAGAATAAACTGTTTCACACGTTCACAACTGTAAACCTCCTTTTGCCCCAATCTGTATATAAGTAATAATTACAACTCAACAGTAAAAAGACAAATAACTCAATTTTAAAATGGGCAAAAGATCTTGCCCTGGCCGGTTTGCTCAACGGTTAGTGTAAGCCCTTGGACCAAAGAGTCATGAGTTCGATTCCAGTCAAGGGCATGTACCTCAGATGCAGTTTGGTCCCCGACCCTGGTTAGGGTTGTGCAGGAGGCAACCAGTCCATGTGTCTCTCTCACATCAATGTTTCTCTCTCTCTCCCTCTCTCTCTTCCCCTCTCCGCCCGCCCACTCTATCTGAAGATAAACGGAAAAATATTCTCAGGTGAGGATTAAAAAAAAAAAAGAGAAAAAAGATCTTAATAGATATTTTCCAAAGAAGATATGCAAGTAGCCAATAAGCAAATAAAAATAATGCTCAACATCAGTCATTATGGAAACATGAATCAAAACCACAAGATAACACTTCACAACCACTAAGATAACTAAAATTAAAAGGACAGACAATGAATAACAAGGTTAGTGCAGATGTGGAGAAAAATAGGAATACTCATTCACTGTTAGTGGAATAGTAAAACAATATGACAATCTCCTTGGGAAAAAAAATGGCAGTCCCTAAAAATGTTAAAAAATGACCAGGCAACTTCATAACTAGGTATACACCCAAGAAATTAAAAACTTGTGTTCATGTTTCAGGCTCCATACGCCAAGAGGGGTTCGAAGGTGGCAACTGTGGGAGGAGGCAGCTGCAGGAGGCTAAGGAGCTCAAGCCTGGTCCAATTCTGCATTGGAGGCCACAAGCCCTGATCCTGCAGCACATGGAGAGGCAAGAACAGTCGGATGGGCCACTGAGCCAGAATCGGGGACCATGCAGAGCTCCCTGAAGCTAAAATCAGGATGTTCCACTTTCTAAGGGACATGGAGCCTGAGGATGCCATTTTCCTGATGGACTCCTTTGCTATTCACCATCAGCATATGAAATGAATGTTGTCAGGTAGCTTTGGATATAGCCCCTTCCCTCAGCATTACAGATGGCAACATGCCAGGGAGCAAGCCTGCCAGCTACAGGATACAAGCTGGGACTTTCTCGCCCTTTGGAATACTGGAAATGTCGGGTGGCTTCAGGGACAAGTTTGGGATGATGAACGACGTGATTGGGAACATGGAACACATGACTGCTGAAGGCAACTCCCAGACCTTTTTATCCTCCACTGTCATCTCCTACTCCAATATAGGTGATGGCACCCCCAAGGTCTACCAAGAGACAACAGAGATGCACTTGGCACCAGCCTGGATCCAGGAGACTCTGAGGACCGTATGGCAGTTGGACAGTAGACTAGAGCAGAAGTCCATTGGGCATCACATCCAATACCAGCTCACATCCTCCAGCACTCCTGAAACCATAGTATAGGGGACCAGGAGGAGCAGCAGGGCTAAGTCAACCTGAATGAAAGTGAGGTTGCATTTGATGATGAATGGCAGAGGGAAACATCCAGATTTCTGCAACAGCACCCTCTGGAATTTCAATGGTATGAGACTTCAGGGGGTGGGAATGGAAGGGCTGAGGGGCCTGCCCACCTGGTTATACAGGGCCTAAGGACTCCCCCTCGACAGTCCTGCTGCTATGCCTGGTGAGGGCCCAGGGCCCTCAGCCTCTTATGCAGGCTGAGAGGCTGAGAAATCATTCCCCGAAATAACTCCCACTCCCATTTTAAGATTAAACGGCAAGCTGGCCCCCACCTCTTCCTGAGGGTCTCAGGGAGAACTTTTCACTGCCCCCTTTACCTATTTTCCTTTCTTTAATCCCCTAACCACAAAGACTCCACATCTCCTGTGTACATTAACTTGATTTTTCATTTTGCTGCTCCATCTTTGAACCTCCTCACCTTCCCCATTCTATCCCTGCCACACATTGAAGGCTTTTGGGAGGAGCTCTGGGTTTGGATATTTTTGTCAACCTCCTCCTCAGATACCCTGCTGCAGGGGCCAAAACTCTCATATCCAGCACTGTGTGTGAAGAGTGGAGAGGGCTGGTTCCCCACCCTTTCCCCTTCCCACCCCCAACACATCACAAAAAGCTTCTCTAGGTCCTTCTCTGCCTTTATTTTTTTCATTTGTGCAACTTGTAACTAGGTGTTTATGGAATAAAAAAGAATGGAAGAAAGAAAGAAAACCTGTGTTCACACAAAAACCTATATACGCCCTGGCCGGTTTGGCTCAGAGGTTAGAGCGTCAACCTGCGGTCCAGAGAGACCCGGGTTCGGTTCCTGCTAAGGGCATGTACCTCGCTCGGTTGCAGTTTGTCCCTGGCCCTGGTTGGTCGTGCGGGTGGCAGCCACTCGATGTGTCCCTTTCACGTCGATGTTTCTCTCTCTCTCTTCCTCTCTCTCCCTCCCACTCTATCTGGAAAAAAAAAAAAAAAAAAAAAAACCTATATACGAGCCCTGGCCAGTTTGGCTCAGTGGTTAAAGCGTCGGCCCGCAGACCAGAGAGTCCCAGGTTCAGTTCTGCTAAGGGCACGTACCTCGGTTGCAGTTTGTTCCCCGGCCTCGGTTGGGGTTGTGTGGGTGGCAGCCTGTCAATGTGTCTCTCTCACATCGATGTTTCTCTCTCTCTCTTCCTCCTTCTCTCCCTTCCACTCTATCTGAAGATAAATGCAAAAATGTCCTCAAGTGAGGATTACAAAAACGAAAAAAAACCTATACACGAATGTTCATAGCTATATTATTCATAATAGCCAAAAAGTGGAAACAATACAAATGCCATCAACAGATAAACAAAATATAATATATCCATACAATGTAATATTATTATTCAGCCATAAAAAAGGAATAATGTTATACATGGTATAATATGGTAATCCTTGAAAACATTATGTTAAGTTTTAAAAAAAAGTCACAAAAGACCTCCTATTGAATGATTCCACTAATACGAAATGTCCAGTATAGGCCACTACATAGAGATAAAAAGTAGATTAATGGTTACAAGTGGCAGGAAGGCAAGAATAAGTGGGAAATTAATGCTAATGGGTAGAGGGCTTCTTTTTCAGGTAAAGTTCTAGAATTAGTATAGTAGATGGTGGTGGTGATTGTATTAACTCCGTGAAAACTCTAACTCATTTTAATACTATAATAGTGAAAATTAAACTTTGAAAACTTCCTCAAAAGTTATATATAGTAATCATCCCAAGTAACATGAATTGCTAATAAACTATATAAAAAAATGAATACTTTTTGAGTCAGTTCCAACTAGTCATGTAAACTACCTCTACCAAATCCTGAAATTTTTAAAATGTACTAGATCACTGAAGAAGCATCAAAAATGCAATGAAATATTCAAGACTAAAGGCTTTTTAAAGTATTCAATATTCATATTAGTAATCAAAAGTTTTTCTATAAATATTATACTATTCCCACTATGTCCACACCTTGCTTCCTGGTGCATTTATTTAACTTATCCATTATACGGACCGTCAAATTAACTAAATATAAAAGACAACTAGACAGCATATGTAGCAAAAGACCTTTTCCCAAAACATAACTTTATGTAAACTAAATTATAACTAACTTTTACATTACCCTGTAAATTTAATTGGGATTTTAACATATTAACAATAGTAGTAATAAAAAGTATTCCAATAACTTTTATGTCAGTGTGGATGATAACTACATCGGTGACCAACAGCTCTGATGACCATTTTCTTTGAGGATAGGGCATGTCTTACTCATTTTTTAAAATATATTTTATTGATGTTTTAGAGAAAGAAGAAAGGAGAGAGAGATAGAGAAACATCAATCAGCTGCATTCTGCACGCCCCCTACTGGGAATGGAGCCTGCAACCCCGGCATGTGCTCTGACCTGGAATCAAACTAAGGCCTCTCAATCCATTGGACAACGCTCAATCCACTAAGCCACACCGGCTGGGCATCTTATTCATTTTTAATGCTAAGTGTCTTCAATATAATAGAAAGAACTTAATATTTACCAAATTAATGAATCCTATATAAGTAGAATACCTTAGAAAGAATAGTGAATTGCCTAAACTTAGACCTGTCTCAACAAAACAAAGCAAATGTTCTTAACATTATAATCTGGTATTCAAATTGTACCAATATTTTACAAAATCATACACCCCAGTGTATTAATTGTGGTAATTAGTTTAAAAAGCACAAATATATATCTAGCTTTCAAAAATACTTTCTGCTATTCTCTGCATGACATAAAGCAGTAATAAATCATAATAATAATGACCCCCAAAGAATCACACTGCAACACGATATTGTGGCTCCTCCATCAAGGGAGTGGAGCGTCCTCCATCCTTTAAGAGGGCTTTGCACAGAGAGCTAGGAAAACATGTTCTTCTGCTCTATATGGTTTAAAAACAGTCAAATTTTGACATCTTAAATATACTGATGGTTATCTAAAACTGATATCTTTTTTTAAAATTTTTTTTTCTTTATTGATTTTAGTGAGAGAGGAAGGGAGAGGGAGAGAGAGATAGAAACATAGATGAGAGAGAACATCAATTGGCTGCCTCCTGTATGCCCTCCCCCTACTCGGGATTGGGCTTACAACCTGGGCATGTGCCCTGACCAGGAATTGAACTGGCGACCTCTTGGTGCATGGGTCGACGCTCAACCACTGAGCCACACCAACCAGGCTAAAACTGATATCTTTAAATTGGTTTCTTTTTAATTTACAAATATACAAATATTTAAGAATTTTAAAATATCAAACAATAAACATGAACCAATAGTCAGGAGTCTATTTTTGGAGTCCTCTAATTTTTTAGTACTTTTCATAAAAATTAGTACATTTTTAACACCTGTTCTTTTTTTTCACTTTTTTATTTTTCTAATTTATTTTCTAATTACAGTTTTACAATATTATATTAGTTTCAAGTATACAACATAGTGATTAGACATTTAAATACCTTATCAAGTGATTACCCCAATAAGCTAGTACTCATCTGACACCATACATAGTTATTATAACATTACTGACTATATTCCTTACGTTGTACTTTACATGCCCATGACTATTTTTATAACTGGTAATTTGTACTTCTTAATCCCTTTCACCTTTTTCACCCATTCCCCCAGCTGCCCTTCCTATCTAGTGACCATCACTTTGTTATCTGTATCTATATGTTTGTTTGTTTTGTTCAAAAAGATATATGCACCCCTACATTCATTGCAACTTTTACAATAACCAATATATAGAAGCAACCTAAGTGTTCATAGGTAAGACAAATGAATAAAGATGTGCTACATATGGAGTGGGCAAAAGTTGTTTTACAGTTGTAATACAAATAAATAATACAATAATTAATAAATAATACAAGAATTAACTCTATTTCAGTTACAACTGTAAACCTACTTTTGCCAAACCCCAGTATATACAATGGAAGATTACTCAACCATAAAAATGAAGTCTTGCCATTTGTGACAACTGGACGGACCCAGAGGATATTATGCTAAGTTCAGTACTTACTCTTGAATTCAACTTTGTATAGTTTCCTTTAGACCATAAAACAGAATTTAATTACAAACATGCTATCTCTACTTAGACTATATATCTGTGTTTGCTTCGCAAAAACACTTACTAATCAACATCTGAGTTTATCTTTTTGTATTATTTATATTTATAATGGGATATATTACTTATTTACAACAACAAAATAAGAGCTGAGCGAAGCATCCAATAATTAACTTTACATAACTTGATTTAAAGTAATCAAAAAGTGTTCCTTCCGCATCAAGAAATTAATATGAATTCAATAAGAGGAAGTTGACGAAAAAATAAATGTTAAACTATCCTTATAAAACATTCTCACATAAATATTCCCCTCAAAGAAATCATACGTCTTTTTTTTTATCCTCACCCGAGGACATTTTTGCATTTATCTTCAGATAGAGTGAGAGGGAGAGAGGGGGAAGAGAGAGATAGAGAAACATCAACCTGAGAGAGACACATCGACTGGTTGCCACCCACATGACCCCAACCAGGGCGGGGACAAACTGCAACCGAGGTACGTGCCCTCAGTGGGAACCGAACTCAGACTCTCTGGTCCACAGGCCTACGCTCTAACCGCTGAGCCAAACCGGCCAGGGCAAAATCATAAGTCTTTTAAAAACACCATTATAAATTAAATGCTTTTTCACACTGCTTATAAATATCATCAATGATACATAAAATCTTCAAAAATTATAATTATCATATAAACATTAAAGCAGTAATCTCAAATAATTGAAGAAATATCTTTGAAATAGGTACATTTTTATTTTTATGCTTTTTCATTATATTGACCAATTAATATATCTGTAATATCTTATTTAAATTTCATTTATGGGGTTCTAATTCTGTGAAATTACAACTTAAAAAAAGAGAGAGAGATTTATTTAATTGTCCCAAACCCACCAGATACTAATAAAGAAGAAAATTCACTTTTCATACCTTAAGGTAGCAGTGTGCATAGCAATAATGAAGCAGATTATCAGAAGGCTGAGTAAGGCTGCTGACCACATGCACCAAATGTTCAGCATACATCGGCACAGAATGTTCCAGACTAATTTTATCCACCAATATCTGAATAGACGGCAAAGGCCGAAGAGATTGGAAGCTTGTAGTATTCATGAAGTTACTTGAGTTCTGCAAAATAATAGTGTTCACTTTATATTTCAGGAGAACAGTGACTAATGTCCAATGTCCTCTATATAAGCTTCAGACTAGCATTTTTCAGTGATTATCAAACCAATCTAGAAATGACACCTTTCTATGGGACTCTCTTATCAAAACCAATTACAAAACCTTCTACATATTTTAAGTATGTTCCAGATTTCAAAAAATGCACCTTTACTGCAAAATTATTACTGCCCTTTTAACTAAAACCTTTTATTTTTTCTGTCAACTGTAATAGTGCCATTATATGTGCCTCAGTACATTTCGTAAGCCTAATCATTCAAAAAATTTCCTAGATATCCCAGAGCCAGTTACCTTTTATTTTCTTTCCCTTTATTCACATTTAGATAACTAACAAACTAAGTGGAGCCTTGGCCAATTTGGCTCAGGGGTTGGAGCGTCGGCCTGTGGACCAAAGGGTCTCGGGTTCAATTCCCTATCAACAAGGCACCCCACCATGTATGTTGCATGTTGACCCTCTGGTTTCAGGGTTAGCCTCAAAGGGGAATGGCAAACTGCCACCAATATTGATTTGCTTTTGCTGTTTCTGTAAGTAACAAACTATCTGTATATCTGGGCTTGTTGCTTCTTTACTGCCTGAATCCGCCGGCACTTGAAAAATATATATAGTATATGACCTGACTTCTAGACTCATGCTATTCAAGAGTTCCTTATACAGCCTTAGTTTGAGGTTATTTTATTCAAATATATAAAAATTACTCTCTGAGAAAAAACAATCACAGTTACATTGCTTTAACTTCATCATGGAAAATTATATAAGCAAATATTCTTTTACTTAATCGCCTTCCTCTTATAATATCACATGGCCAACAAATATGCATCTATAGAAAAACAAGTAGTAAATCACAAAATATACCTTTTCTCCCATAATGACAGGTAGCAAATGATCCAGCAAGTTGAATTCAGCCATGAAAATTGTGCAGGTACATTTGAGGAGAGTAATACTTGTATGTCGGGTAGGAATATATTCCTCCAAAGATGCCACTTCTTCTGAATTCAGTATTGCTTCATTTTCATCCTTAATATCTAAAATGAAATAATAAAAAATTCATTAAAAATTATTTTTTACATAATTAATTTTCTTAAATAATTGAAAAATTAACTGGCTACCCAAATTTTAAGATCAAATTCTATTTTTTCTTTTCAACAATAAAGCAATTGTTAAATAATGTGTTACCTTTAATAAATACAAATTAAATTACTCTAGAATGTAAAAGTATGTCTTTGCTATATAAAACTTTACATTTTTCATTTAAAATATTTTTTAATATTTTAAAGAAATTCCCAATCTCTTTTGTTAAAAGGATAACAGCTTATATTCATAAAAACACAATTAAGACCTTATAAAAGCCACAGACTAGGAGAAAATATTTGCCATAGATAGATACATAAATAGACATAAAAATCTACGCAAAGGACTTATATCCACAGCATATAAAAAAATATATTTTAAAGCCCCTAAAAATCAATAATAAACAAACAATTCAATAGAAAAATGGCCTGAAAACCCCTTGAACAAGCAAAAAACAATATATCCAACTGGCCAAAAATCCCTCAAAAGCTAGTTAACATCATCAGGCATCATGTAACTGCAAATAAACTCACAATGTGATAGAACTAGAGATCTACTGCAAAAAAATTAATACAACAAAGAGCTGGTTCTTTGAAAAGATTACTAAAATTGACAAACCCCTGGTTAGACTCACTAAGGAAAAAAGAGAAAACACTCATATAAACAACACCAGAAATGAGAGAGGATAATTTACCACAGTCATGACAGAAATATAAAGGATCATACTGGAATACTTTGAAATACTATATGCCACCAAATTCAATTTCTAGAAGAAATGGATAAATTCTTAGAAATATATAGCCTTCCTAGATTGAATCATGAAGAACTGGAAAATCTAAATAGACCAATCAACAGTGAGGAAATTAAAACAACTATCAAAAACCTCCCAAAAAATGAAAGTCCAAGACCAGACAGCTTCACTAGTAAATTCTACCAAATATTCAAAGAAGATTTGATACCTTTTCTCCTCAAATTCTCCCAGAAAATTAAAGAAGAGGCAATACTTCCTAACATATTTTATGAGACCAACATAACACTGACACCAAAACTTGGCAAGGATAACATCAAAAAAGAAAACTACAGACCAATATCTCTGATGAATTCAGATGGAAAAATCCTACCCAAAATACTACCAAATCAAATAAACAATACATTAAGAAAATAATACATGACAATCAAGAGGGGTTCATTCTAGGGGCACAAGAATGGTTCAACATATGCAAATCGAGCAATGTAACACACCACATTAACAACACACGATAAAAATCATATGATCTCATCAATAGATGCAGAAAAAGCATTTGATAAGATACAACATCTATCTATGATTAAAATACTCAATAAAATAGGTAGAGAAGGAAAGTATCTTAACATAATAAAGGCAATATATAAGAAGCCCTCAACCAATGTAATACTCAACGGTAAAAACTGAAAGCTTTTTCTCTAAAATCAAGAACATGAGACTTCCCGTCAAGATGGCGACGTAAGTAAATGAGGTTTCACGTCCTCCCACAACCACAGCAAAGTTACAACTAAACTACAGAACAACCATCATTCAAAACCGCCTGAAATCAAGCTGAATGGAAGTCCTACAACTAGGAAATTAAAGAAGAAGCCGCATCCAGACTGGTAGGAGGGGCGGAGGCGCAACGGGCTGGTCCCACATGCACGTGTGGCGGATAAAAATCAGGAGGACACCTCCACTGGGAAGGTCCTCCCTGAGGAGTGAGGGTTCCCCGTCCCACACCAGGAGCCCAGCTCAGGGCTCCAGTGCCAGGAAAAGAAGTCCCGATCACTTCTGGCTGTAAAACCAACGGGAACGGAGGCTGAGGGCAGCTGCAGCTGCTGAAGCCCCAGGCAGCTCCTCCTAAAGGGCCCACGCAGGGACTTACTTGGACTCGCACCCTCCAGGCTCCAGCGTGGGGGAGGCAGTTCCAAAGGCACCAGATACACACGGGGAAGAGGGGAAGAACTGAGTTGTTTGGCACTGGGGCAAGGGCTGGAGAGGCGGCTTTCTCCTGGACAGACGTGCTGTCCGAGGCCTTTGCTCCTTTGGTGAGCCCTTCTCCCAGGAGGCCAGCAGACAGAAGCCATTATCTGGGACTCCAGCAACCTGGCTCACACTGTGTGCCCCACCCTGGTGATTACCTGAGGCCCCGCCCCACCCAACTTTCAGGCCCACCCAAGCTGTTGCCAGTTGCTTTACCATAGGATTGGCCTGTCTTGGATCCTGCTTCAGCTTTTCCTAAATTCTTTCAAACAAGCAGCATCTGGTCTCAGCGAGCCCCATACCTCTCCTTAAGTGGCCCCAGGCCTGGCACTAGAAGCAGCCAGCCTTGGTTCACAACTTGGCTTTGCCTGCGCACCTCCAAGCCCAGCACAAGAAGTAGCCGTCTGCAGACCGCTTTGTAGCTTATGCCTGGTGGCCCTGGGTAGAACACAGGCAGTGGCTGACCTGGCCCCAGAGCCAGCACACCCAGTGGACAGCTTCAGAACACTGCGAAGCACCACCACCCAACCACCTCTACAAGTGACACACTCAAGAAATGGACTCAGTGGGTACCAGAGCCCTGCTGAAGTAAGTCTTGCTCTGTGTGGTGGGCCCCTGCACAGCTGATCCTCCAAGGTAGTCAGAGGTCAGTGAATAGTGGGCACAGCCAGTCCTTGCAGCTGATCGGCCTGAGTAAAACCCTCTCATTGATGTGCAAACAGCAAGCAAGACTCAATTACAACAGAAGGGTATAAAGTCCACACGAGGGGTGCACCTGGAGGGCCCAGCTGGGAGATCAGGGAGGCTGTGCCACTGGACCCTACAGGACACCTACTACAATAGGCCACCCTAGGAAGCCCAGGAGACTTTGACAACTCTACCTAATACATAGAAACAAACACAGGGAGGCAGCCAAAATGAGGAGACAAAGAAAGAGGTCCCAAATGAAAAAACAGAACAAAACTCCAGGAGAAGAACTAAGTGAAATGGAGATAAGCAACCTAACAGATGAAGAGTTCAAAATACTGCTCATAAGGATGCTCAGTGAACTTAGTGAGGGCCTCAAGAGCATAAAAAAGGACCAGTCAGAAATGAAGGAGGCACTAACTGAAATAAAGAATAATTTACAGAGATTCAATGGTAGAGGAGGTAAAGCCAAGAAGCAAACCATCGATTTGGAATATAAGGAAGCAAAAAACACCCAATCAGAACAGCAAAATGAAAAAAGAATCCAAAAAAATGAGGATAGTGTAAGGAGCCACTGGGACAACTTCAAGCGTGCCAACATTCACATCATAGCGGTGCCAGAAGGAGAAGAGAGAGGACAGGAAATTGAAAACCTGTTTGAAACAATAATGACAGAAAACTTCCCTAACTTGGTGAAGGAAATAGACATACAAGTCCAGGAAGCACAGAGAGTCCCAAACAAGATGAACCCCAAGAGGCCCACACCAAGACACATCATCATCAAAATGCAAAAGGTTCAAGACAGAGAGAGAATCTTTTTTTTTTTTTTTTTTTTTAATCCTCACCCGAGGACACTTTTTCATTTTTTGTTCAGATAGAGTAGGAGGGAGAGAGAGGAAGAGAGAGAGAGAGAAACATCGATGTGAAAGGGCCACATCGAGTGGCCGCCACCCGCACAACCAACCAGGGCCGGGGACAAACCGCAACCAAAGTACATGCCCTTAGCGGGAACCGAACCCGGGTCTCTCTGGACCGCAGGCCGACGCTCTAACCGCTGAGCCAAACCGGCCAGGGCCAGAGAGAGAATCTTAAAAGCAGCAAGAGAAAAGCAGTTAGTTACCTACAAGGGAGTTCCCATCAGACTGTCAGCTGATTTCTCAAAAGAAACTTTGCAAGCCAGAAGGGAGTGGCAAGAAATATTCAGAGTGATGAAAAGCAAGAACCTACAACCAAGATTACTCTATCCTGCAAAGCTATCATTTAGAATCGATGGCCATATAAAGAGTTTCCCAGACAAGAAAAAGTTAAAGGAGTTCATCACCACCAAACCATTATTATATGAAATGTTGAAGGGTCTTCTTGAAAAAGAAGATCAAAAATATGAACAAACAAAATGGCAATGAATACATATTTTATTGACAATCGAATCTACAAACAAAATGAACAAGCAGAACAGAAACATTCTCATAGATACAGAGAACATTTTGTTGATTGCCAGATGGGAGGGGGGTTGGGGGAACGGGTGAAAAAGGTGAAGGGATTAAGAAGTACAATTTGGTTGTTAGACTGACAAACCTCAAAGGGAAGGGGGGTGGGAAGAAAAAAAACCAAAGAACTTATATGCATATATGCATAACCAATGGACACAGAAAAGAGTGTGGGGAAAGGCAGGAGGGGGGCAGGAGTGGGGACGAGGGGGTCAATAGGTAGAAAAGGAGGAACATCTGTAATACATTCAACCATAAAGATAAGTTTTAAATAAATAGATAGATAGATAGATAGATAGATAGATAGATAGATAGATAAATAGAACAAGACAAGGATACCCAGTCTCACCACTCTTATTCAACATAGTTCTGGAAGTCCTAGCCAGAGCAATCAGGCAAGAGAAATAAATAAAAGGCATCCAAACTGGGAAGGAAGAGTAAAAGTGTCACTTTTTGCAGATGACATCATTCTGTACATAGAAAACATTAAAGACTCCACCAAAAAACTATTAGAATCCTGGCCGGACTGGCTCAGCGGTTGGAGCGCTGGCCTGCGGACCAGAGAGTCCCGGGTTCGGTTCCTGCTAGGGACACGTACCTCGGTTGCAGTTTGTCCCTGGCCCCGGTTGGGGTCGTGCGGGTGGCAGCCAGTCGATGTGTCTCTCTTACATCGATGTTTCTGTCTCTCTCTTCCTCCCTTTCTCTCTCCCTCTCTCCCTCCTGATCTATCTGAAGATAAATGCAAAAATGTCCTTGGGTGAGGATAAAAAAAAATTTTTTTTTAAACTATTAGAAAAATAAATGAAAAAACAATTCCTTTTTAATTGCAGCAAAAAGAATAAAATTCCTAGGCATAACCTTAACAAAAGGCGTGAAGAAGCGCCCTGGCCAGTTTGGCTTAGTGGTTAGAGCGTCAGTCCGCGGACCAGAGTCTCAGATTCGATTCCGGCCAAGGGCACGTACCTCAGTTGCGGTTCATCCCCCGCCCTGGTTCGGGTCATGCAGGAGACAACCAATTGATGTTCTCACATCAATTTCTCTCTTTCTCTCTCTCTCTCCCTCTCTCACTCTCGCGCTCTCTCTCCCTTCCACTCTGTCTGAAAATAAATGTAAAAATATCCTCGGGTGAGGATTAAAAAAAAAAAAAAAAAAAAAGACATGAAGGACCAAATACTGAAAACTACAAAGCATTATTAAAAGAGATTGAAAAATACACAATGAAATGGAAAGCTAGTCCATGTTCATGGATTGGAAGAATCAACATAATTAAAATGGCCATATTACCAAAATAATATACAGATTTAATTCAATTCCCATCAAAATTCCAATGTCATTTTTTTGTTTTAGTTTTGTTTTTTTTTAAATCCTCATCTGAGAATACTTTTCTATTTATCTTCAGATAGAGCGGGAGAGAAAGAAAGGGACAGGGAGAGAAGGGAGGGGGGAGAGAAAGAAAGAGACATCGATGTGAGAGAGACACATTGATTGGTTGCTTCCCACAAGACCCAGACCAGGGTCGGGACCAAACTGCAACTGAAGTACGTGCCCTTGACCAGAACTGAACCCATGACTCTTGATCCACAGGCTGACGCTCTAACTGCTGTGCCAAACTGGCCAGGGCTCCAATGTCATTTTTTTTTTTTTAAGAAACAGAACAAAAAATCATCAGATCTGTATGGAATCACAAAAGACTCCAAATAGCCAAAGCAATCCTGAGAAAAAGGAACAAAGCCAGAGGTATTACACTACCTGACTTCAAATTATACAATAGAGCCACAATAATCAAAGCATTGGTGTGTGTTGGGGGGCTGGGGAGGAGGACCACATACACAGACACACAGACCAATGGGAAAAAACTGAGGGCCCAGAAATAAAACCACATGAATACAGGCAAATAACTATTGACAAAGGAGCCAAAAACACACAATGGAGTAAAGAAAGACTCTTTAATAAATGGAGCTAGGAAAACTGGAAAGCCACATGCAAAAGAATGGAACTAGATAACAGTTTTTCCTCATGTACAAAATTAATTCAAAATGGATCAAAGACCTAAATATAAGATCTGAGCCCGGCCAGTGTGGCTCAGGCCCAGCTGGTGTGGCTCAGTGGTTGAGCATTGACCCATGCACCAAGAGGTTGCCAGTTCAATTCCCAGTCAGGACACATGCCCAGGTTGTGGGCCCAATCCCCAGTGGAGGCATGCAGGAGGCGGCCAATCAATGTTCTCTCTCATCGATGTTTCTACCTTTCTCTCCCTCTCCCTTCCTCTCTCTCTAAAATCAATAAAGAAAAAAAATTTTATATTAAAAAAAAGATCTGAACAAATTTAATAGAAGGAAACATAGGCACTAAACATATGACCTTGGTCTTAGAGAACATTTTATTAATTTGTCCCCAAAGGCAAGGAAGTAAAGATAAAAATAAATATGAATGAGACTATATCAAACTAAAAAGCTTCTGCACAGAAAGAAAAAAAAAAACACAACAATGAAACAAAAAAGTAACCAACCAAATGGGAGACAATGTTTGCAAACAACAGCTCCAACAAGGGGTTAACATCCAAAATATATGAAAAACTCATATAACTCAACATCAAACAAACAATCCAGTTAAAATATAGGCAGAGGACCTGAACAGACACTTCTCCCAAGATGACATACAAAGAGCCAACAGATATATGAAAAGATGTTCAACTTCACAAGCTATTAGAGAGATGCAAATCAAAACTACAATGACAGCCCTGGCCGGTTTGGTTCAGCAGTTAGAGCATGGGCTCACGGACCAAAGAGTCACTGGTTTGATTCCCAGTCAAGGGAACGTACCTCGGATGCAGGTTCAATCCCCGGCCCTAGTTGGGGTCATGCAGGAGGCAACAAATCGATGTGTCCCTCTCACATTTATGTTTCTCTGTCTCTGTCGCTCTCTCCCTCCTTCCCTCCCACTCTACCTAAAAACAAAAACAAAAAAAAAACAAAAAAAACACAATGAGCCCAGCCGGTGTGGCTCAGTGGATTGAGCATCGTCCCATGGACTGAAAGTTCCCCAGTTCAATTCCCGGTCTGGGCACATGCCCAGGTTGTGGCCTCAATTCCCAGTAGGGGGTGTGCAGGAGGTAGCTGACAGATTTTTCTCTCTCACATCGATGTTTCTATCTCTTTCTAAAAAATCAATAAAACATTTTTTTTTCTTTATTGGTTTTAGAGAGAGAGGAAGGGAAAGGGAGAGACAGAAACATAGATGAGAGAGAACATGAACTGGCCGCCTCCAGCATGCCCCTCACTGGGGATCGGGCCCACAACATGGGCATGTGCCCTGACCGGGAATCGAACCGGCGACCTCTTGGTGCATGGGTCAACGCTCAACCACTGAGCCACACCAGCCAGGCAATAAAAACATTTTTAAAAACCAATGAAAAAATATCCCCAGGTGAGATTTAAAAAAAAGAAAAAACTACAATGAGATACCACCTTATACCTGTTAGAATGGCTATTATCAACAATGCAAGTAATAACAAGTGTTGGAGAGGTGGAGAAAAGGGAACCCTCATTTACTGCTGGTGGGAATGTAGACTGGTACAGCCATATGGAAAACAGTATGGCGGTTCCTCAAAAAATTAAGAATAGAGTTACCATATGACCCAGCAATCCTGCACCTGGGTATCTACCCAAGAAACTCAAAAACATTTATTCGCAAAAATATATGCACCCCTGTGTTCATTGCAGCATTATTCATGGTGGTCAAGACATGGAAACAACCAAAGTGTCCTTTGACAGAGGACTGGACAAAGACGATATGATAATATATACAATGAAATACTACTCAGCCATAAGAAAAGATGAAATATTGCCATTTGTAACAAGATGGATGGATCTTGAAAACATTATGCCTAGCAAAATCAGACAGAAAACACTAAGAACCATATGATTTCACTCATATGTGGGATATAAAACTGAAACTCACAGAGACAACCATGTGGTGGTTATCAGAGGAAGGGAGGTAGGACAGAGTGGGGGGTAAAAGGGGCCAAATATTTGGTGACAGAAGATGATTTGACTTTGGGCGGTGGTCACACAGTGCATATACAGATCATGTATAACAGAAATGTACACTTGAAACCTACAATACCCTATCAACCAATGTCACTCAAATAAATTTAATTTTTAAAAAAAGAATAAGAGCCCTGGCCAGTTTGGTTCAGTGATTAGAGCATAGGCCCATGGACCAAAGGGTCGAGGGTTCAATTCCCAGTCAAGGGCATGTACCTGGTTTGCAATTTCAATCCCCAGCCCTGGTCAGGGTCATGCGAGAGGCAATCAATTGATGTATCTCTCTCACATCCATGTTTCTCCCTTTCTCTCTCTCCCTCCCTCCCTTTCACTCTATCTAAAACTCAATGGAAAAATATCCTCAGGTGATGATTAACAATAAATAAATAAAAAAGAATGGTTGTAATAAAAAATAAAAAACGAAGATGTCCCAGAGGAAGCAATGTAAGCAAAATACTTCCTGTTAAGGAACTCTTAGAGGTTTTTCACTACACTGAAAGTGTATAGGATAAAATATGTGACTCTGACCCAAACGTAGGTGTATAACAATTTGCTATGACATAGGAAAGACACTCCGTATTATAAGTTATATAATGAGAAAGAGGCAACCACTATTCAAACTACTCTTAAGTTTTTTACAAAGAAATAAAACTCTTTATTTTTTACTATCCCTTTGACTATTTTTGTCATTTCTATATACATTTATATCAACAATAATAGAGTTTTTAGTGTCTTGACAAAAATATCTAAAAGTGTGGAACAATTAGTATGTCCCATTGATTATGATCACTCTGCATGATTTCAGTTTGCATATTTTTATGGTCTAACTACCATGCAAAGTGAGAACAGCCTCTATATTAAACTAAGGTCAGCTGATAGCAGTTTCTTTTCTTGATAACCTCATTTCTTTTTTCTTTTTTTAATATTGGTTTTTGTTTGTTTGCTTGTTTGTTTTTGTTTTATTTTTTTCCATTTATCCTCTCTATACCCTCTTCCACTTCCACCCTGCAATCACCACACCGTTGTCCATGTCCATGAGTTCTCTTTTTTCTTTTATACTCAATCCCACCACTGCCGCTCCCACCCCCACGCCCACCCCCAAACACATCCCTGGCACCAGAGTTGCCTGCCTGCTCTCTATCTGAATCTATCTCTACTTTGCTTGTTAGTTCAGTTTGTTCATTAAATTCCACATATGAGTGAAATAAGATGATACTTGTCTTTCTCTAACTGGCTCATTTCACTTAGCATTTAGCATAATGTTCTCCAGGTCCATCCATGCTATAACAAAGAGTAGAATTTTCTTCCTTTTTATGGCAGAATAGTATTTTATACACACACACACACACACACACACACACACATATCACTTTTTATATAATAAACTTCAATAAGTTCATAAAAACTCATTTTTTTTATATATACATGTATATATATATGTGTGTGTGTTTACGTGTATTTGTCATAATTCCATTGTGGCAGAGATTGCTAACTGCAATCTCCTACCCTTTCTTCTAGCATAAAACCCTCTGAATTTAACTTGGGTATATATACTTCATCTAGAAACTATATTTTCTAGCCTCTCTTGCTTCCAGGTATAGGGACATGTTACTAAGTTTTGGTCAATGGAATGACAGAGCCATGTCATTAAATGAAACTATAAACCTACTATTTTCTTTTGTTCTCCCTTCCTGTTGATTAAATTTAGACATTGCAATGTTGGCCAACATTGACCAACATGTACATGAGGTATATCTTAGAGGATATTAGAATAACAAAATAGAAGGAATTCTGGGTCAAAGACAACCTCATGAAAGAAAGTTGCCCTAATCCCCTAGAGTACCTACCAGCACGGACTTTTACATGAGAAAAACAAATAAATTGTGTACTATTGCTTGTGTGAACATAAGTCTTCATTTCTCTGGCATAAATACCCAGGAATATAATTACTAGGCTATATGCTAGATACATGTTTAGTTTTGAAAGAAACGGCCAGACTGCTTTCAGAAGTGGCTGTACCATTTTACATTCCCAGGAACAAAGAATGAATGATTCAGCTTCTTCACATCCTCCCAACATTTGGTGTTGTCACTGTTTTTTATTTTAGCCATTCTGTACATACTATCTTAGCACTTATAAGATCGTCTGGCACATAGCAGACATCCAAGCACTTATTATGCACTACAAACTGTGTTATGTGCTTTTATATGCACTAATATTTGGAAGTAAGTCCTATTAGTGTATCATTTAGGAAAACAGCAAATAATGCTGTGATAAAAGTAAAATAATAGAAGTGTCCACAAAACCAGAATCTTATTTCTCTTTCACACAACAATCTGAGTCTCAAGGATCGGAGCTGACATGGTTCCGATGTCATGAAGATCCACTCTGAAGACTCTATGAAGACCCACGTTCTATCATATTGCTCTGTCACACTTAGCATGCAGCTTTCTGCTCAGAGTCTAAGATGACAGCCACAGCTCCTACCATTATAATTGCTTTCCAGCCAGAAGAAAGGGGAAGTGGGAAAGGAAAGCATGCTCTTTTCCTGTTAAAGTCATGGCCTAAGAATTCACATAAAATTCTACACCCATCTCGGTCGCCAGAACTAGTCATATGACTATATTTGGGATATGTAATCTTTATTTCTATCAATAAAATCTCTATTATAGAAATCTCTTTTACTATAAAATAACAGGACAATAGATACTGAGAAGACAATTTAACCATCTCTGTCACCATAATTAAATTAATTATAGGCAAAGAGAAATGAAAATTCAGTGGTGTTAATTAAATATCCTTAGTCAATAATAAATGGGAGTCAGAATTCAAACCACAGTCTGACCCCATAGGCTGAGTTCTTTACTGTCCTTTACTCTCTCATTGTGCTATTAAGACCTACTCTACAGTATTTGATTATACAAAAAAGGAATTTGTTTGTTATGAAACTGTGATGACTACATCTTCATACCATGTAGAAAAATTCATTGTAGAGGAAATTCTTTTTACCAGTAAGAAATTCTTTCTTATCAGTTTTCCTGAATGTTAAATTTATATGTTTAGAGCACATCTTCGTGTCTGCTCTTTAGAATCCACTAACAAAGAAAAATAATCACATTTCAAGAGTATTCACTGAAAAGAGTACCAGGAACGTGTGACAATAAAATACCAACAAATACTGGCAAATAAGTACTAATGCAAATATAACTCCCTAATCTTGACCTCTCCCATAACTTCTATATACAAGTTTATTCTTTAAATAAACTAAGTACATGAAAATTTACTAAAAAGGGTAAGTTAGCAAAATACAAAAAAATAGGTTATATAATCATTCAAATCAACAGACAAGAGAGTCAAAATTAAGATAAAAACAAACCTGTTTTTAGCCCGCTATACGGTTCATATTCATGTTCCAAGGCACAAACAATCATTTTCAAAATTCTATGTACTGCACTGCTATCCAAGCGAAAATCAAGAGGACCTATAACAAGGCTTTTGGTAGACTTCTCCTGAACTATTCCCAAATCTTCACTTTTTCCTACAGAAAAGTCTTGTTGATTTGCAGAACCTAAAAGAAGCCAAATTTTATATTAATATTTTCAGCATCAATCAAATATACCAAGTATTCATTTTAATATTACTCTTCTCTCATCTTTTTAGCTTAAGCTTAATGCCTTAAAACCAATTCCCCATCAGATGCATGCACAGAACCTTGCTGATCTGTAATATTCTGTATGCAGATGAGAAGAAATTATCACCAAAAATCAACCAATTCAAAAAAAAATTATTCTTATTATCTATTTATGTTATAAGTGCTAAAAAAAATTTAAGTGGTCATTCTTATAAAATTATTCTTTACAATTTAATTGCTTATATCCAATAATTCTATATACAATACCATTACGTTGACTGGGAGGGGAAACGAGAGGAAGCTGTATTTTACCACTATTTTAATCTAAGTCTCACTGAAAATTAGATTTTTTTTTTTTTTATCCTCACCCGAGGACATTTTTCCATTTTTTGTTCAGATAGAGTGGGAGGTAGAGAGAGGAAGACAGAGAGAGAGAGAAACATCGACATGAAAGGGACACATCGAGTGGCTGCCTCCCGCACGACCAACCAGGGCCGGGGACAAATTGCAACCGAGGTACGTGCCCCTAGCGGGAACCGAACCCGGGTCTCTCTGGACCGCAGGCCAACGCTCTAACAGCTGAGCCAAACTGGCCAGGGCGAAAATTAGATTTTTTTAAATTACATGTTCACAGGATACCTTGACAGTTTTATAATGACCATGACAGTGAACAATAGGTAGTAACTGCTTTGAATTCTTTCCCGAATAAAATTATTATGGCCATATTCCATGCTGCAGAATCCAAGTTTCTCAATCCCTTATCTGCCCATATATTGAAGAGAAACCAAGGCTGTCTTCTAAAAGAAGTGAAGGCAGAAAATAGGGAGAAGCAGTAGGCAATAAGGTGGTTATAAGGAAATTAGTAATTCAATTTTGGATATATTCCGTTTTGAGATATTTTTGAAACAGAAGTGAAAATGCAAGTATGCATTGGATATTTAATTCTAAACCTTAAAGAAGGGAAGTATGTAAAGTATATGATTGTCTAACCACTCATCTGTATACCAGAAAGCAATACAAAATAAAACTAAAAGGGAAAAAAAAATAAGTATGGACTAAAAATACAATATGGGTATCAACAAAATATACTTAAATCCATGGAAAAGAATGAGATTACTTCAGAAAGAGTTTAGGAGAAGTGAATCCAAGGTTTGATCAATGAAAACACTAACATTTAGAAATCCATTACGAAAGGAAAAAGCAGAAAATTACTGCTCTTTCCTTCTTGTTTCACATAACAAAATTTAATGATCCTTCAAGATCAACTCCTCTGTGAAGTCTTCAACCCCACAGACAAAAGTAGTCACTTACATGGATCACTCTTAGTTCTTTGTTTACACTATTATTCTTAATATGACATGTTATAATCATTTATTTAAATGCATAGTTAAATACTACCTATTAGTTTCTTGAGAAATGTTTTGGTCTTCTTTGCATTCATATTACCCAATTTATCACCTAATACATAGAACTCATTTTCTTAAATATGAAAAATTAATCAAAAACATGGCGAACCTATTTTCACTGTTTTCAACATGAAAAAAGACTGGAATAATAAGCACAATATCATATACTGATGTGCACACAAATATCAAATGGTTACATTTGCAAAAACCTTTTATTGCTAGCATAATAAAATTAGAATAAGAATAAAATACATAAAACACTATGTGTTCATAGTTCCTAGAAGAATTTATTTCTACTTTTCTGCTTTAAACAACAAATCTATTTTTAAAAGATCTCTATAACTTTCAAAATATATCTAACACAGAAAAGGAAATATTTACTATTTTTCACGACTTAATGTAATATAAAATTTAATATCTGGTACATATGAAAACTAATTCTAGCTAATTATACAAAATGTCTTTTCTTTTCTTTTTTCCATCACCATTTATCCCCTATATGCCCTCTTCCACCTCTACCCACCCCCTGCAATCACAACACTGTTGTCCATGTCCACGAGTTTCAATCAGCTTTAGAAAGGAATTAAAAATGTCAAGAATCTAAGAAAGTTAACATGACATTAAAATTCAACCATTCCCAAAAGTAACAGAAGGCAAATCTAATGTAACAGGGGACCAATTGATTCTATGAAGCTGGAGGAAAAGCAAACATAAAATAAAGAAACCAATACCTTTGCCACTATTGTTCTCCATTGTATATAGGTAATCCATGTAGAAAGCCCCAAACCTTTGCATTCCAGCTATCTCAGTATATGTCTCCTGCCAAAAAAGCAAAGCAATCAGAAAACATGTTGTATAGAATAGACTTTTGAGTTTAAAACCTGATAGGTCAAGAATCAGACACATATCCTTACACAGAGAGTATATCAACTCAAACGATTACCAAAACACAAAAAAACAAGTTATCCAAAGAATTCACTTCTAAGAAAGGTAATGTTACCTCCACACAAAAGGGCATCAATAGTTCTACTAGACATTTTGAATGTTAATGAACACCTATAATGGAGAAGGATAGTGTACTCTTGGCCTTTATCACCATCACAAAACTGTCTAATAATGTACACTCTCAAATAGTTCATCCTTAAATATTTCTATACAGTTATATGAAACAGTTTAAACACTAAAGGTACTAAAATATTTAAAAGTATGTTAATTATGCAGGTCAAAATTAAATTCTTTACTTCTAGTAATAAAAGTAAATCTGTAGTGAAAAGGCTTAAAATGTAAATTACCTATTCTATTATACTAATCTTCAGACTTTTTCAGATTTTTAAATTTATGCCATAAAAAATTTAAATTCATTTATTTATTTAAATTTATTCCATATTAATATAATCTTATATAAAAAATTCAAATAATACTAAGACATATACATAGTAATACGGGAAATGCTTCATGTCTTCCCATTAATCCCACAACACAAAAGTAACTAAAATTAAAAGAGATACTTCTATATGTCTCTTTCATGACTATTTTAACAGTAGGGAATGGATAAACAAACTAACTGTGACTGCATACTATATAAAAGTAGAGACCTCTGTGAACTTCTTAAACTTCTCTAGCTATAAAAGCTGGATGAAAACATTCTAAATGTCTCAGTAAACAAACAGCTTCAGAATACATCATATGAGAAGAAAGAAGGAAATCACAAGTATTCATATGAGATGTCCACCCAAACACAGCCTAGAATTTAGCTCAAATATATATTCTCTGACCTTATGATGAGCTGCATCCAAGATAAATTCTGCACGAGTACCATTATTTTCTGGGCTTCGGTAATCAAACAGTGAATTTGTAAGGTATGTCAAACCTTTCATACTCAAATTTTCACCACAAATGAAGAAACAGGCTTCCTGAATATAAATGCAAAATTTTTTAACAGGAGGAAAAATCATTAGACCATTTAAGAAAATAAAACCTTGGTTTTATAACACCCATTCAGTAGTCAATAGAAATCACTACAACTTAAAGTCCTGTAAAAAGACAAGGAATGCTGTCTGTATTTTCACTGCCTATTTTGGCAAAGAACATTTTAACAAATCAAAAAGGAACTCCAAGTAGCTGCCATAAACAAGAAAGAAGAAACATTTATGAATTGGAAAGTATTTGGAACTACTGTCCAGGTGTTAAGTGCTACCAACTTTCTAAATTCCCATGAGCTTTATAATTTCTTACAGGAGAAAACATTAAAGTTTCTCTCTCAAGCCAAAGATATATGTAGTCTAACAGATTTTTTGGTATGGTTAAACACTTCAATAAGCACTTCATTATCCCTGCATTCTATCCAAAAAAAGCAGGGAAAGGGAAGATTTTGACTTACGGTTTCACTCCTATTCATATTCTCTTCAAAATCTTTAACACCCATAATTCCTTTAAGGCACATTGCTCGGCAACCTACAAAACCAATCTGGCAATCAAAGAAAGGCTCTCCCATCATAAGGGCCTATAAGAAGAAAGGAAACATTAGAACTAAGAACTTGAATTTCATAAAAACGTTACAGGCTTTCCTTGCAGAATTTCTAAATCAGTCAAAACATCTTTAGGATTATGGCCTTTCCAAATTTATTTTCATCAGATCATAAATCCTATTCAAGTAAGAAAATTCTTACTTGTCCCTGTATCCTCAAACCTTCGTAATCTCAATGACTGGCATTTCATGAAGATTAATGCACACATACTTATGAGCACACTTATGTTAAATGAAAAAAATAAATTAATGTTGCATATTACATTAAAATATTTGTTAAAAAATTATTATGTCAACTAACACTACTAACCACTAAAACAGAAATATAAAACTATAAATGCATTTTAAACATACCACTTATGATTAAACCTGTATTTATTAAATATTAACTTTAAAAACTATCAAAAGATTTGCCCTGGCCAATTTGGCTCAGCAGTTAGAGTGTTGGCCTGCGGTCCAGAGAGACCCGGGTTCGGTTCCCACTAGGGGCATGTACCTGGGTTGCAATTTGTCCCCAGCCCTGGTTGGTCATGCGGGAGGCAGCCACTCGATGTGTCCCTTTCACGTCGATGTTTCTCTCTCTCTCTCTCTCTCTCTCTCTTCCTCTCTCTCCCTCCCACTCTATCTGAACAAAAAAGGGAAAAATGTCCTCGGGTGAGGATAAAAAAAAAATAAAAAAAACTATCAAAAGATTTTTAAAATATATGTTAAATGCTGAAAAATTACCTCAACTGTGGTTCCTTCTTGTTCCCAACACAATACTTCTTTAGATGTTACTTTTTGAGGACTATAATAACTACTTTCAGCTTGCATTTCAGTGAGCTAAGAAACAATATAAGAATATCAAGTAAATAAAATCAGTATTAAATGGTAATAAAATGTCATTAATTATGATGAATTGATGGAAACAAGGCTAATTTAAGATTCGGGGAATTTAATTATTAAGCAGGAAAACAGGTGCAACAAAAACAGCTGTAACAGATTATCCATGGTATAAATGCTAGTCTAAGCTTACATAGATAATTTAAATACCTATACCACCTTATATTTATGTAACACCTTTTCTTAACAATATTGTTTAAAAGGTGAAAACTGTGCTACCATACCAGTCTCACGGTCATAAAATGATTCATATATTCTGGCAAAGTTTAACATACACTTTAACCTCAATTCATTTTATATTAACTAATACATTCAATGAGGTTTGTTTCAATCATTTACAAGATTTCGCCCTATTTACAATAAAAAAGAAAGCTGTGAGGAAACACAAATCGATTCAACAAAACTCTAGTTCTATGAAGGAAATAGTTTCATAGGTGTCTATTTTCAAAATATGTGTCTTACAGACTCATTCAATCATGTAAAAAACACTGAGTATCTGCTAAATAACAAATACTAATCTAGCATACAACACATTACTTGTATGTATCCAAAAATTAGATAATTTAAGCTATTTTAAAAGGTATTTTTCTAAATGCAATGTGGTATCCTGGTTTGGATCATATAACAGAAAAAGGACATTATGAAATTCAATTAAAGTCTGGAATTTAACAGTAATGCACTAATGCTGGCATCATAGGTTTGACAAATGTACTGTGAAAACATAAGAGGTTAACAATAGGGGAACTGTGTAAGAGGTATATGTGAACTTTCTGTACTATCTTTGCAACTTTTCTGTAAATCAAAAACTATTCTAAAATAAAGATGTTATTTTTTAAAAGGGTATTCTGCCCATGTTTGCTAATGATTCAATGCCCCCCATTCTTGTGAAATTGATGTATATTCTTCCAACTTAAATGTAAAGTTCAAAGATCTTAATTTTTTTATTTTTATTTTTTGAGGGATTACAGCCTTTAGTCAAATAGAATTTACTGAACCAAAGTTATCATTTTAAGTATGATAATCTCTTTATACTTAGAATCAACTAATTATTCTCATTTTTTATAACAAAAGGTTTTTTACATAATATAAGCTCTTATTTCTTGGATACTTCCAGAACTGGCACACACATGTTGCTGTTTTCAAGAACAATTCTATAATCTAAAATGCATAAGTAATACTGAATATTTTAAACTTGATCACCTATCATCTGTCTACAATTATTGTAGAGAAAAAGCAATTAATTGATTAAAAGGACTCAAACATTACAAGAACAATTTTCAACATTACTTTTTAAATGCTACATTTAATTTGGCATGATTTTTGTTGGATTGATATCAACTGTTCAGAATGCTAATGTAGAAACATGACCTTATTTTCTGACCAAAATATGAACCACAAATTAATTCCATACATTCTTCAAATTCAAGTTGAACAATGAATTCTAACGTTTTCTTCTAAATATTAACATATTTCCCTTAGAGAAACCTTAGAGAGACATAAATGTTATAAATTTTTAAAAAGATATATTAACTAATGACAAACATTGCCCCAAAAGTCTATTAAAAGTTTTGTATATAATTGCTTATTGACTCAGTTTAATACAATTCTTCTTTCTCATCTACGAAGTTAACAGAAATACACCAGAATACTTTCAAATTTAAAATAGGCAGAAATCACCACACTTTACCAGCTATCCTTAACATCCCTCAGCAACTTATATTAAAAATAACTTCCTAATTTGGATCATGTAAAACTGGCAATATATCTAATAACAATTGACAACCATTGGCTCTTTATTACATTTAAAGATTTTTTTGTTTTATCATTTTAATGTTGCAGACTGATCTATATTCCTTTACTTTAGTCAAAGGTAAATCAGCAAATTTCCAGGGATGTGGACTGCAGCATGAGGAACGTGGTCAATGATATCCTCCTAACTGTGTATGGGGCCAGGTGGGTGCTTGGGGTGTCAGGGGGACCACTCTGTGAATTGAATGGTTGTATGGCCACTGTGCTGTACATCTGAAGCTATTACATAATGGTACCAAATGTAAACTGTGATTGAAAAAATATATTTTTAAACAAAGAAAAGCAAAGGATGGAAAATGGAATGAAAAGAAAGGGAGGTAGATGAGATAAACTCAATTAACAAAATTAAAATCTGTAACTAAAAAAGGTGAATCAGTGAATTTCAATTAAAAATTTGTAATAAAATAAAAAATTAATTTTCAGTAATAAAAGAATTCAAATAATAAATGATGGTGTTAAAATAGCATAGCTAGTGTATGCATTTTTATCATTTTTACCCAAATTTTATGAGTAAAAAAGATCTTTTAAATCAATCAAGCCATGACTAAACTTTTATTGAAATTTATTCTCTATAGTTTTTGTCATATTAGGAAATACTAAATGATTTTAATTACAAAAGTATTTAAAGACTATTAAAGACTATTTACTTTGAAATAGTTTAATCTACCATCTGCTATAGCTATAGTTTGTATAGTTGTACTACTGATTGAAAAAATTTATTTCAAGCAGTTAAACAATCCAAGCTAAATTAAAAATACCATGAAACCAAAAACCTGATTTATTTGTTCACTGCTATATTTCAAGTATCTAACAAGTTGCCTGGAATAATACCTGTAATACTACTTCCCTCCCTCATAAAAATGCCTCCATGGGGGGGGGGGGACCCACAAAGACAAATAAAATTGGAGAAAAAACAAAATCTAAGAGAGGATTCCAAAAATTTTGGAAGACGGAAAGCAGATAATAAGAGTAGATGGGGGGGTGGATGATGAATGGATGAGTAGATGATGGATGATTATATTTATTCAACAGATATTTATTTGTTGAATATGTACCAGGCAATTTCCAAGAGCGAGAGATAAAATTAACCTTCTTAAAAATTACCACTGAATTAATCTGTTATACTATCAAAAAAAGAATATCCATGATTCTCTGAAAATGCTTATTTCCTTCATCCACTGATGGACATGTGGGTTGTTTCAACTTTTTGGTAACTGTAAATAGTGCTTTTATGGACATTTATGGGCATCTGTTTCATACAGTTTTCAATTCTTCTGAGGATATAAGTAGACTGAAATGGCTGGATCATATAATAATTCTACGTTTAACTTATTAAGGAACCATCAAACTGTTTTCCACAGCAACTATACCATTTTACATTACCAGCAATCTTCTCATTGTTTTTAACCAATTCCAACTAAGATTCCACCAGTGTCAAATCACTGCTCTGGTCAAGATCACAATCCATTTCTACACAGCCAAATCCAATTATCTGTTCTCACGAATGACCTACTCCTTCCACTTTAAAACATTTATGGCACTTAGCTTCCAGACAGACACTCTAGTAGCTTTTTGCCTATATCAATGGTCACTTATTTTGTTTCTCTCACTATTTCTTCCTTGTCTTTCCAAATATTTAACATAACAGTGGCTCAGAGTTTGGTCCCAGAATTTCTCCTTTTTCCTATCGACCCTGACTCCAGTCTTAATAAAATCTTGATTGTAAAATCTTAAATTTATAGAATCAGACCAAACCTCTACTCTGAACGCCAAATTCATAAATCCAACCAAATAGCTCTACTTGAATATACAGTGGGCATCTTAAACCTGCCCAAAACAAAACTCCTGATATTTCTCTCAAACCTAATCCTCTCACAATCCTCCTCATCTCAGAAAATAAGAACTCAACCCTCCTAGTTGCTCAGGAGCCATCCTTGGATCCTCTATATTTCATTTATGTCTCACAATAAAATCTATCAGGAAGTCCTGTCCTATCGACCTTCAAAACAATCAAAATCCTGTTACTTTTCATCACCTCTACTTGCTACCACCCTAGTCCAAGCCATCATTATCTCTTACTTGAAAAATGCAATCCTCTCTGTCTGCTTTTGTTTCCTTGTAATCAGAGTGATGCAGTTTAAAACCTAACTCAAATCATTCTATAACTACTATGCTAAAAGTTGTCCAAAAACTTCCTATCTCACTCAGAATTAATGACAAATCCCTAAAAGGACCTATACAATATTATAATTTATGGACCTCTCCCAATCCCACCACCTCTCTGACCTGATTTTGCACTACTTTCACATTAGCTCACTTTGCCCTGGCCTCTTTGCTGTTCCTTGAACTTTGGAGGTATTTACATTTCCTATTCCTAGAACATTCATTCCTAAGGATCTACAAGGCTTCCGCTTTCACAGGTATTTCCTTAAATATCCCATTTCTATCAAAGCCATCCCTGATCACTCAATTTTAATTTTCAAATCCCCTCACATCTAGCAGAAGTATCCACTATTCTTCTTCTCTCTCTTTTTTCTACATAACCCATATTATCAATGGGCATACTACATAACTTCATTTATTTATTTAAAACATTTCAAATTTTAAGAAACATGATCTGTTCACTGTGGTATCTCTAGAATCAAACAGTGCCTGGCACATAGATGGTATTAATATATATTTGTTGGATGATTTATATACTGTTCAAGAATATTACATGTGTGGTAAGACTACTACAAAAAGCCAAGAAATAAATAACTAAAATTAAAATTAGATTATATTGTAGGAGCAGAGAGGACAAAATATGATCAACGAAGAACACATAGGGTGCCAAAATACTAATAATTTTATATTTCTTAAAAGGGTGTTCACTTTATTATTCTTTAACATTAAAATACATATTGTATTATCTCTTTTGAATATATTTTACATGTACTTGTTATTGGAGGAAGTGGAAAAATGTATGTTAAACACTGCTAAAAATAGAGTAAGATAAGAAATTGGACTATCTTAACGAGTGAAAGAGAGGTGGAACGGAGATAAACTGTATATAAACAATACTTTTAAAGAAATTTAGTAAAGAAAGAGAACACAGAAATGAAACAGTAGGTGGTGGGGTACATGAATTCAAATAAAATGATCTATGTGCATTTCTTTTGTAATGGAAATATTAAGGCATCTTTGAACGCCAATTAAACGATTTAGTAGGGAGAGAAAAAGTTTCCATGAAGCTGATTTAAAAATAAAAAGGAAAGTGGAGAAAGCCTTCAGAAGATAGAAAGAGATAAAAATTCAGAGATTTCAGATAAGAAGATGAATAAATGAAGTAAGGATTGTTAGACTGTATCTTACATCTACTGAATGTAAAACAAATTTTAAGCTAGATTCCTATTAGAAATCAAATTTTAAGCATTAAGCTGAGAGATATGAATAATAAGAAAAAGGAAACGTACTTTGAAAGTCACAGTTGCCTTTGTACAGTAAAATCCTATAGAAACAATAGGATCCTTCAAAGTCTGGGATTTTTGCTGATGCATGGTTGATGTCAGATCATTTCCAAGGTAGTCTTCCTCACTTTGATCATAACTCACAATTGCAGGTACAAATGACCAGGCCCATGACACCCATCCCTGTTGCTGTTCATCCTCTTGCTGTGAATAAAACTCTTGGCCTTTGTACTGAGCAGGATATGGCATATCTATTCTTGTTTCATCTTCAACACCTATCAATCAAAATAAAATCATTTTAAATCAAAAGGATTTAACTAAGAAAAATTAGGAAGGTAAATTCTATAAAAATGGTCTCCCACATCCTTCTTTCAACATATAAAGTATGAACAAATCATACATTGGTTATTATAATTATTTTAAACCAATAAGTTAGCATTACCACCTTTAAGTTTCTATATGTTGTTCTGTGTCAATCTCCTTTCATATGCTACTATTAATGTTATGGGTAAAGTAGTTTACATAATTTTGTTTTACCACATAATTTTAAGTGTAGTTGATAAATACAAATAGTAAATCATTTTATGGCATTTCACTCATTTACTTTTTTAAGTTTTGGGGGTCTTTTAATGTTTTCATTGATTTTTTTAGAGAGAAAGGAAAGGAGAGATAGAAACATCAATGTGAGAGAAAAACATCTATCAGCTGCCTCCTGCATGCCCCATACTGGAGATCGAATTCAAAACCCCGGCATGTGCCCTGACCAGGAATCAAACCGGGACCTCTCAGTCCATGGAACGGCACTCAATCCACTAAGCCACACCAGCCAGGCTCACTCATTAAACAACAACAACAATAAAAACCTTACTTCCCAAAAATAAGGCTAAAGTGCTAAAAAATTGACTTTTCGTAGAAACATAATACAAGAAAAGTTCTTGATCCTCTGATGGACCCAATGGAAAAAGAGAATGGCAATTATTCCCAGGCAAAATGTACACCTCCAAAAAACAATTCTACCAAAGGATGAAAGTAATGTTATAATGAAATTACTCTTATATATAGTTAAGAAAAATAATAGTGTTAGTGACTCTTTCTTATTAGTAGGTAACATAAATTATTATCTTTTCTACAGATGAAAAATTATAGCAAAAACTTTTATTTGGTTATAAATTAGCAGACTAAAGATTTAAACTCCAACCACTCTAACTTATTCCATCTTATAAAGACAAATTCCACCAGTCTCTTAACATTATTCTACCAGTACAAACAAAACAGGCGTATCATCATGGAATTTAGAGAAAAATTACTTTTCAAAAAATTCATGGTATATGCATTCTCCAGCAGATTCAACATATGTACTCTTCCATGATAAATCTATAAATGCACGCACTCCATTAAATATCATTCATTCAGATCCACTTCTAGGTTTTCTGGCTCGAAAAACTACAGAACTCCCTGCTTTCATCTGGAAAGAAAAAGACTTAAAAAGTAGTAACTGGAGTCCCTAAAATATAGTACCAAGAGACCTTAGACATTTTACTTCAAAATAAATTGTAAAAGCTACAAATCCAGAAAATATTTTGCATAATCTGTATATCCTGCTGTTTAACCACAACCATTATATAAATTTCTATTGGGGAATAAATAAGCCTGTAAGAACTGTCCCTAGTAAGATCTCAAACTGGACATCATCACTGAATATCACTGTATATAAGCAGTCAGGTCACCATAACACAAGAAGCAGTGACCAGGTGAGGTCCACAGAGCTGAATTCTCTTGTCTAAACCATTAAAACAGAAGGAGTATCCTCTGCTTGATCTTTTGAAACAAAAGAAAGAAATGTCACTAAGAAAGGTCTGAGAAACAGGTCACTATAATTTATACCTAATATTAGGAAAAAATGAGAGATTCTGATGAAAGATGCTTTTGAAGTTCTGAGTCTTTGTTCACTGCCTTGTAAAAGAAATTAACTAGGGCCTGGAAAAAATAAAAAAATAAAAAACATCTCCCTTGATCTCTGGTCACAATTTCCTAAAATATTCTTTTCCTTTGAAACAATATGTCTTAAACTAGGGCCCTTTGACAAAATTCAGTAACTCCATGAATTTCCATGGAAAAATATATATTAAGTATTTAACTAAATGTAGCATTATTTTCATTGTGAACATAAGTAACAAATCAGAGTTGCACCAGCAGTACCTTCAACTCTATAGAAATCACAGATATATCAAATAATAACTGTGAAGTTATCTTAAAATATCATTTACACACATTACTTCTTTGAAAGTATAATAGCTATCAGATTTCCCATTATATTTTGTTATTTAATATGTTAACATAGAAGCACATATAAAACTACAATAAAAAAGACAACTATATGAAACAATGGTTTTCAGACACTGGATATCAGGCAATGAAGACCTGAGAGATGGGAAACAAGAGAAATGAGCTCTGCCCTGGCTGGTTTGGCTCAGCGGTTAGAGCGTTGACCTGCAGACCAGAGAGTCCAGGTTCAGTACCCGCTAAGGGCACGTACC
Source organism: Tadarida brasiliensis (assembly GCA_030848825.1). Taxonomy (NCBI): domain Eukaryota; kingdom Metazoa; phylum Chordata; class Mammalia; order Chiroptera; family Molossidae; genus Tadarida; species Tadarida brasiliensis. The sequence continues at coordinate 39,949,778 of CM061272.1, read as the reverse complement.
TCGGTTGCAGTTTGTCCCGGCCCCAGAAGGGGTCGTGTGGGTGGCAGCCAGTCGATGTGTCTTTCTCACATCGGAGTTTCTCCCTCTCTCTTCCCCTCTTCTCTCTCCGGCTCTATCTGAAGATAAATGCAAAAATGTCCTCGGGTGAGGATAAAAAATTAAAATTAAAAAAAAGAGAGAGAAATTAGCTCTATAATTGCCCCAGCTTACTGCTTGGAATGAGTTTCTAAAGTCATTGCCAGGAAAGCAGGAATCCAAGCAGACCTAGGCAGCCTCCCTAGATGATAAGACAGAGTAGAGAGTCCAGGGAGACTAAGGTAGCTAGACTTTGCAGGGCTAAGTACCAAACAAGTAAGACCTCCTAAGAAAAGAGCTCCTAAGATCTGCAGAGGATCCCACTTCAGTCCCTAGCTGAGTACTAATTAGTTTCATGTACGAAAACCAGTGAGGCCATAAAAAGATCCACCAGAAGACAGCAAAAGGAAAAATTCCAAAGGTTTAAACAGAATTGTGAATAATTTGTGTCCCCACCAGCAAGCAAGAAAGGAAAAACTTAATTCACAGGGCATTAGACAAAGTGCTCAAAAGCATCTCAGTAGTGGGACAAAACTGGGCTTAAGCTAATGGCTGCCTGATCTTACCTAAAAAAAACTTTAAAGCAAGATTTAAATGAATTAAATTGTTTCCAAATAACTAAACTGCTTGCTAGAATACAAAAATATCCAGCACTCAACAGGAAAATTTCACAATATCTGACATCCAATTAAAAACTGTTTATCAGGTATGCAAAGAGCAGGAAAATATAATGCGGAATGAGAATATGTCAGTCAATATAAGAAGACCAAGGAATTGACACAGTTCACAGCATTAGTAAACAAGGACATTAAAACAGCTATATAAATAAATGCAATACTCAAGAAAGCATAAACAAGGAGAGATATGAAAGATATAGTTTTTAAAAATCCAAACTGAACTTCTAAAGATGAAAAAGACAGCCTTGACCGGTTTGGCTCAAAGGTTAGAGCACCAGCCCATGAACCAAAGAGTCACGGGCTCAATTCCCTGTCAAGGGCACGTACCTGCAAGTTCGATCTCCAGCACAGCTGAGGTCCTGCAGGAGGCAACCAAATAATGTGTCTCTCTCACATCAATGTTTTTCTCTCTCTCCCCCTCCCTCCCTCTCTCCTCTCACTCTATCTAAAAAAAATCAATGGAAAATATCCTCAGGTGAGGATTAAAAAAAAAAGATGAAAAATACAGTATCTGAGTTGAAATATAAACTAGATGTGATTAATAGCAGATTAAATACAGGAAATTAGTAAACTTGAATAGAAATAGAAACCATCAATAATGAAACAGAAAATAAAAGGAAAAAGAAATAACAAATATGAACAGAGCACCAGAGAGCTCTATGAAACTTCAAGTAGCTTAATATACATGTAATTGGAGACCCCAAAGGAGGAGAGAGGGGAACTGAAAAAGATATTTAAAGAAATAACACCCACCTACAGATATAAAAATTTAATATATTCCAAGCACAAATAACATGAAGAAATGATACTAAGGCATATCAAAATCAAGATGATTAAAACCTTCTGAAAACAGGTTCATAGGCTTTACCAGAGTATCAAAGGAATCCACAGCACACACAATATAAGGTTAAGGATCCATGGTTTAGAAAGATGAGAAAACTAATTCAGACTCCTCTGGAAGCAAATAGTGGAGTTGCTTTCTCCTTTTACACATTCAAGAAAAACCTAGTCACCTTCTTAGATCACAGAAAACAATAGTCCTAAAGGAAATATTTAAAAATTACATTCAATCAATATTTAAAACTTCTGCTCAAGAGGCACCTTTAAAATATGAATGAGACAAGTCATAGAGTGACAAAAAAATTCCCAAAGCATGTATATGACAAAGAACTTGAATTCAGAATATATAAAGAACTCCTACAAATCAGTAATCAAAACTGAAAAGGTTTGCCCTAGCCAGTTTGGCTCAGCAGTAGAGCGTTGGCCCACAGACCAATGAGTCGCGGGTTCGATTCCGACCAAGGGCACATACCTCAGTTTCTGTTCGTCCTCAACCCTGGTCGGGTCATGGGAAGGCAACCAGTCGATGTGTCCCTCTCATGTCGATGTTTCTCTCTCGTTCTCCTTCTCCCTCCCTCTCACTCTATCTGAAGATAAATAGAAAAATATCCTTAGGTGAGGATTAACCAAAAAAAAAAAAAAAAAAAACTAAAAAGGTTTAAAAATGGGCAAGTATGTAATATACACATCAAAAAGATAGATGTATTAATGTGAACAACCAAATGAAAAGTTCAAAATAACTGCTCAGAGAAATGCAAATTAAAACGAGATACCACAATACATTCATCAGAATGGCAAAAAGTAATGCCAGACTGACACCACCAAATGTTGGCAAGGATTTGGAGCAACTGGAACTCTTATACAGTGTTGATGGGAATGTAAAATGGCACAACCACTTCGAAAATAAAGATCTGGTGGTTTCTCAAAAAAAAAAACCTAACTAAACATACAATTGATTGCACTCTTAGGTATTTATCCAAAAGAAAGAATAGCACAGGTCTACAAGAAACTTGTAGAACAATGTCCAGCACAGCTTTATTTATAATAGCCAAAACTATAAATAGCCCAAGCATCCATCAACAGAGGAGTGGCTAAATAAGCTATGGTATATTCATATAATATATTCATACAATGTACCTATCAATAAAAAGTAAAGAACTAATGATATATGCAGCAATACAGATGAATCCCAAAAATATTATGCCTTTAGGGCAGTGAAAATACTCTGTATGATACCATAATGATGGACACATGTCATTATACATTTGTCCAAACCCACAGAATGTACAACACTAAGAGTAAATGTTAAACTATGGACTCTGGGTGACAGGATCTGTCAATGTAGACTCATCAACTGCAACAAATGTACCACTCTGGAGGGGTTGCTGATAATAGCAGAGGCAGGGGTAAATGGGAAATCTCTATACCTGCCCTTCAATTTTGCCATGAACCAAAAACTCCTCTAAAAAGTTGGTCTTAATAAAAAAAAAAATTTTTTTTAATAAACAATACTCTTATTCTTTTTTTTATTATTATCTTCATGGGAGGATATTTTTCCATTGATTTTTTTTTTTTAAGATAGAGTGGAAGGGAGGGGCAGAGAGAGAGAGTGAAACATCAATGTGAGAGAGACACATCGATTGGCTACCTCCCACACAACACCAACCGGGGCTGGGATCGAACCCACAACCCAGGTACATGCTGCCTTTGACTGTGAACCAAACCCGAAACCCTTCGGTCCTCGGGCCCACGCTCTAAACACTGAGCCAAAGTGGCCAGGGCACAACATTATTATTCTTTTTTTTTTTTTGAATCCTCACCTGAGAATATTTTTCTATTTATCTTCAGATAGAGTGAGAGGGAGAGAGAAGGAGAGAAAGAGAGAGAGAAACATCGACATGAGAGGGACACATCGACTGGGTGCCTCCTGCACGACCCCAACCAGGGCCGGGACAAACCGCAACCGAGGTACATGCCCTTGGCTGGAATCAAACCCGCAAATCATTGGTCCACTGGCCGAAGCTCTACCGCTGAGCCAAATCGGCCAGAGCAACATTATTGTTCTTAATGAAAGAATCCTTTCACAAAAGAATACATCTCAAAAAGATCTCTCATGCCCTTTCCAGTCATTCTCCAGAAAACACTGTTCTGAATTTTTTAAGAAACCAAAAATTAGTTTTGCTTATTGTAGAGTTTCACATAAATGGAATCACACTTTTTTTTTTCCATTTTAGAGAGAGAGCAAAGGAGGGAAGGTGGAGGGGAGGGAGAGAGGGAGAGAGAAAACAAGAGAAATATCAATGTGTTATTCCACTTATTTATGCATTCATTGGTGCCCTGACCAGGGATTGAACTCACAACCTTGGTGTATCGGGACACTCTAAACAACTGAGCTGCCCAGCCAGGGCACCACATTTCTTTTTGACTGGCCATTTTCATCACTTAAGATGTTTGCAAGATTAATACTGTAGCATATATCAGTATTTCAGTCCTTTGTACAGCTGTATAATATTCCAGTGTATGGATATACCATCATTGTTTATCTATCATAACAGTTTATATACCATAAATGTCCATCCATAGCTGATGTACATTTTGGTTGTTTCCACTTTTTGGAAACAAAACATGTTGCCAAAAACATTAACATACAAGTTTTTATGTGGATATATGTTATCAGTTCTCCTAGGAGTAGAATTGCTGGATCATATAATAACACTATTCAATTTTTTGAGGAATCAGATTGTTCCAAAGTAGCTATACTATTTTACATTCCCACTAGCAATTTATAGGGGTTCCAACTTCTCCACCTCCTTGCCAATACTTGTTATTATGAGTATTTTTTATGTAGCCATACTACTGGCTATGAATTGGTATCTAATTGTGGTTTTGATTTGCATTCTCCCTCACAACTAATGATGATCATCTTTGGCCATTTGTTTGGTAAAATGACTATGCTGATCATTTGCCCATTTTTAAATTGGTTTTTTTGATCCTAAGTTTTAAATATTCTTTTTTTATCCTCACCCAAGGATATTTTTACATTTATCTTCAGACAGAGTGGGATGGAAGAGAGAGAGAGAAAAAGAGAAACATCGATGTGAGAGAGACGCATCGATTGGGTGCCACCTGCACGGTCCCAGAGGGGTCGAAGACGAACTGCAACCAAGGTACATGCCCTTGGCTGAAATTGAACCCGCGACTCTTTGGTCTGCAGGCCAACGATCTAACCGCTGAGCCAAACTGGCCAGGGCAGTTTTAAATATTCTTTTCTAAAGGCTCTATCTATGGGAATTAATGATCTTGTCCAAATTTTTCCTGATCTCAGGCCCAATGCTAAGTCAAAGTCAATCATTCCTTTTATCATATTTCTACTTCAGATATTCATTCCTGTATTTAATCAAACATACTATCATTCTACTATACATCACACTGAACAAATTTCAAATGTCTATCTGCTCCATTATATCTTAAAATTTTAAGGGAAGAGAAAAAATCCTTTCAGCTCTGTATTTTCCCACATTATCAACAATAGTGTCTTACATACACTAGGCTTCAGTAAAGAAATAATCAGTTGAATAACTGAAGCTAACCCACTAGGTATACGTCAATGAAGTAAATAGTTTGTTAATTAGTGCTCCAATCAATTAACTACGTGTCCTCCAATGAAGCATATTGTTAAGTATAATTAATAATGACACATAATAATTATTAATTTAGTACATATACTTCAGTTAGTTATAAGTACTCTTGGTGAGCCTTTGCAAAAAAGTTACCAATACTAAAAGTTACTAGGTAATCTTGAAGTTGCACTACCTTAATTTTTATATAATATACATTCTGAACACTTACATTTTAGAAATATAAAAGATATTTTTAGCATGCAGAAAAAAGAAAATCAGAATAGTGTCAAGCACGTAGGAAAAAACTCAAAGTAATGTCAAACAACCAAAATAAAACCATCCCACCACATTAGACCACTGCAAAACTCAATCTAATATATGTTTCATTTCACAATTATAAAACCATTGTGAAAACAATAGTTCTAAAATAAAGTTTTTATTATATTTACCTGTAATGTTTCCTAACATGTCTTTATTATGACAGGTTGAGTCTTCTGTTTCTCCATCTTTAAAATTACCTATTTCTCCATAGTAAAGAGCAATCCCAAGTTGCATTACACGGATAAACATAGGCAGTTGTTGATCTGTGATGGAAAGTTTCAAACTCTCTACTAAGGTGTGAATCTGTATTTTGAAAAAAAAATCAACAAAATCATATTCAAAGGGTGTACCTTTTAGCATAGGGAATAGCATAAGGGAAACAGTAATGTCCCAAACATTTCTAATATTAAAGCCAAAATAATAGTTCATTCTAAAATCTTAGAAATTAAACAAAATTTGCTGTGATAAATAAACTTTAGATAGAAACTATATTAAGCCAAATGATATAAATGCAAATAGAAATGATAATGAAAAGATATAGTCACACTAGATTTCCAGAAAGAAAGTTATATAATCAAAATACAGTAGTCCCCACTTATCTGCAGGAGATACTTCAAAGATGACTAAAATTCCAGATAGTATTAAACCCTATATATATTATGTTTTGTCCTAAACATACATATCTTTTCACTTAAAGGAAGCACTTGGAAGGCTTCTCTGTGGCATATCATAATTGCGCATCACCACTCTTGCACTTTGGGGCCATTAGTAAGTAAAATAAGAGTTACTTGAAAACAACCACTGAACTACCACAGCAGTTGATCTGACACCAAGAGGAGAAGTAAGTGACTATCGGGTGGGAAGCATATGCAGGATGGATATGCTGGACAAAGACATGATTCACATCCCAGGCAGGACGGAGCAGGGTGGAGTGAGATTTCATTACACTACTCAAAACAGTGCGCAACTTAAAATTTATGAATTGTTCACAAACCCCAAGTCAAGTCTCCTTCCATCACCATTTATTCCCCCTTTATCCTCTCCTACCTCTCCCAACCCCTCTTTCCCTCTGATAATCACCATACTGTTGTCAGTCTAAGAGGGGTTTGGGGTCTTAAAACCCATATAATTTTATTAACCAATGTCACACCAATAAAGTCATTGAAATGTTTTTTTTTAACTTATGAATTCTTTATTTCTGGAATTTTCCATTTAATATTTTCAGATCATGGTTGACTGAGGGTAACTAAAACCATGGAAAGCAAACCACAGATAAAGGGGGACCACTGTACTCACTCTATAATGTTTCCCCAAAACCAGAAAGATCTCTGTCACAACCAATAATAAAGGTTTCATGATGTCATTTTAGTAAAACTTTAATCACCCTTTCCAGCTTTATTAACCAGAAAGAATACATATACATCCTAAAAACACATGTTAAGAGGGAAAATTACTAACATTATAACTATGGAAGTATGAACATAATAAAATTTTTATAGTCAAATATGAAAAACCAAGGGAAATACATGTTAGGAAAGTTTTTCAAACAAATTTTAAATAATAGATTTAAACATGACAAAATTTATAACATGAATCAATTATATAAGAAAGAAATAAGTTTAATTACTAGCAAACAGAATATATAGCAGTCAATCAAAGTCCTCCTCATAGAAAGAGACATCAATGGAATATAAACACAGCCTCAGTATAATGGTTTCCTGCTGTTATATAAACATGGAATAAAACCAATTAAGCCATAAAGTCAAATCTCTTGGAAGGTTTATTTTGACTCACTGGTATTTGAGTATCTATGAAACATGAAAAAGATGTAATGGTAATCATCATATTTTTAGAGCTAAAGGCACAAAAAAATTGTACTTGAAGGCAAAGAAAGCTGTATTCGGGGAAGGGTATACTCTCATATTCAAATAAGAGTACAGGTTTCTTAAAAGTGACCTAAAAATCATACACTTAATAGACCATGAAGAGGTAAGAAAATGGTGAGGAGGAGGGAAAGGAGGGGAGAAGCGTACAGCAAGACCTGCCAAACTCTTCTTCATTTGAAATTTATCTACCACATACTTTCATTTTTAAATGTTTTAAAAATAAAACTTTAAGATAGTTTTAAACTTATAAAAACATTGTAAAGGCTATAGAAAGAGATCCCATATACTCCTCATCCAGTTCCCCTACTGTTAATATTCTGTCACCATGTGTTACTTTTGTCACAACTAAGAAACCAACATTGGTATATTACTATCAACTAAACTCCATGCTTTATTCTGATTTCATTAGTTTTTCCACTAATATCCTATCTCTGTTCAGGATCCCATCCAGGATACCACCTTGCATTTAGTTGTCATGTTTCTTTAGTCTCCTCTTGTCTGTGACAGATTATCAGACTTTTCTAGTTTGTCAATAACCTTGAGAGTTTTGAGGAGTACAATTTGGGTCTATTTGATAATTTTATCATTTTTAAACAATTTTTATTGATTTGAGAGAGCAAGAGAGATATCAATGTGAGAGAGAAACATCAATCAGCTGTCTCACGCACATGCCCCAACCAGTGACCAAATCTGCAACCTGGGTATGTGCCCTAACCAGAAATCAAACCCACAACCTTCTGGTGTAGGGGACGATGCTCCAACCAACTAAGCCACACTGGCCAGGGCTATTTTTTTTTATTTTTTTTTCAATTACAGTTGACACTGATATTACTAGTTTCGGGTATATAGCATAATGGTTAAACAATTATATAATTTACAAAGTGGTCCCCCCAATAATTCAAATACCCATCTGGCAACATAAAGAGTTATTACAATATTATTGACTATATTCCCTATGCTAAAATTTACATCCCTGTGACTATTTGTAACTTCCAATTTGTACTTCTTAATCCCTTCACCTTTTTTATACATCCCCCCAACCTCCCTGGCAACCATCAATTTGTTCTCTGCATCTATGAGTCTGTTTCTATTTTGTTTGTTCATTTATTTTGGTTTTTTTTTAGATTCCACGTTGAGTGAAATCATATGGTATCTGTCTTTTTCTGACTTGTTTTACTTAGCATAATACCCTCTAGGTCCATCCATGTTGACTCAATGGTAAGATATCATTTTTTATGGGCGAGTAATATTCCACTGTATATATGTACCACTGCTTTTTTTATCCTCTCACCTATTGATGGACAATTGGCTGCTTCCATATTTTGGCTATTGTAACCAATGCTGCAATGAACATAGGGGTGTATTTATTTTTTCGAATTAGTGTTCTGAATTTCTTCAGATAAAAACCCAGAAGTAGAATTGCTGGTCATAAGGCAGTTCCATTTTTTAATTTTCACCACATCCTTTTAAATATTATATGGCACCAGTAATAAACAATCTTAGCAAAATCGATGACAAAGAATCAAGCCTTTGTTTATATGAAAAATACAATAATTGCCCTGGCTGGTTTGGCTCTGTGGTTAGAGCATCGACCAGTGGACAAGAAGGTCATGGGTTCAATTTCCAGTTAAGGGCACACACCTGGGTTGCAGGTTTGATCCCTGGCCCTGGTTGGGGTGCGTGCAGTGGGCTACCAATCGATGTATCTCTCTCATATCAATGTTTCTCTCTCTCTCTCCTCCCCACTCCCCACTTCCCTTCCACTCTCTTTAAAAAGCAATGGAAAAAATATCCTCGGGTGAGGATTAACAACAACAAAAAATACAATTAATAAATAATAATACAAGAATAAACTCTGTGTTTCACACACTTACAACTATAAACCTACTTTTGCCCCACCCTGCATATATAAAATATACAAACACATATATCTTTAAATATATGATATTTTATATATTTTACATATACCATATAGCCTAAAATCAATAAGATTAATCCCCAATAGAAAAGTAGACAAAAAACTTGAATGGATTTTTCGAAGAACAAATGTAAGTGAACACTTTCTCAACAAATGTAACAACTAATAATCAAATAAATGTTAATCAAAAAATATATATATTTTGCTCAACAAATTGGCAAGTTTTAAAACACAATCATATTTAAAGACAGCAAGAGTGCAATCAATATTAGCACTCCCTTAAATGTTCATTAGCATTCACACTAGTTAAACCTTTCTGGAAACAATTTTGCAATACAGATCACAGGCCTTACAAAAGTTTAAGGCCCTTAATATGATATTTGCAATTACAGAAATCATTCCTAAGAAATTAATCAGATATGTGGTCAAAGCTTTATGTAGAGACTTTCATTCCTCTGAAAACTGTTTTTTAAAAATGTAAATTTTCAAAAATGGGGGAAATGTTTAATAAATTATGTACCCATATATTTCTCAAAAGATAGAAAAATCATAAAAAGCCTACCCAAAATATAAATAAATAAACTCAAAAGACATTTAAACAAACATACATGAGAGGTTTACATAAATAATTAGGGTATCTGAAACATTTTTGGAAATCCCCTATCTTCGAGGTGATCAATGAGGTTCAATCATGCCCATACTTCCTAGGACTAGGAGTTGGAAGACTGATGGATCTAATTCAAAATGGCAAATCTAACATCACAATACAGTGTATTAATTTTTAAGAACTCAAAATTTTATTTCAGTTGAGCATGATATGTTATCTTACATTTAGTGATTACCAGAGTCACAAAACACATGTCAACAAGCTTATTTAGGAGAGTTTTATAATAAAATGTCATGGCTAATCAATTTTGAGAACACAAACTTACTTAAATTCCAACAGTAAGTTTCCCTCAAGTTCATTTATTTTTACTTTCCTCTAATTTAGCTACATCCTAGAATATACAATTAAATTTGTACTAATGATCGATAAGATTATTTTATATAGTAAGGCTTCCATGTATCTATTGCTTGTTTGCGAAATATATCTTGGATCCATCTTAACATTCTCCAATTTTACTAGCAGATTCAGGGTTGAAGATGGAAAGTAAGCTCACTATCTAAAACAGATATCAAATTAATATTCTTCCATGGTTATCTTTGCCAAAGAAGCTAATCCAAAAACAGAAGGGAAAAGTGACAGAATTTACACAAACAAAGGTACACTATACACAGTGGGGGAAAAAGTAAAATACTCATGACTGAGCACCACTAAAGAAAATCAGATGGATTTCACATATAAATATAAATTTAAGTATCATAGAGCTAGATAAAATCAAAAGTTTGATATGCTTTTTTTTTAATGTAAAAAATAAATAGTTTATACAGCCATACCCAAACAAGCACAGTAGTCAATACCAGTGTTCAGACTCAGGGCCAACTTATCCATTACAAAATTTTAGTATTCAGAGGCATGTAATTCAATAATAAAAATTATTTTCACATTAATACTTAGTTAACAAGATCAGAAGTTACTGTGTGAATCATTTTTCAAAGATACACAAATAGATGGAGGGTTAGAAAATTGATATGTAAACAAAGAACAAAAGATTTACACTTGAGACTAACTATACACATTGATAATTATACCAGTTCCTTGGAGAACACCAGATTTTCACATGTATCAAAAACATTACCTGAAAAATTCCCATATTCTATTATTTTAATTATATTTTGAAACCATAGGTCAAAAGCTAATATTTCCTAAACAAATAAGATATCAGGTTAGCAAATCAAGCCTTATAAATTTATGGAAGAAAAAGAAGAGGCAATAACTACAGCCATCAGGTTATACTAAAGACATTATAACAACTGAAATACAGATTGATAATCAGTCCACTATGGGCATAAACATACTTTTTTATATGATCTCCTCTATCTACTTAAAGAGAAAAACACTAATAAATAGCTGGACAAACTAAAAGGAAAACAACAGTCACAGAAAAAAAAAAAAAATAGGTCCCCAGGAATCTCTACTAGAATACATAATGCAAAAAGTTATAAATATAATACAGTAAATAATACAAAATAGAAGTTATAAATACAACTAAAACTTTTTTACAAAAACAAATGGCACATATATTTATGAGGTTAAGTTCTTCATTTTCAAATAATAATTAACATGCACAGGAACCAGTAAACAAAACAGAGACATGTAAATCAACTACAAGAAAAAGAAATACCTACTTTAATAACAGATGGCATCTTGGAATTTAGGTTATCATACGTAAAATGTAGACGAGTTCTGAAGGAACATTTGTATAATAAAGGATCCTGGTAAAATTCTATTTTACCACTAGCATTTCGTTTATCAAGACAAACTGTACAGTCAGAAAAGTTGATAACCTTTCTCAGCACCAGATCAGTGGCTAAAAAGAAAAGAAAAACATTTTAAGTTAAAAAAACAAGCTAGAGAAAAAAGGCAAGTATTATTTATTAGTAGAAATAGTAATGCAAAGATTAACAGAGCATTAAATATGTGATGCCAGAACCTATGCAAAGAACTTCTCACTTATCATATCATTTAAAATAGGTACAAAAATCCTCATTTTCTGTATAAAAGAGTTAAACAGAGGCCAAAGAAATAAGGGTAGCTTGCCCCCAATTTGCTTGACACCTAAACTACAAATTTAAGACACAACTTGTGAAAAATTTCATTACACTTTGCTATCTGAAATGAGATGTTAAATAACAATAAAATTAAATTCTTCAAAAACCATATTTAAAATAACATTTTGAGTAATAGTCACACATTTAATATTTATTTTGCACTAAAAAACTTGATGCTATGCTCTAAACCGGCACTCTCCAATATGGTAGCCACCAGTGATGCATGGCCATTTAAATGTATATATAAATTAATTAAAATTACATAAAAACAAAATTTCAGTCCCTGGTTGCACCAGCCACGTTTCAAGTGCTCAATAGCCACATGTAGCTACTGGCTATAATACTGGAAAATAAAGATATAAAATATATCCATCATCATAAAAATTATAGTGCACTAGCACCGCTCTAAATAATAACTAATGAAGAAATTACTAATAACAGTACAAAGTTTGTTTTCAAGGCAATAAAAATGAAACAATCACTAGTAAAATATCAAACTAGAAAGTGAAACCTTTAGCAAATAATTTACTGAGTATTTGCTATTATATGCTACACTAAGTCTTTTATGTCCATTATCTTATATTTATATGCCTCTGCTTAAAAGATGTGAAAAGTGAGGCACAGTAAGGGTATATAATCTGTCTAATAAAAAAATAGACTTGAGCCCTAGCTGGTTTGACTCAGCACTTGGAGCGTCAGCCTACAGACCAATGAGTTGTGGGTTCGATTCCGACCAAGGGCATGTACCTTGGTTGAGGCTTGTCCCCGGCCCTGGTGTGGATCATGCAGGAGGCAACCCATCGATGTGTCTCTCTCACATCGATGGTTCTCTCTCTCTCTCTCTCTCTCTCTCTCTCTCTCTCTCTCTCTCTGTGTCTTTCTCTATCCCCCCCTCCCTCCCTCCCTCCCTTCCTCTCACTCTATCTGAAGATAAACAGAAAAATATCCTCAACCGAGGTACATGCCCTTGGCTGGAATCAAACCCACAACTCATTGGTCTGTAGGCCGATGCTCCAAATGCTGAGTCAAACAGAGTTGGAATTCAAACTCTGGCAACCTTACTCCAGAGTACATGTTCTTATCCACTATTCAATAAGAACATAAACTGGTCATATTTCAAGTATATTCTAGAAAATTGCTATTCAGTGAGAGAGGAAGTTATAAAGCTTTGAAAATGTTTTTATTAGAAGTTAAATAAAACAGCAGCTACCTTTAAAAAATTTTTTAAATGTCCCTTACTGATTTTGCTCAGTGGTTAGAGCATTGCCCTTGCAGCAAAAGGTCTCGGCTTTTAATTCCAGTCAAGGGTACGTACCTGGGTTGCAGATTTGATCCCTGGCCCCATGAGGATGCATGCGGGAGGCAACCAATCAATCAATGTCTCTCTCTCTCTCTCACATTAATGTTTTTCTCTCCCTCTCTCTCCCACGCTTTCTCTCCCTCTCCCTCCCTCAATTCCACTCTCTTTAAAAAAAATTAAGGGAAAAAGTATCCTCGGATGAGGATTAACAACAACAATAAAAAACTTAGAAAATGAATTGAAGTTCTGGTATTTACCTTAGATACCATGCTGCAATTTAATCTGTAAAATGGGGATAATAATTGTGTCTACCTAACACTCTAGGAAATGATTTGACATTATTTGAAAATTTGAACACTTACATATCTTCCCATTTAACAGACCCACACCTAAGTATATGCACTAAAACACTAGCACATATGCATCAAAAGATATGTGCAAAAAGATCCAGAACAGTACTGTTTGTAATAGCAAAAATCTGAAACATCCAAAATGCCAATCATCAGGAGAACAGGTAATTAAGTTTTGGCATATTTAAATAGTAGAATATTATTCATAAGTAAAAATCAGTGGTCTCCAACTACATGCAACAATATGGAAAAAAATTAAATGTATATTTTAATTGAAAACAGCCAACCTCAAAAGAGAACATAGAAAATACTAATTTTATAAAAATACATCATTTAGGCACACATTTACATAAAACTTTTTTATTGAGATAAAATTCATATAACATAAAATTAACCAATTTAAAGTATACAACAAAGTGACATTTAGTACACTAACACTGTTGTGCAACCATCATCACAATTTCATAACTTTTTCATTACCCCAAAAAAGAAACTGTAGCCTTTAGCTATCACCCCTCCAAAACCCTCACTGCCCTTTCCCCTCTCTAATCCCTAAACAATCACTAATCTGCTTTCTATCTATGTAGATTTGCCTATTCTGCCAGTTCATAGAAATGGAAACATACAATATACACTCTCCGTGTCTCGCTTCTTTCACTAAGTATAATGTTTTCAAGGTTCACCCACGTTGTAGCATGTATCAGTATTTCATTTACCAGTATAACTTTTTTTAAGCAATTGAATGACAAAATTTAATACAGCAGTTAATTCTAAAAGGAAGCAAGGGGATGGAAAGGGAAAAGCACATGGGGGTGGGGAAGAGTAAATTCTGATGTTCTAGTTACTTAGAGGATACACATTCATTATCATTATATTGTGATATAACAAATATGTTACATAAATCCCTTTGTAAATATTAAATATTGCATTAAAAATAATAAAAAGGGAAATAATAGTCTCTGTCTCAGAGAGTATAAGAATTAAAATAAGCTAATTAATGTAAAAAAAACAGCACCAACTTGGCTGTTAACAAGCACTCAATAAATAGAAAATACCATTTTTGCTGTCTTTATCACCACCATCATCATGAGCTTTCATGTGATATCATATTTGATTTACATAAATACACTAGTAGGTTGGCAAAAATGACAATTCACATTTTACAAATGACTCACCCAAGGTTGCACTAGGGTAGTGTTGGAGAAAAGATTTAAACCATGATCCCCTAGCTCCCAAATATAGGAATATTTCCAATTTACTATAAAGAATTTCCCAAAGTAATAGCTGCATTACCTCTATATTAAAGCTACAAATGAAATTTCTTCCCCTAAAATGTCAGCTCATTTATTTAATCTTGCATTATCCAGTTCCGTTTGTTTTCTATTTTCCATAGCTTTTTCTTCTAGCTTTTATTGAATATTTCTTCCCATAGAGGATGAGAGGGAGGCATTAACAATGTCTCAAAAAACAAAGACTTTGTTGGGCCTTTGTATACATTTTTCTTTATGCTTCACAACAGAGCTGAGAGATCAGGATTATTCTTGATTTTTAAAATGTGAAGGCTGAAGCTTGGAGAACACACAAAAATGAAATTGTATTCCAATTTTGCTAGTTGCTAGTTGTATGCCTTAACCAGGCAAGTTAAATAATCTTGAGACTCAATTTCACTTTGCTTTCCTTTAGCTAGGACTTTAGATGAGCAAATGAATATATACCTAAATGAATAAGTATTACCGTAGACAGCCAGGGAGTGCTGGAAAGTTTCCCCATTGACCAAGATGGCGCAGGGGTAGGTTCTTACATTGAGCATGCCTAAAGATAAATGGACAGAACCAAAGAGCAACAAAAGCTAGAAAGATGAATGGACAGGTCCCAAGCACACCAAAAGCTAGAAAGATGGACAGAGCCCAATGCACCAAAAGCTAGAAAGATGAATGGACAGGGCCCAGTGCACCAAAAACTAGCAAGATAATTGTATAGAAAAAAAGCCCTCCCTTCCCTCTCCCTGTAAGAACCCCAAAAAGATGAAATAGTCTTTGAGACAGGGAATCCACCATTCTGCCTGGTCACAGCACCTCAGTAAACTCCTTTCCTTATGTACCAGCACCAGTCTAAGGAGTCTGGCTTTCCTTATGGCAGGCAGCCAAACCTGCGTTTTGGTTACAAAAGGAGATCATCACTTGATGGAGTTATGAGAATTAGATAAAATAAATGTAAATAATATAAGTAGCTCCCTATCTAGACAATGACTATGTACAGGACATTTTTTAAGTCCTTACAGTGCATTAATGTATTTAATAAAATAATTCTACAGAGAAACTCCATTTTATCCTCATTTTACAAATGAAAAAACTGAAAGAGAGAAGTAAGTCACCCAAAGTCATACATCTAGTACTAAGTGGGAGAGCCAGGACTCAAACGCAGACAGTCTAACTTTAGTGCCAGCATTTTTTTTTTTTTTTTTTTTTTTTTTTTTTGCATTTATCCTCAGACAGAGCAGGAGGAAGAGAGGGAGGGAGAGAGAGAAACATCAATGTGAGAGGGACACATCGAGTGGTTCCCACCCACACAACCCCAACTGGGGCCAGGGACAAAATGCAACTGAGGTACGTGCCCTTAGCAGGAACTGAACCCGGGACTCTCTGGTCCGCAGGCCGACGCTCTAACCAGTGAGCCAAACTGGCCAGGGCAGTGCCAGCACTTTTTAATTTTTATTTTATTGTAAATTTTATTTTCTTTCTTTTTTTAATGTAGTCATTTTCACAGCTTTATTAAAGTATAATTCATATTGAAATAAACTGTTCATACATACAGTATACAATCTGATAAGTTAAGGGTTTCTTATGTGTGTTTTTGTAATTAAATTGGGGTAACATTGGTTCAAAAACCATACTGGTTTCAAGTGTACAACTCAACAAAAACATCTTCTGCACAGTGCATCGTGTGCCCATCATCCCAAGCAAAGTCTCTTTGCGTCCCCATTCCCCTACCCCCTTTGCTCACCTCCAGCTACCCCACACACCCCTTCCCCTCTGGCTATAATCACACTGTTGTCTGTGTCTATGTGTTATGTGTATATGTTTTTTTGCCTAATCCTTTCACCTTCTTTCATCCAGTCCCCCAAACCACCTACCTTCTGACAGCTGTCAGTCTGTTCTATGTATCTATGAGTCTTGTTTATCAGTTTATTTTATTTACTAGATTCCACATATAAGTGACATCATATGGTACTTGTCTTTCTCTGATTGGCTTATTTCACTTAGCATAATAATCTCCAGGTCCTTTCACGCAGTCACAAAAAGTAAGATTTCCTTTTACTTATGGCTGAGCAGTATTCCATTGTGTAAATGTACCACAGCTTTTTTATCCACTCATCTACTGATGGGCACTTGGGCTGATTCCAAATCTTGGCTATTATAAATAACGCTGCAATGAACATAAGGGTGCATATATTCTTTCAAATTAGTGTTTTGGGTTTCTTCATATATATTCCCAGAAGTGGGATCACTGGATCAAAAAGCAGTTCCATTTTTAATTTTTTGAGGAAACTCCATACTGTTTTTCCACAGTAGCTGCACCAGTCTGCATTCCCACCAACAGTGCACTAGGGTTCCCTTTTCTCCACATCCTCACCAGCACTTTATGTGTGTTAATCTACTGATGATTGCAAGTCTGACAGGCATGAAGTGGTTATCTCATTGTGGTTTAACCCCTTATCAGATGTATCACTAGCAAGTATGTTCTTCCATTCTGTGGGTTTCCTTTTCATTTTGTTGATAGTTTCTTTTGCTGTGTAAAAGCTTTTTAGTTTAATGTAGTCCCATTTGTTTATTTTATCCTTTGTCTGCCTTGCCCAAGGAGTTATATCTGCAAAAATATTGCTACGAGAAATGTCTGAAATTTTACTGACTATGTTTTCTTCTAGGATTTTTATGATTTCGTAACTTACATTTGTCTTTAATCCATTTTGAGTTTAGTCTTGTGCATTAGTGCTGGCACTTTTAACAAACACATACAATAGCAAGACACAGATAAAAGGTGCTCACAATAGTCTCCTTATGATATTTTCCAAAAATATCCATTTCTTACTCAATCAGAAAATATATCAACAAATGTTATTACTTATTTAATTAACACCTCTCCTGATGAAACTAAGAAGCAGTATCTATGTTCTTCACAGCTATAGTTTGTTTGTTTAAATTTTTTTCTTTATTGATATTAGAGAGAAAGAGATAGGAAGGGAGAAGGAGAGAGACAGAGAAACATCGATGAGAGAGAACATCAACTGGCCACCTCCTACATGCCCTACACTGGGCATCAGGCCCACAAACTGGGCATGTGCCCTGACTGGGAGTTGAACTGGTAACCTCTTGGTGCATGGGTTGATGCTCAACCACTGACCCACACAAGCCAGGCCACAGCTATAGTTTTTATGTTAGTACAGTGCCTAGCATGTAGAATATAATAAATAAAATAGTAATAAATAAATCATAGTGATTAAAATTATATTATTACTTAATTTTTTAAGATAAGCAGTAGGAGAATGGAGTATGTGATAGTTAAAGGAGGTTTCAGGAGTATCCAAAGTTCCTATATGTACTCTGTAATGTACAAACCTAAAACATAAATCAGTCAAATATATTGTTTCCCATTACCAAGTAATGTGAAAGTAACACACTCCCTTTCCTCCTTCAAAAACATTAAAAATTTTAACTTAATATAATTCATTTTTATTGCTATAACCCAAAGTATTGTAAAATATTATACATCACCTTTGAAACAAGCATGTTATAGCTAAGAAAAAATAAAAATTAAAAACATTAAAAAATAAGTCTGGGATATCTTAATTTAAGGCTCTATCAACCTCCTATAATTAATTGCATGCTAGATTTTATATATGTATATTTTTCCAGTATAAAGGCATAAAGTTTTCATTAGATCCATCTAAGAGCCAGTTGGCCCAAGAAAGGTTTAGAATACAAGAAAATAGCTTCAGTAATGGAAAATCTATACTATTCTTGACATTTACTCACCAGAAATATCCATGAATGCACGATCCCATAATTCACCTACTGTATAGCATTCTGCAGAAGTTATGTTGACTGAAAGAACAATATCATCTTCAACATACTTTAGTATGAGATTATTTATAACAATGTTTACATTATTTACAACTCGTCTAATCAGACTCTGCACATAACCTAAAATACAGGAAAAAAGAACGCAATTAGTCACAAGCCAGTCAACGAATACTAATTCTTAAAATCTTACTGAGTATAATGTAAGTGAAAGGTGGATATGCTTAGCATATTTTGCAAGGAGGAAACGAACATTCAGATAGGTAAACAGGTTTGCCACAGTAACACAGCTAATAAGCAGCAGATTCAGCCCAACAAACACCATTACAAAGAAGTTCTATATAATTAAGAGTTCAGGTACTAAGAGAAACTACATTTACCAGAAACCCTTTTAATAACATAATACATACTAGATCCCATTCAGTGATTATCCTATACTACAGGTACTGTGGTTTATGCCTACTTTATTAAACATTTTCCAAATGAAACTGTGTTACTATCTGCTGATTATACCACATATTAAAAGAATAGCTTTAAGCTTCTTTTTGAACCTGCTATCATCTTCTATTCCTACTGTAAACACCCATAAGAATATTAAAAAGTTAGGCCTGGAGGAAGAAAAAATAGGAGAAACATAACCATCATAACGGATTCAACTACTGCCACTTGTTAATACATAACACTGAAACAGGGTAGGGGAGAGAATATCAATGAGGAAGAATATGTAGACAGAGTTAAAGAATGAAGAAAAAAGAATACAACAACGAAGATAGAAAAAGTATGGAAGGAAACAGAATGGATACAAGCATAATGAAAGCACAGAGAAATACGAGAATCAAAAATCATTGTTTTTATTTTTTAAAAACTGAAAGCAACAAAAGTAATTAGTGAACATTCTTTTCTCCACAGCTTGCCTAGAATGTCCATAATTTTTCTTTTAATTTCATGCTACTGTGGGATACTCCATAATCTCAGAAGTTCCTCTCAGAAGTTTTTCAAAGAATAAATGTGAATATGGATACATTATTGAGGAACTGAATTGAAAATATAAATAAAACTAAACATAAACAGCATTTAAAAAGAGGAGAAAAAGATTAAAAACCTCACTTTATGCAAATGCATTTTTCACTATAAAAACTAATTGAAGTATTAGCTATCTCATGTAATAGCTATTTATATTCTTTAAAACAGAACTTTACTGGACAAAACAATCAACTTTTTCCAGCAACTAACATTGTTAACACCTGCTGGGAGAAAGTTTATTTAAATCTATTCAACCATAACATGTTTGCAAAAAACAACTCCTTCATTCCTTCCCCATGGATACAAAAGGGAAAGGAATGTAAAACCACTACTTTCAAGTTTTTTTGGTACATGGAAACTATTAGCAGCTTTTAGAGTGCCAATTATCATATGCTTTAAAATTAACATACAATATATCAATAAGTTTAAGGTAACAAATACTCTTTTATGAGAGTAGATACTAAAATAATGCTTAGCAGATAAAGCCTCCAAACAAAATTTTAAATATCAAAAATTTCAACCTTAGAATGTACAGGGGTGGGCAAAAGTAGATTTGCAAACAGATTTACAATTGTAATACAAATAATACATAATACAATAATTAATAAATAAAATACAAGAATAAACTCGCATACTCACAACAGTAAACCTACATTTGCCCACCTCTGTATGCCCCCCATGCTATTACTATGCAACACAGATGTTAAAAATAAAAATAAAAATCCTGTTACTAAGAAATCAAGCATGTCTAACATTGGTTTTCCTATTTCTGAAAAACCTGTCATCAATAGGGAATTCATAAAAACCACTTAAGGATGTATTATCTTTAAAACAAAAAAATAAACTCTCAAACTGGAGAAAACGTATAATGCAAAGTAATAGAAATATAATACTGTAAATGTATTTTAAATGACTGAATACTCACAAATGATAGATGTTTCATCTATTTTTTTTAATAATTTTCCTCAGTTTCTCATTATAATACTGACATACACGCTGAGATGAAGAAGCCAATCCACCAAAATAAAAGAACCAAATTTCTAAAAAGAGCTACATCTACAGAAGACTATTTATGTTTCCTTATTAAAAATGTAATGTCAAAGTAACAGTGACTATCCAATGGAATAAATGATACACCATCTCTTTAATTCGTCGAATAATTTAGTTCTAAGTAAGCTACAGGAGTGTCAAAGAGCAGATCTATTACTTCTCATCACTCCATATTTAGAGACACCATGGGAGTATATCTGTTCAAATAACATAACAGTAATCCAGGTCTATTCCACAAGAATCTGAAAATGTAGGGCTACTGTGGGGATGAGAACCTACAAGACATCATATGAGATGGCTCTTTTAGCCTGTTACTGGTCAATCTTTCCAGAATTTCTATCATTATCCAACTCTCTCTCATCCACAAATCCCATTCCTCCAAACACATACATCTATGCCCACAGGGTCAGATAAAACATTATGAATCTTCATTGACTTTGTACATGTTCTTCCTCCTCTTTAGAATACTCTTTGCCCATTCTCCCTTCTTGCTCAAATCCAGTAAGAATGTCCCCTCCCCTATATCCTCTTCTCCAATATTCCCCACCCTACTCATCAACATTAAGGAAACTGTCTCTACCACTTTTCTTGGGCTTATGTTATTAGTTCCATTTGAATATATTACAAAGAGACAACATCTGTAACCAATTTATCCTAATGTGGTCACAGAAGTTCTAAACAACTAAATAAGAATAAAAATGAGAAATAACTGTAAGTATTGACAAGGAGGAGACAAAATTATTCATTACATGAAGATGACTATATTTTTATATGGAAAATCCAAAATGTGAAACTGAAAAATGCTGAATACTGATCAGCTAACAAAATGTAAAAATTAGCACTAAAAAGAGAATAAAATGCTAAAAAACAGTAATCCTAATTAGCAATGAAATATATAATAGCATTTTCCATCATAAAAATTTCAAAGAAGTATTTTTTAATAATAAATAATAGCAAGTAATCCTAATTATCAATAAAATATATAATAGTATTTTCCATCTAAAAAGTTTCAAAGAAATGTTTTTTTAATAATAAATAACAGCACTGAACCAAAATTGTACTTAGAAGAAAGTACTGTTAAAAAACTTTCACAGGGTAATTTGGCCATACATGTCAAAACCTTAAAATTACTCCTAAATTTTGATTCTATGAATTTGTAAGAATTTTTCCTAAGGAAATAAACAGAGGTGTGTACAAAGATTTTCCTACCAGTATGTTTATTAATGCATTTTACAAAATTGAAAATGAAAAATAATCTCAATATCAAACAAAAAGATTGGTTAAATAAACTATGGAATAGCTATACAATGGAATGCATCCCAATGACTAAAATAACAAGGTAAAAAATATTAACGTCCTACAAACATGTTCATGACATAACATTAAATTTAAAAATGCAAGTTACGTCCTGGCCGGTTAGGCTCAGAGGTTAGAGCATCAGCCTGTGGACTGAAGGGTCATGAGTTCAATTCCCAGTCAAGGGCACATACCTGAATGTAGCCAAAAAATCTGGAATTTATTTCAGGACTGAAAAGTAAACAGTAGGTATGAGAGGGGAAATAGAAGAATGAAAATCAGAGCTTACAAAGATAAAACAAGTAATAAAATGATAGAGATAAATTCAAACATATCAGTAACTACATTCTAATTTAATTTTATTGTGGTAAGAGGATGATCAGTATGATAGTGATTCCTTGAAATTTGTCAAGATTTCCTTTTATACCAAGTTTTTTCAATGTCTGTAGATATCCCAAGTGTGAATGAAAAGAATGTATACTGTCTTATCTGCTGAGTGCAGAGTTTTACATGTATCTACTAAAACAATATTGTTAATTTTGATATTCAAAGATCTAGCAGTTTGGGGTTTGTTTTTTTTTTTAGCTTAATCTAGCACATTTCAAAGCTAGGTTATTAGGCACATACAAAGTCATACATACTTTTTGGAGAACTGTACCTTTTATTATAATTTAGTATCTCTATTTTATATGTTTATTAATGCTATTGCCTTAGGTTTCATTTTGCCTGATTTTTATGCTACAAATACAGACTTAGTTTTGGATAATATGTGTCTATTATGCCATTTCCTAGCCTTTCATTTTCAATCTTTCTTGCCTCTCTGTTTTTAGCTGTGTGTTTTGGAAGCCACGCACACCTGCACATAACTACTCCTTTTTTTAATAGCCAAAAAATATTACTTGTGCTTCCTGGGTATTCCTCTTTGCTTTGACTTTGCACTGTAGTTAGTAATTTACAACATCTCCTATACTAAGCAGTTAATTCTTTGAGGGCAAAGACACCCTTCAATTAGCTAGGCTAGCATACTCTCATTCATACAACAATATAGATTTAGAGAACTGAATAGCCTATCTCCACTAAGCAATATTTTGAAATTCAATCTAATTAGAATAAAATAAAGACTCTCCAATAATAACCTTTTCCATAATACACACAAAATATAAACATTAGATAGCTTAAAGGTTACTGAAAAATAATAGTTTGAAGCATAACCTACTTTAAAGCCAATTTAGGGAAAATACAGAAGCAGTATACAAAGAGCTACTTCTTACTATGAACTTCAATAAAATCGAAAGGGTATACACTTCAGAGAGTTCAGAACTGAATAATCCAGGTATCTAGCTTAGAATATTACTTTACAGAGAAAAGTGTAGAGAATACTGAGGAAAGATGCATAAATGAATAAATAAATGGAACATCCTTAAAATTTGTCTCTACAAACTCTCAACATATGTTACAAGATATGTTAAGCTCACAATTCAAAACTGTTATTATTAGCAATAACTCAAGGCCTTGGCCTATATGTTATTAACTGAAAGAAAATGTGTATGCTTCAAATCAGTCAGATTCAAACTCTTTTGACCCTTCTCACAGTAAGAAATATTACACCACTACCCAGCACAAGTGCACACATATGCAAAAGTTCCTTGAAATATTACTACCCTTTACTGCATGTTTTACTCAATAGGTTTTCTATTCTATGCCACATATTTTTTAAATTCCCATCATGACCCACTAAATTGTTTTCATAATGCAATAATTGGTCAGGATCCATGATCTGAAAAAGACTGTTCTAGATATCAAGAATAGAGATTGCAAAGAAAATATTAGATATTGACTCATAGTCTTTTCCTATTAGAGAGTCACCAAGCCTTCAGGGGTGTATAAAAAACTATTGGCAACATCAAAACTTTTCTCATTAAGCATCTCTGGATTAATGTAAATGTTCAAACTCTAAAATTGCAACCACAGTTACTTAAAGAAGTAACTTTGCTCTAGAAAATTTTGAGAGCAAGAATTCACCTCTACCATGAAAGAACATCAATATAGTTCCTGGGCAGGATAACATTACCAGAAATGAGCCCACAAATAACCATATGAGTTAACCTTGAAATAAAATGATTTACCATTATCCAACTGGATTCTCAAATTATCCCTTTTTTTCTTTGGCAAGATTAAGTTTAGCTGCTCTGCCTCCTAGTAATTGCCCAACAAGTTCAGTTAGTTCTTAAAGCAACTCCTTAACTGTGATTTATGTCAGCATAAAAGAGGATATGAGTCCTCTTATTAGGTAAGACAGAAAAGCACATGTTAATCCAAAAGCTACCTCAAGTAGTTCAGGTAGAACACAGCTCTGTTTTATGCCACTAAAAATAGGATGTTTTATGTTACGTTTATGTTTTATATTTTATACTCCTTAAACAGACCAATTCTCCCAATTCTGAATATCAGTGTAAATTCTAGTACAGGCTCTAAATATAATCATTAAAAATCTGGGACCTATTTTGAGTACATACAAGTTAGCCCATAGAAGGTTGTTATCTGTGAAATTCACAACTGACAAAAGCTTTACATTTTTCTTAAACAAGTTCTTACTTAGAAGAAAAATATATGAGACTCAAATGTAAAACCTAAAACTGATTATTCTTTGCCAGGATATTGATGGAGAGGGTATTTATACACTGAGTGTTGGTATAAGAAGTTTGGGGGGATATGTAATCAGATATTTGGAGGGGTAAAGAGGTTGCCCACTTAGTAAATAAGAACAAGCTACAGTATAATTTAATTTATAGGTTGATTTAATACAACAGGAATTTTTCTGAAGGAGTTAATTAGCAAAACACAAACAAAAAAATTTAGAAAGTTCCAGAACCACCACAATTACTTTAAGTAGAATTAGAAATGTTCAGTACTAAAATATCTTCTGGCACCTTCTCCAGCAATAGCAATTAATCTAGTCTAAAGCCAGAGAGATTACCGAGGCCTTTTAGGTAGACAGTTCTGAAGAATACAATGCATCAGCATTGACATCACTATAACACTAGTTAAAAATATTCAATTCAAATATAACTTATATCATATATTTGAGGGAAGAGGGCTATGAAATTGTGTATCTAACTTCAGCCTCTTAGAGGTAAAGCAAATGGTGCCAGAAGACAGTCAAAAATTAAGTAGGTTAAAACCAGCAGAAAGCCTACAAACCTTTGGCATAGAAAACAAGTGTATACTTATGTCACCTACAACTCAGAAAAAAGAAGTGACTGATAAATAAAATCAAAAGAGAAGTGACTGAGAAACAATTCCTAACTGTAAAAAGACAGCAATGCATTATGGCCAAAGAGCTAACAGGTAATGATCATTGTTTTTTTTCTTCATTAAATACTTATCAAGGAACTTTGATTCATAAGTCACTACTATTGCAGGTAAATAAAATTTTAAGGAAATAGAAGAGATGGTCTCTCCCAGTTAAAAAATTCCATGTTTCTTTTGGTGAATTTTATAGAAACTCAAAACAATCTAGTGCCCTTCTGCTGTTTATCAAGAAGTAAGGAGAAAAAAAAAGACTACAAGTGGGAAATCAGAAGCAAGTTTTTTCAAGGAGAAGATGTAAAAAAGAAACTTAATGAACAACCTGCTGAAAAGGGATTCAAAATTTGAATGCAAGACATTCATGAGGACTCTGGACTCAATCTGTTCTGAATTCATGCAGCAAATGCACATGCACATCTAGTCTAAATATTTCATAGCACTAAAGAATACTGAAAGTTCCTATTCTAAAAAGGGTTACAACAATTAATAACAATCAAAATTTTGGCTTTATCAAGCCCATTAGAAGTTACCTGGTGGTAAGTCAGGATCTGTGGGAGCAGCCTGCTGAATTCTTCGAGGTTTTACTGATGATTTTGTGTTTTCAGTAGTACTACGGTTGGTAGAATTAGAACCACAGCTTTCATGATCATCCTATATTTATTTTTAAAAAAGAGGCAAATAAGAACAATAAGACCTCCTTTAGAAAACAAAAATTATTATTTAATACCATACTAAGAGAATAATACAATAATAAAAGATGAATCTTTTACATGATAGTTATGGCTTCAAATGCTAGTGATATATTAGCAAAAGAAAAAACTTGTTTGAAACTTCAATACAATCAAAAAGTAAAAGATTTACTATCGTAAACAACAAAGAAAATTTTCACATGAAACTGTATTCATTTTAAGTTAATGCAAAACAAACTTCATAATGTTTCATTCCACAAAACAACTTCACCATTCACTCTTTATAATGACATCTTCTACTATTTGGGGGGATGTTATAGTCTCTAAATACTAAAAGACTACTACTGTGAATAAAACTTTACTGTAATTACTTTTAGTTCAACTTACATCCTTAAAAATGTCTGCAGTCATACACTTCTGCACAACGTTAACATTAAAAGCACACTATTAATTTTTGAAACATATGGTTGTCTCAAAAGCCCAGAAGTAAAACATGTTCATTAAAGAGAAGTGAAAAAATTCCAAGTGAACTGCCAAAACTAGCATAATTATGAAAATATTTAACACTGAAACCATCTGAAATCACATACTGTATATAGATTACAGTGATGTCATAATAAACATTCCAGCCAAAATGCACTAAAACTACTGCAGTCCAATAAATCTGGCATGCACAAGATGACAAACATTTTAAAGCAAAAGAACAAGTTATTTTTATTTTTTTAATTTTAATGACAAAAAAAGGGTATATGCTAAATATGAGTTTTCAAATAGTCAAAAAAAAACATAGTAAATAAACCTTCTCTACAAACTACATGTTTTTATTATTCAAAAGAAAGACAAACTAAATCATTTTATTTGTTTAAACAAAATGTATAATAAACCTGAAATTTCAGTGTGCTTTAAAAATGAGCATTAATCATAGTAGTCACAGAAATATATACTATGAAACAAACATTACCAAATGTGTAAACACTTCTTTCTCAACTATAGATAGGAAACTATGGTTGGAAATACAGTATAATTAGAAAATAATCCTTTTGATAACTTGAACTTGTTTTCATTTCAATTACATTTTAATTGCATCAATTACAAGTCAGTTTCCATTCAATCCTGACACAACTAATAAATTAAATAAAAAATAAAGCAAAACAAGAATTATAATATTTACCATTAAAACTGGAATTACTTCCAACATTAGTTTGAGTTCATCAGCTTTTAACCAGTATGCATCACATTGGACTATTACACATTTTACTTCATTGAAAGGCTCTAATTCTAATAAAAGAAACTTTGTTCTTCTCAAATAACTCACTAAAATATTTTGAGATAATTTTTAACCCCAAACACACTACAGTTATATCTTTCTTATTTTGGTTGCAATTTTTCCAAAATGTCTGGTAAGTATATTTCATGGCAAAAGAATGTTTTCTCTTGAGGACCACATAGCTATTTCTGAAAATACTGTCCTTTGCTCCTCATGAAAGCAAGAATGTCATTTCCTTACTAAAGTTCCTAACGTAGGAAAAATGTGGCAAATACTGTATGTAAATAGATCCATTACTTTCATACTGACAGATCATGGGGTCATGTAGCATACTTTTCACCTTAGCCTTCATAGGGCTAGTCAATTAAAACTTGAAAACTGTCAACTCCCAGATTCACAATGGTATGAATGAGACTGAGGACAAAACTTTAAAAAGGTGAATGAATCATTCCAAGTCCTTGTTTAAAAAACAGACAGAGGTTAAAAAGGCAAGAAAGAGTTGAAGAAGGAGAAACTGAAAGGTGGAACTAAGAAGTGATGTGCTGCCCTGGCCGGTTTGGCTCAACGGTTAAGAGCATCAGCCCTTGGACTGAAGGGTCAAGAGTTTGATCTCCAGCCCCAGGTGGGGTCATGTGGGAGGCAACCCATTAATGTGTTTCTCTCTCCTTCTCTCCCCCCACCCCTTTTCCCTTCCACTCTATCCAAAAATCAATGGAAAAATATCCTTGGGTGAGGAATAAAAATTTTAAAAAAGAAGCAATATGCTTTATGCTCTTATGCCTTATGGCACCAAACTTGGCAGGCAAAAAAAGGACTAAGGCTCATCTGGCGGACCTGGTCACCAAAAGCTCCTGAAACAGTGTTAGGGCCTAGGAAGTAAACTGCTACAAAGTTCTTAGGGGCATTCACCCCTATCCTCTCCAGTGGCAAGTATAATGGCAATTGTAAGATGCAATAAAGAATGTCTAAGAGTAACACAGTGCTTCAGAAAGTCAGAGCCAAATAAAGTCACCAAAGCAGTACACACTTGGAGAACACAAGAGAGAACCAGGGGAAAACGAGAATCTGTGGTTCACCTCTACCCTGACAGCAATATTAATAAACTTAATTTTAGTCATTAAAAAATGCCAAGTACACTTAAGTAAAGTTGGAATATGTATGGCCCCAGTCTCTTCACACATCAACTTCAGCCCACAGAAGCTGTTTCTATCTTCTCTCCCATCAAGGCTAAGGATAGGCTGGGGAAGAAGAGAGTTGACATTCCCTGGCATTCTTTTACTTAATCTTCCCAAAAGAAGTACTAGCTAACCTGATAGACCAAAGCTGAACATTCATTAGGCTACATTTTAACAATAAGAAAGATCACTGTACTAACTGTAAACACCTGTGTGCTGGGGCCACTCTTCTATCTCTGAGATCCATGCTACTCAGTAACAGGACCAGAGCCATTTTCCCAGACGATACAATCATTAGCCATCTGTCCTCTGGCTTCTTTTCACACACATTGCCACCTGACCCAGATACCGCCCCAGGCAGAGAACAATCAAACTACACCAGCTAACAGCAACACATTAGGGAAAATCTGTTCTTTATTATTGCCTATGACATCCCTTTCCTTCGTATCAGTAGATGAACATCATATTGCCAACCTCTCCTCCTCCCCTTTATTTAAACTACTGAATTAAAATGGTTAGATCTACTCTTAGATTTGGAAGGTGAAAGAGGTCAAAATTAAGAGAGAAAAGAACAAAAGCATATACTGAGGCATTCTGGCCTAAGCTACATTCTACCATCTAATTTTTAGGGGGAACTGGGTACTTGAACAGAATAATAAATCTGTACTTTGTGTTCATATATATATATATATATATATATATATATATATATATATATATATATACACTTCCCTCAGCAAGGAATACCTTATCAAAGAAAAGTATGTGTTAGGCAGTTTGAGAAAAATTAAGTAGGTGGTACCCTTATCTAAGTATTTTACTTACCTACTTGAGAAATAATACTTATATGCATAAAAAGATCAAGAGCAATTTAAGTTGTCAGCAATTATATATGTCACAAAGAAACAGCAGGGTCCTTTATTGAGCACTTATCTGTGCCAGGTTCAAATATTTTAAAAATGAGATAGAGCTTAAGAAGTTTCAAGGCCAAAAAGACAGGAAGTGAGTGAGAGAGCTGGGATGAACACCCAGATGGGTCTGACCAAAATGCCCTTCCTGTAACCACTAAACTTGAAACAAAGGTAGGAAAGCAGAAAGAAAGAGAAGGAAGAAAAAAGGCAGAAAGGGAGAAAAATGAGACAAAGGAACAAATTTTTTTATTTATAGCACTTCCAACCTGTCACTTACTGGTAATAATCACATTACATCCACATCTCTTAATCCTCTTAACAATGCTATGAATTAGACACTATTCCCTGTACAAAAATATCCCCATTTCGCCCTGGCCGGTTTGGCTCAGCGGTTAGAGCGTCGGCCTGCGGTCCAGAGAAACCCGGGTTCGGTTCCCGCTAAGGGCGTGTACTTCGGTTGCAGTTTGTCCCGGCCCTGGTTGGTCGTGCGGGTGGCAGCCACTCGATGTGTCCCTTTCACGTCGATGTTTCTCTCTCTCTCTCTCCCTCCCACTCTGTCTGAACAAAAAATGAAAAAGTGTCCTCGGGTGAGGATAAAAAAAAAAAAAAAAAAGTAATCCCATTTAAAGATGAGGAGACCAAGGCATAAGGAGACTAATAGTTCAAAATCACACTGTTATTAAATGGCACAATTCTAACATTTTTCTCTTGTCATCTCTATGAGAAAAGGCCAACTAAACAGTATATTAGCCCAGCCAGTGTGGCTCAGTGGGTTGAGTATCGCCCCATGGACTGAGAGGTCTCAGTTTAATTCCTGGTCAGGGCACATGCCCGAGTTGCAGGTTCGATGTTCTCTCTCATTGATGTTTCTATCTCTCTGTCCCTCTCCCTTTCTCTCTCTCTAAAATCAATAAAAACATATTTTTTTAAAAATAAAATAAACAGTACAATAAGTACTAAGTACCAAATATTCTGAGAAGTCAGGAAAATGTCTCAAAGAACAGAAAGTTTGAAAGGACTATGCCCCGCAGGGGGAAAAAAAGGGTGGGAGGTTTGAACAAAGAAAATTAGAAAGGAAGAAAGCATGTGTCTTATAGAAAAGAGAACAAGTAGTGCAATTTAGGTAAAATAAGAGCAATGAAAAAATATTAGGCTGTAAAAAGAAGCTAGAGCAAATGGACTCTACTATGAATATCAGTCCAAGAAATTTAAGCTTTATTCTACATACTGGCAAGCAAATAAAACTTAACAGTGGGAGATTAAGAAGATGAAGTACTTCATTCAAGAAAAAAAATCTTCTGGCTATGTGATAGAGAGCAAAAGCAGAGTTCTCAACAATTGACAGATTATAAAAGCTTAGAATTTAAATGATGAAGGAAGTAGCCATGATAATTTTTTTAAATGCCAGCACCTTAAATTCAACATGTTTAAAGCAAAACTCATAAACTCAGCAACCGACTGTTCCTTTTCCCTTATCCACATTCCCCCCCAAAAAAAATCTTCTGTCCTTTACATCCTAATTCAGTCAATAATACAACCATGTTCTCAGTCTCCAAAGACAATAAAACATGCTCTAATTTTGCAAAACAATGCTAATGAGCTTTACAAATTTAGGGTAGAAGAGAGATGCTTGATCATGAATCGTATAGAATGACACTGTTCTCTAAGTTCCAGACTACCCAGGAAATAACCAAGTGATTTTTCTAATCTAAATTTTAAAGTAAAATAGTGGATTCAATTTTAGATATGTAGTGTTCCTGGAGAAGGTACAGCATACCAATATATATGTCCACAGGGAACTGAACATGTACTGAGAAAGATCAAAACAGCAATCAGAGATAGAAAAAGATTAGGGATTCGTCCAAATAGAAATGATAGTTGAAATTACTAGATTTCCAGTAAAAAGTAAGATAAGGATTTATGCTTCTGAAAATACAACAGACTAGATAACTGGAAACATTGTGGAGAGTGCTAACAATAAAGTAAAAAGAAATTTTTAGTTAGGCTCAAAGCAGTGAAACTGAAGAAGAGACACAGGTATTCTAAAGGTGCACAAAAGCTGGCAGAGGCAGGTGAGAAATAAAGAAGACTCAAAATGAAACCAAGAAACTTTAATTAAATTTAACTTTAAATCCTAGCTCTAGAAATCAGAGACCTAGCCTTTCCCCCAGATAATCAGCAACCCCAAGGCAGCAGAAAACAAGAGCCCAGACCTGACTAATGATCACAAGGTCTGGACCTCTGGCAGGCTAAAGATAACATCTTGGCTTAAGTTATGTTTCAGCTCCTGAGCCCTAAGGTGGAACAACTCCCTGGCTACTTTCCCATGAAACCAAAGGGACATCAGAACAGACCTCAGAATTGTCCTCAAGACCTGAAGAAATGATTCGTTACCCTTACCTCACCTTCAACCAATCAGCTCCCAGCACAACCCCACACCTCTAAACCACTGGTGTCTTATGATTTTGCCCTATATAATCTATAACCTACATGTCATCAGGGAGTTCAGGCTTTTGAGCATTAGCTTCCTGTTCTCCTGGGTGGCACCATTTATAATAAAATAGCCAATCTTTCTCCACTGCAATTCCCAGTGTTTAGTGTTTGGCTCTGCTAGTGCAGGGTGGCTAACTCTTTCTATTCCATAACTAAATGATCCATGTAAAGCAGGAGACCGTTACAAAGCTCAATGCTTCATACCAGTAATGTAGTGAAACCCCCAACACTTGGAAGGAGGCCAAAAAGAGCTGCTGTCAACTGCTGCCTGGACTTATCATAAAGCGGCGCAAGGGAGTCAGAAGAAAACAAATCTCACAAACAAATATGGAGACAATTAACTCTATACCATCCAATATCAAAACTGCAGGAGCCTGGAAGTGCCAAAATAAGAC
This sequence comes from Tadarida brasiliensis, assembly GCA_030848825.1. Classification (NCBI taxonomy): domain Eukaryota; kingdom Metazoa; phylum Chordata; class Mammalia; order Chiroptera; family Molossidae; genus Tadarida; species Tadarida brasiliensis. Next base: position 39,917,393 of record CM061272.1, on the reverse strand, counting down.
CCAGTTGTAGACTAGAGACCAGAGGAAGTAACAGTTAAACTACTAGACAACAAAGAAAGGATAAGCAAAAGAAGGGCTTGAGAGAGAGAAAAGATGGTGAAATAAAAAAAATAGCGTGACCCTCCTATTCAAAATAACCTGACAAACCCCTATTCGAGAGCACACAAAGACTTCAAATGCCAGAATAGCCAAAGAAACCAATGAAATTCAGTCACAACACAATTAATATTCTAGAACAGCCCTAAAATACTTTAAAATAAATGTATTAGAATTCTCACAGAGATATGAATGAATAATATCTATATACACACAGATAACACATAAAGAAAGTAGAGCTTGCCCCTCCTGTAGCATTGTGAGATATTACAGAACTATAGTAATTTTTTTTTTAATCCTCACCCAAGGATATTTTTCCATTGATTTTTAGATAGAGTGGAAGGGAGGGAGGGAGAAGGGGGATGGAAGAGAGAGACAGACACACAGACATCAATGTGAGAGAGACACATAGATTGGTTACCTCCCGCACAAGCCCAACCTGGCCAGGGATCACACCTGAAACCCAGGCATCTACCCTTGACCAGGAATTGAACCTGAGACCCTTTGGTCCATGGGCCGACGCTCTAATCAGTTGAGCCAAACCGGCCAGGGCAGAACTATATAACTAATTTAAACAAATAAAACAATGGAACAGAAGAGAGACCAGAAACAGACCCAGACATATATGAAAACTTGAAATATGTCAGAGGTGGCATTATAAATCAGTAGGGAAGAGAGACCATTCAAATAGTACAGGGAGATGTAGTTAGCCATATGAAAACTACACATGAAAACAAACACATGTATACATGCACACACATATTTATTCTAATAATTTCATATCTAATCATTATTAACTTGTTTTCTTCATGTCTCTAAATACAGGAAATGACTTCATTTATTTAAAGGTTCAAATTATTTGGGTATTACTTACTCAAGGTATCTGGTAATTTAACATTCAATAATACTTTACTTTTCTAAATTGTCTATTTCTACACAAAGATAATATAAATACACACAATAACTATATTGTCCACACTGAAAATGTCTCCTCCTCAACATACATGTCTAAAGGCTCTCTAAATTTTTAGTAATCACCAACATGCAAATTCCTAACATAATCAATCTAGAAAAGACAACGTTTTTGTCATTTTATGATTTTTTTTTATTATTATTAATTTATTTTTGTTACAGATGTTTCTCCTTTTTTCCCCATTGACACCCTCCTCCCCATCCCCCCACCCCGTCCCCAGCTTTGTTGTCCCATGTCCATCAGTTATGCATACATGCGCATAAGTTCTGTGGTTTATCTCTTCCCTCCCCCTCACCCCCTCTTCTGAGGGGTGTCAGTCTATACCCTACTTCCACATCTCTGGTTCTCCCTGTTCCTCAGACTGTTATGTTCATTATATTCCACAAATAAGTGAGATCATGTGATATTTGTCTTTCTCTGCTTGGCTTGTTTCACTTAGGATAATACTCTCGAGGTCCCTCCATGTCGTCTCAAAGGATAAGAGATCTTTCTTTCTTACAGCTGCATAGTACTCCATTGTGTATATGTACCACAGCTTTTTTATCCATTCGTCCACTGATGGACACTTGGGCTGTTTTAAGATCTTAGCTATTGTAAATAGTGCTGCTATGAACATGGGAGTACATGTATTCTTTCTGGTTGGTGTTTCAGGCTTCTTAGGGTATATTCCAGAAGTGGGATCACTGGGTCAAATGGCAATTCAATTTTTAATTTTTTTGCGGTAACACCATAGTGTTTTCCACAGTGGCTGCACCAGTCTGCATTCCCACCAGCAGTGTACTAGAATCCCCTTTTCTCCACACCCTCGCCAACACTTGTTGTTTGATGATTTATTGATGGTGGCCATTCTGACAGGTGTGAGGTGATACCTCATTGTTGTTTTAATTTGCATCTCTCTGATGATTAGTGATGTTGAGCATTTCTTCATATGTCTCTTAGCCATTAGTATGTCCTGTTTGGAGAGGTGTCTATTTAGTTCCTCTGCCCATTTTTTAATTGGGTTCTTTGTCTTCCTTTTGTTAAGTTGTATGAGCACTCTATATATTTTGGAGATTAACCCCTTATCTGATGTATCATTGGCAATTATGCTCTCCCTTACAGTGGGTTCCCTATCTGTTTTGATGGTTGTTTCTTTTGCTGTGCAGAAGCTTTTGAGTTTGATGTAGTCCCATGTGTTCATTTTTCCCTTTGTTTCTGTTGCCTTAGGTGATGTATCAGTGAAGATTCTGCTGCATATCATGTCCGAAATTTTGTTGCCTACATTTTCTTCTAGGATTTTTATGGATTCACGAGTCACATTTAAGTCTTTTATCCACTTTGAGTTTATTCTTGTGTATGGTGTAAGTTGATGGTCTAGTTTCATTTTTTTTGCATGTAGCTGTCCAATTTTCCCAACACCATTTATTAAAGAGGCTGTCTTTACTCCATTGTGTGCTCTTGCCGCCTTTGTCAAATATTAATTGAGCATAATGTCTTGGGTCAATTTCTGGATTCTCTGTTCTGTTCCACTGGTCTATATGCCTGTTCTAGTGCCAGTACCAGGCTGTTTTGATTACAGTAGCTTTCTAGTATAACCTGATATCCGGTATTGTGATCCCACCTACTTTGTTCTTCTTTTTCAAGATTGCTGTGGCTATTCGGGGTCTTTTTTGGTTCCATATGAACTTTTGAAATATTTGTTCTAGTTCTGTGAAATATGTCACTGGTATTTTGATGGGGATTGCACTGAATCTATAGATTGCTTGGGGTAATATGGACATTTTAATAATGTTCATTCTTCCAATCCATGAACAAGGTATGTGCTTCCACTTTTTTATATCTTCCTCTATTTCTTTTTTCAATGTCCTGTAGTTTTCTGCAAATAGGTCCTTTACTTCTTTGGTTAAGTTTATTCCTAGGTATCTTAATTTTTTTTGCCACGATGGTAAATGGAATTGTTTTTTTAGTTTCCCTTTCTGTGAGTTCATCATTGGTGTATAAGAATGCCGTCGATTTCTTGACGTTTATTTTGTATCCTGCTACTTTGCCAAAATCATTTATTAAGTCTAGTAGATTTTTGATGGAGTCTTTAGGGTTTTCTATATATAATATCATGTCGTCTGCGAATAATGACAGTCCCACTTCCTCCTTTCCAATTTGGATTCCTTTTATTTTTTCTTCACGTCTGATTGCTGTGGCTAAGACTTCCAGTACTATGTTAAATAAGAGTGGCGAAAGTGGGCATCCCTGTCTTGTTCCTGTTCTTAAGGGAAATGTTTTTAGTGTTTGCCCATTGAGTATGATGTTGGCTGTAGGTCTTTCATATATGGCCTTTATTATACCAAGATATGATCCCTCTATTCCCAAATTGCTGAGTGTTTTTATCAGAAATGGGTGCTGGACTTTGTCGAATGCTTTTTCAGCGTCTATTGATATGATCATGTGGTTTTTATCTTTCATTTTGTTTATGTGGTCTATCACATTTATTGATTTGCGAATATTGAACCAGCCTCGCATCCCTGGGATGAATCCCACTTGGTCATGGTGAATAATTTTTTTGATGTATTGCTGGATCCGATTTGCTAGTATTTTGTTATGGATTTTGGCATCTACGTTCATCAGGGATATTGGCCTGTAGTTTTCTTTCTTTGTAGTGTCTTTTTCTGGTTTTGGAATTGGGATTATGCTGGCCTCACAAAACGAGTTTGGAAGTCTTCCTTCTTCTTGAATTTTCGGAAATAGTTTGAGGAGAATGGATGTTAGTTCTTCTTTGAATGTTCGGTAAAACTCCCCCGTTAAGCCATCCGGGCCTGGGCTTTTGTTTGCTGGGAGAGTCTTGATTACATCTTCAATTTCCTTAGCTGTTATTGGTCTGTTCAAGTTTTCTATCTCTTCCCGGTCCAGTTTTGGGAGACTATGTGTTTCTAGAAATGTGTCCATTTCACTTAGATTATCTAATTTGTTGCCATATAAATGTTCATAGTATTTGCTAATGATCCTTTGTATTTCTGTGGTGTCAGTTGTTACTTCTCCTCTTTCATTTCTGATTTTGTGTATTTGGGTTCTCTCTCTTTGTTTCTTGGTGAGTCTAGCTAAGGGTCCATCAACCTTGCTTATCTTTTCAAAAAACCAGCTCTTTGTTTCATTGATCCTTTGAATTGTTTTTCTGGTCTCTATGTCATTTATTTCTGCTCTGATCTTTACTATTTCCTTCCTTCTATTTGCTCTGGTGTTTTATTTTTGTTTGCTTTCTAGTTCTTTAAGTTGTGAGGTTAGATAGTCCATTAGAAATTTTTCTTGTTTCTTGAGGTAGGCCTGTAGTGCTATGAACTTCCCTCTCAGAACTGCTTTCGCTGTATCCCATAGATTTTGTGTTGTTGTGTGTTCATTTTCATTGGTTTCCAGGAAGTTTTTAATTTCTTCCTTGATCTCCTCGGTAACCCATTCATTGTTTAATAACATGCTATTTAGCCTCCATGTGTTCATATGTCTTTGCATGTTCTTGTTGCAATTGATTTCTAGTTTCATGCCATTGTGATCTGAGAAGATGCTTGATATGATTTCAATCTTCTTGAACTTGTAGAGACTTCGTTTGTGTCCTAATATATGGTCTATCTTTGAGAATGTCCCATGTGCACTTGAGAAGAATGTGAATTCTGTAGTTTTGGGGTGTAATTCTCTGTAAATATCTATTAAATCCATTTGGTCTAGTGTTTCATTTAGCGTCTCTGTTTCCTTGTTAATTTTTTGTCTACAGGATCTATCCAGTGATGTCAGAGGGGTGTTGAAGTCCCCTGCTATGATTGTATTGCTGTAAATCTCTACTTTGAAGTCCTCCAAAAGATTTTTAATATATTTTGGTGCTCCTATATTGGGTGCATATATGTTTACCAAGGTTATATCTTCCTGTTGGATAGATCCTTTCAATATTATGTAGTGATCTTCTTTGTCTCTAGTTATGGCTTTCATTTTGAAATCTATTTTAGCAGATATGAGTATTGCTACCCCAGCTTTTTTTTCCTTTCCATTTGCTTGGAAGATTTTTTTCCATCCCTTCACTTTCAGCCTATGAGTCTTTTGTTGTGAGGTGGGTCTCTTGTAAACAACATATATATGGGTCATGCTTTCTTATCCAATCCACTATTCTGTGTCTTTTTATCAGAGCATTCAATCCATTTACATTTAAGGTGATTATTGATGTGTACTTATTTATTGCCATTTTTGTACAGTGTGGTTCTACTTTCCTTCCTATTTCTTCTACTAACTAGAGCAGTCCTTTTAACATTTCTTGCAGTGTGGTTTGGTGCTAATGTATTCCCTTAGCCTTTTTTTTTGTCTGGGAAGCTCTTTATTTGACCTTCTATTTTGAATGACAGCCTTGCTGGGTAGAGTAGTCTTGGATTCAGATCCATTTTTCATGACCTTGATTACTTCATGCCATTCCCTTCTGGCCTGTAGTGTTTCTGTTGAGAAGTCAGATGATAGCCTTATGGGGGTTCCTTTGTAGGTAACCTGTTGCTTATGTCTTGCTGCCTTTAGGATTCTCTCTTTGTCTTTCATTTTTGGCATTTTAATTACTATGTGTCTTGGTGTGGGCCTGTTTGGGTTCTTCTTACTTGGGACTCTCTGTGCTTCTTGAACTTGAATGCCTTCTTCCTTCACCAAATTAGGGAAGTTCTCTGTCACTATTTCTTCAAATATATTGTCTAACCCTTGCTCATTTTCTTCTTCTTCAGGAACTCCAATGATTCGAATATTATTACGTTTCCAGTTTTCCCACAGTTCTCTTAAGCTGTCTTCCTGTTTTTTCATTGTTTTTTCCTTTTGGTTTTCTGATTGGTTGATTTTTTCTACCCTGTCTTCTAATTCACTGATCCGGTCCTCAGCTTCCTCTACTCTGCTGTTTAGTCCTTCCAATGTGTTCTTCATTTCTGCTATGTCATTCTTCATTTCTTCTTGCTGCTTCTTAATTTCCACTTGGTTGATTTTCAGTATTTCTATGTCTTTGCTCATGGTGTTGATGTCTTTACTCAAGGTGTTGATGTCCTTACTCATGCTGTTGAGCTTCCTCAAGATCATGGCTCTGAATTCTAGCTCTGTTAACTTGCTTAACTCCCTTTCATTTATCTCATCTTGGGTAGAGGTCTCTTGTTCTTTCATTTGGGCTCTGTTTCTTTGTTTCACCATTTTGGCTATCTCAGTGGTTTTTGGAGCCTGCCAAATTTTCCTGTGGATGTTGGTGTTCTGTTGTTTGTGGCTCCCTCTACTGGGTTTGGATGAGCGTGGGAGGACCGACGTTAAACACCACCGTGGAGTCTTACTTTCCAGGGTATATTTGCAAGCCCAGCAAAGGTTAAGTTATCCTCTAGCTTTTTCCCTAGAGGCTATTAGTTGTGGTTGCTTGAAGAGCCTTGGGTTTTCAGTTGAGTGAAAACCTCCCTCAGGTGTTCAGTGTGAGAGGATTTCCAGAGGGTAGGGCAGATGCTAGTAGTTAATGAGCCTCAGTTTGCATTTCAATGGCCCACTAGGGTGTGGCTGGATCTCTGAGGGAGGGGCTGCAGCCTCTCTCCAGAGCCCTGGGATGGAGTAAGATGGCCAGGCCACAGTGCTGCGTGGCCGAAACTCAGCAAAAGCTCTGAGCGCCCTCCAAATCCCGAGTATCCCCACACAGTTCCAGTCCAGTCCGCCCTCCCCTGCCGGAGCCCAGGTGAGTGGCTGCGGCTATTTTAGCGCTCTGCCCTGGCCCTCTGCGCTGTGGAGCCAGCTCAGGCTTTAACCCCGAGGGCGGTGCGCTGCTCATGACTAAGGCCGCTGCTGTCCGTGGGCTCCCAGCCCCCCTCTTGCGCCTCCGCAATCCTACCCGGATTTATTCAGTGTCCCTGGTTGTATGGTCCTCGCAAGCTGCTTTTCTGTTGCTTTTTCCCAACGAATTGTCTTTGTTTTAGTAGTAATTCCAGTTTGGTCCTGGGAGATGGTCTGTGTAGCTTCCATTCACTCCGCCTCCATTTTGGAATCCCCGCCAATTTTGATTTTTATTTTAATAAATTAAATGTCAATTTTAAACCATTTAAAAACTGCACTAGAACTGGGTAGGCAAACTTGTTCTGTAAAAGGCCAGACAATAAATGTTTTAGGCTTTAAGCCATACAGGCTCTGTCTCAGCTACTCAGTTCTGCCGTTGCCCACCGAAATATGAAAACAGCCAAAGACAATATCAAACAATTACGAGTGGCTACGTTTCAAAATACCTTTATTTACAAAAACAGGCAGTAGGCCCATGGGTCATCATTTGATGACTCCTGGTTTAAACCATATGTATAAAATAAACAAGGTATACATGTACAAGATGAACGATAATTCTACCTGATATTGCTTTATAACCCTATGTTCTCATTATTTAAGACAAAAAAAAAAAAAATCAGACCACAAATATATTTAAATTATAAAGGAATCTATAAAACAGCTGGGGGCAGGGAGCACAAATTTTTTGTTTGGCAAAAGTACTCCCAAGAAGACAAGGCTTTTCTACTATTATCCCTTTAACTAATTTCTAATAAATGAGTAAAGATTCACAAAGAGAAAGGAAAGCAAGTGTAAGAAAATAGGCTGAAGAAGATTCTAGAGGCCCAAAGGAAAAGAAAAATATAAACAATTCTGGAAAGAAATAATATATGTAAGTGCTGCATATTATCAAAACAGCATATTCTAAACATACAAGAGTTCAAATCTGGCCAGCATGATAAAGAAAATAAGATCAAATAGTAACTTGGAAAAAAGATATATAAGTGTGTTGGGGGGGGAGGACTTGGAACATCTTCTAATCACATATAATTAAAAAAAAAACTCAGGAAGTATTCAGTATATAAAAAAAAGAATGCATATCAGATAAATTTTCAGTAAACACAGAATTTTCTCAATAGTACCATTAGTACATTCTCAATAGTATTATACTACTGAAACCCATTGAGATTTTAAAGACTTGAAAGAATTGAAATAAAGATTACAAGTGTTAAATTGTACACTACAACAATGTTAGCAAGTATAAAAAATTTTTATAAATTCTTGAGTATTCGGATTATAATGATTCATTTCCATTTAGCTATAAAGGAGATTTTGGCTCCTGAAGAAGGGCTATACCATGAGTGTGTTGCTAAAAAAGGAAAAAAAACTCAAGAGCCATAGTGTTGACTTTTTCCTTTAAATAAAAAGCATTTCTTCCCTGGCCAGAGTGTCTCAGTTGGTTAAACATCATCCTAAGCACCTAGAGGTCACCGGTTGATTCCTGGTGAGGGCGCATGCCCAGGTTTCAGGTTTGATCCCCAGTAGGGGGCTTGCAGGAGGCAGCCAATTGTTCAATGTTTCTCTCTTTCCCTCTCTCTCTCTCTCTCTCTCTCTCTCTCTCTAAAATCAATAAAAATATATTAATAAAAAGACTATTAGAACTAATAAGCAAATTTTTTAAAGCATTTCTTTATTTTATAGCTGAAATTCTCTAACATCTACTCCATACTTGAGTGTCCATCTATATTCACAGATACTTTAAACAATGGTTAAGAAAATATCTAAATATCTTTAACTGTTTTTTTTAATGGGAAAGTTTATTTAGAAAGTCACAGAGGTAGAAGTGAGCCGTAGAAGAAATGGGCTCAGGAAACAAGTTACAGAGGCAAAAGAAGGGCTCTTGGAGCTTATTAGGAGAAAGACAGAGGCAAGGAAAACAAGCCTGGGGGAAGGGGGTAGGGAAAGGCACAGAGGTGCTCCATACAGAGAGCCGCCCCTTTAACAGTCATGGGCCACTTAATGAAAGGGAAACAGTCTAAGAAATACATTGTTGGGTGACTTCAGCATTAAACCATCATGGAGTACACTTACACAAACTTAGATGGTATAGCCTACTACAAACCTAGGCTATTTGTCATAACACTGTACACTGTTTGTAGCTAACATTTTTTTTATAAATAGAAAGAGTACAGTCTAAATACAGTATAGTAAAACACAAAAACCAGTATCATAGTCATTTATTATCATCAAGTATTATGTACTACACATAACTGTATGTGCTCTACTTTTATACGACTGGCAGGCAGTAGGTTTTTTACACCAGCATCACCACAAAGATATGAGTAATGCATTACACTACAATATAACTAGGCAATAGGAATTTTTTTTTTTTTTTAATCCTCACTCGAGGACATTTTTCCATTTTTTGTTCAGATAGAATGGGAAGGAGAGAGAGGAAGAGAGAGAGAGAGAAACATCGACGTGAAAGGGACACATCGAGTGGCTGCCTCCTGCACAACCAACCAGGGCCAGGGACAAATTGCAACCGAGGTAGGTGCCCCTAGCGGGAACCGAACCCGGGTCTCTCTGGACCGCAGGCCGACGCTCTAACCGCTGAGCCAAACCGGCCAGGGCGGCAATAGGAATTTTTCAGCTCTGTTATAATCTTATGGGATCACCATAGTATATATGATCCATCGTTGACCAAACATCCTAATGCAGCACATGACTATAATATATTCTTATCTATTAAACAATTAAAACATATATACAATAAACTTATTTTTCAGAGCACATATTCTTTAATAGTTTACTTTTGTCTCATCTGAAAATAAGAAAAGAATAATGATAATTTATTTTATTTCTTAATGGTATATCCAATCTCATATTGGCTTTTCTTTTTTATACATATGAAAATCCTCTATTAATATGAACTACCTAATAGAAAGAACCATAAATAACATTTCCCCCCTCTTTTTGACATTGCCATTCACACTGTAAATATTAAAATATTTTATTTATATTCAACAATGCTATTTCCTATCTTCCCTATAAAACAATTGCAATTCTGAAGCAAATAATGGTTCTACTAAAGTTGAGATTGAGATCTAATATGGGGGGATGTTCGCATTTAGACTAGTTGAGGTAAACAGTAAGACATGCCAGAAGAGCTAAACAGTGCACTATTGGAGATGTTGAACTCTTCCTGAAGTCTAGGCTCACGACTAAGAAGTATTGATCATCACTAACACCTCTGTGTATACAGATGCACAAAATAACCATCAACACCAAACAAAATTCACTCCTTAAAATTATTCCATCTTTGGCCAATGTGGGCAAATTTAATTCTTCACCAAAAAGATAATAAATTTGAATATTAGAGTGTTTATAATCATCTCAAACTAAAAACCAAAAGTTAAGATATACTAGCAATACTAACAGATCACCACAGAAGTTTGAAAGAGTAGTTATATTTGAGTGATGAGGGAAGAAGCTAATTACTGTGGGTTAAAGAATAAGTGGATGTGAAATAAATTAAAACAAGAAAAGACTCCACTAAGTCTAGACATAAATAAGGGCCTGAAGATAGTACAGAAGGTGGGACATGGTCAAGAAAAGCACCTGCTATATTAAGGATACTATGCCCAGTGCAGGAGATAAAAGTTGGTAACAGTGAAAAAAGAAAAAAATCCTCAACATTGATTATTTATAAAGGAAATTTTTTAAAGCAAATAAATGTAAGTCTTACACTGTAAAATAATATTCTAAGTAACTAATTATTACTGGTACAATTCAAGCAGCTTTATATTTTATTCAGTGTTCCTGATCATCATAAACATCCTGCAAGATACTGTCATTCTCATTTAACAAATGAGGATCATAAAGTTCATGAGGATAAATAGCTCATCTAAAGTGAAAATTTTGTATAAACATTAGTTTGTTAAAGTGTCAAAAGAGTTCAGAAAAGAAAGTATGAAAATAAACAAAGAAAATCTCATTTAAAAAGAAGTCAAAAATCACTGAAGGAGGAGCTTCCACACACGTACCACTCCTTGCAACCTACATAGTCAACAGGAAGGAGGAAGATAAGAATTATTTTGACAAGGGAGAACATTTTTCACCAAGAGAATTCATCTCCAGCTTTTTTTTTTTTTTTTTTTACAAATTATGGGCTTTTTACTTTAATATTTTATTTTATTTTTTATTAATTTATTTTTGTTACAGATGTTTCTCCTTTTTCCCCCATTGACACCCTCCTCCCGATCCCGCCACCCCCCGCCCCAGCATTGTTGTCTATGTCCATGGTTATGCATACATCATCTCTAGCTTTTAAGAAGAGGAAGGAAGATCCCTCTCTGCCACATTAACAATGTACTAACCACAGCTTGCAGCCAATGAGAAACAGCCACAACCTGGAACTCTTGTTCTTCTCCACTGAACTCTTGTCCAAACAACTCTCTCCAATTTTCTCTTAAAATCTCAAACAAGCTAACCTTCCTTTGTCTCTTCGGACTTGCATATAGTTTGCCATAGCTTGCTTGTCCCATACTGCAACTCTCTGCTATTCCCAAATAAACTCATTTTGCTGGTAAAATAACTACCTATTTTATTTTTGAAGTAGAAGCAGTTACTTTAAGCTATCCCTGTTATTCTCACTAACATCCTTCCATCCTCTAACAGTTGACCATCTTTCATTCCAACTCCTGCTACTTCTTTTGAATACAAACTAGATAGAGCTACTATGAGAAAAGCTCTAGCAATAAGCAGATACTAGGAATTACCCCAAAGGTTAAATCCAGAAATCAGAATTTTTAAGCAAAGAAAGTAGCAAAGACTTTTTCAAACAAAAGCTGAAAAAAATTGTAGCAAGATGAAATAAGCCACAAAAAATATTAAAGGATGATATGCAAGCTGAAGTAAATGCTGCTAAATAATAACCTTGCCCTGGCCGGTTTTGCTCAGCGGTTAGAGCATCGGCCTGCAGTCCAGAGCGACCTGGGTTCAGTTCCTGCTAGGGGCACGTGCCTCGGTTGCAGTTTGTCCCCGGCCCTGGTTGGTCGTGCGGGAGGCAGCCACTTGATGTGTCCCTTTCACGTCGATGTTTCTCTCTCTCTCTCTCTCTCTCTCTTCTCTCTCTTCTCTCTCTTCTGTCTCTTCCTCTCTCTCCCTCCCACTCTATCTGAACAAAAAATGGAAAAATGTCCTCGGGTGAGGATAAAAAAAATTTTTTTAATTAAATAATAACCTTGATCTACATGAAGGAAAGGATAGTGCCAAAAATAACTATGTGGGTAAACACAAAGAAACTTTTGATTGTTCATTTCTTAGAAATCGATGGCTTAAAGCAAAATAATAATAACAACAACATGGTATGGGTTTGTAACATATACAGAACTAAGAATTATATTAGCACAAATAATGACAGGGGATAAGAAGAAGCATACTGTTGTAAGCATACTAAAGGATAATACATTATCCATGAAACAGTATGTTATTTGAAATTAGACAATGATAAGTTAAACATGCATAGTGTCAAGCCAAAACAACCACTAATAAAATAGAGGCATAAGGGAATAAACCAATAATGAAGATAAAATGGAATGGCAAAATATACTCAACTAATCCAAAAAGGCAGGAGAAGAAAAGAAAGGAACAAAAATTAGGACAAATAGAAAAAAAATAAAAAGACATTAGACTTAAACCTAACCATATTAAAAATTACAGAAAATGTAAATAATCTAAAACACTCCAATAGACAGGCAGAAATTGTCAGACTAGTAAAACCCAACTATAATCTGTCTATAGAAAACTTAGTTCAGCCCTGGCCGGTTTGGCTCAGCGGTTAGAGCATCGGCCTGCGGTCCAGAGAGACCTGGGTTCGGTTCCCGCTAAGGGCACGTACCTCGGTTGCAGTTTGTCCCCGGCCCTGGTTGGTCGTGTGGGTGGCAGCCACTCGATGTGTCCCTTTCACATCGATGTTTCTCTCTCTCTCTCTCTCTTCCTCTCTCTCCCTCCCACTCTATCTGAACAAAAATGAAAAAATGTCCTCGGGTGAGGATAAAAAAAATAGAAAACTTAGTCCAAATGTAGACCCAGTAAGTACAGTATATAAATACTAGATAGACAAGTTTCAAAAACAATCTTGCCCAAATGAACAAGTTCAAGAAAAAATAAAATTAGCAGTATCTAATCATCAAAACAAAAATCAGAGAACCATTGCATTTCATGGATTGAAAAGAAATCTATAGAACTTGAGAACCAAACAGAATAAAAAGGAGACTAGAAGCTGCAGTCTGTGCTCTTCATTATCTTTAATGCAGGGATTCTTCAAGAATGAAGGAGAAAAGAGAACTTATAACTATCAGCAAGCTGCAAAATCTCAAACTAGTATTTTCTGTTCTGTTCACAGTATTTAGACATATAAATTATAGTGTTCACAACAATGAACACTATAATTAAGGTTGTACTAGCACTTCTATTACAATCCCATATTTTAATTGATTCATAACATTCTTAGAAAGTCCTTCATGAAACTGAGACTTCACTTGTCTCAATCTAAATGTGACTTTTCATCTTCCAAAAATAGAAGAGCTATGGGAGAATAAAAACACCCCAGCTCAAAAAAAGAAAAATCTTTCCAAGGATAAAACAAGTATTACAGAAACTCCTCAAAAACATCCAACATGGCAAACAAGAATTAAAACTTCCTAAGTAAAAAAAAAAAATTAACCAAAAATCCACTCTATGCCAAGTTTGGTTTTCGTGTGCTTCAATTTCAAGCTTGTACATCAGCTCTTTCAACCTTTTTCATCTCATAGCATATATAAACTAATTACTAAAATTCTGTGGCACACCCAAAAATATATGTTTTGCCAATCTAACAAAAAAAATAGGTATAATTTTGATTCTTTCACACCAAATGGCTATTGTTGTGTTGGCTGTTGTCATTTTTTTACTTGACAATCTAAGGGAAAAGAGGGCAGCTCCCCTGACTAAGTAGTCAGGTACTGCATGTTTTAAAAATTCTTGCGGCACACCAGTATGCCACAACACATGGGTTGAAATTGCGGTTATACATGAAACAGTCAAAGACTCTATGATTTAAATCAATGTCTTTTTAAAAGAAACAGGTCTTGGCCTGGCCAGTTTGGCTCAGCCATTAGAGCATCGGCCCGCAGACCAATGAGTCGCAGGTTCGATTCTGGTCAAGGGCAGGTATTTCGGTTGAGGTTTGTCCCTGGCCCTGGTCGGGTCATGCAGGAGGCAACCAGTTGATGTGGCTCTATCACATGGATGTTTCTCTCTGTCTCTCTCTCCCTCCCTCTCACTCTATCTGATAATAAGTAGAAAAATATCCTCCGGTGAGGAAGAAAAACAGAACAAAACAAATAAAAGAAACAGGTCTTTGTAACAATGTTAGCTTCCAACCAGCTAGCTCCTCTTTCCACTTCTGATTGGGAAGCTGAAGACACAGATAGAAGTTCAAGAAACAATGATTTCTTCTATTCGCAAACTTTTAAAGCACATAATACAGTTTGAAACAAATTTATCTTCGTATTCATCCATCTACAAGTTCTCTGTTTATGGTTTTGGCTTTTTATTTCCTTTCCAATAATGTTTTTGAATCGGTTACTTCAGCTCAAAAACAAACCTAACTCTAAAACAAAATATTTTACCCTGGGAAAGTTCTAAGACTACAAATATTCTATACTAAAATTAAAATCATAAACCACTCAAAATATATTGATTTTTCCTTAAAACATTCAAAAGGACAGAAAGGTTTGACTTTTTTATGTGCCACTATATCGTCAGTATTTTTTTTTTTCTCTCCTCACCTGAGGACTTTTTTTTTTACATATATCTTCAGATAGAGCGAGAGGGAGAGAAGGGCGAAGAGAGAGAAAGAAACATTGATGTGAGAGAGACACATTGATTGGCTGCCACTCACAAGACCCCAACCGGGGGCCGGGGACAAACTGCAACCGAGGTACGCACCCTTAGCGGGAACCGAACCCAGGACTCTCTGGTCCACAGGCCGATGCTCTAACCGCTGAGCCAAACTGGCCAGGGCACGTCAGTATTTTTAGTACAGCACTCAATAAAGGAATTCTGCCATTTGTGACAAGATGGATGAACCTGGAAAGCACCATGCTAAGTGAAATAAGCCAAGAAAAATTCTTATATCACTTACGTGTGAAATCTTAAAAAAATAAAATAAAAAAAGTCCAACTCATAGGGCCTAGGGAAAATGGGCAATGTTGGTCAAACAGGACAAACTCTCAGTTGTAAGACAAGTTCTGAGGATCCAATGTACAGCATGGTAACTATAGTTAATAATACTGTATTTGTATACTTGAAACATGCTGAGGGTAGATTCTCACCAAAATGAAAGAAAAAAAAAGGTAACTGAGGTGATGTTAATCAATTTGATGGCATAATTCCTTTCACAATATATACTTATATCAAATCATCACACTGTTCACTTTAAATATATACAAAATTTGTCAATTATACCTCAATAAAGCTGGAAAAAATAAAAATAAATTTAAAAAGAAACATAACCGCCCTGGCCGGTTTGGCTCAGCGGTTAGAGCGTCGGCCTGCGGTCCAGAGAGACCCGGGTTCGGTTCCCGCTAAGGGCATGTACCTCGGTTGCAGTTTGTCCCCGGCCCTGGTTGGTCGTGCGGGTGGCAGCCACTCGATGTGTCCCTTTCACGTCGATGTTTCTCTCTCTCTCTCTCCCTCCCACTCTATCTGAACAAAAATGAAAAAATGTCCTCGGGTGAGGATAAAAAAAAAAAAAGAAAAAGAAAAAATAAAAAGAAACATAACCTATAACCAAAAAAACATATACTTAAGGAAATAAAATGTTTCACCCAGAATGACACTCAAAAGCATCTATTTCTTTATACAACATCTCAAAACAGACATAAAAGACAGTATCAGATATTTTTAAAGTTAAATATATTTTGGAAGATTCGAGATATACAGTAAAATCAGAACAGGGCTCTGAACCACCTTAAAGCTCGCTGCACCTGACTAAACTGAATACTTCATTTAATAGAAGAGTTTGGTACAAATTCATTAAGTGCAATGAACTTCAGGATCAGATTAATAAATTTAAAACTTCTTCACCAAAGCATATAATATTATATCATATAGAAATTGTGATGTGGTTATTATTCTCTCAGCTGAGGTCGTAAAGGGACATTTAGAGCCACTACTGTCCCTCCTCTACTACTATAAGTTACTTGGTTTTGATATTGCACAATTTCTTCACTCTTTTATCTGGCCCACTACCAAACACTCAGACATTTCTAGCTCATCCTATGCTAAATCCTCCATTCACTTTCTTTACAATAAAGGTCAGATGTCCCACTTGCCAACTCTATTTCATCAATGTGCTTATAACACCAGAAACAAAAACTCAAATCCAAGGCTCAAAATTTATAGACAGCAGATATAACCAATGGCTGAAAATTATATAGCCACACGCTCCATCTAAGACATTCTTCCGTTACATCAAAATGATGGGAAATTATTATAATAAATGTTATTAATAACTATGTAGCTTTTCTGAGCTGTTACATAGAAAAAAGTACCAGAGTACTCATCCCCTTCACAATATAAAGTGGTTCCTTAGTAGAAGTGAAGACATTACCCATAATTTACAGGGAACTCTATTTCACACTTTTTATGTAAGGAAGCTATGGACAGAATCTAGACTTTTATCTGCTATTATCATCACCACCATCATTAACTGTAGCAGTGGAAGTGAGGGCATTATTAACAGTGCAATAAATTCCACAGCCTAAGTCAGCATTTCTGAGCCACATCTGAATTTCTGAAAAGGTAGCTGTCTTAGTCCGTTTGGGTTGCTATAACAAAATACCACAGATGGAGTAGCTATAAACAACAGAAATTTATTTCAGTTCTGGAGGTTAGGAAGTCCAAGATCAAAGGTGCCAACATGGTCTTGTGAGGGCTCTCTTGTTGGTTCATAGATAGTACCTTTTCACTGTGTCCTCACATGACAGAAGGAATTAGGGATCTCTCTGGAGCCTCTTTTACAAGGCACTAATCCCATTCACAAGCACTCCACTTCCAAAGACCCACACCTCCTAATATCATCTTTGGGAGTTAGGATTTCAACATATGAATTTGAAGGGATACATTAAACCATAGTAGTAGTCAATCATATTAACGCAGCCTCATTAAGAAAATTAAAGTGGTTTTTCTTTAAAAAAGAAAAGATCCGCAAAATACTGTTAATAGCCCTACTACCACTTCCTCCAGCTTGATCTTCAATGACTGGCTATGATGCTTCTCTTCCCTTTGAGACTAGATCATACAAGCCAATAACAGATTTCCATACCACCAAAACATGTAAGGAAAGAGGTCAGGCAAGACTGTCCTATAACCTTAAGCATTAACCAGGGCTTAAAAGCACATACATTAACAAAAAGCTTGGATCTTTATTTCAAGTTTTTAATGGTATTTTAAAGTTCTGGTTTAGGTTCAAAAGATTTTTAAAAGTGTTTTATGAGTAATAAGTATTACTTCTATAAACAGCTTTGCAAATAATTACATTAGGTCTAAAGATTTTAAAAGTTGATTTTTTAGGTGGTACAAAGACCGGAATAAGTACTTCTTTAAAAAAAGTTTACTACTCTCTTTAAGTTGAAGAAGTTTTCTGCAAGACTTATTAACACAGAAGAGAAAGCATATACAATCATGGAATAAAAGAATTTTATAGCAAGTCTTGTCCTATTTTACAGATGAGGCCCACAGAGGCTGAACAAACAAGAATATGCAAAAGGAGAGGAACACATAGTTAAATGTAAGTTATTGGTAATGTTTTCATTCTTGAGGGGTGTGCTGAGTCCACAAGTATTAATTAGATTAAGCAGACTAAACTAGCTAAATAAACAAACAAGTCAGACTTGGACCACTGACAATATGTCATGGTGTCATGAATCAAATTCTGTATCTGAATTCCAAAGAAGGAAAAGAAAAAAAGTTCACAATTAACAAAATCTGCAGAATCTAAAGGTGGGTATGAACTGACAACAGATATGTCTCTGAGAGTCAACAGCAAAAAGGTAATGAATATTTTCTGAGTGAAATATCAATATATTGAAAATAATTCAGAGTGAACATCAAGGTGACCTTTATTTTACCTAACACAACTTGGTTACCTTCTCAATGAAAAAATTCTCTATAATTAAAACTAATTACAAAGATATGTCAAGGCAATACATTATAACTATCATCACTAGAGTCACACTCAAATCATTATAAATCTCCATCTTTTGTGGAGAAAGTTATATAATAATCTTAACAATACTTCTGAAGTGCATTGAAGAGTAGGAAATCTACTAATATTGGTAGAATTAAATTAAACTTTACAAAATAGATGTGCCTTATCAAGGCATTTAGCAATATTATTATTTTTTTTTTTTAATCCTCACTGAGGACATTTTTTTCATTTTTTGTTCAGATAGAGTGGGAGGGAGAGAGAGGAAGAGAGAGAGAGAGAAACATCGACATGAAAGGGACACATCGAGCGGCTGCCACCTGCACGACCAACCAGGGCTGGGGACAAACCGCAACTGAGGTACATGCCCTCAGCGGAAACCGAACCCGGGTCTCTCTGGACCGCAGGCCGACCCTCTAACCGCTGAGCCAAACCGGCCAGGGCTAGCAATATTATATTTTTGTAATGATCTTTTCTGAATTAAACCTCAGATTTCTAACTTTTAAACTGTATTTTATTACATTCTCATATATTAATAGTATTACTTTAACAAATTAATATCCATAACTCTAAAAGGCCCCTTCATTTAACCTACCATGCCACACTAATTTTATTTAGAAAACAAGCCTTTTCTTCATTGTAATTCTACAATATAATAGGTTGAAATAATTTAAATTATTCAGTTTTACTAGTAATGTATAATTTTTAACTTCATTTCCTACTTTACTAATCAAGGTTTCATATAGGTAAATAAACTATTTGAAAATGTGTTTCATCTATAATGTTTTTACTGAAAATTTAATTCCAATCACTAGCATAAACCCAAGTATTACTCTCCAGGGGTGTACACTGCCGAATAATTTGTCCAAATGTCAGCTGCAATTCTCACAAATCCTTTCTACCTCAAAATTTTAAACATCTGTAAAAAATACTTGTTGTGAGAATGGTTTACAATCATGACACTTTGACCTTTTGTTATACACACCACAAAATTCAAGTCTCAAATACCATGCAAGCAGGAAATCTGGATCATTCCTGCACAGCCATCTGCATGGTCCAATATCAAATATTAGTTCTAGGTGGCACTAAGTCATGTGTTACAAATTTTTTTCTGCAGCCTCTATAATTAGTTGTAATTTGCCTTTTCTAAAATGTGTTTCTTACAAGACATCTGGCCTTGAAACTTCCACCTACTCATTGAAAAAATACTTAGTGTCCGGATTTTTTTTTTTTCTCATAATATGAAGCACTGTATGGGTGGCATAACCAAGTCCAGACTTTTTTTAAAAAATTAAATTCCAAAGACAGATGATAATTAAGAACCACTTAAGTATTACCAAATATAAATGTAAAATAAAACTTTGTTACAATATAACTATCTACAGATTTCTTAATCCTCACCAGAGGATATTTTTTCCATTGATTTTCAGAGACAGTGGAAGGGAGGAGGGAGAGGGAGAGACAGGGAAACGGAGAGAGGGAGAGAGGGAGAGAAAAACATCGATGTGAGAGAGAAACATCAACTGGTTGCTTCCTACATGTGCCCTGATGGGGGCCGGGGATAAAACCTGCAACCCAGGTACATGCCCTTGACCAGGACAACGCTCTAACCACTGAACCACACCAGCCAGGGCCTGTCTACAAATTTCTAAATCAATCTCCCAAATATTTAAAGTTCACAAAATAAATCTTAATGGGAATATATAGAATTGGTCTACTTACTTCCAGGAACTATATTAGTTAAGTTAATTTGGATAATACAGGTTTTGAATCAAAGATTTCATAAAAGGAAAAAGAGATTTCAGTCCACTTAATTGATGACACTCAAAGAATCTACTTAAATTAGAAAATGATTTTAATAATTCATAAATAATCTTAACTAATTTCACAGAGATTTCAGTTATACCTAGGATAAACTAAAATTACTTTAAGGTAAGGTACTTATGAAAATAGTCAATTTATTAATTCTCTTCCATTCATTTGTCCCAGAAAGCCTTCCCCAAAACTGAAAAGTTAAATGTGAGTTAAGAAAAAAGTAGTAAAAAGAATGACAGAGACACTACTTTTCTGCAAAATGAAAGTGAAAAAATTTATCACAATTATGTTGCTGTCCAGATGTATTCGCTTCCTAGATTAGAAAATTTTTGGAAGAAACTCCTTAAAATCAATATTACACCTTTATAATAAAACACTAAAAAGAAATATAAGATGGGTCAAAGAATAAATAAATAAGTCAGAAAAGAATCAGTTTCTGATGCCAAAACTTCACACAACAATGAAATTTGATATATAAAGGCAAATTCAATATTTTTATCTTCCCAAAATTAACTTGAGATTTTCACCTCATTTAGAAATGTGATGTAAATAAAAAATCATGCAGTTACTTTGCAAAAATTCAAAATTCTTCACTTGAAAATTGGACACAATCAAGCCCCACTTCTAGTGGATATAGGTAATAAGCAATCTACATGATCCCTATTAGGGATATGATCAGATTAAGTGAAATTAGTATAAAAATATCCCTTAGGATATTTTACCCTAATGGAAAAAAACATCCTTTTGCAATTAATTATGTTACTTTAACAGGCATATAAAAAGTAATAAGTACATAAGCTAACATTTAAAAATGTAAAAGTTGACATATCCCAAAAGTTAAAGAAGTATCAAACATTAATAATTATAAAACTGGTTAATATAAACAAACAATAATTTCATACCTGCATTCCATCTTTAAGTTTCAAAATGCATTCCATTGTGTTGATGGTGATTACCACTGGTTCCGAACCCAGTTTTGTCCATGGTACATGGATCCTCAATTCGTGAATATGTCCACTTAAAAAAGTGAATGGTAATTTCAATTCCTTAAAACCCAAAATATTAAATAAAAGTTAGTAAGTGCTTAATGTTTTTTCATTCTAATATTCAAATTATTTTCTTAAAATAAAATAAAATTTCCAACAAAAAAACAATTTGGCAATTACTGTTCCTAAAAAAGTAGCATCAATAACTTATTAAACTACAAAAACCAATTGTGCAAATTACATTTAACAAACCACTTAACTTGTCTAGGACTGAGTTTCTTTACTATGATGAATGGAAATAATACACAATACCTAGTACATGACAAAGGCTCATATATGGAGTGGTAGTAGTGGTAGCAGTCACCAAAGTACATAGCAGCAGTACCTGAGATAACTGCAATGGTATATTGTTTAAAATCCTCACCTAAAAATATGTCGCCAAGTAGCACAGCATTATAAGGCAAGTTGAAAGGGGAGTTGAAATAGAGTGGGCAACTTGTTTAATGTACCTACCTGTGCTTCAGTTTCTTTATCTGTAAAGTTTGGATAAGAATAGTAATATCTTTGAGAATTAAACTAATTAATTTGTATAAAGTGATTAGAACACTGTGTTCCTCAAAGAGCAATCATTATTAAGATGCTAACTATGCCCTGGCTGGTGTTGCTCAGTGGTTAGAGCGTCAGCCCTTGCACCAAAGGATCATGGGTAAGATTCCCAGGGAAGGGCACATACCTGGGTTGCAGGTCCAATTCCTGGCCCCAGTAGAGGCGTGTGCAGGAGGCAACCAATTGATGTGTCTCTCTCACATTGATGTTTCTCTCTCTCTCCCTCCCTCCCTCCGTTCCTCCCACTCTCTCTAAAAAAAAACAGTGAAAAAAATATCCTTGAGTGAGGATTAACAACAACAAAGATGCTAACCAGTATTATTATTATTATTACAAATTGTGGGCCTTAATGTATGTTTTCACAAGTTTTTTAAAGGACAGGATACTAAAAATCTATTTCGAGTATTCTAATCGACTGTCACAATTTTAAAACATTTCTTATTGTTACATTCATTTTAAAGTAATAATTTCAAGCATTAATCAACTGCGCAGATTAAATTTTGTTTTGTGTCCATAATAAAATCAGTATTTACTGAGTACTTATTCTGTGTCAGGCACTGTTGTTCTAAGAACTTTATCTGCATGCAACTATTTAATCCTTATAAGAACCCCAAAAGGTAAATACAAATGAAGAACATGAAGCATGGAAAGGTCATTATCTTCCCTGGTTTATCTAGGAACGCCAGGACACAAAACTGGAAAATATGATGCCAAGCCCTTGCTCTTTTAACCACAATTATACTACATCTACACTTCCATTATCAGCACTGAATGCCTCTCTAAATGCATCTATCTGGACAATGAGCCAATAACATTTCCACCTCTATGACTCCCTGATCTGTGGAACAATGAAACATTTGTGAAATGGCTACCCAAGTTGCAGTCTATGGGCCAAACTGAATTTTCTCAGGGAATTAAAAGACACCTGAATCAAATTCCAGACCTTAGTATCATCAGAATGCTACTAATAACCTGAACTACTAACCAACCACTAACACAAGAGGCAGCATTCTATATTAGAACATGGAATTTTGAACCACATTGCCCATGTGGGAAATCCCATTGAAGTGCAACACTTATTAATCATCTGATTATAAGCAAAATTGTACCATTTCCTCATCAGACTTATTGTGATAAATAAATGAGAACACATACACGTCTTAAAAAAGGCAAAACACAAATGTTGATTGTTATAATAGACGGATCATCCCTAAAATAACCACAAATTAGTTTATTATCTATCCCTTTTCTTCTCAAAATATATTCTACAACTTAAAAAATATTTTACTCATTTGTAACAATTCAGAAATACACTGAAAAAGGGATCCCTAAAGCCAGAACAACTATGACTATACAAAGGACATTAGTAGCAAAGAACTTAAGAAGAGTTGAATAGCTCTCAAAACTCTAATTCTAGGTAAGCTATTACAAAATATTCTAACACGGAATAAAGGGATACTTCAAACAATAACATAACAGACAACAAAAAGAGGCAAACAGGACTACATGAAACCTAAAAAATTCCACACAGGGAAAAAAAAAAAACTCAGCAGAATGGGAAGAGATATTTGCAAACTATATATTTGATAGTTATTAAAATCTAGATATAAGAGAACTACAAGTAAACAACAACAAAAATAATCCAATTCCAAAATAAGTAAAGGACTTAAACGGACATTTCTCAAAAACAATTTGTAAATCAACAAAAGAAATTAAATAAAACATTAGAAAATATCTACTTGATCTAAAATAAGGTAAAGGATTATGAGAGGGGGGAAAAAAACATGACACACATAGAAAAATAGCAAAATATAGGCATATATCCAAACATGAATAAAAACATTAAGCATGAATGGATTAAATACTCCAATCAAAAGGCAAAAATTTCAGAATGAATTTTAAAAATTAAAATCCAACTACATGCTTTCTACAAGAAACATACTTTAGATTCAAAAACAAACAGCTTGAAGATAAAAATGGATGTATCATACAAACAGTAAGATTAGAGAGCTGGAGCATTACACTATTATCAGACAAAATACAATTTAAGAAAAAAATGTTACTAAAGACAAAAGGGGATGCTTTATAATAGTAGAAAGGACAATTCACAAAGAAACTATAAACATATATGAGCATTGCAACAGAGTCTCAAGATACATAAAGCAAAAAGTGAAAAGAGAAATAGATTAAAAAATAATCATGAGCCCTGGCCAGTTTGGCTCAGCGGTTAGAGCGTCAGCCCACGAACCAAAGAGTCGCGGGTTATGGTTATGGTTATATTCTGGTCAAGGGTACGTATCTCAGTTGTGGTTCATCCTCTGCCCTGGTCAGGGCTATGCAGGAGGCAACCAGTCGATGTGTCTCTCTCACATCGATGTTTCTCCCTCTCTCTCTCTCTCTCTCTCTCTCTCTCTCTCTCTCTCTCTCTCTCTCTCTCTCTCTCTCCCCTTCCCATTCTATCTGAAGATAAATGGAAAAATATCCTCAGGTGAGGATTAAAAAAAACAAAAATTTTTCAAACTGAATAATAATGAAAAGAAAACATAAAATTCTGTGTGATAGAGCTAAATAGTTTGTTAGAAAGAAATTTATAGCATTAAATACATATATTTGAGTAGAAAAAGGTTGAAAAATATCAATGACCTAAGTTACCACCTCAGAAATCTAGAAGAAGGAAAAACAGCAAAGCAAATCCAAAGAAGTGGAAGGAAAGAAATAATAATAAGAGCAAAAATACATGACAAACAAAAGAAACATCAACAAAGTTGATTCTTTGCAAACATTAATAAGGTTAATAAAACCCAAAAAATATTGATGAAGAAAATGCAAATTACCAGTATTAGGAATAAAAAGATATCACAACAGATCATACATTTTTAAAAAAATAAGTCAACTTTACACCCAGCTTGTGTGTCTCAGTTGGTTGAGCATTGCACTAAGAGGTCACTGGTTCAATTCCCAGTCAGGGCATATGCCCAGGTTGCAGGCTGGATCCCCAGTAAGGGGTGTGCAGGAAGCAGCCAATGGATGTTTCTCTCTCTCTCCCTCTCCCTTCCTCTCTCTCTAAAAGCAATAAAAAGGAAAAAAAAAATTTTTTTTAAAAAAAGCAAGCAAACTTTTTCATTAAGGGCCAGACAGTAAATACGATAGAATTTTGCAAGCCATGCAGTCTCTGTCCCAGCTACTCAACTCTGCTATTTTAGTTTACAAAGGCAATAGATAATTTGTAAACAAATGAGAGTAGCAATGCTCCAATACAACTTTATTTAGGCCCAGGCCATTGTTTTTGATCCCAGATTTTGAGAAAATTGAGAAATTCCTTGAAAGTCATAACTAATCACTAACAATAGGAGAAATAAAAATCTAAATAGTTCTATATCTGTTAAGAAACTAAATCAGTAATTTAAAACTTTCCAACAAAAAGACTCCTGATTCACGACTTCATGATTAATTTTATCTAAAGTTTAAAAAACTAATAAAAGAAGAAAGTTGGAGATTTCACACTTCCTGATTTCAAAACTTACTACAAAGCTATGATAATCAAAACAATGTGATACTGACATAAAGACATCCAAACCAATGGAGTAGTATTACGAGCCCAGAAATAAACCCTCACATCCATGGCCAACCAATTTTTGATAAGGAAGACCATTCAATGGGGAAAGGACAGTCTTTAAGAAACAGGTGTTGGGAAAACTGAATAGCCACATGCAAAAACAAATGAAGTTGGATCCTTATACCACATACAAAACTTAACTCAAAATGGATCAAAGCCCTCAATGTAAGAGCTAAAACTATAAAACTCTTAGAAGAAAACATAGGGGGAAAGTTTTACAACATTGGTTTTTGGCAATGATTTCTTAGATATGACACAAAAAGCCCAGGCATCAAAAGAAAAAAAATGTTAACTTAGACTTCAAAATTTAAAACTTTTGTGATCAAAGCATACTATTAACAAAGTCAAAAGGCAATCCACAATGGGAGAAAATATTTGCAAATCACATATCTGATACGGGATTGATATCCAGAACAAATAAATAACTCCCAGAACTCAATTACCAAAAAAAAAAGGGCAAAGAACTTGAATAGACACGTCTCCAAAGATTATATACATATGGTCAATAAACTCATGAAAAAATACCCAACATCACCAATCGTTACAGAAATGTAAATTAAAACCACAATGAAATACCATTTCACACCCATTGTGATGGCTACAATAAAAAAAAGAAAATAACAAGTGTTAGGAAGGACATGGTGCAATTGAAACCCTTGTATGTTTAGGGTAGGAATGTAAAACAGTGTAGCCACTGTGGGAAACAGTATAGCAATTCCACAAAAAATTAAACACGGAATTACCATAAGATCAATCAATTTTACTTTTTTGGTATATACCCCAAAACACTGAAAGCAGGGACTCGAACAGGTACATGTACACCTGTATTCACAGCAATGTTATTCACAATAGCCAAAAGGTAAAAGCAACGCACATCAACAGATGAATGAATAAACAAAATGTGGTATATATACACAATGGAAAATTAATCAATCTTAAAATGTAACGAACTTCTGGCACATGTTACAATATGGATGAACCTTTAAAACATTGTGCTAACTGAAATAAACCAATCACAAAGAAATAAATATTGTATGTTTTCACTTATATGAGGTAAGTAGAGTAGTCAAATTCACAGAGACATAAAATAACAATGTGGTAGCCAGGGGCTGGGAGAAGAGAATGGGGAGTTAGTGCTTAATGGGTATAAAGGTTTAGTTTGGTAAACGGAAAAGGTTCTGGAGATGGATGGTGGCGATGGCTGTACAACAATATAAATATAATCAATGCCACAATCAAAAATGGTTAAAATAGTAAATTTTACGTTATGTATATTTTACCACAATAAAAAAAGAAAACACTAATAATACCAATCATATACAAACTCTTCCTTTATACAAAGAGGAAATACTTCACAAATACTTTAATGAGGACAACATATCTAGGATAATCAAAGCCTAATAAGGACATTACAAGAAAAGAAAATCAGATTCCAAAATGGCGGCGGAGTGAATGGAAGCTACACAGATCATCTCCCAGGACCAAACTGGAAATACAACTAAAATAAAGTCAAATCGTCGGGAAAAAGCAACGGAAAAGCAGCTCGCGAGGACCATTCAACCAGGGACACTAACTTGATCCTGGTAGGATTGCAGAGGCGCGAGAGGGGGGCTGGGAGCCCACAGACAGCAGCGGCCTTAGCCGTGAGCAGCGCTCCGCCCTTGGGGTTGAAGCCCGAGCCGGCTCCACAGCACAGAGGGCCGGGACAGAGCGCTAAAACAGCCACAGCCACTCACCTCAGACTCCGGCGGAGGGAGGGCGGACTGGACTGGAACTGTGTGGGGACACTCGGGATTTGGAGGGCGCTCAGAGCTTTTGCTGAGTTTCGGCCACGCGGGACTGTGGCCTGATCGACTTACTCCATCCCAGGGCTCTGGGGAGAGGCGGCAGCCCCTCCCTCGGAGATTCAGCCACACCCAGTTGGGCCATTGAAATGCAAATCAAGGCTCATTAACTACCAGCATCTGCCCCACCCTCAGGAAATCCTCTCACGCTGAACACCTGAGGGAGGTTTTCATTCAACTGAGAACCCAAGGCTCTTTAAGTAACCAGGACTAATAGCCTCTAGGCAAAAAGCTAGAGGATAACTGAACCTTTTCTGGGCTTGCAACTCTACCCAGAAAAGTAAGACTCGACAGTGGTGTATAACGTGGGTCCTCTCACGCTCATCCAAACCCAGTACAGGGAGCCACAAACAGCAGAACACCAACATCCACAGGGAAAATTTGGCAGGCTCCAAAAACCACTGAGCTAGCCAAAATGGTAAAACAACGAAACAGATGCCAAACGAAAGAACAAGAGACCTCCAATGAAGATGAGATAAATGAAATGGAGTTAAGCAAGTTAACAGAGCTAGAATTCAGAACCATGATCTTGAGGAAGCTCAACAGCATATGTAAGGACATCAACACCATGAGCAAAGACATAGAAATATTGAAAATAAATCAATTGGAAATGAAGAATGACATAGCAGAAATGAAGAACACAATGGAAGGGCTAAAAAGCAGAGTAGAAGAAGCTGAGGACCGGATCAGTGAATTAGAAGACAGGGTAGAAAAAATCAACCAATCAGAAAACCAAAAGGAAAAAACAATGAAAAAACAGGAAGACAGCTTAAGAGAACTGTGGGACAACTGGAAACGTAATAATATTCGCATCATAGGAGTCGCCGAAGAAGAAGAAAATGAGAAAGGGTTAGAGAATATATTTGAAGAAATAGTGACAGAAAATTTCCCTAATTTGGTGAAGGAAGAAGGCTTTCAAGTTCAAGAAGCACAGAGAGTCCCAAGTAAGAAGAACCCAAACAGGCCCACACCAAGACACATAGTAATTAAAATGCCAAAAATTAAAGACAAAGAGAGAATCCTCAAGGCAGCAAGAGCTAAGCAACAGGTTACCTACAAAGGACCCCCCATAAGGTTATCAGCTGACTTCTCCATAGAAACACTACAGGCCAGAAGGGAATGGCATGAAATAATCAAGGTCATGAAAAACAAGGATCTGAACCCAAGACTACTCTACCCAGCAAGGCTATCATTCAAAATAGAAGGTCAAATAAAGAGCTTCCCAGACAAAAAAAGGCTAAGGGAATACATTAGCACCAAACCAGCACTGCAAGAAATGTTAAAAGGACTGCTGTAATTAGTAGAAGAAATAGAAAGGAAAATAGAAACACACTAAACAAAAATGGCAATAAGTAAGTACATATCGGTAATCACCTTAAATGTAAATGGACTGAACGCCCCGATCAAAAGACACAGAGTAGCGGATTGGATAAGAAAGCATGACCCATATATATGTTGCTTACAAGAGACCCACCTCACAACAAAAGACTCACATAGGCTGAAAGTGAAGGGATGGAAAAAAATCTTCCAAGCAAACAGAAAGGAAAAAAAAGCTGGGGTAGCAATACTCATATCTGATAAAATAGATTTTAAAATGAAGGCCATAACTAGAGACAAAGAAGGCCACTACATAATATTGAAAGGATCTATCCAACAGGAAGAGATAACCTTGGTAAACATATATGCACCCAATATAGGAGGACAAAAATACATTAAAAATCTTCTGGAAAACTTCAAAGGAGAAATCGACAGCAATACAATCATAGCAGGGGACTTCAACACCCCGCTGACATCACTGGATAGATCCTCTAGACAAAAAATTAACAAGGAAACACAGACTCTAAATGAAGCACTAGACCAAATGGATTTAATAGATATTTACAGAGAATTACACCCCAAAACTACAGAATTCACTTTCTTCTCAAGTGCACATGGGACATTCTCAAAGATAGACCACATGTTAGGACACAAACGAAGTCTCTACAAATTCAAGAAGATTGAAATCATATCAAGCATCTTCTCAGATCACAATGGCATGAAACTAGAAATCAATTGCAACAAGAACATGCAAAGACATTTGAATACATGGAGACTAAATAGCATGTTATTAAACAATGAATGGGTTACCAAGGAGATCAAGGAAGAAATTAAAAACTTTCTGGAAACGAATGAAAATGAACACACAACAACACAAAATCTGTGGGATGCAGCGAAAGCAGTTCTGAGAGGGAAGTTCATAGCACTACAGGCCTACCTCAAGAAACAAGAAAAATTTCTAATAGACTATCTAACCTCACAACTTAAAGAACTAGAAAGCAAACAAAAGGAAAACCCCAGAGCAAGTAGAAGGAAGGAAATAGTAAAGATCAGAGCAGAAATAAATGACATGGAGACCAAAAAAACAATTCAAAGGATCAATGAAACAAAGAGCTGGTTTTTTGAAAAGATAAACAAGATTGATGGACCCTTAGCTAGACTCACCAAGAAACAAAGAGAGAGAACCCAAATACACAAAATCAGAAACGAAAGAGGAGAAGTAACAACTGACACCACAGAAATACAAAGGATCGTTAATGAATACTATGAACATTTATATGGCAACAAATTCGACAATCTAAGCGAAATGGACAAATTTCTAGAAACATATAGTCTCCCAAAACTGGACCGGGAAGAGATAGAAAACTTGAACAGACCTATAACAACCAAGGAAATTGAAGATGTAATCAAGACTCTCCCAGCAAACAAAAGTCCAGGCCCAGACGGCTTCACAGGGGAGTTTTACCGAACATTCAAAGAAGAACTAACACCCATTCTTCTCAAACTGTTTCTAAAAATTCAAGAAGAAGGAAGACTTCCAAACTCATTTTATGAGGCCAGCATAATTCTAATTCCAAAACCAGAAAAAGACACTACAAAGAAAGAAAACTACAGGCCAATATCCCTGATGAACATAGATGCCAAAATCCTGAACAAAATACTAGCAAATCGGATCCAGCAATACATCAAAAAAATTATTCACCATGACCAAGTGGGATTCATCCCAGGGATGCAAGGCTGGTTCAATACTCGCAAATCAATAAATATGATACACCACATAAACAAAATGAAAGATAAAAACCACATGATCATATCAATAGACGCTGAAAAAGCATTCGACAAAATTCAACACCAATTTCTGATAAAAACACTCAGCAATTTGGGAATAGAGGGATCATATCTCAACATTATAAAGGCCATATATGAAAGACCTACAGCCAACATCATAATCAATGGGCAAAAACTAAAAACATTTCCCTTAAGAACAGGAACAAGACAGGGATGCCCACTTTCACCACTCTTATTTAACATAGTACTGGAAGTCTTAGCCACAGCAATCAGACGTGAAGAAAAAATAAAAGGTATCCAAATTGGAAAGGAGGAAGTGAAACTGTCATTATTCGCAGATGACATGATATTATACATAGAAAACCCTAAAGACTCCATCAAAAATCTACTAGACCTAATAAATGAATTTGGCAAAGTAGCAGGATACAAAATAAACGTCAAGAAATCGACGGCATTCTTATACACCAATGATGAACTCACAGAAAGAGAAACTAAAAAAACAATCCCATTTACCATCGCGGCAAAAAAATTAAGATACCTAGGAATAAATTTAACCAAAGAAGTAAAGGATCTATTTGCAGAAAACTACAGGACATTGAAAAAAGAAATAGAGGAAGATATAAAAAAGTGGAAGCACATACCTTGTTCATGGATTGGAAGAATTAACATCATTAAAATGTCCATATTACCCAAAGCAATCTATAGATTCAATGCAATCCCAATCAAAATACCAGCGACATATTTCACAGAACTAGAACAAATACTCCAAAAGTTCATATGGAACCAAAAAAGACCCCGAATAGCCACAGCAATCTTGAAAAAGAAGGACAAAGTAGGTGGGATCACAATACCAGATATCAGATTATACTACAGAGCTACTATAATCAAAACAGCCTGGTATTGGCATAAGAACAGACATATAGACCAGTGGAACAGAACAGAGAATCCAGAAATTGACCCAAGATATTATGCTCAACTAATATTTGACAAAGGTGGCAAGAGCATACAGTGGAGCAAAGACAGCCTCTTTAATAAATGGTGTTGGGAAAATTGGACAGCTACATGCAAAAAAATGAAACTAGACGATCAACTTACACCATACACAAGAATAAACTCAAAATGGGTAAAAGACTTAAATGTGACTCGTGAATCCATAAAAATCCTAGAAGAAAATGTAGGCAACAAAATTTCAGACATCATACGCAGCAGAATCTTCACTGATACATCACCTAAGGCAACAGAAATAAAGGAAAAAATGAACACATGGGACTACATCAAACTCAAAAGCTTCTGCACAGCAAAAGAAACAACCATCAAAACGGAAAGAGAACCCACTGTATGGGAGACCATAATTGCCAATGACACATCAGATAAGGGGTTAATCTCCAAAATATATAGAGTGCTCATACAACTCAACAAAAGGAAGACAAAGAACCCAATTAAAAAATGGGCAGAGGAACTAAATAGACACCTCTCCAAACAGGACATACAAATGGCTAAGAGACATATGAAGAAATGCTCAACATCACTAATCATCAGAGAGATGCAAATTAAAACAACAATGAGGTATCACCTCACACCTGTCAGAATGGCCGCCATCAACAAATCGTCAAACAACAAGTGTTGGCGAGGGTGTGGAGAAAAGGGGACTCTAGTCCACTGCTGGTGGGAATGCAGACTGGGGCAGCCACTGTGGAAAACACTAGGGTGTTACCTCAAAAAATTAAAAATTGAACTGCCATTTGACCCAGTGATCCCACTTCTAGGAATATACCCTAAGAAACCTGAAACACCAATCAGAAAGAATATATGTACTCCCATGTTCATAGCAGCACTATTCACAATAGCTAAGATCTGGAAACAGCCCAAGTGCCCATCAGTGGATGAATGGATAAAAAAGCTGTGGTACATATACACAATGGAGTACTATGCAGCTGTAAGAAAGAAAGATCTCTTATCCTTTGAGACGACATGGAGGGACCTCGAGAGTATTATCCTAAGCGAAACAAACCAAGCAGAGAAAGAAAAATATCACATGATCTCACTCATTTGTGGAATATAATAAACATAACAGTATGGGGAACAGGGTAGACCCAGAGATGTGAAAGTAGGGTACAGACTGACAACCCTCAGAAGAGGGGGTGGGGGGGGAGGGAAGAGATAAACCACAGAACTTATACGCATGTATGCATAACTGATGGACCTGGACAACAAAGCTGGGGATGGGGTGGGGGGATGGGGAGGAGGGTGTCAATGGGGAAAAAAGGAGAAACATCTGTAACAAAAATAAATTAATAAAAAAAAAAAAAAAAAAAAAAAAAAAAAAAAGAAAATCACAGGCCAGTATCACTTATAAACATAGATGCAATAAAACTAAACAAAAATTTAACAAATCCAATCCAATCATACATAAAAAAGATAGTACATTGTTAGTGGGGTTTATTCAAGGAATGCAAACTCTGCTGAATACTCAATTATACTCAATTAGTATAATTCATCATATTAACAAAATAAAAGAGAAAAATCAGATATCAATTCATTAAATGTAGTAGTTGATAAAATTCAACACCCATTCATGATTTTAAAAACTTACTGGAAAACCAGGAAGGGAAGAGCATGTCCTTAACTCAATAAGGAGCATTTGCATACTTAATGATAAAATACTGAACACTTTTCCACTGAGGTGGGGAACAAATAAGAATGTCTATTCTCAAGATCTCTAATCCACAGTGCAATAATGAAAGAAAAAGAAATAAAAGATCCAGATACTGAAAAAGAAAGATGTAAAACTATCATTATTTCCAGATAACATGACTATAAACATAAACAATCCAAAAGAACCCACAAAAAAGTATTAGACAAGTAAGAAGTGGCACTGGATAAAAGGTCAATATACTAAAATCAACTATATTTCAAAGTACTGGTAACAAATAATTAGAAAAAGAAATCTAGGTCCTGCCCAGGTAGCTCAGTTGGTTTGAGCATCATCCCGATATGCCAAAGTTATGGGTTTGATCCTGGGTCAGAACACATACAAGAATCAACCAATTAATGCATAAATAAGTGCAAGAACAAAATCAATGTTTCTCTGTTTCTTTCTCTCTCTCTCTCTCTCTCTCTCTCTCTCTCAAAATCAATTAAAAAAAGAAATCCAGCCCTGGCCAGTTTGGCACAGTGGTTAAAGCATCGGCCTACAGACCAATGAGTCACGAGTTCGATTCAGGTCAAGAGCACATACCTCATTGCGGTTCATCCCCAGCCCTGGTTGGGGTCATGTGGACACAACCAGTCAATGTGTCTCTCTCACATCAATGTGTCTCTCTCTCTCCCTCCCATTCTATCTGAACAAAAATGGAAAAATATCCTGAGGTGAAGATTAAAAAAAAAAAGAAGAAAGAAATCCAGGCCTTGGCCAGTTTGGCTCAGCAGTTAGAACGTCGGCCCACAGACCAAAGAGTTGCAGGTTCGATCCCAGCCAAGGGCTGGAATACCTACCTAGGTTGCAGTTCGTCCCCGGCCCTTGTCATGGTCAAGTGGGAAGTAACCAATCAATGTGTCTCTCTCACATCGACGTTTCTCTCTCTCTCTCTCTCTCTTTCCCCCCCCTCCCTTCCACTCTATCTAAAGATAAATGGAAAAAAATATCCTCACATGAGGATTAAAAAAAAAAAAAATTCCAAAAAAACAAAGCAATGCTGCTTATAAGATAAAAAAAAAAAAGAGATAAAATTTAATAAAATATGTTCAAAACTTCTCTGAAAACTTCAAATCATTGCTGAGAGAAATTAAAAACTTTAAAATACAGAAAGCAATGCCCTGTACATGAATTAAAAACTTAATACTATGTCAACACAAGATATGTTAATATGTTATTTCCTCCCAAATTAATCTATTGATTCAATGTAACCTCGAGTAAAAAGGTTAATGGGCTTCCTTTATTGGGGGAAATTCTAAAATGTACAAGCTGAAATTAAAATGTATATTGAAATGCAAAGGAACTACAATAGTTATGACAACCTGAAGGGAAAAAAAAACAAAGTTGTACAAATTATACTATCAAGACTTACTGTAAAAGATAATATGGTAGTGACACAAGGATACACAAATACACCACTGAACAGATCAAGAATTCAGAAATATATCCACACATATGGCAACCTGATTTACACAAAGACTTAAGTGAAATTCAGTAAGGAAAGAATAATTCAACAAATGATGTGGATTAACTGAAGATCAATGTAAAAAAGTACAGAAAAGTTATTTTTTTTCCTTTATTGATTTAAGAGAGAGGAATTAAGAGGGAGAGAGAGATAGAAATATTGATGAGAGAGAGAGAGAGAGAGAGAGAGAGAACATCAACTGGCCACCCTCTGCATGCCCCCCACTGGGGATCGGGCCCACAACCTGGGCATGGGTCCTGACCGGGAATCGAACCAATGACCTCTTGGTGCATAGGTCAATGCTCAACCACCAAGCCACACCGGCTGGACCAGAAAAGTAATTTTAGATGAATCACTGAAAACAGAGCTTCTAAAAGAACACAGAAGAGTATATTTTCCTTGGAATAAGCAAAGATATCTTTAAAAAGACATGAAGAGTTCAAAGAAAAAATTGATAAATTGGACCTCAATATGAACTCTAGTCATCAAAAGATTCTTAAGAGAACAAAAAACAAGCCACACATTGGGAAAAGATACTGCAATACATATATCTGCCAAAGGATTCATTTCCAAAAGATATAAAGAACTCCTACACATCAATAAGAAAAAGAAATAAAACGCAATTTTTTTTAAAGAATCAGAAACTTTACAAAAGAGAATATCCAAATAGCAATGAACAATACTGAAAGTGCTCAACATCATTAATCATTAGGGAAATGCAATTTTAAATTATGAGATACACTCTACACCAACCAAAAAGGCTAAAATTAAAATACCAACAATGGCGGCATAGGTAAATGCACCCCGCTGCCAACCACATCAAAATTACAACTAAACTACAGAGCAACCATCATTCAGAACCACCTGAAAGCTAGCTGAACAGAATTCCTACAATTAGAGATTTGAAGAAGCCACATCAAGACTGGTAGGAGGGGTGGAGACACAGAAGGGCTGGCTCCATACCCACATGCAGTAGATAAAAAGCGAGACAAATATTTCGACTGCAGAGGTCACCCTTGAGGAGCAAGGGGTCCCAGCCCCCTACTAGACCCCCAGCCCAGGGTTCCAGTGCCAAGAAGAGAATCCCCTCTGGCTGTAAAAACCAGCAGGGATTGTGGCTAAGTGAGGCAAAGGGCTTCTGGAGTCCCAGGCAGTTCCTCTTAAAGAGCTCGCACACAGACTTACTTGGACTCACTTCCTCTGAGCTCCAGCACTTGGGCAGCAAGTTGAAAGGAACCACTGGCCCTGGCCGGTTTGGCTCAGTGGCTGGAGTGCCAGCCTGAGGCCCAAAGAGTCACAGGTTCAATTCCGGTGAAGGGCACATACCTCGGCCATGGTCCAGGTCATGTGGGAGGCAGACAAACTGCAACCGAGGTACATGCCCTTAGCGGGAACCGAACCCGGGTCTCTCCGGACCGTAGGCCGACGCTCTAACCGCTGAGCCAAACCAGCCAGGGCTCATATCGATGTTTCTCTCTTTCTCTCTCTCTCTCTCTCCCCCTCCCCCCCCCCCACTCTATCTGAAGATAGATGGAAAAATATCCTAGGGTGAGAATTTAAAAAAATAAGGAAGGAAGGAAGGGAGGGAGGGCGGGAGAGAGAGAGAGAGAGAGAGAGAGAGAGAAAGAAAGAAAAAGAAAAAGGAACCACGGACATACGGGGAGGAACTGAACTGTCTCGCATCAGGGCAAGAGCTGGGGAACAGTTTTCTGCAAAAAATGTATTGGCAGAAGCCACTATTCCCTTTCTGAGACCCCTGCCCCCTCCACCACAAAGCCAGCAGGCAGGCACCATATCTCAGTCTCCATCAACCTGCTCACACTGTTCACTCTGCCCTGGTGATTCCCTGAGACCCTGCCCCACCCAATTTGCAGGCCAACCCAAGCTGTTTCCAGTGGCTTATCCATACAAATGGCCTGTTGTAGCTTATGCTTCAGACTTTCCTAAAATCTTTCAAATAAGCATCTGGCTTGGCATGCCCCGTTCCTCTCACTAAGTGGCCCCAGACCCAGCACTAATGGCAGCTTGCACTGGTTCACATTTTAGTCTCACCTGGGCACCTCCAAGCCCAGCACAAGTAGCAGCCATTTGCAGATCACTCTGTAGCTCATGCTGGGTGGCCCCAGGCAGAGGCTGATACCTACACCTCTGGGAAGCCCCAGAGACAGCACACCACTGGACAGCTTCAGACCAAGTCCAAGCACCATCCAACAACCTCCACAAGCAACACACTCAGCTGGCACCAGAGCCCCACCAAAATAAGTCCTGCTCTGTGTGGTGGGCCCCTGCACAGCTGATCCTCCACAGTGGTCAGTGGTCAAACCAGTCCTTGCAGCCAATTGGCCTGGGGGTAAATCCCTCCTTTTGATGTGCTAACAGCAATCAAAGCTCAACTACAATAGGAGGGTGGACAAGGACCACCGCATGGGGTCACACCTGGAGTGCCCAGCTCAGGTTATTGGAGAGGCTGTACCACTAGACCCTACAGAACACCTTCTACATAAGGCCACTCTACCAAGCCCAGGAGATGTAACAGCTCTACCAAATACATGGAAACCAACAAAGGGAGGCAGCCAAAATGAGGAGACAAAGAAACATGTCCCAAGTGAAAGAACAGAACAAAACTCCAGAAAAAGAACTAAACAAAATGGAGAGAAGTAATCTACCAGATGCAGAGTTCAAAACACTGGTTATAAGGATGCTCAATGATCTCAGTGAGAACTTTAACAAAGAGATAGGAAACAGAAACAAAACTAGAAAACTTAAAAAGAACCAGTTAGAAAAGAATTCACTAACTGAAATGTGTCTGAATATATTTCACTAACTGAAATATATTACAGGGAATCAATAGTGGAGCAGATGAAACAGAGATCAAATCAGAGATTTGGGGGGAAAGGACGCAAAACACACCCAATTAGAACAACAAAAAGAAAAAAGAGCCCTGGCCGGTTTGGCTCAGCGGTTAGAGCGTCGGCCTGTGGTACAGAGAGACCCGGGTTCGGTTCCCGCTAAGGGCATGTACCTCGGTTGCAGTTTGTCCCCGGCCCTGGTTGGTCGTGTGGGTGGCAGCCACTCGATGTGTCCCTTTCACGTCGATGTTTCTCTCTCTCTCTCCTTCCCACTCTGTCTGAACAAAAAATGAAAAAAAAAAATGTCCTCAGGTGAGAATAAAAAAAAAAAAGAAAAAAGAATCCAAACTAATGAAGGTAGTGCAAGAAGCCTCTGGGACTACTTCAAGCATACCAACATTTGCATCATGGGGGTGCTGGAAGGAGAAGACAGGGAGCAAGGAATTGAAAACCTATTTGAAAAAATAATGATGGAAAATTCCCCTAACCTGGTTAAGGATAGACACACAAATCCAAGAAGTGCAAAGAATCCCAAACAAGATGAACCCAAAGAGCCTCACACCAAGACACATCATAATTAAAATGAAAAGGTTAAAGACAAAGAGAGAATCTTAATAGTAACAAGAAAAAAGCAGTCAGTTACCTACAAGGGAGCTCCCATAAGAATGTTAATTGATTTCTCCACACAAACTTTGCAGGCCTAAAGGGAATGGCAAGAAATATTCAAAGTGATAAAATGCAAAGACCTACAACCAAGATTACTCTACCCAGCAAAGCTATTATTTAGAATCAAAGGACATATAGAGCTTCCCAAACAAGGAAAAGCTAAAGGAGTTCATCATCAACAAACAGTATTACATGGAATGTTAAAGGGTCTTCTTTAAGAAGGAGAAGAGGCTCTGGCCAAGTAGCTCAGTTGGTTAGAGCATCGGCCTGATACGCCAAGGTTTGATTCAGGTCAGGGCACATACAAGAGTCAACCAGTGAATGCATACATAGGTGGAATAACAAATTAATGTTTCTCTCTCTTTCTCTCTCTCTCAAATCAATAAATAAAGAGGGAAAAGATAAAAAATATGAACAATAAAATTGCAATAAATACATATCCATCAACAAATGAATCTGTAAAATAAACTGCCCTGACTGGTTTGGCTCAGCAGTTAGAGCGTCAGTGCATGGACCGATAAGTCTTGACTTCGATTCTGGTCAAGGGCACATACCTCGGTTGTGGTTTGTCCCCAGCCCTGGTCAGGGTCATGTGGGAGGCATCCAGTCGATGTGTCTGTTTCACATTGATGTTTTTCTCTCTCTCCCTCTCTCCCTCCCTCCCACTCTATCTGAAAATAAATGGAAAAATATCCTCAGGTGAGGATTTAAAAATAATAATAAATAAACTAAGAAGTAGAACAGAACCAGACTCATAAATACACAGAACATTTTGACAGCAGCCAGATGGAAGGAGGGTTGGAAGGATGGGTGAAAAGGTGAAGGGACTAAGAAGTACAAATTGGTTGTTACAGAGTAGTCATGGGGATGTAAAGCACAGCATAGGGAATATATAGTCAATAACATTCTAATAACTATGCATGGTGTCAAATGGGTGTGAGGTTTATCAAATGATCACTTAGTAAGTTATATAATGTCTAATCACTGGGGTGTACTCCTGAAACTAATACAATATGTATGTCAACTGCAATTGAAAAATAAAAAATGAACCCAGCTGGTGCAGCTCAGTGGATTGAGCATCCTCCCATGGACTGAGGGGTCCTGGTTCGATTCCTGATCAGGGCACATGCCCGGATTGTGGGCTCAATCCCCAGTGGGGGCCGTACAGGAGAGTCGATCGATGTTTCTCTCTCACATCGATGTTTCTATCTCTCTTTCCCTTCCTCTCTCTCTAAAAAAAAATAATAAAACCTATTTTTTAAAAAAAATAAAAATTAAAAAAGATTAAAGCCAAAAAAATAAAATACCAAACATACCAAATAATAGCAAAAATGTGAACTGGTAACTCTCATACAATGTTGGTGAGAATGTAAATTGGTACAACCACTCCACAAAACTATTTAGCAATATCCATTAAAGCTACAAATGTGACTACCTCCTATATATACACCTAAGGGAAATTAATACCTATGTTCACCAAAACACAGGTACAAGAATGTTCCTAAGAGCTTTCTTCACAATAGTCAAAAGCAGAAACAATCCAAATGTACATCAATAGGAAAATAAGTAAGTTGTGAATCTTTTATACAATTGCATGCTACAAGGCAATATAAAGAACAAGCTACCACTCATGCAACAACATGGGTTAATCTTAGCCATAATGTTGAAGAAGCCAGACAGATTTCCCATTTATTTACAATTCAAGGACAGGTAATATTTACCTGTGTTGATAGAAGTCAAAATAGAAGTCATCTGTTGGGGGAGGGGGAGTTACTAATTACAAAGGGACACAGGAGAGCCACTTGGGGTGCAGGAAATGTTCTATTTCCTGATCGGGATGGTAGTTACACAGGTGTATACATATGTAAAAATTGAGCTGCATATTTAGCACTTGTGCCCATAAGATAATTAACCTTGGAGAAAGGGGAAGCAGTCAGAGTATTATTTCTTAGTGTTAACTGTAGATTATTCAATAACAGAGGAAACAGTGAAATATGACTAAAAATTACTGACAATTATCACCATCAAATTAAATCTTTCCTAAAAAGCAGCTGGTCTCTGACTCTTTTGAGTTTCCACATGTGTTTGTATCCTCAAATCTAACAGAGTTGCCTGGCATATGTTAGTACTAAATGAAGTAATAAGTATATGAACTTTGAAGTTACAGTTCATTTCCATCAGAACATTCTTGCATTAAAAGAAAGAAAAGAAACTAAAAAGTGACTAAGAAAGAAGTTTTCCATTTTGTTGACATTCTCAGTGTGTCCACTCAATACTCTGAGAATGCTATGGCTAATGTCATTTTTCCTACTAAGAGACATAACTTTCCTCAGCATCTTCCTTTCTTTTGGACCCTTCCACTCCCCAAAGAGAGAATGGCAATGTATTATTTTCTAGCATCGTATAGAATCTTAGCAATGTAAATTAGCATACTCGGTAAGGCTTGAGAATTGAGTCAATAGGCTGAGCAATTCTAACAAGAACAGTGAAATTGTTTTCCTATTTGATGAAGCAACTTTGGGGGATCTGATTCTAATAAACCATCACTAGTGATAAAGCATTAAGAAATATTCCGTAAAGGAAGATATCTAGTTTCAGGGTAGTCAAAAAAAGTTTAGCAAAAAAAAAAAAAGTCATTTTAAAAAACATAAAGTCAAGGGTGGTGTGCAAAAAATAAATAAAGTGAAAGTGTAGGAAACAACGAATTACTTCTAAACAAGCTGAAAATGTGTCCAATAAATGACAGCTACAAAATTTACCTGTTCCAGCACATCCAACTTTAACTCGAGCTTGCTGAGAACCACATCTCCACCCCATAGTGAAAGCTGCAGATCTGATGGCTTTAAGTTCTTGATGTAGCGATTCACATAGCTCATTAAAATTGGAGTCACATATGACTCCAGCATCGTTTAAGGTGCAGAGAAGTCAAAGTCAGAGGCTGCGGGGGGGGGGGGGGGGGGGGTAAAGACAAATATTAGAAGGAACTGAGTCGGTGGTGCAGCAAAGGGGGGAAAAAAAGGCACTTCTCAGGAGGGGTAGAAGAGGCCGAAAAGCAACAGTCCCCACCAAAGGGGACGCTCGCCTCCTCCCAGAAGCAGTAAAAACTCAAGTGGACTCTCTGCTCCAGGGGAGACTTCCTCACTGGTACAACTCCCCTCAACTCTCCTGCCCAGTAGTGGAAGGAGAGATGGAGACCTGAAGATACCGAGTCCCCAGAAAGAGAATGAAGTGCGGCAGGGCCCCTCGGTCCGCTGCACCTTCACTAGCCCTGGCGCCCCCACAGGGCCCTCGCCTCCCAGAACTCAGCCGGATTTACCACCACAGAACCAGAGCCAGAAGGAAACCGGCTCCCGCCCCCTGCGCTACAGCACCCCCGGCTGACACTCACGCCCAAGAGTGCCGTGGCGTCCCCTCCACCTCCCGGTACCTAAATCCCCATCGCCCGGCGTGGGCGCAGCTCCTTCACGGCGCCACTTCCGGGTGTGCCCCACTCGGTGCTCAAAACAAACTGTCCCTCCACCGCCACCACGCGACTCCGCAGCAGGACCGGAGTTCTCAGGCGGGAGAAGCCATTCAGTGCATCTTCTAGAAGAAAGCCTTCGGCACTCGGCTCGCCTACGTCCCCACTCCGACCCCACAAGCGGTCAGGACCAAGATTTAGGAAGTGCCGGGAGGAGGTGGGCGGACCGGAAAAGTGGAGACACCAGAGATCCGGAAGTGGCGCTCTAGGGAGAGAGTGGCCGCCGGTGGTGGAGGTCGAGTCGGGGTGTTGAAACCCGGAGCTCCGCAGGTCGGAGGAGGAAGAAAGCGGGTCTCCGTGTTTAAAACCCTGAAAAACAAGTGTTTATTGTTTCTCTTGGGAAATGGAAGGCGTGGGAAGAGGAACTTGGGTTCAGTGAGCAGGGCAGTAGCTCTAAGGCCGTAGGTAGGAGAAGCGGTGGAGTGGAGGGGGCACTTAAAAGTAGATCCTAGGTTCATTTGCTGGGAAAAGGGTGAACGTGGAAAGGGAAATTGAAGGGCTGGTGAAGGGGTGCAACGTAAGGGAATGCGTTATGGCCATAATTGTAAACAAGCTCTTGCGTTCTTTTATTTTCATGAAGCAGTAGTGAAGTGTTACCAAATTTGCTGTTGCGGGGCAAATTTGGAATGGTCCGA
The DNA here is from genome assembly GCA_030848825.1 of Tadarida brasiliensis. Taxonomy (NCBI): domain Eukaryota; kingdom Metazoa; phylum Chordata; class Mammalia; order Chiroptera; family Molossidae; genus Tadarida; species Tadarida brasiliensis. The sequence continues at coordinate 39,875,505 of CM061272.1, read as the reverse complement.
GAAAACATTGTAGAGAACCATTGGATTGCACTCTGATTTAGGACATCAGAAAAGGAGCAGGAATACTAGAAGGAAGAAGGAAATGAAACTACTAGAGACAAAGTGAAAAGGAATAGCAGATAAGGAATTAATTCAGAGTTTTAAGAGTCCTTGTTGGTTTTTTTGAGGCTGAAAAGAATGTATAAAATATATGTCCTTCTACTACCTTGCAAGCTAACAGTCAAGGAACTCAAGCACCTAACTTGGACAAATATACACTGAGCTTTTATAAAGGAATAGCATAGAACATGTGGCCAAAATTTTTGACCAGTGTCTCTTATTTTTGGTAACTTCTGAAGAGAATACCTACCACTGCATTTTTGAAAATAGACAACTTATATAGTTATTATCTACGTACCCATGTTGTCGTTGCATTTAATTGAAAATACTTAATAAGAAGTAAATTCCTAAAGCTCTTTACTGGAATTCAAGTTATAATTTCTTGAAAGAGTTTTTAAAACTACAATAGGAAATAAGCATAAGTGAGGATACCAAGGTGTTCAGATTTCTTTTTCTAATGAAAATAATGAACTAAGTTTAAAAAAGAGAGAGCAGCTACTTGCTAATTCAGAGCAACTGTCTCCTCACAAAAAACCTTGAAGAATAACCTAAGTAATTTGGGTCTTATTAAAACCTCCTAAATTAGACAAATAAATTATCTAAGTAATTTCTTAGTTATCTGCCTCACCTGCAAGGAACAGTTTGAAGCCATGACTCAGAGTTTTAATACAAAGAAAATGGTTTCAGCCCTGGCCAGATAGCAGTTGGTTAGTGTCATCCCCATATGTTAAGGTTGCTGGTTTGATCTCTTATCAGGGCAAACACACAACAATCAACCAATGAATGCATGGGTGGGGGAAGCAACAAATTGATGTTTGTCTCCCTCTCTCTTTTCCTCTCTCTAAAAATCAATCAATAAAAATTTAAAAACAAAAGAAAATAGTCCAACTAATTTTATGAAAGCCCTAGGTGGTCTAGAATAGAAGCTTCAGTCTTGTTAGTTTTCCAGAGAAAGAAAAAGAGCCTAGTCTTATTTGTGTGACAATTTAATAAATAAGAACAATTCCCTGGCCGGTTTGGCTCAGTGGTTAGAGCCTGCTGACCAAAGAGTCCCAGGTTTGATTCTGGCCAAGGGCACGTACCTCTGTTGCAGTTGGTTCCTAGCCTGGTTGGGGTCGTGTGGGTGGCAAACAATATACGTGTCTCTCTCACATCGATGTATTGATGTCTCTTTCTCTCTCTCTCTCTCTCTCTCTCTCTCTCTCTCTTTCTCTCTCTCTCTCTCTCTCTCCCTCCCTCCCTCTCCCTCTCCCTCCCTCTCTCTCTCCCTCCCTCTCCCTCTCCCTCCCTCCCACTCTGTCTGAAGATAACTGTAAAAGTATCCTCGGATGAGGATTTAAAAAAAATAAATAAGAGAAGTGTATTAAGATAAATTAGCCAGATATTTAAAATAAATAGGAGTAGTTGTTTTACTATGATATACAGCATGGGGCAAAAGCAGGTTTATAGTTGTGAGTATGCAAAACAGAGTTTATTCTTGTATTATTATTTATTAATCATTTTATTATTTTCCATAGGAACAACTTTAAATCTACTTTTGCTCCACCCTGTATAAGCACAATAATAATAATCATGGAATACTCAACATTTTTTTGTTCCAGTATACCAATTTTCTCTTGGACCCAATAAAAAAAGTACCAAATTACTGTCTTGGGAAAAATATTTGGACACTGATTTTTATTTTTTGTTGTTGTTGTTGTTTTGTTTTAAGAATCCAAGGTGGTTTTCAACCTGTGTTCTGATGTGCTCTGTTCTGTATGCAGTCAAGATAAGTTTAATTCCTTTTCAACTATGTTTCATTGCTCATGTGTTTTTTTCAGTATCAAATGAACAGCCTTTCCCAAATTTATTATTATATGTCTTTCTATTGTAAGATTTCTCCCCCCCAAAAAAATTTTTTAATCTTCTCAAGAAGAAATCTTTGAGGGAGGTTGGTTATATAGGTAATAGTTCTCCAGAGTCAGGTGAACCTTTTTTCTCTTTTCTTAATTAGAGCAATTGTAGGTTCACAGCAAAATTGAGCTACAAATACAGAGAGTTCCCATATATTCTCTGCATATCTCCACACGCACACAACCTTCCCTACTATCTACATCCCTCACCACAGTGCTACATTTATTACAATCAATGAGCCTACATTGACACATCATTATCACCCAAAGTCCATAGTTTACATTAGGCTTCATTCTTTGTGTTGTGCATTCTGTGGATTTTGACATGTGTAATGACATGTATCCACCATATACAGAATAGTGTCACTGCCCTAAATATCTTCTATGCCTATTCATCCCTCCCTCCCCCAAACCTCTGGCAACCACTGAACTTGTTGCTGTCTCCATGTTTTTGCTCTTTTCAGGATGTCATTTCCTTCTTCCATTTAGTAATATGCACTTAAGTTTCCTCTATATCTTTTCCTGTTTTGATAGCTCTTTTTTAATGCTGAATAATTTCATCCATTCATTTGTTGAAGGATAACTTGCTTGCTTCTGCTATAAATATTTATGTGCAGGTTTTTGTGTGTACATAAATTTTTAACTCCTTTGGGTAAATGCTAACAAGCACAATTGCTGGTAAGAGTATGGTTAATTTTGTTAAAAACCAAAAAACACTGCCATACCGTCTTCCAAAGTGACTGTACCATTTTGCATTCCCACCAACAATGAATGAGAGTTTCTGTTGCTCTACTTCCTTGCCAGCATTTTGTGTTGTCAGTGATCCAGTTTGGGGGCATTTTAGTAGATGTGTAGTGGTATCTCGTTTTAATTTGCAGTTCCCTAGTGATATATGATGTTGAATATCTTTTCAATATGCTTACTTTGCCATCTTTGCCATCTGTATATCTTCTTTGGTGAGATGTCTATTCATGTGTTTTGCCCATTTTGTAAATTTTTTTTTAATCCTCACTCGAGGATATATTTTTCATTGATTTTTACAGGGAGTGGAAGAGAGGGAGGGAGGAAGGAAGAGAGAGAGAGAGAGAGAGAGAGAGAGAGAGAGAGAGAGAGAGAGAGAGAGAGACATCAATGTGAGACACAGCGATTGGTTGCCTCCAGAACGTGCCCCAACCTGGGTGGGGGATCAAACCTACAACCGAGGTACGTGTGTGCCCTTGACTGAGATTTGAACCCTCAACCCTTCCGTGCACTGGCCCATTATCTAACCATTGAGCAACACCAGCCATGGCTTGTCCATTTTTAATCAAGTTGTTCACTTTTTTATTGTTGAGTGTTGAGTTCCTTATACATTTTGTATAAAAGTCTTTTATCAGATGTGTGTTTTACAAATATTTTCTCCTAGTCTGTGGTTCTTGAAATTGTCTTTTGCAGAGCAAAAGTTTTTAATTTTAATGAAGTCCAGATTATCCATTTTTTTCATGGATCATGTCTTTTGTGTTATATCTAAAAAGGTTTTGCCATAACTGAAGTCATCTAGGGTTCCTCCCATTATCTTCCAGGAGTTTTATCATTTCGTGTTTTATATTTAGCGGCACAATCCATTTTGTGTTAATGGTTGTGAAGAGTGTAAAATCTAGGTCTAGATTTTTTTTTTTTTTGCATGTGAATGTCCAATTGCTCTAACACTGTTAGTTGAAAAGATTCTTTGTCCACTGAATCGACTTTCCTCCTTTGTCAAAGGTCAGTTGACTATTTTTATGTGCATTTATTTCTCCTAACAGTTCTAGTAGTTTATGCCTTACATAATTTTGCCTTACATACTAGGTTTCCCCATGAGATTTCTGCTCATGGGTGTCTGCTGCGCTAAGTTGTGTTTTTCTATCTCTCCAGTTTGGGGAATAGTGGTTTGCCCTGTGACCACATTTCTCTGATGGATCTAAGAGATGGTGATATTTCATTTTGTTCAACTTTTTACTTGTTAAGATGGAGTGGCAACTTCTAAGCTACTTACATACTGGACCGGAAACTGAAAGTTTCAGGTGAAGTTTTTGAGTGGTGTTTAAAAGTTTGAAAAAGGGCCCTGGCCGGTTTGGCTCAGCGGTTAGAGCGTCGGCCTGCGGTCCAGAGAGACTAGGGTTCGGTTCCCGCTAAGGGCATGTGCTTCGGTTGCAGTTTGTCCCTGGCCCTGGTTGGTTGTGCGGGTGGCAGCCACTCGATGTGTCCCTTTCACGTCGATGTTTCTCTCTCTCTCTCTCTTCCTCTCTCTCCCTCCCACTCTATCTGAACAAAAAATGAAAAAATGTCCTCGGGTGAGGATAAAAAAAAAAGTTTGAAAAAGGTAGAGAAAGGCTCCTTTACTATTTATTTTTCTATTATGTTTATTGTATGTATGAGATCTTCAAATATAGGGACTCATATCTCTAGCACCTTGCATATTATATGATAATAGGTTGTGTGGCAGTGACTAACTTTAACAATCATTCAATAAATCTGTTTACTTTCCCTCCTATGTATATGGCTAGATTATTATTAGAGCTCTCTTACAGTCAGGTGGTGTCAAGTAACTGAGTTCTGAGCACCTGAATATGGGTGTAAGTGATATAGATACAGGGCTAGCTCATAAAAGCCCTCCGCATAACAGTTTTATTATTTCTACCATCACCAAACTACATAATAACATGCAACAGAGAACTCCAACATCCAAGAGATGCCAAGAATTTTTTTTTAAAAGGGAAACTGAGTCTGTGAATCATTGCCTAGGGGCACACAAACTGCTAATTGGTAACATTCATTAGAATTTTGCATGATTGAGAAATCAACTACTGTTTACATTCTGAGATTTGAAAGTATAGCTGTTGTAGCAGGAAATGTTATTTTAAATAATACATAAGTAAATACGTAATAGACATTAGCTGAAATTAATCTATTCAACTTTGTTACTTCAGGAACATGAAAATTGAACTTAATTTATTAATGAAATTATCATTGTTTAATTCGATTTTAAAATATACTTACCTAGACAATCACTGAGTTACTCATTGAATATTCATTACATGTTATTATACCTTGTTCCTTTTATAACAAAAATATGGCACAATAAGGAAGCTCAGACATGGAAAGATTAAGTGAGCTACCTATGGTCACATCAAATCAACCCAACTCTTATGACTTCAAGTCTCAAATTCTCCCCTTTTGAGAAGGAAAAAGAGAAATAGAAAATAAAAATCCATTAATTACTATAATAATAGAACAACAAAGGATATTTTCTGGGTTTAGAGTAATACACATTAAGTAGCTGCACAAAATACTTCTAACTAGCTTCCTAAAGAGTTACAGCACATAAAAATTTCTATAGCCTCAGAGTTAACTATAAACAAGTATCTGTGCAAGTCATATAGGTGTTATCACATATGACAGCTAGGCATAGTGTATAGTTCATAAGAAGTCCAATTGGTAGAAAATCAATAATAATCATGGTTGCTTCAAGTTATTTAAATATATTAGTTTGGTATTCTGAATTTACTCATTAATTCAATGATATTTTTTGAATACCCACTGTGTGGCATACTCCATGTTAGGCACTAAGGCATGCCTACATGGAAGAAATTAAGCTTCATTGTAATCACAGATCTCAATGACTAATTAAAATATTATATAATAAAGTAAAATATGTACAATGCTGTGGGATGTGAAAAAAATCATTTAGAACTATGTGAGAATCAGTCAAGGCTTAAGAGAGGCGTTGCCAGCTATGGATCATTTTTTAATGTTACCTCCTATTACAGAAGTAGTGTGATTCTCCAGTGTCAGAAACTAAGAGAACCAGTTGAACAGAGTTCAACTTCTACACAACTACAAAACAATATACTTTTTCCACTGATATAAGTCTTTCCAAGAAAATCAGGAAATTTCCTGTTTGTAATTCTACTAAAATAAATGGACACTACCACAGGTGGAATGGCCTAGTATAAGACCCTATCTCAGGACAGAAATAGTCCTACAAACATCTACTAGATCAAAATAAATAAGAGGGATAGGCAGGTATACCAATGGGACTGAATAAAGGCTCCAGAAATAAACTTTCTTATTCATGGAATCTTGATATATGCCAGAAGCAGCATTACAAATCAATGGGAAAGGGTTGACATATATCTATAAATAGTACTGGAACAATTACTATCCAGATAAAGTAAAAGCATCATAAATTTTATACATTAAACTTAAAGAAGTTTGCTTATCGAAGAACATGTTAAGGTGAAATAAAGCCACAAGTTAGGTGAAGATGTTTGCAATAATATCAATTAACAAAGGATTAGTTAGAACCTAGATTTTATATCAAGTGACAAATTAATGAGTTAAAGACAGTCTAGTGCAAAAATAGGCAGTTCATGAAAGAGAAAATCCAGGTGTCTAATAATCACAAGAAAACATGTTCAACTTCACTAATATTTAGGGGGATTAAATTTAAAACAACAACGACCTCCTATTTCATACCCACCATATTGACAACATTTTTAATGTCCAATATCAAAGATATGGAATGATTCGAATTACTAGTGAAAACTTCACAATAGAGAGAAATTTAGCAATATCCATCATAGTTGAAGAAACTACATGTACTCTGATAATTCCACTTATAAGTATAGAGAAACTCTTGCATATATGCACAAGGAGACATGTTTAACAGTATTTTGCAGCCTTGGCTGGTTTGGCTCAGCAGTTAGAGCGTCGGCCTGCAGTCCAGAGAGACCCGGGTTCGGTTCCCGCTAAGGGCGCGTACCTTGGTTGCAGTTTGTCCCCGGCCCTGGTTGGGTTGTGCGGGAGGCAGCCACTCGATGTGTCCCTTTCACATCAATGTTTCTCTCTCTCTCTCTCTTCCTGTCTCTCCCTCCCACTCTATCTGAACAAAAAATGGAAAAATATCCTCAAGTGAGGATAAAAAAAAACAACACAGTATTTCGCAGTGTTGTTTATAGTAGTTAAACTGGACACAATTGAAATATCAACAGGGAAATAAAACGTTACCTAAACTGTGGTATATTCATATAATCAAATAGTATATAGTAGTTAAATTGATAAAGTTGAGTTCTGACTTACAAATATTTTACCTATAGTTAGAAATATAGTTTACACCATGACTCAATACATATATATATATTAAAAACTCTCACAAAATTATACTTAAATTGAGTACATGTGATGCATTCTATTTTCTATGTTATTCTTTTTTTTAAGTAGTTCATGACCTACTAAATTGATACTGTGGGGTAATTAATGGTTTGCAACTCACAGTCTGAAAAAAACACTGAACAAAGTTACATATTTATCAACATTAATAAATCTAAAATATATAACAATGAGAAAAAGTAACAGCAGGAATAGCATATTATATATGTAGTATATATACTATTATATATATAGTATATGGTATTTGCATATGGTATTATATATAATATGTTATATATGATTATACTAGGATATATATATATATATATATATATATATATACACAAAATGGGAATTCTAGAGCTAGAAAAGTAAATAGCTAAAATTAAAAATTCACTAGAGAGGTTCAAGAATATATTTGAACAGACAGAAAAAAAGATTTAAAAAACTGATGTTAGGGCAATTGAAATTATCCAGTCTGAAATTATCCAGTCTGAAATTATCCAGCAGAAAGGAAAAACAATGAAAAAAAACAAAAAACTTGTGGGTCACAATTAAATATTACATCATTGTGGGAGTCTCAGAAGAAGAAGAGAGAGAGAGAATGGGGCAGAAAGAATATTTGAAGAAATAAAAGTGGCAAACATCCAAATTTGACAAAAGATATGCACATCTAAGAAACTAATAAACTGCAGTAAGAAAAACTCAGAGATTCACACCAGGACACATTGTAAGAAAATTGTCAAATATCAACGAAAGACTGAGCAAGTAACAAGAGAAAAATGATTTAACATGCACAAGGGCTCCTCTACAAGATTGACAGCCTATTTCTCATCAGAAACTGTGGAAACAAGAAAGCAGTGGGACAACATATTTAAAGTGCAGAAATGAAAAAGAACTATCAACTAATAATTCTATATCTGGCAAAACTAATCTTCAAAAATAAAGGAGGAATAAAGACATTTCCAGATAAACAAAAGCTAGGGAGTTTGTTGCTATGAATCCAGCCCTATAAGAAATGCTAAAGGGACTCCTTCAGGTTGAAATAAAAGGAGAGCCCTGGCCGGTTTGGCTCAGCAGTTAGAGGGTCGGTCCGCGGACCGGAGAGTCCCGGGTTCGGTTCCCGTTGAGGGCATGTACCTCAGTTGCGGTTTGTCCCCGGCCCAGGTTGGGGTTGTGTGGGTGGCAGCCAGTTGATATGTCTCTCTCACATTGATGTTTCTCTTTCTCTCTTCCTCCCTCTCTCCCTCCTGCTCTATCAGGATAAATGCAAAAATGTCCTCAGGTGAGGATTAAAAAACAAAACAAAACAAAAAAAGAAATGAAAGGAGACTAGACAATAACTCAAAGCCATATGAAGAAAGAAAGAATGCCAGTAGAGGTAACTACTTAGGTAAGTGAAACAGCCAGTATTATATTTTTGGCTTATAACTTTTCTTTCATTTCTTTAATGATTTCAAAGACAAATTCATAAAATTATATAAATATAGGTTATTGAATAACAATGTATAAAGATAATTTGTTACAATAACAATATAAAACAGAGACAAAGCTGTATAGTAGCAGAGTTTCTGTATGCCATTTTGAAGCCAAGTTTGTGTAAATTGAAACTAGATTGTTCTAAATATAACATGTTAATTGTAATCTCCAGAATAACTACTAAGAAAATAAACAAAAAATATACCAAAAAAATGAAATGGAAAGGAGTCAAAATATACAATAGAAAAATAAATTAAATACAAAGGCAGGATTAGAAGAATTGAGGAACAAAAAAATATATAAGACCAAAAAAAAAAAAAAAAACCACAGCAAAATGGCTGAAGTAAGTCCATCTTAATCAGTAGCCATCATAAATGTAAATGGATTAAATTCACAAATTAAAAGACAATGATAGGCAGAATAGATTTTTTAAAATGATCCAACTATCTGCTGTCTATAACACACTCACTTTAGATCCACAGACACAAAAGGTTGAAAATGAAAAGGTGAAAAAAGATATTCCATGCAAATGAAACATACTAATAGATGTTAGTGGCTATACTAATAGACTTTGTCAGAAATTATTACAAGAGACAAAAGATGACATTATATATAAATAAAAAGGTCAATTGATCAAGAAGTTATAATAATTACATTCCTGTAAAAGAGCAAAAGCAAGTGTTTATGAATGCAATATTTAATATTGTTAATATTGTTAAGATGACAATACCACCCAAAGCAATATACAGATTCAGTATAATACCTGCCAAAGTCCCAATGGTATTTTTACAGAAATGGTAAAATCCATCATAAAATTTTTTTTATTTTTTTTATTTTTTAATTACAGTTGACATTCATTACTATATTAGTTTCAGGGGTGTACAGCTTCATGGTTAGACATTTATATAACTTACAAAGTGATGTCATCAATAAATCTAGTACCCACTTGACCCCATACATAGTTATAACAATATTATTGACTGTATTATCTATGCTGTACTTTATATCCCTGTGACTATTTTGTAACCACCCATTTGTACTTCTTAATCCCTTCACCTTTTTCAACCAGCCCCACAACATCCCTCCCATCTGGACACCATCAGTTTGTTCTTTGTATCTATGAGTCTGTTTCTATTTTGTTTATTTTGTTTTTTAGATTCCACAATTAAGTGAAATCATATGGTATTTGTCTTCCTCTGACTGACTTTTTTCATTTAGTATAATACCTAGTAGGTCCATCCAATGTATTGCAAATGGTAATATTTCATTTGGTATTATGGGCTAGTAATATTCTGTTTTATATATGTACCACTCCTTTATCATCTATTGATGGACACTTAGTTCGCTTCCATATCTTGGCTATTGTAAATAATGCTGCAATGAACATAGGGATGCCATATATCTTTTCAAATTAGTGTTTTGGATTTCTTCAGATAAATAGGCAGACGTGAAATTGTTGAGTCATAAGGTAGTTCTATTTTTAATTTTTTGAGGGAGCTCCATACTGTTTTCCATAGTGGCTGCACCATTTTGCAATCCCACCAACAGTGCACAAGGGTTCCATTTTCTCCACATCCTCAGCAACACAGAATTGATAATAGCCATTCTGACAAGTGTGAGGTGATATGTCATTGTGGTTTTAATTTGCATTTCTCTGATGATTAGTGACATTGAGTATGTTTTCATGTCTATTTGGTCCATCTGTACGTCCTCTTTGGAAAACTGTTTATTCAGATCCTCTGCCCATTATTAAATTGAATTGCTTGTTTTGGGTGTTAAGGTATATGATTTCTTTTTACATTTTGTATATTAATCCTTTATAGAATGTTCCATTGTCAAATTTCTTTTCCCATTTGGTAGGTTTTCTTTTCATTTTGTTGATGGTTTTCTTTACTATGCAAAAACTTTTTAGTTTGATATGGTCCCATTTGTTTACTTTCCTTTGTTTTCCTTGCCTGAAGATAGATAAATACTATTATTAAGAGCAATGCCAAAGAGTTTACTGCCTGTATTTTCTTCTAGGATGTTTGTGGTTTCAAATATTACATTTAAGTCTTTAATTCAATTTGAATTTATTCTTGAATGTAATGTAATAAAGTGGTCTAGTTTCATTTTTTTCATGTATCTGTACAGTTTCCCCAACACCATTTATTGAATAGACAGACTGTCTTTACTGTATTGTATATTCTTGCCTCTTTTGTCATAGATTAATTGATCATATAGGTGTGGGTTTATATCTGGGCTTTCTATTCTTTTCCATTGATCTATGTCTCCTTTTATGCCACCAGCATGCTATTTTGATTACTATAGCCTTGTAGTATAGTTTGAAATCTAGGAGAATGATACGTCCAACTTTGCTCTTTTTTCTCATGGTTGATGTGGCTATTCTGGGTGTTTTATGGTTCTAGATAAATTTTAGGATTACTTCTATTTCTGTGAAAAATGTCATCAGTGATTTGATAGGAATTGCACTGAGTCTATAGATTGCTTTGGGTAATATGGACATTTTAACTATGTTAATTCTTCCTATCCATGAGCACAAGATATGCTTCCATTTATTTTATCTTCTTCAACTTCATTTTTACTTTCTTATGATTTTTTGAGTATAGGTCTTTTATACCCTTGGTTAAATTTGTTCCTAGGTATTTTATTTTTTAATGCAATTGTAAATGGGATTGTTTTCTTAACTTCTGTTTCTGATAGTTTATAACTCGTGTATAAAAATGCAACCAGCCCTGGCCAGTTTGGCTCAGCGGTTAGAGTGTTGGCCCACGGACCAAAGCATCGCAGGTTCGATTCCGGTCAAGGGCATGTATCTCAGTTGCAGTTCAGTCCCCAGGCCCTGGTCAGGGTCATGCAGGAGACAACCAACTGATGTGTCTCTCTCACCTTTCTCTCTCTCTCTCTCTCCTCCCCCCCCCCATCTCTCTCTCCTTCTCTCTCTTCATCCCTCCCTCCCTCCCTCCCACTCTATCAGAAGATAAATGGAAAACTATCCTCAGGTGAGGATTTTTTTTTTTTAATGCAACCAATTTCTGAATATTTATTTTGTATTCTGCTACTTAATTGAATTCATTTATCATTTCTAATAGATTTTTGGTGGAATCTTTGGGGTTCTGTCTATGTATTATCATGTCATCTGCAAACAATGACAGTTTTACTTCTTCCTTTCTAGTGTGGGTGACTTTTAAATCTATTTTTTGACTGATTGCTGTGGCTAAACCTGCCAATAGTATCTTGAATAAAAGTGGTGAAAGTGAACATCCTAGTCTTGTTCCTGATCTTAAGGAAAGCCCTTTTAGCTTTGAGTATGATCTTAACTGTGTGTTTGTCAAATATGGGCTTTCTCATGTTGAGGTATGCTCCCTCTATTCTCACTTTAATGAGAGTTTTTATCATAAATGGGTGCTAGATTTTGTGAAATGCTTTTTCAGCAACTATTGATATGATCATATGATTTTTGTCCATCATTTTGTTTGTGTGCTGTATCATTTTAATTGATGTGTGGATATTGAACCAAACTTACGTTGTAGGAATAAATACAACTTAATCACAGTATGTCACAATCTTTTTAATGTGTGGCTGAATTTGCTTTGCTAATATATATATATATTTTTTATTCCTCACCTGAGGATATTTTTCCATTTGTCATCAGATAGAGTGGGAAGGAGGAAGAAAGAGAGAGACAAAGAGAAACATCAATGTGATAGAGCCACATCAACTGGTTGCCTCCTCTACAACCTGACCAGGGCTGGGGATAAACCACAACCGAGGTACGTGCCCTTCACTGGAATTGAACCTGTGATTCATTGGTCCATGGGCCAGTGCTCTAACCACTGAGCCAAACCGGCCAGGGCGGTTTGCTAATATTTTGTTGAGGATTTTTGCATCTATGTTTATCTGGTATATTGGCCTGTAATTTTTGTGTGTGTAATGATTATACTTTAGGAGTCAGGGTAATGCTGGCCTAGTAAAATGACTTTGGGTGCCTTCCTTCCTCTTAAATTTTCAGAAGTATTTTGAGAAGAAAGGATATTAGTTCTTCTTTGAATGTTTAGTAAAATTCACTTGTGAAGCCATCTGATCTCGGACTTCTGTTTGTTGGGAGTTTTTGTTTGTTTTTTTATTGCTGAAAGTATTACAGATGCCCCCCACCCCCCCCACCCCGCCCTTTTGGGAGTTTTTGTTATTACTGATTCGATTTCACTAGTTGTAATCAGTCTGTTCAGCTTTTCTGCTTCTTCTTCACTCACTCTTAGAAGATTGTATGTTTCTTAGAATTTAACCATTATTTTTCAGATTGTCCAATTTTTTTCGGCATATAATTGTTTATTGTATTTTTTATAATCCATTCTATTTCTGTGGTGTCAGTTATCACTTCTCATTCATTTCTGATTTTGTTTATTTGTTCCACTAACTCTTTTATGATGAGTCAGATTAAGGGTTTAGCCCTGGCCAGTTTGGCTCAGCAGTTAGAGCATTGGGCCAATGACCAATGGGTTGCCGGTTTGGTTCCCTATCAAGGGCACATACCTGGGTTGCAGGTTTGATCCCCAGACCCTGTTGGGGTCATGGGGGAGGCAAACAATCAATGAGTCTCTCTGATATCAGTGTTTCTCTCTCTCTCTCTCTCTCTCTCTCTCTCTCTCTCTTTCTCTCTCCCTCCCTCCTTCCCTCCCTCCCTCCTTTCCACTCTATCTAAAAAAATCAATAGATAAATATTCTCAGGTGAGGATTACAAAAAAAAAGTTTATAAGTTTTGTTTATCTTTTCAAAGAACCAACTCTTGGTTTTATTGACCTTTAGTATTCTTTTAGACCCATTTTATTTCCACTCTGATCTTTATTATTTAATTCCTTCTAAACACTTTAGACATTGTTTGTTCTTCTTTTTCTAGTTCCTTTAGGTGTAACATTAGTTTGTTTACATGATATTTTTCTTGTTTCTTGCGGTATACCTGTATTGCTAAGAATTTCCCTCCTAGAACTGGTTTGGGTGTGCCCTACTGATTTTGGATCATTGTGTTTTCATTTTCGTTTGTCTCAAAGTATCTTTTAATATGATTTTTGTCCTTCAGTTTGTTTCTGTGGTGTATCACTTTAATTGCAGATATTGAATCAACTTTGGATACTAGGAATAATGTTCTTGTTCTTAACCCATTAATTGTTTAGTAGCATGTAACTTAGCCTCCATATGTTTGTTTGGTTAGTTTTCAGTTTTCTTCTTATAGTTGATTTCATTGTGATCAGAGAAGATGCTTGATATGATTTTAATCATCTTAAATTTATTGAGACTAGTTTTGTGACCAGACATGTAGTCTACCTGGATAATGTTCCTTGTGACTTGAAGAGGATGTATATTCTACAGCTTTGGATAAAATGCTCTGAAAATGTCAACTACATTAATCTGATCTAGTGTGTCATTTAAGGCCACTGTTTCCTTGTTGATTTTCTGTCTGAAAGATCTATCCATTGGTGTCAATGGAATGTTAAATCAACTACTATGACAATATTGTTGTCAGTCTCTCCCTTTATGTCCATCAAGATTTACTTTAGCTATATAGGTGCTCCTATATTGGGTGTGTAAGTGTTTATAAGGATTATATCCTCTTGTTGGATTGATCCCTTTATCATTATGTAATATCCTTCTTTGTCTCTTATAGCCTTTGTTTGAAGTCTATTTTGTCAGCCATACATAGCCACAGAATTGATTTTATTAAAACTTATATCATCCCACATTAATGTATCACTTTGTACTTAGAAGGTCCACATTTTTCCGTATTATTTTGAAAGCCTAGAATGTAGTGTTATATTAATTTCCTACTGTTAGAATGATCTGAGGGCCCTGGCCGGTTTGGCTCAGCGGTTAGAGCGTCGGCCTGCGGTCCAGAGAGACCTGGGTTCGGTTCCCGCTAAGGGCATGTACTTCGGTTGCAGTTTGTCCCCGGCCCTGGTTGGTCGTGCGGGTGGCAGCCACTCGATGTGTCCCTTTCAAGTCAATGTTTCTCTCTCTCTCTCTTCCTCTCTCTCCCTCCCACTCTATCTGGACAAAAAATGAAAAAATGTCCTCAGGTGAGGATAAAAAAAAAAAAAAAAGAATGATCTGAGGACCCTTAATTAACATTAGCATTCATTAATGGTCCTGATTTTTAAAATTTATTTATTTTTCCAAGTACAGATATAATTTATTCTTTATTTTTTATTTTTTAAATTATTGACAGTATTACAGATGTCAGCTATTATAACCCTCTTTGCCCTTCCTCCACCCAGCCACTGCTACACCCGAGGCCTTCACCACATTTTTGTCTGTGTCTATGGGTTATGACTGTATGCATATATGTTATTTGGTTAATATCTTCCTGTCCCAGTAACACCCTCCCCTCTGCCATGTGTCAGTCTGTTCTATGTATCCATGACTCTGGATCTATTTTGTTCATCAATTTATTTTATTCATTAGATTCCACATATAAGTGAGATTGTGTGATATTTATCTTTCTCTGACTGGTTTATTTCACTTAACATAATAATCTCTAGGTATATTCATGCTTTCACAGAGGGTAAGAGATCCATCTTTTATACACTTGCGGAGTATTCCCTTGTGTAAATATACCACAGCTTTTCTGTCCACTCAACTACCGATGGGCAATTGGGCTGCTTCCAGATCTTAGCTATAGTTAGTAACACTGCTATGAACATAGGGGTGCATATATTCTTTCTGATTGTTTTGGTGATTCTTAGGATATATTCCCAGGAGTGGGATAGCTGGGTCAAAAGGTAGTTTCATTTTTAATTTTTTGAGGAAACTCCATACTGTTTTCCACAGTGGCTGCACCAGTCTGCATTGCCACCAGAAATGTACTAGGGTTCCCCTTACTCCACATCCTCACCTACACTTCTTGTTTGTTGATTTATTTATGGTAGCTATTCTGGCAAGTGTGAGGTGATACCTCATTGTAGTTTTAATGTGCATCTCTCTTTAGGGTTTTTTGTGTACAATATCATGTCATCTGTGAATAATGTCAGTTTTACTTCCTCCTTTCCAATTTGAATGCCTTTATTTTTTTTCTTGTCTTATCCCTGAGGGTAGGACTTCCAGTACTATGTTGAATAAGAGTGTTGAAAGCTGACATCCTGTCTTTTTCCATTTCTTAAGGGAAATGCTTTTATTTTTAGCCAATTGAGTATGATGTTGGCTGTAGATTTTTCATATATGGCCTTTATGATGATGAGGTAGATTCCCTCTATTCCCACTTGGCTAAGAGTTTTTATCAGAAATTGGTGCTGGATCGTATTGAATGTTTTTCCTGCATCTATTGATATGACCATGTGATTTTTATCCTTCATTTTGTTTATGTGATGTATCACATTTATTGATTTGTGAGTATTGTACCAGCCTTGCCTCCCTGGAATAAATCCCACTTGGTCAGCCCTGGCCAATGTGGCTCAGTTGGTTGGAGCATAATCACATACATCAAAAGATGGCAGGTTGGCCCTGGCCAGTTTGGCTCAGCGGTTAGAGCGTCGGCCTGCGGTCCGGAGAGACCCAGGTTCGGTTCCCGCTAGGGGCACGTGCCTCAGTTGCAGTTTGTCCCCGGCCCTGGTTAGTCGTGCAGGAGGCAGCCACTCGATGTGTCCCTTTTGCGTCGATGTTTCTCTCTCTCTCTTCCTCTCTCTCCCTCCCACTCTGTCTGAACAAAGAATGGAAAAATGTCCTCGGGTGAGGATAAAAAAAAAAAAAAAAAAAAAAGATGGCAGGTTGGATTCCCATTCACTGCACATACCCAGGCTGTAGGTTTGATCCCCAGTCAGGGCATGTGTTTGAGACAACTGATCTGTTTCTCTCTCACATGGATGTTTCTCTCTTTCCCATCCTTTCTCTAAAATCAATTTATTAAAAATCCCACTTGGTCATGGTGTATCATCTTTTTAATGCATTGCTGGATCCAATTTTCTAATATTTTTTTGAGGATGTTAGCGTCTATGTGCATCAGGGATATTGGCCTATAATTTTCTTTCTGTGTGGTGTCTTTATCAGGTTTGGAATTAGGAGAATGCTGGCCTCATAAGAGAGCTTGGAAGTCTTCACTCCTCTTGAATTTTTTGGAATAGTTTGAGGAGGATAGGTGTTAGATCTTTTTTGAATGTTTCGTAAAAATTGCCTGTGAAGCCATCCCATCCAGACTTTTGTTTGCTGGGGTTTATATAATCATATCAATAGATGCTGAAAAAGCATTTGACAAAATCCAGCACCCATTTCTGATAAAAACGCTCAGCAATTTGGGAATAGAGGGATCATATCTCAACATTATAAAGGCCATATATGAAAGACCTACAGCCAATATCATACTCAATGGACAAAAACTAAAAGCATTTCCTTTAAGAACAGGAAGAAGACAAGGGTGCCCACTTTGACCACTCTTATTTAACATAGTACTGGAAGTCTTAGCCACAGCAATCAGACATGAAGAAAAAATAAAAGGGATCCAAATTGGAAAGGAGGAAGTAAAACTGTCATTATTCCCAGATGACATGATATTATACATAGAAAACCCTAAAGACTCCATCAAAAATCTACTAGACTTAATTAATGAATTTGGCAAAGTAGCAGGATACGAAATTAACATCAAGAAATCGACAACATTCTTATACACCAATGATGAACTCACAGAAAGAGAAACTAAAAAAACAATCCCATTCACCATCGCAGCAAAAAAATTAAGATACCTAGGAATAAACTTAACCAAAGAAGTAAAGGACCTATTTGCAGAAAACTACAGGACATTGAAAAAAGAAACAGAGGAAGATATAAAAAAGTGGAAGCACATACCTTGTTCATGGATTGGAAGAATTAACATCATTAAAATGTCCATACTACCCAAAGCAATCTATAGGTTTAATGCAATCCCCATCAAAATACCAACGACATATTTCATAGAACTAGAACATATGCTTCAGAAGTTCATATGGAACCAAAAAAGACCCCGAATAGCTACAGCAATCTTGAAAAAGAAGGACAAAGTAGGCGGGATCACAATACCAGACATCAGGTTATACTACAAAGCTACTGTAATCAAAACAGCCTGGTACTGGCACAAGAACAGGCACATAGATCAATGGAACAGAACAGAGAACCCAGAAATTGACCCAAAACATTATGCTCAATTAATATTTGACAAAGGTGGCAAGATCATACAATGGAGTAAAGACAGCCTCTTTAATAAATGGTATTGGGAAAATTGGACAGCTACATGCAAAAAATGAAACTAGACCATCATCTTACACCATACACAAGAAAAAACTCAAAATGGATAAAAGACTTAAATGTGACTCATGAATCCATAAAAATCCTAGAAGAATATGTAGGCAACAAAATTTTGGACATCATACGCAGCAGAATCTTCACTGATATGTTACCTAAGGCAACAGAAACAAAGGAAAAAATGAACACATGGGACTACATCAAACTCAAAAGCTTCTGCACAGCAAAAGAAGCAACCATAAAGGCAACCCACTGTATGGGAGAGCATAATTGCCAATGATATATCAGATAAGGGATTAATTTCCAAAATATATAGAGTGCTCATACAACTCAACAAAAGGAAGACAAAGAACCCAATTAAAAAATGAGCAGAGGAACTAAATAGACACCTCTCCAAACAGGACATACAAATGGCTAAGAGACATATGAAGAAATACTCAACATCACTAATCATCAGAGAGATGCAAATTAAAACAACAATGAGGTATCACCTCACACCTGTCAGAATAGCCGCCATCAACAAATCATCAAACATCAAGTGTTGGCGAGGGTGTGGAGAAAAGGGGACTCTAGTACACTGAGGTGGGAATGCAGACTGGTGCAGCCACTATGGAAAACACTATGGTGTTACCTCAAAAAATTAAAAATTGAATTACCATTTGACCCAGTGATCCCACTCCTAGGAATATACCCTAAGAAGTCTGAAACACCAAACAGAAAGAATATATGTACCCCCATGTTCATAGCAGCGCTATTTACAATAGCTAAGATCTGGAAACAGCCCAAGTGTCCATCAGTAGACGAATGGATAAAAAAGCTATGGTACATATACACAATGGAGTACTATGCAGCTGTAAGAAAGAAAGATCTCTTATCCTTTGCGACGACCTGGGAGGACCTGGAAACTATTATCCTAAGTGAAACAAGCCAAGCAGAGAAAGACAAATATCATATGATCTCACTTATTTCTGGAATATAATAAACATAACAGTCTGAGGAACAGGGTAGTCCCAGAGATGTGGAAGTAGGGTACAGACTGACAATTGCCAGAAGAGGGGGTGGGGGAGGGGAGTGATGAACCACAGAACTTGTACGCATGTACTCATAACCAATGGACATGGACAACAAAACTGGGGACAGGGCAGGGAGGGAGGGGGAGGAGGGTGACAATGGGGGAAAAAGGAGAAACATCTGTAACAAAAATAAATTAATAAAATAAAAGAAAAATAGAATATGAGAACAAAAGAGAGAAATAAAAGATTTGAAAGAAAAAAGAGAAAAAAAATTTTTTTAAATGACGTATAAAAGAAAATATAAAGAAAAGATTCTTTAAAAACTGCATTCTGCCTCCACAGATTTTGTGCCAGCTCCACTCACACTTTTGATCAGCTATTTCTGGAGCTCACTGGATTTTGCTCCAATGTTGTCTGAACCTGGACCCTTGGTTTGCCGGTCTCTGGCTTTCGACAGATTCTCTGGTGCTAGCTAGTATCAGTCATTGTCTTTGCCTGGCCCCTGGCAACTTGATTGAAGCTCAGCAGGGATGAGCCCCAAGTAGTCCAGTGGGCTGGGCCTCTGTAGCCCAGAGGCTGAGTCTTCCTCAGGTCTTAAATGTCCCTGCTCTGAACTGCTCTCCCTTCCCCCACAGAACTGCACTTTGGGGGTGGATGGGGGGGGGGGTTGTTCCAGGGCCTGGTCAGGGTGGTTTAAACAGACTTACATTTGGGGTGGTGCCTGTAGCTTGTAGGAGAGGGGCAGACACTTCCTCTCCTTCCCAGAGCTTCACTGGGAAGCTAGGCTCTGGTTCTCCATAATGCACCTGTCCATCTGTCTCCTGGATGGAAGCCCGCCCAGAGACACAGTCACAATGCCTCCTCAGCTCTGCCTGGCTCCCTGGTATCCCCTTGCCTCCACACGAAGTAGGAGACGATAAAAGAAAAAATTAAATTTAAAATAATGAAAAAAAAAATCAGCTTCACTTGGCACTCCAATCTTTCCTCCTGGCCAGCAAAATGTCCGAGTCCTCCGAGCTGTCAGACCAAGCAGTATAGGATGCAGAGTTCCAGCCCAGTGCCGCTCCCCCTTGCCTCCAGTCACAGCATGATGGGACAGATCCAGCAGTTCCACGGTGGGAGGAGTGACGCTGCGCTGCCATGAAGGTGGGCAGGTCTCATCCTCTTTTCCAAGCCATGCTGTGCAGCCCCCATCTGGCTCTCCACCCAAAGTTCTTCCAGATAATATAAGGCCCTTCAGAGTTACTGCTGGGTATACCAATCAGACCCCTCCAGCCCTGAGTTCTGCCATGTGGCCTCTCTGCAGATACAAATCGTAGCAAACTTCCCAGGCTGGTGTTGGAACACACATTGCTTTTTGCCTGGGATGGTGTGGGCTGAGTCTCCCAGATGGACTGAATCCCCACTGATTCCCACCACTTGATGCTGCCATGCAGGCTCCTCTTCCCTTCTCTGTTACTCTGTATTTGGGATCCCCGCATGGGGCTGGGACCCTAGGCTCCCAGGAGGAAGGGGCTCCTTGGCCGCAAAATCCCTCCAGAAGCTGCATGGGTTGGCTCACCCTCTCCTTCCTTCCTCCTATCCTTCTTCTGTGCTCCCTGCCATCAGTATTTCAGATCAGCTACAAGTCAACTGGTTTTTCAAGCTGATTGCTCGGCAGTTTAGCTGCAAGTCCAGTCCCGTGTTGGAAGCAAGCAGATGGAGCCTGTTGCTACTCTGCAGCCATCCAGTACAGCTATAATTTTGGTCCCAATTTTTTAAAATAATTTTTTAAATTAGCATTTTATCAAATATATTTAATACATTAACTTTGCAAATGTCAAGTTTATGTGTGAGCAATAATCAAATTTAGGGTAATTTTGTGTGAGGGCACCTTTCATATCCATTACATACTTGCAAACATAGCATAAACATCAGTAAATTTTAAGGGGAAAACATTTTGTCTATTATATCTATGCTAAATTAAATTTTTTAAAAAATTTAATAACAAATAAATAATTTATAAAGTTCATTCTCTGGCCAGCTATCTGTGATAAGTCTGTCCTTATGAGACCCCCATAGGGCGTACATCAGATTAAAATGTTTGATTTATTATTCACTCTGACAGCAATATAATCTAAAACAACACTCTGAGGCTTACTTTGGTCTGAAAGGTCAAGAATATGATAACCTTATAATCTGAAGAATACAATAATATTTACCAGGTTTTTTTTGTGTTCTTTTTTTTGTTTTACTTTTTATGTGAAAGGTGGCCACAAAATATCTTTATCATATTTGAAATTAGCATATTTTATAAAGGAAAATAATCAAGAAACCACTGCTAACTATAAGCTTTACATACAATTATAATAATTTAGTCTATTATTAAAACATTTTAGCATAGAAAAAGCATCATGAATAATACTGTAGCAAATACCTTTGAGGAGTAAAAAGAAACATCATCATATTCTATTATTTAACATGTGACCAAAAAAATTAACTTTCTCCAACTTCCAATAAAATGAAGTCCAAACCTTGAACTACCTCTCACCTATCTGAATAA
Organism: Tadarida brasiliensis; assembly: GCA_030848825.1. Taxonomy (NCBI): domain Eukaryota; kingdom Metazoa; phylum Chordata; class Mammalia; order Chiroptera; family Molossidae; genus Tadarida; species Tadarida brasiliensis. The sequence continues at coordinate 39,854,053 of CM061272.1, read as the reverse complement.
AAGTTTCGAAGCTATTATCATATTTTCTTAGATTAACAGCTTTTAGGAGGTAAGAACTACTTTGTGTGTGTTTTTTCTATACACATCTACATTTAAAATACTATTCTTGCTAGATTTTCCCCAACAAATAATTTTGTTTAGTATCTTCTAAAGTGTAAAGACTTTTATTTCAAAGTTTTGTTAATATTCTCATGGCACATCAAAATTTAAGGAAATCTTTTTATCATCAAAAAGGAATTCTGGTAATATTTGTTTTGTTGGGTTTACAAACTTTTCTTCATATTATTTGCTCTTATATCTCCTGCTTGCCATTTCTTTTAGTTCTCATGTATTTTAAATTTCTTCAAAATGGTGGAATAAAAAAAAGAAATGTATGTAAACATTAATTTTTAAGTATCCATCTTCTTAATCCACTAAAGTAAACTTCAGTCAAGGCATTTTATCTTAACAGTATTTTATGTAAAAAAAAAACAAAAACAAAACAAACAAACAAAAAAAAGTTGGTGAACAATAATATCTGACACCCTTCACATATACTTTGAACTCTGTTGGTTTGTGTCCGTTATTGACTACTTGAGTTTGAGAATCCTTGCCCATATCAATAAAAACAAGTCAAACTACATGATAACTTTAACATCAAAATCACATTACAAGAATACCTAGCATCAGTTATTGATCAGAAGAAGATTGCACAGGGAGATAATGTCTTCAATGGAGGGTTGTGTTTGATGAAAAGAAAATTAAAATTCTAAATCTAAGTCAATAGTAAATCCAAAGCCCAAGTAAGTTTTTTTACTTTCAGAATCCTTTCATCATTACAAGAGTTATTCTTTTCTGGTTCAAATCTTGCTTTCCTCCTTTTAAAAGTTGTTCCTGAACACATTAGCCTAGATGAGCTAATTTCAGATGGCTTATTTACCTGCTCATGGATTTTATATGCCACCTGCTTTTGCTTTTTCTGCAGACGCAAAGTCAATCTCTGGGGCAAAATTCCACCTTTCTCTTTCTGCCACACAAGTGGTAAATAACATTACCCAATAAATTTTAGCATTTCCCCCAAATGTGTAGGATACAAAAAATGTATTCATTCGTGTGAGATATAAAAATGTACACTCACACTTCTGAAATCAACAGCCAGCCATTTCACACTTGGGCCAAAGGCAAACAAACATAATTCTCACTGGCAGCTGGACAACATTCCAAGCTGCCACCACATTAATTAACTCACCTCAATCAGATTCCACTTCAACTTGCACAGCTTGCTGCCAAGATGCCTAGCAATAAATTGTTAGGTTAAATACTGAACAAGGTAGGGAAATACCATATGGTATGTTGTTATAAAGGGTGGGATATTCTTGTTTAACACTAGTAGCAGGGTTTTCCATTTACTTTTTATTGTTGTCTCTTGTGATTTCAGAAGAATGAGTATATGTTCTTATTTTTTAATTGATTTTAGAGAGAGGACGGGAGAGAGAGAGAGAGAGAGAGAGAGAAACATCAATGTTAGAGAGAAACATTGATCAGTTGCCTCCCGCATGGACCCCAACTGGAGATCAAACCCACAACCTGGACATGTGCCCTGACTGGGAATCGGACCTGCCACCTTTTGGTGTATGGGACGACACTCCAACCAACTGAGCCACACTGGCCAGCGCATGAGTATATGTTCTTGTTGATAAAATCTTGCTTGTCTTATTGTGAAGGGGAATGGGATGGTAACAAGATAAAATATCTTTGTCCACAAGCTTCTATAGTTGATGTTCCCTATATTTCAAGGCAGCAGCTTACTTAGCAAGTACTGGGAATCCACTAATAGTAAATTATTGTTTTAAATTTGAAGGGAATGTCAAGGGACAGAGAACTCAAATACCCTGTTCATTGAGGCCTACTGGCAATTTACAAATAAATACAAACTACTTAACACTTGAAAAAAGTCTAACCTGGAAGTCAAAATATTTGAGTCTGAAGTCCAGTTTCTGCCTCTGACTGGCTGTATTACAATAGGAAAATCACTTGACTTCTCTGATATTATTTCCTCATCTGTCATATGAAGTAGTTTGACTAGATGAGTGGTTCCCAAACCTTAATGCACATATCAATTTAAGGAGCTTGTTTGAAGTAAAAATTAATGGCTCAGCCAGTGTGGCTCAGTGGTTGAGCGTCGGCCCATGCACTGAGAGGTCGCCATTCCCAGTCAGGGAACCATGCCCAGGTTGTGGGCCTGATCCCCAGTGAGGGGCATGCAGGAGACAGCCAACTGATGTTCTCTCTCATCGATGTTTCTCTCTCTCTCCCTCTCCCTTTCCCTTTCTCTAAAATCAATAAAGAAAAAAAATTAATATAATAAAACTAAAGATTATTGGATACCACCCTTAAGGATTGAAATTGATTAGGTTTGATGTAAGTTCCAAAGAGTCTGAGTTTGTAACAAGCAAGAAATTCTTCTGCTGATAGAGGACCCACATTTTGAGAAATACTAGACTACATGATATCTAAGATCCCATTACCTCTGAAGGGCATTATTTTACTTACCAAGTCCATACCATTGCTTTTATTTCTTGTGGTGGGATTTTGGAAAGAGGTATGTGTAATTGGGAGTGTTGATTCAGGACTTAATTGCATTAGATAGTTCCAATATCTAGTGGAAAAGACTGAAAACACCAGAACATGACTACCCAAAGTAATGTAAGCATTTGCCTTAGGTTGTGGGATGGGTGATGGAGGTGAGAGCTGACTGGCTGCTACCTCTAAAAATCCTGCCTGTACATGTAGGTAGACCCTAAATCTAGACAAAGAATAACATAGAAAGCCATCCTGCAGATCAACTTTATTCATATTCCTTTTTTATTGATTTCAGAGAGAGAGAGATCAATTTGTTGTTCCACTTATTTATGCATTAATTAGTTGATTCTGGTATGTGCCCTGACCGGGGATGGAAGCCACAACCTTGGCATAGTGGGACAACGCTCTAAGTAACTGAGCTACCAGGCCAGGGCCTATTCATATTCTTTATCACTCATCCAGCAGAAGTCTTTCTTCGCTCTAAGAATGTTGTAATGAATGTTTGTTTCATTTATGTTGCTTCTTGTGTACCTTGTGCATTCTGCTTCTATTTTAAATGCTAGAATTCAGAAAAATATTCTATACTTGTTGAAAGATTATAAAAAGCTAGAAACTTCTGAAAACCTCATTCTTCCTAGCTTCTAGGACATGACTTGGTAAGGACAGTAAAAAGCTTTCCTAGTATCACTTTTAGTTTATTTCAAATAGGTGCTTATGGATTTTCACTAGGGCACACACCTTCTTTCATCTGAACCCTCTTATGACCATCAGAGAGCTATCCCATAACAGTTATCTGGGTATAGCCTTAAATTAAGAAAAGAGCCCTGGCCAGTTTTCTCAGTGGTTAGAGCATTGGCCTGCATTGGTTTGATTCCAGGTCAAGGGCACTTACCTCAGTTGCAGGTTTGATCCTTGGCCCCCGTAGTGGTTGTGCCGGAGGCAACCAATCGATGTTTCTCTCTCACATCCTGTTTCTCTCTCTCCCCCTCTCCCTTCCTCCCTCCCACTCTATCTAAACAAATCAATGGGAAAACTATCCTTGGGTGAGGATTAAAAAGAAATCGGGAAAAGAACAACCTTAACCAACCCACATAAAATTGTATGCAACACAGGCCTTTTCCATCATGTTACAACCTCAACAGATGTGAAGCCTCAAAAGAAAGAAAGAAAAGGCTTCATTATTTCAGTGCTTAAAACTGTGAAATCACCTTTGTTCTTAGTTTCTATCAATAGATGATGTAAAAAGGCAATGCAGTAGTTACTTTACTATTTAATCTGCACCAAAGAAACCTGATTGTCTCAGATTTAATCAGTTCCTTGCAAGCTATTCTAATCACCACAAAATCCCCCAAGGTGTAATAATGTCCCTTAGAGTATGAGTGAATGATCTCTTATTGATCTTTGTATTCCCAGCTACTAAAATAGATGCTCAATAAAGGAATGTTGGCTTGAAGATATTCTGGCAGAGAAGGAAGAATTAAATTCTGTTGCAGACTTTTTTGTCCCCTGCAGGTGGTGCTGGGAGACAGGTTCTTTATTTATTTACTTACGTAATCATAATTACCTGGGATGGTAAAGGTGTTCTCAGTACTTGGTTTAAAGCTGTTGTAATTATCTAAATTTCTTCCTTCCTTTCTCTCTAGTTATTGAGACACAAAGAACAAAAAGACTGAGAAGGTGATCCAAGTGAAAGAAGAAAGACATTAAGATAATTAATGGTGTCTCCCAGGTCAGGCAGTGGAGAGAGAATGTAGGTGTTGAGGGAAAGAGACTGTGTACACTTACACTTTCAAAATGAGAACATAAATTCAGGAAAGCATTCTTTGGTATTATCTATCTCTCCAGATCTACTACATCAACTCTAGTGCTATATTTGTCATCTCTATACTTCTAGTATTTCTCACCATAGTTAGATATGACTGGTTGGTGATATTTGGGGTTTCAACATTTGAGACTTTCTGTCCGCCTCACAACTTGTGCACCACACCTTCCAGTCAGAGTCAGCTGACCTTTTCTCTGTGTTCCTCCAATTCAAAGAAGGTATTGCTTATTGGGGTGATCACTTCGTAAGTTATATAAATGTCTAATTATTATGTTGTATACCTGAAACTAATATAATATTGTATATCAACTGAAAAATAAATAAATAAATAAATAAATAAATAAATACGGCATTATTTATCTTTTAATATCTGAATCTCCCATGGAGACTGTGTCATTTTCATCTTTGTATCACTAGTTCTTATCTCGATGCTTGGAATGTCGTAGACACTAAACAAATTGAATGAATAAATGCAGTCAATGAAACTCTAAAAATGCTGCCAGCATGTAACTTAGTATTGCCTGGAACCAAGTATGCATTTCTCTTCTATCACTCCTGCCCTGAAACTTTCTAAAGCCAAAATTAGAGGTCAGTAATAAACATAATTTTAAAAGGTGGTATTGGTATAATATGATTCCCCCAAACTACATTTCTAGCCATATTTTTCCTGTCTCCCCCACCTCACCCCATCTGAATGCTTTATAACTACTAGAATGGTTTGTTCACTCTCACTGATTTCCTTTGTACTTTCCCACCTCTGAGGTTATGCCATCCCTCTATTTTGTGCTCGGTCTGCTTTAAACGGTAATTCTCAAAGTGATTCTCAAGAGGCCCATTACATTACCTCTATGTTCATAATAATACTAAGATGTTATTTGCCTTTTCACTCTCGTCCTCTCACAAGCGTATAGTGCAGTTTTCCAGAGGCTATATGACGTGTGGTATCATAATAGAAGCAGATATGAGAATCCAGATGTCTTCTGTTAAACATATATTAAAAGGTAAAACAATACTGTTCTCCTCACTCAATGGTTTTGTTTTGGAAAATAGTTATTTTTCATAAAAATTGTATTATTTATGTTAACATGTAATTTATTTTAAAATGAGTTAATAAATACATTTGCTTGATTTTAATTTATAACATGGTAAACATGGATAGATATAACCCACATAAACAAATGCTCTTTGAAGTCCTCAATAATTTTGAAGAGTATTATAAAGGGGTCCCGAAGTCCAAAGAATTCAACAATGCTGATCTAAATCTTCTGTATCTTTTAAAATCCAAATGAAAGCCTTTCTCCTTGATAAATTCTTTGACCTGTGCAACTAGAGAGGATCTCCTTCTCTGTCTACCTGACTGAGTACCTAAGGCACTTATACACTAAGGTTCTATTGCACCATTCACCTCATACAGAGCTTGTGCCACAAAGGAATGAAGTATTGTTATACTGATTAAGAATATTTAAGGACTTTCATGTTTGATGGTGAATCATAAACAATCCTTTTACTTTCCAGTCTCTGACTATAGTCTTTCCAGCCTCAAAGGAAAAAAGAGTTTTTTGACTTTTCAATCTACCATTTTCACTAAAGATAATAATAATAAAGTTACATGTATACAGGAAACAGTTGTTATATATTTTTATTACAAACCTGATAAATGTTCTTTGAAAAAGAATGAAACAAAAAATTAGAAAGTAAAAAATTAAGTTCCCCCATAATGCCATCAACCTGAGGTAACAACTGCTAACATTTTAATATATGATATATATACACACACACACACACACATATATATCTCCAGTCTTCTACTATACACATACTTTTCACTAAAGTAAGTTATACTGATCATACTATTATCATTTTTATGTACTATTATCTAAGATGCTTTTTAGTACTTGTACTTACCATCATATGGTTTCATATAAGGGAATTTAAAGAAACTGTTAATGTTCATTTTAATAAGTGTGTGGTACACACATAGATATTAATTTTTTTCTTTAAGTTAAAATATATACATTTTAGTTCCCTTTTTATAGGTTTGCATAATAAATACATTTTAAAAGTAATATATGACAAACTTTTTCTATGTAATTAAGTATGCCCTACCTTAACTCTGTAATAGCCCATTATATATCTTCTAGGATCTACTTAACCTATGTTCAATCCTACTGTTAGGCATTGAAATTATTCTAGTTTTTCAAAACTACAAATAATGCTTGGATTTTCTTCCTTGTATATACATTTTGCATATATCTGCGGTGATTTATTTAGAATAAATTTAGAATTACTAGGCCAGGACATATAAACAATTTTAAGATATTTAATCCAAAAATTCAATCATCTTTGAGGCCATTTTACTTTCTCACTAGAAGAAAAACAAAACTATGACTCAGGAAAAAAGGAAGAGTTTGAGAAGTAGTGAGAGAGAAAAGTGGGAAAGCATATGGAAGAAGGAAAACTCATAGAGAATAATTGCTGCCTAAGAATTGAGAAGGGAGCCTGGCCGCTGTGGCTCACTGGTTGAGCGTTGACCCATACACCAAGAGGTCACTAGTTCAATTCCTGGTCAGGGCACATGCCCAGGTTGTGGGCCAAATCCCCAGTGGGGGGTGTGCAGGAGGTGGCCAATCAATGTTCTCTCTCATCGATGTTTCTATCTCTCTCTCCCTCTTCCTTCCTCTTGCTCTAAAATCAATAAAGAAAAAACTTTTTTTTTTAAAGAACAGAGAAGGGAAGGGAAGAGTACGAAGCAGAGTTGAAGAATGCCTACATAGGGAGAAAACAAGGCAGACTGAAGAGAAAAGATTTTAGAATCAGATCCACATTTAAAATAACTCATCCACTAATTATCTACGTACCTTAGTCAAGTTACATAACTTCTCAAAGCCCCCATTTTCTTTTTCTTTTTTTGTTAATCCTCACCTGAGGACATTTTTTGTACTTATCTTCAGATAGAGTGGGAAGGAGAGAGGCATGGAGAGAGAGAAAGAGAGAGAGAGAGAGAGAGAGAGAGAGAGAGAGAGAGAGAGAGAGAGGGGAACATCGATGTGAGAGAGACACATTGAGTGGTTGCCACCCACACGACCCCTGGGCCAGGGACAAACTGCAACCAAGGTACGTGCCCTTAGTGGGAACTGAACCCCGGACTCTCTGGTCCAGGGGCCAATGCTCTAACCACTGAGCCAAACCGGCCAGGGCAAAGCCCTCATTTTCTTATCTGTACATGTGAAAAGCAAAGAACTTGTCAAATAGTAAGCACATAATAAATGTTTGCTTTCTGAGAAAACAGAGTAAAAGGTTGGGGAGAGGTAAGGGGAAAAAAAAGGAAATGGAAATAAAAGAATAAATCATTGAATATATAGAAAAATAAAACTTGAAATCAAATTTTATTTTACAAATTACTACTTTTGTACAAAGTTCTGATATAATACTGATGATGAAATAGAAAAATGAAAGAAACCAACGCCTTATATAAGTGAAAATATGCTTATCATGGAGAAAAGTGGGTTAATGTGTAACAAATACAAAGAATGCCAGATCTTAAAAAAATCAAATGTTGCCCAAAATATTTGCAGATGTTTTTGTCATTGTATTGCTACTCAATAAAATCCTTATCTTGGAAGAAAAGATAAGTAAGAAAGGTGCTGATGAATTAAAAGGAGATTATGATTTGGAGTACTTTCTATTCATGAAACCATGTCTAAAATTGGGAACAAACTGGCCCTGGCCGGTTTGGCTCAGTGGTTAGAGTGTTGGCCCGAAGACCAATGAGTCGTGGGTTTGATTCCAGTCAAGGGCACGAACCTCGAGTGTGATTTCGTGCAGAGACAACCAGTTGATGTATCCCTCTCACATGGATGGTTCTCTCTCTCTCCCTCCCTCCCACTCTATCTGAAGATAAATAGAAAAATATCCTCGGGTGAAGATTAATAAAACAATAAAAATAATAAAATTGGGAACAAATTGGAAATTGACACCAAATCCACTTAAGCACTCAGTATTTTTACTGACCTTGACCCCCTGAAGGCCTAGGCTTTATACCTGTGCTCCTGCATGCATGCACACACAGGCACACACTTTATCCTTCTCCTCTATCAAGCAAAGCTGCAGGTGGCAACACCCTTTTACCACTCTGCTTTCTGTTTTAACTTCTGGTTTTTGGTTTCTCTTCCACAAACTAAAGACAATACTAGGAATTAAGAATGTACTCTTTCTTGAATTTCCCTAGTTGAACTAGAAATCTTGAGAAAACAGGTTGTCTTTTTCTCATGAAAATTTTTGGCATTTCATGCTTCCAACTGTGCCAAGAATGTCTTGAGACATTTCATTTGGCTTTTCCACTTGAAAATCTAAATAAAACCTGCCTGCTCAGAGGTAAAAGCACATCACCAAAAATGTAACATGACTCAAAAAAAAAAGTTAATCAAATGTTAAATGTTTTGTTTTATTTAAGGGCAAAATAACGAATCAGTTTTTATTTACTTTGCAATGCATTCCTACACCTTTTAATGGCTAACTTAGTTTCAGATTGGTGGAGCATTTACCTCTCTAGGTAGTGAAAAATAAACTGCAATTGGATTCCTATTTGACTCCTCTTGGAAGAGAATACTACAGATAAGAGTGATAATGGCTTTTCACACAACAAAATTTCTTTAGGCACCAACCATGAAATATTAAAATGTTATATAGCAAACATAACATATAATTTAGTTAAAGAACATAATCTTCTACAAAATAGAATAATAAATAACCAGTTGAAATAAAGAAAGGGTGACAATTAAAGATTATTTTAATTCCAATCTAACAGAAGCACTATGTGGGGTTAGACCATACTTCTGATTTATTCTAGACTGCTCAGGCTATCCATTAATCTCATCCTCTCACTCAGTAGCAATATCTTCCAGGCAATTTTTCTTGTCTTCTCACTTTCCTAATATCTGTCTTCCCAGAACTCTGAAGTAATCGAGGATCGTAATACAGTCTAGTTAAAAATCTGCACACATATTCTAGATGATTTTGACTAAGTAAAATTAGTTTATTTACCTCATTCCTTCCTTTGCCCTTGCCCTTTAACTTCCTCCCTTTGCTAATTCCCTCTACCCTTAACCCCAATGTTCAGACTTCAATTTAACATAATAGTTTGATTTTGTTATCCTTATAATAATGAAATTCTTAGGTGTTGATAAGTATGTAAAATGTAGGGCTCTCTGTTTTCCAGAAATGTTAACCAGGTATTAGAGAGTGTCAGCAAATATAATGAAAGAATCTCACAAAAGGTGCCAGGTAATCTATACTGAAATTCTTAATTCATTGTCTTTTCTGTACCTAAATTATATATCCCTTGAGAACAATGATTGTATCCTTTTAAGATGTCCAATTTTCTTAAATATATCAAATACATTGAGTTTTTATGGCCATTCAGATATTTTTTATATAAAAATTTGCATCTCCCTATTAGGAAAATATATAATCAGTATTATATATTACAGATCAGATGATTATAGATAATACTTTCCTTATATCCAAGTGTTTGATTATTTTTAAAAATTTACTGATAATACTGTATATCCTAGATCGGCATTGTCCAACATGGCGGCCACTAGCCACATGTGACTATTTAAATGTAAATTAGACTTCCAGTCAAGATGGCGGCGCAGGTAAACGCGGTATCGCGTCCTCCCACAACCACATCAAAGTTACAACTAAACTACAGAACCATCATTCAAAACCGCCTGAAATCAAGCTGAATGGAAGTCCTACAACTACGAAATTAAAGAAGAAGCCACATCGAGACTGGTAGGAGGGGCGGAGGCGCGAGGGGCTGGTCACACACCCACGTGTGGCGGATAAAAATTAGGAGCACACCTCGGCTGGGAAGGTCCTCCCTGAGGACTGAGGGGCCCCCGGCCCACACCAGGCACCCAGCTCAGGGTTCCAGTGCCAGGAAGAGAAGTCCCCATCACTTCTGGCTGGAAAAAACCAGCGGGAACTGAGGCTCAGGCGGCTGGAGCACGCCCCGCCGCCCCCCCAGCTCCTCTTAAAGGGCCCGCGCACGGACTTACTCGGACTCGCTCCCTCCAGGCTCCAGCATGCGGGAGGGAGCCTGAAAGGCACCAGAGTCATATGGGGAAGAACTGAGCTGTTTGGCATTGGAGCGAGGGCTGGACAGGCAGCTTTCTCCTGGACAGACGTGCTATCAGAGGCTTTTGTTTCTTTGGTGAGCCCTTCCCTGGGCCCGCAGACGCCACCATATCTGGGACTCCAGCTACCTGGCTCACACTGTTTGCCCCGCCCTGGTGATTCCCTGAGGCCCCGCCCCACCCAGCTGTTGCCAGTTGCTTTACCATAGGATTGGCCTGTCTTGGATCCTGCTTCAGCTTTTCCTAAATTCTTTCAAACAAGCAGCATCTGGTCTCAGCTAGCCCCATACCTCTCGCTAAGTAATACATAGAAACAAACACAGGGAGGCAGCCAAAATGAGGAGACAAAGAAACAGGTCCCAAATGAAAGAACAGAACAAAACTCCAGGAAAAGAACTAAGTGAAATGGAGTTAAGCAACCTAACAGATGCAGAGTTCAAAATACTGTTTATAAGGATGCTCAATGGACTTAGTGAGAACCTCAGTGAACTTAGTGAGGGCCTCAAGAGCATAAAAAAGGACCAGTCTGAAATGAAGGATGCACTAACTGAAATAAAGAATAGTTTACACAGATGCAATAGTAGAGTAGGTAAAGCCAAGAAGCAAACCATCGACTTGGAATATAAGGAAGCAAAAAACATCCAATCAGAACAGCAAAAAGAAAAAAGAATCCAAAGAAATGAGGATAGTGTAAGGAGCCTCTGGGACAACTTCAAGCGTGCCAACATTCGCATCTTGGAGGTGCCAGAAGGAGAAGAGAGAGAACAAGAAATCGAAAACCTATTTGAAACAATAATGGCAGAAAACTTTCCTAACTTGGTGAAGGAAACAGACATGCAAGTCCAGGAAGCACAGAGAGTCCTAAACAAGATGAATCCCAAGAGGCCCACACCAAGACACATCATCATCAAAATGCAAAAGGTTCAAGACAAAGAGAGAATCTTAAAAGCAGCAAGAGAAAAGAAGTTAGTTACCTACAAGGGAGTTCCCATCAGACTGTCAGCTGATTTCTCAAAAGAAACTTTGCAGGCCAGAAGGGAGTGGCAAGAAATATTCAGAGTGATGAAAAGCAAGAACCTACAACCAAGATTACTCTATCCTGCAAAGCTGTCATTTAGAATCGATGGCCATATAAAGAGTTTCCCAGACAAAGAAAAGCTAAAGGAGTTCATCACCACCAAACCATTCTTATATGAAATGTTGAAGGGTCTTCTTGAAGAAAAAGATTTTAAAAAAATGAACAAACAAAATGGCAATAAATACATAGCTATCAACAATTGGATCTACAAACAAAATGAACAAGCAGAACAAAGACATTCTCATAGATACAGAGAAATTTTGGGGAACCAGATGGGTGGGGGCTGGAGGGATGGGTGAAAAAGGTGAAGGGGCCCTGGCCGGTTTGGCTCAGCGGTTAGAGCATCGGCCTGCAGTCCAGAGAGACCTGGGTTCGGTTCCTGCTAAGGGCATGTACCTCGGTTGCAGTTTGTCCCCGGCCCTGGTTGGGTTGTGCAGGAGGCAGCCACTCAATGTGTCCCTTTCACGTCGATGTTTCTTTCTCTCTCTGTCTTCCTCTCTCTCCCTCCTACTCTATCTGAACAAAAAATGAAAAAATGTCTTCAGGTGAGGATAAAAAAGAAAAAAAAAGAAAAAAGAAAAAGGTGAAGGGATTAAGAAGTACAAATTGCTTGTTAGACTGACAAACCTCAAAGGGAAGGGGGGTTGGGGGGTGGGACGAAATAAACCAAAGAACTTATTTGTATATATGCATAACCAATGGACACAGACAACAGTGTGGGGAAAGGCAGGAGGGGGGCAGGAATGGGGAGGAGGGGGGCAAGGGGGGGGAAATGAGGAACATTTGTAATACATTCAACAATAAAGATAAGTTATAAAAAAATAAATAAATAAATAAATAAATAAATAAATGTAAATTAATAAAAGTAAATTCAGTTCCTCAGTCACACTAGCCACATTTTGAATGCTCAATAGCCACATGTAGCTATTAGATACCTATTGGACAGCATAGACAGACATTTACATCACTGCAGGAAGTTTTATTGGATAACACTGGTCTACATAAATTAAATATAGCATCAGATAATAATCAGTATAATTATTAACCAATCATAAATAAATTTTAACTATATCTAAAAAGGTGGTTTTTTTCTATCTTTTACAATAAAGTGATAAAATGACTTCATATGCTTTTAATTAAGTAGCTAAAAATAGTGCTAATTGAACAATTTAGCAAAAATGCAGTGGAGAATGGTTTTAACTCAAACTATTGAACATTTCTAACAATCATCCTTCCAATTATAAATAAACTGACAAGTGCATGTGCACCCTTCAAAATGCATAGGAGCCTCATTAGTTTTAAAGTGCTTACTTCCCATGAATTCTAGAGAAATTTTTCTCCTAGAAATATATGGGAAATGAGTCATGTTCTATGAGAATGGATGGAAGTAGAGATTAGCATTAATATACTTTCTTGAATGTATTTAAAATTCAATTGTCTTTTAGCCCTGGCCAGTTTGGCTCAGCGGTTAGAGCGTCAGCCTGCGGTCCAGAGAGACCCGGGTTCGGTTTCCGCTAGGGGCACGTACCTCGGCTGCAGTTTGTCCCCGGCCCTGGTTGGTCGTGCGGGAGGCAGCCACTCGATGTGTCCCTTTCACGTCGATGTTTCTCTCTCTCTCTTCCTCTCTCTCCCTCCCACTCTATCTGAACAAAAAATGGAAAAATGTCCTCGGGTAAGAATAAAAAAATAAATAAATAAAATTCAATTGTCTTTTAAAAATTCTTTGAGAGTTTAAACTTCATGAACTGTAGAAATGCAGAAAATTGGCTTGATGAAAGCAACTTTTTTCCTATTGCCATCTTTCCAAGAATATGGACAGTAAGAGAGTTCCAGTATATCTCCTGCCAAACGATTTTGGAGAATGATTACGGACTGAGGTTGCTCTGGAGCTGGAATCAGTTAGCTGTATTGTTCTTTCTGTTGTCAGCATCACTGGGAAATACACCTGCTACAAAGAGCATATAATTTCTAAAATGATCTCATACCAAAACTGTCCAAGTCAGAGACAGTTTTACAAATCAAACAGACAATTCTTTTGATCCAGAATTTTCAGGGTATAATGCTGTGGCTCACTCTCTCATCATGAATAGGTTCAGAATAGAAAAATTTAGTAGTTTGGGACATTGTGTCAGTTACCGTCGATCAATAAAGGTATCAGAAACCTATAATGTTATTTTGTGTTTGGCATAGTTTTTTCTTTTATCAGCACCTTGCATAGCACATTCAACTTTTAAAAACAGAGTTAAGAAAAGTTCAGTTCAGGCGATATTTTTTACAACACTTTCAGTTACAAAGCCAACTACAATTTGTCCCCTGCCCTCAAGGAGCTCATTCTTGAATGATAGCAGTAAATAGGTAAGTGCTATAATAGAGTTATGCAAGGACTTCAATGGAAAAATCAAAAGAGATAGAGTAACATGTAAGTTACTCCAGCCAGTAAGATTTCCTGGAAATAATGATATCCAATCAAAGTCTTGAAACATGAAAGTCCTTCCTAGCCAGGCAAGCAAGGGGTAAGAAAGAGAAAAAGGTTTAGGCAAGAAAAAACGTAAGCCACAGCAGAGAGGTGAGAAAACAGCATAGTAAATTCTGTGAATTACATGTAGTCTCATAGTGCCAAAATAAGTGCTAATATAATTTTCTTCTGTAGGTGATGGGGAGTTATTAAGTAGTTTTTAAGGAGCAGTGATCTGTTCATGTTTTAGATGAATCACCTTCTTAGATTCTGGAAACCATACTGATACTGATATGGAAGGGGCAGATTTGAGAAATGTTAAGAATAAAGAGAGCATAACCTAGTGGGATTAATAGACACTCCAAGTAAATTTTAAAAGTAGTAATAATTGAGGCATGAAATAAAAAGGAAACTAAATATGGAGAGAGTCAAAATTTTCAGAAAGCAGGAAGAGGTTTTCTTTGTTTTGCTTCAATTGGTTGGTCAGTTTTTATTAGAACCTCTGCTATTAAAGTAACTAGAACACAGAAGTAGGAAAATACAGTACAAAAATTTTAGGAAAGAAATTATCACATGAAAAATAAAGAAATAAAGCACTGATAGTACAGTTGGGAAAATCCTGATAATGAATGTGAGCAAACCAAGAGTCAAGTACCAACCCATACCAAGGAAACCCAACACACAGTCAAAGATCTTCATCAATGATACAGAGCTGAGGAACAGAGAGAAATTCTCCTGGTTAAGGAATAGAGAAACAGATTAAAAATGAACATGTTTTTAAGAAGTCAGCAAATAAGGAGGTGAAAACATAAGTTAACTCCAAATTAAGCCCTAGCTTTCTATGTCTCCAAGAGCTATGATATTTAAACCTCAGTCTACTAGAAAATCAGATTATTTTTCTTCCTGTCAATTTTTTCTTCCATAAAAATTCTTTAAATGATGCCATAAAACTTATTTTGCCAGCCAGGTACTTAAAGAGGAGGGAAAAATTTTATTTGACTTAAAGGAAATAGAATTTCTTAAAATAGGTCTGAATGGTTTCTTGCCTTCAAAACATTCATGACATCATCTGCATCTTGAGGGTTTGGACAAGAACTTTTATTGCTTTTGTAGATGCTCTAACAAAAGATAACACACACATGCACCCCTCCCCCCCCAAAAAAAAACCCACACCAAATTCCTCCCCCCAAAAAAAACAAAAACAAAAAACCACAACAATTTTCAAAATGGTTTTAATTACTTATTCTTCCAAAACGAACAGATTAATGACCAAAAAAATGGCATCAAGTTGGTGCTGAATACAACCAACCAATAAAAAAATAATGTGCAGGAATTGGAAGCAAAATCTTTTCTTACTCTTGAGGAAACACAGCCAAAAAACTTAAACTAGTGTTGGTTATTTTGCACAAACAGTTCCTGACTGATTCACTAAGTGAAACAAAAGTTGCAAATGTTTTTCTATTCCTCTTCTAACATTTAGAGAAGTTTCCTGGAAGGGGGGAAACATACACACACACACACACACACACACACACACACACACACGAAAACACATTTTTTTCAATCTTTAGGAAGAGTTAAAATATTTAAATAATGCTCATTAGTGTAATTTTAATTGCAAAAGCATGGATTACTTTTAATATTTAAGGAAAAAAGGCTGCAGTCACTATAATGAGATCGCTTTTTTGATAGGGAAAACAATAAAACATAATAATTTGAGTAAAAATATGAAGGAAGTTATAGCAATATTATAAATAAGTAAAATGTAATTATCTGTATGGGCTCTAAATTGTTAACTTTAAATTCCTTTTGCACTACTTTATCTTCAAATGGCCAAATATTTTGGGTAAAATATCTGTTGCTTATAAAAATATTAAATGTAAAATTTATTTATTGGAGATAGGACAAAATAGAATTAATCAAAATTATATTAGTCAAAGCAACTAATAGTCAAATAACCAAATGTCCTATTATTAAATGATTACATATTGAATTCTAATTGATATAATTTAAAATATGGAATTCAAAATACTTAATCCCATAAAATAACAAACTTACTTTGAAATTTTTTTTCATTTATCAAATTATTAATTTTAACTATCTTATATGTAAAAACTTATAAAATGGTAAATAGGTATAAAAAATACAAACCAAATTTTGGGAAGGGCAGATTCCAGTTAAAGAACTACGGAAAATGAGAAGCATGAAAAATAGATTTACAAAAACATTGGCATTATTAGACTCTATTAAATTTTTAAATGTAAATTATAAAACAATTGAAATGTATAAGTACACATGGAAGTTAAATAATATTAACATCAGCCACCACTATTAAGTGTTTGCCCTGTGTTAAACACTATACTGGTCATTTTACATACATCATCTCGTTTAATCACAACCAAACATGAAGGGCCTCACTAACCATTTATGTATGTAGAGTGCTTTCCAAATTTTTTAAAAATATGTCTTTATTTATTTTTTAGAGAGAAAAGAAGGGAGAGAGAGATAGAAACATTGATGTGAGAGAGATACATTGATTGGCTGCCTCCTGCACACTCCCCACTGGGGAATGAGCTCGCAACTCAGGCAATTGCCCTGACCAGGAATTGAACCAGAACCTCAGTCCATAGGATGACACTCAATCCCCTGAATCACACCAGCCATGCTTTCTAAATGTTTAAAGAACAATTCTTTTAGTTATCGCCTATGGTGTTCACACTATTCTATGATATAGACAAAACACAGGAACTATTATCCCTATGTAAATCACAGATGAGAAAGTAAAAGAACATAAAGGTTAAAATCACTGAGTTAGTAAAAAATAGAATTAAGGAATTAATTTTCTGACTTATAACCCCAATTCATTATCCACTAGACAATATTAATGTCAGAGAACATTAATGATTTTAAATGTTTTAGAAAATAACTTAGCTTAAAGTTAATCAACAAGTTTCTATATTATATAAAGCACAGAAGTATTTGAATGATACAAAAAGAAATAGAAAAAAAAGGAGAGAGAGCCAAGATGGCGGCAGAGTAGGTGGAAGCTACACTCACCTCCTCCCAGGATTAAACTCGAATTACAACTAAATTATAGAACAATCATCTTGAATAACCAACTGGAGACTAGCTGAAGAGAAGTCTTATAACCAAGTATTTACAGAAGCCTCATCAAGGCTAGAAGGGCAGAGACGCACAAAGGGCTGGCCCTGCTCCAATGGGCAGCAGCTGAGCTTCCAGAGGGATAGCTCAGCTGCGTGAAGTTCCCTCTGAGAAGTATGAGGTCTAAATCCAAAGCCAGGCTCCCCAGCCAAGAGCACGAGAGCCAGCAAGAGGTGCCCCCATAACATCTATCTGTGAAAAACAGCGGGGTGTTTGTATACCAGAGAGAGACAGAGGTCTGCTGGAGACACAGGTACCCTTGTAAAGGGTCAACATACAAAATTTCATTTACAGCCACTAAGCCTGGTCTATGGTGTTGCAAAGTAGAAGTGGACCAGAGTCATGTGAGGAAAGTCTGGGGTTTGTGGCTCTGGGGAGAGAGCTCAAGGGACATCCACCAGGATCTCTGTGCTTAGTCATTCTCCCATATTACAGATACCATCTTTCTTGGGTGGAGCATTCCCGCCTCTGCAGTTATCAGCCTGGAAGAAAGCAAGAGCCCTACTCTCTGGACTCCTCCTTGCCCCACCCTGCAGAGCTTATGCCCTGTTGAGAAGTCAGTTGCCTTGGTCAGGGTGTAGAGGTCTGGGCAGATTCAGGGGGTGTCGGTGACTGAGTGGTGTGACTCTGGGGCAAAAGCTACACAGACCACCTGCCCCAAAGCCTGATTAGCACCTTCCCCTGATGGGAGATCCACTAGCCCAATCCCTCTGACTCCCAGCAGCCCAATCCTGCTGAGCTCTATTTCCTCCCAGCAGAATCTGAGATAGACTGAGCTATGTAGTTCTAGAACAAAGGCCATTTATCCCTCGCACACCCAACCAGAGTAAAGCCCTCCCTTTACACACACAAATCATGGTCTGTTTGGGCTTGATAAACTCTGCTGGCCTCGCCCTGACAACTCCTTGATACCTCGCCCCAACACAAAGGTGTGCAAGCACCCAGAGGGTGGCAGTTAGACTTGGTATACCCAGAGAAATTTGCTAAGTGACCTCAGACCCAGCACTGGCACCAAGTTTGAACCTGTATCAATCTGGTGAACACCATTTGCCCCTATCTGGTGACTCACTGTGAAACTACCTCATGCATCTCAAGTACAGCCAGAGGCTTTTTCAGTGACTGAGCCTAACATGCAGTTGGCAGGTAAAAACAGGCAGAGATAGATCTCGGGGTGCCTTGGGACTTTTGCTGACCTGCCCCTAGACCTGGTGCTAGTAAAAGCCAACCTTGGTGCCCAGCTTGGTCCTTCCTGTGCACACCCAAGCCCAACAGAGGCAAACTGTGGATCACTTGTAGTGCCAAACAGGCTGCCAAACCCAATCACAGGCAGCGTCTTACATTGGCCTGCACCAGAGTTCCTCCCAAGAGACCCAGAACCAATACATCCAGTGGCCACCTTCAGACAATACCAGAGCAGGACCAATAAGCTTCACAAGCATCCTAACAAGATGGACCAAAAGAGGCCCACACCAACACACATCATAATTAAAGTAGCAAAGGTTGAAGACAAAGAGAGAATCTTAAAAGTAGCAAGAGAAAGACATTTAGTTCCCTACAAGGGATCTCCCATAAGATTGTCAGCTGATTTCTCAACAGAAACATATCAGGCCAGAAGAGATTGGCATGAAATATTTAAAGTGATGAAAAGCAATGACCTACAACCAAGAATACTTTACTCATCAAGACTAGCATTTAAAACTGAAGAAGCAAAGAGCTTCCCAGACAAGAACAAGTTAAAGGAGTTTATTAGCACCAAACCAGCATTACAAGAAATGTTGAAGGGCCTGCTTGAAGAAGGACAAGGAGGAAGAGGAGGCAGAGGAGGAGAAGGAGGAAGAAGAAAATAACAACCAGAGGAACATAGTTAAAAGAATAAATGGCAATAAATACAAACCTATCAATAATAACTTTATTTAAAAAAATTTTTTTCTTTATTGATTTGAGAGAGAGAGGAAGGAAGAAGGAGAGAGAGATAGAAACATCGATGAGAGAGAACATTGATTTGCTGACTCCTGCATGCCCCCCACTGGGGATTGGGCCCACAACCTGGGTATGTGCCCTGACCGGGAATCAAACCAGCGACCTCTTGGTGCATGGGTCGATGCTCAACCACTGAGCCACATGGGCCGGGCTCAATAATAACTTTAAATGAAAATGGCTTAAATGCTCCAATCAAAAGACATAGGGTAGCTGAATGGATAAGAATACAAGACCCATATATATTCTGTCTACAAGAGACCAACCTCAGAATGAAATATACACACAGACTAAAAGTAAAGGGATGGAAAAAGATATTTTATGCAAATGGAAAGGAAAAATAACTGGAGCAGCAATACTTATATCTGACAAAATAAATTAAAACAAAGGCTATAGTAAGGGACAAAGAAGGACACTACATAATGATAAAGGAAGTAATACAACAAGAGGCTATAACCCATGTAAACATTTATGCACTCAACATAAGAAGAAGCACCTAAATATGTCAAGTAAATCTTGATGGACATAAAAAAAGAAACTGACAGTGATACAGTCATAGTAGGGGGTTTTAATGCCCCATTGACATCAATGGATAGGTAATTGAGACAGAAAATCAACAAGGAAACAGCAGCCTTAAATGACACACTAGATCAGATGGATTTAATTGATATCTTCAGAGCATTTCACCCCAAAGCAGCAGAATATACCTTCTTTTCAAGTACATGGAACATTTTCTAGGATAGATCACATGTTAGGACACAAAACAAGTCTCAATAAAATTTGGAAGACTGAAATCATATCAAGCATCTTCTTTGACCATAATGGTATGAAACTAGATATCAATAACAAGAAAAATACTGAGAAGTACACACACCTATAGAACTTAAATAACATGTTACTAAACAATGAATGGGTTGACAACGAGATTAGGAAAAAAATAAAAAGATACCTTGAAACAAATAAAAATGAGAACACAACCACCCAAAATCTGTGGGACACAGTGAAAGCAGTCTTAAGAGAGAAATTCGTACCATTGCTGGCCTATCTCAAGAAACAAGAAAAATCTCAAACAATCTAAAGAAACTTGGAAAAGAACAACGAACAAAGACCAAAGTGACTAGAAGAAAGAAAATTATAAAGATCAAAGCAGAAATAAATGAAATAAAGCTTAAAATAAAAACAAAAGATCAATAAAATCAAGAACTGGTTCTTTGGAAAGATACACAACATTGTCAAATCTTTAATGAACTCATCAAGAAAAAAAGAGAGACGACCCAAATTTTTTTAAAAATCATAAATAAAAGAGGTAAAGTAACAACTGACACCAAGGCATTACAAAGAAAACTGTAAGAAAATATTATGAATAACTATATGCCAACAAATTGTACAAGCTGGAAGAGATGGATAAATGCCTGGAAACATACAATTCTCCCAGAACTGAATCAGGAAGAATCAGAGAATCTGAATAGATAGATTACAACTAGTGAAATTGAAACAGTAATCAAAAACCTCCCAACAAACAAAAGTTCTGGACTGGTTGGCTTCACAGGAAAATTTTACCAAACATTCAGAGAAGATCTATCCTTTTCAAACTATTTCAAAAAATTCAAAAGGAGGAAAGACTTCCAAGCTTATTTTATGAGGCCAGCATTATCCTAATTCCAAGACCAGATAAAGGCACTACAAAGCAAGAAAATATCTGGCAATATCCCTGATGAACAAAGATGCTAAAATTCTCAACACAATATTAGCGAACCAGATCCAGCAATACATTAAAAAGATCATACACCATAATCAAGCGGGATGTATTCTGGGTTGCAAGGTCAGTACAATATCCACAAATCAATAAGCATGATACACCACATAAACAAAATGAAATGTAAAAACCACATGATCATATCAATAGATGCAGAAAAGGCATTAGATAAAATCCATCACCCATTTATGATAAAAACGTTCAGCAAGTGGGAAAAGAAAGAACATATGTCAACATAATAAAAACCATATATGACAAACCCACAGCGAACATCATACTAAATGGGTAACAGCTAAAAGCATTTCCCTTGCCCTGACCAGTTTGGTTCAGTAGTTAGAGTGTCCGCCCTCAGACCGAAGGGTCATGGGTTTGATTCTGGTCAAAGGCATGTACCTGGGTTTCAGTCTCAATCCCTGGCCTGGTCCAGGTCATGTGAGAGGCAACCAATCGAAGTGTCTCTCTCTCTCTCTCTCTCTCTCTCTCTCTCTCTCTCTCTCTCCCCCCCCCTTCTACTCTCTCTAAAAAAATTCAATGAAAAAATACATTCAGGTGAGGATTAAATAAATAAATAAATAAATAAATAAATAAATAAATAAATAAATAAATGCCTTTCCCTTAAGATCAGGAACAAGACAGGGATGTCTGTTTCACTGCTCTTATTCAACATAGTACTAGAAGTCCTGGCCATAGCAATCAGACCAGAAGAAGAAATAAAAGGCATCTAAATTGGAAAAGGAGAAGTAAAACTGTCATTATTTGCAGATGACATTATACTATTTATAGAGAACCCTAAAGATTCCACCAGAAAACTACTAGACCTGATAAATGAATTCAGTTAAGTAGCAGGATACAATATAATAGCCAGAAATCAGTTGAATTTTTATACAGCAATAATGAACTATCAGAAAGGAAACATAGAAAACAGTCCTATTCACAATAGGATGAGTGGATAAAAAAAAGCTGTGGTACAGCCCTGGCCAGTTTTGCTCAGTGGTTAGAGCATTGGCCCATGGACCAAAGAATTGCGGGTTCAATTTCGGTCAAGGGCACCTACCTTGGTTGCTGTTTGATCCCCGGCCCTGGTCAGGGTTGTGCAGGAGGCAACCAATCGATGTGTCTTTCTCACATCAATGTTTCACTCTCTCTCTCTCCCTCCCTCCCACTCTATCTGAAAATCAATGCAAAAAATATCCTTGGATGAGGATTGAAAAAACAAAAAAGCTGTGGTACATTTACACAAGGAAATACTATGCTACTGTTAAAAAGAAGTATCTATTACCCTTTGCAACAGCATGGATGGACCTGGAGATTATTATGCTAAGTGAAATCAGCCAGTCAGAGAAAGACTGACGGGGGGGGGGGGGGGGGGACTGGAAGCTATTAGCCAAAGGACATATATGCATGTGCATGTATGCATAGCCCATAGACAGACAATAGTGTGGGCCTGGGGTTGGGTTGGGTTGGGCTGAGTGGAAGGGATTAAAGAGGGGGGACATCTGTAATACTATCAACAATAAAAAATAAATAAGGCTTGGCCAAAAAAATGTTATGTTACATTTACACAATGGCGTACTACTCTGTGTAAAAAAAAGAAGGCAATCTTACCCTTGTATCAGCATGGGTGGATCTGGAGATCATTATGCTAAGTGAAATAAGCCAGTTAGAGAAAGACAAGTACCATATGATTTTACTCATATGTGGAATCTAATGAACAAAATGAACTAACAAGCAAAACAGGGACAGACTCATAGATAGCAGGCTCACAGCTATCTGGGGCAGGAATGGTGGTAGGGGCTGGGTAGGTGGTTGAGGGATTGAGCAAAAAAGAGAAAAAACGCTTGGACATGGACAACAGCATGGTGACTGCCAGGAAGAGGTGGGGTGGGGTGAGGTGGAGGAGGGTATAAGGGGGATAAATGGTGATGCATGGAGACTTGACTGAGGGTGGTGAACAAATAATGTGTTGTGGAATTGTGCACCTGAAACCTGTATAATTTTGCCCTGGTTGGTGTGGCTCAGTTGGCTGGAGCGTCATCCCCAACACTGAACCGTGGCGAGTTCAACCCCTGGTTGGGACACATGGGAGGGGGTGGGCAGCAAGCAATCTAAGTTTTTCAATCACATCAATGTTTTCTCTCTCTCTCTACCCTTCCTCTCTCTCTAAAAAATCAATTTTTTATAAAAACCTGTATAATTTTGTTAACTAGTGTCACTCCAATAAATTCAATAAAGAAAGAAAAAAGGAAAAATTGGAAAACAAAAGAAAGGGAGGAAGGGACGATTCCATTTAAGAACTTAGGATCTGGCTAAGAAGAAAACATCAATTTTTAAAATAATATATCATTTAGTGCTAAATTACAGTTGTGAAAATTACCTGATTTATTGCTGTAATTTAATCCTGTTAAATCTGATAATAAATTATGTATATGTTATATATTTATATATTTTATATATTTATATATTTCAGGATTAATCAAATTCCAGAAAATTTTATTGAAGTAACCTAATTCTTTTGCTAAACAGACACCCTATTATACAAATTATTGCTACATAGACAAAAGTTAACAGCTTGAAATTATCAAGTTGTCATTCAGAAGTTTCTGTTCCAATAATTTTTGTTAAAATTGAATTTTATTTGAGTTGAACCAAATATTGAGGTACCAAATATTTGTCAAAATCCCCCTCAAAAGCTATTAATGAGTATGAATAGAAAAGTTTAAATCATTAATGACCATACTTAGGAAAAAAAATTAAGTAAACATTACTACAGGAAAAAAGCTATGTGCTATTAGAAGACAAAAAAGAAGGAAAATAGTGATTGATACTTAAATAGGATTTGGCTCAGAGTACTGTTCAAAGACTGGTAATAAAGAATAAGTTAAAACTTATAAGATGTAGATCTTAATTTTTAGAAAAATGACCCATAATCAAAGTTAGGCTTCATACACACACACACACACACACACACACACACACACGCGCGCGCGCGCGCGCGCGCTCCCACAATTAAGAGAAAGTCACTCTATGGTTGCAAGGTGATAGTTTCAAGATAAAATTAGTTGTGGAGCAAATACTGAGTTTAAAATAGGGGTATCTGAGAAAAATACAAGTCAGTATTTGATTCTATCATATCTTAGAGAACCAACACACTGTTATTGTGGGTTTATTCAAGTATATGGTGACTTTTGCCTCTTCTCATACATGTTTTACCTTCATCTTCTAATTACTTATGATTTTCTTCTAATCTCTTTCAACAGTTTCATGCAGCTGCTATATAGATAAACTCCACTGATACAGTAACATCTCTGAAACTAGATCAAGAACAAAGTATCTAACAAACATTATTTGAATACCATGTATGTGCTGAGCATAGACCTAGGCACTGTGAAATAAAAGCTAAATAGAACACAATAACTGCCCTCGAAAAAAAGTTTAGCTCAAGCTTTTCAAACTGCAGGTTATGACCTTTTAGAGAGTTATGAATCAATTTAGTGGGTTTCTGGCCAACTATTTCAAAAGAATAAAATAGAGCAGAATATAGTAAGGTAGGTATTGTTTCATGAGAGTTTTGTTGCCTATACATGTATATGTGTAAAATTTATTTCACTCTGTGAATCTCAGTCAAAAGTTTCAAAAAAATTTGTTTAGGAAAATACCTACAAGAAATTTTCACAAAATGGTTCATTCTACAAAGATGGTCACAAGTTTGTAACTTCAAATGTTCTAAGTTAGCTGATAAGACTTAATAAATGTCTTATAGAACAGTTAGTCAAGCTCTAGCAATGTCCTTCTTTTGAAAACTGTTATCTTTATTTAGATCTCCTTTATTAAAATGTTCACCAGTCAATCACAATGCTAAGTACTTCCAACCAAATATTTTTACCATTAGTTAATACAACATAAAGTGAAATGAATATGATAGTTCTCTGACATGCTTGGGACTCAGAAGTGGGGATTTGGGGATATAGTCATATTATCTCTGATGGTATTCAATTAGAAACATTATACTCTGAGTTGATTTTTAAGGGTTAGAAGTTTTCTTCAAAGATGATAAATACTTTCATATTAATCAAGGAGTGCACTGCATCAAAATATTTACATTATGAAATGCTAAGTAATTTTAAGCAGTCCAAACAAAAGGTTGGACAGCCAGTCGTACCACACTTTTAGAGGCTGATTCATCCCAGCTAAACATATCTGAGCTCCATAGAGCTTATTATGTTTACTTACTTACTTGTTTAACTATTTAAAGTAAACTCTTACTAAATCCTGAACAACTTGAAGTCAGAGAACACATCTTATTCAATACTTTGCATACACATAGTAAATGTTAAATGATTATTGTTGATATTAATTTATTTTGTATTTTCATTTTACCAAAATATCTGAATCAATAGCCCAGGTGTATTCAGAAATCTCTCTCTATGGAAAGAGAGTCCCTGGAAAAACTAAGTCCATCTGACCTATGTTTTTGTAATACTTAAATAATTAAATCCAGTTAAGTGTTAATGGCAATTATTTTGTCCTAGCAAATACAGACACAGACCCAAATTATAGAATAGGAGAGTTTAAAGATCACTTAATCCTACCCTTTTAAAAGATGGAAATTGGGTCTCAGAGGTTCAATGATTTGCACAATGCTATCCAGATAATCTGTGCAGAGCTCCAATAGAACTCAGGTCTTATTATTCCCAGTTGTATCCTTTCCATTATAACACATTTATTTTTGGTCTGCCTCCACTTCAACCTTTATTTTTTCATTTTATACTATGTGTAAAATACTTCCTAGGTAATCTAGAAATGTTTAAAAATTAAGATTAAAAACTAAGATAGTCTTTGCATTAAGGTACTTTAAAATGCAAAAATATACACAAAAATACATTCAGAGATTCATGGGGAATTCAGTTTTGGCCAACTACTATAATTCAATTCAAGTCTCATATCTTCTGAAAAGTCATTCATGACCACTCTGGACTGAAATACTATCTCCCTATGGTAGTAGAAAGAGCACCAGATAGGCAATATGAAACTTGGATTTGTGTTGTGTCTCAAACACTAACTAGATGTTTGAAAATAATTTTCACTTCAGATTACTTGTTTGTAAGATGGGGGGTATGCAGGGGTAAATGACCTTTAAAGGCCCCTTTCAGATCCAAGTAACAGTCCAAGCAACAGTTGTCTGCACTAGCCCATTCCACTCTACACTTTACATCAAAGCCATCCACTTATGCAGCATAGGGTTACAGATCTATCATTCTTGGTTGTGACAACTGTCCAGGACTCTCACCTTACCCTTTTTTTTTTTCTTTTTTTTTTTTTTATCCTCACCCGAGGACATTTTTCCATTTTTTGTTCAGGTAGAGTGGGAGGGAGGGAGAGAGAGAGAGAGAGAGAGAGAGAGAGAGAGAGAGAGAAACATCGACGTGAAAGGGACACATCGAGTGGCTGCCACCCGCACGACCAACCAGGGCCGGGGACAAACTGCAACCGAGGTAACGTGCCCTTAGCGGGAACCAAACCTGGATGTCTCCAGACCGCAGGCCGACGCTCTAGCCGCTGAGCCAAACCGGCCAGGGCTCACCTTACCCTTAATTCCTTCTCCTATTCCAGTGTCTCTATGGCTTTCTTTTTCAGGCCATCTCTTACCCCTTGATGATTAAACTTGGTTTCCCTGGTTTTGATCCTCAGTGCTCTCTAAAGGACTTGGTTTGTACAGACTCTCTGGCTCTTATTATGCCTGGACATGTCAGGAAAATACTCCCAAATCATCTGCCTCTGGCCCCTAGGATCCAAGACTGAGTACCTGCCCATTTTCAGGGACACCCAGCAGAGACACCATGACCTTTTAGGCAATTTTCCAAATAATGATTTGAGATTCTAATATTATTATATTAGTTGTTATTTAAATATTTTATAATTTAACTTTTTTGTATGTTATACAGATCCACAATCCTGGAAAGACTTGAGGTCAGATTATTTTGGAAGTCAGAATTTTTCAGATTTCAAAAGGTAATATAATATATATAGCATGTAAAATATAACACCACCATAATTTAAAGCATTAATATTTCTAAAGCGAAACATGAATATTCTTCTTAAGTGGAATAAATGAAAACTATAAATAGCTTCACATCAGTTCAAGTCAGGGTTTTTTTCCCTGGTCAAATGAGTTAATGTTTGGTTAGTTGTTTTTTTTTTTTTCTAATTTATTGGTTTCAGAGAGAGAGAATGGAAGAGGGAGAGAAAGAGAAACATTTATTTGTTGTTCCACTTATTTATGGATTCATTGGTTGATTGATTCTTATATGTGCCCTAATTGGGGATCAAACCCACACCCTTAGCATATCCAGATGACATTCTAACCAACAGAGTTACGCAGCCAGGGCCAATATTTGGTTAGATTTTACCACCAAATACATTATCAAAAAAATAACAAAATATGTTTTTTTTTTTTTTGCATTTTTGGATTTCAGAATTACACATAGAGAATGTGGCTCTAAAAAATTATGTAGACGTTAGTATGATTGCATATATCACAGGGGCAATATCACATATTTCTAGAAAAGTACTTTGCACAACACTCAACAAAAACATTTCATGTTTTTTTGAAGAATTCTTCCTTGAGTGCGTACCACATGCCAAAACTATGCTCAGGAACTGTGTGGCATTAAAATATCTTACCATACATAGAATCTGCCCTCATGAATATTACATTCTCAAGAAGAACAAAGCATGAGAAAAATGTTAAAATGCAAGTCAGTGATTAGGCACAAAAGTTGGTGATGCAGGCAATACGGATATTAGAATTGGGAGTAATAAGTCTAAATGTGAAAATTGTAATTTAGTTTAACAGGAGCTGTCAATATCTTACAACTGTCAAAGTTGGCATAATGATTTATAGTCTGGAGAGGAAGTAGTGTGTAATTTTTTTTTTTAATCCTCACTTGAGGTCATTTTTCCATTTTTTGTTTGGATAGAGTGGGAGGGGGAGAGAGAGAGAGAGAGAGAGAGAGAGAGAAACATCGACGTGAAAGGGACACATCGAGTGGCTGCCACCTGCACGACCCAAACAGGGCCGGGGACAAACTGCAACCAAGGTACATGCCCTTAGAGGCAACCGAACCCTGGTCTCTCTGGACCGCGGGCCGACGCTCTAACCCCTGAGCCACACTGGCCAGGGCAGTAGTGTGTAATTTGGTAAGAGAATTCTATTAGTCACAAAGGTTATATGGAAAATCACTATAGCCCTGCGGGTGGCAGCCACTCGATGTGTCCCTTTCACGTCGATGTTTCTCTCTCTCTCTCTTTCTCTTCCTCTCTCTCCCTCCCACTCTATCTGAACAAAAAATGGAAAAATGTCCTCAGGCGAGGATAAAAAAAATAAAATAAAAAGAAAATCACTATAACTTTTGCTTTAGAAAAATGGATTTTTAGGCAGAATTTCATTCACACTGATCCCAGAAATGGACATACATAGAGATGACTCTATAGACTTAAAAATGAAGGAGTGTGAGATGGAGAATCAGCACCACACGACTACACAGAACTGCCTAGATGAGACAACCTAATTCTGTGCAAAGAGGAAATTATTTGTGAAAAAATGTTGGTGATTTTTTTTAATCTATTGATTTTAGAGAGGGAGGGAAGGGAGAGAGAGAGACTGAAAGAGAGAGACTGAGAGAGAAAAAGAAACATTGATTTGTTGTTCCACTTATTTATGCATTCATTGGTTGATTCTTGAATGGGCCCTGACCAGGGATCGAACCTTCAACCCTGGCATATCAGGATGATGCTTTAATCAACTGAACTACCGGGCCAGGGTGACAAAATGAAGTTTTAATTCAACTTTTTTTTTTTGGTCATTTGGGCCGACTCTGGAAGGAATGGTAGATTCTGGTAAAAGTTAGTATCTTCTTGAGACAAATCAAGAACAAATCAGAGAGGAATAAGACATTCACTCAGATCAAACATTATTTGTAAATCACTAAGCAATTTCAAGAGACAAGTGATCCCTGGTCAGTTTGGCTCACCAGTTAGAGCGTCAGCCCATGGACCGTTAAGGGCATGTACTTCGTTTGCTGTTTGTCCCCGGCGGGTCCTATAGGTGGCAACCACTCGATGTGTCTCTCTCACATCGATGTTTCACTCTCTCTCTCCCTCCTTCTTTCCCTCCCGCTCTATCTGAAGATAAATACAAAAATGTCCTCTGGTGAGGATTAAAAAAAAAGAGAGAGAGAGAGAGAGACAAGTGATCTAATAACTGGTTGTAATATATTAAATTTATTTTATGATAGAACTCATCTGACATCTCTTAAACCAAAATGTTAAATATTCTTCAGAAGAGATAAATATGATTGTATCTATTTTACAGATGAATACCTTGAACCTGGTGATATTGAATGGCTAAAGATCAATTAGATAATCAGTATATTATAAGTTTTAAATGCAAGAATCTTTTTGTTGTTGTTGTTAATCCTCACCCGAGGATATTTTTCCATTGATTTTGAGAGAGTGGAAGGGAGGAGGGGTGGGGGGGAGAGAGAGAGAAATATCGGTGTGAGAGAGACACATTGATAGATTACCTACTGCATACACCTGAACCAGGGATTGAATCCAAGACCCTTTGGTCCACGGGCTGATACTCTAACCACTGAGCAACACTGGCCAGGGCTAAATACAAAAATCTTAACTCCATCTTCACTGAATTAACCACTAACTACCAATAACCAAACCTAGACAAAGCAATTTGAAAATTCATTGACCTTTTCCCCTAATATATATAACTCCCTTAAGTAGTCAATATAGTGAGATTGATTTGTTCATAAAAACACTTCCTAAGCCTTACTTGTCAATTCTTTCAATCTCTGGAACTTAAAGAACTAGGAATAAGCAAATTATCAAACAAGAGGTAAAGTCCATTCTGTGCTAAAGTCAAATCCCCTACATGCTCTTAAAACAGTGATATTCCAGCATGGAATTTATAAACCAAATAATGATCACTTGTTTGAGATGATCCTCTTAAGGAGGCTGAATTTATTATCTGATATCAAGTGAATTGTGAAGTATTTTTAGAAGATTTTTTTTCTATCAATAAGGAAAAGGAAACATCTAGCTGTTTAAATGGGAAGAACAACCTGGCAAAGACTATTACTGGCAAAATGAAAGGAAGCCTATAAATGATATCAGATGACATCTTCTATGGGGTTATTTTAGTGGTGATATCATCTGACATCTTCTATAGGGTTATTTGGGGTGAGTGTGACATTTTCTTAATGAGAAGATTAGGAAGTTGCCCTAAAAGAGCCTTATATAATGTATAAGGCCAAGGAACATATGGATAAAGTGTTGCTGGAAAAGTGTAAATATGACTCTTGAAGTAGTAAATGAAGGTTAAACATTAACAGCTGGTGCAGGGGAAATGAAGAAGGGGAAAAAAGTAAGCTGTCTGTTTAAGACTGGTGTTTCACTAACCAGTAAGTCATCTTTATCTGTTTCCCATTTCAAGTCACCTGGCCAAAATATATTACATTTCAAAGTTTAAGGAAATAACTTTTAAAAGTTGCTTTCATTTAGTTAAGTTAACCAAAAAAAGACATTTTAGGATTGTAACTTTGAATTTTGACCTGCATAGATCTTTTTATTTTTTTCCTTTTTAAGATAGCAGTACTGTTTTAGCTATAAACCTATCACACTACTATTTTTAAGGACTCACAATTTATATTTTTATATATTAAATCTTGGGCCAGAAACACAATCTACCCTCTTTGCACACACACACACACCTCCTACTTCAAAACTATATCACAATTTTGCTTCCGAATTCTGTAGCTGAAAATCCATCCATTAGTTCAGGAATACCAAGTCTTCCATGCAACTTGAAAGTCAAGATATTACCAGCATCAAAATGGAAAGGGAACATATTTGCCAATGATACATCAGATAAGGGGTTAATATCCAAAATATATAAAGTACTCATACAACTCAACAAAAGGAAGACAAACAATCCAATTTTAAAAATGGGCAGAGGACCTGAACAGACACTTCGCCAAAGAGGACATACAAATGGCCAAGAGACAGATGAAAAAATGCTCAACGTCACTAATCATCAGAGAGATGCAAATTAAAATGACTATGAGGTATCACCTCACACCTGCCAGAATGGCTACCATCAATAAATCATCAAACAAGAGAGGGCAAGGATGTAGAGAAAAGGGGTACCCTAGTACACTGCTGGAGGGAATGCAGACTGGTGCAGCCACTATGGAAAACAGTATGGTGTTTCTTAGTGATCCCACTTCTAGGAATACATCCTAAGAATCCTGAAACACCAATCAGAAAGAATATATGCACCCCTATGTTCATAGCAGTACTATTTACAATAGCTAAGATCTGGAAACAGCCCAAGTGTCCATCAGTAGATGAGTGGATAAAAAAGCCATAGTACACAATGGAATAGTATGCAGCTATAAGAAAGAAAGATCTCTTACCCTTTGAGATGACATGGAGGGACCTGGAGAGTATTATGCTAGGCAAAATAAGCCAGACAGAGAAAGGCAAGTACCATATGATCTCATTTATTTGTGGAATATAATGAACAAAATAAGCTGTCGATCAAAACAGATGCAAGATATGGAAGTAGGGAACAGATTGACAAACCACAGAGGGAAGGAGGGTGGGGGAGCCAGACGGACGAGATAAACCAAAGAACTTACATGCATATATGCATAACCAATGGACACAGACAACAATGCAGTGAAGGGAGAGGGGTGGGGAGGGATGTCAATGGGGGAAAAAAGGAAGGACATCTGTAATAGTTTCAACAATAAAGATAAATTTTAAAAATCTTGTCATTAAACTGCTAATTTATTTCTAGAGTTTAAAAAAAAGCACTATGAAAGCACCAAATGTTAATCAGTCCTCATTCTCTGAAAAATATATGCAGTGGTATTTTTATAGCATACATCTTTCTATTTATTGTCTGGAAAGAAGTAGCATGTAATTTGGTAAATGAGTTCTACTAGTCATAAAAAGTTATACTGAAAATCCCTATAACTTTTACTCTACATACATGATTAATGTTAAAAGTTGCAGTAGCCCTGGCGGAATAGCTCAGCTGGTTAGAGTGTTGTCCCAATAGAGAATCAACCAATGAGTAATAAATAAGTGGAACAAGTCTAGCCTGGTACAACTAGCTTCTGTCTAGACCGTAAACTCTTCCTTTTCCGCAAAAGTACAGGTTTTAAGTTTAATATCCTTAGCTCCTGAAATAGTTATTTGTTAGCCAGAATGGCATCACTTCCAAATAACATTACCATAAAACAAATGATAGTCTTTCTTGAACTTTTGTTTGGAAATTAGTTCTTCCATAGACAAATCATTAAGAGAATAAAATGTCTCTTTATATTCCATCTATTTTAACATGTTTCGTTTATAATTACTGATGAATAATTTCCAAAATGGCATCAATCACTTTTGAAAATCAAAGCCCAAGAGTGCCAGCTTCCACCAGGAGGCCAAGCTCTCTGAGGCTGAGAATACATAGATGGAGGCACCGCCATTTAATCCCTTCATCGCCTCACTGTCTATACAGAACTCAAGAGTCTAAAATGACCATACATACGATAGATTCGGGGATTTTCCTTGAATGGTGTTCGGAGTTTTCAGATTACTCACTGGCATGATTTGGTCCTACACTTAAGTATGACAATAAATTTAATAATATTGCATAATTGCTTCAGTTCCAGCGGATTCACCAATGATTCATAGAACATCATATATTCGCAAGTAATAGGATTTCTATAGTTTGATAAAGGACATCACAAATAATATTTTTACAACTATATTGGAATTATTATTATTACTTTTTGTTTGTTACTATGTGATCTTCCAGAATGTAATAAGCAGAAATAGTCTTGTATAAACCTTTATTTCAATAAAATAATTTGAACCAAATCCTATAAATATGTCTTATAAAAGAGCTAGATCCTTAGGATCTTTAACAAGTGGCAGTGATAGGCGAGCTCTTTATAGATAGTCAAGAATTAGAATTTCTGCTTTACATGTTCCTTTTAAAATGGTCAGCAAACATGAAATTTTAGGACTTTCTACTTTCCAACCCCTTTCGCTGACATTCCATATTTCTGACTACAACACACACGCAAATCCATTTTAAAGAGGAGGTGCGGGAGGTGAAGGAGATGGCCTGAATCATGTCCCAGGATGCAAAAAACGCCACCCCTAAAATCTTATTCTTTTTGAAGTCGTCCACAGAGCGCCTCCTGCTGGTCCTGAGGGCCGCGGCTCGCGGCGGGTGTGGAGAGCGCGGAGAAGCGCGGCCTCCGGGAGCTGCAACACCCGCCCCGACGCTGCCCTCCTTCCGCGGGGCAGCAGGGCGCGCTCGGGCCGGCTCCGCGCGGAAGGCGGGAAAGCCTCAGCGGCCTCGGCGCCGGCCACCCAATTCCGGGAGCCAGCGCCTGCGCCAGCGCCAGACGACGGGCCAGGCGGCCCGCTCCCACCTGGAAGAGAGCAGGAGTCCTCCACGGCCGTCTGCGCCGCAGGTTCGCCGACAGACCTCCGCTCGGTCCCGGGCGAGGATGCAGGACCCAGCGGCCTGGGCGTGGCCTTAACTGCGCCCACCGACGTCAGGCGGGTCGCTCAGGCCCGCTCCGCGGGCTCGCCGCCGGTGTCGGCCGTTCGCAGTGGCCCCGCTCCCACCAGCTCGGCGACCGGCCGGGACCGCGCCGCGCCTTCCCCCCTGCGCGCTCGGTGAGGGCCGAGCTGAGGGGCGCTGCCCCGGCCCCCCAGCCCCGCGCGGCCACCTGCTTCCCGCGTGGGCCTCGAGCCCGAGCTGCCAGACCAGTCGCTATTCCCGTACGCATCTCGTCTCCTCTACTTCCCCACAACCTCCGCCCGAGCACGGCGGTCGTGTTCCATTTTGAATCCCCAAAGCGCTTATCAACGAGTGAACAACAGACGGAGCTCAGAGACGCGTTAACAGGAGAAACCAGCTCCTGGGCCCGTCTCCCGCCCGCACGTCCGCAGGGTGCCAGCGTTTCCCCCAGTCTGCAGCCTGGCCGGGGCTTCCGTCGCCGCCGGCCGCGCCGGGGCCGAAACCACCTGGCTTCGGGTGTCTGCACCTGCACAGAGGCCGTCGGGGAGGGCCGCCCGCTCGCTCCGGCGTCCGCTCGGGATCGAAGGCCGTCGGGGAGGGCCGCCCGCTCGCTCCGGCGTCCGCTCGGGGTCGAAGGCCGTCGAGGAGGGCCGCCGGCTCGCTCGCTCCAGCGGGAGGCCGTCGGTCCCAGACTCGGCAGCGGCTGGCGGGCGCGAGGTGTGCGCGCGGTTCTTCTCCGAGGCCTCGCTGCCAGCGGGGTCAGGGTGCCAGGCGGCGCTTGGTGAGCCAGGCTGGGAGGCTTACCGGGAGCACATTTGGGGGCTTGAGAGACTTTTCTAATGGAAGAGGGCGATGAGAAGAGGTCTCCTCGACCCAAACTAGGCCTCTCCCGTCCCTCACATCCCCGCCCAGCTCCCTTCACCCCGCCTAGGATCTCCTCTCTGCGTCCTTCCCCACCACCCCGCCCGGTTCTCCCCACCTCTCCCTCCCTCTCCCGTCTGTTCCCAAAGTCCCACTCCCTCTTCCTCTCTAACCTCCACCCTCTCTCTCCCCCGCCCTCCTCTCTCCCCCCTTTTCCCCTCTGGCCTGTGCCGTCCCCCCACACTCTGTATGTACTTGGATCTATTTGAACACTCACCACCTTATAACCTCATTGTTTCTTAGTTTATATGGAAATACACTGTCCCCGGACACGAGACTAATTTAATCTTTTTTATCTACAGTACTTAATACAGTTCCTGGTATACAAGGGCAGTGCATGAATATCAAAGAAAAAAAACAAAACAAAAAACTCTTGAAAGGAAAGGAAATGGATCTCGCAGTTTTACACCGTTGGTCAAGTCCAAGGGCCTCGTTCGCCATCGGTGAAACGGGAGAGTTCTGCATTGGTTATGTGACAAGACCATCCGCTCTTTTACTCTTACCCGGTACTGCCCAAGCTCTAGAGATTCAAAGACAGGGCTGGAGCTGCCTGTTCTAAAGGGTGCAGGGGATCGTGAGAGGCTGGGGGCAAGGGGCCAGGCTTGTAAATGCCCCACACCGGAGCAGGACACGCTCCCAGGGGGACCAGTGTCCAGAGCCCCACCGGAGCCCCGTGGCTCCAACGCTGTGGCCCGTAAGCTGAAAGCTGGCGCTGGCTCTTGCTTCTGCCCAGTTCCTGGGAGATGTTGCACCAGGAACCGGGGAAGGGCGCACCTCCAAGTTACCCAAACCGTTCTGCTGCCCCCACAGAGGAGGCCTTGGCTTTCCATCGACGTGTCAATTTGTTCTTTGGAGCAAGGCCGGAGAGCGGAGGCTCCTGGTGTCCCTTGGGAACCTTTATTATTCTCCCAGGGACATAATACAGAGGGCCACGTCTGAGCCCTGCGCGTCGACTGCGTGGCTTCTTTCTGCTCTGTTAGTGTGTTAACCTTATATGCTCTATAGAAGTTATATAAATATAGTATATATAATAAATATATTTTTTCACTGATTACCTAGACTTGCATAAACATAAATATATTCGCCGTGGGCACAAGTAGAGAGTCTTCAGGAAAAAAGAGATTGCCAAGATGGCAATTTGGGGATCTTGGGGACACAATTTCACTCTTGCTCTCAACTTGTTAAGTGGCTATGAGCAAGTCAGGAAGTCCCACATTCCGTTCCTTGTTCCTTTATCATTCACTAAATAAAGTTTTTGGGTAAGCTGTATAAATCCTATGGTTTTCCCTTTCCAACTCAGAGACTGTCCCCCACAGAGGCTTTTTTAAAACTTCCGCTAGCTTTTCAATTAGTTGCTTTTGCTTTTCTTCTTTTTAACCCTTTTCATCTCTGTTACATTCAGAGGAGAGGTGAGAAACTTTAAAATTTAAAGTAAAGAGAAAGCAGTCAGAGAAGTCTGAAAAAACGGAGAAAGTGGAAAGGTCAATTAATGTACTTTTTTTTTAAGTATCCAATTTCCCCAGTGAAAATAAAACCAAACAGAGCCCTTTAGAGCCCAACCTCTGGTTCAGGTTTACAAGGAGCGATGAAGTTCAAGTTTGTACAGGTGAGGGTATGTATTGGCTTGGTAGGTCCCAATCACTTTATCTCATCACTCTAGGCTGCCAAAAGGAATACTCTGGGTCTTAATTACTTGTTCCATCAGGTGTGTCTAAAAGCTGTTGTGTCTTATTGTTCCTAGAGTGAGTGGCAGAACCTGGCCATAAGTAAAATGGAGAAGAAAGGACCGGGTGGGGAAGGAAAAAAAAAAAAAAAGGTTTAAGGGATCTCCAGCAACATGCCATCTTAACTCAAAGCCCTGCCTTTCCTTGAGCTTCTTAGGTTTACACACAATATAGCCAAGAGTTAAAAACTCTCTTCCTGAGTTCACTTCTTCATGAACCAACAGTGTGTATCTGTAATGAGCTAGGCACTAGGATTTAGGTACTAAGGATGCAATATTGAAAAAACTTTGGGGTCCAGTTTACAGACTAGTGAGAGAGATGGGTAGTATGAAAAGTGTTGTTACATAGCAATATTTGGGTGTCATGGGAGCACTAAGAAGAAAGAGTCAAGATCAAGAAAAAGAAACTCTCCAGAGGAGTGCCACTTCCGCTGAGCTTTAAGGAAAAAGTTGAAAGGGGGCAGTTGGATGAGGGGGTTGGGGACATGAGTGGGCATCCGAAGGACATGCCTGAGGGCCCAAACCTAGAGATAGCTTCCTTTAGAAAAGTTCAAGTAACCCTTTAAAGCAGAAACAAATGGTACAAATGAAAAATAAAGGAATAGAGCTAAAGAAGCAGCAAGAGGCTATATCTTGAAGAGCCTTTTGTACTGAATTTGAACTTTATCCTGAAAACTATGGGAAGCTCTTGAAACATTTTAAGTGGGAAATACATGATACAATTTGCTTTTTAGAAAGATCTTTTTACAGTAATGTTGGAGACACATCGGAGGGTTAGATAGATAGTAGGAAAACCAGTTAGGAGACTATTACAGTAATGACTGATAAAAGAGATGAGAGTCTGAATTTATGTAACAATAGTGGCTGTAGTAATAATATTGAGGGAGGATACGGAGAGAGGGAGGGACTGATACAAGAGATAATAAGAAAGGAGACTTGAGAGAATATGGTGACTATGACAGATGAGTGAGAATAAGGAGCTGAGGAAGATTCCCAGGCTTCTAGCTTAAGTATCTGGACATTTGATGATGGCACTTGCCGAGAGAGATAAGCCAGGATTGGGACAGAAAGTTGATGTGTTCAGTTTGGGACATGTTGAGTTTAGTGTATCTGTGAGACATCCAGGTGGAGATGTCAGATGAATGGATATCTGGGTCTGAAGTTTAGCAGTGATCTGAGCTGAAGGAAAAGATTTAGAAATCACCAGCATAAAAATAGTAGTTGAAGCCCTCTGTTTGGTGAATCACTCAAGGAGAGGGTTTAGTTAAAGAAAAAAAAATTTAGGGAACATAGAGGAAGAGAATAGCTTTGAAGGATATTAAGAAGGAATGGTCAGAAAGGCAGAAGGGAAACAAGTCTAAGCACCATTTGGGGATACCTGTAATCTTCTAGTCAATGGTCTGGGTCTCTATATACATTATTTCATTGAATCCTTAGAGCAACCGTGGAAGACATATGTTTTCAAATAGAAAAACAAATTCTAATAAGTAACTTAACTAGAGTATGTTCAGCTCTGGAGTCAGGTTAAACCTAGATTGAAATCCCACCTCTCCTTGAGTCTCAATTTCCTCATCCACAAAATAGGACTAAATAGAACCTACCTCTGAGAATTGGTGTAAAGATTAGATGAGGTAATATATATAAAATGCCTGACACAGTGAGCACTCAATACCTGATATTTATTACCTTATTAATAACCATACCCACATATCACTATGTTAACTTGAGTGGTTACTGTCTGTTCTTTAGCTCTTGGACCCAAACATGGACCCCACATTCTCTCTCCTGAGGTCCTTAGTATATAGTTGAGACCTGTGCCAGGCTAAAGTATTATGATAAGTTTTTACTGTACACTTGGGTATAGCCACATAGGAATGAACCCAAAGAGCAACATAAAGCTAGGTAATCTGAAAGTGTATTACTTTATTTTAGTATCCCTTACTGGGGTACCACCTTCCTGCCTAGAACCTGGAGATGCCATCTTTCTAATATCATGAGGGAGCATCCTCAGTCTATATATTTTAAAGTCCAGCAAAGGTGTGGTCCCACAGGGATTTAGGAGTTCTCGCTCAAATTTAAGACTCATCTTCCAAGATCCTGTTAATCCCTCTGAGGAACTGCCCTTTTCCAGATTATTGATACAGAGGATACCCACTATCTTCAGAGACAGTAATGTCTACCTTTAGAAGTGTGGTTTAC
This sequence comes from Tadarida brasiliensis, assembly GCA_030848825.1. Taxonomy (NCBI): domain Eukaryota; kingdom Metazoa; phylum Chordata; class Mammalia; order Chiroptera; family Molossidae; genus Tadarida; species Tadarida brasiliensis. Next base: position 39,815,648 of record CM061272.1, on the reverse strand, counting down.
ACTATGGCCTCAACAGCAGAGCCTTATTAGAAGACAACAAAATAAGCCCAACATTCATGTAGGGGTTATACACTTTTCATTATTCCTAGAGAAAGGTGAATTCTTGTATGAACTCTTAATCTTTAATGACCTTTAGGTCTTCTACTCAAAAGTCACATTGGAAAGTGAGTTTGGATAAAGCCAGAAACTGACTGTAGTCCAAGTACAATAAGACATAGAAAAAGGGACCTACCAGACTGAAAATAAGAGAAAAAATTTTGTCAGTATAATTGAGGAAAAAACCCCACAAATTCATGTTTCCGAAATTAAAAGATGTACTAGATATAGAAATGAATAAATTATTGGTTAGTGTTCATTCATGTGTTTTTAATCCTGTAATATGGTTAGGTTATTTCAAAGTATAGAGACTTTTGATCATGGCTTTAGTACAATTCATAATGGCAGTTCTTTCATTTGTTTCTTCACACTTGTTTCAAGGAATGTAGAAACATATTCTGCCCTAGGGCTCCAGATTGTTTACCTCTAAGGTGAGGATCCTATGCAGAATTTTTGAGGGCTAGGCACACAGCTTCAGAAAGCAATAGACTCCAAGTCTGTGGCCCAGTTTGCCCATTCTAAAAGCCATCCTCATTAATCATTTCATGGTAACAGTTAACTGTGAAACATAGAAAAGCTGAAGTGTATTTCACTGACCCACAACACCCGTTTTTCATGGGAAATTATCCTCTTTTGGTTAAGAATTTTAATGGAATCTGTCAGGAAGAAAATGGATCTTCCCACCTCCCAAAAAGAGGAGAGTTATGGTCAGGGCAGTATGGGAAATGTTGGGTTGTACTTTGTTAATCAGGCCTCTTTACTACCATACTTCTCAGGCACATTAATTGGTAACATGTATTGTGAAGTTTCAGATGTATTTGACTATAAAATCCTTTTTGTCTCAGAGTCTAAAAAGACTTTTGTCATGGATTATGCTTTTTGCCATTACTATCTGATCAGTACTGGGCTAGCATACTTCCACTGGAAAAAGATATTTCAATGCTGTCTCATCACTGAAATCACATTTACCTCCTCCAATGAGTCTTCCTCCCTCACTGACAAGGGAAACTTCTACATGTTATCATAGAAGCCAACACATACCCTGGATAATGTTTTTTTAAGTTTTTATTCATTTTTTAAAATTTGTCTCTCATGCTAGATTAATACAGGGCCTAACTCATGCTGATACTCAAAAATATTTTTTGAATGGCTATCAAATGAATCAGAAGTATTAGAAAAAATATAAATTAAATCACAGGAATTTCTTGGTTGCAGATATGCTTTAGGGTTCCTCATAGGACCTCAGGTTACAGAAAGATAAAAAGGACACCCCCCCCCCCACTGACACACCCACTAGGCAGACACCTATTCCATATCCTTTTGTCCAGGCAACCTTAATCATTACCAAGAGCTCCTGTGAGTGGAACCATAGCTGTATAATTCCATTGGATTGTTTCCATAAGGTTTTAGCTCAAGAGAGAAAACATGACTAGGGAAAAGGAATCCTTAATTACATCTTAAAAAATATGATCAAAAGCAACATTTAAGAAAAGTGTTTCCAGGGAAGAGCTGAGGATGACACCCGGTATATAATAATTCATTTTTCCAAACCCCAGAGCATGTGATCAAAGCTGATATACATTATCTCAGGCTTGGTACCAGTGTGACTAATTTTTTTCTTACTTTTTTTGAAGTTATTATTTGGATGAATAAGTAGATGAGGAAAAGCCAAACCTGGGCCAGCCAGGTGTAGACTGTAAGAGTCCTGCTGCCTGATCTATAATAATCTCCCTCCTTTTTTTAAAATGAAGAAGCTGTGGCCTTTGGCAGCTTGAGACACTATCGTGCAATTCAGACCCTTTTAAATCAAGATAGGAATATAGCATGTTAGAACTTGCAAGAGGAGGACAATGGAACCTCCTCATTAAATGTGGAGGAGGTTGTAAACAGATTAGTTATTAGGCAAATCGGTGTGATAAGTACTCTTGACAACCTGTGTGCTCAACGCTGGGATGGTTCAGTTAATCTGGACTAAGGATTTAAAAGATTCATACCTAGTAAGGCTTTAGCTCTAACCAGTTAATCCTCCTTCCTACCATACCACCAGAACAGGAAATAAAACTATGAAGTTTCTAATTCCTTCTCCCTCCTCCCATAAGGTGTACTAACATGGATACATTGGTAATTGTTGGCAGATCTCCCAAGAAGACTGAAAATTTGCTAAATTTACTGGCCTATTTGAATGAGAGATGAAAACTTGCTAGTCTAGAATCTAAATAGAGAATAAGCAATGTATTTTTCTGAAGATCTGATGGTGTGCGACAACATTCCCTAACAATTCTAAACATTTTACAAAGTTCAACTCAAACATCTTACCTCTTTATATAAGAATAATTCTTACCCTCTCCCAAGTTTTTATCTTAAGAGGGCAGAGGGCAGGACTGGGACCAATCACTGGATTGGTGCAACAAGGTGGAATTTTGATTCAACATTAAGACTTTTTTAACATTCAGGGTTTTCTAACAATGGAACCTGAGGCTTTACAAAATAGTGAGTGCTCTTCCTGTTAGTAATACTATATAAGTGATGGACACAGACATAGTTAAAGTTCTTTCCAATCCAAAGACATTGCTATTCTTGAAACATAATGAAGATTGTAACTTTGAAATATGCTAGCTGTCCTGCCTAGCAAACCAGTATTCCATCAGCTCTGGTTTTCACCTTCTCTGATAAGTAATATTTCCTTCTTCATTGGTTCTGAGAAACTGAGAAGGAAGTGTGGTTAAAAAAAAATAAAACACCTTCTGAGCAACCAAAACATCTTGAACTACACCGTCACTGTTGCATATTTTACAAAATAAAAAAGCTGCTCTCTGTTTCCAAAAGGAAGAACCATGTTGGAATAAATACTCTTTGGTCACCAAACTGTGAGGTCCCCATAATGCAAAGAAAGTTGAATGGGAATCATCATATTACTCTACAAAATCATTTTTCAAATGCTATTTAATAATAGTCTTTTAAGAAAGGCCTAAAAAATGAATTTTTAATCTGATGGGGTTTAAATCTGTTACTTGTGTAATAGCATATATTATTTCTAAGATCCAAGAATAAAATTTTTAAAATATCTTTAAATTGGCTCCTGATTATTTTAGACAAAAGTTAAATTCTTCTAGTCTTTAAATCCTATACTAATGGATCTGACTTGACTCGATCAACTGCACTTTAACTTTTTTATTTTATATTATTTTATTATTTTTTTAATCCTCAACCGAGGATATTTTTCCATTGATTTTCAGATAGAGAGGAAGGGATGGAGAGAGAGAGAGAGAGAGAGAGAGAGAGAGAGAGAGAGAGAGAGAGAGAGAAACATCGATGTGCAAGAGACACATCGACTGGTTGCCTCCCACAATACCCCAACCAGGGCCAAGGATCAAATTGCAACTGTGGTACGTACCCTTGACTGGAATCGAACCCGAGACTCTTTGGTCTTCCGGCCAATGCTCTAATTGCTGAGCCAAACCAGCCAGGGCTAACTTTTATTTTTTAACATTTTTTGGACACCTATTGTATGCCTGCCATTGTGCTAGAATAGAGGCTTTTACATAATTTGTATTTGGATAAATAGTTTACACAGTGAGTTAGCAGAGGAGTTTAAATTATTAGTTTATAGAAAGGCTTCAAAGAATTTGTAAAGCTAAATAGTGCATGTAGTAGTAATTATAATAATGATAAATATGTAGGGTCCATATTGCAATTTATATCTTCCAAAATGCTTTCATGTAAATTCCTTTACTTTATTCTTTTTCCCTCTGCTTCACTGTTTTCTGATTTTATAATAATAGCTTTATTGAGATATAATTCATATACTATAACCGTTACTGATTTTTAACCTTATTTAAATAGTAAGATAGAAACTTGATGCTAAAAAAAAACACAGAAAGAAGCCTTAACTTTAAAACAAACAAACAACTCTTAAGGAGTCCATGTTTCACTAATATTTAAATTTAACTATGTTTTTGAGAGAGATCAAAAAGAAGAAAATATTTTGAGGCAAAGTTAGAGAGAAAGACAAGAGAAGGCACCTGAAAAATAATATAAGAAAAGAAAAGTTGCCCGGCCAGTGTGGTTCAGTGGTTGTGCATCGACCCATGCACCAAGAGGTCGCCGGTTTGATTCCTGGTCAGGGCACATGCCCAGGTTGTGGGCCTGATCCCCAGTGTGGGGCATGCAGGAGGCGGCCAGTCGATGTTCTCTCTCATTGATGTTTCTATCTCTCCCTCTTTCTCCCTTCCTCTCTCTCTAAAAATCAATAAAGAAAAAAAGTTTAAAAAGAAAAGAAAGGTTAATAAAATACAGTGTTCTATATCAAGGAGGTTCAAGGGGACAAGGGAGTGTGAAGCCTGGAAACTAAATTTGGTTTGGTCAATATCAAGAGGGCTGATCAGGACTTTTGAGAGAGAATGGGAAGGATTAAGAGGCTAGCCAAGTTAATTTGGAAATAAGCCAGGTTCACAATGTATAATAAACTAAAGAACTGTCTAAGAGGATAGGTAATTCAAGAAGGTGGGCAAAGAAGGCTTGCTGCACAAGGAGCAAAGATAAATAAAAATAGACTGATGTCTGAAGTTTAACTCAAGTGAAAAAAATAACTTGCATATATTCTTGTGATATAAAACAAAAAGTGGCAGATAGCCTATTAATCAAAGATTCATGCTGTGTTTCTGCATTCTATGTTTTGATTCTAGTCTAAAGTGGATGATGCACCAGGAAAACAATACTGAAGAAATGTTATTTCAACGTGTACTAAATTATCTTGTTTTTTTTGGGGGGGGTGGGTTAATCCTTACCCGAGGATATTTTTCCATTGAGTTTTAGAACTAGTGGAAGGGAGGGAAGGAGAGAGAGAGAGAAACATCAATGTGAGAGAGACACATCGATTGGTTGCCTCCCACATGCTCCCCGACCAGGGCTGAGGATCAAACCTGCAACCCAGGTACTTGACCAGGAATTGAACCCTCGACCCGTCAGTGCACAGGCTGACACACTAACCCCTGAGCCAAACTGGCAAGGGCCTAAATGATCAATTTTTAAAAGCCAAACCTAATAACAGGATCCAGTTCGAACAACACGTTTTAGAAATCACATGCAGAAAAGAAATAACGTATTGTATTTGAACTGAAAATATGATCTTTTAAATTTTACCAACTGTTCCAAATATAAATGTAGGTAGAATTAGTGTAATAATGAGCAGATTATTTGGTATTCATTTTAAATGTTACAAAACTTAAAAATACCCACTGGATTTTTCACTTCAGAATTTATTTCCCTTAGTGTTCTTTATAAAATGAAATTGCTATTTTCACTCAAAGTGAATTTAACTCACAATATGAATTAATTCATGCCACTTTACCATAGTTAGAGCATAATTAATTAATTTTTTATTTTATTTTAAAATAAAAATATAAGCCCGGCCAGTGTGGCTCAGTGGTTGAGCGTCAACCCATGCACCACGGTTACCGGTTCATTTCCCGGTCAGGGCACATGCCCAGGTTGTGGGCCAAATCCCTAGCAGGGGACATGCAGGAGGTGACCAGTTGATGTTCTCTCTCATCGATGTTTCTATCTCTCTCTCCTTCTCCCTTCCTCTCTGTCTCTCTCTCTAAAATCAATAAAGAAAAAAATATAAAAAAATAAAAATTTTACTGTATTTTAATTTTTTATTTTATATTATTATTTTTAAATAATAGCATTATTATTATTATTACTACTAAATGTAATGGAAATTTTTCAAGCTGCCTTTTTCACCAGTTTGTGCTGCCAATACAACATATTTTCACTTTTTAAAAAATATGTTTTTATTGATTTTTTTAGAGAGGAAGGGAGTGAGAGAGAGAAACATCCATGTGAGAGAGAAACATAATAGGCTGCCTCCTGCATGCCCCCTACTGGGGATCGAGTCCAAAACTGGGCATGTGCCCTGACTGGGAATTGAACCGGGACCTCATAGTCCATGGGGCCATGCTCAGTTCACTGAGTCACACTGGCTATACACAATATATTTTCTTTTCTTTTTTTTTGCTTTTATTACTCAAAAAAGCTTCATTTTTTTATTTAGCTTTCTGACTCTGGGCTTGTGCCTTCAATACTTTCACAACGATTTTCTGCTCCTCAATAAGGAAAGCACGCTTGATCCTGTCACGGACACATTTGGCACACATGGATCCACCATAGGCCCTGCTGACGTGTTTTTTCGTTTTAGACAACCTCATTAGAACTTTAGGCCTCACGGCACGAACTCCACGAAGTCGGCCTGGGCATGGGCACACGCCACATGCAGACTTTGGTGCTTTCCCAACCTTCTTGGTATAAAGGTAAACAATTCTATTACCAGGGGTTCGGGACAGCCTAGTTTTGTTAGAGGCTGTATTGTAGGACAGCCTCCGACGGTATGTCAAACGCTGCACCATTGTGAGTGCCTGAAGTCCCCGTCCCCGGAAAAGCCACAATATATTTTCACTTTTCAACCAAATTACTCCTTTTTTTTTTATCCTCACCCGAGGACATTTTTCCATTTTTTGTTCAGATAGAGTGGGAGGGAGAGAGAGAGAGAGAAACATCTACGTGAAAGGGACACATCGAGTGGCTGCCTCCCGCACGACCAATCAGGGCCAGGGACAAATTGCAACCGAGGTATGTGCCCCTAGCAGGAACCGAACCCCGGTCTCTCTGGACCGCAGGCCAATGCTCTAACCGCTGAGCCAAACCGGCCAGGGCAAGCAAATTACTCTTTTTATGTCATTTATTTCAAATGATCAGTCATGCTACTTTTGTCATACCTGGTTGAATCAGTGTACATGTAGGTGAATTTAACCATAATTGAGATTCCACAAATCACCAAAATTCTGGTCATTAATTAATATTTTAAAATTAGCCCAGCCAGTGTGGCTCAGTGGATTGAGAGTCCTCCCATGGACTGAGAGGTCCTGGTTAGATTCTTAGTCAGGACACATGCTGGGGTTTCAGGCTGGATCCCCAATGGGGGGGCGTATAAGGGGCAGCCAATTGGTGTTTCTCTCTCACATCTATGTTTCTATCTCTCTCTCCCTTCCTCTCTCTCTAAAAAAAAATCAATAAAAATATTTTTTGTCTTGGCCAGTTAAGCTCAGTGGTTAGAGCGTCAGCCCATGGACCAAAGAGTCTCGGGTTCGATTCCAACCACGGGCATGTACCTCAGTTGCAGTTCATTCCCAGCCCTGGTCAGGGTCATGCGGAAGGCAACAGGTCGATGTGCCTTTCTCACATCAATGTTTCTCTCTCTCTCTCTCTCCCCCTCCCTCCCACTCTATCTGAAGATAAATGGAAAAAATATATATATATTTAAATTAGTTTACCTTATTAGTATTTTAAACATTATGTACATTATGTACTTTAGTAAAAGGAGAAATTACAAACTCTGCTCATTCAGATACTTTGAAATTTTTAAGATATCTAAATATGTAAGAAAATAAACCAACATTTAACCTTTTTTGAATTACAGATGTTTCTGAAAATTTGATGAAAGCTATAGCTTCCTCTTCCCAGAAAAAAATACACATGTGTATATGCACATGAAATTTTGTTTACAGTTTCACAGAGTTTATGGACTTTTTGAGGTCTGCCTGTGGACCCACTAGGAGTCCATGAACTCTGGGTTAAGAACCTCTGCAATAAAACCACGTTTTGCTTTGGCAAGATGGAAAACCTACCATTAGAAAGTATGACTGTTTAAGCTTTCATTCTTTAGGGGCATGTATCTAAAAGGAATGATTTTTTTTTTAAATCTCCCCTAAAAAACATTGGCTCAGTTATCCCTCCTGTTTAGCCTTAAAATGAGGACCAATTTCCTTTGGGTCAAACCCCAAACTCTTAGTGTCTTGACTTTCTAAATGCTTGACAACTATAGACACTTTAATGAAATCCAAATGGGTGAAATTCAACACTTCATTCTGATGCTCTTTACAGATGTTCTTAATAAGTACACCGAAGAAGTCCTTAGAAGCCTAGCTTCACACATCAGCCAGGGGAAGAAAGAATTCATTGGAAAATGAAGATAATAAGTAATTCTGGAGAATTCCTGTACCAGTCAATATCGAACACTTACAACATAAACCTATAATCAGCTTTGTAGGGAAGTATACAGTGCACAGGGGTAAAGTTTGCTGATCGACTCCTGGGTAGCAATAGTATCAGACAATGCTACATCCTGATGTGAAATATTTAAATTCTGCCCAGAATAAGTTTCCCCATAAGAGCTTTATTTATATGTGACTATTTTTTTTTAATGAATACAGGGAAAAGAAGCTGAAACAATTACCTTTGGCTATTGTGATACTAAAACAATTATTTTAATAGGCAGAAATGAAGACAATTAGTTGAATCGAGACTTTATGAATGCTAGAATTGTATAAGTAGAATGGATGTCATAACACCATCTAGGTAGATTAGGTCACTATAATTATTCTGTTCTTCTGCTCCCTGTACTTGCCAACAGTGGATAAAAACTCACCTGAAATCTGTCTTCAAAGCTCTGAAGAGAATAGTTGCAGTCTGGGAAATTATTTCCTTGAACATTCTTTGAGACCATCTGGAGAGAAGTGTTTGCACACTGAGATGGACACAAAAGCTTATATTAAACATTTTTACCAATGAATTTACAACTTTGAATGTGAAAAAAAATACTCAATTTGTCTGAGAAGATATTAGAGTTATAGGCCCTTTTCTTACAATTTTCAAAAGCTTTACAGGAGTGTATGGAAGTGAGGCACACTGACCTGAAAGGTAAGATCAGAAAGAAAGGTACTCAAGATTTTGCACTAGATTAGTCATTGTTAGGAATTCTGATCCAGACCTTTCACTCTTATTTCCTACAGAGCCTCGGGCAATTTACCTCATCCCACTACTACTTCCCCATTCATCTCTTTCTTTATCCATGAAATGAAGATAATGCTGACCTACCTAATGAGAAAGTTACGTAAATTTAGTGTCATGTTAAAAATATTCTGATAATTTAAAGCTAATTTAGTTAAGTTTTAGTGTTTGATAAATGTGTACCTTTTGCCTTACATCTTAAATTAGAGATGGCTACAAAACAACTAAGACACTGTCAATGTTTGTGCCTAACACCATCAACAATTAGAATAACATTAAGCTAGGGCGTGACCAGGGGAAAACAGACTTTTGTGGAAAGGCAGGGAAGGAAGGAAAGTTTCTAAAATTGGCTTGCACCTTGAGAAAATCACTTAATTTTTCTGCACCTCAATTTTCTCATCCTCAGATGGAATGAAGTCCCCTACGTGGTCCTTATTAATATCTGTTTTTTGTTTGTTTGTTTTTTGCCTCTTTCTGGTAGAATGTAAGCTCCAGAGTTGTAGAGACCTTGTCTCTTTGACACAACAATGTGTCTCTAGCATCACAGAGTAGCTTCCCATTAAACATTCAGTAGTAGAATGTTCCTAAAGTCCATTTCAGCTCTAAAATCATTCTTTAAAAAAAAAAAAGTTTATTATAAAAAGTTTCAAGCATGTGGAAAGTATGGAGACATATAATAAATACCCCTACATGCATCACTGAGTTTTGTCAAGGCTTAACAATTTCTGTATTTGTTTCATATTTTTAAAAAGAAATAAAATGTCATAAATACAGTTGATGTCCCCCTCAATGTGCACCAGTCCCTAATTTCCTTCCTCTTTCTCCCCAAATGTAATTATGATCCAGAATTTGATGTTTATTATTTTTAAGAACTCTTTATACTTTTACTATATTTATACAAATTATATATTATGTCTTCAAAATTTACATGAATTATATATACTTATCATTCTGCAACCTGCCTTTTTTTCACACACTATGTGCTTGAGATTAATCTATGCTGATACATGTACTGCTAATCTATTTTAACTACTATATGGTATTCCATTATGTGAATATCCATAATTTATTTATCTATTCTCCTGTTAGTGGATATTTATGTTCTTTTTAGTTGTTTTCTACTATGAACAATATTTCAGACAGTATTCTTGCCCATATCTGTTTCTACAGATGTGCGTGGGTTTCTCTAGTGGAATTGCTGGGTTGAAGGGATATATATCTTCAACTTCACTTGTCTAGGCCACAATAACTGACCCTTTGCCTATATTTCTATGGAGATAGTTGGTCAAGTTATTGCCTTTTTTCTTTTGACTTGGGTAGAAAATGAGGTGTTAATCAAGTTCACAAGAACATCATCTTTCCCTTTCTAATCTTTTCCATCTCTAAACAAATAACAAGTGGGCAGAATTCTTATAGAAATCATGAAGATTTACATAAAATAAGGAGCTTTCACATGGATCTAGATCAGAACTACTTAAAATCATGGCCATGTCCTGTCATCACATTGTGATATTTATAACACAGCACTGTCACTCTGTAATGTTGCAAAACACAGTGCCGCATGGCAAATGTTGCAGAGACCTGTGAATAAGTTCCTCTGAGAGTTTATGACTATGACCCAGTTCACAAGTGAAATGATTCTTAGGATAGGGAAGCACTAATTTTTTAGACCATGGCAAAATAATGATAAATGTTAAATTCTGGCCAATAGTACCAGTGGAACTACTGTTTTAATGCTATCCTTAAATAGGCAAAATATCTATTAGTTTAACTTGATGTTCCAAATTCTGGATCTTGTGCAATTCATTTAGCTTGAATTTCAAATGATCTATTTGGAAAGGTAGGCTATGGGAAAGGTTTCTCAGACTCTCCAATTAAATAGCTACTATACTTCAACAATTATTTCCTCATTCAGTAAATATTAAAATATAATAAAAGATACGATAGTATTTGCATTATGCACTTAATGAAGTTTCTTTTTCCTAGACTAATTTTCTTGTTTAGATAAAAGATGTAGGGCATGAACAGTACAGTTTCACTGGGAAGTTTACCGTGGTAAAAAGACAGGAGCTATTACATTCTATCTTGTCAATGATCCATAGATAATGGGTCACCAGGGGATTTAAGAACTGTATCTTTCAGTTCTTGCCAGGGAGGTATATCAGTGTGCATTGATGTGAATCATAATATGACACACCTTGAAGAATCTTCAAAACCCTCAGGCACTCCCTGAGCTGCCATCATGAAGGTAGGGAACGAAAGGTTGTCAGTTAAAGAGATGGCATTTTGTACATAATTTCAGTAACAGAATGACTTTTTAATTTCTTCATGTTTAATTCTTTTTAATGTCTTTAAAATGGAAATTTATTTTTCCTTTCAAATTTTTAATTGTTTTAAAACTAAAGAGTGGATCAAGAAAATAAAGTATTACATGAATAGAACAACTTGATAATTGCCCGAATTTTACCTCATGCAAATGTTTTGATTTCATTAAAATTCATTTATTAGTTACTGCAATGTTACTATTAATTACAATGTATGTATTTTTCCTTCATGTTTAATTCTAATGAAAATAATGAATCCTCAAGTTTAAGATCCGTAGAGCTTTTTTTTTTTTTTTTCATTACCTTAGGGGAAGATCTATTTACACTGATATGAAAAAGTAGAAATAGACCCTATATATATTGTTTTATTGTTAAGTGTGTGTATGGGAGGGGGAGCAAGTTGCAAAATAGTATTATAGTATGATCCTATTTTTGTGTGCATGTTTTTAAGTGTACACTTACATTTGCATATTCACAGCAAAATGTCTAGAAATATATACCCAAAATATTAATAGTGGCTACCTATGGGAAATGAGGTTAAGAGGATCATTAGTGGGCAGGGGAGAAATAAGAGACTTTTACTTTATACACTTTTATATTGTTTGAATTTTTTACAATCAGCATGATTGTTATCATCTGAAAAATAATAAAGAAGTATGTTTACTTTTCAGTTTACAAACATTACTTTTAATCAACAGTTTTCTAATCTAAAATTTCAATAGTTTTAGGAAAACAGATGATATGACGGTATACAAGTAGAGATTAATTTGTAAACCCACATTTATTTTTACTTAGTTAAAAGTTTTTATGGGAGGGAAGTGATATGATATCCTGGTATTTTTCTAGCCTTTATATAGTCAACAATACTTATCTAACAGTGTTTTATGCTTACCTCAATGAGAACCAAAAATCATACAAGCTAGAGAAGACCTTATTATATAGTGCAAATTCTCATTTTACAGATATAAAACTGAGTCCCAGGTTGGTTAAATGTCTTGTCTGTAAACAATTTCAGAACTTAAAAAAAATTAAATTCATCTTCTGGCTTCTTGTCCATGGCTCTTTCTTCACAAACTTCTGCTCTGAAATTTTAGTGTGATAATAATATAAATAATAAAAAACATTTTCATTTAGCTCTGATCTTAAAATAAGCATATACCGACACCTCAATACATAAAGCATTACTCATAGCAAATCGATGTTCTTCATACAGAAGTTGAAGTAACAAATCACTTGGTGATGATATTTCAATATATAAATGGAAAAGAAAATTATTTTTACCTCCCTGTGATTTTCTCATCTTAATCAATTATTACATTCTCTTTCTTCTTCTGCCTCTTTAAATTACTGAGTGGATTAAGATAACAAAGAAAATTTTAAAAATATCAAAGCCAAAGGTGTTTATTATTGTGGAAAGGAAAAATGGAATTTGGGGACAGCAACAATAGAAAAAAAACTAGATGGAGAGACCAGAGAAGAGTAGTAAGAACCAAGGCAAAGGAAAATCTGACAACTTCAAGGACAGTGGGGTAAATAAGTAAAGAAAAGTGGGTTGAGATTTGTTTTATTTTTATTACGGCAGGCATATAGTGAGTGGCTGATGGATAAGATAAAGGTTATGATGGTGTCAAAGGCTAATGTAGAAGTTCTCAGCCTCTACTACACATAAGAACTAGCTGAAGTGTTTGTTTAAAACACAGAGTTCTGTGTCTGTATCACCAGAAATTCCAATTCACCCACTGGATTAGGGAGGACCAGAAATAAGTACTCTGGATTGGATAATTCTAATGATTACACCCGGAGGAACACTGAGCTAGACTTATTGAAGCTCTTAAAAGGGAGAAAAAGAATCAGAACACAGATTCTTCTCTTCTAAAGAAGAGAAGATAGGAAAAGGAGATTTGAATAGAAATCAAGGAAGAAAGAAAAGGAAACTAGAAAGTAAAGATGTAACTAAGTTGAAGGGCTGGTTTAGAAGAAGCACCTGCAGGCCCTGGCCAGTGTGGCTCAGTTGGTTGGAGCCACATCTGTACACTAAAAGGTCACAGGTTTGATTCCCAGTTAGGGCAAATACCTGGGTTGTGGGTTCAATCTCTGGTAGGGGTGTGTACAATGCTTTCCTCTCCCTAAAATCAGCTTTTTAAAAAAGTATGTGTGGGTGTGCATAAAAAGAGACAAGACTGGTCAGAGGCATTAAGTAAGATGAAAAACCAAAAATATTGAGGAAATTAAAGTTTTTACCTTGGATTTTAAAAATAATATTTCTCATTTTTTTCTTTTATGAAAGTAACACACGGTCATTGTGGAAGAGTTGAAAAATGGCCTTGATTTGTTACTCATGAATAGCTGCTATTAATATTTTGGTATACTAAATACTGCTAGTTTTTGTTTCTGTTTATTTTTTTGAAGGTTTTATTTGTTTATCTAGTTTGGATAATACTGTATATGCCATTAAGTGTGCTTCTTGTATAACATAAGCATCTCTTAACATAAAGTTATTAATGGAATCTTTATTTTTAACAACTGCTTAATATTAACAACAATCAGTCCTCCTTTCTTCCTTGCTTACAGGACTCAGGTGTTTTTAGGCTCCTAGGAAGGCTGGCTCCATTTCCATGCATAGAAGGTGAATTTTATTTAGTCTGAGTCAATCATGGTATAATTCTGTTCCCCTTGTCAATGATTGGCTGAGGAAGCAGCAAGTGAATTAATTCTGGCCAATAATATGTGAGGGCAAGTATACAGTTTGGATTTATAGAGGAGACTCTTAGTTCTCAAAAAGTGATACAAGAAAGAGATAACGCCTTTTTCTGCCTGTGGCATGTGTGTGAGAAGGAAGTACTAGGGCTGGTGGTTGGAGCTTTTGCAGCCATCTTATGTCCATGAAAGGAGCAAGTGTGCACACGAAAGATAAAGAAGAGAAAAGGAAGAACTGGGCTTTGGATGATGTTGTCACTCCAATTAATTACACATCCCTGGACCCTACCTTGAGACTTCTTTTATGGGAGAAAATAAATTCCCTATTGTGTAAGCCACATTAGTCAGGTATTCTGTTTCTTGCAATAGAAAGCATCCTAAGAAATATAGTATTATAATTTACCTTAAAATTTTCCTCTTGCAGTATATTTGTGTTACAATTTTTCGCTATCAGTTTTTGCCTTGAATAGTTTTAAGAAAAAAGTTACATAACTTAGATAGTAATGTAATGTGTGTTGGGTAGTGGGGAGGGGGCAATAAGCAATAAAGAAAAGAAACAGGAATGAACATGAAATATCTCAGGTCATCAAAACTGAATCATTCCGGATCTCCACTCCCTTTATTGCTCATTGCCGGGAGCAGAGGTGGTTATCAGTGGCAAGTTACATTTCAGAAGGAAAAATTGGGAAATACAGTCTCAATACACACACAAATAAAGATGAACACAAATAATCCCCCAAAATACAAAGCCATTCCTGTTTGCAATGTATTACAAGGTTGCAATTTTTTTATTTCTTTATTATAATAATATTAAAATTACTTTGGTAATAAGAAAGGCAACCATAGTGCCATGGTAATACCCTTCTCGTATTAAAATTTGCTGTAGGTTCTACACTAGGTTTAATCCAAATGCATCTAGTCTATTATGTTGACAATATTAAAGAACTAATGTTTCCCAAGTGTCTTCCAGGGGCAGACCCCCTCCAGAATCATAACTGGGGCAAGTGTAGCTGATTAAACATGATTTAAGGGAAGAAATTTAAATATCTATGCTAATATCTGACAAATGAACAATAGAAGAAGCTCCCATTAACTGCTTCTGATTTCATCGCTAGGTGTATTTGGGCCTACTTATAATTTGAGATTTTAGATTTGTTTACTTTTTAAATATTTAGCTGTCCTATAGTCAAATTGTGAAAAGGCATCCTAATGTAAAAGAGGATGTGCCAGGGCACAATAGCAATCTTAATTACTATAATTATAAAGCACAGCACTAGTATTACAATGACTTCCATGTAAATATTAGCATCAATAAGTGGGCTTAACACATATCCATAGCTTGATATTAACAATTGATTACAATGTAATACATGTTTAGAAATTCTTTTTAAAACTCTGTACACATTACAAAATGAGATTAAAGTCATAGCTCAATACAATGCTCATAAAGTTCTTTAGCACTGTGGTCGTGATTTGTGATATTTCCCACTTCTGGTCTCTGGCCAGTAGTTGAGTATGGTAGAGGTTGTAAGGAAAACTCTGGCTAATCTAAAACTCAACTAATGACTCTTATCTAAGCAAAAAAAACCCCACAAAAAGCAGCAGATCAATTTATTTCATAAGATACAAGGAATCATTTTCCCTATGATGTCTCATAAGTTTGTCTCATGTAAGATTCACTACCTGAATACTTGAACATTCTAAAGAAGATGAATCAAAACTCAGAATTTGGAGAGGAATCCACTGTTCTACAGTTCACCTGAGATTGTGAAGAGTGTAGAAAGAGTCTACTCTGAGGCTAGATCCTTTCAACATCTAGATGAACACTGGATTTAAGAGTGCTGATTGAGGGTAGCTATAAAACTAAGCCCTATTATAGATTTTTAAATTATTTAAATAGTAGTGGCAAAATGTGCCACTAGATATAGAAAGGCAGAAACCGATCATGAAAATAATTGAAACCAAACACAGGGCTTGGCAAATGAACAGCACATAATGAGCATTTGTTAAATTAATGACTACATAAATAAGTTATAAATAAATTAACCTTAAATTGTGAAATAATGTATATATGGGAAGGGGAACTTCTTTCTCCACTTCTCTGATTTTCCTCATTCACTTCTGATTCCCATTTTTTTCAACTAAAATATGAAGAGGAATAGTATTCTAGTTATACCTATCTCTATAGCCCTGTGACGGGGACTTCAAGGCTATACCTGAGCTTGATAGCGAGCAAGGGTCATTCTTTGATAATTTGACTGAAGCATGTGCAATGGAACTGTTGAAGCTTGCAGTCAGTTGGGGTGGGTGGGGCAGTGAGACTGACTACATGGAAAAACCCTGCAGGATTAGGAAAGCTCTAGAACAGCCCTGCTCTAAAGTATTCAAATCTTCTGTGCCAAGATGGGCAGGAATAGAATAGGGATAGGAAGGTCACAGAGTTAATTCTGTACAAACAAAAGAAAACAAACAACAGTTTCATTCCTCTAAGTAACACACACATATGTACCCCACACTTGGTCCTTGCCCTCTCTCCTCAGTGAAGCCTTTAGGCCCATCCCATGTTGGGAATTGCATTTATGTGAGTATTGGACACACAGGATGGTGAGTGGACACTTTGTTGAAGAGGGTTAATCTGTCATGAGAAGCAGAAGTGACTTCCAGCCAGCTCCCCTGAGAACAGAGTGAGCAGTGAGTCCAGAACAATTTGGAAAACTCCTTGTAAGTCATATCGAACAAGGCACTAGTGAGAAATTTTGAATCTACTCTTCAAATCCCTACCTACCCTCCTGGAGGATTCTGGAGGTACAAACATATGATGTGTTGCCTCGTATCACCCTGAACATAAAACATGCCATCTCCATACAAATATACAAATGAAAAAAATTATAGAATACCTAATTCACCCTGTTGTTCAGTATTACAGTTTGTGAGACCCTACTGGGCCACTGGGTTACAGGCTCCTCTGATGTTCTCACTTTAAGTTCAATTATTTTCCTTCTAGTCTCTGTATAGTACTACTGTTTACCTGCATCCAAAACCCTCCGCCCAAATCCTACACAGGGTTGTCATTATACTAGTGTCATATTCCCCAGAAACCTTTTGGGAAAAGTTGAAATGCCTCAGAAGATGATTACAGATTTGCCATGAGTTCTATACGCAGTCACCTGTACTTCTGGCTCTTCCCAGGGACAAAAGGCCAACCAGTGACAGAAACCTTGCTAGTGACCTAACTCAGTTTGCTTTGCAGAGAAATCCAAACCTTCTGGAAGAAAGATTCTCCGCCCTTGGAAAGAAATATTTTGTGCAAACACAGCTAAGTAGCTTCTCTTTTCTCCTCTTGTCCTCCATCTTCTGAAGGTTGTACTCTCCTGCAGTGTTTAGTAGGAGATCTTAGACTTCTCCCCTGAAGGCAGGGTAAAGTCTGTCTATAGTGCTAAATCATAGTGTTCAAAGTCTAATTGTCATAAACTTTGACAATAGGTCAAGGTCCTTAAAAAAATGAAATGGTGAGAAGCTTCCCTTCTCTCCTTTTTCCTTACGCTTCTTCACACCTTATGTTTTTAAGTAGGTCAGTCATTGGAGTTGCAAGTTATTAATAATAATTATGTTGCTTTTATCTGAAGCAATAACACAATGAATTAGAATAAGCAAAAGGGAATAAAACCCCAGGGGTGTCAATTTTAATATCTTTGAAAAACAAAAAGACAACATAGTTGTCCAAAATGCCACAGTACAAAAAAGGAAGAGCTGAAGTTCCAGTAAGAGAACTGTGAGTCTTATTTTTTAAACCTAGGGATAAAGTATACTCTTCAATATTGACTATTTTAGAGGCAGCCCACTCTTCCCGAATACAGAGGAAAAATAGAAGTTAAATAGCAAGACTCTTTGCAGGAGTGTTGAAACAAACAAGAAAAAGTTTTATTTTGAAAATACAGTCTTTAAAGATAAATTTGGCTTCCATTTTCCATATCTAAGTGCATCCAACAAGATACAAAAACAAACAAAACAACAAAACCAAGACCCATGACATTATGTACAGAGCTCTAAAATGAGCTGTGAATATCTACAAGAAACTAGCATATGCTCTTTGTGAAGGGATGTACGTGTGTGGCTTTCTACAGTTCTCAGTCCTCCAGAAGCTGAGTTAACTCCCTGGAGCTGCAGGTGCGGCTGCAGCAAGGGCAGAGCTGGGGTCAGTGAAGGGTTGGGGGTGGAACCCGGGGGAGGGAGGCGTGGAGAGGTGTCTGGGGAGGGGAGAAGGGCGGCAGGGGACAGATCCTGGGCTTCTCTAGAAGTCCTGCCGCGGGGTGTGAGTCAGGCTGTGCCGCCGCAGATCACAGTTTCGCCTGAACACTTTGCCGCACTGCTCGCAGCTGTAGGGCTTGATGTCTGTATGGGTGAGAAGGTGAGTTTTCAGATTACTTCTCTGATTAAAGGTTCTTCCACATGTGGGACATTTGTGTGGAGATTCCTGTTCAGATGTGAAGCAAGCAAAGGATTAATCCTTCACACCACCACCGCACCCTTCTCAATAGTTGTCTTATTGGTATCACATAACACACGCATGACAACAAAGGAGGGGACTTGCAGGAACAAATCTGTGCTCTTAATCCTCCAACCACCAAAACACACGCTCAGGCACACAGCGAGGCCCCGATGACACTGATAACTGCAGTGGCCACCGCGGTGGGCTTTGTGATTTCCAGCTCTTTACATTTCATCACCATGTCATAGGCAGGAAAAGGGGGAAGGAAAAACTCTAATCCTCTCTTAAGGAACGACATTCTCTGGGGTAATAAGTCTCCTCTTTGCTGGAAAATTAAACTATTCCTCAGTGTTCTGAAAACTACAAATTATGAGGCCCCCGGGAGTGAGAGCATATGGGATTTCACCATGCCTCCATTATCAAAATTACCTTTATTTCCTCCCAAACACGAAAGTCTTAAATGAAGGGCAGATCAGATGAAAAAATAATAATTCTAAAATTAGGATTTAGAATAAAGAGAGTGGCCTGTTCTTTAAGAAAATATAAAAATGTTTTATGTTAAATAGGATTAAGTTTATGTATATATAAAAAAAACTGAGTGCTGCTTTCTCCTCCTAGAAAACTAATCTAAATAGTCTTTTAAGAGAAAGACTCTGCCACTGAACACCTTTTGTAGAGCAAACATGATAAAACAGAACCAGTCACCGTTTTTAAACAAGAAAACAAACTTACCTGCATGTGTAAAGTTTTGTGAACTGCTAGAGTTCTAGACTGACAAAATCCTTTCCCACACTCCTGACATTTGAAGGGTTTTTCTTTGGAATGAATATACCTGAAAATCAATATAAGGTTTCATTGAAATGGCTTTACCACCACCGTGAGGAGTTTCTTCTGACAACTACTGAAATCGAAGTCATGACAGAACAAAAGAAACAGGATTCCCACTATGTATGTTTTTAGATTGTATTTTTTCCCCCTGTGTAATTCTGTTTATGGTTAACCTCAACTAACAGACTCTTCCAAACATTCACCGGACGTCGGTTTTGTCTACACTTGATCGCCCTCTCTGGCGTATTCTGGAGTTCGAAATCCTGCCGAGTGCGTCCTTCTTGGCCTTTACGGTTTTGCATGGGATTTAAACGGACCAAATCAAGACGTAAGGCAAGGCCAAGTGGAGGGGAGCCGACTTTAGCGAATCCCTTACCAGCCGCGGAGGATCGGAACACAGTCCCACCTTGGGTAACAGCTAGTGGAGTCCGGAGAGAGACACCCCACCCCAACTCCTGGGAAGTTTTTACCCGATGAAACCATTTATGTCTATAGTATTTCTTCAATTGCCGTTGATTAATGCAGAGTTTAAGGTCCGGGGTGGGGGTGGGGGTGTAGGGGGGAACTGTGTCTAAATTCGGTGATCTCAAGACCTTAACAAATACTTTTAAGAGAAACGTCTTGGTGTTAGGCTCTGGGACGCACCGGGGGTAGGGGTAGGGAGTAGAGAAGAGAGGGAATCCAGTGGGGCTGGCCCGAGTAGATTTCCAGAAATGGTCTCAGGGCTGCCATTGTGGGATTTGGGGTCCCTAGGCTTTAACTGCCCCACCCCAAGGGCAACCGGGAGGAAACTGAGAAACCAATCACAGCACTAAAACCAACCCACCAGGTTTTAACTGCCTAAGGCTGAAAAAAGACCCTTCCGCATCCCAGAGAAGAACTTCGCATAGGCCAGTGAGGAAAAAAGGTAAATGCTGTCGGGTAGCTGTAGCTGGCGGGGGTGGGCCTCTGGGGATACATTCTAGTTCAGAGGGGATTTTAGTGACGCTTGGAATGTCTATGAGGCTTAGGTATTCTGGACAAATTCGCCTCACCTCCCGCGGCCAACCTCTTTCTCCATCTCACCTGTGATCCCGAAGATGATCTTGCCTCCGGAAGGCCTTGTGGCAGATGTCACACGTGTACGGCCTCTCATCTGTGTGGGTCCTCTCGTGGATGAGCAAGTTGTAGGATTTGGTAAAGTGTCTGCCGCAAAACTTGCAGATAAACTCTTTTTTCGTTTTAGAGGGCAGCCTCCCTCGGGAGGGCTTTCTGTCCGGAGTCAATTTACTGAGGCCTGAGATGGGACTACCCAGCCCGGAGCTCAGCTTGGTCAGCTCTCCCATCTTAGGAGGGTCCTCTTGCGTGGCGGCCACCGCCAAATTGGCAAAGTCAAAACGAGGCCGGTCCTTGTGCAGGGCTGGGAGGACGTGGGCAATGGCTCCCTGCTTGGGGTGGAAGAGGTGAGTGGTGAAGGGCAGAGCCTGGAAGGGGAAGCGCGCGTCCATGAGGCCCTGCGCCGCCGCCATCTCGGTGATGGTGGAGCGGGTGATCTCGTGCACGTTGGGGTACCCCAGAGTCCAGTGGTTCATGTGCATGGTCTGCACGGCGCTGAGACCATACAGTCCCTGCAGGTGGTCTACTGCTGCGGGGAAGGTGTTCACGGCCTGCAGGAAGGAGTAATTGGTGAGCTGCAGCGACGGGTGGAGCGGGATGGGCGCCGGCAGGGCCTTGCTCCCCATTTTCAGGGGTGCCAGGGGGCGGTGGGAGCCGCCCCTTTCTTCCAGGACTCAGAGGCGGGTGGGTGTGGGGCTCCGGTGAAAACCCAGAGAGACGACTGCACGCAGAGACACCCTAAAAATGACAGGGAGAGAGAGGGAGAGTCGTGATTGTTATCCAAACCAGCTCGGTCTGAACTTTGGCGCCGGCGCGAGTAACCACACCTTCCTTCTAAATCCTCCTCCTCACCCTCCTTCCGGGCCCCCAAAGGAATGGTGAGGGAACCCTAGCGCCTGCCCAGCGAGCCCACACTGAGCTCGGCGGAGGCCAGGGCATCAGGCGGGGCAAGAAAAGGTCCCCTGGTGAGCTGGGCTCTCTGGCGGCCTTTCTGGGCGCCCACAAGAAGGTCAGGTTACCGCAGGGATGGAGCGGAAGACTCAGGTCCCGGGAGAAAGAAAGGGGATAGGGGTACTCCAGCAGAGGCAGCACCCTTTCCAGCCCACCCACCTCACCCTGTCTGGTGAGGCTCAGTCAACCCCGATAATTCTCGATGCCAACGCCACGCAGGCCCTGGCTGAGCCTCTGTCGCCGGGGCCCCTGGGAGCTCCCCGAAGAAGGACGGGCTGTGGGTCCCACCCGGCTCAGTCCCCGTGCGGCGGCTCCTCAAGGTGCGCCCCGCACTTACCCCGGTGGCCCGGGTGCGGGGAGCGCAGCTGGGGGTGCTTCGAGCTCTTGGGCCCTGGAGCACTCGGAGGGGCCCGCCTCGCCCTGCGCTGACCTCGGAGGTTTTCTTTTTCCTTCCTCTGCCTCAGTCCCATTCATCAGCAGTGACGGGCCGCAGGAAAGAAAAGTGACACCTCCGGGCCGGGTTCGACCAGGAATCCCTCCTTCTTCCCAGGGGCAGTCCACTCCCACCCCCCACCAAGATCCCTTCCAGATGGTTCGGCTCCCGGAGAGAGGTTGGGGGTGGGTGGAGAACGTCCCGGGGGCCTGAACCCCTTCTCCCAGATTGAGCGCAAAGCTCTCGGGAGGCTTGAGCGGCT
This sequence comes from Tadarida brasiliensis, assembly GCA_030848825.1. Taxonomy (NCBI): domain Eukaryota; kingdom Metazoa; phylum Chordata; class Mammalia; order Chiroptera; family Molossidae; genus Tadarida; species Tadarida brasiliensis. The sequence continues at coordinate 39,793,626 of CM061272.1, read as the reverse complement.
TCCCGACCTGGTACCAGTAGTGGCTCCTACACCGAGGAGACCTCGGGAGAAAAGAAGAGTAGGGAGAGGGCTCCCTGGGGAGGGAAAGGGAAGGGATAGCAGGGGTGCCACAGCAGGCCAGGTACAGTGAGGTCCTGCCGGCCTCGAGGAAGCTTGTTTATCCTCCTGGAGATGTGTGCTGCTGCGTTCCAGCCACCTGGACGCTGGGCCGAGGTCTGCGGCCTGGGCCTAGGCAGGGCGCGCACACTCTGTTCTCCCGGCACCCTCAATGGCTACACGGAGGTCTGCTTTCAGATCCAGGTTCCTAGAAACGGCTCACCTGCATTCAGGGTGGGCCTACCTTCTCCCACAGCCAGCCCTTTTATAGCATCGGGTTCTGCCAGCTCGGCAGAACTGCGCTTTGTCTCTGAGGGCGACTCCCCAGGTGCGGGACTCACAGCTACAAGCTGTCCCTGGAAAGGTGAAGGCCGGCCTGTCTGAGCCATCACCCTCTACGCCTGGCTGTTGAAACCAGCAGAAAGGTGGGAGAGTTTGTTCAGCCTTCCCTCACCACCCACCCATTTCTGCACCTGAATTTTCTTCTCTAGTGTGTTGTGTTGCCAGTGGCTCTGAGGGCAGACGTAGGGGGCTGCGCTAATGACACAGCGATCTGGCAAGGCAGAATCTGGCTGCCTCCATGAGGCCCACACCTTCCCTCCCTCCTCCTGTTTGGAAAGGCTCAGAGACAGGGATTTATTAATGAACCGCTTCTGCCTGGTGGTATGCGGTCTGGAAGTTCAGGCTTGGAGTTAATGAGAGGTGTGTAACAGTCAGAGGGTCTCAGTCAGACCATTCAACCGAAACTGTAAACCTCCTTTCGGAATAAACTTTCCCACCACAAATCACGATTCATTTTTGTTCAGTGGCAACTCCTCAAGCCCTCTCCATGAGAGACTGGAAAAAAGGCTCCTACTAACATCCCTGGCAACCTATCTGATTATTTCCCCTTACATTAAAATAAATTACACCTTTATTTCCTTCTTTTTGCATAATGAAGATTTTCCAGGGATTCAAAATATTATTTTTCTCCTAGTGTTAAAAAGCAGCCTCCCTCATAGACAGAAAACCAAAATTATTTGGGTGTATTCCCAGATTTCTTAGAAATAAATATAGGAGGCAAGCACAACTCCCACCATGTTCTATGTGTGTATATGTGTGTGGGTGTGGGTGTTGTCAACTGAAGGACTACCAGGACTTGTGGTTTTGATTCCAAATACACGAAGTGAACTCTGACATAAAGGTTACATGTTAATTCTGCCAGCAGAAAGTTGAGTGCCATTTTCCTTCCCTTTTCCCCCAATGGTTCATAACACAAAAATTAATGATTCTACTGTGAATTCAGCTTCATGGTGGTACACAACTGCTATCTCATAGTATGTGTTCACTTTAATTTGCAGGACAAATGGTTTCTTTACAGAAGAGCAGACCATTGGTGACTTCTGAAACACTTTTACAAACAGAACAACCCTAAATATCTACCAAACATTTTTGCCATAAAAAATTAGGGCGTTTGGATTTCCACTCTCCTGCTGAGTTACTGGAAATATATGTCAAAAAATATTTTAAGTCAATGCAGAGATCTAAAGTACTTTCATTTTGTCTGGAGTTGAGCATGTAGTTCCTATACTCCGTCTCAGGCAATAACAGTTATCATCATTTGCTGTCATTTCTCCACCATGCTGTTTAGGACCACTGGTTACTTTTAATTTTGCAAGGAAAGAAATTTAAACCAATGAAAATACATAAATGTTTTAGTGGAGTTGGGGCTGGTTTTCTTTCATCACTCTTCTTCACTGGAATTTCCAGGCACGTACAGAAGTTGTGTAAAATTTAGTTCACTGGCTGTCAACAAGTGAGATGTGTACATACTAATTTCAGTTCAGTGAAGCTTTCAAAGCATTACAGGAAAAAAGGTACCTGGTAACTTGATAAGGAGTCTCGCTTTTAGATAATAGTGTTATTACACTGAATTATCTAAAAATAATATACAGTCAGGGGTCATCTGCTAAAACCTGTGTGTTGGTGTCTGAGAGAACTGACTGATAGATCGATTGGCTCGCTGAATTTCAGCCCAAGCCACGGTGGAATTTTACATAAATCAGAGAGCTAGAGTCCAAGTGGATCTAAGGAGATCATTTTTAAAATAAAATAAAATGGCTAGACTGGATCAGGTGAACTGAGAAAAAACGGCTGCGAAGTTCCTGCCCCTGTGCAGCGCCTCTGCCTTCCCAAGGAGTTAATTAAATTAAGATGCCTTCCGCATAAGGGTCTGTTTCTCTCTGCTCCCTCGCTCCCCCTGAGTGAGTAATTTTCTTGTTCTGCTCAAGACTGCAGTTTGTTTAGCAGAGAAAGTAGCTGTCTGAGGCGTTTCGCTCTGGGAAAAGCCAGCCCTCTTTTGTTCTCTGCTAACAGGTAGGGAGACAGATGCAGAGCTCCCTCTACAAACACCTTTTTCTCCCTCCTTCTTTCTACAACCGCAACTCCTTTTTCAGTTGCTATTTCTTGAGAATCCAAGCGTTCAAGCCCCGGGGGAATTTGCTTTCTGCCCCCTCCTCCAGAACTGGAGGATGGGAGAAAAATCAAAAGGCCAGCACAAGGTTGGAGAATTACCTAGGACTGAACTATTACTTCCCTTTTTAAACCGTGAGCTAGACAGGCACTGTGTGTCCCGGGCCGTCCGCGCTGCGCCGCTGCAGCTGCCCTGGGACGGGTGGAGAGGGAATACTATAGCAGGGTCAGAAACACCCTGGGGCAACAGGGTTTTTATCTCAGCGTATGTTGATCAGCTTTTCTAAGAAGACTTGGTGAATGCTTAGGTTAAATGTCGCAAAACAAAACTAAAAACAGTACATAAAAGTGTGTATTGTTGGGTGTTAGCTGGGAGTGGCGTGCCTGGGATCCGACAAAGTGAGAAACAATGCCCCGGGATTGCATCCATATGATTTCTTTTCACAATTTTTGAACTTGTGGCACGCTGGGCCGAGAATCAGCGTCCCCTGCATCCCCTGCACCCTTCCTTTCTCAGGGAGGCGGCAGTCCCTTCCCAGGGCGGACACTCACCTTCCCGCAGAAAGGTCCGCCTGGGCAGCGCCGCTCAGACCCGGTCCAGGCAGTGAGGCGCACAGATTGAAAAGGACATTGGGTCCACTCCGGGCAAACTTCTCTTTCCGCGCAGGGTCCCGGGAGCCGCGGACATTATCTGGAGCACCACGAGCCACAAAAAACGAGAGCGGATCCTCGCCTTCGTTGGAGTCTGTGGACGTGGAATGCGTAAAGACCCGGGGTGCTCGCAGCCAGCGCTCAGCGCTCGCCCGGAACTCCGTGCCTCCAAAAGCCTCTCGCTGACTCCCGATAAGGTCGGAGTCTGCCGCCTCGCAGGGCCATCACCCTCCAGCAGCGAGCTGCTGAGCTCTGTCCCCGCCCGCGTCCCTCCCTAGGCTGCTCGCAGCCGGGAGTCCAGGGCTTTAGTAACGGCCCCGCCTCCCCTTCGGGCGGGCGTCCCGCCGCGCGCGGGGCCCACTGCTCCCTGGCTCCGCCTCCGCGCCCGGGCGCCCGCTAATGGTCCACTCTGTTTACTTGTGTTTGGATAGCAACTGAGTCTTAAAGGCACAGGTTTGCCCGAAGTTTCCCAGTTAGAGCCGAAGGTGACTCAGTTCAAAACTGACACACAAACACAACGCCCACCCCTTTCCTTCTCTGTACCACTTTTCCTCATATTGTTAGAAACTGAACAACTGGTCTTCTGCCTCCTAAAGACCCCACAGAGAAACTAAAGGGCATTTTGTAGTTTTATTTGTAACTCTCGCGGAGTTAAATTCCACTTCCTAACACGTTTAACATAACCATCTTCGTAGGGTGAAATAAATCAGTTCTAGATTGTATTCTTCAGCATATATCACCCTTCCCCCAATTTAAAATACAATGTTGTACATACTCTCGGTCAATTTTGACTATATGTGTAGTCTGCTTTCATCTGTTTTCAGAACAAAGATTGTTTTTAGAGGTGACGATGGCTAATTTCGTAATTACTGTGAAGACAAATGTGGAATGTCCCAGGAGAAATTTCTTCCCATATTTAAACTGTAATCAACCAATGTACATTCCATAAGCAGTTAACCGACTTGGTTAAAGAGGTGGGCTTCTGCAACCCATTGCCAAATTAAGAATCCATCTGGAATTGGGTGAAGAACAATCATTTAAAAAATTAGAAAACTACTCTTTTAGCGTCTCAAAACATGTATATCTTTATTCCCAGGGGGGAAAAAAGTAGAGTTCATTCAGTCACCTGGAAGCTTAATCGAATTTGAAGTGTATGATACATTTTTCAGGTTCTTCTAAAGGTTTGGTCCTGTGACAGAGTAATTGCAGAGCACACTTAACCTACTCTGGAAGTAGGGTGACCGAGTGACAGAAAGAGAATGACATACACTCACTTTAAACAGCCTCTTCCCAGATGAGATCTGCCTGAGCAACACTGAGCAAAGTGCCCTTCGTCCCAGACAGGCACAGGATTTGCCTTAGCGCCCTGGCAAGTCCGAGCTTTGGGGGGCACAGATCTTCCAGCCAGCAGGCTGTACAATCCAAGTGTTCCGCCAAAAGTTGGTTTTGGATGTGCCGCCTGAAAGGGCAATCAAAATAATCTCAATCGTGCAGGGAAGTGGACAAATATAAGCAGAAGACGAAAAACTGTCAAAAGGTGAACCAGTGATTGGGGAATTAGGCAGAAGCTACAAGACGTTAGTTTATTAAGATAAAATTTTATTTTATTTGTGCCAAGGTGAATAGAATTTTTCGTTCCTTTGGGGTAAAACATAATTCAGGGATAGCAGATCTTTTTTCTTTCCAATTTCAAATTCGAAAGGTTAAAAAGTGAGCTCGGAAGGCAGACCTGAGTGTTTAATATCCTTCAGTATTTAACTGCTTTAAAGTAGATTTGACAAACAGCAGGGACGTAGTAAAAAGTCTGAGTTCAGGATTAAAACAAACAAACAAACAATCAAATAAAAAAACGTTTTCCCTGGTGGCTTCCATGGGGTGCTTTCATTTTAGTATTCAGTCCTGAGTTCCAGCTACCGGGATGCCTGCGGTCCCCTCTGTCTAACCGCCTCATTCTTTCCGCAGCTTTTCTCAATTTGGAAGATTTGGAGGGAACTTTCTCTTCTTTCAGACCCCCAGGACACACACGCCAGGGGTGGTGACCTGAAGAGTGTTCCTACGCTTTGCATTTCCTTTTCTCTAAAGTGGAGGCAATTCCCAGCGGCGAACTTCACACCTTCTCGCTGTGTGCGTGTGTGCGTGTGTGTGTGTGTGTGTGTGTGTGTGTATGTGTGGAACCACACGCTTTTCCTGAGAAGTAGACAGAATTTACAACCACCCATGAGCTGCGCCCTCTTTCTGCAAACCTCCTGAGCCGAGGTTTTTCCATAAATGCATTTACCTCGCCCACCCGAGCCTCCGACGGTCCACAATGGAGTCTGGGCCACGCCAGCCCCAAGCGCCTCCTTCGCTAGAAAGGTAGGAAGGAGTCGGCGAATTCCGGCTTTGCGGGAAGCTGCGTCTTCCCGCCGCGCCTCGGCAGCCTCCAGGCCGCGCCAACGCAATCCGCAGGTGCGCGACCCACGACGAGGACAAGCCCAAGGCTGAGTCCCGCGCCGCACCGTACGCAAGGCTCCCGTGAGTCACCTCCGCGCACACCCGGCACACCCGCGGCATGCCCCGGAGTTTCTCCACGCTCAGCCCCCGCAAGCCCTTTGGTCCACGCTGGCGTCTAGGGCGCACGCATTGTGCGGCCCATTGAGGAACAGCCTCATTTGCCGGACTCTTCAGGCGAGAACTCCTGGCACGGAAGACTGACTGACCACCCGGCCCAGCGAGTTGTGGGGTCCGGGTGTGAGGAGAGGGAAGTCCCGGGACCTACAGTGGCCCAGCTGTGTTCCGGGGCTGCGTCTCTGCGTTTCTGCGTCGCCGTCTCACTCCCCCTGTGTCCTCCCCGAGCTGCGCAGCCAGTTCACTCTGACATTTACGCCGACTCGGTCTTCTGCTGCCCTTGCTGCTCTGGGCTTTCCACACCAAGGACGCTCCCAGGGAAATGGCTAACAGACTGAGGAGGGGCGCGCGAACGGTTTCTGCCCAAACCCGAACCGCCGAAAGTTTACGCCCCTGGAGGATGGGATGAAGGCCAGCGAGAGGAAACGCGGAGGAGTTGGAGGAGGAGGGGGCCGGGAGCCTAGGCCCCTTCCCCTCGGCCCACCCAGGAGGCTCTGCCAGTTAAGCAGCGAGCAGGTGTCAGACAGACTTCCCTGGAGTTGACTCCGAGGCTTTCTACTCAGACCGAGCGCGGCGCACATTCTAAAATCGTTTACCCTTTAAGACACAAATTATGGAAACCCCATCCTTTCCCTAGGGATCCCAGCTACCATACCTCTGAGGACTCGCCTCCCTTTCCCCCAGCTTTCCCCAGCCTCTGCAGGGCGGGGACCTTTTGCTTTTGAACTTCCCGCACTGTTGGCCGCTTTCCGCCGGAGCCCGGAGGAGTTGGGAGCCCAGCAATTATCTGGGCGCGTACACTCCAGCCCCGGAGTCGTGACGAGGCCCGCGAAACCTGGAGGAGGATTGCAGGCTCTGGGTTCAGAACTGTGGGTGTGGAGGTAGGGAGTAAAAACACTGAGAATTTTATCTTTTAAAAAAGTATGTTCAAGTCGGCGCTCTACAACACGGATGGGTAGGGAAAGCGCTGCCGCAGCGGGAGCTCAGCCGCTCGCGAGAAGAGCCGCAGCGCCCCCTGGAGGCATGAGTAGAGCACTACGTGGCGTGGGAGCCGCGAGCGGTCACTGGGGCGGCTGGCTCCCGGGTGTGAGTGCAGGCAGCCGGCGACTCCTCCGGCCGCTGGAATCCTTTCACCTCCACCCGGGCCCCTTTGCTACGGAGGAAGAGTCGTGTGCGTGGCTGGGGAGAGGGCCTAGGCCTGTTGTCAGGGCCAATAAGCCTCTCTACCCCCACCACTGGGGCCTTGCTGAGCGCTCCAAGAGGTGGCTCCCCTAGTGACTTCTCTCCTGGCCGGTTTTTTCCAAGGTGGATTTTCGGACTCACGATGAGGTTGAGGGCGACTTCCGCAGGGCAGGTTAGGACACTAGTTCTGACCCCAGAGCAGGGAGTTCCCGGCGTTCTGGTGCTTAGCAGCTCGGTCAGCAGCTGATTCCAAGGCCTCGGACGTTGTCCCTGTCGGAGAGGCAACAAGGGTTTTCTCGGAGGACCGCGTTCAGAAAGGATGCCCTACTCCCCACGCCTTACCTCTCACCCCACACCACCCCAGCATTTTAAGCTTGTGTGTCGGGGAGGGATCCCTTGGCTGGCCGTGCTCTCTTTAAGCCTGAGAGTGGGATGAGGCACATCGCGGGGACCACCCACTGCCTCCAGCCGTCTCCCCCCCCCCCCCCCCCCCCCCCCCCCCGCCCGGGTCCAGCCACCTCCTGAGTCCGGCCAGGCCGGACAGACAGCCTGCCCGAGGCCAGCCTCTCCTGGTTGTCTCTTCCCTGGGGCAGGGAGAGGATGATGAGGGGTGCTGGGCCCAATGGTGCGCTCTCTCTCCCTGTGCCTGCGCCCCTCGCTCAGCTTCATTCCTCGGGAGACTGCAGCGGGCGCCCTTTCAGCTACCAGGTTGCAGGGCACCGAGTCACCAGGAAGGGGGAGCTGCCTGTGGAGGCCGAAGACAGGGTCGGAAAGTTGGCTACGTGCTCGTATCCGGGGTGGGCAAGCCTGGGGCAGACCCTCCCGTGAGCCCGGGTCTGTTTGGGTTTGGCTTTTCCGGGTGAGGTGGTCGGCCGCCCCAGTGGCAAGGCCCAGAGCCAACTCGAGGCCGCCGGTGACCTCTCAGCCTCTCTCGAGGTCTCGGGCAGGAGCTGCAGCGGAGGGCTGGCTCTGCCACGTGCTGGCTCTGCCACGTGCTGGGCGCGGGCGGGACTCGGCGGCCCGGAGGCCCGCGCAGTCCGCCGACCGTGTGGGCGCGGGCTCCCAGGGTGCGCAGGGACTGCGCGCTCTTTCGTCCTCAGTGCCCCTAGGAAAGCGCGTCTCCAGTTTTCCTCTCCAGGAGAGCCAGGTCAGCTCCCAGGCTGTCGTCTGAAATGACAGCTTCAAATTCCATTGCAGGTGCTTTTCTAAAGGAGCCCGTTGGTGTTCGGACTAGGAAGACCGGGTTTACAGAAAAAATCGGCAGCAAAGACAAGACCCAGGCGCCTCTGCGGATGGTGCTTCTCTGGGGCAGTTTCACCTGCCCACAGCGTGGGGCTATCCCAGCCCTCGCGCTCCGAAAGGACCATCCTCAAAAAAGACTGGGGCAGAGTCTGCTAACCTATTTTTATTAGGCTTACACTTAAAAAATTTAAACGTTGGAAAAATTAAAACAAAAAATGTGATTTCCAATGAGCTCTCACAGTTTTGAGCGAACTGGAGCTGAGTATCTCTGCTCTCGATCCACTGCGGTCTGTATTGTTTGTTTTGTTTTGTTTTAAATGCTGGGCCTTGTATTGCCTTGGAGTTTGCAATTCTCGATGCAGAGTTTCTCTGGGATTGGTCCAGAGTTACCACAGAGCAGCAGTTCTTAAATTGTGGTCCAATAGCATCAGCGACTTCTGGAACTTTAGTTAGAGATGCAGATTCTTTAGCTCCACCTACTGTGTCAGAAACTCTGGGAGTGTGTTTGAACAAGCCCTCCAGATGATTCTGATGCACGCTATAAAGTTTGAGAACCACTGACCTTGGTCAAACATTTGAGGACAGTTGTGGGCAGGCCGATTTATCTATTCAGCTCTCTCCCTTCCTCCCTCCCTCCCCTCCTCCCTCCTTTCCTTTCCCACTAGAGAATGCACCCAAAAACTTGTGGCCTAGGACAGCTAATTCATTCATTTGCTCATTCATCATTCGCTGGCTCTTCTTCATCTGACTTTCCCCAGGCATCTCCCAAGTCCCCAGGTGAACAAGGCCAGATGCCCCCCTTCAAGGAGTGGGGTTCAAGATGTAAGAGGAAGAGCAAGAGTGAGAAAGCAGTAAGGGTGCCTTCCCCTTTCATGGCCAGTTGTTTGTTTATTATTATAATCGAATACTAGATTTGACCTGATTTCAGAAAATGCCCGTTAGGACCCAACAGAAACATCGCACCTCATCTTACAGTTTCTGACCTTTTGGGACTCTCAACTTCCTTCTTGCCTGGGATGATGTTATTCTCTTTCTATTTTTTACCACATTCTAGGGATTCTGTGTGTCTGTTGCATATACTTCTACACAGATCTTGACACACACTGCCCACACCCTCCCTGCCCTCCTGTACTGGGTCAGAGTGCGTGGCCAGGGGCAGGGGAAGTGTCACAATCGGTGGGAACATGTTTGGACCTGGGCTCAAAGTCTACGTGCGGTTGGATTTTCCTGCACAGGACACTCTTAGGACAGCAGAAACTGACAAGCCTGTCCTGCTCACCAACTCTGTGGGGCAGGGCTCCCAACCGCTCCCATCTTGCATCCTGCTACCCTGAATTGCTCAGCTTCTAGAAGTCACGTGTTGAGGTCCTGATCCTTGTCCTGAGCGTTTATCACTTTAAGATTGGCCAAATACCCGACTACCTGTACCTTTTGTTTGGAATTAAAAGAATAGTCTATTTCACCCCTTCCCAGAGTATATAAAAATCTGGTTGAAATTCACACTTTCTAGTTTTCTTATGCCAAATCTATCTCCCTTAAGCTTTCACTTTGCACTTTCTCTCCAGAGCCTTGACTTGAACTTCTCTCCTCAGCCATGTAAAGAGCTGCCTCTCCTGGATCTTAAGGTTCCCTCCGAAACTTTCTGGTTGTGGGCAGTGAGGACAGTAGAGGCACTTTGTCTCCCAGGTAGTGGTGAGTCTCTCAAAACTCCAATCTAACTAAAAGCCTCTTGTCTAGTTTCAGATTCAGAGAAAAAGGTTTCATTTTAGGGAGTTAGTGCAGGGAAGCCACTGAAAATGCACACAAAAATGAAATTTCATATTGATCGTAGTCGTAAATTGTATAAAAGTACTCAGCTCCACTTTGCCAAAGAGTTGCTATTTTAATATGACCCTTTCTTGTGGGGATTTTCAAAATATAAAATGTATAATGGTCAGGAACATGATAATCTTTTTACAACCTGTGATCATATTTCTTAACAGGATTTTGCTTTCCAGTGCAGATGGTTTGACATAACATTCAAAGCAGTCAGCACTTAGTTAGGAAATGCCAAGGCCAATATTTGAATGCAGATACAAGTTTTAACAAAGGAAAATGTATATCTCTGTAGCTCTTTGCCTGTGAATATTCCCTAGAGGATTAATATACTATTCTTGAACCTGATCCAAGTCAGCAGACTCTCTAAAAAAGTCTGTAATGTGCCAATTCATAAGGCACATACAATTCCTTGTCACCAAATATTTTTGAGTTGTCTACCATGTACCAGGTACTAGGAAAATGTGTTATTGTTTGAGGCTCTGAACTTTCATCCTGACTTGGAGGTGGGGGCAAGGGCAAGGGCAAGAGCAAGGAAGGTAGGATTTGTAAGGTTGTTTTCCTCTGGTTTTGTTAAATTGTTGAAGTTTTGTACTTAACAGCAATCTTTAAACATTTATTGAACTTTCTGTTACATTTTTGGTCATTTTTACAAGTCAAGGAGAGAAAGTCAGTGTTTAAGCCAACTCATTTATTGGAAAATGAATGCCAGCACAGACTTAACATTTGGCTTTCCAACTGGAAGACCTTAATATCATGACAGCATTTTGCAATAATGTTATTTCCAGTATGCCAGGTGATAATTTAGCTGTAGATTTTATGATTGGTGATCATAGCTCACCCAAGCCTTTTTTCACCTCTTGACTCTGTAGGGAGCCATAGAAGAAAAAATAAAAAACCTCCTTCCTCTGGCACCCTTGCTGGAGGGACGGGTAAAGGAAGTGGCAGACATCTAGGATGGCCCTATCCTCTTTGTTCCTTGGAAGAATTTGGAGCAGGACCAACTCAGATCCAGTTGGCTTCAGAGAATCCAGGTCTTACAAGGAGTGATGTACTCTATTATCTTTGCCTCTAAGCCCCAAGCACAAACAACTTCAGTGAATCTGGAAACACACAGATATAAGAAGCCAAGAGGCCCCACTCTACTCTTACCTCATGAACTGTGTCATAATGCCTGGTCACAGTGCATGTCTTGGCCACATACTCCATTTTACAGGGCCTAACCCCTCTTCCCATATTTTCTCCCTCTACACCCTCCCCAGCCATGCCTGGCAAGTGGGCCTGCCTCCAGGAATCAGACTGGGTGGATGCTATGATGTCAGGACACCAGGCAGCAGCCTTTCTAAAATTTGCTAGGCCACAGCTGCCTTTTTCTTTCCCTGGAAAAGTACACAAAGTGCAAGTTGTCTCCCAGGCTGTGAGGCACACATCCAAATGCCCTACGTGGTGGGCCCACCCAGGCCCAGGAGAGTGTGGAGAACACAAGTGTGTCATATGGGTGTGTTCACCACTCCTGCTCCCCTCTGTCTCATCCTTGACTGCATTCTCTTGACAGGCCATATGGCCTGGGAGTGACCTGGAATATATTAAGAGCATTGGCTTGTAGAACCCTTGCAGACCAAGGGAGCATTGGCAGAGTGGGATTTTAGACTTGTTAACTCACTTAACATGTATTTATTGGGGATGTTTAATACGTTAGGCCCTGTGGTAGGTGCCGGGGATACAACAATGAATAAGAATCTAGGTCTAGTGGGGAGAAAGACAAATAGGCAGGCAATTATGATATAGTATGAATCAGAAAACCTGGATCCAAGGTTTCTAGATAATACTCTGTTACCTTGGGCAAATTATGCCACTTGTTGGAGCCTCAATTTCTGAATCTGCAAATTAAGGATATTCTGATGGTTAAATGACATGGATGCATATCAGTGCTATCAGTAGTTATGATTCTTTCTTACCCATTAACATGAACTGACCTCACCTGCATAAAATTATTCCTCTAACCCCTCCAAGGAGTTAGAGAGGAGACCGAGGAGAAGACCCACTGTCTAGTATTTAGTGGTCAAGAGTACAGAAATTAAGTTGCTGCAACAAGTATTTCTAGAGAAAAAGTCATCTGCCTGTTGTCAAAAGAAAATGTCTATATTTTCACTGTTTACCGAAAAGTAGGAATACTGTACTGTGCATTACATTTTATTTTATGTTTTATTTTATTGCAATTTGGGAATACATGGAATAGATCTATTATGAATAGATTTTTTAGGCTTCAAAGCAATTATTTTGAATGTTACTCTCCAATGAAATAATGATGCAATTAATTTGGGGACATCATTGATATATCAGGTCCAAAGAGGAAGGCAATGGTACAGTTTAGAATACAACTGAGCTCTGATATTAGAAAATCCAAAATAACATGGGTTTAAACAATAGAGAAATTAATTTGTTTCTTACATAAACAAAGGCCAGCCAGAGTCAATATGGTGCGTAGCTCCTTGATTATCAGGTACTTTGACTCTTTCTGTCTTGTTCCACCAACTTAAAAAAGTCTTCATGACTTTCACCCTACAGTTCAAGATGGCTTCATTCCAGCCAGCAGCAAGGAGGAAGGCAAGAAGAAGGGCAAGCACCCTCTCTCAAGGAGACTCCACAGAAACCAAAACCTAGGGAAGCTGGTAACTGTAGTCTTTAATCTGGTGTCCGTATGCTCAGATAAAATTCAGGCTTCTATCACTAAAGAAGAAGAGGAGAATGACCAGACTTTGCTATAGAATGTCTAGGTCTTGTGCTTCGTTCTTTATATACGTTATTGTATATGTGTTGGCAACATAATCACTGTCTCTGGTTCTGGATAGTGTTCACTGTCCCCTTTGCTGGTTTTATGGTTTTAGGCATTATATGCAGTGGTAGGATTCTGTTTTGGAACCCCTCAGCATATTGCTACTACTTACTTACCCTTAGTTGTGGCTGCTGGTATGTGACTTTCTGCTTGGAGTGGGGAGGTGTGAACAAAGAAGGTGGGTGAGGTAGGGGGATAAGAGGTGTCCGGAGGAGGATCTTGCTGTGGATTGTGGAGAATATTACTGGTACCATGTGGCAGCATTCTCTTTGTGGGATGGGTCCTGGGGTGTCAGGCAGGCCACGTGAGTGGGTCTTCTGCAGAACTTCACTTTTTCCCTTGGAAAATGGGATGAGAAATGAGATAGAACATACTGGAGGAAAAGTGGAAGCCCTGAGTTCTTCCTGGCCCTGTTACCATGTAAAGCAGGCTGGGGGAGGGGGCCAATTGCAGAAGCCAGGGCCTTTTTACAATTTATGTTGCCCTGAGGGGTGGAGTCAAAACTACAAGCAGACCCCCACAGGCATAGCAGAAAAGGCCCTCCTCTGCTAGAGCCCAAGGACAATCTCCAAAGATAAGTGTGGAGAGACTTAATTACCATTTAAAGTTGTTCTGGCCTGACCTCTCTGCCTGGTAAACTTTGCTTCTGAGCCTTATCCTGTGTTCATACTTACAGGCTCCATTCTCCTCTCCAAGCCCAGGAGGATACTTAGTAACACACATAAACCTTCCAGGCATAGAGAGTTGGGGGTGGAAAGGGCCCGTGGATCCCTAGTCTCATCTGGGGTCCCTCCTCAGGGGGCTGCATGGCTTGGAGCAAGTCTGAGCATAGAGGTTACATGCAGAGTGTTAATGCCAATGTGTGGAGAAGAGGATTCTTTCCCTGCAGAAACATCTGGAGTGACACCGAGGACATATACACATTTACATGAGCCCCGGGGGATTCCCATGCCCAAGAGAACTGGCTGGATAGTTCCTATTACACATTTATTTCCTTAAAGGAGGTATTTTATATTCTACCCTGTAATTCAATTCCTTTGTCTCCCCGCCCTGCTAAAAAGGAAAAGAACGTACAGTCCAAACAATTTTTAAAACCAAAGTTTTTTCCCTCCAAATAGTTAATGTGCACAACTTGTGCAGTTTTTATACACATCTGTAAGCTATGACTTGTTTATACCAGCCCTTACAATATTTTAAAAATAAAGTATAGTGTTTTTCAGTCTGTATACAATAGCATTTTCTTTTATCAACCCCCCACATACAAATGTATTTCCCCCTTTTAGGGTGTAATTACATGTCTAAATCATAATGTATACAATTGATGTATAGGGAGGACATCTATGTTTTACAGCAAACATACCAAAAGGATAAAAGATATTCATGTTGATTCTGTAAAATACAGTAACTAATAACCTGCAGAGTTAGAAAAGGCCACCTAAGTTGGTTTGACCTAGTCTATGTGCTGGGATTGGAGAATTTAGGATCATGAAATGAGAAAGTATTTTAGAGACAATGTAATAATACAGTCTTGTCATTTTACCTAATGTGGCCACAGAAGTGCAGGAGGAAAGTACTTTTCTCAAGCTAGATGACTTTTCCACAACCCAGAGCTGGGACTCCTGATTTCAAGAGAGGGCTCGGTGATATCTCACAATCTCATCTAGATTTAAACTGGAATTACCCTCCAGGAAAAGATGTTGAGCTGATCCCAGCAGCCTGTTGTGCTATACCAAGAACCTCCGAGTACCAGAACGCCAGCCTCAGCCATCCTTCAGGATTCAGATTTTCAACATGTAGTTGAAGGACTAGCAGCTTTGTCTCACCTGGGGGCTGGTTAGAAATGCAGCCAGACCTGCTAAATGAGAATCTGCATTTTAACAAGATTCCTAGGTGATTTGCCTCCACTGCTAGATTGTTTCCTTAAAGACCTGTTGAATCATTTTCTTCTGGTGCATTCAGAACCTATAATGGCTTCCTATTGCTTATCTGTTCCTATACAACTGTTTTTAAAATCGAGTCTCAATCTATCTACTAAACCAGTGATTTTCAACCTTTTTCATCTCATGACACACACAAAGTACTAAAATTCTGCGACACACCGAAAAACATATATTTTGCCAATCTGAAAAAAAAAATGAGTGTAATTTTTATTAATTCATACTGGAAGGCTATTGTTGTGTTGGCTGTTGTTATTTTTTTATTTGACAATCTAAGGGAAATACTCTCCAGGTCTCTCCTCTCTGCTCCCACCCCACTCCTACTTTCTCCAAACTATGGTCTGTGTTCATTGGTTATGCATATATGCATATAAGTTCTTTGGTTTATCTCCTCCCAACCTCCCCCCCCCCCCCCCCACACACACACACACTCCCCTTCCCTCTGAGGTTTGTCAGTCTGTTCCCTACTTCCATGTCTCTGGATCTATTTTGATCGTCAGCTTATTTTGTTCAGTATATTCCATAAATAAGTGAGATCATGTGGTACATGTCTTTCTCTGACTGGCTTATTTCACTCAGCATAATACTCTCCAGGTCCCCCCATACAAGGCCGTTTTGTTATTAACTACATTTTCTCTACTTTTTTTCCCCCTGTCATTGGCTTCTCACTTCCTCCCAATTTGATAAACTCTGTTTAATTCCCAAATGATCTCTTCCACATCCCCCTGTTTATCATGATTACTAACAGGAGCGAACTATCCTGGAGGCCTGTTTAGACCATTCTGAGATGCAGTCATTGGATCGATCTGGGTGCCATGTCTGATATACTAGGATTGATTGGCTAATCTGGTTGGCTAAGTGTAAGTCTCTACCTACCTCACCATTCAATTAAAGCCCTTCCTGAAGTTGTGCTTTGGTCAAAAATAACATACCAGAGTAAGTCAAGGCTAAATCAATTAATGAGCTCCATATTTTTTTGTAAAAGAAAGCACTTAACCACACTTCCCAGCTCTGACTTGTACTGACTGATTCCAGGAGAGGGGATTGTTGTGTATAGTAGGGTTTAATCTAGTTCAGTATTACTGTTTTTATTCTGATGGGCTCCTCTCTTACAAGGCAATGACTTAAGGTGGAGCCAGTCAGCAAGTTTTTTGTGACTATTTAAAGGCTGTTACCAAAACCCAGTACCTCTCCTGGCTATTCACTTTTACCTCATTACAACGGTGATGTCATCTGCTGAGTATCTGGGCTTACACTGACCACAGCAGAGAGAGGCCAGGGCATTATTTGCTCAAATGATTTTCTTCTCCTCCTCCTTTTTATTTTATTTTATTGTATTTTATTTTATTTAAGTTAAATATGGATCAAGTTGGATCAGGCTGGGAAAGGGTAAGCTGGGGTGGTTATTCCACGGAGTATGATGTGTTCCCTTTCAGCACTGTACTACTTCCATAAAACAGACTATGAGCTGTGTGCCTGCATTTTTGTTTTCTGACATTGTTCTCTATCCTATGTTATTCTATTAATTTGATAGTGTATGGCTTCAGCCAAACATTTGTTCCAAATTCTGCCAGAGTAAGGGGAAGTTTCCAGACAAAACCCTGCCCAAGAAACTTCCTAAGCAAGCAGAGCGTCAGCCCATCCCCGGGGCACTGCGCTATTTTCTCAGGGGCCTTCAGGAGCTGAGTGGGGCCAGTGATAGGACCTCAGCTTAGCTACTTCAAGACACCTACTCTCCGTGACAAGACACATCCATAGGCAATTCTGCGACCAGCTGGGTGAGACAGGAGCGGTGGGCTGGTTAGGAACCAGATCTGAGGCATTGAGAAGTTCAAAAACTTGTAGTGTCAGCTCCTTTCTTCTGGGCTGAGCGGCCTCCTTGAGGCGCTGCGCAGTCCAGTTCACCCCAAGAGGACATTCACATTCCATTTAAGTAGTCTACTTTTGTAATTCCCTGGGGATTTTCATGAGTATAGAGGTCACTGTTTCTGACAATTAAGCTTTAAAGTTAATTCCCAAGATAAATAGAGCAAATTGACACCACTTTGGTTGTAATTTCTCTTGCTTCAAACTCAAAGACAAGTGAACCAGCTGCCAGACTCAGTTCCTGGAAATTCAAGAAACATAGGCATTTTATTTTTTACCTTTCAAAATGAGGCAATTTAGGGTGGTCAGAAACAGCAAAATCCATGCAAACGTCTTGATTCTACAATTTTACTTGCATTTCTGAGAGGACAGAGAATCATTGTTTCCTTTTTTTTTTTTTTTTAAGCTACATAACTAGTGGTTTCTTTTTAACCTGGAATGATACAGGGTTGTAATTTCTTTAATTCGGATCTTACAGCAGAAAAGCTAGGCTAACTTGTGAGCTGGATGATTAGGTAACACAGTAAATAACTGAACCCATACTTTATAATTACACATGGCAGTTTCAGGGAGGGGGGTGATTAAAAGCCATAGTGAGGGAGTGGAGTGTGTGGGCCTGGGGCAGCAGCTGCTGGTCTGGCCTCTCTTGCAGGCCGCCCAGGGCATGGCAGAGAACCAGAGCCTAGAGGTCTCAGCAGGAACACAGCCACTGAGGGAAGTTGAGGTACCCTGAGCAAAGAAAGGAAGGAGCTGTCACTCTGGGCCTTCGCTAGCAGGAAAATTAGGATTTATAAAATGGGAGCCTATGCAGGGTCTTTAGAGCTTTACTCTATTTCCTAGATAGTGTTCAGGATACCTCAAGATTTTAATAACATGCTGAGGAAAAAAGATTCCACTATCAAATAAATTTGGGAAAGGTTGGATACTAGATCCCCTGCTGGAGAATCAAAACTTATGTTAGCACAATCAAAGCTCTGAGAAGTCCTACAGAAAAGACTTGTGTTCAATCCAGTCTTCCCCACCCTTATTTGATTTCTAAAGCTCCTTTTAGCTACAAAGGTCTTCAGGTTCTTGCTGACCAAGCACTTTCTGCTTTTCAAGCTAGTTCATTCGATGACAGAGAAAATTCTGATAATTAATTCACATTTTAGCTATCGGATTATAACACAAAAAAGTATAGGGATTTAATTATTCTTATTGTCAATGCAAACCAAGAGGCAGGTACAATTTAATTGTAACAACCTGATTGTTTAATCCCAATGCTGATACTCCTCAGCTTCGTGACCCTGGGCATTCATTTAGCCTTGGTTTTTCCAGTTTTGATCTTTGAATTAAAAATCTGTTCTGTGTTTAACACTTGTCCATGTGCAGGAATATTGATTAGAGAGTCTTCTTATAATATAGTTCATCCACTTGTTAAACCCTTCACCACTCATCTCACCACAGAATCTGTTCATTGGAAAAGTAATGCCAGTTATAGGAGAGTCTTTGGAAAGTTAAGATGAGACGAAAAGAATGGTGTTAGGTTAATAAGCACTTACTACGTTCCATTCATTTTCCTGCTAGCACTTACTAAGTGCTTCACTTGTATTAACACCAAGGCCAAACACACACCAAGGCCCACTGCTCTGCAAGCCCAGGGACCTAGAAAAGACACCTAATTAATCGAAGGTGGAACAAGTATTAATTCTATCTAGCTATTCCTGGGAGACCAACTGACCAACCAATCACCCAATCCCTAACCTTTTAAAGGGAGCATGCATGTGTATTTCAGAGCATAAGCATTGCAATTATCTTGCTTTTCAGAGTTTCACAGGTGTGGCCTTTTTGTGTTCAACCAGCATTTTACAGGTTATTTACAGTGTGCTATAAGCCCAGGCATTGAAAAGGTAATAGCCCTGTATTGCTTTAACTTTAGACTTCTCTCCAGAAGCTTGTAAACTATATCTGTGAAGGGACAGTCAGTATGTTTACAGACTGTCATTGAGGTAGGGCACACTGCTAATGTGAGGAAAACTGGGGCTGTGGAATGCCACAAAAATTGTACCCATGTCATAGGATGCCAACCTGTTTTTAACATCCTGACTCATTTCTTCTGCTCTCAGCACTCCAATTCTCAGAGTGCATACTGAAGTACCCTATAGACAAGCCTGTATTAATCAGGACTTATATTTGCAAAGAACAAAAAACCTAACTATGACTAGCTTAAGAAATAAAAGGAATATACTGGTCCATGCAATTGAAAAGTCCATGGGTTGAACATCTTCAGGCACACCTAGATCCAGAAACTCAAGCCATGTTATTAGAGTCTCTCTCTCTCTCTCCTTTTCATAATATATGGCCTCCTCATTCTCCTCTAGTGCAGACAACTCCCACCTTGAGGCCTGGGAAGATGGTCATTTGTATCTCCAGTTTATATAATCCCAGAGGAAGCGAGGGTGTCTTTCCTTGCACATCAATAATCCAAGCTCTGGTACAAAACTGCCCAGTTACATAGTCTGCCTTTACCACCTAGCTGTGTGATCTTAGACAAATTACTTTATCTTTGTCCCAGTTCTTTTATCTGTAAAGGGGAGACAATAATAGCATTACCTTATTCAAGTAATGTGAAAATTAGACAATATAATGCATCTAAAGCTTTTAGAACAAATCCTGGCACATAGTAAGCACTCAATAAATGCTAGTAGTAGGAGAAGACCTTCAATAGAAGAGTTGGCTTAGCTTATACCATATGCCTACTTCTGTATACATTGCTGTGGGAGGGAGAATGAAGTAATCTGATTGGCCAGACATGAGTCAACATTCTCACCTTTGTGCACTGGGAGGTTAATACCTAAGTCACATTGAACATAGAGAAGTCATACATTGGGTAAACAACGTATATTCACTGCCGGGACCACACCTGGTCCAGTCCTGACCAGGACAGGAAAGAAGCAGCCTAAGTCCTGCCCTTAGGTGTGATTTGGAATGAAGTTTGATTGCCAATATGATCTCCCACTCAGAGGCTGAGCCTTATGTAGCAATAACGTAGAAGCATCTTCACCCTTACTTACTATCTCAGGACTGGGCCCCTTTAGATGTCATGATTCCAGCTTGATAGCTACTTAGTTACCCAGCCTTGAACCTCTGGCCCTGTATATAACTGGGACATACTGTGAACTTCATTTTGCTTTTCTGTGGCTCTTACAAACCTGGTCTGGATTCTGGTCTTGTGACTTGTAGTTCTAACCAACACCCACACTACTACCCACTACGGCTGCGTCGAAACTCTCAGCACCATGCCTTACCTCCTGGTTCAGACCAGCTGGTACTGACCACACCTAAGCTTACTGTGTCCTAAGATACTGTGCCTTAGATATCCTAGGGTCAGTTTCCTCATGTTTCACCTCTGCCCTGCACTTCTTCCTGTATTGCTCCAAATCCCAACACGTGTTGGCCCCATTTCAACAAGATCAGGCTATGCCTTATTTCTCAATGGCCTTGCTCTTAACAACTGTATTTGCATGTGGTCTCTTCTCTGTGGTCATTTTTTTCAGAGCTCTGGCTCTTACTCAAAACAACTCTTCCCATGTCCCCATCCGCATTACTGGGTAACATAATTTAAAATTTTTTCTCTTGAAGAGAGCATTATTTTTTGTCTTTGCCAAGGCAGCATGAGGTGCAATAAACTTGAGTTCCCATAAATGACATGTTGGGTAGAATGGAAAGTTCCAGATTCACTATATATGCATTATCAGACAATCCGTTCTATAGTTGACTAATAAATTATGTTTCCATGTCAACAAGTAGGTATTTATTTTACTATTAATGATTCCCCAAATACAAGAACTTCTAAGGAACAGATAAAACAGCTGCAAATGTGATCTCGGAATAAATATCAAGAAAGAAAACACAAGCAGCCTGCAGAGTTCCAGCTGCTCTTCCCCCAAGGCTTATCTGCGTTCTTATGGTCAGGCACATTTGAAGTTGGAAGGCACATTTCCAACAGCTCTTGCCCTTATACATGGTTCTTGAAATATTGCAGACATTCTGGTTCCTATCAAAATAGTAGTCACTGTCACCAAAATTATTCATTTCCTCCTCAACCTCTGTTCTCCCTCTGGCCCCTCTTTGGCAGCTGTGTCTTCCATCCTGATGCTCAAGATGACAAATCCTAATTGTGGGGAGGCTGTGACACTGCATACTTTAATAGGAGCTGAGAGAAGCCAAGGTTAGCCTGTGATTTATGTGATCATTGTACCCACAGGGGCAAGCAAGGCTTTCTTAATCCCATACCTTTAATCCTTGCCTCCTTCAAACCCATCACATTTCCATCTTATTGTTGCAGCTGCACTAAGTTCCTTGAAACTAAACTGCTGTTTTCCAGGGATGGTAATTCCATCTTCCTGAGCTGATTCAAAGATTAAACAGAGTGCTTTAGAGATTGCATTCTCAGCAAGCAGCAAGGGCAATCAAAAAGTGGTGTTTGGGCCAACAACAATACAAATTTCAGATGGAGAGAGGGGCTTGAAAAGTCCTTACAATTAAAGGTGTTTGAATGAGTTTAGATTTTCGAAATTGAAGGATATGGGGCTGCCTTAAATACTGTAAAATGCTAAAGATTTTATATCATTATTTCCTCAAAACCTGTGCCCCTTAAATAAATGAGTGAGTGAAGCACACGATACAGAAAATAAGTGTTCTCTCCATTTCTGCTGCCAATCTGCTGATCTGCTCTATGAGAGAGCTAATAACTTTTTTTGCAGAACATGCATGTATTTCTCTTTAAATTTTCAAGTCTGGATGCCTTATTTTGTAGTTTTTAACTGAAAAGTAAATAACCACTATCACTAAGCCTGTCAGAAAAATTAGGATGATTGAGCCAAAAGATAGATCAAACATTTGTCTTAAGGAATTGTCAGGAGAGCTATGGCAGCCTGGTGCATAAAGATGGCAGTCAGGATCTGATGGGTGACTTTGGAGAGCACCCACAGTATTCAGCCAATATGCCCTTCTTGTGGCCACCCTGAAGGTTTGGACTTTGGCAATACCATTCTCATTGCAGGACAACCTTCCAGAAGCAGTCTAGCTTTGAATAATTAGTATGAGTAGTTTTCTCCTGGTCTCCTACCTGCCTTATCAAATTCAGAGGATTTTGTCCTCTTCCTTGTGATCGGGATCACACTGTGTCACACACCATCAACAATCCTGAGGCATTTTATGGTCACAGGGCCCATCCTTTGGGGGAAACTGTCCCAGATTGTACTCCTCTATGGAAAGAGAAAGCTGAGTTCATTCCCATTTCTCTGAACTCTCACAGTCTCTCATTGCACCTACTGCTTTCTGCAGACCTGACTTCAAACACTGACTTTACCTCTTTTTAGTTATTTGACCTTGAGCCAGTAAATGAAACATTTTGTTTCTCAGTTCTGGCTTTTACAAGGACTATTGCCTATGTGGTATGATTTAAGGTTCTCATTCCCAAATATAAATCCTACCTCTATGCCCAATTTCAGTCTATAGTGATTCATTCCTTTGTGCCCTTTCTCGTGTTTTTTTTTTTTTTTTTTTTTTAATTTAAAGAATCCTGGGGGGGAAAATCCATTGGTCCCTTAATAGGATGATGCAAGATGAAAACAGTGGTTTCATGAGCCATCTGGGCCTTTGAAAGAGGGAAAAGTATGCATAAAAGAGAAGCAAGGATTCCCAAGAAATAAACTGTACTGACTTCACAACTCTACCCAGAGCTGCCTGCTTATACAACCTTGTCATTTCTTTTTCCTGTATACATAAAATCTTTATATAACCAGTTAGGGTAAGCAGAAATTCAATTTAGCAGAGAAACAGAAGCAGATAATGTTTGTTTATTGACAAGGGAAGCAATCAGCCTTTGTTCACAAACTTATTAAACAGACAAGGGTTCTCCCTGCTGTCCAAACTGCAGTCTGAAGAAAC
The DNA here is from genome assembly GCA_030848825.1 of Tadarida brasiliensis. Taxonomy (NCBI): domain Eukaryota; kingdom Metazoa; phylum Chordata; class Mammalia; order Chiroptera; family Molossidae; genus Tadarida; species Tadarida brasiliensis. The sequence continues at coordinate 39,771,009 of CM061272.1, read as the reverse complement.
AAGAGTTGGGAGGCCTGCCAAGGGAGGGGAACAGTCTCCTTGAAGTTTTCAGGGTAACAACGGCATCCTTGTCTTCATGCCTCCCTGCTTTCTTGATGTGAACTCTCGGAACCTTCTTACAAACTCTGCTTAAGAAACTCCATGAGCCTCTTAAGGCCTGGCAACTCTTTCAGGGTACCATGGTTGGTTTCAGTGTGAGAGTTTTCCTTTTTTCTTATATCATAAATCTAAACAACTTCCAAAGGGAAAAAATAAAAAACTAGCTGGCTCAACATAAAACCATCGACATGCCTCCAAATTCTCTCCCATCACTGTCAACATACACATACATTTTTGCAAAGCTGTAATCTGTGTGTACACACAGTTTCATGTTCTGCTTTATTATTATTATTTTTGCTTAATTTTATTCCATGTATACATTTCCGTGATGTGGCTGGTATTATAGACTTACACATTTTAATGGCCATACAGTATTCCATCTTGTTCATAGACCTCAGGCTGCATGACCCTTCATTCTCCTACTGTGGGACTGGAGATAGTTTCAGCACAGGGAGTATCTGCCTTTGAGGAAATGTCCCTCAGGTTTCTTGGGACATTTTTGTAAGTAGTGCTAGGTTTTAGGCTTCTTTGCTTATGTTATGGTTTCTTCTGACATAGTCCTCATTTTGTGTTTGCGTAGGATATTATTTCTGGATGTGGTTGCTTTAAAAAAAATCATATTCATTTTTACCAGCTATCAGTGCATTTGTTCTGAAGTGCAATCAAGTCCCACTCTACAAACCTAAGAATACAAGTGTTGCCACCTGTTGATGGAAAACTTATTACACTGTTTCACTTAGGTCCTGCTGAAGAACAGCATCAAAGAGAAATTTTATTATAATTCCAACAGACTTAATCCCCAGATTTATTAACATAATATTTGATTTTTTTTCCTGTTCCTTTTGTTATTTTAGACCTTCTTCTAACATGGGCCATTGATTGTAAACTATATAAATTTTGCTTCATTACAACTTGCATTAGATATATTTAAAACCTTTCCATTTGATCAAGGCTCCACATTTTTTTTTAATTTAAATGTTCCAAACATCAAACATTTTGAAAACCCATGGATAGTACATATCCTAGTGCTCTAAATGAAATGATGTCAGCAAACAGCCAGAGTTTGTCAATCCTCAGTGGAACCAATTTTGGCTAATTTCAAAGAAGAAAAATAGCTTCCACATTTCGTAGAAAGGGTTCCGCTAATAAACAATAGAGGAAGAGTTACTTTCCTTCAAACTTCAGGAACGAATGAGTATGTGTACCCTGAGAAAATAAGCAAACAGCATGCACTTTGATAAACCATAATTTATATAAATCAAAGAACAAGAACCAAGAATCATAATAGTTTATAACCAATACCTTATAATTACTGTAGTTCCAAAATATTCAACTAAATAATAAATTTTAACAGCTCTCACTTGGCAACCAGCAGGGTCTTGTATATAATAGAAGTTCAATAAATTAATTCCTGAATCACTTTTTATTTATTTCCTGATTTGTTAGTTCACTCATTCATTAAATAATTACTGAGCTCTTACTATCCTGGAGCAGGTTATGAGCTACGTGCTTGGGAATATAAGTTGAATAAAACACAGTCTCTGTCCTATATATCTAATGTAGAGTTTAGAAAAGTACCAGTTATGAAGTATTTGAATGTAGGTAACAGAAAATAGAAGGAGACTAATTGTGGCATGAACATTAGAGATGTTTACATTATCTCACTTAACAAGAAGGCTAGATGTAGGTGGTATCAGGAATGTTTTGGTGACTCAGCAAAGTTTAAGGACCCAGGTCATTTTTATGTTTCTGCTCTATAATCCTCAGATGTTGCATTTTCCTCCCATGCTTTTTGGTTGCAAGGTGACTGCCACAGTGTCTGGCTTTACAGTCCACATGCAGAGCAAAAAGAAGGGAGAAAGGGCAACACCAGCAAGTTCTCTTCTTTTGTCTGACTTTTTCTTTTTTCAATCCTCACCAGAGGACATTTTTGCATTTATCTTCAGATAGAGCAGGAGGGAGAGAGGGAGAAAGAGAGAGACACATCAACTGGTTGCCACCCACATGACCCCAAACTGCAACCGAGGTATGTGCCCTTAGCGGGAACCAAACCCGGGACTCTCAGGTCCGCAGACTGTCGCTCTAACCGCTGAGCCAAACTGGCCAGGGCTGACTCTTTTTTTTTTTAACCAGAAAGCAAAATGTATCCCAGGAGTACCACAGCCAACTCCCTATTATGCCTTATTGGCCAGACCCCTAGGTACAAGGGAGACTTTCCAACCGTTAAAGTAAGAGAGAGAAAGAAAAGGCTTGGGAATGGCTTCTGGATACCCAGCTAACAAGGTCTGTCACAGGAAACCCAGCACAGTATGAAATACCTCCAGGCCCTTATAGGCTCTAGTAACTTGAAGATTCAGGATTCAACATATTCCCTTGTTCTATAAAGATTTATTTGAGGGATTTTTCTTAGCCAGACCCTGAAGATATAGCAGTGGATAAGACAGACACAACTCCTGCCCTTGAAGAAGAAAAAATACATGGTAAACAAGTAACTGCAATAAATATGATGAGTTTGTCATCATCAGATACAAATGACCCCATTAGGATGTAACCCCAGATCTAATCTCTGCAGGCCCCACTGATCCAGGAAGGACCTCATTAATTTGTATAGGTGGGACTCTTTTAACTCAACTGACCAACCCATTTCAATGGTGTACATCAGCCACAAGTATTACAATTAGGCTTTTTTGTAATTTTATAGGTACACTCTCGGTGAGTGTCTTGTATTCAACTGGCACCTCCCAGCGATTTACAGTGTGTTGGGAACCCAGGCACTGACAAGGCAGATCAAACAGCCTTTTGCTGGTCTAACTTAAGCCTCTTGCCCTGTCTCTCCAGGGACAAGAGGATGTGGCCAGGCAGCGAGCAGGGCTACAGGCCAGCACAGGAGCCTGGGGGACTTGCTCAGTGTACACTGGTAACGTTTGGACAAACTGGAACTCCTGGAAAAATCAGAGAGCAAAGCCCCAGCTCTGGGAAAAACCATCAATGGACTTCACCAGGCCCAAACAGCGGCTGGGCCACTTGTGAACATAAAAGGCCGACATCCTGGCCATGAGTAATGTGCTCTTGGCAGCTGTTAAAAGGGGCCTAAAACCCCACTGGCTCCCAGACTCAGCCGGACAGGCCAGGTGCAGGCTGACAGGAGAGCTGTGTTGATTCTAAAGGCCAGAGATGTTATTTTGAGGTTTGACTGTTTATGTCTCATTACTGCTAATTTCCATGAGTTTGCAGGCTTCATTCTGTCAACCCCATCTCTGGTGGAGTAATCTATCCACACACGAAGGCTATTCACTAACCTATCCCCAACTCCAATTTTTTTGTTTGACGAGAATCATTTCTGGGAATACAACAATCTTCATGTGGAAGTTTCTTAAGCAATTTGAGTTTGGGTTTGTGGGTCCCTCTCCTCTGATGTCTCTCACTGGGTATGAGCAGGGCTGGCCTGGCACACATTCAAACAGCGTCATTTACCTTCTACTTCCCCTCCCCCTAGAGTGCTTGGAACAATTAAGACAGTGCCCTGTGCAAATACATAAAAATATTAGCTTACTCTTATATACTTAGACAATTCAATGGAAAAGGACCAGGTTCATAAGACACAAAATATGTAACAGGTAAGATTAAATTTGACAAGAAATGTGTGGAAGACAAAGGGGTCCCTCCACCTGGGCACTTTTAGTCCATTCCCCATGCTGCCCTTTGACCCCGTGAGCCCTCACCCTATGTAGCCCCTTCCTGGCCCCTGGTCATATCTTCCTGTGTCCTGACATAGACATATTTAGTTTTTTATTATGGTAAATTCTAAACATGTATAAAGGAAATCAAATAGTCTAATGAACCCTCATGTACTGGCCACATGCTGCCATTTCTGTGTCATCTGTACCTCGGTTGTCCCTCCCCCCTCCATTCTTATTTTTTCACAGCTTTTTAAGGTAAGGTTTACATACATTGAAATGCACAGTTTTGACAAATGGATACACCATCCATGTAACTTGCATTCCATTCCTATATAGAATTTCCATGTCCCCAGAAAGTTCCCTCATGTACCTTCTCAGTCAGTCTCCCCAGGAAACCATCGCTATGGTTTGTGGTTTGTTTTTTAAATCTCAGGTGTTTTTTTTTTAACCTGTTTTAGAACTGACAACGATTTTTCTGATCTGTGTCCCATCTCTGAACTCTTCTCTCAGTTTTCTAAGACGAGTCAGCTTATCTGCGGAGACAATACACTCTCATCTACAGGTAGGTGCTGAGAGATGGAGGTGTTACCTCTCTCAAGTCAAATCTTGTCATTCACAGAGGTCTTTGGAGATATAGATATTAGAATCAAAGGGTCTCTCTTCCAAGGTGAGTTCTGTGGCCAGGTGGGGTGGTGGAGGGCAGATGAGGGGGCTCCTCAACACTTATTCCCTAGGGCTTATTTTACATGGTGCTAGCCAGACAAGAGTATATTTGTACACCGATACACAGGCACATCTTGCTTGAGAAATCCTTCCATCATTAACAGGGTTAATTCTAATTGTTTTGGGCCTATCTGCCTGAGCCAAGCTCCCTTGATCCTCTTCTTTTTGGCTGTAACGCTGCTACTCCAACCTACTCTGAGGCCAGTCCTGACATGACTGACAGAGGCACCAGGGCCCCTCCTGACGTTCCCATTGTTAACCTCTCTGCTGAGGCATGGGTTTGAACATTGGAGAATGCCACTCAAAACAAAGAGGATTTTTTTTCTATAGCTGATATTAAGTTGTCTTTTCTGAGGTAAGACCTTTTTTTAAAAAAAAAATTTTTTTTCTTTATTGATTTTAGAGAGAGGAAGGGAGAGGGAGAGAGAGATAGAAACATTGATGAGAGAGAACATCCATTGGCCGCCTCCTGCATGCCTCCCACTGGGAATTTGGCCCACAACCTGGGCATGTGCCCTGACCGGGAATCGAACCAGCTACCTCTTGGTGCATGGGTTGACACTCAACCATTGAGCCACATCAGCCGGGCTGAGGTAAGACCTTTTAATGTAATTCCTGGCCTGGTAGTAAAACCATACATCAGCAGAGAAGAAAGAATATTTGTTGAACATCTATTATGTGCCAGGCTCTTTGTTAGCTTCGAGGATAAGTTAGCAACAAGATGTGCCCCAAATAGTTGGCTTCTGTAAGTCACCCCGTGGGGCTTTGGCCCTTCAGATAAGCTAGGGCGTGGCTCCACTGGGAGGACTTGATAATATTGCTATCATAGCTATAACATTCGGCACCCGCTATGGACCAGGTACTTTATATACATTATCTCTACTAGTGTTTTTGACGGCAGCTATTTCAGTCTTTAGAGGTAAAAGGGAAGGGAACAAACATTTATTGTTTATCAGTCTTACACTATGAAGTAAGTACTATTATTATCCTCTCTTTAAAGATGGTGAAACTGAGGATTAAATGAGTTAATACAAGTAAGGTCCTTAGAACAGTGCCTGGCCCATAGAAAGCACTACATACACATTTACTTTTATTATTATTAGGTAACTGACTTACTCAAGATGCATAGCTTGCCTGGCCAGTGTGGCTCACTGATTGAGTGTCAACCCATGCACCAAGAGGTCACCGGTTCAATTCGAGGTCAGGGCACATGCCCAGGTTGTGGGCCTGATCCCCAGTGTGGGGCATGCAGGAGGCGGCCAATTGATGTTCTCTCTCATCGATGTTTCTCTCTCTCTCTCTCCCTCTCCCTCTCCCTTCCTCTGTCTCTAAAATCAATAAAGAAAAAATATTTTTAAAAAAAGATGCATAGCTAGTAGGGAACAAAGAAGGGGTCTTAAGCTGGTGGTCTTTCCCCTACCAGGGCTAGTTTCTGAGTCCTCAGACCCAAAAGACATGGCCCTAAACTTGGGCTCAATTCCTGGTATTTGGCAAGGGGTTGGTGGGATCTGGAATCTACATCAGGATAGGGGAGGTTTCTGTCAAGATGGATGAGAAGCCCCGCTCTGAATTCTGCTCCCTGGAATGCAGTCTGCATTGCTGTTCTCATTGAAAAGGCTGTGCTGGTACATCTGCCAGTTGCTGAGAGTTCTGCTCAATGAGATGGCTGTTAATCACCTATTTTTCCAAGATGTTATGCATAGGAAATCAATTAATCTAAATATTTATTATAAGTAAATATAAGTAAATATAATAAATATTTAGATATTAATATAAAAATTAAGTGCCTATTAAGTGTTAAGGCAATTAAACATGTCAGAAATGTGCACATAAACACATTGTCTGAAATAATTTTTACTGTGGTCTAGATGCCTTGGCTTTCATCTACTTCCTGACTTCATCTGTCTTTATCCCGTTTGCTCCTCATGCCCCAGCCACACTGGCCGTCTTCCTATTCCACTGACACTTCAAGCTCACGTCCATCTTAAGATAAGACATGTACAGATGCTCTTCCCAGACCAGAATGCTCCTCCCCCAGATATGCTCCTGGCTTACTCCTTCCCATCGCTCAGATCTCAGCTCCAAAATCCCAGTCCTCAGGGAGGCCTATGTAACCCAGAACCACTCCCATCACTCCTCTGCTTTTTCCCCCCAGTTACATTGCCCTGTTTATTTCCTACCTAGCACTAAAAGTATCTTCCAATTAGTAGGAAGCTGCACAGAGGGCAGATTTAATGCTGTGTCCTCTAACCCTAGAGTGGTGATCTCAGTTAATAATTTGTTGCATGCATGATGGTTAATAATAATGCATTCCATTTGGATAATGCTTTGCTGTCACATGTAGTTATGTGGTCCTCCCAATAACCAGGGGAGACAGGGAGGGCAATTATGCTTAGGTTACACAGAGAGAAACTGAGTCTCAGTTGTGGAGACTGACTCTAGACAAGGTGCTTGTTCTCTATTAGACTTTTTAAATGTTTTGCACCCTTTCCTGCATGTCCAGCACTAGGCTGGAAGCTGGGCGTTTAACACTCCTTTTACATTGAGGACTCGACCTCTGGAGCTTATGCAGAGCTTCCAGCAAGAGGTATTGAATCTGCTGCTCCTTTGTAGGTCTTTGAAGCAGGAAGGATTTTCTTTTGCCTTTCATGGTTTCTGGAAAAGCTATCCTGAAGTGAAAGGAGGGGTAAAATGCCTCTAATCCTTGATTTCTGTCACTAGTAAAGGAAGTATGAATACCATGTTGGCCTTGGAGGTGGGGTGGGGAGGGGAAGGGAACTGCTTTTTGGAGAACCAAATGTGTATGGGGGCTCCCAGAGTGGTTGGTGTTCTGTGTGACAGAATAATGAATATGTCTCACCTGAAGACTTTTTTTTTTTTTAATCTTCATCCGAGGATATTTTTCTATTTATCTTCAGGTGGAGAGAGAGGGAGAGAAAGAGAGAGAGAGAGAAACATCGATGTGAGAGGGACACGTGGACTGGCTGCGTGAACCGCAACCGAGGTATGTGTCCTGGCTGGAATCAACCCAGGACTTATTGGTCCGTGGACCGATGCTCTACCACTGAGCCAAACTGGCCAGGGCCTGAGGATATCTTTTTTTTTTTTTTTTTAATAAGACTCAGTTTTTAAAATCATATACATACAATCAGTGTTGATTATTATTTGCATTTCAAAAAGATTCCTCAAATGATAAAATAATTCTTTTAATATCCAAATAACTTTTGTGTATATTAGGTACTATGCCAGGCCCTTTTCATACCGTTTCTAATTCAGTCCTCACAGCCACCCTTTGAGGGGGGTGTTTTATCTACACTGTTCACAGGGGAAACTTCAGCTCAGAGAAAGGGTTTGAGGAATTTCCCTCAAGTTATACATTAACTGGCAGAAATACATTCTGCTCTAAATCCAGTGTTATTTTTAATTTTTTCTTTATTGATTTTAGAGAGAGAGGAAGGGAGAAGGAGAGACAGAAACACCAATGAGAGAGAACATTGATTGGCCGCCTCCTGCATGCCCCCTACTTGGGATCAGGCCCACAACCTGGGCATGTGCCCTGACCAGAAATTGAACTGGGGACCTCTTGGTGCATGGGTCAACGCTCAACCACTGAGCCACACCTGCCTGGTCAGTGTTCTTTTTAAAATGTAGTCCTGCCCTGGCTGGTTTGGCTCAGTGGTTAGAGCATTGGCCCGAGGACCAAAGAGTCACGAGTTCGATTCCGGCCAAGGGCATGTACCTCAGTTGAGGTTCGTCCCCGGCCCTGGTTGGGGTCTTGCGGGAGGCAACCAGTTGGTGTGTCTCTCTCACATCAATGTTTCTCTCTCTCTCCCTCTCCCCTCCCTTCCCACTCTATCTGAAGATAAATAGAAAAATATCCTTGGGTGAGGATTAAAATAAATAAACAAACAAACAAATAAATAAAATGTAGTCCTGAGCCTGGCAGGTGTGGGTCAGTGGTTTAGTGTTGACCATGCCTGATCCCCAGTTGGGGGCTTGCAGGAGGCAGCCAATCAATGTTCTCGCTCATCGATGTTTCTATCTCTCCCTCTCCCTTCCTCTCTCTCTAAAATCAATAAAGAAAAAAAATTTTTTTTAATATAGTCCTGAACAGGGAATTGTCCTATAACACATAAAATATGATTCCATTTAATGAAAAGATTTATTCATCTTCAATTTCTCAGGACTTTTTCCTTCAATCAACCCCTAGTTATTGTCCTTGTGTCATATATCCATCGTTCAGTCGCATAGATAGTGTATCAGTGCATTTAGCTCTTACATGTCCCGGAGCATATGGTGCTGGCTCAACAGTCCTATTCGAGGACCCCTATTTAGAAATCTATTCCACTTAAAGAGTGATGAGGACAGTTGGAAAGGACTAGAAACAACCTGGCACAATTAACATGTCAATAACAGCCATGAAGTGCAAAGTTGAGTGATTTGGGCCTGTGTAAACAATTGAAATAATTCAAGCTACTTACTTTGTGAGGGGGGTATGTGTATACACATGCACGGAAGCCTACCTTGCAGATTTTTTTAAATTGGCATTGACTGAATTATCAGTCGCTGAGGTCATTTTCACCTTAATTTATTTCATTACCGTACAAATATTTAGATGCAAAGAAACGGAAGAATCATAGAATTTCAATGCAGCCTTATAAATCCAGTCTCGGTATTTCTGAGTGAAGGAAATAGAAGCTGGAAGAGGCCGAGGTCTCTCAGTAAAGAGAGGCCCAGGTAACTGCCGGTGGCTGCCAGTGGTGATGGCCATGGGGAAGTGTGTCCCCGGTCCTGGACTTCTGTGTGCTCCTGATTCATTTGTGCCTGATGTGGAAGATTCTTTTCCTCAGGTTTGGTCACACTGCGGTGTGGAAAGGGATTTAATTTAATGCCTGAGTGGGCAAATGTGGTGCAAGAGGCCGGAACACTGAAATACCTGTGTGAAAATCTCCTTACCTGCCATCTCCTTGGCGCACGCAGACACATGTGGACATCTTGTCCCAACGAGTCTGGGTAAAGGCCAGAAGTCTTGCACAGCAAATGTGGGTGTTGAATCAATATACCTGGCTACGATTCTCTGGGGACTCTGCTTTGAAGATTATGCAACTCCAGCGAAGAGGGTGTGCTTCTCTTACCAGATTTATACACTAGATTCACTTTTTAAAAACAAAACGACTATTTCTCTATTCTATTTTCGAGACGTTTTGTTTCTGGCTAAATAATGTTTAGGGAAAGGAGAGAGAATTCTGTTAGGCATAACAATGTTTTTCTAATTTTAGATTTAATTGGCAAGACACTTTTAATTTATGGAATATGAAAGAAGCACAAATATATTTTTGCACATTTTAAAAAGACAGCTCTTGCCCTGGCCGGTTTGGCTCAGCGGTTAGAGCGTGGGCCCACAGACCAGAGAGTGCCGGGTTCAGTTCCCACTAAGGGCATGTACCTCGGTTGCAGTTTGTCCCCAGCCCCGGCTGGGGTCGTGAGGGTGGCAACCACTCGATGTGTCTCTCTCACATCGATGTTTCTCTCTCTCTCTTCCTCCCTCTCTCCCGCTCTATCTGAAGATAAATGCAAAAAAAAAAAAAAAAAATGTCCTCGGGTGAGGATAAAAAAATAAATAAATAAAATAAAAAGACAGCTCTTATTTTTCAAAATACAAGAGATTCTTCTGTCTAATGACTTCTTTTTTTTTTTTGCGTTTACTCAACACCAACATTTTTATTTAGTTTTAAAAATAGTCAAAATGATTTCTTAGGATCACATGAGCCTTAGTTATCTGAATGAAGTTTTTGCCATTTTTTATGTTACAGGTCAGTTGGGATTCTTCTTTTAGAGTAACATTTCTGGTCTTTCTACTCCTCTACCTCTGATTTGTGTTTGGGCCTAAGAACGGGGCATGTGTGGCCCAGCCTTTTTGGACTTCATACCTCTTGGCTCAGCCGCCCACAAAGAGCATGTTCTCTGGTCTGCTCCCCAAGCAGGGCTGTGAGCAGGGCAGGGTCCAGCCTCGGCAGGAAAGCTCTTGGCTTTCCCGCTCTTCCTGGGCCAGATAAGTTTCATGTGGGGGCAAAGTGTAAGTCCCTTGTGATCACAGATCCAAAACCACATTCACCTTACCAGGAATCAAGAGGAAAGTTTGATCTTCAGCTGTCTAATTCATGTCTATTTCTCAGCAGGTTTTAAACTCAGGAGAGGAAAAAAAGAGTTTAACTCTCTAAAACCTCAACAGAAATGAAGTGTAGGCAGATTCTTAGTTAATATTTTTCTATAACACATCTTTTTGGACTGGAGGTAATTTTTTGGTCAATATTTCAAGGCTAGATAGCACTACTATATAAACTAACAAATATGAGTCATTTAGGATTAAACTTTGTTCTTTTTTGTTTATTTTATTAGTTTTCATTAAAAAAAAGCATGCCCATTAAATACAATTTGGAAAACAAAAAAAACTAGGATAATTACTCTTTAAGGCCTCCACTCAAAATATAATGAAACCAGTGTTTTAGGAATATTTTCTGTGAACTGGAAATAGCAGGGGTAACCCTTTGTAAAGTATATGATTGTCTAACCACTATGCTGTACACCTGAAATTAATACAAAATAACATTGAATGTAAACCATAATTGAAAAATAAAATATTTTTTGTGTGTAACACACCCTTGTAGCTGCCTTAGCCACTTTGTAAGAGAGGTTGCTCATATATTATTCATCACTCCAAGGGCAGAATCTTGACTTGTTAATTAGTTGTGGTCCACCTAATTTGTTCATCCCAAGAGATCCTCTTTAACTTAGAACTTCAGGAAGACAACAAAGTAATTTGGTGAAAATGACCAATCCCACTCTTTGTGAAGAGTACCAGAGTTTACTCACAAGATTCTGTGCAACAAACTACAAAAAATGGACAGTGGTGTCTAACTCCAGTCCCTGGTTCTTCCTCACAAAGAATGAGAGGTAACCCTTCCAGTAGGCGCTCCCTCCGGCTGTCAGCAAATTGCTGGCTGCCTGCTGCGCTACTGTGTATGAACATCACCTGGAGCCCTGTGATGCTTCTGCTCTCTGTGTCCCTTGCTGAGTGCACCGTGACCACTAAGCTCTTTCCGGTGGGTTATGCACCCATGTTCTCCTTGGAGCTACAATTTCTCTTGAGCACTGTGACCATGGAAAGGACATCTTAAATGCCTTTCAGTGGAAACATTCATTTCCTCTGGAGTCTGAGTTGAAGAAGGAAGGATAACCTCACAGACAGGACACAGACTTCAGGAACACTTTCTATGTAACGTCATTTAACATTGCAATCTCCTGCAACACAGCAGCAGCTGAGAGGGACTAATAATTAATAATCCAATAATGTGGATAAGGCTTTATTTAAAAACACAGTTGTTAATTATGTGCTATGTATATTCAATAAGAGACAGAGTTTCCTGAAAAATATTCCTCAGATAAGAGACGAATGGTCAGATCTTTACAAAGTCTATCATATTATAGAAGGCTCTTTCTCAAATATTTTGTTTGGAATAACAACATATTATTTGGGGAAGGCATGTTAGCTTAAAAATTTTTTCAGTCAGTTTTTGTTTCCCATGTTTATTGAGGCTACTTCCTGAAATCTTAAAAGTTAGTAAAAAAAGTTAATACAAAGTTAATGAACTTAGTCCTGAGTGTGATGGTTAATTTTATGTGTTGACTTGACTGGAGATGCCCTCATTAAGCATTGTTTCTGGGTGTGTCTGTGAGGGTGTTTCTTGGATAAGATTAGTGTTTGAACTGGTACACTCAGTAAAGTAGATCTTCCTCCCCAATGTGGGTGAGCACCATCCAATCCATTGAGGGCCTGAATAGAACAAAAAGTAGAGGAAGGAAGAATTTGCCAGGTTTTTTTCCTGCCACTTTCCTTGAGTTGGGACATCTCATCTCATCTTCCTGTCTTCAGATTGGGATTTACATGACCTGCTCCCCTAGTTCTGTCCTTCATACTCTGACTTAATTACATCACTGGCTTTTCTGGGACTCCAGTGTATAGTCCTATTGCAGATTATGGGATTTTTCACCCTCCATAATCATGTGAGCCAATTCCTTATAATAAATCTCCTCTTATCTCTCTCTGGGAACCCTGATCAATATACCGAGGTCATGACTATTCATATGTAAGTACTGATTATATTTATAAGTAAGCCTTTTAAAGACTACTTAAAGTATAAGTAATCACATTAATGGATATTGCAAATACATACCTATGTGACAAATTTTAAAACTCAACTATTCTCCAAGTCAATAATATAATGACAAATAATCTGATTAAAATTTGGCAAAGAATCTGAATAGACATTTCTCCAAGAAGTATATACAAATGGCCAATAACACATGAAAAAAATTGTTGGCATGATTAGTCACCAGAGAAATACAAATCAAAGACACAATGAGGTACACTTCATACCCACTAAGATGGATAGAATTCAAAAGTCAGATAGTAAATGTTGATGAGGACATGGAGAAATTGGAACCCTCATATATTGCTAATGGGATGAAAAATAGTGCAGCTGCTTTGGGAAATAGTCTGGCAGTTCCACAAATGATTAAACATAGCATTTGCATATGACTCAGCAATTCACTCCTAGATCTATCCCCAAGAGAAATGAAAACATATGTCCACCCAGATACTTGTACATGTTTATAGAAGCATAGTTCATAATAACAAAAAGGTGGTAACAATCCAAATGTCCATCAACTGATGAGTAGATAAACAAGATGTTGTATATCCATACACTGGAATATTATTTGACCATAGAAAGGAACAAAGTACTGATACCTGCTCCAGCATGTATAAGCCTTGAAACTATTATACTAAGTGAAAGAAGCCAGTCATGAAGAACCACATATTAAACGATTCCATTTGTATGAAAGTCCAGAACAGAGAAATCTATAGAACAGAAGGTAAATTAGTGGTTGCTTAAGGTTGGGGAGGAGGTGATGACATAGAAGGGTGATAGATAAAGAATATAAATTTCCTTAAAAATTTTTTTTCTTTATTGATTTTAGAGAGAGATGAAGGGAGGGGGGAGAGAGATAGAAACATCAATGAGAGAGAACATGGATTGGCCCCTCCTACATGCCCCTCAACTGGGGATCTGGCCCACAACCTGGGCATGTGCCCTGACCGGGAATCAAACCAGTGACCTCTTGGTGCATGGGTCAATGCTCAACCACGGCCAGACAGATTATGAATTTCTTTTTGAGGTGATAAAATTTTTCTAAATTAATGAATATACTAAAAACCATTGGGTGGCTCACTTTTAAAAAAATCCTCTTCCAAAGATATCTTGCTATTGATTATTTTTTTGAGAGAGAGAGAGTAAGGGAGAGAGAGAGAGAGAGAGAGAGAGAGAGAGAGAGAGAAACATGGATGTGAGAGAGGAATATCAATCCTGAACATGCCCTGACTGGGGATTGAACCCGAAACCTAGGTATGGGCCCTGACGGAAATCAAACCTGCAACCTTTTTTTTAATCCTCACCTGAAGATATTTTTTCTATTTATCATCAGATAGAGTGGGAGGCAGAGGGAGAGAGGGCGAGAGGGAGAGAGAGAAACATCGACGTGAGAGAAACACATCGACTGGCTGCCTCCTGCATGACCCGACCAGGGCCAGGGATGAATTGCAACCGAGATATGTGCCCTTGACCGGAATCGAACCCGAGATTCATTGATCTGTGGGCCGATGCTCTAACTGCTGAGCCAAACTGGCTAGGGCAAACCTGCAACCTTTTGGTATATGGGATGACACTTCAACCAACTGAGCCACTTGGCCAGGGCAATGTGACACACTTCTGATTGCTGAATTGCATGGTATGAGATCTTGAGCTCAAAAAAGTGAACAAAAGGAATTCAATATCTCCTAGTAATAAAATATATCTACTAAAAAAAAGTCAATTGTTCTAATAATTTATTATTGGCTGTTTGTACCTTGCAATAAAAATTTTAGGGCCAGGAGCCTAGATGGAATAAAAGAGGAGTATATCACAAATACGGCAAAACAAAACTAAGTAACAGTACATACAAACATCATAGGTCATTGCTAATGGATGCTGGGGAACCAACTCATAATTCTGAAATAAAGAAGAAAGAATCAAGCATTTATTCTGACTTTCCTGTATACTGCACCTTGGGGTAATCAAAAGTTGATGAGAGTAGGCCCTGGCTGGGTAGTTCATTTGGTTGGAGTGTCATCCCGATACGCCAAGTTACAGGTTCAATCTCCAGTTAGAGCATATATTAATACAAGAAGCAACCAATGAACGCATGAATGAGTGGAACACAAATCGGTGTTTTTCTCTAAATAAATAAATAAATAAATAAATAAATAAATTTTTTAAAGTTAAGGAGAGTTTCTCCTTATAGAAGTATTCCAACTAATAAACAAGGGAGGAATGATAGAATTAGAATATCACCATTTGCAGCCCTAATGAAATAGCAGATCTAGGCAATGATGATCAAAGACTGTGATCTCACAAAAAGAAAGACAATGAAGCATTACAAGCTTCCCAATGAAAGTACTCAGTGTCATCTATGAAATAGTCTTGCCGCTGAACAAATAGAATGATAAAGCCTTTGGAGCAAACTGCTAGTTTCCAGAGATAAGGGAGACCAGAGGAACGTGTAATGTGATAATGCAGGGATGCAATGAGCAAAAGCCCATGTGGAAAACTCTGAAGGACCAATCAATAAATACATCATATGAAAAGGAAAAAAGAACAAAAGGAAGGGAGACACCTGTAGATAAATAGAAAAAAATTAAAAACCTATCAACCAAATGAAATGTCTACACTTAGTCTGGATCCTGACTACCTGATGAAATAAAGAAATTTGAATACTTACTAAGTAATGATGTGAAGGAATTAACTTTTTAAGGTGCTACTCTGGTGTTGCATTTATATTTTTCAAATGACCTTTATTTTAGGGATACATGGGAAATATTTTTGGATAAAATAATGTGATTGTCTGGGATTTACTTAAAAACAATCTAGGAAAAAGGGTTAGGAAAGAATAAACAAAATATTGGCCATACGTTGACAATTGTTGAGATTTCTATGCACTTCTGTTTATGTTTGAAATTTTCTGTAATAATTTTTTTTTTTTTTTTTACAGAAAGTAAAAAGTGCTATGTTGCAAACAATTTAGTCAGTAATGAAAATGAGGTGGCCTGGAAAATAGGTAGATATCTCTTTACAGATGATAAAGACACTGATGTCAAATATGTCTCTGAAGAATTTGCATAAAATTTTTTCATGAAATGTGAGAATGGAAGAAAAAAATTTTTTTTGGTACGTGCCCTTAGCGGGAACCGAACCCGGGACTCTCTGGTCCACAGGCTGATGCTCCAACCGCTGAACCAAATCAGCAAGGGCAGAAGAAAAATTTTATCAGTATATTTTCTAT
The DNA here is from genome assembly GCA_030848825.1 of Tadarida brasiliensis. Taxonomy (NCBI): domain Eukaryota; kingdom Metazoa; phylum Chordata; class Mammalia; order Chiroptera; family Molossidae; genus Tadarida; species Tadarida brasiliensis. The sequence goes on along the minus strand of CM061272.1, from coordinate 39,755,071 downwards.
GATTTTGGATATATATTTTAAATTAAATTAATAAGTTAAATCTTATAAGAAGATATTTAAATATTTCATCTTCATTGCTAAAAGTTTACAAATTGCAGTTTTTTTTGCTCCTGCCTCTAAAAACTCAATTGTTTTACAACATTATTAGGATAATTTGGAATTGTGTAATATTCAGTGTTGCCTTATGTTCAGGTATATATAGTATAAGCAATCACACATTTTCACCCAGTGCAATCAACGTTTCAGCCTTGTCATTTCCCTATGATTTTATGGAGTTGTGATAAACACTGTTAATAACTGCATAATACAGTAGATATACTAGAGTTTATTATTAGACATTTTATTGTACCTTGTTTTTCACTATTATACATAATGCTGAGATAAATTCTTTTTATTTAAAGCAATTCTATCTTAATACAGGCATACTTAGGAGATTTTGCAGGTTCTTGACCACCGCAATTAAGCGAGTATCGCAATAAAGTGAGTTGTAATTATTTTGCTGGTGGAGGGTCTTGCCTTCAATCTGTAAAAAATGTACCATCTGTGAAGTGCAATAAAATGAGGTGTGCCTGTATTATCCTCTTACAGTAGAGTTCCTGAAGTAGAATTATAGAAAAAATATATAAATATTTAAGATTCTTAAAACTTGTCAAATTGTTTTTGTAATATTTTTGTTTTTTTAAAAACCGAATAACACTTTCATCATCAAAATATTAAAGGGCCAAATTTACCATCACCATTAAGAATATTGAAATAGATGAAAAAGTATATCTCATGTCTGTTTTAATTTATCTGGTTACTTAATAAAATAGAACATCTCCCTACTTGTTTTATTCCAATTTTGTAGCTAGAATCAAATAGGTATCATTTACCTATTTATATACTAGGGAATGTAGTATTTTTCTTATTGATGTACATAAATTATTTATTTCATAAAGATAAAAAAGATTATTTATTTAATACTAATTAAGCAGCTACTACTATGCTAAGCTCATAGGCTATAGTGATGAAAAAATTGATTATGTTTTTAAATGATCCCTGGTTGCTACACAGAGGGCTCAGGGAGATTAGCTAACTGGTCTCTGCTCTAATGGAACTTATGTTTATTTGAGGGATAAACAAATAATTTTGTACAAATAATTAATTTTGGTTAGTGCTATGAAGCAAAGTAGAAGATGCAATGAGAAAGCATAACATAAGAAAATAATTTAGCCTGGCCTGTGTGGCTCAGTGTTGAGCATCAACCCATGCACCAAGAAGTCACTAGTTTGATTCTAGGTCGGGGCACATGCCCAGGTTGTGAGCCCAGTCCCCAGTGGGGGGCATGCAGGAGGTGGTCGATCGATGTTCTCTCTCATCAATGTTTCTGGCTCCCTCTCCCTCTCCCTACCTCTCTCTCTAAAATCAATTAAGAAAAAAAAAAAAAAAGAAAATAATTTAGATACGGAACTAGGAAAAGCTCTCAGAGAAAGTGACAGTAAAGCTCAGTTCTGAAGGATGAGGTAGAGTTAGGCTATACATAAGGGAAAATGTTACAGACAGCGGGAACCATATATGCAAAGGCCCTGAGGCAGGAAAGAGCTCAAGGTGTTAAAGTCACTGAAAGTAGGACGGTATGGATGGAACACAAAGAGCAATGGAGATGATGAAGGAGATGATGCTGGAGAGGTGGGCAAAGACCTAGTAATACAGGGCCTTTTAGGCTGTTTTGGGGAGTTTGAATTAAGTGAAAGGCAGGATAGCAGTAATTCAGATCCTGGGTTTTGGGGTCAGACTGACTACATTCAAATACTAACTCCATCAGTTTGGGGACATTACCTTATCTTTCCAAGTTTCAGTTTCCTTATCTGTAAAACAAATGGTAATCTTCACAATTGTGAAGATTAATTGAGATAATGCACGTAGGGTTCTTTGCACAAAGCTAGTTACATCAGCTATTATTAAGTACAATGAAAAGCTGTTAAAATGTTTTGTGTAGGATAGTGACACGATCCCTTTTATTATGTTTTTAAATGATCCCTGGTTGCTACACGGAGGGCTCAGGGAGATTAGCTAGCTGGTTATCAGAAGAAAAGTCTTGAAGGATGGTGACAGTGGGAGGATATAAAAAATATGGCACAGAAGGAATTGAGAGGGATTTGTGATAACTTGGATGGGTGGTGAGGAAAAAGGCAGGAGTCAAGGATGACTTCTAGTTCTCAAGTGCTCATGAACTAGAGAGCAGATGGGAGTGACTGAGATTTCAGGAACACTGGATGAAGGGACAGTTGGAGGAGTTAAGTTTAGACATGTTAAGACATCAAAGTGGAGATCTGTATGTCCAGGGATATATAGATGTAGAGCTCAGAAGAACAACCTGAGCTGGAGATAAAAATTTAGGAGTCATCAGGAGGTAGATGATATTTCGAATCATGAAAATGGATGAGGTCACCTAGGGAGAAGGAAAGCTCAAAAAGAGGACAGGATTTAGAGATATGCCCTAAGGAACCGTGATGTAGAAAGGTCAAACAGAAGAGAAAGGGCTGACAAAGGAGAGTGAGATGGAGGAGGAGAAAGCCCAGGAGAGGATGATGTCATAGAAGCCAAGAGAATAGAGTTTCAGGAATCAGGGAGACTCCAATAGCTCAGCTGGGTGGAATGCTACTGCAGCCTTCCTGGCACAGCCCCAGGAGCTTCCTTGGAAGAGCAAAAATCTGGTGAGTAAAGGGTGAATGCAATAAAAAAGTGGAGAGCACATGTGAAGTCAATCCTTCTGAGAAAGCCTTGGGTTGACCCTTTGTCCTCTTTACTGCCTATTCTTTCCCAGCTGCCTAGTAATGATTTATTTGACTCATAGCAGTGTCACATTTCTAAGTAGAGATCAGCCCTACTTTGAAAAGCTGAGGATTTCGGAAACTGAGAAGCTCTTACAGAACACATAAAGCTGCCTTGCCCTCCCCAGCTGCCTCCATCTCAGGCCGCAGGGGCTTCTGTCATCCCAAGGGAGCCAGCTTGGAATGAGGCTGCGTGAGGCAGCAGGTGGGCACAGTCTACACATCCCAGCAGTGACCAGATCTGCCCTGTGAGCTACCTGGGAATGGAATTTCAGCCTGGGGACCCCTGCTGCTCCTGCTGAGCAGGCCTGAGGGGCTGAGGCTGGCATGATGTGCAGTTGGGGGGATGGGGGGAGGCTGGCAGTGCCTCCCGGCAACCATGCTCTTTCCTCTCTTTTCTCTCCCTTTTCTCTTCTTTCTCTCTTAAACCTGTGTAATCTCTAAGCATATTTCTGCAAAACCATTGATTAACTGAGAATGTGAAGTAATACTGTTTGGATGGGGGAAGGAGAGGAAGCCTAGAATTAAGAATAGCTATAGTTCATAATAAAAGCTTATAATGAATAATAAAAGCCTATGCTTTATTTATGTATTATTTCATTAATCCTCACAATAATTCTATGATGTGGGAATCATTATTCCCATTTTTTCAAATAAATAAATGGAGGCTCATAGAGTTAAGAAAGTTTCTTAAAATCCCATGGCGATACAATGGAGAAATTGAGGATTCTATTCCAGGTTTTCTCACACGGAGTCCAAACTTTTCATCACCATGCTACATACCCCCATGACAATGAGGTCGAGAGAAAAATGTTTCATCTATGTGTAATTAGCATTCATTGCAGGCTGTGTTTGAATTAGCTATACATTTGAAGGTTATAAACACTTTCATACTCTGTGTCCTCTTTAAAATGTAATTTTTTGGATACTGAAGGAATACTGTATTATGTTTAAGGTTTTTGGATCCCAGAAAGTCTTTAGGGAGTTAGTTGGTTTTTATGCATTTGCGTAGTTTCCCTCCTCTCTAGGTCTACTTTCTGCTGTACAGAAAGATTAAGTAACTAACTGAATAATGTAACCTTTCATTCCTAATGTACATTTCTTAATACTTTTTAATGAGGATTGGCATTATTTGGTTAAGTAACATAAAACATTTTGGAGAAGTGTTAATGGAGCACTAGGTTTGTGCCATACCTGCAGCCCTCTTTTCCGGAAACAGTGGCCCAAACCAGTTCTTTTCTAGATAAATTTGCCAGAGTATTCCCCGAGTAAAAGCAACCCTGATACCTTGGCCCCAGTGGGTTAGACCTGGGATTGGTGTCCAAGCCAAAGACAATCATGTGTAAGCTGGATAGGCGACAGTTAACTGCCGTTGACAGCGTTTGCTGGGAAGCTTCACAGTTTTGGATAGGGATAGACTGATGATGAGTTCCCACAAAGAAAGGTGAAGAGGGAGGGAGGAGGGAAGAGATTAACCAGAGAACTTATATACATACATGCATTGCCCATGGACACAGACAACAGAGTGATGAGGCCTAGAGCAGGGTGGGAACCTGGTGGTGGGGGGTAAAGGGGGAAAAGGGGGGAACATCTGTAATACTCTCAGCAATAAAGATTTAAAAAAAAAAGAATAAACTCTGTGTTTTGCATAAAAAATAAGATAGGGTAGCAGTCACACTCCCTGTCAGTAGCTGCTGTTTGGGTTCTCCCTGAGGCCTGGCACATGGCCATGACTTGGAAGTCCAGGGACCCAGAGTACAGCCAGGGACATGTAGAATGCCCTACATCCATCCAATCGACCCTCTCTTCCACAAGGCAATCGGGCAACCTGGTAATCTGAGTGCTTCTTCTCCCAGCAAACTTGAAGACCATCCCTAATGTCATCCCTCAGAAATAATTGAATCAAGTTCCTTCTAAAAGATGAAGAAAACCAAGGCCCAGAAGACAAATGGCCACGTATGCTCGTGGGAGAGGAGCTCAGGGTTCTCGATGCCTATGTACTTCTCCCAGATGCTGTGCTGCCTCATGTCTTGATCCTCTGTGGTGATCATATAAGCATGCTTTAGAAAAGACAAATTAATATTTACTTTAATATTCATTCATCCAATGTGTATTTATGTAGTAACTACTAGGTGACTAGAACTGAGCTAGAAATTCAAGGGAAAGAAAGAGAAAATATAGGCCTTACCCTCCAGTTATTTATAGTCTAACTTAGGAACTACATAGAATTTTTTTTATAGTTAAGTGATAATAACAGTTTATTGAATGACAGAATGAGAGCTATATTTACTACAGGGGATTAAAAGACATTTTCTTGGGTGGCTGGTGTGTCTCAGTGGATTGAGCATCGTCCCATGGACTGAGAGGTCCGGGTTCGATTCCCATTTCGGGGCACATGCCCAGGTTGCAGGCTCGATCCCCAGTAGGGGGCATGCAGGAGGCAGTCAATCGATGTTTCTCTCTCACATCGATGTTTCTGTCTCTCTCTAAAGAATAAATAAATAAATATATTTTTAAAAGACATTTCTTTTTAAAAATCATTTTTAAGCAAAAATTCTTTTATTTAAAAATTCTAAATGTTTTGATTTTTTGGGTTGATAGTGGTTGCCTGATTTGAAGTATGGAAAATAACTGAGACTACCAGACTCAGAGGAAACAGTGCTTGATGGACTGGGGTTGATTGGTCATGCCTGCTCTGTGGGTGCAGGGAGCACATGTGCCGTGTTGGGTTTCTCCTAAAGGTGGATCACTTTTACATAGAGGTGGACACACAACATTCCTGATACAAGAAAGAGCCTGAGCCAAGACTTGAGAATGAGTGTGTGTGTTTGAAGGGTTGTGGGAAACTGACCTAAGTGAATCAAGAATGGGAGCAGATAACAAGCAGATAATAGAATGACACATGGAAGCGTTTGATTTTACCTTTACCACGAGACCAGTGTTTGTGAAACTATGTGGAATGAAGGCACTGACTGGACTCCACAACTCCTCAAGGGTGGGGTGTGCTGGGAGGCAGAAGTCGGGTAGGAGAATGTAGGGTAGGTTGGGGAAGGCAGGCAAGGCTCTGGCTGTTTTCACTTTCACAGCACAATATTGGTCTATCTGTTTTATACATTGGGACTTTGTGAAACAATATTTTTTGTCTTCGAAGAAACCATTTATTGCTTTAATAAAACAAATCTGAACCCTAGCCAGGTAGTTCAGTTGGCTAGAACATTGTCCCAATGCGTCAAGGTTGTGGGTTTGATCCCCGATCAGGGCACATACAAGAAACAACCAATGAATGCATAAATAAGTGGGATGATAAGTTGGTGTTTTTTTCTCTTTCTCTTTCTCAAAAAATTTTTCTTAAATAAAAATGTTTAAAAAAAAACCTGAAAATCACTGCTATAAGCTAGGAGGGTGTCTGGAGGTTTTTACTTGGTGAACCTTTTGCTTTAGGAAAATAGTTTGTTTATTGGATTGGAGAGGGGAATGAGGGTACTGTTGCAATTTTCTTTCTCTTTATTGATTTTAGAGAGAGATGAAGGGAGAGGAAGAGAGAGATAGAAACATCGATGAGAGAGAACATCGACTGGCCGCCTCCTGCAGGCCCCACACTGGGGATTTGGCCCACAACCTTTGCATGTGCCCTGACTGGGAATTGAACCGGCGACCTCTTGGTGCATGGGTCCATGCTCAACCGCTGAGCCATACTGGCCGGGCATACTGTTGCAATTTTCAAGTGTGAGGAGACAGACAAAGCTCTGATTCAGGATTAGGGCAGTTGTATCAAGGCAACAGATGATTAATAAGAACCATTTCAGAAGGAGAGCCAGGGAGAGAGTAGTCTCCATCCAAGGAAATAAATACATAAAGTGAAATTTTGTTACTCTCATCAACTTGGACTCTATCAAATTATTTTATCTTCTAGACAATAAAGTTTATGAAGGTAGGGGATTATATGTTTTGATACCATAGGATGGTGCCAGGGACATAGTAGGTGTTCAATAAATATTTATTCCCCATTCAAAAAGAAGGTCACATGTAACCATTCGAATGATTTCTGCTGCAAATAAGAGAAGTCTTGACCTCAAATTGCTTAAATGATAAGAACATTTATTAGATCATATCAGAGGTAGAGTAAGCTCCAGGCTCAGTGTAGTCAGCAGCAGAGTAATGTCATTAAGGATGCAGGTTCTCTTTCTCTCTCCACTCCGCGCCCTTGGCAGTGGCTTTCCCTTAAGACCTATGTACCTCATGTTGTAGGATGGCTGCCTATAGTTATCAAGCCGTGTGTTTCCTTGTTTAAGGACAGCAGAAGAGAAAGAGGAACCTTTCCCCTAAACATAGACTATACATCCTTAGTTCTCATCCCCATGCTCTCTAGTAATCAGCCAGAAGAATTCCTTATACTGATTGGCTCTGAGCCCAATCCGAGCCTAATCCTGTGGCTGGGGCTAGGACCATTTCTTCTGAGTCCTGGGGGAAGAAGGGTTAGATACATGAACAAAATTGGAGTCTACTAAAAAAAATGAGGAAGAAGGGGTAATGAGTTGAGTACACTTGTTACTCAATGCAAGGTTTGAGGACCAGCAGCCTCAGCATCACCTGGGACCTTGTCAGAAATGTAAAATCTTAGGGCTCACCTCAGCAAAACTGAACCAGAATCTGTGTTTTAACCAAAGTCCCCAGGTGATTCATATGCAAGTAACATCTGAGAAGTGTCCCATATCATACACTTCAGTCCTGTCTGGGGTTTTTGCCTGGCACAGAGAGCAGATGAGCTTCTTCAAGACCCAGGTGTGAATTGCTGTCACTCCTCAGCTCCCATGGCATTTTATTCCTAAATCTATCATACATCTTAATTCAGTATATTATAGTTAGTTGTCTAAATTGAGTACATGGTACTAAAAGGAACTCAATGAGTTCCTATCCATTCACTTATTCAACACATTTTTATGGAATTCCTAATACTATTCTAGATTCTGGGGACACAACAATGAACAAAACAAAGTCTCCTACTTTATGGAGCTTAAGTTCTAGTCAGAGGAGAGAAGTATTTTATTTTATTTTTTATTTATTTTTTAACTTATCTTTATTGTTGAATGTCTTACAGATGTTTCTCATTTTTCCCCCATTGCCCCCCTCCTGCCTTTCCCCACACTGTTGTCTGTGTCCATTGGTTATGCATATATATATATATATATATATATATATATATATATATATATATGTTCTTTGGTTTATTTCTTCCCACACCCCAACCCCCCTTCCCTTTGAGGTTTGTCAGTCTAACAAGCAATCTGTACTTCTTAATCCCGTCACCTTTTTCACCCATCCCCCCAGCCCCCACCCATTTGGTAACCAACAAAAGTTCTCTGTGTCTATGAGAATGTTTCTGTTCTGCTGGTTCATTTTGTTTGTAGATTCAATTGTTGATAGATATGTGTTTATTACCATTTTGTTTGTTCATATTTTTTTTATCTTTTTCTTCAAGAAGACCCTTCAACATTTCATATAATAATGGTTTGGTGGTGATGAACTCCTTTAGCTTTTCCTTGTCTGAGAAACTCTTTATATGGCCATCGATTCTAAATGATAGCTTTGCAGGATAGAGTAATCTTGGTTGTAGGTTCTTACTTTTCATCACTCTGAATATTTCTTGCCACTCCCTTCTGGCCTGCAAAGTTTCTTTTGAGAAATCAGCTGACAATCTTATGGGAACTCCCTTGTAGGTAACTAACTGCTTTTCTCTTGCTGTTTTTAAGATTCTCTCTTTGTCTTGAACCTTTTGCATTTTGATGATGATGTGTCTTGGTGTGGGCCTCTTGGAGTTCATCTTGTTTGGGACTCTCTGTGCTTCCTGGACTTGTATGTCTGTTTCCTTCACCAAGTTAGGGAAGTTTTCTGCCATTATTGTTTCAAATAGGTTTTCGATTTCTTGTTCTCTCTCTTCTCCTTCTGGCACCCCCAAGATATGAATGTTGGCACGCTTGAAGTTGTCCCAGAGGCTCCTTACTATCCTCATTTTTTTGGATTCTTTTTTCTTCTTGCTGTTCTGATTGGGTGTTTTTTGCTTCCTTTTATTCCAAATGGATGGTTTGCTTCTTGGCTTTACCTACTATACTATTGAATCTGTGTAAACTATTCTTTATTTCAGTTAGTGCCTCCTTCATTTCTAACTGTGCATCCTTCATTTCTGACTGGTCCTTTTTTATGCTCTTGAGGCCCTCTCTAAGTTCACTGAGGTTCTCACTAAGTCCATTGAGCATCCTTATAAGCAGTGTTTTGAACTCAGCATCTGTTAGGTTGCTTAACTCCATTTCACTTAGTTCTTTTCCTGGAGTTTTGTTCTGTTCTTTCATTTGGGACCTGTTTCTTTGTCTCCTCATTTTGGCTGCTTCCCTGTGTTTGTTTTTATGTATTACTTAGCAAGAGGTATGAGGCTAGCTGAGACCAGATGCTGCTTGTTTGAAAGAATTTAGGAAAAGCTGAAGCAGGATCCAAGGCAGACCCATCCTATGGTAAAACAACTGGCAACAGCTTGGGTGGGCCTGGAAGTTGGGTGGGGCGGGGCCTCAGGGCATCACCAGGGCGGGGCAAACAGTGTGAGCCAGGTTGCTGGAGTCCCAGATATGGCGGCGTCTGCCAGCCCAGGGAAGGGCTCACCAAAGGATCAAAAGCCTCTGATAGCACGTCTGTCCAGGAGAAAGCTGCCTGTCCAGCCCTCGCTCCAATACCAAACAGCTCAGTTCTTCCCCATATGACTCTGGTGCCTTTCAAGCTGCCTCCCCCACGCTGGAGCCCAGAGGGAGCGAGTCCAAGTAAGTCCGGCCGCGGGCCCTTTAAGAGGAGCTGCCGGGGGCTCCAGCCGCCTCATTTCCTGCTGGTTTTTCCAGCCGGAAGTTATGGGACTTCTCTTCCTGGCACTGGAACCCTGAGCTGGGCGCCGGGTGTGGGACGGGGACCCCTCAGTCCTCAGGGAGGACCTTCCCAGCCGAGGTATCCTCCTGATTTTTATCCGCCACACGCGGTGTGGGACCAGCCCGTCACGCCTCCGCCCCTCCTACCACTCTCAATGTGGCTTCTTCTTTAATTCTGTAGTTGTTGGACTTCCATTCAGCTTGATTTCAGGCGGTTTTGAATGATGGTTGTTCTGTAGTTTAGTTGTAACTTTGATGTGGTTGTGGGAGGACGCGGTACCGCGGTTACCTACGCCGCCATCTTGACCGGAAGTCGGAGAGAAGTATTTTAAAATATATTCTTTGTTATATATATTTGTGGAGTGAATTAATTAATTCAACAAATGTTTATTGAGCACTACTGTGTGTTAGGCCCTGTTCTAGGCATTCGATGACGTCAGTGAATAAACACAGATACAAATCCCTATTTTCAGTGGTGCTTATATTATAGTGAGGTTTGTGTAAATAGTAAATAGATAAATAAATTATGTAGTATGCTAGAAAGTGATAAGTGCTATCAAACTAACAAAGCAGATGAGGGGGAAATCAAAAATGCTGGGTCCGCCCTGGCTGGTTTGGCTCATTGGTTAGAGGCTCGGCCTGCGGACCAGTGAGTCACGGGTTTGATTCCGGTCAAGGGCATGTACCTTGGTTGCGGTCCCTAGCCCTGGTCGGGTCATGCGGGAGGCAGCCAGTCGATGTGTCCCTCTCACATCGATGTTTCTCTCTGTCTTTCTCTCTCTCCCTCCCTCCACTCTATCTAATGATAAATATAAAAATACCCTCGGGTGAAGAATAAAAAAAAGAATGCTGGGACCATGGAGTTGCTACTTGAAATGGAGTAGTCAAGGTGGACCTCATTGAGGAGGTGGCAGTTTATGTTCTAGAGGGAGGCGTGAAGTATTATGACATGTGGCTGGAAGAATGGTGGTACCACAGGCAAGAGTAAGGACAATGCAGCTGTGGGTCAAATATTTTTGAGGGGGCAAGATATTAAATTAGTTTGGACTTGTTGAGTTGGAGCTCTTGGTGAGATATTCAAAGGAAAATATCCAATAGACAATGAAAAATGTGGGCCTAGAGTCTGCTTATAAGATCAGGGTGAATTTTTTAGGTTTAGAAATCATTAGTATGGTACCTAAATCTAAAAGTGAGAGCCATGCCCTGGCCAGTTTGGCTCAGCGATTAGAGCGTTGGCCCACGGACCAAAAGGTCACGGGTTCAATTCTGGTCAAGGGTGTGTACCTTGGTTGCAATTTGGTCCTCAGCCCTGGTTGGGGTCTTGCAGAAGGCAACCAATTGATGTGTCTCTCTCACATCGATGTCTCTCTCTCTCTCTCCCTCCCACTCTATCTGAAAATCAGTGGAAAAATATCCTCCAGTGGAGATTAAAAAAAAAAAAAAAAAAAAGTGAAAGCCATGATATAGAACTGGTTCACCAAGGAAAGAATCCAGAGAGAAAAAAAATTCAGGGGCTCATGGCCGAATTTAGGAGAATATCGCTAATTTTAGGGTGGGTTAGCAATTTTTTCCCCCCTTGCTCAGAAACATCACTGAGTGATTGATTGAGGCCAGTAGTAAAATAAACAAACAAACTAATTTGACATATTATCCTTCTTCTACACTGATCGTAGATAAAAGAGCTTAGTTGGGGAGGGAAATATGTGGGCTGGTGAAATTTTAATACTTCTCTGAAGGGTTGTGATAAGCAAAAAGTTAGTCACAGCCATCTATGTTTCGACAAGTTTAGTCAAATTGGCCAGGATGAAACAGTCTCTGTCTGTGCCTTGCCCTTGCAGCTTCTGTATGATGTAGGCCTGGGGCTGAGCACAGCCATCTGGCGAGCCTCGGGTGAAGCCACTGGTTCAAGTGCAGGTAACTTGATACTCAAACCATGCCCTGGAACCAACCTTTTGTCAGTGGTGAACTCAGGGATGAGATCAGAGATGAAAATGGAGTTTTGGTTGCTATTTTCTCTATACCCATGAAGGGCCATTCTAACCTCTCCAATAGTATCTGCTCTTCCCTTCCTTCCCAGTGATTTTCTCTCTTGACTAATCATCAACTTTATATTGTCCACTGGTTCTTCAGAACTAATTCACACAGAAGTGTGAATTCTCAATATTAGTATGTTAATAGAACATACTACCTGTATTAGAATTCATTTGCTTATCTAGTCAACAAATATTTATCGAGTGACTATTATGTGATAAGCATTGTACTAAGTCCTAGAAATAAAGTTGTGAATTAATGACAATTTGGTGTTCATGAAATACATAGTCTAATTGGGAGAAAATTAGACAGTCAAATGGGTAAAGCCTACATAGTAAGAAAGTACTAGAATAGGAATAAATTTAGGGTTATGTAGACTTTGGGGAGAAGAGCAGAAAGTGGGAAGGAGTGTTCTAAGCAAAGGGAATGATGGGTACAAAGCCCTCGAAGCAAGAATGAGGGATCAAGAAGAGGTGAGTGCGCTGACAGGGGGCAGTGGCAAGAAATGAGGCTGGAGCAAGTCAACAGTGGCCGGACCATGAGGACCTTGTAAACCCTGTTAGGGAATCTGGACTTCATCCTGAAGGTTATGAGGAGCCAGCTAATGGTTTTAAGCTGGGGATTGTCATAACCGGATTTGCGTCTTAGAAGATCACGTTAGTTGCATTGTGGAGAACAGACTGAAGGCACAGAGACAGGTCAAGAGCCAATGCAGTCACCCTGGCAGTAGTTGACTGGTGACCTGAACTAGCATATCATCAGAAGAAATGAAGATAAAGGGACAGAGTCAAGAGCTATGTAAGAGGAATTTGTGATTGATTAAATGGGGTCAGAGAAGGAGAGGAGTCAAGGATGATTCCTAAGTTTTTGACGAGATGGAAACACTCCTTAATGGCAGAATTGCAGGCATCCGTGACCCGGCCTGTGGCATAGCTGTTTTGTGGGTGGGGTGCTTGTCACACTTAAAATCACATTATGCAAACAGCTGCCTACCCCAAATATTTACCTTTAAGGATGGCTCTGGCACTCGTTTTTACTTGCTGGCATAGGGAGGGCTTTTGTTGTGCTGGGACTGGAGTACTTGTGTCCTGAATGCTTTCAAAGTGTAGTGAAGGACCACAGAGAGGATTTCTCAGAATTATGTAGGTTATTGCCATTTTTCACTGACATGATAGCTTGAATCCAGCACCCATGAAGTTTTGCCTTTCCAATCTCTTTTCCCTCTGGATCCGTTCTTCCCACCTCCTGTTTATGGTAGAAACAGTTGACTGCTGGAAGTCTTTTTTTTTTAATTAATTAATTAATTAATTTTAATTGAATTTATTGGGGTGACATTGGTTCCTAAAACCATACAAGTTTCAAGTGTACAACTCAATAAAGCATAATCTGCACACTGCATTGTGTGCCTTTCACCCCAAAGTCTCTTTCCATCCCTATAATCTTTCCCTTGATTGGACTTCACTTGGCACCCAACCCCCTTTCCCTCTGGCTATCACCACACTGTTGGTTGTGTCTGTGTGTTTTATATTTACATGTTTTTTGGCTCATCCCTTCACCTTCTTTCATCTAGTCCCCCCACCCTGCTGCAAGTCTTTTAACAGCATGACATACTGAATTGAATTAGCTTTCTTTTATTTTTTATATCTGAGCAATCTCTGTCTCTCTCTGTGTTTCTCTCTCTCTCTCTCTCTCTCTCTCTCTCTCTCTCTCACACACACACACACACACACACACACACACACACACACAAATGGCTTTATTTAAAAGAAGTATGCATGGCCTACAAAACTTTTAATAAAATTCCAGGCAACCTATATAGCAACCCATGATATATATATATACTGAGAGTGCTGTAGCCTAGATTGTAGCATAGATATTTAGATACTATATATCTAAAGGAATCTACCTAGAAATCATTAATGATCATTAAATATGTTTTAAAGCATACTTATACAGTATAATGTATAATGCAACAAGGGATGATTAATACTACCCATAAAGAGTATTAAAGCCATAAATGGGGATACCTGACAGAGCAATGAGATTTAAAAAGAAAATAAGTGCACCTGGTCTGCCTTACATGCTTTTTAAAACATTTTTTCTGGAAAGTTCGAATAAGTGAATTAAGTCTGTGTTTCTCCTGGGGCTGCCAGCACTTTTTTGGCCAATGCAACAGCTGCACCGGGCAGTGCTGAGCTGCAAAATCTCAGCACGTAGCTGTGGTTGCGGCCCCAGCCCTGGCAGACTGACCTGCAGAGGCTTTTGGCTGGCACCTTTAAGAACTGTTGGGAAGTCAGATTTCTCACTTGTAAACGTGCATAAGCCCATGTGCCTTCAGCAGCCCCTGCTAACTCAATGAAAGGCATTTGCAAGTTAGGCAACATGGCCATCTTTCAAATTAAGATTTTGAAAGATGGCATTGAAAACCATGCTCAAGGCTAAGACAATGAAATGTGATCATTCTTCAATTCAAGGACAAACACAATGCCCAGCGGAGCGGTGTTTAGAAGATATATCTTTACCAAAGTAATCATTTATCTGTATAACTATGTTTTCAGATAATGGATTGTTGTGAACCCTGGCCTGACCTCCTAACGGGTTTCATATCTCTGGAATTAGAAAAAGACTAGTTTTATAGGTGTTTTCTTTTCTTCTTCAAGGGATTCTAGTGGCTGAATTGCGTGTTTTAACCAAGGCCTGTGGAGGAAGAGGGTAGGTTTATGAATTAGCAAGGTCTAATGAAAACTTCTACTCATGTGACCCCTGGTGGCTGGTGGGAGTGATTGGTGTGCCTAAACAATTTTTTCTTATAAATCTCTTTATAAGTAACAGAGTAGCAGATTGATGCTTAGGGTCTGGTTGGTGTTTCCAAAGGTTCTGCTGTTGCTTGCTGTCACATAGATGAGGTAGATAGAAAAGTAAACGCATAGCTCTACATTCATTAATTCATCCTCCAGTATTGTAACTGAAGGATGCGATGGCTACTTGGCCGCCCTTGACTGCCTTTCTTAGGCTACAGAGGAGCTAAATATAAAGGGAAGGGAGGGAAGGAATTTCTGGGTTGCAGACTTGAGCAGAAGAATTATACCTCTGCCAGTGCAGGGAAAATGCCAAGGTAGGAGCCAACGGCGAAATCCATATGACTCAGAATCGTGTTGGCCTCCCCATTCCTTGCCAGGTCTGCTTGTCCCATTTCACTCCAGTGTGAGCAACAGCCACGGCATCTGGTTTCTTGCCCCAGTGCAACCATGGATTCACTGGGAGACATTGCACAAATGGATTCTCTCTAAGCATACATTTCCTCACTGGGGAAATGAAAGTGTTGAACCGGATAGTGTCAGTTTTTGGATCTTCCTGACCTAGTTGCTTTGCCTTTCAGCCTTCCTAACACTGCTAGGGTCTTTATTTCCACAGATCCTGCTAGACCAAAGGTTGTAGAAACCAGTGACTGTGTGCCTGCTTCACCCACAGATTTGGAACAGGCCACATGGATCATCTAAATCAGTGGGTCTTAAAATGTGATCTGGGACCAACCGCATGGGCATCACCTGGGAACTTGTTACAAATGCTCATTCTTGGGACCCCGCCAGACCTGCCGAATCAGAGATTGTGAGGTGGGGCCCAGCAATCTGTGTTTTAACAAGCCTTTCAGGTGCTTCTGATGTGTGCTAATGTTTGAGTGAAGTGTAATGTATACACTGAATGTAAAAAGCATTGGACTCTTGCTCTTTTATGCTTTGCTGATCCCGGCATAGTCTAATAGTTTAGTATTTTTATCTTTAAAAACATGTCCATAGGCACTGGTGATAAGATGAAATTTGAAATGAGCTGAGTCAACTCTGTATTTCAAAAGATTGTCACATTTAAACAGGTCTACTTTTTTTTTGACAGTCATAGAGTGGTTTAAAATATAGCTCTAGGCCTGAGCAAAGAGAATTCTGGGAAGTGTAGTTTACTTATTTATGACAGGAGTGCTTTGTAAAGGGGAGTTTTGGGAACTGGCCCCCTGGAGGGGTATGAAGTTTTCCAGGGCACCCCAGACTTGGTGAAAGAGAACCACTCCTGCTGTCGCTGGCAGTGGCCCGCAGGGAAAGCCCGCTGCAGTTTATCTCTGCGTGTTTGTTTGTTCTGCTTGTTGAACACTGACTTTCATACCATCTTGTTCTGTAATTCAAAACTGACTCCATAATTAGGTCTGAAAAGGAAAGGTTCCCAGGCAATTCCTTATGAAACTAGTAAAGACAGTTGCGTTTTGCTTTGGCTTGTTTTGGTGTAATTTGTCTGAGAGGGCTGCATGGTGGCTCTATTTGAAGTTGTATCGGGTGGGCCTCTTCTCTATGTACTTCTAATGAGAGGGGATGAGGCCTGAGTTCTGCTCTTTGGGAACCTTACGTGGATGAATAGGAGATGCTGGCAGACTTTTCTCTTTCATCTTTGGACAGTAAACTCTGAACTGATGTGTTTAAGCCCACCTGGCTCAAGTTGGGCTGTCTGGCCCGGGAATTTAACCAGCTAAATTACAGGAGCCGTAGGAACTTCCTAGATAGCAGACTGAAAACGACTATTGGTGTGCTGATTCAAAGGTTCCCTTTTTGGATTCCATGCAACGGAGACCTGAGCCATTCCAGTTAATTTGCATTAACTTAAAATTGAGGTTCAAATCTAACTTCTCAATAGAGAAAATGATGAACCTCTTTGCTACAACATGTGGGCGCGGGACCATCAGGAGGCCTGGGAAGGGGGAAGCAGGTTCAACCCGGCAGGGCCTGGATCTGCACTGCTGCCTTGCACTTGAGCAACTTCACTGTATTTGTTTTGGTTGTTTATACTTCCACTTGAGATTTCTTTTGGAGAAAATATTTCACTGCTTTAGAAAGTTGGAAAACCACTGGTTTAGACAGTAAGTGTCCATTCCAACCCTTGTCCTCAAAGCAAGTTAGTCCATCTGCTAGCCCTCAAAGCAAGCCTCAAACACTGGAGGCCCTGGGAATCACTCTTCATCAGCCACTGGGCTCTCTACTTGCTTTTGCCCACCAGCTAAGACTTCAAACCCATCAGTAATACCAGATTCAGACATCATTCTGATCATCCCCCAGCATGTGGATACTTGATTCTCTTGCCCTTTTAATGGCTTCCCCTGCCCATTTCACGCTGGTATCCAAATGTCTGGCATCTAATCAGATTGCCTCTGTCAAAGACAGGGAGGCCATAGGAGGCCTCTTAAGCCATACGTTCTCCATAGCTGCTTTGCTTTGTGGTAATTTGTCCAAGCCTACATCATTTAATGTTCTTCTTAGTGCCTTGTGCTGAATGGAGTCACCTCTGCTGACAGCTCCTTGCCCTGGACTCATCTCCACTACCACGTTTTCAGAGAGGCCAGTTGTCAACCTTTTACCAGAACTGAGTCATTGGGTCCTTGGAATGATTTACTCCCATCAGTTGTGTGCTTGTCCCATTTTAAATAAAAGAGCAAACACTTGGGTGTCCTGCTTTTGTTTGTTATTGTCCACCATGCCTGGCCCAGGGAAACAGTCCAGCGGGACACAATCCTGTAATGTAGGAAGCCACGTTTTATCACCTCGCCCTGGATGGCTTTAGGAGTGTTTTCTCTGTGCTACTGATGGACTGCCTAAGAACTGGAACCTGAGAAGGGTCTGGGTTTACTACTCAGAGCAAAAAGTTAGGCTTTGACATCAGGAAGACTTAAGTTCTTATCCTGATTCTATCACTCCCTTGCTGGGTGACCTAGAACACTCTTCCCCAGCTTCTGGTAGCTCAGCTGTAACTTGTGGTGATAATACCTATCTCGTAGGATCATTGTAAACATGAAATGAGAAAGTGTGTGTATGTGTCCTAGTATCACTTAATATATGAAATCATTAAAAAATATTTCTCTTCTCTGTTCCCTGAAACTTTTCTATAGCACACAGTAGGTGCTTAAAAGTGCCACAACCATTGCTGAGAGACCTTCAGTTAGATCTGGAGACTCACATTCCGTGGTCCTTGTTCTCTGCCTACTTGCCAAGCTGTTTTTTGTTTTTTTTTCTTTATTGATTTGAGAGCGAGTGAGAGAGAGAGAGAGAGGAAGGGAGAGGGAGAGAGAGATAGAAACATCAATTGGCCTCCTCCTGCATGCCCTCCACTGGGGATTGGGCCCACAACCTGGGCATGTGCCCTGACCGGGAATCGAACGTGCATGGGTCACCGCTTAACCACTGAGCCACGCCGGCCGGGCTGATTTGTTTTTTTTTTTGTTTTTTTTTTTAAATCCTCACCGAGGACATTTTTCCATTTTTTGTTCAGATAGAGTGGGAGAGAGAGAAAGAGAGAGAGAGAGAGAGAGAAACATCGACATGAAAGGGACTCATCGAGTGGCTGCCTCCCGCACGACCCAACCAGGAGCCGGGGACAAACTGCAACCGAGGTATGTGCCCTTAGCGGGAACCAAACCCAGGTCTCTCTGGACCGCAGGCTGATGCTCTAACCGCTGAGCCAAACCGGCCAGGGCTGATTTGGTTTCTTATTATGGTGATCATTGGGTTCACTGGAGCTTTGTTTTGTCTCACCAGTCCTTAGTGTTCATAACATTTTCCTGTTGATAGGCTATAGCCTCATCTGTGCAGAATAGCTGATAATTTCTTTTAAATTTCAAGTATAGTTGTCAGTTACAATGACCTGTCACTTAAAAAAACTTTATCGGCATCTCATTGCTTTTCCATTAAGGCCATAATTTAACATGGCCTGCTGTACCTGTGTGGTCTGGTCCTACCCTCCTCTCAGCTTCATCTTGCCCTCTGCCTTCTGTCATGTTCCTCAACCATGCAGTGTCCTCTCTAGGCACAGGGTCTCTGTACACATCACCACTCTGCCTAGAATGCTATCCCCTGTCTGCGTCCTTTACCTCTTTCCTCCACTGGCTTTGCCCCAGTCATTTGCTCACATCTATTTCCCACCTCTCTTCTGCTCCATATAGTAGGGGGCTGACCCATGCAAATTCCATTTTTCAGGCTTCCTTTTCAGTTGGAAAGCACTGGCAAGAAATTTAAGGGCAGGAGGAAGGTAAAAACCTGGGTGACCCCTTCCCCCAATTTTCCAAGCGTCTCCTGGCAGTGCATATATCACCTTTATGGTCCCAGTGTCTGCAGACAGCTCTCACCACTAGCCCTGGTTCCTGGGCTCTATATCATGCCACCCTAAGCCCTGAGGTGGCTGCAGCTTCTAAGTTACCTCACTATCCTGTTTGTTCTTCACACCCTGGTCTCTCATAATTCACCCCCCAAATTAAGCCCCCTCTACTGAACTTCCTGGAATGGGCTTTGTTTTCTTATCTGAACCCTGCTGACTAAACACCCATTTGTCCTTTTAATCTCAGTTTAAGGTGTACTTTCTCGGGGAAGTCTTCCTGGACCCTTCCCTTCCACAACCAACAGCAACTGGATCAAAGCACTCATTGTACAATTTCACCGCATTGTGCACCTCTCCTGTGTAGAGCTTACCCCAGTTCTAACTTTACATCTATCTGTGATTATTTAATTAATTGGTCTCTACCATTAGAATATCAGCTTCATGGAGGCAGTAACCATGTCTTTTCGGGGGGTTGTCATTATTTTCTCGGTACCTAAAATAGTGTCTAGCACAGAACATGTGCTCAGTGAATGAATGAGTCCTTTCACAGAGTTTTGTGATGCTAGGAACCATTGTTAAAAGAATTGTTTTTTCCTAAAACCACAATGAATATTGCACAGTAGTTCCTTGCCACTTTGCACTTTGACTTTCGCTGCTTCACTCTATCGCAGTTTTTTCAAATATATTCATTAAAAAGTTGATCGAGACAGTGAAAATGATACAGCGTGTGCTCTGTTGTCTGAGTCAATTATACACCACTGTATTACAATTAAAATTAAAATTGCTGCACGTATGGACTGTAGGCCTATGTATTCAAGCACCCTAGGAATCCTTCAACGCCAGGTGCACCTGTTAGAGTCTGGAACGGATTAACAGCGATAAACGAGGGACGACTGTAATGCCATCTTCTAAGTTCTCTGTGTGGGTGGGCATGTCTTTGTAAAAGAGATTAAATAAGTCTCAAACAATTGAACTATCCTGTTAACAGTGAAAAGTTTGTTGGGCAAGTCACCTATAATTCAGTTGTAACTGACCACATCATTATGGAGAATGGCCTTAGGGGCTTTGACAGAGGTCTCAAAAATACCAGAGCCTGACCTTGCCAAAGGCGTAAAATTGCTGGCTAATGAACTCAACCAACACCAGGACTGCCTCCGTGCCCCCGCACAGAGGTGCTCTGATTTCAGGAGGACACAGCTCATGTTTAATGGTGAGTAAAGGGGTCTTTAGATGGACAGCTTCCCAGTGGCTAGTAAGGGTGAAGCCAAACTTTCACCTCACTTTTAAAAGAGTGAAGATGGTATTATCTTCAACATTTGTGGTGCTTCTTTGAATTTTATGTCTTAGATTTTTTATTTGTTAGAAAAGCAATGTATTTATTTGTAATAGCCAGAAATTCGAAACAATGTAAATGTCCTTCAGTGGGGTGAATAGAATGGTCAGACAAACTGTTGTACATCCATACCGTGGAATACAACTTTGCAATAAAAAGGGAAAACTGTCGGTGTACATAACAACAGGGACGGCTATCAAGGGAATTATGCTGAGTAAAAATAAGCCAGTATCAAAAGGTAACATATTGTATGGTTCCATTTATATAACATTCTCTAAAGGCTAAAGTTATAGAGATGGAGAACGTATTAGTGGTTCCCAGGGGTTAGGAGTGAGGAGGGGGGCAAGAGCATGATGACAAAGGAGCAGCATGAGGGGTTTGTGGTGATAGAACAGTTCTGCACCTTGATGGTGGTGGTAGTTACACGACTCTACACATGTGTTAAAACTGCACAGAGCAGTACACACATGCATGCATTTGACTGCATGAAAAACTGAGGACATTTGAAGGAAGCCCATGGATGGTGCCAATGTCAATTTCCTGATTTTGATGCTGCACTCCAATTACGATTTATAGTTGGGGAAAGCTGAAGGAAGTGTACATGAAACCTCTCTACTATTTTTTGCAACTTCCTCTGATGCTATAGTTACTTCAAAGTAAAGTTTTTTTAAAAAAGCAATACAAGGGATTTCTAGTAAAGCAACAGATTTAACATACATGTTTACCTGCACTTTCTTCGGAAATCCCACCAAGTGGATAGTAAAGGAATAAACCTGAATGGGCAGGCACACATACACACCACACAACAGTCTAAGAGACCATAGAAATCACGACATGACTATAATAATTTGGAAACTGGAAAACAAATGGACAAGAGGGACCTGTTAACAGGTGAAATGCTGAAACCTAAGTGGTAGTAAGGAAGAAAGTCAATAAAGAGCAAGCAAATCCATTGCACAAACCTCTGAAAATTTCAGGAATAGGAGATACCAGGCATCTCTAAATGCAGGGGGCTGGGAGGGCCTGAAAGACAGTGGGGATTCAATGAAAATGTGTAGAAGAAGACTCAGACCTCCAGATGGCCTCCCCAGTCCTAACAGTCAGCTGACATTCTCTTCCACCGTCCAGCAAAAGGTAGGAAGTTCACCTGACAGAAAGGTTAACCCACAGAGGCTTTAGTCCCAGAGATGTCAGGCACAGCTGAGGTGGGATGAGTTGCCATGCTGAGAATAAGAGTCCAAAGTAATGACAACATATTAGACAGTAAGACAGCTCCCGCAAACTGGCAGTTGAACTTAAATATCCCGGGCAGGAGATTAAAGAGCTCCTCTCTAGGGGAATTTCAGCGGCTCAATCAAAAAGTCCTAGAGCTACTGATATTGGAAGGTCCCTCAACAAAAAAGGACGGGTCCCTGCCCACTTACTACACAGTGAACACACAAGTCAACAAGCCCCGCCCTGTTGAGAGTTAGCTTTTGAGAGTCTCATTCCTAAAGACAGATAGCCATGGCTCAGCAGACATCTGAGGACAGCTTCTAACAAGCCAGACAAACACTAAAGCAAATAAACAGAAAAAAAGAAACTGAGAAAGTGGAGACAATGCAGCAGGGCAGAAAAAAGAATTAAACAACAAAAATAATACCTTTGGGGAGAGAAGAGAAGATAGTGAATGTATCGTGAAAAAAGTGTAGGTTTCTATGACAAACAAATATTGAGAAAACATGACATTTAAATTTCTTTACCAAAAAAATTTATTCAATAGAAAGATTGGAAAATAAGTTGAGGAAATCTCCCAGCAGGTAGAACACAAGAGACAAAGAGACAGAAATTGGAGAGAGATAAGAAAACCAGAGGGTCACACATGACCCAGTTTCTTTAACAAATAAATGACATAACAGAAACGGGTGGTGGTGGAAGACAAAATGTTATAAATTAACAACCAAATGCAACGTGAACCTTGATGAAATCCTATCTTAAACTTCAAGCAAATTGTGAAAAGAGAAGTGTGAACATAGGCTGGGTATTACATGATAGTAAGAAATTATTGGTAATATTGTTTAATATGATAATGGTGTGTGTAGTTATATTAAAAAGTCCTTATTGATTTGAGATGTATACTGAAGTATTTATGGGTGAAGTGATATAATATCTGGGATTTGCTTTAAAATATACTTTTAAAAATAGGTAAAATGTTAAGCATTGAAACGATAATTAGCATATGAGGGGTTTGCTTTATTCTCTCTACTTTTGTGCAGTTTTATAATTTTTTAATGAAAAGACTTTTTAAAGAGAAAAGAAAATGAGAAGATCAGATGAAAGTCAAACATCTGACTAGTAAGAATTTAAGAAAGTGAGAACAGAAAAAAATAGAGGAAAAGAAATGATCAAATAAATAATTCAAGAAAATCTGCCAGAATTGAAGAAATTCCAAACTAAAAGAGTTCCTTGATTAAAGAATGGGAGAGAGGAAGTATAAAATGAGTCTGGAATATCTGCTATGGCAGAAAGCAACGGCCCCTTACAAATGATAGGGATGTGTCAAAAGTAACTTGGTGGTCAATTAATATTTGATAAAAGAGGCAAGAGCATACAATGGGGTAAAGATAGTCTATTCAATAAATGATGTTAGGAAAGTTGTGCAAAAAATGAAACTAGACCACCTTCTTACACTATACACAAGAATAAACTCAAAATGATTAAAAACTTGAATGTTAGACTTAAAACCATAAAAATTGCAGAAGAAAACATAGGCAGTAAAATCTTGGACGTTTCTAGCAATTTTTTTTCTGAAATGGCTCCTCGGGCAAGGGAAACAAACAAACAAACAAAAAACAAATGGGACTACAAGCAACTAAAAAGGTTTTGCATAGCAAAAGAAACCATCAACAAAATGAAAAGACAAACCACTGAATGGGAAAACATTTTCACCAATGATACATCTGATAAGGGGTTAATTTCCCAAATTTATAAACAACTCATACAACTCAACACCAAAGAAGCAAACAATCCAATTAAAAAATGGGCAAAGGACTTGAATAGACACTTCTCCGAAGAGAACCTACAGATGGCCAAGAGACATATGAAAGATGCTCAATGTCATTAATCATCAGAGAAATACAAATTAAAACCACAGTGTCACCTCACACCTGTCAGAATGGCAATCATCAATAAAACAACAAACACCAAATGTTGGAGAGGACGTAGAGAAAAGGGAATCCTTGTGTGCTGTTGGTGGAAATGCGGATTTGTGCATCCACTATGGAAAGCAGTATGGAGTTACTTCAAGAAATTAAAAATGGAACTGCATTATGACTCATCAATTCCACTTCTGGGAATATATCTAAAGAAACCCAAAACACCAATTCAAAAGAATATATGCATCCTTATGTTCATTGCAGCGTTATTTACAATAGCCAAGATTTGGAAGCAGCCCAAGAGCCCATCAGTAGATAAGTGGATGAAAAAGCTATGATATATTTACATAATAGAATATTACTTAGCTATAAAAAAGAAGGAACTTTTATCTTTTATGACAGTATGGATGGACCTGAAAATTATTATGCTGAGTGAAATAAGCCAGTCAGAGAAAGAAAAGTACCATATGATTTTATTTGTATGTGGAATCTAATGAACAAAATAAACTAACGATGTGGAGACAGATTCATGGATACAGAGAACAGACTGACAGCTGTCAGGGGGGGCTGGGTGAGATGGGGGCAAGGATTAAGTGAATAAAAAAAGAGAAAGACTTCATGGACACAGACAACAGTATGGTGATTGCCAGAGGGAAGGGGACTGGGAGTAAGTAAATTAGGGTAAAAGGGGGAATCAATGGTGACAGAAGAAGACTCAACTTGGGGTGGTAAATACACAATACAATATACAGATGATGTATTGTAATATTGTATACTTGAAACCTATATAATTTTATTAACCAATGTCACCCCAATAAATTCAATTATATAAAAAAAGTAACTTGAAGGGACTCTCAATGGCCAAATCTGGGACAATTTGAGCACTAAAATATATAAAAATAAAAATGAATTATAACCCATAGAATAAAATAAGAATTCATGATTTTATTCTGAAATAACTAAATAATTGAATAAATAGGGAAAAGGGAAAGCTCTTTCATATCGCAGAATTATAGTTAATACATGTAGAAGGAATGATAGAAATAGAAAATCATCATTTTTTTAAATTGATGAATCATGCCCTGGCTGGTTTGGCTCAGCAGTTAGAGCATCGGCCCCCAGACCAAAGTGTTGTGTGTTCAATTCCGGTCAAGGGCACATACCTCGGTTGTGGTTCGTCCAGGCCCTGATCAGGGTCATGCAGGAGGCAATTAATTGATGTGTCTCTCTCATGTCGAAGTTTCTGTCTCTTTCTTTCTCTCTCCTCCTCCCACTCTATCTGAAGATAAATGGAAAAATATCCTCGGGTGAGGATTTAAAATAAATAAATAGATAAATAAATTGATGAATCATTTATTTGAACAAGACATAAATGTCTCCTGATTGTTTTCATTTATACAGAAAGCAAACATTTCAAATATATTAGTTTTTCTCTTTTACAACAGAATTTATTTCAATCTTGTCTCAGGATCTGCTTTTCATTTTAGGATTCATATATTTTATTCACGTATGTTTTAGTAACACATATACACCATTATAGCCGAGAGTGTATACTTGAATCTGGATTGTCATTTGTCATTATAGTGACCATACCAACATATGGTGAAAACCTCCCGCTCCCGCTCTTCCCACCGCGTCCTTCATTTCAAGCCAGTATTGGCCTTCTCTGTACAAGCCTCTATCATCATCTTTGTTATCCTGTCCTTTAATCAGAAATTTGATGTAACCATTATCTTTTTCACAAACTTTGATTATTCTGTGAACTGTTGGGATGTCTTGTTCTTCAACTTTAAAAACAACGATTTCTCCAGCTCTGTAGGATCTGCCCAGATATTGTTAGGAACAGGTCTTCCCTGTGAGAGGCCGGCTCCCGGTGAGTGTTGGCCAGTACTTGCCCGTTCATAGTTGCTTTTATGAGTTTGGTGCAAATAAATGCATTTTATAATATTACTCATTTCATAAATAACTTAAAACTTTAGTAACCCATTATATTACATTTCTACACAATAAGTAATAAGAAATAATAAATTGATTTATCTAGATTATAATGTTTTAATAATGTAACAAAATGGGTATATTAATTAAATTATAATTATGTCAATTTAATAATTTTTAGTGGTCATATAGGGTGCCTTCCTGAAGATAGTTCTCAGTGGTTTTTATAATGTTTTTGAAATATAAACTAACATGTTAATTTGAATTAAAAAATGGAGTTAAGTTTTTGGTTTTTTTTTTTTTTTTGTGAAAATAAAAAGACTGATTGGCTTGACAAAGAGAATTAGCTCTTTAGGTTATTTGGTAGATATTTTCCATAACTTGAACATGCTATATTCGCAGCTTTAAGTTTTGACACAAATATATTTAAAGCATATATTGATTAAGAATGTTTTATTGAAAAAAAATTGAACTGGCTAAAATGTAATGAAATTAAGATTGATAGGGTTTTTCTATCCTTAAATTTAAAGGATTAAACATGGTACTTCAAAGTGAAAGAAAAACAAGTACAATGAACAGTTATTGAATGAGCCTTGGTAAAATCTTTTTGGCAGATTTTCTAGAAACAGAGAAAGTGAGGGACTTGAGTGACTGTGTAACAAACTCTTTTGTAAATGAGGAGGTTTCCAATTCAATGTTTTCACCAATCTGAAGGAGAATCTAGCCAGTTGGTAGATCATTAAACATAATTTTTTATGATATTTTATGATTTTTCAAAATATAACCTAGAAGGAATTCAAAACTTGACATTGTAATAACAAAATTCCTTTGTTACTACTTACTTTTAGAATGTGACAAGATTTCTCAGTGTTTATATTTATTTTTAAAAAGCAAGAAATAGCCCAGCTGAGGATTTCTCAATCAGTGGATTGAGTGTCGCCCCATGGTCTGAGAGAACCCAGTTTGATTCCCAGTCAGGGCACATACCCAGGTTGCGGGCTTAATCCCCAGTGGCAGGCATGCAGGAGGCAGCCAATCAATGTTTCTGTCTCTCCCTTCTTCTCACTCTAAAAATCAATGAAAACATTAAAAAACTTTTTTTAAATCAAGAAATAAAAATGATATAAAAACCTTGTTTTGTTCTATCGATGTCATAGTAATCCATGGATCATGAACTAATTGAAAAATAAAGTCCCATTAATCTCAATAAGAGAGACACATTTCTATTAAAAATAACTTTTTATGTTTAGAGAATTTTTTTTTTTTTTTTTTTTTTTTTTTTTGGTACGTGCCCCTAGCGGGAACCGAACCCTGAACTCTGGTCCGCAGGCCAACACTCCAACTGCTGAGCCAAACCGGCCAGGGGATGTTTAGTGATTTTTTTAATGAAGGTATAATTGACATTTTTTGGTGCTTTTTAATTGCTTTATATTATTGTATGTTAATAAGAATCATAATAATAAATCAGAAGAACAATTTTAACACCTAGAGAATTATAGTCACATAAAATTTATAAATTCAATTTAATTGATAGAGTGATTAAACAAAATAAAATACTATGCAAAAGGATAAAATTTTGTGGAAGAATTAGAAGGAAAGGAAAGATGTAAAATTTCAAATGTTAAAGGAGGGATTGTTCAGGCTTTTTTTGTTTTGTTTTTAATGCATAATTGTAATGTCAACCAATCATTGTTATATTATTATTGTAGGCACACTTGAATTTGATGTGAACATTTTATTTTTGAATGTCTACATTTACAATATGTTAGAAATTACATCTGTTTCAACTACATAAACTTATGATAAAAAATTCTTTTAGGGTATTTGGAGCAAAAAACAAGCAAAACAACCTTGAATATCACTATTCTGCGTGATTCTGATATGGATGATCACAGACTGAGTCTTAGGTCAGCTCCACCCATTTCTGGAATATTCCACAATGACCCATTCTAATTAAGTTCCCTTTGTTTCACTTTATGCACTCAGGGAGCAGACCTTCAAGTTCAATTATTATAAGTTCAAAATGTATCAATTCATAAATTATATTATGCAGACCCTCTGACAATAACCCATCCATAGTAAGGGGAGGGGTGTGCATGTACAAATAGACTAATTTATAATACCCATCTTTCTAAAGTAATTATCAATAGGCAATAACTTTAGCTATGATTTGGTAATACCAATTTGGGCAGGTCAGTTCACCCAGACCTCTGGGCCCAGTTTCTTTATCTGTAAAATTAAAGAATTGACTGGTTCTCTTAGGTCCCCTCAAATTCTATAATTCTTTTATGTTATTATTGTGTCTTGAAAGTGTCTGGAAAACACTTAAAATAGTAGATGGTAATTATTCTAATATCTTTTCACATTATCTTCTCTATAAAACATGGAATAAGTGAATTTATTAACATAGTATTATTGTTAATTTTAAAAAATGAGCCTAAGAATTAAAAGTCTAAAAAAATTACTTGAAAACACTGTTCTAACATCTTAAGCCCTGAAATTTGAAAAGTAGACTATACAATCTCCTGAGCTAAAACAGAGCCGGTATGGAGGATTTCAGCCCGAGGATTATTTTAAATTCCAGACTCACAGTTGATAGAATTACAATTGCACTGTAAGTGCTGACCTAATACTGCTTTGTTATCAAAATGCATGATTATTGCATAGCCTTTATAAACTTTAAAAGAACCGTTTACTTTGACCCTCTAGTTATAATATATGGTAATTCATGTTGTTTCAAAAGCTTTTTGGAATAAATGTCATAATCCTAAATCATAGTAACCTATCTAACCAGTCATCCTAGTTTACAATGTTTACGGAATGTGTAACAAATTCTTAGATAACATTCAAGGCTGTGTTAGAGTTTTAATGGAATAGCTAGGATCTTATTGTTCTGGGGAGAATAAATTGTCTTTATCTGTTCTGTGAGGAGTTGGCAGTTTACTCAAGGGCATTTCTAACTTTTCAAAATGCAAATTTTCAAGCATATTGCCTACATTTAAAAATACATGTATTTTTCTCTTTTGATCTGCACATGGGTCTCTGCAACAGACTGTGTGCTGATGTTAGTCATATTTTAGAGAAGAAGCTGGGACAGAGAGAGCAAGGCTTTCTCTCATTCACATAGCTTCTTAGAGACATTTGATCAATGACCTTGATAGAGACTAACTGAGAGCAGGTCATTGTCTAGGCCTGCAAGCTCTATATCCTGGCCTCACAACACTTTCCTTTCGACCTAAGAGGCCAAAATTTTGAAGAGCCCAATGAGACTGTTTTCATACTCTTCCCAAAATAAATGTCTCCCTGTCTCTCTTGCCTGTACCTTTGGTCTACTGTTGACCTTCCTGGGCACTACTTGCCTTGTTCGCTTTCCTAATGAAAGCTAGAGATCAGTGATTTTTGATGCCTGCACAGATTCCAAAGTCTGGATTTAAGGAGTATTTCTCGCTAATAAGAATGTGGTAACTTGACCCATTGAGATTGATTTGTTGTTTCCCGTAGTAAGGGGAAAAAATGTTGGGGGAAAGGAATTTCTTTCTCTTGATTCTTGACCCACTCCTTCAAGCAGCTTGGGTAGTTGTCCTGGTTTTGTCCCCTGGGAGATTTAAAAGCCTTTTCCTCACCCAACCCAAACCCTAGGCTCATAGAGGTGTTGGAGCTTGGATGTTCAAGAGGCAGAGGGGCCCCAAGGGCAGAAAGGTCAAAGTAGAGCTGATGCTTCCATGTTGCACCCTAGAAGAACTGGACTTTTGATGAGGATGGGGAGCAGTAGTGCTGGGGGCCAGAGTGAACACTAAGAACTGTTGCCTTTGGTGCCACAGTGGAAATTTACTATTGTTCTGCTTGGCACTGAGAGTGATGAAGGCGATAGGGCCACTGCCTTTGAATAGATCCTGGGGCTTGGGCAATGAATATCTGCCACAAAGATGGCTGAGGAGCAGAGGCTCTTCCATCATTTTCTGGGAACCACTTATCCAGCCCCATCCCAACTCTTATACTATCCACAGGAGGAGGAGAAAATTTATACCTATCATATCAAAGATGATAGCTACCATTTGTTGAACATTTACCATATGCCTGGCACAGTGCTTATCCAGCAGGGCAGCTTATGAAGATTTCATGTGGCAGAAATACAAAATTAACTGTATCTTGTGTGCAAGGCAGTAGGTTCATCAGCAAAGAATGAGAGGATTTTACCATATCTCTTCCAGCAAAGGACCCAAGGCATTGTGTTCTGAAGCCTAGATTTCTTTTACTCTCTGGAAGAATCGAATGGCTCTTATATATACAGGTCTAAATCACAAGTGGAAACCTAGAGATCTGAGCTTCCATGTTTTGTTTGGCTTGAAAAATGTTTTAAGAGAATTTGAATTATATGCCAGAAGATTTTATGGGAAAAAAAATCCAGAAGATTTTATGTAAAAAATTCAAATTTCCAGTGTCTCATGAAAATCAAAGGATTTGGTGACATTCAGCCTGACTCCTCTATAGCAACAGAAGTTCGAGCTGCACTGCAGCTGCCACTGGAGACAGGTGCTCTGCCCGGTTCGCCCTGGTAACCGATGCGCCCGAATATTGTCTCGGGGCCCATTGCACTGAATATTCCTACCTGGCTTCTGTGGAAATTTGAATTTTTTAATCTCTGGTCAAGGTCCAGTGAGGGGAAAAAGTAGATTTTTCCAGATCATTGGGGGAGACTGGCCTAATCCCAGAAGTGACTTCCTCAAATCTAATTAAGGGGACAGACCTGAAGCCAGTCCATAGGTACATGTTTGAGTATAAAGCCTTCTAAGTTCTTATTTTGAAAAATATGTAGAGCAAACACTCATTGGACAATAGATAGTTGCCATGTATTGTTTTAAATAAAAATTGGATCATATTGTTTAAAACAAGTATTTTTTTATTTACTGAATATATAAAAGAATTATAAACATCTTGATGGATAGTACAGAGACACTTATCGGTTGTACAGGGAACAATTGGTATTCATTTCCCATAGGTTCTATAATAAATTACCACCAGCTTGGTGGCTTAAAACAACAGAATTTTATTCCTTTATGGTTCTAGAGGCCAGAAGTTAGAAATCAAGGTATTGGCAGGGCTGCATTCCCTGTGAGGGCTCGAGGGGAGAATCCTCCCTGGCCTCTTCCAGCTTCTGGCTGTAGGTGTGCCTTGGCTATGGATGCGTAACTCCAGTCTCTGCCACCTTAACTGGCCATCTCTCTGTGTCTCAAATCTCCCTCTGCCATTCTCTTACAAGGACACCTGCCATTTAAGGCCCACCCAGATAATTCGGGATGATCTCATCTTGAGATCCTTAACTTAATTACACCTGCAAAGACTCCTTTTCCACATAAGGTCCCATTTACTGGTTCCAGGTGAACATAGTTTGGGGGCCACCATTTAACCCACTACACTTGAATAAATAATGTTCTCCCTAAAAATAATCATTACAAAAAAAGAGTGGTTGACTTAACTTTCTGGGTGCTTTTTTAAATTTGACTACGTGGTGGGCAGAACTTAGTTGAGGGCAGAACTCACTTCGAGTCACTGAGTGGCTCCAGGGGGCATTTGGTAATAAAATAGGCCACACACCTAAGAAACATGCACCGAGGGCTTAGCGCCCAGTGCTTTGCTATCCAGAGGACGCAGTGGTAAAATGGCAGCAGCAAGGCTCATGGCTCCCTCCCAGGCTGTGGGATATGTATTACAGACTCAGCTGAGGCTTCTCTGAGAGTTGAGCAGCCTCCACTCGTGCACTGTCCAAGATTTCTCAAAGACCGACTTCCATAAAAGGTCTTTTGTTTGGCAGATAAGAGCTATTTGAACGGTTCTCTTTTATTTATTCTGTCTCCAGGATTATGCATCGAAGAATTAGGTGTGGTTGGCACTTGGTTCCTTTTCAGATTTCTGGAGTTACCCTCACCATCTAAAAGCTGGATTCTTAAAATATTCAGGTCCATGGAGCAACTGAGAGTCTTCATTGGTGATGAGGCTGTGTGTATGGTTCTCAGGGAGAGGCACCATTCTTTGCATATGGCAGGCAAGACTCAGCAGAACCCCAAAGAGAATATTACCTACACTTACAAAGAGTTACCTTAATGGGAATGTCATAATGATAGTAATGTTTAGCTGGTATTCAGTATAGGCCCAGCACAATGCCAGGCCCTTGGCATGTACTACACTTATTATTTCACTTTAACTTTATAATAACCTTGAGGCATATACTGTTATTTTCTCCATTTCACAAATGAGGAAACTGAGGCACAGAGAAGTTAAATGATAAGCAGCACAGCTGACATAGAAAGCCAGCCAGGATACCTCTAGACTCTGTGCTCTTAACCACTCCACCCGCATCTTCTCATCTATTTCTGATCAAATTATGAAATGGGTGGGGTTATCTCCAGTGTTCCTCTATCCTCTCTCTGCTTTTCCTTTTGCTTCCCTTCTGAGGCAGGTGGTGCGCTAGAAAGCATATGGATGTTTTAGGCCATCTGACCTCTCTGAGCCTCAGTTTCCTCATTTGAAAATGATGTTTATAACAACTACTTCATAGAATTGTCGATGGATTAAATAATATAATGTAGTGAGGCTGTGATATGCTGCCCAGATCACCCTTCAGGACAGAGGCACTTCCCCTTCCCTCCCCTGCTGCCAAGACATTGCCTGTTGACTGCTGACCCTCTTCCAGAAACTGCCTTTAGCTGAAAGGAGTCAGTTACCCCAATTATGCCCCCTCCCCAGGGCCAGCCAGCATCCAATGACATGTCAGTTGTGTGTGGGAAGGGCACAGAGGCCTGTCTCCTTACCTCAATTTAGAACAACTCTGAAGGACCATCCAGCTCGAGAGGCGTCGGTGAGAGGATTGGCTGAGGCTTCTGCTGTGACCTTATCATCACTCCACTGCTCTATCCTGCTTCTTCATCCCTCTCAGGTGTTGGTGCAGAGATCACTTTCCAATGAACCTACAGTCCAGAGTCTGTTTCCTGGGGAACCTGACCTACCATTGTTAATGTTTGTACAATGTCTGACACACAGTGCACATTCAATAAATTCTTTCCAGGGTTTTTACTCACTTCATGTACATCCTACAGAATGCTTCACCACCCAAGAGCTTATTGTGCTTCTGATTACCTCTGTCCCCGCAAAATTTAGCAATCCCACATCTCATTGACACGGAGGATCACCTCCTTAAAAGCTGTTATGGGTCAGTGTCTCTTTATACTTTGATGGGGGGCATATTACCTCCAAGACTGCATTAAGTCGTCACAGGTGAACCTAATTCTAGAAGAGACACACATAGGTAGCTGCCCACTACCCCACACATAAAAGGCATTCAGTGAAATTTTATTGTTGATGATATAAGGCTGTTATTGACCCTGAAGAATGGACACCCAGTTTTCACAATTCCAAATAGATGGAACTCAAAAACCAGACACACACTGTCTCAACAGGAAGCGCTTTAAGAACTTCACAACTTTTGGAATTTCTGTGCCATCAGCAACATACCTGACAAATCTGAGCACAAAGGCCTAAAAACTACAGGGTACAGAGAGAGCATGGAGCAGCAGCAACACTCAGCTAGTGGGCACACCATCCTGACCCTGGAATGTTGCCTCCACCCCAGGCGGGGGGCTGTGTGGCCAGAAGGGAGAAACGGTTTGAGGCAGTCCTGCGCATTGTTCTGTGGGCAGGCTCCGGGCCTTGCAGAAAAGCTAGTGGGCTGTCCCACATGATGGTCACGGCGGGGTAGTAACAGTGCCACCGTGGGCCTTGATACACCACTGTATTGCAAGGTAATATGAAGATTGTCTTTGATTTCTAGAAACGGACTGGAGCTGGCTTGCAGCTGTTTTAAAGACATTGTTGTACACCTTTATTAGGGTGAATTCCAGAGCAATAACCTATACTTTAAAAGTAACTAATAATCAAAACTGAAAAAACTAATATGACATAGAAAGACCACTTAGTATTGCATATATGGGCTGAGAGGTATGAGCAAAGAACACAAGCTTTGGTGCAAAATTTACCTGATTTCAACTGGGGAGTCCACTTACCAGCTGTATAACCTTATAAGTTATTAACCTTATGGGCCTGTTCCTTCATCTGTGAAATGAAAATAATTTTTCTTCCTAGTGTTTATTGTAAGGCTTAAATGACAACACTCATTTCAAAGCTCTTTGTTGTGAAATGCAACAATACCAAATGAAAGATATTATATATTACATGGAAATAGTGATATTTAAACATTCACTGGTCAACCTTATTTGTTTCCAAGGAACCCTTCCTTAGGCATTTTAGGGGAAGTCTGTTGTTTTTGCCCCATCTTTGGTAAGAGAGCCCTGTTCCCTGTGGGAAATTCATTTCATGTGATTTGCATGGCAATGCCCTTATCTCATTCGGCCACAAAGGGTGAGAACATAATTGTCCTTCTCCCTGGCCACATCATTTGGTCCAGGGTTGAACACATGGCTCTACTTGGGTCAGTAAGAACGGTCTCCAGATTTTTCTGCCAGAGCTTTTGGGAGAGACTGTTGGTTTTTGCTAGATCATAGGATTGGTAAGATGTAAAGCTGGGGATGCACAGAGCAGGCCTATCCAAGAGGGCGTGAGACGGAAACTTAAAAAACCCTGAGACCCTGGATCCAGCCATGTTAGAAACTAGCGATACCCTTATACTTCCCAGACATGGGAACCAAAAAAATATTCCCCCTTTCTCTTCAATTAGTGTGAATTGGGTGATTCTCACTTGCAATAAACAGAGTCCTGAATAATACCGAACTTAATAATAAGTTAGGAGACTGGCATCAATAATACCCATCATTTCCCAAGGAGTCCAGTATGTGTTAGAATCTTTGTTTTCTCACCTGTAAAATGAAGGGAATGATATCTACTTCTCAAAGCTCTTGTAAAGCCACTGAGATAACATATGTACAATTCCTTCTTCAGAGTTCATGAAATGCTAGGTAGCTGTGCTGCATTGGGCATGATGACTCTCAACTGGATGAGGCTACTTGACTTCATATAGATGTTTTCTGCTTTGGGAAAATAACTACTTTTGGGAAAAATAACTACCATCATCTTGAATTCCTGGTCACCCTCTGAAGCAAATTTGTTGAGCAAAGCTTTTTCGCAGGACTGCTGAATAAACTAGTTTCAGCTTTGCTATGTACAGGACCAACCTCAAACCTTGGTGAGATAGCAGCCTCCTAAACACTTATGTAGTTGACATCCCACCAATCTTTCTTCATCTAATGGCTGATGCTTAGAATTTTACTATAAGAGCTTCATGTATTGCTTTTAATTTATTGAAATATAGTATATATGCAGAAATATATATATATATATATATATATATATATATATATATATATATATATATATATCAATGAATTTCCAAAAACTGAACACGGTCATGTAGCCATTATTCAAATTAAGCAGAAAATTGAGCACACAATGTCGTAGTAAAAAGCTGTATACCTGAAATTCATATAATGTTATTAACCAGTTACCCCAATAAATTTAATTTAAAAAGAAAATTACTGCATCTCAGAAGCCTCCCCCATGTCTCCCACCCCAAGTTATTATCCCTCCAAAAGTAACCACTATCATGATTTCTAAAAACATAGATTATTTTGCCTGGGTTTTGTTCTTTATATAAATGGAATTATACAAGGTGTATTCAGTAGTGTCTATCTTCTTTTGCTCAACATTATATTTGTAAGATTCATTCATGTTGTTGAGTTAGTTAGAGTTTATCCATTCTCCTCACTACATTCCATGACTTATTTATCCATTCTACTGTTAATGGACATTCACATTTCATTGGCCATAAATTACTCACATGGTGACTCTTATTGGCAAAGAAGACTAGGAAATATAGTGTTTTTTTACCCACAATAAAATCAGGGTATATTTATTAAGGAAGAAGGGAAGAATAAATATTGTATAGGCAAATACTACTAGTCTTTATCGTTATTATCCCATACTTCCTTTCCAAAATGTTCAGATGCTGTGGATAATGGGAACATGGATGGGAATGGGTAGTTTTCATTCAAGAAAATTTTTGTATACTAATTGTTTTATAGTAAACATGTATTATTTTTCTAATCACCCAGGCAGAAATATAGTAATAGCTGACTTTATTAATCCTCTACCACATGCTAGACCTGCTCTAAACACTCTATATTTTATTTATTCCTCAAAGCAAATCTTTGAGGTAGGTGTTACTGTTATCTCCATTATATATATGGGGAAACTAAGGCATGAGGAGGTTAAGTGACTTGCCAAGTGGTAGACCCAATGTTCAAACCCAGGGAATCTGGCTGAGAGTCTGCCCTTCACCTCAATGTTGTACTGCCCCTTCTAAAAGAAAATTAAACAAAGAGAATAAAAAGAGAAGTCAAATGCTGCTAATAACAACAACAACATTCTCACTATTTTTACAAAGATAAGAGCTGTAACTCCAAAATCCTTCATATTATCTTGATATACATTGTGTTGGATGAGATCCTTGGCTGGGGGCCATGCTCTCCTGAAATCAACTGTGTCCCCACCCAAGGGGCATCAGGCCTGGGCTCTGCTCACTTTTAAATGCATTTGACACCCTTGGCAGCTTGGCCATCATCAATACCACTTAACATAGTTCCAAGGAGTCTGGTATGTTTGGGAGTGCCTCCTTGCCTCAAAATAAATTGGCCAATCTACAGGGTGAGTGCCTGAATCTATGCTAGGCTGGTTTGAACCTGTTCCGTGTACATAAGAATGAAAAATATTAGACATCTGTCACTTCATCCAATTAAGTCCTACATTTGGTTTATTAATAGAACTAAGAGCCTAACATAGGTCACCTGACTCCTTCTGTAGATGCCATTTCAATGGATTTTGCGGTCCCTCTGATACCAGTATCCTTATTTCTGCCTCCTTTTTTCTTTAAATAATTGCATTAAATAGAATTGCATGGGCTGAAATTGCTTTGACTATAACCAGTGACATTTGAGTGTTTCAATGCCTCTAAAAAGCCCTATTCGGTCTGGCATTGAGCCATCTCCAAATGGAAACCCATTTAAAAACCCATTTTCCTGGCAAGAAACAATTGATATGAACCTAGACTAATGTGGTATTAAAGAAGCCTAGGAATTTACATCACTAAAGTCTGTTTGCTATAATCCCAGGTCAGGCAGTGTAAATGTTTGTGTAAATCCCTCATTGGACGTACGGTGGATTGATTTGAGGTTACTTGGTTTAAATTCTGGCAAGTGAGGTTTGTGGTTCTTATGTTTGGATTTTCTAATCAAAATCCTGGCAATAAATTATTTTAGCCCTATTCTATTTTAACACCCTTGAAACCAACATCTGTGTTAGCTTCCTGCATTAAGAAGGGAGAAAATTAATTACTCCAGGGGTTTCATAGTTTCTTACTCAGAATCCTTTTTGGCATAAAGCTAAATTTCATTTTTCACATATCTTCTCTCTGGTGCCTAGTAAGAAGTACTAGATTCTCCTATTGACCCTGCCTTGTTCTCCCTTTCTCCTCAGGGTCTGTGGACACCCTTTGCCCCACCCAGACTGTCCACCCAGAATACCCAACCATGCCCCTGAATTGGGGCAACAGGCTTTAGTGGGAAAGAAGAACCATTAGACATTTATACATTTGGCAGGCACTTGCACTTTAATTATCCAGTGAAATCTCCACCGCAAATCTCTTGGGATGGCATTCTTTCAGATAAGGCAACTGGGACTCCAAATAATTAAGTACTTTTCTCCAGGTCCCACAGTGAAGCCAGTCCTGGGACTGTGAACCTGAGTTCATAAGGCCCTCTCTACTGTCTCCCAAAACTATCAATTTGTTCTGATCCTGAAAATGCCAGTGCCTCGCCCTGGCTGGTTTGGCTCAGGGGTTAGAGCATCGGTCCTCCGATTGAAGAAGGGGCTCCGGTTCCATTCCCAGCCAAGGGCACGTACCTGGGTTGCAGGTTCGATTGGGGTCATAAGGGAGGCAACCAATCTATGTGAGAGAGACACATCAGGTTTCTCTCTCTCTCTTTCTCTCCCTCCCTCCCTTCCACTCTATCTAAAAATCAATGGAAAAATATCCTCAGGTGAGGATTAACAACAACAACAACAACAACAAAAAGCCAGTGCCTCATTACTGTCTCCTGCCTCATTATAAAGGTAGAAGAGCTATAATCTTCCACACAAATTCATACCAAGGTGCTGCCATTCCCTCTTAACAGAGACCTCTTAAAGATTAAATACCCTAAGAAATGGAGCACTAATAATACACTGCCAAGTTACTAAGTATAATGTGTTTCTTCTCTTGGGTTCTTTGCATTTTAATTGGGCAAAAGCTTAAGTCAAATAAATGAGACTGAGATCTCAGTGAGTCCTGAGAGGTTTCCAATGGAAAAGGGGGTGACCTTGATTGAGCTTTCAGAGGTCATTCAAATCCTGCTGTATAAAAAGCTTAGGCTCCCAACCCTGGACAGTGGTTCCGTTGCCCAGCCTGACTGCTGCTTCTACCCCTACAGTGTAGCCTGATCTTGGCCTTAGGTCTGGACTTCTGTTTGTAGTGTCCTTGCCTATAGTCCCTCTTCCTCAGTTTTAATGTTCTTAGCTCATTATGAAAACATAATTCATAACCTATCATCTTTAATTCCTGTTTCACATTTAAAATAAAATCAATGTCTCTCATCTATCCATGTACTCCTGGATCATTATGCTTACATGTTCTCTTTTTTTCCATTGGGCTGTGAGAGATACTCAAGAAGAACCAGATCTTTCTCCAGCCTGTCTGACTAACTTTTTCAGGGTTCACTGAGCTATAACTGGTCTTTTGTTTGTTTTATTTCTCAAACACACCAAGCTCCTTCTCACCTCAGGACATTTGCCCTTGCTGTTCCCTCTACCTAGGAAGTTCTTCCTTTACATTTCCATGTAGCAGGCTCCTTCTCATCAACAGATTTCAGGTCAGAGGCCTCTTCTTCAGAGACTTTTTTTGACATCCCATATAAAGAAGCCACTGATCTCCAGCCATTCCATCACATTCATTTGTTTTGTTTTCCTCATAGCACATATCTATCTGATGTTATTAGGTTTATTTTGATCCATTAAAAACAAAAAACAATTTATCTTAACTTCGTGAGAATAGGAACCTTGTCTTGTTCATTGCTATTCTAGCACCTAGAATGGTGGCTAGCACATAGTAAACAGTAATCAATACTGATGTTATACATGAAAGAAGAGTAGTATTCAATAAATGTTAGTTGAATGAATGAATAAATGACTGTGCTTGGTTTCTCCTTCCTCTGAACACCCACATTCATAGTTTTTATATAGCTTAATTACTATCTCCTTCATGTTACAGTCGACTTATTTCACTGGGTAGACTTGCAGCTCAAATAGACAGGGACTCTGTGGAATTTACCTGTGTATTTTACTTAGCACCCAGGAGAGTGTCTTTCACATTGTAGTTTCTCAGTAGTAAATGTCTCAGTCTCTCCTTCCATTTTCTGATATCTAACAGAGCCCAAGAAACTCCATTTGGGTTCTTACCAATCTGGTATTGTCTTTATGGGCACGTGAATGCCATGTGATAATTATTACACAGGGTGGAAAAGCACATCCTGCATAGCCAGCCCCTTCTATTTCCAATTCTGAGTCTGTCTCAGAACCAAGTGTCCCAGGAGCAGTCACAATAGTAGTTTGCTCATGGACAGAACAATGTCAATTGTCTCGTTTATAATAACCTAGCATTGACCTTTGAACCTCTACGGCACGTCAGTATATCTTTAAAGAACAGCCTCGGAAACGCCCAGATCCCTGTGCTCCATCATGACTTAGCAATCAAGTCCATCTCTAACTGGAGCTGGAATTATTTTCACGCTAATGTGTTTGTTGACTTATATGTAGGCCAACATTCATTTGCCATTTTTACTTTGCATAGTTTATCCCTGTCATTTTGGCATATCCCTCCCTATAAAAGTTTAGTATCACTTTTCAAATTTAGAGATTTTACTGTGCCCTCTCTTTTCCAAAACATAATAAACCATTAAATCAGATTGGCCTGCAATTGATTCCTTGGAAAATACCACAATTTACATTTCTCCCTTTAATAATGTTTCTCCCCTATTACCTTAATATTAATTCTTTATTCATAGTAAAACCCATTGCCTAATCCAGGCTAACTCAGTTAAGAAAAAGCAATTGGTGTAAAAAAATTTTAAAGATTTTTCCAA
Organism: Tadarida brasiliensis; assembly: GCA_030848825.1. Lineage (NCBI taxonomy): Eukaryota > Metazoa > Chordata > Mammalia > Chiroptera > Molossidae > Tadarida > Tadarida brasiliensis. Next base: position 39,715,558 of record CM061272.1, on the reverse strand, counting down.
AAATAAAATACATTTATAATTTCTCCTTTCTCCACAAATCTGTTTTCCTTCTGAAAGAACTTCATGATTTCTTCTTACAGAAACTTAGTTGGCTTTTCTCTAATTGAAAAATATTCAATAATTCTATTTTTCATTCACATTGTAACTAATGTATAGATATCCTCCCCCCTTTATTATTTTTGTTAATCTGGATATTTTTCTGTTGATTTTCTTAGAGTGGAAGGAAGGAGGGAGAGAGACAGAGAGACACATCAGTTGGTTGCCTCCCACCTGGGCTGGAGATTGAACCTGCAGCCCAGATACGTGCCCTTGACCAATATCAAACCCGAGACCCTTCAGTGCATGGGCCAACGCTCTAACCACAGAGCTAAACTGGCCAGAGCTACATATTTCCCTTTTAAAGGCTTGATCTCTTCCCACTATACCTTCAGATTAGGCAAATAATGATTAAGGTTAGAACCTCAATTTCAGCCTTTCTTTGCTAACATAGGAAGCAGGCACAAGAAAGCATTAAAAAGAAATCACCAGGTCTACTTTATTTACTTTTTTACTATTTTTTTAAATTGATTTTTTAGAGAGAGAGAGAAACACTGATGTGAGAGACACATAGATCAGCTGCCTCCTGCACGCCCCTGACTGGAGATTGAGCTTGCAACCTGGGCATCGAACCGGGATCTCTCAGTCCATGGGATGATGCTCAATCCACTGAGCCACACCAGCTGGGCAAAGGTCTACCTTATTTTTTTTTAATTACTTTATTTTATTATATGATAAAAACTGTTGTCTCTGTGTACACTCAGTCTTTGGTAAACAGGTGGGAGAATTAGTAAAAATTATCTGATCAAATTAATCATATTTTCCAGCACCTATTTAAATATTTCATGTTTTCTTTTCCTTTTCTGTTTTCTCTAGTTTTGCCTGCTAGTTAATTCTGTTGTCATCCTCCAGTCCAGATATTGGTACAGCTCCTTTCCCAGGCTTTATATATTTCTCCCCTTTTATCACTAACTCAATAACTGTATTTAGTTTCATTGCTTATAGCCAGTAGTTGGTCAAGTAATGAATTTTAACTTGAAATACTCCTTCAGCTTCTACTTTATGGTCATTGATGTCACTCGTAAGTTTTAAATGGACTTTAATGCATTATTCCCTTTTCTAAGAACTTGAAATGCTAGTAACTCTTAAAGAAGTATAAACCCCTCTATTATTCTTTAGCATACTTCTCTAAATAATCTGAGCAAATAAAACATTTAATCTTTTTTCATTATTCTGCTCTTTTTGACAGAAACTCAGTACTCTTGATTTGTTAATAAGGCAAATAAATCTTCCTTTGAAAGACATGATGGGTGCTGAACTTATGCTTAAGTCACAACTTGAAATTCTAAGCTCCCAAGTAACAATTTTTGAGAATGCTCCTTTAACCTTCAGTAATTGCAAAATAAATAGATCCATAAAGCCAAACCTTCAAGAATCTGTACTAGATGTTCAAAGCTTTTTAACGTTTTGAAAAGTCATCAAATATAACCCTTGAGAGGATTTGATTATTGTTTTTCTTTTATTATTATTATTTTTTTAATCCTCACCCAAGGATATTTTTCTATTTATCTTCACATAAAGTGGGAGGGAGAGAGAGGGAGAGAAAGGGAGGGAGAGAGAAACATTGACGTGAGAAGGACACATCAACTGGTTGCCTCCCGCAAGACCCTGACCAGGGCCGGGGACGAACCGCAACCGAGGCATGTGCCCTTGGCTGGAATTGAACCTACGACTCATTGGTCCACGGGCCAACGCTCTAACCCCTGAGCCAAACCAGCCAGGGTGATCATTGCTTTTCTTAACGAGTTTATTGAGATATTATTTAAATACCATCCAATTTACTCTTTAAAGCATGCAACTCAGTGGTTTTTAGTACATTCACACACATGTGCAACCATCACCACAGTCAATTTTAGAGCATTTTAATCACATCAAGAAGAAACCCCCTATTCTTTTTAAAAATATTTTTTATTGATTTTTAGAGAGAGAGGAAAGGAGAGGGGAAGAGAGAGAGAGAAACATTGATCAGCTGCCTCCTATGCACCCATTACCAGGAATGGAGACTGCAACCCAAGCATGTGCATGGACCAGGAATCGAACTGGTAACCTCTTGGTGCACAAGATGACACTCAACCAACTGAGCCACACCAGCAAGGGCGAAACCCTCTACTATTTAGCTATCACCCCTCATTCTCCCCACTCCACCCTCATGACCACCCCCACCTCTTGTCTTTAGCAACCACTGATCTACTATTGTTTCCATAGATTTCTCTAATTTGACTCTATTATTGGTCAATATTGTATAAATGTCTATTCAGATTCTTTGCCTAATTTTTTTTTTTATCCTCACCAGAGGATATTTTTCCATTTATCTTCAGATAGAGTGGGAGGGAGAGAGAGAGAGAGAAACATTGATGTGAGAGAGACACATCAATTGGTTGTCTCCTGCACGACTCCAACTGGGGCTGGGACATAACCGAAACCGAGGTATGTGCCCTTGACCAGAAAGCAAACCCGCAACTCTTTGTTCTACGTGCCGACACTCTAACCGCTGAGCCAAACGGGCCAGGACTCTTTGCCAAATTTTAACCGAGTTATTTGTTTTTTTAAATTATTAAGTTTAATGAGTTCTTTATATGTATATAGATATGTCTTTTAGCAGAAAAATTTAATTTTGATGATGTGCAACTTACCTGTTCTTTCCTTTTGTTGCTTGTGCTTTTGGTGTCATATTTAAGAAACCATGGTCAGCGGATTCCAAAATGGCGGCAGAGTGAATGGAAGCTACACAGACCATCTCCCAGGACCAAACTGGAATTAAACTAAAATAAAGACAAATCATCGGGAAAAAGCAACAGAAAAGCAGCTTGCGAGGACCATACAACCAGGGACACTGAATTGATCCTGGTAGGATTGCGGAGGTGCCAGATGGGGGCTGGGAGCCCACAGACAGCAGCGGTCTTAGCTGTGAGCAGCACCCTCGGGGTTAAAGCCCAAGCCGGCTCTACAGTGCAGAGGGCCAGGACAGAGTGCTAAAATAGCCACAGCCACTCACCTGGGGCTCCAGCAGAGGGAGGGCAGACTGGACTGGAACTGTGTGGGGACACTTGGGATTTAGAGGGCGCTCAGAGCTTTTGCTGAGTTGCGGCCACGCAGGACGGTGCCCTTCTTACTCTTTCCCAGGGCTCTGGGGAGAGGTGGCAGCCCCTCCCTCAGAGATTCAGCCCCACCCAGGCGGGCCATTGAAATGCAAATTGAGGCTCATTAACTCCCAGCATCTGCCCCACCCTTGGGAAATCCTCTTACTCTGAACACCTGAGGGAGGTTTTCATTCAACTGAGAACCCAAGGCTCTTCAAGTAACTGCGACTAATAGCCTCTAGGCAAGAAGTTAGAGGATAACTTAACCTTTTCTGGGCTTGCAAACCTATCCAGGAAAGTAAGACTTTACAGTGGTGTTTAACGTGGGTCCTCCCATGCTCATCCAAACCCAGTAGAGGGGGCCACAAACAGCAGAACACCAACATCCACAGGGAATATTTGGCAGGCTCCAAAACCCACTGAGATAGCCAAAATGGTGAAACAAAGAAACAAATCCCAAATGAAAGAACAAGAGACCTCTACCGAAGATGAAATAAATGAAATGGAGTTAAGCAAGTTAACAGAACTAGAATTCAGAGCCATGATCTTGAGGAAGCTCAACAGCATGAGTAAGGACATCAACACCATGAGTAAAGACATAGAAATATTGAAAATAAACCAATTGGAAATGAAGAAGCATCAAGAAGAAATGAAGAATGATATAGCAGAAATGAAGAACACATTGCAAGGACTAAACAGCAGAGTAGAGGAAGCTGAGGACCAGATCAGTGAATTAGAAGACAGGGTAGAAAAAATCAACCAATCAGAAAACCAAAAGAAAAAAACAATTAAAAAACAGAAAGACTGCTTAAGAGAACTGTGGGACAACTGGAAACGTAATAATATTCACATGTAGGAGTCCCCGAAGAAGAAGAAAATGAGCAAGGGTTAGAGAATATATTTGAAGAAATAGTGACAGAAAACTTCCCTAATTTGGTGAAGAAAGAAGACATTCATTTTTCTTTTCTTTTCTTTTTTTTTTTGGAAGAAGGCATTCAAGTTCAAGAAGCACAGACAGCCCTAAGTAAGAAGAACCCAAACAGGCCCACACCAAGACACATAGTAATTAAAATGCCAAAAATGAAAGACAAAGAGAGAATCCTAAAGGCAGCAAGAGATAAGAAACAGGTTACCTACAAAGGAACCCCCATAAGGCTATCAGCTGACTTCTCAACAGAAACACTACAGGCCAGAAGGCAATGGCATGAAGTAATCAAGGTCATGAAAAACAAGGATCTGAATCCAAGACTACTCAACCCAGCAAAGCTATCATTCAAAATAGAAGGTCAAATAAAGAGCTTCCCAGACAAAAAAAAGGCTAAGGGAATACATTAGCACCAAACTAGCACCGCAAGAAATGTTAAAAGGACTGCTGTAATTAGTAGAAGAAATAGGAAGGAAAACAGAAACACCTTAAACAAAAATAGCAATAAATAAGTACCTATCAATAATCACCTTAAATGTAAATGGATTGAATGCTCCGATAAAAAGACACAGAGTAGCTGATTGGATAAGAAAGCATGACCCACATATATGTTGTTTATAAGAGACCCACCTCACAACACAAGACTCACATAGGTTGAAAGTGAAGGGATGAAAAAAAATCTTCCAAGCAAATGGAAAGAAAAAAAAAAAAAACTGGGGTAGCAATACTCATATCTGATCAAATAGATTTCAAAATGAAAGCCATAACTAGAGACAAAGAAGGTCACTACATAATATTGAAAGGATCTATCCAACAGCAAGATATAACCTTGGTAAACATATATGCACCCAATATAGGAGCACCAAAATATATTTAAAATCTTCTGGAGGACTTCAAAGGAGAAATCAACAGCAATACAATCATAGCAGGGGACTTCAACACCCCGCTGACATCACTGGATAGATCCTCTAGACAAAAAATTAACAAGGAAACAGAGACTCTAAATGAAGCACTAGACCAAATGGATTTAATAAATATCTACAGAGAATTACACCCCAAAACTACAGAATTCACATTCTTCTCAAGCGCACATGGGACATTCTCAAAGACAGACCACATGTTAAGATACAAACTAAGTCTCTATAAGTTCAAGAAGATTGAAATAATATCAAGCATCTTCTCAGATCACAATGGCATAAAACTAGAAATTAATTGCAACAAGAACATGCAAAGACATTTGAACACATGGAGGCTAAATAGCATGTTATTAAACAATGAATGGGTTACCGAGGAGATCAAGGAAGAAATTAAAAACCTGGAAACCAATGAAAATGAACACACAACAACACAAAATCTATGGGATGCAGTGAAAGCAGTTCTGAGAGGGAAGTTCATAGCACTACAGGCTTACCTCAAGAAACAAGAAAAATTTCTAATAGACTATCTAACCCCACAACTTAAAGAACTAGAAAGCAAACAAAAAGAAAACCCCAGAGCAAATAGAAGGAAGGAAATATTAAAGATCAGAGCAGAAATAAATGACATAGAGACCAGAAAAACAATTCAAAGGATCAATGAAACAAAGAGCTGGTTTTTTGAAAAGATAAACAAGATTGATGGACCCTTAGCTAGACTCACCAAGAAACAAAGAGAGAGAACCCAAATACACAAAATCAGAAATGAAAGAGGAGAAGTAACAACTGACACCACAGAAATACAAAAGATCATTAACAAATACTATGAACATTTATATGGCAACAAATTCCACAATCTAAGCGAAATGGACACATTTCTAGAAACACATAGTCTTCCAAAACTGAACCGGGAAGAGATAAAAAACTTGAACAGGCCAATAACAATGAAGGAAATTGAAGATGTAATCAAGACCCTTCCAGCAAACAAAAGCCCAGGCCCTGACGGCTTCACAGGGGAGTTTTACCAAACATTCAAAGAAGAACTAACACCCATTCTCCTCAAACTATTTCAAAAAATTCAAGACGAAGGAAGACTTCCAAACTCGTTTTATGAGGCCAGCATAATTCTAATTCCAAAACCAGAAAAAGACACTACAAAGAAAAAAAAACTATAGGCCAATATCCCTGATGAACATAGATGCCAAAATCCTGAACAAAATACTAGCAAATCGGATCCAGCAATACATCAAAAAAATTATTCACCATGACCAAGTGGGATTCATCCCAGGGATGCAAGGCTGGTTCAATATTCACAAATCAATAAATGTGATAGACCACATAAACAAAAATGAAAGATAAAAACCACATGATCATATCAATAGATGCTGAAAAAGCATTCAACAAAATCCAGTACCCATTTCTGATAAAAACGCTCAGCAATGTGGGAATAGAGGGATCATATCTCGACATAATAAAGGCCATATATGAAAGATCTACAGCCAACATCATACTCAATGGGCAAACACTAAAAACATTTCCCTTAAGAACAGGAACAAGACAGGGATGCCCACAGTCGCCACTCTTATTTAACATAGTACTGGAAGTCTTAGCCACAGCAATCAGACATGAAGAAAAAATAAAAGGGATCCAAATTGGAAAGGAGGAAGTGAAACTGTCATTATTCGCAGATGACATGATATTATTCATAGAAAACCCTAAAGACTCCATCAAAAATCTACTAGACTTAATAAATGAATTTGGCAAAGTAGCAGGATACAAAATTAATGTCAAGAAATCGATGGCATTCTTATACACCAATAATGAACTCACAGAAAGAGAAACTAAAAAAACAATCCCATTTACCATTGCGGCAAAAAAATTAAGATACCTAGGAATAAACTTAACCGAAGGATTAAAGGACCTATTTGCAAAAAACTACAGGACATTGAAAAAAGAAATAGAGGAAGATATAAAAAAGTGGAAGCACATACCTTGTTCATGGATTGGAAGAATTAACATCATTAAAATGTCCATATTACCCAAAGCAATCTATAGATTCAATGCAATCCCCATCAAAATACCAGTGACATATTTCACAGAACTAGAACAAATACTTCAAAAGTTCATATGGAACAAAAAAAAGACCCTGAATAGCCACAGCAATCTTGAAAAAGAAGGACAAAGTAGGTGGGATCACAATACCAGATATCAGGTTATACTACAAAGCTACTGTAATCAAAACAGCCTGGTACTGGCACAAGAACAGGCATATAGACCAGTGGAACAGAACAGAGAATCCGGAAATTGACCCAAGACATTATGCTCAATTAATATTTGACAAAGGTGGCAAGAGCACACAATGAATTAAAGACATCCTCTTTAATAAATGGTGTTGGGAAAATTGGACAGCTACATGCAAAAAAATGAAACTAGACCATCAACTTACACCATACACAAGAATAAACTCAAAATGGATAAAAGACTTAAATGTGATTCGTGAATCCATAAAAATCCTAGAAGAAAATGTAGGCAACAAAATTTCGGACATCACACGCAGCAGAATCTTCACTGATACATCACCTAAGGCAGCAGAAACAAAGGAAAAAATGAACACATGGGACTACATCAAACTCAAAAGCTTCTGCACAGCAAAAGAAACAACCATCAAAATGGAAAGGGAACCCACTGTATGGGAGAGTATAATTGCCAATGATACATCAGATAAGGGGTTTATCTCCAAAATATATAGAGTGCTCATGCAACTCAACAAAAGGAAGACAAAGAACCCAATTAAAAAATGGGCAGAGGAACTAAATAGACACCTCTCCAAACAGGACATAGAAATGGCTAAGAGACATATGAAGAAATGCTCAACATCACCAATCATCAGAGAGATGCAAATTAAAACAACAATGAGGTATCACCTCACACCTGTCAGAATGGCTGCCATCAAGAAATCATCAAACAACAAGTGCTGGCGAGGGTGTGGAGAAAAGGGGACTCTAGTACACTGCTGGTGGGAATGCAGACTGGTGCAGCCACTATGGAAAACACTATGGTGTTACCTCAAAAAATTAAAAATTGAACTGCCATTTGACCCAGTGATCCCACTTCTAGGAATATACCCTAAGAAGCCTGAAACACCAATCAGAAAGAATATATATACCCCCATGTTCATAGTAGCACTAATTACAATCGCTAAGATCTGGAAACAGCCCAAGCGTCCATCAGTGGACGAATGGATAAAAAAGCAGTGGTACATATACACAATGGAGTACTATGCAGCTGTAAGAAAGAAAGATCTCTTATCCTTTGAGACGACATGGAGGGACCTGGAGTGTATTATCCTAAGCAAAACAAGCCAAGCAGAGAAAGACAAATATCACATGATCTCACTTATTTGTGGACTATAATGAACATAACAGTCTGAGGAACAGGGTAGACCCAGAAACATGGAAGTTGGTTACAGACTTACAACCTTGGAAGAGGGGGTGGGAGAGGAAGGAAGAGATAAACCACAGAACTTATACGCATGTATGCATAACTGATGGACATGGACAACAAAGCTGGGGACGGGGTGGGGAGGATGGGGAGGAGGGTGTCAATGGGGAAAAAAGGAGAAACATCTGTAACAAAAATAAATTAATAAAAACAAAACAAAACAAAAAACTTTTCAATTATCGCTCAGTAAAAAAAAAAAAAAAAAACACCAAAAAAAACCCCCAACAAACCATGGTCAAACCTAAGGTTATGAAGATATGCCCATATGTTTTCTTCTAAGAGTTTTTAATTTTTGGTCTTATATTTACGTTTTTGATCCATCTTGAGTTAATTTTTGTATATGGTGTAAAGTAAGGGTTCAATTGTTTTCTTTTGCATGTGGATATCCAGGTGTCCCAGAATCATTTGTTGAAAAAATTGTTCTTTCCCCATTGACTGTCTTGGCACCGTTGTGGAAAATCAGTTGTCCATAGATGGGTGCCTTTATTTCTAGACCCTCAATTCTATTCCATTGATCTATGTCTATCCTTATGCCCATACTACAATGTCTTGATTACTGTTGCTTTGTAGTAAGTTTTGAAATTGAGAATGTGAGTCCTCCTACTTTATTTTTTCTTTTCAGAATTGTTTTGGCTATTCTGGGTCCCTTGCAATTCCATATGATTTTTAGAATCGACTTTTCGATTTGTACAAATAAGTCATCTGGAATTTTGATATGAATTGCATTGAATCTATAGATTCATTTGGAAATTATTGACATTTTAACAATGTTAAGTTTTCTGATTCATGCATATGGGAATGTTTTTCTATTTATATCTTCTTTGATTTATTTCAGAAATAATTTTAGTTTTCAGAACATTAGTTTTGCTCTGTTTTGTTAAATTATTCCTAAGTATGTTATTCTTCTTGATGCTATCATAAATGAATTGCTTTCTTAATTTCATTTTTGCACTGATCATTAAAAAATTAGAAATACAATTGATTTTTATATATGATCTTGTATCCTGCAACCTTGATTAATTCATTTATTACTACAAATTGCTTTTTAGTGGATTCCTTAGGATTTTCTATATACAAGATTATATCATCTGTGAATATAATTTTATTTCTTTCTAATCTGGATGACTTTTATTTCTTTTTCTTGCCTGTTTTCATCCATGTTAATAAGAGGTGTTGTTCTATGGTTTTCTTGTGATGTGTTTGTCTGCTTTTGGTATCAGGGTAAAAAAACTGTTCTCATAGAATGATTTGGTAAGGGTTCCCTCCTCTTCTCTTATTATTTTTGAAGAGTTTGTGAATAATTGGTATTCATTCTTCATTGAATGTTTGGTAAAGTTCAGTGGTGAAGCCATCTGGGCCTGAGTTCTTCTTTGTGGGCTTTTTAAAAAAAAATTACTGATTCAATCTCCTCACTTGTTATGGTTCTATTCCAATTTTCTATTTCTTCTTGAGGTAGTTTTGGGAGTTTGTGTTTTTCTCTTGGTTCCTGATTCTCTGTCTGAGCTTCCCCACTTGATTGTTTGTAAGTGCTGGCGGCAGATGTGATGAATGTGTACCAGGACTGTGGACCACAAATGAATGTGGTTGGTTGCAAAGCTTGGAAGAAATAAAAATCAATCAGGGGTCAGCAATCTGTGAATCAGAAGAAGCCGCCACGTGCATTAGCAGGGAAGTCAGGACCAGCCATGAAACAGAACTGGTGGGAGACTGGACCCCAGAGGGAGGATAAGAACCAGGAGGTATGCAAATCTGGGGAGGGAAAACAGAAAAAAAAAAAAAAAAAAAGGCGGATTAAGGCTTAGGCAGAAATAAATATCAGAGACCAGCAGTGAGAACAGAGCTTAATGTGTGGTATTAAATCAACCTCTGTTTCAACCCAGGAACTTTTGTGAACTTGTGGTGAAAGCATTAACCTTTGCTTAGTGCCCTGGGATTCAAAGATGCAGACTTGTGGGACTATCTGACCACACTGGGGAATGAGAGAAGAGGAGAATTAAAATAGTGGGAGAATCCTAAAAGGATCTATATACCCTGCTCAAGTCATACCCTAAACCCAACACCTTGACCATGACAGAGATTTCCTAAAGAGAACAATTCATTTAATTTAAGATTAGTACATATGATTTAAAATCCATTCTTAAACTAGACATGACTATATCAAATAATATACAATTAGATAAACATTTTATATGTCCCAGGAACAAGAAATTATGTTCTTATATTTTGGAATATAAAAGCTGAGCCTTTATTCCAAATTAATCCTCATCCAAAAAGCATGGGTAATATGAGTCCATTAAATAAATAAAAGAAGTAAAATGGAAAATATTTTTGATCACATATTTGATTAAAATATTTAGTATTCTGTATCTGGAAAAAGATGTTCCCTTGAGGAATACAAATTCCAAGTAAGATGGGGTTTATTTTAAAGGGAGAAAGCCACAGCTATGCTAATAATCCCTTTTAAGATTATGTGGATAACATGAGACCCACAGTAATATCTAACATAAACATGTAAGAAGATTTGAGAGAAACACAACAAAAATAAACTGTGAGAATCACCCCTACAAAGATTTTTCCACCCTCTGGCTCTTTTAAAATTTAAAGGAAAGGATGAGAACGCCTGGAAGAGTAGGAAAAGATAAAAAAAAGAATTAGACAAGTGAATTTGTGAACTATTTCCTTGAAGTAAAGAATATATTAGTAGATAGGTGTAGAGATAGAGTGATGATAAGATTTGTTATTAACTGAGGCAGGACTCTTTCATTTGAAAGCACCCTCCCTCCAAAAAAAAAAACACAAAAAAAACAATGCAAATGAGCTCAACTTCAAAAGTAACTTCTTGGGTCACATAATTGCAAAGTCCAAGGGATGAGATATGGCATCCATCCACTCTTGCTCTTTCTACCTCTTGGCCCTGCCTTTTCCTTCTTCCTTTTCCTGTCTTCTTCTACCCTTCCCTGTCTTTCATTGTTATTTCCTCCTCCTCCTCCTCTTCTTCTTCTTTCCCCCAAGTTGTTCATTCTATAGATACATTCTTCCATGTAGCTGGGGAAAGTAGCCTTTGACAAAAATAGGTTTTCATGTTCTTAAGAGCCAATTGTTTATTGATTACATTAAAGAACTAATAAACACACTTCGACCAGCAGAGCTGTACTAACAGGAAAAGCAAGATAAGGGCCCAGAGAAAGGCCATCCTGAAGACCCTTCTCACTGTGACTTCTGTCTTTTCAATTGTGACCTCAGCATATAAGAGCCTTCTCCCTACTGGCCTGGCCTGAGGGACTTCTGCACATGGCTTGAGTATAAGAATGGCTTTAGTTCATTCACTCAACACATGTTCTTAAGCTCCTACTGTGTGCGCGCTCTGGGGTACAGAGGTAAATAAGACAGTTATGGTCCTTGCCCTCATGGACATTACTTTTGAGTAGGTATGTGTGTTGCTTCCTTAGATATTGTGGTCAGTAAAGTTCTCTCTGAGAAGGTGACATCAGAGCCACTACCTTAAAGGTAAGGAGAACTTAGCCATATGAAGTTCACTTCTTAGGAGGGCTGAGAAAATCTGAGGAAGTGTCAGATGAGCTTCTGCCTTAATCAAAGAAAGAGCTGGGCATGTGAAGGGCACACATCTGCCACAGGTTCCTAACTGAGGCCCTCACCATCTCTCACCATTGTGGCTGCAGTGACCTCTTGAACAATCTTGCATTCTGAAGGCCCCTTTCCACATTACCATTAGAATTGCCTTCATAAAATGCAACTCTAATCATGACACTCTCCTATTTGAACCCTTTTTTTTTTTTTTTGCTCCCAGGATAAAATCCAACCACCCAGGCACACAACTGCAGTGTTGCTTATGACCTTGCCCTATGTACCTCACCAGCTTTGTTCTTGTCACTCACCTTGCACTGCGTGTACTGGTCACACTGAACTAATTGGTGTTCCTCTCTCACGACATGCACTTTTACATTTTCATGCCTTTGCACATACTGTGCCTTGACCTGAAATTCCCTTCCTTCTTTGGTCCCCATTCCCTGTGAAATAAATGCTCATTTGCAGATACTGTCTCCTTTAGGAAACCTCTGAAATACCCCCGGGTTGGGTTGGATGCTTGTGCTATGCACTTTTAAGCCCTCTGAGCTTACCTTAATCATATCATTTTGTTATAAATTTCTGTTTGTATGCATCTTTCCCTACTAGACAGTAATCTCTCTGAAGACAGGGTCTTGTCCTAGCATAATATCCAGGCCAGAATAGACACATGATCAATATTTAAAATACATAAAAAATAGTTGTTGTTTTTTTTATCCTCACCTGAGGACATTTTTGCATTTATCTTCAGATAGAGCAGGAGGGAGAGAGGGAGAAAGAGAGAAGAAACATCGACGTGAGAGAGACAGTCAAGTGGTTGCCATCCACACGACCCCAACCAGGGCCCAGGACAAACTGCAACCATGGTACATGCCCTTAGCAGGAACTGAACCCTGGTCTCTCTGGTCCGCGGGCTGACGCTCTAACCACTGAGAAAAACCGGCTAGGGCCATAAAAAATAGTTTTAAAACTACACAGAAACCAAAGTGCAAGAGACAAATTATAGACTTAACCTTTCAGAAAACTGAATAAATGATGTATGGGACAAATTTGAAAACCATGTCCTAGAACACAGAAAAAAATTGTAGATAAATAAAAGGGAAAATGGTGAGATTGAATATAATAGATATAGAAAGTGTGTTGAACGGGTGTTTCTTTTCTGTCTTCCAGATATACTTTTCCTGTCTGAAACCTCTAGTCCCACATGTAGTGTGGATATCAATCATTTGAGCCCCCACCATTCCTGCCACCAGAATGGGCATGTAACACAGGCTGACCACTGAATTCCCTTGGACCTGGAAATTGACCCAGGAATAGGAATGCTCCCCACCCCCAGCAGGACCAGTTGACATTCTTATGAAGGACCTGATATGGATGCCTTTGGGAATCTCGAATCATCACTCCTACTGTCAAGTGGAACAAGCCCACCTGGGAATTGAGCCGAAGTAAAAAAGGCTTGCTGGAGGAGAGAGAGATGGCATCAGACTTACATTTTTTGTACACTTGCATCCAGTTGTATCTGAAGTCAGACTTCACAATTAAACTTCCCAATTATGTGAGACCCAATTTTTCTTTACTTGCAATCATAAGATAAATATTGGCAACTGGAAATAGAATATAGCAAGTGTCAGTCTCTAAAATATCGAATGAGTTGAGGTGTGATAAGGGGTAATGAGGATTTTTCTGTTCCCACCTGAGAAACGGACATTTGGATGATAGGGTAGGCACAAATTAGAGTAACCTGTCATATTTTGAAAATCTGATTATGTGCCTCATGTGACTAGTGACTTAGCAGCTTGTAGAAAATGTCAAGATATTGGAGTAAGTTAATGACATTTTGATGCTTTTTAAAATAGCGGGAAAAATGCAGGCTTTATCAAACACTTAAATAGAGTTAGCATATGCTCCAGCAATTACACTTCTAGATATTTTAAAAGAAATGAAAACATACATCCACATAAAAACTTGGTCATGGCCCCGGCCAGTGGTTAGAGCATTGGCCCACACACCCAAGGGAAGAGTTTTGGGTTCAATTCCCAGTCAAGGGCATGCACCTGGGCTGATTCCCCAGCCTCGGTTGGGGCACGTGCAGGAGGCAACCAATCGATGTGTCTCTCTTACATTGATGTTTCTCTCTCTCTCTCTCCCACTCCCTCCCTTCCACTCTCTCTATAAATCAATGGAAAAAATATCCTTGGGTGAGGATTAACAAAAACAAATAAACAAACAGAAAAAACTTGATCATGATTGTTTATAGCAACATGTTCATAATAGCCAAGAGGTGGACACAACCCAAATGTCCATCATCCGATGAGTGGATAAAAAAAATGTGGTACGTTTACACAATGCAATATTATTTGGCAATAAATGACATAAAGGTACTAACACATGCCACAACATGATGTACCTTAAAAATATTATGCTAAGTGAAGGGAACCAATCACAAAGGACCATGTAATATATGATTCCATTGACATAAAATGTCAAGAATAGGCAAATAGAAACAAAAAGTAGATAAATAGTTGCCAACAGCTGGGAGGAATGGGAGGATTGGGAGGTAGGGCCTCAGGGCAGTGGAGTTTCTTTTTGGAGTAATGAAAATGTTTTAAAGTTAATTATGGTGACAGGTGCACAACTATGTGAATAGACTAAAAGCTGCCGATTTGTACACCTTATATGGATGAATTACATGGTATGAAAATTATATCTCAATAAAACTGTTCTTTAAAAAATGCAGACTCTACATAGAAGTAGGGTACAGACTGACAATCCTCGGAAGGGGGGAGGGGATAAACCACAGAACTTATATGCATGTATGCATAACTGATGGACATAGACAACAAAGCTGGGACGGGGTGGGGGGGATGGGGAGGAGGGTGTCAATGGGGGGAAAAAGGAGACACATCTGTAACAAAAATAAATTAATTTAAAAAACGCAGACTCTAGCTTAAAGAGAAAGCAGAAAGGACATCGCATATGGCTCTGCTGAGAGCTCCTTTCTGCCTGTAACCAGCAAGCTAAGATTCCTGAGAGTCAGCCAATGATGTGCATTTGGAGACATCTAAGAACAGTATTGTCTACTTGAACCTGAAGCTAAAGTTAGGTAAAGGCAGGTGGATGGGAAGTGCAAGGGAAGATGAAACTGATAAGGGTAGAAGCTTGACCCCTGAGCCTTGCTCAGACACCTGTTGTTCATCTTGGCCTGACAAAGGTAAGAGTAATTCCACTATTAAGAAACAACCACTGGATTGTTGTTTCTGTTTCTCTGTAGTCCAGAGAAAGATGATGAGTCTTGGAGGGGGTTGTGCTGGGTCACATTTAGGGACAGAAACTAGGAGGAATACAGTTAAACTGAGGACTGGGGTGATGGACAGAACACCAAAGTCTGCGGCAAAGAAAAAACGCCACTGGGCTGGGAGTCTCGGTTCGAGAACCATAACCTGCCAGATTTTGGGCTTTGGTACTACCCATGGAGTTAACAATGTGCACGAACTCACTCTGTGGCCAGAGCAAACTGTTTGCTCTTTTCTTCCCAGCAGGTTGGTATGCAACATAAAGTGTTGGCACTGGAAGCTGGTTTCCTATTTCCAAATAAGAATTTTGTTGTAATTTCCTGTTTTAGCCCATGTATTGAAATATTGAATATGTTGGGGGTAGTTATATTTCTCATTTATCAATATGTTGCTAGATGATGAGTCATCTGGACCTGAAATCCTGAACTTTAGAGTACATAGAGGTAACTGGATGAGTTTTGGAATGTCTTCTTTTGCAGAGGAAGAGAGTTTGTATTCATTTATGGAAAATAAATTTGTATTGTCATAAGAAGAAACACTTTTTAAAATTAATGTATGGAACTAAGTGTGTGTGTGTGTGTGTGTGTCTAGGATGCTGGTAGTTTAGGAATGGAATGGATCTTTTCTGTTTGGGAACAGCCTGACCACCATCTGGTGGACACATGACACATGCTCCTCCATTCTCTGAGTGACCATAGGTGCATCACATGTTAGAATCCTTTTCTGGGGTAAAATTTATACAGGTTCTAGGGGAGAAAAGTCCTTTCTCCTTGTGATATTTCAAGTAACCTATAAGCTTGCCGCTACTGGGAGCTATTTTTGCTGTCATTTTCAGAGAATCTGCTAGAGAGCTAAACTAACACAGAAGTATGTAAGCTCCAGGAAGGAAAAGATGTGTGTGTATTGTGTTCATATGGCATCCCCAGCACTAATAAACAGGTCTTGGCACATAGTAAGGGCTCAGTAAATGTGTGTTCAGTGATTAAAATCAGAACTAAAAAATAGGAACACAGAGAATGCTGGTGACATGGTTTGAACTTGGGTTCTAGTCATGTCTAGAGCCATCTCTATCCCTTGGACTTCCCAAGTACATTATCAATACTTTCCCTTTATTTTAGTTAGTGTAGCAGATACTGAAAATTGGCTCATCCAGTACAACTCCAGCGTACACCAGAGGCTGGAACACTAAAGTCCGCATTACCCAGATGCCCTTGCAGGGAGGATCTCTGCACGTGGTGTGGCATCCACTAAATAGGTGCATCTGAGGAAGACGTGGAAGGGCTTATGAGCGTGATGGAGAGGCTATTCTGGCAGTACAGTGGCGGGGGCATTTTGGTACTTCCGCAGCAGCTATGGCAGATGCCCTTATGTCTCGTCAGTCCCTAGCTCTGTGTGACCAGCAATGATGGCAGCAACTTCCTGGTCTGGCAGCTTTTTGAGCATGGCAGAGGCAGCAGGGTCTTCATTTAAGTCAGCTGTGAGGCAGCGGCAGCAGCAACTTTGCTTGAGGCAGATTTTAGTTGTGGCTTCAAGAGTGGTTCTGAAACTACAGTCTTTCAATCATTCTGTAGAAAGTTAATACTCTTCAGTATCTCTCTGCTTAAACTGGCCAGAGTGAATTCTGTTGTCTGCAAGTGAACTCTGAACATTATAACTAATTTAAGTTGATTTCTGTCAGTACCAACTGCAAGAGTCCATACTAACTTGGTAGAAATTCTGAAGGTGGAAACAACAAAGGAGCAGAAATAATTAAACTATGAGAAAATTTCCCAGGATATGAATGCAGAAAAATGACATTTTTAGTGGAAAATATCTGACTAGCTTCAGATCTCTGTGCAACACCAAATACCAAAAAATAATATAACAATATCTATACAACTTGAGGGTAGGAATGCTGTCACTTCTGTGTAATGTCAAAAGAATGGCATTCTCTGATATAAAAACTTTCAGAATCAGACCATCTATATGTCCTGTCTGAAAATTTTCTCAAAGAGGGGCTCTATTGCATTGAGAAATTTGTCAAAATTAAAGAATTAAAAAATTGGAAATCTGTAGCAGAGAAAAACTGCTGACACACAACAAAACCAAATAAACATATAAAAATAAAATTTATAAATATATCATAAAACTATTAATATGTAAAACAAAAGCAATAGCGAAAGAAATATGCGGGTTTTTTTTTTTTAATAGGAAGGTATATCTAGTAGGGTTCTTTGTAAGCAATAGAAATTAACTCTAATTTAAGCAAAGAAAGGGATGTATCAGAGGGCTTGGGGGTAGCCACACAATCAAAACAAAAACTGAAGAATCAAGACTCAGAGAGGACAGGAACCAGCGCAAGTCCAGAGATCCAGAAGGTACTAATCAACAATCTCAAGTCATTGCCCTGGATGCTCTGTTTTTGTCAGGTGAAAGCAAAGTACTTCTGATTTACTCTGCTTATTAGAATGTAGAAAGGAGCATTTCCTAGCTTCGTAGTTGTAGACTGATGCCGGAGACAGTAGTATTTTGCCCCATGCATATGCTGAACAAAATTACAACTAGAATCACAATGTGACCTTTCGAGCAGCAATGCATTGTCATTCTTCAAGACTGTGTGGGATACTTTCAGCCTCCTAGCAGGCTTTCCCTCACATATCATTGGCCACAATAGCATCATATTTCCACTTCTAAACCAATTATGCAAGAAGAATGGAATTATTTAGATTTGGGCTTAGTCTAATTAACATTCATCCTTGGGTACTGGGGAAGAGTTCAATCTCCTTGAGGCACCTGGTAGTCTTACAACTTTAAAATAAAAAAAATGTGTTGTGTTGAGCAAGTAAAAACAGCTGTTGGGTAGGCCCCAAGCAGTGGACTTAATATCTGAAATTCCCTCTGGGATACAGCATTGCCTTTGATTTACTATTTTAATAGGGAGAGGGACCTCCAGTGTCTCCCTACCATAATAGTTAGGGAAAAAACAGGGAGTTCCTCAGTTGTTGAGAATATTCTATTCAACCCAGGAAGTGGAAAAAATCTACAGAAAGAATGGAATGGATTTATAGTTTAACTGGGTCAAACTTTATATTACCTGACTCAGCTATACCCTTACTCTGATAGGTAGGTCTCAGTGGATTTCGGTGTGCCAGAACTTACTATTAGCTCAGAGCAAGTACCTCAAGGTTTCCAAAAGACCTTAATTATCTATCTCATTCCAGGACACAATTATCCTATTTAATGACCTTTAGGAATATCTAGGCATAATAGTAAAAAATGAACTTTTACTGTTATAACATGGTACCCAGTGGCCCCTTTAAGCAAGATGCTATGGATCTATGGGTTCAACTGGAAATTGGATAAGGAGTCATGACTCTCTATTGTCTTGACTCCGATCAGACCTTTATTTATCGCACTTAGGGTATTTTAGTCATACAAATCAAGTAAGACTTTAGTGGAAACCCTATGTTCAAATAGGCATAGCTACAGATTTCTTAAAGTGAGATCATCTGATTACCAAACTGCTGTTCCTGCCTATTATAATGCACAATTTGCCTTTGATTGTCGAGGGAGTCTCTCTAACCCCTGTGATCCCAAGATTTTCCTTTCCTAATTGAAACAAGGGAACACATTTTAATTGCAATATTTCCCACCAACAATTTCCAACATTCAGAAAATAGTGAAGTTTTTTCCTTTGTTTTTTTAAAGATGCTGGAATTTCCCTCAGCAGTTTGGGTCTCGAGGCCTTGAAGAAGGGATAGTCATTCCAGTCCTTCTTGGGGCAAGTTATGGGTATACAAGCAGGACACTCTCAATGGAACTATTCCAGCATTCCTATCTCAAGGAGTCTTTATTTCCTTCCTGTATGTATGCCAAGGGATTTTTGGCATCTCCACTTTCTTTAATGAGGGCTAGTGTTGGGGCCTGATTCTCCTTATCCAACCCAGTTAAACACCAACTGCTTCAGCCAGCACTTTGAATGCAGCACTTCTGGTAAGTGCATCCACATTGACAAATTCAGCCCAATCTAAAATTATGTCCACTCTTCTCGGTTGAGTGCTTTCAAAATAAATTCCCACAAAAATTTCACCAAAAGTTTCTTTATTTAAAGTAACAAATCCTGCAACCCTTGCAATGGAAAAACCTTCTCTTGGCAAAAAGAGAATCCTGGCCAAATATCTGAGGCTGATGTTATTGCCTGTTCATGTCTTTTATGTGCTCACTGAAACGTGAAAAATTGGAGGACTCATTGTACTTAAAATGTCATGAATGGTGGGGACAAAATGTGATAAGAACATTCCCTGAAACCCATTTTCTAGTGGTTCTCAAAAGGGTTGAGGGTAGGAAGTACTGAAATCACTTGAGGATCCTTTGTAAAATATACACAGCTGGCTCTGCCCTCAGGGACAAGTCAGAAGATGGTGGAGGCTAGGGCAAGGAGGTCATACATATTAAAAAAGTCCTCTAGATTAAAAAAAAATCTTCACCCAAGGATATATTTATTGATTTTAGAGAGAGGAACATTGATAAGGGAAAGAAACATTTATCAGTTGCCTCCTATACACACCCTGATTGGGGATCTAACTGAAACCTGGGTACATGCCATGACCGGGAATCAAACCCACAACCTTTTGGTGTACAGGACTATGCTCCAAGCAACTGAGCCACCCCGCCAGGGCTCTAGATTTTTTTTTAATACACATCCTCCCACACTCACAACTCATTACCCCCCAGAAACATTATTACTCACCCATCAATATAATGAATATAGGATAAAGGAAGGGATAAAGCTGCTGTTTATAATTAATTATAAGGAGAGTGACTCTTCTTACATTGTGATAAACTGTGTTAATGTTTCCAGCTATTCTTTTCTCTTTAAAAGTGGATGAAGACTTTCCCACCTCATTTTCTGAGTTAGCTCTGATACGTGGGTCAATAGAAGATGAGAGGAAGTGACAATGTGTTCATTCTAAGCAGAAGCTTTTCGAGGCAGTGCTAACTTGTTCGTTTTTTCCTCTCCCAGAAGAATGACATGTTCCTAATGGTGGCTACTCCTTCAATCTGGTTCCCAGAATAAGACCCAGAGTTGCAACCCCTGGCAGATACCATGAACAATAAATAAATACTTGTTTTGGGAAGCTATAGAGATTTTGAGTTGCAGGTAATCTGTCTAAAGTACATAAAATTATGTTTTTTAGAGGGGTGGGCACCTTGGTGAGTTTGGTTACATAGTTAAAGTGACACCAAAGCTTGAGTTTAGGAGTTTGAATTAGAGAGAACTAAATTTCTTTGTATAAGAAAGTGGGAAAGCTTGTTTTATCTAGTAGAGGGGGAATTGGCCAGGGAAATAAAATGGGGAAAGCAGAGGAAATGAAACAGGAGACTAGAGATCCAAAAATTGTTCAAGGACTTTTAAGCCATGTATATCTAATTTGGAATTTTATATATTTTTCCATTTCAGCTAAGTATACTACATATACATGCCATGTGTGAGTGTGTTTTGGTGAAGACCTGAGAAAACAATTGAGTTCCATATTTAGGTTAACGATCCAGAACAGAAGGAATAAGAAGCAGCATGCCAAGTCCATCAATCAGCTGATCCAGTTAAACAAAAGCAGGAACTTGAGGTTTGAGGAGACCATGGGAATGTAAAAAAATTATAAGGAGGGTTTTATTCCCACAAACCAAGAAATGGGCATTTGAAAGAAGTTTTCTAGATTCCAAAGCCTAGATTTGATGTCCTAAATAAATGTTAGTAGATCCATCCTAACTACACACTAAAATAATAATCATACTTATGCCAGGAATCTAAAAGTGATTCAATATTAGAAGAGTTATAATGATATTTTAAAGATTATTTTAAAAAAATCACTTAATGATCTCTAAGTGATTGTTGAATGACATCTGATAAATACTAATTTCCTCAAGGAAAAAAACTCTTTAAAAGCATAGAAGTATACTTCTTTACTGCGATTAAAAAAATTTTTTTTTAATTGTCATTATACTTTTTGGTGAGAAAATCTTCACTAACTTTCTTCTGGAAGTTTGGTCCTTCCTGAGCACATGCAGGCCCAGCAGAGGCAGCCACAAACTGTGGATTGCTTGTAGCTCTAAACAGACTGCCAAGGGTCAGTCACAGGCAACATCTTACATTAACCTGCACCAGTCCCTCCCAAGAGACCCAGGACCAACACACCCAGCAGCTAGCTTCAGACAACATCAGAACAGGATCCAGTAAGCTTCACAAAGGCACATTGACAGGGAGATCTCAGCAGGCACATTACCCTGCTGAAGTGAATTCTGCTTCCTGTGGTCAGCACCTGCAAAGCAGCTAGCATGTTGTGGTCAGGGTTGAGCCTCACGATCAACCAGCCTGAAGGTCAATCCTACACATGAACACAAATGAACCAATAGCAATCAAGACTCAATTACAAAAAATTCAAGAGGAAGGAAGACTTCCAAGCTCTTTTTATGAGGCCAGCATAATCCTAATCCCAAAGACAGATAAATACACTACAAAAAAAGAAAATTACAGGACAATGTCCCTGATGAACATAGATGCCAAAATCCTCAACAAAACCCTAGCAAATCTAATCCAGCAATATATTAAAATAATTATACACCATGACCAGGTCGGATTTATCCCAGGGACACAAGACTGGTACAATATTCATAAATCAATAAATGTGATACACCACATAAACAAAATGAAAGATAAAAATCCTGTGTTCATATCAATAGACACTGAAAAAGCATTTGACAAAATCCAGCATCCATTTTTGATAAAAAAAAAATCTCAGCAAAGTGGGAATAGAAGGATCATATCCCAATATAATAAAGGCCATTTATGACAAAGTTACAGCCAACATCATACTCAATGGGCAAAAAACTAAAAGCATTTCCCTTAAGAACAGGAAAAAGACAGGGAAGTCCACTTTCACCACTCTTATTTAACATAGTATGGGAAGTCTTAGCCAAAGCAATCAGACAAGAAGAAAAAATAAAAGGGATCCAAACTGGAAAGGAAGAAGTGAAACTGTCATTATTCACAGATGACATGATAATGTACATTGAAAATCCTAAAGACTCCATCAAAAAACTACTAGATTTAATACATGAATTTAGCAAAGTAGCAAGATACAAAATCAACATCCAGAAATCGATGGCATTCTTGTACACCAATAATGAACACACAGAAAGAGAAACTAAAAAACAATCCCATTTACCATTGTGACAAAAAAATTAAGATACCTAGGAATAAACTTAACCAAAGAAGTAAAGGACCTATTCACAGAAAACTACAGGACATTGAAAAAATAAATAGAGGAAGATATAAAAAGTGGAAGCATATACCCTGTTCCTGGATTGGAAGAACTAATATCATTAAAATGTCCATACTACCCAAAGCAATCTACAGATTCAATGCAATCCCCATTAAAATACCAACGACATATTTCACAGAACTAGAACAAACACTCCAAAAGTTTATATGGAACCAAAAAAGACCCTGAAGAGCCACAGCAATCTTAAAAAGAAGAACAAAGTAGGTGGGATCACAATACCAGATATCAAGTTATACTACAAAGCCATTGTAATCGAAACAGCCTGTTACTGGCACAAGAACAGGCATATAGATCAATGGAACAGAACAGAGAACCCAGAAATTGACCCAAGACATATGCTCAATTAATATTTGACAAAGGTGGCAAGAGCATACAATGGAGTAAAGACAGCCTCTTTAATAAATGGTGTTGGGAAAATTGAACAGCTACATGCAAAAAAATAAAACTACACCACCATCTTACATCATGCAGAAGAATAAACTCAAAATGGATAAAAGGCTTAAATGTGACTCGTGAATCCATAAAAATCCTAGAAGAAAATGTAGGCAACAAAATTTCAGACATCACATGCAGCAGAATTTTCAAGGAAAGAGAAACACAGGAAAACACAGGAAACATGAACACATGGGACTACATCAAACTCAAAAGCTTCTGCACAGCAAAAAAGAAAAAACAACCATCAAAATGGAAAGGGAATCCACTACATGGGAGAGCATAATTGCCAATGATACATTAGATAGAGGTTAATTTTCAAATTATATAGAGTACTCATACAATTAAAAAAAAAAAGGAAGACAAAGAACCAATTAAAAAATGGGCAGAGGACCTAAATAGACACCTCTCCAAACAGGACATACAAATGGCCAAGAGACATATGAAAAAATGCTCAGCATCACTAATCATCAGAGAGATGCAAATTAAAACAACTGTGAGATATCACCTCACACCTGCCAGAATGGCTGCCATCAACAAATCATCAAACAACAAGTGCTGGCGAGGGTGTGGAGAAAAGAGGACTCTAGTACACTGCTGGTGGGAATGTAGACTGGTGCAGCCACTATGGAAAACACTATGGTATTTCCTCAAAAAATTAAAGATTGAACTTCCATTTGACCCAGTGATCCCACTTCTAGGAATATATCCTAAGAAGCCTGAAAGACCAATCAGAAAGAATGTATGCACTCCTATGTTCATAGCAGCACTATTTACAATCACTAAGATCTGGAAAAGCCCAAGTGTCCATCAGTAGATGAGTGTATAAAAAAGCTGTGGTACATATACACCATGGAATACTATGCAGCTGTAAGAAAGAATGATCTCTTATCCTTTGAGATGACATGAAGGGACCTGGAGAGTATTATGCTAAGCAAAATAAGCCAATCAAGAAAGACTAGTATCACATGATCTCACTTATTTGTAGAATATAATGAACAAAACAAGCTGATGAACAAAATAGAACCAGAGACATGGAAGTAGGATTCAGACTGACAAACCTCAGAGAAGGGGGGTGAGGGAGAAGGAAGAGATAAACCAAAGAACTTATATGCATATAAGCATAACCAATGGACATAGACAACATTGCTATGGGGGGAGGGGACGAGAATAGGAGGAGGGTGTCAATGGGGGAAAAAGGAGAAACATCTGTAACAAAAATAAATTAATTAAAAATATATTATTTAAAAAAAAAAGACTCAATTACAACAGGAGGTCCCACATAAACCACACACGGGACATTCCTTGTATACCCAGCTAAGGTGATCAAGGAGATGACACCGCTGAACCCCACAGGACACCTACTACATAGGCCACCCCATGAAGACTGAGAGTCATAGCGGATCTATCTAATACATAGAAACAAACACAAAAAGACAGCCAAAATGGGGAGACAAAAAATAGACCCCAAATAAAAGAACAGGAAAAATCTCCAAGAAAGGAGCTAAATGAAGTGGAGGCAAGCAATTTATCACATATGGAGTTCAAAGTAATGGTTATAAGAATATTCAACAACATGAAAAAGGACATAGAAACCATAAAGAAGGATGAATCAGACATGAAGAATACAATATCAGAAATGAAGAATGCACTGGAAGGAATAAACAGTAGGTTGGATAAAGGAGAGAATCACATCAGTAACTTGGAAGACAAGATAGAAAAAAACACCCAATCAAAGCAGCAAAAAGAAAAAAGAATTTAAAAAATGAGAATAGTCTAAGGGACCTTTGGGACAATATGAAGCATTACAACAGTTGTATCATAGGGGTACCAGAAAAAGAAGAAAGAGAGCAAGGGATCGATAACCTATTTGAAAAAATAATGACCAAAGACTTCCCTCACTGGCTGAAGGAAAAGATACTTAAGTCCAGGAGGAGTAGAGAATCCTAAACAAGATGAATCCTAAACAAGATGAAGCCAAAGAGGCCAACACCAAGACACATCATAATTAAAATGGCAAAACTAAAAGACAAAGGGAGAATTTTCAAAGTCACAAGATACAGATAGTTGGTTACCTACAAGGGAGCTTCCATAACACTGTCCTCTGATTTCTCAACAGAAACTTCGCAGGCCAGAAGGGAGTGGCATGAAATATTCAAAGTGATGAAAAGCAATGACCTACAACCAAGGCTACTTTACCCAGCAAGGCTATAATTTAAAATTGAAGGAGAGCCCTGGCTCAGCAGTTAGAGTGTCGGCCCATGGACCAATAAGTCCCGGGTTCAATTCCAGTCAGGGGCACATACCTCAGTTTCAGTTTGTCCCCAGGCCTAGTTGGGTCTTGTGGGAGGCAAACAGTCGATGTGTCTCTCTCACATCGATGTTTCTCCCTTTCTCTCCCTTTCTTCCACTCTATCTGATGATAAATGGAAAAATATCCTCAGGTGAGGATAAAAAAAAAAAAAAAAAATGAAGGAGAGCTCTGCTGGTATGGCTCAGTGGATTAAGCATAGTCCCACAGACTGAGAGGTCCCAGTCAGGGCACATTCCCAGGCTGAGGGATCGATCCCTGGTAGGGGGCATGCAGGAGGCAGCTGATCGATGTTTCTTTCTCACATAGATGTTTCTATCTCCCTCTCCTTTCCTTTCTCTTTAAAAAATCAATGAAAACATATTTAAAAAATAAATAAAATAAAATAAAATTGAAGGAGAAATGAAGAGCTTCCCAGACAAAAAAAAAAAAAAAGCTAAAGGAATGTGTTACCAGGAAACTAATATAGTCAAACCTTTGTTCTTGAATGCCTCCCATTTCGAAATATTTGGTTCTCCAACAAGTTGTTCACAGAAAAAATATCTTTTGTTGAACAAAACTTTGGTTCTCAACCCGACAACCTTTCATGCTGATACCTATGTGAACAGTCGTGTCTCTCAGGCAAAAAACAAAGGAGAGAATGTGCGAGTATGAATCAGTTTACTGCTAAACCTTGCATTGTAAACATCTCAGGAAAATATTTTAGTGGGTTTTTTTTGTTTTGTTTTTGTTGCTGCTCATTATTATTAAATATGTACAGCAAGTCACCATTGCTCCTAAGAAGGTTAGTGATAGCAGCAAAGTGAAAAGTTCTGAGAACAATGATAGAGCTTAGATATGTACTGTATATAAGAAAAGTTAAAACAGAAAATCATTTGGGGGTCTAGAATGGATTTATTCAATTTATATTAATTCCATTTATATCAATTCAATTGGAAACAATGATTCACTTTTTTTTAACAAACCGCTTTTTTTTTTTTTTTTTTAAGCCTCACTTGAGGATATTTTTCCATTGATTTTTAGATAGAGTGGGAGGGAGAGAAAGGGAGAGAGAGAGAATTGAGGGAAACATATTGATTGGTTGCCTCCTGCACAACCCCAACCAGGGCCAGGGATTGAACTGCAACTGAAGTACATGCCCTTGACCGAAATTGAATCCGAGACTCTTTGGTCCACCAGCCAATGCTCTAACTGGCCAGGGCAATAAACTGCTTCTCAAACAGCCGTCCAGAAGGACTTAAGTACAAAAACTTAGGATCTACTGTATTGCAAGAAATGTTAAAGGGCCTGCCAGAAGAAGGAGGAGGAGGAGGAGAAGAAAGAGAAGAAGAGGAACAGAGGAATATAGTTAAAGGAATAAAATGGCAATAAATATGAACCTATCAATATTCACTTTATTTTTTATTTGTATTTATTTATTTATCTTTATTGTTGAGAGTATTACAGATGTCCCTCATTTCCCCCCCAATGCCCACGTCCACCTGGTTTCCACCCCACCCCAGGCCTTCACCACACTACTGTCTGTGTCCATGGCCTATGCATATATGCATATAAATTCTTTGCTTAAAGTCTTCCCACCCTCCTTCCCCCCTTCCCGTCAAGATTCCTCAGTCTGTGCCATGCTTCCATGCCTCTGGTCCTATTTTGTTAGTTTATTTTGTTCATTAGATTCCGTATATAAGTGAGATCCTGTGATACTTGTCTTTCTCTGACTGGCTTACTTCGCTTAGCATAATAATGTCCAGGTCCCCCATGCTGTCTCAAAGGGTATGAGATTCTTCTTCTTCTTTTTTTTAACAACTGCATAGTATTCCAATGTAGCACAGATTTTTTTATCCACTCATCTACTGATGGGCACTTGGGCTGTTTCCAGATCTTAGCTATTGTAAATAGCGCTGCTATGAACATAGGGGTCCATATATTCTTTCTGATTGGTGATTTGGGATTTTTAGGATATATTCCTAAGAGTGGGATCATTGGGTCAAACAGCAGTTCAATTTTTAATTTTTTGAGGGAACTCCATACTGTATTCCAAAGTGGCTGCACCAGTCTGCATTCCCACTAGCAGGGTTCCCTTTTCTCCACATCCTTGCCAGCACTTGCTGTTTGTTGATTTATTGACAATAGCCATTCTGGCAATGTGAGGTGATACCTCATTGTCGTTTTAATTTGAATCTCTGTGATAATTAGTGACTTTGAGCACTTTTTTATATGTCTCTTGATTGTCTGTATATCCTCTTTGGAGAAGTGTCTATTTAGGTCCTTTACCCATTTTTTAAATTGGATTGTTTGTCTTCCTTTTGTTGAGTTGTATGAGATCTTTATATATTTTGGAAATTAAACCCTTATCTGATGTATCATTGGCAAATATGTTCTCCCATACAGCAGGTTCCTTTTGCATTTTGTTGATGGTTTCTTTAGCTGTGCAGAAGCTTATTTTGATGTAGTCCCATTTTTAAAATTTTTTTCCTTTGTTTGTCTTGCCCTAGGAGATGTATCTGAAAATTCTGCTACATGAGATGTCTAGTTTTGCTGCCTTGTTTCTTCTCAGATTTTTATGGTTTCATGGCTTACAATTAAGTGTCTTGTTTATTTTGAGTTTATTCTTGTGTATGGTGTAAGTTGGTAGTCTAGTTTATTTTTTTGCATGTACCTGTCCAATTTTCCCAACACCATTTATTGAAGAGACTGTCCTTACTCCACTGTATGCTCTTTTCTCCTTCACAGACATTAACTGAGTGTAATGGCTTGGGTCAATTTCTGGGTTCTCTGTTCTGCTCCATTGATCAATATGCCTGTTCTTGTGACCGTACCACGCTGTTTTGACCACAGTAGATTTGAGTATAATTTGATATCTGGTATTGTGATCCCTCCTACTTTGTTATTTCTCAAGATTGCTGCAGCTATTTGGCGTCCTTTTTGGTTCCATATAAATTTTTGGAGTATTTGCTCTAGATCTTTGAAATATGCTGTTGATATTTCAATGGGGATTGCTTTGAATCTATAGATTGCTTTGGGTAGTACGGACACTTTAATGATGTTAATTCTTTCATTCCATTAATATGTAATATGCTTCCACTTGTTTGTATTTTCCTCTATTTCTGTTTCCAATGTCCTGTAGTTTTCTGAATACAGGTCTTTTACCTCCTTGTTTAAGTTTATTTCCTAGGTATTTTTGTTGTTGTTGTTGTTACTGCAATGGTAAAAGTGATTGTTTTTATAGTTTCTCTTCAGGAGAGATCATTATTAATGTATAAAAATACCATCAATTTCTGGATGTTAATTTTGTATCCTGCTACTTTGCCAAATTTATTTATTAACTCTTAGTAGTTTCTTGGTGGATTCTGTAGGGGTTTCTATTATACTATTATGTCATCTGTGAATAATGAGAGTTTTAATTCTTCCTTGCCAATTTTGATGCTGCTTTTTTCTTCTTGTCTGATCACTGGCTAGGACTTCTAGTAGTATATTGATTAAGAGTGGTGAAAGCAGACATCTCTGTCTTATTCCTGTTCTTAAGGGAAATGCTTTTATTTTTGCACATTGAGAATAATGTAGGCTTTAGGTTTGTCATATCTGGCCTTTATTATTTTGAGGTATGATCTCTCCATTCCCACTTTGCTGAGAGTGTATATCAAAAATGGGTACTGGATTTTGTCAAAAGCTTTTTCAGCATCCATTGACATAATTATGTTATTTTTATCATTCATTTTGCTTATGTGCTGTATCATGATTATTGATTTGCAAATATTGTACCAGCCTTGCATCCCTGGAATAAATCCCACTTGGTCATGGTGTATGATGTTTTAAATGTATCGCTGGATCTTGTTTGCTAATATTTTGTTGAGGGTTTTAGCATCTGTTTTCATCAGAGATATTGGCCTACAGTTTTCTTTTTTGCAGTGTCTTTATCTGGTTTTGGAATTAGAATAATGTTGGACTCATAAAAAGAGCTTGGAGGTCTTCTTTCCTCTTGAATATTTTGAAATAGTTTGAGGAAGATAGATGTTAGTTCTTCTTTGAATGTTTGGTAGAACTCCCTTGTGAAGCCATCTGATCCAGGACTTTTATTTGCTAGGAGTTTTTTTCTTACTGCTTCAATTTCATTTGTTGTTATTGGTCTATTCAGATTTTCTTATTCCTCCTGATTGAGTTTTGGAAGACTGTATGTTTCTAGGAATTTGTCCATTTCTCCCAGGTTGTCCAATTTTTAGCTTATAGTTATTCATAGTATTTTCTTACAATCCTTTTTATTTCTGTGGCATCAGTTATTTCACTACTTTCATTTCTGATTTTCTTTATTTGGGTCCTCTCTCTTTGTTTCTAGAAGAGTCTGGCTAAAGGTTCATCAATCTTTTTTTTTTTTTTTTTTATCCTCACCCGAGGACACTTTTCCACTTTTTGTTCAGATAGAGTGGGAGGGAGAGAGAGAGAGAGAGAGAGAGAGAAACATCGACGTGAAAGGGACACACCGAGTGGCTGCCTCCCGCACGACCAACCAGGGCTGGGAACAAACTGCAACCGAGGTACATGCCCCTAGCGGGAACCGAACGCCGGTCTGCCTGGACTGCAGGCCGACGCTCTAACCACTGAGCCAAACTGGCCAGGGCCATCAATCTTGTTTACCATTTCTAAGAACCAGCTTTTAGTTTCATTGATCTTTTGTATTTTTTTTTTTTTTTTTTTTTGGCTCTATGTCATTTATTTCTGCTCTGATCTTTATCATTTTCTTCCATGTACTTATTCGGGGCTTTTCTTATTGTTCATTTTCTAATTCTTTTAGTTGTAGGTTTAGGCAGTTTATTAAAAGTTTTTCTTGTTCTTTGAGGTCAGCCTGTAATGCTATGAAGTTCCCACTGAGGACTGCTTTATCTGTGTCCTATAGATTTTGGATTGTTGTGTGTTAATTTTCATTTGTTTCCAGGAAGTTTTTTATTTGTTCCTTGATTTCATATGTAACCCATTCATTGTTTAGTAACATGCTATTTAGCCTCCATGTGTTTGAATGTTTTGGAGTGTTTTTATCATAGTTTATTTTTATTTTCATGCAACTGTGATCCAAGAAGATGCTTGATATAATTTTAATCTTCTTGAACTTGTAGAGACCTATTTTGTGTCTAACATATGGTGTATCTTTGAGAATATCCTATGTGCACTTGAGAAAAATGTATATTCTGCAGCTTTGGAGTGAATTGTTCTGTAAATGTCAATTAAATCCATCTGATCTAGTGTGTTGTTTAAGGTTGCTGTCTCCTGGTTGATTTTTTTTTGGTCTGGAAAATCTATCCAGTGATGTCAGTGGGGTGTTAAAGTCCCCTATTATGACTATATTGCTATCAATCTCCCCCTTAAAGACCTCCAAGAACATTTTTATATATTTGGTTCCTCCTATATTGGTTGCATATATGTTTACCAGGGTTATATCATCTTGTTGGGTTGATCCTTTTAGTATTATATAGTGGCCTTCTTTGTCCCTTGTTATGGCTGTTGCTTTGAGGTCTATTTTGTCACATATAAGTATTGCTACACCTGCTTTTTATTCCCATTTTAATCTGTATGGAAAATTTTTTCTATCCCTTCACTTTTATCTTGTGTGAGTCTCTTGGTCTGAGGTGGGTCTTTTGTAGACAGCATATATATGGGTCATGTTTTCTTATCCATTCAGCTACCCCATATCTTTTGATTGGAGCATTCAGTCCATTTACATTTAAGGTTATTATTGATAGGTACTTATTTATTGCCATTTTTACTTTTTATTTTTATGTTCCTCTCTCTCTCTCTCTCTCTCTCTCTCTTTCTTCTGATTATTACAGCAGTCCCTTTAACATTTCTTACACTTTAGGTTTCGTGGTGATAAACTCCATTAGCTATTTTTATTTGTCTGGGAAGGTCTTTATTTCCCCTTCAATTTTGAATGACAGTCTGGCTGGATGAGTAGTCTTAGATTTAGATTCTTGCTTTTCATTACTTTAAATACTTCATGTCATTCCCTTCTTGCCTACAGTATTTCTGTTGAGAGATCAGCTGACAGCCTTATGAGAGTCCCCTTGTATGTAACTGACTGTCTTTCTCTTGCTGCACCTTAAGATTCTCTCTTTGTTGCCCTGGCTGGTTTGGCTCAGCAGTTGGAGTGTCAGCCCACAGACTGAAGGGTCATGGGTTTGATTCCCAGTCAAAGGCATGTAATTGGGTTGCGGGTTTCATCCCTGGCCCCAGTTGGGGTTGTGCTGGAGGCAACCAATCGATGCGTCTCACTCACATTGATGTTTCTCTCCCTCCCTCCTGCTCTCTCTAAAAAATTGATGGAAAAATATACTTAGGTGAGGATTAACAACAACAGCAACACACAAAAAAGATTCTCTCTTTGTGTTTAACATTTGTCATTGTAATTATTATGTGTCTTGGAGTGATATCTTTGGGTTCATCTTGCTTGGTGCTTTTTGTGCTTCCTGAACTTGTGTGACTTTTTCCTTCACCATGTTAGGAAATTTTCTGTCATTATTTCTCCAAATAGTTTCTCTATCTTTGGCTCACTTTTTTTCCTCCCTCTTGTACCCCTATGATGCAGATGTTTATCTGTTTCATATTGTCCCAAAGTTCCTTTAAATTGTCCTCATGGTTTTTAAGTGTTTTTTTCCTTTTTGCTGTTCCAATTCACTGTTTTTTCTACCTTGTCTTCTAATTCACTTATTTAATCCTCTACTTCAGTGAGCCTGCTTTTAATTCCTTCCAGCATATTCTTGATGTCAGAAACAGTATTCTTAATTTCTGCCTGGTTCTTATTCATGGTTTCTATGTCAGTTTTCATGCTGATGTGGTTCCCAGTAAGTTTCTTGTAGTTCCCACTAAGTTTTTTATAGTTCCCATTAAATTTCTTGTAGTTCTCATTAAGTTCCTTGAGGATCTTTATAACCATGACTTTGAACTCTGTGTCTGATAACTTGCTTACTTCCATCTCATTTAGGCATTTTTCTGGCATTTCCTCCCTTTCTTCAATTTGGGGGTTGTTTCCTTGTCTCCCCATTTTAGTTGTCTCTTTGTGTTTGTATCTATTATACTTTCCATGATTCCTAGTCTTTGTGGGGTGGAATTTTGTAGTAAATGTCCTGTGGGATCCAGTGGTGTGGTTTTCTTGAAATACTGAGCTTGATGCTCAGCTTGTGGGCCATTGGGGCTTCCCTGTTGTAATTGGGTCTTAATTGTTGTTGTCCTATTTGTGGGTGGGCTCTCCTCTCAGGCTGCTTAATTATAAGGCTCAGCCACAACCACATCATGCAAGCTGTTGTACAGTTACTGACAGAGAAAAACAAATCAAAACCAAACAAACAGGAAACAAAGAAAAATATACAAAAGATCCTGACAACAACGGTAAACACATCTACAAAAGAAAAGAGAATTAGAAAAGAGAAAAGAGAACAAGAATAATAAACAAAAAATAAAGAGAGAAAAAGATAATATTACTAATAGTAATATTATTACTGGGAGATATAAAGGGCAGAAAAAAGATTCTGAAAGGAAAGAAGGGAAAGCAAAAAATAAGAGTAGACAGTAGGAAAATGAAAACAGTTAAAAAATAACAAGACATAGAAAGAAAGAAAAAAAGTTATGCAAAGGTAAAAGAAGATAGAGAATGGTAAAGTGAAAGAAAGAATGGAAAAGAAAAAAATGTAGAGTAAGAAAGGAAGGAGGCCAATAGAGATTTGAAAGAACTAAGAGAGAAAAGAGAAGAAATGTTAACAATAATAACACCAAAGCAATAAAAAAAGAAAATATGAAAAAAAAATAAAGCTAGCCAAGTGAAGTTCATTTAGACAAGTTATGTTGTCTGAGGCTCACTGTTTTGTGTAATGATTTCCGGCCTCCCAGGAGGTAGTTTTTGTCAGCTAATGTCAGGAGCTCTCCAAGTTTGGCTCTCAGTATCCCGTTGTAGCTGTGGTCAGTCTGAGGCAGTCTGGTGGCTGCCTCCACCTGTCATCTACTCTGCCTCCCCCTTGAGGTTGCATGGTCTTCCTCCAGCATCTTCTGAAGAGTGTCTTTAGGGTGGAGCCAGGCTAGTCTAGCTAGGCTAGTGGGCCCCCTGCTTAGAGATTACATTCAATGAGGGGAAATTAGTCTCTGCTTCAAAGCTGAACTTGTCGGTATGTACCAGATACTCCAATTCTAGTTCTCCTAAGGCAGCCTGTTGCAGGTTCAGGTTGGGTACAGCCTGCCACCTTTCCTTCAGGAGCAGTTTCAGCTGCCCTGGGCTCAGTGGGATTGATCAAAAGAGTCTGTGGTTGAGAGTGTTGCCAACTGAGCCCACAGGAAGGGGCTAAGAATTTCATCCTAGCCCTAGACAATAGCCTCTGAGGGTCTCACTCTTGGATTGTCCTGCTCTGAGCTGTTCTCCTGACCTCCACCAAACTGGGGGGTATCTGGGGCTTTAGAGAGCTGATCCAAACTGTCTTATGTTTGGTGTGGTGTTCCCAGACTGCAGGAAGGGGAGACATGCTCTATTGCTCCTTCGAAGGACTGGCTAACTGAACTCACAAGGAGCGGATCAGCCTCCCCACAGTGTATTCACAAATCCCTGCTCTCACTTTTCTGTCTCCCCAGTATAAGCCTTCCCTGGGGGATACTATCCAAAAATCCCTGCTTTGCAAGGACCCGGTACCCTCGCACCACAGACCCAAGCAAAAGGGGTTACAAGTCAGCCCCATGCAGGACTCAGATCTCTCCTCACAGCTGGTCTCAGCATAGCAGGAGCCAAGAATCTTAGCTCCGCTCTCACTCCACAGTGCGGATAAAAAAATCTCTGATCTGCCCTATTGCCAACCCTGTAGCATGGAGCAGTCTGTGCAGCTCCAAAGGTGGGGGAGGGGTTCATATCCCACACTCAAGGTGGGAGAATCCTCTCCCCCTTCCTCATACCACACAGTTTAGTCACTATCTGGAGCTCTGCATAATGCCTTTCAGAAAAGTAGAGGGTCCCTCAAAGTTACTGCTGGGTGCAGACCTCAGGCTCCCTTTAACACCATAGCTCAGCCTTTCCAGCAGTCAGATCCCAGGGTGAACCTCTTTGGCTGGGGCTGCTAACATTAGGTGCGCTCCTTCACTGAGAAAGTGTGATTCCAGCTTCCCAGGCAGACAGAGCTCCCCTTGTTCCCTCTGCCTGATGCTGCACGGGCTCTCCTTCCAGTGTCTGCTGCTCTGGGTTTGGGATCCCTGTTTAGGGAAGCAAGCCCATACTCCCAAGAGGAGGGAGCTTTGCAGGCAATATCACTCAGGCCTCTCAGTTGAGCACCAGCTCCAGGGGCGCTCCCCATTTTTACAACTTCCCTTCTCTTACCAGTCTCTACATTGTTTCTTCAGTGCTCCTTAGATACAATATGCCCAATCAGCTACACTTCTCTTGTTTTTTCAAGTTGACCATGCAGTATTTTAGCTGTAAAGCCAGTCCCTGGCTGGGAGCAAGAGCACACAGCCTCCTCTTATGCTGAAGCCATCTTGCTCCCCTCAGTAATCACTTTAAATGTAAATGGCTTAGCCCTGGCTGATGTGGCTCATTTGATTGAAGCATCATTTCATACTCCAAAAGGTGGCAGGTTGGTTTCCTAGTCAGGGCACATACCCAGGTTTTGGGTTCGATCCCTGATTAGGGTGCATCCAGGAGGCAATAATCTGTTTATCGCTCATATCAATGTTTCTCTCTCTCTCTGCTTCTCTAAAATCAATATAAAATTTAAAAATTAAAAAAAAGCAAATGGCTTAAATGCTCCAATCAAAAGACCAGTAGGGTACCTGACTGGATAGGAAAACAAGACCCATATATATACTGTCTACAAGACACCCACCTCAGAATGAAAGATACGCAGAGAGTATAAGTAAAGAGATGGAGAAAGATATTTCATGCAAATGAGGAAAAAAAGCTGGGAAGCAATACTTACATCTGACAAAATAAACTTTAAAACAAAGGCTATAGAAGGAGACAAATAAAATATGCACACAACATAGGAGTAACTAAATATGTAAAAAAAAATCCTAATGAACATAAAGGGAGAAATTGACAGTAATACAGTCATAGTAGGGGATTTTAACACTCCATTGACATCAGTGGATAGATCTTCTAGAGAGAAAACCAACAAAGAAATGGTGACCTTAAATGACACACTAGATCAGAAGGATTTAATTGATATCTTCAGAGCATTTCACCCCAAAGCAGCAGAATATACATTCTTTTCAAGTGCACATGGAACATTTTCTAGACTAGACCACATGTTAGGACGCAAAGCAAGTTTCATTAACTTTAAGAAGATTAAAATTGTATCAAGTATCTTCTTTGACCATAATGGTTGGAAACTAAAAAAAGAAAACTGAAACAAGAAAATAACTGAAAAACACACAAACATATGGAGGTTAAATAACATGTTACTAAACAATGAATGGATTAACACTAATATGAAGGAAGAAATCAAAAGGTACCTTGAAACAAATGAAAATGAGAACACAATCACCTAAAATCTCTAGGACACAGCAAAAGCTGTCTTAAGGGGGAAATGCAGAGCAAAACATTGCCTATCTTTAGAAACACAAAATTCTCAAACAATCTAGCTTTACACTTAAAGGAAATTGAAAAAGACAATGAAACAAAGCACAGTGAGTAGAATAAATAAAATAAAGATTAGAGCTGAAATAAATAAAATAGAGTCTAAAAAATATACAAAAGTCCAATAAAACCAAGAGCTAGTTCTTTGGAAAGATATACAAGATTGACAAACTTTTAATAAGATTCATCATAAAAAAAGAGAGAGGACCCAAATCAATGAAATCAGAAATGAAAAAGGAGAAGTAACAACAGACCAAAAAAATACAAAGGATTGTAAGAAAATATTATGAACAACTGTATGCTAACAAATTGGACAATTTGGTTGAAATGGATAAATTCCTAGAAACATACAATCTTCCAAAACTGAATCAGGAAGAATCAGAGAATCTGAATAGACAGATTATAACTAGTGAAATTGAAGCAGTAATAAAAAAATAAAAATAAAAAAACTCCCAACAAACAAAAGTCCTGAACTGGAAGGCTACACAGGAGAATTTTGCTAACTTTCAAAGAAGAACTAACACTGATCCTTCTCAAACTATTCCAAAAAAATTCAAGAAGAGAGAAGACTCCCAATCTCATTTTATGAGGCCAGCAATATTCTAATTCCAAAACCAGATAAAGAGACTACAAAGAAAGAAAATTATAGGCCCATATACCTGATGAACATAGATGTTAAAATCCTCAACAAAATATTAGCAAACTGAATCTACTAATACTTTAAAAGGATCATACACCATAATCAAGAGGGATTTATTCCAGAGATGCAAGGTTGATACAGTATCCAAAATTAATAAACATGATACACCACATAAACATAATGAAGAATAATAACCATAAGATCATATCAATAGATGCAGAAAAAGAATTTTATAAAACCCAGCACTCAATTATGATAAAAACTCTCTGCAAAGTGAGAATAGAGGGAACATACCTCAACGTAATAAAGGCCATATATGATGAACCCACAACCAACATCATACTCAGTGGGCAAAAACTACAAGCATTTCCCTTAAGATTGGGAACAAGACAGGGATGTCCACTTTCACCACTCTTATTCAACATAGTACCAGAAGTCCTAGCCATAGTCAAGAAGAAAAAATAAAAGGCATGTAAATTGGAAAGAAAGAAGTGAAATTGTCATTATTTGCAATGGTCATGATACTGTATACTGAAAACCCTACAGAAGCCACCAAAAAACTACTAGAACTGGTAAGTGAATTCAGTAAAGTAGCAGGATACAAAATAAATATTTAGTAATTGGTTGCATTTTTTAAATGTTTTTATTGATTTTTTTGGAGAGAGAATAAGGGAGAGACAGATAGAAACATCATGTGAGAGAAACATCATGTGAGAGAAACATCAACTGGCTGTCTCCTGAACACACCCTACTGGAGATTGAGCCCGCAACCGGGCATATACCCTGACCGGGAATCGAACTCGGACCTCTCAGTCCATGGGATGATGCTCAATCCACTGAGCCACACCAGCCGGGCTGGTTGCATTTTTATGCACCAATAATTAACTATTAGAAAGGGAAAATGAGAAAACATTCCCATTCACAATTGCTTAAAAAAAAAAAATACCTAGAAACAAATTTAACCAAGGATGTAAAAGACCAGTAGTCGCAGGTCTACTATAAGACAATGAAGAAAGAAATGAAAGAAGATACAAATAAGTGGAAATATATACCATGTTCATGGACAGGAAGAATTAACATGATTAAAATGCCCATACTACCTGTCCCGCCGGTGTGGCTCAGTGGATTGAGTGTTGTCTCATGGACTGAGAGGTCCCAGTTCAATTCCCAGTCAGGGCACATGCCCAGGTTGTGGGCTCAATCCCCAGTATGGGGCTGTGCAGGAGGCAGCCGATCAATGTATCTCTCTCACGTCGATGTTTCTATCTCTCTGTCCCTTCTTCTCTCTCTAAAAAATCAATTAAAAAATTATTCTAATGTCCATACTACCCAAAGCAATCTACAGATTCAAT
Organism: Tadarida brasiliensis; assembly: GCA_030848825.1. Classification (NCBI taxonomy): domain Eukaryota; kingdom Metazoa; phylum Chordata; class Mammalia; order Chiroptera; family Molossidae; genus Tadarida; species Tadarida brasiliensis. The sequence continues at coordinate 39,677,522 of CM061272.1, read as the reverse complement.
GTAGTTCTTATCAAGATACCAATGGTGTATTTCACAGAAATAGAGCAAATATTCCAAAAATGTGTATGGAACCACAGAATAGCAACAGAGATCTTGAGAAAGAACAGAGTTGGAGGAATCATGCTACCTGATATCAAACTATACTACAAAGTCATAGTAATCAAAACAGCATGGTACTGGCATAAAAACAGACATATAGATCAATAGAACAGAATAGAGAACCCAGAAATAAACCCACGCTTTTATCGTCAATTAATATTTGATAAAGGTGACAAAAACATACAATGGGGTAAAGATAGTCTATTCAATAAATGGTGTTGGGAATATTGGATAGATATAAGCAAACAAATGAAACTAGACCACCTTCTTACACCACACACAAGAATAAACAACAAATGGATTAAAGACTTAAATGTTAGGCTTGAAAACATAAAAATTCTAGAAGAAAACATAGGCAGTAAAATCTCAAACATTTCTTGTAGTAATATTTTTTGTGATATATCTCTTCAAGATATAATTGACATATAACATGATTAGTTTCAGGTGTAAAACAATGATTTGATATTTGTATATATTGGGAAATGATCACCACAATAAGTCTAGTTAACATCCATTATTATACATAGTTACAAATATTATTTTTTTCTGATGAGAACTTTTAAGATCTACTATCTTAGCAACTTTCAAATATTCAATACAGTATTATTAACTATAGTCACCACACTATACATTACATCTCCTCGACTTATTTTACAATGGGAAGTTTGTACCTTTTGATCCCCTTCACCCATTGTACCTATGCTTCTCCTGCCTGCTTCTGGAAACCATTAATCTGTTCTCTATATTTACAAGTTTGGGTTTCTTGTTTTTTTGTTTTTAGATTTTTCATATAAGTATAGTAAACTCTCGATTTTGCAGACCTTAATTTAACGGACTTCGGATTTAACAGACAAAATTCTGGTCCATATGTCATTGGGTGGACCAGAATTTTCATCAAAGGGTGAAAATTAACACCCTTTTAATTTTTAAATGCCTTTAACCAAGATTTGCTTATAATTAAATTAACAGGTTATTTTTTGTTATTAATTCACTGTTATTTTAAACAAATTTTAGCAAATAGGCCATGTGTTGGAAAAAACATTGTAGTAATTTTGCCAACATAAATAAACATTACATATCTACAACTATAGTCTACATATTTATTTTTTTAAATATGTTTTTATTGATTTTTTTAGAGAGAGAGGAAGGGAGAGAGAGATAGAAACATCGATTGAGAGAGATACATCGATCGGTTGCCTCCTGCACACCCCCTACTGGAGATGGAGCCCACAACCCACGTATGTGCTCTGACAGGGAATTGAACCAGGACCTCTCAGTCCATGGGAGGACGTGCAATCCACTGAGCCACATACTTAAATTCAAGAGTCACTGCTCATAAGCAATGTTTGGCAAGTGATTAGCACGTGATTACACCACATCACGCATGGTAATTTGTTCTGTTGTTTGAGTGGCGTCACTTTCTGCAGTAGTTTTTGTTTTTGTTTTTCAATTAAATTTATTGGGGTGTCATTGGTTAATATGATCATATAGGTTTCAAGTATGGATTTCTATGATACATGATCTGTATATTGCACTGTGTGCCCACCACCCAAAGTCAAATCATTTTCCGTCATCATATATTAGGCTCCTTCATACCCCACTCCCTCAGCCCTTTCTGCAGCAGTTTTATTTAGTATTTCGACTTGCGCTAAGCCACACCCCTGCCATGTGTATTTGTTTATTCATGCTGGCTGGTAAATGCCCGCATTTACTAGACCTATTCAGCATAAATTTAAAATTACAGTAATACTTACAGAAAACTTTTCTGTGAAATTAAACTTTTCAAACATACTTAATTTTAGTTACACAAATGTGTCTACATAAGAAAAAACAGGTAAACTAATTTGACAATTTTTTAACATATGCTTTTGGAAAACCTACTTTATTATATAATGGACTTCCAGCTTTAACAGACATCCCCTTGCCCGAATTAGTCCGTTATATCAAGGTTTTACTGAAAAATCATATGGTATTTGTCTTTCTCTGTCTGACTTATTTCACTTAGCATAATGCTCTCAAGGTCCATCTTGTTGTAAATGGCAGGACTTCTTTTTTAAGGCTGAATTTTATATACACATTTTCTTTATCCATTCATTATCGATGAATACTCAGGTTGCTTTCATGTCTTGTAAATAATGGTGCAATGAACATAGGAGTGCACATATCTTTTCGAGTTAGTTGTTCTTTTTTGGATAAATATCCAGAAGTGGCATTAATGAATTATACAGGTAGCTTAATCTTTAATTTTTTGAGGAAACTTCATTCTGTTTTCCATAGTGGCTGTACCAATTTATAATCCCACCAACAGTGCACAAGGATTCTTTTTTCTGTACATCCTCACAAACACTTGTTATTTACTGTCTTTTGGATAATAGCCATTCTAACAGGTGTAAAGTGATATCGCGTTGTGTATGTGTGTGTGTGTGTGTGTGTGTGTTTTAATCCTCACCTGAAGATGTGTTTTATTGATTGTAGAGAGAGAGGAAGAGAGAGAGGGAGAGAGACAGAGAAACATCGAAGTGAAAGAGAAACATCTATCAGTTGCCTCCCATACACACCACAAATGGGGTTTGAACCTGGAACTTGGGTATGTGCCCTGACTGGGAATTGAACCTGAGACCTTTGGTGCACGGGATGACGCTCCAACCAAATGAGACAAACCAGCTAGCGCTTGTGGTTTTGATTTACATTTTCCTGATGATTAGTGATGCTGAGAATCTTTTCGTGTACCTGTTGGTCATCTGTAAGTCTTCTTTGGAAAAAAATGTCTATTCAGATCTTCTGTCCATTTTTTAATTGAGTTTGTTTTCCTATTTGTTTGATTTCTGGATTTAACAAAATTATTCTAAAATTTATTTGGAATAATAAACTCATTAGAATAACAGAAAAAGATGAAGAAATCGAGTAATGAGGGATAATTTATCCTATCAGAATTACAGATGTAAAAATGCATACTGGTGAGATGAAAAAGACATGGGCTTTGGATCCAGTAAACTTAAGTTTGACACATTCTAGCTATGTAATCTTGGACAATTAACTTAATACGTAATATCCTTAAGCAAAGTGTGCATTATAGGTACTAATTATTTTACTCCCCCATCCCACCCCCATAATCACATCCTTGCAGTGGCCTCATTATGAACATAGCGTACTTCCCTATCTCTTGGCTTTGGGTTTGGCCTTGTGACCTGGTTTGGTGTTGGCATGTAGGGGGAAGTAATAAGCCTAGGCCTTAAGAAGCCTTCACAACTCTGTTTGCCCTCTTGCACCCCTGCTGCCTCCAAGAGAAGAGTTTCCCCTAGTGATCTCCTGCTGCTTTATCTTGGGCCCCAGCTGCCCAAGAGACCCATGAGAATAAATAATTGCTGCTTTAAGTTATTGAGAATTAGCCAATAGAACACCAATTGTTTTTTAAGGAAGATTCTCAAGAAGTGCCACAAACATTTCTGCTTACACCTTATTAGCCAGAATTTAGCCACATGGCCAATTCCAACTGCAGAGGAATATGGGAAGTGTACCCAGCTAAATTTGGTTTTCTATTACTGTGGAAAAAGGAGAAAATGGATTTGGTGGGACGACTAATTTACACACAGTTTTAGCAACAGGTGTGTAAGCCCTATTAATTTTTTAAATTGGAGTAAAATACATATAAAATTTGTCATCTTAACCATTTCTAAGTATACAGTTCAGTGGTATTAAATACATTCGTAATATTGTGCAATCATCAATCATTATTAATTTTTTTTTTATTTTTTATCTTCACCCGAGGACAGTTTTGCATGTATCTTGAGATAGAGTGGGAAGGAGAGAGGGGGGAAGAGAGAGAGAGAAACATCAACGTGAGAGAGACATATCGAGTGGTTGCCACCCACACGACCCCAACCGGGGCCGGGGACAAACTGCAACCGAGGTACACGCCCTTAGCAGGAACTGAACCTGGGACTCTCTGGTCCGCAGGCCAAAGCTCTAGCCGCTGAGCCAAACTAGCCAGAGCAAATTTTTTAATGCCTCTCCAAACATAGATAACTACTTATTTCCTTTTTATACATACATAAAATCATTCCTTCTGAGTATTTATCTATGAGCTTTTGTTCTCATAACTCTCTAAGATCTTTCTATGTCAGTAAATGTTGAGCCAATCAATTCTTCTTAACAGCTTTATATTTCCATAATATGGCCATAACAAAATTTATTTGATTATATTCCCTTAACCTATTTTCATTTTTTCCCTAAAACAAATAATGCTAAAACAAAACCCTGTGGATCCACATTTGAATATATGTATAACTATTATTGTTGGAAAGATTTCTAGAAGTGGGATTGCTGGTTCAAAGTGTATATGCATTTTTATTTCAAAAAATACTATAAAATTATCCTCCAAAAAGTCTTTAATAATTCACATTTCTAAATGAGTATATAAAAATATCTTTTGGAAAGCAATTTTTGACAATAGTATGTCAAAAGCCTTAAACTACTTATGCTTCTTGTCCTGTTAATTTTGTTTATGGACATTCTCTCAGGAAATAATTCTAAAACACAAAATAAATTCTAACAAATATATGCATTCTAGCATTATATATAGCAGTGAAAAAATGGATACAACCTAAATTTTATTTTATTTTTATTAATTTATTTTTTTAAAGTTCTCTACTTTTACTGAGTTTATTTTTTATTTCTTTTAAAAATATTTAATTTAATTTATTTTTGTTACAGATGTTTCTCTTTTTTCCCTGCAGACACCCTCCTCCCTATCCCAACCCCCCCACTCACCCCCAAGCATTGTTGTCTATGTTCATTGATTACACACACATGCATGTAAATTCTTTGGTTTATCTCATCCCTCCACCTGGCCCCCTTCCTCTGAGGTTTGTCAGTCTGAAACATACTCCTTTCTATGTCTCTGTGCCTGTTTTGTTCATCAGCTTTTTTGTTGTTGTTGTTTATTATATTCCACAAATAAGTGAGATCATGTGGTATTTGCCTTTCTCTGATTGGCTTATTTCACTTAGCATAATACTCTCCAGGCCCCTCCATGTCGTCTCAAAGGATAAGAGATCTTTCTTTCTTACACCTGCATAGTGTTCCATTGTGTATATGTACCACAGCTTTTTTATCCACTCATCCATTGATGGACATTTGGGCTGTTTCCAGATCTTAGTGACTGTAAATAGTGCTGCTATGAACAGAGGAGTGCATATATTCTTTCTGATTGGTCTTTCAAGCTTCTTAGGATATATTCCTAGAAGTGGGATCACTGGGTCAAATGGAAGTTAAATTTTTAATTTTTTGAGGAAACACTATAGTGTTTTCCATAGTGGCTGCACCAGTCTGCCTTCCCACCAGCAGTGTACTAGAGTCCCCTTTTCTCCACATCCTCGCCAACGCTTGTTGTTTGATGATTTCTTGATGGCAGCCATTCTGGTAGGTGTGAGGTGATACCTTATAGTCGTTTTAATTTGCATCTCTCTGATGATTAATGACGTTGAGCATTTTTTCATCTGTCTCTTGGCCATTTATATGTCCTCTTTGGCAAAGTCTCTGTTCAGGTCCTCTGCCCATGATTTAAATTGGATTATTTGTCTTCCTTTTGTTGAGTTGTATGAGTACTCGATATATTTTTTAAATTAACCCCTCATCTGATATATCATTGGCAATTATGCTCTCCCATATAGTGGGTTCCCTTTACATTTTGATGGTTGTTTCTTTTGCTATGCAGAAGCTTTTTAGTTTGATGTAGTCCCATGTATTAATTTTTTCCTTTGCCTCTATTGCCTTAGGCATTGTATCAGTGAAAATTCTGCTGCTTGTGATGTCTGAAATCCTGTTACTTACATTTTCTTCCAGGACGTTTATGGATTCAGTCACATTTAAGTCTTTTATCTATTTTGAGTTTATTCTTGTGTATGGTGTAAGTTGATGGTCTAGTTTCATTTTTTTGCATGTAGCTGTCCAATTTTCCCAACACCATTTATTAAAGAGGCTGTCTTTACTCCAGTGTATGCTCTTGCCACCTTTGTCAAATATTAATTGAGCATAATGTCTTGGGTCAATTTCTGGATTCTCTGTTCTGTTCCACTGGTCTATATGCCTGTTCTTGTGCCAGTACCAGGCTGTTTTGATTACAGTAGCTTTGTAGTATAACCTGATATCCGGTATTGTGATCCCACCTACTTTGTCCTTCTTTTTCAAGATTGCTGTGGCTATTCGGGGTCTTTTTTTGTTCCATATGAACTTTTGAAGTATTTGTTCTAGTTCTGTGAAATATGTCACTGGTATTTTGATGGGGATTGCATTGAATCTATAGATTGCTCTGGGTAATATGGACATTTGAATGATGTTAATTCTTCCAATCCATGAACAAAGTATGTGCTTCCACTTTTTTATATCTTCCTTTATTTCTTTTTTCAATGTTCTGTAGTTTTCGGCAAATAGGTCCTTTACTTCTTTGGTTAAGTTTATTCCTAGGTATCTTAATTTTTTTGCCGCAGTGGTAAATGGGATTGTTTTTTTAGTTTCTCTTTCTGTGAGTTCATTATTGGTGTATCAGAATGCCGTTGATTTCTTGATGTTAATTTTGTATCCTGCTACTGTGCCAAATTTGTTTATTAAATCTAGTAGATTTTTGATGGAGTCTTTTCTATGTACAATATCATGTCATCTGCAAATAATGACAGTTTCACTTCCTCTTTTCCCTTTTATTTTTTCTTCATGTCTAATTGCTGTGGCTAAGACTTCCAATACTATATTAAATAAGAGTGGCGAAAGCGGGCATCCCTGTCTTGTTCCTGTTCTTAAGGGAAATGCTTTTCATTTTTGCCTGTTGAGTATGATGTTGGCTGTAGGTTTTTCATATATGGCCTTTATTATGTCAAGATATGATCTCTCTATTCTCACATTGCTGAGCGTTTTTATCAGAAATGGGTGCTGCATTTTGTTGAATGCTTTTTCCGTGTCTATTGATACAATAATATGGTTTTTATCTTTCATTTTGTTTATGTGGTGTATCATATTTATTGATTTGTGAATATTGTACCAGCCTTGCATCCCTGGGATGAATCCCACTTGGTCATGGTGAATAATTTTTTTAATGTATTGCTGGATCAGATTTGCTAATATTTTGTTAATGTTTGTTACTGACATTTCTCCTTTCCCCCCCCACTGACACCCTCCTCCCTGCTCCTACCCCCCCTCACAGTATTGTTGTCTATGTCCATTGACAACATAAAAGTTCTTTGGTTTATCTCTTCCTGCCCTCCCCCTCTCTTGCTCTGAGATTTGTCAGTCTGATCCCTAATTTCATGTCTCTGGGTCTATTTTATTTTGTTCATTATATTCCACAAATAAGTGAGATCATGTGATATTTGTCTTTCTCTATTGACTTATTTTGCTTAGCATAATAAGTTCTCTCCATGTCATCTCAAAGGGTAAGAGATCTTTCTTCCTTTTTTTTTTTTTTTTTTTTGGTACATGCCCCTAGCGGGAACCGAATCTGGGACTCTCTGGTCCGCAGGCCGATGCTCCAACCGCTGAGCCAAACCGGCCAGGGCGAGATCTTTCTTCCTTACAGTTACATAGTATTCCATTGGGATACAACCTAAATTTTAAAGATGGAACAAGTAAATTATTATAAAGCTCTGTATAGCAATTATAATGATGATTACAAAGACCGTTTAATAACATGAAAATGCTTATTATATAGTGTTACTTGAAAATCCCAAGATTTCATAAAAATTTAATCAAAATGTTCAAAACAATTGTGTTTTAGGTGTATAACTGTTGATACTACTTTCTTTAATTACCTTCTTACTTTCTATATCTCCCAATTTTTCTTATAATTTTTTTCTTTATTGATTTTAGAGAGAGAGAAAGGGAGAGAGAGAGAGAGAGAGACAGAAACATTGATGAGAGAGAACATCGAGTGGCTGCCTCCTGCATGTCCCTCACTGGGGATCGGGGCCACAACTTGTGCATGTGCCCTGACTGGGAATCGAACCAGCGACCTCTGGGTGCGTGGGTCGATGCTCAACCACTGAACCACACCAGCTGGGTAATTTCCCACTTTTTCTTAATTGAAGGCTATACTTTTCTAATTTAAAAAATTAAAGCACTTAGGAAAATGTTCTCACTTGACAGGTATTGTATTCAATAGGTTCCCTGATGACTATCCTTGAGGCATTTTATAAAAAGTAGCCAATTAAAAATATAATATAGCCCTGGCCAGTTTGGCTTAGCTTTTAGAACGTTGGCCTGCAGACCAAAGGGTCTCAGGTTCAATTCCTGCTCAAGGCACATGCCTGGCCCTGGTCTGGGTCATGTGAGAGGCAACCAAGTGATGTATCTCTCTCACATCAATGTTCCTCTCTCTCTCTCTCTCTCTCTCTCTCTCTCTCTCCCCCTTCCTCCCTCCTTTCCATTCTATCTAAAAACTAATAGGAAAAATATCCTTGGGTGATGATTAACAACAACAACAACAACAAATATGTGTGTGTGTGTGTGTGTGTGTGTGTGTGTGTGTATATATATATATAAAAATATAGCAAACATCTTGGGTTCATGCTGGTGTTGTACATACATATTGTTCTCATCTTAAACAAAATTGTGAAGGAAGAAAAATTAGTTTTTGTTTTCCACATTTTATGCCCCCTTCCGTTAAACTCTCGGGGTTTATATTCTGTGTTCTAGTCTTAAAGGATTTTGCTTTATGATTGCTGCTACTGTGTACATTGGTAATAGCATGTACAGTAATTTGCATTTTTAAAAAAATCTGACACTAGCCTGGCCAGTGTGGCTTAGTGGATTGAGCACCGTCTCATGGACTGAGAGGTCCCAGTTCGATTCCCAGTCAGGGCACATGCCTGTGTTTCTGGCTCAATCCCCAGTGGGGGGCATGCAGGAGGCAGCCAATCGATGTATCTCTCTCACATTGATGTTTCTAGCTCTCTCTCCCTTCCCCTCTCTCTAAGAAATCAATAAAAACATATTTTAAAAAATCTGACACTTAAAAATAAGAAAATTAGCCCTGGCCGGTTTGGCTCAGCGGTTAGAGCGTTGTCCTGCGGTCCAGAGAGACCCGGGTTCGGTTCCCGCTAAGGGCGCGTACCTCGGTTGCAGTTTGTCCCCGACCCTGGTTGGTTGTGCGGGTGGCAGCCACTCGATGTGTCCCTTTCACGTCGATGTTTCTCTCTCTCTCTCTCTCTCTCTCTCTCTCTCCCTCCCACTCTATCTGAACAGAAAAGGAAAAAATGTCCTCGGGTCCTCGGGTGAGGATAAAAAAAATAAATAAATAAAAATAAAAATAAGAAAATTAATGTAAAGCTCTGAGCACAGAGTGAGTGTTCAGTAAGTGTTGATGATGATGATGATGATAGTGGTGATAAGGATGATGATACTGATCATGGAAAAGAAGCCTTCAAGAATAAAGTGGGACTTTTGGGGAAAAAGTGATTATTTTCCATTATGGCACTTTCTAAATATTTGGAGTATGCTTGGAATTTCCTTCTCCATAAAGAATAAAAGTTTATGGCCTGACCAGTGTGGCTCAATTGGTTGGGCATCGTCCCATGCACCTGGGGGTTGCCATGCACCTGTTTTGATTCCAGGTCAGAGTACTTGCCTGGGTTGTGGGCTGGATCCCCTGTAGGGGGAGTGCAGGGGACAGCCAATCGATGTTTTGCTCTCACATTGATGTTTCTCTCTTTCTTTTCCTCTCTCTCTAAAAATCAATTTAAGCCCTGGCCGGTTTGGCTCAGTGGTTGGAGCGTCGGCCTGCGGTCCGGGGAGACCCGGGTTCGGTTCCCGCTAAGGGCACGTACCTCGGTTGCAGTTTGTCCCCGGCCCTGGTTGGTCGTGCGGGTGGCAGCCACTCGATGTGTCACTTTCACGTCGATGTTTCTCTCTCTCTCTCTCCCTCTCTCTCCCTCCCACTCTATCTGAACAAAAAATGAAAAAAATGTCCTCAGGTGAGGATAAAAAAAAAAAAAAATCAATTTAAAAAGAATAAAAGTACCCTGGCCAGTTTGGCTCAGTGGTTAGAACATCAGCCCACAGATCAATGAGTCACAGGTTCGATTCTGGTCAAGGGCATGTACCTTGGTTGTGGTTCATCCCCGGCCCTGGTCGGGTTGTTTAGGAGGCAACCTGTCGATGTGTCTTTCTCACATTGATGTTTCTCTCTCTCCCTCCCTCCCACTCTATCTGATGATAAATAGAAAAATACCATTGGGTGAGGATTAAAAAATAAAAAGAATAAAAGCTTATGATGGACTATGGTCTATGATAATACTAGAGATTGCTATGATGACAATCCTAAAACCCTTATTAAATTTGTTTATAGCCTCCATCTATATGATTGAAAATGTTAGATAATTCCTGTTATAAGACATTAGTATTTTTTTAAATAATATTAATATTGCTTCTTGAGGCTTGATGGGGCATTGTTTCCTGCTAATATTTTTATATTTGTGGAGTAAATTTAAATTAACCCTATCCATATTTGATGTTTGCCATGACTTTATAAGTTAAAACATATGAAGCTATTTATTTTCTCCTAGGCACCATGCCTAGAATTTGGTGCCCCCAGGTAAATGGTTGAACTTGGACATGGCTGCATGCCAAAAGCTAGGCTTCCTCCAGCTGTGGACAACTAAGGCTTACAGCCTAAACTTTTCCACAACTATATTTTTTCTATTAAAATAACCACTCTCTAAAGTTAGAATAAATATTAACCAGTTACTAATCACCATCTCTTAATTTTTAAGGACAGATGAGACATTTAACACAAGTTTAAGAATATGCCCAGCCTTAAGGCCATTTAGTGTCTTCCTGAATACTTTCAAGAGTATGAAAGCAAATCTAATTCTCTTTTTATGATAGTGCTTCACTACATCTTTTCCTATTCCTAGAGTCCAAAGACATTTGGAATTTATATAGATTTCCAAATCTGATTCCAGCTTTCTTTGTTTACATATTGCCTCATTTTAGAACAAGCCTTTGGGTGCCATCTTCCCAAAGAAGCTTACAAGATATTTTCCTAAACAAAGGTAGAAATTGTTTTCATCCTACCTCCCTAAGTTCTGTATTAAGCTTTGCAGCACAGTTTACAGCTTGCCTCTCATAGGCTCCCTGAAGAGTAAGAAGCTATATATACTGTAATCTTACACATTAAGCTGCTTATAATAGATTTTAATTTTGTCCTTCACTCATGCTTCTCCTGGCCATAAGCTTCAAGAAAGGCAGGTACTAGCCTCAGCTTTAAGCCCAGCTCTATGGGGTGAATCACAATTGGTCTAAACAAAACAAAACAAAAATTTTTGGTAATTAAAAAAAATTTATTTCAAAGAGAGGAAGGGAGAGGGAGAGAGAGATAGAAACATCAATAAGAGAGAAACATCAATGGCTGCCTCCTGCACGCCCCCTACTGGGGATCAAGCCAGCAACCCCAGGCAGGTGCCCTGACCAGGAATCGAACCGGTGACCTCCTGGTGCATGGGACAAAGCTCAACCAACTAAGCCACACCAGCCAGCCTTTTTTGTATACCATTTCCTTTCTCCGAGATGGGTCTGTGTTCTGGACAATGGGAAATGAAGGGTAGAAGGACTTTTTATTATTACTATTATTATTTTAATCCTCACCTCAGGACATTTTTCTATTTATTATCGGATAGAGTGGGAGGAAGGGAGAGAGAGGGAGAGAGGGAGAGAGAAACATTGATGTGAGAGAGACACATCAACTGGTTGCCTCCTACACAACCCTGACCAGGGCCAGGGACGAACCCCAACCGAGGTATGTGCCCTTGACTGGAATCGAACCTGCGACTCATTGGTCTGCAGGCTGATGCTCTAACCACTGAACCAAACCAGCCAGGCTGCAGAAGGACTTTTAGAATAGGTTTTTCTGCCATCTTAAATGGTAGTATTCAGAAATAAATAACACTCTTCTGTTGCTGGACATTGCCATGTCTCTGCACGACGCCTGGAACTTTGGTGGTCATCGTTTGAGGGGGGCAGGTAGCCTGAGGAGACTGCTTTTCGTAGTAGAGTAGGGATGAAAACAAACAAAGAATTAAACAAGCCTAGAAACACCACCTCTAGGCTTCTTGCTTTAAAAATAATTTTGAGTTGTTATCCGTAGTTAACTAACTGATATGCGAGATTTTGAGATGACAAATATGACTAAGATAGTGTTCTTATTCCAAGAGGCTTACAGTTTGGTTAGAGAAACAAGTAAAATAAAAGTTTAAGGTTGCTATGATAAAAGAGGATAGTGGCTGAATTCAAATGCAACATGCTAGTTCCAGGCTAACTATACACTTAGAAAAGAGAAACAGATCAAGAGAAAATGCTTTGTAAAGTTGTCTCTTGAAAGGAAACACTTCAGAATTTCCCTGCAAATAAAAAGTTACATAGTGTAACATATTTGACCAGAACTTTCTCTTTGTCCCAAACTCTTCCTTGCAATAGTAGAAAAGACTAACAGTTGTTAATTAGTATTACTTTTCAAATATAAAAATAAAAATAATAAAAACACGTAATTGCAATAAACAGCAGCAACTAGCAGCAACAAGAAGAAAACTAAAAAATCTTAATGTTTTTCTTCTCATAAAACATGGTGGTGGATGTATTCAGTGATAATGAACATACTTTTTTTTTTTGGTATCAAATTACTTTATTTGAAGGAGTGGTATAAATGAAAGAACATAAGTGGATGACTTGGTACAAGTTATAGAAAATGTATAGGTAACTCCAACATGCAGGTACTGCTTTGGTGACCAGGGAAGTAACCCCGGTGGCCATGAGCAGCCAGCCTAAGGCTTAGCTCTCTTCATTGTCTCCCAGGGCGTGCTTGTCAAACAGATGCTCTGCCAGGCCAGTTTTAGGGGTCCCCAACTTGCCCGAGTTGGCTCCGTCGTTACCCAATTCTTTGATGGATTTCACCTGCTCATTCAGGTAGTGAGTCTCAATGAAGTCACACAAATGAGGGATATTTTTGTCAGTGGCCAGTTTATGCAATTCCAGTAGTGACTGATTGACACATTTTTCCAAGTGTGACACACATTCCATTGCTTTCAGCCCATTCTCCCAGCCGTCACGGTCTGGTTTCTTGATATCCTGAAGGAAGATTCGGCCACCTCATTGGTTCTGCAGCTTCATCAGTTTCTCAGCATGTTCCCTCTCCTCATGAGATTGGTGAAGAAAATATTTGGCGAAGTTCTTCAAAGACACACCATTGCAGTCAAAGTAGTAAGATATAGACGGGTAGACGTAGGAAGTGTAGAGCGCCAGGTTGATCTGGTGAATGTACTTTTGTTATTGAAAAGGCACTGGGTCCCAAATTGGAGATTTCTCTTAGAGCATGCCCATTGAGAATTCTGGTGAGCTGTTTGCTAGTATAATTAAAGCAATATTTAATCTTGATTCCAATTGGAACGGTTGGAAGCAGAAACAGATTACACTACTTTCACAGTTAAGTGGCGCTGAGTGACCCTTATCTGAATCTCAAATTTTCCTATGGCTTTTATTTGTTCATGAATGCTGCTGCCTCTCATTTGAAGGTTGAATGATGATTTCTATGCTTTCTTTTTTGCAATCTTCAGGCTGCTTTCCGCAGACAAATTAAAACAGAGACTTGATACTTTTTTCTCCCTGAATAATTCAAGAGAAAAACAATTCCTTTTACTTAGTAACACATGACACGCCAGGCACACTGGCCTTGGGACCTTAGTACTTACTGTTTCCTTGGCCTCACAGTTCTCTTCCCATAGCAATCTGCATGGTTCTCCCCACAACTGCTCTAGGCATGCTTTCATTAAGGCCTTCGCTGGCCACCCTATTTAATTTCATTCCTTCCCCTCCACTTTATATTTCCTTTCCATATTTTATTTTGCTTCCTCACAGTTTTCAGCACTGAACATTATTATGTTTCACCAATCAGAATGTAAACCTCATGAGGGCACATATTTTTTGTCTATTTGTCTTATTATTATTCATTTTTACTGGTGAATCCTCAGCACCCAGCACAGTGCTGGGCATACATAAGTGCTTAGTAAATATTTATTGACTGACTTACATTGGGATAAAGCTTGGCTTTGGAGTTATAAAGGCCTGGGTTAGAATGCAGATTTTCTGTTTGGCCCAGGGTAACTCCCTTCACCCCTTTGAACCTTAATTTCTTCACCTATAAAGTGGAAATAAAAGATAACAAGGCAGTTTTAAGGGTTTAATGTAGGCCAAGTGCCTGATCTTACTGGAGTCATACAATAATTGTTAGCCCTCTCACTTTCAAATTGAGGGGAGATCTTGGAGATTTTATTGATATTATTCCTCCTCCTTACAAAAGCCTTCTTTATGGGTATCTCAGTCAGGGTTCCAGTGAAAAATCCTTTTGAAGTAGGGTCCTTTGAGGGAGGTTGAGGGCTAGGGGAACATAGGGAATAGAGGAAGAATCCAGGGAATAGCAGAGCAATCACCATTCCTAGGCTCAAAGGGATGAGGGGAAAAAAGGAGAGTTGGGTCCTAGGCAACCTCATAGGAAAGGAACCAGGGGGAACGAATAGCATGATCTTACACTCCTTTCTCCCTCAGATGATCTGCTAGGTTTCCCTGTCATCAGACCCAACCTCTTCAGAGGGCTGAGAGCTCAATGATATCAGTCATACCGGTCAGCCCCCAGGGCAGAAAGCAGATGGAGAAGGATAGAGAGTGAATCTGGGGAGCAAAAGGAAGCTATACAACTCAGTGACCTTACTATGTGCAAGGCATTTGCTGTGCAAGGGATAGAAAGAGTAAAGACATAGTTCAGTTCTCAACAGACTCACAGTTGGGTTGGGATGTCAGTCAAATTAACAGAATTTAAATAAGATGTGCTAAGCATCATACAAAAGCCAGCACAGTGTATTTTAGGCACATATAAGAGAGTCATCTCTTTCACAAAAATGTCCAAGGTAGTGGGATGGTAGTACTGGTGGTTTGACTGGGAAAGGCTTAATGGAGATTACAGTTGGTAACAATTCAGAGTTCATTTTAAAGTATGTCAATTTGATCCCATTTTAAAATGTGATAATTTTTTAAAAGGATGAAATGAACTTCTCTGAAAGAGATTTCTCTAATGAAATATAAGAAGATGAGAAAAAAGCATAGAAGAAAGGATTAGAGGGAGAGACAGAATGAAATAATTTCAAAGGTTTTTCCTAGTTTTAACATTTTATTGCTTCAGCTTTTTGTTGTCTTGTTACTTCTGAACTGTTAGACTGTGGATCCTTAATAAATGCAAATGAATAAAAAATTCTATAATAATCTCTTTTGTTCACAGAATTTCGCTTTAGGTTTCAGCAATGAATGGCTTTTACAAATTTAAAATTGCTAAATTTAGGGGGGAATATAATTTAAGATATATCGTGTACGTTTATTACATAGTGAAACTTTAATGCAAAAGGAGGAATAACTGTTAAGAGATAACTTTAATTTGGGTTAATGTTTATAAAGTTCCTTTAGAGAATATTGTCTTCATACTCTTTGTTCTAGTCTCCAAAAACTATAAGACACTACATCTTTACAGTTTCTATCAAAATTAAAGTCATTACATAACAGCTATATATGGTCATAAGGAAGACATCTGTAGACAGAATTTAAGGTTAATGGTATACATACAATAGGAATGTATGAAGGGCTCAAATGACAGTAGAACAGGTTGGGGAGAGGGTGACAAGAGGGAAGAGTACTTGAGTACTCTTCTATGCACCATAATTTGTCTAGTTTGCCAGGTTATCCAATTGAACAGGCAGCAAGACCACAGTGCACTGAATCCTGTGCACTGGGTAATGTCACTGCAGTAATTATTTTCTTTGTAATTAGACATAATTATTGTGAAATGTAGTGAGGAGCTTGTGCACAATCAAATCAAACAAGAATTTCCAGAAGCGTCCCTAGTACTGTAGCTACAAATGTCAAATGGCTGGGGGAAAACATAACCAATAATTATAAACAGAACTAGAGAGGGAAGAATGGGCAGTTAGCAGTACTTCAAACGCCTGCACAAGATGTTTGGGATGTATCCTCGGGAAATCCAGAGAAATGAATCAAATTGGAATGGGGCAAAAAGAAAGGCAAGTGAGTAGCGCCAGCTCCAACGAAAGTACCCCTGCTAGGTTAGAGAGGCTCTGGGTCCCGACTAGGCCTCTCCCTCTTGCTCTTCTAGTCCCCATTCCTTTCCCCACTCCCTGCAGTAAGGCCGGCCCCTCCCTCGACCCGTGACTCCGCCCACCCCATCCAGCGCCTGGCTCTGCTCACAGCGGCCCGACCGCGGCAGGCTCCGCCCACCCTCCCAGGACCGCGGTCAGCTCCGCCCACCACTCCTGGACCGCGGCGGGCGGGCGGCCGAGGGGCGGGGCGGGCCGGGAGGAGCCACACTCCGGAGCCGGAGGGGGATCCGCCGCGGAGTTACGGGGAAGTTGTTCCGAGTTCCAGGAGTTTTCCTCTGTGGTTCCCTGGGCTCGGCCGGCGGGTGCCCCCGACTCCTTTCCTCCCTCCGGCCTTCGCCGCCCATCAGGTCTCTCGTCGCGCCCCGGGCCGCCATGGATCAGCCGCCGGCGCCCAAGAGGTAACGATTGCGGGAACCCGGAGCGCGGAGCAGGAGGGAGGCGGCGCCGGCGGCCGCGGGGTGGGGGCCGCTAGGCCTGGCCGGACGGTGACACCATCCCTGCCTGCGGGCCCGGGAGCCGGGCGCGCCGGCGGCCGGGACACAGTCCGAGTGTCCGGCCGCGTCTGTCCACGGGGCGAGGGGGCTCGAGGGGAGGCGGAGCCTCGTCTGCCCCGGACGGCCTGGCCTGCGCGCGTGGAAAGTCGGTGGGCAGCGCCGGGCTCCCCGCGGCCCGACTCCTGGGGCGGGCTGAGTTTTCCCTCGTGGCAAATTCACGAAGCCAGGGAGACGCAAAACTAGGAAATTATTGGGCTTCTTACAATCATGTAGGCTTTCTTGTCAAACGTTCTTCATAATATTGCCCTTTTCTTAGAGCACGGGTTGTTTATTTACAGTTTAAGGAATTAAATATTAATAGCTACACTGTTTGTAAAACTTACCGTGGATATATGCTGCACTGACAGGTGTTCCTCCCCCACTCCTCAACTTCAAAAGTATTTATGGATGCAAGACAGGAATCTTAAATTAGAACCCCTCCCCCATATAGTTTTTTTTTTTTTTAAGTAAAAATAGTGATGCTTTGGTATTTACTGTTAGTCCATATTTAATCTTTGACATATTGGAAGTGTAAGAGTACACAGTAGGTGCGTTGGAACTAATATTTGAAATGATCTAAGGAAGCTAAATCAAGGCTATCCATTGACTTAAAATTCCTAATGTTCATTTTCCCCCCAAGAATGAATCAATCAACTAAATGATGTTGGATAAAATATTTAACTTCAGTCTTTTATTTTAGTTTATGAAATAAGGGTACTAATTTCTCTCCTAGATACTGCTGTTATGAAGATTAAAGAGTTTGTGTGTTTTGATACCTAGAGATCTTTAGATGAAAGGTGGTGTATTCAAGAACATGAAATAATTAAAAGGTAGGAATTTTGTGAGCTATTGTAAATAGGGTGTATAGACATGTGAGCCTTGAGGCCTGGAAACCACCTGTTCAGGTGTAAAAGGAGTGTTGTGGATGGGTTTCCAAAAGAGACCTATCAGACAGAGAGCCCTTGATAAATTCTTTCTGGCATTTTGTAAAGTATCCAAATTCTGATATTGATTGGGCACTTAGTTTTAATACTATAGAAGAGAATTGGAAACACTTTTTTCCCTCCCTTTTTTGTTTTGGAAAGACTGGAAGGGGCACCTCTGAGATAGCACCATAAGGCCAGCTTGAACAACTCAGAATTGAAGTGGAAGGTCTCTGTCCACTGATTAGCTGTACTTTAAATTGCCAGAGTTTTGTTTTAGGTGTAAGAGAACCCCTGCCCTTACAGGGACATTAGAGAAACTGGAGGGGTCAGTGATAGGTATGGGTGGCATATATCACCATTCTATGGTGACTTACACTTTTTTAATATAGTGGTTGCCCATTTAACAGACTTATTTTTAGGTCTTTTCAGAGAGACATGTTAATCCAGAAGGCATTTCTAAAGAGCGAAAGATACGTGACAATCCCATATATTTGAATATCTCTTAAATTTTTTTCATAGCATTTTTATTTTTTTTTATTTTTATTTATTTTTTTATCCTCACCCGAGGACATTTTTTGTTCAGATAGAATGGGAGGGAGACAGAGGAAGAGAGAGAGAGAGAGAGAAACATTGACGTGAAAGAGACACATCGAGTGGCCGCCTCCCGCACGACCAACCAGGGCCTGGGGACAAATCGCAACTGAGGTACATGCCCTCAGCGGGAAACGAACCCGGGTCTCTCTGGACCGCAGGCTGACGCTCCAACCGCTGAGCCAAACCGGCCAGGGCCATAGCATTTTTATTTTTATAATACCATTTAATCCTTATAGCAACCCTATTAAGTAGGTTGGATTACAGAGAGTTTGCCCTATGGAAGGCTATGAGAGGGATAACTGATAGTGAGTTTTTGTATTGTCCCTATTAATCATTACCTTCTAATAATGCAATATAGCTACCATTTTTCTGAGGTTATACTGTTTGCCAGGAACTCTCTATATACATTCTTTTATTTTATTGTCTTAGGAAACAGGAATCTTGGTTCTGCAACTTACTATGCTAGTTCTAAATTTAATTTCCTCCTCTGTGAAATGTGTTGTGAGGTTATATGTGAATCACTTAGCACAGTGCTCTATAATGTGTTCAATAATGTTAATTGTTAGTTTATGTTTTCCTTATTAAATGGAGCTCGGAGAGGTTAAATAACTTGGTCATGTGAAGGAGGTGCCAGAACCCCGGGTCTGATTGGTCGCAAAGGCTGTGTACCTTCTTATTTTGTACAGTGATGCCTCTGTTTTGAAGCTCTTTCTTTCTTTCTTAGCATTCCATGATGTGGCGGCCACCTCTTTCCAGAATTTTCTGGTCTCCTTTGCTTGTTTTTTTCTTAATCCCTGTAAAAATGCCACTTTGCTTTTCTTCCTTGAGTAGCACTTCCTTAGGGCTCAGACATTTTTACATGCATGGTCACATTCATGTTGCTGATGCTCAAGTCTGTAAGACCAGCAGCTGCTGCTCAGTTAGTATTTTTAATTTCTTCATGTAGATGCACTCTTTCATTATCCCATCTAGTTTGTCACTAGAGCCTATCAAATTTTCCATCAAAAAGTCTGTGAAGTCATTCCCTCCCCGCTTTTATTCCCAATACTACTACCCTATTCCAGGATTTTAAAAAATTTATTAAAAAAAATTTTTTTTTCTTTCTTGATTTTAGAGAGAGAAAGGGAGAGAGAGATAGAAGCATCAGTTGGCTGCCTCCTGCATGCCCCCCACTGGGGATCGGGCCTACAACCTTGGCATGTGTCCTGACCAGGAATTAAACCAGTGACCTCTTGGTTCATGGGTCGATGCTCAACCACTGAGCCACACCGGCTGGGCTATTCCAGGGTTTTATGACCCTCACACTTGATTTACAGCAGTGCCTTCCAACTGGGCCTGTAGCCCAGTGGTTTTCAAAAAATTTTAATAGAAGGGCTCTGTTTGGAGTAGGGCAGGGCACTAGAACCTGGTTCCCTTACCTCCTTCTGTACCCCATTTGCTGTCCTACAGAATCTCATAATGATCCATGTTTGCTTTAGTTCATCCTGCACATGGCTTCTGATTTATTTTGCTAAAACAGCATTTCAGTCATACTACTCCTTTTTGGGGGGGGGTAGGGGGAAAGTTGGGGCACATTAGTTATTTTAGTTCCCAGGGCTCCCATCAGTTAATCTTGGCCTTAAACCCCAGCCTTCTATTACTACTTTCCAAGATGAATCTGTCCTCCTAAAGTTTTCCTATTCTTTTTAAAAAAAAAAAATTTTTTTTTCTTTATTGATTTTTAGAGAGAGAGGAAAGGAGAGGGAGAGAGAGATAGAAACATCGATGAGAGAGAACATCGATTGGCCGCCTTCTGCATGCCCCTCAATGGGGATTGGGCCCACAACCTGGGCATGTGCCCTGACCGGGAATCGAACCGATGACCTCCCGGTGCGTGGGTCGATGCTCAACCACTGAGCCACACTGGCTGGGCTTCCTATTCTTTATTTAGGTTGTAGGCTGTGGGTACCCCAACTTTGCCTTTGGGCATGCTTTTCCTTTAGAAAAATTTGTTATTTTTTGCTAGTAATCTATATTTTAGTCTTCCTTCAAGACCAGCTTCATAAAATATCTTATTTGAGTACTTTCTAGCCTAAGATATTTCTCTGTATTTCTAATATGATATCCATTTCAGTATAAGCACCATGGTCATATTGTGTTTTTTTTTAATTATAAAATTTTAGACATCCCAAATGTGAACTAATTTAATAAATATTTATGCATCACTACCCAGCATTAGAAATAAAATATTACAAATGCAGTTGAAGCCCTTTAATTATATCTGTTCTGAATTGCATTTCCTCACCATCCCCTAAAAGGTTATTACTGTCCTGAATTGGGTATCTGTCCTTCCCATAAGTGCCTTTATAGTTTTAGCATGTTCCTATATATCTGATATGGCGTTAGGCCTGGATGTTAGGCCTAGCTTTATACTGACTTTGAAATTTGCTTCTTTGGGTATCATTCTTCTCTGGGAGTTGGAGATTCCAATGCGCAGCTAGATCTGAGAATCATGACTGGATGATCTGTAAGGCCCCTTTGACCCTCACTTTATTGATTTAGTCTTCCCAGCAAGACTTGTGTTAAAAACATAGACAATAGATGTGGTCACTCATGTCATTGACTTGAGGTACCAGAATGGCTTTTAGGTTTCTTAGATTTCCTTAACAGGTCTTCAGAAGTCCTTATTAAAATGAAGCCCCTCTGGGAAGGTAAATCCATGAAATGGCTATTAATTATTAGCATTTTGTAAGTTGAGTTTATCAGAGTCCTTTATAGGGGAACCTCTAGTTGAGGTAAGAATGACCACATAATAGGTAAGTTTTGATAGGTAGAAAGGGGAATGTTCTACTTGGCTCTTCACCAAGTAGAACATTCGTAGAAAAGGAAGTAGATCTCTATGATACACAGCTGGGCAGCATTGAGAACTTTGCTTGCTGGATGGTAGGTAGTTATATACCATACTTGTCAAAGAGAGGACAGATTATCATTGCTGGAGAGATATACTTTACCAGAAAAAGATATACTTGTTCCTTAGTCAGATTACGGGATTAATATTCATTTAAAATTTATTGATTAAGATATATTTGGAGGAAAAGTTTGTGTAGAACTGAAAAAAACTGGAAGGATAATAAATAATGAGAGAGTAAGTTACTGAAGCTTCTCTCAAGACAAATGAAGAGAGTTCTTTGATTTAAACTGTAGTTGGATTTTGTGGCAAATTTTACATTTTTATAAGTGTGAACAGTTAGTTTGGAGGAGGTAAAGTTGAAGGTTGAAATCAAAATGTTAGGATTACAAAGTACATTCACAAAAATGAAAAGTGAAGGTAGGAAAACAGTCATTTCATAAGGGAAAGTGTTGCTAGGAATAATAGATTATCAGCCACAAGATAGATTGTTATGGAATGAAAAAGCAAAGGGATGAAGATGAACGGTAAAGTAGAAACTATTCATATTTTCCTCAGCGTATAGAGCCCACATTAGCCTGTAGGATCAGTGGCCCTAACCTTAGGCCAGAAATTAGGAATGGGCACAGTCAGTAGGGAACTCCCAACTCTCAGGAATTAAGTTGAATGAGACAAAGCAATAAACCAGATAAGTAGAAGTAGGGTATCAGGAAAACCATGAAAACATTGCAATGAGAAGAGGGGTGGACTTAATATTAATGTCTATGTTCCTAATTCATGTGTCCTTGGAATGTTAGAAAGTAAAATTCTTGTGTGCTTATTATCAGAGAGATTCTCAAAGTGGGGCATTATCTTAGAGAATTGAACTCTAAGAACTCTTTTTTTTTTTAATCCTCACCAGAGGATATTTTTCTATTTATCTTCAGATAGAGTGGGAGGAAGGGGGGCGGGAGGGGAGAGAGAGAGAGAGAGAGAGAGAGAGAGAGAGAGAAAGAGAGAAACATTAATGTGTCTCACATCGACTGGTTGCCTCCTGCATGACCCTGACCAGGGCTGGGTCTGCCAGAGGTACATGCTCTTGACCGGAATCGAACCCAAGACTCATTGGTCCGCGGGCCAATGCTCTAACCACAGAGCTAAACTGGCTAGGGCAAAGAACTCTTAAATGAAAGAGGAAGGCAGTAGCCTCAGGAGGAGGCCCTGGGGTAAACTCCCTACTTTAGAGGCAGGCAATTGGGGGACTTGTTCTAAGTAGTCCAAGGGAAGAGAATTGCAAAAACAGGAACATCTCTTTGCTCATGTTCGTGACTTGGTCCATAAACCATACGCTCCCTTTGGCTTTTCTTGGTTAATTTGGAGTTGCACCAATTCTATTGGATTTAGGTCTTGTAGATGGGAATAGTCAATTGGCTCTTCCTTGTTAGAGAGTGTATGACAGACAATAAAATTTGGAGCACTTCCTGGTGAGCAAACTTCAGTTACACATTAAGACAGTAGATAAACTTAGTTTTCAGTCAACTCTAGGCAATGATTAATTTATCCACTGTTTTCGAAGGGGCTGAGATTTGGCATATATTAGTACTGAATAATTTGTTAGAAATATAAAGAAAAAAGTAAACATTTCTTAAACACAGCTAGGTTGAATTTTTTTTTTCTGATGTAATCTAAATGCTTATTCCAGAATTGTGTATCCGTTAAGCTTTAATAATAAAGGGTTTAAATTGAGTACTTTTTGTTTGGATTGTAAGGGGGAAAAAGTGCTGAGAATTTAAAATTTCTCTTTTCAAAGATGTTTGTTGAATTAGAGGTACTGTCTCTTCAGGCCATCATGTATTAGTGGCTTTCAAAAATAAAAAAATAAAAATTGATGATGGGACCCAGTGGAAACCCATGTATATATAAAACTAAAATGGAAGTTTCATAAAATGTACTGTGTGTGATGGTTTCTGGTATTTTTCTATTTTCTGTTCTATTTCATTGAAAAACTGCTGGTCATGATCCACCAAATTATTTTCATGACCTATTATTAAAGGGCTGTGATTACAATTTGGAAAAAAAACACTCTTGTACGTACGTAGTAGAGACAGCCAGGAATCTGATTTCATTTTCAATTCCATCCTGATACTTAAAATTAAAAGCCTGATGATGGCATTACCAAAGGAATCCAGAGCGGTGTAATTGTAAAAACCTATTTACACTAGAGATATTCTTTTTTTTTTTTTTAAATTATCTTTATTGTTGAAAGTATTACATATGTTTCCTTTTCTTTCCCCCATTGACCCCCCTCCTTCCCGCCTTCATCACACTATTGTCTGTGTCCATTGGTTATACATATTTTCATAGACGTTCTTTGGTTTATCTCTTCCTGTTCCCTTCCCCCATTAAGATTCTAAAAGGGGAGGGGGTGAAGGGGACAGAGGAAACTGTAATATAAAGGCTACTGTATTTTGAACATTTTATATATGTCCCAATTAAAGTATGGAAAAATGCAAAACTGTTATCTATAATGTCTGATAGAGTTTACAAAGGAAAAGATTGTTACGAGGCAAAAGCGCATTTGCCTTCTGGTGTAGGATGACCCCACACACTGGAAACATCCAACTATAATTATGATGACCTCAATTTCTGACTCCCTACCAGCTCCACCCTCTATAACTAACAAGGTCTTTAGATTTTTCTTCTAAAGAGAACATTTATACTATGTGATAGAAACTTTCTTTTTCATTTGTCCCAAGCTTCTTTTTTGTTGTGATTTTATTTGAATTACCTCATATGTTAGGATTATTGTAATCCTAAAAAGCTTTTATCTTTTAGAACAGAGATTCTATATTTGCGATGTCTTACTACAACTGTTTTTTTATATAGAGTCTCAAGTTAAATAAATGAAAGTAACAAATATATAAACAGACATGTATGAATATTTAAAATAAGTTAATTGTTTGCTTATTAGCTGCAGATGACCTTGAACTTCTTAAAAGTACATCAAAGGATGTATCTTGAAAAATGACTGCAGCAAAATGAGAATTACAGAAAGCTGTTAATATGATACCAGACATCTTAGTAAAGAGGTAAAATTGAGTAATTTTTTCAGCTATTTCAGATATCTTGATGTAAATATTAATATCTTGATCCACACACACACATACACACAAACACACAGGTATAACATTGGGGAACTAATTGAGCATATGTGATTCCAAGGATGAGGTAGTTTCTATATTCAAAATATAGATTATTATTCTCTGTCCAGATCACCTTTTCATTATTAGGATGTTTGGTTTTCTGAAATTGTGGGACCTAGAGTCCTATAATTGGAAAGGAATGCACGTTAAAATTCGTTTTTATAGTTTTGGTGAACTTTTTATATATTTGAGGAAAGCATAAATGAAAGATAGTAGGCAGCTAATTTCCTTGACACTCTCTGGAGCCACGTGATCTCTCCTGTCTGTGCTGAGTTGCCCCACTCTCCCGTTTCTTTCTAAAAACTGACTTTCTTTACTCACTGATCATTGCTCAAGGCAGAAATGGACAATCAGCCTTGAGTTCATTCATTTTGCTAATTTATTCGTATATTCAGTAATTAATAATTAACTGCCTTGCAAATGCCAGTGCTGGGAACACTGTTGAATGAAATAGATGGGATCTTTGCTCTCATAGAACATAGTCTAGTTGGAGCTTGAGCTGTGAAGGCTAGAAGTAGCATGTGTTGATAGAAAAAAATGGTGAAACCTGCTTAATAGGACAGTTGGTGGAAACTTCTCTGAAAAGGTAATATTTAAGCTGTGATATGATGTTGAGAAATCATCTGTGTGAGTATCTAGAAAGAGTATTCCAGATAGAGGTAAAAGCTGTAAAGAAGACTAGGAGGTGGGAAAAAGTTTAGTGTGTGGAAGGAATTGAAACGAGGCCATTGTGGCTGAGTTATGGAATGGGAGAAAGTGGTTGGAGATGAGGTCAGAGAGATGGGCAGGGAGTCAATGATGCAGGCCAGGGAAAGGAATTTGGATTTAAGTCATAGTGCAGTGTACTGTCATTAAAGAGTTTTAAGCAGAATTTTAAGCAGTTCATGTTTTTAAAAGATCATTCTGGTTGCTTTCGGCTGAATAGATTATAGAGATTTAAGAATAAAAGGGAAATAGTTAGGAGGCTACTGTAATGGTTCATGGTTAGAGATTGTGAAGTCAATGAGGATGGAGAGACAGATTTAAATTATATTTTGGAGTTAGAAATGAAGGACTTACTGATAGACTAGATGTGGGGAATGAGCAAGCAAGAAAGGATCAATTCTGGCTCCTCTGTTTTAGGTTGAGCAACTTAGGGGATGGGGGAAGATTGGGAGAGGAACAGGTTTGGTTATCTATAGTCTCTTTCTTAGAATTCCAAACTCCCAGGAAAGTGAATCTGGCCTAAAATGTAATATTAGTAGGTGATTCCCTTAGAAGAGGAAGTCGTTAGGGAGGAAATGATGGGCACTGACTTTTTTTAACCTCTTATTTTCACTGCATTAGACTGGAGAATGGGAAACATACCAAGCCTGTTAGGTGCTGAAATGTTCAGGTGTCCTGGTAACCTACTGTTAAAATATTTTTATTGCAAAATAAAACATCAATGGAAAACAAATGTATAGTTTGATGAAATACTAGTATAATGCAGACACCTTTGTAATCACCAGTCAGATTAAGAAATAGAAATTTGGCCCTAGCAGGTTTGGCTCAGTGGTTAGAGCGTTGGCCCTTGCACAGAAGAGTCACGGGTTCCATTCCAGGTAAAGGGCACGTACCTGGGTTGAGGATTTGCTCCTGGCTCTGGTCAGGGCACACGTGGGAGGCAAGCAGTTGATGTGTCTCTCTCACGTTGATGTTTATCTCTTTACCCCCTCTCTCCCTCCCTTCAACTCTCTAAAAAATAAAAATCAGTGGAAAAAAATATCCTCAGGTGAGGATTAACAAAAAACAACAAACAAAAACAAAACAAACAAACAAAAAAGAAATAGAACTTTGCTACCCTCCCTAGAAGGCCCTTCTGGACTTCTCCATCCCAATTACAGTTGCTTTTTCCTATAAGTAACCATTATTCCGAATTTTAAGTAATAACCTAACTGTGCATTACTAGGCACTCTAGGTTAGTCTTGCTGATTAAAAAATAGTTTTCATATGAGTTGTCACATTTAACCTTTAGATTTTCCTCCATCCCTTTTCTTGTTGAAGAACAGAGGCTGTTTGAATTGTTTCCCACAGCCTGGATTTTGCTGATTGTTTACCCAGGGCACAGTTCAACATGCTCTTTTGTCTTCTGTATTTCTTGCAAATGGACCACTGATCCAGAGAATGGATCAGAATCAAGTTCCATCTCTTAGACATTGTTATAGGTGGTGTTCGGCAAAACTACAAGTCACTTAGTGTCTAGTGGTCTCTCTGTTCAGTGATGTTAGCAGCTGTTGATGGTTAGTACTTATTTCTGCTAATTCGGTCTCCCTGTTCAGTGATGTTAGCAGCTGTTGATGGTTAGTACTTATTTCTGCTAATTCAATGGGTGTTGCAAAATGGTGAATTCTAAATACATCATTTTTTTTTTATTTACTAGTTGGAATGTTTTTATAAAAAGTCGTTTCCTTCATCTTGTTAGGTTACCCAGTGGTATAGTTTATAAAGGAAAGATAGGATAAATGCTTGATTTTTTTCCCCCCTTTATTTACCCATTTCAAGATAATGAATCAGTTCCCTATTTTTCTCCAAAGGGGACCAATTCTTTTTATTTTTTAAAAATGCCATTATGAGCTGTTGGATTTAAACATATTTGATGGATTTTATTTATTTATTTATTTATTTATTTATTTATTTATTTATTTATTTATACTCACCCAAGGATATTGGATATTGTCCCATTGATTTGTTTTTGTTTTTTTTTTAATCCTCACCTGAGGATATTTTTCCGTTTTTATTTTTTCAGATACAATGGGGGAAGGGGGAGAGAGAGAGAGGGAAACATCAATGTGAGACAGACACATCAATTGGTTGCCTCCTGCATGACCCCGGCCAGGGCTGGGGACCACACTGCAACCAACGTATGTGCCCTTGACCAGAATCGAACCTGTGACTCTTCAGTGTGCAGGCTGATGCTCTAACCACTGAGCCAAACCGGCCAGGGCTGTCCCATTGATTTTTAGATAGAGTGGAAGGGAGGGTGGGAGAGACAGAGACAAACATCAATGTGAGAGAGACACATCGATTGGTTGCCTCCTGCACAACCCCAACTGGGGTTGAGGATCGAACCTGCAACCCAGGCATGTGCTTTTGACCAGGAATCAAACCTGCAACCCTTTCGGTCCATGGGCCGATGCTCTAACTGCTGAGCCATACTGGCCAGGGCTATTTGATGGATTTTAATCCATTGCAGATACTACTGCTGAAGCTATGTCCCATCTTTGGTTAGTGGGAGTCTTTTGAGGAGATAGCATGACTGTAGTGGTAGTTTCCTTGCTGTCTGCTGTGATAAGATACACAGGGCTCATCTTGTCCATTTTTTGTCCAAGATCTAGATCCAACCATTTCTCTAAGAAACCCTACTTTCTTTTTTTATTGATTAAAAAAAATTTTTTTTTTAGAGAGATAGGAAGGGACAGAGAGATAGAAACATGGATGTGAGAGAAATACATTGATCGGTTGCCTCCTACTGGGGATGGAGTCCGCAACTCAGGAATTGAACCAGTGTCCTCTCAGTCCAAGGGGTGACGCTCAGTCCACTGAGCCACACCTGCTGGGCAGAAGCCAAGCCCTACATTCTTTTAGTGAGAAATGGTATTTCAAGACCCTAACCTGGGCACTTATTTTTAAATAGCATTTTATTCATAGATAAGAGAACTGACTCATTTGTTCAAACTAGGGGATATTTTATCAAAAATATGATGGTGCTGGCAGTTTTGAGTTTCTTTCCCTGGATAATATCTTTACATAAATTTTTGATTTTAAGTTTGAGTCAGAAATTGGGCATGTATAGACAAATTCTTTGGTAGAGACTCTTTAGAGCGGACTGTTATCTTCACTGTTCTCCCTATCTTACTCTGGTTATCCTTATTGTTATACTAATAACCAGCTTCACTTCTTTCTTACTGATAAATGTTTCAGGTGACCTAGTTTCTTCTTTTTTTAAATGAAAAAGATATAGAAAATAAAAGAATCCAAGACAAATGACACCACTAGTGATAAGATCAGATTTCAGGCCTTATTTTTTAAGGTAGAACACTTAGCCTCCCTGTCTTGCATACATAAAAATATATCTGCAGACAAACAAACAAAATCCAAGGGCATCTTGAGGCTGCTTTGTAAATTTAACTGTGACACAGTATGATGTATTGCAGAATGAAATGCCACGGGTTAAACCTTTTTATTATTAATATTAGCCCCTCTTGTTATGTTTCACTGTGTTTTGAATAAATAAGTAAAATAAGGTATTTGTCTCAGTGACACAGTTGGTAATTTACATTTGTCAGTGTGTCATATAACTTTTCTTTCTAGAATTAGTTTTGGTGTAATTACAAAGACATTAGGTTGCATCTATAAGTGTAGTCTGTCATTTTGCAATTAAATAGCAACCGGTAACCATTTTCTTTCTTTCTTTTTTTTTAAAAACATGTTTCTATTGATTTTAGAGAGAGAGGAAGAGAGAAGGAGAGAGAGAAACATCAATCAGCTGCCTCCTGCATACCCCCTACTGGGGATCAAACCTGAAACCTGGGCATGTGCGCTGACCAGGAATTGAACTAGTACCTCTCAGTCCATGGGACGACGCTCAATCCCCTAAGCCACACCAGCCGGGCAGTAACCATTTTCTAATGATCACCTATTTATATATTTTTAATAATCAGTGAAATCTGGATCATAGAAAGAGGTTGGAGAGAAATGATGACTCTTAATAAAATTTGTAGTTTATGTAATTCCTAAGAAATATAAGAAACAAATGTCACATTGAGCAGTTCTATAGAATTCCATAAAGTTCCAGTGGAAATTAAAAATGTATATAACTTTTGAGAAGATAGCAGTATTTTTATGATTTTTCTTTTCCTGGTTGATTGAGATTTCCTTCTGTGCTCTTGATTCTCATTATATACTTTCAAGTTTTTCCCCCTCTATTTTTTTCTAGTAGAAGAGAATTCAAGTACCAAGCCAGTGATTAGAAAATGGGATTTCCCCCCTTTAGACTCTCAGTACTTGATTAGTCATCTTTAATTAATTAATAGCCATAAAAGCGCATATGATGTGAAAAAGCCTGCCAAATTAGTGATATCATGAAAACTTTGAAGATAGGTAGCATCATTGGGAAGGATGGTACAGCGTGTAATGGGTTGTCTAAATAATCGAAGTAAACCACTTTAAGTCTTATACTTTTAAAAGATTTAGAAAACACTTTAAGAACAACTAGTTTTGATGGAAATCATTCCAAGATGAAGACACTTCACCAGTGTTCTGAGACTGATCATTTGCTTTCTTGATTACTTACTATTATTTTTATGAATTTTAGTTCGTAAAAACACAGAAACAGTTCATAGAACTGTTCATAGTTTTAGTTCATAGAAACTGTCAGGTGTGCTCTTCTGATGTGTTTGAAGTTTTGTTACTGCATGTAGTTGTTTTTTTCCTAAACCTCATCTTGTCTTTTATTGTTATCTGTCATTTCTCATTGTTATATCCTTTTCTAAACTGCTACTTATTGTAGGTGTGATTATCTGACCTGACTGTAGCTTTCCCTTTCCCAGAGTACATGTTATTTGTGTCAGTTTTTGCTTCCCAGAGGCCTTTTTCTCTTCTAGGCTCTTAGTACATCTTGAAATCATCTTTTGACTAAGAAGAACATTATTGTGCAGTGAAAGAGAGAAAAAAAAATTTCAAATTTTTCTAAATTTCTAAAATGTAATATGAAAATAACCAATTTATTTTTGCATAAAAAAAGAACAGGATTTTACCTTTTAAAAAGCTTATAAAATTCCTAAGTTGAAGATATTTCTGTCATTTTGGAGTGTTACTTAGATTTTGAGGAATTATGGTATTACCAAAGCAAATCAGAGTTTCGGAGGGTATTTATACCTGTAGTACAAATACAGTAACATTACTTCTATAGTAGTTTATTTTTATAGTAGTTTTTAAAAAATTTCTGTGGGTGAACTATTTAGGCTATTTTGCTTGGATTTTAATATATTATTTTCATTTATAAAAAATGAAAACCAAACTGGTAAAAACAATTCCAATTTAAAAAAGGAAGAGTTATTTTCATAAAACAC
Organism: Tadarida brasiliensis; assembly: GCA_030848825.1. NCBI lineage: Eukaryota > Metazoa > Chordata > Mammalia > Chiroptera > Molossidae > Tadarida > Tadarida brasiliensis. The sequence goes on along the minus strand of CM061272.1, from coordinate 39,647,013 downwards.
CAAACTCATGAGATGTTTCTCAGTCTCCTTCCCCTTGTTTACAAAGAACCACAGAGAAATACTGAGAAATGGCTTTATATGTGCTGTGGCTGTGTAATCAAACTGCGCTGAGAAATCAAGCAAAGTAGCGTCCATCAGTGCAAACAGTTGAAAGCAGCCACTGTCTCCATACCCACCCCCATCTCTAGTCATGAAAGCTTTGCAGAAGTCAAGAGTACAGACCTTACTGAATGATACAAATGTCAATATTGGCAGAGTTTAAATTTTCCTTGAAGTTACACTTTTGTTAACTTAGCTACACTTAATGTATTAATGTTTGGGGTTATTGCATTTTTAGTTTTCTAGGGATGGGAGTGAGGAGTTGTGAGTGTATAGAGACCAAATCCTTATTTTATCGTCACCATTTGAAATGTAGGGAAATAAATAAGGAGTGGTATGCGTAAATCCAGTTTTTCAGTGTACGTAGTATCTATGGCACAAGTCATAGTGGATTTTTCTATATGGCACGTATATGGGTAGACTTTGGCAAGTTTCACATAGAGGTATTTTCTTTCATTTTTAATCAGTTAAAGATTCTGTTCCCTTTTTTAGTTCTTAACTGTAGGTATGGTTGTTGAATCTATATGAATTGGATGGAAAGTTATGAGACTTATAGGTCTGCATATTTCCTATAAATTTATTTTTAAATTTTATTTTAGGGCATGAATATATTGGAGCATTTTATTTTATTTTTTAAAAAGGTTGTTGAGGATTCTTAATAATTTTTCTTTATTGATTTTTAGAGAGAGAGGAAGGGAGAGGGAGAGAGATAGAGACATTGATGAGAGCGAACATCGATTGGCTGCCTCCTGCACGTCTCCTACAGGGGATTTGGCCCACAACCTGGGCGTGTGCCCTGACTGGAATCGAACCAGTGACCTCTTGGTGCATGGGTCAATGCTCAACCACTGAGCCACACCACCCGGGCTGTTGGAACATTTTAAAATGTGCTGTTTTGCATTGTCTACCTTTTCTGGATTTATGTTATTTGAAAAGTTAGTTATTAAGAAAGTGATTGCAGTAACATGTCTTTAAGTCAAGGGAGTGTGTTGCAGCGTTTAACTTTGTGTAGATTTGTTTTATAAGAAATTAAAAGGAATCATATCACTTTCTAGTTGAGGGTATGTGAAAATATTCTTAGAAAATAAAATTAAAGACTGCAAGGGTGAAGGAAGGAGAAAGATTTCAGCTTCTTTTCCTGTAAAGCTCTTTGCCAGGAAATTATAATTTTAGAGTACTTTTGGGCAAAGAGCCCAACCTGAGAGGAAATGGTATGATAGAATTGAAAACAAGACTTTCATTTAATTTAAAAAGTCTTCTATCCATTGTAGAGTATCTATTTTCTTAGGTAGATTTCAGCTCATTGTAGTGCCAATAATTAATTAAACCCTCCTAAATTTTGATACAGTTTATAAAACTAAATCATGAGATTATCAAATTATATCTATTTTACTATTGAAACAGTGATACTTATTAGTGAAACAATTAAGAACCAGAGCTTTAGAGTCAGATAGACCTTGGTTCTAACCTTAATTCTGCCATGTACTGCATGCAAGGGTGGGCAAGTTACTTAATTTTGCTGTCTCAGTGTACTTACTACTTGAACCAAATTAAGCATACAGGGTTGAATCATATATGAGCGTTTATTCCAATAATGCTGGCAGTATGGGGAGAGCATTCTGTCACCCTGTAAATTGTGTTCTGAGATGTTTCATTTCAAACAAACTCTTATATAGGGTTAGTGGGTGGAAGAAATTTAAAGTTAGTGAGTTCCCAAGGTCTGCCTTCTTTCATTGTCCTTGCAAAGATTAGCCCTGGAACGCTGCCTCCCTTCAGATAGGTTCTGTCCTTGATCTGGGCTCTGAGCTGCCTTATCTTCAGGGCCTATTTCTCCTTCTTGTAACATGTCCTTCAGTTTCCCAGGGTCTGTAAGAAAATCTTTATAGTGAGTAGCTATTAAAGAACTTAGATTCTATATCTTTTTTTTGTTGTTTGTTAATCCTCACCCAAGGATATTTTTCCATTGATTTTTTTAGATAGAGTGGAAGTGAGAGAGGGAGGAAGGGGGAGGAAGGCAGGGAGGGAGAGAGAGAGAGAGAGAAACATTGACGTGAGAGAGGTTGGTTGCTTTTTGCACAACTCTGACTGGGGCTGGGGATTGAACCTGCTACAGAGGTACGTGCCCTTGACTGGGAATTGAATCTGAAGCCACTTTAACCGCTGAGCCAAACCAGCCAGGGCAACTGTGTTTCTATTTCTATTACGTGCCCCTCCCCTATCACTGTTAGTGGTCATAAAACTACCAATAATGTGATCACTAAAATATAGGGCAGTTTGTGGGAAGAGGAAAAGATATTGAAAATTGCAGAGCTGAAATGATGTAGAAGGTCTTTTATGAAGAAGGGATCTCTGTTCTTGAAGATAGTTTTTCCTCTTCTGCTGGATTTGCACTCTGGCCAGGTCTTCTTCTCCATGATTAGTTTTCTAAGAGATTGAGAGGGCATATGCTAATTATTCTTGACTAGGGATCTAGATCGAGCAGTGTAGAAAGCCTTTCTTTGTGTCTTTCTTTAAAAGTCTTTGGCCAGTGGCCCAGCTGGTGTGGCTCAGTGGTTGAGCGTTGACCCATGCACCAAGAGGTTGCCGGTTCAATTCCTGGTCAGGGCATATGCCCAGGTTGTGGGCCCAATCCCCAGTGGAGGGCATGCAGGAGGCGGACAATAGATGTTCTCTCTCATTGATGTTTCTATCTCTCTCTTCTCTCTCTCCCTCTCCCTTCCTTTCTCTCTAAAATTAAAAGGAAAAAAGAGCAAAATTAAAAAAAAAAGTCTTTAGTCAAAACAGATAACCCATGTGAAAAGTGAGCAAAGGACTTGAATAGACAGTTTGTCAAAGAAGATATACAAATGGACAAAGTAATCATGAAAATATGTTCAGCCCTGGCTGGTTTGGCTCAGCGGTTAGAGCGTCGGCCTGCGGTCCGGAGAGGCCTGGGTTCGGTTCCCACTAGGGGCACGTATCTCGGTTGCAGTTTGTCCCCGGCCCTGGTTGGGTTGTGCGGGAGGCAGCCACTCGATGTGTCTCTTTCACGTCGATGTTTCTCTCTCTCTCCCTCCCACTCTATCTGAACAAAAAATGGAAAAATGTCCTCAGGTGAGGATTAAAAAAAAAAAGAAAAAAAGAAAATATGTTCAACATCACTGATCATTAGGGAAATACATTCGAAATCATACTCCTTAGGATGGCTGTCATAACAACAAACAAACAAAAGCCCTGGGAAAATAACAAGTGTTATGTAGGATATGTAACAATTGGAACCCCTGTACATTGCTGGTGGGAATATAAAATAGTGCAGTCATTGTGGAAAACAGTGTGGATGTTCCTTAAAAAATTAAACATACAATTACTATATGATCCAGCAGTTCCACTTCTAGGAATACACCACAAAGAATTGAATTCAGGGACTGAAAGAGATATTTGGACACCAGATTTTATTATCAGCATTATTCTCAATAGCTAAAAGGTAGGAACAACCCAGTGTTCACTGATGAATGAATGGATAAGGAAAATGTAGTATATACATACAGGTATATTATTCAACCTTGAAAAGGAATGCAATTGTGATATATGTGATACATGGGTGCTAAGTGAAAGAAGTCAGACACAAAAGGACCCACATTGTATGATTCCACTTATATGTTTCAAATTCATAGAGACAATAAAATGGTTCCCAGGGCCTGGACGGGAGGAGGAAGTGGGAAGTTGTTTAATGGGTGAAGAGTTTTAGTTTGGGATGATGCAAAGTTCTGGAAATGGATAGTGGTGATGGATATGAATATACTTAATGTCACTTAACTGTACACTTGAAAATAGTTAAAATAGCAAATTTTGTTATGTATATTTTACCATAATTAAAAAAAAAAACTTTAGACGATAATAAGCAGCTTGCTGTGCTTTGTTTCTCCTGAGCTTTACCTCAGTCTCTTCAAAGCTAAAGTGACATTGTTAGCAAAAGTTACAGCCTGTCTACAGACTTGCAAACTGGTGTTCCAAAGCTGGAATCAAAGAGAAAAGAAAGGAAGAGGACTAAGTAGAGTCCCTTCAATTTTCTACCTTAGGTCTTTTATGACTGGGCTATTTCTTATCTGGGGCCAATTTGCATTTCGGTGTTCATAGACTTTTCAGAAAGAGTTGTAACTCCTGACTAGTTTCAGAGCTCCAGCCCCCTAAATTTTCACTTTCTGTCATACCCTTATGTTCTTTTTTCCTTTATTGATTTTAGAGAGAGAGGAAGTGAGAGGGAGAGAGAGATAGAAACATCGATGAGAGAGAACATTGGCTGCCTCCTGCATGCCCTCCACTAGGGATCAGGCCCACAACCTGGGCATGTGTCTTGACCTGGAATCGAACCTGTGACCTCTTGTGCCGTCTCGGGGCCTGCCGGGATCGCAATGAACCTACAACCACATGCTGGTTGGAGTGAGAGGGAGCTTTGCAAGGGAGCAAAAGCTCCAGAGCTTAGGATGCAGTCCTATTTATTTGCAGATTGGTAACAAGCACTCAAAACACCTGGGCGGCCCAGGTTTAAAGGTTGAGAGTGAATTAACGCAAGGTTACAAAGACATTCATCTTCCAACCCCCCAACCCCACATCTCCTCCCTTTTTGTTTTCTTGAAATTGTGGTCAGGAGCAACATCACTCGTTTTTCGGTCTACTGCATAGAGGACACGATTCACCAGAGTCTTCGGAGGACCATATCGAGTCCCTGGGCTGGAAAGGGTGCACAGGGTCTGAGGTGGGCACAGGCAGGGCGTCATAGATAAGTTAATGGATAGCTTTCTGGGCAGACTGCAGGGCCTGCAAGAACTGTAAGAGGGCAAGGGGGAGCAGAGTGGTCCAGTTTTCACCGGTTTCTAAAATAAATTTGGTTAAGATTTCCTTTAAGGTCCTGTCTTCCTGCAATAAGTATGTCCCCTTCTTTTATCCTTGCTTATTTTATTACTTCCTCTGCATTATCTTTCTTTAACTTGCATAGGCCCTCTGACTTTCCTAGTCCTTTCCCTGACATAAACCTGAGAGCTTGCTCAATCTATTTGCTGTCTGCACATGGCCCAGTTTTCCTTCTCTTCGTCCCTACTCAGACCCACACATTCCTGCTTCTCTCTTTCCCTGTGACTTTACTGGTCATTACCAGTCTTTCAGGAGTTTAGTAAGCTTGGTGTAATTTAAGTGAGTAGTCTGGTGCAGCTGGTTGACTAAAGTCCGACCTAAAGCCTCTGGGACTAACAACCTCCCATCAGGCAGTGTCCATCATCCATTGATTCTTCGGTGGCTCGCTGCCTCCCAAGCTTTCTGGTCTGTAGCAGATCTTCCTTGCCCCATCGGAGAGCCTGGATTAGGGCTACGAGTCCAGGCCGTTGGGCTGAGGTTCCCCTACTTAAGGACTGAGACCGAATTACACGGTCCTGAGTATTAATGCTGCCCCTGCATACCTGATTTCTTCCCAGACATAGCTGCTCCCGTCCATGAACAATACCTCTTCTGATGATGGCTGTGGAACATCCTTGAGGTCTGGGCAAGCCACCTGCACTATGTCGATTACCTCCAGGTAGTCCTGTAGAGGTTTCTCTGGGTCATCATGCAGGAGGCAGGCTGGCAGGCTTGATAGCCAACATCTGGTAGAACTTGACATGGAGCTGTCCTGGAGTGGCAGTGGCCAGTAATTGAGCAGTCACTGGAGAAGATGGCATCTGAGTAGGGGGTATGGGCACTCCGGCAAGACCACAAACGAATGAGTCACAGTATTTCTCCCAAGGTCCATAGTCCTCTTTGAAGTCCAGGGGTAGGTTAGGGGCCCATTGGTCCGGTCAGGACTGAGTCTGCTGCACCACTATCTATCAGGAAACTAACTAGTTTGTCTCCTACTATCCTGCTCTTCTAGGCTCCTGATGGCTCAGTTGGAAGGAGCCCTGGCCCTGTCAAATTTAAAAACCTTTCCTATGATCCTCTGAACCTCACTTTGCCCTAGTCTTTTCTATCCCTAATCGGGACCTAGGCCTGCCATCCTGACCCTTCCTAGGGTGATCCTTTTCCGTGGGCCCCATTTCACTTAAAGCTACTACTACCACCTTTGCTATTTCAGCCAATTGGGCCAATAGGCCTAACAGGAGAACACGGTGAAAAGTGTCCAAGGAAGCCCTTCCCCTGGCAGTATTTGGGTCCTACCATGGGCAGAGGGATGGGAAAAAATTAAATGGGTCTACATTAAACTAAAAAGTTTTGCATAGCAAAGAAAATCATCAATAAAACAGAAAGACAACCCACTGAAAGGGAGAACACATTTGCCAGTTGGTATATCTGATAAGGGTTAATATCCAAAATATAAACGATTCATACTAAACACCAAAAAATCCAAACATTCCAATTAAAAATGAGCAGAGGACCCAAATAAACACTTCTCGAAAGGGAATACAGATGGCCAAAAGACATATGAAAAGATGCTCAATATCACTAATCATCAGAATTGCAAATTAAAAACATAAGATGTCATCAATAAATCAACAAACAATAAGTTTTGGAGAAACCGAAAACACTAATTCAAAAGAATATATGCACCCCTATGTTAACTGCAGTGCTATTCCAAGAAATGGAAGCAGCCCAGTGAGGTCCTCTGGGCACTAGGGCTGCTATCCATGATTAGACTAACCGTAACAGTTGAGGGAGACACAGTAGGGAGGTAGATGAGGACAAAAACAAGGGAAGACACACAAGACAGAAACTTTCGCTTCGTCCACCTGGCCGCTCCCCACGCGGGTTAGGACTGCCACAGGCTCAGCATGGTCACTCACACACAATTACATTCACACAGTCACACTCACACATCATTTGAATATTCTTCCAGAAATTTCCTATCCTGAGCGGCACCTATGCCGCTTGGGAGGTGATCAGTCTCCCCTTCTGCCTCAGTGGCGGGTCTGAATGAACAGAATTTGCCAGATTTGAACCAGAATTTGCCAGATTTGAACCCCACCTAATGTCTTAGGGGGATTCCTAGGAGAGGAGGGCTGTGCCACGTCCGGCCCTCTTACTCTCACCCAGATAGACCGGTCACCCAGATCAGGCCTCTGGAGGTTTGACCAGGTCTCGTTTAATCATTTTTGGGACGTCGTGGCGTCTCCCAGCCGCTCATCGGAAACCCAAGTAGGATCTTCGGGGCCCTGAAACTCAGGGGGCGCCTCCCCTCAGATCTATAGCGGTCCGGCGGCCGGATTGGGAGAGGCTGCCCGTCCTACGCATCTAGCCCTCGATGCAGCAAAACACCAGGTATCCCGCTGGAGCCTCCAAATGTTGTAACTGCTGCTGCAGGGCTCAATAATATGGGCAGGCAGCATAAAATACCTACCCTAGATTGGGTGGAGATTATAGATAAGTAAGCGAAAAAATATTCTCTAGGGTAAGAGAAGCCCCCATTCTAGTTAGCATTTCCATAGAACGTTGTTGCAACTGCTTAAGGCTTCCCCAGATAACCCTACAAAGGGTTTGAGAAGGATCCTTGGGACTGAGTCCAGGACTGAGTCCGGGACCGAGTGGGAGTTTTACAATCAGTGTCCAAGGTCAGCTGTGTCATTTGGGGGGTCAGGTTGAAGGGCAGGTCCTTCCTGTTCATGGTAAGGTTTTATCCACCGAGCTGCCAGCCACTTGGGACCTGTAGGAGACAAAACACAAGCATACCCCCGCCCCCAAGCCAGTAACTCTGCAGGACCTTGCCATTCAGGTCCTTGCTGTGGATCTCTGTACCAGACTAAAGGCTTGGGCCCTGTGGCAGAAGCCTTTGTTGAAAATGTTGCTCCGTAGCCGTAGTGCCAAAGCGATCTTGATTTAAAAAAAATTTAAGGTAAAGATGGCCAGAGAAAGCTGATTTACAGGGGGTTCACCCATACTCCCCCCTTTTTGTTTTTTAATTAATAATTTTAAAGTAGCATGAGCACGTTCCACAATAGCTTGTCCTGTAGGGTTATAGGGGATGCCAGTTTTATGGCTAATGCTCCATTGTTGGAGAAATAATTTAATGCTTTGAGATGTATAGGCTGGCCCATTATCTGTTTTAATTTCCAGTGGCACCCCCATATGTGCAAAACAGGACAGCCAGTGATGCTTAACGTCTTTGGCTTTTTCCCCAGTAGTGGCGGTTGCGTGTAGAAAATTGGAATGGGTATCTACTGTAACATGTACCCACTGTAATCAACCAAATGATGGAATATGTGTTACATCTGTTTGCCATAAGGCATTAGGGGATAAACCTCGAGGATTGACTCCTGCTGATGTTGGAGTCCCTTTGGAGAGTTGGCAATCTGGGCAAGCCTTAATAATATCTTGAGCTTGCGAAGGGGTCAAATGAAAGGTTTTCATGAGTGCTCGAGCATTTTGGTGAAAAAAGGCATGCGAACACTGTGCTTGCTGAAATGCAAGAGTTGTTGCTACAATGGCATCTGCCTGTTGATTTCCTTGTGTTAAAGGTCCGGGGAGCACGGAATGAGATCGAATGTGGGTTATAAAAATAGGATGATTCCGTTGGTCTATTAAGGCTTGGAGAGACAAAAATAAGGTTAATAGATGTTGATCAGTTAAAGGCTTAATAAAGGCTTGTTCTATTAGCTATTGGGGTTCCCGGTGTTAAAACATGAAAGCCCACAGCCTTGAGCACTACTTTAATCTCTCCTTCAAAATCTGAGTCAGTTACCCCTGGCATCACCTGTATTCCTCTCATTGTTAAACTAGACCTTCCAATCACTAAACCTACTTTCCCCTCTGGCAAGGGGCCAAACACACCTGTAGGAACTAAACATCATCAGACTCCTTAAGGGTTAATTCTGTGGTGGTGATAAGATCCAGGCCGGCACTTCCTGCCATGGAAGCTAGGAGGTCTCCAACCCTCCGTTTGAACTTCCATGTGGCGAATTGGGCCGGCATTAACACTGTTTTTACTAGCGCCGTCCAATCCCCGGGAGTCATCAGATAACTACCAGCTATTCCCTCCATCATTCTTATAGTAAAGGAACTTTGCAAACCATTCTCCTTTATGCTTTGCCTGAATTCTTTAAAGACCTCATGGGGCAAACGTCCGTGCACAGGTTGTTGACCTGGCTGTACTATAGCTGGAAAAGCCTTAAGGTCGCCCACTTTCCTGGGCTCTATAAGACAGTCCCCCATTGCTGGGCGTGGTGAGGCTAAGAATTTCTCCACAAAAGGTGGAGGGGGAGGAAAGCCCTCCTCCCTAGGCGACCATGTGGGAGCAGTGGGCTCCAGAGTTTCCTCTGAAGGGGAGGTTGGAGCCACCTCGCTGCTGGGACGGACCTCCTGAGTTAGCTGCTGTAATGCTGTAAGTATCGACCCCATGCTGTCTTACTGGAAACCTCTCATGACACCAGATATGCGGGCAGCTATCCCAAGCTGGGCGCCGCTGGCTCGAGCAAACTCTTTTTCGAGTGAAATTTACTGGGGATCTGGACTGCTACTTCCCTTTCACATACCGTTGCGTTGCTGGTGGCATCGAATCTCGCTGTTGTGTACCCGAGTCTCCTCGGGGAGTCACCACTTGCTGGTCGCGTCGAATCTCGCCGCTGTGTACCCGAATCACGCCGGGGTCACCACTTGCCGTCTCGGGGCCTGCCGGGATTGGTGCAATGCAATGAACCTACAACCACATGCTGGTTGGAGTGAGAGGGAGCTTTGCAAGGGAGCAAAAGCTCCAGAGCTTAGGATGTGGTCCTATTTATTTGCAGATTGGTAACAAGCACTCAAAACACCTGGGCGGCCCAGGTTTACAAGGTTGAGAGTGAATTAACGCAAGGTTACAAAGACATTCATCTTTCAACCCTCCAACCCCACACTTTTGGTGCATGGGTTGATGCTCAACCACTGAGCCACACCAGCTGGACAAAACATTTTTTTTAAAATCCTCACCCGAGGATATTTTTCTATTTATCTTCAGATAGAGTGGGAGGGAGAGAGAGCGAAACATTGATGTGAGAGGGACACAATGACTGGTTCCCTCCCGCACAACCTGACCAGGGCTGGGGACGAACCGTAACCAAGGTACGTGCCCTTGGCCGGAATCGAACCTGAGACACATTGGTCCGAGGGCCGACACTCTACTATTGAGCCAAACTGAGTACCATTGAGCCAAACTGGCCAGGGCTGTCATACCCTAATGTTTTAAAAATAATTTTACACAAATGATTTCATCTACTTTGTAGAGAAGGTTGAAATTCTGTGACTGGTAGGAAGAAGAACTACCTTATGTACTTCATCTTAATTTTCTTTGATTATTGTTCCTACATAGTTTTTGCTTCTATCACAAAAGGGAAATTTCTTCTTTTCACCCCATCGTTCATCTGACCTTTGAACATGTCCCTTCTCATAGTTTTTATGACTTACTCCTATAATCACATTTTTGTTCCCCAATTCTAGAATCTTTAAAATCTAGTTTTCTTTTTTTTTTTATCCTCACATTTTTGCATTATCTTCAGATAGAGTGGGAGGGAGAGAAGGAGGAAGAGAGAGAGAAATATCCATGTGAGAGAGACACATCGACTGGCTGCCACCCACACGACCCCAACTGGGGCTGGGGACACACTGCAACCGAGGTATGTGCCCTTAGCGGGAACCAAACCCAGGACTCTCTGGTCCATGGGCCGACGCTCTAACCGCTGAGCCAAACTGGCCAGGGCTAAAAGCTAGTTTTAAGTGTTTAGTTTGTCTCAACCTTCCAACTCAGGGCTTGTCTATGTAATGATTTTAGGTTGCAGGTTATCAGTCATTGCCTGGAAAGATCAGAAACTGTTTCTGTGTACTTATCCCCCTTATATTTCTGTTTCTTGAAACTTTCTCTTTCTAATTTTTCTGTTGCTTCTGTTTTTCTATTTTATGTGTTCTTCTTCCCAATTCATAACTGACAGGCCCTTACATTTTCTTTTTCTCCTCTTATGTAGTTATTTCTTTGGTGAGTTTATCCACTCTCCTGGTTTCAACTCTGATTGAAATGATTCACAAGTACACACTTATGGAATCTTTGTACTCAGTGTCATTTAGTATTTTCAATCCACTGAATAACATTAGATTACTTTGCTGTCTCCTCAAAGGCAATATATGTTCAAAACGGAATCTTTACCTTCCATTTACCTTCTATTAATTAGTGTTGCCACTGTTTTTCCGGTTTGCATGCGGTGAGTGTCTTCCCTCTGCTTTGTTTCCTATATTAGTTACTTTGTTACTTGGCTCCTTTAAGACCACAAGGAAGAGAGGTACACAGATTCTCTTCAGTAATAGACTTTTATTGTGGGGATACTCAGGAAATGTGCATGGGGTGGCATGGGAAGGTGCCTCAGTCAGCTGCTAGTTCCCTCTGAGCTTCAGTGTCTCTAATACAGGCTTTCCTCGGAGATATTGCAGGTTCGGTTCCAGACCACCACAGTAAAGTGAGTGTTGCAATACAGCAATTTGTAACCTTTTTGCTGGTGGAGGATCTTGCCTTCAACTTGTAAAAAGCACAACACTTGTGAAGTGCATCTGGTAGATTGCTTGTCTCCATTTTGTTTAGTTCTTCCGGAGTTGTGGGACAGAGTTTTATTCTGTTCTTTAATTTGGGACATGTTTCTTTGTGTCATTTTGGCTGCTTCCCTGTATTTGTTTCTATGTATTAGGTAGAACTGCTATGTCTCCCTGGCTTGGTAGAGTGGCCTTATGTAGTAGGTGTCCAGTAAGGTCCAGTGGCTCAGCCGTCCCATCACCTGAGCTGGGCACTCCAGGTGTGCCCCTCTCCCTGACCCTGTGTAGGCTGTGTACACCCTCCTTTTGTAGTTGAGCCTTGATTGCTGTTGGCAACTTAATGGGAGGGATTTATCCCCAGGACAATTGGCTGCAAGGAGGACTGGTTCGACCACTGTGAAGAATCAGCTGTGCAAGGGCTGACCCCATGGAGCAGGACTTACTTCAGCAGTGCTCTGGTGTGTGCTGAGTCGTCCCTTGAGTGTGTCCCTTGTGAAGGATGATGAGTGGTGCTTTGACATGGTCTGAAACTGTCTACCAGGTGCGCTGGCTCTGGGTCCTTCTGGGAGGTGCAGGCCAAGGTCAGCTGCTACCTGTACCCCTCCCAGGGCCACCTGACATGAGCTACTAAGCAATTTGTAGGTGGCTGCTACTTGTGCTGGACTTGGAGATGCCCAGGAGAGGCCAACCTTCAAACCAAGGCGGGCTGCTGCTAGTGCTCGGCCTGGAGCCACTTAGTGAGTGGTACAGGGCACACCAAGGCTAGATGCTGCTTGTTTGAGAGATTTTAAGAAAGTCTGAAGCATGGTCCAAGAGAGGCCAATTGTATGGAAAAGCCACTGGAAATGGCTTGGGTTGAGCCCACAAGTTGGGTGGGGCAGGGTCTCAGGGCGGGTGAACTGTGGTAGCCAGGCTGAAGAGACTCAGATATGACTCCTGTCTGCTGGCTCTGTTTGTAGAGGGCCCAGAAAAGGAACAAGCCCTCTGCCTACACTTGTTTTCTGGGAGAAAGATGCCCCTCTATCTCTCGTCCCCATGCCAGACAACTCAGTTCCTCCCTGTATGTCGCTGGGGCCTCAGCACTGGAGGTCTGAATAAGTCCATGCATAGGCCCTTTACGAGGACCGCCTGGGACTCTAGAAGCCTCTGTCTCACTCAGCCACAGTCCCTGAAGGGTTTAAACAACCAGAAGTTATGGGGACTTGTCTTCCTAGCATTGGGAGCCTGGTGTGGAGCTGGGACCCCTCGCTCCTCAGGGAGGACCTCTGCATCTGAGATATTCCTCTGGATTTTTATCTGCCACACATAGGTGTGGGACCAGTCAGATCAGCATCTCCACTCCTATCAGTCTCTATGTGGCTTCTTGTTTATGTCCTTAGTTGGCTTTTAATTATGAGTTCTTTTAAGCTGTAAGGGTTTTAAAAGCAGACACTATAAAAATTATTTAAAACTAAATCATAACTGAAATGATTCATTTTCATTTAAAACACCAGAAAGAGGAAATAAAGACAAAATGACATAAAACGTGTTTTCACTTGACAAACATGTGAGAGATCATCTTTTCGTCTAAGTTAAATTAGTTACATTTCAGTTGTTTCACATATTGAGAAAATGAGATGCGTTTCCTGGATTCATTAGGGGACCTATGACTTGTTTGTTTAAGTGAGCCAGATTATCAGTCTGCTTTGAAGAAAACTTTTCCTGAAGAATTATGTAATGGTTAAATTAACTTCTGTCTTAGTATTAAAGTGATTTGTTAATATAATGTTATCTCCATCATTATACATTTGCATAGTTTATCTTGAGCTACTTGTACTTGATTAACCATGAAAGATTATGAAGCATCTTTGCTTTTTCTGAGCTATAATTATGAACATTATTGAAAATTTAAGAAACTGGCTTTTCTTTCCGGTAGGGATATACTTACTCTTTTTGGTTCATAGTATCTTTCTACTTACCTCTTCCCCCTGCTCATTAACACTTTCCTATTTTCTTTCTTTTGCCAATATTTTTAACTACCCTGTCTCCTGGAAAAATTGCCTGCTTCCTCTGTCTTTTTCTTGCTTACCTTAAGACTTCTGAGCAGTGCTGAACAATATATATGGAAACTTCGAAGATTGCCATTTAAAATTCGTGGTCTCTAATCTCAACAAGTCCTGCAGTGCTATCTAGTAATCCTAACTGTTAAACTTCATGAGGTTTTGTTTTGTTTTGTTTTTGTTCTCTATTTTAGCTACGTATTTCAAATATAGTCATATATCTTCAAATCTCAGATTTTAACTTTCTCACTCACAGAAGATGAATATCCCTCCTACTTCATAAAGCAAATAGAAAGAAGCTAATATATAAGAAATCCTTCAACTTTCTGCCTTCATTCTACTTACTGTCTTAACTGTAATTGCCCGTCCTTTACTCCTATTATAATGGAAGAGCAACTCTGAGGTTAAGGCAGTCCCATGACATGTGCTTTGGATCTCATTCCTTCCAACTTTTCAGGGACATACTTTAATAGTTATTTTTTCTTGTGTCTTGTATTTTCAACCTTTCTGCATTTTACTAATTCACTCCAAATAGCATTTACACTTATATGTGCATTTCCGATGGGTTTTTTTGTTTGTTTGGCTTTATCTTCTTTCTCAAACTGTCTCCAATCACTTATTTTTCCAGAAACTGCAAGTTTAGGATGATATATAATTGTCTGTAATTCTTCACTTTATATTGTCTCAAACCTTTACAGTCTGGTTTCTGCCTCTGTCGTTCCACCACATTGTTCTTGCTATAATCCATGATTTCTTCATCACTTTTTTAAGATACTTTTTTGGGGTCAGTTAATGTTACTAAGGTATAATTTACATACATTAAAATGCACTCTTTTGGTTTAGCTTTTTTTGGCTCAAAAATATTGATTTTGAAATTTGTGTCGAATCTTGAATGTATTAGTAGTTTGTTATGATTTATTACTGAGTAGTATTCCGTTGTATGGATTTACCATGGTTTGTTTATTTATCTATCTTTTGGTGGATATTTGTATTTTTTTCAGTTTTTGTTGTTTTTAATAAGGTTGCTGTGAATATTTTTGTACAGGTGTTTGGTGGACATATATTTTCATTTTTCATGGGTAAGTACCTAGGAGTGGAATTTCTGGGTTGTATAAGTGTGTCTATAGTTTATAAAAACAGCTAACTTGTTTTCCAAAGTAAATATTTAATTTTTCATTTCCAACATCAGTGTATCAGAGAGCCCCTTGTTCCATATCCTTACCTATATCTGGTATTGTCTATTAAATTTTATCCATTTTTATGGGTGGTTGGTGGTATCTTATTGTAGTTTTATTTTTTATTTCCCTGATGACTAAAGATATTGAACATCTTTTCATATGCTTATTAGCCATTTGTCTGTATATTTTTGGTGAACTGTCTGCTCAAACCCTTTGCCCTTTTTATCTTGGGTTTTGTCTCTTGGAATTATAAGAATTCTTTATACAATTCCTGTATCATATATGTAGTTTTTTTCTTCCAGAGTTACTTACATTAGGAATTCCATATTAGTGCTTATATATGTGTGTGTGCATGTATGAGTCTGGGATTCTAGTGAAAATAATGCAGCACCCCCAAAAGCAAGGAAAATGATCCATTGTCAAAGATAAAATAGTCAACAACTTGAATCAGAGATGATTCAGATGTTGGAGCTATCATACAGGGACTTTGAAGTTACTATAATTACTATCTTAGAAGTGTCTGGTGAAAGGTGGACAACATCTGTGAACAGGAGAATTTATTAGTGATGAAAATTACTTAAAGTGTCAAATAGAGATGCTATAGAACTATAAGACATGAAATAAAGACTTTAAATGGGTTGATTATCGTCTGTATCCTTACTGATTTTCTGTAAACTTACTATATCAATTACTCAGAGAGGAATGTTGAAATCTTCAACAGTTATTATGGATTTATCCTTAATTCCTTTCAATTCTTTCAGTTTTTGTTTTGTAGTTTTATAAGCAGTGTTTTAGGGTGCTTACATGTTTAGGGTTATGTTTTCTTGCTAAATGGACATTTTGAAATATCCCTCTATCTCAGGTAATATTAATTTTTCTGTAGTCTTTGGGTGATACTAATATAGCCACTTTAACTTTGTTTTGAATATTTTAAGTGGTTAAATTTTTCCATCCTTTTACTTTTAACCTGTTTGTGTCTTTATATTTAAGGTGAGTTTTTTGTAGACAGTATGTAGTTGGCTCTTGCTTTTTTATCCAGTCTCACAATCTCTCCCTTTCAATTGAAATGGTCTGACTTTTATATATTTAATGTAGTAAACCAATATAGTATTGTTAACTACATTTCTTTTCCCTAGCAATTGCTTCAGGAATTGCAATATGCATCTTTATTGCAATCAACTTCAGGTTGACTTCATTCTAGTAAAATATAGCAAATTTGCTTCAATACAGCTCTATTTTCTTTTTCCACCTTTGTTTTGTTATTTTTGTATAATACCTAAACATGTTATAATTTCAATAGTACAGTATTGGAATTATTGACTTAATCTTATTTTTTGAAGATAAATATATACATCTTTTATGTTTATGTAAATATTATTTTATTGTTGGTGGGGCGTGCCCTCTGTGTCCCCACCTGTTAACAGTAGAAGTGGAGTTCTAGGTGTGCCACAGGGAAAAGAATTTCCTGAGGCCCCACAGGAGGATGAATGATCTTTATTTGCGTGGAATTAAACCCCTGGCTTTCCAGTGTCCCTTTCCCCTCCGTCACATCATGGAAAAAGTCCAATCTTGTCTTCAGCAGGGCTCAGATCAAAGCCACTGCCCAGAGTTTCCGCTCCATATCAAAGCACAGTCCGTTTCAGCATCTGGCTAGCTTAGCTTGTGTTCCCAGCTGCAGTCTCTTGTGTGTGGGGTCCACATGGCCTTGGGTCATGCGGCTGCTAAGGCCACATGGCAGTTGAGTGCTCAGGCGAGTGCAGGTCATGGAGCAAGGAGTGCAAGAGCAAACGAGAGTGAGAATTCTTTGTCTGGGGATTTTAACTAGGAGCTTAACCAATTAAGCCTTCAGGATTTCCTGCACTTTCAGTGGCTCTGCCTCCCAGCCAATGATTTTTGTTCCCCAGGCTAGCCTGACAGGGAAACACCTTCCCTATGTCATCCCGACCTCACTTTGGATGTGTCCATTCCCCCCTTTGTTTGATTTCTTCCTCAGGGATCTTTAGGGAATGGACCAGTGGTTACCGGGGAGTATGAGGTTGCAGCTTCCAGGTGAAGCTTCCCAGATGACCGTGCTTATAATGTCTGGCCTCCCCATTGCTTGTTTCCTATTATTAATATTAATAAACTAGCTAGTTACAATGGTAACAATTTCTTTTCATCCAGTATTTCCTTTATTATTTCATGTAGAAATATGAGACAAAATGAGACAAAACTGCTAGCAACAAAGTCTCTCATTTTTTGTTTATCTGGGAATGTCTTTATTTTTTCTTCATTTTTGGAAGATAATTTTGCTGGATTTAGAATTCTTAGATGATACTATTCTTTCAGCACTTTTGAATATTTCCTTTCACTGCCATAGTTTCTGATGAGTCAGCTGTTAATCATATTCTTGCTTTACTGTTCATGATGAGTCATTTTCTCTTGCTGCTTTTAAGACTTCTTTCTTTCAATAGTTTGATTATAATATGTCTAGATGTGGATCTTTTGGGGTTTATCCTACTTGGTATTCATCATCATTCATCTAGCTTCTTGGATGTGTAAATTAATCTTTTTCATCAAATTTTGGAAATTTTTAACTACTATTTTTAAAAATAATTTTTTATTTTATTTTATTCTCTCTTTTCTCCTGAGACTCCCATTACATGTGTGTTGGTATGTTTGTTGTCTCACCAGTCTCTGAGGCTCTGTTAATTTTTCTTCATTTTTTTTTTTTTTTCCAGAGGAAAGATCATTTTATTTAGCTATCTTCAAATCTACTGATTCTTTCATCTGTTATTTCAAATATGCTCTTGAGCTCTTCTAGGTTTTTTGTTGTTGTTAACCATCACCTGAGGATATATATATATTTTAAATATGTTTTTATTGACTTCTTAAAGAGAGAGGAAGGGAGAGAGAGATAGAAACATCAATGTGAGAGAGAGACATTGATCAGCTGCTCTCCACACACCCTCTACTGGGGATTGAGCCCACAACCTAGGCACGTGCCCTGACCGGGAATCAAATTGTGACCTCTCAGTCAGTGGGATGACACTCAGTCCACTGAGCCACACTGGCCAGGCAGAGGATATTTTTTCCATTGATTTTCAGAGAGAGAGAGAGAGAGAGAGAGAGAGAGAGAGAGAGAGACAAACATCTATGTGACAGAGACACAACGATTGGTTGCCTCCCACATGCACTTTGACTGGGGCCGGGGATTGAACCTGCAACCCAGGTATGTGCCCCTGACCCTTTGGTCTGCGGGCCATGCTCTAACCATTGAGCAAAACCAGCCAGGGCTAGTTTAGTTTTCATTAAAGATATTATATTTTCAAGTCTAAATTTTATATTTTATTTGTTTATATTCTACTGATTCCCTATTGAATCATTTTCATGCTATTTTTCTTTAATTTCTTAAACATAGTTTCAATAATTTGAGCATATTTAAATAGTCACTTTGAAGCCTTTGTCTGATATATCTAATATCTGGGCCCACTGTGAGTCATTTTCTATTGACTTATTTCTTTTCTGTTGATTGCTTCCATTCTATTGTATTGATTGCTCTCCTGAGTATGGTTCACACTTTCCTGTTTCTTTGCATGTTGCACAATTTTTGTTTGTTTGTTTAAAACTGGGCATTTAAAACAGTACATTGTAGTCCAGCCGGTGTGGCTCAGTGGTTGAGTGTTGACCCATGCACCAAGAGGTCGCCAGTTCGATTCCCGGTCAGAGCACAAGCCCAGGTTGTGGGCCAAATCCCCAGTGAGGGGCATGCAGGAGGCGGCCAGTTGATGTTCTCTCTCTCCCTCTCCCTTTCTCTCTCTCTAAAAATCAAAAAAGAAAAAAAATTAAAAAACAAACAAAAAAACACAGTACATTGTAGAAACTCTGGTTTCTCCCCTTCTACCTCCCAGTTTTGTTTTGTTTTTAAACTTTCCGGGACTTAAATTGTGGCATTTATCTTCCTGCAGTGTTTTCTGCTAATACCTCCTCTGCTCGGTTGTTTTATTTTATTTTATTTATTTATTTATTTATTTAATTTTTTATCCTCACCCAAGGACATTTTTGCATTTATCTTCAGATAGAGCAGAAGGGAGAAGGGAGGAAGAGAGAGAGAAACATCCATGTGAGAGAGACACATCGACTGGTTGCCACCCACACGACCCCAACTGGGGCTGGGGATAAACTGCAACCGAGGTACGTGCCCTTAGCGGGAACTGAACCTGGGTCTCTCTGGTCTGTGGGCCGACGCTCTAACCGCTGAGCCCAACTGGCCAGGGCCCAGTTGTTTTATTTTTATTTTTTAGCCAGGATTCCTTGAGATTGCCTCTGTGTCTGTATAGCTTAGTTGTTAGCCAATGATATGTGCAGAGGTTGTGCTCAAACACCTTGAAGCCCATATGACTTCTACTCTCTGCTGGTGTATCTGTGTATGGATTAGGGCGCACATTCAAAGCTGCAGCTAGTTTTCAAGTCTTCTTTGGCTTTTACTTTTCACCGGGTCTTGTTGAGTCTCCTCTGCTCATGGGCATCATTTCCCAGTCAGCTACTGATATGTGGAGAGCTCATCTCGCTCTTTCCATGGCCCTCATTTTCAGAGTCTCCTTGTTAAATCTCTGGCTGTTTCATTGCTTACCCAAGCTTTGCTGTCAATGGTGTGGGCTTGATAACTGTGTTATTATTGGGTTCACCACTTTTAGTTGAGAAAGCTGCCAGTTTTAATTCATGACCCAAATTGAACCTCTTTTCTGGCCGCAAAGCTTCTATTTTTTCATAGTCAACCTTGTCCTGGTAAAACTACAGTTTCCCTACTGATGGAATTGGGGGACACGTGATGGTAGTAGCCCTAGGCCGGAAAGTCAGAGAGTCCTGCCATTATTACCCAAAGCCAGGGCAGGGTTTCAAGAATAAATGCTCCTCAATGTCTTGGCTGGTTTTGTGTCAGTTTCTTAGGTATGAAATGGTTGGTTTTGACAACAATGTTCACTGTTTTGTGTGAGGAGGATTTATCAGCTCTTCACACTGCCATAGTCAGAAATGGGGGTCTGCTGATATGGTTTAGTTTAAATGTGCAGTTGTGCTATTTTTTCTATTTGTCACATTCTATTCTATCCCCCCTGCCCCCATCTTTTCTTGCCTTTATGGATCAGTTGGGTAATTTTTATTCCATTTTATCTTCACTATTGATGTATCAGTTATACCTTATTTTTTCTATTTTAGTGATTCCTCTAAGGTTGACAATATGAATCTTTAACTTATCAAAAATCTTTCTGAAAATAATTTTATACCACTTCATATATCATGTAAGACCCTTATTGGAGTATACTTCCATTTTTCACCTCCTTTCCTTTGTGCTGTTTTGTCCTATGTTTTACTTTTACATATGTTATTAACCCCACACTATGTCATTTAAAAAAAAATTTAGCCCTGGCCGGTTTGGCTCAGCGGTTAGAGCGTCGGCCTGCGGTCCAGAGAGACCCTGGTTCGGTTCCCGCTAAGGGCATGTACTTTGGTTGCAGTTTGTCCCCGGCCCTGGTTGGTCGTGTGGGTGGCAGCCACTCGATGTGTCCCTTTCACATCGATGTTTCTCTCTCTCTCTTCCTCTCTCTCCCTCCCACTCTATCTGAACAAAGAATGAAAAAAAAAATGTCCTCAGGTGAGGATAAAAAAAAAAAATTTAAACAGTCAATTATGTTTTTAATAAGTGAAGAATAGGAAAAGATTTCTTTTTGGGTTTTAAGTGTTTTTTTTTTAAATTATGGTAAAAAACTACATTAAATTTATCATCTTAGCAATTTTTAAGTTCAGTAGTGCCACAAATATCTATTTTACCTTGCAACTTTGCAACTCTATACCCAATAAATGCTAATTCCTCCTCCTCCCTCCCCTCAGTCATTGGCAACCGCGTTTTTACTTTGTTTTGTTTTTTTAATTTTACTGTTTTAGATACTTCATATGAATGGAATTATATAGTATTTCTCCTTTTGTGATTGGCTTATTTTGCTTAACACAATGTCCTCAAGGTTCATCCATGTTATAGCATGGGACAGGATTTCCTTCTTTTTTAAGGCTGCATGATATTGTATGTATATACCATATTTGGTATATCATTTGGGTAACATTTGGGTTGCTTCCATCTTGTGGCTATTTTTAATAATGCTTTGATAAATAGGGATGTGCAAATATCTCTTTGAAATGGTGCTTTGAATTCTTTAGTATCTATACCCAGAAGTGAGATTAGATTGCTGGATCATGTTACAATTCTATTTTTAATTTTTGAGGAATCTCATATTCTCCATAATGGCTATACCATTTTTACATTCCCACCAACAATGCACAAGAGATCCAATTTCTCCACATTCTCATTGTTACTGGCGAGAAAAGTCCTCGGTTCTTGTCTTCTTGAAGGAAAGATTTCAATGAAGAGACAAAGTGTACAAAAGCAAGCAAGAATTTATTGGCCGCAGCAAAAACACAGGAAGAGCATAGGAGAAGCAACAGGAGAGCCTAGGCTGGGCTGCTTTGGCTCACTGGAAAGTCAGAGAAAAGGGGGCCTTGGAGACAGGTTCAGAGGGTTAGCCTGGGACAAGCTGTCACTGCTCATTGCTCCCCTGGTTGCAAGTCTCGTGGGGTTCTTTGGAGTTAGAAGATACATGCCTGTGGGGGAAGAAGGGAAGGGGGAGGCATGGGTGTGCTCTTGGGAGGGAGGGAGGGAGAGAGGAAGGGAGGTGGAGGGAGGGGGAGGGGGGAAAGAGAGTTGGGACCTTTGTTTTCAGTGGTTTTAAAGGCTGGATGTGCCCTGGCCAGTTGGGTCAGCAGTTAGAGCATTGGCCCACAGACCAGAGAGACCCGGGTTTGGTTCCCGCTAAGGGCACGTACCTCAGTTGCAGTTTGTCCCCGGCCCCGGTTGGGGTCGTGTGGGTGGCAACCAATCGATGTGAGATTGATGTTTCTCTCTCTCTCTTCCTCCCTCTCTCCCTCCCGCTCTATCTGAAGATAAGTGCAAAAAAAAGATGTCCTCGGATGAGAATGAAAAATAAATAAATAAATAAAAAAAATAAAGGCTTGATGTTTAGTGGAGGTCTTAGGGGTGGATCAGTAGACTGTTCATTAGCTTTATGCTGATGTACCAAAATGAGATTTATTCTCTTAATTTGTCTGTCCTTGGGTGTGAATGGCAAATGACACTAACTAGATTTTTGTTATCTGTCTCCTTGACTAGTGTGTGATTTAAGCTATTTACCATCTGGTTGGGGAGGAGAAGTGCTAACTATTTACTCTTTTTTTTTTTTTTTTTTTTAATCCTCACCCGAGGACATTTCTCCATTTTTTGTTCAGATAGAGTGGGAGGGAGAGAGAGGATGAGAGAGAGAGAGAAACATCGACGTGAAAGGGACACATCGAGTGGCTGCCTCCCGCACGACCAACCAGGGCCGGGGACAAACTGCAACCGAGGTACTTGCCCTTAGCGGGAACCGAACCCGGGTCTCCCTAGACCGCAGGCTGATGCTCTAACTGCTGAGCCAAACTGGCCAGGGCCTAACTATTTACTCTTAAGTATGCTTGGTTTAGGGAAGATAGAATTTACTAGGTGGCTGCAAACTGTTGTTTAACTACCTGTCTTAGTTTCCCTATTCCTGTTGTCCTGGTTTTTTCCTAACTTCTTACTGTCTGTAACCCTTTTTGAGTTCATTTTTGTGTTTGGTGTAAGGTAAGGGTCCAGCTTCATTCTTCTGCATATAAATATTCAATTTTGCCAGTACTATTTGCTGTCCTTTTTCCATTGTTTAGTATTGGCACTCATGTTGAATATCATTTGGCCATATGTCTCTTGAGGGTGGCAGAGGTGTTAGACTGATTGGGTCAGACTGGACCTGGGTTCAGCAACCTCGGTACTTGAGTTCTGGCTAGGAAAGAATTCAGAGCCAAGACTCAAACTATAAGAGAACATTTATTTATAAGATCACAGAGGCAGAAGAAGTAATTCATAGAAGAAATGGGCTTAGGAAACAAATTATAGAGGCAAAGGAAAGGCCCTTAGAAGTGAGGAATGTAAAGGGGAAGCACCATCTGGTGGGATGGGGAGGTGGAGGGGGAAGGGAAAGGCATGGCTGGGTCCTCTGTCCTAAGGGTTTTAAGGGTGGAGAGTTTAGGGGAGGTCCCAGGGGAAGATATCAGTAGAATATTCAGCAACTTTCCAGGTGTGTCCTTTAAGAGTTGGGGTTTCCACTGATGGATTGGTCTGTGCTAGGGTAGGTAGTCATTATTCAATGCAGCTCGTCCTGAGGTCAGCTATGCTGTCGCTTGTCTGGTTTTGCTGCTTTTCTGGGCCTGGAGCTGAAATACAACTGAGGCCTAGATGTTATCTCTAGGAAGGAAAGGTCAGGGGGTCCAAATGACCAGCGATATGCTATGGGAGGAATGGTCACCCTGGGATGAGGTCCCACCCTACATTTGTCCTTTGTTAGGCACCCAGGACTTTCCTCCCTGGTGACCTTCTACATCTGGCCCATCATCCCTGCTCTGCTCATGTCTGTCTAACTGCCTACCATATATGCAAGGGTTTATTTCTGGGCTCTTTATCCTGTTCCATTGGTTTATACCAGTACCACAGTGTCTTGACTACTGTTGATTTGTAATATGTTTTCAAATCAGGAATTGTGAGACCTCTAACTTTATTCTTTTCCCCCCCAAGATTGCTTTGGCTCTTTGGGGGTCCCTTGAGATTCCACATGAAATTGAGGATTTTTTTTCTATTTCTGCAAAAAAAAAAAAAAAAAAAAAAAGCCATTGGGATGTTGATAGAGATTGCATTGAACCTGTATGTTGTTTTGAGTAGTATGGGCATTTAAACAACATTAAGTCTTCCAATCAATCCATGAGCATAGGCTATCTTTCCATTTACTTTTATCTTCTTTGGTTTCTTTTTAAGCAATGTTTTGTAATTTTAGTGTATGTCTTTCATCTCTTTGGTTCAATTTATTCCTAAGTGCTTTATTCTTTTTTTTTTTTTTAATACCATAGTGAATGGGATTGCTTTCTTAATTTCATTTTAGTATTGGTCATTGCTGATGTATAGAAGTGCAGCTGATTTTTGTGTATTGATTTTTCTATCCTGCAACTTTGCTGAAATTTACTAGTTATAACAGTTTTTTCTTTCTTTCTGGAATCTTTACAGTTTTCTGCAGATAAAATCATATCATGTGTGAACAGAGATAGTTTTACTTTTTTCCCAATTCTTTGTCTTTTATTTCTGTTTCTTGTCTTGTTGCTCTGTCTTAGAGTATGTACTATGTTGAAAAGTAGTGGGTATTCTTGCTTTGTTTATGATCTTAGCGGAAAAGCTTTCAGTCTTTTACCATTAAGTATGTTGTGAGCTTTCATTATATTGAGGTAGTTTCCTTCTAGTTCTAGTTTGTTGAGTGTTTTTTATCGTGGAAGGCTGCTGAATTTTGTCAAATGCTTTTTCTGCGTCAATTGAGATGACTATGTAGTTTTGTCCTTTATTTATTAATGATTGATTTTCATGTGTTGAACTAGTCTTACATTCCAGGTATAAATTTCACTTGGTCATGGTGTATAATCCTTTTAATGTGCTATTAAATTTTGTTTGCTGGTATTATGTTAAGGGTTTTTTGCATCAATATTTATTAGGGATATTGGTCTATATTTTTCATGTTGTAGTTTTTTTTAAATTTTTTTTTTATCCTCACCTGAGGACATTTTTCCATTTTTTGTTCAGATAGAGTGGGAGGTAGAGAGAGGAAGAGAGAGAGAGAGAGAAACATTGACGTGAAAGGGACACATCGAGTGGCTGCCTCCTGCACGACCAACCAGAGCCAGGGACAAATTGCAACCGAGGTACGTGCCCCTAGTGGGAACCAAACCCGGGTCTCTCTGGACCGCAGGCCGACGCTCTAACCGCTGAGCCAAACTGGCCAGGGCTATGTTGTAGTTTTGATATCAGAGTAATGCTGGCCTTACAGACTGAGTTTAGAAATGTTTCCTTCTCTTCAATTCTTTGGAAGAGTTTGAGAGATATTGGTGTTAATTCTTCCTTTAAATGTTTGATAGAATTCTCCAGTGTTGCCTCTTAATACTAGGCTTTTCATTGTTTAGAGGTTTTTGATTACTCCTTAAATCTCCTTACTAGTTATAGGTCCGTTCAGATTTTATTTCTTCATTATTCAGTCTTGGTAGGCTTTATGTTTCTAAAAATTTATCCATTTCTTCTAGGTTATCTGATTTGTTTATGTATAATTGTTCATAGTTCTCTCTTATAATCATTTTTATTTCTGTGACATCAGTTTTAATATCCCCTCTTTCATTTCTAATTTTAGTTATTTGACTATACTTTTTTTTCCCCCTTAGTCTAGCTAAGGGTTTGTCAATTTGGTTGGTATTTTCAAAAAACCAACTCTTTGTTTTCTGTCTTAGTCTGGCTGCTATAACAAAATAGCACAGACTGGGTGTAAACAGAAAATTTATTTCTCACAGTTCTGGAATCCAAGATCAAGGTGTCAGGATGGTCACATTCAGATGAAAGCCCTCTTTCTGGTTCATACTGACAATTCTAAGTATCTCTCTTAGAGCCAATTTTATTTTTTTAATTTATTTTTTATCTTTTTAATAATTTTTCTTTATTGATTTTAGAGAGAGAGGAAGGGAGAGACAGAGAGAGAGAGAGAGAGAGAGCGAGAGAGAGAGCGAGAGAGAGAGAGAAACATCGATGAGAGAACATCAGTTGGCTGCCTCCTGTATGTCCCCCACAGGGGATCGGGTCCACAACCTGGGCATGTGCCCTGACTGGGAATCGAACTGGTGACCTCTTGGTGCATGGGTTGATGCTCAAGCATTAAGCCACACCAGCTGGGCTGGAGCCAGTTTTATAAGGCACTCATTCCATTCATGAAGGCTCCACCCCATGACTTAAGGACACCTCCCCAACCCCCCGCCGCCAATACCATCACCTTTGGGTTTGAATTTCAATATATATGTATGTTTTGGTAGGACACAAATATTCATACTATATCAGGTTATTTATTTATTTTTCTAGTTTCTACTTGATGTATCTCTGCTCTAATCTTTATTATTTCTTTTCTCTGCTAACTTTGGCTTAGTTTGTTTTTCTAGTTTCTTGAGGTGTAAAGTTAGGTTGTTGCTTTGAGATCTTTTCACTTTTTAAATGTAAGGGCTTGCTGTTATAAACTTACCTCTTAGTATTGCTTTTGCTACATCCCATATGTTTTGATATATGTTGTGTTTTCATTTTCATTAGTGTCCAGGTATTTTCTTAATTGCCTTGTGATTTCTTTTTTGACCTACTGGTTTAAGAGCATGTTGTTTTAATTTCCACATATTTGTTTGTGTGTTTTTTCTTTCTGCTGTTGATTTCCAGTTATATCCCATTATGATTAGAGAAGATATTTTGTATGATTTCAATCATCTGAAAATTATAAAACTTTTGGGGGCTTAACATGCAGTATCTTTTGGGGAATATTCCATATGCACTTGAGAAGAGTGTATATTCTGCTGTTGTTGAGTGGAAGAAAATTTTATTTTTTCTGTATTTACCTATATTTTTTCTTAGCTCTTGGTCTTTATTCTTTTGTGTAGATTTCTGTTTCCTTTTGGCATCAATTTCATTTAACCTGAAGAACTGTTTTTAACCATTTATTGAATTCTCTCATGCTTTTGTTTGAAAAATTTTTTAAATATACCTTTAATTTATTGAGGATATTTTCATTTCATATAGAATTTTAGGTTGATTGTTTTCTTTCCCCTTTTCTCATGGATATCAATTCTGAAATGCCTTATATCTAGTGTCTGAAAATAGTTGTTTCCTATATTTGTTGAGTTTTCTAGTTGTTTACAGCAGACAGATAATTCTGGATCCTGTTACTTGTGCTCAGAAGTAGAAATTCTGTAATTGACACCTTACACCTTTGTTTGAACTTTCAAAAGCTTTTGACATGGTCAGGCACTACCTTCTTGTTCTAAATGGCCTCATTTCTTTTTTTTTTTTATCCTCACCCGAGGACATTTTTCATTTTATGTTCAGACAGAGTGGGAGGGAGAGAGAGGAAGAGAGAGAGAGAGAGAAACATCGACGTGAAAGGGACACATTGAGTGGCCGCCTCCTGCACGACCAACCAGGGCTGGGGACAAATTGCAACCGAGGTATGTGCCCTTAGCGGGAACTGAACCTGGGTCTCTCTGGACCGCAGGCCGATGCTCCAACCGCTGAGCCAAACCGGCCAGGGCTCATTTCTTAGATATTGATGTTTTCCTGGGATCTGTTTTCTCTTTGATCCTTCTTTCTTCTTAGACATTTTCTTGATGATTTTATCCCTTCTCATGTCCTCAGGCTCCATCTATGTGCTGATGACACAAAAATGATATTTTTAACTAAAATCTCTTTTGGTATTCATATATATACTTGCTTGCTGGAAATCTGCATTTGGATGAATTGACTTAAACCCATAATATTCCCTTCCAAACTGTTTTCTTCTGGTGTTTGTAAGCTTGGTAAATGACATTAAGCCAAAGGCTTAAGAGACATGCTCATCTCCTCTCTTTCCCTCATCACCCCATATTTAATTAGAACCACTCCCGGCTGATTATCCTCTTTAATCTCTTGAATAGCGTATCTTCTATCTATTCTTACTGTTAGGACAATGTTTTGTGAGTCCATATATCGAATCAGCTCCTTTAGTGTCCCTTTTCTACTGTTGCTCATTGCATATTCTTCCTCTGCATTACAGGGGAAGTGAGAGTTTTAAAATAGAGCTCCTTAATATGGTTTACAAGGCTTTTTTAACCTGACGCTGCTCACCTCTACATGCTGATCGTTTTTACTTGATTCATATTGAATTATTTTTGGTCCTTCATACATGAAGCTTCATTCATACTGTGTTGTGTTTGTCTGTCAAACATACCATGCATCATTTCTCTGATCTCTTTGCTTCCAGATACCTGCATGTGCCATGCATGTGGGTGATGTTTTTAAAAAAGCAAAACCAAAAAACAACAACAAAAAGACATTTCTGTATGGGATACAGTCAAATAGACCATAAAGCTAAAAAGTCATAAGTGAAGTGAAAATACAGGTGAAAATATGTGCAACTTAAACAAAGACTAATTTATCTTGTGTACAGATAAGAAAAAGACCCAAAACCCAGTAGAAAAATGAGCAAAGAACATGACTAGATGGTTTAGTTCCATAACTATATTAGATGTTCAACTTCACTCATAATAAGAGAAATGCAAATTAAATCTACTCTGAGTTATAAGTTTCCACCTAACATATTGGATAAAATCCAAATATTTGATTGAATACTCTTGGTGGAACTGTGGGAAAAGAGGCTTTCTCATATATTACTGTTAGGAGAATAAATTGGTACAAGTCCCCGAGAGGGCAAATTGCTAATATCTATTAATATACATATATGCTTATATAACATATAATTATAGTAATATAGTAATATAATGTAATCAATAATTTTGATAATTACTATATTATGTTATATACTATATATAATTATATATAATATATAATAGTTATAGTGATTTTATTAGTTATAAATACATTATTAAGTTTATATTATGACATTATACTTATATATACTTATTAATACATATACTTCTGTATTTGTGTGTGTATATGTATGTGTGTGTTTGTGTATTTGCTCTACCTCACAGTTTCACTTCTGGGAATTTATCCTACAGATACACTAATACATGTATGAGTTGACTTATGTATAAACTCATTTATCACAGTATTGTTTATAATAGCAAAAGGGAACCTAGGTATTCATAAATAAGGAATTGGTGAGTAAGAGATGCTGCATCTTTGCAAAAAGTAGGATGTAGATGTAGGGACAAAAAGAATGAGGATGCTTTCTATGTACATATGTTTTAGAGATCTTCAACATAAGTTACGTGTCATTAAGTGGAAACAGCCAAGTGTATACCAATATGGATGAAAAAGAATGTATGTAAAATGCCATGTGTTGAAAAAGGAGAGAAATAAAAACATATTCATATTTGTATGAAGGTTTCACAAGAAGCTAAATAAAATTGGTTATTCTTTGAGGTGTTTCTGAACAGAGAAGAATAGGGGTTGGAAGGAGACTATTTCCTATATACTTTTTTATATTTGAGCTTTGAACCATTTGAATATATTGCCTCTTTAAAATAAAATAAAATTTTTTATTAAAGATCTTACGGAAAATATTTTCTTCTTGTCTTTTTGTCACCAGTAAGCTAAAAAAGCTGAGTGAAGACAGTTTGACTAAGCAGCCTGAAGAAGTTTTTGATGTATTAGAGAAACTTGGGGAAGGGTAAGTACAAAAAATATGAAAGTGGCCTTTAGATAATGACAGAACAATTATAAAGATACTGCATAATATTAATTTTTCTATTTGCTTGAATTGAATAGTAATAGTATAGAGGGAACATACCTCAACATAATAAATGCATTATGTGACAAGTCCACAGTTAATATTATATCAGTGGTGAAAAGCTGAAAGCTTTTCTTCTAAGATCAGGAACAAGACATGAATGGCCACTCTGGCCACTTTTATTCAACATAGTACTGGAAGTCCTAGACAGAGTAATTAGGCAAGAAAAAAGAAACAAAAAGTATTGAGATCAGAAAGGAAGAAGTAAAACTGTTTCTATTTGCAGATGACATAATATTATATAAAGATTGCACCAAAAAATTGTTAGAATTAATAAATGAATTTAGTAAAGTTGCAGGATATAAATTAATATACAAAACCCAGTTGCATTTTTATAACACCAGACTATCAGAAAGAGAAATTAGGAAACCAATCCCATTTACAATTGCATCAGAAAGAATAAAATACCTAGGAATAAATTTAAATAAGATGGTGAAAAATTTGAACACTGAAAACTATAAGACATTGATGAAAAAAATTGGAGAAAACACAGATAAATGGAAAGATAGTCTATGTTCATGGATTGAGAATGAATATATTAAAATGTCCATACTACCCAAAGCAATCTACAGATTCAGTGCAATCACTATCAATATTCCAGTGGCATTTTTCACAGAACTAGAACGAAGAATCCTTAAATTTATATGGAACTATGAAAGATCCCTAAAAGTCAAAGCAACCTTGAGAAAAAAGAACAAAGTTGGAGGCATCACGTGCTTCGATTTTAAATTATATTGTAAAGCTATAGTATTCAAAACAGTATGATATTGGTGTAAGAACAGACACATAGACTAGAGAGCCCAGAAATAAATCCATGCATGTATGGTCAATTAATTTATGACAGAGGAGCCAAGGATATACAACCAGGAAAGGATGTCTCTTTAATAAATGATGTTTAGAAAACCAGACAGCTACATAGAACAGACCTATACTAGACTCCTATTTTGCACCATACACATAAGTCAAGATGAATTAAAGACTTGAATGTAAGACCTGAAACCCATAAAACTGTTAGAAGAAAAGAGGAGGTAAGTAAGCTCCTTGATATCTGTCTTGGCAATGAATTTTTGGATTTGACACCATGAATGAAGACAACAAAAGGAAAAATAAACAGGTGGGACTACATGAAATTAAGCAGCTGTGCACCGCAAAGGAAGCCATCAGTAAAATGAAAGGTCATTTTGTTTCATGTTTCTGTCTCTCTGAGAAGGGATTAATATCCAAAGTACATGAGGAACTCATATAACTCAATAGGAAATTCCAAACATTCTGATAAAAAAATGGTCAGAGGAACTAAATAGACATTTTTTCCAAGGAAGACATACAAACAGGCAATAGGTACATGAAAAAGTGCTCAACATTACTAAACATTAGGGAAGTGCAAATCAAAACCACAGTGAGCCCTGGCTGGTTTGGCTCAGCCGTTGGAGCATTAGCCTGTGGACCGAAGGGTCACAGGTTCGATTCCCGGTCAAGGGCAGGTACCTGGATTGCAGGTTCGATCCCTGGCCCCAGTTGGGGTGGTTTGGGAGGCTGCCAATCAGTGTATCTTTCTCACACTGATGTTTCGATGTCTTTCTCTCTCTCTCTTCCTCCTTCCTTTTCTCCTTCCTTTCCTTCCACTCTCTCTAGAAAGCAATGGAAAAAATATCCTCAGGTTAACAAAAAGAAAACAAACAAACAAAAAAACTCATTGTAGACGCTTTTTCTCTAATAACTAATGATGTTTGAAAGAAAAAATAAATGTCTTGGTTTCTTTTAGGTCTTATGGAAGTGTATTTAAAGCAATACATAAAGAATCTGGTCAAGTTGTGGCAATTAAACAAGTACCTGTTGAGTCAGATCTTCAGGAAATAATCAAAGAAATTTCCATAATGCAGCAATGTGACAGGTATGAAGAGGTTTTATTTTTTTGTTTGCCTTATTTTGATGAGTTTTGCTAATGTATAATAAAACATGTTCTTTGGTCATCTTTTTATTTTCTGACTTCCCATTGGAAGTGACACTAATCCTTCAAGGAAGATGAGAGTAGCTTTGTAGGGTTGTCTTTAGGAGTTGTAGCTCTTAAGCAGAAATAATGTTATAAAACAATATATGGTGATAGAAACTACTCAGTTTTCCCATTTTCAGGGCAAATGTGGGTGAAAATTATTTTTTGATGTTAAGGGGGGGTCATTTAACAGTATTATGTATTTATTTATCTATTTATGTATTTATGTATTTATTTAATCCTCACTCGAGGACATTTTTCCACTTTTTGTTCAGATAGAGTGGAAGGGAGAGAGAGAAAGAGAAACATCGATGTGAAAGGGACACATCGAGTGGCTGCCTCCCGCACGACCCAGCCAGGGCCGGGGACAAACTGCAACCGAGGTACGTGCCCTTAGCGGGAACTGAACCCGGGTCTCTCTGGACCACAGGCTGACGCTTTAACCACTGAGCAAAACTGGCCAGGGCAACAGTTATTTTTATATTATTGTTTTTGCTAATTAAAAAGTTTTATGTAACTCTAATTTGAGCATCCCCAGTGAGCCTGGTATTGTGCCAGGGTCTAGGAAGACCAAGAGAACTAAGATACTATTTTTCTTTCTAAGTGACTGGCTGGTGATCTAGTTGAGAAGAGAGATACTTAAAATAAATAGCTATAATAAAGCTCAGTCACTTTACTGACTGATGCATGGGCTGATGTGAGAATAAGGAGGTAGGATACCTATCTCAGTCAGGAAGTCTGGAATTCTGAGGAATAGTTAAGTTGGTGAAGAACTGGAGAGATGAGAGTATAGAGAATTACAGGCAGAGAGGTGAAAAACAGCTCACTGGTATGTGCTGTCTGACAAGGTTTAAATTACTGGAGTGGAGCCAGGCTGGTGTGGCTCAGTGGATTGAGCATTGTCCCATGGACTGAGAGGTCCCCATTCGATTCCCTGTTGGGGCACTTGCCTGGGTTGTGGGCTTGATCCCCAGTAGGGGGCATGCAGGAGACAGCCGATCAGTGTTTCTCTCTGACATCGATGTTTCTATCTCTCCCTGAAAAATCAATAAAAACATATTTTAAAAAAATTACTGGAGTGGAAAGTATGAACTGAGATTTGTGTGAACTAAGTTTGGATAGTAAATGGAGCTGATCATGAAGTGACTTAATACACCCTATTGAGTAGCCTGGTCTTTATATGGGATGCAGAGTATATAAATTAGGACTATTTAGAGGGATTTATTATAATCCCTTTACAAAAGGTCTAGAGGTAGGGCTGCTGTAGCAGCACCAGTGTAACAACTGTCCTAGGCTTCTTTTCTTATACTGTGCCATTCTTAGCCTGTGGCCTTTGTTTTCATGCTTATTATCTCGTGCTTATAAGAGGGCTGCTCTAGCTCCAGCCTTTGTCTACATTCCAGGCAGGAAGGAGAAGGGAAGAAGCAGGAAAGGGCTTTCCTAGAACCCTCCAGCTAATGTTTTATTTATTAAAATGGACACATAGTGACCTATAACCTGTCATTTAGGGGAGTCTGGACACAGACTAGTCAAAACAGGGCCCTATTAGTAAGAGACTGTGGAGAACTTTCTCTTCTAACAGTATATAAGATCTTATAAGCTCTTTGGCTCATGAAGTAACTGAATAATCTTAGAGGAACTTTGTTGCTTGGGTGTGTTTAATTTTGCTTTTCTTTATTATATGTGATATTTTAAGATTATGTTACATATTTTCCATTAAGGCTGTGTAACTGGAAATTCAAGTGGTTCTAGAAGAATAATATATTCCCCAGTACTTAGTCCCCAGATAAAAAAATGTAATTACAAAATTTCCCCAGACCTTTCCATTAATTTGGTAACTGGATAAGAATGTGGTTCCCACAATTTGATGTAGAAAAGGAAAGACTGAGCATAGCATAATACCAGGCCCATCAGGGGCTTAATATGTGCATATTTTGCTATTTTTGAGGGGGGGCACCTATATATACATGTTTGATTCCTAACACATCAAGTTTATCCTGACAAACAAATTTACAAAACACTGTATTAAAGCAAATATCTGATAGAATTTAACAGTAATTGTGTACTTCTGTTTAAATGTAGAATGTATAGAAAATCTGTTGTAAATGGAGTAAGCAATTTATCAACTTAAAAACAAACAAACCAAAAAACAAAAACCAAAGAAATAAACCCAAAAGCTCTTGAGATGTTTTCTTTTTAAGCTTTCATGTCTTTGTGAAGAACTGGCAGGTGACAGGGCAGCTGGAGAAAGCATGCTGACTTGAATGAGATCCACAGATGACTTCTGAGAAAGACTGGTGGCTTAGCAGCAGGAGGAGGAGTTGGAGTTTTAAGAAAGCTGCCGGTCTGGTGTGGAGTAACATAGTTACCTGAGGAACTATTTCCTGAGTTTGAGGAAAGTTTGATGGGTAGAGGACAGTGTTTTACTCCCTTTCCTAGTACTGAAGACTGAACGGACATGGTCTCAGGCAGTTCTCTCTTTCCCTGGAGAAAGCTGACTCAGGCTGGCTGAGCCACTGGAGCTGTGCAACATCTTGATTGGACACTTGGCTTTCTGGACCAATTCCTAGTATTGATTGACTACTTCCTCAGCATCAGTCTTTGATCCAGTAATGAACTAGTTTGAATGATCATCTGTGGAAGAATGGGACAGAGACATCTGGCTGTCACTTCACCTTCTTTACATGGCTGAATTTTACCATAGTAAAGTATATCACCACGCGACTGTAAAATGGTCAGCTTTGTTTTCTGATACTGATTACCAGCTTCACATTTAAATACATAATCATTTACATCATGGTCTGTCCAGACTGTTGGTTGTGAGTCATCAGATTTGATAGACTCTTCCACCTTAGCATATTTCTCCACATCCACTTCAGAAGGTATGGCCAAATTACAGGGACTCCATTTTCACTATCTACACAATTTCCTGCTTTAGAAAGTTCGAGGTCATAATGCTGACCTGCCTTTCTTTTCTTTATTTTTTCTAAGAAATCAAGTTATTTTAGCTGAGGAAGAGGTGGACAGTGAGACAGATCCTGCTGTCATTTCAGAGAGGTCCTGGAATACCTCTTGAAACACCTTTCATGGGATAGGTGTTCATCTTTTGCTGTTACAGCGCAGTCTGTTTGCATTGCACGTCATGGCTATAGAACGACCCAGACACTGGTTCAGCTGTAGCTAGGTTCAGTGGCCTCTCAAGCAAAAGTTTGTCTTCCTGGGTCCATTTATGGTTATCACTTGTTATTGAATGTACACCACAGATTAAAGTACGCATTGTTGGATGTAAGAGAATGTGCCGACTTTGGTAACCTGGAGAGTTCATGTTACTGGACGGCCTGTAGTTATTTATTTCTGCTATGATACATCCACAATGAAAAATATTAACTTGAAATTTTTCTAGGACATCAACCAAGATAGGAGGAAAATCTGTTCCCTGTTCATATTATAAACTTTAAACTTATAAGGGGAAAGAAAAATAAAGACTAAAACGGGAAGAAAATGTGAATGAAATTCTAGAAATATTGTGCCACTTTATAGCAGAATTGCCTTGCACATAGTAGGTACTTCTCGCATATTTGTTGAATGAAATAAGTAGATGATGAAACAAATACTGATAAAAAATGGTTCCTGCCTTTTAAATATCACTCTCAAATTCATACTGTACATATGAAATAGTAAAAGATAAAAAAAATTAGTTGGACAGAAGATCCTAAAAATGCTAAATGATAGAGAAAGTGAAAAGTAAACTAGGAAATGAAAGAAGGAAGCATTACGTTTTAGTTACTGATTACTAGTATTAATGTAGATGTGTTATTGAGATATTGGTATGAAAATTATTTGGAAGATAATAGATTCTCACATAAAACAGTGGAATTTTGGTTAGAGAAAATGAGATTTGTATTTCTGAAACTGAAATACTTTAATAAGTCTACTTACCTGTTGAGGCACTTGGTAAATTGTCCTGCTTTCTACACTCAGAAAAAGAGACCTGGAGGTGTTTTAATTTTTTGTTCATTTTCGTGAATGTACAAGGTGTGGCAAAAGTAGGTTTACAGTTGAGTACATGAAACAGTTTATTCTTGTATTATTCTTTATTAATTATTGTATTATTTTCATATGAACAACTGTAAACCTACGTTTGCCCTATCCTATATAATATTACTTAGTATTGTATTTTGCCATAAATATTTGAGG
The DNA here is from genome assembly GCA_030848825.1 of Tadarida brasiliensis. Taxonomy (NCBI): domain Eukaryota; kingdom Metazoa; phylum Chordata; class Mammalia; order Chiroptera; family Molossidae; genus Tadarida; species Tadarida brasiliensis. Next base: position 39,611,585 of record CM061272.1, on the reverse strand, counting down.
AAGCTCATCTGCATGGTTTATTGCTGAATCTTCTGTGTCTATTCCAGTGCTGGCACAAAGTAGGCATTTAATAAACATTTGTTGACTGTATAAGTTATGGAATATTAATACTAGACTGGACCTCTGTAGGTCTATTTGTTGAGAGTTTTTTTTTTAATGTATTCTGCTTTAAGGAGGTGCTTGTTAGGGGTATCTTCCTCAAACAGTGAAGAATTGAGCAAATTGAGAAACTTAGCCATTGCTCTTATTATTATTATTTCTTCTTCTTTTTTATTTATTTATTTATTTATTTTTATTTATTTATTTATTTATTTATTTATTATTTCTTCTATATTGAGACTCATTCTAAAGTTTTATTTATTTATTTATTTATTTTAATTCATTTATTTTTGTTACAGATGTTTCTCCTTTTTCTCCCATTGACATCCTCCTCCCGATCTCCCCTCTCCCCAAATTTTATTTAAGGAAAATGTTTCTGAAGCATATTTAAGAACTTTTTACAAGTACAGAAAATGAGACCTAGAGATTTTATATGAACTGTCCAAGATCACATAACTAGTTCATGACTGGGATGGTATAAGAACCCACATTTGCTGACTCCAGGGTCAGTGCTGAAGAGTTCCAGCAGTTCATAGTGAAGCACTCTCAAGACATGCTAGGGGTGGAGGCAAGCATTTGTCAGTAATACTTGTGAATACTAAGTGCCTGGTAATATGGATATAAGGGAACCGTTGTTGACACAGCCCCTGTACTCCTGGAACTTATACTCTGAAGAAGGAACTTCTATCTAGACCAAGAGAAATGTGTTGTTATCACATGCATCAGGGCACACAGTTATTCACCTATTTATTCATTCAACTAAGATATATTGAGTACCTACTTCTGAGTGTAGCGCTATGTGCTATGCACAAGACATGTAATAGTGAATGAATCTCAGAGTTCAGAGGGACTTCCAGTCAGATGGAAGAGACAGATGAATGGACAGGTTGTTTCAGTATAGTGAGATAAGAACTGTGATGGGGGTAAATATGGGGACCTGTGTGGGCTGGAAGACATATCTAACACCTTACCACTGGGAATTCAGGTAAAACTTCCCCAGGAGGTCATACCCAAGTTGAATATTGAAGGATGACTTAGATTTGTTGGGCAAAGAAGTGAGGTGATCCATTTAGTAGGAATAGAGCATTTCTAGAATACTGTTAGGATGGTAGAAGGATGTTAATGAACCTTCTGTAATGAAAAATAGCCATTTCTTTAGTATGCCCATAACAGGAGGTTTAAAAAATATGTACACTAGAAAATATTTGCAAAAGGCTTACTTGCTAAAGGACTGTTATCCAAAATACACAAAGAATTCTTAAAACTCAACAAGAATACAAACAACCCAATTAAAAAATGGGCCAAAGACCCTTAACAGATACCTCACCAGAGAAGGCATACAGATGGCAAATAAGCATACAAAAAGTTGCTCCACGTCATATGTCATCAGAGAAATGCAAATTAAAACAATGAGACACCACTATACACGTATTAGAATGGCAAAATCCAGAACTCTGACAACAGCAAATATTGGCGAGGATGTCACACACCAGGAACTTCCATTCATTGCTGGTGAGGATGCAAAATAGTACTGCCAGTTTAGAAGTCAGTTGGCAGTTTTCTTGCAAAACTAAAAATGCTCTTAACTATACGATCCAGCAATGGTACACCTTGGTATTTATGCAGAAGGAGTTGAAAACTTAGGTTCACACAAACACCTGCACATGGATGTTTATAGCAGCTTTATTCACAATTTCCAAAATCTTGGAAACAACCAGTGTCCTTCATTAGGTGAATGTACAAACAAACTGGTACATCTAGACAATGGAATATTATTCAGCACTAAAAAGAAATGAATTATCAAGCTATGAAAAAACATAGAGGAAACTTGAATGCATATTACCAAGTGAAAGAAGCCAATCTGGAAAGGCTACCTACTGTATGATTTCAACTATATGACATTTTAGGAAAGGCAAAACTATAGAGACAGTAAAAAGATCAGTGGTTTGGAGAGGTTAGGAGGTTGGGAGAAATGAGAATAGACAGAGCACAGAGGATTTTTAGGGCAGTGAAGCTACCCAGTGTGGTGGATACAGTTAATATACATTTGTCCCAACCCATAGAATATACAACACCAAGAGTGAACCCTAATGTAAAGTATGGGCATCGGTGATAATGATTTGTCAGTGTAGATTCATCAGTTGTAGCAAATGTACCACTTTGGAGGGTATGTTGATAATGGGGTAGGTGGTATATGAGAAATCTCAGTATCTTTCACTCAGTTTTGCTATGAACTTAAAACTGTTCTGAAAAGTAAAAGTCTGTTAAAAAATACCTTTCGCCTGGTCAGTGTGGCTCAGTGGTTGAGCATCGACCCATGTACCAAGAGGTCGCCGGTTTGATTACCGGTCAGGCACATGCTCAGGTTGTGGGCCAAATCCCCAGTGGGGAGCGTGCAGGAGGTGGCCAATCGATATTCTCTCTCATCTATGTTTCTATCTCTCTCTCCCTCTCCCTTCCTCTCTCTCTAAAATCAGTAAAGAAAAAAAAACACCTTTAGCGGTACATAATTTTCTTCAATTAAGGTAAGTTCCAACTTAATATAAAAATGTTAACTATCTTTTAGGCAGGCAGTAAAAATTAACACTTGAATTTCCATAAAAGTTTAAACATGATGATTCAGTCCAAATAACATACCATGAATAGTATTTATATAAAGTGAAAATAGATAAGAGTTTGTAGTGCTTTTTCCATTTTTTCCCTCTGGTTTTTCTCATTCCCCTTTGGATATTATTTTTATTTTTTGAGTTGTGATACTAGAGGAAGACTGTTAGGATAAAGGGTTTAGGGGAGATTTGAAATGGAGACAGAGAAATGGAAAGGTTATGATCATGAGGCATGAGATGAGAGGAGGCCAAAAAAAAAAAAAAAAAAAAAGGAGGGGGAAGATGAGGTGTAGTTGCAATGGGCTGAAGGTGTTATAGGGGAAGGGATGTAAATGAATGGGTCAGGAGAATGAAATGTTGGGGGTGGCACAGGGGAAAGGAGTAGAATGTGGCTCATGAATGTCACCCCAGTTATCAAGGCATCATGCTTCACCATTGCTTCCTGGGCTATGCTGTGATTTCACTTGTGCCTTCCTTGTCCTTCCCCCCAATGGAACTTTCAGGGTCATACTGAACTATTTAACTGTGCTTAAAATACACAGAATTGCTGGGTTCTCATGCATCCTATAAGTCAATATGGTGGCTTAGTCAAGATTCTTAGGCATTATGGCTAAATTAAAACTTTGTGTTGCTTAAAATTATATAAATAACACTGAGCTAGTGTTTTGAAGGAAGCTCTCTTCGTCTCCTCTCCAGCTTTTAATAAGAAATGTGGTGGTTAAGAAACAGAATATCTAAATAACTGTACAGTTAGCTAACTTGCTGGCTAGAATGAACAGTGTCACCTTTGGTCTCTGAAAATTCTGCATAGGATAATCCTCTTTAAATGCTACTTGATTGTGTTATTTTCTTAACTAAACTCCTTTAAGGGATCCCCATTGCCTGGACTGCCCTTTCTTCTTTGTCACTAGTCTAAAGTCTACCTATTTTTCTTCCTAGCATTGGCCACTAGGCCATATATGTTGTTTAGTGAATGTTTATTGCTTGAACCATTTAAAAATGATCCATGAATTAATGATGAATGAATTTGAATTATGGCATCTATGTCAGTGGAAGAAGACTGAATTAGAAGTCCTGGGTCTTGAACTCTCTGAGCCTATTTGTATCTGAGTTTTTAATTTTTTAAATGATGGCTTTCCATTTTAATCTTTAAAGCTTTTGAAAGACCTACTGAATTAGAACCTGTAAGGTCTGGGTCAGGGTGGTTCTGACACATAGCCATGTATAAGAGGAGTATTACTCCCTGTGAAGGTTTCCACATAGGCACTCACACTCCAAAAAAATGTATGTAAGGAAGCTTTTTAGTGTTTCTCTTAAGTTGAAGTTCTGGTTCTGTTTATTAGTTTCATTTGTTTAGAAACAAGTACTTTTCTTAAATGGTTCAGTGAAAAGTAGGAACTCCTCATATGTACACTCTATTCCTAACACCTAGCAAAGTTGAGTATGTCTGTAAATTTAAGGTGTGAGATGGGAGTAATGAGAGATGTGGATAGAGAGGTAGACTTTGAAAGGACTTTTATGTGATATGAAGCAGTTAAGACTTCTTTCTTTTGGAGCTTTTTTTTTTTTTCCCCTTAACTGAGAGAGCAATATGATCAGCTTATTTTACTTTTGATTTTAAGGAAGGTGACCTTGTCAACTCTATGAAGCATAGATTAGAATGGGGCAGAGAACTGTGACAAGGAGATCTGTTGGGAAGGAATTCTGTGTAAGAGATAATGAGGAGCAATGGGGTAAAACTGAATTAAATTTTAGCCCTGTAGCTACCGGTATTAGTTTAAGCCTTTTTAAAGTGCTAACCAATCTGCTCTACCCTTGACTTTAAGACAGCTGAAATTATAAAGGCTCTGCTGAGAAATCTTTCCTGACTTCTCCTACACTGTTCTTTTGGTGGTCTCTTTATTTGTTTTTTTATACTGCTTTCCATTTTTGTTGTTATTTTTTGCTTATTTAATTGCTTGTCTTATTTATCTTACACTGATGACACACTTTTCATGATAGCTGCTACTACATAGAAATATCTATTGAACAAGTTGTCCCCTAAACATACCATTTTTAATTTTTCTTTTCTATTTATGTGCCTTCGCTCATGGCCTTTATCTTTTCTAGAATGTTCTTTTCTCTCTTCTCTATCCACATTTTGAAGTTTAACCCCTCCCCCCCTTTTAAAAAATAATTCAGCTCTCTCCTTTACTACAGAGTTTTCTCTTATGGCTCCACCATGGCCACGTCTCCTTTGAGCTCTTACAGCATTTAAGCTGTGTACTATTTAGTTTATGCTACCTTGTATTTTCCATCTTTTTATGTGAATATAGATAGTCTACCTCTTTGAATTTTTGTTTTACACCTCAGTGTATGCAGCATACCCTTGATAAATGTAATGGTGGTCATTTTTCTCTTTGTAAGTCTTCCTAAAACAATTTGATTATAAACACAGTTTATTTTGCTTCTGAAAGACGTAAAACTTCAGTTCAGAAATCCTTGAAATTGTTAATAACTTTCATTATCTGAATTTAAAGCAAAAAAAATTTGGTTTCCTCCAGAATTTTCAAAGGCCAAAATGAAAGAGAATTTTCAAAAGTTTTTTTTTTTTTGGCCCCATTGAAATATAAAGTACTTTAACGTTGAGTGTTAATATTTGACTGATTGAAAATCCTTTAGAAGATTTATATTTAAAATGCTTTAGTTAAAAATATTTTCATTTGTTCCTTATGTTCAATAGTAGTTTTTTTTTAAAACCAAAACAAAGCCTTTGTTTCTTGGGAATCACCGAAAACATTTGGGGCTACTCTGGTTTGTAATCCTGTTAAATTTCATTCATCAATTAAAGCCTAATTATACACAGTTGGTGAATCCTACATAGAGACAATTCGATGTGTAATAGAGGTTTAGTCATTAAGTTTACTTATTGGAATATTATGAAATGTTGAAATACTTTGCATTGGGATTAAGAAATAATTTTCTTTGGGCATTAACTAAGTTTGATTGTCTATATATTTTTCTGTAGCCCATATGTTGTAAAGTACTATGGCAGTTACTTTAAGAACACAGACCTCTGGATTGTTATGGAGTACTGCGGAGCTGGCTCTGTATCGGACATAATTAGATTACGAAACAAGACAGTAAGTATATTTAAATTGTTTTGTTAATCTCATTTCTAAAAATTTATATTTCGAATCTGACTAGGTAATATTTTGTTACAAAGAAAATATTAGTGTGAAGAAAGAAAAGGTTTTAGAGTGTAAAGGAATCTAATCTGATGTATGAGAACTAGCCACGTATCTTTGCATGGCAAATTTAGGAGTCATATGATTGTTTAATTTATTTATTGGGATGATTTTTGATAAGTCACCAAGAAACTACTATGGTACTCTTCTTTTTCATTTTGAATCATTGTATATATTCTTTATTAATCTGAGTTCATTAAATTATGGTAGAATTTTATTTAAAGTTTATAGTATTTATGACATTTCTTTACTTTAGTTTTCTATATTACAATCTATGGCTGGTAAACAGTTGAAGTTTTATATTTCTGAATTTTTAAAAATAATTGCAAAATAGTTTTTGTCTTTATTTTTCCAAATATTGTCAGGATGTTTGAAAGTGGTAGAGTTAGACTATAACTTTGTAAAAATTTTTGTGAATTCAGCTCAGTGAAAGGTGTTATTAATGATAGCTCTTTTACTTAGGGTTAAAATATAACTATAAAAAGCTATTTACAAAGTTGTTTACTTTTGACCAGCAGTGCATCTAGTTTTCTTGGATAATTTATAAGGATAAGAGTGTCCTTTTTATCTGTGAATGACTAAGAATAATAATCAGTGAAATAATTTGTAATTCTGTAGAACAGTAACCCAGTTACTATATGACATTATATGTTGTCAGACATGTTTCAGTAGAATACATTCAGAAAAATACTTAACTACTTGAATCAATTTGTGGTTAACCAGAATCATTTTAAAGTTTGATTGGGGATGTAAGTTGTAAGTTTATTCTACTAATTTTTTTTTTTCTGTTAGAGAAAATAAAATAAATAGGATTTCCTTTGAAGGGAGTGAAACAAGTTTAATCTCTGTTTTGACAGAATGGATTAAGTGATTTGTGACATTCTAGTTATATATTTGAGAACTTCAGTGGTGCTTAACTAGCATTTATGTAAATCAGATGACTCTTGAGTGGCAAGATAATGTTTTAAATGAAAGTAATTATACTTCAGTTAGAGATGTGATTTAAACCATTTTAGGGATAAACTCAGCGCACTTGGTGTTTAAAATTACGAGGTAAAAATATGAAGTAAAAGTGTGTGGAATATTTATTGTTTTGATTTTAAATGTTAATGTTACCATTTTGAGTAGCTAGAAAGTATTTGATCCAAGTACTTTATTTCTTGCTGTCAATAATTACAAACTGTGGAGGTACACTATAGTTCTATGAGATGAATGTGGATGGGATCCTTATCCTTAGGAATCTCCTTCACCACCTAGGAAAGGAAAGATTTTAGCCTATATGCATTATTTTTTAGAAGACAGAATCTACTGAACATGTTGAGGAGTCATACATTGGGAATAGTCTAATTGTTATTCTCATAGAACAGTGATCCTTGGGCCCAGGGTGTTGTGGAAGAATCTGATTCCCAGATGTAAAAAAGAACCCAGAGCTGCATGATACAGATAAGGAGCTGGAAGTATATTGTCTCTGGGGGTTGCCTTGATTACAGCTCCTGTTAAATCTCAAGATTATTTGTATCCTACTTTTCCTTCATTTATGTATTATCTAAAAGGAGTGCCATTGTTATGAAGGTTAGTGATACATGGATATGTATCATCCCATTAAAAAAATGCCTTGACATTTGTAAATATTTGATCATTTTATAGGAATGTTCACTGGAGTGATAATCTTGATTGTCTGAATTTCAGTCGTGGCTGTTACTGATTGGCTGGCTTTAAAAAATGTGACCAGTGAAATAGTTGTCCTTGATCTATTAAAACTTACTCTAGTAGTTATTGTTTTCATGGTCACAGAACAATCAATCATTTCCTGATAGTATGGGAACTTTTCTTTTTTTAGGTTTCTATGCTCTTTTGTTTTTGTTATATGTTTTGTTGTTTCTTTTAATCTTATATACATTTTAAACAGCACAAGGCATTCTTATTGTTTTATATTTTCAGTGTTTATATTTACTTATATATAGTATTTATGTTTTTTATTGCTCTTTATTCTTTTCTGCATTTCTCAGTTGCCTGAAGAACAATGTCCTTTAGTATTTCCTTATGTTTGGATATGATGGTGATAAGATCTCAAATTTTTTAAAAATACAAAAATGTTATTTCACTTTATTTTTGAACAATATATTTACTGGGTAAAGAATTCTATGTTGGTGCTTTCTTTTAGATTTTGATTTGTTTTAAGAGGAATGACTTTTGGAAAGCCACCTAAGTAACCTTTTTGTAGAATTATGCTTCTCTTCGAAAGAAATCTTATTAGGGATAAAGTGTTCTTGATTAATTACCAATTGTTGTCTGTTTTTTAATCAAATGTTTTCATGAGATTAAAGGCACAGGAAAAAAACAAATTTGATTTGGTTACATAGATTTGAAAAACCACTGAAGTTTGAGGAATTCCAAGATGGCTGCAATGTAGGTAGAAGCTACTCCTGGCACCAAACCAGATTTAAAGCTAAATTATAGAGTAATCAGCCTGAATAACCAACTGAAGGCTAGCTGAACAGAAATATTATAACCAAGGATTTATAGATGAAGCCACCTAGAGACTGGTAAGAAGGGCAGAGATGCGAAAAGGGCTGGCTGCTGCACCCATGTGTGGCAGCTGAGAAGCTGGAGGGATATTTTGGCTGCAAACCTCCCTTACCCCAGCAGGGAGAGATTGCCAACCCAGAGCAATAGAGATGGAAAGAGGAGCCCACAATAGCATCTGGTGGTGAAAAATCAGTGGAGATTCAGTCTGCCTGGGAGAGAAAGGAGTCTGCTAGAGACTCAGATGCCACCTCCCCAGGGATGAGCACTCCTGTTGTTACAGCACCGGCCTGGAGTGTGCACTGCCCCATCCTCCAGCCATTGGCAACACAACTCTGCGATGCTTGTGTCCTGCAGCGGGGTTTGCTGGCTGCACCCAGCAGGGACCTTTTGGATGTCCTTTTTCTGGAGAAGCTCTTGGCAGAAAGTGATTGAACTGTGTAGCTGAACTGTGTAGCTTTGAAAAGGGGACCATTCTTCCCCACCTTGAGTGCAGAGCTGGCTCCACCCCCTGTTGAATTACTGGGTTTGCCCTCCCACTCTGTGGACCCACCCTGTTGAGTTCAGTTGCACAGGTGTATCAGAGTGCCATGCAGAGCTGGGACTTTTGGAGCATCTCCTGGGGAGGCTTTAGTCTGGGAATCAGATGGGTGGGTGCTGGGTGGTTTGGCTACATTGTGGGGGGGTGGCGAGGCACTCCTCTTTCTCCTTTGAGCTCAGCCCATGCTATCCTGGGAAGGGGAAGAAGTGCCTGCCTCCTTCCTACAGGCTTGCTGGCAACACCCCATGGGAGACTGTTTGGTTCGGCCCTCCCAAGTCTGGGTAGCCCTGCCTGGCTGACCTCAGTTCTGCAGAGGGAAGGGTGTGCTATTCAGAGCTGGGACATTTGGAGCATGTCTCCCTCAGAGGTTCTTGTCTGGGACCAGGTCGAAGTGCTTGGCCCCCTCCTGTAGTCTCAGCCTGCACTGCCTCCAAAGGGAAACTTTAAAAAAAAATCCTCACCCAAGGATATGTTTTTGTTTTTTTAAAAAATTTATTTTAGAGAGAGGACGGGAGAGAGAGAGGGAAAAAACAACAACATTGGTATGAAAAAGAAACATTAATCAATTGCCTCCCCTGTGTGCCCTGACTGGGAATCGAACCCACAACCTTTTTGGTGTACGGGATGATGCTCCAGCCAACCGAGCCACCTGGCCAGGGCCTAATGGGAGTCTCTTTAGATCTGTCCTCCCAAGTCCTGTTGAGCTTACTCCTGCAAAGAAGACAGCTGGCTGCACCCAACCTGAACCTGTGACGTACTCCTCCTGGGAGAGCTAGAGTTGGAGACTGTGGCAGAGCCTGAGTATTTTGGCTCTGGAGTAGGGGCCACTTTCCCCTCATTAATTGCCTGATCATGTGGCCCCCACATCCCACTAGCTAGGTCCTCCCAACCCTGGTCACCCCATCCTACCCAGCTTGGGACCTGTGGAAGGGTTTGTGCATTGCAGCCAGCCTATACCCACCCACTCTACAGTCTTTCTTTGGAAGGTTCTGGAGAAAGACCAGGCAACCTCTAGGGGAGGCAGAGTAGCTGACCTTAGGGAGCCTCAGATCTTTTATAGTTCTATCCCCATCTCTAAGCTGGAGGAAGCCAACCCTTGTACACAGATTGGTCCCTTCCATGCACATTCAGGCCCAGTAGACACAGCCACAAACAGTGAATAGCATGGTAGCTCCAGACAGGTAGCCCAAAACCTGTTACACACAATGTCTGACATAGACCTGTACCCGAACCCCAGCCATGTGTACTCAGAACCAACACAACCTGTAGTGCGACCCAACTAGCCAAACAAGTGGCACTCCCAAAGGGGGACTCCCGCAGGCACCAGACCCTGCTGAGAACAACTTTGCCTCAGGGGGCAGCCCCTGCACAGCAAATTAAACATTGTGATTGAGGTTTATCCTTGTCTGAAAGGTTAGCCAGCCTGAAAGGTTAATTCCACCTGTGAAGGGGCCAACAACAATCAAGACAACTACAACAGGAGGGTGCACATAACACACAAGAAATATTCCTGGAGCTCTGAGCTCAGGTGATCTGGAAGATTGTGCTACTGAGCTCAACAAGAAACCTACATTGTAAAGCCATCATTATAATTTTGGGAGTCATAGCAGATCTACTTAACACACAGAGACAAAAGAAATATGCCCCAAATGAAAGAACAAGAGAAATCGCAGAAAAGTTATTAGATGAAATGGAAGCAACCAAGATACCAGATGCAGTGTTTTTTTTGTTGTTGTTGTTTTTGTTGTAGAATTGAACTTAATGAGGTAGCGCATGCAAAACATCTGAGTGCCTGGGCCATGGTAAGGACTCCTGAGAGGGATCAGACTACACAGAAGCTTAAGAGCCAAGAGCTGGCTTGGCCCTCATTTAGACACAGAAACCAAGAATGCTTGACTCTGGGATTTCTTTTGCAAGGGAACCACTCTGTCCTGGTGGCTCCTTTAGGCCTTTAAGCTAAATCAGAGAATACTTGCCTGACCAGTGATAAAGAGCAGCTGCTTCCTCGGGCTCCAGATAAAGCCCTAACTCCTAGGAATCCCCTCCCGAGGCTGTGAGGACCCTTGCTTCATCTGGCATTGAACTGTGACCCACCCTGACCCCACCTGACCCCTTGAATATGCTTATAAGGATATTCAAGGACCTTAGGGGGAGAATGGATGGTCTCAGTGAGAACTTCAACAAAGAGATAGTAAGCATTTAAAAGGACATGGAAGCCATAAGAAAGAACCAGTCAGAAATGAAGACTACAATACCTGAAATAAAAAATACACTAGAGTCCTGACTGGTGTGGCTCAGTGGATTGAGCATTGTTACTTGGACTGAGAAGTGCCGGTTTGATTCCCAGTCAGGGCAGATCGGATTGCAGGCTCGATCCCCAGGAGGGGGGGCGTGCAGGAGGTGGCCAGTCGATGTTTCTGTCTCTCCTTTCCTCTCTCTCTAAAAATCAATGAAAACATATTTTAAAAAATACACTAGAGGAATCCATTAGATGAAACAGTAGATTGAGTCAGCTATTTAGAAGACACAGTAACAGTAAGCACCCAAGCAGAGCATCAAAAAGAAAAGAGAATTTTAAAAAATGAGGGAAGTTAAGGGTCCTCTGGGACAACATCAAATGTAACAACATCTATATCATAGGGGTACCAGAAGGAGAAAAAAGTGAGAAAGGGATAGAGAACCTGTTTGAAGAAATAAAGACTGAAAATTTTTCTAACCTGGTGAAGGAAAAAGTCACACAAGTTAAGGAAGCACAGAGAGTCTCAATCAAGATGAACCCAAAGAGACCCAAACCAAGATACATCATAATTAAAATGACAGATGTTAAAGACAAAGAGAGAATCTTAAAAGCAACAAGCAACAAGAGAAAGACCATTAGTTACCTACAAGGGAGCTCCTGTAAGGCTGTCAGCTGATTTCTCAGCAGAAACACTTCAGGCCAGAAGGAATTGACATGAAATGTTCAGTGATCATACGTAAGGACCTACAGCCAAGTCTACTCCAGCAAGGCTTTCATTGAAAATTGAAGGCAAAATAAAGAGCTTCCCAGACAAAAAGAAGCTGAAGGAGTTCATTACCACCAAATCAGTATTGCCAGAAATGTTAAAGGGCCTGCTTTAAGAAGAAGAAATAAAGAGAGAGAGTAATATAGGTATAAAGAATAAAATGGCAGTAAATCAGTACCTATAAGTAATAACCTTAGATCTTAATTGCTTAAATGCTGCAATCAAAAGACAAAGTGCAGATGAATTAATAAGAAAACATGACCCATATATATGCTGTCTACAAGAGACCCACCTAAGAACCAAAGACTCACACAGGATAAAAGTAAAGGGATGGAAAAATATTTTCCATGCAAATGGAAATTAAAAAAAAAAAAAAAAGCTGGGGTAGCAATACTTATATCTGACAAAATTAGACTTCAAAACAAAGTCCGTAACAAGAGACAAAGAAGGTGACTATATAATACTAAAAAGATTGATCTAACAAGAGGATATTACTCTTGTATATCAACATAGGAGCACCTAAATATATAAAGAAAATTTTGGTGGACATTAAGGGAGAAATTGACAGGAAACTCATAGTAGGGGACTTTAATACCCCACTGACATCAATGGGTAGATATTCCAAACAAAATATCAACAAAGCAACAGCGACCTTAAATAACACCCTAGATTGGATAGATTTAATTGATATCTTCAGAGCATTTCACCCCCAAACAGCAGAATATACATTCTTTTTAAGTGCACATGGAACGTTTTTTAGGTTAGGACACAAAACAAGTCTTAATAAATTCAAGAAGGTTGAACTCATATCAAGCATCTTCTCTGATCATAATCATATGAAACTAGAAATCATTCACAAGAAAAAACCGGAAAACACACAAAGACATGGAGGCTAAATAACATGTTACCAAACAGTGAATGGGTTAACAGAGAGATCAAGGAAGAAACCAAAAGTTACCTGGAAACAAATGAATATGAATACACAACAACCCCAAATCTATGGGACACAGCTAAAGCAGTCCTGAGAGGGAAGTTCATAGCAGTGTAGGCCTACTTCAAGAAGCAACAAAAATCTTAAATAAACAATCTAACCCTACACCTACTAGAACTAGAAAGAGAATAACAAACAAAGCCAAGAGTAAGTAAAAGGAAGGAAATAATAAAGATTAGATTAGAAATAAATGACATAGAGACTAATGAAACAATATAAAAGATCAATGAAACCAAGAGCTAGCTCTTAGAAAAGATAAACAAGATTGATGACTCTTTAACCAGACTCATCAAGAAAAAAATGAGAGGATCTAAATACATAAAATCAGAAATGAAAGAGGTGAAGTAACTACTGACACCACAGAAATACAAATAATTGTAAGAAAATACTACAAACGAATTGCCAACGAATTGGGCAACCTGGGCGAAATGGATAAATTTCTAGAAACACAATTGTCCAAAACTGAATCTGGAAGAATCAGAAATTTTGAATAGAGCAATTACAACTAATGAAATTGAAGCAGTAATAAAAAAAACTTCCAATTAACAAAATTCCTGGACCGAATGGCTTCACAGGAGAATCTTACCAAACATTCAGAGAAGAGCTAACACCTATCCTCCTCAAGCTATTCCAAAAAATTCAAGAGAAGGGAAGAATTCCAAGCTCATTTTATGAGGCCTAATTCCAAAACCAGACAAAGACACTGCAAAGAAAGAAAATTATAGGCCAATATCCCTGATGAACATAGATGCTAAAATCCTCAACAAAATATTAGCAAACCGGATCTAGCAATACGTTAAAAAGGTCATATATTATGAGAAAGTGGGATTTATTCCAGAGATGCAAGGTTGTTACAGTATTTGCAAACCAATAAATGTGATTCATCATATAAACAAAATAAAGTATAAAAATTACATGATCACATCGATAGATGTAGAAAAAGCATTTGTTAAAATACAGCACCCATTAATGATAAAAACTCTCAGCAAAGTGGGACTAGAGGGATCATACCTCAACATGATCAAGGCCATATATGACAAATCCACAGCCAATATCAAACTTAATGGGCAAAAACTATAATCATTTCCCCTAAGATTGGGAAAAAGATAGGAATGTCTGCTCTCACTGCTTATTCAACATAGTACTGGAAGTACTAGCCACAGCCATGAGAAAAGAAGAAATAAAAGGCATCCAAATTGGAAAGGAGGAAGTGATACTGTCATTATTCACAGATGACATGATATTGTACATTAGAAAACCCTAAAGACTCCACCAAAAATCTACTAGATTTAATAAATGAATTCGGCAAAGTAGCAGGACACAAAATTGATATTCAGAAATCAGTGGCATTTTTATACACCAAGAATGAACTATCATAAAGAGAAATTAAGAAACTAGTCCCATTTACTATTGCAACAATAAAAAAATAAGGTAGCTAGGAATAATTTGATCCAGGAAGTAAAAGACCTGTACTCAGAAAATTATATATACTGAAGAAAGAAATTGAGGAAGATACAAATAAGTGGAAAGATAGACTCAAACTATCAGAGAAAGGTTATTTACAAAGTCACAGAGGTAGAAGAAGTGAATTGTAGAAGAAATGGATTCAGAAAACAAGTCACAATGGCAAAAGAATGACCCTTGGAGCTTAGAAAGAGAAAGGCAAGGGAAACACACTTGGAGGGATGGTGGTGGGTAAAGGCTCAGGCCGTGCGCCATAGAGAGATCTGCACTGGGTCCTCAGTCTTGAGGGTATTTATTTGGAGGTCTCAGGAGGATCCCAATAGAATATTCATAAGCTTTCTAAGTGTGTCCTTTCAGGGTCGTGGTCTCTACTGATTGGTCGGTGCTAGGGGTCTTTAGTCAGTGCATCCAGTCCTGATGTCAGCCATGGTGTTGCATGTCTCATTGTGCTGCTTTTCTGGGCTTGGAGCTGAAACACAAGTGAGGCTTAGATGTATCTGATGCATGTCAGAACCTCATTGTTCTGGGGGCTTAATGCTTAAGGCCTATTCTTCTGCTCCTTTGTTCATTCCTCCTCTAAGGGGGTCTAACCCACATAACTAGCAACACTCCAGGGGAGGAAAGGTCAAGGGAGGATCCAAACTGCATGACCAGTGATATGAAGAGTCAGGGTTAGACAGGCCAGTAAGCCAGGACAAGTGGAATAGGGAAACGGAGACAGATACATGAACAAACTGGCAGAGCAATTTACAGCAGATTCAGAAGGTCACCTCCGTAGAAATAACATCTAGGCCTCAGTTGTATTTTAGCTGAAGACCCAGAAAAGCAGCAAAACCAGGTGAGCGATACCAGGAACAGTTGCTGTGACTAATGACTCCCTGCCCTGACACTTACCTGATTAGAGGCTTTCAAAATGATCTTTGTATAATTGTAATATTTCACCTTGACATATGGAAGAAATAGTCTGTGTCTTAGGTGTTTATTATATACTTGGAAATGTTCTAAGAACATGCCTAAAGTTACTCTCTTCCATTTTGGCCCATTTATTGATTGGAGTACTTATTTTAATTCAACCTAGTATAGTAGATTTTAGTTTTGGCTCTTCCACAAACTAGTTTTGTGATCTGGGCAGGCAAGTCAGTTAACTGACAAGGACCTCAGCTTCCTCATCTGTTAAATAATAAATAATGTTTGTATAGTGCTTTACATTTTACTTGGCAGTTTTATTTACATTTTGATGGAATGGAAAGGTTCAAAACACAAGTTATTCATCTAGGCCCAGTGCTCTGCACTAGGTACGGATAACTCTAACAAGTGTGCTGTTGTTACATTGTTTATACACTAGCTGAGTTATGGTAATATGCATGTAAAAGGCTAAATTCCATTCTGTGAGTAGAATTCTTTAGGAGTAGAATAGGTGAAGCACTGGGCATGGAAGTTCAGAGAGAGCATCATGGGGAGAGAGTACCCTTTAGATTCTTGGTAGACGAAGTGTCATCTCTCATTAGAGTGCATGCTCCAGGATGGCAGGGTTTTGTCTTTGTTCACTGTTGTATCTCTGCTCCTAGGACAGTGTCTGGCATGTAGTATTCTTAGTAAATACTTGTTACGTGAATGAATGAGTGAACGAGTGAGTCAGAGAAGAGAGGGCAAAGGGCATCTTGAAAGAGGAAACAATGATCTAAATTTTTATCTCTAAAAGTCTAATGTCATACAGCCTCAAAGGTCACCTGATGGAGATTGTTCCAACATCTGGTTTAAATGGATTTACTTTTCTCATGCTTAATCAGTTGCTCAAAATTATTGCCACATTTTAGTTTGCTGTATCTATGTTGGGATTATGATGTTGTTACATAATTTTTTGTTTTTCTTGGAGTTTTTCTAATTTTTTTCATTTGAGAGAAGCAGCATATGCCATCTTTATTATTTTGCTAATAATCTCTTCTAGCTTCTTACTCATTTTGTTTCCTAGAATTTATGTGATTCTTCTTTGAGAGGACATTCTTTGGAGCTTCCTAATTTCTTGTTCTAATGTGGATTCATTGCTTTTTAGGTTTGCTGTACAGCTGCATCCTTGGCATTTCTTTTCACTGGACTCCTGGGTTAGTGCCACTATTTTCTTGTATATTTCCCTTTTCCTTGTTTTTCACCCTTGTTTTGTATTCTTCCTAAACTATCTTCTTCATTATACAAAAAGAAGAAGTCAACTATTTGAGTCCATATCTGAAAATGTCTTTATTTTGCTTTCACACTTGATTTGATAGTTAGCTTATGTAGACTTTTACAGTGAAGAAAGTTTCAGAGCTTTGAGAGTTTTCCTCCATTATCTTCCTCCCATCCAGTGTTGCTCATGTTATAACTAATGCCTGTCAGAGTCTTATTTGTTTGTAGGTTTCCTTCCCCATCTCTGGAACTCTTTAGACTTTTTCTTTTATCTTGATGTTTCTGATGTTGCAGAAGGAACAAGATATGCCTAGGTGTAGGCCTTTTTTTATTAATTATGCTCAGCACTCAGCACTAGCTCCTTTCAAATAAGCATTTGTGTTTTTCTTCAACTTTGGAAACATTTCTTTGATAATTTCCCTCTCTATTTTTCTTTAATGGCTGATGAATATCTTCAATTTTATTCCTTTTTATTTCTCCTAGATTTTCTTTCTTTTTTGGCCTTTTTGAGGGGTATGCGAGGGTGGTTTCTTTCTTTTTTTTTTTTCTGACTCTTAACCGAACTTTTAATTTCCGCAGTTACAGTTTAATTTATAAGAATTCTTTTGTTTTTTATTATTCCTTTCTCATAACATCTGGATGCAGAGACATGGATGCAAAAGCTGTTCTAATCACTGTAAGAATAATAAGGTTTTGACAAAGTTGTTTTCTGTTTCCTGAATCATCTCTATTTCCTCTGGGGTTATTGTTTCACTTGTTCTATTTCTCGTGGTCTTGCCCAAGGCAGGGCTGACCAGCTGGAAGGCTGACTTGCTCTCACTGGAAGCATTGGGACAATGCTTATGACTGGCAGGTATAATGTTAGGATGAATGGGCTGGGAGCTTGCTTTTAGGGGAAAGGGCCCACAGAGGCAGTTTATTCAGTTTCCCTCCTCCTAGCCATTTTTTCCCTCCTTGATTTTGGGATAAATGTCAGAATGCATGTAATCTGTGTGTACAGGGATGGGCGTAAGGGCAGAGTAGGGACGAGGAGCCAGTTCCTGGTCCATTTTCTTCTTTTCAGCCTCTTTGGAAAAAGCTAACCACCTTTACATCCCCCTTCTCACTCCTGCCCTGCCCACCCAATAGTTCTAACTTGGATTCCCTCTGGAGTTCACTTGGTAATCACTCCTGTTGTTGCAGACCCCTCTTTGTCTGCTCTTGGCAGTGACTCTCTCCATAAAAATGCTTCCAAATTTATTATACTCACTTGTGTTGATTCTTTTGTTACTAGTTTATTTTGTTTAAAAAATACTCTATCAGTTTCAGGGGGAGGAAAGAAATAATTAAGCAAATTAACTACAAATTCAGGTTGATTTTTGAACCTGAATCAATAATATTTCCTCCCCCCCCCTTGCCTTATGTATACTATATATACTTTCATTCTCTTAGGAGTGTAAATAAGTACAACTACTTTCAGGAGTAATTTGATAATCTCTTATAGAGTTGAATGTATGTGCCCCCATGGACCCATCCCGCAGTTCTCCTCTATCTGTACCTGAGAGAAATCCTAGCACAATTGTACAGTGACTCATATAAAAGGATGTTGTCACTACAGGAAAGTAGAAGCACATTTAAATGTTAATCAGCACTAGACCCTGAACTAGTGGGTTGCTATTGTTCTTTCAGTCTCCATAATTTTGTAGCTCTTTGGTGAATACCGACTCTGAGAGTAGTATTCTGGTTGAAACCTTTTAGGGTGCCTGTTACTCCAGTTGTACAGATGAGACTGACATGAAAGTACCAAATAAATTTTGTGTCTTAAAACTTATGTAAACTTTCATTTTGGTACCGAGGAGAAATTTTTAGTATCTACTTTTATCAGGATGAAATATATTTCTGTGATACTGGCTGGGAATGGGGTGAGGGAACACAAAATAATGGAGAGGAAATTCCAGACTCAAGACAGTAACTTCTAAGTTATATGCAGAGTGGGGCAAAGGTAGGTTTGCAGTTATTCGTGTGGAAAATAATACAATAGTTAATGAATAATAATATAAGAATGAACTCTATTTAATGTACTCACAACTGTAAACCTACTTTTGCTCCACCTTTTATATGTATTTTCCTGAAGGCTGGTGGTGGACTTGTTATTTCATAATGAAAATAATTGGGGAAGTCAAGTTAAAAAAATTTTTTTTTTAGTCCTCACTTGAGGACATATTTTTTATTGATTATTTTAGAGAGAGGAAGGGGAAGGGGGGGGGGAGAGAGAGAGAGAAACATTGATGTGAGAGAGAAACATTGATTGGTTGCCTCCTGTGCACACCCCTACTGGGGACCAAACCTGCAGCCTTTTGATGTATGGGAGGATGCTCCAACCAACTGAGCCACGCCAGCCAGGACAAGTCAAGTTTTATTTAGTCATCACTTCTTTATTTTTTATTTACTCCTTTATTTTTTTGTTAATCCTCATCTGAGGTGATTTTTCTATTGATTTTTTTTTTTTAGATAGAGTGGAAGGGAGGGAGGGAGGGAGAGAGACACACACACACACACACACACATCGATCGATTGCCTACTGCATGACCCTGACTGGGGCTGGGGATTGAACCTGCAACCCAGGTACGTGCCCTTGACCGGGAATTGAACCCGAGACCCTTCAGTCTGTGGGCCAATGCTCTAACCATTGAGCCAAACTGGCCAGGGTTAGTCATCACTTCTTTAGAATTGTAAATGACACAATTCTAAAGGCCATTTGGCTTGGTAAATTCTTACTGCTATTGATTCTTAACTCCAGTGACAGACATTTGGTAGATACTGTAAGAATACTCACTCATATAGTATTGGTATGTGTCAGGTACTGTTCTAACTAAACACATTACGTATATTCCTGCATCTAATCTTCAGATGAGGCTTGAACAACCATATGAGGTAGGAACTGTTATTGTCCCATTTTCCAGATGAGAAACTGAATCATAGACTGGTAAAGTAGATTCGAGGGAAAGAAAGGGCTGAAGTTATAGCTAATTGCTAAAGTTGAACTTGGCACAGACTCTGGAGCCACACTGTCTGGGTTTCAATCCTAGTTCTGTGACATACTAGCTGTGTGAACTTGGGCACGTTTTTAAACCTCTCTGTGACTCATTTTCTTCATCTGCTAAATGGGCTAAGAAAACTACCCCACTTCATTGAGTTGTTCGAAGTTTACATTTATGTAAAGAGCTAGGAACAGCACCTGGCACATAAAAAGCTCTATGTGTATTTGCTGTTGATATTGTCATCATCAGCCTATCATCCCACTTATGTAGATGGGAGTGTCTTTGCATTGTGAACATTATATATCAGATGTGTTTGAAAATAATACAGAGGACAATGGAATCAAGGATAGAATCCTAGCATTCACCATTAGCATTTTGAATTATCTTTGTTGATGAAAGGTAACACTGCATAAGCTAGAATTTACATTTATAGGTTCAGTGAGAGTTTCTTTGATAGAATCAGGCAGTGGTTATTCAAAATGTCCTAGGATATTTTATCTTAGTGCCTTAGAATTAATGCCCTGTACATAATAGCCTTTTTAGTAAATGCTTGATTTGTTGTATTTTAAAAATATGTGTTCTGCCTTGATCTTAATTAGGTACTACTTCAAACAGTTTTTTTTCTTTTTTGGTGAAGGCATACCGATTTTTTATTGATTTAAGATTTATTTGGAACTTCAAAGTTTGATATGATTTCATTGTTAATAATAGACGTTTTTGATATGTGTCTATTTCTGTTCCATAAAGTGCTTTTTGGGGTTTACATTTGTGTCTGTGATATTGGACTAATTCATGTTTGACTTTCCTAATCACTTTGTTGCATGTTCCCCCTTTGTGTAATAGATACTAGTTCATACAGGATTTACAACTCCATATATATTGAGTGCTTTTTTGTTGTCTTCTGATCTCTTTTTCAGGAATCTTTTCATGTGGGAAAGGATTTTAAAATGTCTGCCCACTGACCATTTTCACAGTAGAGTATCAATTCTCTTTCTCTTCAGATCAAGGGATTATAAGCAGCGTGTATATATGTATATTTACATATGGTGTAAGTAGTGAAAGCTTTCATTTTGAATCAGTAGTTGTGGGACTTTGTGATAGATTATTAATCTTTTTTTTTTTTTTTTTTTAAGCCAGACATCTGCAATCCAGATTTCATGAAAGACAACCTCTTTCTGCCCTTTTATATATAATAATGGTTAAAATATTCTAGTTATGTTTCCTAATGTATGTACTTTGTGTTGAGCAGATTTGTGTTTTTCTGGAAGAATCCCATAAATTTTTTATTATTTAAAACCTTGCCTATTTTATATTCTCAAGCCTCCTTTTTTTGGGTGGGATGAGATAGAATGGTGAGGGGTGGAAGGGAATTATTGAGTTGCTCTGCTGTTTTTCCCAGTGTTTTTCTCATGTCAAATACCTGAGAGCCCCATTAAATTCTTTTTCCCATGAAGAAGGAGTAAGCAGGGGAGAAATTTTGGTCATAAAGAAGTTGGAATCTGAGGCTTGATGGATGTTCAGATAAAGTCTTACATATAAGCTTATGTATTACTTTTGAGATTTAGGTATTTCAGATATTGCTACTTAACTCCTCAAGTTTCTCTAAACCATTAGTTTTTAGCAAGTGGTTTCAGACGGTCACTGTTGTGTGATTATATCATGTATGTCATAAAAACTAATGGAAACTGAAGCATTGGAGGATTTTTATAAAATGAGAAACCAAAATGCAATATTAATACAATTTGGAGTAAATATTTATTAGCTGGGGGAGGCAGTACTAGGAAAATGAAGGAAAAGGAGACTTTTAAGAAATGTCTGTGTGCTTCTTTTAAAAGGCGTTCCCTGCCCCTAGTTACTGTAGCCCTTTTGTTTGGGGCAGAAAACAGAAATAAGCTTCAGAGATCTCATGCTATTAAATATCTGCAATAACTACTAGTGTTTCTAGAGTTCTACAACCTCTTTTCCAGGAACTTTTCCACTTTTTGGTGTCAACAAGTTGATTGCATCAGTTTCTACCCTTGGTTATGTTACAGATAACCCAGCCTAAACTGGCTTAAGCCAAAAAGGGAATTGATTTGTTCATATACCAAAAGTCTTTGCAGGGCTAGTTTCATGTGTTCAGGGTGAAATGAACTGAATTCATCTCACCATTCTGATACCTACCTTTGTGTTGATTCCACTCTTGCTTCATGGGTACAGGATGGCTGCCAGCAGCTACCTGGGTTATACCTTTCAAGTTGAAATCCAGCAGTCTTGTACCTCACTGCTTCTGAATGGGTCATGTGCCTTTCTCTGAGCACATTGGTGTGGCCTTTGGAATGTGATGTGGTAATTGGCTTCGAAGTAGTGATTTCCTAAAAGGAAGTTGGAATATGTTAGCAGGAGAAAGGCAAATGGATGTTAAAGTGGCAAAATATAACAGATATTTCTATATGGTTACCAAACTCCAAATCATAACAAAACATATCAGGAATTAATCACATTTAAAAAATCTCTAAAATATCTCCTGAAATGAATGTTCAGTGTTAGAGGACATATCTAGTGACATTGGGAATCAGAACTGTTGGGCCCTTAATCCTTTCTTCTGTTACAGTAAGGGACAATAATAAGGTTGATGCTTCTTAAGGAACTTGTTTGTGTTTTGTAAGCAGTAAGAATTCCCCTGAAAAGTCTACTCATCAGGATTAAAGCCCCATGGTTCCCTTTAGACCAGGGTGGTCTGACCCTGCTATTAGTTCTGGTGTCCGTGGCCCCTTCTCTTACAAAGATTTTCTCAACTTAAGCAGGTACTATGTTCAGTGCTACACTAGAGTCTTAGGAGAATAATTCCTTTTGTGTGGAAAGTAATTCTTGCTCCTTATTTAGTGTCTCCCATAGAGTGAGATTGGCTTCTATGTATATTTCACACATGCCTCTTAAAGTTCCAAGCCATAGCATTAACATGACCATGCACCGTAGGATTAGGCTGTTCTGATTTTTCATAGCAATCACATGCCATGTCTTAATCTCTGATTAAATACATCATACACATCATGCTCCACCACATCTTTTTAAAATCTTTTGATTGGATTATAAATACTTTTCTTTATGATTTTTTTTCACATTACAACACAGTCCTTCCAATAGCCTTTCTCTTCTTCTACCTTAACTAAGTAAATTAAGCTTACTAAGGTATTTCTTTGGCTCCCTTTATTGGTAAGCTGCCCAGTCTTCACCTTAGTTGCTATTCTTCTTGGCATTTCTCCCAGTTCTCTTTCGTCAGTCAGGCCCACTTTCATGCACTTTATTTTTATATTGTACATTCTTCTCCTGGCAGACTGCCTGTCATGGCCTGAACCTTAGCACACCATCCAGTGGTTGTGTGGAGCCATGTGGCTTAGTGGAAAGACTCCTGATGTGGAACCAGAAGAGCAAGCGTCAGTTGCTGGGTTTTGACTTATTAGCTCTGTGACCCTGGGTACATTGTGCAACTCCTCTGCATTTCAGATACCTAAT
The DNA here is from genome assembly GCA_030848825.1 of Tadarida brasiliensis. Classification (NCBI taxonomy): domain Eukaryota; kingdom Metazoa; phylum Chordata; class Mammalia; order Chiroptera; family Molossidae; genus Tadarida; species Tadarida brasiliensis. The sequence continues at coordinate 39,588,448 of CM061272.1, read as the reverse complement.
CCCAAATGGAGCTGGTATCATATTACTTTCCTTACCCACCTCAGTGTTTCCTTGTGACGGACAAAGATGAGTGTTAGAGCAGTTTATAATACGAAGAGTTCTGTACAAATGTAAATTACTGCTTTATTACTATCAAGGCAAAAACTTTAAAAAACAGTTTTTAGTTTTTAATTACTAGTAATCTATGAATTTCATGATATTTGTTAAAATAGTGGATCTTTTCTAATATAGTATTAGGAAAACATATTAAAAAATCAGTGTGTTTTATCCAGTAAAGTCCTGTTTAATCTTAGGAAATCAGAAATATGTGTAAGTCAATTTTCTAGATAATGGAAATTTAGCTAAGGGTTGTGGCAAATCTCTAATTTTAACAATTTTAGATGGAAGTCTTTGAAAATTGTTTCACACAATTTGTATACATTTAACCAGAATGTACCACCCCTTTCCCCCTTTAATTATATAAATTAAGGAAAAAATAAAAGTAATAAGAGCACATTGTAAAAATTCCCAATGGTACAGAAAAGGAACTTAGTGTCTCCTCACTCATTTCTAAATTTTCCTTCCTTGGGGTAATGTCAGTTAACAGTTTCTTGTGGCTTCTTTCAGCACATAGGTATACATATCTTGTTTTATACAAGGGATTCATGCAATATGAGATGTTCTATACCTTGCCTTTTTAAAAAAACTTCTGATATATGTTAGCTGTGTTCTCGTTCAGCACATATAGGTCTGTGTGTAACAGATTTTTTTTTTTCAGTGCCTTGGATACAGTGAATTCCAACTTTTCAGTTTTTGTTTTTATAATCAATGCAGAAAATTTTTGTATGTATGTATTGGCATATTTGTGTTGTTATGGCCATAGGATACATTGTGAGAAATGGAATTACTGGGTTCGAGGGCATGTTCATTTTTAATAATAATTTATTTTTGGTTGACAGGGCACTACCTAAGCCATATGTGTTTTTTATTTTTTATTTTTATTTTTTTTTAAGTGTTGGGGCAATTTCAGTTTGAACTATGAAAGAAGTGTGCATTTTGCCTTTGGTGCCTTTCTGCTTCACTACATCCTCTGATTCCTTCCTCTTCTCTAATTTTGTCTAATTTTGCTTAAGATGTTTATTATTAATTCCACCACAGAAATCTGCATTGGGATTTTGGGCATAGTTACATACCTGTTAGCTGCTACTGCAACTAGTTGCTGCAGCTACTACTACTATAAATGATTTCGTTATTATATCCTCTGTACGAGCCTTCCTACTTCTAGTCTCTGGCTGAGAGTCTGCTGTCAGTGTTTCCTCTAAAAGCTCAGATATGATCATATCATCTTTCTACTTAAGAATTGGTAGGCATATAAAGCATAGTTTGGCCCTAATCTACCTTCATATTTTGCACTGTTTTCCCATACACATTACATTCAAACACAAAGAGCCATTCACTAGTACTGGACTTTATACATTTTTTTTAATGCTCATTACCGTTACACATTCCTAGTATTTTCTTTCCTCTTTGGTCACCTCACAAACTTTGTTCATTCTTCAAAAATCAGCTCTAAAGTCACCTCCTCTGTGAAGGCTTCCTAGAGTGGGGAGAATTGTGTGGTGAGATCATCAAGGCTGGTAAGAAGTGCACCATTCAAGGCCTTGAGGTTTAAATTAGATGGTTTGAATTTTATTTTAAGTATATTGTGTGTATAATCAACTTTAGGAACTGTTGCGCTGGAGTGCTCCTATAGCTAATCCTGTTGTTAGCTTAGTATTGTAATTTTTTGTTCCTGTGTCCATTCCTTCCCACTAAATTCTGAGCACTATGAAGGCAAGGGCAGTGTACAAGTGCTCACTAAATTCTTGTTAGTGCCTACCTCCTACAGTTGTGTTTGGGTATTAAATGAAATGATACTTGTAATGTGGCTGGCATAGTAAAAACTCAATACACGTAAACTGTTGTTGATGTTATCATTAACATCACTGAGAGGTAAATCCTGTCTCGGAGATATATAGGGTTATTTCTCTTCTCTTCTCTCCTCTCCTCTTCTCTTCTCTTCTCTTCTCTTCTCTTCTCTTCTCTTCTCTTCTCTTCTCTTCTCTTCTCTTCTCTTCTCTTCTCTTCTCTTCCTTTCTTGTTAATCCGTGAGGATATTTTTCCATTGATTTTTAGAGAAAGTGGAATGGAGGAAGGGTGAGAGGGGGAGAGAAACATCAGTGTGAGAGAGACACATTGATTGGTTGCCTTCTGCATGCAGTTTGACAGAGGCCAGGGATCGAACCTGCAACGCAGGTATGTGCCCTTGACCTGGAATAGAACCTGAGACCCTTTGGTGTGCGAAACAACGCTCTATCCTCTGAGCCACACCGACCAGGGCAGGGTGATTTCTTGAAAGAGGCAAGATCTAATTCAGGCCTTAAAAGACTGTGTAAGGCCTGGCTGGTGTGGCTCAGTGTTTGAGCCATCGACCCTTGCACCCAGAGATTGCTGGTTCAATTCCCAGTCAGGGCACATGCCCAGGTTGTGGGCCATATCCCCAGTGGGGGGCATGCAGGAGGTGGCCAACTTATGTTCTCTCTCATCGATGTTTCAATCTCTCTCTCCCTCTCCCTTCATCTCTCTCTAAAATGAATAAAGGAAAAAAAATTTAAAAAAGAAAGACTGTGTAAGGATTATATCAGTGAATTTCAATCAAATGGTTTTCAAGACTTTGTGAAAAGTCACTGTGAAAGTTGAAACTTAAATTTTTATAATGAAATATCTATAGTTATCTGTCTGTCTATGACACTTGAAAGGGGGAACTATGTTTCAATTTTTTTGTTTCCTTAATATATAATAGGTACTAAATGTAGAATTAATGCATTACTTTCTATGCAAAAATAATTATGTCAAAAGCTAAGTTTAGCTAAGATTGTCAAAGATTCATTTTTAGAAAGTAAAAATTTTAAATTTTGTATGAATTTACAAAACCTCAATTTGTTTTTACCAACATAAAAACATTAGGGCAGTATGTGTATTTTAAAACAGCTAGTGCATATGCCCTTGAGACAAGTTGGTGGGTGCATTTTTATCAAAACCATATATACAGGGACATATTAAATGTATCATATTATTATACTAATCATATGACTCTAGAAACAAAAGTAACCAGAGGACTAAAGCCTATCAAAACCATCTTTTTGTTTTTGTACAATGAGATTCTTTTTAAATTTGCCAGTGAATTCATACCAGTATTGAAACCAGATGTAGACTTCCGTCTTTTAATATATTAGCTCAGCTATAAAAGTCTCATTTTCATCCCTGATTACTGAGTGTTTCATTCATGGTTTATTATCTCTTTCCCACCCTCTTTTATTTATTTATTTGCTTATTTTGTTAAGACTATAAAATGTGATACAAATGTTTTCAAAATGACATTACCCTTATTTGCATAGTGACAGAAACAAAATGAAACCTGTAATGTATTGAAGATAACCTAATTAAATCCACAAATGAAGTACTTTGTTGGTAAAATTTTTCATTGGGAAGAATTCTTGACAGATATCATTAAAAGAAGTATTAGCTGTGGTTTGAGAATGGATCTAGGAGTTTTTCATCTTAGAACTGAAATCTTAAGTTACCTCCTCCTGTATAAAACACCCTCTTTCCTGTGGATGATTTATTTTTTTTTCTAAATGTTTTCAGTGTAAACTTGACCATTTTGAAATAGTTGGATATGGTTCTATCTGGAGTAATGAAAAGTCTTAATTATAGAAATGAAAAAGAGTCCGGCTGGTGTGGCTCAGTGGTTGAGCGTTGACCCATGCACCAAGAGGTCGCTGGTTCGATTTCCGGTCAGGACACATGCCCAGGTTGTGGGCCTGATCCCCGGTGGGGGGCATGCTGGAGGCGGCCAATCGATATTCCCTCTCATGGATGTTTCTATCTCTCTCTCCCTCTCACTTCCTCTTTCTGTAAAATCAATAAAGGAAAAAAAGAAATGAAAAAGATACTGCTTTAAATTTTTTATACTATTGGGTCTAAGTAATTCTTTCTATTGTGAAATAGAAATCAAGCCACTTTTGGTAACTGGCTGTTTATATGTCAGTGAATTTTTAAAAACATTTAAAGGTTGTTTGAAAAACAAAACTCTATGTAGGAAAATGACTGTCAACTAACTACACAAATAAACTTAGCTCCTCCCCTCCCTCCTTTCCTTTCTTTAAAACAAAAAAGTCAGTATGTGTCTAAAAGATATGAAAGAAACATCTTAATCAAGGCCTACTGTGTCCTATCCAATACAAGTTCCTATCTCTTTCCTTTTTCATTCTTCTCCACTGGTGACACAAAATACAGGGTGGCTTAGATGTTGATACAGATATTGCTCTTATCCAAAGTTCATTTGATACCATTGATATTTCAGAGAGACCAGGTAAATACTTATTTCTTCAAATTTGATAAGATTTACTTTTATTTTGGCACTTACAAGGCTGAAATATTTTACAATTTATTTTATTTTATTTTTTTAAAATCCTCACCCGAGGATACTTTTCCATTGATCTTCAGACAGAATGGGAAGGAGGGAGGGAAAGAGAGAGATAGAGAGAGAAACACTTTGATTGGTTGCCTCCCACACGACCCTGACCAGGGCTAGGACCAAACTGCAACCGAGGTACGTGCCTTTGACCGGAATTGAGCCCGAAACTCTTTCATCCGCGGGCAGATGCTCTAACCACTGAGCAAGACCAGTCAGGGCTATCTAGAGCTTTTTGAAAAACAATTCTGCATTCTTAGATCATTTTTACACATGGTTTATGCTCTTCCTGTCTGCCACACATGTGCTGTTAATACTTAGCAACATTGTTACCCATATGGGGTAATTTTATAATTGATACCTCATTGTTTTAATTTGCTTTTCTTTGATAATTAGTGCAGCTTAATATTTTCCACGTATGTTACCCAGCTCTATTTTTAGTTTTGTGAATTGTGTATTCATTTTTTGCATGTTTATTTATTGGGGTTTGGTTATTTTTCTGTACACTAAATATTTTACTATATTTGCTCTGAATATTTTTCTAAGTTTTCTAAGCTTATAGTTTTTATGTACACAAAAGTAATAAATCTTCATAATTCTTTGCTTTAAAAAAAAAGTTGTTTTTTTTTTTTAATTGATATTTTTATTGATATTTTTAGAGAGAAAGAAAGGGAGAGAGAGCTGGAAACATCGATGTGAGAGAGAAACATCGATCAGTTGCCTCCTGCACTCCCCGTACTGGGGATCGAGCCTGCAACCTGGGCATGTGCCCTGACTGGGATTCAAACAAGGACTATGGGACGATGCTCAATCCACTGAGCCCCACTGGCTGGGCTCTTTGTCTGCTTTATAAATTATAAACTATTCTTCCTGCCTACTGATCTAATACTTTGATTGTCTTCTATTTTTATTTAAATATTTTAAAAATGTCTAAATCATTGATCTATATGTTTGTTTTAGTGGCATTAAACATCTGTTTTCAATAAAATACTCAGAAAACTACCTATAATGTCCTTAGTTAAGGTGACTTTTCAGGACAGTTGAGCCTGCTTACTTCCAGAGTTCATTAACAGGTATACTTGTTTTGGTTGACTGGCACACAATTTAAAATAATTTAAATTTGAATGCTGAGGTGAAGTGGGTACCCTGGCTGGTACTGTCCTCCTGCTTGTTTATGGCTGGTATCCATTTTCACTGTTGTTAACCCGTGGTAGCTGTTCTGATTGATTGATATTATGGTTGGCGACTTCTCATTAGACATTGCCTTTACTGATTGTCAAATATTTTGAATACCACCCTTGGAGCAAGCCTTGTAACTCTCTATTTTCTTATATTGAGACCAATTCATACATTTATGTTTGTGACATGTGGCAGATAGAAGTGTAGATTGTAGAGCCAGAAAACGTGGGCTTTGCCACTTAACAGTTGTATGACATATGATAGACCACTTAATTTCTTTGAATTATTTTCTCATCTATAAAAAGGGATCATGTGTTTCTGTTTACTTAATTGAGTTGTTGTGAGAATCTCATAAATTACCCTTTATAATTGTAAAGTAATATAAAAATTTAAGACATTATACCTCTATGTTGTAGAAAATACTTCTTCATTTGATTATTGTTGTTTAAATGATTTTATTGAGGTATAGAAACCTTTCATTTCATAATTGAAGTTAAAAGGCTTAAAGTGCAGATACCACATTTGAGCATTAATGTTCAAATGGATTGTTAAAATAATAATACTGTAGCACAAATAATTTTAAATTGAGACATATCCATGTATTGATATGAATGACTGGATAGTGCATCATTTTTTGATGAGGGAAGTGACCCCCTTAAGTATGGGGAGGGGTTTATTATAAAGAGGGAAGAACATAAAGATAGAGGGACTTTATAAACTTTATATATGTGCTTTAGATATGCCCCCTCCACCTTTAATAATTCAGGGCCAAATACAGGCTCTTCCCTGGGATACTTTTATAAGTTTCATAAGGACTGGGATTGTCACTTCCTCACCACTGTATACTCAGCACCTTCAGCAGAATCTGTATGAGAGAGCTAGTGAGGTACAGGTATTTGTTGAAAGAATTAAAAAAATGAATGTCTACATTAATGTGAATTTATTTAGTTGTTAAGTAAAGACTATGAGGATCTTTTAAAAATATATTATAGAATCATGGACTTGGACTGAATCTTTGAAATCATCTAGCAAAGCCAGAGAGTTCATAAGTCAGTATAGTATCTCCTGTAAATCTTCCTTTGGTCTTGCTGTGGGTTTGTCGAGTGGCACATGCTTTACAGCATTGGAATCAGATAGATCCTGAGAACCTGAAATATAGTGAGTCTATTTAATTCTGAGATTTCTGTAGTATAAACTCTGAAATATAGGGTACAAGAACAGAGATAACAAGTTAAAGAGTTAATGAAGGATTAGAGACTTATTGGTTGGAAATAGTGGGATATTAAAAAGATAAAATTTGAAGTTTAGGTAACTGAAAAGGTCAGCATTGAAGTAATTAAACATGACACAATTTTATGGACTGGTGCTGCTGTTGTAATGCCCCCAAGCTCTTTAATCTTTACACCAGGATTGGGGAATGGGGAGAGGAGAGAAAACCAAGGCATATATGACAATATCACCACCTTGCACACCTTCTACAGTGGTGCAGTGCCGTGGCCCTGAACAATACTTCTCCCTCCCCTTCCACTTCCTTGGTTGCAAACCATTGATTTAGAAAGAGTGGCAACATCAGATGTGGTATCTTCTTTCTTTTCATAACTACAAGCCTGTATCCATTCATTCATTATTTAATGAGTGCTAACTGTATGCCAGGCATGGTCCCAAGCAGTGCAGATACATTAGTGAACAAAGATCCCTGCTCTTGTAGACCCTTTTCTTAACACAGTGCTGTCTAATAGAAACATAAAATGAGCAGAAACATAAAACGTAATAAATATAATTATATATTATAAACATAAAATATAATTTTAACTTTCCTGGTAAACGCATTTAAAAACAAATTCTTTTAAGTGTTTTATTACTTTTAATTATTTATTACTTTTAATAACAGTGTTTTATTACTTTTAATTACTTATGCTAAACATTAACAAATTTTAAAATATATAAATATTATTGAAAAGTGTAATCAATATACAAAATGAGATATCTTACATTCTGTTTTTGTACTAAGCCTTGAACTTCAGTATATATTTTATATTTCTAGCATATCTGGATTTGGACTAGTCATGTTTCAAATGCTTGGGAGCTACTGTATTGGATGATACAGCTTTAGAACATAGTGCTTGCTTTCTATGCATCATCAAGTCAGACCATCTGGTACAAGGTACAGAATAAATTCCTGAAAGTATTAGCATTTTCAAATAATGTAAACTCTCACCTATGGCTTTTTGTAAAGCCTTATATGATCTGGCCCCTGCCTGTCTCTCTGATTGCATCTAGAACTAGCATCCTCCTGACTCACTAAACTTCAGCCTTTCTTGGATGCAAATGTGGTAGGCTTTTTCTTGAATCATGGTGTTTTTATTTTTTGTTTCCTTTTGCGAGGTATGTTATGTTTCCAGATAGTTGGTCATATGGTTGGCTTCCTCATGTCATTTAGACTTCAGCCAAAATGTCTCGGGCTTTTTTGGATTTCTACTCTAAAGAGTCTTTCTCAGTCATTTCCTATCAATAGTTATTTATTTTATTGTACTCATGACAGTTGTCACTGATACTGAAAAAATTTTAAATTTTTTTTATTAATTTATCCAATTGCAGTCGATATATAATATTATATTAATTGCAGGTATACAACCCAGTGATTAGACATTTATGTACCTTATGAATTGATCACCCCAATGAGTCTAGTCCCCATCTGACACCATACATAGTTGTTACAATATTATTGACTATATTCCCTATGCTATACTTTATATCCCTGTGACTATTCTGTAACTACCAATTTGTGTTCGTTAATCTCTTCAATTTTTTCATCCAGCCCCCAAAGCCCCTCCCCTCTGGCACCCATAAAAATGTTCTCTGTATCTATGAGTCTGTTTCTGTTTTTTTTTGTTAGTTTATTTTGTTCTTTAGATTTCACATATAAGTGAAATCATACGGTATTTGTCTTTCTCTGTCCAACTTATTTCACTCAGCACAATACCCTCTGTGACATAGAGTCTGTGTCTATCCATGCTGTTGCAAATGGTAAGATTTCATTCATTTTTATGGCTGAATAATATACTGTATGTATATATTGTAATTTGTTTATTCATTCATCCATTGATGGAAATTTTAGTTTTTTCAACCTTTTGGTCATTGTGAATAGTACTGTTAATGAACGTTTATGTTTGAGTACCAGTTTTCAGCTCTTTTGAGTATATAACTAGGAATGGAATTGCTGGGTCATATGATAATTCTATGTTTAACTTTTTAGAAAATGTTTTGAGGAACTAAATATTGTTTTCCACAGTGCTGTACCACGTTGCATTCCCACCAGCAATGTATGTGAGTTCTAATTTCTTCACATCCTTGCTAACATAGTTGTTTTCTATTTTTTTTTTATTATAGCCATCCTCGTGGGCGTGAAGTGGTACCTTGTTGTAGCTTTGATTTGCATTTCTTAATTGCAAATGATGATGATGTTTAACATCTATCTTTTCATGTATGGCCATTAATATATTTTTGGAGAAATGTCTTTCAAGTCCTTTGCCTATGTTTACATTTGATTGTTTGTCTTTTTGTTGTTAAGTTAGAAGAGTTCTTTATATATTCTAGATTCTAGACCCTTATCAGATATAAGATTTGCAAATATTTCCTCTCATTCTGTAGGTTGTCATTTCACTTTTTTAAATTTTATTTTGCTGATTCAGACAAGTGTATTGAGAATTTGACAGACACATATGCAACTTTATCATGACAAGAGTCATGAGGATGGGGAAAAATCCAAAAGTAATACATGTTTGATGTCAAGTTTCTGAAAATGTCCCAACACATGTCATCCAGGGCAGGCAGCTGGAGGTGGCCTGTGGTTTTCATTTTCTTCCCCCAGGATTCTGGGGAGAGGTCTGAAACGCTGCGACTAGGAGGTTGATGAGCAAATGAGGACTGAAGCAGTGAGGAGGTGCATCTGTCAGCCTTGGGATGCCAGGCAATCAGTAGAGAGCATAAGGCCAGTATCTCCTGTAGCTGAGGTCCCTACCACACCCACTGTAACTATAGCCCCAGCCATAGCCCATAGGGGAGTAGGTGCTGCCATGGTAGCCACAGCCCATGCTGTACCCCAGGAGGTAGCCATAGTTGCCCCAGTAGCAGACTGGGAAGAGGGCCCCATGGAGTTGCTGCAGTAAAAGGTGTTGGAGTGGAGGGTTCGGGGAGCAGGAGAATGGCTTTCCTCAGTGTGATGATCTCATTTCACCTTCTTAGTAGTGATCTTTAACGCACAAAGTTTTTAATTTTGATGAAGTCCAATTTATTAATTTTTATACTTGTTTCTTGTACTTTTGATGTCATAATTCATAATCCATTGCCAAACCCAATTTATCCTTATGTTTTATTCAATAATTTTATGGTTTTAACTCATACTTAAGTTGTTGATTCATTTTGAGTAAATTTTTATATGTGGTGTAAGATGGGTCCAACTTCATTTTTTTTTGCATGTTAAATTCCAGTTGTCCCCCAAATTGTTTCATTAAGACATGAGCCACTGTGGAGTTAGTGGCTTCTTCCAGTAATTTTCACATTCTACATAGTCTTTACATTTTTATCTTTTTAATTTCTACAATATCTATTATCCCATTGTTGGGCATTTGAATTTTTTCTTTTTCTTTCCTCATATAGAGCCGTGTCCTCTATCTTTGTATAAATTGATATTTTTTTCCCTCTTTCCTCAACTTATTTTTTTGGGTTATAATTGGTGGTTGTGTTAGAGTGAGAAGTAGGTTTTAATATTCTGAGATTTTGATATCACTTGGATGTTTTACAAACTAAGAGGATATTTTCAATAAAAATAGCTTTAATATAGAGTTGCACTTGAACAAGGTTTGTCAAGAGAGGCAGTATAGCAAAGTGGTTAAAAGCATAGATTATGGCACTAGCTGGTGTGGCTCAGTTGTTAGAGTGTTGACCTGCAGACTGAAGGGTCTTGGGTGTGATTCCCTATCAAGGTTTCGTAACTGGATTGCAGGTTCGATCCCTGGCCCCGGTCAGAGTGCGTGCAGGAGGCAACCAATTGATGTATCTCTCTCACATCGATGTTCCTCCCCAACCTCTAAAAAAAATCAGTGGAAAAAAAAATCCTCAGGTGAGGATTAACAACAACAACAAGCATAGATTATCATCATACAGGAGTCACATCTTGGTTCACACTTGCATGTGAAAAGAAGGAAGTTACTGAACCTCTACAACAACTTCCTTTGTTTGTGTTTCCATTTTCCTTGTTTGTCTCTGATGTTTTCATTTTTCAGTTCTCATGATTAGGGTCAGAATCCACAGCATTGGCTGGCTAGAAGCAGGAGTAGTGTTATTGGTGCTTCATGAAGGAGTCCTTGGCAGTCCACCCTTTCGCCTTTCCTCTGCTTTATGTAAAACTGTTGGTTTTTATTTTCATCAAGAATGGTGGTGTCCTGGCAGGTGTGGCTCAGTTGGTTGTGTGTCCTCCTATGCACCAAAAGATTGCTGGTTCGATTCCCAGTCAGGGCACATGTCTTTCCTCTCTCTCTAAAAATCAATAGTAATAATAATAATAACACCTTATTAAAAAATAAAAAAGAATGAGAAGCATCGTGTGTGAATTTGCTTTCTCAGGACAGATAGCTGTGATATTGCTACCTCACTGTTAGAAGATGTGGAAAAAACTGATTTCTTAGGGTACTGTTGATTCTTGGGATATGTTATCTGCTTTAGGAATGACATTTATAATTTTAAAGAAAGGAGACATTAATGATGAGATTTTATTTCATTAGTAAAGTGTGTAATAAGAGTGACAAAGAATATGTTTGGGGGAAATGTGGTTCTCAGTTTTTTGCCTTTTAGCCTTTCCTAGAGGTTTGATGGTCATCAGAAAGAAGTGCTTATTACCATGCTGTCTTGTAAGAGTTTATCTAACATGATATTTTAATCAAGTTTTTAAAATGTTTCTTTCTAGTTAACAGAAGATGAAATCGCAACTATTCTTAAATCTACTTTGAAAGGACTAGAATATTTACACTTTATGAGAAAAATACACAGAGATATAAAAGCTGGAAATATTCTTCTCAATACAGAAGGACATGCAAAATTGGCTGATTTTGGTGTGGCTGGCCAGTTAACAGTAAGTATAATAATTTTGGAAATACTTTTGGCTTATATGTCCAGGTTTGATTGTGACTAAATTTTAATAACTTTTGGGGGAATGGAAAGAAATGTATAGCTTCATTGTTCTTGGGTAGAAGGAGCCATAATTTGAATATTATTTATTACTTTTATTTACAACTTAAGAGACATTGAGTAAATATGAAAATATATGTAGTCATTGAAATGCTTAAATATTTGAAAAGGAAAGCTACATTGGTTCATGTGTGTAGCTTTCATTGTTATAGTACTGTCTTTAATTACAGTAGTGGATATAAGTTACTTGTAGACTCTTGGTTATTTTAGAATTCAAAATTCCTAAATATGTCATGTCATAACTAGTTGAAATTTTAGGAAAATAGTCTACTTGATCTGTAATCTGTAGTATTTGAGGGTTTCACATGTATAGTTTTAATGTGCTGGCAAACAGATTCCTCAGTGCTTTTGTACTAGTATTTATGTCAGTGCAATGCTTTTGCAGGACACAATGGCAAAACGCAATACTGTGATAGGAACTCCATTTTGGATGGCTCCTGAGGTAATTCAAGAGATAGGCTACAACTGTGTGGCCGACATCTGGTCCCTTGGCATTACCTCTATAGAGATGGCTGAAGGAAAACCTCCTTATGCTGATATTCATCCAATGAGGGTAAGAACATGATGGTTTTCTAAAAATGTCAGTGTTATAAGTGTTGGCAGTGTTGTAATGTCAGTGTAAATAAATAGAAGGTAAATTAAGTAAGTTCATTTGAATTTAGGTTCTGTGCAAAAACGGTAAAATTATCTGTCAAAGATTAGTGACTTAACTCACCCTTCCCCAAATCCTTAATTGTGAAAAAGGAAGTGAAGGCTATACATTTCCCTCTACAATCACTGTTCTCTTCCCCAAAAGACATACCTGTAAAAATTCCCTTTGCTTTTCAATAGAAGAAAGGGTTGGTAAGTTCACTACATTCTTCAATTCATTGTTTTCTCTTTGTGGCAGTGTAGGCATCGGAAGAAATCAGTTCTTTCTTTCTTTTTTTTCCAAATCCTCACCTGAGGATATTTTCCCATTTATCTTCAGATAGAGTATGAGGGAGAAAGAAAGAGAGAGAGAGAGAAACATCGATGTGAGAGGGACACATCGACTGGTTGCCTCCCGCACAACTCCAGCCAGGGCCGGGACCAAACAGCAATCAAGGTATGTTCCGTTGGCCGGAATAGAACCCGCGAGCTGACCAACCGCTGAGCCGAACCAGCCAGGGCAATTCTTTCTTTTCTACTCACCCTACAAATTCTGCCTTTCTTTGTTTTTGTTTGTGTTTGTTTTTTCAATCCTCACTCAAGAATATGTTTATTGATTTTAGAGAGAGAGGAAGGGAGACAGAGAGAGAACTATTGCCTCCTGTACATGCCTAAGCAGGATCGAACCTGCAACCTTTTGGTGTATGGGACAATGCTCCAATCAACTGAGCCACGTGGCCTGGGGCTGCCTGTCTGTGTTTTTGTTTCTCCCCTTTTTCTTCCCTTGTCTGAGGCTAACATGTAAAACATCCTGATTTCTAATATTGCTATGTACTTGTAAGCAAATTAATAATATTTTTTTAGTTAGTGCTTGGTGAGAAAATGTACTATCTTTTTATTGAAGATTATTATATGCTATGAACTCCTTTTCTGGGATAATTTTTGAATTTAGAGTATATATTTTGTATATTCAAGTCTAATTGCCTGTGCTTTAGGGTTTGTGATGATACAGTTTTTACATTTATTGGTATGTGAATCTCAATTCATTATAGATAAGTGTATTTATCTTTGTAAACTTATTGCCCTCTAGTGGCTGTAGTTACCTCAAGAAGAAAGGATATAGGAATAAAGGGCAAAGAGAAAGAGAGGGAGAGAGAGAGTGGAGAGTGTGTGTGTGTGTGTGTGTGTGTGTGTGTGTGTGTGTGTGTGTGTAAAGCAGAGAAGATGGTGTGGTGTCCGAGTGACTGGAGAAACGCGTGAAGTAAATAGTTGGGACGAAAAATAATGCAGTATTTTAGAATATCTGGAGAAGAATAAATTGCAATTATTTCAGATGTTACAATGTTGTTATGGATTGAATTTCAATAATAAAGGTTACAGTGCACTATACCTAAAATATTAAAAAATCTGCTTGCCACTTTAAAGAGAATTCTTTGAGTAATAGAGTGGTATAGAATATGTATCATCTTTCTTGTACATGTGAATTCCTTTGCTAAAGTGAAAAAATAAAAATGACATGAATTACTTGTTTAAAATAACTTGAAAAATATGTCCAAGGTCACCATAAAATCAGTAACACAGATTCTTATTTCTTATCTGATTATCTTATCGTTAGTTATCTTTGATACTTTTAGTTAGAATGTTTTTAGGGTGATCCTCAAACTAGGTGTATTTGAGTTAGACTTATTGAGGTAAACTAAATTACCCAAGGCAGTCTAGCTAAGTACCAGAGCTGGGACTTATTCCAGGACTTAGATTATTACTGTCTGCTTCCTCCTTGTGTAAATCTTATTTTTCCATTCAAATAGTCTATTTAGCAGATAACAAAGAATTGTAATATATGGCCTCTACCTTTCAAATATCACTTGACAGTTTGAATTAACACGTATGAAATAGTATGAATGTACTTGAAGATATTATATCTCTTTAAATTCTATCTATCTAATTTGTCAATCAATCAGACTTTCTAGGATGCCTTCCTCACTTTTTCTATCAATTTAAATTCTACCCATTTTTCAAGTCCCATCTCAGTTTTTATGTCTAGGTAGAGCATTCTACCTGAGTTGATTTCTCTTTTCCCCTCATAATTTGCGTATAGGCAACTCTTGACTCTACAGTTCTTCGGATAGTTTATCAAGTGTTGCCTTATGCATTTCCAAATACCATATGGTTTTAAGTTGCTATTTAAATTGTTATCATTATTTAACTTATCTCATGTTTGTGAATTACCCCACAAATTAGAGTATGAATTAGAAGTGTTGGGAAACTTTCAAGATCATGTGGCAAATACAAGTTTTCCAATATTTGAATCTTCACTTGACAGCTCAAATTTTATCACTGTCAGCAAATACTACAGTTTTCCTTGAAATGATAGATTTACTTGCTTCATTTTTGAGAAAATTGCTTGTCAAATACCCAAGACTAAATAATCATGGTTTTTCTGTCTGTTATTCTTTCAAGTAAAGTTGATGTTCCTTGAAAAAAGAGTTGCCGCTTGTTTCACTTGCAGTTCAGTCACACAAGTGCTTTTCCTTGAGATAATCATTGTTCTTCTGTAAGGGGGGCATGCGCTTCATGTGTAGTTCCCATTTTGCAACAAAGAATATTTAAAAAAGTCAATAAATTTAATAATATTACTGCTTCATCAAGGTTTGAATAGTTTGGTGGGGATGAGGTGGGAAGATAAAAGGAAGAGCTGTCTAAGAGAGAAACATAATTATTGATGTCCCAGCTACAGATGGGAAGTGAGAAGTTGTAGTGTTATCAATATCAGTTTGTGGGCATTCCTCCAGGAATGCTCAGCAGTAGAATGTGGTGCATTATGGCCTTGATCCCAGGTTTGGGTTTTAATGAATGAGTGTCTTGGAAGGATGGGGCTACAGTGCATTTAGGTCAGGTGTTAGTAATGGGGTACAGCCTGGAAGGAGAGTAGAGAGTATAAGGAAATGCAGGGATCAAGGAGCGAGACAGTGTTCTCTACTCTTGCTGCATAGCATTCCTCTGGGGAGCTTTGAAAAATTTCTGGTGCCTGAGTCCTACCACAAACCAATTAATTCAGAATATCAGTCTTTTCGTGAGGTTAGAGAGCAGATAAAGTTGTAGTTAAGGTACGAGAAAGCTGGTAGGATATCAAACTGATTAGGGAGTGAAATATTGAAGTTTTCTTTTTAAATTAAAATTTCTTCTTTTTTAACAACTCAGTAAAATAAATATTTTAATCTTCATTGTAATGAGTGGGTTAGATGAAATGGATATTTAAAGGGTTATGTTATTTGTTAATGTGACACAACTTGTAAGTGGCATCACTGGGATAGAAACTCAAGCTAGTCCATATTCTTGCCTAGACACTAAATAAATTCTTCTGTGTTTACAGTTGACCCTGGAATAAGTGGGGTTTAGGGGTACCAACCCCCCAGGTAGTTGAAAATTTGTGACTCTTCCTAAACTTAATTACTGTTAACACATATAAATAGTTGATAAACACAAATTTTGTATATGTATTTTATACTGTATTCTTAACAATAGAGTAAGCTAAAGAAAAAAATGTTAAGAAAATCATAAGGAAGAGAAAATACATTTCACATACTGAGAAAAATCCACATGCAGTTGAAACCTGTCTGTTCAAGGGCCGACTGTATATCGCAACTGTGCACGCGGAGGCGTGGCTAGCAAAAATAGGAAATCTACAAACCATATAATATCATCATTATAATTATTAATTTAAAATACGAGCCTTCTAAGTTTGTTTCAGAGGGGCAGCATATATAGACAGATTTAACTTTCTGGGTGTTTTGTTCCCCACCTACTTTTTGGTAGCAATATAGACTTATGAGATAATCAGTAGTCAACAAAGTTGTCACAATAGAATGAAGAAGTGATTGACAGAAAGACCACAGATGGAGGCAAAGAAAGCTAGTTCTCTTAATACAAGTAAAGGATATTATACAATTTCTGCATATATTTGACTATCTAGAACAGGAGGCTAAATTAGGATGTGGTGGGCCAGCTTCCCAGCCTTCACATCCTGGGGTGGGTGGGAGTCCAGCCACTGTTGCTATTGCCTGACTGGAGTAAAGATTCTAACCAGTGTTTCTGAAATTACCTTTGGCCATTCTCACAAGGGTGTACCTCTTTCTACTGTGCCTGCCGTCTAGATGCATGTAAATAGGTACAACTCCAGAACAGTGATCCTGACTCCAAGACTGAGTGAACTAGAAGTTGGTTTCCCAGTCATTTTCTCAGACATACCACCCTGCTTGAGACCCATGCTTGCTTAGGCCAGCAAGGATTAGGGACAAGAAGAGGTGCATCAACTTGGATAATTTAGAATGGAATTGCTTCTGCCTGAATAGTCACTAGTTAATATTGTGCTTTTTACTGATTAAGCTTTTGAAAGGCATATATATTGCATGTCATGGCCTGGGGGATGTGAAGAACTTAAAGATGGTACTAAATTAGAAAATGAAAGTAGTTATATTAAATTGGAACTTGGCAGTTAATTGAGAGTGGGTCTTTTGAAGGTGTTAAGGCTGAGGCTGTTTTACATACTTTTAGTTTATCATTTTATCAACTATTGGTACTTTAATCATTCCTGAGAGAGAGTAAGATGTATTTAGAGCATAGATATTCAAGGAGGAATTTCCTAATAAAAAGAGTTACTAAAAACACTGGATTTGTTTGATGGCAAGGGATGAACCGAATTTGTTAGTTTTGCTACAACTCTCTCTCTCTCTCTCTTGAAAAGAGAAAATTGTAATGTATGCAAATCAGATCTTTACTGTGGTGGACAGTAGTAATTATTTGTGTGGTAAAGGACACTGATGAAGTACACACTAAAACATGTAAAGCTTTCTAAGTGGAGGAATGAAATGTGCTTATAAATTTACATCCAGCTATTAGATTAAAATTAATGACTAATGGCAAATGGAAGTAAATATCTGCTCAAAATGTTAACAAATACATTTTATTAAAACCCAGTTTATTTTTAAAAGTTAAATATGAAGTCACCGAATTAATTTTGGTAAGTTAATTAAATAAAAGATTAAAAATTTTGAATTTTGAATTCTGTTAACCATAGACTTCGTGAAGAACAGTCTTCTCAGCCCTTTAGGTAATATAATTATAAAAAAAAAACAAGAAATGAGTGAAGGGCATCATTTTTCTAAATGTCTGTCACTGTATCCCTCCACCAAACTTAAGCATTTTTCTGTAGACATCACTAAAACTCTCTTGATCGTTAACACAGCTTTGCTTCTGCTCTTTTTGTTTTGTTTTACAAGCTTGTGTGTTTGGTTATCAGTTAGCATAGTGAGGGGTTAGGAAGGAACTGATTGAGTCAGACTAAGGACAGCAGGAAAGGAACTACTGAGATCTGACATCAACTGAAGGAAAGAAAATAAAAATAAAACTAAGAATTTTACTTTTGTATAATATAATGAATGTGCTTTACCTTTAAAAAATAAGATGTGCAAACATATAGTATATCTTAGGAAAATTTATGTCAGATGTGACTTAAGAAGACAATTGGAGGCATTTTTAAAATTTATTCATTTAATAAACACTTTTATTATATGAGCTAAGATAGGAGGGAAGAGGATTTATTTGCCTTTCTGGGCCTTGGTTTGCCTCCGCTAGCACTCCAGCTCCTTGCTCTCTAGCACACAGCCATCTGCTTGGCCACCCTGGCCTGGGCTTGAGTGATGCATGCAAGAAGTGTGTGCTGCCAGACTGCTCCTTGAGAAGACGGCTGATTTTGGTGTTCTTTTTCCTTTCATCATACTTCTGAATTTTATTTGATTTTTGTTTTGTTGTTTAAAGTCTCTTCCTCCTCAGGAGTCAGCTTGGTTCCTGTCTTGAGGCCCAGGGGCAGTGTCAGGTGGACTCACACCTCTGTCAGTACCATGTGTGCCAGTGAGCACAATGCAGTTCTTGACGAGGGTCTTGGTGTGGAC
The DNA here is from genome assembly GCA_030848825.1 of Tadarida brasiliensis. Lineage (NCBI taxonomy): Eukaryota > Metazoa > Chordata > Mammalia > Chiroptera > Molossidae > Tadarida > Tadarida brasiliensis. The sequence continues at coordinate 39,569,947 of CM061272.1, read as the reverse complement.
CATTTTGTTGTTGGATGCATTGTAGACAACATCAAGGATCCTTGTTTTGCACGTAAAACACTCTGAGCCCCAGGAGAAGCTGCCCATGTCCAACCTTAGGGCACCGTACTTATTACCTCCCGGTGCTCAGACTGTGTGTGTGCTGTGGGGGCCTGGAGGCATTTAAATAGCAGTTTTCTGGAAATTCAACTTATTAGGGGGACTGGAAAGTAATGTCGTGTTTTTACATTAAATTCAAACAGATAAATTTTTAACAAGTTTTTATTTTTAATCAATGATGTAATCACCCTTGTTATCAACAACTTTTTGCCATCTAGTGTGCAAATTTTCAATGCCAGATCAATAAAAATCAATTGGTTTTTGAGCAAAATATCTGGAGATGGCATTTTGGACATCATCCAAATTTTCAAATTTTTTGCCACTTAGAAAATGTTGCAGCGATCGGAATAAATGGAAATCCAGTGGCGCAATATCAGGCGAGTATGGTGGGTGAGGCAATACCTCCCACCCTAATTCATTAATTTTTTCCAGGGTTCGTCTTGCGCAGTGTGGTCTTGCATTATCGTGTTGCAAAATAACGCCTTTTCTGGTGACAATCGCTGGGCACTTTTCAATTAAAGATTGATTTACTCGATCCAATTGTTCACAGTAAATGTCCGCATTCAGTTTGTCCAGGTTTCAGCACTTCAGAATGAACGACCCCGCGAATACTCCACCAAACACACAAAAGTGCCTTTTTGGGGTGTAAACCTGGCTTAGCTGTACTTCGTGGCGATTCATTCGGAGAGAGCCACCGCCTTTTGCATTTTGGGTTATCATAGAGGACCCATTTTCATGTCCAGTGATCAAGCAATCAAAAAACGCTTCTGTATTGTGCCGCTGAAGCAATAAGTTGCATGTGGTGGACCAGTTAGCTTGTTTTCTTCGGACAGATTATGCGGGACCCAAACACCTGCTCTGCTTACTTTACCAATCTGCTGCAAATGTTCTTGGATGGTCGACCAAGGTTGGTAAAGAGTGTTTGACAGTTCCTCGATTGTCTGACACGAATTTGCTTCCATTTCCACTCTTAACATGTCGTTGTCTAAAGTTGTTGCTCTTCCTGATCGATATGAGTGGGAAAGATCAAAATTACCAGATTTGAACTAGAAAACCACCTTTGGCATTTACGAATGTCTCATGCACTTGGATATACAGCATGACAATTTCTGTTTAAGAGAAAGTTTGGAGTTTAGACTAAAAATGGTCTCTCTCTCTCTCTCTGTGAGAGAGTATATATACAATGTTAACTTTCTTTCCTGAAGAACCTTTTCCTTAATCTTGTTATTTTTTCCAATTAGCTTCTCCCCACCCCTTCCCCATTTTTTTTGAGCAACATAGTGAAATAAATGCTCTAATACATGCAAGTTAAAAAAGTCATTAGACAAAAAGAGTCATTCTTTATAGTGCATATTGAAAAATAAAACACAATAGCTTTCTTCGATCACAAATCACATGGCATTTCTCTTCATAACCAAGTATGCTCCTAATTCAACATGATTTCTTAAAAAGAGAAGACATATAAAAGTAGTTACATCTATATCTAAGGAGTAAAAACTGAGTTAACCATTTTTTAATAAAAAAAAAAAATCCATGACCTCCTTCTTGTCCAATTAATAATAAAATGTGATTGACACATTGTGGGAGACTGGGCTTAGGTCAGGGTAGGAGTCGAATAATACCACACCCAGCACACTTGCACATCTTCCATTTCCCAGTCCCTGCGCATATGGCTCAATAGACACCTGGTCCATCTTAGTGTGTGTCCATGGCACTTCCTCTCGGAAGATTCCTTACAAGTATTTAACATGGGACAGTATCTTTATTTCATCTGGGAATGAATGAAGGAATATGGGGGTGTTAATTTACATAATTCAAATTTATTGGTGGGACTGTCCTGGAGGAAGACCTCTTTCTTGAAGCCTGAGATATCAGGGGCAGCCTTTCTCTGTGGTCTGACATCTGGGCACCCCTGTGTGGGTCCTGTGCCAGATTCCCAAGACACTGGGCCAGGAGCATACAAGCAAATCACTCTTCTGCCCGACCCAGGATGGGGGCTTCAGGACTTTGCCTTTGACACACACGCTCATGGACATAGTATGGTCGGGACTACAGCTTAGTAGTGAAGCCTTTTTCTCTTGCTTTTCATAGATACATTTTGGCTTGAATGACATATTCACTGCTTGTGAGGTCCACTTTTTTACTTTCTATTTTATCTTTTTACCCCTCATGATAATTTTTTAGGGCTGTTGTAACAGTTACCACAAATTTGGTGGCTTAAAACAACAGAAATTTATTCTCACAATTTTGGAGGCCAGAAGTCCAGAAATCAAGGTTTTGACAGGGCTGCATTCCCTGCAGAGGATCCATTTTTTGCCTCTTTCAGCTTTTGTGGCTGCTTGTAATCTTTGACATTCTTGTATTGTAGCTGCATCACTTCACTCTCTGCCTACATCTTTTTTTTCTAATTCTCACCTGAGGATATATTTTTATTGATTTTAGAGAGAGAGGACATCGATGTGAGAGAGAAACATCGATCGGTTGCCTCCTGTACGTGCCTCTGACTGAGGATTGAACCCACAACCTGGGTATGTGCCCCAAGTAGGAATTGAACCTGTGACCCTTCAGTGTATGGAATGATGCTCCAACCAACTGAGCCACACTGGCCAGGGCAGAATTTCATTATACATATATTTTTTATCCTCACCAGAGGACATTTTTGCATTTATCTTCAGACAGAGTGGGAGGGAGAGAGGGAGGAAGAGAAAGAGAGAGAAACATTGATGCGAGAGAGACACATTGAGTGGTTGCCACCCACACGACCCCAACCAGGGCCAGGGACAAACTGCAACCAAGGTACGTGCCCCCAGCGGGAACCAAACCCGGGTCTCTCTGGACCGCAGGCCGATGCTCCAACCGCTGAGCCAAACCGGCCAGGGCAATATTAAAATATTTTTGATTTAGTATTAATGTTAAAATGGAAGAAATGCATATTCTAATGTGGAGGGAAGTCAAACTTTGGACCAGTTGGAGAGTGTCTCTGCCGTCCTACATTGGTCATTTCAGAGAAACTAAATGTCATTTAACTATGGATGTTTGATTTTTGAAGACAAGTACCCTGGAATTTTCTTTCTGTATTCTTGTACTTCTGTTCCTCTTTCCTTTATTTATTTCTACAACTATTTAGTGCACATTTATCATGCACCAGTTGGACTTGGAGGATATAGTGGTAAGTAGAATGGACATGTTTCCTGTTCTCTTGGAACTTCGAGTCCACTGATAACTAGAATTCTAATGTTAGAATTTTTTAGCTTCCTTTTGTATGGGTTTGTAAAGGGTAGATATATATTCAGTTATTTGGAATATTATATGTATGTTACAGATTATATAGAATCATATGCCTATAGGTGAGAATTTTATTACTTTGTCATTTTATGTATCACTTGTTTTTTTCTACCTTGAACTTATCCTCATCTTCCTTTTTTTCTCTTCTCTTGTTCCCGCCTTTCTTTCTTTGTTCCCTCTCCCCTGACAGCACATTTACATGAATGCTTACACACTCCCCTTCCCGCCTTTGCTTTGCTTTCCTTTCTTTTCATATTGCCTTTTTTCTTCCCTGTCTATTCCCTGCATTTTTCTGCCCTCTTATTTTAGGTGATACCCTGATTCTACTAACCATACTTTAAGATCAGAAATAGCCAAGGATTCAGAGCAGTAGGGCAAATTGGATCATTGGAGAATTTCAGTACTACTTCCAGGACATATGGTTTTTCACTCTGTTTGAAAGTTAGAGTTTTTTTGCCCTGCGGTCCTAATACATGTGGGAGTACCAAGCATTCCAACCCCTAAATTAGGGATTAAGGTTTATTACAGTGACAGTTTCAACATATTTCTATCCAGTTGGAGTTATTATTTTTGAAGAGATGAACAAGTGAGGAGGACAGAATGAACAGATCTTAGCTTCTCTTGGTTGAGCCTGCTGAGGTCACCCCAGAGGGTTTCACAGGGAAGACAAATTTCCACTGTTAATTTGTATTCAAACCTTACTATTGATGTTGCCAAGTGCTTTGTAAACATGATTAGTTTGGTAACTATTGAGGAAACAATCATAATTTTCCTACTGACATACAAATTACATGAATATGAATTATAGTTTTAGAGATATATTTTTGTTGAGTACTGTATTGCTTACAGTAAGAATCATTGAGAAAGAATTACACTAGAATCCTTCTTTTTAAGATTTTAATGTGGAATAGTGACAGAGACAATATTTCTTGGTATTTTGTGTGAGCATTTAAAAAATTATATGTTTTTATTGATTTTTTTAGAGAGAGAGAGAGAAACATCGATGTCAGAGAGAAACATCAATCTGCTGCCTCCGGCACGCCCCACACTGGGCATCGAGCCTGCAACCCAGAAATGTGCCCTGACTGGGAATTGAACTGGGACCTCTCAGTCCATGGGATGACGCTTAGTCCACTGAGCCACATTTAATCTTTGTGTGTCTAATTGAACCTAGCAGAGATACTTCTCAGGTGTTAATATTGAAATCTGGGAAGCTCTCAGTCTTCTTTCTCACAATAATAAAATTTGTACTTAGAACAAGAGTTAGTGAAATAAACTAAGAAATGAAAGTAAGTAAATGCTAATCAAATACAACTTGAAAGGTCTGTCATCACTTAAAAGGGCTTGACTTTAAAACTTTTACCAAGCACAGTTTATTTATTAAAAATTTAAATTTTAAATTGATATAATTTATATAATTTTTATTGTACTTTAGATCCTGTTCCCTTGTTGAAGGAGATCAGAAAGACTAGTGTGCGCACCCTCATAGTGTTGGTTTTTGGACAGTAGCTTTGGTTTGCTGATGGGGATATAATTGGTAAGCCTTGTTGAAGACTCATATTTTAAAAGCAGTTGTATAGACTTACTATATTGATCTTAGTTAAGTTTTTATTTATTGTTTTCCTTTAAAAAAGTTTTTAAAACTTTTCTTTATTGTTGAATGTATTACAGATGTTCCCCATTTTTGCCCCCACTGATCCCCTCCTCCCTGCTCCCATCCCTCTCTTGCCTTCCCCACACTATTGTCTGTGTCCATTGGTTACGCATATATGCATATAAGTCCTTTGGTTTATCTCTTCCAGCCCCCACTTCCCTTTGAGGTTCATCAGTCTAACAACCAATTTGTACTTATTAATCTCTTTACCTATTTCACCCGTCTCCCCAACACCCCTCCCATCTGGCAAACAGAAAGTTCTTTGTATCTATGAGTCTGTTTCTGTTCTGCGTGTTCATTTGGTTTGTAGATTCAGTTGTTGATAGATATGTATTTATTGCCATATTATTGTTCATATTTTTTATCTGCTTCAAGAAGATGCTTCAATATTTCATATAATACTGGTTTTGTGGTGATGAACTCCTTTAACTTTTTCTTGTCTGGGAAACTCTGTATATGTCCATCGATTCTAAATGATAGCTTTGCAGGATAGAGTAATCTTGCTTGTAGGTCCTTGATTTTCATCACTTTGAATATTTTTTGCCACCCCTTTCTGGCCTGCAAAGTTTCTTTTGAGAAACCGGCTGACAGTCTTTTTTTTTTTTTAATCCTCACCTGAGGACATGAGGACATTTTTGCATTTATCTTCAGATAGAGTGGGAGCGAGAGAGGGGGGAAGAGAGAGAGAGAGAAACATCGATGCGAGAGAGACACATCGACTGATTGCCACCCACATGACCCCAACCAGGGCCGGGGACAAACTGCAACCGAGGTACATGCCCTTAGCAGCAACTGAACCCGGGACTCTCTGGTCCGCAGGCCGACGCTCTAACCGCTGTGCCAAACTGGCCAGGGCTTGGCTGACAGTCTTATGGGAGCTCCCTTGTAGGTAATTAACTGCTTTTAAGATTTTCTCTTTGTCTTTAACCTTTTGCATTTTGACGATGATGTATCTTGGTATGGACCTCTTTGAGTTCATCTTGTTTAGGACTCTCTGTGCTTCCTGGACTTGTATGTCTGTTTCCTTCACCAAGTTAGGGAAGTTTTCTGTCATTATTTTTTCAAATAGGTTTTCAATTTCTTGCTCTCTCTCCTCTCCTTCTGGCACCTGCATAATGTGAATGTTGGTACGCTTGAGGTTGTCCCAGAGGCTCCTTACACTATCCTTGTTTTTTTGGATTCTTTTTTTCTTTTTGCTGTTTGGATTGGGTGTTTTTTGCTTCCTTATATTCCAAATCGATGGTTTGCTTCTTGGCTTCACCTACTCTACTATTGATTCCCTGTAAATTATTCTTTATTTCTGTTAGTGTACCCTGCATTTCTGACTGATTCTTTTATATGTTGTTAATGTTCTCACTAAGTTCCTTGGATTTCTCCTTAAGTTCTTTGAGCATCCTTATAACCAGTGTTTTGAACTCTGCATCTGATTGATTGCTTATCTCCATTTCATTTAGTGCTTTTCCTGAAGTTTTGTTCTGTTCTTTCATTTGGGACATGTTTCTTTGTCTCCTCATTTTGGCTGCCTCCCTGTCTTTGTTTCTATATATTAGGTAGAGTTGCTATGTCTCCTAGGCTTCGTAGGGTGGCCTATTGTATTAGGTGTCCTATAAGGTCCAGTGGCACAGCCTCCCTGATCACCCCAGCTGGGCCCTCGAGGTGCAACGCTAGTGTGGACTATACACCTTTCTGTTGTAATGAGTCTTGATTGCTGTTGGCATGTCAGTGGGAGGGATTTACTCAGGCTGATCAGCTGCAAGGATTGGCTGTGCCCACTGTCCACTGACTTCTGAGTACCTTGGAGGATCAGCTGTGCAGGGGCCCAACACACAGAGCAAGACTTACTTCAGCAGGGCTCTGGTACCTGCTGAGTCCACAAGTGAGTGTGTCACTTGTGGAGGTGGTTGGATGGTGATGCTTTGATGTAGTCTGAAGCTGTCCACTGGGTGTGCTGGCTCTGGGGCAAGGTCAGCCACTGCCTTTGTTCTACCTGGGGCCACCAGGCATAAGCTACAAAGCGGTCTGCAGATGGCTGCTTCTTGTGCTGGGCTTGGAGGTGCCCAGGCAAAGCCAAGCTATGAATTAAGGCTGGCTGCTTCTAGTGCCAGACCTGGGGCCACTTAGCAAGAGGTATGGATGGGGCAGCTCACTGAGGCCAGATGCTGTTTGTTTGAGAGAATTTAGGAAGATCTGAAGCAGCATCCAAGACAGGCCAATCCTGTGGTAAAGCCACTGGAAACAGCTTAGGTGGGCCCGAAAGTTGGGTGGGGCAGGGCCTCAGGGAATCACCAGGGCAGGGCAAACAGTGTGAGCCAGGTAGCTGGAGTCCCAGATGAGTGCCACCCGGGGAAGGGCTCACCAAAGGAACAACAGTCTGACAGCAAGTCTGTCCAGGAGAAGGCTGCCCCTCCATCTCTCTCCAATGCCAAACAACTCAGTTCTTCCCCGTATGTCTCTGGTGCCTTTCAAGCTGCCTCTCCCATGCTGGAGCCCAGAGGGAGCGAGTCCAAGTAAGTCCGTGCGTGGGCCCTTTGAGAAGAATTGCCTGGGACTCCAGCAGCTTCAGTCTCCCTCAGCCTCAGTTCCCGCTGGTTTTTACAACCAGAAATTATGAGGACTTCTCTTCCTGACACTGGAACCCCAAGCTGGGGCACCTGGTGTGGGACGGGGTGGGGGAGCCCTTTCCTCTCCACCCCTCCTACCAGTCTCATGTGGCTTCTTTAATTTCGTAGTTGTAGGACTTCCATTCAGCTTGATTTCAGGTGGTTCTGAATGATGGTTGTTCTGTAGTTTAGTTGTAATTTTGATGTGGTTGTGGGAGGAGGCAAGTACTGTGTTTACCTACGCTGCCATCTTGACCAGAAGTCAAGTTTTGTTTTGTTTTTTTAAAAGTTTTTTTTTTTAATTTTTTTCTGTATTGATTTTAGAGAGATAGGTAGGGAGAGGGAGAAGGAGATAGAAACATGGATGAGAGAGAACACCGATTGGCCACCTCTTGCATGCCCTCCACTGGGGATTGGGCCCACAACCTGGGCATGTGCCCTGACCAGGAATCGAACCAGTGACCTCTTGGTGCATGGGTTGATGCTCAACCGCTGAGCCACACTGGCTGGGCAAGTTTTGTTTTGTTTTTAAACAAGCCACAGAAACTGTTTAGGCTAGAGACCTGAGCTGCCATTTATTTTAGAAGACAAATATCTAGAGTGTGTGTGTTGGGAGGTTGAGAGATATCTAAGGACAGGTATTCACTCTAATTTCAAGTGTATAACATTTAAAAGCTTTAATTATTTTTGGAGGAAATACTGTCTATAGCAAATTTGACTTTTGAAATTATGAGTGGACAGAGATTAAAAAAAAAAGAAGATAGAGAAGACATATCCGACTTTAAAGAATTGAATTTTAGTTAAATTCTTGCAGAATAGAATTCTTTAGCTGTCTTAGAGGACTATATTAATCACAGATTAATGATTTGATTATGTTAACTTAGTTTTCAGTAAACTTTTACATAAATAGAATCATCTTTATTACATCTGGGATCATTTAAATAGCATAATTACATGTAGTTGGGCTATGTAATGAAAGGTAAGGGATAAATGATCAGAGGTGACTATAAGCATTGCAATAAGTGACTTACATTCTGTAGGTCACCATTTTAATTGGAAGGTTTGTGAATCTCTTAAATTCTGTAATCAAATGAATGATATCAAAGGAAGAAGTAATTTAACATAACAATTGTGGCTTACACTGAACATATGTTCCTGTTAATAAGTTGCATTATGGTCTTTAAGGAACTGTACGTAGTTAGTACATTTTGGTTCATTTGATACCCACAGTTTTTCTTAATTTTTATTAGTGAATTGTTACAGTGGTTAACAAAAAATACACAGATTTAAGTTGCAATAGTTTTCCCAGGGTTATATGATCTAACTTCACAAGGTTCTTGGACATATGTAGATGCTTTTCTATTTTGCTTTAGTTATGACATACAATTGATATAGGCAAGCATGAAAGCTTGGGCAAATTTTCCCATTGCTTTTTCTGGATCTTGCTCAGGTTCTGTGGTATTTATGTAGAGCACAATTTTGTTACTTGGGAATGCATGTTGAAATTATCATGTGCACTGTTTTGCTGTAGGCCTGTTGGCACTGCCACAAAGGTAATACACTGCCAGTAGGCCATTTCCTTGTCGGCTGCATTTACAATTTAATAGAAATATTACATGACTTTTTAAACAAGTGTTTTGGCAGGGAGGAAATGGCAGATTCCATACAAACAAGCATAGCTTCCTTTCCTTAACCACACTCCAGCTACTCAAGAAATTGTACTTGGTTTTAAGTTTGGGGGTAGAGTGGGAAGTCAGGTTGAAACAGAAATGACATTGATATTTACTATAAAATAGTTATGTATTTTTAACTGTTGGGTTTTATTACTATGCAGTTTCAGTGAGTGACAGCCAATATATTTCAGAATTAGAGCTGAAGTTATTTTTATGCAGTTCACCTGACTGGAACTATCTGGTTTGATTGGTTGAAAAGGCCAGGACCACCAGATATGCTCTAAGATGGTCGTATTGGTTTTTGTAGTTTATACTTTTGGCTTTGCTGTGTAAATTGGTCCTTCATGACCTTTGCCTGAACACTACTTTTATGTCAACTATGAGATCATTTTGGGAATTAGAGAATATGGAAAGAAAATTTGTAGACTTGTTAGCCTTGACATACAATGTAATGGATTCTCAGTCTTCCCAAAAGATGGCCAGTTAGTTTTTGTCCCTATTATATGTTTCAAACTTGAAAGGTCACGTTTGCAGTTCTTAAAACTTGAATGTTAGTCCATTGTATTCCACTCTTCCTATGGAATTTAATTCTTTGGATCTTAAGTCATTTGTAGTTTTGGATAAAACACAGACCTCTTAAATTCTAAAGTACTTTATAGTTTTGGAAACTGTCAAAAAAAAAGCGCTTTACTTTTCACCCTTTATTGTGGCCACATTCTACTTTCTAGTGTATATCCCAGCTTTTTTTATGTAGGAAAAGAGAACCGTTTATAGTTAGGCCTTTCCTCTTTTCTGTTCTTATTGCTTCTGACTTCTTAGCCAACTTACCTGGCAGCTTTAGTAAGCTATGCTGCTGTGGTGTGGTAGAGACTGGCATTGGGTGTGTTCTTATAGCCATCACAACATTGGCTTTTGTTATTTTCCATGTTTTAGTTTGTTGGTAATGGACATATGGACATCATATGTTCCACAGAGTACTAGATGAAGCCAATTTGAACTGTTTCCATTTGCCTCAAGTCCAATCATGATATTTATTTTTCCATGGCACTTACCCAGATTATCCATACCTCCTGCTTAGCTTGTGTCACTGCCACCATGGACTGTAATTCTTCTGATTGCCGTCATTTTTTCACAGTATCTAATTGCCTAGTCCCTCTTAGATTTCTTTGCACAGCATTGATTGATGTTTATAAAATACCCTAAGATCTCTTAGATAACAGATACTCAGGTGCATAGTAGTATGCTATTCAGCTTGTTTTTTGTTTATACATAAGGAACATTTTATATCCAGCTTCATAGACTGGAATTGAATTTTGTAGTGGAAACCTTAGATGAGTAACAGTATGGTTTTAGACAATATTGCTTACTTTTTAGTACCAGTGATAACAGCAGTGTGATCAATCTCCAAGAGTCCCTTTGATATATCAAATCAGGTCATAATTTTATTTCTAAATTTTGGAGGGAAGATCCTAGATGCTTCCTTTTAGGCTTGAAAAAATATGACTACATTATTGTTTACCACAACTGTTCTAGCCTCTGTAAAGTCATTTTAGGTATTGATTTTCAGGATAGGAATAAATGAGTTGCTATCATTTTAGGACATTCAGTGAGCCAGTTATTACTGTGACTGGGAAGCTTTGGCTTTACACAGCAATGCATTTATTCATTTGTTCAACAGAGATCTCTGAACACCTGCTATGTTTTAGGGACCATTCCAGGTGCTGAGGATGTAGCAATAAAAAAATTCTTTTCATTGAGCTTATATTCTAATAATGGAGAGAGAGAGAATGCCATGTTAGATAGTAATAAGTCCTACAGAAGGAAAAAATACAATAGGGAAGAAGATAGGAAATCTCAAGGGTGGGTTGAAGGGGTTGATGTATTGTGCATTGGATTGCCAGTGAAGGCCTCACTGAGAAGATGACACTTCAATAAAAACTTGAAGGAAAAGAGGCTATTTGGGTGCAGAATACACTAGGTAGAGGCAACTGACTGCAAGTTTGGTGGTCTTGAAGTTGGAGTGTGTGTGGCAACTCTTGGTACAGATCGTAGAGGCTTGAAGTACAGTAAATACTTAGGTTTTTATTTTCAGTGAGATGAGAAATCGCCGAGGATTCTGAGTAGAGCAGTGAAATGAAGAATTATAAGGGGGAGAATCAACTAAACTAGTGTAGGAGACTTGTATGAACCAGGCAAGAAATGATGGTGGCTTGGATGAAGATGTTAGAAGCAGTCTTCATAGTGAAAAGTAGTTTTTTTCTGGTATATTTTGAAAGTGCATTAACAGGATTTGTTGATGGATGAGGTACATAGGAACATTGTCAATGATTAAAAGCTACTCTGTGTAGCTTTGGACAATGGCTTTTTTCCACTCTGTCAAAATATGAGGCAGAAAATTGAATGGAATAGAGTTCTCCCAGGAAGCCCAACTACAAATGTACCATTTATTGTAAAAAGGAATGAAGGTATAAAGAAAGAAAGCAAAGTATAAAAAAGAAAATAAAAATCACTTGCACTTGTTCTACCTAGATATTTATAGCTAACATTTTATATATGATACTCCTGTTTGCTTTGCATATATATAATGACCATGAGGACATACTGTTTTTTAACCAAAATTGGAAAATCATGAAATTGTATTGTTTTCTAATATTCATTTAGTGCTTTGTCTTGATAACTTCCCCATATCCTTAAGTTTTTGAGCCATAAGGTATTTAAAAAAAATTTTTTTTTTTTTTGCATTTATCTTCAGATAAAGTGGGAAGGAGATAGGGAGGAAGAGAGAGAGAAACATCGATGTGAGAGAGACACATCGACTGGCTGCCACCCGCACAACCCCAACTGGGGCCAGGGACGAATCGCAACCAAGGCACGTGCCCTTAGTGGAAACCGAACCCGGGACTCTCTGGTCCACGGGCCGATGTTCTAACCGATGAGCCAAACCAGCCAGGGCTAAAAAATTTTTTAAATGAAATGATTTCATATGCATTATGCTTTTATGTTAAAGCATAAGTAGATTATGCTTTTATGTTAAAATAAGTAGATTTTTGTTTGTTTGTTTGTTTTTTCCCCAAGGGAAAAGGGGACTACTTAGGCAAAGAAGCCATTGCTAGTAAACAATCCTGAAATGTGTAAAAATGTTCTTGGTCTTAATTTTTTATTCTAATAAATTACTCTTCCTTAATTATCACAAATTATACTTTTAAAGACTATAAACATTTTGACAAGTTTTAAATTAAGGTATAATATATCAGTTCTCTGAATTTTATTTTTCTGTTTCTTTTCTACAAATGTTATTTTTATATAAAAATTTAAAAACTTTCTTCCAGAGGAAATTGTTTTTGAGCCTTAAGAAACTGATATTTACATTGCAATTTATGTATCCTATTTTTTTTTGCTTTGTAGCAGTAAGCAGCCTTAACCAGCTGAACGATTGCATCGAGCCTAAATAATTGACCGTATCAGAAAACATGCAATTAATAATGAACAGATTGTTAGATACTTACTTCTAGCAGTGCAATCAGTTAAAAAAGAAAACATTCTAAATGTTTTTTTCATTTAAAATGTATTTCACCTGCCAAAAAATACAAATGTGGTTTTCTTAACCTTGAACACTGATATATGCATGTGTAGTAGGGAAGCATTCCTCTAGTTGCCAGCTAATTAGTTATTGGGATAAGTGGAATTGTTCTCCAATTACCGGACTCCTTTTGGTGTCTTTCTTGTGTTGGTATTCTGTATTTATAAAGCACTTTGCAAAATTTCAAGAAGAAAGGTTCTGAAAAATTCCTAGGAGAGAGGGGTAAAAAAGATGAAGGACAGAATTACAAGTATGCATAGTTGGGGTTTGGAGGAGGGAGGAAAAAGAAGTCAGAGTAAGAGAAATATTAGGAGAATGTGGTATTTCAGGCAAGAAAGAAAAGAATTTTAAGACAAACAAATAATTGTCTTCTTTTTTGCCTTTAGACTGGGTAGTATGAAGAGGTTATCAGATTGGAGGTCATGGTTAACTCTTAGGAGTGTAATTCACGTGAGTGGTGGAGCAGAAGGGATCGAGGAATGAATGGGAAGTAGAGAAGTGGAAGCAGCACCAGTGGACTCTATTTGAGGTATTTGAAAGCCAAGAAAAGGAGAGAAGTTGGGGAAAATGTTTGAAGGTATTAGGGTTGAGGAAAGGTTTTAATAGGAAGAGAGGACTTAATATAATTTTAGGATAAGATGAAGGATCCAGGGAGAGGATTAAAGATGGAAGGAGTGGGGCCGATAACGGTAAGCAATGAAACAAGGCCCTAGTCAAGGTAGAAGGGAATGTGACTGAGGGCATAGTGCAGCCATTAGTTATGGTGAAAATGGATTTCAAGTATGTTTCGTTTATAACATGCTCATGCCTTAAACATCACTTGTGGCTGCAGAATCAATATAAAGCATTTTATCTGGTTGCCAGATTTCAACAAGGTCACTGTGTTGAAGGGCAGTAATACTTTTGCTAAGCAATGCTTGGTTTAGGAGTGCTGGTTAGCTGTAATGGTGGTTCAGTTGCTGACAAAATATTCAGAACCTCTTAGCAACACTATTCTGACCTGCTCTAAAAATAAGTAATTCAGAGTGAAATGAACTGAAAGGTTTCACCCAATTTTTAAAAAAACAATTCTTGGAAAATACACATAAGCTAAAATTGACCATTTCAACCATTTTTAAGTGGACAGTTCAGTGGCATATTCATTCACATTGTTGTATAGCCATCACTACCATTTTTTCCAGAACTTAAAATTTTTTTTTCCTTTTTTTTATTGTGGTAAAATATACATAACATAAAATTTACCATTTTAACTGTTTTAAGTGACAGTAAATATAATTCCATTATTCTGCAGCCATAACCACTATCCATTTCTAGAATTTATTTTTTATCATTTCAAACTAAAACTCTGTATTCATTAAACAATAACTCTCTATTACTCCCTCTCCCCAACCCTAAGTAACCACCATTCTACTTTTGGTTTCTATGAATTTGATTATTCTATGCACCTCATATAAGTGGAATCACACAATATTGTCCTTTTGTGTCTGGCTTATTTCACTTACATAATGTCTTCAAGTTTCATCCATGTCGTAGCATGTATCAAAATTTCATTCCTTTTTAAGGCTGAATAGTATTCCACTGTATCTATATTCCTCATTTTGTTTGTTCATTTATCTGTTGATGGGCTCTTGGGTTGATTCTACCTTTTGGCTGTTGTAAATAGTGCTGCTGTGAACTATGAACAGGGGTGCACAAATATCTGTTTGATTTTCTGCTTTTAAATCTTTTGGGTATATACCTAGCAGTGTAATTTCTAGATCATATGGTAATTTATTCTATGTTTAATTTTTTGAGGAACTACCATACTATTTTTCACAGCTCATCCAACTCTTTTGAGATCAGAGGCCATAGAGAAAGCATAATATTTAAATATTTATGGTACTCATGAGATGCAAGAAAATTGTATCTCTGTTTAGGGTGAATCACATTAAAATAATTCTAAGAAGTTAGCTGACTTCTTAAAGATCTTCAGAGAACAAGGTAATATTTAAAAAATAATAACCTTTGAAAAGTGGTACTCGCCTCCTGCCACAATATCAGATATACAACTAAACTACAGAACAACCATCATTCAGAACTGCCTGAAATCTAGCTGAATGGAAGTCCTACAACTAGGGAATTAAAGAAGACGCCACATCGAGACTCGTAGGAGGGACAGAGGCGCCGAATGGGCTGGTCCCACACCCATGTGTGGTAATTGGGAGGGATATCTTGGCTGTAGAGCCCCCCCTCCCCAGGAGCTAGGGGTCCCAGCCCCACACCAGACCCTTCAGCCCAGGGTTCCAGTGCTGGGAAGAGAAATCTCCATATTTTTGGGCTCTAAAACCTGACGGGGATTGTGGCTGAGTGACACCCGGGATTGTGCAGGAGGCTGCTCGAGTCCCAGGTATTTCCTGTTAAAGGGCCTGCGCTTGGACTTACTTGGACTCACTCCCTCTGAGCTCCAGCATTGGGACAGCGTCTTGAAAGGAACCAGGGATGTACGGGGAGGAACTAACTTCTCTAGCCTCTGCGAAAGAGCTAGGGGGGCAGATTTCTCCCAGACTATAGTGATGGCAGAGGCCATAGTTCCTTTGCTGAGCCCTCCCTGCCACAGAGCCCACAGGCAGGCACCATATCTGAATCTCCATCAACCTGGTTCACACCGTTCACCGCACCCTGGTGATACCCTGAGACCCACCCCACTCAACTTATAGGCTCATCTAAGCTGTTCCCAGTGGCTTTTCCATATGAATGGCCTGTCTTGGCTCATGCTTCAGACTTTCCTAGAATCTCTCAAACAAGCAGCAGCTGGCCTCAGCATGCCCGTACCTCTCCCTAAGTGACTTCAGGCCTGGCACTGGCGGCAGTCTGCCTTGGTTCACAGCTTGGCCTCTCCTGGGCACCTCCAAGCCCGACACAAGTAGCAGCTATCTGCAAATCATTCTGTAGCTTGTGCTGGGTGGCCCCAGGCAGGGCACAGGCAGTGGCCGACTTTGCATCTCCTGGGAGTCCCAAGAGTTAGTGTACCTGGTGTTCGGCTTCAGACCATACTGGATTACAACCCTACCACCTCCTTGAGCGACACACTCATGGAGTAGACTCAGTGACCACCAAAACCCCACTGAAGCAAGTCCTGTTCCATGGGGTCGGCTCCTTTACAGCAGCTCTTTGGCTGTAGTCGCAGCTGATCCTCACAGCCAATTAACCTGGAGGTCAGTCCCTCCCAGTGATGCCAACAGCAGTCAAGGCTCAACTACAACAGGACAGTGCACACAGCCCACATGGGCGCACCTGGAGTGCCCAGCTCAGGTGACAGGGGAGGCTGAGCCACTGGGCCCTACAGGAAACCTACTACACAAGTTCACTCTACCAAGTCCGGGAGACATAACAGCTCTACCTAATACATAGAAACAAATACGGGGAATCGGCCACAATGTGGAGACAAAGAAACATGGCACAAATGAAAGAACATGAGAAATCTCCAGAAAAAGAACTAAGTGAAATGGAAGCAAGAAAGCTACCAGATACAGAGTTCAAAACAATGGTTATAAGGATGCTCAAGGAACTTAGTGAGAACTTAAGGAACAACATAAAAAAGGACTAGTCAGAAATAAAGGATACACTAACTGAAATGAAGAATAATTCATAGGGAATCAGCAGTAGGGTAGAGGACACTGAGAACCAAATCAGCGATTTGGAATATGAAGAAGCAAAAAACAACCAATTAGAACAGCAAAAAGCAAAAATAATCCAAAAACATGAAGATAGTGTAAGGAGCCTCTGGGAAAACTCTGTTGCATCACGGGGGTGCCGGAAGGAGAAGAGAGGGAGCAAGAAATTGAAAACCTATTTGAAAAAATGATGACAGATAACTTCCCTTACCTGGTGAAAGAAATTGACATACAACTCCAGGAAGCACAGAGAGCCCCAAACAAGATGAATCCAAAGAGGTCCACAGCAAAACACATCATAATTAAAATGCTAAAGGTTAAAGACAGAGAGAATCTTAAAAGCAGCAAGAGAAAAGCAGTTAAGTTACCTACAAAGGAGTGCCCATAAGACTGTCAGCTGATTTCTCAACAGACTTTGCAGGACAGAATGGAGTGGCAAGAAATATTCAAAGTGATGAAAAGCAAGGACCTACAATCAAGATTACTTTACCCAGCAAAGCTATCATTTAGAATTGAAGGTCAGATAAAGAAGCTTCCCAGACAAGAAGAAGCTAAAGGAGTTAATCACCACCAAACCAGTATTACATAAAATATTAAAGGGTCTTCTTCAAGAAGAAGGAAAAAAAAGATAAAAAATATGAACAATAAATGCCAATAAATACATATCTATCAATAATTGAATCTAAAAATCAAAATAAACGTACAAGCAGAACAGAAACAGACTTATAGATACAGAGAACATTTTGACAGTGGCCAGATGGGAGGGGTGTTGGGGGGATGGGTGAAAAAGGTAAAGGGATTTAGAAGTACAAATTATTAGTTATAGTGTAGTCATGGGGGTGTAAAGTACAGCATAGGGAATATAGTTAATAATACTCTAATAACTATGAATGGTGTCAGATGGGTATGAGGTTTTTCAGGATGACCACTTAATAAGTTTTATAATGTCTAATCACTGGGGTGTACACCTGAAACTAATATAATATTGTATGTCAACTGTAATTGAAAAAATAAAAAACATAATTTAAAAAAGTACTTAAAAAATAAAATAAAAAATAATTTTTATAGTTGTAAAGTTCTTTCTCATAACACATGCAGTTGTTGATGTGTGATGTAGAATGTTTTATTTGCCACAAACCTTGTTGAACTATTTTTATTTACAAAGCACTTAATGTGTATTTTTCTTTAATTGATAAACATTTGGCTTAAATTATTTTATTTAAAAATTTATTTATTTTTTTGTTAATCCTCACCAGAGGATATTTTTTTCCATTGATTTTTAGAGAGAGTGGGAGTGGGTTGGAATATAAAGAGAGAGAGAGAAACATCGATGTGAGAGACATATCGATTGGTTGCCTCTTGCATACATCTTGACCGGGGTCAGGATGGAACCTGCAACCCAGGTATATGTCCTTGACCAGGAATCGAACACACGATCCTTTGGTGCATGGGTCAACGCTCTAACCATTGAGCCACACCAGCCAGGGTAAAAGCTTGACCTAAACTCTGTGCTTTTGAACCAGTAAAGGTTGTATGGGTCATGCTCCAATTCTTGACTGATGTAAACATAAAATATTTGTAAGTTTATTTCTGTAATTTAATGTCATATTAAAATTATTTATTTTTAAATATGTTTTTATTGATTTTTTTTAGAGAGAGAAGAAGGGAGAGAGAGAAACATCGATGTGAGAGAGATACATCCATCAGCTGCCTCCTGCATGCCTCCTACTGGGGATTGAGTTGGAAACCCAGGCATGTGCCCTGACTGGGAATCGAACCAGGACCTTTCAGTCCCTGGGATGACACTCAATCCACTCAGCCACACCAGCTGGGCAATTATTATTATTTTTTTTAATCCTCACCTGAGGATATTTTTTTAAAATTGATTTTGGAGAGAGAGGATGGAAGTGGGTGAGAGAGAGAGAGAGAGAGAGAAACATCATGTGAGAGGGAAACATTGATCGGTTGCCTCTCATACACACCCTGACTGGGGATCGAACCCAAACCAGGACCTGAGCCTGTGCTCTGACCAAGAACTGAACCTGCGACTTTTCGGTGCAAGGGATGATACTCCAACCAACTGAGCCACACTGTCCAGGGCTCACTTTAAAATTATCAATGACAGTTTGTTTGTTGTTGTTTATAAATATGTACTTAAAATTATAGTAGTCATTCCCAACAGGAACAATTTGACACATTTAATGGTAATTTATAAGATAACATCAAGCATGACAAAGAAAACAAAAAGACAGCCTTCTAATAGTAAAACAAGTATGTGAAGCAAAGAAATAGAAATATTAGCTATGCTCTCGCTTTTGGAATATTTCATTGTTTTCTTTTGAGGTGTTAGTAGAAAGTGCCACATAGTTTCTTCTAGGAGCTTTTTATTTGAGGGGAAGTATTTTGATCTCTTGGCTACTATAATGGATAGTTTGGAAGCTGACTGTGATCTCATTTATTGACATTTTCCCTAACTATAGGATAAGTACTTCAAATTTGGAATATGGAATACTTCTTTCATATATATATATTTATATATATATATTTATATATATATATATTTATATATTTATATATATTTAACCTTAAAACAGAAAAATGAACTAGTGATCTCTGATATCCATAAATATAGCCTTATGATTTTATGTGCCTTCTTTCTTTACTTCCCCTGGGCCAATCTAGTCCTTAATTCCCATTTTGTCTTCCATTACGAAGAATTTTTCTAATTCACCACAAATTGAACTTTTTATTGAGTTTGTAAATATATGTCTGAGTCTTTTAGTAGTAATTTACATATTACATTATTTTGATATCTGAGTATAACAATATACTTACGATTTGTGGAGTTAAATTTGTAAAATAGTTCTTTAATTGTCATTTTATGTATATTTTCTCAATAATTTAGTTTCTTTTTTCCAGGTAGTTAAATATATAAGTACTGTATGTCAAAATTACATTTATAACTTAGATAACAAGAAACAATAAATATAAAAAGTAATTTTTTAGTTGCCATTTTACATATGTATTTCTTGTATGAGTATCTTTTGGGGGTGGGAAATGAGTTCCTGGTAGCTAAATTACACAGTTTCATGCTGAATGTAAAAGAAACAAATTGTTAAAATGAATACTTAAAAGTAAACATAAAACTTTAAACCTTTGTCTGCGATTTGAATTTTTGGACTAATAAATAGTATCCTATGTATTTACTAGATTTTTGTGGCATAGATAATAATTATTGTAGCTAACATTTGTTGAACTTTTTCTGTATGCTCACCATTGTTTTAAATATTATTGAAAGTGTCAATAAATAGTTTATTACTTCTTTTTAATTTGTTTATTATTATTATTATTTTTTTTTTGATCCTCACCGAGGATATTTTTACATTAATCTTCAGATAGAGCTGGAGGGAGAGAGGGAGGAAGAGAGAGAGAGAAACATCGATGTGAGAGACACACATTGATTGGTTTCCACCTGCATGCACAACCCCAACCGGGGCCAGGGATGAACTGCAACCGAGGTACGTGCCCTTGGCCTGAATCGAACCCGGCACTCTGGTCCACAGGTGATGCTCTTACTGCTGAGCTATACCGGCCAGGGCTTCATTTGTTTATTGAGGTGAAATTCATGTAACATAAAATTAACCATTCTAAAGTGAACAGTTCAGTGGCATTTAATATATTTACAATATTGTATAATTACTATCTCTATCTAGTTCGAGCATCGACCCATGCACTAAGAGATCACCGGTTGGATTCCCGGTCGGGGCACATGCCAGGTTGTGGACCCGATCCCCAGTGAGGGGCATGCGGGAGGCAGCCAATTGATGTTCTCTCTCATTGATGTTTCTGTCTCTCTCTCCCTCTCCTTTCCTCTCTCTCTAAAATCAATAAAGAAAAAAATTAAAAAAAAATATTTCCATCGTTCCAAAATAAATCTCAGAATTCGTTAAGCATTTTATTCTTCCTTCCTTCCTTCCTCCAGACCCTGACAACTACCAGTCTGCATTCTGTCACTGTAGACTTACCTATTCTGGATATTTCCTATGAATAGAATCATGCAATATGTGGTCTATTGTCACTGGCTTCTTTCACTTGGCATTATGTTTTCAAGGTTTATCCATGTTGTAGCATGTGTCAGTACTTTTTTCATTTTTTTGGTTGTGTTCCATGTATTTTGTGTGTACTAATTTATTTTAATCCTCACAACAACCCTGTGAAGTAGGTATTACTACTATTATCTATAGTTTATAGATAATAAAGCTAAAGTATAGAGAGATTACGTAACTAGTAATTGGAAGAACCAGGATTAGAGTCCAGGCAGTGGACTCTAGGACATGTCCTTTTAACCTACATGTAAGATAGCATTGTATTCATCCTTTTATAAAGTAGATCCTAAGTATATACTGAACTAAATTGGAAAGGGAATTCTGTGACAAGGAGGCAGTTGGAACTATTTACATGGTATAGCTGGATGTCTGGGCAGTTGGAAAATTCAGAGGTCAGGCATAAAATATGTAAGACCAGACACTAATTATAATCATTATCTTTTGATACTTTAGTATTTTTGGAGCTAAATACTACCCAAAGTCTATAATGTGTTATTTATTTGAGAAACGCAGCAAAGTGCAGTAGCAGTTTTTTGGAGATCTGAAGCATTTCAGAAAAATTATATGGCTTTTCTTGATGTAAAATTTAAGCCTGCATCAGAAGTTCTTGAGGAATGTCGCCCCTCCCTGCAATAGTAATAGCTTGATGATGAGAATGTGCCAGGATTTGGCAGTTTCCCAGAATTCTGATCACTAACCTTCTTACTACCTGACTTTTCACCTCTTTCTTTAAGAAAAGTTAAATCATCTTAAATAACCCTTTGCTCTTAAATTATATGGTTTGGAAATAGAGAAAGCATTCTTTTGATTTACTGAAGCAATTTCTTTGAAACCTTTGGGGAAATAAAGATTTCCTTTATAGGCTTTTTCTCTTAATTGAACCTTGAGTACAAGAAGACAAAACAAAACTTAAACCTCTTTCTTTTCTGGTTAGAGCCAGCGGAGGAGATGGTGATGTTGTCCAAGTAATTAGCTTGATGACATGTAGATGAGAGATTTTATGTAAAACAGATTTCTGAGCCACAATTTTATTATAATGTCAGATATATGATATTATAGAAAATTTTTCACTCACAGCAATAAAAAATTTACATCCCCAAATCTCAACACTTATGTCAGAGAAGTTTATCAATGAGTCCTTAATCATTTTGTTTTACATAATATAAAAGCAGGTTTTATTTGCTATCTTTGTATGTATACGGATAACCACATTGCTAATTTCTTTTTCATGTGGACTATTTATGCTATTTATGACACTTTAATTTGTTTGTAGTTATAATCAACTGTGTCTATGCTTTGCTTCCCTTAGAGGGAAGTCCCCCTTACACCCCTCCCCCCCACAGATGGATTTAGACAAGTTCTAGGTGCAAAATCTCCATGTAAGGACTTAGCCCTTCTTTCATACAGGCTGTCCTCTGTTTTCATAGGTATGTTTCTGAAAGTCAGACAGTTGACAGGAATAAGAGAAGGTTCTCAGCCCAGAGAACTTTATTATGCATTCTCTAATTGTTTTTGCCTTGTCAATAATATATTTCTAGCACTTTATATGTGTTCTTTAATATTGACTCTTTTACATTTAAACACAGTGTTGACTGGCTGGGATTTAGTGAGCTTCTAATTGAGTCTAAGGATTTGATGTTAAATCTAAGACTTCTATTTATGTCTAGATTGTTACTTCTTATCACAAGTCAGTATTTCTTTTTTCCTTTTCTATTTTTTTTTATACATTGACGTAAGTACTAATTTTCAAATATTTGTCAACATAAAACCTTTGAAAAGGGTTGAAAAGTAATATATCAGTACTATTATCTACTAGAGTTATAGATGGAAGAGCTTATGGTTGAAGGATGCTGGGAGCTAGAGCCTTCTCTGAACATCTCTCCATTTCATCAGTGAGTTATGTCTTCTCTCATGTGAAGGGCATCCAGAATCTTTCCTGCCTTCAGATGCCTTTGAAGGGCTAGGCCATAAGTAGAACAGTACAGAAGCAAGGAAGTAAACGAAGGAAAGGGAGGAGCAGGAGATTTGTTTGACTTGTGTTGTAGGGAATGGGAATATGTTACCTACAGTTGTTTAACGTGCTCCTTGATTCTGTTGTGGGCTCTGTATTGCTTTACTTATTCATTGTTTTGGGGGTAGTTCCATGAGTATGAAGCACCCTAAGAAGACATGATAGAAAATGTCTTTTGTTCTAAAATTTCCACTTTTAATTTTTGGAAGATTACTGCTTATTAGTAAAACAGAAATATTTTAGATTAATCTGTTTCCCTTGCCTTTTTATTCTTTGAAAGGCTGTACAAAGAGTGTTAGGGTGTACAAAGGACAGATCTTCCTGCATTTGAACCAATCACATACACACATCTAAAACTTAGCTAAGGGTATTTTGTGGTTTTGACATCATGGTCATTTGGTGTTAGAGGAGGAGTCTTTCCTGGATCACAGGACTTTAATGATTGTATTGCTGTAACATATCCTGGTTCTAGCAGTGAGAGTTACTTCTGGGAAAGCAATTCAAAATTAGATGCCTAGGCCAATAAGTTTGTTGTGTTTTTATGAGATAGTAGAGAATATAAGAAAAATAGAATTTCTAAAATTTGAAGAATGAAATTTAAGTATTTATTCTTAGGTAATATATTGCTTAAGAGATAAATAAGCCATTAATGAATTGAGGCTAATTTGTTTATAGTTAACTTGCTTGTTAATGAGGTCTTTGATTTAAAATAATGTAAAATACTAGACACCTTCTAGATAATCAAATATTCAAGTCTTTTGATTTTAAGTCTTTATATGAATCATAAGAAAAAGATTAATTTGGCATGTGTAATCGAGTAGCAGAAGCAGTTTGAAAGCTGGGCACAATTGAAATATAATGGGAATTAAATAGAAAACATTTATTTTATATTTGTAAATGAGGTTTTAATTAAAGTAAAATTGGCTCATCTTTTTTGACATTTCTCTGAGAAGGAAATTCAAAACACACTTCAGTTGATGGTTGGCTTTCTCTGACTTTGATTAATCACTTTCAAAGTAAGCAGTAGACCAGTACAGTAATTTTATAATTATACACAAGTGAGATTATTTGAAACTTTAACTAATATAATCATAAAGGAAGTTTTACATTGGTCAACTTTATATAATACTGTGTATTTTTCTTTTATGATTCAAATATAAGTGCTAATCTCAAAAATATTCTATTTCGATTATTTTTGCAAATATAATTTAATGGAGGAAACTTTTAAATTAGAAATGTTAGTTTCAAAGACATTTATCTATTAGTACTGAAAATTTTTAGGTTTTTGGGAAGCTAGCTGATGAAATCCTCAATGTGGTTAAATATTGGAAAGAATCCAGCTAATGGAGTTGACTGTAAGTTAGGATTCCACACTAATGAACCAACTTGTGTTTCCCCAGAGCACTGCTAAAAATAAAACTATGAACTGTCTGAAAGATTTGAAATGACAATGAAATTTGATTATTTATTAGCAGAATGAAAGAACTTTCATCTATACAAAATGAAATGCACTTACAACTTTAAAAAATTTCAAGTTTAAAAACTGATACAGAGAAATTACTAATTAAATTAATACTGCAGAATATGCATTTCGTTTTACTTATATGTCTAGAATCTTCATTGGTAACCAAGTACTTAATTCTTTCTAAAAGACTCTTAATGTCTTCTCAAGAACATCAACCTATCTGCAATATCATCTATGTAAACATTTCCTATAAGCTCATTTCTTATAATAAATCTTTTAACAAAATAAAGTGTGTTTTGTCACTGATACCGTATAAAACAAGTAAGAAAATGTTTAATATTGAATTGTACTTCTTAAGAGGCACTTGCTTCATCTCTTTTAGGAGTAAAAAAAAAGTGCTGTTTAATGGTAGAAGCCAAGTACTTATATTCTTTTCAATACTAAATACTAATTCTAATAAAATAAAAGTTATTGGATATTTTATAGTGGAAACTTCGTTCAGTTTTTAACAATAAAGCTTATACGCAATTAGATTTATGAGGAATGGCTTAACTTTTTATAATGTTACTAATTATATAACATTTTTCTTGTATGTTGTGAATTTAAATTATTTTGTGCTTGATTTTTTATTTTAAAACTGCATAGATTCAAAACAAAGTAAAATATTTCAGAAAAGACTGTTAAAGTTTATACTTGCTCTGTTTCGTTATTTTGACCTGCCTTTTATTATATATTCATTCCATTTTTAAATGATGCTGCATATTTAATGAAAGAAAGTTTTTTTTTTTTTAAAGGAAGTGTTGCCAATCAGTCTAAATTTGTTACAGTTAAAATTTGATGGTCTACAGACAATTTATAATCCTTTTCTTGTTATAAAATATTGTCAAATTTATAGTAGTATCAGTTAGAAAGTTTATGGAAACATTGTTTAAGGTGGTTTAAAATAGAACTAAATCTTTAATTTGAATTTGATGGCACCTGTTTTCATTTTGTTCCCCCGGCAACACCACTGGTACTAAAATTGCCCATAGACCACCCTGGTTTTTGAAAAGAATGAAATCATTCTGAGTTTTTTTAAAAAAAATTTCATCCTTTTACTGACTAAATATTTAAACAGAGTTATAAAACATCTGTCAGAGTTTGTGAACTCACTTTGGAGTAAAAGAGTTTAAGACACACAATTGGAAGTTTTGCACAAAAATCTCCAAGTAATTTTAGTTTGTCTTTCTTGGTTATGTTAAAATTTTTATTAGAATTAGAAATTAGAAAAGTAACTGACAGTAACAAGAAAAAAAGTATGTGGACTTCAAAAGTTGTCTTGGAAAGCTATGGTTCCTTTCATCCATTTACTGACAATTGAGATAAAAAAAAAAAAAAGGAGCATACTCTTTTTTTCTGGAAGGGTCTGAGGAGTCAAGGTTTGTGAAATAAGTTACATTCTTGGGACTCCTGTGGGAGAGAGATAAAGCTGACACAAATATTATCTTTTCTCATAGGGTCTGCATTTTTTTTCCTGCTCTATCACTGATTCATGTGTTTGGGACATCATGAAATTTCATTATTCTGTCTCTTTTAGTTGTGGATAATTTAGATTTACATGCAGTAAAACAAGTGGCTGAAAATAATTAATTTTCCATGTCTAGAGACCAGAATGGAGGGTTTTGTAATAGGCAAACTAAGCCAGCCATGTTAGATTAACATGTATTCTTTTGACAATTTCCTTGATCAAGTTAGATTCATTTCTGTATTTTCCAAAGGAAAATTCATATGGGAAAATATTGGTTTACTTTGAAAGAACTGGGTGTATAAACCAGAGAACCTTTGTTTTATTTGTATTTGACGATCCTTTTTCATTTAAGTTCTATCTCCTGCCATGAAGATATTTATAGGAATCCCTAAACCCGACTTGATTAAGTACAGCTTTATATAGAATCAGCATAGACACTAAATATTTGACATGTATTAAAGTTATATTCTGCTGTTCTTTTTTACTATAAGATTACTTTTCCTTATAGTATAGAAATACTTTTTCTATTTTTCTTAATGAGAAGCATGTGGCTGAATAATTACCCCTCTTCCCCAAGTTTTCTTTTCTACTGCTTTTTCTTATGTGTGTTATTAGGCTAATATAGAAAGTGTCGTTGGAGGAATCAGAATTTCTCAGTATGATTTTTGACATTTACCAAAACCACTGTGTTAGGGTTAGGAGATTATTCTGGTGGAATAGAATGTTATTTGAAGTAGGGATACATTTTCCATCATGTTTAAACCAGTTGTTAGGAGAAATTTACTTCTTTACTCTGTTCATTCATTTTGAAGGGACTGGAAGAACTTGTCTTGACTTTCCCTATACATATTGATGCCTTGTATAACCAGCAACTTCACTGATATATAAGTCCTGGTGGCATTTAAAAAAATTTGGCATCTTCATTGTATAATAGTTTGATGGAATAAAAAGAACTGCCGTTGAAGTCGGACCTTTCTGTTTAGCTTTCTAATCTCTCTAAACCATGTACTATCTCTGTGACATAAGCAAGTAGTAACCTCTTTGAGCCTCAGTTTCATCATCTGTAAAAAAGCAAATGATAATACCTCTCAAGGGTTTGTGAGAGTTCAATGAGAAACTAGATCAAAGTGCCTTGCACAGTGTCTTACACACAGTAGTAAGTTAATGTTAGTGCATCATCCTTACACTCTTCATTCTTTCCCCGAATTTGCCTTCTTAGTGCTCAGTGCCCCAGCAAGAAAGTGCACGTAATTGTAAGCATGTTGTATCCTGGTAGGATTTGGGATCCATATTTTGAGTACTATTTTTAGTTAAACTATTTACTTTAAACACTTTTGAGAGAAATCCCAAAAGCCAGAGATTATTCTCTCACCTCTTTATCATTTATGCTTTTGTTGAATTTGTTAGTCCTTTTCATGTATTTTCAATCAATATGGAAAGCATTTCTTATGTATAGTAATATAAAATACCCTTGAAGGAAATACCTTATGAGGTGTCCATGTATGCACCCAAACCAAATGAAATTGGGCTTAAAGAAGTCAAGACTTGGTTCTGAAAAAGGCAAGGGTGATCTGTGCTTAAAATGTGGAATATATATTTTCTGACCTTTTTATAGCAATGCTATTATTAACATTTATGAAATATTTTCATAAATAGTAAAATTTATGTATCTTTAGCAGACAGTTCTACATAAACTATTTTCTTTAAGCCTCACAATTAAGCCTATAAGATCGGATAGATATTGAGATATTGATATCTGTTGGACGGATGAAGAAATGGAGATCGGACTGTGGTAGCATCGAATCAGTTCCATTGGAGTTCAGGATTGTGGTTAAGTGCTGACCTTTTGGGGGGCCTGGGTAGTTATATTTTCATAGTACTTTATTTGTGAAGTTATTTATGAGGAATTTCTAGCAGAAAACTAGTGAAATCTTTAGTTAAGTGAGAATCAGCGGAAAAAAGTAGGGATAGATAGGTATGGTGGTTATATTAACAAGATTGCTCTAAGTAGTGTGCTATCCTTTTCTTTGAAGAACAGTCTACTGCTAACTTTTGGGGACTTGGGCATTTCATAATAATTATAGTAATAATAATACCTAGACATTTACTAACTTGTTACTAGGTACTAGGCACTATTCTAAGTGTGATATATGAATTCTAGTCCTTTCAACAATCTTTTTTGTTGCGATTTTTACTCATTTATTTTTGTTACAGATGTTTCTCCTTTTTCCCCCTAGACACGCTCCTCCCGATCCCCACCCCCAGCATTGTTGTCTATGTCCATTGATTACACATACGTGCATGTAAATTCTTTGGTTTATCTCATCCATCCCCCCCCCCCCCCGAGGTCTGTCAGTCTGAACCGTACTCCTTTCTGTGTCACTGGGTCTATTTTGTTCATTATATTCCACAAATAAGTGAGATCATGTGGTATTTGTCTTTCTCTGATTGGCTTATTTCACTTAGCATAATACTCTCCAAGTCCCTCCATGTCATCTCAAAGGATAAGAGATTTCTCTTACAGCTGCATAGTGTTCCATTTGTGTATATGTACCACAGCTTTTTTATCCACTCACCTATTGATGGACACTTGGGCTTTTCCAGATATTAGCAATTGTAAATAGTGCTGCTATGAACATAGGGGTACATATATTCTTTCTGATTGGTGTTTCAGGCTTCTTAGGATATATTCCTAGAAGTGGAATCACTGGGTCAGATGGCAGTTCAATTTTTAAATTTTTGAGGAAACACTATAGTGTTTTCCATAGTGGCTGCACCAGTCTGCCTTCCCACCAGCAGTGTACTAGAGTCTCCTTTTCTCCACACCCTGGCCAGTGCTTGTTGTTTGATGATTTGTTGATGGCAGCCATTCTGGCAGGTGTAAGGTAATACCTCATAGTCATTTTAATTTGCATCTCTCTGATGATTAGTGATGTTGAGCATTTTTTCATATGTCTCTTGGCCATTTGTATGTCCTGTTTGGAGAGGTGTCTCTTTAGGTCCTCCGCCTGTGATTTAAATTGGATTATTTTTCTTCCTTTTGTTGAGTTGTATGAGCACTCTATATATTTTGGAAATTAACCCCTTATCTGATGTATCATTGACAATTATGCTCTCCCATGTAGTGGGTTCCCTTTCCATTTTGATGCTTGTTCCTTTTGCTGTGCAAAAGCTGTTTAGTTTGATGTGGTCTCATGTATTAATTTTTTCCTTTGTTTCTCTTGCCTTAGGCATTGTGTCAGTGAAAATTCTACCGCGTGTGATGTCTGAAATTTTGTTGCCTACATTTTCTTCTAGGATTTTTATGGATTCACGAGTCCATTTTGAGTTTATATTCTTATGTATGGTGTAAGTTGGTGGTGTAGTTTCATTTTTTTTTGCCTGTAGCTGTCCAATTTTCCCAACACCATTTATTAAAGAGGCTGTCTTTACTCCATTGTATGCTCTTGCCACCTTTGTCAAATATTAATTGAGCATATTATCTTGGGTCAATTTCTGGGTTCTCTATTCTGTTCCATTGATCTATATGCCTGTTCTTGTGCCAGTACCAGGCTGTTTTGATTGCAGTGGCTTTGTAGTATAACCTGATATCCAGTATTGTGATCCCTCCCACTTTGTTCCTTTTTTTCAAGATGGCTGTGGCTCTTTGGGGTCTTTTTTGGTTCCATATAAACTTTTGAAGTATTTGTTCTTGTTCTGTGAAATATGTCGTTGGTATTTTGATGGGAATTGCATTGAATCTATAGATTGCTTTGGTTAGTATGGACATTTTAATGATGTTAATTCTTTCAATCCATGAACAAGGTATGTGCTTCCACTTTTTTATATCTTCCTCTATTTCTTTTTTCAATGTCCTGTAGTTTTCTGCAAATAGGCCCTTTACTTCTTTGGTTAAGTTTATTCCTAGGCATCTTAATTTTTTTGTGGCAGTGGTAAATGGGATTGTTTTTTTAGTTTCTCTTTCTGTGAGTTCATTATTTGTGTGTAAGAATGCCGTTGATTTCTTGATGTTAATTTTGTATTCTGCCACTTTGACAAATTCGGTTATTACATCTAGTGATTTTTGATGGAGTCTTTAGGGTTTTCTATGTACAATATCATGTCATCTGCAGATAATGACAGTTTCAGTTCCTCCTTTCCAATTTGGATCCCTTTTATTTTTTCTTCATGTCTAATTGCTGTGGCTAAGACTTCCAGTGCTATGTTAAATAAGAGTGGTGCCTTTCAACAATCTTATGAGGTGAGGTATTATTGTTAACTCTATTTTATTTAATTAATTTTTTTAAAATGTATTTTTATTGATTTTTTTTAGAGAGAGAGGAAGGGAGAGAGAGAAACATCGATCAGCTGCCTCCTATACGTACCCCACTGGGGGTCGAGCCTGCAACCTGGGGATATGCCCTGACCAGGAATCAAACTGGGAACCTCTCAGTCCATGAAACAACTCTCAATCCACTGAGCCACACCAACTAGGCCATTAACTCTATTTTATATGCCTGGAAAAGTTGAATCTAAAGGAGAAAGTACTACACACAAAGGGACCTTTCCCCTACCTTAGAATACCATCTGAGATATAGCACATTATACATTTTTAGGTCTGCTGGAAATTTTGTAGTCTCAAAGGCTTTTTATTAATACATTTGCAGATTATTGATAATGTGTTCTCTAAGCTTTGTGTTTCCAGTTTAAAAAATTCAAGTTTTTACTTTTTAATCCATAGCATTAAAAGATATCCCTCTAATGTTAATTTGTACCATGAGATAAAGCAAGTTTATTTTATTTTTATCTATTTATTTATTTAAATCCTCACCCAAGGGCATTTTTGCATTTATCTTCAGATAGAGTGGGAGGGAGAGAGGGAGAAAGAGAGAGAGAGAAACATCAATGTGAGAGACACATTGAGTGGTTGCCACCCACATGACC
Source organism: Tadarida brasiliensis (assembly GCA_030848825.1). NCBI lineage: Eukaryota > Metazoa > Chordata > Mammalia > Chiroptera > Molossidae > Tadarida > Tadarida brasiliensis. Next base: position 39,539,391 of record CM061272.1, on the reverse strand, counting down.
CCAACCAGGGCTGGGGACAAACTGCAACTGAGGTACGTGCCCTTAGCGGGAACCAAACCCAGGACTGTCCTGTCTGTGGGCCAACGCTCTAACCACTGAGCAAAACCGGCCAGGGTTAAAGCAAGTTTAATACATATTTTTTTTCCACTTATGAAAGTTTACATATGAATCATAGGTCATCTTGTTTCATTTAGTGCAAGGTTTCTTGGGGATTCTGGGTCAGAATTTGAAAGAAACTCATTTTTTTACTATAAAACTTTTGGGGAGGATCTCAATATTTTCACTGAGTCGCACTTTTTTGTAATAGAAGAAATGTTTTGAAGAATGAGCTACAAATATGAAGAACTATTTTACAAATACTGAATTATTATATTGTACACCTGAAATGAATATGTCAATTTATGTATCAATACAAAATTTAAAAATAAAACTAATATTGTAAAAGTTTCATTCATAAGTCTTTTGTTTTGTGTTTTTTTTTTTTTGTTAATCCACACTTGAGGATATTTTTTCCATTGCTATTTATTTATTTATTTATTTTTGTTATAGATGTTTCTCCTTTTTTCCCCATTGACACCCTCCTCCCCATCCCCCCCACCCGGTCCCCAGCTTTATTGTCCATGTCCATTGGTTATGCATACATGCATATAAGTTCTGTGGTTTATCTCTCCCCCCCCACCCCCTCTTCTGAGGGTTGTCAGTCTGTACCCTACTTCCACATCTCTGGGTCTACCCTGTTCCATTGCTTTTTAGAGAGACTGGAAAGGAGTGAAGGAGGGGGAGAGAAAGAGAGAGAGAGAGAGAGAAAGAGAGAGAGAAAGAGAGAGAAAGAGAGAGAGAGAGAGAGAGATGTGAGAGAGACACACGGATTGGTTGTCTCCCGTACATGCCCACCCAGGGCTGGGGATTGAACCTGCAACTCAGGTACATGCCCTTGACCAGGAATCAAACTGGTGACCTTTGGTGCATGGGCAGATGCTCTAACCACTGAGCCACATAGGCCAGGCTAACTTAACTTCATAAATCTTTAAAAAATGTGCCCTGGCCAGGTAGCTCAGCTGGTTAGAGCATCTACCCAATAAGCCAAGGTTGCAGGTTTGATCCTCAGGGTACATACAAGGATCAATCAATGGCGCTCTCTCTCTCTCTCTCTCTCTCTCTCTCTCTCTCTCTCTCTCTCTCAATCTCTCTCTCTCTCTCCCTTTCCCTCTCCCTCCCTCCCTCCTTCCCTCTGTCCCTCTCACTGGGTAACACACTCGGCTCCTCACCCTGTTCTTGCTATTCTCACTCCATAGCAGCCGTTGCCCTAGCAGCTGCCTGCAGTCCCGTGGCCACGTGGACTCCAACGGTGGCCTGGGTACAGTCAGCAGCGCCCACCAGAGTGTGGCCAGGAGCAGACTGGCTAGCAGGATGGGGCAGACATAGACCCAGCTTCAGATGGCACAGCATTTTTGGATGCTGTCCTTTGCTCTGGGTCTGAGGAAGACAAGGCTGGACTTCTTTCACAGCGGGATGAAGCTGAACCCAGGACAGTCCTTTGATGTTGCTTCTACAATCAGTCTTACCACCACACTGTATCCTCCCGTACATGGGTCCCTGGAATGTTTCCTTGTGACTCCATGAAGGCCTCGTTTCCACCAGCAGCATCCTCCCCCACCTACTGCAGGCTGCCTTCGCTTCTGGAGCAGCTCCGAGGGCTGCTGCACACTCGAGTCCGAAGTCTGAGTGCGTTGTGCATGGGATCTCAGTGTGCTACGGCAGAACCCTAACTGTGGCACCCAGAAAGGGAGGCAGGATACCGAGAGCAGTCATTTCTCTACAAGCATGTGAGTCGGGGATGGAGCCACGGGCACAGCGCCAGCCTGTTTGATTGACGTTCTTCAGCTGTAGCTGGTGAATATCCAAGAGTAACCTACCTTCAGCCTCTTCTCCCCCAGCTGGAAGTTTCATCTGCATGCCACCAACACCAGCCATGTGCTGGCTAAGACTGAACCAACCACCTGGGGGAACTTTGAAGACTCTGCCTGAGAACTCATGGGGACCAGCCTGCACTGACACCCATACCCGACACCTACTGACACGAGGAACAGGGCACAGGTCTGCATAACTGGCCCATACTGAACCCTGTAGTCTTTGAACCGACCACTGCTGCTAAGTGTTAGGACCTACACGGCGATAGGATCCCTAACGGCCGCTTCGCAAGCATCCTTGCCACAGTAGAACAGGAACCTGGAGAACTGAACAGACAAAATGCTGGGCACCAGGAATTGAACCACATAAGGAACTAAAATTGCCCAAGAAGCACCCGATTGCCCATTCACATTCCTGCAGACCCAACCCACCAACCAAGACCCCAAAGCTCACTGATGATAAACGCTTCCTGCCAGTGGACACACATAAGGATGACCCTCTGGCTCCTAGGGGTTGCCATCATCGATCCAACACCCCCGGCTTAGTGCTGGGTAGCCCTTCCCTTTGGATATGCCCATCCCCACCCCCTTTTCCTTAAATAAATCCAGTTTTTCTTAAAAAAAAAAAAAATCAACCAATGGATGCATAAATAAGTGGAACAACAAATCGATGTTTCTCTCTCGTTCCTTCCTTACTTCCCTCTCTCCCTCTTTCTCTAAATTCAAAAAATAAAAATTTTAAATCTTTAAAAAATAAGAAAATAGTGATTATAAAAAATTAACTACATTATATTTTTATTTACTTATTTTTTACTGATTATATATAAAATTGGTAAAGATTAATATTGGTATTTCAGTTTTATTGGAGTATTGGCTTAGTTATAGAAAGTAAAAATTGAAAGCTTCTCCATAGACCTATTAATATACAACCTGTTCAATCCTTTAATGCATTTTAAAAATTTATCTTTATTGTTGAGTTACAGATGTCCCCCATTTTTCCCCAGTGCTCACCTCCACCCGGTTCCTGCTCACTCAAACATTTATTAACCACCTACTTCATGCCAGGCACTATGTGTATATGTAGGGATAAAATATAGCAATATAAACAGTCCTTATGCTTCAATAGCTTACAGTCTATGGGAGAGATATACATTGACAAGCGAGTGTTTATATTTTGATAAATACTATAGTAATTATGTCTGGATAATGATAAAACTCAGCATTATGTGGAGTGGGGGTGAATGTAGGTATTGAGCCCTGAAGAAAAGGAAGTCCTGGTGGAGTAGAGCTGTGGTTACAGAACAAGATAAAGTTTTTCTAATTAGAGAAAGTAGTATGTGTAAAGGGAGACAGACAACATTCTGGGATCCTGAATAGCTCCCAAGGGCAGTAGCATGGAGTGTGGGTATAAATCATTTATATATGTGGTGGTGCTAATGCTGGAGGGAAAAGTAGTGGTCATGTCATGAAACCTAGCATTTTATCCTGGTTATTTTAATTTATTTTCCCTGAGGATTATGGGGAGCCACTGGAAAAATTAAAGCAGAGTGATGGGATCTGAATTTTTTTTATTTTTTGCTTTTTTAATTTTTTTGTTACATCACTAATGGCAGCAGTGTAGGAAAGGGATTAGGACGGGACAGGGACCAAAAATGAGGACGCCCCATTAGGAAGCTTCCAGTAATCCAGATGAGAGATAATGCCAATCTTGATTAAGATACTAGTTGAGGTGATAGAGAGAAAGAGATTCAAAAGATATAATGAGGTAAAATGAACAAGATAAGGTTAGTGTTTTAAAACCACATAGAGCCAAATTGTCGAGTTTTATAACTGTGTTGTCTATGGCATAAAGAAGTATATGCTCCATCCACCACAAGTTTGTTTTGTAGCATTTTCTTTTTGTCAAAGATGCTGCTATTATATTTTCTTTATCTCTTCACTATCTCTATACCAGAAATGAAATAGAAAATCCACTTCTTGCAACAGGTCCACTAATTTGCCTGTTGTAGCTTACTTTTGGTGGGGGGGGGGAGGTTGTAATTTAAATTCATGGTAGAAGTGCTACATAGAGTTACAAACAAAAAATAAATTTGTCTTTTAGATTTACCTGTATAGTTACTTTTACTTTGCTCTTTATTTCATTGTGGATTCGAGTTCCCGTGTAGTCCTTTCATTTCATCCTGAAGGACTCCCTGTAGTATGTCGTATAGGCCAGGTATGCCAGCAGTGAATTCTGTTCATTTTTATTTATCTGAGCATGTCTTAATTTATTCTTCATTTTAGAGGAGGGAGAGGAAGTCCTAAGCAGCAGTGGCTTCTTAGTGATAACGGGAAAGAGAGGAGGGAAGAGAAAAACCTAATGTGGTGTCTTGGCAGGTTGTTTATTGGGGACTGATTATATTGGTGAAGGGCTTTGAAGATCCTGTGTGGAACCAGAACTTTGGTGAGAGGAGGGGTAGATGAGTATGGCTGAGGCACTAGTTCTAAGAAGTAAATTTGGTGGTATATGTCAGAATTGATATTGGGAAAACCGCTACATCACATGCATTGAACATCAGATATTAAAAATTGTAACACATCTAATGTGTTTTACCTGAAAGATTTCTTTGCCTGTAAGAAGAATTTTGCTATAAATCTTTTATTTTTCACTCTCCATTATTAAAAAATTTTGTAATTGTGGTAAATAAAAAACAGAACACTAAATTTACCATCTTAACCATTTTTAGTGTGAAGTATATTCACTTTGTTGGGCAATAGATCTTCAGAACTTGATTTATCTTGCAGAACTGGAACTCTGTACCTATTAAACAGCTCCCCATTCCCCCCACACACCCCTGTTCCTAGTAACCACAATTCTACTTTCTGTCTCTATGACTTTGACTACTTTAGATATATCATATAAGTGGAATCATACAGTATTTGTCTTTTTGTGACTAGCTTATTTCACTTAGTATAATATCCTCAAGGTTCATCCATATTGTAACATATTAACAGGATTTTTTTCTTTTTCAGGCTGAATAATATTCCATAGTATGTTTATACCACATTTTGTTTATTCAGTCATCTTCTGTAGTTATTTTTTAGGTATAGCTTATCTTTCCTCTTCACCCACTAAGTTTGTTTATCTCTAGATTTTAGCTTATTTAGGGACATAGACCATTTGCCTGACTTGTTCTTTGGAAGTCATATTAATGGTTATATTTTCCACCTGTTTTGCTGCTTTACTGCTAATTTATATATTGCTATATTAATTAAACATTTAGAGATATTTGACTATTTTATTAGTTTCCTTAGACATTTAACTGATTGGAAGTTTTAAAAGAACCTGGAACTTTATCAGTTAAATAATAACCAGTAATGAGGCTAGTAAGTTCTTTTCCAATAGCAATACAAACTCTGCACTGCTCCGTTTTAAATTATAGCACCTAACACTGCCTCAAGGCTTATGACAGTATAACTTTTCAACTGAGCAGTGCTTAATTTGTTATGAAAGTAAAAGAAAAGTTAACTAATTCCATTAAAATTGTGCTGCTGACATCTGTTTCTGATAAAATTTTAGTAATATGATAAGAATTAAAAGCATTGTGTGATCACTGGTGTCTGATTTCCCATGATAGTAAACTGCCGATGACTTGTATTTCCTCTGTGAATCATTTATTATATGTGAGGTGTTATTAAGTCCAAATGGAAAAGAAATGTAGTGCTGAGGGCCACTGAAGCAATAACTGAGTTTCTTTTTTCACACTAATATCCTTAGATTACCTGTTAAATTTGTTAAATAAGTTGCATTTTACTCCTTTAATTTTGAAAAATAATTTAAAAATGTATGAAAGAATTTTTAATATACTTAGAGCATAATTTTTCTAAAATCACATAATATTTTAACATACACAGGTCAGTGTTTTCAGTCCATTTTTCACTCTGTAACATAGGCTGAGCTGTCTAAAGTTTTCTTAAATTACTAGTGTTGGAAGAAGACATATGGCCTTTGAGATTTATTTGGAAGTAATGAGGGTGTATATGAATGCTCTTGAAACCAAACTCTAGTGGTGGGAGAGAAAAAAGCAATTCGAAAGGAGGTGCCTGATTAAGGTAATGGAAAAAAAGAAAAGAGGTAGTAGGGAAGAATCAGAAAGGAAGAGTCAAATAGGGAAGAAAGAAGAGTGCAGTAGTTAACAGAGGGTGAAGTAGTTTTGTTGAGAAAAGGAGAAGAGAATGGAAGCACTTTCATGGCCATCATTTTCTTTTCTTGCCTTATTATTTTTTTCTTAGTTTTAAATAACTACTTTATATTGTATTTATTTATTCTTTTATGTGCTAATTGTTTCCCCTCAACTGGAGTATACATTCTTTAAAGGACAAGGACTCTCTTCTTCACGATTGATGTATGTCCAAGAGGGCACATTACATAGTGTAAGTTAATGAATGAATAAATGACTCAGCCAATATTTCATTTACCTCTCAAAGTAAAAGATACTTTTTCTGTATTCAAGGATTCACAGAATATAACTCTAATTTACCCCATTTGAGGAAAATACTTGAACAGATTCTACCTAAATAGCGTATAAATCTTAACCAAGGCCTCAAGAGAAGACACAGTGATAAGTAATGAACCTTTCAATGTATGTTGCTACATTCAAATAACTAATGATAGAGTGACTAAAAGTATGCTAAATAAAAATTGTTGAAATGGAAAGGACATGCTAATAGCCTTGAACCAAAAATAATTTATTCTGAATGAATTAAAAAACTAGTGGAGGTACATTTATCAAGTCAAAGGAAGAAAATTATTTGGTTATATCAATAGATGCTGAAAAAATACTTGATAAAATTAAACAGTTTTTCTAAGTATATAAATATAGTAAATACTTATATAGAAAACAAACTTTTTAACAGATACTGAAATGTTAAAGCTATGTCTGAAAACAGGTATACCCCCTATTAATATTATTATTCAGTGTTTTGTATGTGCTAGCATGTACAGTAAGATAAAATAATGGAAAAATCAGTATAATATTAGAAAAGAAGAGAACAAAATATTTTTTGTGTTATTGGTATGATTGTATGCCCACAGGAATCATTAGCCTTTCTTGATGCTGATAGTAATCTTACTAAAGAAAAATTAGAAAAAATAACCAATTCAAGGTAGTTTTAAAAACTGGAAAATACTTATAAATGAATTTCATAAGAGAAGTACTGTTCTATATGAAGAACGTTATCAGATCTCATTGAATGATGTTATACTGAAACTGAAATAAAGGAAAAAGAATGCTGACTTTATAAAATAAATTTCCAATTCTTATGATAGTATGTTGCCATCTAAGAATACAGTTGACCCTTGAACAACACACAGGTTTGAATTGCGCAGGTCCACTTACATGTGGATTTTTTTCAGTAAATACTGTAAATGTATTTTCTTTTCCTTATGATTTTCTTAACATTTTCTTTTCTCTAACTTACTTTATTGTAAGAATATAGTATATAACATATAGACCATACAAAATATGTGTTAAACATCCATTTATGTTGTTGGTAAGGGTTCTGGTCTACAATAGGCTATTAGTAGATAAGTTTTGGAAAGTCAAAAATTATACATGATTTTTGACTGTGCAGGGAGGGTCAGTACTTCTAACCCCCATGTTCAAGGGTCAACTGTATATCATCATTTCTTTTTAACTAAAATTAATAAAACATTTATTGTACTTCTAACCAAAATACCATCAGGGTTTATTTGGGAATTGGGTAAAATAATGTTAATGTTTGTTGACCAAGAAAATTAAAAGAAAAGAAAGTCTAAGGAGTAAATAGTCATACTAGACATGAAAATATACTCTAAAGCCTCTATGATCACAATAGTATGGTACTGATATAAGTCTGTGAATATAGAGGTCAGAAATTGATTCTAGTATAAATGGCAATTTAATTGATAAAAGTGAAAATTTGAATTTAGTGGGAAAATGATAATCAAATTTGTCAAGACAGCATATGTACAAAGAAAATGGCATCTTGGTCTCTTATAATACCCAAATAGATCTAGATGTACTAAAGACTTAAACAAATGAATAAAAATTTTACATTATATGTATGATTTAGACGTTTGGGAAATGTTCCTAACGAACACAGGAAAACCTGAAGGTATGAAAGAAAAGATTAATCATATAGTAATTAGAAACTTTTGTATAGGATTCCATAAACAAACTCAGTAGGCAAACAATAGGCCAGGGAAAGATATTTATACCTCACATGACAGATAAATGGTTGATATCTAAGATATAAAAAAGTTACAAATTAATAACAAAAAGACAATCCAGTATTTAAAGAAAACAGATAAGAGATATGAATAGATAGTCCACAGAAGAGCAAATCTAAATAACCAAAAGCATGTGATCAATAGTAATACAGATTAAAGTAACAACGAGAGATCATTTTACATCCAAAGTTAAAAAGACTTATGATACTCATTGCTGGTAGGAAATGAGAAAAAAAGCATTGGTGATAGAAATGTGAAGTTTAGCCCTGGCCAGTTTGGCTCAGCGGTTAGAGTGTCAGCCTGTGGACCAGAGAGTCCCAGGTTCGGTTCCCGCTAAGGTCACGTACCTCGGTTGCGGTTCATCCCCGGCCCCAGTTGGGGTCGTGTGGGTGGTGACCAGTCGACGTGTCTCTCTCACATTAATGTTTCTATGTCTCTCTTCTTCCCTCTCTCACTCTCACTCTATCTGAAGATAAATACAAAAATGTCCTCGGGTGAGGATAAAAAAAAAAAAAAAAAAAGAAGGGAATTGTAACTGTACTAGCTGATGTTGATGTATTCCACTGCCTACCATGAAGAGAGAAAAATAAGATGCAGAGAAATGTATGTGGGAACATACATCAGGAAACAAAACAAAATCCTCAAACCCCTGTATATGTTTATGTTTGTATGTGATTGTACAAGGATGGAGAACAAGGTTGGGACCAGTGCTCATGGAGTTGTAGGGTAGGGTAAGATAAAGGTTAAGAATGGGAAAGTGGGGATTAGGGGAAAACTCAGTAGTTACAGACTCATCTTTGAACCAGGGCTTAGGATACTATCAGTGTAGTAATAAAGGGCTGAGGCCAAAAGGAGACTTCTTGACACACCCTGGATTTATGGTGCACACCTAAAAGGTATGGAATCATAACATATTTTTCCTAGATATGTTAGCCATAGTTTATTAAGGATTTTAAACAATTTGTTAAGGAAGAGGCTGTAGAAAATGTATGTTAATTATATTTAAATACATTCAAGGTATATTTTCATGTATTCAACAACTTTTTATTTAGTGACTACTGTGTGCCAGGTATTGTTTAAGGCTCTTGGGATTGATCAGATATTACATTCTATTGGGGGGAAATAGATAATAAACAACAAATATAATTAGTAAGTAATTTATATAGTATCTTAGAAAGTGATGAGTGCTTTGGAAATGAAAAAAAAACTAGAACAGGATAAGAAGGATAGAGAGAAGTGTTTCAAATATGGTAACTAGGGACACATTGAGACAGTGATATTTGAGCAAAGACTTGAAGGTACCTGGGGAGAAGGAATGCTAATAGAAAGCTCTTGTGTGTTTGGGGAATAGCAAGGAGATCACCAGAGCTGAAGCAGAGTGATGATGGAGGGAGAGAAGAGCAGGAAATAAGATCAGAGAAATAAACCTGGGAAGAAAGGAAGGTCATGGTGGTAGTAGGTCAGATCCGTAGTGCCTTGTAGACATTATTAGGCCCTTGCTAGACATTGGGCAACAAAGTGATAAGATCTGATTTATATTTTAAAAGGATTTCTCTGGTTTTGTTAAGAATAGAATGTGATGAGGGGTGGGCAAAGATAGAAGCAGAGAGCCCAGTTGGGAGGCTAAGTGCAATAATCCAGGTGAGAGATAGTGGTGGCGCACATTAGATTGGTAACAGAGAAGGTGGTAAGACCTGGTCAGATTTTGGCTCTATTTTGAAAATAGAACCAACAGCATTTCCTGACAAATTGGAGGTGGATGTAAAAGAAAAAGGAATTAGGTTAGCTGGAGGGAACTATCATAACACAAAACAGAAAAAGAGAGGGAGGGAGAGACGAGGATAAGAACCTCAAGACGAAGCAGGAGCTTAACCCAAGAAAATGTATCTCTGCTTTTAGTGTCTAGCCAAGTGTGTGTGTGTGTGTGTGTGTGTGTGTGTGTGTGTGTGTGTGTGTGAGAGAGAGAGAGAGAGAGAGGTGGGGGGGGTTGGGATCATCTGTACCAATTAAATCACATCTAAAGCTCTGTTTTCTCTTTTGCATAAGGCTAGTTATGAATAGACAAATAATTATATTAGGTTGTTATAGCAAATACTAAAATATTAAATTAGATATGGAAAACTGGATGTTTGTAATTAGGTCAAATACAAATCGAAACCTGTATAGAAAGTGAAGTCAGGAAGGGAATGAGGTAACAACAGGAATTCTTGTCTAGAAAGGGTAAGATTAAGGAAAGGAGTTAACAGTAAGAATGAAGTTGGAGAGTCTTTCTTGTTCCACCTGGTAAAGGACTTTGAAATAGGCATCTAAATTTCAGGAAGCAAGAACTTCATTCATTAACAAAAAGTGGAATAAAAAAAACTTAGTACTAAGTAATAACTGTTGGACAATGATAAGGGTAAAGGGGAAAAACTATTATTGTTGATGGAGGTTGTGTCAAGTTAAAATATTTCAGAAATTATATGGAATTCCTAACAAATTCCAGGTGCTTCTGGGCAGCATCTGGGAATTTAAGGGAAAAGAGAAATTATTCTAATTTACCTTCTGGGAAAATGCCAAGAGTTAATTTGTCTGAACTATCTGTTCATGAAATGTCATAGGCCGACATTTAAATTTTGGAAGATAGTACCAGTTGGGAAAATGAGAGAGCTAGTTTTTCCTTTTAGTATCTGGTGCAGTACTTCCTGGAGCAAGCTGGGTAACTTCTATGATCCATAGAAGGAAATTGGAGCTAGAACAATGAAGTCTGCTTTCCTTATTTTAAATACCTACTAGGATTGCTTGGGTTCAAAAGTTATGTTCTGTGTAGTTTAATATTCTTTAAATTTTATTGATTATTGTCAACAATATTGACTACATCTAGTTCTGCCATATTAAAGGATAGAGTTATTTAGGGATAAACTTAATTTGGCTTATATTAGTCTTCAGCTAGTATGTCTGTTTCTAGGCTGAACTAGATGAGTATTTTTCAGGATATAGTAGCCCTAGTTTTTTATTATAAAATTACAGATGCCTTTTTTTTTTTTTTTTTTACAATAAACATTTCTGAAATTTCTGATGGACTTTAAGAGTGGGAGAAGGCTCTAGGAGACACTGCTTATAGGGATGGAGGATGGAGTGGGAAGGAGAGAATGAACAGGGTTAATGCTAGGTAATTTTTGACATTTTTCAAACTGGCCTTTTACCTCTTTCCCTCCCCTTTGCTTAACGTGGGGAATGGGTTGAGGTTGTGGAATTGAGATTTCATAGATGCACGGGAAAATTTACACGGTGTGGTTAAGCACTGTTCTTTTATTTTCCTGTTAAGGCTTTTAGCTTTCAGAGTTGAGGCCAGAGTGAGGTTATGGCAGGGACTGATGCTCTCAGTGCTGTTGTCCTAGTGCTGGAGCTGACATGTACTACTTCGAAGGTGGATAGCAGTGCACTACTAGAAGATTTGAAGCGAACTGGGAACTAGGGATTTATAGAACAAACAAATCATCCTGAGGAAAGGCAGTTATTGTGTTCAAAGAACAACTGAAATCACAAATACCTATGTGTTTGGTTTTAAGGGGACCTTGTCTCTGACGTAGAACAGAGCCTTGCAGCTATACTTCTTACCAAAAATAGATTGACTTTTTCTTTGCTTAACAATTGTCACTTGAAGGAGTAAGGAAAGCCAGGTAGCCAAGAGGTAGTTTATCACAGTATAGCATTCAGAGAGTAACAACACTCAAGTTTTGTAATAACACTCTGAGAGTACACTTATGTCCATAGACTGACTGTTTATTTTTCATGTACTGTGCTTTTTACCTTCCTTGTACCATTGATTCTTAGGAGTTTAGGGTAAATTTAAACTTTGTTGGAAAGGTACAATTTTCTTTTTCTTCAAGTTGACATTGAAAAGTAGTGAGACTTTTTCCCCCCAGAAATTCATTATATTACTTTTTTTCTTTACGTTATATTTATTTGGGTATTCATTCAGTCAGTCAATATTTACTGAATATCAACTCTTTATTCAAGCACTGGTAATTCAAAGATGAATGAATCAGACATACTCCCTCTTAAAGTAGTTCACAGTTTATGACATTATGTGGGTACTTGCAAATATCCATTTGAATTTTTCTAATAGATTAATTTTACCTTTACTACAGTTTAATATATAATTTAGTGTTTAGCAAGACAATGCTTCTAATGTACTATATATGTGTCATTTAACCTATAATAGCTTTATACCCTCAAAAATACACTTATTTACTCCGTAGTATCTGAAACGTGCAGTTATTTTTCAGACATTACATATTGCTTTAAACGGAAAGTCCAGGTTTGACATATTTTTGCTAGGCAAAATATTTTTTGTTTTGACATATTTTTGTTTATTCTAAAAGGGTTTTGAACCTAATACCACCATGCTTCCAGAGTCACTGCACCTTTAAAGGACACTATAATGAGCAAGCAAATAGCCACCCTGCTAAGAAATTAGTGGAGATTTTTTATTAGAAGTTGATATTTCAATCTCTGCATCTGGTTCTGTTGTTTAAATGAGACTGTCTGGTTCAACAGAGCAAAACAAAAATTGAAATGTTTGAAATAATCTCAGTACCTGTAATTGTCCATAAACAATCAATTCTAATGTTATGAACTTCCAAATCTGGTACACCAAGCTCGTACTAACTATTGTAATTGGTCTTTGTGGCTGTATGTTTAAATGTTTGAAATGGGACTTTAATATGAACATGCAGTAAATCTTAACCACAGAGGCACACACAGGTTTCAGTATAATATGGAGCAGGAAAGAGACACATGTAAACAGACATATTCCTCATCTTAGTATGTGGAGCCATACTTCCATGGAATTGCACTCAGTGTTTATATAGAGCGAGCTGGCAATGAAAAACTGCTGTTCCTATGGTTTTACTGTGTATTTTGATCTCTGGGTTATTTACTTTTTCTAAATGTGTAGGGATGATATTAAAAGATGCTGGTATCAGTTAATTATTTTATTGATATAATAAAAAGTTGTAAAATAGCTGGAAGGGAGGGTGTCTCCTGCCTTCATGTACCTTAGGAGAGAAGGGTTATTGTTGAGAAAAAAGATTTTTAAATAATAGTTTTGGATAAGAGATTCTTTGTTAAATATAAATGACATGGATAGTTTAAAGCTTAAGTATGATGTGGCATTGTAATTTCTATTGCATTTAGAATACTTTATTCATGTGAATGTCTTATAATAAATGTCTTACGTAAAGTCTCTCTACAACACAAGGAGCTCCGTTTTCACAGAAACTTTTCTAAAGATTTAGTAATATTAAACAAAAACATCCAATACAAATTTATTTGGTGTCATTTAATGTAAAGGATGCCATAAAAGAAAATCTTAATTTTAGTTCTTAAATTATGAATGTCCCTTCGAAAGGATTATGTGTTTATTAATAACAGTTTTTGGAAATGAGAGCTAATAGAGGTGTCTGAGCAACTTGAGTGTCATTCAGATTTGATTTTACAATCAAAGTTTTAGATTTCACTTTGTGTTAAACTTCTATAAAGCAATGAAAAATAAATATAGAACTATACTTTTAAAGAAGCCATAATTAAATTCTACAGCAGTGATAAAATCTAACTCAGTTCCTCTTTAGGTACTAAATAATAAAGTTCATTTATTCACTCAGTAAATATTTATTGAGTGCCAGGCACTGTTCTATGGGCATGGGATCTAGCACTGAATAAAACAAGATTTCCTGCCTTTATGGCATTTACATTCCAGTTGGATTAGACACATAATAAATGAAACAAAAATAAGTACAATATATATTATTAAACAGTGATTAACACTTTGAAAAAAGCTAATGGTGAATTCGAAGATTTGGTTGCACTTTTAAATACTATAGGGGAAGCCTTGTAAAGAAGGAGACATTTAAGCAAAGGCCTGAAGGACACAAAGCAGCAAACCATGTGCATATTTGGGGTGAGGGAACAGAAAGTATAGTCTATGAAATGGGATACGTGGCTCTTTGAGTTTTAACTAGGAGTCCAGTGTGGCTGGAGTGAGCCAAACGGGCAGTAATAGGAGATGAGGTAATTAATTATGATTTCAAGATATGCCTATTTCTTACTTAATTGTGCTTTTTGAAATAATGTAAGTCAAATAGCCATGTACTTGACACTGCAGACATATAAGAATATTTTGGAGTAGATTTAAATAATTTGGGGGGATCCAGATGGCCAAATCTTAGTCTGTTTTAGCTTGATGAACTCTACTGGCCTCACCCTAATGACTCCCTGAGACCATGCTCTACCACAAAGTTCCACAGGTCCCATGCGAATGGGGGATGGTTTTTGTGTACCCCTGAGACTTTCGATGAGTGTCTGTAGACCCAGCACTTGTGCCAAATTTGAGTCTGCATCAACCTGGAGAACACCACTCACCCCTACGTAGTGACTCAGAACCAGCCTCATGCAACTCGTGTAGCACTGGAGGCTTTTTCAGTAGCTGAGCCTAACAGGCAGTTGGCAGGCAGAGGTGGGTGTCAGAGTGCCTTGGGCCTTTTGCTGATCTTCCCCAGGCAGAGTATTGGTGGAAGCTGGCCTTGGTACACAGCGTGGTCCCTCCTACATGCACCCAGGCTCAGCAAGGGCAGCACCAACTGTGGATCATTTTGTAGCTCCTAATAGGTAGCCCAGGGTTGGTCACAGGCATTGTCTGACATTGACCTGTACTGGAGTCCCTTCCAAGAGGTCCAAAACCAACATAACCAGTGGCTGGCTTCAGACAACATCAGAGCATGACCTGATTAGCTTCACAAGCAATACACCCGAAGGGAGATTTAGGCACACACCAGACCCTGCTAGAGTGAATTACACTTCACAGGGTCATTCAGCCCCTGCACAGCAGCTCATTATAGTTGGGGTCAGTCATCAGAGCCAGCAAGCCTTAGAGTCAATCCACCCACTGATGGGCCAATAGCAATCAAGCCTTAACTACAACATGCCATGGCCAGGTGGCTCAGTTGGTTTGAGTGTCCTCCTGTACTCCAAAAGGTTGTGGGTTCAATTCTCTGTCAGGACACATACTTGGGTTGCAGGTTTGATCCCCGGTTGGGGTGTGTATGGGAGGTGGCCTATCGATGTTTCTCTTCCACATCAATGTTTCTCTCTCTCCCACTCTCCCTCCCTCCCTTCCTCTCTCTCTAAACTCAATGAACATATCCTTGGGTGAGGATAAAAAAAAAAAAAGAAGACTTAACTACAACAGGAACGCCCACATAACTCACACAAGGGACATTTCTGGAGTGAGCACCTAGCTTAGGTGATCAGGGAGATTGCACTACTGAGCCACAAAGGACACCTAATACGTAAGGCCACCCTACCAAGACTGGAAGACAACAGATATACCTAATACACAGAAACAAATACACAGAGGCAGCCAAAATAGGGAGACAAAGAAACATGTCTCAAATGAAAGAGCAGGAGAAATCCCTAGAAAAAAACTAGATGATATGGAGGCAAACAATCTGCTAGATACAGAGTTCAAAACAATGGCTATAATTATGCTTGAGAAACTTAGTGAGAACTTTAGCAGCATAAAAAGGACGTAGAAACCATATAAAAGAACCAGAAACGAAGAATACAGTATCTGAGATGAAGCATACACTAAAACAAATAGTAGAGTAGAAGCAGAGAATTGAATCAGCAATTTGGAGGACAAGATAGCAGAAAAGACCCAATCAGAGCAGCAGAAAGAAAAAAGAATTTCAGAAAATGACGATAGTTTAAGGGACCTCTGGGACAACATCCACATCATAGGGATACCAGAAGGACGAGAGAGAGAGCAAGAGATTGAGAACCTATCTGAAGAAATAATGACTGAAAACTTTCTAACTTGGTAAAGAAAAAGACACACAAGTCCATGAAGCACAGAGAGTCCCAAATGAAGTGGACCCAAAGAGGCCCACACCAAGACACATCATAATTAAAATGGCAAAGATTAAAGACAATTTTAAAAGCAGCTAGAGAAAGACAGTTACCTACAAGGGAACTCCCATAAGATTGTCAGTTGATTTCTTAACAGAAAAACTTCAGGCCAGAAGGAATTGACATGAAATATTCAAAGTGATGAAAAGCAAGGCCCTACAATCAAGACTACTCTACCTAGCAAGGCTATCATTTAAAATTGAAGGAGAAATAAAGAGCTTCCCAGACAAGAAAAAGCTAAAGGAGTGTGTTACCGCCAAACCAGTATTATAAGAAATCTTAATGGGACTTCTTTAAGAAGTAGAACCAAAGGAGGAACATAATTATAAAGAATAAAATAACAATAAACATGTACCTATCATTAATCACTTTAAATGTAAATGGCTTAAATGTTCCAATCAAAAGACATAGGGTAGCTGAATGGATAAGTATACAAGTCCCATATATATGATCTCTACAGGCGACACACCTCAGAACAAAAGACACACACAGACTGAAAGTAAAGGATTGGAAAAATATTTCATGCAATTGGAAATATAAAAAAAGCTGAAGTAACAATACTTATATCAGACAAAATAGACCTTAAAACAAAGGCTATAATAAGAGACAAAGGAGGACACAAAGATTAAAGGATCAATCTAAAAGAGGATATAACACTTGTAAACATTTATGCACACAACATAGAAGACCTAAATATATAAAGCAAATATGGTTGGACATAAAGGGAGAAATTGACAGGAATACAGTAATAGTAGGGGATTTTAACACCCCATCAACATCAATGGATAGATCTTTCAGACAGAAAATCACCAAGAAATCAGTGGCCTTAAATAACACACTAGACTAGATGGATCTAATTGATATTTTCAGAGCATTTCACCCCAAAGCACCAGAATGTACATTTTTCTCCAAGAGCCCATTGAACATTTTCTAGAATGGACCACATGTTAGAACATAAAACAAGTCTCAGTAAATATAAGAAGACTGATATTATATCAAGCATCTTCTCTGACCACAATGGTATGAAACTAGAAATCAATTAAAGGAGAAAAACTGAAAAAACACACAAACAAATGGAGGCTAAATAACATGTTACTAAACAATGAGTGGGTTAACAATGAGTTCAAGGAAGAAATGAAAAGATATGTTGAGACAAATGAAAACTACAAACACAAAAGCACAAAATATATGGTTCACATTGAAAGCAGCCCTAAAACAGGAAATTTATAACAGTACAAGCCTACCTCAAGAAACAAGAAAAATCTCAATCTAGCCTTACACCTAAAGTTACTAGGAAAAGAACAGGAAACAAAGTCCAAATAGAGTAGAAGGAAGGAAATAATAAAGATCAGAGCAATTTTCTCTCTCTCCCATATTTTTGGGGAGGCAACCTAATTTTTGGTGGCCTCGTTTTGACAAGGCTAAAAAAAAGTAAATAAATAAAAATAAAATAAAATAAAGATCAGAGCAGAAATAAATGAAATAGTCTGAAAAAATACAAAAGATCAGTGAAGCCAAGAGCTGTTATATTTTGAAAGGATAAATGAGATTGATAAACCTTTAATCATACTCATGAAGAAAAAAAGAGAGAGGTCCTAATAATAAACTATCAGAAAAGGAAACTAAGAAAACAATCCTATTTGCAATTTCATTAAAAAATATAATACCTAGGAATAAATTTAACCAAGGAGGTAAAAGACCTGTACTTGGAAAATTATAGGACACTGAATAAAGAAATTGAATATACAAATAAATGGAAGCATATACTGTGCTCATGAATAGGAAGAATGAACATCATTGAAATGTCCAGAATGCCCCAGGAAATCTATAGATGTAATGCCATTACTATAAAAATACCAATAGTTTTTTTTTTCCACAAAACTAGAATAAATAATCCAAATATTGATATGAAATTACAAAAGACCTTGAATAGCCACATCACTCTTGAGAAAGAAGATCAAGTCAGAGATATCATGCTACCTGATACCAAACTATACTACAAGGCTATAGTAATCAAAACAGCATGGTACTGGCATAAAAACAGACACAGAGATCAATGAAACAGAATAAAGAGCCCAGATGTAAACCAACGCTTATAAGGTCAATTAATATAAGACAAAGGAGGCAAGAACATACAGTATGGTAAAAACAATCTATTCAATAAATGGTGTTGGGAAAATTGAACTGATACATGGGGGGGGGGGGAGAAAAGAAACTAGATCATCTTCCTACACCATATACAAGAATGAACTCAAAGTAGATTAAAAACTTAAATGTAAGACATGAAACCATAAAACTCTTAGAAGAAAGCATTGGCAGTAAAATCTCTGACATTTCCTTCAGCAATATTTTTTTCTGACATAACTCCTTAGGCAAGGGAAACAAAAGAAAAATAAACAAATGGGACTATATCAAACTAAAAAGTTTTTGCACAGTAAAGGAAACCATCAACAAAACAAAAAGACAACTTACTGAATGGGAGAAGATATTCACCAATAACACATCCAATAAGGGGTTAATATCCAAAATTTATGAAGAACTCCTATAACTCAACACCAAAAAGAAACGAACACCCCCCCACACACACACACAAAACACCGTTCAATTAAAAAATGGGCAGAAGATGGCCAATAGACATATGAAAAGATGGCCAAAAGACGTATGTCACTAATCATCAGAGAAATGCAAATTAAAACCAAATGTTATATTCCCTCACATCTGTCAGAATGGTTATCATTAATAAATCAACAAATAACAAGTGTTGGCAAGGATGTGGAGAAAAGGGAACCCTCGTGCACTATTGGTGGGAATGCAGATTGGTACAGCCACTATGGAAAACAGTTTGGAGTATCCTCAAAAAATTAAAAATGGAACTGCCTTATGACCCAGCAATTCCAATTCTGGGTATATATCTGACAAAACCCAAAATACTAATTTTATTTATTTATTTATTTTTATTATTAATTTACTTATGTTACAGATGATTCTCCTTTTTTCCCCCATTGACACCCCTCTCCCCCTCCCTCCCTGCCCCGTCCCCATTTTGTTGTCCATGTCCATTGGTTATGAGTACATGCGTACAAGTTCTGTGTTCATCTCTCCCCTCCGCCACCCCCTCTTCTGGCAGATGTCAGCCTGTACCCCACTTCCACGTCCCCGGGACTACCCTGCTCCTCACACTGTTATGTTCATTATATTCCAGAAATAAGTGAGATCATATGATGTTTGTCTTTCTCTGCTTGGCTTGTTTCACTTAGGATAATAGTTTCCAGGTCCTCCCATGTCGACGCAAAGGATAAGAGATCGTTCTTTCTTAAAGCTGCATAGTACTCCATTGTGTATATGTACCACAGCTTTTTTATCCATTTGTCTACTGATGGACACTTGGGCTGTTTCCAGATCTTAGCTATTGTAAATAGCGCTGCTATGAACATGGGGGTACATGTATTCTTTCTGATTGGTGTTTCAGGCTTCTTCGGGTATATTCCTAGGAGTGGGATCACTGGGTCAAATGGTAATTCAATTTTTAATTTTTTGAGGTAACACCATAGTGTTTTCCATAGTGGCTGCACCAGTCTGCACTCCCACCAGCAGTGTACTAGAGTCCCCTTTTCTCCACACCCTCGCCAACACTTGTTGTTTGATGCTTTGTTGATGGCGGCTATTCTGACAGGTGTGAGGTGATACCTCATTGTTGTTTTAATTTGCTTCTCTCTGATGATTAGTGAAGTTGAGCATTTCTTCATATGTCTCTTGGCCGTTTGTATGTCCTGTTTGGAGAGGTGTCTATTTAGTTCCTCTGCCCATTTTTTAATTGGGTTCTTTGTCTTCCTTTTGTTGAGATGTATGAGCACTTTATATATTTTGGAAATTAGTCCCTTATCTGATATATCATAGGCAATTATGCTCTCCCATACAGTGGGTTGCCTTTCCACTTTGATGGTTGTTTCTTTTTCTGTGCAGAAGCTTTTGAGTTTGATGTAGTCCCATGTGTTCATTTTTCCCTTTGTTTCTGTTGCCTTAGGTGATATATCAGTGAAAATTTTGCTGCGTATGATGTCTGAAATTTTGTTGCCTACATTTTCTTCTAGGATTTTTATGGATTCATGAGTCACATTTAAGTTTTTTATCCATTTTGAGTTTATTCTTGTGTATGGTGTAAGTTGATGATCTAGTTTCATTTTTTTGCATGTAGCTGTCCAATTTTCCCAACACCATTTATTGAAGAGGCTGTCTTTACTCCATTGTATGCTCTTACCACCTTTGTCAAATATTAATTGAGCATAATGTCTTGGGTCAATTTCCGGATTCTCTGTTCTGTTCCACTGGTCTATATGCCTGTTCTTGTGCCAGTACCAGGCTGTTTTGATTACAGTAGCTTTGTAGTATAACCTGATGTCCGGTATTGTGATCCCTCCTACTTTGTCCTTCTTTTTCAAGATTGCTGTAGCTATTTGGGGTCTTTTTTGGTTCCATATGAACTTCTGAAGTATTTGTTCTAGTTCTGTGAAATATGTCGTTGGTATTTTGATGGGGATTGCATTAAATCTGTGGATTGCTTTGGGTAGTATGGACATTTTAATGATGTTAATTCTTCCAATCCATGAACAAGGTATGTGCTTCCACTTTTTTATATCTTCCTCTATTTCTTTTTTCAATGTCTTGTAGTTTTCTGCAAATAGGTCCTTTACTTCTTTGGTTAAGTTTATTCCTAGGTATCTTAATTTCTTTGCCGCGATGGTAAATGGGATTTTTTTTTTAGTTTCTCTTTCTGTGAGTTCATCATTGGTGTATAAGAATGCCGTCGATTTCTTGACATTAATTTTGTATCCTGCTACTTTGCCAAATTCATTTATTAAGTCTAGTAGATTTTTGATGGAGTCTTTAGGGTTTTCTATGTATAATATCATGTCATCTGCGAATAATGACAGTTTCACTTCCTCCTTTCCAATTTGGATCCCTTTTATTTTTTCTTCACGTCTGATTGCTGTGGCTAAGACTTCCAGTACTATGTTAAATAAGAGTGGTGAAAGTGGGCATCCTTGTCTTGTTCCTGTTCTTAAGGGAAATGCTTTTAGTTTTTGTCCATTGAGTATGATGTTGGCTGTAGGTCTTTCATATATGGCCTTTATAATGTTGAGATATGATCCCTCTATTCCCAAATTGCTGAGCGTTTTTATCAGAAATGGGTGCTGGATTTTGTCAAATGCTTTTTCAGCATCTATTGATATGATCATATGGTTTTTATCTTTCATTTTGTTTATGTGATGTATCACATTTATTGATTTGCGTATATTGTACCAGCCTTGCATCCCTGGGATGAATCCCACTTGGGCATGGTGAATTATTTTCTTGATGTATTGCTGGATCCGATTTGCTAGTATTTTGTTCAGGATTTTGGCATCTATGTTCATCAGGGATATTGGCCTGTAGTTTTCTTTCTTTGTAGTGTCTTTTTCTGGTTTTGGGATGAGAATTATGCTGGCCTCATAAAACGAGTTTGGAAGTCTTCCTTCTTCTTGAATTTTTTGGAATAGTTTGAGCAGAATGGGTGTTAGTTCTTCTTTGAATGTTCGGTAAAACTCCCCCGTGAAGCCGTCAGGGCCTGGGCTTTTGTTTGCTGGGAGAGTCTTGATTACATCTTCAATTTCCTTCGTTGTTATTGGCCTGTTCAAGTTTTCTATCTCTTTCCGATTCAGTTTTGGGAGACTATGTGTTTCTAGAAATGTGTCCATTTCGCTTAGATTGTCGAATTTGTTGCCATACAAATGTTCATAGTATTTGCTAATGATCCTTTGTATTTCTGTGGTGTCAGTTGTTACTTCTCCTCTTTCATTTCTGATTTTGTGTATTTGGGTTCTCTTTGTTTCTTGGTGAGTCTAGCTAAGGATACATCAATCTTGTTTATCTTTTTTTTACATCCCTTTACTTTCAACCTATGTGAGTCTTTTGTTGTGAGGTGGGTCTCTTGTAAGCAACATATGTGTGAATCATGCTTTCTTATCCAGTCAGCTACTCTATGTCTTTTTATTGGAGCATTCAGTCCATTTACATTTAAGGTGATTATTGATATGTACTTATTTATTGCCATTTTTGTACAGTGTGGTTCTAATTATCTTTCTATTTCTTCTAATAATTATAGCAGTCCTTTTAACATGTCTTGCAGTGCTGGTTTGGTGCTAATATATTCCCTTAGCCTTTTTTTGTCTGGGAAGCTCTTTATTGGACCTTCTATTTTGAATGATAGCCTTGCTGGATAGAGTAGTCTTGGATTCAGATCCTTGTTTTTCATGACCTTGATTACTTCATGCCATTCCCTTCTGGCCTGTAGTGTTTCTGTTGAGAAGTCAGATGATAGCCTAATGGGGTTTCCTTTGTAGGTAACCTGTTGCTTATCTCTTGCTGCCTTTAGGATTCTCTCTTTGTCTTTGATTTTTGGCATTTTAATTATTATGTGTCTTGGTGTGGGCCTGTTTGGGTTCTTCTTACTTGGGACTCTCTGTGCTTCTTGAACTTGAATGCTTTCTTCCTTCACCAGGTTAGGAAAGTTTTCTGTCACTATTTCTTCAAATATATTCTCTAACCCTTGCTCATTTTCTTCTTCTTCAGGGACTCCAATAATGCGAATGTTATTACGTTTCCAGTTGTCCCACAGTTCTCTTAAGCTATCTCCCTGTTTTTTCATTGTTTTTTCCTTTTGGTTTTCTGATTGATTGATTTTTTCTACTCTCTCTTCTAATTCACTGATCCGGTCCTCAGCTTCCTCTACTCTGCTGGTCAATCCTTCCAATGTGTTCTTTATTTCTGCTATGTCATTCTTTATTTCCACTTGGTTGGTTTTCAGTGTTTCTATATCTTTACTCATGGTGTTGATGTCCTTACTCATGCTGTTTAGTTTCCTCAAGATCATGGCTCGGAACTCTACCTCTGATAATTTGCTTAGCTGCATTTCATTTATCTCATCTTCGGTGGAGTTCTTTTGTTCTTTCATTTGGGATCTGTTTCTTTGTTTCACCATTTTTGCTATCACAGTGGGTTTTGGAGCCTGCCAAATTTTCCCTGTGGTTGTTGGTGTTCTGCTATTTGTGGCTCCCTCTATTGGGTTTGGATGAGCGTGGAGGGCCCTCCTTCAACACCACTATCAAGTCTCACTTTCCTGGGTAGATATGCAGGCTCAGGAAAGGTTTAGTTATGCTCTAGCTTTTTGCCTGGAGGCTGTTAGCCTCAGTTACTTGAAAAGCCTTAGGATCTCAATTGAATGAGAACCTCCCTCAGATGTTTACCGTGTAAGAGGATTTCCGAGGGTGGGGCCAATGCTGGTAGTTAATGAGCCTTAATTTGCATTTCTTTACCTCTTTACCTCACCTGGGAATCTCTGAGGGAGGGGCTTCCACAGCTCCGGGAAGGAGCAAACTTGGCTGCAGGTCTGTGCAAACGGGAAGGAGGGGCTGGCCACCACATCCTTTGTGGCCACAGCTCAGCACAAACTCTGAGTGCCCTCCAAATCCCAGGTGTCCCCTCAGAGTTCCAGTCCAGTCCGCCCTCCCTCTGTCGGAGCCCCAGGTGAGTGGCTGTGGCTATTTAGCGCTCTGCCCCGGCTCTCTGCGCTGTGGAGCAGCTGGGGCTCTTACCCCCGAGGGCGGGCGCCACCACCGCCGCTCCCAGCTAAGGCCGCTCCCAGCCGGGGCCGCCGCTCCTAGCCGGGGCCGCTGCTCCCAGCCGGGGCCGCCGCTCCCAGCCGAGGGCACAGCTCCCTGCCGGGGCCACTGCTCCCAGCCGGGGCCGCCGCTCCCAGCCAGGGGCACAGCTCCCTGCCGGGGCCGCAGCCCCCAGCTGGGGCCGCCGCTCACAGCTGGGGCCGCTGCTCACAGCCGAGGTCGCTGCTGTCCGTGGGCTCCCAGCCCGCCACCCTTACGCGTCTCCGCAGATCCTACCAGGCTCATTCAGTGTCCCTGGTTGTGTGGTCCTCTCCCACTGCTTTTCTGTTGCTTTTTCCCGATGATTTGTCTTTATTTTAGTTGTAATTCCCGTTTGATCCTGGGAGATCGTCTGTGTAGCTTCCATTCACTCCACCGCCATTTTCCCATCCCAAAATACTAATTTAAAAAAATACACGCACCCGTATGTTCATTCTAATGCTATGGAAGCGACCCAACTGCCCATCAATAGATGGGGGATAAAAAAGTTGTGTTATATATATACAATGGAATATTACTCGGCCAATGAAATCTTATCATTATCTACAGTGTGGATGGAGCTAGAGGATATTATGCTAAATGAAATAAGTCAGAGAAAGACAAATGCCATATGATTTCACTTACAGGAGGGCAGGAATTTTTTCTTTCATTCACTAATGTATGTTAAACACTAGAATGGCGCAAATGCTAGAATGGTGTGTGGCACATCTTAGTTACTTAAGAAATACTTGTTGAATAAATGAATCTTGTATATCAAAGATAGAACCTTTAATATTCAAGAGTATTTTTCTGGTATTAGATTGGATCAGCTTGGACAGAGTGGCCTGGAACTGATGCTTAAGTCAGTAGATGAGCTCCAACAGGACTTGCAGTCAGCTGACACTGTGGCTTTAGCGTAACTCCTGGTTTGGAGGACAGGACCTTGGCCAGTTTGGATCTTTAGCTTAATAAACAGTGAAATGCTCAAAAGTCAGTTAGCAGGAGAGAAAAATAGAAATAAAGACCTAAATATTTTACAAGTTCAGTAACCATCTATGATTAAGTAATATGTAAACATTTTGTGTTAGCAGTCACTAGTAAGGGGAATCCTCCAGTGGGAAGGTATAGTGCTGGGAAACTTGTGAATTATAATCTACAGAATTAAAGTAGTAAGTGTAGGAAATTAGGAAATGTATTTGTAAAGTTATGAAACTAAATTTATAGCATTGCTCTTAAACATTTAAATTGGTAAATAGTTTAATCATTCTTTTTGTTTCAGTGAGCTAGAAATAGATTTTATGGTTAAATTTTATTGGAGAACATATGTTTTCTTTCTGAGAATAAAAATATTTAAAATCTTGATAATTTTAATGTTATGCTTATATAGAAATTTGTTAGGTATAGCATATTTATAGAGCAGGAAACATGAGGAATTGACCCAGAATAATTAGCTGAAGGAAATTATATTGGAATATTCCTTTCAAGGAGATACTTTGGGGTTTTTAATTTGATATTTTAATACTAAATGCAGGTTGTAAATTATAATGTTATTTATTGGCAGTAATGAAAATGTTGAAGACAATATTGTCATAAGTGGTATTATAAGAGAGATTGAGGATAAATCTAAATTTGTAGAAATGAATACTAGGAATGCTTCATTAGTGCATCATTAAATATTACATTTAAAATTTTTTATTGATTGATTTATTTTAGAGAGTGTGTTAGAGAGAGAGAGAGAGAAACATCACTTTGTTGTTCCACTTACATATGCATTCATTGGTTGATTCTTGTATATGCCCTGACCAGTGTTTGAACCTGCAATCTTGGTGTATCTGGACGACGCTCTAACCAACTGGGCTACCCAGCCAGGGCAAATACTACATTTTTTTATATCACTTTTTTCCCCACTAGATTATAGAATTACAAAGGAAATACCTTCCTTAAAACCTTGCCCTATGTGAATTCTGTTGTCCACTGTATGATGGGGTAGAGACTGGGAACAATAGAGAGAGACAGAAACAGACATACCACATTCACGTAACTTTTATTACAGTGTATTGTTCTATTGTGTGACTAGTTATTGCTTTTACTCTCTTACTGGGCCTAATTTATAAATTAAACTTTATCACTGGTATGTCTGTCTGTATGTATATATAGTATACATATATATATAGTTGACCCTGAACAACATAGAGGTTAGGGATGCTGACACCCTGCAGAATTGAAAACCCATGTAGAAGTTTTGACTTCCAAAAACTTGACTGTAGTTGTTCCTCGTTATCCATGGGAGATTGGTTCCAGGACCCCAGCGGAAATAAAAAATTCGTGGATGGCCAAGTCTCCTATAAAATGTTGTACATGAATGCATACAGCTGGCCCTCTGCATCCTTGAACTCCCAACCATGAATTAAAAACAGTATAGGTATTTACTAGAAAAAAAAACTTATATAGATAGACCCACACAGTTCAAACCCCTGTTGTTCAAGGGTCAGCTGTATAGGGTTTGGTTCTGTCTGAGGTTGCAGGCATCCACTGGGGGTCTTGGAACATATTTTCCATGGTTAAAGGGGAACTACTGTACTACTTTAAATATGATTTTTACACAACCAGTATTTTATTGTATATTATTTCCAAGATTTTGGGAATAGTGCATATTGATTTAATGATGAGCAAAGACCCTCCTACAAATATTTAAGTGAACTGACATTTTTTTCTACCTCTTCTATGCTCCATGTTCAGCTATTTTGGCTATTTGATAAAGTTTAAAATGTTTAGTTTGATAGTACAGCTGTGTCTTTCTAATTTATCCATACTGGTTTTCTAATCAGAAAAAAATCAGGTTGTTCTCACACTCTAAAATCATTACTTCCTCTCCATTTTTTGCTGGTATTATTCTCCTCTACTCCTTTGCCTCTTGATTATCATTAATTCCTTATTCTTAATATGAATAGCCATCGTAGTAGATGCCTGCTGTTACTACTTTGTTTGAACCACTACTCTCTTGCCTCAGTGCGAGTATTTTATCAATTTCTTGAGTTTAGTTCATAATCTGCTGCTTTATGAAATCTTTTCCTCACCTGTTATAAGTAGATACATGAAATAAGCTATTGAGTTTCTAACTGTTTCTTTTAGAGGTTGAACATTTTTAAATAAATGACTTGAGTAAGATAAAGAAAGCATGTTTTTCAAACTTGCAGATGAAAAGAAGAGGGATAGTAAATATTATTAAATGACAAAATCAGGATATAGAAAATCTTGCAGGATGAAGCAATAAGTTGAATCCAAGAAGATAATATTAAACATATATTAGAATTGAATATTCTCTCACCCTTCTCCCAGTGAAGGGCGATAGGCAGGGAGGTCAGGCCTGGGCAGAGACATGGATATAAAAAGCATTTAGGAGTTTTGGTTGATGGTGAATTCCATATGCAAAAAAGTTTATGTGATCTAGGGTTGCTTATAGACATACTGTATTATTATTTTTGTTGTGTGGATAATATATAGAGTTGACTTACTGACACAAAGTGAATGAATAAACATTATGTCTTCTGTTAAATTTGTACAAAGCATTTAAAATCCTATTTCTTTAGAATAGGAAGAACTTATATTGAAGAAATTTCTGATGGCATACTGTATTATCAAGAGTTTTTTAAAAATAGGAGCTTTAGGGATCTGGTAGTATTATGCTATGTGAAATAAGCAGTCAGAGAATGACAGGTATCACATTGTCTCACTTAAATGTGGAATCTAATGAACAAAATAAACTGACAAACAAAAGGAAGCAGGGAACAGACTGAAGAATCTCAGAGGGAAGCGGGTGAGGAGGTGGGAAGAGATCAACCAAAGAACTTACATGTATATATGCATAACCCATGGATACAGACAATAATGTGGTGCAGGTCGGGGGGGTGCTGTAGTGGGGTGGAGGAGGTCAATGGGGAAAAAGAGGGGACATCTGTAGTACTTTCGACAATAAAGATAAATTTAAAAAAAGGTAGGAGCTTTAAAGATATGTTCTAGGATATAAATTCCTTTCATTGTAGTTCATTTTAGGGTATTTATTTTCTCATGCTTTTCTAGGTAGGTAGGATGGACTTCCTGATCCTTTTTTATTATACTTGTTGGCTAACACTTTGTTAACCCATACATGGGGCCATGCATGCCTCCTCCACCAACAGAGTGCCCATCATTTGGCTGTATTCTTTCTTCCCTTGGGTGAGCTTGGTCCCTTGCCTGCCTTTCATAGTTCTGTGCTAGACATAGTACTGCGGTTTCTTCATCCTTAACCACCAGCTAATGTCTGCAGAGAATATCAACTTTGTTACAGAAACTATATCAGGGATTTGTTATTACTGAATTATTTTATATATGTATAGGCTTTTTTTTTCTGTATTATTCTATATGTTGAATATAATGTAGATAATGTCCAAAGTTGGACCCACATTACTGAATGCCATAGAAAGTAAAAAATACTCTTTAATCTGTAGCTGTTGGCTACTTTTTAATATGAGATAGTGATAGTGTATTTTTTCATTTTATCTAAAGAAGTCACCTTTACTAGTGCCTTCTATTCCCATTCTGTTTCAGTAATGACTTGATTGATTGTGTCACCTGTGCAGTAGTTGAAAATGGATATGAGCACACAATTTCAGGACCTCCCTGCTTCCTTATAGATCATTTGGCCGTATGTAAGTGATTTAACAGTCACGCAGTCAGGATTTTCAGAGTAAATAATTTCCATCTCCATTACTATATCTTTGTATTCATGAACACTTGCAGGAACATAATATTCTTCTGTTAAATTTATACAAGTTAAAAAATCGGCTAAAAATAAATAAAACCTTAAATGCAGGCTAATTTAAATAGTTGTAGACTTGTATTTTTGTAATGAGTGAGTGAATAGTTTTTCATTTAAAATACCAGCTATTGATAAAGTGTAAATGTAGTGAGGAATTAATGTAGTTTTTGTAGGAGTGCAATCTGATTTGAAATTGTGATTTTATGTAAACTTTAACTTATAGTTACGTTGTCTTTTTAAAGTTTTTTATTTTTTAACGTGTGTGTGTGTGTGTGTGTGTGTGTGTGTGTGAACAGAGTTTAAAAGGAATAGTAAACCACATTTTTTTACATAATAGATTATAAGAGAATGTTGAGTGCCAACTCCTGATAAAAGGTATTAAAAGTATTGCTTCTTGCCCTGACCGAGTAGTTCAATTGGTTGAAGAGTTGTCCAGTACACAGAAGGTTGTGGGTTTGCTTTCCGGTCAAGGCGCATACGGGAGGCTGATTGAGTTTCTCACATCAATGTTTCTTTCTCTCACTTCCCCTCTCTCTAAAAAATCAATAAAAAATATATCCTTGGGTGAGGATTATAAAAAGTATATTGCTTCTTTAGTTATAAATATTTCTTCTTACAGTTTGTCATGTGTCTAATTACATGGTCATTTAGGTTGATTTAAGATTACAAATATTGATGTTGAAAATTCATAGCCTTGGAGCATCTATTTTTGGTATGTCAGCTAAATTATGTTTTATTTACTCATTTATAACCATGATAAGTAAAAAAAAATTATTTTAAAAGTCATACATTTTTAGATTAGACAGTATGCAGATTCCATGTTAGTAGTTCCATAATAAAACATTTGAGTTGAAGGGGAATACCAGTATTGTATAGGAGTGCTGTCTTCACTTTCACCAGAAAATGTACTTAAATTAGAATTTCCAAATGTGAGAAGTCTGAAAGGAATGAAAAATGCTAGTCCTTAATGTTAGCATATGGTTGGTGTTAGCCAAAATGAAGTCAGGCTGGGATGCTCTATAGCCACTGTATGACCTACCCAAAGGCAATCACAGCACACTTCTTTCTCTGCTCTCTCTCTCTCTCTCCTGACCTATCTCTCTCCCTTTCCCCTCTCTCTTTTTAACTAATTGGCCCATGTTGAGTTTACTGAATGTCATCTGGACTCAGTAAAAAGCAAGTGACCTGCATTGAATTAGTATAATTGTAATACAAACAGAATATCACATAGTTTTGGTCTTATACAGGAAAGGAGAAAGTTGGAAAGATTTTTTAGTTTGATAAATAGAAACTGAAGATACGGGGATCCAGACCTGGTTCATACTTAATGTTACCTTTCATGTCTTTTTATAAGATCAGTATTTGGACTTTTAGGCATTTTTCCTCTATAAAAAATATTGGTTTCCCTTTGAAACTTTCTATGAAAGAAGTTTTCTTTTTTTAGTGTTACAAATGAAGTACATTAAGTCATGGATCTAATTCCTCTTTAATCTTAGAAAGTTAGGATTGTCCAAAATGAAAGTACTTTCCTGCACTACTACAATTGTCAGGAACTTGGCATATTATTTTACCATTATCATGACTAATATTGCAAGGCCCCTTCAAATGCCATTTTATTAATTTTTCTCTAGTTTATATTTATTCTGTTTCAGAGAGGCAATAGTTAATTTATCAAGAGAATGAAGAACTGAAGAATTTTAATGTCATTTTAAATAATATGTTTAAAATTTTAACTGTGACTTTGATCTTATGATTTAGTCACTTAATTTGATTTTGAAAGTGTCATTATAAAATGGAGTTATTTGGCATTCTGAAATTGATATTCTGTGTAACTTACACCATTGTGTTAGGACTGAAGGTAAAGAAAAATAGCTATAGATGAGTTAGGTCTTCCTCTTATAATTGCAGAGAACATTGTACTTTTTGTTTTAAATGTTTATTTATTGAAATATTTGTGATTTTTGAGTTTTTTGTTTGTTTGTTTAGTGTCTGTCTTCCCCCACTAGATTTAACGTGTCAAGGGAGTAGGCACTGGGTCTTCCCTTTTTTATCAGGTATGCCTCAGTGCCTAACACAGTGCCTGGCCATATAATAAGCAATAAGTATTAGTTAAATAATGTAAAAATGAATAAGGTAATTATTTACATTAGTATTTAATTAAAAAATCTGTTATCTAACAGCACTTAAGTGTCAGTATAATGTAATTGCCTGGCTCTTGTATTTGCTGGTTTTATCACTTATGGCAAATTTGACCTCTCCATATCTCATTTTTTCCCACATGTAAAATGAGAATAATTAAGTCTTTATCCTGAGTTGTTATGAGGATTAAATGAAATAATTAATGTAAAATCCTTGGGAAATGCCCCACAAATATTGATTGCTATTTTATCATTGTTGTTTTCTCTCATCATTTTAGAGGTAGTTTGGAATCGTGGGAGGAATGTGTGGCTTTATTAGAGAGAGCTGTAGTAGGGAAACCTTTAAAGAATAGGTAATGCTCTAAAAACATATTGAAAGATGAGTGATTAGACGATGGTTCATGGGCAAAGGGATTCTGTCTGTAAGCAATGCCAAGGAGTTTGTACTTTATATTGTAAGTGGTGGGGAAAGATTGATTTGAAGTAGGGGATGATATGCAGGTTTACATTTTAGAAATGCTGCCGTTTTTGCAAACAGTATGGAGGAAAGACACCAGAGGCAGATACAGCTGGCAGGCAGATTATTGTGATCTTAAAATATATCAAAATATGTCAATTTTGTATTGTCTTTGAGTAAATATTGATATAGAAATCTAAGTAATTATGTAGATTATGGTAATCATTATCACATTTATTATTATTCATAATAATTGTAGATAGCACTTTTTGCTTACCATATGCCATGTGTTTTTATATTTATCTCACTTAATTCTTATAGTTACTGTAAGGTAATAGTTCTCAAGGTGTGGTCCCCAGACCAGCAGCACCAGGATCTTCAGAGCATGTGTTAGAAATGCAAATTCTTGGGCCCTGTTTCAGGCCTGTTGAATCTGAAACTCTCTGGGTGGGGTTCAGCAATCTGCATTTTAACAAGCCCTCCAAGAAATTCTGATACATGGTAACATTTAAGAACCATTATGTATGTTTTTATACAGATAAGAAAACTGTGCTTAGTGGTGTTAAGTGAAGGGTAAGGTGTCTTTTTTTTTTTTTTTTTTAAGTCCTCACCTGAGGATATTTTTCCATTTATCTTCAGATAGAGTGGGAGGGAAGGGTAGAGAGAGAGAAACATCAACATGAGAGGGACATTTCGACTGGTTGACTTCCACACGACTCCCACCAGGGCCGGGGACTGAACCATAACCGAGGTACGTGCCCTTGACTGGAATTGAACCCACGACTCTTTGGTCTGCAGGCTGATGCTCTAACCGCTGAGCCAGACTGGCCAGGGCAAGGGTAAGGTGTCTTAATGATATACTGCTAATTATCTAGGTTTTCTTATTTAATATATCAAAAGTAGCTTAGCAAGTTTCTGATCAGTAAACTCTAGTTTTCTCCTACTTCTATTCTAAAGTTAGAAATATTTTTCTGATAGAAAATATATTGTCTTCAGATTAATTTAATGAACCAAAAGTATTCTATATCTATTTGTAGAGGAGGCAGTATAGCTTGATGGTTAAGAACATCAGCTTTGGAGCTACAATATCTGGGTTTATTTTCCAGCTCTGTCCTTTGTTTGCTGAGTATTCAAGGGCAAGTGATTTAACCTCACTATGCCTCTGCTTTCTGATATTTAAAATGGAGTAATAATCCTTCACTGTGTGTGTTTAAAAAAATTTTTTTTTCTTTATTGATTTTAGAGAGAGAGGAAGGGAGAGGAAGAGAGAGATAGAAACATCTATGACAGAGAACATCGACTGGCCGTCTCCTGCATGCCCCCACTGGAGATCGGGCCCACAACCTGGGCATTTGACCTGACCGGAAATCAAACCGGTGACCTCCTGGTGCATGGGTAGAGCCACACCGGCCGGGTGTGTTTTTGTTAGGATTAAAAGAAATAATTTCTGTAAAGCTACTTAGTACTTGCCATACACATTGTCTATATAGAGTAGTTGTGATACTGACAACAAGAATTGTTACTATATATATGTAAGTGCATCAAAAATTTCTTAACAAAAAATTTAAAAAATAGTGCTAAGATAGCCTAAGAACAGGATGTTTATCATTAAAAAATGTTGGTTCAATGGCTGTTATGTGCCTAAACTTGAAGGGCTTATTTCTCTCTGTTTTGGTTTTAGGAGAAGGGCATGCTTCTCCCCTTCTTATCTTCCATCCTCTCTACTCATCTCTATTTCCTCTCTGTTACAGGACTTTATGGGCTCAGGTTCTTCTCATTTTAAGAGATACACAGATTTCCTTTGGGCTCATACTGCTCTTGCTTCCCTGCCTCACACCTTCCTTCCAGAGCTATGTATAAAAACACCAATGGATGCTTGCTGCCTCAGTTTCCTCACTTCCCTCCCTGAACAGATTCTGGCTGTTTCTTCCCCTCTACTCTACTGAAATTGTTTGCAGTTTTACTTCTATTTGGCACTGTAACCATTTTCTTCTCCTTAAATCTCTTTCCTCATTTGATTTCCAGGATATCTCTGTCTCCTGGCTTTCCTTTTATATATCTTGAGCTTTAGACTCATTTATAGTTATCTGTTTAGATAATTATCTTTTCTATACTGTCATTAGACACCTCAAATCCAATATCTTCAAACTGTTCTCGCCGTTTTTTCATTGGACTTGTTTTACTTTTGTATTTTCTGTCTTGGTTGATGACACTACTGTACAACCAGTTGCCACACTGAAAATCTGGAGAGCACCCACCCTCTGTCCAATCTTTCACCATTAATCAATCATCAAGTCCTGTTGATGCTGCCTCCTCAATTTCTTGTAATTACTTTCCTTCCTGTCCAGCTCCTCTGCCACTGAACTAATTCAAGTTCTCATTCACCAGTTCCCATCCATGTTTCTTCTTTAATATCTCTCAAATATATCCCTTTCTTCCCTTTATAGCTTCCTCTCCTTATTTGAGACCTTATAATTTTTTGTGTGGATTTTTACAGTCTCCTAACTGTTCTAATAGTATTCAGTTTCATCCCTTTCCTTTCCCAAGTATCCTTAATAATATTACTAGATTGATCATTCTAAAATGAAACACATAATATTACTTCCTTACTTAAAATCATCCATTTTAAAAGCAGGTTCCCCCCCCCCCCCATTTGCCTCTAGGTTAAGACCCAGACTTTTAAGGGTGTTACACAAAGCCTTGGCCTCTGCCTGCCTCTTAGTCATGTAATATCCCCTTTCCTTTAGCCATACTAGCACTTGTAGATAGTTTAGGTTTTTACTACTGCCCTCTGATCAGTGCTACTCTCTCCCTGCATTTTCTCCCATCTCTCTTCTACGCGGTCTAACCTGGAAACTTTCCCTCTGGGTTCCCTTAGTATCCTGTGCACCCCATGATCATAACATTGATTATATGCTATTATAGTTCACCTGAATTTTTTTTTTTACTAGATTATGAAATCACTGATACCAGCATGTGTAACTTCTGTCTTGTTTCTTCAGTGTCTCATACAATGCTTTGTGACATAGTAGGTATAAAATAAATGGTTAATGCATATATAAAAATATTTTGAGTACATAAATTTTATTTGCATTTTTAATAACTAGTAAGGTTGAGGTGGACATGTCTATATTGTATATCACTAAATTTGGATAAACTGTGAAAGGAAAGAGGAGCATCAGCTCTCTTTTATCAGTTAACAACTTGAGTGCTACCATGTGTTCAGCCTGAGTGAGACTCTGCATGAATGAAACGAAAAGAAATGAGGGCAGGACTGGTGTTACATTTTTTTTCTTTGACACAGTGTTTCTTTAAATAATCCATTCTTTACTCATAATTCATCATTTTATTTTTAGTCCACTTTAGTTTTAGGGAAACAAAATAGAAATCCTTTAGGTTAGCATCTAAAATGCTAATTTTGAACTTTACTGAATATAGTATGGCACAAGTCCAACACAATCTGTTAAAAATTTTCCTCTGGGTCAGATCTAAGTTGAGAAGAATGAGGTAACTTTAATGTGAACCCAGATTGTACTTCAGTCTTTCTCTCCACTGAGTTGCCAAATTCACAATTCCATTTGTATCTGGAATTGGGGAAGCTGAGTTTAATATGGATTTTTGCCAATGATAGCAAATCTTGGCAAGAGTGTCTTGTTCTCTGTGCCTAATTATATAGTTTTATTATAAAGTTTTTCACATATTTATTTGGAGGTACCTCTCATATAGACTTTATTCTTCTGGTAGTTAATTATTTACTGTCAAATCTTCCTTCTTTCCTGAGAAGGCCAGCTTATATTTTTATACCTTGCCATTAGCTACTTAGATCTGCCTCTTTGCTAGACTTATAAATTTTAAAGCTGTACAGGTATCTTGGGGGTCATTACATATAAATCCCTCCTTTTGGAAATCGAAAAGCTTAGTGAGGCTGAGAGAGACTGAGTTTGTTATATATTAATTCATCCCATATTTATTAAGTGTGTGCTCTGATACTATTTTAGGCATTGGGATGCAGCAGTGAATGAATTAAAGTTTCAACCTTTTAGGTGCTTATATTGAGGGAGAGAATAAATTACACAAAAAGCTATAACATGTCAGATGCTGATAACTGGTATGCAAGAAAAATAAACCAGAATATTAACTCCTTATCAGAGGTGTTGTTTGCAAATGCCTTCTCCCATTCGATTGGTTGCCTTTTTGGTTTGTTGATGGTCTCTATTGCCGTGCAAAAGCTTCTTAGTTTGATATAGTGCCATCCATTTATTTGTGCTTTTGCTTCCCTTGCCTTTGAAGTCAAATTGATAAAGTCCTTTCTTAGACCAAGGTCCATAAGTTTATTTACTACCTCTGTTTTCTTTTATGTAATTTATTGTTTCAGGTTCTTGTATTTAGGTCTTTGATCCATTTTGAGCTAATTTTTATGTATGTCAAAGATTATTTGCCCATATGCATGTGGGTTTATATCTGGGCTCTCAATTCTGTTCCATTGGTATGTGTGTCTGTTTTTCAACAAAAAACAAACAAACAGTCCAATTAAAAAATGGGCAGAAGAACTGAACAGACACTTCTCCTAAGAAGATATACAAATGTCCAACAGATATATGAAAAGATGCTCAATTTCACTAGCTATTAGGGAAATGCAACTCAAAACTATAAGGAGTTACCATCTCACACCTGCTGGAATGCTTATTATCAATAAGACAAGTAACAATAAGTGTTGGAGTGTTTGTGGAGAAAAAGGAACCCTCATTCACTGCTGGTGAGAATGTAAACTGGTACAGCCACTATAGAAAACAGTCTGGCAGTTCCTCAAAATATCAAGAATAGAGTTACCGTATAACCCAGCAACCCCTCTTTTGGGTATCTACCTGAAAAAAAATTGAAAACATGTATTTGTAAAAATGTATGTACCCCTGTGTTCATTGTGGCATTATTCACAGTGGCCAAGACATGGAAACAACTGAAGTGTCCTTCAATAGATGATTAGATAAAGAAAATGTGGTAATATATACAGTGGAATACTACTCAGCCATAAGAAAAGATGAAATATTGTCATTGGCGATAACATGGATGGATCTTGAGAATATCACGCTAAGCGAAATAAGTCAGACGGGAAAAAGTCAAGAACCATATGATTTCACACATATGTGGGATATAAAACTGAAAGCAACAAGAGTACGAATAAAACAAACAAACAAAAACTCATAGATACAGACAACAGTATGGTGGTCACCAGAGGGGAAGGGGTAGGGAGAGGTAGTAAAGAGTAAAGGTGGTCAAATACACGGGGACTGAAGGAGACTTGATTTTGGGTGGTAAACACACAATGCAATGTACAGATGATGTATAATAGAATCGTACACTAGAAACTTATATGATTTTATTAACCAATGGTATCTCAATAAGTTTAATGAAAGGAAAGGAGAAAAAAAGCAGGATAAGAGGGATACAGAATGACAGGGATGTTTGATAATATATATAGGATGATCAAAAAAGGCCTGTTTGATAAGGTCACTTTTAGTAGAGATCTGTAGAAGGTAAGTAAATGAGCCATGCAGATTTCTGGCATAAAAGTGGTCTAGTTAGGGAAACAGATGTGGCAGTGTGTCTGGTGTTTAAGGAACAGTGGGGAGGTTTCTATGGCTGGAGCTGGGTAAGAAGGGGAGAGAAGTAGGAGCTGCAGTCAGGTAGCAGAGGACCACATTTAGAGCCCAATAAACCATGGTGAGTCTTTAACTTTTACTCTGAGTGAGACAAGAAGCCATTGGAGGGTTTTGAGCAGAGGATTGGTATGATCTGACGTATAATTTGAAAAACTTATTCTTTGTTAAGAAGGGATTATAGTAGGGCAAAGATGGAAGCAAGGTGAGCAGTGAGGAGGTTACTTCTTCAGTGGTCCAGGTAAGATAATGGTGGCTTAGACCAGGGTGGTAAAGGTAGACGTGTTGAGAGGTGGTCAGATTTGGGGTATATTTTGTATTTTGTATGGTATGTGAATTATGTCTCAATTAAGCTGTTATATAATAACTAATAAATGAAATTCCATTTGTACTTTGGAATTTTTCTCATGTAAATTTGTACAATGGAAAATTTGGATAGATAGCATGAAAGATTAAATAAAGATAACTGAAATTCAGATTGAAGAAATTTCTGTGTAAAATTATTTAAAATTTCCTTATTATATAAAAAACAAAAAAATTCCATGTACTAGATGTGAATATGGGAATACTGCTATAATAAAGATTGACTGCATATAAAAAAATAACAAAATAACCCTATTGTCACCTCTTTATTTTTTTAAATCCTCACCCGAGGATACTTTTCTCCCATTTTTATCTTCAGATAGAGAGGGAGAGAGAGAGGGAAACATCGATGTGAGAGAAACATCGATTGGTTGCCTCCTGCACGACCCCAACCAGGGCTGGGGACCGAATCACAACTGAGGTACGTGCCCTTGACCGGAATTGAACCTGCGACTCTTTGGTCCGCGGGACAATGCTCTACCTCTAAGCCAAACTAGCCAGTGCTCTGTTTGTTGTTGTTGTTGTTTAATGAAAACTTAAGATTTGAGTCTAAGCCACACAGTCATTCAGGGGTAGAGCTGTGGCATAATCTTTTTCTGTTTTCTTCTTCTTCTTTTCTCTCTTCATTCTGTTTGCTTACAGTCTTTTGTTCAACAAACATTTATTGAGAACCTGCTCTATACTAAACATTGTGCCTGGAACTGAGGATACAAAAGATATTTGGAGCTAGAATAACCTCCATTGGGTGACCAAAATGACTGAAGTTTCTAGTTTGGGAAGTGTTTGGGTGGTGATGAAGGAGAGAGAGGGTCTCCAGGAGGAGCGGGATTGGTGAGAGCAAGGAAATTTCTCTTTTTTCCCCATAGGCTCTCATGTGGTCTTTGTGTTTTCCTCGTTGTTAAACTGCTTTGAAGAATAGCTTATACTCATTGCCTCTCCTTTATTAATGTACATACACTTTCTTTTAAATTATTTAAATGTGTTTCATTATATTTATTAAGGGATCATTTATCGCCAAATTCAATGTCCTCATCTCAGTCCTCATTTGATACCTACTGGCCCTCTAAGGCAGGACCTTTTTTCTGTAAAGGGCCAAATAGTAAATATTTTAGTCTGCAACTTAACATGGTCTCTGTTGAAACCATTCAACTCTGCCATTGTAATGGGAGCGTTCAACTCTGCAGCCATAGACAGTATATTAAAGAATGAGCATGGCTGTGTTCTAATAAAACTTTATTCACCAAAATAGGTGACTCGCCAGATTTGGTATGTGAGCCAGAATTATGCAGATTCCACTCTAAAGCATTTAGTAATTTAATTGCATTTTTACGTTTTTTGGTGGGGACTGAGTTTCTCTTCTTCAGTGATACTTTTTCACTTTTTCTCTTATTTATTGGCACCTCTTCCTATAGTCACTTCTTCATGTGGTTCTGTCCTTGACTATTTTCTTGCCTTATATTAATGCTTCTCTTAAAGCTTTCAGGTTGCAGGCTCTCTTTCTGCACTTCTCACAGGAAATAACTAAGGCCAAAGGGTTTTGTTAATAGAATGCCTTTGATCTAGTAGATGAGTATGAGCCTGTGTTTTCAGGATAGTTTCCTCAGGTCACCATTCTCGGTCTTAAGTCTCCCACTTGAGCTTGCAGTCAGGCTTGTCCTAAAAAGTGCCATTCCTAGTTGCTTTGGGTATCTTTTCTGTGGTTTATTGTCTGCCTAAGGAAAGTTAGAGGAATGATGGGAGAGGTACTTAAAAGGAGGTCTTTGTGGAGAAATGACTACACATTCTCCTTTTTCTTCCCCATAACCTTAAAATAGGAGTAAAAGAGATCTCCTTGCCCTAAATTATCCCTTTTCACTCTGCATGAAGTTTTGCGGAATAGATTCATTTGGATTTATAAGCAAAACAACTTGGGAGGTTTATGCATAGGTAAGATAATTATTATTCATGCTTGCCTTAAAATGGAATAGCTTAATCAGGTTGCCTTTGTCTTACTAAACTGAGATACACTCAACAATTGAAGTTTTAAGGGGGTGGGAGAGAGAGAAGAAAGGTTAGGAAGGGGAGAGAAATATGGAATTCGGGGCGTTTTCTGGGAGGATAGCCAGCAAAAGAGGGCTGGAGTTTTAGAGCTTGCAGAGGTGGGATTGGGAGAGAAAAAAAGGAATTGGGAAGACAAAGTCAGTTTGAAAATCTGCCTGTTTTTCAGATCTTTGCCCCTTTTTGCTACCTTTCTTTATCTTTACCTATAATGATGAAGGTGTGTGTGTTTGGGGGTGGAGGGAGGGACAAGGGAAGGGGGATAAAGGAAAAACCAGAGGTAGTTTGTCAGTAACTCTCAAATTAGAATTAAGGCCCAGACAGTTTAAGTAGACTTCTCTAATGATACACTTTTAGCTGGTGACAAAGCCAGAGCTATTTAGTCTGGTTTTCTTTTACTTCTTGTTTCCCTGTTGTGTTAATGAGAAGTAACTGCTGATTTACAGTCAGTCTAACAATCTTCTCCTGAGGTTTTGATTCTGATTTCTGATCTTTCCATCTTCTCACTTCCTTGGTTAAAATTCAATTGATCTTCAACCTCTGGCCATTTACTTTATTTTTAACTCTAATTTCCTAGCTTGTTGGTTTTCTCATGGATTACTTTCCTCCCTGTCTAGCCGAGACGCTGCTCTATCACTTGACTACATTCTTGTTCTTTGGCTAGGAGAGCAGGCTATGTGAGGCTCCTTTTGTTTGGACCCATTGGGTTTTTCTGATTGTTGGCTTTTGGAGCTCCATGTCTGGGGCATATGAAGCAAAAAGAAAACTCGGCAACTCACCACTGATGTTCCTTGGGTCTCAGGGTCCCTATCTGGTCTGCTTTCTTTCTACCTTTCAGAGTCTTATGTTTGTTTTATACAAAATGTGTGTGGTTTTTAGTTGTACTTAATGGATGGACTAAGGTAGATCTATTCCATCGTCCTGGAAGCAGAAGTTACACACAGTTTTTAAAGGGTAATGACTTTCAAGTTGATGGAATTTTAGGTAAAATACAAAAAGCACAGTGATATATTTATCTCAAGGAAAATAGCTTGGTTGTTGTTGCCTAGAGCTGGCTCCTGAATTAGTGAGTTTTCATAGTTTCCCCTTTCCTCTATTTATGAACTCCCAGTCTCTAAAAATGGTGTGTTTCTCACACTAGCCCCAGAGTTATGGGGATTTGGAAGTAGATACTGTGGGTCTATACTCCTTACTTCGTACAGTGATTTTTGAGCCTCGCTATATCTTAGACTCATCTAGAGTTAAAAAATATATACCTAATCTCCTTCCGGATCAGATTCGATGGGCTAGGTCCAGGGGATTAGTAATTTTCCAAGCTTCCCTATGTGATTCTGATCTAATGTGTAGCCACTGTTGAGAACCATTGGCTGAGTATTTGGAATTGGTAGTTGCTTGTGAATTTTAAGGTTTTCTTAAAGAATATGAAGCCAGAAACTATGTGAATATTTTTATCATTTTCACTAATTTTTGATAGACTCTGATGAGTTATTTATTTATTTTGCTCTCATTCGTGACCCAGGCAGTAGATGAAAGCGTTCTTTTCTCCAGGCAAGGTTAAGGGACCGTGTTGACAGATCTTTTTTCTAAAAGTTGCCATTTAATTCCCAAATTGTCAAACTGAATTCCTGAAATCTATGATTTCTTTCAGATTATAGACTTTCTATATTTTGAATTGTTTCTTTTTTGTTCTTCATATATCCTTTGTTGTTAATTTTAGTTTTTTTCAAATTAAATTTTGTATTGGTTTCATTATGTAATATCTTCTTTTTGTTAGGTTGATTTATACTGGGCATTATACTGTTCTTAGGCCAGCGCCTCATTTGTTGAGTGACACATTTGTTACTTGAGGACTAGTTTATTGTTTTATCCTAATTCAGTCATATGAACTCTATGTTGACCTTTGCCTGCTTAGCTTTAACCTAGTTCTTACTATCAATTTGGGTTCATAGGCCTTTGTGTAAGCATCTGCCTAAGTTTTGCAATCAGCATTATATATGACTGAGGATTGAGTGACTTGTTTATAATCAGTATTACCTTTATACATTTTGCTCTGTTTTGATTATTTGATTAACTGTCATAGATTCTATGATAACCTTGTCTTTGCACTTTGGTGGTAAATTGTGACATTATTTTTTCACTCTACTCAAGGTGATTTTATGCCAAATGGTAATTTTAAGGTTATGTCAATTGTAGTTACTAGACCTGGTTAATGGAGTCTTTGCTCAGAGCCTGTGCCCTAGAAGGTTTCCACTCTGGCTTTGCTGTGGCCCTGCTACATCTCTTTGCCAGAGCCTGTGCCTTCTCTTCCTAGGTTATGCTCTGGGTACCTAAGATCCCAGAATTCCCTGTGCAAGTGGCCCTGAGCCTATGCAGGCATCTTCGCTGGGATCATCCTTGTGAGAGCAGACTGAATCAGGCTAGGGTTAGACAAGAGACAGCTATTTCAGGGCTGCCTAGTGGTGGTTGTGGAATCAGAATGGAGTCAAGATGTGTGTGCTGGGTGTTCAGGAGTCAGGGGTGGGAGTAAAAGATAGGTAAACCATTGACCACGGGTCTCTGTTTTCTTGCCCTGGGCTCCACAAATGGTAGCAAGTAAACCTGATATGATAGGAATGGATAGTATTGCTTTACTTTGGCCCTGGCCAGTTTGGCTCAGCAGTTAGAGCGTCGGCCCGCGGTCCAGAGAGACCTGGGTTCGGTTCCCGCTAAGGGCATGTACCTCGGTTGCAGTTTGTCCCTGGCCCTGGTTGGTCGTGCGGGTGGCAGCCACTCGATGTGTCCCTTTCACGTCGATGTTTCTCTCTCTCTCTCTCCCTCCCACTCTGTCTGAACAGGAAATGAAAAAAATAAAAAATAAAAGTTCTTATCTCCAGCCCTGGCCAGTGAGGCTCAGTTGGTTGGGCGTCATCCATACACCAAAAGGTTGCTGGTTGGATTCCTGCTCAGTGCACACACCCAGGTTGCCAGCTTGATCCCCAGTGGGGGGTGTGCAGAGGCAGCTGTTTGATGTTTTGCTTTCACATTGAATATTTCTCTTTCTCTCTCTCTTCCTCTCCCTTCCTCTCTAAAAATCAATAAAAATATATTTTTAAAGTTATCTCCAAACTTAT
This sequence comes from Tadarida brasiliensis, assembly GCA_030848825.1. NCBI lineage: Eukaryota > Metazoa > Chordata > Mammalia > Chiroptera > Molossidae > Tadarida > Tadarida brasiliensis. The sequence goes on along the minus strand of CM061272.1, from coordinate 39,497,045 downwards.
TTAAAATTTATAAATACTATTGATATTTTCTCACAACTCCTAGTAATCTTTCTCATTACATTATCCTGAGAATATATGACTTACTCTGCCTTATTACTACTAGCAGGGAACTCTTCTTTTGCCAATGTGGAAATTTTGGTTATTAGTGATGTAGTGTGCTGTGGAAGGTCAGTTGACTACTCAGAGAAGATCACAGGGAGTAGCATTTATCATTCAAACCTGACCTGTCAGCACAATAAATATGAAACTGTATCACAGGAATATAAGAAAAGTTAACCATGTTCACTGGTATAGAAACCAGAATTCCAATTTATTACTTTAAAGTAGATATTTAATTTTTACACAAATAGGAATCACGTGATTGTTGGTTATCATATTCCCTTTCTCCTCCCTCTCTCATCTCTCTCACCCTTTCTCTCCTTCCCCATCTCCAGTGATCTATTTTTATTTCCTATTTCTGCTGTAACAAATTACCACAAGCTTAGTCTATTATCTCATTGTTCTGTCGGTTAGAAGTTCAAAACAGGTCTCACTGGGCCAAAATTAAAGTGTTGGCAGGCCTGTCTTTCTTTCTGGAGTCTCTCCTTTCCAGTTTCTAAAGGCCTGTCTTTCTTTCTGGAGCTCCTTCCTCCATCTTCAGAGCATCAGGCGTGCGTCTCTCTGAACATAGTCACAGCTCCCTTTGATTCTCTTCGGCGCTCCTCTTCTACTTTTTTTTTTTTAATCCTCACCCGAGGACATTTTTGCATTTATCTTCAGATAGAGCAGGAGGGAGAGAGGGAGAAAGACAGAGAGAGAGAGAAACATCGATACAACAGAGACACATCGACTGGCTGCCACCCTGACGACCCCAGCCGGGGCCTGGGACAAACTGCAACCGAGGTATGTGCCCTTAGCGGAAACCGAACCTGGGACTCTGGTCTGCGGGTGACGCTTCAACCGCTGAGCCAAACCGGCCAGGGCTCCTCTTCCACTTTTAAGGACCTTTGTCATTACATTGGGCCTGCCCAGATAATTCAACATAATCTTCCAACCTTAAGATTCATAACTTAATCCTATCTGAAAAGTCCATTTTGCCAGTTAAGGTAAGATATTCACAAGTTCTAGGGATTAGGATGTGAACTATGGATCTTTGAGGGGCTGTTATTCTACCTGCCATCTATCTGGCTATCTATCTCCACCCTCCCCATACACCCCATTCTTGGTCTGCTATCTAGCTACCTACCTGTGTTTTGTCTGTCTTTTTTTGAAGTATTTGATACTTCATTCCTGAACATTTACTTCTGCGTCCGCATGCATCCTTGAGGGAAAACAAATGCTCCTGCATAAACACAGTACCATGGTCATTGCTAAGAATATTAACAGTGATTTTCTAATATTATCTACTATTTAGTTCATATTCATATTTCTTTAGTTGACACATTGTATTTGGCCTCTTTTAATATAGTTCAGCCACCATGTCCCTGCCCCCCAACACACACACATTTTTTTCTTCCATGACGTAGCCTTTTTGAAGGGATGAGACAAGTTTGGGTGTTTTTTGGTAGAATTTCCCATAATCTGTATTTGCCTTAATGTTTCCTCTTCGATGTCTTGTAGCTTTTCCCTCTATTCCCTATATTTCCTATAACCTGGAAATTAGAGCTAGAGCAGGGTAATCCTATAACTTTATGTAATGATGGAAATTTTCTATATTTGTACTGTCCAATATGATAGTCACTAGTCACATCTAGCAATTTACATTTAAATTAAGGAAAAATAACATTCAGTTTCTTAGCTACACTAGCCATATTTCCAGTACTCAATAGGTTAGATTCAGGTTAAATATTTGGGGGAAGAATTTCATGGGTGGTAATATGTATTTGATATTGCATCACATCAGGAATCACCTACTGTCAGGTCATCCCACTCTTAGTGATGTTAAGTTTCATCACTAGTTAATGTAATATAAAGATCTCTCTATTGCAAAGGTACATTTCCTCCTTTGTAATTAAGTAATCTGTGGGGTAGTACTTTTGTATCCTGCAAGTATCCTTTCTTGAATAACTTTTCACCTGGCAGTAGTGTATTGGTGATCCTTGCCTGAATTAATCATCACATTACATTGGGGGTGACAGATGTTGATATTCTAATTAATACAATCATTGTGTATTTATTAGTTGGTATTTTTCTATGAAGAACAGCTTTTCTTAAACTCTCTCCCTTTAAAATATATCACTATAATCCTGGCCGGTTTTGCTCAGTGGTTAGAGCGTTGGCCCACGGACCAGAGTCATGGGTTTGATTCTGGTCAAGGGCACGTACCTCGGTTGTGATTCGCACTTGATCTTAGCCAAAAGGCCGAGAAGCGATCCTCGGTTGTGATTCGATCCCCAGCCCTGATTGGGGTCGTGCAGGAGGCAACCAATCAATGTGTCTCTCTCACATCTATGTGTTGCTCTCTGTGTCTCTCTTTCTCTCCCCTCTTCCCCTCTATCTGAAAACCAATAGAAAAATATCCTCAGGTGAGGATTAAAAAGAAACACTATGACTAATTGATTTAATTTTATTCAGTATGTTATAATCAATTATAGTTATTACTATTTTTATTTTGATGGTCAATTATCCTAAGTTTGGTGATTCTTGTGTCCTTTTGACGTGATTCTGTTAATCTTTGAGTAACTATATATGATCTAACAAGATTCCCAAGGCTCACCTTGTAATTTCTCTCTCCTAGCCCTGGATTAAGTTGTTTCTTCAAGGAGCTCACGTTTCTTTTGGTGAGGAATGGCATTTTAGAAACTAAAATCTGGACACCAGGTGTGCTCATGGCTACAGATGTCCCCTGTCTTTAGGTGTATCTGGAGCTTCCAGTTTCTTAGCTTCTTGTTGTTCTCTGGTGGGAATTTATTGCTTCTTGTTGATTTCTCAGATCTTTTGAGCCAGTTAAGAGCCATCATTCTACTTCTCTGTTTCCAAAATTTTATTGCTGTCTCATATATGCTACTGTCCCTCTCTCTTTGGAATTTAAGCCTTTAAGAAAAACAAAAAATCTGACTGTCCTTGTAGGGTTTTTAGAATGGAATTTAGATTAATCAATACAGTCAAGTCACCACATTTAACTGTAAGTCTTTATGTCAACACTCTCAATATAAATTTAGATTTACTGTTGCACAAGTAACTTTGCTTAATGCTGTGGGAGATACAAACTTGATAGACACTGTCTGTGTCATCAGGTAGTGTCCACATTATCTAGGGCATTTAGAGTGAGTTTATAACTAGTCAGAGTACAAGTTAAAATATGCAAAGGTGCTGAAGTTGAGGCATATGGAGTGATAATACTTGCCTTATATTACATGTTCTAGAATAGTGGTTCCCTGTGTTGGCTGCACATTGGAATTACTTGGGAGACATAAAAAATACTGTGCCTGCACTGGCTGTTGTAGATCAGTTGGTTGGGCATGATCCCGTGCACTGAACGGTTGCCAGTTCGATTTCCTGCCAGGGTTGCCAGCTCTATCCCCTGTGGGGGTTGTGCAGGAGGTAGCTGATCAATGTTTCACTGTCACATCAATGTTTTTCTCTCTCCCTCTCCCTTCCTCTTTCTCTAAAAATCAATTAAAAATCTTTTTAAAAAATGTAGTGCTTGGTCCTTACCTCAGATCAATTAAGTTATAATCTTTTGTGAGTGCAGCTAAATTCTGCAGGTTCTGAATTTCCTTTGACATGACTTGAATAGACTTTGAGTGGTTCCTTTCTTTGAGTGGTACCTTTCTTTAAGGGCTGATTAAGGTGCTCCAGGCTTGCCTTGTAATTTCTCTGCCCCATACCTGAAATAAGTCCATTTCCCTCATAGACCCCATGGTATTTCAAACCTCACACCTTTGAACATGCTTTTCTCTTTTCTGTGCCGCATTAATTCAATCATTCTTTAGACTAAGCTCAAGTCTTTAATTTTTTTCCTAGACATCATTTTGAGTTAAGCCATAATGCTCATTGTTGCCTATTTTAGCACTTACACTATTTTGTTGAAATGATCTGTATGCATTGTCCTATCTCATAAGACTCTACACTTCTTGAAGAAATTCTTTTTACAGGTTTGGATACATTGCATGTGTACAGAAAAGTTAGTTGAACTGATCACACAGGAATTCTAATTTGGGAGATCTGAGAGAGAGTGGAATGATAAAATTTCTTAAGTGTTGACTCATGTTCATTTTTCATTTCTTCTATAGCCATGTTTTATGAATATTTTTAACTGGTTTAAAGGGACATTAAATTTCAGTTTTGAAAGATGGTTAAGATTTAACTGCATGCAATAGAAGGCATTGGGGTTTAAATTGTGCTGTGTGAGAGGTGGCTGTAGGGCAGACTGGAACAGGCAGCTACTTAAGCAACTCTCTGAAATGAAGTCTTGGTTCAATTACAGATGTGAGTTTTAAAAGTTGAATATATACTAGCTTTTATAATAAAGATTTTTTAATGAATCTTATGTAATCTTGTAGATAGTTGCTGCTGTGAATAGTTTGAATTTTTGAGATTCTGTACCATCTTTCAATCTTTATTGCTGTATACTTGTCATTTTAAAAAAAATCCTCATCCGAGGATATTTTTCCATTTATCTTCGGATGGAAGTGGGAGGGAGAGAGAGAAACATCGATGTGAGGGACACACATTGACTGGATGCCTCTCGCACGATCCCGACCAGGGCCGGGGGACTGAACCGCAACCGAGGTACGTGCCCTTGACTAGAATCGAACCCGAGACTCCTTGGTCTGCGGACCAACACTCTAACTGCTGAGCCAAAACAGCCAGGGCACATACTTGTGATTTTTATGGGAAGTAACCATTCTGTACTTTTACTCTATTTTCTCATTTTCACTAAGTATTTTACATGTATTAACCCATTTAAAGTTCAGAACAGCCTTGTGAGGTAGGTACTATTATTATTCCAGTTTTTCAAATATGTAAACAGGACATAGAGAATTAAAATAAGTTAGGTAGCTGCTCATATGGTGGCACTATTATATTGTACCCAGTGCCATCCAGAGCTGGCTCAGACCTCTGGAGCTGGTTCTCTTATTCACTGTGTACTGCCAGGGCACCAACTGTACCCCTTCCCTTAATTTGGTTGACAGGCAGGCAATTGGCCTTTATTGGCCGGATTAATGATTACTGAAGTTCCTGTAACTGGAGTTGGAGTGAATTGGAAGGTCATGCTTGTGATACTTGAACTCTGTGCTTATGTGGAAACTGCAGTGTAAGAGCAGGGTTCACTCTAGATTTCAGTATTCTCTTCCAAAGCTCCATCTATTTTAGCTTTGTTTTTGAGGGAGTGGTGATACAAATTTAGACGTGTATTTGTTGGTGGTGATGTTGCTAATACTCATCTGAGGATATTTTTCTATTGACTTTTTTTTTTTTTTTTGATATAGAATGGAAGGGAGGGAGGGAGAAAGAGAGAGACAGACAGACAGACAGATGTAACAGACAAATGGATTGGTTGCCTCCCTCATGACCCTGACCGGGGCCAGGGATTGAATCTGCAACCCAGGTATGTTCCCTTGACAGGGAATCAAACCTGTGATCCTTGGGTCCATGGGCCAATGTTTTAACTGCTAAGCCAAACCGACCAGGGCTAGATTTATATTTTTATATTTACATCGAGTAGGCCTTTTACACTTGATCTTAGCCTAAAGGCCGAGAAGCGATTAGTAGGCCTTTTAACATCCTTCTCTCTCCTTCTCCATGTCCATCTCCTTTCCAACAGTATAGTACTCCTCTAGCTATATTTACCTCCTAGATTGCTAGGAAGTTGGAGTGCCAGCATCTTTTAGACCCAAAAAGGATCCTGATAAATATCTAGTGCAACTTCCCCACTGTGTGAAAAAACTGAGACTGCACAATCAGTTAGAGGGTGACGTGGAACTGCAGCCGATTATTCTGACCTGGGTCCAGTGGTGGCTTCATTCCATTGTACTGTTTGCTGTTATTTGTAGTAGTCTTTAGAAAATATTATTACTATATATCCTTTCCAGAAATTATATATTTTTATTTGACTTAATAGCTTGCTACCTATTATGTTTGCGATTAGGAAACGGCTATGTTTGTTTAGTTCTTTGCAGTTTTTTAAAGTGCTTTCTTGTCCTTTATCTCATTTAATTTGTTATGAAGATAACCTTTTGCCTGAGGTTCTTGAGTAATGGCACAGATTTCTTTGTTATTCCGGCATGTTCCTTGCTTCTGTACATTCACAGACCCAGCTACCTTAGCTTCAGACATAGTGTTGACTCACTCCACAGAGTTGATAAAGTTCAGGCATTGTAGTTTCCCAGCTCCAGTTCTTTCCACATCTTCTGGGTGTTCCTGGAGAGCAAGGCATGAAATTTCAGGCATGAAGATAATTACTTGTTTTGAGGCACTTACATTTCTTGGCTTCTCAAGACTACTTGTGATCAGAGACTTTTTAAAAAAAACGTAATCAGAGGTTCAATATGTAGTTAAGCAACACATTGTGTAGAAACAAACAGAAGGATAATTGTATCATTTATTGTACTAACATTCTTCAATCAAAATGGTGTTAGAGATAAGATAAATTATATGGCTGTAATGTGTGTCCATGCGATTTGGTTGGTGGCAAGGAAGGGAGTGAATTGTTAGTCTAAGGCTAGCCACTGATTGCCAAAACTTTCTACAGCAGAGACCTGTTACCTAATCAGCTCGGACAAAAATCTGGAGGGTCTAAAGAGAATCCTCTATAATTCATGATTAGTTTAAATTAGTTGAACAGAATAAAGTCTGTGATAAAAACTGTCAGTTTGTTATTGATTATCTAACATAAAAAATGGAAATAAAAGGTAGAGTGGTTTTCCTGGAGACTTTAAAGTCTCTACATTTTTGTAGATCATATATTAAGACTTATTTGTTTGAACTACATGCAGTTCAGTGCTTGTTTGAGAATAGGATGTGAACATTTTAGGATCACTTTATGATAGTACTGGGTAAATAAAAGTTAGAGTTAAGCTTTTTATCCTTGGATTTCTAATAGCTACTGCTGAGGTGAGCTTTATATGTTAAGATTATCTGAAGATAAGGCTGCAACTCATTGTCTCAAAGTTCAAAGGAGAGCATTAGCTTCAAGGACATAAATCACTGAGTTGTTATCCATCAATTTGTAACAGAAGTGCAGATGAACAACATTTATCTAGACAATCTAGTATCGTTTACCTGCAGTTTGAGGTCAGTCTATATAGGGCTTATGTAGGTGCTTTGAACTGTTTTTGCAGAGATGAGAGCTCAAATTTATTTTTATTCTTTAATTTGAAGTAGCAGGTGGTTTTGTGTGCCTTTTCCACCAGCCAGGATTAACCCCATTTTCTCCAACCTTAAAACCAAATTAGGTTCTTTAAGTATGGAGCTCTCTGAGATTAATTCGCTTATTTATAGAAGAATTTTATTTTCTAGCACTCCATTGTGAGGGCTTTCCAAAGAATGATATAGTGAATTGTTAGAATACCCGAGTGCCTTTTGCAGTGAAGATGTCTGTTTTTTATGTCTTGAGTTCTGGAATAGTCTTTTGTTCTTCCTTTTTCCATCCCTGCCAAAACAATGTTGTTAGGATGTACTCTTGGTTCTTCCATTTTAGTATCTCTTATCTAATTTCTTCATTTCGTTCCTGTAGATACCATCTTAGTTGAACTCTTTATTAATCATCTTGGGACATCCACACTAGCCCCTAACTTAGCCTTTTTAATTCCATATTAGAGTGTTTCTAGGCTTTTGGTTTTTTAAAAAAAATCTACTTCTTGGGCATAAACAGAGTGATTAACAGCAAAAACAAACACATATGTACATACTAGAAAAAAAAAACACCTTCTTTCAGTTGTGCACTTTCTTGCTGACCAAACCCCATCTCCTCCATCCCCCTTCTAACCTTCTCATTTCCTTACAGGGAAATCAACTTGTTCTCTGCTCCTCCCAGCATCCTCGGTCCAAGTTCTCGATCTTCTTTATGCTATTTCTTCTTCAGGGGAAGACGTCTCATCTTTATGCCTTATAGCATTTGTTCTGTTATTGTAGCATTCTTTAATTCCTTTACTGCTTGTCCTTTCATTACCAGACTAGGTTAGGTAGTGACTGCATTTCCTGCTGTATCTCTGTATCTTTAAACTCCATATAGTGCCTGACACCGTGCTTTGTGTACAGCAGGCATTCAACAAATATTTCTGAATTTGATTGTTACTTTATATTTTCCCTCACTCATGGTTTTTTTTTTTTATTGTGGTAAAATATATACCATAAAATTAACCCTTTTAACCATTTTTGAGTGTACAGTTTTGTAAAATTAAGTACATTCACATTACTCTACAGCATCACCACTGTCCATCTCTAGAATGTTTTCGTCTTCCCCAACTGAAACTGTGTACGTTAAACACTCGCGCCCCTTCCCCCCAGCCCTGGAAACCACCATTATACTCTCTGTCTCTATCAATTTGACTATTTTAGGAACCTCATAAAGAGGTATCAGTACAATATTTGTCCTTTTGTGACTGGCTGATTTCACTCAACATAATGTCTTCAAGGTTTATCTGTGTTGTAGCATGTGTCAAAATTTTCTTTTTTTGTTTTTTTGTTTTTTTTGTTCTTTATTGATTTTTAGAGAGAGAGGAAGGGAGAGAGAGATAGAAACATTGATAAGAGAGAACATCAATTGACCACCTCCTGCATGCCCCTCACTGGGAATCGGGCCCATAACCTGGGTATGTGTCCTGATCGGAAATTGAACTGATGACCTCTGGGTGCATGGGTCAATGCTCAACCACTGAGCCACATCGGCTGGATGAGATTTTCTTCTTTTTTAAGTTTGAATACTATTCCATTGTGTGTGTGTGTGTGTGTGTGTGTGTGTGCGTGTGTGTGTGTGCGTGTGTGTGTGTGTGTGTGTGTGTGTGTGTGTAGTTTATCCATTCATCTGTCAATGGACACTTGGGTTACTTCTACCTTTTGGCTATTGTCAATAATGTTGCTATGAACATGAGTGTACAAATATGTGTTCTTGTTCCTGTTTTCACTTCTTTGGGGTATATAACCAGAAGTGGATTGCGTTCAATTTGTGTTCAATTTGTAAGGAATTGGCACACTGATTTTTACAGCAGCTACACCATTTTACATCTTCGCCAGCAATACACGAGGGTTCCAATTGCTCTACATCTTTGTCACCACTTGTTATTATTTTTTAACAATAACCATGCTAATGGATGTGAGTGGTATCTCATGGTTTTGATGTGCATTTCCCTAATGATTAGTGATGTTGAGTATCTTTTCATGTGCTTGTTGGCCATTTATATGTCTTCTTTGGAGAAATATCTGAGTTCTGTGCCCATTTATTATTTTTTATTAAAAAAATTTTTTTAATATTCACCTGAGGATATTTTTTCATTGATTTTTTTTTTTTAAGATAGAGTGGGAGGGAGGGAAGGAAAGGGGGGGGAGAGAGAGAGAGAGAGAGAGAGAGAAGAACATCGATGTGAGAGAGACACATCAGTTGCCTTTTACATGACTCCAACTGGGGCTGGGGATCGAACCCACAACCTTAGGTATGTGTCCTTGACTGGGAATTGAGCCTGCAACTCTTTGGTCTGTGGGCTGACGCCCTAACTGTTGTTGAGCCAAACTGATTTAATTGGGTTGTTTGGTTTTTTTGTTGTAGAACTATAGGAGTTCTTCATATATGCTGAATGTTAACCCCTTTACAAAATTTTTCTTCTACTGTGAATTACCTTTTTACTCTGTTGATAGTACTTTGATGTACAAAAGTTTTTAAATTTTAAAAAACTGTTGACACTATTACAGATGTCCCCTATTTCCACTCCACCCCCCATTTTACCCACTTCTACCCAGCCCCTATACCCTCTCCCTCTGGCCTTCACCGCACTGTTGTCTGTGTCTATGGGATATGCATTTATGTTCTGTGGCTAATCTCTTCACCTCATTTGGCAGTCCCTCTTATCCCCCTCCCTCTGACATCTGTCAGTCTATTCCATGTAGCCATGCCTCTGGTTCTATTTTGTTCATCAGTTTATTTTATTCATTAGATTCCACATATAAGTGAGATCATGTGATATTTGTCTTTCTCTGAATGGCTTATTTTGCTTAGCATAATAATCTCCAGGTCCATCAATGCTGTTGCAAAGGGTGAGAGATTTCTTTTTTTTTTCTTTTACAGTTGTATAGTATTCCCTTGTGTAAATGTACCACAGCTTTTTTATCCTCATCTCCTGTTTCCAGATCTTGGCTATTATAAATAATGCTGCTATGAACATAGGGCTGCATATATTCTTTCTGACTGGTGTTTCAGGCTTCTTAGGATATATTCCCAGAAGTGGGATTGCTGGGTTTGAGGAAGTCCAATTTATCATAGTTTTTGTTGTTGTTGCCTGGATTTTTGGTGTCATATCCAAGATACCATTGTCAAATTCAGTGTCATGTAGCTTTCCTCCTACATTTTCTTCTAAGAGTTTTATAGTTTTAGCTCTTATGGATGGGTCATTGACACATTTTGACTTTTTTATATGGTGTGATGTAATTGTCCAAATTCATTTTTATTGCAGTCTTTCCAGCATCATTTATTATAAAGACTATATTTTCTCTACTGAATAGTCCTTTTCTCATTCCTATTTGATTGAAACATCTTCAACTTTATTGACTCTCACAGTTGTGATTGTAACAAGTTTTAAAATGTTTCTTCTCATTGTGTTAAGGCTTAAAACTTGCTTATGCTTTCTTCCCCACTTGGAAATAAGAAGAGAACCTGGGAGAACCTATACATTGAAGCAATAATCATTTATCATCTCTTTATCCTCTTAGTAGCTGTTTGTTTAGATATAGTAACCTGCTTTGTACTTTACCTTCTTGCTTTTTGAAGCATGGTAGATGTATTAGAATGCTTTATTAATTTTTTAAATGAAGGCTCCTTTGTAGGTCTCAAATATTGTTTTTAAGTCACTTATTCCTTCTGGGATTTTTATTTCTTTTCTGTTAAATGATAAGATTGAACTAAATGATCTGTCATATATCTTTTACAATGCAAATTCTATGATACTAAGAACTTAAGAATGACTTTTGAACAATTAATAAAAATCCAATGGAAAGTAGAACAATTTTATATATCAAAGGAATATATTAAAATTGGTATCCCCTGCCCTGACTGGTTTGGCTCAGCGGTTAGAGTGTCAACCAGCGGACCAAAGGGTCTCGGGTTCAATTACTGGTTAAAGGCGTGTACCTGGGTTGCAGGTTCAATCCCTGGCCTCGGTCAGGGTCGTTCAGGAGGCAACCAATTGATGTGTCTCTTTCACATAGATATTTCTCCTTTTCCCTTCCATTTCTACTACTCTATCTAAAAATCAGTGGAAAAATATCCTCAGGTGAGGATTAACAACAACAAAAAATTGGTATTCCCCCCTCAATTTTTGGTCTACAGTTTTTATATTTTCTCCATATATGAACAGAAGTTTTAAAAATAGGTATGATTAGTTCCTTTCTGTGATAAAACTTTGTTTCTAAGTATTATTGTAGTTTGTAGTATTACCATTTTAATTTTCTTTATGCATTAAGGAAAAGGGACATAAGTTCATATACATGAAATTTGTTTGCACATGAATAGAAAAGACCACTAAAGGCCAGGTGAAAAATTGAGTGTAGAACAGAGATAGACACTTGTCTTCTGGAAAGTCAGATAATTCTGTAGTCTAGAAAGGGAGGTTTTATATGCTTCACCTCTGAATACATCTTTGTGAGGCCCATGTTTGGAGGCTGCATGTGCATGTATTAAATACGATTGCCAAAAAGCCATTTGTCCTCATTTCTCAGGTTTTGATTGTGTAATTATATAAGCTTACCTATTAAACTACAATTAGTTATAATATGGCTGAATTCATTTTGCTTTGTAAAATTTTTGTCTTTGCCGTGTTTGCCTCTTGTCTTTTCTATATTATGTGTGAATGAAAGTGATAATAGGTAATATTTATTGAGTGCTTGATACATTTGGTTTAAATTTATTATTGTTTTCATAACTTTTCAAAGGAAATGATGTTTTAGTGATGGTATTTTATCAGGAACTATTCTAGATGCCCAAGAGAAAAGTTAATTCATTACATACAGTGATTTGCTAAGAACAGTAGGTAATTCTCATGTTTGAAAATGGGTGACTGGATAGCTAAGAGGACAGGGATGACTGGCAGACCTTTTAGAGCTTTTGAATTGTGAACTTTCTGGATGTAATATCATTAGTACTAAATTATTAATGCTAAATTAAATCATTAGTAATAAATCAAAGTGGTATATTAGCTTTAAAACTTTTCACTTGGAGTCCTGACATGTATATTTAGAAAGAGACAAGTCTTGGCTCTATCAAGTATTATTTCAAATAATAGCAATACTTTTATTTATATGTAAGTATTTTGGATTACAGAAGCAAATTGGACTGCTGTAAACCATTTTGAGCAGCAGTACTTATATAAAACTGAAATGGGAACTATGTCTGCATGAAATAGCAAATTTGGGAATATATCTATTTAACTAGAGAATGTCCTTAGTTGGGTAAAAGGGTTAGAAATGCAATCTTCTTTGGAGACTGATTAAAAATAATAGATAAAATAAAGAATGATGTGCTCAATGAGCTACAATTCAAATAGAGGAAATTTAATGGGAAATGATTACATTAGTAGCAGATGGACTTGCTTCCTGAATTGCAATCTTACTGGAAATCCTAGAACCACTTAAATTTGTTTTTCAGATTTAGAGTCTGATGGAAAGATAAATGAAGAGATTTGTTTATTTGGTGTGCTATTGTGATTCTTACTGTGTCTTTTGGATATTTCATTTTTGCTAGGCTATTTTTATGATTCCCACAAACCCACCACCAACATTCAGGAAGCCAGAACTCTGGTCTGATGATTTCACCGATTTTGTTAAAAAGTGCCTGGTGAAGAATCCTGAGCAGAGAGCTACTGCAACACAACTTTTACAGGTCAGTGCTTATGCCACTAAGGGAAGAATGTTTTCTTTATATCTTTTAGTTTTCTGGCATTAACTAGGATTGCTGTGCATTTCCTTAAATGATTTCTGAAGACATAAACCTCCCAGGAAATGTAGATTGATAGATGCATATCCATCCTCACACCTACATCCACCACCCCATTCTTCTTCTGTATGTTCTCTGTGTCTCATTTTTTTCTTTTCTTTTTCCAAGTTCGGCATTCTCTTTTCCCTTTTTCCTGTTTTGTTGTTGTTGTCAGTTCTTTTCCCCTAAAGTTGTTTTAAAACAAAACTTCCAAGGTTTTCATATCAGAAATGAGCTCTTACCTCCATCATTACTATTTCTCATAGTATTTCCCTGATGTATTATTCCTTGACCCAGCATTTCTTCTTTGACCTTCTGTTCTACTTTAAGATATATAAATACAAGATCCCTGAACCCTTTGAAAAGATCACGTTGTAAATATTGGTTCCAAGATTACCTAAATGAAGAGTTTCAGTACCCCTGTTACAAATAGACTTTGTATCTAGAATGTCAGGAAGTTTTTTTTATCTGCCTTGAAATTTAGTGCAAATAGAAATAATTTAATATTTTCAATAAGTATTTGCGAGTCTTCGTTTTCTCAACAGCACTGGCTCAGACTTCTAAGCTATTAATAAATGTGTCTCACATGAATAAAACTTGATATTGGAAAATAATTATTTTTAATAAATGACAAAAGGATTCAAATCATGGTTCTTATAAAAAGTGATTTTTCCAAAGTACTGTTTAAACAACAGTATTTGTTGAGTGGTATAAGAAACAGGTTTTTAAGTATAATGGTTATTGCTATGAAAATAGAACTTAGTACGCATTCTCCATGGAATGCAATTTAGAAATGCCTGTCTTAAATAAAATGTGAAATACTCTGACCCAGTAATTACACTTGTAGAAACTTACTCTACAAAAAAATTTAACCATATGTAAAATAACATATGTTAAAATATTCATAGAACATTGTAATGGCAAAAGGTTGGAAACAACATAAAAAATTGTCAACAAACTGGAAGCAATTTAAGGTCCATTGAGAGGAGTGGTTGGCAAAATACACACACCTATACATCCATATATGTATGGTGCATATGTCAGTGCTTCTAGTGGAGTGGCTCTGGAACAGGAAGCTAGAAACTGGCCTCCGGAGAAGGTAACTGGCTGAAAAGCAGGAGTGGAATCGAAACGTAACTTTTTGCTGAGTGCTGTTTTTGAGTCTTTTGTTATGTGCAAATACTACCTTTCAAAAATTAATTAATTGAAACATTTATTTTAAAATATTGTCAAATTTCAAAGGAATTTTGAACACAGAAATCAAAGGCCTGTTGGTATAGTTATCATGTTGAGTATCTAAATTATTCAACCCCAAAGAAGGCAAGAAAGGAGAAAAAACAAACCAAAAAACAGAAAAAGTGAGACAAATAGCATAAAATATAATGGTGAAAGTAAATACAAATATATCTGATAACTGATTTTTGAATAATTTAACCAGTATTTCTTTCTAGTCTTTCTTCCATAACCTTTTCTAATCTTTCTAACAAAGGAAATTCAATTGTTTTTAACTTAGAGTTTTTAGGATTGAAAAGCATTTAAGAAATATTCTAGTATAATTCCCTAATTTTTTGGATGAGGATACTGAAGCCCAGAAAGGTAAAATGACACCGAAGATCCCAGTGATTAAATCATTATTCCAGGTTTATTCTGTTTGTCCCTTAGTCCCAATCTTCATTCTTTCTCTACTCTACTTTCTGCCCAAAAGTTGGCCTGTATAGACTATATTAACAAACTCTTTTATTCTCTTCTAGTTGGGTTTGGCCCAAGCCCTTATAATAAGGTCAAATAATGCACCTGGTTTTGTATGGTACTTATGTATAATACTTATAAGCCAATATTTTCTTTCTTGCTTTTTGAAAGAATTGTAGTGTGCCCTGGTCGGTGGCTCAGTTTGTTGAAGCGTTGTCCCATACACCAAGTTTGTGGGTTCGATTCCCAATTAGAGCACATACCTAGGTTGTGGGTTTAATCCTTGGTCGGGGCACGTACGGGAGGCAACTGATCAATGTTTCTCTCTCACATCGATGTTTTCTCTCTTTCTCTCTTTCTTCCTCTCTCTAAAATCAATAATAATAATAATAATGAAAAAACACATATCCTTGGGTGAGGATTAAAAAAAATCAGATACTATTGTTCACCATTCAAGGCCCTCTGTTATAATTTGGTGTTCTTGTCTGGCTGCTTAAGTGATTACTTTCCTTTTTTTTCCTGTATAAATTACTGAAATAATAGACTCATAGTTTCTTATACAGACCATGCTTTTCCAATCCTCTGTACATTTTTTTACAAAATGTTTTTATATAGTGATTTGAGAGAGCAAGAAAGCACACACAAACATTGATTTGTTCTTCCACTTATTTATGTATTCATTGGTTGCTTCCTGTATGTGCCCTGACCTGGGATGGAACCTGTAGCCTTGGTATATCGATACAATGCTCTAACCAACTGAGCTACCCAGGCAGGGCCCTCTGTACCTTATTCTCACCCTGCTTTCCCCCTACCCCCCACACCCTGCCCCCCAGCTTGAGCATTTCATTCCCCTTCACCAGCAGGCTCCTTCTGACTCCTTGTCTTATTGTTTCTAATGCAAATAAGGTGCTCCTCCGGAAAGCCCTCCCTTCATCCCTGTTTAGGCAAGTTGTTCCTATAAGTTCACATAAGCACCTTGTGCATGTCTTTTACCATATTAGAACAAAATAACTTAGTTCTGTGTCATTGTCCTGGAGCCATGCTTTTTGGCGGGGGACTATTTTTGCACTCCTGGTATCCCTTGCTTAATACATTGTGAATTTAATTTTGAAATTTAGCACAACAAACTTCTGACTTAAAAAGTTTTTTTTTTTTTTACATAGGATAATGATCTTTAGTCTCATTAGAGTCTCATTACAGTCTTACTTTGCTGGACTCCTAGAAGCCATTCTGTTTCTTAAAGGAGTTTTGCAGGTTTCATATGTTACAAGTTAAATTATATTTTAACTCTCAGAAGACAATCTTACTACTAAATTTTAGTGGACACATGTTTATAGCATATATGTAGAGATTACACTATATTGATTTGTAGACCCTGATAAATAAACAAATAATTTTTAAAAGAAATTCATGCTAATTTTTTACAATGGCTTATATTGTGACACTAGATGACACTAGATAGGTAAAAGAATCATAGACTGAAAAGATCCTTTAAAATTGCTGAGTTGAACCCAGTAGTTTTGAAAGAGGAAGAAATTGGAACCCCAGAGATATTATAGGACAAGATTCAAGTTTAACCTAGTGGCAATAGAGTTCCTGATCAGAAGAGGATCCTTATGCCTGCCTGTGGGCAGTTTAGAACCTGAAAGTCAGTTTCTGCTTCAGGCTGGCCTCCTACAAGAATGTTAGGTTGACTGAGACTGCCATTATTTGAATTGACACTGGATGTGGCTGGAACAGGTGGTATCATGGGTTATTGTATGAGAACTCCCATGGTGTGTGACTTATTCTTCATTTTGCCAGTTCAAATGAGGAATAAAAACTTTATTTAACTTGCTATCCCTCTAATTTTTAATATAATTATCTTAAATATTTTCTTTTAATACACCGATATCCATATCAGTCAGTTAAAGGTTTGCTTTAACCTTTAAACAACTGAGAAAACTAAAGAAAATAAGGGAAATCTATTTCTGTTTATTTTACTCTTTGTTTTTTTCTCTTAATGTTCCTAAGTTCCTTCTTTAATTAATTCCTTTCTGTTTAGAGGAATTCCTTACATTCTTTTAGGATAGGTCTGTGTAACAAATTCTCTTAGTGTTCCTTCATCTCAGAATGTCTTGTTTCCTTTTTATTCCTGAAGGATATTTTCACGGGCTATAGAATTCTTGGTTGACAGTTCTTTTGTTTCAGCATTTAAAAAATGTTGTTGCACTCCCTCCTGAAATCCATGATTTCTAATGTCATCTGAATTGTTTTACCCTCTGTTCTTTTCAAGATTTTTTTTGTTTGTTTTAATTTTCAGAAGTTTAATTGTGGTGTGTCTTGGTATGGATTTTTTCTGTTTGGGATTTGTTCCGCTTCTTGAATCTGTAGATTTATATATCTCGCCAATATGAGGAAGTCTTCAACCATTATTTTTTCAAACACTTTTTCAGCCCTACTCTCTTTCTCTTCTTTTGCTATGACTTTATTGATGCAAATGTTAGATCTGTTGTTTTACTTGTACTGCTCCCTGAGGTCCTATTCATTTTTATTGCAGTCTAGTTTCTCTCTGTTGTTTATATTATGTGCTTTCTGCTGTTCTGTATTCCAGTTCACGGATTCTTTCCTCTGTTTTCATTCTGCTATTAAGCCTATCCATCAATTTTTTTATTTTGGTCATTTTATAGTTCTAAAATTTTAATTTATTTTAAATATTTTTTCTTTGCTCAGATGCTCTATTTTTTAAATTTGTTTACATGCATGTTTGTAATTGCTCATTGAAACATTTTTATGATGACTGTTTTAAAATCCTTGTCAGATAAATCTTACATCTGTGTCATCTTGACATTGGTGTCATTGTCTTTTCCTATTTGAGATTTTCCTGCTTCTCTGTATGGTGAGTGATTTTCATTTGAAACCTAGACATTTTCAGCATTATATTATGAGACTCTGGATCTTATTTAAATTTTCTCTTATAACAGGCATCCTCTGACAATGCTTCAGTGGAGTAAATAGGCACCACTTAATTTCTCACAGGGGTGAGAGCTCAGGCTCCCCAAGTGGCCTCTACTGGCACTGCAGAGCCTCATTGTAGCTTTGTGATGATGAAAGTTCTGACTCTACCAGGCCTCCTCTGATCCCACTCTAGCTGGGAGCATGTGGGGTTTCTTTACTCTCTGGTGGGCATATAAGTGCAGGCTCCCACATAGTCTCCACCGACACTCTGACCAGAGGAGGGCGCAGGGCACTTTTTAGACTGCCTGGTGCAGGTGAATGCCTTTGCTCTACACTTGGTTTTCTCTGCACCATCTCTGTAGAAGGATTGAATACCCTCCAGAAGGTGGAAGTATTAAGTTCGCCACTCAGCCTTTGCTGGTGGAGTTGGGGCCACTGTTTTCCCTGTTGTGTTTGGCTGAAGTATGATGGTTATTGTCTAGAAATTTTGTCTCACTAGCTTTCCCTTTCCTGATCTTTTGGCTTGAGAGCAGGCTTTTGTAAGGGCTTTTTTAGTTTGTGTCCCTTAATGGTTCTGGGTTGCTGGCTTGTCCAGTACCTAGTCTGGGATAAATGAGATAAAAAGAAAACCCATGGAACTCACAGCTATGTCCTTCCTCACATCCCACAGTCCCTAGCCAGTTTGCTGCCTTCTCTCCATTTTTCAGGGTCTTCCTATGTTTGTTTTATATATAATGTCCAGGGTTTTAGCTCTTTAATGGAGAGTTATAGAGAAAAGTATGACTGCTCAATCTTTCCAGAAGCATAAGTCTCTTCTTTAGAGTTCAGTTTAAATTCTTTTTTCTTCTGAAGCTTTTTAGAATAAATCATTAATTTGAACTCTGTCAAATTCAGAAATTGATCATTTAGAATATAAACAAAATTTAAGAAGAAATAACTCAGATTTTAAAAGAATAAACTTTCAAATGACCTTAATTTTTAAAACACATGATCGGGAATTTTGTAAGGTGATTTGGGATATTTTCTATTTTTTATTAGTTCAGGTGGTTTCAGAATACTAACCCTTTTTTAGTTTAGATTTTACTTTAGATACATTTAGAAATAGTGAAAATTTATTGCCTTTTAGAATTTGGTGTGTTAATCTTTTTCTTATAGATATTCTTTAAAAAATTCTTCATATAATCACCCTCCTGTCTGACATAAATGTTACAAATACAGCTTTTAGTTCATTGACGTTTTTGACCACTCATACATATTTAAGTTGTATATATTCATATTATCTTGTTTGTTTCTTTTGAGTTGAATGTAAACATTCTCCTATGTTACCCTCTAGTTATTTTATATTTCACTTTTTAAACTTTAATTTCTTAATCTATCTGGAATTTATTTTGATATTTTTATAGTAAAGATCTAGTTTAATTCCCCCCCTATATTATATCAGCACCACTTTTGATATAAGTAATTTTTCTCTCATTGATTAGAAATGCTATCTTCTTAATGTGTCAGTTTATTTTATATATTATATTCTATTTCTGGACATTATATTGTTTCATTGTTCTTTCCATTCCTCTGCTAGTATCTTGTGCTTTGATAGGCATTTAACAATAATATGTAACTTCTGTTTATTGACTTTTGTTAATTCAATCTGATTATATTTAAATTTTTATCTTCATTTTCTACCTATTTTATTTCTCAGTGACTGGAAAAGGAATATTAATATTTCTATGTCTTATTTAGATCAACTTCTTATATGTATACTTTCTGTTACATATCATAAGGCTATACTAATATATGTAGTTTATAACTGTCTTTCTTTATATTATGTCCCTTATTAATATTAAATAACATTCCTCATATACTATTTTTTGCTTTCAATTCTACTTTTGATTGTGTTATTTTTTTATATCTTTTTATATTTGAATTAAAAATTTTTTTAATCCTAACCTGAGGATATTCTTCCATTTATCTTCAGATAGAGTGGGAAGGGAGAGAAGAGAGAGAGAGAGAGAGAGAGAGAGAGAGAGAGAGAGAGAGAAACATTGACCCGAGAGAGACACATCGATTGGTTGCCTCCTGCATGACCCTGACCACGGCCGGGGACGGACGAACTGCAACTGAGGTATATACCCTTGACCGGAATCGAACCCATGACTCTTTGGTCCTCTGGGCCGACGTTCTAACCGCTGAACCAAACCCACCAGGGCCTGTCTCTGACTTTTAACCGAACTTCTTTTCATTATGCCTCTTGGGGAAACATGAGTTAGATTTATTTAAATATATATCTCATGTAGAAAGCATGTGGTTGAATTTATCTTATGACAAGTGTCTTTTAATAACTAAAATACTCTTTAATAAATGGAAATTCAATCCATTTATTTACATTGGTATGCGAATAACATTTTAATCACAACTGACATGTTTTATTTTTGCCAACTTGTTTTCTCTGTTTTTTGTTGTCCTGTTCTTTTTTGTTATGTTGCTTTGCATTTTTTAATTTTACCATCTGTTACTTTAAAAAAGACTTTAAAATATTCTTTAAGAATCTGCCAGTATGTCTGATAAAACTCCTCTTCTGACTATCAAGAATGTTCAAATAATATGGCCTTGTTCTTCAGATAGCCTTTTAACTTTATTAGCCAGTTCCTCTTTGTTGGTCAAAATAACATCAGTAGTGTTTATGTAGAAAAAAAATAAGTACAGATGAAATCAGATATATCAAGATTTTGATATTAAGAACCTTAAGCTTTATAGACTAAGGGTAGCAAATACTGGGTAGTCAGTTCACTAGACTGGATGAACCATGTATGTGCTTTGGCATTTCTTAAAGGTAAAACTGTGGTTTGGAGGATTGGCTCATAGTTTTCCCTGGAAAGATAAAGTATAATACAATTTGAGATTTCTATGCTCTTTAAAAGATATATAATTATATTGTTTCCCAGTTTTTGCAGTGTTGGTCTTCTGCTTCTTTTAATGTATAGTCACTGTATCCTACCTGAGTACTTTTATCAGATTTACTTTTATCGATTGTGGCAGATACATATTTTTTTTAACTCAGATTCTTAATAATTCACATCTTTACTATTACAGTTTCTTCTCTTTTTTTTTTTTTAATTCTCACCTGTAGACGTGTTTCTATTGATTTTAGAGAGGATGGGAGAGAGAGAGAGAGAGAGAGAGAGAGAGAGAGAGAGAGAGAGAGAGAGAGAGAAACATCAATGTGAGAGAGAAATGTTGGTTGCCTCCCTTACATGCCCTGACTAGGGATCAAACCCGCAACCCGGTATGTGCCCTGACCAGGAATAGAACCTGAGACCCTTCTGTGTACAGGATGATGTTCCAACCAACTGAGACACACCTACCAGTGCTCTCCTCAATCTATTTTGTTTCTACATTCTACTGCAGGATTATGCTATCAGACATTCTTTTCCTTATATTGTTCTCTTGTTTCTATAATTAAAGTGGCTCTCAGACAAAATTCAGGCATCTCATCCTAAGCATGTATCCATCTTGCCCCACTGTTGCTTGTCTAAACTCACTTAACACCATTTCGCTAAATAGTGTTTCTGTCTTGGCAAGGTAGATCTTCCTACTGTGTTCTAACATACATTCCCTATCTTGGTGTGTTTGTACATATTGTTCATACTTTTCTTCCTCCTTGAAATGGTCTATTTCTTTTGTATGAGGCACCAGAGATTACCTCACCTATTCGTCTACTTTTACACTTCTTAATCGTGTAGGCTGTGCTAAACCATCATAAATGTAACTTGTATGTCACATTGTAATTTTTTTATGTGTTTGTGTTTTATTCTTTATTCTAGATAAATTTCTTAAGAGCAAAGAACGTATTTTCAATTGTGTTTTTGTGTGTGTGAGACCTTCCACCAGTGTTTCTCAGAAATTTTCATTGGTGGACTAGAGTTTCTTCCTTGTTATTTCACCATTCTCTAGGGCACTATCTTTGTCTGTTTTCTAGCTTGGCAGAAAGAGTAGAAGTCATGGAAGAGTGCACACACGGTATTTTAAGGCCCAGATCAGGAAGTAGACCACACCACTGAGACTGTCATTCTATTTTGTTCCATTCCATTCCATTGACAGAACTTGGTCTCCTAGTCACAACCAGCTGAAAGGGAGACTAAGAAAGGTAGGCTCTAGCTGGGTTGCCATACACCTAGCTACAACTCTATTTTGGTGGAACTAGGAGTCTCCACCACAGCTATGTTAATGGAACTTAAGTTATCTAGTGATTAGTCTATAACTGTTATTAAAGAATTCATTGGTTCTTTGTTATTGATACTATTACTTCTGTAATCTGGTAATATTCTTTTTTTTTTTTTAATTAATTTGTTTTTGTTGCAGATGTTTCTCCTTTTTCCCCCATTGACACCCTCCTCCCCATCCCTGCCACCCCATCCCCAGCTTTGTTGTCTATGTCCATTGGTCATGCATACATGCATATAAGTTCTGTGGTTTATCTCTTCTCCCCCCATACCCCTTCCTCAGAGGCTTGTCAGTCTGTACCCCACCTCTATGTCTCTGAGTCTGCCCTGTTCCTCAGACTGTTATGTTCATTATATTCCACAAATAAGTGAGATCATGTGATATTTGTCTTTCTCTGCTTGTTTCGCTTAGCATAATACTCTCCAGGTCCTTCTATGCCATCTCAAAGGATAAGAGATCTTTCTTTCTTACAGCTGCATAGTATTCCATTGTGTACATGTACCACGGCTTTTTTTATCCACTCATCTACTGATGGACACTTGGGTTGTTTCCAGATCTTAGCTATTGTAAATAGTGCTGCTATGAACATAGGGGTACATATATTCTTTCTGATTGGTGTTTCAGGTTTCTTAGGGTATATTCCTAGAAGTGGGATCACTGGGTCAAATGGCAGTTCAATTTTTAACTTTTTGAGGTAACACCATAGTGTTTTCCACAGTGGCTGCACCAGTCTGCATTCCTACCAGCAGTGTACTAGAGTACCCTTTTCTCCACACCCTCGCCAACACTTGTTGTTTGATGATTTGTTGAGGATGGCCATTCTGACAGGTGTGAGGTGATACTTCATAGTTGTTTTAATTTGCATCTCTCTGATGATTAGTGATGTTGAGCATTTTTTCATATGTCTCTTGCCCATTTGTATGTCCTGTTTGGAGAGGTGTCTATTTAGGTCCTCTGCCCATTTTTTAATTGGGTTCTTTGTCTTCCTTTTGTTGAGTTGTATGAGCACTCTATATATTTTGGAAATTAACCCCTTGCTGATGCATCATTGGCGATTATGGTCTCTCATATAGTGGGATCCCTTTCCATTTTGATGGTTGTTTCTTTTGCTGTGCAGAAGCTTTTGAGTTTGATATAGTCCCATGTGTTCATTTTTTCCTTTGTTTCTCTTGCCTTAGATGTTGTATCAGTGAAAATTCTGCTGCATGTGGTGTCTGAAATTTTGTTGCCTGCATTTTCCTCTAGAATTTTTATAGATTCACAAGTTACATTTAAGTCTTTTATCCATTTTGAGTTTATTCTCGTGTATGGTGTAAGTTGGTGGTCTAGCTTCATTTTTCTGCAAGTAGCTGTCCAATTTTTCCAACATCATTTATTGAAGAGACTGTCTTGACTCCATTGTATGCTCTTGCCACCTTTGTCAAATATTAATTGAGTATATTGTCTTGGATTTCTGGGTTCTCTATTCTGTTCCATTGATCTATCTGCCTGTTCTTGTGTCAGTACTAGGCTGTTTTGATTACTGTGGCTTTGTAGTATAACCTGATATCTGGTAATATGATCTCTCCTACTTTGTTCTTTTTTTTTCAAGATTGCTGTGGCTCTTCGTGGTCTTTTTTGGTTCCATATAAACTTTTGGAGAGTTTGTTCTAGTTCTGTGAAATATGTCGTTGGTATTTTGATGGGGATTGCATTGAATCTATAGATTGCTTTGGGTAGTATGGACATTTTAATAGTGTTAATTCTTCCAATCCATGAACAAGGTATATGCTTCTACTTTTTTATATCTTCTTCTATTTCTTTTTTCAATTACCTGTAGTTTTCTGTGAAGAGGTCCTTTACTTCTTTGTTTAAGTTTATTCCTAGGAATCTTAATTTTTTTGCTGTGATGGTAAATGGGATTGTTTTTTTAGTTTTTCTTTTCTGTGATTTCATCATTGGTGTTTAAAAATGCCGTCAATTTCTTGACGTTAATTTTGTATCCTGCTACTTTGCCAAATTCATTTATTAAGTCTAGTAGATTTTTGATGGAGTCTTTAGGGTTTTCTATGTACAATATCATGTCATCTGCAAATAATGACAGTTTCACTTCCTTCTTTCCAGTTTGGATCCCCTTTATTTTTTCTTCATGTCTGATTGCTGTGGCTAAGACTTCCAGTACTATGTTAAATAAGAGTGGCGAAAGTGGTCATCCCTGTCTGGTTCCTGTTCTTAACGGGAATGCTTTTAGTTATTGCCCATTGAGTATGATGTTGGCTGTAATTTTGTCATAAATGGCCTTTATTATGTTGAGATATGATTCCTCTATTCCCACATTGCTGAGCGTTTTTATCAGAAATGGGTGCTGGATTTTGTCGAATGCTTTTTCAGCGTCTATTGATATGATCATATGGTTTTTATCTTTCATTTTGTTTATGTGGTGTATCACATTTATTGATTTGCGAATATTGTACCATCCTTGCATGCCTGGGATGAAACCCACTTGGTCATGGTGAATAATTTTTTTGATGTATTGCTGGATCCGATTTGCTAATATTTTGTTAAAGATTTTGGCATCTGTGTTCATCAGGGATATTGGCCTGTAATTTTCTTTCTTTGTAGTGTCTTTATCCGGTTTTGGAATTAGGATTATGCTGGCCTCATAAAATGAGTTTGCAAGTGTTCCGTCTTCTTGGATTTTTTGGAATAGTTTGAGGAGAATGGGTATTAGATCTTCTTTGAATGTTTGGTAAAACTCCCCCATGAAGCCATCTGGGCCTGGGCTTTTGTTTGCTGGGAGTTTCTTAATTACATCTTCAATTTCCTTTGTTGTTATTGGTCTGTTCAAGTTTTCTGTCTCTTCCTGGTTCAGTTTTGGGAGGCTGTGTGTTTCTAGAAATATGTCCACTTCTCTTAGCTTGTCCAATATGTTGGGGTATAATTGTTCATAGTATGTTTTGATGATCCTTTGTATTTCTGTGGTGTCAGTTGTTACTTCTCTTTCATTTCTGATTTTGTTTATTTGGTTTCTCTCTTTTTGTTTTTTGGTGAGTCTGGCTAAAGGTCCATCGATCTTGTTTATCTTTTCAAAGAACCAGCTTTATGTTTCATTGATCTTTTGAATTTTTTTTTAGTCTTTATGTCATTTATTTATGCTCTGACCTTTACTATTTCCTTCCTCCTACTAGCTCTGGGTTTTTCTTTTTGTTTACTTTCTAGTTCTTTAAATTGTAGGGTTAGAAAGTCAATTAAGAATTTTTCTTGTTTCTTGAGGTAGGCCTGTAGTGCTATGAACTTCCCTCTCAGGACTGCTTTCGCTGTGTCCCATAGATTTTTTGTTGTTGTGTGTTTGTTTTCATTGGTTTCCAGGAAGTTTTTAATTTCTTCCTTGATCTCATTAGTAACCCATTCATTGTTTAATAACATGATATTTAGCCTCCAAGTGTTTGAATGTTTTTGTGTGTTTTTATTGTAGTTGAGTTCTAGTTTCATGCCACTGTGATCTGAGAAGATGCTTGATATGATTTCAATTTTCTTGAATTTGTAGAGACTTGCTTTGTGTCTTAACATGTGGTCTGTCTTTGAGAATGACCCATGTGCACTTGAGAAGAATGTATATTCTGCAGCTTTGGGGTGAAATGTTCTGTAAATATCAATGAAGTCCAACTGATCTAGTTTGTCTTAATCTGGTAAATTCTTGCTCATACTTTCCCCAAATGAGATATGTTCACCATGTTAAAGCCTCTTCCAAATGTCTGTAATTTCTTTTTAGCACTAAAATTCTTTTGTCTTTAATATTTTTGTGTTCTTTATTAAAATAACTTGGCTTTTACCTGGGTTTATCTACTGACATTTAATTATGAAAATTACATTTTGAAGCTCTATTGTTGCCTCAGAATAAGGTTATCTATCCCAAATTATACTTTTAATCTTGCCCTCTACGTCTGTCACACTCTTTTCTCTCAATAAAAAATCATCAAAAACCCAGGTCTGTTCTGGTGGTTTCCATTATGTTTATCAATATGTGTAACAAACTCAGATATTTCAGTTAGATCAGGGTTGTATAAAAAAAGAAGTGAAAAGTTGTTTTATATGTATTATAGATATGAAGCAATATTCATTTTCTGAAAAAATTTTATTGCCAGTTTTTATTTCTCCATTGGAAATTATTATATTTTCAAGACCTAATAAAATAGAAAATATGGAAAAGAAGTAACAAAATAATTGCCCTTCTTTTGACCACATGAAGCAATATTTATTTTCTGAAAAAATTTTATTGCCATTTTTTATTTCTCCATTGGAAAATATTATATTTTCAAGACCTAATAAAATAGAAAATATGTAAAAGAAGTAACAAAATAGTTGCTCTTCTTTTGACCACTGATTCTGGCTGTCAGTTTGTTATGGTTGATTAAAATCTATATACGAAATAATTTTATTTTTATAGGTAATGTAATCCCCATTCAGTTTTTTTTTTTAAATTTTATCTTTTTTCCTACCTACTCTACACTTCCTTTGGATAATCATATCTTTAAGGTAGTTTTCATTAATGTAGTTTTATTAATAGGATTGCATTTTTGTGTTTGTACTTGAATGGTTTCTAAAAACAAGTAAATCTAAAAGCCAAATCTTTATTTCCAATGCAGCTGAAATATTCTCTATTCTTAACCTATACATTTAATTCTGGATGAAGGAACAATCATTGGAATGTAAGATTCTGGTTTGCATTTACATGTTGTTTTAATGATTTTTAGATATAATTCAGAGAAATCTTTTTAAATTATACCATTGAATTTTACTTTCCTAGCATCCTTTTATCAAGAATGCAAAACCTGTATCGATTTTAAGAGACCTGATTGCAGAAGCTATGGAGATCAAAGCTAAAAGACATGAAGAACAGCAGCGAGAATTGGAAGAGGAGGAAGAAAATTCGGTGCGTAATTACCCTCAAAAAATTGATTTTTTTTCCCTCTGAGTTATTTTTCTATAATTTTTTTCTTTAAACATATCAATACCACTTACTGTTTCATTATACAAAATATATTTTAAGTCTCAAAATATATTTTGTTTGCATTAAATATTTGCTATTTTTTCCTGATGTCTTAAGAATTAGTGATTGGTGGAATGTAAGGTTTGCACAGTATCTAGGAGTAGCACAGTGGAAGGTGGGTTACTAGACAAAGCAGCAGGGACATTTAAGGACCTCCTTTATTCCATTTACTTTATATTGATGCATCAGTGCATTTTAATAACAAAATAACAAAATAAATTTATTATATCTATCACATTTTATGATGTCTGATGATTCTGTTCTTCACCATAACTTTTTTCCTTATTTCAAATTATTAATTTTTTCTGATTAAAGAGAGAGAGATGACTACCTCTTGGTATTCGGATAGTCACAAAATCTGAAAACAGATATTATTATTTTAGTTTTTACTGATTGAAAATGTCTTTGATAACATCATCTATATTTTTCCATAGAAGTTATATTTTTACTTACAATTTTGTATATAAATAGTATTATTTTGCTAATTCAAATCTAGTTTTAATTTCCAAGACTAGTTATCCAATTGAGATTTCTTTTGAAATTCTTTTACCTTTTTCACCAATTATTAAACCTTGTTTTCATATGGTGGCCCATGATAAGAACAAGTGTGCATCTTTGCAGACTGCTTTATAATCATTTTCTTTAGATATTGGGTTACATCAGTTATTCATTTGGCAGTGGCTATGGACTGCATGATAGATGCTTTAAGCTTATATTCTATATATTAAGTTTTTACCAATGAATTCACCATTCAGAATTTTAAATAGTATCATCATAAAGAATTTTTCATAGGTTTGTGATTGTGTATTAATTCTGTAAAGATAAATAAGTGATATGAGATGATATAAAGACCGTGGCTCTTGCTCTCAAAGGGTTTTATAGTTCCCACCCTGGGTTCCCGTGTAATGATAGATAAAGTTAGGTTTTGATTTCTTTCCAATTAACATTTGTAAACAAAGTGTTATTTTTCCTGGTTTCAAAAGCACTTTTATCATATATTATTTCCTTTGATCTTTTAAAAGAGTAAGATTGGTCATGTATATATTATTACCCCATTTTTCAGTTGAGTGAAATTAGGTTCAGAGAGAAGTGAGTTACCAAAATTTACAAAACTGGTGAGGAAGCAAGATTAAAACTAGGATTTTTACCTTTAAGTTTTCTTGTTCGCTCACTTTTCAGTCAAATATTTATTAGTACTTGTAAAAGTGAACAATATTGGCTTATCAGAGTTACACATTTTCTGATAAGATTATGTTCTCAGTGAAGTCTGGTCATTGTCCCTCTGCAGTGGTACTCCTTGCCTCTTCTTCACCTTATGCAAGCTTCTTATGAGTGCTGGGATAATGAATTGCCTTTAATTAGCTGTCAGTGGACAGGTGATTATTTTTGCTTTGCTCTTATCTTTCTATACTTAATTATAGGCTGGATTCTATTTCTGATAGGGAACCATTGACTATTTCTGCTAAGTTGGTGATATCTTTCTTTACTATTTTCCTCTCCTTCACTGGACTCCAGCTACATTGATCTTATTTCAGATTCCTTTTTTTTTTTTTTTTAACATGCCAAAGACCTTTCCTTACTTAG
The DNA here is from genome assembly GCA_030848825.1 of Tadarida brasiliensis. Lineage (NCBI taxonomy): Eukaryota > Metazoa > Chordata > Mammalia > Chiroptera > Molossidae > Tadarida > Tadarida brasiliensis. The sequence continues at coordinate 39,468,486 of CM061272.1, read as the reverse complement.
GGCCTTTACATGTATTATTCCCTTTGCTTGAAACACTCTTCTTCCCAAGAACTTATTAAGTGACTAGGTTCTTCTCATATTTTGGCCCCCAGCTTTAAATATCATATATCCCAAACTTAGCAGCTTAAAACAACACCCATTTATTATTTCATGGTATGTGTAAATTATTATATTCAGGAGTGGCTTAGTTGGATTTTTCTGGCTCAGGGTCTCTTATGAGGTTGGAGCCGCAGTCATCTTAAGGCTTGACAAGGACTGGAGTTCCAAGATAGCTCACTCATATGGCTGCTGGCAGGCTCCCTCAGTTCCTTGCCATGTGGGAATTTCCATAGGGCTACTTTAGAGTCTTCACAGCATGACAACTGGCTTCTCTCAGAGTGAGTGATCAAGAGAGAGAACAAAGTCTGGCCAGTGTGGCTCACTGGTTGAGCATCGACCCATGCACCAAGAGGTCGCCGGTTTGATTCCAGGCCAGGACACATGCCCAGGTTGTGGGCCCAATCCCCAGTGAGGGGCATGCATGTTCTCTCTCATCAATGTTCTCTCTCATCGATACTTCTATCTCTCCCTTTCACTTCCTCTCTCTCTCAAATCAATAAAGGAAAAAAAATTCTTTTAAAAAAAGAGAACAAGGAGGAAATCTCAATGCCTTTTATGACATAGTCTTAGGAGTTGCACACTGACACTTCCACCACATTCTATTTGTTAAAAGAAGTTACTGGTCATGAAAAAGTGCTAAGAATTGGTGCCTTCATGGAAGGAATCATTAAGTTGGCAGAAACTGACAAACTTTTTCAAAACACTGAAATGTAATAAACTTACAGCAACAGGGAAGTGCTTAATGAAGAAAGAGGCTGCTAAATTTTGGTAAGAAAGTGCTGTGGCATTTTTGCTTATGTGCCTGCCATCCCCGATTTTCAAGTTCAGCAGGAACCATGGGAACAGTGGCAGAGGTAAGGGACAGCGGAGAAGAGTAAGAATCTTGTTCTCAAAAAAGAAAAAAGTGTTTTTTCATTTTGAATGATCTGGCAACTCCCTGAGGGACCAGCAAAGAGGCTTGCCTTTGTTTTGTTCTCTTTGAGCTGGAGCAGCTTCCTGGAAGAAGTTTGTGAAAACATCTAAATCTTCTAGAGCTAATAAACAAGTTTAACAAAGTTGCAGGGTACAAGATCAACACACAAAAATCATCTATGCTTTTGTATACCAGGAATGAACATTGCATAAAGGAAATTAAGAAAACAATTTTATTTACAATAGCAGCCAAAAGAATGAAATACCTAAGAATAAATTTAGCTGAGGAGATGAAAGACTTGTAGAGTGAAATGTACAAAGCATTACTGAAAGAAATTAAAGAATACCTAAATCGCCTGGCTGGTATGGTTCAGTGGATTGAGTGTCCTCCCATGGAAAGACATGTCCCAGTTCATTTCCCATCAAGGCACATGTCTAGGTTGCAGGCTTGATCCCCAGTAGTTGGCGTGCAGGAGGCAGCTGATCAGTGTTTCTCACATCGATGTTTCTGTCTCTCTCTAAAAAAAAAAAAAAAAAAAAAAAAAATCAATAAAAACACATTTAAAAAAAAAGAAAATCTAAATCAATGGAAGGATATCCCATGTTCATGGATTGGAAGACTTAATATTGTTAAGATGTCAGTACTCCCAGAGCAACTCACAGAATCATCCAATCCCTATGGAAATTCCAGTGCTCTATTTTGAAAAATGGAAAGTCAGTCTTTTAATTCATATGAAACAAGGGGCCCCAAATAGCTAAACCAATATTGGAAAAGAAGGACAAGTTGCAGGACTCACTTTATTGGATTTGATGTTTTCTTGGAAGCTTTTTCATAATTGCTGTCCATAGAGGCTGGGGATTTTTAAAGTCAGCAAGTCCTGATTCATTTTTTTTCTTTAATTTTCCTATCTTAAGCTTTTCCCTCTCTTCTGCATTTTATTATAAGCAAAAAGAAGAAACTAGGCAGCACCTGAAACACTCTGCTTGGAAATCTCCTTACCTAGACTAACCAGTTCATTAGGTACATTTTTTTTTTTCTTTCCCTATCACCTTCCTAGTTACTACAGACAACAGCATTCTAAATTTTCTGCTACTGCATAACAAAAATATCCTTTCTTTCAGCTTCCCAACATTTTCCTCACCTCCCTGCAACCTCCTTAAAGGCCATCATGCATCAAGGAGGTTTTTTGTGGCTCTTTAGGCTGGTTTCTAACACTCTTTTCAAAGTGCTTCCAGCTTCTGCCAACTGCCGTGTTCCAAAGCCATCCCATTGTTTTAGGTATAAGTTCCTTGGACCTGTGAACATTCAAGGGGAGAGGAATTAGGTTCCATCTTTTGAGGGGAGGACTTCAAAAAAACTGTGCATAAATTTAAAAACACATCAGGTTTTTATGATTTTTTTCTTTCAAATAAGCATTTGTTCTCTGAAACCAAGCTGGTGTTTCTTGGTAATACTATTGTGTTCTTTTTTGTTGTTTTTAGTTGAAATTGTACAAAGAAAAAATAAAGGTCTTGGTAGAGTCACACTTTGAGCAATATTTGCATGCTTCACTTTAGATTATGTTCTCAGGCAATAGCTTCCATCTTGAGATCATTTTGTCAGTTGTTGCCCTGAATATGAAAGAAACACACACACACACACACACACAATGGTAATCAGACTTGAATTAATTTATATTCAAATTTTTAAAAAGCTTTTTAAAACAAATTTTATTTATTTTTTAAAAATATTTTTTCTTTATTGAGTTTAGAGAGAAAGGAAGGGAGAGGGAGAGAGATAGAAACATTGATGAGAGAGAGCATCAACTGGCTAGGCCTCCTGCATGCTCCCCACTGGGGATTTGGCCCACAACCTGGGCATGTGTCTTGACCAGGAATCGAACTGGAGACCTCTTGGTGCGTGGGTCAATGCTCAACCAGTGAGCCACACCAGCCAGGCTTAAAACAAAATTTAAGTGGCCAAATGTGTTTGGAAGAATTGTTAGAGATTTTTATAAACCTACTTTAAGCTTACTAAAAAATGTATTTGAAGAAAGAAAAGGAAATTTCTTTTATTCTCATTCCTTTACTTCTTGAAATTAGATTAGTAAGGAACATTTATATTTGAGATAAAAGTATTGATTACAAGTTGAAATTCTTTAGAAAAGAATTGATTACTTGTTTTCTCTCATCTTCCCCATATAATTAAATCACAATTCTAAAAAAATAATCCCTACTCAGTGTTTACCATAGTACAGTAATAACTATGTAAACACATAATATATTATGACTTTATATTCTTTTTGTTATTTCTGGAACTGATAATTTTCTCAGCTTTTTTTTATTGTTGGTTACTGTTAATTTTTCTATGTACCTGTTACTAATTTGTTCTCAAATGCTACATTCCCACATTCTCTGCAAGAGTTGTAAACTCCTCTGTTCAAACGCAGAGAATTTATTAGCGTCATACTTTTTCCTTACTCGTGCTTTAACCTCTCTCCTCTAAAATGAACTGATTGCTTTCTAGTCTTGAGCAGCTGTCATCCTCAGACTCCTCTTCAACATTATCCTGGGGATTTCTTTCTCTTCTCTTCTGTAATGGATCCTCTGTTTCCTGGATCTTGTCTTTCTCGTTTTACTTCCTTATTTTGATGGACCATATCTCCCAGGAGCTTCCCGACATGAGCAATTTTTTTTAGACCTTGCATTTCTGACCATGTCTCAATTCTACCTTTACTGTTGATTGAGTATAAAATTCTGGTTGCCAGAGAAGAGAGGGGTTGGGGAATTGGGTGAAAAAGCTGAAGAGGTTCAGCAGTACTAATTGGTAGTCACAAAATAGCCATGGAGATGTATAGCACAGCATAGAGAATATAGTCAACAGTGTTGTGATAGATATGTATGATTCCAGATAGGTACTAGAAATATCAGGGGGAACACTTTGTAAAGTATATGATTGTCCAACCATGATGCTGTACACCTGACACCAATACATAATAATATTGAAAGTAGACTAATTGAAAAATAAAAAATAAAATAAAAAATATTAAGAAAAAAATACTGGGTATAAAGTTCTGCATTGGAAGTAAATAGTGTTCCCTTAAAATTTTGAAGGCCTTGGTCTGTTTCCTAACTTAGCAGTAATGATGGCAAAACAGATGATATTCTGATGCCTAATCCTTTTAATGTTTTATGGAAGTTTTTTAGATCTACACTTTCTCCCTATTATTTAAAACTTTCATGATGATGTGCCTTGGTGTAGATCTTTTTCCATTCATTGTGTGGAGTGTCTTTTGGCCAATTTCAATTTGGAAATAACCTTTAGTTCTGTGCAATTTTATTTTTGCTATTGACTAATAATTTTTTCTGTCTCTGGGACTACTTTGATTTGATTATTACACCTCTTAGATTTATCTTTCAATTATCTTTTCTCCGTTTTTTTTTCTTCTTCTTCTTCTTCTTTTCTTTTTCTTGTTCTTTCTTGGAGGTCTCAAGTTTATCTTCTAACTTTTCTATTTTTTTTCATATCAAATATTTAATTTCCGAGATCTCCTGTTTTCCCTCATTGTTATCATTATCACTTTGAGTTTTCTTTTGCTTTCTTCCTTCTCTCTGTTTCCTTTGTGTTTGTTTTGATCTCTGTCTATTCACTTGATGGGTTTTCTTAAAATGTCTGATTATGTCTGAGAGAAGCACCAAAGTTGCCTACTGGAAACTCTTCGTTAAAGAAAAGAACTAGTTGACTTGCGAACCTATCCTGTACATGATGTTAGGATTCACTGCTTTGGAGCCTGAATTTATTGCTGCTTGTGACTTCTCTTCTTGCAGGCTTATGTTTTGGGGTTTTCATTTTTGGTCTTCTGAGTGAGCTACTACTTATATATTTGTCTGTTTTATAGCTTCCAAATTTTTTGACATTTCTGTTTGCTGTTGTCTTCTCCCCCATGCTCTTTGTCTTTATGAGTTTGTCCCTTTTCTGTGCCTTTATTATAATTTTGAGAGTGTTTTGGGAGGGATAAGCATAAACTCATGAGTTCAATTTTTCATTTGTCATTTTAAAATGGAAACTTGTGTTATTTGTCATTTCTTGAGTGTTATAAGTTATAATTTTAAATATTGAGTTTTTAATGTGATATATCTTTATAAATAAATTTATAAAACTCTTCATAAATAAATTAATAGACCTCATAAACCTCATTATATGCTACAGTGATTATGAAATCCTTGAGTATTCATAGAAAAACTATAGTCTGTTCAATTCTGGTTTATTCTTGATAATTTGTAAAACAAAGTGATCCATGAAGGGAAGGAAAACTTATCAAAGATAACATTACAAGAAATCAAGGCAATTTAGGGCAAGTCAGACCAAATTAGTAGCATAAAAATAGATGTAAATGGATATTTCTCTTTTTCTGATCCACTGTGTCTTTTATAAAATGATTTTCTTTAGATGGTGGAACAAAGATACAGTTTTGGACCCTCCAAGCCTCCACCATATGAGAACAAGTGTAGAATTATGAGCCATTGATTCTGTGCTTACCTTAACATCCATATCTCTAAAGTCAAGGTTGTAGTTTTATAATCTCTTCTTATTTTCATTCCTAATTCATCTTGGTTACTAATTCATTTGGCCCATGAAACTTAGTTCGTTTTTTGGAGGGGGAATTTGCTCCAATTTGGGTTTCATTTGGCAAAAACCTGGTAGGTATCGTACTGGGTACTGGCTATCCTTTAGGATCTGACAGAATTTGGGTGGATATTTTGATATCCTAGTTGTTTCACTGAGATTTCCCCCCCATTCTTTATTTCTTCCTTTTTTATTATTTCAAAGATAAATGATCTGTTCGGCATCTTTCGAGATCTGCATTACCAAGTTTTACTTCCACATTTATTTTTAGCCCGGAGGATCTGTTTTCTTTGACAGCCTTTATAGTAACTATCTTCAGTCTTGACCCCTGGATTGATCTTTATCCAGTGACTGGGCTAATTGACTTGTGAACCTTACTGTAAAAGATGTTAGGAGTCACTGCTTTAGAAACTAAATTTGTTTGCCAGTTACAGACCCAATTTGTCACTGGACCACTGAAAATTTTCATAAAGTTAAAATTTGAAATAATGTAGATTAATTTTTCCCTGATTTCAAAAGCCTAGATCTGTGAAATTCAACTTATTGAGTTGCTGCATTGTAAGAGATGTATATTTGATATTCAGTATTAATTCTTGAGCCCATTGTAGACCCCGCTTTTTCCATTTTGAGTGAGTATACTTTTCAGAGAATTTGTGGGTTATACCAATATCAACTTATAATTTTCCAAATTTAATTTGATTCTACATAGTTCAGCTTATTAAAGTTGGAGAAAAATATGTGACCTAAAATTAAATTGACATTTCCATCAACTCTCAATGTGACTTTTGAAAAGGAAACACTTTATGATAACCATTTCAAGATATGTTGTTTTTAAAAAATTTAGTGCAACACACCTGTGTTCTGGGTAACTATTATAAACAAACTTCTTTAAATATTTTTTTATTCAAGGAAACTACAGGACATGATTAGAAATAGTGCCTTATGAATTTGATTTTTATACTTATCATAGAAAAGCTTGTCTGGGGAGAATACATCTCGACAAACTAACATGTTTTGATAGGTGCTGAGGTAATTGTACAGATTTTTAAAATTAAACAAATTGCAAACAGAGATTTCTGCTGCAAGTTAATCCTAGTATCAAGGTCTTTGTGTTAGCTTAAGCATTGCTAAACATGACAAAGGTCTTCTTCTTTTTTTTTCTTTTTGTATTTTTGAGCATGTGATATAAATTTTGTGCTGAGATAGGTCAACTGTATTACATAGTAAGAAAGAATTTGTTTCCTGGATATTAGTGGAAGATATTCCCAAATTTTTAGTGTTAGTTAAGTAACGTAACTATATTTGTTCCTAGTTACTGTAAATACCCAAATTGCCTGTAGAAAGTCCACTTCTTAAAGAGTGTCTATTAACATAGTTTGTCTTGCTACTCAATACAACTTGAAAGTACAATTTTGTTGTTACCAAGGAGTATTCATAGAAGGGCATAAAGCAAATCTGAGTGAATTCTTTCTGCAACATAAGCTTTTAAAAATATTATATAACAAAGGATACTTAAAAAAATAGGATATGCTTTAGAACTTCCTTAAAAAAAAAAAAAAAAAAAAAGCATGTACATATTGAAATTTACCAAGTACTTTCTAAATATTTTTTTTTGAAAAGATATTCTAACAAATTTTCTGGTTTAATAATGGATTGCAGAGTTCTGTTCTTTCAATATAACAGATTGTATATATGAATCACTTAAAGTCTTTAGTTACCTGTAATGGAAAAATCATTCCTTGGGATATGCAGTATTTAATATAATATGTAGAACATTCAGCAGATGGCTAGATCATTTGTCTCTCTGTACATTTGAACTCCCTAGGTATTTCCAGAGGGAAAAAACAGCAACATTGTTTGGTGTCTCCTTAAGAAATTTCTGAATTTAATTGATATAGGCTGAAGCCCAGGCATCAGAATTTTTAAAAATCTCCCTAGCTGATTCTTATGTGGGTCAAAACTAGTAACTTGTTGGTTCTAGCATTGGGTTTTATGACATAAATATTTATTCTGAAATAAAAATTTATTCGGTAGATGTTTATTCAAATTAAAAAGTTAAGGCTTTTCTTCATTTCCTTTTTCTAAATTAAGATAATTTTTTAATAGTTGTAGATTTATAGAATTTCAAAAATATTAGTTTCTATATACCCCACATTCAGTTTCACCTATTAGTCACATCTTACATTAGTATGGTATGTTTGTTACAGTTAATGAGCCAATATTGATACATATTTTAAATTAAAGCACATACACTATCCAGATTTAGTTTTTCCCTAATGCCTTTTTCTGTTTTAGGTTCCATCCAGGATGCCGTATTACATTTAGTTATCATGCTCCTTAGGGCTAGCTCCTCTTGATGTCACAGTTTCTCAGATTGCCCTTGATTTTGATGACCTTGAACTTTGAGGACTGCTGGTTAGATTTTTGTAAAATATCCCAATTGGGATTTGGTTGATTTTTTTTTTTCTTCTTCTTCTACTGAGGACACTGGGGTTATTGGTTTTTTGGGGAAGGCCACAGAGACAAAGGCTAGTCTTACCATGTTATATCAAGAGTACTAAAGGAAAACTTGTTTCTTCTACTCACAACGCTTCCAACACCGAATGTGTGGATTTTCCGTACCAAGCAATTTTCCAGTTTCCTGTGGACACCAACTGATGGTGCTACAACTTAATTCATTCTGACACTAACTTCCCAGAGTTAGCACAGACCCCACAGGTTAAGGACTCAGGCTCACAAAATTGCCCCCCACCTCACATGTCCTCCACAAATCTGTGCTTCCTGTACTGACTATAAATAGTCTTCCACAACCCCCTCTTCAGGTTCAGTAATTTCCCAGAATACCTCACAGAAATCAGGAAAACACTTTACTCACTATTACTGGTTTATTATAAAGGACATAACTTAGGAACAGCCAAGTGGAAGAGATGCACAGGGCAAAGCATGGGGAAGGGGTGTGGAGCTTCCATGCCCTCTCTGGGCGTGCAACCCTCCTAGCACTTCAGTGTGTTTCACCAACCTGGGAGCTCTCCAAACTCTTTCTTCTGGGGATTTTATGCAGGTTCTATTATATAGACATGATTGATTAAATCATTGACCATTGGTGATTAGCTCAATCCCTGGCCCCTCTCCCTTCCCTCAAAGTCAGGGAGGTGGGCCTGAAAGTTCCAGCCCTCTGATTGCTCCAGCAACCAGCCCCCTTCCCCCTTCCCCCTTCCTTCCTGAAGAGTCACTTCAGGTTTGATTGAAAGGGGCTTATTATGAATAACAAAAGATGCTCTCACCACCCCCTATTAGGAAGTTATAAGGGTTTTAGAAGCTCTGTTCCAGGAATTGGGGATAAAGAGCAAATATATATATATATGTATGTACTTTTTTATATTACAGTATTGTAAGTACATTCTTTAGACATGACTTACAACTGTTGATGTTACCCATGATCACCTGGCTGAGGTAGTGTTTGACAGGTTTCTTCACAATAAAATTACTCTTTGCTTCTTACTATACTGTACTTTTTGGAAGGAAGTCACCATACACAGCCCACACTCAAGGAGTTGGGAGTTGTGCTCCTCCTTGAGGACCGAGTATCTACATAAATTATTTGGAAGTCTTCTACACAGATTTGTCTATTCTCTCCACTTATTCATTCATTCTGATACACACACACATACACACACTCATGGTTATTTAGTTTACACTTTCGATTATAATCTAATACTACTTTATTTTTGTTGCTCAAATTGTTCCAGCTTTGGCCATTGAGAGTCTCTTAGTTGGCATCTTTGTTCCTTTGACATACCTCCATCATTGTTGGTTTGCTTTTTTCCCCCCAAGTATTTCCATACTGGCTGACACTATAAGCTACTCATCTTGTATATTTCCTGCCACAGTCCTAGAATCCTAGGAGCCTAGTCCCTTTTATTAGACAGTGGTATTAGAAACCAAGATCTGGACTACAGGTGTGATTGTTGCTACTGTGGGATGTTGTCACTTACAGACCCTCTCAGCTGACAAAGGAGATGTGTATGCGTACCAACTTGTGTATAACACATGTTTATAACTACGTATATGTATGTGTATATATCTCCATCTATATCTATATTAAGCGAATCATGAGTTTATACTGATGTCTCTGACTAATTCATTACCACATGGATCATCCTGCCTCCCCTTGCTTGTTTATAACCCCCACTGCCATGGTGAGAATCCTGGCTCCCACCATTCACCACCCATTTCCTTAATGTGTTAGTTCCTGTGTACATGTATGGTGGTTTCTGAGTTGTTAACCTATATTCCTGAGGGAAACAACTTGATCGTGTAGAGCACCGTTCTTATGTACAGTTCTTTTTGTTTTTAGTCTTACAGGCTCCATTCACTTCTAGGGCTACTTAGGTTAGCATCTTTTCTCCTCACCTCCTTCAATGAAGTTCTTTCATACATTTGTAATGCAGTTAGATTTGTGTGTGTGTGTGTCACATTCTGCATTCTATCCTGGGATCCCCTAACCTAAATGATTGTTAAAAATTTGCATACGTCAAGGTTTACTTGTTATGGTGTAAAGTTCTGTGGGTTTTGACAAATGCATGGTGTCACATAGCCACCATTGTAGTATGATACAGAATAGTTTCACCACCTAAAAAGTTACCATGCTTCACTTATCCAACTCTCTCTCTACCCCTGAACCCTTTTCAGACACTCATCTGTTTACCATCTATAGTTTTGCCTTTTCTATAATGTCATATAATTGGAATCATACATAGGCAGCCCTTGCAGACCGGCTTCTTTCACTTAATAATATGCATTTAAGGTTCATCCATGTATTTCTGTGGCTTGTTAGCTCATTTTTTTCAGTGAATAGTATTCCATTGCATGGATGTACCATAGTTCATTTATTCGTGTACTAAAGGACATCTTGCTTACTTTTGGTTTTTGGCAATTATGAATAAAGCTCTGTAAACATTTGCATACCAGCTTTTTGTGCATGTAAGTTTTCAAATCAGTTGGATAAATGTCCAAATATCAGTTGGATCCACTGTAATTGGTGGATCGTATGGTAGTTTAGTTTTATAAAAAAACTGCGAAACTCTCTTCCAGTATTACACCATTCTGCATTCACACCAACAGCGAATGAGAATTTCTGCTGCTAAGCATCTTCACCAGCAGTGCAATATTGTCAGGGTTTTTTTGTTGTTGTTTTTCTTTTGCATTTTACCATTCTAATAAGTATTTAATAGTATCTTATTGTTGGTTTAATTTGCAATTCCTAATGACAGATGTTGGGCATCTTTTTTATATGCTTATTTGCCATTTTTATATCTTTTTTACAAGGTATCTGTTCAGTACTCTTCCCCAATTTTAAATTCTTTTGTGTTGTTTATTTTCTTATTACTGATTTTTCAGAGTTTTTTGGACACAAGTCCTTTATAAGATATGTGTTTTGCAAATATTTTCTTCCAGTCTGTGGCTTGTCTTTTCGTTCTTTTAATGGTGTATTTTACCAAGCAGAAGTTTTTAGTTTTAATATCACCTGTCCATTTTTTTTTTTCATGGATCTTGCTTTTGGTATTTTATCTATAAACTAACCACCAAACTCAAGGTCACATAGATGTTATCCTGTGTTTTATTCCAAAAGTTTTATATTTATAGTGAAGTCTATCTTCTATTTTGAGTTCATTTTTATTAAAGCTGTAAGATCTGTGTCTAATCTAGGTGTTTTTTTGTGTGTTTTTTGGCATGTGAATGTCCGGGTTTTCCAGCATCCCTTGTTTAAAAGACTTTCCTTTCTCCATTGAGTTGCCCTTATACCTTTTTCAAAGATCAGTTGACTATATTTGCATGGGTTTGTTTCTGGGCTCTCTTTTATGTTTCACTGATATATGTATCCTTTTTTGATTAGTACACTCTTGATTACAGTAGTTTTATAGAAGTCTTAAAATTGTATACTGTGAGTCTTCAAACTTTATTTTTCTTACTCAGTATTATGTTAATTTTTCTAGGTGTTTAGCCTTTTCATATAATTTTTAGAATTATTTTGTCAACATTTATAAATTAGCTTGTTGGAATTTTTAATGGGATTGAATTGAGTCTATACATTAAGTCAGGAAGAAATGATATTAAGTCTTCTGATCCATGAACATGGAATGTCTCTGTTTATTTAGAGCTTTGATTTCTTTCTTCAGTGCACATAGATTCTGTACATATTTTGTTAGACCTAAGTGTTTCTTTTTTTTAGTGCAATTAAAAATGTTTTTTAATTCCAAATTCTAATTGTTTATTGCTGGTATATAGAAAGCAAATGTTGTTTTTAATATTGCCCTTGTATCCTGTGACCTTGCTATACTCTTATTATTTCCAGGAGTTTCTTGTTGGTTGCCTCCCATACGTGCCCCAACCAGGTATCGAACCCACAACCTAGGTATGTGCCCTGACCAGAAATCAAATCCACAACCTTTTGGTATATGAGACAATGCTCCAACCAGCTGAGCCACCTGGCCAGGGCTAAAATATATCAGTTTTTTTAAAGGCAGTGTACACTAGTATATTTCTGAAAGGTATTGATAATATGGTAGTAAATGTAATAATCTGTTTTATATGAACATGTTTTATATATTTAAATCTCCAATTGACTTCTTCTAGTCTTTTGTCTTTGGTGCCCTCTTGTGGATTTTTTATAAATTTCTTGTAACAACACAGTTTTTAAAGGTGTTACTTTTATTTTAAAATATTTGATTTTATAATCTTTATATTTTGTTAATCCTCTGACACGCCTTTGGCTGTGAGAGAAAAAAGAAAAGTCATGGTTAAGGTTGCTTTTACTTTTAATTTACTCTGTTGTATATTAGTATTGTGCACGCGGGATGTAAGATAATCTTTTGTTTGGAAACTTTTAATATAATGCCAAGAACTTGTGCAGTCTTGCTTCATGGAGCCTCTGAAGTCCTGCCCACACGCCTTCTCACCATTTAGGCTTGTTGTACTGATGAACAAGTCTTTTATGACTTTTGGAGATCCTGAAAGCTTTGATGTAACTTTAAAACATGCCTGTGAACATGCATAAAAGTTAGGATCTATGAAGTCAGAACTTTCTGTTTGTTAGGGGCAGGTATGTCAAAGACAGCAGCTGTATAAGCTCTTATGCTGCTTTTGCAGTGAAGTAGAAGGACCACCTACTTATAACAATGAGAAGAAAGTTCATTCTTTGTACACATTTTCAGATACTGCAAATCGTAGTAAGTTTTAATTGGTGGATAATTTATTACTTTTTTTTCAGCCTGTCAAACATTGAAGCAGTACTTAAGAGCAATTATTAGAAGGAGAATATTTTTTATGTTTTCTCAGTAGTTCTGAGCTCAGTCGGGTTGAATATGGTACTAAGACCAGAGCTAACCAGTTGATCTTATTGTGGGCCTTTCACTTGTAACATAGAAACAATAGATACTAAGGGGTATATTGATAACAGGACAATGGGGTAAATGCTGTCCTTTACCATATGTGGAAATAGAATTTGGGTCATGTCAATAGTGTCACCTTGCTGTACCAGAGAGTATTTTTAGTTTAATGGTACATAGGGTTCTTCCATGATGGGAAAAATACAAGCAAATATACAATAGGACCCTTTGATTTTGTCTTTTATACCTCAAGTAATAATTGAAATTTATTTATTGACACAGGTTAGCATGTTAGCATAATCAGCAACCTCTGATTTAGTGATGCACAGGGAGAGAAGTAAAAGATTCCTGCCACAGTTTCCCCCAGTTTTATGCTTATTTCCTTAAAGTTGCATTGCACGTGCCTTACTGATTTCTTATTTGACTCTTTTCATCACAAATTAGTAATCAGATTTCAATGCCTTTATTGTATGCTTAAGTAGCAAATTTCATTGTCTTTTTTTTTGGTTACAAAAAATTGGCATTATCTATTTTGTTTTCTGTCTTCATCATTTCAAATTAGGATCTTTTACAATTTCTCTTTAGAGTCAGTTTGGTCTCCTTAGGTTCATAATATTGGAGTTATCTTTGATCCATTATATTTGACTGTCCAGCAAGTTTCTAGACTATTTTAATTCTTCTTTCAGATTTGACTTGTCATTTCTGTTTCTGTCTGACCCTTTTTAGTATAGGCCCTAATGACCTCAAATCTGGATTTCAGTAATAACCTTCTGAGTCCAGTCTTTCTGTCTCTAGTCTTCTCTCATTCATCCTTTAGTATCCAAGGTTCCTGCCACTCCTCTGCCAGGCAGTGTATGCTGTCTCACTCTGTTTAAAGTGCTCTATAAGCTGTAGGCCACCCCTCAATGCAATTAAACTCACTGCTTTCCATTCTGGCCAGAAGATTTCTACCTTTGTACTTGTTATTTTTTAAAATCTAGAATGTTATTTTTTCAAATCTACTCTTTCCTATTTTTCTCCTAGAAATCTGTATCGTAGAGAGAGCCAGCTTTCTAAGGCGACTAATTTTCTAAGGCCATCTTAAGTCTTTTGTTTCTTATTTCTACCCATTCTCAGTAGATTGTTTACTCATTGTCTATCTTTTGGATTGTAAGCTCAAGTTTAGCTGGATTTTATCTCCGAATGATGTGAGTTCTGGGTTTAGGTTTGGCATGGGTCCCTCTAGGGTGGATTCTTATTTGTTTCCATCAGGTACTGGAGTGCTTTCATACTGCGACTACATTAGGTCAAATTTTCAACACAGGGTTCCCCAGACCATGTGGATATGTTAGAACCCCAACCCATGTCTGTACATTCTAAAGTGAAGTGTCCCCCTCCCACCCATTCCTCATCTTTACCTAGAGCCCAGGTGAGACAGACACGTTTGCATAGCATCCCCTTCACCTGTGAGTACATTTTTTTGTTTGTTTGTTCACCTTTTCACTAAGAGTATAGACTTTCAAGATTCACAGTCTTTTGTAGGGGTTTCAGTTCTACTTTGGAGAGAACCCCAAATTGTGTCTCTTGTTCCTGTTTATCCACTAAAATGGATACCCCATCATCACACGCCCCTAAGGCAGAGCCTAGGTCAGATTTAGCTTATTTTCACTCTGGTTCCAGGTCTGTTTGGGGCCCTTGGGGATTTCCCTTATTAATTGTAAGCTCGGTTATTATGCATTTATAGTGTTTGTTATGTTTGTTGTTTGCTGTCAGGGTCAGCCCTGATGAGCACCTCTAAGAGGTTTTAAATAATCTAGACCACTGTAGTATCACAACTTTTTGTATAACTGGTTCACTTATATATCTTATACATTCATTTTTTTCCCTGAAAATAAATTTTTTATGCTGTAGCAGAATGCCGATTCTATAGAATTGTTTAGTTAAATCAAAGCCATTAAGATCACCAGTGATTTTCAACCTTTTTCATCTCATGGCATACATAAACTTATTACTAAATTTCAAGGCACACCAAAAAAAAATGTGATATTTTTTGCCGATGTGACAAAACAAAAAAATAGGTATAATTTTGATTGATTTACAAAAAAAAGTAATAATAATAGCAATTACCTACCCTTTTAGCTCCAAAGTGACATTTTTAAAAATCAGATGCCTATACTTGTATATAAGGATTTCTGGTACCAAGAATTAACCAATCAGATGCAACCTTATTATGTGATATGAGCAATGAGATGCAACTCTGTTGTGTGACCTATATATTTATGGTTCAAGACAAGGCATTCACACCTGATGGCTATTGTTGTGTTGGCTGTTGACAGTCTAAGGGAGAAGACGTCAGTGCCCTTGACTAATAGCCAAGTATTGCATGTTTTAAAAATTCTCGTGGCACACCAGTTGAAAATTGCTCTCTGTACTGATAATGTGCTGTTAGGTAATTGCATTAGCAATAAAGATATATTTAATATTATTTCAAGAAGAGAAATAAAATAATTAGAATATTTCCAATCAGAAAGATAACATATTTAAGGATAGTTGAACAATCTCAATGTTGCAAGTGACAAATGCTTTCTGAAATGTTTATGTAAATATCCTTAAAATCAGACAAATAGTAGCTGCCAATCCTTTAAGGTAGTAGGTACTGCAAATGTAAAGATACCTAATGCAAAGTCTCTGATTATTTCTCAGACTGTTACAGCATAAATCTGTCTTAGCAATGGAGTAGGATTTCCTAATAATGTTTTCAAATATTTCTATTCCATGTGGATTTTATGAATCATAACCTGGATTATCATCAGTACTCTGTTTTGCATTCCTGGCACATGATATCCACTGATTGAAAATGCTATTGTATTCCTTACTGGAATTGGCTGCTTTTTACAGTGGGAAGCATCTGTGCTGCAGACCTTTTTCTATCAAGTATCAACATGTTTTTCTTCTGCTCTTCTTCTGTGAGGAATAACAGAATACATATAAATGAAGTATAGCTTAGAAAAACTTTGTAAATTTCTGTTTTATTATAAAAATGTAAAGTATCAAATGCAATTTTAACAATAATGTATAATATCAAGATTTTCAGAGTTAATGATTTTAAAAAAGTAAAAAGTGTTGCTGTGGTGTTTTTTAATACCATCACCAAATGAGTTTTCTAATTTCATGAAAACTAGTTCTCATTCCATCTGTATTTCATTAATTACTGTTTGAGTGCCATCGTCTCATTAGTGAATTGAGTGCTCATTACTTTTTTCATTGCTACTTTTTTACTGTCAATTTGTAAATTAGATTAGCATCCTTTAGCAAAGAGACTATGCAAGTAAAAATAAGCTGTAAAAGCGATCCCTTCCAAACTTGATTCAGTGTTTTTATAATTTTATAGATTATCTAAGCCAATTGTGTGAATCCAGAGGTGCAGGCTTCATTATCCCTTTGTAGATTCAACTCTAATACAGAACATAGGAAGACTAAAAGTATTATATCACACCAACCAGATGTTATGTTTCTTGTTAAGTTTAATGGTCACAGCACTGAATCTTATGAGGATAAAAGACAATGACTCACACATATAAAAATAGATTTAGTGTTTTGGGAATGAACTAGTTGTAACCACGATAAAATAAGATATTAAACCAGCAGTAGGTTTTTAAAAAGAACTGATAGAAAAATCAGCTTTTCCCCTCCCTCCATCCCTCTTCATTTCAGTGGGATCTACTGGAAAGAGTAAATCCCAATGTTTTTTTAAATTCATTTTTTTGACAAGTAAAAATCAGTTTATTTGTGTATATTAGTTTATTCGTTTCTTAACTTAGGAAAATGCAACATGCTCTAGCTCTAACCTGTAATATAAATTAAATTAGACTTGAGAAATTCTATAGATAATTGAAAAACTTCATTCAGTTGGAAATTTGATCTTGGACTTTAGAATTAGAATGACCTGGTTAGAATCCTTGCTCCTCCACTTATTTGTTCTATGACCTTGGAAAAATTATTAAACCAATTTGAACTTCAGGTGTATCATTTGTACAGTGGGGATAATAATATCTTATAGGATTAATAAGAGGATAAATGGGAGTAGCCTACAATAAATCCTTAGCATAGTGCTTATAGCTCTTTGATGATAACTATTTAGTCATTATTAGATGAATGATTAACTATAATTCTAGTTAATAACATTATTTTCCTCCCAAAGCATCTTCAATAGCCACTCTAATGTTTTAAAATAATAAGTTGGTTTAAATAAAATTTTACAGTAGAACCTTACATGACATTGTTCTTAGTTCAGAGCTTCGGCACCTCCTCACAATGAGGGCTTTAACATTCATTTAACAGACTGTGTAATGAGAACAAGGCTTTGTATTAGATACCGGGAATATGACTGTTAACAGGATCTGATCACTGCCCTTATAGATTTTAGAGACTACGGGGAGATTAGGACAAGTGAAATGTATGGACAACTACAGTATTGTGTCCTAACTGTATGATGAGCTCAAGTACAAGGTGCTACGGCAGTAGAAAGTGTGACACCTCATTCAGGCTCTCATTTCTGAGCTGAAAAGGGATGTCTAGTGTAGTTCTGTTGTAAAAAAGAAGTTGTACTATAAAGTACCCCCTCAAATTTATGTATATATGTTACATATCTAGTTTACTCATCCTTCAAGACCTAATTTAAGGGCAGCCTTCCCTGTGAGGCTTTCTTCACTTACTAAGGGCAGAGCCAGAGGCTCTATTCTTGATTCTCCCATTGTACTTGTCAGCACTTTTCCTTCAGTACTTAAAATACCTGCTAATTTATTGTTCATATGTCAGTCAGTTTCTTTTAGACCTCAAACTCCTTAATAAAACAAAATAAGCAAAACACTGTTTCGAATTCATCTTTGTGTCTCAATGCCCGACTCATTATATAACATGTAACTGTACAATAAATGCTCATTGAATGAATTAGTAAGTCAAAATATAAATTGATTCATTCATTAAATAAATTTTTGTCAAATGCCAACTATATGCCAGGTGTTCTAAGTATTGTGGATTCATCAGTGGAAAAAAAGTCTTCTCCTTTTATTAAACTTACATTCTAGTGGTAAAGAAGGCCCAGGTATGGGCTCTAAAGAATACAGAAGGATAAAAGTATGATGAAAACTTCAATTTTAGATTGGTGACCAGAAAAAGCTTCACTAAGGCGGTGACATCTAAGGAGAGACTTGATTTAAGTGAAGGACAAAGCTGGTGTGGAAGAGTATTCCAGGCTGAGAGATTAGCCAAGTTAAAAGCTCGAGGAGGAACATGCTTAGAATGCTCAAGAAACAGCAAATGAGGCCAGCATGGCTGGAACTTGATGAGTGAGAAGGAATGTGATAGGAGATGGGATTGGCAGATACTACTGGGCCAGATCACATTTGGCCATGATAAAGATTTTGGATTTTATTCTGAGTGTGATCGGAGGCCAAATGCAGGGTTTTGAGCAGGAGAGTAACATGATGTGGTTTGTCTTTGAAAGGATCAATCTGCCTTTTGTGTGGAAGACTAAAGGGGGCAAGAGTTGGAAGCAGTGAAAACTGCTAGGAGGCTGTTGTAATAGGCCAAGTGAGAGCAGATCGTGGCTTTGAGTAGCATGGACCAAATAATTGGTGTTACGCCCGGGCGTAAACTGTTAAAATTATAAGCCTGTATCTCTAACTTAAGCATTCAAGTAGATCGAAATTTAAATGTAAGTACATGTATTTAGTAAAATAATGGACTAAGAAATAAAGAAACTAGTTTCATAGTTCTTGTTCTATGATTTTTTGTTTTGTTTTTCCAGCTCTACAAGGTATGTGTGTGACCTTGGGAAAGTTTCTTACTTTCAGTGGGCCTCAGTTTTTTTCAGATATAAAATGAGGGTTTGAATTATTAATATCCCTGATTTTATAATTATGTGAAAAAGTAAATATATAACAAATGCTTACTGTATGATGGGATACTGAATGAAACATTTCAATCGGTTCAGAAGTACCATAAGTTATTCTTATCTATAGGATACTTACATTTATAAAGGATTTTACAAACAGTTACAAGATCATAAATTTAAATGCAAAAGTGTGTAGATTATAAATTCTACAGAAGTTTGGAAAAGAGGATAATTAATAAGGACGGGATTAGCCATGAAGGTGATATATACTTGATTTGGGACTAGGTAGGATTTAATTAAAATGAATAGAGAGGAAAGAGCCTTCTGGGTAGAGAAGATGACGAGCAAAGAGGAAGACTTAATGAGCATAATATGATATGGGTTTTTGGCAGCTAGGGACTCAGTTAAGGTCGGCCTGACTATATTGCAAGATATGTGAACAATGGGAAAACAGAATTTGCTAGACAAAATAACACAGAGGTCATTAAAATCTAGTTAGAAATGTTTAGTGTTTAATGCAGGCAAGAACTGCAAGTATTATAGATTCTTCAGTAGAAGACTATATTGTGATTCACATAGTTTTCAAAAAAGATTGGGGTAGTATATGTACTTTGAAGTAGGCATGAAACTACCATGCTCCTAGTAGTATGCAGGAATTTTGCATAGCTTTTCTCAATCATGATAACACCAATGAAAGAAACAAAAGTTCAGAGTTCAAATAGATCGCCTAAAAGTATTATGCTTAGTAAGTGACTGGAGCCAGCATTTGAACTAGCATCTCTGATTCTAGAAAGTCAGGGTGGGAGAGACTCTTCAGTCAGAAAGCTTTATCAGCAGTAACCCAGGCATGAGGTACTGAGAAATTTACTCAGTAGCAGTGGGAATGGAAAAGAAGTGCTGGAACTGAGAGAGAGTTTTTTGATGACTTTGTTGACTATATATAGGGGCTAAAAGAGAAAATAACCCTAAGAAGACATCGAACTTTTACTCTCAGATAGCTAATGAAGATCACTATTCTTTGTGGTGGTAGTTGGGGATGGAGGCAGGCAGGAGGGACTAAACTAAAGGGATGGATAAAATTATATCTGATTTGGGAATGTTGAGTTTTAAACATCATTAACTATTGAAATAGTAAAGTCAGAAAGATTTCAGGATTTAGAAGTCCTCAACGTATTAGATAGTCGAAGGCATAAGAATGAAGAAGTCTTCTAAAAGACAGAGGCTCATGAAAGAACGAAAGACCGAGAGATAGAAAGCTGAGTTTATTGTGTTGGAGTAGGAAGAGGAGGGCTGTTAGACAGGAGTGACATGAATGTTCCTTTTCTCCATGTTTGCATTCCAACCTCTGTCAGACTGGGTCGTGCTTGTTTGTTTCTACTTAAAGTGAAATACATATTAATGAATTTCAGTTCACGATCAAACTTTTCAAAATAGCGGACTGTTTGATCTCTCAAACCATTTGTTAGTTTTATTTTATGCCCCATTTCCAGTTTATATTTTGGTGAACATTCTAAAGAGCATCTTTAGTTCGTATTTTATTACTGACTTGATTCTTCTGTGAATTTACATTTAAAAGCTAATGGCAACGCCCTGGCCGGTTTGGCTCAGCAGTTAGAGCGTCAGCCCGCGGACCAGAGAGTCTCGAGTTCGATTCCCGCTAAGGGCACGTACCTCGGTTGCAGTTTGTCCCCAGCCGCGGTTGGGGTCGTGTGGGTGGCAGCCACTCGGTGTGTCTCTCTCACAT
The DNA here is from genome assembly GCA_030848825.1 of Tadarida brasiliensis. NCBI lineage: Eukaryota > Metazoa > Chordata > Mammalia > Chiroptera > Molossidae > Tadarida > Tadarida brasiliensis. The sequence continues at coordinate 39,447,862 of CM061272.1, read as the reverse complement.
CGATGTTTCTCTCTCTCTCTTCCTCCCTCTCTCCCTCCTGCTCTATCTGAAGATAAATGCGGGAAAAAAAAATGTCCTTGGGTGAAGATAAAAATAAATAAATAAATAAATAAATAAATAAATAAATAAATAAATAAATGCTGGTGGCTAGGGTATGACAAGAAAAGTGTACACATTAAAAGAAAAAAAGATAAATTGGATTTCATCAAAATTAAAAACTTTTGTGTATCAAAGGAACTTTTATGAAAAGAAACCCATAGAATGGGGAGAAATATTTGCAAGATTAATATCCAGACTGTATAATGCGTTCCTGCAACTCAACAATGACAAAAAACAACCTATATCAAAAATGGGCAAAGAACCTAAAAACACATTTCTCTATACAAGGAGACATACAAATGGCCAATAAGCACATGAAAAGATACTCAATATCACTAGTCATTAGGGAAATGCAAGTCAAATCAAATTATTAGGATGGCTATTATAAAAAAAACGGACAATAAGTGTTGTTAAGGACGTGGGGAAATGGGGCATGTGCCCTGGTGGTGGGAGTGTGAAATGGTGGAGCCACTGTGAAAAACATTTTGGCAGTTCCTCAAAAAATTAGAAATAGACACCATGGAATAGAATTGTAATTCCAGGTAGATACTCAAAAGAATTAAAAGCAGGGACTCCTATAGATACTTGTACACCAGTGTTCATAGCAGCACTATTTATAAGAAATAATTATAATAATAACAAATTATTTATAATAACTAAAAGATATCAATAACCTAATGTTCATCAGCAGATAAGTGAGTAAACAAAATATATATATTCCTCTTAGAAAGGAAAGAAATGCTGATACATGCTACAACATGGATGAACCTTGAAAACATTGTGCTAAGTGAAATAAGCCAGACACAAAAGGCTATAAATTGCATGATTTTACTTATATGAGGTACCTAGAATAGGCGAATTCATAGTGAGAGAAAGTAGAATAGATGTTACCAGATACTGGGGAAAGGGAGGACTGAGGAGTTATTTTTTAAAGGATAGAGTTTCTGTTTGGGATGATGAAAACGTTCTGGGTGTAGTGAAATGGGTGTAGGGGATGATTGCACAACACTGAATGTATTCAGTGTTATAGAACTATATACTGAAAAGTGATTAGAATGTTAAATTTTATGTTATGAATACTTACACAATTTTTTTATTATGGCTGTTATAATAGTGTCAACATGTCCTATCTTTAATGTGCTCTTTTATTTGTTTATTTTGTCACTATATTGTTTGTTATGCATTTGTTGATAATTTACCTAGCTTAATCCTCATTTTAAAATTAGCTAGCAGCCTTCTATTTCATCAATTTCTATTGCTTCAGCTTTAATTCCCCAAAGTTTTAGGTTATTTTGGATAACTTTGGCTCTTAGGATAACATTTGTGTGTGTATCCTTATATTAAAATTAGTAGTAATAATATTTTTAATTATTAAAAAATATGTTGAGAGTTAAGAAATCCAGCTGTCTCAGAAAAGTCTTCCTTCATTGCAGTGTTTTGCTTTCAGGATGAAGACGAGCTGGATTCCCACACCATGGTGAAGACGAGCTCGGAAAGTGTGGGCACCATGAGGGCCACGAGCACGATGAGCGAAGGGGCCCAGACCATGATTGAACATAATAGCACGATGTTAGAATCTGACTTGGGGACCATGGTTATAAACAGTGAGGATGAAGAAGAAGAAGATGGAACTATGAAAAGTATGTGGCTTTTTCCTATTGAATATTTTCTGTTTTGAAAGTATGCTTCCATAGAAACCAGGATAGTTCTGTATTACTTTTTATAGCCAGTTGTGGAAATGTTTGTTTCTTTCCTTTATTTAACAATAAAAAGGGAATGGCACAAATACATTAAAAAACATTTTTTTTTTTTTTTAAATATAGAAGAAAGCAGCACATCTCTACTCTAACTTAGGGTTATGGAACTTTTTTGTTGAAGGATGCTTACTCATAACATACTTTAATTTGCAAAGTGTTTTATAGATAAAAAGATAACTTTTTAAAAATATGTTTTTATTGATTTTAGAGAAGGGGAGGGGGAGGGAGGATGGGGGGAAGGGAGAGAGAGAGAAAGAGAGGGAGAGAGAGAGGGAGAGAGAGAGAAACAGAAACACTGATGTGAGAGAAACATTAATCAGTTGCCTCCTGTATGGACCTGGACCAGGGACGAAACAGGCGACCCTTTGGTGCACGGGATGATGCTCGGCCAACTGAGCCACACCAGCAAGGTCAAGGAATCCATTATTATCAAATTGATGAGATAGAAGAGATTATTTATTTGTGGGTGACTGGGAGAGCAGTTGTTTCAGCAAAGTGAAGACTGGGGCCTTTTACCCTGTTCAGCTCAGATCTACTCAGCTGTGTCTCTATGGTACAGTTCTCTGGTCTTACACTACAGGGCTGGATTGGTAGCTCTGATTGGTCTGAGAGGACTATCTTTTGTTGGTTTCAGATGAAGAACCAGTCAGGTTAGAAGCTATGTTTCATAGCTTTAGCTACTCTCTTACTTATATCCTTACCTCCTCTACCCTATTGGTCTTCTTTTCACCTTCTCCTGGAAACATGTGACCATGGATCAATCTTTTTGTCCATCTTCTCACATCTTCACTGTGGCTGCTGAGTGCTGATGGAGCCACAGTCTCACATATGTACACACGGGGACCACCAGTTCATCGCCTTCAGCCCCATTTGGGCCTTCAGAATGTTTCTCTGCTCAGCTCTTTCTCATTCTACAAAAGGGCTCCTTCAGACCTTCGCTAAATCTCTTCCTGCCACCCCACCTCTCAGTTTCAGTAGATGACCTTGCTTCCTACTTCCAGAAAAAAGTTAAATGTTTTCATGTGAGAATTAGAGAAGCTATGTATGTGTTTTAAACATGGACTTTGGAGTAAGAGAGGAAAATTAGAGTTGGTCTTAACCTCTCTCTTCCCTCATCCCCTCATTGAATTAACATCAAGTATCATGCTTCCTAATGGATCCCCTGCCACCAATCTTGGTCCTCCACCTCTATACAGATCTCATCATGTCTCTTTTTTGCTTTTGGCCCTCCAGTGACTCCCCGTTGCTCTTAGCATAGAGCCCATCATGGATTAGAAGGTAGTATTTTCTCTGGTCTCTGCTTACCTTTCTGTTCTCAGGTCTCACTATTCCTTCTTCTATCTCCTCAGCTCTTAAAATACTCATCCTTACCTTTGGGCTTTTATATTACCCAGATCCCTCTGTTTTGTACCAGTACCTGCCTCTGTTTAGATTCCTACTTGCTTGGCTAATTCTCAGGCTCAGTTAAGAGGTTTGCTGCATCTACTGACCCAGGTTAGGGATGGGTGCCCCTTCCATAGACACCAATCTCACTTCATGCTTTTACTCTGAATAACAATTGTCACGCTGTATGATAATTACCTATTTCTGTGTGATTATCTATTTACTCCCCACTGTATTCCCAGTGCTTAATACAATACCTAACACAGTAGGAAGAATTCATTAAATGTTTTCTGAACAAATGATTTGGTGTAGTGAAAAGAGCATGGGCTTTAAAGTTAGACACTTCTAATTGTGTGTGACAATCATTTTGGAGCTTCAGTGATGTGTATCTGTCTGTGTATGTAAGTATGGGTTAATTTAGGTAAATACATACAGCACCTAGAAGAGTGCTTTCATTATGATAGGTAATCAATAAAGGTTAATATTTACCTGTATACTCTGTCAGTTTGTCCTTCCAACAAGCTTGAAAAGTTGAAGCATCTGGAGTGCCCAGCCTTGCTTCCCACACAGTGAGAGAGGCCTGATCTTCCTGGGACTGGAGATACTGAGCCACTGAACAGTTCTGTTCTTTTCCTTCCCAAGGCAAACCCTTGCTTCAACCTTTCCCTGCCTCCCCAAGACCTTGCTCCATCTTTCTTTATTCAGTAAGATAGCCAGATAGCCAGAGGGGATTCTGTAGAGAAGAATGATCTCCAGAGTGGACAGAGTAGCACAAGCATAAATGCGAGTGATTTTAATGGCAAGATGAAGAAACAGTGAGGGAGCACCCAGCTGATCTGATATCTCCTGACTAGGAGAGGAGTGTGGTCAATAATGTGTATTGTGATAAGTTGCAGGTGAGAGAACTATTATATTTCACTGTTTGTGAAATTTGATATCTCTTTAGGAAAGTGTCATAGAAGCATGAAAGAGTAAATTTAAATTTTATTTTACTTTTTTTTAGAAAAGAGAAAAAGGTGAATTTCTCAGATTATAACTGTTAGTAATTTAGGGTCTAGTATGGGCCAAACATTATTTTTAGGACTTTCCATACATTATTTTATTGACTCCTCACAGGACCCTGTAAAGTAGGATTGTCACTTCCATTTACCACTAAGGAAACTGAGACTTTGGAATCATAAATGACTTGTTCAAGATTTCATAGCAAGTAAGTGGTAGAACCAGAATATCTGTGTATTCTTTAGGAAAGGAGACCTGGATTGTTATAAGTCAGCTTAGCTTAGTGGGAACAAATCATATCAGAATAATATAATTTCCTTTTTTTGACAGTGTCACTAAACTTCTACATTAGAGAAAATGTAGGGTTTGGATTTTGTGTTTTAGGATTCTGGAAAAGTATTTGACAAGGTCTTTGATGATATCCTTGTGGACACTATGTAATATGATCTAGTTGATAGTTCTGAGGGTTGAACAGTTATACCCAAATGGGCTTGTGTCAGTCAAGGATTATTGGAGGAAACAGAAACTACTCTAGATATTTTGAAAACACAGAGATTTAAGTCAGAAGTATGGATATTAATAAAATCAATGGAAAGGTTGGAGGAGAGGGCTGTGTAAGCTAGTCCTCCAGGAATGACTCCCCCCAACACCACCAAAGTGTCCCTAAATGCAACTACTGCTACGATCAGGAACAGTGAATCCAGAGGCTACCATTGGCACTGTAGAGTTCAGTAAACCAGAATGATCTCAATGCCTATTGCTATGCGGGGATTAGAAAGCCACCCTGCCAAGGCAGCCACCCCTTAGCACCTGTGAGGCTGGTGACTGGATGCTGGAATGCTGCTGTTAATTGAAAAAAAAAATCTCTTAGTGGATTGAGCATCATCCCATGCACCAAGAGGTTGGTGGTTTGATTCCCAGTCAGGGAACATGCCCAGGTTGTGGGTTTGGTCCCCAGTAGGGGGCATGCAGGAGGCAGCTGATGGATGTTTCTCTCTCACATCAATGTTTCCATCTCTCTTTCTCTCTCCCTTCCTCTCTCTCTAAGACATCAACAAAAACATATTAAAAAACAAACAAACAAACTCCATTTCTTCATAACTGCTTGGCAGAAGGAAATAATTGAGGTAGCAGCCTCATGGCCTCATCCTCCTTTCTTGTTTTCCTGGTTGTGGAAGAAGTGCACTTATCCAGGATAAGGTGCAAGGCATGCTGGGAAATGTAGTGTTGAGCTTCCCAGCCTCTACAAAAGGAAGGCTCCCCAAAGGCGGTGGAACAATGTTAAGTGATAAATTGTTGTCAACCAGAAGAGTTCTCACTGTGTGCTATAGGGTTTAGGCTTTAGCCCTGGCTAGTTCAGCATTTTTAATAGAAACTTGATGAAGCTATAGAATGAAAGTCCATTAGAATTGCAAATGACATGAAATGGAGCAAAATGAAGATAGCTTCTGAGACAGACTCAGGATCTTAAGAGATCTCCATAGGCTAGAGCATTGGCCTTGATTTATAAAACAAACCCTCGTTTGGGGTTCATGTAACTAACCTCACAAATGTACATCATAGCCCCTCGGAGATGCTGGTTCTATAGACCAGAGCAGGGCCTTGGCATCTCTATTTAAAAATCAAAACAAAAAACGCTGTAAGTGCTTCTGAGGTAGAGCTAGGACTGATAACCACTTTTAGAATAAGGAAAGAAGCAACTTGCCTTAGAGCCTAGAACTCATCTGGAGTATGTAGAAAGGATGGAGAGACATTGGAGCACATTGAGCAGAGAGCGAGCTGGCTGGTGAAGTAGGTGGAGACCATGTTGTATTAAGAATGAGTGGAGCCTGGCCGGTTTGGCTCAGCGGTTAGAGCGTCGACCTGCGGTCCAGAGAGACCCGGGTTCAGTTCCCGCTAAGGGCATGTACCTCGGTTGCAGTTTGTCCCCGGCCCTGGTTGGTCGTGCGGGTGGCAGCCACTCGATGTGTCCCTTTCACGTCGATGTTTCTCTCTCTCTCTCTCTCTCTCTCTCTCTCTCTCTCTTCCTCTCTCTCCCTCCCACTCTATCTGAACAAAAAATGAAAAAATGTCCTTGGTGGGGATAAAAAAAAAAAAAAGAATGAGTGGAGAAATAACTGCTCATGTTGAGTAATATTGTTTACTTATATTAACCTTTCATAACTGTGTTTAGCAATGATTAGATACTGAGTTAAATCATTTGAATACATATTTTTAAAATTTCTTCTTTGCATATAGCTATAACAGTGATTTTAAAAATATATCACGCCCTGGCCGGTTTGGCTCAGCGGTTAGAGCATCGGCCTGCGGTCCGGAGAGGCCCGGGTTCGGTTTCCGCTAAGGGCACTTTCCTTGGTTACAATTTGTCCCAGCCCTGGTTGGGTCTTGCGGGAGGCAGCCACTCGATGTGTCCCTTCCACGTCGATGTTTCTCTCTCTCTCTCTTCCTCTCTCTCCCTCCCACTCTATCTGAGTAAAAAATGGGAAGATGTCCTTGGGTGAGGATAAAAAAAAATATATATATATATATATATATCACAATTTATTGTTTCATTTTGGACAGTACATATAAATAGTTTCACTTAATTAACAATAGAAGGCAAATTAAGATGTGCTTTAGATTTTTAGGAGTTTATCCTGGAAATAGATTCTAGATTGATTTAAAAAGGATTTAGGAGAAATAAGCAAGAAGGGAAGACTAACCACGAGGTATCCCTGCTCCCTGGTTCATCTAATGTCCCTGGACAAACTGTAAGTATGAGACCATTTGCCCTGAGCAACAGCTTTCATGTCCCATTCTGTGCTTGGTAACATCTCTCCCAGCTCTGGTTCAGGTCCTTTTCCTTCTTCTTTTTCCTAAAATCTATTTCAGAAAAGGATCAGATATGCAGAAGTAAAGTGTTTAATAATGTTTAATGTTCATGAAATATTTACATTTTTTCCAAAAATTATAAAGCTTTGAGCCAAAGGAACAAATCAATAAGGATAGACTTTGGAATGCCAAGAAACAACCAGGATAGCAGTGTGAGGGGCAATCACTTTCCAGAGATCTTACCATTCTTGCATGAAAAACTGTTGTATGCGTCTTTAATTGGTAATGTTAATCTTGCCTACAACATAGCAATTAAAGTGAGAGCAGTAAACTACAGGTCCCACTTGCAGCTTGGTACTAATACCTGTAGTATTACTGGGCAATTAGAAACCCTTCATTTACTCTACAGAGGTACTAATGTGTGGCTACAGTGGTTTGGAGTCACTTCTAGGTACTGAATGCGGTCTGTTCTTCTGTGTTGGTCTGTGGAATGTTTAATGATGTTGTGACCCAGCTCAGACCTGTTAGTGTAGATATTTTGACCTTAGGATACCTGTTTTACTAGCACAGAGCACAGACAAGTATGTAAATGTTAGTCTTCCTTGTACAAATGAAAATTTGTCTTTCTGATAAAGGCCTCTGAAGAAAGGGTTTCCATAGACACTCAGTTGCTGTTACAATGTTCATTACTCGCACAGGAAGTCACTCCTTTTATTTAACTAAAATTCTTGGGCTTCAATTTGTCTGTTTCCTTTTATTCTGCCCTCATTGGAAACAGCTGATCACTATTTTCTGTTCAAGAACCCTTTGGATATACTTGGATACTTACTACGTTACATCCTTAGACTTTTCTTTTCCTGGCTGAACAATTTCAGTCCCTTTAACCTTTGTACAGGTATTATTTTCTAAGTTTTTAATCTTTTTTATGAATAGCCTCTGGATCGTCTCCATGTTGTCTGTATCCTCCTTTGTGTTAAAATGCAGTCTGATGAAGTCAAGAAAAAGCTGATGTCAGTAGCTTCTGTATTAACAGTCTATTTTTTATATATATTAATTATCCTCTTGGCAACAAATTAAAGGACACATTTCCAAGATCATTAATCAGGTGGATCACCCACACATCTTAAAATATTTTTAGAAGAACAAATTAGGTAATATTCATAAATCCTTTTGATGTCCAGATATATTATGCTAAGGTTATAATTGTTATTTCATTCCCTATGCTTGACTGACTTTGTCATAATCATGCTAAGAAATTAAAAACTAAACAAATTATATTTTGTTAAAATGCTTAAAAAATTCCTTTATATCTTTGAATTTCTCTGAAAACTTTTCACCTGTTTAGAAGACATGCAAATTAGGAAAATTAATGAATAATTGTGGGTGGACTGGCATATTTTCTAAAGGTATTATATTCACACAATTTAATCTTCCTTGTATATGTTTCGGGGAATGTGTGAAGGAAGGGGAAAACATTTTATTTTCTTTAAAATTTCACATGCACAAAGGGATTGCGTGGTGATTATTTTTTATTGCTAATGGATTTTTAGTTCCATAGAAGTGGTTAAAAGAATAGGGGACAAAAATGAGGAACGAGGTAATTTTGAACATTAAATTTATTATTAAAATAAAAAATATTTTTATAAGTAGAGTCAGAATTCAACTGCAGCTAGAGAAATTGAAGTCAATTTTTTGTGATTATTCTTTCTCTGTTTAAAAAAAAGCATTTGCCATAGCAACCACAATCACACATGACAGTGGTTACTATCTTGAGATTTCCTTCTTTACTCTCCTGTTGAAGGGCCTAGTATTTCTTTTTTTCTTTTTCTGTCTTGCTCCTGTGAACATGCATCCATCTCGCTGCAGACTCGACTGCACGTTGTGTTTAATATTGTGTAGTTAAATATGACTGCACAATTACAGCTGCCCCCTCCCATTAACTTTTAAAACAAGTGTTACCTATTTTACTCCTTTAAAAGTGTTTTTTAAAATTGTTTTCCAAAGTCTTTGTGTATAACAGAGATATACTCTAAATTTTAATACTTAGTTTTAAATTAAACAGAAATTATTTGGAGTTACAAGCACAAACATTTGAATAAAAAATTAGGTGTCAGTATATCTTGCTCTGAAGTCATCCAAAAAGAAAAATTGAATGGACTAGACTGCCACCTTTTATTTAAGTTGATTTTTATACTTTTGTTATTTTTAAATGTTTATTTATAATTATAACTTAGGAATGAGTCATTTTCCAAGTTTTTGAGTATTGAACCCAACAGGCATTTTACCATAGGTTTTTAGGTCAGCCTATAAAAGACCCTTAAAACTATAATACATCTGAAATGTAGTAACAATTAAACCACTATATAACAGTGGAGATTAAATTTCAGATTGGGGTGTTCCAGTATTAAAATTGAAGATTGCTGCTCCTACCCATTCTTGCATCCTCCACTTGGGAGTAAAAATGTTTCAGTTGGGGACTGAATTTAGCTATATGTACCAGAAAATACAAATAACAGTGGTTAAACAAAACAGGATTGATTTCTTTTCTCATTTAACAAGAAATCCAGCAGCAGAATGTCCTGCATTGGTAGAGTGATTTCATAATGTCATTAGAGACTCCTTTCTTTCACATCATCTTTAGGGTATTATTTTTATTGTCATCCTGCTTGCAGAATAACTGCTAGATGGTCAGCCATTAAATCTGCATTCCAGGCAAGAGGAAAGAACAAGAAGAAATGGGGTGGTACCTATATCAAGAAAGTAGAGCTTTCCCAAAATTGTGGTACATGGTCACTCCTCCCTACAGTAGAAACACCTTGTGACCTCAAGGGAGGGAGGGCCTATAGATGATAGGTAGGCTTTCACTTTGAGACACTAGGGCATGATGGTACCTTGTATGCCCTGGGCAGCTCCTGCTTGGGGTAGGGTTGGCAGCAGCCCAGGACTGCTGGGGATGCAAGAGTACATTCCTGGAATGAAATTCCTTAGTAATTTCCTTTTTTTCTTTAGCAGTCTGGGGTTTGGTTTGCCTCTTCCCTTTCTATTGCCACTACTTACTTCTGATTACACTTTTATATCTCTGACTCTTTGCAGAAAGAGTACTATCTGTTTTTCAGCCTTTTCTTTACTTTCCCTATCTATAAAGGAAGTACTTACTCAGTCCATCTTACTTTTTTGTTGTGAGGATTTTTTGTTGTTGTTAATCCTCACCCGAGGATAATTTTTCCCTTGATTTTTAGAGGGAAGGGAAGGAGGGAAGAAAGAAAGAGAGAGAGAGAGAAACATTGATATGAGAGAGACATATTGGTTGCCTCCCAACATGTCCGACTGGGACTGGGGATTGTACCTGCAACCCAGGTACATGCCCTTGACTGGGAATTGAACCCGAGACCCTTCAGCGCAAGGGGCCGATGCTCTATCCACTGAGCCACACTGGCCAGGGCTTGTTGTGAGGATTTTTATAGAAGATTAAAGCTTTTCACATTTATTCTCTAGTGGAAAGGCAACTTTTGAGGTTTTATTTTCTTCTCCTTTTCTGTGCATGTTGCTGCTCTTGAAATGTAGGCCATATTGGAGTTGCTGCTCTATAAATGTTAGTTTCCAGTAGGAAAAGATTAGTCTTCCATTTACTCAGATACAAGGGTCTGAATTAAGAGTAATTGGTAAATCAAAGATCACTGACTATTTTGTTACAGCACCGGGGTAGAAGTAAAGATTTGGGGTCCAGAGTTCCATACCCCCTAGTGGAGGAGAAAACAAAGAAGACTGTAACTAGAGTCTGCAGTGAAGCCAGTGCTGACTGGAGGGGAAAGTAATGGGAGCAGTGCAGGCCTGGCCTGGTGCAGGGTTGGAGGGAGACAGCTTTGGTAGGGGCAGTAGTCAGGGACTGCTGTTTTCTTCAGTGGATTAGTAGTGCCATAATGTGTTTTTGTTTTGTTTTTACCAAAGCACTTATGTAAGCTAAATTTATTTTTAAAAGAATGCTATATAGAAATTTTCTTCAAAGAAACATTTTCTATACGTTTGTCAAATGCAGTTGATAATGGTGAAATTCATGGATTTCTTTCGTAGGAGTTATTTCCCAAAGAAACCATTTTTACTCTCCTCTCTGATTTTGAGTTCACTATATAGACATTGATAACCCTTGTTGCACTAAATGTTAAAGTTTTTAGATATCTTTATGCATGTGACCCATCTTAAGACTAGCTGATTAAAATAAGAACTTACAACACAAATAAATATGCAATTCTATTATAAAATTACTCTTCTCTTAAAAAAAAAGAATATTGAGCAAAGGCTTCCTTTAAAGGATTATCTCTCCACCCCCCCCCGCCCCCATGATTTGATTTGCTCAATTACTTTATAGAAAATTTGTTGCGCTACACTTGTAATATTTTATTATTTATTCTCATAAAAAGGTCAGAGGTGGAGAATAATTGAGGTTAAATTCCTGAACTTTGTTATGGAATAAAAGGTTGCCATAGGAACCAAATTTTAATTCTGAAGATAAAATATCTTCTAACGATGAAGCCCAGAGACAAATCAAGGGTTCTTAAAATCTGTTGAAAATGTTAATGGAATGTATGTGTCCAGTCCAAATGTCAGTAATGTAACCTTGTCAAATTAAGCAATTTCTTTTTTTTAGCAGTAGATTTTAGGGAAGGAAGTTGAAAATAAAAGACCAGAAACACAAAATCTTTATATAACATTTATTGATTTAAAATATTATACTTTCCATAGGTGAGTAAACAAGATGATGATGAATCTGAAAAACATGTCATATGAAAGGAACTAGGGATGTTTCACCTGAAAAACAGACATACCAGACAGGAGCCATTATCTGTGTCTTCCGATGTTTGATGTACTGGTATATCAAAGAGGAATTTACTTGGAACATGAGTGTAAATTATAGAAGAACAGATTTCAAGTTCACATTAAAAAACAAAACAAAACAAAAAAAACCACTTTTGTAACCTACAGTTGCCCAAACATTCTTCTTTGTGGGGAGGTATACTTCCTATCACAGAAACTGTTTAAGAAGAAGGTAGGTAACTTAGCTCTCTGGAGAATTGTATAGGAAATGTCTTTGTGGTGGTGTCTGGGACCTTCTTTTAGAATTTTAGGGCTTTACAGAATCCAGTCTGAAAACTGATCAAGACCATACCAGCTAGATTTAAAAATCTAGTTATTCCAAATGTTTATTTTTCATTCTGATTGTTCAGTGTAGAAAATGAGGAGCCATTGAAAGGTTCTAAGCAGAAGAGTGACATGGTTTGGTTTGCATTTAGAAAGGTCACTGTGTTGTCAGTATGAAACTAAAACCAACTGGACGAAGCAGCGAGTCCAGTATGGAGGTTTACAATGGGCAGCGCAAGCAATGATTCGAAGCTAAACTAGGAAGGTAGCAATGTTGGAGAGAGGAAAAAAGTTGGGTTTAAACAACTGTATTGAGAAGTAGAATGGAAAAGACCCAATGATCAGTGTGGTATGATGGAAAGAGAGGAATCTGGGTTATTTCTTAACTTTATCACTTTGGGGATTGAGTAAATAATGTTGACTTTATTAGATAAGCAGTGAGCTTGAAGGGAAAGACCTTGCCCTGGCCCGTTTGGCTCAGCGGTAGAGCGTCAGCCCCTGGACCAATGACTCGTGGGTTCGATTCCGGTCAAGGGCACATACCTCAGTTGCGGTTCATCCCTGGCCCTAGTCGGGGTCGTGTGGGAGGCAGCCAGTCGATGTGTCCCTCTCACATCGATGTTTCTCTCTCCCTCCCTTTTTCCCACTCTATCTGAAGATAAATAGAAAAATATCCTTGGGTGAGGATTAAAAAAATAATAATAATTAAAAAAAAAAAAAAGAAGGGAAAGACCTTAACTTTAGCTTTAGAACTGGTAAGTCTGAGGTAACTGACTCCCCTCAGATCCAGTATAGAACTGAGGAGCCAGATCTGGGCTGGAGAAATAGAGTCGGGAGTCACAGATATAAATATGACTGGTGAGACTGTAGGAGTCCAGGAGGAGGTGGAATTAGCTAGAAGGACTATGAGGAAGTAAAAGATTAAAGAGAGCCTGGGTAAGTCCTTATAACTTCTGATAGCTGATAGTGCACACAATGACAATAACAATTCAAGCTTAGCTGTTTAAAGTGAAACAGGTTTTAAAATTTTACTTTCTTACCCTGGCCAGTTTGGCTAAGCGGTTAGAGTGATGGCCCTCAGACCAAAGGGTTTTGGGTTCGATTCCCGGTCAAGGGCATGTCGTACCTGGGTTGCAGTTTTGATCCCTGGCCCTGGTCAGGGTCATGCAGGAGGCAACCAGTCGATGTGTCTCTCACAATGATGTTTCTGTTTCTGTCTGTTTGTCTGTCTGTCTTCCTCCCTCTCTCTCCCTCCGTTCCTCCCTCCCTTCCCTCTCCTCTATCTAAAAATCAATGGAAAAATATCCTTGGGTGAGGATTAACAACAACAAAAAATTTGCTTTCTTTGACACATTTCAAATACATGTGAAATGATTTTAAATAAAATTATGATAAAGATTTGCCAAAGTTCTGAAATGTTTCCACAATCTAAGAATATTGTGGATCTCTGCCTAATCATTGGTTCAATTTGTATTTGGTCTAGATATATTTGTTTTTTCATTCTTGTCTTATTTTATTTTCCTTTGTTCTTCATTAAATCGACTATGTTGGCCTTGAATCTCACCAGTGAAAATATATTATATTGCTCAATAAAAATTATACTTTTTTGAATGTGAACTCTTATACCCTCCTTATGTTCTTTGTTTACCTAAGGAAATGCAACTTCACCACAAGTACAAAGACCATCTTTCATGGACTACTTTGATAAGCAGGACTTCAAGAATAAGAGTCATGAAAACTGTAATCAGAACATGCATGAACCCTTCCCTATGTCCAAAAATGTTTTTCCTGATAACTGGAAAGTTCCTCAAGATGGAGACTTTGACTTTGTAAGTACATTTGAATTCTCTCATTTATGTTTCTTCTTCTTTATTTTATTACCAGATTGAGAAGCATAGTCTTGTGTATGTATAAAATTGTAGACTGTATATTGATATTCAATATATAGTCATAAACGTGAGTAGGGGAATGGTGCAGTTGTAGTTTTCTTGTAGAAATGTATTTGCAGAGAAATGTAAATAATTGATTATAGTTAAATAAATCATAGCCCACATTTAGAGAAATATTTAGGACTCTTTAAAATTAAAATGACAGCTATTTCAAAAGATGTTTTTAATAATGCAAATATGAGATACTTCTGACAGTAAATTCAGTTTCCAAAACAAGTGATACAAAGACATTTATGACATAGACTTGGAGAAATTTTCTTCAACTTTGAAAGATAACTGAATTTGTTTCTACTTGAGTAGGTGTTAATTCCAGTTGGTTTGTCAGAAATAATAGTCCTATTTTTATTTAGTTAGCATATAAACTTCAATATTAAACTGTGCTTTAACACCTCTTATATTACATTTTCTCCTTTTTCTTCACCCTGCTCCTTTTTATTTCTTTTAAAGAATGCATATAATGCAAACGATTCTTAAGCAACTATTTCCACATCTTGGGATAGTAATTTCTCATAATGAGTTTTTTTAATGGAGTAGAAATTTTTATGGAGTGGATTTTTGCTTTAGCGTGTTTTGAATAGTATGTTACTTTTGGATATTATTCTGTAAGATTTTTTTTCCACATGAAGTAATTATAATCCTCCATAGCTATACTTATTAATAAATACATTTATTTATAAGTAAATACAAGTTTAAATATATGTATGTCTTTAAAATTTTTAAATAATCTTAAGCCATTTTGCTTAGTGTGCCTCTAAATGCTTTGGGATTATATCTGTTTTTAATGTTAAGTACTTTACTCCTAAATACTGTGATTATTTAATTTTTTTAAATAATCAGATAATAAAGTTTCAATATCCATCCTTAATAAATTTAATACTAATTGCTAGCAAATATTAGCAGTAGCACAGGTTAGCCTGAAAACATTTTGTTTTTTTTCCATTTTGAAGTTACAGATTAGAAAAATAAAATCTGTATTTCTATCGTTTTTATAAGATTTCATTTTAAGCTGCCTACTTTTTAAAAAATTATAAATTATTTAGAATGCTGACATTCAAGCTTTAAATCATTCATGAACATGGTGAATTATGTATTTAGCATCAAGTAACTCTGTCTTGTCTCAGAATAAATCTTAACAGCCTCTGGGAAACAGTATGAAATGGGTTACAAAGTGATGAATAAATTATTATAGTTAATAAATATTAAATAAAATTATTTAATTGTTTCAGTTAGTATTTCTACCACCCCCAAAACTTACTGGCTTAAAAATAACTTTCTGTTTTGCTCACACTTTTGTGGATAGCAGTTTGACCAGGTTTAGCTGATTGGTTCTTTTGGTGGCCTCACCTAGGGTGTTACAAGTGGCTGCGGTCATCTGAAAGTTTGAGTAGAGCTGAATGACTTAAAATTACCTCAGTCCTGTGTCTGGTAGTTGTGCTGACAGTTAGCTAGGCCATATGACCTATCAGGCAAGCCTTGGGTTTTTAGGAGGTGATAGTAGCCTGCTAAGAGGGTAAAAGCAGTTGTAAGCCCTCTTGAGACCTGTGCTTAGTGTCCATTTACAATAGCATTAAAAAGAAAAGAACACTTAGGGTCTCAGCCAATGTGGCTCAGTTGGTTGGGTGTCCTCCCAGGCACTGAAAGGTTGCCCGTTCAATTCCTGGTCCAGGAATGTGCCTGGGTTTCAGGCTTGATACCCAGTAGGGGGCATGCAGAAGGCAGCCGATTGATGTTTTGCTCTTACATTGATGTTTTTCTCTCTTTCTCCCTCTCCCTTCCTCTCTCTCTAAAAATAAATTTAAAAAAAAAATATATATATATATAGTTTTTAATTTTTTTCTTTATTGATTTTAGAAAGAGAGGAAGGGAGAAGGAGAGAGAGATAGAAACATCAATGAGAGAGAACATTGATTGGCCTCCTCCTGCATGTCCCCCACAGGGGATTTGGTCCACAACCTGGGCATGTGCCCGGACCGGGAATTGAACTGGCGACCTCTTGGTGTATGGGTGGATGCTCAACCACTGAGCCACACCAGCCGGGTGGTAAAAGTATATTTTTAAAAATGAATACTTAGGAAAAATCTTAACCAAGGAGGTGAAAGACTTGTACACTAAAAACTATAAAACACTGCTGAAAGAAATTAAAGAAGACACTAAAACATGGAAAGACATCTCATGTTCATGGATTGGAAGACTTAATATTATTAAGATGTGAATAGTCTCCGAAGCAGTCTATAAATTTAACATAATTTCCATCAAAATCCCAATGACTTTTTTTTCAGAAATAGAAAAATCCATCTTAAAATTCATATGAAATTTCAAGGGACTAGGGAAATAAAACAATCTTGAAAAAGAGAAACAAAGTGGGAGGTGTCATACGTCCTGATTTCAAACTTTGCTACAAAGCTACAAAACAATAATCGAAACAAAAACTATAGTCATCAAAACACATAGCTATATAGACCAATAGATTAGAATAGAAAGTCCAGAAATAAACATATGTAGTCAAATGATTTGTGACAGTAGTACCAAGAGCATTCAATGAGGAAAGGATAGTCTTGTCAACAAATGATGCTAGGAAAATTGGATATCCATATGCAAAATAATGAAGGTGGGCCCTTACCTTACACCATATACAAAGATTAACTCAAAATGAATAAACAATCTAAACATAAGAAATAAAACTATAAAATTCCTAGAAAAAACACAGGGGAAAAGCTTCGTGACATTGGATTTGACAGTGATTTCTTGGATATGATACCAAAAACACAGCCATCAAAAGAAAAAACAGATAAATTGGACTACACCAAAATTAAAACTTCTTTGTATCAAGGGACACTGTCAACAGAGTGAAAAGGCAACCCATGGAATGAGAAAAAACATTTGCAAATCATGTGTCTGATAAAGAATAACATCCAGGATATACAGGGTGGGGCAAAAGTAGGTTTACAGTCATTTGTGTGGAAAATAATACAATAATTAATAAATATTAATACAAGAATAAACTCTGTGTTTTGGCTGCTGACAACTATAAACCTACTTTTGCCCCACCCTGTATAAAGCACTTCTGTAATTCAACAACAAAAGAACAACCCAATTTTAAAAATGGATTGCTATTTTTCCAAATAGATATTTCTCCAAAAAAGATAAACAAATGAAAATATGCTTATTATCACTAACCGTTAGGGAAATGCAAATCAAAACCATGAGATACGCACTTCACACCCATTAAGATGGCTGTTATATAAACACACACACACACACACACACACACACACAGAAAGAGAAAACAACAGTGTTGGTGAGCATTTGGAGAAATGTGAACCCTTCCTTTTGCACGGTAGTGGGAATGTAAAGTGGTTTAGCTATTATGGTAAACAGTATGGCATTCCTTCAAAAAATTAAACAGTATTCCCATATGTCCCAGTAATCCCAATTCTGGGCATATACCAAAAGAAGTGAAAGCAAGGACTCGAACAGGTATTTGTCCATCCATGTTCATAGCAGTATTATTCACAGTAGCCAAAAGGCAGAAGCAATAAGTGTCCATCGATGAATAGAGAAACAAAATGTGGCATGTTCATGCAGTGGAATATTGTTCAGCCTAAAAAGGAAGGAATTTCTGATACATGCCATAATATGGACAAACTTTGAAGATATCATGGGAAGTGAAATAGTCATGCAAGTACAAATACTGTGTGATTCCACTTACGTGAGATATCTAGAGTAGTCAGATTCATAGAGAGAAAATAGAATGGTAGTTGCCAGGGGCTGGGGTAGAGGGGAGATGGGGAGTTACTGTTTAGTGGGTACAGAGTTTCAGTTTTGCAAGATGAAAAAAGTTCCTGGGATGGATGGTCGAGATTGTGGCACAACAATGTGAATGTACTTCATGCCACTGATCTGTACACTTAAAAATGGTTAAAATGGTGGATTTTAACTTATGTATGTTTTACCACATTAAAAAATAAATAAATTGGGGGGGAGGGTTGCATAGTGTCACTTGTGCCATATTTTATTAGTCAAAATATGTCACGAGACCAGTCAAGATTCAAGATTTTGGAGACCTTCTATCTGAAAATTCCAAAACTTGTTAGTAAACAAACTAATTTAACAAATGTTCTGTTTTCTGCTTTAAATTGTGCTAGGCACTATGGGATATATATACACATACATATATAATATTTATTAAATTAGCCCTGGCTGGTTTGGCTCAGTAGTTAGAGCGTCTGCTTGCCCAAAGAGTCTCGGGTTCGATTCCGGTCAAGGGCACGTACCTCAGTTGCCGCTCAATCCCCGGCCCTGTCTCTTTCACATCAATGTTTATCTATCTATCTATCTATCTATCTATCTATCTATCTATCTATCTACCTACCTACCTACCTACCTACCTATTTTCTCTCTTTCTCTCTCTACCTCCTTCCCTCCCAAAATCAATGGAAAAATATCTTCAGGTGAGGATTAAAAAAATAAATAAATAAAATAATAATAATAATATTTTTAAATTAAAAAGTCAAGGTATAAATTGACTATTAATAAATTGTAATTCAGAGCAATAATTCTGTCATGTGGTTTTGCATAAGAAGGGGACTCAATGAAGGCTAGATTGGTTTAGGAAATTATGCCATTGTGGAGGGGGCTTTGAAAGATGGGTAGCAGAGGGAGGGAATGCAGGCACTACAGAGAACGATGTGTGTAATAAAAAGCTTCGAGACAGGAAACCACAAGTTGTATTGGGTGGCAATGAAATCGAGTTCATTTGTGACAGTAAAGGAAACAAATGGAAAGGGTCTGATGATGGGGGCCCCGAGTGCAGGATTGCAACGTCTGAATCTTGATTTCGTAGTAGAAAGTCATTGAAGTTTTGCAAGTTGGAGAGTGACATGATGAACTGTTTTAAGATATTACTCTCGATGGCAGCATGCAGGATTTGATTGATAGGAAAAGACTAGAGGTAGGAGAAACCAGTTATGTGAAATCGGCTTAAAATAATATACAGATGATCCCTGACTAACAATGGTTTGACTTACGATTTTCAACTTTAGATGACATGAAAATGATGTCTCTTTCTTCCTCTTTGCGTTTCACAGTCAGTGGAAACCATGCTCTGAATTTTGAATTTTGCTCTTTTCCTGGGCTAGTGATATGCAGTACAGTATTGTGTCAGGATGCTGGGCAGCAGCATGGGCCATGGCTTCCGTCAGGCATGTGACCACGAGGGCCAACAACCAATACTTTACACTGCCCTGGGTTACCCGTGTGTTTTGGA
Organism: Tadarida brasiliensis; assembly: GCA_030848825.1. NCBI lineage: Eukaryota > Metazoa > Chordata > Mammalia > Chiroptera > Molossidae > Tadarida > Tadarida brasiliensis. Next base: position 39,428,462 of record CM061272.1, on the reverse strand, counting down.
TATATTGTTTCTGATCATGTTAAAGACAGGTTAGGCTAAGCTATGGTGTGCAGGAGGTAAGGTGTGGTAAATGCATTTTGACTTGATATTTTCAACTTACGATGGGTTTATTGGGAGGTAACCCCACTGTAAGTCAAGGAGCATCTATAATAGTAAAATGGGGGAGAAAAATAAACAAAAACAGGGATAGATGTAGGATGCATTTGAAAAGGTTAATCAACAGAAATAGCCAACTTCCTAGATTAAAGAGTGCTATTTTGGTTAAGGTGAGGAACTAAATACAGTGGAACCTTGGTTCTCGAACCTAATTTGTTCCGGAAAGCTTTTTGAAAACTGAAGCATGTTTTTTTTTTTCCCAATTAGAAATAATGTAAATTGAATTAATCTGTTCCAGACCCCCAAATGATTTCGTTTTAACCTGTCTTATATACAGTACATGTCTAATGTACTGTTTAATCTATAAACACTTTAAAAACAAAAAGGACATGAAATGTAAATGAAAATTTAACAAAAAGGATATGAAATGTGCAGTAATAAATACAAATTGAATAATAGTAATAAGCAGCAACAAAAGCAAAAAAACACAAAAATATTCACAGCATAATTTCCAGAGGTGTTAACAGCTATAAATTGACTCATGACTCCCCCATTCTCTCCTTTGTTTGTCACCTGAGAGACTCCTGACTGATCACACAGGTATCAGCATGAAAGGGTTGTCACGTAGAGAAGTGAATTGTTCAAAATGGGAGATGTTTGAAAACTGAGGTTTGACTAGTAGAAAGTGAAAGAAACAAAAATGACATCACAGTAGGAAAGAGACTTCAAGAGAGCCTATGACTAGATTCCATTTTTGCAGGATTCTTTCTTTTCAGACTTATATGGGGCATGGAGCCTTAAAAGGGGAGGAGAGGAGGGACGGAGTGGCTAGAGCAGTTCTTACTTCTCCAGCATTTACTGCACCTGTCAACTGGAACTGCCCAGCCCTCTCATCACTTTGTGGGAAGTGGAAGATGTTTGTAAATAGCTCCTGAGGATAGTGTAAGTGGGAATCAATCAGAAGTGAACAGAGGCAGGATTGCCAGATAAATAAAGAATTGCTAGAAGTAGTAGTGAGTGTGGTAAAAGACAAAGAAAAGTGTGGAAGAGGGGCTAAAAGAGGGTAGGGCAAAGCATAAAGGAATTGATGGAAACAGGTCTTACAAAGTAAGGAAATGCACTAAAAGCAGACAGATTTCCTCCTAAGACACCAGCTGGTAATGATAAGGGAAGTCTGGTCTTATTCATTCCATCATACATTAGATATAGAATGTTAAAAATTTGACTCATCAAAGTGAACAGTGTGCTAAGGTTTATATGTTTATCTTCCCTCTTTATGATGTATCTCAGGGCTACCTTCCAAAAGAACTGGGCTTCATGTGATTCCTATGTCTATTAAATAGAAGTTGCTTAAAACCTTAAGTTGTTTTGGCCCCAAGATGTAGAAGTCTTATCCTTCTGCATTGAGGAAAATAGGGTTAAAGAAGGGAAAATGAAAGAGAACACTTCATTATCTTTTGTAGTATTCAGAGCAGGTTCCTGAAAGACAAAACTTATTCAGAGGCACCTGCTAGACAGATGTGCAGAGCAGGAAGCAATCTTTACCTTAAAGCCTGTCTGCAACATGATGTGTGTATTTTCTTTTAGCATTTGTCTTTTGAATTTTCTGTGAACTGTTGTTTCATATTATGTTCCTGGATGTAATGAGATGATAGGAGAATTAATTTATGTTCACCAATTTGGAGGTATTATAAAGATAGGGTAAAATATATTTGGGCTAATTGAACCAATTATTTGAACTCTACTAAGAAAATTCTGTTTCGGGTGTGCCCGTGAAGGTTTATAAAACAAATGTAAAAGGCAAATCTGTTTATTATAGCACTAGTCTAATGTTTCAGTTTTTGTTAGAATTATTACCAAACAGCCTTAGCTTCCAGATTGTTTGGTGTTAAATAGAGTGTGTCGATCATGTTTTGCAGAAGTTACAGTATCATTCTTAATTTAAATAGATATATTTTGGGTAACATAAAGATTTTGGAATAAGAACAAAAACTTTAAAAGCCATCTGTTAACCCACTGTATTCATTCCAAATTTTTTTTAAAAAGAAAGAAATTGGATTGACAATAATTACTGGTATAAGAGGAATTAGGTAAATTAACCATTGTTTGTTTTTGACTTAAACTAAATTGTAAGTTAACATTTCTTGATTACTATGATTCTTAAATACTTATTCAATTGGTGATGTTCTTTTTAGCTAAGGGACACAGAATTCTCCAGGGAAGCACTGGGTAACAAGTCTCCATCATTGTGGCAGAAAGAAAAATGTCCTCTCCTCCAAGTGTAAATTTGTCTTGGACTTTTCTAAGTTTTTTTTTACAGTCTTACCTCTGATTCCTGGATTGGCAAGTCAGTATGTTATAGGGAAACAATAAAACAAACAACAACAACAAACCCTCACTGCTACAAATGCAGAAAGCAGTAAACCCAGAGAAAGTACCAGCCCTGCTGCTGGAGCCACTGTGGGCATTTTAGGAATAGTGCCTTATTCTGGAGAAATGTTTCCTTCTCAGCATCGTTTCACCCTCCTAGAGCAGTGAACACTTATGAAGGGTAATAAAGTGGAGACAATGCTGAAACACAAGATCCCACAAAAACACTTGCAGCTATGCCAGCCCTTTGGAAAGCCCTTGGCAACACAGGCCCTGTGAAAACCTTGCGAGAAAAACTGAAGCCAGCAAGCAGCCTCTACCAGTGTAGCTGTCTGCTATCATGTGCTTTATTTACTTAAATACAGATAATGTGTTTGGAGATGTTGGTTAGAACTTACCTTATTCAAAGAACAACTTGTTCTCTTCAGCCCCTCATTGTGTGAACTGAGGAAACCACTTCAGCTGAATGAAGTATTTAAATATATTGTCATCAATTAGCTTTGCGTTAATTAAATGATTATTGTCAAGTACTTCCAGATGTTTGTGAGAGTGTTAACAAAGTATGAAAAGATAACTGTCGATATTTCAGATTTATTTCTTTTAGGGTAAAGAAGAAATAAACATAAAATCTCACGTTGTAGTGGATAGTCCTGGATAAGAGTTTATGATCACAGGTGTACCTGTGGCATGAACTTGAGTGTGTGTGGCACATTGTGCTTTCACTACTCACTCTTTCCTTGTAGAGCCAACAGGAAATTAAAATTAATGAGAAGCCTGCACTTTGAAATACTTGTAGAATTTTTGACTATTTTAGTCCTTTGCCAGCTCACGAAATCTGTACTGGCAGTCCTGTCCAACAGATGGTGTGGCTTGTGCAGTTGTATCATATGATTGTCTAGGTCCATGTAGAATTTTTGTAAGATTTTGACCATCAATCTACTGAGGCATTTAAGACAGTCATAACCTTTGTCTTGAAAAGCGGGTGGTCTTCTTTAAACATGCTTATAGGGGAAAAAACTGTTAAGTTAATCACTGGGCAACTAAGCTGAATTTAATTGATTCTGTAGTAAGACAACAAAAACTTTAGTGTCTCTGAACTGTTACGTTGTTGTTTTTGTTTTTCCCCACTCAGTATAATTTAGTGCATTTGGCCACTTGAGGTAGAATGAGCATTTTGCTTTCTTATTCCTAAACATGCTGTTTAAGTCTTCCATAATTTCAGAAATTTTTACTTGCAACATCTACTGAAACATTAAGCTAATTCTGCTTATTTAGGTAATTAATACCTTAAGTTAAAATGCACTATATCATCATTTCCTTTACAAATTAAAGTGAGCAGGCCTGTACTTATTGGATTAATTAAGACAGAAAGCACAGGTGCAGTATGTGGTTTCTTGTCACTGTGTTGGAATTTATTAAGATATTTAAAGCACATGGCAAAAAGAAAAATGGCTTACCAAAAAGAGTTCTAAAAAGCATAAACTTTTCTCAAAGTAATTTGTTCTTTTTAATATGCCATTTATTTAGAAGATTATTTTGAAAAAATTGACTACTTTAAAACAAAGATACTGTGCTCCAAGCATATGTTATGGCTAATGTTGATGTCTGAGGAAGTTATTTTGACTATGAGGGCTTTCTGTTCATGACCTCATTTTGAATGTTTAGTCAACAAGTAATGGGGAATAACATCAAAAGCGATATTACGAACCAAGAGTGGACTTTAGGATCAAAGAATGGACCATATAATTTATTACCTTTTAATTTCAGACTGATGCCCCAAGGTATTTACTTCTCACATGGAGCCATGCGAATCCATGATGTTCTATTTCTAGGGTCTCAGGGAATGAGTGGGTGGGGTCAGGAGTATGAGAGGTTCTTCCTATTCTCTCCTTCCCAGATATATTATTTCTATGGCCCAATTAGGTCTTCAGGTGCAGGCTGCTCCATTAAGCCTCCCATCTACAGAAGTATGTTTTCCCCTACCTCCTATCACTTCCAGGGACATATGTCAAGTCTTGTAAGAACATTTTCACTAGACTAAATTCTTTTTCAGTAGCAACACCAGGGTAAGTTTGCAGATCCCTTATTTAGTAATCAGCTGGGAGTGAAATGCCAGTTTCTTCTTCTTGTAGAGACTCACAGTGTCTGTGATAGAATATCTTGTTGCTTCTCAGCTTGGCTTGAGTGAGGAAACTCATAAACACTGCCCCTCAGTGCTCTTGATTCCCCTGTACCCTGTTTGGGAGTTGTAGGGCTCCTTCTACAACCTCTTGAGTAAACTGAGGGGCAGTGGTTTGGCTCCATTTGGTCCATGGATCTTCAGGATAAGGGGGTGCTTGTGCCTCTTTGTCTCTACTGTGAGCCTTAGTCTTTAACTCATAGGCAGACAAAAACTCTCAGTCAGCGTTCTTTTATAAGAATAAACATTACTGATTTGATCATATATTTTAGAGCATTTCATGTTTCTGTCTACAGAAATATTTTAGTTTGTTCCTTCATTCATCACTATCCAGTGAACATTTTTTATGTCTGTGCTACATGCCATGCACTTATAATTACATACATGATATGCATTCATAATTTTAACAAGTTGCTGCCCTGGAGAAGCCCCAAGACCACTGATGGGGATAGACATGTGAACACTTAATTACTTAATTATCTCACCCTTAGATAAATTGTCCAGACCCACTGATCTGAAAAATCTAATGGTGGTAAAATCAATAGGCTCAAAAATTATAACATGAAAGTGAAAATGTGAAATTTTAATTGAAGTTATTTTTCACTACACAGAAATGTTTGACCAATATTCAGAATTCATACTATCTCTGATTACAGAATTTCTGGTGGCTTCAGGTACATAGAACCATGAATCACATGGACCAGACTGATAATTCTTATAGAACATTTATTTGAAGATTTAGTTTGAAGTTTCTTTGAGAGGAATTTAAATAAGATAATAAAGTCAAGTCTATTTTTACCAGCTTGTTGCTATGAAGTTTTTAGCTTCATGCTAATAAAATATTAAGTAGGCACTGCCGATATGTTGCACATATCTTTGTATGTATTTAGCTCTGGCTCGTGCCATCCAGAATTCTATGAGACTTCAAAGTGTATACTTATCTCTTGTCTCCAAGGTAATATTTCATAATTTGTCGGTTTACTCTACAAAAGTTAAGTCTGAAGATTTAACAGTGAAAATAAACAGAATTCATTTGAAAGAGCTTAGAAAAAATCAGGCCAAACACCATCATGTCTATTTATGGTTATTATTCTGAAAGGAAAAAAAAAATCACATCCATTTAAAAACCTAAAGGAACCCAGCTGGTGAGGCTCAGTGGATTGAGCATCGTCCCATGGACTGAGAAGTCCCAGTTCGATTCCTGGTCAGGCACATGCCCGGGTTGCAGGCTCGATCTCCAGTAGGGGGTGTGCAAGAGGTGCCCGATTAGTGTTTCTCTCTCACATCAATGTTTCTCTCTCTCTCTCTCTCTCTCTCTCTCTCTCTCTCTCTCTAAAAAATAAAACCAATAAAAACATTTTTAAAAATCCCTAAAGGATAGGAGATTCCAAGATGATGGAAGATTAAGTGGAAGCTACACAAATCTTCTCTCAGGATGAAACTGGAATTACAACTAAAATATAGAAAAATCATCCTGAATAACCAACTGAACACTAGTTGGAGAGAACCCTTATAACCACGGACATAAAGAGGAATCCACATTGAGACTGTGAGGATTGACAAAGAAACAAATAAAGCAGACTGTGGTGTACAACTTGGTCCTGTCCATACACAGTCCCAGCAAAGGGAGCAACAAGCTGTGGATCACTGATAGCTCCAAACAAGATCCTCAGGGCCAGTTATAAACAGCATCTGTCATTGGCCTGCACCAGAGACCCTTTGAAGAGGCCCAAGGATCCAATAAGTTTCACAAGCAGTACATCCACAAAGAGATATTGGCAGGATCCAAACCCTGCTGAGGCGAATTCTGCTTTGTATGAAAACCACCTGCACAGCAGCCTGCATGCTGTGTTGGGGGTTGAGTCTCACTGTCAGCCAGCCTGGGGGTCAAGCCCATACACAAATGGGCCAATAGCAATTAAGACTCCATTATAACAGGAGGTCCCACACAACGTGCACGAGGGACATTATTAGAGCACTCAGGTCTGATGATCAGGGAGACTGTGCTACTGGGTCCCACAGGTCACCTACCAAGACTGGGAGTCATAGCAGATCTACCTAATGCGTAGAAACAAACCCAAACAGGTAGCCAAAATGGGGAGACAAAGAAGCCTCAAATGAAAGAACAAGAGAATTCTCCAGAAGAAGAACTAAATGAAAGGGAGATCAAGCCTGCAACCTGGGCATGTGCCTGACTGGGAAATGAAAGGGAGATAAGCAATTTATCAGATATAGAGTTCAGAGTAATGATTATAAGGATGCTCGGCAGCATGAGAAAAGATGTAGAAACTATGAAAAACAACCAGTTGGAAATGAAGAATGACATAGCAGATATGAAGAATACACTGGAAGGAATGACAGCAAATTAGAGGAAGTGGAGGCTCAGATCAGCAAATTAGAAGATGGTAGAAAAAATCAATCAGAGAAATAAATTTTAAAAAACAATTAAAAAACAGGATGACAGTTTAAGGTAGCTGTGGGACAACATGAAACATAACAATATCCACATAATAGGAGTACCAGAAGGAGAATAAAGTGAAAATGGAATAGAGAACCTGTTTGAAGAAATAATGGCAGAAAACTTCCCTAACCTGGTGAAGGAAAAAGTCACACAAGCTCAGGAAGCACAGAGAATCCCAAGCAAGATGAACTCAAAGAGGCCCACACAAAGACACAACATAATTAAAGTGCCAAAAATTAAAGACAAAGAGATAATCTTAAAGGCAACAAGGGAAAAGCAATTTTTTACCTACAAAGGAGCTCCCATTAGACTGTAAGCTGATTTCTCAACAGAAACACTACAGGCCTGAAGGGAATGGCATGATGTATTCAAGGTAATACAGAGCAAGGATCTGAACCCAAGACTACTCTATCCAGCAAGGCTATCATTCAAAATAGAAGGTGAAATAAAGGGCTTCCCAGACCAAAAAAATAGCTAAAGGGGTTTATTATCACCAAACCAGCACTGCAAGAATTGTTAAAGGGACTGCTGTCATAATAGGAAGAAACAGAGAGAGAGAAACGTAGGCATAAAGAATAAAAAATGGCAATAAGTAAGCACCTGTCAATAATAACCTTAAGTGTAAATGGATTAAATGCTCCAATCAAAAGTTGAATGGATAATAAAACATGTCCCATACAAGAGACCAATCTCAGAACAAAAGTCTCACACAGGAGGAAAGTGAAGGTATTGACAAAAATGTTCCATGCAAATGGAAACGAAAGAAAAGATGGGGTAGCAATACTTATACATTTGGCCTTCATTTATTGCGGTTAATCAGTTTCAGACTCTACCACGATAAATGAATTTCCGTGAAGTAGGATTCTTTATTTATATACAGTGGCGAGGAACGACTGTATCTGACAAAATAGACTTCAGAGCAAAGGCCATAACAATAGACAATGAAGGTCACTACATGATACTAAAGGGATCAATCCAACAAGAGGCTATAACCCTGGTAAACATATATGTACCCAATATAAGAGTGTATATATATATATATATCTTAGAGGACTTTAAGGGAGAGATCAACAGCAATACAGTCGTAGTAGGGAACTTTAACACCCCACTGACTTCACTGGATACATGTTCCAGACAAAAAATCAACAAGGAAACCGTGACCCTAAATGACACACTGGTCAGATGGATTTAATTGACATTTACAGAACATTTCACCCCAAAGCTGCAGAATACATATTCTTCTCAAGTGCACATGGGACATTCTCAAAGATAGACCATATGTTAGGACACAAACTAACTCTCTACAAGTTCAATAAGATTGAAATCATATCAAGCATCTTGTCAGATCACAATGGCATGAAGCTAGAAATCAACTACAATAAAAACACTCAAAAGCATTCAAACATATGGAGGCTAAATAGCATGTTATTAAACAATGAATGGGTTACCAATGAGTTCAAGGACAAAATTAAAAACTTCCTGGAAACAAATGAAAATGAACATACAACAACCAAAAGTATTTGGGACATAGCAAAAGCAGTCCTGAGATGTAAGTTCATAGCACTACAGGCCTACCTCAAGAAATAAGAAAAAGTCTCTAATAAACTATCTAACTCTACAAATAAAAGAATTAGAAAGTGAACAGGAAAAGCCCAGAGTAAGTAGAAGGAAGGATAAGAGTGGAAATAAAATGACATAGAGTCTTAAAAAACAATACAAAAGACCAATGAAACCAAGAGCTGATTCATTGGAAAGAAAAACACCTCTAGCCATACTCATCAAAAAACAGAGAGGGGCCCGGCCAGTGTGGCTCTGTGGTTGAGCATCAACCCGTGCACCAAGAGGTTGCCAGTTCGGTTCCTGGTCAGGGCATATGCCCAGATTGTGAGCCCAATCCCCAGTAGGGGGCATGCAGGAGGTGGCCAGTTGATGTTCTCTCTCATCGATGTTTCTCTCCTCCCTCCTCTCTCTCTCTCAAATCAATAAAGAAAAAAAAGTAAAAAATAACAAAACAGAGAGAGGACTCAAATAAATAAAATTAGAAACGAAAGAGGTGAAGTAACATCTGACACCCTGAAATACAACGAACTGCAAGAAAGTATTAGAAACAACTATATGCCAAAAAATTGGACAAGCTGGGAGAAATGGACAAATTCCTGGCACATACAATCTTCCAAAACTGAAGCAGGAAGATTCAGAAAACCTGAATAGACCAATAACAACTAATGAAATTGAAGCAGTAAAAAATAAAACTCCCAGCAAACAAATGTCCTGGTCCGGACAGCTTCACAGGGGAAAATTTACTGAATATTCAAAGAAGAACTAATACCTGTCCTCCTAAAACTATTCCAAAAAATCCAAGGGGGAAAGAACACTTCCAAGCCCTTTTCCTGAGGCCAGTATTATCCAAATTCCAAAACCAGATAAAGACACTACAAATAAAGAAAATTATAGGTCAATATCACTGATGAACATAGATGCTAAAATCCTCAACAAAATAAACTAGCAAATCGGATCCAGCAATACATTAAAAACATTATTCACCATGACCAAGTGGGATTTATCCCAGGGATTTTTTCACATATCAATAAATGGGATACGTTGTATAACCAAATGAAAGAAATCATATGGTCATATCAGTAGATGCAGAAAAAGCATTTGACAGATTCCAGCACCCATTTTTGATAAAAACTCTCAGCAAAGTGGGAATAGAGGGAACATACCTCAACATAATAAAGGCCATATATGAAAAACATAAAGCCAACATCAGACTCAATGGGCAAAAACTAACAGTGTTTCCCTTAAGAACACAGGAACAAGACAGCAATGTCTGCTTTCACCACTGTCATTCAACATAGTACTGGAAGTCTTAGCCACAGCAATCAGATAAGAAGAAAAAAATAAAAAGCATCCACATTGGAAAGGAAGAAGTGATACTGTCATTATTCGCAGATGACATGATATTGTACATAGAAAACCCTGAAGACTCAAGCAAAATCTATTAGATTTAATAAATGAATTTGACAAGGTAGTAGGATACGAAATTAACATCCAGAAATCAATGGCATTTTTCTACACCAATAATGAACTCTCAGAAAGAGCAACTAAAAAGCAATCCCATTTACCACTGCAACAAAAAAATTAAAATGCCTAGGACTACACTTATCCAAGGGGATAAAAGACCTGTACTCAGAAAACTACAGGACATTGAAAAAAAAATAGAGGAAGATATAAACAAGTGGAAGCATATTACATGTCAATGGATTGGAAGAATTAACATCATAAAAATGTCCATGCTACCCAAAGCAATCTATAGATTCAGTGCAATCTCTATTAAAATACCAATAACATATTTCACAGATCTAGAACAAATACTCCAAAATTTTATATGGAACCAAAAATGAGCCCTAATAATAGCTGCAACAATCTTTAGGAAGAAGAACAAAATAGGAGGGAATCACAATACCAGATGTGAAATTATACTACAGAGGTATTGTAATCAAAACAGACTTACTTGTAATTAATTTGATAGATGTATCTTTAGTCTGGTGTTTTTTGTTTGTTTGTTCAAGTGTGAATTCTGGTTGTAAAGACTGGATTTAAATACCTGCTATAAGTTATTAATAATTCAAAAGGATACTAGTTCATAATGTCATTGAGAGCATCTATGAATATTCTAAGAATTAGTGAGGATTTATTTACAGTTAAAAAATCCTTTGATGGCCCAGCCGGTGTGGCTCAGTGCTTGAGCATCAACCCATGCACTAAGAGGTCGCCGGTTCAATTTCTGGTCAGGGTACATGCTCAGATTGTGGGCCAAATCCCCAGTGGGGAGCATGCAGGAGGTGGCCACTTGATGTTCTCTCTTTCACTGATGTTTCTCTCTCTCCCTCTCCCTTCCTCTCTCTCTGAAAATCAATAAAGAAAAAGAAAAAAAATTTTAAAAATCCTTTGATGTTATGGGGCAATTAAAAAAAAAAAAAGGAAAGTCTGTAGGGGTTAGGGTGCATAGGTCATTTGGCCATTTGGCCTAGTACAAATATGTAATTATTTGCAAAACTGATTAAGAAATTGGAAGGAGCCTTGGCCAGTGTATGGCTCAGTTGGTTGAGTGTCAACCGGTGCACCAAAAGGTTGCCAGTTTGATTCTGGTCAGGGCACATACCCAGGCTGTGGGTTCCATCCCTGGCCAGGGTTCCTTTGGGAGGCAACTGATTAATGTTTCTCTCTCACATCGATGTTTCTCTCCCTCTCCCTTCCTCTCTCTTTCTAAAACCAATGAAAAACATTTTTTAAAAATTGAAAGTCATATAGTATTTGTCTTTCTTGTCTAACTGACTTTTTTCACTTAGCATAATACCCTCTTAAGTCCATCCATGCTGTTGCAAATGGTAAGATTTCATTCTTTTTTATGGCCAAGTAATATTCCATTGTATATATGTACCACAGTTTTTTTTAATCCACTTGTCTCTTGATGGGCATTTGGGCTGCTGCCATATCTTGGCTATTGTAAAGAGTGCTGCAGTGAACATGGGTGTGCATCTATTCTTTTGAATTAATGTTTTGGGTTTCTTCAGATATATACCCAGAAGTGGAATTGCTGGGTCATAAGGCAGTTCCTTTTCAAAATTTTATATGTGTATTCTAAAGAACAATATAAACAAACAAACAAAACAGACTCATAGAGAACAGATTGATGATTGCCAGAGTGGGGAGGAGTGTTGGGGAACTGGGTACAAAAGATGAAGGGTTAAGACGTACAAATTGGTAGTTACAAAATAGTCACTGGGATGTAAAGTACAGCACAGGGAATATAGTCAATAATATTGCAATAACTATGTATGGTGCCAGGTGGGTACTGGAAATATCTGGGGGAACACTTTGTTTTGCATGTGATTATCTAACCATGATGCTGTACACCTGAAACTAATACAAAGTAATATTAAATGTAAACTGTAATTGAAAGGTAAAAAAGAAATTAGAAGGAGAAAAATAGCATACATAACGGTCTTCTAACATAGATAAAAATAGAACTTGCATATTTGTGGCGTGTCTCTGGATTAGGCATTAAATAAAATTTGACTGTTAAATAATATTTATGAGCAGCAAAAGAAGATGGCTTCTAGTGTCCCTAGTCATCCTTCTTCATGATAGAAATTCATTGTGTATTAGAATAGTGAGTTATCAATATCATTCTTACATTTTGCTAGTTTCTGCTTTGATTTTTTAATATTTGTTTGTAACCTGAACACAGATATATACTGGATTTATTTTAAAGCCTAGCACATTTCTTTTATTAAATCTTTCTTTTGAATTTATTCTAGGTTACCGTTTAATAAAATACTTTGATAATGAACCCTATAAAATTTCAAAGAAGAGAACATTTTTATTAAATGAAAAATGACTTGAGCCCTGGCCGGTTTGGCTCAGCGGTTAGAGCGTCAGACTGCAGTCCAGAGAGACCCAGGTTCGGTTCCTGCTAAGGGCATGTACTTCGGTTGCAGTTTGTCCCCGGCCCTGGTTGGTCGTGCGGGTGGCAGCCACTCGATGTGTCCCTTTCACGTCGATGTTTCTCTCTCTCTCTCTCTCCCTCCCACTCTATCTGCACAAAAAATGAAAAAATGTCCTCGGATGAGGATAAAAAAAAAAAAAAGTAAAAAAAAAAATGACTTGAATAAATGTCAAACAGCAATAGATGTATTTCAAATAAATTCTTAGCAAGTATTAGAAGAGTATTAATTTCCAACTACATTTTTATTATTGAATGACTTCTATGAGTAGAAAAATAGAATTTTTGATAGAATATGAAATACTGACTAATTTTAGTATGTATTTGAATTATTTAATATTGATAAATGTTAGGTTTACTACAGTCTTCTTAAAAGGGTATTTGCTAGTCACAGTAATTTTAATTTTATATTTGTTTTATTTTCCAGTATATACTTTAATTTATGGTCAATTTAAAGTTTGAAAGTCTTTATTATAAACTCTAGGCTTACAAGATCATTTATTTTATGCCCTTGTTGGTAAAAGATCTATTTAATTACTAGGTAAGACTCTTTCAAATTAAAATTTAAAGTATGTGAAAGTAATTTGCCATAATAAAATAATTCCATTAAGATTTTTCATTAAATTTACCAACCTATTAATAATCTGCATGGCAGTCATCTAAGTGAACACCAGGTTCACAGAGTAGCTTAGATAAAATAGCCTAAATATTTTAAATGCTATGAATTAGATTTTTAATTTTGTGTTTTTAAAAAATATGTTTTCTTTTTTTTTTTTTTTATCCTCACCTGAGGACATTTTTCCATTTTTTGTCCAGATAGAGTGGGAGGGAGGGAGAGGAAGAGAGAGAGAGAGAGAGAGAAACATCGACGTGAAAGGGACACATCAAGTGGCTGCCACCCGCACGACCAACCAGGGCTGGGGACAAACTGCAACCAAAGTACATGCCCTTAGCGGGAACCGAACCCAGGTCTCTGTGGACCGCAGGCCCACGCTCTAACCGCTGAGCCAAACTGGCCAGGGCAAAAAATATGTTTTCAATTGCTGTTTTAGAGAGAGAGGAAGGCAGAGAGAGATAGAAACATCAGTGTGAGAGAGATACATTGATCAGCTGCCTCCTGCACACCCCCTACTGGGGATCGAGCCGGCAACCCGGGCATGTGCCCCGACCGGGAATCGAACTGGGACCTCTCAGTCCATGGGATGATGCTCAGTCCACTGAGCCACACTGGCCGGGCTGAATTAGATTTTTACTAACCTAAATTTGAAATTATAAGCCTAAATTACATGTGTTATTTTAAAAGTAAAATAAAATTTTTATTGATGTGCTAACCTTAAGACTGCTTAGGAAAACCTTAGAAAACAGCCTAAGAAATTGCTGTTGAATCCTGTCTGAACATATTTTGTCCAAGTTAAGAGAAGGAAAGATATTTGTTCCTATAATTATTTTACTTTTCTCTAAGTTCCCTTTCATCATATGCTGAATCTCTAACAGGTTAGATCATTAAACAAACTTAAAGTCTAAGGTAGATGATTAGGAAAAGACTTGATTGGGCAGATTTGGGATGGGTTTTGGAAAGCTTTTTATTTTTTTAGATCAATTTCCCTGAGCTTTTGTTTACTCATTTTATAAAGCATGTAAGAATACATCATTAGTTTTTTTTACTTGAACTTTCCTAATTCTTTTGCATTTTAAAAGAGATCAAGACCATATGGTAAAAGTATTTGTTGGAACGAATTTTAGAATATGTGTACCAATAATTTTGCTTACTTTAATTTCTGTCAAATTGTCATAGTAATTCTTAGTCTTAAGAATTTTATTTTAGCCCTGGCCGGTTTGGCTCAGCGGTTAGAGCGTTGGCCCGCAGACCGGAGAGTCCTGGGTTTGGTTCCCGCTAAGGGCACGTACCTTGGTTTCAGTTAGTCCCCGGCCCAGGTGGGGTCGTGTGGGTGGCAACCACTCGATGTGTCTCTCTCATGTCGATGTTTCTCTCTCCCTCTTCCTCCCTCTCTCCCTCCCGCTCTATCTGAAGATGAATGCAAAGATGTCCTCAGGTGAGGATAAAAAAATTAAAAAAAATAATTTTATTTTAAATTCATTTGCTCATATTTTTTCCTAAATTGTCTTGTTTTTAATCTAAAACATAATTAGCCACAACTATTTTTTTTATTTAAAATTTTTTTTTCTTTATTGATTTTAGAGAGAAGGGAAGGAAGAGGGAGAGAGAGATAGAAACATTGATGAGAAAGAACATCAATTGGCCACCTCCTGCATGCCCCCCACACCAGGGACTGGGCCCACAACCTGGGCATGTGCCCTGACTGGGAATCGAACCGGCAACCTCTTGGTGCATGAGTTGATGCTCAACCACTGAGCCACACCAGCCGGGCTATTTTTTTAATTTTAAAACAACTTTAATGAGCTTTAATTCACATTCTATACAATTCACCCATTTAAAGTGTACAAGTCAATGCTTTTTTAGTGCATACACAGTTGTGTAGCTGTCACCACAATCTATTTTAGAATATTTTCATCACTCCCAAAAGAAACCTGTACCCAGTAGCAGTCACTCCTTATTTTCCCACAACACCCTCTCCTTCCAGTCCTAGACAACCACTAATCTACTTTCTGTCTCTATGTGTCGGGAGCGGTGTCACTGGAACAGCAACCACCACGGTTTGACATAGTCCCGGGTGAGCTCCATGGTTTGACATAGTCCCTGGAGATACGAGGACCACCACGGTTTGACACAGTCCCGGGTGAGCTCCATGGTTTGACATTGTCCCTGGGGAAGTGGATTCACTGCGTGGCAGGAATCACGAAGAACAGTGACTGAAGATATAAAGTAAATGGGAAAATAAAAATGCAGGATGGCAACTGAAGGAGACTAATCTTTGCTTTCTCTATCTGTTAGCTGTCAGAAATTATTATAGAAGTAACATATAGATGACTAATGATGTAGATGGTAGAAAAGATTGCAGGAAGAAAAGCAAGAAAATAATAAAGATTTAGGATAGAAATGTGAAAGCTTAGAAAGATCTTAGATAGAAGGAAAGGTCAGGAGTTTTAAGAGGATGTATAGGTGAAGGGTGAAAATAGTTGCTAATTAACATGTAATATACATAAGAGTTGGGTAAACAACCAAAAGAATATCTGTACTTATTTGCCTAAAAGGTTTGGGGGAAATAATGTAACCTGTGGATCTATATA
Source organism: Tadarida brasiliensis (assembly GCA_030848825.1). Taxonomy (NCBI): domain Eukaryota; kingdom Metazoa; phylum Chordata; class Mammalia; order Chiroptera; family Molossidae; genus Tadarida; species Tadarida brasiliensis. Next base: position 39,412,637 of record CM061272.1, on the reverse strand, counting down.
AATAATAAAAGATTCTGCTATTCGGAGGCAGAAGCAGAAGCAAAAGCATTAAGACTAAGCAGAAGAAGAAAGATCAAGCATTTTCTGTCTCCCATGTTGTGCGCGCCCTCTCTCTCTCTCTCTCTCTCTCTCTCTCTCTCTCTCTCTCGCCGACTCCGTCCACACCTTTGGGAACCCCTGGACCTGCCGAGGCTGGACCCCGGCATCTATGGATTTACCTGTCTTGACATAGCATATTAATGGAATCACACAAATATAAGCCCCAACTGTTTTTTCCACCTTTCTACTAGATAGGTGATTACAACAGCAGGATGCCTAGAGTGTCTCTCTGATAGTAATTTGTGAACCATAAGTATAATAACAGATAGTATAAAGCATTTAAGCATTTTTAAATACTTAAATTTCTAAACTGTTCTTAAAGTATTTCTTAAAGCAGCATAGATATAACTTGAAATCTGAAATAAAATGTTTTTAAGTGGATTTTTCAGGATCTTAAATACTATGGAAGTAAAATCTATTTTCTGTATTTAGAAATCAGTTGTAATACATATATAGTTATGCCCCAAGAGCCTAGTCCATTTTGCATAAGAGTCTTGATTTTTACACTGTTGTTTTTCTTGGGTCTGGCTCAGGATGATAACTTCCTTACAATAGTCCTATTTAAACCTACCTTGCATCAGAACCTCCCTGTTCTCTTTGTAGCCTGTTTAGAGTGAACACACTGCTTTGGTTTTCCTGGACAATTCTAATGTCACATATTCATTCCAATGTCAAATCACATGTTATGAATTTTTAAATTTAAACATTTTGATAACTGTATATCTCGTTGCAAAATTTGGCTCCACCCATCTTGGCCTAGTTAAACTTAATTCAGAGGCAATAAACTTAGTGAGCTTTTTAAGCAAATATTTATTTTCTCAGAATATTCAGTGAATTTATTATAGATAACCTTTCACTTAGGTTTATTATTGTATGTTTTCCAAGCTTTCTGTTTTTCAAAGAATACATAGTCCCTGGATATTAGGTGATTGTATAGACATCCATTTGTGGGTGGTGCGGGCAGTAGTAATATGTGGTAATGTAGGAAAACGTCCTTGTTCTCAGAAGGTGCATGCTGAAGTATTTAGGTATGACGTGCCATGATGTTCTGCATAGAGTTTTCACTGGTTCAAAAAAAATTGTGTGTGTATAGAAAGTAAGCAAGTAAGTACAATAAAATGTTAACAGTTGTTGAACCATAGCAGATGATATATAGGTGTGTTTGTTATACTTTTATTTTAACTTTTCTGTGGATATTTGAAAATTTTCATCATAAAGAATTAGGGAAAATATATATACTCTCTTACTCTAAATTATGCTCCTTTTTGTCAAGGTATGTAGATAACATATATAAATTATATTTCTGCAGTTGCTTTTATTTAGATTTGTTTCTCCCTTTACCTTTTATAAGTCTAATGTTTGTGTTTATATTTTTAAATCTTGTGCACCAAACATCATGTGTACAGTTTAAAGAATAATTCATAGAAGGTATCCACTATCCTTGCTTTTGTGGTAATTATTCCTATTCTTTTCTTTACAGTTTTACCAGTCATGTATATATTCTTAAATACTGTATTGTCTGGCCTTTCTGACTTTGAACTGTATATCGATGGATTATATTTTGTGTATTCTTCTGTGATTTGATTCTTTCTCTCTACAGCCTATTTTTATTGATTTTTTTAGAGAGAAGAAGGGAGAGAGAGAGAGAGAGAAACATTGATCAGTTGCCTCCTGCACATTCCCCACTGGGAGGATCCTGCACGCCCCGCAACCCAGGCACGTGCTCTGACCGGGAATCGAACCGGGACCTCTTAGTCCATGGGACGACGCTCAGTCCACTGAGCAACACCGGCCGGGCTTCTACAGCCTATTTTTGAGGGTCATCTATGTTGATGCATAAAACTGTAGTTCATGCATTCTCACTGCTATGTAGAATTTCACTAAATGATTATTCTACATTTTTATACATCCATTTTCTATTGACTAATATTTGAGTCATTTCTCATTTTTAGCTATTAACAAACAGTGCTGTTATGAACATATTTGTACATTTCCCAGGGAACAAGCACAAGAATTTCTTTGGAGTATTTTCGTAGAAGTGTTTAGAAATTGCTGAATGCTAGGATATTTGCATCTTAAAAATTACTAGATTATGCGCAGTTGTTTTCCAAGGTGTTGTACCAGTTTACACTAAGAGTTCGCATTGTTCAGTACACTCACTAACACTTGCTATTTCCAGATTTCTAATTTCCACCAATCCAGTGACTGTCAAACGATATTTCATTGTAGTTTTAGTTCATATTCCCCTGATCAGTAATGGGATTGAGTGTAGTTTCATGTGTTTCTCATCGTTTTTGGCCATTCTAATTTCCTCTTCTGTCAAGTGCCTGCTCAAGTCTTTTAGTGTTCTATTAGAGTTGTTTGTCTTTTATTATTGACTTGTAGGAAATATGTATATATTCTGGATAGTGTATATATATGTGTGTGTGTGTGTGTGTGTGTGTGTGCGTGTATATATATATATATATATATTTTTTTTTTTTAGTTATATGTGCTGCAGATATCTTCTCCCATTTTGTGGTTTGTCTTTTCACTCTCTGTAGTGTTTTTTAATGACAGAAGTTCTTAATTTTAATATAATTGAATTCATTATTATTTTTTGTTGAGATATACACTTTCTGGGTTATTTTTAAGAGGACATAAATGTATTTTATTTGTTGACTTCTACAGTTTTATAGTTTTACCTTCCACATTAATTAATTAATTAATTTTTTTTAGAGAAGTTTAAGTTACAGAAAAATTGAGCAGTATTTCTTCTCCCTCCCCTTCATCCCCACCCCTATTATAACATCTGGTGTTAGTGTGGTACATTTGTAATTGATAAACCAATAGTGATACATTAACTAAGGTCTATAGTTTGCATTAGGGTTTACTCTTTGTGTTGTATAGTTTTGTGGATTTTGACAAATGCTTAATGTCATCTATCCACCAGTGCAGTTTAATACAGACTAGTTTAACTGCCCTACAACACCCCCTGTATGTAATCCATTTAGGCCTCCTCTCTTCCCTCGAGCCCCTGGCAATCGCTGATCTTTTTATTGTCTCTATAGTTTTCCTTTTCTAAAATATCATGAAACTGGAATCATATACAATATGTATTCTTTTCAGATTTGCTTCTTTCAACTTAGTAATATTCAGTTAAGTTTCCTCCATGTCTTTTCATGGTTTGGTAGCTCATTTTTAAAATTTAAATAAATGTATTATTATTATTATTATTATTATTATTATTTTTAATCCTCACCTGAGGGTATTTTTTCCATTGATTTTTAGATAGAGTGGAAGGGAGGGAGGGAGAGAAACATTGATGTGAGAAAGACACATAGATTGGTTGCATCCTGCACAACCCCAACCAGGGCCAGGATTGAACCTGCAACCCAGGTGCATGCCCTTGACCAGGAATCAAACCCACAACCTTTTGGTCCACGGGCCAGCGCTCTAACTGCTGAGCCAAACTGGTCAGTGCTAGCTCATTTTTTTAAATTGCTGGATAATGTTCCATTGTATGGATGCACCACAGTTTGTTTATCTGTCTACCTATTGAAGGACATCTTGGTTGCTTTCCATTTTAGGTGGTCATGAATAAAGTTGCTATATAGCCCTGGCCAGTTTGGCTCAGCAGTTAGAGCGTTGGCCCGCAGACCAGAGAGTCCTGGGTTCGGTTCCTACTAAGGGCACATACCTCCGTTGCAGTTTGTCCCCGGCCCTGGTTGGGGTCAGTGGGTGGCAACTAGTCGATGTGCCTCTCTCATGTCGATGTTTCTCTCTCTCTCCCTCCCTCTCTCCCTCCCGCCCTATCTGAAGATAAATGCAAAAATGTCCTTGGGTGAGGATAAAAAACAAACAAATAAAACTGCTATAAACATTCATGTGCATGTTTGTGTGTGACATAATCTTCAATCACTATAGTTTTTGAGTCAGATAAGGATCCAATTTCATAACTAGTTGTCCCAGCACCATATTGAGAAATCCAGTTTTTCTCCACTTTGTGAAATTCCATCTCTGTCATAGATCAGAAGTCTATACAGTAGCCCCTTCCTTATTCACGGTTTCACTTTCCACAGTTTTTATTACCTGTGGTCCATCACAGTCCAAAAATATTAAATGGAAAATTCCAGAAATATTTGAGATTTTAAATTCATATTTTTAAATTGCATGCTGTTTTGTTTGAGTAGCTTGATGAAATCTTGAGCCATCCCACTCCATTCTGCCTGAGGCATAAATCACCCCTTTGTCCAGCATATCCATGTTGTATACCATACCCTCCCATTCGTCACTTAGTGGCTGTATTGTCAGGAGGTCAGTAGTGACCTAATTGTATTTCACAACACCTCTGTCATTTACCTCACCTTATCTCATTATATATGTATTGTATCATCACACATCATCACAAGAAGGGTAAGTATAGTAACAGTAAAATATTTTATTTTTTTACAGTATATTGTTATAACTCTTCTATTTTGGTATGTGGTTGTTAGTCTGTTACTGTACTTAATTTATAAACTAAACTTTATCACAGGTATGTATGTGTAGGAATAAAACAGTATATATAGGGTTTGGTGCTATCCACGGTTTTAGGCATTCACTGGGAGTCTTGGAACATATTCCCTACATAAAAGAGGGAACTACTGTATGTGAAAGATTCTGTCTGGAGGTCTGTTCTATTCCATTAGTCTATTTGCACTTCCACACAAATTTCATAATCAGTATGTCACGTTGCACAGAAAGTCTAGTGGAGATTTTGATTGGACTCTATTGAATCTATAGATCAATTTGGGGAGAATTGACATATTTATGGATCTTGAATCTTTTACTTCATGCACATTCTATATCACTTCATTTACGTAGAGGGGTATTTTTTTGCTTATTTTTTAAATAAAAAGTTAAATTATTTTCCAAACTAGTTTTACTTTAATTGGGTGAGTTTTTAAATGTTAAAATATTGTTAAGAAAACATAGATAAGCACAACAGATGAAAGGGTGACTTTGTATTGTTTCTGAAAAGAATTTATCTGTAAGGCCTTTATCCTGGTCATGTAATTGACACTTGAACAGCCCAGACCTCTTCCTACACAGTCAAAAATCATTTATAACTATAGTCTACAGCAAAGAGCCATGTGTAACTATAGTCCGCCCTCTCTATTTGTGGATTTTCAATTACGGAGTTGACTCTTGAACAATGAGGGTTTGAACTGTGCTGGTCAATTGAACTGTGGTTAATTTTTTTAAAAATTGCACATAAGTGGACCCTCAGAGTTAAAAATACAGGGGTATGGAATTAGTATATATATTTTACAAGCAGTGAAAAGCTTCCATAAAGAATATGGAACTACTTGGCCATGTTTTGTCATTGTTTTGTTGGCAGGTGGTGGTGATGATGAACTTTCATCATTATTCATTCATTCAAAAATGTCACAATAACTTGTAGATCTTGACATGTTGATTTTAAATTTTATATGGAACTACAAGGAATCAAAATGACTAATATGTGTTCAGCACTGTTCTAAATACTATTTATATATCAATAAATACACCAGATAAAGATCTCTTTCCTCACAAAGATTACATTCTAATGGAGGAAACAGTCAATAACCATAATGAATTAGTAAATTATACAGTATGGTAGAAGACAAATTAGTCAGATAAAGATATGAGGCCAACGTTTGTGTGTGTGTGTGTGTGTGTGTGTGTGTGTGTGTGTGTGCAATTTTGAGTAGAATGGGTAGGGAAGGCTTCATTGAGAAAGTGACATTTGAGTAAAGACTTGAAGGAGATAAAGGACAGAGCAGGGAGTGAGTCATGGGGATATTTGGAAGAAGAGCATTCCAAGTAGAGTGATCAGCCACTGCAGAGACTGAAATGAAAGCTTCCTTTGGTGTGTTGGGGGAATGGCAACGTGACACACTTATTTGGGGAAGCTGAATGAATGAAGGCCAGACTATAAGAAGATAAAATCAGAGAACAGGGTGGGGAAGTGGGAGTGGTGAGCCAGTGGCAGGTTCTTGAAGGAGTTGTAAGGATTTGGGCATTTATTCCCTAGAGAAATAGGGAGTCATCAGAGAAATAATTTGATTGATAACTGACTTACTTTAAAGAGTTTGCTCTAGCCACATTTGAGAATCAATCTAGTGGGAAAAGAGTAGAAACAGGGAGACTAGTTAGAAGGCTATTACGATCATTCATGCAAATAGCACTGGAGGTAGTAAGAATCGGTCAGATTCTACATGCAAAATACAGTCACCCTGTCCCAACACCCCCAAAGTCTCAACCCATTACAGCATCAACTTAAAGTTCAGAATCTTATCAATATTATCAGCTCATAAATCTCAAATTTCATCATCCAAACCTGGTATCTCTATTGTGGAACTATTAAGTGGAAACACAAGTTGTCTGCCACCAAAATACAATAGTGGGACAGGCATAGTATAACTGTTAGAGATATTACAAAGGAGAAAATGAAAGGAAGAAAGGAGTCACTGGTACCAAGCAATCTTGAAATCCAGTAGTGAAAATTCCATTAGGTTTCTGTGGCTTGAGGCTCTGCCATCTGGGTTCAGTGCTCCACCCTTTGAGTCACACTGCCTTTTCTTGAAGCAGAAATTTGTAGCTGAGTAATAGAATTTTGGGAGTCGGCAGCCTTCCTTTATTTTATCCTGTCCTTGCCCCTTTCAATCCAAGCAGGCAGTGTTTCTGTTGCTATAAGATTCTCAAAAACCTTGTGGGTCTCCTATGTATGTCACAGGGATCTACACTATTAGACAAGAAGGTTCTCCACAGATCTTTCCTGGATAATCCTTTCTCTCTCTTCCTTGCCTATATGTTGAGATGGTTGAGGCGATCCATGAGTTACACACTAATCACTTCAGCAATAGCAAAAGGTTGTCCAGGTACACCCTTGACTTTCTTGCTACAATATGCTTTCCTAACAGAGCATCTCCTAATTTTAACATTTTTTTTTTTTTTAATCCTCACCCAAGGATGTTTTCATTGATTTTTTTTTTTTAAGGGAGGAGGGAGGGGTTGGGGGAGAGAGAGAGAGAGAATCATTGATGTGAGAAACATCCATCAGTTGTCTCCCATATGCACCCGACTGGGTATCCAACCCACAACCTGGGTATGTGCCCTGACCCTGATTGTGAATCAAGCCCACGACTTTTCGGTGTATGGGACAATGCTCCAACCAACTGAGTCTCAGCAGCCACAGCTTGAACATCTTTTGCAATCTGCATAGGCTGAAAATTTCCCAAATCATCAAGTACTGGTTTCTTTTGCTTAGATTTTTGTTCAGTTCTTTCCCTCAATCTCTTTCCTCTTACAATTTATTATAAACTGCAAAAGAATCCAGAATATACCCTCAGTAATTTGCTTGGAAATTTCCTCTGCTAAATATCCAAGTTCATCACTTACCAGTTCTGCTTTCCACATAACTGCAGGACACAATTCAGCTAAACTTTCTGCCACCATATAACAAGAATCATCTTTCCTCCAGTTTCCAATAAAATGTTCTTCATCTCTTTCTGAACCCTCCAGCAACATCTTTCTGAGCCTTCACCAACCAAATTATTTTAGTACTATTAGTTTCCTATGGGTGCTGTAAAAAGTATCACAAACTTAGTGGTTTAAAACAATAGAATTTTATTATTTTAGGTTTCTGGAAGTCAGAAATTTGAACTAAAACTTTCAGGGCTAAATCAAGATTTCTCCAGGGTCTCAAGTCCTCCAGAGACTCTAGGGGAGAATCTATTTTCTTATCTTTTTAAGTATTTAATATGTAGATAGAGCTATAGTCCTTGCATTTCCTATTTCATCCAGTGCCTTCTTCCATCTACAAAGCCAGAAGTGTAGCATGTTCTTCCTCTGACTCTGCTTCCAAGGCCACCTTCTGTGTGAAATCTCCCCCTCCCTCCAACTGGTCAAAACACTTGTGATTGCATGCAGGGTTCACCCACATAATTCAGAATAATATCCCCATCTTTAGGTTCCTAAGTTAAGATTTTTTTTTTTTATCCTCACCCGAGGACATTTTTTCATTTTTTGTTCAGACAGAGTGGGAGGGGAGAGAGAGGAAGAGAGAGAGAGAGAAACATCGATGTGAAAGTGACACATCGAGCGGCTGCCACCCGCACGACCAACCAGGGATGGGGACAAACTGCAACCCACGTACATGCCCTTAGCGGGAACAGAACCCGGGTCTCTCTGGACCGCAGGCCGACACTCGAACCGCTGAGCCAAACCGGCCAGGGCTAAGATTCTTAACTTAATCACATATTCTGAGTCTTTGCCATACAAGGTAACATTCACAATTTCCAGGGATTAGGACATGGTATTCTGAAGGACCATTATTCAGCCCACCACAGGGTCTAAAGGACTAATCCCCAGAGCACATCAACATTAATATATTGAGGAAAGGAGGACAACCCAGCAAAAGAGACTGAGAGGGAACAACTAAGGCGGTAGGAAGGTAGGAAGGTAGCCAGGAAAGTGTGGCATCCTGGAAGCCAGGTGAGGAAAATGTTCTAAAAGGAAGGAGTGATCAACTGGCTCAGATTCTGCTAAATCCGGGAAAGATGAGAGGACTGATCATTTACTATTGAATAGCAACAAAAAGATCATTGGTGATCTTGAAATGTAGTTTAGATTCATACTTTTTTTTTTTTAATCCTCACCTGAGGACATTTTTGCATTTATCTTCGGATAGAGTGGGAGGGAGAGAGGGGGAAAGAGAGAGAAAGAAACATCAATGCGAGAGAGACACATCGACTGGTTGCCACCCACACGACCCCAACCAGGGCCAGGGACAAACTGCAACCGAGGTACGCGCCCTTAGCGGGAACCGAACCTGGGACTCCCTGGTCCTCAGGCCAATGCTCACTGCTGAGCCAAACCGACCAGGGCTAGATTCTTACATTTTTAAAGTACAAAAGATCCTTCCTCTGGTGGTCCAAATAATGGTAAAGAAAAATTATTACAGTAACATGAGATAATGATTTGTTTTATAAACAAACTCTTGCAGGGCAGGGCCATGTCATGCTTTGTGTAGTGCCTACCACAGTGGGAGTTGTCACCTCTCATAGTGTGTTTAACAGCTTTGTTGAGATGTAATTCATAATTCACTCATTTGAAGTGTATAATTTAATGACATATAGTATATTCACAGAGTTGGGCATTCATTACCACAATTTTAGGACACTTTCATTACCCCCAAAAGAAACCAGCACCCCTAGCCATGTACTTGCCTCCCCCCCCACCCCCCATTTCCACCCCTAGGGAATCACTAATTTTACTTTCAATCTTCTAAATCTACAGATTTTCCTATTCTGCACATTTCATCTAAATGGAAGTATGTGATATGAGGTTTTTTGTGTCTGGTTTCTTTTATTTAGCATGTTTTCAAGGTCCATTCATGTTATAACATATATCAGAACTTCATTCTTGTTTATAGCTGAATAATATTCCATTGTACAGCTATACCACATTTTGTTTATTTGTCAATTGATGGGCATTTAGATTGCTTCCACCTTTTAGTTAATAATATTGCTTCTATGAAGAATTTTGTGTAGGTATTTGGGTGGGCATAAGTTTTCATTTCTCTTGCATATATAGGAACAGAATTGCTGAATCATGATAGTGCTAGGTTTAAGCTTTTGAGGAATGGTCAGACTGCTTTCCAAAGTGTCTGTACCATTTTACATTCCTACCAGCAGTGTATGACGATTCCAATTTATCCACATCCTCAACACTTGCTAATATTTATACAGAGTGGAGCAAATGTAGGTTTTGTATAAAAATTAACTCAAAATGGATCAAAGACCTAAATGTAATAGTCCAAAATATAAGACTCTCAGAAGTAAACATGTAAATGTGCATGATCTTGGAATAGGCAATAGTTTCTTAGATGTGACACCAAACGCACAAGCAAAAAAACAAAAACAAAAATAAAGTAAAAACAGTGGATTTTATCAAAATTAAAAGCTTTTGTACTTCAAAGTACCCTATAACAACAGTGAAAAGACAACCACAGAATTGGAGAAAATACCTGCAAATCATATATCTGATACGCAACTTCATGTAGACTATATAAAGAACTCTTACAACTCAATAATAAAATTACCAAGAACCCAATTAAAAATTTGGCAAATGATCTGAATAGGTATTTCTCCAAAGAATATATGCAAATGAGAAATAAGCAAGTGTAAAGATACATCATTAGTCATTAGAGAAATACAAATAAAAACCATAATGAGATACTACTTGCCAGTCACTAAGATGGCCAAAATAAAAAATGTAGGGTGGGGAAAAGTAGGTTTACAGTTTGTATGGAAAATAATACAATAAATAATAAATAATAATACAAGAAAAAATTGTGTACTCACAACTCTAAACTTACTTTTGCCACACCCTGTATATGCCTCGCCTCCTGCCGGTACGTACCACACTTATCTTGATTACTGTAACTCTGTAGTAAGTCTTGAAATCAGGAAGTGTGGTTTGTCCTGCAGCTTTGTTGATCTTTTCCAGGATTCTTTTGGCTATTTTTTAAAAGATATTTTTAATTGATTTTTAGAGAGAGATTGATGTGAGAGCAAAATATCGATTGGCTGCCTCCTACATACACCCCCTAACAGGGACCAAGCCTACAACCCTGGCACATGCCCTGAATGGGAATTGAACCTGCAACCTTTTGGTGCTCGGGATGACACCCAGCCGAGTCACACCAGTCAGGGCTGTTTGGGCTATTTTTTTAAATTTTATTTTTTATTTTTGTAAAAAATATAACATAAACTTTACCATCTTAACCATTGTTAAGTGTACAGACCAGTAGTGTTAAGCACATTCAGTTGTGCTTAACATCTTTTCTTCTTGCAAAACTGAAACTCTATACCCATTAAACAACTTTTATTCCCCATTCTTCCCAGCCCCTGGTTACCACTCTTCTACTTTCTGTTTCTATGAATGTGACTACTTTAGATACTTTATATAAGTGCAGATACTTTGGAAAACAGTTTGACAGTTCCTCAGTCATACAGTATTTGTCTTTTTCTGACTGGCTTATTTCACTTAGCATAATGTCCTCAAGGTTTATCCACGTTGTAGCTTGTGACAGGGTTTCATTCCTTTCTAAAGCTGAATAGTATTCCATTGTATGTTTTAGCTATTTTGAAATGCTGGAATTTCCATATGAATTTTAGGATTATCTTGTCATTTTCTGCAAAGAAGTCAGCTGAGATTTGGTAAGGATTGAATCTCTAGATTCTGTAGATCAATTTGGGGAGTATTTACGTATTACATGTTAACAATATTTACATGTTAACAATATTAAGTCTTCCAGCCCATGAACATGGGATGTCTTTCCATTTATTTGGGTCTTCTTTAATTTCTTTCAGCGATGTTTTATAGTTTTCACAGTGTAAGTTTTACGCAACTTTTGTTAAATTTATTCCTAAATATTTTATTCTTTTCGATGCTATTGTAAATGGAATTGTTTTTCTTAATTTCATTTTTGGTTTGCTCATTGCTACAATATAGAAAAACAATTGATTTTTGTATATTGCTCTTGTATTCTGCAACCTTTGGAACTCATTCATTAGTTCTTTAGTAGTTTTTTTGATGGATTCCTTAGGATTTTCTACATACAAGATCATGTCATCCACAAATTGAGACCGTTTTACAATATTGCGTTTAAATATGTTAATTCAATGAACATGTATTGGGGACTTGGCTCTGTGTTAGGAACTGAGCTCCATGTTGGGAGCATAGAGAGAAAAGGCATGAATTCTCCTTTCAGGAAGTTTTGCAGTCTAGTTAGGGGACCGATCTTTAAACCAGTAAGCACAATTCAGCATCATAAATACTGTGATTGAGAGAGATACAAGGTGCTACGGTAGCACTGAGGAGAAGGGCTACTACCTTGGGCGAAGTTAGGAAAACGCCATACATGAGTTTATACAGAGTTCTGGCTACTTTGTAAATGAGTAGCCACAGTTGTGATAACTTGTCATTTCAAGGCCACAGTGGTCTTGGATATTTAAAAATTATTGTGTTGTACTTTAGCTTTAAGATTTTTAGGTCTATCAAAATTTAAGCAGATTTGCATTAATATTGAGACAACACGTGGAGTTTTCAAAGTATATACAGATGTTTGATTTTGTAGTAAATCTGTTGCTATAAAAGCATATGATCACATTTGGAAAATTGCTATTGCATGTCTTGGCAGTTTGTTGAGAACTGAAAACTTTTTAAACTAACTGGTGTTTTGATAGATTAAGTTCAAGGCCACCTTTTGTTTAAATGATGTTTTGTTTTCTGTAATTAGACCATGCTAGGTGAATTAAGTATGTAATTAAAAACAGAAGGTTTGGCTAATTCAGAGTGAATGAGTACAAAATACAAGGTCATTATCCATCTCCAGTGAGACTCCAGATGAACAGTGCACATGGAACTGTTTATAAAATATTTTGCATGGTCAGAACTCCTCTAGGTTGCTGTCCATGGCTTTTAAATTAAAGTATCCACAGGCTAAAAAAAATGTACCTGTGCTCATCTAAATGGAAAACCAAAAAAGATTAGAGTCTAATCTTCTATCTCAAGTAAAAAGGTGAACTATACTCCTCCTGCTTCAAAAGCGAACATTTAATATGTTGCTTGGCATACTGAGTTCATGATTAAAACTCTGATAACTTTAGAGAGTTCTAAGTCTCAGTTGTTTTCATTTTCGTACACCCTAGAGATGTGCAAGTAAAACATCTCTAATTTAATCTATTTCCTCCGTGCTTCGTCACAGTGGGTGCCATGGGATGGGAAGTCTGGGAAGAGTTTTAGTTAAAATAGTTTTTTCTTTTTTATAGTTCAGGAATGTGGTGCTTTTAGAAAACAGGTGTTTCATTTAGTAGTTTGATTTATGGAGCAAACTAGAATTGGTTACTGAAAGCACTGAGCTTAAACCTCTCTTGAAAATCCTTTCACAGCTTGGCTCCTGGTGCCGCTCCAGCCTTCTTCTCCAGCATCACCACCTCCGTCATGACTGTCGTGTTCATCACTGTATCCTAGCAGCAGAGTGGTTTCAGACTAATAATAGTTGCTCAATCAATATTTGCTCAGTGAAATATTTGCTGGGTAAATGCTACAGATCTATAATTTAAATTAGATTTAAATCAAAAGCAGTACATGTATTAAAAATCTAATCTCTGCTAGACACTATATTAGGTAATGGTAAAGTAAAAATAAGTGGTCTCATAATCTCAAATAGTCTTTAATCTCAAGTAGTTTGAAGTTAATTTAAATTTTTTTTCTTTCTGAGCATATGTTACATTTTTTAAGTTATAGGAATAGTTCAATAGTATCCTACAGATCTGGGCTACAAGACCTATTTTTAATTTCCTAATCTAAGCCAGTTTAGTTAAGATGCCCATGCAAACAATTATGATTCAGTAAAGTTATTATGTAATAGGAAAATCTTCAAAACTGCCAATTGAGAATGTACAAAGAACACCAACATCTACACAACAAAGGGGATGCTATCTAAAAAGTTAGCATTTAAACAGAGAGCTAAAAATGGGTTAAGAACGTTCCACGTACACAAGTGAGAAAGTGGTGTAATAGCATGGACAGCAGAATTGAGCACAGGATAGCATGTTCAGTGTTGCTGGAGCATAAAGTTGAGGTGGGTAGTGGTGGGAATAAGGAAGGAGAGTGGGCAGGTGCATTTATGCCACAAAAAGAAGTTGAGAGTTTAGCTTGATAACAGAGCCACTGAAAATTTACAATAGAATGATCTCCTGCAGAAATTAGATTGCAAGGGATTGATAACAGAGGTAGAAAAATCATTAAGGAAACTATTGCAGTATGACATAGTCCAAATGAGAAATGAATGAAGGCACTGGAATGGATGGAAAGGGATAGTTTTGAGACAATCTCTAAGTCCTTCGTGATTAGATCTGGGAGGAAAGGGAAGAATCTCAGATGATTCTCAGAATATTTTACTTGAACAACAAGGTGAGTGATGGTTCCATTCGCTAAGTTAAGGAATAGTGACTTTTTACAGGGAACGTGATGACTGAGCACTGGACGTATACCATTCAGAAAGACTTGGTTTTTAGACATATCCAGAATGGGAGCTCCACAGAAAAAGCTATCAGAACTACAGATTTGGAATTGTGGGTCATTTCTGAACTGGCGTAATTCAAGTCATGTATATAGAGGGAGAGTAATAATAGAGTAAGATGTAATAGCGTCAGGAAAATCTTCAGAAGAGGGAATGTGATGTCTTGGATACTGAGGACGGAAAGCTTTTCAAAAAAGAGGAGGTGAATGTATAAAAAGCTTCCGCAAGATTAAATCATGAGAGCTAGAAACTGGAGTTTGGGTTTAGTATTGACTTAGAAGGTCAATATTGCTTTTAAGTGAAGCAGCCTTAGTGAGATGGTGAGACGCTAAAGCTGGATTGCTTCAGGGTGAGGAGTCAGTCAAGGGAAAGAAGTAGACTTCCTGTAGGGGTGGTTTGTGAAAAAAATATTAATAGATATAAGATGATAAAGGGGAATATAAAGTAAGGTTTATTTTTAGATAGAAAAACCTGAGGATTTTTACATGCTGAAAAGAAAGCACTAATGACAGGAGTCTGAAGATTGAGTAAAGATAATCAATGAAATGAAGTCCCTAAGGAAAGAGGGTGGATGAGGCCCAGAGCATTGATAGAAAAACCAAGTCTAGATAGGAAGAAGTATTATTCTAGGTCAGAGCAATTAAAGGATAAGGGTGGGTGCTGGCTTGGGGACTGGGAAAGAGGTAGCAGTTGGAGATGTCAGCTAATAAGTACTCCCCTTTCCATTTATTAATCCTCCTGCCAAATATCTAGCAATTTCAAACCTAAGACCTATCACTGTAGGTCTCCCTGATTTCCCTACCCACAAAATCCATTCCATTCCCACCAAAAAAACAAAACACTATTTTTAGGATCCCTTTCTTTAACCACCACACTGAATGTTTTTCTCAAAACTATTTCCTCTGTAGATTATTATTATTTTCCATCTATTTGCACTTGGTTTTTCGGCCTTTCTCCAACTTCACACCTCTTTTAGATTAACCTAGTTCACTGTGTTCTTTCTCCCATTCCAACTTAACTGAACTCAATATGGTTCTGACAGACTCATGACAGCTAGAAAGACATAATTTACTTAAAACTCTATAAATCCTGCCTTTATAAAAAGATCCCTGTGGAATGAATCAGAAATTGCAGTTTAATTTATTTTTGATAAAGGAAGATATTTTATTTTGCTTGTTGCTTTTATTTTTACTTTTCTTTCATATTCTGCTTTGCCACTCCAACACTCTCCTAATTTTCTGTATTAGACAATTTAGAATTATTCCTTTGCACTATTTAACAATCATTAGTATGTTTCATCAAGCCTTTTGGAAAAGAAAGTTTATGAAAATTTAGTAATAACAAATAAATAATGTGATTTCACTAAAGTCATGACTTAGTCTTTTAGAATATAATCTTTTTGTTTTAGCCAGTAATTTACTTTCCCCCCTTTTTATTAGCAGTTCTGTTTTAGAAATTTTTATTTCAGGGATGCATTTGAATGCTACCTTTTATGTTTTGTTAAAGCTTTATTAAGTGGAGTCAGTTGAGCCTTAATTTTGCTTGTATATTAAAAATAGCTTTTATCTAAAAGATGAGTAATAGCCAAGTATAAGTAATATCTATAATAGGATTTTTGTCGTTTTTTTTAATTACTTTATTATCTATGCAGAAAAGAAAGCTTTCTGTGCCATTTTTAGCATTTCTACATTATTATCCTTGTGGTTTTCAAGGTGCTATTTTGATCTATGAACCCATATCCTTTGGTATAGTAACTTTACTTCTAGTTTTTGAACTTCCTAAATGAGTTTCCCAAAATTGTTCCTATACTTGCTAAAGAATTAAAAATGAAATGAAAATGTTTTTATACTTATTGCTATTTTTAAGTCTTTAATAAATGAGAAGGCAGATAATTGGTTTTCATTTTCTAATAAGTATGCTAAATGGTTCTGAGAGCATTTATATAATTTTTGCAATAACATTTTAAATATACTACCACCAGTGTAACCCCAATGAATAAATAGATAAATAAAAATTAAAAGGAAAAATAAATAACACCTCCAAATTACAAAAAATGGGTTTGCTATTGTTTTGTATTGGTAAAAACAAACAAAAAAGAAAACACACACACGCGCACGTGCATACACACCCTTATGTTTGCTTTATGTAAACAAGGGGAAAGGTGTGGAAGGATACCACTGGGCAGTTATCAGTGGTTACTTCAAGGAGGTAGAGATGGGAGATGAACTTTTTCTTTATATATCTTGCTAATTTTTTCACTTTTGTGTATGAAAAAATATATACAGAAAACAAAGGGGAAAAATGAAACCCTGATCCCTTCTCTGAATTGCTGTATAGATCAGTAATTTCCAAACCTGCATCTGTGTGGATCATCTAGGAACTTTTGTTAGAAATCAGATCCCTGGCTCTGAAACAGAACCTCCAAGAGTGATGAAAACATTAGCCTAGTGGTTCTCAAGCCTGGTAGTTCGTCAGCATCACCTCAGAAGCTTTTAAAACATCTAGATTCCCTCCCCATGAACAGAGAATTTGTAGTTTGTAAATGGTTTATGGCACTTGTTCCCATGTGATTCCAGTGATCCACCAGGTTTGAGAACCACCTGTTTAATGATTTATTTTCTCTGTGCGGGACACTGTGCTGGGTGTCACAGTTATTTTAAAGATTATTAAAACACAGTATTTGCCTTCAAGGAATTTATAGTATAGTGTGAAAAGGGGTGGAAAAAAACTGATATATAGCAGCTGTTACACAGGGCAAAAGAGAAAAATGCCCAAAGACGTAAAGTTAGGAAATAAAAGGTAAGAGTGTCAGCTATTATCTCTATTAACTAGGATTTAATATTGTTTTGAAAGTTATCGCAGTAAGACAAAAAAAAAAAAAATGAAGTCAAGTATAAATGTTGCAAAGGAAGTGAGAAATACCATCATTATTTGAAATTGAAAATATTATTGCCTGACTAGAAAACCCAAGATAATCAACTAACATTTATGAACATTATTAAAAGCATACCAGTCACATGGTCAGTTACAAAATAAATTTAAAAATTAATATTTCCTCTACATCAGCATGAACAGAGAAATATATTTTTAAAGCTCCTATTTATAATAATACAAATATAGAAAAAAATCTACAACCATACTTTATTACAGTTTGCCTAATGAAGTAAATTACAGAACTTAACATGAGCTATACAACTAGCTATACGAAGTAAACTATAGAACCCAACTAAAGAACATAAAAACAATTTAATAAATGGAGAACAGTGCAGATTTGTAGATGGAAAGAATTAATGTTTTGTCCTGGCTGGTTTGGCTCAGCGGTTAGAGTGTCGGCCCGCCGACTGAAGGGTCTCGGTTTCTGTTCTGGTCAAGGGAACATAACTGGGTTGCAGGTTCAATCCCTGGGTTTTGCAGGAGGCAGCCAGTTGATGTGTCTCTCACATTGATGTCTCTCTCTCTCTCTCTCTCTGTCTCTCCCTCCCTCCCCCTCTTCCCCCCCTTCCCCTTTCTCTCTTAAAAAAAAAAAAAAAATCAATGGCAAAGTATCCTCAGGTGAGGATTAACCAAAAGAAAAAAAAGAATGTTTTAATGTTATATGTTGCCCTCCCCCCAGTTGCTCTCTATCATTTAATAAAATTCCAAAAAATATTTTATGTTTTTTTTATTTTTGCTAAACCTTACAATGTATATCTGAAATTTTCTTGGAGGAATAAACCAAACATACTTCTTTTTTTTTGGGGGGGGGGATGTAGTGTGAATTACTTGTATGAGCGGATATTAAAACATTTCCAAAGCCACGATAATCAAACAGTATTATTAATTTTTAAAAATCAAAGTAAAATAAAAATGGAATTTTTAATTATTAGGAAAAGAGATATTTAATATCTGTTATTAAATGTGTTGAATCTGGTATAGGTACAGTTACCTAAATGTGTGTGGGGAAATTAACTGAAAGTAAAAAAGTAATAGAAAAGGTTTAGATGGACATATGTCTACAATCAATGTGGGGGAAGGCTTTTTAAATGTATGATAGTAAAGGCAGGAACTACTTTTTAAAAGGGCTTGATTTGACTACATAAAGATTTGAAGTTTTTGGACACCAACAAAATCAACAAATTGAAAGGCAAATAAATTGGGAATAAGTATTTATAATATGGTATCCACAACCTTAATATAAAGAGCTCTTCCTAATTAATGATAAAAAGATTAACTCCTAATATTAAGCTGAGAAGGAGGAAAGCACGTGTAAATTTAAATTTTCAGAAGAGCAATTTGGGCGTATGTATCAAAAACTTCAGAATGGCCCTGGCTGGTTTGGCTCAGCGGTTAGAGCGTCAGCCTGCGGTCTAGAGAGACCCCGGTTCGGTTCCTGCTAAGGGCGCGTACCTCGGTTGCAGTTTGTCCCCGGCCCCTGGTGGGTTGTGTGGGAGGCAGCCACTTGATGTGTCCCTTTCACGTCGATGTTTCTCTCTCTCTCTCTCTCTCTTCCTCTCTCTCCCTCCCACTCTATCTGGACAAAAAGTGGAAAAAAATGTCCTCGGGTGAGGATAAAAAAAACAAAAACAAAAAAAACTTCAGAATGTTTTTAAATCCTTTACCCACTTCTAGGAATGTGATCTAAGAAAGTAGATATGTGCAAAAGATAATTTTAAGGCTATTTTTCACAGCATTGTTTAAATAAAATTGAAAACAATTTATATGTCTAGAGACCTACTCCTTGAAACTCACCACTCACCATTCCTAGGGTGCTGTTCTCATTTTCATGATTGAAGGTGGAGGCATCTCCATTCCAGGCAGCATGATGGAGAAAAGCATGGTGGAGAAAAGCATGCCCCAGCCATCTTTTGAGGAAGATGCCCAGGAGTTGCCATATGGTACTGCCCAGTACTTAGTGTCATGGCTACACCTAGCTGCAAGAGAGATTGTAAATGTTGTCTTTATTCTGATAGGCTATGTTCCTAGCTAAAAATGTTAATTCTATGGAAGAAAGATAGAACAGATACTGGCAGACAGTTATCACCAATCCACCACACTACCTCCTCCTCCTCTGCTTTTCCATCCTCCCTTTCTTAGTTTAGCCCTTATTTGGAGGGCACTGACTCATTGTGTCTCTCCTTCTACAAACTGTGTATCCATGATCTGTAGAACATCTAGGTGAGTTTTGACTCTTTTCTCATACCTGGGAGCTGCATATCTACCTTTAGTGTCACTCACTAAATTGCCTGTCAGTACGTTATTCTTTGAGACATGATGCGTTTTTCCTACCCAAATATGGGAAATTAGTTGCAGTGCCTAGCAGATGAGGTTATTGCTACTAAACATTACCAGCTGGTTTGTAACATTTGGAAGTAGGAAAAGAATCAACTCTAATTCTTCTGTTCTTCCTTTCCACTCCCTCCCTCCCTACTAGGAAACACTGTCAGCTTTGTACTGCATTGCTTGGGAAAACTTCAGAGCTTAGAGGAGCCATCCTTGTACCATTTTCTGTCTTTTAATGCATGTAAGACATGGTACAAGTTATAAACTGTATCTGAATCCCACTGCCGAGAATCTTTCTAGGTTTTCTTTCTTTTTTTTTAAAGAAGCATGTTTGTGCCTTATAGGCAAATACTTTTCAATATTTTGTCTCCATAGAACTACACATAGGTCATCTGGTGAAACCATGGCAGTTATCTAGCTTGTCTTTAATATTTCACAGCTGTCACTCGTTGATTGGTCTGTGTCAGAGGAGGAGAGAAATGGGAGGTGGGGGGACACTCATCTTTTTCAGTTTTGTAACTTTTCCTTCAAATGATTCAATGCTAGCTTACTTATACATAGAGAAACTCTAGTATTTCAACAGTTACACCAAACATTGTACCAATTCTCCGTCTAATAGTTATTAGCTATTACATCCAGTGGGAGGCATGAAGGACATAAATATCCCATTTTCTAAATGAGCGCACACACTATATGAATTAAGTAACTTTGCTCATGATCACATACCTAGTGAATGTTGAAGCTGGGATTCAAATCCAGGTCTACCTAATTCCCTTGCAGGACATTTGGTCCTGTCAGAACATCCAACTGAGACATTTGGTCCATGCCAAAAGGTCCTTGATATTTAAATTCTGCTCCTCTGCAAGATTCAAATCCTGACGCATCAGTCTCACTCCATTACCAAGGTAGGCTACCAAAGTAAAAAGGGTCATTATTGGCAATACAGCCAGAACACAATTACTGGACCAATGAAACAGGATAGTATTTTTTATGTATTAATCCTGTAAACCAGAAGTATAAGTAAACATTATGGGCTATTTGAGCCCAGGGATGTTTTCTAAGCATGGATGTTTTGACAGGACCAAATATTAAAGAACTTTTGACATGGACCAAATGTCTCAGTGGACATTTTGGTCAGGACCAAATGTCTGCTAATCATCTAATTCCAATGACTGTTCCCCAACTATGGTGATGTACTGAATCCCAAATAATAGAGTGAGTGGAGACATATTCACATATGTGAATAATGGTCATATGGCTACAGGATTATATATGTTCTATATAACTCCAGAGGGGCCACTGGTTAGAAATGAAGGCACATTTTAACTAAATATTAGAAGAGGCATTTTACGGCAAGTAAGACTTTATTCAGAAATGAAATGGGATGTGTTTGAAGTAATGATCGTCCATCACAAAATATTCAGATCGAAGGTTTTGAAGGAGACAGTGAAGTAGTATAAAGTACTGGACTTGCAGGTTGGAGACATCAATTCTAATTTTACCTCTGTTTATATGCTTGAATTAGCTTTTTGAGTCTCTGGGCTTTCCTCTCCCAGTGAATTAAATGAAGGAGTTGGATTAAGTCACCTCAAGGTCTCATTGCCTTTTAGGTGAATGGCTTTTGTGTTGTATGTGCTCAGCATAGTCCCCTCTGTCCACATGCCAGTGCCACATCCTTAACCTTCCCAGCTCAAAGTAATCTTCCCCTCCTTTGTGCTGTGTAGTATTGTATCTGTACCTCTCCTTGAATTTAACACTTCCCACTTTATAGTGAACTTATTTATAAGACTCTTGGTGGCAAGATTGGTATCATAATCACTCTTGTACCTCCTTCTCCCCCCATTGTACCTTACACTGAGTATTCAGTAAACATTTGTTGAATAAGTTCATTAGAAAAAATTACCTGATATATGAAAGAATTGAGGGCAACATCTTTGCACCCATGTTTTTCTCTTTCTCTAGAAAGGTTATTTTGACTCTTAGCATCAGACAAATGCATGCAAACAATCTAAACAAACGTGTATATATTTGTTGCTTGAAGTTAAATTACAACTTGTTTAGACAGGGCATGACACTGATGTAGCCACCTCCACTCAGCTTCACCTTAAAAAAATGTACTGAATGCCACCTGGAACTTGTTACATTCTTTTATTTGCATTTTGCTGCTTTGACATTTATATCACGCTGGGAATCTAAATAGTATCTGGCTTGCTTTCAAATATTGTTTCCTGAAAAGGTATTTGCCTAAAATGCATTCGTATTCCTCCAATCCTTCTTCCTTTCACCTTCCTCTCTTTGCCCTACCTTTTTTTCTACCACTCTCTCTTGATTTTCCTTTCACCCTCTAAAATTCAAATGGCACACAGTGTCCTAGGAGTTGTATAATATAATATATATGGTAACGTGGAGAACTTGGTGATTCAAGGTGAAAATAAAACACCTCAAAATTATAAGTAACCCCATCAGACATCACCTCTCTGAAAACGTCTTTGAATCCCTTCACCATTTTGTTGACACAGCCTTTAATACCTTTACAGAGTCTGTCTTCTTTGTATTCCTGCTTGATCTTACTTCTAATACAGTACATTGTGTCATTGTAACTTTAGTTGTTTGTATATCTGTTTCCCCAACCAGATAGAGGCTACATCTTATTCTTCTTTGTATTGTTATATATTGTTGAATAAAGAAGTGTATGGATATGATTTATCTACTCAACTTCCTGTGTTTCTCTTACAGTTTTTTCACACAGGCAGATGCATTATTCCTTTTTTATAGTTGAAGAACCTGTAGCTTAAAGGAGTTAAACTTGCCCAATGCCAGAAAACAAGTAGGTAGGGGAGCTAGAATTCACATCCCGGGCTTTTTGGACCCCAAGTTCTCTACTTGTTTCATTCTGCCTCCAAATTGTGTCTTTCAGTTTCTACTGCTACAGTCCTTCATGAGGTCTTCATTCCCTCTTTCTTTGAGCTTTTTTGTAGTCCCCTCTTCTGTCTGCCTCGTGTCTTCTTTTCATTCTGACTCATGCATCATTATCTGATCATATCATTTCCTTTGAAAAAATCTTTGATGGTTCCTCACTTCCTGTAGGATAAAAGCTGAACTTTTTGGTATGTAACTCCTCTGCTTCATAATCTGCCCCATCACCTCTCTAGCTTTACTTCCCAGTCTTGCTTTCACTGTGCCCGCTACGCTCTGGCCTCATCCCTGCGGCTTCACTATTGTCTGCATGTCCATGGCAGCATCCAACTTCTTTGTCTTTACTTGTGTCTTTCTGTGTCATTTTGGAGCACCCTTCATTCCTGTTTTGCTAGTTGAAATTCCACCCAGCTTAACCCCGTCCCTTCCAGTAAACATTGTCTGATTTCCCCTTGGAATTAATCTCTTTCTCTGTGTGCTGCATTCGTATTATACTTGTTTGTGACTATATATACTCCTGTGATACACTGGAACCCTCTGAGAGTAAGGACTATGTCTCCAGCTGGCTATTTTTTTTTAAATTTGTACAATAATTTGTTTATAAAACATACTTCATAAGACTTTGTATAACTAAGATGAGTCTGGCTTCTAGAGCAACAATAATGGTTCTGTGTAAAGTTCAAATTGGTTGAATGTAGGTTGTCTACTGGCCTGCCATTATAGCATTGGATTTATAAATAAAATTATTCTACGTAAGTCAAATGACTAGGCTCACTTTTGCCAAGAATACCAGAAGAGATTAGATGTTAGTCTGCAATATTTTGTATGTTATATAGTGTATTGTGTATATGAGTGTATACACACGTACATATATATGTATGTATTATACATATGCACATATGAAAAAGAGGGTCTTAAATTTTTAAATCTTATATTTTTCTTTATGTGAAGTATTTTTTAGAGTAATTCTTATTAATTACACTAGTGAAAATCTAGTTTCCAGTGTTATTTTCTTTATGTTTGCTTTCAAAAAAAGCAAATAATATAATATGGTAAAATAGTTCATTCACATGGAAGTACATATATTGGTATAAAAAGTTCATAATCTTGCATGTTTATATTCTAATTTGATGTGGACTGTTCACTCTTTACCTAGTTAACTGTTCTCTGGTCCGCGGGCCAGTGCTCTAACCTCTGAGCCAAACCGGCCAGGGCCAAACTTGCAGGTTTGTATGTACAGATACACAAGGCTTTTTATGATACATTCTCAAGTGAAATAAAAACAAGCTGTAGGACAGAAAAATGCTTCTATTTTTGTAAAAATGTGTGTGTTGGGAGAAGGTATACAACAAATCCGTTTTATGTGGTGGTGAGTTGTATGGTTGGAATGGAGAGTCAGAAGTGGACTTTCATATATATATATACATTTTTTTAATTTTTTAAAATTTATTTTTAGAGAGAGAGGAAGGGAGAGGGAGAAAGAGAAACACCGATCGGTTGCCTCTTGCACGCCCCCTACTGGAGATAGATCCTGAAACCCGGCATGAGCCCTGACTGACTGGGAATCGAACCAGCAACCTTTCCGTGCAGGGGATGACACCCACCCTACTGAGCCATACTGGCCAGGGCAGAAGTGGACTTTCACTAGTACATTTTTGTAATTGGAATTAAAACCTTTTTTTAAATAAATGTGCACTATTTTTGTAATTTTTAAGTGAACAGTTAAATAAAATACTTTAGTGCTTCTGTTCAAAGTGCTAATTTAGTATCAAACTAAAACTATTTTTAAAGACAAAGTTTGGCATGTAGCCGCCACTTTTTGTAGAAAAATTATTTTCTTTGTTTAAATGTTTCCTGGTCCTTTTGAAAAATTGTAGGACGTAGAATAAAGTGGACTAGAGTTAGTCTTTAAGCCATCGTGGCACACGTGTAGGGAAACTAACTCTTCTCATTCAGTCTGTTAATGATAAAGGCCAGGTCAGCAGAGGCAGCTTGTAAGAGGGAGTAAGAAACTGACTAATTTTCACTGAACATAATCTTAGTTTTTCTGGAGCTATTTTACCCCCTGTTTCCAAACACACCCCTGGGTTCTCCTGGATAACTTAATTCCATGCCACTGAGCAGCTGGTCTTGATGATAGTAAACTATTTCTTCTGAGCCAGGCCCAAATGAAAGTACCAATTAAAGATACCCAAGATAATTAACCACACCCCTAATTAAGTTGGTTATCCCACCCTTTACTTCCTTATCCTTTTTATGAAACTGGAAAATGGTCTTACTAAAACAAGGTTTGTTGACGCTTCAGAGTTTTGGTTATTTTAAGGTTGTTCCTAAAATTTTTTCACATGGTCCAGCTGCCAGACAGATTGTACATCAGTTTCCTGCAGCATTTGGCAGGCCTATGTATGCACCGCCTTAAAAACAGTTTGAATTTATTGATTTTGAAATTTGTGATTGCTTTCTAAAGTTTTCTTCCCTGATCTAAATTTACTTTGGAAAAAAAATCTCCATAACAGAACACATTGGCCTAATTTTGTGCCAAGACTTTCAGGGAAATATTTTATATGATTAATATTGTGTGGCTAATCTGGTGTAAAAAATCAATTTTATCCATTTTAACTTATGAGAGCATGACCATCCTGTGTGAACTATTTAAAGAGCCTGTGACTTCACTAATCCAAATTTAAGTGTTTGTTGCTCTATGTGTTATATTAATCATTTCAATTAATATTGGGCCACACTTCTCCTTAAGAATTGAATTATATCTTATCAGCAGATTTGTATTTTTTCATTCCAGGGCAGTACCCTAACCTTGCCTTGGGCAAGCTGAAATTAGTAGACCTGGACTTGGCTCAAAGAAATACACAGTTCACGGTATCAGGCCATTTTAATAGGTCTGGATTCAGTTAGAACACTTCCTCCTTATCTTTCTGTTTCTTTAAACCCATTTGTCCTAAAAGATTTGTGTTCTCTCTCTTATTAATAATCAGAAGAGAAATAACATTATGAAATCTGTATGATGCATTCTATCAAACTCACTTTTTAATAAAACATTGGACCATTTGTTACTCGGTGAGTACATGATTCTGAAAGCTTTCGTGTAAACACTTTGGAGAAGCAAGAAATAGCCATTTATAATGCTATACAATACTCTATTATCCTTAGAGTTACAACACCTCACAAATAATATAACTTCCACCCAGGGAATAATTGACTCACCATGGAGGTCTGGCTCCCTTGTCTCATTAAATCTTCTAGAATTGCTGAGAGGTGGCTAGCAATTATTCTTCTCTGTTTGACATCTGTGGAGAGTTAGGCACCAAGCAGTTAGAGGTCATGCACAGAATCTCTAAGGGGACACTGAATATTTGTCATTGAGTCGCTGCTGAGCAAATGTTGAGACTTAACTCCTGAGGGCCATCTCATAAGGGGATGCAGTGACCTAAATGCCAGAAAAATCTTCATGGACCATCATAGGCATTGCCAATTCCTGCTCTCATTTAGAAATTGTTATACTTTATATGTATATTTATGTCTTTATATAATTTCTTCACAGGATTCATAAAAACACCTGTCTCTTATTTGTCGTTCTTATTTTAAATTTAATGAAGAACATTTTAAAAGAGCTGTGTGAAATTGTTTTGAGAACATTTAGCTTTGACCTTAATTGCTCTTAAAATTCGAACTCTCTGATTTATTTTTATTGAAGGAGCAATAATGTTTTAAAAGTATATAACTGATCTGTAAGAATGCTGTATTGTATCTGCAAGATTCACGTGTCAGAAGCATGCCTGCAGGGTGTTTTCTTTCAGAGCTCTTTGGAAAGCTGAATGCTATAGATGAAGTGACATTAGTATATGTTTACATTCATTTTAAAGTGTTGAGATGAGGCAGGCAGGAAAAACCGTGACCTTTTAAGTTAATCTTTGATGCTAGTTCAAGGGACGTGTAAGGAATGTGTGGAACTAGCTTCAAATGAATGAATATTACACTTCAGTGACTTTAAATTTTTTTAGGATGGAAGGACTAGGTGACAAGTACAGGAGAAATGTGATTATCAAAACTTTATTCCATTATTTAGAAAATACCAAATGTACTCAGACCAACAGTCCTTCCAGATAATGTTCCCTTCCTTACTCAAGCCGACAGAGCCTGGAAACTGAGACTCAATAACTGATCATTGTACAACATTTACTCCCTATGCTTATGTGTCTTCCTGCCTTTGAAGGAGGGGAGAGGGGAGTTAAAGGAAGTTCTTGATGTATTTTTCACTCATGTTGGGTTATATTTGGCAACAACCAACTGATCTACTGATTGTTCTCTCTGCTTCCATTCTTACCTCCCTATATGCTGTCCTTCTGTCTGGAGCCAGGCTGATTCACTTTCAGTGTAGCTCAAATTCTGTCCCTCTCCTACTGAAAACACACCAGGACCTTTCCAACACAGAAGAAGCCTGCGGTCTTTCCTACGGTGTGTGGGTACCATTCATGTTCTGGCACCCAGCCATCTCTCTGACCTCGTCTCCTACCACTCTGCTCACTCAGCTTCAGCTGTGCTGTCCTCCTTGTTGATCTTCAAGTCAAGTCAAGTTTGCTCCTTCCCTGCGGACTGTGCTTCGGCTGACACTGTCAGGAATGCTCTTCTTCTCGCAGATATTCCCTCACTTCATTCAGGTCACTTTCCAGTCACTCTGCTCCTTACCCTACTTTGTTTATATTAGTACTTAACATTACCCAACAGTATGTTATATATTTTTGCTTATTGTCTCGCTTCACTAGAATGGGGGCTAGGACTTCTCTTAGTTAGTCCACTACTCCATCTGTCACATAGGGTTTCAAGGAATATGTGTTGACCAAATGAATAGTAACTATCCTGGATGTTTAAGAACTTGGTAAGACTCTCACCCTTTGTAATCTCGAGACAGACATTTTTAACATAAATTTTGATTTTGTTTATCCTTCTGGATATTCTAGCAGTGGTTGATGTATATCAAAATCATGTAAAGTTCCTTTTCAAAATATGTAGCTGATGCCCTAACATCTCCTCCCCTAACATGAATGTATCAAAATATGGAGGAAAGAGAGGGGAGTATATTTTGAATTTCTTTTCTGTATTGATTTTAGAGAGAGAGGAAGGGAGAGGGAGAGAGAGATAGAAACACTGATGAGCGAGAACATCAATTGGCCGCCTCCTGCATGGCCCCCCCACTTGGGATTTGGCCCACAATCTGGGCATGTGCCCTGACTGGGAATCGAACTGGCAAACTCTTGGTGCATGGGTCCACACTGAACCACTGAGCCACACCAGCCGGGCAAGGGGAGAGTATTTTGAATAAAGCTCTTCCAGCTAATTTTCTTCTTTTTTTCATTGTGAAAATATTTCTAAAGCTGCAAAGTAGTACAATAAACAGACATTTACCACCTGGCTTCAACAAATATTAACATTCTGCCATGTTTTCTTAATTTTGTGTATGCGTATATTTTTTCCCCAGCCAATTGTGATGCAACAGCATAATCTGAATCTTTCTCCCAAATAGAGAATCTCTGACTTAGTAGGTTCTTCCTGTTTCTGTTCGGTTTCATCGTGCGGGTGGGGAGACAGTGGTGGAGAGCATACCTAGGTGGTCTCTGCAGCGATTGTGTATGCTGGTCAGGATTGTCACAGAGCGATTTTCACCTGTTTTCGTCTCATGGCACACATAACTACTAAAATTCTGCTGCACACCAACAAAATATATTTTTTACCGATCTAACAAAAAAAAGGTATAGTTTTGATTTATTCACTCTGGATGGCTATTGTTGTCTTGGCTGTTGTCATTTTTTTTATTTGACAGCCTAAGGGAAAAGAAGTCAGTGCCCCTGACTAAATAGTCAGGTATTGCATGTTTTAAAAATTCTTGTGGCACACCAGTTGATAATCGCTGTTAAGGAGAGACATTGTCATCTAGATTATCTGATACATATGAATTCAGTGCCATGGTACATTTGCAGAAGCTTTTGTTTGTTCCTGATGAGTGTTCTTTCGTTCTTTTTTTTATTTGAAAATTATGTTGTGTGAGCTAGGTAGGTGATGTGCTCCTTCACACAACCCCACCCCCCGCCAATATTAATATAGACACTCCAGCTTTCTTGTGTTTATTGTTCGAATGCTGTATCTTTCTACATCAATTTACTTTAACCTGTCTGTGCCTTTATATTTAAAGTGAAGTATGCTCCCCCTCCCACCCCCGGAACGTTTAACATATTATTCCACTTGTCTTCTGGTCTCCATATTTTCTAAAGAGAAGTCTATGATGATACAAATTATTATATACATGGGATATATTATGTCATTTTTCTCTGTCTACTTGTAAGTTTTTTTCTTTATTTTTGGTTTTCAGCAAACCTAGGCATAGATTTTTGTGATTGATGTTGTTTTAATCCTCTTTATAGTTCATGAGTTTTTTGAACCTGTAAATTTGTTGTTTTACCAAATTTGGTAATGTATTCAGTTATTATTTCTTCGGATTTTTGTTTTGCCCCATTTTCTCATTCTCCACCTCTGGGACTCCAAATATAATACTCCTGTAAGACCTTTTAGCATTGCTCCAAAGATCCCTGAAGCTCTATCCATGTTTTTCCATCTTTTATCTCTCTTCCTCAGATTGGATAATTTCTGTTGATCTTAACCAGTAGAGCTGTAGAAAGCTCCATTCTGCTGTTGTCATCTCCACTCTGCTCTCAAGCATAGCTGGTAAACTTATTTTGTTGCCAGTGGAAATGGGATCCTTCCACGGAGTCACAAGAAAGCATTTCAGGGACCCGTGCACGTATGGGAGGATGAGATGTAGTGGTAAGATTTATTGGAATAGAAGAAACAAAAACAAACAAAAAAACTGCCCCCAGGTTCCTGGTGTCTCATCTCCATCTGTCCCACTGTGAAAAAAGTCCAGCCTTGTCTTCATTCAGTCCAGAAAAAGGGTGAGGGTTCAAACATTCTGTGCCGTTGGTTCTCAGTCCAGTTCGGTCTCTGTCCCCATCTGGCTAGCATGGCCTCTGTTCCTGGCTGCACTGCTGTCTCCACTCCCCGGGCTTGAATTGGAGCCTGCATGGCTGCCAGGCCTGCACTTGGAGCCGCTTCTGGGGCCCAGGGGGCTGCTACGGAGAGGGGAGAGGGGACAGGGCGAACAAATGCTGGTTATGGGGTGGGGGTGGGGGCTTTGCTAAACTTTGATTGTATTACCTCAGGCTTGGGAAGAACCAGGCACTCTTCAAGTTCCCAGTCCTTCCAGGGTTCTTGCTGGGCCCTAACTAGTCCATTTCCTGGACCTTCCAGGGTTCTTTGTCTCTTATCCAATCCGATTCTTTTCCCAGGCCAGATACCTCCCCCTTATGGTGGCCAGCTTGGCTCCTACTGTGCATGCCTCCCCAGAAGGGCCTCCCCCTCTATTGTTCTATCTCTCCCTGGGTAACCCTGGCTAATGCTTTGAGGATTCGGTCCCCAGGGAGGAGGATGCAGCAGTCCCCTCGGGAGCCTATGAATGCTGCAACTTCCTAATGAAGCAGGCTTAGTATCTGATTCAGCTCCCTCGTTTATTATACTTAATGTCTGATTCCCTTTGCTCCCCTCCTTTATTCATACTAACTAGCTACCTACCTAACAATTTCAGGTACTGAATTTTTTAGTTTTAAAAATTCCATGTGATTGGCCCTAGCTGGTTAGCTCAGTCAGGTAGAGTGTGGTCCCAATTCGCCAAGGTTGCTGATCATCCCAGGTCAGGGCACTTACAAGAATCAATCAATGAATGCATAAATAAGTGGAATAACAAATCGATGTTTCTCTCCCCCCCACCCCTTCCTCTCTTTAAAATAAATTTTTAAAAATCCATTTGGTTTTTTGTTGTATTTCCTATTTCTCTGCTGAGATTTCCCATATTTTCATTCATTATGAGCTTATTTTCCCTCACCTCATAATTATAGCTGCTTTAAAGTCCTGTCGGTTTCTATATGTGGGTCATAGCAAAATTGGTCTGTGTTGATTGTGTTTTCCTTTGAGAGCGGATCACATTTTCCTGATTCTTGATATGGCAAGCAGTTTTGGATTGCATTCCAGATATTGTAAATGTTTATTGTGGAGAGGAAAAAAATGTGTTTTTGTTTACCCTTCAGAGACTCTATTAGTTGGTTTTTGTATTTTGTCCACAGTTTAAGGTTGTTATCTATGAAGTGAGTCTATTAGGAGTTTACTCTGACACACCGAAAGCTGAACTCCTGATAGGCCTTTTAATCCTTTTGCTGCCTCTCCAGTTTCCCACTGCACTACGTGCCTGCACTATCACACAGAAGAACTTCCTTTGTGTCTTCCCCCGAGTGGGTTCCATCAGAGCTGCCAAGGGTAAAACAGTGACCCTTTTTTCTGCATTCTCCCCATTGCTACCCTGACAGTGCACTCTTTCGTCACCAGAGATGAAGGAGTTGGGTGCAGCTAGCTGCAAGTACCACTGCCACCTCATCTGGAACATAAGGGGAAAGGAAAATCCCAGAACAGGATGACAGGAGCTAGGAAATCTGTGGTCAAGGAGAGCTCTGCTGCTGGAGGCGGCACAGCTGCGGGCGTGTGTGTGAGCTGGAAGGGAAAGAGTTTAAAGAGAAGGGGAGACAGGAGAGCAAGAGCCAGCTGTGCCGACCTTTGTGCTTGGCTTTAGCATCAGTGGTGGTCTCCTGTGATCCTTAGAACAACCCTGTGAAATAAGTTATAATATTTCCATTTTACTTGAGAGGCTCAAAAAATAAAAGAACTCAGATGATTTTCTCCAAGTCACACAACTTAATAAATGACTAGGCAGAAAATAAAATATTCTTTTGCTTTCCTAAGGTTTGTTTTAGTCATCTGAAGTCCCTCTGGAAACACTAGGGCGCTGTTAGATTCTTTCTGGGTTCTGCCAGCTTCTGCAGTGAGAACCCCAGGCGCCTGGCCTGGGAGTGTGGGCTGTGACCTTTCCCGTTTCAGTTCCGTACTCTCCGCTCAGAAGCAAGCTTGACCTGCCTTAATCTTAGGTTAGCTGTAAGGCCTTCTCCACCTCTCAGCTCCCACCCCGTCCCCACCCCACACTCGGTGTGCTTCCTGATGGGCTTTACGAGCCAGAGCCTAAGTGAAAGTTTGAGTGCTCTTCAGAAGACACACAGGGACCAGCTTGTCAGTGGGAGGCAGAGGATGGAATTCTTCCTTAGGAATGTCTCTCACTTCCTCTGACCTCTAGTACCCTTGTCCTCACTCTTGACTTTCCATCACACTGAGTAATGTTCAGAGGGTGGAGCATGTTACCAAGAGCCACTGGCTTTTCCACACACAGCTCAAGTGTCTGAATTCAGGTCCCATTCTCTCTTTACTTTTCTTCTTACATCTCTCTGCCCTCAGAGTAGACCATTGGTTCTCAGCCAGAGATGATTTTACCCTCCAGGGCTCATTTGGTAATGTTGGGGGACATTTTTACTTCTCACAACTGGGGGACAGCTACTAGTATCTAGTGAGTGGAAGCCAAGGTTGCTGTTAAACAATGTACCAGACTGCCATCCATCGTAAAGAACTTCCAACCCCAAGTGTCATTATTGTTAGGGTTGAGAAACCCTGGAACGGACTCCTCGAGCCTTTTCTCTCTGTCCTTTCCCTTCTCTGTCACTTCCTTTTCTTCATTAGGGCCACTCCCTGGGTGTAATGATTTTGCTATCGCAGCCATTGCAACTTTATACCCCAGAATTCCATTTTCCCAAGCCAGTCCAGCAGTCAGAGCTTCAAGGATAGGTCTTCCTGGGGGAGTGCAGGGATGGGAAGTAGCTGAATGAGCTGCTAATGACTGGGCTGGAGAGGAATCCATGCGAGGGATTTGTAGAGGGAAGGAGTACAGGAACCCTCAGCCCTCAGTCACAGGCTTGCAGGCGCACCTGGGCTGCTAGGGAACTGGCGTTACGACATGTCTTTTAAAGGCCATGTATGTGGTGATAGGGGAAGTCATCAACAGTGATACAATTTAAAGATGTTCAGGGAACTTGGAAAATTTGGGAGTTGACATATAATCTTGGCTATGATTATTTTTGAAATGAAATCTATTTTGAATAATTATCACTTGTCTCAGTATTTATTATTCATGTCATTAAAAATGCCACATTGATGAGGGAGGAGTAAGTTTTGTTTTATTGCAGCAGTAAAATCTGTTTGTGCAATTCGCCTTTTTCATTCACAGGTAACCGATTGTCAGTTCTCAGCTTGGGGGTGGCGGGGCAGGCCTCATTGCTCTCCCCTGGAATCAGTTGTTTTCCCCTTTTCTGTTGGGATGAAACTCCTAATTAAAATGGGTCACACAGCCAGAACATTTCTCCGTAGCCATTTAAGACTGCTGATAAATATACAGTCTAGCTCCATAATGGCCTCATGTCGATGCCCTTGCAATTCTGATTCGTCCAGATCATCACCTTGACCTTTCATCACCTAACCAATATAGTCCCAAACCTGCGCAGTACTGGAGTTAGTGGGGCAGTAAAGCTCTCTGCACTGCACTGAGGTGCTCCCAGGTCTTCAGGTCTGTAGAAAATCACCGCAGGATTCTTACCTTCCTCCGCATCTCTGGTTTTGACAAGTTATCTGGAAAAAAACAGGAAATGATTATGTTCAATAGATGTGGAAGATAAAACTTTCCTCCCTCAGTGGTTTTAATAAAAAATTTTAACTTACATTAAGTACATGTGGATTAATTGTCAAATTTTGATGTTTTCTCTGCGCAAGATACCTGTCTTTGCCTTGAAATGGAGCTAAGGTGTAGATGGTCTTTACAGTCCTAGATGGTCCACTTTGAAATGAACTGAAACATTATTACTCTGTTCACCATATTGAATCATGACCAAACAATTCAATCAGAGCCACTTACATGGTGCCACTTGGGATGGCACAAAGAGGAAGAAATTCTGGGGGAGCAACTAACATTGTTTCAAATCTGACATGGGGGGGCGGTTATTAAATCTGCTGTTTACAGGATTCTTAAAGTTTTAGCCCACTGGGGCATGGTGGCAATGTTTTGTCTCACTTTTGTAAACTTGATGCTGAGTTTTATCTTGGTGTTAATGTCAGATAATGTTTTAAAAGATCTCCTTGAGATATTTGTCTATTTTTATTTTTAAATATTTTACATGCATGATGTTTCTGCTCAGACCTCATCTTTGTTATATTACATGGAGTCTGTTCTCTAACAACTGGTATTTAATCTTATTGTGGATTAATGTTTCTGATCATTTGATTTTTTTATTTTCCAAAAAATAGCAGTCTTCAGAAGAACAATCTAGTAAAAAATCTATTGCAGTCAGCTCTATCACTGTTTTCACTGTGCTTAAGAATGGAAAAGCTTGTGAGGGAAGCTAAGATACACCATCTCTGCCATCACAGTCTCTTCTCCCATTATTTTTTATACAAGTGGGTGTTCTACATTCTGCCTTCTCTTCTGGCCCCTATTCGTGGTGCTTTTGACCGGAGTGATACACCTAAGCACAGGCCTTCTCGGGCACATAGATCAGAGTCAACCAACTTTCTGGCCTCTACCCAGCAGTAAGATGTCAACCATTTGAATTGAGGTCCCTAATACAGCTTGAGAATTGTGCTAAAACATTGATGAAGACATTTTTGCTCACTGAATGTGGATATGCAGATGACCTGTGATTTCAGGAAACTTCATCACATAACATCTTTAATGATTAATATTAATTTTTGTTTCTTTAAATATGCCATAGTGATGATAAACACTGATAAATTAGTAAACAGAACCTTCCATGGTGGTTTTTGAAGTGTACGCTGGCTCCTATTATTACTGTATTATTGACGTGTCACAGACCGGGCAATGATGAGCCCTCTTTGTTGATAGCTACTGTTAGCAGGTACTATTAAAATAGTAATATCTACTGTTTTGTCCTTGATAGCCAGCTCTTTTTTTAAAAAAATCACATACTGATTTTTAAGAATTTAAGCTTTTTAGTGTCTGGCCAAGACAACATTTGACCTCAAAATTAAACCGGATCAAGATGAACTGTCGACCCTAAAAGCATTTTTGGAGATTTACAAGGCTAGGAGTAGCTTTCGACTATGGGGATATGTTTATGCTTATTTCTGTCTTTATTTAACAAGCATTTGTTAGGCACTTGTGAAATGCTGTGATCTGAAGAATAACAAGAAAGGAGTGGACAAAGTATAAGTGCAGCTTGAGGGGTCAAATAAGATATAAACTAAACAGAATGTGTTTGACTTCGGTGACTCAACAAGAGTGGTTTGGAGAGCGCGGAAGCAGTATGGAGTGAGTTGAAGTGTGATGACCAGGTTAGAAAGTAGAGACTGTTTTCTCCACACCTCTGACAAGTCTGACTTCCAAGAGAAGAGAACGAAATTATGAAACCGTAGGTGGAAGTGAAGGCAGGGTTCTCTTTCTTGTTTGGTTTGTTTAAGATAGAAGATATTCAAAAGTATTTCAATGTTGACGCTAAAGACTAAGTAAGAGAGTTTGAAGGTGTGTAAGAGAAGGAAGAGAACCATGTAGTTAGGTTTCCGAGCCCACTCTAGGGCAGTCTGACTTTGGATCCGAGGGTGGATGAGTCCCCCAGCAGCCGGGTGTGGAAGATGCCACAGGAACGTTTCTGAACTGCCTGCTCCCTGTTCCGAAGGAATCGGGGCTTTGCCTTGTAATTAAAATCATAAGCTACTAAAATGCAATGGTGTACTTTCTAAGTACTTTTGCAGTGTTCTTGATTTGCCATGTAAAGGCTATTATGCCTCTCAGTTATCTCTTAGGGGTTATAAAAAGCAGTTTTTTGAAGGTACTTTACAAAATTAAAGAAATACAAAATGCTGAGTACTTTGTGTAATCATTTTAACTTAATAATTTTTGGTCCATTTTGCTCCCAACTCAGGGTGGATCTTATGACCTGTACTTGTTTTTCTGTTTTCTATAGCTTTTTGCTTTCTCATTTTTATTTCCTTCTTTTGTGGATATTTGCCTATTCAGCAATAGTAATGACTGTTGAATTATTTATTGTAGATGATGCAGAAATAAAGTGGAAACAAATTTTCTAGAATAAGTAATATTTTCTTTTGCTTTATTATGAAAATTCTGATTATTTTCTGTATAACAGAGGATAAAGATTATAGAAAGGCTAATTTAGTATATGTTCAGTAATTTGGGACATATTAGATTTTGAGGAAATTGTGTTACTTAAGGAAGTTACTTAATCATTCTAAACCTCATTAATCTTATCTGTAAGGTAAGAATAATGCCTATTTACAGAATTATCTGTCTCATTTCACATAATTATTATGAGGTCCATCTGAATCAATGCATATAAACATGCTTTGTAAATTGTAAAGTATTTTATAATATATTATGACTTGAAAAATATTAGATCTCAGGCTCTTGTAGTTAATTATAAACTCCCCTTCTGGCATCCTAGGAACTGAACACTCGGCTAACAGGGTTTTAGTTCAGTTTTTAAGCATCATTGACCTTCAAGTCTCTATGCTAATCTAAGTCTAATTTAAAATATTTAAGAAACCCTTCTTTTTTTGAGAAAAAATTATCATGGCTGATAAACAGTGTATCTCTATAATGTTTAAAAGTGTCAGCTCTGAAATTAGATTGCCTTGGATTCAAATCCTGGCCACATCTTTTCATAGCTAAATGTCTTGGGTAAGTTTAAATTCATGGTACCTCTGAAAACTTAAGCTCTAAAAAATGGTGGTATTAATAGTACTATTTCATAGGACTATTACCTACTAAATAAGGTAATAATTAGTGTCTGCCAGTGCTAAGCACTCAAAATGTGTTAGTTATTATGTGCCTGATATTTACAGCAATATGAATCCATCTATAAAAGAATAGTTCATGTGCCCTGGCCAGTTTGGCTCAGCGGTTAGAGCATCGGCCTGCGGTCCAGAGAGACCCGGGTTTGGTTCCCACTAAGGGCATGTACCTCGGTTGCAGTTTGTCCCCGGCCCTGGTTGGGTTGTGCGGGAGGCAGCCACTTGATGTGTCCCTTTCACGTTGATGTTTCTCTCTCTCTCTCTTCCTCTCCCTCCCTCCCACTCTATCTGAACAAAAAATGGAAAAACGTCTTCGGGTGAGGATTAAAAAAAAAAAGAATAGTTCATGTAAAGTAAGTGCTTCAAAGAATTAAATTTTAAGTAGTTAAGTACTGACTGGATCTTTTCATTTAAGTAGCTTCACTCATGGGATCATAAACACATTCAGAGGAACATTTTCTCTCTCTGAATCATTATAATAGCTTACTTTTAGGATGTCAAATTTACATGTACCCTAGCCCAGCACTGCTAGTGGTGATTTCTTCCTTGACTAAAATGGTTTTAAAATATACTGTGCTGATTTTTTTTTTTTTTAAGGAAAGCAGGTATCTACTCTTTAGAGGCAGAAAATCTTTTCCCATCTCCTCATTCCCTCCCCTTTGAGATCTGTCATTCTGTTCCACGAATCCATGCCTCTGGACCTATTTTGTTCATCAGTCTATTATGTTTATTAGATTCCACATATAAGTGAGATCATGTGATATTTGTCTTGATCTGGGGTGGGGGGGAAAAGGCAGAAAATCTGTGAAGTAAAATCTGGCCACCAGAGGGTGCTGGAGAGCCAGTGGCCCAGCCCTCACTTAGAGGCAAAGATCTCTTGCCCTTGTGAGAGGAGTTCAGGAGCTGCCTCTAATCCTATGGGTGGAGCTCAGTGGCCTCATGTTTTCTCAGTTCCAAATACCATTGATCTGATAGTGGCCCATCTCCTCACTCTCAGGGACCAGTCATCAGGCTGGAAGCTGTTCCCCTCCTTGATAAACCTTTAGACTCCTGATGACAATAAAGCTTTTCCCTTCACCCCCTACCCTTTTCAGAAGGGGCCTGCTCATTCAGAAGTCACTTTGGTTACAATCCAGTGCATTTAGGAGGATTAACTTTATTTCATTCTATTTATTACACTTTGGCTTCTATCCCACAATTGTTCTATAAGTTAATTTCTTAATGGTATTTAAGAGACTTCATAAAATAGTTACCAATTATTCAATGTTTGGTCACTCTGCAAAGTTAACAACCCACCACTTCTTAAAAATCAATAAAAAGTGTGTGTGTGTGTGTGTGTGTGTGTGTGTGTGTGTGTGTTTTTAAGAGTACTCAGAGCAGAGATTTGACAGAGGATGGTGAAACTTCCACTGGTAGCAACCTAGCGAAACCTCCAGGAAACCTCCCTCTTTATTATTAGTTGGTATAATTCAGGATGGCGCTCATTAAAGGCCAGTGAAAAACAAAATTTCAATATTTTTCTTCTCTCCCTTCTTTTTGATAGCATGGTTCAAACTGGCTGTTCTGACTATCGAGCGGTCGATGAGAGGGAAGGTAGTCCACTGAGACTCCAAGTCTTAGAGTGTGTGTGGGTGAGACGAGGCAGTGAGCACACCTGTGAGCAGTAACAGGGCCCAGGCTGTGCCCATTTCTCACAGCTGGGGACGATTAGAAGAGCTGGTGGCAGCAGAGCTGGGGGTGGACCTGACAGGTACAAGGTCATGCACTTTGGTTAGAAGGACGATAGCAGGAAGAGGTTCGTTCAGATGGATAGTCCTAACTGAAAGTAGGCTGGAAGTCATGGGAACCAGAAATGGGCAGTGTCGTATAGACCAGCTTGCAGTATTTGAGTCAGTTTGAAAGTAATTTCTTTGTGTGCAGTATTTTTCAAAATTACTTTATCCTTTGCGGTATTGCACCTTTATTCCAAATCTAATAAGGCAAAGGAAATTTCACTCACAATATTCTTGTTTAAGAATGCTTTGGAGAATTCTAGCATCTGTTGGTACTAGATACTAGTCAAAGGTCTGTTAGGTCATTTATTCGAGATTGGGAGTTACATGATATTGTATGTTCATACAAAATAATTTCAGAGTAGCGAATCATCCAGTGGATAGCTGCTCTGAATAACAGCGTGTATCAGTTACTTGCTAACCCCATCTATGGAAAGTTCCTCAATAGTACATTGAATTGAACAGCCACATAGCTTTTTTGTTACTTTTCCACAGGAGGTAAACCAACAGTATGTCTTTCATTTAGTCAGTAATTAAAGATGCATTTTTCTTTTTAATCTTATTAAAATGGGACTTTTTTAAGGCTTAGCTGAAATTTTATCCTGAAAAATAAAATGTAAAGATTTACTAGCAGAACTACTTCATATTAATGTATATTATTCAAACCAGAGCTCAAATTCTGATCCCTAAGTTTCCACAAGTGACCACAATCTCCTGGCTTCCCAGTAGACGCAAAGTGAGATTAGCCGCTCTTTGTCAAGTACCCCGTCTCAGTTCTCTGCCTCTGCTCCATGTCCACACTGGCGGCGAAACCACTCAGAAAGCAGGTGTTGGGCTCAGGGGACGGTCAAGCCAAAGCCTTATTGCCCCTGAGAGAGGTGGCAGCTTGGTCCAGCTCAGCGCTGAAAATTTCTGGGAACATTTGAGAATATACTCATTTTACAAGGTAGTATTATAGATACAATTTTGATACCTTGTCCTCTATTAAATTAGTTAACACCAGAAACAATTTTTAAAAATGTAATTTGCTGCCATTCTCAGACTAAAAAAAAAAAGGAACATTCAGCCCTGGCTGGTTTGGCTCAGCGGTTAGAGTGTCGGCCT
Source organism: Tadarida brasiliensis (assembly GCA_030848825.1). Classification (NCBI taxonomy): domain Eukaryota; kingdom Metazoa; phylum Chordata; class Mammalia; order Chiroptera; family Molossidae; genus Tadarida; species Tadarida brasiliensis. The sequence continues at coordinate 39,373,583 of CM061272.1, read as the reverse complement.
GTGGACCAGAGGGTCCTGGGTTCGGTTCCCGCTAAGGGCATGTACCTCGGTTGCAGTTTGTCCCCAGCCCCGGATGGCGTCGTGTGGGTGGCAACCACTCGGTGTGTCTCTCTCACATCGATGTTTCTCTCTCTCTCTTCCTCTCTCCTTCCCCCTCTATCTGAAGATAAATGCAAAAATGTCCTCAGGTGAGGATAAAAAAAAAAAAAAGGAACATTCATTTACTGTAGTCATCTAAGTGAAAATTTTAGTTTGTAATAAATGTTTACTTTAGGCTTGTTTGTTTGCAAATTACACTGGCCTAAATTTCTCATCTTTATTTTCAGTGATTAATATATATTGATTGTTCAATTTAAGATGATGGCATAACATTACCACAAACAGTATTCTCCCTAAACCAGAAAGATAGAACCATGTACATTTGAAAGTTGATGTCTCTCCCACAAGACGTTAAGCTAATAATTAGCCAGTTTCATGTTTACTTAGCTCATTTTCTGTTTTCTTTTACCTTAGATTAATAGCATTTATGAACATATTTTATTTTGTATTTTTTTAATATGTTTTTATTGACTTCAGACAGAGGAAGGGCAAGTGGAAGAGAAATAGAAACATCCATGAGAAAGAAACATCGATCGGCTGCCTCCTGCACATCCCCCTTCTGGGGATCGAGCCAGAAACCCAGCATGTGCCCTGACTGGAAAGCAAACCCACGATGTCCTGGTGCATGGGTTGACGCTCAGCCAACTGAGCCACACCTGCTGGTCTATGAACATATTTTAAAACCTTGCCCTGGCCTGGTGGCTCAGTTGGTTGTAGTGTCATCCTATACACCAAAAGGTTGCAGGTTCAATCCCCAGTCAGGGTGTATACAGGAGGCAACCTATTGATGTTTCTCCCTCTCCCTCCCTCCCTCCTTTCTTCTCTCTCAAATCAATAAAAACAGATCCTCAGGTGAGGATTAAAAAACAATTATTAATGAAAGAAGGGCAGAAGCTGTCAGCTTCAATTTTACTCAATTGGTGGTTTTGCTTTTCATATTGTACAAGGCTGATTGTTATTAAGGTAGGCAGGGATTTTATTTTTTGAACAGTTTCATAGGAGCCCTCCTATCCTTTTTTTTACCCTCCTATCCATTTTAATTCCTGAATCTCTTCGTGGGGTTTTAATTAAATTTGTACATTGGTCTGTTAATATCCGGGAAATTAAAAATACTGTTTCAGCCACAAATCATGCCATTCTAAAGTTAATGAGACTGCCAAAATGTTTCCTTTTGGGTAACTTATTTTCTAAGACTTGTGGCAAATATGGATGAAGAACTTTGATCAAAATTTATCATTGCTCTTTAAGTTTCTAAAGAACATTTGCCATATTTTGAGTTCATATTATCATTATTTTTTATTCTCAGCTGAGGATATGTTTATTGATTTTAGAGAGAGGAAGAGGAAGGGAGAGCGAGAGAGAGAAACATCAATCGGTGCCTCCCATACACACCCCCACTGGGGATTGAACCCACAACCTTTTGGTGTACCGGAAGATGGTTCAACCAACTGAGCCACCCGGCCAGGGCATGAGTTTATGTTATTTTAGAAATAGCTCCCAGACCATGATTTTTATTCCATGATGTTTTAAAAGAACTACAGATTTAGATACCTCGAAACTAAAGTATTAGGAATCCTATTTATTTGTAGGTGTTGCTTCACAAAAAAATCATGTATTACGATCTGAGTTTCATGATTTGTGGTTTTCAGGTGACCTCTATTTTATTTTAAAACTCTTTTATAGCCCTGGCTGGTTTGGCTCAGTGGTTGGAGCGTCGGCCCGTGGACCAGAGAGTCCTGGGTTCGGTTCCCGGTTGGGGTTATGTGGGTGGCAACCAGTCGATGTCTCTCTCTCACATCGATGTTTCTCTCTCTCTCTTCCTCCCTCTCTCCCTCCTGCTCTATCTGAAGATACATGCAAAAATGTCCTCGGGTGAGGATTAAAAAAACAAAAACAAAAACCTCTTTTATAGATTTGGCAAAGTAAATTTTGCATTTTTGTGATAAGTAAATTATGAATATAATTCTTGTGATAATCATAATTTAAGTTGTCGGAATAAATGTTGTGATATCGCTACAGTAGAAAATTGTGTAAATGGCTGTCCTCAATGATATTAGTAAGAAATATGCCCTCCCAGAGTGCTTCATTCCATGCATGTTTACCAAAGGGGAAAATTATGGTATTTATTTTCATTTTGAAGAGTTTTTTGACAAAAGCCATTTTTTTTAAAAAGAGTAAGTCAAGATTGAAATAAATGTATTATCAGACATGAAGAATAAACATGTAATGGGACATGGGACTGTTCTGTAGTGAAATCAATGAAATGTGCTAGATAGTATCCTGATTTTCCCTGGTATTCTTTTTGCTTTACTTCAATTGCAAATGCATTTACTTTATGCACCACACACACACACACACACACACACACACACACACACACTCTCACGCATGCACATTTTTTCTTTAGAGTTAACAGATACACACCATAGTGTTGAAAGGGACTTTTCCTGTTGCTGCACATTGGCACTAGAGTCCACAGCTGAAAATAGCAGGCGCTAAGTCCCCTGTATTCTAAAGAGAGCCACCAACGTTTGAAAGCAGATACCTCCTTCCAGGGTTTACTAAGAGCCCCACCATTTTTAATTCATGCAGTTAATATTTATTAGGTACCTACTATGTTCCAGGCAGTGTTCTGGGCACTGGGGATGCGTTGATTTACAGAAGTCCCTGTCCTAATGGAATTTACAATCTAGTGGTCTAGTGGAAGGGAAATCAAGTAGCTCTCTCCTTGCTTAGATTAAAATCGCAAAGGGGAGGGAATGGGCTTCCAGAGAGCCATTCACAGAGACTGGTGCTGCCTACTGGGAGACAAGCAGCTAGTATCCCAGCCAGCTGCTTGCTAAGCTGACTGGACCTGCAAACCCACTGACCTGCCACTAGAATGGAGCTCTGTAAGTTCCTGGAAGTCTGGAATATATATTAACATAGAAGATGTCTGCTTCTTTTCTAAAGAGCTCTGTAGGTAGGAGACTTCTGTAGACAGAGCCAAAGCCTGCAGGATAACTAAGGACCATGGTGTAGGACCAGTGTGCTAGGAAAGAAGAGACTAGAGGACTTCTCTTGTTCTTTGGGCCCTGGTGGCCCCTGGAGAGTGTGGAAAAGGACCTCTGTGATTTCTGTGGCTCTAAAAATGGAGGTCAGAAGTCATAAGGCTGCCAAAAGGGCTTTCAGGCCAGAGGAGACAATACCCCACCCAGACGGCTGCCGCTTTCCAAGAGGGTGAGCACCAGCATAATACCAACCACCGCCTCGGGAAACACACACACACACACACACACACACACACACCCTCTTCTGTACACAAACCACCAGTATCAACCAAACCCAGAACAAGACCAGGGAAACATCCCCCTACAGACAAGTAACTATTTACATCAAAAGATCCCTGTCTCCTTCCCATCTCCCAACGCCAGAGGAGCTAGACCTTGAAAAGAGATGGGAGAAGGTTCTGGATACAGACGTCATCCCTTCTCACTGCAGGTCTCCTGTGTCTCTGTGCGGGACGAGATCTATATTTAATATGAGGTTGAAGTTTATAATTGGTCTGGACTTTTATTAGCTAAAAGTGATGAGAGATCAGTGAGATTGGCCCAAGATTCCTAAGGGATATGTCATGGAAATTTGGCATACCACAGCTGAAAAAGCGTGACTGGAGAAAAATTGAACTATTTTAAGTTTATATAATATTTGCACAGAGATTTGACTGCCCAGTAAGCTAATTACAGATATATTTGGAGGACTTTTTAAAAATATTTATGATCTTCCATACTAATCATATACAATAAGTCTTCACTTAACTTTTTCGATAGCAAAGCTACATATAACAAAACAAGAGTTAAGTTCCTACAGCATAATTCTGGGCACAAAAACATCACCAAACTTCTAAATAAAGACCTAAAACACTTCTAATATTAAACATTGAAATAAATATGAGCTATACATACATTTAAGAAAGATTAATAAAAACAAGTAAGCAATCTTTTCCAACTCACTTATTCCAGTTCAGGGTCATGGGTGGCCAGAGTCTTGCAGGTCAGGGCGCCGGGGGGAGCCAACCAGGGACAGAATGCCCTTCCATCCCAGGGCCACTCACAAATGTACCCACACCCACTGTCACTCAGACAACAGTGTGGACACACGTGCACCTCTTTGGGATGTGGGGAAACTGGAGTCTCTGGAGAAAACCCACAGACATGGGAAGAGCAAACTCCACACAGTGGCCCTGGCCAGGAATTGATGTTCCCCCCACATCAATATTATAACGCAATGACATTGAATGCAATGTTATTTGAGGACCTACTGTAGTTAATTTTTAAAGAAACAAAGTATGTAAAGCTAATCAATGAATTTGTTCATCCCTCATTTTTGGCCTTATCAGTGTTTTAAATTATTCAAACAAAGTGTTCATCAGAATCATTGAGATAAGACATCAATCAAAGCTAACAGAACTTCTTCATCTGCCCCTTAATAGATCTGGAAAGATTTCATTACTATTTGGTTTCAAGTTACTCAGATTTTGTTGTTCTGGGTCTAGAATTTTAGAGCTGTTCACAGTGTAGCAGGGCTGTGTGTGAATTAACTTTTTCCTGATATTTTTAGCAGGCAAAACTACTTACTAGAAACTGAAACGCATAAAAGGAACTGCCATTGACTAATACAACTAAAATTTCATCATTTCTTTTTTACATGGGTGACTCAGATTTCTCCGGCACAAGATGACTATAGCAATGCATCCGCTCGTAGCCCATCTGCTAGATCTAAGCCCAACAGCAAGCCAACTATGGGACAGTCTGAATGGACACAGCCAAACTCTTGTGTGTATGTCAAGGGGAGATGTGTTGTTGGTTTTATCATGGCATATCTCTTTTTATTGATAAAAGTATAACATCTATTTCAAAGCACTATGTACAAATGTGCTTATTTTACTAGAGAGCTGATTACATAGAAAAATAATAAACATATGTACTTATTTCATAAGGCCAATTATAGCTAAAACATTAATATCTTATAAGTAAAATACTTCAGTAGATACAACCTGGGAGGAAAAGTGAGATACAGTTATCCTTTTTTTTTCTTTTATAGCAGAGATGAAGCATATTTAGATTTGATAGAGTTTGAAAGAAGAAAGAATGATGGAGTAAAGTACATGAGTAGATATAATGAAGTAGGATTTCAAGGCACAGAAAGAAATATTACACTTGAACAGGAAGTGACAACAGGAGTTGAAACAAGAGAAGGAAGATGGGAAAGCAAGGGTAACTTGGCAGACCTGGGTGGTTCAAAGTCTGCACATTCCACCTGAAGACCTTTTCGGCACTGGCCGGCTCCTAGAAGATAACCTCCCAAAGATCTTAGAATATTCTGCCTGATAAGATTGTTTTTGTGTACTTGAGAACCTGGGTTATGCTGTACCAGTTGGAGAAGATAAGTTTATTCTGACGGTGTGATTTATAGAAACACCTGCTTTTGCTCCTAGAGGAGAGGGGCTGGTGTCTGAGTAGCTAGGTAAGGCACCCGCATGCCTGTGTGACTGGCCCACAGCAGGAACTCTGACACGTAGGCTCAGGTAAACGGCCCTGCTTGTCAGTACTTTTCATGTGTTACCACACGTCATTGCTGGTAGATTGAGTGCCCCTGTGTGACTCCACAGAGGTAGGAGTTTTTAAAGCAGTGTGTCCCTGTTTTTAATCTGTTAAAAAGAGAATCTGTTAAAAAACGTTTGTGGTAATTGGATTTGAAGTGATTTTGTAGTTTTTGGGAGACCTGAGAAACAGCTCTCAGTGGGCTCCAATCCAAACTCATGTTAGTGGATTTGACGTTGTCTGAGTGCCTGCATCAGACCTGGGGTGGGTCACTTGGTCTGAGTGTCCTCACCATAAAATGCGGTTGGTAATGTCTACCCCATAAAGTGTAGTGGCTGCTGGGATTAAATGACAAAGCACAGGATCTAGGATAGTGTGTGACACCTTGTAAATGATCCGTAACTGGCACTTTCCCCTTCTCTTCCACTGATATCTACAAGACATTTTTTCTCCCTTTTCTTTGGGAATGAAAGGAGAATCTAAATGTCTTAACTTTACTGTAGATGCTATGAGGTCAAACAACCAAAAAAAGATGCTTCATGGCAATTCCCAGCTATAATCCCAGAATAGTTACACTAATTCAGCCAGAAGATCGGGGCCACTCAGCTCAGAACAGATCTGCATGTGATCCTCCCTCCAGACAGGTAAATAGCGTCTACTGGGGAGGAAGGCTGTGCCGCAGACAGTGTTGATGACACTTTTACAAGCACATTTTATAAGCAATTTACAGTAAAGAATTCAGCTTTTATTGTATAATGTAAGTATCAGAAATTATCACTGTTTTGTAAATACGTATTGTAAATGTACATGTAAGGTTTTCTGTAAGCAGGCTTCGTAGAAGTTTCAGTTGATTTGAGAGCTCTTTTATTGTACTATTTTCAGTGCCAGAAATTAAATCAGTGACTGCTTTAGTATATTGATGTTTTATTTATTTTTTTACTTTACTTCTTATTATTCCTGTTGTTCGGTCGTTTTGGCCGAAGACCCTGAACCTGTTTATGTACATCTGAACTGATCAGCGGACCTGAATGGGCTTTTGCTAGTACTTTGTTGCGTTTCCCACTCTCATCATTAGTAAAATGAGCATGGCAGCCTCCGTGAACAGTGTTTTGTAAAACCAAACCAGATTCTGTTCAGCACAGTAAAAATATGAGCTAAAATGGAATATTAGGGGAAAAAGAAATATGTCGCTCCAGGCCACATACAATTCAAAACAGTCAGAGGCATGCACTGGTAAATCTTACAAAATGCTATAGGCAATTCAGCATCAAGATTGCCATAGAAAATTATTGTTGTTAGCCATTCTGTTGATATTGCACATTGTTAGAATTGCTAGCAGATGGGAAAATAGATGAGTCAGGGTACAGTATTAGCAATCCACATTTTTGTAATCATAGGCCACTAATAAGGTCTGTAGCATCGGTGGTTTATTTAAACAGTTGCTAAGAAGAGTTTGTTTTCCCAGTAAACACAGCAAACCTTGTGCAGGATTTCCCTGATTGACTATTTGACTAACTGTGTTAACATTAACATCTAAGACCATTGCTTCACTGTGGTGGTGTCTCGTTTATTTTGACAGACTGATTGTACTAGCAACTTGTGGACCCCTCGGTCTTGAAATATTATCACATTCATGAATTTAAAACTGTTTCTGCTATTTTTTTAGATTAAGACTTTTTAAATTTTTTCTCATGTAATTGGGACTATTTTTGACAAAACAAAATAGTGTAAAAATCTAAGTGTTTTCCCCTAGAGATATTAAAATGAAAGCGTTTTAGAAAGTGGTTCCTTCTCACCACTCGAATGTGACAGTTAGGTTCATAGTGGACGGACTGACAGATGAAAGAGTTCTGATTCTACTGACAGCTCTCCCTGAGCAGTGATAAGCAGCCTTTCAATGTTCATAAAGCTCAGAGTAATTCTAATTATTAACACTTTGAACTGTCAGAATTATCAGTGGGTTGAACTATCTTATTTCCATCTTAACTTCTCATTATTTAATTAGTTGTGCTACTTTTTTATGGAAGAGCCAGGAAGTTATTAATTTGCATATCTTTTACTTGGATTTTTTAAGGGACATTGAGAAAGGTAACATTTTCAGGTATTGATTTGTAATCTTGCTTTCTGGGTGAAATGTGATAATCCAGGACTGCCATGAACAAAATGAGCTGTTTATTCAAGCTGTCGGTCATGATCCAAACCATACCACTTTTCAAACAAACTGTTGACTCCTATTGAAGGTTTTTCTAACTCTTTCATTTAACTTACAAACATCTAATTATTATGCCATCTAATTATTATTGTTAAGAAGTTTGGGGGTTTTATTTAAAGTCTTTCACTTGTTTTAAACAAACCTTCTTTGAGAGCTGGGAGATCCTAGTCTGCCAACTGCCCCGAGCTTAAAGAAGATGGCCATTCTGCCTTTTGTTGAGCTTCTGCGGTGTATTCCTTCTTAGAAGACGGCTCTATAAAAATGTCATATGTGGGTTTTTTCATTCACTGTGGCCTTTATAGCTGAACACTTAAAAACCCTTCCACTCTGGTTGCAGACCCCGGGAAGATCTCAGCAGCACACCCGTCATTTGTGGTGAACTCTCTGACATTGCTCGATTAAGAATGTCAAACTTGGTGCAATGAAAAAAAACATTGACCTGCCCTGGCCGGTTTGGCTCAGCAGTTAGAGCATCGGCCTTCGGACAGGAGAGTCCCGGGTTCAGTTCCTGCTAAGGGCACATACCTCGGTTGCAGTTTGTCCCCGGCCCCGGTTGGGGTCTTGTGGGTGGCAACCACTCAAAGTGTCTCTCTCACATCGATGTTTCTCTCTCTCTTTTCCTCCCTCTCTCCCTCCCGCTCTCTCTGAGGATAAATGCAAAAATGTCCTCGGGTGAGGATTAAAAAAAAACAAAAAAACATTGACCTAGAGGGTAGGTCATGTCTCCGCCATTAACCAGGAGTGTAAGTTTGAGCAAGCTAGCTCTCATTTCCTCACCTAAAATAAGGGAGTTAGAGTAGCTCATCTCTAAGCTTCTCTTTTATTATGAGATTCTGAAGGTTTAACTCATAAACCAACTTTATAGCCTGTGCTTCTATTAAAGAAATGATTTGGTAATCCCAGATAATCCCAGATAATTGTAATAATCCCACATCTCAAAATGTATTTCTCTCAGGTCCAAGATTCAGTTTAACTGATGTCAGTTTAAACTCTGTAATGGAGTTGATTTTATTCTCTACTTTTAGTAGTAGGTATTGACCCCTGATTTGACATTTCAGATATCTAAGAAAGACAAAAATTCTTGTGAATAGGGAAAAAAATGCATCAGGTAATAAAACAATATCATTCTGAAACTCATCTCTTTTTCTTTGGCTGTTTTGAAGGAGTTGTGGGCTCTGCTTCTGTCTGCATTCAAGTTCCTGCTGTCACTGCCTGCGGCTCATCTATTCACGTACTCAAGTTGGGTGTCCTTAGTGTTTCTAAAGATTGTCAACCTACAATATTCTTCACGATATTAGGCCTGAAGATTTAAGAACCATTGTTAGTTGTACAAGTTCTATTTTATCATTAGATTCAGTACCAAATTATAAAACAAAATCCTTTTCCATATGAGTTGTTCATTTTTGTACGTTGTGCATTTACAGTAAAAACCACAAGGTATGCGTATTCTAAAATCTTCTCTTCACTGGCTTGACTCACCGAATTCTAAACTCTGACAAATGTACATCCAAGACTTGATACTTCGGCTCTGGTCTGCTGTGCACTTATTTTGGAATTAGTCAGCTGGCTTATACTGTGGTAATGCAGCTACATTGTGTTCCATGTATTGTAGAAAGATGGCTCATAGGTAGCACTCACAAAAAAAGTGTAACATTTTAAAATCAAGTTCTTTTGATCTATGCTGATAGCAACTCTGAAGCAATCTCCCTTCCCTTTTTTTTTTATTTATTTATTTTTTTTATCCTCACCCGAGGACATTTCCTCACTTTCTGTTCAGATAGAGTGGGAGGGAGAGAGAGAGAGAAAAACATCGACATGAAAGGGACACATCGAGTGGCTGCCACCCGCACGACCAATCAGGGCCGGGGACAAACTGCAACCGAGGCACATGCCCCCAGCGGGAACCGAACCCGGGTCTCTCTGGACCACAGGCCGACGCTCTAACCGCTGAGCCAAACCGGCCAGGGCTCCCTTCCCTTTAATAAAGATGTTCAGAAAACCTGATTTTAGTTAAGGAAACTTTTCTCACAATAATATTAGTATTTATTCAGGAAGCTCAGCTTTTCTTTCTAATATCCTTATTAGCCCTCAAAATTATTATCATTTGGATTAGCATTTTAAAAGGGTGATAGTGGATTGTGTGATATTATAGGGCCAGTTTATCTTTATGAGTCTCCATAAAATTTTATCTGGTCTGTGAGCCTTTTTACTACTAAGGCATACTGAGCAATGCTGTTTTCCAAGAGATCAAGAAAGCTGCTTCTGCCGCATTTCCCTCCCCCAACCCTTTTTCATGCATGTAGGAGGCTTGACAGCTATAGAAACAGAGTGCTAAATATGTATTATTAGGGCTTAATCAGAAGTCAAAACCCATACCCACTGTATAAAAAGTGAAAATTCTGCCAGTAAACCTCACTTCTTTCTTTCTATTTTGATCGAGATAACACCACAGTCTAGAGTTATTTAGAAACATACTGATATTTCTGTTTTATTAACAAAATGAGAAGAGCCTCTGACCACAAATGCTAAGGTTTGGGAATTATTTTCTGTTGAATACCACAAGACAAATCATGAGATCAGGGAGAAAACTTTTCCTGAATAATCTTACCCTCACCCGGAGCTTTGGTTTTATCCTAAGTGCTGATGATTCATTCCCATGGTCTGTGTCCCCTGAGCTCCAAACCCCCGAATTACAATCCCTGTCTGACATCTCCACCTTGAAGCCTTTTGTCTCTCCAACTCAACAGAACTAAAATCAGTTTCATTAACTACTTTATCTACCCCATCATCCAAGGTCGAAGCAGGAATCATTTTAACCCTGCCTTTCTGAACCTTCATAATCAGTCAAGAAAAGCCCTATCAGGTCCACCTTCAGGTTTCTCAGACACCTCTCTCCTCAGTCTTCCACTTCCATTTCCCTGACTCCAGCCTCATCTTTCACTAGACTGTTGAAGTCACCAGCTGCCGGGGCTTCCTCCATTGTCCCCATGCCAGTCTATTTCCTACACCTGCCATTGGAGATATTTTTCTTTTTTTTGTTAATCCTCACCCAAGGATATTTTTTCCATTGATTTCTAGAGAGAGTGGAAGGGAAGGAAGGGGGGTTGGGGAGAGAGACAGAGAGAAACAGAGAGAAGTATCTATGTGAGAGAGACACATCCATTGCCTGCCTCCCCGACCAGGGCCAAGAATCGAACCTGCAACCCAGGTATATGCCTTTGACCGGGAATCAAACCTGTGACCCTTTGACATGCAGGCTGAGGCTCTCACCACTGAGCCACACCGACCAGGGCTGGAGACATTTTTCTAAAGCTCGTTCATGTGTGATCATGTCACCATTTGTACTTAGAATTATCTAGCATTTCTTTTTTTGTTGACAGGAAGTTTGCAGCAACATACTTAAGGCCCTTAGCAATCTGCACCTCCCTTCCTGCCTTATCCCCTCCCCATGGATCCTTCCCACGGCACAGCAATCAGCCTCCTCTCCAAAGATGCCCAGCATCTGTGTGCCTTATTCTTTCTGCTCATGCTGTTTCCTTTCTCCCTGTCGTAGTTCTCATCTTCTCAGCTTACTCACCTTGTGTGAATGATCTGTTCGTGGGCCTGTCCTGCCACCTAGATTGCAAGCTGTCTGTGGGAGGTAGAATGTGTTATTCATCTCTGTATCTACAGTGCTTGGTCCATAGAAAATATCAATAAATATTTAATAAATGAGTCATCTAAAGCTCTCTGACAGCCCGGCTGATAACATAGCTATAAATGTAGCTTATGTGGAAGTCTGATTTCCTATAACCTCAGCCTTACACAGCCATAAATCTGAAATTGCACCATAAAAACAACATCAACAAAAACATCAGCTTTAGCACTAAAACCATGCTCTAACTTTCCTAAGCAGTCTCTGGCTTTCACTCAGAGTTTGTTTATTCTTATTTAGTGTAATGCCTTATAAGATTATTTAATCTTTTTTCTGGTTCCCAATAGTTTAACAAATTTGAAGTAGAGACAGGATATAAGCCCAGTGATGGCCAGGAAAAGGAGCTGATAGCACTGGCCGATGTGTCTCAGTGATGAATGATGAGCACTGGCCCACACATCAGAGTGTCATGGGTTCGATTCCTGGTCAAGGGCATGTGTGGGAGGCAGCCAATCGATGTGCCTCTCTCACATCAATGTCCCTCCCCCCTCCATTCCTCCCTCCCTTTCACTCTTTAAAAATCAATGGAAAAAATATCCTTGGGTGAGGATTAACAAAAAAAAAAAAGAAAGAAAAGGAGCTGATAAATAAAATGCCAAAAATGAAAGAGAAAATTATCACATGCACAGATAAGTAGTAGATATTAATAATGATCATCATCATCATCAAGGAAAGGTCTTACATCCTGTGTCCTCTGCTTTAAAAGGCAATATATTCCATAAAATACTTTATAAAGATTTTCTGTTCAAAATGGTTGAAAAAAGTTGTATCACTTAAAGAACTAAGATTTAGGTACTTCATGAATTTACCTAATTCCCTAACGATGCTAGATAATGGTTCTCCAACATCACAGACCTTGTTTTTCGCAAATTTTACATATTGAAAATATAAGTCTGTTAGAGGAGGAACATTTGTCTTCTAAGTAGCTTCTTTCCCTGAATTCAGTTTGTTACTGTGATATATTTATAAACTATTGGCAGTTTGCCCCAGTAAAAGTAGTATAAGATATTTACAAGAATATCTTAATGCAAAAAAATTTTAGGTAATGATAATTGTTTGCTCTGTATGATGTTGTCTCTCCTAACCTTAGAGCAACCCATTCCTCCGAGTCATCTGTTCTGCGTTCCTATTCATCTACCCCACTTCCTGTCATGATATTTAGCAGTATAGTTTAATAGTTTCTAGTTGTGTGTGTACAATCTCTAAAGTTTAAATATTTTGTGGAATATCGGGAGTGGAGACATGAAACTCGTGCATTAAAATCTATAATAAAATAATACATGACTCTAGAATCAAATACTAATTGTTGCATAATGTGGTTGTGTTGTATAAAATATGAATGTTAAGTAGAAGTGCAACGATGGCTGACATAGAGGCGAAGTGGACTTGGACCTATGTAGAGAGCACCTAGGCATGTCTTTCTCAGGGAAATGTGGCTGTGTGGTCTTTGCTGACCTTTCCTCTCACCATCACCTGTTTGTGCAATTCAGAAAGTTTCGAGGTTCCCTGTTGGCTTATTCTTTATCCCCACAGGGATTTGAACAGTACTGACCATAGAACAGATGCATGACCAATGCTTTATTAAAAATTAATGAAGAAAGTATGTAAGACTGTGCATTACTTGTAAACGTGTATAGTAGTATAACATAACAAGCGCGCCCGTCTGGGTGATACAGGACTGGAAGCTGGCAGCATGTCCCGCACATGCCAGAACTCCTCGCCCGGGAGAGGCGGCACCTGCGCCGCCATCCGGGCGCCGCCTTCCCGCGGCACTGCCATGCTGTGTTGGGAAGTCCTCTCTCGAATTTCCTTCAGAGTCTGGCACTCATTCTTTTCAGTATCTCCAGGGGTGACAAATCCTTTTCAGTTGAGAATGGATTTTATTTTTGGATCCAAGAGTCCCTTAGGGCCAGGTATAGTGAATAAAGTGGAGGATCAAGCTGAAAAATGCTCTTTTTTGTTTGTTTGTTTGTTTGTTTGTTAGAATTGGCATGTGACTGTAAAGCAGTGAGAGTGTTTTCTGGCTTGGCTCATAACTAACCAAAGGTAGTTATCTTCTTAAAACAAAAAATAAGCTGCGAGTTTCATCATTTTAAGACCAAGTGCGGATTACTGTCGCATAACGTTCCTGCTCGGGAGGTGATCACGGCTCCCTGAAGGGCCGTGGTGCTTGCCCAGCGAGCAGGGCCGCCTGCCCGGTTCTCTGACGTCCTTAGTCCTTCCTCCTCAGCTTGGCAGGGCCTCCTGGGCCCCGCGCACCCAACTCTTGCTCAGGGACCAGCACAGTCCTCCCTAAAGAGAATCTTCTCTCCATCGAACCTATAGTGAGGCTCTTTTCTCTTTGTTGGGGATCTGTTTAAAAACTAAAAATGGGCCCTGGCCGGTTTAGTTCAGTGGTTAGAGCGTCGGCCTGCGGTCCAGAGAGACCCGGGTTCGGTTCCCGCTAAGGGCACATACCTCAGTTGCAGTTTGTCCCTGGCCCTGGTTGGGTCGTGCAGGAGGCAGCCACTTGATGTGTCCCTTTCACGTCGATGTTTCTCTCTCTCTATTCCTCTCTCTCCCTCCCACTCTATCTGAACAAAAAATGGAAAAATGTCCTCAGGTGAGGATGATAAAAAAAAAAAAAACACACAACTAAAAATGGTTGCTCTCGCCAGGAAAATGTACACATGAACACACAGAATTCTGCACATGGGAAGTTGATTCCTGGATTTGAGTTAAGAACCTTTCACTATAATTTGTACCACACACAATAGGGTTTAATTTTATAGGATCTTGCCTCAATCCCTAAATGTTTATAGTTGCAAATTCCCCTTCCCTTCCGACTCATGTGTAAGTTTCCTAAGGCAGGGAGATCCTTACTTGCTCTCGTTAGTTACAGCACCTGCCAGGACACTGAGTGTGGAACAGCATTCTGTAAACCATGAGGGTTTAAGAGATTTTTTAAACCACCTGCTTGCCACCATTGCTTTAAGAGTCAGTTTCTGAAAGAAACAGAGTTTTAGATTTTTTTTTTAATGTTAATAAGATTTTTAAAAGTATTTGGTTATATATCTCAGGGCATCCCATAAAGCCCTTATCAGTGGTTCTCAACCTTCCTAATGCCACAACCCTTTAATACAGTTCCTCATGTTGTGGTGACCCGCAACCATAAAATTATTTTCGTTGCTACTTCATAACTGTAATTTTGCTACTGTTATGAATCGCCATCGGAAATAACGTGTTTTCCGATGGTCTTAGGCGACCCCTGTGAAAGGGTCGTTCGACCCCCAAAGGGGTCGCGACCCACAGGTTGAGAACCGCTGCCTTAGACGACACCCCCAAAGTATGTTTCTCAGGAGATGATCTCGTCTCTTACTCTTTTGACATGTGAAGTTCAGGATGCCGTAGATCCTGACATAGAACAGGTTTCATCCACCACACGCGTCCTCTCTTCTACGCTGCACCGGACACCAGTGACGCATGTGCCGGCGTCCCCAGAGCTGTCGTGCTCAAACTACGTCGTTACAGGCAAACTGTGTCATTTATCCAGTGATTTTCAGCCGGGGTGCCGCAAGAATTAAACGTGCAATACCTGACTATTTAGTCAGGGGCACTGACTTCTTTTCCCTTTGGTTGTCAAATAAACAACAACAGCCAACACAATAATAGCCGCCCAGTGTGAATGAATCAGAATTATACCTATTTTTTGTCAGATCAGCAAAAAATATATTTTTTGGTGTGCCGCAGAATTTTAGTAATTAATTTGTGTGCCATGAGGTGAAAAAGGTTGAAAATTGCTAATTTAGTCAAATCATATTATTATTGTCAAAGCATAACATATACAGTAAATATCTAACAGGCACTTCATTTTCAAATTGGCTATACCCATGTCAGAACTTACATGACACTTACTAGGTTTGGGATATTTCTTTTTTTCTTTTTTATTGATTTTAGAGGGAGGGATGAGGGAGGGAAGGGGGGCATTGATTTGCTGTTCCACCCATTCATGCACTCACTGGTTGATTCTTGTATGTGCCTGACCCAGGATGGAGCCAGCAATCTTAGTGTGTTGGGGTGACACTCTAACCAGCTGAGCTACCTGGCAAGGGCAAGTTTGGGATATTTCAAATCATAAATCAAAAACCCTATTTTATCAAAATGCTTGGAATAAAATGATTCTAGATAATTTTTCTTTTTTTTTTATTTTTTTTTTCTTCATTGATTTTAGAGAGGAAGGGAGAGAGAGAGAGATAGAAACATCAATGAGAGAGAACATCGATTGGCCGCCTCCTGCATGCCCCCCACTGGGGATCGGGCCCACCACCTGGGCATGTGCCCTGACCCAGAATCAAACTGGCGACCTCTTGGTGCATGGGTTGATGCTCAACCACTGAGCCACACTGGCCAGGATAGATAATTTAATTTTCTGACTAACTTTAGGAGTGCTTAAAATGTGAGCATGTGGTAAAACGCAGGATAGAACAGTTCATTTAACCTGTATGCATTCTTGTCACAATCTTGGGTGATGTCTGTGGGTGTTCATGATTGTCTTCTCACTCCGTAGCTGGCGCGGCTGTGAGAGATGAGGGTGCGTATATACGGAGCACAACCTGAAAGTCTGTTCGTTGGCAATGGTAGATTCGTCTTTCTGCCTGTTTTAAAAACAGATATATATTACCAGCTTATTTTTTCTCATTTGCTCTTTTCTAAAAGCAGAGTTTTTTTTTATTCTGTGCAAATTACTTGAGAGTCCTGCAAGATGTGGCTTCTTGATTCTTCATGGCAGGAATTCCTGTTGTAATTGTTGAACCATATTTCAAAGATAATGTAAAGAGTTTGCTGAAGTAGTTATGCTAAGACTCATTAGATTTTAACATATTGTAGATAATCTTACTATAGTAATATCTTCATTTTTTCCTATATCTAGTTAAAAAATCTAAGTTTGGAAGAACTACAGATGCGGTTAAAAGCACTGGACCCCATGATGGAACGAGAAATCGAAGAGCTTCGTCAAAGATACACTGCGAAAAGGCAACCCATTCTGGATGCAATGGATGCAAAGAAAAGAAGGCAGCAGAACTTTTGAGTCTAATTTCTCCTCTGTTTGTTTCTATGACTGTTCTGGAGACCAGGAAACCACTAAGAATTGAAGGGATAGTGTGATTTCTTTTTTATTCCTAACATCTGTGCTAGATAACTAGGCAATGGTAAAAAACGGAGTAGCACACACCCAGGTAAATTCCCAAAAAGACAATTTACAACTGTATCCATTATGTTTTCATTTTTAAATGATGAAAACGGCAGACATGTATTCTTCTCTGTATCTATCAGCTGCATACCAGCACTAAAACTGTGCTATAAAATGAAGGCTGTGTTTAAAGACCTTGAAAATCCAAAGCTATTGTTTAATTGTATAGCACTGAAGGGCTTTATGTTACAACATTCTCTATTCTTATCCAGTAGCCTATTTATTATATCCCCTTAGGTAAACTTATTTATTTATGCCATTTCACTTTGTTTTGTTTTTTTAAGGACAAGATCAGGATAGCTTTGGTGGATAGGGATGTATTGATAGATAATAATGTTCAACCAAATTATACTTTAAGCAGGGAGCTATGGGGTACATTCCTTGATTTCCAGGATAGTTTTACAATAGAAGCAAAGCAATAATAGCAATAGTACCTAAATGGGCCAGACATTTTTTATACTGAAGCAATAATTCCATTTTTACCTCCTGAAATTTTTAACTTTTTAATTCTTAATGTTTGGTACAAATAGAACTATATATATTTAGGTCAGACAGAGCTATAATGTTTAAAACCAAAGAAATCAATAGAAACTCTTACACAAAAAAAAGTGTGATATTTTTAAAGAAGTAAATCCTTAAGACAAATGTAATTTCTTAATATTGTTTTATGTTTCATGTGTAGGTCTTATAGCTAAACTGTGTCAAACTGTAATAAGCTCATCAAATTTATTTCTGTGGAAATGTGCTCAATTGTCACAGGACTTTTTTTGTTGATTTCATTTATTTCCTGGGAATTGGTAAACATGTGCCTAACAATAACAAAACAGCAAAAGCATTTGCACTGAACTGTGCAAGCCTTGGGGAAAGAAAAATAAAGATTAAAACCATTAAAAAGAAACGTGTGTCTAAGCTGAAGGAACATCTGTGTGATTGAACTGGGACCAGTCATTTCCAAAGCTGCACCTGGCCATCATGACAGTGTTTGTTTTGTGCTTAATTACTGTGTGTAAATCATGAAGACAAATAAATTTCACTGTGACACCCAGCACATTTAATCTCTGTGTGTTTGTTTGTTTTCTTAACTCATCACTGGGATTCTCTTTCAGGGAAGAAAGGTATATTATTAGTCAGAACAGGCAAGATTATTCAGTGATAACAACCCTGAAACTTCAGCGGTTTAACGTAACAGGTTATTTCTCTGTTGTGCTCCGTGCTCATCCCAGGTTGGCAGGGCGCCTGCTCCTGTCACTCACCCCCAGGGAGCTGCTGATGGAGCCTCCCCGTCTGCAGTCACAGCAAGGGGAAGGACACTGACAAGTGTCACACTAGCTGCCCCAGCAGCGACACGTGTCAGGTCCTCCGCACTGGTGTTCAGAACTGGTCATGTGGCCGCTCCTGACCCCAGGGAGCAGGGAAATGCAGCCTTACTGTGGGCTTTGAGGAGAGAAGGGAAGTGCTGGCGAGTTCACTGATGACAGCCAGAAGGTATTTCCCCTCTGGGAAGCATCCCCTCCTTTTTAAAATGGCATTTGTACCCCAGGTAATGCCTTGGGGTAACATTTCTCTCTGCTCTGTTGAGTTCCTACAAATAGTAAATTGTATATATAATTGTATATAAATTATAAGATTTTTAAAATAGTGATAAGTATTGAAAATGTTATAACAATTTTTAAGAATGAAACTGAATTTACAAATACACGTCAGCTACATTTGTATTGGAATCTATTTAGGACAGTCAGATGAGTCAAGCAACTCAAAACCTGCCTTTTTTTCCTTAATTGTTTTTCTTTGGGGGTAACCTGTCTAATACCTTGCCTAATTTGATGGAATCAGATGACTAATTTTCTATCATCTGAGTGAAACCACCTACATGAAATGACAAGAAACCTATGAAGATGATTTCTCCCCAGTTTGCTAAATTAAGAAATGTGTTCAAGGAGACCTGACTTGGGGCGGTGAACACGCAAACACTGTACAGATGATGTGTTGTGGAATCGTGCACCCGAAACCTGTGACTTTGTTAACCAGTGTCACCCCAACAAAAGAAAAATTTATGCACATTAACTCAGTGAGGCCTGTTAACCTCTCTTACTAATTCAGTCTCAACAAAGGTCCTCCTTTTACTAGTAACTATCAAATGTTTTAATCACATTGTGATTTTTATGTAAATAGACATTATTCCTATTGTTATATTTATGTTTTTTAAATATACACACACACAGCCCTGGCCAGTTTGGCTCAGTGGTTAGAGAGTCAGCCCAAGGACCAAAGGGTTGTGGGTTTGATTCCTGGTCAAGGGCACGTACCTGGGTTGCAGGTTCAGTCCCCAGCCCCAGTCAGAGTCATGCAGGAGGCAACCAATTAATGTGTCTCTCTCACATTGATGTTTCTCTCTCTCCCCCCTCCCTCCCTTCCACTCTATCTAAAAAATAGATGGAAGGATATCCTCAGATGAGGATTTAAAAAAAAAAAAAAAATATATATATATATATATATATATATATATATATATATACACACACACATACACACACACACACACACACACACACACACATTTTAGAGAATTAAGAACAATGGGTATTGTTTAATTTTAGAGTTTTAGGAAGCTTCAGGACATTTCAGGATAAACTTTTAAAATTGTTCCTATCTTCTCACTCTCTGACCCCCACCAATCAGAAAAAAAGGAACTTATTAACAATTAGTTTTGAGGAACCAAAAGCCATGAAAGAAACCTTCAAATCTAGGTAAGCCTTGATAAATCATGATGCTTAGGAAAGAGAGTTTTCAAGTTATTTTAAGGGGTTTAAGAAGCAGCCTCTTCAGTTCAATGGTGATTCCACAGCGTATTGGATGACAATTTCTACAGACTTAAAATACACGTAGCTTATTTTAGCATAAATAGTTTTATGTTCAAAATATGAGCTAATTTTGCCAATACATACTGGAGAACAATATGTATTTATTTAAGTGGGGATTTCTAATAATCACACCTATTATCTAGGACACTTTCTATGTCATACACTGTGCTAAACAACCTTACACGTATTACTTACATGCTTTTGTATTTCTTTCCTCTCCTTATTTACTGAATCACATACCCAGGGTTTAAAATTACTCTCTACTCACTGAAGTATATGTAACTTCTCTAGTGGAAATTATATAATATATTAATAAGATGTTTTTAACTTAGTTTCAAGAAATCTTTGCAAATTACTGACACGTTAGCATTCAATAGGAATGCTATTTTCCTTTGCTATCCTGTATGTTAAAGATTAATGATGAAAATAAATCCTGATAATACTAATGTTACAACATTCTGAATAGAACATTTTAAAAAAAACAACAATTGGAGTTATATTGCATTACTAAACTGTTAATAGGCACAGGCATGTAATTAGGTATTTCATCAAAATGCTGTTTTGGAGTACGAGATATTCTCTGTTTGGCCCCAAAGCCCAGGAATCTGGGGTCTAATTAGAGAGCTACTTTTCTGTGCTGTTTGAGCAAGTGATCAGATCTGGACCCAAGGGTATCTGTATACTTTAGCTGGGTAGTCTGATACCACTGAATGGCGGCCTGTCTCCAGGGAATGAGTCAGCTTCTCCCTGTTTCACATCCACAGAAAACACCTTCAACCTCGGCCAACACGTCACTGAGTCACGGAGAGACCCCAAGAGAGAAAGCAAATGACCAGCTCAGTCCTTCCACCAACCTTGGAAAAAACAGGGCCATTCTGCTCTTACAGTGGACCATATCATCATCCAGGCTCCCTGCCATCATTTCCCCACTCGATTAAGCTCCTTAAGTTAGAATTCTGATTTTTGGGTCACTCTTTTATTCACTGAATTTTTCCTACCAAGTTAAGAATAAACTCTGCTTCCTGGCATTCAAGACCCTGCAACTTGCCCCGACTGACATGACCTTGTCTCACATCGCTGCCTTGAGTCCTCTCTTCCACCAAACTTAACTGCTTCCCAACTCTATTACAATTATTTATCTTAGGACTGGATTATAAGACTCCTGAAAGCAGAGACTTGGTGTTTATTCATCTTGTTTCTCCACAGTGCTTACCAGGATATTAAATGTAATTGGTAGTAAATAAAGTTTCATTAAATGAAATCAGCTCAAACAACAAAATTGTCATCATTAATCATACAAGCCAATCTCCTTACATCCAGATAATCATGATAACAACGATAATAATACCAACCAGGTTTTGGGCATCTAAGCCCTGCACTTTTGATAACCTTCACAACGAGATGCGTAGTCTTTTTTCAGAAAATAAAGGATCAGAGAGAATACATGATGTTACAAAGCTAATCAATACCAGCATGAGCTTTAAACTCATTTGTGTGTCTCCAAAATCTTCACTTTTTCCACTGACCTCATTGCCTAATAAACACAGGAGGTCTGGCTTTAGAATGTCAGGGTTGCTAAGCCCACCGGCAGACCTGTCTTAGAAGGAGAAGCTTTTCAATTTGAACTTAGAAGAGGGCCATTGCTAGCTGGCTTGTACCTTTTCTCCATTTCAGTGGAACCTACACTTTCTAAAATGCATCCTTTCTACATGTAGGGGGGAAAGCAGGGTGCATTTACTTAAGTTTCCGAGATGAGTTATACCAAAAGATTTTTTTCCTTCATTATTGGGATATATTTAGCATTCTTTTGCCTTGAACGCTTTTTTTTTCTTTTGCAAAGTAAAATAGGTTCTATTCTCTCCTTTACTCAACTCTGTCTTTGTTCATGAGTACTTCAGAGAAATGTTAGTTAGCACAGTGGAAGGTGCATGGTCTCAGAAGCTAAACTACCTGGGTTCAAATCCCTTACACTCTTGTTGCCCTGGGCAAGGAGAACCATTTAGCCAGTCTGTTTTTCATGTTTTTAAATCTGTAATAATGCAACAGCTGTGAAGACCATGTAGAATATTTAACCAAGTTCCTGGCATATGGCACATAGATAGATATTAGCTTAAAAATAAAATAAACTTTTAACCAATTTCAGTTTAGGGCATTGTTTTTGCAAGAATGAAGAAAAGAACTCTTTTTTTTACCAATAGTGAGGTTACTGTACGGTCTGAAGTGCGTTAGAGTCTCCTTTAACCAGGTGTGTCTTCCTTGAAGTGCCAGCCTACTCTCAGGTAGTGATCTGCTCTGAGGAAAATCATATTCAATTTTTTTTTTAATCCTCACCCGAGGACATTTTTCCATTTTTTGTTCAGATAGAGTGGGAGGGAGAGAGAGGAAGAGAGAGAGAAAGAAACATCGACGTGAAAGGGACACATCGAGTGGCTGCCTCCCGCACAACCAACCAGGGCTGGGGGCAAACTGCAACCGAGGTACATGCCCTTAGCAGGAACCGAACCCGGGTCTCTCTGGACCGCAGGCCGACACTCTAACCCCTGAGCCAAACCAGCCAGGGCCATATTTAATTTTTAAAAGCATTTCCTTTATTTTTTAAAAGAATTTTATTGATTTTGAGAGAGAGGTATGTGAGAGCGAAACATCGATCGGCTGCCTCCTGCATGCCCCTCACCGGGGATCGAGCCAGCAACCCTGGCATGTGCCCTCGCAGGGAATCAAACCGGCAACCTTTCAGTGCCCGGGATGACGCCCAAACAACTGAGCCACGCAGGCCAGGGCCAAAACACTTCCTTTCTACTTAGGGTACAGACGTTGTCAGGCTACGCTAAGCTCTCCCACCTCTCTTTACGACTATCCTTTCTATTTTCGGGATATTGTTAAGATCAACATCTATGACCCCATTTGTGAAGACACATTAGGAAATTTCAAATTATGCCCCTAAAGGTTTGTTTCACTAAAGCATTCTTGGTCCTAAAAAAATATGAATCATATAATTGCCTGGGTGTCCTAATTTGCACTGATCCCAGGAAGCTCAAAATCAAATTTATAGTTAATAAATAGCTTTATAGGATTCTATGATCTGCATACTTACATTTCCCTGATCCCATATTTATAAAAACTGAAAAGAGTTTTAAATAGAAAGTAAATACCTGGAGGCATAAGTCCTTCCACTACACTTTAAAGCAAGGGCAGGGGGAGACCTTTTTTATGCCAAGGGCCATTTGGATGCTTATAACATTATCTGTGGGCCATGCAAAATTATCGGCTTAAAAATTAGGCTGCTATATTTGGTCAAACATCTAATTAACTCACCCCTAATGTGACGGCTGGAGCTGCTTCTCTTTGGTGAGGAGTGATGTCAGCTGGTACTGATTTCGAGGTCTTTCTGTGGCCTGCGGGCCAGGCGTTCCCCACCCCTGCTTTAAAGGATCTGATTCCTTATCATGTGTAATTTTTATGTCTTCTCACAGGGTTCTTGTGCGTGTCAAATAAAGTGACATGTGTCGAGGAATATGTTGTTCAGGTCCTGAACCTAGAACCCTGCTGGAATCGTCCCCATGTGAGTGTTACCACCAGGGAGGAAAGGGGGCTTTGGGGTATGAGGTTCCTGTCCTTCCTCCTAGGAATGAACTAATAGGGAACACCAAAATGTCTGTGGCCCTCCTATCCTCTGCCCTCAGCAACCTGTTCAGATCACATTTACACGAAGACTGATTCGGGCTGACCAGGCAAGCGCCGTACCTCCAGCCCCAGGCCAGCCAACAGGTCAGAATCCCTAAAAGAGTCTGTTGACTTCTGGCATGATCCCATTTTTATTGTTCTATTCATAAGCCACTTCATATTCTGAGTGCAGAGAGAAGGACATGAAGAAAATAAATGGAGGAGAGCAAAGGGAAATAGGTTTTCTTGGCATGATAGAAATGACAATTACAACCAAAAATTACAAGACAGTGTCATCCTCGACATTCCCTCAATAGAAAACCAAGCCTATTCCATTTTATGAGAAAGCACTAAAAGTTAATGAGTTTTAAATTTTTTCTAGTAGAAAATCCAGTGCCTGCCCAGGTTTAAACCAAGCAACTAGCTGTGTTTTAAATTTTCAGAGAGTCCCAAGGTGAACTGTAATTAGTTGAGTTGGAAGCTAAATAAAACCTTATACAAAGCTCTCAGTTTTAAAAGATTCTCTTTCTGATGTTCCCGTGTTTGCAGAGTGTGCTGATGGGGGCAGAGCTGCAGATGTGCATTGCTTTTCATTATTTTTCCGTGACAGCTTTCTTTCCTGCTTAAAAAGAAAATATTCTAAGCAAAAATATTCAAATGAGAAGACAGAACAGCACTTGCAACCCAAGTCTTTGATGTTAAAAAAACAAGCTGCATTGAGGAATCTGAAATGTAGAACTGTTTCATTATTAATGAACCTTGTGCAAATTCATGAGTTCATTCTCTGTTGACCTTTCATAAAGTATAGAGAAGTTTATTTTAAAAGCACACCAGCTGATGACCATAAATCAGTGTACATGCTTAGAATGTGGTCTTTGAAAATTATACCTGATATTAATGGACTAATGAACCTGGGACTTGACAAGTTTCAGCAAGGCTTTTCGATGTTGAGGTTAAATTAATTGCTTTAACAAGTTCAGTAGTGATTTGGGATGTGATTCAGATTTTGAACCTGGCAGGCAATCACAAAAGTCCAAACAATGCTTCTCAAGTTCTTAATGCAAAATTATTTCAATTTCACACAAATCTGATAGGTTGCTAGTTTCTTATTGTTGTTCAATGAATCCTGAAGTCTTGCCGGGTCCCTTCACATTTACAAAAACAAAACAAAACAAAAAAACAAATATAGACAATATATACAAATATTTACAATATTTGTCTAGAGTAACTATTTCTAACTTGGCTGAAAGGAAGCAACAGTTTCTTCTGGCAGAAAAAGCCAATTCTTACAATATACAATTTAAAGCAAATTCATTTCTTTGGATATTGAGGTTGTTATAAAAGGACAAGAAAGCTTATGTTTTACAGATTGGAACTCCTCAAAGGTAGGTATCTTTGCAGCTCTGCCGCTAATTTGCTGCATGACCTCGGGTGACCTCCCCTTAAGTTTCACCTTCTTTATCAAGCAGAAGACAGCCTCAGAGGGTTGTGCAAAGTGAGTGAGACAAGCACATAGAGCCGTTAGTTAGCACACTGCCCAGCCCCCGTGAGCACTAGTGACTTGCACTTTCTTTACTCCTCAACAAACATCTATTGAGCACCAACTATGTGCCAGCGTCCACGCTGAGTGTGGGAACACAGAAACGAAGATGACATGTTCCTGGCCAAGAGCTGGTGCGTATCGCTCGCTGGCTGTGTAGGGCAGAATACACAGGGGTAGTATGTGTAATAAGAAAGGTATCGGCAGAGCCCTATAGTAGCAGGAACTGAGGAAGGCTTCACTGAAGGGATATTTGAACTGGGCCTTGAGGCTTGGAGAGGCAGGAGAGGGAGAAGGGCACTGTCGGGGAGGGCAGAGCACATAGAAAGTCAGAGAGATGAGAAAGAATATTTGGTAAACCGTTCAGTGTCCGGAAAGTCCATCACACAATGACGGCGTCTAGTGGAAAGGCACCGAGGAGCATTTGTCTTGCTTCCTTTCTCCATCTTGCAGTTTCGGAAGCTGCAGAACTAATGTGATCTGCTTTGTCCTTGTTTTTGTTTTCCCAAATCACTGAATGTTTTCTAGATAAATTAATTAAGTAGTGTCCGGCCTATTTCCTGGTGCCTATGTCTACCAATCACACTCATCTATAATCATTTCTATTGTTTAGGTGTTATTGGTGGAAGTGGGGGAACCCTTTCCCCACTGGGTTCTGGGTTCTGATATCTTGAGAAAAAAATTTTCTAAGACTCTCACAGGGGGATGACTGATTTTTATTTGCATGGAATTACATCCTTCCTTTTGCAAAGTCCCAGTTCCCTTAATCCAGTCCTGGAGGATCCACAGCTGGGGATACAGCAGAGCCAAAAGCAAAGCCAGTGCCTGGAGGTTCCTTTCCATGGTGGAGCTGGGTCTGGCACAGCACCAGGCTAGTCGCAGTCCATTAGTCCACTGTGTGGGGCAAATGCAGGGGAGCCAGGAGAGTGTGCTCCCTGCAACAAGAGTCCCAAGAGAGCAAGAGAGGGAACTCCTTTGTTTAGGAGCTTAAGTATCTTGGATTCTGCGCCCTTGCAGTGGCCACGCCTAATCTGGCCAATGACCTACTCCCAGCTGTGACTGACAGGCAAGTACCTTCTCTATGCCACCCAGACTTTACTGGGCATGCCTACAATGTTAGGTCTTCCCTTTGCTCCTTTCCAGTTAATTACTAACTGGATTCGTTACAACGGCATCCACAGTATCTAGAAGAAAGGCTGTCTGCAGAGGCTTGACGAGGCTGAGTGTTGGGGCCCAGGGGCCAGAGAAAGGTGGGCAGAAGGTTAGCAGCAGCATTAAAGAAATAGGTCAAATCTGTTCACTAGCTCATTACCTTGAGTGAAACATTAATCCGCTTTTTGTCAGCAGGTCTCTTCTCAAAGACCTTTTCTTTCACTGAGGCAACTTGCAAAGAACAAGGTGGAAAGCATAACAAAGTACTATAAATGAGGAATGAGAAAAGATAAAGCAAAGGGAGACAAACGGAGGGAACCACTCTGAAGCCATGAGTCGTATTAATGGAAAAGGTACTTACCGTGAATTTGGTCCAAAGCGTCCTAGAAGCCAAAGAGAAAAAGGAAACCAGAAACCGTTTCCGTTGTCTGCTTGGCTAGCACTTGAAATGTGGCTGCTGCAAAGTGAGATGAGCGGTGATACAGAACACACATCGTATTTTGAAGATTTAGCACAAAATAAAAGGTAGAATATCTTAATCATTTAAAATATTTATTATATATCAAAATGATAATATTTTGGATGCTGGTTTAAAATATCTCATTAAAATCATCTTACTCATTTCTCTTTGCTTTTTAAACATGCAGCTACCAGAAAATTTGGAATTACTTATGTGGCTCGCATTTGTGGTTCACATTATAAATCCCTTGGACAGTGATGGTCTATTAGATAAAAACTTCCAATCAACTGATGGATGGACGAATAAAGTGAGGTGCATCCACGCCAGGACATGTGGCTCAGCAATGACGAGGACGAGATGACGGTGCAGAGCTCCTCTGAGGGGCGATGGCAATGTTCTGAAGTCGGCTATGCAATGGTCGCATATCCCTGGGCCTACATGAAAAACCGTTGAATGGTAAACTTTAAAAATGAACACCGTATACTTAACTATGTTATAATCATAAAATAAAGGTTTTTAGAGCCTAGGAGGGGAAAGACAAAGCATTCTCTGTTGCTCAGAAAAACCTAACTATTCTCGGTCCCTAGATAAGAAGTGTGTCTAAGAACACACGTCAGTCTTCGATTCCTGTCAGTATTCCTGGTCAGCGTCCTCAGCGTGAGCACAGGGATGGCTTTTGCAGGTCCGACTTATGTGATTTCAATGTTTGTCAATGGCAACACACTCGATCGGGAAACACCTATAGGCGAATGGCCCCCCAATCCCTGCCCTCAGCCCGGACTTCTCCTTTAAACGCCACACCCAGACAGTCTTAATGTCACACACACACCTCAAGGTCAGCATGACCAAGCCCCATTCCCCTGCGTTTTCTGCCCAGTTGGTGCCATCATCTACAACCCAGCCGGCATGCTAGAAGCCTGGAAACCCTCATTGTCTTTCACACCACACCAACCCTGTCAATTCAGGCTTCCAAATAGTTCTGTACTCTGTGTCCTCCTGTGTGTTCTTTTTTGTT
Source organism: Tadarida brasiliensis (assembly GCA_030848825.1). Classification (NCBI taxonomy): domain Eukaryota; kingdom Metazoa; phylum Chordata; class Mammalia; order Chiroptera; family Molossidae; genus Tadarida; species Tadarida brasiliensis. The sequence goes on along the minus strand of CM061272.1, from coordinate 39,346,075 downwards.
TGTTTGTTAATATATTTTTTAATTGATTTTTAAGGAGAGAGGAAGAGCCCTGGCCAGTTTGGGTCAGCAGTTAGAGCGTCGGCCCGTGGACCAGAGAGTCTCGAGTTCGGTTCCCGCTAAGGGCACGTACCTCGGTTGCAGTTTGTCCCCGGCCCTGGTTGGGGTCGTGTGGGTGGCAGCCAGTTGATGTGTCTCTCTCACATCGATATTTCTCTCTCTCTCTTTTCTCCCTCTCTCCCTCCTGCTCTATCTGAAGATAAATGCAAAAATGTCCCGACAAAGCAACGCCTAATAAACCCTGTTGAATAATGAATGAAACACAGGTAGAAGAAATGTGATTTAAGTTTTGGATTTAGGCAAATAGCTAAGAAATCTTAAAAGCCCCATTTTTAAGTACTTAATGCCCTGGCTTTTCTCCACGAGAACGTGGATTTGTGCCTGTTCTGCTCGTCGCTGTGTTTCCGGGTCACACAGTATTTGCTGGATGGGTGGATGGGAAGATAAATGAGTGAATGGACAAAGATATCGGCGGAGAAATGAACCGGAAGCAAACTGCTCCCACGAGGAGACGCCTGACAGTCACAGCTTCGAGAATGTGTGTCATCTCCCAAACCTGAGCTGGAGGCCTCAGGGTCCAGCACTTTGGAACCTGGGCAAGCATTTATTTTGCCCTTGAACAAATAAGTACCCAACTGAATGTGAAAATTCAGATGCCAAAGGCTGCATTCCCTGCGCCCACCTACATGACAAGGCCCCAATGACTATGCCCAGCTTCTAAAGGAGTCGGGAGCTTCTTTATTGTCATTATATAGTGAAAATGGCCACCTCTCTGGAGCTGCACCCCACTATGTGTGGTTAATACGCAAACTCCAAGGATTGATGTGAGACCTGCCACCGTCACCACACAAAGGCAGTGAGAAAGGTATTATTTGTAACGCTCTTGCAGGGCAAGACTGAGGAATAAAGTTTCATGGTCAGAATTCTCAAGTCAGCTAGCTGACACATTTAGGCGTAGGAGCCTGAAATCCTGCTTTGTCCTCATTCCCACTCTTTCCGCGAAGCAGTGATGTGAAAGTGGAGGACCTTGCGTGAATCACCTCGGTGGCTCAATCTAGCATCTCTGGAAACATCCTTGATGCTGACAAGCATTCAGCAAACATTCAGGGAATCTGGGTTCCAGACATGTGTGTGCCAGAAATAGTCAGATGATGAGAACATGGTCCATGCCTCAACTAGAAATACCTGTAATCTCGAAACTGACATAAAGGCTGATGCAGGAACGGATCAGGTACTTGGGGAGCCTGGAGAACGAGGTACTTGGGGAGCCTGGAGAACGAGGTACTTGGGGAGCCTGGAGAACGAGGTACTTGGGGAGCCTGGAGAACGAGGTACTTGGGGAGCCTGGAGAACGAGGTACTTGGGGAGCCTGGAGAACTAGGGAGGGGAGGTTTCTGTACGGGTCCAGGGAAAGGAGCTGCGGGCTTGAACTATGACGGGACTGGCAATGGAGAGGAGAGGGCAAGTCCAAGAACTGTTTAGAGCAGTGGGGCTGGTCGATGAACTGGATTAGGGGGTAAGGAGAGTGAGTGGTCAAAGGTAGCACAGAGGACCCCAGTGTGGGCCAGCCCGAAACGGTGAGCCAGTTCATTAGAATAAAGTGGATTTGAGAGGTAGGATCTGAGTTCAGATATAGACATGTTGAATTTTAGATGCCCGTGACATACTCAAGAGGAGGCAACCTGCAGGCGGTTGGAAAGTTGAGTCCAGACCTGGATGAGAGGTCGATCTGGAAATGAAGACTTCTGTTGTCAGGTAGAGGAGCAGACAAAAAACTTCAGACTATGCCAAGTGAAGAGGGAAAGGGGAGGGCCAAGGATAAAACCCTGGGGATAGGCAAAGCAAGAGGAATGACCAGCAGATTTTATAGTAGGCAAAGAGGTATGAGGGGGAGCTGGAAGTCAAGAGAAATGGGGAGGGGACGTTCCCCACCACTGCTGTGGCACATAGTAGATGCTTAATAAATGTGGGTTGAGCAAACAAATGCAATCAGTAGCTACTGAGTTTCCGTCTGACTTTAAAGTAAATCTTTATGTTGTGTTAATTTATACTATAGTGGTTATGACTGTTGGCTTTGATGCCAGTTAAAAGCGGATTAGAGCCCAGCTCTGCCACTTTCCAGTTGGATGGCCCTGGACAAGGGACCCAGATCCCAAATGAAGATAATAGTACTCATCTCACCAATTGATCTTCAGAAAGGGGTGGCTAAATAAACTCTGGTACAACCACACAATGGAATGCTAGGAGCAACTGAAAAGAATAAAGCTGATTTTTATGAACCGACATGGAAAATATTCTCTGAGTGATACTGACACATTTCCAGAATGGAGCAATAGACAAAACTACTCTTCAGTTCTCCAGGTGTAAAGATCTATCTGTAAGTAAATAGGAAGTTCTGGGAAGATATATACCCATGAGATTACTTGGCAGAGGGGACTGGGGTTAGAGGGTCATGTGAATTTCAGTTTTGAGTTCTCCCATAAGGTTTGATTTTTGATGACAAATGTCTTCAGCTATTACTAGTATAATTATAAATTAATTCACTTAAAAATACATTAGAAAATGATTTATCTTCTAATGTAGTGAAGACTGAAATGAAATAATAGCTATAAACCACATTCCCTGGCACCAAGGAAGCTCGTTGCGGAGACTGTGTACCCCACACCTGGTAAGAAGGCAGCAGCCGCCAACATTCCTGCGTACCAGCGCTGTGCCTGGCACTTCCCTTGCGGCACGCTCTCCACACGGGGAACGTGTTGGGTGGCCTTGGGCTTCTTAGTCATTTAACCCCTCTCTGCTTTAGTATCCTCATCTACAAAATGACAATAATAACAGAACCTTTTAAATAGGGTCATGGGAAAATGAAGCACATGTCAGCTCTCAGCACGGTGCTCAGTGAGTGTTACGTTAGCTGCAGCATCCTTATTAGTCTAGCTGAGAAGACCAATGTTAACAAAGATGATGTTACCTAACTAGGTTCCCACAGCTAGGAAATATCTGACCTAGAATTTTAACTCAGATCTACATAAGTTTTTTCCACTGGACCATAGCAGAAGTATTCTCCTCACCCCCCCCCCCAAAAAAACCCACACACGTGCGTGTGTAATAAAACCAAATACAAACCTGATTATGGACTGGGGGCTGGGTGGAGGCAGGGAAGGGGAGCTACTGTTTAAGGGGTACAGAGTCTTAGTTTTGGAGATGAAAGATCTAGAGACAGATGGTGCAGATGGTTGTAGAACATCGTGAACGTACTTAATGCCATTGAACTGTGCACTTAAAATGGTAAATTGTACGTCATGTGTATTTTACCATCATTTTAATTAATTAATTTTAAAAACTTGAATATTGGATAAATGTGCCTTACGATTGCCAGTCTAGAAGCTGGGGCTTGTAGTCAAAGTCCCCGCCTGTGTTGGACGCTCAGCCTCCGGCCACGGCCTCCCGCAGACCCGATCTGGATTCCTCCCAACTCCCCACCGTCCTTCCAGCGCTATGTGACCCTGGGGGCAGCCTCCCGTCCGCTCCCCGCAGCCCCCCTCCCCCTGTCCTAGCCCAGTGGAGCGGGTTGGATGGTGGCTGTCACTGCACCTTCCCAGGTCCTGTCTTCCAGGAACCTGGGCACATGGTCATCTTTCTGACGCCCCTCCTCACACTGCAAGTCCCCGCTCAGAGGCCACCTCTTCTCTGAAGGCCAGAGAGGTGCCACTTCGTGCCCAGCATCTCAGCTAGTACAGGCAGACAGGTTCACCCCGGGAAGTTGCTCTTCCCACACCAGCACCCCCCCCCCACACACACACACACTAGCTTCATCCGTGTTCCAGCCAGTGAGCTGCAGGGCCCCGTCAATGCACAGACAGGGTTTTGCGGAGCTAACCACGAAGAAGTTACGCTCCAGCGAGGGGCTCAGATTGTGGTTTTGGGGTTTGCTTTTTCACTGCCCCTCTAACCAGTACAGAGTGATAATGCCACCCAACAGCAGCACCTCTGGTGCCCTCTGCTCTGAAGGCTAACCATGTGGGTGGCCTCTGCTGACCCGGCCCCAAGGAATGGAGTGCTTTGTATCGATCCATTTGGCATTATTCACCTGCAAACCGGTTCGTGCGTCAGCCGTCACCCGATGGGATGCCTTGGCAGCCCTCCCTCAGCTCTGGAGCTCGCTCAGACATGGACACTGCAGGGCTGCACGCTGCAGGGAGGCTGCCCCTTCCAGTCGTGCTGGTGGCACTGCCTGACCAGCGTGTCATAGGTCTTCAGCCTGGGAGGATAACTGGGGATGTCCACGCAGTGACACCCCTTTGTGGGGGCCTCCCAGCCCTCGCTTCAGTAACGCAGCAGGTCAAATTAACTCCTCGGGACCTATGATTTCTCTAGCATCACCTGCAAGAAGAGGACCCCAACCCCATACTTTTCCTGGACCTTCAGTGTGTTTATTATTTGTCAGCATTTGCTCTGTGCCAGGCACTGGAAATGAAGATCCCTGCACACCAGAGCTTCCAATTAGTGAGGGTGACAGACATCACCCGACAAATAAAAATGACAAATCACGGTAAGAGCTAAGAAGGAAAAGTATTACATTCTGTGAGACATAAAGGAGAGACATTGGGAGGGAGAAAAGTGTAATTTAACTTGGGAGGGTGCAGAGAAAGCCTCGCTGTGGAGTGATGTCTAGTGGGACCCCTGGAGAGCAGCTGTTTTCACCCCTTTCAACGAAAGGGTAAGGTTACGCCCTTTCAGTTCACCCCCACATTCACAGGCACAGAGGCCCGAACACACCCACACACACACCAGCACTTCGGCACACACGGACACACACAGAGACTCGTGCAGACACACAGGCATACAAAGCGGGGCAAATAGACACACAGACACACACAGAGACCCACAGACACATGCACAGGTACACACACACACACACACACATACACATGCACAGACACACATGTATACATGCACAGACACACACGTATACACCCGTGTGACGTTTTGCACCTGCTGCAGAGGGGCCGTGTGAGCTGCCTTTTCACCCAGTGGCACGTGTGAAACTACTGGGAGCTGAGCACACAGAGAAGTCGTTCCCATTCCACTCAACACAGGGCTTGGCAGATGGCTTTGTGCCCTGTGAATAACTGCTCTTGTTGATTTCTGCCTCTTGGTGCCCTTCCCGGCACGGTCTGTGAGGCCGGCTCTCTAGTCCCCGGACGTGGGGCGTGCGCACCTCCCGGTCTGCAGAGCACCTTGCTGGCGTGCACACCTCCCGGTCTGCAGAGCACCTTGCTGGCGTGCGCACCTCCCGGTCTGCAGAGCACCTTGCTGGCGTGCACACCTCCCGGTCTGCAGAGCACCTTGCTTTGTTGACACTCACATCTTCCCCAGCAGGTGCAAAGCTCAGGTAAAGGCGAAGCTCAGAGGACGTTTTGGTCCACCTGGAATTTTTATTTTATTTTATTTTTAACATGAGAGGGATTTTTTTTTAAACAAGGAGACTACTGGACAATCAGTGATCTCATGTTTTTAAATTGGCAAATTACAAAGTAATATATTTAAACGTCTTACATGGTTTGTTCCCAGGTTCTAGGCAGAGTGAAGGGCAGGGTGGAAGTGACTCCCTCGCCATGAGAAAGAACCCAGAATTACCCTGGGCCCCCCGGTTCCCACCAGCACCTCATTCCAAAGGCAGTCCCCAACTCCCAGATCTGCGGGAGGCATAGAGCCGGCTGCCTTCTCTTTAGCAAGCAGGGCGAACGCCCAGGGACACCCTTGGTTGTGTGCACTGCCGTGTCCCTCCTTTTCCTCTCAGGTTCCACAGAAAGAGACGCAGGCCACGACCCTGCGACGGTGGCCTTGGTGATCACTGACCCTGAGCAGGGGGTCCGTGCAGCCGCCCCTGGCAGCGGCAGCCCTGGCAGCCCTACGGCGTGTGCCAGGAAAATCAATACAAAGCTGTCGGATCAAAAGTGAGTCGTGCCAGCTCCCCTCTTAGGGAATGGTTAGATGGGTGTCTGACTGCTAACACCTCAGTTCTTTTCATAGGAGGTCTGAAAATAGCTCCGAATTCTTTAAATGTCTGGAGATGTGGGCGACGAGAAGAGTTTTGAGCCGGAAAAAACCTCCCTGAGATCCCCCCGTTCTGTTTCTACCATATTCCCCCAGTGCCTGCCTCATACCGCACCCCTGGGTGTCCAGAGAGGACGCAGTGCTGGACAGACCCAAGTCTCTTTGGGGGACAATTAGTCCAGGATTCAAGATTGGCTGTCCCTGCGCAGGTGGCAAGCCTGGGCACCCAACAATTCCGGCCCTTTGTGCTGTCAACTCTGTGTGTCCTTGTTATAATTCTCTTATGTCCCCATGACCTGTCCCTGGTCACCGCATTGAAAGGCAACTCCTTCCTAAATGAGCCCTGTTCTCTGACTTTAGCCCTGATGGGCCCACGCAGACGTCTCACTTCCTCAGCTGTGACCCTTCGTATCTGCAGTCGTGTTCAACAGAAGCACCACAGGAGCCAAAGAAGTTGCCAGGAGGTCTGAGGTGTGGGAAGGGAACAGGTGCGGGAAGGGAACAGGTGCACCTGGAGGCAGTGCAGAGCGGGATGGATTGGCCGAGGGGAGCCTGGGCACGAGTCTGTTGGAAATGAGCAAAACATGCGTTAACAAGGACTGAAGTGGGGTGGAGCCTTTAGAATGGATACAGAGGGACCAGCGTGAGGATCCGGAAGCACTGATAAGACAGGCTGTCCTACTGGGTGTGTCAGTGAGGAGGGTGAGAGGGCTGCAGGGGTATCCCTGAGACAGTTTCTCCTTGAGGGGTCTGAAAACCACTGTATCAAAATCACCTGGGAGCTTTTTGAGACTGCAGATTTCTGGGGCCCACCCCCAAGAGGTTGACTTTGTTAATGGAGTGATGCCCAGAAATCTACATTTTAAAATCTCCCCAGATGACTCCAATACACAATAAAGTGGCTATAAAGTCTATACTGCTTAAGAGCTGTGAGCAATACCTTTTAAATGTATTTCCCTTATGTCGAATATGGCTCTTGGCAATTAGTCAGCTGTCAAGAAATGATTGCTGTGGGGAGCAAGTGGAACGAGAGATGGGGAGGACGCAAAGATGACTAAGTTCACCGGCGTGGCTGAGAGCCCTGTGGTGCATCGGCAGCGGAGGAGAAGGCTGGAGGAAGAGCAAGCGTGGAGTGAAGGTCGGTCTGTTTTTAGACATGGTGACTTCCAACGCACATGGGTGATGTGTGTAGGGCCCAGGAGGGACGCGGGGTCAGACAGGGAGACGTGTGAGTCATTGGCACACTCGTTGAGGCTATGACTTGGGTAAAGAGTGCCGCAGCTGCTAAGGACAGAAGTTTGGGGGAAATGCACGATGAAGAGGGTCAGGAAGACGAAGACCCAGGGGGATGCGAGAGGAAGAAGCAGAGCCTGGGGAAGGGCCTGCAATGTGCAGTGTCCGAAAATCCAAGAGGAGGGAATACAGAGAATTCAGAGGTTGGTCAGTTGGGTCAGCGAATGTAGGGAGCTTGAGAATTGAGGAAGGGCCACTGAATTTGCTTTTAGGAATTAGGAAAGCGTTGGTGATCGTCAAGAGAGTAGTATGAAAAGAGTGGTCGGAACGGGAGCTGGCCACACAGACAGAATAAGGAAATGGACAAAGGGGAAGGCTGAGGCCACCAGCAGAGCTCGCCCCCTGGGTGCTTCTCAGGGGAAAGTGGAGAAATAGGATAACGGGCCAGCAGAGAAAAGCCAGGCCTTGGACCTCACTCATCCCTGCAGCCGCCCCTCACATGCTGGTCTTCTGCAGGGGTCCATCTTTCTTTTCTTCTGTTTCTCTCTGGACCTTCCTGGGCCACCTCACTCATGGTCTCAACGTCATCGCTCAGTTGATGACCTGGTCCCAGGCTTCCCTTGCCCTCCACACACCTCTATCTGTCTGCCCCACAGGTATTTAGGCAACACTACTCAGCCTCAGGGAGGGAGCCAAGTATTCCCTGTCTCTCTTGGTGGTGCCACCATCCACCCATCCACCCAGTCACTCATTAAGCTAGAAACCCAGAAACCACCCCAGGGCTCCCTCTTCCTCATACCCACATCTGGTCAGTCATTGATGGAGTCCTGCAGAGTCTATCTCCTTGGCAACCGGCTCTGCCCCTTCTTCTCCCGCCCACTCCCTTCCATCCAACCTGTACTATGGCAATGACCTCAAATAGGTCTGCTGACCTCTCCCAGCCTCCAAGCTGCTGCCAGGGTCATGTGCCAACAGCTTTAATGTGGTCAGGATGTTCCACCCCAGTGACAAAGGAACGAAGCTCAGTGGGATCATGTGATTTTCTCTGGACGGCTTGTGCCCTGCTTCTTTTCAGCCACGCCGAGTTACATGTGCCTCACACATGCTGGCTGCTTGGGCCTCCTTGTCTTTTTCTGTGCAGGTCCCTGGCCGGGAAGGCTTCTTCCCTCCCGCTCTCCCCCATCTCTCTGTTCCAGACTCCCAGCACCACGTCTGTCTACCCAACACCTGGTCCTCTTTCTGTTTGTAACCCAGAAGTCTCATCTTCAAGAGGAAGCACGTACCCTTCCCTTCCTTATATCCTTACTGCCCTCTTCATCCAAAGGGCTTTTAGTAGTTTCCATATGTCTGTTCTACCAGACTGTGAACCTTTGCTGGGGAAGGGGAGGGGAGGTGCTGGTGCAGAGGGGTGGGAGTTCTCTCCAGCAGTAACCTCCCAGGAGGCCTCTGGTGGACTAAGAACATGCTACGTTGACTGAAAAGAAAACGAATTCAACGAAAGGCCTAAAATAACTTCAGTAACCATACTCTATCTTATTCTCCCAGTGATCGTCTTCTCTCCCTTCACTGCTCTCCGCGTTTTCTTTTATTCACACTCTCCTTCTATACCCTCTTTTCCTTTTGCTCTTTCCTTCTTCTTCCTGGCTGCTTCCTATCCCCTTTAGCTTCTGCGGACAGGTGCACCAGCTCCTAGGCACAGCTGCCCTCTTTCCTCCTTTGCTGTATCTCTTTCCCCTTGGCCATGTCTTTGAGGCTTTGTTTATGTCTACGTTCTAAGAGCACCAGCTTGTCACCTGCAGACACTGTCATTTGCTTTGGAGAATGTATCCAGGAAGGTGGTGATATTGACAAATGAGGCCACAGAAGGAGGAAAACGCTGCAGATTTTCCAATCAACTGGATGTAACACCCAGATAAGGTCCTTGGGTAAAAACCCTAGTTAAAAGTCCTCCTAAAAATAATAAGAGATAATAACCATGTGAGTGCAGTGTTTAAGTTCTTCCCTTTCGAGGAGATGTTTGTTTTTCCTTTTAAGATGCTAGGCATCCTGGCCCTAAAATATCTCTGAACATCCATTTGTACCGGATGGAGGAGGAGATGCGCTCCACCCCGCTTGGTGGCAGCGAGAGGACTGTGGGAACCTGGTGTGCCTTCTCGGGCTGCACAGATATCCCGTGTTGCTCCTTCTCAGGAGCCATGAGACCGGGGACAAGGGTAACGCAAGTCGCCATGCCCTTCTGCAGATATGCACAAGGGGACTCCTGCAGGTGCCTCTCCTCCTCAGCGAGAATTAAATCCAGGACAGAGAGACCCTCCTGACCTTGTGCACTGAGGGACCCTGGGTGGGGCCCAGTCATCTCTTGGGAACAGGGGTGGGGGACCTGCCAGTCCTCGCTAAGGAAACAAACGTAAGTGGGTGAAGAGTTAGTCCTAAAGCCAAATGGGATCATGTGATTTTCCTCTCTAACGATAGTTAATCATAGGAACTTGGGTTAGGTGTAAATGGCCTAAAGCCCACAGGAGACACTCACTGATTAGTATAAAACTCTCTTCACCTGACACAGACACCAGCCCAAGCCTTTCTTTGGTATCGTTGTCCCTGAAACTGTTGTCTACATGGTTGGCTACTGAAGAGAGAAATGAAAGCCAACAGAAGGTTGTTTGTGAGCAGTTCCTCTGCTCTGCTTGGAGATAAATTTTGGATTTGGGATCTGCTCACCGCTGTAATGAGGGTGTAGAGAGGCGTGCAGAAATTCTGTTTTTATGTTGAGATTGAACTAGGCAGGCTTAATCCAACCTTGGATATAAGGCTAAGAGAGGCCAAGTGATACTCCTCGGATCACAGAATTGAAGGCAAAACTGGGGGTAGAGCCCTGTTAGCCAGTGATCTCCCCACAAATTCTCCGCAGCCTTTGGAATGGCCTTTGGAACATCCCCCAGAAATACCCACCAAACCAGCCAGGACACTCGGGTGATCCGGCACCCAGTGGCTGTCCGGGAGGAACCACAGCAGCAGGGGGACTGGCACCGGGCGGGCGGCTGTCCTATCCGGGCTGAGCAGGGCAGTGCAGGGCAATCCCACACGCAGTGTCTTTCACACAGGCTCCAAGAATAAACGACCGTGCCTTCTACAAAGCAGGATGGGGGTTCTTGATCCTGGTAAAATGGGGACCCAGCTCTCTATGCCTGTGAAGAATAACAGCCCCTCCTTCCCAGCAATGCTCGCCAAGCCCAGCCTTCCTCAGGAAACCAGTCCCCAGCACTGAACGCCCTTGTGTTTGCCACTCCACATGTAATTGGAGTGCCTTAAGGAAGCATAAATAATTTTTTTCCATCTAATCTGCACACTCTCAGAGGCAGTCCTGAGCATGTGTGTTCCTCCTCGTTCCCGAGTCCAGGCACGGAGGCTGGAGTGAGTCATCAGCCATAATGGGGTAGCCGGTCACGTCGATGGGTGCACAGTCGTGTGTTAATGAATGTTAAAACTGACATGGCAAATACAACGTTCTCAATTTTTAAATTACAACTCTATAACAAGTCATGCTGTTAAAACATACAGGAAATACCAGTTAAGCCTTCAAGTAGATAACACACAGCCTGTGCAGATCACGGTCATCTCAAAGTGCATAGCAAATCATTTTCTTTGAAATGAGGCAAGAATTAGCAGGTAGTTCAATTATCTGAGGACTAAGATAAGTAGAAATAACAAATCCAAATATTAAACACCAATTACTACGTGAGGAGCTACAAATCAGCTCGGCATTACAACATGCCCCTCCTCGGGAGCAAACCCAGGAAACACGGGGGTTTGGCAGAAAACACAAACCTATAACGAATATGCATCTATGCAGTAAAGACATAGTATCACTTTCCAAACAGCATTTTCAGAAATGCTCATCACGTACATTGTGAGAAAAGCCTGGCACATATATTCGTCCCCATGGCATTGAAAATAACCTCCAAGTGTCGGGAGTGGCGCTGCTGTCAAGCCGACCACTGGCAATAAGTGACCTGAAGCTTCTGCTGTGGCCCCTAAAGGAGGTTTATGGGTCAGTCTGACTGCCCGGTGGCCAATGACGTCATTTCATACATTTTTCTTAACTCTAGAAACAGAACAGAGAATTAACCTGACCCTCCCTGATTCGCTCCAGGGCCCAGAAGAAAGGCTACATAAGATATTATCCAGCAAGATTCATTAAAGCCCAACTCAGAGCACTTGGGAACTTCATACCTTGGTGGTACTTTAGGGGAGAGGAGGTTGTTTATTCCTGGGTCACTGTCCAGTCTCCATCCTTTGTGAGAATTAACTCGTGTTCAAGCCAGCTGAGTTCTTCTCCCTCCCTCTTATGAAACCATCGTTTGGAGAACTCGATGCTATTGGGACAGTCTCATGCTCAGAAGTGACCAAAGTTCCAGGATGGGCAAAGTAACACTTTATACAAGTAGATATATGTACAAGAGATGTTAAAAAGACAGTCTCTAAAGCACTTTGGGATTCCCCTAATGAAAGGCACCAGATAAATGCAAGTCATTACCAAAATGAAAGGTCAAGTATTCCAGCTTTCACATCTGCAAAGAGTAACCACTATGGGTACTTCTTTTTTGATGGTGAAACCTGCCTGTTTAGAAAGATACTCATGAGAGTGACTGAGTTACTCTGCCTCCTTTCTTGTCTCCATCTTTCACAAGCTTTATGGTCAGTGACCATGGAGACCACACTCGGTGATCTGATACCATCAGTTCTAGCAAACTGAAGAGTCCTCACAAGTCTGTACCATCACCTGCTTTCAGTGCGGCTAGGGCTGATTTTGTAAATTCTCTGCTGGAAATATCAGCCAAAGCCAAGTGCTCCATGTGGAAATTCTAAACAATAACCCTGCTCTTCTAACTTGGTGGTCCATTGCCTCTAAGTCATCTCACCCTTTCCTAATGCTTCTGAGAAACAGATATAGATGGTAGACCATCAGGTACCAGGATGTGGTCACCTCCCCACCCCCTGTGAGGCTCCAGTCTGATGGATGTGAACTGGGGACCCAAGGGCATATGTGACTAGTGCATTCATCCAAAAAATTGCCTGGTCTGTAGTATCCATGGCAACTACAAGCACACAACACCTTCTGACAACGTCCTCACCATATTTCCATGAGGTATGTATTACTTTCAACTAAGACACAAACTGGCCTGTTTAGGGAGGGCCCAAGCCATGGATAAAATGTCTGCCTAACTCCATGCCTAAACTCCTGGGTTCTGCAACCTTTCCAAAGACCGAACCGTAGTGGAAGCCAACTGTAAAACCATCTGATTACCTAGAATATAATGGAGACCTATCTTGCAAAGGGGCCCAGGTTCCCCTTCCCAACGTTATGTGCTAGTTAACTGAAGAAGAAGAGAGAAAGCATTTTAGAGAAGGAAAGAGTTCTCAACCTCCAACACAAGTTTAGAAGTTTAAAGGCCTTTTAGATAGCATGGCATTTTTCAAGAAGTTCACAATTATTAATAACAGTAGCAATGTTTTGTTTTACAGCTCTTTCCTTTTTTTCTGTCCTCTACCCACCCTCCTCCAACAAAAGGCAGTTGAAATGGAAATAAGAACTATAGTATTTCCGTCCTGGTAAGCATCACAGCCTCCACACATTTCTGTACTTTGAGTACATACTTCCACACCAACAGATTTCCATGTCATACCAGGAACTCCCAGGAAATTACATCACTGCATATAACATACTATATCCTAGAAGCAAAATTATCTAAGTAAATTCTGCTTGGCAATAAAAGGGCTCTCATTTTACAAGCTCGCAGAGCAGGCAACAAAGTTTCTAAGCTACTGCCCGTGCTGGCAACCCGACAGTTTGCTTCAGGGAAACAACACAACAGTAAACCTCTTTTTAGTTGAAAAGACAACACAACCTTATTTCTAAACATTTAAAAAAATAAATATTTCAAAAACATGCTACTATCTAAGACACAGCAAAGTTGGGTCAAATGGCCTAAACCAGGAACCTCAGCCAGAAATGAATGCCTCCACGGTTACCCTAGGAAAGACAGAGGCCTGACTTTGAAAAGTCTTTAAGCATCCTATCATTTGACCTATGTTTAGCTGAAGCCCCTGTCCTTAAAGCATTTGTTCTAGGAAAAAAATTTTCTATCTTCACTACATGTTTAACAGAGTAACATTCTGTAAAGAATGACATTTAAGAGGCGAACATTCGTACACAGTGTTCTAAAGGTGACCGATGTACCCATGCAAGTCACAGAGCTACAGGTCATTCAGGAAACAATTCACAGACTTGAACTGGTCATGTGCTTAACACCACATTCCCTTTGTTTTGGTATTAAAACTAAATGGAAGCAATGAATAAAAAATGGAGATTTTGTTTTCACATGAGGTGAGCAAAATCCCATCATATCCTCGCTGACCCCATAGGATGTGTTTCCACTGGACAGACATGTAGGGGCTTTTTGTACAGAACTCACATGACAATCTTAGAAAAAGGAGCACAAAAACCTCACAGACAGTACTGGGTCACGAGCATTAGAGCAGAGTACATGGTGAACAGAAAAATTAGCATTCTGGGTGGTACTCATCCAGCAGAAATGTGAACATATTATGCCCATGATGCAAACACCAGTGAGTGTCATTTCTTTGAAAGGCGCAGAGGCGTGGTGCCAGACACACCACCCTCTAAAAGTGATTCTAAATACTGTGAAAGCCACCTGGGGCGCATATCCCATGCATCTCTCCCCTTTGGGGCTGGCCATCCTCCTTACGCCATAACCCTAAGGTGACTGGCCTGTGCCAGGGCTGCTGGAGGCAGCTCAACACTGTGGCTTTGAGGCTGACGAGTCCTCCCGCTACTGTAGGGAATCATTTAAACTTAATTCGCTTGGTGAGCTCCTGCTCATGTTCGTCAGGCTTGCCATGAGGGATTTAACTTTATGGGCATAGTAGTCCCTTAAATTGACAGAAGGGACCTCCTTCATTCCGTCTCCAAAGTCACAACTGCGCATAGCACTCTCAAGCTGCTTTTGGCGCCGATAAAAGTGGGAGAATTTATTGAAGATCAAGGTGATGGGCAGGACCACCACTAGGATGCCTGCCAGGATGCAGGCAGAGGCAGTCAGCTTCCCTGCTGTGGTTCCTGGCACCACATCCCCATACCCCACCGTGGTCATACTGACAGTGGCCCACCACCAGCAGGCAGGGATGGTGGCCAGGCCCTCGTTCTCCTCCTTTTCAATGGTGTAGGCCACTACAGAGAAAATGGAAATCCCCACGGAGAGGTAGAGCAAAAGCAGCCCTACTTCTTTGTAACTGTATTTTAGGGTCGCCCCCAGGGAGCGAAGGCCAGTGGAGTGCCTAGCCAGCTTTAAGATGCGGAAAATCCGCATCAACCTCAAGACCTGGGCCACTCTGCCCAAGTTGGCCAAGGCAGGTGTGCTCTCCACCACCAGGTTCACCACCAGAGTGATGTAAAAGGGGACAATGGACATGAGGTCGATAAGGTTTAGGGCATTCTTGAAAAACTTGAGGAAGTCAGGGGCCACAGCAAACCTGGCCACCAGCTCAAAAGTGAACCAGGCGATGCCAAAGTGCTCCACGATTTCGAACCTGGGGTCCTCACCAGGGTTGCCCTGGCTGTCAGGGATCTGGAAGTCCGGCAGGCTGTTGAGGCACATGGTGATGATGGAACCCAACACCACCAGGATGGACAGGACGCTGAAGACCCGGCTCAGGACTGAGTAGCCAGGGTTGTCCAGCGCCAGCCACAGCTGCCTGCGAAAGTTGCCCAGGGGCTGCCCATCGAACTTGGAGGCGTCGTTGTAGAAGGCCAGGATCTCGTCGAAGGAGGACGTGGTGCTCTCTTGGTCGCTCTGCTCGTCCCACTTCTCCTGCTCAGGCTCCACTTTGCGGCCATGGTAGCTGTAGCTGCAGCAGGAGTCGATGAAGAATTCATTGATGCCCCAGTACTCAATCTCCTGGCTGAAGGAGAAGACGCACAGCTCCGCCATGACGTGAAGCTTGCCAGTGTGGTAGAAATGCAGCACGTAGGGGAAGAGCTCAGGGTTGCGGTCAAAGTAGAACTCCCGCTGGACATCGTCGTAGTCATCGCACAGCTCCAGAATGGCCTCGCGCGAGTGGCAGAGCAGCAGGCGGCCTAGGCGAGTCTCAGGGAAGCGCAGCAGAGTGTGCGAGCGCAGCCGCCTCTTGAAGCCTCCTACGTTGATGCGGATATCTCCATCCTCGACGTTGGTCTCCGACACATCCCACAAGCTCTGGCGGGTCATGCTGGAGACTTCCAACCGCCCGCGCCGCGCGGGGGCGCTACACCTGGAAGCGGAGGGAACCGCATTGGGTGAGCGCAGGGTGGTCAGGGTCTGGGCGTCCCTCTCTTCCTCCCCACCCACCTCTGGCTGGCCCAGTCTTCTCCAGGCGGGTCTCTGGGTGCTGAAGGGCACTGAGATAGGAGGAATGGTTCTGAGGGGTTTGGCCCCCTCCCAAGGAAAGGCTGGGGGAGGGGTATGTTTCCACTAGCAGGGCCTCGCCTCCACCCCCATCCTGGGGGTCCTATCGGTCCCTTTACGCTTGCCGGAGTCGCAGCCCCGCGGCTCTGCGAGAAAAGGGGGCTGCGAGCTGACCTTGCCCGTGGGCGGGCCGAGGAGATGTCCCCGCCCGCTCGCCGCAGACAGGCGGGACCGGAGCTGGGATGCGCACGGGCAGGGCTGGGCCGAGATGGGGGCGCGTAGCTTCGGGAGGGAGGCGAGGAAATTCACTGCGCGAGTCTATAAACGAGGGCTGGGGGAAAGGGGCCAGCCTGGCATCTCCTGTGTCCAGCCTCCAAGACTGGAATCACCTCGACCCCCTCCCCAGGCCTCTCTGCCCGCTGGGCGCGGTGCCCCGGAGCCGCGTGCGCCGCGCGCGCCGCGCCTTACCCAGCAGAGCTGCCAGGGCTCGCCCTGAGCGTTCTGGAAGCGCTTACCTGCGAGCACTCGGGCCCGTGGCCAGGGCCGGCGGGAAACTTCCCCAACCTGCTGGCGAGCATCGCTGCGGCTGCTGCTGCGGGCTGGCTGTGCGGGTGCGCGCGGATGCGAGTGTGTGTGCGCCTGTGTATGCGCCCAGCGGGCCGGCGGGCGGGGTCCGCCGAGCGTCTCCTCCTGTCTCCGGCCGGAGATGCCACCGCCGCCCGCAGTTGCAGGAGGCTCACAGGTGGCTGCTGGCCCCGACGCTCGCAGAGCCACCTGTCTTGATCTGAGCGCCCCTCAGCCCTCAGGAGAAACAACAGCTCGTGCCGCAGATGCCCGCGGCAGCCGGAGCGGGAGCGGAGCCCGCGCCCCTCGCAGTGGTGCTGAACGGACAGCTCCGCGCGCCCAGTCCCAAGCGCGGCCGCCGCCCCATACTCCGAAGATGCCGCCGCCGCCGCAGCTTCTCTGCTCTCCTCTGGCACGTCACGGCCACCCCTTTGCGCCCCGGGCTCCACTCAGGGCCGACACCTTCCCCAAGCTCTCACCCATCTCCTGGTGACAGCTGTTATTTCCACCCTCCTTCCTCCCAGGGCGCAAGCAGGGGACTGCCTACGATGACCTTTCCCCACTGGGTCTCAGGCAGGAGCACAACTGGAAAATGAGGGGCTGCTTGCCAGGACTGGAGGAACTCCGAGATTCCCCCTTTAGGGCCCTGATGAAAAGTTTCCTGAAGCTGAGGGGCAGAGGGGTGTTGGGGAAAGGCAGCTGCGGGAGGGCAGAAGAGGGGGCAGGGAAGCTTGAGGTCCAGCTCAGCTAGAGGCCGAGCTCAGCTTGCCGGGGGCGGGAGTGCAGGCCCCTTCGGCGTGGGAGGGAGTCACGGAGTTCTGTTTGGGAGCTCTGTGTGGGCGCTGTATGTGCACAGGCCGGTGTAGTGTGTGGGCTTTCCGGGAGTGGTGCATGGAGCCCTGTGTGTGTGTGTGTGTGTGTGTGTGTGTGTGTGTGTGTGTGGTCTGAGGACAGTAGGACTTTTCAGTGTCTGTGCGCACCTTGATAAGAATGGGAACTCTGAAGGGTGGGGAGACATGTGCAGTGTATGTACACATCCGGGGACTGAGAGCTGTGTGTATAGTGTGCTGTATACAGTGTGGTATTCAGTAGGACAATGACAGGGTGTGCATGCTGACCGTGGAGACTGTGGGTGTGAGTCCGTGTAGATGTCCCCAGTACTGTGTCCACATTCCCCAGATCTAGCTCTTGGCCTCCTAAGTTTGCTCCTTAAGGTGGGCCCAAAGCTCAGAAATGGACCCACAGTCTCTGGGGAGACTTCTCCCCTTGGTTTCGCAGTCCTTGTGCATAGTCCTTATTTGCAAAGACTAGAGCATCGTGTGAGTTTAGCGGGGAGCTGGTGGGCCACACGTCTTTGTCAGAAGTGTGTGGGTCTGAACTCATAGGGCAGTCACCATAGCCACAATGGAAAGTATATCTTTTTTTCACATGGCCCAGACAATGCCATGCTCACTAGACAGATGCTCTGTGCAGCTCGAGTGCTGTGGGGTTCCTTGGAGAGCCTGGGGATCATTGATCTGGCTTTATGTGGGGCTTTCTGCATCCAAGCCTGGCTTCACTTGCAGGGGTGGGCAACATCCAGCCTGTGGGCCATATAAGGCCTGCGAAATCAGTACCAGCTAACATCACATGCCTGACCAAATATAGTAAGCTAATTTTTAAGTTGATAATTTTGTATGGCCTGCAAATGGTGTTATAAATACCCAAATGGCCCTTGGCAGAAAAGAGGTTCCCCACGAAAGCTGTCCCTGTGCCAGCCACCTGCCTCTGGGTATGTGTGTGGGAGTGTGTGCAGGTGTGTTGCCTGCTGAGAGGGCTCCACACCCATGTCTCTGCAAGTCTCTGCAAGTGCAGGGCATTCCAGGGAGGTAGGCACATGTGGGAGGGGAGGATAGGGTTGTGAGGGCCACACATGTTTCTTTTGTGTCTAGTGCTTTTAGAGAGGGGTGTGTGTGTGACAGAGAGAGAGAGAGGGAAAGAGAGAGAGAGAGGCACCAGTATTTGTTGTCTTCTATCTTTATTTTTTTGAGGTCTTTGTTTGGAGTATGTTCATCTAATTTCCTACCTAGGTCTGCTGGACCTACCATTTCAAGTCTGTGGCTCTCCCCACACCTGGCTGGGGCCCAGTGTCTGCACCTGGCCTTTGCTTTTCTTGGGGTCTGGAGGCCCCTGGGTCTCTTTTATTCCCAAGGGAGTGCTGCTTCAAGTGTGCCAAACTTTGCTGGTGTGTGTGTGTGTGTGTGTGTGTGTGTGTAAATACATGTGTAATCACTGTGTTGCTGCCGCTTTCCCTCATTTCAACCCCCTACCACACCTCAGGGGTGGTGCTGGCTGTGAGATCCCCCTGCAGGTGCAGTAGCACCTGTGGGGCAGGCTTCATGGGCCCTGGGACTCACTCTAGCCCTTCACCCATCCTCTCACTGCCTGGCTTCTGGCCACCCCAGAGCTCTCAGCCCCTTCTGCTTCACCACCACATGCCTGTGTGGCTTCTCAGCAGGGCCACTGTTCCCAGCCACTCCCATCCTTTGGCTCCGTTCCTGACTCTTCTGCTTTAGCTCAGTGCATAAATCACCTTTTCCTGCTGCATTTGGAGGGTGCTTACCCCCCCCCCCAAATATTGGGTTTGATTATTCTGAGGTCGTTCTCCCTTTCCTGCTTTATTTATCTGCCTGCCTCCTTCTGTTCCTGTCTGGTTTTGTTCTTGCTCGTTCCTTCTTCCTTTGTGGCTGTGGGAGTTTTCACCCATGGAGAAAGAGCCCTCTGCCTTCTGTTTCTCTTTGTTTTTCCCACACTCATGGCCACCCCATCTGCAGACCACCAGGGCTCTGCCCAGGGTCCTGGGGCTGTCACCTTTCTAATGGGGGTCACTCTGTGCCCCCTCTCAGCTCTGCCCCCTCCTTCTGCCAGCCCCTCTCCACCTCCCTCCTTCCCATTCACCCCCCCTTCCCTCTCTCTCCCTTGTCCCCTTCCACAGCCAACAGAGCTGTGCCAACATGCCCCAGCCTCTCAGGGGCCCAGTGTCCACACCTGCTGTGTGTTTGCTTTTCCTGGGCGCAAGGACAAGCCCCCATGCCCACCTTACCTCCCACAGGATGGTGAACTTGAAGGCCACAAGGAGAAGCCCGAGTCTGGGACACATCAGGTATTTCTTGGAAAGGCTGAGGCAGAAGCTCTGTGGGTCTGACAGATGCCTTTGCAGAGGGTTAAGTGTATGTGACAGGCAGGGCCACTTGTTTATTTCCCAGTCACCGAGCCGAAGAGAAATGGAGCTGTCTCCCTCCTTCTGTACTGGGGAAGCTGGCTGTGTTCGTGGTTTATTTAGAGGTCTGAGCCTTGATCTGAAAATACAGCTGCCTGCTCCAGGTACACATCAAGGCCTGCCAGGGGGATCGCCAAGGGATGGGGGCAGGGACAGAGGCACCCTGGGAAGGGGCATACAGAGACCCAAGACAATGGCCCACATCCTGGAACCCAGAAGACTGTTATCTCTGCCTTCCCTGCCAACACTGATCTCTCAGTTGAGCCCACACATCTCAAAGCCGGCTTTTTCTCTGACAGGCAAGGGGGCCGCACTGGCGGCTTGGCTGAGGCAGCCGGACTGCCTGACCTACATCCCCCACCACAGAGGCGCTGAGCCTCATCCTGCCCCCGGAGCACGAGCACTGGGCGCCCACCACCCTGCTGGGGTGCACTGCTCACCTGAGTCCATCCTGCTCCCTACAAGCCACGCTCCTCAGCACAGCCAGTGTCTCTGACAAACACGAGCCAGAAGTGTCATTCCCTCCTGAAAGCCCTCCAGGGGCTTCCTATGGAACCGAGAAGGAAAGCCCTTCCTTACCACAGTTCCAAGGCCCTTCACAAGTGCCCTGCTCAGCTCGCGGACCCCATCCCCCTGCCGCCTTCCCCGCAGTGCTGCGCCAGCCGCGTGCCCCTTCGCTCCCTCCCGGGGCCACTGCACCCGTGTTCTCTGCTTGTCAGGGCAGCTTCACCCTGCAGGCTTCTCTTTGCCACTCAGGTCTCCATTTAAATGTCACCTCTTCAGAGAGGCCTGGCTGCCCAGTAACTGGATCCCTCAGTTAGTTTCCATCATTTTTTCACGCTTGTCTTAAATAGCTATTGAATATGTGATTCAGTGATGAACGAATGAGGCTCCAACTCTTGTGTTATTCTGTGCCAGCCAGAGTCTTGGCCTGCCTCTTCTTCCTCCTGGTAGATCAAGGCAGCCAGAGGGGGAGGGGACGCTGTGCTCAGGGCTGTGGCTTACAGCCCCCAGGCTCTGGGGTGTTCGCTAGAACAACTGATTAGCCTAATGGATGTCATTCCCCGCTGCATATTCGAATCACTTGGGGAGCTTTTAAAATAACCAATGCCTCTGGATGCCTTGGGATCACCCCAAACAAATTAAATCAGAATCTCTGGTGTGGGGCCCGGGGAATCAGAGTTTTCTTAAAACCCCCGAAGTTATGATACTATGTAGCCAAAGTTAAACCTGAGCAGCCTTGCCTTTGGGTGAGTGACCCCAGAGCTGTGTGCCTGAGCGCAGCCCAGTGGGCAGCACCAGGGGCTGTGTCTCAGCTCAGAGAAAACCCACCCCACCAATTCTAGGTCAGTGCCCACCTGGAGTGGGGGCGCCATACAGGCTGGGTGCCTTTGTTACTACCTCCCCTAAACCCCAATTCCTGCAGCTCTGCCCGAGCCTACGCTTCTCAGAATCATTTACCTTGGAGACAACTTGTGATAGAAATAGTCACAGTTTCTTCCCCCCCTTGGAAGGATATCCGTTCCTAGGCCTGTATTATGCTGCCGGTGGTAATGGGGACCAGGAACAAGGTTGCTGGCAGGCTGTCTGGGTGGGTGTACAGTGGAAAGGCATGGAGACACTGCGGGGTGGGGTGCGGAGGCAGAAGAGAAGAGAGAAGTGGGCAGAGGAGACCCTGAGCTGGGGAAACTGGTTCTCAGCCTTGGGAAGGTGATGTGGGCGAGGGGGAGGAACAGACTGGTGGGGAAAATGAGACCAAACTTGGAGAACAAAGGGTTTTAAGAAGTTTTGCTGCATTAAGTGTTTTCTCAAGAGGCAACAGAAAATATTACATAGCTTGTGCATGCTTTCTGGATGCCAGACTGAATTTATTATATGTGCGTTCTTGCCTAGGCCATTTGGATTTATACCCAGAGGCCACCCTCCTCTCCTCCCACAGCCCCCATCCCTAGGTGCCCCTGCAGGTCGGTTGACAAGGGAAAGAAGGTTGTTTTAAAGGTCTTCTCTCTGAGTCCTGCAATGAAAAGAGCACCAGCTGCACCATGCATGCTGGCGTGCACAGGGCGTGCTCCTATGGACTGGGGCTTGAGGTCCTGCCTCGTGCACCTCCTGCTCCAAGTCCCTTTTCCTTGGGAGGCTCTCCCTTTGAGCTCCCTGGGTACCATTCCACTGGGGCCCTTCACTCTATTCCCCAGAACATTCTGGGACAAGGCTGAGATAATTAAGATAATTTTGAGCCCGGCCGGTGTGGCACAGTGGTTGAGCATTGACCCATGCACCAAGAGGTTACTGGTTCAATTCCCGGTCAGGGCACATGCCCAGGTTGTGGGCCCGATTCCCAGTGGGGGGCATACAGGAGGTGGCCAATCGATGTTCTCTCTCATCGATGTTTCTATCTCTCTCTCCCTCTCCCTTCCTCTCTCTACAATCAATAAAGAAAAATATAAATAAATAAAAAGAAAAGATTAGTTTAAAAAAAAAAACTTGATTAAATTTAGACTTAAGATCACCCCAGGGGAAATTAACAAGAGGACAACATGGCTCCTTAGGTAGGGGCCCCTCAGTCTCGCTCTCACTGGTTCCAGAGTCTGGCCGTCTTTCCCCTCTATCCCAGGCCCCCCTGAAATCCCACAGTGGGAGTTTGAGCCCCAGAGACTCAGAGGCGTCTTCTCCATCTGCCTCAGGCATGTCTTCTGACTTCTGTTGTCTCTCGTCTCCTGACCCTCCTCTGTGTGACTGACAGCTGGACCGAAGCCCCCAGCCCCTCCCTCTGGCCCTACTCTATGGGCCCAGCGGGACACCAGATCAGAACACTTCTCCCTAAGGCCCTCACCTGTGTCCAGAAAGTAAGGCAGGTAGCTGGTGAAGATGAAGAGAGTGGAGAAGACGAAGCTGGGAGGGATGGTGATGAGGGTAGGAAGCCACTGGCTGAGTGAGGTGTGTGCCCTGGAGCGGGACTGCCTGGGTCCCTGTCCAGCTCTTTCAGCCACGTACCCTTGGAGAAAACATTTACCCTCTTCATGCCTTGTGACCCTTATCTTTAAAACCTGGGATAGTCCCTAACTTGTGAGGTTATTGTGAGAATTAAAAGAGCTATAGCAAGGCCTGGAACATAGCAAGTCCTTCAAATGATAATCATGACTAGTACCAATTACTGAGTGCTTATGATGCGATCAGCCCTGTGTTAAGCTCTCTGCTTACCTCCAGCCCTCTCTTGGGTACTATTATTACGCTAATTTTACTGATGCCCATCAAGTGGGGCGTTTAGACTCAAACATGGCTCTCTGGTTCCAAAGTCTTCCCCTCTTAATAATCTCAAGTAGGTGCAAGATTAATTAGTGTAGACTAATTGTTGTAAAATCCTCCGATCTCAGTGGCTTAAATAAAAGGATCATTTCTCACTCATGTTACAGTCTAATCGGGTGTTTGGGAGCAACCTTCCACACAGTAATTTCAGAGCCCAGGCCCTTCCATCTAGAGCTCTGCCAGCTTCTAAGGCCTTGAAATCCTTCCCTTCGATCCTCTGCATCAAGATGGGAGATGAGGAGGACAGCATGGAGGAGGGCATGGCCGGTTTTCAAGGCCATGTCTGGAAGTGGCAGGCTTTACTTCTGCCCACGTTCCTTTGGCCAGAACTCAATCATATGGCCCCATGTAACTGGGAGAGGTGGAGGAGGATGTAGGAAGAAGAGAAATGGGAACAATCCAATTAAAAAATGGGCAAAGGACCTAAATAGATACTTCTCCAAAGAGGACATACAGATGGCCAACAGACATATGAAAAAATGCTCAAAGTCACTAATCATTAGAGAGATGCAAATTAAAATGACAATGAGGTATCACCTCACACCTGCCAGAATGGCTATCAATAAATCAACAAACGACAAGTGTGAGGATGTGGAGAAAAGGGGACTCTAGTACACTGCTGGTGGGAATGCAAACTGGTGCAGCCACTGTGGAAAACAGTATGGCATTTCCTCAAAAAAATTAAAAATGGGCCTGGCCAGTGTGGCTCAGTGGATTGAGCATTGTCCCATGGAGTGAGAGGTCCAGGTTTGATTCCCGGTCAGGGCACATGCCCAGGTTGTGGACTCGATCCCTGGTGGGGGGCATGCAGGAGGCAGCTGATCAATGTTTCTCTCTCACATTGATGTTTCTATCTCTTTCTCCCTTCCTCTCTCTAAAAAAAAAATCAATAAAAACATATTTTAAAAAATTAAAAATGGAACTGCCATTTAATCCAGTGATCCCACTTCTGGGAATATATCTTAAGAATCCTGAAACACCAATCAAAAAGAATATATCCATCCCCATGTTCATAAGCAGCACTATTTACAATTGCTAAGATCTGGCAACAGCCCAAGTGCCCATCAGTAGAGGAGTGAATAAAAAAGCTGTGGTACATGTACATAATGGAATACTATGCAGCTGTGAAAAAGAAGATCTCTTACCTTTGAGACTGCATGGAGGGACCTGGAGAGTGTTATACTAAGCAAAATAAGCCAGTCAGAGAAAGACAAGTATCACATTATATCATTTGTATGAGGAATCTAATGAACAAAATAAACTGACGAACAAAATAGATCCAGAGACATGGAACAGACTGACAAACCTCAGAGGGAA
This sequence comes from Tadarida brasiliensis, assembly GCA_030848825.1. Classification (NCBI taxonomy): domain Eukaryota; kingdom Metazoa; phylum Chordata; class Mammalia; order Chiroptera; family Molossidae; genus Tadarida; species Tadarida brasiliensis. The sequence goes on along the minus strand of CM061272.1, from coordinate 39,321,820 downwards.
GTGGGTGGAGTGGGAATAGATAAACCAAAGAACGTATATGCACATATGCATAACCAATGAACACAGACAACAGTGTGGTAAATGCCTGGGGGAGGGATGGGAGCGGGGTAGAGGGGGCTCAATGGGGGGAAAAGGGGGACATCTGTAATACTTTCAACAATAATGATAAATTTAAAGTAATAAAATAAAATAAGTAACAAAAATAAAAAAACGTAGAAGAGAAATTGGGGCACCAGCATTTTCTGTTACTGATGGGCAAGTAGAAGCTGGTAGACATCCTGCGTCCATTTCCCCCGAGGTGAAGAGAGGGAGCAAAGAACAGTCTCCACTCCCTGCTCACGAGAGGCTGAAGGTTTCCCTGGCTGTGGGGACTTCACTTTGGGACGCAGGCCCAGGGTGCCCTGTATCACTAGGAGTCCTGAGCTGGCATGAGGAATGGTCTCTCAGTCTCAGACAAGACTTTCTTTCCCTTTTCTCAGAATGATGTTTTCATCCTTGAACTTATCGACACCACACGTCTGAAGAATGGTGTCAGGTCCTGGCTCCTGGTCACAAGCTTGTAATAAAGGATATTAGGTAGGTCAGACTCTCCAGCCTGAAGCCAGACTTGGTCACTACAGAAGCTAAATCCTCACTTCCCCATCCCCCTCCTTAGAGCTCTACTTCTTCCAACTTAGCAGAAATCTCTCAGGGAAAGATTCCCTTTGGGACCTGGCCTGCTTGTTCTTTATTATGTCCAACTGTCTACCTTCAGACACATTCCCAGCTCTCCAAACATCCCCCAGCTCAGAGGTGCTCACAGGTGCTGTCCCCAGGCCCTCAGTCTTCTGTGAAAGTGACACCCACCCACCCAATTTCCCACCCTTCTCCCATCAATCCATCCATCCACCCACTTCTTCATCCCACACCCTGGATACTTCTGTGGGCTCCTGTTTCCATGGTTACTCCAGGGCCTGAGTCTGCTCTGGGTTGCTGAGAGAGTCTCCACTCTAGGCTCTTTCCACAGCAGCCTTACTGCTGGATTCAAATCCTGGATTGCTTGTGAGGTCCCACCCTTCTTACAGCAGCCCATCCTGAAGATCGTGTATTGCTTGTGCATTGGTCCATTACGGTGATCAGCTTCCTGGATTTGACCTAAAATTACAAGCTCTTCAGTCCTGGAACAGAGAGATGCTCTTGGAAGTAGAATGTCTGGGACTCTGCCACGGGGAACAGGTGGGAGTTCCCAGAGGTAGGTGGTGCCCTTGTCATAACAGCAAAGGCTGATGCTTGTTAGGCACTTACCGTCAGCCAGGCACCGTTCTAAGGATTTCATGGCTATGAACTAGGTTAACCCTCACAATAACCCTGTGGGGCTATATATTGCTATCATCTGAGAAGACACGGGTGCAGAAAGGTTGAGTAACATGTTCAAGGTTACAGAGCTAACCAGTGACAGCTGGGATTCAAAGTAAGTCAGGCAGACCCTAGAGATGTGCTCTCACATGCTGTATTCATGGCCGCTACACTGCCATTCCTCCCCACCTGGGGATCCTGGAAGTTTCCCTGATGGTGTTTTTAAAGACAGGAGGTAGGTTTCTGAATGCCTCTGCAGCACTCAGCTCCTCTCTGGAGGTGACAAGTGCCCATATGTGAGACTTCTTTTCTACTCTTGGCAGAAGCTTTCAGTTGCTCAGAAGCCAGATGGGCCACCACTGTTCTCAGGAGTTCCCTGACCCTACCCACCTTGAGCTGGTCTATCTGTGGGCTCCAGAGGTTTCTCCAGGTCACAGCCAAGCTGCAGCTTGTCCTCACAGGCCTGCAGGAGGGTGGGAAGAAGCAATCTCACCAGAGAAACCCAGCTGAGGGAAGACACAGATGTTCCCCGCAAGTGACAGAAAACCAATTCACACTCTTCCCTGCAGCCAAAAAATTAAGCTAATTTTTTATTTCTCTGCTTATGTGCAACTCAACGAAACATAGGCATCTAGGAATACAAACAATGACTAGATTTTCTTAATTAGGGTAGTTTTAATTAAATCTTGCTAAAATGATGAAGGTCCTCGGTATTTTTATCATGGTAGAAAGCTGTGTGGTTTAGGAATAGGAGAGGTAGGGAACACGATGCCTCCTGTCCTGGCCATCTGTCACCCTGGACTGGACTCCCAGGCCTGCCCCATGAAGCGTGTCTCCTGAGAAGTGGTACAATACTCTTGGGATTCTTGTTTTCTTTGCTCTTGTTTTTATTAAAGGAAACTACTTTCCTTGCATTGCACTCATGCTGACTAACTGGAGTTGGAAAATACAATTGATTTAGCAGAAAAAGAGTTTCAATTACAGGATTATTTTTGAGAAAAATTTAGACTTACCAGAAGATCCCAATATAAATATTAAGAAGCCATGATCAAAAGTTTCAAAGGTAGAGTCTTCTAGTACATACTGTTCACCCTTGACAGTTCTCTCACTCTCTGGGCACATGGAAGGATGACATTTCACAACTTTTTCTAAGTTTGGAGAAACTATGTGGCTTGTACTGGCCCATGAGCTGTGTCTGGAGGTCCTGTGTCATATGTGGGTCAAGACATTTCCCTGCCGGTGTAAGAGGCTGCAGTGTTCTCTGCCCTGTCATGAAAACATGTGTTGAGATGATGGCACCACAAGATCAAAGCAGCCTGGATCCCTGAGCTAGTCCTGGAGCACAGCTGCCTGGAGTCCTTTGGATGTGAAGCAGACTTGTGGTTGAGAGATACATTTTGCTTGGGTTTTATCACTGAGGTTTGAGGAGAGTGGGTTGTTTCCTACTGCAGAGTCTCTCCTATCTTATTTAATATAACAAATAATACTTTTCTAGTGATCGTTGGACAATATGACCACATTATTTTAATTATTTTATATTAAATCATTTTGGAATTTCAAAAACCATGTGTCCTGTTTGGTCTGGAATTGGGTGGAGTTTACTTTTGTCAGGACTAAATAAGCTAGTTGGAGAACATATTTAACTTGTTTAGGTAAAACATGTGTGCCAGCAGGAAGGCTTTTAATTTTACCAAAATTCCAGGGTAAGGTTAAAAGCAACCCCTCAAAATAAAAGTGGTTAGAATGGCAGGTAGATTCATATCTCAGAGAACCGTGTGTGTGAATAGGTCCGTGAGTGGAAAACACTAACTTTTAGAAAGGAACGGCGATTGAGTGGGTGGGAAGAAGGTGACAATATGTTTGAAGAAGAATATAAGAAGTTTTTGCGTGTGATGGGCTGCCACACCAAGATGTATCAGTTCAGGTAACTGCAACTGGTATAATAAATACATGTATATGACTTACACGCGATAGAAGTTTACTTCTTATTCACATAAAGTTCAAAATATTTGTTCTAAATTGGTGGGCAGCTCTTCTGCAAGTGGTGATTCAGGGAGCTGGGCTCCTTCCCATCTTCAGCACGTCCTTCCAACGTTGCAGAGCACATCTGTTTTCAGCCAGGAGAACAGAAGAGGGTGGAGATGGATGTGGAATGTTTTTACAGCTGAGGCCAAGACTGGTGCACATCATACCCGCTGGTATTTCACTGGTCAGAACTTAGTCACATGACCACTCTTGATTACAAGGGAGGCTGGGAAATGTTACTTAACTGTGTGGCCAGGAGGAGGAGGAATCAGGTCTGGTGAAGACCTAGCTGGTCACAAAAGATCTTCATTCCTTCATGGATTTGAGCATGCTTTGAGAATCTAACCCCACGTAGAAAGAACCAGAAGTGGACCCAACTTCGTGATGGTTGTATTTTGAAGGCCTGAGTGGGATTTTGCCAAAGCACAGTTTTCTGTTTCTTAGATGAGAATAATGATACTCGACCTGAGCCACAGCTGTACCTCTGGGATCACCAGCTTGTTGGAATTATAACATCAACAAGTGTAGGTGAATCAGGTGCAAGCACTATAGGACAGGAAGGCCTGAGAAAAAATAATGGAACCTACTCTGACATTAAAATTACAATTTCGGAGTTTCAAGATGGCAGCAGAGTGGGTGGCTCTTTCTCGCACCTCCTCCCAGAACCATACTGGAAATAAAGCTAAATAGGGGAATATTTACACTGAATTACCAACTGAAGACTAGCTTAAGAGGATACTTTTAAACGAGGAAAGGCATAAACCACCTCTGAGACTGGTAGGAAGGGCAGAAACCACCTCTGAGACTGGTAGGAAGGGCGGGTCACAGAGGGGCTGGCCCTGCTCCCACAGGTGGCAGGCTGAGGGCTATCCTAGCTAGAGGGGTGGGGCAATGTATCCCTCAGAGGAGTGAGGCCAGGATCTCAGGCTGGGCTCCCCAGCCCAGAGCACCAGAGCTGGGAACAGTGGCCCAGCCATGAAAGGTGGCAGGGCTTCTATCAGCCAGGGAGAGATGGAGCCTGCCAGAGACAAAGCCATGCTAAAAACAAAACAAAACAAACAAACAAACAAACAAAAAACAGAGTACAGTATTTTAATTTGCAGCCAAGGGTGGTGCAGAGGAGTCCCCCGAGGAGAGTCTGCAGTGAGAGGCACTGGGCAAAGACAGGGACCAGTGGCTACCAAGATACCTGCGCTCGGTCACCACCCCGATACCACAGCAGCCATTTTTCCGGAGAGGTGCAAACCCCTCCCAGCAACAGCAGCCTGGGGAAAGGCGATTACCCTGCCCTCGAGGATACAGCTCACCCCACACTCAGGAATCCTGTTCACCCCACCCTAGGAAATCCCACTTGCTCCACCCAGCATCTCAACTCTGCTGAGAAGGCAGCAGCAGAGGCCAAGCCTACAACTCTGGGAAGTCTCAGGGAGTGTCAGTGACTGGCTTTGGGGCAGGGCCATTCACTTACATTCCTGGGAACCGAACTGGTACATCCCCCTCATGGGAGAGCTGATAGAAGCTCCCAGCTTCTGGCAGACCCCACCAGTCTGCCTACCAGGGGCTCTGCCCTGCTGAAGTCAGGGAATATTCTGGGACAGACTCAGACGTGTGGTTCTGGGATGGGGGAAATACCCATGATCTTCCCTGAAGTCTGAATGGCACCTCCCTGTCATGGGAGGCCCAGAGGTCCTCCCAATTCCGTCAAAAACCCTTTCAGAAACAGTCTTTTCAGTGACTAAGTCTGACAGCTGGCTAGCAGGAAGAGGTGGGTGGAGGTGGGTCCCGAGATGCCTTGGAATGTTAGCTGACCCGCCCTTGGGCCCTGTGCAGCTAATAAGCCAGCCTTAGAGTGCAGCTTGTCTCCTCCCATGTGCAGCCAAGATCAGCCAGTAGAGGCAGCCACAAACTGTGGATCTCTTGAAGCTTTGAATAGGTTGCCGAGAGCCAAAGGTGGACAGCTTCTGACATTGGCTACAAAACCAGCATACAAAACAGTCATCTTTAGTCAACATAAGAACAAGATCCAAAGGGAGATCCCAACAAGCACTAAACTCTGCCAAGATGAACTGCACTTTGTCTTTTTTTTTTCATTATTTTCTTTTTTAGTGCTTTGTTATTTTTTTCTCTTTTTTCTTTCATATCTCTTCCCTTTCACTTTCCTTTCCTTTTTTATTAATTTACCACCTTAACCATTTTTAAATATTTTAATTGATATTTAGAGAGAGAGAGAAACATTGATGTGAAAGAGAAACATCAATCAGATGCCTCCTACACATACCCCTACTGGAGTTCGAACCCGCAACCTGGGTATATGCCCTGAATAGAAATTGAAGCCATTTACTTTTGGTGCACATTGGAAGTGCGCCAACCAACTGAGCCACACTGGCTCTTTTCTTTTTAACCATTTTCCTTTTCCTGCTCTTTATTCTTATGTTTTTCTCTCCAATTTTTCCTTTCATATTATTTTTTCCCCTCCAGTATTCTTTTTCTATTTCTTTTTCTTTTATTTATTATTCCTGTTCTCTTTTCCCCATTCCCAATTCTTTTTTTCTTTTATGGTTGTTTTTGCCATTATTATTGGGGTCTTTTGTATAATTTTGTTTTTTTTGTTCTGTCAGCACCTGTACAGCAGCTTGCATGACGTGGTTGGGGTTGAGCCTTACAGTCAGCAGTCTGAGGGCATATCCCATCAACAAATGAAACAATACCAATTAAGACCCAACTACAACAGGAGAGCACAAATAAACCACACAAGGAACATTCCTAGAGAATCCAGCTCAGGAGATCAAAGAGACTGCACCACTGGGTCCTACAAGACACTTACTACATAAGGCCATTCCACGAAGATTGTGAGTCATAGCAGCTCTATCTAATACATAGAAACAAACACAAAGAGACAGATAAAATGAGGAGAAAAAGAAACAACTCACAAATGAAAGAAAAGGAGGAATCTCTAGAAAAAGAGCTAAATGAAATGGAAGCAAGCAATTTATCAGATGTAGAAGTCAAAGTAATGATTATAAAGATGCTCTAGGAATTTAGTGAGAACTACAAGAAAATGGGAACTACAAGGAACTTAGTCGGAACTACATTAGCATGAAAAGGAAATAGATACCATGAAAAAGAACCAGTCAGAAATGAAGAATGCCATATCTAACATCAAGAATACACTGGAAGGATTTAAAAGTAGGCTGGGTGAAGCAGAGGATTGAATCAGCAACTTGGAAGACAAGGTAGAAAAGCACCCAATCAGAGCAACAAAAAGAAAAAGGAATTTATGAAAAATGAGGATATTTTAAGGGAAATTTGAGACAATGTGAAACGTGGCAATATCTGCATTGTGGGGGTACCAGAAGGAGAAGAAAGTGAGAAAGGGATAGAAAACTTGTTTGAAGAAATAATGACAGAAAATTTCCCTAACCTGGTGAAAGAAGCACAGAGAGTACCAATCAAGATAAACCCTAGGAGACCTATACCAAGACATATCAAAATTAAAATGGGAAAAGTTAAAGAAAAAGAGAGTATCTTAAAGGCAGCAAGAAAGAAACAGTTAGCTACCTACAAGGGAGTTTGCATAAGGTTCTCAGCTGATTTTTGAACAGAAACACTTCAGGTCAGAAAGGATTGGCATGAAGTATTCAAAATAATGTAAAACAAGGACATGAAACCAAGAATATTCTATCCAGCAAGGTTATGATTTAAAATTGAAGGTGAAATAAAAGAGGTTCCCAAACCAAAAAAAAAAAAAAAAAGGCTAAAGGAGTTTATTATCACCAATCAGCATTGTGAGAAATGCTGCTTTAAGAAGGGACTGCTTTAAGAAGAAGAAGAAATAAAGAGAGAGAGAGGAATACAGGCATAAAGAAAAAAAAATGCAGCCCTGGCCAGTTTGGTTCAGCAGTTAGAGTGTCAGCCCATGGACTGAAGAGTTGCAGGTTCAATTCCCAGTCAAGGGCACATACCTAGGTTGCATGTTTGATCCCTGGCCTTGCTGGGGTCATGTGGGAGGCAACCGATTAATGTGTCTCTCTCACATTGATGTTTCTCTCCCCCTCCCCCCTCTCTCCCTTCCTGTCTCCTACTCTATCTAAAAAAAAAAAAAAAAAAAATCATTGGAAAAAGATCCTCGGATGAGGATTAAAAAGAAAAAGAGAAGAAAAAAAGAAAAAATTGCAATAAATAAGTACCTATCCATAATACCCTTACATATAAATGGATTAAGTGTTCAAATAAAAAAATAAGGTAGCTGATTTGATAAGAAAACATGACCCATATATAGGCTGTCCTCAAGAGACTCACCTGAGAACAAAAGATTCACACAGACTGAAAGTGAAGGGATGGGGAAAAAAAATTCTATGCAAATGGAAATGATAAAAAGGCCCAGGTAGCAATACTCGTATCTGACAAAATAGACTTCAAAACAAAAGCTGTAACAAGAGACAAAGAGGGTCACTACATAATATTAAAAAATTGATTCAACAGGAGAATATAACCCATGTAAACATATATAGGAATACCTAAATATATTTTTTTAAAAAACTCTTGGTGGGCTTTAAGGGAGAGATTGGCAGAAATATAGTCATAGTAGGGGACTATAACACCCCACTATCATGACTAGATAGATCTTTCAGACAAGATAATCAACATGGAAAGAACAACCTAAATGACACACTGGATCAGATGGATTTAATTGATATTTATAGAACATTTCATCCGAAAGCAGCAGAATATATGTTGTTCTCAAATGGACATGGAACAGTCTCAAATATAGACCACATGTTAGGACACACAATAAGTTTTAACAAATTCAAGAAGACTGAAATCATACCAACCATCTTCTTGGATCACAATGGCATAAAACTAGAAATCAACTACAGTAAAAAATTCAAAAACACTCAAACACATGAGGCTAAATCCATGTTATTAAATAATCAAAGGGTTACCAAGGAGATCAAGGAAGAATAAAAATTTACCTAGAGATAAATGAAAATGAACACACAACATCTCAGTCCTGAGAGGGAAGCTCTACCTCAAGAAACAAAAAAGATCTCAAATACACAATCTAACCTTACACCTAAACGAACTACAACGAGAACAACAAGAAAAGCCCAGAGTAAGCAAAAAGAAGGAAATAATGAAGATCAGAGTGGAAATAAATGACAGAGTCTACAAAACGCACACACAATACAATAGATGGATGAAACCAAGAGTTGGTTCTTTGAAAAAATAAACAAGATTGATGAACCTTTAGCCAGACTCACCAAGAAACAAAGAGAGAAGATCTATATAAATTAAATAAAAAAGAAAGAAGCAAAGTAACAACTGATATCATAGAAATACAAAGGACTGTAAGAAAATACTGTGAACAACTATATGCCAACAAATTGGACAAGCTGGGTGAAATGGACAAATTCCTGGAAACATACAATCTTCCATAACTGATTCAGGAAGAATCAGAAAATCTGAATAGACCAACAACAAATAATGAAATTGAAGCAGTAATAAAAAGACAAAAAACAACTCTCAGCAAACAAAAGTCCTGGACCAGATGACTTCAGAAGTGAATCATACCAAACATTCAAAGAAGAACTAATACCTATTTTCCTCAAACTATTCCAAAAAATTCAAGAGGAGGGAAGACTTACAACTTTTATTTTTATGAGGCCAACATTATCCTAATCCCAAAACCAGATAAAGACACTTCAAAGAAAGAAAATATAGGTCAATATCCCTGATCAACATAGATACTAAGATCCTCAACAAAATTAACAAACCAGATCCAGCAATACATTAAAAAGAGCATATACCATGACCAAGTGGTATTTATTCTGTGGATGCAAGGCTGATGTAATTTCCACAAATCAATAAATATGATACATCACATAAACAAAATGAAAGACAAAAACCACATGATCATATCAATAGATGTAGAAAAAGCATTTGATAATTTCCATTTATGATAAATAAATAAAAATCTCAACAAGGTGGGAATAGAAGGATCATACCCAATATAATAAAGGCCATATATGAAAACTTTACAGCCAATATCATACTCAATAGGCAAAAACTAAAACCATTTCCATTAAAATCAAGAAGAAGACAGGGATGTCTGCTTTCACCACTCTTATTCAACATAGTGCTGGAAGTCCTAGCCACAGTGATCAGACAAGAAGAAGAAATAAAAGGCATCTAAATTGGAAAGGAGAAAATAAATTGTGCATATAAAAGCTTAAAGACTCTACCATAAAACTACTAGATCTAATAAATGAATTTGACAAAGTACCAGGACAAAAAATTAATATCCAGTAATTGGTGGCATTTCTATACTCAAATAACAAGCTCTCAGAAAGAGAAACTAAGAAAACAATACCAATTATCATTGCAGCAACAGCAACAACAAAAATAAGGTACCTAGGAATATACTTAATCAAGAAGGCAAAAGACCTGTACTCGGAAACTACAGGACATTGAAGAAAGAAATAGAGGAGGATGCAAACAAGTGGAAGCATATACCATGTTCATGGATTGGAATAATTAACATCATTAAAATGTCCATACTACCTAAAGCAATCTATAGAGTCAAAACAATTCCTATTAAAACAGCAAGGGCATATTTCACAGATCTAGAACAAATATTCCAAAAACTTATATGGAAAAAAAAAGATCAAAAATAGCTTCAGCAATCTTAATAAAGAAGAACAAAGTTGGAGTGATCACAATACTGGATATCAAACTATACTATAAGCCATTGTAATCAAACAGGCTGGTACTGGCACAAGAACAGGCATATAAATCAATGGAATGGAACAGAGAGCCTAGAAATCAACCCATGCCTTTATGGTCAATTAATATCTGACAAAGGAAGCAATAGCATACAATGGAGTAGAAACAATCTCTTCAATAAATAGTGTTGGCAAAATTGGACAGGTACATGCAAAAAAATGAAACTAAACCATCAACTTACACCATACACAAGAATAAACTCAAGATGAATAAAAGACTTAAATATAAGTCACGAAACCATAAACATCCTAGAAGAAAACATAGGCAATAAAATCTCAGACATCTTGGGCCAACATTTTTGCCAATATGTCTCTGAGGGTAACACAGGAAAAAATAAACAAATGGGACTACATCATACTAAAAAGCTTATGCATAGCAAAATAAACCATCAACAAAATGAAAAGGGATCCCATTGTGTGAGACAACATATTTGCTCATGATTAATGTGATAAGGGTTAATCTCCAAAATATATAATGAACTTATACAACTCAACACCAAGAAGACAAATAATCCAATTTAAAAATGGGCAAAGGACCTGAATAGACACTTCTCTAAAGAGGGCATAGAGATGGCCAATAGACATATGAAAAAAATGCTCAAGGTCACTAATTATCAGGGAGATGCAAATTAAAACTACAATGAGGTATCAATTCACACCTGCTAGAATGGCTACTATCAACAAATCAATAAACAACAAATGCTGGTGAGGATGTGGAGAAATTGAACCCTAGTGTACTGTTGGTGGGAGTGCAGACTGGTGTAGCCACTGTGGGAAACAGTACGGAGTTTCCTCAAAAAATAAAAAATGGTACTGCCTTTTGACCCAGCAATTCCACTTCTGGGTATATATCCTAAGAATCCCGAAACACCAATCAAAAGAATGTATGCACCCCTATGTTCATAGCAGCATTATTCACAATAGCCAAGATCTGGGAACAACCCAAGTGCCCATCGGTAGATGAGTGGATTGAAAAGCTACAGTACATTTACACAATGGAATACTATGCAGCTGTGAAAAAGAAGGAACCCTTACCCTTTGTGACAGCATGGGTGGACCTGAAGAGAATTATGCAGTGAAATAAGCCAGTAAGAGAAAGACAAATATCATATGATGTCACTAATATGTGGAATCTAATGAACAAAATAAACTGATGAACAAAATGGTACCAGAGGCATGGATACATGGAACTGACTGACAAATGCAAGAGGGGAGGAGAGTGGGGATGACTAGATAAAGGAAGGTGAGGGGATTAGCTAAAAAAATATATGCATAGCCCATGGAGAGACAATAGTGTGGTGAGGGCCAAGGGAAGGGGGAGGGGCCGGGTGGAGTGGGCAAAGTGGGGAGAAATGGGGGACATCTGCAATAGTGTCAACAATAAAAATTTAAATTAAAAAAATTACAATTTTGGAGAAGGACAGGTTGTACCTCACAGGAAATTAAACCAATGCAGGGCTCTGTGAATTGGTTAAATGGAAGATGCTTACAAGAACTCACCCTTAAGATCGCAAATTGGACATTAGCATTTAATCCAATCTGTTGACACCCAACTCTGTTTTAAGACAGGAGACTTTAATGTAAGGAGTGAAGAAGTCAATGACAAGCACACCTGGACTAGTTCAAAGTTGTTGCCTTGCTCTAGCTGGAACCAGCTCTCTGGGAGCACAACTGCTACTATGAGGCTTGCAGTCAAGTGGGCTTTGAACTATTTATACAAGCTGATTACTAGTAGAAACATAAGAAAGTCACAGGAAATTCCATGCAAGGAACCATGGAAAAAGGACTTTGAGTTGTGTGAGTGGTTCTTGGAAGGTTTCAGGGATGGCAAGTACTGAAGGCAGAAAAGACATGTTCGGATGAACTAGCAGAGATTATGTGCAGCTCTCAAGCCACCAGGTGTCTGCTTTAGTGGCCAGCCAGCTCACTACCCTAATGGGAGTAGAGGGTAGACTGTGGAGAAGCTCAGATTCATATATTGAGTTTATCCTTAGGAACCTGCCACCAGCGCACACGTTTTCCTGTGCTGCGGCAGGAGGAGCGGCTGGAGCAAGCCGGGGGAGCCGTAGAAGCTGGCTGGGATAATGAGAAGCACTTGGATCAATCCCTGTGGGAAAAAGATGAGCAACTTTTAAGGAAGAGTGGCTGAGCAATTTGAGATCTGATCTTAAACTTGGAGAAATTTCCTGAATTCTCTCTGTTGGTATAGATAATCAAGCCTGAGGAATAAAAGGAGATAAGATGGCAGCTCCTGGGAGCAACATGGAATAATGGAATTCAAACTAGGGCAGTCAGGGTGGTGTAGGGGGCCAGTGTGGCTCAATCTGAGAAGCAAGACGGATGGGAGCACAGCTTTCTGAATCCCATTCAGGAGACACCCCAGATTCAGCCCAGGACTTAGGCTGAAGATAGTACCACTAAACTTGTTCCCAGAAGGGTAATGTTGGTTACATAAAAGACACTTCTTAGACCCCAGCATGGGTGAAACTGTGACATCCTCAGGCTGCCCTGAACGTTGGAATAAGTGACATATGTGCTTTATTTGCGGCAAAAAACAACATTTGAGCTTATAACTGCTAGGAAATGTGGTCTGTGGAGATTGCCAAGGGGCAGAGACTCGAGTGTAGAGGCTGAGTAGGTGGGCTCAGTGTAAATGATGCAATAAGTGAAGTGGGGACCAGGCTGGAGAGGAGGCATGATCACCACCTTAAATCCCCGTGTCTCCAAAACACATAAGAGAAGGAGAAGAAAGGAGAATCTGAGTTGAATGAGGGCATGTGATGAGTGTGGGAAGGGGACTCATTGGCCACAAGTCAATATTATATTCTGACCATGACTGTGTACTTCTGAAAGGGAATTATGCAATTTATTTGTTGGTTCTGCAAAAGTTGTAACAAGATGAAGGTTTTTATTGCATTGCATTCAAAGGCTGTGGAATATTGGTTGGTGGCTTCTCATGGGAAGAGCAGTTAGAACAATGCAAAATCCTTATGCCACCTCTCCCAGAAAACCCATCCCCAAGCCTCCATTATTCTTCAAGGGTGTAAGAGTTGAATACTTACTTCTTTTGACTGAAAGGGCTGAAAGGGCTATGAAGATACTCAAATTTATGTGGGCCACACTTAAAAGGCAAGTAAAAATGGATATGACTGTTTGAAAACAAGTTTCATTTAAACATGTAAACCAGTTGGCCAAACTTTTTAGGTGGTGGTGAATACTTTGCTAGTATGTAATTCATTGTAATAATTAAATGGCACTGTAAAGACTACGTTGCTGGAAATTATGGTCCCAGTCTTAGGACCTTGAGATGTACCAAAGCTTATATTGATCTGAGTGTAAATTATCAAGTGGGAAAAAAAAGCACTTAGAATTTCTCCCCACTTTCTTCTCCCTCCTAGAATCTGTCCCATTTGTGAATGGTTTTGTTATAGTAGATGTGAGTATGTGTGTATATGTGGAGGAGGTAAAGTAAGATGTAAGAGGGATGGTAGGAAAGAGTACAGTGGGGTCATATAGAGACACATTCAATACTATTAATGAAATTATAGATTGTCAGTGCGGAGAGAGAGAGAGAGAGGTGATGTGGGTGTTCCCATCAACCATATCTTTCAGTGAGTGACAATGATTGTTCATTTATTTATTTCCCCATATATCCGCCCATTCATACATGCATACCCAATTCTCCCCCCAAAAAGCATTTGAGACAGCCAAAGTATGTTCTATTCCCGTTCTCTTTCCTTTATTTGTTCAACAAGTATTTATTAAGGCTCATGTGCTTATGAAAATACTGCTTTGAGGGAGACGGACAAGTAAGGGGCTTTCAGGCCATACTGTAGAGAATGTTCACATGTTAGGGATGCCTGGGAGCCCCAGTCCAAGAGGAAATTCTCATCTCTCCATCCCCTTATTTCCAGGATATGAAGTGAGAGGACAGCGCTCACATGTCCCCAGATGTGTATTCCCGAGGGAGGGAGGCCTGTCCTGCAGCATTTCAGCTGCTCCTGAGCCTGAGGACTCTCCCAGCCTTGACTTGTACAGAGTTTGAGTCAGAGGTCGCCTTCTAAGATCTTCCAAACCCATTTTAGCTGGCTGGTTTTTAATGCAATAACCACCAAGATATTCCATGATCTCTAGGTCAGTGGTTTTTAATGTTTTCCCTTTTCTAACAGCCTAAATTAGAAATAATGTGGAAAAATTTAGGAACCACAAGTGCAGAGAAAATAAGACTAATTCAATGGCCTTATATCCTAAACAAAACTGACTGTTGGCCTTGACTTGGGTGAGTTCTTTCCTCATGGATGTGTGGCATTCTCAGGACAAGGAGGGGACCACTGAGAGTGAGAGACACAGGTTATTACTCCATCACCCAGCCTGGCCTAAAAAGGCATTTGGCAGAGAAGGTGTAGATTTTCCTGAGCTTGAAGACAGCTGTGAATGAGTCAGAATGGACTTAAGGCCATACAAGGCTTCAGAACCATGCTGACCATATTTTCAAAGTCTTAAAATTGAAACACATGGTTTGACACATGGATTACAATAGGACCAAAAAAATCTGGAATTAGAAAATTCACATTTCTGGATGCTGCAGCTGAGTCCAAAGTGGAATTTGGAGGGTTGCTATTCGTCGAACTGACCATCTGTCTGTCAAACTCCATGCACCTATTTACCTGGGATGACACACACAGGGCCTTTGTCGGCTGGAGGGCATGTGGAGAGTTGGTAGCAGAGTTGCCTTGGGAAGGAAGAGAGGGGGAGACTGAAGGATGGAGGGAGTGGGAGAGGGTCAGTTCCTCAAGAGCTCCCCATTCCGACAGAAGAAAAGCCAGTGGGGCTATTTTCACGAGGAAGTTGAGGACCCTCTGTTCAAGCAGAGCGGCTTTGTGGTTCATGTTCAACACACGAGAGATGCCGTTGTCCTCGCTCTGCAGGGAACCCAGCCCTGCTTCTTGCAACTCGTGGGCCGGTAGCTTTAGATGCCTCAAGAGATGGCCCCTCCCTCTCACCCCAAACAGCCAGTGTTCCCCAGCAGGCACCGTCAGCTGTGGATTCCCACAGAGCTTCAGCTGAGCGGACGAGAGCACAGGGCGTAGTAGTCAATTTAGGGATTAGAGGTCCTGAGTGAGAACATAGGGGCAGGTAGAGGAATTCTAGGTCGTTGGTGTTTATGAGGCTTAAAGAAGGCAAGCTGCATTGCAGAAACAGGAGAAGACCACAGAGCAAATGGGGACATTTTCTTCCACACTCAAAACTGGGTCATATGGTGGGAGACACCGTTGGGTAACAGGATAGTCGATCCGAATTTGGGGCTTATCCAGAAAAATTGCCGAAGCAGTATCAGATGAACTTGACTGAAGGCTTCATTTGATTAGATCCCTAAACTCTGGGTATGTATGTTTATTAATCCAGCCTATTGTCTCAGCAGATGGGAACCCACGGTCAACTTTATAAAAGCAGCAGGAACATTGCCAGCCAGCCTCTGGCTTTGGATTTTTTGTGATTCAACACTTGAAGGAGGTTGTGACAGTGAGACTTATTTAGAATACAAATGATCACTTAAAGTTTCTTAAAGGCTTTAAGAAATATTTTAATCATTGAATCTTTCCTAAGCCCAGCAGAGTTATTCATGAATAAATTGTTATGCCTTTGAGTCAACAGGAATTGGACAGACTTACTGAATTAATGAACCTTTCTCTTCTTCTGGTCCTCCTCATGGCTGTGGCGATCTGCATTTCCACTAGCTCTGTGAAATGCAGATGGAGTATAATTTTCCCCAAATTGATTTGTTCTACATCATTGAATTTCAGCTATTTGCATTTTTATGCCAGAATCAGATTTAGCTTATTATTATTGTTGTGGAAAATAATTATAATCCTTTAATTGTCATGGCACTTGACAATTTCTTTTTTTATTTTTTTTTCCTCACCCGAGGATATGCTTTTTATTGATTTTAGAGAGAAGAAGGAAGAGAGAGAGAGAGACATCAGTGTGAGAGAGAAACATCAATAGGTTGCCTCCATACCTGCCCTAACCAGGGATCGAACCCACAACCCGGGTATGTGCCCTGAGGGGATAGAACCAGCCACCTTTCAGTGTACAGGACAATGCTCCAACCAACTGAGTCACACCAGCCAGGGTGACAATTTTTTAAAAAATCACAAATGATATTTAATTCTATCCTCACTCTAACATCAAATGTGCCTCCCACTACAAACTGCTCCTGTTTCCCAGATGGTGGAGTGAGAGCTGAAAGGTGAGGCGACTAGCCCACAGCCAAGCGGGTATACGCTGTTGAAGCAGGAACAGAATCCAGGGTGAGTGGCTCTGCCAGTCCTGGGTTCTGATCTTATCAAGCCCTGTCTTCAGAGTCTGTCATGTGGGTTTGGTCATCTTTACCTGGTGTAGGTGCCAGCACGATGCCCAACACAGGTGTGTGCTTGGTGGTAGCCTTCTCCTCCCACTTCCAAGCACTTGCAGGTGCCATTCAGAGGTCCTGAAGCCGACCAGGGCTGGGGTGTGAGAGCTAAAGCCAGGGGGCTGAGGGGCCAGCAGTCACACCACACGCACACACACATGTGCACATGATACACATGCATAAGCCAACACACACGGGCATGCACTAGCAGAAGAGCTCCTCTCTGAGTTTCAAATCCACAGCAGGTTAAGGGGAAGATAACTCTTCCCCATCTGCTAGTGCTCTGGTCTCTAAAATCAGCTCCATAAATACCCGCCACCCCCGCACACACACACCCAACACATACGTTCATGGCAACCCCCACTTCAGATCTAAACTTGCATTGTCAGCCCGGCTGTGTGGCTCAGTGACTGAGCATTGACTCATGCACCAAGAGGTTTCCAGTTCAATTCCCGGTCAGGGCACATGCCCAATCGATGTTCTCTCTCATCGATGTTTCTATCTCTCTCTCCCTCTCCTTAAAATCAATGAAGGAAAACAAAATGTTTTAAACTTGCGTTGTCAGTTCTTACACTTACCTTCTGACTTAGGCAAACTCTTAGGCTTCCTTCAATCAGAAGCCTCTGCTGGGTATGTCCTTACTCCCTTCCTGTCCGGTGTTCCTTTCACCCAGAAGTTTGATGAAAGATGTAACCATAGCCTAGGATAGTCTCTGTTTGGACCTTGTGCCTCCTTAGCTGGGGTTCAGGGGCAGCTGGGGCTCCCAGGATGTTACCACTGTGGCGTCCTCTTCTCTGCTGGACTCCAGGCTGGAACCAACCTTAGCTGTTACCTGGTCCAGCCCTCTTCTCTTACAGAAGCGTTGTTCCAGGCTTAATTCTGGACTTAAGCTACCAAGAGAGATGTTTTCATTTATCTGTGGCAGGATAACTACACAAGCCATGGCTTATTTATCCATCAGCAGACTCCTCAAGAATCAAAGGCCCCCACCTGGTTTCAGTAAGGAGCCACATTCCTGTACAAGTAACAGCAGACTCAACAGGAGCCATTTTAACAAATAGCTGGAGGCGGCCATCTGGGGACCCCTGTTCATGGCTCAAGTACACCAGGGCTGGCTTCTGTGTGATTGTCTCAGTCTTTTCCACAGTCTCAAGAGACTGATGTATCTCCAGGAGTGTGTCTGTATATCAGCCAGGAAGAAGAAGGCAAGAGGAAGGACACTGCTAGCCAACTGCTCCTCCTGTCTCCTTGGTCCACACTGCAGCTGCTGAAGGTCTCCCCTAGCTGCAGAAGCCGTCTCTGTCTGTGCATGGGGCAGCCAGAGGGACACGTGGTCACCCTGACCCTCCCCATGGACAGCCCTTAACCAGTCAACGACTGACAATTCGGAGGAACAATACCCCAGCTCCTGGCACCTGGGGGTACAGGAGGCAGGTGGATAATTTTGGGTCACTTCTCCCAGAGTCTCCAGTAGATTTAACCTTCAGTGTTGCCCACTTGCTTGTTAATGCATCTTTGTGGGCTTACTGTCCTTCCTTGCCCACTTGCCTCCTGGTGCCTCCTGGGATCACCTCCCAATGAAACCACTTGCAGTAGAATCGCTCTCTCGGGGTATGCTTCTGCAGGGGAAACCAGACTGGGGTGATGGGGGACCCTAGGATCAGAGAAGTTAAGCAAATTGTACAGGGTTGCCAATTAACAAACAGGCAGTCAGGATTCAAATCTGGGGCTTACAGATTCCAAACCTGACTTTTAAGTCCTCCCCTGACTGTTAGTGTCTGAAAGCTCTGGCCGGAAAGGGGGTCTCCAGCAAGGCAGGGCTGTGAGTGTGGGAGTGGAGCTGGGAGAGGATTCAGCTGCCCTTGGCCTCCTTCGAGTGTCAGCAGCTGTGGGAACAGCTGGAAGACAGACTGATAACTCAGTTTTGAATTCTCCTTCACAATGAGCTCAGGAACACTGTCAAAGGAAAGGTCAGGCCCTCCCAGGAGGCTGTCCCTCCCCTCTTCTGGGACTATGGTAACTCAGTGTGGGGTCTCCTACCTTGGCCTCCACCCTGGGTCCCTCTGGAAGGGAGTTCCCGACAGTTCAGATTCTGCTCTCCCGGAGCTCTGCTTGGAAAATGTGCTCATCGGGGAAGGTTGACAGAGAACACACTGCTTGTAGGGCTGGGGCAACAAGAACAGACTGCCCCCAAGGCATGTCCTCTGCACCCAGCTGGCCCTACACAGATGTGGCCTTCACCACTCAGGATAAACATTCCCAGGTGGGAGGAGGCGGATTACACATGCAGAACTCACTGGAGGCCACCCCCAGACTCTCAGGGCCTCTTGATAGTGCAGAGACATGGAGGTACAGGAGGCTCCTATCTGGCCCTGCTCTGCCCCTCTTGTAGGGCCCAGACCTTCCCTCCTCTCAGGGTCTCAGCCCTCTAGGGAAATGAGCCAACCACAGACCCCAGGGAGCCCTGAACCCGTTGGCTCTCTGAAAGAGGAGACAGCAGTTCCTCGGGACACTAGATCTGCCTCAAGATATGCAAGGCCAGATGGTCTCTCCACAGTGGTACTTAGGCTTGGGGAAAGCATTCCGACAGGAATCTATGGTTCAGTGGAAAGAGCACAAGCCCTAGGGCTAGGTGGGCCTGGCTTTTGACCCCAGCTCTGCCCCTCACCAAGGTCCTTACGAAAAAAGGTAATGAGACCACACCTTAATGTTGTGGTGGGGTTAGATGACGTTACATTTATGCAACTACTAAGTATATCCCAGGTGCTAAATAAATGGTAAAGCTATTATTAATATGAAAGATGCCTGGGGAAAATATAGCACTGCAAGAATAGTGCAATTCCATTTGCATAAAATTGGTGTACTGAGAGGATGTTTATCAAAAAAATTACTAGTAGTTATCTCTGGGTGATAGGATTTGAGGATGACTTTTAATTTCCTTTATTTATCTGTGTTATTTGATTTTATTTATTTATTTATTTTACACTGCACATAAGGAAAGTTGCCCTTCTATAACCTCAACAAGTTCCAGTGAATGCTCTTGAGTGTAGAAGTTTGGGATTAGGAATTTGGAGCTCACTGAGTTACTCTTCAGAGCAGAAGAAGCTGGGTTCCCAGAGTAATCTGACAGGTGGACTAGAACGGGAAAAGGTTGGGGGAAAGAGGCAGCAAGTCAACGGAAGCCCATGTGGTCAGCAATGGGACATTAAATTTTTCATGAAGTCTTCTACTCACTCAGATACCTGATGTGAGTGATTCTTGTGGGGACTGAAAGCGAGGCCGGACTTCACGTAAGAGTTAATGTGAGGTAGGAAAAAGGCGGCTGGTGACATGATGCACAGTGAACGTCCAGTCTTTCCCCCCAGGAACCAGTAGAAACCTCAAGAAGGCTTCTGAGCTCCATGGAGCATAGAATTGCTCAAGCTTGAGCTGAATTGTCCTGGTTATTGATTGTTGCACCACAAACCATTCCAGACTTAGTGGCATAAAGCAACAACAGTCATTTATTATTTTCTCACAGTTCTGGGGGTTGACTGGACTCAGCTGGGTGTTTCTCTCTTGGGATCCCTCCTATGGGTGCATGCAGAAGGCATTGCCGCTGGAGTCTTTGGGAAGGCTTCCCCATTCATGTGTCTGGTGCCTGGGCTGGAGAGGCTCAGACAGCTGGGGCTGGAACAGCTGGGGCTCCTCGAGAATTCCTCTTGATCTCTCTGTGATCTCTCCACCTGGTGTCTCTAGCCAGGTGTCTGAAGAGGGGCTAGACGTCTTCCATGGCTTCTCATAGCTCCAAAGGCATGTGTCCTAAGAGATAAGAGAGCCAGGTGGAAGCTCTATTGCCTTTCTGACCCAGCTTTGGAAGTCCCATTCACCTCTACTGTATTCTATTGGTCAAAGCGGTCAAAAGGCCCACCCACATACAAAGAAAGACAACACAGTCCCCATCTCTCTCTTTTTTGAAATCCTCACCTGAGGATATGCTTTTCATTGATTCTAGAGAGAGAGGAAGGGAGCAGGAAAGAGGGAGAAAGAAACAGATGTGAGAGAGAAACATCAGTCTGTTGCCTCACGCATGCACCTCAATCGGGAGGTAGAACCCGCAACGTGGGTATGTGCCCTGATGGGAATCGAACCCACCACCCTTCGACCCTTCGGTGCACGGGATGACACTCAACCAACTGAGCCACCTGGCCAGGGCACAGTCTCCATCTCTTGATGGAGGAGTAACAAAGCTTTGGAATGAGCATGTGGGATTGAAAATGTTATTGTAGCCATTTTGGAAAATACAATCTGCCACAAGACATTTCACAGATGTTGAGGGACATGCACGGTGGTCCCCAGCCGATATCTGAGTTACAATTAGGAAAAAAACAAAACTATTTTTTTCTTTATTTTTTTAGAGGCAAAATATTACCAGAAGTAGACTTCAAATTAAATCTAAGATTATTTAGAAGAACACGGATGATGAAGAGTGACTTTTAGTGTAGCAGATTTACTGAAATTGGCTGTGAAAATCATAATGAAAATGAACAAGCCAGAAAGAAAAATATTACTCTCTGTTCAAAACTCTTTCTGGATGGAGCTAGTGGTGCTGGAAATTGAACAGGAAAAGCCTGGAAGAGGGCCTGAGGGTCAGAAGGGTCAGGCTTGATTGTTGGCAGGGAGCGTGTGGATGAGCGTGAGGGAGATTGCTAAAATGAAATGTGCAAGACAGAGCCTGGGTGGGTGTGGGGAGGGAGAAGTTGAGGGAGAGTTTAGCGCAGCCGGCACCTGCTTCTTCTACATGTGGGTTCCCCTGGTGAGGACATCTGGGGGCTTGGCCCTGGGGGCCCAGACTCTCTTGCCCCACTCTAGGGCTCCAGCAAGTAGTCAAAGGCTTATGGGGCTCAACCTCTTTTCATCCTTGGTGTCCCTGGACTCTGATCCCAGTGACCATCTCTTGCAAATGAGGGCCCTTCACCACAGGGAAATCACTCCCTTTCCTGTGCCTTGCTTCTCACCGACTCTTTATACTGAATCTCTCTAGTCAGACCTGGACTCTCTGATCCTGGACCTGGAGGAACCTCGGGGCTATTTGGATTGGAAAGCAGCTCTCTCTCACCTGTGAACCTGATGGGTGGTCATTGGCTCTCGTGTTGAGAAGAATCTTGAGTTTGCATTTGGACTCACAGGGAAAGAGGGCCTAGATCAATCGACAGTGGAAGGTGGAGTGGTGATACAAGTTTGGAAACCATTTCCTGGCTGTTTTCTGTTTGGGAAGCAGGTTGACCATCTTACCTTTTCCTCCCAGATTTTCAGGGCCAGCATTTATAGCTTCCTATTCCCATCCCTGCCCTCAGAAAACCACACCCACACTCCTGCACCCCTATCCTCTACAGATCACAGCTGATGACATTTTGGTTCTGAATTCTCTTTAAATGAGTTGTTCCTTTGATCTTTTATAAACCAGGAGAGTGTAAGTCTTGCAAAGACCTTAGAGATCATTGAATTCCAATTCTACCATCTTCTTTTACAGGTGAGGAAACTGACCCCTCAGCAGGAGAAGGAAGACTTGCCTGCCAGTCTCCCCACCAGCATCTCAACCAGAGTCTGCAAAGGGGCCTGCTTGGGGCATAGTGCAAGCCTTTTCCCTGTTGCCAACATCCCCATCCGGTCCCCTTTCCTGCAGCTGCCAGGCCACGCTGAGGATCATGCCAAAGAGTGTCAACCAGGAAAGCGTCTTCTTTCTTGAGAAACGTTGTGGATTAGCAGACAGGCCCCTCAAGACCCCAGCAATGCAGTTTGCTCGAAGCCCAACATACAGTAACCCAGAAACATATGTGGTGAGCAATAACAGTCATAAATTTTATGAGATTATGTGTTCCTAATGTGAGATTTCAGGCTGATCTGTTTGTCGAGTTATGCCAAGCTTCAGCATGATTCAATCAAGTTGTGCTTAATCTTCCCTTATTTACTCTGGGTGAGGGTGAGTCACAGAGTGTGTCTCTAGTCCAGTCTGCTGAACTAATTTACCCCAAAGATTTTGATGGACTGGTGATTTGTTTTCTCTGAATGTCCAGAGTTTATTTACTTATATCATTAGATGGAATCTGAACCATATACAGTGAATATCTGTAGCCATGCTGAGGACCAAATTTTCCCTGGAAAATCACTAGGGGACAGAGAGAGCCTTGGAGGTGTTCATGGCTTCTTGTTGGTCCCAGCCATATCACGCCAAATGTTTTGTCATCTGTCCATTAACTCACTGATTTAATTCTGTGGTCTTTTTATCACAGAGAAGAGCATTTTGGCCAATGCCTCGTGTACCTGGCCCTGGGCCATGTGGATCAGGGATGAAGGGGGAATATTGCCATCTCATGCAAAGATATAAAAGCCTGGACAATTTGCCTGTGGCCGGGAATGACTCTAGCTGCCAAGTATCTATCTCCCAGGGTCCAATTTGTTGCATCCTCTGGGGAGATGGGAACATGCAGATGGAATTTGGGGGTCCGTGTCCTCAATGCCTTTTTCTCAGTGCTCCACAGGGATGTCATGTTCCCTTGTGTGGAGAACAGGGAGAGCCCGTCTGCAACCTGACACTGATGGCTTTGGGAGCTCCGGGCACCCATGAATCAGGAGAAATATGGGGTGTGGGCCTTCCAGGCTTGAGGCATGGAGAAAAGAGTTTCCCTTGATTTCCACACTTTGATCAGGGTGCCAACCATCTGGGTTTGCTGGGGACTGAGGGGGTCCCCAGGGTGTGAGACTTTCAGTGCTAAAGCCGGAAAAGTTCTAGGCAAACCGGGATAAATTGGTCACCCTAACTTTTGTGTCCCTTGCCTTTGGTAAGTCAGGCTTTAAGATGTAGCCAGAGCTTTCGTTTGGGTGGAGGGTAATTCTTTCCTTTCCAAGTGGCTACTGCGGGGCCTCAGGTTCTGGGGAGACAGGTTCCCCATCCACCCCCACCACTGTGAGAGGGGGAGTGTGGTCACAAGTCCTGCTCGGTTTCCCAGGTTTTTACCCAAGGATTACCCCAGGTACGCAGTGCCCTTTTCCCTCTGTTGAGGTGGCAGCAGGTTTTCCTGCCAGCTGTGGGCATTGCCAGGCTCTTAGCCCAGCCTGGGAGGTAGAGAAATCCACTGTCTGCACGGGGAGACAGATGAGAAGCAGCTGCTGTCGTTGGTGTGAGTCTGCTGAAGGGCAGGTTCTGAAGCTGGACGTCAGCATTCCTGAAACTCTGAAGGTCTAAAGCAGTTATAAGTTAGTTTCAAGCTGGTAGCAGGTTCTGGATATATCATTTGGAGGGGAAATTGTGGGTGTTTTTTTTTTTTCCTTTTTAGGGATAAAAATTAGAATACTGTAGTGAACCCTTTGCTTATAAGGGTAGCACCTGTATGCCATCACACCTTGATTAAGAATGTAGTCTCTAGAGCCAGACTGCTGGGTTTAAGGTTCTGAATGCTGTTTATTTGACCTCAGATAGGTAATATAACTTCTCTGGGCCTCAGTTTCCTAATCTGTAAAATGGACACACTGATAGGGTAGATGTGAGGATTAAATCAATTCATATACACATTGAAGGTACACTAGAGCCTGGCACATAGTAATTACTCAGAAAAATATCTATGAAACTGGACTGAATGGGCTGCCTCAAACATGTCCCGTCACCTTGCACGGTAGTGAACAAAGTTGTCTTTTTGTCATCAGAACCGCATACCAGTGGGAAGCTCTGCTCCAGGAGGTGCCAGCTGTTCTCACTGCACCCATGCATTCCTTGTTCCCTCTTGCTGCTTGGTCACCGCCTGCCAGGCTGCTGAGGACACTGCACTTCCTGCTTTGAGTGAACCGAAGTTAAGGCTGGCTGTAGAGTTTGACACAGTTTTGCCAAAGGCCTGGTTTGACCGAGGTCTGTGCATAAAACATCCCTGACACTGGCCAGCACACATGAAAACTCTGGGATCTCCATAGCAAAGGCTCTTCAATAGAGGCCCCTCCTGGTCGGTCTCCTGCTTACCACGCTGCAAAGCAGGCTCGCCTCCTCCCAGAAGGTAGCTTCAACCATACCCTCCCACCCCGAGTCCAGGGACAACAGCCTGCTCTAGGCTCCAGCAGGAGGAAACACACACTTCACCCCATCTCCCAGTCCCCACAGCAAGCGTCTGCAGGGACACAGCCTCTTTGGATGCTTCTTAGGGCAATATACTGAATTTCAGCTCCTGTACTATTTTGGATATAGCACTAATTTTCCTTAAAGCATCTTGCCAAACTAATCTTGAGCAAATAAATGTAATAAGGGATGTTTTTGAAAGATTACCTTTGGCTTGAATTCTAAAATCTATGGCTTTATTAATAGAGCAACATTTTCTTAAAAAGAATTGCTTAGAGTCTCTAACTGAGTCTTAGTGCCACAATGGCATAAACTCAACTTTCCCATCATGCATTTGACAATGTTTCAAATGGATGTTTGATAAACATGTCTTTAATACAAAGTGTTTCACTGAAGCTGAAAAGCAGTTGTATAGATCCTGGATGGTATAAAAATTCAGTGGTGTCAGAGATTTTTATTGCACCATTCACTACCAAGATTAAAATATCTATGGTCAAGGAACAGAAAATACTCTAGAATTATTTCTTAGAATCATCTGTTTCAGTCTGTCGTGTTTTCTGTGCATATTTGCAGTATTGTGATATCTGTGGCCCCTCAAATGATTTTATTCTTGATTGTTTTTGTAAGTGGTCTATTAACATTGTTTGTAATCCTTCTCCAATTGTGTCATCTAGTGGGGGGGGAAAATCCCCAAACATGTTTACAAATACAAACATTTGCATTTTAGGAATCTACAAGTCTAAGAAAAATTGTTATCTATTCAGTTATATTCACAAGGGGTTGTGTCTGAAATACAACATCCAGTTTTATGGCCAAAATAATGAGTAATATTTAGCTCTTTTTACCTTATTGCGACTGATTTCATTTCTTGCATCTGCTACAGTTTTAATTACTTAGTTTTGTATTTCACCCCCTAAATAGGTGCAATATTATTTGGTGTCAATATTTACATTATGCATAAATGTTCTGCCATAATATTATCAAATTTTTCTCTGACTTCTGCCAAATGGATAAAATTCCCATTATCATGTTCATGCTCATAACGTTTCTTGGATGCTCTTCTGAACACTAGACCTTGCTTGCCAAAAATTAAACCATGCATAATCTGCATTTGACAACAGCACAACAATTTTTTCTCATTTTTGTCATTTATTTGCAGCATTGATAGTTTTTTCTTTTAATTGGATTTTTAAAATTTCAGCTTTTCAATACTATTAGTCAGACTAGGTCAGGGAATGCTTTGGGAACAAGCAATGAGTCAGGGGCGTGACATAACCAAAGTTGATTTCACATCTGTGCCCTACCCACTACAGGTCCAGGTGTCTTTTAGGGCAGGTGCCCTCCATGTTGTGACTCAGTGATCTAGGCAGAAAGAGAAGTAACCATTCTGCAGCTTTATCATCTGGGGCAAATGACCTCCCCAGTCAGTGTGGCTGGCAAGAATGATGGAGGGTCTTAGACCAACGATCAAATGCTTCAGCTCAGAAATGACAGGGTCACTACTGCTCACCACCCATTGACCAGACTTAGTCATGTGGCCTCTCATGACGCAGGACAGCAGAGAGATGTAATCCCCATGCTTGTTGCTGTGCACTTTATTTCATTTGTGTTTGCAAAGATTATGTGATAAACACTGCTAGCCTTTGCACCCATTTCTCATTTTTTTATTGTTAACTATCCCCAAAGACAAAAAAAAAAAAAAAAAAAAAGGCTCCTTTGAGGAAGAATAGGATAACCATAGTCTAGTGAATTTTTTTCACTCTTTGAAAGAATTCATGTGTAATAAATATATAAGAACTTTCTATTTCTAATGTCTTTGGGGAAGTTAAAATTTCTTATTTGAGGTAAAAAAAAAAAATTCAGCCAGCATATCCTTATATGTAATATTCAAATTATGTGGTCTCTCTGGCTCCAACCACATCTATTCTATAAGCCTTCCAGCCCCTTTATATTTCTCCTAATATTTCTGGGAGTCCCTGGAGATAGTTTGAAGAGTTCTTCTCGGGTTGATCCCATAGGCTCCTATTTATTCCATTCTACTCCTGCTCTAGCTACTCTTATTACTCTTATTATTTCTTGTCCCAAGAAAAAGAACAGCAGTGTCCCCAAAGGAACATCTTATAGTGCTACTAACTGCCATACTCATCCTTTCCTGTCTCTGTCTGAGTGTGCCAAAACTAGAAATATGAATGGATAGGGCCCCAAGTACACCAAAAGCTAGCAAGATAACTGGATAGGAAAAAAAAGCCCTCCCTTCCCTATGCTTATAAGAATGGCCAGGCTTGAACAGGAAGGGGAGATGGTCTTCAAGACAGGAGTCCACCATTCTCCCAGGTCTTGTGGCTCCTGAACAAACCTCTTTTCTTTTGCACCAGCAACTGCCTCACAAGTTTGGCTTTTATTGCTGCAGACAGTTGAACCTCCATTTTTTTTTCTTTATTGATATTTTAGAGAGAGAGGAAGGGAGAGAGAGAGATAGAAACATCGATAAGAGAGAACATCGATTGGCCACCTCCTGCATGCCCCCGACTGGAGATTGGGCCCACAGCCTGGGCATGTGCCCTGACTGGGAATCAAGCTGGTGACCTCTTGGTACGTGGGTCAATGCTCAACCGGTGAGCCACACTGGCTGGGTGAACCTCCATTTTTTTTTGTTCAGTTACATTGGTAGCTAGTACTCCCATATTCAGTGGCCTAAAACAGTAAGAATTTATTTTGCTCATGATTCTATAGGTTGATAATTTAGTCTGGAATTAAATGAGCAACTCTTCTGCTCTTGGCTGGGCTTTCTTTTGGGTTTATGGCCAGCTGTGTGTCAACTTTGCTGATCTTGACGGGGTTCTTTCACAATCCCAGGGTCTCTAATGAAATGACTGGGCTACCTAACATTCATTCACAAGGTCTGTTATCCTCCAGAGGGCTGGCTCAGGCTTGTTTACATGAATGAGGCAGAAGTCCCAAGAAAAAGAACAGAAGTGTATAAAGCCTTTTAAGGTCTGGGCTCAGAACGAGCAAACATCTCTTACACTAGATTGTATCAGCTGAAGACAGTTATAGGATGAACCTAGAATCAAGAAGATAGGAAATAGATACCTCTTGAGGGGAGGAGCTACAAAATCATGTTGAAAAGGAAGGAGGAAAGGACTGGTCCCCACTTTGTAACACTGCACAGCCTTGCCTCAGAACTGAGGTGGGAGCCCATTGGGATTGGGCTAGAGGACATCTAAATGGCAGACACAGACTCACTCAGAATCACCTCTGTGCCCAGCACTGGTCTTTCGACCTTGACCATGTTCAGACATGCCAGTGCCACGGCAGTAGGCACAGCTAAAATTCACTCTGAGCCCAAAGAATGTGAGGAGGCCTGGCTGTGGCTGCTGAAGCTCACCACACACTGAAAGAGGCTCTTCAGAAGCCTCCTCGGTAGCTCTCTCCTTCCTGGCCTCCTGCTTACTGATGTCACTTCCCCAGGACTGCCAAAGGGGGCTAAGTCACTCTTGGGTAGATTCCTTCTCAGAGGAAAATGGTTGCAATCTTTGCTCCCTGAGTGTGACTAAGGAAGGCATGAAGGAAGAAGAGTTTCATTGGGTTCATCCTGGCCTTGCTGTGATCAAGGCTCGTTCTTCCCCCTCTTTTTGAACTGAAAAGGGAGCCCCAGGATGTAGATGAAAAACAAGAAAGAGTTGCAGTGATCATCCTTCATTATGCCAGCTGAGGTCGTTTCTGTGCCTCATCTCTCAGTGCCAACCCAGGAGGAGATACTTGGCTTCAAAGACAGCAGTAGGAGTAGGGAGCCCCCTGAGTAGATAGGCCTACCCTGTTCAGGAGATGAGTCAGATTAGAAGGGGTAAAAACTTTATTATGCTCCTCAAGTGACAGAAAGCCTCTAGCGACTCTAGGGGTTCCTGGATTCAAAGGAGATGGATAAGCCAATTATGGGCAGTCTGAGAAGACAGAGCTTGGCGGGGAAGTTCTATACTTGGAATTCCTGGGGCGTGGGGCCCCAAAGGACACCTGGAGTTCTGTAGTGTGGCTTCCAAACTGCTTTTAGCCTTGGTACAATATTCAAAAGAAGACAAAAATGTAAAACAGTTCATCTCTGCTTGAGCAGGAGTGTGGAAAGGATCCTCAAGCCAGCCTGTCTTGGCTAGGTGCCAGGTTTCTCTTCTGCAGAGAAAGCTCTTGTTACCTTTCCTTCTTCACTCACATCGGGTGTTTTTAGTATGAAATATGGAAATAGGTGTGAAAGCAGCTTTCAAAATAGAAAGCATTCCACAAATACAATATTTTTTTCATTTATTTGTTCGTTTATGCCTTGACTACTTTCACACAGAATTTGAGGCAGTTCATAAGAGTAATATGGTGAAAATAAGTCCCCAAACTACTATCATAGAACGGCAAGAAAAAGCCAAGTAATAAAAGACATGAGAGTGAGGAAAATTATATCCAAAAAACCAGACTGAGAAAGGTTTCTTCTACTAAGCAAAAAATTTAGCTCTTGGACGATAACAGGGTAGACAGATAAGTACAGAGATCACTAATGTTTGCTGAGCGCCGTCTGTGTACCAGACATGCACTTTGATTATGTGAGCCACATTATATTTTCTGAGCTCTTAAGTAACAGAAATAAGGAGGGGAATTAACAGTCTAATAAAATAAATCTGCATACATTCATCACTAACTTTTCCTGACCTTGAGGTCTGAGATGAGTCTTTATGTAAGGAATATCCAGGAACTTACTGAAGCTTATCCTCTAAAGCAGCGTATTGTGTTCATGTTCCAGGTAAGATGGAGTAAGCTCACCCCATTCTGTCTCTCCCAGTGAAATGCAGCTATAAAAACTGGAGAGAATTGATGGGTTGCTACTGGAGGGCTCTGAAATAGTCATAGGCAGATGGGGAAAGAAGACCAGAATTTGATGTACCATCAAACTGGCAGTGTGTTTACCACTTTCCCCCTCTGATCTTCTCACAGCTTGGACTTAAAGGTGAGTGCAGTTATGGGAGGTGCACAGCAGAGTGGGGTAAGCAAAGCCTCCGAGGTCTGACCAGGGAACTGAAAAGGGGGATACCAGGTAATTGAAAACTATCAAAGAGGTAGTGGATAAAGTGACCATTTGGGTAAGTGACCACATAAGTGACCATTTGGGTAAGTGACCATTTGGGTAAGTGACCACATAAGGGTAAGTGACCACATAAGTTTATGAACTGGAGGGCTCACCCCTGGACTGCACATGTGTGGATCTGATCTTAAACAGCTGACCAAATGTCAACACATAGACCACTGCCCATACTGACCAATAGAGGATACATATGTGGACAGACCTAAAATATTACAAAGGCATTGAAAACTGAACTGATGTTGGAACCACAGTCTACGGAAAATAGGCTGGAACTTGAATCCTGAATTTAATCAGGTTCATCATCTGTTATGACAAAAATAGCAACATTCTTTATAGGATTTAAATAAGATCCAAAGTCTCATAACATAATAATAAAAATGTCCAGCATACAATTCAAAATTATTTGGCACATAAAGAACCAGAAAAACGTCAACTTGAATTTGAAAGGACAAATAGGCATCAGCTAGTAATTTCCAAATGTTATCAAGCAGTCAGTAACTTTTTTTAATTTTAGTTTTTGTTGAATTTATTGGGGTGACATTGGTTAATGAAATTACATAGGTTTCAGGTGGACAATTCTATAATACATCATGTATATATTACAGTGTGTGTTCACCACCCCAAGTAGTCAAGAAATTTTCTTAATTGTCTTTTAAAATGTTTTGATGTATTTCAAAAATTTGATCAATATTCAAACAAAGTCCACAAGTTGAATTTAGTCTGTAGGTCTTATAGGTCTCTTTTAAACCATAAATAAAATGTTAGCCAACTAAAATAAAATCTGAATGTGAATTTTTTATTCTGACATTAAAGTTAGTCTTGACAAGCAAATTTTTAAAATCCACCTAGAAAAAAATGTTATAGGTTTCCTACCCTCTTTTCTTTCTTTGCAATTTATTTCCAGTGTTCCGGATTTTGCAGACTTCATCACAATGATGTCAATTAACGTGTTATTTTGTCTCCTTTATATCCTGGAAACTGTGGTTAGATCTTGAGGCTTGATTAGATTTCGGTTCAATTTTGGAGAAAATAAGTGGTGTTATGTGCTTCTAAGTGCATCTCAGCAGGAGGCATACAATGTTTGCTCATCTTTCTTTTTGTCATCTTAAGACTGATCATTGGGTTCAGGTATTATCAACCTGTCTCATTCATTATGAAGTTTCACTCAACGGTTTTAGCAGCCATTGATATTGAGATAGTATATTGGGATAGCAGCCATTGATATTGCCTGGTACCATTATAACATTAGGAGCTACAAAATGGTGATATTCTGATTCTATAATTTATTCTTCAGTTATAGGTCTTCTATAAAGACCGTTGCCACATCAGTTATTTAGCAACCTGAGAAGTTAGAATAAATGTTTAGTTCTTTATTTATACATTTTTGGAATTACAACTTCATATCCTAGCTTACTCCAAAGGTGTCCGATTAGTTTATTATTATGAACTCATGCATTTTAATATTTTTGATATGTCTCAATCCATTGCAATCACTATTCATTTTGATGCTCAGATTGTCCCATCTTTGGTCAGTGAGAGCCTCTGGGTCCTTTTAGCATGATCTCAACAATCTTGAATATCTTTCTGGCCTTCCAGGCTCATCTTGTACATTTCCTGTTCCAGACGTGAAATGAGCCATTTCCCAAGGAGCTCTGATTCCTTCTAGTGGAAAATTATATTTAGAGGCAACAATCTGGGCCCTAGGGGTGCTCATTACTTCCAGGTAGTTTATTGTCTCTAAGTCTTTTCAGCACACAGAGAAAGGAAATACGTTTTGTTTTGTTTTTTAATCCTCACTCGAGGATATTTTCCCATTTATCTTCAGATAGAGTGGGAGGGAGGGAGAGAACGTGAGAGACAGAGAAAGAGAGAGAGAGAGAGAGAGAGAGAGAGAGAGAGAGAGAGAGAGAGAGAGAGACATTGATGTGAGAGAGACACATTGATTGGTTGGGCTGGGGACTGAACCGCAACTGAGGTACGGGCCCTTGACCGGAATCGAACCCATGACTCTTTGGTCCGCGGGCCAATGCTCTAACGGCTGAGCCAAACTGGCCAGGGCTTAAGTTTGTGGTTTTTTAAAAAAATTTTTATGTCTTTATTGATTTTTGGAGAGAGAGGAAGGGAGAGGGAGAGAGAGATAGAAACATCGATGAGAGAGAATATTGATTGGCCGCCTCCTGCATGCTCCCCACTGGGGATTTGGCCCACAACCTGGGCATGTGCCCTGACTGGGAATTGAACTGGCAACCTCTTGGTGCATGGGTCGACGCTCAACCACTGAGCCACACCAGCCAGGCAAGTTTTTTTTTTTTTTTTTTTTTTTTTTAAAGAGACAATATATCTCGGACTTGCACTGAGATTTCCAATTCAAATTTAAAACCACATGGTTTTTACTTAACTTCTTTAATTTTGTATTTATATCTCTCTTCTCTTATTCTGAAAATCTTAAATCCTAAAGTGACTTATTTGGATTATCTTATAATATGTATATTTCAGAATAACAATAGAAATATTATTAACAGTATAATTACTAAAAACAGTTTAATATTTCTATTCAGGGTTTTAAAAAATATTCTTAGGCTATATCTCACTAGAGTTGTATAATCAAATTAGTGTGTTGTAAAGTCAATTGAATAATTCTTCCCTATGTAATTAAGTCACTAAATTGACCCACAGACTTAATTGTTTTATTTACTTTCAATTTTTAAGGATTGCATTTTTCTGTTTGATTTTGTTTTATAATTATGCAACATAGTTCCATTGTTCCTAGGTAAAAATCTATAAAACAGGGTATATTCAGAAAAGTTTTGCTTTTATCCCTGTCTTCTCCATTTTATTTCCACTTTCATCTACAAGTAACCATTATTATTTTTGTTATCTTGCATTTAAAAAATATATAAGCAACATGTGTATATACAAATCTCCCCTTTCTCAGATAAAATGTAACATAGTATACATAGCATTTTGTACCTTTTTCCCATTTATTAATATGTTCTAGAGATCATTCCACAGTAGAATGTAGAAATATTTATCATTTCTTTTCAAAGCTTCATGGTAAACTATTGTGTATTTTAATAATAATAAACTCAATAATTTACTTAGTCCCCTATTGATAGGCATTTCTGAGTTGTTTCCAATTATTTGCTAATATAAATAGTGCTGCAATTAATAGTCTTGTGCACACACCCCTTCATACTTTCGCCAGAGTATCCTTGGTATAGGTTCTTTATAAGTGGGATAGGTTGTTCAAAAGGCAAATGCATATGCAAGTTTGCTACCTATTACCAAATCCCTTTCCATAAGGGGTGTGCCATTTTGCATTCCCAGTTGCAATTTATTGAGTTCTTGCTTTTTCACAGCCTCCCTAACAGAGCATGTTGTCAAACTTTTGGATTTTTGCTTGAAAAATGGCACCTCAGTGTAATGTTATTTTATATCTTTCTTATTAAACTCCATGCAAGGTGTTTAATCCCCCAATACAGTTCCTGGCTTATTGTAGCTGTTCAATAATTATTCTTACAAAGTGGTATTTCAGGAAGATTAATCTAGCTGCAGAACACAGAATACTTTGGAATATGGAGAGAACAGCGGCAAGGAACACATGAATTTCAGGACACAAGCTCAATTCATAAGAAATATTATTTTATTTTTCTATAATTCTTATTGTACAATTTTTCTGTGGTTGGGGGGGAGCATTGATTTAATCATCTCTGTCAATTCAGATTTTGCTCATCCCCCCAACCCCAAGATTGTGTCTGAATTCCAGGGTCTTGGGGCATGGCTGCAATGGTGGGCAAAGGGGGGTGGGAAATAGGGGGGCTGGACTGGTAGTCAGGCTCTTGGTCATCATTTGCCTACCTGAGCACCTGGCAGGTCCTCAGTCATTGAGCCAAGGAGGTTGCAGCTATGGCTGGCCTCTTTCGTCTTCATCCAGAGGGCTTTTTCGGCTGGCCCTAGGAAATCTGGCTGTTCTCCCACACCTACTGGTGGCCACAGGAGACTCTGGAGGAACATTTTGAGGTCTTCCGACAGCCTATGTAGTCATTGTTATTCCTTAGCACCTGGCCTGCGCTGGGCTTTCTCCTGGCAAATGAGACATGTTTCCCCTGCTCTGAAATGACCCCCAAATCCATGTAGGGCTCAGCCTGGGTTTGGAGGAAGGCATAGTGTTTCTTCTTAGGAACCCACCAGTTTCTCCAGATCTTCTCCAACTCCAGGCATAGGGAATATCCTGGGGAAGAAGGTGTGAGGGGGAACTTTCTCTGACTGAGCCCCTGGTCCTCAAGCCTGATCACTGGCTATTGAATTTCAAATTGAACTTGATGGCTTTGTTAAACTCTAACAGTACTCTCTTAAAACAGTGGATGAATGCCTCACAATCTTGCTGGATGTGGGAAGGCCATGGGAAATAAAAAAGAATGGGTGTAGAACCCCAGTTAATATCTCCAAATGTTATGCTGCTTACATTAGTTAAGAGCAAAGAGCAATGGCCAGGTATGACGTGATGAGAGGTGGAATGACACATTGGCTAAGGGTTTGGGGCTGATTGATGAAGGAGGGAAGGAGTAAAGATTCAGGAATGAGGCTGGAATTTGGAGCTGCCCAAGCAGAAGAATGATAGCACAAGTGACTGAATGAGGCCAGCTGGAGGGTGGGTATGCTGATTCTGGGAGAAAGATAGTAAGCTTGGCTTTAGGCTTGGGTGAGGTGTGGAGGTGACAGTCATCCAGAAGAGGGGCTGAGAGTTGCTGAGGTCCCAGGTCATAGAATGCTTTCACAGGTAAGAAAAGGGGAGACAAAGAGAACAGTTCAGAGGCCAAGTCTTTGCAGGGTCAAATGCTATGTAAACATGTCCTTCCTCCCAGCATGTGGTCTCACCATAGATATTAAGGACTCATTTCAGAGTGTCTGATAAATGTACCAGCCTCATCTCTATGTGCGTCTGACTGTCCAGCCGCTGCCCCAGCAGGCAGCACAGGACCTGAGCCATTTAAAGGTATGCATCGTTAGGGATATTTGAAAGTGTACCTCTTCCCCCTGCAAATACAACTGTTCCCGGAGCAGGGCTGGTTTACTTTCCATTTACTGTAACAAGCACTACGTGGCAGAGCACGGTGAGGTGCAACTGTGGAACCAAAGTTGCAAACTGCTACATCTGAACCGAGGACTTCTATTGTTTCTTAGTCTGCAGAGTGTTTGTTTGTTTTGCTTTTATTTTTAATGAGTTGCCAGAATTTAAAAACCAGGATGTTTCACCTAAAAATGTGGATTTCCAGCTCTTCTTGAAAAATCCATTTGGCCACAGCGGGCCTGCATTTCCACATGGCACAATCAGCTGAGGGGTGGAGCACCTGCTCCCTCGGACAGACACCTGTCTTACTACTGATCCTGCCCGCTCCTCGCTCCTCGTCTGTCATTTATACTTGCGGTCTGACTCCTGTGGTCCTTGGCTTGTTCAGTCAACGTTAGGGCTTTGGTAATAAACAGATGCAGTCTTAACTCTTGACAGGGCCACCTACAGATAACCCGGGGCAAGTTACTTTACCCCTGAAGCCTCACTCTCCCCATCTGTACAATCCTGACGATAACAGTGCCCAGTTCTGACCTCCCAGGGTGAGTAGCAAATAAGACAATGCATACGTAGCAGAGACAGAAGGTGCCCGAAGGGGGAGGAACTGTGCAGGGGAGGTTAGAGACAGGCAGAGCCCCTCAGGCTGTGGGATAGGGAAGTCTCCCAAGAGGAGGGAGCCTTGGGGCCCGGATTTCTTTCTTCTTCCATGGGAGGCAGGCAGCCCAGCTGGGGCCTGCATGGACTTTGAAACCCTGCCATGCAGGACGGAGCCCAAGCCCCGGGAAGTCTGGCCCCCACCCTCTCTGCTGTGATTCCAGGAACTGGGCCCTATCAGTTGGGCCCAGTTTCAGGAGTCGAGTTTCTTGCCATTTCTCCTCAGTCATGTGGCCGCTGGAGTGGACCAAGTGGGCGGGAATGTGATTGGCTGTCAGGCCGCCTTCCAGGCAAGGGGAGTGGGAATGTCTCAAAGGGGAGAATGGTTAGAGGTGGGTGTCCTGGGTAAACTGGGCAATGCCCTTCTCACTGAGGGGCCCGGGCAGGTTTCTCAGGTCGGAGAGCTAAAGTGGCCTCTCCCCAGTCAGACCCCTCCTGCAATCTTAGCAACAGATCACTCACAAGGAGACTGGTTCTGGGCTGGAGGAGGCAGCCTGAACTCGGAGGCCTTTTTCTCCTACCACCCTGGGACCGGCTAGTCTGACTCCCCCCACCTTCTGGGAGCCTGGGCTGGGAAGGAAGTGTGCCTTTTAAACAACAATATGTACACTGAGATAACGTGGAAGGCTGCTCGTCACTGGGGGTCAAAATCGTGTGCATTTATACGCAACATCTTTGTTCTAAAGAAACCCAAGAGCGAGCATATTGAGCTCCACGGTCATTTTCCAGCCCAGCTGCAGAGGTAGGAAGAAGCGGATCTGCTACTGCCGGGCCCAGAGGCACAGAAAGGCCGAACGAGCTGCTCAGCGCCACACAGCCGGTCACCATGGGAACCCAGTGGGACCCCAGTTCTCCGGACCCCAGTCGGCACTCACTCACCAGCCTCACCTCTCCCCAGATTCCCACCTTTATTTCTTTGAAAAGGATGAAGGTCATTCCCCTTTAGAGTGAGGTGAGTGAGGCACTCACTTGGGCACAAAATTTTAGGGGAAGCAAAAAATTCAACACTGAAGAATAATATTTTAATGCAATATATTTTTTAAGTAAAAATTAATGCAAAATTTTAAAATAAAGGCAAGATTTAACCCTGCATTTTCATGGTGTCCCCTGGTCCCAGCCCTGCCGAAGTGCACTGTGCCCAGAGCCTGTGTGGGCTGCAGGAAGTGGGCTTTGGTGCCAATCAGACAACGAGTCGATTCTGCTGCTTACCTAAGGGGTGACTTTAGGTTATGTGACTGAAATTCTCTGAGCTTCCATATCCTCATTTGTAACATAGGGTCAATTCATAGGGTCAATTAGTCAAGGTTCTCCAGAGAAATAGAACCAATAGAATGAAGATCATATATATATAGTTTATACATATATAAAATTGTATATATTTCACATACCTAAATATACATATATGTGTATATATAAATAAATTACTTAGTTGTAAAGAATTGGCTGATGTGATTATGGAAGCTGAGAAATCCAGACCCAGGAGAGCCAATGGTATAGCTCCCATCAAATGCCAACGGTTTGAGTTCCAGTCTGAGTCCTAATCTGAAGACAGGAGAAGACCAATGTCCCAGCTCAAAGACAGTCAGGCAAGGAGAGACTTCTTTCTTAGTCCGCCTTTTATTCTAGTCAGGCCTTTAACATATGAGGCCCACCCACACTGGGAAGGGCATTCAATCTATGGATTCAAATGTTAATCTCATCCAGAAACACCCTCACATACACACCCAGAAATAAAGTTTAACCAAATATCTGGGCACCCTGTGGCCTAGTCAAGTTGACATATAAAATACACCCTCACAAATACCTACCTCAAAAGTTGTGAAGAATAGCATATGATTTTACTTACATGTGAAACCTAAAGAACAAAATGAACAAACAAAATTGAAACAGGCTCATAGACACAGAGAGTGGACTGGTTGCCAGAGGGAAGGGGGACGGGGGACTGGGTGGAAAAGGTTAAAGAATTAAGAAGTACAAATTGGTAGTTACAAAATAGTCACAGGGATGTAAGGTACAGCATAGGAAATATAGTCAATAATATTGAAATAATTATATACTGTGCCAGGTGGGTACTGGAAATACCAGGGGAACACTTTGTAAAGTATGTCATTGTCTAATCACTATGCTGTACACCTGAAACTGATACAAAATAATATTGAATGTAAACTGTAAAAAAAAAAAAAGTTGTGAGGGTTACATGGAGAACAGCAGTTGAAATGCCCAGCACAGAGCCTGGCACACAGGACGTAGTCATTAAATAGATACTGGTTCTCACCACCATGGTTTCCCACCGAGTTCTTCCTCCTTAGCCTTACTGGAGACATTGTGAACTGGAAATAATCCACTTTAGCACCCAGCCCCAGTGACTGCACTGAGCCATGTATGTTTGTTAAATACTCAGATTGAATATGGAAAGAAAATTGATCCAGAGCTATTAATGACATGATCTACAGATTGGATTGAAAGAAGTGGCAGGAACCCTGTCACAGGATAGAAATGCTGCTCTCAGGGTCCCTGGAATAAAAATGTGGACCAGAAAAGATAGTAAAATTAAAATACACACAACAATCTGGGGGAAATATTTGCAGCTTGTACAATAGACACAAAATTGATTTCCTTGTTTTTTGTAGTGCTTTTACAAATCTACAGGAAAAGATGAAGAATACCCAAGGAACAAGACACAGGAAATTTATGATGAAGAAATGCAAATGGCCAAGAATCCCAGGAAAGCATGCTCAATTTGCCAACAATGAAAGGAATGCAAAGTTTTCCTGTATCAAACCACAACGTAAAAAAACTCTAATTCTTGGGATAGTAAGGGTTTGAGAAAACAGGCAACCTCGTGCATTGCTGAAAGGAGAGTGAATAGAAAACTTTTCTGGAGGTCAACTTGAATTAAAAAAAAAGGTTAAAAATGTGCAAATTCTTTGACTCACTAATGACATTCTCGATATAACATTTATCCTAAGGTAATCATAGAAGATGTCAGCAAAAAATGTTAGCAAGAATTCTTTAGCAGGACATTCAAAATAACCTGTGTCCAACAATAGATGAATATTATTTTTTTAAGTATACAAGAAGATAGGTATTATCCTGGGAAGTAAGAGAGTGTGGTGGGGGTGACCCTGCACCTGTGACTTTGGAGCTGTTGTGCCCAGTTCTCCAGTCTTGGGGCACTTAAAGGAGAAAAGAGGGTGGAGGCAGATATCCAGCTGTACCACAAGCCATTGCTTGTGGGAGGAATTCACAAGGCCTGGTACAGATTTCTGCAGCATTTGGCTGACTTGAAGTAATGATAATAAAGAAGAAATTTTATTTGTTTGTTGTTTTTATTCTCACTGGAGGATATGTTTTTAATTGATTTGAGAGAGAGAGGAAGGGAGAAGGGGGGAGAAAGAGAGAGAGAGAGAGAGAGAGAGAGAGAGAAACATTGATCAGTTGCCTTCCTTGCGTGCCTTGACTGGGGATCGAACCTGCAACCTGGGTAAGTGCCCTGACTGGGAATCAAACCCATGACCCTTCAGTACATGGGATGATGCTCCAACCAACTGAGCCACACTGGCCAAGGCTAAAGAACCTAAACTTTGAGTAGAATAATTGTATTATCTAATGCTACAGGGCCTAAGAAGAAACCTGCTAATAACTGTTTTAAGCTAATTATTCTGTAAAGGTCAGATAGTGCTTATGCATCTCAGTGGCCGCATTAGGCTGATGTTACACCCTCACATTGATGTTTCTCTCTAAAAATCAATAAACTAATCTTTTAAAAAAAGAGTATTTTTTAAGTGATTTCACTATTTATTAGATTCAAATTTTGAATAGGCAATATATTCATACAGTGTACAAATATAAATAATATAAATACGCTGTGCTCCAGTTCCATGTGAGATGAAGTAAGTATACTTCACTCCTTCTCTCCTACTGTCTGCAACTATAAAGCCTGAACAAAATATGTGGAGGAGGATTTGAAGACTATGGAAAGTAAATTGCGGAGGATTGCGAAAGAAAACCAGAATTCAAAACACCACTGAATCTCACCGGTGGTGAATTCACCATATTTTTTCCCTTCAGTATTCCATGACCTGAATTCAGAGCATCTAGTAACCCAAAAGTAAGCCCTGTTGAGCAGAGAGAGCTCCAGCTCTACCATTAAAGATTATGACTGAGATTTAAGCAAATACAGGTTTATGGGAGAAGCTGGGGCTTATGGGAGGAGTTCTTGCACTCTATGTCATTGGGAGAACCCTACAGGAAGAACTCTGTTCTTACAATAAAGCTCTATGGTTGTAACTGTCTGTCCCCTTAACTTCCTTTTCCTTTCCATATATACTTCTTCATCTTGGCACGCGCTGCATGTGTACACATGGCTTGCCATGTCTGCATGGATTGGTTTGCAACCTTTTTCTTTTTCCTGAAAAATCCTTTTTGATGACAAAACAGCTAGTTGACATTGTTATTCAGTCAACAAGCTCAAGGACCAAGCAAAGGAACTTCTAATGCTCCAGAAAGTGAGGAAATATTCCATTTTATTTTCTCTTACCTCTGTTCTTTTGTGCCCTAGCCTCCAAGCAGTCTGGTGGTTGCAATGGTAGTGGCAACTCATGACCCATAAGATCCCACATTCTAAGAGAGGGGAAACTTTCTCTTTGGTAGAGCTATAGTTCCAGGAGGATGGGACAAAACCCTATTGCTTTTTATCCCTCTCTCTGTCCTCTCAAGATAGGGGCCAATTAAAGAAGTATTTGATAAAGAGCAACTACAATCCCAAGTTCTGGCAACAAAACCAAAAAGGAGAACTCCAGGGAACTGGAAAGTGCCTTAAAGAGGAGGAGCTTGGGAAAATGACCCAGTAAAGGTGTTTATGAACTCCAGAGCTCACCCTTGAGCTATACAGTGTGAATCTGATTCTTGTTAGCATACCAAAGACATTGAGAACTGAACTGACTGATAAAGCACTGCCTGGTCCCAGAGTGACCCCTGGCTGGTACATATCTGGGACAGAGCCATAGAGCAATACAAGGAATTTTGAGAACTGAACCTATATTGGACCATAGCCTATAGAAGATGGATTGTAAATTGTAACCTGAAATTAACCAGATTAATTGTGTGTCAAAACAAAAATATCAATATTCTTCATGGAGTTTAAATAAGACCCAGAACCTCAAAACACAGTATTCAAAATGTCCAGAATACAATCCAAAATACTCAGCATGTGAATAACTAGGAAAATCTCAGTTTGAATGGGAAACAACAATCAACAGACACCAATGTTGAAATTATACAGTTACTGGAATTATCTGACAAAGACTTTAAAGCATCTATGATTTAAAAAAAAAAAAAGCTCTAATAAGCAATCATCAATACTCTTGCAGCAAATGTTAAAACAGAAAGTCTTAGCAAAGAAACAAAAGACATAAAGAAAAACCAAATGGAAATAAAAATGTAATGGCAAGTAAACATCTCTGCTATCTGACTAGAAGAATAGAGATAACATGAAACAGTCAATGAACTTGAATATAAGTCAAAGGAAATTATCAAATCTGAACAATATATAGAAACAAATGTTTTTAAATGAACAGAGCCTCAAAGATCTGTGGGACATTGACAAAGGTCTAACATTCATGTCATGAGAGTCCCAAAAGGAAAAGAGAAAGAGTACAGTGAGGAAAAAGATGTGAAAAAAATAAAGGCTAAAAACTTCCTAAGTTAGGTAAAAGACATAAGCCTAGAGATTTAAGAAACCAAACAGATTCTAAAGAAATCCATACCCAAACACTTTGTATTTAAATTACTAAAAACTAAAGATAAAAATATCTTGAAAACAGCCAGAGAAAAACTGTGTATTACTTCTACAGAAACTATGGGAATGACTGCAGATTTCTCATAAGAAACCATAGAAGCCAAAAGGAATTCACACATCTTTTAAATGTTGAAAAGAAATCGTCAACCCTGAATTCTGTATTCAGCAAAAATATTCTTCAGAAATGTGGGCAAAATAAAAGCACTCATAGATGAAGGAAAGCTAAAAATGCATGCCAGCAGACATGCTCTAAAGTAATTGTTCAAGAAAGTTCTTGGACCGAAGAGAAATGATATCAGAGGGAAAACTGAAATATCAAGAATGAAGGAAGAATAGGAATGGCAAACAGCTAGGTAAATATAAAACACTAGTCTTCTACTCTTGTGTTCTTTAAAATGTATTTGACAGCTGAAAGGGACATTTTGAATATTTTCTGATGGAATTTTCAATATATGTAGATGTAATACATAAAGCAACTCTAGCAAAATGGGGGGAGGATAAAAGGACTTATGAGGTGTTAAGGTTTCTGCGTTCCAAATGAAATGGTAAAATATCAGTTCTAAACAGACTGTAAAAAGTTAAGTGTTATTTGCAATCTCTACAGTAACTACTAAAACAATCATACAAAGAGATCGAATCAAAATCAAATAGATAAATTAAAATGGAATGCTTAAAAAATTTTCAAATATCCCAAAAGAAGGCAGAAAGGAGAAACAAGCAAACAAAAACAGAGAGACAGCACACTGAATTCAGCAGCATATTAAAAGGATTATACAGTATGACCAAGTGGGATTTATTCCTGGCAAGTTAAATATATGAAAATCAGTCAATGGTCATATACCACATTAATAAAATGAGGGAAAAAACTATTTGATTATCTCAGTTGATGCAGAAAAAACATTTGACAAAATTCAACACCCTTTTATGATAAAAAAAACAAAAACACTTAACAAAGTAGAATTAGAAGGAAACTGCCTCAACATAATAAAAGCCATATATGGAAAACCCACAGGGAATGGTAAAAGACTGAAAGCTTTTCTTCTAGGATAAGTAACAAGGCAGGTATGCCTGCTCTTGCCACTTCTATTCAAATAGTACTAGAAGTTATAGCCAGAGCAATTAGGTAAGAAAATGAAATAAAAGCCATACAAATTGGAAAAAAAAAGTAAAATAATCTGTTTTCAGATGACATGGTTTTACATATAGAAAAGCCTAAAGGATCTACACACACAAAATTGTTAGAACTAATAAATGAATTCAGCAAAGTAGCAGGATATGAAGTCAACACACAAAAATGAGTTATATCTCTATACATTAACAATGAATAACACAAAAAGGAAATTAAGAAATCAATTTCATTTATAATAGTATCAAAACTAATGAAATACTTAGCCAAGGAGGTGAAAGACTTGTAAAAGAAAACTACACTTCCTGATTTCAAAACTTACTACAAAGCTACAGGTACTGGCACAAAAACAGATATATAGGCCAATGAAATAGAATAGAGCTCTGACCAGTTTGGCTCAGTGGTTAGAGCATCAGCCTGTGGACTGCTCAAGGGCACATACCTGGGTTGCAGGTTTGATCCCAAGCTCCAGTCATGCAGGAGGCAGCCAATTGATATGTCCCTCTCACATCAATGTTTCTCTCTCTCTCTCTCTCTCTCTCTCTCCCACTCTCCATCTCTCTCTCTCCCTCCCTCTCTTCCACTCTATCTAAAAATTAATGGAAAAATATCCTCTGGTGAGGATTAACAAAAAAGAAAGAGAGAGAGGAAAGA
This sequence comes from Tadarida brasiliensis, assembly GCA_030848825.1. NCBI lineage: Eukaryota > Metazoa > Chordata > Mammalia > Chiroptera > Molossidae > Tadarida > Tadarida brasiliensis. Next base: position 39,278,756 of record CM061272.1, on the reverse strand, counting down.
AAGAAAGAAAGAAAGAAAGAAAGAAAGAAAGAAAGAAAGAAAGAAAGAAAGAAAGAAAGAAAGAAAGAAAGAAAGAAAGAAAGAGGGAGGGAGGGAGGGAGGGAGGGAGGGAGGAAGGAAGGAAGGAAGGAAGGAAGGAAGGAAGGAAGGAAGGAAGGAAGGAAGGAAGGAAGGAAGGAAGGAAGGAAGAGAGAAAATAGAGAGCCCAGAAATAAACTCTCACATATATGGTCAAATGATTTTTGACAAGGGTGCCAAGAATCTTCAATGGGGAAAAGGATTCTTCAACAAATGATAATGGGAAAACTAGATATCCACATGCAGAAGAATGAAGTTGGACCCTTATCTAACATTATATACAAAAATTAACTCAAACTTAATCAAAGACCTAAATGTAAGAACTAACACTATAAAATTCTTAGAAATAAATATAGCACAAAGAGTTCATGACACTGAATTTGGCAATGATTTCTTGGATATGACTCCAAAGGCACAGGCAACAACCACAACAAAAAAGACAAATTGAACTTCATGAAAAAAATTTTAAAATTGTTCATCAAAGACACTATCAACAGAAAAAAAGGCAATCCACAGAATGGAAGAAAATATTTGCAGATCATATGTCTGATAAGCTATTAATATCCAGAATATATAGAGATCTAAAACTCAGCAACAAAAGAACAAACAAGCTGATTCGAAAATGAAAAAATGGTTTGAATACACATTTCTCTAAAGAAGACATACAAATGACAAATAAGCACAAGGCAAGATGCTCAATATAATTAATCATTACAGAATTGCAAATCAAAACTAAAATAAGATACCACCGCACACCCATTAGGATAACTACTATTATAAAATAAAACAGAAAATAACAAGTGTTGATGAGGATGTGGAGAAATTGGGACCTTTGTGCACTGTGAGTGGGAGTGTACAACGTATAGCAGCAATGGAAAAGAGTATGGCAGGTCCTCAATAATTAAAAATAGAATTACCATATAATCTAAAAATTCCACTATTGGGTATATGCCTCAAAGAAATAGAAACAGGGTCTTGAAGAGATATTTGTACCTATGTTCATAGCAGCACTATTTACAATAACTAAAACATGGAAGTAACTCAAGTGTCCATTGATGAATAAATTAGTAAAAAAAAATGTGGTGTATACATACAATGGAATACTATTCAGTCTTCAAAAGGAAGGAAATTCTGACACATGTTACCATGTGGAGAATATTCAGAACATTATGTGAAAATAGCCAATCACAAAAAGACAAAAACTACATGATTCTACTTACATGAAGTCTAATTCACAGAGACAGAAAGTGGAAATGTGGTTGCCAGGGTCTGGGGGGAGGGAGGAATGGAGAGTTATTATTTAATGGGTGTAGAGTTTCAGTTCTGTAAGATGAAAAGAGTTCTGGAGATGAATGGTGGTAATACTAGCACAATGTTATGAATTTATTAATAGTGTATGAATTGAACACAAAACAGATAAGGTGATAAATTTTGTTATGTATATTTTATCACAATTATAAAATTGGAAAACTGAGAAAAAACAGAAGGAATGAAGAGAAAATAAATAAAAATTGGTAAATCTAAATCTAAACATATCAATAATTATATTAAATGCAAATTGTTTAAACACATAAATTAAAAGACAAAGATTATCAGAATGAAAAAAATGACCCAACTATAGGTTGTCTATAAGAAACTCACTTCATGATAATGATATAGGTTAGTTAAAAGCAATAGAATGAAAAAAGACAACATATAAACACCAATCAAAAAGAAAACCGTATACGTTGCTTAAGGAAAGCGGTAGTGGCCATATTAATATCAAAGTAAATTTTTGAATGAAGAAAATTACCAGGGATAAAGAGGAATAGTACATAACGATAAAAGGGTCAATTCATTAAGAAGACATAACAATCTTAAATGTGTATGTACCAAACAATAAAACTGCAAAAGAAATTTAGCAAACACTAATAGAAATGAAAGGAGAAATAATCTTTGATTTTACTTGGAGATTACTCTTCTCTCAGTAATCAGTAGAACAAGTAGATAGAAGGTCATCAAAGATACAAAACTGAACAATGACATCAACCAAATGAATCTAACACACATTATACAGGGTTGGCAAAAGTAGCTTTACAGTTATTCTTATGGAAAATAATACAATAATTAATAAATAATAATACAAGAATAAACTCTGTTTCACATGCTCGTAAGTGTAAACCTACTTTTGCCCCACCTTATAGAACATTCCACCCCAAAACAGTAAAATATACAATTTTTTTTTAAGCACACATAGAACATTTACCAAGACAGACTGTATCCTGAGTCATAAAACAAACTTTGTCACATTGAAAATAGTTGAAACTCTAGCTACACTCACAAATAAAAAGAGAAACAACACAAATTATAAATATCAGAAATGAAAGCAAGGATATCACTACAGACCATTCAGATCTCTAAAGCATAATAACGAAATAGTACATAAAATTTACACACACAAGTTCCACAACTTAGTTGAAATGGAATAATTACCCCAAAGCCACAAAGTACTAAACTTACCGAAGGAGAAATTGATAACATGAAGGGTCCTATAACAATTTTTAAAATGGAATTTATTGTTAGAAACTTTCCAAAAAATAAATCTCTAGGCACAGAAGTTTCATTATGAAATTCTACCAAATATTTAAAGAAGAAATAACACTAATACTACATAATCTCTTCCAGAAAATAAGAAGAGGAAGGGACATTCTTAACTCATTTTATGAGACCAGCATAACTCTGGTACCAAAACCAGAAAAAGAAGAAATCTATACCCAGTATCTTTCATGAATATAGATGCAAATACCCTCAGCAAAATATTTAGTAAATCACATCTAGCAATATATAAAAAGAATAATACACCATGACCAAAAGGCTTTTATCCTTGGAATGCAAGCCATTTTCTCTATAACATCCACCATATTAAGTCCAAAAACAAAAACAAAAAATCACATGATCCTATCAATAATGTGAAATAAGCATTTGTCAAAATACAATATCCAATCACCCAAAATATGCAAACTAGGAGTAGAAGGGAACTTCCTCAACCTGATAAAGCACTCTACGTACAAGAAAACCTATTTATTTAACATTACACTTAATGGTGTAAGAGTGAATTCTTTCCCCTAATTGTGGAAACCAGCACAAGATAAGGAAAAGAGATAAAAAGCACACATGTTGGAAATGAAGCACTCACCCTTCAAAGATGGCATAATTATCTACCTGGAAAATCTTAAGGAACCTACAGACACAAAATCTCCCAGAATGAATATATGGGTTTAGCAAGGGTACAGGTACAAAATCCATGCAAAAACCACCATACATTACATTAATACACTAGCAATGTACAATTGGCAAGCAATAACATTTAAAATAGTTCCAATAAATGAAATAAATCTAATAAAACACATACAGCATCATAATGCTGAAAACTACAAAATACTGGTGATAGGAATAAAAGAAAGCCTAAATAAATGGAAAGACATTTCATAATTATGTATTGGAAGACTCTAGAGCAAAGATATCAATTCTTCCCAAATTGATCTACATGTTTAATGCAATTCTAACAAACGTCCCTGCAGAATCAGCTAACAAATATTCAAGCTGATACTAAAATTTATATGGATTGACAAAAAAATCTAGAATAACCAAACAATTTTGAAAAGGAAGCATAAAATTAGAGAAATTTCACTACTTGATTTTAGAACTTACTATACAATAATCAAGACAATGTAGGATTGGCAAAGGGATAGATATATATATCAATGTAACAGGATATCCAAAAATAGACCCACACAGAGAAAGCCAAATAATTTTTTATAAAGGTGTAAAAAATAATTCAATAGCGAAAGAATCATTTTTAAAAAAAAATGTTAGAACAATCGCATGTTCATATGCAAAAACTTCCTGAACCTCAGAACTTTAATAAAAATTAACTCAAAATGGATCATAAATCTATAAAACTTATAGAAGAAAACAGGAGAAAATCTATATGACCTTGGGTCTGGCAATGAATCAGTCTTTAGATTCATAGCGGCATCAAAAATAATCCTTTAGTTCTGGCTGGTTTGGCTCAGCAGTTAGAGCACCAGCCTGTGGACTGAAGGGTCTTGGGTTTGATTCCTGGCCTGGGTTACAGGTTTGATCCTTGGCCCGGTTGGGGTCATGCAGGAGGCAACCAATTGATGTGTCTCTCTCACATCTATGTTTCTCTCTCTCTCTCTCCCTCCCTCCCTTCCACTCTATCTAAAAATCAATGGAAAAATATTATCAGTTGAGAATTAACAATAATAATAATAATAATCCTCTAAAAAAGAAAAGGATGAGTTGGACTTCATCAAAATTAAAAACAGTATCTGAGAAAGACTGATAAGGATATGAAAAGGCAAACTACAGACTTGGAAAGAATATTTGTAAATCTCATATCAGACAAAGGTCTTGTATCCAGAATATATCAGGAATTCTCAAAACTCAACACCAAGGAAATGACCAATCTAGATTTAAAATGGGTAAAACACATGTACAGACATTTTACCAAAGTGGTTATAAGAATGGAAAATCAGCAAATAGAAAGATGTTGAGCATCATTAGTCATTATGAAAATGCAAATTTAAAAACCACCATAACAGAGACATGGAAGTAGGGAACAGACTGACACACCTCAGAGAGGGGTGGGAAGAGATAAACCAAAGAGCTTCTACGCATATATGCATAACCAAAGGACACAGACAATAGTTTGGGGAAAGCACGAGGCAGGTGGGAGTGGAGTGTAGGGCGTCAATGGGGGGAAAAGGGGAGGCCATCTGTAATACTTTCAACAATAAAGATAATAATAATAATACTGTAATAACTATGTATGGTGTCAGATGGGTACTGGACTTATCAGGGTGATCACTTGGCAAGTTATATAAATGTCTAATCACTATGTTGTACACCTGAAACTAATATAATATTGTACGTCAAGTGTAATTGAAAACAAATTCTAAAAAATATAAAAAAAGAAGAAAACCACTATAAGATACCACTAGCCACCTGTTGGATGTTTTAAATATATACGTGGGCAGCACCGATTGCTGATGAGGATATGGAGCAACTAAAACTCTAAAATTGCTGGAAGAAGTGCAAAATGGTTCGGCCCCATTAAAAAAAATGTTTGAGCTTTTCATTTAGTGAAACATACTTATGACCCGATAATCCGACACCTGCATATCTACCCTAGAGAAATGAAAATGTATGTCCACACAAAAACTTGTACATAAATACTTATAACACATTTATTTATAATTGTCCTATGCTGGAAACAAACCAAATGTCCTTCAGTGGGTGCATGAGGGGTGGAGGTTGGGATCTGTGTTGCATCTATCCGTAAGCTAGTACTCAGAAATAACAAGGAATAGACTTTTGATCCATGCAACAATTTGGATGAATTTCAAAGCTTTTATGTTCAGTGAGGGCAGGAGGGGCGCAAAAGGTTACATACCGCATGATTCCATTGACACCGCATTCTTGAAAAGACAAAATTATTAGCATAGAGAATAGATGAGTCATTGCCAGGGGTTAAAGGTCGTGGGAAACAGTGACATTAAAGGGATAACATAGACAGTTTTGGGGGATAATGGAATTGTTTGGTATTGTGATTATAGTAGTACTATATAAATCTATACATGTTAAAATTGATAAAACTCTATAAAAGATCTCAAAAAGGGTCAATGTTACTGTATAATAATTTTAATAAAAAATTTGAAAGTATGTAATGAAGTCTTCCTCCCACTCTCACCTCCATTTACCTCATTCCTACCCACCTCCCTTTTCCAGAGATACCCACTGTTCCTAGCTGCTCATGCATCCTTCCAGAGTTTCTTTATGTATATACAAGCAAATATAAATATTATTTTTGTTTTGCTCTGCTTTCTTACAAGAATAACACAGTTGACACTGTATTTATTTTACTTAATAATATATCCTAGGGCTCTCCCCCTAGCAGTAGAGTGCCATTCTTTGGCTCCTACATTCTGGGAGATTTACTTGCGGCCTTGGGTTTTGTTTAGCTGACGGTTTTCACATATTGTATACAAAATCTTTAGGGAAGAAAGATTTGTTCTCCAGGACTGACAGCACCCAAGAGGCAGGGAGGGTCTATTTATTGAAGTGTTCAGCCAGGTACACGGTACACACAGGCCTGCTACAACTGCCAAGGGCACGTTACTGCCAGAAATAAGTGCAGAGATTCAAGCTGCTATTGTCTCAGACCACCTGGCTTATCTGGTAAATATTTGTAGAATAAATGGCTTCGTTTCACTGTGGTTGGAAAGGAACTCAGGAACCACCATCCAACTCCTGGGCCCTGGCTGTCCATTCTGTAAAGTCACTCGATGCCAGAGGCTGGTGCCTGGACCACTGGCTTAGACAAATCGACACTTCCCACGGCCAGGGCATCTTGGGTCCCCAACACCCACCCACAATCAGTCAGACAATCCACATCTCTCCAACATGCTTCTCCCAGGATGCTTTTTGTTGTTGTTAATTTTCCCTTGAGGATATTTTTTTCTATTGATTTTAGAGAGAGTGGAAGGAAGGGAGGGAGGGAGAGAGAGACAGAAACAGAGACGGAGACAGAAACAGCCATGTGAGAGAGACATATTGATTGGTTGCCTCCCACATGTATCCCGACTGGGGTCAGGGATCTAACCTGCAACCCACAATCCCATTTCCCATTGCAACAACAATAAAATAAGATACCTAGAAACAAACTTAACCAAGGAGGTAAAAGACCTGTACTTGGAAAACTACAGGACACTGAAAAAAGAAATAGAGGAAGATACAAACAAGCAGAAGAATATACCGTGTTCATGGATTGAAAGAATTAACATCATTAAAATGTCCATACTACCCAAAGCAATCTATAGATTCAACACAATTCTTAGTAAAATACCAACAACATATTTCACAGAACTGGAACAATTATTCCAAAAATTTATATAGAAGCAAAAAAGATCCCGAATAGCTACAGTAATCTTGAGAAAGAAGAACAAAGTTGGAGGGAGCATGATACCAGATATCAAACTATACTACAAAGCCACTGTAATCAAAACAGTTTACAACCGTCACAAGAACAGACATATAGATCAATGGAACAGAACAGAGACCCTAGAAATTGACCCACACCATTATGGTCAATTAATATATGACAAAGGAGGCCAGAGCATACACTGGAATAAAGATAGTCTTTTCAATAAATGGTGTTGGGAAAACTGGACACATACATGCAAAAAAAAAAATTAGACTAACTTATACCATATATATGCGTAAACTCAAAATGGATAAAAAATTTAAATGTACGTCACAAAACCATAAAAATCCTAGAAGAAAAAATAGGCAGTAAAATCTCAGACATGTCACGAAGCAGAATTTTTGCTATCGCTCCTAGGGCAAGAGAAACAAAGGAAAATATAAACAAATAGGACTACATCAAACTAAAAATCTTCTGCATAGCAAAAGAAACCAATATCAAAATGAAAAGGGAACCGATGGTATGGGAGAACATATTCATCAATGGTATATCTAATAAGGGGTTAATTTCCAAAATATATAAAGAACGCATAGAGCCCTGGCCAGTTTGGCTGAGCAGTTAGAGTGTCGGCCTGCGGTCCAGAGAGACCCGGGTTTGGTTCCCACTAACGGCGCATACCTCGGTTGCAATTTGTCTCCGGCCCTGGTTGGTCGTGCGGGAGGCAGCCACTTGATGCATCCCTTTCACGTCGATGTTTCTCTCTCTCCCTCCCACTCTATCTGAAGAAAAAATGGAAAAATGTCCTCGAATGAGGATAAAAAAATAAAAAATAATAATAAAACGCATAGAACTCAACAAGAGGAAGACAAACAATCCAATTTAAAAATGGGTGAAGGCCCTGAATAGATACTTCTCCAAAGAGGACATACAAATGGCCAACAGACATGAAAAAATGCTCAATGTCACTGATCACCAGAGAGATGCAAATTATAACCACAATGAGGTATCACCTCACACCTGCCAGAATGGCTGCCATCAACAAATCAACAAACCGACAAGTGCTGGTGAGGGTGTGGAGAAAAGGGGACTCTAGTACACTGCTGGTGGGAGTGCAGACTGGCAACCACTGTGGAAAACACTATTGAGTTTCCTCAAAAAATTAAAAATGAAACTGTCATTTGACCCAGTGATCCCACTTCTAGGAAAATATGCTAAGAATCTCAAAACACCAGTCAGAAAGAATATATGCACCCCTATGCTCATAGCAGCACTATTTACAACAGCTGAGATCTGGAAACAGTCCAAGTGCCTGTCAGTAGGTGAGTGGATTAAAATGCTGCAGTACATTTATACCATGGATTACTATGCAGTTATAAAAAAGAAGGATCTCTTACCCTTTGAGACAGCATCAATGGACCTGGAGATGATTATGCTAAGTAAAATAAGTCAGTCAGAGAAAGACAAATATCACACGATCTCATTTTTTATGTGGCATCTAAAGAACAAAATAGATCCAGAGATATGGAAGCATAGAACAGACTGACAGATCTCAGAGGGAAGATGGGAGGGAGGGTGAGAAGAAATTAATCAAATAACTTATATACATATATGCATAGCCCATGGACACAGACAATAGACAGGTGAAGGCCTGGGGTGGGGTGGGAGATGGGTGGAGTGGGTCAAAAAGGGGGAAATGGGAGACATCTGCAATATTCTCAACAATAAAATAAATTTAAAAAAATTGTGAGGGCACTGTTCCTCTGTAGTGCAGAGGCGGGAAGGGCATTTAGAAGGCACTGTCTAGCCCTGGCTGGTTTGGCTCAGCGGTTAGAGCATCAGCCCACGGACCAGAGAGACCCGGGTTCAGTTCCCGCTAGGGGCACGTACCTTGGTTGCAGTTTGTCCCCGGCCCTGGTTGGTCGTGCGGGTGGCGGCCACTCGATGTGTCCCTTTCATGTGTCCCTTTCATGTCGGTGTTTCTCTCTCTCTCTCTTCCTCTCCCTCCCTCCCACTCTATTTGAACAACAACAAAAAAAAAAATGAAAAAATGTCCTCGGGTGAGGATAAAAAAAAAGAAAGAAAGAAACACACTCCTCCTATTATACAAGCGCTACAGCCACCTTCTCTGGGAACCTCCAATTAGAGAGCTGAGACCTATTTAAAAATGAAAGAAACACAGCAGATTGTGTGTGTGTGTGTGTGTGTGTGTGTGTGTGTGTGTGTGTGTGTCGTTGGACAGAGGAATTTCTCCCAACCTTTTTCCAGGAGATGTGTGCTGGCATGGTGAAGTGTAGGGTCCAGCATGCCAGACTGCCTGGGTTCAGTCTTGGGTCCATAATGGTGTAACTTTGGGCAAGCTAGTTAATCTCTCTAGCCTCAGTTTTCTTATCTGTGAAAACTAGCATGAGTTGTGACAATCAATAGGATAATGAAAAGTAGTGCCCACATATACAGAATGTTCAATCAGTATTATCAGGAATCCAAGAGAATAAGAGAGCCCTTCTGTTGATGTCATGCTTGCTGACATCCCATTGACCAAACAAGTCATGCAGAAAGCCTTCTCTGCCCACAGTGGAGGAAGTGCACTTTGCATAGAAAAGGGTGTAGCTATATGCTGTAATCCTATTACAGGGGAGTGAAGATTACCACAGGTACCTGGGACTTTGACCCTGGCTGGGGCAGAGGAGCTGTTAACAGCACTGATCTGGTTCAGATACATGACCCCATAAACAGCAATAATAAAAAAAGTAATAATGACACCTGCCATTTATGGAGCACCAACTATGGTGGGAGGAGCTATTCTCAGAAAACAGAAGTAGGAGCTGGGCAGACAACTCAATGAATTCCCTTCCCCTCATTTCTGACTCTCTAGGTTTCCCCCCTCATATGCTACTGTAATTCACAGTGGAGAATATACCATTTCAGAGAAGTTAATAATAAAGATGAAATATAGCCCTGGCCAGTTTGGCTCAGCGGTTAGAGCGTCGGCCTGTGGTCCAGAGAGACCCGGGTTTGGTTCCCGCTAAGGGCATGTACTTCGGTTGCAGTTTGTCCCCGGCCCTGATTGGTTGTGCGGGTGGCAGCCACTCGATGTGTCCCTTTCATGTCGATGTTTCTCTCTCTCTCTCTTCCCCTCTCTCCCTCCTACTCTATCTGAACAAAAGATGGAAAAATGTCCTCGGGTGAGGATAAAAAAAAAAAAAAAAGATGAAATATAACAACAATGATAAAATTAATGGTAATAATATTTATCGGTTACCTATGTGTCAGGCACTTCATGTGCATTACCTCATTTAAGCTTCATAATAACCCCATGATGTGGATGTTATTTTTCTCATATTGTAGATAAGGACACCAAGGCTTTGAGACCAAGTGGCTTTCCAATGTCACAGCTGGTAGGAAACAGAGCTAGAATTTGAACTGTTTGAGTCTGAAATCTGTGTTCTCATTCTCCTACTCTTCCCCTACCCTGTGCACCATACAAAGTCTCCAGTGCTTCTGTTCTCCGGGCCTAGAGTGGACCACATGTTCTCGACCCTCCACCCACACTGAGGAAGTACATAAATAGTAGTAAGCATATTGTGCTTAAGTTAACAGAAAAATTTATTTCTCGAATTCATGAAGCATGTTCTGAGCTAACAGTTGAATAGAAAGCACACGGGGAGATGTGTGTCCAGGAGCGGAGTCTGTCTTGTCTCACAGGGATGGGCGGAAGGGGCTGGGGAGCGGGGATGTCCTGACTGATGGAAGCTGTGGGCCTACCCCGCTGTGGCTCTAGAATTTGGAAACTGCCCAGAAGAGCCCTCCACGTTTATTTCCCAGGGCTGACTTAACAAAGTAATACAAACTAGATTTAAAAGATTAGAAATGTATTCCCTCACAGTTTTGGAGCCGAGAAGTCTGATATCAAGGCGTCAATAGGACCACGGTGGCTCTGAGACTGGGTAGAATCTGTACTAGCTGCTTCCTACCTTCTGGTAGGAGCTGGCAATCTTTGGCATTCCTTGGTTTGCAGCTGGACCGCTCTAATCTCTGCTCTGTCTTCACGTGGCCTTCTCACGGTGTTGGTGTCTGTGCCCGAATCTCCCTCCTCTCATAAGGACAACAGTCACATTCGATTAAGGGCCTACCCTCACTCAATATGACTTCATCTTAACTTGATCATATCAGCAAAGACCCTATTTCCAAATACGGTCACATTCACAGGTACTGGGGGTTAGGACTTAAACATTTCTTTTTTGGGAGACACAATCCAACTCATAGCACCCTCAATGAACTAGGACGTGGGTGGGGTAAGCATAGTGCCTCCCAGTGAGTACTGCTTTGGAGCCCTCAGTGCAGCTGAGACAAGGGTTCTGCCAGGTGGTCCTTGGACAAATTAAAAAGCAGAATCCAGAGAGGTCACTACACTGTTCCGTTCTCCTGCAGGTGTGGGACCATCCCTTGCTTTGCGACTGAAGACTTGCCAGGTCCTGGAAACATCTGGGAAGTGTTTTGTCGGGGAGAGTTGAACGTTTGAAGACAATATCAGTGAACATTCCTGAGGCACTGCTCTTGCCCTGCCTCCGTGGACTTGCGTTCTGCTGGCCTAGAAAGATCGTGGGCTTTTGAGGGAAAGCCAGGCTCTGTCACTCACTAGCTGTTCAATCTTAGGAGTATTATTTCACCTTTTGGTGCCTTGCTTTTCCTCATCTGTCAAATGAGACCATCAATACTTGCTTGGAGTTGTGAGAATGAAAGGATAGAATGTACAGGAAAGTGTACGCAGTAAGTGGTCAATGTTGTGTTCATTTCCTTTCTCTTCCCTGCCCTTAGTAGATGGGATCAGAAGGATGGATATATCAGTTATCACTTTACTAGTCCAATCCAATAAATTGAGCACCTACTATATACCTTTCTTTGTGCCGGACCCACAGGATACAGCAAATAATATCAATTCTTGTTCTGTAGGAACGCACAACCAAGTAAAAATATTAAGTGCCTACTCTCTGCAGGTCCTTCACATATAAAACCCCTCATTTCTACAACATTCTATACGGTCTTAGTGTCCCCATTCTGCAGACGAAAGAACCGAGGCTCATATGGAAAGAAACAACCAAAGATCACGCATCTGGGATTGAACGGGCCTGACTGAACCCCAAGACCTTGTCTCCTGATGGATACCACTCACAATGTAAAATCTGTGACCCTAAGGGAACATGCTTATCCTTTTCCTGGATCTAAAGCCTTGCCCAAAGGGGAGCTGGTCCCAAGAACAGGAGAGGCAGTGTCAGCATTTCTGGATGGAGTGTGGCCCCTCAAGACCACTCGGGAGGACAGCGCACGCTTGAGTTCACCTTCTGGCATGTCTTCTTGGTTTTATTCCTACTCCTACCATGAGATACACGCTTGATGAGTAGCTTTGAGATCATCAACTTTACCTTTGGTGAGATGATCAACTTTACCTTTGGAGCTGCCAGTTCTTATTAAGAGGCCCAGTCATTTTATCCTATAAGACTCTGAAGCTTGAGGTCAGTGTTAAAGCCAGTGTTCTTTAAACACACACACACACACACACACACACACACACACACACACACACACACTGCAGCCCAGGAGGTCTGTGAACTCAGAAAATATTTTAATAGGTTTCCCTAGTTCTTAAAAGAATGAAAGTCCCTGGTCCATTCACCTGAGAGTGCTGACGTCACTTCAGCCCCAGAACAACACTGGAGACTGGGAGGCCCAGCGCTCCTGGGAGCTCGTAGTCTTAGGGAGGGTCTTGATAGGCCATGGAAACAAACAGAATGTATTGCTCCTTCCTGGCCTGTAAAATATTCAAAATTCCATTTTTGACTTTTGACTGCTGACAGCTTTCAAAGCCCCATCACTGCCTTTCCCCTCTGCCCCACATCTGGGCAAGCTGGCAAGAATGCCCAGGGCACCTTCCCTTAGCACCGGCTGGAAGTTCAAGGCACACAGGCCCTTGGCAGCCGGCAGTGGCCCCCACCCCAAACCCACGCCCTAACCACCATAAAATCTCAAGTCATTTTCAGATCTTCCCAGGAGCCTGGCCTGATCCCCCTAGAAAGCTTCATCATGTGAGTAAAACCTTTTTTAATACCCTCTTGGTACATGTGTGGTGACATCAGTCTCGACATCTGAACCAGATTTTGGGTGGGGGTACATCTCATCTTTATGGAGTGACTCAACACAGCCTCTTTGGGGATGCTGCTCTAACAAGTCTGAGATGACTTCATCCTTCATTGGGCCCCCCTCCTCCCTACTAGGAGTTCCCATTACAGGGCAGGCCCTCACCGACATTGTGCGGTATTTGAAGTTTATTTTCTGGGGTCCCAGTCCTCCCTTTGTTTTGTTTTTGTTTTTTTCCTTCAGGACATTCCTCTCACATCTCTCAGTTGTTAAGTCTCCAGCCTTCTGCTCCACCTCCAAACACCAACCAGCACACACCACCCCACCCCCAGCCTTATTTAAAAGGCACTAAAAAAAGAATCTAAATAACTCCTTCCAATCAAGGCCTGAATGACTTCTGAATTTAATATATGACTTTCATGGGGAGGAGGCCCTCGGTAGTTTTAGCAGAAGAACTCACTTGCTGATGGTAGGATTTCAGGCATCAACAGCAGGATAAGCCTCTGTTGTTAGGGTCCCTCACTCCCAAATGTCTCGCCCTTCAACTCGCCAGTCAAAATTCACAGTGAGAGCTCCACTTGTCTGGTTCAAAGCTTCACTCCTCTATTCAAAGGCAACTCCTCCTCCCCTGTTGTGACTCATACCCAGGGTACACACAGTGATCACATCCTTTCCTGGGGGCAGACCTTTATGGGGAAAGGGTAGAGACCAGGAGGATGTCTGATACTCAAGGAAACAGGAAGTAAACAGAAACTTCCATGGGGGGAAGGTTACAGGGCTCAGCAAGAATGGTCAGAGGCCTGGACATCCTGGCACACCCTAATTCCCAGGGACCTTGGACACGCCCTGGACACGTCCATGGAAGTGCCGTGTGTTTGAGGGGATGTGTGGGGATGTGTGACAACAGGTGCAGGGTGGGAACTGCTGTGCATGTTAGCCTATCAAGGAACGGGAGTCCCTTTGTTCCCCTGTACTGGACAGCTTCTTCTTCAAATCTCTGCAATTTTAAACGTAGGTTGAATGTTCCTCTTTCCTCTCAACCATAGAGAGAGGTTATGGGGCCCAGGGGCCCACTTGGTTTTGGGGAATAATAGAAACTGTTTCAGTCACCTTCAGAGGAACCCATGGCAGTCAGCACCTGCCAGACCCCCAGCAAAGGAAAGCAGGTTGTAGCCCTTTGGCGTTTCTCTCTGAGTGATTTGACAGAGTTTTCAACTCTTTTAGGACCCAACATATTGCTTCTTGCAAGATTCAGGCAGGATTTCCAAATTAAGCAAGGGAGAAAGGGCACCGTCCTCCCCACCGTTGTTTTCCTGTTATTCTGACGCCTACAGAGTGTCCTGGGGCCATGGCCAGAGCTGTCAACGACCCAGTGCAGATGTGAGTGCAGAGTCAAAGGAAGCGGGTAACCAAAGTGTCCAGTCCACTGCTTCTGGAATAGAAGCAGCGTGGAACTACATACATGTGTACATATATGTTTGCTTTTCCAACAAAAACTTCAATTAGCAAGAAAATGGCAAGTGACCATAATCCTCCAGCATTGAAGGGAGCCGCACGCGAGCACTGGATTTTCCTAGGCAGTCAGCTTCCTTCCTCCATGTGGTTCCCATTAGCCAGGGAGCTGCCCGGAAAGGCTGCCTCGTTTCACCTGCTTCTTCTGAGGGAGACTTAGAGTTGCTTTGTTGCCATGGTAATCACTAAAGGGATGGCTGGCTGTAGTCCAAGTCCAGGCAGCCCAGAGAGGAAGGAAGATGACCCCCTTTAACTCTGGGTGCCTGGAGATGTGAAACCTGGGTCATGGTGGTCATTCCATAGACCAGCTTGCTGTGCAAGTCCAGAGCTACAGAATGGCTGCTGACCCTTAGCCCTGAGGCTCAGCAGGATTAAAGTAAGACTTTTGAGGGTTTCCAATCCTTGTCAGCTTCCCCTTGTCCATCTTCCTGCTGCTCGTGGAAGCCATGAACCAGAGGAAGAAGAGTGGAAAGGGGAGCTCCCCAAGGACGATTTCTACCCCTACTTACTCACTCCCACTCACTCTTGCCCAGCACCCACTGGGATGCAAAAGCAGGCATAAGTGGGCTGGGGTAAACTTTTACTTATTTATTTTTTTAAACTTTGGCAACGATTGCATACTTTTAATTCAAATTTAGCTGATGTTTATTGAGTACCTATTATGTGTTAGGCACTGTGCCAAGTGCTTTCACACAATCCTTATGACAATCCTGCAAAGAAAGACTAATGTTCCCATTTTACAGATGGAAGCATTCTGAGATCAGATATGGAGGTCTTGAAGGCTAGAAAAGGGAAAGAGAGTGTCAAATCAACACTCTGGGAACAAATAGACCTGGGAGCTAGCCCCAGCTTTGTCTTTCACTGGCTGTGAGGCATAAGCAAGCTGTTCAATTTCTGAGCTTCAGTGTCCTGATAGACAAAACAGGGTTTGCCTTTTGGGGCTGTGAGGAATAAAGGAAATCTATGGGTAGTCAGCAAACAGCCTAGCACACAGTAGGCACTCGATAACTTAGGTGATAAAAATGATTCTTTGAAAGATAGGTCTAGTAGATGAGAGCAGGGCAAAATTGAAAAGGAAGATGTTGGAGACGGGAGTAAAGATAGGAAGCTATGGGTTTTATGTAACATTTTCAACAGGATTTGGGGTGGGGGAGGAGCAGGGGCAGGAAAAAACTATCAATAAAACAGAATAGAAGGCCCAGAAATAAATACATCAATTGGGCTTTATGATACAAGTACCATTATAAATTAGTGGAGAAAGTATGAGACTGATAACTATGTTAGAACAACTGGCTTCCTAGGTGGAAAAAATTACATTAGACCCCTACCTCACACCACACCCCAAAATAAACTCCAGATGGTTTAAAGACCTAAATGCTTGAGAGAATGTTTTTATGACATGGAGATAGGGAAGGATTTATTTATAAGACATGAAAGTCAGAAATGAAAAAAAGATCAGAATTTAAAACTTCTGAAAAATAAAGTAAAAAACAAGTTACAAAGAAGGATTAATATTTGAAATATATAAAGAAATTCTATGTCAACTTTTAAAAAGGACAGAGAGACCAACAAAAAAAAATGAGTAATTACTGTAAACCAAAAATTTACATGACAACTCTGAATATCCACTATATATATATGCAAAGACGTCTGGGCCTTACCAGTAAATAGGAGTATTTATTTAAACAAGGAAATTCAACGTCATGTTTTTAGCTTGGTAAAAATGGAAATTGTGACAATATAAAGTACTGGTGAAAATTCAGGGAAATAGGAATTCAGCAGGTAAGTAAAATTATTTTGAAGAACAATTTTGACAACCTTAATAAGATTGCAAAGACACATACCCAATAAACTGAACACTCTACTTCTAGGATATATCCTAGAGAAATTCTTGTACATGTTTCATAAACATTTCTTATATTTGAAAGCCACAAAATGCCCCCCAGTGAGAGTATGAATAAACTGTGGAGTATCTGTATCAATATAACAGAAAACTATAGAGCAACCAGAGTGCATGGATCCAATCTATATGTAGCAATCGAGCTAGATCGAGACAATGTTGAGTGATAAAAAAGCAAGTTGACAAATATTACGTATAGGATGATACTATTCTTCATCCAAGTTTAAAAACATGGAACAATGTTATGTATTATTTATCAGTACATGAGCATATACTAAAATGTAAAGACAAGGACAGGGACACATGGAATTCATCATGGTGGTCACTTTGGGACAGGAGGGAGGGGAATGAGTCTGGTTCTGGTGTGAGAACATGGGGGTATTTTAACTCTAATGTCTTATTTCTTTTTAAAAAGATCTGAAGTAAATTTTTTAAAGTAAGCATTTGTTCACTTCAGGTGGCAGGCACATGGATTCTTTCAGGTGTTTTGTTTTTGTTTTTGTTTTCTGTTAAAAATAAGCAGATCTGGGATCATTCTGCCTCCTTCTCTCCTTCTAAGGCCTGGATCTCCCACACTTCTTTTCATCAAGGAGTAGGAGCTAGGAGTCCCTTCAATCATGGGAGAAACGTCTTGCTGTTCTTGAGGGACCTTTTTACCTTGTCTCTGAGAGAGTACCTTTTCTGCCTATGGTTCATGGATTTATCAAGGAATTTAACCTGTCTGGAGTTCTTCTAGAATTTCTAGTAGGCATAATATTAAAAGCAAATCATCCACTCGAGTGATATTGGTGGAAAATTTATATAATTTTAAAAATTCAGTGAGTCAAAAACTGCAGGACTATTGCATCAGTATGGCCACAACAGGAAACAGAATCTGCTGGGAAACTGTTACAGGAGCGTGGGCAGGGCTATGGGGACACACAGGTGGTGAAGCACAAGAGTGGGAAGTCATGAGCCCCTAAGGGGAGGAGGAGAAGGAACAGTGAAACCGGGGCCCAGTGAAAATGCCTCACTTAGAGCCAGAGACTACACCAAACAGGAGAGAGGGTGGGGAATAGCTGAAAGAAATATCCCGACTTACCTTTCCTCCCAGCCTCTAATCTCTTCCCCATGCCACCCACTGGCTAAACCCTATGGGAAGCCAGTTACAAGGGATTCTGGGAGATGTAGTCCACAGGGTTCAGTCCCCCTGGGCTCAGAATAGGGAAGAGCTGGTGTGGGGGTATGAGCAAATGGCGACGACCCAGTCTAAGAGCTGAAAGAATCCCAGTCATGGAGTTGGTAAGTCATAGCCACATAGTTTAGTTTGGAAGAACAGAAAAAGAGACCTGGGCCACACTGCCTTTGGAAAGCGGTCCCTGTTAAGGAAGTGGAAACTAGAGAGGAAAAGGAACAGGGTTTGGGACTGAGGCCTTGCTGAGCCTCTGGGAAAAGAGGCTAGCACTCCTCCCAGTGTGGGAGGCAGAAGGCCGGGGCAGGAGGACCAGAGGGAGTTGGCAGACAGTGACTATCAAACCCCATCTGCTTCCTTCAAGTGGGAATTCGTAGGTAGCCATAGTTGCTGAGTGCACAGATGTGGAAGGAAACAGGCAGCTGATGGAAAGCAGGTGAGTGGGAGGGAGAAGGGCCTGAGTGAGACGCAGCCTCTGCACGTAAGAACTGCCAAGGCCACCCTCCAGCTTGCAGCTGCCTGAGCCCCCAAGGAAAACAGTCCTTGTCCCCCTGCCAGGCTCCAGGTGCTGGAGATAACCTCCGGGATCCCCAGCTAGCTGCCTCCCCAAGTGGCCCTTCAGTAAAGTGACACCTACCGACTCATTAAGATTTTTCTCAGCTTCTGGCTTCTCAGCTAAGATCTGCCTGGCTTGATTGAGACACAGGGAGAGGAGCCCTAGGGGACAGCTCAGGCCAGGGCCATTTTGTACTCCTCTCCTGTCCCCATTAGCACTTTTGTAGTGTCTGGTGGGGGGTGTGAATTTAGAAGCTCCATAGTTTAGCAGTGGTCAGTGGGAGGAGGAGAGAAGGGGTCCACAGGCCCTCCTCTGGCTGTGACATTTCTATGGTGACATCACTTCCACTCACCCCAACCTGAGGCTGCCTGAGTCAGGGAGACACAGACCGTTAACCTTCTAAATCTGGGAGGGGCGGCTCCGAATCCTAACCATGAGGCAATATGATCATCCATTCACAGGACTGCATGCTCCTTGAGGACCCAAGCTCAATTTTGGCTTAAATGTTTTCCTTTCCCACAGCACATATCTGATTGTTGGATTTAATCAGGTCCGTATTCCCTAGGGGAACACAGGGCCTGAAGTAGAACTCCGCCCCCATTCCTAGTCTACTCTCATTGTTCGGCTAAGTGACGTCGGGGGGGGGGGGGGGGGGGGAGTGTTTCCTGCAGGTGAAGGGCCTCACAGGTTTCCCGACTGCTGTTCCCCGCCACACACAGATGGTCTCTTCCTGGCAAAGAGCTGGGTGCCATGGAAAGCTCTGCACTCATTTTTTTTATAGGAAAATGTGTGCTGCCAAGTCGGGCTCCCCGGGGAACATTTTAGCTGCATGACTCATGGGGTATTCAGAGATCCTGCTCCATTTAAGGGTGATCTATTTACAAGCATGCGTAGGTTTTTAGAATTTTACAGTGGTTTGTGGGGAGGGTGGAGTATATATTCAGAATGTATGGACATTTCCTGGACTGTAAATAAAATTGTGTGTGTGTGTGTGTGTGTGTGTGTGTGTGCGAGAGAGAGAGAGAGAGAGAGACATAATGATTATGTAGGAGCTTTCTAGAAACAGATAGCTAAGTCTTAAGACCTGAAATAATTTTTTTTGGTAAATTAGACCTACTGAGTCTCCTTTCTGGTTGCCGAGGTGCCTGGCTGAGGGAGAGACACAGGAAAGAACTGCAGTTAAGAAAGTGAAGGGAGCATCCTCTCCCGTGCAGCCCTGGGCTTGGCCGTGATTCTGTGACAGTAATTCAGGGGAAGCATCACACTCTTTCTCCTCTTTACCCCAATTTCTAAAACTGCACTACAGAATACTCTGCGGAAGGCGGAAGGAACAGAGGCTTCTCTCCTGTAAGCAGCCTTTGCCCTAGATCTGGAAAGGGATGGACGTCTTCCCAACAACCCACCCGGGAAATTAGCTGGATATCCGCAGATTTTGCTGGATGGATGCAGACTTGACTGCTGGGAAGGGTGCCCCACAGCGCTCCCCCTATCACCCTGACCTGTGGGGAGGGAGCTTGGAGGAGATTGATGGAGGAGGCAGCAACACCATCACAGCCACCTAGCTCATCCTGGAAAGCCACCCAGTTGCTGCAGAAAGAAGCCTTGGAGCCAATCTCTCTCTCCTGACCCCATCCAATCCACCAGCAGTCCTGTCAGTGCTGGCTCCAAAGAAGATCCCAAACCGGTACTTTCCCTCCCGTCTTCCCACTGAACTACCTTCATCCACTTCGGTGTTCTCCTAACCGTGCCTGGTGACTGCTGAATGGGCTGTGAATTCCCTTCAAACCACCGTCCTCTACTCTCTTCTAAGTACATCCTGGGTCAACCTACCTTCAAACACCCTGAGGAAAGGAACGTTTTTGCACAAGCCTCCCCAGAGGGTCATTTGACACCCGGACTCCAACCTAACTGGCTCCATTAAGGAGCATGTGCAGCCTGTGCAAAACCAGCTCCAGTTTACAGAGGTCTTGGGCCAGCAGCAAAGACCACGCCGAGCCCCCCCAGCCTTTGGGACTGGCTTGAGTCAAACTGCTCTGTTGTCTGAGCTGAGAAGCAACAGAACTTGCCTGTGTCTCCTTTTTCCTGAAACCTGGGGGCCACATTCTGAAAGCCTGTTCCCACAGCTCACTCCAGCCTGATCAGACCAGCAAAACCACTTCGTTTCTAGGTCTTTACTGAAAGCCAGCGTGCCAGGCAACAAAACATCTAATGTTCCAATGAAATATATACACCATTTACGCAAGATAGGCTGCTTTGTGCTCATCATTGTCAATACTGCAGGGCAGCGGGAGGTGGGTATTTTGAGCTGCTATGACTTTAAGGTAACCCAAATATATATTAAAGTCTGTCCACTCTTCTTACTAAGGTCATAATTATAGCTCACATTTATTGGATGCTTACCTTTGTCAGGCACTGTTCTAAGCCCCTTATTAGCTAATCTAATCCTCTCAACAACCCTGAGAGAGAGAGAGAGTGTTACTATCCCCATTCTACAGATGAGGAGACTTGTCTACAAAGTCAGTAAGTGGGTAGCTTAGCACCATAGTCTCTCTCTCTCTCTCTCTCTCTCTCTCTCTCTCTCTCTCTCTCTCTCCATATATAAATATCTCATGCCTAGTTTGGAAAAGAAATGCTGCATCTTTAAGCCATTGCCCTAGCAGTGTGGGCAGGAAGCAGGGCCTGAGCCTCGGCTGTAGGATGTGTGGGCCTTGAACTCCCAGTAGCAGCTGCTCATGAGCTCTCGTTAGAGTCAGACACATAATCTCTCTGTTGACCACTCTGGTTGGGGATGAGCTGTTTAGTGTAATCTAATTCTATGCAGGGCTCTGGGTCTACAGGAATCCGACGCTAGCAGGTTATCGGGCTGATGAAATCAAACGGTGACCTTGTGATTGACTGGTAACCTGTAAAGTGTGGGTCCTAGAGATGTGGAGGATGTAAGAGAGTAAACTGAACATTTATTTTTGCAACTCCCTGACACCCCTGGAAAACATCTTAGCAATTCCTGCTCTCTATTTGTTTACATGTCATTTTGCATAAAAGTAGAGTTGAGAACTTATAATCACATAGCCTCAGCCCAACTGGCCTGTTATCAGAGCGTCCCAATTGCTGGAATGGCAAGTGAACCACTAGCCTTGACTGCTTTACTCTGATATGCAGTTAAACGGAGATGATGTCCTTAGAGCCTGAAATAGCTTCATAATGAAATATTAAAGTACTGGAGGTACCTGTGCGAGAGAGCGCTCGAGGAAGAAGGGATATTCCTTATAGCACAGAAAACCCAGACTCATCTGTAAACAGATGCACCACTCACCAAACTATGGCTTCATTAATAATAGATTTTACTTGATCAGAAAAAAAAAAAAAAAGGCCCGTAAAGGTAATATTGTCTTTGATAGCCTGAGGGAAAGAAATATTTTTATTTGGAAGATATTTTTGAGCTCCTACCGTATGACAGGCACTGGTCTAGGCATGGGGACAGAGCAGGGAAAAGTCCCACCTCCGTGGAGTGACAGTCAAGAGGGTCAATGGACAGGTCAGCAGTAGTGCTGCACAGTGTGCAAAGGCTACAGTAAGGTAAGCCCAGGGCGACATGGGAGACAGACATCAGGACTGTCTCTCCTAGTCTTGGAGATCAGGAAATTCTTCCCTAATGAAATCATGTCTAATTCAATTTTTGAAGGATAAAACAGAAATGGAGGGGTAAAAACAGAGCCTGGGGTATGTTCAAAGATCCAGAGGGAGAGTGAAAACCATACAGGGGCAGAGCAAATGGGGGACGGAAGAAGGCATGTGTCCCAGTCTGCGGGGGGCCTCTCAACCATGGGAGTATGGGCAACTTCTAGCCCTTGTTAAGGAGAAAGAACCTGGTACATTACAATGCCCCAGCACCATGTACCTTTCCTGTGCCAGTCAAAACGTGGCACATCCAGGGAGCTACAAGATTTTCTGAATGGCTAGAGCAGAAAGGGCAAGAGATGAGATTCAGAGATCTTTTCAGAGAACAGAGCATGGAGGGCCTCATAGCTTGTATCAAAGAGCTGGGGCTTTATCCTGAGGACAGTGGAGAACCACTGAAGGAGTCTAAGCAGATTAAATTTAGAAGGATCCTCTGGTAGCACTCTGAAGGGTAAGTGGGGGGCGGATAGGGACCAGAGGTAGGAAACCCATTACAGTCACGCTGGAGGGAGATCACAGTGGCCTGACTCGTGTCAAGTATCCGCTCAAGACAACACTCACTTCTCATTTGCATCACTTCCGCTTGGGTTCCTCTGCCTTTTGGAGCTCTCTGGAGTCAAGACATTTGCTTTTGTTATCAGTATTCCGCAGGAATACAAGGACGGTGCTCAGTCTCTGCCCTTGGGAGCTCACATCTTTTCCTGAGAATGCCGTGACCTTGCCCCCAGCACAGGGAGGAAATACCATTTCCCCAGCTCGTCTTTCGGAAAAGTCACTCTTCATTTACTTCTGTGAGATGTTTGTCCCTGGACGGGGTTTGGATTCCTTGAGCCAGTGCGTGCGTGCGCTGCCGTCCAGCCAGTAGGTGGCTCCGCCTTTCTTGGTCTCCCGGTTGCACGGAACTTCAAACGCTGCAGTTTCCTCCTGATGCTTATCTCCACAACCCATTTCTCAGAATGCCTTGCCCATTAGCTCTCAGACAGCACCATTTTCGGTGCCAAGTTGCTTGCTTCAAGGTTTGGAGCTTTACTGGAGCATAAAATAATAACATTTCTGACTCTGCCTCCCTCCCATTCCCCTAAACGTTGCTTATCTGTCCCCTAGCCCCCAACAAAACAAAGCTGTACACTTCCTGAGAAACACCCCTAAACCTGAACCAGCCCTTGGTCCCTAAAAAGTATTTGGTTTATAGGTCATCACTGTAACGCTTTGTAAGAGTCGTTGAAAATGCAGGGGACACCATTCCTGGAAATGGATTGGGCAAAAAAGACAGGATGACTCAGTACGACCCCATTGTCTCTGAGAATCCTTCAATGGCTACCCCCTGCTCTCAGGATATAACACAAACACATTGGTTGTCTGTGTTCTTTCGGACAGTGGGGTTCAGCCCTGACTCCTCACTCTTTAACCCCATATGTTTCCATTGGGTAGAGTGGGGATTTGGAGACATATTCGCTGTCTGAACCAGGGAAAGAGCTCCCCCTCCTGGCGGGCAGCTCTTCTGTGCCTTAGTCCCAGTTGCCTGCGTATCTCCTTCTATGAATTGTGTATGTTCCTGGAGATTTGTGCATTAAATCAAATCATATGGTGAGTGTTCTTGAGGTGTGCATTTTTAAAAAGAAATCCATAGAAAATCCTGTTTGTGAAGCGAGAAATCCTTTTGTGATGGGTTATAATCATGGCCCTTCCCCAACTCTTCATTTGTTGAAACTATGAATTGGGGGGTTTGTTGAAGGGGTTCTCTTGATGCTGGTGTTCCTGCTGAAGGTCCTGAGCATGGTGCCTGGAGAAAGGCTATGGAGCTGAAGCTGAACCCAAAATGCTTGCACATCTGACATTTCCATGGTTGCTGAGGCTCCTTGTAACCCCAAGATTGTCTCTGTGAAGTGGATGATGCTTCTTGAAGCCTGATGGGGGGTGAAGGGTGTTGTCCTCAAGGGCCCTCCTCTGGTTGATTCAGCTGGACCAATGCACACATTTGGAAATGGGTCAACTCCTGCTGTGGGCCTTGGCTATAGAATGATCAGGAGGGAGCAGGAAAGAGAGGGCAAAGAGAAACATCCCCTCCATCGTAAGGGTATCAACTCTTACCCAAAGGGATTGCGCCTGTCACAATTAGGGCTGTTGTTCCTGCCTCCAGATGTTGTGTGTTACAGAATCCTTTGTTGGTAAGCACACACATGGCAGCCTCAGAGGCAGCCAGTGCCAGCCTGAAGGCTTCAACAATGGGGGCTGCAATTGAGCATGAAGTATGATGTGCCAGGCACTGAGATATGAATGCTGTGTTTCTGGGAACACTATGCGGTGGTGTTCCCAAAAGCACAGACCCAGTTTTGCTTTGTGAACTCTTTGTCACCAGATATAATGAGGCCCCCTATTTGAGCCTGGAGACTTGGCCTGAGGGAATGATTAATGGAATTAAGCTTCAAGGCTAGACCACTTTTGTGAGAACCCACCTTCAAGGCCAGCTTTGTGGTTTTACCCGGAGCCCCAGGAAGATGGGCCCTGGGTAGTTCCCAGACGAGGCTCCATGGAAGTCAACGTCTAGAGGCTGCTTCTCTATAATTGGTTGGTGTGCTGGAAATCACCAAGGAGACCGTCTTGTGGGATCCCTGCTAACCCAGCCATCAAAGGGGTCCAGAAACCACTGGCCTTGAAAATTATGTTCACGGCACCTTTAGCTTGGAGCATGAAGGGAAACCCGGGATAAAAAGCACAAAGACTTTTTCCTTCTTCAATCGAGAGGGCAGACAGGCTACATGCATTTGAAAGCAGTTATAAACACCAGACCCACCAACTACAATTTAGGAGGTCTTATATGTAATCTGCCCAGTCCCAGATATTTTAATTCTATGTTGCAGGGAAGTAAGTGCCAGCTGGCCGTTGACCGACCACGCTCAGGGTTCAGTTCTAAACAGCACTGTTTGGGAAAAGCTCAATCTAAAACAGACAGCTCTGCATGTGTTTAGGTTTTGCTTTCTTTCCACTTTTAAATATTAAAAATTGACTCCAGCTGTGGGGTAGAAAGTAACGCCTAACCTATAAAAACATTGACAAATAAATCACAATGCAATTTGCTGCGCATTTTTGTGAGGTCTAAACACTAGTTCTTGAAAGGAATTTTCCATTATTGCATCTTGGGAAGATAACTTCTTCATAAAAAATTCATTTGACTTTTATATTTCATAAAATCATCACATAGCATTCCCACGTTTGGGATCTGCATGTGTGCTGGAGCACCCGTGGCTTTCAGCCTGGCTTTCCAGATTCTCTTCCGTGACTTTTGCAGGAAGGAGGAGAGCATCAGGAGCCTTACCTGGTAGCATGAGATTATGCTGCATCCCCTCCCTGGGGCCCTGTCCTTCTGAAAATCAGGCTGAGTTGAGTCTCAACAAAGGGGCAGCTCTTTTTGAGTCTGAAGTGAGTGCCAAACTCCCCTAACCAAAATCTGCCCATGTGTGCACACCCCTGGGCATCAGCCCCTTCCAAGCAAGAAGCCCTCAATTGTATTATTTCTTGGTGGTATCACTAAGTACTAGGAAAGGATGAGGTAAGGATGAAAGATTGGTGGTTGAGGCCTAGAACAGAGGAGGGGAGAGGGGGTCTGTGTGACATACTTGGTGCTCTGAGTTCATCTTCAAGTGCCTTTTTCCAGAAATGGTGCTGATTCCAGCCCAGGTCACACAGTATCAGCCATGACCGTGTAGGCACGCTGCACTCACAAACAGCCCCTAGTCTCAATGACTTATTTCTGCTTCTGTTGCATGTCCATCACAGGTCCATTGCATTGTAATATTTACACCAGGATACAACTAATATAACAACCATAATTTGAAGCATTGTCAGTATTCCTGGCAGAAGGAAGGGACCATCTTGGAAGGCTTTTCACAAGTAATTAAATGCTCACACCTTATTGGCCAGAAGCTGTCACACGGTACCATTCAGCATCAGGGAGCGCCAGAAATGAAATCCTACCTGCCCAGAAGATAGAGAGCTGGAATGACTTGGTGAATGGTTTTGATGGGTATTACATCCAACACGTCTACCTAACTGTGGAGGTCCTTCTGCAGTATCTGTACTAACCCGCAACCCTTCTGGGTCCTGGGAGTATAGCTTTGGGAAGCCAGAATGGATCAACTACAGTCAGGCTTGTAGTGGATATCCTCTTGCAGTGTCTGGCCAGTCCCTGCACCTCTTCTCTGAGTGCTACACCCAAATGACCTACTCATAGGGGTACAGGGGTGTAGGGGGGGCTCCAGCAGTTGCTGTCATGTTGGCACTGCACAGCTCTCCCTAGACCCAGTTGATTGGATCAGAGAAATGCACCTAACCAAAGCTGAGCCAATAGGATTCTCTGTCCCAGAAATTCACAATTGCAGTTCAGAAATAGCTAGTCTTGGTATGGGGCATGTAATTTTAGAAGCTCTCACAAAGACATTTTCTGCCATATGCATGGAGAAACTTACAAAGTTGAACTGCAGGGCAAGAAGATAGTGTCAGACATGCAGAGAGAAGTAAATACAAGAAACCACAGGGAGGGAGGGAAGGAGGAGAGAGAGAGAGAGAGAGAGAGAGAGAGAGAGAGAGAGAGAGAGAGAGAGAGAGAGAGAGAATGAATATGCTAGACACATAGGCACTTGATTCTAGCGTAAAATCAGCACTTGGGAGGCAAGGGAGAATGAATGTTATATGGAAAAATATGAGTGTACACCACAGAAGATAATCACTAGGTCAAGAGCATTAAGTGTCTGAAAGTTTCCTGTTCAAATACGAGACTTGTGAGAAAGGTAACACCTGACATCATTACCAGCCACAGACACTTTATGGTGGATACATTTAGCAAGTTAGGTAGCCATTTGGTGATGTCTTTAGGATTACAGAGCTTTTATTAACCTCTCAAATCTGTATCTTCTTTTATCCATGTTGAGAGCTCTGGTTCTCAAGGACACAGGGGATGACAGAATTAGAATATTCCACAATTACTCATTTGTTTTATCCCAAATTGCATACACAGCAGTCTCAGAATAACAATACCAATCCTACCATCATTATGATGACCAATAACATTAAAAAAAATATTGTATATGATCTCTCCATTCCTCCTGCCTTTAAAAAAATAGTTATACTATTTCTACATTTTTAGCATAGGGCTATTAGATACTTTACCCTTCCTGTTAGCCTTCATTTAGTCTTAGTGTGACAAGTAATTACACATTTAGTGTTCCCCACAGTGTCTCTCTAGCCATTCTGATTGTTCAAAGTTTATTCTCTAGTCAACTTCTTAGGGAGAACTTACAGTACAAGTTTCCCTAAGTTGTTGCATGTTGATAACAGTATGCCTGTACTCTTTACACTTGAAAGTCAGTTTCGCTGCATACAAATCTTTGGCTTGCATTTTCTTTCCTTGAGTATCTTAAACATGTCATTCCACTTTCTTTGGGCATCAAATGTCACTGTCAAAGTCTGATGCTAATTTTTCTTTCTCTTTTATGCCACATGCTCTTTTTTCTAGGTGCCTAAAATATAACTTTTCTCTTTCTTAAAAACCTATAATTTTATTAAAATATATTGTGGAGTTGGTCATCCAGGTCTATATTCCCAAACATATGGTGCACTTTTTCCTCCTGCCAAATTGATCACTTTATTATTATGAAATAGCCTTTTCGTTCCTGGTAATATTATTGGCTCTGAAATCTACTCAGTGTGACATTAATATACCAATTCTAGCTTTCTTTTTTATTATTTTTAATTGTGGTAAAATATACATACTATGCAATTTACCATCTTAACTGTGTTTAAGTATACAGTTTAGTAGTGTTAAGTACATGTATATTGTGCAACAAATCTCCAAAACTCTTTTCATCTTGCAAAACTGAAACTTTATTCCCATTAAACAAACTCTTCACTCTTCCTTCCCCTGGTACCTGGCAACAACCATTCTACTTTCTTTCTCTATTAATTTGACTGCTCTAGACACCTCATATACGCGGAATCACACAGTACTTGTCTTCTTATGACTGGCTTGTTTCACTTATCATAATATCCTCAAGGTTCATCCATGTTGTATCATGTGTCGGAATTTGGTTCCTATTTAAAGCTGTATATATACCAAAGATTGTGTTTATCTGTTAATCTACCAATGGAAACTTGGGTTGCTTCCATCTTTTGGCCATTATAAATAATGCTGTAATGAACATGGATGTACAAATATCTCTTCAAGACCTTTTGGATATATACCTAGAAGTAGGATTGCTGGATCACATGGTAATTCTATATTCAGTTTTTTGAGGAACCACCATACTGGTTTTCCATAGTGGCTGTACCATTTTACATTTCCACCACTAATGTATGAGGAAGGGTTCCAGTGTTTCCACATCTTCACCAACACTTGCTATTTTTCCGTTTTTGTTTTTTTTTTTGCTTGTTTGTTTTTAAATAATAGCCATCCTAATGCGTATAAGGTGGTATCTCATGACTTCGATTTGCATTTTCTAATGATTAGTAATGTTGAGCATCTTTTCATGTGCTTATTTGCCATTTGTATATGTTCTTTGGAGAAATGTCTCTTCAGGTCCTTTGTTCATTTAATCAGGTAGTTTGTTTGTTTTCTTTGTTTTGAGTTGTAGGAGTTTGAATTATAGGAGTTCTTTATACATTCTGTATATTAACCCCTTATCAGATATATGATTTGCAAATATTTTCTCCTATTCTGTAGGTTGCTTTTTCACTTTGTTGGTTGCATCCTTTGATACATGGAAGCCCAGATTTTTTATGATTACTATTAGTAGATGTATTTGTTTCCATCCTTCTGCTTTTAACCTATTTGCTTTTTTATCCATTCTGATGATCTCTGTCTTTTAAATGAGGGTGTTTAAACCATTTACATTTAATGTGATTATGGATATGAGTGTTTTTTTTTAATCCTCGCCCAAGGATATTTTTACATTTATCTTCAGACAGAGTGGGAAGGGGAGAGAGAGAGAGATACATCGATTGGTTGCCACCCACACAACTCCAACCGGGGCTGGGCTGGGGATGAACCACAACCGAGGTACATGCCCTTGGCTAGAATTGAACCCAGGACTCTTTGGTCCGTGGGCTGATGCTCTAACCGCTGAGCCAAACCGGCCAGGGCATGAGTAAGTTTAAATCTATCATTTTGTTTTCTATTTGTTCCATCTGTATTTTATTCCATTTTTCTCTATTTCTGCCTTCTTTTGGATTAATTGAATATTTTTATGATTCTATTTTATCTCCCTTGTTCACTTATTAACTATACCTCTATTATTTGGTTGTTGCTTTAGGGTTTATATAGTATTTTATGCATATTATAAGACCCTTACTTCTATCCTCCCTTTCTGGCCTCTGTGCTGTTGTTGGCATATATTTTACTTGTACATATGTTATAAATCCTAGAATATATTGCTAGTACTTTGTTTAAACAGAATTATATTTTAAAGAGATTTAAATAATAAAAAATTTATATGCATACATGTGTGCTTACCGTTTTCAGTGTTCTTTATTCCTTTGTGTAGAGCCATATTTCTATCTTAGTCTTCTAAGACTTCCTTTAAAAAAAAAGTATTGATTTTAGAGAGAGAGGAGGGAAGGGAGAGAGAGAGAAACATTGATGTGAGAGAGGGGGGACTGAACCTGGGCATGTGCCCTGACCAGGAATTGAACCAG
Source organism: Tadarida brasiliensis (assembly GCA_030848825.1). NCBI lineage: Eukaryota > Metazoa > Chordata > Mammalia > Chiroptera > Molossidae > Tadarida > Tadarida brasiliensis. Next base: position 39,249,055 of record CM061272.1, on the reverse strand, counting down.
TGACCTTTTAGTGCATTGGACAATGCTCTACCAACTGAGTCACACCAGCCAGGGCTGCCTAAGACTTTCTATAACATTTCTTACAATGCAGATCTGCTGGTGATGAATTCTTTCATCTTTTTATTCTGAAAAAGGTTTTATTTCACACTCTTTTAAAAAAGATATTTTTGGGTGAATATAGATAGAAGTCTAGATTGATGTGACCTTCTCACTTGCATTGCTCCCAAAAAGAAATCTGCTGTCATCCTTATTTTGTTCCTCTGTATGTTAAGTATCTTTTATCTCTGGCTGATTTTATGATTTTCTCTTTATTAGTGGTTTGAGCACTTTGATATTTGTGTGCATTCATATAATTTTTTTTGTTTCTTGTACTTGGGGTTCATTGAGCTTCTTGGACCTGTGAGTTTATAGTTTTCATCAAATTTGGAGGGGAGAGGGGAATTAGGCATTACTTTTTCAAATATTTTTCCCTTCTCTCCTTTAGGAACTCCAATTCCATATTTATTAAGGGCTATTGACATAGTCCCAGAGCTTGCTGATGCTCTGTTAACTTTTTAAAATTTTTTTCTCTATATTTCATTTTAGATAGTTTCTATAGTCTTAGACATTGTAATTTTCATCTCTAGAAATCTAATTGAAATCTCTTGTATTTTCTATATTTCCTTTGAACTTTTTTTTTTTTATCCTCACCCTAGGACATTTTTCCATTTTTTGTTCAGATAGAGTGGGAGGGAGAGAGAGAGAGAGAGAGAGAGAGAGAGAGAGAGCGAAACATTGATACGAAAGGGACACATCGAGTGGCTGCCTCCCGCACAACCCAACCAGGGCCGGGGACAAACTGCAACCGAGGTGCGTGCCCCTAGTGGGAACCGAACCCGGGTCTCTCTGGACCGCAGGCCGATGTTCTAACCACTGAGCAAAACCGGCCAGGGCGAACTTTTTGAATATATAGAACAGAGTTAGGTAAATTATTTTAATGTCTTTGCCTGTTAATTCTAACATCTGTGTCAGTTCTGGGTTGGTTTCTGCTGGTTGATTATCCTCCTTGTGGGCTGTTTTCCTGCCTCTTTGCCTGCCTGTTCAGAACAAGCATCATTCCCAGGCCCATGTGAGCATCATGTACTGTTCCCTCTAATCCTTTTAGGTGGTTCTTTCTCTAGCCTTAGATACCCTAAGAAGACCCCCTTCAGATTTCTGGAGTTCTTTCTCTGTAGAGCTCTCTTCTCAGTAATCTGTCATGTTAACTCTAGCACCTTTGGTCTTCCTGGACTTATGGCTTTGTCTCCTCAACTTGAAGAATCTGCTAAGAACGTCCTGGGTTTCCCTTCCCTGCACCACAACCTGGAAATTCTCACAAGACAGCAAGTTGGGGCAATCATAAGTCTCATCTTGATTGTTTCCCAGGTCCCAGCGATATGGTCCTCCATTGTTCCTTATATTTTTCCAGTTTTTTGGGTTGTTTCATATCGGAGAGTAAATCCAGTCCCTGTTACTGTTTCCATGGCCTGAACACAGAGGAGTGATGTGCTTTTCAATATGTGATTTCCATTTTTTTCAGGAATGTTTTCTTGCATTAGACATGTTAGTATTTTTTCGGTTCTCCTGCTTTAATTTTCATCTTCAGGAATTTCTATTAGCATACATTGCATATTCTTTGCCTGGCTTCAAGATTTATTCTTTTTTCTTGAATTCTTATCTCATATTTTTTCAGTTTTCTTCACATTTTTATTTTTAAGTTTTTCCTCTTGTTATTTCAATTTTTAAGACATTATCTACTGTATTTTCACTCATTGTTCCTTATAGTTTAGTCTTTGTTTCTGAAATACTTTTTTCTTCTATTTTTACACCTTTCCTGAGTTCTGTCAGCTTATTTCTGAGTTTTTCTATTTCTGATTTCTGTTTTCTTTCACATCTTAAATTATTTTCTTAATGTCTTTTGATTCATTTTGAAGAAATAAGTTATAATTTAGAACTGTTTTTGTGGACACATCTTTCTGGTGTTTTTATTATTTGTAGGGATGTTGTTCTCATTGCATCCTTATTTTAAGTAGTGACTTTGTATGGGCTTTGGCTACTGTTTATTGTTATGTGACTTCAGTTTTCCCAGGCATGTGGAATGAGGCAGGAAGTGAGGTTCAGGAAAGCTTTTGTATCTGCTCAGAGCTCCCTCTTCTGTTGTGTAGTGCTAGTAAATACATGAGCTTGTTTTCTGACACTTCTAGGCTCTGTTCTTTCCACATTGGACTGGACTTTTTCTTTCACCTTTTTCTTATTGTCTTATTTGCCTCTGTTCCCATTAAGTTTCTCCTAACTGTGTGACTCCTGTCCTAGAAGGGAGTTCTGAATTAGTTTTGCGAGTTCTAAGAACTAGGAAGACCCAGCATCTTCAGTCATTCTTAACACAGGCTGCTTTTGTTCACCTGGTATTGGAAAAGTCAACACCCTCCCAGTTTCAGATACCTTCTCAAAATGGCCTAGTGTGTATCTGTTGGCTATTTGTTCTTGGGTTTCTCAAGCCCTCCTAGTTGCTTCTGTCTTCTTTCTCCTCTCCAGATCCTACCATCAGGCAGGTTTTGTGACTATGGGTGAGTTGTCTCCAACTGCTTGTATTTTGAGGTTGGTGGGGATACCGTGTAATCTAGTTTTATTTAAATTTTGTCAACGAGTTTTCAGTTTTTCTATCTAATCAGCTGCACTGTCTATTTTTTGTTGTTGTTGAGGTGATTCAGACAGATTGAAAACCACGCTGCCATCACCACGATTTTCCGAAAAGTCTGTATCTGGCGTCCAGTATTTTGAAAAAGCTTATTCCTTATTAGCAAAGCTCGAGACAGACCAAAACCAGAAAGGAAGAGTGAGAGATAGAATTCCTACTAGTATGAAATGGAGAAAAGCGTTAGATGGTTATTCATTGCCTTCAGTGTGGATGCTGAGTGTAAAGAGATGGTGTCGGTATCTGGAGAGCTGCTTTATTTACTTTATTCAACAAATATGAGCTTATTTTCCATTATATGGGTTTGGGCATGTATTGCTAGATCCAGTATACTTAGATCTCAAACTACTTCAGGCTTTGTAACTCGCAATGTTCTGTTTTAAATGAATGTTTTATTTACCACATCCTCACTGATATCTAGGACTTTCAACTCTAAATTTCTGTGCTTCTAAGGATATCAAAATATTTGACCTATCTTTCATTGTATGCCTCCTTTTCTGTCCTTGGATATGCAATTCAAAATTTCTACTACTTTAACTTTACTGGCTTATGTATCACAGGGTGAGGAAATGTAAGAGGTCCAGACTTCCCACTCAGGCGCTCCTGCTTCAGCCAGGCTGCTCTCCCTTCGAGTGTGTCTATCCCTGTCTTGAAAACAAACCACGGCCAACTGACAAGAGGAAGGAAAAAGGCAGCAATGGTGAGTATGCCTAAACTATGCTGAGCACACTGCCCCGTCTTTTTTCCTTCTGGACTGTTGGCTTTCTTGGCAGCCTGACTTTGTGGAGATTCGCAGAGTATTTGCTACAGGTAACTGTGTTTTGTTTGAACCAGAGATATGGGGAGCCGAGGAAGGAAGTGGGTTGGATTCCCAGCTGAGGGGACTGTGGCATTGGAACACACGGTGGAATAGGGTAAACCTCACCTCCAGTGCCTTTCTAAGGAGTTGGCAGGTGGTTCACAAAAAACAATCGCATTTTCTTCAGTGGCCTGGGTCCCACATGGCCCAGTCTCTTTCCAAAAATCACATTCAAAGAAAATGTACTTCAGAAACTAAAAGCAATTTTTAAAAGTACACTGGTCTTTACTTTTATCTCTCTAAGATGGAGATCCAATTTTTAATCCGAAGCAACACAATGTACAATCAAATTTCCACTCATCTCCAATTCTCTCACGCCATGGCTACTCCATTACAGCTACTCCATAGCTCTATCTTCTCCAAAACCTTCCCTGACTTCCATCCCGTGAGTCTTCACACATGATTCTCTCCATTATCATTCATCTCTGCCCTGACACCTCACCAGAAGTTGCCACTGGGGTTGCAGCTACCAGGCTGCTCTAGGAAAGCGGGGAGACCTTACAGCTCTGTACTCCCTGGTCTTCCCTGGCTGCTCACAGGGGGAAGTTGGCAGGAACCCTGGGGGTTATATTCTTTGCTTGCTCTGAATGTTTTTCTTGCAAGTAAGTCCAGAGAAGAATAACTAATAAATAAAGCTCTCCTCCTTTATATATTTAATTAATAATTGAAAATCTGTTTGGAAACACTTCCCAATGAGCCTCTGGGGTCAGTGATAGTGGTGAAAAGGGGGTTAAGAGGATGGGCAAAATCTGCCCTGGCCAGTTTGGCTCAGCAGTTGGAGCATCGGCCCAAGAACTGAAGGGTCGAGGGTCCCATTCCAGGCTAAGGGCACGTGCCTGGATTGCAGGTTCAATTCCTGGCCCTGGTTGGGGTCATGTGGGAGGCAACCAATCGATGTGTCTCTCTCACATCTATGTTTCTTTCCCCCTCTCTCTTTATCTCTCTCCCTCCCTCCCTCCTTTCTACTCTATCTAAAAATCAATGAAAAAGTATCCTCAGGTGAGGATTAATAACAACAACAAAAAAATCATGAATTGCCAACCCTGTGGATGGGCAGCACTTCCAAAGGGCAGGCCTCTAAAGGAGGATTTGGGAATGACCCTGGTTATTGTGGAAGCAGTGTGTGTGGTCCAGACTCCCTGGCACCCCTTTAAGAAAATTCAGGTTTACTTATAATTATCTTACAAATGCTTTGCTGTCACCTAGGGTGGTTTAAATCTGCAGGACAGATGGGAAAAGTTAATGAGGTATTATGTAGTGACTTGGGATGATCAAAAGTTTACAAATGTGCTTAGAATATAAGAGAACATGGCAGTCAGAGAGAGGCAGTATGGCTCACGTAAGCAGGTGGTCAGCAACAGGATGGTCTCTCAGGAGCAACAAGAAAGTGGTAATTATCTATTAATCTAGAAGGTTCTGGAGGACCCATCCAGTATATGGAACTCATGGGCAGTACTAAAAAGATCAAAGCAAATATTGTTTCCTGGAGAAATGGAGGTCCTGGGTATGACAGGCACCTGATGCACGGGCATTGGATAAGGATGCAGTGACCAGAAATGGGGCTTAAAACAAGGAGACTGGTCACAGGGAACAAGGAAGAGCTTAGATTTTAGAATCAGGAGACAAAATCAGAACTGGACCCTAGGAAAACTGAGTGAGACTGAACCCTCAAGGTATAAAGTGTAAGTGCCAGATGCCTTCTCCTTCCTAAAAAGGAGGACAGGGAAGAAGATGCCTCCTTGCTTCTGGCTTCAGTGCTAACTATGCAGATGTAATGGCTGGATTGGAGGCAGCCATTGTGCGACCATGAGGGAGTGACACCAACATTGTTAATGGTGGAGCAGAGAGGTGGGTGGCATTTGAGTCACTGATGACATTGTTAGGACACCAGACCACTTCTGGACTTCCCATCTCTCACACCACCTTTCAACATTAAATATTAGATGCCTTTGTTGTTTAAGCCACTCTTAATAGGGCTTTCTGTTACTTTAGCCATATCCAACTGATATAGCCTTCAAATCTCAGTTGAAAATTCTCAGTCCTTAACTAGTTTCCCAGCAGACTTGGGTCTCTGCCCCTGTCCTCCCACCCTTCACCCGTAAAAGCAGCTCATGAACTTTAGTGCTCTGTCTGCCTGGCTTGTCTTTATTAGATCTGTGAACACCCTGAGGCAGGCCCCCACCTTTTCTCCTCTGTGCGCTCTGAGCCTGCACACAGTGGGCCTTCAGGAGAGCTCAGGAACCTGGCCACCGGCCCCTCTCCTTGGCCGGGAGCCTCCAGCCATCAGAAAACCTGGGGAATCACTTTGACCCAAGTACTGCTTCCAGACCCTGGGGCTTATGCAGCCGCTTCAGCGTGAAGTGTGAGGTCCCAGCTGTCAGACCTTATCTTACCTGAGCCTTCAAGTGCTAAGCTGTTGATTTATTGCCAGCTCAGTCTCCCGTGGCAGCCACAGGAGGCCACAATGCTGAGTAAGGATTACAAAACTGAGTGTCAACAATGGAATACTATGCAGCTCTAAGGAAGAGAGATCTCTTACACTTGGAGATGACATGGAGGGACCTGGAGAGTATTATGCTAAGCGAAATAAACCAGTCGGAGAAAGACAAGTACCACTTATTTGTGGAACGTAATGAACAAAATAAGCTGTCGACCAAAAGAGATCCAGAGACATGGAAGTAGGGAACAGACTGACAAACCTCAGAGGGATGGGGGATGAGAGGAAAGAGAAGAGATAAACCAAAGAACTTATATGCATATGTACACAACCAATGGACAGGACACTAGGCTGGGGAAGGCAGGAGGAGGGTGGGAACAGGAAGGAAGGGGTCAATGGGGAAAAAAGGGGGACATCTGTAATACTTTCAACAATAAAAATAAATAAATAAATAAATAAATAAATAATAAAATTAACTGAGTGTCAAGTGAAATGTAGAAGGGCACTGATGAATATATCTCATTCAAAACTGGGTGAGGGTCTCTGCATATTCTGGAAAAGACCACTGGTGTGCAAGGGGGGAGTAGGGTCCCCCAATGATGAAAGGTGGAGCTCTCCCCAGGTATGGTGAGGGGTGAAAGCTCTTGGCCTCCGCTGTAGCTGCTCCAGATGCCAGCCTGTGAATGGGAGCCTCCCATGTGGTCACACGTGCATGACTAATTGCCAAGCAAAGCAAGAGGAAGAGATGTGGGCACGGGAAAGCTGGGAAGGTGGGGTGGTGCTGGTAAAGGAAGGTCCCTTCCTCCTTCAGTGCAAATTGTTTCTGTGAGTCTCCTGACCGCCACATGGCAGTGACCAAGTCTCAAGGCGCCCACAGTGCACTGGGTGTGGAACAGGATGCCTTAGACGCCGTCGTGTAGATGAACCACGTCAGCGGCTTCCCAGAGGGCAAGCAGAATGGGGGTGTGTGGTCTGGCTCCTCACTTCCTCACTGTGGACCACTTATCTCCCTTCTCTGAGCCTCAGTCTTGCCCTTTAAAATGGAGACATCAGTTGCTACCTTAACAAAGTCAATCCCAAGAGGATTAATTTGGTTTAGTCTGTAGCCAGCCCTCAACAGATATTTCTTGAATCCATTTGGATCTCCACATTAGAGTGGAGACTTGCAGTGTTATTTGGAAGTTCTTCCCTGAAGCTGACCTAAATCCCTACTGTTGAAGTTCCAGGGTGATTCATTTTGCCAGCTGGAAGGAACAGTCAGAATTTTTTTTAATAACCAGGGACAGAAAACCCAAAGTGGCTTAAACAGGCAAGCAATCAAAGCAGGAGGAAACAACTTATGTAACTAAGATATCTAAATGCAGATAGCTTCCGGCAAGGCTCTGTGACGTCAGCAGAAATCTCCTCTCTCCTCTTCTGACCACTCGGCTTTGCTCACTTCCCTGGGGCCTTGTCATTCTCAGGTGAGCTCTCCCTTTATGAAAGCCACAGCCTGATACCTACCCCTCAGCTCTTCAGGGAGAGAACTTCTCTTCCTCCATGATACCAGCGCTATGGACTGACTCATGGGACCTGACTGGTCACATTCCCAGCCCAGAGACCATCACTGTGGCCAAGGAGGGTGGAATATGCTCACTGGCCAGTTTGAGATCATGTAGCCACCCTGTCCATGGAAATTTGTGAGCTGGTCACCCTGTTTCTGGGGTAGGAGGTCTGTGATGCCTGATGGAGCAGGGATGAGTATGCAGTGTTCCTCTTTGCTTAATTTCCTGGAATGTACCTGCTCATTTCCTCTACCTACAGCCTACTGTCTTCTGTTTACAGAAGAATCCACGCGGCACTGCTTCCCTTCCCAAGTCATATCAGAAAGAAGCGAGACTTCCTTTTTGAAGACAGAATTTAGAGCGCTCTCCAGCTTCAAGGCCTGCTATTCTACACCCATTACAATCACTTATTCAGTCAAAAAACATTCACTGAGCACCCACTATGTGCTACTCTGAGTTGTCAGGACTGTTAATTATCCTGAGAAGTTCCATCACCCAGGAGTCTTCCGAAAGAAATGAGTTCTGTCTGAGCAGGCATCTGAGGCTAGCTTCTGTCCCACTCAGGCCCTCACTGTGTGGCCCTGAGGGAATTCCCTCCCTTCTCTGGGCTTCTGCTTTCTCATCAGCAACATGAGGCACTGGGGTAAGTGAGATCCCCCTCAGCTCTGACTTACTGTGTTTCTCAGAACATGTCTCTCCAGCTGTGAGTCAGCCCAGGGCAGAGGAGGAGCTGGGGCTCTCTGTGTCTGTGAGGACCCCAGGCGCCAAGTTCCTGGGAGGTTGCCCGATGCTGCTGCTGCTACAGAAAACCTCTTGTGGTGTGTCTGTGAATCCTAAGCCCTCCACCCCTGAAACAGTGTGGGACTCTGGAAGGGAAGTGTAAGGAGGACACACGAACAGGAGGAGAGGGGGATGTAGAGGTTGCAAGCAGCCCATCCATCACCCACCTCCCTCCCCCTTCCCTCTTCCTCTCCTGCCCACCCTTCCTCTCTCTCTTGCAGCTGACATTGGTCCTGGCTGCCTGCTTAGAAGAGAGACCCCTGATGTCTTGGTAGATGAGGGAGGGATCTCTCTGAGGCATGTCCAGCGGGGAGAACTTGCCTTTACTTCTGGTTGAGTCTAATTTCTCTTCACCCTTTGGACATTTGGGGACATGAATTAATTCCCCTGGTCACTCTGTCACTCATTTGTCAGTTCACTCAGCACCTTATTTATCCATTTGTTTCCTCTTGTACTTATCTTTTCTCTTTTAAGGAAGAAGGAATATTTATTAGAAGAACACAGGGGACCCAAGAACAGAAACTAGAGCAACTGGACTTCTCAAAAGTTGGGGGCCAGCAACTGGTAAGACATGAGAAACCATGTGGGCTGCATTTCTTCACCACTACCACCGCCCACCCTCCGGGGGCCACAGGGTGGCTCATCTCTTCTCTCTGCACATCACTAGGTCCTCCCATCTTTTAAATCTAGTGGTTTCTCTCCATTTCCACTGCCATGACGCTAATCTAAAGCACCATCCATTTGTGGGGAGAAGGGAGTGGGGGTGGAAAACTGCAATGGCTTCCTGATTTTTCTCCCTAAATCTATTCTTTCCCATTTCCATCTGTTGTTCTCCTCACTATGGCCAGTGATTTATTACATCAATAGAAGGAAGGTATTTCTATTGGTACAGATAACATAACACAGTGATGTTCGTTCTAAACGAGGTTTTTACTTTTCAGTCCAGTAGTCATCAGTCCACTAGTCAACATAACTGCTTTCTCGTTATCCTTGCAAGCAGTTCTCTGGAAAACAAGGTTGCTTAGGTCCAGTCCAAGGGTCATTGGCCCTGCTTGAGCATTCCAAAGGTTTGAGGCAGAAGATGTGCTGGGCAGTTCCTCTGGCCTGGCAGCTCCGTTTTAAGGTGGCTCCGTTTGTAATATTATTTACAATATGTAGTGTTAGGTCAGAGAGAACCACCCTGAGAGATAGGCATTTACCACTCCCAGTTCACAGAGCGGGAAACTGAGGCCCAGGGTGCTGAGGAACTTCCCCAAAGACACACTAGGACGCAGGGAGCAGCTGAGCCCATCGTCCCGCTTCATACGCTGGCTCTGCGCCCTCAGCCCCGGGCGGAGTCCTGGCACCACCGCATACCACCACTGTGACGGCAGCGGGTCACTTTGCTCAGCCATGCAGAGCAAACAATGGCAGTCCCCACTGCACAGAGTTATTGTGTGAGGAAAGAACGAAGTAACTGATATAAAGAGCTCAGAACATACTGGGCACTTAGCCCACGCCCAGTAAGCGCTGGTCATCATGATTTCTGTTACTTTCATCCCCATCCTCGTCTACTCTGCACACCACTGCCCGGTGGCTAAAGAGCTCCTCCGGAACATTATCTTTATCCTGTCACTCCTCTGCTCAAGAACCTGCCATGACTCCATACTGCCCTGACAACCCCAGTCACCCCTCACCCCTGTTCTTTCTCAACACTCCCTGTTTAAGTCCCACACATGACCTTGCTATTTTCACCTCTTCTTCATTCAACAGCTATTTCTGGAAGACCAGCTTACTGTGTGCTGCAGCAACTCCTGGCCATGGTTGCATCTGTGCCCCAGGCCTCCCCTCCTCCATCCACCCTCAGAGGCTGGAGGCTGAGAACCTGATGCCCCACGAAAACTCAGCTGGTGAAGGAGGAAAGAAGAAATTGTCCAACAGTGCTTTACCCCGATGTCATTTGGACTGGAAGGAAGTGTTCTATTCACAGACATGGCTTCTGTGGACGAGAGGCTACTCTCCAGGACTGCAGGGCCAACTGGGAGCCAGGAGAGACAACCAGTCTTTGTCATTCAGGGTCAGAGTTAGACCACGAAATTCCAAACAACAGCAGATACAGCCCCACAAAAGCAGAACTGAACATCTCTGCAGATGACACTGCTTCCTGCCCCCCAGAGTTCACTGCAGTGGGGGAAAGCCTGAGGCAACATCCATCACTGTGCCTCTGTTGGGGCCACTGAGGCTGGGTCGCCTATTATGTCCCATCATCCCCGTGTCCAAGGAAGAATCCCCTCCACAGATGGTTCCAGTGCTGGGCATGGACACATTGACTCACTTGATGACAGGAGTTCTGGAACACACTACCCCTCCCTGCTGTGTGACTGTAAGCAAATCATACCTACTCTGAGTTCCCTATCTGTAAAACAGAGATATTAAAAAACAGAGAGGTAATCAGAACAGGCCCTGCCTCCTCCCCTGCCACACTCCCCAGTGCCTCCCAGTGTCCAGGCCTGTTGATCCATGTGTGCTCCCCTATCACACCCTTCCTTCTGTTTCTTCACACATGCTGTCCCCATAGCCTGGCACAGACTTCCACCTACATTCACTAAACACATGTTTATCCCATCTACTATGCACCTGCTGGGCTTCAGGAATATAGTATGTGAGCTGGGATTTACCCAGAGGCTCCAGCGGCTCATCACTGAGTAAGCTGAGAGCTGCAGGAGGAGCAGGCAGATAGGTAATCACCCCTATAAGCCAAGATAGGGGTGAATGTTGGAGAAGATCCACTTGTGCAAAGGTCCTGAGGTGGCCTGTTTGAAGCACTGTAGGAAGTCCATGTGAGCTCAAGAATGGGAAAGAGGCCATCCTGTGCATTTACTTGAGACCAAAACCTGTCCTTTCCCACCCAGTCTTTTTCTTAAGCTGACTTTGGAGTAGAGGGCTTGACTCAGAATCTTGGTTCTGTCACTGCTTATAGTTCTGTGACTTGGCTGAATGGCCTTCCCTCATGAAGCCTCAATTATCTCATCTGCAAAATGGGGTGAGAGGAGGCTGTGCAAATAATTGGACCAACTCACAAGGCTGTGGAGAAGTCTAGATGAATATGTATGACACAACTGAAACACTGCCATGGTCAGTACTCAGTGTGCACTGCTATTTTCTATTGTGATGATTCTTATCTCTCCTTTTCAAAGCTGATGTGACTTGTGGAGGCAGTGGAGACTATTGGGTAAGGGCACAGGTTTTGCTGTTGAACTTGGGAGTTAGGTCTTTTTTGTTGTGTAACCTTGGGCAAGTCAACCTCTCTGAGCAGCATTTTCCTTATCCACAAAATGGAAAGGATAATTCCAGAGAGCCTTCTGATATGTGCTTGCATGAATTGGCACAAGGACAGACTGTATACCTGAGACTGCTGGCCTTGGTTGTACCAGGAGAGAGGGAATGGAGCAAGGATGGAGAGGGAGAGAGTGGCAGGCACAGGGGAGACTGTGGACCTGCTCCTTATATAGCTCTGTACTGTTTGATTTGTCCTTTTGAAATTAAAACAAAGAAACCCCAGAAAGTGGAAATATTAAATGAAATAAAGGTACTACCTTCCTCCTAGGGTATAGTGAGCATTAAATGAGTTACTACATATAAAGTGATTAGATCAGGGCCTGGTATGTATAATTGCTGAGTAACTGTTAGTTGTTATAATAATAACAACAACCATTATCATAATATTGTATTACCATCACTATTACTTTTCAATTAGCTCTGCAAAATTATTAATGTTTGTCATGTAACTCCAAGAGAAATGGAGGTCTCTTTTAATACAGAGGCATGGGATGCCTGGAGACCCAGGGATGCTAAGAGTAACCTGTTCCAGGTAAGAAAGTTAGAAGCTCCCAAGGTGGTTCTGAGCAGGGTGCCAATCCCCCAGGACAACCCCCATGCTCTTGTCTAGTGCTGCCAGCTTTGGGAGCTACTCTGCTCTGGTGTGAGAAGGGCGAATGTTCCCTTTAGTCTTGTGACTGGGATGCCCTTGCAAGTCTGAGAAGGCCAGGGGGACAGGGAGGGAATTTCTGGGTGGAAACTGAGTCAGGGCCAAGCAACTAAACAAACAAAAACTCTGGAACTAAAGACTACCACGACTGAACTGAAAATTTCAAGAGAGCATCTTCAGCAGACTTGATAAAGCAAAAGAAAAAAATCAGTGAACTCAAATACAGGTTATTTGAAATTAGTCAGAGAAGCATGGGAAAAAGGAGTGAAAAAGAGTGAAGAAAGCCTATGAGACTTATGGGACATCATCAAGAAAAGCAATTTGACATAATGGGAGTTACAGAAAGAGATGAGAAAAGGGGAAAAGCTTATTTAAAGAAATAGCTGAAAATTCCAAGATTCATGAAGCCCAAAAGACCCCAAATAGGCTAAACTGAAACAGGGTCTACAGTGAGACACATTACATTGAACTTGTCAAAAGTCAAAGACAAAGAATTTTGAAAATAGCAAGAGAAAAGTGACGTATCACATACAAGGGAACCCCATATAATATTCAACAGATTTTTCAGCAGAAACCTTAAAGTTCATGAGATAGTAGGATGACATAGTTAAAGTGCTGGGGAAAAACCCCCTACCAACCCAGAATATTATACCCGACAAAACTGTCCTTTAAAAAAAAGAGAGATAAAGACTTTCCCAGACAAACAAAAATTGAAGGAGTTTGTGACCCCTAACTTAACAAGTAGTGCTTCAAGTGGAAATGAATGGATACAAAACAGCAACACAAAAGCATATGAAAATATAAACCTCACTAGATGAGGTAAATATATAGACAGATACAGAATAATGTAAAACTGTCATAGGCTATATAAATCACTATTAACCATGGTATAATAGTTAAAAGTGAATTATTAAGAATATAACTAGAAAAATTTGTTAATGAAAGGCTGCACAAAAAAAAAAAAAGATGTAAATTGGCTTCCTCAAAAAATTAAAAATGGAATTGCCATTTGACCCAGTGATTCCACTTCTAGGAATATATCCTAAGAAGCCTGAAACATCAATCAGAAAGCATATATGCGCCCCTATGTTCAATGCTATTTACAATAGCTAAGATCTGGAAACAACCCAAGTGTCTATCAGTAGATGAGTAGATAAAAAAGCTATGGTACATTTACACAATGGAATACTATGCAGCTGTAAGAAAGAAAGATTTCTTACCCTTTAAGACGACATGGAGGGACCTGTAGAGTATTATGCAGAGCGAAATAAGCCAGTCAGAGAAAGACAAGTACCACATGATCTCACTTATTTATGGAACATCATGAACAAAATAAGCTGTTGACCAAAAGAGATCCAGAGTCATGGAAGTAGGGAACAGACTAACAAAACTCAGAGGGATGGAGTGGGTGGGAGGGGTGGGAATAGATAAACCAAAGAACTTATATGCATATATGCACAACCAATGTACACAGGCATTAGGTTGGGGAACACAGGAGGGGGGGGTGGGAGCAGGGAGGAGGGAGTCAATGGGGAAAAAGGAGGGACATCTGTAATACTTTCAACAAAAAAAAGAAAGAAAGAAAGAAAGAGAGAGAGAGAGAAAGAAAGAAAGAGAAAGAAAAGATGTAAATTGGGACATCAATAACATAAAATGTGTGCCCAAGACCAGATATCTTCACAAGTGAATTCCATAAAACATTTAAGGAAGAATTACTACTAGTCCTTCCAAAGCTGTTAAAAAATAAATGTAAAAAGAAACACTTGTGAACTCATTTGCAAGGCTATCATTACCCTAATCCCAAAGCCAGACAAAAAATCAAAAGTAGAGTTACTGCCCTGGCCGATGTTGCCCAGTGGTTAGAGCATTGGCCTGTGCACCAAAGGGTAACAGGTTTAATTCCAGGTCAAAGGCACATGTCTAGGTTGCAGGGTCAATCTTGGGCCCCAGTCGGAGTGCGTGTGGGAGGCAACCAATCAGTGTGTCTCTTTCACATTGATGTTTCTCTCTCTCTCTCTGTCCCTCCCTCCCTCCCTTGCAGGCTCTCTAAAAATCAATGGAAAAAAATCCTCAGGTAAGGATTAACAAAAAAACAAAACAAAATAGAGCTACCATTTGACCCAGCAATTCCACTTCTGGGCACATATTCAAAGAAATTGAGATCAGTATCTCAAAGAGATATCTGTATTCTCATGTTCATTTAAGCATTGCTCACAATAGTCAAGTCATGGAAGCAACCTAAATGTGAATAAATAAAGAAAATGTGGTGTATACACACAATTGAATATTATTCAGTTTTAAAAAGAGTAAAAATCTGCCACTGGCAACAAAATGAATGAACCAGGAGGACATTATGCGAAGTGAAATGAGTCAGACATGGAAGGACAAATACTACATAACACCACTTATATGAGAAATCTAAAATAGTCAGACTCATAGAAGAAGAGAGTAGAATGGTGGTTGCCAGAGCCTGGAAAGAGGGGAAACGGGGAGATATTAGTCAAAAGGTATAGTATCAGTTATTCAAGATGAGCAAATCCTAGAGATCTACTGTACAACATAGTGCCTAGAATTAATAATGCCTTTTTGTTTTCCTAAAACTTGGCTTAGGTAGTAGATCCTATATTAAGTGTTCTTATCAAAATAATAGTAATACTAAAATAAATAAAGAGCATGGATGAATGTTTGGAGATGATGGATGTGTACATGACATAGATTGTGGGGATGGTTTCACAGATATATACTTATCTCAAAAGTCATCACACTGTATATACTAAATACGTACAGCTTTTTGTATGTCGATTGTAACTAATGGGGTTTTAAAAAAAGAGTGGATGTGGTTAAAAAGAGAGTGGATGGAGAAAACCCTGATTTGGTCTAGGGAACTGAAGGTTTCATGGACAAGGCCACTGGGGCATGTTTATAATCCATATAAAGTGAGCAAAACTGGCACAGAATGATATATACAGTGTTATTTCGACTATATTGAAAATAGGTAGAATTCAAAGCCTAGAAGTAAACATGCAAAAATATTATAGCAATTACCTCCAGGTAGTGGGATTGCAGATCATTTTTACGTGTTTTTCTTATTTCTCCACACAAGAAAAACAATGGAGGTGATTTCAGAAACTGAATTTGCAATAGTCACAGTGCTTAGTTGTGGGTGACAGAATTCACCCTTTCTGGTTTGAGCAGAGGGAGATTTATTCCTGGGTGTTAGGACTGAAATTCTAGGACTACCAGGGGACCAAGCTGGATGCCCTATGACCAGGGACAACATAGCCTGGACAGTCACTTAATCCAACCCAAGACTGTTGCTATGGAAACATCACTAACTGTGATGCTCAGGCCCAGAAACTGGAACCTGCTATTGGGGGAGAACCAAGCCCCTCTGTTCCCTGCCAGCAAGTAGCCCCATCCCTCCACTACCCTTGGTTTCTTACTTCCACATTTTAAGTTTTAGTCAGACATTTGTCCGGAGTAGCTGAGGTCACCTGCACAACCCTAGCTGCAAGGGAGTCTGGGAAATGCAGACTTCAGTTTTACAGAGACTAATGTACAGAAAGGCTTGGAAAGATGGTGTTGGTGCACACGTTGAACAAGTCAGTCTGTAGGATCCACCAGAGAAAAAAACAAAAAAAGGATCACTTGCACCCTTGATATTTTGAAGGCCACACGAAAGCTCAGTTACCCACAGTGTTATAATTAACAGCCAGAAGCTCTCTCAGTCCAGGGAACACCAGCTGTCAGAGCACACCTAGCCTATGCAGTGCATACCGGCCTGACTTCCTATCACTAGCACTTCTCTGCCTGGGGACTTTCCTTACTGCTGGAGATCCCGTGGCTACCTGTAGCTCAGGCTGCAATGTAGAGACTTACCATCCCCCCACACGAGCATAGTGAGCTTGTACACCAGCTGCCTCTCCCCTTGGGTGGTAGAACTCTGTACTACTCTGCACTAGCTCCCAGGGCTCCCTGGTGGACCAAGATCCTGTAGCCCACAGTGGCAGGCTCCCACAGTGATGGGCTCCCATAGACGTGGACCAGTTGATAACTTCCATTTATTCACTGCCTTCTCTTCAGTTTTACAGAGACTAATGTACAGAAAGGCTTGGAAAGATGGTGTTGGTGCACACGTTGAACAAGTCAGTCTGTAGGATCCACCAGAGAAAAAAACAAAAAAAGGATCACTTGCACCCTTGATATTTTGAAGGCCACACGAAATAAACTCCTTGCACCAGAATCCTTATCTCCAGGTGCTTCAGGGGAAGCTCAGTCCAAGGCTCCTTGGTCTACGCATGTAAAGCCTCATCCTGGCTCTGGAAGACCTGCTGGGACAATCCCCTGGATAGTGGGTTAACATGTGTGAGGGCGGCTTGTGTGACCTCACATCTGTTCACGCCAGTTGGGAAAGTCATCCTGTTCCTTCTCATTCTCATTGACAGGAAGACAGATTGGTCAGTGTCTTGCTCTGATCTCATAAAGCACCATTGTGATGCAATTACAAACAACTCCTATATAAGGCCCTTGCTGGGCTGAGGTTTTTGTCCCTATAGCCCAGGAAGCTGATTTGAGGTGACCTGTCAGGCTTGGACCTCTTAGTTTGTTTTCTCGTTTATTTCCATATATTTTTTCTCTTTTGCTCATTTTTTCTTTTTGGTTATTTTCTTTTTTCTTTGCTCTCTATTCTTATTTTTCTTTATTCTTTTCATTGTTTGCTCATTTTTCTTTTGTCTATTTCTCATTTTTTAATTTTAATTTTCTCAATTTTTATTTTTCAATTTTCATTATTTCCTTTCCTCATTTTTTTCTTTAAATTTTCTTAGCATTTTTAGTTAGTATCATTAGGACAGTTAGTATAGACAGTATTATTGGTATAGTTAGTGCAGTTAGCATAGTTAATATAGTTATTGTTTATCAGCGTAGTTAGTAAGCATAGTTAGCATTGTTAGTGTTAGCATAGTTAGTACTGTTTGTTAGCATCGTTAGTAAGCATAGTTAGCATTGTTAGTACTGTCAGTGTAGTTAGCAAGTCACCATGTCCCATGAACTTGCAGCCATCTCTACTGACCAGGAGTCTCATATGAGTTCCTGACCACCACTGGGCCAGGGAAGCTTTGCCAAGGTGAGGGGGGCTGGCACCTTCTGACCAGGAGAGAGGTGGCTGTCAAAAGTCATTCATCGTCAGGGCTCTTCCAGCTCAGAGACTGTGGGAAGTCCAGTGCACAAAAGGATTGAATCATCCGAATACAGTCACATTGTTTGAGGTGATTGACACCAAGGAAAGATTATTCCTTGCTACGGAGCACCTTAGTGGAGGGGATATGTCCAGTTACCTGGAGGACCACTACCACATGATCGAGAATGAGGCCCACGGCATTTCCCATTAGCCAGTAGCCCCTGGGCAGTGCAGCCACCAGGCGGGACACTGTCCACAGGGACCTGAAGCCACAGAACATGCTCTTTGATGCTCATAGCAACATAAGAATTGTGGATTTTGGACTCAGCACCCAGTTTACTGACAACACGTTGTGCTTGTTTTATGGCACCTTCTCTGATGCTGCCCCAGAACTCTTCCTGGGCCAAAAATATGATGGCCCTGAGTTAGATTACGGAGCCTAGGAGTGGTCCTTTATAAAATGGTCACCGGGACCTCCCCTTTTGAGGCAAAGAACTTCAGGGAGATGCTGCAGCTGTTACAGAGCAGAAAATACCCCATGCCTTTTTTCCTATCTTTAGAGTTGGAAAGACTTTAAAGAAACAGTTAACCCTTAGCCCCAGGGACAGAGGACATTGAAAAGAATTCTCAGGGGACCCATGGTTCACATGGGCCAAGAAGAACACAAGAGCTGCCCTGTGATGACATGGATCCCTGGATGACAAAGGAGATAATGACCCTGGGGTTTCAGTGGGACCAGATCCAGGACTCCTTCCCACACAGCAAGTACGACTGGGTGATGGCCACATACCTCACCCTGGGCAGCAAGTAGCCAGAAATGGAGTGCCACACCATTGTGGTAAGGTCCTTCTGTTCCCCTGGCCCCAACAGCCATAGTCCCTCCCCAGCTCAGGAGGTTCACCGAGAGTTCCCCAGGTTCTGGCAGCCCAACAGCAGCCTGTGGACCAGGTGTCAGGGCAGAAGGCCAAAGTACCAGTCCCCCAGGCAGCTTGGAGTGAAGGACTGCCACCTCTAGCCCAGCCCCCCAGTGTGGCTCCGGAGACACCCCTCCACCCACAGCACCAGCAGCCCAGCAGCACCAGCAGCAGTGGGTCCCCGCAGGGCACCAGCCACGGCCAGCAGGGAGTAGCTAGGAGATTCTTGGACTTTATTTTGAAAAAGCTCTGCCTTAGGCTGTCTGCAAAGCTGCATGGCAGATGGAACAGGGTAAGCCCATTAAATAGTGGATGGCCAAGGCACAGACTCCGGGGAAGTCAAGCAGGGCTCCCTGCATTTTATTTTTTATTATTTTTTATTATTTTTTTTATCCTCACCTGAGGACATTTTTTCATTCTTTGTTCAGATAGAGTGGGAGGGAGAGAGAGGAAGAGAGAGAGAGAGAAACATCGACGTGAAAGGGACACATCGAGTGGCTGCCACCTGCATGACCAACCAGGGCCGGGGACAAACTGCAACCGAGGTACACGCCCTTAGCGGGAACTGAACCCGGGTCTCTCTGGACCGCAGGCCGACGCTCCAACAGCTGATCCCTGCATTTTAAATGCTGACTCAAATATGCTGAGCTCCAGGGAGCCCCGTCACATGGTGCAGGGGAGATAGGCCACAGGCTGGACATAAACCACTGCAGGTGGCAGCTGTACAAGAAGTACAGTGTGTGTGCAAGGACCCCTGGACGAGAGGACTTGGTCCAGTGAACGATGGAGGTGTGCGCGTGACTATGGAGGTGTGTAAATGACCGTGGCGTTCTCTGCACAGGATTCATGTCAGGAGGACGCCTGGCATCTCTGTGGCCTTCAGCGGCATCATACCCCAAATACCTGGTGAGCTTGGAGAACAGCCTGGAATGCCCTTGGGAACCCCAGCTGCAGGTTCGCCACTAGGATCCCACTTGGGTGCAACTTAAGAGACTTACGATTTCACTCACGTGGAATCTAATGAACAAAATGAACTAACAAGCAAAATAGAGACAGACTCATAGATAGAGAGGCTGACAGCTGTCGGCGTGGGGGGAGGGCTGGGCGGGGGTAGGTGGGAGGATTAAGCAAGAAAGACAATAAAGAGACAAAACTCCTGGACATGAACAGCAGTGAGGTGATTGCCGGGAGCGAGGGGGTGGGAGGCGGTGAGGAGGGTGGAGGGGGATAAGTGGTGATGGAAGGAGACTTGACTTGGGTGGTGAACACACGATACAGTGTCCGGATGATGTGTTGTAGAATTGTGCACCTGAAACTGGTTAATGTTTTTAACCAGTGTCAATCCTCCCCAAAATAGAAAATAAAAAAGATTTACATTAAAAAAGTTTTAAACAAATCCTAAACTTAGGACATACAAAACATTACTTAGAAATAGAAAACAGTGTGAGAAACCTATAGTGAGGTAGTGCCCGAGCTTAATCAGAGCAACTAATGGAAAAGATAAGGATCGAGGTGACTCCCGACAGCAGCAGGCGTGGTTCTGAAGGGGAGCGCTGTGGGCCAGGGGCGGGGGCGAGGCAGACCCTGCGTCACCTTCCCACACTCACGTCACCCAACCCAACGTCTGCAGAGAGACCAGGGGCACTTTCCGTCCTGTGGCCGGTGTGAATTACGACCTTAGTGCAGTTGTCTTTCCTGACTATAATACAGGAGTTGGCCTTTTTCCTTTCCCCTAGAGAAGGCACCCTGCAGGAAATGCAGAGGAGGCATGGGGCAGAGGCCGGCTTGGGTTCAGCAAACATCTTGGCTGAGTCGGGAGGGGTGCCCCCTTCTAAAGTCATAAAGTGGCATGGTAGATTGGGAAAGACAGGATTTCGGTTCAAATTCTACCCCGACGACTCACTAGCAAGCCGCTTACCCACTTTCGGCCCCTGTTTTGTCCTCTGTAAACTAGGACACAGCCATCTTCACCCTCAGTGGGTGCTTAACAGCGTGGGCTCAGTCAGGATCCCGGCTCTCTGACCTCTCATTACTGTGACTTCAGAAAAGTGAGGTAATCCCTGTCCAGCGTCCTATCTCTGACAGGGGGCTAGTAATTCCCACCTCACAGAATAGTCATGGACATGGCATGATTGTTTTCCAGCACTGGTACTACATAGTACGGTTGTAAAACATAGTAGCTCTTCTCTTCCTACCACCACCATCATCATCGTCGTCATCATCATCAGTCGAATCTCACCCACCTATTCAGAACAGGACTGCAGATGAGTGTTGGAGAGATGTAAGCACAAAACGCATACAAACAAGATGTCCCCAACTTGCTCGTGTTTGTAAGGCAGCTGTTTGCCACTTAAAACCACTGTCCATGAAAGCTATACTGTGAACAGTGGTTGGGCTGCGAGGCTAAGTCACCGGGCCTCTTTGTTCAGAGGAAAGCCCAGAGATCCATGCCCATCTTGCCGAGTTGCACCAAGCCTCCCCCAGTAGAAGCCCAGATGTTCCAGGGTTGAGAACTGGGGAGTAGGGGGATGACTGGACCTTATTTATCTTATCCACTATCCTCATTCTTCCCTGCTCCTGCTGAAGCAACTCCAGTATTGGGCTCATCTGTTCCTGCCATTTGCCAGCTGTTGTAACAGAATTAAAAGTCCCATCAGAGTTATGATGAACAATTTAATGATGTGGCTGTGAATTAGGGCATAACAGCAGAATTGTCCCTTCATATTCGGGCTTCCATTAGTTGAGCTGACTTGACGCTGCCTGACCAGGAAATGAGCCCTGCAGTGAGCTCTGTGCAGGGGCAGGCGGACCAGGAGGGCGAGGAGGAGGAAGAGCAGCAGTGAAACTTGATCGGGTCGTTCCGATGCAGAGGAGAGGCAACAGGAACTCTCAGATTAAATGGGAACTCAGGCAGCAATACCCAATTTGTTCTGAACTGCTGGAGAAGGAGGAGCTCTATATTAATGCATTTTTTTTAGACAACTGACAGCAAATGCTTTTTCCCCAAAATGGAAACTTCTAAAAGCACATTCATCATTGTCCCAAGGAGCTTTTGAGGCATGTAGGGATATTTGCCCTGGCACTAAATGAGTCCAACTAATGTGCTTTTCTATTTGGGGACTCTTTTGTCCTTTTTTTTTTTTTTTTTCTTGCTGCCAGCTACTACTTCTTCGTGTGTCATCTCCCAACATTTCCCACTCTGCTTGCTTGTCTTTAAACTCTGCAGGAACTATAGGTTACAGGGAAAAATGAGAAAATCAATCTGCTAGAGCAGTATCCATACATTCTATTTGATTCTGAGAAAATAGAGTTGGACTAAGGATGATTCTTCCTCTTCACCCTCTGTTTGTCATTGCTGTCAGCCACCTCCCAAACACACACACACACACACACACACACACACACACACACCCCACATTGAAGCTCAAGGCCCTGACTCACAGCCTTTCTCTCCATCCCAACCCCTGCCATTGCTGCCTTTTCACCTCGCCCGCCAGAGTTTCTACCCTGGGCCCATCTTCTAGAGGACCCTGCTCTGGCCCTCCGACAGCCATCCTCCTCCTGGTTGGAGGGTATAGGTGGAGCTTGGATGTGCAGGGTGAGGTCACACAGGCATGAGAGCAAGCCCTGTCCCCACCTGAGAATGGAACAGGGCTGCAGTGGGGGAGAGAAGGGGGGCAGCTCCAGTCCTTTTCTGCACAAATCTTAGGGGTGGATGAATCCCTGCTTTATTCTAGGATATTTCAATGGCTTTATGGATGGTCCATCCAATACACTCTTAGCCTTTTGGGTTCTTGGCCTTTTATTTATTTATTTATTTATTTATTTATTTATTTATTTGTTTATTTGAATTGATTGGGGTGACATTAGTTAATAAAATTATATTGTACAGTTTTATAATATATCAGCTGTATGTTGTACTGTGTGTTCACCACCCCAAGTCAAGTCTCCTGCCACCACCATTTATCCCCCCTTTTACCTTCTTCTACCTCCCCCCACCCACCTTGCCCTCTGGTAATCACTATGCTGTTATTTGTGTCTATGAGGGGTTTTGGGGTTTTTTTTTTGTTGTTGTGTTTTGCTTAACTCCTTCACTTTTTTGGCCTTCTCAATTTCCGGTAACTTCACCTGCACTCCAGATCTTGGCATTGTCCTGAACTTCATGAGTGCTCCCGGATCTGCTGGTGTTAAGCACATCAGATATAATTTGCGAACTCAGGCCATTCCCCTCCTAGCCTCTGCCATCTTAGAGGCACTGAACTTAGAAAACCCAGGCCTCCGCCCCTTTTAAAATATGGATCCATTTTCCTTCCCATTTGTGCAGCACCACCATTTGGGGAAACCAGCTGCTCCCTCTTTGATATCCAACTTTACTTCTTCGATGAGCCTAGAGAGCTTTAAAAACACAAAGGCCTCTATAATAAATATCTGCAAGACAGCTTATCTTCTCTACCTAAAAAACAAACAAAAAGCACATAAATCTGAGAGTAGCACAGGGGTGGTGGAGAAATACTTTCCAGATTTGAACAGATCAGACATGTCTCTCGAAGGCACCCAACCACCATGGACTCTCCCTTGCTCAGAGGGTTTCCATTGTAGTTCAGTCTATTCTGGGACATCCTGCTCCATTTCTTGACTTTATACCTTCCCTATTTCCATTATCAAGAGCACCTCTTCTTGAGTGTGATGTCATTCTCTCATTTGGCCTCCGTTCTTTAAATGTATGCTTCGTGCTGCAGCAAGAAACAAATCAGGCTGCCGTACCCTCAGGGCCCTCCCCATGCAGAAACCCTACTCCTTGGTAGGAGTGCCTGGTGCCCCATGACTTGGTCTCTTCAGCTCCAGACTCACCTCCCATCATTCCCTGTCCCAGCAACATCAGACCCTATGTAATTCCCCTCCCACATCTTGCCAATACTTGCTGCTGTAGGTTTGTTTATGTTGTTCCTTTTCCCGGATGACCCTTGCTACTACCCTACTCCTTCACTGCCCACCCCCTTCACATGACCACTTCTGGTTGTCTCTGACTTTCAGCTCAGGAATCATATCTTCCGACCTCCTAGCAAAGGCCAGGTCGATGCCGTTCTACTGGTCTCCCACAGTAGCGGTTAAGCCCCTGCATCTAAGAATATACCACATTATATGGACATCATCCACTGATGTGCATCTAAATGACTTTAAGTGTCTCAAAAGTAGGGACTGCATCTTTTTCACCTCTGTGTCTCAGACCACTGCATCAAGCACTCAATAAATGTTCACTAAACAGATCCAAACTGAGAAGAGTATGGGATTCCCTGGTGAGCCGCTCAAAGGTGCCTGCCTACAGGTCTGTTCGCTTGTTTCTGGGTCCCCTGTGACTGAGGCTGCTAGAAGTCTACTGGCTGATCAATCTTAATCAAATCGTTTATTATATATTTATTGGGCACCTACCATGTACCAAGCATTGTGGAGAATTATACAATTACACAGAGGAAAAAAACGTAGTCGCTGACTTCAAGGAGATTACAACCTTGACCATTTTTCTGGAAATTAAAGTATCATTTACAATAGCGTATTGTGAACAGACAGGACATCAGAAAATTCTCTTTGCCCTTTTTAGTGTCTGAAATGTTTGATTATTAACTAAGGTTCCCAAGCCACGGGGCCCTGGGTTTTGTTTAGCAGCCATTGTCTGCCTGAGAGAACTGAGACCATCAAACAAAGACAAAGTATTACAGAGGAATGTGTATTTCAGGCAATAAAAAGACTCAAGACATTAGAAAAACAGCTATAGACTGAAGGTGAGAAAGGTGAAGACCTGTTTCTTTTTTTTCTTCTCCTGGGAAAATAAATCAGAATGACCCACTTAGATTTTGTGGAATACGTTTGTTCCATAGCAGTGATAGTGTGGACTGTGTCAGTGCTTCTCAAATGGGACATTTGCCCCTCAGGGGACATTTGGCAATGTCTGGAGACATTTTTGGTTGTCACATTTTGGGAGAGGGGTAGTCTACTTGCATCTGTCTATCAGATGGAGCCACGGATGCTCCCAAACACCCTACAATGCAAGGACAAAACCCCACAACAAAGAATTATCTGGCCCCAAATGTCAATAGTACTGAGCTCAAGAAACCTGCGCTACATATTATGAGGTGGGATTGGCACTAACTGCATCCAATATTCCACAAAAACAACAGAACACAAAAATGGCTCTTGGTAGTCACCAGCTTGACCCCTGGGTGGCTCTGACTCATCCATAAGTACAAAGCTGGGATGTGACAGGGGCCAGAACAGAGCTCTTGCATGACTTTTGTGCTATAATTAGTTTTTAAATACTCTCACCCCCCTTTCCCTTCCCCGACACCAGCTGCCTTTTTTCTTTTTTAAAGGAAATTAAACAAGAACAATCCCTAAAACATCCTTTATATCATTGGCTTTTTTCTTTGCTGATGAAGTAAAACACAATATATTGGACAAAGAAAGTATCGTCAAAGGCTGCTGCTAAAGATTAGTGGTAGCTCACGGAACACAGCAAAAGCCTTGCTTATGGGACCTACTCAGAGCAAACACCTCAGATGGAGGTAAAATGCATAGGGGGAATGTGATCATCCTAATTTGTTCATTGTGCTTTCCCCACGGTAGATATTTCTGGATTATTTGTTTAAACACAGTGGTATATGTTTGAAGTATGAGTATTCCAATCCATATTGTTCTATTTTCCCTGCGAGGGTCATATTTCTTCTGTCAATAACACAGGCTCGGTTCCCCTTGAGCCCCAAATTACACTTCCTCATAAGGGATGAAATGCCGTATTTTTCTTGAGATCTTTATTCCATATGACTTTACTAATGACTAGAGTAAAATTGAGAAGTTCAGGAAAAGGAAATCTCCCCCTCCATCAAAGGGAGTAAACAAACCAAAGGAAAACAAGACGCCAGAAGCTAAAATGTGCGGAGGGTTCAAATACATTCCATCAATCTGGAGGCTATCCTAGATCTATGGTCAGACCTCCTTGCCTGTCCATCAAATTATCCCTACAACCTACAACCATGTCATATGGCCAACACTGACAAAACCACTTTGCCATTTTGTTGTGGATTTTTTTTCTCTTGGCATTGAAAAGATGTAATGCTATGAAATCTCTCCAATCTCACCTTGCCTATTGTCTCCCACCACCACCGCTGACTTATCTGTACCCAGATGTCCCATTAGCATGCTAAGTCACATCTCCAAACCCTCACGCACAATATCTTCCCTACTTGTCCACCTGGAGAACCTTCCCCTTCCAAGACTGTGCTGAGACAGCCCCTGTTTGGAGGATTTTGTGATCTGCAATACCCTTCTCTTCACCTCCCCATATATTTCTGTGTCCCTGTAGCAGGTGCTGTCAGTACCTCACTCATTCCCTGGGACGACCCCAGAAGCCACTTGGAGATTCCGTAGACAATTCCTGCACACGTCGATGGCTTTATTTCTCAAGCATCCGTGTCTCTTGATTTGAGAACTTTCTCTCACCACAGGAGCATGTCATCTCTACATGGAGTGGGCAAAAGTGCCAGGGAGTTAATGCCCCAGAACCAATGAGGGGCAGGAATACGTTGATAAGCACCCCAGCTCCTTTGCTTTACAGTGAGACCATTCGGAAGGGTGCTGTCTACCCAGTTTCAGAGAGTTCCTGGTAAGTCTGAGCCACCACTGCCCACGGCCTTTACCTGTAATTATTGCACTCTTGACTGGCTTTTCCTCCTTCTCTGTTTCACTTTCTCACTCCCTCATTGTGCTTGTGGATCACCTCTCAAATAAGTGAATGGCACCCAAATCCTTTTCACAAGGTCTAGTTCTTGGGAGAATCCAAATTAAGACAGTCCCGTACGAAATTCCATTATCATATAACTGCTGTGTGTTGTATTTGTTTCTGTGTGTCTGAGATAGTTCCTTTGAGGGCAAGCACTATTTGTTATTTATCTGTATTTACCCCCATGCCTAACAACTAGAAAACCCTCTGTAAATGCTTGTTGAAGTGAATTGAAGGAGAAACAGAGTGACAGGCTTGAGGGACCATATGCAGAAGACCTGAAAGGATGGACCCATGGGCACAGGGATGAAGAGGAGAAGGAATTTACTTACACTGAATTGTGAGAAAAAACCAGACTAGTAAGTGAATATTGAGAAACTCCCAGAAGTAGCAACCAGAAAGTGCATCTACTGAGGGGACTTTTTCAAGCAGACAAAAATGGTGTGATAAATGAATGGAAGGTGGACCCTAGGGTGGGAGGAATCCACATTGGCATTTGGGTGACCAAGAAGAGGGGATTTCCAGCTGTATGGAAGGTGTAGAGGAGACTGAACACAGAGTCAAGGTGAATGGGTGACCTGGCTCTTTTTGAGGAGAAGATTCCATATATGTTTGAGCCCCAGACTGATGTGTCACATGACATCAAGGTTTAGCCCTCTGAATGCTTGCCACCTGCTTGCGTATTAGTTTCTGTTCAGCAATGAGTGTTAACATGGTAGGAAAAATACCATTTGCTTTTCTAAGCATGTGCTCAGCATTGTGGAGCTGTCGGTGGAAAGAAGGTAAAGGGGGAAGACAATGCTCTGGAGACCAGATGCCACAGGTGCCCAGGTGTGGGGAGGACAAATCCCCAGGAGCAGAGCACTGTTTATTTGGTAAGAGGGGTGCATTGTTTCTTCACAACGCTGCCGCTTTCCTTGTTTTCTCTCTGAACCCTCCAATTGCTCATTTGTGACGATGCAATCCTAATGGAAGTGTCAATGGATGTGGATGGAGAAGCAATGGGAAACATCATATTCAAGTCAACAAACATTTATTGGCAGTCTACTAAGTGCCAGGCCCTGTGACAGGAGCTAAGCTTGCAGTGGACAAAACATAATCCCTACCCTCAGGACCTTACAATTTAGCAGGAGCCTATTTATAGTCTTGCCAAATATACTGTATACATAAATAATACCGTATTTCTAGGAGAACACAAAGAAAGTTATGCTCATTCCACAGAAGGGACACGGCAGGGATGACTTTAGAAGAGAACTGAGGTCAAAGCCAAATTTTGAAGCAAAGCAGGTATTTCAACAAGAAGTGAGGACAGGGCAGGCATTCCAGATATTCATTCATTTGTTTGCTTTCTTTGCTGGACGTTTATAGAGTTTCTACTTTGTGACAGGCATAGTGAATGAAATAACAGCCCTGCTGTTAGGGAGTGCACAGTTGAGTGTTAGAAGCTGACAAGAACGAGGCTGTGACCTAACACTGGGACAAGGACAAAAGTGAGTAGCTAGCACAGAACGCTATGGCACAGCAATGCTTCAGCCTGGAAGACGTTAGGTAGGGGCCAGAGTCAAGGATGCTGTGCCGGGAGATGACATCTCAGCCGAGACCTGAAGGTTGAGTAGGTATTGGCCAGGTGAGGACTGAAGCAGAATATTCTGGCAAAGGGGCCTTTCTGTGCAAAGGCCTAGGGGTGAAAGGGCCCATTTAGGAGGACACTGAGAGATGACGACTGAAGAGGTAAGCTGGGACAAGGTCAGGAAGGGCCCTTTGAAGGAATTTGGACTTTATTCCTTTGGCAAAGTGGGAAGTTATAGAGAGGCCTTAAGCATGGGCATGCCATGCTCAGCTTTGCACTTTATAAAGATTACTACTGCTACCAAGTAAGTAAAGAATGAGTTGGAGGGGAAAGGAGGATGTGGCAGGAAGACCAGTTGGAGGATGGTGGCAGGAGTCCAAATGAGAAATGGGTGTCCAGGAATGAGTGGTACTGGCAAGGCAGGGATGGGAGATGTGACCTAAGGAGCACATGCACACGCTGTGGCCACCAAAGAGCATGGTGGAGCTGAGAGATGCCACGTTACCCAGTTACAGCTTCAGTGAGTGGTAGGAATGGATGGGAACTGAGGCCACCCAAATGTTGGTGGACCTCCAGTTTCATGCAAAGAAGTTTGGAATTCACTCTAGAGGCAATGATAAACCATTGATGGATTGAAGGAAAAGAAAATTATAAGTCTGATATCTGTGAAGATGCAACGGTCACCATTTTAGAAATGAATGCAATATTGCAAATGTAAAAAACAGGAACTTGAAAGTTCCATGTAATAAAAAGAATCTAGGCTAGAAAGAAATGAATTTCACAAAGTCATCTTTCCTGTGTGTTTTTATTCTATTCAGACCCTCAATGGATTGGATACTGCCCACCTACATTGGGGAGGGCCATCTGCTTTACTCTGCTCACAGTGAAATGCTAATTTCTCCCCAAACACTCTCAGAGACACACCTAGAAATAATGTTTAACAATATATCTGGGCCTCTCCTGGCCCAGTCAAGTTGATACATAACATTAACCATCACACATTGTAAGCACTTGTTGTTAACCTTATTTGCTTACTTATTGTTGTGAGTAGAATTCAATTAAATAATGTATATAAAGTTCTCAGCAAAGTGGTAGTCCATACTAATGATAAATAATAGCTATTACTATTAGTTCTATTATTTTATTATTAATGTTGAAATTATGAACTAGTACGATGACAATGGAAAGCCGTTGGAGGAATTCATATCAGAAATCTCATGCTGAACAAAAACTTTGATTAAAACACTCTTTCCATTGTACTATTTATACATTATACCATTTATCCTCAAACATCTCCAATACTTTGTATTACTTCCATAGCACGAAGAAACCAAGGCCCTGAGCTGTAAAGTTACTTGCCAAGAACACAAAGCTGGCAAATAAAAAAACAGAACTTCTGACTCAAAGTAAAGGATTCCTTCCACTCATAACATCTACTTTATGTCTTTGAAAATGGCTTGAGATTTTGGAAACAGCTATAAGTCATTTAGACCGAAGTCCTGTGAATTAAGGGGATCTTCAATCAATGGCTAATGAAGAAATGTTGAATGTGCACTGCACGTAGAATGGCCCATGTATGTACTATTTGAGGAGATCATCAGATGAATAACTAGTGGTCCTGCTATCAGCAAATTAGGTAATGCTAATCTTTGGTCAAAGACTGAGATGTCACTTCAATGTAACAAGACTGACTCTGTGTGTGTGTGTGTGTGTGTGTGTGTGTGTGTGTGTGTGTATTAAACCTGCAATGAAGAAGACAAAACAAAACAAAAAACACTTTCCAAAAAAAAACAGGGAGAAAGAGATTCTTTTTTCATTGTATCACAATAGTTGGAGGTAAGAAATATGGCCAATTTACTTTGAAATATTATGGTATGATTAAGAAAAATAGGCGTACGGTGAGAATGATTTGATAGGTTTCAAACTCCTATACTGAGTATCCTCATTTTCTTTTCAATGCATAGACTATACTGTCAGTGCAAATTGTTACAAAAGTCAGTTATTTCTTTCTAGCCTAGATTCATTTTCTCACATGGAGCTTTCAGAGCTTGCCTTTTTGGTCAATGAAATATCAGTTGGTTATTTTTTCCTTGCACACAGAAGTGTTTTGTTTTTTTAATCCTTGCCTGAGGATATGTTTTTATTGATTTTTAGAGAGGAATGGCGGGGGGGGGGGAGGAGAGAGAGATTAATGTGAGAGAAACATAGATTGGTTGCCTCCTGTACGTGCCCCAAACAGGGATGGAACCTGCAACCTAGGTATGTGCCCTGACCGGGAATCAAACCAGCAACCCTTTGGTGTACGGGATGATGCTCCAACCAACTGAGCCACCCCATCAGGGCCACAGGAGTGTTTTTACCCCCAAAACAAAACAAAGCATAAGATGGACAGTATCTGAATTCTCCAGTTCTGCTCAAGGTGCTCTCTGACGGCAGCGCTGCGACCACCTGGGAACAGTCACCTCCTGTAGAAATCTAGGCCCTCCAGAGTGATGCAAAGACTATCATCTGAGCTCTGAGTCGTTCATAACCAAAGGATTTAAAGGGACCAGCCGGAGTCAGGCCTCGTCTGCTGCACAGACTATGCAAACACACATGAATAAGTGATTCTCTTCCATTGTGTCAGAACAGCTGGAATTTTTATGAAGATCTGAATATCCCTCGAAGGATCCATTGGTGAGTGAACACCGACCAGGATGGTATCTTATACTCTGTAAATTTCCCCAGCAGAAAGTAATAAGCAACACTTGTGCAATCCTGTGAAATCATTTTTCTTTCCACTCCACCTGGTTTCACATGTTCTCCATGCACCCAAGAACACATTGGTGGCCATTAGGCTGGGTGCTTACTCAGCCAGCACTGGTATCCTTCAGGATTCTCTCTGACCCAACATTCTGTGATCTTTTGAGGACTGTTTCCAAACTGGCCCCACAAAGGATCTTATTACTTTTCCAAAACACTGAGGATCATCATTTAGATGCCAGAATAGAAACTGCCTCAATCATCCAGTTAAAAACAAACAGAGCTATCTGGTTAGGAAAGAGGCTCATTTCCCCTTGCTCGCTCTGTAGTGAGGTCTGCTTGAAAGCTTAGCACCACTATGTCTATTGAGACCCATGTGGGATAAACAAGACTGAATTTTAATATGTATAAATTTTTGACCCTAGACTTGTTGATGCAATATAAACTTTACATAACTTGATAATAAAATCATCAGGGTATAATGCACTCTTATTTTTCTTCTTTCTCCTTCTCTTTTGGAAATGATGTTTTAAATTAGAGATGAGATATGGGGAAAGATGAGCCACAGAGTGGAAACAGGACATTTGGAGCACCGAGCCAACATGAGGGTTCTGAGTCCCTGTTCTGTTTTTTATGCCCCATTCAAACTAATTCATGAGCACACAGAAGCCTGCTGACCATACCCATGGCAAGTATCTGTGTTTAAAGGCACATTTGAATGACTTTCCTTGCTGGAAATTTTTTACATTTAATTTCCTTGGTGATGTATGGACTGTCCTCGGGGAGGGGGTTACAGGTTTCAAGAGAAAGCAAACCAATCATTTAGTTAAGATACTGAGCATATGGAATGAATCAGGACCAGCAATAAAAGAGAGAGAAAATGTTAGGACATTGTTGGTTAGTGCTAGAAGTTGTAGTGCTGGACTTTCTAAAGAAGATTCTGATAAAACATAATCCAGTGCATTGGCACCGAGTTTCGTCATGTAATTTATCTCTCATCGTGTAATTTTGGATAAGTAACTTAAACAGAAACATCTTGGGCTGAACAGAGAACATGGTTTCTGGAATCAGACAAATCTGGGTTTCTATCCTGGCTCTGCTATTTAAATAGATAGTGGCCTTGGGCACGTTAACTTCTCTGAGCTAGTTTCCTGGTCAGTCCAATGGAGAGGTAATCTCTACCTCATACGGTTTTGTGAAGAATAGATGAGGTGATGTGTATAAATTGTCTTCTAATTCCTCTTATTTTCTTTTCCCAGCTTTAAAGATGAATTATAGCCCTGGCTGGTGTGGCTCAGTGGTTAAAGTGTCAGCTGGCACACCAAAGGTTCTCAGGTTCAATTCCCAGTCAAGGGCATGTACCTGGGTCGCACAGATTCAATCCCCAGCCCAGTTGGAGCGTATGCAGAAGGCAACTAATTCATGTCTCTCTCACATTGATGTTTCTTTCTCTCTCTCTCTCTAAAAATCAATGGAAGGAATATCCTTGGGTAAAGACTAACAACAACAAAAAAGATGAATTATACCTGCTGTCTACCTGTCTAATGACCTATTGTGAAAATTTATTAAGATTAATTAATGCCTAGAAACCAATGTCAGTGAGTAAAATTAGCTTACAATAAAACTATTATT
Source organism: Tadarida brasiliensis (assembly GCA_030848825.1). NCBI lineage: Eukaryota > Metazoa > Chordata > Mammalia > Chiroptera > Molossidae > Tadarida > Tadarida brasiliensis. The sequence goes on along the minus strand of CM061272.1, from coordinate 39,216,944 downwards.
ATTAAGAATTAAGTAGTGCAAATGACCAGGGGCCTGAGAGTAAGTGGGATTCACTTGGCTCTTCTGACCCTAAGAAGAGCAAGTTACTCCTCTGAGCATCAGAGTTCTCCAAAGCAGAGCGCGGCGGGCTGGAGCGGTGCGTTTTCCTACTACTGTGTGGCTGCTAAAGTCCTTCCCAGCTGGTATGATCTTCAGTTCAGTCAATGACTAACTCTGTTGATTGTGAAATGCATTTTTATAGGAAAACATTCCAGGATGAGATGTGTTGAAGAATGACTTTTGTAGCATTTTTTTAGTTACTAGGTAAAACTTTCTGATTTCTAAGGCTTTGTGATGGTACGTCAATGTAGATATTTAAATACAATGACTTTGGTGGTCTGTTTCATGAAATGTGTATGTTACCAAGTTAAAATTCCCTATTTGATATTGTCCAATAGAGAGTCCTTACCCAGTCAGTGTGGCTCTGTGGTTGAATGTCGACCTATGCACCAAAAGGTCACCGTCGATTCCCGGTCAGGGCACATGCCCAGGTTGTGGTCCTGATCCCCAGTGGGGGCATGCAGGAGGCAGCCAATCGATGTTCTCTCTCATTGATGTTTCTATCTCTCTCTCTCTCTCTCCCTTCCCCTCTCGCTGAAATCAATAAAGAAAAAAAAAATTTTTTTTAAAGAGAGTCCTTAACTATTCGGTTCAGCCATTTCTATGTGCCAAAGACATAATATGAGTAAATGTGCATTTGGGGAAAGGGGGATCTCTGTAATGAATGTCATAAAATTTTAAAGTCAGTTAAGTTAAAAAAAAAACCTCAAAATCATCTTTTCACAAACACAATTGCCAGTGTATCAATGTTTTTGTAAGTAGAGTCCGATAAAATTTGTCAGGATTTTCTTCCTCTTGTCCTAAAGGACCAAGATTATCCCAATTTTTCTCACACTAAAGATTAATATTTGAAAGGATATCTCTTCAAGGGTAAAGCCTATCGAAATATCAACTTCTAGGATAAAAGAGGAGGACCTTTCTATTCCTCAAATAAAATGTGCATTCTTCATTACCCAGCAGGAAGCCTGGAGCTGCCTTGCAATGCTGTCCCCAGGGACCATGCCCAGGACCATCCACGATGAGACTTTATAATGTGAAGTTCCAACATGACCTTGTTTATACACAATTCACTTCTTTTTTTTCTGAAAACATAGAGAAGTGCAAGGGACTTTGAACATTTCTAAAGCTTACTGTTACCAAAATGCACATATATCTAATAATTAAAAGCATATTGTTAAGTAGCATTTGAAGTTTTATCCTTTTACTTTTTAAAAAGCCTCTCAGGTTTATCTTGGTAAAGAATAGTTGTTGCACCCTGACCAGTTTTGCTCAGTGGTAAGAGTGTCAGCTCTCAGACCCAAGGGTCTCAGGTTTGATTCCCGGTCAAGGGCACGTACCTGGGTTGCGGATTCTATCCCCAACCCTGGTCTGAGTCTGGTGGGAGGCAACCAGTCGATGTGTGTGTGTGTCTCTCTCTCCCTCCCTCCCTTCCACTCTCTATTTAAAAAAAAAAAAAAAAAATCAGTGGAAAAATATCCTCGGGTGAGGAGTAACAAAACAAAATTTGTTGTTGCTTAATAATAACCTAAAAATGCAAAATTTCATCAATTTGACTAAGACTTTTAATCTTTTGGCCACAACATCACTCTTGTTAACTGAAATGAAAGTTCTGAAAGGCTTGAACTCAGCTTGTCTTTAACATTGTCAAAAAGTGACGCAATGTTAAGCCTACAGGGAGGGCATTTTGAACTTTCCATTTCAATGTCTTATTGTTTCAATAGGATAACACCGGTTAAAGTCCTAGCACATATCTAAGCATTCTGTAAAAGTTATCCTCTTTGCTAATAAAAATTCCCCTTATAACACTGATGGCTTCTTTACTTTAAAAACCAAATGCCAACGAGACATTTCTCTAATGGAAAAGTCAGGTCAATAGGCTAGAGAAACACAGAAGCAGAGGTCCAGGGCTGAACCAGCTGAAGCTGGGCTCACGTTTATGTTCGTCAACGTGCTACTTGAGCTCTAAGACCGGACAGCACTTTCAGAGTATGGCAGTCCTGCTTTCACGAACCTCAGTGCCAAGATTTATTGGGAAGTTGGGAGTTTGCATCTAAACCGAAAGGCTCCTACCATAACATAACCAATGCTGAGGAATAGGATTTATAATCCTCTAGAGAGACGTAATTATTTGGCCACTACATCATTTTCATTAACTGGAATGAAAACTCTGGGTGATTTTGAGAACTCGGTGGTAATCACACAGGATATGCTGACATCTGGTGGCATTGATTAAGCAAAGACCTAGGACTTAATAAGCAGCATTGTAATTAAAATTATGGACTGCATTGTTTTTAAATTTCAGAATTCCTTTGGATCTTTTCTAACCTCTATTTTAAAAGGCTTTGCTTTTCCCTGTAATACTTGCCATCTGGCCTAGTCCATTCAATAAAGCCTTAGGTAAAACCTTATTATTTTAACTCAAGGTTAATTTAGTCCTAGATTCATAATGATAGGTGTGAACTGTTCCACTAATTTAGGACTCCCATTTTAATAATAAGATCTAAATGGTAATTCATTTTTATAGTTTTTTTTTTTGTTTCAAGCAATAACTTAACATGAAATAAATGTGATTTTTTTTCTAGTTTCTTGCTTAGAAGCCAAGAGTGGAGAGCTGCCCACAGTAAAAGTGGGCTATGGTGTGTACAATTTCATGCTACTAAATCATTTGACCTTTCAAAAATATATCTAATCAAATCTAGGAGAGAATTACCACTGTCTCCTTATTAGCATGACTCTCTCCAGAGTTGTCCATCAAGAGAAGTACAACAATATTTTCCACCCTGCTTTTCAGAGTAACAAATGAAAACAGATTTTGACTGGTCCAAAGTCAGCATCAAGTCCATGAACAGAATCCGGGAGTTGCTAAGTCTTGGTTCTTGCCACCTTTTGATGTGTGTTTCCATTTAAGATGAGTGACATGTAGTCAGTTGTCATGGTTTTTAAAAGATTTCTGTAAGGTCTGACTTTTGCATCAGATTCTGGACTAAAATCATGTTTAAATTTTGTTTCCTCTCATCTTTTCCTGGTTTTGATTATTTTTTAAGAGTAGTTGATGGTCTCATGACACGAGCCTTCTATTTTGTATTTTAAGTCTCGTGTTTTGAATTTTATGTGAAATTGTGGGTTTGATCTTTGACCTCTGTTTACTATAATACTGATTTGCCACTAATTTGATAGCAAGCCATAGGGATCTACTGTAAACATGCTGCTCACTTTACACAGCTCTGTTTTACTCTTAAGTGAAGAAATATGTGCGTAGAATATAATTGAAAGGCTCTTGCAGAAGTAATAAAAACCACGAACGTTCTCAACTTCCCAGGTAGCACTGAGATTAATCACTTTCTGTGACAGAAGAACTAGTAAGTTGAGAGGCAGTCATCAATGTCAATCTAACCTTGCATTTAGGTTTAGCTTGGTCAGTGTACTCATCCAGAAACAGGGAAACATGGTATAGACCCCTCAGCCCTGCCTAGAGGGTTGGGCTCTGAACCCAGAGGATACTGATCACAGGTGTGGTCAGTGCAGGAGGTGAGACTACCCCTGAATTATTTCATGCACTCATCCTGAAGGAGATGGGGTCAGTGCAACTGGGGAGGAATGCCCCACACAGCGACCTGGGAAGAAGCACTGTCTGTGACAGAGCGACACAACCAGGGCCCCGGGGCTTGGCCAAGCCTGCACCACCGCAGGCACCGAACCTGTGAGCTAATACTTCCGTGAGTTTTCTTTCCCATTTATCAGAACTTCCCAAGGCAACTCTGTTTAGTTCTAATCCCACAATCAAAGGTAGTTACAAAACAGTCATGAGGATGTGAAGTACTGCACAGGGAATATAGTCGCTGTTATTGTCATAACTACGCATGGTGCCAGGTGTCTGCTGGGAATATCGGGGGGGACACTTTGTAAAGTATATGATTGTCTAACCATGATGATGTACACCTGAAACTAATACAGAATAATATTGAATATAAACTGTCATTGAAAAATAAAATAAAATTGAAAAGTAAAAAAGGAGAGAGAGAGAGAGATGAGAAAACCTTGGCAAAGCTCCAAGGAAGGGTTTGCTTCATCGCAGCTGCAGCCCTGAGCCCCGGCCAGGAGAGCATGGCACAGCACCGGCTTCAGGAAGGTGGGGACATGGCAAGGCCGGCATTTGGGGAGGAAAACACTTTCTTTCTCTTTCTCCCTATTATGCCAACTGCCTGTGAGTTGCTGGCCTAATGTCTTATTGGTTCATATTCCAAATCTTATTTTCTTATGGGCTGGTTTATGTTATGCCCAGTTTGAGATCACTCAGCCCTTAGGACTCTGGGCTTTGGCTGAACATGGAGTGTCAGTTGCTGTCCTTGGAATACTTTGATTCAATACTAAAGAATTTGCTATTAAAAACACATTGATGACATTCAACCTGGTCTCCCTTTTCAGTTTCATCTTACTTCTTTTAATCATGTTCAGAGATAGCATGAGAATGAAATAGTCTGTCCAACAAATATTTATTGGGCCCCCATGCACTGCTCGAGGCGTCATGGAGGAGAAAAGAAGTCTGCTACCTAGGTGCTCCCTACAGAGCATGCAGCTCTTCAGAGACGTGGGCACACGTGCGAAGTTAAGGAGCAATTTAAGAATCTCACTGCACAGTACAAACACCCAACGAGGTGAGAGGTGCCACAAAGCCTGGTAGGATTCTCAGGAAAAGGAATGGTGTCAACAGAAAGTGTGAGTTCGGAGGAGGAGAAAGAGAATGCTAACTACTGGAGCTGAGGGAAGGTCTGCTGGCGGAGACAGGAAGTGAACGGGAACTCAGAAGCTGGCATTCCGCATGGAGAAGGGAGTGGAATTCCAGGGGGCAAGAGCAAACGAGAGGTAGGTGAGCATTGGCGTGTTTTGGAAACAAGTCTAACTTAGAGGAAAAGATTCATGAACATGCCACATGGTGCAGGAGACACGAATTCTAGTCCTGACTCAGACCTTTACTGTTGTGGGACCCTTTGCCGGTCTATTACGCCAGCTATCACTGAGCTTATTTATCTATATGATGAAAATAGTACCTCCTCCTCTGACTTGTATGAGGGTACTGTAAAGATCAAATGACGTAATAGGCATGAAAATGCTTTGTGATACCAGCATGAAGGGCAGATCAGAGAACGCCTGAAATGCCAGCCAGGGTCTGACTTTAATCCTTTAAGTAATAAAAAGTCATTGAAGATCTTTGAAGAAGCAAGTGAATGACATGATGAACAAGGTGTAAGGAACTTAATTCCCTTCTCCAACTCCCTCCTGCAGCCCGGCAGTCAGTCTCTCTTCTCTGCTGACAATTTTCTGTGATGTCAATTCAACATCTCCTGCAGGCACTGGGAGGAAACTCCATCCCAGCTCTTGGGAAGAGCTGTGCACGCCTTGAAACAATCATACTATGTAAATCAAAGGCCTTGCTGCAGCTCAGGCCTCCCATTCACTTGAGCATATCTATTGTTTTTGGAACTTAATCAAATTTATTCACATTTCAAGATGCTGTGTAGAGAGCATTCTTGCACTGTATCACCAGAAAGCATCCTTGCTTTATGATGTGCAGTCTTTGGCTAGGTAGCTCTGCAGATCATTAGCCCTTTCCCCCATTTCACTGCCTTGCTGAATCCAAACACACATCTAATCCCCTGTAATCTCTTAAATATTTACTCATCTTTTGAGGTGAATAGGTTTACTTTTTCTTATATTTGAATGTTACTTCAATCACTGCTAAAATTCATGATATTACAGAGTTCAATTTAGCGATGAGTCATTTTGCAGCAACAAGTTGGAAAATCATTAAATATCAAAATCTTAATCAAATACAGTTAATTTTTAAAAACATATTATCCAACTTAGTATTTTCTTTCTTTGTTTGAAACAATTGAAAGGTTTGGAGAAAATTGAAAGGCAATATCTACAGTCCCTTTTTAACCCCATGAGTGTTTCTATGATTTTTAGATCCCATATGTTCAGGTAAATGAATGAATGAATGAATGAATGAATGAATGAATGAATGAATGAACTGAAATAACTAGATCTGGAGAAGTGTATTTATTTTTATATCATTCATCTCATTCAGGAGTCAGCAAACTTTCTCTTTAAAGGGCCAGATAATACCTATTTTCATGTTTGTGGCCGAAAGGTTGTTGCCACAATGACTTGACTCTGCCTGGTGGTGTGAAAGCGCCAGGGACCACAGTACAAAATGATGGGTGTGGCTGTATTCCAATAACATGCTATTTAGAAAAATGCGCAGTAGGCAGATTTGGCCTTTGGACTGGTCTAGTTCACTTGTTCTCAAATTTAGGTTGCATCGGAATGACTTGAGCAACCTGTGACAAAAAGATGCCCTGACCCCAGATTCTGATTCTGTGGGTTTGGGCTGGGGCTGGGGCTGGAGCTCCTGTGGTTATTCTGATGTACCAACGTTTGGGAACCTATGCTCTTTTCCTTAAGAAATGCAGCTCCAAAGTCATAAATTAACTACCCAAATTCTGGTAAGAGATTCATAAAAAGACAAGAGAATCAAAGTTGGACCAGTGAAGATTAACATATTTTAAACTGGAAAAATAAAACAATTTCTGGAATTTTTTTTTTTTTTTATCCTCACCCAAGGACATTTTTTTTTTTGCATTTATCTTCAGATAGAGCGGGAGGAAGAGAGAGAGAAACATCGATGTGAGAGAGACGTATCGAGTGGTTGCCACCCACACAGCCCCAACTGGGGCCGGGGACAAACTGCAACCGGGGTACATGCCCTTAGCGGGAACCGAACCCAGGACTCTCTAGTCCACTGGCTCTAACCGCTGGGCCAAACCGGCCAGGGCAATTTCTGGAAATTTTAAGGACGAATAATTTTGATCCATATCCTAGCTAGTATCAGTTTCTGTGAATCATCTAAACGGTGATACTCAAATAAATTATAGAACTAAAGCTATAGCCAAATAATTCTGTGAATTTAGTCCTTAAGGTGTAAACTGAATTTAAACACCCTTGACTGATTTTAAAAGTTTTAACATCTTTCAGCCTCTAAAATAGTTTACTACTGTGATTATTAAAATTATCACAACCAAAAAAAAATAACAATACTAAGAGCTTTACAGCCCATAAAATACCTCATTGTTTTAGCACAACATCAGTTGATACTTTATAAATCTGGATCCAGACTTTTTCCAAAAGCTTGTTGAAAGCTACTCAGCAAAGCAATGAAAAGATAGAAAATATTTTTTTTCATATAGAAATTGAGGGGAGCGTGGGTCCCACCCTGTACAAAAGCATTTCTCATACAAAGGAAAGACACTCAAATTATAAACAGATGACCAATCTCATGGCAATCAATTAAAATGTATCAGGTGAGGTCTGGTTCCAAATTTGAATTCCATTTTTGTTGGCTAACCCCAAGAGTTTCCTCCGCAGTGGGATGAGCTGCTACGTGGAACTGCTTGAGCCCCATCCCGTCCTCCCTCCCTGCATGGCAGGGGCAAGGCTGCTGCACAAGCAGAGACTTGGCATCTGAGGAGGCCTGCATTGCTCTTGAGCCCATCTGCCAGCTGGTGGTGATAGATGGGGGAGTGAATATAGCCCTTCTTGGCTAGTAGATGAGTTTCCATTTGGTGCTCCTTTGTTATTCAACTCAAAGCTAATAGTTTTTTTTATTATTATTATTTCATTATTTTCCTTCTTTTCTTTTAACAGTATGCTGCCTGCCTGGCATACTGGACAAATATAGACCAGGTTGTTTTTTTTAAAAAGTCAGAGTTCAAGTCTTGAATTTTAAACCCTAGATTGATGACTATATAGGCACACATTGCCTCATTTCCCTGCACCTCCATTTTTGATAAATGAGAGAATAACACTTTTTAATGTATTCAATTATATCACAATAAATAGGTTAATCTTGGCTGTAAGACAGTTGGACATTAGAACAGAGAAAATTCAATAATCTGATATTTTAAATTGGTTATGTAAGTGATACAAAGCTGTTTTAAATATGTGGTTAATGATGAAAGACTTTAATGCCTGTATAATTAAGAAATGATTTTTAAATTGAATTTATATGGGGATATTGGTTAATAAAATTGTATAGTTTCAGGGGTACAATTCTATAATACATCATCCGTATATTATATTGTGTGTTCACCACCCCAAGTCAAGACTCTTTCCATCACCATTTATCCCCCTTTTACCCTCTTCTACCTCCCCCTAACCCTTTTCCCTCTGGTAATCACCATACTGTTTTCTGTCTATGGGGTTTTTGTGGTGGTTTTTTTTTCTTAATCTCTTCACCTTGTTCACCCAGTCCCCCTACTCTCTCCCCTCTGATAGTGATCAGTTTCTTCTCTGTATCTATGAAGATATGATTTTTATATTTGCATTTGGCAAATGTAAACTAACTTATAAGTGCTTAATAACATAGCAATGATCCCTGTATGTGTCTCAATGATGACACATTTAGTACTGTCTGGTTTTTATTTTGAAAAGCTGCTAATCCTCAGCTTGTCTTCACTGAAGTGAGTACTGGTGATCTCACTGGTTTCACTGGTTTCTGAAGCCTTTGGTAACAATTCTCAGCAATGACTGGGTGTCCACCACATAATTGCTAACCCTGTTCCAGTGCATAGTATTCTGGAACTGATTCTTAGAGGTCAAACTTGTGACTGTATTTTCCCCAAAGATAGTGGAATGAACTGCCTTTATATTTGCTTGATTTAATTTTTTCCCCCAAAAGAACCAACATCATGGCCCAAGAATGTTGGTTTACTACCAAACTGATATTTTATCTTAAAAGTCACAGTACACTTAAACAATTTATTCCTCTGAATAGTATTCCCTCTGTGTCTCTTTTCAGTTTGAAATCAACCCCTGCAGTTCTCTCATGTTGTGATCCAAGATGCATATTCATATCACAGCTCATACATGCTTCCCAGGCCTCTGCTGTGGGCCGTTCCATTTTGATCTCTAAGTTCAACCACCAGCTGCCTATTTCTACCTCCTGCTTGTAAAGTGGGGGATCTTTAAGCGGTTGCTGAACTTTCTATGTAAAGTTATTATGTAAAATACCTTAAGAATAACATAAGGAGCATCTTGTTGAAAACTTTTGGGGTACATTTCAAAAATGAAAGTGAATAAAGTAAAATAATAAAAAACCCATTCGTCGTCATGGAAGGCTCTTCCTATAAATGTGTACTTTCCCATTCTCTTTCTTCTTCCATCAAATACCGAACTATTGTATATTAATGTCTGAGTTCCAAAACGAGAAAAAGGGGAACACAAGCATTCTCTCCTGGAGGAATTTATGTCTTCAATTCTCTCTTCTCCAGATGACAAAGCATAATTTTTTTTGAAGTCATGTATTCTTCCTCCGCTATTGTATCTGACAAAATCCTACTTATCCTCTGACACTCTACTCAAGTTCGACATACTCAATAGTGCTCTCTAACTTCCTGCAACCAGACTGCACTCGTTTGGACTTCATGCCATTCGGACGATACTTTGCACGCACATTAGCCTTCAATTGTTCTCTCGTGGTGTCCTGTCTGTGTTTTGCAGCTTGCCCAAACAGCAGACGCCGACGAGGAAATGAGAACCCATGGCTGCTGGCTCCAAATTCTAGGAGCTTTCTTTCCGCGTCTTGCATCTCCTTGAACATTGGTCTCTGCTACTCTTTTCTCAGAAGAAGGGAGAGGTTGTTCTTTCCCCAAAGGACTGTAACTTAATCTTTCACATGCTGTCAAATGACTTGGCCCCTATAAGTTAACTGGGTCTCTGCTCCTTGGATTTCTCCTTCTGTGTCCTTCAGGAGCGCCTCATCCTCTTTTTGCTCTTTCCAGTTTCCAAGTTTCCTAAAGTTGATCTTCAGTCACATTCTTTTTTGGTGTCTCTACATCACTGACTTCATTTTTACCCATGAGTTCAAAAACTGCTCAAGTGTAGATTACTTAGCTCAAATCTCTAGCCCTGCGCTCTCTCAAGATACACTATTATATTTTCTGGTACCTGTTTAACATTTCCCATGTATTTTAAAATCATTTCTCCTGTATCAGCTCCTCCTTATACCTTACCAAATTATCCTAAGTGAGAACCTCAAAATCATCTTTTCTTCTGTATTCCCACGCCAACTGCGAGACAAATCTTCAGGGTCTCTCCCTTCTTTGCCATTCCCAGTGGCATCTCCCTAATTCAAGGTCTCTTCACCTCTCTTCTGAACAACTACAACAGATACCTAACTTTTTTCTCAATTCATGTCTCCATGCCCCAGCCTTTCCTACACATTGCTTGATGCTGGGAAGTAAATAATGCCAAAGCAGAGGAGGCAAGGCTAGACAGGTCCTTGACTTTAACAGAGGAAACCCCAATATTTAAGGATCAAGGTAAAAGAGATCAATAGATCAATATTTCTAAAATATTGAAAAATCTAGATAGAGGGTAAGGGAAGAGAGAGAGAAAGGAGGAGAGAAGAGAAGAGAGAGTGAAAGTGAAAGGAAAGAGAGGAAGAGAAAGGGGGGAAAGAGGGGGGAGAGGGAAGAGAGAGAAAGAGAGAGAGAGAGAGAGAGAGAGAGAGAGAGAGAGAGAAAGAGAGAGAGATCCCAAAGGGATATCCTGAAAGCCTAGGAGAAGCAGGGAGTGGCCAACCACTGAAGAGAGCATTCTGATACATTCCACTTTATTACCATCTATCTTCTTAACATATCACCAAAAATATATATTATATAGCATTAAAGCAAAACACTCAAAACTGATAACCACTTTATTTTGGGTTTTACAATTAGTTGCATCTGTCAGAGCAATGATGTTCAAAACATCAGCAGAATAGGAAGTCAGGGCAGTGTAAAATAGAACATAAACCCAGATTCTGGGAATGTACTATAGAGTTCTTTTTATGAGAGCAATAATTACTACCATACCCAACTCAATACAGTCTTCTTTATAAGGTTGGATTGTATATATTTAGCCACTAATGTTGAAGAAAAAATGTTAGGTTTTTTTTTAACCCCAGGTAAACATTTAGACTTTATCAGAGAAAATAAAATTAAAAAGGTGTTTTATGTTATAATACATACATTGCATCCTTGAAACAAAGTGTTTCTCATTTAACCACACTTTTAAATCATTTGCAACTGAATCAAGAAATGGCAGAATAAGCAACTATTAAAAACCCCTGGGAACACACTTAGTCTCCAACCAGAGGTGGTCAGCCTTTAGGAAGGCTTATGCATTACAAAGTGAAAGCATCTTTATTTAGAGCAGATTTTTACCAACTGTGGTTTTCAACCCATTAGTGAATTGTGAAATCAATTTAGAGGGTCATGACCAACATTTTTAAAAGAAATGAAAAGGGATAAAATAAAGATGTTAGAGTGTATCACAACTGTAAGGGTATTATTTCATTCAACTTTTATTTCAGTAAATATAGCTGTGTGTGTGTGTGCACTACGTTACAATGTAAAAGATATATCTTCATGTGTGTTACAGTAAAAAAAAATTTTTTTTAACTGATTTATAGCAATATAATATGCTTCCTGCTACTTTAAAAAAAAAACAACAAGCCTGGCAGGTGTGGCTTGAGTGTTGACCCATGCACCAAGAGGTCGCATGCAGGAGGCGGCCAATCGATGTTCTCTCTCATCGATGTCTCCATCTCTCTCTCCCTCTCCCTCTAAAATCAATAAAGAAAAAAAAACTTTTTAGAACAAAGAAACAACAACAATTACAGCAGCAAATTTCATCCAATTTTACTTGCCTTCGGTATTGCTGAAGCAGCTGCTTTACAAAGATACCTCGCCTCTCTCCTGTGCTCCATCTCCAGTGCGTTTCTTACATCAGAGATTCTCAAAGCATTGTCCATGGACCCTGAAGGTCCCCGAGGCCCTTTCAGAGAGTCTACACATTGAAAACTCTTTAATTGTAGGACTGGGGCATTCTTTGCCTTTTCACTGTGCTGACTGGTGTTGGTGGAGCAAAGGTCACGCACGTGTAGATTTTCCTTAAAGTGCCAATTTCATTTACAATGACCTTAATAAAGCAGTAAAACGTATTCATTTTATTAAATGTTGACCCTTGAGCACATATCATTTTAATATTCTGTGTGAGGAAACGGAAAGTTCTCATGGAGACCTCAGTACAAAGCGATTACAATAGTTGTCTCAAAGAAAAATCACATGTTGTGAGCGGAGCTCGTGGCTTTTTAGTGGAATACCAGTTTTACTTGAAAACAAATGATGCTTATTCAGATGTGGGTATTTGGCAGACATTGTCTCTAAAATGAACAAAGTGAGATGATCACTTCAGGGAAAACAACTGAAAGCATTTATTGCCAGTAATAAAATTCCAGCTTTATAGTGAAAAACAATTTTTTTAACTTGAGGGTATACCAATACTTAAAGAATTTTATGATGAAATAAGTGGTGGTATTAATGAAAGTGATTGTTTGACATTGTATAATGAAATATGTCAACATCTGGAAGATCTGCATAGCTCAGTGAATCAATATTTTCCAAATGACCAGCACACAATACCAGAGAGACCGATGCATTTCAGAGCACTGGAGTACAAAGTCATTGATGTGTTTTCAGAACCACCAACTTTAAAGAAAGCGGCCTTTAAAAAACGACTACTTGTTGAGTTTGGGTGTCAAATCAAAAAGGAACATCCACAATTATCTGAAAAGGCTGTTAAAATACTCCTTCCTTTTCCAGTTACATATTTGCGTAAAGCCAACTTTTCTTCATCTATTTCAACGAAAATGATGTATCACATCAGACTGGATGCAGAAGCAGATACGGAGCTGGAGCTGCTTTCTTTTAAGCAGGACATTAAAGAGATTCTTAAAAATGTAAGACAGTGCCACTCTCTCTCCCTTTCTCGTTAAAAGTCTCTTATTTATGTTATTATATGATGGGATTATTATTTGGAATAAGTTAATTTAAAATTTTTTTCTCAGCTTTAATTTCTAATACAATAAACATTAGTAGATATAACACATAAATAAAAGTTCTTTGGGGTTCTCAATTACTTTTAAGGTTTTTTTAAAGGGACTCTGAGACCAAAATGTTTGAAAACCACTGTCCTAGACCTTATTTGATTCCACTGTGAAAAATCACCAAATCCAAAATATAAATATAAATATACATTACTGACACGTATGACTTTGGGCTATTTGAAGCTATTCTGGGGTTTAAAAATGACTTTTCTAACTGAAGAATATTTAATATATATGTCATATAGGCAAGGAGGACGTAGGGCACCGAATAAGACCCTTAATGCTTTTTCTTCTGCTGGTCTTGATTTTAAAGTGTTTACTTTTAGCTCTGGCCAGTTTGGCTCAGCAGTTGGAGCATCGGCCTGCGGACCAGAGAGTCCCGGGTTCGGTTCCCGCTAGGGGCACGTACCTCGGTTGTGGTTCATCCCTAACGGGGGCCGTGCAGATGGCAACCAATCGATGTGTCTCTCTCTCACGTCGATGTTTCTCTCTCTCTCCCTCCCTCTCTATCAGAAGATAAATGCAAAAATGTCCTTGGGTGAGGATAAAAAAAAAAAATAAAGTGTTTACTTTTAATTACTAAACTGTCAAGCTGGGTATCACATATAAACATAACCTTTATTCATCAGTAGAAACCATAATTCTAATCTGACAGTTTAAATGCCTCATCTCACCTGAGATGCACATCACATACGATGTAAAAATGCCTGCCACAGTGCTCCCAACATCCAGAGCTCTCCTTGATGAAATGCCAGTCCAAGAATCCATGCCCCAGGACAGACATTACCCCACAATGAAAGTCTGCACGAAATCAACTTGACTTAATTACATTCATCACACTGAAAATCAAATTCTATGCCAATGATACATAGCATTTGGAGCTTATTTTACAAACATTAACTAATTAATCTGCAAAACATCCCTGAGAGGCAAGACATAATGATATATGAGCTGACAACCTAATTATGTATAATTATTCATAAGATTTCCCCCTTCCGAGTGTTTTCTATTGCAGGTTTGGAGAAGCAGGCCTGCTACATGCTTAAATCAGATGTGGAAAATCAACCATCACTTATTCCAGCCAGAATTCTCCTGTTGCCATGCTCCCACACTTTGTTTTAGAACACATCAACCTGTACTGTTTTCCACTGGCACAACTCTCAAAAACCCCCAAACCCCAAAATGTTAATCTAGCACTCAGCTCATAGTTCTACATCTTAGACAACATTTACTCCTTTTTTACCCCCAAGCAATTTTTATTATTATCCCAATTGTTTGGACCCATTTTGCTTTACTGTCCTGTTTTCTTCCCACAGGATCTGTTGCCGCTGTAAAGATATAGACACAGGCCCTATCGTGTGTGAAGTTTCTTTCCTCCAGATATTGCAATCAGAAGGCCAACACAGCCTTTTCTGTGATTCCATGCCTGTTGCCTCCCTGATCTGAACACTTCCTGGGTTTCCTCAAGCTCTCCCCATTCCCGAATTTCTCATTCCACCTGAAGTTAGGCAACTTTGTTCCATCAGATGGGTCCGCAGCAAGATGGGTCTTGAAAGTGAATGCCACATGTTTAAAAACATTGCTAGAAGACATGTTTGTAAAGTAGGATGTTACTATTTGTGGAAAAGAAGGTATTATACAATGATGCTTTAAATGTACAGATTATTTCAATAATGGGAAATAAATGATAATACTTATGAGAGCTGTATTAGGGTTCTCCAGAAAAACAGAACCAACAGGAGATATAGATATAGATGATAGAGATAGAGATGGAGATGGAGATGGAGATGGAGATGGGGATGGAGTTGGAGATGGAGATGGAGATGGAGATGGAGATGGAGATGGAGATGGAGTTGGAGATGGAGTTGGAGATGGAGATGGAGATGGAGATGGAGATGGAGATGGAGTTGGAGATGGAGTTGGAGATGGAGATGGAGATGGAGATGGAGATGAGATGGAGATGGAGATGGAGATGGAGTTGGAGATGGAGATGGAGATGGAGATGGAGATGGAGATGGAGTTGGAGATGGAGATGGAGATGGAGATGGAGATGGGGATGGAGTTGGAGATGGAGATGGAGATGGAGTTGGAGATGGAGATGGAGATGGAGATGGAGTTGGAGATGGAGATGGAGATGGAGATGGAGATGGAGATGGAGATGGAGATGGAGATGGAGTTGGAGATGGAGTTGGAGATGGAGATAGAGATGGAGATGGAGATGGAGATGGAGATGGAGATGGGGATGGGGATGGAGTTGGAGATGGAGATGGAGATGGAGATGGAGATGGAGTTGGAGATGGAGATGGAGATGGAGATGGAGATGGAGATGGAGTTGGAGATGGAGATGGAGATGGAGATGGAGTTGGAGATGGAGATGGAGATGGAGTTGGAGATGGAGATGGAGATGGAGATGGAGATGGAGTTGGAGATGGAGTTGGAGATGGAGATGGAGATGGAGATGGAGATGGAGATGGAGATAGACATAGAGATTTATTTTAAGGGATTGGCTCACACGATTTGGGGAGTGATAAGTACAAAATCAGCTGGGTAGGCTAGTAGGCTGGAAATTCCAGCAGGAGTCATTGTTGCTATCTTTATTCCAAAGGCACAATTCCCCCTTCTTGGGGGGAACCTCAGTCTTTGCTCTTAAGGCCTTCAACTGATTGAATGAGGCCCATCCCCATTATGAAAGGTAATCTACTGTACTCAAAGTCTACTGATGTAAAAGCTAATTACATCTAAAAAATATCCAGCATCTACGCTGGTGCTTGACCAAACAATGGCACACCATAGCCCAGCCAAGTCAACATATACTAGCCTCGCAAAGGCCTACCTTGTTTGAGAAAGCTTTTAAGGTGACTGTATGTTTCATCTTTGCAATCTTACTGGCTAACAAAGTACCTCCTATACTAGATGTTCAGTAACTATTCAGTGGTCAAGTAAATGAATGTGTGTTAGACTTGTGCTTCCAATAAAATTGTAAAGTTGAGGGATGATATTTCTCTTACGTGCCCTGTAACTGTGGTGATCATATAACCCACGTTTTCTAGGGTAGACCTGATTTCAAATGCTTGTTCCCATTGTCACACCATGTGTCTTGATTTTTAATTGTAGAAAACATGGTTACCAGACCTCTAATAAGTAAGTAGTTTCATGCTGATCACAGTCCTTAAATCTCACTAAATACTTACTGATTGAAAAGGAATTTCCAGCCAGTGGACATTTTGTTTAAAATATGACAAAATACAACTGGGAGAAATTATCATCGTTCTTCTCATTTATTCCTGAGACACAAAATGCAATCTGGTTCTCGTGTTTTAAATTTTCCATGTCCAGTGTTCAGGGTGTGGTTATAATGAATTGTCGGGCCAATATGAAGTAAGATTCTTGGTAATCAAGGGCAAGTTCAAACAGTGTTGAACATTTTTTTAGTGTGAGCAAACATGCAGGTAATGTATCCAGGAAAGGGCTTGTATAGAAAGGGAGGGACACAATTGGACAAATAAAATTCCCTGTTTATGGATTCTCTGGGCAGGTAATAAAACCTGATGATTTCAGGAGGAAGGTTGATGAATTTATTTTAAAGACACAAGAAGACAGAATCAAAAAAATAAATAAAACATTAAGGACTGTCTTTTTTCCAACAAAAATGACTTGGGGCTTTTCTGGACTGCTGAAATTATTTTCCTACTTTATAATCTGATGTGATTTTTAAAACTGCTGTTTTGTTCCAAAATGATATCTCAAAGGAGTACAAGTTATACCACTTGGAGTTTAGATAGCCTTGGCGAAAATTTAAAGCTATTATAGAAAAAATGAGTGATGAATTATCTTCAAGGAAGCCAGAAAGTGCTTGAACCAAAAGCCTTCAGATATTCAGTCAAAAAATTAGCAAGATTAGTATCATCCTGGGTACAGGGAGTGAAGATATGGAAGGGATGAAAGATGTCTTAGCTGTGGTAAGAGACTAGAATTGTGCTGATCTCATTATGACAGACAAAGAAATCAGGACAGAGAACCAGTTTGGAATATTTAGTAGAGGAGCAAAGGGGACGAGTGCTTTTGAGCATGTTGAATTTAAGTTTAAAATGGGGATACCCTGTAAGCAGTTGGAAATGCAGACTAAGAAGGCAGGTGAGAAATCAGAACCAGAGCTGAAGTTTCAAGGATCTTTAATATAGAATGTAAGTAAAGTCCAAACTATTGGCCACAGTTAACCCTTGCCTCCCCTACATCTATCCAAGCCACAAATGTACTCTTCATAGACGCCAGCTGGGTGGGGCGAATAGCAGGCCCCTGCAGGTCCCTGCGCCCTCTGAGACATGGGATTGCTCTCCTCCTTTCCCCAGCTCTACTCCCCAACAACTCCAAACACAAACTTCACCTCAAACTTCAGGTGTTCCTGCCCCCTTTATACACACACACACACACACACACACACACACACACACACACTCACTCCTGTGTTAGGTTAGTTGCCTAACTTCCAGAATATGTAGTATTTAGTTCCCCCATTGCACTATGTAATCAATTCTGCTTACTCGTCTGCCCACCCATCTCAAGCTCAAGGTTCCCAAGGGCAGGTATTGCATCCTTCCTGCTCATTTTTGTATTTCTAATTCCCTTACACATAGTAGGCACTCAGTAAATTAAATGAACAAATGGATTATCAGACAGGGTTGAATATAAGCAACATCAGAGTAGATAAATCTCTTTGAAGACATGTGTGGGAAGAGGATGATAGTTGATACTTCAAATAACAAGTTTAGAAGTGCCTTGAAAAATTAATTCCCTGTTGTATATGTGTATATTGTGGAATGGATGTTGAGGTTATGGTGTTGTATTCTGATGTGGTTTTTCTGGTGAGACTTGCAAACATAAAACACACCCATGTGGGTGGTGGATGTGTCTTATAAAAAGCCAGAAGGGCAGCCACCTGAGGAAGGGCAGCCACCTGAGAAAGAACTGGGTCCTCAGACAGGAAGCGGAACTGGGGGGGGGGGGGAGAGGGTGATGGAAGGAGAGGCTTGATCTAGCTTTCTTGATCTGAGCAGCACTTTCCAGAACAGCAGCCACTAGGCACGTGTCTGTTGAGCACTAGAGTGTGCTGGTCTGAATGGAGGTGTTCTGTCGTGTAAAACACGCACCAGATCCAAACGTAGTACAAAAACTATTTAATTAATAACTTTTATATTGATTACATAGTGAAATGATAATATTTTGGACTAATGGGTTAACTAAAATACATTGTTAAAATTAATTTCACCTGTTTCTCTTTTTTTGGTCAATCCTCACCTGAGGATATTTTTCCATTGATTTTTAGATGGAGTGGAAGGGAGGGAGGGAGAGAGAGAGAGAGAGAGAGAGAGAGAGAGAGAGAGAGAGAGAGAGAAACATTGATGTGAGAGAGACACATGAATGGATTGGTTGTCAGGAATCAAACCCGAGACCCTTCCATCTGTAGGCCAATGCTCTAACTCTTGAGCCAAACTGGCCAGGGCTCACCTGTTTCTTTTTAATGTGGCTACTAAACTTGTAAACTTCCATATGTGGCTCATATTATATTTCTATTGGACAGTGCTGGTGTAGATTTAAGAGATCTCTGAATGTCCTCCTGGGTGGAGCTGTGTGTTACTCAGCAGACGGAAGAGGTCTGCCATGTGCTGGGCACTGTCTAGGCAGGTATTGGAGTGACAGGATAAGCCAGGTGCAGAAGGCCTTGTCCTCATCAAGGGTGCTATCCAGCGACATGACTCACCCCTCTCCCCAGTCAGGAGATTTTCCTTCCACTACTGCCGTCTTTGGGGGAAAGAGGATGGTGGGGAAAAGCACAATGATTGTTGTTATTATTTTATTTGTTGTTATGATTAAATTTGTTGACTGTTTTACTCTGTATCAGACATGGGCCTGTTTCCCTGAATCTTCATTAATAATCCTACAAAGCAGAAACTATTATTATTCCCATAAAGAGAAAGAAACTGAGGCTTGGGGAAGTAACTTATCTTGCTCAAGGCCACACAGCTGGTTGGGAATACAGACTGAAACTCAGCTCTGCCTGAATCCAGTGTCCCACGGCTAACCTCTAAACTCCGCACTTCATTTCCTTGCAAATGTGCATCAACAGTCACATTAATGGCTCTAGTTTGTGGAAATTTACTATGTATAGCCACTGTCCTAAGGACTTCATACTTACATATTTAACCCTTACAATAACCCTAAGGAGTATTGTGTTTGCTGTTGTTTTATTATTCCTGTTATATAGGCAGACTTCAGAGATAGTATACGTTGGGTTCCAGACCACTGCAATAAATCAAATGTTGCAATAAAGCGAATCACATGAATTTTTTGGTTTCCTAGTGCATATAAAGTTATATTTATACTATACTGCAGTCTAGTAAATGTGCAACAGCATTTTATCTAAAACAAATGTACATACCTTAATTAAAAATACTTTATTGTTAAAAATGCTAATGCTAAAATGTTAATGCTAAAAATCACAGGGCTGCCACAAAACTTCAATTTGTAAAAAAACAAAACAAAACAAAAAACCCCAAAACGCAAGATCTGCAAAGTACAATAAAACAAAGTATGTCTGTACACAAATGAGGAAACTGAATCCCAGAAAAGTGAAGTAACCTGTGCAAGATCATACAGCTACTGAAGTGAGGCATTATTGTTCCTAGTTCTCCTACACTTAAAGTTCCTAACTATTCTATCTCTCTAAAATACCCATAAAAAAAAATACATATATATATATATTTCTTTATTGATTTGAGAGAGAGAAGAAGGGAGAGGGAGAGAGAGATAGAAACATCGATGAGCGAGAACATCGACTGGCCGCCTCCTGTATGCCCCTCACTGGGAATCGGGCCCACACCTGGGCATGTGTCCTGACCAGGAATCGAACTGGCGACCTCTTGGTGCATGGGTCGACACTCAACCACTGAGCCACACCGGCCTGGCTAAAACATATATTTTTTTTAAATGTGTCTGGCAGGTAAAAGCCAACTCTCAATGTTTAGAAATTATCGGATACCCCAAGATATTTTTGAGGGAAGGGTTAGTGCCTCCTAGAATCTCTCTTCCCTTTAAGTGTTAAGGGGAGAAAGAAAACTATTGGCTGACAGGTGGCAAAGCTTACAATGTCTCATCGCACATGCAGTTTCCATGTGTCCCCAAAGCACTCAGGAAAAACCCACATTGTGTGCAGCACTGAGCAGGGCCCTGCGAGAGAAGCACAGACCTGCCCCTGCTTTCTTTACAATCTAGGGCTCGCCAGTGCCATGCACTCAGGTAAGCAGGACAGACAGTACAGAAACAGCATTAACTCCGCTCATGAAAACAGGTAGGCTTCTTTTCTTCCTTTTAATCTGTGCAAATCCAGAAGGGCTTTTCAGAGGACTGCTGTGTAACGTGGTAGAACAGCAGTGACCGGCTAGGCAGGTTTAAGAAGTCGTGTTCGGGAGAAGACGCAGATGACACTCCACACTGATCCTGGAAATTTTCACACAGTAAAATAATTTTAATTAGCAATCTGAGCCTGAGTCTGTTTCTGGATGCTGTTTCAGGCAGCAAGCTGTTCAGTGGCGCAGGTGACCACCCAGCCACGGCTCACTGCCTGTCCCTGCACACACATGGCATCTTTCCCTTTTGTTCAGGGTTTTCTCTGCTCCTGGTGTTGTCTCTCCTTCCCGACGCTTGTTTTGGTCACACTCTTCCCTGGGGTCCTGCCCAAGGATCACAACCTTCTTTGAGACCACATTCGGCCTGCCAATCGGCCCTTTTTCTGGAATCTAAGATTGATGTCCTTCTGCAGTCAGCACTTAGTCATCTAGTTGATACTTTGTTTACACGTCTCATGTGCATGTTCTGTCTCCTAAACTGGAATGAAGCCACCTGAAGCACGGGACAGATCCAGATTCCCCTGTGAACTACAAATTCCTTCCTGGTACAGAGCCATGTGAGCCCCAGGCAGTCAGAACCCTTGGATGTTGATGATCATAATGACAGTGATAGTGATAATGATGGTGGAGAAAAGGGAGCAGGAGAGGAAGAGAAAGAAAATAAATTTGATTCAAGTAAAATGGTCACAGAAACCTACAGAACAAATTGGATTACTATAGAGATCAAACTCTAGGCCAAAGAAAAATGATAGAAATGATCACATTTATGTCTCTGAAACTTCTGCCTGCCACATTTGTCACAGGTGGCTCTATAAGCCATTCCGTCAATATTAAATGCAAAACAAGATTGACTTCTTTTCTTCCTTGAGTAGCTCCCTGGGATGGTTAATTTTATGTGTCAACAGGGTGCCCAGGTATTTAGTCAAACATTATTCTGGTTATGTCTGTGAGGGTGTTTCTGGGTGAGATTAACATTTGAATTGGTAGACCCAGTGAAGCAGATTGATCTTCCTAATGTGGGTGGGCCTCATCCAAACAGTTGAAGGTCTGTGTAGAACAAAAGACTGAGTAAGAGGGAACTTCCATTGCCTGACTATTGAGCTAGACATTGACCTTTTCCTTTTTTCAAACTTGAACTAAAAAATTGACTCTTCTTGGGTCTCAAGCTTGCCAGCTTTTGGACTAGGACTTATACCATCAGCTCTCTGGTTCTCAGGTCTTTTGACTAGGACTGGAACTGTACCATCAGCTCTCCTGGATCTGCATGGGACTTCTCAGTCTGAGAGAGAGAGAGAAGGGAAGGGGAGGGGAGGGGAGGGGAGGGGAGGGGAGGGGAGGGGAGGGGAGGGGAGGGGAGGGGAGGGGAGGGGAGGGGAGGGAATAATATATATGTGTATGTATATATATATATATATATATATATATATATATATATCCTATTGATTCTGTTCCTCTGTAGAACCCTGACCAATATACCCACTTACCCAGCAGCAGTCCTGACTCCACAAACCAGCAGTGAACATTAGATAAGGAATCTAGCTTCTCTAAGTTGAAATTTTTGCTGTTGCTTTTTTAAAAATGCAAATTTTGAAAATGCTTTTAAGAAACACAAATGCTTTGCCTACTTCACAAGTTTCTGTGAAGATCAAGTAAAATAACAGATGTGAGAGTGTTTGTGACTATAAACTGGAAGGGAAATGTGTGGCCATTTGTCTAACCCTATATTTCTCACTTCGGGGCATTTTTGTTTAGCAGTTATATCTGAAAGCTGTTGTGTCAACACCTAAAATGCAATGTTTTATTCCTAAATTTAAGATTCTTATCTAACTTCCCTCAATACCTTCTACAGTTCAGGACCAGCCTCATCCGTGACAAACCTGTTATGTGGTAAAATTTGAGGGGCAATTTGCATGCCCCACCTCCATCTGCACAAATTCTTAGTCCTTTGACAAAATTACTCCTTTGGGCACAATGTCATGTTACCAGGAAAGTCCATCTGGAAAGCAAATAACACAGGAGAAGATCTATGATGTTAGTCCCTTGACATGGATTCATTCCCAGATACCTCTTTGAAAGTAAAGAACAAAGGAATGAGAGAGAGAGGGAGAGAAGAGGGGGAAAAAAAAAAAATATATATATATATATATATATATATATATATATATATATATATATCCTATTGACAGTACAATTAAAGATGAGGCAGAGAGAGAGATGTTCGTGTGCTGTTTGGGGAGGACCTGGTTGGGTAGGACACAGCCCTGGAAAGTCCTACACAGCCAGATGTCATTAAAGGCAGGAGGGACAGGGTGTAGAGGCACAGGGGATGGGGAAGGGGAGGGAGAGAGGTCTCACAGAAGTCGAGAAAAGGTCAGCGTCCTAAAAGGGCACTAGATTAACATGTTGTCGATTGAATACTTGTGTTTAGAGCTGGCTCTGTTTTTATTTCTACAGGCCTGAGACCAGATATTCTTATCAGCTCCCTCCTCCCTTGGCCTCTCTTACCTCCCTTGTGATCTGTCACTAAACCCTGCTGTTTTAAATTCCATGTTGCTTGGATCCTGCCTTCATGGTCATATGGTTCCCAAAGACGCAACTCAATTTGCTGCAGGCCCTGAGGGTCACACTAGGACTGTGCTCCACCTTGTAGCCTAGTTCCACCCTCGAGGGATCTCTCCCACTTCGAGAATCGCCTCCCTCCAGTGTGGACGATCCCAACACCCCCCTCCCCAAAGCCTCCTGTGGCTTCAAAGTGATGCACAAATAAATAAAACTCCTGGCTCTCCCTGAACAGACTCCTAACCTGTTCCTTTTCTAAGGTCCTTCTTAGTAATAACTAACATTCCTATAGTGAATTTTAATTAACTGATATATTATTTTTAACTATAATCTGGCAGTCACCCCAAGACTCAACTGAAACTGTTCAGGGAAAAATCACCAGTGACCTTTATTGGTCATTATTGCCAAAGCCAATACACACATTTGATTTCTTTCCTCGGCGTCCCTTATGCTGTCAATGGCATTATTTAACACACTCTCATCTGTGTTCCTCTCTCTTGCCTAAGTTTTCATGCCACTGCTCTGTGCAGGTTCACCACAATATTGGCTATTGCTTTTGCCTGCTCAGCATTTCTTCTCCTCACCTTGGCAACCACCCCCCCCCCCAGGCACATGACCCAGGAGGGCCAATTATAATACCAAACCTTGGTTCTCAGTAATTGATGCAGAAATGGGTCACACGTCCCAAATCAGGTCAATCAGAGTTTTTCACCAAGATTTTGTAAATGAAGCTGGTAGAGAATATCCTTAGTCCATCAGTGTTGCTGTGTAATTGTCTCAAAATTTCAGTGGCTTATAGCAACCAATATTTACTTTCTTGTCTATGTGCCTACAGGTCAAATGTGCAAGGATAGGCTCCGGGTGTGCTTCACAGGTTTCTTCATTCTCTCTGGACCAGTGGCTAGTTGGGGCATACTCTTCTCAGGATGGGGCACAGACCAAGCAGGAACATGTGAAACCCTTAAGGCCTTGGCCCCAAACTGTCACATTGTTGCTCTGTCCACATTTCCAAAGCAAGCCATATAGCCAAACCCAATATCACTGGGAAGAGCGGATGTGTAATGAAGATATCCTTGCACTGGGGGACATCAAGGACTGGGAACAATACCCAATCTGCCACACTCCCTTTACCTTTCCGAACCTAGGCTCCAAGTGCGAACAAAAAAGGAGTGCTAGAATAAATCTAAATAAAGTAACCTCACAGGGTGATGTGATCATAAATTCTTAACTGTGCAGGCCATAGTGGATAATTGTGCCCCACACATATAACTTCTTTAGTGAAAGGTTTATCTTTGCCTTAAGCGAACCCTATCCAATGTTTTGTGCATCTAGGTTAGCACACCTTTGAAATGCCTCTTTTTCAGACCCCTAGGAGTCGTTTTTATACTTCGGATGTGAATCTTTTGTCAGTCGTGTGTGTGACATAAATGCTCTCAGTTTGTGATTTATCTTTTCATACTTTATGGTCTATTGATGTATAATAGTCTTTAATTTCATTGTAATTGCATGTATCAATCTTTTCCTCTGTGGTTTGTATTTTTTGTCTATTTGTTTAAGGAATCCTTCCCTATCCTAAGGTCATAAATAGTAAAAGCCAGGACTCACTGAGAACTTTCTATATTTCAGTATTCACTGTCTCCCATTTACAGATGATGAATGCAAGGCACAGAGAAATTAAGCAACTTGATCAAGGTCACACAGCAAACAAGCAGTGGAGTCAGGATTTAAACCCAACAGCCTGCCTTCAGCATATGAATTTTAACAATGGTCAAAATGGCTGTTGTAGAGATCATGTCATGCTATTCTAAGATATCTCCAGTTTTTCTGGAAAACTGCTTTCTCCTTAAAGCATACAATCTGAAGTTGGCTTTTGTATATGAAGTGAGATACCTGAATTAATCTTTACTGTAATAACTACCTTTCCCCTTGGACACTCATCATTAATGAAACTAGTGTTGACTGATTTGTGCTAAAGATGAATTTAAAAACAAAAAACAATTGTATGGCTGCTGCGAGAGGTCATTCTAGGCAAGGTGGGAAAAATGTAACCCTGTTCTCTAAGCTCACCATGAAGTCCAGCTTCAAATGATATGGCACCAAAATAGAATTCTTTGACTTAACTGAGGAATACAGACCTCCACCTTTTCAGCTCTGAGAACAAGATGTTGATCAAAGGCTTTGGGCATCTGTAGAGTAAACATGATATCCCCTGAAGAAACCCCATCAAGACGTAGAGGCCATCACAAAGTCCTGAACAGCCTCCAGCTTCGCCTACACTCTTGGGACCAAAATAGCTCATGCGATGCTGCTGCTACTTCCTTGTGAACTGTGTGGGATGGAACACTGGTCACGAATTCTCTGTTTCAACCACCCCCACTCGCTAGGACAGCCAGAGCATCAGCAGTGGCATCTTGGAATCCGGAGAACAGCTCGTCACAGGCTACACATCATACCTATTCTGCACCAAGTGCCGTCTTTCTCTAGAATTAGAGGTTTTTAAACAAATACCAAGAAACTGAAAATGATTTTTTTTTTAATTAAAAAGTAAAATGGGAATGAGCTGAGTGTAGCAGAGTATGGGGGCCGGATCATAAAGGGTCTTTAAGTGCCAGGCTTGAAAAGTGTGAACTTTATTGCATCAATGGGGAGGTTTGGAAGCATTTTAAACAGGAAAGTAACATGATCCATTTATTATTTTGCTTCTTAGAGACTATATAACTAGTTACAATCTGGCGGATAGAATAGACTAAAGAGTGGTTGTGCCAGGCTCTGCTGGGGCTGCCCTCCCACCGCATCCTGGTCCTTCCTTGCCAGCACAGCTCACTTCCCACTCTGAGGGCTGCAAATGCCCGAGTCACTTTCCCAGCCTCCCTTGCAGGTAAAACACATACATGTGACCTAGTCCTGGCTAATGGGACCTCAAAGGGAAGAATGCTGGGAGGATTCTGAAAAAGGCTTTCCTGTCTAATAAAAAGATGCATAAGAAGAAATGCCTGCTTCCTTTCTAAATGTGGTCATGCTTGCGTGTGATGCCTGGAGCTGCCACCATGAATAGGGACAAGGCCAATACCTCAGGGATGGCAGAGCAAAAAGATGGAAATGATGACATCATAGAACCATAAATAGCCACGTTCCCCCAGGAGATAACAGATGCTTGTTGTTTAAGCCACTTTTATTTGGGTATTCTGTTACTGGGCCCCTAAAGCATCTCAACAGAAAGGACCCTTAATGAAATCACCAGCACAAATTCATGTGGTGCACAGAAAATATTAAAAATAGACACTTTCAGATATTTATTTGAAATAAATGAGCCTTTTAAAATTGGAAATATCTACCATATGAACTACTCACTAAACATTTTGGGTTCTCAAGCAAGAAACTATACAACGTCTGAGATGACATGTCTTGTTTTCTCTCTATCTGAAATGCCTCTTCCTCATTTTCTTCTCTCATTTGCACATTTCCCCTAAAAAACATTGGAAACTCTCTCCCTGTTTCCTGCTGGGCAGCAAAGCTCTTTTCTTAAAGGTCTCTCTTTCATAAAGTCATGGCAGTCAAAGTGCATTATATAAGAAGAATCTCAGCTTTATGTAAACAACCAAGAAATTGTAAGTTCCAGCGCTCCGGGCAACAGCACAGAATCACAGAATTCTAAAGGTGAGAGAAAGCTTGCAGATCCTTTGTAGTAACACAGCAGAATTTGAATACAGGTAAATCCAGAACATCTGGTTACAGTTCCTTAAGACCATTAACAACAATTATCTCCCATCCGAAATTATTACATCAGTAGCTGGCAACTTTTCAGGAAGCTCTTCTGGTTCCTTTGGAAGGAAACCTCCTCCAGTCCCAAGCACAGGTTGGGGGCCTCCAGCTACCTCTGGAGGTTCTTTCCTTCATTCCAGGAAGGATCTATCAAGTGTTGGCACTGAGATTTAACCTACCCCATCTTTATTCTCGGGTTGCTTACAGTATTTTCGAGAACTCGTGACTTTTCCATATTCAAACAACTTAAAAATACAAGTGAGAAACACGACATATGCGATGGAGAGCTGGAAGTGCCAGGTGCAGACAGGCGAAGGTGGCTGCTTTGGACTAGCCTACGTCTCCTTCCATTCCCGTTCCCCTCAACAAGTGCCGACCAAACGCCCGCTAGAAGGTCTGGAAGGGCATTTGGCGATGACCTCGGTGTCGCCCTGACAGGTGCGGACACCCGCGCAGGCCGGCGCGGTGATCAGCCCTGGGCAGTGTGGCCTGCGAGGACGCTGTGCCCGAGGCCCCGGGCAGTGTGGCCTGCGAGGACGGTGATCAGCCCCGGGCAGTGTGGCCTGCGAGGACGCTGTGCCCGAGGCCCCGGGCAGTGTGGCCTGCGAGGACGGTGATCAGCCCCGGGCAGTGTGTCCTGCGAGGACGCTGTGCCCTAGGCCCCGGGCAGTGTGGCCTGCGAGGACGGTGATCAGCCCCGGGCAGTGTGGCCTGCGAGGACGCTGTGCCCTAGGCCCCGCGGCCTGGAGGCTGCCGAGCGGCCCGGCCCACCCCGAGGCCGCAGACTGCGGGGCTCCCCCGGGCACCCGGCGCGGGGGAGGGAGGCCGCGCCCCGAGGGGGAGGGGCGGGCGGCGGCGCACCTGCGGCGCGGGGGCGGGAGCCAGGTGGCCCGGGGCACCCGCCTGGCACGGACATCGAGCAGGAAGTGGCGGCGGGCGCCTCCTGCACCGAGCCTCGCGGAGCAGCCGGGCCGGGAGACGGCCGAGCCCGAGCTCGAGCGCCGGGAGCGAGACCCCATGGCCGCGCTGGCGCAGGGAGTGTCCGGGGGCGCCGCCTCGGCCGCCCTGGACGAGCTGTCCGGGAACTTCACGTACGGGGCGCGGGGCGCCGGCAACGGCTCCCTGTCGGGCGCGTGGTACCGCAGGAACCAGGTAAGGGCCCGCCGCCCGGTGCCGACAGCGGGGCCACGGCGCCACCTGCCCCGCGGCCGCCCTCCCGCCCGCCCGCTCTCAGGCAGACGCCCGGCGGCCCACGTGGGACCAGCTGACCTGCTGTGCGCTCTCGCTGACTTAACTGCCCCTCATGTGGGAGAGCGGGCGGGGGTGGGGTACCCTTGGCTTCCTCTCCTGGGCATCAGCCGCCGGCAGTGGGTCGCACAGGCCTGAGCCTCTGATCTCTGAGGGGTCATCATGGGCCTCTGGGTCCCCAACAATCCCGCCTCTCCAGTCTGCATCTGTCCTTTTCTCCTGGAAGGATGACTCTTCCTCCACCCATATTCCCCACAGGATCATTTCACAGTTAAAAACAGTGACAGCCCCTCCTCAGAAGCAGGGGACTCATTCAGGGCAACCAGGTGTCACCCTGAGCAGATGCCCTGTGTGTGCCCCAGGGTCTCAGTGAAGCTCTCCTTTTCCCTGCGAGGAGCACTGACACTCTCAGGTGACACCTGCGTGACTCTCCCTTTCTTTCTCACCGGCCCTTTGGAAAAACTTGGACAGCCTAAATAACGCCAGTTTACGCTGGAAACAGGTATTTAACACCACCAAGGGGAGTGGAGCTGCCCTTTAATTTTGGGCTTGGTTTAAGATGACAAAAAGAGCTTTGATGGCCTTCCTCTAGTTTGCTTTCATCATCTTTCTAGTGGGGGCAAGTGATCCTGATCCGGTGGGTTGCAGGCTTCCTCCTGTGTTACTTTGTTCTGCTTCTTTACCAAATCCATGGGCCTTTTTATTTTACAACAACGTGATCATAAAATATTTGTTGCCGTTGGTCTAAAGCGGGCTTTTTAACCAATAAACAAATGTCTATAATCCTTGCATGCCTAAAAAGTGTTTTGAATGTCACTTTCTGAAATGTTAAAATATTGTTTTCAAAAACTTAACACAAGATTATATAAAGACAAAATAAACATGTTCACCTTAGTTTTCAACAGAGGGGGTAATATTGCTTTAAGTCTTACCACAAAATATACTAAAACAGGTAAAATGTGGGGTCCCGGAGCCTCTTGATTACTGTATGTAACCTGTTCCATTTCTCCTTTCTTCTACTCACAGGAGTTACAAAGAAAATTGCTTTTTATGGGAAGTTCTTTGAGAATATATGTTACATTATGCTAATATTGGTATGTGTTATGAGCATGTTATAATGTGCTTATGCTAGGAGCACTCCTAATAAAAGTTTAAGAATGAATTCTTCTCTTTTGGTAATGAAATTAGAGTGTGGAGTAGATGTGAGTACCATGGCATCATCCAAACCAGGAGAAACCATTGTTTTCACAGTGGAAACCTCTGTCGTCACTAGTTTTCCTTTCATGTTTCCTGGAATTCAAGACTGTCTTGGCTCTCTGACACCGGAACACAGATTATCATGTGACATAAATGTGAGGACTTGGTTTGCAAAGCTTGACTTGCCTTTGACAATATATTTATACAGGTTAGAAAGGTTGTATTCAAAATATGCTAATTGAAATTACTCAGCTGACATGTATACTATAGCTACTTTGAGGTAAGACTATAACAACTTTTCCCATTATTGTGCAAATGTGCTGTCTTATTAGACTGTCGTATTTTACCCTTTCAGTAATTGCATTCGTTTTTAAGCAAAAGTAAACATTGATTTTTTTTTTATTCATTCAGCAAATAGTTTGAGTGCCTCTAGTGCTGACCAGGCCAGTAAAAGTAAAATGGAGTTTAATTTTTCTTTTCTTTTTTTGACACTAACTGAAAGGCTGAAGAAAAACGAAATGTG
This sequence comes from Tadarida brasiliensis, assembly GCA_030848825.1. Taxonomy (NCBI): domain Eukaryota; kingdom Metazoa; phylum Chordata; class Mammalia; order Chiroptera; family Molossidae; genus Tadarida; species Tadarida brasiliensis. The sequence continues at coordinate 39,187,165 of CM061272.1, read as the reverse complement.
AGAAAAAAACTTTAGCCTTGGTTACTGGAAAGCCAGTAACTCAAAATTAGCCTTGGTTACTGGAAAGCCAGGGTTTAATCATTTTTATCACAACTTAAATATTTGGACAGTGTCTGTTCACTGATAGCCCAGCTCTCTGTGTCTTCCCAAGTGATAACCATCAGATCTGATAAATTAACCTTACTCATAGAAAAAGACCAACTCCCCTGAAACACTTTTATGTAAGAGATGAATATTTAACAGAGGCCTCATAGAATCAGTATTGTCTAAGGCTAAGATCAGAGTACTTTAAAGGAGGAAATCTTTTTTTTGTTGTTTTGTTGTTTTTTTATCCTCACCCGAGGACATTTTTTCATTTTTTGTTCAGATAGAGTGGGAGGGAGAGAGAGGAAGAGAGAGAGAGAGAAACATCGACGTGAAAGGGACACATCGAGTGGCTGCCACCCGCACGACCAACCAGGGCCAGGGACAAACTGCAACCAAGGTACATGCCCTTAGCGGGAACCGAACCCTGGTCTCTCTGGACCGCAGGCCAATGCTCTAACTGCTGAGCCAAACCGGCCAGGGCTAAAGGAGGAAATCTTAAAGCAAGTAGAAAGTAGTAGGGGGAAAATAGTAGTGGGGAAAATGTTTTGGGGAGCCAGGGAAGTGAGGCCTTTGCCCCTTTGCAACACTCAGGAATCTGTCTATAAAAGTACAGATGCAATAGAGTTCTACAAAGATATTTTCTTTATGTTTGATCCACAAGTTTTCAGTATAAAAAGATAATGTTTCTAAAATGATTATTGAGCTCCCTGCTTTGTGCAAAGCACTGTGAGGATATTCAACATACTGTAGTCTCCCTTTATCCTCTGGGGATATGTTACAAGAACCCGAGTGAATGCCTCAAACCAGAGATAGTACCGAATCCTATATACACTATGTTTTTTCCTATACATTCATGCCTATGATAAAGTTTAACTTATAAACTAGGCACAGTAAGAGATTAACAACAATGACATAACAAAATGGAACAATTGTAACAATATACTATATTAAAAATAAGGTGATGGTGGTCACTTTCTCAACATATCTTATTGTAACTATCTCTTACTTGAAATAAATGGCTTGGTGTCACACGCCCGGGGGATCCCTTGCTGCAATCTTCATAGAGGCTCAGTGCTTTCAGGTGCAACATGTTGCGGCCAATTGGAACACGTTTTCTGTCTTCCACCCATAAATTTAATACCTTTTTCATCTTAACTAAGCACTTAAAATGCACTGTGGCCATAACTTTTGCAGTTTGAGGTGTGACAGCAAAATAGCACAAGTTTCTTTTTCTTTCTTCACAATTTCACAAGTAGAAGATTCATTCTTATTATAGATCTTAGTAACCTCAGCCTACAAGTTTGTTTTTTTTTCCCTTAAGTTGAAAATGTTCATCTTTTCATTTAAAGAAAGCACTTTACGGCTTCTCTTTGGCATATCTAAATTTTCAGCATCACTACTCTTGCACTTTGGGGCCATTGTTAGGTAAAATAAGGGTTAGTTGAACACAAGCATTGCTATACTGCAGCAGTTCATCTGATAACCAAGATGGTACAAGGTGCCTACTGGGCAGGGAGCATATACAGTACAGATATGTGGGACAAAGGTATATTCATGTCCCAGGTGGGATGGAGCAGGAAGGCCCGAGATATCATCGGGCTACTCAGAACGGCATGAAATTTAAAACTTACGAATTGTTTATTTCTGAAATTTTCCATTTAATATTTTCAGAGCATGGTTGACGACAAGTAACTGAAACCACAAAAAATAAACCTTGGCCCTGGCTGGTTTTGCTCAGTGGTTAGAGCATTGGACCACAGACCGAATGGTCTCGGGTTCAATTCCCAATCAAGGACACATACCTGGGTTGTAGGTTTGATCCCCGGCCCCAGTTGGGGTTGCAGGAGGCAACCAGTCGATGTGTCTCTCTCACATCGATGGTTCTGTTTCTCTCTCTCTCTCTCTCTCTCTCTCTCTCTCTCTCTCTCTCTCCCCCTCCCATCCTCCCTCCTACTCTATCTGAAGATAAATGGAAAAAAATCCTTGGGTGAGGATTTCTTAAAAAAAGAAAGAAAGAAAAGGAAAAATCTGGGACCAAGGAGTATCCCTCATGGCCTGGGCATTGTGTACCTAGAATAGAAGAGAGTGGCCATGCTGGTTGCAGTGAAAGATGGAGACTGACTGTAAGGTGGAAATACTGCTTGGGGTCTTAGGTATAGTCATGGATTGCCTTAAAGGACTGGTTAAGGAGTTTGGATTTTATCTTGTATACAATGGGGAACCACTGAAGGGTTTTTGAGCAGGGAGTTCAAACAGCAAATTAAATAAAAGAAATTTAAATCAGGGTTAGCAGGATGCAGAGGCCTCAAACTGGACAGCTGTGGACCACATCCAACCCATAGATGTCTTGATAGACCTACAGAGAGGTTTAGAAAATGTTTAATGCATTGCCAACCTTCAAAAATGAATGGATTATATATGAAGTTTCAAATTTCCATGATCTCTTTAAATATAGACGTTGTAGCCACACTCGCCCTCTTTCCCACATGGTAACTCTGAGCTGGAGTTCACAGTTTAGAACAGCTGTGCTCCCCACTTAAGCCGTTCTTTTTGCTCTCATCGCTTTTGCCTCCTGGCCCCTGTAGGCAATTTACAATCAGTGTTAAAGGCCGTTGTCTATTCTTTGCTGTTAATTAGCTGAGTGTACTTGGGCAAGTCACTCAGCTTCAGTTTCTTTACCTGTAAAATTAGGTTTGAAACGGAAGATGTCCAGGCTCCCTTTTGCTATCTGGTTGAATAAATAAATGCCAAACCGCTCTGGCCAGTTTGGCTCAGCGGTTAGAGCGTTGGCCTGCGGATCAGAGGGTCCCGGGTTCAGTTCCTGCTAAGGGCACGTACGTCAGTTGCAGTTTGTCTCCAGCCCTGGTTGGGGTCGTGTGGGTGGCAACCAGTCGATGTGTCTCTCTCAGGTCGATGTTTCTCTCTCTTCCTCCTACTCTATCTGAAGATAAATGCAAAAATGTCCTCGAGTGAGGATAAAAAAATAAAAAATAAAAAAAATAAATGCCAAACCAGCAAGGTTTTAGAGGGAATGGATGAATGTGTGAAGGAGGGGTTGTACTGCTGATTCTTTAAGTTTATGCATAGCATATTGATAAATATATGAATTCACAAGGACATTGTCAAAGGTTTATTCTGCATGGGGTGAATGAAAATTCAGAATTTTTGATGTCCTTTATTTGAACTTTCGATTTTCAATGGCTTGAATTTTTAAAGTCAACATATTTAAAGGAAAATTGATACATCTTGGCAGGGAAGAGGTGAAGTGAAGGGACTGACATTTGTTATGCATTTACTATGTGACACTTTACAGCTATTATCTCATAGGAGCCCCCAACAACCTCGTAAGGTACATATTATCCTCACTGTTCCTGTAAGGAAACTGATGTTAAATAATTTGCTCCAAGTTCTTACAGCAAGTAGGTTTAACTGCAAAGCTATTTTTATTCCATGCCTGAAGGCCATTGCTTAGAAACTAAGGCTTAAAAGAATGTGGTGTAAATGCGAGGGGGGAAATGAATACGGCTTGTCTCACTGTTCTAAATAAAAATTGCATTGAGTTTCATATTGCCCCTTTATTGATTTTACTTTACCTCCATCTTTCTCTTTTCCACTGATAGCTGCATCAGACAGTCTCTTAAAAAGAAAAGTGCCAAACTTACAAATAATCAAAGGGCCAGATAGAGGTTGCTGAACCCCTCCGTTTCCCTCCCAAGAAAAATCCCTTTTTTGCTCTGTTTATGCTTATTGATTTTTTTTTTTTTTTGCCTTCCTTGTATACACAACATGGCACATTCCCTTTACCAGATATTCTATGAGATATATATGTATAAGGCAGTGAGAAGAGGAAAGGAAGAAACAGATTACCTCAAAGCAACTATATAAAAACTTTTATAATAATAATAATATCATCCCATGGTCCTTGTTAGAGGAACAGAGTCTTAATACTCTTGTGAATTTGGCAGACCAGGTGTCTGCATTTAAGTCTACCATTTATCCTCTTTATGGCTTGATTCATACTAGTATGATTATTTGCATTGATGCAATCAGCGAAATTCAAGCTTTGGGCAGCTTTGCCAGTTTATGGGTTTACAAGGCTCAGTTTCTTCATAAATCATTTTCACAAGAAAAACAAAGGGAGGGAATGAATGGAGAGAGAACCTAACAGTTCCATTTGTAATTGTTTGAGGTAACTCCATACTGCTTTACACAGTGGCTGCACCAATGTGCATTCCCACCAATAGTGCACAAGGGTTCTCTTAATGATTCCACTTCTGGGACTATATCCAAAGAAACCTGAAGCACTAATTTAAAAGAATATATGCACCCCTATATTATTGCAGCATTATTTACAATAGCCAAGATTTGGAAGCAGCCCAAGTGCCCATCAGTAGATGAGTGGATAAAAAGTTGTGGTATATTTATAAATGGGGATACTACTTGACTGTAAAAAAGAAGGAATTCTTACCTTTTGCAACAGCATGGATGAACCTGGAGAGTATCATGCTAAGTGAAATAAGCCAGTCAGAGAAAGACAAATACCATATGATTTCACTTACATGTAGAATCTAATGAAAAAAATAAACTAACAAATTAGAAACAGACTCATAGATACGGAGAACAGACTGACAACTGTCAGAGCAAAGTTAGTAGGGAGCTTGGTGAAAAATGGGAAAGGGTTAAGCAAAAAACAACAACAACAACAAAAAACACCTCATACACAATAGTATGGTGATTACCAGAGGGAAAGGGGGATGGGGAAGGTACGAGAGGGTAAATGGGAGATAAATGGTGATGGAAGGAAATTTGACTTGGGGTGGTGAACACACAATACAACATTCACATGATGTATTATAGAATTGTACACCTGAAACCTATATAATTTTATTAACCAATGTCACCTCAATAAATTCAATTAAAATAAATAAATAAAATATTTAAGAAATAAAATAAAATAGACCTAACAGTTCTATCAGAAAAAAAAAGACAACCTTCACTTGCAGTGTTCAGGGGTGCAGATTTGGGTGTTAAAACTGTAAGGAAAAGCAAGGAGGTAATTGCCATAAAGTCAGGCCAGTGGTTCCTTTGGGGAAGAGAGAGGCTGTGATGGGATGGGCCAAAGGGAGGGCTTTGTGTGGGTGCCCAATTCTGTTTCTTGATCTGGGTGGTGTTATAAGGGTGTTTGCTTTATACTAATTCATTTCATCATTCTCCTTGCAGTTTTCTGTATCTATTCTACAATTTTTAAAAGTTTAAAAATAATATTAGCATTGCTATTACTGTTCAACTTGCATGTTTTACCCAGATAGTGTGGGAAATGGTATGGCATATTTATTTTATTTGCTTATGAGAATTATTTAAACAATTTCTTTTTTAAATGTTGGTGATTATTCAAATTGGCCTTTGAAAGCTTACCGTGGAAGGGATGACATTCCCTTAAGATGTCCTTTTTGTTCTTGCACAGTGCAGTTTTGAAAACTCAGCCTTTTTACTGGGTGTGTTGGCAAGTTTCTTAATTTCTCCAAATTGTAGCTTTCTCTGTTGAAATGATGATGATAATAACACTTCATATCTGTAGGATTGGGGGAGGAATAAAATAAGAGAATATATGTCAAACAGTTAGCAAAGTACCAGGCACATAGAGAGCATTCAATAAATACTGGCTATGGTTTGGCGGTCAAGATGACGGCGTAGGTAAACGCGGTATCGCGTCCTCCCACAACCACATCAAAGTTACAACTAAACTACAGAACAACCATCATTCAAAACCACCTGATATCAAGCTGAATGGAAGTCCTACAACTACAAAATTAGAGAAGCAGCCACAGCGAGACTGGTAGGAGGGGCGGAGGCAGATGGGCTGGTCTCACACCCATGTGTGGCGGATACAAATCAGGAGGGACACCTCCTGGGAAGGTCCTCCCTGAGGAGTGAGGGGTCCCTGTCCCACACCAGGCGCTCAGCTCATGGTTCCAGTGCCAGGAAGAGAATCCCCATAACTTCCGGCTGTAGAAACCAGTGGGAACTGAGGCTGAGGCAGCTGGAGCCCCAGGCAGCTCCTCTTAAAGGGCCCGTGCACGGACTTACTCGGACTCGCACCCTCCAGGCTCCAGTGTAGGGGAGGCAGCTTGAAAGGCATCAGAGACATATGGGGAAGAACTGAGTTATTTGGCATTGGAGCGAGGGCTGGAGAGGCAGCTTTCTCCTGGACAGACATGCTATCAGAGGCCTTTGTTCCTTTGGTGAGCCCTTCCCTTGGGCGGCAGACAGCAGCCATATCTGGGACTCCAGCAACTTGGCTCACACTGTTGGCCCCATCCTGGTGATTCCCTGAGGCCCCGCCCCACCCAACTTTCGGGCCAACCAATCTGTTTCCAGTGGCTTTACCATAGGATTGGCCTGTCTTGGATCCTGCTTCAGGTTTTCCTAAATTCTTTCAAACAAGCAGCATCTGGTCTCAGCTAGCCCCATACCTCTCGTTAAGTAATACATAGAAACAAACACAGGGAGGCAGCCAAAATGAGGAGACAAAGAAACAGGTTCCAAATGAAATAACAGAACAAAACTCCAAGAAAAGAACTAAGCGAAATGGAGATAAACAGCCTAACAGATGCAGAGTTCAAAACACTGCTTATAAGGATGCTCAATGAACTTAGTGAGAACCTCAATGAACTTAGTGAGTGCCTCAAGAACATAAAAAAGGACCAGTCAGAAATGAAGGATGCACAGTCAGAAATGAAGGAGGCACTAACTGAAATAAAGAATAATTTACACAGATTCAATAGTAGAGTAGGTAAAGCCAAGAAGCAAACCATCAATTTGGAATATAAGGAAGCAAAAAACACCCAATCAGAACAGCAAAAAGAAAAGAGAATCCAAAAAAATGAGGATAGTGTAAGGAGCCTCTGGGACAACTTTAAGTGTGCCAACATTCGCATCTTGGGGGTGCCAGAAGGAGAAGAGAGAGAACAAGAAATCGAAAACCTATTTGAAACAATAATGGCAGAAAACTTCCCGAACTTGGTGAAGGAAACAGACATACAAGTCCAGGAAGCACAGAGAGTCCCAAACAAGATGAACCCCAAGAGGCCCACACCAAGACACATCATCATCAAAATGCAAAGTTTCAAGACAAAGAGAGAATCTTAAAATCAGCAAGAGAAAAGCAGTTCATTACCTACAACAGAGCTCTCATAAGGCTGTCAGCTGATTTCTCAAAAGAAACTTTGCAGGCCAGAAGGGAGTGGCAAGAAATATTCAGAGTGATGAAAAGCAAGAACCTACAACCAAGATTACTCTATCCTGCAAAGCTGTCATTTAGAATTGATGGCCATATAAAGAGTTTCCCAGACAAAAAGCTAAAGAAGTTCATCGTCACCAAGCCATTATTATATGAAATGTTGAAGGGTCTTCTTGAAGAAAAAGATAAAAATATGAACAAACAAAATGGCAATGAATACATATCTATCAACAACTGAATCTACAAACAAAATGAACAGGCAGAACAGAAGCATTCTCATAGATACAGAGAACATTTTGTTGGTTGCCAGATGGGAAAGGGGTTGGGGGAATGGGTGAAAAAGGTGAAGGGTTTAAGAAGTGCAAATTGGTTGTTAGACTGACAAACCTCAAAGGGAAGGGGGGTGTGGGGTGGGAAGAGATAAACCAAAGAAGTTATATGTATATATGCATAACCAATGGACACAGACAACAGTGTGGGGAAAGGCAGGGGGGGGGGTGGGAGTGGGGAGGAGGGAGTCAATAGTGGGAAAATGAGGAACATCTGTAATACATTCAACAATAAAGATAAATTTAAAAAATAAATAAATAAATAAATACTAGCTATTAGTAGTAGTATTATAGTAACCTATATTATAGGAAATGTCATAAAATATATAGTACTTCTAATCATTAGTAATTGGACTTAGCTCATTACAAATGGAAATAAGAAATCAGATCAGTTATTTGATATGACTTTGCTTTCTTTAATCTACAGTCACTGACTTCTCTATACTTCATGCCTTCCTCACTCCCTTTGATGTTTGCCTCTCCTTCACTCTTCAGTGTATTCACATTCCAGAACACTTTCTACTTGCATTCGTTTTCTAATTGGAATACTTGTTATCTTGAAGTACTAAGACAAGGATTCTTCACAAGTCTTCTGCCACTTTCCAGGCTTCTGGGTTGGGAATATAGAAACAGCTGACAGGGTTTTTGGTGGCAGTAGTGGGATAATATATTTCAACACCAACTGTAGTTTAACCACCAGCAGGACCAGCACTCCTAGCCTGGGAAGACTCATACAGTGTTAACATTAAGACTTTGATGCCATTTATTTCAGCTTGGGGTTTTTTTCCTGAAAGTCCAACATTCCTCTATTCAGTTAAAACCTTTTGTTTGTTTTTTTATTTTTATTTTTTCTTTATTGATTTGAGAGAGAGAGAGAAAGGGAGAGGGAGAGAGAGATAGAAACATCGATGAGAGAGAACATTGATTGGCCACCTCCTGCATGCCTCCCACTGGGGATCGGGCCCACAAACTGGGCATGTGCCCTGACTGAGAATCGAACCAGCGGCCACTTGGTGCATGGGTCGATGCTCAACCACTGAGCAACCCTGGCCGGGCCAGTTTATACCTTTATAACCTGTCCCCACTGCCCCTGTGTTCTGTCTAACAGACTTACATTTTACATAAAGTAAAAGCCCTTTACCCAGTCTATCCTAAATCATGAGAGTGTCATAATTGCCTGGGGACTGGCAGATAACACCCTGTTGCCCCTCCACACAACTCTCATCATGTGCACACCTGTGAGACATTTGCCTCACCTTGTCACTTGCCTGGAACTTTGGTCACTCCCAGCATGGCTAACATATGTTTAGTTAAGAGCTCCACACCTCACTGAAGATTGTGTTTGTCCTGGCATGATTCCTCAGAGACCCACCCTGGTCTTGACAGGTCACACAGAGCTCTGCCTAAAGTGAATGTCCTGCTGCCTGCCTACAGACTCAGCACTGGTTTCCTAAATCACCTACTTAGCACCTCTCAAATTTTCTTCTTTCAGTACCTTGGACCACTGGCCTTACTTCTTTAGCTTGCAATAAAAGTCCATCTTTCTTCTGACCTTTGTCTTCTCTACCAAGAATGCTTTGTAAGTGAAGAGGCTTAATTTAAAGTCACAGAAAACCTAAAATCTGACATTAACTGGCTTAAATAATAAAAGAAATTAATCTATTTGGATGACATAAAAGATCAGAAGAAATTTGGGTTCACATAAACCTTGATTCAGAGGCTCTAACAACATGGTGAACACTCAGTTTCTCATTCTCCTCTTCAACTTTTGTTCCTTGAGGTGGTTGATTCCACTTTTAGTAGGCTCACTACTCTACCCTGCATTTTCCCTTTCACTTCCAGGAGAGAAAGGTCAGCTTTCTCAACCAATGAAAATACTTGGGCTTTAGTCTGACTAAATGAGGTTAGGTCCATGTTCTTTCCTGCATCAATCACCAAGGCTAGAGTTACTGGGGTTGGTGTCCCCAAAGAACATAGGAACCCTTAGGAAAGGCTGGATGAAAGAGGGTCCTGCAACCAAAAGAAAGGGATACTATATGGCCCTAATACAATTCACACCAGGTGGGCTTGATTGCTCCTGCCGTGGAGTTACGTCTTCTTGGGCATCTCTCAGGCTCACACCCCTCCCAACTTATCCAGGATCTTCCCTTCCTGTAGCCTGTCTCACACAAGCAACCCCTGGGATACAGCTCCCTATTTAGCCTTTCTTGTCTTTGTGAGTGGTACCTGAGCCATAATCTCCTTCAAAACTTATAGGATCTGGTTCTGAAATATTTTTACTGACATCATCTCTAACCTTATCTCCACCCCCCACCCCACCCCACCCCACCCCCGGACACACACACAAAAGAACTTCTAGAAAGGCCTCTTGTCTTTCCTACTAATGCAAAAGTCAAAGGGAATTAGCTGGCAAAGGCAGTGTCCCTGGCTCAGTCCCTATCTTGCCTCTACCTGCTTAGCAATATTTTTTGTTGTTAACCCTCACCTGAGGATACTTTTCCATTAATTTTTTAAATAGAGTGGAAGAGAGGGAGGGAGGGAGGGAGAGAGAGAGAAACATCGATTGGCTGTCTCCCACACAACCCCAACCAGGACTGGGGCTAGAACCTGCAACCCAGGTGCATGCCCTTGACCAGAATTGAACCCACAACCCTTTGGTCTGCAGGCCGACGCTCTAACCACTGAGCAAAACCAGCCAGAGCTAGCAATTTTTTTTTTTTTATCATCAACAACCACCTCTTTAGTAGATAGGAATGTCCTAAAAGTTTAGTGAATTTAGGTGAGGTAGGTATAATATGTCAGTGCAACACTGTATAGAGTCCTAGAAGCCATTTAGCATTGCCAATATCTCATTGAAGTTCAAGGTGAAGCCTGTGAATTCTGGGGGTTCTTTATTTCTTTAGGCTCTGGACTTTCAGAGCTCTGATTGTTCCAGGGCTGTTTGGGAGATAGCTACACTGTGTTCCCTCTTGTCACAGCCCACATTAAGCTTGATCAGCTAATTGACAGTAAGGGCCTGAGTGCAACCAACATTCGACTGGATACAAATCATAAGCAGAGAGCCTTTCTCAACAGAGCAGTGTTGGGAAGTGATATCAAAGAAACCAGAAAACATGGACTGTGTCCTCAAAATGTAGCAATATATATGTGATATACATAATGTGGAGCAGGGGTGGGAGGAGAGAGAGAGAATGAGAATGAGAATTAATGCTTTAGAAATACTTGAAAAACAACATTTGAAGGACTGGTGTGAAGCTGCCCTGCCCTCTTTTATACTATCTGATGGACTGTTTATATTTAGCTTCCAGGACTAACATGGTACAATTATGTAATTATAAGTAAGTGAGCCAAAGAAGAAGAGGAAATACTGTAATATACCTTTGGATACGGCAGCCTGAGCCACAGCAGTGGAGAAATGTGTGGTTCTCTGTGAGCAAGGTACAAGCAGACCTCATGTAGCAAGCAGCTGCCATGGCCATAAAGTAGAGAAAATTGTATTATATGCAGAGCATTTTGTTATACTTATGAAATACACTTGCAGATCCAAATCACAATCACCATTGATGAGTTCTATGGATGTCATATGTGGGTTGACCATCAGGTGTTTTGTGACTTGGCTGCTAGACCAGTGGGATGTGAGAATTTAGCCAGGAATGGGGGGCTTGGGGGATAGAAGATATTATCTTCGCTCTGAAGACTGGCCCTTTAGCGGCAATGAAGAGTCCAAGTCACAATGCCCAAGAGGTGTAGAAAACTTGAACTTGATTCCTGCGTTGATATCAGAAAGATCTGGTCTGAGGGCCACAGGAGTCTCTGGCAGAGGTCTGTCAGTGAGTGGCAATGTCATGGCCCCTCCCCCATATTGAGGCAGAAACTCACCCAGTGGCTGGGGCCTGATGTGGACAATAGAGTTCAGTCCCAGGGGCATGGATCTGGCAAAATACAGCCAGAGTTCAAGGCAGGCATTGCTTTCAAAAGGGACATGTACTCCAGAAACCCAGACAGGTGTGGAGAAAGACTTGTAACTGAGCTAGCTCACAAGTTTCCAGCTTTAGGGTAGGAACCCTCGTCCAAACCCTGGGCTGGCCCTGCAGAAGGCAGCCTGCAGTCTGCTTCTTTGGAAACAAAAGATTGCAGACTTTTAAAATTATTATTATGAATATGTTCTTACAAAATTTGAAAGTTATGGGAACTTATATTGATCTGGATGCAAACAATAGCATTCTTTGTGTTCAGAATGTCTGTCCTTGTTTCAGAGAGTCCCTTTCCATTATGTGGGGTTGATTTGTTTTGTAATACAACCGAGTTTAAGACTTCCTTAACTGATATCTCACCTTTCTTGACTATTGTTGCTCTTCTTTTAACAAAGTGTTAAAAGCCTCCAAAGGATGTCATTAAATGTTTTACTTTTCCCATAAATTTGCTCTGCTGAAACTTAGATTTCTCAAGAGCAAAAAACGTGGTGACTTCTTAGTAAGCTTGGTAAGGCTTATCGTCAGTGGAGTTCAGTTTATAAAAATAATGAATGTACAATTATGTAAGTAAATGTGTTCCAGAGTAAAAGGGAAAAATGTAATAGTTCTTAATTATATGGGAAGGCAAAATGTTGAATTTTTCTGCCTATGTTTTAAGGCTTGTAAAAAAATTGGCATGGAACAGCTGTAGAATAGAGTAGCATCGATACACTGTGTTATGTAACCCTGAGCTTTTCTGCTGGCTTTAAATCACCAGAGTTGGATTCAGTATCATGAGACTTTCTCAGGATAGAAAGGCGATAACCATACTGTTGTCTGTGTCTGTGAGTTTTTTGTTTTGTTTTGTTTTGTTTTACTCATAGATGCAGGCAACAATATGGTGATTACCAAAGGGAAAGGAGGTGGGGGAGATAGAAGAGGGTGGGTATCAGGGGATAAATGGTGATGGAAGGAAACTTGACTTGGGGTGGTGAACACGCAATACAATATACAGAGGATATATTATAGAATGGTACACCTGAAACCTATACAATTTTATTAACTAATGTCACCCCAATAAATTCAATAAAAATAAAATAAAGGAACCAACCAAAGGAAATGAAAAAATAACAACAACATATAAATAAAACCAAAAAAAAAAAAACAACAACAAAAAGAAGACAACATCAAGGAGAAAATGCCTTCGAGTTTGACTGCAAAGTGGGGAGGCACAACTGTCAGAAGTATTAGAATCTTCCATCTATAAAAAGGATTGAACTATCTCACATGGCACCATCAGAGTAATTCATAGGCAGATGCTGCTTTGAGCCTCTCAAAAGAAAGGGCTAGATTCTAGCCTCCTGAACATCTCCAGAGGAGTGTTTATGGTACGAACTCCAGAATGTCCAGTAAGCTAGCCGTTCCCTGTGCTGGGAATGCTCTTCCCTCCTCTGCCTGCGGTGGACTTCCCCGTGCTCCTATCTCAGCTTACACGCAACCTTCTCAGCAGCCTTCTTGGGTCACCCACCTAGCACCCTCTATGACATTACTGTATGGTTATCTTCCACTTTTTACTAGATGCATTTTCTTGTTTATTTGTTGTTGATCTGTCTCCAAGGAATGGAAACTACATGAGAGCAGAAACTGTCAAACTTGTTCACGGCTGTATCCCCATAGCTGTAACTCATAGTTATAGTGGGTACTCAATAACTATTTCTTGACTAGATGGATGGGTGGGTGGGTGGATGAATGAGTAAATAAATGATTTAAAAGTTAAAAAAAAAAGAAAGACAATAACCTTATAGCATACAATAATCAAGATAAATGAAAAATCTGTTCCTGACTGAAATTTTTTCTTTCTTCTTTTTCACATATGGGATTTTAGTTTTAACTCAGCTTGGGTTAGTGTTGCAGACAACTCAATTATATACAAGGGCAAGGAGATTAGTGGTAAGAATAGTCCAGCCCATTCAGTAATCTAAAAAGCATTGCATATTTCAGGTTGTCTCCAACGTTTGCTGCTATGAATGTGAATAGTGTTACTTTACAGCCCTGTTGTAATTAACTCTCCTCACTGTCCCTGCTTCTTCTCTGAACTCCTGAAGTAGTCTCCTAATTGGTCTTCCTGTTCCCTGTTCTTGCTCTCTGCCAGTCTACCCTCCATACTGCAGCCAGAAAGAGCCTTCTAAAAAGTCAACTCTGGACCTACCCTTCTCTGGAGTCCTTCGTCTCATGCACTACCTACAGATCAATGGCATACTGCCTGCCTCTCCAGTCCAGCTATTCCGGCATCTTCTGCTTCAAGGCCCGTCAGTGTGCCCTTTTTACTGATGATGTGATTAAGTTAAAAAATCTTGAGATGGGAAATTTTCCTGGATTATCTCGATGGACCCTAAACGCCATCATGTGTATCTTTATATAAGAGGGAGGCACGGGGAGATTTCACACAGAAGAGGAGAAGGCAGGGTGGCCACCATGGAGACAGAGATGGAAGTGATTGAACCATAAACCAAGGATGTGCCAGCAACCACCAGCAACTGGGAGAAGGAACAGATTCTCCACTAGAGCCTCCAGAGGGAGTGCCACCCTGCCATCTTGATTTCGGCGCAGTGAGATTGATTTGGGGCTTCTGGCCTCCAGAACTGTGAGAGAATAAATTTCTGCTGTTTCAAATCACCAAGTTTGTGGTAATTTGTTACAAAAGTCACAGGAAACTAATATACTCTCCACAGTAGGCAGATTTGCACTCTCTGTCCCTTCTGTTCCCATGGGTTCTATAGAGCATACCTCTATTAGTGATTTGACACATGGTAGTCTGTTATTGGTTGCTTTTCCTACTTCTGAGCTTCTACGGGGTACTTTGCAACCTCAGTTCTTCACATCGGACCTAATATTTAGCAGTTGCTGAATGAATAGCAAATGGATGCATCACTGAATATATAGCATCTGATGTGAGCTTCTTCAAGTTGTCTGTCTCCCATATCTATCATTTTCTCTTTGATAATTTTCATTTCAAGTCCTTTTCTTTCACAATGTGTTTTTTTCCCCCAGTGTCTAGATGTGGTTTTAAGTTGTACAATGGGTTTATTTTCTCCTTATTATCTTTCCTTGGTTCAGCCAGCTTCTTTTTATTTCTTAGTTTTATTTCTTTTCTCATTATCACTTCTCCTTTTAACTCTTTGAAAATCAATACATGCTCTCTAGAATCTTATTGAGTCTGTAAAGCACTTTTTCTAACTTTTTACTTTGATAGTTTTCCAACCTAAGAAAATTAATACTACAGTAAGTACCATATGTCCTTCACCTGGAGATTCACCGGTTGTTAACACTGTGAAACACTTGTTTGTTCTCTCTCTGTGTTTTTATTTTATGTGCATATACCATTTGAAAGTAAGTGGAGTGCATTAAGAGTCTTCACCCCAAAATACTTAAGGTTGTATTTGGATGTCCTGTCCTTTCCTAACTTTCCGGAAGTGAGATATGTGTCTACCTGTTTACTAGGTGCCAATTCAAAACAACCCCAACTCATTCCTAAGAGTTTCCTGTGAGATGGGGTGAACTGAACGCCTATTTCTTAGACATATCACCCCCTTGCAGGTGCAGGCTCCTCAGGTCATTCCTGCAGTGATTAGTTGACCTAAATCTCTTGACCTGTGGTATTTCTAATACTAAAAACAAGATCTCTCATTTCCATGCTCGGACATATTTTACTTCCTGGAACAGGAGATAACATTATTCCAGTTGTGAGTTCAATATGGCTATTCCAGTGTTCAAAACTAGCTCTGAATGTATGGTTCATCTGAACCATGTCCTAGCTCCATTAGAGTCTGATTCTGAATTTATATTTTGAAGGCAGAGCCAGGAATATGGTTTGAGTTTGAAGCCAGAACTGGGACAGACCGTCACCAATTCCACACACCCCTGTTGTCGTACTCCATCTCCATCTGGCCAAATTGTCCCACCCCATGGATTACAGGTCAATAGCTTTATGCAAAATATCTAAAGAACATTCTGGCACCAAAAAAGCAGGATAGAAGATTGTTATTCCAAATAAAACAGAAGCATCCTTAAAAATTATCAGTGCTGATATTTTGAACCTCATTTTAGATAAATTGTTTGCTGTGGGTTCCACCATCTATTTGCCAAGATATCCTGGGAGAGCCAGTAATTAAGCTATAGTGGTGACAAGAGTGAGCATTTGAAAAATTAAGGGCATCTTTCTGTGTTTCTGGCCTGACTTCTAACTGCATTGTTAAGCTGTGGAGCAACCCTTCCTTCTATTATGTTTGTTTTATCTTATTTGCTCATAGAAAGAAACAGATTCTGCTAATTTTAAAATTGTGGTAAATTGACACTAACTAGACAGGTTACCTATTGCAATCTATGAAAAATGGTAATTCAGACATAAGCTGGGTGCCCTGGGGCCAAAATTTGCCTGCTGTCTAGCTGTGTGACATTGCACAAGTCATTTTCCTTCTCTGGCCCTCTGTTCTCTTCCCTAAGCAGTCTCCAGATCAATAAGGAGGGGAGAAAGGGAGGTGAGGGAGGAGAGGAGCGCTAAGCTTCCACTAATTCTGAAATGCTAGGAAACAGATAACACTCTGAATAAAGTAATGATGTAAACTACACATCTTTAATCTAATTTAAATGGCAAATTTATAAGGGCCAGCTCACTGTATGCCAGTGATACTTCTGATTGCAGATGAGGATTTTGTTGTCATCAAAGCACATTTACCAGAGCCACTAATTGGAAACAGCACTTGGTAGTGGTTTCCTCAAGTTACTGTATGTCCTTGAGGGTAACTAGACCACCGTCTGTTAGAAACACTGCAAATGTGAAGCTTCCCTCCCCAATAGTTAGTGAGGATTAGTGAGGATTTACTGTGTCATTACTATTTACAAGTATGTGCTAAATGAATTTAATGAGCATGCAAATTAACCTTGAATAATTAGGTAACTTCTCAGAAAAATAAAGACTGTGATATACCAGTTTATACCAAATATTATCAGGAAACTGTTATTAATACCTGCTTTATACCTGTATATTTCTTGTTCTTTTAAAATATGAATTAACTAGGTTTTAAAAGTCAGCAGGCAACTTTTTATTGCACACTGGTGGACACCCTTAATTGTTAAAATCTGAATTCTGAAACAAGCTTGTGCTATCAAAAAAATGAATGTTTGGAATAGCCAAACTCCAGTTGATTATGAAATACTCCCTTTGAGATCTTCCTAGAGCCAAAGGTCAAAATGTATTATTTCCAGACAGTTTATACGCACTCCGGTAGTAGTTCAGTTCAAATAGTATTTAATAAATAATTTCTTTGTGTCAGATCCTTTACTGGTCATTAGGATTCCAAAGATGAATTGATGAGTAAGTCACAACACAGCTCTGCTCTCAAGGAGCTTTAAGTCTAGAGGGGAAATGAACTTGTAAAAAGAATTACAATATAGTGTAATATATGTACCGATGGAAGTTCATAAAGACTCAATTCAGAAGAGGGAGGTCAAAAAAGCTAAACTAGAAGATAGATCTAAGGAAATTATCCACAATTCAGTACAAAGAGATAAACAGAAAATATGAGAAACAATTTAGGAAACAAGAAGGATATAATTCAAGAGTCTCACATACTTGTAAGAGGACTTCCATATGGAGAGTATAGAGAGAAAAAAAGAGAGATGACATTCAAAGAGATAATAGTTGAAACTTAACAAAATTGGTGCAATGCATGAGTCTTCAAGTTGAGGAAACATGAGTCCTAGGCAGAAAGTAATTCACATGTAGAAAAGTGTAGTGTAACTGCTAAAAACCAGTGACAAAGAAAATCTTAAAAGAATCCAGAAAAAAATGACAGATCACCTTACAGAGAAGCAACAATTAGATTGACAACCTACTTCTCAACAATAAAGGCCAGAAGACAATGGAATAATACCATCAAAGTTTTTAATGAAATAACTGGTAGCCTGTGTTTCTGTGCTCAAGAGGAAAGATGACAAAGATATTTGAAGAACAACAAACAACTTCAACTCAAAGAATTTCATTGAAAGAGCTACTAAAATTTCTTAAGGGGGAATACTGAACCCAGAATAAAAATTGAGATACAATAACATAATATCCAAAACGTGGGAACAACCCAAATGTTCATCAACTGATGAATACATAAATAAAATGTGATATATCTATCAATAGCCATGGTAAGGAATAATACATGCTACAACAAAATGAGCCTTAAAAACATCGTGCTAAGTGAAGGAAACCAGACACAAAAGGTCACATATTGTATGAGTCCCTTATATAAAATGTCCAGAATAGGCAAATCCATTCAGACAGAAAGTAGACTGGTGGCTGCCAAGGACTGAGGGGAGGAGGAAATGGGAAGTGACTGACTGCTAATGGATATGGAGTTTGTATTTGGGGTGGCAAAACTGCTCTGAAATCAGATAGTGGGGATGGTTGCACAACTCTGTGAATATACTAAAAAACCGTTGAATTGCGTACTTTAAAAAGGTGAACATTATGGTATGTAAATTATATCTCAATAAAACTTTTTTAATAAAAAGAGCAGTGATGTACAAAGAAATAGATAAATATGAATAAATAAGGCAAGTATGGACTGTATAAAACAATAATAACAGTGACCAATTTGGATATAAAAACAAAGTAGAACTAATATATTCAATACGTAAGATAAGAGAGAAGGGACTGTAGCAAATGAAAGTTTTTATAATGTTCAAGAGGATGGGAATATTGATTAGCATTAGAATTTATATCAGGAATGCATGATAAATTTAACAGTGGAGAAACTGTATCACTCACACATTGCTGTTGGGAATGTAAAATGATACAGCTGCTCTGGAAAATACTTTGGCACTTCCTTTCGAAACTAAAACTGGACTTACCACATGACCAAGCAATTACACCTTTGTGCATTAACCCCAGAGAAAAACTTATTTTCATATAGAATTTGAACACAAATGCTCATAGCATCTTTATTCATACAGCCCGAAACTGGCTGTCATTGCTTTGACATTCACTGGCACCTACTGACTGTCAAATGTCATTCAGTGGGTGAATGGCTAAACAAATTGTGGTATATCTATACCATGAAATACTGCCCAGCAATTAAAAGGAACGTAATACTCATCCAACAACTTGGATTAACCTCAAGACTGAAGCCAACTTCAAAAGGATACATACTGCGTGACTCCATTTATGTAGCATTTGTGAAATAATATAGTTATAGATATGGAGAACAGATTAGTGGTTGCTAGAGGTTAGGGATGGGGAGGGGAGGAAGATGGGTGTAACTATAAAGGCAATGGTGATGGTATGTTGTGGTGATGGGACAGAAGAGTGTCTTGATCACATACACACACACACACACACAAACACACACACACATGCACATACACACGCAAGTTTAGTGATATCTGAATAAGATCTTTACCAATGCTGATTTCTTGGTTTTGATATTTTATTGTAGCTGTGTAAGATGTTGACATGGAGAGGAGGGCTGGGGAAAGAATGTATGGGATGTAATGGTACATTTCTTTACTACCTATGGTGAATCTATAATTATTTCAAAATAAAAATTTAAAAGGGGACATAGAGACTAAAAAGAAAATGCTAAAGATCAATGAATCCAAGAAGCTAGTTCTTTGAAAAGATAAACAAGATAGATGAAACTTTAACCAGACTCATCAAGAAACAAAGAGCGAGAACCCAAATAAAATCAGAAATGAAAGATGTGATATAAAAACTGACACCAGAGAAATGCAAAGAATTGTAAGAAAATACTATGGACTACTATATGCCAACAAACTGGACAACCTGGGTGAAATGGACAAATTCCTATATACACAGTCTTCCAAAACTCAATCAGGAAGAATCAGAAAACCTGAATAGGCCAATACAACTAATGAAATTGAAGCCGTAATCAGAAAACTCCCAGCCAACAAAAGTCCTGGACCGGATGAATTTACAAGAGAGTTTTACCAAACATTCAAAGAAGAACTAACACCTGTCCTCCTCAAACTATTCCAAAACATTCAAGAGGAAGGAATACTTCCAGGGTCTTTTTACGAAGCCAGCATTATCCTAATTACAAAACCAGATAAAGACACTACAAAGAAAGAAAATTACAGACCAGTATCCCTGATGAACACAGATGCTAAAATCTTCAACAAAATATTAGCAAATCAGAACCAGCAAGACATTAACAAGCTCATACACAATGACCAAGTGGGATTTATTCTGGGGATTCAAGGCTGGTACAATATTTGCAAATCAATATATGTAATACATCACATAAATAAAATGAAGGAT
This sequence comes from Tadarida brasiliensis, assembly GCA_030848825.1. Lineage (NCBI taxonomy): Eukaryota > Metazoa > Chordata > Mammalia > Chiroptera > Molossidae > Tadarida > Tadarida brasiliensis. Next base: position 39,167,230 of record CM061272.1, on the reverse strand, counting down.
AAAAATCACAGAAAAAGCATTTGACAAAATCCAGCACCCATTTTTAAAACTCTCAGCAAAGTGGGAATAGAGGGATCACACCTCTACATAATAAAAGCCATATATGTCAAGCCTACAGCCAACAACATACTCAACAGGCAAAAATCAAAAGTGTTTCCCTTAAGAACAGGAACAAGACAAGGATGTCTGCTTTCACCACTCTTATTCAACATAGTACTGGAAATCCTAGGCACAGCAATCAGACAAAATGATAAGATAATAAGCATCCAAATTGGAAAGGAGGAAGTAAAATTATCATAATTTGCAGATGACACATTATTGTACATAGAAAACCCTAAAAACTTCACCAAGAAATTAGATTTAATAAACGAATTCAGCAAAATAACAGGATATAAAATCAACATGCAGAAATTGATGGCATTTTTATATACCAATAATGAACTATCAGAAAGAGAAACTAAAAAAAAAATCCCATTTACCATTGCAACAATAAAAAAAAATAAGATACCTAGGAATAAACTTAACCAAGGAGGCAAAAGACCTGTTCTCAGAAAACTACAGGACACCGAAAAAAGAGATAGAAGATATAAATAAGCGGAAGAATATACTGTGTTCATGAATTGGTCGAATTGACATCATTACAATATCTGTACTACCCAAAGCAATCTATAGATTCAACGCAATACCTATTAAAATACTAATGGCATACTTCACTAAACTACAACACATACTCCAAAAATTTATGTGGAACCAAAAAAGACCCCAAGTAGCTGCAGCAATCTTGAGAAAGAAGAACAAAGTTGGAGGGATCACAATAGTGGCTATCAAACTATACTACAAAGCCATTGTAATCAAAACAACGTGATATTCACACAAGAACAGGCATATAGATCAATGGAACAGAACAGAGACCCCAAAAATTGACCCACACCATTACAGTCAATTAATATTGGACAAAGGAGGCAAGAGCATACAATGGAGTAAAAACAATCTCTTCAACAAATGGTGTTGAGAAAACTGGACAGGCACATGCAAAAAGATGAAACTAGACCACCAACTTACAACATATACACGAATAAACTCAAAATGGATAAAAGACTTAAATGTAAGTCATGAAACCATAAAAATCCTAGAAGAAAACATAGGCAGTAAAATCTGAGACATCTCACATGGCAGAATTTTTGCTGATACATCTCCTAGGGCAAGAGAAACAAAGGAGAAAAATAAACAAATGGGACTACATCAAACTAAAAAGCTTCTTCACAGCAAAAGAAACCACCATCAAAATGAAAAGGGAACCCACTGTATGGGAGAGCATATTTGCCAATGATACATCAGATAAGGGGTTAATTTCCAAAATATATAAAGAACTCATACAACTCAACAAAAGGAAGACAAACAATCCAATTTAAAAAATGGGCAAGGACCTGAATAGACACTTCTCCAAAGAGGACATACAGATGGTCAATAGACATATGAAAAAAATGCTCAAAGTCACTAATCATCAGAGAAATGCAAATTAAACCCACAATGAGATATCACCTCACACCTGTCAGAATTGATTTATCATCAATATATCAACAAACGACAAGTGCTCTCAAGCATGGGAGAAAATGGAACCCTAGTACACTGCTGGTGGGAATGCAGACTGGTGCAGCCACTATGGAAAACAGTATGGAGTTTCCTCAAAAAATTAAAAATGCAACTGCCGTTTGACCCAGCAATCCCACTTGTGGGAATATATCCTAAAAACCCTGAAATATCAATCAGAAAGAATATGTGCACCTCTATGTTCACAGCAGCGTTATTTACAATAGTTAAGATACGGAATCAGCCCAAGTGCCCATCAATAGATGAGTGGATAAAAAAGCTGTGGTACATATACACAATGGAATACTTGCAGCCTTAAAAAATAAAGATCTCTTACCCTTTGAGATGACGTGGATGGACCTGGAGATTATTATGTTCAATGAAATGAGCAATTCAGAGAAAGACAAATATCACATGATTCCACTTATTTGTGGAATCTAATGAACAAAATAAATTGACCAACAAAATAAGTCCCGAGGCATGGAGGCATGGAACAGACTGACATATCTCAGGGTGAGGGCATGGAGGTGGGGATGAGAAGAGATAATCCAAAGAATTTATACACACATATGCATAACCAGTGGGCACAGACAATAGTGTGAATAGTGTGGTGAAGGACTTGAGTGGGAGGCTGGGTGGAGGGGGGAAAGGGGGGTAATTGGGGACATCTGTAATACTGTCAACAATAAAAAATATATATTTATAAAAAAGAAAAAAAATTAGCCCTGATCAGTTTGGCTCAGGGGTTAGAGCATCAGCCCACAGACCAAAAAGTCATGGGTTCGGTTCCAGCCAAGGGCACGTACCTCGGTTTCGGTTCGTCCCCGGCCTTGGTTGGGGTCGTGTGGGAGGCAACCAATTGATGTGTCTCTCTCACATCAATGTTTCTCTCTCTCTCTCTCTCTCTCTCTCTCTCTCTCTCTCTCTTCTTCCCTTCTTCCCTCCCGCTCTATCTGAAGATAAATGGAAAAATATCCTCAGGTGAGGATTTTTTTTAAAAAGAAAAAAATTTAAATCAGGGACATCTATAATACTGTCAACAATAAATAAAAAATATTAATAGTAATTAGTAAAAGACTATAAGATGTATAACTTCCTAGCCAGAAGAGTAGGAGGAAGAAAAGAAAAAGAAAACTTAATCCAACAGGATTCAGGAAAAGAGAAAATAGAGAGCAAGTAAAAAGAAAGATACCTACACAAAAAAATATATTTGGATTCAAAATAAACAAAATGGACAAAATTTCCCAGTGGACAGAATGTCTCAGCATTATTTTTTTAATCCACTTATTTGGTATGTGTAAGAGGCCTGGCTAAAACATAATGACACAGAAATGTTGAAAGTAAAGTGAGGTGGAAAGTTGCAAATATTAAAAGAAAGCAGTCACATTATATTAATATTCAATAAAATAGACTTTAAAACATTATTGAGATTCTAAAAGTCAACACATAATGATAAAAAGGAACAATTAACTGGGAAGATAAAACAATCCTAAACTTGTATGCACCCAATGCTATTGTCTTAAAATATGTAAAGCAAAACTCAGTATATTTAAAAGGAAAAATGAATAAATCCATGTTTGCCATAGATTTTTAATATACCCCCTCTGGCAATTGATAGACGAAGCAATCCAAAATTTAGTAAGAGAATCAAAGATTTGAGCAAAGAATTAATGGAGGTAGATAGATGAATAGATAGATAGACTATATAAAATAGGTTAACCCAACAATTAAATACTTTCTTTTCCAGCATACATTGAACACTTATAAAACTTGACCATACACTATGAGGTCACAAAACAAATTTCAATTTACACCACATACTAGGTCAAAAAGCAAATGTTAATTTACACACAGCGTATTTTCTCCGTACAACTCAATAAAATTAGAAATTAGTACCAAAGTGATAACCAATACTCCCTTTGTTTAAAAATATTTTAAAACATGCCTCTGGATAATATAAGGCTCAGATAAAAATAATAAAATAAGTAGAAAATATTTAGAACGAAATGCCAATGAAAACTATACATGTCAAAACTATGCAAGCAAACTTAGAAATGTATGGCCATACTTGCATATATTATTAGATAGAAAGAGGAAAAGCTAATAAGAGTCCAAATAAAGAAGATTAAAAAAGGAAATTTGAATAAACAAAATAATGATAATGAAAATAAATCTAGAAAAGAAAGAAATATATCAACTTCAGGAAAGTTATTTATCTCCTGGAGGGAGAAGAGACTGAAATACAGATAGCTACATTTGTAGCATTTTATTTCTCTGGGCAAAAAACAAAGATGTAAATGCCATGTGTTGGGGTTTTTTTTTAATTATTATTTTATATTTTGTAACAACTTTATTAAAATATAATTCACATACCTTACAATTCCTCATTTAAAGTGTACAATTCACTGGTTTTAGTATTTTCACCGAATTGTGCAACCATCACCACAATCAATTTTGGAACAATTTCATCACCTCAAATAAAAACCCTCCACCCTGTAGCTGTCATCCCCAAGCCTCCCATCCTTTCCAGCCCTAAGCAACCACAAATCTGCTTTCTGTCTTTATAGATTTACCTGTTCTGAACCTTTCACAGAAATGGAATCATAGATTTTTTTTTCACTTAGCATAAACTTCTCAAGGCTTATCTAGGTTGTAGCATGCCCATGCTTCATTCCTTTTTATTGCTGAACAGTATTCATTGTGTGAATGTACTACCTTGTGTTTACTCATTAGTTGATGGACATTTGAGTCCTTTCCACTTTGGGCTATTATGAATAATGCTGCTATGAATATTTGCTTACAGGGTTTTGTGTGGACATATGTTTCCATTTTTCTTGGATATATACCTAGGAGTGGAATTGCTGAGTCAAATGGGAAGCCCATGATTAACTTTTTGAGTAACTGCCAGGCTGTTTCAAATGTGCTTTCACCATTTTTTGTTGCCATCAGCAGCGTATGAGGTTTCTGATTTATTTGCATTCTTGCTAACACTAGTTATTATCTGATTTTTTATTTTAGCCATCTTATTAGGTATCAAGCGGTGTATCACTGTAGTTTTGATTTCCATTCTCTGTTAACTGATGATCTTGAACATCTTTTCATGTGCTTATTAGCCATTTGTCTTCTTTGGAGAACTGTATATTGAGATCCTTTGCCCATTTTTATTTGGGTTATTTGTCTTTTTAGTATTGAGTTATAAGAGTTCTTTATATATTCTAGATACAAGCCCCTTATTAAATATATGATTTAAATATTTTCTACCATTTTATGGGTTGTCTTTCACTTTCTTGATAGTGTTTTTTGAAATAAAAAAGTTTTTAATACTGAGTAGGTCCAAATATTTTTTCCTTTGTTGCTTATGTTTCTGATGTCTTATCTATAAGAATCCATGGTCAAATCCAAAATCATGAAGATTTACTCCTATGTTTAAGTCTGAGAATTTTATAGTTTTAGCTCTTACATTTAGGTCTTTGACTGATTTTGAGTTAATTTTTGTACATGGTGTGAGGTCAGCAGCTGTACCATTTTACATCCTCAGCAGCAAAGCACAAGAGTTCCAATTTCTTCACATCCTTACCAACATTTGTTATTTTCTTTCTTCCTTTTTCTTTATTATAGTCATCCTAATGGGTGTGAAGTGACAGCTCATCGTGGTTTTGAACAGCATTTGCCTAATGATTAGTACTGTTGAGTATCTTTTCATGTGCCTATTGGCCATTTGTATATCTTCTCAGGAGAAATGTCTATTCAAGTCCTTTGCCCATTTTCTAATTGATTTGTTTATTTTGTTGTTGTTGTTGTTGAACTATAGGAGTTATTTATATATTCTGGATATCAATCTTTATCAGATATGTGACTTGTAAGTAATTTCTCCAATTGCATGGGTTGCCTTTTTATTCCGTTAATAGTATCCTTTGATGCACAAAGATTTTAATCTTGATGAACTCCAGTTTGTCTGTTTTTTTCTTTCTTTTGTTGCTGTGCTTTTGGTGTCATATCTAAGAAATCATTGCCAAACCCTGCTATCAATTCTAAACACTTGCCCTGGTGGCATTTAAACTACTCAGTGAATGGTTTAAAGAATTTTGAAGTTATATCTATTTATCAATTTACTTATATAATTATGGAAGATTTTCATAATTATTCATTCAATCTCAAACCCAAATTTTATCTGAATCTTTTGTTTTCCTGATTGCTGACAAATGTATTTAATTGGAAATCAAAAGCATGGAAATAGCACATTGTATTATGATACAATTGTTCCCCATGAGGAATAGTGATCAAAATTATTGCCAACTGCCTTTATTAGGAAAAGAAAATTCTCAACTGATTAAAGACTATGGATATTATATATCAACTATTAAATGGGTTTTCAACTTTCTTGCTTCATTTTTTAAAAATACTGAGTTTCACTTCAGCACATATAATAAAGTTCTAAAACTTCAAAGACATTTTGCATTTTGAAAAGGGTTCCTTATGGTTGTAATGTTCATTTGAAATTCAAATAACTCCTTGGAATTTGAAGCTAGCTAGAAGTTATGTACTATAAGAAGAGGGGAAAAGATTCCTTAAATCATTGCTAATTTATGATGCTAGAAGATATTATAGCTTTGTATTTAAATAGGAGCTGCTAATACTTCTTTTGAAATCATCAAACAATAGATGCACTATCTATAGGAAACTGCTGAGCAATGTGTAAGAACTAATTTTTTAACCTATATACTTCTTGTTTTAAACCATTATACACGTTTCCAGGCAAGTATTTTTCAAGCCCCTAATTTTGTATAGGAGATGATGTCAAAGACCCAATAGAAGCCTAAGACATGGTTCTCTTCCCTCAGATAATTTGCCATCTATTTGTGCAGCCTAATGATACACATGACAATGTAAAAGAAGGACTAAGGGACATTCACTGTTTAGAGTCTGAGAAAGTAAAGATGGGCTACTAATCCTAATGAAATCATTATTCATGTTCCAAACAGCCCTCACAAATGGATGCTAAGTAAATATTTGCTGAATGAGCAAATGAATGAATATATGAACTTAAAATGTTTTGTTGTTTGGGTTTTTCTTCAGTAAATATCTTACAAGTGCTATTTAGTGTACCACTTAAAGAAAACATTTTCTTTTTCAGTTGCATCTTTTTGGAGTTTTGCTGGCCATTTTAGGAAACTTGGTAATCAGCATTTCCCTAAATATTCAGGTAAGAAGAGCTTACTTTTCTAACTCTGAATTTTTCTTTTAATTTATTTTACTTTATTTTATTTTCTCCATTACCATTTATCCCCTCTATGCCCTCTTCCACCCCTCTGCCCGCAATCACTGAATTTTTCTGACACATGACTTTAGTGGGCCACAAGCACTTTTGCCTTCTTGGGCTCTTCCTCCATTAAAAATATAAAAATTATATTTTATGACCTCACCAATATAAAGATAAATATAATCCAGCTGAATTACCTTCATATTTTTTCTTCTTCTGATTTTAAGAGATTAAATGTTTTTGTGGTCCTCTTAATAGTATTGTGTACCCTAGGCAAGGTGTCTAAGTGGCTTATGAATTTGCACCACCCTTAGACATTCATAATCTTTTCTTTTTTCTTTATTGATTTTAGAGAGAGAGGGAGAGGGAGAGATAGAAACATCAATGAGAAAGAACATTGACTGGCCGCCTCCTGCATGCCCCCCACTGAGGATCAGGCCCACAACCTGGGCATGTGCACTGACCGGGAATCGAACCAGCGACCTCTTGGTGCATGGGTTGATGCTCAACTACTGGGCCACACTGGCCGGGCAGACATTCATAATCTTAGCATAAGCTAAGATTTTCTTTAATGTTCTATGTTTTCTTCTAGTACTTTTATTATTTTCTTAAAAGTAATCTAGGGTTGTACATACTTTTTATAAGGAAGTTCAGTAATCATTAAAATCAATAAGGAAATAGGGCTTTATTCAATGGCCAGTTTTTCAGAAATTTATATGTTTAAAATACAAAGAAATACTCAAACCAGATATAAAGAATTCTCCCCCCCCCACCCCCCCACCTAACTCCCTGCTACCAAAGCATTCTGCCCTGCTGTGTTCATTGTGGTAGCTACTTGGACTCACAAATTTGAATCTCTTTTCAAAGATTTTTCTGTAGTAATTTATTAAGTTTATTTTATTAATGTTTATTTTGGCACCTGGACTTTTTGATATTCTGAAATAAGTGTTTTGGGGCAACAAGTTTGCTGCCAGAACACAAGTGTCATGCAAACCACCACTAAATCAAAGCCAAAATGGGAAAGGAAACGACTCATATCAACATCGTCATCATTGGACACGTAGATTCTGGCAAGTCTACCACTACTGGCCATCTGAGCTATCTATAAGCGTAGTGGGATTGACAAAAGAACCATCAAAAAATTGGAGAAGGAGGCTACTGAGATGGGGAAGGGCTCCTTCAAGCATGCCTGGGTCTTGGATACACTGAAAGTTAATGTGAGCGTAGTATCATCACTGATATCTCCCTGTGAAAATTCAAGACCAGCAAGTGTTATGTGACCATCGTTGATGCCCCAGGAGACAGAGACTTCATCAAAGACAGGATTATAGGCCCGTCTCAGACTGGCTGTGCTGTCCCGATAGTTGCTGCTGGTGTTGGTGAATTTGAAGCAGGTGTCTCCAGGAATGGACAGACCCTGAGCATGCCCTTCTGGCTGACACCCTGGGTATGAAACAACTGATTGTTGGTGTTAACAAAGTGGACGCCACTGAGCCTCCCTACAGCCAGAAGAGATGAGGACATCATTGAAGAAGTCAGCACCTACATTAAGAAAATTGGCTACAACCCTGACACAGCTGCATTTGTACCCATTTCTGGTTGGAATGGTGCCAACATGCTGGAGCCAGGTGCTAACATGCTTTGGTTCCAGGGATGGACAGTCACCCGTAAAGATGGCAGTGCAGTGGAACCACGCTGCTTGAAGCCCTGAATTGCATCCTGCCACCACCTCTTCCAACTGCCAAGCCTTTGATTCTGCTCCACCAGAATGTCTACAGAATTGGTGGCATTGGTACTGTTCCTGTGGACCGAGTGGAGACTGGTGTTCCCAAGCCCGGCATGATGGTCACTTTGCTCCAGTCAAATGTTATGACTGAAGTAAAGTCTGTTGAAATGCACCACAAAGCTTTGAGTGAAACTCTTCTGGGGACAGTGTGGGTTCCAACGTCGAGAACGTGCCCTGGCCAGTTTGGCTCAGCGGTTAGAGCATCGGTCTGCGGACCAGAGAGTCCCGGGTTCGGTTCCCGCTAAGAGCATGTACCTTGGTTGCAGTTTGTCCCTGGCCCTGGTTGGGGTTGTGTGGGTGGCAACCACTTGATGTGTCTCTCTCACGTCAATGTTTCTCTCTCTTCCCCCCTCTCTCCCTCCCGCTCTATCTGAAAGTACATGCAAAAATGTCCTCGGGTGAGGATTAAAAAAAAAAAAGAACGTGTCTGTCAAAGATGTTCGGTTGTGGCATTATGGCTGGTGACAGCAAAAATGACCCACCAATGGAAGCAGCTGGCTTCACAGCTCAGGTGATTATCCTGAGCCGTCCAGGCCAAATCAGAGCCAGCTCTGTGCTGGAATGTCACACAGCTCATATTGCTTGCAGATTTGCTGAGCTGAGGGAGAAGGTTGATCATTGTTCTAGGAAAAAGCTGGAAGATGGCCTAAAGTTTTTGAAATCTGCTCATAGTGTCGTCGTCGATATGATTCCTGGCAAGTCCACATATGTTGAGAGCTTCTATGACTATCCTCGTCTGGGCTGTTTTGCTGTTCGTGACATGAGACAGACAGTCGCTGTGGGTGTCATCAAAGCAGTAGACAAGAAGGCAGCTGGCGCTGGCAAAGCCACCAAGTCTGCCCAGAAAGCTCAGAAGGCTAAATGAATATTATCCCCAATACCTGCCACCCCAGTCTTCATGAGTGGTGGAAGAACTGTCTCAGAACTGTTTGTCTCAATTGGCCATTTAAGTTTAATAGTAAAAGACTGGTTAATGATTACAATGTATCATAAAACCTTCAGCAGGAAAGGAGACTGTTATGTAGGCCATTTGGGTTTTTTGTGTGTGTGGCAGTTTTTAAGTTATTAGTTTTTAAAATCAGTACTTTTTAATGGAAACAACTTGGCCAAAAATCTGTCACAAAATTTTGAGACCCATTAAAACAAAGTTTAATGAGAAAAATAAAATAAAATAAGTGTTTTGGTAGTGGACCAAAAGGTCCCTTAACTCCTTCACATACACCTCATCTTTAGATATGAGTACTTGATACTTATTTTACAGAGTTGTTATGAGAACTAAGCAGCATTCATATATGAGAAGACCCTTAAAACTATGAAATGCTCCATCAATGTGAATCACTTCTGCTGTTAGTATGTTTGGAACAAACACAAAACCATACCAATTGCTCTACAATGATCTGAAAATAAATTTTAAAGCCATGATATGAATTCATAGGGTAAAAAGTTTTAAAACAAGTTTTTGTTGGGTGGAAATATTTTCTTATTTGCATTCTGATTTACTTCTAGAAATACTCTCATCTTCAGTTGGCACACCGAGAACACCCAAGGCCATTCTTCAAGAGCATGTTGTGGTGGGGTGGGGTTCTACTGATGGCCGTGGGAGAGACAGGAAACTTCGCAGCCTATGGATTTGCCCCTATTACTCTCATCGCTCCGTTAGGCTGTGTGTCTGTTACAGGTGAGCCATTTTTCTGTTTTGACAAATGGAACTTTTAAGAGATCAGAAAGTTGGTGGAAAACATACAACAACACAGGTACAAAGAAAGAAGGTCTATTTCCTGTTTTCTTAGTATGTTAACTTGGAACAATTATACTACTCATTTCAGTTATCCACTGTCATGCTGCCACATTAACCATGAATAAACTTGCATTTTGTAGCTATAACACTATGTATAAAAGCCTAATTCCCAGTCTGAGTCTTAATAAATTAGCAGTAACAGCAAATGTTACACTGTGCTTTCTAATCATTAATGAATCATCTAAAAGCATTTGTAATACGATTTATATTTTATACATATGTTAAACTGACATTACGTGTACTTAGATTAGATTTTTTGATGCCTGATCTTGACCCCATAGTTCAGTAGCCTTTTTACATTAAGAATGAAATATTTGTTACTTTAAAACTTTATACTATTTACTAAAGACATTTAGAAAAGAGAATGTAAGATGTTGCTAAAAGACTAAAAAAAAGAGCAGAAATCAGTGCGAAAAAAGGAGAGCAGATTCTCTAAACCTTGTTAAAATCAATAAGATCTTTTTATTTTTACTCTTTATGTGCTGCTATGGAAACAGCATGTTTCGAAATTTCTGTGAATTTGGGAACTTCATTGAAATAGAAACAAGTTGATGGTTATTGTCTGGTAACAACCAGATCAAGCATAACATGTGCTTACATATCCCGATTTTAATGTTTCGCCTAGAAAGTAGAAGATGGTCTTAAAGAACACATCGTTTAAACTGGAATAATGTGTATTCAAAGAGAATTTCATTTTGTTTTGCAAGTAGTTTCCCCTTCTTAATCATTTAGAATACTTAAAATACATTCATGATATCCAATAATAGAATATTTAGCAAAGAACACTTTTTGAGCTTTCTAGAAATTGTTCATTTAAAATCACCATGCTGTTACTACTCTGATTAGGCTCACAACATATGTAATCCTTTACCATTTTTAACACTCAAAGTGAGCAATTTGAGTATATCTTATCTTCTGTTTAGTGCACGTACTATGTTTGAGATTTCATTTTATTTTCAAAATCTGAGAAATAACAGATAAAAGATTTAGTTATGTGGCCAACCTGGGATTTCTATAGGCCCCAAATCCCCAATTGTTCTGAAAATATTATATTATTCTTCGTAATGACTGAATATTCAGAGCTGATCTTTAGTTTTGTTTCTTTTTCTGCCTTCTGCTCAGTTTCCATGAGATAGCCAAAAGAAAAAAGTGTCCAGACATATCAAACAGTTTCCCGGAGGAAGGTTGACTGTACCACATTATATTGAAATTCTCTATTTGTCTCAAGACTCCCAGGCCTAGGAAATCATTTTCCTGGGAACAAGGAAAAGGGAGCTACTCCAGCTAGAGAGAAAGAGGGATCTGGCTGGATGTAAAGATCAGAGATGTCACAGGAATGAAATACAGCCAGGCCTCTTGGGACCTGAAGTGAAAATCCAGAAGTTGCCAGAAATGCAAGGCCAGCCTTGACCTCGCAGACCTCCAGCGACACTGCCTGTGGAAGTGCTCGTGCTGGCATGACTTGCTCGAAGCCCCCGATCACAGAAAGCTGCAGGGGTCCCACCTTTCCCTCACAGCATCCTGTCCTCCCCACGTCCCCTGTGAGGCCAGTCCGCCCACCTCAAACTCCACGCCCACTGCCTCAAAGATGAGTTTTGCTTAATGCTTCATGTCATTTCTGTGGGGGTGAGCTTAGCCCCAATTAATGTTTCAACTTGAGAACGTTTTTAGCAACCTCCCTCTCTGCCCATTTAAAATGATTCAAAGAAGCAAATTATAGCCTCAAACACAAATCATTTCCTACTTTACAATCTTCGCAAACAATAATATATGCTCAGAAATAATATTCCCACAGCACTCCTGAGCTGAGTTGAAGTTTGTTGTGAAGTGTCGTGGGTGGGTTAGGGACTACTGGTGATTGAGAATTTTCTCCAGAACCAGCCCCCTACCATCCTGAGATTCTTTATAAAGATTATAGAAACTCTGGAGAATTTGAAGTGAAGGGGAACATATTTTTAAAACAGACATACCTTATGACTGTGTTTACAGATGACAGGCAGAACGGTGTCCACACTTTTCTTTGCTGGAACTTTTCCCCCCCTATTATTTCTTGGGAGCTTCGACAAGGAAAGCAACCCTCCCTTTGAATTAAGAAAAAAATATCATTTCGGTTGCAGTGTTGCATGGAGGTTGCATATTCTTTTCTGGCTTCTTTTTCTTATGTTGATTTACAAATTTAAAAAAATTAAAATCTAGAACACTTTAGAAAGTTTAGCTCGTAAGTCCAAATGAAGGGCACTTTCTGCCATCTCCTCCCTCTGGTCTGCTTCTCGCCACTACACTCTGCTCCTTTCTTCTTCTCCAGAGGGAAGGGGCTCGGTCTGCTTCTCACCAACACCCTCTGCTCCTTTTTGCTTCTCCAGAAGGAAGGAGCGCCTGTGCGGTGATTGTGTGCTAGGCTAGTCTCACTGCACAGATGCTAATATGTCAGTCCTGCCGCTTTGTCTCTCATGATCAGAATCCCTGCTCCCTTCGTACCCTGCAACTGAACAGGTGATTTTTGTCATCGTTGTTTTAATTAGGGCTAGTATGTAAGAAGCGCTGTGGTAAGCATTATGGATATTTCCATTTGCACTCTCCCCGCGTTCCTGCCTCAAACCATCTGCGTTTCTATCCTTTCTTACGCTCTGTGCGTCCTGCTTCCCCACTGACGTGCTCTATTGGGACAGCGTTTCTCAAGCAGTAGTTCTGCTGCTTTCAGAGGTGTCCTAAGGAACAAAGAATTCCACAATCAAACACGTTTCTGAAATACTAGATTTTCAAAGTCACACAGGTGTTGTTAGTGTGGGGTCCCGGGGCCCGGGATAGGTCCAGGCACAGGGTCAGTCTTCCAGAGGCAGAGGCCATAGGCCGGGTTTCCCAAACCCATTGACCACAAGATGCTTTTATATGAAGCATCTCTAGAAACAGCAGTTCTGCTAGAGACCCTCCAGGGAATTCTTAAGCCAGTGCTCAGCAGCAGTCACAGCATCTAGAGACGCAGCCGGAGAGGCGCCTGGCCGTGCCTGGCAGGGGCTGGAAACCGGGAGATAATCCTGGTGCATAGGCAGATCTGCGTGGCCAGGCCTGGGTCCCGCTCTGGCCAGTGTCTGCCCTCAGATCCTCATGGCACCTTGTGCATTTACCCGACTTTTCTCACTGAAGGCCTCTGTCCGTGAACAATAGGTCCGAAAGCTTATTCTGCCGCAAAGCTGGTTGTGCTGGCAGTGCGGGTAATCCCAGATGCTGGCTTGCGTTCGTATTTCCATAATTCAGAAAGCTTACCGGATGGTTTCTCAGTTTCATCTAGAGCCTAGGCTGGCACTTCCCCAGTAAGCCAGGCAGTAGAATGGTCCAGAGCACAAGCTCTAGGGCCACGCCACAGAGTTCGAATCCCAGCCCTGCCACTGGAAAGCTCTGTGACCTCAGGCGAGTTGCTTAAACCGGTTTATGCCTCAATTTCTAATCTGTTAAATGGGGATAAAAAGAGTGCTCACCTCGGAAGGTGTCCCGGGGAGGCACTGGGTAACCCTGACCCCTGGAACAGTGCGCTATGCAGCAGCGTCTGACACGGTGACAGCATGGCTCTCGCCGCTGTGGTGTATCATCGTTATTATTACATAAACAAACTGCATAATTCCTAACGATGGAGTTCGCGTCCATGCCCCCACAGGTGGCTGATGGTTCAGTGTTCTGCAGTGAACGAACCAATTCAAGAGATGCTTTTCATTGCTCTGATCCATGCCAGGGTGCTCTCAGGGAGCTGGAAAGGACCTTCACGCTCCTCTGCGCAGCCACTAAGTGGCAGTTACCCTTTGACTCCTCCCCAGAGTCCCCACCAAACACGTCGGAAAATACCGGAGTTTCCACGTAACCCACCAGACAAATACATGCAGAAAACAGACCCGAAGCGTGTCCGAGGAAATGTGCTAACAGCCCGAGATGTGTGTGCGCCTCGGTCTCCTGCTCCGGCTTCCCAGCACTTCCGTCCACTCCTGAGTCACTTCAGGGGGCTGAAAGGCAGCTCTCTGTCGGGTCTAACCGCAATGTAGAATGTGTTTTCTGAAGAACTATTTACTCTACCAAAAACCTCGTCAAAGGAAAGAAGTTGGATAGTCTGTGGAACTTGTACGAAAATATTAACCTGCTACTGCTGCCTGTCCCCGGGTCACCGTCTTCCTCGGGAGCCCCTCCTGCTGCCCGACTCCATTCAGCAGGCTCCCTGCTCCCTTCGCCCCGTGGGGTCCTCCTCTCACCCAGCTGGTGCCTTTTCGTGAGTTAGCAAAAGGCAGCCTTTCTCATGATACTGTATTTCTGTCTGTCTGCAAATCGTAAAACGTTGGCTTCATTACAACAGGATACTCTGGTGCCGTCTGTCAGAAAACTGTCCTGGGAAATACACAGATCAGCAGACTCTGAGGCGTGGCTGGTGCCTCCCCAGACGGAGTTAGTGCCTCTGTGCCCTGCCCAACCTGCTCAGCCGCACCGGCAGTCCTGACCTTCCCCGTCCCCTTCGGCAGTTCTCCCCGCGCTCAGTGACTTGTCTAATGTCCATCCTGGCCGTTAGCTGAGACCCAGGAGACTGGGGACTGTGTGTGTCTGGTTGCCTGCCCTCTGCTCTTCCTGGGAGAGTGTGGCATGGGGCAACCACACAGTACAGCCTCGCAGAATGGGTTTGAAATTGAATTTTGCTAAAATGAGGATAGGATGTTCTGTTCTAGGGTGTTGGAACAGAAAAAAACAACAACACTTGTTTAAAGATTTCAATTCCTGATGAAGTACAATGGTTAAATATTTCTTCGTAAGGGACCCGTGAATATTCACTGTTGTAAATCCTTAAAGGTTTATAAGCCTGTCCTTTGGGGGTGTCCTTCATTTATCGTGTTCCTCTTTCTGTTCATCCCCATGACTGTGATCTGTGCTGTGCCTAAGCATTGGGAGATGATTTGAAATAATAAAGTTATCAACAATCCAAAGCGTTGAAGCCACATAGAGTTAAGAAGATGCGTGGTAGACCTACTCAGGATGAAGTGAACTTGTCTAGGCGTGGCAGCGAGTGGGGCATGAAGGCAGATTGCTGCAGGGGCAGGGAGGGTGGAACTAACAGAACACCACGGACATTTTTCAGTTTTATGCCGCCGAGTATATTTGTTGAAAGGGATTAGAAAAGAGTTCAGTGAATATATCATCTTTTTCCAATTAAACTCGGGTAGTACTTTAGAACTAGTCAAAGGTAAGAAACTGATAATGAATGTGCACCCAGGATGCCGGGTACCATCTGAGTCACATGACCTTATTTTACTTCATTATTTCCAAGGTGAATATAAGTGAGTGATAAACAGATTATATTTGCGATTAATTATGTGAGATCAAACACTTGGAATATTAAATGGAACGATAAAATTAATAGCAGCTAAGTCTCCTTGGCCCTGGAATAATTTGCTAAGAGAAGTAGTCACCCTCATCGTGGGCTAATGTGGATTAAGACTGAGAGCTAATGCACTGAGGAAATGAGAAGAGAATGAGACATATGACTAATAAGTCTTTTCCATCTCTAATTTTCCCTAACATGTTGGCTTTTGCTCAAAGTGGAATTCATGATGTGGAATATATGCTGCTCCGTGTATCTCTGGTGTGCTGTCAGGAAGCCCTAAACTGAAACGTGTCTGTAATCCATTAGGGGATGGTCATAGCCCAGCCAGAAAGCCCGTCTGAGGCCTTTTGGAATTCCAAAGAAGTCATCTCAAGCAGAAACTTTGTTCTCCAAGATTTTTATTAGAAACAAATGAAAGAAAACATACACAGACCCACGAGCGAGTGACCGGTCATGTTCCACAAACCTACATACTGCGAAGTGCTCCTGAGCGGGGGGCCGGCCTGGACGAGCTCGCCGGAGCGCCAAGCCTCACGGGCGGCCTGTGATGGTGGCACGTCACATCGACATTTATTTTCACGTCGGAAGCATGCAAAAAGATCCTTTTTCTCAGTGGCTTGCTGGGTTGTCTGCTTTAGCATGCTGTCCCAAAGCCAGCCTGAATAAGATGTATGAAATGAAACCTGGAGGTTCTCACTGTGTGTCTGTCTGCTCGCACACTCAGCTGAGCATTCCAAAAACCTGAAAACTCTGAAGTGTCTTTTCCTTCCGTCCTTACTTCTTGAGAATGCCATAAAGTATTTCTACAGAAATTGCTATTAATGAAGTAATGCACATTTAAATTTATAATACAAAGTTAATCTTTCCAATGATAGCATTTTTACTTTTTTGGAGGCTTTTCAAGTTTAATCACTAATGTGTGTCCAAAAAAAAAAAAAATGTAGAAAAGAAAGGATTCTTAATTCAGGTAAATTTCCTCATTTGAAATTATGCAAATAATCCATGAATGATCTTTTCATTATCTTCAATAAATGACAATAGCAATTTTTTATTAAGATGAATTACTTCACACTTTTATCCCTGCCGTTATGGATGGTAGGTCGACTTTTCTCTCTGTAAAGAAACATTTTTCAAACCGTCACATCCTCAGATCATCAAATCCTAACCCCACGGGGTACACTGTAATTGACATGCTTCTCCATTACAATTCTACAGCTACCAGGGAAGGATAGCACGAAGCAGTCCGTTCGTGCCTCAGCACGGAGAGATGATGAGCCTGTGAGCACGCTCCGTGTGTCCATGTGCTTGAAGCTTGTGACTGACATGAAAGTGCTGTTGTGGTTTGCTTTTGAGCAGCACAATAAAGCTGCCATTATAAATGGTCAGAACCCACAAGCCAGATATTTACATGTGAGGATCTGTTTGTAGCATTATTATATAAATATGTTCCTTTCATGTCATGGTTTATTTTTTTTATAAAATGGAGTTTTCTTTACTATGTTGTCTTCCCCTTTCCTATATTATAAACATATACCCTGACTTCTCTTCAGATCCTAGACACTAAACAATAAATCGAACGTCCAGGAAATGAAAGTGGAAGACGAGACCCGTGTTCACAAACTGGTGGACTGTCGGCCAGATCTGGCCTCTGCTGTGTTTTGTTTGGCCCAAACAATGCTTATAAGAATACAAATTATTTTCCCATGTTTAAAAACTGGACCATGACACACAGGAACTGGATTTTTGTCCAAAAGAGTCAGATTTGGTAGCACTGGACTTGCAGTGTGCTAGGGCTGGGTTGTGACTGCCACCTGTCACTGACCTCGTGCCGTCCGAGTCACCACAGCCCCGCTGCGCCTCATTGCTGCAGCCCACCCTCAGTGTTTTCTCCTCTTTAGAGGATTACCTAACTGGCCACTGTAGGTATCTGAGTTTGTGACCTGTGGACCAAAGGTTTATTTTGTTTTTTTTCTTTCTAGTTGAATCAGAAAAGAATATCATCTCATAATTACATTTAAGTAACATGTAATTGTTTTTTTCTTAAGCTTTGGATTAAATTTGTCTTTTAAGAAGTGGTTGTGAAAAGGTAAAAAAATGGGAGAAGTAAATAAATGTGAACAAAATCTTTTAAAAATAGCCATACTATAACACATTTAAATAGCTATTGAACTTCCTTCTGTGCTATTAAATCTTTAATAAAATATTATTATTATTAGGAGGGGTAGAGAATTTAAATAAAGTGTACCTAGATATCTTAATGTTACAAATTGGAAAAGGAAATGCCCATTTGCCTATCATTCTACAGACACAAAAATCTAAAATGATATGTAAAAATCTACCCTTGTGTTTAATTGCTAACGTATAGAAATGTTACCAAACTCAAGGAGTTCGCCACTTGGGATGTTCTTATTCGAGAGCAAGGCATGGTTGTCATTAGTTAGTTTTATTTACTTGCAGCAAATAAGACTCACATCCAAAGCTCTGTCTTCCTAAAGGGAGGCATAGCCATTGCTTATATACACTCTTCGGTTCATTACTTGTCAGTTTCTTCTTTGCAGTTGGCAAAACTTATCTAGTTGTGGTTCTGGTCAAGCTCATCCTGTTGCAGCTGAATCTGCAAAATACTGTGTGTTTTATTTAACACCTAGCAAGAACAGCATCTAGAACCACCGAGACCTGAGACCCTTGTCCTATCTAACAGAAAACTGATGCCTAACTTCTGAGTCACTAATTCTCATTAGTATCTATCACGGAAGAAATTCCAAATTGAGTTTTTACAACCTATCTGAATTCTCACGCACCAGATTAATTTATAATTGTTCTTTTCCTCTTACTTGTGGCCTGCTATGAATCTTAGAACACCAACCAACTCTTGACCACATTAAGCTAAGTAACTCTTCCATAATAATAACCAGGCTTTAGACCAAGTCTGAGTGATGTCAGAGAGGCAGTAAATGAAGAACAAACTCAGGGTTTACTCCTGAGTAATCAGGAAGCATTGGGAAGCAGAACACCAGGACACACACCTACACCTGGACTGGCACAGTCCCCCACGTCTAGATTTGGTTCAGAATCTTGGTGGCTTTTCATCTGGAAATCCAAATCAGAATGCCCATATCTAAATGTCCTTATGTCAGTCCTGGCCAGAAAGCATCTTCATTCTGATTGCTGACCTTAGCGACGCTTAAGAGTATAGATGACTCACCAATAGGAGTCAGTCCCTTAGAACTGTCGCGAAGATTCTCTGTGGCCGTGAAGCATTGTGGTCAAGGCCAAGAGAATAGATTGATAAACTTCCCCATAGGAGTACTATTTGAACCAAAGAAAATACTAGAAGAAGTTTTTTTGTCCTTTTCCCTTATGAATAATATTTCTGCTACCTTTTTCCTCCCATGATTCCTACATATACCACGTTTGGATTTTGGTATATTATCTTTCATATGCTGCTTTTCACCTTTTTAAAATGTGTTATAGTCATTCTTAGGCCAGTGTCTACCTCTGGAGTCACTGTGTGACACTGTGCCATGAATTTAACCCCAGTGTCCATGAACACTCGTGTAGACCTGTGTCTGTGAGCACTCTGTGTAGACCAGTGACTGGGACACTCTCTATGTAGACCCATGTCCTATGAAGGCCAGAGTAGAAAGGGATTCATGAACCTCTGCCCAAATGTGCCTGCAGTCCAGTGAATGCTCACTAGTAACTGTAGTTAAGCATACCTAGCACGAAACTCTTTCATTTGCAAGTGTGTTCTGTTTTAATACTTTTTAAGCTATTGATCTTGAATTGTTTTTCTGCTGTTGAATATTAAATTTTAGTAGAGGAATAAAAGTGTAATAGATTTTCTCCCTTTCTAAGTGTTCATTAAACAATAGTTGTGGTTATAGCAACAACTAGACAGGGTTGAGACAGACCTCTGACTGCCAGTGTAGATGGGAGCACTTCAGTTTATTTTTTTCTCATCTTAAAATTTTAGTACTCTATAGGGAACAGACTGAACAGACAGACTGCCTCAGAGGGAAAGGGGGCAGGGGGACAGAAAAAGATAAACCAAAGAACTTATATGCACATGTGCACAACCAATGGATACAGACAGAAGTGCAGAGAAGGCGGTCAATGAGGGGGAAAAGGAGGGACATCATAATACTTTCAACAATAAAGATAAAAATTTTTTTAATTTACTACTCTATTCATGTGATTAGCTATTGCTCAGATACTTTTTTGCTCAGCGCAGCTCTCATTTTAACAATGTTTTGCAGGATAAATGAGTTAGAAGTAAATGTACCTTAAGATAGAATGTCCTTTTTTATTGCTGTCTTTGCTAGATAAATAAAACTTAAAATCTTCTTATTCTTGTATGTAAAATATTTATAGAAAATCTCATGTTCTCTTAAAACAGAAAACTGAGTACATAAGTGCATCAGACATAATATTTTTCAGAAAGTAAAAGAGCATATTTATGTTTCATAAAACTCTGATAACTATTTCACAGCAATTTATATGATTTGATGCATTAGTGTAGTTCAAGCTTATTGTTACCACTCATGTCCTTTTTGCTTTCAGCAATGAAATCATCTCCTGCATAACATCTTCCCCTATTCCTTCTGAAAGTGAAATTATTTATGACACTGCGACTTAGCAACACAAAGAAGGAAAATGATGCTTTTCTTACTTCAAGGCAGGAAAGGGAGTGTAGTTTACTAGAAAGAGCTCTGGACTGGAATAAGGAAATATGGGCGCTGGTTCCAACTCTGCTGTAGTATGAATGTTAGATGAACAGATCAATGAATAAACAACTTTTTTGGACCTCAGTTTCCCAATTATAACATTTAGGACCTGGAGTAGATTATCTATCTCTATGTCTCCTACTAGCTCTAAAAGTTCCTCCTTCCACGTAAGCATTGTCTCCCTTCCTACTGGACTCCTTTGCTGTGAAGCAGTCATCTGTTGTTACAATGGAACCCATTTGGTGTGTGTTACTGTAGCGATACTTTGCCTATTTTTTATTGTTAATCTGTCTCCCTCTGCCTGGAAACATTCTTACCTCATTACACAGGAAGTCAGTGATGGCAGTGGGAGTGAGGTCTTGGTTTTTATACATTTTCTAATGCTCTAACATGTGAAATTAGTTGTCCTGAATTATTTTGATCCGAACCCGAAACAGAAAATTTTCATATATTTTTACGTCTGTCCCAAACTCAATTCTTAATGTAATAGACTATGTATCTGTAGATTAATTTAGCTACAGAAAATATTGTTTCAATGTTTTAAAGCTATACAGCATAACTAAATTTATGCTTGGTAGATATTTCCTATGCTCTGTTCATTTTGTATGAATCCTTCGTTCCTAACCTGCCCAGGCAAAGTTTGCAAGGACGTAGCTCAACTTGAATGAGAGAGAGCTAGGCTGAGAAAAAGATGGCGAGCATATATGAGGACCCCAGTTTACCTCGAATGAGAGTTGCTGGTGTAGATTTGTTATTTTGTTTTAAATCATTTGCCAGAATACTAGATTTAGTTATATTCAAATTTAACTGATTTAATGGATTATTATACAGACTCATTAAAATGATATCTATGAAGAATTTTTAATGACATGGCAAATTGTTTGTAATATAGTAACTGAGGAAACCGAGAAAAGAAATTTTGCATTATAGTTGATCTCAACTTAAGAAAAATAAATACTCTAACATACTAACTGCAGTTTTCTCTAAATGATGAAATTCTTCTATAATGACTTTTCCCCTATATTTTTACTTTAAAAAACTCAGCTAATAATTTTTGTTAAAAATTTAAAATACAAATTATGTTGTGTTTTTGCTCTTTGTATTATTGCAAATTTGCCCTTTCCCACGCCCCTACTCATAGAGGAATGGCGCCATGAGAGGAACAGCTTAGAGGGGTCCAGCTTACCCACACACTGAGCCATAGCAGCAGGCCATGGCTGAGTTATGAGGGTGAGAATTCAGTAGCACCAGGGTCAGCAAATGCAGGACCGAGATCCCACACACACTCTTTTATTTATGTGCTAGGCACTAACTGCACACTGGAGATGGTAGAAGAATAAGATATATCTCAGAGTAAAATGCACTGATAGTCTTTTGGGGGAGAAAGCAAATCTTAGGTGTGATGAAAAAGCTATTATTCCAAGGGGTAATCACACATAAGGGTGGAGGGGTCAACTTGGTGGTGGGAATGGGCCAGGGAGGATCCAGAGGCGATGCTTTAGTCTAGAGGTGCTCCAGAGGGTGCAGGCAGAGGTGCATAGGCAATGGCACAAATTAAAGTCCTTCAGCATGAAACTAAATGACGGTTCTGGCAATTACAATGATGTTACTAAGGGTGAGCATAGAATATAAAAGAGATCAATGGCACATGGCAAGAAAAATCAGGAATGGCTGTCTTTGAATGGCAGGCTTTGTCCTGTAAATGAGAAGAAACTATTAAGAGGTTTTTAAACTGTGGATTGACATTAGATTTGCATTTCAGAAAGATTACTCTGGTGGTGCTAAGGGGAAGGGGTGATTAAATGGGAGGCCCCAGTGGGAAGCTGTGATAGCAGTCTGAGCCAGAGGCGAAGGTGGCCTGAGCTGGGACAGGGACAGTGAAATGAAGGATTGGGGGGTGGGGAGATTTGAGAGAGAAATTCAGAGTTAACAGACCAGTAGCCTGTTGGATGTGTAGTGTGAAGGAGGGGGCGATTAAGGGGAGTCCTAGGATTCTGGTGATCGATAGAGGTACCATAGGAATAAGGATTGTAGGGGGAGGTCATGGGAAATAATGAGATTCAGTTTGGATGTCAAGTTAAGACTCTTCTTTCCACCCTTTTTTTTTTCTTTTCTTCTATCTCTTTCTGCCTTCCCATCCCTTCCTGCTTTTTCTGCCTTTCTCCCCTTCCTTTCTTTCTATTATCCCTCTTTCCTCCCTCCCTTCTTTCCTTTCCATTCATTCATTTCGTTATTAGGCCGTCACTGTATCTGGGGCACTATCCCAATCACTGTCCTAGGGCCATTGTCAGTTAGGCCACTTTCCATGTACCCTGAACCACCAGGGAGAAAGAAGTCATTTTTACAGCCACAGCTGCTGAGTGTGTCTGACCAGGACACAGCTAGCCAGGCCTAAGACACAGACTGCTTGCTTAACTCCTTTAAATGGCATTGCATAATATATGTTTTTATATTGGAAACATCACTAATGGCCATTTTCATTCTAGGTAGTGCCTTTATTTCTGTTATGTTTCTGAAAGAAAATTTGAGAGCCTCAGACTTACTAGGTAAGTAATTCTTTAATTCATCTCATTATAGCACTGCTTGATCAGGAAATAAAGAATACTATCCATAGAAATTATGTGCTTTAAAAACTGGGAACAAATTACTGAAATGGGTCTAATCTTGGAGCTGCCATATGCTTGTCCGTCTTCATTGTGCCCACTCCCCAGACTACTGATCACAGCAGATTATTATTTTTCAGTGTTGTTATTGTGAATTTTATGAAAATTTTCTGAGCATAATAAAATCCGGTAAATTCCACTTCAAAGGATGTGTTTGTTAGACTGTTCCATGAAAGTATTACATAAAAAGGAAAACCACACACAAAAATTAGATGTACCAGTTAACTACCTGATTTGTATTTTGCCCTCTCCAAATGTAACCTAGAACATTGCTCTTCAAAATTTTATTTAGAAATATAGCTGTTAGTGAAAAATAACAGTAGCCTTCCTGGCTGTAAGAAAGATTTTTTCTATAGCAAAGCCATCATATATTGATTATATCTTCTACCTCTTGTTGGACATATCACTGGGGAGAAGAACTGTGGAGATTCATATTCTCTTCCTTGGCAAACTCCTGTCTGAATTGCTGCTGACATATGGTAATGAATGTGACACGTTAGGTACTTTAAATAGAGGAATGTCAACTCGCTTCCAAGGAGATCACATTTATTTCAAAAATTTGAGCTTTAAATGTGACCCCAGTTGCTCTGCTGATTCTTTGTTTCCTCTGATCATGTTTCCCTTGAGCCTAGTGTCTTGACGTGTTTTCACTTTTTCTTTTTCTCCTTGCTGTGATTCTGCTAGTACAGTTTCTGGTCAACATTGTCAAATTTTTCATGGTTAAAATGTTTTTCCAAATGCATTCATATGTGAACTGTATCTTGTCAAATATATCATTTTTTCCATACTGTTTCTTAAAAAATATATTATAGTTTGTTCAATCATTTGGGGAAGTTGTATGGAATCAGAAATAAGAATGAGCAATGTCTGAGTTTTATAAATTAAAAAACTTAGGTCCTACATTATTTTTCTCATTTATCTAATGTCTTCAGGAAACTTTTTAAATTGTTTTATCTAAAATATGCCATCAGCCCTGGCCGGTTTGGCTCAGTGGTTAAGAGTGTTGGCCTGTGGACCAGAGAGACCCGGGTTCAGTTCCCACTAGGGGCACGTACCTCGGTTCCGGTTCGTCCCTGGCCCCTGTTAGGGTTGTGTGGGTGGCAGCCAGTCACTGTGTCTCTCACATCGATGTTTCTCTCTCTCTCTCTTCCTCCCTCTCTCCCTCCCGCTCTATCTGAAGATAAATGCAAAAATGTCCTCGGGCAAGGATAAATAAATAAATAAATAAATAAATAAATAAAATATGCCATCATTTGTAATTAATGGTTGATTGATGTTTAAATTAATCTAAGGCATTTAATGAAGTAATACAGATGGATGTACAGGGAGACTTGCTAATTATTGTGAATATTAGTGGTAAAAAGGTGACTAATTAAGACAGAATCCCTACTCTCAAACGATGGTTGATGATGATGATGATTTTATATATATATAATTTTTTTAAGCAGGAAATAATATGTATCAGAAGGCCTTAAGCCTTTAGTTTAGAACAGGGTTTCTCAGCCTCCGCACTACCGATATTTTAGGCTGGATGGTTCTTCACTGAAGGGGGCTGTCCTGTGCCGTGTAGGGTGTTCAGCAGCATCCCTACTGGCCTTGGCAGATTAGACACCCGTAGAACCCTCTGCACCAGTTATGACAACCAAAAATGACTTCAAACATTGCCAAGTGTTTCCTGGGGGGTAAAATCACCCCCAGTTGAGAACCACTGGTTTAGCGTAAAGAGAGACTACTCTAGCTGGGAAGCTCAGAGAGAATTGTTTACAGTAAAGGAAACATTTGAATCCGCTCTGCCAGCTGGATGGGACAGGCAGGGCCACATCCAGGCGTTGGGAGGAGGGCCTGCAGAGGGCATTCACAAAGGTGCAAAAAGGGAAGAGAAGTTTCTAAATAATACTGTCCTACAACAGCTGCCAATGAGGGTTAGGAAAAGAACAAATGAAAGTCATAAACTGTGGAAAGGAATAGTAACATCAATATGTACAGTTAATTTGATCATATACTTAGAAAACCCAAGATCAATTAAGTATTAC
Source organism: Tadarida brasiliensis (assembly GCA_030848825.1). Taxonomy (NCBI): domain Eukaryota; kingdom Metazoa; phylum Chordata; class Mammalia; order Chiroptera; family Molossidae; genus Tadarida; species Tadarida brasiliensis. Next base: position 39,142,020 of record CM061272.1, on the reverse strand, counting down.
TAAAAGCAATTAATTGACTCAACATTAAACGGTATGAATTGAACTCACTCTCATGGGTTCAAATCTGGACTCAACTTCTGCTGTCAACTCTGTGGCCAGCATATCACTTCACTTCTCCAAGCCTCAGTTTGCTGACAAATTAGTAGACTGTTTTAAGGTTCAAATTGAATAATTCACATAAGCACTTTGAGAAATGTAAAGTCCTATTAATTGTCATCATTTCTATGACTAATTTTATTCCCAAGAGGTAACTAAAAAGGGTCATAAGGACTAGAAAACATGCACACATACACAACTATACCAAACAAAGTAAAACCTCTATTAATTCTTTGATTCTTTGCTAATTTCTCTTATTTTAATAACAGCTAACCTTTATTAAATATTTATTCTTTCCAGGTCCTGTAAGTGTTCTAAATGAACTATCTCATTTAAATGTAGGAACAACCCATTTACAGAACTGATACTTAGGTTAAATAACTTGCCCAAGGTCATATAGCTAGGAAGTGGCAGGCCAGTATTCTAAGCCTGGGCCTGATAGAACTACAGTGCAAAGGCTGAGGGTGTGTCTCTCGCGTCAGAAAGCTGTGTGACCTTTGCAAAGTTACTTCACCTCTCTTTTTTCTTTTTTTGTTTTTTGTTTTTGTTAATCCTCATCTGAGGATATTCTTCTGTTAATTTTTAGAGAGAGTAGAAGGGAGGGAGGGAGGGAGGGAGGGAGGGAGAAAGAGAGAGAGAGAGAGAGAGAGAGAGAGAGAGAGAGAGAGATCGATGCGAGAGAGACACATAGATCAATTGCCTCCTGCACAACCCCAACCAGGGCTGAGGATTGAACCTGCAACCCAGGTACATGCCCTTGACCAGGAATCAAACCTGTGACCCTTTGTTCCAAGGGCCGATGCTCTAACTGCTGAGCCACACCAGCCAGGTCTACTTCATTTCTTTGAGCCTCAATTTCCTCATCTTTAAAATGGAGATAACATTACCTACCTCATAGGATTGAATGAGTTCATGTTTGTAAAACTCTTAGTACAGGGCCTATCACATGATATTATTATCGTTGCTGCTACTCCCACCATCAGCCACCACTACACTCTACTGGTTCATCAGAGGAAACCTTGATTAGGATATTTTTGCAAATGTTAGTAATCCAGGTGACATTTCCCACAGCTCTGGTTGGGGTTTGTTTTTTTGCCTTTCTAACTTGATGCTTCTTGAGTAACTGATATCACATTTGCTGCATACTGTAGTTAAAAGTGATCAATTCTTGACTTTAATCTAGTATCATAAGAATAAGGAAGGATTTAGTCACCAGTTCAACATACCCATGTCTCCAACAGCAATATCATAAAATTGTCATGATCTAAGGTATAATCGCCCATTTCATACTTAGGGAAAGGTTTTTCCTCAACCATGTGCTAAGTTACATGTATTTTCTTTTGTCCTGGATTGCTGTTGCCTTGAGAAAATTTGACTCTTTCTCCTAAAAGCTAAAAACGTTTTATTTTTCCTTCTCAGAGACTAAAACCAAACAAGGAAAAGAATAGTGACATTTTTTTAAAAAGATTAGCATATAAGCATGCTAAAAATTAAATTGTCAAAATGTGCAAAAGAAAAGCATTTATTTTTCCCTGCTTGAAGCAAATGAAAGTTTGTTTTGCATGATGGAACAAATGAAGATCTTTGGGCCATGTGGGAACAAGCTGAGCTAATTTATCGCCAACTGTAGCTCCGCGACCATGAAGCTTTTCAGCACTGGCCTCAAAGAATGACCTCACAAAAGCTGTGTCTGAAAGGACTCGCCAACTATTATTAACTCAATGACAAGCTTTGGACTGTGTTCTGATTCTTAGTGGATTAATAACTTTAAATTATTTTAATGATTTTTTTTTCCTTTTTAAAAAAGCACCAGATTTCTCTCCCCTTTAATCAGCCAAAAAATGATAATATGTTCCCCTCTCTTCTCCCTTAGTCATCAAAAGTACGGAATCTAATAGTCTGTGAGATCCTAGCTGATTCAAGTCCAGATAGTATTATTATAAAAATGAAAATTGCAGTCAATTCATCAGCACTCTCCAGAGACTAGTAACTTAATTACTTCAAGTCACCTATTAATGGTTTCTCCAGATAGAAAGTCAAGAGATTAATTGTGAGATGAAGACCATCTCCTTCCTCTTTCCTCCCACACCAGAGGTCAACTTTGTTTGGGGCCAGTATCTAGAATACTAATCTAGCCAAACAAACCATTATATCTGGTTGAGAGGACAGAGTGCTGTTTGGGTTTCAAAGCTGCCTCAAGAGTGTCAGGCTTTCTGACAGTAAGTTCAGGACTATTTGTATTTGCTACATCACTGAGACTTCTCAATCCAGGGCCCCTTCGGGATTTAATTGCCATAAGCCTGAGTATCTGGAAAGAGATTGTACTGAGGGAAGAGAGTGTCCCAAATGGCTTAGTGTTAATGTCCCAAGTGGTTGGGTATTCTGTGACTCCTGATATCTCACAAAAGTAATAGCTGGACCCCCATTAATCAGGAGACATATTATAAGGACCAAGAGAATCACATATCAATTTTAATTGGAGTCAGGTTAGCTGAATATTATAAAAACTCTTAAGGCTACCAGAAGTAAGGTCAAGTCATATTCCAGAAGCTAGACAATAGACAGTTAACACTACCTAGCATTGGGCTGGGGAGTGGGGACAAAATTAAAGCAGATCTCAGGGTTTAATTAAGGGGAAGGGTGCACTGGGAAACTGGATGTCAGTTGAGGAAGACCTGTGCTTGTAGATCTTGTGTCCAAGGCTTGCAGAGGTGAGGAACTCGGCAGGCTAGAGGTGCCAGTGAACAGAGCATCAGAAGGAGTCTGATTCTAGGCTGTTTTCCCGTCAACCACTTTGTACTTCATTTTTAGTCCACACGTTTCTGCAGAGCCTTTTACCACAGGGTGGCCGCAGCCTTCTGAGACAGAGCCTACAGTCTTCCCACTGCATCCAGTTCAATGTCAGACATTTCCCAAAGTATAAAATACTCCTTGCAGCACTACTTCAGAATGCTGTAATGGTCGAATATGCTTAGAAAATATTACAACCATCCTCCTTTGGAAGATTCACAACGAACACCAACGCGTTGAGGACCTGAGGGGTCTTCCAGTAAAAGGACTATTTAAGCTTGTTTAACTCCCCTCCTCCCAAGTCATTTCAACTTGAGAACTTTTTTGGTGGATTGTCCACCTTATGAAACTGGTTCTAGTTTGGAGACGCCCTCCTGAAGGAACGTCAGGGCTGGTCGAGGCCCGCTGCCAGGAGAGGTCGGTGCCCCTGTCCCCAGTGGGGATGCTGCATCTGGCCTCAGGCTATGCTCTGCACAGCTCCTGGGGTGCCACGTGCTGAGATTACAGTGTCGGGGTGGAGCTGTCCATGCATCGGCCCTGGTCCTTCATGCATACAGGAGGCAGGAGAGTGTGGTCAATCAGAAAGTCACTACCTAGGTTTCAATCCAAGCTCTCCACTTAGCTAGAAAATTCCAGACAAAATAGTCATTCCCTCCTTGACTCAGTTTCCTCATATGCCCAATATAGATAGTAATAGTTTTATACAATATTATATATTATGCATATACATATAATATATATGGTATATGTTATAATACTATAATACCTTAATAGTATAATTATTTTTCACAGGTTTATTGTAAGGATTAAGTTAGTTATATATAAAACATTTAGAATTGTGCTTATAAGTATTAGCTAGTACCATTATAGTTATGATTATCACATTTTAGTATGATAGTAATCAAAATGTAACTCTCATGTCAACCATACTTGTCTATGAAATCAACAGCTTTAAGAACATCACTTTTAAAATATTGATTTTCCTGCCCTGGCCGGTGTGGCTCGGTGATTAGCGCATCAGCCAGCACACCGAAGGTTCACAGGTTTGATCCTGGTCTAGAGCACATACCTAGGTTGCAAGTTTGATTGGTTGTGTGTGGGAGGCAGCCAATCAACATGTCTCTCTCACATTGATGTCTCTCTCTCTCTCTCTCTCTCTCTCTCACCCTCTCACCCCTCCCTCTCTTCCACTCTCTCTAAAAAAATCAATGGAAAAAATATCCTTGAGTGAGGATTAACAACAACAACAAAAAGATTTCCCTCCCTTGACATATGCCCTCCCACAGTATACCTCATCTATAAAGAGCAGGGATGAGTTTGTTTACCTGTTTTGCACATACGACAAGTTTATAGGAAGAGATTTTATTAATATTTATATATTGTATCAAGTTAAATCTGAAACTCTCACCAGATCATGGTAGACTCTTACGTGACTTGAGTTGTATTTGATGAGAAATGTGTTTGCTGCAGGTCCAGGCATGAGGGTGGAAGGTGGGGCCACATCCCTATATCTCAGTCACGTCCAACCATTGACTCTCACCAGCAGCTTACCCACACTTGCTCCAACTTTGGTCCCCGCCAATATCCAGATGTTGGTGCTCTGCACACCAGTTCCCTGAGAATATAGGGCTGCTAGTTTTCTTCTCTGTTAGTTATGTCATTTCCTTTGCTTCTTTCTTCTTTTAAGACTAATGAGAAGTCTTCACTCGGCACGAGCCGAATCCTTCCCGTCCGGCCCTTCCATTCTCAGATTGGACTGTTATCCCCTTAGAGATAGCCCCAGCCACAGTCGCCGATGATTCCTGGACTCTAATAGTACAGATACAATTTTGAATTAATTTTTAAGCTTAACTCAGATGGCCCTTGACTGTTGGCAGTCAGCATCCTGAGGTCACTGTGTCCCAGGGTCCTCTGTCACATCAGGCCTACAGGTGAGATTCTCAAACATAGTATCTGCTCCCCAAGCTGGCCTCTTGCAGAGCCAGATTCCTGGAATCTCGCAGGTATGACGGTTAATTTGTACCTAGATGAGAAGTCTGAGTCACAGAGGGATAAATAACTTCCAGCTAGCAAGTAGTGGTGGAATTTGAATTCTGTGGGAGCAGTTTCAGCTTAGACTAGACCCCCACGATCCAGTTCTTGACCTGAAATGTGACCGTTTCCCTGGGCAAAGACATGGCAAGTGCTGCTTCCCTCCCTTTTCTGTCTCTCTCCCAGACACTCCCAGGCAACGACCAGCAGATGGTAAACAGCAAGTTTCTAAGCCAGAAATCTGTGTCTTTCGAAACAGGGACTTTACTGAAATAAAACCATCAGGAACTGATATCACATGGCACTTTTAGAAAGAAGTGGGATATAAATAAATTTTAAGGAAATTTATTTAAGGAACTGCTAATGACTGCAGCACTTAAACACTTATGAAAAGTGTGCATATGATTTGTAAAGGAGATAGTTACTTAGAAAACAATGACACCAAATAAGCAAGCATATAACAGGTAGCAGCGATGCAGGCTGCCTTTGTCATCGCTGGAGGTAGCTGAAATTAAAATTACTAAGAAGAAAGAATGTATTGTCCCCTGAGCTGCCACAGAGGTACTTAATGGACTCACAGTGAGGTGATGCTCAGATGAAATAATGCCAGTGAAGAAGTACTTTGATCTCACTCATTTGTGGAATAGAATGAACAAAGTAAGTTGACAAACAAAATAGATCCAGAGACATGGAAGTAGGGAACAGACTGACAAACCTCAGAGGGAAAGGGATTGGGGGACAGGAAGAGATAAACCAAAGAACTTATTTGCATATATGCACAACCAATGGACACAGACAGCAGTGCAGTGAAGGCAGGTTGGGGGGTGAGGGTGTCAGTGGCGGGGAAATGGAGGGACACCTGTAATACTTTTAACAATAAAGATAACTTTAAAAAAAAATGAGTATTACAAAGCTTTGCACAATAAAACTCTGGCAAGTTCAACCTTAAAAAAAATATTTTGAAAGTATAATTGCGGAATCATTAGTCATTTTGTCTGTTTTTAAGGAGTTTTGAAAGGCAGTGAAGATCTGCATTGGTCTAAATGGGCACCGTATGCAAGTGTGGAGGCAGAGGTGCGATGGGGGAGGGGGTGAGTCAGGGTGTCACATGGGGACCGTATTGGAAAGTTAAATAAGTAACACTCCCTCCGCGTAATGGAATACTATGCAGACTTGAAGAGAACAAGGCCACCGTACATATACTGAAACATTCTCCAAGATGTTCTGTTGATTAGAACTAAAGCATGATACAGAAAAGTGTGTATAATATCATTTGTGTAAAAAACAAAACTCATACACACCAACACACACTCATGCATAAAATATCTCAGAAGAGAAAACCTGCAGAACTATTGGCAGTAGTTAACCTGGAGGAAAGGACTGGGAGGCCATCAGGGTATAAGATTTAACTCTTCACTGATCACCCTTGTGTGCTTGAGAGTGTTTTACCATGTACATGTGTGACTCATTCAAAAGTAAATTTTAAAAAGAAGTGTCAATGACACTAGGTACAGTTAGATGAAATAAAGAAATAACTAGCAGGGAAACTCAATATAAATAAGAAACTTGGATTTCACAAAAGAAATTTGCAAGTCTCTGAGACTTTTAAATTGTATTCAGTGCTTTTATTCTACTTTACTATACCAAGTTTACAAAACTTTTTTTAATATCTTCTTCCTAGGAATCCAATATTGAACAACTATAAAAGATCTTTTTTTTTTTCCTGAAGAAAGGACAAGGCTGACCAATAATTTTGCCCAAGTTCTTATATATGGTTTTTATTATTTTCCTTTTATTACAATGCTTAATAATGTATGTTGTTTTTATTTTTTTAAATCTCATTAGAAATAGCTTTTAAAATTCTGTATATAATTTCTGTCTTCACAAAGCATTGCAGAATAAATTGTTGCTTAGATGAAACTTATTTTACCGCTTCTACAATACCCTGAATAGCTATTGTTTAGCTTGTGTGGAAAATCAAATGCTCTTTGTTCTCAGAAACTAGAGTTCAAAATCCTAAATCATTTGGTTAAGAAGAATAGGAAATTGGTGTCTTCAAACTGTGAGATTTTATAGACAAACCAAATGGTTTCAGGTCGGAGTCAGTGCTGGTTGTAAATTACACAGCATTGCTGACCTCAGTGATGAAGCAAGCGGAATTATGTTGTCAAGGGTGCTACCTGAAAGGTGCTACATATATCACTTCCTCAGGCTGCTCATTATTAATAAATAAGTAGCTTTCAGTATTATTTGGAAGCATTCTTCCTTCACCCCTCCTTCCATGGGTACTCCCCCTACACACATGCCCTTCCTCCATTGTTTTAAGTAACGTTAAAGTGGTGATGGTAACACATTCCTTACATAGGTGTATTACGCGGTATCTTACTTGGCTGTACCTGGAATTCTAGATTCTAAATTGTACTAACTAAACCTTATAGCAAAGTCAGTGTTCACCTTCGTTATTTCTGCTGAAGGGACTCCAGTAAATGGCAATGATTAAGGTGCTCATTTACAGAGTTTCAAAGTGTAAAATCACCCGTGTGTGTGTGTGTGTGTGTGTGTGTGTGTGTGTGTGTGTGTGTAAAGGCTCCCAAGATGAGTAAGTGCAGAGTGGATGGTCAGGTGATGGACTCCACCCTCTGGGCCCCGCCCTCTAGATCTAGATCTAGGTCCCACCTGCACTTTCTGGCTCACGTGAAAACACACAGTCATGTGCACATGTTCTGACCTTCCCCATCTGAGGGGAAAGCTTCTCTAAGGAGAGGCCAGGATTCATCTGGAACAACAGAGAAAAAGCAGAAGTTGTGTCCTGCCCCATCCATTCCTTGCCCTTATCCCTCCTTAAAGGTAATGCTGTCAGGTGAAAGTATGATGCTGTCTAGGGGTGCTCTGATGAATCATGTTTTAATAGGGAGGGACCGCAGCACTTTTACAAGTAATGCTCAGTCGGTAGGTAATGTTTACGTCAACAGAAAGACTGAAATGTCCCTTTTTCAACTTATTTTGTCTTTTCAATTTTATTTAAAGGTATGACATTGGCATTTGCAGGATCATATTTATTGGTGAACTTTGCTCCAAATATAACTCAAGCTATATCTGCAAGAACAATCCAGTATTACTTCGTTAGCTGGCAGTTCCTGATCTATTTGGTAAGAATTCTAATTACTATGGCAGAAGCTATGTTATCTGGACCACTGGTACATGCAGGTGTTAGAGAACTAATATAATCCTTTGTCTCAGCATTAATATCTCATTAAAATGTAAATATATTTGATTAATATCAAAGTATTTGAAACACTAACTCAGCAATAGAAGTCCCCCAGTTTCCCAGGTATCCTATCCTTGGGGGTGACCTGTGACTGGAACTGTTTTCACAACACTTAATCTGGCAAATTTCAGAGCAACATATTTTAGGACAACTCAAAGTAAAAACAAACAAACCCCAAAGAAACCTCTCTTCCAAGAACAAAGGGAAGTACCTGCAGACATGTTTTACTTCATTGAATTTTATTCAAGATAGATATTCTCTCAAAAAAGTTCTCATTGAGACCAATGCGACAGGTTGTCTGTGGAGCCACAGAGCAGTAAGACAATGCTGAGAGATGTGTAAAAGAAAGAATGGAATGAGCTGATATAGAGATTGGGAGCCACTAATTGGGATGTTTTATAGTATTTGATGTAGTGGCCGTATCCAATGGGTATAAAGAAAGGACATAGTTGGTCTGTAACTTTTTACAGAAGTCGGTTCAGAATCAGCGGTTCTCAACCTGTGGGTCACGACCCCTTTGGGGGTCGACCGACCCTTTCACAGGGGTCGCCTAAGACATAACAGTAGCAAAATTACAGTTATGAAGTAGCAACGAAAATAATTTTATGGTTGGGGGTCACCACAACATGAGGAACTGTATTAAAGGTTTGCGGCATTAGGAAGGTTGAGAACCGCTGGTTTAGATGGAAAATAAGAATATTCTAGGAAGGACAGGTGATAAGAGCAAACCCGGGATAGTTGAGCATTAAACCAAGAACTGAATTGGTCAGACAGTTGTGAATTCAGTAAAAAGGATCAAAGCACACAGAATCATGTATTTTCAGGATCAGACGTGACCTCAAAGAGCTCTCTGCTCTAGTCCTCTGCCATTAAAACAGGTAACATGGTATGATCCTACTTTATACACCCCTTATTTAAAAGTGATTGGTGAATTTTGCTCCGAGTGTAACTCAGGATATTACAGCAAGAACTGCATGGTACTGTATTATTGTCTGGCAGTTCATCTGTGTGACAGGAATTCTATATATCTTGCCATCTTTGATATATAATTATGGCCACTGGAACATACATGCTGATAGGTTTTTTCGCTTTATTGTCTCCCACTCTTCTCCTTTCTCTTACTCAACAAAGATTTCTCTGTTTTAAAAATATCTTCATATACTATATACCCTTTAATGAACTATCATCTCATTTCCCTTCCAGTCACCACCAAAATGTATTCCCCTCCATTTTCTCGCTCCTATTCACTCATCATTTGTTATAATCTAGTGGATCCTCCCCACAAATTGCCAAATGAAATTGCTTTTTTTTTTTTTTTTTGGTCTTGATTCTTCTTGAACCTTGTGCGGCGTCTACTTGTGACCCATCATCTTCTCCCTGAACCGCTCTCCTCCCTGCCGCCTCGGTTCGTTTTCCCTGTTTCTCCTCTTCCTCTCTGGCTATTCCATCTCAGACTCTTGACAGTTACCTCCTTCACTTCTGCCAGCCATGCTTCCCTATTCACGCTAAATATTCCTCCAGGGTTTTCTAGGGTGACCTCGTTGCCCACCCCACCATCATCCTTTAGGAGGACTTCCAAATCCACACCTACATTTTCTTCCCAGGCCCCTTCTGAGCTGCAGAGCTATGTTCCCGTCTGTCCACTGATTACTCATTCTGCCTGGATGTCCCATAGGTTCTTCAAATGTAACATCTCAAGCACTGAACTCAGTATCTTCTCTCCTAAACTCCCTCCTCTCTTACATTGGAAGGCTCCCCTTACCCCTGCCCTCCATAAGCCTTTAGGACTGGGCTCCCGACTCAGAGTAGCCTTCCTCAGTCTGTCATACTTTGTGTCTCTGCCTACCCCATTGTGACTTCCTACTTATTCCTCATACCCAGTCCGTTAACTATCATGGCTGTCATCGATCAAATCTGAGAACTAGAAGGACTTGTTGAGAGTCTAGACTTGAAGTCCTACCCACACATTGTTATTCTTCGCCTATAAGCAAAACAAATTCTTCATCCAGTGAGAAGAGGGGCACATAGTTTATGACCAGAAATTAATATCCTAAGTTGAATCCTGTGGAGATTAAAGATGCATCAAGACTTATTTTGGGGGAATAAACAGCATTGTCTGATGGTGATGTATCGTATACTGTTTTAACTCCAGAGAAAGCATTTTAAAAGAATAAAACTACTTTTGATTATACCTTATGTTTCCACACACACACACACACAAAAACCTCTGAAATTAATTGCACTTTTCCATTTTCCAAAGTCAACTCTTAAATTCATTCATTTATTTATTCACTGATTCATTCAATTTATTAGTCATCCTGAATAAAGAGAGGGATTTCTGTAGCAGAAATTTCACAGTCCTGAGAGCGACCCATAGTCCCATAAAATAATGAAAGCATATTTGAAAGTAAATGCCACCAAAAAATGTAAATAATTCCAGATATAAAATAAACCTTTAATAAAGTCACATTTGAATAACACTATTGGCATTAGACTCGAAGGGAAATAGATCTATATTATCTTAGTTTGAAATTTAATGTTATATGTTGCATCTCTAAAGATCAGAAGTTATCAGTTATATACTAAGATCTTGAGCTAAAGTTTGGTTTAAATCTGTTAAACACTGAAGTAATTAATATTGAATCCCTGGACGTGGCACATTCTGTGCTTTTTCTGCAAACTATGACTGCAAAAATCATAATTACAGTAATTAAACTATTCTTTGGCCCTGGCCGGGTGACTCGGTTGAAGTGTCGTCCCATACACCACAAAGGTTGTGGGCTCGATTCCCAGTCAGGGCACATACCTAGGTTGCAGGTTCGATCCCCAGTCAGGGCATGTACGGGAGGCAATTAATATCTCTCTCTCTCTCTCTCTCTCTCCCCCCCCCCACCCCCTTCCTTTCTCTCTACAAGCAATAAAACATATCCTCAGATAAGGATTTTAAAAAAAAGACTATTCTTTAAAGTATCATCCATCTAACTGTTTTTGTGTTACACTGAGTATAAAAGCAGTGCCTGCATTGCCTTTCAGAACTGATTAAAAAGCTAACAAAAATGAATGTAAATATTTAAAGTCTGAATAAGTTTTATATTTCTCAAACGGGATTGTAAAATTGTATTACAGACTGGCTAATAGCACCTCCTTGTGTCGTGTGTTTACCTGCACCAGGTGGATGTCTGTTTCACCTTAAGTCTTGCATGAAGGGCCGGCCTCAGGCCCAGGAGCCTGTCCTCTGAGCTGCTTCTCTTTGGGGCAGGAAGAGGATTTGAGAAACCTGGGGTCCACTGGCCAGTTAAGAATGAAGTGCCCTTTGCCCCCCCACTGAAACAGCCTTGCTTAGCCTGTATTCATAGAGGGGCAGTCCTACCTGGTGCTTGCCAAAAAGCAAAGCAAACAAACGATCTGAGTGGATTTTCAAGGTCAAACTAGCTTGGAGAGATGCTGTGTAACACGGCCCCCTCTGTTAGCATGTTAAAAACTAGAAGTACTTCAGGAAAGAGACCGACCTAATTTTGTTAATCCTGCGTGCCCCAGGCTTATGTGACCATGGGGCCCTTTTCTGGAAAGACCTTTAGTTGATTAACACCTATTAGCTCGGTCTGCAGACCCACATGAGGAAATGCAGCCCTAAGCCTCAATTACTTAATGTTCCTTGGCAGGCTTGAATGTGGTCGTTTTGCCCACCCATATTTTCCAACCGACTATTCAAACTGAAACCTCGGTTTCGAGCATAGAATCCTTCACAAAACAATCTGCTTGGTGCTCATTTTCTCGCTGCCAGACAAAAATTAAATCAGCAGACGCAGGGGCCAAGCTTGTCATTTAGTGTAATTGTCTACCCCAAAGCGATTAGCAAAACAGCCTTTCTAGCAAAGCTGGTTCAAAACCCACCACCAGGTGTGAAACACCTGAATGGAGAAAACCGAGTGGGTAAGACCTCGGTATCCATCGCATGAGGTTCGTTTGCTTTGTGTGAATGCAGTCAGCGCTTGCAGGTCCGCCTGGGCACCTTCTGCATAGCAGTCGCCAGCCCTCACGGAGCAGGCTGACCTGTCCCTGGCTCCGACTACATTCTGTCCCTTAGGCAAAGGACAACAGCCCTGGACGTCAGCAGATGGGAAACCTGAGGTAGGGAGGTTCAGTAACTTGCCGCAGGTCACATACATACGAAGACAGAGCCAGAACTGAAAACCAGGCAGCCCACTCCAGGTGCACACTCCATCACCTCGCGGTGCAGATTCAGGAAAGCTGACCTCGAGGATCAGATCTCTGTCCAGACTTGGCCTCAGAGAGAATCTTTGCAGAGCTCATTTCTTTCTTTCTTTTTTTTTAATTGATTTTTTTAGAGAGAGAGGAAGGGAGAGGGAGAGAGAAATACCAATGTGAGAGAGATATACACATCAGTTGGTTGCCTCCCGTACGTACCCCAACCAGGGATCGAACCCGCAACCTGAGCATATGCCCTGACTGGGAATCAAACTGGTGACCTTGTGGTGCATGGGACGACACTCAGCCAACTGAGTCACACCAGCCAGGGCAGAGCTCATGGCTTTTGGACCAGAAAGCCATATCAAAGGAAGAAGTTGGTGAGAAGATGAGGTGAACGTAGGCTCAGATTTTCATACTGAAAGTGGGGCATCCGTGGTGAAATTATGTGTATCTCTCTTGTCCGATCATCCCATGAACTGCCAGTGCTCTCTTAACCCCTGAACACTGGGGGAGCGTGAGTGCCTTTAAATCTAATTAGATTAGAGAACCAATCCAGAAAACCCAGAAGCAATTCCGAAAACTCATCTGAACATTCTGGAACTCTGGAAAAGCTTCAGGCACCAGAACCTAAAGCAGTCTTTTATTGCTGCCATAACAGACTGTCCCGAACTCGGTGGCTTAAAACGGCGCACATGTATTCACTCACAGTGTCGGAGGTCAGAAGTCCAACACGGGTCTCCCTGGACTAAAATCAAGGCATCGGCGGGGCTGTATTCCTTATCCAGCTTCCAAAGGCCACCAGCTGGGAAGTTCTCTGCTTTTAAAGACTCGTGTGATTACACTGGGCCCACCTGGATAACCCAGGCCTCTCCCCATCTCAAGGCATAGCCTTCCATCAGCAAAGCCCCTCTGCCATGTAAAATAATATATGCAAAAGTTCCAGAGGTTAGGACATGGACATTTTGGGGAGCCATTATTCTGCCTACCAGAGCGACATAACCCCTCCGAGCCTTGGTTTCCCCATCTGTAAAATGGGGGTAATAAGAGTGCCTACTCCAAGGGTGGTTGTGAGGACTCAATGAGTTAGTAGCAGGAAAGCATCCAGTGAGCACGCAGGAAGTGCTGCTACTACTTCTGACCTCTGAGATAGCAGCAACCGGCAGAAATCACAGCTTCTTTGATATTGATATTTTCAGAGAGGGGGAGAAATGCCACTAGAAAAAAACAACATGAATTCACGCTGCTTGAGTATTTTATTCCTGGGAGCCTAATGATATTTTGCCACCAGACCGAACCCAGGGCAACTGCAGTCATTCTGTGAATAAAAGGAACTCTTGTTTTATTTACCTGAAGCCTCAGAGGTGGAATTTACAAAAAGTCATACATTATTTTTTTAGACTTGATAACTGCCCTCATCATCCCCCGCCCCCAAAATTACTATGCCCTGTGTTAGCGCGGGAAGAGCTGCGGTCTCTCCGTCGGGGAAGCTGTGGTCCCGTGTCATGTGAGGAATAGAAGCCTGTGGCTGAGCAAAGACCAAGCCAAGAGGGATGTTCCTGTTAACAGTTGATGAGTTGTACAAAGGTTGGGACACCCAGTGTTTTGATGACAGCTTTCGGGAAGGCAGAGATAGGAGTGTAACAGCTTTTGTAGCGCTGCTTGATTGAATCAAAGGCCAGGCAAATGAGTTTTATAAGGAAGAGTTAAAATAATTGGTTTAGTTTACCAGGAAAAGAAGACTAAGGGATGACTTAATTTTCCATATTAGATGAAAAGATTTTTAAATGAAGACGATTTGGTCCTGCTGCTTTTCGTGCCCACAAAGGATTAAAGGAAAAGACAAACCAACAAGCAAAACCTTGAGTGCAAACAGTGGAGATTTATGTTGACGTAGAGAGGGCTCTGCAAGTAAGCCCTGAAAGTGGTGAAGTGCCTGACTCTAGCCATTTTTAAGAAAAAAATAAAAATACTAGTGTTGGCATTTGTACTTGTCTGATGTCAGAAAAATAGACATTCATATTTATTAGTTCAGTCCATGGACACTGTCTCTGTGAAAGAAAAATACAGTTGCTTCAGGTTATCTTAAGGACCTCCAAAATAAAAAAATTAAAACAAAATAAAATTGAGAACTCAGACTTACACTAGAGTTTTCTTAAGGGTATGAAATTTTTAGACATTCAGTCAATTAATTGAAACTTCAGTTTATTAGACATTAGGTCTGTCTTTGGCATGTTGTTCATAATAAACTTGAGGTGTAATTTACTCATTAATTTCCTAAATACTTATTGAGTGACAGAACAAAGTGGCAACACAGCAGATAAGGTCCCTGTTCTCATGGAGCTGGTGTGCTAGTGGGGGAGACAGGAAACACACCCATGATATGGACAAGAAGCATGACAGATGATGATAAAATGCTCACAGGAGCCACCTGCAGTCGGGGGTGTGAGAGGATGACTGGGTGGCTCTGTTAGATCAGAGTGGTCAAGGAAGACCTCTCAGAGGAGGTGACATTTAAGCTGAGAGCTGAGTGACTAGAAGGAGCCACTGTGCAAAGATCAGGGAAAGAGCACCCCAGGCAGCACAATTAGTGCAAAGGCCCAAAGGCAGGAGCAGCCTGAGGACTGCCAAGAACTAGGGAGGGGAAAGGCCACTTGTGGCTGGTGCAGGCTGGACCATCCAGGAGCGAGTTGCACAAGGTGAGGTCAGAAGTCTGTTGGGGCTTTATGATCCAGGAGGGAGTTTGGATTCTAGTCTTAATGTGATAATAAGCCATAGGAGATTTAAGCAAAGGAATGGCTGGATCTAATTTATATTTTTATTACATGTATCATCCTGGATGAATCTCGTAAACATAATCCACAGTAAAAAAAAAACAGCAAGCAAGTGAAAGCAATATGACCCCATTTGTATAAAGTCCAAACATATGCAAAAACAAACAGGGTATCATTTGTGGATACATAGAAATGTGATAAACTATAAAGAAAATGAATGGTAAACACAAAGTACAGTGGTTCCTGGGGAGGTCGTAGGAGAGAGGAGTCAAAGCGGGGAAGGGCACACAACAGACTTCAAAGGTATTGGTTGGTTCTATTTCTTAGGTGAGGGGCACATGAGTGCTTGTCCTATCACTGTAAATATCTTATATGTATATCATATGTATTCTCTATGAGTGAAATACTGTATTACCCAGACTTTGTTTTTAAATGATTCCTCTGGCTGCTGAATGGCTGGACTGTAGAGAGGCGAGAGTAAAATCAGAGATGAATGGGAAGCTATTGCAGTGGTCAGGAGGTGGCAGTGAGTGAGGGAAAGGGAGGAGTGTGGTGATGTCACCTTCTGAGGGGGTGAAGAGCCCAGGAAGAAGCCCAGGAAGAACAGGTAGGGAACGTAAATACTCCTGTGATATGGCTATTAAACATGCATGTGGAGATGTCTAGTAGAGAGCTGGATAAATGAGACTGGAGTTGCAGGGAGGTCAGGTCTGGAGATCTGGATTTTGGCACCATTGGCATGTAGGTAATGTTAGAGCTTTGGGTCTGGACAGCTGAGGTTTCTTATATTGTTCCCATATATTTATAATTGTCCTTAGGAACTCTCATCACCTCACCCTCAACTCTCATATGAGAACTTGCAAAATCAAAGACGTATGATATTCTGAAGACTTTGTATAGAATAACTTATACATTATTCTTTTTATCTTTTATGTTTCTAGATTTTAGAAATATTCCTTTTCTGCATTCTCCTATATTTCTATAAAAGAAAAGGAATAAAGCACATTATGATTCTACTAACCCTGGTGGCACTTCTAGGTAAGGATATATACTTTGTTTCCTAATTTTCTAATCCAGTCATGCTAAGTCATAAAAGATTTGAAGGAAAATACTTGAGCATTCTATTTCTTTCTCATTGTTTTTACTTTTCAACTCTGATCTATAGAAAGCAACTGAGTCTCAATTATGCAAACTATACTTTGCATGTCTATTACTACAATTGATTTATATTTAATTCTTTAAAAAATATATTTAGCAATTTTTGCTTTGGGGTCATTTTATTTGCTTTCTGACAACCTGAGGAATTTTTTTCTTAGTTAATAATTGAGAAATATAAAAATAAATTCTCAAGACCTATCCTGTTTACATTGTTAAACTTTAAAATATGGCTAATATAAAAGATAAATGTAAGCAATATGATTTTCTTATATACAACATTTCTTTCATTCATTGTTTACCTACTCATTTCCTTTTTTTCCCCCCAGAGGAAACTGGCACCCTATAAGATTTAAAACTGATGCTTAGATAAGTCCACTATATATTTCTCTCTCACACACACATACACACATATGCACTTTCATATATATCAACACTAGAAAATCTTAGTAATCATTTAGGAAATTTCTTTTTTTTTTTTAATTTATTTGCAATTCTGCCTTTGCCTGTTCTTTGCCAATAAGATGAACCATATATCATGTGGTATTTGCTGACTTTGTACATTGTACTTATACTGTAGCTGATGCAACAAAAGCCAAACTTGTGAGATGGGTGCTGGAGAGAAGGAAAGCAGTTTATTCAAGTGCTGTGACCTGAGAAGATGGCAGACTCCTGTTCTCAAAAACCACCTCAACATCTCAGTGCAGGCAGGGGATTTTACTGGGAGGGAGAGGGAAAGCAGAACAAAGAAATCAGGGGGAGGGGATTTGAAAGTTCTCTACATGTAAGTCAGCACAATCCACTCCGATGATTATCTCGATACTGGTCAAGCGGAGGTCTGGTTTTTATGGTTGCGAATCAACAAGTCTCCCGGAGCCAGAATGTCCGGTTGCTGGAGTCAGCCTCCTTCCCCGAAGCTAGTTCCTGTAATATGCTCAAAAGGCTCTTAGCGATTTATGGCAGGCATGACAAACCAGGCCTTTGTTTGAAGGCATACATCCTGTTCCCTGATTTGGAGAGAAGCATTGTTCATTATAAGTTATTTAATTAAGAAGTTTATTTTGTCGGCTAGAATAAGATTTCATGTATTCCCTGTAACAGTACCACGGGGGCAGGCTGCAGCCACCATGTCAATGTGGTTCTGGAGCTTTCGTTTTCCCATTTCACCAACTAGTTCTGTCCTTTGAACTGAAAGATTTGTATTTGTGATAGATCCTAACAGAAACAAAAGTGCTCTCTACCATAGTCCAGTATGCTGTTGGTCAAAAGAATAGAAAGGGAACTTTATATTTGTTTTCTTCCAAATTACCAGATAGGGAGAAACAAAAGCAAACAACTAAGAGATAAAAATGTACATTATATAGGAAAATATTGAAGAAAAAGAAAAATCTAAATAGGAAAGTAAGATAACAGAATTAAGATCATACATATATCAGTTATGAGCATACATGTGAATGGGGTTAGTTTACCCAGTAAAAGAGAAAGATTCCCAAATGGACTTCATAAAATTTCCCAAATGGATTTTGGAAAAGATTCTGAAATTGTGTTCATCCAGTTTGCTGTGGTTTGGTTCTATGAGAGTTAGCAAAGAGCACCTCTTCTGACAGGCCCTTGTTAGTTGTAAAATATTTTTACTTCATTCATAAATGTCATCTAAAAGAAGATAATTCAGATTGAAAGTAAAAGCAGAAGGTCACGATATTACTATCTAAGGTAAAATCAAGGCAGAAGCCTTACATGCAACAAAGGATCCTGGAGGTTTCCATTCGCCTTTGGTTGCCTATCATGGCAGGACGGGGACTGGGAGGAGGAGGCACCAGCTAAGGAGATGCTCAGGAGCTGGGCAGCAGCTGTTTCTAAAACTGTGTTAACAGAAATGTAAGAGTAGGAGACTTCGCTTAGCTCATGGGAAATACGTAGACGGAAAAATATGTAAAGATAGAGAAACTGAATACTTAAGTTTGATCTGGCAGCTCTAGTATTGAACTCTAAATCCTGAAAACAGGGAATACAAAATTTGATCGTGTAACTGGCCACAAAGAAATCCTTGATAAATTCCAGGAAGTTGAAATAATACAGACCACATTCTCAGATCACGGCAAAGTAAAAACAGAAAATAATAACAAAAATAGAAAGCCATAAAAGCGTATGACCTGGAGATGTTAACACTGTTAAACTGCAGCTGGGCCAGAGTAGAAACCAAGATTTCACGGCGGTGTATATTTAAGTTATTGTGAAAATATTCAATATTAAACCTATAGTTTATAACTAAAGCTGTATTCAGAAGGAAATTTATTGTTTTAAATGTCAGTCAATCACTCAACCTAAGAAGGGGAAAACACTGAAAACCTTAAACACCAAGTCAGCCAAATATTTTCCCAACAAAATGGGTTTATTCGGGAACAACCAAGAATTGCAACCTGGAACAGGCAGCCATGGCAGGCTACATTCAAGTCCCATAAAAAAACGGACAGGAAACTGTTTTCCGGAGGGAAGAGGAGGTGGAAGGACGTCCCACTGTCACAGAGAGTTCTCCATGCAGTGCTTCATCGCCCATGACAGCGCCCACCTTGGCCTCACTGCTTCATTTGAAATGAGGTTTCTGTTCACTAACTTGTTTTATACAAATAAAGCTGAGGCAAGCAGAAAGGAACAATTAATAAAGATAAAGGGAAAGATGAATGAAATAGAAAACAGACAAGGAATGGGTTGATAAATCCAAGAATCAGTTCTTAAAAGATAATAAAATAGATCCACCATAAGAAAAAAAGGGGGAAATCGCAAATACCCAAGATTAGAAATAATATATATATATTGACGATAAATAGGAAAACTTAAACAAACTGCTTATTTTTAAGTGCAAATAACTATGGAGGAAACAGAGGAGTTGTAGGAAAGCTATATCCTAAAAAGAACTAAGCCAGCTAGACTTTCTCTGACTTTCAACCTAGAACATACATATTTTTTAAGGATTTTTTTTTTCTTTATTGATTTTTTTTAGAGAGAGAGATATAGAAACACTGATGAGAGAGAACATCGATTGGCCGTCTCCTGCATGCCCCCACACTGCCTGGGCATGTGCCCTGACCGGGAATCGAACCTGTGACCTCTTGGTGCATGGGTCGATGCTCAACCACTGAGCCACATTGGCCGGGCAAGAACATATTATTCTAATGTTGTTCAAACGATTTGGGGACATAAGAAGAAAGCTTTCACTTTCTTTTTTAACATAATCGGTATAAATGCATACCCCAACTAGCACAAATAAAGAATACTATAAACTAATGTCACTACTGAATATTGATGTAAAAATCCCAATTAAAAACTTACAAGTAGGATCCAGGCAAATAACACTTCATAACCAGTGGTGTTAATGAAACCAGTTCTTTCCTTTGTAACACTTGCAATAATGTTTGCTTACATATTCTACTTAATGGCATAGAAAATATTTAATGGCAATGGAAAAGAGGTCCCTAAGTAGTACATACTGTATGGTTCACATGTTACAATATATATTCATAGTCAGAGATAGAAAAATAACTACAAAAAAATTTCCCAGATGTTAAAAATGATTTGGAGATGAGTGTTGAGATTACAACTGATTTTCATTTTTCTTTCCAGGCTTTTCTGCATTTTCCAAATTTTCTTAAATGAACATGCATACTTTTATATTTTAAAAATTATTCATAATCCCAGTGCCTAGAAATAACCACTAATAAAATCTTGATGTAATTTCTTCTAGCCTTTTTTCTGTGTATACATAAGTACTTTCTCTTTTTATGTATACAACATTAGAATGAGACTGCATTACAATTTTGTATTTCCACCTGTCCTCATCAACCACCCTCCCCATCACCAAAAAAATCTTAGAGGAACTTGATACCAGTCTAGACATAATTTTCAGAGTTATAATAAATAGTGATTAATCAGTTGGTGAATATGCATGATTTGAAAATATAATGATTAACTGTAGCAACTAATAGTTGGTTTAGCTGTTTAACAAAGAATTCCAGTTTTGTTCTTATTTGGTGTTTAAATATCATTTAACATCAGATGGTGGTTGAATTAGATGATTTTTAAAATTAGATGGGTCGGCATGCCCTGCGGTGTCTGCGAGACTTCGGAGCCGGACCAAGTGCCCGAAAGTCAGGGCGACCAACGCCGTGTGCGTGCTGAAGGGCGACGGCCCGGTGCAGGGCACCATCCACTTCGAGCAGCAGGGAGATGGGCCGGTTTTCATCACAGGCGTCCTCACAGGACTGACCAAGGGCGAGCACGGCTTCCATGTGCATCAGCTTGGAGACCACACACAAGGCTGTACCAGTGCAGGGCCTCACTTTAATCCTCTGTCCCGAACCCACGGTGGGCCCAAGGACGAAGAGAGGCACGTGGGAGACCTGGGCAGCGTGACCGCGGACGAAAATGGCAAGGCCACGGTGTCTATCC
Organism: Tadarida brasiliensis; assembly: GCA_030848825.1. Classification (NCBI taxonomy): domain Eukaryota; kingdom Metazoa; phylum Chordata; class Mammalia; order Chiroptera; family Molossidae; genus Tadarida; species Tadarida brasiliensis. Next base: position 39,121,251 of record CM061272.1, on the reverse strand, counting down.
AAGACGCGGTGATCTCCCTCTGGGGGGACCGTTCCATCATTGGCCGCACAGTGGTGGTCCATGAAAAACGAGATGACTTGGGCAAAGGCGGAAATGAGGAAAGCAAGAAGACGGGGAATGCTGGGAGGCGTCTGGCTTGTGGGGTGATTGGGATCGCCCAGGAGACATCCTGAGGATGAGGTCTGAGTCCTAGCAGCTCCTCTGTTACCTTGCTAGTTGTAGAAATTTAACTTGATAGACATTAAACACTGCAACCTTAAGAGTGTAATTTGTGTCTTTTTTAAAATCGCTGTAAGGTCCTGTGATGTGAGCTGATTTGTATGACTGTATAAATCTCCTGTTCAACTAAAATGTCTGTTTCAGTGAAAGAAAAAAAAAAATTAGATGACCTTTAAGAGCCTTTGCAATCCTGAGGTTCTGGGGCTAACGGAAGTGTGTCCAGCTGCTTCTCCATCAGTGAGCCCTTTGGGAAGCGGGCTATGCAGACAGCAGGACCATCCCCACACTGTGCTCTAATTACAAGCAAAGTATTTTGGAGGAAATCAAGGTCCCTCAAGAGCTAACCTGACAAACTTCAACCACCAAGTGATACACCTCTCAATGGACACTTAATATTCTTAGATTTGCTGAGATATGATTATTGTCATAATCTGCAGAAAATATATAAAAGGATCAAGTCAAAAGACATTTTAAAATGAAGAGGTGCCCGGCTGTAAGGGCCTCTTTGTTCCGACTGGGGGTTTGTTCTTAGAATTTATCACCAGGTCTCCCCTATGACTTCTAACAGAAAGAAAATGCCTTGTACCCTTCAAGTTAAAGTATATTTTCAGTTTTGGGAAAAGGAGATTATGGAACACGTTTCCTGGTTGGAGCATGTCACCTGCTATTTTAAACACATCATATATATGTATAAAATCACCTTTGCAAAAGCCAAAAGACATAAAGTTCAGATATATTGACGAGATATCAACAGCAACAAAAACAGTATTTCTCCTTCACATTGCCTTTGACTTATTATACTTGGTTTCATGTAAACCTTATTTTTGAATTTTTCTGTAGGTTTCAGCTAATTTATGGGATCATAGGTAACTAATTTCAAGGGACTTAGGACAAAAAGAAAACACTGTCATCTTCCCACAGAAACATGGTGTTTCCAGAAAATGCTTCATTGCTTTCATATTGATATAACTTGTCAAGTCACTTCTTCTTCAGTGCTGTTTGGAACCTAAGAACAGTGTGTTCCCATAAGGGGCAGGTTCCTCTTTAGCACGGAAAATGAGTAGACATGCTCATTAAATCTTAGATTTATGATTGACTCTGAGAATGAATACTCAGCTCTGGTCCCGCTTCCCATTAGTGTCTTCTTCAAAAAAATACCTTTAATGAAACTTCTAGGCATTTATTAACGAAGGGTTCGTACATAAACTAGGTACAACTCTTAGTAAACTCACAAAGTGAGTTGCTGTTCTCTTTCCAGTCTTCTCATCTATTTAGCTTTAAATTTTTTCAACATAGCTTAACAGTTATTTCCCCATTAATGTCACAGGGAAATCTCATTTTTCTTATCTCCTCCCTTCATTGTTTTCTACTTTCCCATCTATTAGTAATTATGACCTCTGTAGCATCCTTTCAACAGTTACGGCTGGAAAATAAGCATGTTGCTCCAAAGATAAAAAGCACAGCCACACAGCAGATCTGTGGCTAGTAGAAGCAGCTCTGAAGCCCCGCCCAGCCTGAACAGCAGGGCTACTGCTCAGCGAGAATCTCCATGCTTAAAGCATAATTGGGGTATTCACTACTGTACCATGTAAACGTAAGATATTTATTTGTAATTCTACCTCAGGTATGTATTTTATTTGTGTTCTTTGTTTTGTTTTTCAGCCTCATTGACTGCTATTTCAGTAAAAGCTGTCTCAGGCATGATCGCTTTTTCTGTGACGGATAAAATACAACTAACTTATCCCATCTTCTATATAATGTTTATCATCATGATAGCATCTTGTGTTTTCCAAGTCAAGTAAGTTAGCTTCTATATCCTCACCGATCTTTCAACATCCCTGTGCTTCTCCGAGCATCAATCTTTATTGGCTTCAGATGATAATTAAAATTAGGTGCAACTGATTTGGAAGGTGAAGGGTCTACAGCTTATCCTCAGCTAACATGCCTTGCAATATCCTTCACATCCAATAAGAAGTTTTTACTGAGCATTGCCTTCACATCTTGTGATTTCTAAAGTGCAGCCATAATCCAGCTAAGTGCACTTTGATACTTTCCTGATGCTGCTCTGCTTGTAATTAATATCCATTGTACACAGGTTGTCATTAGCAATAAATCAAAGGGGCAGGTCCACATCCAGGATTTCATTCTAAGTATAGGAAATACATGAACCCTTCACCTTCACTTCTTAGCTCATGCTCATTAATTGCCCAGAGATGGACAAAACCAGACGTTTGGCCGGGAGGGAAATCCTTTCCCCAGAACTTTGCATCTTTGGCCAGAATTTGCTTCGTACCCAAGGGACTGTGGAGTGATTGTTTTATGTTTCTCTTGGGACCTAATAGTGGTGACATGGAACATTTTTAATTTCTGCTCTTCTCTACCCACCCCCACCATCTGCTCTAGTCACTTCCCCTCCATTTCACATTGAATGTGCCTTTGCCTGCTAGACTCTCTTGAGTGATCCAGAGAGTTTTCTGTTTACCCCAAAATGCTATGCAGAGCCACCATCCCAGTGCCAGAGAGGAAGTCAGAGCTCAAACTCGGGAAGAGCGTGGTTCCTTTCTTAGGTCCTAGAAGTAAAGTCTTAATTGTCCTGGTTTGGCTACAGGCCCTGTAACAAGGAGTGTGGACAGTTACTGGAGAAACCCAGTGTTTTGTCACTATTTCACTAGTCATTTCCTTATAAGACGGAGTGTGTTTCTAATACTTGAATCTTGCTATTTTTGTCTCATCTCTTTCTTCTTCTGAATTAATCGCTGCTGCTATACTACCCTTTAGAAGTCAGTGATTAGCATCATTCTCTTTAAACTATGCTTTATGACTTTAAGAGGCGGATACAGTCGAAGGTAAACTGCTTATTTATCACCCTTGTCTCAGTTCCTGCATCTCTGACACTAGAACTATGGCTTTCAGCCCTGGCTGCCCATTACAACTACCTGGAGAGGTTCAATTATACATGTATATGTGCGTACAGGGTGGGGCGAAACTAGGTCTACAGTTGTGAGTACACGAAACAGAGTTTGTTCTTGTATTATTATTTATCAATTATTGTATTTTTCCATACAAACAACTGTAAACCTTATTTGCCACACCCTGTATATGTATACACATATGCATGCATGTGTATACATGCACAGACACACCTGGGCTCTGTCCACAAAAAATTATTTTTCAGTTGCTCAAGAATAGGACCTCAGCATTAGTGCTCTTTGAAAGTAGCCAGGTGATGTCAGCGCAAGGCAATGCTTTAGAAAAGGGTCTAGTCCCCGCCTGACCAGGCGGCAGTGTGGGAACCTGAATTACGTTGGTGGCCAAAATGAGAGGCTGAGTTCCCACATGTGCTCTGCAGCTGGGGTCCTAAACATTGTTTTTGAAACATTAAACATTCCTTTACTTCTCCATCTTCTTTCTTGGCACGTGGCATGTCAATGCATAGCTCTACTATTCCCTAGATATGATATTTAACAGATTCGAGGGTCTATCGTAATGAATCAGCCGCAGTGTGATACCGGTCCAGCAGCTTGAATTGCTTCCAACTCAAACTTCTGTGGCCTCGGAATATGATTAATTGCTTTTCATTGTTACTGTTGTTGGTTTAAACAGACCATAAAACCTGACATCTGATCTCATACATCAGATGCATATAAGCTATGACTGCTGATTGGAAATGCCCTTTCACTGCACTTCCTCTCCCTTTGTAGTCGTAGCTAAAAAACATGCATTTCTCGATGTTATTGTTAACTTATTGCTGAGCATCTCTTAAAGCCAGAGCTTCAGGAAGTGCCTTCTGCTCTAGGTTCCTGCATCAAGCCACGGAACTCTACAATACAGCCATGGTGGTGCCAGTCAACCATGTTTTCTTTACAACCAGTGCTATTATTGCAGGTGAGTCTTGGCTTTCTGTACATAGGTGTTCTACCCCCACCACAAACATGGGAGCAAACCAAGGAATCCTTAGGTTATAGGATCTGTGTAGCCCATATCCTGCCAGCCTCCACCCAGTGTCTGAATTTCCTCCATCACATCCTCAAGGACAGGCTATTCTACTTTGTGTGAAAGACAGCTCAGCCCCGTTTTAGATTACTATAATTGTTTGGAGAGTTCTAGTTATTAGAAAGTGTTTCCTTATATTGGACTGAAATTAGCCTCCTTGTGAATGCAAGACACACATCTCAGTTCTGCTTTCTGGAGTCTTCTCCTGCCAGCCCTTCTGGTAGTCAGAGCAGCGGAAGGGGTCCCCTTGCATCTTGTCTTTGGGCCAAGCATCCCCAGTTCCATGCTCTCCCCTCTCTGGCCTTCACCACCTTGATCAGAGAGCGGGGTCCCAAACTGAATTCAGTGGTCCAGGGAAGGCCAGACACAGGAAAACAGAAGCTACTACTTTTACTGTTCTGGCCTCTATTTTTCTACTGTTACATTCTTTTATTTTTATGGGTAATTTTTTTAAAAAATTTTTTCTTTATTGATTTGAGAGAGAGAGGAAAGAAGAGGGAGAGCGAGATAGAGACATTGATGAGAGAGAACATCGATTGGCCGCCTCCTGCATGCCCCCACACTGCCTGGGCATGTGCCCTGACCGGGAATCGAACCGACGACCTCTTACTGCATGGGTCGATGCTCAACCACTGAGCTACATTGGCCAGGTATTTTATGGGTAATTTTCTAAATATGTCAGACACAATGGTGTTTTTTAAAAGGGTATGAAATTGGAACTTCTTTCAAACCAAAATACAGTAGATTCAGGTGTATCACTCCTAAGTTTGGTACTGGCGTGCCCTAGTTCTTTGGCTTATTGGATGAATGCACCACTTTCTCATATTGAGACTTCATTTCCTATTGCAAAATTTATGTATATTGGAGGAAATTAGGGATTGTTTCCTAATTGGTTCATTTTTTGTTTCAGGGCAAACAATGTGACTGCCAGTGGGCAATTTTTTTTTTTTTTTTATCCTCACTCGAGGACATTTTTCCATTTTTTGTTCAGATAGAGTGGGAGGGAGAGAGAGTAAGAGAGAGAGAGAGAAACATCGACGTGAAAGGGACACATCAAGTGGCTGCCTCCCGCATGACCCAACCAGGGCTGGGGACAAACTGCAACCGAGGTACGTGCCCTTAGCGGGAACTGAACCCGGATCTCCCTGGACCACAGGCCAACGCTCCAACTGCTGAGCCAAACCGGCCAGGGCCAGTGGGCAATTCTTTAAAGTAATTAATACATTTTCTGTTTTTCAAAATAGAGCCATACTTTTAATGAGAAAGATTCTATCCAAGGACATCTATTTTTGTTAGCAGTTTATGCCTATTGACGAAAGTAAGAGAAATTTGCACATTTGTGTGCCCTAGAATTATTAAAAAAGAAACAAGGTCAAAAAGAGTTATAGGTATGACATACAGTCTAATAGTTAATATTAATGTGCTAAAGATATATTTTTAAAAATGTAGTTCCCTTCAAAAGAAGTTTTTGTACGAGAACCCACAGGCTGGGATCTCAGTGTTGAGCACACAGAGTAACTGCTGAGCCGTGGAGGCAGGCACTTTCCAGGAGGGATAACAGTTCATCTGATGTCACAGAAGTGATGGATGGAGGTGAAGCTTCTTGACTAACTTCTCCTCTTTGTCTCCATCAAAAAGTATATAAATGCGATACCATATTTTGCCTACTAACTTAGTAGCCTTTTTCTTTTGCAATAACCAGGCTGACAAGGCTGCAGTGTCACAGGCACTCTCCTGGAGTTTTGGGGAGCGTACTACCACCTTCCTAGAACCGAGTTGCATAGTTTTTATCAAAAAACCTTAAAAATGTTTCTGCTCTTCGATCCTACTACTCTACAACAGCAAACAACCCAATTAAAAAATGGGCAAAGGACTTGAATAGACATTTCTCCAAAGATGGACAGACGGCCAATAAGCACATACAAAGATACCCAACATCACTAATCACTAGAGAAATGCAAATCAAAATCACAAGGAGATACCATCTTATTTATATCCATTAGGATGGCTACTAGAAAAAACAGTAACACAGAAAATAAGTGTTGTTGAGGATGTAGAAAAATTGTAACCCTTGTGCACTGCTGGTGGGAATGTAAAATGGAGTAGCCATCTGGCAATTTGGGTATATGTTTGAAAGAACTGAAAGCAGGACTCGAACAGATATTTGTACGCCTAGGTTCATAGCAGCATTACTCACAATAGCCAAAGGGTGGAAGCAACTCAAGTGTCTGTCGACAGATGAATGGGTAAAGAAAATGTGGTCTATACATACAATGAAATATGAAATATGTATATACCAGCCTCAGAAATGAAGGAAAGTCTGACACATGCTACAACATAGATAAACCTTGAGGACATTATGCTAAGTGAAATAAGGCAGCATAAAAAGATTACTATATGATTCCATTTACATGAGGTATCTGGAATAGTCAAACTTATAACAATGGAAAATGGAATGGTGATTGCCAGGAGCTGGGGGCGGAGGAAATGGGAGCTATTATTGTTTAATACGTATAGAATTTCAGTTTTATGTGATAAAGAAATCCTGGAGGTTGGTTACACAACAATGTGAATATACTTAACACAACTGAACTGCAAATTTAAAACTAGTTAGGATGGCCCTGGCCAGTTTGGTTCAGCGGTTACAGCGCTGGCCCGAGGACTAAGGGATCAAGGGTTTGATTCCCGGTCAAGGGCACGTATCTGGGCTGCAAGTTCGATCCCAACCCCGACTGGGATCATGCAGGAGGCAACCAATCGATGTTTCTCTCTCTCTCTCTCTCTTCCCCTCCCTCCCTTCCACTCTATCTAAAAATTAATGGAAAAAATACCCTCGGGTGAGGATTAACAACAACAAAAATGGTTAGGACACTAAATTCTATGTTATGTGAATTTTACTACAATTCTAAAAAAAGAAAATGCTCCACTCTTTAAAACAGAAATTCCACTTCAAGCAACAACAACAAAAATCCTAAAATACTGGGAAAAAATGTGTACAAAGTAGTTTATTGATACTTTACTAAAGAAAAAAAAAATGGAAACAACTTAAAATATTCTTAGAGAAATGAATATTATTGTTCATCAGCTTATTAAATAACATGAAATCATTAAAATGGTTACAAGGAAGTGTGTGATAATGCTTCAGAAACGTCGAACCATTCAGAAAATATTCATTAGACCTGGGCCTGGCCTCTTCCCGTAAGAAGTGTGTTCTCTAGGTGAGGAGGCAGGCTTCAGACTGAGAGAGCCCCTTGCGTAGAGGACTCTGTCCTGTTCTCCGTGGTGTCTGCAGCACCGAGAACAGTGGCTGGCACATAAGACTCTCAAATATTTGTCAGCCAGCTAGCAAGGCTGACATCACACCACAAAGATTTAATTTCAGGTAATGTATAATTTAGAGATGTCTTATTTAATAAAAACTCTATGAAGGCTTTGGGATCTTAGACCAAGAAGAAATCATTGAGACCAACAAGGAGAGAAAAAAAGCTCATCAGAATAAATGACACATTTGTGTGTTCCTTTACCCAAGGGGAAGAGCAGGAAAAGGAAATGGGACAGGGGGTTGGCAGCGGGTAATGGGGTTGGGGTAGCATGTCAGATGCTCTAGTGTTCTCCAGTGCCTGAGTGAGCATGTGCAGACCGACAGACCACCGGGCATTGCCAAAAGTGACAGAATGGGCAGCAGCTGCCCTCAAGGGTGAGTGCTATGTCAAAGGCCCCAGAGTCCTCCCAGACTCTCAGGTTAGGCTTGCTGACCCCTGGCCTAAAACTGCAGGTGGGAAATGTCACTAGAGTTTTGTTTTCATGCACATGCCCCTCAGACATACCCTGGACTGGGTAAGAAATTTCTATTTGCAAAAGTATTTCAATTGTGTTGACTTTATAATAATGATGCTTACATTATATAAAGTCTACAAACCTGTGTTCTTTTTGAAATCATTGAAAATGTAACTATGGCATGCAAATATGTTTAAACTAAGCTACTGAATGTGCATTTTAAGGGTACCTATGTTAGAAAAATATGTATACAGTAGTCCCCCCTTATCCACAGGGGCTATGTTCCAAGACCCCCATTGGATGCCTAACATCAAGGATAGTAGCAAACCCTATATACACCATTTTTTCCTATACATACATACCTTTTCCGTTAGAAGGAAGCATTTTGTGGCTTCTCTTTGGCATTTTCGAATTGCCAGCATCACTATTCTTGCTCTTTGGGGCCATTATTAAGTAAAATAAGGGTGACTTGAACACAGGCATGGCATTACCACAATAGTCAATCTGATAGCCAAGACAGCTACTAAGTAACGGGCAGGGAGTATGTACAGCATGGACATTCTGGACAGAGGGATAACTCATGTCCTGAGGGTGTGGGATTTCATCACGCAACTCAGGACAGCATGCAATTTAAAACTTATGAATTGCTTATTTCTGGAATTTTTCATTTAATATTTTTGGACCAAAGTTGACTGTGGGTAACTGAAACCACAGAACGTGAAACCGAGGATAAAGGGGGGTCTCCTGTATTAACATAATTTGCAAAACAGTGTGTAGCTATTGTAAATATTCTATCCTAAAATTAATTTTGTTTTCTGTTCCTGTTATAGGGATCACGTTTTATAAGGAATTCTTTGGTGCAGCTTTTCTCACTATATTTATATATTTTTTTGGGTGAGTAAATGTCTCAGTGGTAAGGTATACAAAACTCTATTACTTTTTTTTTTTTTAATCCTCATCCAAGGATATTTTTCCATTGATTTACAGATATAGTGGGAGGGAGGGAGAGAGACCCAACCAGGTTCAGGGATTGAACCTGCAACCGAGGTATGCGCCCTTGACCAGGAATCGAACCTGCAACTCTTTGGTCTGTGGGCCGGCACTCTAACTGCTGAGCCGAACCCGCCAGGACCAAAATTCTATTACTTTTATGTGGGATTTTTGGCATTGTACCTGAGGCATAGAAAACTGAAAAATAATCTAAGAAACAACCATTTCCTGAGCTCCTAAAGGAAACATTTTTCAATTTAACACCCTCCACAAGGCTCAGTGTCCTTGACTTTGTCATTTAGGTATCTGTCTGAGGGTTCTGAAACACTGGGGATTTTCAGTTCCAGCCAAAGTCAAGATAAATTCACTGGCTCCTAAAGCGACTCCATGGCCTTTTCATGCTACATCAGACCTGTCTTGCCCTTGGGAACCCCGAGGTTAGATTTCATTCAGGGAACCATGGATACTTCTAGGATCACCTAGACTAAAAGACCAAGATGGGCAGATCTGGTTTGGGACTTAATGACATCAGATTGGTAACATCCCTTGTCTGGGTCTGGGTTTCTAGCTTTAACTCTTGATTGCTGGGCTTCATCGCTGGCATCATTGCTGACATCCTTGCAGAGAACAGAACTTGGACAGAGTATCGCCACTGTATAGGATCTTCCGCTGTTTCCAAATGGCAGTCCATGAACGCTTAGCTGATTGTTGATCTGGTATTCTGCATGACCATTGTTATGCAAACTTGAGCCCAGACTACTTTCAGCATAGAAAACCATCTATCTTGGAAATTCAATTTCATAAGATATTTGGGCAAGGCTAAACTTCTGGGATCTGGAAACTGTGACTATTCTTATGGCCAAGGACAACTAAATTTCTTAGAAAATTAAAAAATAAATTATTTTTTTGCTCGTGTTGCATGCCAGTAATGGGTCTGGGCATGCATGGATAGAAAATGAGACCTGATGTCTACCCGAAGGTTTTAGAGCCTGAATTAGTCTCCAGATGGTAAAAACCTGGGGCAGAGATTTATTGGAAGCTCTCCAGGGCTTGGTTCTGAGGACAAATATTATTGGCTGCAGCAATTAAGACAAGTTTTAGGCAGCTTACCATGAGAAACAGAGAGAACAAAACCAGCGGAATTTATGCCATCGTGTAGAATATGGAGCTCAGTTACCTAACACTGTGAGTTGTTTCAGCATTCTGTATTAATATTGTTCTACAGGTGTTTTCTGTCATTCCTTGGTGTGTTTTTGGTCACAAGAAATCGAGAAAAGGAACGTCTGCCACAGTCTTACATTGATTTTGGAAATATTCCTGGTAAAACTGTGTATTCTTTCATTTATAATAGAAAATGTTATCCTCCTAAATTAATCATTGCTGGTATTGTTTTGGGTGTTAAATTAATATAAAACATACTTCTTCTTATCTCCAAAAAATATATACTTAATGATAATACCAGAGGTGATGTTTGAACCGTAAATGTCAATAATCATTTATTTGAATGTCGAGTTTGCCCAGAGGACTGGAGATGTAAAAGAACTGGCCCTGTTCTCTCGATTTGGGTGATGTTGCAAACTTCCTCTGTGAGTTCCCTTAAACTGGCAAGGAGTCGGAAAGGAACAGGGAAGGGCTTCCAGCAGCAGCCCCCGATGCTCAGGGAGCCTTTGAGGGAGTATCTACAGACAGAGGCCAGGCTGCCAGGGAACAGCGCTCCTGGGAAGGCCGTGGTGGCCTGTGCGCTGTGGGGCCAAGAGTGACATCTTCCCAGACACTGGAGCATGAGTAGCTTCTTCCCTCCCCCTTCCCTCCTTCACCCTGGTCGGTTTAACATGCATCCTCTCTCCAGTCAGTTCTCCACGCTCGCTCGCCGTGGTCATGCAGACAACAGAAGCAACGTCCAGAACAAAGCAAACACCCCGATGTGTCCTCCCCCGCCCACCACCCTCAACAGCCTCCAGCTTTGCTAGGGATTTGGGGTGACCTATAGGTGTCTAGACAGGAGTAGTGATGTCCTCACAGGTTCCTCCACCATTCTGTTAGGACCAGGCCTTTGAAGCAGAAACCATGAAAGCCTGCTCCCTAGTCGGGGAGAACATGGCCGTGTGAACCGTGCTCTCTTCCCCATGTGAGGCCGCTGAGCGGCTGAGCGCATGCAGTGTAAGATCGGCTTCGTGGCAAGGGTGTGCGGCATAGCTGACCCGTACGATTAGGAGTTCTTAGGTAGGAGATGAAGTTTACTTATTTTTAACTCTCTTTTTCATTTCACAAAGCCCCATATCTAGGATTCAGAACAGCTTAGAAGCCACTATGAAACACTGTTTTTCTATGTTGTTAACATGTGTTAGACTCAACATAGAAAAGGAGACAGGACACTGGCGAGAACGCTCTGGAGATGAGTGAATGCTTCGTGTGAATCTGCCCCCACCTGATTTCCATGCACAGCACGCTGGACCCCGTGGTGGGGAGATGCTCTCTCACCTGGGCGGGGTGACCGTCCTCTCCCCTGGGCGGGGTGACCGTCCTCTCCCCTGGGCTGGGTGACCGCCCTCTCCCCTGGGCGGGGTGACCGTCCTCTCCCCTGGGCTGGGTGACCGCCCTCTCCCCTGCGCGGGGTGACCGCCCTCTCACCTGCGTGGGGTGACCGCCCTCTCACCTGCGTGGGGTGACCGCCCTCTCCCCTGCGCGGGGTGACCGCCCTCTCCCCTGGGCTGGGTGACCGCCCTCTCCCCTGGGCTGGGTGACCGCCCTCTCCCCTGCGCGGGGTGACCGCCCTCTCACCTGAGCAGGGCTGGTCACTTACGCAGGGACCTGGAGTTCCCAGGGCCTTTTCCTCCTTGACATTTTCCTCTTCTGTTTAGAGGTTGACCACATAGTATCAAAAAAGAGAATAAAATGTGGCCTAGATAGAGGAGAAGTTGTTAGGACTTATTCTTCTACAAGAGCTCGAAAGATTTTTGTGTGTGATGATTATCTCCGCAGGGAAACAAATGCTGGATAAAATACAGCCAGATTCAAACGGCTTATCCTATGGAACTCTGCCGGATGGAAGTGACTCAACAGAGAGCCGGAGTGGAGAGAAGAAAGAGGTCTAAAGTGCCGAGAGGGATGGCTGCGGGCCTGTTATTCGATACCGCCTCTTAGAAACTGCACATGTTCAATTTGTGTCAGCAGCTATTTATCGCTGACATGTGCTAGCGCTCATTCCAGTTCTTCGCCCCACCTCCATTCCTGTGGACGCTCAGGCCTCCCTGAGCTTTGACAGTCGAATGTTCTCATGGGATGTAACTTGACGTGCTCCCCACACCATGGACCTCTCCCTAGTGATGGGCTAGCCAGCTAGGTGTTCCTTGGAGCCTGGCTGCCCGCACAGGGATGTCGCAGAGAAACACGCCCGCGATCCGGCTGTGGAAACACGCGGCTTCTCCCGGCAGCCTGCGAGGTCCGTTGCTCTGCTTTAGAGACACTTCACCTCGCAACCTTACTCCTGAAGCAAAGGCTTGAGAGCATTCATTTATTTAAAGTATTTTCTTAATCGTCCCATAAAGAACTCACTTTTCTGTTCCTAAATGAGAACAGTGAGTCACCTTTTCTGAAAACTAGCCCTACTATAACCCTCCTTTAAAAATTAAGGGTGGCCTGGCTGGTGGGGCTCAGTGGATTGAGCGTCGTCCCATGGACTGAGAGGTCCCAGTTCGATTCCCAGTTAGGGCACATGCCCAGGTTGTGGGTTTGATCCCCAGTAGGGGGTGTGCAGGAGGCAGCCAATCAGTGGTTCTCTCTCACATCAATGTTTCTATCTCTCCCTTCCTCTCTCTCTAAACCAATAAAAACATGTTTAAAAAATTAAGGGTGTCTTTGCCTTGGCTGGTGTTGCTCAGTGGTTAGAGCATCGGCCCGCACACCAAAGGGTCGCAGGTTTGATTCCTGGTCAAGGGCATGTACCTGAGTTGCAGGTCAACCCCTGGCCCCTGCTGGGTATGTGGGGAAGCAACCGATCGATGTGTCTCTCACATCAATCCATCTCTCTCTCCCCTCGCCCTCCCTTCCACCCTCGCTAAAAAATCAATGGAAAAAAATATATCTTTGGGTAAGGATTAGCAAAAAAAAAAAAATTAAGGGTGTCTTTAAAATTAGAATGTATAAGTGGCATTCTGTGATGGGACATACCAAAACTAAAAGATATTGGCTGGTGGACTTTTTAAGCAAAGAAAAATGTAAGAACTAGGACCAGTTTTTAAAATAAAAATGTAGAGTGGGGACATTTTCTTCAGCTGTGAGATCCTATTATATTTTAATTGAAACTGAAGGAAAAACGTCATATTCTATGCCTACATTTGTTTAGCTGTTATAATTTATCAAGTGGGTTTATATGTTGTAACTCTTAACACGTCTCAAAAATCATATTTAAATTCTTAGTGATATTTTCACTAACACACCATTTCTCCCCTAAGTCATGATTTCAAGCTTTATAAATTCATCTAGGTATAAGGAACAATTAGAGAACTGGATACCAGCCATTTAAATATTAGACAAAGCACACAGCCGAGTGGGCCATCTGAGACTAGAGAAGAAGCCCAGGGCTCCTGTACCCTGAATGCCTTTTCTATTGCAACTAGTCACAAGTCTACTAAGGTAACATTTGCAGGTAGTCAGTCCATAATCATCTGTTACTTATAATCTACCTAATATTTAAATGAGGAGAAAAGACTTAGCCTTCATTGTAACCAACATCAAATAATAAGCCCTATCCTGAAGGACATTGCAAAACCTTCAGATCACCTGTGACATGTCAGGACGATGAGGCTTCAGCCAACTGTCCTGCAGTTGTGGAGATTGCTTAAATCAGACCTATTGAGACTGCAGTCTTCATTGTCGCAGGTCTTTTAGCTTTGTTCTTTGTCATATCCTGCACTCCTGACCAGACCAACCAAACCTGGCCACAAAGGCAAGATTCGAATCCATCTCCAAATGTATGAATAATAACCTAGAGCCCATGTCTGGTTTTTGAACTCTGGGTAAGAATTCCTGTGACTGTGGAAAGTGTTCCATTAATTCAAACAACACAGTCATAATTTATGGCGTGTTTCCCTGAATGGGTCCAGCATGTTGGCACCGGAAGGCTCGGCTAAGAAATGTGTCTGGTGTCTTAAACTGCAGATCTCTGTGACTCTCAGAACTGGTTCAAAGATTTGGAAAATACTTAGACTGAAGACTTTTACTTGAAGTAGGACTATATTTATAGCTATAGCACATGGTTTTGAGCACTGTAGAATCTTGCACAGACAGAAGACAAGAACAACACCAATACTCTAGGGATCACCAACATTTGCATCTTTTTAAAAGTTTTGAGAAATGACATTGACTTTAAGCAATCTCGCAATCCTTTAGAAGTCCAGGTAGCATATACGCTATATCCAGACCCAATTTTACTTTCCATATTGCTGCTCCAAGATAAGATGACTAGGAATTTCAGTTGTGCTGGCTTGTAAAGACTTTTTAAAATTACACAGTGCGTGACAACATCCAAAGCCAACCCAGCCCTTCTTTTGGCATCATGATTTGGGGACATTTAGCCAACACTTGACTCATCTGACTATTTGTCTAGACCAAGGGTCTGCAGATTTTTCCTTTAAAGACCCAGAGAGAAAATGTTCGGGGTTCGTTGGCCATACAGTGTCGAAACTGCTCCACTCTGCTCTTGGAACCTGAAAGCAGCCATAGACAGTATGTGAGCGAGCGGGCGTGGCTGTGTGCCAGGGAGACCTTATTTACAAAAGCAGGTGGCCCGTCCTCGGGCTGTCGTCAGCCAGCCTGGTCTAGACTCCTCTGCCCGTGCTCGGCAGCTTCTTTCTAGTCCTTTGGGCACTCAGGAGCTTAAACAGCAACGGTTCATGGTTCATGACAAACTAAACACTCTTGCTATTTCAGCAGGATCTTCTTGCTTATATAAGATACAGATGGTAGCCACGAGTTCATTATTGGTGCGGAAGCTCTCTTAAAGGCTTGGTTCTTTGGTGTATGCTACTACCTATATTGGAAGAGTCTCTCTGAGCCCACACTCCAACTCCGTAAGAGCTTCAGAAATGACTAGCAGTTACCTCTCCTGTGGTAGATGAAAGCAGAAGTCTTCACCATCTGACTGTTTTCCGTTTAAACGTTTTCTTGCCCTGAAATACTTTCGCTACCTTGAATCACTTGGGGAAAAAAAAAATACAACAAAAAACTTCTCAAGCAGTGACTCAGAAGGTATTTTTCAACCCCCATCCCCGCCCCCCACAAGCTCCTGCAGGTCCTATTTCATGGCAGAGAAAGAAAGGGAAAGAAACAGACTTCATAGATTAGTGCAATTTAGTGCTATTGAAGAATAATAGTGATAATGTGTAAGTTTTGCTCCAAAAGAAGCAGGTGCAACAGTGGACATGACTCAATGGATGGAAACAAGGAGCCAAATTCCTGAAGCCAAGAACCCTCTTTATGCTTCTTGCTTCCAAGCACACAGCTCATCCAGGAATGGTGAGTATACACGCTCAGCCACACCAAAAGCCGCTTCGCGCTTGCCAATGTAATAGTGATATTATGGACATAAATATAGCCGTTACTAAATTCAACTTTCCCAACACCCTTCCAGACTGCTTTACTTAAATCCTGTGGTTGGTTATAGAACTGGGCAACGAGCTGCAGCCTCATACATGTGTCTGGCACCAGCAGAAAGGAGCGCTTCAGTGAAGTTGCTAGATAAACACACATTTTGAACTTTTAGGACCAAGATCTCAGAATTGAACCTAACATGATGGTATGGGGAATTTAGAAGCTGCTTCAAATTGTTACAGTCATCAATAGTCTGGCTATGATGCTTCTCTTGAAATAAAAAAAAAAATTATTTTTAATTCCACACATAAACAGTTTCCATGCAAATATAGACCTGCCTTGGGCTATTAAACACAGTGTTTTAGCAATTGTGCTAAATGCAGGGCGAAGCCTTCCCATCCAGGAATTCTTGGGTCTGCCCCCTTTCTCACTAGCCGCGGGCACCACACCACGGGCTGTCCTGTGCCAGGACAGAAAGTCAATTACAGGATCTGCGGCCCATCCAAGGAAACATTTTTTTTTTTTTTTTTTTTTTTTTTTTGCTAGGAAGGGAGGAAACTCCGCCTGCAACGTTGATCCTTATTGGGAGTTAATGAGACCCAACCACAATGTAAAAGAGGAATATCAATCCCAGTATCAAAGCAATGTGTTTCGGGGTGCAACCCACCTGGGCCAGATGCTGCCAAGAGCTTCGTGGAGTTCCAGGCAAGATGTAAGATAGTCTCCGAGTTCTAGGAAAGAATCTCCTTCCCAGGGCGCTGGCAAGTGCGTAACCGAGAAGGAGCCCAGCTGTTCCTGACGGGACCAGCATGCGTGGACCAAAGCCACTTTGCACATTCGAGCTGCTGCTGTCCAGATGCGAGCTGATCCTCCCGGCACGCACGCGTCCCTCTTGGGGAGCCTTTTCCTTCATGCTTCTAATTTGAAAACCAACCTCAGAAATTTACTGAGGCTTGGGCTCTACTCCTTCCATCCAAAGCACCTCACCTACACCCTCGAAACACGAAACACGAACAAGGAAATGAATCAGCTCAAGAACTCTTGATCTTGGGGCTCGAAGCTTGAGTGGTTTGCCTGATTATAGACCACGAACCCCATCACCACATGCCTCGAACTTAGCACATGTTCATTAATTCACTCAAACATAATTGATCACATACTATTTTCAGTGTAATGTGCTTAAAGTTATTAGGAATATAAAAATGAATTCGATGTGAAGGCCAGCTCTTCGGGAATTTACTGTCTGATCAGAGAAACAGCAGCTTCATTTATTGGGCCCCTGCTCTGTGCCAGGCATCCTGCCGAGTCGTTTCGTCGCCTACTCACTGAATCCAGACAATTTCTCCATCAGGGAGGTCACTAGCCCTACCTTACGGATTTAAAACCCAGGGCAAAGGCAGGTTGGGGACTAGGGGCAGGTAAGAAGGGCACCTAGGGCCCAAACTGTAAGGAAGCTTGCGAAAATCTCAGCGTCAGTGGTGAGAGGGCTGGGCTTGCAGCCGCAATTAAATCCGTGGCACCTCCCTGCATCCTGGCCCTGGCAGGTGGTTAAGTGCCTTGGCCAGTGCCATTCAGCGGAAAGTGGCAGAGCTGGGATTTGAACCCAGGACTTCTACGTCTGCAACCCACACTCTTACTACTAGTACCAACATGTCTACACTGCACGGCAGAACAACAAAGGGGCCTTAAGAGACTCGAATAAAGGGCATGGGAGCCCACAGGGGAGAGAGGGCGCCTTGGGCTAGGGGACTTCTTCGAGGGAACTGGGGATTATAGTGAATTAAATGTTGCCCCTCCCCAAAGATACTGCTTAACCCCCAGAACCTATAAATGTGACTTTATTTCGAAAAAGGGTCTTTGCAGATGTCATTGAGTTAAGGGTCTTGAGATTGATAGTATCCCGGATCACCTGAGTGACCCCTAAATTCAACAAGTGTCCTGATAAGAGACAGAGAGGAAACAACACAAACACAGAGGAGAAAGCCGCGTGAGGCTGAGTGAAGGGACAGGCCGGGGAAAGCCTGCAGCGGCGAACTGCACGAGGTGTGGCCGGATCCTGCCCTGGAGCCCCGGCCAGAGCGCAGCCCGCCGGTTCCCAGCTTCAGACTTCTGCCGTCTAGAACGGGGAGAGAGAACCGTCTGCTGTTTTGAGCCAGCAAGTCTGTAGCGCTTCGTTGCAGCCACCCTCGAAATGGATACAGGCTGAGCTGGCCTCTGAGGCCCCGCCGAATTTGGACATCGGAGGAAGCCCAGGAGCAGAAGAGAAACGTAAGGGCCCGGAGGAAGCTTAGGAAACATCTGCATGACGGTCACTGAGAAGAAAGCGGACAAAGGCAGGTGAGAAGGCCTCGGTGGCCAGCTCTGGACTCAGGAGTCCCGGCCTGATGTGGGAGGAACCTGATGGCATCAACTTCATTTCGGGGTGGGGTGGGGCTAAGGACCGTGTCTTTTCAAACACTCACCTATCAGAGTCTAACGGCATTTGCCGTGTATCTTTCTTAATCATTCACTACGGATATTAGACGTGATAAACATTCAACAAGTAATGGCTGAATTCGAGGTTTGTGTCATTGGCACATCCTACCGGAAATGTCCAGTGTGGCAGGGCCAGGACCGCTGCGATGGCCCTGGGCGGAGGGCTGTGCCCAGAGGACGTGCTGGGCCAGAACCTGACTGGGAGCCGGCGAGGAGCCGAGGGTCAGGAGCGGACGGTTCTGAGCTGTGCGGTAGCAGGGCACGGCTGAGGGCCACAAGCAAACCGCGTTAGCAGTGAATGGAAGTTATAAAGGAGAAGGAATCATGAGAGCAAAAAGGCTAAGGGCCTTGGGCAGAGGGAGGGGAAGTGAGCAGATACCAGCGAAGCAAGGACTCCGAGAGGGCTGACCAGGGAGCCGCGGAGACAGCGCCGGCCTGGACGCTCCCTCAGCTCAGGGCCCTGCTGACAGCAACAGCAAACCCTTCCTTCCCCAGCTGGCTGCACAGACTGTCTGTTCCCAGCCCCGAAAGGGCCTCGTTTTCACAGCACTCACTGGGTTTCCAAAAGACATCAGATGGGGCTGCCAGCACATACAGGGGAAGCCCACGTGAGAAATGCTTCATGAAGACCGGAGGATGTTCTTTCGAGTTTTCACATTACAGTGCAGAGCTCTTCGAACCGATGGGGACAGTCTTTAGATCAGAGGTGGAAGAAGGTGGGCCCGAGGAAATGACCAGAAGCCTCTGGTTGATCCTAAGCTTAATCTTAATGAACATCTTCACCTTGTTCTTTTTCAAAAGTGCAGTCATCCTGATAAGTGGTCATTTAAGGATGGCCAAGGCATCTGCTGAGTGAGACAGGGGACCGAGAAAGAGGTGCAGAGGGGGACAGGAGACATCATGTGAACCGTTCTCACTGGACAGAGATCGGTCGCCCCAGCCACACAGGGGCAACCAGAGGGCTCAATAGCAGCAGAAGCCCTTCAGCACCTCCGCCCTCTGTTCTGTGCCCGCCAGGGAGAGCAGACTGAGCAGGTGGGCCTGAAGGCAACACCAGAGAAATGACCTGGTGGGGTGGAGGTAAGCATCTCCTAGCAATGTCCCCCCCCCCCCCCCCGGTTCTCTCCACACCCTCAGGCCAAACAAGGAATCCTAAGCAAGTTTGCTCTGCCTTCAGGAAGGTTTGGCATCCTTACAGCCCATATACAGCCATGACCACCTTCGCCCTTTGGCCTGGAGGTCTTCAGGATATAAGTAGAGACACCCCCTCCCAAGTTCTCAGCTGCTGCTGGGCAAGCTGGTGGCGGCGAAGGAGAGAAGTCCTCCCTGGGCACGGCGCTCCTCCCTGGCCATCCGTGGGCTTTTCTCTAAAGCAAACCACCTGCTTCCTGCCCCGCCAGCCCCCAGCCTTCCCAGGCCTCTGCAGAGAAGAGCCAGGGCCCAACCTCGGCGGAGGGGCAGCCCCGGCACCGCCCCGCTCCTGTTCGTTGTTCACTAAGGAGTTTTGTGGAATCCAGACTCATTTTCCACCAAAACCAGGGAAAGGAAAGACAGTACTGAATAAAAATAGATGCCTGGCGCCTCCTGTTTCCGCGGCCCCCCTGCTCTCGCACAGGCGGGGCTCCCCGGTCACCTGGACAGAGGCCGCCGAAGGACACCGGAAGGGACACTGGAAAGGGATGACTGTGTCCTCCATGCTTCTCCTCCCTTTCCTTCTGTTGTGTGTAGGTTGACTGGAGCGGGCATCTGCCGGGTTCATTTCCAGATCTCCTCTTTCCAGCCCTGTTTAGAGATAGACGAGTGTCTGGGCACCTGTGTCGCTGTCGGGGCGGCAGAGCTGGTTATTTCTGGCTTGCTGGCACTCAGAGGAAGGTGCGAGCGAAGGAGGGCGACGGGGAGGTGGACTGACTGCGAGAAGAGGCCCCAAGATCTCCGACCCTCCTCCTCCTTCGGAACATGACAGAGTCAGCGGCAAAGGCACCAGGTGACAAGACAGAAAAGGCTCGTCCCAGCAGACTGAGAAGTGCCGGACAGCAGGCCCAACAGCACAGGAGCGCTTCCATCCTGTCTGAGAAGCACGGGGACGTCAGGACGTTTGCAGGAAGGTCTGACTGAGGAACCAGCCCTTCCTGGGTGGGCCGGGGGCTCAGGTCTTTGCTACAAATTAGTATTTGGCCCCATCACAGCCCACGTGCCGAACATGTTCTCTCCGTCCAAGAGCAACGAGAACAGCCTCACTTTCCTGACTGGTTTTTGCACCACAACAATAAAGTTAATAATGAAAAAAACATTTAGCCCGTGGCCAGGGACACTGCACAGGCAGGGCCTTGGATCTACCATCTATCAACAGAAATCGCTGAGAGAGACTGAAGCTTGTTAACTGATTTATATGAATAATTGAAACAGCAAAGCAGATTTATTTAATTTCCATATTTAAAAAATTGACATTTTCATAAATACTGTTCTAAAACCAGCAGGATGAAAACCGCTCTACTGTTGAAAGGAAGAGAAACGGGGCGAAGTTAGAGCCAAACCAACACGCTGCTGTTAGGACAGCAAGGGGCTGAGTCATGTCCCCCAAAGATGGGTTGGAGTCCTACGCACCACGAATGGGACTTTATTTGGAAATAGGGTCTTTCCAGAGGTAGTCAAGTTAAAAATGAGGTCACTAGGGTGAGCCCTGATGCAATATGACAGGGGTCCTAATAAAAATGGGAAATTTGGACGCGAAGAGACACACTCAAAAGGAAGGCAATGCGAAGACCCAGGGAGTGGGCAGCCGTCTGCAGCCAGGGAACGCGGGGGTGGGGGGGGGGGTCCCAGAAGCCTGCAGCACCCGGGGGAGACGCTCTCTTCCAGCCTCAGAAGCGGCCAGCTCTGCACACACCTTGATCTCTGACTCTAGACACCAGAACTATGAGACCATACATTTCTGGTTTTCTGCTCCCTGGTTTATGTTACTTCCTTGCAGCACCTCTAGCAAACTAACAAAGGAACTTTTGTCTCTTTAGGCTCCCAGCAGGGCCCCCCTGCTGTGTTGGGGAGCCCTCATGGTGCAGACCTTGCTGGGACGCAGAACCCCTCCCCACACTTGTGCTGTGAAAGCAGAAAGGTGAGACTCCCTGTCCCCAACCCCTGAAAATGGGTGCTCCCTCCCAGAACACTGAGTCTGGAGCACGGGGCAGTTTAAAGTTTATTCTTTTGCCACTAGCAATAGTAGCATCTAACATCCGGTTCTAACAGCTCTGGTGACCCCACCCAGTTCTCGCCAAAAGCCTGACCTTGGCCACAGGGCCAGCCATTTGGTTTCACTTGGTTCCTGTCCCTTTTCCAAGCCTAATCCTGTATCTTCCCACTGGCTCTGTGAGCCCCCCAACAAACGAATGGGTACAGATCCACAGAGAGCTGAGCATGGCCACCACCCCTTGGTCAGCATTCCCAACCCCGGCTTGACCCCTGCCCCTCCAGCATCGCCCTCTCAGTGTGTCCAAGGGCACTCCCTTTCTCCTGCCTCTGTTCTCCCTCTCCTCCACCCCTGCCACCTCTGTGCTCCCTGTGCCAGGCTGGGCCTCAGGGCATCTCCAACTCCTCCCCTGGCTGTGACCCGTCTCCCTGGCATCTCACCCACACTTTCCCTTCATCCCAGACCCAGAGCCACTGCCCTTGTTTTGGGTCCTAACCTCCCACCCGAAATGCTACCCCAGCTTCCTCACTACTCTGCCCCTCAGGTTCCCATGTGGGCTGAGCACCGTGGGCTGAGGCTGAAGGGTCAGGATGGAGAGAGAAAGGCCTGACTTTGCACCCTTCCCACCTTCATGCTTTGCCCAGGCTTCACCGCCTGCCCTAACCACCCTCCCAACACTGCTCCCGAGTGGCATCTATCCATCCCTCAAGCCCAGCTCGAACACTTGAAAATTAAATGATTTTATCAGCCAGACAAGCTCCTTCTTCCTTGGAATCCCCTCTACTCCTTCTTCAGTGCAGCGCTTAGGTTACTGCACTGCGTTTCAGTCATCCGCATGCTCATCTGATACCTGGTATCCACTGCAACACTTTGTTGAACAGAATTTGCCCTGGACTTGTCTCCATCTCCTCTGCCACCAGCATCATCTCTCATTAGAGTATTCCTGTAGCCTTCTGATTGTTCTGTGGAAAAGCCCAAGTCAAAGGACCTGATGTGATCTGATCTCCACAACCTCTCTGTCCTGAAGGCCCCCTCCTCTCTCCTTCTCTCACTCCCCTCCGGCCTCACGGCCTCCTCCTTGTTCTTTAAACACATCAGGCACACTCCTGCCCCAGGGCCTTTGCACATGCTGTTCTCTCCGCCAGGCTAATTCTTGAAACTTCTCTAAGTCTTTGAGAAGGTTACCACTTCTCAAATGTTACCACTTTATTTAATATTGCAACCCATCCAATCTCCACCCAGCACTCTTAGTCTACCTCTTTCTCTCCATACCATGGCTCACCTCCTAAAATGCTGTGCAATGTACGTATTTATTATGTTTATTGTTCATTGTCTGCCTCTTCGCCCCCACCCACCACAACGTGAGCTCCTCAAGAACAGGGATCTGTCTGTTATGCTCACTGATGTATTCCGTGTGCCTGGTGCATGATTGATGATCCATAAGTATTTAGTATTTGTTACTTAAGTGAATTCTGTATTCTGCATACACAGAGCTATGACAATCACTAAGTTCCCAAATCATGCTACTTTTTTTTTTAATATAACTGCTTGGTTGCTTAGCTGCTCTTCCCTGCGTTGCTATGGAAACTGACAACCCAGGGACAGGTTGCTTCTCATCTAGTCAGGCAATGTGTATCCTTGCCCACAGAACACAGGGACATTGCCCATGCCCTCCACAGCCTGGGGACCGATACAGTGGCCAGTCAGCTGAAAGTATCCAGGTTGCCAGTGGCCCTGGGACCAGCATCCCTCCCCACGCAGGCAGCCCTGGGATTTCCCTGGGCGCCTCCTGCAGGGAGTGGGAGACTCCCAGGAGGATTTGCCCCTCACTGACGTGTTCCCACGCAGACCACTTCTGTTCTCAGGAGATTCTCAATTCCAAATGTTCCCATTGCCTTCCCAGGCATTGTTTTTTTCTCTGTCCCCAATAATACAGGCATTTATGGAGCACTTACCATGGACAAGGCACTTCACACATTATCACCAAGCCTCACAACATGCAAAGTAACCATGGTTGTTCCCTCTGTCGCAGCTGAGGGAGCTGAGGCTTGGGACAACAGATCAGTCTTAGTTCACAGAGCAAGCCAGTGGTCGGTGGGCTTGAATCCAGGCACCAAATGGGCAGCCTTCCCACACCCCGCCCTGCCCACCCCATCTGCACTCCACTGGACGGTGTCAGACCCTGTGTCTGCAGAAGGGGGGCGGGGCAGGAATCGTCCTGGAACCCTGCAACACGCACGGGTGGTGCACACAGCCGGCCGGCCTAGGAAACAGTGCGTCACCAGAGCGGGTTTCCCGAGGAAACGGTGCGTCACCGGAGCGGGTTCCCCAGGAGGCTGAGCTCTCTCCGGAGGTCTTTAAAATATAACCACAGAGCAAAGAAAATTCCTTCTCTCTGGAATGACGTAAGTGCGGTCCTGGCTAAAAGCAGAGATTAGCTGACCCCTGATGGTCCTGGTTAGCCGTATGACCACGATGAACCGTTACTGGGCAGTGGGCTCACTGCTTGGAGCATTACTAAATCTGTTTTTAATAACGTCGCCAGCCCAGGACTAAACCTGACCCGTCGCCGCAGTGAAGGTTCGGCCTCACTGGAGAGAGCGCTGGTCACGGAGGGCGGAGCGGGGAGAGGGGCCACCAGCTCCTTCCTGAGCACGGGCTTCGGGAGTCACTGACCAGCTCGGGGAGGGGTAGAGGGCTTGAAGATGTGTGTCAGATGAGGTCCCCGGAATAAAGAAATGTCAAGGAGACATGTCAGAGCCGCAAGGATAACAGCCCAGCTTGAAAACTGCTCGGGAAAGGCCATGGAGACACTTGTCGTCAGCATACACACAGCGTGTACATGTGCAAACCACAGACACGCAGAGACCACCAAGGACTGTCAGACAGAATTGTCTCGGGCTGTCTCCGGGAGTGAGCAAGCACCCCTTCCATGACTCAGACATTAAACTGAAGGTCTCCCATGGGCGAGAACTCTGGTAGGAGCTGAAGAAACAAGACGGACCCACGGAGGACAGTAGGACCCAGTGCCCACCGTCCAGGAGCTGCAAGCCAGTCATGCAGACACAAAATGTGCCAGGAGGAGAGAAGAGTGGACAGGCTCTCAGGGGCAGCAATGCCAGGGGCCACATGCAAGCATCCCCAGGGCATTGTGCCCGCTGGCCCGGGCCCCAGACACGGCTGGTGTTGCCACCTCTCCATCACCTCCCAGCCCCACCAGGCATGCTGGTCAAAAGGACAAGATGAGCAGAGGAGGGTCCTGAGTGAGCACTCAGACAGGTGCGAACCAAGCCCTGGGTGCTGCTTGGTGGAGAGACTAGGTGACCTGGGTCCCACAGCAGTGTGGCTTGTGTAGAATTTTCACGGACAGGGGGACATGGCCTCCTTTCTGCGCCTGCCCAGCACCTGCACTTGCCCAGCTCCCAAAACCGTGGACCTAGGAGGCCCACATTAGTGCTCACGGGGGCTCCAGCAGCCAAACAACGGAAGCTCCAAGGGGCTCCTCAAGTGCACGCCCGGGACTGGAGCTGGAGAGCCCTGCCTGCCCGCAGCCCTCACCCAGCGCCTGAGGCCCTCGGGGAGGAAGGGCTGAAGACCCTGCGTGAGCAGATGGGGACTGGGACTTCAGATTCCTGTCCCCATCTGCGAGGGGACACTAGGGGACAGAAGACACAGGCAGGGGTACTGCACTCTGCAATAAAGGCTCCGGTGCTGAGGATGCCACAGCTCCTCAGCTCACCACAGAAAAGGCCGGAGCACTTCCTGCTCCCTCTCGCCCAGGACCGCAGTCCCCTACCCTCGTGCTGCTCACACCACTCCACACACGGGCTTTGTCTCGTGAAAAATCCCGGGTGCTCCCACCTCCAGGCCTCTGTACTGACTGCTCCTCTGCCTAGAACTCTCCTCCCCCGGGAACCACAGGACGCAGCCTCCCTCCCTCGGGCCTTCGCCCAGATGTTGCCTGCTCAACGCGGCCCTCCTGATCACTAACAAAAACCGCAGCCGCGTCCTGACATGTGGTCTCCCCCCACTTCTTTCTCCTCACCGTAAATCTTGCTATCAAATATTCAGTTGAGCAGATTTCACTTATTGGGGTTACTGTCTACGTCCCCAAGGAGAAAGAAGGCTCTCTGAAGGTAGGATTATTGTCTGTTTTATCCCTGCTATGTCCAGTGCTCACCATGCCTGGAAGCTGGTACTTACATGTGCATTGTTGAATGGATGAGTGAGTGCGTGAGTGCGTGAGTGAGTGAGTGAATGAATGAACGAACAAACGAATGAGAGAAAGGGAGAGAAGTCACACAGTCCCTGCCTCCGAGGCCCTTGTCATCTGGCTGAGTAGGTCCTACTGCTCAGAACAATGTAGGAGCAACACAAGCTCATCTCTCGTGTAAGATGTGTTAAAATGTTACAGCGTTTGAGGCCTGCCCTCCGATCCCAAGCAGACAATCCCATCTATCTCCATCCTTTATTCTGCAACAGCCACGGCCCATGACTGAGACTCTAAAAGGACTCAGGAGGAAAATCATTGGTTGCTTTGAGGTCCTTACCCAACCCGCGGGGCTGGGGGCCGAGGCAGGTTGCTGAGAGCTGGCGCGTGGCGGGCGGGCACTGGGGGATGCTGGCAGCGCCAGGCGTGGGGATGCGGAGCGAATCCAAGGCTGATGAAGGGCAGGGAGGGCAGCAAGATGACTCTCAAATGCTCCCAGGCCACACAGCACCGGCCTTACTCCAGGACTGGGCAGCTCAATTCAAGGACAGGCCTTGATGTCTGAAATTCTTCCCTTTGAATCCTGTCTGTATTCGTTAGCTAATGCTGGGAAACAAAGCACTGTAAAACTGAGAGACATGAACACGAATACTCACTCTCACCTTTTCTGAGGGCCAGGAGTTCAGGATGGTGTGGCTGGGCAGCTCCGGCGCAAGCCCATGTGACATTAAGGTTGGGTGACGGTAAGCAGCATCCTCCGACGGTGCTGCTGGGCCTGAGCATCCACTTCCAACGAGGCTCCCACACCTCACTGGAAAGGCGGCACTG
The DNA here is from genome assembly GCA_030848825.1 of Tadarida brasiliensis. Lineage (NCBI taxonomy): Eukaryota > Metazoa > Chordata > Mammalia > Chiroptera > Molossidae > Tadarida > Tadarida brasiliensis. The sequence continues at coordinate 39,094,984 of CM061272.1, read as the reverse complement.
GCTGTGGCCCGGGGCCTCTGTTCCTCCCCGCGTGGGCCCCTCCACAGCACTGCTGAGTCGGCTCCAGGCCTGGCGGCTGCTTTTCCCCACGGCACGTGATCCAAGGACCAACGTAGAGGCTGCATGCCCCTCTCACCCAGCCTCAGAAGTCACCCACCATCACTTCCACTGCAGCCTATTCATCCAGGCCAGCCCGGAATCGATGTGGAGGGGCTACCCACGCATGATCAGAGGTGAAGCTCGCGGGGAGCTCTCCTGGGAGCCACTGCCACTGTCTTTCCTGCCACTGAGCCGTGGCTCCAGTGGGTGTGTGAGGGCCCCTGGTTCCCAGCCTGGGCCAGGAGTGAGGCTGGCGTTGCTGTGTCTTCCAGATCTCATCACCTGAACTCCCTTTGCCTCTCGTGATGCTCAGCTGGGAATTCAAGGGTTCGGGTCGGTCACAGTCTCAGTCTGGCTGAACCGCCATCACGGGGCACCACGCACTGGGCGGCTTGCACAACGGACACTCGTCTCTCTCAGTTCTGGAGGGTGGGAAGGCCAAGGTCGAGGTGCCAGTGATGCAGGTCTTATTCTGAGGCGATGCTCTTAGCTTGTAGGTGGCCACCATCCCTCTGCGCGCTCACTTGACCTCGCTGTGTGAGCTTGGATAGAACGGCAGCAAGCTTTCTGGTCTCTTCTTAGAAGGACACTAACCTCGTCATGAAGGCCCCACCCTCATGACCTCATCTAACCCTTATGTACTCCCAAAGGCTGCACCTCCAAACACCATCACATTGGGTGTTAGGGCTTTGACATAGAAATTTGGGGTTGGGGGACACCAACATTCAGTTCATAAAAGTGACTTACACTGAGGAGTCCCTGTTTGCTAGACGCTACCAACCGGGGCCGGGGACAAACTGAAACCAAGGTACGTGCCCTTAGCGGGAACCGAACCCAGGTCTCTCTGGTCCGCGGGCCAATGCTCTAACTGCTGAGCCAAACTGGCCAGGCCAGGCGCTAACCTATATACCTCCTTACCTCACTCCACCCGCATCACACCCACCAGGTGGCGTGTGCAGACAGCTTTGTGGCGAACAGCAGTCTCAGAAACCAGCTGCCTGACACGCTAAGTGCTTGCGCAGTATTCCCCATTACCTGCTCCACTTTACAGACAAGCAAACTGAGACTAGAGAAGTCAGGAAACTTGCCAGAGGGGTGAGCTGGGCCTGGATCGGGCTCCCGACTCCAGGCTCCATGTGGAAAGCAGCTGGCATGATTCCCGGTGCAAAGTAGATGCTCAGTGAATGGTATTTCTGGCCGCTGGCGACGATCACGATCTCCGTCTAGTTCAGGCGGCTGCCCCTGGCAGACCCCACAGGATGAGCCCCGTCCCCGAGGCCATGCCCAGCTCTCTCAGCTGCTGACTCGCCCTCATCCTTCCCCACTCGCCTCAGCCATGGCCCAGCTGCAACACGCAGCTTCCTAAACCAGTGCTGACCTGGGGCTCCTGATGGCAAGGAAGTCAAATGTCGCAGCGTGCAGAGTGGCCGTGGCGTGGCTCCAGCCTCCCTCCCGACCTGTCCATGGACTTCCCTTCCAGAGTCAGCGGTACACTGGGCCAGCTCCTGTGTGCTTCTGTCTGTGCTCTTCCCGTCAGAAAGCTGTCCTGCCCATGTTCCCCAGGCCTGGTCTGAAGACTCCTACCCACTCTCCCTGTGCCTCCCCCTACACACACACACACACGCACCCACACACACACACACGCACCCACACCACACATGCATATACACATGCACACATACACACACATGCACACATACACCATGCATACACATACATAAATCACACATGAATACACACACAGTGCATACACACACCACACGTGCATACACACACACCACACATGTACACACACAGCACTCATGCACACACACACACAGCACCCATGCACACACACACACCATGCATGCACACACGTGCGTGCACACAACATGCCCGGTGTGGGATCTCCGACCTTCCTCTTTGTGTCACAGTTATTAAAGCATGTGTGTTCTCTCTCTTGCCAAACTGCAAGCTCTCTGTAGGCAGAAACCAAGAACATTGTGTTCTGAGCGGGGAGAGGTGCCAGGCCCCCAGCAGTCTCTCCAGGAATGTTTATCAAACTGGATTGACTTGTAGGAGTGAAATCCAAACCTCCAGGGGAATCTCATTCTCGCCAGAGCAGGGCCAGAAGTGCTCAAGTGAAAGAATGTCTTTGTGTCCCAAACACTCATTCCGGGCCTCCCCCAGGAGGGGGAAGGAGAGATCAATCAACGCCAAGGGCTTAAAATCTTTGCTCTTCTTTTTCTTTTCCTTTTCAGGCATGTTTATTGTTATAATTGGCCCAAATATTTTAATTCCCATAAAGATGTGTCGCCTCCAGTCTCTGTAATGTCAAAATGTCATCGGGTAACCTCCCTAAAGTCGCTTTTAACTTCTGTGTCAGCCATCAACACCCACGTGGCAGGCCCAGCACAAAGCCAGTGAGGCAGTGGGTGTAGTCACCCCTCTCCCTGCCTTTCCTGTTTCTATATATATGCAACATGGTTATAAGAAATAAAACAATTGTCTCTGTGCTCAACTAAATCTTGCAAACATTGTCTTGCTACTCTCTCTGTACACCACCCAAGCAGGGCTTGTCTCCAGCACTGCTATCCTCAGACACAGAGAGAACATTATCATCTCTGCGTCCGCCTTGCTTCTCATCGTTCTTTTCTGTCCTAAGCATGTTTTTAAATAATGGTGGGAGGGGGGTCTTCTTTAAGAAATGCAGCCCTTTTAATTTCTCAGCACACAGATGATGATGATGATGATGATGATGATGATGATGATGATGATGATGATGATTTGGTTAATCCTCACCCAAGGATATTTTTCCATTGATTTTTTAGATAGAGTGGAAGGGAGGGAGAGAGAAAGAGAGAAACATCGATGTGAGAGAGACACATTGACTGGCTGCTTCCCACATGACCCCGACTGGAGCCGAGGATCAAACCTGCAACCCAGGTACGTGCCCTTGACTGGGAATTGAACCCGATACCCTTCAGTCCACAGGCCAAAGCTCTAACCACTGAGCCAAACTGGCCAGGGAACAGCACAGATTATTTTACATATGTCCTTTTTTCTGGACACATGATGTTCTGCAGGTTCTGTGTCTATGTAGGTTGCTCCATAGTTAGTATTTGTGTTGAAGCATGAGTCATAGGTGTGTACACTCAATCATGTGCATACGTATGTCAATATGTGTGCATTTGTGCAGACGTGGATGTAAGCACGTGCTGTGGTCTCATGGCAGATTTGGAAGTGTTCCCCAAACATGCATGTGTTTATCACACTTCTCAGCTCTCCTTGCCTTTATATTAGGGCAACATGGCTAGTTTTGGCCAATGAATTGTGAACAGAAGTGACTTAACAGTTGCTAATGGACTAAATGTGCTCCCCCCAAATTCATATGTTGAACCCCAACACGCAATGTGATGGTATTTGGAAGTGGGGCCTTTGCGAGGTAATTAGGTTTAGATGACGTCATGAGAGTGGGGCCCCATGATGAAATTAGAGTCCTTATAAGAAGAGACACCAAAGAGGTAGCGCTTTCTCTCTCTCTTCCTCCCCACCCACCACTCCCCATCAGTGAGGACACAGCAAGTCATCTGCAAGCCAGGAAGAGAGTCCTCACCAGGAACTTTGGTGAGGACTTGACCTTGGACTTCACATCCTCCGGAACTGTGAGAAACGAATGTCTAGTGTGTAAGCCACCAGTCTGTGCTGCTTGGTTCCAGCAGCCCAACCTGAGTGGAGCGGCAGTCTTGGAGAGACACGATGCAGAGGAAGCAGCTTCCAGGTGGGAGAAGGCTGTCCACCACACATCCGACTGTGAGGTGAGATATAACTTCTGGTGCGTTAAGTCACAGAGATGTCAAGGTTCAGCTCTGGCAGCAACACAGCACCTCCTCTATACGATAATACAGATAATAGCAAGTGCAGAGGGTGGTGTTGGGATTAAATTCGGTGATAACTGTTAAGAGCCCTGTGCGCATTCTCTCGGGGAACCCACTCAAACTAAACAAGTGCCTGAAGAGCACCGTCCACCTGCCTGGCACTGTGCTGGGCACGAGCCCGGGACACCGCCCTCAGGGACCTCGCCCTATCTGGCAGTGCAGACCTACAACAGATCACTACAGATCACGGTCAATGTCCACTTATTGGAGGGCACACAGTATGGGAGAGGGAATGGTTCATTCTGGAGGATTCAGGAAAAAGTGATACACCGAGGGCAGAACCGGCTGCTCTTTGAGGAAGAACGAGAGCTTTCGGGGTTGAATGAGGCAAGGGCCTTTCCCAGGGGAAGTGGGGGTTGGTTGTGAACGGCGGGTGTGCCGGTCTTCAGAGCATTCATCTGAGCCCTGCGAGGCTCAGGCTCCGCTCCCCACTGGGCACGTGTTGCCCCGTGAGCAGCCAGGGACGGGTGAGGGTTTGAGGAAGCATGACATTCTCATTTGCTCTTGGTAAAAAAAGTACAAATTCTAATTTTTTTTTTATCCTCACCCGAGGATATGTGTTGGGTTTTTTAAATTTTTACTTTTATTGATTTGAGAGAGAGAGAGGAAGGGAGAGAGAGAGAAACATCAATTGGTTGCCTCCTGTACATGCCCTGACTGGGATCGAACCCACAACTTCTTGGTGCATAGGATGACGCTCCAACTAACTGAGCCACCTGGCCAGGATACAAGTTCTACTTTTTTAAGGCCATGAAAAGCTGTCCGGCTTTCTTTGTATTCATTTTAAAGGCAGCGATGGTGTCCCTGCCTGTCCTCCCAACACACACACGTGGACTGTGGGCTCCTTGGGGACAGGGACAGACCTGGTCACACTCGCCCCTGGCTTCCCCAAGCCGAGGCCTGACCTGTGGCTAGAGTCCACACACACCTGTGGACATGCACTTCATCCGGTTCCTGGACTGCAGCACTGACCGACAGAACCGAAAGCCTCTTCTGAGGTGCTTTCCTGAGCCTCCCCAAATTCCTACATCCACACCAGTCGGGACCCAACCGAGGCTCCTTTCCCTGAAACCTCTGGGAGCGCCTATGTCGGTCCATGGCGCCACCCCGTGGCCATGTCTTGGAACTGCACCGTCGCGAGCTGCGCGGAGGCCCCTCTCATGCCATCATGACCACCCTTTCATTCCCCCCGTTTTAAGGAAAACAGGGATCCTGAGCTGGTTATCCTCAGCCCCTCCTCCTTCCCCTACGAAGTCTCTGAGAGTGGACAGGCGATGCTTTGACCATGGCTATTTTGGCCCGTTTTCCAAGAGCCTATTAAAGGGAGGTCACCGTGAGCCGCACCGAGAAGATTGGTTAAGGACACTGACAGACACGGGTTTGATCCCAACTACCTGTGTGACCGCGGGCAGTACCCTCACCTCACTCAGCTGTTTCCCGTTCTTTAAAACGCAGATTATAAAACTCAGAAGTGCTGTGAGGACTAAAAGACATAATCCACACGTACGCTAAGGCACTGTTAGCACACAGCAAGCGCTCAACACAGAAATACAGAGCATGTTTGCTTCTGCACTCCACTGAGCCTTGTCAAGACTCTGAGTGGACGTCGATATTACTTCCATTTTATGCAAAAGGATCCTGAGGGTCAGATCGCTTTAGTGACCTGCAGGGCTGTTCAGCCCGGGAATGGCAAGACCTGAAGTCATCCTTCTGTTCCTGCCGGCACTCCAAGCAGCTCCCTGAAGAACCCAGGAGGGCAGAATTGCTGGAGAACAGTGAGGGACCTCAAAAGAGGAAGAAAGAGGAGATGCAGAACTCTGACGCAGCAGAGCAACCCGCCCTCTTCCTTGGTGGATTTAGACTCTTTCTAAAAAGTGGTTTATTCAGGCTGGCTGGTGTCCACCCATGAACTGAGAGGTCCCGGTTCGATTCCCGGTAAGGGCACATGCCCGGGATTGTGGGCTCGATCCCCAGTAGGGGGTGTGCAGGAGGCAGCTGATCAATGTTTCTATCTCTCTCTCTCCCTTCCCCTCGCTCTTAAAAAAAAAAAAAAAAAATCAGTAACATTTTTTTTTAAGTGCTTTATTCAGAAAGTTGGTCCTGAGAAGCACCTGGCCCTTTCAGGGGACCTGGGCTCTGGCCCCAGCTGTTGGGAAGCAGCTGTGTGACTGGGTGACTGTGGACCCATGCCTTCCCCTTTGTGGCTCAGCTTCCTCCTCAGCAGGAGGAGGGAGGGCCTTTCAGCTCGCACCCTGTCACTCAGCAGGCTGTGCCTGAGAGCTCTGCGGGAGAGCTGCCCCATGGCCACACTGCACAAGTCCATGGGAGGGGCTTGTCACCATCTGCCCTCCGAGACCTCTGGGTAGGAGGAAGAAAGGACACACAGCTCTGGCCTGAGGGGTGTCAGATGGAAAGAATAACTCTTGACTCAATCACATGAACAGGGGATTAACACTAATCCTCGCTGGGACTGCCTGAGCGCAGAGGCCCGCACAAGCTCAGAGTGGTGCAGAGTGGGGAGCTGGGCACGCTGACTTATGGGCAAGATTAAAGAATTAAATGAGCAGAGGCTTCGAGGACCAAGCTGGGCAGAGCGGGAGGGGAGGGCAAGCGTGTCGTGCCGGCCTCCCCGGGCTCAGGGAAAGAACGCTGTGCCTTGTGCCCACTCCTTTCTGGTCACAGGGGTGGCTGTGTGTTTCACTGTTTTGTTTTTGGCTGATGTTTTAAACATGAGAGGGCCAACTGGGAGACGTAATCACGGCCACTCATAAATGCCTAATGACGGCAAGATGAGTGGTTTTGGGTGGTGCTCGAATGGTAAATAACAACAGCATATCAGGACAAAGTTGAAAAAAAGAGAAAGGCACATGGACTCAGTCTGTTGGGACTCTCCGGGCCATCTTTCCTAGGAAAACAGCAGGCTGAGAAAGACCAGAGACCTCCGCCAGACCACACGCCCAAGGCCTCGTCCTCTTCACGGGGCACCGAGACAGCTAGTTGTTGACCTTGAACTGCTTATGGGCAAGAGCACAGGTGCACGCCCGGTCGTGCCTGTGCCCGGTGCCTCCAGGCCTGGCGCAGAGCCGCCCACGCGCCTCTCGGCCGAGTGGACAAAGAACAGGAGAAACAGCGCGGGTGCGATCGCGGGCTCAGACCCAGTGGGCGGACCTAGGCCCAAGCCCCGAATCCGTGTCTCTCCAGCAAACTACTGAAGGTCTCTAGACCTCACTTTGCACACCCGTAGGTGAAGACAACAGTGAGAGTGTGGTGGTCAGGGTCACAGGGAATACTGCACTGACGCCCGGTGTGTAGTTAGTGCTCCGTGTTCCCTCTTCATTGCTAGTGACTGAATGCGAGCTGGAAACTGAAAATCACACCACAGGCCAGATAGAGCTCATGTTTTCCACACCGCGGGAGACCATGCTGGGGAGCTGCTAGTGACTGTGATGAGGGGGTGTCGCGCTGGGGTTTGGGACTCTCTGTCTCTGCTCCTGGCTGGACTCCGTGTCCCCAGGTTCCCCTCGCCCCTCCCCACTCCCCCTTAGACTTGGGGAAGTGTCCCCCGGTTCAGCCTGGGAAAGAGGAGGACATGTAGCCCACAGCCACCCTCACTTCTGGCCTTTGAGTGGGATGGGGAGGGGCGGAGCCCTCTGTCTGTGACACTGGCCCGGGAACAACAAACCCACCCCTCCCTGCCCTGCCGAGGGCCAGCTTCCCCTTGTTGTCGCTTCTTTCCCCGTGTGTTCACCTGAATTCATGACAAGCTTCTTGGGTGCAAAGCTCTGCACTTGGTAAGAAACCTTCCTACCTTCTGTGCCAAAGGGATGGCTCTAGAGGCCACTGGCAGGCAGAAAACAGTGAATCATAAAGGCATTTTCTAGGATGAGATATTTAGGCTTCGCCTGAGAGCTCAAGTTCCAGGAGGGCTTCTGAAGCAATCTTTTTTGGTTTGGCACCTTCTGCCACCTTGTAACCTCTCAGGCTGGCGGGGGTGCCCTGAGGTCTTTGGCGCTCAGCTTTTGGCCCCTCGTGAGGGTGGGTGTCTCCACAGACGCCCTGGCTAAGGGTCCAGAGCAAAGGGTTGGAGTTGCGTTCTGGAAGGCACTCAGGCTTTCGTAGGTGTGATGTGGGTGGACAGGGCTGACCCGGGGACATCCAAGACGCTGAGACCAAACGCAAACACACACTCTGACTTCTCTCTGCAGACGCTTCGGGCTCTATCTCTCAACAGCAACACGAGGGAGTCGGGACCTGGCATCTCAGACACATCCCTCCAGTGCCTAACGGCTGAGGGGCTGAGGCAGGATGCCATCCCAGGCGCCACCCGAGCGTCCCCAAAGTGTGAGGCCGTGGGAGCTCACAGGGCCTGGCCAAGTGCCCGTGAGTTACTTAAAGGAACATCTATTAGATGTTGGAAGAAAGACAAGTTCCTGACTAGAATATTCAGCAACCAGAAACTAGTTCTGTTTTTTAAAAGAAGAAAAACCTTAGGCCCCACATTCATAATACCAAAAAGACTGGCACTCAGATCTGTGAAGTCAGTGGCAAAAATATCAGAATTTTAGAAGTAGAAAGAAAATCCCCAAAGATCATCCTGGTGATTCTCAGACGTGATCCTATGAATGGCCTGGGTGGGAATCACAAAGGGAGCTTAACAAATATTACAGATTTTAGGGCTGCACCCCAGATGCTCAGAAAGCACTGCCTCAGTCCCCAGTTCCTGCAGCTCCCCTGGGATACGAATCCCCTGGGGACCTCTTCAAATGCTTTCTCCTGTGGATGCTGCTGGTCCAGGACCACACTGTAAGTAGCAAGACTGTTCTCCAACCTGTCCCCCTTTGCTGAGGAAGCACATAGCTGCGCTGCAGGGGGTGGAGAAGATGGGGTGCATGGGGGTGAGCAGAGAGGAAGCTGGAAGCAGTTGGGCAGGAATGGTGGGAAAGCCAGCCCCAGAGCCTGCAGAACATTTCCACGGGGTCATTTTCTGACCATACAGCAGTCTTGGGGCTTGTATCCTCCTGACAGCTGCAGGCATCCAATGGGCAATATTCTCAACTGCACCAGGCAGCGCCCACAAGAGGGAGGGAGGCTCTCTGCACAGACGCCTTGGTTGGAGCGCTTGCTGGGCGGCTGGGCCATAGCTGCTCCCCACTTTGGCAAGATCGACTTTACAGTGTGCATGCCAATGGCTCGCTGGCACTTACTTCAGAGTGCTCATCAAGTACCCCTGACATCTCCTACAGCCCCTCCTACACACACACACACGCACTGCGTGGCTCCTCGGAAGTGGCGACAGGAAATACTCACCCTGTCTCCTGAGGGCTGTGCTAGACATCTTTCCTCTCATCTCACGTTCCCTCAGCGCACTTTTGTTCAGCCCTAACCACAACAACCTGGGGGACAGGTGTAGCCCCACAGCACGTTGCCTTAGCAGCACCTCGTTTCCACCCTTAGGGCCTCTCTCGGCTGGCCTTCATGGGAGCCTCGCAGAGCAGTCAGCCGGCCAGCACCTGTGCAAACCTGGAGAGGCAGGGCAAGAAGTGCTCCCAGGGCAGTGCAGGGCAAGAACTGCCCAGAGGAATGGGAGCTGGTAAACGCGGGTTCCCTCTTCTGGGCCTCATGAGGACAATGCCCAGGTGCGTTCACTTGCCCCCATGGGTGACCTGTTGAATAATGCACGCTCGGACTGGCTTTCACTTCTTCCCCGGTTCACTCTGCCCCCTCTCCTTAGATCGCTTCCTAAAACAAACTACCTGCATGCAAGCTGTTCCAGGCTCTGCTTTTGAGGAATACCAAGCTCACACCTGCCTCCAGCAGTAGCAGCTTTATCCTGCAGAGTAAGGGAGGAGGAGGCTGGAGCGAGAGGGTCCACAGTGACCCACAATGTTCCAGGCGCTCCCTGTCAGCAGCCCCTGCCCAAGGCTCACACAGCTGTGCAGGGTTGTTCTGAGAACAAATTATGTCTTGTCCAAAAAATAATTTAGAAGCCTCTGTGAGATGTTGGAAACAAGAGAAGGAAAGCTAAAGAAATGAGGCTTGTTTAGCCTGGAGAAGAGGAAAGCAAAAGGCTAATAACTTGACTTCCTAAAAATAAAAGGCTGCTTCTCAATGTTTGCTGACATAAGTAAGGATGGGGCTGCAGGCAATTCACCCAACAGTGTGCTGCCAAGGGGCCGATGGCAGCTGGGTGAAGTAATGGGCTCCCTGTCACTGGAGGCATTCAGCTCATGATGGGTGGGCAAACTTATTGGGGATGATGTGGATGGGACTCACTCATTAGATAGGAGCTTTAAAAGTTGTTTCTTCTCTAGTCCTCTCTTTAAAAATCAGAGACTTTTAAAATTAGGATTTTGGTAGGATGGATCTGCCTCAAAAGAGGGAATATTAATTGATCTGTAACCTCATAAACTCCCACATACGCGACTGAATTGTATTTCAGTCCTGTTTTTCCAGAGCAGGCTTTCTCATGAGGTCTTGGTACCACCTAGTGGCTAATTTGTGCATTACAACAGATGCCTGTGCTGAAACAGTATAACAGTTCAATACAAACACCAACCAATTTGACTAATACATCAACAGAAATATATTAAACACAAGTTATAGGTTAGGCACTGTGCTAGACTCTGAGGAACAACAGTGACCCAATAAGACACATTCTCCCCTTCAGGAGGCTCACAGCCTAATGGAGTGGACAATAAACAAGTAAACAACAAAGTAATGATTATATATTGTGATGTCATCAGGAAATAAACCCCTTGTGATAGAAAATAAGGTTGGCAGGAGGAGGCCTCTCTGAGAAACAAAGTTAAGCTCGGAAGGACGGGATGAGAGGGGATAGGCGAGCAGGAAGTGTGGGGAGGGGGGAAAACATCCTACGAAGGCAGACCTCAGCTCAAGCCCTCGTGGGGGCACCGAGAGCTGGCCTATGTATGCAAGGACCTGAAAGACCAGCACGCTCGCAGCAGGGAGTGGGGCTGAGGGGTGCGATGAGATGGCAGGGCTCTATTTCGCACACGTTTCTTTAGTGAAAGCACGTGGACAGCTAGGGTGGGTTCTCCCGGAAGAGCACCTGGTTAAATTTTAATTTTTAAAAAGCCAGAGAAGGGAAATGCCATTGCGTGAACGTAGCTGTTCCGATCCAGCAGGACCCTGTTCAGGGACATCCATCCGTGACGGCTACGTGCTCCACTCAAGACAGCCTACACCTGCTCCCGCCCTGCACGGCTCCCCATTACTGGTAAGCTTCTGTGTCCTTGGCTCATGAACACTGGAACCTCATATTAAATGTCTAGAACAGTGGTTCTCAACCTGGGCTGCAAGTCACCTGGAGCTCTCAAGAACCCCAACGTCCAGGCCACTTGCCTGGCCAGCTGAGTCAGCATCCCCGGAGGCGGAACTGGGCTCCAGGGCTGGGAAAGCTCCCGGGTGACCCCCGTGTGCAGCCAGGGTTCACAACAGCTGATCTGATCTGGAAGGATGCTCCCCCAGGGAAAACAGAGAAAAAGACCTCATTTAATACTCCCTAGTAATCAGGGTTAAACAAGTAATGAGCCAGGCTGTTTGCTGTTCATGACCAGGCCTTTTCCCCAGGTGGAAGTGCTCACTCTGACCACCCAGCCCTCGCCACTATGCTCTCATGAAGTTCCCACCTGGCTGCTTCACAACAGACCCTGTGAGCCGGGCCTGCTAACATCAAGAGTTATCGGGTTTCCCTGGCCTTGTTCCTCATTCACTTTCCCAAAGTGCAGAGGATCCAAAGGGCCAGGCCTCTTAAAGCCACAGTCCCCTGCCCAGGTCACACATCAGAATGGCCTGGGAGCTTCTAACACTGACACTTGAGCCCAAGCTGGGACTGGGGGGAAGTCTGGGCTATCCGGCGATTCCCATGTGCAGCCAGGAATGAGAGCCATTGTCACGGGACAGACTGTACCTGTGGTCCTCGGTGTGCTGGGGTGTAACTGGCACTGCTGCTGGGTCACCCCCAGCTGCTAGTCTTTGTTACCTTCTGTCATCTGCTAGGCAGCCCAGTCCTGGACCTGGTGTCTGTGCTCCCCGGGCCTCAGACTGGCCACAAGTACATCCGTTAAGGCTGTATGGAGTCCATGCAGCCATCAGCTGCCCCCTCATGTCCCACTGGCTGGGAAGAACTCACCCTGCATGTGCAGCAGACAAGACGGGCAATGCCACATGCAGGACTAGATGCACCTGCGAACCTCCCATTTCCATGAAAAGCAGCATGAGCACGAGGCTTCCCGCTAATCAAGCTCCTGAGGAACTGGCAACATGCACTCAGGCTGCACGTGTGTCCTATAGACTTTATATAAGCAATTACTGATGCTATTTTCCTTAAAAGGAAACAACAACACACATCTCAAAGCCTAGAAGGATGTGTACCAGAAAGATACACACAGTGGTTACCTCCCCGGGGGGGAGGGGTGAAAATCCAGGTGATTTAAGTTGTTACTGTTGCTTATCTGCATTTTCTAATTTGTCTATGATGAATATGGGTTATTAACATAAAAATATTACTTATATAATGTAAAACAAACCAGAGTGTAACCACACAGAAAGAATTCTGTTTCGCACACAACTCAGGGGTGGAGCTGGGCTCTGGGTGCTCAGCTCACAAGGCTGCTTTTTAGGATACTTCCTGACTTTATGAACTTTGCAATCCCTGCCCCTCGACAAGAGGGCAGGGGCCATGTTGTACTTACTTGGTAACTCAGCAGGCACCTAGTAGGATCAAAATAAACATGTCCAGTATATTCCATGAAACTAGTGTTCTCTAGACAATAGCTAGGCAAAAAACAAAAGAAAAAAGAGTGAGCGAGCAAGTGGGAAGGGGTGCCTGAGAACATTTCCCTCCTGCAGGAACCTGCAGAGTCTCGAGTAGACTAACAGTCACTGTGAATCGGCAATGGGAGGATGCGGCATACAGCGTTCCCCCAAATGTATTTAGCTATGAAACGCTTTCTTCCAGGAATATGTTTTGGGAAATGCTAGTCTATGTTTCAGCACAATCTGACCTACCACCGCAGAGCAGAGCATGACCTGTCCCTGTGACGAGGGCGTGCAGCAGGCCCCAGTGACGCACAGCACACTCAGACTTCTGTCATCAAGTGAGCTAGGCACAGATGAAGTGGCCTGGAGCCTAGAAAACAAACGAGGGACGCTGCAATAAATATTCACAAACGAGCGTCAGGTGACATTCTTATTTATTGTTCACAGACACCACTAAGTTATACTGTTGTTGTTTTTTCCAGTCTCCTTTGGGTCGGACACAAATACACTTAGAGGCCTGGTGAGAGGGAAACACCAGACATTTCATCAGCTACTGTAACACTTCTGTATCTCTCCCCAGCTCATCACTCCTAAAGGTATTTATTGCCAGATGCTACTGCAAAAACCCAGTGCATTTACAGGAAATAATGCCTAACTATACAATTTAAATTATAAAAAAATCCCACTCAAGCTCTGCTAGGAATTTATGGCAGGAAAATAAGGGACTGCGGGGACAGGTGAGACATACACAGCGACTTACAAGTTTTATGAGCACCTAGTTTCTCTGCAAGTGTAAAAAAGCAGTGATGACCCCACTCTTCCTATGGGACAGGATGAGACCTCTTTTATGCTCTGCTCAAAATGTCAGACGGACAGTGGGACTGCACGGATGTTCAAAAGCATCTCGTCACTGTCGCCGTTGCCTTGTGGAGAAAGTATCGCACGGTATGGCTACATTTCCCAAAGCACGCTCCTGAGAACACCAGTCCTACACGGCGCTCCTTGCAAAAAAGATTTAGAAAACACCATAGACCACTACCTGCTTCCTGGAGATTCACAATGTACACTATCACATGGAAGGTTCTAGAAGTCCTTTAAAAAGAAATGCTTAACTGTGTTTAACCCAGAATTTCCCAAATCAATCTGACCTTGGAATCTCTCTTCTTGGGGGGTGGGGGTAACACATTTCACAGAACATGTTTTTTAAATGCTCCTCTATGGCTTTGAGAAATTCTTTGCAGAAACAAAAAGCCCAGAAAGATTAAGTAACTCCGAGGACCATGTGTTGTCAACAACAAAGAGGACAGGAGCGATAAAATCAGAGACCCTATTGTAATCTCACCCTAACACTCGCCACAGCCTGACCGGCCTGAAAAGGGGCAGCGATAAATTTCCCATGACTTCCTCCTTTATGGCGTCAAGTGTTAGGCACGCTGATTACAGCACAGAACTGAATATGCCCAGATGGGGGGCCCACATTTCATGTACAAAGGCCAGATGTTTACAGTCTTTGCCTCTTCTGTAACCATCAAATCATTAAACCATCATTGCTTATCACTTGACTACAAGGTTTTTACACGGACCTGACAGCCCTTTGTTTCTAATAAAAAAGGGGACAAGAAAACATAAAGCTTCTACTTATTTTCAGCAAGGATGACAGAGACCTAGAAATCATAATAGAAAAGCTTTTGGCTATATATGCCAAATAATTTCAAAGTATTACAGCAAGGAGAAAGAAAGATGGAAATGAATGAGATTATTGGAATGATGTAAACATTTAATCCATTTGCATAAAACGTCTTTTTTTTTTTAATTCTTGTTTCCAAGGAATTTCACGATATTTCAAAACAGAAGATGGCTAAAACCAAATTTTCAGTTGTGGGACCTGGCAAACACTTACCATCTGTACCCAGCAAGGACGCAAACCAACATTCACACCTCAATAGCAATCCTCGCAAAGCGATACTGCAGAGAGGCTGGAGGCCTCAGTAACACCAGGCCCCTCTCCGCTGCTGGCTGGGAGGACAGCATATCCAGCAAGCCTGTCAAACTAACAAAGCCCAGGGCTTCTCCACAGCCGACAGCCATGGAGAAGTCTCCCTGTGTGACAAAGCCCAGGAGCACTCTGGAGCAGTGAGAAGTCACGTCAGGAAGCGGGCCTGGCCACAGGCCCTGGGTCAGAGCTGGATGCCCGGCCGTAGGGTCCCTCGCTGTCAGGCCCTCAGACACAGCACACCCATGGTTCTGCCTCTTCTCCATTTTCTTCTCTTTCTGTTTCCGGATCTTGCTCTTGAATGGGTCACTGTGCTTGGATTCCTGGGGCCCGCAGTAGAGAGGATCCTGACTGAGCTGCAGGAGGTCCTCCTTGGCTGGGACACAGATCATAGTGTGTGGTTCGGGGCTGCCCTTCCTGAGCAGGGACAGGCTGACCCACACCAGGGCCCTGGGGAAGCGGGCCAAGATGGACAGGCAGGCCTCTGGGGTTAGTTCTTGCTGCCCTCTGCTGGAAGCTCGCCGGGCTGCCCAACTGTCCCCAGGACCGGGCCCACACCAGGCTGACAGCTGCTTCAGTGATGGTCTCCTCCTACATGTTTGAGGATATTTTGTTCAAGGAGAAAATATGCAATTAGAAGATCAGGCATTACTAGAGTTCATGTAATTTTTTATACTCTGTATGGGAAAGGATCAAAATTCCAATTTTTAAAAAAATTAAAAATAAACATTAATGCATTTTTGTAATTATATTTTACTTTTCATGTGTCTACTATTCTGAGGCAGAAAGACTAAAGGTTTAAAAAGTTGAAGGCACAGAAAAATAAGAGTGGGATCACATCTAAGGCTGTGCTCACAATGAGGGGATTAAAGAGGAGCTGATACGTTCACTAAAAAAGAAACTAAGGGAGTTACATGAAAAAAATAAGTGTAAGGCAAGAGGGGTGAGCACTTTATAAAAAATCAGAGCACAAGATAAATAAATAAATAAATAAATAAATAAATAAATAAATAAATAAATAAATAAATAAATAAGGAAAACCGGAGCACAGAATAAAGGGTAACAGAGAAGCAGAAGCCAATGGCCAGCAGCAGTACTGAGTGGAACACGTTTTACACAGCAGCCTCTGTGATACGACAGCAGCACAATGAATCGGCACCTAAGTGGCCACAAATTCAGATCATTCAAAAGGAATGAGAAAAACATCTCACGCAGTGATTTAAAGCAAAGAGTGCCCTAGAGTTTGCAGGTGTTCTTCATTACCTCAGATACACTCGTAAAGGTGCTGCTTTGTGAGCAGACTAAATGAAATAGGTTGTTTAAAAAAGTGTCTTGGTTTAGGCCTCTGGATGACAGTATTTCAAATCATTTCATCAGGTAGTATCATGCCCCAAATCAGATGTGCTTTAGCCGTTTCCATGGGCTCTCTATGAAGGTCCAAAAATTCACTTGGGCTTTGCATCAAGGAACAATAACATGTAGCCTGGTCAGTATTAAAAGAGACCATCCAAAATGTATCCAGAAGTCGTGTGCACTTACCTAAGAACGCAGAGGAGACTGCCAGTGGCATCCTGGCCCGATCCCCACTCAGTCCCCGCCTGGGCCGGGCACTCTGTGTCCATTGCTCCCTCGGGCTCACAGGAGTCGCGTAGGGATGTGCCCACTTCATCAGACACCTGACGAGTTTTTTCAGGCTTGGGAGCACAAGGCACCCGGTCTCCTCTCAAGTCATTCTGCCCACCACTCAGGGAGGAAGCTGCAGACGATTCCTCTTGGGCCTGGACTCTTGATTCCCAGTCTCGAGTTAACTGCTCCCAGGGATAGCAGAAAGGTGCCAGAGTGCCCAGCTTAACATAGTTGGGCCGTTTTGCAGGAGGGCATCTAATGAAAACCAAAGAGGAGAGCCAATTTTGAATAATTTAGGATGGGGCAATTAAAATAGTTATGGTCACTGTGCTGTATCTCTACTTAAGAAAACAGACATACAAAAGAAAGATTCCTAAGAAATATAATAAAGAAGAATAACCAACTCCACTGGCCAAGCTTTTCTGTTTCTTTCAGTTTTTATTTTAATAGATGATGCATCCACAAAGTAGCCCCATGTGGCCACCGCACAACTCCAGGGAGTGCCATTCCCAAAGACTGCAAGGAAGTGGCGTCCCTGGAGTCGTGCAGTGATGTGCACACACTTTAACAGGGTTCTCAGTTCAAAGGCTACAAGAGGTGTGATGGTGAAGTTTTTCTCTCACTCTTGACCTCTAGTGACCCAGCTACCCTCCACAGAGACAGTAAGTACCATTATCAGTTTCTCATATAGCCTTCCAGAAATATTTCATGTACACAGAAGCAGATATGTACCTATTTCTTTCATTTTTTCACCCATTTTTACACAATGGTGGCACACCAGACACAGTCCTTTTTGCCTAACTTTCCTTTTTTCACTTAACAAAATAACTTGGAGATCATTTATATCAATACATCAAGAGATCCCAGTTTTGTACGATAGTCCTCTGTTGTGGGCTGTTTGCTTATTTCCAAGCTTTCGCTTCTACAAGCAGTGCTGCAATGAGTGGCCCGCAACATGCTGCACGAGGACAAGTGTACACAAAGGACCCAGTCCTGGGCGTGGAGGTGCTAAGGCGGAGTATTTATTATTAGCATTTGCAATTTTGACAAATATTTCCAGATTGTCCTTCACAGGGGTGATACCAACTAACCTTTCCAGCAATGTCTGCGTGAGGGAGAACCTCTGAGAAATGCCATAAGCTGGGGAGAACCAGGGTCTGCTCTGGTACTTACTGACCCTAAGAGGGAGGAAGCAGCCTGGCTGCTGGCCTTTCTGGGCTGTCCCAGACTGTGTCCTCAGACTGAAGGTGTCCCCGGGACAGACCCAGACATTCCTTCCCCCATTTAGTTCTCACTATGTGGCGTGCCCCAGGTCCCCGGATGTTCTCCGACATCCCAAGAAGCTGGTGAAAAACACTCCCAGGGTGCTCGTCTCACCCAGAGACCTTTAACACACTTACAAATACCCAACTTCACCAGTAAGCAAACAAACAAAATTTACAACAATAAGATGTCATTTTTTCACCTACCAGTTTTGTTAATATTAGCAGACAGGTAATAGCCTATGTTAGTGAGAACGAGGGAAAAGAGACCCCCTCAGAACTACAGGTAAAATCCTAAATTAGTACAAATAGCAATCTGTCAACAGAAAATCAAATCCTTAACATGTGCATCTTTTTTTATCTAAACCATAAACAAAATGCAAAGGCAACCCTTGAATGAGAGAAGTATTTGCAAATAACATATTCGATAAGGGGTTAATATCCAAAAATTTATAAAGAACTCATACAACTCAACATCAATAAAACAAACACTACAATTAAAAAATGGGCCTGGCTGGTGTGGCTCAGTGGTTGAGTGTCGACCCATGTACCAAGAGGTCGCCGGTTCAATTCCCAGTCAGGGCACATGCCCAGGTTGTGGGCCTGATCCCCAGTGTGGGGCATGCAGAAGGCGGCCAATCGATGTTCTCTCTCATCGATGTTTCTCTCTCTCTTTCCCTCTCCCTTCCTCCCTCTCTAAAATCAATAAAGACAAAAAATTAAAATTAAAAAAATGGGCAGAGTTGCCCTGGCCAGTTTGGCTCAGCAGTTAGAGCATAAGCCCAACCAAAGAGCCATAGGTTCGATTCCGGTCAAGGGCACGTACCTCGGTTGTGGTTTGTCCCTGGCCCTGGTCAGGGTCGTGCAGGAGGCAACCAATCAATGTGTCTCTCACATTGATGCTTTTCTCTCTCTCTCTCTCTCCCTCCCACTCTATCTGAGATAAATAGAAAGATATCCTCCGGAGAGGATTTTAAAAAAAGCGGGGGGGAAAGACCTGAATAGACATTTCTCCAAAGAGGACACACAGATGGCCAACAGACACATGAAAAGATGCTCCACATAACTAATCATCAGGAAATGCAAATCTAAACCACAATGAGATACACCTTACACCTGTCAGAATGGCTATCCTTAAAAAGACAACAAATAATGTGTTGGCAAGGATGTGGAGAAGAGGGATCCCTTCTGCACTGTTGGTGGGATTACAAATTGGTGCAGCCACTGTGGCAAACAGTATGGAGGTTCCTCAAAAAATTAAAAATAGAAGTACCATGTGACCCAATAATTCCACTTCTGGATCTATCTGAATAAAACAAAAACACTAATTCAAAAAGATATATGCACCCCTATGTTCACTGTAGCATTATTTACAACAGCCAAGATATGAAAACAACCCAAGTATCCACCAATAGATGAATGACTAAAGAAGATATGGTACATACAATGGAATATTACTCGGCCATAAAAAATGACATCTCATGCCCTGGCTGGTGTTGCTCAATGGTTAGAGCATCAGCCCATGCACCAAAGGGTTGCAGGTTCAATTCCTGGACCCGGTCAGGGTCGTGCAGGAGTCAACCAATCAATGTGTCTCTCTTACATTGATGTTTCTTTCTCTCTCTCTCTCTCTACCTCCTTTCCACCCTATATAAAAATCAATGGAAAATATCTGCAGGTGAGGATTACAAGAAAAAAAAAAAAATATATATATATATATATGTATATATACATATATATGTGTGTATATACATATACATATACATATACATATACACATATATATATATATATATATATATATGTGTGTGTGTATATATATATGCATATAAAAGCTCAACGAGGGCAGGAACAGACTTAGCCTGCCTTCTTCTCCTGCTATGGCCCCAGTGCTTAGAAAGGTGTCTGACACATAATAGGCTCTAAATAGACATGTGCTAATGAATGACTAAATCAGACAAATATGTAAAGATGCATATGGATGGCTGTTCACAGAAGCGCAAAGCAAACAATCAGAAATTACCTAAAGAGCCACTGATAAATTATAGTACATCCATACTGGAGTCCTGAGCAGCCATTCAGTTATATTTTAAGCAAGAATTGGCCAACTATGACTCACAGGCTAAACCTGGCCCACGGTCTGCTTTTTATGACCCATGAGCTGAGGATGGTTTTTACATTTTTAAATGGTTGGAAACAAACAAAAGAATAATATTTTATGGCACATGAAAATGATATAAAATTCAAATCTGAGTGTTCATAAAGTGAGACTGGAACAAAGCTGTGCTCATTCGTTTATGTATCTCCTGTGGCTGCTTTTGCACCACAATGGCAGAGCTGAGCAGTTGCCATGGAAACCAAAGGGCCCACAAAGCCAAAAATATTTAGCATCTGGCCCTTTACTTATTGATATGAGAAAACTATGCATTATATAGCATTAAATGAAAAAAGCAGGTTTTAAAATAGTATATGTAATATTTTTTAATTGTATCTATGAAAAAGTTACATGCATAAGAGTCTAAAGGGTAAGAAATAAGTATGTATTACTGTCAATTATTACTTAACAAACACATAGAAGACCCTCAGCTACATATTATAAGATCCACAAGGACAAATAATGCGTGATCGCTGCCCTCAGAACTCATGAGCTAGCAATCCAGCAATGCACCCTGTTAATTCACTCACACATTCATTCATCCATCCATCAGTCAAGCCGTTTGAAAGCCAGGCACTGCCTGTCTCTGTGGGTGCAGCAATAAACAGGAAAGCACAACCGTGGAGCTCACAGTCAAGGAACTACAACATTCAATTAGCCCACTGTGAGCCAGGCACTGGCTAGACATCACAGATGCCACAACAAGCAAGCGAGTTTCTGTGCTTCCGGGAGCCTACAGTTGAGTAGGAAATACAGGTTCCCGATGTTAGCATGGACTTCACAGTATAAAGGAAAAAAGTCCCTCATTGTCCACTCCCCGCAATGACAAAAGAAAAGAAAAAAATGTCTAGATGGACAGATCCTAAAATGTCAAGACAGTGCTTATCTCTCTGAATGAAAGAAATACACCAAACTTCAGAGGAGAGGAGCAGGGGGGAGGGATGAGATAAACCAAAGAACTTATATGCATGTATGCGTAACCAATTGACATAGACAACAATGCTTGCGCCCCGGGGAGGGAGGGGGTATTGCCGGATAGGGAGGAGGGTGTCTGGGAAGAAAAAGGAGAAACATCTGTAACCAAAAAAAATTAATTAATTTAAAAAAAAAAGAAATACACCAGTTTATAAAGTATTTCATGGCCCTGGCCAGTTTGGCTCAGCGGTTAGAGCGTCTGCCCGTGGACCAAAGACTCAAGGGTTTGATTCGGGTCAAGGGCACGTACCTCGGTTGTGGTTCAGTCCCCGACCCTGGTCGGGTCATGCAGGAGGCAACCAATCGATGTGTCTCTCTCACGTCGATGTGTCTCTCTCACATCGATGTTTCCCTCTCTCTCTCCCCCTCCCTCCACTCTATCTGAAGATAAATGGAAAAATATCCTCAGGTGAGGATTTAAAAAAAATAAAATAAATTTTAAAATATAAAGTATTTTATGTTTTCATAGTTTCATTAAAATGTCATATGTATTATCTCTATAATCAGTTTAAAAAACTCAATTTCCATTTTGAGGGGGCAGGGTTGAGAGTGGGAATCTACTAATAAGCACCTAAAACTCATGTCCACAGTTTAGGTGTACACCATTATCAATGTAAGCAAATGACCAAGGGAAGGGTTTGTAACCCGGATAGGCCTATAAACACTAGACATAAGACAACCTCCTGATTTAATTATGTCTCGGTAATGCTGAACCTAAGGAAAGGTCTATGAAAACTCTACATTATATAGTAAGAGTCACCGAAGCCAATCCACACATTATTGGCCAATGTGAGTAAGCACTCCTCTTCCTCTTAAGACATTATCGAACTAGAGAAGCCAGTTTCTTACCTTTTGTACTTCTCAAGAAGATTCCTGGCTTGTTCTTCAGCAAACAGAATTCCAGCAGAGCAGTCTGGGAAATCACCTGGGATGTAAGGTGACCTTTTATACTGAGAATGCACTATAGCTTCTTTTAATCCTCCCACTCTTGCACCTCGATAGATCTGAAAGAATGTCCAGGAGATCCTGTCAATATCCAACTTAAAGGAAAACTGCTTCATTGTTTATATATATGGGATAAATGGGGAAAAAACCTAAATGACCATCAAAAAAGAATGGATAGGCCTGGCCAGGTAGCTCAGTTGGTTAGAGCATCATCCCTGTACACCCATGTTGTAGGTTCGATCACTGGTCAGGGCACATATAAGAATCAACCAATGAATGCATAAATGGGTGGAACACAAATTGATGTTTCCCTCTCTCTCTTTCTCTCTCCCTCCCTCCCTTTCTCTCTCTCTAAAATCAATCAATAAAAATTTTTTAAAAATGGATAAATTGTGGGGAACTCCTATAATGAGCTACCTACCATACAACAGTAAAAAATAAATTAAATAGACCTTATATAAAGTGAGGTATATAAAGTTTAAGAAGAGCTTCATCAATCAATGTACAAAAATCTCAATTTGAGTCAATATAGCAAGCTGCTAAGCATATATACAGTGAGGTATATGAAGTTGAAAAACGTCAAATATGTCATTTTATTTTGGGATACTTTAAAGAACTATAAAAACATGCATGGTAGTGACAAACACCAAAAACAGAACAGTGATTTAGGAGGAGGGAAGGAGATGGAACTGCAGAGGGCTACAGAATGCTTCCAATGGATCTGTGATGTTTTATTTCTTAAGCTGGATGGCAGGTGAAGGGAACACAGGGTTCGTTATTCAGTATGTATACGTTTTTGTATGCTTGACACATTTCATAATTTAAAAATCAGAATTATTTTAAAATATTCCCACTCCCAAATAATTAGCAGAATATCCCTTGCACTAGGCATAATCAAATTATCTGCATGGATCTAACAGTCTTTTGTGTGTCTTTTATACTCTCTAGCTCAAAGTAATATTTAAACTAACCTCCCCCCCAAAAAAACCCACACATTAGATTGTAATAAAAATGTTTAGTTAATAAATAGGAGTATATGGCCAGCAATTTAAACAAAAATATATTCTATACATCTATGAAAATTAGAAAAACTGCTATAAAACTAACAAATTTCTTCAAGTAAAAAAAAAAAAAGTCAACATTTTGCTGCCACTACTATTTAAAAATCAGGCCACTCTTAAAACTTCAGAAATTCACAGTATGTCAGCACAATTCTTATTAATAAAACCCTGGCTCCAAGGACTTTATGAGGTATCTTGTATCAGGACTATAGCTCAGAGGGCAGAAAAATAACTCCATTTCAAAGTTGTGCATCAAGTCTGGAACATTTTCAGCACTTGGTATTTATTAGGAATGTATTTTAAACGTTGCAACTCTTAGTCAGAATCAGAAAGTAACTTACAAATGGAATCCAGAAAGCCATGCCCCAGCCCTTTGGGAGCAGCACATCCCAGCCACTTCCCCAGCCTCGGCGGTCGTCACCGGTCACTTTTCCCGGCTGTTGGATCAAAAGGAGAGGTATCTTGGATTCGTGGGGACCTAAAACAAGCTGTGATCCAGGCACCAGCAATTCACTTCTCTTCCGGTTTAAATCCTAAAGTGGAAAAAAATAATTCAAGACAAACAACCCTAGTCTTCTGGGAGATTCTAGTGGGTCTCCCTATTAGCAGCTTTAGAAAGTTACATGCTCTTGAAAAAAGTGTTCTCAATAAATAAATGTGACACATTTTAAGTAAAAGGTATTTCCTCCTATGATGATTTTCCTCCGTGTAAGTGCTTTGGTAGAAAATGCCAAATTATCTTAAATATGGGCAAGAATATACTAGATGATTCAAAGTTATAAAATGAACATTCATTCCACTAATTTCTTATATCAGGATTAATCTTATATTTTGATACTCTGTCCCTACATTTATTTTGGTTAAGATCCGTCATGAAGTAAAAAACGCATAATAAACAACTTCTCCAGGAGGGGCAAGTGGAACAATACTCTGGCTCTCAGGAAAATTTCTCACCCAGTCTTAAGGATTTAAAATAGAAGATGCTATAAAGTATTTGTTAAGTGGACTGCAGGGAGTAGCTAACATTGTTTCTGACTTTTCTTGCCAGCTGTACAGAGATGAACAGGTAGGGAGAGGCTACCCACTCTGAGAAAACTACCCAAGAGCCTGCCTCCAGGCTACAGTCTGATGGCTGCCTCACAGATGCCTTCACACCATGACCAAGTCCTGATTCTCCTTTTTCACTTCCTCCTTTTGAGTTTCCACTACCATGTTGGTAATTCCAAAAATTTATCTCTTTAGCCCTGATGTTTCCTCCTGGAATTGAAACCTCTCTGCTGGACATCTGCTGCTGGGAAGTCCCAAGGCCCTTCAAACCCAACTTACCCAATATTAAACCCATCTTTCCCACCACAGTCACTCTCCTGTATTCCCCATTGTGGCTAAATGGTGCCACAATGCTCACAGTTCATTCCCTCATTCACTCATCCATTCAAACATTTTCTGATCATTCATTTACTCATTCATTCAAATATGTACTGAGCACCTGTTATGTGCTAAACACTGTTCTAGAACTTGGGAATACAGCTGTGACAAGGCAGACCTGGCTCTGGCTCTCTTTTAGCTGGGCTCCTAAACCCAAACTAGGACCCAGGAGCTAATCCACACGTCTCCTCCTTTCTTACCACCCATCTTCTAATCAACCACGGAGTCCTTTCAATTTTACCCTCCAGGAATATGCATTAAATTCCAGCCACACTACCACAACTCAGGCCCCCATCACGTCCTACATCATGGACTATTTCCAGGGTCTCCTTTAAGGCCATCCAACCACAAGTCCTCTCCAGCTCCTCCACCCAAATCCCCATCCCTACTCTCATCCACCTCCACTGTGCTGCTGGAGAGAAATGTGATCATGTCACAGCCCAGCTTAAAACCTTCAATGGTGCCCTACATCTTCAGTCCAGATCCTTAAAATGCCCCCATGTCTTTTATGCTCTGGTCCCTATTTATCACTTCAGTTTCGTCTCTTGCCCCACCCTTGACTCCAAGCTCCTGATCTACCTGAAGATTCCTGAACACATTGGCCTGTTTTGGGCCTTACACATGCTCACTTCCAGCAATCCTTTCTCTACTCCCACCTTGGCCCCAAAAAGTCTGGTTAATTCTAACTACCCACCTAAGAGTCAGCTCAAATACCAGCTCTTCCATCCAGGAAGCTTTCCCTAATTTCTATAGTCTGAGCTTAGTATCCCTTCTTTGGGCTTCCTTTGTACCCTGTACTTCTTTGATTGTATCTAATAGTCATCTACCCCATCATCTAATACAATGCCTGGTCCTAGTAGGACCACAATCATTGTACAGTTAAAGACAGGAGAGCAAATAAATTAATAAAGACAGAGAACACTTAATGGGAAAAAAAAATAAAAGAAAAACATGTATTTAAACCATAAGATTATCATTTCAAAAAAAAGTCTTTGTGTTAACTTTTTCTTGAGCATACTCTTTTCTAAGAACAGAAAACAAAACAAAACCCATAGTATGTATCATAAGTAAGGGACCAGTAAATTGTTTGAAAATAAAAAGTCTATGGGATTCTATAAAGTACAAAGTAACTTTTATGTTCTCTCAAGTGATGCATTTCAACCTGTCTTCATGACTTTACCAACAATCCTTACACCGTTAGTTACCTGATCCGAGATTTTATTCTCTGTGACACTCTTACAGATAGCTTGGTTCCAAATAAAGCTATGCGTACATTCCACAGGCACACCCTCCAGAAGCAGCTGTCTAACTTTCTCATTATCTAAGAGGGAAAAGAAATAGCCTTCAAACCACATCCTTCAGATCAATGAAGTCAAAGTCTACATGTGGTCAGTTGACCTTTTGTTACAAGAAAATATTTCATAGACACTTCTGTAGAAGAATATACTTGACTAGAAATTAAATTACTCTTATAGTTGGTTTCATAATTTGTGAAATAGCAAAGACTCCTAACTTAGTTTTTGAACATTTATTTTTGTGGAGAAGATACGAATATCACATATAATTGCCTTTAAATAACTGCCTAATTCCACAGTTAAGATAATCAAAGCCTAGGCACCACTGCAGAGACAAATGACAATATACAATGACAGCACAAGCTCTGTGTTACCTAATACTATCTTCTGGGCTCTTCATATTATTCCTGGCTCAATGGTGGTGAGACAACAGATACTATCTTCTTCTTCAGCCCTATTATTTCAAGTCTCTGATAACCCTTTCTTATTGAACTATTTATTCCTTTCTAGAAAACATTTTTTCCATTCCTTTAAAATGAGCATATTTTCTGTGAAATATATTATTTCACTCCTTTAAAGAAGCCGCACCATGCCAAATAGTACCTAGTGGGAAAGGAGGAGGAACTGTTCCAGTTATAAACATACACACTGACAGTAGAGACTTCCTACATGCAGTCATTTAATCACAAGGGGGGTTTAAAAATCTTCCATATCTACTTTTGACTGAAGAATTAAAAGAAAAAAGTCAGGCAATTCATGAGTTTTCACTATGGTCCTAAAATGCCAACAGAGGAAGGTCACTCAAAGGGACATACCTGCGTGGGTCTGATGGCTGGGAAAAAAATAAGTTGGAAGTGACTGGACCATAATGTGACAGATTTCAAGGGAGAACAGAGAAAATTAAATTGATTAACAGATTTGAGAATGAAATGCCCTTAAAAGCAGCAGCTGCTTCTAGTACACTGCTCTGCCTCATGGGGACAGCCACCAACAGTGTCTCAAGTCACAGTGCTATGTGCTGTGGCTGCGAGCTCACATGGCCTCACGAGGAGCAAACCAGCTCCAGTTCAAATAGCCTCTGTCCACCCAGAACGCTTCCCTGTGGGGCGCTGCACTGATTTGAGTGACAGAACTTTATTCCGACTGCTGCAGACGAAGAGATGGCTGATACTTAGGATGTAAAGGCACAGGAAAGCAGGACCTCATCTTCAAATATGCTAACAAGTAATAACAAATAGATAAAACAAAGTAGATGGTACATCCAGACAACAGAACATCATTCAGAAAAAGAAATCAGCTGCCCACACTGCCATAAAGCTGCCTCCCACCACCTCCCAGAGTCTGCAGGAAGCCCCCGCTAGGGCTCCTCGGCCTGAAAGGTCTGTCCACCTTACCCAGAACAGGGAAGGGCAAACTCCCGCCTAACACAGCAGTATCTGTTTCTCTTCAGAGCAAGTAAGAAATAAACTGTCTCAATAATTAAAAAAGAAAGAAAGAAAGGAGCTATCAAGCCATGAAAGGATATGGAAGAAACTTAAGTGCATATCACTAAGTGAAAGAAGCCAATGTGAAAGGCTATATACTGTAGGATTCCAACTATATGATGTTTTGGAAAAGGCAAAAAACTACGGAGACAGTGAAAGGATCCAGGGCTGAGGGGAGGAGGAGAGGGATGAATATGTGGAACACAGCAGATTTGAACAGTGAAACTCTGTATGACGCTACAATGCTATCATGTCATGAAGCATGTCACTGTATGATAGATACATGTCAATATACATTTGTCCAAAACTATAGAATATGTAACACCAAGTATGAACCCTAATGTAAACTATGGACTTGGGTAATAATGACATGTCAATAGTGGTTCCTGAGTTGTAACAAATGCACCACTCTGATGCAGGATGTTGACAGCACGGAGGCTGCGCATGTGTGGGGGCAGGTGGTAAATGGGAACTCGCTGTACTTTCCACACGATTCTGCTGTGAACCTAAAAACTGTTCTAAAATATAAAGTCTATTTAAAATAAAGTAAAGCATATCTGAAGGCAAAGGGGAAGGCCCTTTCAGGCCAACAGTCTTCACTAGTGAGATAAAAAAACATTACTTGCTAAGTCAGCACGCACCTCAGTGTACCCAGAACGGCATGAATTCTAATGCACTACTAATTCTTTCCCCCAAGACTCTTATAAAGCATATTCTTTCAGACCCAGACAAAAACCTTCTCATTGACTACATAACTCCAGAATTATGACTTTAAAATTGGAGGAAATAGCTTTTCTCCTTTCTTAAATATATTAGAAGATCACCAAATTTTAAATTAAAACATTCTGAATAAGTTTTACTTAGAGAAGCAAAGAAAATTAATTTAAAAAGGCTTTAGCACTTGGAAATTGAATAAACCAAAGTTACAGCCGTCAAATATATTCCATTTTAAATTGAATATGCAGAAACAGGGGACTCCTTTAAAGGGACACAGATAAAAAACTGTTACGGGTTTTTTTCTCCCAAGAGCAGAAACTGAGAAGTCATGGCAAAATGACTGCAAACTGGGCACTTCTGAAAGTCAAGTGCAGATCATCAGCACTCTAAAAATGCTTGCAAAAACTGTCAAAAGTGAAGCAACCATCTCTCTCTCACCTATCACTCGAAAGGCAACTTGACTCTTCCCATGTGTTGGGTACATGCTACCCAAGAGTGTGTGAAGAAAAAGATTAAAACAAGCCCATGAACACAATGTATGTTCAATATTTTCTAAAACAGATTCATCTCTGGAAGACAAAGACTAGTTTAAATAATATATCAAAGCAAATTTGCAGATGATAAGGAGAGCAAATACTAAAATGGCAGAAAGTACAGCAGAAATTATATTTTAAAGCCTCACCCAGAAAACGAGTTACTTACATAGTGAAATGCTGTGGTAATGAAGTTGAAAAGATTTTCAAAAACCCATATTAATTCAAATGCATAAATCAAATGATCAAGTAAACTTTCTCAAAGCATCTGAGAATATGCATCATCACTCAGGTTCTTCACTGAAAGAGAAAACTGTTTCCCTCTCTGTACTGTTACTACTGAAGCCGAGGAGTTGAGACCCCGCCTCAGAAAATACCTTTAATTTAAAAAACAAATAGGTTTGCATGCTAGTTTGGACTAAGAGCCTCAAGGAAGTCACATAGTACCTGTTAACCATTAGAGAGACTGCTTAGCCCAGTCTGTTAGATTGCAGGAAAAATAAATAACCAAGACAGCAGAAATAATAATAGCAAACATTGAGTAAGAGTCACACGATGTATACCTTCTACCCCTGCACATCAAGACAACGTAGTTATATCGTTAAAATGTTTTTCAGCCCACAAAGTGAATGAGCAACTGAAACCGAGTCCTGACTTAATGTATGATTTTGAGTTAATACGTAGCCCCAACACTCTATTCCGTCAGTCAGTCTATTCACAGCGTGCCTGGTAAGCCTTAGCCTTACTAGTCATTAACCTCCTCAGGCAGCCAGAAACAATGGCCAGGCCTTGAGTAAGGGCCACAAGGTGTGGGTTTCTGTTAAGCTAAAGGTAACATAATGGCCTAAGTTGTGTTTTAGCTCCTGAGCCCTAAAGAAGGACCCCTGGTCACATCCTCATGAAACCAGACTGAAGAATACAGAAGCTGACCTCAAGACCTAAAACAGTGATAGACTGCCCTGACCTCACTCCTGACCAGTCAGCAAGACCCGCGGCCCCAAACCCCTTACTCGTGATGTTTGCTCTATAAAACCCCTTGTCCGTAACCATTGGGAGTTCCGGTTTCTCCTGCACAAGATGCCCCTTCTCCGTTGTGTAGTGCTATACAATAACCACCACTTTTTCTCACTGCACCCGGTGTCAGCATAACTGGCTATCCAGTGCAGGGTGGACAAACTCTTTGCTTGGTTATACCACTCTACTCCAAGAGTTCGGGTGTTTTTCCAACAACAAGCAATTCTCCAACATCAGCTGGGTGTCCTACAATTTAACTCAATTCTAACACTATCTACCTAGAGAGGGCAGATCCCACAAGGTTAAGAGCTCAGTTCAACAAGACTGCTCCCATTTCAGACGCCAACTGGCTACATAGTGGTCTGATCCAAGACCCCCACTACCCATGTTCAATAATTTGCTAGAATGGCTCCCAGAACTCAAGAAAACAGTTTCCTTACTACATTACTGTAAAAGGATACAGCTCAGGAATAGCCAAATGGAAGAGATGAATAGGGCACGGTATGGGGGAAGGAGTGTGGGGCTCCCGTGCCCTCCCTGGGCACTGCACCCTGCCAGCACCTCCATGTGTTCAGCAAACCAGTAGTTCCCATTGTTTAGTATTTTTAGGGAGGCTTCACCACCTAGGTATGATTCATCACTGGTCACTGGTGATTAAACTCAATCTCTAGCCCCTCTCCCCCGCAGGAAGCTGGGGGCTAAAAGTTCCAACTCTCTAATCCCATGGCTGGTTCCCTTGACAACCAGCCCACCATCTTCAGGGGCTTTCCAATCATTAACATAAACTCAAGTGCAGTTGAAAGGAGCTTGTTATAACAAAAGATGCTCCCCCTCCAAAAAACACAAGACCCTCCTTTAGCCCTTTAAGGCTCTTACTACTTAGGAATTTACAAGGGTTTTAGGAGCTGTATGCCAGGACAGGTACATGTGGACAAAGACCAAAATATATATTTCTTATGATATAACAATGTCACAGTCATATAACCTCTCTTTTCAGAGCTAATTCCCAGTACATATAAGAAGATTAAGAGTTCATTAATCAAATCAAGTGAACCCTTTTTTATGGTTTAAGTAGCATCAGAATTGGTCTGTCTTTCTAACTCAAAACAGGCAGGGAACGACCAGTATAGAAAGACAGACTGGCAGTACTTCGGATAATAAGGTTTCAGATCATTGTGACAGCGAGATTCTTCCATTTTTTATTGTCTTCCTAGATGATACATTACCTGTGTTAATAACATCGGTATAATACAACCTCCTTACAAAGTTTGCTTTTTTCTTTCCTTTTTATTGAATTTATTGGGATGACACTGGTTAACAAAATTATACAGGTTTCAGGTACACAGTTCTACAACACATCATCTGTATACTGTATTGTGTGTTCACCACCCCAAGTCTAGTCTCCCTCCATCACCACTTTTCCCCTACACCCTCCTTCACCTCCCCACCTCACCCCCACCCCCCGCACCCTGGCAAGCACTGTTGTCCATGTCTAGTAGTTTTTTGGTGGAACCTTTAGGGTTCTCATTATACAGTATCATGTCATCTGGAAAAAATGACAGTTTTACTTCCTTCTTTCAAATTTAGATGTCTTTTATTTCTTCTTGTCTTACTGCTTGTGGCTAGGGCTTCAGTATTATGTTGAATAACAGTGGTAAAAGCAGACATCCCTATCTTGTTCCAGATCTTAAGGGAAACATGTTGGCTTTGGGTTTATCATGTATGGCCTTTATTACGTTGAGGTATGTTTCCTCTATTCCCACCTTGATGAGAGTTTTTATCATAAATGAGTGCTGGATTTTATCAAATGTTTTTCTGCATATATTGATATGATCATGTGGTTTTTATCCTTCATTTTGTTTATGTAGTGTATACATTTACTGACTTGTGAATACTGTACCAACCTTGCATCCCCAGAATAAATCCTACTTGATCAAGGTGTATGATCTTAACAATGTATTGCTGGATCCAGTTTGCTAATATTTTGTTGAGGATTTTAGCATCTATGTAAATCAAGGATCTCGGTCTATACTTTTATTTTTGTAATATTTTTATCTGGTTTTGGAATTAGGATAATGCTGGCCTCATCAAATAAACTTTGGAGTCTTCCCTCCTATTGAATTTTTTGGAATAGTCTGAGGAGGTTAGGTGTTAGTTCTTCTTTGTATGTTTGGTAAAATTCACCTGTGAAGCCATCTAGTGTAGTTTTTTAAATTTTTTTTTCTTTATTGATTTTTAGAGAGAGGAAGGGAGAGAGAGAAACATCAATGAGAGAGAACATTGATTGGCCACCTCCTACATGCTCCCCACTGGGGATCCGGCCCACAACCTGGGCATGTGCCCTGACTGGGAATCAAACCAGTGACCTCTTAGTACATGTGTTGACGCTCAACCACTGAGCCACACCAGCATGCCAGTGTAGTTTTTTGGGGTTTTTTGGTTTTTTTTTATTACTGCCTCAATTTCACTAGTTGTAATCTGTCTGTTCAGGTTCTCTGATACTTCCTGATTCAGTTTTGGAAGACTGTATGTTTCTAGAAATTTCTCTATTTCATCCAGATTGTCCAACTTGTTGGCATATAGTTGTTCATATTTTCTTACAATCCTTTGTATTTCTGCAATGTCAGTTGTTACTTCTCTTTCATTTCTAATTTTATTTATTTGGTCCTCTCTCTTTTTTTCTTGACGAGTCTGGTTAAAGTTTTGTGAATCTTTTTTACCTTTTCAAAAAACCTGGTCTTGGTTTCACTAATCGTCTGTATTGGTTTTTTTATTTTTTAAGACTCTATTTTGTTTACTTCTGCTCTGATCTTTATACTTTCATTCCTTCAGCTCACTTTGGGCTTTGCTATTTTTTTCAAGTTCCTTTAATGTAAAGTTAGATTATTTAAAATTTTTCTTATTTCTTGAGATAGGCATGTTTTGCTCTGAATTTCCCTCTTAGGACTGCTTTTGCTATGTCCTACAGATTTTGGGTTGTGTTCTCTTTTTATTTGTTTCAAGGTACACTTTGATTTCTTCCTTGATCTGTTAACCCATTCATTGTTTAGTAGCATGTTATTTAGCCTCCACATCTTTGTGTGTGTTTTTTTTTCTTATGATTGATGTCTAGTTTCATATTATTATGGTCAGAGAAGTTGCTTGATAAATTTCAATCTTAAATTTACTGAGACTTGTTTTGTGTCCTAATATGTGGTCTATCCTAGAAAATGTTCTATGTGCACCTGAAAAGAATATATATTCTGCAACTTTGGGGTGAAATGCTCTGAGGATATCAACTAAACCCATCTGATCCAGCGTGTCATTTAAGGTTGCTGTTTCCTTGTTGATTTTCTGTTGAAAGATCTATCCATTGATGTCAATGGGGTGTTAAAATCCCCTACTATGACTGTATTACTGTCAATATCTCCCTTTATGTCCTTCAAAATTTGCTTTAAACATTTAGGTACTCCTATATTGGGTGCCTAAATGTTTACAAGGGTTATATCCTCTTGTTCGATTGCTCCCTTTATTATGTAGAGTCCTTCTTTGTCTCTTACTATATATAGCCTTTGTTTTAAAGTCTACTTTGTCAGATAGAAGTATTGCTGCCTCCGCTTTTTTTCCCCCTTTCTATTTGCATGGAGTATCTTTTCCCATCCCTTTACTTTAAGTCTATGTGTATCTTTCATTTTTAGTTGAGTCTCTTGTAGACAGCATTATATATGGGTCTTATTTTTTTAACCATTCAGCTACCCTATGTCTTTTGTATGCAGCATTTAAGCCACTGACATTTAAAGTGCTTATCAATATATTGCCATTTTATTAAACTATGTTCCTCTGTTTTGTTTCCTTCTTCTTCTTAAAACAGGCCATTTAACATTTCTTGTAATACTGGTTTGGTGGTGACGAACTCCTTTAGCTTTTTCTTGTCTGGGAAGCTCTTTATTTCTCCTTCAATTTTAAATAATAGCCTTGATGAGTAAAGTAGTCTCAGTTGTAGGTCCTTGCTTTTCATCACTTTGAATATTTCATGCCAATCCCTTCTGGCCTGCAAAGTTTCTGTTGAGAAATCAGCTGACAGTCTTATAGGAGCTCCCTTGTAGGTAACTAACTGCACTTCTCTTGAGGCTTTTAAGTTTTTGTCTTTAACTTTTAGCATTTTAACTATGATGTGTCTTGGTGTGAAACTCTTTGGGTCCATCATGTTTGGGACTCTGCGTGTCCTGCACTTGTGTGTCTTTTTCCTTTACCGGGTTAGAGAAGTTTTCAGTCATTATTTCTTCAAATAGGTTCTCGATCCCTTGCTCGCTCTCTCTCTCTCTCTTCTCTTGGATGTTGCTATGTTATCCCAAAGGTCCCTTAAACTAGCCTCACTTTTTCTTTTTTCTGCTCTGATTGGGTGTTTTTTTACCTCGTCTTCCAAATCACTGATCTGAACTTCTGCTTCTCCACCCTACTGTTTATTCTTTCTGGTGTATTCTTCATTTCTGTCTGGTCCTTTTTTATGGTTTCTATGTCCTTTCTCGTACTGTTGCGCATTCTTATAACCATTACTTTGAACTCTGTATCTGATCAATTGCTTGCCTCCATTTCACTCAGCTCTCTTTCTGGAGATTTCTCCTGTTCTTTCATTTGGGGCCTGTTTCTTTGTCTCCCCATTTTGGCTACTTCTTTGTATCTGTTTCAATTAGCTAGATCTACTATGACTCCCAGTCTTTGTGAGGTGGACTTATGTAGTAAGTGTCCTGTGGGGTCCAGTGGTGCAGTCTCCTTGATCACCTGAGCTGCGTGCTCCAGGAATGCCCCTTATGTAGGTTATGTGGGCCCTTCTGTTTTAATTGAGTCTTGGTTGTTTTGGGCCCATTCATGCATGGGATCAACCCTCAGGCTGGCTGACTGTAAGGCCAAACTCCGACCACATTGTGCAAGCTACTGTGCAGGTGCTGACCACACAAAGCAGAATTTGCCTCAGCAGGGTTTGGTGCCTGCCAAGATCTCCCTTTGGATGTGCTGCCTGTGAAGCTTACTGGATCCTACTCTCATGTTTTCTGAAGCTGGCCACTGGGTGTTGGTTCTGAGCTTCTAGGGAGGGACTCTGGTGCCGGCTTCCATCAAACATACCTGTGACTGGCCCTGGGCATCCTGTGTCAAGCTAAAAGTGATCCATAGTTTGTGGCTGCCTGTGTTGGGCCTTGGTGCATGCAAGAAGGATCAAGCCGTGCACCAAGGCCGCCTATTACCAGCACTGGGCCCAGGGGAACGTTACCAAAAGTCCCAAGGCACCCCAAGATCCACCTTTGCCTGTCTCTGCCTGCCAGCTGCCAGTTAGGCTCAGTCACTGAAAAAGCCTCCGGCTATACTCCTCAGCAGGGTATAAGCTCCACAGGGTGAAGTGAGAGGGAGTCCACAGGGTAGGCTATTACTTTCCTCTATGCTGATGCCACACAGTGGGGAGTGCTCCACCAAAGACAGCATCTGTGGTGTGGGAGATGGACTCAACACAGCTGTTCCTTTAGCTCCCTCCCCAGAGCCACAAACCCCAGCCTCTCCTTACGCATTTCTAGTCCACTCCACACTCCCTGCCTTGGAACTCAAGGTCAGTGGTAGCAAACAAAATTCTGTGCACTGGCCCTTTAAGAAGATGCCTGTATCTGTAGAGGACTTGTCTCTTTCTGGTGGACAGAAACCCCACTGCTTTTCACAGCCAGATGTTACATAGGCGCCTCTTTCCGGTTCTGGTGCTCTGGGCTGGGGATCCTGGCAGGGGCTTTAAACCCCATGCTTCTCAGGGAGAACCCTGCTGTAACAGAAATATCCCTCCAGAACCTCAGCCGCCGCCCAAAGGAGCAGGGCCAGCCCTTTTCAAATCTCCGCCCTTCCTGCCAGTCTCCATGTGGCTTCTTCTGTAAATCCTTGGTTGTGAGACTTCTCTTCAGCTAGTCTTCAGTTGGTTATTCAGGATGATTCTTCTATATTTTAGTTATAATTCCAGTTTGGTCCTGGCAGGTGAGTGAAGCTTCTACATACTCTGCTAAGATCTTGGATGTCTCAAAAGTTTACTTCTTTATGTAGCTCGCATGCCAATCGATACTTCTTCAAAGAAATTACTTAAAACAGGTTTTAATGAAATTCCACAATGACTAACAAGATGATAAGCTTTTATAACAGAAATTAAATCATGTGTTTTGAGAAAGATTTTCATTTTCTTCTAACTGATTCATATTAACATAAAAGCCTTAGAAAGGATTTAATATAAAACTGCATTATTCCAAAGAAAGAATTTGAGGCAGCAAGAGAAACTGAGAAGAATTACACTACAGCTTTAAGGCAATTATGGCAGACAACACTGAATGGTGTAGCAGACACTGCAGCTTTCATGGCTGCACCAGACCATACTGCTACTAAAAAAGAAAAGAAAAAGGCAACACCTCACTGATCAAAGTCTGAGACCCCATGATTAACTAACTTACCTATATATCTTCAAACTCCTCTCATTCAATCCACCTTTCATGTGACATTCTGACAGAATCATTTACTGACCCCTTCATAAGTTATCTAACTACACAGAGGTTAAAAAAAATTGGAGTCATTATGACACACACCTATATTTTTTCTCCAAAAATTAACAAGCTAATTTTAATGATTCTTCCAAATAACTATACTTAAATAATAGAAAATACAATAAGACATTATCACAACTGCTGCAAATCCCCGATAAGACTAAAATTTTATCCAATCCTACTCACCCTCCTATGTCACTCCAGCCAAACAACTCCCTCAGGCCACTCTATTGAGTCTAAACCAAAACACCTTACCCTTCAGCACCTGGGATGGCCTTGCCAGGATTCGAACCTGGATCATCTGTATGGTCAGACAGAGGCTTCCAATGAGCACAAGACCAGCTGCAGGTGCATATCCCTTCCTCACATGAAAATTCCAAAATGCCAGGCATTTTCAGAGAACCCACTTGGCGGAAAGACAGGTTTTACTAAATGCTACAAGTAACATGAACAGAAGGATCAGGCTACATGTTTCACAGTTAAAAGATACTCCCACATACACCATCTCCTGTGATCGTAATCACCTTGAAAGTAGCCAGGTAATAATCGCCCTGATTTCCTAGAGGTGTAGTTACTACAGAGGTGTCACAAATAAGACTGACTAGACTGCTCAAATTAATAAGGAAAACCAGGGATGTTTCAAGAACTTTACCTTGGCATTTTTCTGGATTAGGCAAAACTCTGGACCTCTTCTGAGGCAAATTTATTCGAGGATCCCCAACTGTCAGTCCCAGAATAGTACCTGCTGGAATTTCTGCTGGTGATGTTATTCCTTTAACAACAAACAAAAAAATCCAAGCTTAAAGATAGTCAGTCACAATGTATACATATTTGCTTGTATTTTCCATTTTTTCTAATGAAATTTTCATCTTGGGCTATTTATTTAAAGACATGTATTTCATTACTTTCCCACTGAGACGTTTAGAGAATAAATTAACATTGACAAAGAGTAAAGTTTCTTACAGAAAAACATTAATTTAGCATTACAGATTATTTTAAAACAGGGATGGGGAACCTTTTTTCTGTCAAGGGCCATTTGGATATTTATAACATCACTCAGAGGCCATATAAAATTATCAGCTTAAAAATTAGCCTGTTATATCTGGTTAGGCTAATTTGGTGAGGCGTGTGACGTTAACTGGTACTGATTTTGCGGGCCTTATGCGGCCCGCAGGCCGGATGTTCCCCACCCATTTTACAACATAAACTTGTATGTTTCTATCACTGACAACTACAGTAGCTTTACACAAAAGCACTCATGTCTAGTTAAGAATAGATTTCAGTTTAGTACCTGGTATATGCATTTATTTATAATATCAGAATGCCAGTTATTTAGAATATCAACATCTTATTTGTTTATTGTTTCATAAGCAAACTCAAATAGTGTTTACACTATTCACTCTCTGACTTGCTTCCTTGCCATATTATAACAAAGAGTTACAAGTTAGACAGCACCGCTACACAGTCTAACTGCAAAACGTTCTTTTCACCCACTTCCCACAGCACCCTCCTTTCCCAGTACAACCCAGTATCCCCTCCACATACCTCCCAACAATTCAAAAAGGGATTCTTGTTTGTGGTGAAGGGAAACGCTATCAGGGTTCTTACAGGCTTTAATCCACCAGTGGTGAGGTGTATTCTCTGTGTCCTCTCCCTCCTGAAAAATAACAACTCCTGTTTACCAAATAATGAATCAGACTTAATAATTTTATTATGGTTGTGATACTGTCCCCCGCCTTTACTGTATGTGGGAATGAACATTTTAAAGGCAGAACCAAGGAAATTGTCACTATCTTTCACACAGTAATTAACACCAGACTATTCTTCTAATTAGAGGCAAGGACAGAGTACTACACTTCTGTCATGATTTCACATACTGCCCCGACAGGTATAGTTCAGAGGTTAGAGCACTGGCCCATGCACCAAAGGGTCACGGGTTCAATTCCCAGTGAAGGGCACATACTTGGGTTGCAGGTTCGATCCCCTGACCTAGTTGGGGCCTGTGTGGGAGGCAACCAATTGATGTGCCGCTCACATCAATGTCTCCCTTTCTCTCCCGCCCTCCCTCTTTCCCTTCCATCCTCTCTTAAAAAAAAATCTGCCCGGCCACTGTGGCTCAGTTGTTGAGCGTCATCCCACGGACTGAGAGGTCCCAGTTCAATGCCCGGGTTGCAAGCTTGATCCCCGGTGGGGGGCATGCAAGAGGCAGCCAATTGATGTTTCTCTCTCACATTGATGTTTCTATCTCTCTCTCCCTTCTTCTCTCTCTAAAATATCAATAAAAACATAATTTTTTAAAAAATCAATGGGGGAAAAAAATATATCCTCTGGTGAGGATTAACAAAAAAAAATGATTTCACATACTAAGAAAACACCCATGATTTTCAGAGAGACTTAAGCCACTTCACACTGAGATCTCTGTGCACAGTGCCAACAAGAGCACCTTGCTCCTCTCCCTCTATTGCCAACTTCATCACCACCAATTTAAGTAATAAAACCTTCCTCACCAAGGAAAAGCCAAACCAATACCTTTTGAAGAAATCATCAGCAAAAGGCTGTATTACAACTATAGTATTCCTAGAGATTTCAAATAAGATACACAAGTATTTTACTTATATTTTTTCCTGACAGAACCAAAAACTGAGCAAGGTTTCAAAAAGTACTTCAAGTATCACATGCATGCCAAGGAAGAGCGTCTACAGCCCAGATTCACACCGAACTGAAGTTCATTAAAATAGGAGGCACTCCTAGATTCTGAAGCAACTGTAACACATGCCATTTGTCTCACAAATACTCAGGCAGCATACCTTAGTGGTTTCAAGTACAGGCTCTGGAAACAAACTTCCTAGGTTCAAATCCTTGCTCTGCAACTCATTTAGATGGAGTCGAGCACCTGGTCTGTGCCAGGCAGTGTGCTAAGCACTGGGGACAGAACAGAACTGACCCTGTCCTTGCCACCATGAAGCTCACTGTCTAATGAGAGACACAACACTGTACAAATACACAAACAGATACAGACATACAAATTGAGGAAATGTGCAAGATTCAATGTAACTTATGGGAGAGATATAATTTACCTTGAGTGATCAGGAAAGGATTCTGTAGGGAAATGAGACAGATGTTGAAACATGAAGTTTTAGCCAAGCACAGAGTGGAGAGGCAGAATATTCAAGCAAGTGAAAAAAAGCAGGTGCAAAGGCTCTAAGGGAGATGAAATCTCAAAATGAAAGTAGGCCAGTGTGGCCAAAGTACGGAGATGAGGCAGAAAGGCACAGATTACACAGTCATGTTAGGGGCTTTGGATTTTATCTCAAACACAATTTAAAAGCTTTTAATCACAAAATAACACCATGTGAATAAATTGTCAAAAGAGTACTTTGCACAGAGAATGGAATGAAAAGGGGGAACAAAGGGGAAAGTTCAGATGCTGCTTCAGCCTTCAGGCAAGAGGCCAGGGAAGAGATGAAGTGGTTGAGGCCAGTGTGGAAGCAATGGAGAGAGAGAAGTTGCCTTTGTGTTCAAAGTATTTTTCTTCTAAAAGCTCAAAAGCTGTTCAGATCTATCATCGTATTTGACCATGTCAAGTCTGTGAGAGGCACAGGCCCTGAAAGGCTCGTTGCACTAATACAGCAAAATAAACTGAATGCAAATCCAGGCTGTCTCATTGCTGATCTATTCTCTATCTCTAGACCTATGCTGTCAACATGGTAGCCACTTGCCACAGAGTTATTCGAATTTAATTTTTAGTTAATTAATATTAAATGAAGGTACAAATTCAGTTCCTTAGTCCCACTAGCCACATTTCAAGTGCTCAATTGCTACATGTGGCTAGTGGCTACCATACTGGATGGCACAAAGGAACAGCACCCTCACAGAAAGGTTTACTAGACAGTGCTGCACTGGACACATCGCTAACCCTTTAGGGATCACAGAACCCTAAAATTCACCCCAGAAAATATGCAACACACAAGTATAAACAAAAAAATTGCTATACACCTTCAGGGATTTTTACCTGCTTATAAGCAGAAGGTAAGACCCTTCTACAAACTCACAAGCTACAAGAATAATTTGTACTTAAATAGGAACAAGTCAGTTTACTTATTACATTCATTTCGATTTGCTCATCTAGAAGTAAGAAATGACAAAGTCCTTAATAATAAGCATAAATAGAGAAATAAACATGTATAGGCCATGGCCCAAAACGTAACCAAATTATATGTTAAGTTTCACAAGTTTAGGAAAGACATGACTAGAATAAATCATTACAGTCACATGTAATCTTACGGTGTGGACAGAAGCAGCTTTTAGTGCCTCAGTTAGGATCGAGTGGGAGAGTGGACCAATCAGGCGGAATCTGTTTATCTCCATCGTCAAATCACTGAAAGAGAGAAAAAGTCTTAAAATGGAAACGTCCATGATATCCAATATCTACACCACTGGCAAAACAGAGGAAGCCTTCAAAGAAAATGTTCAACCTGTACCTGATTATAATGCCTGTGGTTGAAGAGACCCAAGAACATGGTTGATGTGAATCTCTAGTTCCGTCTCCAATAAATTTTTTAATTGGTTTAGCATTTTCTCCATCGTCTTTCCGTTTTCTTTTCTTGTCAATTTTCTCATCAGGCAGTTTAGTTTGGCTGTTTTCTTGGGATGGTATCAGAAGGGGGTCAGGGATGCAGACAGTTGATTTCACGGGTTCTATACACTGGCACACTGCTTTTATTTCCTCTAAAATATCCTAAGGATATATTTAAACATTTTACTTTTAAAGTTTGAAATGTAAATGCATTACAAATTTAATGTGGTTTAGTTTGTTATTTTTTTCCCTCCCTTTAAAAATTTACATTTTTATTCCTTTGCAAATTAAACTAAATTCATCATCATCAAAATGGTTTTTGGTTCTTCTGAGTAGTGCATGGCACTTGGAACAAAAAAGGAACTCCTAAATGTCAAAGATTAATGAAAACAACATGACTGCTCTGACAAAATTTTTAAAAATTAATTTAAAGAAAACATACAGTCTATCATATAAAAGCAGTAAGTACGCTGGGGGGGGGGGGAAGAAAAGCTAAATGCAGTGTTAAAAATCTTAAAATTAATCAAAACAACTTATCATCAAATAGGCTTTAACAAGCACCTCGACACCAAGGGACCAATTCAGGCATAGTGGAAGCATTCGTCCAAAGGCCACATTTCAAGCTATTTGCATAATAATGTTGGTTTTCATCCCTACATATGGCTTACCAAAGAGAGAGAGGTCAAGATTTGCTTTATTTCATATTCATACAACTTTCCTCCCTATATTCAAATACCAAGTTACCAACCAAACTTTTACACCATTTAAATCTCTATGGTATTGAGCCCTGGCCGATTTGGCTCAGCGATTAGAGCATCGGCCCATAGATCAAAGAGTCATGGGTTCGATTCCCAGTCAAGGGCACATAACTCGTTAACAGGTTCGATCCCTGGCCCTGGTTGGGGTAGTGCAGGAGGCAACCAATCTATGTGTCTCTCTCACATCGATGTCTCTGTCTCTGTCTCTCTCTCTGTCCCCCTCTCCCTCCCTCCCTCCCACTCTAACTGAAAAGCAATGGGAAAATATCCTCAATTGAGGATTTAAAAAAATATCTATGGTACTGATTTCCAACAGTCATCAAGAATGCAGTAACAAGTGAGGGGGAAATAAACTCAAGGATTATACCTGTTTAAGAGCTGGATGAAGCCAGATCCACAACTGCCTGCTCTCAGGAGTGTCACCAGGGGTCCTCTCAGGCTTCCAAATAAATGTAACAGGCCCCAGCATGTCTTGGGGATATTTATTTGCACGGTAAAGCATGAGACTACCTTGGCGCTTTCCAGACAAGCAGTGAACTGCTGCAAAAGTCAATCCTGACATAAACAAAAACAAAATGCCATGATTTTGAGTGTTGAGACTGCAGTAGTATTTCCTAACAGCCATATTGTTATTTATTATCTCTCTCCATTAGGGACGAAGTCTAGGTTTTGGTCACTGCTTAAATCAAAGTGGCACACAGTAAGTTCTCAATAAATACTTCATTGAATGAATGGTTTAATGAGTTTTGAGTTTCTTCCTGCCTAAATTCACTCCACCAACATAGCATAATGGTTCTCTCACTTTACACTTGACAATGTTAGAAATTATTTAAAAGCCACCCCAAATTTTCCTTTTACTAACAAACTCATTGGATACAAAAACTGTCTCCTGCATTTTTATATATGTTTAAATTCCTAAATGCTTACAGCTGACACTTCTTCATGAAATGAATAAATAATCAAAGATGAAAATAGGACTCTCATTTGAAACCAGTTTACCTGTATCTGTGCTACACATTGGAGAAAGTGCCTTTAGTATTTCTTCCTCTTTGCCTTTCAACTCCAAACAACAGTAGTAGGATAAATCCTGCACAAAGAGGGAGACATCATTAAACACAGCAATTTACATGGGGGAAATTGCAAGAAGCCAAGAGTCACATCAGAAAAACTTCCAGAGTCCAAGACACAGGACAAATTGCTAAAGCTATCATTTCATAAGTCAAAATCTAAGCCTTGTCTGTTCCTATTAGCAAATATTCTTAAACAAATTTGAATCCAAGTAAAAATGAATTTCTATTTAAATAAGTTACAGTGTCCTATTATTTTATAATCTGTATTTTATCCCATATTCAAAGACAAGCTCTAAGTAGAATGTAAAAACTGCTACCTCTAAGTAAACAATGATTTCCCTGAAATCCACCTAAGGTAAGAAATGAGAGTCATAATGTTGCAAATAATTTATACATTACTTCTCCCATACTCCCATAGTATCTTGATGATACTATTCAACTTTGACTAAGCAATGTACAAGGAAAAATGAGAGTAATGAGAGTAAGACCTTACCAATTAAATAAGATAAAGATAGATCAAATGAGCTAGTAAAATCAATATGTTCAAGAACTATAAGTTTATAGTCAATGAAGGGTTACCAAGTGCCAGGGGCTGGAGTTAGTTATCCTTACATGGACTGTCATTTAATCTTCCCAACACCTGATGAACCAGGTACTATTTGTTATCTTATTTATTTCACAGATGAGGACACTAAGACAGAGACTGTTATTGAACAAAGCCACATAACCAGAAAGTGGAGAAGCCAGCGTTCAAGACAGGTTCACTGACCCCCAAACCAACCCCTCTCCATAGCACCTTTAAGTAACTTCAGTATACTCAGTGACTAGAACTAAAAGGCAAGTTATAGCTAAGATCCTGACACACTCACATTAATCAATGCTATCACTCACACACAGAACTCTTCCTAGCGACAGGGATCCACTCTCAGTTGTCAGTGGCCAGATGAAACTCGCTCGAATTTTTATAACTGGTGACATCAGAGAATTATGCTTAATAGCCTGGAACTCTGGAGTCAGACTACCTGAGCTCAAACCTCAACTTCACCACTCATTGGCTGTATGGCTGTGAAATTACCCAAATTCTCTATACCTCAGTTTCCTCATCTGTAAAATGGAAATAATGATAACTACTTACCTTGTAGTGATGTTATAAGAATTAAATGAGCAAACATACATAAAGCACTAAAATAGGACCTGGCAT
Organism: Tadarida brasiliensis; assembly: GCA_030848825.1. NCBI lineage: Eukaryota > Metazoa > Chordata > Mammalia > Chiroptera > Molossidae > Tadarida > Tadarida brasiliensis. Next base: position 39,051,555 of record CM061272.1, on the reverse strand, counting down.
AAAATAAGTACTCAAAAATATTTATTATTATCAACTATTATTTTTATTACTTAGGACTGATCTAATGTTAAAAAAGTATCTGATAACCTCAGTAAAAATCTTGCCCAGAATAAGAAGTAAGTCGTATGTGTGTGTTAACATTTGAGAGATAGCAGAGTACCATATAGAAAGCATAGGCCAGAGGAATTAGATGTCCAAGTGTTACCTAGACCACTATAGCTGTGTGTGGCCCTGGACAAGTCATTTCATCTCTCTGGATCCCAGTTCCCTCGATGTAAAAAGAATTTTGCTGTAATCTATTATTTCTGCTGTTGAGTATTCAAATCAAAACATCTTTCGCCCTGGCCAGTTTGGCTCAGCGGTTAGAGCGTCGGCCTGCGGTACAGAGAGACCCGGGTTCGGTTCCTGCTGGGGGCATGTACCTCAGTTGCAGTTTGTCCCCGGCTCTGGTTGGTTGTGTGGGTAGCAGCCACTCGATGTGTCCCTTTCACGTCGATATTTCTCTCTCTCTCTCTCTTCCTCTCTCTCCCTCCCACTCTATCTGAACAAAAAATGAAAAAATGTCCTCAGGTGAGGATAAAAAAAAAAAAAAAAAAAAACAACAACAAAAAAAAACATCTTTCCCTGGCCAATTTGGCTCAGGAGTTAGAACACTGGCCTTCAATTGTCACACGGAATTCACTTCAATTCTTCCCTATCTGGCTTCCTTCTGCCTCTCCCACTCTCCTGTTTTCTTAGTCGGAGAGTTCTGCTCAAACATCACTTCCATGGGGAAGCTTTCTTGTTCCTGTGATAAGAATGCTCACAGTATTGTATATATTCCTTACAGTTGTGTATTTGGCTATTAATGTCAGTCTCCCCTAATACTTCTAGGCTGCTTCATCTCCAGTATCTAGCAAAGTGTCTCATGCTCAGTAATCATTTTTGAAATAAGTAATCTCAGAGATAGGGCTTTGGCAAACCATGAACTATTCTAAAAGTCTCTATCAGAAACGGTCTAAAAAAAATAAAAGAAAACCAAATGGAAAGCATACCTGAAGGAGGCAACGGTTTGTCATAGCTCGATAGCAGGCTCTGTGGCTCTTGGCTGTTGGCCTCTCCCCAAGGCAGTAGCCCCACTTCTTGACCATGTGGAACCGTTTGGCATGCCAGATGTGAGTTTCCAACCATATGTTCTTCTTTTGTCTACGGTTAAACTCTAGCACCCGGTTTATGTGACATCTTCGAGCTTTATGGCATTTATTCTTTGAATGTTCTTTTTTCTGATGCACTGCTTTCTCTGCCTGTAGTTTCAAAAGAGAAGCAGAACCAGTGTGCAAACATTTCAAAACAAAGTTAAGTATTAGGAATTCAAACTTAAACTAACTTTAGATTAACTGGAGCACATTATAGATCCCATTTGTTTGCTTAATTTTTTAACTTGGTGATTTCCCCAATGAAAGTAGAGAGGGGGCAATAGAAGGAGTGAAGATTTTAGAGGTAGGCAAACCTAAGATGGAAGCATGTCCTATCACTTACTAATTGGGCAAGCTTCATGGACTATGAAGATTGGAATATTAATTTTGTTGTTGTTAATCCTCACCCGAGGATATTTCTCCATTGATTTTTTTAGAGTGGGAGAAAGAGAGGGAGAGAGAAACATCAATGTGAAAGAGACACATCGATTGGTTGCTTCCCACATGACCCCAACCAGGGCTGGGGATCGAACCTACAACCCAGGTACATGCCCTTGACTGGAAATTGAACCCTCGATCCTTCAGTGCGCAGGCTGACGCTCTAACTGCTGAGCCAAACCAGCTAGGGCAAAGATTAGAATATTTATAAAATGTTCAACACAGTAACTCAAGCTTATTGGGGCTATTAATAGTGTATTAGAGCAAGAGGGAATAAATCCTGTACTAGCTTTTGTTATTTTTTAATTGTTTTTTAACCTCTAAGATTATAACTAAACCCAAAACTTAGGACAAAAAAATATAGAAGTGGGGAAAACCTACACATTTCATGTCAGTTAGGTACTGACAGGTAAATGCTAAATGCTATCTCTGGGAAATAGACTTCACATTAAATCTAGAAACTACAAAATTCCTGTGTAGTTTTCACTCTTAATCTCTTCCACAGCCAAGCTAAACTTTTGTGGAAAAAAACTCTCCTCCATTAGTTTGTGGGCCCTTTACTAATAAGGACTTTACCTTGATGAACTCTAACCCCACGACCAGCATAGTACTGGTACACAGAAGGCACATATTAAAGAAATTCTGAATCAACTAATAAAGACACGGGTAGCTTTAGACAATCTCAGAAAGTCTAAACAAAAACTTTTGGTGAAGCCAAAAAACAATTAGACTTGAACAAAAATTAAATTCAAGCTCAAGTTTTCAACATTGAAAAAGTCAAAAGGCAAGTATTATAATGGCAATGGTGCTGCCTTTTTTTTTTTAACCTTCCAACTCTAAGCTGGCTACACGCTCAAAATGCAGAGCTAAAATTGCTTATCTGGTAAGAAGGTCAGAATTTTATTTTAAATTTGACAGGGAAACATCAAACTTTTTAACACCATTAAAAGAGGTTCCACCCTGGCTGGTTTGGCTCAGCGGTTAGAGCATCGGCCTGCGGTCCAGAGAGACCCGGGTTCGGTTCCCGCTAAGAGCACGTACCTCGGTTGCGGTTTGTCCCTGGCCTCGGTTGGGTCATGCGGGAGGCAGCCACTCAATGTGTCCCTTTCGCGCTGATGTTTCTCTCTCTCTCTCTTCCTCTCTCTCCCTCCCACTCTATCTGAACAAAAATGGAAAAATGTCCTCAGGTGAGGATAAAAAAAGAAAAAAAAGAAAGAGGTTCCAAATGTTCTATTTTAAAGCCGCTGTCATTTCCAACTATCTGCTAATTTGGTGGATGACAAGGGGGTGGAAGGGGGATAAATGATTAAAATAAAACATGCAAAATGAGCATGCTGTGTTTGGTTTTCATTGTAACAAATTCTATTAGGTTAACACTTCCCATTTTCTTTTAGGAACTACTAACCTCATCATTTATACCAAGTAAAACTTATACCTCTTTCTGAGCAATCTCCTGTAACCGCCTCGGAAGGCGTTTGACATTGTGGCTCATGGCTCTTCGTCTCATGTGCCGTGGCAGAGTCTGGAAGACCAGTGAATTCGAAGACTTCTGAGTCACTGCTTTCAACATAGCACTGATTTCAGCAGCTCGGGCCTGAGCAAAAGTAGATGCTATCGAAGGAAAGAGCACTGTCATTAAAAACTAGTCTTGCATCAACACTTTCCTGGTACATCTCAGAAGGAAAAAAATATTTGAAGTACATGAGCTTACAATTCACCCACCACACTAACCCCTTATTACAGTAATACCAATAGTGGTTATTTCTATATTATAAGATTATAAAACTTGCCCAGCTGGTGTGGCTCAGTGGTTGAGCGTCGACCCATGCACCAAGAGGTCGCTAGTTCAATTCCCAGTCAGGGCACATGCCCAGATTGTGGGCCAAATCCCCAGTGGGGGGCATGCAGGAGGCGGCCAATCAATGTTCTCTCTCACTGATGTTTCTATCTCTCTCTCCCTCTCCTTTCCTCTCTCTAAAGTCAATAAAGGAAAAAAAATTATAAAACTATTCTTCAATTTTCATTTTTTCAAGTTTTCTACAAGGATTCAGTGTCACTTTTCTAATAAAAAAAAGTTTAAAGACAAGATTACAAAAAAAGTTTTTAAAACAGAGAGCTACACGCAATAAAATAACTATTTTTAAGTACAATAATCACACATGAAAACAAAAAACGTTCAATCCTGGCTTTCAGCACAAAACAAACAAACAAACAACAAAGAAAAAACAAAATTTTAACAATGGTTTTGACTCCAAGGGGTTTTTTTCTTAATATTTTCTTCTTTTTCCAAATACGTGACCATACTATTAATAGTTTTCTTTATTGAAAAATACTTTTTTTTTTTGAAGAGTAAATAGAGTGCTAGGGAAATTTCAGTGGATTCCCCCAAGAAGGTATAGAGAGACCAGAAGGCACGCACCCCTAAGGTGTGCACAAGGAATATAGGGTTATGTGGTAGCGGGGCCAAGAGTGGTGCAGGTAATGGGAGATGAGACTGGAAAAGACCTGGAAATAGGTACTTAAAGGTCTTGATTTCCTTTGGAGTGCAGTAAATTTGGTTTCATTTTTGGAGAATGCCATGCTGAAGAGTGTAAACGGCATTTTATATTTTTAAAAGGGGGTGGGGAGAAGATTGTATGACAAAGTGAGCAGTTCACAAATAAGGACATGTAAGAAGAGAGGTAAGAAAAAGGAGAGTAATTGAAGAAGGGAGAGCAATCAGGCCCAAGTTCAAACGCAGGAGGTGAGAAGGGCCTGGAGCAAAAGGAGGAGAGAGCCAGCCAGGAGGCGGGGCCAAAACACACAGAGGGCATGAGACATCTGGCTGCATTAGAAACAAAGAGCTCACAGTACAATCAAACCTCACCTCTCTACCAACACCTACCTGTTATATACTTGGGAATCTCCTGAGACGTACCCTCAGAACCTGCTTTCCATCCTCCCTTTTTTTTAAACATTATTTTGGAGGAAGATTGCTCATTCACTTCAGGCTCAGGTGGTGAATAGTGGGTCATTTTGGTTTGCCGCTGTCGGGAAATTCCAGAAGAAGGATCTAGTATATTAAAAAAAAAAAAAAAAAAAAAAAACAGAGAAATATATCACTCTTATCAGGAATAAGGATTATAGTGGAGAACATCTGTTGGATTGGCAACACTGATATTGTTTTCAATCCTATAAATACCCTGTAACATGGCTATTACTATCCTCCCTGTAAAGAGGAGGGATCTTGGGTACGGAGGTGAATTAACTTGCCCAAGGTGACAGGGCTAATAAGCAGCATGCTAGCTAACCATATCAGTGTGACACATGAAAGAACCTTGGATATAACTGATATAAGAGAATTTTCCTCCATATAAATAGTGCAACATGGATTTTAAATCTAAGCTCTCTTAAGTACTACAGTCCTCAAGCCTTTGTATATTCAATCTTTTATCGTAATTCTCTAGCATGCTCAAGTTGGAAGCCTATGCTAAATTTAAAAAATAAATAAAAGCAAAATCTCTACACAGATGTCTGGACATTCAAATCATTATGATTTCAAGACAACATCAAATCCTTGCCTGTGAATGGAGAGATCAGTAGAGAATTTTATGGATTCCTGTTTACTCACATTACAGTGTTGATTATTAAGCCCCTATAAACATGAAGCATGTTATAAGACAGGTCACTGCAAGGTTAAAGTGAGATAATGTGTTAAGGTTTATCGCATGGCATGGTAGGCATCAACTGTTGGATCTGAATCAAGAGCTTCTGAATAGGAATCTAAAACATACTTAATCAGACACAATATACACTATTCTTTAAAGTGTTCCCAAAAAGTTCTTGGTCACCTGCTTACTGTCTTCCCACACTGGCATTTTCTTTTGCTGCCCAATGAACAATATCACCTTTGTATCAGCTTATGAGGTTCTAAAATCAGCACACAAATTAAATGAAGATATGATGACTGCACTGTATTTCTTTTAGGAAATACAGAAGTATAATTTAATAATAATTGATGTCAAGGGAGACATAAAATATGTCAACTCTAAAATAAGTATAGCCATTTCTTTTTATTCCCAGTAGTTATGTTCTAAAAAGTCATAATACAGAACCACTGTTCCTAGGGGACTACATATATCACATAGACTATACTCTTAAATCATAAAAATAACTCATCCTGGTAGATTCTATTTCCTTTATTTTACAAAAGAAAAACTGAGGTTCAGAAGTGGTAAGTGACCTGTCTGAGGTCACCCCACAGTTGGAAATCAAACCCCAGTTAGAGCTGGAGCTTCCTGCACTACGCTGCACTGCCCACCAACTGCCTCCATCCTCCAGTCATCTCTGCAAGAAAGCTGAAACAAGAAGGCAGCTGGGAATGTCCACATGGGGAAGCTGAAATCTTCCCCCACTCTGCACACGTCCACGAATGACCACCAAAGTGTCACGAGTATTAATTTTAGGGTTATAAATAAACTTTTGCAACTAGGTAAATTTGCAAATAATAATATCTGTTTTTAAATCAACTCATTTACTATTTAGATGACAACTATCAAAAGGTGCTGACAAAAGCAGTTTGCTCCAAATGGGAATAGAGAGAGCACTGTGTATATCTTACCTAGTCTTTGAGCTCGAAAAGGTTTTCCACCTCCATTATGGTGCTTTACACCTCTATCAGCCACAAAGCCGGAGAATAAAGTCACATTGGTGGGCTGGTTTCTCATTTTCTTAGCATGTTTTCTTTCTTTTGCATTAGACATTTCTAGAAAGAAAGTAATAAATTTAGTACAGGGAAAGGGAATGTCCATTCAAAAATAAAAATAAATATAATAAATATTCATGTGACTCAATATATAATAAATCTTTATTATAGGTGGATTAATGATATAAAAATATTACCATGAGCCCTGGCCGGTTTGGCTCAGCGGTTAGCGCGTCCACCTGTGGACCAGAGAGTCCTGGGTTCGGTTCCCACTAAGGGCATGTACCTCGGTTGCAGTTTGTCCCCGGCCCCGGTTGGGGTTGTGGGGGTGGCAACCACTCGATGTATCTCTCTCACGTCGATGTTTCCCTCTCTCTCTCTTCCTCCCTCTCTCCCTCCCGCTCTATCTGAAGATAGATGCAAAAATGTCCTCAGGTGAGGATTTAAAAATATATATATATATATATATTACAATGATATTGATTTACAGCAGAAATTCATAACCAGGGCAATGCAATCTCTAAAGGAGCCAAGAATGGTATCAACACCAAAAACCTGATTCAAAAGAAAAAAATAATTCTATTGTTGGAAGAGACTATATTAGTACATTCCAGTTTGCACTTTCTTTTTTTTTTAATCCTCACCCGAGGACATTTTTTCATTTTTTGTTCAGACAGAGTGGGAGGGAGAGAGAGGAAGAGAGAGAGAGAGAGAAATATCGACATGAAAGGGACACATCGAGTGTCTGCCATCCGCACAACCCAACCAGGGCTGGGGACAAACTGCAACCGAGGTACATGCCCTAAGCAGGAACTGAACCCGGGTCTCTCTGAACCGCAGGCCGATGCTGTAACTGCTAAGCCAAACTGGCCAGAGCCAGTTTGCACTTTCAAATAATTAAATCATAAGCCAATGCTGACACTGCAAAAAGTCTGTTGAAATAATGAAAAATGAGGTAAGAGATAATATCCCTATGCCATGATAAAATTAAATTAGCGAAAACATGTGATCAAAATTCTTAGGTGAGCCCTGGCCTGTGTACCTCAATTGGTTGAGCACTGTCTCATGCACCAAAAGATTGCCAGTTGGATTCCCAGTCAGGGCATATGCCTGGGTTTCAGGCTCAATCCCTGGTGGGGGGCATACAGGAGGCAGCTGATGAATGTTTTGCTCTTACATCAGTGTTTGTTTTTCTCTCTCTCTCTCTTTCTCTCTCTCTCTCTCTCTTTCTCACCTCCTCTCCCTCTCCCTTCCTCCCTCTATAAAAATCAATAAAAATATAAAAATAAATAAATAAATAAATACCAATTTTAAAAATCTTTAAAATAAAAAAATTCTTAGGTAAACATGAGCCACTTGAATCAATGAAATATAAAACACACGGAGGGTGTCGGTGGGGGGAAAAAGGAGAAACATTTGTAACAAAAACAAATAAATAAAAAAAAATTTTTTTAAGGCAAAAAATATATATATAAAACACACTATTCCAGCCCTGGCCAGTTTGGCTCAGCGGTTAGAGCGTCAGCCTGCGGTCCGGAGAGACCCGGGGTTCGGTTCCCGCTAGGGGCATGTACCTCGGTTGCAGTTTGTCCCCAGCCCTGGTTGGTTGTGCGGGTGGCAGCCACTCAATGTGGCCCTTTCACGTCAATGTTTCTCTCTCTCTCTTCCTCTCTCTCCCTCCTACTCTATCTGAGCAAAAAATGAAAAAATGTCCTCGGGTGAGGATAAAAAAAAAAAAAAAAAAAGAAGCAGGGTAGGAATGGGATCTTGTCCCTTTCACATCTCCAACACCTAGCAGAGTGCCTTGCAGAGTAGGGGCTCAATATAAATGTGTTGAATGTACATGAGCACACATAAATGAAGGAGTGCAGCGTCCTGTAATGCATTATAAACAGAACGAAACATATGTAGCCAAGCACCACCCCTTCTGACACAGCACGACTTAATATCTGCCAAGAGACCAGCCCTGGGCCTTTTGCTGATCAAGATCACTACCTTTTTGAAATCAGACGCCAGTCACTAGGGCTCAACTCAGATCAAAGGGGAACGCCTAGAGAGAGACCTCTAAAAGCTGGAGAAGCACTCAAGAGAAGGAAACAGGGGAGCGGCTGGAAGGTGGAAAACGCCCAGATGTCAGCGTGGTCCCAGAACGACCCATCTTATTGCTTTTAGGGCAGCGATTTTCAAGAATTTTTAAAACTTGCCATACCTGACTATTTAGTCGCGGGCACTGACTTCTTTTCCCTTACACTGTCAAATAAAAAAATGACAACAGCCAACACAATAGCTATTCCATATGAATGTATCAAAATTATACTTTTTTTTTTTTTGGTCAGATCAGCAAAACATATATATTTTTTGATGTGCCACAGAATTTTAGTAATTAGTTTGTATGTGCCATGAGATGAAAATGGTTGAAAATGGCTGCTTTAGGGTGTAAGGAGAGGAGATACAAGCCGGGTCCCAGAACGACCTCTGCCTGGTGTGGCAATGCACAAAGTGACACGCTCAGGGAGCTCGAGAGCAGGGGCCCAAGGAGGTGCGGGCGGCAGGAGAGGCCCAAGAGCCCGCAACAATGTTAGAGGAGGAAAGAGGAGGTCGGCCGGGTCTGAGGAGAGGAGATGGGGGTGCGGAGCAGTGCGCGGGTGCCAGGCGAGGCCCACCCCCTCAGCCCCCCACCCCCCCACACACACTCCCTCTCCCCACTAGTCAACACCAGCCCCTCATGACCCACCTGCCTGATGCTCTGAGGGAGAAAGCTAGGGCTTCCCAGGTCAGAATGACAAGGCTCTGCCACAGTCCCCTCCAACACGACGTGTGCTGCGAGCGAGCTGGAGGGCGCATGCGCCAGTGCCGCCGCTGCCTCCACGTGGCCCGGAGCCGCGCAGAGACCACAACTCCCAGAATGCCGAGCGAATCCGCCCCGCCCCGCCCACGCTTTTCTGTAGTTATTGCCTCGGGCTGGTTAGTGCGGTGAGACGCGGCCGGTGCTAGTGTCCGGGATTGTTCTCTCCGAGGGGCCTGAAGAGGAAAGCATTAGCCATGGCGTCCTTAATCAGAAAGGTGATCAGCACCACGAAAGCCCCAGGGGCCATCGGTCCTTACAGGTAACTCGACAAGTGGAGCGCGGACGGACCCCAGGCGTGCGTGGTCGGGGCTACAGGACTGACCATCCGGGACCAGAGCTGGGGTGGGCCTCGGGTTCACCCGCAACCTCATCAAACACGGGAGGAAACCTAACCCGGGAAAGGGGGCAACGCACCCGGAGACCCACAGTGACTTGGAGCACCGTAGGACGGAGGCCTACGCTCCCGGGGACTTTGTCCAGACCTGGGGTGCCTCCAGCCAGAAAGTTCCTCGGGTTAGAAGTGGTGTGTGTTTGAAATTTTTTCTTCTTCCTTTTTTTTTTTTTTGTAACAGAGTTATGGAGCTATAATTCACATACACCCCAGATCCAGTCCTTTATACAATTAAGTGATTTTTACTATACTCACAAAGCAGTGTAGCCATCGCCACTATGTAATCTCAGAAAATTTTATCACCGGGAAGATACCCAGTACCCATTAGCAATCCTCCCGAATCACCTCTTCCCCCAGCCCCTGACAGCCACTAACCTACGTGGATCTCTGGAGAGTGGCCTGTTCTGGACATTTCCTATAGTAAATGGAGTCCTACAATATGGGGTCCTTGGTAACTGACATCTTTCGCTTAGCACAACGGTTTTCAACCTTTTCCACCTCATGGTACACATAAACTAATTACTAAAATTTTGCGGCACACCAAAAAATATAGTTTTTGCCTGTCTGACAGAAAAAAAATAGGTATAGTTTTGATTCATTAACACTGGATGGCTATTATTGCGTTAGCTGTTGTCTTTTATTTTTATTTATTTATTTTGACAATCTAAGGGAAGAGGTCAGTGCCCCTGACTAAATAGTCAGGTATTGCACGTTTTAAAAATTATTGCGCACACTGATTGAAAATCGCTGACTTAGCGTAACGTTTGGCTAACCCTTTCCTAACTCAAAGTATAGATCCCTTCCATAGATGCTTAGCAGATCCCTGCACATCTACCCAAGACACTAGTTTTTACAGCACTATTAATTCATTTGCTCATGTTTATTTCCCACTAATAAAGTCAAATACAAATCATAGCGAAGATCATTTCTAACATTGCCCCACATGCTTTAGCTAAATATATATATACTGGCCAGAAAGTCTATCCTGCCTATTTTTATTTTCACTTGTCAGAAGCGCTGCTAAGTAGAAAAGTTCATTTATTTTTTGAAAGACTTTATGTTCTTAAAATGTCTAACCTTTAAACTATTGGCTCTTATATGCATTCTTGTAGACTTTTATTTTCCTAATATAATTTTTGTTATTTTTAATTCTTTAAGTATATGCTATAAACAGTTTTCCTTTTTTAAATAGTCTGTAGTGTCTTTTCACTGTTAAAAGAACTACAGCTTGAAACTTCTACAGCTGGAACATTTGAACTATGACAGACATGTATTGAGTACCTACCATCTGCCAAGCACTCTAAGGGATACAAAAATATATGAGAATCAAAAAACATTTTAATTTAGTGCCTGCTGTATGGCAAGCACCATGACAACCACCTTCTTCTCTAAGTCCCATCCCCATTTTACAAAAAGAAAACTGAGGCTCAGAGTGAATTTGTCCAATATCAGTTTGTAAGTGAAAATGACAGCTTGTTTTGAACAGGTCCTAGCCCTTTTCTATGTACCACGCTGTCATGAAAAATAGCACTGCTCGACCAGTGTGGCTCAATGGTTGAGCATCAACCCATGCACCAAGGGGTTACTGGTTCGATTCCTAGTCAGGGCACATGCCCAGGTTGTGGGCCCAATCCCCAGTAGGGGACATGCAGGAGGCAGCCAGTTGATGTTCTCTCATCAATGTTTCTAACTCTCTCTCCTTTTTCCTTCTCTCTCTCTAAAAATTAATAAAGGAAAAAAAATTTTTTTAAATAGCACTTATGTGTGGCAGAACAGTAATTGTTATAGTGGGGTTAGAAATAAAATGCAAAGGGAATAAGTGGGTACAAAAAAAGTCAGATGTGGGGTGGCAAAAGAGGAAAAGAAAGAAATTGATGCTAACTTTTAGGAAGAAAAAGATTTAGGAAGGCTCCTCATGAGAGGTAGTCCTTGAATTGGGTTTTGAAGATTGGGTTTGCCATTTACAATACTGTTGTCAAGTTTGATTCTTAAATTATAGTTGACCTTTGAACAACATGGGTTGAACTGAAGTGGGTCCACTTATACGTGGCTTTTTTTCAATACTGTAAATGTATTCTCCTAATAACATTGTTCTTTTCTCTAGCTTACTTTATTGTAATAATACAGTATATAGTACATATACAAAATATGTGCCAATCGTCTGTTTGTGTTATCAGTAAGGCTTCTTTTGGTCAACAGTAGGCTGTTAATTTTTCAGAAAGTCAAAAGTTAAATGTGATTTTCTGCTGCTGTGGGGGTGGGTTCCCCTATCTTCTACATTGTTCAAGGGTCAACTGCACTTTGTTAAGGACTTCAACAGGAAGTCATGGGGTGAAGGGCATTCCAGTAGAGTGAATGACTTGAGGCATAGAGGTAGAAGAACATATGGCATAAAGATTTTCTGGAGGATGTTTTAGTAATCCAAGTACCACTTTTACTCTTTGTTTTGTTTAGTTTGTTGTTGTTGTTGTTGCCAAATCTGTGTATCACCTGTATTATACTTTACTTAACACTTTACTTTGAGATGGCTTACTTTATTTAACAAATTTAAAAAGGAAACTTGACAACACTACTCTAAATAGAAAACAACCCAGTAGAAGGTAACAGTAAAAAATAAACTCAAATAAATAAACAATTGTTATTAAATTCCAGCTAGATCCTGCAAATGGTTCAGAACCCAAGGCCTGCTCTCTGTTTGCTAAAAATGATAGGAGAAATGATATTTTTTTCTCCTTGCAATCAGAGGATTGAAATTCTAATTGCTAACACTTATTGATGCTTACCCAGCACTGAGCACTGTTTTAATGCTTTACAGTTACTTTACAGTCCCCATTTTTCAGATGAAGGAAGAGAATTAAAAAGGAATAATTTCTTTACTGTGATTCAATGTTTGTGTATGACCTACAGTTTGGGAAACACTGGTTAGGAGTTGGACTTTGAATTTGAATTTTTGTTGTGCTTCTTGCTAAAAATTAGCTTTTAGCAAAATCTGGATTGTGATGGTTTCCAATGATAAACTAAAGCGTATAAACTTCATTTTGTATGCAGTGAGGAGCCATCAAATGTTTTTGAAGAGGAATTGACATGATCAGATCTCTCTCTCTCTCTTTTTTACTTCTCTGAAGGTGACTGGCATCAATGGCTAAGTTAGTCATGTTGCTAATTTACCTCCACAGGTTTGTTGAGCACATCAGAAATATATTTTCTCTGACAGAGATCAGATCTCTTTGAAGAAGAGAATTCTGATAGTAATTTGAGAAGACATTAAGAATAGTTAAGGGGGTATTACATTGAAAGTAAAAATCAATCATCTTCTGCCCTGATCCTTCTCCCTCAATCAGCCAGAGGTTTTACTTCAAAACAAAAGTGACCCTTAACAAAAACAAAGTGATTATGGAGTATACACTGTCCTCAAGTATGTACTTTGTTCCAGAAAGAAAGCATGAGAGCAGTATCCCTGGTTGACTCAGAGGTGGGGGTCAACTACCTTTGTAAAGCTGCAAGCAAAAAAGAAGGGCATCCCTCTATGAAAATGCCAGCATGACAAGGGAAGAGCCATCAACCAGTTTCATTGTGTGTTTCAGGACACTGTGCCTCTTGTGCTTTTGTGTATCCAAAGATAAACAAGGCCAGTAGAAATGATACTAATTTTCAATATTTTATGAAGAAAAAAGCGTATTCCAACTAACTAGTTAATATCCTGATGAAGTGAATTAGACATGTTTTATAACCATTTGGAAAAGAGTTTTTGTGCATGTAGTTAGTAGTTAGTGCACTTTTTGAAAATTCTGGGTGCTCTCCAGGAGGAATTCAAATGTGTTGAACTCTCAGTCCCTGGCATTGGGAAGGATGGGGTGTTGTCACTAATTAGCTAATCAGCTCAGCACATTTCAGGGATAATCCAGGACAGAACCTTGAGAGATTTCGACATCACATTGCTGTTGCAGTGCTTTCCATTTTGCTAGCATACCATCCCAATAGTCATAAAATTCTGAAGTGATCGCCCAGATAGCATAGATTACGGTGTGAGAATTGTTACTGGAGTGCTTTTGAAGAGTGTTATTACCCTGTGTCCTGGACACAGAATAATAAACTTTTAAATTTTCTAGAGCCTAATTACTTGTCTATGAATAGTAGGATTCTTATGCTCAGGAAGTGTCAACTATCCAGTTATTTTTGTGAACAATCTCTACTAATAAGATAACTCACAAAGCTCAGATAGACTCAGAAATCCAGGGCTTACTTTTAATTTTCGGAGAATAAATGAGTTCTTTTTTACGGTGAAAAAATTTTTGATCAATGATAATGCAAATGGACTTGAACTATTGTTTCAGATATGGGGAGAGTTAAAGGTACTTTTCAAAGGGCCAAAGGTAGCCTAATTCTACACAGAACAGTTAATAGGACAGTGTTAGCTAATAGTACTGTTCAACCTGAGAAAAGCTGACACATTAACAAACTCAATAAATAGTTATCTATTTGTGGGCTAGGGTGCAGCCAGATAGTGGAAAAGAATTCCTAGACTTTCTAAATCCTGTTACCAAGATTGAATTCACTCTCTTCCATTCTCCAAAACCCATACCACAAGCCAGGAGGTGCTCCAAAAAAGATATGTATTGACAGCCAAAGTTGTTTAAGCGAGCAACACATCAACAAGAAGTTACTATGTTCCCACTATGTGTAAGGATTCACCTCGGCCCTGCACGGCCTTCAAGGAGTTTACAGTCTGGCATACCCCAGGAGTTAGGGTAAGAACGGAAGTAGCTATCCTGTGAGGCTGGATCCTGTGCCTGGTATAAAAAAGGCTCCACCAGAGGACCTCTGGGGCTCAGAAGAAAGAAAGGCTTAGTTACTTAAGGGAATTTGTGTGTGTGTGTGTGTGTGTGTGTGTGTGTGTGTGTGTGTGATGGTTTTCAGTGTAGTTTCGTTTACAATCACAAAATATTGGAATCAGTGTGACTAGTTAAAATACATCCATACAATGAAATGTGCCACTATCAAAAGAATGAGGAAGCCGTCTCCATATATTTATGGAGAGATCATGATATACTGTGAGTGAGAAAAGCATACCAGCCCTGGCCGGTTTGGCTCAGCGGTTAGAGCGTCGGCCTGCGGTCCGGAGAGACCCGGGTTCGGTTCCCGCTAAGGGCATGTACTTCGGTTGCAGTTTGTCCCCGGCCCTGGTTGGTCGTGCGGGTGGCAGCCACTCGATGTGTCCCTTTCACGTCGATGTTTCTCTCTCTCTCTCTCTCTCTTCCTCTCTCTCCCTCCCACTCCATCTGGACAAAAAATGAGAAAAAAAAAAAAAAAAAGATAAAAGCATACCATATGTTGTGTAAATGAGGAGAGAAAATTTATATTCATTTCCTTCATATATGCATGAAGAAACTTTGGAAGAATATATAAAGAAGAGCAACGGTTATCTGTAGGGCTAGGAACTGAACAGATAGAGGATAAGGATAGAAGAGAGACTTTTCACTGTGGTTCTTTGTATATTTTCCAGATTTTTGAACCATGTGAATGTTCTCTTGTTCAAAAAATTATTAAGAAAAAAATTACAAATTTTATATTTAAAATTATAAAGGAAAAAAGTTTTAGAACATTTCTACCACCCCCCTACCCCCCAAAAAATACTTCCCTTGTACCCATGGTCCCAGGCAGCCTCTAGTCTACTTTCTGCTGCTATTCTTTTACGTTTTCTAGAATTTCATATAAATAGAATCAAATAATATGTAGTCTTTAGTTGAATTGTCCATGGGTGCTTTAAATTTTTTACTTTTTGCTGTCATAAACAATGCGGTTCTTAATATTCATGTAAAGTTTCATTTCTTTGGGATAGTTGCCTAGGAAAGAAATTGCTGAGTTGTATGGTAAGTGTAGGTTTAAATTTTTAAGAAACTGCCAAACTATCTCCCAAAGTGTCTGTACTGTTTGCATTCCCACCAACAATATATGAGGGTTCCAGCTGCTCCACATCCTCACCAATACTTGTTATCAGTGATGTCCTCTTACGTGTGGGGGTATCTTACTGTGGTTTTGGTTTGCATTTCTGTAATGGCTAATAATGCTGAGAATCTTTCATGTGCAGTACTCCTTAGCTCTTATATCTTCTTTTGTGATGTATCTGTTCAAATCATTTGCCCACTTTTTTTTGTACTTCATCTGTTTATTAAAAATATCCATCACTGGACCTGGCCAGTTTGGCTCAGCGGTTAGAGTGTTGGCCCATAGGCCAAAGAGTCACAGGTTCAGTCCCCAGTCAAGGACATGTACCTCGGTTGCAGGTTCGATCCTCGCCCTGATGGTCAGGGTCGTGCAGGAGGCAACCAATCGATGTGTTGCTCTCACATCGATGTTTCTCTCTCTCTTTCTCCATCCTTCCTTCCCTCCCTCCCACATTATCTAAAAAAAAAAAATGGAAAAATATTCTCAGATGAGGATTAAAAAAAAAAATCCATCACTTGACCACCCATGAGTTCAAACATTTTATCAAACTTTAAAGTCATGACAAAGGAGAATATCTAATGAATGACGTGGGAACAGTGTGCACTGTCTGATCCCAGGTAATGTTGGTGCTGAGGATTCAGGAACTACACTTGGAGAACCACTACCTTAGATCATGGCAAAGGGTCTTTCTATAGAAAGATTTGTTTAAAGAAGTATTACTTAATCTTTCTAAAATAGTTAGATGTAATCTGGACATGCCTAAGATGGTCTCGGACTTTGACAGACTCCTCATGGTCAACAGGAAACAAGAGCTCAGTGTGCCACTCCATGTAGGTTATGTGTATATTTAAAAAGAGCACTCTAAGTCCTTGAGTAGACTAAGCAGACAGGCAATCGGTAAGAATTTAGAGCTCTGAACATATTATACACTTTAACATTTACAATAGCACTCTGGAAATCTGAGATGGAGAAAGAAAGCTCCTTGTTTCAGAACGTTTTGATTCCATTAAAATAACTCTTGTTTTCAAGACTCTTTCGCTTTTCCCCCCTCCTGTTAAGCACTTTTTTAACATTTTTATTCCTCAACTGAGGATATTTTTCTACTTATTATCAGATAGAGTGGGAGGGAGGGAGAGAGAGAGATAGAGAGAAACATCGATGTGATAGAACCACATCGACTTGTTGCCTCCCGCACAACCTGACCAGGGCCCTGGATAGAACCGCAACCGAGGTATGTGCCCTTGACCAGAATCGAACCCGTGACTCATTGGTCTGCGGACCAACGCTCTAACTGCTAAGCCAAACTGGCCAGGGCCTGTTAAGCACATTTTAAATGGTCAATCTGAAAAAGACAAAAAGGAAGATTCCTAGTTGTCAGAAGCAAACAGAGAAATTGAATCAGAGCCAAAAGAATGAGCTGACGTATAAAGTCCATGGGGATTTGAGACCTGGATACAAGCCCTAGGAGCTGGAGTTCTACATGCTCACTTAAAAATAGATGGTGTCCTAGGTGTATAAGTTTGAGGTACTGGAAGAGACCCTCCGCAGAGCCTAGGAAGAGCTACAGTGAGAAGTTGGTGAAAAGACTAGAAGCTATCCACTAGCCTGGCAAAGCAGTAAGAAAGTTTGCTGTGTGTCCTGGGCCTTGTGTTGTACCATATGCAGAACACATCAAAGACAAAGAGAAAACTTTAAAATCAAACAGAGAAAACGTGACCTAGAAAGGCAAGACATCACTGACAGCAGACACATCAGCAATAACCAAGGCCAGAGGGGCATGGAGAAATCTTCAAAGTGCTGAAAAAACTAACTTCTAATTCTATATCCAGCTAAATTATATTTCAAAAGTAAGGTCAAAATGGACATTTTTGGTCAACGTCAAAAATGTTGTCGTTAAACAAGCCCCTGCTGGAAAATACACTAAGAATATACCTCAATAAGGAGTGTGTGCAAAAAAGAATCATGTAAATAAATCTAAATAAGCATGACTGTAAAGACTCTAAAAATATACAAAGTTGGGGGCTAGGGGGCTGGGGAAGAGGTTAAGTGAAAACAGTAGAACTAAAATAACAGGAGGGGAGAGCTGAGTTCTGAAGTCCTCATACTGTCAGAGGAAGCTAGATAAGCAAGAATTTAAGTCAAATGTGTATGTAAAAATGCAAGAGTAACTACTAAATTAGAAAGAATATAAGTTATTTCCAAAACAGAAGTTTAGGAAATAAGGAAAACTTAATACTTCAGAAGTCAGAAAAAGAAGGGGAAAATAAAGCATGAAACATAGAAAAGTTGAGAATAAAATAACAGGAATAACTCCAAGTATATGAATAAACACATTGATTTAAACAGATCAAATTCTCCTAATTTAAAAATGATGCTTAGATTAAAAGGAATATTAAAGTTAAAAGAAAATTAAAATTCCACAGAAATCAACATCAATTAGAAGAGTGCTACTGTTTCTCTTGAATAAAGAGCTAGAACAGTAAGCAGAATGGTTTTTAACACGCCAGTGGCTTTAACAATCCCATAGACTACTACAAGCATTAACACCCTGATTCACAAAGTTATATAAGCAGCATGTGGCATCTGAATTCCACAGTGCATTAAGACTAGGTCTTTGGAGACAATCAGTGAACTTTTCTGCAATGGAAAACAACTTGATATTCTACTCCCATTTCTCAAGAGAAACTCTTAACATGGCAGTGATTCAGAGGATAAAGTGTGACTTTTAAGAGACATTGGACAAGACTTCTTTCATGATCTTTGGCACAGTCTTTGATGCTAATGTAAAAGCAATGATTCATAGCGACCTATAGAGCTCCTTCCTTCACCAAAGCAGCAAAACCAGATGTTTACCAGGTACTACAAGAGTTTTAAAGGCAAGCCACTTTTCACTGTTTTATCTCTCAGCGGTCTTTCCAGCTTCCAAAATGGGTTCACAAAACAAGAATTCTTGATGGCATCAGCATGCTCTTAAAGGACAAAAAAGAGAAGCTAGCTTCATTAAGAAACATCAGAATTTCATTTGGTTGTATGCTGAAAAAAAATGACATAACGTTTACATAATTCCTTTAAACCTTTGATTTGAGAGACTACAAGGGGGAAAAAATGCCCATAATTCTGGAAGAATAATGTCATCTGAAAGAGGCCTTCATTGTTCTGGTCCTGGTCACAAACCATCCAGCGTTCAGAGAGCTTCACCAAGGCCTCTCCTATCATATCATTAATTTTGCTTACAAGATTTTGTAAAATAAGGCTTTTGTGTTGAGGCAAATCCAAATTTAGGGAAGGTTCCAGCCTTTTTCAAATTAGGAAACCTTCTTATCAAAACAGTTCACAACATCCAGTATGTTTTCTGGCTGGGCAGACATAGAGGCTTCTTCAGCTTTGTTGGCTTCTGGCTTCTATTAGCAAGAACCTTGCCAGACAAGAAAAAGTATTACTTTGTATCCCTGCATACTCGATCTTTAGAGTAAGACAGTCTTTTGTCCTACTTTCCTTTTCTTTTTTATTGTATTTTTTTTAATATTTTTCTATTTAAACTAGACTTTTCATAAATACAGATGGCATGGTAAATTTTCCTTGATTCTTATCAATGGGAAGCTGATATATCTCCATATGTAGCAACAATGAAAACTATACATAATCAAACTAAATACACTTCATTTGCCCATTTTTTATTGGGTTATTTGTCTTCATATTATTGGGTTTTAAGAGTTATTTATATATTCTGGATACAAGTCCTTTGTTAGATATATGTTTTGCAAATATTTTCTCCCAATCTGTGACTTGTGTTTTCATTTTCCTAAGATGTTTTTCAACAAGAAAAAGCTTTTTATTTTAATGAAGTCAATTATCAGTTTTTTAATTTTACATTTTGTGTTTATTGTATCCTAGCAAAGAAATCTTTTAGCAATGCATTTTATATTTCTATTTTATCTATCTGTTCATTGCAGTCAAGCTGTGTTAGTCGACAGGACCATTTACATTTCAGGACAGGTGGGCTTGGACCCTTCAAGTGGACAGCTTGTGCCAGGAGGGGTGAAAGAAGAAGCTAAACAAGTAAGTCACTTTCCACATTTGAAGTTTTCTTCACTACTTATAGTATTGAGGAGTATTAAAAATCCACATGGCTGATTTGTTTTAGAGAGATTACCAGATAAATGCTTTTTAAGTTACTAATTGATTTAAGACAATTGTATGTCAGTAGAAAGTTGGAAACAATATTTTAACTGATTTAAGAAAGAGGAAGGGAGAGAGAGAAAAAAACATCTATTTGTTGTTCCTGTTATTCATGTATTCATTGGTTGATTCTTGTATGTGCCCTGACCGGGGATCGAACCCTCAGCCTTAGCATATAGGGATGATGCTCTAACCAGCTGAGCTACCCAGTCAGGGCAAAAGTTGGACATTTAATAAATCATTTAACAACCAACCAACCAAAAAAAGATTGTTCCTTCCTGTGTGACTTGAAATCTGAATTATTGGCTATTAACTAAACTTATGGTAATCGTTTCACAATATATACTTCTATAAAATTATGTTATATACCTAAAACTAATATGATGTTAATATATCAATTATATCTCAGTAAAACTGGGGGGGAGGGTGCTGAATTATTGAAATCAGATAACACTTTGCCACTTCCTTAAGGATTGGGAAATTTTTTTATCAGGGCCACTGACCTGCACCAACAACCCTACTACCACAGAAGTAAAAGTCAACATTTGTTAGTAAGAGAGAAATATCAAAGATTACATGCAGTATGTCTTTCTAAATAAGACTGGGAAATACAATCTAATCCAATAAATAGAAATAAATTACAATTTAAGCCCTGGCCGGTTTGGCTCAGCGGTAGAGCGTCGGCCTGCGGACCAATGAGTTGCAGGTTTGATTCCAGCCAAGGGCACGTACCTTGGTTGCGATTCGTCCCTGGTCCTGGTCAGGGACAAACCATGTGGGAGGCAACCAGTCAATGTGTCCCTCTCACGTCAATGTTTTTCTCTCTCCCTCCCACTCTATCTGAAAATAAATAGAAAAATGTCCTCCAGTGAGGATTAAAAAAAAAAAGATGATTGACTGAATTGAATTAAAGCTTTAATATAACATCCATGCCTTAGGCCTTCTTGCCTTGGTTCACAGGCTCTTACAAACATTGGTGAAATTCTGAAAGCTGCAGGCTGTGACTTCACTAATGGTGAGTAACTTGATATTACTTGTTTCTGTTTGATATTTCTTTGCTCTTTTTCAAGAACACATGGCATCCAGTAATATTTCATGCCATAGCTTTGTTGCTTTATAAAATAGTTTTAATTTCAGTCCCATTTTAATCAAAGCAGTCATAGAACCATATACTCTTTTTTAAGTAATGTTTTGGATCACCAAATAGCTAAACCTAATAATAATATATGTATTTTCTAGTGGTAAAAACAACTGTTTTGCTGGCTGACATAAATGACTTCAATACTGTCAATGAAATCTACAAACAGTGTAAGTAAATTGGCTTTATTACTATTTTCCATATTAAAGAGAAATGAATCTATTAACTTTAATGATTGTGCATAATTAAGAATGAGAAGAGATGCTAAAGAAGTGGTCCTAGAGCCCTGGCTGGTGTGGCTCAGTTGGTTGGAGTGTTGCCCTGTACACCAAAGGGTTGTGGGTTTGATTCCTGGTCAGGGTACATACCTAGGGTTTAATCCCCTATCAGGGCCCATGCAGGAGGCAACCAATCGATGTTGCTCTCTCACATTGATGTTTCTCTTTCTCTCTCTCTCTCTCTCTCTCTCTCTCTCTCTCTCTCTCTAAAAATCAATAAAACATACCCTCGGGTAAGGATTAAAAAAAATAAATCTTGTCCTAAGAGAATGGATACTCTGATTGGATACATAGTGTGCCTCCATGAAAAAGATCCAAGACATTTATATTGTATTCCCTAGAATAATATACTACAACCCTACAAATTCATTTTCTTAAAACTTGATTTAATTATACCCTTCTAAGGCTTTTTAATCCCTCCTAATAGTTATTTTTTTGTTTTTTCAACACAGATTATATTTATTATTGCTATAGTAAGATCTAGCCACCATCTCTTTTCTGGCTCTCTCAGAATCATTAGCTAGTTAGTTACTTAATATTTCTATGCCTTGGTTTCCTCATATGTAAAATTGGGATAAAACCTTGTAGGGTTGTTGGAATGCTTAAATGACTTAATACAGCTTGTAAACACATTAGAACAGATGCTGGTATGTTGTAAGTTCTCAGTAAATGTTATCTATACTTATTAACATTGTTGTCTTAGTGGGGAAAATGGGTGTCCCTACTAGCTGTTGAGATGAGACAAAGGTGTAACATGGAAAAAGCATCATTACTTACTCTGTCCTGAAGAAATGGCTAGGGTGAACTGAAGTTAGCAATGAGAGTACTTGCCAGAATTGCTGGAGATGGTCAGCTGTTCCCTATTTAGATCATTATTTTATAAGTATAACTTCAAAACCAACACCCCCTTCATATTCAACAAGATCAAAGTATCAGAGTACATGAGTATTAAATATATATAGGAGTCATATGGCAAAATATTTTATCAAGCAAATATGAATGTGAGCTTCTTTTTCTCAATGTTGCTTATATCTAAGAACTGAAATCTATGAAGCACTGTCCGAAGTCTTGATTATGCAGTGTTGAGAAACAATACAGTGTCTGAAAACTAAAATGAAATGCTTTTAAATATAGATTTCAAGAGTAATTTTCCTGCAAGAGCTGCTTACCAGGTTGCCGCTTTGCCTAGAGTAAGTACACTTTAAAATGACTAATCTACACAATTTTAAATTTCTACATTGTTTTCTGAATAGAACAAGCTAAGCACTGTAGCAGGAAATTTCTTTAAAAAAAAAAAATAGTCCCAGCTTTCCAGGGACTTAAAGTCTAAGAGGAAACATTCAATAGTATATGCACGGGGGGGGGGAAATTAAGAAATGTTAAAAATTCGTTTTAAAAATTCTGAAAATTAAAAATTAAGCCCACACATAATACAGCAGAGTCAGAGTACTTAAATTGTGAGAAAGAGTAAAATAGCAGCGATAGTGTTTTAATGTTCCTTAGAGACTATATAAATTGAGCCAGATTTGTGAGTGGTTAATTACTTTAATTAGTTGTCACTTGGAATAATCGGTGTATCAAACTTATTAAGGTATTGGGTATAGCAGAAGGAGCTCTGAATTTGGAGTCACAGGATGTGGGTTTGAACCTCTACCATTTAGCTTTGCGTCCTGGGACAGGTTAAATAACCTTTCTGAGCTTGAGTGTATGAATCTCTGAACTGAGGAGAGAACACCTGTCTAATACAGCTGCCGTGAGAATCACATGAGCTAATGTCCATGAATGTGATTAGCCTGGTAAGCGGGCCTATCATAGGTTCTTCATGAATGTTTCCCTCTCCTTTTCTTCTCTGAAAGTTTAATGTTAAAAATGCTGCATTGCTGTATGTTTTTACTAGGTATTATGGAGCTCTCTTAATGTGTAAAAAATGATCTAGCCCGGCCGGTGTGGCCCAGTGGTTGAGCGTCAACCCACGCACCAAGAGGTTGCCGGTTCAATTCCCGGTCAGGGCACATGCCCAGGTTGTGGGCCAAATCCCCAGTGGGGGGCATGCAGGAGGCGGCCAGTCGGTGTTCTCTCTCATCGATGTTTCTGTCTCTCCCTTCCTCTCTATAAAATCAATAAAGAAAAAAAACTTTTAAAAAAATGTTTTTAAAAATGATCTAAACATTGCTTCGTTATTTTCCTTCTAGGGAGCCCGTATTGAGATTGAAGCAGTGGCTGTGCAAGGCCCTCTCACAACAGCATCACTCTAAGTGGGCCTGGTGTTTTTCAGTCTGGAATTTTAATAATGTTTTTAAATTAACATCTTAATTTTTATAATCAATGTTGGAAAGTGTAAGACTGACAAATATTGAAGTATTATGGAAATGCCATTTAATAAGGGCAAAAGAACATGAATTAAAAATGAGATGATGAATCCAGTTACTGATATTATCAATTTCATTTATGTACACTAATTACTGGATGTGAGAAAAAAAAGTATACCTAATTCAATTAAATCCTTTTAATTTAATGTTGTGAAATATTGAATTCTCATGTCAGATATATGATTCTGCTTTTACTTGAATAAAATTAGAGATTTAAGTTTGAATGGCTGAGTTACAGGAGAAGAAAGTGGACCAAAATTCTATATAGCTAACATTTTTCTAATAGAAATAAAATAAACATGCAGATTTCTCTATGGTGTGATTCTGTTCACTTATTTATTAATGGTTTAATTTGTACATTAGAGCACATTACCTAATTAAAGATGGGGGGCCATGAAGTTAAACTGCCATCTATTTTTTTCCCAAAACTTATTTTTTTTTATTAATTTATTTTTTGTTACAGATGTTTCTCCTTTTTCCCCCCATTGACTCCCTCTTCCCCCTCCCTCCCTGCCCTGTCCCCACCAAAACTTATTTCTGACTTCGTACATTTTTACAATGTTGTAATCAGACTATATGTAACCATTTTGTGTTTGTTCTTTAAAGTCTTTTAACATTTTTAGACAACTACTAAATGAATATCTCCATGTTGTAGAATAAATTTCAACACAAAATTATACAGATTAAAAAGTAAAAGTCTCGCCCAGCCCATGTGGCTCAGTGGTTGAGCGTCGACCTATGCACCAAGAGGTCGCCAGTTCGATTTCCGGTCAGGGCACATGCCCAGGTTGTGGGCCTGATCCCCAGTGGGGAGCATACAGGAGGCGGCCAATCGATGTTCTCTCTTATCGATGTTTCTATCTCTCCCTCTCCCTTCCTCTCTCTCTAAAATCAATAAAGGGGGGAAAAATTTTTTTAATAAATAAATAAAGCTCTTAGAATATCTGGCACATAGCAATGATGACGATTAAAGGCAATTACTTGTCAATAAAAAGAAATGAGCTATCAAATCATAAAGAGACATGCACGTTGCTAAATGAAAGAAGTCAGTCTGAAAAGGCTACAACAGCATGATCCCGATTATATGACATTCTGGAAAAGACAAAAAATATATATATATTAGTGGTTGCCAAGGGTTTGGGGTGTAGTAGGGGAAGGATGAGTAGGTGGAGCACAGGAGTTTTTTGTTTTTGTTTTTTATCCTCACCCGAGAACATTTTTCCATTTCTGTTCAGATAGAGTGGGAGGGAGAGAGGAAGAGAGAGAGAGAGAAACATCGACGTGAAAGGGACACATCGAGTGGCTGCCTCCCACACGACCCAATCAGGACAGGGGACAAACTGCAACTGAGGTACATGCCCTTAGCGGGAACCGAACCCGGGCCTCTCTGGACCGCAGGTCGACGCTCTAACCACTGAGCCAAACCGGCCAGGGCGGAGCACAGGAGTTTAAAGGCAGTGAAAATTTTCTGCATGATACTGTAATGGTGGATACATGTAATTATGCAATTGTCAAAAAACCATGAATGCTCCCTACTTCCATCTCTCAGGGTCTATTTTGTTCATCAGTTTAATTTGTTCATTAGATTCCACAAATAAGTGAGATCATGTGATACTTGTCTTTTTCTGACTGGCTTATTTCACTTAGCATAATATTCTCCAGGTCCCTCCGTGTCATCTCAAAGGGTAAGAGAGACTGACAGACCTCAGAGGGAAAGGGATTAGGGGGCGGAAAGAGATAAACCAAAGAACTTATATATGCATAACCAATGGACACAGACAACAGTGCGGTGAAGGGGGGGGGGGCAGAAGTGGGGAGGAGGGTGTCATTGTGGGAAAAAAGGAGGACATCTGTTATACTTACAACAATGAAGATAAATTAAAACAAACAAACAACAAAAAATAACATTGAATGTACAACCCCAAGAGTGAAGCCTGATATAAACCAGACATTTGAGTTAAAAAACAATGTGTTGATATTGGTTCATCAATTGTAACAAATGTACCACCCTAATGAGAGATGTTAATAATTAGGGAAACTGTGCAGTGGGGAGGGAAAGTATATTGGCACACTCTGTGTAAAAATGCCCTATAAAATTTAAATAATTTAGTAATGCAGTCTGTGGTAGAGTCTTAAGTGAAAGGTTTCCTCTTCTGTTAAAAAATGTTGGTATCTCCTAAAAATATAAAGACAGGAAAATCAATAAGTGACAAACACCTCCTCCCACGAAAATGTGCTTAGAAAAATATTGACAGATGATGAAATTTGTCGAGGATAACACCTGAAATTAAGTTACCCATCAAACCCGGTTTATTATTAACTATTTCAGGCTTATGAAAGAAGCTATATAATTTATATTCAGGGTTTAGAGAATAATAAAATTAACACCTACAAGTCCAGTTTAAGGAAGGACCACCACCAATACTTTCAAAGACCAACATAAGCCATTCTCAGTCCATGATCCTCACTTCCCCAAAGATAACTGCAGTCCTAAATTTTGTTAATCATTCTTGCTTTTCTTCAGTTTTGCCACATAGAAGTTATGCATATAAATCATCATTTAGTGTTGCCTGATTTTGAATTTTATATTAATAAGACCATATTGAATATATTTGTCTGATTTGCTTTTTTTCACTCAGTATGTATTATGGTTTAAAATGTTTTAAAACATTTTTTTAACACTGAGTGAATACAAAAGGATGTTGACTACCCACATTCCTACAACGCAGTTTGAGAAAAAGAACATTCTTACTGCAGAAGAACATTCTTATTGTAGAAGAGCTGATGTGATATTCCAATCTGTCCCCCTCTCTCCCCTCACAGGAAACCAATACCCATAATTCTGCGTTTATCGTTTCTTCTTTCTTCTTTTATGTTTGAATCATTAAATAAAATATTGTTTACCTTTACAAGTTTCTGAAGTAAAAAAAAAATGAAATCTTTCTTTTTGTTTGTTTTGTTTTAAAAGGAATATGTTTACACATAGAACAGGAACACAATTTAAAGACATGCAAGTGAATTTTATCTTCTCTGTCCAGCAGGGTCACATTTCTCTATAATCACTCTCCAAAGTAATGAGATAGGAACTTTCATAAGATTCGGCTTAATACTCTCTATGTCACCATGCTCCCTACTAGCTTATAATTGCCTTGCCCGCTCCTCATTGTGGGAGCCTGTAATTAAAAACCAGCAGCCACATCAAGACTGGTAGGAGGCACAGAGGCCTGGTCCCACACCCACGCGTGGTGGATAAAAATCAGGAGGACAGCCCTGGCCAGTTTGGCTCAGCGGTTAGAGTATCAGCCCACGGACCAGAGTGTCCCGGGTTCGGTTCCCGCTAAGAGCACGTACCTCGGTTGCAGTTCATCCCCGGCCCCGGTTGGGGTCGTACGGGTGGCAACCAATCGATGTGTCTCTCTCACGTCGACGTTTCTCTCTTTCTCTTCCTCCCTCTATCCCTCCTGCTCTATCTGAAGGTAAAATGCAAAAAGTGTCCTGAGGTGAGGATAAAAAATATTAAAAAATCAGGAGGACACCTTGGCTGGGAAGGTCCTCCCTGAGGAGTGAGGGGCCCCCATCCCACACCAGGTGCCCAGCTCAGGGTTCCAGTGCCAGGAAGAGAAGGCCCCACTGTAAAACTAGTGGGAACTGAGGCTAAGGGAGGCTGAGGCTGCAAGAGCCCCAGGCAGCTCCTCTTAAAGGGCCCGAGAATGGACTTAACTTGCACTTGCTCCCTCTAAGCGCAGAGAGGAGGCAGCTTGAAAGGCACCAGAGACATACGGGGAAGAACTGAGTTGTTTGGCATCGGGGCAAGGACGGGAGAGGCAGCTTTCTCCTGGACAGACGTGCTGGTGGAGGCTGCTGTTCCTTTGGTGAGCCCTTCCCCCACAGGGCAGACAGATGACGCCATATCTGGGACTCCAGTAACCTGGCTCACACTGTTTGTCCTGCCCCAGTGATTCCCTAGGCCCCGCCCCACCCAACTTTCAGGCCCACCCAAGCTGTTTCCAGTGGCTTTACCATAGGATTGGCCTGTTTTGGCTCCTGCTTCAGATTTTCCTAAATTCTCTCAAACAAGCAGCATCTGGCCACAGTGAGCCCCATACCTCTCACTAAGTGGCCTCAGGCCTGGCACTAGAAGCAGCCAGCCTTGGTTCACAGCTTGGCTTCACCTGGGCACCTTCAAGCCCAGCACAAGAAGCAGCCATCGGTAGATCACTTTGTAGGTTATGCCGAATGGCCCTGGGTAGAACACAGGCAGTGGTTGACCTTGCCCCAGAGCCAGCACACCCAGTGGACAGCCTCAGACCACGTTGAAGCACCACCACCCAACCCCCTCCACAAGTGATACACTCAAGGAGTGGACTCAGTGGGTACCAGAGCCTTGCTGAAGTAAGTCTTGCCCTATGTGGTGGGCTTCTGCACAGCTGATCATCCAAGGTAGTCAGAGGTCGATGGTTAGTGGGCACAGCCAATCCTTGCAGCTGACTAGCCTGAGCAAAACCCTCCCATTGATGTGTCAACAGCAATCAGGACTCAGTTACAACAGAAGGGTGTACAGTCTACATGAGGGGTGCACCTTGAGGGCCCACCTGGGTGATCAGGGAGGCTGTGCCACTGGACCCTACAGGACACCTACTACAATAGGCCACCCTATGAAGCCTAGGAGACCTAGCAACTCTACCTAATACATAGAAACAAACACAGGGAGGCAGCCAAAATGAGGAGACAAAGAAACAGGTTCCAAATGAAATAACAGAACAAAACTCCAAGAAAAGAACTAAGCGAAATGGAGATAAACAACCTAACAGATGCAGAGTTCAAAACACTGCTTATAAGGATGATCAGTGAACTTAGTGAGAACCTCAATGAACTTAGTGAGCACCTCAAGAACATAAAAAAGGACCAGTCAGAAATGAAGGACGCACAGTCAGAAATGAAGGAGGCACTAACTGAAATAAAGAATAATTTACACAGATTCAATAGTAGAGTAGGTAAAGCCAAGAAGCAAACCATCAATTTGGAATATAAGGAAGCAAAAAACACCCAATCAGAACAGCAAGAAGAAAAGAGAATCCAAAAAAATGAGGATAGTGTAAGGAGCCTCTGGGACAACTTCAAGCGTGCCAACATTCACATCTTGGGGGTGCCAGAAGGAGAAGAGAGAGAACAAGAAATCAAAAACCTATTTGAAACAATAATGGCAGAAAACTTCCCGAACTTGGTGAAGGAAACAGACATACAAGTCCAGGAAGCACAGAGAGTCCCAAACAAGATGAACCCCAAGAGGCCCACACCAAGACACATCATCATCAAAATGCAAAGTTTCAAGACAAAGAGAGAATCTTAAAAGCAGCAAGAGAAAAGCAGTTCATTACCTACAACAGAGCTCTCATAAGGCTGTCAGCTGATTTCTCAAAAGAAATTTTGCAGGCCAGGAGGGAGTGGCAAGAAATATTTAAAGTGATGAAAAGCAAGGACCTACAACCAAGATTACTCTATCCTGCAAAGCTATCATTTAGAATCGATGGCCATATAAAGAGTTTCCCAGACAAGAAAAAGCTAAAGCAGTTCATCACCACCAAACCAGTATTATATGAAATGTTGACGGGTCTTCTTGAAGAAGAAGATAAAAAATATGAACAATAAAATGCCAATAAATACATATCTATCAACAATTGAATCTACAAACAAAATGAGCAAGCAGAACAGAAACAGACTCATAGATATAGAGAACTTTTTGTTGGTTGCCAGATGGGAGGGGAGTTGGGTGAAAAAGATGAAGGGATTAGGAAGTACAAATTGGTTGTTAGACTGATGAACTTCAAAGGGAAGAGGAGAGGGAGGGCGGGAAGAGAGAAACCAAAGAATTTATGTGCATATATGCATAACCAATGGACACAGACAATAGTGTGGGGAAAGCAGGAGGAGGACGGGATTGGAGAGGAGGGGGTCAAGGGGGGAAAAAAGAGGGACATCTGTAATACATTCAACAATAAAGATAAGTTTAAAAAAAATAACGTGTTCCTGAAATCAACATTGTTCAGGGCTTGGGTTCGGGAGGCTCTTCTCCACTATGTATGTGTTCTTGCTAGATGCCTGTTACCTGTGGAAAGACTAATGTTGGGATGACCTTGGGATGCTGCCCCCAATAGTACAAGCAGTTGAGAACATGTATTCCACAGGAACATCAGCTCTGAGACACCGAACTCATTTCCCAGAGATGGCACCACTTTTCTTACAAGGGAATAATTGACCTATTTATGGTCTCGTTTCAGAAAAAAAGGAGGAATGTGTTTAACATTTCACCATTGAGTATGATGTTTGCTATAGGTTTGTTTTGTTTATATATTTCCTTTTATTCAATCAAGAAAGTTTCCTCTAGCCCTACTTTGCTAAAAGCCCTTCCTTCTTTGCTTCCTTCCTTCCACAAATATTTAATAAACCAGATAGTGTCAAGAGTTCTGTGAATTCTGCAATAAACAGCCCAAAATTTTTGCCCTTGGTGAACTTAACTTGTACTGAACAGACAATAAACAAATCAAGTAAATTATGTATTAGGCAAATTCATAGTGACAGAAAATAGATTAGAGGTAACCAGGACTTGAGGGTAGCAGGCAATGGGGTACCGCTACTGCTTAACCAGTATAGTGTTTCTGTTAGGGGTGATGAAAGAGTTTTGAAAATGATGGTGATGCCCAGGCCGGTTTGGGTCAGCAGTGAGAGCGTCGACCCGTGGACCACTGAGTCGCAGGTTCGATTCCAGTCAAGGGCACTTGCCTTTGTTGCGGTTTGTCCCCGGCCCTGGTCGGGGTTGTGCAGGAGGCAACCAGTCACTCTGTCCCTCTCACATGTGCTTCTCTCTCTCCCTTTCTCTCCTTTTCTCTCCCTCCCACTCTATCTGAAAATAAATAGAAAAAATATATATCCTCAGGTGAGGATTAAAAGAAAAAAGAAAAAGAAAATGATGGTGATGATTGCACAGCATTGTGAATATATTTAATGCCACTGAATTGTACACTTAAAAATGGTAAATTTTGTTATGTATACTTTAACACAATTTTCATAAAGTTAAAAAACAGACACAAAAAACTATACCATGTTAACAGCTATAGGGAAAAACAAAGCGAGGAGAGTTGGAGAGTATTGGGATTGCAAGTTCAATAAGGTCATTGAGAAAGGAGGCCTCACAGAGGTGACATTAGAATTCAAAATGGTTGTTGAAATAAGCCAAATCTTTTCTGTATCTATGAAATTATATGATTTTTTCTCACTCAATTTGCTAATATAATAAAATACAATTCATTAATTTATTATAATGTAGAACCAACCTCTGATTCCTAGAATAACTCAGCTTAGTCAATATATGCATTAATATATACATACACACATGTATATTTATAATGTATGTTCCATACATTCAAATTCAGAGTTTTGTTTTGTTTTGTTTTTTAGTTTTTTAGTTTTGTGTTTTTTTTAACCCTCACCCAAAGATATTTTTTCCCCATTTATCTTCGGATAGAGTAGGGGGAGAGAGAGAGAGAAACACCGATGTGAGAGAGACACATCAACTGGTTGCCTCATGCACGACCCAGACCAGGGCCGGCACAAACTGCAACCGAGGTCCATGCCCTTGACCGGAATCGAATGTATGACTCTTTGGGCCAACTCTCCAACCATTAAGCCAAACCGACCAGGGCCAGAGTGATATATTTTGTTCATCTGTGAGACTGACTTTTCTTTTCTATAAAAACGTTTATCACTGTAGCCCAGCTGGAGTGGCTCAGTTGGTTGGAGCATCATCCTGTGCACCAAAAGGTTGCCTGTTCATTCCCGATCAGGGCACATACCTGGGTTTCAAGTTTGATCCCCGGTTGGGGCACGTACTGAAGGCAACAAGGCAACTGATCGAGTTTTTCTCTCACATCAATTTTTTTTCTATCTATCTATCTATCTATCTATCTATCTATCTATCTATCTATCTATCGCTATCTCTCTTTCTCTCTTCCTCTCTCTAAGCATGTCCTCAGGTGAGGATTAAAAGCTAATAATAATAGCCCTGGCCGGTTTGGCTCAGTGGTTAGAGCGTCGGCCTGCGGTCCAGAGAGACCCGGGTTTGATTCCCGCTAAGGGCACGTACCTCGGTTGCAGTTTGTTCCCGGCCCTGGTTGGGTCGTGCGGGTGGCAGCCACTCGATGTGTCCTTTTTGCGTCGATGTTTCTCTCTCTCTCTTCTCTCTCTCTCTCTTCCTCTCTCTCCCGCTCTATCAGAACAAAAAATGGAAAAATGTCCTCGGGTGAGGATAAAAAAAAAAAAAAAACAACTAATAATAATAAATTTTTAAAAAAATGTTTATCATTGTAAATATCTATCCTCGAAGGTTTGACAGAATTTACCTATAAAATTGGGCTTGGTGTTTTCTTTGGGGAAAAAATTTAAACTATTGATCATGATTTCTTTCATGGTAAAAAGAACACTCAGATTTTCTACAGTCACTTTGGTCATTTACATTGTTATAGAATCTGTGCACTTCATCTAAATTTTCACATCTGTAGGCATCTTTTTAATCTCTTCTATCTTTATTCAAGTTTCCCCTTTTCATTTCCTCCTCTTTCTCCTTCTCTTCCTCCTCCTCCTCATCTCTTCTTCTTCTGTTAAATCAGTCTTGCCCAGCAGTTGACAGATTTTAAAGAACCACTTTTTGGTTTGGTTGATCCTATTTTATCTTTCTTTTATCATTAATTTCTGCTCTTATACTTATTATCTCCAGCTCACTTATGACACCTCTTTTTATTTTTATCAAGACTTTTACTTGTAAATCATAAAGCCTACTCAAACTAGTATAAGCAGGGAAAACAAAGAAATTCATAGGCTCATATAACAGAGAAGTCCAGAGTACAGCTGGCTTCAGGTATGCTGGCTTCAGGTATGCATGCCTCAGAAACCTCATCTGTCTCCTAGGGGAAGATGCTGCAGGACCAGCCATACAGACTACCAGGGTAGTAGCTGCAGCAGAAAGACATCATTTCCTCATCTCTCTGGCAGGAGAGTCTTGAAAATGCCTCTGTTTGGTCCAGCTCAGGTTAGGGGTCCATTCTTAAATCAATCACTGTAGCCAGGAAATTAGATACTCTGTCTAGGCTGGGCCTAAGGGGCATAGTTATAGATAGGTCATGACTTCAAATTCAAACCCTAGAGTTAAAGAGCTGGAAATAAAATGCTGGTACCCAAGTTAGCTGACTTGTTAGTGGCTGGGTTGGGATTCTGAGTCTTCTTTCCACACTAAAGGTGAATCACTAGATTTTGTTACATGTGAAAAGGATCACTTACATTAGCCTTTCAAACATACAGAAATAGATCTCTTTGAAGTGTGTTATCATTAAATAAATGATCATGACATGTCTAAAAAGAGTCACCCATATTTCACTGCTGTTGTCATATTCCTTACCTTTGACGATGTGTAATTTAAAGAAAGCTTTTTTTTCTGAAAGATACAATGAGTCAGAAGTAATTTCAGATTTTCTATTAAAAAACTCAGATAAAAAATACTATACTGAGAAAAGCTTTCAAACACTTTATTATTCCTATTTATTCAAACAATTTGTAAATATTGAACCAGCAGTACAAAATTTTAATAAAAATTTTGGCCATATTTTTCCCTACAGCCAATGATATATTCAGTACTGAGAAAATTATCATGATTATATAAGAATAAAGGGTATTTGTCACCAACAAATATTTACAGAGTGTCAAATCCTTTAAGGCACTCTTCCTGCCCTCTAAAGAGCTTACAATCTTTTCTCTAACATTTGGTCAGCAATTAGAATGTATTAAAAGTAATTCCAAATAAATATTTAGTCTCGGTGTTTCTTCCTGAGATATCAAAAATTATTTATCATAAATTGTGGTCAGCTAAGTGCTAATATACTTGGGCATAGTTGCTCTCTCTATAGCACTAATCAGTACTGACTAATGTAGCGAGTTTCCTTGGAACACCCTCTTTTACCTCCTCTCTCCATAGACTCCAGTGAGGAAAATCCACAAGTGCTGTTCTCAGCAGCTCAATAGACTTAAAGTTCTGTTAATAGTTGTGCTTTGGCTAACTTGTTATTGCAACACTAATAACAATAAGTTCTCATATACATCAACATGGTTTTTGACTGATTGAATTATGTGTAATATTTTTTTTTCTTTATTGATGTTAGAGAAAGAGGAAGGGAGAGGGAGAGAGAGAGAAGCATCGATGAGAAAGAACATCGATTGGCCACTTCCTGCATGCCCTGCACTGGGGATTTGGCCCACAACATGGGCATGTGCCCTGACCAGGAATTGAACTGGCGACCTCTGGGTGCATGCGTCGACGCTCAACCACTGTGCCACATGTGCCAGGCTATGTGTAATATTTAGATTTCATCTTTTAAAGTTTATATTTTCTGAATTTTGTACCATGTACATATATTCATTTTATACTAAGAAAAGGCTTATTATTTTAATAATAAAGGAATCTTGCTTTGCAATTATTACCTAAATAATCACTGTGGCACACTCAAGTACTTAGACAAAAGTGGTGTTATTTTTATCCAAAAGCTTTTTTTTTTTTTTTTTTTTCTTTACTTTTTTTTCTTTATTGATTTTAGAGAGAGAGATAGAAACATCGATGAGAGAGAACATTGACTGGCTGCCTCCTTCATGCCCCCCACCGGGGATCTGGCCCACAACCTGGGCATGTGCCCTGCCCAGGAATCGAACCGGTGACCTCTTGGTGCATGGGTTGACGCTCAACCACTGAGCCACACCGGCCGAGCAAAATAATCATTTTTTAAAAGTCATTAGTAATACATGTTCCATATTTCCCAGTTCATTCCATTCCTTTTCAGTGTTGGGGTAATAATTCATTGGATAATAGTGATTCTTAGCAACAGGAAAAATACCCGGCCAGGCAATATCCAAAAGCTTTTTAACCAAACTCTGATATCCAGAAAACTTGAAGCAAATCTGTACTGATCCACTAAATAACTAGTGGTTGAAATAAACTATCAGTTTGTCCTCGCACTGAATTGCTATGAGTGTGATCATGGTTGGAAAAGTCACTTTTGAGCTTGTGACTTCCCAGTGATGTGTTGGGGCTGAAACTCCTTCCCAACCCAAAGCCACAACAGTGCAGCTGCCGTGGAAAGTCTCTTTTCCTGTCACTGAATAATTTTTTTAAAAGTGTTTGGAATCAGGGTCGCATAAGTCAATTCAATATAATATGCATAATTTTTTCATAAGTTTAGATAATAGCATGAATGATGCTTTGCTACAGTTGCTTTTATTTTATTAAGAAAAAAATTGAGAACTATCTGTATTCTCCAAGGAAAAAAAATGAGGCAGATATCAAACCAAAATTAGTATCCCTAAGTGGTGTCTCAGAACTCTTTTTCTAGAAACTGTTGAGGCTTGCAGATCCCTGTCCACAACCGCTGATAGTGTAGCCTGTTCATTCATGTCAGTAGAACATTATTAAACTGAAAGGGTTAGACTAACAGAATATAGACTGGTCCTTCGTCCACCTTCAAAAGTTACTAGAGCCTGGATTTGACGTCTGCAGACTTCTTTCAGTAGGCACAGAAATAACGATAGTATTGTTAGCTTGCAATATCTCAAATATTATCCAATAAATTAGCTGAGTAGTAGTTCTGAAGTAAAGCTAAAGGCCTCCAATTTTACTCTATGTGAATTAATAATACCAGGGAGTTCCCTAACTTTTGTTGATAGTAACAAGAACTGAAAAGAGAAATTCCACACCTGTCAGCTGCTCTCTGAAATTACACTGATTCTGTTTCTGCAATTAAAACCTTGAAATTATAACCAAATGCTCATTAACTTTATAAGCTCTAGGGAGGAGAGAAGCTGACAAAGTTTTAGATTAAATGACATCCTGTAAGTAAATGCCTTCAACTTTTCCGACACAGCCATGCCTTGCTGTTTGGTGTGGGAAAAGGAGGAGAAGAAGATCATTCTCCTTTTACCTCACAGATGTGTGTGGTTACATGAATGGCTTTAAGGTGGCATCTGTGGAACAATTCAGAATTAATTGGGTCATTAAATTACCTTTATAAAACTGAGATGCTTGGCCCTGGCCAGTTTGGCTCAGCGGTTAGAGCGTCGGCCTGAGGTCCAGAGAGACCCGGGTTCGGTTCCCGCTAAGGGCACGTACCTGGGTTGCAATTAGTCCCCGGCCCTGGTTGGTCATGCGGGAGGCAGCCACTCGATGTGTCCCGTTTACGTCGATGTTTCTCTCTCTCTCTCTCTCTCTCTCTCTCTCTCTCTCTTCCTCTCTCTCCCTCCCACTCTATCTGAACAAAAAAATGGAAAAATGTCCTCAG
Source organism: Tadarida brasiliensis (assembly GCA_030848825.1). Taxonomy (NCBI): domain Eukaryota; kingdom Metazoa; phylum Chordata; class Mammalia; order Chiroptera; family Molossidae; genus Tadarida; species Tadarida brasiliensis. The sequence continues at coordinate 39,015,741 of CM061272.1, read as the reverse complement.
GTGAGGATAAAAAACAAAACAAAAAAACTGAGATGCTTGTCATGTAAGGTGGTCTAAGAAACTATTGCATTTTCCAATGAGCACAGATGTAAATCCAACTAGGATTATTTGACCATGACCATCCAAAACTCTTTGACTAGTCAAATGTGGGGAAAAAAGTTGCCTTTAGAAGCCATTCTTAGTCTAAGACTAAGTGTGAAATAAAGTGTTTGTTAAAGGTGATGTGAGCCCGGCAGGTGTAGCTCACTGGTTGAGCCCCATGCACCAGGAGGTTGCCAGTTCAAATCCTGGTCAGGGCACATGCCCAGGTTGTGGCCTGATCCCGAGTAGGGGGGCGTGCAGGAGGCCGCCAGTCGAAGTTCTCTCTCATCGATGTTTCTATCTCTCTCTCATTTCCTTTCTAAAATCGATAAAGAAAAAATATATTTTTTAAAAGTGATGTGAGTGTTTTGACTGCTCAAAGGCTACTAGCTGTTCTAGGAGCTCTTACTCCAAAGTGTAAGTGAGAAAGCAGTAAGGTCACAGGCTGACCACACACTAGAATCCTGTGGGTTCCCTAGGAGGCAAGATACAGAGCATTTCCAGCCAAGAGTTCTGTAGTCTGGACTGGTGATTTCCTCACGTTGCAATTGCACCCTCTGCTGGTAAACGCAAACATTCTCTCCCTACTGGCGATGCTAGTTGGAAAATCATTTGTTCACCATTTCCCTTCAGTTAGGAATAGAAAATACTAAAATTATCTTAATATAACACAAACTGGGCTACAAAGTGGCTATACAAAACCCAGGATTGGAAAATCTAGCCCTGACAGTAGCCGTCCTATTAATTCATTATGAACGGCTCAAGCCTCTGTCCAACTCATACATTTGAATCTGGGGGCAAAATTGATCATCTCTTCTCAGAGTCTGGGGATTTAGGATTAGAATGCACTTTGCTATGCTAAGTCTATCAGTCTTAGGCAAAAGAAAAACAATCTAACATAGGAAAGAATAGGTTAGTGGTTTCACAAGCACTTCTTACAACACAAGGGCTATATAAATTGTCATTTGTGTTTTTAAATGTGGATATGTAAATACACACATATTTTAGCATATACATATAACCTGGCATAGACATTACCTTCTTGTGGATGTATACACAAGAAACTTTGCCCAGCCAGTGTGGCTCAGTGGACTGAGCATCATCCCATGGACTGAGAGGTCCCGGTTTGATTCCCGGTCAGGACACATGCCTGGGTTGTGGGCTCCATCGCCAGTAGGGGGCATGCAGGAGGCAGCCAATCCATGTTTCTCTCTCATCGATGTTTCTATCTTCTTCTCCCTCTCTCTGAAATCAATACAAACATTTTTAAAAAAAGAAAAGAAACTTTATTATCTTTTTGTAGAAGGACTAACGGATATAGGAGGGAGAAATTCACTGCCCATTTTATAACTTTCTGTGTTATTTGAGTTTTACTATCGACATTTATTACTTTAATTTTGCTTTTAAAAATTAATTAACATTATTTAGATGGAATATTTAAATTTTGGAATATTCAAATATTATAGAACATTTTAATTTTTTTTCCATTTTGAACATTTTAATTAGAAAGCTATAAAACATCATGGTTCTTTATATAAATTTTGCATTAAAACAATTTAATAAAATGCAAAACAATGTTTATACATCTTTAGCTGCCTTTCCATATTCATCACCTTTACATAATTCAGAAAATTCAGCAACCAATTTTCATTTAAATCTCAAAAAAAAATTTAGGCATATAAATAAGCAGCCCTAAATTTTAAAAGAAAAATCAGAGGGGCCACTGTTAGGATATTTGTGTGCTTGAATACTTCAAAATAGCTTTGTTTCCAAAACACTTTTAATTTTCTTTATAAGTTTTTAATTTAAAAACAATATTATCTAAACGAATAAGAACAGTTTCTAAAAAGGGGTTAGTAACTACATTAAAGGCCAAAGACAAAAGTATAGAAAGTACCATAAATGTATACAAATTTTCACATTTTTAAAAAAATGTTTTATTTTTTATTTTTAGAGAGAGAGGAAGGGGAAGGGAGAGAGACAGAGATAGAAACACTGATGAGAGAGAACATCAATTGGCCGCCTCCTGCATGCCCCCCACTGGGGATTTGGCCCACAACCTGGGCATGTGCCCTGACCGGGAATTGAACTGGCGACCTCTTGGTGTATGGGTCAATGCTCAACCACTGAGCCACACCGGCTGGGCTAAAAGTCAATTAATTTAAAACACCTTTAATGTCAGTCAAAAGGGTAACGCCAAATGAACCACCTCACATTAGTGTAAAGTCAACACTTGATTCAAAATGGCACCACATGGGAAATGTGTGGCCTTTCATTGTGAAAATGCCTAATCTTGCAACAGCACCAGAGTTTGAATTCCTTTGACAAGGATTTCGTTAACATATTTAACATAACATAAATGAATACAGCTCTCCAGCAGTAGACAGACCTAAGAGGGGAAGGTAACTGGATGACATACTAAGGTTTCCACCAGCTTTAAATTCTGTGCTAGGAAAGACATCCTAGGTATAGTTTGCACCATTTTGTTGTTCATTCTTACTCCATAGCAATTATAACTGTGTGACTTTATTATTCTGAGCTCCCTAAAATTTGCTAACTCCCTCCTCCAGCCACCCATACCGAACAGTTTATACTTTCATTTTAGGGTCTCATTTTCTATACTGAATGGACCCATTGCCACAATGAAGAAAACACCCTCAAACTGTTTAATGATCATAAACTCTGGTTGGCTATTGTCATTTTAAATGTATATTCTAAGTAGCTAAGAAAATTGTTAACAGCTTAGCAGTTTTATGGAACAATGTAATCAAGAATATGAAAATCACCCTCCTTGTATAAAACATGTAGACCTTGAAAGATAAGATCTGTAACCACAAGCCTCACCACATTTTTTCTGTCCTCTGTGATTACACTCTGTCTGTCACCCTTCTATCACCATACCTATCTATGTGGCTGCTGAAAGATCTACAGCTTCTCCTGTTTCTTCTTCTTTTGTTTCAGCTCCTTCGCTTACTTTCTCCATCTCTGTTTCAACCTTTTCTCCTGTCTCACCTGGAAAAGTAACCAAAGGAGATATTAAGAGACACTTATTTAGCATTAACAATAAGGTAGCCATAGCTGGTTTCCAATGGGGACAGCTCTTAATCTTTAGGTCTAAACAATACGTTTTTCTGGTGGTTTCAAGAAAGGTGATTGCCCTGGTTCTCTCAGATCCTCTGAATGCCAATGACAACACTTCACATACAAATCTGGACTCTGTATATACAAATGTTTCCCAAGAAGTCGGTTTGGACAACATTGGCCCCCATGCTCATGGGTGGAGCGCCAAGAAGCACCTGCCTCTTTTCACAGGACTACACTCCTATCCACCGAGCCCTGCCTGGGTTCTGCAGGACATCCCACGTGCCCCTCACCTAGGCCCTAAAGACTTGAGTTTAACAAATATATGGTCTAACAAATATATGCTTTTTTCTGCTTCTCCCTTGTGATTCCCAGAGTACTTTTACATACCTTCACTAAAGTGCTTACCTCAACAGACTGTGATCATTTGTTTAAATTCCCACTAGACTGTGACCCCTGAGAACAGGTGCTATCTCTTACTCCTGCATGCTAGCACCTAGCATACAATCAAGCACACAAAAACTAGTGTGTTAACCATGAAAGAATTAAGAAACAAGTGGATAAATGCTTCACTTAATTATAGTGTGAAGCTAAAATTTGCCAAAATGTAAACCATGCCCCAGATGAAATGTTCTTTTTATTATTATTATTATTATAACTCCAATAAAGTACAGTATAGATAGCATTTGTTTTATGCTGGTAAAGTACATTTTAAAAACACCATATGCCAAGACAACACATTTTCTCTAGTCTTCTCTTAAAGGTAAAAAGAGGAGAGGAGGACAAGGATAAAACTGGCAAAGATGAAAATTACACTCTAAGATCCATTGTTTGTGTGTTCGTTCATTAGAAGGTCAACTGCTCCACTAACCATCTATTCATCTTTACTTTGGATCCTCATACCACACGTGGGACCTGGTGAAGTGTGAACTTGGAAAAATTCAGAAATTTTAACATATTGTCTTCAATATTTGTTTCTATTCAGTGATGAAACTCTAAGTTAAAAATTTGGACACAGACTATGCTTTAGGAAATTTTGCTGGAAAGCCAAACGCCTGTTTTCCAGTTAGAAAAAAACTTTTTGGTTTGGGTCAATGAACTTCAACCACCTGTAGCAGAGACTTCAGGGGCTACGTGTCAGCCACTGCCTCCCCCTCAAGATGATCTCTTATGGAGTCCATCTAAACATCCTGAATCTTTAACAGCATAACTCTTACCTTCAATCTGTTGGTCCTCTTTGTTAGTGTGCATTTTCCTGACCATTTCCATGTTCGTCCCTGTTTCTAGGGTTCCTGCTGGATGCTCCATGCTTCCAACTACTCCTTCAGGTTGAGCCTGCTCCATGTGTCCTGCACCTGCAGGAGTTTTATGTATCAAATCATTCTTTACAGCTGTTTCCAGGAACTGACTTCCTTCCTGTATTTCCAGAAATCCTTTCTCTCTGGGCACTGTTTCTAGAAGTTGGAACGGTTCATCTCTTCCCAGTGTTTCCTGAAGTTCATGTTCTTCAGCTGATTCATCAAGCTGACTTCCTTGCAATATTTCTGGAGATTCAGTCTCCTTGGGAACTGTTTCTAGGAGTTGGGGTTTTCCCATTGCTTCTTGAGGCTGTGACTCTCTACCCACTTCCAGAGGTGGGCTTTTTTCAGCTGTTCCTAGAGGTTTCATCTCTTGGGCAGTTTGTAGAATCTTGGTATCTCCCAGTACTCCAGGAGAGTCCCTCTGTCCTGCTGTCCTCAAAGGCTGGTGCTTAGCTTCTGTTCCTAAAGGTTCAGTCTCAGCATGTCCTTCTAAAGGTGGGGCCTCTGCCACTGCTTCTGCATCTTTCTTTTCTCCTGCTCCTGGAGCATCGTCTTTGCCTCCTGGCTGAAGTGGCCCAGACTCCTTGTGTCCCAGAGGCTGAGTCTTCTCCGTGGATCCTGGTGGGTCTCCAACATCCTTTGCCAGGGGTTGCTCATGGAGGGATGTAACACCATTAGCTGTAGACACCGCTGAAATCTTGAGCTTATCTAATGGAGAAAGGCTTTCCTTTTGTACCTTATCACAAATAGTTGAGTCTCTTCCCAGTGTACGTGGTTTGGGTTGGACAAAGCCAGACTCACTTCCTTCTGTGGTTGAAAAATACATATTTGAAGTTACTTTTTGAACATTCATTTGAAAAATAAAAAGAAAATACACATTATGGTTTAGTTTCTATCTTGAGAAAGTATATTGCTATCAAGAAGTAGAGGACTTCCGGTCAAGATGGCGGCGTAGGTAAACGCGGTATCGCGTCCTCCCACAACCACATCAAAGTTACAACTAAACTACAGAACAACTATCATTCAAAACCGCCTAAAATCAAGTTGAACGGAAGTCCTACAACTACGAAATTAAAGAAGAAGCCGCATTGAGACTGGTAGGAGGGGCGGAGGCGCGACGGGCTGGTCCCACACCCACGTGTGGCAGATAAAAATCAGGAGGACACCTCGGCTGGGAAGGTCCTCCCTGAGGACTGGGGTGTCCCTGTCCCACACCAGGTGCCCAGCTCAGGGTTCCAGTGCCAGGAAGAGAAGTCCCCATCACTTCTGGCTGGAAAAACCAGCGGGAACTGAGGCTGAGGCGGCTGGAGCCCCAGGCAGCTCCTCTTAAAGGGCCCGTGCACGGACTTACTCGGACTCCCACCCTCCAGGCTCCAGCGTGTGGGAGGGAGCTTGAAAGGCGCCAGAGTCATATGGGGAAGAACTGAGCTGTTTGGCATTGGAGCGAGGGCTGGAGAAGCAGCTTTCTCCTGGACAGACGTGCTATCAGAGGCCTTTGTTCCTTTGGTGAGCCCTTCCCTGGGCCGGCAGACGCTGCCTTATCTGGGACTCCAGCAACCTGGCTCACACTGTTGGCCCCGCCCTGGTGATTCTCTGAGGCCCCGCCCCACCCATCTTTCAGGCCCACCCAAGCTGTTGCCAGTTGCTTGACCATAGGATTGGCCTGTCTTGGATCCTGCTTCAGCTTTTCCTAAATTCTTTCAAACAAGCAGCATCTGGTCTCAGCTAGCCCCACATCTCTAGCTAAGTAATACATAGAAACAAACACAGGGAGGCAGCCAAAATGAGGAGACAAAGAAACAGGTCCCAAATGAAAGAACAGAACAAAACTCCAGGAAAAGAACTAAGTGAAATGGAGTTAAGCAACCTAACAGATGCTGAGTTCAAAACACTGTTTATAAGGATGCTCAATGGACTTAGTGAGAACCTCAGTGGACTTAGTGAGAACCTCAGTGGACTTAGTGAGAACCTCAGTGAACTTAGTGAGGGCCTCAAGAGCATAAAAAAGGACCAGTCAGAAATGCTGGATGCACAGTTAGAAATGAAGGCGGCACTAACTGAAATAAAGAATAATTTACACAGAATCAGTAGTAGAGTAGGTAAAGCCAAGAAGCAAACCATCGATTTGGAATATAAGGAAGCAAAAAACGCCCAATCAGAACAGCAAAAAGAAAAAAGAATCCAAAAAAATGAAGATAGTGTAAGGAGCCTCTGGGACAACTTCAAGCGTGCCAACATTCGCATCTTGGGGGTGCCAGAAGGAGAAGAGAGAGAACAAGAAATCGAAAACCTATTTGAAACAATAATGGCAGAAAACTTCCCGAACTTGGTGAAGGAAACAGACATACAAGTCCAGGAAGCACAGAGAGTCCCAAACAAGATGAACCCCAAGAGGCCCACACCAAGACACATCATCATCAAAATGCAAAAGATTCAAGACAAAGAGAGAATCTTAAAAGCAGCAAGAGAAAAGCAGTTAGTTACCTACAAGGGGGTTCCCATAAGACTGTCACCTGATTTCTCAAAAGAAACTTTGCAGACCAGAAGGGAGTGGCAAGAAATATTCAGAGTGATGAAAAGCAAGAACCTACAACCAAGATTACTCTATCCTGCAAAGCTATCATTTAGAATCGATGGCCCTATAAAGAGTTTCCCAGACAAGGAAAAGCTAAAGGAGTTCATCACCACCAAACCATTATTATCTCAAATGTTGAAGGGTCTTTTTGAAGAAAAAGATAAAAAAATATGAACAAACAAAATGGCAATAAGTACATATCTATCAACAGTTGAATCTACAAACAAAATGAACAAGCAGAACAGAAACATTCTCAAAGATACAGGAACTTTTGTTGGTTACCAGATGGGTGGGGGCTGGGGGAATGGGTGAAAAAAGTGAAGGGATTAAGAAGTACAAATTGGTTGTTAGACTGACAAACCTCAAAGGGAAGGGGGATGGGGGGTGGGAAGAAATAAACCAAAGATCTTATATGTATATATGCATAACCAATGGACACAGACAACAGTGTGGGGAAAGGCAGGAGGGGGGTGGGAATGGGGAGGAGGGGGTCAATGGGGGAAAAATGAGGAACATCTGTAATACATTTAACAATAAAGATGTTAAAAAAAAAAAAGAAGTAGATTTAACTGTTCAAGACACACCCAAGTACAATCAAGTACAGAAAGGCCATCCGATGACCCTAACCCTCCCTAATTCAAACCTCTTTGCCATCTTCAGCTCAAACTCCTCATCTTGAACCTTCAGGTCCTCCAAAATCACAATGTTGTTGTTTTTCTTCCTATTTTCCTTTTATGCACCTGCTCGCGGCTCCTACCCCATATTCTAATTTAGTACATTTGTTTTCTCATGGTCCTGCCCCTGTTCCACCCTTCCTTCCTTCCTTCACCTTAGATGTAGTTGAAGATTTCACCATATGTTGTCCTTGGGCTGCTTGACATGTCTCACTTTCCTCCTACAGTAGAATGACCCTCAGTGAAAGGAAGAGGCCCCACGACAGAGAAGCCCCGCCAGGTAAAGACTAAGACGTCTGGGAAGGGAGGTGGCATGTTCAATGCAGCCTGAGCTTCGTTTCATTTTGGGGACACAGTGGGAAGAGAAATCAAGACAGAGTTGGGAAACAAGCATTTTAATGATGGCTCTTCCTCCAACTGTGTGACCTGGGGAACTTAATTCCCGTGACCCCCTCTGTAGAATGGCGATGACTCTGTCTCTCCTACCTGTCTCAGAGTTGCACGAGCCATCACCTCACATGAAACAGAGAATGAAAAGTTAATGTGGCTACACATGTTTATGCTCTTTGACCCAGTGATCCTACTTCTAGAAATTTATCCTGAAAGCATAAATGTCAGGAAAATGCTTTGGTGAAAGGATATCATCCCAGTATTCTTTATAATAGCAAAAGCTGGAAAACAACTTAAAAGTCTAAAAATGGGGGGAACCTCTCTCCTTCCCGCTCTATCTGAAGATAAATGCAAAAATGTCCTCGGGTGAGGATTAAAAAAAAATAATAATAATAATTGGGGGAAAGATAAATATTCCTCTGGATAAAATATTACTGTACCATGAAAAAAGATGATTATGAAGACCATATGCTAAAATAAGAAAGTAATTATGATATATAACTTAAAAAATCAGCACTCACATTTGGGTTAATCAAATTAAACAATGCATATAAAGTGTTAATTAGAACAAGTTCTGTGCAATTAAGAGCTCAAGCAGTCAGCTATCAAATATATATATATACACATGTATATATATATATTTGGAAGGGAGGAAAGTCAAATCACAAATGGAGGGAGAAATACTGGAAGAAAATAAACCAACACATTAAAATGGGCCTCTATGTGATATATTTCTTCTTCTATTCTTCTTTCCAAAAATAGTTTTTCTTTTCTTATTTTTTCCCTAAGTTACCCTCTACCCCAGCTATACATGCATATGTTAAGAATTGTCTGCTTATGTAAAGATAAGATACACAACTAATACTCAGGTCTCCTCTCCAATTTCCCCTTCTCTAGGAAAAAATATTTTCATTCTTTTAGCCACTTGGGAGGGATATTTTTTCCTACATCTCTAAGTGAAGAGCTACTTCATGATTTTTCGGTTTGGGCATTTCAATTAACTCCCACTATGGAAAACAAAGATCTGGCTCTTTTTATTCCTTCCTCTATCACCCCTCACTCTCTCCTATACACATGCACATTTCCTTGCAATTCATAGTAATTATGTTGTAATCTGGGTTATACCTAGATTGTTATATGTACATATAACAAGAATGTCTGCTTGAAAGAACTGAGCCATATAGTAAGCTATTACTTTCTGTAAACATCTTTTTGTTGTTAATAGTTGTATGGTTCTTCATTTCCCTGGTTTAAGTGTTATCATTAATTCAACTCATTGCCAATTGTTTCTCTTCTTAATACAGTTATTAAGTCGTTTCCCACCCTGCCTCTCAGACTGGAGAGGATCAGAGCCTGAGGCTGGAGAAGCAGAGCTTAGGAAGGGTTTGTGAGATGCAGGGCAGCAGGCTGCGAGCCCCAGGGGTCCACACCACAGAACTGGAAGGAGGGCTACCTTTCACCTCCCCTCTGGCCTCATCATGAACGAAGATTTCAAATTAATAACATGCAAGGTAACTTAACCAAAGTGATTTCTCAGGTCTATAAAGAAATTCATTATGACAAGACAATTCATTTATACCTCTCACAAAGGATGTTCTAGAAATGACTGCCTTAGGGAATTAACAGGGAAATGTGTTAATAAACTAATCACAGACACCTGCCAAATTATATTTTCTGGTAAAACAGTGATTACAGCGATTAGTACTGTCCGTTAAATCCAGCTGTTCCAGCTGTGGGTGTGTTCTAATGCATCATTCTTCTGGAGCAGAAAGCGGTGGGGGGGGGGGGGGAAATGTGTTGACACACCCAAATCATAGCCACGTAATTTTACATTTGAAAAAATATGCTATGCTATCAGTCTAAGTCAAGCTTTTCCCACAAGGCAAAGCTTTTTGAAAATTTATTATCCACGCCCTGGCCGGTTTGGCTCAGCGGTTAGAGCGTCGACCTGCGGTACAGAGAGACCCGGGTTCGGTTCCCGCTAAGGGCATGTACCTTGGTTGCAGTTTGTCCCCGGCCCTGGTTGGTCGTGCGGGTGGCAGCCACTCGATGTGTCCCTTTCACGTTGATGTTTCTCTCTCTCTCTTCCTCTCTCTCCCTTCCACTCTATCTGAACAAAAAATGAAAAAATGTCCTCAGGTGAGGATTAAAAAAAAAAAAATTATTATCCACAAATGCTTTCTTAAGTGTCCAAGAGATCTATCCATTTTTACCATAACTAGAACATTTATACCCATGATCACAGTATCAATTTTCATTCTTATGTACTTTTCCTAATCTTTTTTAAATATATTTTTTCTTTATTGATCTTAGAGAGAGAGGAAGGGAGAGGGAAAGAGAGATAGAAACATCGATGAGAAAGAACATCAATTAGCCGCCTCCTGCATGCCCCCCACTGGGGATGTGGCCCATAACCTGGGCATGTGCCCTGACCGGGAACAAATGAACTACAACATTAAAGGACCTGGATGAAGAGTCACTTAAACACTATAAAGTTGTCAGCGTTGACCTATAAAATTCTGTTGTTACAATGATAAGTTTTAAAACATGATTGTTAATAAATAATGAAATAGTATTCATAATGTCAGCCATAATTTGACCGAACTTGACTAGCATTAATAAATAGTTTTTATATAAATAAATATGTTTCGTTGTTGGCTTTGATTTCATTTCATTCATTAGATATTCATCAAGTGCCTCCTCTATGCGAGCTCTGGGCTGAGCGCAGGGGTTTCAGCAGTTAACAAGGAAGATCTGGTCCCTGCCATCCCAGAGTTTACAGTCTGCAGGGAAATTCAAATAACAGCTACTTCCCTCACTAAGCACACTTGGTACCTATGCATTACGTCTTACCCAAGGATCTCCACAAGTGCTGTCCCATGGTTTTGTGATCCCCGGCTCACCTCCTTGAGGTAGAAGAAGGTACTACATCATTTCTTCTAGCACTCTAACTTGAAAAGCAGTGAGCTCTTTTCCCCACTAAAGGAGACGTTCTATGCCTAATCTGTATTATTACATAATAAACATTGTGGACAGATACATTGTTTCCACATCCAAAGTTGTTTAAAGATGTGTCTGTTTTCTGAACCCTACATTTTATCAATCATACACCACTTTGGGCCTAATCCTTTGGTGCTCATTATCTCTGGTTTCTGCTGTAAGTTGAACCGTGCACAGATTTGTAGTGACAGCTGAACTCACAGAAGCCGGCTGCAAGCACCGTTGTGATAGGCACACAAAGAAACTAAATACTGGGCAACATTACAAAAAGGATTAGAAATAGAGCTAACATACCTGAAACTCACATTGTGGTGGAAGATTTTCAACGCAGTCCATTACTCTAATCAGAAATGAAAAGTTTCCATCCAGCAAGGAGAAAAACTTGAGGTCAGTATTTCCTACCCTGTGGGTGACATCCCAAAGACCTCATTGGCCTGCCTGCAGGGTTTTCTAAAGAATCAGTGAGAAAGGGGGAGCTTGGTATTTCCCTGTTGCCACCATTTCCAGGTTCTCGTAGCTTTTGAGCTTTGGGAACCAGGGATGCAGCATGAGTCAGCTCCAAGGGAAGAGTCCACTCATCTTCCTTCTCATATTTTACTTTGCTCTCTCCTCAGTTCCATTCATTTATCTATCCATCCACCAAACACACATTTGTGGGGCTAATTGTAGTGCTACGCTACATACTTTTGCCCCTTTCCCTCATCAAAGAATGTAGAAATACTGTCCTTGTGTGACATGTCACACACGCTAATCCCCAGGGGTGCATTCTGTCAGCTGATGGATGGTAACAAGGCACTCATTTTGAAGAGAGGTGAACTTAAGCAATATCGCATATACTGGAAGCATGAAACCATCAGCCAAAAAAAATCCTTTAGAGGACAAATAAAAATCAGACATGTAGTTGGAACAGTACTTCGGAGCCCTTGGAAGGCACACGGAGATGTGGGGCTCCTGCCTTTAGGAGCTGCAGAGCCCGTCATCTGGCCATGACGTAGTCACCTGAAGATATGATTTTTCCAATTTCATTTTCTTTGATTTCTTTTAGTCTCCCATAAGATACACTCTTATTTCAAAAAAGCTATTGCATAAAACATCACTTTTGAAATGATCAACAGTATTCGCCACTAAAAAGGACAAGTTTCATTGATTGGTGGTCATTATTGGCACATGGTGATCCAGTATGTGGGCAGAAATCTAGTCTACAAAATCAAGGGCATCTCACTGAATAAGGAAGAGGAGAGAGAAAGTGAAGATCAGGTCTCTGGCATGTACAAAGTGTGACACTTGACCAACCTAAACAAGCCTCGCCCACCTTGCTTCTCCAGAAAGAACAACAATGGCTAACATCTATTGAGGCACTGTGCCTAGAGCCTTATATAGATGATCTCATTCAGTCTTCCCAACCATTTCACAAGGTAGGTCTGTTACAGGCATACCTCGCTTTATTGTGCTGCGCAGATACTGCATTTTTAACAATTTGAAGGTTTGTGGTGTTGTAAGGTGTCAGCGAGATAACCAGAGACGCACAGCCGAATTGTAAAGGAGCACTTTATTACACTGGCGGGCTGGGGGGCTCTCCCCAAATCCTCAGCCCTAAGCCTTCTTTGTTGCCTGCTTTTGAAGGCACAAACTACAGAAAAAAAACTACATTCTCTTGGCGCCGCTTTTGGCACCATTAAGGGGGGCTGATACAGAGAAGGGGGGGAGAGGAGCTTGTTAGAGGTCACAGCAACCATTAATCTCTTTCTTTTCATGGTTCCTCTGAGTTTCCCAAGGCTCTCATTAACCCCTTATCTTTATAGTTTTCTTTGGGTTTCTCAAGGCCCTTATGTTTACAAAAAAGAAACTGCTAAGCTGTGTGCGTGCAGTAACTGAGGGTCAGAATGGAGTTATTACAGTGGTAACCCTGCATCAAGCAAGTCTATTGGTGCCATTTTTCCAACAGCATCTGCTCATTTCATGTCTCTGTGTCACATTTTAATAATTCTCGCAATAGAATTCTTTCAGATTTTTTCATTATGATTATATTTGTTATGGTGATCTGCGATCAGTAATCTTTGATGTTACTAGGTCAACACCCTTCATAAGCAAAAAGATTAAAACTTGCTGAAGACTGAAATGATGATTAGCATTTTTAGCAATGAAGTATTTTTAAATTAAGATATGCACATTTTTTATGCATAATGCATTACACCCTTAATAGACTACAGTATAGTATAAACATTACTGTTATATGCACTGGGAAACCAAAAAGTTTGTGTGACTCACACTTGAGATATTTGCTTGATTGCAGTGGTCTGAAACCAAACCCACAAATCTCCGAGGTATGCCTGTATTATCCCCATTATCCAGTTGAAAAAAAGATGGCACAGAGAGATTAAGAACCTTTATCTAGGAGGAGCACATAGCTAGGAACGGCAGGGCTCTGATTTGAGCCCAAGGAAGTGTGATTTCACTTTGAAGATTATTTTTTTCTTATTAGATCACTGGCTTATTGTAAAAGGATATAGCTCAGGAACAGCCTGATGGGAGAGATGAAAAGGGTAAGGTATATGGGAAGAGCACGACGCTTCCATGTCCTCTCCTGGCAGGCCACTGTCCCACCACGTCCCTGTGTTCACCAGCCTGGAGGCTCCCTCCACCTTGAAGATTTAGGTGCTCTGATACAAATTGTGGTCCCACAATCTGCTCCATCAGCGTTACCTGGGAGTTTTGTTGTTGCTGCTGCTGTTGTTGTTTTAATGCTGACTCGAAGGCCTCACCCCAGTTCTACTAAACCAGAATCTGTATCTTTTTTTTTTTAATCCTCACCTGAGGACATCCTTTCATTTTTTGCTCAGATAGAGTGGGAGGGAGAGAGAGGAAGAGAGAGAGAGAGAGAGAGAGAGAGAGAGACATCGACGCGAAAGGGACACATCGAGTGGCTGCCACCCGCACGACCAACCAGGGCCAGGGACAAACTGCAACCGAGGTACATGCCCTTAGCGGGAACCGAACCCGGGTCTCTCTGTACCGCAGGCCGACGCTCTAACCGCTGAGCCAAACTGGCCAGGGCCAGAATCTGTATCTTAACAAGATCCCCAAATGGTTAGGTTATGTAAGGCAGCACTTGGGTCATCAAGAAAAGACACAAAGGAGCTAGTTAGGAGAGACAAAGTGGATGACGATCACACAGGACTGCTGGGTGTGGGTTCCCTCGTTCTCCACAGGCATTGCTGCCCGTCGTCAAACACCTGCTGTGCTCTCTGTCCTCGTGCCAGCACGCCAAGGTCAGCACCGTGATGAGTACGTCGACTTAGCAATGAATTGAGAGCCTGAGCTGGTCTAAGTGAGCTCCACCCTGGGGAGTGAGATTTTTGTCCAGCTCCCATCATTTCACATGGCTGGGTTTGCTAAGCCTTCACCTTGGCTAGATCAGGATAAAGAGGTCTTTCCATTTCTCATCTGAAATTAAGATTAATACTTGCTGTCCTGTGCTAAGATGATGAGCATGTGGCTAGACTAACGTGAGGTGGCTGGTCCCCCATCTTAGCTGCTGCGCCTGTGACTGATTCAGTCAGGGTGTAGTATACAAAGACTTGTGGTCAAGAGCTGGTGTCTGCGCTTAAGAAGGGAGTATTCCCAGCAGCAGTTAGCAAATCTGTAGCTGGGATGGAATATATTTCGCAACAGAGCAGTTACATTCACATCAGACATTTGGGCCTCAAGGCTGGTGGTCAGTGCACCCTGAGGGCCCCCAGGACCAGAAAGAGCAGTGGGCAGACCGAGCAGGATTGTGACCCCAGGTCTTTCCGCTGACCACTGCTGCTACTCTCTTGGGTCAGGGACCCATATGAAATGCAGATGACTTGGCTTCCACGGATAGTACAGACCACATTAAGGGGAATGGGGGACCTTCTGTCCAAGAATGAAAAGCCACTCATAACAAAGCAAAAGCCTTCCTCTCACAGGCCTCTGCACCTGTGAGGCCAGCACTGGGCTTCGGGCACAGACGATTAAAAACGGAATTGAATGAGCTTCTTCTCTTCATAAGGCAAAGCATAAGAAAAAGCTTCAATCTAGAAAGAAGCATGTTTGACCAAGAATCATGGAAATTAGTAAACTGGAAGATTTCAGTAAGATTAGAGGAAAAAACAAACTTCTACTCTCAACCTTCTTCCAGTGTCAGTCTCCAAAAGGACGCAGTGATGAGTCATGTTGAGAACATGTACCCTTGCTATGATGTGATAAGAGGGCTCTTTACCTCTGTGTTCTTCCTCCCAAAACCCAGAACCCCCATCACATCACAAGAGAAACCTCAGACAGCCTGGCCAGTGTGGCTCAGTGGTTGAGCGTTGACCCATGCACCAAGAGGTTGCCGGTTTGATTCCTGGTCAGGGCACATGCCCAGGTTATGGGCCAGATCCCCAGTGGGGAGCATGCAGGAGGCAGCCAATCGATGTTCTCTCTCATTGATATTTTTCTCTCTCTCTCCCTCTCCCTTCCTCTCTCTCTAAAATCAATAAAGGAAAGAAAAAGAAAAAAACATCAGTGTGAGAGAGAAGTAGTGATTGGTTGTCTCCTGCACGCCCACTACTGGGGATCAAGCCCACAACCCCGGGCATGTGCCCTGACCTGACCGGGAATCGAACCAGCACCTCTCAGTCCATGGGACAACACTCAATCCACTGAGCCACACCAGCTGGGCTGTTATCTGTATTTTTTTTTTTTTAATCCTCACCCGAGGACATTTTTTCATTTTTTGTTCAGATAGAGTGGGAGGGAGAGAGAGGAAGAGAGAGAGAGAGAGAGAAACATCGACGTGAAAGGGACACATCGAGTGGCTGCCACCCACACGACCAACCAGGGCCGGGGACAAACTGCAACCGAAGTACATGCCCTTAGCGGGAACCGAACCCGGGTCTCTCTGGACCGCAGGCCGACGCTCTAACTGCTGAGCCAAACCGGCCAGGGCTGTTATCTGTATTTTTAATTGTCCCTTTCCTTTAAGAAATTTATCAAAAAGAAAAATGTCAGGAAATCAACAAATTTAGAGATACAGAACTTGGTCTTGAGGGGGAAAAAAACCTCTAATCTTGAAAAAGTATTAAGAAAAAATGAATTCACTAAAATCGATATTAATGACAGAATTTTACTGAGGACCTATTGGACAATATTCTAAGCCAGGGGTCAACAAATTTTTCCTGTAAAGGGACTTATAATAAATATTAAATATTTTCAGCTTTGCTGAGTTGAGGGTCACCACTGCAACAACTCAGTTCTGTCCTCGTGGTGAGACAGAAGCCACAGGTAATATGCAAATGAATGGGCGCATCTGTGTTCCAACAAACTTTAGCTACTAAGCTAGGTGGTGGGCTGAATTTGGCCAGTAGGCCAGTTTTCCAGTCCCTGTTCTAGGCAACATTTAGGCTACATTCAAGGTGCATTATCTGTATTAACTCATTTATTCCTCAGAACAACTCCATGAAACAGGAACTATTGTTAATCCTATTTTACAGATGGAGTTACTGAGCCATAAAGAGGTTCAGTGGCTCCAAATCGCCACTAATAAATGATCCTGAACCAGGATTTGAGCCCAGTCAGTCAAACTCCAGACCCGCATTCTTTTGTTATTGTTGCAAAGATGCTGTATTTTATTTAGTTGAGCCAAATGATGGGGAAATGAAAAGTGATGGACAAATGAGGATATGGCAGTTAAAACAGTTATTAAGCCCTGCCAGTGTGGCTCAGTGGATTGAACCTCTCATGGACTGAGAGGTCCCGGTTCGATTCCTGGTCAGGGCACGTGCCCGGATTGCTGGCTTGATCCCCAGTAGGGGGAGTGCAAGAGGCAGCCAATTGATGTTTCTCTCTCATATCGATGTTTTTATCTCTTTCTCCCTTCCTCGCTCTCTAAAACAAATCAATAAAAACCTTTTTTTTTTAATCCTCACCAGAGGATATTTTTACATATATCTTCAGTCAGAGTGGGAGGGAGGGAGGGAGAGAGGGAGAGAGAAACATCAATGTGAGAGAGACACATCGATTGGTTGCCATCTGGGGACAAATTGCAACTGAGGTATGTGCCCTTGGACGCAATCGAACCCAGGACTCCCTGGTCTGCAGGCTGATGCTCTAACCGCTGAGCCAAACTGGCCAGGGACAGATGCACATTCTTTTTTTTTTTTTATCCTCACCTGAGGACATCTTTCCATCTTTTGTTCGGATAGAGTGGGAGGGAGAGAGAGGAAGAGAGAAAGAGAGAGAAACATCGATGTGAAAGGGACACATCGAGTGGCTGCCTCCAGCACGACCCAACCAGGGCCAGGGACAAACCGCAACCAAAGTACATGCCCTTAGCGGGAACCGAACCCGGGTCTCTCTGGACTGTGGGCCAACGCTCTAACCGCTGAGCCAAACCGGCCAGGGCCAGATGCACATTCTTAATCAGCATTTCTAGACTGTCTCTCAGTATGTTGCAACTCTCTCTCAAGGACTTGTCTTCTCTCTCTCTCTCTCTCTCTCTCTCACACACACACACACACACACACACACATGCACGCACACACACACACACACACACACACATCTGAGGTGTAATCACAGCCTCTCAAAGCCAAAGGAAATTTGCTGTAAGAGACCAGCCAGTGTGGCTCAGTGGATAGAGCCTCACCTCATGGACTGAGAGGTCCAGGTTTGATTCCCCATTTCGGACTCGATCCCCAGTAGGGGGCGTGCAGGAGGCAGCCGATCGATGTTTCTATCTCTCTCTCCCTTCCTCTCTCCCTAAAAAAAAATCAATTAAAACATATTAAAAAAAAAAAAGAAAGAAATTTGCCATAAGAAACGATGTGGTTCCTATCAGTCTTAGGAAAATGGAAAAGAAGAGGAAAAAAAAAAATCAACTAAAGATTATTATTATCAATGAGAGTAAGGGAAAGAAAAGAAAGAAGCAGGAGGATGGTTTGGGAAGGACATTTCAATGGAGGTCCTTGCTGAAAGCAGATGTTATGTCCAGTAAGAGAAACTACTAGTGGAAACAATGCAGCAGTTGGAATGAATACCCCAGGGGGCATGACACACAGAGGACATGGCATTTGTGCAGCACACCGTGGGGTGGAGGAAGGCACCTGGAGGGCAGGCTGTCCAGACCCTGCCTGGCTGCCCTAGAGACTGGGAGAAACACTGGCACACTGTGACCCATTCTCACGGGCTGGGAAGCTCTGATACATGCAACAAAGGGACAAATGTATTTCTGTTGCCACAAACAGACTAGCGCAGCATTAGCTGGGCAAGGCTGAGGAGTTAATGAGATGAATCAGGGTAGTCTGCAAAGTGCAGAGTGTTCTCATTCCGCAGAGACCCTTTAGAATTTTTTTTCTTTTTATTGATTTTTAGAGAGAGAAAGGGAGAGGGAGAGATAGATAGAAATATCCATGATAGGGAACATGGATTGGCCACCTCCTGCATGCTCCCCACTGGGATCAGGCCCACAACCTGGGCATGTGTCCTAACTGGGACTTGAACTGGAGACCTCTTGGTGCATGGGTCGACACTCAACACTGAGCCACACCAGCCAGGCGATCCTTCAGGAGTTTAAAGGCAAGCCATTAAAGAGAGCAGAAAGGGCCTCTTCATTGAATGGAGAGTCAAATATATTATAGGCTTGACAAAGTATTGTCCTCAAATGATTATCCTGGTGAAGGGAGCAGACAATTCATTGATAGACCAAATGCAAAAACAAAAACTTGGTTTGATGGCACATCCTTATGACTGTAGGAGAAGGAAGGACCTTGCTTTTAGTGGAGAGGAGGCAGGTTGATTACTGGCAGGGAGGAGCCTGTCCAGGGTGGGGGCTAGCACAAGTTCTGGGAAGGCCTCTGGAAAGGCTGCAAAGAAGCCAGGAAAGGCTGGGCTCTCAGGTCACACAGAAGGCTTGCTGAGCAGCCTCGTGGCACGAGTCATTTCAACCTTTGGCCTATGAGATCAAATTCTTTTTATATTTATCTATCTTAGATGAGGTTAGTTGGTGCTATTTTGATATCCTCTTTGAATTATATGGTCATGGCCACAGAGCTATTGTATGTAAATGAAACGTGACTGTTGGTAACCTGGAAAGTAGACAGACAGGGCAGAGATGTCATTTTGTTGTCTACTGATGCTTCCTGACCTTGCATCTTGACTTTCCAACTTAACGTGCATTTGGGCACTTCATTTATCTAACTGGTCTAATGTGATGCGTGCATCCTAACGCAAGTTAAGCCCCACCAATTTAAATGTCAAGAGGTGTTGATATGGATAAAGAGCATGTTATCAGTCCTGATGGTCTTGTGTGTTATTAGAGAAGCCAGACTAGTGGAGAGGCCAAAGGAACTGTTGAGAAATGAGGGTCATCCATCCCTCCTAGGTGTGGGGCTACAGCCACCCAGCCCAGTTATCCTGTGGTCCCCACAGCTCCTTGGGCCTGTCCATGGGGAATAAAGTGGTGTCAGCTGAACTTTCTCCTATGACACACAGGTTGCCCTTTCTTTTCTCTTCCTATTTCCAGTGATCACCCTTGTTTCTGAGCATACTAGCATTGCCTACCTTATTTCACTACCTTCCCATGGAATTTCAACTGCTATAAATAATGTGGTTTTTCTTCAATCTTCATCTTTAAAGGGAAAAGCTCTGACACCCTTGAATATAAACAAAAGAATGAACTCTGGAGCCTGACAGCAGTTCCCAAGGAGGGGTTCAAGAAGGTGAACAATAGCAACAGCCCTGGGACAGTCCAGAAGCTTCAAGGTCATTATGGTATTTTCTAGACATTGACACTTACTTGAAGAGCTTTAGTCTGGTATCCTAACTTTAATAAACCAATCATTACCCAGTACTATCTACACTTGTACACACCAGGATTTGAAGCCCAGCCAAGTCTGATGCTTTTATCAGTTTTGGTGAGGCTTTCAGTAACCCCCAGCAAGTATTAGGTTTTTATTTTAAACTTGATGTTGTCAAACATTAACATAAGTGAAACTGAACACAGGAGCTGGGACATGTGGCAACCTTACAGAAGCATGATTTAACAGAACACAATAAAACTTTGTTTCGCTGTGTTGACCTTTTCCTGTACAACTAGGAGACCCTCTTAACAACCCAACACTTTCTTCCCAAGCCCATCTTGACCAGAGTTACCTTCCAATTTCTGTTATTCTGTGGGACCCAATTCCTATTCTCTCTCTGCTTTTCTAAGTAGTACTCTCACCCCCTGAGTGCCCACCTCTGTTGACCCATTCATTCAGCCATCATCCACCCACTCCACAGAAATAGACTGCATTTCTCCTATGTGTAAGGCGACATGACAAGCTCTGGCAGAACCAGATTTAGACCCCAGATGGAACTGGAGTTTGTGAGAAGAGTGGGGGCTTCAGAGTCACAGATATTAGGCTTAATTTCCACCCAACCCCATCACTTACTAGCTCTGAGACCTTGGGCGAGTTACTTATCCTCACTAAACTGCAGTTTTCTAGCTGTGTTTGGTTATACTGTTTGCTTTATTTATGGCTCTTGTCGGAATGAAATGAGATCATGGACTGAAGTACCTGGAACCAAGTGGGTGCTCCTATCTTGTTTCCTGACTCCTGCTCCATGCCCGTGTTTTCATGCAGCTGCACTAAAGCCTTCAATTTTAGAAAAAGATTTATTGTACTGTTGATGAGAGTGTAAATCGGTATAACCCTATGGAAGGCATTTAGGCAGTTATCTATCAAAATTATAAATGCGCATACCCTTTGACTTCGTGATGCCACTTCTGGGAAACTCCTACAGTTACGCTTGCACATATTCAAAATGATGTATATGTGAAGGAATTCCATTGCAGCCATTTGCAACAGGAAGAGACTGAAACAAATCAAATACCTCTCAGTAGGGGATTGGTTAAATAAATCGTACAATGTATTAGTAAACAAGTGTAAAAAAGGAGAAAGAAGTTCTCTATATATCCATATAGAAAGATCTCCATATTGATAGGTGAAAATGTAAGGTGAAGCCTAGTGGTTATAATAACTACATTATATGAATGAAGATGGGAGAGAGAAATAATATTTGTAATGTATAAAGAAACTTTGGAAGAATGTACAAAAAAACTAAAATAATTTTACTCTTGGGTGAGATCAGAACTAAGCAGATGGTGGGGCTGAGGTAGGAGGTGTGATTTTCACTGCATGCATTTTTCAAATGTTTTCAATTTTTTGAGCTAAGTGTGCAGTTCTTATATTCCATTTTTATTTATTTATTTATTTATTTTTGGTTAGTCCTCACCTGAGGATATTTTTCCATTGATTTTTAGAGAGAATGGAAGGGAGGAAGGGAGAGGGAGAGAAACATGGATGTGAGAGAGACACATTGATTGGTTGCCTCCTGCATGACCCCAAAAGGGGCTAGAGAGTGAACCTGCAACCCAGGTATGTGCCCTCAACCGGGAATCGAACCCACCACCTTTCGGTCCACAGGCCAACGTTCTAACCACTGAGCCAAAACAGCCAGGGCCTTATATTCCATTTTACTTAGCTGCACATAATAACCAAGCCTACCACAAACACTTACCAAGCATTCTCTGCGGGCTAGGCTCAAGAGGGGACACAAAGACATACAAGACTCAGTCTAGAGACTTCTAGCATTTGAAAGAAAGAAATCCCATGTGCATAATATCAAGGAAGGCCTATAAAAATTCATGTTAGCATTAGTGATGTTTGTTCTTCAATTGCCAAAAAAAAAAAAAAAAAATGTCTATTTAGGACTGAAATTCACTGTGTGAAAATACTGGTTGAAGACTGAAGGTATCTCCACAATACAAAGAACAATTGACATAACTGTGTGAAATTCAAGCCTCATACTATTGCCTAGGCAGCCGGGGAGGGTTCAGGTTAGAACAAACAAATGACTAGCTGTCAGTGAAAATGTACACATTAACCTAGCAATGAACTTGTCAATAATTACCATCTATTTACTTTGTCCACTTTGGTGCTTAAGCTGTAAAATCTCAGGAAGAAGTCTGCCACAGAAGGATGGCACTTATTTTAGGAAAGAGTTAACCATGTAAGCAGGGGCTGGAAGCAGTGGGAGGAGGGTCCTGCTGCCAAAGCTCTAGAGACATTCAAGTCCACTATAGTCTGTGAAGTCAACAAAACCTTTGTGTTCAGACTCCATCAGCTACTAGAGGCACTGAAAAGAATAGAAAGTGCACTAATATTTACAACTTGCTTCCACAAACAAGAAATTCCAAACTCAATCTAACTGTCCTTTTGGGGAAAAAAAAAGCCTCTTTCCTCACACATTTCAGGGCATTCAGTAAAAATCTGTGTGATTACCAATTACCAGCTCTGATTCTTAAGAAGCCCCATAACTTTGGGCAAATTATTTATTCTTATTTGAAAATGGGGAAATAATAATGCTTAGTCATAGCACTGTTGTAAGGATTAAATAAAGTAATTCATTCACCAACTATGTACCAAGCATTGTTAGGCACTGGGGGGTACAGTGAGTAAATGTATGTACAGGACATTTAATAAACTTGGACTGTTTCTATCTTAAAGCACATACACACTTGAGATTTTATATAAAGGAGTTCTGAGATGCAGAAACAGGAATGAATTATTTATCGGGCTCCAATATCATGGAGGTGAAATGGTGATGAACATACAATAGTATCTAATTACATGAGAGTATTGTCTGAATGAGTCTCAGAAGCAAAATACCTGTTGATTGATTCAATATGTGTGCTGAATGCATTATGCAGTGCATTAATTCATTTTCTATGCACTAAAAATGATTGTCAGGTGTTTTAACATTTCTTTCAGAACAACATCTGTGTAAACTTAGAACAGCAATGACAGTATGAATAAACACTGAGAGGGTATGTGTGACTAATATGTATGGTTATTAATATTAGTGATAAAATTTTTTAAAAGGTCATTCACTATTTTATGAGAGAATTAAAAACCCCATTCCATCTATTGGATACTTTTGTTTCTCCCCAAGGGCAACATTCCCTACAATACATGTGTTTATCAATTTAAAAATCTATAATGATGACTTAATACTCTGCTGTTTAAACCAGGATGCTACTCCTAGGATACCCAGGACATGGCAGGGGATAGGACACCAAAATAATATGGTGTATCTTCCTAAAACTTTTCCCATTTTTCCCGATTTTCGTACTGAAATCAACAAGGATTTAACATGGAACAGAATGCATTATCAACCTGATTTCACAAAATAAAACATGAAACATAAAATAAATTGTTACTTGAACTTGCCTTTTGAGAGCAAATTTGGGGTACAGAGCCCTTCATCTCTTTGGGAGAAAGATTAGCAAGCAGTGTATATCAGGGATGGGTTTTTCATCTTTTCACATTGTTTTCCGTCACAAGGGGTTTGGAATCATTTTTATATACGGCTTTAGTTTTTTGCCTATTTTCAAATTTTTTTTATTGCTTTCTGTTATCTACTGAAGCTAGAAATAAATTCTCATAGACCATGAAAATGACTGCAGTAAAACATTTCTGAGTGGGACTCAGTGCCTGAACTTGAAATAGCATTCATGGAAAGCATGTGCCCTCACTCTACTACAAAATCAGACAGGAATATATTTCTTACTGGAATAACACAAAGTGCTATAAGAAGATCTGTGAAAAGGAATTAATCAGAGTATAAAATGTCCCCTAAAGTTAGTCTTGAAGAAGACTGTAAACTAGCTTGAAGAAATCTGCTTTACCTTCAGAGCTTTGTCCAAAATGTTAGCCATTCAAAATCTAAGTAGTGAGTCAGCTGTAAGACACAGGCATTCTCTACTTCATTAATCTGCCTTTATTCTTTTCACAGCACTTATCACTGTCAGAAACAATCTTAATCATTTGTTTAACTTGTTTATTGTCTGTCTCTTCCACTTCCAAGCTCTAAAAGTACAATCACTCGTATCTCCAGCATCTAGCCAAGCACCTGGCTATTATACTGTATACTTGACGTTCAAAATATACTTGTTGAATTTCTTTACAAGATTCAGTGATGGCCACTTTTTATCACGTGCGTATTGTCAAGAAATACTTAAGCCAAGGATTGGGGAAAGTGCATCTGACCTCTTCAAAAGCGCAGGGACCTATTTGAAGCAGTGACTGCCCATCTGTTATTTCTGCACCTTTGCCACCGCCAATGCTGAAATGCAGACAGAAGGGCAAGGCGGACAAGGTCTTGACTGAAAACGGATGTACACCTCTCCTTACAACTACAAACAAATGGTTCTCAGTGAATCTGCACCTTTATATAACCTGAAGTTTCGCACTTTGGGGAAATTAAATAGCACCTATCGTTAAGGACAGGAAATTACTCATCTGTTGAAGAGAATGCGGCACCTCGCCGCGTTAGGGATTTAACGCCCCGGAGCACACGGGCGGACAGGGTAACCCCAGCCCCGGGCCTCGCGCGTGGGGCGCACGCAGACCGCCGCACCCTGGGTCACAGAAGCGCCGTTCCAGACTTCGAGAGGGAAGCGCACTGCGCTCAGGGTTCCACTCCCATCCTCAGGCAGGAGCCCGCCCCCTGCCGGGCGGAGTGGGCACGAGTCGCACCTTTCGGACCCCCGGGGAGCGAGCCGACCCGAAACCCTTGGCCCCGGCGGGGTTGGTGCCGGTTCCCCCGCTCACCGCTGCGGAGCCTGCTGCTGTCGCCAGCCTTGTTGAGGGCGCTGCTGGAGCAGCCCATCGTGGCGCCACCGTGGCGGGCAGGAATGCGGCCCGGGGGGCGAGTGCAGCCACCTGTATCAGCCCCACGCGGTATCCGCCCCGAAGCCCGGATCCCGAAGCCCGGATCCCGGATCCCGGATCCCACGCGACGGCGTCCGCAGCACAGAAGTTCCTCTAACTCTGGCGGTCTGGCTCCCGTGGCTCCAGAGCGCAAGCGCACAGAGGGGCACCAGGCTGCAGGTGCGCACCTGGGGAGGAAAGGCGCCGCGCCGAGTGCTGGGAGCCACGCCGAGTGCTGGGAGCCAGCGAGCGCGGAGCCAGCGAGCGCAGAGCCGGCAAGAGAGAGAGGACGGGGGCAAGGGCCTGGAGAGGGGAAGGTGGACTGTGTAGTAAAGGCCGAGAGGAAAGCAGGAATAGAAATGATGTCGGGGAGAGGGTGGAGGGATCATCTAAATCATCACCAGATAGCTGGGCAGAGGAGGAGACGACTGCGGCCAGTGGCTATTGATTGGTAGACTACATTTGCGATGCCAGTCTTAATCTTACATAACTTCAGTACAGTTACCACAAGGAAGTTGAACGTTGTTACAATACTATTTAATCCACCCTCATAGTCAACCTTGGTCAATTGTCCAACCCAGGACCACATATTGCATTTAGTTGTCGTACGTCTCTTTAGTTTGCTTTAATCTAAAGTCGTTCCCTCAGATGGGGGGTGGGAGGGGTGGGAAGAAATAAACCATAGAATTTATACGCATATATGCACAACCAGTGGACACAGACATTAGGTTGGGGAAAGCAGGAGGGGGGTGGGAGCGGGAAGGAGGGGATCAATGGAGGAAAAAGGGGAACATCTGTAATACTTTCAATAAAAAAAAAAAATAGTTGTTCCCTCAGTCTTTGTCTTTCATGACCTTGACATTTTTTATGAGAACAGGCCATTTAATTCGCAGAACGCTTCTCAATTTGGGCTTGTCTGATGTATCCTCATGATTACATTCAGGTGATGCAGTTGGGGCCAGAACACACAGACATTATGTTGTCTGTGTATTCATATGAAGAGGCACATAATTAAGGCAGTGTCTGCTAAGATTCTTCACTGAAAAGTTACTCTTTTACTCTGTAATTCATGGGGAGAGACTTTAAGTAAATATCTTACTTCTCATCAAATTTTTATCTGCCACTTCAGCATATATTAATATTCTTGCTTGGATCAATCATTTTTATGATGGTTATGAAATGGTGATTTTTCTAATTACACTATTCCTTCTGAATTCTACTTTAATGGAGCACTTTCCCCTTTCCTTCTTTTATTATTCACTTATATCAGTGAATACTCATTAATTTTTAGTTTGTTAGATTGTTAGGGCTGCCAAAACAAGGTAGCACAGATTGGATGACTTAGCAGAAATTTATTTTCTCACAGTTCTAAGGCTAGAAGTCCCAAATCAAGGTGTTAGTAGGATTAGTTTCATTCAGAGGCCTCTCTCCTTGGCTGGTAGATAGCAGGCTTTTCCATGTGTCTTCACATGGTCTTCCTGCCATGAGTGTCTGTGTCCTAATGTCTTCTTATAATGACACCTGGCATATTGGATTGGGGTTCACCCGTATGACCTCATTTCATCTTAATTACCTCTTTAAAGGCCCTATTTCCAAGTATTGCTACATTATGAAGTACAGGGGACTAGGACTTCAACATATGAATTTTGGGGTGACAAAATTCAGCCCATAAGACCATCATTATTTTTATGCTCAAACTGTCTAAAATTTGTCTTATTCCCCTATAAGAGTCATGGGGGATACAAAGCTATGGTCTTTACCATGTTTACAGGTCAACCCTCTTCCTCCCTCCTTTCCTTCCTTCCCTCTCTCTCCCCCTCCTGATCCACTCTCTCCTTTTCCTTTCTCCCTCTTTCTCCAGCACTGAAGGCCTGACAAAGCCTTGGCCACCGAGTAATCTGTTCAGAGATCCCTTCAAATACACAGGAGATTGAAGACTTTTAAGGAAGGATCCTTCATAACATTACACATAAGTTATCAATTATTTTTTATGGGTTGCCTGGGGAATCGTACTTTTCGTCAGATATAATTTGTCAGCCAAGTCGTCATGGTCTCTTCCATTTTCTTCAGAGGAGGCATTTTATAATCAGGCGTCCTGTGGATGTTAGGAAGTCTTTCTTATGAACTACTTCAGTTTTTGCTCTGTGGGCTCAGGACTAAAGTGGCTATAGGAACAGGGACAGCAGTCAGGGATGGGCTCAACAACATGTTCCTCCTCCACTTACCAAATTGGGCTGAGTGCCCTATTTGCCAGCAGCAGCAAGAGTGACCAACTGTAAACTTCTGAAATGGTACCCATGCCACCTCATGGAAGATTGATTGGAACTCTCTGGGGATAGTAGATAATTTTTACTATAATAGACACTAGATTAGGTTTACTTTTCCTGCCCATTATTCGTCTGCCAGCACCATCCATTAGTGAATGGTATGTATCATTAAGACATCACACAGCTAGCCCTGGCCAGTTTGTCTCAGTGGTTAGAGCACTGGCCCATGAACCAAAGAGTCATGGGTTCGATCCTGGTCAAGGGCACATACCTCAGTTGTGGTTCGGTCTGGCTCTGGTCGGGGTCGTGAAGAAGGCAACGAATCAATGTGTCTCTCTCACATCGATGTTGATGTCTCTCTCTCTCTCTCTCTCCCTCCCTCCATCCCTCCCTCCTACTATATCTGTAGATAAATGGAAAAATATCCTCAGGTGAGGATTAAAAAAAAAAAGACATCATGCCTGGCCGGTGTGGCTCAGTGGTTGAGTGTCAACCCATACACCAGGAAGGCGCCAGTTCGATTCCTGGTCAGGAACACATGCCCAGGTTGTGGGTCTGATCCCCAGTTGGGGGCATGCAGGAGGTGGCCAATCGATGTTCTCTCTCATCAATGTTTCTAGCTCTCTTTCCCTCTCCCTTCCTCTCTCTCTAAAATCAATAAAGAAAAAAAATTAAAATAAAAAAAGACATCACACAGCTATCAAGACATTACATTCAGCATTGTACCATATCAAATAACTCACTTGACTTTGAAACAAGCATGGGAATCGGTTCCTTTCTATGTGATTTACCAGTCTTTCCATATACCTCACCATCCAGAAGAAGCTAAACCTATAGAATGCTGGAATGGCACATTAAACAGTGTTATGGCACCAGCCAAGAGTAAACACCTTTGAAGGTTGGGGTGCTGTCCTGTGTTTTGCAGAGTGTTCTCTGAACCAGGGACTAATAAATGTTTCTGCTTCCCCCATGACCAGTATATGCAGGTTGGGGTCTTGCTCTCCAGGCTTATTTATTTGGTGAAATATAAAATAAATTCCTTTTCTGCTTAACTGAGCTAGTTTGTTTCTGTTGCTTACAAGAGTATCTAGATTAATATACAATGCAGGTGTACCCTACCTCCCCTCTTCTTGACCACTCTCATTCTTAGCAATTATCTATCCTGTCTTATTCCTTTAGTCTTCATAATAACTAATCAGAACTGATTCTGTGATTTTAAAGGCCAATAGACCTTGATGTGTTTTACCTAGAAGGCAGTAATTTATAAATCTTTTCACCTCCAAGGACTCCTTTTATCATTTTTCTTCGACATACCCATGTGTTGATGTTGCCACAAATTTGCATTTATTATTTCTCTATTAAGAAATCAGTGACATTTTCTGATCAGCATCACATGCAGTGTTGCAGTATTAAGTTAATTAACTCTGGTTAAAAGCAAGACACATTAATGTCTTAGTCTGTGCAATTACAGCTTTATTAAGAATAAAGGCACACAGCAGGCTTTTCAAATTATTGAAAATAATATGTAAAATTCCATATTTTTGTGGACACTAGGATCCCCATTTATACTCACACTTAAAAAACTGGTTCTAAGAAATATAAAATAACCAAAAGACCAAACTTTTTTTTTTTATTCCTCACCCAAGGATACTTTTTATTTATCATCAGATAGAGACGGAGGGAGAGGGTGAGAGAGAGAGAGAGAGAGAGAGAGAGAGAGAGAGAGAGAAACATCGATGTGATAGAGCCACATCGACTGGTTGCCTCCCACACAACCCTGACCAGGGCCCGGGACAAACTGCAACCGAGGTAGTGCCCTCCGCAACCAAGGTACGTTTCCTTGACCAAAATTGAAGCCGCGACTTACTGGTCCACGGGCCGACACTCTAACCTCTGAGCCAAACCAGCCAGGGCCAAAAGACCAAACTTTATAGACACCACTCTACTTTCCAAAAGTGGGAAGTGGGAAGTACTCCTCCACAGTAAAATGGTGAGTCAAGTACTCTGAAGTTCTTTGTATGCAAGTGCATAAAAAACATTTCCTTTGATGGAAAAGTGGTTAAAAATATAGGAGAAAGTGTTTCTCTGGCTTATTTTTAACCCAGTACACTCTGGAGCATTCACAGTCCAAATGAAGAGTATAGGAGCAGTATTTCAGATTCTTTATTATTGTGGAGGCAGAAAGGGTGGAGATGAATAAGTGGTATTCATTCCCTCTTGTCCTCTAAAGGTTGGGAATTCTTGTGCGTGTGTGTGTGTGTGTGTGTGTGTGTAGTTAGCTGAAAGGCCGTTAACCTTCACTGGGATTCACTGTCCCTCCCTCATCCCACCATATTTGTGGGCATGCTTAATGTCCGGAGTGACTTAAGAATGTGAAGGCTGAGTTAGACAAACAGAGCTCCAAATTACTAATGGGCTACTTTGCAATCTGGACACTGAATAAGTAATAGTTGATGATAATGAATATGATTGTTTTAATTGCTTAACAATAAGGGATGGGTTAATGAGTATCAGATTAACTTGTTAGTATAGTCTCTAACAGGGACTGCAGCGTGTCACTTTTAATGCAGGTAAAAAACCAGAAGCACAATAAAAAGCAGGTGCCTGGCATTTTCAGAAACTTGGAGCAGTGATTTTGGTGAAGGAAAACTGGAGAGCCTTATATTAATTCTGTCCTACCACCTTTACCTGTTTGTATTCTTTCAAGATCACTCTGAAATGCTACAGACTAGCATCCAGAAAAAATGTCTGCATTGCAGAGTCCTTTCTCAAAGTATATACATTTCCCAACTTTTTAGTATTAAGATCTAAAAACTTACGTAAAGTTGGAACAGTACAACGAACACCTATATACCCTCCACTTAAAATTAACAACTGTTAACCCTTTGCTGCATTTACTCTACCTACCTGTTATCTACATTTATTTTAGGAATTTTAAAATAAGTTGCAGATATCCTGACACTTTGTCTGTAAATTCAATATACATCTCTTTAGACTAAGAACATTTTCTGTATGACTTAAAGTAGCTATTTTTAATAGTAATAGTAACCTTCCAACACAGGGGTCAGCAAACTATGGCCTACAGACCAAGTTCAGACAGCTGTCTGCTTTTGTAAATGTTTTATTGGAACACAGCCACACCCGTTCATTTACATACTGTCTATGGCTGCTTTTGTGCTACAATACCACAACTGAGTGGTTGCCACAGAGACCATACGGCTCAAAAGGGATAAAATACTGTTTGGCCCTCTTACAAAAAAAGTTTGCCAACTCCTGCTTTAATAAATACAAGTGTGAATATATTTAAAAAATCTTCATGAGCCAAAGGATTTGACTGTCATTTTGCATGGCAAGTGTTTTCTCCTCTAGCGTATAGGTTTTGTGATGTTGTGAATGACTTCAGTTGTGGGTGGGTGGCTGTGATGGGGAGGTTGGGGAGGTAGCAGTGGGACTGGAGAAGGAAACTGACATCCACTACACACTTATTCTGTATAAGGCTCTGTGCTAGGTGCTCTATACACTATTATGTTTATTGTGATCCTCACAACAATGCTATGAAGTAGACAGTATTATTGTAGAGTTATTGATGAAGAAACTGAGGCCTGCCCAAAGCCATGCAGGTATAACATAGAAAAACAAAGAACCTAAGTCTGTCCCAAACAGAGACAGCAGAATCAGTTAAGATTCCCTAGGAAGAATTCTCAAGCATTTTGTGGTCATGATTCATACACAAAATGAGTGTGATGGGCTTCTCTGGCTTCTAGTACAAAACACTCTTAAGATCCCTGGGAGAAAGCAATTAACCCTTTCCTTTTTTTTTAATTTTATTTTCCTTTATTGATTTTAGAGAGAGAGGAAGTGAGAGGGAGAGAGAGATAGAAACATCGATGAGAGAAAACATCGACTGGCTGCCTCCTGCATGCCGTGCACTAGGCATCAGGCCCAGAACCTGGGCATGAGCCCTGACCGGGAATGGAACCGGCGACCTCTCAGTGTATGGGTTGACGACGCTCAACCACTGAGCCACACCGGCTGGACAACCCTTTCTTTATAGTAAGGACATATACTAAGGACCAGAAACTTGGTATCGTGTAATGAAAAGCATCTCAGGAAAGTAACCTCTAGTGCTTTCATCATTCACTCTCTAAAATGGGGGTAATATCCTGATTACCTTGGGGGAAGTGAATATCAAAGAGCTTTGAAAATATAGAGCTCAATATAAAAGTGTAAGGCATCATTTTTTAGTTTATATCTCTAAGCAGGCATACCTCAAAACTAATTTGGCTATCTCATTCTTTAGTTTTCTAATTCTCAAATTTTAGTCTTGATAAGAATCACCAAGACTACTTATTAAATTCAGATTCCAAGGCCCCACAGCCAGAGAGTTCTTCTACAGACCTGAGTTGGGCCCAGGAGTCAGAATTCAAGGTGATACTGAATCAAGTGATCTGGGAGCCATATGTTGAGAAATAGCGCTTTAAGATATAATTGATGTTTCACAAGATCTATTTGAAATAACCACTTTGTTAGTAAAAAGCAGCTTTCCCCAAAACAACTAATGCATGCTGTAAAATAATTTAATGTAAAACAATTCAAGCAGTACTAAAATATATAAAGTAAAAAGTAAATATCTTCTCCTTACCATCTACTCTTCTCATCTTTTATCCAGAGAAAAGTTTGATAATCAGCTTTCCAGACTTGAATTTTCCATGCATATACAAACATATATATTGGTTAAGAAGGATGAGTTATTGCCCTGGTCGGTGTGGCTCTGTAGGTTGGGGGTCATCCTATACACCAGGAAGTTGCCAATTTGATTCCTGATCAAGAGTGGCTGCAAGAATGTTTCTCTCTTTCTTTCCCTTCCCCTCTCTCTAAAAATCAGTAAACTATTCTTTAAAAAAATAAAAAAGAATGAAAAGCTATTGATGTTGTTTCTAATTTTTTTGTTTTGCTTTTAAAAATAATGTTGAAATATCCTTGTTCACAGGTTTTTGAGCAACTGTGACTATTTCTGTAGTATAGATTCCTAAAAGTTGAATTGCTGGGCCAAAAGAGTCAAATAGCACAGATGGAATAAAATAAAGTATATCCCCACCTCCTTCCATCTTTCAATCCCACTCCTGAGAGGAAACTGCTGTGATCTTGTGTGTCCCTATACAAAATCCTTATGGGGGAAGGTTCTTGTTTTGCCACATTGTCAATCTGTGCCCAACTTGTTTTATATCTAATATTAATCTCTTTGGTGATAATTTTAGTGCCTTCATTGTTTTCAAGCCCCATTAGCAATGGAATCATTGATCAGCATGCTACTTCTATTAATGCTGAAAACTTCGGGATCTTCTCCCAAGGACTCTTCAATCATAGATGAAGTCTTCAGGGATTTAAATAAACTTCTAGGTAGACAAGCCTCTGAAAAAAAAAAATTTGAGCATAAAGTGATTTCTTAAAATTCTACTCTAAAGCAAATTTAGATTATGATAACATTTGAACATATGTTCCATTTTTTTCTCACCATTCCCCTCCATGAATGCCATATTCCAGCCAAACTGTGATATCCACTCTCTGATCATACTCCTTTAGCTCTGCTTCTGCTCTTCTCCAACTAAAATGCACCGCCTCTGACTTCAATTAATCCTGCAGAGGACCTGACTTCAAATCTCACCCCTGATCTGTCTTAACATTTACTAAATTATTGAACTACTTTTCTCTCTAGTTTCATCCTCTGTAAAATAAGGATAATGCCTGTGAGGTTATTGTAACCATTAGTTAGATGTGTGAAAATTACATTAAAGTCTATATAAAAGTTAATGTTTTTTTTCTTATTAATTTATTTTTGTTACAGATGTTTCTCCTTTTTTTCCCCATTGACACCCTCCTCCCAATTCCGCCCTCCCCACCACAGCCTTGTTGTCTATGTCCATTGGTTATGCATATACACATATAAGTTCTTTGGTTTATCTCTCCCCTCAATTATTGTTTTTTTTTAAATATTTGTATTTTTATTTTTTAGGAGAGAAACATCGATGTAAGATTCTGATAAGCTGCCCCCTGCATGCCCTCTACTGGGGATCAAGTACAAACCTGGGCATGTGCCCTGACCAGGAATAGGACTGGCAACCTTTTGGTGTACGGGACAATGCTCCAACCAACTGAGCCACACTGGCCAGGGCAAAGTTAATTATTCTTAATATTATCTTCCTGTAAGGCCCATCTAGATGGTAGGTGCTTTAGGAATAGGTACCAAATCTTATCTCGGTATATTCCTAGTGCCTAGAGTGATGTTGAATTTGTCAAATATATTTGTTAAACTGAATAAACTCATTATGTTATTTGTGTATGTCTTCCTCCAGGCATAATCTGCAAGGTTTGTGAGGGCATATTATATGACTAGGGCCTAATATAGGACCTGACAAATGGTGGACTATGAAAAGTCTGTAACCATTTCATACTTCTACATGGCAGTTAGATTTATTCATATAGTGTCTTTTTATAGGTCTTGTCTTCTCAACATGACTGTTAGCCCCTTGAGGGTAGGGTGTATTATAGTTCTTTCCATATCAAGAGTCTAACAAGAATGTTTGATGATAATGGGGGGAAAATGTATACCTGACTGTCTAATGTGAGTGGCAAACTCTAAACATTTCCAAATTGTTCCTGCAATGAATTGTAATGTAAAGTGCTTCAATTGTTTATGACAGGATGACAACCACAAATGAAACACTGACATGGATCAGAAAAGAACACGAAATCAAAAGAGGAGGTGGGTGTTTTAGCATGCACTCTAGGTAGCAGAGTCACAAATTCTCTAGGTCTCAGTTTCTTCAACTTTAAATTAGTAAAATTAGCAAAAAAACAAAACAAAAATTCAGCTTAATGTTTTAGAACTAAATTAATAGAGAAAGGCAAATACCATATGAATTTGCACAATGTTAAGTAATTTATGCTTAAATGTTAAAGGAAGTTGTATGATAACCTAACTCTACTTGGTTGGTTAATTTCAAGTCAAAGTGGGGCACACATTTGAATAAACTTCAATTGTGAGGTGACTCACAGTACAAACCTGGGTACGGTATCGCCCCTAGCTCCAACAATACACTAGATATGGAATGTTGAAAATAAAAACGTTACTTCTCTCATGAGAATTTCTGTGACTGTTAAATAATAATGTAAATGGTTGTAGACATAAGAACATCCAGACATGTAGAGGATTTTCATGAGTTTATTTGAGCCCTGGCCAGTGTGGCTCAGTTGGCTGGAGCATCATCCTGTACACTGGAAGGTGACGGGTTTGATTCCTGGTCAGGGCACATGCCCAGGTTGGGGGTTTGATCCCCAGTCAATCGATGTTTCTCTCTCACATCAGGTGTCTCTCTCTCTCTCCCATCCTCTAAAAAAAAGGGGGGGGGGTATTTGAGCCAAACTGACATATTCAGGGAGCAAGATCTCAAATGCTCCCAAGAATAAGTTTTGCAGCTTCTTTCATGCATTTGAAATTAAGGATTGGATGTAAGGGAAGATTGGAGAAAGCAAAGCATTGATTGGATTACAAGACAATTAAGATTTTGTGCTCTCTTGAGAGTTAACACCCCCTTGGAAGGGTATTACTTCTGGTATTTCAGAGGTGTGTTAACCTAGATGTAAAAGAAAAATGGACAGGACTGGCTTAAAACCTTTCATTAAAGAATTTACAGACCTGGGGCCGACTACCCCCCATGATCTGCCCAGTTAGGAATTTGTAATCAGATCACCCTGTGAGGTTACCTTCCATAGGACCCCTTTTTTCATCCACACCATGCAGTATAGTTCCTGGCACAGTTCACAGTTGGCCTTTTGGTTCCTCCTCCTCCTGACCTTCTCCAGAGCACGATGGCACGCCGAGTAGCTTGCCTAGAGTTGCTTTTACTCACGACCCATAACTGGGCATTTCTATCAAGGTCGTGTTCTCAACAAAAAACGATTTTTAAAATTAAATCTGTTTATACCTCTCTCTGTGCAAATTCGGCTTACAAGTTGACACTAACAGCCTCTCCCCCCAAAGAGGGGGCGTGAGTTTGGGGAAGCCTGCGCCAGGCGCCACCATTCTCCGAGGAACCAGCAACTTGGGCGAGGGCAGGGGAGGGCTCCCGCTGCTTCTGCCCCAGCGGAACTGACGGCACTGGCGGCGGGGGTCGACCCGGCGCCGAGGCGCACGGTTATCCTCCCAACTCTCCCAGAGCCCCGGCTGCGCGCAGCGATGAGCCCAGCAGCGCTGAGACCGTGGTCCAGCCGCCGCTGCCTCTTCTCACCGCTCCTCCCGCCTCACCTTCACTCGGCTTCTCCAATTCCCAACCAGCTCGACCGCCCTCAGTGCCTCAGTCTGCAGCTGGAAGCAAGAGTAACGTAGGACGGCAAAGGCCTAAAGCTCACAGGCTGGTTAAGCTTACAGCACCACCGCCATTCAACGCAGCGGTACCTATAGCAACCGCCGGCGGTCCTCGCTTTCTTGCCCCGCCTTTTCCGCTTGCGGTTTGCTTCCGCTTCCGGTCCCGGGATCCCGACGGAGCAGTGAAGAGCTTTGCATTGTGGGAACTCCTTCTTTTCTCGCTGCCCGGCCATCTTGGCGGCTGCTCTCGGTGAGTGCGCCTCATCGGGTGCAGCTTCAGGCCACGCGGGGATCCCAGCGGGTTGCCATTGGGACCTCCGTTTCCTAAACTTCCTGTCTTGTCCTCTGTATGTTCTAGGTTGGGGACCGTCCCGCTGCTAAGGCAGGAAAATGGTGGCCGCGAAGAAGACGGTGAGTGAAGCGGGCCGGGCAGGAAGCAGATTCACGTGGAGAGCTGAGTCTCGGCCGGGGCGGGCAGATCTGAGCGCCCTGGGGAGACAGCTTGCCCGGTGGCATTTCGACTGTCCCAAAAGAACCCCGAGAGGGCCCTTCACTGACTTGGGACCCTCGCCTGGGGAGGTTTTATTAATGGTCTCACATTCCAGAGAAAGCTGGATCCAGTTTTGAGGCGGTTACAGACAAGGCCTTCAGATACATGTTAAATGTTTGCTTTGCAGAAAAAGTCGCTGGAGTCGATCAACTCTAGGCTCCAACTGGTTATGAAAAGTGGAAAGTACGTGCTGGGGTACAAGCAGACTCTGAAGATGATCAGACAAGGCAAAGGGAAACTGGTCATCCTCGCCAACAACTGTCCAGCCTTGAGGTAATGGGAAGAGCCCGAAGTGTGGTCGCCCACGGCAAATTCCTCCTGGGCGGATATGCAGAGTGTAAACTTGAAATGTGGGTAGCGTGGACTCGATTTTATGTAAAGTCTGTTTTACAAGTGAACACTTGACAGGTTGCTAATGTGGTGTTCGTTCCTGACCCCCCCTCCCCCCCAAGCATGTTTTCTCCTTGTCTAAGCTTATCTTTTAGGAGAAATGTAGCAGAAGCGGTAAAAACCACAGAATGTCAAAAGTTTGAGGGGAGCACATACACGTAATTTCTTTTTACATGCTTTGTGCCGAGGCTTTGGTCATTCTTTTAGCTTTGAGAGGCTTTAAAAGTGCTTCACTGTATGAACTTGTTTTAGTGTAGAAAAGCTAGATAAGAAAAGTTCAAGCTGACAAATGGAGTTACAGGCTATCATAGAATCACCTAGTTCATCTTACTGTGTCATTTCTTAGCCAAAGTTTTTGCAGAACTGTTTTAAAATTGAACTTAGTGGGTATTGTAAATAAGTTAAAGAAACTAAGCCATGATCAATCCCCTATCCACACTGATTTTCGATGATGATGCATAACCTCAGAGCATTGTAGAGGGTGTCTGTGCTTCTCAAGTGCTCTCTCCTCCAACCCATCCCATAGTTTGGTTTTATTTCAAACATTATTTTTAAGCCTGCTGTCTAGAAGTGCTTCTCAAACGTGAATGTGCACATAGTCACATGAGTGAAATGCAGATTCTGATTTGGGATCTGGAATGGGGCCTTATATGATGCATTTCTAACAGTCATCTTATGACTAGGGCTGGTCTGTGGATCCACACTTTGAGTAGGAGCAAAGTTCTGTTAGAATGCCCTTCAAATTTGTATAACCATTAATATCTACTTAATTGCTACAAATGTTAATTCTGGGTAAGTAGTGTCACTCCTGATCTAGGATTCAGCATCAGAAAGTGATAGAAATGGACCATCTTTTAAAGGCAACACGGGTTTAAATTCTGAATCCTCCACGTACTATTCTGTGCCTCAGTTTCTTCGTTAGTTTAAAATAAATGGAGTACAAAAAATCAGAGGTTGTGGGAATTGTAAAGTGTCTGGCATGCAGTAAATGCTAAGTAAATAATGCTTTGATTTTGCACGCTACCCTCTTCTCCATGAGCATAGGTACCATCTTAAATGTAGGTGTTCATTAGATTTTTACTAGTGAGATCCAAGGAAAGGATGGTTTGTATTGGCCAATGGATATCATAATAGTTTAAGAGTAATAACAACAAAAAAGTAGTGATTGGCTTTATTGTTGGAAGGCCTCACCAACATTAAAACTAATGAGAGAGGTAGTAAATACTTTGTCATTTACTTGGTATGGCATTTATTTGCCCTTTTTTGGTTCCCAAAGGAAATCTGAAATAGAGTACTATGCCATGTTGGCCAAGACTGGTGTCCATCACTACAGTGGCAATAATATTGAATTGGGCACAGCGTGTGGAAAATACTACAGAGTATGCACACTGGCTATCATTGACCCAGGTATGCTTTTTAAATCATATTTTCTCTCCTTTATAATGTAATACAAGTGCTTGCTATATAAATATCTTTGGTTCCAGAGTTCAGATGGTGAGAATTTGGATATATTAAGGGATATCCTGTAGTTTTATTTCACAGAGAATTGATCATGAATGTCAGTACATTGGTTTTTTTTATAAGTTATTTTTATTTTTACTTTGGGATTGTGAATTTCATTTGATCTCTCAAATAATGATTTAGGACCTTGGTAAAAGATGAAACTATAAAAGGGGAGAATAATCAGATGAATAGAGGAACGTAATCTTTACTGGCTGCTTAAACAGAGAGGTAAAATTGGTTGAAAGAAGTTAACTCTTGAACAACACAGGTTTGAACTCCATGGTTCACATATACAGATTTCTTTCAGTGGGTTTCGCATCCATGGATTCACCAACTACAGAACAAAGACAGTATTTTCAATCCGTAGTTGGGAATCCATGTGTGTGGAAGGCTGACTTAAGTTATACACAGGGGTCAGCACCCCTAATCCATGAGTTGTTCAAGGGTCAACTGTACACATGTTTTGAACTTAGGAATTTTTAATTCATAAAATACTGCGAATATTCTCGCTGTTCTGATTTTGTAATAATCAGGGCAGGCTAAACATTCGCTATATTAAGACCATGCATGTGTCCCCAAACCTAGTTCTTTCCCTAGGTCTGGTTTTATAAATGCTGGTGATAAACCAAATCTTGATTTATATGATGCATCTTAAGTCACTCTAGGTGACTTTGATCAACCTCAGGAAATGACAGCACAGCTAGTACAATAACTTACCAATAACTACTGCTAATTTCATGATTACCAGTTGCCATTAAATGAATTGTAAAATTATTACTGTTTTATTTTCCAGGTGATTCTGATATCATTAGAAGCATGCCAGAACAGACTGGTGAAAAGTAAATCATGCGAAATTTTTCTTTAATAAAACTGGCCAGAGCTTGGTTTAAAAACTGCATTCATTTTTGGTTATTTTTATATCTCTTCGTTTCAGTATACTTTCTTGAAGATAGGATTAGAGAGGATGTGGTGACAAGACTTTCAGGTTAAGAGCCGTAAATCCCAGTTTCCACACTGAGTTCCTTTCCTGTACTGGATTTTTAAGAGACTCAATTTTCATAATTCCAGTCTCAGGACATTGTTGGCATTTTATATTTGAATGTGTTTGAGAGGCAGCAAGTTTCAAAATTTAACCAGAATTGCAATTCATTGTTCACCTTAAATCTACCAAATCTGAGTGGCAAAGAAAATTAAATGAAATATGTTTCCTCCACCCCAAATTTTGTTGCTGCATATTATATCTCCCAAGTATGTCCCATGGAACCCTTTTCCCACATCTGTTAATATCCC
The DNA here is from genome assembly GCA_030848825.1 of Tadarida brasiliensis. Taxonomy (NCBI): domain Eukaryota; kingdom Metazoa; phylum Chordata; class Mammalia; order Chiroptera; family Molossidae; genus Tadarida; species Tadarida brasiliensis. Next base: position 38,976,514 of record CM061272.1, on the reverse strand, counting down.
TTGGAAAAACATTCAGAGGAATTAATTGGGGGGGTGAGTACTGATTTATATACATCTTGATTTGCAGAGTTGAATCGTGCTGGTAAGGTATACCCTACAGTCTGGGCTCTAAGGGAGGTTGCAGAAGTGTCAGAAATGAGCATGTCTTTTGGACTTTAGAACCAATCAGCTCTGTCAGGAAGTTTTTGGTGGTAGACGAGTGAAGACAGGAGATGAGGATGCTTTAAAACATCTAGAAAGTCAAGTATTTGCTGAACTGGAGTCAAAAGACTCCCTCTGATGATAGTTGTATGATAGCTGTGGGTGGGTCTAATTCCCACTTTCACAAGTGAGGGAATTGGTCTTTAGGCTAACATTCCATGATTTTTGTGTCTGAAGTTAATCTGAGTTTGGAGATAATTTGGAGATAAAATGTTACGAACTAGAGTTTTCTTACTGGTTGTTCAGTTACTCAGTATTTCTCAATTTGGGAGCACTACTGACATATTTCATGGGGATGGTTCTTAATTGTGGAGGGCTGTGGATACTGCAGGATATTTCTTATTCCTGATTTTCCTTCCATGTCATTAACAAGTGTCACCCCACAATTTCAAAGTAGCATCTCTTGTGTAAGAGCCACAGAGTTACATGAAAATTTGTAAATGTCCTAATGTGCTCATATTTGTGTATCCAAACTGATGTGCCCAAAGTGGTATAAAATGTTTGAAATCTTCATCCTTGATAAGAATTGCTTGGCATACTGCTGGTCTAATGTTATTAGTCTGTTCTTTTAGTTAAGGAAGTTTATGTACTTCTTTTCCACCTACTTTGTCAATTTCTCCTCCTAGATTGAATTTGCAGCTAGTTAGGTTATTTCTTCCTCTGGGTTGACTAGTTCCAATTTAATTTCTTAAGGGGGAGTGACTTGAAGAATACAGTATTGTAGGTGCCACGGTACCATTTCTTTGCAGTGGTTCTGTTGCATGACCTTAGCTGGAGGCATTTTTAAATGATGGATTTTAGAAAATACTTTGATTTCTAGGGTATTCTCCTAGGTGGTGATAATATATTATAAGATCATCTGACTTTTACCTTTTTATATGTGCTTGTGTACTCACCATTGTTTTTAGCAAGAAAGGATTTTAAAGTTCAAGAAAAAGAGTTTAAAGCAGTAGACAGAAAACACCTAATTTTGGTCTGAGGCAGCTGTGATGAAATGCCATTCAAGTGCTGCCAGAATTTAAAAATGCCAAGATCTGGGAAGGTCAAAATGTTCTCTTCTGATTATAATAAGGATAATGTTTGGCTGGAACGCTTCAGTATGTATGGAAACGGAAGTTCCAGCCTATTAAATTTAATCCATACCTATGCTGAGAGATTAAAAGAAAATATCCCAAAGAAGAGGTTGGATTTTGAGTGTTACTTGCAATCCGTATGGTATGGTAGCAGGAGCAAAAGGTAGAGAAGAAACCAAACTTGAGGCTGATCGTGAATGTAGTTAGTTGGACTTTCTGGAAGATGGTCATCTGGTTCATGGAAAACAGTTCTCTGATAATCTCTCGTGCAGTTCTTATTTCCAACTTAGATTTACTGTTGTCTATGCTTGCAGAAGCATCTGGTTTCCTTCCCCTCTTTCAGGTTACCTCAGCATCCTCTTCCAGTCTAGATTGGGTGCCTCTGAGTTACCATAGCATAGAACCTCATTTATGGCATGAATCACATTTGTCTCATTAAACTGAGGTCTCAGAGGACAGGGACTTAACATTTTCAACATTTTACCATTTATTATGTGACTGGTACATAATAAAAATTCAAAAAAACAGAATGAATAATGACTTTTAGGGCTTAAACAGTTACTTAATTCTCATTGATACGCTTGTGGCTTTCTAGTCCAAGATTTTATCTTCATCTTGTTGATAGTAGATCTTGAACATCTTGTACATTAACCATTATTTAATGTACTATCTTCTACCTGTTTGCTTCAGAAGATAATTTAGGGGTGGGAATCTGCCCAAGTACTTGACTCAGGTAAGGTAATCAAAGAATTAATTCACTCAACATACACTCATGTGGCACCATCTTTGTGTCAGATACTCTTTACTGCTGAATAAAAATACGAGCTAATATTGAGCATTTAAAATGTGTGATAATCTCGCCCTGGCCGGTTTGGCTCAGCAATTAGAGCGTGAGCCTGTGGTCCAGAGAGACCTGGGTTCGGTTCCCACTGGGGGCGGGTACCTCGGTTGCAGTTTGTCCCCGGCCCTGGTTGGTCGTGCGGGAGGCAGCCACTCGATGTGTCCCTTTCGCGTCAATGTTTCTGTCTTTTTTCCTCTCTCCCTGCCACTGTATCTGAACAAAAAATGGAAGAATGTCCTCGGGTGAGGATAAAAAAAATAAAATGTGTGATAATCTTAACCCATTTGATCTTCTTCACAATCCAATAAGAAAACACTATTAATCCCATTTGACTGAGTCAAGGCTTGCAAAGGTCACAATAAATAGTGAAACTGGAATGCAGAATTGAACATGATACGTACAGATAACAAAACAAGGGAAATGGAAAAAAATTCCAGTTTTAGATAATCTTCAAGTTAAATATCTTGGATTAATCTGTAAATTTGATGGATTGGTTGGAGTCCTTTGTTTCTCGTGAGGCACTTTCCTCACCACGTAGGAGAAAGTTGAAAATCCTCTTAATGAAATGTGTTTAATAGCTTAAAAAAACAGGAGCCAGGGCAGTCTAGAGCCACTAGTGGGAGCCAGAACTCAACAGAAAGTGAAGTAGAATAGAGCCAATTACATCTTGAAAGGTAATGCCAACCCAGTACTTCCTAATGAAATACTGTTTTCTGGATCAAGTGGATGACTCTATAAATATAAACTAAAGGTTTTAGACTTTGAATCACATTTTATACTTGGAAATATTTTCAGATATGATGTGAGGCCTGGATATTTTTCCTACTGTAACACTGCCCTTTGGGAGGACATTCTGATGGAAACGCTTGTCTTGAAATATTTAAACATAAGTTTATTCAAAGTATTTTGTTTGTAAGGCATCATTTGTCCTCCAAAATCCATGGGAGGATAACATCTGGGTGTCTTCATTTCATAATGAAGCTGCCATCTGAGGTTTGCTGCTCTAGATGCCTTGACCTGACACACCTGAAGTCTCCTTTGTCCCTGTCCCTATTCCCACTTCCTCATTTTCCCAGGGACAACTGCTATTGTGTGTATCCTTCCAGAACATTTCTTATATTTATATAGTAATGTTTGTGGGTTTTCTTTAAATTTACAGAAATGATATTCTAAACACTATTTAAATTCAACTTTTTTCGTTTAACCATGTATACATGTAGATTTAGTGTATTCCTTTTAAATGCTGTATATTTCTGAGTTATGGACTGTGCCACACTTCAGCAGTTACCCTTCTGATGATTAGGTTATTTCTAATTTGTTACTTTGGGAAACTCAAGCAACATTTGCATTCTCACTAGCAGTGTACAAGAGCCCCAGATTGCCACATCCCTCAGACATACTCATTTTTGACAAGTTGTTGTTTGAACCTGCGTTTTTCTGATTACCAGTGAGATTCAACATTTTTTTCATATGCATATTGGCCATATCTAAGTTTATATACCTTGCATTTAAAGTTAAACTAAGAATTTTACACAGAATACCATTCTCTGAAGTGAATTTTAATACCGTATTTAAAAAAACCCAACTTGTTACACAAGTACATGTCCTATGATTTTATGCATACGTCCATATACATATATCAAGGTAAAGTCCAATACAAAAAAAAAATAGCTTCTCCTACGGCCAGTGTTCTACAGAAGTAAGACCGTGCGAACTTTACTCTGTAGTCAAATGTGATTGCAATGCTCTAAGGACATGGCAAAAGCCAATCATGTCCCCAGTATGTTACAGATTATCTTGCATAGCTTCTTTGTTTTCACTTGGTAAATTCATTTTAGGATTCTGAAGGATTCTTTATCATTAAATTTATACAGATAGTGTCTACTTTTTTGCCTTTGTGCCATAGCAAACCAGCTTTCTCAGTGCCAATTATGTTTACTTGCCGACCTTACAGAATTAGCATAGCCTGAGCTTTGGGGCTGTGAACTGCTTTCATTGTAATCCTTGATACAATGGCATACAAATACAGAGAGTACTTCCAGTCTTCATCTGTATCTCAGGCGGTTTTCCAGGGCTTCCATTCTCTGTGTCATTTCTTCTAGTATATCTCAAATTAAGGAAGAGGAATCCCAATTGCCTATTTTTGTTTACATTTAAATATAACTTGATTTGCCTACACAAAAATTTGTCCTAAAAAATATAAAGCTTTAAAAAAAATATATATATATATATAAAGCTTTACCCCCCGCCCCATTTCTGTGAAGTATTTTAAAACCCTGACTTGTAAGTTTATAGTAACTATTTAACACGTGCTACCAAGACTAAATCTTTTTTGGAGTTAAACATCAAAGCGGGATAACTCGGTTCAAATTCTTTTTAATTTCTAATTTCTAATCACACCTTTGTTGCTTATAAATTAGTTTGCCTCAGCACACCTCTTTGAGCCAGAATTGATAATGTTGTTAATGTGGTGAAGAGAAAAAAAACAAGGGTTAGGTCTTGGAAAGTAAGATACGAAATCAGGAGAGAGATGGGGAGTTTTCACTTATGATGCCAGATAAGGCCAAAGGGTAGCAATCCTGAAGACTGCTGATCTATGCTCTTTTATATGTAACCCCCTTAGTCTCTTGTGAAGTAGACCCTCAGAGTTGAAGTGGGAAAAGGAAGAGGAGAGGCGCGTTGGAATAAGCATTTGTCTTCCTCCCTGTAAGCTCTTTAATACCCTGCACCCACCCCATTGGTGGCAGAATGAGAGCCCAGATTCATCAGCTGTATTAATTACCTTCCAGATTATTTTTTAGGGGGCCATAGTTCCAGTTTTCAGAAAGGGAATGCTATATGCTGTTCCTGATTATATAAACCCACTGGCACAGAGATAGTTCTGAATTAAACCATTTCCTTATTGACTTGATTGATCCGTACTGAGATAGATACAAGCCAGCTTTAGTAAGCTGACTAATTATAAGTTCAGAGCAGTTGGCAGGCTGTTCAGTGTGTAAAAGTGCTAAATCTTCCTTTCTCCATTATCCCAAAGCATTGCTTTTATGTGTAATATTGTTTTAATGAGTCATTGGATCCCGCTGTTCCCTTGGTGGAATGTTTCATCGTAGAGGTGCTGATATAAAAGATCTTTGCTGCCAAACCCAAAACAAAAAACCAACTCCAGTCCTCTAGAAACTAAACACTGACCAAATGTGGCTACAGTGTGGGTTGGGGCCAAAGGAAACGTTTGGCATTTAGATGGAGTTTGAAGCCTCTTCATTCTGCAACATCCTTTGCTCCTAATACTGTATCTTTATGTGGTATACTTCACATCAGTACATATCCTCCATTTTCCCCTAGCAGACAGGGAGTTAATTAAATATGTCTGTTCCTTTCCTTTGCATACTGACTGGCTGGCTGGCCTTATTGTTAAACCCTCTAGAACAGCAGTCAGCAACTAAGTGTTTGACCCTTGCCACTAAGCATAGCTTGCCCTTGGCTCTCAAACACCTATCAGGCTGCCTACAAAAAAAGCCTTCCCTGGAGTTCACTATTCTTGACTTTATGGACATGACTTCATTTGGTATATACCCACATAAAGTACTTGTGACGTTTTGATTAGTATTCTTTGCATTTCATACGGAAGCACAATACTAGAAAAGGATATAGCGTTGTGTTAATTTTCTTACTTCTTCATTTGCAAGGTTCTGGAACATGATAAGGTTTTCACATTTGCATTGATCGGAGTTTTCTTCCAAGGGACTTCCTGAGAAAGCAGATGGAAAGTGTTCACCTCTATAAACCCACCAGATTTCCCAGATGCATAATAATAGGACCTAATCAGCACATGGAGGAAACCATAATGAAAGAAATGTTCAACTTTTCCATGCAGCCAGAGCCAGTAAATCCCAGGAAGGGCTTCCAACACTGAAGTGGCCTTTATTGTGGATTGGGGGGAGACTACTTCAGTTTCTTTGTGTTAGTTCTCATTTTATTGAAGTTCTCTTCTCCCCTTCCTATTTCCTACTTCCTCCTTTCCTTTCCGTTTTTAAACTGAGTTTGTTGGAGAGCCAGAGGATGGCATCAAGTTAACCTATAGTAATATTTTACTGGGAATTACCTGAAGATTTGGTGGAATGGGACAGTTTTTGTGTAGACCGTGAAAGACTGTCTTCTTCAAACAGATAGCTGTGTTGCACTGCAAAATTAGAACAGGAAAGTAGGTCTTGGATATTTATGGTGACTGGCTCAGATTCTGTGAAGAGAAAGAAAACTGAAGTCAAACCTGCTTAATACGGCTGTGGTATAAAAAAGCTGCTACTGTCAGAGTAGGGTACGTGGTGTTCCTAGCATGTGGTACACCACTTTGGGCAAAACTGTGGCAATAAGTATTAGAGAGGCTATTACCAGATAAGATTTAAGGTGTAGAGTCAATGTTTCCTATCTGATTGAGGGAAAAAAGCCATAGTTAACATAATTCAAATCTTACTTTCATTTCTTTGCAACTTTTGTCGGGGGGGGGGGGGGGGGGGTGGGAACCATGGTGGAAGCATCCACTAAAGGTTCTGAGAACACAGCTTTTTAAAATTTACCTGTCGGCTGGTGAACCCTCTTTGGCAATTCCCTGGCTGGGGAGTCCTGACTTCCACCAGAGTCTTCCAGAGCTGAGAGGAGAAAGATGACCAAAAGGAGTGACAGTTGTCTGCATGCACACACGTGTTCTTTAGGAACGTGGTCCCAGACCAATCCTTACCTACCTGCCGTAACCCAGGGCATTTCAGTTTTACTGGTAACACCACAAATTCAAAAAGCAATTGATTACCAGGATAATCCAAGACCACTCTAGGGCAGTTCTCTACAGAGGGAAGAAGCCTGGACTCCTTAAGTGCATCATACTTAAAAATGCCCCCAAAATATCATGTCTAGAAGGTGGGAGAAAAAGTTATTAAAGTTGTCCAAGCATTAAGTAGCAGAGGCCTTTAAACTTGAATGAAACAGTCTAGAGGCAAAACATCATCTATTAACATTAGAACTCTGAAAGGCCTTCCCTCCCGGTCTCCCTTCCTCTCACTGTTTTTTTTCTTTAGAGGAGTAAGATATATCACTTAGACTGGGATTTTATTGGTGACTGAACCTGGGACATGAGTAAAAGGGTAATGGGCAGAACTGCTGTATGTCAGCATGCCTCACAGAAGCACAGTAAACTGGAGAAACGCACAGGGGGCTCTTGTACATAACAAAGTCTAAATTCTAAAGGGCAGTCGAACGTTCTGTAAGCAGAGGTAGTCCATGTAGGGAGACATTCTTCAGTTTTAAACAGAGGGCTTGAAAAGACTACCATTCCTTTCCACTCCAACAAAGGCATATCCTGAAATTGTGTACCAGCTCTCCTGATTTATATAAAGGTTGTTTCCTTTTTTTTTTTTTATTCCTCACCTGAGGATATTTTTCTATTTATCATTAGGTAGAGTGGAAAGGAGGGAGACAGAGAGAAACATCAATGTGAGCAAGACACATGGACTGGCTGCCTCCCACACGACCTGACCAGGGCCGGGGATGAACCGCAGCTGAGGTGTGTGCTCTTGACTGGAATCGAACCCTAGACTCATCGGTTCACAGGCCAAGCGATGCTCTAACCGCTGAGCCAAACTGGCCAGGGCATAAAGGTTGTTTCTTTTTGTTTTTTTTTCTTTATTGATTTTAGAGAGAGGAAGGGACAGGGAGACAGAAACATCAACGAGAGAGAACATCAATTGGCTACCTCCAGCATGCCCCCCACTGGGGATCGGGCCCACAACCTGGGCATGTGCCCTGACCAGGAATCGAACCAGCGACCTCTTGGTGCATGGGTCGACGCTCAATCACTGAGCCACATCGGCCAGGCAAAGGTTGTTTCTTAAATGACCATCTCTATATGTTTTTCTATGAGAATTAAATATTCCAGTGTGTCCAAACACTGTTACACTGCTCCGCACAGCGAGCACCAAGCAGTGTTGGCTGTCACTTTCGTCTTCTCCCTCCCCTCTTCCACCCGCCGGGCTTAGTGTTTACAGGTGTCACTGGCCCTGCACACCAGGGAGGCACTTTTTTGAGCATTTTGAAGGAATGGGTTGAGAACTCCTCATTCAAGGGTTCATGCTGCCCTGTTTGCTAAGATCTCTCCTAGACATAAGCTACAGTACCTTCACATATGCCTTTCTTCAGTTTTTCACTTATCTCGCCCATTGTGCTGAAGTCTTCGGCATAGAAGAGATGCTTGTCTGTGGGCTTAGAGGCAATCTCTTGCAGTTCTTCCTCAATGGCTTTCCCTACCCCGACAGCATACATGGTTATACCTAAGGTGCAGAGCAAAGGAAGAACAAGGTAGTGAGAGCTGTGTTCCCACGGTCTGGAAGGTGTGTGTACTGCACCCAAAGCCAGCTAGATGTTAAGAGGTGTGATTTCCACATCAACCTCACTTTATTTTTTCACCATGTTTATTTTGGCTCTGTGAGCAAAAGACAGGGATCGAAGAGAGGAAGGTGAGGCATCTAGGAGAGGTGGGGGAGTTAGACCACCAACCTGTTGCTCAGCTCTGGGCAAGGCCATTTAACAAATCTTATCTTTTCCTTGAATTAGCCTTGTGGATAAAACAGAAAAGAGCACTATCTCATGGTACTGCATGGGGATCTCTTCTGGGAGAAGTATAAGAAATAGGCATTTCATGACCTTATAACCTAGTTTCTACTTCTCAAAGGTGTAGGACAGCAACCTTAAGTGGCCTCCGGGGAGGTGAAGCTGCATTCTGCCCTCCCCCCTTGGGAAGACAAAGCCCAGTGAGGAGGTGCTCAGCTAAAAGGAGAACCTGTAGACCACTGGATCCCCAAAGACAGACACAATAACAAACAAACCCAAGAATACACGTTAGATATCAAAAGCAATATGAAATTGCTCCAAAAGCTTTTCTAAACAGTATCAATCATTAGACTCGCCTTCCCCATGTAATCTTTATTTGAAAGTAAAACATAAGAACTTAAGTTCTACTTTATTGTCAACATTTTTTAGCACTGATATCTTATTTTGGCTAATTCATTAGACTAAATTTTTTAAAATACACATAAGAATAGCTCTTTAAGCCAAGGGGCAAGAGTTATGCCTTGTTCTAAGTCTGTGTAAGGTCAATAGCCAAGTTCAGCATATTTGTCTAGGAGCCCAGTGAGTTTATGTACAACTTCCTAAAAAGGATAACTACTATTTTAAGATTGTGTTAGCTATCCATAGGAATAATTGAATTCATTAGAAGATATCACTTCAGATACATTTGTTGGTTCAAGAACCAAATAAACACGTGTTTGTCCCGCCACCTGCCTTTGGGTGACGTGGAAATGTGAGTTGGGGAAAGAGTAAGGTAGATTGATATCAGTGTGACAAATAAAAGGGGTAACCACTGTCTTCGGAGACACGATGTTTTCCCCAGTATTTTAAGAGTACAGGCTATAGGGGCCCATGGGTCTCTACCAGCTAGTCTAGAAGCAGAGGAACTGGGACTGAGCAGCCACCCAGATGACTTAGGCAGGAAACATTTTCGTGGCCACTACTCTTGGGCTCAGAAAAAAAGTTGTGAATAGTGAGGGAAGCAGTATCAACAATGGCTCCTTCACAAAGAGTGTTGGGTGCTGATGCGAACCAGCCTTTCTGTGGAGGGAATGGAGTTCATGAATGGGATCGCGAGCACCTTCGCTCCTTTGCTCCTTCACGCAGAGGTATCAGTGACGCATGGGCCACGCGCCCGGTGCTGGGTTCATACAGTCCTGGATGAAGCCCTGGCCTGTGTGTACCCTCTCCTGACTTGTAGGACCTGCTAAAGCAATGTGCTCTCTACAAGTCCCTAAAGAAAGTGGCTTTTAAGCAACCTCAAGTGTTCTCATCTGCCCAAGGAATCCAGACACTTTGCCTTAAGCTGTTCCTATCAACCATCCTAGCTTTTGGATTTTCTTTCCCAAGGGCCATAGTCCTCTGCCGCACTTAACATCTACCCACAACTAACGTACCCTAGTCTCTCCTGCACCATCCATGGGGTCAGGAACACCTCAGAGAAGAGGTGAATTCTATTGAACAACCAGAGCTTAGAGTCACAATCTCCTCCAACACTTTGATTTTCTCAGAAGCCAACTTCTGCCTCTTGCAAACACAAGAATATTTGCTCTCCTAAGGCTGTTGTGCTTCAGAGTTCACTTGCAGTATTGGTTTTTAAAAAAGTGTCAGTAAAGGTTCCTCCCACCAGGGATCTATTTTTACCAGTGTTCGGGGACTGTTGTGTGTTTATCTGTGGTAAATAGCACTTGCAGGGTTGACGCTCTCCACTGGAGACCGTACACTGGCTGGTGAGGTGCAGCAGGTGTGGTCTGTGTCTGCACTCATCGCCCAGTCTGCAACACTTTTGCATCCTTCCCGTCCTGTAACTCCCTGTAAAGCCTCTAGATGGCAGTTCAGTAAAGGTGTCTAACGGCGGTTGACAAGGAGCCTTTCTGTCCTCAAAGAAACTCACTCCTGTGGCCTGCTGTGACCACTGAGTGAGTTTGAGCAACCTGAACCACGAGTGCTGTAAGTCACACCTCCATCCCTTATTACCATTGGCCTTGGCTTTACTGGCCCACTCGGAGACGTCATCCTGAGCCCGTCCGTCTGTGAACACGATGGCCACGCGGGGCACCCGTGCGGAGAGAGGCCTGGCCCCTTCTGCTTGGGTGAAACTTCTCTCAAACATGTGCTTCAGCGCCAGCCCAGTCATAGAGCCCTTGCCCATGTATTTCATGTGGGCCACGGCTTTCTTCATGTCCTTGGCTGAGCTGAAGTTTCTCAGGGTGAACTCTGTGCGGACCTGAGTGGAATATTGGAGCAGCCCCACTCGAGCAGCTTTGGGGGAAATCAGCAAGGAATCTATAATTCCAGTGACAAACTGCTTCACAATCTCAAAGTTATCTTCTCCGAGGCTCTTGGATCCATCGATCACAAAGACTAGATCAATTGGGCCTTCGGAGCATCCTATAAGAATGAAAGGAAAATTGAGATAGGTAAATGCTTTAAAAAAATTATTTAGGCACAAGAATAGAAGAAAATTGTGCTTCAGTTGGAGGCATAACCACTTTGGAGAAGCACCTTTGTTCTTTAGATAACATACAGACAGGAGGTGTTGGGAGGGGCGCACGGTAGAGGTATAAATTGTCTGGGGAAGCAGGTGCACACTACCTGGGTCTGACAGCCAGTCTGGGAAGGACTGTGTGCAAAGTGCCCTGAAAAGTCTGACAGCACCCACAAGATCCCTATAACTTTACTCCAGGAGGGTGACATCACCCAGTGCTGGCATTCTGACAGACAACGAAGAGGGACATTCTTTTTTTTTAAATCCTCACTCAATATTTTTTCCATTTATCTTTAGATAGAGTGGAGGGGAGGAAGGGAGAGAAAGAGAGAGAAACATCGATGTGAGAGACATATCGACTGGTCGCCTCCCGCAAGACCCTGACCAAGGCCCGGGACAAACCGCAACTGAGGTACATGCCCTTGACCAGAGACGAACCCGGGACTCTTTAATCCGCGGGCCGACGCTCTAACCACTGAGCAAAACTGGCCAGGGCGAAGAAGGAAATTCTTAAAATTCGGCTCAGCCATCACCTTTTCCAGGGGGCTTCACAGTAACCCAGTTTGTATTAGTTACTCTCTGTGTACCCTTCACACTCCAAGTTTATTTTTAAAAATCTGCTTATTGAGCGCGTGCTCCATGCAGGGCAGTAGGCACAGCAGGACTGTGACAGTGACCAGGATGAAGTCCTGACACCAAGTCACTTATCGTCCAGGCTCCCTGTGCACTGTGCAATAGCTGACCGTGTCTCCTCCTCTAGCCTGCCAGCTCCTCCACAGCAGGCCAAATCTCATTCATTTCTGTTCCCCCAAACCTGGCACACCTTAGGTATTCAATAAATGCCTGTCAGAATAGAGGAGGTGGTGTCCATTGGGTAACACACCCTACTGACCTATTAAAACTTAAAAATGAATTATCACTGTAAATTCTTTATCTACACAAAAGCTTTCCAGGCAACTCAGATGGTTGACAGTAAAAGCTTTATGCAAATACTTAAGCAATCTGGGTGTGGAGAGATTTTTTTTGTTACTTAGGGCTGCATAAGACATTTACAGATCCCAAATGGATGATCTCATAACATTCCCTTTTATATATCAAGCAGCTGTCTAATCTTTGAATGTGAAGTACAACAATACGAGCAAGTAAAGGCACACACATGCAAAAATAGGTCTATGCCTGGCCTGAATAACATACTAAGTAATTGTGTGTGTGTGCGTGCGTGCAAGTGTGAGTGTGTGTGTGTGTGTGTGTGTGTGTGTTGGTCCACGGGCACACGCGTGTGTTGGGGGGTTGGTTCCTCTCTTTCTCCATTAAGTGCTTGTCCTCATTACTCAACTTATTGATTCTTTATTAGTGAAAGAGGAAAAGGCCAATTCAGAGCTTCATTTACATTTACAGCCTGTTCCTGAATCAACCAAGAAAACCAAACAAACAAACAAAGAACCACTCAGGTAGAGTGTGTGTGGACCTCTGGCAGATGTCAGAAATCTAGGAATGATTTTTCTAGCCATCTGTTTTCTCCTTTTCTTACAGAACAAAACCAGCAGGCTCCCCGTACGGAGGGGCACAGAAGGCTCCTCTGGGAGACAAGAATGCTAGGTGGAGTGAAGGGCATCAGGGTGAGAGGTGCCAGGCTTCTGCTTTCAGACCCAGGAAGAATGCAGTCCTGCTTGCTGGCTACCTCTTTGCAGGAGGGTCACTCCAACTTTCCTTGGGCATTTTCTTTTTGGTGGTTAAGTCCATTGATTTTCTTTCAGGACTTAATTTTCTCCTAGTTCCAGAATTTCAGGGTTGAATAAGACCTTTAAAGGTCATAGTGCAGCTCCCCTGTGTGTACATCTTTACAACAACCCTACCCAGCAGCTGGGCCTCCACACCTCTCCCCTGGCGCCCCACCATCGATGACGGTAGCTGGGGGTCAAGCACTCAGAATGTGCCAGCACTGGACTAAGCACTTTTAAATATATGATCTTATTTATTCATCATGTTATAGATGAAAAAACTGAGACGCAGAGAAGTTAATGTGTCCAAATTCACACACGTGTATGAATGGGGATTGAAATCCAGATCTGTCTGACCACAAACTCTTGATCTTTATTAATTAATCACACAGCTTCCCTGAGAGAAAGTTTCTTTGTCCTCATGCTGAGCGGCAGCTTCTCCCAAGTGTCCTTTCCTTCCCTGGAGCAGGGGGAGTCACAGAAATCTCAAAGGAGGTGACAGTCACCTTGGTATATGAATGATACAGTACCTCAAGTCTTTTTGCTACAAAGACCCCAGTTTCTTCCTTTATTTTTCACTTGCCACCATACTGAACTGTCTCACCATGATGCTTTCTCAATTTTGTTTCTATCTTTTATCTTTTTTTTTCTATAAAATAATACATGCACATGGAACAAAACTCAAACATTAAAAAAGAGTATATACATGTGTATGTATCTCTCTCTCTCACACACACAAACTATATCAATGGTAATATACTATAAAAACCATTTAGCACCATGCTTTTTTCACCTAAAATGTCTTGGGTATATATCTAGAGCTGCTTCATTCTATTTATTTATCTATCTATCTATCTATCTATCTATCTATCTATCTATTTATTTATTTATTTATTTTGATTAACCCTCACCTGAGGATATTTTTCCATCGATTTTTAGATAGAATGGAATAGGGGGTGGGGAAGGCGGGGTGGGGGGTGGGGAGAGAAACATCAATGTGAGAAAGACACATTGCTTGGTTGCCTCCTGCATGACCCCAACCGGGCCGTGGGGATCGAACCTGCAACCCAGGTACATGCTCTTGGCCTGGAATTGAACCAAGACCCTTCAATCCTCAGGCCAACGCTCTAACCAAACTGGCCAGGGCTGCTTCACTCTTTTTAACAGTCATATAGTATTCTGTATAGCTGCACCATAATTTACCCGATCAGTATCTCATGGATGGACATTTACTTTGTTTATTTTTTGCTGATACAAATAATACTACACAAAGCCTTCTGATACATATGGCTTTGGGAATACATGCACATATTGGTAGGATAAATTCCTACAAGTTGAATTGCCTTTACATAATTGCCAAATTGCCCTTCCAAATGTCATACCAATTCAGACACTCAGTGATAAACTTGGTAATCACTTATTATAATATACCTTTGCCAACATAAAGGATCACCAACTTTTTTATCTCTGATAACTAATAGGTTAAAAAAAAGGCATTGTAGCTTTAATCTCTTACTATACATTTTCCCTTCTTTGCTTTTATGGCTTTTATGTTTCATGTCATGTTTGGAAAGGTCTTTCCTGTCCTGAGATTATAAAATAATTCTCTCAAATTTTTTTTCTGCTGCTTCAGTGATTTTATTTTTTTATGTTTAAACCTTTGATCCACCCCTCTCTTCCTAAAGTGCAGTGCTCAGAACTGAATGCCATTCTCCAGCATAGGGCACAACACAGGTCTCAAGAGATTTCCCACAAGAGCTGCGGAGAAACTCTCCTCCCCGTTCTCTACTTACCACATGCATTTGCATTCATGGGGGAAGCAGAGGTGAGGATTTGTTCCCTGAAAATACTCCAAAAAGCAGTTACTCCCGAACCAAATGAAAGCAGAAAGCCAAGTTCAGGTCACTTACTCTTGCACCGTCTCCCGTCCTCAGCTAGAACAAATCCCTCTGAGCATTTGCAGATGTAGGAACTGCCACGATTAACACAAATGTGTTCGCAGCCATGGTGGGTCGACTTGCAGACATCCTTCCCTGAGGAAAATGTAGGGGTGAGCAATCCCATCAATGTAGAAAAGAGCTGGATTGCATAGTCAGGTCAGGAGAGATTGCGAAGTAATCCATTTTCCATCTCTGTTCAAACTTCCTCTAAAACATCCCCTTTTCATTCTAATATTAGGACAGGGCATGGTGAGGGAAACGCTCCCCTCAGAAAGCTCTCACTCCCTCCTGAATTTATTATTAATTTTTCAAATTGTTGGATCTGCATTGGGTTTTGATTTCCCCAAAGTACTGATTTTTTTCCCCATAGACATCCCAAACACTCCGGTTTTTTAAAAAATTATTTTTAGACAGTGAGGAAGGGAGAGAGAGAGAAACATCAACGTGAGAGATTGAAATTTCGATTAGCTGCCTCCTGATGCCCCCTTCTGGGGATCGAGCCTGAAACCTGGGCTTGTGCCCTGACTGGGAATTGAACTGGCAACCTTTGGGTGCTCGGGAGGACGCCCAACCAATTGAGCCACTCAGGCCACGGTGAAACACTCCTGTTTTAACAGTCTAATGAACTTTTCTCATGTGTGTGGTACTTTAAACTCTTCAAAGTAGTTATAGCCCTTCAATCTTTACAACACCCTGTGACAAGAGGAAGGCAGGAATAATTGCACCCAACTTACAAATGAAAAACTCAAGAAGTTTCAGAGTTGCAGCAAATTGATGACACAGAAGAGGCATGTCGTCTCCTAGGTACTCCTCCTCCGTGGTGGGAAAGCCTACGGTTATTTTCTGTCATTAGCTCCCTAAGAGGGGAAGCTGCCCACAAAGTTGCAATCAGTGTACTACAGATCCCTCTAGAAAGTGGGAATGGAGGGATTTGATTTAGCAATTCAATTCCAGAGGTAGAAGTTGTACCTACTAAGCAACACATAGGTTGAATGAATAAATGGTGCATATGTATATGCTTACATTTATAGAAACAGAAATAAAAGCATGGACATACGGCTTGGGCAGATGTAATGGGCAGAATTGGAGACAGGGTCTCCACAGAAGGGACACTGCTAAGTGAAGGTGAAACAAGATGTTCAGGGAGCCCTGCAGAGTTAGGCCAGGGTCCCACAGGCATCCAGGAGTCAGTTCTCGCTAAAGGTAGGAGCCCTTCTTGCTGGGGGAAAGATGGGAGCAGTGAGTTCCCTTTAACTCAGATTTGTTGACACTTGGGGTGACCTCATTTATCTCAAAGAAGTATGTGAGTAAATTCCCCCAAACCAACCTCAAAAACAAATCAGTTTATTTTGCCTTAACTAAAAAAGGGCCATTCTGCTTACTGGAATAGAGTGTTACAAAAGCAGGTAGACAGTGTTGACCCCCTCCCCTCGCCCCACCCAAAGTAGGGACGAACAGCTCAGAATCCCGCAGTGGAGAAATATCCTTGCCTGTGCTCTTTGTTTTTTTCTCACCCGAGGATATGTTTATTGATTTTAGAGAGACAGAAAGGGAGAGAGAGAGAGAGAGAGAGAGAGAGAGAAACATCAGTGTGAGAGAGAAACATCGATTGGTTGCCTCCTATATGCACCCTGATCAGGGATTGAAATTGCAACCTAGGTATGTGCCCTGACTGGGAATCAAACCTGCAACCTTTTGGTGTACAGCAGTCTAGATGTTGCAATGAAGGTATTTTTCCGATGAGATTAACATTTCAATCGGCAGACTTTGAGTAAAGTAGAATATCTTTCATAATGTGAGTGGACCTCACCTAATTAAAGAAGGCTTTAAGAAAAAAAGACTGAGGTTCCCCCAAAGAAGAGGGAATTCTACCAGCTGACTGCCTTTGGATAGAGCCATAACATCAGCTCTTCCCTAGAACTCTAGCCTGCTGGTCTACCCTGCTGATATCAGACCTACCAAACCCCATATTCTTTCTTTCTTTCTATCTATCTATCTATCTATCTATCTATCTATCTATCTATCTATCTATCTATCTATCTATCTATCCATCCATCCATACACACATACATCTATAAATGCATGTGTGTGTATACACACACACACGTATGTGTGTATACGTGTGTGTGTATACATGTGTGTGTGTATGTGTGTATACATATGTGTACACACACACACACACACACACACACATACATCTTGCTGTTTTGTTTCTCTGGAGAACCCTAATACACCTAAGTAAACTCTCAGAGTCTGTTCTGAGTGATATATAGAAGCAAATGACAGCATGGATAAATAAAACCCACAGAAGACCCCTTCAGCCCCTCTCCCATCCTCTACCCTGACTTCTAAGGGCTTCCAAGAAGAAAAAGCACTGTAATTAACCTCTGATTGCCACAGTGACTGCTCACAGAGATTCTAATTCAGTCCCATGACAAGCCAGGCACTGCCAAGGCTCTGAGCATCCACAGAACTCCTGTGAAGAGGGACAACAGCTGGGGGAAATGAAAAGAAGCCAAGAACCTGACAACTCAGGACCCCGAAGGAGAAAATCCTAACAACTAAGGGTCTACTGTACTGATCACTAGCAAAACACTTTGGAGTGCCCACAGCAGGAACTTGTAATTGTGACCTGGATTGCAAAGAAAGATTTTAAAGATAAAATGAAGCTATATAACCAAGTCCCACAGGTAGACAAGTTCATCTCGACCTGGAGGTCACTTACTTCTGCAGCGTTTCCCATCCTCCGCGAGCCGGAACCCCTCCAAGCACTTGCAGTTGTATGACTCGCCACTGGTCACACAAATGTGCTCACAGCCATGGTCTACTGCTTGGCAGACGTCTTTCCCTGAGGACAATGGAGCAAGTTAAGACAATTTCATCAACATAATGCTTCCCTGGGCTTCACCTCGGAGGATCCAATCATCTCAGCCCCCGGAATCCAGAGGCCTTTGAGCTCAGTGATCCCGGGGAAGAAGGTGAACTTGAGGATGAGGTTCAGGGACTCTGATTTGGGCTAACTCTTCAAACCTCCTCACTATCATCACCATCCTCATTCACCAGCATCTAATTCAGTGTCTCATAAAAATGCAGTCCATCACCAGCTTTCTGCAGATGTAGCTTCTGATACCAGAAGGGAAACACTTTTGGTATGATTACTTAGGAAATTAAACCTCCATTTAGATTAGCAGCACTGAAATCTAATTTTGGCTTTGTCCCTGACATACTAAGTGATGCAGGAGAATCACTTAGCCCCTTGGAGCCTTACCTTTCCTGTCTGAAAAGTGAGAGTAATAATTCCAGCTACCCATCTTTGTAATCACGCATTGCCCTTTGAAAAGTGCTTTGAGAAGCTTGAGAAAAAGGTGATTGATAGGGATGGAAATCACTTGCTCAGGGTCACACACTCCCCTGTGATCATACAGAGATGCGTCTTGGCCCCACCTAAGAGGCTTTGCTTTTTGAGATGTAAGAATGGCCTCATCATAAGGTGGTCTCTATGAGGGATTTGTGCTCCCAGAAACAACAATATTACTCAAAATAAAGAAACAAAGGCTCAGAGAGGTTCAGCAACTTGCCCAGCTAATAAGTGGCAGAGAGAGAAGTTGATAGAATCTTGGGTTTCAGACTGAACATCTTTCCACTAAACCACTCTACTAACCCACTGCTTCTTGCCACAGGGCATAAACGAGCAACTTCAGATGTATCTCTGGCAGTGACTTTTTTCATTTGTGCATTTGTTTGTTTTCTTTTCAATGGGCTTTATTGTTTAGGACAGTTTTGGATTCACAGAAAAATGGAAAAGATAGTACAGAGAGTTCACATAAACCTCCGTATCCAGTTTCCCCTATAACATTTTCCATTAGTGTAATACATGTTATAATTAATGGACAATATTGATACATCAACAAGTATCAACTAAAGCCCATAGTTTGTTTGCCTTTCCTTAATTTTTACCTACTGTCATTTTTCTGATTCAAGATCCCATCCAGGATCACCAACTTACACAGAGATTGGGATAGTGGATTTCTTGCAGGCTCAGACACACTGATGTGAGCCAACTCCAATAAAAACTTACTTCTGCAGGTTTTCCCATCTTCACGGAGTGTATACCCTTCAAAGCACTGGCACACAAAAGAGTCTCCACCGCTTACACACGAATGTTCACAACCATGGTCCCCCAAAGCACAAGGGTCCAATTCTGAGAACCGAGGTGGAATTAGAGAGACAGAAGAAGGAAATGATTCAGACATTCGTGACTTACTCAATCTTCAAAGACACATCGGACACCTTAAATTAAAACATAGTGCACATTTCAAACTAGAAAGCATGTCTATGAGCAAAAACTTGCAATAGGTAAAGAGCACATAAGTTAAACAATAGCGTCATCTTCATAGGAAAAATGAAGAAAATACATGAAAAGACAATTTACAAAAGGAGAGAAACAAATGGCCTATAAATATTAGAAAATAAGTTCCACTTAATTGGTTATCATACAATGTAAATAACTTATCTACATATCTAGTTAAATATGCATGTATGTATCACACTTAGGTAACCCATTCATTCATCTGTGCATGTAGTTAACAATATTTCACGAGTCAGGCATTTTTCTAGGCTGGAGATACATCAGTGAAGAAAACAAAGTTTCTGCCTTTGTGCAGCTTACGTTTGGCAGCTGGGTTGGTTCCCAGAGAAGGGGGGAAAGACAATCAATAGACAAACAAATATATGTCATATGGGGGAAAGTGCTTTGGAGAAAAAGCAGGCTAAGGGAGATAGAGCATGCCTGCTGGGTTGGAGCACAAGATCATCTCGGACTGCAGGTCACTTACTTCTGCAGCGTTTCCCGTCTTCTGCGAGCCGGAACCCCTCCAAGCACTTGCAGATGTACGACTCGCCACTGGTCACACAAACGTGCTCACAGCCGTGGTCTACTGCTTGGCAGACGTCTTTCCCTGAGGACAACGGAGCAAGTTAAGACAATGTCATCAACATAATGTTTCCCTGGGCTTCACCTCGGAGGATCCATTCATCTTAGCCCCCAGAATCCAGAGCCCTTTGAGCTCAGTGACTCATTGGGAAGAGGGTGAACTTGAGGATGAATCTGTCATTTTACATGCTGCAGTCAGATAAGGTGACACTGAGCCAAGCCCTGAAGAAAGAGATGAGTGAGTGTCTGGTATCTGGGGAAGAATAGCACCCCCAAGAAAGAATTTGCAAACTCAGAGGTAGAAGCATGCTTGGCATGTTTCAGGAAAGGCAAAGCAAGCAGTGTGACCCAAGCAACGGGGGTCTGGCAGGGAGGGATCGGGACAGATCACACGGGATTCACAGGCAGTGGTTGGATCTAAGTGAGAAAGGGTCACTGGGGTTTTGAGCAGTGGAGTGACACAATGTGATCTGACTTCTTTTCAAAGGGACGGCTGTGCACAGAACGGGGAGTAGGTAAGGATGCTGCACGGAGAGCGAGAGGAAACCAACTGCGATCATCGTAGTGTTCAGACCAGGCTGGGGAGAAGAGGTCAGATGGTGGCCCTATTTTGTTGTTGTGTTGTTTATCTTCACCTGAGCATATTTCTTCCATTGATTTCCAGAGAAAGTGGAAGTGGGGGCAGAGAGAAAGAAACATAGATGTGAGAGAGACACATAAATTTGTTGCCTCCCACACACGTATGTGCCCAGGTATGTGCCCTTGACTGGGAATTGAACCCGAGACCCTTCGGTCCATGGGCCAACACTAACCACTAACCACTGAGCCAAACCGCTGGGGCAGATTGTGGTCTTATTTTATTATTATTATTATTATTTTTTAATCCTCACCCAAGGATATTTTTCCTTTTTTTTTTTTTATCCTCACCTGAGGACACCTTTCCACTTTTTGTTCAGATAGAGTGGGAGGGAGGGAGAGGAAGAGAGAAAGAGAGAGAAACATCGACGTGAAAGGGACACATCGAGTGGCTGCCTCTCGCACGACCCAACCAGGGGCCAGGGACAAACTGCAACCGAAGTACGTGCCCTTAGCAGGAACCAAACCTGGGCCTCTCTGGATCGCAGGCTGACGCTCTAACCACTGAGCCAAACTGGCCAGGGCTATTTTTCCATTTTTGTTGTTGTTGTTCAGATAGAGTGAGAGGGAGAGAGAGGAAGAGACAGGGAGAAACATTGACGTGTGTGAGAGAGACACATCGAGTGGTTGCCTCCTGCACAACCCCAACCGGGGCCGGGGACAAATTGCAACCGACCTTGTGCTCTTGGTCGGATTCGAACCCACAACTCATTGGTCCGTGGGCCAACGCTCCAACCGCTGAGCCAAACCGGCCAGGGCAGTTGTGGCCCTGTTTTAAAGGTAGAGCCTACAAGATTCGCTGATGGTTTGATATGAAGAGTCCATCTGAGCATCAGCTTGGTCATTTCAGATGGAGCGAGAGTTCAACAATGGATATGCATTGAGTTATGAAGTAAAAGCTCTAAAGATCATAATCACTTTTAGAATCAGGCACAGACCATACGTTTTTCTCTAAGGCATTTTTGCAGTATTCTGTTTTGGAGGGGAGTCCTGAGAACACCCTGTGGGTCAGTTAAGGTACCCCTTGTTATTCTCATTCACCAGCGAGGGAAATGAAGGTTAATGGCTTGCCAAGACCAATTGCTAATAAGTGATAGCACCAGACTAAAAGTGGAATCTTCTGACACCGAATCCTCTGTTCTCCCCAACTTCACTGCATTGCTGTATTCTAAGGTAAGCTTGCAAACAGGAAGGGGATTTTGCCTGTCTTCCTTTGAGCAGAAGCACGGCCAAACTTCTCGAACCATGGGAAGCACTAAGTGAACTGAAATGATAACTACAAAAGAGAGTCGAACGGAGTCGGCCCCTCCTGTTTGCTCTGAACAGGACTTGCTTCTCTGGGCACTCTAGAGTCATTATTAATTCAGAACATTTTCTCACGTAGTCTTGAGTTGAGGGATCCACAATACAGACAGCTGGCTGGCTGTGGAGGTAAGCATTTTTCCCCACCATGAATTTATATTAAGAATATTCTATTTTCCAAGGTAGTAAAATAGCTGCAACTCTTTTGGGCCAGCCTTGTCAAGCCATAGTCCAGACAGAGCCCCCTGAGCGCACCCCTCCTTTCTAGTTCCCCCATGCTCCGGGCTGTCCTCTTAGCTGCAGCTCAGACTTTCATCTTGAAGAGTGGGTGAGTCTTCCCACAGAGACCCTGAAGGGCCACTTACACTCAGGCGTTCCCGGGCCCTGGTCTGAACCTGACCTGGCTGAAAAGCACTGCTTCCCTCAGGAGCCTGCTGAGCCCACGGCCGCTGACCACAGGGGCCTGTCTTCAACCTTGGCTGCAGATGACCCTGGAGCTCCCAGCCCACTTGCCGAGTTCTCCTGGGCTTTCACATTAGCAGCTGTTTGGAAATTCTGTTGTGTGCGTGCTGTAAAAGCATGTGGAGAGTTTGGGTTTTTAACCTTTCCCCTCCTGGCCCCCTCAGAGCACCTGATCAAGAGAGAGTAGCACAGTTTAGGAGTTCTCAACCTCAGACCAGCATTCAGAATCCCCTGCAGAGACATTTTAAAAGGCAAAACAGGCCTGATTAGAAATTCAAACACAATAAAGGGCAAACTTCCCCTATGGAAGGGCTTCTGGCAAGATCTACCCAAGTTACAAAGTGTACCTTTGACCCAGCAGCTTCACTTCTGGACTTCCCTCCTACAGAATGTGCTCCCACATCTGGACCCTCGCACCTGCAAAGGGTCATACGTTCAAGTCCCTCGCTCACTGCAGCGCTGTTCGCAATAATGAAAAGTGGGAAACAGCCAAGTGTGCAGCAACAGGGGACTAGCTGAACAACTGTCCACGGCGAGACATTAGACAGCTGTGAGAAGAGTGAGGACGTGTTCTCCGTAATGACGGGAAGAAACCTCCAGTAAAGATGATTGCGTCAAATAATAAAAAAAAAAGGCATAACCAATGGACACAGACAATAGTTTAGGGAAAGCAGGAGGGAGGTGAGACAGGAAGGAGGGGGTCAATGGAGGAAAAAAAGGGGACATCTGTAATACTTTAAACAATAAAGATGAAAGAAAGAAAGAAAGAAAGGAAGGAAGGAAGGAAGGAAGGAAGGAAGGAAGGAAGGAAGGAAGGAAGGAAGGAAGGAAGGAGGGAAGGAAGGAGGGAAGGAAAGAAAGAAAGAAAGTGATTTGGAAACTAAAAGAAAAAAGGCATAGAATGGAGTATATGGTACACCATTTTTGTCTGTGTAAGAAAAGGGAGGAAATAAGACTATGTATTTGTATTTGCTTTTATTCACATAATGAAACACGAAAGATAAGTAATAAACTAGCAAAAATGGTATGTTAGCTATCTGTTGCTATGTAAGAAGTGACCCCAAAACGTAGCAATTTAAAACAACAAACATGATCCCACCAGTTTCTGAGGGTCTGGAACCCAGGAGTGGCTTAGCTGGGTGGTTGTGGCTCGGTTTCTCATGGGGCTGCAGCCAAGCAGTCAGCGGGGGCTGCCGTGAGCTCAGGCTCCCCTGCCCTGGATGAGCTGCTCCTGAGCCCACCATGAATTTGTTGGCAGCCTCTGCTCCCCACTGGCTGTCGGCTGGAGACTTTAGTCCCTCTCCACGTGGGCCTTTCCGGCATGGCTTCCCCCAAAGGGAGTGATCCAAGAAGTGAGAGCAACCAAGTGATACACCAGCAGTGGAGAGGACTAAGTAGGCATGCGAATACCAGGAGATGGGGATCACCTGGGCGACCTCGGGGGGCTGGCTGCCACCAGTTACTGGTAGGAGGTGGAGGGAGGGAACGGGACGGGAGGGCGAGAGTGAGAGCAAAATTTCTTAATGCATTTTTTGGTTCTGATTTTTTAACCATGTAAATCTCTTAACTGTTCTAAAAATAAAAATTCTTAATGGGAAACAAAAGATGCAGTTAAAAGTACACCTCTCTCTCACCTTTGATACCCTTCATCATTTAAAAAAAATATACGTTTTTATTGATTTTTAGAAAGAGAGGAAGGGAGAGGGAGAGAGATAGAAACATCAATGAGAGAGAAACATCCATCGGCTGCCTCCTGCACGTGCCCTATTGGGGATCAAGCCCACAACTCAGGCATGTGTCCCAACTGGGAATCGAACCGGTGACCTCTTGGTGCATGGGATGACACTCAACCACTGAGCCACACCACCTGGGCCTCCATCATTATTATTATTTTTTTTTATCCTCACCCGAGGACATTTTTTCATTTTTTGTTCAGATAGAGTAGGAGGGAGAGAGAGGAAGAGAGAGAGAGAGAAACATCGATGTGAAAGGGCCACATCGAGTGGCTGCCACCCCCACAACCAACCAGGGCCGGGGACAAACTGCCACCAAGGTACATGCCCTTGGCGGGAACCGAACCCGGGTCTCTCCGGACCGCAGGCCGACGCTCTAACCGCTGAGCCAAACCGGCCAGGGCCCATCATTATTTTTAAAGGCTGCACCACAATTCATATAACCAGTCTCTTAATGGATGGGCATTTAGGTGGTTCCTAGTCTTTTGCTGTTACAAACACTATTGCAGTGGATATTTTTGTGCACATCGTTTTGCAAACAATGTGAGGTCATATCTGAAACATAAACACCCTGAAGCAGAAATGCCGAGTTAAAGGGTTTGAACATTTAAAAGCTGATAAATATTTTCAAATTGTCCTCCAAAGAGGTTATATCAATTACTGTAAGGTACTTTCTGTATCGGGGGATCCAGGGTGCTGCCGAGGCTTTTGGATGATTTAAAAGCCTCATGGATGATTCCAGTAAACCACCAGGGGTGAGAAGCTGGCAGTGAAGCCAGACGTGATGCTCAGAGACCTTCCCAAGGGTCCAGATTATTCTGTGCCTCCACCATCATGAACTAAACGCCATCATCTTTGATTGGGCTGTTGATCACTTACTGATGGGTTTCTTTTTCTTTTTTTAAACGTCTTTTTTTTTTATCCTCACCCGAAGATATTTTTCCACTTATCTTCAGATAGAGTATGAGGGGGTGGGGGGGAGAGAGGGAGGGAGGGAGAGAGAGAGAGAAACATCAGTTGGTTGCCTCCTGCACGACCCGGACCGGGGACCAAACCGCAACTGAGGGACGTGTCCTTGACCGAAATTGAACCCACAACTCTTTGGTCCGAGGGCCGATGGTCTAACCACTGAGCCAAGGTATTTACTGATGGGTTTCTGCACACCACTTTCATCCCCTCCAATCCATTGCCCCCCACTCCGACTCAGTCTGAGTCCTCCTTCCATCCTTTAATGCAGCGGTTCTCAACCTGTGGGTCGCGACCCCTTTGGGGGTCGAACGACCCTTTCACAGGGGTTGCCTAAGACATAACAGTAGCAAAATTACAGTTATGAAGTAGCAACGAAAATAATTTTATGGGTGGGGGTCACCACAACATGAGGAACTGTATTAAACGGTCGCGGCATTAGGAAGGTTGAGAACCTCTGCTTTAATGCTTCCTGAGAGTCTTGGATGAGACAGAATGCTTGGCAAGATTCGCAGGAGCCCTGCACCTCATCTGGCCGCTCTCCCCCAGCTCCGAGTACTTTCTTTCAGGACGTCAGCACTTCAGTACTGAGCCAGAATGCCTCCCACCACAGGGCTCTGCACGGCCACTCCTCTGCCGGGACACTCCCTCCATTACCACTTCCAGATGTCTCCTACCACCTCCTGGCACAGGACCTCAAAGCACCAGGCATCTGCCCCTCTGGTAGTGTCACAGCTGTCACTCAACAGTTCGTATGTGGTTGGTTTAGTCTGTGCCCGCCTCCTCCCAGAGCATGCTCACATGGGCTCTGATCTCCAGAGACCCTGGACTAGATGTGCCCTTCTCTCTTGCACCTCCCAGCATCCACTTAATGCCTGGCCCCCAGTAAGTACCCACTGAGCTCAATGAAACATTCCTGTTTTCCACTCTGAAAAGCCAGGGTAACAGACCCACCTCCTGGGGTTTTCGTGCAGATGTTTTAAGTGAGAACCAGCGGGGTGTGGATGCTGGCAGTCAGCTGGGCTCCACACCCTCTCCCACACACCCGCTCTACAGAGTGCACAGTTCACATGTGTTCAGCAAAGTGTGGGGATGTTCTGGATCACTCAGAAATTAAAGAACCACACGTGGTAGAGTAGAGAATGCCCAAGTTATACTGTCGCTAACTTCCTGCCCACAGGCTCTGGCTGCTTTCCAGTGGTCATCCTGGATTAGTAGAGTCTGCTCAGATGCACTGGTAGATTCTCAGAAGACAAATTAAAACAGTTTTCTCAAGGGAGATAGGTCCTCCAAGTAGTTGAATGTAACTCTAAACACTGTAGGTGATCTGTCCTGCCTGCTTCTCCAAGTTCCTCTCTCACCAGCCTCCCTCTCTAACTCAAAACTCAATCCTCAGCACACTCTCCAGACCCTGGGCTTCCACGTGCTGTTTCCTGCACCTGGGAAGAGCTCCCCCTCTGTCTTAGTCCGTGGGTGGCTTACAACAGCAAACATGTGTTGATCGCAGTTCTGAAGGCAGGAAGTCCGAGATCAGGGTGCCCATATGGTTGGGTGAGGGCCCCCTTCGCAGACTTCTAGTTGCATCCTCACATGGCAGAAAGGACTAGGGAACTCTGTGGGGTCTCTTTCATAAAAGCACAAATCCCATTCATAAGGGCTCCATGCTCATGACCTAATCACCTCCCAAAGTCCCTACCTCCACCTCCTAATATATGACCTGTGGGCGGTTAGGATTCCAACATAAGAATTTGGGGAGGACACAAACATCTAGTCCATAACACCCTCCATCTCTGGCTTGCTCACTCCATCAATCTCTAGGCATCAGACCAAACAGCTCTTTCTCAGGAGACTTTCTCTAGACTAGGTGATGGTCCCCCTGTCACATGCTCTTGTGACACCTCTTCCCACACCACAACTCTCATCACATAGAATGGATGATAGTATGTCTTTAATATCTTTCTTCCCTGAGAAACTTTAAACTGTGTTAGGGCAGAAACTGAGCCTGCATCCACCCCAGGGATGCCCGCTGCAGGTACAGGCTCAACACCTGTGGGAATGAGGAAACCAGACCCAGCTTAAGGAAGTACCTAGACTCAAGTCCAGAGACCAGAGCGAGGGCACACTTGACTGGGAACCACCACTGAAATGAAATGGATGAGAGGACGTATGAGGAATCTCAGGAGGCAGGAAGAAGACAGTTCCCTCTAAAAGGGGGTCCTCGTCCTCTACACACTGAGGAGGCAGGTCCACACATTCCATGAAGCCCTCATCAGGAGTGGGGTCTGCCATCTGGGATCAGGATGATCAGAAGTTTCAGGACACGGTGCAGGTTTTTGGGGCCCCTACTGGCAGCCCTGCATGCTGATAAGACGGTGCTCCCCACATCTGGATTCCACATCTGGTGAGACACATACATTGGTGGTGCGGCAGTCATGGGGTGATGTGCTCTGTGGACTCGCACCTCTGCAGCGATGACAGCAATTCTGTGTCTGGGGCTCCACATAGCGGGTTATTAAAACCCACCCCAACTCCAGAGGGAGAAAGCCACAGTGGCCTCCTGGCTAGAGGGTAACTAAGTCCGAGAAACAAAATGACACTGTTTTCTGGCTTTCCTTATAATAAAACTAGGAGCAGCCAATCATTTGCTAACTCCATAGAGGCTTTTGCTCAGACAAACCAAGCAGCAGCTGAACTGAGCTATACTTTTAGAGGGCATCTCACTCACTCAGGGCAAGAGATCCTACACTGGGTAACCGGGGTTCTAGTCCTGACTCTGCCACTGACCCCTGGGGCCAGCCTGGGGGTGTCAGTTTCCTACCTGTGCTGTTTCCCACAAAAGGAAAGGAAGATCTCCAAACTTCCTTCCGTTTCATCATACCCACAATGTGGACTGAACTGTGTCCCCTCCAAATCCATACGTTGAAGTCCTACCCCCAGTGTGATGGTCATTCGGAGGGAGAGCCCAGCAGGTTTTTCCAAAATGTGCTGTCACATCAGCAGGATCTTTGTCGTCTGCACAGAGCTGGGAAATGAGAATCTCAGCCCCAGTTAATTATGGCCACACTGAAAACACAGCCCATTATTACAGACAGGGCTGAATCATCCTGGGGCAGACAGAAAGTCTCAATGGGGGAACAGCTTAACACATAGGTATCCACTGGTGGGGAAAATGCATCTCTTAGGATAATTCTTAGGATCATTCCCTGAGGATAATTCTAACCCATCTGATGATCTCATAAGTTTTCATATAGTCACAATCATATATAACACACACATATCAAAATTCACTTCTAATTGCATTGTTGAACATTTACTCACATGGATGATGTCACGACACCATTAGTTACAAACACACTTTAAATGAGAAAATAGGCAACATTTAAAAGTGTCAGTGGCATAACCCAGATGCGGACCTGGGTAGGGAGGGAGAGGAGGCTTAAGATTTTAAGGAAAAGGGGCAGCATTTGTTTGCAAGGGCCGTGAGAATTTCTTAGAATTTCCTGCAAGCATTTTAGAGTCAGCTGTTGGTGATCACAGTAAGAGGGAGGACAAAGGAAGGGCATAAATAATCTAAGATGATGGGGAATTAAAATACACCAATAAAATCCCATGCATCTGGCTTTGGCATGTTGTCAGATGTCGACGCAATTCGACACACCCATGTTCTTTCTGCATCCCCAGTGCCCATACCCTCCCCACGCTGGCTGGGCAGGCAGCCACAAGCAAGCTTTAAAATGAATAATCCATTTGCCAACATTCAAGAATCTGTCTCAAATTAGGGAAACATTTCTCACAGGCTGCACACTTAGGGCACACCCAGCTGGGCAGTCAGCTCACCTTCCCACACGAATGTACCACATAAAAAAGGTGGATAAGTTAGGTTGTGTCCACAATTGTTTTCTTTTTTTTTAAGTTTTTTATTTTTTAGAGAGAGAGGAAAGAAGAGAGAGATAGAAACATTGACATAGGAGAGATACATCCATTGGCTGCCTCCTGCACGCCCCCTACCGGGGATTGAACCCACAACCCGGGCATGTGCCCTGACCGGGATCCAACCAGGACCTCTCAGTCCATGGATGATGCTCAGTCCACTGAGCCACACCAGCCAGGCCGGTTGTGGCCACAATTGTACCAGTGGTTTGGAAACTTGACCCTATAACCAGAAAGACCAGCAGGATGGGGAAGGTAAACGATAGTCATTTTCCTTCATTTCTGATCTCTTCTCTCAAAATGACTTTTTAAAGTTTTTATCTTAGAAATGGGGTTGCAGGGCAGAAAACAGCATATTTTTGAGAGAAAGATCAGTTAATGGATACTTAAGTTTTTTTAAATTAATGGGACAAGCTGCACGGAAGAATGTACCCAGGACACAACACTGCCAACCTCACCATCTGAAGCCAGATTATCACGATGCGGGGAGGGAAGGTTTCTCAGGAGTCTCCCCTTCTCCCAGTAGTGACTTTGCAGTCACGTGGACCTGAGTTCGAACCCACTACCATACAGCTGGTAACCTGAGGCTCGTGACTAAATCTGAGCTGCAGTTTCCTCAGGCAGGATGGGGTTCCCCGGGGTTGCAGGAACAGGAGGACGCCTGCCTGTGTTTAACAGTGCCAGGGTGAAGTCAGCAGTCAGTAAGGGGGCCATGGTATTATTATTCTTGTGTGACCCCACTGGCTACCACTTTCAGCCTGATTTCGGGGTAGAGAAGCGAGAGTTAAGAAATGGGGCTCTGGGCAGCCTCGGAATGGCGGCAAGGCGCACTGTGGATAGGAAAAGCCATCTCATGGTGCTGGAAAAGGAAGGTGGGGGGGGAGCAGCACCAGGGCTCACATCTCTGAGGGAGGCCTTCTGGCACATTGACTCTGCCCAGGGAACCTGGGGGGGGGGGGGCACGCACAGGCACTACCTGTCCGACAGCGCACCTCACCAGGATGCCCACCACCCAGGGATCGCCCGTGCCAAGGCCCACCTGGCGCCAGACTCAGAACACTCACTGGCACAGGTCTTCCCATCGCTGCGGAGCACGTGTCCCTCCGGACACTGGCAGGCAAAGGATCTGTCCGTGTTGACGCAGGAGTACTCGCAGCCGTGGTCGCTCAGCAGGCAGTAATCAGCCCCTGCAAAACCCAACAGCCAGGTGAGGTGGTCAGCAAGGCGCTGGGCTTTCCTATCCCACCTGGCCCCCAGGTATGCAGTCCCCAGAGGACACCCCTGATCTCCCTGGAGCAAAGGGCAGAAGGAAGAGGGGGCCAGGGCCGCCGTCCTCCGCAGTCCTCACGTTTTCCCTCCCGTGGCACACCTCCCCGGCAGAGGAGCGGGAGGGGACTCACGGGAGCAGGTCTTGAGGTCCTCGTTGATGAGGAAGCCTTCCGAGCACTGGCAGACGAAGGACTCCTCTGTGTTCAGACACAGCTGCTCGCAGCCATGGTCCTGCTCCGCACAGTGATCCACTCCTGCGGTGGTCACACAGAAAACAGAAAATAACGGTAGGGGGCACCCCCGCCAGCAACCGGGCATTAAATACAAAACCTCCTGGCAGGGAGCCCCCAGAAGCCATTTAACTTTATTTTACCCCAGTTACTGGCCTCTCTGGAATATGTCTTGTTTTTTCTCTTCCCATTTCTTTTTCTTTTTCTTTTTTTATCCTCAACCGAGGACATTTTTGCATTTTATCTTCAGATAGAGCCGGAGGGAGAAAGGGAGGAAGAGAGAGAGAGAAACACCGATGTGATAGAGACACATCGACTGGTTGACACCCACACGACCCCAACTGGGGCAGGGGACAAAACTGCAACCGAGGTACATGCCCTTAGTGGGAACTGAACCCGGGTCTCTCTGATCCGCCGGCTGAGGCTCTAACCGCTGAGCCAAACCAGCCAGGGCTCTCTTTTTTTGTTTTAATTTATTTTTCTTTATTGATTTTAGAGAGAGGAAGGGAGAGGGAGAGAGAGACAGAAACATCAATGAGAGAGAACATCGACTGGCCGCCTCCTGCATGCCCCCCACTGGGGATTTGGCCCACAACCTGTCTTCCCATTTCTTTGAAGAGTAAAAACAGGTACAACTCCTGTGTAGGTGTTAAAGACGCAGCCCTCACCCTGACCGGTTTGGCTCAGCGGTTAGAGCGACGGCCCCGGACCAAAGAGTCGCGGGTTCGATTCCAGTCAAGGGCATGTACCTCCGTTGCCTTGGGTCCCTGGCCCTGGTCGAGGTCATGTGGGAATCTCTCTCACCTGGATGTGAGAGTCTCTCTCTCTCTCTCTCTCTTTCTCTCTCTCTCTCTCTCTCTCCCCCTCATACTCTATTGAAGATAAGTGGGAAAGTATCCTTAAAAGTATCCTTGGGTAAAATATCCTCGGGTGAGGACTAAAAAAACAAAACAAAAAAGATGCAGCCAGGGCCTGCCACCGTAATCTGAAATCCTCAGGGCCATGCTGAGAACAGGTGCGAGCCCCATCTCACTGGGAGGAAAGCGAGGCTCAGGACACGCCCAAAGCCACACAGCTGACAGTAATGCTGGAGACTGAGGGCTCTGGCATCAACTCTTCGGGATCAAATCCCACTCCACCACTTCCTCGCCATGGGATGCTGGGCAGTCACCCGGCCTCCCTGCCATTGTTTCCTGCCATCCTTTCCCGACTTGAGAAATGGGGAAGAGGACGGAGCTTCCTTAGAGGAATGTGGTGAAAAGCAGAGGAGCTGATATATGGGAAATGCTCAGAACAGCAGCTGGCACACTCTCCGCTTAATGAACACTGATTATTATTAAGTAGTCCTCGAGTTCATTGTATACCTTCATTTCTATCTGAAAATGAAAAAGAAAACGCCCCTCATAACCAGGACACCCGGATTCAGAGGACACTGCAAAGCCCAGCCTGGCACGGGGCGCACGGCCGCCCTGGGCAGTGAGCGGGGAAGGGCACCGAGTGCCCCGCTGTGGTGCCGGCGCCACACACCCCGCGGGCTGCCTCCCACATCTCCGTGCCCGAGAAAACGCAAACCCAGAGACTGGAGAGACACTGGAGTCCTTGTGCAGGGCCAGCAGGTGGACTTCTTTGACTCCCACAGGGCCTGGGACTGCCGCCTTCTGGAACATTCCGCTGGTGGATGTGCCCACTGCAAACATCTGCAGGGTCTCGGGGGGCCAGAGGTCTGTATTCACATCCTTGTGCCACCATTTACCAGTCATGTGACCCCAAGAAAGTTACTTAATCTTTTTGTGCCTCAGTTTCCCAGTCTTTAAACGGGGATAAGAATGCAGAGGCCTCATAAGGCTGATGTGAGGATAGAGGGAGTGACTGCCTGGACACGCTCGCAGGGTGCCTGCCCGGAGCAGCGCCCACACGGGCTCGTTGTCATCATGTCCTGGGGCTCCCTGAGCCCTCGAGGGGAACAGGACACCGTGGCTTTCTCAGGGGGCCCCTCGGAAGAAATGGGTTGGTTTATACTTTCCTGAAGCTGAGTAGGTGGTCCTTCTTAATAGATTCCAGAGAGGAAAAATGGGCCAATCTCTTTTGGCCTCTCCTCTGAGCTCTTATAGGTCTCCCAAGCAATGCTGGGAGGGAGAGGCAGGCCATGGCCCTTGGGGCTCTCGGTGGGCTCAGCCAGGTTGTGCCCAGCCTGCCCCGGGACACCTGCCAGGGCTTGTCAGCTGGCAGAGTGCACACTCCTGGAAGAAGGCAGAATGTACTCAAACTGTCTTCACCAGGGCATCTCCTTGTCACGGGAAAGACTTCCTGCTCCCCGCTCACATCTCATGAGGACTCAGAGACACCCAGAGGCAAATGCGTGGCAGTGCCAACTTTCTGGTTCAAAGGTTCTTTGACCTCTGAGACCAGTCCTCAGAAGGCCTCATCGAGGCACTTTGTTCCCTCCGAAGACTGAAGGGGCACACGTTTTCCTCAGGACTGCTCTATACCTCATACTTCATCTGTGAAGCCTGGCCCCCAGCAGTTTAAGGTCCAAATGCTGAACAGCTGCACTGTTCTCGTTCACAATCTATCTCTGTCCCCAAAGCTGGGGCAGATGTGGGGCTTGCTGGGTGAAAAGCCACACAAAAGGCCCCTTCTTGCGGGCTGTGTCACCAAGCCCCTCTCCCAGCACACCAGGGTCACAGGCATCGGCCGCGGTGCTCGGGCGCCCCCACCCCTGCTGGCCTGGACCAGCGCAGACTGTGCTTCATAAAAAACGATGGAACCGTCCAGCTGGCAAAGCCGGCAAGTTTCTGTGCGTTTACATCACCGAATGGAGCTTTGTTGTGCCTCTTACACAAGAAAATTAAGAAAAGGCTTCACAGAAAGGCCCATGTTTCTCAGCTCTGCCCTCAGATTAGCTCTGTGGTGGCCCAAGTGCTTTCCAAGCTCTGTCCCTTCTGCCTCTTGTCTCCAGCTGGGCCAGCACTCGTCACTCCCCCGGGCTCCGTGATAATAATGAACTATTATCTGTAACTATGTTTTCCCTGTGCCCGCACAGTGCTAGGAGGCTGAAATGGTCCTGATTATTCCCCCTAACAACTCTAGGAGATAAGCCCATTATTATTTTCACTTTTTTAAACAGATGGAGAAATCAAAGCTTGGCGAAGTTAAAAGTAAGTGCCCTGGTCACATGTCCAGTGTGTGGTAGAGCCTGGACTTGGCTTCAGGATGGTCTGACCTAATCAGTGCTTTCAACAGCAAGTAATAATATTAGCTAATATTTACTGAGTGCGTATTACATGTTTAGCAGCACTTTTCAAAGTGTTTTATATGTATTGGTTCTTTTAATCCTCACAACGCAATCTATGAGGTAGGTAGCATTAATAGTCCCATTTTATGGATGATGAAACCGAGGCAAGGAAGGTTAAGTCTTTCAGACCATCAGGCCCACAGGAAACCCAGGAACTTTAGAAGTAGTTGGCTGCTAGTGAGCCTGGGGGCCTGGTGTGGCATCCCTGTCCCTGGGCACACTTACGGCTGCAGGTCTTGCCATTGGGGTCCAGGGTGTAGCCCCGGTGGCAGCGACAGTAGTAGCCCTCCTCCGTGTTGACACATTCGTGCTCACAGCCTGGCTTCTTCAGCGCACAGTAGTTGATCCCTGAGGGGGAAAAGGGAATATCCTGCTTCAGGCTCTGGGCTTCTCCCAAGGCTGTGAGGTCAGCCCTGCACAGGAAATATTCAGTGAATAAGGTGCTCTGTAGGGCACAGGAAAACAGCCCTTGCTCTCCCGAGCCTATGTGAAGGAGAACCTGGTACTTGCAGTGTACCCCTGGTCTCTCTAGCATGGTCTCTCCACTTTGATGACCAAAGAGCTAAAAAATGGATTGAGGGCCACAGTCCCCAGCCCAGCTCCTTCCAAGAAAGATGGAAAAGCTGAAAAAATCCAGTTGTCTCTTCTTCCAATTAACCTGATCACTAGGGCTCCCGAGCATGTAGGGAGCTGCCACCAGCAGTGGCATCGGACAGTGACATCGGGTGGCACAAGGCAGAATAACAAAAGCTGATCATGCAAGATACCCAGCTACTTAGAAGAGGAAGGAAATGGCAGTTACATTAAGAAGGGCCCAAATGCGTGACCTCACTCTGAGTGAGACCATGACAGCCTCCACCCCAGGAACCGGATGCTGTCCTGGTTGTTGCAGTTTTGTCCTATGGTAACATTCACGCCATCCAAGCTGTTTAGCAGTTTAGTTATCTAGCAGCCAATTAGCAGTTTCATTTCCTGGTAGAAAACGTTAAAACCACAAGGCCCCACAGAGCAGGTCATGGGAGAGACGGAGAATGGTATAAGGGAATCCAACGAGCTGTGGAGGGCTTTCATGAGATCGGCGTTGGGGGAAAAGGTCCCCACCAACCTCAGTGGCTGGGCTGGATCACTTTAACTGCATTGTTCTTTTTTCTGGAGAAGTGACAGACACTGTTGGTTGCCTTGCCAACAACCATTACTCTGTCTTCTTGAGTCTAGAACCCTGATCCTCATGAATCAGGGCTGGTCTAAGCCAGCCCGGCAACCGTGTTCTCCTTTGTCAGTGATTGGTCTGGGGTGGGACTATGCCCCAGTTCTAGCTAATAAGGCATAAGGAGAAGTTTACTGGGGACCCTAGGAAATTTTTTCCTTCCTGAAAAGGCAAAGATGTATAAAGAGAAATGCTTTTCTCTACCCTCTTTCCTTTCTGTCTTTGGATCTAGAGGTCATGATGACTGCAGCTGCAGCAGCTGTCTTATGGCCACGAGGTGACATGTGTGAGGATGAAAAAGCAACATGCTTTAGCAGAGTAAAGGGACAGAAAGAGTCCGGGTTCTTGACAACATCACTGAGTCACTGAGCCGGCCCGGGATCAACCACCTCCAGATCTGTTAGGTAAAAAGTAAATGTCCTTAACTGGCTTCAGACACCATTAGTTGGATTTCCTGTTTTGCATGACCAAAAGCACCCTAACTGATACAGGGGACATGACCTGAAACCATGAAGTAGTGAACTGAGAAAACACACATTTTTATTTATAGTATCTCTGCCCAAAAAGGATTTGAGGAGGCTTACATATACAAATAGCCTGAAACAGAACACTCATCAATCACCCTCTTGCTTCAATGTCTCCTCACTGTCCTTGTTAACCTCTATCTTCCTTCACAGTCAGAAAAACATCGTTTCTTCAATGACGCCTTTGGCGAACCCTGCCTGATCAAGTCAGATCTTTCTATGGGACCTCTCTCTTCTATAGCATTCATCACAATGACCACATGGCGTGTGTGCGTGTGTGTGTGTGTGTGTGTGTGTGTGTGTGTGTGTGTGATGTCTCGATATCTGCTTCTTTCACAGACTGTGAGTTCCACAAGCAGGGACCATGTCATTTTTGTCTTTATTATGATGCATCGTTATCAGAAGTAGTACAATAATAAAGTTACTGATGATAATCATAGTTGCTACCATTTCATAAGCACCTGCTAAGTGCTTGAGAATTTCATTTGACATTTCACATGTGCTATTATTATCCATATTTTAAAGATGAGGAAATGGGTTTAGAGAGGTTAATAACTTACTCAAGATCCTACAGCTAGTTAAAACGGAGCTGCGGATGGAACCCCAGGGCTCCCAGGCCCATCCTGTAAAGGGGTCCATGATGTGTCCTCACAGGTGACTGGTGGATGGAACTTTCACATCACAGAGTCTGAGAAGTGGCTGCACACTGAGCACATGGAGAGACTCCCACGACACGCGGAGGCTGGCCTAAGAGACGAGATGCCACTCCAAGCGTCCCGACCCCGTGGCCCTCCGTCCGCGCCACACGAGGCGGGGCAGCATATTGGCAGCTGCACGCAGCCTCAGCGCAGCAGCCTTGGCGCAGCAACAACCCAGCCTGTGCAGGACAGCCAGAGCGCAGGGCAGAGCTTCAGTAAATAAACATAGGCCCGGCAAGAAAACACTGGTCACATACACACAGAGAGCCAACCAATCAAGCAAACAGACACAGAACACAAAGGGCCCACCGTCTGGGGCCACTAGCGTAGGGCCCGCAGGAATCACCTCATTACACCATCAGAGAAAAGTGAAATTATCCTCAGCAAATGCTGTTTTAAAAAGCTAGCATTCAATATGTACCCCCATGTTCATAGCAGCGCTATTTACAATAGCTAAGATCTGGAAACAGCCCAAGTGTCCATCAGTAGACGAATGGATAAAAAAGCTGTGGTACATATACACAATGGAGTACTATGCAGCTGTAAGAAAGAAAGATCTCTTATCCTTTGCGACGACATGGGAGGACCTGGAAACTATTATCCTAAGTGAAACCAGCCAAGCAGAGAAAGACAAATATCATATGATCTCACTTATTTCTAGAATATAATAAACATAACAGTCTGAGGAACAGGGTAGTCCCAGAGATGTGGAAGTAGGGTACAGACTGACAATTGTCAGAAGAGGGGGTGGGGGAGGGGAGCAATGAACCACAGAACTTGTACGCATGTACTCATAACCAATGGACATGGACAACAAAACTGGGGACGGGGCAGGGAGGGAGGGGGAGGAGGGTGACAATGGGGGGAAAAGGAGAAACATCTGTAACAAAAATAAATTAATAAACAAAACAAAACACAAAAAAAATAAATAAATAAAAATAAAATTAAAAAAAAAAAAAAAAAGCTAGCATTCAGCCACTATGGAAAACAGTATAGAGGTTTCTCAAAAATTAAACATAGAATTACCATATGATCCAGCAATCCCACTTCTGGGGATATACCCCAAAGAACTGAAAGCAGGGTCTCAAACAGATAATTGTATATGTTCACAGCAGCATTACTCACAATAGCCAAAAGGTGGAAGCAACCCAAGTGTCCACTGACAGATGATGGATAAACAAAATGGAATTTCATACAATGGAATATTATTCAGCCTTCAAAAGGAAGGAAATTCTGACACAGGCTATGACACGCATGAACCTTGAAGACATTATGCTAAGTGAAATAAGCCAGGTCACAAAAGCACAAATATTCCACTTATATGAGGTACCTAGAATAGGAAAACTCATAGAGACAGAAAACAGAATGATGGTTGCCAGGGACAAGGGGGAGAGAGGTATGGGTGTTACTGTTTAATGGGTACAGAGTTTCAGTCTGGAGAGACGAGGGAGTTCTGGAAGTGGTTGGTGGTCATGGTTGCATAATAAGGTGAATGTACTTAATGCCACGGAACTGTACACTTTAAAATGGTTACAACAGCCCAGCTGGTGTGGCTCAGTGGTCGAGCGTCGACCCATGCACCAATAGGTCGCCAGTTCAATTCCTGGTCAGGGCACATGCCCAGGTTGTGGCCCGATCCGCAGTGGGGGGCATGCAGGAGGTGGCCAGTCAATGTTCTCTCTCATCGATGTTTCTATCTCTCTTTCCCTCTCCCTTCCTCTCTCTCTCTAAAATCAATAAAGGCAAAAAAAATTTTTCTAAATAAAATGGTTACAATAGTAAATACAATGATAAATTTTGTTATGTATATTTCACCACAATTTTTAAAAAGCTGGCATTGTCTTTAAGAAAGATACACACAAAATAAACAAACCAAAAAAAAAAAAACCACCCCATCTAGATTCTTAGAGAGGTTATCTCAGTTATTTGGCAAAAAGCAATTTAAAAATGACTCTACTCCAAATGGTTCCTTATAGCAGAGGATTAACTGTAGATCTCTGCCTTCTTCACATGCTTGAGTCACATTCCTTCACCTGTGTTACTCAGCTATTCATTTGCTTATTTATTCATCCAATCAGTTTTTTGTTTGTTTGTTTTTATCCTCACCCGAGGACATTTTTCCCCCCATTTTTTGTTCAGATTAGAGTGGGAGGGAGAGAGAGGAAAATAGAGAGAGAGAAACACCAATGCGAAAGCAACACATTGAGTGGCCGCCACCGATATGACCCCAACCGGGGCGGGGACAAACTGCAACCGAGGTACGTGCCCTTAGTGGGAACCGAACCCGGGTCTTTCTGGTCCGTGGGCTGATGCTCCAACCGCTGAGCCACACTGGCCAGGGCATCATCCAATCAGTTTTTATTGAGTAGTTACTTGCTCGGTCTCATCCCTAACTGTGAAGTGCTACACGTGGGCCAGGCTAGGGTGTAGCTTAATCTGGCAAAGCCCAGAGTGTCCAGTAAGTCCCTGTGAGGTCAGATGGCAGAACTGTCAGAGAACAGATTAGACAGCGCTTATGAGTTGGAGACCTTGCTGAGAAGGCAAGACATAAAAACATGAAAGACCCGTGATCCTAGAGAATGAATTATAATGCCAGCTGAGTGGTACAGGTAGTTTTCAAAGAATTGGACAGTCTACAGACTGTTAAAGCAGGAAGTCATGTTCCTTTGGTTTAGGAAATCAGGTACTGAAAGGTAAAGCAGTCTGTCCAAGGCCACACGGCCAGTATGAATGACACAGCCATCACATCCCTCAGCTCAGTCCAACCTGTGGACCCCAGCCCGGCTCTTTAGAGTGTGATGTCTCCAGCTACAGGGATACCAGCTGTGGTACCAGCACAAGCAACCCTGGAGCCCAGCACCTGGGTCACACTCACATCCGATTCCAACCCTGGGGCCCAGCTAGACAGCCAGGCCAGTCCTGATGTCTGTGCTTCACGCGGCCGCCTTAATAATTTATGCCTTAAATCGATAACAGCACTTTTCAGAAAAAGAAATTGTGCTCAGATGAGGAGGAAGGATGAATCCTGGCCAAGGGTCCTTTCTTCAGCAGGATTATGCTTGAACTTTTTTTTCCCCCCAGTTTAATTGGATGACATCAAATTCCTTTGAAAAACAGATTTCTTATTAGATTGGAAAATAACCCACATCCATTAACCGCCTATTAAATGTAAATGGCTGGCCCCTTAGCTCAAGATTTGTAATGCTCTTGAGATCCTCAGACTCCTAATAACAAAGTCCAGATTTTAAAGCCAATTTCTTTGCTTCCCTCTTCCACGTAATGCTCCAGGGAGACTGAGCACCCGCTTCCGCCAACAGCTGTGTGCGCAGCGGGCCGAGCACAACGTGAGTCGGGGCGGCTCTCCGAGCCCACGCAGGAGCCAAGGGCTGGGTCTGAGAGCGAACACACTGGAAAATGTAACAATGAGGCAAGATGTTGGGAGGAGGGCTGATGAGGACATCGAGTTTTAGGAACAAATTCCATTTTTCTTGGAATGAAAAGTAGAGCACCTGGCTAAAGAGGAAATGGAACTATAATCGCTGAATACACTGTATTAATGAGCATTCATTCGGAACTCTGGACTGGGCTGCAGCATGCAAACAGGCCCATCTGTGGGCCGATCTGGGGTGGTCAAACTACTCCTGGATGGTCACTTCCTCTCCACTCGCCCTTCGGTGGGCCTCCCTCCTCCCTTGAGAATGATGTGTGCACTGCCTTGGACCCTTCTCTGATTCCACGTGCCTCTCCAGGCAGGATGTGGAGGGAGTGGCAGGGCGGAGGGGATCTCAGATGACTGGTATGAGGTACAGAGCTTCAGGCAGATCCCTGCCCTGACGGCCACAGGCCCGACTTGTGTGCTCGTCCCTCGGTCAGTAACGCGATGAAGCTCGCGGTAACACAATGAGTGTCTGAGTTGAACCAGATCTGATTGTCCCCCACATAAAAGCTTTTGGTTCACAAATATGAGTCCATCTGTGAGTGATTTTCCCCGAGTGTAGTCAGTGCTGGACACATTTACCCTCCACCCCCGCAAAAAAAGGTGTGAATAGCAGAGAAGAGCGGCCAGGCCAGAAAAGTTGGCCTTCTAACATATTGTGTGCATGTGTGGTCTAATTGGAAATAGTCGATCTGATTGTTTTTACATTCTGTACACTCTCAGTTAAAATTCCCATTTCATGCTAGAATGTTTCCAGGTTTACATCCAGGCAAGGCAATGGGAAGTATCTTCCATAAGAGAGGCTCAGTTTCAAGATATGGGCTCTGCGACCAAGGTTTAACGCTTATTAGAGTGAGTATGTAGGTCAGTATATGCTGTAAACAGAATGTGGCTTCTCTGGATTTAGTTATATAGCCTACAGTCCTTTTCAAAGAGATATATGGTCAAACTTTTGAAAACTCAGTCCTGGCCCTGGCCGGTTTGGCTCAGCAGTTAGAGTGTCAGCCCGTGGACCAAAGAGTTAAGGGTTCGATTCCGGTCAAGAGCATGTACCTCGGTTGTGGTTTGGTCCCCGGCCCTGGTCAGGGTCGTGCAGGAGGCAGCCAATGGATGTGTCTCTCTCACGTCAATGTTTCTCTCTCTCTCCCTCCCACTGTATCTGAAGATAAATGGAAAAATATCCTTGGGTGAGGATTAAAAAAAAAAAAGAGATCATCTTTCCAACAAGACTGAGTAATTCAAATAGTAGTTGCAATTTCTCCAGATTGGCAAATTTCAGAGAGATCCATT
This sequence comes from Tadarida brasiliensis, assembly GCA_030848825.1. Classification (NCBI taxonomy): domain Eukaryota; kingdom Metazoa; phylum Chordata; class Mammalia; order Chiroptera; family Molossidae; genus Tadarida; species Tadarida brasiliensis. The sequence goes on along the minus strand of CM061272.1, from coordinate 38,935,724 downwards.
TACTCATTCATTCATTTAATAAATACTGTGTCACACTTACATGTGCCAAAACTTCAAGTTGTTGAGGATTCAAGAATGAGAAAAAGATAAGAATCTCTGTCCTTGTGGACTTTCTAGTCCAGAGGTCTATCAGGGACAGTCTGGTTTAAAAAAAAATCCCATTTGGGGTCCATGCCCGAGATCCCCAGAGAGGCCCTTTGAAGTGCCAGACGGCAGGCAGTTGAGTCACTCAGCACATTAATATCATCCTGCTGACACCATGCACCCCTTGAATGGTGTGGGGCTGCCCAGAGTCTTATTTCCTTCATATCAAAGAGGACAGAGTTGCAATTTCCCCCTTTCGGCAGCTACCAAGTGTCTTATCTTGTGGGACTGGAAGAAACCAGCTCCTTTTACCTTCTGTCTCTGGGTCCAGCCTTTTCTTTCTCAAAGTCCCAAATACATGTTGTGGGAGTAAGAAGGAGGGAGAATGCACCCCACTTCAGACAGGGGAGGGCTTCAGTTGGGGCCTCGACACGGCTAAATGAATCCAAAGGGCAGATCCAGTCTACTCAATCTCTAAGCGTCATCCCCATCACAGGATCACATGAGGCAGAGATAGAATAAAGGGCAGAATAATATTAGGAAACACAAATGCTGCATACAAGTATATCTTGCTTGAGATTTGCAAGGAAAAGGAAAACCAGTGGTGCATTCAGCAGAACAAGCCCTTTTCCAACACCCAGGGACACTTACTTCTGCAGGTTTTCTTATCTGGATTCAGGGTAAAGCCTTTTAGGCAGCGGCAGGAATAGGAATCATGTGTGTTAACACACTCGTGCTGACATCCATGACCAGGTAAGGCACAGTAATCTATCTCTGGAAAGAAAGAAAAACCATATTAATAACAAACAAAGCAATACATCTAGCAGAGGGAAACCAAGGGATTTTCAGTCTTAACTTTTCCTAAAGAGAGAAAACCCTTGTGACCTCAAACACGCATTGAAGAGATCTCTCAGTGAAGCTATGTCCATGTTTAGGGATATGGTTCTCAGGAAGAGGATCTTCTTGACATATTACAACAAATAAATTTATAATATGCTTTCCTTGTTTTGATTCATGTAGGAGCCCCTAAAATGAAAGAGTGTGATGGGGTGTTGTTTTGCTGGGGAAAGGGGGTTTGGTGAATGTTTTCTGGAATTTATGCAATTAAAACAATGACATCTTCCCAAAGTAAAACTCCAAACCACTTAAATTCCTCAAACACAGAGCCACCAGTAGGCTACAAAATCATATCCTGGAGAAAAGAAGGCTCTGTCCATATTCTAGGTGTGAAAGGCCTAGATATTTGAATGCAAAACATCTCTCTTTTTAACTCTGGACATAAACAGGATCATTCATCTAAAGGTTTCCAAATCCGAGAATGTGATCTCTAGGTGTACATTAATTTAAAACAAAATATTCAGAAAAAAGTTTACATGAAATTTTTTATAATGAGAGTCTACTTATGTAAGTATTTTTAGATATGGGAAGAGACTTCTATTACATTTAAGTTTTGTGATCAAAGTATTTTGCTATAGTGGTTTCATCTATACTCCCATCTACCAAATTAAGATTTTATAGCACTTTGAAGCAAACCCAGATATAATATAATTTTGTCCATAAACATTTCATAATGTCTTCAAAAGACTGGTACTCTATTTTTAAAACATTTTTTTTCTTTATTGATTTTAGAGAGAGAGGAAGGGAGAGGGAGAGAGAGAGAAACATCGATGAGACAGAACATTGATTGTCGCCTCCCACATGCCCCCCACTGGGGATTTAGCCCACAACCTGGGCATGTGTCCTGACCAGGAATCGAACTGGTGACCTCTTGGTGCATGGGCTGACGCTCAACCACTGAGCCACACCAGCCGGGCAAGACTGGTACTCTTAAAAATATAACTATAGTACCATAATCAGATATAAAGATATTGGCACCATTTGTTGAAGACATCATTTTCTTTTCCCTCTTGAATTGCCCTGGCACCTTTGTTGTAAATCACTCCACCATATATGTGTGGGTCTATGTCTGGGCTCTATTCTGCTCTGTTAATCTGTGTCCATCTTCACACCAATACTACATTGTCTTGATTACTGTTGCTTTATCATTAGTCTTAAAAATTAGGTAGTTTGTCTTCCACCTTTGTTTATGTTTTTCAAAATTTATTTGACTATTTTAGTCCTTTGCAGTTCCACATACGTTTTGGAATCAGCTTGTCAATTTCTACAAAGTAGCATGTGAGGGTTATGGGGGATATTGTATTGATCTATAGATTAATTTCAGTGTGCAGGTCTTTCTCACATCTTTTGTCAGATTTATCACCAGGAATTACATATTTTTGATGCTATTATAATTGGTATTTTTAATTTTCCATTGAAAGTTTAGAAAATAGTTGATTTTTGTATATTAACCTTGTATCTTGAAACCTTGCTAAACTCGCTTAATAGTTTTAGTACTGTTTTTTCTCTACCTCAAAGGTCTCTCTCTCTCCCTCACCTCCTTCAAGTCTTTGATCAAATGTCACTTTCTCATTGAGACCTGCATCCCACTCTTATCTTGCTCCAACAGAATGTAAGCTCCATAAGGACAGAGGTCGTTTGGTCTATTTTATTTACTGCTTTATGTCATTTCTACAACAGTATCTGGTATGTTATTAGTCTGTTTCTATGGTTCAAAATGTTTCAATCTTTTACTTAAGGATGCTCAACAAATATTTGTTGAATGAATATATGGTTATTGGGATTACTCCTAATAGAGTGTTTTGTGAGGGTTTAGATGAGCAAACATTGCCCACCAAGTACCAGTGAGGATTCCTTGAGGCCTCTCCCCACCAGGCAATTTAAAATATCTCCCTCTCTATAAGGACCTCAGTTCAGCAGTCAGCATTCTCTGGGTTCAGACATTCAGCCAGTTACAAACCCAACCAATTAGTCTTTCATCCAGCACACATTTCTCTATCTGGTCCATGAAGCATAGGCCACTCATTAGCTTATTGGTCAAATGCCTATTGAAGTCTAGATAGTTGCTACCATATTTTCCATGCCTGGCTAGTCTACTAAATAAAATGAAGTTATTCTGATATGACTCATTCTTAGTTACCAAGAAAATGGGAGAAGTTTAATTTGTTCTGTTGGGTCTCACAGTACAAGGAAATACCAGCTCAGGTTAAGGAATCACTTTCAAAAAGTTAGAGCTGTACAAAGTGCAATGCACTGCATGGGGTATAGTGAGTGTCCCGTCAGTGGTGTTATTCAAGTGCAGGCTGGAGGTGATATGGTGGGATGTAGGATGGGTTGTTGAACTAGAACTAGGTTGAACTTTAAGTTCCTCTCCAACTGAGAATCATTGATTCATGTGCACAAGCCTCACATGTGACTTATTACAGGCTGTAGGAAGATAGTGGGACTCAGCATGTTAACGGTGAGCTGGCCAGGCAACCCAAAGACCAATACATTCTAGTTCTTCTGTTGCTGACTCAGTATTAAATTATTTCCTTTTTCTGTGTTTAACTTTTTTTTTTTCCTAATCCTCACCTGAGGATATGTTTTTTCTTTTTCTTTCTTTCTTTTACCTTTTTTTTTTTTTTTGAGAGAGAGAGAGAGAGAGACATTAATGTGAGAGAGAAACATCGATCAGTTGCCTCCTATACATGCCCCAATCGGGATTGAACCCAAAACCTAGGTATGCGCTCCGATCAGAAATCCAACCTACAGCCTTTTGGTATATGGGACAAAGCTCCAACCAACTGAGCCACCCAGATAGGACTCTGTGTTTAACTTTTAATGAAAATACGAATATTCACTTAGTACTGTAATGCCAAGCATTCCTTTTTGAAAAACAAGGATGGAAATGTCCACCAATTTATTAATGGAGTCTGAAATAATGGGTATAATGATCTCTAAGTCAGTAAATAATAAATAGCAACATGAAAAATATGATGTCTACAGTTGTCTTTATTCATCATTAAATGATTAAACATTAGACATGAAACTCACAGTCTCCTTGATACCAAAGACATGAATCCCTGTCCAGCAGACTGAAGTCCTCTATCTTTCCCATGTAAAGACCCTGAACATCTGTCTGAGAAGGTTCTCATGCCTGGCTCTGGAGTAATGGTTTCAACTTAGACCTCATAAAGTCTTGCCACCACATGATCCAGCAATTCCACTTCTGGATATATACCAAAAACAACTGAAAGTAGGGACTTGAACGTGTATGTTCATGTTCATACAGCATTATTCACAACAGTCAAAAGGTGGAAGCAACCCAAGTGTTCATTGACAGATGAATGGATAAACAAAATGTAGTATACACATACAAGGGAATATTATTCAGCCTTTTTTTTCAATTTTTTTTTTAATTTATATTAAAGAGAGAAAGAGAGAGAGGGAGAGGGAGAGAGAGATGGAAACATTGACAAGAGAGAATATTGATCGGCCTCCTCTTGCATGCCCCTTACTGGGGATCAGGCCCACAACCTGGGCATGTGTGCTGACTGGGAATCGAACTGGTGACCTCTCGGTGCATGGGTCGATGCTCAACCACTGAGCCACATCGGCTGGGCTTATTCATCCTTTTAAGGAAGGAAATTCTGACACACGCTACAATATGGATGAACCTTGAAGATATTATGCTAAGTGAAATAAGCCAGTCACAAAATGACACATTGTATGATTCCACTCATGAGGTGCCGAGATTAGTCAAATTCATAGAGACAAAAAGTAGAATGGTGGTTGCCAGGGGCCATGGGGAGGAGAAAGGAATGGAGAGTTATTATTTAATGGACCCAGAGTCTAGTTTGGAGAGAGAAAAAAAGTTCTGGAGAGATTCCAAAATGGCGACAGAGTGATTGGAAGCTACACAGACCATCTTCCAGTACCAAACTGGAATTTCAACTAAAATAAAGACAAATCTTCGGGAAAAAGCAACAGAAAAGCAGCTGGAGAGGACCCATATAACCAGGGACAGGAAAAAAGGATACTGAATCGAGCCTGGTAGGTCTACGGAGGCACGAGAGGGTAGGCTGGGAGCCCACAGACAGTAGCCGTTTTAGCTGTGAGCAGCTCCCTTGGGATTAAAATCCCAAACCAGCTCCTCAGCACAGAAGGCTGTGACAGACCACTAAATTAGCTACAGCCACTCACCTTGGGCTCAGGCAGAGGGAGGGTAGACTGGACTGGAACTGTGTGGGCACTCAGGAGCTTGGAGAGCTGAGAGGGCATTGGGAGTTTTGTGCTGAATCACTCCCTCACAGGACAGTAGACATCTTACTCAAAGAGCCCCTTCCCGGAGCCCTGGGGAGAAGCAACACCCCTCCCTCAGAAATTTAACACAACCCAGCTGGGCCAGAGAAATGCAAATTGAGGCTCATTAAGAGCCAGCATCTGCCCCACCCTCTGGAAATCCTCTTACGCTGAACACCTGAGGGATTTTTTCATTCAGCTAAGGGCTCTTACGCTGAACACCTGAGGGAGTTTTTCATTCAGCTGAGGGCTACAACCCAAGGCTCATGAAGTAACTGAGACTAATAGCCTCCAGGCAAAAAGCTAGAGGATAATTGAACCTTTCCTGGGCTTGCAAATCTACCCAGGAAGGTAAGACTTGACAGTGGGGTTTAACGTGGGTCCTCCCACACTCATCAAAACCCAGTAGAGGGAGCTACAAACAGTAGAACACCATCACTCACAGGGAAAATTTGGCAGGCTCCAAAACCCACTGAGATAGCCAAAATGGTGAAACAAAGAAACAAATCCCAAATGAAAGAACAAGAGAACTCTACTGAAGATGAGATAAATGAAATACAGTTAAGCAAGTTATCAGAGGTAGAATTCAGAGCCATGACCTTGAGGAAGCTCAACAGCATGAGTAAGGAGCTCAATACCATGAGTAAAGATACAGAAACACTGAAAACCAACCAAGTGGAAATGAAGAATGACAAAGCAGAAATAAAAAACACATTGGAAGGAATAACCAGCAGAGTAGAGGAAGCTGAGGACCAGATCAGTGAATTAGAAGACAGGGTAGAAAAAAATCAACCAATCAGAAAACCAAAAGGAAAAAACCATTGAAAAACAGGAAGACAGCTTAAGAGAACTGTGGGACAGCTGGAAATGTAACAACATTCACATGATAGAAGTTCCAGAAGAAGAAGAAAATGAGCAAGTGTTAGAGAATATATTTGAAGAAATAGTGAAAAAAACTTCCCTAATTTGGTGAAGGAAGAAGGCATTCGAGTTCAAGAAGCACAGAGAGACCCAAGTAAGAAGAACCCAAACAGGCACACACCAAGACACATAGTAATTAAAATGCCAAAAATTAAAGACAAAGAGAGAATCCTAAAGGCAGCAAGAGATAAGCAACAGGTTACCTACAAGTGAACCCCCATAAGGCTATCATCTGACTTCTCAACAGAAACACTACAGGCCAGAAGGGAATGGCATAAAGTAATCAAGGCCATGAAAAACAAGGATTTGAATCCAAGACTACTCAATCCAGCAAGGCTATCATTCAAAATAGAAGGTAAAATAAAGAGCTTCCCAGACAGACAAAAAAAAGCTAAGGGAATATATTAGCACCAAACCAGCACTGCAAGAAATGTTAAAAGGACTGCTGTAATTAATAGAAGAAATAGGAAGAAAAATAAAACCACAATAAACAAAAATGGTAATAAATAAGTACATATCAATAATAATCTTAAATGTAAATGGATTGAATGCTCTGATCAAAAGACAGAGTAGCTGATTGGATAAGAAAGCATGACATAAATATATATATATATCATATAATAAATTATATGATATATATAATATATATTATATATTATAATATATTATATATATAATATAATATATATTATATATAAATATATATAAAATATAATATATATATATATATATATATTTTTTTTTACAAGAGACCCACCTCACAACAAAAGACTCACATAGGTTGAAAGTGAAGGGATGGAAAAAAATCTTCCAAGCAAATGGAAAGGAAAAAAAAGCTAGGGTAGCAATACTCATATTGAATAAAATAGATTTCAAAATGAAGGTCATAACTAGAGACAAAGAAGGCCTCTACATAATATTGAAAGGATCTATCCAACAGGAAGATATAACCTTGGTAAACATATATGCACCCAATACAGGAGCACCAAAATACATTAAAAATCTTCTGGAGGACTTCAAAGGAGAAATCGACAGCAATACAATCATAGCAGGGGACTTCAACACCCTGCTGACATCACTGGATAGATCCTCTAGACAAAAAACTAACAAGGAAACACAGACTCTGATGTACTAGAGCAAATGGATTTAATAGATATCTACAGAGAATTACACCCCAAATACACTGCAGAATTCACATTTTTCTCAAGTGCACATGGAACATTCTCAAAGATAGACCACATGTTAGGACAAAAACTAAGTCTCTACAAGTTCAAGAAGATTGAAATCATATCAATCATCTTCTCGGATCACAATGGCATGAAACTAGAAATCAATTACAACAAAAACACGCAAAGACATTTGAACACATGGAAGCTAAATAGCATGTTATTAAACAATGAATGGGTTACCAAGGAGATCAAGGAAGAAATTAAAAATTTCCTGGAAACCAATGAATGAACGCACAACAACACAAAATTTATGGGACGCAGTGAAAGCAGTCCTGAGGGGGAAGTTCATAGCACTACAGGCCTACCTCAGAAACAAGAAAAATTTCTAATTGACCATCTAACCTCACAACTTAAAGAACTAGAAAGCAAACAAAAAAACCCAGAGCAAGTAGAAGGAAAGAAATAGTAAAGATCAGAGCAGAAATAAATGACATAGAGACTAAAAAAAATAATTCAAAAGATCAATGAAACAAAGAGCTGGTTCTTTGAAAAGATAAACAAGATTGATGGACCCTTAGCTAGACTCACCAAGAAACAGAGAGGACCCAAATAAACAAATGAGAAATGAAAGAGGAGAAGTAACAACTGACCCCACAGAAATACAAAGGATCGTTAACAAATACTATGAACAATTATATGGCAACAAATTGGATAATCTAAGCAAAATGGACAAATTTCTAGAATCACATAGTCTCCCAAAACTGAACCGGGAAGAGATAGAAAACTTAAACAGACCAATAACAACTAAGGAAATTGAAGATATAATCAAGACTCTCCCAGCAAACAACAGCTCAGGCCCAGATGGCTTCATGGGGGAGTTTTACTGAACATTCAAAGAAGAACTAACACCCATTCTCCTCAAATTATTCCAAAAAGGTCAAGAAGAAGGAAATCTTCCAAACTCGTTTTATGAGGCCAGCATAATTCTAATTCCAAAACCAGATAAAGATACTACAAAGAAAGAAAACTACAGGCCAATATCCCTGATGAACATAGATGCGAAAATCCTTAACAAAATACTACCAAATCAGATCCAGCAATACATTAAAAAAAGTATTCACCATGACCAAGTGGGACTGGATTCATCGCAGGGATGCAAGGCTGGTACAATATTCACCAATCAATAAATGTGATACACCACATAAACAAAATAAAAGATAAAAACCATATGATCATATCAATAGACACTGAAAAAGCATTCGACAAAATCCAGCTCCCATTTCTGATAAAAACATTCAGCAATGTGGGAATAGAGGGATCATCCCGACATAATAAAGACCATATATGAAAAACCTACAGCCAACATCATACTCAATGGGCAAAAACTTAAAGCATTTCCCTTAAGAACAGGAACAAGACAGAGATGCCCACTTTTGCCACTCTTATTTAACATAGTACTGGAAGTCTTAGCCACAGCAATTAGACATGAAGAAAAAATAAAAAGAATCCAAATTGGAAAGGAGGAAGTGAAACTGTCATTATTCGCAGATGACATGATATTGTACATAAAAAACCCTAAAGATTCCATCAAAAATCTATTAGATTTAATAAATGAATTTGGCAAGGTAGTAGGATACAAAATTAACATCAAGAAATTGACAGCATACTTATACACCAATGATGAACTCACAGAAAGAGAAACTAAAAAAAAATCCAAAAAAATTAAGATACCTAGGAATAAACTTAACCAAAGAAGTAAAGGACCTATTTGCAGAAAACTACAGGACATTGAAAAAAGAAATAGAGGAAGATATAAAAAAGTGGAAGCACATACCTTGTTCATGGATTGGAAGAATGAACATCATTAAAATGTCCATACTACCCAAAGCAATCTATAGATTCAATGCAATCCCCATCAAAATACCAATGACATATTTCACAGAATTCGAACAAATACTTCAAAAGTTCATATGGAACCAGAAAAGACCCCGAATAGCCACAGCAATCTTGAAAAAGAAGGACAAAGTAGGAGGGATCAAAATACCGGATATCAGGTTATACTACAAAGCCATTGTAATCAAAACAGCCTGGTACTGGCACAAGAACAGGCATATATCAATGGAACAGAACACAGAACCCTGAAATTGACCCAAGACATTATGCTCAATTAATATTTGACAAAGGTGGCAAGAGCATACAATGGAGTAAAGACAGCCTCTTCAATAAATGGTGTTGGGAAAATTGGACAGCTAGCTACAAGCAAAAAAATGAAACTAGACCATCAACTTACACCATACACAAGAATAAACTCAAAATGGATAAAAGACTTAAATGTGACTCATGAATCCATAAAGAAAATGTAGGCAACAAAATTTCAGACATCAGACGCAGCAGAATTTTCACTGATACAATGCCTAAGGCAAGAGAAACAAAGGAAAAAATGAACACATGGGTCTACATCAAACTAAAAAGCTTCTGCACAGCGAAAGAAACAACCATCAAAATGGAAAAGGAACTCACTATATGGGAGAGCATAATTGCCAACGATACATCAGATAAGGGGTTAATTTCCAAAATATATAGAGTGCTCATACAACTCAAGAAAAGGAAGACAAAGAACCCAATTAAAAAATGGGCAGAGGACCTAAATAGACACCTTTCCAAAAAGGACACACAAATGGCCAAGAGACATATGAAAAAATGCTCAATGTCACTAATCATCAGAGAGATGCAAATTAAAACACCTATGAGATATCACCTCACACCTGCCAGAATGGCTGCCATCAACAAATCATCAAACAACAAGTGCTGGGGAGAATGTGGAGAAAAGGGGACTCTAGTACACTGCTGGTGGGAATGCAGACTAGTGCAGCCACTATGGAAAACAATATGGTGTTTCCCCCCAAAATTAAAAATTGATCTGCCATTTGACCCAGTGATCCCACTTCTAGGAATATATCCTAAGAAGCCTGAAACACCAATCAGAAAGAATATATGTACCCCTATGTTCATAGCAGCACTATTTACAATTGCTAAGATCTGGAAATAGCCCAAGTGTCCATCAACAGATGAGTGGATAAAAAAGCTGTCGTACATATACACAATAGAATACTATGCAGCTGTAAGAAAGAAAGATCTCTTATCCTTTGAGACGACATGGAGGGACCTGGAGAGTATTATGCTAAGAGAAATAAGTCAATCAGAGAAAGACAAACACCACATGATCTCACTTATTTGTAGAATATAATGAAAAAAATAAGCTGATGAACAAAATAGACCCAGAGACATAGAAAGGAGTATGGTTCAGACTGACAAATCTCAGAGGAGGGGAGCAGGAAGGATGGATGATATGAACAAAGAACTTAATATGCATGTATGCGTAACCAATGGACACAGACAACAATGCTGGGAGGGTGAGGGAGCAGGATGGGGAGGAGGGTGTCCAGGGGGGAAAAAGGAGAAACATCTGTAACAAAAATAAATTAATTAATAAAAAAAAAAAGAAAAGAAAAGGTGATGCTTTTTTGAACACTGCTTATATATTTTAAATGACACTATGTGTCCAGGAACATAAAGCTCTATTATGTACGCTTTGGTTTAATCATAAATTAATCATGCTCAGTATATGACACCGACTGGTCTACCTTATTTTAGACAACAATTGCTCATATTAATCGGATTAGCTTTCAAATATACTTTTGGGTAAAAATAGAGACTGAAATTTAAGGAACTAAGCATCTTTTATTCTTTTTTCAGGTTTATGAGAAATGGGGGAAACATTTTTTTAAATTTATTTTTCAACATCACAGCAGCAGCCAGGCTGACTTGGCTGGAAACTGTTGTGATGCCCCATTAATCACTAACAGGATTCTGAGCTTCTGCCTCCATCCCGTCCTTTAACTGATCTCTATTCCCAGTTCTCGCTCTTGTTCCTGCCAGGATCTGGAGCACCATCAAGTGTCCCGGTTCTTACAGCTGGACTTTGCCTATTGCTTACTCTCACAGCTTTCCAAGTACGCCAGTGTCTCCTTTCTCTCACCAGTGCCCTCCCGAGGTCTGGCTACCTACCCTGCCCCCAAACATGGTTGAAGGGGGCCCTTCTTCATGGGGACACATCTCCCTGCCCAGACCTCCCTGAGTGCCCAGCATTCTTCTCTGCTCATGTGTTGGGGCGGCCCACTTCTGGGTCTTGACTCTGGGCCCAAGACTGCTGAACTGCTGGGCTCCATGCCCCATTGGTGAGAGCTCACAGTTGGAGCAGTCCCTCCCTTGACTCCTCTCCAGTCCCCTGCACTGCAGTGTCTACTTCCAGGGTCTCCTGGGCTGCACCAGCTTGGGGCTTGTAATTCTCCGTGTCCCAAGAAACTCTGGGATAGGAGACATGTGGAGCCACAGTGTGGGAGTGATGGTGAGGCTCTGGGAACTGGGGCTGGAGGAGGAAATCAGGTGACCCCAGCCAGGGAAGGAATTCTGTCCAGGCAGGAAGGAGACTGGATAGGATATGTGTTCTCCTCCAGGCCTCATCCCAGGAGGCTGCAGCATCCCCACTTGTTCTAGTGCAGCTGGTCTCCTACCCTGAACTCCTATGGTGGGTTTTGTCTGCATCACACTGTGACCCCTCAGTCACATAACACTGTGTGGTGACTGAGCTGTTCTGTGTGATTGTGTCCCCAACCAGCTTCCAGGAGAAGCCTGGGGCCAAGTCTTGAATTTTTTATGCATTGTTAAACTTAGCTCAGGCTCATGGTATATGCTCAATAAATACCAATTTAAAGTCTTAGAAGTCAATAGCATCCCTTAAAAGAATTTGCTCAGCACCAGGCAATTTGCTAAATCATTTATATGGATTAGCTCATTTAGTCTTCAAGACAACACTGTAAAGACAAGGCAATATTATCATCCCCTATTACAGCTGAGGAAACTGAGGCATAAATAACTTGCCCAAGATCACCCAGTGAGAAAGCAGAGGAGCTGGGATTTGAACTGAGGCCGAGGCTGCCCCTTTGATGGAGAGCACTGACTCATCAGACCAGCAACCACATTTCCCAAGCCATTACCACAGTGCAGGCTGCTGGTTTATAGTTCAGAATATTCAGAAGGGAAGGGAGACCAGGAACACAGAGGTCCATTCATTCATTTCCTTATTCTCTCAACAAACAACTGTATGCCAGTTATGTGCTGGTTGTGGATATGAGCCTGACTGACTCATATCTTTGCACATCTTTCCTCCTCCTCACTACCTCCAGCTCACCTTTTTTACCTGGTGATTGATGGCTCTGCCTTCAAGACTCAGCCAAGGTCTCATCCCCTCCAGGAAGAACCTTGCCTTATTCATTGCTGTTGGCACATGGTTAGGGCTCCAAAAATGTATGTTTTGACTTAATGTGTCCCTTATAGTTCCAAACTCCACCCCTGCCTCCAGTTCTTATGTTTGTAAGCTGTTGCTATAGGGATTGGCAAGCAAGTTTATGTTTTAAGAGTTTGGGGATATGCTTTAAAAAATAGACTGTGCAGGTATGTGCTGCTTTACATAAGAGATATATTTTAGAAAGATTATGGGTACATGAACTTTTTATAAAATGAAATCTTATTTTCTCACTGATGTTTGTTTTGGAGATGACTTATTTTAAATTGCTATTAAATTTCACTTTTAAAAGATTCTGGGACCCAATACTTTAGGAATAAGCTTCTCTCAAGCAAACCTCTCTATAGGAATTTTATAATACATACACAATCCCTAAAATGTTGTGACATAACTTTACATTTAAAAGAACATTTTTGCATTTCTCCTAAGAACAGGAACAAGGCAAGGATGTCTGCTTTCACCACTCTTATTCAACATAGTACTGGAAGTCCTAGCCACAGCAATCAGACAAGAAGAAAAAATAAAAGTCATCCATATTGGAAAGGAGGAAGTGAAATTGTCATTATTCACAGATGATATGATATTGTACATGGAAAACCCTAAAGACTCCACCAAAAAACTATTAGATTTAATAAATGAACTTGGCAATGTAGCAGGATACAAAATTAACACCTAGAAATTGATGGCATTTTTATACACCAATAATGAACTCTCAGAAAGAGAAACTAAAAAACAACTCCATTTACCATTGCAACAACAACAAAAATTAAGATCCTTAGGGATAAACTTAACCAAGGAGGTAAAAGACCTACACTTGGAAAACTACAGGATGTTGAAAAAAGAGATAGAGAAAGATATAAACAAGTGGAATTATATACTGTGTTCATGGATTGGTAGAATTAACATAATTAAAATGTCTATACTACTGAAAGCAATCTATAAATTCAATGCAATCCTTATTAAAATACCAACGGCATATTTCATGGATCTAGAACAAATACTCCAAAAATGTATATGGAACCAAAAAAGACCCCAAATAACCACAGCAATCTTGAGAAAAAAGAACAAACTTTGAGGAATCACAATACCTGATATCAAGTTATAATACAAAGCCACTGTAATCATAACAGCCTGGTATTGTCAGAAGGACAGGCATATAGATCAATGGAACAGAACAGAGAACCCAGAAATCGACCCAAGCCATTATACTCAACTAATATTTGACAAAGGAGGCAAGAGCATACAATAGAGTAAAGACAGTTTCTTCAATAAATGGTGTTGGGAAAATCGGACAGGTGCATGCAAAAAAAACGAAACTAGACCACCAACTTACACCATATACAAGAATAAACTCAAAATGGATAAAAGACTTAAATGTAAGTAGTGAAATCATAAAAATCCTAGAAGAAAATGTAGGCAGCAAAATATCAGACATCTCACATAGCAGAATTTTCACCGACATCTCCTAGGGCAAGAGAAACAAAGGGAAAAATAAACAAATGGGACTACATCAAACTAAAAAGCTTCTGCACAGCAAAAGAACCAGCATCAAAATGAAAAGGGAACCTACTGCATGGGAGAACATATTTGCTAATGATACATCTAATAAGGGGTTAATTTCTAAATATATAAAGTACTTATACAACTTAACAAAAGGTAGACAAACAATCCCATTAAAAAATGTGCAGAGACCCTAGCCAGTGTTGCTAAGTGGTTAGAGCACCAGTCTATGTACCAAAGGGTCATGGGTTCAATTCCAAGTCAAGACCACATACCTGGGTTGCAGGTTTCATCCCCGGCCCCAGTCAGGGAACATGCGGGAGGCAAACAGGTCATGTGTCTCTCTCACATTGATGTTTCTCTCTCTCTCCCAGCCTCCCTCCCTCCCTCCCTTCCACTGTCTCTAAAAATCAATGGAAAAAATATCTTTGGGTAAATATTAACCAAAAAAGAAAAATGGGCAGATGACCTGAATAGACACTTCTCCAAAGAGGACATACAAATGGCCAAGAGACGTATGAAAAAAATGCTCAAAGTCACTAATCATCAGAGATGCAAATTAAAATGACAATGAGGTACCACCTCACACCTGCCAGAATGCCTGCCATCAATAAGTCAACAAACAACAGTGCTGGCGAGGATGTAGAGAAAAAAGAACCCTAGTACACTGCTGGTGGGAATGCAGACGGGGACAGCCACTGTGGAAAATAGCAGTGGAACTTTTGGAATATATCCTAAGAATGCAGAAACACCAATCAGAAAGAATGTATGCACCCCTATGTTCATAGCAGCGCTATTCACAATAGCTAAGTTCTGGAAACAATCCAAGTGCCCATCAGTAGATGAGTGGATAAAAAAGCTGTGGTATGTTTACACAATGGAGTACTATGCAGCTGTAAGAAAGATCTCTCAACCTTTGCCACAGCATAGAAGAACCTGGAGAGTATTATGCTAAGGGAAGTAAGCCAGTCACAGAAAGACAACTATCACATGATCTCATTTATTTGTAGAATCTAATCAACAAAATAAGCTACAAACAAAATAGATCCAGAGACATGGAAAGTAGGGAACTGACTTACAAACCTCAGAGGGAAGAGGTGTGGGGGGGCAGGAATAGATAAACCAAAGAACTTATATGCATATATGCACTGCCCATGGACACAGACAATAGGGTGGTGAAGGCCTGGGGTTGGGTGGGTACTGAGTGGGGTGGGTACTGGGTGGTGGGGGTCAAGGGGGAATAAAACGGGAGCACATTTATAATACACTCAACAAATAAAGAAAAATAAATAAATAAAAGAACGTTTTTGGAATTCTTTTGTGATCACCTTTAGTTTATAGATTTTTATGGTCGGATCTTGGAGGCTCAGATTAATTCTGATGTGTGTGTATAGTTCCAATCAAACAGAACTACATAGCTAAAACAAGGAATGAGCAGTTCTCGGCAACCCACCCTCCCCCACCCCAGAACAACCACATTCAACTCCTTTTGGCTCAGCAATTTTCCTGTACTTGTGTGGATTCAGAGCTGAAGCCCGCAAGCCACAAAGCTTCAATGAAAGTATTTCGTAAGCCCCATTAATACTGATGGGCACAGCCAGGCTGAGTCAGCATGAAGTAAGAGTCTGATTGTCAGCACACTCAGCAGATGCTGGAAGAACACTCCCACATGTGGTCTCTGATAAAAGACACCTTCATTAAAAGCCTTGAAGGGTGGCACTGAGACAGAGTGGGCTACATACAGTCTCTGGACAAGTTAAGAAAGGCTTGCAAAGGAGGAATGGAGACAGAATGTTTTAGATGCCTCAGCACATAACCCTATGCTTCTCTATGCTTGGGAGATTTCCATGGCCACAGTGCCCATAGCAATACCATCCAAAAACATTTTTTTTTTGGTTGCTGTTTGTAACTTACTTGTGCATGTTTTTTTATCTGGATTAAGGGAAAATCCTTTAGGGCACCGGCAGAAGTAGGAGCCATCCGCATTGACACACTCATGTTCACATCCGTGGTTCTCTGAAGCACAGTAGTCCACAGCTGCAAAGGTTAAAGTACAGAGTTTAAGTAGAAGCACAAACAGCGGTAAAGGGATGGGGGGATGGAAGCACACTTACAGTAAATACAAGTAGAGATTAATATTGTTGCCCAAAAAACAGTATGAATAAGTAAATATGAAACCAAGGCCTCCCTCCCGCAAACATAAAAAACCAAGAGACTAGATCAGGCCATTTATATCGAAAGATACAACATATAAAGCATTATATTTAAAAGGTAAAGAAATGCAAACCAAAACTATCACAAAGCACACTTATATCTATTAAGCTGCAAAAATAAAAACAAGATAAAATCAGTGGTGGTGCCCTAGCTGGAGAGGCTTGGTTGGTTGAACACCATGCAGTGCACCAAAAGGTCACCGGTTGGATTCCAGGTCAGGGTTCAAGCCCAGGTTTCGGGCTCCATTCCCAGTGGGGGGCATGCAGGAGGCAGCAGATGGATGTTTTGCTCTTGCATGATGTTTCTCTCTCCCTCTCCCTTCCTCTCTCTCTCAAATCAATAAAAACATATTTTTAAAAAAATCAATGGTGGCAAGGCAGCATGAAAACAAGAGTCAGAGTTATTAATGGTGGGCAGTATTATAAATTGTTAAAAACATTTGGAAAGGCATTTGACAATGTTCCCTCTGGAAATACGACCCAAAAAATGGAAAAAGGGGGAAATTAAGTAGATGGAATAAGCTATTTATAGCAGCATCATTTACAGTGACAAAAACATTCTGGAAAATAAGGTGAAATTTAATGAGGGCATGTGGGTTAATAATTTATAAGGAAATACACTGGACTATTTCTCATTAATTCTACAACTATTTACTGAGCAACTGAGCACCGACTCTCCGGGCCTGGCCTTGCTTTAGGTGCTAAGGATAGAGCAAATAACAAATCTGACAAAAATTTCAGTCCTCAAGGAGTTCACATTTGGATGGTGGTGATGGACAAAATATAAAATAAATAAGTAAATAGCATCGTCTCTTAGAAGGTGGAGAGTGTTTGGGAGAAACATAAAATGGTGACAAGGAATACAGACTGTGGGGATGTGGGCACGAGAGGGTGATGTAATGAAAGTGTCAGGAAACGCCTCGGAGAAGGTAGCAGTTGGGCAGAGTTGATGAGGCACGAGCCATGAGGATACCTGGCAGAGGGATCTTGGGCAAAGGAAGAGCAAGTGGAGGCCAGGAGGTGGGAACATGCCTTGTCCTGTTCAGCCCAGAGACCAGGGTGCCCCCAGCAAAGAAAAACAGGAAGGAAGAGGAGAATGAGTGCTGGTCAGGAGGGACCTTGGACCAAAGCAAGGGCTTTGGCTTTAACTCTGAGTGAGTAGGATGTCACTGGGGAGTTCTGAACAAAGGAATCAACACAGATCATAGAGGGCACAGGTGACTGTAGAAAGCCAGTCAGGAGGCTATTCAGTAACCACAGTGAGAAATGGTGGAGGCTTTAGACCAGGATGGCATGGAGGACGTGAGGGTGGGGAGAGGGGAGTGGTGTTCTAGGTGTTACGGTTGAATTGTGTTCCCCCACATAGATACGTTGAAGTCCTAACCCCACATAGATACGTTGAAGTACCTGTGAATGTGATCTGATTTGGAAACAGGGTCTTTGCAGACATAATCAAGTTAAGATGAGGTCGTTAGGCTGGGCTCTGTTTCCATATCACTGGTGGCCTTGTAAGAAGAGGGAGATACCAGGTGGAGGCAGATGGGGGAGATGCAGCTAAAAGCTGAGGAGTGCCAACAATCAAGGGTCCTCCTCTCTGAGTTTCAGAGGGGGTGTGGCCCTGCGGGTGCCTTGATTTCAGACTTCTAGCCCCCAGAACTGTGAGGCAGTGATTTCTGTTAAGTCACCCAGTTTGAGGTACTTTGTTGTGACAGTCCTAGAAAACGAACACACTGGGTCACGTGGAAGGTGGGTTAGAGGTGAGCGAGATGAAGATAGGCGCTGTGGCTGATTCGGGGATCTGGGTGTGAGCAGCTGAGCGGCTGTTCACTGAAATGGGCAGGCGCCTCTGCGGGCTCCGTGGGGAAAGGGCAGGCGTTCCATTACATTATGATTCTAATATAATTGTAAACAGGAAGACAAGTAAAATTTGGTGAAAAAAGTGAATATTAGAATTGTATATTTACAGCGATTCTATCCAGAATAAAAAATGCTTGTGGCCCTGGCCGGGTGACTCGGTTGGTTGGAGCATCATCCCATACACCAAAAGGCTGCAGGTTGGATTCCCAGTCAGGGCACATGCCTAGGTTGTGGCAATCGATCGATGTTTCTGTCTCTCTCCCTTCCTCTCATGAGGATTAAAGAAAAAAAATGCTTGGGTTAGGGGGTAGAATTGTTTTTTTTTTCCTTTAAAAAATGTTTCCCTCTATAACATTTTAGACTATTTTAATATAAAAAACTTGTAATACGAAAATGCAAAATACACATGTACAATTTTTAAAAAAGGGAAAATATACACAGAGAAGATAATCACACATTTAACATGGTAATGGAAAGAGAAAAGCTGAAGATGTTTAAAGGGTAGTAACCTGTGTTGTAGTTATGCTTTTGCTCTAGACTTCATTGCGTTTCCGTTTCAAGTACCGTTTTTGTAACTTCACCTCCCCAAAGAGTTCAATAGCACCTAGTATTTGTTGGTTTAATACACACGGCATTATGGTGGGAACAGGGCATTCACAGTTTCAGGGTCTGAATGTCATGGGACATTAACCAGTCACTGGAGTTGACTCATAACATAAATATTGAGCTAGCACCAAATCCTTCTAAAAGTTAATGTTTCATCTTTCAAGAACCAATGGATCATTACACAACTAATTGGGGACACTGAGGACACTGAGATCAAGCATACCAAGCCCTGGCAAATGGCCCGGTCGGCATGTCACCAGGGTGGGCCACAGCAGCAGGCACTCCCCCCTCCAGCCTCCTCATGCTGCACCTGACCCTCCGTCTTGAAAATCTCCCAAACCCTGAGGTGGGTGTCTGCTCTGTCGGCCAGACGTACCTCTGGCCACCCACTTCTTAGCATCCCCTCCAAAGAGAAGAGCTGTTCATCTGATTTCCAAGTTCAGGACATAATGAGTGGACAGGTCATCGTACCTAAAAGGCAAAAACTCGAACTCGACCTCTCTTGAACTTCCTCTTACACTTCCTCTTCCCCCAGAGATACATTTGAGTATGCCCCATGTCAGGATGGGAAGAGGTTGGAGGCTTTGGTTAGGCTGAAAATCTAAGCCACATACTCCAAACTAGGATTTTCCCAGAACGCTCTGGAAAACAGTTTCCAATGTTGGATCAGGCATTAATAAAGTTGTGCAGAAAAAGCACTTTTAATTGACCTTCACTTAACCAACTCCTGGTCTGTCTATGCTTTTTATTGTCTCTTAAAATATGAGACCCAGATGCCCAAAGCCTGTTAAAATGTCAAGGCTGTTGGAACACCTGCACACTTCTCCCACTGGCTGGTTGTTATAAAGCAGCCTTGGTGGAACACCTGTGCTCTAGAACGCCTGCGCAGTTCTCCCATTGGCTGGTTGTATGCTTATAAAGCATTGGTTCTTTTTTTTTATCCTCACCCAAGGACATTTTTTCATTTTTTGTTCAGATAGAGTGGGAGGGAGAGAGAGGAAGAGAGAGAGAGAGAGAAACATAGACGTGAAAGGGACACATCGAGTGGCTGCCACCCGCACGACCAACCAGGGCCGGGGACAAACTGCAACCGAGGTACATGCCCTTAGCAGGAACCGAACCTGGGTCTCTCCGGACCGCAGGCTGAATAAAGCATTGGTTCTTAAAGTGTGGTCTGTGAGCCCGCTGTATCAACCATCATTTGAGAACTTGTTAAACAAATATACAAAAGTAATGCAAATTCTCAGGCCACACTCCAGAACTACTGAGTCAGAAACTCTGGGAATGGGGCCGAGGAATACGTGTTTTCACAAGCCCACCAGGTGATTCTGATGCATGCTAAAACTTGAGGACCACCATTATAAAGAGTCAACGCTGTTTTTGTTTCTAAATCTACATATGCCATTTGTACATGCTATTGTAATTCAGTACTGCGAAAACCAATAAAATATAAGCACTAAAATAAATTAAGTTTTTAAAAAAATAAAAACTAAATTGAAAGCTTTGTATAGACTTAAGGCAATTTGCTAACCAAAATAGCTATAGAAACAGGCACAGGTGAAAAAAGGGCAAAAGATTAGGGGAAATTTCATAAAAATTTACAAGTATTCTGCCCTTAGATTGCTTTACATTAGTCTTCAAATTCTTGCTGCAATTTAAAGAAACCAAACTGAAAAACAGCAGACTCATAGACACAAAAAAACAGACTGATAGCTGTTAGAGGGGACGGGTGTTCGGGGGCTGGGTGAAAAAGGTGAAGGGATTAAGCAAAAAATCAAACAAGGTCATAGACACAGACAACATTATAAAAATTAATTAAATAAATAAATAAATAAAGCAAACTGAAAATCATAGATAACACATTATGGGTATGGTTTATGCAATAAAAATATTCTTTAATCATTTTTTTTCCAAATGAATTTAAAATCAGGCATATTTGAAAGTGTAATTAAAACTAATTTTTATTGCATTTATTGGGATGACATTGGTTAATAAAATTATATAGGTTTCAGGTGTACAATTCTATATTATATCATCGGTATATTGTATTGTGTGTTCACCACCCAAAGTTAAGTCTCATTCCATCACCATTTATGCACCCCCATACTCTTCTACCTCCTGCGCCCCCCTTTCCCTCTGGTAATCACCATACTGTTGTCTGTGTCTATGAGTTGGGTTTTTTTTTTTTTTTAACTTAGTCTCTTCACATTTTTTTACCCGGTCCCCAACCCTTCTCCCCTCTAACAGATAGCTGTCAGTCTATTCTCTATCTATGAGTCTGTTTCTATTCTGTTTGTTACCTTATTTTGTTCATTAGATTCCACATATAAGTGAAATCATATGGTATTTGTCTTTCTCTGACTGGCTTATTTCACTTAGCATAATACTCTCCAGGTCCTTCCATACTGTAGCAAAAGGTAAAATTTTCTTCTTTTTAAAAGCCAAGTAGTATTCCCTTGTGTAAATATACCACAGCTTTTTTATCCACCATCTGCTGATAGGCACTTGGGCTGCTTCCAAATCGTGGCTATTGTAAATAACGCTGTGATGAACATAAGAGTGCATATATTCTTTCGAATCAATGTTTTGGGTTTCTTCAGATATAGTCCCAGAAGTAGAATTGCTGGGTCAATAGTAATTTTTATTAAAAGTACATTTATATTTTTAAATGAAAATAAAATGGTTAAGTTAGGTTTATATGTTTTTTATGATTCTGCTCTTTGAATGACATTCTCCATCAATCAGCCAACCACAGGCCCAATCTCATGGGATAAGAAGGCTTCTCCGGGACTTTGGCTCTGGTGCTGGTTTTTTTGTGTGTGTGCACAGCTCTCTGGGAAAATAAGGGGGAGAGGAGAAATTGGCAAGGCAGGATTCAGGCATTCCTGGGTCCTGAGACCCTGGCCTGGAAAACCCCAAGGTGGCAAATCCCACCTGACCTGAAGGCCACTCACTGGGGACAGCAGATCAGACCATCCGCACAGCGTTAAATGTGGAGTAGCCAACTTCCAGGCATGTGAATCTAAAAGCTTTTTAAGGCCAAGAGAGTTCCAGTCCATTCAACTCTGACATCCTTGGATGCATGTTTGGGTTCTTTGCATAACTTCCTTGGTTGCAAAATTGTAATTGTGAAAAGAGAGGCCCAGTTTAGGGGGCAGATGAATGAAGGTGATTTATGTGTATAACCCAGAGATGCCTCTGTTATTCCAAGTCCTTATCTACTTGAACAAAATCCTTCCTTGGTCATTTTGTCTGAAATTTCCACACTCTCCTTTACAAACAGAAAGAGTACAGTAGTCCCCCTTATCCACAGGGGACACATTCCAAGACTCCCAGTGGATGCTTGAAACCACAGATAGACCCAAAGCCCAAATGTACATGTTTTCCCCTATACATACATACCTACGATAAAATTTAATTTATAAATTAGGCACAGTAAGAGATTAACAACAATAAAAAATAATGAAATAAAATAATCATAATAATTTACTATAATAAATGTTATGTGAATGCGGTCTCTCAAAATAACTTATTGCACTGTACTCTTGAGATGTGGTCATATGATACAATGCCTACATATGAGGTGAAGTGAGGTGAAGGACGCGGGCACTCCGACACAGCGTTAGGATACCACTGACCTGACAAGATGGCTACTAAGTGACTAACGGGCGGGGTGCGTCATCAGCACGAATATGCTCCACAAAGGGATGACTCACGTCCCAGGCAGAAAAGAACGTGATGCCTCAAGGTTTTATCACGCTACTCAGAACGCAATGCAATTTAAAACTTAGGAATTGTTTATTTCTGAAATGTCCATTTAATATTTTCAGACCATGGTTGACTGTGGGTAACTGAAACCGTGGAAAGTGAAACCACGGACACGGGGTAACCACTGTAATTTCCTGGCTCTCGCTCTTCAACCCTCCAGCTCACAAACTGCTAAGGTCTCAGGGTGAAGCCGTCTCAACATGGTCAGGCTCTGCCTAATACGTGAAAAATCACTCAGCTGTCTTCAAGGATAATACTTCGGTTCAAGGTAACAGCCTAAGATCGACAGTCTCTGACTAACAATCTAAATCTGGTCGTGTTCCAAAGTTTTCTCAGCAGGGATCAGTCTGCAAGGGGGTGGCGTCAGCGGAAGCAGTGTACTTTAGAGAGGAGCATTTGAGTTTCAAAGTTTGTTAACAGAGTAAGAAAAAACAAATGTCATTTAGAGAAAAGATAGAACCAATTTATTTGCTAAGTATGTATTAGACACACATGCAGAGTCAGATTCACAAAAACTTCTCCTCCTCAAGACATAACTGGATTTCTTTAAGCAGAATTTTAAAACTCAGAGAAAGTTTCCTATTGATTTTGATAACAATAGGTATTAAGGGCTGAACTGTATCTCCCCATCCCCAAATTCATATGTTGAAGTCCCAAACACTAGTCAGTCAGAATGTGACTGTATTTATTAAGTTAAGATGAGGCCACTAGGGTAGGTCCTAATCCAATCTGACTGCTGTCTTTATAAGAAGAGAAAATTTGGACACAAAAAGAGACATCAGGCCTTGGGCAGTGTGGCTCAGTTGGTTGAGCATTGTCACCTGCACCGAAAGGTCGCCAGTTCAATTCCCAGACAGAGCACACACCCAGTTGGGGTGCACATGGGAGTAAAGCAATTGATATTTCTCTCTTGCATCAATGTTTCTCTCTCTCTCTCTCCCTCTCCCTTCCTCTCTCTCTCTAAAATCAATAACAATGAAAAAAACACATTTTTTAAAAAAGAGAGACATCAGGGATGCTTGTACACAGAGGAAAGACCATGTGAAGAGGTAGCAAGAGGGTGGCCACCTGCAAGAAAAGGAGAGAGACCCTCAGTAGAAACCAAACCTGCTGACACCTTGATCTCAGACTTCTAGTCTCCAGAACTGTAAAAAAATAAATTTCTGTTGTTTAAGTCACTCAGTCTGTGGTATGTTGTATGACAGCCCTAGCAAACTAATACAGAAAGGCATCTAATACTTAACATCTTGGGGGTGGGGGGGATCATGCTCCAAATGTGAGGAGTTAGGTAATGAATTAAAAATCTGACCTTCCAGTATAAAAATCTATCTTCCCATCCCTTGTCCCCAACTTAAATATCAACCATTTCCTACTCATTGAGGGTACTTGATATAGAAGAATATAGGAGAAAAGCTTTGAAGACAGTAGCAATGCTGTGTTAAATTTCCATGCCATTTATCATTCTGCATATGGACCTCAATATGACTTTTAAATGTACCAGATATTTGACATATTATTAAGTGCAAGCATTGTAAGACAAAAAGTCATAAAGGATATAGAAATTCAGATTCAACTGTTTTTCAGTTGCCCGTGTATCAAACATTGTAATGATAGTAATAATATTAACAAACACATAGCACTGTTGTAGATGCTTGACATATATTAACTCATTTAATCCTCACAGCAACCCTTTGAGGTAGGTTATTGTTATCCTCAATTTAAAGATGAAGTCACTGAAACATAGAGAGGTTAAGAGACTTATAAAATATGAATAACAATAGTACCTATCTCAGAGGGATATTGTATTTATATGTAAAATATTCAAACAGGTCCTAGGACTTAGTAATATTAAAAAATGTAGTTTTTTGGTTTTTTTTATCACACTGCCTCCCTAATCAGATAAGGGTGAATTTGGGGGTACACAGATACCTTGATGCTATTCATTTGTTCCACAAACATTTATTGGGCAATTACTATGTGTCAGGCATGTGCTAAACCTGGGATGGTTATGACAAGCAAATACCATTTGTAAGACACCTCAGAAGAAAGGCAGGAAGGAGAAATCAAGCTCTTAGCAGTTATTACCTAGGAAGTGAAACTGGGGAGGAAGAACTTCCAGGTTTTGACTTCATACACATCTGTACTCTGACTTTTTTGTAGTAATAAGAAAAAAAGATTTTATAACATAAAATCCCATCAAAGGAAAAATATTTTTTTAAAAAATGCTTGAGATTATAATCAATCACAACCCCAGTCAATGATTCAAAAAAAAAAGTATGGTAAATCCACTTTTTGAAAGATGGAAAGTACAGTGGCCTCTGTCTTCAGGGGTTTACTATCTACTTGGGCAGATAAGATATAAAACAGGACCAAAGTTACCCTGAAAGATAAGGCTGTCAGTAAACACCAGGTGAGCAGGTATTGCAGAAAATTCACCCTCAAAGATAGAAATGGTCTTTGAAAATGTACAGTTTGACAGTGACAGATGATTCCTGGACTTACTGGGGTGATCACTTCATAAGGTACATACATGTGGAATCACTATGTTGTACACCTGAAACTAACATAATATTGGATGTCAACTATAATTAAAAATAAATTTGAAAACATTTTTAAATGTACACTTTGATGGAAATTAACATAGCTATAGTGGCAGCTGATGGATGACAAATACAGGGACTCAACTAAAGCAAAAAGAGGACCTTAGTCAATAATCCACCCTTGATCACCTGAATGTGGAAATAAATTTAGTATTGGCCACAGGGAAATGAGAAGTTAGGGGGATGAGACATTGGCATTCGAATTTAATCTTCTACTAACTCAAAAGTGTAGAAATTCTATAAGTCTTGAGTTTGGCTTCCATGCAGGTCACAGTCATAATTATGGGATGGATCAAAGTGCCAGAGTGTTGGAACTGAAAGCCCACTGCATCCATCCACCTACAGCTGAACAGGGTGAGTCTCTACTGAACTCCTTCAAATGAACAGTTGAGATTGCTGTCCCCGCTTCCTCATCACCCACTTCCTACTCCTGACATCTGCCCCTCTGGATCACAGTCAGTGGTCTCCTGGTCATCTTTGTGTCCCTGATGCCCAGCAGAGTGTCTGGCAGAGAGTTCTGAAATGTTTGCTGAGATGAACCCATTACTCTACTTGATGGCTTTCTAAGTTCTGTTCCCTTTCCTTGCTGGAGCATGACATTAATACAGACCTGGCCCGGAAATACATTTTCCCCCCTTTATTGATCTTAGAGAGAGAGGAAGGGAGAGGGAGAGAGAGAGAAACATTGATGAAAGAGAACATCAATTGGCCACCTCCTGCATGCCCCCCATTGGGGATCTGGCCCACAACCTGGGCATGTGTCCTGACAAGGAATCGAACTGGCAACCTCTTGGTGCACAGGTCGATGCTCAACCACTGAGCCACACCAGCCAGACTGGAAATACTCTACCACCACACTCCATGACTCTTCTGATTCTCTCTTCCTCACCCCTTTACTCCCCTCCCCACCGTAGGCTGTTCCTTCATGGATATTTTTCCTGCCCCCACTTTTCCCTCCTGCTTCCTACACGTGGCTACAACCCAAGGCTCAGACCTTCACTGTCTCCTCACTCCACACTTCAGACATGCAGGAAATTATGATAATAATTTGTATAGTAGTAGTAGTAGTAGTAATAACAACAATAATAAATTGCCTGGTGTGTATTAGGAACTTTACTCATTATCTTATCTAATCCCACAAAACCTTCTTACTCTATATTATGGACGAGAAAACTGTAGAAGTTAAATGATTTATGCAAAGACCCATGACTAGCAATAGCAGAACTGGATGTAAGCCCAGGTCTTACTGTACTGAAGGTCCAGATGCCTTCAAAACAAACAAAAATGCATAAACATTTAAAATGAAGAACAGATGGATATGAAAATTTACAAAGAAATGGACTAGCCCTGGCCGGTTTGGCTCAGCAGTTAGGGCGTCGGCCCACAGACCAGAGAGACCCGGGTTCGGTTCCCGCTGAGGGCACATACCTCGGTTGCGGTTTGTCCCCGGCCCGGCTGGGGTCGTGTGGGTGGCAACCAGTCGATGTGTCTCTCTCACATCGATGTCTCTCTCTCTCTCTTCCTCCCTCTCTCCCTCCCACTCTTTCTGAAGATAAATGCAAAAAATGTCCTCGGGTGAGGATTAAAAAAAAAAGAAAGAAATGGACTATGCTGCTTCTGTGTATCGGTTCTAACCTCGCCCCATTGTGTGAGTGCTGTTTCCTGCTGCCTCTTGACATGTCCCTGTGGGTGACCCACCTCAACTTCAGACTCACCGTGTCTAAAACTACTCATTGTCTTTTCTAAGAATCTGTCCCCGCCACTCCTCCATCACTGTTGCCATCACTCTAAGAGTCATGGAAGCTCAAACTCAGCAGTCACTAGTGACTTTCCTTCCCACCTTTATTTATAGCACCTTCCTCCACCCTTTCCTCCTCCCCTCTGCATTCCTCCAGTCGCTACTCAGACTCTGGCTCTTGTCCCCTCTCCTCTGATGATGACACCATAGTCTCTCACTGGTCTTTCCATCCCTCAGCACCTTCCTCCTGGAACCCACCCTGTTGTTTACCACAAGGTTAAGTTTCCTAAGATGAGGCTTTGCATTTGTCACTCCCAAATATAAGTCCTTCAGTAACTCTCTTCTCAACTTCTCAATTTTCTACTCTAAGTCTGAAAGCTGGGGGTCTCCACCTTTGACAAGCCTCTTCAGATTGATATTCTCGGGTTAGACTACCTGTTTTGCTTTCAAGTTGGCACTCTCCCTGTGAGTCTCCTCCTGATCTACCAGCTCCCAAGGGCAAGGCTTGCCCCTCCTAGCCCAGCCTCAGGCCCCGAACTTTGAGAGCACCGCCATCTCCACACCATCATTGTCCTTCGTGTCTCCTCTTGCCTTGGACATCTGTCCAATTGCTACCTTTCCTTCTTTGCCCAGACCTTCCCCACCCTAGCCATTAGGATGTCCCTTCTGTAGCCTCTATTACCTCTATCATTTGCTTTGCACTCAGCACAGCCCGACTGAGCAGCAACCAACCTTTTGAGAATTAGTTCAGTCTCTCTAACCAAGGTCACTGGCAACAAAGGTCCACTATCACTTAATCATCTCACTCCCAGCCTCCAATAGGTCTGGCTCTTGGTTGAAGAAGAACACCTGATGGATAAGACCTGGGTCACGCATAGTCCCTCCAAATTTCCCATTCTTCTGCTTGGGCTGCCCCTCTGAGGAAAGGCAGACATTCTTAAATGCTGATAACAGCAGCAAGAGAAATACCATCTCTAATAAACACAGCCCACAACAGCTCCCTGGCAACCACCGCATCTACTTTCATGCTTGCTGCTCTTCAATAAATGTCAAATTCCAGAAGTTACAGCAAAGCCCTTGGAGACACAAAGGTTCTCTACTACACAGGGACAATAAGGCAATTATTTGGCAACACTCAGAGAACTAGGGTCCTCACTGCCATCCAGTTTCCCGAGGCCTCCTGCCCCAGCCATGGCCCTCATCACCCCGTGCTGTCTACCCACTGTCTCCCTCACGGGCTCAGGACTCTGCCTACTCCTCTCCTCAACCTAAGCTACCAGACGCCCTCACCCTGTTCCCTAAAGCTCAGCCACCAGTCTTGTTCCCAATGGCCTGGTTTCCTTATGACCTTGTAGCACCCGAAGTTTCTACTCATTTAACAACTGGGAAGGGAAAAAGAGATAGTATGACCTCATTTTGTTAAACATTAACACAATGTTTTGAGTAGATATTTCTATGAGGAGAAGTCTGGCAGAAAATACAACAAACTTAGTAATTTTCTTATCTGTTTAAGTTCCTCAACGAAAGTGTAGTACTTACATAATTAAAATTAATGAAGCAAAAATCATAAGAGTTGGTGCTTACTATGTTATTTCCTTTTTTGCCAGTGTTAGTGGGGGTGGTACCCTGCCGCCTACTTTGGTCACCACAAGCAGATTAAGAAAAAACAACTCTCACACTTAGGAGACCAATTCCATCTGTGCACCTCTGTTGAGGGAGGTTTTCATCCCCATCAGTATGTAACAACCACCAACCAACCAAACCAAACAACCCGTGACACCCTCATCCCTCGCCTGCAAAGAGCAGGCCATCACCTCCACTTTATGTTTTGTTGCTTTTGCCTTCCATATCCTAACCTAAAATCAAGGTAGCTGGAAAATGTAAATTCTATGTGCAAAAAAAAAAAACCATTCACTATTTTGTGGGGAACAAGACATAACAATTGGATATGGAAGAGAAAATGCAGGATTTAGAGTCAGAAAATGGTTCCAGTTCTGATACCAGTGGAGTCCTTTTCCTTCTTTTCCTTCCAGATTTGCTGCCTCATAAGTTGTCGGTTCGGTTTAACACCCACTGTTTGCTCGGCACTGTTTGTTCGTGGAAGGATGAGACTGCAAGTTTCCAGGGCTTTGCAGACAAACTGGGAGGTGCCATTAGGATCTGCGAGCTGCTCTGCAGGGCTGGAGAGACCCATTCTCCATCACTGAGAAATCAGATGTCCTCTCCTCCCTCTGACCGGGTGTGGAGCTGCCCAGGTGAGACTGCTCAATCGATGGCAATTCCACGCACTGCCCCTGACGCTCCTTAGCTGGGGCTTGTGTTTGAGGCTTTTTGTTTTCCCCTTCGATGGTGTCTTATTGCATATGGCTGGGCTCCTACACTGGGCAGTTGCTTGGCCTGCCCCTGAACTGCAGGTCCAATACCTACTTAGGAGGAAGGCTGCCTGCTCACGTCTTAGAGGTGCCACTCTGCAACGCGGCACGCCAGGAGGTGACCTTTATGCCTATGACACATGAGCTGTGTTGAAGGCAGGCTGTCCCAAACATACCCTCCCGTTTTCACTTGATGGAAATCTGCCCAGTCCTTTTCAAGGAGTGCAATAACAGACAACTACATTTACACAGATTATCCTGCCTTTTGCTGAGGACCCAGATGAGAAAATGCTAACCTCAGCCATAAATGAAGTCTTTAAAGTTCCAATTCTAACAACTAGACCAGAGGATTGAGCACTTTGTTAAAACTCACAGGAGAGCAATTGGGTGTGGGGGGTCTCCCCCTCCCTCCTTACTATGCTTAGCTTGTCCTTCCTCCTTAAGCAAGGCTGGAGGGAATACTCACCCACACACCTTTTCCCGTCCTCGGCCAGGGTGTAGCCACTGTAGCACTGGCAGACGAAGGAACCCAGCACATTCACGCAGAGCTGCTCACAGCCGTGGTCCTCGGCCGCGCACAAATCCTGGACTGAGGCAAAGTGGCACCATTAGAACACAGCTCCGAAGGAGGCAGCCCTCAGCACAGCGCACGCTCGAGCAACCTCACAGCGCTTGCTAAAACAACTTTTGGAAACATTGTAAGCATTGATAGATGATCATAGGGGAAATTTTGGAAAACAGAAAAATCCATGAAAGAAAATCCACCTGTAAGCCCCCACACATGCGATCCTACCACCCAGCGGCACCGCTGTTCACATTTTGGTGAGTGTCTTTATACATATTTTTCAAGGTTGAAATTATTCACTTCTATTAAATGCATTAAGTAATTCAAAATTCACATCGGTTTTTATTTTTTATTTATTTTTAATCCTCACCGGGGGATATTTTTCCATTTATCTTCAGATAGAGTGAGAGGGAGGGAGAGAGAGAAACATTGACGTGGGAGTTGCCTCTGGGCAACTCCAACCAGGGCCAGACCAAGCCACAACCGAGGTATGTGCCCCTGACCTGAATCGAACCCACAACTCTTTGGTCCGCGGGCCGGCGCTCTAACCGCTGAGCCAAACCAGCCAGGGCTCACATGGGTTTTTATTTCCCATGTCACGGAAAGTGCTCTGAAGACATTTTCAGCGAACTGTGAGTTACCGCGAGCAGACATGTGCCCTTGTTGGCTTCCAGTCCTGTTCCTACCCTTGGAGAACAAAGGGCTCTGTGGTCAGTCTCAGCAGTGTACACAGAGGGAATCTGGCACTGTCTCTGACATGTTGCAGATGGCGAAGCTGAGAGAGAGCACAGAGGAAAGGCCTGCTACTCCACCAAAAACATGGCAGGTCTAAGAATAGCCCCCATTCCCAAGTCTGCATCAGCCCCTACTTCTCATTCCACGTGTCTTCCAGAAGGATCTTTGCACTTTACGTATGCATCTCAGTAACAAATGAGGAAACTGGGAAGCCAGAGGAGGTTAAGGAGGTAACAAAATGGATGTATGGTTATTAGCGATGGGTCCTATTTTGATAAAATATCGTATGTCCACAAAGCACTAAGCATTGGCTATTTATCCAAATGCAATGGAAGAATGCACTACAGGAATGCATTTACTGCAGCGCAACTAAGAACATATCAGAGGATGAAAAGGTTAAAGGCATTTTCAATCCATCACTGATTTGGTCTCTCATTCGCAGAAAGACGGACATGATGACACTGTTTCAC
This sequence comes from Tadarida brasiliensis, assembly GCA_030848825.1. NCBI lineage: Eukaryota > Metazoa > Chordata > Mammalia > Chiroptera > Molossidae > Tadarida > Tadarida brasiliensis. The sequence continues at coordinate 38,904,580 of CM061272.1, read as the reverse complement.
AGCAAGGAGAATGGTTTAGTTTCATAACTAGCTCTTTCAGTAACTCTACCAGTAAAGTTGGAGAAAAATCAGTGATAATTAAAGGGTTTGAATATATTAAAAATAATTTTCTCAGGTTAATATGATAGCTATGGTTAAAAACTCAATTAACCAGAAAGCTTGATTAATCCCCAAATCCAATAGCTATACTTTAATGTAATTTCTTAGGTCTTTGAGTTTTATAGTTCATTATGCTTTAGATAAATATAAAATATCAAATTGATAAAAAGATAAAAGCTGATTAATTCATTACTTACTAAATGTCTTATATAATTTAAAAAATAAAATTTGCCTCATAACATTAAAATTGATTAAGTCTAAGATCCCACAAATAAGGATTCTGGTTTTAAAATGCTAAAAGAAGTATTTTCATTCCCACATCAATAAAGTATATAAAAAAATTATAGATGCAAATTCCTTTATCTCATACTAGAATATTTGTATCTTAGATTTCCATTTGGGAAATCCAATTGAGATTTCCTATACACTTAGATATAAGGAAAACACCAGTAACCAAAAAACCTTCAGCTCATGCAAAAATTATAGTGCATAATTATAGAATAACAAAATCTAAAGTTAGTTACAAGCCTAGCCCAGAGACGTAAGAAAGATCAGAACTATAAGATACTCTTCTTTTATTCCATAATGAAGCACTTACTTTGTCCCAGGCACTGGGAAATAGTGGTGAACCAAACAGACAAAGGGGTTCCTGCAGTCACGCAGTTGTGTTCTAAGCATCAGTAACGTGAAGCTCTAGGAGGAGTGTTCCTGACGGAAAGAACGGCACATGCAAAGGTCCTGCAGTAGAACAAACCAGCCCCATCTGAGGACTGGAAAGGCCAGAGTGGCTAGCAGATGCACCCTAAATAACTAAAACACAAGACAGAACATGCTGGAAATCCATAAGAGAGCTGCTGACAACACCATTGGAGTTCAGAAAGGGGATGGATTGCCACCAGTCAAGAGTGGATCTGAACTGGCTGGCAGGTAAGCCTGAGAGCATGCAGAGAGAGGTGCCAGCCTGAGGAACTGCAGACACGGAGGAACGCAGGACAGCACGGCAGTTGAACTGCACTCCAGGCAGTACACGGGCAGTCGCAGGAGAGAGCATCCGAAGGACAATGTGGTCAGAGTGACCACAGACTGAGGACTCTGAACTCCCTTCAGCAGGCAGTGGGGACAACTCCAGGTCAATTCCTTCAAAAGGGAGACTTCACCTGAGTTGTGCTTTCGAAGGATAAATCTCGAAGTATCACAGTGTCTCTCAGTTCTGGGAAACTTGAAGGACTTCTAGCGCCGTTCAATGAAGACTGTTGCTTTGTTGGGGAACAGCTATAGTTTTTAAAATTTCAGGCTGAAGAGCTTTGGTTTGCATGCATGTTGATGGGAAAATTAACCTCTTGAAACGAGGACCTTCAACTGTTCTTCAGAGCTTTTGGCCTCACCCACCAGCTGTCAGCATCCCCCAAGCTTTTCCCTCTTGGCGTATCACACTGTTAATCACATGGGCCTTTCTGTAGTTACTGCGTCTCCCTTGCTAGGCTCTCAGCTCTCTAAATGGGAGGGGAGCTTCCCTGCACAAAGGCTTGGTGGCTGGAAATGGTACCCCAGCACACCGAAACAACCTACCCCCCAGACCCTAAGCTGGTCTTTGGAGGCGGGGACAGGAGCTTCTCCGCCGGGGTCCTCCCTCCCCTTTTTTGGCCCCAGCTGCTGCTCTGTCACCTCTGCGGCCAGCAGGACCTCCCTGGGAGGAGTGGCAGGAGCACAGGTGACTTGCAGTCTCTTACTCATAACTATCTGTTTTCAAATTCTCTAACAAGAGTTTACAACAAGAACTTCCATAACAAAGAAAAAAATAATGTGACAAAAGAACCAGAACCTTGAAACAATGATCTTTTTTCCCAAAAGACACCCCCACCCTACCCCACCGGGTAGTTACAGAGAGGCAAAGAAATGTTTATTCCTTTCAGGACAGGGCTGGACACCGCCTGCGACTAACTAACTACAAGGTCCCGCTGCAGAAACAGCAGTGCCCGACCTCCACTGCCCGTTAGAACCACCTGGGGACCTTTGGAAAATCTCCATGCCCAGCCTCCACCCCCTCCCTACACTGGACTAGTGGGGGTGGGATGCCGGCAGCTCCCAGGTAACTCCAGTGGGCAGCCAGGATGAAAGTCATTGAACCTACTGGACAAAACGTCCTCACAATCTTCCCAAGGGAAGGTGCCCAGACCCAGAAGTCAGTCCGCCCGTTATTCACTAAGACCAGCAGGCTCAGTTTCCTCCTTTAAACAAACCTCAGAATTATTGCTGTCCGTGGTCCCTCCGGACACTACGTGAGGGGGCCACGTGTGGTAGGAACAGACGGATTAGGGCTCAGATTCCAGGAGAACAGTCCTGCAAACAGCAAGCTTGCCAGCTGGCTTCATGTCTGTTGTCCTTTCATACTGTTTCTAGAACGCCGGGGATTTATGGCCACTAGTGACCTGTACTGTCCCAGGGGAAGCCATTGAGGGATACATTAATTAAACAAAGACAAAGGAAGAAATACAGACTCGGTTCTGACAAAACAACTGTTGTTTTTTGGCAGTGGTCAGTTCCATTTGAAACAGATACAGATGTTTTTGGATGATTCCTTCTGCTTTTGAAAAAAAAGCACTTCTTTTTCTCACAGCCTGGGAGAGTTTCACTAAGGGTGATAAAACCGTGGGAGGAGGCAGAAGCACTGGACTCAGAGTTCCCATTACCCTTCCAGGTCTTCTTTCCCTGGTGACCCCCACTCATGGCTCACAACTTCGGTCCAGTGTCACCTCCTCCGGGAAGCCTTCTGTAGGTTGGCTGGGCTCCTTCCTCGGACTCCCTAGCACTATACACGTGGCTCTACTCTTGCACTTCCTCATTTTCCCACGGTACTGCAAGGACCTGATCACAGTCTGTCTGCTGCACTGGCACGTGAGCTGGGTCTGCCTCCGTTTGGATTCCCGAAAGCCTAGCTCTGCGTCCTAGTGCATGTAGTTGGTGCTCCATACGTGTTCATCTACTGAGTGAACAGTGGCAAAGGCCCAGCCCCCTGCCTCCCAACTCTAGGATGTCCCTAGAGTCCTAAAAATACTCTCCTCCATCAGAAACGGGGTCATGGGAAGATGAGTGAGATGGGAACAAGACTCTTCCCTCGCCTCGTCCCCAGCAGGAGGTATTCCCCATAACAGAAGAGAGCTCAGAGCACAAGGATATCTGGGGACCAGCCCCCAGTTGCAGACACCAAGAATTATCGCGACAGCTAAGGACCCGCTGCCTTGCTGACTGTGGCACCCCCAGTGCTAGCACAGCGCCTGGCACGTTGCAGGTGTTCATTAGGTACTTGTGAATGGACAGTGAACCGACGTCCATGTTACACAAACACAGGGTTGACCAGTGTTCCTCCCTCACTAATCTTACCTAGGCATAAGCTCTGAGATGAACAGGATGTCGTATTTTTCCTCAAGATGCTGTATAATACCATGCATTTCATACAGCAGGTGCTTAGTGGGCATTTGTTGATTTGACTTGACAGCCACCAGCCTATTAGAGGTCCAGGTCCCCCCATAGTTTCTCTCACCACAATTATAATTTAACACTTAATTTGCAATTGATTAATTTAATGTCTCTTTCCCCTATCATGTGAGGGCAATGCTTGTTTTGTTCAGGCTTTTAGCTCAAATATCTAGCACAGTGTCTGGCATATGGTCAATTTAAAAAAATATATTTGAACAACTGACTGAATTAATTTGTCAAATTGTTCAAAGTGCTAGAAAAACAACAGTGAATAAAATAGATTTTAAAAATATCAAATGATCAATCCCGGTCCCCATGGAGCCAGTGATGTATGGAGCCAGCTCCTACTGACTCATCCAACAGGCTGTGCACACCTCTTCCCAACCCACATTCATCAAGGCCAAGTGAGTTTCTTGAAATCAGCTGTGGTGGCAGTATTTACACCACAAGAATTGGTGAACACTACTAATCAGAGCTTTTTTCCCTGGAGGTCTAGTTGTTAAACATTACCAGCACACCACTGACAGGGGCTCCCCTCCCATTTAGAGAGCTGAGAGTCTAGCAAGGGAGACACAGTAACTATAGAACACCACTGACAGGTAAAACCCTATGTTATGTTAGATGTTATAAGTGCTGCGGAACAAAATTAAGCAGGAAAAGGGAATTGGGAGTGTGGGGGGAAAGGAGCTTCTGTTTTAAATAGTGTGGTCAGAAGGTGATCTCGCTGAAAAGATGATTTTACACATGGACCCGAAGGAGGTAATATGAAAAAGTAGGTATATCAAGGGACTTGAATCATGCAGGAGATAAAGGGAAGCTATGTCTCTTTAGACAGAGTGGGAGTGAAGTGATCAGATCCAGTGAGAGAATATTGCCTCTGGAGACAAACCTGCTGCAGTTGGGTGATTTCATTGTCACAGAGGTTAAATAATTAAGTGGCGAGAACATCTTACTGCAGTGCTAAATGACAGATGGTAGGCACTCAGCAGACATTAGCCTCCTTCTTTGTTATACTGGGACAAAAAAAGGTCTTGGTGGTGTGGGCCTACTTAAGCATGGAGGAGAGATGAACTCCACCCAAGCTTTGCCTACATCACAATTCTAATTAGTGTCACTTCATTGGGTGCCTATGGAAACCCTACACATGGACCTTAGATTCTGACTTCTGCAAATGATGTCACATATCTTTGACTAAGTGTTGGTTTGTGAATTCTATTCTGAATTGATCTGATAGCAAAGTAGGAAGAAATTTTGAATTTTATAGTAAAAGATCTCACCGCCCGGCCAGTGTGGCTCAGTGGTTGAGCATCGACCCATGCACCGAGAGGTCGCCGGTTCACTTCCCGGTCAGGGCACATGCCCAGGTTGTAGACCAAATCCCCAGTGGGGGGCATGCAGGAGACGACCAATCAATGTTATCTCTAATCGATGTTTCTATCTCTCTCTCCCTCTCCCTTCCTCTCTCTCTAAAATCTATAAAGAAAATAAAAATTAAAAAAATAATAAAATAAAAGATCGCACCAAACTCACCAGAGCGCAATCCTTAGCACGTAGCTGAGAGTCAGCAAAATTTGCTTGTTTCTCTTAGTTCCTGGAGAATTTTAGGAGGGAATGTTAACTGTGTCTGCACAGTCTTCCCAGTGATCTGGGCCCCAAGGCTAAGGCAACTAGATTCCATTTTATGTAGGCCCCTTGGTTAAGGCGACTAAAAGACTCCATTTTATCACCAATAGACATTCCTCGATATTCTTCCAATAATAGGTTAATTACCCCTAGACGGAAAGGAATTTTGCCCAAGATTATAGTTGCCCCACGAGTTGGGAGGCATTTGCAGTTTCCTGAGTATAGGTATTTGCAGGTACTTGTGCCACGGGTAAATAATGCTAATTTTGACTTCTGTAGTCTCTGTCGCTCCCACTATTGTATACTGGTTCCCTGAGGGGAGGGGGGCAAAAGGAGGAGGGAGTTTCTGTCTTTAAAATGGGCCGAGCAAGGAGAATCGGGACTGTTGATCTGAGGGGAAACTATGCCCTCCGCAGCCCGCGGTGAAATAAAGTGCTCCTTTACAATTCGGCTGTGCGTCTCTGGTTATCTCGCCGTCAGGTTATAACACCAGGAGACATAAAGCAGTGAGGATTTGATAACTAAGAGCCCAAAGTTGTGCTCAAATCCATCCTCAGAGTTTCCCCCAGGCTCTCCCAGGCACCGTAGATTTGAGTGTCTTCCTTCATTTGTGATCTGGAAACCCTGGCGTGGTGCCTAGGCCCAGAGAACTTGGAAAACGTTCGCCTGGTTGCATTGGACAAGGAGCACGGGACAAAGACTGTGGCTGCTGTGGCTGATGTCATCCTGGGTGAAATCAAAGGGCTTTAACTGACTTTTCAGAATTGTAGACCAGCCACACTGCATACTGTCCACAACAACGACAGTTTCATCTCTCCTTTGGAGTGAAAGCAAATGAACGCCTTTAAAGACATGCTCCACTTTTTTATAGCTCCTGCTGTTCCTTACCCTGAGATGTAAAAATAAAAGATTATCTATCACAGCCACAGAGAAGAGAAATGTATTATTAGGATAGCTGTTCTTTCACTCCAGTGGGAAACTCAGCCTGCTCACAGCCGAAAGCTTGCTCAGAGTTACCGCTCCACAAACGCAGGCAAAACCCACGTCTGTGTTTTGGGGCCCGGTTCCCCTCTTTTATCATGTCTGAAAGCACTAATCTTATTTTGACAGCTGCAGTTGGATTTAAAGACTTTCAACAGTAAATGTGAGTCATCAGCCTTGTGCTTTCTTGCTGGAAGAAACAAAACAAGCCCACTGTCCGGAGAAAAACAAACCTGTCCTCCAGGCAAACTCCAGCTGTGCACCCATCCTTCTTTCCCCCAACAGTTTAATTCTTTTTCAATCCGTTCTCCTGTTCACTAACAGGATTTTAGTTTTCTTTTGAGAATGGAAAAGGAAGCGGGCACCCCAAAAGAAAGCCTTAAGACATAAGTAAATCTGACCAAATTAGGTTGATGAAAAGAATAAACATGAATGAGTAACGCACTCTTGTAGAGCGCTTTGCAATTTCCAAAGGGCCGTCCCATCATCACATCTAAACCTACTGAGTGGGATCTCCCAGGGAGAGATCTATTTTAAAACATTTAGATCAGTGGTTTTCAAACTTGAGCTTACATCAGAATCCCCTAGAGGGCTTGTTAAAACACACATTCCTAAAACCCACCCAGACAGAGTCTTGGGTAGGGCTTAGGAATTTGAATTTTCAACAGGTTTCCCCCGCAAAGTTGAAGCTGCTGTCAGGGAACCCCACTTTGAGAACCACTTGTCTAAGTGCTTGGGAAAATAAGAAAGCAGAGAAACTCTGCAAGGTTCAAACTCACTTCTCCCTGCCGTGTAATAATTCTTTCACAGCTGGGATTTTTCCACTCACTTCCGTCAGCTCAGTTCTCCCAGGGGGCCCCACTCGTCCAGATTACCCGCCTCCCGCTTTTAAACCTTGCACCCAGGCACAGCCAGAGGGTGAGCACACTGCGTACAGTGACATCCAAGTTCCCGGCCCAGCAGCCAGGGCGAAGAGGGAGCCCCATGACCTAATCTCCTCCGCTCAGCAGGTCTCTGCTTCTGCTCGGGGCCAGTCTCGGATGTTTACTCTGCGGCTGTGTGCTCCGCACTCTGACTGTGGGCTGCCCCAAAGCTCAGACCCTGACCTTCCCTTTCCACGTTGCCTTCTGTCAATGTTAGAAACATTCAAACCTGTGAAGAATTTTTGTGAGTTTATGTGAGCCAAAACCGTCGACAACTGCCAGGAAGCAAAACCTCAACGGACTGAGATAATGCTTCAGAGGATGGCAGTTTCGCACCTTATTTTGTACATTACAATCAAAAGAGGAGATGTAAGTGGGTTACATGAAATCCACTGGCCACAGATTTGGGAGGTGGGAGAAAGCAAAGCGGGGGACCTCTGGGATTGGATAAAAAGCAAAACAATAGATACAGACATCTTTTACAAAGGTGGGTACAGGATAGCTAACTGTCAACAATTAATAACAATGAGTATTAATAACAATGAGAGTATTTGTGGTCTCTGTCCTGGTGCATTGGTTGTGCCCTGAGGGGTCTGGAAAAAAACGAAAGTTACCCTGACATTCCAAAGGTATGTTATCATAGATGCAAAAAGGCAATAGGCTCAATTAGGGTGAAAACTGAACTTTGTCAGGGAAGATACCGGCCTAGGACATGACTACCTGCCCTAAACCACTTTTAGTCAAAAAATTGTAATTTCAGGCCATCCTTTGTGGTTATTTTAGGTCTTTGAGTTTGTAAGCCCTGGGAATAGAGATCATTGGCCAGAATGGGAGTGACCACGGCAAACCAGTGAAAATTGGGGAATACGTAATCCCCTAAACAAAGGAATTCTCCCTCTTGGCTTTGCTCATGGGCTCTCTCGGTCCTGCTTCCTTGTATTCGCCTGTTTCCTCCACAGCCGCACGGCCCTGCGGACCCCACGTGCAGTGACTGATGGACCGCAGCAGGGAACACAAACTAAGCTGGCCTAATGCTGCACTGGACTGTCCCAACATGGCATGGAAACTCGGGACACTGACTCTAATTCTAGCCCTACTGGAGTCACAGCTACACGTCTCTCATGGTGGGACTGAGGGAGAAGGGACCTTGGAAACTCAGGGATCTAGTTCTGTGCAAATAAAAATCATTCATTCTCCCGCATGAGTCTCAGAAAATTCTTTTTCTAGGCATATCGCAAGAATTCCATTCTCATGAGCAACAGGTGGGGCCCAGGACCTCTCCCCATCAGCAACAGATGGATGGATGGAGGGAGGGATGGAGGAATGGATGGTATTTCTGTCCCCATGCTTTATTCTAATCCCACATATGCAGGGGCAGGCAAAAGTAGGTTTACAGTTGTGAGCATGCAAAACAGAGCCTATCTTGTATTAATATTTCTTAATTATTGTATTATAATTGTAAACCTACTTTTGCCTACCCCTGTATTTACTGCCAGACTCGATTTACTAAAATATGGTTTTACCCTTGACACCCTGTTGGAACTCAGTGGAGAATCAGATCACTCCCTGATTTGTTTGGGCTTACATTCCTTCCCTCGTCCCTTATTAATGCCCAAAACAAACAATTCCAGGCAGGCAGTGTAGTCTAGTTGGCATCTCCCAAAGACAACAAGCCCTGAGTTTTTCTTCTTTTCTTCTTTGACTTGCTAGAAAACCCCCTCCACACCGCCTTCCCTGATTGCTCTATCCCTCTTTCTCTGATCCCTTATAGGCTTTGTCTCAGCACCACTTACCTTCCCCAAACACCATGCTCTCAATATATATACATAATATGTTAGCATATATTAGCTCTATTGAGTTATAAATGACATACAATAAACTGCACATATTTAAAGTATACAATTTAATAAATTTAACATATCAACATATCACCATAACCAAGATAATGAACACATCCATCACCCCTAAACCCTACACATTTTCTCCTGCCCCTTGGTAATCCCTCCTCCTGCCCCTCCCCTCCCCCTGCCCCCAGGCAACAGCTAATCTGCTCTCTGTCACATAGTTTGATTGCCATTTTTTTAAGTTTTATACAAATGGAATCTTTTTATTTCATTGTTATATCAGTTAGAACTTCCAGTATAATGTTGAATAGAAGCAATGAGAGTGGACATACTGTCTTGTTCTTTATCTTAGAAGGAGAGCATTTAGTCTTTCACTCTTGAGTATAATATTAACTGTAGGTTTTCTCATAGATGTCTTTTATCAGGTGGAGCAATTTCCCCTTTATTTCTAGTTTGCTGAGAGTTTTTATAATGAATGAATGTTGGGTATTATCCAATGCTTTTTCTACATATATTGAAATGACCATATGTTTTTTTCATTTTTTAGTCTGTTAATATGGTAAACTATATTGATTTTTTTGGGAATTGATTATATATAGATTCTATTTGCTTAATTTTTAAGAATTTCTACATCTAAATTCATGAGGAATGTTGGTTATAGTTTCTCACTTTAATAATGTGACTGTTTTTCTGGCTCATGCCCCTTGATTAAACTCTAATATAAAAGCTATTAAATCACTTATGTAACTTGGGAAAAATAACATCAGGGGCATATCTGAAGAATGAAAGCAATAAAATATATTTAGTAAGATTCTTGAGAGAGAAAAAATATGACAAAGTTGGACAAGAAAGTTTACATTTTTTTGCCAAGTGAAGTTTTGTAAATATTGTATTGTCCTTATTCTTCCAGATAGATTAAATATTCCAGAAGGAAGAGAAAGGAAAAGAAAGTCTCTTATTTAAAAAAATAAAGAAAAGGAAACAAGATAAAATTCTTTTTTGTTAGTGGGAATTCAAGGGGAAGGGATGGGGAAACAGAGGTGTAAAGTCAGGCACACTTCATGAGGGTTCCCCCCACTGCCACCCCATTTTTTATGGGGAAAGGGAAGGACATAAACTTCTACCAAGCCCTCTGGGCTAGGCACTATGCTAATGCTTTTGCATATATCTCATATAATGGTATTGGATGGGGAAGATATTTTTGGAGAACAGAGGAATCCAGTGTTGACCTCCAGCATATTCCAAATTGCTCATATGGTAAGCAATTTCATGTGAATTTTGAAGGTAAGATTATTTCATGTGCTTAACCTAGTCTTTGAATGGAAGGGCACATTTTGAGCCACTGACCAACTGGTGTCCCGAAATGGGTTATCTGAACAGTGAAGAGACCCAACACCAGGTCACCAAAAGATGTATTTACACTTACCTTGAAGAAGAGAAAATTAATGGGGGTGGAGGTGGGGGTAGATAATACTCTTCAAAAATGAAAGGGTTTTCTCTTTTTATTTGGAAAAAGAAATACATTTTTTAGTATATGGTTTCAGATGGCAGAAATATGATCAATGGAGGGAATTATGGAGAGTAGGATTTCAGCTCAGCCACTGATCCAGGCTGTCTTGGGGGGTGGGGGGGTGCATGTGTTTTTCAAGGACCTGGTGTCACCGAGCAGCAAGGGTGGTAGAGATGCACCACTGCCCATCTGGGATACCAGCAGGGAATACAATTCCTGGGTTATGTGGGAGAGGGAGCGAAAAGCCTGATAGTGTCAGTCCATTTCCACTTGAAGAACCTATGAATTAGCTCTGTCTGCCTCCTCTTTCCTCCATACAGGCAGAGTACGAATAGAAAATGGAAGATATGGTGTGTGTGTGTGTGTGTGTGTGTGTGTGTGTGTGTGTGTGTATTTGAATGCAATCACCTAGGAGGCACTCTCACAATCATTATGTACGATGACATATCACAACAGCTGGCAGTGGACTTGGTGGGGGGTGACAATCATTTGAATGTTAGTCTTGGTGAATTAGTTCTGAATTTCCTCTGGGATCAGTGAGCCTTTGAACCTGCCTGTCTCCTGGGCTTGGGGGAGTTTCTCTGGTTGTGGGGTTATCCTGTTGCCATGTGGGGGGCCTCAAGGATATGGAATAGTATCAATGGTGGTTAAGAGCTAGGACTATGGGCCACACATAACAAGGGTTGTATTCTGGTTTGGTCACATTACTAGCCATATGACCTTGAGTACATTGTCTAACCTTTTTTTTTTTTTTTTTTTTTGGTACTGTGTTTTCCTTATCTGTAAAATGAGAATGACAAAACCCACTTTAAGAGCTGTTGAGGGAATTAAATGAGATAACAGATAAAAAGCACTTGGGAGAGCTCCCGGTACTTGGTAAACACTTAGAAAGAGGTTATCGTTCAGCCTGACTCCGTGCAGCACACTGAGCTGGGAGGGCTGCAATCACTTTTAGTGGCAATTACTTTGATCATTTATTTGATTTACTCTCGTGCAAGAATGTGAGCTCTAAGAGAGCAGGAGCATTGCTGGTTTATTCACTATTTTATTTCCAGTAGTTTGCATGCTGCCCAGCACATCTTATAGGCTCACAAATGGAAATAGCTGTGTCTCATTCCTCTCCAGGCCCACAGAGTCTCTCTTGGCGTTTGCAGGGACAGGTCCCTGCAAACAGCTCATAAGCAGAGATCAGGGTATGGCCCAGCCTCCCCTTTACACAACTTTAAATATCTATCAGACCGAAACCAAGGGCTAACATGGGCTTACTAATGAGATAGGTCTTAATTTGTCACCACCCTTCCCATTTTATGGGTGAGAAATTGAGTCAAGGAGATTAAGTAACAGCTCAGGGTGAGACAGCCACAGCCCGTGAATGATAATGTCATAAACCCAGGTCTGTGGACTATAAAGACCCTCTTCTTTCCGCAAGGGCACTGGTATACTAATTTCAGGCAGGCAAGCAATAGTTATTATCTTTTTCTGAGAGAGAGAGAACTGCTCTTTATGATTGTACATATTAAGCTAAGTCTGGTGCTAATAGTAAAAATAGCTGAACTGCTTCAGAGCGACTAGAGGGCTGGGTCAGATGGGACAGCACAGCCCTGGCTCCAGCTCCATCCCTTCTCCCTTCACTAGAAGCCCTTCCCTCCCTTCCCTCTGGTCCCTGGCTGCATGGCAGCAATCTATGTCAGAAGTCCATTGGAAATACAGAGTCCTGGGCCTTGTTCCAGATCTGCTGACTCTGAATCTCTGGGATGAGGCCCAAGGGTCGGCTTCCGGGGAATATTAGTTACTGAAGCTTGAACCACCACCCTGGGTTCACATCCCTCCTCCCTCTGGGCCTCCCTGACCCTCCATCAGTCTGAAACCCAGGCAGCTTCTGCTTCATGCCCTTTGCTGCCACAGTTCTAGGCAGGAGGGAGCAAGGCCAGACCAGCACTTTGGAAGAGCCTGGGGCCTTACAGCTTGAGGTTGGAAAGCCCCGCTGTGTGGGGAAGGCCTTGCTCGAGACATCAGGGGAGAGCTTTTTATCTTTATTTTTTAAATTATTACTTTATTTTATCCTCACCCAAGGACATTCTTGCATTTATCCTCAGATAGAGTAGGAGGGAGAGAGGGAGGAAGAGAGAGAGAGAAACTGATGTGAGAGAGACACATCGACTGGCTGCCACCCACACGACCCCAACTGGGGCAGGGACAAACTGCAACCGAGGTACATGCCCTTAGCGGGAACCAAACCCGGGACTCTCTGGTCTGCAGGCCAACGCTCTAACCGCTGAGCCAAACCAGCCAGGGCGAACTCTTTATTTTTTATTTGCTGGTCTCAAGTTCCTCTGGCTTAACTAAGCCAGCCCACAGAAGATGGACATCTGCAGAGACCCAGATCCCAGCAGATCACTGGGGCAGGAGATAAAGACAGGAATTTTTTGTGCTCCTGAGACGGGAAGGGCAGGAAGGGAGTTAGCAAGGTGGTGGGAGGCTGAGCACTCCGTGAAGTCCCCTGGGGAGGAAAAGTTCCTGAAGAGGCTGGGGCGGGGAGCGGGGGAGGGAGAGCACCTGAAGAGGATAGAGGCGTGTCTAAAAAGATGTTCAGGGGTTTGCTGAGCAGTGTGTGAGGTGACCTTTCCTGGGCTCCCCGAGTTGTCCAGTAAATTCCATTAAACCCACGAGTCTCTGGTGTGAGTGGTTTTGTTGTGGAAACTGAAGGAGGGCGGGAGGGTCCAGCAGGTCACAATGAGTCAGGCTGCACTCAGCAACCTGGGATCCAGGGTCTGGAGGAGCCGAAGAGCGCAGAGCCCGGGGCCACAGAGTTCCAGGGCTCTGGGCTGCTGCGGCCACTGAGCTGAGGAGTCAAGCAGATGTTCCCTAACCTGGGGGTGGGCAGGCAGGCCGCCAGCCAACCACTCTCAACCCGAAACTGGAAAGTGAGAAGACAAAAGGAAAATGCGGTTTGGCTTTATAAATACGATACTAATTACAGCCGTCTGTGCGGACTGCCTCTGTGAATGCTGACGGCTCACGGGGCAGCATCATAACAGTCACTATTGCAGGAACTGCTGTCCGATTGGCTGAGTCTTTATTTGCCTCCATGTGGGTCCGGCTTCTTCGTGTCTTTCTTGCTTTGGGAGCCTGGTTGTCTATGGCTAATACAGGGGCTCTATTTACAACTTGGAAAAAGAAAAGCATGGGCACAACACTCAGCGTTTGAGTAGTTCTCTCCTCTGGGAGGGGGCTTACCGCGTGCTGGCTCAAATGTCAGTATTGTCTCGTTTGGGGCCTTGGCCAAAAAGGAATGTGGGTTCTATTAACACATATCTATTTGCCCTTTCTCTATAAGAGTCCTATAAAGTGTCCTTCACCAAAGCAAGTAGATCCCAGTGCACCTCTAAAACAGAACTTGAAAAATCTTCCCCAGCCCATGTTACTAACTCATCCGAAGTCCATGCTTCAGAGAAGAGGCTAAAATATGGGACCAGCTCCTCAGGGAACGCGTACCAGAGACGGGGATGGAAAGGCGCTTCAGCCCTTCTCCCTAAAGATCAGCTTGGAAGTAAAAGACACCAGCTCATGAATTCAAGGAGGCTGTTTCTGAGAAGGTGCCTCCAACCATCTTTCACGCTCTTCCTCAAGGCCTATTATGTGCTCAGCTCTGGCCTAGGTGCAGTGATGACAGAGTGGGGGATGGAGAGCAACACAAAATACACGACTTACAAACCTTGTTTCCATCCTTACAGAGGTGATGACTTGGCTGGGTGAGGGGCCACAGATTCATTAAATGGGCCCACATAAAAGGCGAGGGAGCGGGAGAGAAGAGGAGGACAGTGCGGATACATTAGCAAAGCAATCTTACTTCTGCAAGTTTTCTGGTCCGAGTTGAGGATGTATCCTTGTTTGCATCTGCAGGTGTACGAGCCAGGGGTATTGATGCAGAAGTGGGCACAGTTATGCTCCAGGAGGCTGCACATGTGGGCCACTGAAAGGAAACACAGAGCCAGTTAAGGCAATGATAATGCCTTCTCTAGCTTCCTGCACCCTGCAAACATTGCCTCGGAACCTACTCTGGGATGGAGAAAGCAGGACCCAAGAGAAACAAGCTGCAGCCCCCACACTCAAGGGGGTTTACAGCCTCTGGTCAGGTGAGACAGTTCTAGATAAATTCTATCAGCCATAGCTAGATAAAGGACCATGGAGGGTTAAAGGGAAATGATGTTAGGCTAAGCCATATAAAATGTCAATATCCAACTACAAACAGGTCAAAATGACCTACAAAAAGAGAAATTCTATGGTGCAATTAATAATACCCGATGGGTGGGTAGGAAGATCAGAAAGCTTGTTGATACCAGCGGGGACTTTGGCTAAAATGTAGATTTTCAGTAGGCTGCAATGCAGTTAGAGGAAAAGCTCTTCGTTAAATGAGGATGTGGTTAAGAATCACAGTTTCTCAGGACCATAAATCCCAAGAGTAGGGTAATTTTTTTAATATGCGGAAGTGTTATGCTAAATTTTTGGAGTAAAATAATGCATTCATATGTTCCATGTTTCCATAAGCTATATGTCTCATTTTAAAATATTTCTGCATTTTGCCCTGGCCGGTTTGGTTCAGAGGTTAGAGCGTCGGCCTGCGGTCCAGAGAGACCCGGGTTCGATTCCCGCTAAGGGCATGTACTTCGGTTGCAGTTTGTCCCCGGCCCTGGTTGGTCGTGCGGGTGGCAGCCACTCGATGTGTCCCTTTCACGTCGATATTTCTCTCTCTCTCTTCCTCTCTCTCCCTCACACTCTATCTGAACAAAAAATGAAAAAATGTCCTCGGGTGAGGATAAAAAAAAATAAAATAAAAAATAAAATATTTCTGCATTTAGTTTCTGAAGTACCTCGGCCTTCAGATACATCAGTTTTTGCATAAGTCTATCTGGAGCTCATAAAAATTCTTACTTTTTTAATATTTTAATTTATGAGTTTACTTAAAATAATGCAACTTGAACATATTTAAAACTTACCGACATCAGTATAAACAAGGACAAGTTATGCAAGTATTTTCAAACACAAGAAAGATGACCATATGTAGGAATATATTTATAGAAGCTAAAACAAAAGAGGCTTTCAAAAGCTAAGAACAAAAGCCCTGGCCGGTTTGGCTCAGTGGTTGGAGCGTCAGCCCGCAGACCAAAGAGTCATGGGTTCAATTCCGGTCAAGGGCAAGCCGTACCTCGGTTGTAGTTTGGTCCCTGGCCCTGGTCAGGGTCGTGTGGGAGGCAACCAATCAATGTGTCTCTGTCATATTGATGTTTCTCTCTCTCTCTCCTCCCTCCCACTCCATCTGAAGATAAATGGAATAAATATCCTCAGGTGAGGATTAAAAAAAAGAAAAGCTAAGAACAATCCCAGTAATCTATTGCTTAGAAAAACTCAGCTACCAATGAAATTGATGGTATAACTTAGGTATGTGTCTCCTTACTTCTTTTTTTTCCTTCATTTTATTGATTTGAGAGAGAGAGGAAGTAAGAAGGAGAGACAGAAACATCAATGAAAGAGAACATCAATTGGCCGCCTCCTGCATGCCCCCCACTGGGGATCGGGCCCACAACCTGGGCACGTGTCCTGACCCGGAATCAAAGCAGCGACCTTTTGGTGCATAGGTCGACGCTCAACCACTGAGCCACACCACCAGACTGTCTCCTTACTTCTAAGTAAGAAACATGGTGAGCACTCTATGAACTAGGGGAGCAAAACTTCTTTATTTCATAACAATAGAGTTTAAATGATCGTTTTGAGTTTATGACTGTCTATGCTTAAGCTCCTAAAATACAAATAAGACACAGGTAACATTAGGAAAGTTCATAAATTAAATGCAATCGATCATTTTTACTTTGGTGTGAAATAGGTATCTGTTTTTGTGACCATGGACAACTTTATTAACCTCTTTATATGAAATAGAGATAAAAATAGCACCTACCTCATAAGGCCTTGCAAGGGTTAAAATAATCAAGACGGTAAATGCTGAGAACAGTGCCCAGTACCTGGGGAATGAGTGCGCATGGTTGTTAACCATTACCTAGCAAAGGACAAGCACGGTGGCCTTTTGTTCTGTTTTACATACATGGGTTCATCCTATATATATTGATCCTCAACTTGGTTTTCCACTGAACATTATTCACAGATTCTATCTATATTGATATATACCATCCTTCATAGAACCTAAGATGCACCCCCATTTCAGAGATTTTAAAATGGGGGGGGCGGGAAGAGATAAACCAAAGAACTTATATGTATAAATGCATAACCCATGGACACAGACAATAGTGTGGTAAAGGCTGGGGGAGAGAGGCGCGAGTAGGGAGGAGGGGGTCAGTGCGGGGGGAAAAGGGGGGACATCTGTAATACTTCCAATAATAAAGATAAATTTAAAAAATAATAATAAATAAATAAAAATGTGAAGACACATAAGGTTGATACTGATTATTTGCAGATTCTGTATTTGTGAATTTGCCTACTTGCTAAAATTTATTTGTCACCCTAAAGTCAATACTCACGGTGCTGTCACAGCCCCTGGGGACAAGCTCAGAGTGACGAGATCGCGCGTGCTGCTGGCTGAGGCTGAACGAGGCGATGCTCTGCCTTCGTGTTCCAGCTCTCAGACTGCGAGCACGTGTCCTGTCAAGGTCTACTCAGTGCTACGGCTTTCGCATTTTTGTGCTTTTTGTTGGTGTTTTGCTGTTTAAAATGGCCCCACGCATAGTGCCGGAGTCTGCTGAAGTGAACTGCTTGTGAGGTGTGTCTCGTGTTCCCAAGTGCAAGGGGCCGTGATGCGCCTTACGGAGGAAATGCGTGTCAGGTCAGTTTCGTTCAGGCATAAGTAATAGTGCTGTGGGCTCTGAGCTCAAAGTTAATAAATCAACAATAAATATTACATGACATGTCTTTAAACAGAAACACATATGAAACAAGAGTATGTACTGATCAGTAGACGAAAATGTGACCCGAGTCTTGCAGGAACCTGTTTTCCCCAGGAGCAATGGTTCAGTATTCGCTAATTCAGGGTTCACCGTAACTTTATAGAACGCATTGGCTAGAATAATGAGAATCAGCTGTATATCTTAGATGTGATCAAATACATTAGCTCTAGTTAATTCCTTTCGATTGCTTTATCCACTGGTCCTATGACTCATTTTACTTGGTCACCTCTCCGTCAGTTGACATTTGAGCAGGTCCCGAACTGGCTTTCACAGAACCGTGAAGAACATTCTCAAACACACCTCCTCGAACTCATGCGCCACTGTTCCTCTGGGACTGGGCCCTGGTTTAACTGATAGAGCTGAGTGGCTTGGCAAGGTGGCTCACACCAGCCGTGCCTGAGAGGAATGATTCCAACCCCTCCAAACCTCAGCCCTCGGCATTGTCAGCTTTAAGTTTCTGACAGCCTCGTGAGGGAAAAATCATTATTCTGTTTTTAATTTGCATTTGCTTTGCACCCTGGAAGGCTGTTCTTTTACTACTGCTGGAGTCACAAGGACATTCCCGATGAACCTCCGAGTGTCACTACTTCCCCCACGACGAGGGAAGTCTAAAGTCTAGGAAACCAGCACTTAAGAACTGGTGCAAGGCCCAAGGCATGAACCCAGTGTCCTCTTCCCACTGGACCCTGGCAGATAAAATAGGAAGACGAGACGTGAGGCAGAGAAATATCCGTTGGGCCGCAGACAGCACAGTGGTGAAAAGGATAGCTTCTGGAAACAGACTGATGCTCAGCTTTGCCACTTACTATGTATGACCTTGTCTGAATTACTTGATTTCGCTAAACTCCACCTTCTTCCCCTGTCGAATGGGGACATTAGAAGAACTATTGCATAGAGTTTAAGTGACAGCTTGTTACTAAGGCTTGTTTGGTCCGTCTAAGAAACTGGAACCAGGAGATCGTAACTTGGTGTAGTGGAAAAAGTGCTGGATTAGAAGCCAGACTTGTATTCCAGCTCCCCTCCACCTCAAACAAGGGAAGTTCAGGTAAGTTGGGGAGCTCTCTTTGGCTTATTTCTTTGCCTGCAGAATAAAGGCATGAACAGGTCTAGGGACCCTCAGTACACACACGTATTGTTTTGTCTGTGTAGCACCCCCTTTTCCTAGAAACTGCCCTTCTCACTCCAAATGCAAGGTAACTGGGGCAGCTGCTGTGTTGATATGAGGAGCTCCATGCCTGGCCGCCATGGGTGGGACATGGTTTGATAATTGGAGTCTTTTCTTGGCATTTAGGAACTAGAACTGAGAAAAGGGGGGCTTACACAAAGGGCAAGTATATCTGGGGGGGCTGACATGCTCTCTGCCCATGGACCATGGCATCTATGGGGAAGCAGAGGGAAGAAGTGAATAGAAGAGAGGACTACCATTCATTACTGTTCTCTGCAATCCCATGAGTAATATAATGCAATCCTTCTTTTCTCAAGTTAGTTCAAGTAGAATTTCTACTACTTTCAACCAAAAGAATCCCAAACATTTTTACTAAGGTAGAATACAAGTTTTCCATCTGTAAAACCCTACGGATGAGTGTTCAGTGAGTCTACGAGCATCTGGGCCCTGTTGTCTTGCTCTCCCATGGGCCAGGCCTTTGTGATGTGACTGACGGGGAGACGATAGCTCTGCCTCCTCCACTGGCCAGCAAGTGATCTCATTTCTCAGGAGGCCCTCTGGGTGGAAACTGGGTCAAGGCTCTGTGTTCAAAGGAAGGAACCAGTAATCAGCAGATTGCCATTGGCAGGACTGGATTTTTTAAACTAGGAAATATGAATGTCATAAATGTTTATTAATGAATGCATGAATGATTAAAGGAATAATCAAAGGAGTGGTGGGGCTGACTGGAGCCCTTGAAAGGAACAGTTACCTGAAAGGAACAGTTACCGGGTATGTCAAGTCAACATCTGTTGAAGTCAGTCTGCCCTCCCATTAACCCAACAGGGCCTCAAAGGGGTGCAATAAGTGGAGACTTTGCCCAGGTTGGTAGATGAAAGGTGTGTCTTAGGAACACTTTTAGGGCCTTACATTGTGACTGGCCTGGGTGGGGTGAGGTGGGGCTATTAGGGTGGGAACAGCCAGCTTGCAGGCTCCAAATACCAGGCTAGACTGATAGAGCAGGTACCAAGAGGTTAATTAAAGCAGTCCTGCCCAGGTTATAATGAGTCTTCAGAAGGCTCATGATAGACAGGCATTTTTCAGCCTCTAATTCTGTGTCCTCTCTCAGTGGGTGGCAAAAGTGGTGGACCCCAGGATGTGTAGATTTTTGGTCATCTTGTAGACAGGGCCTCAATTCACAGGACACTTGGCCTCCAAGTTTCTCTTACGGTCTCAGGGGTGGCCTGAGAATGCAATCTCAGAAGTTCCACCCCCAACCCCTGCTGTGGCTGGTATGGGAATTCACTGCCCATGGGTATAAAGCCACCACTGTGTCCAAGTTCATGTCCACAGAGCAGCGAGAGCCAGAGCCAGGACTCAAGGGCAATCTGGCTCCAGAGCCGAGTCTCTTCCTGACTGCTCAGTAATGGTTCCTGCCTCAGTCACACTCCAGCAGAACTTTTCTGCTCTGTCTGAGGCATGTGGGCTTCAGACCTTCCTCCCTCTGAAACCCTGTCCCTGGGTGCACCACGGCCTCCACCTTTCTGCCTACCCTTCGTCAGCACTTTTCAAACTGTGGGTCATGTCTCCTTAGAAAAGCACAACGCTTACAGAGAATCTGGACTCATGTTGTTGTTGTGAAATGAAATAGAAAGAAACAATGGAAAATATCATTCCTTTCCTGGTTTACATCCTCACTACATGGCCAGTAAACTCCTTCTCCTCTTTCAAGTCTGTGTGACGCATAGTGGTTACGACGTAGGTTCTAAGCCAGAATGCCTGGCTCACATCTCAACTCTGCCACTTAGTGCTGTGTGACTTTGGACAAGTTACTGAACCTCTCTGGATCTCAATTTTCTTTTCTATAAAGTGGGGATGATAAGAGCACCTATTTCACAGGTTTGTTGTGTGAATAAAATTAGTAAACATATGCTAATAGCTCAAAACAGCACATGCACATAGTAAAATCAATGCTAGTGATAATTATTATTATCTTCTACTTAAAGCTCTCCTGGAGCCCCTAGGTGAACCTAGGCTTTTTTTGAGAGAGAAAATTGATGTGAGAAAGACACATCGATTGGTTTCCTCCCACATATGCCCTGACCAAGGCCTGGATTGAACTTGCAACCCAGGTACATGCCCTTGACCAAGAATCAAACCCATTACCCTTTGTTCCAAGGGCCAACGCTCTAACCACTAGCCAACACCGGCCAGGGCAGACCCAGGCATTTTTTGATCTGAGGTCCCCAGAGCTAGGTGACTTTCCAAGGCCACCGAAGTGCAGACTTCATAGTGCCAACATCCCATTTCTCTGCTATGAGAGCATCTTCTCACCAGCCTGGAGCCCTTGGGCCTGGCACGTGGAGGGTAAGGGCTCTGGAGCTGGAGAGTCTGCAATATGAATCTCCAACTCTGATACTTGCAGTTGCTTATCCTTTCTAAGCCTCAGTTCCCATTTCTGTAAAATGGGGATAATAACAGTACCTGCCTCATAGGCTCTTATACATATTAAATAAAATAATGTATGGCAAGTACCTAGCCCAGGGCAAGCTCAGTTGTTATCATCAGAGTGTAGCTCAATACATGTTTAAGGAACAAATGAGACTTCCAAAACCTCAGAGATGCCATCTGCAACTCGAAAGACACTCAGCACTGTTGCCTGGAAACGGGAGCACAGGTCCTCCAAGGGTCTGACTGTACTCACACACAACATGGCGCGCACTGAAGACAGCTCACAGCACCTGCTACACGTCTGTCTCTGCAGGTACAACCCCGCTTTCCAGATTTGCTCACGTACAGCTGGCAGGTGGGGTCTCTGAGAGTGGAATCTGCCCCCACTCCAAAGGCTTTCCACCAAACCCTGAGGTGACCCTCACCCTCACAGCTGGTTTACCCAGCATGGCTGGACGGTGGAGGCTGCCATCAGAAAACGCTTTCCCTTAGAAGAGGAATGCATAACCCCTGACGTGCAGAGGAGTGAAATGAGGAAGAGCTTTGGGAGCAGAACCCATCATCTGCTGGCTGGCTGTTCGTGGGGAACTCACTTAACAAGTTTACTAACCTGTAGACAGGGAGGGAAGTACTGCGTTGCCTCCCCAAGTTCTCGTGAGGATCAAATGCAAAAACAGAAGGGAAAGTGCTTTATAAAGATCAGTTACTGGCCCGGCTGGTGTGGCTCAGTGGGCTGAGCGTTGTCCCACGGACTGAGAGGTGCCAGTTCCATTCCCGGTCAGGGCACATGCCTGGGGTTGTGGGCTCGATCCCCAGTAGGGGGTGTGCAGGAGGCGGCCAATCCATGTTTCTCTCTCACATGGATGCTTCTATCTCTCTCTCCCTTTCTCTCTAAAAAATCAATAATAATAATAAAAAAATAGGAAAAAAAAGTCAGTTACTGGATGTTTACTGCAGAGTTGATAGAAGGCCTGGGGCCTCCTCAGCCTTTGAAGACAGATGAGAGGCCTACTCAGCAGAGCCCAGCAATGCGGGAGAGAGGAGCTGGTCTCCTGCGGGGTGGGGGTGGGAATTCACTTCTGAGGCTCCAGGAACTGAAGAAAAAATGAAGGGCATAATATGAATGTTTTCTTAGAGCTTCCAGATGACAACACAGCAGTGGTGGTGGGGGTAGGGATTCAAACTGCCTTTCCATTTTGCTGCCATAAAGAACACAGAGAGGTTCTTCTATGGACAAGCCCACGTCCTCAGACTCATCATATTACCTTTTCATTTGCTGATGAGTCCAGAGCCCTCGTGAAAGAACTCTTCCATTAACATTTCCCAAGACAAATGAATACATCCGTCAAAACTGCTTTGGAACCAATTTCTTTTTCAATATTTCCAGGAAGAGGGGAACATAAATTCTGCAGAAGTCATTTAAAGTCATAAACCTTAAAAATGTTTGCAGTGCCTTCTGCTGGGTGAAGTTTTCCAGGTGACTTAGTACCCCCCCCCCCCCCAGCATAGTCACACAGCCCTTCTGCAGTGCCAGGGAAAATGGCATTTCTGAACATCGTCCAAGTGACATTGCTGAAAGTTCTTTTTTGTTTCATGGTACTGATTTTGTACGTAAATCATTTGATTTTTGGGGTTAATTCTCATCAGGGAATTTCTTTAAAAAGATCCATCAAGAACACACCATTTTTACTCTCTGAGGCATCAGCGGGGGCTTGGAGGTGGGGTCTAGGCCATGTCACATTCTGAGAACTGGTCCTCAGAGCCCCAGAGGAGCAGGTTCTTGCTCCTGGAGAGCTGGAAATAAGTCTGGTCCTTCAGCTCATTCTCTACTCATACTCAAGGGAAATAATAGTCATTTCAAAATAGGTATTTCCTTTTGTTTTCCCATCAAAGAAGCATGGCAGTTGGAGGGGACAGGGACCAATGGGGGTGGCAAAGGCAGGACCGGACACTGTTTACCAGGTGAGGAGGCACCTTTGCAGTGTCCAGGGACTAGAATGGAGCCTGGGTTGGCACCATGACCCCTGCCCTCCTGGAGGAGGGACAAGAAGACAGCTACAAGAAGCAGGAAACTGGGGAGAGAGCAAGTTGACCCACTGGAAAAAGCCGAGGCGGGCGGTTGGGCTGGAGGTGACTAGGAGGAGCCCAGCAAGGAAGGGAGACAGAAGCCTTGTAGAGAGTAGGGTTAGAAAGCAACAGAGGGAAGAAGATCCTTAAAGTGGGAAAAAGCAGCTCAGGGTCTTGGGGAGGCCCTCCTCACAGAGAAGTGAGCTGGGAAGGGGACACCTCCTGCCATCTTGACAGGTGGGAAGGCACCAGGACCACGTCTTGATCCTCCTCAGACTCTAGGCCTCTTGGTCAGTTGAGACAACATCCAGAGCTAGCGCCGCTATGGGGCAAATATCCTTGTACTCCACACTATCCGA
Source organism: Tadarida brasiliensis (assembly GCA_030848825.1). Classification (NCBI taxonomy): domain Eukaryota; kingdom Metazoa; phylum Chordata; class Mammalia; order Chiroptera; family Molossidae; genus Tadarida; species Tadarida brasiliensis. The sequence continues at coordinate 38,881,149 of CM061272.1, read as the reverse complement.
GGAGAAATTAGGCCATTATTTTTGCCCTCCCAGTCCCATCCCTACTCCAACTCATGAATATCAACTTGGGGAATGCCAGGACAGTTCAATGTGCTGGAGAAAAACTTCACCTATCTACTCTTACTCATTCTGCAGTTTGGGTTTAAATGTCCCCTCCCCAGGGAAGTCTCCCTGCGCACTCTGGACTAGGCCAGGTCTGCCTTGAATTCTTCCTCCATTACATTGTTATAACTGCAGTTATTTACTTATTTGTGCAATTTTTTTGCTTAATATCTGTCTCCTTCGCCAGAGTATCAATGCCCAAAAATGTCATGTGTATCTTGGCCTGTGCTGAACACCCCTTGCAGACACAGTGTCTGGGATGAGGCAGCACAAAATGGCCCCTGGAAGATGAATAAATAGACCTTAATGAAGCCCTGGAAGAGTCACAGGGGCAGGACTTACTGCACAACTTGTTCTGGAACACTGAGGTCAGCGACTCCATCTGGCTGAAATTGGCCACCAGGAAGACGTGGTCCTCATGAGGTTCGCTCCCGATGGCCTTCAGTGTGTTGAGGTCCACCTGGCCCACGCCAATGGCAAAGATCAGGATGCCTGTGTCCCGTGCCTTTGCAGCCACCTCAGCCACAGAGTCCTGTGGTCTCCCATCCGTCACGATCATTATGACCCGTGGCACATTCTCTCTCAGGGGCCGGGCCCCCTCTGCTTCTGAGAAAGCGATGTTTAGAGCATACTGGATGGCCAGCCCCGTCATGGTGCCTGTGGACAGGTGCCTCATCCTCTTGACGGCGCGCTCCACCTCGGACTTCCTCTTGAAGGTCTTCAGGGAGAACTCATTCTTAACGGTGCTGCCATACTGAAGCAGGCCCACCCTGGTGATGTCAGGGCCAATGTCCAAGAACTGCAAGATGTCCATGATGAACTCCTTGACCTTGGCATAGTCATGGGTGTTGACACTGCGGGAGCTGTCAATGATGAAGACCAGGTCTGCCCGCTTGTTTTCACAGGAGCTCTCTGGAGAAAGAGGAGAGGTCAAATGCATTAGAAGACTGTGAGGATGCAGTGCAATTTGGCTATTGTTGGAAACACAGGGTTGGGGATCCCCTTGCAAATCTCCAACCTTCATCGGTTTTTCTTCACACTTGGAAAAGTTGTAAGGGTGTACATGGAAGTTGTACGTGCATGTGCGTGACTGGGTGATCATGAGTATTGACTACAAACAAATACTGGTGCTTTTCCCCAGATAAATGAACATTTTAATTTCTAGAAAGTCATCAATACAGTTTTCACGTGGCCAAACACCTGATCAGGGTCAAAATGATTTCATTATTTACTGTATACCACAGAACCTTGCCAAGATACTGCAGGGCATATGGAAGAAGCTTAGGATAGGGACCGCTGTCCAGGAGCTACTGAACTAATAGAATAAGTGAAAGAATAGCTAGTATGAAACTGTGGTACGGACACTGGATCTGCAGAGAACAGGATGTTAGTGGGCTGGGGTCAAGGAGATAGGACACGAGCTAGCCTTATGGATGCATACTGTTTGAACTGAGAGAAGACACACATGGAGAGAGTGGGTTAACAGAATAAATGATGAAGGAACTGCTAGGAATCACAGGTAGGAATTAAGTTGGAGGAGTAGCCTAAAGCTACTTACAAAAGGCCTTTAAATTCAGGCTGAGAATCTGTACATGATGCCATAAGTGGTGGACATAATATGATTAGCACCATATGATGTAACCTATCTCTTCTGTAGAGGTTATATAATAAAAGTCAATTGCGTGTGGTAGTGGTTTGAAAGGTGGGTGATCCAGACCATTGTTGTACTAATCTGGTTGAGAGGGGGACTCAGTCTTAATCAGGGCAGCAGGGGAAATGGATAAGGGACCCAGCCCAGAAGGATTTCAACAAAGGACATGGTTAAATTGGAAAAAGGCAAGTGTTAAGTCTCTCCCTTATCACCCCAACCACTATACATTTATTCCTTAAGCACCCAAGCAAGAAGGCTGTACTTGGTCTGAGTCCATAGATGGAACTCACTGTGCTCTGGGAAACGGATGAAGCCTCAGATGCCAGAAGCTGGGCATTCCTGCTGGAATTTCTCACATGTTCTGAGCTACTGCCTCCGGCCAGGGGGAGTCCCTCCTCCCTTCCCCAGACTTTGCAGCTAAATCCACATTTGATAGGGATTAGAAAAGGAATCCCAAATGCCACAGCTGCAAGAAAGACAGAGAGAGCCAAAAAATGAAACAGTGAACCCAGTCATTAAAATGAGAAATAAGAAAGGCTCATGCGGTCATCCCATCCAGGCCCGCGTGCCAGACCATGAGTCACCTGAGCGCCTGCACACACCTCGTCCACTGCAGCCTCACAAGTCTAACAAGTTAGGGGGAGGAAGCACCCCCAAACACCAGTATCCTGGCAGGAAACCCACTTTCTGCCACCCCCACGTGTGGCATTGGTGGCTGTGTGAATTTAAGGTGAGATTCTCAGGTCAGAGGCCCCAGAAACTGCCTTTGAAGACCCTAGGATAAGATCAATAGAAAACCTGGCATTTGCAGGAAGTTTTAAAATATTTTTCCAGAGGGCTTTTATCACCATGATCTCATTTGATTTGCAAAGCAAGTTCCTGAGAAAAGAGCTAAGAGTATAACACCCATTCGACAGATGAGAAAACGGAGGTGCTGAGAGTTTGAAAACCTCTTATAATTTAGAAAAAGAAAACTATGGAGACAACACTAATGCCCACCTCCCTGGGTGGTTGTGAGAATTTAAGAGAACAATACAACCCAGCCCTGAGCCCCGGGGGCTGGACCCACCCTGAGAGGCACCTAGAAGGGGCGCCTTTTTCTAATTTTCACCGAGGTGCCTATGGTCTAGCACATGGCCCCGGTTGGAGCAGTGGATGACAGACCCACAGGTCCCAGCAGAGAAGACAAGGTCCAGGAGCAAGGCTGACCCCTTTCTAGGAGCTTCACCTGCCCCACCCTTGATGTCTCCCACCTTTGATGTGTGAACTTACTTCAGGGAGAACGTGGCCCAATGATCTCCACCTGCTGAGAACCGGAACCAGGCTCAGACTCTGCCACCGAGCAGAATATTCATGGAAGGCTCTTTGGAAGGGGGGGAGGCAGACAGCGGACTGTTCCCCTGCGAACTCTGTTCCTCTTTGGAAATAGGGAGTGAGTCCTCCTGGGACTGGATTCTTACTGTGGGTCTTAGTTGTGGTATTAATACCCCACCAAGCCCTGGACGGTTTGGCTCAGCGGTTAGAGCGTCGGCCCGCGGTCCAGAGAGTCCCAGGTTCGGTTCCCTGCTAAGGGCACGTACTTCGGTTGCAATTTGTCCCCGGCCCCGGTTGGAGTTGTGTGGGTGGCGGCCACTCGATGTGTCTCTCTCACATCGATGTTTCTCTCTCTCTCTTTCTCCCTCTCTCCCACTCTATCTGAGGATGAATGCAAAAGTGTCCTTGGGTGAGGATAAAAAAAAAACAAAAAACCCACCAAGCATCACAATCAATTCACGGGGAAGCCTGGAAACTCCACAGGGAATTGTGTGCTAAATGGACTGGTTCCTGTCAAAACAAATGAGCAGTGTTCATTCACAAGGCCTGGACTTCTACAAAAATACCACAGAGGTTCAGAATGTTGTTGGAGGTTACCAGGGAGCTGTGATTGTGAGTCCTGGCAGCCAAAGTGACTAAGTTTTCTTCAAGACATCTCCGCAGGTCCCTTGAGGTCTCACCACCAGTTTCACAGCTTGTCCTTGAGAGGGCCAATTCAGGGGTTCTCAAACCTGCCGTGCCTCTCAATTCCCTGGAGGACTCATTAAAAACTAAGACCAGTGGGCCACACCCCCAGAGTTTCTGACTGTGTAGGTTTAGGGTGGTACCTGAAATTTGCGTTTCTAGGCTGCTCCAGGGACCACACTCTGAGAAACACCAGCTTAGGGACTAGAGGGCTGGGGGCGGGGGTGGATTCTGGCAAGTCGTGACCCCACTGTCTCATTGCGAATTCCCCAAAGTGGGAAAGAGTCTCATCCACCTGTGCAGCCACGCAGTGGGGAGTACATTAAGTCCTCAGTCAACGTTGGTGGAATTAAACGAGGTTCAGGGACTCATAGACTAATACAGTCTTTAGAGACAGAGGGGTCAAATTGAGTCTAGGTCACCCACTTTCCAGAAGGGGAAACGGGTTCAGAGAGGTGACTATGTCCACGAGGCCTTACGGTTCAATAGGGTCAGACCTGGGACTACACTGGTGCCTTTTGCCCCGTGTTACGGCGGGTGCCTTGGAAGATGCTCAGTACAACATGGCCTCTCAGCATAAGCTTTGTGAACACTTGGGGGCATTCTGAAGTATTTGCTGTGACGAGCACGATAGCTTCCTCACATGGGGACTGCTGAGAGATGTTTCTAGAAAATGACTAGATAAATGAACACTTCAGTTTCTAGAAAGTGGTCAATACAGTTTTCAGGTGCCCAAACACCTGATCAGGGTCAGGAGTGTGTTCCGTTCACACACCGGTTCTGACAAACAGCATCCCTGTCTCCTTAGCCTGGGAGAACACACCACGGTCTTCCTTCTGGACTCTCCCAACAGACTTCCAGCAGCCATTGGGAGAGGTTTGCGAGCACATCATGAAATGTCATCCTTCAAACCCTAAGGTGACAGTCTGGACCTTGTCAGCAGCACGACCAATACCGTCAGCTTGACTCCAAAGCCCACATGCTGGCCAAACTGTCTCTTGCCCTTGCAGTGAAGGTGAACCTGAGCCAGGACAAGTTCCAGCAACATTCCCACCCCAGCGGGACTACAGTGTGCAACCTTGGAACGATTTCCTCCTCTCAGGGTTGCTGATTTGTCGCTAATCAGCCTCCCTTGCTCCAGCTAAATTCAATCATGACCATGTAATTGTACAGTAAATATTTGGTGCTATCCGCCTGGGAAGATCTAGGCACGTCTGGAGAAGGAAGTGATCTAAATCTCTAAGCTAAGGGTAAAACAATGTCATCCAGAGGCTGAGAGGGAGCTCTGACATGCTCAGCGAAACAGCAGTTGAGTCCTACGATCTCAGTGCAAGTCTAGCCTCTGCCACTTTCTGTCCATGTGGTCTGGAACCTCTCCTTAGCCTCCCTGGCCCGCAGTCTCCTCTTCTGGGAAATGGGGATAATGATATCCCACAGGGCTGTTGTAAGACTCAAAAGAGAATATAATAATAATTTATAGCCAATGTTTATTGAGCACTTAATAAGTACTGTAAACTAACAAATTTGTCCATTTTTTAACGTACACCTTCAGAAAACCTACCTTATTATATAACAGACTTTTGGCTTTAATGGACACCCTCATTCGTCCATCATGTTGAGGTTTTACTGTATAATGATTTCCTGTGGGAGTAAACTGGGGGAGCAGGGAGTAGAGGGAAGGGGGGTGAAGGACAGAGAAGAAGTAGCAGGATCAGTGGACTGAAAGTCCAGATAAGGTCACAGGATTGTTGAAGTTGGAATACTAGACGGTATCAGAAGGGGTGAGCTGGGAGATGGGGGTTTAAACTCAGGTTTGACAGGCTGCAGTTATTATAATCACAGGGTCAAGAGTATGATAAGAGGGGCGAAGGCTGAGATACAGTGGAGGACAAGAATATTGGAGGAAAGGAAGTCAAAGCTATTGAGGGATCATTCAGATGGCCATTGAAATCACCAAGAATGATGACAAGAATGATGTTGGAGCAAGTGGCAGTGAGCCAGGACTAACACGGTTCTAGGAATAATCACAGGGTGTTTTAAATTCCCTAACAATGACCGGAAACACTGGGAAGCAGATGAAAACGTCATAAAGGGACAGAGAATAACTATTTCATCGAAAATTTCAAAGGGACACTAGGGAGTAAAAGGAAGCCTGTTTTATGATGAGAAAGAGAGAGAGAGAGAGAACCATTATTACTATGAGCCAGGAGTTTAAGGAAGGGGAAAAACATACCTAATGTATGTTTTTATTCTTAGATGGGATGGATCGGGTGAATCGGGAATTCTACAGTTTGGATCCAGCAAGGCAAACGACTGACTCCAGGGGGGAAGAAATGCAGATTCCACATTTACCGGTTAGGTAAAGCCAGTCATTCAACAAATATTTGTGAGTACCTATAGTGCATCAGGCTCTGGGAATGCAATGAATGACTCCCAGTTGTGAAAGGCAGGCAAACAGACAAATAATAACAGGATACAATGAAATGGGTAGACTAAAAAGGAGAGTGCTCAGAGGGGGTGGGGAGGATGGCCGACTGCATGATGACCCAGGCTCTAGGGCTGGCTTAGCAATGCCCTTTGCTTTTCTTGTCTCTGTCAGACATGACTCTCCCACTCAGCCTCAGGATCCTTTGAAAGTTGCACCCCGGTACCTACCACCTGTCAGAGTTGGCACATGAAATTGAATAATTTTACCGACCTGGTTTTAGTGTCTGGTGCTCTACAACAAAGACTGAAGTATTCAATTTTATCTACTTCTAAGAAACTGAAAAAAAGCAAATTAGCTAATTATACATTTGGCCCTTGAACAACACAGGTTTGAACCGCACAGATCCACTTCTATGCGAATTTTCTTCAATAATACCGTAAACGTATTCTCTCTTCTTTATGATTTTCTTAATAACATTTTTTTCCTCTAGCTTACTTTATTTTCAGTATTTATACAGTAGATAATACACATAACAAAGTATTTTTTAATATGTTTGTATTGATTTTTTTAGGGAGAGAGAGAGAGAAACATTGATCAGCTGCCTCCTGCACGCCCCCTACTGGAGATTGAGCCCATAACCTGGGCATGTGCTCTGACTGGGAATCAAACCTAGACCTCTCAATCCATGGGCCAATGTTCAATCCACTGTGCCACACCAGCCAGGCTACATACAAAGTATTTTTTAGCTGCTGTTTATTTAATTGGTAAGGTTCCCAGTCAACACTAGGCTGTTAGTAGTTAAGTTTTGGGGGAGTCAAAAGTTATATGTGAATTTTCAACTGCAGGGGGTTGGTGCCCCTACCCTCTGCATTGTTCATGGGTCAGCTGTACTTAGGAGACACTAATTATTAGTGCTAGCACTATTTTTCAAAGAGAAATAGGAAGAGCGGGCAGACAAGACTGGCAACATCAACAGTCTGCTCATAAACTTCCAGATAAAGCCACATTCATGGTGGAGGGCTGTTAGGTGGGTAGGGGTCAGAGCAATGGAAAGAGACAGAGCATAAGAATTAGTCTCCTCCAACTGTAAAAGTGGTACGTATCCACCTTTACAAGAATATCAGATAGCTCAGGGAAATTGCATCCCGTGAGCATTTGGTTTATGTGACTTGAACTCTATGGGCTGGTCAGAGAAAGACAGAGACACGCAGACAGAGAGGAAAGACCGCTACAACACAGCACTGCAATCCTATCCGCCTTCGTGCTCGGTGAGCACACGTCCACAGATGCCGGAGATGTGGCCCCTGAGGCTGCCTCCTGTAGTTCTGTCCATGTCTCCACACTGCGACCAGCTCTCAGGGATTACAGGTTCGTGGATATTTCGGAGGCAATTTGGACTTTCTTTGATTTCTGCCCCCAGCGTGACTTAACCTGCTAGTCCCCCACGTATAAGGCCCTTGATTGAGGCACATGGTCCTTGGCCAGAGCTGGAGAGACCACAGTTGATTCTTCCCTCTCCAACGTCCTCATTAGTCAGTCACCAGCTGCTGCGTTACCTCGTGCCAGACATTTTACAACGCACTTGATGAGCCTTCTTTGAGTCAGTCATGCTCTACTCATATCTCCCCAAAGAACCGCTGGGGAGTACCCTGAAAGCGTGATGGTATTACATTAGGGAGATGTCCTGGGCTTCTTAATGGGATCTAAGACATAGCTTGGGCTCATTAGAAAATCATTCCCCACTTGATAACACTTTCCAGATGTTTGTCCAAATTGGGGGGGGGGGGGTGGCATTTGTGGTTCTCCCTACACCACTACATACAATGCTGGGAGGAACTGCTAATAAGCTGAATAAAAGAGTCAGGACCGGAAAGGATTTCTGAGGACTGCAATAATAAGTCGAAACTAACAAGATGAAATCTAATTGGTATAAATGTCAAGCCCGGCATGTAAGGCTGAAAAAAACCAATTGTATAAACCACAGGAAAGGACACATCAGGACTGACAGCCAGTCACATGATAAAATCTCAAACCCCAACAGCAAATCCCGAGCCTTGCATGTTGCCCCCAGCCCCAGGACCTCAAAATCAAAGTTTAGCCACAGGATTCCTCTCAACACAGCACCCCAACTTCCCACCAACTAGAGCCTGGAGGAGGCGTGGGGAATGAAACCTATTTGCCCACAGACCCTTTCCAATCACTCCCATCTGATCCCTCCCGACCTCAATGCCCCAATCATCTCATCGACGGCTCTCCTGGCCCAGGAGAGAGTAGAGAGACTCTCCCAACCAGTGGACCTTACCCTTCCTGTCTTCACAGCAGACCTTTGCTATAAGTGAGTACTTCGGTGAGTTTCATCGATCAGAGTCACAACAGTTGCATTTGCCAGCTGTGAATTCTTAGTGCAAATGAGCCTCGGGATGCTGTTTCATCAGAGCATTTCCTCAAAAGCCACTCTCCTAAGGGTCACTGACAGCAAGGTCCCTGACATTCAGGGGGGAACGAACGAATGAACTCTTTGGCCTCCTGGACCACCCACCGCTCCCTGCTCTATACCCCATACCCCAATGACATCAGAAGGTTCATAGTTCCCTACATACCATCCCTTCTTGGCTGCCTCCTCAGTTTAAGACTCAGTTCTGTAGTCTCCTATTTTTGAAAACCTTTCCTCGATGGGCCCCCTCCACTGGCCTAAATCGCCTTCCCATGAGCCTCCTGGTACCTCCCGCTTACCTCTGTCTGAGAACAGAGGTGCTCACCTCACACATGGAGCTACCCAGCCTCGTGTCGTATCTTCTATGAATTCCTAGTACCCAGCATAGTGCCAGGCATGTAGATGCTCCATCAGGGTCTTTGCTTCTTCCTTTCGATGTGCATGTGGGGTGGGGGTGGGGGGCAGAAAAGGCCAACGTTGCAGATACCTGCCCATGAGCTGAAATGGGCTGGGAGAGTTGACTAGTAGAAGTACATAAAAAAACAGCCCCAACAGGGATCCTTCAAGTCTTGATGGCATCAGAAATGCCTGGGGTACTTATTTAAAATGGCGAGTCCTAGGCAGCACCCTAGACCCAGTGAGTAAGAACGTGTGGTCGGAGCTCAGGAATCTGCATGTGTAATTGCTCCGGGTGATTCTTGGGCACAACAGATCTGAGAACTCTATCCCAAGGGGCATGCCAGCCTGAGAGACCATCTGTCACAGAGCCAAGAGTCTAGGAGAGAAGACGGTGTCAGGGGACCCCTTCCTGTGTCCCAGGACCCACCCAGGACCAGGTGCGACCTTGTAAATGTGGCAACCACACATCCTGGATTCTCTCTCATGTTCTCATCCACATTCTGTTTCAGTGTGTATGTCAGATATGTCCTGGCTTTCAATTAGGTTCAGAAAATAAGCAAGGTGGGCACCGTTATCACCCTAACTTACAGATGGGGACGCTGGGGCTCAGACAGGCTAAATAACGACTCCACCGGCACAGAGCGAATGAGTGGCGGAACAGCGACTTCACACCCAGCCAGTCTGCGAGTCCTGCATTTTTAGCTGCTTCCCAGTAGACGACCTAGAGTGAAGAGTCTCCTCTCAACAGGAAAATGTCCCAGAGAAGAACCTTACCCGTTACCCTCCAGTTACCAGTTAACACATTCATCCCAGATAAATGCGGGCTGAACCAGCAGCAGAATGGAATAAGACCCAGGAGTGAAAGCTCAACTCAAGACACAGTCCCCAAGTCCACATGGCCTCTTCACCCTCTGCCCTGGGCCAGTGCCCCGGGGGCTTCACTGCGCCTTAGGCTCCAGAGATTCGCCTGCTGCACCAACCCCAGGCCAGAAGTGCCTTCTGCTGCCAGGTGGTGATGACAGTCAGCACAACTATAACTTAATACGCAGCAATGTCATCCCCAAAACACATTAATGGCCTGCAAGCCCCCTCGAACCATAATGCAAACCTCTGAGGTCATGGATGGGCCTCATTCATCTCCATGTCACCTGGCTCAGGACTGCCACACAGAAGGCAGTGAGCTGAAGGCACTTTGGCAGAATATGACACGGGAGCTATGGGGATGTTGACATGGAGAAGGTGCAGTCCCTGCCTCGGGGGCTCACAGTCCAGGGGTCAGCAAGACAAGCATACACATGGCTGCAGAATGAGGCAGGGTGAGATGAATTGCTATTTGATAAGCCTAGTCATGACATATGCGGAGCCCGCACAGCCTCAGTCACAAAGGACAGTCACTGGAGATTGGAATTCTGAATAAGGAGGCAGGAACCCAGCAACAATACAGAGCAAACACAGTAGACACCCCTCGTCTGCAGTGTCACTTTCCACACTTTCAGTCACCCGCGGTCAACCATTCAAATATTCAATGGAAATTTTCAGAAATAAACAGTTCATTACTTTTAAATTCTATGCTGTTCTAAGTAGCATGATGAAATCTTGCAATGTCTCACCTGGGAAGTGAATCATCCCCTTGTCCAGCGTATCCACTGTACATTCTCCCTGCCCAGCAGTCTGTGGTAACTAAGTCTCCGTTTTCCCAGAGAGCGACACCACATCCATATAACTTTTATTACAGTATATTGTTATAATTCTTCTATTTTATTATTTGTTACTGTTGTCCATCTCTTACTGTGCCTAATTTCTAAATTAAACTTTATCATATGTATGTATGTATAGGAATAAAAACTATGAATGATTTTATACTACCCACGGTTTCAGGCATCCACTGAGGGTCTTGAATTATACCCCCATAGATAAAAGATGCCTACTGTCATCTCTCTACCTCTTGGCCAACTACTCAGAAGAAAAGTAAAAATGGACACACAGATGGAGGGGGTTTCTGCGGTCTCCCTCACATACACCTTGCTCTGAATGCCTGGTTGGAGAAGAGAGAAAGTAGGATGACTAGGGGGAAGGGACATCGCGGCTAGGCTCCCTGTACTGCCAGAACACTCTGGTTTTCTTCTCTGGGCTCTGTGTGTAATTATTTATTTAATTATTTTTTATCAGAGACCCACTTGTGCCAGAGAGCTGTGTGAAAAGCCACTGATACCATTCAAGGTACCATGTACTTTGTGCTTCTCTGAGGAACACATGAGAGATGGTCTCAACGTCAACCTTTATTCTATTAAGTTCTTTCCAACACCTGCAAGCAGAATAAAAGTTCACAGGCAAATGTTGACATCTCAGTATTGTGAGGTTTGCTCTCTGTCCACTTTACCAAGAAGAGCATTTGCAGAGCAGAGAGAGGTGGGTGTCCGGGGAGAAATGGATTCTATCTGGCTGTGGAGATACACACTGAGAAGTTTTTAAGCAAAATGTACTTGCCAATGTCATGATGAGGTTTTTCTGTATGTTTCTTTCTTTCATTTTTTTTTTTTAAGAAGGTTCTGGTGAACGCACCCGCATCTCTGGGTAGCAGTGGTGCTCCATAAATTGCAGACATGGGCCAGCGGGGCCCCGAGGAATTCTGGGTTGACACTTGCTCAAATTTCAGTTGTCCCTGCTGACTGTCATAAATTCCTTTAGGAACACAGCTCTCTGAGGCCCTCAGGGAGAGTGCACCAATGAGCCAGCAAAATGGAAAAGAAAAGAAAGAAAAAATATGCCACATCACACCAGTCTCCTCTAGTAACTGTTACATGAGCTCCAAGAAAAGAGACATCGTCTGAGGTTCAACAACTGTGGTTTCCAGAACCCTGGACAATTTTCTCTGTGAAGGAGCCAACGAGAAAACTGCCCCAGGTTAACCTTGGAGAAAGCAGTTCCAGTGAATTGAATTTCCTTGCAAGGTAAAAGCATTTTGCTAAAGTTTCACTTAAAAATAAATAGGTCTTCTCTCAGAGTATATCTTACAGCGGGCTTTCTCTTAATTGATAAAGAGCAGAATAAAGAAGCCCTGAAATACTGATGGCTGTAAACCTCACTGGCTTACAGGGTAAGTTTGGTATTCCCTATCAAAACCTTCTCATCATCTTTCTTCCTTTCTCAAATTGAAAAATGACTCCGATCTCAGAACTGTGCACACACACACACACACACACGCACGCACGCACACACTGCCAAGATAGTACAGAAAGGACTGGGAAACAGGTGATTTCATCTCTCTGCAAAGTGAAAAACAGTGTAAGTGGCTCTTAAAAAGCAAACTGGCATTTGACCCATAGGAGCATTTTAACTTAATAAGCTGAGCAACAACCTCGTCTGCTTTCTGAGAGTTCAGCAAATGGAAGTTCGCAGCGGAGCCCAGGCCGTGGGCAGCAGTGCAGAGCTGGGCGGAGAGCGATGAGCCGGGAGGGAGAGGCCCCGGCACACTGCACCTGCTCCACGCAGTCCCGCAGTCCCGCAGTCCTCTCCCTGAAGGGGAGCCGTGTAGCACACGGAGACAAGGGGCAGGAGGCTCCACAGCCCTCTACCAGCAAAGGCAAAGTTGGTCTTTGAGACACTTCTCTCATCATTTTGGTTTGACTGAGTTCCACAAACATTATAAACCCCTCTTTGTGCTAGGTGCTGGGGATACGGTACTAGAGCCAAGCTTGGACTGGAAGGAGCTTATAACCTTGTAGAGAAGACAGATTCATAAGATTGATAAAAACATGAGCAACTAAAGCACCAATCCCAAGACGGTGGGTGGGGAGATACCCAGAGAAGCTGATGGGTACAATATAATATTATTTTATAGGATTCTGTTACTATAGGATGAGCAGGTATTGGCCAGGCAATGTTGGGGTGGGCATTTTAGACAACGGGTCAGCATGAGCAAAGGCCTGGAGGCATGCGCACAATGGGGTGCGCATGGGCAGGGGGTGTGGTGTGGCTGTCTGAAAGGACAGGGTGGTGGTGACGGGCATGAAGGGAGCGCAGCCTGTGCCTTCTACTAAGAAGTTTGGACTTCATTAAGGAGTCAATGGGGAACCACAGAAGGGTTTTAAATGTGCCCTTCCTCCTTTAGGGAACATTCTGAGGGCTTCTGACTCAGCCCAAAAATCACTCTCTCCATCCCTGGCCCCACCCAAAGCCAGTCTCTCCAGGCCTGCCCGGCCTTGTTTCCCCTTCCATCCGAGTCCTCAGCCTGGTCTCAGGTATAAATTAATGTCCGCTGTGTATACACTAATAAAGAAGGTACCAGGGAGAATTTTACGTCAATTCCTTTGTCTTGAAAAATCATGTGTCTGCCCCTTTGTTATCTGACCCTGGGGTGAGTCTACCTGAAGGACTTCCAGCCGGTGGAGCAGATGATTTGGGTCAGAGATTGGGCCCTTCCAACTCGTCCCTCTTAGGTGTCCAACTCTCTACCTCTATTACTCTCCTGAGTAAACTCCAATTTCAAATGAAAAAAACTATTGCTTGAATGTCAGTTGGCACTCAGTGTGAACTCCTACCTCTTTCTATGAGTTTTCTAGTACTGCAGAAGCTAAAGAGACAAAAACCACATTCCCCAGACTCCCTTGCAGCTAGGGTTCTGGGTAAGAATTAGGTAATACCAATTAAATACACTCACAAAGTAGGAAGGGAGGTGGAGGCTGTTTTTGCAGGCAAGCAAGGTTGTAGAAAGACAGACTTGGTGTTCTAGAATCTGCTTACCAGCTTCATAGATGTAGTTACAATGGCAGCAGTATCCTGATCCCAGCGATATGTTCTTGTGTGATGGCCCTGGACTCCTCCAACCTTTCCAACAATTATGCAAGCACCTAATTTCCTGTATGAAATCTCTTTCTGCTTCAAATACCTAGAGTGCTTTGTTTCCTGCACTGGCCCTTGTGTTCCCTTCAACTCTTCAATATATCTGTCTTCTTGATGTCTCACTCATCCACAGTGGGTTCCTGTTGAGAACTCCAAATACATTGGAACAAGAACAATAAAAAATACAACTAGGCATGCTCAGTCTGCTTCACAAAGCTCACCTACAGGCCTCCTCCATCCAAGCTTTGTGAAAATGGGGCCAACTCTCCTCCCTCCCCTGGAACCTCTGCATGCCTACCTCCATCCTTCTCTCTACAGTGACTCCCCAGGCACCTAGATTGCTCCCTCTCCAATTCATTTGGAAACTTGTTCTCTCTCCCCACTTTGATATGATGCTTCATTTCCTCCATTCTTACTTAACTTGGCTTAGGTTTTCATTCCCTAAAATACACTGAGATGGTATATTATACAAAAGGAAAATTATTGAGCCAGCAATTTGTTCCTCATCACTCACAGTGCTTGAGCTCAGCTCCAGCTGTTTTAGTTGACTCCATTGAGCTTAATGCCAAATGTTAGAGTTGCTATGGAAGTCAAAAATAACATTTCAGGAATCCCTCACACCCTTGGTGACTTTGGCTTCTAGGCTGTTCTGCAAATAGTCTTTCTTGCAGCTAATCATGAAGGCAAAGTTCAGTTAATAAGACTGCAAGTTTAATGAGCTGAAATCGTGTTACTTATAGACCTGACAATTGCGAAGCACTTAGGATTCACATTTTAAAGTTGAAAAGGGACCTTAAAGACTGCATTCAATTTCCCTGTTCTACAAACAGAGAAGAAAGTCATGTGGTGCGATGGTGGGGCAGCCTTCTGGCCCCCGGGACACTCATGTTCCCCCACACCACACACATTCTCCACCCTGGGCAGGTCACTTGCTCTCTCTAACATTCCATTTTCTCTTCTGCAATATGGAGACAATGATTGTACCTGCCTCATAGGGTTGTCATGAGGTTAAATAAGTGAATATATGCAATAGAATGGTGCCTGGCACAAACAATCATTTACATTGGTTATTATTATTATTCCCACCTGGTATTGTGCTGAGAACTACATGGTAGTAACACGCCATTGCAAAGAAAGCATTGGACTGGGAGTCCAGAGACCCATGTTCTGGTCCCTCCTCTGCTACCAGCTAAATGATTCTGGCCACAGAACCTTCTTTTTCTTTTTGACTATGGCATTTTGATCTTTAGGGCTGGCCTGAATGATGCCTCTTAATTCCTTTCCAGCTCTAGTAGGCTGTGGTTCTACATAAGTTAAAGAGAAATGTTCCTTGAACTTAACAAATGGTTATATCCATATCTATAATGATAGCTAATACTTATTGAGCTATGGGTATATATCAGTATAATATGAAATGTTGTACACGCACTAACTTACTGCTTCTCACAACAACCATTTTTGAGGTGGCAAAACTGAGGCTCAGAGAGTTTAATTTGCCCAGGTTCACACAGCTAGTAAGTGACAGAGCCAGGATCTGAATCCAGGAGTCTGAGTTTAAAACTCTTCCTCTTCAAGATTAATCTACAGGAAACAACAGATGTGCACACAACTATACAGGGTACCACCTGTATGACTACCTTACATTAATGTTCTCCAGTTGTAAGTGTGGGCTGTTTCCATAAATTCCCAGCAACTGGTACTGCACAAGAAGGCTTCGGGAAACGTGCCACAAACTAAAGTAACTGTTAGCTGTTCATTACACTCCAGAGATGATCACTTCCACCAACATCCCTCATCTGGATGCTAGCACTAGCCTCCTAACCGGTGTTTGTTTTTGCCACTCAGTCCAGCAGCCAGAGTGATTCTTTAAACACAGGTGAAGTCATGTCACTCCTTTGCTTAAAGCCCTCCAATGCTCCCATCTCTCTCAGAGAAAAAATCCAAATTCCTAATGGCGGTTTCCATGTTACTTCTCCGGGGTAGTTCTCCGAGCCACATGACACTGAGATGCTCCCACCTGCTGTTCCCTCTGCCTGGAACATTCTTCCCCTGGATTCAGCGACCTCACTGCCTCCAGGTGTGTGCAGAAAACTCACCTTCTCAGGGAGACCTCTGACTTACAATTCCCCACTCCCAGCACTCCTGTCCTTCTTTCTGCCTGACGTTTCTCCATAACACGTATTTTTTATTGTTTGCTTCTCATAGTATATGATCCATGAGATAGGAATTTTGTCTATTTTGTTCTCTGCAGTGTTCTCAACACTCCAGGAGCAGGTGCCTCGACAGGTATTTGTTAGATGAATGAATGAAAGGATGAATAAATAGCCACTCTCTGGGATCCTATGACACCAAGGTACGTATCCTTAACTGGAATTGAACCCACAACTCTTTGGTCTGCGGGCTGATGCTCTAACCACTGAGCTAAACCGGCTAGAGTGGAAGACTGCTGTTTTATATTTAAATCAGTAGATAATCAAATAGATAAATAAAAATTAATACTACTGCCCAGCCAGTGTGGCTCAGGGGATTGAGTGTCATCCTGTGGACTGAGAGGTCCCTGCTCGATTCCTGGACAGGGCACTTCCCTGGGTTGCAGGCTCGATCCCCAGTGGGGGGTGTGCAGGAGGCAGCTGATCCATGTTTCTCTCTCACATCCATGTTTCTATCTCTCTCTCCCTTCCTTTCTCTCTAAAAAAAATCAATAAAAATATATTTTAAAAAATTAATACTAGTGATATTAATGAATGCCATCTTTCATTCATGCAGTACACATTACTGGGGGCTACTATGCAAGACGCATTAGACTACAGATGAAAAGACCCAATTCCTAGCTTTAAAGAGTACAGTAGGATCTGTTAATAGCACTTTGTAATATCTGAAGTATTTTTTAATAATAAATTTTTTTTAATCCTCACCCAAGGATATTTTTCCATTGATTTTTTTAGGTAGAGTGGGAGGGAGGGGAGAGAGAGAGAGGAAGAGAGAGAGAGAGAGAGAGAGAGAGAGAGAGAGAGAGAGAGAGAGAAATATTGATGTGAGAGAGACACATCAATTGGCTGCCTCCCATACGACCCAACCAGGGCCAGGGATTGAACCTGCAACCGAGGTATGTGCCCTTGACCGGGAATTAAACCTGCGACCCTTTGGCCCACGGGCCGCTGAGCCAAACCAGCCAGGGCTAATAATACAGTTTTAAATCAACAATAAGAGCAACAAGCATTTGTTGAATGCTTGCTCTGTGCCAAGTCCTTTACCTGCACGATCTCAATTCCATTCTCATCTCCATTCTGAGGGATGTACCATTATTACCCCCATTTTACAAGTGAGACAGCTGGGTTTACGGTGGTTATGTTACTTATGCAAGCTCACACAGTGGAAAGCCAGAGTTCACACTACTTAAAAGTCAGCTGCTGTGTTTGTAAAACCAAGCTGACAAGTGTGGTAAGGCCCAGGAGCCACAGTTGACTGGAAGCTGTGTAAGAAAATGGGACGATGAACTGTCAGGAAAAGGGACGTCATCTTAGGCTGTGCCTCTGCAGAGCCAGAGGCTCCTGATCGAGAAACGACAGTCCAGGGCACCACTCTGTATTTAAAGGCAACATGCGGGGGTTACTTCTCCCTTCTGCCAGTTGAGCATTTCAAAGGGATGTCCCTTTGGACGTCTCCCAGACGCTCCAAGTGAACACGGAGTTGGATCTCACACCCGGCACTCAGTGTATATTTGTTGAGCGAATACAGTTTTAGCTGCTGTGGTTGTGTGGCCGTTTTCTGTTGCAGAGGTTTGCAGACAGGAATGATGCCCGTCTTGTCTGTGTCTGGGGCTGGCCTCAGCTCAGTGGCTGGTTGGTTGGTGGTTTTGTTCCAGCCCTGACTCAATCTGACCACTGGCTGGGGCAAGTGTCTACGTGACAACCACCATGTGGTAAGAGGGAAAGAGGCTCCACTCAGCACCGGGAGACTTGGTTCCGAGTCCTGGGCTGCCGCTGTCCATCACTTCACCTCAGACAAGTGACAACAGCACTGGGCTCTGGTTCCCTCATCCCAGCTTCTTAACGTCCATGGCATTCTGGAGAAGCGCATGACCTCTTCACAGAATAAAAATTTTAAATGCCTAAAATAAAAGGCAACACCCTCTAGGACGGCTGTTATGAAAGAATTGGAGAATAACACGTGATGGTAACGATATGGAGAAATTCGAACCCTAATGCTTTGCTGGTGGGAACATAAAATGGTGCAGCTGCTGTGGGATAGTCTGGCAGTTCCCCAAAAAGTTCGGCTTAGAATTACCGTATCTCCCAGCAATTCCATTCTTGTTGTTTATCCAAAACAAAATGCAAAGCAGGATTCAAACAGTATTTAAATGCCAATGTTCGTGGCAGCATTATTCACAATAGCCCAAAAGGTGAAAACAATCCAAGTGTCCAGTAACAGATAAATGGATAAACAGAATGTGATATAATATACATTCCCAAAGTGAAGTTCTAATACATCCTACAACACAGATGAACCTTGAGAATATTAAGTTAAGTGAAAAAAGCCAGACATAAAAGAACAAATATTGTATCATTCCACTTACACAAGGTATCTAGAATGGGCAAATTTGTAGAGACAGAAAGTAGAAAAGAGGTTACTGGTGGATAGAGGAAGGGAATGGGGAGTTATTTCTTAATGGGTAGAGTTTCTGTTTGGGATGATGAAAGAGCTCTGGAATAGCGGTGGTGGTGGCACAACAATGTGAATGTTCTGGTTTTTTTTTTTTTTTTTGATTTTGGGGAGAGAGGGAGGAAGGGAGAGGGAGAGAGAGATAGAAACATTAATGAGAGAGAACATCAATTGGCCGCCTCCTGCATGCCCCCCACTGGGGTTTTGGCCCATAACCTGGGCATGTGCCCTGACCAGGAATCGAACCGGCGACCTCTTGGTGTAGGAGTCGATGCTCAACCAGTGAGACATACCAGCCGGGCAATGTGAATGTTCTAAATGCCACTGAACTGTACACTTTAAACAGTTACAATGGTTCATTTTATGTATGTATACGCTATTATTAAAATAAACAAACAAATAAATGAACAAATGCAAAGGATTAGAAAGGAAGCCAATTATTTGAATTGTAGTCATCAAGATATTAAAAAGAGCCCGGCCAGCCGCCCTCTTAGCGCAGTAGGCAGCGCGTCAGTCTCATAAAAAGAGCCCGGCCAACGTGGCTCAGTGGTTGAGCGTCGACCCATGCACCAAGAGGTCGCTGGTTCAGTTCCCAGTCAGGGCACATATCCGGGTTGTGGGCCAAATCCCCAGTGGGGGGCATGCAGGAGGCGGCCAATCGATGTTCTCTCTGATTGATGTTTCTATCTCTCTCTCCCTCTCCCTTCCTCTCTCTCTCTAAAATCAATAAAGAAAAAAAAATTATTTTAAAAGATTAAAAAGGAAAAAACTGGGGAATATAGCAACATATACTTTAAAAAACAACATTCAATAACAGGACTGAAAGGTGCGTCTACTAACTAGTGTGATTTTGCAGCAGTGGTGAGTGTGAACACTACTCTGAGTTATTTCTGACAACTATAACACGCCATGAAAATTTCTGTAATCTCTGTTGGTATTGCTACCACTCCTGTGGTTTGTGGTTTATAATCATAACAGGAGGAAATGCTGAACTGCAGTTTAAGGTTAGTCAAAAGGATGTAATTTTTTTCTGATCCAAATTATGGACCTATTGGTGTCTATCCGAGGGCTCTTTGGGGGCCCGTGGACCCCAGGTGGAAAACTGCTCAACTAGACATTTCTAAACTCTCCGAATTAAAACAGTGTGACCTGGAGTGATGCCATGTGTCTTATCTGTAATTGGCAATTATTATAAAATCTACCACCCAAGGGCTTTGTGCAGGAAAGGGAGACCAGGCAAGCAATAGGGGTTTGGTAAAACTGTAAAATTACAGTATTTTACAAGTGCCAGGTATTCACAGGGAAACCTAAGAGCCAATAGAGACATCTTCCCCGCAACCCCCAGCACCCACCCCCAGGTCTCTCCGTGCCTTCAGAATGTTTGCGTTGTGAACTATAGGAACAAACACTGGGCGCTTTTTGTTAAAGAACACCCTGCCCGCGGGTGGGCGGAGTGGGCGAAGGTGGTCAAAGGTATAAACCTCCATTTATATGACAAGTAAGTCCTGGGGATGTAGTGTCCAGCATGGTGACTGTAGTTAATAATACTGTCTTGTATATTTGAAAATTGCTGAGAGTAGATCTTAAAAGTTCTCGTCAAAAAAAAAAAAAAAAATTGTAACTATATGTGATGATGGATCTTACCTAAAATTATTGTGATCATTTCGCAACATAATCAAATCATGCAGTACACCTAAAATGAATACAATGTTATATGTCCTTTACATCAATTTTTGAAAAAGAATACCAAGCCCCCGTTAAAACCTAATGCTATGAGGTATAACATATGCCAACAGATTTGAAAACACAGACAAAACGGGTAATTTTTAAGGAAAGTGCCTATTATCAAAATAGATTCAAGAAGAAATCGAAAACCCAAATAGACTAATGACTCTTAAAAAACTGAATTCGTTGTCAAATACATCCTCTTTACAGAGGCATCAAGACCAGGTGGTTTTATGAGTGTTTTACTAGCTCTGAGGACTTCTCTCACTGACGCCTGTAGATTTTCCCCGGAAAGGCCCAGGCTACTTGAAGCCGTGCAATTTGTACCAAACCCTAGATCATGAGTTAGTGACCCGGAGCCAAATGTGACCCTGGCATGACCCTGCAGTATTGCTGGCACCCAGAACGATGCCTTGCACACTATAGCTATTCATATCAGACAAGTATTTATTGAATGAGTGAATGACAAAACTAAGGCAAACAATGAAACCAAAAAATAGTGTATTAGAACTAAACAATTTTGGCGTAGAAAAACAGCTAGGCAGAATTAATGGTTTTTCTATTCCTCTTCATTTTGGAGAAAATTCAAGTTTGATTGGAAGAGGGGAGTGGAGGAGCCTGCTTCCTTCGGTGGAGGAGACGGTCACTCCAGACGGCCACAGGGACACGCTGCGGGCGCAACAGGGTGACTGGGGCCTCTGGGAGGAGAGAACGCATTCCTGGGTGCACACCGATGAGCCCTAAGACTTAAGAATTCTCCGCCTTCCGCCGGGCCTGCCATGGCATTTGAACACGGGGATTCTCAGTGTACATTTAGTCAATGAATGGCTGGAGTAGACTGGAACAAGCCCGGGTGTCGGGGTTGGGAATTCAGAGCTGACGATGATCACTTAGAAAGTTAGATAATGTCTCATCACTGGAGTGTACACCTGAAACTAATATAACATTGTATGTCGACTGTAATTGAAAAATGGAAAATGACTTAAAAAAATGAAAATGCGGAAAACAATATGGTGTTTCCCCAAAAAATTTAAAATGGAACTGCCATTTGACCCAGTGATCCCACTTCTAGGAATATATCCTAAGAAGCCTGAAACATCAATCAGAAAGAATATATGCACCCCTATGTTCATAGAGCGCTATTTACAATAGCTAAGATCTGAAAACAGCTCAAGTGTCCATCAGTAGATAAGTGGATAAAAAAGCAGTGGTACATTTACACAATGGAATACTATGCAGCTGTAAGAAAGAAAGAAAGAGCTCTTATCCTTTGAGACGACATGGAGGGACCTGGAGAGCATTATGCTAAGCGAAATAAGCCAATCAGAGAAAGATAAATACCACATGATCTCACTTATTTGTGGAATATAATGAACAAAATAAGCTGATAAACAAAATAGACCCAGAGACATAGAAAGGAGTACGGTTCAGACTGACAGACCTCAGAGGAGGGGGGGCGGGGGGATGGATGAGATAAACCAAAGAACTTATA
Organism: Tadarida brasiliensis; assembly: GCA_030848825.1. Taxonomy (NCBI): domain Eukaryota; kingdom Metazoa; phylum Chordata; class Mammalia; order Chiroptera; family Molossidae; genus Tadarida; species Tadarida brasiliensis. The sequence continues at coordinate 38,859,416 of CM061272.1, read as the reverse complement.
TGAATGTATTTGTAACCAATGGACATAGACAACAATGCTGGGGTGGGGTGGGGGGGGGTGTCTCGGGGGAAAAAAGGAGAAACATCTGTAACAAAAATATATTAATAAAAACTGAAAAAAAAAGAAAAAAATTAAAGCAACAAATAAATAAATAAAAATTAAAAAATGGAAATGCTGGCGATGGAAAGCAGCCTCTCGCAGCCTTTGCCAGGTCTGAGCCCTTTCGATGGGATTCCTCTACAGTTGACTTCATGGTCCTCCCAGGGCTTCTCGTGGCCGAGTGCCCGCACTGACTACTCCCTCCGGGCTCTGAGCCTGAGTCCTCACATTATGTTCATCTTGCCTCCCCCCTTCCCCTGCATCATCTCTTTGTACATCTGGCCATCCAGCTTCCTCTTTGATGTGCTTATTCATTGGCTGGCTGTGGGCTAATTACAACCCCTCCCTCCTCCTCCCTTCTCAGCCCCACTGTTCTCTGAGCAGCCAAAATACACACATTAGCCTCCTTTCATAAATCAGCCTCCTCTCGATACACTGCAAGGTTTTTCTCAGCTAGTGGTTCTAATTCTTTGCTTTTGAAAAATCTTCCTTAGACTTGGTTTCACATCCTGGCTCAATCACACTGGTTTCTCTCTGCAGGCTTCAGGTGTTGGCAGTCCGACCCACCCTGCTTTCCAGACTTGGAAATGCGTGAGGTAAGTTACCAGGTACCACCCTGCCGAAGCTGTGAAGGCGCTTGACCAGCATATGTCAGAAACAGTCACATCAGCCTGAAATCGGAATGTCAAGTGGATCAGAAAGCAAAAAGAGGCTATTTAGGAACATGTCAGAGTAGACACGTTGTCCTCCACAATCTGGGAAGGTGAAAAGCAAAGCAACTTGTTAGGTACTGAATTGTGTCCCCTGAAGTTTGCATGTTTTAGTCCTAACTCCCAGCGCCTCAGAATGTGACTGTATGCAGAGATGGAGGTTTTGAAGAGGTAATTAAGATAACATGAAGTCATAGGGGTGAGTGAGCCCTAATCCAACATGACTGGTGTCCTTCTAAGACGAGGCAATATGGATGCAGACAGGTAAGGAGAAGCCACGTGAGTTCACAGAGATGGCAGCCATCTGCAAGCCAGGGAGAGAAGAAACCAACTCTGCCAGCTCCTTGATCCTGGACTTCAGCCTCCAGAACTACGAGAAAATAAACTCCCGTTGTTTAAGCCACCAGACTGTGATTGTGTTGTGGCAGCCTGAGCAAACGAATCTATAACTCAAGTCTCTATATTTTCTCCCAAGAATACATGAAATGTTTATAGGTTGATTATTCAGGCAACTGTGAACTAGCTTCCCTTGTATTTTCAGTATCTAATAGTTTTGAATATTTACACAAGAATTTTTTTAAAGATGATTGTTCTTTATAATCATTTCCAAAGAATATAAATAAAATACCCTTTTAATATTTTCAGTGGGGACTTGGAGAAAGATTATAGAAAGCATTTTATCAAATCTGCAAATGATTCTAACTTGCTAAGGAGAAAAATATATTAATCAAGAACGATTAATCTAAATGAAGATGATAAAATGTAATACAAAAAATGTGAAGTATTCCACTTAAGTGTTAAAAAATCTGCTATATGATAGCTTATGAAGGATTAGTGATTTTCCTTGACTGCAAGCTCTACGTGAATTAACCAAAAAGCTAATGCAATTGACCTGTAATCATCCTTTCATTCCTTTCATTAACATTACCAGAAGTGAAACCCGGGACTCGACGGATTATATGTTGCCAGTCACTAAGATGTTCTCAGTTTCTCCCTTATTTAGAAAAATGTTATTTCAAAGGCTCCTAAGGCAGAATTTTCTTGGAAAGCAAATATTTAGCTTTTTTTAATAGGGGAGAAAGTCCTCACCTTCTAGTTCATTTCCTAATTCTGCGAGCACCTCCACAGAATCCTGGAATGTAAATTTGCCGATTAGAGATTTATTTAACCCTCTGCAGCCAAGGCCTTCAATATCCCTGATGCCTGAGAAACCAATTCTTTGCCCCCCCGCACCCCCCCCCACCAGGGGCTAATCTGGTCGCTACAAAGTTTCATATAGAAGAAATATCTAGCCCTGGCCGGTTTGGCTCAGCGGTTAGAGCGTCGGCTTGCGGTCCAGAGAAACCCGGGTTCGGTTCCCGCTAGGGGCATGTACCTCGGTTGCAGTTTGGCCCCGGCCCTGGTTGGTCATGCGGGAGGCAGCCACTCGATGTGTCCCTTTCACGTTGATGTTTCTCTCTCTCTCTTCCTCTCTCTCCCTCCCACTCTATCTGAACAAAAAATGAAAAAAAAAATAGAAGAAAAATCTGTTTCCTTGAAAACACAGGTGTTTGGTAGTACCAAACTTCTTTGTTTATTTTAGAGAGAGGAAGGGAAAGAGAGAGAAAAAAAAGAGAGAGAGAGAGAGGTGAGAAGCATTGATAGGTTGCATCCAGCAAGCGCCCTGGGGATCAAACCTGCCACTTTTTGGTGTGACTCCAACCGAGTCACACCAGCCAGGGCTGCATCATCTCTTTAAGGTTTTAATAACAAATCTAAACTCTTCTATAACAGCCTTCAGAGCGCCCTGCATCTTCTGTTTGGTTTTGTTTTTTGTTGTTGTTTTTCAAGCTAAATAGCCTTGGGCCTTTCACCTGTCCTGGCTTTGGAACCCTCCACCAGCCCAGTGGCTCCTCACCACAGACTTCCCTCTCCTCATTGTTAGCTCCTTTACTCCCTCTCTGGGTATTTACTGACTGCCTGCTGCGTACCTGGCGCGTCACTAAGCACACAATACAACAAGGACAATTAAGCAGACAATCCCCGCGCAGGCTAATTAGCGCTGGGCTGGGACACAGCACCTGCTGTGGGAAGGCACTGCTGGGGAACTAAATCCCAGCCTAGAGGATCAGAAATGCTTCCATCCACGGACAGTGAAGACGAGTCCAGTTCTGTTGGATGAAACAGAGGAGGCAGGTTTGTGTAGAGCTGTTTGAGCAGAGGAAATGGCAAGGTGCCTTCTGGAGTGCCACCTGTGCCTCTCAGTAGTTGAATGACCTTGAGCGCGACATTTAACCTCTTTGAGCCTCAGTTTCTTCCTGTGTAAAACAGGGATAATAATACCATGCAGAGTTAAGGGTGAACTGCCTAGCACAGTGCCTGACACGATTGGCTCCAGAAGGGGAAGGGTGTATGCTCTGCGCCCCGCCCCGCCACCAAGCACCAGCCTTCAAAGAAGGGAAAAGAACAGTGGCCGTGTCACCCACTGAGAGATGCCCCCCCCACCTGCATCCCCACACACACATACACTGCAGGTGCCAAACTGCAAGCTGAGAATAGAATATCCTGGAACTAAAGAAGAAAATGAGGGAGGGAGAGATTTGAGAGTGTGAAAAGATAAACTGAGGCACATTAAAAATTCTAAAGTTTATTTGAGCAAAAATCATTCAAATTGTGCAGCATCCCATCTACCAGATAGGAAGGAGCTCTGAGGAGCTGTACAAAAACGAGAGACTTTTATAGGGAGAAAGCAGCAGCAACAAGGCAGTTACACCAGACAAAAAGGATGGTTGGCCCCAATCGGTGTGGCTCAGTGGTTGAACGTCGACCCACGCACTAAGAGGTCTCTGGTTCGATTCCCGGTCAGGGCACATGCCCAGGTTGTGGGCTCGATCCCCAGTGAGGGGCATGCAGGAGGCGGCCAATCATTGTTCTCTCTCATCGATGTTTCTATCTCTCTCTCCCTCTCTCTCTCTCTCTCTCTCTAACATCAATAAAACAAAACAAAACAAAAAAACGCTGGTTGGTATGGCACGGCTGCTTTCCTTTAGGGGATGGCAAGGGTCTATGAGGCAGATTATCTAACTAGTGCTGGTCAGGCAATTCCTGATTCACTGGTTTAAGACTCCATTTCTTGGAGAGCTGAAACTATAATTAAGTCTCAGTTTGGTGACGTGGACTTAGCATAAGCAATTCCATTTTGGGCCTGTTGTCTTGTTTTTAACAAAAAGAAGAGATAAAGAAGAGCTATAGAAAAGGAAGGGTATAAGCAGTTTAACAAAAAAGGAAAGGAGAGAGAGAAAGGGAGAAAGAATCTGTAGGAGGGGAGAAATCAAATTATTTATTCATTGGCTAGGAAAGCTTTTAACCTTGTGGCTTATTGGAAGTCAGATACTATGCTTTTTTGGGTTCTCCCCAGTATTAATCACAGGATGAGAATGAGGAATTCACTTCATACAGTTTATTAACAAGTGAATGATAACAGAGATGCTGGCTTATACATAAAACAGCTTATGCACGAAGAGATGCATTTATGGGAACAGCACGCCTGGGCCGAGCAGCAGTCATGGCGCTCATCAGGCCCGATGGTGAAGACACACACCAGACGCTCAGTTCTTTGGATGTGCGTTGTTAAACCCTGTGCTGTGAGGGGCTGGCTCCCTGCACAGGCTTGAGGCCCGTCTCTGCCAAATCCCCCTGGGTAGAAAAATGCTGGCGGCTTATTTGCAAAGCTTCAGAAGGGGCGGACCCAGGCTACACTTAGTTTATACTCTCCAGCTGCAATTTACCCTGCAGATGTTACTCATTCTGCATTGTGTTTCTGGCTCTTCCTGAAATCTTTTCTTGAAATCTTCTCCTCCTGCCCATCCACACCCCATCTACTAATTTCTCTTCTGCAATGGTTCTCAAACTGAGGTCTCCGGAAATTTAACTTCTCATGCCCCAACCTAGACCTATTGAATCAGATACTCTGGGTGGGAGGTAGTCTGGGTTCTGATCATCTGTACTGGAAAGGAGCTTCTGATGCACAGTGAAATTTGAGAACCACTGCTTGGCTGCCTGACCTATAACCCAACCCTTGCCTGATCAGACCGACCCATACCCAAACCCTGCCTAATCCTACAGCCCCACCCACCCCTGAATCCTAATGCCCACCCCCACTCCCCAGCCTGATTTTATTGTCCCACCCCGACTACCCTGCTTAATTCTACTATCTCACCCTCTTCTGTCTCAAAACTTCTCCCTCCTTGGCCTCCAGAGTATGGTTCTACCTTGGAGAGAGTGACCGCCAACCCATCACAGGAGGCGAGAGGAGGCATCTGGAAGGCAGAGGAATTGGTGATTGTCACCACACCTTAGATAAGACCTGAGATCATTGACTCCAACCTGCTCCCTTAATAGATGAATAAATGAAGAAGAAAAGAGACTTGCTCACAGTCACTTGCTAATTAAGAGTCAAATTAAGACTGCAACCATCCTAATGAATCTTCTAAAAGAGTCATTCACCACACACTGAGTTTTTGCTGTGTGCAAGACCAAAGTCAGGCCTCAAGGTCTGGTGAGCCCAGGTATAACCAGCAGCAAGGGCAACACCTCTAAATACTGATGCGATTTCATTCTGCTCACAGCTCCTGGTCCAGGAGCAGGCAGGGTCTGAAATCTGTAGGCTCAAGGCACTGGCCAGGTCGCTCAGTTGGTTAGAGCATCGTCCTGATACCAATGAACGCGTACATAAGTGGGACAACAAATCTCTCTCTCTCTCCCTTCCTCAAATCAATAAAGAAAATAAAAATAAAATAAAAAAGAAAGAAAGGAAGGAAGTAATCAGTAGGCTCAAGTGTGAGGTGCCTTTTTCTTTGCTCAAAGGCACATCTGCCCCTAACCCTTGCATGCTTTCCCCTTTCCCAAACTGGGGAGGGAGAGAGGGGAAGGAGGGTGGAGTGGGGGAGGTGGAACCTTTTCTTTCTAGATTTTGTGGACCCTGAGAAAGGAGATACCTACTAAGAAGGGCTCCTGGTGGCTAACTGGGCTCAAATTTAAAAAACAGAGCCAAGCAGTCATGTCTACACAGAGGCCTCTCATGCAACTCACACTTCAGGGAGAAGCCTGCACGAAGCTGTCTGCCTCCTGCACTGAACTGCCTGCCTGCACTGAGCCAGCCCGTACAAAGGAATCCCTGGAATCCTACTTTAAGTAGGACTGAGTCTTTCCTTGTCCAGACCTGCACAACTATATCCCCCCCATCAGCATCTTTACCGACCAATCACAGCAGCTCTATTCTGACCAATCAAGACAGTGTCGTTTTGACCAATCAAACTTCGAGGATTTGGAGTCCTGTGGCTCAGAGACTGGACCTTTCTTTTCCACCAAATACTGAAGCCTGCGGCCCCCTCTGGAGCTGAAGCACCAAAGATGAAACATGGAAGACTGGCACAGGAGCAGAGCAGACTGCTGCAGGGCAGAAGGTGGACCAGAGCAGGTGGAGCAGACCAGAGCAAAGCAGAGCTGCCTAGCCGAAGAGGGGCCTGGCCCCAGGGCCACCTCGTCCCAGGGCCACCTCGCAGCCATGCTGTTCCACAGCTGTGCTGTTCTCACAGCTGTATCACCGTTGAGCTGTTTGCACTGAATAATGTTTCCTTCTTCACTGTACCCCAGATTGAGGATTCCTGTTGTTGTTGAATTGGCATCATTGATCACCGGTTGACAGCATGCAAAAGCCTTGACAACTCTGCCAAATTGCTTAACCTCCCTGAGCCTCTGCTTTCTAATCAGTAAATGAGAGAACCTTACACGGGTGCACTGGGAAATGTTAAACACTTGGTCCCTATCTTCAAAGGTTTATGGTCTAGTGGTATAAATGAGGTGAGTACAAAAACGACCAAAATAGCAATCCCACTATTACGCCTTGGAATGTAAGGCCAACAGGGTTGACACGTGAGCAGAGGACCCACAGTGTGTAGGGCTGGTCCTGGGTGGGTCCTACCTGGCTGGAAGAGAACGTGTCACCAGGCTATGATCCAAAAGACCCTAATGTTTCTCAATACCTAAACTATGTCACGGACTATGTTTGCTTACAGGAACTGAAGAGGATTCCCAGCTGCAAAATGAAGAGGGCTGGGCGCAAAGACCAAGTAGTCGAGCGTGAAAACTAAGAGGCAGCATGTGCAAAAAGGGCTGAGAGCAACAGACAAATAACCGCACGTGCCTGAAAGAACGTAATCACTCCACCCTACATTTGTAAATACAGAGGCCCCTTCCCAGTCAGGGAGAAGGTGCCCTTAGAGCACGAGCTCACCCTTCTCCATGCCTTGATCAATGAATAAAGTTTCTGCTCTGCTTTACCGAACTCAGTCGTATTCTATTAGCGTGAATGGCACTGGGCAGGAGGCCCTTGGGGTCCCTGATTTGAAAGGGTTGGTAACAGAAGGAGGTGGCATTTGACCTGGCCTTGGCTGATAACAGGCCTTGGCCAAGGAAAAATATTCCAGGTAGAAGGAAGAAGGTGCTGGGAAAACCAGGAAGAGAGGCCAAAGTCCTAACCATGCAAAGTGGCTTCAGGGCAGATCAGACTGGTGGCCTCCATGGGTCCTCTCTCCAGGAGCCAGAGTTCTGATGGTTTCTAGCATCTGCTTTCCTTCCTCACTTAGGGTGCCAACAAATGTCAATTAGGGGATTGTTTTAGAAAGTAAACGTTCATTTTCTAGTAGCCTTAGCTTGAAAGTGTTAATAATTATCAACCCAGGCGAAAACTTCCACTGGCAACACAGAGCGAGACATTTTTACACTTAATTCTCTAGGCCAGCCAACTCCTTCAGTCAGTCGCTAACTTAGGTTTCGCCTCCGTATGCGAAACACATTGCGTGTTTACTCACTTCTTTAAAAAAATTTTTTTTTCTTTATTGATTTTTAGAGAGAGAGGAAGGGAGAGGATCGAGAGATAGAAACATCGATGAGAGAGAACATAGATTGGCCTCCTCCTGCACGCCCCCAATTTGGGATTGGGCCCACAACCTGGGCATGTGCCCGGACTGGGAATCGAACCGGGACCTCTTGGTGCATGGGCTGATGCTCAACCAGTGAGCCACACGGGCTGGGCTTTACTCACATTCTGATGCCAGGTTTAAGGAGAGGTGTGTGCCAAATGGAAATAAGTGCTTTATCATGTCCTGGGATAAGGAACAGATCTTGGGGTCGTAGACAGTGGGTTCTCAGATTGTCTTCATTAGCTTTCTTTTTAAGTAGTAAATTAACTGTTACGAAGAAATTTCACTAAACTCTGTGGCCTCTGGATTAGCGGCCACCGCCAACACCTCTGGATTCTTCCCAGCAGTGAGTGTGTGGGGGGAGGGGTTTTGGAGGGGGTTCAGCTTCCATCATCCCCCCCCACCACCACACTGCGAGCCAGCCTCCTTTTAACCCCCCACCTCCCACCTGAATCCACTGCCACAGGGCCACAGGGTGCCTCTCACAGCACCGCAGGAATTCTGCGTGGGCGCCGCTGTCAAGGGGACTCGATTACAAGGACAGGAAAAGGCTTCGAAGTTAGTAAAATCTAACGAGCTAGGTTGGTAAATTTAGAAAAGAACACACATATCAACAAGACCTCGTAAAAGACAGACACAACAGGGAGAGCCAGCGGTGGAAGTGTGATAGATGGCTTGTGTACATTCCAGGGCTGACGGGAGTCAAGGATACAGTGGCAGTCTGGGCCAGGAGGGTTAAGGTTTCAAAGAAGCTGATCCGCCCTGGCCCAGGGGCTCAGTTGGTGGGAGTGTCGTCCCACACAACAAAAGGTGGGTTCGATTCCCGATCAGGGCACATGCCTAGGTTGCGGGTTTGGTCCCAGTTGGGGCGTGTACTGAAGGCAACTGATCAATGTTTCTCTCTCTCTCTCTCTCTCTCTCTCTCTCTCTCTCTCTCTCTCTCTCAAATCAGTAAAAGAAACATATCTTCCAGTGAGGATCTTTTTTAAAAGGCTGATATGCCCTCACTGAGTGCCCTGGCGACAGGTCTATCCCCCTTAACCCTCTCTTGATATAATAAAGGGGAAAATGTGCACAAGCAAAGCGGGCAGTAATTAGGGGTGAGGGAGCAGCATGACTTCCAGTTAGTGCCACCTGGAGGGGGGCTGAGTGAGGAGTTTGGAGGGTACATGTGCCTCTGATAAAAGATGGGGGATGGGTGCAGAGGGGAAGAATCTGAAGGCTTCCATGAGCTTATGCTCTGGGTACAGCACACCCTGCTGCTCCAACTCTACCTGCCAGCATGGTTGCTGAGAAAGAATTTGGGCTCCTTCCTTCTCCTGGTGGCCTGGGAATGCAGGCTCTCTCTGGCTTTTGCCGGAGCCCAGGAAGGCCGAGGCTACCCAGAAGGCACAGTGGGTCGAAAGGGAGGACACAGTGATCAACACTGTTGCTGCTCAGTCTGCCAGGGGCCTCCACCCCTGCAGAGTGAAGCCCAAACTCTTCGTGGGAACCCTGAGGTCCTAAGTGATCTGGTTCCTGCCTCCTCCAGGTTGGCTCCAGCTCAGACCACCCGCCTTGCAGACCCAGCATCCTGATGGCATGACCAGGTCCCGCCTCCCCACGCCATCCTCACTCCTCTCCTGCCCCCTCGCCCCCCAGGGCTCCACACTGTGGGGCCTTCACCAGGAATGCTTCCCTAAAGCAGCCGTTTCAAAGTGTGCCTTGGGGACCCCTAGGGGTCCCTGAGACCCTTTCAGTGTCCATGAGGTAAGAACTATTTTCATAATGGAACTAATGGTTTGCCTTTTATACTTTCCTTCTCTGATGAGTGTAAAAGTACCAAAAGTTTAATGATATTTTAGATTCCACATTTCAACTAACCTTTAAGAAACTATCATTTGACAAATTTTAGTGTCTATCAAACAAGAATACCCACAATTATATGAAGAAAAGAAAATTAAAATGTTCCTCCTTCTTCTGACTACATATCGGTGTGGGGCCATATTTTCTGCATGTAGTCCAACCAAAACACTATTTCATAACAAATTGAATGGATGAGAAATGAGAATCCAGCTGTCTTTGATTAAGCCAGGCATTCAACAGATTTGTAAAAGTGTAGAACAGTACTTGCTATTCTTCTCACGAAGCTTTTAAATTTAGAAAATATTGTGTTTTATACAGATATCTTATTTCTGTTATAGGTTATGTTATGGGTTTATTCTTGTTATTTTTAATTAATTAACCAATTAATATTTTTAAAGTTCTCTGTATGTCTTCTATCTGATCCAGTAAATCTTTATTTTTTTCCTTTACTGATTTTTAGAGAGAGAGGAATAGAGAGAGAGATAGAAACATCGATGAGAGAGAACATTGATTGGCCGCCTCCTGCATGCCCCCTACTGGAGATTGGGCCCACAACCTGGGCATGTGCCCTGACCGAGAATCGAACCGGCGACCTCTTGGGTGCATGGGTCGACGCTCAACCACTGAGCCACACCGGCCAGGCTGATCCAGTAAATCTTGATAGATCTAACTCTCACCCACATAAACAAAAGCTCTTCGGATCCTCAATACATTTTTAGCGTAAAAGAGTCGTGGGAGCCAAAGGTTTGAGAACCACTGCCCTGTACCGAGCCTCCCTTGGCAGCGTGGCCTGTACCTGAGCTGGGCTTGACGGTTGTACACAGATTCCACCAAATCAAAGATCTTTCACGTCTGTCTCCCCACTACATGTGTGCTTCCTGATGGTGGTGGTTCTTCCTCAACCCCGGCGTCTGGCACAGGGCAGGGAGCCCAGATAACCATGCAGCAGAGACAGGCCCTGTGGACCGCATCCCAGGCTGCTGCCCGCCGCCCAGGCAGCCTGCAGTCATTCACGGGAGGGGCAGGTAAGTGCGCTACACGTTCTTAGTTAACTCAGGTTGTTACTGGAACTCTGACCTAAATTGAGACATAAAATATAAACTTAAAAAAAAAAATCCGAAAATTCAAACAGAAATTAACCTAAGAGACAATTCTGTGTCCACTCTGTTAGACTTGCAGAGACAGCCTCGCCATGAAGGAACCAGTGAAATGCCCTGGCCGCTGGGCATCACAAACAGCCCCCAGCGCGGCGCAGCGTGGCCCGAGCCGTGGCCCGCGCGTGGAAAACACAAGGCCGAGAAAAGCACACACCCATAAAACACAAGATGCCATATTCTGAGAATGAAGAGAAGGCTGTCCAAACTCAGGGCCAGGGCTACAGCGAGCATGGCTTCTCCGTCTTCGGTCCCTGTCAAAGACCGAAAGCAGACTGCCCTTGGGAATCCAGGCCAAGGCTGTGGTGTCTGCCTTCCAGCTGCACGACTCTCACTCACTGAACCATGTTCGAGTCGGGCGGCTCTCCAGCGCGTCTGGGAGCAGCCATCTGCCGCTCCCCGAGGCAGGAGATGCGCCGTGTCCACCCCACTCTTCGTCCCTGAAACATCCTCTGGCAAAACAAGAAGCAGGAGACAATGCTGGATGTGGGGTCGGTGCCTTTGGCAAAACAGCTTCTACCTCTGGCCTCAGAAGACAGGGGCTTGCATGTCAGGGCCTGAGCTGAGGGCCAAGGAGGGCTGTGAATGCTACCAACCGGGGAGGGCCCTGGGGTGTGTGCGTGCGTGTGCGAGACAGAGAGATTGATTGATCGGTCGATTGATTGTGAGCCAAGAGCAGGAATGCACTTTTCTGACTAAGTGTGTGGTGGCTCGTTCTGAAAGCAGCCCCATAGGAAACCCAACTGCATTCACGGCTGGTGATCCACGAATCAGGTGTTTCCAATTCTCTCTCTGTGGATCCTGCGTGCTGGCAAGGCCCACGCAGGGGCATTCTGAGCCACGGGCAAGAATGTACCGACAGTCTCAACCTTGAGCTCAGAGGCCCGGGAAACATCTGGTGTCTGAAGATAGTGAAGCTCTAGAACGCCCCCCTTCATCATTGCTACATAACCAACATGCTGCGCTAGCTCAGGGTCCCTGTTCCTCCATCCGCGGGCAGTGTCCCGCCTGGCCCCAGCTTTTCTCTGTAGAATGTCTCTGTGTCTTCCCTAATCTCCCGTCGCCCCTCCTCGGGTCTGGTTCGACCAGGTGGCGGCATCTCTCCATATTGATACATGTTTATCGTCTTGAAATTTGGTTTTAAAAACCCTTTAATCAGCATACTGAACACTCCCCGGTCCTTTTCCCAGCTGCAGAAGTCTTATGTTTGCATCAGTATGGAAACAGGGATTCTCAGGAGACCACCGACATGAAGCCCCAGTATCATGGGGTCATCGTTTAGGTTGACATCAGTAAAGAGTCTGACCTCTTAAAAAAGGGCTCTCTGGGTCCCTTCGTCATCTGTAATTTTAGATGCTGAAGCTACCAGGCCACCAGGCAGTTCTCTCGGTGGCCTGCATAGATTCGAGTGGCTGGCCAACAACATGTAAATGTAAAACGGTTTCAGAAAACGACGTCATGGAATCATAGTCATGGTAAACCTCTCACTCACTGCGTACCTACAATTTACATACACGGGGTGAGCAAAAGCAGGTTTACGGTTGTGAGTACGCGAAACACAGAGTTTATTCTTTGTATCATCATTTATTAATTACTGTATTATTTATCTGCATTACAACCGTAAGCTTGCTTTTGCCCACCCCTACACTACCTCATTGCTCCTCACAAAAATATTCCAAGGACAGCATTCCCATTCCCATTTTATGGATGAGGAAAATGGACTTCAAAGAGATCACACTACCTAAGTGTACACATCTGGTAAGTCCCAGAGCCAGGACTCGAACCCAGGTCTATGCCAAAACTCCCTCTCTTCCACGGGCCACCCTTCCTGTTACCCTCACATTCTAGGCTTCCCAGACCCCATATTTGCAACCGGGACGATTTACCTATGTTCTGTGTGTTTTCACGACCTTTCCTTTCTCTCAGAGAAAGAAAAAATTCACCTGAAGCAAACATGTCCACTGGGTTGGAATCAAAGCCCCCTGACCTTTTTCTATTCCTAATATCTGACTCAGCTCATGATGCACCCCCCTTCTCTGTGCCGGCTCCCTCCTTTCCCAAGCCCCCTGTTCATCTCCCATGCTGTGAGAAGGGGGGCATTATTAACACAGATTAGCTGGACAAATACCAAAAAAAATTCTCATAACACCCTTGTCCAGGTAGGTCCAGCAAGGACTTTTCAGACGGAGAATCCTGCCCTTGCACATTAGAGAGAAACCATGAGCCTCCGATCAAATGGAAGACTGAAACAGAAGAGATTTCACATCATTTCGAAAACCCGTGTACAAACACATCCTCGACTCAGAATGCTTCACTGCCAGTGAGATCCCCTCTTCCCCAGCACACCCAACAGGTATCCAGGGACAGGGGAGCTTCCGCAACTGCTTGCCATCCCCTGGCCTGGAAATCTGCCCGTAACCACCCATTCTGGCCGTGGTACCCCCATCACTCACCCAGGAGGGCCGTCTGGGGGTGGGTCCGGGCGTGTCTTCCTCTGGAGATGGACCTCCAATGTGGCCGCTCCCTGGCCTCAGCAAGGAGGAGGATCTGCCCGAAGATCAATAGAAAGCAGCCCACCAGCATCTTTTCCATCTTCAAGAAGAGGAAGAGGGGCAAGGCTGTAACAGACACAACAGGAGAAGGGGGCAGGGTGAGATGTCCGGGTCTCCCTGAACTCTAGGTACTGCAGATGGCTGCCCCTTCTTCTCACATTTCGAGCCACTTGTACTTAAAATACCATCTGTGAGTGTGATCCTTAAGAACTCAGGTAACCAACCCCCACTGGTAGGTTCTTGGTTACTCTGAGCAGGGCACGCATAGTTGGAATTTTTCATCACTTTGATCACTATAATACTGAATGGAAAACATTAGGGGGAAAAAAAATCTATCCTGAAGTTTCTTCTCAATTAAGTTTTCTATCAATTATTCATAGTCACATTCTATAGCTTGCATTTGAAAAAGGAAAAACCACATCTGAGGATTCCGAGTAACAATATTCCTTCAGTCTAATAATAGTGAATGGCACAAATTAATATATATCAATTTCCCAAGGAACTCATGTATAGGTGACATAGGTAGCATCACGTCGCCAGCCTCTCAGCCTCCCACACACATCTGCCAAGAGGAAGCACGAGGTGAAGGGCTTAGCCTCTGGCACCAGACTACCTGACCTTCACTCTTGGCTCTGACACTTCCTGTGGGTGACCTTGAGTGAGCTACTTACCTTCCCAAGCCTTATGGCAGTGGTTCTCAACCTTCCTAATGCCGTGACCCTTTAATACAGTTCCTCATGTTGTGGTGACCCCCAACCATAAAATTATTTTCGTTGCTACTTCATAACTGTAATTTTGCTACTGTTATGTCTTAGGGGACCCCTGTGAAAGGGTCGTTCAACCCCCAAAGGGATCGCGACCCACAGGTTGAGAACTGCTGCCTTATGGGAATATGGGATAATATTAGTTAACTGATTATAATATTAACATGAGTTAATACATGTAACTACAGCATTCAGAATAGTGGCTGGCACACCTGGGGAGGTAGGGACAACCAAACAGGAAAAGAAGCTAGGGGACAAGAGAAGGATAGGATCAAACCAGATGTTGAGTAAGAAGCTCTCGTGTACATAAAGAATTCTAACCCTGAGCTGATGGCTTAGAATTCTAACCGTGAGTTGATGAGGTCCACAGGGGTGATGGGAGTTTCAACCAGAGTAGCACTGTCTTTATCAGAATAAAGCTGCCTTTTCCTGTTTTCTGTACTGGTCCTGGAGAGTAGCTGGTATAAAGGCTTAGGAGGAAGGATTCTAAGCAGAGAAGTGACATGGTCAGATCCAGGTTTTCCTGTGATGGCCAATCTCATTGCTCTACATGGGCTGAGAAAGGTACTTGGCCACATGGTGAATGATGTCAAGACTATTTTGCCCTGGCCAGTTTGACTCAGTGGTTAGAGCATCAGCCCGAGGACCGAAGGGTCATGGATTCGATTCCTAGACAAGGGCACATACCTGGGTTGCAGGTTTGATCCCCGACCCTGTCAGGGTCATATGGGAGGCAACCAATTGATGTGTCTCTCTCACATTGATGCTTTTCTCTCTCTCTCTCTCTCTCTCTACCTTCCTCCATTCCACTCTATCTAAAATATCAATGGAAAAATATCCTTAGATGAGGATTAACAACAACAACAACAAAAGACTATTTTTCCTGGGAGGCTAAACCTCATGGGGAAGGCAATATTCTGGAACTGGGTTTAAATTTATTCTTCCATTACCTATAAAATAATGGGTGTCATAGCACTTTATTAATTGATATAAATTAGGTGGGAGGAGGGAATATTTAAGGAGGAACAACTTTCAAGTAGTATCATTTGCATGTAAAATCTTTACTAAGTCGTCATCTTATTCTTAGCAATTTCACCGAACAAACTTCATTTAAGACTCACACCTATCTTGCAGAAACCAGAAGTATTATTTCTGCCTTTTTAGAGATGAGAAAATTGAGGCTCAGAGAAATTTCATAACTTGACTAAGGTCACACAGCTGAAGTAAGTGACAAAGTAGGGATTTCAACCCAGGGTAAGCAGGCCAATTTGCCATTCATTGATTAGCAGAAAACTCAATTATCTGCAGGTCAAATCACCAGAAGTCAATTCATGAAAGGCCACAGCTGAGTCACTTTCAGGGGTGGGAACAGGGCAGGGCTGGGGCAGGGACCATTTCCCAAGCTTAAATAAAAATATTCAATAATTCAGTGAACTGTTTGTTCAGCAAATTGCTTTCAGGAATTGACCTGAAGATGGACTCAGGCCTGTCAACCTTCAAAGTCCACAGTTTTCACACTTGCTATATTGAGTTAGCTCACTTTTCACTATGCACTAAAATTATATTAAAAACAGTAAATATTTCGTGCTCACTTCGGCAGCACATCTACTAACATTGGAACGATACAGAGAAGACCGGCATGGCCCCTGCGCAACGATGACACGCACATTCGTGAAGCGTTCCATATTAAAAAAAAAAAAAAAAGCTTGTTCAGGGAGTACTACGTGCCAGGCACTGAGCCAAGTGCTTTAAATGTATTAAGTCATTTCATTCTTACAGGAACTCGGTGAAGTGAAATACTTGAACAAGTTTATGTAGCCGACAAAGGGTGAAACTCCAGAGCAGACTGGCTTATTACAGGAAACTACTGCCCCCCTTTTAAAAGAATTAAACTGTTTACTAATTGGACTGGCCCCTTTTTACAGCTTTAACTGTGAGACTCCCTCTGAGAAAAGGAAGAACACTTGGATTTTTGCTTCTTTCTCTGGTCTTTTATTATTATTATTATTATTATTATTACTACTACTACTATTATTAATTTTTCAATTCCAGTTTATGCATTTCAGTCTTTCTTTAAAGAAAAAACTCTTTCTCTTATCTTAAGCCTACATTCAAGCTTCCTTAATGCTTATCACATTTTATATGACATTATAAGTGTGTTACGTCATTTATATGTTATTACTTTAATGCTGTTCTCCTTTTTCCAAACTGAGCAAATACAGTAGTCCCTGAGGATCTGTAGTTTTGCCTTCTGCAGTTTCAGTTACCTGCAATCAACCTCAGTACAAAAATATTAAATGGAAAATTGCAGAAATCAACAATTCATAAATTTTAAATTTCACGTGATGATATCACAGGCCTTCCCCTCCATCTCGACCTGGCCGTGAATCGTCTCTGTCCAGCATCTCCACATTGTAGATGCTCCGTCCATCACACACTTGGTAGCCCTTTCGGTTATCAGATCGACTGTCAAGGTATCACACATTGCTTGTGTTCAAGTAACACTTACTTTACTTACTAACAAAGCACCAAAGTAGTGATGCTGGCAATTTGTGTATATCAAAGAGAAACCATAAAGTGCTTCCTTTATGTGAAAAGGTGTATATGTATAGGAAAAAAACAGTACATACAGGATTCAGTGCTACCCACAGTTTCAGGCATCCACTGGGGGTCTTGAAACGTATGTCCCACAGCTGTGGGGGGACTACTGTACAAAGTCCATGTTTATTTGTTTCAAAATATACACAACATGCTCTCAAGGCCCACTTCCATCCTCACGCATTTGGACTTCAGTCCAAACATTTAGAACACGAGGTGGTAGGTAATTATCATTTTCAGAAAAACCAAATACCATTTCATGTGGTTTGGGTTTACTGTGGATTTCAAGAAGTATTTGCATTTTCAAGTCACCATTGCTAACCAAAAGGCATGGGGATAGGTGAAGGGTGCGGAGTTCAAAGTAAACACAACTATGTACACCTGAAACTAATACAATATTGTATGTGAAAAAGAAATTCTAAAAATAATCTTAAAAACAGAACTAAACACTTCTAGTTGTTCAACCCTGAGCAGGTTACCGAGCCTCCGTTTCCTCATCTTAAACAGGGGATAATAAATAAATCTGGTGGTTGTGGATGAAATCAGTCCATATAAATACAGTATAGAATCACTGCCTGGCACGTAGTAAGTGCTCAATAAGCATTAGCTATCTGTTGTTCTTGTTATTATTATTATCGTCATGTTGCAATCAAACCAATTAATACAAAGTACACATTGTTAATTTTGTCAGACTAAGCCATTTAATGTACATGAATTTTTATGTTTACTTAAGACTATTATAATAAAAATATCGATGACATATAAATCCATAATTTAAACATATATTTTAGTATCTGAAGTATTTAAAACTTTCCTGTTTCATAATGCAGTGGCATGGTAGGTCACAGGCTGGTAGAAAATATTTGCAAAACATATATCAGATATATTATTTATATTCAGACTATATAAACTCTTATAATTCAATAAGAAAAAGACAAACAACCCTCTTGAAAATGTGAGAAAGATTTGAACAGACACATCACCGGGGAAGATATTCAGCTGACAAATAAACATATGAAAAGATGTTCAACATTCTTGGTCATTAAAAAAGTGCAAATTGCCCTGGTCAGTTTGGCTCAGCGGTTGGAGTGTCGGCCCACGGACCAGAGAGTCCCGGGTTCGGTTCCCGCTAAGGGCATGTACCTCGGTTGCAGTTTGTCCCCGGCCCTGGTTGGGGTTGTGTGGGTGGCGATGTGTCTCTCTCACATCGGTGTTTCTCTCTCTCTCTTCCTCCCTCTCTCCCTCCTGCTCTATCTGAAGATAAATGTAAAAATGTCCTCGGTTGAGGATAAAAAAAAAAAAGTGCAAATTAAAACCCCAGTGAGCTTGCATTAGAATATCTACAATTAAAAAGGCTGATATAAGCAACTATTGGGAAAGAATTGTGAAAAAACTGGAATCCCAATACATTGCTGGTAAGAATGCAAAATGGTGCAGCCACTTCGGCAAACAATTTGGCAGTTTTTATAAAGTTAAATGTACACCAACTGTCCTGGTTTTAACAGTTAGATTAACAGAACTGCCTGTGTTTTAACAGTTAAAGGCCTGTGTCCCAGGTAATTCCTCAGTATGGGGAAACTGGGATGTGTCCTCCCCCTACAGCAACCCTGATCCTAGGTATTTACCCAAAAGATATGAAAACACATCCACACAAAGACTTACACTCAGATGCTCCTAGAAGCTTTCATTGTAAAAGCTAAAAACTGGAAACAACCCAAATGTCCATATATTGAAGAATGGATAAATAAATTGTGGTATATCCATACAATGGAATACTACTCAGTAATTAAAGGAATGATGTGCTGGATGAATCTCATAATAATTATGCAGAGTGAAAGCAGCCAGACACAGAAAGATTACATACTGACTGATTCTATTATATGATATTCAATAAAGGGCAACACTATATGACAGAAAACAGATTAGTGGTTCCAGAGTCTGGGGTGGGAAAAGAGAATGGGCTACAAAGGGGCAAGAGGGTAATTTGGGGGGGGTGATACAAATGTTTATATCATGATTACATGGCTCTATACATTTTTCTAAATTTTATTATATCCAAATTATGCTTCAAAAACGGTGTTTAGCCCTGGCCGGTTTGGCTCAGCGGTTAGAGCGTCAGCCCGTGGACCAGAGAGTCCCAGGTTTGGTTCCCGCTAAGGGCACGTACTTTGGTTGCAGTTTGTCCCTGGCCCCGGTTGGGGTCGTGTGGGTGGCAACCAGTCCATGTGTCTTTCTCACATCGATGTTTCTCTCTCTCTCTTCCCCTCCTCTCTCCCTCCCACTCTGTCTGAAGATAAATGCAAAAAATGTCCTCGGGTGAGGATAAAAAAACAAACAAAACAAAACAAAAAAAGGTGGTTAAAAGAAACTAAATGGATGGGGACAAAGATACTGTGTACATGCCAACATAAAACCAGTATGGCAATATTAATATCAGACAAAATAGATTTTTTTCAAATGCAATGGCAGCCCTGGCCAGTGTGGCTCAGTTGGTTGGGCATCGTCCCATGCACCAAAAGGTTGCCGGTTTGATTCCCAGTCATGCCTGGGTTGCAGGCTCGATCCCTGGTAGGGGGTATGCAGGAGGCAGTCAACCAATGTTTTGATCCATGTTTTGGTCTCATCACATTGAACTTCCTCTCTCTCCCTCTCTCCGCTTTCCTCTCTCTCTCTAAAAAAAAAAAAGTAAAAAAAATCTTTAAAAAAAAATGTAATGGCAATGAAACAAGAAAAATAAGTCAGTGCATGTAACTGATATTAGTAATTGTTTCTCAGTTTGGCATTTAAAGCTGGTAGCATTTGTAGAACAGTAGCCAATTCTAACTGGAAAACGGAATGATGTTCGAAAAACAGTTATTTTCATCTATGAGCATATGAGAAGAATTATTGTGCTGAGAAATAGAGGTTAATTCAATCTGAACAGATTCCATACAAAGCAGTTGGGAGCATGGGAAGAATACTTTAAAAAAAAATACAACAGCTTTGACTTTTGTTTTAGCAATTTTTCTCTTCTCCCTGTGACAACGAGTCTTTTTATTTAGCTTTGCCAAGGGGTTAGGGGATGAGAGAGAAGGAGATTGTTCTGACCCTCTTAGCTACGGGTTCTTCTAAGCCTCATTGTTCCAAGTAAATTGACAGGCAAGTAGATTCCCACCAGAACCAACACTATCTGTTGTGGGCCTTGAGAGGGAAGGTCTGGCCCTGTTTCAATACACTGTGTGACCTCAGTTAAGTGACTTCACTCTCTGGGCTTTACTTAGTCAACCATAAATGAGAGGTGCGGCCTGGAAGCAGTGTTTCTCAACCCAAACCAGACCACGGGCCAGCGGGACCCTGCTATCCTGAAGAAAGTTGGGCACATCCTCCAAGGTGGTAAAGCCTGCCTCTGAACAAAAAGAGAAAGGGCAGAGGACACTCATATTTTTTAAGTGCCCACTGTGGGCCAGGCAATGATCTAGGTGTTTTGTATATCTTCATCTCATTTGGTCCCTATAATCATTCTGTGAGGTGGACGAGTTTGCAAATTCATGGATGCAACACGGAAAGATAGTCTCTAAGCCTCAGAGCTAGTTAAGTGACAAAGCCCAACTTTGATCCCTGCCATCTCTCAGGCAGTCAGCCTACTTGTTAAAAAGAAAGATTTTGAATGGCCTTCCCCCAATGTTGAAAGCCCTCAGACATGAGATTCAGCGGCTTTGTCCCTCCGAGGCCGCCCATCAGCATACGAGCAGGCACCCTAACTACCTGTGTGCTCAGTCACCGGCCTGGAGCTGCAGCCACCTCAGAGGCCGTCCCTTGCTGGCTCCCACCTAATGCCGGAATCCCACCCCTGCACGGCCAGCAGATGGGAACCCCGCCCTGCTAGGACTCAAAGCCACGGTTGTCAGGTGGTCCAGCCTTTCCCGATACAAAGCCATCTTCTTCCGCTCAAGTCCTTTCACTGTTAGTCACCTCATCTGCTCGGCCACCCAGACTGGAAACTGGGAGGCCTATCTTCCTCACATCACCACCACATTCATGAGTGGACAAACCCTGCCTTTCACGCGTGGGCATGGTGCCCGTCCAGCCCTCCTAACTGTTCCCACCACCGCGGCAATGTCCATCCCTCCATTTCTCTCCCAGACTCTTCCAGGAGCTTCAGAACTGCTCTTCCTGACGTGGGCCCGTCCCCACTGGTCCTGTCTCTTCTCTGTTCAGAACCCACGTGTGGCCTTACTGCACAACATTAGTGTTCAAGGCCCCCATGACTGACCACTGCCCACCTCTCCAACCACGGCACTCCCACATCTACCTCTGACCCCCCCCAGACTGTTGTCGGAGCTGGGTGCCCTCTCCCATGCTGGCCTTTTGGTCTGGAAGGTCTGCATTCTACATTCATAAAAACTGTCTTCATTCCTTAAGGCTCAGCTCATGTTACCCACGCTCTAAAATGTTTCCCAAAGAGGACTGACTTCCTACACACCCCGACAAGGGGTTTCTCATCTGCTCTGGCACTTGGTTTCTTGTCCTTGCTGCCATAGCTGTCTCCCTGCCTAGCTGTGAGCTCTCCCTTGGGGCTGCACCTGGTCATATCTGTATGCCCCACATGCTGGGTGCTGAATTTTAGAAATGAATCTTTAGAAAACAGATAAAGGTTGAATTAATACATTTATTGATCAACAAAAGATCAATAAATGTTGAATCCAGCTGGTCCTAATTCTGCCCAGACAACTGCCAAGGCCAAGCCCAGGTCTTCTTCTATATACTGTATTTGCCAGAATGTTGGCGACTCGAAGGGCTGTCTCCTGTGACGGGAGCATCCTAGCTTTGTCCTTCCTGCTGGCTGGAGTGAGGACATCCGGAGACCCAGCAGTCATTCTGAACCACGAGGCACCGTGGACATGGAAGCCACGCTGCATGGGAAAAGCAAGGAGGCACGCGTGTGGGTCGCTGGCCCACGCTCGCATTGGACTTGCTGCCTTCAGACTTCTAGAACACACAACAGAAATAAACTTCCTTCTTGAAGCCACTGTCACTCACATTTTTCTGGAACTTGAAATTGAACACAATCCTAATTAATAGACTATTTCTAAGTCGCTCCTATTGAATCCATCTGGCACTAGCTCTGAATTCAATCTTCCCAACACAGTTACCATGCTTCTCACACTCCTACTCAAAAACTGTCAGTGACTTCCACATTCCATTAGGATAAAAACTAGATTCCTTAGCTTATCACTCAAAGCCCCATAACCTGGCCCTGTGTTACAATGCTAATCTCAACAACTCTCCCCCCACCCACCCCACCAGCACACCACATACACACGCTCACTGCCTGCCCCTCAAGTCCAGCCCAGTAGCTCCATGCAATGTCCCTTACTCTTTGCTGGCTGGACTGAGTTATGACAACTGAAATAATGGGTAGGTGAATATGTTACCCTTATGTGGCAAAAGGGACTTTGCAGATATGATTAAATTAAGGATCTTGACATGGAGAAGAAGGGGCAAGGAAGAGGAGAGGGGGGAGAAAGAGAAAGAAGGGGAGGGGAAGAAGAGGGGGAAAGGGAGAGGACAATGAGGAGACTAGAAGTTATCTTTTGAAGATGGAAGAACAGACTAGGAAGCAGAAGCATAGGTAGTTTTTAGAAGCCAAAGAGAGCAAGGGAACAGATTTTTCCCTAGAGCCTCCAGAAGGAACATAACCTTGCCAACTCCTTGATTTTAGCCCAAGGAGACCTATTTCAGACTTCTGATCTCCAGAACTGCAAGAGGATACATTTGTGTTGTTCTCAAGCACCTAGGTTGTGGTAAGTTGTTACAGCAACCTTAGGAAACAATAACCTAAAGTAGCAATGGAGGATTCCAATAGAGAGAGCCTCACTCTCCAATGGTAGACTAAGGTTCCTCTGACAATATTCTGGGAAGAACTTTCCATATATGCTAACTGGTCCGCCTGCTCAGCCACTGACTTTACATGCAGATATTCTGGTAAAAATTTCAGTTTCAACCAACTCAATCTGAGCATTACTGCATCCTACACACTGGTGGATTAATTCATATTATCTCATTTAACCCTTACAACAATCCTATGACATAGATAGTATCATGCCCATTTGATGGATGATATGACCAAGATTCAGATAATAAAACGTATAGCTAATAAATACTGAGCACTTACTCTGAGCCAGGCACTAAGTACTTCATGTGTGTTAACTAATTTAATTCTTCCAACAATCCTATTCCCTACTTACAGATAAGAAAACGAAGGCATGGACAGTTTAAGTAACTTTTCAAAATCCTTACAGGTGGTGACTGGCAGGGCTGAGAATGGAACCCAGGTCCTTCAGGTGCCAAGATCAGTGTGCTCCGGGTGGTACGCCTACTACCTCTCATCACTGTCGTCCTCATTACCACCCATTATCAACAACAGCCAAGGCCTCTGGCATGGGGCCCAGCCCTGCCTTTCTCTCTGAGTCCCCTTCAGGGTCCTGCTGGGGCAGGCATGGTGGCTGTCTGCTGATCCACATGGCAAGGCTCAAAAGTGCTCTCACGGCTGCAGCTCCAAGGAACAACTGGTCCTTGGAAGGGCTTCCCGGGTGCTGTTTGCTAGCAACAGTGATGACATGGTCCACTCTCCACCTGGCACCTCGGTCCTCCTCTTCCCCTGAGCCTCCTGAGTTACTCCATATGCACCTTAAACGGTGGAGCCCTCCTGAGCTTCTCTGAGAACGGGGAGTGCCAGGGAAGGGCTCTCTCAACGGGGCATGTGCTACAGACCAAGCTCTGGGGAAGGCACTGGGACTCTCTCCCACTTGACTGGTCTTAAACTCACTTGCTCACCCTGGGGTCCTCTCATTCCTCTCTCACCGCCCAGACAGCTTCACACCCAACACCGTGCAAAGGCCAGCATTCACACCCATCACACCCTCCTCGGCCTGCTTGTCCTGAGACCCGAGCCTACTCTACCCCTTTCTCCATCCCCACCCCGGCCTCACCCCTGCCTTCTCTTGGGCACCAGTCAGAGCTGTCTCTAAGCAAATGGTAGGATTTCTTTCTAGAACTTTCAACACATTTCTTATTCCTTCTCTATCTTTCAAGGAGCAATCATCTATTTCCTTTTCTTTAAATCTCGGGCCTCATTTGAACTACCTCTTGCTGGACAAAGATATAGGTTGGTTGCTGGTAAGAGCTTCAGGCATGACAACCACGTGAGGGTACCTCGGAGGTGGACTACACGATGGCACTTCCAGCCAGGGCGCTCAGGCCTCAGTGGCTCCAGTTTGCCTCGGCGTGCACTCTAGAAGCAAAGAACCTTGCAGCCCTGATTTGTAGAAAAGAGAAGCCTGGCAAATTGGGGGCCTGAGACTGAATTCTACTTGCTCCAAGCAATGTATCGACAGATAGGGGAATGGAAGGTGCAGAGCCACAGGTCTCTGCTTTCTCCACGGGGGGTTGACTCTAAGGGACCACGCTTCAGGGGCTGAGAGGAAACTTTCCAAACCGTAAGCCCATGTTGGTGTCTTGACAGGGTTTTATGATTCTGTCACTTTGAAAGCAGGCAGGGAACAACTGTGCAAGAGTGGATTCCTCCCTGGAAAACGCCAGTTAAATACATGCGGATTCTCTGCGGGTTGGGAAGGAGGTGACTGCTCAAAGAACTCCTGCTTTTTCTGGAAAGACAGGTGATGGAACTCACCACCTAACCTTGGGATGCACCTGGAACTGTTCTGAGGACTTGAATAATTCTCACAGCCCTGTGGGTATTATCCCACGGAACAGATGAGGAAACTGAAGGACAGAACAGTTGGGTAACTTCAAAGTTACTTTCCTAGGCAACCTAGACAGCCTCTGAGTCTCTGCTCTTGACCACAGCCCCCTGCAGCTTCTTGGTTGTCTCTTGACTGCCCCACACCTGGAAGGCCGATTAAATGCAACTGGTGCAGACGCATCCTGGCTCCCGGATGTGTGACAATTGGGAACTGGGTCAACTGGGTTTGTTCAGGTGGGAACACGTGTTCCCGAGGAGCTACCTTCCCGTGCTGCCAGTCCTGGAGACCTTAACGGGAGAGAGGCCCCATGTTTCTGTCCTATCCCCAAACTATCCTCGGGGTTTCTAGCAACTACCATAAAATGCCCTCCCCTTGCTCTCCTTTCTCCACAGTACAGGGAAGCTGGAGCTTAAGTTGCCATAGAGAACCAAAGAACAAAATCCAGACTACACGGGCATTCAAATACCAGCCGACCGAAGGTGGGGATCGGCATCAGTCGGCTGGCCCGCTGGTCAAGTCTCCCTTTCCTCGGCCCACGGAGACCAGGTCTGGGTGCCCCGCGGTGGGACACAGCGCCCCCACGGGGCACTGCGAGGTGGCTGCTGTGCTGTGCGCCACGCGCAGGGAACGCGCCCAGCTCGCCGGGCCGGGGTGGCTTCAGCTCCCGGCGAGGGGTCCGCGGCCCGCCGAGTCGCGCTCCGCCCGGAGGGGTCAGGCGATGGGCCCGGAGGCGGGGAGAGACGCCTGGCGCTCGGGCCGCGCGGAGCCGCAGGGTCCGGGTGGGCGGGGGCGCAGCGCCCGCGGGCGTCGGTCAGCCCAAGCTGCTGCTGCCTGTCTGCGCCCCGGGCAGCCGGACGGTGCAGAACCCCGCGGGGAGCGCGCCCTGCTCACCTGCAGCCGCCGGCGCCTGCGAAGCGAGACTGGGACGCAGCCACCTGGGTCTTCCTCGTGGGCCTCCTGGCCGCGTCGAGAGCCGCGGCTGTCCTCGGGGACCGCTCGTGGGAGCAAGAAGCCCGCGCCGCTGCCGCTGTCTTCTTGGCCGCCTCCTCCAAGTCCCATCCCCAAGCGCTCCCCTCGCTCGCTGGCTGCCTGGAAGGCTTCGGGCCAGTGCGGGCGGGCGGGGGAGGCGGCGCCGGGCGGGCGGAAGGAGGGGGTGTCCTCTTTGGGGATGGGGAAGGCGCGGAGAGGGAGCGGCCGCGAGTAAGGCCCCACCCTGCAGACTTCCCCGGGAGCTGGGCACCCTGGCCGTGCGCCTTGCCTGCTGCCACCTGGCTCCGCTCGGGCCCGTCTGCAAGCCCAGGCGGGAATCGGACTCCAGGGGTCTGTGGCCGCAGGCTCAGTACTGCAGAGAGCTTTGGTGGGTTGGTGAAGGGGTGTAGAAGGGAGGAGAGCATCTCCAGGGAGAAGGGAGGCACGGCAGGGGTCCTATATCCTGAACTTGGGGTCATGATTGGCAGAAAGTATCTATCGATGACAAAGAAAAAAGTGATGAGAATTGGGATAATTGGTGACAAGTGCCAGGAGTTGTCTTGGCAGTGCCTAGAACACCCCACCAGTGCGAAGCCATATCAACAGAGTGTCCATTGGCCAGGGAACAGGCCCAGAAATGAGAGGAGTAAGGATGGCAGGATGGAAAGGAAACAAGCCCCTACCCTAAAGGAGCAGAATAAGTAGTTCAGACAAGACTTTTGAAATTATGAACGAAGATATTTGCAGTTTTGTAAAGTGGGAGAACATGACCTTAGAGGTCTCCACAGAATTTGGGAGGGTTGCCGAAGATAGGATTGGTGTGTGGCAGGGAAAGGGCCTGGAATGTCACTATACCAGCTCTCCTTGCTCCTGGCCAGCTGGGGTGACTGGGCTCTGCACAGCAGGCCAGGACATCTAATAATGGCTCCAGAATTCTTTCCCCAAAGTAATAACCCCAAGCACCCCGTTCAGGTTTTAACAAGCTACAGGGGAGAGGCAGCAGAATTGAGTTAATGAATTTCAAAACCTCTGAATGTGCCAGAGTCTGATAATGTGTGTTCTTGGCTGCCGTTACTCCTAACCATCACTCCTATTTGATGATAGTTGGTTTCTGGAATATGAAAAAACACCATGTACAAAATCAGTTCTTCAGAAAAGCTCCAAAAGTGGGTACTTAAAATTGCAGCCGTAGTCCGGCCGGTGTGGCTCAGTGGTTGTGCGTGGACCCATGCAGCAAGAGGTCGCCGGTTTGATTCCCGGTCAGGACACATGCCCAGGTAATGGGTCCAGTCCCCAGTGGGGAGCATGCAGGAGGCGGCCAATCAATGATCTCCCTCATGGATGTTTCTATCTCTCTCTCCTTCTCACTTCCTCTCTCTCTAAAATCAATAAAGGAAAAAGAAAATTGCAGCCATAAAGCAAGGGGTTAACATACTCAAACCATCAGGTACCACAATGTCAAGAATCTTGGATTCCTGTTCCCTTACCCTGCACCTTAGGCCCACTGGGCACTTGGCTGCCTGCACTGATCAGAAATAGTTCCTTTGTATTTCTTTGGGAGGAGGTAGGTAGAGGTCAGAATGCAGAGGAAAGTCTTCAGGAAATTGTTGGTCTCTGTAGTCTTGGATCCCACTGATGAAAATTCTTCCTGAGTCTGGGCCAGTGAAAATCCCTTAGGAACTGAGGAAGTTGAGTTACAGTTTTTGGAAACTTATACTTTAAATGTGTTGCCTTATTCCAAGATGCCAGTATGATCCAGTAATTTATCAGGAAAACAATAGCAATTCTGAAATCCCTCCAAATGTTAAGGAATTGTAATTTAGTAACTCATTCCAGTGATTCTGGTGT
This sequence comes from Tadarida brasiliensis, assembly GCA_030848825.1. Lineage (NCBI taxonomy): Eukaryota > Metazoa > Chordata > Mammalia > Chiroptera > Molossidae > Tadarida > Tadarida brasiliensis. The sequence goes on along the minus strand of CM061272.1, from coordinate 38,832,170 downwards.
ATGCCAATTAAAATGGTTGTTTCCCCCCCAGGGAATTCTATCGGAATTCTCCAGAATAGGAAATCTCTGTGTGAAGCACTCCTGGGGCCAAGTCAAATAGGTCATTGAGTTGTTCTACCTTGTAAAATGATCTTCAGGTTTGCCAGAAAGAAAATGAAGCAAAAGTGAGCTCAATGTCTTGAACTATCAAGTCAGAAAAAAACTGTTCTTTAATTTCCCGATTACCTTCGGAGTGAATGCAAGTTAATAATAATAAAGGTTGCTGGGGAAGGCCCAAAGTTGCCTTTTCTGCCAGAGGCCCTGATACCAGCTTAGTGTACAGACAATCTTATTCAGAAGAAGTGTGGGGTTAAGATTTTTAGTTCTCATGTGGGCACTCAAGCAAGCAGACAAGAATTAGGGTGTGAGGTATCTGAGAGTTCAAGAGCTAGTTGGAATTTATAACTGTTTAAACTAATTACACCTTGGTAGCTCTACTGGGTTCCACTCTCAGTTCCCTACATGGGATCTATTGTGGAGTAAGGGTTTGGTGTGGGGGGAGGGGTGTTGTTTGACCCAGGCCTCATACTCATGAATAGCCTCAAATATAGACTTTTGACATAAGCATTAGTTTGTTCCTTGTAAACAATAGAAGTTTTTGTTGTGTTTTGCTTCCTAGAGGGCAGATTGAAATGAGACTATCAAACAGAAAGTGGACCAGAATATAAGGAAACCAAAGAACAGACTCATTGGCTCACAGACCCACAGCCTGAAATAAATCCTGTACTGAATGAGTGAGGAGAAATGTAAAATTGTAATGGCACCTCACTTGCACTGTTTCTCTAGGTGACTGATGATGTTCGAGTCCCATGTAAACTATTGGAGCTCCTCCCCCTCTCAAGTAGAAGGGCACCTGGAAGAGGAGACATCTTCCCTTTGGGCCAGCTGCCATCTGGTTGGCTCTGGAGATATGGGGTTGAGAGGAGAGTATTGCAAGACAGTGGCTGGGTTTCCACTCCAGCCCAGGGTGTGGTACTCTCCTAGCTGGGGCACTGCTCCTACTGGGTGCCCCATCAACATGGACAGCTGGTTCTATGTCCAGAGGGTCCCCTTGAGGACAGGCTGGCTGATAGCACTATTGTTTTAGGTGAAATGATTTCTAAACAAACATTATCCCACCTTGGAAAGACAGGATGAAAGTGATTAGGGAAAAGCTATAGCAAGTCAAAACTGTGTTCAGGCAAACAATAACATTTCAAAGAAGATGCAAATGTTTATATGTGATCTTGAACTTGGACCATTTGCTCCTCAGGGCAGGCAGCAGGCCTTCTGCTTGTTTCCAGATATTGCCTTATGCTGTGCTGTGGAAGGGACTGGGCTGCTGTGACTTTAACCTGGAGTTTAGAGCCGTGTAGTGTTTGTGGAATCAGGTTGGTGATATTACCTATTAAGAATGAGATAAGCCCAGCCTATGTGGCTCAGTGGACTGAGCATTGTCCCATGCACCAAGAAGTTGCTGGTTCAATTCCTGGTCAGGGCACATGCCTGGGTTGTGGGCTTGATCCGTGGTGGATGTGCAGGAGGCAGCCGATCGATGTTCTCTCTCATCAATATTTCTATTTCTCTCTCCTACTCCTGTCCTCTCTCTCTAAAAATCAATAAAAACATTAAAAAAAAATTTTAAAAACATTGGAGTGGGGAGACTTAAGGCATAGGCACGAATGAGTGGATATCTGACTTGTTTTCTTGCATATTGACAAGGCTGAAACACCATCAGTCTCCCTGAAGACTAGTTCTCACTTTTGAAATGGAGGATGGACCTGCTATGTAGGTTAAAGACAAAGAGAGAATCTTAAAAGCAGCAAGAGAAAAGCAGTTAGTTACCTACAAGGAAGCTCCCATAAGACTGTCAGTCAATTTCTCAAAAGAAACTTTGCAGGCCAGAAGGGAGTGTCAAGAAATATTCAAAGTGATGAAAACAAGGACCTACAACCAAGATTACTCTATCCTGCAAAGCTATAATTAAGAATCGATGGACATATAAAGAGTTTCCCAAACAAGAAAAAGCTAAAGGAGTTCATCACCACCAAACCAGTATTATATGAAATGTTGAAGGGTCTTCTTGAAGAAGATAAAAATATATGAACAATAAAATGGCAATAAATACATATTTTTCAACAATTGAATCTACAAACAAAATGAACATGCAGAACAGAAACAGACTCATAGATACAGATAATTTTTTGCTGATTGCCAGATGGGAGGGGAGTTGGGGGGAAGGGTGAAAAAGGAGAAGAGATTAAGTACAAATTACCAGTTATAAAAATAATCATGGTGCCCGGCCAGTGTGGCTCAGTGGTTGAGCATCAACCCATGCACCAAGAGGTCGCCGGTTCGATTCCCAGTCAGGGCACATGCCCAGGTTGTGGGCCTGATCCCCAGTGGGAAGCATGCAGGAAGTGGCCAATCAATGTTCTCTCTCATTGATGTTTTCTATCTTTCTCTCCCTCTTCCTTCCTCTCTCTCTAAAATCAATAAAGAAAAATTTTTTAAAAATAATAATCATAGTGATGTAAAGTATGGCATAGGGGATACAGTCAATAATCTTGAAATAACTATGTATGGTATAGGATGGGTACTAGACTTATCAGGGTGTTCACTTTGTAAGTTATATAAATATCTAATAACTATGTTGTATACTTGAAGCTGATATAAAATTGCATGTTAACTGTAATTAAAATATTAAAAAACAATTTTTAAAAGTTAAATATGTATTTATCATATGATTCAGCAATTGCATTCCTTGGTATATACCCAAGAGAAATGAAAGCATATGTCTACACAAAAACTTGTACAGAAATGTTCATAACAGCATTATTTATAATAGTCAAAAGGTGGAAACAAATCATATATCCACCAACTAATGAATGAATAAAATGGAATCATATTTTGCAATAAAAAAGAATGAAATACTGATACGTGCTACAAAATGGACAAACCTTGAAAACAAGCTAAGTGAAAGAGCCCATCACCAAAGACCACACGTTGTATTATTCCATGTCCAGCATAGGCAAATCCATGGAGACAGAAAGTAAATCAGCAGTTCCCTTGAGCTGGGAAGGTTGGGAGGAAATGGGGAGTGACTATTGATGGGTGTGAAGTTTCTTTTGGGAGTAATGAAAATGTCCTAAAATTGATTGTGATGGTGATTGCACAAATCTGTGAATAATATTAAAAACCAGCCCTGGACGGTTTGGCTCAGCAGTTAGAGTGTCAGCCTGCGGTCCAGAGAGACCCGGGTTCGGTTCCCGCTAAGGGCATGTGCTTCGGTTGCAGTTTGTCCCCGGCCCTGGTTGGTCGTGCGGGTGGCAGCCACTCGATGTGTCCCTTTCACGTTGATGTTTCTCTCTCTCTCTCTTCCTCTCTCTCCCTCCCACTCTATCTGGACAAAAAAAAATAATAATAATTAAAAACCATTAAATCATATACTTTGTGTAGTGTGTCAATTATATCTTAACAAATTTTTGGTTTATGGGAAGAGGGCAGGTTTTAACTGAGTTCTCATGCAAACATTTTAGTCTCTTTTTGAACCAGCTGCTCCTCTTCCTGGTTTGCACACCCTCCTTTGAACTCTGTCCTTCTTGGAACCTGGTCTGTCACAGGTGGGCAGGAATGGCTGCTTGTCCCCCTACTCAGTATCCCTTCCTGTGCTTTCACATACCTTTTCTGGAGTTTGCACTCATCCTCTGATTACTGCTTTACACCGCAGGACTGGCCTGTTGGTGGGGACTTCTGTATTAGTATCCATGGTCCTCGCCACAGGGAAATTCACATGACTTTATTATTAGGATCTTGTGGTATTCAAACATGCTTCATCACACATACTTTTCAGGGAGCTATTTACAACTGTAGTGCCCAGGAAGTGGTAAACATGTCGCTGTACTTCAGTGTGTGTTAGCTGTTTAGCATTTCCCCCCATGCACCCAAGGCCTCAGGATTCCATAGGACCTCAGGTCTGGTCATCGAGTGCTCTAATGATATAATGATCTACTAGGAAAGGGAAAGTAGAAAATTCCAAGGGAGACACGCATTTGGTGATTTAATTCTTTATTCAGAGCCCTACTGAATTAAGCTCACATAAAAGGAACGTGATCACAAGAATCATAAGAGCTAAGAATGCTGATTCCTTTTGATTCAAATTGAAGCCCAGCATTAGTGAGCCTCTCATCTGAGCTGTCCTTTAATCTGCTCCCCCCCCCCCCCCCCAGTAATAAACACACTCCTGCTGCAGCTGTGGTAGGGCTTCCTGGAGGAGTGACCCTCCCTTTGTTTCCCACGGCTTATAGAAATGACTTTTTTCCAGTGGGCTCTCCTGTAAGAAGTGGTCTCTGTGGAGCTTGAGCCCTGCTGAGTTGTTCCTAAAGAATTTGTCACAATTGTCATGGGTAGCATTATAGGTGGTTTTAATTTCTCTCACATGCTTATTTATTCTTGTTCTAAATATAACCATTTTTGAGTTCCTTCTGTTTGCCAGATAAGTGCCAGGCGCTGAGGACAGAATACTGTGGAACACAGACACAGACTGTAAGTGTCTAATCTCCTGGGGTATTACAGACAAGAAAGGCAACAGGGACCATGCCTGTAAGGCATGCCCTGATTGGGACACTGGCTATGCTATGGTAGAACAAAAACAAATACCCACCCAGACCAGGGGTCAGAGAAGGCCTCCAGAAGGAAGTGACTTTCAAGTTGAGACCCAAAGGATGAGTTATTGACTTTGTTTTCTATTTTCCTTTTGCAACACATGACTTATGTAATTCTTAAAAAGCCCACAAGTTTACAATTTTCCTGATGCCTGGGTTATACCTGGATTCTGTTAAGATGTTCAAGTTAGCTCTCAGGGACACATAGTGCATTAATGTCACAGGACAGGCGCCTACGGCCCCAAGGGAAAGGACTGCGCTATTCGGCTTGGTAGGTGTGAAAACAGACCGTGATACAGGGTAGAGGCGGCGGCAGGGAAGGAAGTTGAGTCTTGAGGCCCCGACTACTCCGCTAAATCGGTGCAAACAAATTATGTCATTGTTCTACCTACATACTAGCCTGAGTTATGATGTTTGAACATTTAATATGTATATTCTTCTCAAAAAAGATAAATCAGTGCAGTTTGAAATGGCATCGAATTTCCTTAGAAGGAACTTGTTCACTTAAAACAACACTCTAAACGGCCCATCTCAGTTGACCTTTCTTCCTGCCTGAATAAATTCTTTGTAAGAATGAAACCCTGATGTCTGCAGGAGGACACTGATAGCTTTCCTTGTGTAATGCAAACCCTGAGTTTACAAAGTTCACGTGGCTTTGCGTGACTTCCTTTCTTTCTCGGGATACGGTAATTCCAATTAGAAATCAACCTGTTAGAAAGAGGTGAGAGGTTATGTACAGGATTCTGAAACTCTAGATGTCTCAAAAATATGCACTACCTACTAAGATGGACTCAATTCGCATTTCAACCCTGGCTCTGCCGATAACTGGCGTGACTTGCGGCCAACCAGTTATTTTCCTTTAAAAGTCTCAGTATCATCAGTAAAAGGGACTGTTAATATGTGTGAAATGCTTAGTAGCTTGGCTGGCACGCAGAAAAGGCTCAGTAAATGGTAAATGTCACAGGGCCTGGGACTGATTTGATGTGGAGAAGAGACAAGGCAGAGGACCTATGACTTCAAGCTGGGATGCCTGGAATGATGGGGGAGGCCACCAACAGCTCCATGAATCAACAGAAGCAGATTTGGGGGAAATCGAAGCCAATTTTCCATTTTGGCCCCGATGAATATGAAATGTCAATAGATCGATATAGGGAAGACGGATCATTGACAAAAGCAGGGTCACAGCTGCCACTATTGCTTACTGAAAGGGAACTATATGTAGAAAAGATAAATGTAATAAAAAGGCCTAAAGATAAAAAGAAATCCTGTGAAAGTAAGAGTGACAAAGAATAATTAAAATGACATTCCTCTAGGGAAAATGAATTCTGAGTGAAAAGTGACATCACACAAATGCCACTGGGTCAGAGGAGCGTCCCCATCACGCAGGACACAGGGTCCTTTGTACTGTTGCTGGTAGCAGAGAGCAGACCATTGTTCCTTTGCCGTCCCAAAGCAGGCACACCACAGGTGGAAGCCCTATTGGCTTAGATCGGATGCACTGAATCTAGGATCCCAGGAATGCAGGATGTCACTTTTCAAGTGACTTTCCAAGTTTTGAGTAAGCACAGAGGGAGGTGAGACACCACAGCTCCAGATCTGTGACTAGCAAGTAGCAGACATGATGACGCATTGAATCCTAGCCTTTCAGGAGAGAAATTTGGCTCAAAACCACAATGTTGGCTAGTTCTACTTGGGGGTCACACAGTTCCCTTCCAAACACTTTGCTCTATTGCAACATCATACCCTGGGTACTTGACATACACCAAGGATTATATACATGTTATCATTTTATTTGCTGAGTTATAGAGGTTCCCATCTTAGTAAGTTTGCTTAAGTAAAAACTGTTTGTACTATTGACTTTTTTAAATGTGCATTTTACATGGGATAAAACGAACAGAACTTGAGCCCATCGTGCTGTTTTAAGCCAAACTCTTCATTTTGAAGCAGCAGTTGTTCTCGCTCACTAGGAGCACGCTGGTGGGTATCCAGTGCTAAGACTTTCGCTTTGATGCAACTTTCCCTGGGCTGGCCAACAAGCTCTCTCTTCTGTTGTCTTCGTACTCTCGTCAGCAGGCGTACGTGGGCTTCTGGACAGGTCAGATATGGCTGGCTTCCACTAGACATTTGGCTGAAAACTTGGCCAGCGTACAGAAACACTTCAAGTGAATTCCATGGGCGTGGAGACATCCTTGCAATGCCTTTTCCTTCCCTTTTAGAACATGGACCTGAGCTGCCAAAAACCCATTTTATACAGCCACGGGCACTATTTTTGGTGCTCCTTGGGTCTGAAGGTGGGGAACCTTGAAATGGTTCAGCCCGCACTTTATTTGGCAGTCTTTAAGAATTCCTTGGCAAAGACACCTGCCTTCTCAACCCTCCAGAACATCAGAGACTACCTACATGACCCACAGAAATATTATTTCATGATGTTTAAGTCAGTTTCCAGAGCAGCTGCAAAAACGAATACATCTGTTTTTTAAAAGTGGAAATAATGTTTTTAGTCTCATTGGTTTTCCTTTATCACAAAAGCTCAGTTTCCACAGCAGGATTTGTTTTCGAAGGATGGGCATTTCAAATGCAGTACATCCCTCTCCGGAGAAACCAACTTAATGGTTACAAGTCTATAGTCTACAGAAATCATTACTACAGAGTATTGATTGACCACCTGAGGGTGGAAAGACAAATGAAACGAGGTGTGGCTTGGTTGAACAGTCCAACTAAACAAATGTTTAGGGCCAGAACAGAGTAAAAAGGGGTGGGGAGAAAGGAAGGCAAAGTCTTAGATTTTCAGGGACAATAGGCTAGGGTGGGGGCAGGGACAAGGACATCAGACTTGGGGGAGATGCTGCACATGTTTATATAGGAAGAAGGTGCAGGAAGGGAAGGGCAAGCAGTCTGTTGGCCTTCAAACTTTTCCATGTCACTCAGCGCTCTGGAAATCTGACTGGCTTGTTCAACAGAGGCTCGGTTTCTGGGGTGGACAGACCACAATCCAAGCCAAAAGGTGCACCCTTTCCTCTTCCCTCTGCCCCAGCAAAGACTTCAGCCTTTCTCACTGGCGAGAGCTTATTATTGGTGGGTCCATTTGCACACCTCATGGTGCTGAGCTGAATGTCCCTGACCTTAAAATAAGGGACTGGGGCGTCAAGATGAAAAGAACGGAGCTCTCATCAGTCAAGTGACCAAGAGGTATACAGACACGAGAACAATTGAGGTAATAACTGTTCTTGTTTTTCTGTAGTCAAGAAAATAGAAGAAGCTAGATATTAAAGTGAGAATTAAAAGAGACATTGATCTGGACTAGCAATGAGACAAAGACCCAGTGAACTGCTGAGGCATGGAATGAGCTCTGCACACCCCAAACTCCCCACAGTGGAGACAGGACTGTTTCTTCCTTGAGGCAGATACGAGGCAGCTGTGGAGCTTAGCCTGGGTTATGCTGTTAGGAAAAACCAGCAGCACCAACAGCTTATGGGATCCGAGTGTAAAGTGATATCCTGATGTCTATGGTGCTATTTGAGTACGCGGACAAGATCCGCTCAGATGACCCTACACAGACTCAAAACCAGCATTTTTCTCCATTTACCATGTGCCATTTCATACTGAAAACTTATTATGCAAAAAGCTAGGAAATTATGGATAGTAACATGCAAATAACTGTGATGTCCTACACACCTTACACAGGGATCAGTGAAACTATCTGATAGGCCTTTTCCATCCCTAATAAGCCTTACTATGATTAACTTAGTGTGAATCTTATGGGCATAAATCTTCAAGGAATAGAATTTCTTAGGCTGGGTTTATAAAGAATACTAATGAGGTAAGAAATACCTGAGGCTGATTCTCAGGTATACAGATCTCCCCTCCCAATCTCCCCCCCCGCCCCTTAATCCTCACCCAGGGATGTTTCCATTGTTTGTTTTTTTAATTTAAAAAAAATTTTTTTCTTTATTGATTTTTAGAGAGAGAGAGAGGGAGAGAGAAACATCGATGAGAGAGAACATCAATTGGCCGCCTCCTGCATGCCCCCCACTGGCGATCGGGCCTGCAACCTGGGCATATGCCCTGCCCTGGAATCGAACCAGTGACTCTTGGTGCATGGGTCGACGCTCAACCACTGAGCCACACAGGCTGGGCCCATTGGTTTTTTAGATAGAGTGGAAGGGAAGGGAAGGATGGGGAGGGAGAGGGTAAGGGAGAAACATCAATTGGTTGCCTCCCGCATGTGCCCCCCCGACTGGGGCTGGGGACTGAACCTGTAGCCTAGGTACATGCCCTTGACCTGGAAATCGAACCCAAGACCCTTTGGTGTGCAAGCAACACTAACCACTGAAGCATAATGGCAGGGCGTCCTCCCACCTTTTTGTTTTTTAAAAAATAGTTTTTATTGATTTTCTAAAGAGAGGAAGAGATATATAGAATCATTGATAGGCTGCCTCCTGCACACCCCCTACTGGGGAGCAAGCCCACAACCCGGGCATGTGCCCTGACCCAGGACCTCTCAGCCCACGGGACGATGCTCAATCCACTGAGCCACACTCGCTGGGTCTCCCCCCTCTTGAATGTAGTAAAATTTAGTGCAGTGCTTACAAAAAGTACACTGCAGACACAAAGCAATCAGATGCAAAACAGCTGAGCACACAGAGCTTGGTGGAGGCCAGAGTTAGGAACTGGAAGCTCAGGTCTGTTCATCTCCATTTCTCTAAGATGTTCTTATTTCATCAGCACGGAAATATGAAAAAACATGTGTGAAACAAGCCATAAAGCCTCCTCCTTGGGCCCCACTGTGTACCTGTGAGGCCACATGTGGGCGGGAAGAGTCCCGAGGCACAACCAGTCACCACAGAATCAAGAGTATTTTTTTGGGTATGGGCAAATCTCACTTTAATTGTAAATGCCTTCATTTACAGCACATTGAATGAAAAAAACAGGAGAGCTGTGACTCTTGAATATACGAATATGTAAGTCCCTTGAAATTCAGGTAGTCAAGGGACTCCACAAGGGAAGCACCCTTCCTCATTTTTCTGAAGATCGTTTTACACTCACTTTAAAAGATGATGAGACAAGCCTGGCCGGTTTGGCTCAGCGGTTAGAGCATTGGCCCGTGGACTGGAGAGTCCCAGGTTCGGTTCCCGCTAAGGGCATGTACCTTGGTTGCAGTTTGTCCCCGGCCCCAGTTGGGGTGGTGTGGGTGGCAGCCAGTCGATGTGTCTCTCTCACATCGATGTTTCTCTCTCTTTCTTCCTCCCTCTCTGCCTCCCCCTCTTCCTGAAGATAAATGCAAAAAAATATCCTTAGGTGAGAATTAAAAAAAAAAAAAAATGATGACGAGACATACTTGGAAGTTCCAAGTCGGAGGATGTGCCTTGCAGGGAGAGAAGAAAACCTTTTTTATATGATCAGGTACATACATGTCCGCAGTGCCACCTGACAAAGTGAGAGGGACGTGCTCCTTGAACCAGGATAGGGCAGAACTCTGAGTGAAAGGGGCCCTGGCAGGGACAGGAAGCGCCGGACACCACGCAGTGCCAAACGAATCAGCTCACCCGCAACTCGGAGACACGCCCTGCCACAGCCTCAGACACGGGCAGTGACTCTCTCACCCCAACGATTGTCGAAGGGTCTCAATTTAGCCCACGGACAAAATCCCTGACCAGCAAATTCAAACTGTCACTGAATTTAAGTCACAAAAGGTCTTCAGGAAACTTGTTTTATTTATACACATATAGGGATTCCTGTTTACCTAACTGGAGCAATGATGCACAATTAACATCCCCGTTCTCATAAGGATTTCTTCTACACACTGGAGTGGCTTCAGAAAAGTAGTGTCTACTTTTTATTTTATTTCACACGTTCGAAAAAGACAGAGAGGGGGAAAAAAGGTGACTTTCCCCCGAACTTTGGGGCCTAATGTACAAAACCAAACTTCTCGGACTCGGGGTTCATCCAGGTTGTTGGGACGTTTCGGGGCTCGGGGAGTCCGGGAAGACTAGGGGAGCCCGCTGCACCCCGCCCCACAGGGACTGGACAGCTGCCCTGTCAGCGCTCCAGCTAAAGCGTATGTCTAAACTACAGAGGGTTTCAACTTAACATTAAAGAGTTTAAGGTGTAGCATTTCAGCAACAAAAAAGCCCAGAGAGCTCATCTCAGAAGTGAAAATAAAGAACTGTTGCTCAGGTGTCTGAGAAGTCAAGCTCGGGCTCAGCCCCGCCCCGCTGTCAGGCTCAGGCAGACACGTACGGTGGGGGCGGCTCCTTGGCAGCGCCAGTCACAGTGGCATCATCGTACGGGGGTAACAGCACCTACGGAGAAAAAGAGAAGGCAAGGGTCAGTGTTGAAAAGTGCACCTATGTTCCCCTGAGCTTTAACTTCTATTGAACTTTTATGTAATTAAATGCTTCCCACAACCTGTTACAATTTCAATTTCCAACAGGTGGCTAGACTTTGATGAGAGACTTATTTTTTTTTTTTTAATTTTTGTTTATTGATTTTAGAGAGAGGAAGGGGGGACCAGGGGGGAGAGAGACATTGATTTGTTGTTCCACTTATTTAAGCATTCATTAGTTGATTCTTGCATGTGCCCTGACCGGGGATCAAACTGGAAACCTTGGTATATTGGGACAACACTCTAATCTACCGAGCTACCCGGCCAGGGGGAGACTTTTTGAGTCTTTAAAGAGGCAAATGAGAAGTGACTTTTGGCCCTTTCAGAGTTTTCTAAGTCCTGGTCACATGTGCCTGGATGTCTCGGGGCCTGCAGGGCCGGAGGGCCGTGCGTGTAGGACGAGGGGGAGGCAGCGGAGGCTCTGAAGAGGTGCTATGCCCGCCCGTGGGCACACACACGGAGGGCAGGCACCGAGCAACGACAGGACCCACTCGTGTGAGATCGGGCAGTAGAGTGAGGCACGCAATGGCCTGGGGATCAGTCTGGACTCCAGGCCTGGCTCAGACACACCCTGTCAGTGCGGTCTTGGGGAGGTTACTCAATCTCAATTTCCACGTCTGTAAAACGAAGGTGCTTGAGAATGAGAGACTATAAAATACCTAACACACTGCTTGATGCCCACCTGACGTGGCAGATATCATCTGTAAATGGCGGGAGAAAAACCAATGAGAACAAACACTAAATTGATGACTTCTCTTCACATTTCAAGTACAAAAACAACTACTTGTAATTGTCCATGAACTGTCAACAGAAGAAAACATGGGCTGATTTTGGCTTTCTTGGAGTAGAAAACAAAACACAAGAGAATATCAACTCAATATAATTAGCCTTTTAATCAGTCAACTAACATTTACTATGTACCTACTATGTGACAGGCATTGTGGGTGCAAGATAATTAAAATAAAATACAGTTTCTGCCCTTAGGAATTCAGAGATGAGATGAAATAAATGTCACCCACTTCAAGTGGAAAAAGAAAGAATATTCACAAATCAAAAGAACAAAACCAAACCACATTCTGTTATGGATGGACATGACTTACAGTGTAAATGTTTATCAATTTCATGAATTTTCATTTTCCATCCTTTGACTTAGCGGGACAACACTAAAAGACTCTTTTTAAGTTTGTGTTCTAAGTTTTTATCGTCCCTACACCCCTGCCCCCGCCCCCACACCCTTCTCTCTGACTCAACACACTTCCCCACTTTCTCTTCTTCCAGTCTTGAAGCTCCTCTTGGGCTGAACCCTGTCTCAGTTAACCCCAGCTGGGCCCAGGACCTACTTGACATGACAAAGGAGCTCAGAAGATGGTGGACTAAACGACTGGAGTATCGTTCAGGATGGCCCTTGGAGATCTGGATGGTTCATGGGGTGGGGAGATGGAGCTGGCACTGAAGGCACCTCTCCTGGTGAGGTTCCAATGCGAGGACAAAAAGCACCCAGTAATTTTAACAGAGAAAGTTTAATAAAGAATTATTAACGGGATTGAAGGGAAATAGCTAAGGGGAAAACACCAACTCTAATGGATATTAGTGCTGAGTGAGGGTCCCCAAGGAAAGAGCCGACACGGAAAGGGGTCCCCTCCCCACGGCTGAGCACCGAGCACTGTTGCAGGGCGAGGGGGTTGCGGCTGGTAGAAGTGTTCTGGGTTGAACCAGGCCAGAGCTGGTCCGCAGTCAGCAGGTTGAGGCTGGTGTGTAAGAACCACCTGCCGGGACAGTGGGAAGCTGCTGCTGGAAGCTGTGCACAGGGAGGTGCCACTTGCCCTGGAAACTGCCTGAGAGGAGGTGTCTCCAGCAAGGCTGTCAAGAGGAAGAGTTGCTGCTGCTGTCCCCCTGCACCCCAGAGGGCACTGCCAACAGGATCCAAACACTGCAGATGCACACAGGAGCCAGGAGAAAACCACTTTCTCCTCCAGTGCCCTCCACTGACAAGGCTGATCAGTGGGTTTGCTGGTAAAGGAGAAATATTTACATGCAACACCCAGCTCCAATGAGGCTAAAATCTGGGAGCTGCCAAATGGATAACTGTCACAGCACCACGCAAGCAAGGTCAACAGGCCGGAGAAGCGTCCCATCTGCTTCACAGCCTGTCCCAACGTGGGGATGACACTGTGCCTGGGGCCTAAGTCCTTCATACTCAGGAATTACCCAAGGCAGAGAATCCGGGCCAATGTCCAGTTGTTGCCCTGCAGAGAGGGAAAAGAGTACCCACAATACACTCAGTACAGGACGCTGGGCCAAGGCCAGGGAGCAGGTCCAGTGTCCCCCACTAAGAGGAAACCATCCACACCTAGGATGGCGGGGCACTCGGTGATGGAGACACAAACCTGGACACACCTCCCCGTCTGTGAAGGAAGTGCCGGTCCAGGGGAGCCAGGTGAAACAGGTACCCTGAGCACCACAGATGCGTGGTGTGGACAAGATGTTCAAGCAGGACAGACAGGGACAACTAATTTAGGTGGGGACTGGGGGTTCTCTCAGGAGGATACCTAGGACCAGGCATAGAGTGAAGATGACAATGCTGTAGGCAGGTCAGGGAGGGAAGCTGGAAAACGGAGCACCTTCTGGGAACTGAGGGATCTGAACGAATGGGTTCGGCCTTGTCCCACCACCTCGTCAACCAATCAACTGACTGGTCTCCGTCATTAGCCTTGAAGAAGTTGTCCTAAAACACAGTGGAGCTACTACTTAAAAGGGAGTAAAACCAGCCATCATACCCAACTTACTTTCCTGAGCAAAATGCAATATGCAAACTCTCCAACACGTTCACAGAAGATCAAACACAAATTTTTCTTGGGGGGGGGGGGGTGCTGGAAATTTGCCTCGTGTTTGTCACTATCTCTTACTATTGATTTTCAAACTTCTTTTAAAGGTTCATTTCACATCAGTATTTCAACACTCTACTGGCTTTTCCACCAAATCCTCTACTGCCTTGGACCGTATGCGCACAGTCCAGTGCGGGTGAGAGTCCCCTTGCACTAAGGGCTCGGACACGGGCTAGGACACGCGCTCGTGCACACTTCCCCGTGACCCCACACTGAAGGCCGACAGTAAAATAGCCTTTGCTCAGCTCGTTCCTCGTCCCCCTGGATTACTTCAGTGAAAAAATCACCAAATGACACTGGTTTTAAATTCTGAAGGGGGCAGTGTCATCTTCTCTGAATCTAAACAATGTTAATATTATGGACGACCTCACGGAAGGACTGGTGAAGTAAGGATGGTCACCCTGCTTCTGTTCCAGCCCGACTGAAAACACCTGCTAATGGCCTTTTCTCCCAGAGCAGTGAAGTGCTTGGGCATCTGGGAAAACATGTACTGTCAATTAAGTTACAAGGTGCCAATGAAGATGCCATACAAGAAAACTAGTGAAAACTCTATTACTTGGACATGTTAAAAGTTGGCGTTTAGTTAAACCCAGTCTTTTATTTTTAAAAATGTAATCATTCACAATGACTAATGTCTGAGGTCTAAGGATACAGGCCACATCCTACTTCAATCTAAAGTCACTGCCTGGTTAAAACAGCAGCTGCTCACTGAGTGAGTAGATAAACAGACACAGTACAGATCTCTGCCACAGACCCTACTCCAATAATATTCACTGCAACCAAATTCTAATCTAAGCCCAGTCCTTGGAGTGTGTCTTCACAGGATCTCGACTACCCAGTGTCTGTGGACGGTGTAACTCCCTTCCACATAGATAGAAACATCCCTCTTGTCAACGACCCCAGAAGGCCTCTGTTCATTAGGAGTATCAGCCTCCATCTATCTACACTGTCTCTTTAACTGAGAGCTGTCACGCAGGTGACAGCGTGCTGGTGGGAATGCAGCTCATCCTTCATTTCGGTTCAACTCCACCAGTATGCAGTGTTACTGGGGAAACTCCATTCTTCTTAGCTACGTCAACATACAGAACAGCCGGAGAGGCCAAAATCAACATCACAGGTAGCAAAATGTAACATCCTGGGATAGAAGGGATTCCGACTGGCCACACATCCACGGGTCGTTAAAATTTGGGAAACTAATGCATTCTATTAAATATTAAGAAATCATAAAATGCTCAAGAGGAAAGAACTACTTACTGGTAAAAATAGGAAATGTTTGGGTAGAGTTGGACTTTTATTGTAATATTAGAGTTAAACCACTAAAGGCTTATTTGGAATTCTACAGCTGGTAGGATTACATTTCCAAAAGTATTATATAAAAGTTACATAAACGTCTTCAAGACATTCACAGAATTACGTGCCAAGTTTTATGTTTGTACAGTTATTTTTCTGGAGAGTGTTCACAGCTTTCATCAGATTGTCAAAGAACCATCCCCAGAGATTTTGGGGTCCAGGACAGGGTGGGGTGGGTGGCAGTACAAAGCACAAGGTAAACAGCAGCAGGAATCGTTCTCCTGCCCCCCACATCCTCATACGTTGAGGTAAGTTAAACGAAGTCAAGGTGCAAGATGACAGCTGTGTGGCACCTCGATCATCCTGAAGCAGGAGGAGGAGAAGCCCCAAGAAAGAAAGGAAATTGACAGGTAACTTTCTAGAGTCAAACATTTGGAAAATAATGTTCATAGGTGATGGACAGATCTGACAGCTGCATAGAAAGGCTCAGGCTAAGGAACAGGCTAGGTAAAGGTCAGCACTTGGCCCAGCTGGTGTGGCTCAGTGGCTGAGCGTCGATCCACGTACCAAGAACTTGCCAGTTCCCAGTCAGGGCACATGCCCGGGTTGCAGGCTTGATGTCCATAGGGGGGTGTGCAGGAGGCAGCTGATGGATGTTTCTCTCTCATCAATGTTTCTATCTCTCTCTCCCTCTCCCTTTCTCTCTCTCTAAAAATAAATAAAAACATATTTAAAAAAAATGTTTTTAAAATGCCACTATGGCACTGAGCACTTAGGCACAATCTAGTAAGTGCTCAAATTGCGGCCTTCGTTATTTACACATTCTTTTAGTCTACTTGCTACACTGGCACAGAGTTCTTTATTGTCAATAAACCTACTTTTGCCCACCCGTGTATTTTTTTTATTCTAAGGTACCCATTTCTGTACATTTTGCCATCTGAATTTAGGCTGTGCCTTGTAAACTGACAGCATCTTACAGAAGAGGTACCTAAAGCAATGGTGAAATATACAACTGATGGCTGTATCCAGTGACTCCACTGTTGCAGGAGATGGGAAGAACATAAGCAAATTGGGTGTGTGTGTGTGTGGGGGGGGGGGGGGGTGTCTAGTGAGAACCCCTCCCATCCATAATAAGGAATCATTTCCAAAGGCAAATAAAAAGATGGTTTTATCCTCAATTCACTGCAAAACTACCATAAATTGCCCTCACTTGATATTATAGAAGTCATTATTTCTCTAATTCTCAGCAGAGAAGCTACTCAAGTGATTTTATAGAGTATACTCATAATATAGAATTCATACCTCAAATCTTTCGAATTGGGTCAAAA
This sequence comes from Tadarida brasiliensis, assembly GCA_030848825.1. NCBI lineage: Eukaryota > Metazoa > Chordata > Mammalia > Chiroptera > Molossidae > Tadarida > Tadarida brasiliensis. Next base: position 38,815,600 of record CM061272.1, on the reverse strand, counting down.
TATCCTCACTAGTGAGATATTTGGGCAGGAAATACCAAATAATATAGCAGGCCAAATTGAAAGTTAAAATGGTTCTGAGCGTTTAAATATCTACTATTTAAATAAATATATCAAAAGCAACTATGTCTAAATATACATATGATATATAACTATATCTAAATAAATATATCTTTAAAAACCTGTGTTTTTACCTAATATAAAAATATCTAATTTAACTCCGGAAGAAACAGAAGACATGAACTGTGAGCTGTCACCATTGTAACCCCGTCAAAGGCCCCCACTGCTTGGGCTCCATGTCCCTCAAGCCTGAATGTGTTACGCCACCGACTGTGCATTGTCTCCTTCCTGATTCTACACAGGGTATTCCACAGGCACCGCTTGGGCTGGAAGGACTGCTCAGAGCCTCTGGTCTCAGATTCCCACTTACTTGTTCCCCTCCCCCATACACTTCCCTACCTCCTTCACACTAATGGAAAGGGAAAAGTATCTCCTGCTTTGATTTTTAGCATACAACAAATCGATTGCTTTAATTTTCTACTACAATCTGTGTCTACAAGTTTCATTTTTTCATAGCTATAAATGAAATATAAACTTCCATATTCTGCTTTTTAAAACATAAGCCTTTCCTCTGCTGTTACACTGCTCATAATTTTTATAGCAATAAAGACATTTTATCAAGTGGATACACCCTTATTTAACCAGCCCAGTTCCCAATTATTAGCCAATGCTGCATATACATCTGATATACATTTTTTTTACTACTCCCTTAAGATATATCCCCAGAAGCACTTCTTAGAATGTTAAAAATTAATAAAGTAAAATTAGCTCGGCCAGTGTGGCTCAGTGGATTGAGTGTCATCCCAGGGACTGAAAGGTCCTGGTTCGATTCACATGCCCGGGTTTCGGGCTCGATCCCCAGTAGGGGGCATGTGGGAGGCGGCCCATCGATGTTTCTGTCTCTCTCTCTCTCCCTCTAAAAAAAAAAATCAATAAAAACATATTTAAAATAAATAAATAATAAAAATTAAAGTAAAATTCAATGACCTGCCCTGGCTGGTGTGGCTCAGTTGGTTGAGCGCAGTTCCAAGCACCAAGAGGTTTCAGGTTCCATTCCCAGTCAAGGGCACCTGCTAAGCTTGCAATCCCCAGTAGGGGGCGAGCAGGAGGCACCTGACTGATGTGCTCTCACAATGATGTTTCTCTCCCCTCCCCCAAAAAAATCAATAAAGTATTTTTAAAAAATTAAAAATGTCAATGTCTCATTTGTCCCTAGAGTAAAAATCAATATGAACTCTATTTTGGACACTTGTGATAAATAAGAAGGCAAGCTCTGTGTGTTTTAAAGTAAAACAATAAAAATAGAGGGAGATTTTATCCTCAATTCACTGCAAAACGATCATACTGTTTTCACTTGGTGTTATAGGAGGATTCCAGTTAAGCAATTGATTAACATACTCTTAACCAGGTTCACAATGAAAACTGGGTTTATTTAAAATGTTCTTCCAGAGGACATTTTTTCATTTTTTGTTCAGATAGAGTGGGAGGGAGAGAGAGGAAGAGAGAGAGAGAAACATCGACGTGAAAGGAACACATCGAGTGGCTGCCACCCACACAACCAACCAGGGCCGGGGACAAACTGCAACCGAGGTACGCGCCCTTAGCGGGAACTGAACCCGGGTCTCTCTGAACCGCAGGCCAACGCTCTAACCACTGAGCCAAACCGGCCAGGGCAGGTATTTCTTTTGACACAAGGATGCCATAAACAAAATACGAAGACCCTAAGGCATTAAGAACAAAAAGAGTTTGTGACCATCTTGTCTTAGGCATTTCTTTCAAAGGTTTTTTGCTTTGATTTGGTTCGGGAACTGGAGGAGACATTAACCCACGGAATGATCTCCAGTATCTAACAACTCTTATCTATTCTCCGAGTAGTAGTTGGGAAAGTATATGTCTGGCTAATAAACTGTGTATTGTTTCAGAGGGGGGAAAAAAGCATACTTATTTTCTACCAACAAGAGCCCCAGTATCTTTCCAGAGGTCACCCTGAGACTATTCAGCCTGGAAGAAAAGCCATCTGGCCTAATATTTTATAGTAAGTGAAAGACACAACATGTTATGTCTGTGTAGATTCCCCAAACAGAGCTGGACAAAAGATAAGCATACATTATTATTATAAGCGTAGCTATACAATGATCTCATTTTAGCTACGGAGATAGGGGAAATGACAGAACTTGATCATTCCAACCCCCACTTAGAATCTCAGAGTGAGGCTCCAGCATATTTCTATTGACTCCTTTAGTTCTAGTTAAAACAATCTTTAAACACGAGGAGCCCTGTTTCAAAAAAACGAAATCTGTTCTCCACCCCTACAACTCCAGATCATGGCCTCCAGCAAAAGGAAGCTGTGCCTCATGGACAAACGGCGGACTCCAGGTCTGGGACAGGCAATGTATAAGATGGGCGTAGAACACCTCATCACACCAGACAGCAAGGCAGCCATCAAAGACTGTGTCAAAAGTTCTGGGCACCAACTTGAAGAGGCTCCAAAAGGCCAAACACGGTACAGTTTGAGCATTTAGAAGGACATTAACTATAATGTACCAGTTTTTGAGAGAAAGCTTTTATTTTCCCACCTTTTAAAAGTTGCAAAATAGACCCTGGCCAGTTTGGCTCAGCGGTTAGAGCATCGGCCCGTGGACCAACGAGTTGCGGGTTTGATTCCGGCCAAGGGCACAAACCTTGGTTGCGGTTCGTCCCCAGCCCTGGTTGGGGTCGTGTAGGAGGCAGCCACTCAATGTCTCTTTCCCGTTGATGTTTCTCTCTGTCTCTTTCTCTTCCTCTCTCTCCCTCCCACTCTATCTGAACAAAGGTGGAAAAATGTCCTCGGGTGAGGATAAAAAAAAAAAGTTGCAAAATAGGTATCAATACTAGGTAAGTTTTATTTAGGCTTACTGATAAAATTTATTAAAATAGTTGTGCTTTTCAGCTGGACCTCTCTGGCTCTTTTAATAATAGGGCTCTTTTCATGAGTTCATTTATTACTTAAAAAACTCAATTCACACACACACAAAAAACAAACCAAAAAACCCCACTCCTCACTGGTCACCACTAGAGAATGATTTTGAAAACTGATAACGAGAACAAAACCAAGTATATTTATCCATGTCACAAATAGTACTGGATAGCCAATTAGTACAGGAGGGAAAGTTTCTCCTTATAGAAATATTCCAGCTAATAAATGAAAAAAAGAATGATAGAATGTCATAATAACATAACCCTTAAAGAGTCAATGAATCTAGGCATTAGGTAGCAATGGTTGCTGACATCCCAGAAAGACAGAATCAACCAGATAGTATATGCTTCCTGGTGGAAGAACAAATAATCAACTGTGAAGTAATCTTGAAAAAAAGTAAAAATATGGGAATAAGAATATGGAAAGCCTCTAGATCTATTTTACTGGAAATATAAAAAGGACCAAAATCAGAAAAATCTAGTCTGTAGGACAAACTAGTTTCTTTTATAAAAAATTAGAGACTTAAAATATATACAGGGGTGGGCAAAAGTAGGTTTATAGTTGTTTATATGGAAAGTTAATACAACAATCAGTAAATAGCCCGGCTGGTGTGGCTCAGTGGATTGAGTACCGTCCCATGGACTGAAAGGTCCCAGTTCCATGCCTGGGTCAGGGCACATGCCCAGGTTGCGGGCTCAATCCCCAGCAGGGGACGTGCAGGAGACAGCCAAGCGATATTTCTCTTTCACATTGATGATCCTCTCTCTCTCCTTTCCTCTCTCACTAAAAAAAAAATAATAATAAAAAAAAATAAAAACATTTAAAATAATAATACAAGAATAAACTTTCACATGCTCACATAACCACAATACCATTATATGGTTTTTTTGTTTTTTTTTAAATTTAAATACTGTCAGAAAGCTAAGACTTCATGTGGCGATCTATCCCTATATTTTGGAATAAACTGTCAATGCAACTGAGTTATAAGAAATGAGAAATCTCCCTTTCCCAGAAATACCATTCTTCAAAAAAATAAAATGAAATAAAAGGCTCACTGGGAACTTTGACAAAGTGGTAACATTATCAGCAGCAACTCAGTTTCTTTATCTTAAAAATGGCAAGTTGGATGCATAACCAATGGACACAGACAACAGTGTGGGGAAGGCAGGAGGGAGGGGGAGCAGGGAGGAGGAGGAGGTCAATGAGGAAAAAAGGGGGGACATCTGTAATACTTTCAACAATAAAGTTTAAATAAAAAAAGGCAAGTCGATACAGAATGACTGAGGAGATAATGACCAACAACCACCACTAAGCATTCCCCCGGGGTCTTATATCACACACCAGGGAACAACCAGAGCTGGCACGGTCCACGGGCCACAGTCCCCAATCCTAGTCACTACGAACTCCTGCCAAGCTGGAAGCCTTTCTAAGGGAAAGAAATCTATTATTAGAGGAGCTGGGGATGTCCCATTAAAAAGCACAACTATTTTGCCCTGGCCAGTTTGGCGCGGCGGTTGGAGAGTCGGCCTGCGGTCCAGAGAGACCCTAGTTCGGTTCCCGTTAGGGGCATGTACCTCGGTTGCAGTTTGTCCCCGGCCCTGGTTGGTCATGCAGGAGGCAGCCACTCGATGTGTCCCTTTCACATCGATGTTTCTCTTTCTCTCTCTCTCTCCCTCCCACTCTATCTGAACAAAAAATGGAGACATGTCCTCGGGTGAGGATAAAAAAAAGCACAACTATTTTGAGTTTATGTTAGCCTAAATAAAAATTAACTGTTACTCCGTATCTAATTTTGAATCTTTCAAACAGAGAAAAATAAGTTTCCTCTAAAAAGTTCATTAGATGTATTCAGGGGACTTAATGGTTCTTAAATTCATAAACACCTCAATTTCTACAAATTTCAGAATATCTTTTGATTTAAAAGATGTCGTACATTGTGTATTTTTTTAACGCTTCCACTTTGCTTCTATTAAAAATACACACAACCTGCCCAGCCAGCGTGGTTCAGCGTCGACCCATGCACCAAGAGGTCGCCAGTTTGATTCCCAGTCAGGGCACATGCCCAGGATGTGGGCCCAATCCCCAGTGGGAGGCATGCAGGAGGCAGCCAATCAATGTTCTCTCTCATCGATGTTTCTATCTCTCTCTCCCTCTCCCTTCCTCTCTCTCTAAAATCAATAAAGAAGAAAAAAAACCCACACAACCCTTAAGAAAGCTCTGAAAAAAACACCATCAAAGGTATACCAAAACAAGCACATGCAATATAGACATTATCTTTTCTGAGAAATTTCTAAAATATTGTAGCTTTACAAGTTCTACACATCATGATATTTAGGGTAAGGTTCTGATCTATCTTGTTTAGTAAACTTCTCAAACTTTGTTTAGACTTTTCATTGGTTAAGCAGGACAATCAATGTACGCAGATTTAAAAGAAAAAAAGAAATATAAATACCCAGAAACTGAAAAGGAAAAAATTCTCTCAGCCAGTAACTTTACCAAGATTACAATAATTTTGAAGTTATTTCTTTAAAGAGACTTATTGACTCAAGCAAAATTCTTTAAGGAGTTAAGTAGACATGTGTTTACTGCAATCAGTGCATACGATCCTGCAGACCCCGAAAAGGGTCTCCTCAGACCTGGATGCGCTAGGCTTTGTGCCTGTGATCATGGCACAGCCTCTTCTTAAACCACTGGCCATGCATATCTGAGTCAACTCGACAAATGCTTGGTGAGTACTTGGATAGCTAGTCATGTATAGAACGCTTTCTCTCAGAAATCCCAGAGTTCTCAGTAATATCAGCTTGCCTCTATATACTTGATATAAAGTTTGAAATTGTTGTATTCCCATTTTATACACAGGAAAGTAAAGGCAGGGACAGGTTAAATTATTTCAGTAAGGTCACAGAGTGAACAAGTCACCAGAACTTAAAAAACAAAGCAAAATATAGAACTCAATTCTAGTTTAGATTTGACATACCATCTATATTTACCCTTCATCAGTGCTGCCCTTTCTATCCCCTGCAATAGTATCCATTTCCACCCACCCCACACGCTCAGTCCCATCCTTTTTATCAGCCACTCACTGAGCATGTACCTGTACAGAGCACAGTGACAGGCACTGTGCTGAATGCAGAGGTGATGGACACGCAGGGAGGTCAATACCCACTTATACTTTTATCTTACCATGAGCCAGGCAGTTTAAAATAATTTACATAAAGTGCAAATGATTTCCAGGACTCTTCCAGTGAATGCATGTTTTCCAAAACCATATTTGAGAGGCTTGAAAATGTTAAGTATGAACAACTAGTAACAGGACAAGGATCATCTAGATTTTTTTTTACTGAGGTTTTCATATGTAGGGCAAGTTTTAAAGACATAGTAACCTCTGCTATTCTTATTTCTCTACCTATAATATCGCATTTCAAGGCTTAATTTCATGTGTCCAGTGAGACAGTATAGTCATACTGTGCAGAATTATATCCAGTGGTTTAATAATTCAGGTTTAAGATATATAAATATGGAGAAGGTACATATATTTGCTATCTGTAATAGTTTTTAAATAAACCAGAAGTCAAATCATCTGGATTTTAATATACGTTAAGGAAAATGAAACATTTCATTCACCTATGAATCGTCTGATGACTAAGCAGCTCGTGAGTATGTTTCAACAACAGTAAAAACCTAGCCAGACCAGAGACCGTTAGAAGCCATCACAGTTGATGTGGGGAGACCTCCAGGGGACACGACGTGGCACCTACCGTAGTGTCATTGCTGGTAACATACACCAGGACGTCGGAGTTGTTCCTGCCATTGATATACCGGTAGCAGTTCCAAACGCAGCTAATCAAGTATCCCTGAAAGTGAGCAGTAATTATCAGCAATTTAATTTTCAAACTTCTGACAATTTTAAATATCACCACAGAGAAAAGCCATATTACAAAACTTTTATTGACATAAATTATAAATGCATATATTGACTCTACTAAACCAAAAAGACTTTAAAATGACAAATATTGGGTACAGTAACTTTCTGACAAAGGGGTCTACTCTAGCCTTATTCTGTCACACCACCCAGGAGGTGGTGAAAGTGGAGAGGGGAGGGGCTGAGAGAAGGGAAAAAATTCAAAAAAAAGAGAGTAGTAAATGCCAAACACATTTATTGCTCCAAAACTGACAGAACAATTAACCAATTTCTCACCACATTTTAAACTCTGTCTTCGGGCCCTGGCCGGTTTGGCTCAGCGGTTAGAGCGTCGGCCTGCGGTACAGAGAGACCCGGGTTCAGTTCCCGCTAAGGGCATGTACCTCGGTTGCAGTTTGTCCCCAGCCCTGGTTGGTCGTGCGGGTGGCAGCCACTCGATGTGTCCCTATCACGTCGATGTTTCTCTCTCTCTCTCTTCCTCTCTCTCCCTCCCACTCTATCTGAACAAAAAATGAAAAAATGTCCTCAGGTGAGGATAAAAAAAAAACTCTGTCTTCGGGATTTTTATTCTATCTGCTTATCTAAGATTTTGTTATCAAGTCAATTTTTTAAAAAGGGTTTATTTACAGCACAAAAATTTGCTAAACAGTCAATAAAATTCATAAAAACATTCCCATTTCATAATAAAATATCCAAAGAAGATACTTAAAAATGAATGTCCAGAATAAACACATGCTGGCGATAAAGGTGGAGTTCACAGGAGGCATCTGAACTATGAACTCTCTGCACTTTTACTTCAATCTGCAATTGAGTTAGAACTAAATGATTTCAAAATCCCTTTCTAGCTTTAAAATTATTTGATTCAAAGAAGTTAAAAGATGTGAAGAAATTGGAAACCTTATACACTGCTGATAGGAATGCAAAATGGTGCAGCCACTTTGGAAAACGGTTCCTCAAAAGGTCAAACAGAGTTGCCATATGACCCGGCAAGTCCACCCTTAGGTAGGTGCCCAAGAGAAATGAAAACATGTGTCCACACAAAAACTCGAACACAAATGTCCACGGCAGCAGCATTCACACGAGCCAAAAAGTGGAAGCAATGCAAATGGCGACCAACTGACGAATGGAGAGACAAAATGTGGCATGTTCATACAATGGCATATTATTCAGAAATAACAAAGAAATCCTGATATGTGGTACATATAACAGGAATGAACCTTGAAAACATTATTCTAAGTGAAAGAAACTAGTCACAAAGAACCACTTATTAAATGATTCTATTTACACAACAATGCTATGGATTCTTTGTTGTGGGGGGGGGGCAGACTTTTTGGGAATTTCAATACAAAGGAAAAAGGAATAAACGTATTATTTATGTGTTATATAAGAAGACTAGTCACCCATCATTTTGGCAGTGAACAGTAAAGTCTTTTTTTTTTTTTTTTTAAATATGTTTTTATTCATTTTTTAGAGAGAGAGAAACATCGATGTGAGAGAGAAACATCAACGGTCTGCCTCCTGCACGCCCCCCCACTGGGGATTTGGCTGGAAACTGGGACATGTGCCCTGACTGGGAATCAAACTGGTGACCTCTTGGTGCTTGGGTCAATGCTCACCACTGAGCCACACAAGCCTGGCATCAGTGACTTTATTTCTTATTTGACATTTCTGTCATCTGGAATAGAGAATTTAGTGAATTCCCCAGATAAACCTGCACTGATGAATTACGTCCACCATCTATTTGCAGAGCTAGGAGGTAAGCATTGCTCCCTTTACTGTCTCAGGACAGAGTGGAACTCACATGTCCTGGTGACAAACAGCAGGGAACTGCTGTGGTGACAAACTTTATGTCTCAATGAGTAACAGCGAATTCAGGCTGTGAAGCTACAAACCAGGTACTCTCATAGGTGAAACCACAGCACACACACCCATATTTATTAAGACTAATAATTACTGAGTCTCTGTGTGCAGGGCATCAGCTCAGTATTAAGAGGGATATAAAAATGAAGGCATAGTCTAGTCTCTCAAGGAAATGAAATCTACTTAAGTAGAGGAGACATGTCAATAAATAAAAAGGAGACCCTTAATAACATTTACTAAATAAATGAATGTCTAAGCATCGTCCCACATGTTGCCTCACTTAAACTTCACCGTCCCCTGACAGAATGTTTTCTTTACTATCACTGCTATTTAATAAATGAAGAAACCAAGGCTCTGGTCACAGTTAGAAATAGCAGTGACAGAAGCTAAATCTAGGTTTTCTGACTCAAAATCTCAAGCAAGCATTTCCAATACAAATGAAAATGCCTACAAAATTAAAAAGCCTTTTTTAAGAGCACTGGGAAGTTCCAGCTTCTGAACTTCTAGTAATCAGAGAGTAGCTTCTTTAGGTGAACCTTCCCACAGGTAAAAATGATCAAATCTGGAACACACACACACACACACACACACATTGAAGGCAAGGGAGGGTGAAGGCAAGGGAGAGACACTAAAACCTGTCAAAAGCTAGAGGGAATTTATCCTTCAAAGACAAAGCACATTAAGTGGGACTTGAGAGTTTGTGGCCTTTTGCCAGGAGCCAAATCTACATGCAGCCTGGGTGGTCTGGGGTGGCAAAGAATGGCATTTGGGGTTGACAGAGCAGCCAGAAGTTGGGGTGGAGGGGAGGAGGAGCTGCAGAGGCGGTAAGCTTCAACAACTGTGCATAAAATTCCCCCAAATCCTTGACCATTAAACTACACATGCAATACCAACATACTCTGTGTTTTATAGGGGGAAATGTAGACCCAAATGATGTTCAATGAATTCTTTCCTTTGAATGATTCGTTTCTTCATATCACCTATTTAAAATGATCTTTCTCCCTTCAAGCTTTACTGAAGTTTGATTTTTGAAGAATTGGTAAATTTTATGTCAAAATAAAGACTATGAAAGATATTAAGAATTAAAAGTTCAAAGTCCAATAATAATTTGAGAATTTTCTACTCATTAGTAGCACACCAGTGGGGATTATAATGATGTTTCTGTTATCAGGTTCACAAGGATGAAAAGGAATAGACAGCCCTCAGTTGATGAGGGTGAGGAAACAGGCTGATGGGAGTGTTGTCATTCAACTTCTGTGCAGATCAATTTGACAACTTATCAAAAGCCTTCAAATTATGCATACCTTCTAATGTTAAGAAATGCATCTTAAGGAACGCCTAACTATACAAAATATGCATTTAATTTTATTCATTGCAGCAATATTAATAACTGAAAATGTAGAAACTGTCTCAATGTCCAACAAAAGTAATTTATTAAACAATGATAGATTCATATAGTAGAATGTTAAACAATGATGTTCAGAATATAATGCATTTTAAAAACAAATTACAAACATTGCAATAAATGTTGCAGCATATAATATATGCTACACAATGCATAACATTACATTAATTTATTCTCATCCGAATAAATTTGGGAACAACCCTTGACAGGCCTGTGGAAGTTTGGTTAGTGACTGTCTTTCATATAGATAAGAGAATGAAAAGGACTGTCAGAAAATCAAAAAGTAGCCCTGGCCAGTTTGGCTCAGCGGTTAGAGCGTCAGCCCGCGGACCAGAGAGTCCCGGGTTCGGTTTCCGCTAAGGGCATGTACCTCGGTTGCAGTTTGTCCCCGGCCCCAGTTGGGGTCGTGTGGGTGGCAACCAGTTGATGTGTCTCTTTCACATCGATGTCTCTCTCTTCCTCTCTCTCCCCCTCCCGCTCTATCTGAAGATAAATGCAAAAATGTCCTCAGGTGAGGATTTTAAAAAAAAAGGAAAATCAAAAAGCAGTTCAGGTATCTGAAGCAAGAGAATGAGCTGACTGAAGTCTGTATACTTCTTTGGCATTCATGAATATGTTTAATAATATTTAGGCAATAAATAAATCTTCATTCTTACCTTGAAAGTCAAGATAATGCTGATAAACAGAAGAATAATAAGGACCAAACAGGTAGAATTCACTGACATGATATCATCTTTGTAGGGAAAATTAGGAGGCTGCAAAAGAAAAGCAGCCCATTAGCAAATCTCATTAATCATTCAAGATTATATTTCCTAGGCATTAATCCCATGTGCTTATCAGCATATAATTAGTTAAAGCAGATAGCTATTGAAGACCCCTACAGAATCTCTAGCCTACTTCTACTAATGAAAAAGCTAGTCTGTTCATAGTTCGCGCACTAACTCTCAAAAAGAAAAATCAAAGGAAGATTCATGAGTGAGACCTGAAAACATACCTATGCCCTCCTACTATGCAAAAAGCTAAAAGGCAGTCATCTTTATACACCTCTGATATATGGATTTCCTGCAAATTCGGGACCAGTCCAAAGACCTTACTCAGGGCAAGGGGGGAGAAATCTATTAAAACAGTGTCGTCTTTATATAGAACATTTTTGCTGCAGCTACTTCTCCTCAAAAAGCAGAATCTTTTATAAGAATAGGTATTTACAGCATTGAAAAAATAATCAAGATTTACCATCTGACGATACTGATTAACTACCAGGTCAAAGGAAACCTTCTTCAAATCTGCTACTGTGGTTAGTGGAAGGGGCAGAGCTGGGCCAGGGAACACCGATGGGCACTGAGGGAAGCCCAGCATGTGACTGGCCGAGGTGAGGGTGCAGGAAGGCAGCCCCTGTGCGCTGTCGCCTTTGGTCTCTTCTTCCTCAGCCAACGCTATGTGTTTGGACTCCACATTAGCCGTCTTCTGAGACAGCAAAGAAGTACCAAACGTTAAGGAAGAATACAGAGAAAACTCATGACTCCTGTGCTTTGCCCTGCCTCCCCAGGGTGAGCACCACTCAGTGATTTTCAGAGTGTCCTTTCACTTTGGGCAAAATATCTAATAAAATCTAACTCATTCTTTGTGATCCGCTCATGAAACTGGTCCCTTCCCGTGGAGCCTGGAGGGGTTTTCGAGTCTTATTTTAAAGGGTAAGAATAAAACCAGTTGCTGTTCACAAGGGAACATGAAATCATCTTGTTTCTATGTCTAATAAAAAGAGGATTAAAGTGGAAGTATGTGACCCTTTCCATAAAGACTTTATACTCACTCACCCAGAAAAGCGAAGGTGGTTTCTATGTCCAGCTGAGACCCATAAAAACACATGCACGGTTTATTTCAACTGCATTTTAAAGACTCCACATAAACAGAAAAGGCATCAGAAGTAAGTGGGTGCTCCCCCACACCAGATAATAGTCTCTCAGACTCATTATATCTCAACTTATCAACAAGGGCCTCAAAATCACTGGATCGTTAACAATCCTTTCATGGCTGTCTGTTGGCATTGTGGTCATCTGTAGGCCTCACTCATTCGGCCCAGAATGATCTTTAAGTAGAACATACTTGCTTTATTTGGTATGTAATTACAAATAAAAGCAGGTGGTAATTTTCTAGAACTGACGTTAAGATTGCTGTGAACATGACCAATATTATCATTTCCCTACGAGCGGCTCTAAAGCAAAGGAGTGAGAACTGCCTGAACAATGTGGTACAATACAAAGTCGGGGAAGCATTCTCAGTACTCCGAACGCTCACCTACAGATTAGGCTCCGTGCTCCTATTTACAAATCTCTGCAAGCTCAGGGCTGTAGTACACAATAGACTCCACACCACCCTTCCCAGCTCCTCACAGGACAGCCTATGTGGACATCATGCTTCCTCCACACTTCCAAGGTAAGGATTTCAGGACCCCAGCACCCGATCATCATTACAGAGTAAAAACACAAGCCTGGCCAGTGTTGCTCAGTGGTTGAGCGTCGACCCATGCACCAAGCGGTCATGGGTTCGATTCCTGGTCAGGGCACATGCCCAGGTTGTGGGCCCAATTCCCAGTGGGAGGCATGCAGGAGGTGGCCAATTAATGTTCCCTTTCATTGATGTGTCTATCTCTCTCTCCCTTCCTTTCTCTTTAAAAGACAATAAAGAAAAAATGTTTAAAAATAAATAAATATAGTTTCTTCAGAAAAAAAGCACATCTCAGGTCCCTTTTGAGTACAGCCAACAGCCCTTTATGCTGGACTCGAGCTTGGCAGGGTGGTCACCAGTATTTGGAGGGCAGGGTTAGTGCACTTTCTCCAGCGGGTGCTGTACAAACAGAAGTGCTGCAACCTGGGAGATGGCGCCGAAGAGCCATGTGGGATGTTGGCTCAGGACTGGGACCTCAGAAGCCTACCTTCTCGATCTCCAGCACTACGTGGCCCAGATCCTCGTATGGCTTCCCTATGCCCTGAGTGTCCTTCCCTCTGCCAGAGGCCAGGTGTGTGCCTGAGAGCGAGTCCCTGTGCATCAGCCCTTTAGGCAATCACCAGGGATTCCAGCAGACTCCCTCTTTCAAGTGGACAAAGTCCCCGCTTATTTTTGCTGCCAAAGGTTATGCAGGCTCTTCTTCCCGGCCCTGGTGTTCTGGGTTGGGGGTCCTGGTGTGGGACTGAGATACCAGTTTCCTCTGGGGAGCTTTTGAAGCTGCGGTATTTCTTCAGCTTCACAGCCGCTGCCCTGGGGTGCAGGGACCAGCCAGTCTCTGTGCAGCTTCTTTGTTTCCAGTCCTTGGATATAACACTCCTGTTCAGGTGCCCTTCTGCTGCTAATTCAGGTTAATTGCTCTAAATTTTAGCTGTAACTCCAGTTTGGTGCCAGAAGGTGTATGTTGCTTTCACCTATCAATCGCCATCTTCTCTTTCCCTTGTCACAAATCTCTTAATACCCAGCCATCAATATTCACACATATGGTTACAAAAGACACTCAGAAAACTAGTCCAAAAAGAGTGCTTGGGGAAGAACGTTCTGTGGCCAAACAAGTCTGGGATGCAGCACAGAGCAGAGTTTCGCTTTCCCGTGCAACAGCAGACGGAACACCTAGCCTGTGCTGATAACTGAGCAGATGGCGTTTTACAAAAATAAAACCATTAGTAACTAGCTTATAAATTAGGTAGGTGCATCTAATACCATCATCTCAGCCACCAACTTATCTCAGGAGGTTGTTTTTCCACAAAACACTCTAACAAACCAAAAATCTTATCATCAAGATACCATTAAAAAATCTCTAATCACTAACTCAGAGACAAGTTAAAAATCCACAAATTAATATAGGTGTGCCTGTCTCTCTGAATACCTCTTATCCGTTACTTAACCCGGTTTCCCTCAGGAAGAGAAGCGGTCACTGGGACAGCCACCTACCAGCTGGCGTATGTAATCCTGAACGGAGCTGGGGTAAACAAGCACAGTGACCGCAACCAAGGTGTTCAGCGCAAAATCAAAGATCTGGTAACAGAAGAACGGGATGATCCAGGCAGCATGTTGCTAGATAGAAGAGAAAATACGATGTTAATGTTAATAGTGTTCAATATCACAAAACAGTATTTCTTTTAATTCAGAGAAATCTTCTTCATCTGAAGGGAAAGGGAGGAAAGCAATTCATTAAAGCAGGCCGTGATGGCAGCTGGTAAGCCAACTAGGAGTGAACAAGCAATCTCAGTGAACATTTCTGAGACTATACTGGTCTTCCTAGTGCTACATAATATCAACAAGAGGTTTAAACTTTCAAAGATTCTTACAGAAAACTGAGAACGGTGGCATGTTAACTCCTTTTACTTCTTACAGACCGTTGTACAGATGATACATGTAAGGGACGCAGGAAAGACCCAGCTTAGTTCCTTTGTTTTTTAAACAGGAAAACTCAACATTTAATACATGCTCATGGGAAATCGAGGCAACATTGGGTATATTATGATATTTTGGACAAAAAAAGCAAAGTGGGGGGGGTGTGTGTGTGTGAGGTATTAGGTTTCAGAAGTGAGAATGTGATTTACAGGTAGTTGAGGAAGAGCGGAACGTACACGGCAGGAAATCCTTGCTAGGCAATGCAGAAACAGGGGACACAGAGGGCACCTGGCTAACAGGCCCTGCCTGAAGCCCTCCTATTTACTATACTCAATCCAGATTAAGCTAAAGTGACATTGTGAGCTTCCCTTCCTGGAGAAGGTTTTTCTGTCTGAACCTCTTGCAAAGCTGCTTACCTTGTACGCTCCGTAAGTAGCCATCGCACATATGAGGATCATGAGGAGAGAAATTGCAATAGCAATACACATGTCTGCCAAAGGTTAAAAAAAAAAAAATTAGTAGATCCATTCATTGTTTAAACATTTTCTTAGTCGCTCCTCAAAGGCATTTTGTTTATAAACCAATTATAAGTGAGAACTTCATACTAAGTAAAGCACCAGAGTTCTTTTGGAATTTGAGAAGATGAGAGTTAAGGACAGTAAAGTGCTCAAAAGATGTTCTCCCTAAAGCATACAAATACCTATAAATAAGAGACTGATTTACATATAAGTGCATTTCAAAAATGGGAGAGATACAGGTTAGATATATTTTAAAAGTTGGTTGTCTGGTCCACTGACATATATATATAATAAATAGGTATTTTTTTAACATATAGGTGTCCAACTTGTATTTTGTAAACTCATGTGTATCTCCTGCCCCTATTAGAACCCTCTACTGGCTTCCCTCATTTAATACAAAACCTCAGTTTCTCATCATGGCCTTCATGTCTCTCCCTGTTCTAAAGCAGGTCTACTTCTACAATCTCGCCTGGCCTCATCCCACACTTCCTTGCTCACTATAATCCAGCCAAACAATTGGTTCATTAAACATAGCAAGATCATCCCACCTTCGGGCAATCCCTACCGACTAGAAGAAACTAGTCACTCATATCTTCTCATGACTAGCTCTGCCTTTTTAACCACACAGGTCTCAGCTCAATGTCAACACCTGGGAGACAGCTTCCCTCCCAGGCACTCCCACGTGACTACTGCCTTTCTCTATGGCGCACACGACCATTATTTTATTCACATTTGTAATGTACTGTCTGTCTCCCTCTGCCAGAGGAATCTTCGGAGGGAAAGGACTTTCTACATCTTGTTCACAACGACAACCTCAACAATGAGAAGTGGACAGGTACCCGACAGTAGCTACTAGCCATATGTGGACACTGAGCACTTGAAATGAGGTCAATCTGAATTGAGATGTGCTGTTAGATTAAAATATACTCCGGATTTCAAGGACTTAGTACAAAAAAAGAAGGTAACCTATCTCATTAATAATTTTTATACTGATTACATGCTGACACAATAATTTTGTATATAAAATAAGATATAGTATTAAAGTTAATCTCGCCTGTTTCTTTTTACCTTTTTTAATGTGGCTACCAGAAAATTTAAAACTACATCTGTGCTTACATTATTTTTCTATTGAACATGCTGATCTAGAACAATACCACAGTAGGTATTAACTAAACATTTATTCAAGAGGTCATGTTACCATACATTTAGGAGACTCTGATTAGAAGTATGGGATGACTGGGCTTCTAAAGGTAATGTGTGGGGTTACTGCAGGAAAGTATCTGCACAGTGCTGACAGTTTCCGAGGCAATTCACTCGGAGGTAGATGTTATTGTTCCCACGGAACAGATTATGAAACTAGGGCTCCGAGGTTATGTAACTTGTTGAGAGCATTTGCACAGAAGGCTGAACGATGAGTAATCCTGCTCTTGTGATTTCAGCCTCTGGCTCTTCCTGCTGCACATGCTGCTTCAACTTAAGCTTCGACTAGACCAGAACCAGCCCGGCTGTCACTTCCTACGGGTTATTACTCCAAAGGAAAGTACTCTAGTTTTAGAACCATCCTCTCTGTATCCTCAACAGTTTACGAAGGAGGTTTAGAAACTGATGTACGGGTGGAAGTACACTCTAGGACAGATATGCAGACAAGTCAACAGAGACCATTTGCCATCTTTAAAAAAATGAACGTTCCTCAATTTCTTCTACAGATTTAATGCAGTAAGTTTATAACGATGGTAATGGTTTTTATTAGAGTGAAAATCTGTTTCTCAAAAGAGAAAAAAAGTGAAGGTTATGATAGCCTCAGACTAGTACTTAAAAGATCATGATTTCTTTCAGGATACATACATATTTTAGAGTTTATTTTATAATTTCAATGCTAAATTAATTTACCTTTTCCCTCTAGTGAGGAAAGAAGCACCTACAAGGAAATTTCATGTATGTCTCAAAGCATTCTTGTAGGGCCAAGGGAGGGAATAAATGTGAATGCATTTTAAATGCCTTAAATGCAAAGGGATGCCCGGCTGGTGTGGCTCAGTGGTTGAATGTCGACCTATGCACCAGAAGGTTGCTGGTTCGATTCCCAGTCAGGGTACATGCCCAGGTTGTGGGCCTAATCCCCAGTTGGGGGCATACAGGAGGCGGCCAATTGATGTTCTCTCTCATCGATGTTTCTGTCTCTCTCCCTCTCACTTCCTCTCTCTATAAATAAATAAATAAATAAATAAATAAATGCAAGGGCAAGTCCTCATTTACACACACATGGAAGTACACACACCCATTCCAGTGCTGTCGTTTGTATATGAAGCAAGGAGGGTATCATGCTCGTTTCCCCCTGCATAAAGCTATGAGCATAGTGGAATGTATGTTGTCTACTTTTTCTTTTCCCCATTTTCCTCAGTGCCCTAGGTACTGTTATTTCATGTAATCCTTAAGCAACTTTAAGAGGTAGATACTATTACTGTATCTTCATTTTAGAGAAAAAGATGGCTCAGAAAAGGCAAGTAACTTGCCCAAGGCTGCCCAGCTAGTAAGAGGTGGATGAGACATTCTAAAAAGAGTTGGACATCAATAAGCAATTATTATGTGCCAAAGCCTATTAGAATTTATAGCAATCTCTGAAACTTAAACTCAGGCAGAAGTTTATTATTTTCTTCTTTGTCTACTTTTATGGTTTCGAAATTCTATATAGGCATATTTTATAATGAAAAAGACAATTTTATGGAAGCCAGCCTATCATAGGACATTCTTTGACTACCTTATAGATCTTAAAAGACATAGATAAACTCAAGGCATTATTCCAAAAACAAAAATATTAATAACCTTTATTAATATAAAATATTAATATGACAAAAATAATATTTTTATAAGACTTACATGTCCTATTCTGAAAAAAGACACCCCAGAACTAAATCTCATATAATCACAAAAACATTTTAAATTTTCACTTTTTTCAAAGAATATAAAATCAGAAATTATAAAGGTACAAATAAAATAAAAGTCATAAAATAAAGTATCCTATCACCATTCATGAGATACTATTTACCATTAAAAAATGTTAATTTGAGCTGAGGAAATTTTCAAACTTCTATTCTTATAAATGATTATACCAACCACACTGAAGAAACTGGCTATACACAAGCATATGAAATAGCTTAGGTAGAACCAAAGTGTACATCAAATAAGAACACAAAGTAGAAAAGGTAAAACGGGCTAGAGGTACTCTCTACCTCCTGGCACGTCAATTCCTCTGAAATAATGTGCAGCATGAATGAGAGTTCCTCTGAAGAATTACAAGTCATTCTTTTTAATTATGTCACAGGCAACTGAGGAAATGGTTCTAACAAAAACACAGTGATTTTTACAATCAGTAATAGTACTGGTCAGGGACAGGAATGTCCTTTACTTATTCTCCGCACAGCAGCTCCGTGAACCCGAAGTCAGAGCGCACTGATGTCACTTTTCCTCAATTAAATTCCTGCCTTAATAATGCAGTTCATTATTAAGAAAGACCCTAAGAAAAGCTATCCCACAGGCCACAAAAGGCAAATTAGAAAATGTTTCCTGATACTTAAGTCAATTAATCACTGAAATAGAATAGGCATAGGAAGAAGTTCCCTGAAATGCCTTCGTTTAAATATTTCTAATTCTACTTTCCCTTCTATTTCTTGGATTTGTTTCCTTCCCATAAAACTTGTAGGTAGCCAGATTACGTCCTGATTTATGTTCCCACATCCTACTTGCCTAGTCATAAGTCATTCTCATGTCTCAATTTTCTGTAATTTTTGGCGACGTTTCTGGCACTGCGGTTCATAAAAACAAACAGTATTTGGGGTATATTCTCACCATTAAGTCTAGAGAAGGATGATTTTCAACTGAAATCACAGCAATACTATGAACTACTCAGAGCAAACTTCAGAGAAGCAAACCCCACAGGGGCAAAAGAAAGCCCGGGTTCAAGTCCCTACTCCAGGGTCTCACGTTCTGAGGCTGAAAGCTTAAAGAATAAGAAATAAGGCATAATTTTATCACCCTAAAACAGAAGGTTCTAATATGCTTCTTGCACGTGCGTGGTGGTTGTTTGTAACTTTTTATTTAAGTATATTCACAAGAAGAGTTTTTTTTGTAACTTGCTAATTTACAACTTTATTCTTAAGCCTAAAAATGTTTTCATGAATACTTAACAGAGTCACAGAACAGGGAATAAACACTGTGACGCTGCAAAGATTAAGAGGACGTCATCTTTGTTCCCAGATGCTTAGCATCTACTCGGAAGAGGGAAAAGAACATTTCCATAGAAGCTAGCAGATGAAGAGCTAGGGGACTTCAGCGGGCACAATATTATTTTCAGCCAAGAAGAACAATGAAGATTTTATCAAAGGACATGGTTATTTGTGCTGGGTCTTATTTTCCCTCGTAAAATTATTTTTTATTGAGAAAGAATTCACATGCCATAAATTTCACCCTTTTAGAAAGTGTACAATTCACTGGTTTCTTTTAGTATATTTATAAAGTTGCACAGCCATCACCACCAATTCCAGAATATTGTCATCCCACCCCCCAAAAAAACCCAGATCCTTGGCAGATACTCCCCATACCCCTCCATCCAACCCCTGGCAACCACTAATCTACTTTCTGTCTCTATGGATTCATATAAATAGAATCATACAATATGTGGCCTTTTGTGTCGGGTTTCTTTAATTTAGCATAATATTTTCAAGGTTCATCCATGTTGTAGGGCCTCAAGGTTTAAAATAAGCTATAAGAAGTTAGGAAGGATTAGTTAAGTAACTAATATACTTACATGTCAACCTCAGAGAATCTCTCTTAACTGCTCACTTTCTAAAATAAGGAAAGTAGCTCCTGCCAGCCACACTTTTAAATTGAGAGATTTACAGTGACAAGTATAATTAAGTCTCACAAAGGTTGCCCTGGCCGGTTTGGCTCAGCGGTTGGAGCGTCGGCCTGCAGACCAGAGAGTCCCAGGTTCGGTTCCCACTAGGGGCACATACCAAAAACAAAACAAAACAAAGGTTGATTATATATTAGAAAAACCAATAAACAGCATTTACGTTTTTGTGATTATGTTCACTGGAGAACCAAGATGTGCGACTAGACCTGAAGAGAAGAAAATAAAATAAATTTAACAATAAATGTGCATGATCTCTATGTAAAATTTTGGAAACACCATTGTGGAACACTAAAGAAGATCTGCGTACGTGGAAAGGCGAAAGTTGTAATTAGATTATTTTTTTTAAAGTTGTACATCTCTATAAACTTATGAAAATCATTGAATTGTACATTTTAAATGGGTAATATTTATGGTATATAACCTATACCTCAACAGAGAAAAAGAAAAGATGTAACCAGACAAAATACAACACGTAAAGACATCACTTTTGCCTAAGCTAATCAATAAATTTAACATAGTCACAAATACACAACGGGATTTCCTGAGACCTGGACACGCTGATGCTAAAGCATATATTTCTAAAAAAGAATAAGGTGAGCCTTATCACACACAGTACTAAAACACACTTGCTGGGGAGATATGGGGAACCGGAACTGGGCGGCCATCCATTCTGTCTTCTAGTGGTCTTGCTATTTTGCACAGGCTACAAAGCTAAAATCTAAACTTTTCAGGTTGCCTTGCAGTTGAAAGCAGACTGGGTTTTCTCTCTTTTTTTTAAAAAAAATTATAATTATTTATTTATTTTTGTTACAGATGTTTCTCCTTTCCCCCCATTGACTCCCTCCTCCCAATCCCCACCCCCCACCCCGTCCCCAGCATTGTTGTCTATGTCCATTGAGATTGGGTTTTCTCAATTAGATGTAGACATATCAAAGATTCTCTCCTCTGAGAAAACACCTTGGATCCTGTCCTTGGCCCGTTTAATCTAGTTTTAGCAAGAACCCTGCCCGTCAGTTTATTAAAAATCCCTCACCCTTGGTATCTGATCACCCTGATATCTGATCAAATTCCTTACCCCGCCCCCCTCCACCCTCTAGAACTTATTACCCTGGCCTGACTTCAGCAAGAATGGGATGGATTCGGACCAATCCATTGGGTTGAGTTGGTCTGGAAAGAATTCCCCTGGCCTTGATGTTTCCTGTCAGCAATGTTATGTCCACAGACCCTCACTGCTCCTTGGTTATAAACCTCCACTTGTGCTGGTTGGAGTGGGAGCTGAGCCTGACCTCTCTCCCCTGTTTGAAAAGCCCCACTGTAGTGGTCCCTCGTGAATCAGCTCCTTTACCATCTTTAACAAGTGTCTGAATAATTTTTTCATCAACACACAGTAAAACTGAAAAGGCAAGTCTGAGAAGAAGAGACTTGCTTACTGTGTGCATCCACTACATAAAGTTCAAACGCACGAAAATTAAACAAGAGATCAATCAGTGATACAAAATGTATGTGGTAAGTCTATAAAGAAAAGCAGATATAACTGTGTCTGAGGTCGGAAAAAAGGATATGCAGTCAGGAAGGGAAACGTAGGGCTCTTTGGAAAGTAAGGTAAAAATCAATTTCTTGAATCAAGTGGTGGATACACAAGTACTTGTAGCACCAATATTTGATACGCTTTATAAATATTTTATAAATACTGTGTTATACCTATTCAATATTTAATAAGAGATCATTCTATAAAGAATGAGGAACTCCAAATAATTGTTAATGAAAAAAGCAAAATTGGCCCGGCTGGTGTGGCTCAGTGGTTGAGCATCGACCCATGCACCAAGAGGTCGCTGGTTCGATTCCCGGGGTCAGGGCACATGCCCAGGTTGTGGGCCAAATGCCTGGTGGGGGGCATGCAGGAGGCGGCCAGTCGATGTTTTCTCTCATCGATGTTTCTCTCTCTCCATCTCCCTTCCTCTCTTTTAAAAATCAATAAAGAAAAAAAATTAAGAAAAAAGAAAAATTGCTGTACATGAAACTTTTCTGAAAGGTTTTCATTTTTCCAAAATAAAAAGTTGGGAGGGAAAAAATGATACGGTAAATCTATGCTAAATTGTAAATAATATTCTGATTTCAAAAAACATTAAAATGCAAACAACAAAATGCACCATTTCCAGGAAGGCAGCAGGTGAGGACAGACCACAGGAAGAGGAGCACTGGACACCAGAGTTCACCTATTCCTGCTGAACCACTGGCAAACTTAGGACCTCAAACAAACCACGGAAGTACATAGGCTTAATGTATCTTGTTTTAAAAGGACATTAAGCAAACTTTTTTATGGTATTCTTATAGGCAAAGTAAGGACATGAACACCTAGCAAAATATAGTTTGATTAAATGGAACATTCAGATAAGTAGGTGAGTAATTCTACCAAATGCTTTCCATTTGCCTTTCTAAATCCACTCTTCACCCTCCAGTTCTCTGCCCCAGGAGGTTGATCTGTTGTATGGTCTATCAATGGGGCTCCCTTACCCTCTGGCTTTAGTTCAGTTCAGCTGGTGAGGAGCCCAGGCAGAGATCAGAGAGAGGGAAGAAAGCAGAGAGCCAGGCTACTACCTGCTATCAGGTTTCCCTGGGTGGGCTATGGCCTTAGACCAAAGGTCACCACTTCTTATGAAGAGGTTCACTGTATGATTCTCTCCTTCTCAGTTCAATAACCCCAGCCTCCCACTCCTTCAGGTCTAGGGATAGAAACAGCTGGCCCTGATTATCCACGTTACTTCGTCATCTTTAGGGGTCTTACATCTACACCTTGGTAAAAAGATCTCCTTGAAAATAAATATTCATTGAATTATCCTTATTAAAAAATAAGCAAGACGTATTCAAGGTGTAGAATATGCAGCCCTTTGAGCCATGTGGTTTAAAGGATAAATAGGTGACTGGAAGGAAGGATGAAAGGAGAATGGATGAAAATAAAGGGCCACGATGGATCCTATGCCTCAGCTTCCCCCGCTGGTGGCTATGTCCTCACGACTGTTGAGATCTTTATAAATAAGTGAACAAGTTGTACAGACTGCCAAGCTTGTTTTAGGGGTGTGAATAGAGACCAGATAGGCAGCCTGGGACTCTTTCTGAATGACAGAGCAAGGAGAGCCTTACTCTGGTGCCAAGCCCCAGCTGATCACCCCCACCCCGTTTCTTAGGTTTTTTAATCAAAACTTTCAAACATATAAAGAAGTATGTAAGTAGACACAGAGAAGTATAATAAAGCCCACCACCTATTTTGCCCATACTGTTTCATCTATGATCACTCTATTTTTTTTAATTTTTTCTCTCTCAATTTTTATTATTTTTGTTACAGATGTTTCTCCTCCCCCCACCCCCCCGACATCCTCCTCCCCATCCTGTGCCCCCCCCCCCCCCATGACCACTCTATTTCTGTCCATTCTACCTCTGCTGGAAATGGAAATCTGGATTGCTTTCCAATTTTTGGCTATTACGAATAAAGTTCCTATGACCATGTTTATACAAGGCTTATGATGGACACAAGCACTCATTTCTGTAGGATACACATCTAGGAGTGGAACTGCTGGGTCACAGGGCAGCTGTTTATCTAGCTTTAATTTTCCCAAAGTGGCGGCATGATTTACCCCCCGGGCAGCAGTTTGAGAGTTCCATTTGCTCCACATCCATATCAACAGGCGGTACTGTCAGTTCTGCTAATGTTGGCCATTGGAGGGGGGCACTGATTCACTACACTGCTTTTAATTTGCATTACCCTTATGACTAATAATGTGGAGAATATTTTCATATGCTTATTGGTCATAGGAATATCTTCTTTGAAGTATCTGTTTTTTCTCTTACCGATTTCAACTCAGAACCATGTACTGGAAAGACCATCCCTTCTCTAATAAACGCAGAAGTGCCTTTTCCTAAATCAGGTGACATATATGGGTGACCATCAATTCTTGATAATTTTTATGGCCATTTCCTTCCTCAGGCCAGGTGTATCTACCCAGAGAATAAAATTAAAATAAGGTTGACTAGAAAGACAATTAGCAAAACAGCAAAAAGAAAAAAGATAATCAGCTGGGGCTTGGCACCAGAGTAAGGCTCTCCTTGCTCTGTCATTCAGAAAGGGCTCCAGGCTGCCTACCTGCTCTCCATCCACACCCTAAAGAAGCTTGGCAGTCTGCATAGCTTGTCCACTTGTGTATAAAGGGCAAGGGGCCCAGTAAAAGGAAAATCAGGAGATACTTTATACCCATCATCTTTCATCACTATTGCTTCCTAATAGGTTCTAAGAAGTCAGGGCATTCTATTACCCTGGGGTTGGGGACCTTTCAGACTCGGACATGACTTCTGCTGTTGCACTGCTCATTTTCTCTATTCAGAATAACCCTGTTACTCTTACAAATTCTTCCAGAAAGGATAATGAGTTCCATTAATATTAAATTAACATCTCTCTGCCTTCTTCTCCTGAATTAAAAGACTATCTAAGCTATAAATATAATGTTTGATTGACATTTAAAAATAAATGATCTTTCACTGTTTCCGTAGCAGGATTCCTTTTCTAAGGTAACAAAGGTTAGAAAAAGAAGTTTTGAATGTTGACGCTATGGTTCTATCTGAATCAAATAGTAATACCACATGCCTTGTTCCAATTGCAGAAATTAAGCTGGGTAATGACTGTCTGACACTAACAGGCTTAATTTAGCTGACTTCAAAGCCTTGCTGGTATTTAAGACTTTAAAACAGTAAATGTTATACTGTCCTGGATATAAATTCCAGTGCATTTGAGGTTTCTCTCATATTTCATATATTTGAAAGGAGTGAATGAATACTTTGTAATTACTTTTAGGACTATCATTCAAATCATATGGTTAAAAAGGTACAAAAGAGTGGAGAGTCACTTGAGTGCATCTTTTCTTAATTTTTTTTTTAACTTTCTTTGTCTTATATTTCCTTTTCACATGATTTGATCTCCTTTCTTCGGATTTGCAGATGGTTCACCATTAGACTCCATGTCCTAAACTGTAATTCTTTGTTGTTCTGGAATAAACCCATTTTGCTGGAGAAATGTCTAGCTATTTGTTTAAGGTCAACAAATACTCCCAGTCTGTAAAACTGCATCTTGAGCCACTCTCCTCCCTTACTTTGCCCCAGCAACCTTTTATTCTCCCCAAATGTATTTAAAGTTCTCCAAAGCCAGTGAGAAATAAATCTGCACGACCTGTCTGGGCTTGTGCACAGCCAGCCCCTTTCAGTTGGCATGGACACGGCGTGACTCTAGTCATAAAATATTCAGATTTCTGTGTCCTTAGAGCTGGGTGCCTGGCTTATGTTTCTGCTTATCAGAAAAGCCCCATATCCACCAAATAACTACCAACCTAGTTTCTAGAATGGAGAATGATCACCTCCTGGAAGAAAGGTAAATACTAAAACAATGGAAGACTCAATAAAACATGCAGTATCCTTTTAACCTTCCTTCCTGCCATTTACTCCCTCTCCTCCCAAAAAGACCAAAAGGCTGGGGTAAAAAGACTACGACAAAGCAATGTATTTTTAAAATGGGCAAGTTAACGTAAGATGAAAAAAGGGGGGAACTCTTATTTAGACTCCTGCACTTAGAACAGAGAGCAGTACATAAATATTTGTTGATTTATGTGACTTGTAACGACGGAAAGTTAAATATCAGTTGAAGTGGGTCCATGAATCAGTATTTGTAATTTAATAGGAAGAACTGGAAGCCAGATTCCCTGCCCTTGAAAAGACCAACATATCTACAATTGCCATCTGATGTACTTACTAGCATCATCCATGAACTCAAAGTCACCTCCCAGTTCAGAACTTGTGAAGTGATACTGATCAGGATCCGCCAGGGCGCTCAGTAGAATCAGCAGCACCACGGCATTGATGATCTACACACAGTAAGAAAGAAGAAAATGTAAGTAACATATCCAGCACATTGTCCCCATAAAAGAAAATTACACTGACCAAGTGGAATTTAACTTCAACAGAGACTCAACTTTCAGCACTAAGCCCCACTCACCAGGAGGGCAGGCAAACACTCCCAAGGCAGAAACACTGCCAGCCCATTCATGCAGCCAAGGGCACATGGCCTGATGCCCAGATGACAGCTGGATTTCACCTCCCTGCGCACTCAGCTGGCACCGTCGAGCAGTGAACAGCCAGCACGAACGTATGCAGCAGCCAGTGATGGGAACAGCACACCAAGTCTTCAGCACTTAGCCACGTACCCTCTAATGAGCAACTGCAAGTTTTTGCAGGTGATCAAACAGTTTTCACAAGTTCAGACAATCAGAGCTTTGAGGCCATCTAGGAAACTGTCAGAAAATGAATGCCTAGCTAGTGGCAGAGCCAGGATGCTTAATCCTGCAGTAGCACCTGTGAGCCCCTTTCTGTCCCAGGCCCACATTCCTGTCTCCTAGATATTGCTGAATACATTTCCCTTGAGCACTTCACACTCAATTCATCTGGAATGAAATCATCTATCTTAATATCCCTACCTTTTTTTGTTCTCTACATTAAAAAATAGCATCACCATTAATAATTAAACATGGAAAACACTCAGGCACTATGCTAAGTGCTTTATGTGGGTCTCCTCTCATAAATTCTGCAATAGCCCGATGAAGTAGGTGTTATGTTAACCCATTTTATAGATGAGAAAACTGAGGTTTGGAGATTAAGAACAATGCCCAAGATCAGGCAGCGAACAAACTGTAGAAACGGGATTTGAATCCAGGAATTTCAATTGCCAAACCTAATCTCTTAAAGTCTTCTGTCATACTTGAAACCTGATTATCCTTGGGTTTACCATTCTTCCTTATCCCCTCCATCCAACCAACTGGAAAATTATAACCATTCAACTCCTGCATTTCTATTTCCTTCATTCTTCCTGACTGCCCTTGCTGCAGACTCCGCATAGGTACCAACTGCAGTGGGCTGAGGGGCAGGTGTTCTAGAGTGCAGCTGAGACTTGGGCTGAGATGAGGTTAATATTTCTCCTTATTTCTGGTGTAGAAACTTATAATAGACCTCTGTTTCACTCTTGTCAAAAGAAAAGATGAATAATCTTCATACACAGAGAAAATTATTTTATTAACTACAGAATTGCCTACTATAAAAATCATATTTATTTTATTTATTTATTTTTTATCCTCACCCTAGGACATTTTTTCATTTTTTGTTCAGATAGAGTGGGAGGGAGAGAGAGGAAGAGAGAGAGAGAGAAACATCGATGTGAAAGTGACACATCGAGTGGCTGCCACCCGCACGACCAACCAGGGCCGGGGACAAACTGCAACCGAAGTACATGCCCTTAGCGGGAACTGAACCCGGGTCTCTCTGGACCGCAGGCCGACGCTCTAACCGCTGAGCCAAACAGGCCAGGGCTAAAAATCATATTTAGAACTACTTATTTACAGAAGAGATTCAAAAGTCAGCTTAATCATTTTATAAAACGTCTACTCTGGAATCCATTTTTAAATAACAATCTCAAATGGTCAGCAATATTATTTATTTATTTTTAAATATGTTTTTATTGATTTTTTAGAGAGAAAGGGAGACAGAAACATCACTCGGCTGCCTCCTGCACGCCCCCTACTGGGGATCGAGCCTGCAACTGGGAATCAAAGGGACCTCTCAGTCCATGGGATGATGCTCAATCCACCAAGCCACACCAGCCAGGCATTGTAGGATTTGGAACTCTTTTATATTCTTTTATCTTCCAAAATTGCCTAATATGGCCTAATTGCTTTTTGGAAAAATAAATTACAAAAATGAGAATAGCAATTTCCCAGAGTATACACATAAAACTAATTTAAATAGATACTACAAACATGTGGTTAAAAAAAGGTTTATTCCTATCCACCAATCACCCCTCCCACAATGTTTATTAGAACTATACATTTCTCGTTTCACTCCAAAGATCCGAAGAACTTTATAGCACATTTTAAAGGCAGTGTGATTACCAAAACTCCAGTTGAATAAAAATTTTCAAACCTATCTAAGGATTAACGGAAGGTATGAGCTAGCCCCTAACTGGCACATGACATCTGGCAAAGATGTTCTTTGATAAACTGTCTAATTTTCTTGGCATTTCATTCCCTCTATACTCATCTTTGGAAATGGCAGTCCAAAGATTATGGACTGAAATAAGATCAGGTTAAATAACCTTAAAACATGTTTTAAAAAAGTAAAGCACCTGCCCGGCCGGTGTGGCTCAGTGGTTGAGCGTCGACCTATACACCAAGAGGTCGCCGGTTCGATTCCTGGTCAGGGCACATGCCCAGGTTGTGAGCCAAATCCCCAGTGGGGAGCGTGCAGGAGGTGGCCAATCGATGTTCTCTCTCATTGATGTTTCTCTCTCTCTCTCTCCCTCTCCCTTCCTCTCTCTATAAAATCAATAAAGGGGGGAAAAAGTAAAGCACTATCCAAGGCAATGCATTCGTTCTTGTTATCATAATGAGGTCAGTTTCAAGGCTGAAAAGGGAAGACATGAATTTGGGATTCATGGGCTGTGCTTTCATGAAGGGGTGGAGTAGGCAGGGTGAGAGAAGACGGCAAGGTGAGCAGGTGGTGTGGTATGTCTGGTTTCTGAAATAAGGCCCAGATTTGGGGATCCTGCAGGGCTAGGTGTGGGGTTTGGACTGCATAAGTATAACAAGATATCCGTAGAGAATATTAAGGAAGAATGTGATCTGATTAGCATTCAAATGAGTAAATTATGGTAAAAAACTTAGCAGGGTGACTGGCATATAATAGCCACTCAAATTAGTTCCCTTATCTCTTTTTTCATCGATTTGTTGTTTCACTTATTTATGCATTCATTGATTGATTCGTGTACGTGCCATGACCAGGGATTGAACCCTCAACCCTGGCACATAGGGACGAAGTTCTAACCAACTGAGCTACCCGGCCATGGCAGTTCCCTTATCTCTTCACACCTTAACAAGAATCATATAAAAGCTCTTGGCTGGCATCAGAAAACTGCCTGGTTCCCAGATCTTCTGAGTCAGTGTTATATACAGGGGCTTTCCTGTCCTTTCAGTCCCAACAGACCTGCCACATCTTAATCACCTTGTTTTTATCCCCTTGCCAGGCTTACTTATCATAATACATTTACTAACTGCCTACAATAGATCAGGTATTTGCTAAGTGCTTAGGAAGAACTCTCCAGGACACAGAACACGAAGTTAAACAAGTCATGGACCCAAATAACACAGAGCATAAAGCAGTAAGCACGACAAAATTTCAGAGAAAGAACAGAAGTTCAGAGGAAGACACTACTGAAGCCTGAGGCTGAGGGGTCGCTGGGAGGTGGGGTCGCTGGGAGGTGCAGCCACTGGGTCGTGCACCTGTAGTAGCATTTAGACAGGGACTGGAAAAACGAGAAGATTTTGGAACCTCAGAGGCATGGTAAAGAACAAGTTCAAATATGTGTAAGGCCATTGGGACGGGGGACTGTACTGAAAATAGCAAATGGTTCAATTTGGTTGGGTCACGGAGGGAAGTGTTAGGGGACAAAACTAGAAATGCAGGCTGCTCCAGATGGTGGAGGGTTCTCCAAACCAGGATAGAAATTTGGGGTTTTCTTCGAATAGTTAATGAAGATGCCTAAAAGATTTTTCAGGTGGAATCTGACAAGATCAGAGCTGTGTCATTAGGAAATTCAAGCTGGAGGAGGTCGGGAGGCTCAAAGGGATGCAGGAGACCCAATCTGGAGACCATTGCCGTAGTCTGGCTGACAGCTCATAAGGGTTGTACCCACCCACCTCTAATTCCCAGGCAACCCTGTAAGATTTTCATCTGACACATTAGTTTAAAAGGTTAAGTGACTTTATGTTAGGTCCTGTGTGTGGAAGAGCCATGGTTTGAACCCAAGGCCTTTCTTTCCACATGGAGGTAGAATTACAAGAGACTTAGAAAGTGACTAGATGCCAAGATAAAAGGAAGCAAACAAGACTCTGGGATTTCAAGCCTAGGTGACAAGATATATCTTGTCATTATCAGAAATAAGGAAGATCACCTGAAGGACAAGGACAAGGCTGATTTTAGATACAGTGTGCTGAAAAGTACTTGCAGGCATCCAAATAATCATGTTCAGAGCTCGTCCATCTGGCCTCTAATCCTCTTTGTATTCAACCTCTGGGACTCAGGCCTGCCCTCCGTTTTCCAGTTTGCCTGCTCCCGTTCTGACAGCCTGGATTCCTAGCCTTGCATGCATTCCTGCTCTCTCCTGCGCAGTCTCTGAGCACGTCACGTCACTCCTGACAGCACTGTTCTGGCTACTGGTTTGGTGTGTTCTTCTCACTCCAGAGTGGATCCTGGTTCCCACACTTAGCTATGCCCTAGCTGCTCCAGTGACTATCATCCGCTCCTGTACCTCTAGCCCTATGGCCCTTCTCTCTGTACTCACAAGCCACAGATCCTAGTCCTGGAGCCAAGTCCCCTTCCAGGTGCCCTTTTTCTTTTTTAAATCCTCACCCAAGGATATTTTTGCATTTTTGTTCAGATAGAGTAGGAGGGAGGGAGAGAAAGGGAGAGAGGGAAAGAGAGAGAAACATCGATGTGAGAGAGACACTTCAACTGGTTGCCTCCCGCACGACCCTGACCAGGGCAGGGGATGAACCGAAACCAAGGTACGTGCCCTTGACCGGAATCGAACCCACAACTCATTGGTCTGCAGGCCGACGCTCTAACCGCTGAACCAAACCAGCCAGGGCAGGTGCCCTTATTCCTCATGAGACAGTCCAGAGAAAGAAGACACACATAAAATGAAGATGTGATGGTAAGGTCATTACACGGCACAAATGACTCACCACTGTGCTCTTTTAATCAGAGTATTTCATAACAGAAGGTGTGCGTTGACACACTCTTACTGTATAATTATGTAAACCCCCAATAGCTGGATGGGAATGTGGCGCACCGTGGATGATGTGAATGCAGTAGGGTGACAGGGTGATCCATGAGGACCTAGGTCTGTGCAAAGAAGTGGGGGGGTAGGACTAGCCATGGTTAACTAAACACAGTCAGATGGAAAAGGTCAAATACAAGTCAAAGCCCCACAAACACGCGGTAAGAAGTATCTCCCAAAAGAGAGAAAATGAAAATCACCCAATCATCCATTCTGACTAAAAATGAAATGTCACCACAAATGAGACCCAAGAAGATGGTAAGATCTGCCAGGAGCAGATTATGTAATGACCACAGCTAATCTAAATGTAAAAGCAAGAGGGCATATTTATTTTCTTGTTCAGTCAATGCTCGCTTGTATTTGAACTTTCTTTGTCCTTCTGGGTAGGTTGTGTACACACTGTTCCCAGTCTATTTACAAAGTGTTCCTGTGGTGTCACATTTTCCCCTTGTTCTTGACAACGATGACTTCCATATGTAAATAAATTCAACTTCTTTCCAATTATGTAAGTGGCATTCAGTCCCCTGTATATTCTCCAGGAATCCAATATGCTTTTCACCTTTGACATATCAGATCCTAAATGAATAATGAGACTTGCGGCTTGAATCTAAACAACTGAAAATGTGAAATTATGACTTTTTCAAAGCCTCACTAAAAGAAACTGAGGAACACTCAAACCAACGGATAGTAAAGACACAATAATCAGAAACTGGCACAGAAAGTCGTGCACAAAAATGACTGCTGTAGACTTATCTATTATGAAATCTTGAAGCAAAAGTAGGAGAATGGCTAAATAATATTACAACCAAATAACAGAATCTTAAGCATTAAAAAATATTCAAAAAATATTGACAAGAAAACATTCATAGTACAATGTTAAATTAAAACTGCAGTCTAAAAATGTTATGATTCTAATTTTATTATTTATATTTGGAATATCCTCACATGTATAAACAACAGACTAAAAATACTAAAACATACAATGTTATAAACCAGGCGGTAGGTTTGCAGATGAGTTGTACCTTTAATTATCATTGTATTTTTTTGTATTTTCCAGAGAGTCAGGAAAAAGTATTTAAAGCTTCAAAAATATTTTAATATAAAATATAGAATATTATTATTAAATATGTTAAAGAATATTATTATTAAAATGTTACGTGAAATTATTATTAAACCTGATTCTCGATAGAGAAGCAATTAGTAATAGGACAGTGACCACGCCCGGCCAGTGTGGCTCAGTGGTTGAGCGACGACCCATGCACCAAGAGGTCGCTGGTTCGATTCCCGGTCAGGGTACATGCCCAGGTTGTGGGCCCAATCCCCAGTGGGGGGCATGCAGGAGGTGGCCAATCGATGTTCTCTCATTGATGTTTCTATCTCTCTCTCCCTCTTCCTTCCTCTCTCTCTAAAAATCAATAAAAAAAATAAAAATTTTAAAAAATATGATTTAAAAAAAAGAAAGTGACCAATAACAAATCTGGCTGGCATTCAAGTCAAAAGTTGGAAATAGTATAATGGGGAGAAATGTCAGAGTAAAATAGAATAATAATAATTAAGGGATCTGCCGCTTCCAATAATGGTGAACTAGGTAATACAAACCAATCTTCTCGCTGATGACAACTAGAAAATCTGGACAAAATTTAAACAAATGTCTGTGAGAAGGCTTTAGAGAGCTAACAAGGAAGTGAAGAATTACTGGGCCAAGATCCAGGTAGAGGCAGAAACACCCCTGGGGCATTTGTTGATTTCCAGAAAAGGTAGATGAGACCAACAGCTTGAGTACCTCTTGACAGTCTGCTGGGTGAGGGTGGAGGGCAGAATTCCCTAGGGCTTTGCCATTAAGATCCTGAAGGGACCTAACCAAGGCAGTAAGGTGAACCAGAAGTAGATGAGACTTTAGAGACACAGCCACCTCTGCATCTTTTGAATCCTGAGCTTCGATTAAGATCCCCAGATGCTAGAACCCTCTAAGAAGCTATTAAAATCCTTAGTGGAGAAAGAGATCACCCATGCCTCAAATTACTTCTTCAGTTTTCAAATACAATGTCCCGAATACAGGATGCTAAGAACAAGAACCAACAGAAGCAACAAACAGAAACAGACCATAGGTGCTCTAGATATTGAAGTTAATGGGCAAGCCCTTTAAAGTGACAATGCTTAAGATATTCTGGAGATAAGGAAAAACACAATGAGAATTTTGGCAGGGAACTAGAATCACAAAAAAAGGACATGACAGATTTGAAAGGAGTAAACAGAAAGTCTAGAATGAAAAAATATAGTAGTCAAAACAAGAACTCAGTGAATGGGTTTAACCCATTAGACATAGTTGTAAGAAAATTAATGAGTGGCTAAGAAAGAAAATATTCAGATAGCTGGCTTCAATAAAAACAAAAGCAGCAAGAAGGCAATGGAGTTACATCTTTAAAAATGCTAGGGAGGAAATGCCTACCTACAATTTTATATCAAGTAAAAAGAAATCCTTCAAGGATGAAAATGAAACAAAGGTTCTTTCAGACAAAACTGAGGAAATTTATCACTAGCAGCTTAGGCGTAAGGAAAGCATTAATGGGTGTTCTTTGGGCAAAAGAAAAATGATACCAGATAGAAGGCTGAAAATGTACAAAGAAATGAAGAACAAGAAAAACAATCATTGTGTTGCCAACTGAATATTGATTAACATATAACAATAATGACTTCTGAGTACAAAATATAAATAGAACCAAATATATAACAATAGTATATAAATCAAGAGAGGATAATTGGAACTGAACTGATCTTAGGTCCTTGCATTGTCCAGGAAGAGAATGAAAGTACCAATGAATGTGAGATTTTAAAAAGTCAAGGATGTATGTTACAATCTATAGGATAACCTTTAAGACAACAGACTTGGTTGGCAGATACATGGGTTTGCTTAGTGGTAACTGAGCTGTTCATATTTTGTGTACTTTCTGTATATGTTCAATATTCACATTGAAATTGGTCAAAAATAAAAAATATAAATTATAATCTGGTATGCTGGTTTCAAATAGTTGGCTAATTTTTATACTCCAATATTTAGATTTTCTAAACTCTGTAACAGCAGATGTGCCTTTCACTTAGTTCCAACTTCAATGGGCAAATCAAAATGAAATGAAAGTTTTCAGTTTTTACTTGAAATTTCTTTAAATCAAATTTTAGAATTCTGATCCAAATGTGCTTTCTTGTTCAAATAAGCCCCTGTCTACATGGTCTTGCTCTGATATTGAAATAAATGTCTAATACTTGCTATTGCAATTCAAACAAACAATGTCTAATACTTGCTATTCCAATTCAAATCCTCCATTGTCAGAGAAGCAGGTGGTAAATATATTCTGGGGGGAAATGAGATTTACCATAGAATCCTATTTGCCTGAGAAACTGACTAAATTAATTCAACTACTCTGTGTCCAATACTCTACTAAAAACTGGGTTACACAAAGATGAGTAAGACATGGTCCTTGCCCCCGTGGAATAATAGTCCAGTGGGGTAAACACACATCGACGGCCAAGTAAATTCTAATACATTAATTAAATTATTCAAAAATTATCTATTAGGCAACAAATATATACCTGGCACTATGCTAAGAAGCACATATATATCATGGTAAAGCCTACAGTCTAGTGGGGAAGACAGTCAATACACTGGATGTTCCATTCAGCGTGAAGAGGAATTCTGCTATGCTAGTGTCCTAAAGAAAAGGGGGTAGCAATTGAAGACTGCACAGGGAGATGACTTTTTTTTTAAATGACAG
The DNA here is from genome assembly GCA_030848825.1 of Tadarida brasiliensis. NCBI lineage: Eukaryota > Metazoa > Chordata > Mammalia > Chiroptera > Molossidae > Tadarida > Tadarida brasiliensis. Next base: position 38,780,923 of record CM061272.1, on the reverse strand, counting down.
AAAGAAAGAGACTTTCGGAAATCTTGAGACAAAGATTATAACACAGATCATTTTAGGGTAATCAGACTAAGTGACTAAGAATTAAGTGTTAAGATTAATTTTTTATTGCCCAAACACGGTGCAGAAATATACTCTACTCGTTAGGTCTGCTAATCCCTATTTGTAGCTGTCCAACAACTTGGATTATCATAAAATATGCCTTAAAAGACGGAAGTGAGCCACTCTGCTTGGCCTTTGAGTTGCATTATAATTACAGCCAATATTTTGAGTTGCAGAAGCTATTAATCCAAGGGCAGTCTCTAGGTTACATACTACGAGGGAAAAAGATAAAGCAGTAAAACGGCTTTATTAAAACCCCATTTCAACAGACATGTAGAATTTTTTACCCCCGATTCGGTGAGGTCCTTTGACTGGCCTTGTAGCCCACAATGCCATCCTTTAGCACGTCTTCCTTGTGGGTGGGAAGTAAATCAAGAAACCACTCCACACAGCACTTTATATTCCTGAAGCCGTTTTTCCTCCTCTATTACACCATTCTGCAGATGAGGACTCGGGCTTCAGAGAAAGCCTGATCAAGCACCTGTGGTTTTCAGCTGAGACTCAAGCATTGGTCCTTTGATTATAAATAACACACACGGTCTTTCCAGTGAGTGACTTCCCAAGAAGTAACCACAATGCACTCACAAACCCTGGCTGACTCTGCCAACCAGTCACCTGGCAGCAGGCTCAGAATGCTTTTCAAGGGAGTGTTCTGGGCAGCCACTCTCGTTGCGACAGGAGGTTGGCAAACAAGATGAAATCGATTGGCCACCCCAGCAGCAGCTATCACAGTATCTCTGAATGGACTTGGTTGGGTTCTGATCTTCACTTCTCAGGCTGAGTCATCATTATATACTCTCACAATAATACAGGGTCCACAGGATAGAAGAGAAAGATGTCTGGACAGCGAACAGAGGCAAAGGACGGTCCCCTAGTTGAGACCAGAAAGAAGAATGCCATCCAAAAGGCCTCTGAGAAACCTGGGGGGAGGGGGGGTGAATGGGAGAACAGGTATGTCTTAAAGAACATTCTGGATCTCTGAATGTGAAGAGATAATAGGCTTGGCCCAGAGCCTAGTTTAGGATGGGCTATTGAGACCTAACTCTGTGCATAAAAAAGTATCAAGCACTAAAGGGTTAGAAGCCTGGCATTAGGAAAAAGAGAAAAATATAAAGTACAAAATGGCTAAATTGCCCTGGACGGTGTGGCTAAGGTGGCTGAACATCATCCTGTGGGTGGAAAGTTCACCACTTTGATTCCATCAGGGCCCAGGTTGCAGGTTCGGTCCCCGGTCAGGCTGTGTACAGGAGGCAACCGATCAATGTTTCTCTCACACTGATGTCTCTCTCTTTCTCTCCCTCCCTCCCTTCCTCTTCCTTTCTCTCTAAAATCAAATTTTAAAAAGATGTTATCTGCCTTTTAAAAAAAGCTAACTTAATTTTTTATTGCAGCAAACATGGTGCAGAAATACACTCTACTCGTTAGGTCTGCTAGTCCCTATTTATAGCTGTCCAATAACTTGGATTATCATAAAATATGCTTTAAAAGACTGAAGTGATTGTAGTACTAACTTCATTTAATTATAATATACAAAACACTTTATTCCTGTAGCTGTTCACCAAAGACAGAAGTGAAACTCATAAAACAATGTCTTTACTAATGAAACTGAAGAGATAGTACAGACATAACCATTAGAACATACATTTTGGCCTGGCCGGTGTGGCTCAGTGGTTGAGTGTCAACCCATGCACTAAGAGGTCGCCGGTTCGATTCCCAGTCAGGGCACATGCCCAGGTTGTGGACCAAATCTCCAGTGGGAAGCATGCAGGAGGCGGCCAGTCGATGTTCTCTCTCATTGATGTTTCTATCTCTCTCTCCCTCTCCCTTCCTCTCTCTCTAAAAATCAATTAAATTAAATTTAAAAAAGAACATACATTTTGCATTCAAGAACAGTGTTGTTATATTGTACTTTAGCTAAAATTTTCTAACAAAATAGCTAAACATTCAATACACCCAAAAACAAAATAAATTTTGAACACAAAAAAATATACTTCTGTATTGAAACAGTTTGCAATTCTAGAACAAAAATCTGTTAAAGTATAACTTGACAGTTAACTTTTTAAAAAGTCGTACTTCTCAAATCAAAATCAAATGCTATAGTATATTATAATCTAACCATCTCTTACACACAAAAATGTTTTATCATAATGCTGAATTGTTGAATAATGCTTTCTCCTCTCCATACAGAAAATGTATGCCATAAGTAGTCATTACTATGAATCTAGGTAATAGAACATTCTTAAAGGTGATATCAATACCTAAATATTGTTACTTTTATTTATTTATTTCATTTTATTTTATTTTTATTTATTATTTTTTTTTATCTTCACCCGAGGACATTTTTTCATTTTTTGTTCAGATAGAGTGGGAGGGAGAGAGAGGAAGAGAGAGAGAGAGAAACATCGACGTGAAAGGGACACATTGAGTGGCTGCCACCCGCACGACCAACCAGGGCCGGGGACAAACTGCAACCGAAGTACATGCCCTTAGCGGGAACTGAACCTGGGTCTCTCTGGACCGCAGGCCGACGCTCTAACCGCTGAGCCAAACTGGCCAGGGCTATTTATTTATTTTTTAAAATATTTTTTCTTTATTGATTTTAGAGAGAAAGGAAGGGAGAGGGAGAGATAGAAACACTGATGAAAGAGAATATCGATTGGCCACCTCTTGCATGTTCCCCACTGGGGACCGGGCCCACAACCTGGGCATGTGCCTTGACGGAGAATCGAACCAGCAACCTCTTGGTGCATGGGTCCACACTCAACCAGCGAGCCCCACCGGTCTTTTTTATTTAAAAGAAAACAGTATCAGATTACATCTACAAAAGTAGATGGCCTCTGCAGGTGACTGTAGCTATTGTCAAAGTAAACTAAAGAACAGATTACCTAGTAAGTTATTATCTATTACTAATATAAATACATAAGTATCTTTAATATTCTATTTTTGTTTACATACTTTAAAATAAATATTAAGATGATTAATATTTGAGAAATCACATTTAATTTCTAAACTGCTGGGGGGGTGGAAACATGCAAAGAACTATTCTCAGGTAAAAATAAAAGAATCAAAGAAGGCACCTATTGTAATTTGCTAAATTTTTTAAACATGTTCACAAAAGCCCTGTAGAATTTCTCTGTTATTAATTTAAAGTTTGTTCCTTATAACTATACTTTGGCTTTTACCACCAAGCTGTCAGTTGCCTGTTCCATTCAATACCTTTTGAAGGAATAAAAACTAATAGTCAAAGTCTTAACTACATAGGCAAGATTCTAAAAAAAGGAGTTCAGCATCAGAAATGTATGAATGAGTCCACTAAAACCATTGCTACCAAAAGTGTGGTCTGCAGACCAGCAGCTTCAGACATCACCCAAACCTTATTACTGATGTAGAACCACAAGGTCCTCCCCAGACCTAAGGAATCAGAGACAAATGTCTGTAAGAATGACAAATGACCTCTCAGCAGCAAAGAAGTTAAAAGACTGGGAGGAGAGCTGCAACGTGTTGAGAGACAGTAACTGTCAACCTATGATTGTATATCCAGCAAAAATATCTTTCAAGAATGAGGACCAAATAAAGATATTTGCAAAAAACAGCTCTGTGAGAGTTTGCCACCAATACTATTGTTAGTCAACACCAAACGTCACTCAAGGAAATTCTAAAATATGTACTTCAGACAGAAGGATAGTGATCCTAAACAGCAGGTCTGAGGTACAAAAGAAAATGATAGATCATGCACTTTGCACATTTTCAGTATTAAAATATCAATTTTTAAAATAAAAATTATAGTTACTGCAAAAAAAAAAAAGAGAGAGCAAACAATGGACAAAGAGAGATATAAATATGGGGCTAATTCTAGATCAATGTCTTGGGGACCTTTTAAAAAAGACAGTCTGGCTCAGCGGTTAAAGCGTCAGCCCATGGACCAGAGAGTCCAGGGTTTGGTTCCCGCTAGGGGCATGTACCTCAGTTGCAGTTTGTCCCTGGTCCCAGTTGGGGTCGTGTTGGTGGCAACCAGTCGATGTGTCTCTCACATCCATGTTTCTCTCTCTCTCTTCCTCCCTTTCTCCCTCCTGCTCTATCTGAAGATAAATGCAAAAATGTCCTCGGGTGAGGATTAAAAAAAAAAGACAGTAAATACAAGAAATGACTCGAGTTAAAGGACTTGTATTATTCAAAAAAAGGGCAAAGATGTTATTAACTCTAGACTTATTGTACATGTCAAAGTTTCTTGAGTGAACCATTAAAATAACAGAGTATAACTTCCAAAATAGCAAATACGGAAAAACAGATAAGGAGAAAATGGATAAGAAAAAAATTCAGTCAATATGAAAGATGGGGACAAAGGAGAGAAAAACAGAAACAATGACTGGAATAAGCCACAGAGTATTACTAATACTGTTAATGTAAATGGACATTCCTCCAGTTAAAGACAAAGACTGTCAGGTTCTCCAACACTGCCACCTCCATGTCCGAACTCTCCTACATGCCCTGTCAAGTGCCACACATTCTCCTTTGTAGTATTTATCACAATTATGTTCCAATATTTATTTGCATGATTACTAATTAATATGTTAATTACTTATTAATATTTATCACCTCTACTAGACCAACGATTCCATGTTGCCAAGGACTGGGTCTATTTTGAATCATCACTGTATTGCCAGTAGGTAGCACAGTTCCTAACACACAGGAAGTTCTCAACAAAATCTTGCTAGAGGAGGAATGAAGGAAGGAGGCGAAAAAAGACACTGGATAAGCACCAGCGTACCTTCTGGGCTTAAATTTTCTACAACCATTTTCTTTTGAGATGGGAAGTCCTTATCTATAAGCAATTATAGTTTTCTGATCCATAAGCTAGCTGCATTTTATGTTTTATATAGCTAAACTATATGTGTTTTCATACTGAAATTGCTATTCACGTGACCTTCATTTTATCTTTTAAAAAATTCTTAAACAGTCAATTAAAAACTCCATTAATGGCGCATACCTAGGGAAAAACGCCAGACTGGTAAATGTTCCCCCAGTCTGCTGTCCCCTTCTTCCACAGTAATAAGCTAATCTGGATACAGAAATGCCCAGCTAAAAGATAACATCTCTCAGCCTCCTTTGCAGCTAGGTCATATGTCTTATTTTTGGTTACTGGGATATAAAGGTAAAAGCTATGTGTGCAAATTCGGTTTCACATCCTTAAAAAAATAAAATAAAGCTGCTTGTCCTCAACTTGAAGGCGCCTCCTTCTCCCTTCCGGCAGGTGAGAACACAAACATGGTGCTGGTGAGCTGTGTCCAAACACGCAGGCTCGAATGAAGCCAGCCCCTGGGAACCGCTGACAGAACCTGCACATTTGGGATGGCAGGGCCGCCCAGCAGCCTGGGTCTCTGGAAGTAGCAAAGTCTGCCAACCCTCTCTGGACTGTTAACCCGAGAGAAGTACACTTTTATGCATTTTTGTATCTCTCTGTTATAGCAGCTTTATCTGCATCACAACAAACACAGAGGCTTAAGTAAATGTTAACACAAAAGAGAAAGATATCAAAGAATGCTATTGAGAAAAAAGACTCCTCGACCAGCAGCTATAGATCAATGGTGAGGTAATCAAAACTGAGACCTGAACAAAGGTCTATCCAAGAACTAAAGCCCTCTCTCTAAGCACAGCGGGAAGACACACTGTCCCAGCCCAGAGACTTCTTTTTAGTCCTGACTGTTATCTCTTCTGAGAAGTTGGACTGACAGGCTCTCTTCATAAAAAGGTATTAAGTACTCAAATCATTCTACAATCATAATTTAGTGTCCTCTGAAGGAAAGAAATACACAGGCCTAAGGATAGGAATATTCATCTCAACGTTGATTATATTTCCCCACTAAATATTAATAAATTGGCATTCTGGTTCTGTGTTCATCTCCTGAGGTTGAGTTGGTGTGAGTCAGCCACTCAACTTCAGGGCACTGACAAGATCCAATCTCCGCCCTGGCCGGTTTGGCTCAGCGGTTAGCGCGTCGGCCTGCGGTCCAGAGAGACCCGGGTTCGGTTCCCGCTAAGGGCATGTACTTCGGTTGCAGTTTGTCCCCGGCCCTGGTTGGTCGTGCGGGTGGCAGCCACTCGATGTGTCACTTTCACATCGATGTTTCTCTCTCTCTCTCTTCCTCTCTCTCCCTCCCACTCTATCTGAACAAAAAATGAAAAAATGTCCTCGGGTGAAGATAAAAAAAAGGTCAACGGCTCACTAAGGGCCTAATTCTGTTGTATTCCATCTGGCCTTTCCTAGGTTACCCAGTAAGCGCTTCTTTTTTCCAATATATAATGCCTCCATTTTTGCTCCAGAAGTTCTACCAAGAGCCAGTGGAGATGGGAGGAAGAAGAGAAAGCAGTGAATTGTGCTGCTAAGGCTCACACATTGTTTCCACCATTATCTCTTTATGAACAATAACATATCTGACCAAAAGGGGTGGGAAGGGGGGACTGTGTCCTCCTCCTTCCTGGCACACTTCAGTATCCAAATTTATTCCATTTCTGAATTCAGATGGAGAAAAGTCTGGATAACAAGACTTGAATCATTCACTAACCCATAGATAAAAATTCCCATCCATATTATTTGCACCATTAGCAAATGAAAGACGTGCTGGAAAGAATTGTACCTGCTATATCTCTTATCTGAAGGATAAGGTTTTCCAGCTCTCTAAAACAGCCTGCCATTGGAATCTTCCTTAAAAACTGCTTTCATCCCATCACCCCATTCAGTTCTTCAATGCCTCCCTACTGCCTACAGAATAACATTCAAACTCTTTAGCCTAGTATTTCAGTCTTTCAGAATCTAATGTAGTAGGGAAAACACTAGGCAATAAAGATTACATAAGTACTATCAATTAGTCCACATCTTGCCCTGGACTTACAGACCTAGTTACAGACTGACAGCTGGAAAGAAACTATTAATCTTTAATGAGCATATCATCACCTCCTGTGCCTGGCCCTAGGGTTGCTTTGAGGCCTAAATAAGAACAAATGTGAAAGCCCACTGAAAACTATCAATCACTCTACAAATACAAGCTGCCAGTTTTACTATCCAGTGTTACTACCCAGACAAAAGTCACAGTTCTTACACCAGAACTTCCCGGGATACAAAGAGACTTATCAGGCTTGAGTACACAAGAAGCTGTGACCTTCAAAGTAAACTAGCTGATTATTTGAAAGGCCAGGTCCGTATGTGAGGGTGCATGTGAAGGTTTGTGTGAAGGTGCGTGTGAGGTTCACCGTGCAAGTGCATGTGAGGGTGCGTGTGCTTGTGAAAGTATATGCAAGAGTGCACGTACATGCCCATGTCAGGGTACATGCTCGGGTGCATATGAAAGTCCCTATGAGGGTCTATGGTGGCAGCATGTGTGAGGGCACATGTGAGGCTGCATGTAAGAGTATTGTGAGGGTGTGAGTGAGAATGCATGTGAAAATATTACAAGTGCATGCTCGAGGTTCTGTGTGAAAGCGGTGGGGGTCTTTCTGAGGCCACATGTGAGGGCATGTAAAGACATGTGTGAGGAAATGCGTAAGTATGTGTGAGTCTGCATGTGAGGTCTTGGTGACGGTGGGAGGGGAGGGGAGGGGAGGGGAGGGGAAGAATGGTGGGGGAGGGGAGGTGGTGTGGTGTGGTGCAAGGGTGCATGTGAGTGTCTGTGTGAAAGTGTGTGTGAGGGAGCACATGTGAAAGAACATGTAGGGTACATGTTAAAAAAGAAAAAAAAGGCCAGATCATAGAGCCAATGAGACCAGCTACTCTGAGCTTTCATGTTTTATAATCTGATATATGGCCAGCTACCCATGAATAGTATCTGGCACAAAGAAGCATTCAGTATATATTTGCTGAATGACTAAGTTTCTAAAATATACTGGATGAGCCCTGGCTGGTGTGGCTCAGTTGGTTGGAGTGCCATCCCATACAGCAGAAGGTGGCAGTTTCTACCCCAGTCGGGGAGTGTACAGGAGGCAACTGATAGATGTTTCTCTCTCTATCAAATCAATGAGGGGAAAAAAATCCTGAAATGAGGATTAAAAAAATATATACTTGGATGATGTAAAAGGATAATATGCACAAAGGATGACCCGTCCCTGGTATTAATGACAGACGTTTCAATTATCAGTAGCATTTTTTAAAACAAACTAAGAAAATCCCCTGGTGAAACAATGAAAGAAATTACAAGGGAAAAAGTATGCTTCAGTGTCTCGGGGAAGATTCAGGTTCAGAATGTAAAACACATTCCATAAGAAACAGGCTTTGGCCTAAGCATTTTGTACTGTCCTTCAAACATTGTTTCCTCCTCCCAATAAGAGTATCAGATTCTCTGGGAAAATTATTCAATCCTCTGCTCTCAATCTGGTGTTTTGAGTAAAATTAATCCCACACCCCACTCACAAGAATCTATAGTTCAAGGTCAGAAGAATATCCCAGACTTATTCATCAGTACATTCTAGTCCCATTACCCTGGCCTCTGGTTCAGGGGTGCACATAAAACCGGACAACAAATGAGTCCAGGCTACCTGTCACTACTTGAGCCAATTAAGCATCAGTATGGGAGAGCAGCCAGGTCATCCTGCAAAAATCTGCTCTCCACTCCCTCATGGGGATGTAGGCAAAAGGGGTTATCAATGGGTAAAATGGTTGGGGAAGTAGGCAAAAGGAGTAATAATGGGTAAAACAGTTACAGATTACAGGCACGGGGAAGTAATGGGAGCTGGGGAATGTGGCTCAGTGCACCGGCTGCCTCCAAGACTCCAAGGTTGTTAGTCTTTCCAGGATGAGGGTGCGCAGTTCTCAGGTAAGGAGAATGGACCGCATTCCCGAGGTAAACTCCCAGGGATTACAGCTCCTAGCCAGGTCAGAATGAGCTTTCCTTTTATGTTTTGTTTTATTTTTATTTACTTATTTTATTTTTTATCCTCACCCGAGGACATTTTTGCATTTATCTTCAGACAGAGTGGGAGGGAGAGAGGGGGGAAGAGAGAGAGAGAAATTTCAATGTGAGAAAGACACATCGACTGGTTGCCACCCACACAACCCCAACCAGGGCTGGGGACAAACCACAACCGAGGTACGTGCCCTTAGCGGGAACCAAACCCGGGTCTCTCTGGTCCACGGGCCGACGCTCTAACCGCTGAGCCAAACTGGCCAGGGCTTTATTGACTTTTTAGAGAGAGGAAGGGAGAGAGAGATAGAAACATCGAAGTGAGAGATATAACATCGATTGGCTGCCTCTTGCACACGCCCCGCCCTGCCCCCCAGGATCGAGCCCGCATCCGGGCATGTGCCCTGACCAGGAATCGAACTGGGACCTCTCAGTCCAGGGGATGATGCTCAATCCACTGAGACACACCAGCCGGGATGAATGCGCTTTCTTTAATTAGAACAAAGCAATCATGATGAACAGAGCAAGAATGTTCAACATTTCTTATAACTATGGCTAGCACCCCACTGTGATTAGTTCTCTATTATTCTATAATTCTCTCTCACCCCTTTCACACAGACACCTTAGGTGTCAAATCAGAATGAATTTTCAGACTTAGGGTTTAAGTATTAACTGGCAAATACAACAGCCATTTGTACCCAAAAGGAGGACAACCTGAGAGGGAAGGGGACGGGAGGGGGGAAAGAGAGGTGGCCCAGAGGCTGTGCTGTTTGTCAATTTAACTTGGCTTAAAATACACAGGTCAAGAAATACACAGGCCTCCCTGGGATAGAGAGCCAAAGTGTTTAGGAGTAGGATAACAAGTTCATATTTGTGTTTGAGAAAAATACCTCTGGGAACTGCATCTATAATAGACTGGGGGAGGGAGATGGGTTATTAATGGCAAGGCTAGAAGCAGAAAGACCAGTTATGAAACTATTACAATAGCCAAATGAGTGCTAATGAGAGCCTAAACAAGGGAAATGGTGGCAAGAATAAGAACAGGACAGAAGCTGGGCCAGCGTGGCTCAGTTGACTGAGCGTCATCCCACACACCAAGAGGTTGCAGGTTCGATTCCCAGTCAAGGCACATGCCTGGGTTGGGGGCTCGATCCCCAGTGGGGAGTGTGCAGGAAACAGCCAATAGATGTGTCTATCTCTCTCTCCCTCTCCCTCTCCCTCTTTCTCTAAAATCAATAAAAACATTAAAAAAAAAAAAAAAAAAAAAAAGAACAGGACAGAAAAAGGAGGTAATCAGGAGGTGGAGCAAAAATCAATAGGACTTGAAAATGGAATAAAGGAAGATATTAAGATAGCAAGAGGAACAGGGTGGGGCGGGATCGGGAGGAGGATGTCTGGGGGGGGGAGGAGAAACATCTGTAACAAAAATAAATTAATAAAAAAAAAAAAGAGGAACAGAGGCAGAATCTAGCTGGGGAGTCTAGATAGATGGTGAAAGAGAGACTAGAGTGTGAGCAAATTTGGGGAGGAAGTTAATGGATTCAGGTTTAGAATACTAAGTCTTGTTGAAGAAAGAGAGGGAACCCAGAAAACTATCTAGTTTCAAGTATTTCTTTCATCTCATGATCCCTGTGGAAACCAGGACAAGTCAGTCTTCATTCTCTGTGAAGATGGATAAGCATCCTACTTGCTTTCCTAAAAATGTTTGTATTTATTAAAGGTTATGTACTAATTCAACTTTTTACAGGTTACGTGATTAAACTACCTTTTTAAATAAACAAATACAAACCTCTGCCTCGCGTCATAAAGTTAATTTGAGACAGATTACAGATGTAAATATAAAAGCTAACACCATACACTTCTTTAGAAAATGTTAATAGAATATTTTTACAACGGTGTGGTATGAGAGATGTCTTAGAACACAAAGTACAAACCATAAAAGAAAAAAACTGACAAACTGAACTTAATCAAAATTTAAAACTCCTATTCATGAATACATCTGTGCAGGAGAAACTGTCCCATGAGGAACCTTCCAGTTAGGTCCTGCTAGATCTGGGCCAGAGACTGCTCCCATAAATCCCCTCAGATTTTCTGATAAACCCTGCCCTCTGCAGCAGCTGCTGGTTCCCAGAACAGGCCCTTGCTCTACCCTGGGGCAGGTCTGTAATGTCTTTTCCCTTTATCTGAGATGGATGACACCCCTTGCACCTTTCCATCCCTGTTCTATACAGTTCTTTAGTGAATGCCATTGAGTTCAGATTGAGTTCAGAGGATATCCATGTTGTCGTGCCGCTGCCCGAGTTTACTGATGTAAGTTCCCATAAATAAACTTGATGTTGTCTGGAGTTGTCAGCCTTTTTCTTTGGTCTCTCGGCCCCAGGAAATTATATGAACAATACCACTAGCAAAATGAGTGGGCAAACCACAAGCTGGGAGAACATGTTCACAAATATATATTTAACAAAGGACTGGCATCCAAAATATATAAAGAGTTCTGTGGACCAAAAAAGCGGCCACATACTAAACTTAACCAGCTCAGGGAAGACCTGCGTGGCAGAGACCAAAAAGGAATCACATACATGGTCTGAAATTAAAACTTTCTAACTAAAAGCAGTTCAAGGCAGTTCATGTCCTAGGGCAGTATTTTTCCCTAACAAAGGCAATCTTCACCTTAATTGAGCCTGTCTGTTGTCTTTTTGCATCCAGGATAACATACCTGATAAACATGCCTCTGGAATAACAAAGGAATTTCCTTTTTCCGGACCCCTCAAAGCACAAGCACTGCACCAGAACAGGAGACCACAAACCCCTCCATTGTTCTTGTAATTGTGTTAATTGTTGACTGTTAACTATCAAGTACCTACCAAAGTAGGTAAAAGAAGTATATTCATTTTACTTTTTCTCCAATTCCAGAGGTTCCCCACCCCCCCACACACTTTATGTTCTCCCACCTCCCTAATTATCACCAAAAGATTTCCTGTAACCCTTTACGTCTTCCCCTTTGATTCTGATGTATAAATTATGTGATAAAACTGCCATTTTCTGGAGCATTTTCTCAATCCATTGAGATTTTGCTTCTGGCAATTTTCTTCAGCTTGGCTCAAATAAACTCAAACATTCTCTTTTTTTCTTTTTTTTTTTTTCATTTTGGTACGTGCCCCTAGCAGGAACCGAACCCGGAACTCTCTGGTCCGCAGGTCCACGCTCCAACCGCTGAGCCAAACTGGCCAGGGCAAACTCAAACATTCTCTACAGGTTTGAACGTTTCTTACACTGACAGTTCTTACAAATCAATAAGAAAAAAAAAGTAGGCAATAAATAGCACTTCACAAAGGAAGATATATGATTGGTCAATAAGCAAAAAATAAACTTTCTGCATCATTAATCACAAGAAAATGCAAACTAAGTCACCATGAGCCTACACACGCACCAAAGTAGCTAAAATTAAAAAGACCAACACCAAATGTTGACAAGGATGTGGAGCGACTGGAACTTCACACATTGCTGGTTGGATGTAAAATGCTTTGGAAAACTAGCTGGCGGTTTCTTATAAAGTTAAATAAACATCCAATGGCCAACAATTCCATTCCTAGGTATTTACTCAAGAGAAATAAAATCATATATGTCCACAAAAAGTCTTGTGCAAAAATATTCAGAGCAGCTTTATCCATAACAGACCCAAACTGGAAACAATCCAAATGTCCATCATCTGGTAAATGGATAAACAAATCATGGTATAGTCATACAATAATATAATACTCAGCAATAAAAAGGAACAAGCTACTAATATACTCCAACAACATAAATGATTATGCTAAGTGAAAGAAATTAGGCACAGAAAAATACATACAGTATAATTCCACTTACATTGTTACCAGAAGAGGGACCTGGCCCTGAACCGGTCTGTCTAGAGCCAGGCAATAGTGTGTGGGCTATTATTGACTTCGTTCAGGGAAAATTTCACAACAGGAGTCCAGGTGAATTTTAGAAGCCATTTATTAAAACTGGGGACACCCTGCTGGTGTGGCTCAGTGGATTGAGAGTCATCCCAAGGACTGAGAGAGGTCCTTGGTTTGATTCCTGGTCAGGGCACATGCCTGGGTTGTGGGCTCAATCCTCAGCCAATCCATGTCTCTCTCACATTGATGTTTCTACCTCTCTCTCCATTCCTCTCTCTCTAAAAAACATCAATTAAAAAAAGCACATTTATTTATGCCCTGGCCGGTTTGGCTCAGTGGTTGGAGCATTGGCCCACAGACCAGAGAGTACCGGGTTCAGTTCCCGCTAAGGGCACGTACCAAGGTTGCAGTTTGTCCCCAGCCCCAGTGGGGGTCGTGTGGGTGGCAACCACTGGATGTGTCTTTCTTGCGTCAATGTTTCTCTCCCTCCTCCCTCCTTCTCTCCCTCCTGCTCTATCTGAAGATAAATGCAAAAATGTCCTTAGGTGAGGATAATAAATAAATAAATAAATAAATAAAAGCATATTTATATTAAAACTGGGGATAGTGAAATAAGGGCTGAAATGAGCCTAGGATGGTCTGCTTTGGCTCACTAAGAAGTCAGAGAAAAAGGGGGCTAAGGGAAGGGATCAGGGCCTTTGTCTGGGACCAACTGCTGCTGCCCATTGCTGCCCTGGTTGCGAGCCTTGTGGGGTCCCTTAGAGTGTAGGAGACACACGCCTGTGGGAGAAGAAGTGCGTGTGCTCCTAGGAAGGAGAATGCCTCTGTGTCCTTTGTCTTCAGGCTTTTATTTCTCTCTTAGGGGAGGTCTCAGGGGAGGGTTTTAACAGAATAGTCATCAGTTTTCCAGGTGTGCTCTTTCAGGGTCCTGGTCCTCACTGATTGGTCAGTGTCAGGACAGGGGGTCCTTAGTCACAGCAGCTGGTTCTGGTGTCACCCACCAGGTTTTACTGCTTTTCTGGGTCTGGGGCTGAAATACAGCTGAGGCCTAGATGTTATTTCTAGGGAGGTGATCTGAATCTGCTGTACGTTGCTCGGTCAGTGTGTTCAGCTGTATGTCTGTTTCCCTATTTCATTTGTCCTGGCTTACTGGACAAATATGAATAGGTACAACTCACCTGTGGGGTGGGGAATGTGTGTGTTGAGGATGAACTGGGAAGAGACAAGGGAACAATCTGGGATTTTGGAAATGTTCTCTAGGGATGTGGGTTACACAGGCGTATGCATCTGTCAACTCAATGAACTGTACACTTAATATCTGTGAATTTCACCATCTGTAAATTATACCTCAATAAAGGAAAGAAAGAAACAAAGACAAACAATAAAGGATCTCTAATATAAATACCTGAAATCAATATGCTTTGTTATTGGACTGAAGAAAACCTTTATTATTCCAAGGCAAACACAAAAGACACACACACAACTTTTAAAAAGTTAAAGAGTGGAAACGTCACTCAAAACTACAAACCAGCCCTGGTCAGTTTGGCTCAGCAGTTAGAGCGTCAGCCTTCGGTCCAGAGAGACCCGGGTTCGGTTCCCGCTAAGTTACAGTTTGTCCCCGGCCCTGCTTAAGGTTGTGTGGGAGGCAGCCACTTGATGTGTCCCTTTCACGTCGACGTTTCTCTCTCTCTCTCTCCCTCCCACTCTATCTGAACAAAAAATGGAAAAAATGTCCTTGGGTGAGGATAAAAAAAAAAAAAAACAAACCAACGAGACCTTATTTATTTATTTATTTATTTTTTTTTTTTTTTGGTACGTGCCCCTAGCGGGAACCGAACCCAGGACTCTCTGGTCCGCAGGCCAATGCTCCAACCGCTGAGCCAAATCGGCCAGGGCTGAGACCTTATTTAAATCACCTAAGGTCTCTCTCTTAGCCTTATTTTTCTCATCTATAAAATAGAAATAAGAGCCCTATCTGGTGTGGCTCAGTTGGTTGGACTGCCGTCCTGTGCACTGGAAGGTTTTGGAAATCATTAAAAAGATGGGAATAAGATAATCACCTCCCCAGGATTACATAAAAATTAAGCTTCTGCAAAGCATCTAGTATAGTACCTGGCACACTGAACTTGAATAAATGGCGGTGGTAGGAAACAATTAGAAAATGCATAACTGAGATCCACTTTACCTATTGGGCAATTATTTATTAGTTTAAGGAAGAGCCCTTCCAGTGGATGCTTATTTGAACATCTACCCATAATCCTTCCCTTTTTTTCCTGAAAACATTACCCGTTTCTGATAACTGACTGCATTCCAGCCAGATGGCCGGTGAGGTGAGAGAGGTGAGGAGAAAAAGGGAGAGGTGCCTTGTTCTTCAGTGACTCTGCTTAAAACTATTCATGTAAATCAAAGTTTTGGATAACCAAATTTTATATATATACATATATACATATATATATATGTATATATATATATATATGTATATATATATATATATATATATATTTTTTATCCTCACCTGAGGACATTTTTTCATTTTTTGTTCAGATAGAGTGGGAGGGAGAGAGAGGAAGAGAGAGAGAGAGAAACATCGACGTGAAAGGGACACATCGAGTGGCTGCCACCCGCACGACCAACCAGGGCCGGGGACAAACTGCAACCGAGGTACATGCCCCTAGCGGGAACCGAACCCGGGTCTCTCTGGGCCGCAGGCCGACGCTCTAACCGCTGAGCCAAACAGGCCAGGGACAAATTATATTTAAAGGTATGAGGGGAAACTCACTGTTTTAAAAAATGTCTAAATTATTTTATGAAATAAAAAATACTTTTAATAAACATTACCAGTACTTAAGCCAGATTTCCCATTAATTAGGTTTATCCAATGTGGCATGCTTACATCTACTAGAAAGATTTCTAATTATCTTTCAAAAGGCCATATATTTGCAAATGCTAAAACATGCACCCTAGCAACTACTTTCCACAAAGAGCATGCTCCACCAGTGGAGAAAGCATGCAGAGCATTCTCCTTTTATCACACAATTACTGTCTGGTTGGCTTACAGCCAACAATGGGCTCAAGTAGATTTACCTTTCATATATATCATGCAGTACATTTGCCTAATGCAGTGCCCTAGATTTTACAAATTACATTCATTGATGTACTTGCAAGTCTACAGATTTGAATGTTTTCAAAGAGGACACATGTCATTTGTATAAAATAGTGTCTGGCTCATCAATAAAAGAATGAAATATTTTGAAGTCACCTACTATCCGTTTGCTATACAGTGATTTTAAATGTCTGTAAAGGATTTCCTGGTTTTCAGCAAAGTTAGGGTTGAGCCAAGACACTGAGATTCTATCTGCATTCACACTGAACAACAGTAACCCACACATACCAAAGATCTGTTTGAAACCTTTCATGGCCAAAAAGTTCTATTGTGTCCTGGGATAGGCACTGACCAAAGGAAAGTTGAAACTATAAATAGCACAGAGAAGACCATATGCCTGGAGGGGAAAATGTTTTGCTTAAAATGGCACTACACAATTGGACATAATGTCCATATTATATTTTTTAAAAAAAAACTGTATATGAATAAAAAAACTGATAATTAAGAAAATTATATTCTCACTAACTAAGTTCTGTATACTATCTTACTTTCATTTTAAAGGTACTTCTTCATGATGCAGTGGTATTCACTGAAAAGTGGCTCAGGTGTAACTCTCCATCAACTAGTCACACAACTTAAAAAGCAAGGGAACCCAGCTCAACCGAGCCGCAGTCTAGGGGTTCCCACAATCAACCTGGAGCAGGCACAGGGCAGGACGCCACCAGGTTTCTTCAATGCCCGTGATAAACACTGCTCTACAAATAAGATCTTTAAAAGTTCTAACCTTAATTTTAAAAAAAGATCAGATTTGCCTGCAGTCTGATAAGAAAGGTTCAGGGATCACCTGTCAATAAGCAGGAAAGTGGGTGTAAAATGGCTTCCCCGGGCTGACTGGAAGGCAGTAAATCACAAGTAAATCCCTTCCTAGATAGGGGCTTTACAACAAAAGTGTGGGGGGAACCATTCAGAGTGTGACAAGAACCCCCAACTATTTCATCTCAGGATCCGAACATGCGCATCCCGAGGCCAGTTGGGGGCAGAGACATTGGGCGCGCCGGGTGACAAAACATGCCCAGTCACCCCACGATGCTGTCGGAACCCGTCGAAACACAAAGCCCACCGACTGTTAGGAAGAAAGAAAGACAAGGAAAACACGTGCTCCTCGGATAAGACCCGAGTTCTCCGGCCACCAAGCGCACTTTCAGCAGGAACTGCCGCCGCAGCCGGCTCTGTGCCCAGGGCTCTGGGGAGCGCCCGGCCCACCCGACCACCCCCGAAACGCCCCCAACTCCCAGCCCTGGCTGGAACCCACCACAGGTTGGCCGAGCCGGGGTGACCGCGGACAAGCTCGCCCAGAGAATTAAGTTTCTAATAATATAACTTTAGGCGGATTTAGCGCCGGCGTCACCCAACCCAAGGCCGAACCAGGAGCCAACAGAAAAGCGAAGCGGGGGCGCGGGCCGGGTCCGGGGGCTCCGGACGCTGGCACCTCGCTCCCGGCAGGTGCGCCCCCCGCACGTCACCACGGCCCGCCGCGCTCACCAGGTACCAGACGCCGAGCAGGATGGTGCCGGTGCGGACATGGCAGCACAGGCAGCAGCTGTTGGAGTAGAACCGCGTCCAGGGCGCGACCATCTTCATCGCTCGGACCGCGGGCGCAGTGGCGCGAGCGCGCGCCCAAGTTTGCAGGAACCTCGGCCGCGTCACTCCGGGCCGCCGCGCGGCTGCTGCGGGCTCCCCGGCCGCTCCGGCTGCCTTCCCGCTGGCTCCCCGCTCGCCGGCTCGCCCTCAGGCCCTCGTCCGCGCCTCCCCCAAAGCTCCGAGCAGCTGCGGGGCCGGGACCGTGCGCTCTGAAGGCAGCGGGAGAAGGAGGGGCAGGAGGGGCAGGAGGAGGCGGGCCGGCCCGGCACGTGACCCGCGCCCGGCCCGTGATGTCACTGCGGGCTCCAACCTGCTGCGGGCGCAGCCAGCCCAGTATAAATGAATAAATCATCTTGCACCATTTGGGGGCCCCAGTCGGCCCGCAGTGGAGTTCCGTCCTGCAGTGGAGTTCCCGGCCTTCCCTCTCTCATTCGGTCATTCGTGTAACTCTGTCAAGGGGTTCAGGTTCGTTTACGGTCCAGTGGGGTGGCGGTGTTCTCCCTTCCACACCTATCTTGCAGACAATCTGTTGGTGCAGTGCTATCTCTGCTGGCCGCGTTCTGCACACTGGAGAAGGGAAAACTGCAGGGTGTGATTCCCGTCAACTGCAGTATTTTGAACCTCTGTTGGAAGCCGCCAAGAGCAGTTGGTCTCTGCTTCCCAGCTCAATTACTGTGGCAGTAATTTCTTCCCAGAAAATAGGATGTGTGTCAAGGACATCCTCACTGTGCTTTGGGTAGTTTTGTCAATGTAAGAAACATTCAAACCTGTGAAGAATTTTTGTGAGTTTATTTGAGCCAAAACTATCGAAATTGCCAGGAAGGAAAACCTCAACAGATTGAGATAATGCTCCAGAGACTGGCAGTTGTGCACCTTATTTTATACGTTACAATCAAAACAGAAGATGCAAGTGAGTTACGTGAAATCCATTGGTGATAGATTAGAGAGGTGGGAGAAAGCAAAGGGGGGGGGGAACCTCTGGGATTGGGTGAAAAGTAAAATGATAGACACACATCTTTTACATAGGTGAGTACAGGATAGTTAACAGTCAATAATTAACTTAATAACAATGAGGGGATTTGCGGTCTCCACAGAGTGGTGCCAGTGCTTTGAGGGGGTCTGGAAAAAGGAAAATTAGTTTGACATTCCCAAGATGTATTATCATAGATGCAAAAAGACAATAGACAGGCTCAGTTACAATAAAGATTGACCTTTGGCAGGGAAGATGATGGCCTAGGATATGACTGTCTGCCATAAACTGTTGTGGCAGAAATTCGGTCAGCGGGAAGAGACAGACTGCGCGCACTCGGAGGATTAGAAAAGGACTGTTCAATGCGCACAGGTGCTGGCCCAGCGGAGTCACCTCCAAAGGCTGAGCCCCGCGCCTGGGTTCCAGCCGCCTTTTATACATGATAAGCCTCCAGGTATTTGGGGGCTTTCTAGTTCTGCTGTAGTTTAGGCAGTTGGCGGAGGTAGGGCAATTACAATAGCCAGGGGCGGGGTCTCTGCACTGCTTAAGGGGCTGCACCTGGCTTGCCTTCTCAAAACTGCTTTTAGTTAAAAAGTTTTCATTTCAGACCTTTGTGGTTACTTTAGGTCCTTGAATTTGCAAGGCCGTGTCACGCAGGCCTTCCCTGAGCTTGTCAGGTTAGCATGTGGCCCTTTTTTGTCCACATTTTTTAATCAGGATTTCAGCTTAAAGAAACAGTCATCAAGCCAATTACTGCCACAAGGTCTCTGCAAGACACAACAGCTTTAAGAGCTACTGAAAGCTAGGACTCCAATTTGGGGTTATTGCCTCCCACTGGATGTTTTGTCTATAAGCATGCTTGTCCTAGGTTAGCCTCTGAGGGACAGAGTGAAGAAATAAAAATATAGTCACTTTATCAAGTAGGTTGAGGTATGAGGAAATGATTCTATTCTTGTTTTAACTATCCTAGGAACTTTTACTTTTGAACTTTCCAGTCCTGCCTCAATGCATAATAACATCAAACCTCCAGATAACCCTCTGACTACCCCCTGAAGGCCGAGGAAAGGATGTTCAGGTATCCAGACCACTGGTAATCTACAGGAGTACCATTTGGGACCAGTCCAGAGGCTAAGAATGCAGACTGATTCTTCTCAAGAATGTACTTTTTACTAGAAGAACCCTCAACTTTTCTTTCTTCTTTGGAATACTTATTATTGCCTAGTTGGTTTCCAGTTTCCAAAGCCTCTAGGACTCTTGAATAAATCTTTATCATTTATTTCTAGCAAGGCCTCCAGACTCTTTAGTTTGTTTAACACCTTTAATCACTCTTTTAGCCAAGCATCTCAGACAAATGTCAAAGTCTCATTTCAGAGTTGGAGCAAGAAAAAAACTGGTTGGATTTAAATTCCTAAGGACAGGTGTCCTGCCAGTGTGGCTCAGTGGTTGAGCATTGACCCATGCACAGGGAGGTCGCCGGTTTGATACCCAGTCAGGACACATGCCCAGGTTGTGGGCCTGATCCCCAGTGGGGAGCATGCAGGAGGCAGCCAGTAGATGTTCTCTCTCATCGATGTTTCTATCTCTCTCTCTAAAATCAATAAAGGAAATAAATAAATTCTTAAGGACAGGCTATATAGGAAGGAAGAGGAATGTTAGATAAGGAATATCTAAGTGCAGAACTGGTTAGTTTTACAAGGCCGTGAAGCTGTCACATTCTTACTATGTAGCCCACAGGAACACAAGAATCATTCTCAGAGATATCAAGCGTGGGCTCTCAATCAGAAATAATAAGCAAAATTGTTGTGGGAGTTAGCCAGAAAGACCAAACAAGAACGTTTGTTTTTGTCTTGTTTTCTCACTACAAAGTTGTTTTCCTTCACATCAGAGATAGTTTTCTCTCCGGAATCTTCCATTTAATATTTAATTATGTCCATAAGCACTTTTAACCAGCTATAGGACAAGGATTAGTGCTCTGAGAAGAACTGGTAATTGAGAATCAGGGTGTGGAGTGCTACTTTGCAAATTCAAACTTCCAGTGAGTTCCCGCTTCGCCCTCCCCATCAGAGTTTCAGATCCATTGAGGCAGAAGACTCATTGATTCAGGAAATTTTATATTTCATAGAGCTTACTATTCAACATCTGAATTTGTAGAAAGATGTCAAATTGCTCTAGCTGAGAAGAGAGGCAGAGAGTAGAGGAAAACTGGCTGGAGAAAGGCGGAAAGGAGAGAGAAATAACACATCTATAAGCAACATTTATTAAATAAAACTTAATGTCAGTATCTTTGGAGTTGCATTTATTTGGATGCAAGAGAATATGGGGATTGGCCTCAAAACAAGAACAAAGGCTTTCCAAGGAACTCAGTGACAGCTAAATCACTCATTTTCAAACAGCGGCATATTTAACTGGGATGCTTTTTTTCAAGTTTCTTATTTTCTAGGACTTACTGTATATCAATCTATCTGTTAGACATCCAAATTACCCAATGTTAATTTGAGTGGCAACTGTGTGTAAGACATAAAGACTTGAAGGCTACAAAACTTAAAATATCTGCTCCTGCTCTCAAAGTTTATCATCCACTCTAGTGCCCAAGTCATTATGACATTAGTTAGAATGTGTGCCCAGTATCCTTATAGGTAAAAACAAAATGTCATGGGAAAACAGAGAAGGATTAATTACATTAAAACTGTAGGGAGTTGGCATCAGTTGGGCCCTGGAAAGGGTGAATAGGATAATAGACCAGGAAAGGAGAAGGCAGAGACACTTGCTCCAGGAATGCACAGAGGCACACAGTCCTGGGGTAAGGAAGGTCTCACTTAAGCCCCCTGGGCAAAGCTCTCTTCCAGGAGACACCTCAGAGCCCTCTCAAAGGCTGAGAAGTCCCAAGAGTTACCATCTAGCTCCCCTGGAAAGGAAAAATGCGTTGGAAAGGAATCCACGTTCCTATGCCAGAGGGTGCTACAATAATGAGAGTACTGTTCTCCTAGGCAAAACAAAAGAAAACTTTATAGGTCTCTTCATGCAGTCCCCAAATAAGCCAGGGATTTGTGCATTCATCCATTAATGCATTTGGTGAATAGGAACTTACCTCCTTGAAGCTGAGCATGAACGCCACTTCAGAAAACATGAAGAGGTCTCTATCTATAAAGAGTTCACAATTTAATGAGGGAAGACAGAGAAATAAACAGAAAATAACATAATTGCAAGTCAAGTTCGACCGTATATTTAGCACAGGGTGCTGTGAGAGCCCCATATCTCAGCTTTAGGAAGATCAGAGAGGCCTTCCCAGAGGTGGTGTTTCAGACCTATATGATAAGTCAGAGTTGGCCTGGGAGTGAAACAGAAGACCACCCCAGGCAAGATGGAGCAGGATATGCAGTTGGTGATG
Source organism: Tadarida brasiliensis (assembly GCA_030848825.1). Taxonomy (NCBI): domain Eukaryota; kingdom Metazoa; phylum Chordata; class Mammalia; order Chiroptera; family Molossidae; genus Tadarida; species Tadarida brasiliensis. The sequence continues at coordinate 38,758,932 of CM061272.1, read as the reverse complement.
TTCAGAGACAGCAAGTAGAACAATAATAGCTAGGAGTTACCATGTAAAGGGAAGTGGGGCAGAGTAGAGAGAGATAGGACAGAAAACTTTATGGTTGTCCATGTAGGTGCAGGAGGTAAAAGAGGATAAAAATCTTTTCATGCCATGCTGCACTGAGAAGCTTGGAATATAGTTCCTGAGGAAAATGGGAAACTTCTGAACTACTGATGGTTTTATAAATATTAAACTCTCGTAACTTGATGATAAAGTCATGTCACAAGCTTAAGGTATACACAAATGAAATAGGCAGGACTTGCTACGTAATCTGCAGAGTCCAGGGCAAAATGGAATGCGTGGCCCTCTTGTTGTGGACCCTGAGAAAGAAGATACCTAATAAGAAGGGTTCCCAGTGGCCTGCACGAACTGCCTGCCTCTACGCGGACTGCTTTCCTGCACTGTGTTCCTACCATCTGAGCCAGCCTTTATAAAGGAGTTCCCCATCTGCTTCTTCACTGACCAATCAGAACAGTTCCATTCTGACCAATCAGGACAGTGCCTTTCAAACCAATCAAACTTCAAGGATTTGGAGTCCTCATTTGCATGAGGATGAACCAGTCAGGGACCAGGAGTGGGGACTTCTATATATAAGTCAGTTCCCCTCTGGCTCTGAGCGCTTACTTTCTTTTTCATCCATGACTGGGTCTTCCCAGCTCAAGCTGAAATATGGAAGATGTCCTGCCAGAGCAGAGCTGTTTAGCTGAAGAAGGGCCTGGCCCCAGGGCCTCCTAACAGCCTGTGCTGCTGTATCACAATTGAGCTGTTCGCATTGAATGCAATTTTCTTCTTCACATCTCAAATTGAGGATTCCTGTTTGTGTTGAATTGGCATCAACAACCTTCAGTTGACATTGTTTAAAAAGCGTTAATAACTTCAAGATGACAACAATGGAACATTAAACCAAGCCGAGCCCCTCTGGGTTAGGGACCCTGTTCCACTGCCCATGAGGCTGGCCCTGGAGACAGGCCACATACTCTCTTAGAAATTAAAAACAAAACTAAACAAACAAGCAAACAAGAGAGAGCTGTCTCTTATTTTTGTCAGATAACAAATAACTGCTTCATGGAGGCTATGATAAATGCCATTTTTATAGGAGTGTGTGGAAGAAAGTAAGTAGTATGCCAGATGATTCATTAAAGAGTCTGGATCTTGTCCCAGGCAGGGGGTCAGGACTGTGAAGGTCAGAATGTGGAACTGGCCCCAGCCCTGAACTGCAGCCAAGGTGGAAGTCAGAAATCATGATTGATATGCTCTCAGAGACCCATGTAATTAATCATAGATTTATTAAAGCACACATTTGGGGTTTGGTCAAGTTCTGGACTGCCTCTGCAAAACTCACAAAATAAAGAAAGAGATGAAGACAGACAGAAGGAGTCATGAGTGGTAGACGGTGTGGCTAACAATAAAGAAACAGTATTCTGATTAATAGTAAGATTCATATGGCACTCTATAGTTAATCAATGTTTAAAGGTTTGGGATGCAATCAAATTCATTTATATTAGAGTCCAGTCAGGAAAATAGAAACCATTCCAGATAATTCATACAGAAGGAATGTAATACACGGAATGTGTTGCTGTAATAAAATAGTTCACAAGTGCCATCTTGACCCAGTTTTGAAACCATAGCTAAAATGTCTCAGTTCTCCTTCTCAGGCATTTGATAAGCCTCCACTCCAATTGCTTTCCTTATCAGGCTCTACATGCCTAGGTTACAATACACACTTATTGAAGGCCAGACACCCTTTCTTCCTCTGGTCCTCAGAAATATTCAAAATACTGAAACCCATTAAAAGAACAATGAGGTATCACCTCACACCTGCCAGAATGGCTGCCATCAACAAATCATCAAACAACAAGTGCTGGCGAGGGTGTGGAGAAAGGGACTCTAGTACACTGCTGGTGGGAATGCAGACTGGTGCAGCCACTATGGAAAACAATATGGTGTTACCTCAAAAAATTAAAAATTGAACTATTTGACCCAGTGATCCCACTTCTAGGAATATACCCTAAGAAGCCTGAAACACCAATCAGAAAGAATATATGTACCCCCATCTTCATAACAGCACTATTTACAATTGCTAAGATCTGGAAACAGTCCAGGTGTCCATCAATAGATGAGTGGATAAAAAAAGCTGTGGTACATTTACACAATGGAGTACTATGCAGCTATAAGAAAGAAAGATCTCTTATCCTTTGAGACGACATGGAGGGACCTGGAGAGCATTATGCTGATCGAAATAAGCCAATCAGAGAACAACAAATACCACATGATCTCATTTATTTGTAGAATATAATGAACAAAATAAGTTGATGAAAAAATAGACCCACAGACATAGAAAGGAGTATGATTCAGACTGACAAACCTCACAAAAGGGGGCAGGGAGAGGGAAGAGATAAACCAAAGAATTTATATGCATGTATGCATAACGAATGGACACAGACAACAATGCTGGGGGCTGGCGGGATCAGGAGGAGAGTGTCTACGGGGGAAAAAGGAAAAACATCTGTAACAAAAATAAATTAATTAATTAAAAAAATACTGAAACCCCAGGAATCCCACTAAACCTAGCTAACCTCACCCCACTTGCCATACAAAACCCACTTCCTACAGTTCCAACTAGCTGTTACCTTGTCTGCAGGTGCAATCAGTTTTCTCTTGTTTGGAGCTGTAAGTAACAAAGACTTCTGCCTTATATCTACTTGAGTGTCACTGTGTTGTGTCCTACTGTCACTGGACAGGGATTGGCCTGGAGCGGGTCTGTCTCGGGTTGGCCATAGTGTGAGTTCTTGACTTCATGCAGGAAAGATTTCACAAGACGAGTCCAGGTGATTTTGAGGAACGTTTATGAAAGCTGGGGACAGTGAAACAAGAGAAGGACTCAGGGTAGAAGAAGCTACAGGAGAGCCTAGGTGGTGCTCAGCTTTGCTCCCTGGAAACCTTAGAGGAAAGAAGCGGGCCAAGGCCGGACAGCTTTTAGCTCACTGGGAAATCAGAAGAAAAGGGGGCCTTGGAGACAGGGTCAGGGGGGGAGCCTGGGAGGAACTGCCACTGCCCAGTTGCAGGTCATGTGGGGAGTTGAGAAGGAAGTAAAACTTTTATGCCCCAGAAGGAGCATGGGCGTGCTCTGGAGCCAGCCTGTACTGGTATTCTTGTCTTGAGGGGTTTTATCTTTCTCCTGTGGGCCAGAATCAGAGGGGAGTTTCAGCAGAAGATTCCTCAGCTTTCCAGGCGCATTCTTCACATGCTGATGCATCAAAATGAGCGTGTAGGAGAGTTTGGGATCGTTCTCCGGTCAGCTTCACTGCTTTACTCTTATCTTGGGTCTGCCTGGATCTAATCAGGTTTTTAGTATTTGTTCCCCTGACTTCTTCTGTCCTTGGGTTTAACTGGCACAAATGGCATTAATTGGGTCTCTGTCCTCTATTCCCCCGACCAGGATGATTTAAGCTATTTATTCTCTGCTTAGGGAGGAGGAGTATAAACCATTTGTTCTCAAGTGTCCTTGGTTTGGGGAGATAAGGTCTTGTGATTCACTAGCTGTCTGTAGGTTGTTTAAATTGTTTGGCCTTGTTGAATTATCTTTTTTCAGTTTCCCCATTCCACTTGCCCAGTAATTTTCCTAGCTTCTTACTATCCTGCCTCACTACCATTGAAATAAACCTTAAATCTTTTTTTTTTTTTTTTTTTTGCGTTTATCTTCAGATAGAGCGGGAGGGAGAGTGGGAGGGAGAGAGAGGAAGATTGATGTGAGAGAGACACATCCAGTGGTTGCCACCCACACGACCCCAAACGGGGCCGGGGACAAACTGCAACCGAGGTACGTGCCCTTAGTGGGAACCGAACCCGGGACTCTCTGGTCCGTGGGCTGATGCTCTAACCGCTGAGCCAAACTGGCCAGGGCAAACCTTAAATCTTACACCACAGTTGCAGACCAATGAGAAGACAGACAAGAGGCAGCCCAGATACTGGCCAAAGTAGGAAGGGAAGCTGCCACCATCCTCCCGGCAAGAGGTGAGACTGTTAGGACCGCCAGGCGAGCCCTGCACTGACCCCAGAGTTTAACCTAAGACAAAGGCAAATGTTCAGAAAATTTTCTACCCTCCCTAATCTCTATTTATCATCTCTAGCTGCCAGAGGCCTAACCGCACATCTTGGTTGCCATGTGAAAATAGCATTATTAATTGTTACCTAGCCAAACGCAGAAAGGTCGACTGCACCTCGCTGAACAAGCTAACCGCCAATATCCGCTTCTGTTTGCCAGCTTGCTTGCTACCTAGCTAAGCTAGGGGGGCTGTTTAAGAGCCCTGAAACAAAGGCTGGGACCGCAGTTACTCTTGCATGAGCCATACTGCAGGCGCCTCACCTTTAGCTCAATAAACTTTTCCAAAAACCCAATTCGTATCTGAGTGTGGTCAATCTCGCTGGTCACAACAAGACCATGGTGACAAGGGGTGACCAACAGAGGTGGCTACTGTTGGATGCACTCCTGCTGCTGGAGAGGAGAAAAGCAGAGAGAGGAGAGGAGACAGGCTTGGCATCTCCCCTCCTCCCATCCTTCAGTCCTCTGGCCGTGCTGCCCATTTGCTGAACTGCCACACACCACCAGACGAGGGGCCTGGGGGACATACTTTCCTGCCCTGGGAACACAGCAGTGGGACTTGGCTGGGTGGTGCACACAAAGTGCAGTATACAGATGACGGATTACAGAACTGTACACTTGAAATCTACATAATTTTATTAACCGGTATCGCCTCAATAAATTTAATAAAATTTAAAAACCAATAAATAAGAAAATAAACATGTAATGAGGTGTCAGCAAACTATGACCCATAGGCCAAACCCAGCCCACTGCTTGTTCTTGTATTGCCTGTGAGCTAAGAAAGGTTCTCCATTTTTTTAATGGTAAAAAAAAAAAAATCAAAAGAAGAATAAGATTTTGGCTCTGGCTGGGTATCTCATTTGGCTAGAGCGTTATCCTGATACGCCAAGTTTGTGGGTTCAGTCCCCAGTCAGGGCACAAAGAGGAACCAACCAATGGGCGCATGGATAAGTGGAACAACAAATCAGTGTTTTTCTCTCTCTCTCCTTTCTGCTCTCTCTCTAAAAATCAATTTTAAGAAAGAAAGAAAAGAAAATGACCAAATTTAAAAATAAGATTTTGTGACACTTGAAAATTATATGAAATTCAAATGTCAGTGTCTGCAAATAGAGTTTTATTTGAACACACACACACAAATAAAAGAAATACAATATAATAAACTGTCAAAACACAGCAGGGGATACATGTATGTTTATAGCAGCCTTATTCATAGTACCCAAAAGGTGGAAGCAACCCAAGTGTCCATCCACAGATAAATGAATAAACAAAATGTAGTGTATCCATGCAATGGAATATTATTCGGCCTTAATGTCCAGCCGGTGTGGCTCAGTGGTTGAGCATTGACCCATGCACCAGGAGGTCACCAGTTCAATTCCTGGTCAGGGCACATGCCCAGGTTGTGGGCCGATCCCCAGTGTGGGCATACAGGAGGCGGCTAATTGATGTTCTCTCTCATCTATGTTTCTAGCTCTCTCTCCCTCCCCCTTCCTCTCTCTAAAATCAATAAAGGAAAAAAAAAAATAAAAAAAAAAAAGGAAGACAATCATGTCATACACTACATCACGGATAAATGTTTAAGACGTTATGCTCAGTGAAATAAGCTTGTCACTAAAAGACAAATACTATCTGATTTTATTTACATGCGGTATCTAAAGTAGTCAAATACTTAGAAACAGAAAGTAGAATAGTGGTTGTCGGGCTGGAGCAGAGGAAAAGGGCAGATTTTTTTCATGGGTATAAAGTTTCAGATTTTAAAAGTTCTGGAGATCTGTATCACAACAATGTGAATATACTTAACACTACTGAACTGTTTACTTAAAAACAGTTACAATTTTGCCCTGGCCAGTTTGGCTCAGTGGTTGGAGCATCAGCCCTTGGACTGAAGGGTCTCAGGTTTGATTCCAGTCGAGGGCATGTACCTGGGTTGCAGGTTCGATTCCCTACCCCTATTGGGGTCGTGCGGGAGACAACCAAACGATGTATCTCTTTCACATCGATGTTTCTCTCCCTCTCCCTTCCACTCTCTCTAAAAATTCATGGAAATATATCCTCGGGTGAGGATTAACCAAAAAAAAGAAAGTTATGATTTTATGTTATTTATCATAATAAAAGCATTTAAATCAAAAGAATGAAATTCTAATACATGCTACAACATAGTTGAGCCTGGAAAACATTATGCTAATGAAATAAACCAATCATAAAAGGACAAATATGGTAGGATTCCACTAATAGGAGGTAACTAGAGTAGGCAAATTTTATTCATAGAGATAGAAAGCAGAGTTTATCAGAGTTTGCCAGAGGTTGCAGAGAGGTGGGATGTAAAGTTACTGTTTAATGTGTACAGAGTTTCGGTTTGGGATGATGAAAAAGCTCTACAGATGGATAGTGGTGATGTTTGTACAACACTGTGAATGTACTTAATGCCACCAAATTAATTGTACACTCAAAAATGGTTAAAAAGCTAAATTTTATGTTACATGTATTTTGAGAGAGAGAGAGAGGGGTAAGGATGGAGACTGGATTGAGAGCAAGCAGGCAAGTTATCTAAGCAATGCAACAGCTAACCCTGAGATAATTGATCTTCTTTGATGATCAGAATCTTGCCATGCCTTAGGTCATGAAGAAGGAAGACCAGTTAATTTCCCCTTTCTCAGTTTGTACAATTTTGTAATAAAAGGACATAAGTTCAAGACAATTTTCTAAAGACTATCTTTGGAAGAATCATTTAATCTTTCTGAATTTTATAAAATGGGAATTCTAATCCTACTTTTATAGTTGTCGGGACATCATAGCAGAGTAAAGGATGTTACATGCCTGGAACATAGTGGGTATAGTAAATGGCAGATTTAGACAAAATTTGCATTATGTAGCACCGGCTCGTGTTTTACATGTATTAGGTGAGGCTCATGATAAACCTGTGAGCTAGATGTCAAAATCCCCATTTTTCAGATGAGAGAACTGAGGCTCAGAGACTTCAAGGCTCTTGTCCAGTGTCTTGCAACTATGCAGTGTCAGGGCTGGGATCTGGATCCAGGATGGTTTCACTGCAGGACTTGAGTGCATTCTGCTCTCTGTGCTCCACTTGGGTTTTATCCTCAGGGATTTACAGTCTGGGGAAACAAAGCACGTATATAAGGCACTAAATAAAAATGTCAGCTAATACAGGTAGCCTGCACATAAAGCATTCCTGAAAATATACATGAAAGTAGAATGCTCCAAAGTTGATGCAATAGTTTCTGTTCCTGGAGAGTTAAAAATCTTCCTAATTCGCCCTGGCCGGTTTGGCTCAGCGGTTAGAGCATCTGCCTGCGGTCCAGAGAGACCTGGGTTCGGTTCCCGCTAAGGGCACGTACCTCGGTTGCAGTTTGTCCCCGGCCCTGGTTGGTCGTGCGGGAGGCAGCCATTCGATGTGTCCCTTTCACATCGATGTTTCTCTCTGTCTCTCTTCCTCTCTCTCCCTCCCACTCTATCTGAACAAAAAATGGGAAAATGTCCTCGGGTGAGGATAAATAATAATAATAATAATAATAATAAAAATAAACATTTCCCTTTAAAAAAAAATCTTCCTAATTCCACCCCAACTTTTAAACACAAGCTTTGATGATATTGCTTTAGCTTTTTACAAGTTTCTTAATTTTTTTCTTTCACAAATGAGCAGTCAATTAGCTTATATGGTCCGGGGAACCTCTGATTAAGATAATCACAGCTCCTAGTATACCCAAGGATTCCTCTCCAGTGTTTTAACTTTATGAAATCTATTTTTCTTATGACTCATATCAGCACTTTAATATTCCAATTTCCAATCCATGGTTAGAAATTAATAAGGGCTAAAATGCCATAAAATATTAAAATGCTAGTACAAACAGTCCCTTAGGAGGGCAAGACTGATCAAATTGGCAGCATCAGCAGGTGAGATCACTTAATGGTTGTCAGTTGAGAAATGAAAGTTCAAATTCAGGGGAAGAAATGTTTCCTAGCAGAGTGTGGCCAATTTTACCGCTGACCTGTTCACCAAGTGATCTGGTTCCCTTTCTGTGGTGCCACTCCCCCAGGAAGATTAGACATCCTGCCCTCCTGAACTCAGGAGTCCCCAACTGACTTGCTTTGGCCAACAGAATATGGTCTGAAGCCATGTGGGTGGAAGTTTTGTTTTTTGGGTTTTTTTTGTACGTGCCCCTAGCGGGAACCGAACACGGGACTCTCTGGTCCACAGGCTGACTCTTCAACCGCTGAGCCAAACCGGCCAGGGCTGGGTGGAAGTTATAAGGGTTAGATGATGGTCACCAGGTTTTTTTTCCCTCCTGTACCTGGAAACAGGCCATGTGACAAGTAAGACTGCTCCATCAGCAGTCCCAGAGTAAAGACGGTGATGATCAGAGCCATAGAGTGTGAGCCAGAAATGATGGGTGGGGTTGGTTGTTGGCACAGTGACACTACCCATCCTGATGACACAGGCTATCACTGTGCCATGCAAGTAAATGTGGTTGTCACACCAGCAGAGCATTAAAAAGCAGCGGTGAAGTGCCCAATAGTGGCACCTATAGCAAAGGCACCAGAAAAATTTCCAGAGGTGGTCCGGGCAAACACGAAGACTTCACAGAGGAGTCGGAACCTAGCAGGAGCGTCGAAAGGAAAGGAGAACTTAGGTAAGTGGGTGCTTCCCTTCTTCTCTGCCCTGCTTTAATTATTTGACGGGTGCAGTTTCAAATACCAGATAATTAAAAGGGCAGCAAAAAACACACAAAGATATGAGTGGTTTTTATTCTTAAGAAAATGATCCGAGTAAAGTAAAAAATGTTCAGAATAACATAATGCACAATTTTTGTTTTCATCATTCAGATTTCATCACATTCTAAGATTTTTCAGTCTTTGCTTCCTGTTTTTTCTAAATAAATAAAACATTACAGATACAAGGTCATACCCCTTCCCTGATCCTAGGTCTTTCCTTTAAAAAGTTTATGTTTGCAACTCAATAAACTACTCATTTGAAAAGCTAGAAATCATCAAAATTAAAATCCCATTTTGAAAAACACAACTTTTGATGGCAAAATTGAGAAGCATACCTTTTAAAAAAAATAAAACACAATTTATTATATTTAGGTATAAACACTAGACAATCATTAAAATGCCAGCTGGCCAGAGGAGGGAGCAGAGGGAAAGATAAGACCATATTTGATGATTACTGTTTTATCCAGTTATGCTTACATAGAACTGAGAAACGGTATCTAGCTCTTGAGGATTTAATAGGCTGATGACATTTCAGAGCTTAAGCCAGTGTCTTCAGGTTACACTTGAGAAACAGGCCTAGAGAGGCAAAATAACCTGCCCAAAGTCACGCAGGTGATTTGTGTTAGAGCTAGAGCGTTGTGCCCACACAGCATTACCTTCAAAGCCTCTGAGGGAAGGCCAGCTGTCTGTCAGTTCCCAGCGCAGGGCAGCGTTAGGACGTGAGAACAACTCTCCCGTGTTGGAGGCGGTGGGGCGGGAAGGGTTGGGCAGTGATGTGGAGAGCACTGGTCTCCTTCCCGTGGAGCCTGGAGACCTTAGAGAGGCAGGAAATGTCTGGTGATTGTACCCAAGGCCATGGCCTGTGGCAATTGTCTGAGGCAAGTGCTGCCTGCTGGGGTCACCTTGACAACCAGGAGCTTCCCTGGAAGCCCCCTTAAGCTTGGACCTGTATGGAACTGAGTTCTCAGGGCCTCTGGATTCGTGGTCCTTTTCCCTCCCTTTCTCTCGGACCACATCATCTCTGGGCATTGCTGCCTGTGTTCTGTTATTGTTTTTATAGCCTGAGGGAGATTCTCTCTCTCTCTCTCTCTCTCTCTCTCTCTCTCTCTCTCTCTCTCTCTCTCTCTCTCTCTCTCTCCATTGATTCATTTAGATTTTGCTGTGCTTTAAACAATACCCGGAAACAAAGAATGCATTTAAATTCTGTTTCCTGCCCTGGCCAGTTTGGCTCAGCGGTTAGAACATCGTCCTGCGGTCCAGAGAGACCCAGGTTCGGTTCCCGCTAAGGGCACGTACCTCGGTTGCAGTTTGTCCCCGGCCCTGGTCGGTCGTGCGGAAGGCAGCCACTCGATGTGTCCCTTTCACGTTGATGTTTCTCTCTCTCTCTGTCTCTGTCTTTGTCTCTCTTCCTCTCTCTCCCACTCTCTGAATGGAAAAATGTCCTAATAAAAACATAAAAAAAAAAAAAGAGAGAGAGAGTTGAGAGAGTCCCGGGTTCGGTTCCTGCTAAGGGCACGTACCTTGGTTGCAGTTTTTCCCCAGCCCCGGCCAGTCGATGTGTCTCTCTCACATTGATGTTTCTCTCTCCCTCTCCCTGCCTCTCTCCCTCTCGCTCTGTCTGAAGATGAATGCAAAAAGTGTCCTGGGTGAGGATTTAAATAAATAAATAAATAAATAAATAAATAAATAAATAAATAAATAAATAAATAAATAAATAGTTTCCTTCTTGAAATGAGGGATTTCGATTAAACAAATCCTGGGGGAGTTTTCACAGGGTATCTTAATTTAGTGACTCCACCACTTTATATTACCCCAAACAATCCCTCTTTACCTATGCTCGGCCCTGGACACAGAGGATTTAACACATGCCTGAGATGTGTTTGAGAAAAGGCTGAGGGCTCTTTGTTTGTGGAAATGTTTGGCAGCCTCTCCTGTTTTCCCCTTGGGGAGAAAACTCGCACTTTGAAAAATGAACTGCGCTGCCCTGGCCAGTTTGGCTCAGCGGTTCACAAGTTTGGTTCTGGTCAATGGCACGTACCTCAGCTGCAGTTTGGTCCCGAGCCCTGGTCAGGGTTGTGTGGGAGGCAACCACTCGATGTGTCTCTCTCACGTCGATGTCTCTCTCGCTCTCTCTCTCTCCCCCTCCCACTCTATCTGAAGATAAATGGAAAAATATTCTTGGATGAGGATTAAAAAAAAAAGAACTGTGCTAATATCCATGATTCTGTACTGATATAAGTACATGATTGAATAAATCAATAAGTGGGGGAGAAGACATAAATTCCTGGTGCAGAAAAATTCCAAATAATTGATGTAGGTGTTGTGGGCTCCAAGGCTAAGGCAACTAGATTCCATTTTATGTAGGCCCCTTGGTTAAGGCGACTAAAAGACTCCATTTTGTCACCAACAATAGGTTAATTACCCCTAGATGTAAAGGAATTTTGCCTAAGATTATAATGGCCCCAGGAGTTGGGAGGCATTTGCAGTTTCCTGAGTATTAGGTATTTGCAGGTACTTGTAAGTGCTTAGGCCGTCGGTAAATAATGCTAATTTTGACTTCTGTGGTCTCTGTCACTCCCACTATTGTGTTGGTTCCCTGAGGGGAGGGGGCAAAAGGAGGAGGGAGTTTCTGTCTTTAAAATGGGACGAGCAAGGAGAATCGTGGCTGTTGATCTGAGGGGAAACTATGCCCTCCGCAGCCCGCCGGCGAAATAAAGTGCTCCTTTACAATTCGGCCATGCGTCTCTGGTTATCTCGCCGTCAGGTTATAACATAGGTACTTAACCTGAAAGGAGATGGAGCATAGCTCCCCACTCCACGAGTGTGGGCTACACAGAGTGACTTCCTCCCAAAGAGCCCCTTAGAAATCAGGGGAAGAGGAATTTGGAGAAACCTGACTAACAAGATGCAGCCAGGTTCTATGATGTAATGAGGAGGACACTTGCCCTCTGTGATCTTCCCGAAAACCCATAACCTCAGACTCACTATGAGAAAAACATCAACCTCCCAATCAAGAAGAGACATTCTACAAAATAGGCGACCAGCAATCCTCAAATTGGTCAAGGTCATCAAAAACAAGAAAAAGAAGAAACTGTCACAGCCAAGAGGAGCCTAAGGAGATGCAACAACTAAATGTAATATGATAGCCTAGGTGGGATGTCGGAATAGAAAAAGAAACATCTGAATAAAGTATATACTTCAGTTAATAAAAATGTATCAATATTGTTCATGACTTGTGACAAAGTTACCCTACTAATGTAGGAAGTTCACAGGAGAAAGTGAGTGTGGGGTATGTGGGAACTCTGTGTACTAGCTTCATAATTTTTCTGTATATCTAAACTGTTCTAAAAAAAAAAAATCACATTCCTTTTTGAAAAAACAAAGACAAAAATGGTGAACTATGCTGCAATGAGAAGTGAAAATTATTTTTAAAATCCTCAGATAATTATTAAAACAAAACATTTGGAGACGTCTAAATTTGCTTTGGCACCATGCATGCCAAGTAATTTAACTTCATGGTCTTCCTTACAGAAGGAGAAAAGGATGTTTTGTGAATTAATGCAAATATGATAAATTTATTAATATTTTAATAAATTAAATGAATGTATGAAACTTCTCAAAGTGCCTTTTACTTATCACTCTGCAAATGCCCCCCTCTGAATCCCTGATACTTTTAAAAAAAAATTTTTTTTCCTTTATTGATTAGAGAGAGAGAGGAAGGGAGAGGAAGAGAGATAGAAACATTGATGAGAGAGACCATCGATTGGTCGCCTCCTGCACTCCCCCCGCTGGGGATTTGGCCCACAACGTGGGCATGTGCCCTGACCAGGAATCGAACCAGGACCTCTCAGTCCATGGAACGACGCTCAATCCACTGAGCTACAACTCCCGGACCCTGATACATTTTATCTAACTTTTATTTTATTGGCTAAGATTTAAAGCCCCCAAATATGCCATTTTTGACTTAAAATGTCTTTCTCATTTAACTCTCTTCTCTTTGCTGCCTTTTCATTAAGCCTTTATTATTCTAATAAAAATGCCCATTGTATCGCAGTTTTTATTTTACATTTTACTTAATTTTACATTTTTCTTGGAATTGTATTTTGGTAAGTTATCTTACTACTGCCCCCAACCCCACTTTCAAAAATAAATTAACATCAACACATTATTCACCATGATCTCAAGATCTGAAACAATGTGGAAGGTTGAGGATATAACAAAATATTTCGGGAACTGAGAATTCAGTAAATATTTGTTTCATACTGTTTGATAAGAAAACTACATCCAGCTTTAAGCAGTTGGTAGCTATCTTGTTATTTGATAAATAAGTAGTCAAGAACATTTTGTGTTTTTTTAGGTCTGGGGACAGTGGTGAAAGAAAGGAGAGCTCCCTAATGTTCAGGACAAAGATTAGGAGATGACTGTTAGGTTTGGGCCGGTGACTCAGGCTTGTGAAAGAATTCACAACTAAGAGAAGAGATACAGTGAGGAAACTTATTTTACTTTCCAAGGAAGAAAAGGGCAGGGAAGAAAGACTGGCTTGCACTTTAAATATGTTTGTTTTTTTTTTTAATTGATTTTTTTTTAGAGAGAGAGAGGAAGGGCGAGATAGAAACATCCATTGGCTACCTCCTGCAGGTCCCCTACTGGAGATCGAGCCCGCAACCCCGGGCATGTGCCCTGACCAGGAATGGAACTGGGACCTCTCAGTCCCTGGGACCAAGCTCAATCCACTGAGCCCCACCGGCCGGGCGTGGCTTGCACTTTTAAAGAGCAAGCAGCATGGTTCAGACTGACAAACCTCAGAGTAGGGGGGCGGGGGGTGGATGAGATCAACCAAAGAACTTATATGCATGTGTGCATAACCAATAAACATAGACAACAATGTGGGGGTGGGGAGCGGGTTGGGGAGGAGGGTGTCTAGGGGGGAAAAAGGAGAAACATCTGTAACAAAAATAAATAAAAATTAGAAAAAAAAATAATAAAGAGCAAGCAGTTGATGTTGCTAAGTGACAAGGAAGGGAGGGGTTGTCTTGAAAAGTTACAGTTTGTTTTCCAGGAGACAGTCAGGCAGATGCACTTATTAGCATTTTTTCCCCGAGTCTGTAAAACAAACTTAGAATAAATGTTTTAAAGAGTTCAAAAGGGAGCTCTGTTTGAAGGGGAGGGGCCGGGAAGGGGAGATGAGGAGGAGGAGGAGGAACTCCTGCGAGCCAGCCTGACGCTGTTCAGGCCGCGCGGAGGGGGGATGTGGCCTTGAGCGCGGCGTAATCGTGTCCGGCTGTTGGAACTGAGGAGCTGTTCCAATCAGAGGAGCCAACACGCTCCAGGTTTAATTGCCAGGTGCTTCTCATAAATTGTGGAAAAGCCACAACGAAGAAAAGGAGAGGCCTGTTTTGTGTCCTTACAATGACCTCATTGAAAAAAAAATGGGGAAACGTTAACTCAACTCTAATGTTAAAAATGCCAACAGGGCACTTCGGTGGGGCTGAGACGGGCAAGGGCGAATGCTGGGAGCCCTTCGGAGCAGCTACCGGAGGTCTTGCAGTTCATTTCCATGGCATTTGTTGGTAACGACCTCATCGCACACCCCGGGGCACACGTAGAGTAGGACACAGGAGCTCCTTCCTGGAGCGTTAGAACCAGGCAGCAGGGGAAGAGACGGATCCTAGGACGCTCTCACTGGGAGACCCAGATGTCACCAGGCACCGAGGCATTTCGGTACCGCTGGTCCCAAGCTCCTACCCTTGGTCTCCCTCCTTCAAGCCCTCGCACAAGCGTTTGACCGAAAGAGGGGCCTCTCATTGCTGACAGCTACTCTGTCAGCTTCAGGCTTCTCACCTCCCACCCATTCCCAGCGCCTTCCTCCGGCTCTGAGGAGGCCCACTGGTTACAAAGCAGCACCCTGCCTCGGGCCGGTCTCCCGATGCCCCACACGTCTGCAGGAAACAGAGCAGGGCTGGGCTCTGTTCAGAGCCACGGCGGCTGTTCCCTCCTCACGGGGGCGCTGGGGGTGAGGAGACTGCCCTGAGGATTTCTGATGTAGAAACAGCTCCGGGGGCAGACACCGAGTGGGGTGGAGAGTCCCCAGGAAGCCAGGGGACTGAGAGGCAGGGATTTAGATGAGTCGTCCACATGGATAGGGAGGTTACCTAGGGTGATGGCAAGTGGGCCAGAGGGAGAGACTGTGAGCCAGGTATCACAGCCTTCAGTTGCAGGTGGGGAGAGACCCAGTGCTCTCCCTGTATCTAGGTGGCTATGCTCTGCCCACCTGGGCAAGCAGGAGCTGAAACCCAGCACACACACCACTGGGACTCCAGGCCCCTGGCCCAGGGCTGCATTCACCTGGGGGAAAGGGCACCTGATCTGAAGTCCTGGGTAGATGACCATAATGAGGCAGCGTCAGGGACAAAGTGGGATGGCAGAAACCTCAAAACAAGGGTCTTTTTACAAGAAGGCAGAGGAGAAATAGTCTGGAGTGTCATAAAAGAGGGAGGAGAATGCCACCTGCCTTCTGGCTCCACGACACAAGACTGTTTCTTGTATTCCAGGCACTGTTCTAACCACTTTCTCTAGGTATGCTCATTTAGCCCTCACAGAAACCTGTGAGGCAGGTACAGTTAGCCAGTTTCACACTGAGAGAACTGACGCACAGAGAGATCAGGTTTCTTGCTCCAGCTCACGTAGGTGGAGGGGCTGGGACTCTACCTGCAACAGTCTGACACCAGTCGTGCTTTCCTTCAAAAATAGCTCACAACATAGCTCCTAAGCATAGCCTGTAGTATTCTCTAATTGGGTGTGTATGATGCAGAAATTTGTCACTGGGCTCCTTTGTCCTCTACTTGTTTAAACACGTGAGGGGCGTGTGTACAGACTGGTGGAGAAGCAGGCAGCGTGGCCTGGTGGGAAGAAGCTGGAATTCCAGCAATAGCACTTGGCTCTTGAACCTCAGACGAGACAAGCATTCAACGAACACTTATTGAGTATTTAGCACATGCAGGTGCCCTGCTGGATGTAGATTGAATGAGAATTCACCAAATGCTCTTCCCTTCCCTTTGCACACGCATGTGGACCACATTTCCCAGGTTAAGTGAGGCCACATGCCTGTGTCTGGGCCATGAAACATGCCTCTTCCAGGCCCGGCCAACAAACACTCCCATCTGAGCCTGACTTTTCTCTGACCAAAAAAAAATTTAGAAATTCCTGCTAAAGGAGAATAGTAAGTTTTCGATAACTACTTGGTGATTTGTGCATTCAACTCTGTGGTTTCAAAAATGCTAACACTTAGAAGAGATTTATTGATTAGCTGCTGCTGAGATGATTAAAACTAAATGAGCAGCTTTTATATTGAATTCCCTCCTAAACACATTTTCAGAGTTTGTTTGGCCAACTGAGCAATGATTGAAATAGAATTCCTAAATAGCATTCATCTCCTATTAAATCAACTATATTTTATAATCTATTCCATTTCTACCAACACAATTTCAAAACAATTTATTTTGAAGTCTTAGTCCAATCTTATTTCAAACATTTCTTCTGCGCAATGGGTAACGTACTAGGTACTTGGCGGTAACCTGTTACCCCCACGAGACATTGCTGCATAGCCAAACCTCCTAGACTCCGTGACCTTTCGCCATTTTCTCCTGTGCTGTGATTTTCAGATTCGTTTTTGCAGTTCCTTTTCTTTTGGATCCCAGGGAATGTATGAGACTTGTAACAAAAATAATAATGAAACACTGCTCATCTTGATACAGCTCTCCTCCAGGAGTCCGGACAACTCTAGGGAAGGGTTGTGAAATATGAGATGAGCTAGACCAACAGCAGCTGAGGCACGACAGAACTCCCAAGGGTTCGGAAGCGTGTGTCTCCACATCTATCTTACTTGGAAGATGAGCCATCATTGTGGTATTAGCACAAGAGTTTAGACTCCTCCTGTGCTTCATTCAGCTCTCAGCGTCCTGGCCATGAACAGATCAAATGATGTCAACCATCAAATGAAGATAACTGTAACACGAGGAATAATGGAGACTCACAGTAAGATTGTTTGGCATCCAAAGCAAACTGCTATTTTTTGAGAAAAGGACTGTCTTAGACCTTAGTGTGGTGATTTGTCCTTCTCCTGGAATGTGGTGGCCCTGTGTTCTGTGGTGGGTTCCCTGGTGTGGTTTTGAGTGAGGGAGCTCTTTCTGAGCAGTATCGGCCAAGTGGTGTCTGTCTCCGTGAAATAACCGGGAGCCTTCTCTGCATCTTTGTCCCTAACACCGTAGTTCTCACCTGGACCAGCAGTAGCCTTAGGGTGACCAACTGTCCCTGTTTGCCAGGGACTCTGGGTGAGGGAATTGGAGGGAGAGTTTTCTGGAATGCAGAACTTTCAATTCTAAGATTGGGAAAGTCCTGGGCAAACCAGGATGGCTTGGTCACCATGAGCAGCCTCCTAGCTGGTCTCCCTGCATGCTACTATTTTTGCCCTCTGATTCATTCTCCTCCGTAGAACAGCCAGAAAGATAAGGCAAATCTGATCAGGTCACTGACTCACCGGAAACCCTTTGACAACCTCCTAGTGTTATTAAAGCCAAACCACTTAACAGGACACAGGAGGTCTTTCATGATTGAGCCCCTGCTGTCCCCCTGGCTTCAGGGCTCATCAACACCCTTCCAAGTCCCGCCTCCCCCAGGCAGCTGTGCTCCAGCCACTCGTGCCCCCTTCAGCCTGCGGGAGGCACTCTGCTCATCCCCAGGCCTCTACCCGCGCTGCTCGGTTCCTCCAACTGGAACTCTTCACGTCCGTGATTTGTCTGCCCAGGTCACCTCCTCAGGCAGGTCTTCTCTATTTGAGTTAGATGCCTGTATCTGTTAGGATAATTTTTGGCTACTCATAGCAAAAACATGACTTCTGTGGCTCAGAAATGTAATTTCTCTCTTATGTAAAATGAATATGGAGGTGGATGGTCCAGGGCAGTTTAGCAGCTCTGCAGCCATGGGGATCCAGCCTCCTTTCTTCTTGCACCCCCGTCTTAGCATGGGTCACCCCATGGTCCAGGCTGACTGGTTCAGCCATCGTGTCCACCTCATAGGCAGTGTTTGAGATTCTGTATTTGTCCAGTTGGCATCAATTAATCACAGGACCAAACTCATGGGAACGTTTCTTTTTATCTCCCCTGTGATCCAGAGCCCGTATTCTGAACCACTTTCTTATCTGACTCTCACATTCCAAGTCAATGTTTCTCCTGCCCTAAATCACCCCAGGGCCAGGGCCCAGACAACTAAGGACAGCCTCTGTGTCCCAAAGCCTGCTGGAATGATTCAAACCAGCCAATGCTGAACTTGCCTCTCGTGCAGAAGAAACGGTAAAGGCTGTGGCCCGTGCACTGCCCTCGCTCCTGCTTCTGCATCCTGACCAAACCCGGTGCTTCCCATGTGGCCCTCCGTGGCATGGCCGGCCCCTTCCTCTTGGGAACTGCAAGGAATAAATTCTTCTCCCAATGACATTAGCTTCTCCATGTCATCACTCAGTCTCCTTTGTCAATTAAGACCTGGGCACACGCACAAAGTGAGTTGGATCCCTTTAAGCAGCCTTCCCCGGCCCACACACCACCGCAGAGTATGGCCGTAACTGGTCTCCTCCTCACAGCTGGGTCTGCAGGGGCTGAGAGGGTGCCGTGTTGTTCCACGTAAATCAGGGTCCTGTCAAGGTCACCTTCCTGCTGGCTCTCCTGACACTTTAGGCTTCTCCTGTGCTGGCATTTATCCTCTTATCCCACAGTGACCTGCTGTGTATCATCTCTTGAAGGGCAGGTTGGTAAGATGAGAGATGGATTTGTCACGTTTTCTTGGTGACTGTTGTATCCCTGCACCTAACACAATGCCTCGAACATTGTAGGTACTCAGTACTGCAAAAGGAAGGGGTAGCTTGTTCACTATCATCTTAGGAACAGAGGAGACACATGTCTTCATTGTTAGGTTAGGCATAACTTCTTTATAAAGTGGGCAACGCATCCGACATGGATTTTTATTTATGTAGTCATTGAATAAATATTTTCCTGAGCACCTACATCAGGCTCGTTACTTGTCCTAGGGGCCGGAGACAGCGCCGAGCTGAGCAGACGCGGTCTTTTACTCAGTACTGTGTTTACCATAAACTGGCAGCAGATCTAAGCTTGCTGGGCTCACCTTGATTTTTCCTACAGACGAGTTCAATTCTATGCTTTTTACAATAAGTGCTCGATAAATCTCGACTGAGCCTCTGGTTGAAACAAGGGCAGAGTGGGAGATTTTAAATGTTCTCATTATCATCCCAATTTCCTCTTTAAAAATGGTACTTGGTCACTCTTCCCTTTTAAGTTTTATAGCCCCCAGAAATGAGCAATTGAATAATAAGGGCTGGATATAAATTCTAATCCCTTTCCTGGAATGTATCCTTGTAACACTCGGTGCTGTTTTCCTCTCAACTGTGGATATTGTAGAAATGTATGCAGAATAGGTTTTTAGAGTGAGCTGAGCTACAAAGCAGCCTCAGTGTTAGCTCTCCTGGTCCCAGGTCCTTGGATATTTGAGGTCTGGTGTGGCATGAAAGCCCTCAGCTACATTATCTCTCTGTACAGATTTCCCGGAGACATTTTCCCTAAGCCTGCTAGCTGAGACAATACGTTCACTTCCAATAATGACTCACTTTGTAATTGGTGCTCAGGTCTTAACTTATGAAGGAGACTGAGTGGTAGCATGGAGAAGCTAAACCTATTGGAAAAATTCCTTTTTTTTTTAAAATATATTTTTAAAATAGTTTTTTAGAGAGAGAGGAAGGGACAGATAGAAATATCAATGTGAGAGAGAAACATCAATCGGCTGCCTCCTGCACGCCCCCTACTGGAGATCGAGTCTGGGAAGCTGGGCATGTGCCCTGACAGGGAATCGAGCCGGACTATTCGATCAGTGGATTGAGCATCCATGGGACAATGCTCAATCCACTGAGCCACACTAGCTGGGTTGGAAGAATTTCTTACTTGGAGTTCCATTTATTTAAAACCTTATCTGTTCACCTGCCTTTTATTAATTTTTAATTTTTTATTGAATTTATTGGGGCGACATTCGTTAATAAATGGCACAGGTTTCCAGTATATGTCATATTGTGTGTATACTACCCCAAGTCAAGTTCACCTGCCTTTCTTACGGCAATGGTGATAGAAATGAATTAATTAGCCCTGGCCAGTTTGGCTCAGCGGTTGGAGCGTCGGCCCACGGGCCAGAGAGACCTGGGTTTGGTTCCCGCTAGGGGCACGTACCTCGGTTGCAGTTTGTCCCCGGCCCCAGTTTGGGTCGTGTGGGTGGCAGCCACTTGATGTGTCTCTCTCACATCGATGTTTCTCTCTCTCTCTTCCTCCCTCTCTCTCTCCCGCCCTCTCTCTCTCCCACTCTATCTCAAGATAAATGCAAAAATGTCCTTGAGTGAGAATAAAATATATATATATATAAAAAATAAAAAAATGAGCCCAGCCTGGTGTGGCTCAGTGGTTGGGCGTCGACCCATGCACCAAGAGGTCACCGGTTTGATTCCCGGTCAGGGCACATGCCCAGGTTGTGGGCCCAATCCCCAGTGAGGGGCATGCAGGAGGCGGCCAATCGATGTTCTCTCTCATCGATGTTTCAATCTCTCTCTCCTTCTCACTTCCTCTCTCTCTAAAATCAATAAAGAAAAAAGTATTTAAAAAAATAAAAATAAAAAAATGAAATGAATTAATTAAAACAGTGTGTTCTAATTTGGGAGTGTCTCAAACACTATATTATCAGTTTATTAGTGTCTATGCAATGAGGTATGTAACATGAAACGGGTCTCACAAAGAAGATACTGCCATTTTTATTAATTACCCTCAGTGCAGTGGTGTCTAAAAACAAAATACCTTCGTTCCTTCACTGTCTGTTGAATTCTGCATTAGAGATGTCCTTGCAAAATCCCGTCATGCCCAGTCACTTGCAGTAGTTAGAGCCCTGTCCCATCTGCAGCTCCAGTCTGAACGTCATCCCTTGTCCTCCCCCAGCACTGGGGCTTATGGTTTAGGGATTTGGAGGCAGATGGAGCTTCCTCTGTGCTTTCATCTCTTCCCCTCGCCCACCTGGAGTGGAGGAGGGGCTGGCCATCTACAGTGGGGACCCCTCCCTCTTCATACTCCAGTGTCTCTGATGTCAGGGAAGCCAGCTGGGAGAGGGGTTCTGAGTCTTTTCTGGCTGCTCACCCTCCCCTGGGGCTGTGATATTCACTTTTACGTGTCACCCTGGCTAGGCTGCGGTGCCCAGTTGTTTGGTCAAACACAAGTCCAGATGTTGCTGTTGTTACACAGATTATCTTCCATGATGTGGGTGGGTCTCATCCACTCAGTTGAAAGCCTTCGGAGAAAAGACTGAGGTCTCCGCAGAGGAAGGAATTCTGCTTCCAGACTGCCTTTGGACTCGACTGCAACGTCGACTCCTGCCAGAATTCCCAGCCTGCCCGCCCTGCAGAGCTCAGACTCTCACCTCCCAGACCACGCGAGCCAGTTCCTTAAACACAGCTCTCACTCAGCAATAAGCTAGCAAGCCCGAAAAGGCATGGAGAAACTTCTGTGAAAGACGCCAATCAGGAAAGCTTACGTCCTGTACGATTCCAACTATATGATGTTCTGATAAAGGCAAAACAGTGGCGACTGTGCAAAGATCAGGGGGTACTAGGGTTTGGGGGGCGGCAGGGAGCCAGAGCACAGAAGGTGTTCAGGGCGGTGAAAATACTCTGACTGATACTATAATGGTGGTGGGTACATGTCACTGTACATTGGTCCAAACCCGTAGAATGTATAACACCAGAGTGAAACCCGCAGTAAACTACGGACTGGGATGGTGACGTGTCCCTTGTCCTGCCCCAGCGAACATCACACTCTGGGTGAACATGATGCTGATGGAGGAGTCGGTACATCATGGGGGCAGGGAGTACATGGGAAGTCTCTGTACCGTCTGCTCTCTCTGTGTGTCTCTCCCTATACATATACATATATGTATACATATTTCCTCTTAAGGCCTTCAATTGATTGGGTGAGGCTCAGCCATATTTTGTACACACACACACACACACACACACACACACACACACACTGTATTGGTTCTGTTTCTCTGGAACCCTGGCAAGGCGTTTTCTCTGCTTCTCTGCCATCACTAACTGGTCTGTTTCGGTGGCCTCCACGCGTGCAGACACCCGTCTTTCTCTCGGAGCACCTCTTTCTGGCAGGCGTGGCGGTAAAGGACACTTTGCAAAGAGGAAAGGGAAAGGCACAGTGGGCTGCTCTAAGCCACAAACACTCTACTCTTGTGACTCTTTCCATGTCCCGTCCCTAGTCTTTTTGGGTGGGGATTGGGGATTGGGGATTGAGGAGATGGGAGTGCCAGGGATTGGCCAGGAGGGTGCCCAGTGATGGCAGGTCTCCTTCCAGTGTGGGGTACTTAGGCTCCCTGTTCATTAGCTGGGGCCTCAGCACACGTTTCAGGGCCATGGGAACACTTCAACTCAACATCGGGTACAGTGCGTTTCCAGGATACTATTAGGACTTCCTTGGGGGGAAAAAAAAAAGAGTCCAAATGTATTTAGGGATGACTAACTGAAATAGTGTTGAATACTTTCCTGAAATTCTAATACGCTGATATGAATGGCAAACTCCTGAGAGAGGGAACAGTATACTGGAATGCCTAAACTTTGACTCTCAAAAGGGCTTCACAGAACATGGCACTGGGAATCACTGAGTTAGCAAGAGGGCTGGGACACTGGCTTTGTTCCTTGCTCCTTGCCGGCTGCACGGCCTCTCTGGGATTTGGGACTATGACTGAACTCGCTGAGGTTTTGTAAACGCCTCTATAGAATAGGTTCCACTCACCGTGGCTCTTACAGATGCGATCTGAGGTTCGCGGACATGCCATCAACTCAGCACATCCTGCTATCAGTAAGTATCTTTCACCAGTGGCTCTTCTGTTGTAAGGACAATTGAATGTGTAAGGTGCTATTAGGGAGTCTAAACCGAATTGTGCTTTGAAAAGATTCCTGCTATAATCACTCTTTATTTTTCCACGTTTCAAAATTGGTACATGAAAGAAATCGGGTGTATTTTTCCTAACTCCAAGAAGATCTGAACAGTTTTCAAACTTGGTCAAGTTAACTTTACAGAGATTGATGAAGTCACAGACAGTGGGCTTTTTTTTTTTTTTATCCTCACCTGAGGACATTTTTCCATTTTTTGTTCAGCTAGAGTGGGAGGGAGAGAGAGAGAGCGAAACATCGACGTGAAAGGGACACATTGAGTGGTTGCCTCCCGCACGACCAACCAGGGCCAGGAACAAACTGCAACCGAGGTACATGCCCTTAGCGGGAACCGAACCCAGGTCCCTGTGGACCGCAGGCCGATGCTCCAACCGCTGAGCCAAACCGGCCAGGGCAAGAGAGTGGGCTTTATTAGAAAATTCCATTTCCGGTAACAAATAAACAGAGCGCTGAGGTGACATGCCCTGAGATGAGAAGGATTGGGATATAATTAGATTGCTTCCTTCCCCTGCCCAGCCCCCAGTCTCAGGTCAGGAGGTGACTGTGAAGGGGAGTCCTTTTCTTCTTGTGGGGAGGTTGAGAAGGAGCTGCCTTATGGTGATTATTCAAAACTTGCAGATTAGGGTTTGGGCAGATGTGAAGTTCCATTATCTTTGCTTTTGTGCTCTAAGAGGTTTTTGTTGTTGTTGTTATTTTGCAACACCACCAACCTCATATTTTATGTGATTTATGTGATGAACTATTTTGGACTCCATACATACATTATGGATGTTTACTGTATTACACAGCATTAAAGTTAAAAACTATAAACCATTTTACTCAGACTTAAAGTACTCAGAAAGAGAGCTTCTTGCAAATAAAAAAATTTAAATTTATGATAATAATGTACAGAGTACATACACATTCTCCAAGAAGGAATTTACCCCAACTGACTACTGCTTTTGTTGTTGATGTCTTCAAGGTACTGACTTGTAATATTCCCCACCCTTTGTACTCACGCTAAGAGAAGGCAACGGCTGGGTGAGACCTCTTCCTTCCCACGGTCCAGTGTCAGAGCTCAAAGATTCTCAGTCTCTCAAGGATGTTGCTGTTAGACTCTTGTGTTCGTGATTTTAATCAAGGCTGTTTTAAAGAATTTGGGATTATTTATTTATCTATTGACTTATCTGTTATTGTGGTAAGAACACAAGATGAGATCTACCCTCTTGACAAAATCTCAGGTGCACAGTACACTATTGTTGACTGTAGGTACACTGTTGGGCAGCTGATCTCTGGAACCTACTCGTCTTGCCTGACTGAGACGTCACACCCAGCGTGTTCCTCTTCCCCCTGGCATCTGCCCCCAGCAACCACCTTTCTGCCCTCTGTCTCTAAATCTGACTGTTTTGTATATCTTGTATGCGTGGAATCATGCAGTATTTGTTCTATGAAGGGTTTATAATTTTTTAAATTCAACAGTACTTAACATTTCACCATGAAAAATGTCTGTTACTTTTTCTTTTCTTTTTTTTTTTTTTTTTGACATTTTTTCATTTTTTGTTCAGATAGAGTGGGAGGGAGAGAGAGGAAGAGAGAGAGAGAGAAACATCGACGTGAAAGGGACACATCGAGTGGCTGCCACCCGCACGACCAACCAGGGCCGGGGACAAACTGCAACCGAGGTACATGCCCTTAGCGGGAACCGAACCCGGGTCTCTCTGGACCACAGGCCGACGCTCTAACCGCTGAGCCAAACCGGCCAGGGCTCTTTTTTTCTTTATTGATTTTAGAGAGTGAGGAAGGGAGAGGGAGAGAGATAGAAACATCGATGAGAGAGAACATTGATGGGCTGCCTCCCGCATGTCCCCCACTGGGGATTGCCTGGGCATGTGCCCTGACCGGAAATCAAACCGGCGACCTCTTGGTGCATGGGTTGACGCTCAACCACTGAGTCACACCGGCCGGGCACTTTTTCTATTATATCTAATGACCACAATCAGCCCAGAACTCACTGGCCTCGCCACATTTTCATCAGCTCTCCCTGTGGGGTGCACAAGGAGATGACTATTCAGAATTTCACATTCACTTCGGTTATTTCTGACATGATCAAGCTTCAGGTGATAACAAACCAAATCAACCGTCCC
The DNA here is from genome assembly GCA_030848825.1 of Tadarida brasiliensis. Lineage (NCBI taxonomy): Eukaryota > Metazoa > Chordata > Mammalia > Chiroptera > Molossidae > Tadarida > Tadarida brasiliensis. The sequence goes on along the minus strand of CM061272.1, from coordinate 38,733,896 downwards.
TAACTGGATTTTAAGGTCTGTTGCAGCAGCTGGATCTAATGGGCAGGCCAGAGCTGACCTTGGTCTAAGGAGACGTTCTATTTATTTTAATAGAACACCTTATTTTCAACAGGATTTGAACTTATTTTCAAATAGGCCCTCGTTTGAAAAGCTTTGGTTTTTGGAAATGTAAAATGGTGCAGCCACTCCTGAAAAGAGTTTAGCAGTTCCTTATAAAATGAAACAAGCAATTACCATACAGCACAGCAATCGCACTCCTGAGCATGTATCACAGATCAATAAAATGTTATATTTGCACAAAAATATGTGCATGAATGTCCATTGAAGCTTTATTCACAACAGGTCAAACTCGGAAACAATCCAAACGTCCTTCAATGGACGGATGGCTAAACAAACTGTGGTACTCATGTGCCTCGGAAAGCTATGCAAGATAAACGACGGATGTGATAATTTGCATTGATCTCAAGGGAATTATGCTGCGTGAAAAAAGCCCATCCACAAAGGTACACACCATATGATTTTATTCAGACAGCATTTTGCAATGATAAAATTGTAGAGATAAAGAACCGAGTGCATGTTGCCATTGGTTAGGGACGAGGTGGGGCTGGGGAAAGTGTGGCTGTAATGGGCAGCGCAGGGGGACATTGTGGTGATGGGGCTGTTCTGTGTCTTGACTGGTGCCCATTACATGAACCCACATGGGGTAAAATTTCATGGTGTTAAATACTCACACAGACGGGCACCTGAAACTGAGGACATCTGAGTGAGATGGTGCATTGTATCAAGGCTAGTTTGCTGCTTGTGATATTGTACGATGGCTTTGCAAGGTATGACCTAGGAGGGAAACTAGGTGAAAGGTTCTGTATTATTTCTTACAACTACATATGAATCTACAATAATCTCAAAATAAAAAGGTTTAATTTTAAAAAGGCTGGTGTGGGTCAGTGGTTACAGCATCGGCCCAAGCACCAAAGGGTTGCTGATTTGATTCTCAGTCAAGAGCACATACCTGGGTTGCAGGTTTGATCCCTGGCCCTGGTCGGGGCATGTGTGGGAGGCAACCGATCGTGTGTCTCTCACATCAATGTTTCTCTCTTGGTCTCTCCCCCTCTCTCCCTTCCACTCTCTCTAAAAATCAATGGAGTCCTGGCTGGTTTGGCTCAGCGGTTAGAGCATTGGCCCGTGGTCCAGAGAGACCTGGGTTCGGTTCCCACTAAGGGCATGTACCTCTGTTGCAGTTTGTCCTCAGCTCCGGATGGGGTTGTGTGGTTGGCAACCAGTTGATGTGTCTCTCACATCAATGTTTCTCTCTCTCTCCCTTCCTCTCTCCCTCCCCCTCTATCTGAAGATAAATGCAAAAATGTCCTCGGGTGAGGATAAAAAAAAAAAAAAATCTATGGAAAAAATATCATCGAGTGAGGATTGACAAAAAGAAAATAAACAAAAAAGGCTTTGCTTGTAGTTGAGTTGTATTGCAGGGCAAGCAACTCTTTAAATCTGTTAGACTATTACAGAGCAAAGAAGTGTTTCATTGGTTTCTACTAAGGAACAGCATATATTGCAAAATAGAACCACAGGCCTCAGGAAAGTTATAAATCACTTCTGTTCTTGGGAAAGCAATTTGGTATCAGTACCCTCTAGAAGTCAGTGCAAGGATAAGAATAGCATAAGACAAAAGAAACCTAGATAAATTCTCAATATATTCTAAAGGTGAACTTTTGATTACCTTTCTTATCCTTGAAGCTCAGAATTAAACTGTATACTTCCGTAGGTTCAGATGGCAAATTTGCCCGTGGGTCAATTTCTCTGTTTGGATATTATCAATTATTCTTGTCATACTTAACTGTTCATCTAACAAGTGACTCTTGCATTCTACTGTGCGAAAGGCAGTGTGGGGTGCAGAAAGGTGAGGGACGTAGGTCTCAAGCGAATTTACGTGAGTCCACTGAGGAAGGTAGGGCAGCGGTAATACTGAGTGTGATGAATACCTCTGGACAGGTGCAAATGCAGGCCAGGGCTGTGCAGAGGGGAGAGAGACTCTGTGTGCGTGCATGTGTGTGTGTGTGTGTGTGTGTGTGTGTGTGTGTGTGTGTAGAGAGAATTAGGAATGAGGACTGAGGACATCAAGGAAGGATTCTAGGAGACGGTGTTTAAACTGATCTTGAAGAGCCCGGCTGGTGTGGCTCAGTGGTTGAGCATCGACCCATGCACCAAGAGGTTGCCGGTTCAATTCCTGGTCAGGGCACATGCCCGGGTTGTGGGCCAAATCCCCAGCGGGGGGCATGCAGGAGGCGGCCAATTAATGTTCTCTCTCATTTTTTTTTTTTTTTTAATCCTCACCTGAGGACATTTTTTCATTTTTTGTCCAGATAGAGTGGGAGGGAGAGAGAGGAAGAGAGAGAGAGAGAGAGAAACATCGACGTGAAAGGGACACATCGAGTGGCTGCCACCCACACGACCAACCAGGGCCGGGGACAAACTGCAACCAAAGTACATGCCCTTAGCGGGAACCGAACCCGGGTCTCTCTGGACCACAGGCCAACGCTCCAACCGCTGAGCCAAACCGGCCAGGGCTGTTCTCTCTCATTGATGTGTCTATCTCTCTCCCTCTCCCTTCCTCTCTCTCTAAAACCAATAAAGAAAAAAAAAATTAAAAAAAATAATAAACTGATCTCGAAGAGATTGAGTATGTAGCTCTTTAAATTTAAATACAATGCAGTCCAAGTGAATTACAAGTTCAGTTTCTCAGTCGCACTAGCCACATTTTAACTGCTCAATAGCCTAATGGAGCTAGTGGCTTCCATATTCGGCAGCATGGACGCAGGACATTTCTATCACTGTGCTTGCCTAGAATTTGACCATGTGGGGATGGCAAGGGTTGTCTAGGGGGAGTCGGCAGCAAGAACAGCCAGGAACGGGTGTGCACAGGGGAGCAGTGGGAGATGAAGGTGAAAGGTCCAGGGGTACCAAGAGCAGCACCCTTTCTTTTTCCATTTAACACTATATCCCAGTGATCATGAGATACCCATATAGAGAGATTTCCCTTATTTTTTCTTTCTTTTTTTTTTTTTTTTTTTTTTGGTACGTGCCCCTAGCAGGAACCGAACCCGGGACTCTCTGGTCCACAGGCCGACGCTCCAACCGCTGAGCCAAACTGGCCAGGGCAATTTCCCTTATTTTTTTCTATAGCTGTGTAGAACCCCATTATTGAATGTGACATGATTTATTCAACCAGCACCTCTTGCTAGATATCTGGGCTGTTTCCAGTCTTTCACTATTACAAGCAATGCCTAATGTATAAGACAATTTACATTTTAGGCACTGTCCTCTTGGACTCAGTGCTTCCAACGGTGACCTCCTGGTAGCCCCTTGCTTGAAAAGTGGCAGACGATGGGCAGTGGGCTGAGAATGCTCTGTGTTCACGTCGCCACCTTGTGGTGGTTTCAGATTCCTCCTTTGGGTTTTAAACCTGCCCTGTGGCGGGCAGTGGTAGGCACACAAGGCTGGAGGGTTGGAGGTCAGTAGTCAGCACTTACCAGAGAAATCGTTCGCTTGGAGTCAAGGATGTCCTAGTACTTTGTTAGGCCACTGTCCTCCTGAGCTATCACTTTGACTATAATGTCCCATCTGCCCCTTAGGGTCTTAAAAAGCCTCCTCTCTCCGCCCCCCGCTAGTCGGTGTGGCTCAGTCGGTTGGAGTATCATCCCTGGAGTATCATCCCCTACACAGAAAGGTTGATTCCCGGTCAGGGCACATGCCCAGATTACAGGTCCAGTCCTCAGTTGGGGTGCATACGGGAGGCAGTGCATCGATGTTTCTCTCACATCAATGTTTCTCTTTCTCTCCCTTCCTCTTTCTCTAAAATCAATTACAAAAAACAACAACAACAAAAAAAAAACGACGACTTCCCATTGCTCTGGCTTTACAGTAAAGTCCAGTGAAGGGAGTAGGGTGCTCCATATTTGAGCTAGAGTCTCTTGCCAAAGAGCTTAGATAGAGTCTTTGGCCTTTCCTACAACACCCTGACTTTTATTTTCCTTTGCTTCCTGCCTTAAAGGATACATAGAATGCCCCTTTTATAACAAGGCTATATGGCTTTGCCCTGGTCCCATTCTGTAATCCTCAAAACTATACTTCATACCCCCAAAATCACACGTATAAATTATACTTTGAATTTATGGATTTGCTCATGGGATGCTATCTGTAATTTACTTTAAAACACTTTGGCGTGGAGAGTGGGATATACATTTGTGTGTTAGTTTAAGCCACGCTAGGGGGCTGACTGTTCTAATTCTGGTGGTGATTGGCTAGTATGGTACTAGACAGGTCCTGATCCAGAGGAAGGCACCAGAAACACTTCTGTTTTCCATATCTCCGAGCAGCACTGGGTTTGTCATTTGCCTTTTGGCATTGCTTTTAGTGGCTTTTGTTTTTAGCTTCATAGAGTCGAATTTTATCAGTCTTTTTTAAAAAAAATTACACCTGGATTTTGAGTCCTTGTTAGAAAGAGCCACGTTACATAAGAATTCATCCATGTTTTCTTAAATAGCGTTTTTATGTGATCGCTGGTCCACTTGGAGTTTGCTGTTGTGCATGGGGTGACCACAGTTTGGTTTGTCTCTTCATGAGCCAGTACCCCATTTACTTACAGAGGTCTTAGGGTTCAGTTACAGTATCTGGTAGGGTTAATTTCTCCTCACAGCTCTTGTTTTCCCCACCTTGTCAATTGCCTTTATGTATTATTATAGGGATTAGCTTGCAATCGTCAATTGTGTTGCACATTTTAAAAAACTCCATCTGACTACTCCCTTTGTATGTGCTTTTACCACACAAAATTTTAAAATTTTTACATGGTTAGTCACATAAGTACAGCCATTGATGTTTTAAAATTAAATTGGGGTGGCATTGGTTAATAAGATCATGTAGGTTTCAGGTGTAGATTTCTATGATACCAGATCTGTATATTGCTCTGTGTGCCCACCGCCCAGATTCAAATCTTCCATCACCATATAGTAGGCCCTCGTCACGCTCCCACCCTCCCACCTCCTTCTCTCTGGCAACCATCACACTGCTGTTTGTGTCCACAATTTTCAGTTTTATATCCTGTAGGTGAAATCATATGGTTTTTAGCTGTCTCTGATTGGCTTATTCCACTTAGTATAAGTCCATCCATGTTGTCACAGCGGCAGTATTTCATCTTTTATGGCTGAGTAGCATTGCACTGTGCATACGTAGCACATCTCTATCCAATCCTCCATCGGGGGACACCTTGGTTGTCTCCACGTCTTGGCCACCGTGAATGCTGCAATGAACGTAGGGGTGCATATATATCTTTGCGAATACATATTTTCCAGTTTTTCTGGTAGATACGCAGGAAAGGGATTGCTGGGTCACATGGTAGCTCCATTCTTAATTTTTTGAGGAATTGCCAGACTGTTTTCCATAGTGGCTGTACCAGTCCACATTCCCACCAACAGCGAATGAGGGTTCCCTTTTCTCCACAACCTCTCTAGCACATTGTCTTTTTTATTATAGCCATTCTAACAGGTGTGAGGTGGTATCTCACTGTAGTTTTGATTTGCATTTCCCTAACTGCTAGTGAGGTTGAACATCTTTTCACATATCTGTTGGCCATTTGTATGTCTTATTGGGAAAGGTGTCCATTCAGGTCCTTTGTCCATTTTTAAAATCTTTATTGTTGAGAGTATTGTCCCCCTTTTTGTCCCTTGTCCTCCACCACCCCGTTCCCACCCCGCCCCCACCCCGCCCTAGGCCTTCACCACCCTATTCTCTGTGTCCATGGGCAATGAATATAAGTTCTTGGTTAATCTTCTCCCTGTCCCCTTTTCCCTTTCCCTCTGATTTGTCAGTCTGTTCCATGCCTCTGGTTCTATTTTATTTATCAGTTTATTGTGGTCATTATATTCCACATAAGTGAGATCATGTGATATTTGTCTTTCTCTGACTGGCTTATTTTGCTTAGCATAATAATCTCTAGGTCCCTCCAAGCTGTCTCAAAGGGTAATAGACGCTTCTTTTTTTTTTTTTTACAGCTGCATAGTATTCCATTCTGTAAATGTACCACAGCTTTTTTATCCACTTATCTATTGATGGACATTTGGGCTGTTTCCAGATCTTAGCAATTGTAAATAGTGCTGCTATGAACATAGGGGTACAAACATTCATTCTGATTGGTGTTTCGGGCTTCTTAGGATATAGTCCTAGAAGTGGGATCATTGGGTCAAATGGCAGTTCCATTTTTAATTTTTTGAGGAAACTCCACAGTTTTCCATAGTCACTGCACCAGCAGCGTACTAGGGTTCCTTTTCTCCACATCCTCACCAGCACTTGTTGTTTGATGATTTATTGATGGTAACCATTCTGGCAGGTGTGAGGTGATACCTCATTACCTCATTGTTGTTTTAATTTGCATCGCACTAAAATAAAATGTTAAAAAAAGGAAAAAAATAATTTGCATCTCTCTGATGCTTAGCGATGTTGAGCATTTTTTCACATGTCTATTGACCATCTGTATGTCCTCTTTGGAGAGGTGTCTGTTCAGGTCCACTGTCCATTTTTAACTGGATTGTCTTTCTTTTGTTGAGTTGTATGAGTACTTTATATATTTTGGAAACTAACCCTTTATCAGATGTATTATTGGCAAATATGTTCTCCCATACTGTGAGTTCCCTTTTCATTTTGCTTCCCATACAGCCTGAGACTGACCGTTGGACGCCCCCTCCCCCCCCAGACCACTGGTTCCTGGAGCAGGCCTTTGCCCAGCTTCCAGCGAGCATGTCAGGCATTTCCCCTTATCTGGGCTGGGTCAAGCACCAGTACCCCTATCTATCCTGCCCTGTTCTACATAATTCTTTAAAAAAAAAACAACCACTTTTTTTTTTCTTTATTGATTTTAGAGAGAGAGGAAGGGAGAAGGAGAGACAGAAACATCGATGAGAGAGAACATCGATTGGCTGCCTCCCGCATGCCCCCCACTGGGGATTTGGCCCACAACCTGGGCATGTGCCCTGACCGGGAATCGAACCGGTGACCTCTTGGTGCATGGGTCAATGCTCAACCACTGAGCCACACTGGCCGGGCTCTATATAATTCTTTAGCACCTGCCACGTGCTTTGTATGGAAGTTCTCTGAATAAACTCCAGATGTCAGCCCCTTTCTTTGGTCTCTAGGCTCCAGGAAATTTCCCCAACACATCTCTAAGACAATGTTGGTTAGCAGGTAACCCTGCCTTGATCCGATTTTAATCAAGATGACTTTAGTTTTTCACCTATTTTAAGCTTTTTTTTTTTTTAATCTAAGTTTGGAGTGATTATTGGATTAAAACTTCTTTTAACAGTGTCCTGATAACTTTTTGTGCTTAATTTTGTGATGAAATGTTAATAGATTTCTTGACACCGGCTGACACTTGCATCATTGGATAAATTCCTGGATTTTATTTGCTCATAACAGAAATGCCTCCTTTCCTCCTTCCAGTGCTAAGGCAGGTTTTCTTCTGTCATTACTGTGGTCATTTTACTTTTGATAAGAAATGGGAATAGTAGCAACTTTCCCAGGTACTCCCATATTTTTTCTATTCAGACGGTTTAGAAGGAAAATAAAATAATTCCCCTATCTTAAGTGACTAACAGCTCTTTCTGTTTTGCCATAAACTCCCTTGTGGTTTGTCAGGAAGTCTGCAGACCCTCAACAAACTCACAAGGAGCCCTGCCCCCAAGCCGGCACTTGCTGCTCTTCTGAGTCTGCTGGGGGGAAGCCCGGTCTACAGCCTGCCGACCCTGTCCTCACCGAGGGCTGCCGTGTCCTGCACACTGCACCTGCTGGGCTGCAGCACCGTTCATGTGCAGTCATTGCCCCCAAATAGTACAATTTCCCAACACGCCTGAATAATGACTTGAGAAGGAGCACCAAGGAGGCTGTCCTGACACCTTTCCAAGAGACTAGATGTTACCTGGGACCCTTAGCCAGTTCTGGCACCAAAAAGGACCTGTGACAAGTTGGGGCATTTGAGAGCAGCTGTTTTAGCCCTGGCCGGTTTGGCTCAGCAGTTGGAGCGTCAGCCTGCGGACCAGAGTCCCAGGTTCGGTTCCCGCTAAGGGCATGTACCTCGGTTGCAGTTTGTCCCAGGCCCTGGCTGGGGTCCTGTGGGTGGCAGCCAGTCGATGTGTCTCTCTCACGTCGATATTTCTCTCTCTCTTCCTCCCTCTCTCCCTCCTGCTCTATCTGAAGATAATTGAAAAAATGTCCTCCGTATGAGGATAAAAAAAAAGAAAAAAAAGAGAGCAGCTGTTTTCACCATGGCTTTCCCTTTTTGATCCTGTTACCAAACAACAACAAAGTTAAGTTCACCCCCAATATCCCCACTGGTAATGTCCTATTTCTTAAGCAGAATGGTGGTTTCAGGTGTTCATTTTATTATGCTTTATAATTTATGCACGTTACATATAGCCATTTGAAATGCTTTGATACAATAAATAAAAAAGGAAAGCACAGATATACAAAGAATGCCATTATCATGAGGATGACCTTGATTTGCTTAAACTTTTCTTCCAATTAGCCTATTTATAAACCTCAGTACTGTGATGATTATTGGTCAGCAAACATTTACAATGCATCTCATAAACCTGTCTTGATGCTAGGGTTAGAAATTCTTTTCCTGTTAAATTATTCGAAAGAATAGTAATAATGCCTTATGTTTTAAAAAAAAGATTACTTGATCCACTAGGGTAGTTCTGCTGAAACTCGTTAGAAGCTACACTCGCAGCACAGGTGTGGTAGGCTACCATGTTTCTTTCAGCCTTTCTCTGGAATTGAAAGCTTTCATCGAGCGGCAGAAATGTCTCCCAGAATCTATTACATATAAATTGGAACATTATTAGCTACTAGAAGCAGCATCTAAGAGATTTCAAAACTGCTCAACTGGGCAAGCCCAAACCCGATCTTAAAAATGTTTGGGTGCCAGATACGCAGTGTCAACCTGATGACAGAGATAACTAGTGGTGCCTCATACCCAGTTTTCGCTGCTCCCTCAGCAATGAATCCTGAAATGTTAATTTGGCCCATGACAACCCAGAATAAAGACTATTTCCCATCCCTCTTTGTAGCAGATCAAGGGATTAAGTTTGGGTTGATAAACCTATGTGGTGTGAATAACTTGTAAGACCTGTTCTTAAAGGAAGGGGGCAGAAATACTAATAGATACTTCTAGCTGGTGCAACTTTCTACAACCATGACATGAAAGCCACATGCTGAGAACAGGGAAGGGCAACTCAGAGGGGATGCGGTGCCTGACCCTGCCTGTCACAGTAGCCCTGGACTGCCTTTCCAGACTTTTACGTGCAGGAGAAAGAAACTATCTTGTTTAAGTCGCTATTTATCATTGGGGGACACAGCCAAACTAATAATAAGGACAAATTTGAGTAATTTCTTTAACCTAAAAGGTTGATACAATTGATAAAATGCACCTGGTGGCAGTTACATCTACTGCTAACATGATGTACGATGGCAGCTGTTCCCACGGTGTCACACAGGGACATTCTAAGGTGCTTAACTCCAAATATTTGACTGGTAAAGCCTGCAAGTGCACCTTTGGTTTTAGACAGAAACGTCAAGAACTTCAAAAAAGTAATTGACTTTATATTAGCTGAAGATGCAAAATGACTGAGAAGTCCCTCCCCATAAGAGAACTATAGTGAGCAATTTAAACAAAACAAAAATGGTTTTATTTACAATACTCAATGCATTTACAAATAACATATTTGCATTCCTTAAGTCTTTTGGAAAGTAATTCCAGTTTGTGCAATGAGTTTACAGGAAAGACTTAAGACATCTATTAGACATCTTAAACCTAATTTCTAAATTTTGAAAGATATTTCACACTATATTAATAGAGGACTGTTTTTAATTAAGAAAAACTAAACTCTGTAGTTAAATATTGCCCTTCAGTATTTTCAACCCAAATACAAACTGGATTAGTCGATGAAATAATATCATTAGATTCATGTCCCCCCAACAAAATGCATGCACAAAGTAAACATGGTAAATTACATTAAAGACATTTTATTTCAATACTTTTTGGACTCTCTCAACTGGTTCACTTAGTCCAGAGTATACACAGGTAAGGCTCCAGTCTGGGGAAATCCTAAACCACTACTCCCTGATCCAGAATAGGGAAGAATTTTCAGAATGTGGAGACAGGAGGAATTAGGAAGATTTTAAAGTAGTTTCTCTAGGAGCCTTATTTGCTAATCAGAACAAGGTTCCCCTCCAGGCCTGATGAACTAAAGGGATTGGTTACCTTCCTACTAATAGTTCGGGGAGCATCTAATCCAAGCCCCCAGAGGACAACAGGCTCCTCTCTCTCCTCCTCCTTCCCGAACCACTACTTGACTTTAGTGCCTTCTGAGTTGATGATGCGGAAGAGTTCCTGTGTTCAGATTCGAGAAACTACTGTCATGTCACATGAAGACTCTGGGGCAGGTAAAGAGTGATCAACACTAACACTGCAGAGGGCAGGAGTCTGCACGTCATGCCAAGTGGAAGAGAATGAACAATCCCTCTCCACACTCATCTCCTGAAAAGACACATCTCTAACACCTGGCATAAATGGTTGACTGGGAGATACTAAACTGGAGAAATAAAGTCCAATACTTGACACAGCCAAGAAAATTCGAAGATAAAGAAATGGTGAGGTAGAGTTGAGAGAGTTCAATTAAATTTTTTGAGCTCAGACCTTTTGGCACATCCTAAAATTAGACTCCCGACTGAATTCTCCTTTGTCAGACCTTTACCAAGTGCTGGCCACTTAGGAATCCTTGGATCTAGTTAGGAATCATCTATATAAAGCTAACAGAACAAAGTCATTTGGAGAAATCCATTCCTGGCACATTAGCATATTTATCCCAATATTGAAGCAAATAAAAACAATGCTATCCATTTGCTGAATTTATTTAAACAAATCAATTTAGAAATATCATAGAATTAAGCAAAACTTCTGACATGTAAACATACTGCCATGTTCCTGAAACAGATGTTGACACCTGATAAGAGTTAATAACCAATTGTTAGGAAAGCTGTCCATTAATAAGGCCAGTCTTCAGTAAAACTAAAACCATTTTGTTTCTTTAGCTTTCCTAGACTGACAATACAATACTACCAAACCACAATCAAATAGAATAAAGACAACGGTGGATGGACAGATCAGTACCATTGGTTACAGCTAAACAGTTTCATTCTTTGCGCCACATAAAAACAATTAAGCCAATCACATCAAATAAATCATGGCTTTTTTTTCTTTATCACAATTCACTAAGTAATGTTAATTATGGTCCTTGTCAAACACGTTTGGTAAAGGCTATTTACAGTGTACATGGCCAAGCATGCACTATTTATAGTTACAAAGATACCTGCCAGTTTATTACAATAGGATTACACAGTGCCTGAAAATGGTGAAACAGCTCACACAGCATTGAAATCAATAGTTTCAAGCATGAAACGTTCCTTATTTGACCATGATTGCAATAATTAGATGAAAATTCTTATAAAAACACGAATCCCCTTCAAGAAATTGATGCATATTCTACCCACTACAGGTTAAGGCAGTAAAAAAATGTATTCCTGATAACTGGAGGTCTTGACAATGTCAATTAAAGCTGTCTGACTCTAGTTTTCCATTCTCCATCACATACTCAAAGTTCTGTCTGTAGAACTAGTTTGTAAAAGATTTCACTGTTATAGTCAAAAAAGTATTAGTAATGAAGAAGAGATGATGCTGGAAAAAAGTAATTGCTAGGGAAAGAAAAAATATAAGTTTCATTTTGCCTGAAAGTTTTCAAATCATAAACAGGAGCTTTATTTGTGAGTCTCATCCTTAAAAGTATAAAACAAATACATATAGTTTATCATTCTTAATTTAAAATATATTGTACTTTGAACAATTCAAGTAATGTAAGACTATAAAAAATAAGTTTAGAAGCCATAAGTGTCAAATGCATTTTCAATGTTTAACTAAGAACTTTTTAAAAATTGTAAACTAAACCATGATAGTTTAGTTAAATAAATGATAAATGACTTTTTATTTGCACTTGTGATTCCTTTAATACAAATTGCTACCAACAAATATGTAAAGATATGGCCGATTATGCATTTGATCAAAGCACTTTGATTTAAGCATAAAACAGATTTAAATGGTGTAAGTTCCGTGCATAAGATCCAAGAAGTTGCCTATGAATTTGTAGGCAGCCCTCTCCTAATCAGCATCCTTTATTCCTCAGTTGCAGATGAGATAGGGCACAATCTGTTGTAAACAGGGCACTGCTGTAAAACCAGGATAACATTCTTAAATTAAGATCGTTCTCATTAAATTGAAAAGACTTTCCCCAAGTGTCTTCCAGCACTGTAGTATATTCTGCTGACCTCTTAATTTCATAAATTAACTTTCCTTTGATTCCATTTTTATGGTGGTTGTGTTCACAGTTTTGTTTTAAAAATTGGTTTAAATTTATATAAAACTCTGTACATGTTCACAAATTATTGCATAAACAGCATAATCTTCATGACAGTGTTTGCAAACACATGTCCAATTCAGGAAAAGAAAATTCACGTTTCCCGCCTGGCTTTTTTCTTCTTTTTTATTTGTTTGGGAGATTCCCAGCTAGTTTCCGACTTGGCTGAAAGGAAAAAGAAAACAAACAAACAAAAAAAACCAGGAGAGAAAAAAGTTAGGAGGATAGTTAATACAGTTATGTCTCAAAAATATTAAAGTTGTATCAATAAAAACATGTTTCAAAATCCACTAAGAATGCTTTAGATTTTATGTTTAAGTTTTCAAGTTCTAGTTACACATTTTAGGTTATTTTATGTTTGTTTTCCTGTTTTTCTTTCAATTCCAATGTATTATTTGGTTAAACTATATAGATAACATTTTACCAGTTCTGACCTAGAAAAAGGATCATTTTAAAAAAATACATTTTTTCTTTATTGATTTTAGAGAGAGAGGAAGGGAGAGGGAGAGAGAGATGGAAACACTGATGAGAGAGAACATCGATTGGCTGCCTCCTGCATGCCCCCCACTGGGGATTGGGCCCACAACCTGGGCATGTGCCCTGACCAGGAATTGAACCGGTGACCTCTTGGTGCATGAGTTGATGCTCAACCAGTGAGCCACACCGGCCAGGCTAGAACAATCTGCAGTTTCTTTTTGTTTTCTTTTTCATTGATTTTATCTTTTTAGATAGAATGGAAGGGATGGAGGGAGAGAGGGAAAGAGAGAGAGCAAAACATTGATGTGAGAGAGACATTGACTGGCTGCTTCCCACACGACGCTGACCGGGTTGGGGACTGAACCTGAAACCCAGGTATGTGCCCTTGACCAAGAATTGAACCTGCGACCCTTTATTCTGAGGGCTGATGCTCTAACTGCTGAGCCAAATTGGCCAGGGCCAATCTGCAGTTTCAAGAACATGTGCACCCATCCAGGACGGTGTGGCTCAGTTGGTTGGGTGCTGTTCCGTGCACCAAAAGGTTGTGGGCTGGATCCCCGGTAGGAGGCGTGCAGAGGCAGCCAAATGATTTTCCGCTCTCACATTGTTTCTCTTTCTCTCTTCCTCTCAAAAAAAAGGGGAACATGTGCACCCCAAAAGGGAGGGACCAGGGACAAGGGCAGGTACCAAGTCCTCCTCTGTGAAAGTCCTTGGCAACTTATTCTTGCACAGAGTGATTTCAGCTCCTTGGCCCTTACAACTGAGTCTACAAGGTTCCAAGGAATCGAGTCTTTGCAAAGGAAGAACAAGGCTGCTCTACGATCAGAAGTCTAAATATAGTAACACTTATGAATAGTACAGAGAACACACAAAAGAACCAAAAATGGGATGACTTACTTTGTGAAGGAGGCACACTATTTTGCTTAGTATTTGACTTGGATTTATCTGACTCTTGTAGCATCGGTGGCACTTGGGAAGAGCTCTTGTCAGAATCACTTTTTGATAAAATAACAGATGGCTCGGTAGAAACAGCAGGTGAGAGAGTCTTGATAGGCTATTTTGAAATATAATTATTTTAGATTTTTGTAAGAAATTTCAAATAAAATTAAATATCACAGTAATATCAAGAGGCTGTTTAGCAGCAATAATACTAGGAGGGTTTCCAGAAGAAGCACAACCCATGCCTGCCCTCTAGTGACATAACTAAATATATCTTTACCTACAAATACAGGAGACAAAAATGGATGAAGGTTTAAAATGACAAGATGTGTCTGGCAGGTGTGGCTCAGTGGTTGAGCGTCGACTCATGCACCAAGAGGTCGACGGTTCAATTCCTGGCCAGGACACATGCCCAGGTTGTGGGCCCGATCCCCAGTCGGGGGCATGCAGGAGGCGGCCATTTGATGTTCTCTCTCATTGATGTTTCCATCTCTCTCCCTCTTATTTCCTCTCTCTCTATAATCAATAAAGGAAAAAAAATTAAAACAAACAAACAAAAAAACGACAAGATGCTTGCTCTGGCCGGTTTGGTTCAGTGGTTAGAGCATTGGCCCACAGACCAAAGAGTCATGGGTTTGATTCCAGCCAAGGGCCTGTACCTCGGTTGTGGTTCATCCCTGGCCCTGGTCGGGGTCGTGAGGGAGGCAACCAGTTGATGTGTGCCTCTCACTTCGGTGTGTTTCTCTCTCTCTCCCTCACATTCTAACTGAAGATAAATGGAAAAATATCCTCAGATGAGGATTGAAAAAAAAAAAAAATGACAAGATGTTTACTGAATCTCAAATAGGAGTAAACAATTTTCATTAAGTTTTATACTTTTTTCTTATAAATTACATGATTTTATATTTGTTAGCAATTCAATGGTTCTGTCCACTCACCAACTCTCAAAGCAAAACTTTTTCATGTGAAAGACAAAAGAAAACAGCTCATTTCAGAACTATCAGTAGGCGACACCCGCCCTTTCCCCTTCTCGAGAGGTAGGGATATCCTGAACAGCAGCAGCGATAGCATGTTTCCTACCCAAGGAAAAAGACGATCTCAGACAAAAGCTGCCTATGGCTACTAGTTCTGCCAATTAAAATCACTCAAACTCAGGTCTAAATCTTCAGAGTTTTATCCAGCCTGGTGGTGAAATCATAATGCTTAGGGCCTAGACTCCTGAGCCTTGCTTCTCTTCAACCTATGAGCAGAAAGGGGTTAAACTGATTTGCTTCAGTGAGGTCTGTTAATGAACTGTCAAAACCAGGTAATCACAGAATCTCCAACATGTGAAGTCCTGTGAGGCTATAACAGATGAGCAGGCTATCATTTCACCCTTTAGCTTTACTTTTGATTGTTATTTTGAATAGAGGCACTGTTCCTTTTGCCCTCTGTTCTTCCAGGCTACAAGGGTTCAAGAAAACATAACGGGAAAGGAAACAAAAGGAGGGAGCTGTGTGCGCTCAGATAACTGCTGGGGTTCTTTCCTCCTCCTTCAGGTATCTGAAGCAGCATTTTTATTGTTCCGTTCAGTTTTCTTAATGTTCCCTGTATTTATTTCATACTCAAAAGTTTTATTGCTTATTTTTAATCTCCTTTCCTCCTTTGTTCTCTCACTTATCTACGTTAAATCACAAAAAGGTTCAAGTATTCTTTACAAGATGGCTTCTGAAAATAAAGCAAAACATCAAAATGTCAAACGACTCCTTGTAGTCCTACTATTAAACCTATGGATGTACTGAGATTGTATCCTTTTATCTCAAAATACTCTCAGGGAAATAAAAGCATCAAATCCAAACAGGAAAAATGGTTAAGATTTTGTTTGAGTACAAGACTGTTACAAATTCTTTTTCTTAGTGGTAATTCAGGTTCTTGTCTAAAGCTGTTTCATTAAGCATGTAAGCTCCACAAAGGCAGATATATATATATATATATATATATATATATATATATATATATATATATATTTTTTTTTTTTTTTTCGCCTTTGTTCTCTGATATATCCCCAGAATCTAAAATATGTGGCATATAGTTCCCAATAATTTTTTTTGAATGAGTAAATAAATAAACCATGCAATTCCAGTAGAATTTAATATATTTCAATATTATGTAATTCATCTAAATAGAAATCAGAGTCTGTCACTGGCCTAGACCTTTTGTAAAATGGTGCCTTCTGACACATCAAAAATTTCCACAGAAGGCACATATTTCAAGAACCTGTCACAAAATTTAAACAAATGTTACATTTTGAGAGGCTGGACCATAGTTGTATTATGTGCATGCTTTGGGGAAAATGCAACCAGTCACATTTTCTCTAAACTATCTACCAATCCCTGTATGCCTGGATATTTAACAGAAGAAAATACAGCATAGCAGGTCTGGTTTTGCCATCGATAGTTATGTGACTTTGGACAAGTTTATTCAACTTCTCTAACCTCATTTACATAATGGGCTCTATACCTTTCTTGTAGGGTTATTGTGAGGAATAGACTATTTTGAGTATTTTAAATGCTTAGCACAATACTTTAATAAAATATTAATTATAATACAATTTTGTCATCAAAACTTTATTCCTTAAGTATAAAAAAATCACCTGGCTATTTTTGACGAGTGCTTCTGCTGGATCACTAGTGCTTATGGTTTTCAAAGAAAAAGCTTTCTCCTGTTTTGGACGGACTTTAGAGGCATTCACTGGAAGCTCTTCTCTAATCTCTTTTTCTAATTCTTCTGAGTCCTGCAGAGAAGAGTAGTAGTCTATTAGATGACATAAATCACCCACTTTTACTAATTAAATCTATTTCGTTTGTTGTACTAACGTCCAAAAGATATTCCAAAAAAATAATTTTAGTTCAGAAACTGTTCAGCTTAAAAGATCATATAAAAACAAATTTTCAAAGATATATAATACATAGAAACATTTGGAACATACATTCATCATCCCTGCTGTCCACAGGGATTTAAATCAATTGTGAATTAAAAAAACAATATACTCACATCCCAAAATGGGAACCACTCTAATTTACTAAACCAACTCAAACAGAATAAACTAAACTAGTATTTTTTTCTTAAAAAAAAAAAAAAAAAGTACATAGTGGTCCTGGCTGGGTTGCTCAGTTGGGTTAGAGCATCGCCCGGATACACCAAGGTTGCAGGTTTGATCTCTGGTCAGGGCATATACAAGCAGCAATCAATAAATGCATAAACAAGTGGAACAACAAATCAATCTCTCGCCCGCCCTCTCTCTCTCTCTCTCTCTCTCTCTCTCTCTTACTCACTCAAACAACAACAACAAAAAACAAAACAAAAAAGTATACAGTGAATTAGTTGATACTTGAACTTAGACTTTAGAAATAGCATTTTGAAACTTCTGGTCAAGATGGCAGCATAGGTAAACACGGTACTCGCCTCCTCCTACAACCACATCAAAATTACAACTAAACTACAGACCAACCATTATTCAGAACCACCTGAAATCCAGCTGAATGGAAGTCCTACAACTACAAAATTAAAGAAACAGCCACAACAAGACTGGTAGGAGGGGTGGAGGCACACACTGGCTGGTCCCACACCCACGTGTGGTGGATACAAATCAGGAGGATACCTTGGCTGGGAAGGTCCTCCCTGAGGAGTGATGGGTCCCATCCCACACCAGGCTCCCAGCTCAGGGTTCCAGTGCCAGGAAGAGAGGTCTCCATCACTTCTGGTTGTAAAAATCCGCGGGAACTGAGGCTGCTGGAGTCCCAGGCAGTTCCTCTTAAAGGGCCCGTGCATGGACTTACTCAGACCTGCTCCCTCCAGGCTCCAACGTGGGGGACATAGCTTGAAAGGCACCAGAGACATATGCGGAAGAATTGAATTGTTTGGCATCAGGGTGAGAGCTGGAGAGGCAGCTTTCTCCCAGAGAGACATGCTGGTGGAGGCTGCTGTTCCTTTGGTGAGCCCTTCCCCCACGGGGCAGGCAAACAGGCACCATATCTGGGACTTCAGCAACTTGGCTTATACTTTTTGCTCTGTCCTGGTGATTCCCTGAAGCTTCACCCAACTTTCAGGCCCACCCAAGCTGTTTCCAGCGGCTTTATCATATGATTGGCCTGTCTTGGCTCTTGCTTCAGATTTTCCTAAGTTCTCTCAAACAAGCAGCATCTGGCCTCAGTGAGTCCCATACCTCTTGCTAAGTGGCCCCAGGCCTGGCACTAGAAGCAGCCAGCCTTGGTTCACAGCTTGGCTTTGCTGGGCACCTCCAAGCCCAGCACAAGAAGCAGCCCTCTGCAGATCACTTTGTAACTTATGCCTGGTAGCCCCAGGTAGAACACAGGCAGTGACTGACCTTGCCCCAAAGCCAGCACACCCAGTGGACAGCTTCAGACTATGTTAAAGAACCACCACCCAACCACCTCCATAAGCGACACACTCAATGAGCGGACTCAGTGGGTACTAGAACCCTGATGAAATGAGTCTTGTTCTGGGTGGTGGACCCCTGCACAGATGATCGTCTAAGGTAGTCAGAGGTCAGTAGTCAGTGGGCACAGCCAGTCCTTGCAGTGGATCAGCAGCCTGAGTAAATCCCTTCCATTAACATGTCAACAGCAATCAAGACTCAATTACAACAGAAGGGTGTACAGCCTACACTAAGGGTGCATCTCGAGGGCCCAGCTGGAGTTATCAGGGAGGCTATGTTACTGGACCCTACAGGACACCTACTACAACAGGCCACCCTATGAAGCCTAGGAGACATAGCAACTCTACCTAATACATAGAAACAAACACAGGGAGGCAGCCAAAATGAGGAGACAAAGAAATATGTCCCAAATGAAAGAACAGAACAAAACTCCAGGAAAAGAATTAAATGAAATGGAGACAAGCAATCTAACAGAGGCAGAGTTCAAAACACTAGTTATAAGGATGCTCAAGGAACTTAGTGAGAACTCCAAGAACTTAGTGAGAACATCAACAACATCAAAAAGGACCAGTCAGAAATGAAGGATGCACTAACCAAAATAAAGAATAATTTATGGGGAATCAATAGTAGAGTAGGTGAAGCCAAGAAACAAACCATCGATTTGGAATATAAGGAAGCAAAACACACCCAATCAGAACAGCAAAAAGAAAACAGAATAAAAAAAAAATGGGGATAGTGTAAGGAGCCTCTGGGACAACTTCAAGAGTACCAACATTCGCATCATGGGGATGCCAGAAGGAGAAGAGAGAGAACAAGAAATTGAAAAACTATTTGAAAAAATAATGACTGAAAATTTCCCTAACTTGGTAAAGGAAACGTCTAGACATACAAGTCCAGGAAGCACAGAGAGTCCCAAACAAGATGAACCCAAAGAGGTCCACACCAAGACACATCATCATCAAAATGCAAAAAGTTAAAGGCAAAGAGAGAATCTTAAAAGTAGTAAGCGAAAAGCAGTTAGGTTACCCACAAGGGAGCTCCCATGAGACTGTCAGCCGATTTCTCAAAAGAAACTTTGCAGGCCAAGAAGGAGTGGCAAGAAATATTTAAAGTGATGCAAAGTAAGGACCCACAACCAAGATTACTCTATCCTGCAAAGCTATCATTTAGAATCGATGGACATATAAAGAGTTTCCCAGACAAGAAAAAGCTAAAGGAGTTCATCACCACCAAACTAGGATTATATGAAATGTTGAAGGGTCTTCTTGAAGAAGAACAAAAATATGAACAACAAAATGACAATAAATACCTATCTATCAACGATTAAATCTACAAACAAAATAAAGAAGCAGAACAGAAACAGATTCATAGATACAGAGAACTTTTTGTTGGTTATCTGATGGTAAGGAGGTTGAGAGGATGGGTGAAAAAGGTGAGGGATTAAGAAGTACAAATTGGCTGTTAGACTGATGAACCTCAAAGGGAAGCAGGGCAGTGGGTCGGGAAGAGAGAAACCAAAGAACTTATATGCATAACCAACAGACACAGACAGTGGTGTAAGGAGGGTGGGAGGGGGGTAGGAGTAGGGAGGAGGGGATAAAGGGGGGAAAAAGGAGGGATATCTGTAATACATTCAACAATAAAGATAAGTTTAAAAAGAAAAAAAAAAAAAAGAAGTACAAATTGGTAGTTAGACTGAGGAACCTCAGAGGGAAGGGGGGAGGGGGAGATAAACCAAAGAAGTTATAAGCACATATGCATAACCAAAGGACACAGACAATAGTGTGAGGAAGGCAGGGGTGTGGGGGTATATGGGGGTGTGTGTGGTGTGTGTGTGTGTGTGTGTGTGTGTGAATAGGGGACAAAAAAGGGGACATCTGTAATACTTTGAACAATAAATATAAGTTAAAAAAAAAGCCCGCCATCAACAAATCATCAAACAACATGTGCTGGTGAGGGTGTGGAGAAAAGGGGACTCTAGTACATTGCTGGTGGGAATGCAGACTGGTGCAGCCATTATGGAAAACACTATGGTGTTACCTCAAAAAATTAAAAATTGAACTATTTGACCCAGTGATCCCACTTCTAGGAATATACCCTAAGAAGCCTGAAACACCAATCAGAAAGAATATATGTACCCCTATGTTCATAGCAGCACTATTTACAATAGCTAAATTCTGGAAACAGCCCAAGTGTCCATCAGTAGACGAATGGATAAAAAAGTTGTGGTACATATACACAATGGAGTACTATGCAGCTGTAAGAAAGAAAGATCTCTTATCCTTTGAGATGACTTGGAGGGATCTGGAGAGTATTATCCTAAGCAAAACAAGCCAAGCAGAGAAAGACAAATATCACATGATCTCATTCATTTGTGGAATATAATGAACAAAACAAACTAACGAACAAAATAGACCCAGAGACATAGAAGTAGGGTACAGACTGACAAACCTCAGAAGTGGGGGTGGGGGGGGGAGGGAAGAGATAAACCACATAACTTATATGCATGTATGCATAACCAATGGACATAGACAACAAACCTGAGGACCGGGCGGGGTGGGGGGATGGGGAGGAGGGTGTCAATGGGGGAAAAAGGAGAAACATCTGTAACAAAAATAAATTAATAAAAATAATTAAAAAAATAAAAAGGCAATTAAAAAATAGCATTTCACTTAATGACTTCCTTAAGAAATGAAAAATTTATAAATGCAATTTCTAGACAAATTAAGTTCACACAGTAGAAAGGACAGAGAGAGGAATTTCATTTTTGGCCACCACACAGTCTATTTGTATAATCTTAAGGACAAATAATTTTGTTTTGATGAATCTTAGTTTCTTCAACTATAAAATAAAATTTGCCTAGATAATTTCTGTTTTTTTTTTTTCTGTAAGAGGGTGAGGGATGCCTAGATAATTTCTAAGGTCCTATCCAAGTTTTAACATTTCCATTCTTAGGCCTTCAGACTTTTAAAAAGTTTGAACAAAAAAATTCTAAAATACATTACATGCTTAGGTATGTAAATAAATATGAACTAGAATATATTAAATAGGATCATTGTGATTTATATTGTTCTTTAGGAAACTCATACAAAAAAAATGTCTGTTTTATTTATTTCTTGATTTGACCATTTATTTTAAACAACTGGCTAAGATGATCTTGAAAGTTTCCTTCCAACACTGATATTCTATAAAACTTGTTCAGCCCTGGCCGGTTTGGCTCAGTGGTTAGAGCGTCGGCCTGCGGTACAGAGAGACCCGGGTTTGGTTCCCGCTAAGGGCATGTGCCTCGGTTGCAGTTTGTCCCCGGCCCTGGTTGGTCGTGCGGGTGGTAGCCACTCGATGTGTCCCTTTCACGTCGATGTTTCTCTGTCTCTCTCTCTCCCTCCCACTCTATCTGAACAAAAAATGAAAAAATGTCCTCAGGTGAGGATTAAAAAAAAAAAAAAAAAAAGGTATAAAACTTGTTCAGAATGATAGTGTGTTTAGATAGTTATTAAAAATTTTGTTGTGAAATTAAGTTGAGCAAGTAGCTTTGGAAGTACGTATGTTAAGATTTGCAATGTGCACAAAGTTAATGAGAAGATATCAGATGTTTCTATGCTAAGCTGAACTCAACGGTAAAAAACCACCAACCACATACCAAAAACTAAATAGAACTTTACTGAAAAAAGACAAATTCAAAAATGTAATCATTTATGGGTAGGATACTATGTGCTATATACTTCACACAGAACCTCATGGATCCCTCATTTAAACAATGATGAAACTGAAATTTGAAGAAAGGTCCGACTCTAGCCCTGGTCCGTTTGGCTCAGCGGTTAGAGCATCGGCCTGTGAACCAGAGAGTCCTGGGTTCAGTTCCCACTAAGGGCACATACCTCAGTTGCAGTTCGTCCCCGGCCTTGGTTGGGATCATGTGGGTGGCAACCACTGGATGTGTCTCTCTTGCATCGATATTTCTCTCTCTCTCTTCCTCCCTCTCTCCCTCCAGCTCTATCTGAAGATAAATGCAAAAATGTCCTCGGGTGAGGATTAAAAAAAATAAATAAAATAAAAGAAATATTAAAAAAAAAAAGGTCCAACTCTAAAGCCTTTATACTTACTCACTATATTTTAAAAAACAGATAAAACTAAAAAAAAAAAAAGGAGTACCATTAAAATACCAAAAGAACTTCCACAATTTAATGACCTTTTCTAATAAGTTGACATTTACAGAATACACCAATCCCTCAAAATTTCTTTTGAAAGGAACTCACCTAATCCACAAGCCAGAAAGGTCATAATTAAGTCACAGAAATCCAGACAAACTTGGCTAAATGGATTTCAGATGGTATTGATAACAAAGGATAGCTGTCAGTAACATTTCTCATCAGTTAGCTTAGCTAACAGGAAAAGCATACCTATTAAATAGGTTTAGATTTTTATATCCATCGACTTTAGTCACATTAGCCTTAATGCCCACCAATTACTACTACAGAGAAAAAACTAATGATAATAATGATAATGAATTGGTATCATTTATGAAGGGTTGTGCTTTCCACAACAAAGAACTAAACACATACTTCCTTAAAAAGTCATGCAGCAACGTTTTCAAAATAGAATAAACAGGAAAATTTATGTAGGCTATCCTCTAGAAGTTTTGGCTATCTCCTACATTTAGAGGAATGAAAATAATTATCTAACATGGTTATAAGTAAGAAATAAGGTATTCATAAGTTGTAATGTAATGGTGATATAGTGCTTTCAAAAACAAATCCATGGATATTTCTAGTAATACAGTGTGTTTGAAATGAAAATATCTTTGTTTTCATCTATATTATAATCTAAAAAATTTTCCCCAGACAGTAAAGACCAAAGAAATGAAAAGGAAAATGGAGGAGCAATGGAAAGTTTCTGTTAGAAGCCAGAAGAGCAGGAAAGGATACCAAGTGGAAGTCAACAAACTCAGTCAAGTGAAAGTCTCCAGTCATTATGTACTTGGTTTTCTAATTGTGCCAAAATTCTAATTTGCTAAATTCCAGTTACTCAAAGGGGATTTCAGTATGTATGAAATATGGTATGTCCTTTTCCATTTTAGCACAGTGGAAACCAAAATACATGTGTCCTAATTTAGAATGTTATTTATTCACTTTTGGGTTTACAACTTTGATATGATTTTTTTTTTAGAGCAACAGGGTTTTTTTTTTAATCTTTAAAATATTCTGTGAATTTTCAAATACATTTGATGTCTCATACTGTGTCTTTTATCTCTACATGTTCTTAGCATCTGTATATTTTCTTTTCACATTTCAGCAGTAGGTACTTAATGAATGAAGCTTGCTGTTTTGATATTCTACCTGCGCAGGAGAGTTATCATCACCTTGCTTCTTCTTTTTCTTCTTTTTCTTTTTAGATTTCCCAGTTGAAAGAGCACCCTCTCCCTTTTCTTTATCATCATCTGAAACCTAATGTTAAAAGCAAAAGTGGTAAAGTGAGCCAAGTGGTTTAGTTTACATTGTTCAGAAAAGCATTATGAAATAATTTCATTTATTAGATTTAGTCTTATTTAAATTCTAAACGAGAATTAGTAACAACTAATAAAACTGATCTAAAATTACATACTTAAAAAAATAAAGTACATGGAACTTCATTCTCCTATTGTCTACGATTGACCACTTTTTCTTACATCGTTCATCACTTACTAGATCAATTAAAGAGCTGTGCAAATCTTGGTTTTTAAAAACTCATTGGATAGCCCTTGTCGGTTTGGCTCAGCAGTTAGAACGTCAGCCCATGGACCAAAGAGTCGTAGGTTCGATTCCGGTCAAGGGCATGTACCTCAGTTGCGGTTCGTCCCCGGCCGTGGTTGGGTCTGTGTGGGAGGCAACCAGTCGATGTGCCTCTCACATCCATGTTTCTCTCTCTCCCTCCCTCTCTCTCTCTTCTTCCCTCCCTCCCTCTCCCTCCTTCCCTCCCACTCTATCTGATAAATGTAAAAATATCCTTGGGTGAGGATTAAAAAAATAAATTAAAAAAAAAAACTCACTGGATAGATAATTCTGTTTTATTTCAGAGTTTAAATACAGAACCATCTGCATTAAAATTGAATTTGACCCTGTTAAGAGAATGACAAGCTACAGAGTGGGAGAAAATATTTGCAAATGATATATCCATCAAGGACTTGTATCTAGACTATATAAAGAATACTCAAAATTCAACAGTGAAAAAATAAACAATCCAATTAGA
Source organism: Tadarida brasiliensis (assembly GCA_030848825.1). Lineage (NCBI taxonomy): Eukaryota > Metazoa > Chordata > Mammalia > Chiroptera > Molossidae > Tadarida > Tadarida brasiliensis. Next base: position 38,709,296 of record CM061272.1, on the reverse strand, counting down.
AAATGTGCAAAAGATGAGCAGACATTTCACAAAAGATAGACAGAGGGCAAAGCAGCACATAGAAAGATGTTTAATATTATTAGTCATTAGGGAAATGCTGACTAAAACCGCAAGTTATCACTATATACCCATCGGAATAGTGGCCCTGGCCGAGTAGCTCAGTTGGTTAGAGCATCATCCCGATGTGCCAAGGTTGTGGATTTGATCCCTGGTCAGGGCACATACAAGAATCGACCAATGAAATGCATAAATAAGTGGAACAACAGATCAATGTTTCTCTCTCTTTCCCTTCCTTTCTATCTCTAAAATTAAAATAAAAAAAATTAAAGACAAAAAAGTAGTGACAACAGCAAGTGCTGGCAAAGATGCAGAGAAATTAGATCACTTATGCATTTCCACTGGGAATATAAAGTGATACAGCTACTCTGGAAAACAGGCAGTTTCTTAAAATATTAAATATGAAACTACCACACAGCCCAGGGATTGTACTCCTAGGCATTTGTCCTAGAGAAATGAAAATTTACATTTGCATGAAAACTGGTACATGACTGTGTACAAGCAGCTTTATTCATAAGAGCCCCAAACCGGAAACAACCCAAATGTCCTTCAACAGGAGAATGGTTAAATACAGGCATACCTCAGAGATACTGCAGGTTCAGTTCCAGACCACCAATATTAAGCAAGTATCGCAATAAAGTGAGTTGTAATCTTTTTGCTGGTGGAGGGTCTTGCCTTCAATTTGTAAAGAAATGAAACATCTGTGAAGTGCAATAAAGCGAAGTGCAATAAAACGAGGTATGCCTGTAAACTGAGGCATATCCAGACCATGGGCTACTATTCAAAAGTAAAAAAAAGAAGCAACTAATGATACATACAATGATCTGGAAGAATCTTTAGAGAATTATGCTCAGTGAAAAAAATAGTATCAAAAGGTTACATACTATATATAATTATATACATAGAACATTCTTGCTATGACAAAATTATAGACAGAGAGGTTTAAAAAGGGAGTGGAGATGGGAAGGAAGAGAAGATGGCTACAAATAAAGGCAACCTGAGGGATCCTTGCAGTGATTGGAAATGTTCTGTATTTTGACTGCATCAATGCCAATATCCTGGTTGTGATACTATACTACATTTTCAAGATGTTACCACTGAGGGACACTGGGTAAAGGGTACAGGGGATCACTCTGTATTATTTCTTACGACTAAATGAGACTTTCTAATCATCTCAAAATAAAAGGCTTAATTAAAAAATTGAATCTGAGAATGTTACTGAAAATAACATTCTGCATGACAAAAACAGTGAATTAGGATTGTTAAGTTAGTATTGATGATATCTCTTCACACATAACATATAGTCAAATTTTCTATGAAAGTGCCTTTTGTTTATTCTGCACAGGTTAATAGTCAAGGTCCCTAGACCACTCTTATGGAAGAGATGACAGGGATAACTGCTATTTCTCTGTTCAGCACCGTAGTCAATAGGATGATTTTGGAGGTCTCATGAACCACCAAATAGTTTACAAAAATTATTAGCAGACAGAAAAACAAAACAAAACAAAAAACAAAACGCTATACAACTCAGCTACCTATAATCCAACCATAAGAGAAATGTAGTTCTGTATGGCAAAACACCATTTTTGTTCATGAGAAAACGGAGGAAATCAACTCCATACCATCTTTTAGCTCAGATATTCTGAAAAACTTAAAATCCTTTATACCCCTTCTCAATCCCACTCCCATACTACCTCCCCCTCAGGGTAACCATTATCATGAACTTCTTTTGTGTCCATCTAATCAATTTTTCTATAAATTTATGTACCCCCTACAAAATTTGCATAAATGGTATCATCACTGTATCTTTCTGTAACTTGTTCTTCACCATTGAGATTTTAGTAATATTGCTGTATTAATGTAGCTTTATTTTATTTATTTAAAAGTCTATCTAATATGCCATTATACAAACAGATCACATTTTGTTTTCCGTTCCCCAACTAATGAGCATTTAGAAGGCATCCCATTTTTGCTTAGAAATATAAAACATGATATCTGAATATACTCAGAAAAAGAACTGCTATGATATGTGATAGTCTTTATTCAGTGGTTCCACTGTTAAATTCTGACAATCAGGCATGGGGAAGTTCCAGTTAGAATTAGTTGTACATTCATTCACTAAACATTCAATAAGTACTGTGTGCTAAGGTACTATATACTAGAAAGCTTTTTTTTTTTTTTTTTTTAAGTAGACTTTATTATTATTTTTTAGCAGTTTTAGGTTCACAGCAAAACTGAGCAGAAGGCAGAGATTTCCATATATCCCCTGACCTCACTCATTCACAGACTCCCCCACTGTCAACATTCCTTGACTGGCACATCTGTTACAACCAATGAACCTATATCGACACATCATTATCACTCAAAGCCCAAAGCTGACATTAGGTCTCACTCTTGGTGTTGTACATTCTATGGGTTTAGACAAATGTACAGTGACATGGCTCCACCATTATAGTATCATACAGAGTAGTTTCACTGTCCTAACTAACCTCTGTGCTCTGCCCATTCACCCTCTTTCCCCCAGCTCCTGTCAACTCTGGGAAGCTTTTGTAGGTCCAATCTAAAATTCATTATTTACCCGGTAACTGTCCCCCTTCTACATTTATTTACACCCTCAGTAGTAATCCCATTAGGATCTCTCCCTTCCTCTGATCCCTGAAGATGAGAGGTACTACATCCAATTAAAGTCTAACCCACAATCCACTTGTGCCTAAGGTTCCCCCACTCCTACTGCCAGGATCTTATTCTATTAGTCAAATCTCTCTCATTTATATTTAACTTTTACTTTATTCAAGATCCTTTCCCTACAGATATGTTAAAGCAGGAGCAGGTAAACGAAGAATTTAGCTCAATGCCAGTTTTTGTAAATGAACTCACTTCTCTATTGCTTATGGCTACTTTTGCACTACTGTATGGCCCTTTATTAAAATGTCTGCTGACCCCTGCACTAAAATCTCCCGTCATTAAAATACAAAAAAACTTTCCAACAAAACCCTCCCTGATACCACAGTTTGCTGTCATCCACTACTTCTCCTCCATTCCTATCCAAACTTACTTAAAAATTTATACTTATCATTACTATTTTTAACCCCGACTTACTGAATTACTACAATATGGCTTTTATTCCAAGATTTCTAATAAGCTGCTTTAAATTACCAATGAGCAATCTTATCAGCCGCCGTGACCCAGAACTCTCCTTCCTCAGTCTCTTTCATGGGCTTTTATTTCTCCTTAAAAGTCGGGAGTTCCCCAGATTTCTATGCTCATTCCACTCATCTTTTCAACTCTATAGATTTTTTTCCTAGATTCTCTCACTCTCAAAGTTTTACCTACCATATACTAATAATTTCCAAATACAGGTCTTTTCCCTAAGCTTTAACCTGCTATGACCAATTTCTCTTAGGCATAACTAAAACACCCCACATTTAACATACCTGAAACTGAACAAACCATCTTCCCCCAATTAATTAGCTTTGGCTTCTATATTCTCTCTGTTGGGAGCACCACTTCCACCCTCCTAGTTATCCAAGCTATGATCCTGGAAGCATTTTTAATGACTCTTTCTCCATTCAGTTCTAATCACATGCTCTGCTGATTTCACTTCAATTTATTTCAAATCTGTCCTCTACTCCACATACTATTCTTATCATTACTGTCCTGGACTACTAAACAACCTCTACATTGGTCTCCCTGCCTTTATTCACATATGCCTCCACTAATTTTTCTATATGGACTGTCACAGTAGTCAAACCAAACCAATCCAAACCAAACCAAACCAACCCAACCCAACCAACAAACAAAACCACTTTAGCTTAAAATTCTTCCATTATTTATAGGCTAAAATCCAAGGTTTAAAATATGACATTCAAGGACTTCTAGAATCCAGTCCCTGCCTCCCTCTCCAGTCTCATTTCTGACCATACTATTCGTCACATTCTGCTTTTATTTCTAGGATGCGTTTGCTAAAACTCACAAGTACTTCATAATAACCAACACATACTGTAGCATTACTTTTATCTGTTGATGTGCTGCAGGCTTCTTGAAAGCAGTAATTGTGTCTTATTTATCTTTGTTTCTCCACTAGCACAATACCTGACCCATGCTAGATGCTCAATTCATGTTTGCTGAATATTAATGGTCCTATTATCTTCAGAGCCTCTTTGACTTTTCACCTTATTCCTATAACCAACCAGTAGCAAAGTTTGATTAGTACTTTTGTGTCTTTTGTAAATACCACTTCCATTTATTTTTCAAAGCTATTGGCTTAGTTCCTTACCTTCTACCTTGATTCATGTAATGATTTCTTTAATGCTTACCCTAAAAAGTACAAAATAGCCTCCCAAACTGGTCCTCTTGTTTTTCTGCCAAATCCAGCTTAATTTTTCCTAACCCTAGTGATGATCATCCCTAGTTTAAAAGCTGTCAACAGGTTCTCATTACTTATAGACTTTCATAAAAATGTGACAAGGTATATATACTTCCTTTCACTTATTTATTCATTTAACTGAATGCCAAGCATGTCACTAGAGCTACAAAAACAAAAACTTCATGGTCCCTTTCTTTAAGGAATGCAGCCTTGAAGGGGGAAGATAGACATGTAAACAATCGATCCCATCACCAGCTGATTCCACCCATGTGCCCTATTTACCTCTCCACCAAACGTGTTGCCTATTTCCCTGCCTTGATGCCTTTTCATGATGTCCTCAGTCTTGTCTATTGCTGGGAAGCCTTCTTTAATCTTTCATTGGAAACCAATTTACTCTTTTCTAAAACACATTAAGAGTTGGTAGGCTATTATAATTCTAATAAGAGGACAGGACCTGTTGCTTATTTTCCTATCAATGTGCTTTCCACATAGAGTCCTCAATAATCTGTGGGGGAAAAAACCAACAGTGATATGGAGAAGGCATGCAGGCAAACGATGATTGAAGTTAAGTGTGATCGGAATGCCTCCCTGAAGCAATCTGGATATAATTATAATACAGATTGTATCCCCTAATAATTCTAATATAGTTGGGTGTAAAGAAATAAACAAACCCGCCAATCCCTTTACTCACTTTTTGATCATCAGGAATTGGCTCCTGGGACTTTAGAAGTGAAGCTCTTTCTTCATCTACCCAATTCCCCCACTCTTCTGCTGGTGCATTCCAATCAGAGCTGGGATCAGCAGAAGACAGACCATCTAAAATTTAACAGTGTGAATTAGGTATCTATCATTTCTGCCAAAAACTAAAATGCAAAAACTAAAATTCCTTATGTTGAACTAAGCTATAACTTTAACTACTGTTCCTTCTCCCAAGCACATTTTAAAAGCTAGAAAAACCCCAATAACATGATGGTAAAAAACCTTTGCCCATCTTCTACAGGGCACATCATATGGCTAATTAAGTGGAATTTCTAAGAAACTCCAGAAAACTTATGAATTAACTATTTAATTCTACTCTTTATACTTCCTTTGTTATCAGTCTCCTGAATTTGCTCTTTTCACTGGTTAGGTCTAACTTGGTCTTAAATGGTCATTTTTTTTTTGTCCTGATTATGACAACATTTTTGTAATTGATTATTTTTCTAAGGTACAGAATTAGTCAATATTGAGCAGCAGTACCAAAATTATGCTCCCCTACTGTCATTTTCCCTGATAATCTCTCCCCTCCTTAAGAGCTTTTCAAGATTAGGTTCTTCTTTAAATTCACTAAGTCATGACAGAATTAACCTCTTCTTTTCCCCTCCTCTTTTAATACTTGTACCTTCATTCCAAAATATGTGAGTCACTTTCTGGGTTTCTATCATCCTATTGTCATGAATAAATTTTTATTTTAGACTTCTAAATTCCTTTCTTTTATTCTAAGAGGCACTGAATTTTACTGTCTTTGGGGAGCTATCACTGGCTTATTCTAAAAGGGAAAAACATTCTTTGGCTTTACCCTGATTAAATAAGTAGCTCTCAGTCAATCCTTCCCTCCTCTTCCAGGATAGTCTAACACACTTGCATATATACTCCTATAATGACGACTTACAGTCAGGTTTCATTTACACTGGTTTAAGATGACAAAGGTTAGACTTTATTTCTAAATAGTTAACAAGTCTAGAATTCTACTACTGCTTCATTGAAAAAAATCCAATCTTTTCCCACTAATGCCAAATGCTACTTTCATCAAACACTAAATTCTTTCATACACATTTCAGTCTATTTCTGGAATTTCTATTCTGTTCCACTGATCTATTCCTGGGATAGTGCCATATGTAACTCTGTAATACATTTTAGTATCTAGGAAAACAAATCTGCCAGCATTACTCTTATTTTCTTTGCTATTCCACGTGAACTCGATTATTTTTGTTTAAAGGGAAGGTATTATGACACATCCTCAATGAAGGCTTTAAAACCTACATTCTGAAAGAATACATAATGATGTGGGAAAAACCTCATAGAAAAAAAAATCATAGACATAACTATCTGTACAGTATGATCCCAAATTTATAGGAGGAAGAGATACAAGAAAATAATACATAACAATAGATATATCTTAACAGTAGAATTACAGGAATTTCATCTTATTAAGCACTTCCTATGTACTAGAATTTGAGTTAGTTAGGTACCAGAGATACAAAGATCAGTATGACATAATCCTGCCCGCCCCATGGAGCTCACAGTCTTTCTACTCAGGGATGGAGAGAGGTAAGTACAACAGACAGAGTGATAGATTTTCTCACAGCAGGTGTGGAAAGGGAGAAGAGGGGCTAAACCAGTAGAGGATGGGAGAGACTGAGAGTGTAAGCAAGATACAGTCTAGTGGAGGAAAAACATGGAACAAGTGATCACAAGTGTGAAATGTGTTATGAAAAGGAAGTCTCTTCCTATATTTTGGAATGTACTAACATAAGCAGGTATTCTGAGTCAGTATTACATAGCATTAACAGAAAGGTTAGAAGGACCTTACAGCTCTGGCCACATGGCTCAACTGGTTGGAGCATGGTCTGTACACCAAAAGGCTGCAGATTTGATTCCTGGTCAGGGCACATACCTAGGTTGCAGGTTTGATCCCCGGTCAGGGAACATATGGGAGGCAACAGATCTCTCCCTCTCTCTCTCTCTCTCTCTCTCAATCATATTCTCGAGAGAGGAGTGGAAAAAAAAAAAAAAAAAAGACCTTCTAATCAAACAGTTCTACATATGACTATTGCTCTACCACTTAATAACTGTGATTTTTGTTAATTTTTTTTTTTTTGCATTTATCTTCAGATAGAGCAGGAGGGAGAGAGGGGGGGAAGAGAGAGAGAGAAACATTGATGTGAGAGAGACACATTGACTGGTCGCCACTCACACGACCCCAACCAGGGTGGGGACAAACTGCAACCGAGGTACGTGCCCTTAGCGGGAACCGAACCCGGGACTCTCTGGTCTGCAGGCCGACGCTCTAACCGTTGAGCCAAACCGGCCAGGGCTAAATTTCTTAATTGTAATGGCCCATATAATAACTTCCTAAGATTGCTGAGAGGATTATATGAGACACATGTAAAGGAGTTCATAGCAATGCCGTAAGTGCTCAATAAATTGTAGCTATTGTTTTTACAATAGCAAACCAGTTTTTAAGCTATTAGGCATATACAATCAATAATTTATTTTTCATAATCCTGATAAATCTCTCAATAAGATACACTTGGTATGTCTTAATGTAGAAATCATGTTTACAAGATGTCTAGAACCAATTACTCATCTTATACCAAGCATTCATTAACAATACTATCAGGAGATTTGAATGCCAAAGCTGTCACTGGTTTTGCTTAAACCTCACAAATAAGAAACCCTATTTGGAAAATTGCTGTCCATAAGCCAGATCTCTAAGGCTTCTTGCCAGAAAGGAAATTTTATTTTCTTTTATTAAGAAAACAAGTTTAGGCAAGTGAATGGGCAATATACTAACATATAAATTATTCTCAATAAATATGGTGTGTGGGGATGGGGGATAAAAATCTAGTGAAGTACTTAGTAAAATTATTTTTTTTTACAGGCTTAGATGGCCATAAAGTTTGGGGATTAACTGCACTATGGTTTAACTTCTATAAGAACATTAACAGAAGCATAATCTCTATTGGCTTTATAAAACTTTACTGGTGATTTTCCCATGTTTATTGATCTCAGGTTTTTATTTTAAATTAACTAGAATCAAATGAAACTATTTTAAAACAACAGATCAATCACCTAAATCTAAACACTGTCACCAGGAGACTTCTCAATACATAATTCTTAAGATTCATGGGCCTAAATGTGCTAATAATCTTCTTAGACAGAGTTATTCCCCCATTAGTTTGCCAACGTCTTTTCAAAGAACCATATTAGCCGTCTCCAAAATAGTAAGCAATTTGTCTTTTCATTTAATTCGCTTGCGGAATAATGTTAGCATCTTATAGCTAATCTCTATTTTATCTCAGTAAGAAAATGGCTGTCAGTTGTTTCTTGTCAGAACTTAATTTGGTATAACTTTAATAAAACAAAACAATTACAGTAGAAAGACATTCTCCAGTGTTTAAACATGCAACACTAATTAACCCCACAGAGCAGACTAATTTTGCCACCTAGAAGAAGATATCAACTTCAGCACCATAGCACATACTGAATATTTACTAGAATATTAGAACATCGGGCAGTATTCCAAGTGCTATATATGTACTGTATCATTTAATCCTCTCAACAACTCTATTGAAGGGAGAGGAGAAGAACTACTATTTTTACAGATGATGAAACTGAGGCACAGAATCATCATGTACCTGCCTAAGGGCAAAGGCAAAGACAATATAAACCCAGGTAGTCCTTAAAGCTCATGCTCTTAACCTCTTCACTGTGCTGTGCGAATAAAAATTTCTATTCAAAATCTGACTTTTTATAGGAGTTATGATGATGATGTTCTTTTATGGTCAAGATAACCGATAGATTAGTATCTGCCCTTGAAAAATGAGATGCTGCACTTTAGCATCTTAACCTTATGTTCAAGTGCCTGGGTAGATTCAATGCCTTTCTGTCAGAGAATGATGTTTATGCCTGAAACCAGAGGGTCAATATATTAATCACATTACACTGGTACATGTAAAGCTAGTGTGTACACACACACACACATACACACACACACACACTTTGTGGATTAGTAATCTCAAATACTAAACCATGCCCTCTACAAATTTAGAAGGAATAAGTAATTTCACTGAGTAACAAAATTAGCCACATTAAAGATGATAACACACAAAATAAAATTCACAGAGGAAATGAGGTTAAAGAGAAACTTGGGACTTAAAGGACTGCCAATACAGCATAACAAACTTGAGAAAGGTGATGTTCCTGATACCTTTTCCTTTAAGTACAGTCATGTAGATACATGTTTTTTTTAGTCTTCTATTTTAGCAGCCAATTATATTTTTCCTATTTTAAGAATTCTTGGCAGGATGAAAGAGGAGCTGTTCTATTCAAGTTGAGAAGTCTAGAGTCTTGCTTGCTCAGTTTTTCTCAACCTCAACCCACAGCTGCCCAGGACACCTCACTGCTATTTTCTTACAATCACTCCTATTGTCCTTATAATTACTCCTCAATTCTATTCAGCGTATATATGATCTTTCTTCCCAAAGCACAGATAGACTATGTTTTCAAAAAATAGTGCTTTCACATCTTTGTAGTATGTCAGATTTATAAGAACTTTATAACTTACAAAGAGCTTTCATTTTCATTCAGTAGCCCATTAAAACCTCTCAATATATAGAAGTAGATATGACAGATTATTTGCTCCATTTTACAACTCAATTAATCTAGATTCCAAGATAAGTGACAAAGTCTAAGCCATATGAGGTACATTTTAAAGTCAGGACTAGAACTAGGATACACGTTCTGAAGTAGTAACTCCAACCCCTAGCTTCCTAATCTTTAGCCAGCAATTCAAGGCTGCCTTCCAAGCTACCTTTCCAACTTCATCTCCCTGTAAGAATTATACTTCAACTAATCTGTAAGAATTATACTTCAACTAATCTATACAGAGACTAATCAGCATACAGACTCATACTTGTGCTGTGTTTCTAGCTTACCTTCATGATTACAATCATCACCAACGCTGTACCATGTAGTGGTTAAGAGCATGAACTCTGGAGCCAGGCTACCAAAGTTTGATATCATCATCTCCACTTAACTTTAGCTGTGTGGCCTGGGAAAGTCAGATAACTTTTCTTTGCCTCAGTTTCTTAATATGGTAAGTATGGAAGAAAATAACACCTACCTCATAGAATTGTTATAAGCAAAGCATGAATTTAAGACAGACCAGTGCCTGGCACAGAGTTACATACTTGCTTTTATCATTAGTACTACTGAACACCTGTGTAAAAAGTGCTGCACTAGGTACTGAGGATACAAAAGAATGAGAGCTCTTATCTTCAGGCAGTTTCAACTCGAAGAAACAAAATATATTCCTAAAAAAAATTTTTTTTGTAAAGACCCAAATGGTAGAAAATCCCAAAAGGTAAATGCTAAATAAATAACAGAAAGAAAAATTCCGAGAAAGGAGTCAATTCTGAGGTTTGTAGTTGAAGGGGGGGGAAAAAAAAGAAAAAAAAAAAAAAAGATAGTATGAGCTTTCTGAACATAAAAATCATAGTATTTTCCCCTTCCCTTTAAAAACAAACAAACAAACAAAAACTCTTGCCTTTAACTTTCTTATACTTCTATTAGAAATTAGGCCAAACAAATGGTTTCCTACCAATAAAAAAACTTGTACACCTCAAATTCAAAGCCAGAGCATTCATTTAAAATAAAATTTAATAAACTAGAGCAGCTATAACAAAATTTCATGTTTAAATATCATCTCAACCATAAAAAGTGAATTCAGTTTTAATTCCACAGGTATTCAATAGTCAGTTTAAAGGTAGCACACTCGGTATTAAATTATATTACTATGATCTAAAAGGTGAGAAAGTAGGATTAAAATTAAAACATAAAGCATGAATTCAGGATGCTAGAAAGAAAATTCTGAAAAAGAAACAAAAAACAAACAGAAAAACCCCCAAAACTGATAATTTTTAAAAGGACATACTTAACCCAGACCATTCATCATCGATATAGGGCTGATTACGGCTAACATCCCACTGATAATCAGAAGTGGTAGACTGAGAAACTGGCTCAGCAGTAGACCCTTAAATGAAAACGAATGCAATAAAATTAAAAATGGAATTTTCTAATGATGTTTCATAACAATAGTTCTATACTTTGTATACGAAGACAAGTTCAAAAAAGTTATTTTATCTCTCTTCTTAATTGAAAATAATAAAGCACAAAAGAAATCCTGGATGTTTCAGGGCAGCCTATATCCTTAGAGCCCTGAAGGAGAGAACTAGAAAATGTCTCAGTTTGCTTGAATCTTGTGCCTAAGGAAGTTAAGGAAAAAAGAGACAGATGATTATTCTAGAGAGTTGAGGCAGTGAGAAGCCAAAGAGATTAGAGAGTTATGCTGGTAGTTTAGAGACCAAGTTAAATTCAGGTGCATTTAATGAGAAGAGAATACAGTTGACCCTTGACCCACACGGGTTTGAATGGTGTGGGTCCACTTATTCATAATTATTTTAAAATAAAATTTTGTAAATATCTTTTCTTTTTATGATTTTCTTAATAATTTTTCTCTAGCTTACTTTATTGTAAGAATAGAGTACATAATATATATATAAAACATACAAAATATGTGTTAACAGACTGTTTATGTTATCGGTAAGGCTTCTGGTCAACAGTAGGCTATTAGTAGGCAAGTTTTGGGGGAGTCAAGTTACTGTAAATTTTCAACTATGCAGGTGGTCAGTGTCCCTAACTCCTGCATTATTCAAGGGTCAACTGTGTTATCTTCTGAGTTTTTTCTTTCTTAAAAACTTAAGGGGGGGTTGGAGAGGTGAAGGGGGGGAGTGTTCATATAGTCCTTTAGGAATCTGATAAAAGCTGTGGTAGACTATCGTCCAGAACTTACACAAAAATTTGCATATAGTTTTAGGGATATATAAATTCATGGGTGCCAGGTCAAAAACCCTTGTTCTATAGCTATAAATTCATTTCAGAATGCAAGTGCTCTCCATCAAGGATATATAAACCCCAGGCCTTCTGAGTAAGAATTTCCATATGTATCAGAATGCTTAGGTGACTCTGATATTCACTTTGGATTCAGAGCCACTGATACAAATAAATGGTTAAGAAAAATACCTGTTAGTATAAAAGACACAATCACTTCCTCTGATCAAAGTCCTTACTAACAAATTTTCACACTGTTATAGCTAATTTTATTAGCATTCCAATAATATAACTGCTCGATACACTCAAAACAATTATTAATATATATATATTTCTGTGATTTCAAAAGAGTAACACTTAAAAAATTCAAATATAATTAGCACATTAATCGCTTAGAGGCACTACAGTAACACTGTTATTTCTTTAGCAGCCCATGCTACTTTCTCTGAATATATGAAGAGAATAGTATCTGTGTTGTACAAAGTCACCAAATGAAGGAAGCAATTAACTTGCACCTCTGGAAGTGAGATGTAGTCTACGAGGCCAAGGATTGGCAAACTATGACCCATAGTCCAAATCCAGCCACCCCTTCTTTTGCATACCCTAGGAGCTAAGAACAGTATCACATTTTTAGGTGGTTGGAAAAAAAATAAAAAAACTATTTCAGAACCAGATACATTCCTCTGTTTATGTATCATTTCTGGCTGCTTTCCTGTTACAATGGCAACAAAGACAGTATGGTTCACGAAGCCTCAAATATTTATTATTGGGCCCTTTATAGAAAAAGTTTGCTAACCCCTGTTCTAGAATAGTGACTCCAGACACTGTGGAACTACGTAATTAGTACACTGGGTCATGAATTCCAACATCAACCAAGCATTACAAATTAAACATCTCCCATGTTTAAGTAATATTTGTTAAGTACATATAGCTTCTATATGAATAGGCATATCCGTTTAAGTTATGCTGAATTTATAAAAGTTTATTAGTAATAATGTACTTTCTAATCAACATTTACTCAAAGTAGAGTTATTATGTGAGGGTCCATATAACCTGAAAGGCTTCATTATAGACTTACAATGAATAAGGGCAAATAGAAACAAAATGCCAAATTGCAAGTAGAAGTATAGTAGGAATACACTAGTAACAGTAAAGTATCTTGACCCTGAAAGGAAAGCCTTTCACTTATACTTGTCTGTGTGCCAAAGCACTTCCAGTTATGTTAGGCCACAGAATCTTCTTATATCCACTACTGAAAGGAAGTCACTTGCAGACTAAGAATTTAGGTCTGCCTTCCTCTTTTATTAAGGCCTCTGCCATTTTATATTATATATCTATTATTATATTGATAGCAGTACTTGACACTGATTTTTTCAAATAGCAAAAGCTAAAATTAATTTAAACAGAAATTTTTTGTTAACTAAATGAAAGACTGTTTTCACATACCAGAAACAGCAGAGTTAAGTGTGAGAGATGCAAAAGAAGCAGAATTCTGTTCAGAGGTATTCATTCCCCTATCCACACTAGACCAAGCAGCTGTTAAAATAAAGAACGTCACTTGGAACCTTCAATTTGCAATGAAACTTGAAAGATGTACAGATTTAAAACTATGATAACAATATTATATAACCTTAGAAATTAGAACCACTTAATATAGCAATAGCTACTATTTATTGAATGTCTACTATGTACTGGGCTCTTTATACCAAGCACTTTTAATCTTTAAGGCAACCCTGCTAGGAAAAGTTTCATAGTATTATAGTTAAGTAACTTGCTGACAGCTAGAAAAGAGCTGAGCCAAGACTGGAACTTAGGCTGATTTCCAAAGCCTATTATGCTCTTTCTACCATTGCAAGCTACCTTATTATATCTACCATAATTAAGCTACGACTCTGGGCCAGGCACTGAACTTGGTACTTGACATTCATTTAGCAAATCCTCACAAGTACTTAAATATGAGGTTCGTACAGGAGGTTAACTAGCCTAATTTCCATAAAAGCCAGTATATGAAAGAATAGGGATTCATACTAAATTGATCTATTTGAAGTAGTCTATGCTCATTCCACTAAACCATATTATCTTCTGAACATTTCCAAGAGATTTCTTACTTATATATGAATATTTTAAGGAACATATACATTTATGATGCCAGTCACCCTTGATTCTTCTCAGTAATTCACAGCAAACCTAATTTTATAGTTCTCTTTCATTTTCAACAAAGGTCCTACTCTATCTAGGCAGGAACTCTTATCTGTAGCAACAATGAGCAAGTACCATCTAATTTATGTCCTAATTATGAAAATGCTCCATAGCTTTTGTAAGTAAGTTGTAAATATCTCAAAAGGTCATAGTTCTTAATAGTACTTGATAAAACTTGACTGTTTCTTTTATTAAATGTGAAAGGATGCTTTACAGCATAGAAATTTATGCTTTCTTCACTTGCTGAAATGAGGCTGGGAATTTAGGGATTGTCTCTCCTTCCAAATTTTGGTATTACTACACAATTTTTGGAAATTGCAGGGGGAAGAGGGGAGAACAAGCTTAAGAACAGTATTAGTAAATAATTCTAAAGTTTGTTTCTTGGGGACATTAGTCAATGAGTCATTCTAAGCTTAAAAGTGATGGGAAAAGCAAATAACATAGGAAGAAACAGCTTTTTCTACTTAAACTAAAAGAAATACACTAACAAAAATTATCTGGCAAGCACAACAGAAAAAATACACAGGAATTACAACTTAATAAAAAAAACATACCAAGAGGCCATAGACAAATGGGTAAAGAACATGAATAGACAATTCATAAAAGAAATAGACATGACCAAGAAAGTTGTGAAAAATATTCAACTTCATTAGTAATTTAAAAAAGTTAACCAAAACAATTTATGTACTTTTTGCTCATCAATTAGAAAAGATTTTGAAAAATAAGAATACTCAACATTGGTCAGCATATGGAAAATGGCACGCATACTAATGCTGATATATAAATTAGAACTCTCTTAGAAAATACACTGACACATGTCGTGTAGCATTGTAAACATTCATATTCCCTTTAATGCAATAATATCACTCCCAAGAATCTATCCTAAAGAAATAATCCCAAAACAAATATATTCAATGCAATGTTATTTATAATGGCTAAAAATAGAAAAATTATTTCTCCAATAACACGGAAATAGTAATTTATGCTATGCTTATACAATATATTACAGGGCCATTAAATAAAAACACTTACAAAAAGGAAAATGTTTATGTTACAATATTAAGCAGGAGGTAGGCATATAAAAATGTCTATCTGATTTGGATTATGTAAAGATAAATTGTACATGGGGAAAAAAAGGCCATAAAGAAATACAAAAAATAACAGTGGTTAGTATTGGTTGGTGTGGTTAACACTGTATTTTTCTTTCTCTTTCCATAGTTTTCCATATTAAACATGGATTTGTTTTCTATAATATATATATATATATATATATATATATATATATATATATATATATATATATATATATATATACATACACACACACACCTGAAATTAATTTGCTTTTAACTTGATGGCTTTCAACAGAAAAAAAGCTTCTCAATTACTAATTTTTGTCTTTAAAACTCAAGGGAAAAATTAGTTACAAGTACGCATTTTACAAACAATAAAATAGTATATAAATGAATACTATAAGCTGTACTTCCATTTACTATTTTTATTTAAACTCAATAAACTACTAAAAATAAAAAAGACTGCTCACATATTACACTTATTACATCACTAAAAATACAATTATACCAGTTAGCTACATGGGTAATCAAATGTGATAAAAGTATGTGAAAACACTAAGTCAAGAGCAAATAACAACAAATGCTATTATTTACTTAGTTTCCACTTTGCTCCATATGAAGGACCTGAGATGAATTAATCATTACTATTATTTCTGCATGGCATTACTAATATTTTTACTCATCGATCTTTTTTCATTCCTGAAAAATTCATAATGTCCCAGATAAACAATTTTAAATGAATTAAAAAATGTCTAACATTTCTTACCAATGCCAGAAAATATTGAACGGTCACTCCAACTCCTTCCCCAGTCTTTTCCATTCGTATTAGCATCTCCAGTGTCTTGACCCCAAGCAGATGGCTCAGTTTTCCTCTTGCCTGCAGAAGCAGGTGAAACAGAGTTCCACTTCTCTTCACCTGCACTGATCTGTGAGGAGAGTTTTAGAGACTTTTCATTCCAGCCTCCTCCATTTACAGTGAGGTTTTCATTCAATCCTGAAGAAACTTAAAGAAAAAAAAGAAAAAAAGCTTAAAAACTGGTATATGACTTCTTGTTAAAACTGGGATATTTTCAAATTTCTAGGATTGCTCGGTTTATATTTATCACTCACTATTTCCTCATAGTTTCCTCTAAATAGCCTGAGCTTGAAAGATAAAAATAAAGAATTTAAAAAGTGACATGACCACCATGAATGACTTAATTTAAAAACGAAGGGGAGGTTTGAATTTAATATATATTCACTAATGTTTTCAACAGCAGAATGACTTACTCAAAGGAAGTGCAAGTATTCTGGTATACTCAGAAAACTTACCCACTTAAAATATAAAGACTTCTCCTTAATTAGAGGTTCTTTACTTAAATATTTACATATATACTATGTATAAGGCAGTAATTCTAAAACCTGGCTCCATATTAAAATCAACTGGAAAAAAATTTTTTTTCATGCATGAAAGATGTTTATTGCAACACTGCTTATAATATTAGAAATGAAAAGTAACCTCATATTATATCCAGTCTTCTCCTAAACTTTGTTATGTGAAAATTTTCTTAAAAGCAGACACCGGAGCCCTGGCCAGTTTGGCTCAGCGGTTAGAGCGTTGGCCCGCAGACCAGAGAGACCCGGGTTTGGTTCCCGCTAAGGGCAGTTTGTCCCCAGCCCTGGATGGGGTCGTGTGGGTGGCAACCAGTCGATGTGTCTCTCTCACATTGATGTTTCTCTCTCTCTCTCTTCCTCCCTCTCTCCCTCCCACTCTATCTGAAGATAAATGCAAAAATGTCCTCGGGTGAGGATAAAAAAAAACAGACACTGGAGCCTCAGCCCAGACGAATTAAAATCAGAATCTCTAGGGGTGGAGGCCAGACATTCAGTATGTATGCGCATATATATTTGTCTGTAGTTATATGTACATGTGTCTGTATGTATATATAAATACACATAGGTGTGTGTGTGTACACAAGTACACGTTCCTTTTTATATACATGTATGCTGTTTTTCTAAGCTTCCTAGACGACTGTAATGGGTAGTAAGGATTCAGAACCACAGGAATGAAGAAAGCTGACAGTGTTAAGAACAAGCCTAAAATAAGAAGGTGGGTTTTCATTTCTGAATTTAAGTTTTACTACAACACTTTAGTTTTTAGGTAAGGTATACTACTGTATTTAATTCAATCTTTATCATAAACAAGTAAATAAAGTATATTTTCTATTGGTGAAACTTTTCTATTGTATAACTTTAGACTATACTCCACTTACTGTGAAATATTTGATAGTGTTAAGGAAGCAGTTTAAAAGGTTATAGGTATTAAGGCTTTTTTCTTAATAAACAGCTTAAAAGTCTTTTATCCTATATATATACCTATATTAAACTCAAGTCCAAAAAAAGAAATAAATCATTTTCTTCATTAGCTTAAATGAGGCAAGCAAGAATCAAAATTGCATATACACTATTACTAAAAGAATGCTTTTACATATGGAAGAGAGGGGGAAACAGCGAGAACATACCAAAGACTGTTAGAAGTGGGAGTGATTTTACTAATTATCTATTTTCCAAAATCTCTAGACTGTGATTATGTTACTTAGTAATTAAAAATCAGCCCTGGCCGGTTTGGCTCAGCGGTTAGAGCGTCGGACCGCGGTCCAGAGAGACCCGGGTTCGGTTCCCGCTAAGGGCATGTACCTCGGTTGCAGTTTGTCCCCGGCCCTGGTTGGTCGTGCGGGTGGCGGCCACTCGATGTGTCCCTTTCACGTCGATGTTTCTCTCTCTCTCTCTTCCGCTCTCTCCCTCCCACTCTATCTGAACAAAAAATGGAAAAATGTCCTTGGGTGAGGATAAAAAAAAAAAATCATTAAGCCCTTTCCCTTTCTGTGTCATTCATGTGAGGAAAGACATATGTATAAGTTTCAATTTTGATAGGCCTTCAATTTAAGTAACATGTAATTTCTCTCACCCTGAAGTGCAGAATCTCCTTTTCCAGACTTAAAGTTGCTAACTTGAACATTTAGATGAGATTCACCTGGTTGAAATAGAAATAAAATTTATTTAATACTAAATAGGCCGCTCTGCACATTAAATTAGGAGTAACATACAAATTAATTTTTTTTTTTACTATTTATAATAAATTGTCCCTTCCAAGCACTATATTCTTACACTGGAAAAGAGCCATTTTTACTCACAACGTATTTCAGTTCTTTAGTTACCATATTCTGAGTCAACTAAAATGCCAACAAAGGACCTGGAAATTGCCCAAGTAAATAGAGTCTGCTGTTCTATAATGGTTATCAAGATTTTTTAAAGCAGGAATTGGAGAAATGGGCTCTGTAATTGAATTAAACTTTGCCACCACAATACCAGCTGCCATTTCAACAATCCTGGAAGCAAACACCTCAACTAAAGAACTTTGCCAGTATTTGGGACCAGGATTTAGGAATTATGTCAAGAGGTAAGAATACATGTTTTAACAAGGATACTATTTCTCTGACACTAAAAAGCATAATAATCACAATGTATCAAAAAACCAGCATGACACAGGACTGTGCTAGCAAGGAAGGCATGCATAAGACAACAGAAAAAGGGTGACCAACAGAAACACTAAAGTATGGCTACTATGTAACAGTGAAAATGGATAAGTAGATGTAATTTCTGTACCAAAGCAATAAACTCCACTAAGTCATCAAGCAAAAAATAAAAGGAACAAGGCTAAGAAAGCGGTCTGGAGACAAGTGCAGGGTGGGGAGGCAATTGAAAAGGTGAAGGCAGGTATGTCAATGCCCTGAAGCAAGCTGAACAGTATCCCTCTGCAGACTGATGTCTCCAAGGTAAAAACGATGGCAATGTAAAGAACTATCAAGAAGCCATCAGTATTAGATAACGTGAGCATTGGAGATACTTGGGAAGAACATGAGGTCAATAACCTCTGAAGTTCCAGTCTAGCTTTATCAAACACATATAGCATTCTCAAACAGTTGGGGAAGTAAGAAATCCAGATAGAACCTGCACTACCAGAATATGCTTGTTTCATCTTGGAGTGAAAGCGCCCACATGCAGAATGATAACAAATAATTGCATTTAATGTATTGTCCACTATAAGAAATGGAGATGTAAGAGAGTTGGGGCAAAGCGATACACACAAGAAAAAAGAGGTAACATAATTTTTTCAGGTGATTCAAGGTACAAAGGCAAGTTTGATTTAATAGGCCATTCATTAGGCAGTATGTAACAAATAACCACTGCTGGTATCAGATAAACCAATAGGTGGTCCACAACACTCTCACAAAGAAGGGTAGATCTGCACAATGATGTAACTAGTTAAAAATAATAAGATTTTGATGTAATGATATTTTGTACATCCGGTTAAAAGGAGCTGGATTTGATGTATCACTCTTATGTTTCACTAATATACCTTTATTCTTCTTGGAACCAACAGGAAATGATGCAGTTGTAAGTTGCTCGGTGGTAACTGTGATGGTATTTTCTATCCCAGGGATAGCTGAATCCAATGAACCACAATCAGTCTGCACCTTATCACGTTTACGTTGCTGTCGTTTCTCTCTGTGACTAATTTTAGTTTCCCAGGCTCCTGACATAGCCCCAGAAGAAAAAACATGTTATTCAGTAAGGGGAAAACAAAGAGTTGCAGTTTTGGGTGTGCGTGTGGAGGGAGTAGAGCAGTGCACACAAAATAGCATGATAAATTTAGGTATTAAAACTAAAAACCAGGAGTGCTGATTATATTAATTTATCCTATGATTTCTTTTTTTAATTTTTTAATTTATTTTTGTTATAGATGTTTCTCCTTTTTCCCCCATTGACACCCTCCTCCCGATCCCACCCCCCATGATTTATTGTAATCTCATTATATTGTTTTAGGCAGCTAACTGCCATTATTTATTCTCATAATTTTTATTAAATCTGTCATCTATGGTTTAATTAAAATGACACAGAAGTCATCTTGTATGTCTTTACTCTGCTCAATAAAACCGAAAGGAGAGTATTATACATAACTACTAATAAATGGGTTTATTAGGTGATAACAATAAATAGCTAACTCAAAAATTTTGTATACTGCCTTCTAGGGATAGCATATTTAAGAACAATGGGGAAAAATCCAAACCATATTTCTAGGAAACAAAGACAAAACAAATGGCTTTTCGATTGCTCAAGATACTGAGCTAGACCTTAAGTTTCAAGGCAGTTAACCTTTTAGGAAAAGCACTGATAGATCCTTAAATAATTTAGATAAAATAATGTTTCCTAACAATGTCACAAATCTGTACATTAAGATCTATAGTTACTAAAAAGAAGAGCTAGATACAAGATTAAGTGAAACAAATGCAGCTTTGATATAATGCACCTTGGTAAAAAAAGATTAAATTTTTTCTACAGTCCTTCACTTGCTCAAGTACCTTCATCAACTTCCTTTCCATCATGGCGTGAACTGTTTTGCACTGCTTTAGCATCTGACTTTGATTTCTTCTTATTTTTCTTTGACTGAAAGTAAAATAAAATGTTACTTAATATTGCATATTTTTGAAAAGGTAGGAGGTCAGTAAAATACATAATAAATGTATGATACTGAAAACCAAAAAAAATTGTTTGATTAAAAAACTCAACATACTAAAATGGCAGTAATACAAGGTTACCATTTATTGAGTGGTTATTACATGCTAAGTACTTTACACTCATTTTATTTATTCCTTAAAAAAACTCAATGGAGAAAGTCTTATTCCTATTTTAGAGATGGGAAAATGAAGACTTAGAATGTTAAATATTAAACAGGCTGTCCGCCAGTGTGGCTCAGTGGTTGAGCATCGACCCATGCACTAAGAGGTCGCTGGTTCGATTCGCGGTCAGGACACATGCCCAGGTTGTGGGCCCGATCCCCAGTGGGGGGCATGCAGGAGGCGGCCAATCGATGTTCTCTCTCATCGATGTTTCTCTCTCTCTCTCCCTCTCCCTTCCTCTCTCTCTAAAATCAATAAAGGAAAAAAAATATGTTTTA
This sequence comes from Tadarida brasiliensis, assembly GCA_030848825.1. Classification (NCBI taxonomy): domain Eukaryota; kingdom Metazoa; phylum Chordata; class Mammalia; order Chiroptera; family Molossidae; genus Tadarida; species Tadarida brasiliensis. The sequence goes on along the minus strand of CM061272.1, from coordinate 38,687,950 downwards.
AAAAAAAAATTAAACAGACTGTTCTGGGTCACATTAAGCTAGTGAATGGTAGAGTCAAATTTAGAAACAGGTCTATCTGGCTCCAAAGTCTGTGCCTTTAGACATCATGCTATCCTAACTTAAATAGTAAATAAAGTACTATAATCTGGTGTTTTTAGAGCACTAAAATAAAAACCTATAGCTAGTGTTCCAAAGAAAAATAATATATTGATTATCGGTTTTGGATTTCATAAAGCAGACTATTGGCATACCCTATGTATAATAAATTGAATCAATTGTACAAAGTAGATAATATTTTGTCAGTTTCAAAGCAATGTGAAAATACCTAGAATTTATATATACAGGGTGGGGCAAAAGTAGGTTTACAGTTGTTCATATGGAAAATAATACAATAATTAATAAAGAATAATATAGGAATAAATTGTTTCATGTACTCATAACTGTAAACTTCTTTTTGCCCCACCCTGTAGTAGATGTTTAATAATTCATTTGAAAGCTTGCTAACAAACTTCTAAAATCATGATTTCTATATTTAGATGTGTTTCCAGAAGGAATTAATATTCATAAAACAGTGATTTTATTTATACTTTGTATTCACTCATTTAGCTATTTGTTGAGATTAGCTATGTACTTATTGCTATACACTATCTTAAGTTTACAACTAAAAAGAGACTGTATCTTCACAAGTCTTTTTATGGGTAAGCAGTAAACAGTTTGAGTAAGCAATACATGACAGATAACTGCTTTCCCTATCAATAAACTACTTGCAAATATTCTCAAGTGGCATGACCTCTTAAAGGTGATTAAAAATCATCTTTGACAATGGATGCATATTAAAAACTTAAATTTTTTTCCCCATTCCCCACAGTTGACTTGCGTTTGTTCTATTGCAGGTTCTTATTATCATTAATATGAATCATATGTAATGTCCTGCTTTATTACATCTACCAAACCAGGCTCATATCCACTTTATAAAAATTAAGATACCATAATATTTACCCTTTTAAAGTGTACAATTCAGTGGTTTTTAGTATATTTGAAGTTGTACAACTACCATCATTATCTAATTCCAGAACATTTTCATCACCCCCAAAAAGAAACATGGAACCCATTACCAGTCCCTCTCCACTATCTTTTTCCCACTGGCACCCACCATGAACATTCTGTCTGTCTCTGATATTCACTCTTAAGTAAAGATAACACACTGAGCATCTGTCAATACAGTCTAGAGCATGGGTTGGCAAACTTTTTCTATAAAGGCCAAACAGTAAGTATTTTAGGCTTTGCAGGCCATATGGTTCTACATGTAGGAACCACACAACTGTTCCACTGTAGTATGAAAGTAGCCATATATAGTATAGAATTGAATGGGTATGACTGTGTTCCAATAAAATATTATTAACAAAAAAACAGACATCTGGCTTGATTTGGAGGGCTGGAGTTTGTTGACCTCTGATCTGGAGCAGCACTGTCCAGTAGAAATATAATGCAAGCCACATATATAATTTAAAATTTTCTAGCAGACACATGTTAAAAAGTTAAGAGAAATAGATAACATTAATTTTAATAATATATTTATCCCAACACACCCAAAATACTATTGTTTCCAAAGGTAATAATAATAAAAATTATTAATATAATAGTATGAGAAAGAGTGCTTAAATAGCCACATGTGCCCGACTGCTGTGGCTCAGTTGCTTGAGCATTGTCCTGTGCACCAAGAGGTCACCTGTTCAATTCCTGGTCAGGGCACATGCCCGGGTTGCAGGCTCAATACCCAGTAAAGGGTGCGCAAGAGGCAGTCACTGGATGTTTCTCTCATCAATGTTTCTATCTCTTTCTTCCTCTCCCTTCTTCTCTCTCTCAAATCAATTAAAAACATATTTAAATAGCCACATGTGGCAAGTGGCTACCATATTAGACAGTGCAGAACTACAGGAACTAACTAAAAGTGGTACCCCATTTCACCAATGAGAAAACTGAGGCCATAAAGAAATTATATACATTGGCTAAGATCATAGGGTTTATTAAGTGGTAAAACCAGGACTAAAATCCTGTTCTGACTCCAGAGCCTACTCTTACAAATACCCTGCTATTCTCTTTCTATATTTAACTCAAAATACAAGTTTAACATATTAGCTATGTGATTTGGGGCTAACTGACTCTAAACCTTTCCCCCCAACTGTTATTTGGGACAAAAATTCCTATTAACCTCATATAATTAAGCTTCTTTTAAGGATTAAATAAGATGTGAAAACAGACTGTTAACTACAATGCGGTATACATAGATTTTTAAAAGGAGGCAAACTGAAAAAAGGATAGAAATTACATTCACACTGAAATATATTGTGATTTATCACTAAAATCTGCACAAAAACAAGAAAGATTATCTTTATTCAGGCTTCAGTCTCGTTTAACTTTACTATTTTTTTTTAAAAAGAACCTAACTAAAAAAATAATACTTAGATGAGACTTAATAACATAATATACTATTCACTACTTTAATAAACATGCATACATACTACTAATTTGGCCCAGTCATCCAACTGAGGTGAATGTCTTACTTCTGAGCAGCTCCACTACAACTAACACTTTTGAAGGAAACCCGGGAACACACACAGTTCTGGCTTCCTTGTTACCCCAGTTCTGTGCCCCCCCACCCCCCAATTTGTTGTCAGGCAATCAAGATTTATTAAGTACCTACTATGTGCCAGACATTGTTTTAGAATCTCAGTATACAGCACTGAATACAAGTTTCTACTTTTGGAAACTGTGCTACAGTCTAATAGGAGAAATAGACATGTCAATGAGACATTAGGAGAGATTCTTATCCTCAAGGGCTTCCCTCCCAGTGCTCATCTCCCAGCATATCTACACCAGTCCAATAAATTTACATTCCCATTAAAAAAAACCCAGACACTTCCTATCAGCTACGAAGTCATTAATAACTTCCTTATATGACATATAGGGTCTCCCACAAATTAATCTCAACCCCGTATTCTTTTTTTTTTAATCCTCACCTGAGGACATTTTTCCATTTTTTGTTCAGATAGAGTGGGAGGGAGAGAGAGGAAGAGAGAGAGAGAGAAACATCGACGTGAAAGGGACACATCGAGTGGCTGCCTCCTGCACAACCCAACCAGGGCCAGGGACAAACTGCAACCGAGGTACGTGTCCTTAGTGGGAATCGAACCCGGGTCTCTCTGGTCCGCGGGCCAATGCTCTAACCGCCGAGCCAAACTGGCCAGGGCTCAACCTTGTATTCTTTTATTCGCATACGTTTGGTTCCAACAAGATGGTCACCTCAAAACATGCCTATCTTTGCTAAAGTTGCACCAACTATGGATTTTCTCTCAAAATAAAGTGCTGCGGCCAGGGTGTGAAGGATGCTTTTTCTTTGTCCCCTGAATCATCTGTTCTGCTACTGATGTTCAATGCATGAAATGACCTGTACTCATAACTGCCATGAATTTCACCATTTGTCACAAACTTCTTGTGACATTTCCAATACTGTGCAAATGTTCAGTTTTTCTAATGATAATGAACTACTTGAAAGCAAGAGAATAAGACATTTCATTATATTTTCAATAGAATCTTTAGTTTGCTTCATTTGAATGACTCATGATAGGTACTAATATACAAAAATGAAGAAAAGAAACCTGTTCTTGAAGAAGTCTGTAGAGCATCAGATATTAGCAGGGGCTCAGATGTACCATGGAGCAAACTACCCTTAATTAAAAACCTCCAACATTATTTGAAATAGACATCACTTAAAACATTACTAGTAATCCAAAAAAATCTGTTTATAAAGTAAATATCTTCCTGTGGCTTCCATTATAATTTCAGTTTGTCTCTTCTCCATCTCATACACACAATATAGTTATTACATAAAATTTACACTATAATAGTCTCATTAGAAGAAATGTGTCAGTGTTACATGTTAAAATATATATGTATATGTATGTATGCATAATATAAATAAAATACTCCTGAGAGAAGAATGAGTGTATAGATGCAGATGTGAACAAAACCAACTCATCTCTGTGTCCTGGATTTCATTTCATTTTTAAGTTTCATGCTGTGACCTCCAACCAATTTCACCGTCCTTAGCAAGCATATCAAAGCTTTCTAGTTGATTATCTGTGTTCCTTAAAATGTAGCCATAAATATTTGTTAGCAAGAGCCAGAATGGCATGACAACTGAGATAAATATCACACTGGTGATAGTATCGAATATAAGCAAGCATCTATCACAAGGCCACCAGGAGGTATGGCCCCTTGTCCCTTTGTCTTTTCAATCACGAGTACCCAAATAATACCATTAAAAAAATATTGTAATCCTGGCTGGTTTGGCTCAGCAGTTAGAGCGTTGGCCTGCTGACTGAAGGGTTTCGTGTTCGAGTCCAGTCAAGGGTACGTACCTGGGTTGCAGGTTCGATGCCCAGCCTGGTTGGGGTCGCGTGGGGGGGCAACCAATCGATGTCTCTCTCTCTCACATCGATGTCTCTCCCTCCCTCCCAGCCACACTCTCTCTCTAAAAAAAAAAAAAAAAATCAATGGAAAAATATCCTTGGGTGAGGATTAACAACAACAAAAAAAGTACTGTACCAGGGTTTGGTAGTGAAGAATAATTTGTGCAAAACTGCTGGGCCACCTGTTCACTCTGGCCCAATCTTCCCTTAAGTAAATTACCCTATAATAAATTCTGTTATAGTCTATGGGGTTGCTGGCTTTGTCTTTTTTTTTTAATTTTATTTTTTTCTTTATTGATTTTTAGAGAGAGAGGAAGGGAAAAGAGAAACATCAATCAGTTGCCTCCTGCATGCCCGCTACTGGGGATTGAGCCCACAACCCGGGTATGTGCCCTGACCGGGAATTGAACTAGCAACGTTTCTATGCACAAGACGGTGCGCAACCAAGCCACACCGGCCAGGGCTGCTTTATCATTTTTTTAATAACCTCCTGACTTTTCAATCTCATCCCATAAGTATGCAAACATTTTTGTGGAAATTTATCTGGTAAAACTTTCTGTTCCTCAACGTCAATAAGTTGTTCCTGCAATTTAATTTGAAGGTTCTACTTTTTTTGGGTATTGTTAATAAATAGATGCACTAATAAGATTTAGAAAGTTTAAAAAACTGGTAGTATTTATTGCTGTCACTTATATAGCTCTAATTACCTATAGAATCTCAAAATAACTCTATGAGGCAGATGCTATTATTTTTACTTCATATATGAGAAAAGGGAGGCTCAGGGTGGTTAACTACTCGTCTCCAAGATCACAAGCTGGGATTTGATCTCATATAAGTGTGCCTCAGAATCTGGGCTGCTATACATTTTTTTTGGTCAGAAAACTGCTCCCAAGTTGTTCAATGTTCAGTTATGAGAATTTTCATGAGAAACTCAAAAATCATTTTAAACAACAAAATCACACAATGATATAAACTTTTCAGGATACACGCTTCATTGTATGAGTTTCTTTAAAATATCAGCTACTTTCTGACACCTTTGTTAAAACTTTCCTTAAAACTGAATGGACAGATTACATATAAATTTTCCCCAACAGTACTGCTAAGTAGACAACCATCTGTCATTATAAAAAGATCAACATTCTTGCCCAGCTGGTGTGGCTCAGTGGACTGAGCATCGTCCCATGGACTGAGATGAGAGGTCCTGGTTCGATTTGTGGTCAGGGCACATGCCTGGGTTGGGGCTCGATTCCCAGTAAGGGGCATGCAGGAGGCAGCCGACTGATGTTTCTCTCTCACGTCAATGTTTCTCTCTCTCTAAAAAATCAATAAAAACATATTAAAAAAATATTTTCCTATAATATAATCAATAAGTGTTCTTCATAATATAAAAGGTGATGATTACTACTTTGTCCTCACTATAATTTAAAGGTTTGGGCCGCCAATTTGCAGTCTGGCTTTAACCTCTTTGGCCATCACAGTTTTCTAGAAATAATGTAGTGAATGAATTGTATGCATGGTGCTATCTGCAACCGTATCTCCCTACCCTCCAAATTTTATTTTCTTAGTTTAATTCCAGTCCATTGGCCCCTCTATCAGTGGTTTTTATTCAGTTTTCCACACAGAAATCTACTGTTGAGAACATATTTTTTGTGAGTATTTCTTATCTTTAGTTGCTCACAAAAAGTAGTTCTTTATGCATTTCATTAATGAAATAGAATTTAGCAAGTTCCTCAGGCTGTAATGTTAGAAACAGCTGTACTTTCTCTCAACTTGCAATTTGCTCTGCTACTAATTTATTTAAATCATTAGTAATGTTTTTATGCTGCAGCCAACAGTATATGCTAAGGAAGGCATGTGTTTTGGTTGATTGTCATATTGTTTTTGCCAATTTTACCATGGCAGAAAGAACAAGTGTTTCCCCACAGCATGTCTTTCCCTTTAAACAAGAAACCTCAAGAGAAGCCTCTAAATATTTATAATTATGTTTAGTAAAATTCTGTCTTATTGAGTACTGCATAAATAAACATCTCTAACAAAACTGTAGAGGTCGGTCTTCACATTCTGAATGATTACATACCCAGCTAACTGGGATAGTTTCAGAATATCTTTAGCTAAAATCTCAAGGAACAGTATATAGATGGGCACAGTTTCTTACCAAAAGTAGAGTTATATCCCTATTTCAAAAATATTCCTTGATGATTTCAATTTTGGTGACCAATGTCTTATTAGATTTGTTTAAATCATCTTAAAGTCATGATGATGTGGCTGACAGAGTTCTTAGTGGGAATACTAATGCCTACTCTTTTTCTATTTTTTCTTTTTCTTTTTTTTTTTTACTCCTCACCCGAGGACATTTTTGCATTTATCTTCAGATAGAGCAGGAGGGAGAGAGGGAGGAAGAGAGAGAGAGAAACATCGACGTGAGAGAGACACATCGAGCGGCTGCCACCCACACGACCCCAGCCAGGGCCGAGGACAAACTGCAACCAGGGTACATGCCCCTAGTGGGAACCAAACCCAGGTCTCTCTGGACCACGGGCTGATGCTCTAACCGCTGAGTCAAACCGGCCAGGGCCCTACTCTTTTTCTAGTTGTTTACTTGCATTACTATCATCTCCAATCTGTAGCTTCTTGGCAGTCAGTTTACTAAAAGTTAGTTTAGTTTAAACTGGGTAATATAATCAATTAACCAATGGAACTGAGTACACATATGTTGCATTCTGTCAGGATATGCTGTAAGCAAAGAACCAATGAGCACTTTTCAATTGTAACTCCCCATTCTTCTCAGGATCCCTCCCATATCGTGTCTTACTACCCTACCCCATCTAACATCCCTAACGAGGGTGCCGATGACTAGCCATATATAAGATGAGTAAAGCTTAATTTGCTTTTTCAATAAAAGACCAAGTACACATAGACAGTTGAAAATTTTCTTCCTAAATCCCAATGGATCTTTCTGTATACTCTACTTTGGAGACCATGGTCTTAAAAGCACATGCTAAAGTAGTTCTAAGACCAAGAGTAATTTGTCCTTAAATTCACAGAACTTAAAATATCACAAAATTATAACCTGGTCATCAGAGAAAACACACAAAAATGACTTCCATAATTAAGCTCATCCTTTACCTTTAACTTAACATGAATAAATATTTCTAAGACTAGACAAAATAAAAAAGAAAGTGTTATCACTTATTAGAGTGGCAAAAGGTACATGTTGGCAGCAAGAGTAAATCTACTCAAATGGCTAACTGCTCTCTTAGCAGATTTTGCTATTTTAAAGAATCACAAAGTATAAAGTATAAAGAAAGGCAGGGCAGTGCCCAATTCGTGCTGAAAAAAGACCAACTCAGGGAGTATGACCTAATATTTGTATAGCATCAAAACTATCACAAAAGGGATACTGTATAAATTTTAAGTTAAGTGGTACTTTATTTTACAATTAGCTACTTATACACAAGGTAAAGAGCCAGGTTCTGAATGTAACCCTTAGTCAACTTATTAATTTTCTACTCTGGAAAGTACTGGCCCTTAAAATTTTGGTGAACTGACATCTATAATATTTATAGCTCTATAATCACCTAATGTCTCTGCCAATAATGTCAGGAGTAATAAAGGAAATGGAGCATGAAAAATAGGAATGCTGAGTATTTTCTACAGGACAGAAATGAATATTATGATGCTTTGGTCTGCAGGCCAGTGGCTGTTGTATAATGTTTTCACTAACTCACAGCAAAAAACTGTTTTGTTTTCTGAGATTTTTGTTCTTTCTATTTACCTGGTGTCAAAATTCTTCTTTTTTTTTTTTTGTAATGGTGAAAGTGATTTTTAAAAATGTACTCAACAAAATTAAAATTTGGTAGTGAAATTTTTAAAACTTAGCAATTGCCACTTGAAAAATCTGAAAACCAATGCTTTAGGATTAATTTCATCCATTTTCTGCTTCAACAAATATGGCAAGTCCCTATTTTATATTGCTCCACTATTTATTTTCCTTACTTGTTTCAAATATATAGATGAGCTGGGCATGGTTAAATGGCAAAGAACTGATGGCCCAAGGGGCATACTAATTATATTTCTCTATTTTGTCTATACCAGCAATTTTTAGTCTTAGTAACCTGGTGACACAATGTCAGGATGAGATTAATTATGAAAAGTATTACAAGTAGAAAGGTTTGCAACTGATTACCCCCTTTTGGGTGGGGAGGTAATTTAAACCACAGTCAAGATTATTCTATTCACTACCGTTCTGATACACTTTCCTGAATGAAGTAAAGAGTCGAACTGCAGGTGCAGGGAAGTGCCCACAACTGTCACTTTACTTTTTTCTCCTTACTCTGCTTAGTTATTTTCTTCCATAGCATTTATCACCACCTGACAGTAGAGAATACGTTTGCTTGTTTTTAGTTGTTTGCCCCACTAAACTTCATGAAAATAGTGACTCTTTTTCAGCCATTTTATCCTGTTCTATCAACTGTTATATTACTACTGCCTAGAGCAGTACCTTGCACATAGAAGGCATTAGATTAATATTTGGTTAAACAGTGAGAGCCTAAAACTACATTGTGTTACATATAGCCCTGTCTGTCTAACTCCCACTGTGCCTCCAAATAAGACCTCTGAGCTATCATATCTGTATACTGGATCCAACATCCAGACCACTAAATTATTTAAACACTGGGTGTGAGCTCCTAAGTTATGGTACACCACACGAGCTGCATGGCTATCAACTCACAATCTTAAAAGATTTACAAGAAACCCTTCTTAAGAACTTTTATCTAGTCCTGAACTCTTTCCTACATATGGTTCTCATCTTTCCAAAAGCCTAATAAATAAATTCCACTTGGAGATCCCGTCTCACCTCAATCTTAGCACGTTTAAAACCAAATTCACCAGTTCACTATATTTCAATCCCCTCTTGCTACTTGTTGCTTGATATAACCATAGTATCATGGAAAAATGAGTCTAGAGCAGAAGTTCTGGTCCTGGTCTCAGTTTTGCTATTTGTTAGGAGTTTAGACAGAAAGTTTAGGGGCAGAAATGAAGTTTCTCTGGTAAGATAGTCCTTCCTTTTTATAAAACTACTTTGTTTACCTTAAAGGGGACCTTGAAAATTCATTCCTTGGGTGGGAACCTAAGAAATCATAAAGCTACAGACTCTGTAGTACAAGGGAGCCCAAAAGGTCAATAGTCCAAGACCTAGAGAATCAGACTATACCAAAGCACTCCAGATAACAAAACATTTTAATGAATCCAAGAGACTATATTAGGAGTTTAAAACACGGATTCAGCAAAAGGGGGCCAGATAGTTAATACTTTAAGTTTTGCAGACTATAAGGCCTCTGTCTCAACCACTCAATTTTGCTATTGTAGTGTAAAAGCAGCCAGGGACAGTAATAAATGAATAAGTGTGGTTGTGTTCTCCAAACTTTCAAAAATAGACCATGAGCTGTAAAAAGGAAGAAAATTTTACCCTTTTCACCAGCATGGATGGACCTGGAGAACATTATGCTAAGTGAAATAAGCCAGTCAGAGAAAGACAAGTACCATATGATTTCACTCATATAGCAAAATAGAGACAAACTCATAGATAAAGAGCAAGCAGCAGACAGTACTGGTGGTGGTGGTGGTGGATGGTGTTGAGGGTAGAGGGAGGGATTGAGCAAAAAAAGGAAAAAAAAAAAAAGAGAGAGAACTCCTGGACACGGACAACAGTGTGGTGATTGCAGGGGGAGGGGGTGAATAGAGGTGGAAGAGGGCATAGAGGGGATAAATGGTGATGGGGGGGGGGGGGCAGAGAGCCAGAATGGCCAGCAGATCATGGTTCACCAATCCCTGATTTTAAAACTATAGATTCTGGACTATATTATGGAAGGTACAACACAAATGTATGTAAGCTCTCTGAATGCAGGTATTCTCTATTTTGCTAAGAGCTGCTATCACTTATGCTTGTATAAAATCTATACTGCCTCAGAAAAATTTTGTCTTTTGTCTTCTAAACACTAACCAATCCTAGAGCAGTGGTTCTCAAATTTCTTGGTCATAGGATACTCTTTTATACTCTTAAAACGTATTGAGGATGTCAAAGAGCCTTTGTTTATATGGGTTATATCCACTGATATCTACAATATTATAAACGAAAAATTTAGATATATGCCCTAGCTGGTGTGGCTCAGTGGTTAGAGCATCAGCCCGTGCACCAAAGGGTCATGTATTCAATTCCTGGTCAAGGGCACATACCTGGGTTGCAGGTTCAATTCTGGGCCCCCGATGGGGGCAACCAATCAATGTGTGTCTCTCAATAGATGTTTCTCTAACCACCCCCTCCCTTTTCTTCCACTCTCTTTAAAAATCAATGGAAAAAATACCCTTGGGTGAGGATTAACAAAACAACAATAACAAAAGAAATAGATAATGTTTTAATTAATTTATTTCAAAATGATAATAAACTAATTACATATTGTATAGTTACACCTAAATAAACAACTATATTTTAGTGAGAAAGTGGCATGTTTTACATTTGCAATTATCTTTAATGTCTGGCTTCATGAAAGACAGTTGGATTCGCATATCTGCTTTGCATTCAATTTATGCATGAAGAAAATCTGACCACTCAAGATATGGAAGCAACCCAAGTGCTCATCAATAGGTGAGTAGATAAAAATGTTGTGATACGTATATTCAATGGAATATTACTTGGCCATAAAAAATATGAAATCTTACCATTTACGACAGCATGGATGGACCTAGAGGGTATTAAACTCAGTGAAATAAGTCAGTCAGATAAAGACAAATACCATATGATTTCATTTATATGTGGAATCTAAAGAACAAAATAAACGAACAAATAAAACTAAAACAGACTCAGAGACATATAGAACAGACTGATGGTTGCCAGAAGGAAGGGGGTTGAGGGACTGGGTGAAAAAAGTGAAGGGGTTAAGAAGTACAAATTGGTAGTTACAAAATAGTCATGGGGATATAAACTACAGCATAGGGAATGTAGTCAGTAATAGTATAATAACTATGTATGATGCCAGGTGGTACTGAAAAATTGAGGGGCACACTTTGTAAAGTATGTGATTGTCTAACCACTATGCTTGTACACCTGAAACTAATAAAAAACAATACTAAATGTAAACTTTAATTGAAAAAAAAAATTAAAAAGAAATCTGGCTACATATACATAGATACGTAATTAGAAAAGGAAGAAGTATTTGAATAGTTTTTTTTTCAGATAATTGTGATATTATTTGACATCACACCAAAGGTTAGTTGCCAGGGGCTGGGGCTAAGGGGAAAAGAGGGGGAAAATGGGGAGCAATAGCTAATGGAGACAAGATTTCTTTCTGGAAAGAGGAAAATGTTCAAAAATTTGAGACTGGTGATAGCTGTACAACTCTGCAAATACACTAAAATTGTACACTTAAAAAGTGAATTTTATTACCATAAAATATTTAAAAATAAAGCTGTCTAACAAAAAAGAAAAAAACAAAACAACAAAAAAACACACAATGTGCCTAGAGCTTAGAGAGGGCAAGAGGTAAACAAAGAGATCTGAACCACAGGCAAGGCTTTTAGGTTATTTATGGTCTAGAGTCTCAACCTTCCTAATGCCATGACCCTTTAATACAGTTCCTCATGTTGTGGTGACCCCCAACCATAAAATTGTTTTTGTTGCTACTTCATAACTGTAATTTTGCTACTGTTATGTCTTAGGCGACCCCTGTGAAAGGGTCGTTCGACCTCCAAAGGGGTCGTGACCCACAGGTTGAGAACTGCTGGTCTAGACTGTGTAAAAGCAATAGGAAGTCACAAAGAGTTTCAGGTTGAGAAAGAAAAAAATATTACATCAAAACTTGTCAGTTGGTAGTTTCTTCAAAATTGTTGCAATGTGGAATCTGAGATTGCATCAACGAACTTTCCATACTGTATTACATTAAAATCCATTGGTCTATCTTGCACTTTGAATGAATCTTTTACACTTGCCTGATTTCGTAACATGTAAGCATTTGGTCATTTGGAAAATATTGGTTCACTGAGTTATATACCTCTCCCAAAATGTTAAAACATTCCATTATACACTATATTTTTAAAAAATCACATTTGTTAATATCACAACTGATCTCATCAGAAGTACTGGGATGTGGTCAAGCTCATGGTGGCGAATATAAATTTTCCAAATTTCTAATTTTCACTTGGCAACAAATCATTTTTATCATTTGTGATAAATATTATCAGTTGTTTTCTTGAAGTGACAGGACTGTCTTGATTTTTGAGAAAATGTCTGCAAATACCTGTCTAAATAATTATGGCCTATCAGTTGTCCTTTAAAGTAAAAATGAAGTAACACAAAATTAGTGGCTAGTCCAGCTTGCAACTTAATTGCAAAAGTGTTTTTTTCTCAAGAATGTTTCAGTATGCAGCATACTTTATGTATATTTCCCATTTTCATCATACAGAATAATGAAAAAGCATGTTCAAAAGTCAAGATTTAACAAAATTAATAATTATTTTTACAGCTTCATCAAAAACACTCTTAAGTGAAACTAGTATTTATTATTATTATTATTATTGTTTTTATTCCTCACCCGAGGATATTTTTCTATTTATCTTCAGATAGAGTGGGAGGGAGGGAGAGAGAGAGAGACAGAGAGAAACATTGATGTGATAGAGCCACATTGACTGGTTGCCTCCTGCACGACCCGACCAGGGCTGAGGACAAACTACAACTGAGGTATGTGCCCTTGACTGGAATCAAACCAGCAACTCATTGGTCCGCAGACCGACGCTCTAACCACTGAGCAAAACCGGCCAGGGCATATTATTATTATTATTTTTTACTATGAGTGGATTGCAGTAAAGAATACCACTACTAGTGGTTTGGTGTCACTGCCTTCAATTGTGCTAAGGAGTCAGCAGTTTTATCCACTACTGCTTTTGCACCATTAGTGCAAATATCAAAACAATGAAAAAGGCAAATAATGCCTAGTCATTATAAAAATAGTTTTGTTCTCTGCAACCCCTTCTCAGGAATCCACAGACCACACTTTTAGAGCTGCTGCCTTAGGAAAACTGAAGGAATATTACTTACTAGCTTTGTGATCTTGAGCAATTCACTGAACTTTTTAATGAGCTGTATAAAAAAATAATACCCCCTACCAAGTTGTTAATTAGGATTAAGATAGATGAAAGCATTTTGTACAACATGCAGCATCATAAAAACATAAGAGCTTATTAATACATATAATAAATGATATCAGTATTTTAAATATTTTTCTTTATTGATTTTAGAGAGAGAGGAAGGGAGAAGGAGAGATGGAAACATCGATGAGAGAGAACATCGACTGGCTGCCTCCTGCATACCCCCATTGGGAATCAGGCCCACAACCTGAGCATGTGCCCTGACTGGGAATCGAACCAGCAACCTCTTGGTGCACGAGTCGACGCTCAACCACTGAGCCACACTGGCCGGGGCTGATATCAGTATTTTAGTAGACACTGTTGACATCATCCTGAAAAACCTTATGGAGTCCAAATTTTATACATCTTTGCTTCTGTTGTTTCTGTTACTAACAATCTTTACACTTTTATCTTAATTCAGACCCTTACAATCACAGATGCAGGAATGATTTGTTAATAATAAATGTTGCTCTAGGTTTTACATCCTGACACACCCAATCTATATCTAAGTTTTTATCTATCCCCACTCCACCCTGAGCAGTCAAACTTGTCTAGGGCTTTCCCTTGAGTATGTCTGAACACGTTCTTTTGTTTCAGCTGAATAATGTCTGATTGTGTTAGTTTCTCTCTCCTGCCAAAATAGGTCTCCCCCTTCTATTTACTGAAATACCATCCCCATCCTTAAGAGTCCAATTAAGTCAATCTTCTGGATACCTAAACAGGAGAATCTAACTCCTCTGAATACCTGACACTCAATGCCTTGTTACCTGATCTCTCTTGTACTTGGCCTTTCCTTAACTTGACTGTAATCTCTCTGAGGGTAAGTATATCTTACATTTCTCTTTGTTTCCTTCAGCATCTAATAGCACAATATATTCAGCCTGGATCATGGTCCTATGTGTACTCTACTAGAGACTAGTATCAATGAGGCATTGACCTTCATATCAAATAAAGACCTTTTTAGACCCAAGATCTATAACTCTTGTCATATGAAGTTTTCAGACAACGTTTTATCTATGAGGTTTACTAAACTGACAGGGTGAAGTATTCACTATCACAGCTTAGAGTGCAATTACTATGTGGGCAAATTGTACTCCTCAAAGTGCCCAAGATGTGGTTCTGAGAGAAATACAAATATACAATAATGTATATTAAGGTGAATAGATCTAAGATAATGTTTTTTTTACAAAGAAAAATAAGTCTAGAAACATGTTATTTTAAACACACAAAAATGCACTGCAATCACATAAAAAAACTACCTGAAATGAATCTCACTTGGACTGAACCAAGTTGAAAAGCATACATTGAAGATGCAAGATGGCACACAGAAGCACTAGCCATTATTTGTAGGATTTATTATTTTGCAAGAAGTAAAATCAAACAGGCAACAAACCAAAAGTAGAAGCTTTGTACTGAAAAAGCAACAGCAATTGAGAGGAGGTACTGTCAAATGATTAAAAAGTGCATGGGCTTCTGTATCAGAATGAGTGGGGTTCAAGTCCTAGTTCAGAAACTATATGTGTGATTAGTGAAATCACAAAATCGTTCTGCTCTTCAGAGCCCTTTTCTGTATAATGGGCTATTACTATCTGCCTGGTAGGATGTGAAAGCATAAATAATACAGAGCAGTAAAAAGCATAGTCTTTGTAGTCAGATGGGTCCGGGTTAGAACAAATTATACTTTTATTAGCTTATGTAACTTAAGCCTCGGGTTTCTTATTTTTAAGAGGTAATACCACCTCCTCAGCACTCTTGTGAGGATAAATAAAGTAATGTGTATAAATATTCTATAAAGTCTTAAAAGTATACCTAATAAGTGCTCAGTAAGTTGTCCCTACCAGATATATACAAATACATTTACACATATACACATACCTCACCTTACACAATACCTGCCATATTATAGATATTTAACAAATGTCAACTATTATAATTATTTCCTATCATAAGAAATTTCAGAATAATTATAAACTTCAAACTTCCTGATATACCCAATCTATATATGATTAATCAATCAGAGATAAATGGTAGTTCATTAATTATTTCAACCACAAATTTTTCAGAATAACTTAGGGAGTAGAAGCAGGGGTAAGTATAAAATGCTCATTAGTAGAGAGAAAGCCCAGAATAAGGAAACACTGAATGGGAGAAGTCTATATTAAGCATATAAACTATTCATGGTATACATTCACAACCCCTAAATTGTATGCTTATTTGTTAATACAGTCATTTACTATTTATTTTCTTCCCAAAGACAAAGTCAGACGTAAACTTAATTCTTTTCCACAACTATCCTGCCTAGTAAGCCATCCTACCTGCAGCTATTTTAGCCCTAGACCAATTTCACTGGGTTACATGGGGAAAATTAATTTCACCAGTTCTTCAGATATTATGAAAATTCAAGCACTGAAAAACTGTAGCAACCATTTCATTTCACTATTCTACAGAGCTGGAGCTGTTGCATCCTGGTTCCTAGAAACCAGTTACCTATCTGTGATTGTTTTGTTTTTCCTGAAAAGGAGTTATGCACACACTGGGTTAAAAAAAAAGGAGGGGGGGAGAGTACCAAAAGGAATTAAATAGAATGTCTCTCTTCTACAACAGAAAGAAACAATGTTTCCAGTTTTTTATTTATTTTGCCTATTTACAAACTAAATGAAATCAAATAAAATGGGTCAGTTCTAACACTGGCAACTGGAAAATAAATCCCAAGAATGTACCATGTACGGGATACGTTAGATTTTCTTATTTGAAAAGTTATAAGTGCACATCCAAACATTTAAATAATAACCTGAGTATAGAGCATTTTCTTTTGTTAAATAAGTGAAATTATGTCACAACAGAAATCTAACATAATACCATAGGACAATCTGCTTTTTCGGCCAGAAATGCAATATTAACAAAAGCAATATAATTTTGCTTTCAAATGAGAGGTATATTATATATCTGGAAGCTTCAACACCCATCTATCTGCTAAAATAAATTTAGATCTTCGGTTTTCCTTGAAGGGGGATGCGGGTATATGTACACTTTTGTGAAACAGAAAAGCATCATTTTTTACATGTCACTCTCTTTAATAAGAGCCTTGCATCTAATTTTATATGCTCCCAAACTTACCTTTTCATTTTTCTTATCTGTCTCTAAAGGCTGCTTTGCTGTTACACTTCGAGGAGTTCGGACAACTTCCTCCTCAGCCACTTCAACAGTCCGTCCATTTGGCTGCACAGGAAACAGAAAAGACTCTTGTTATCAAACTGCTTGGCAGATCAAACCAAAGACTGTACTCAGGAACAGAATATACCACAATCAAATTCTTCCCCCAACCCAAATTAAAAAGGGTTTTGCCTGGAGGGAGTAATTCAGTTGGTTGAGTGTCATCTTGTGCACTGAAAGGTTGGTTTTGATTCCTGGTCAGGGCACATACCTGGGTTGCGGGTTTGATCCCCGGTTGGGGCATGCACAGAAGGCAACCAATTGGTCACAGTAATTTACCAACTTATTTTTTAATTCTACCCCAAATTAAACTCTTAACAATTAAGAGAAAAATCTTACAAATATGGCCTATCATTAAAATTTGCAAAATCTTGCTACATATCCTGAGATATTTCCGTTAGTGGTAAAGAAAGATCCTTGAGCCTTCTAAACAGCTAGCAGAAACTCAAGTCTTTTCAGGGATTCCAAACTATCTGCTGTTGACTGCATCAGGGATGCTCGTGGCTACTTTTATAGGATAGAGAGATAATACTCTATCGCTGTCACATGGTCAAATCACATTAAAGATGATTTTTTAAAAAAATTCTTTTTATTTTATTTTATTTTATTTTAGAAAGAGTAGAAAGGAGAAGGAAAGAGATAGAAACATCGATGAGAGAGAACATCGACTGGCCGCCTCTTGCACGCCCCCCACTGGGGACTGGACCCACAACCTGGGCGTGTGTCCTGACTGGGAATCGAACCAGCAACCTCTTGGTGCATAGGTCGATGCTCAACCACTGAGCCACACCAGTTGGGCGATTTTTGAAAAACTAAATACAACGTTGGCTTTCAAAGTTTTACATCTGATGGGTACTAAGATAAGGACTACAGGTGATCATGTACTTCTTTCTTGGGTCCTGATGGATGCCTACTGGAAATTGGTATTCTATGGAACAATTTGAAAACTACCAGCACAGTTGGAAAGAAAATAGAGTAAATTTTAAAACTGGTCAAATAACACCAATTCCTAATTTAGATCTCTTGATTTTGTTTGAAAAATAATAAAAATACTTTCAAGGCTTTTACAATCTTGAGAATTAGTATATGAATCAATAATGACAAAGCACACACACAAAAAGTGTTCAGAGGGTTTATTGCTGCTCTTTGTATCTAAGATGAGTGCAATGATTAAAGGTCCGTTCTGTCGGAACTATTAAATGTGTTCTCTGCCAGGCCTCCGGCAGAATAAAATGACAGATGAAAAGTACTGTCATATAACCAAACACATGGAACCAAATTCTGGAGCTTTTGTAAAAATCATAATTTTCAGCAGAAACTTCTGATTCTAAAAGTAAAATTTAAAAATAACAAAGAACGTTGTAACTCACTTGGAAAACTGGATTTGTACTCTGAATACAATGTATTATCGTGGAACATGCTATTGAAAACAGAGGAATAGTGGAAATAACAGTGAGTTCTTAGATTAGAAATTAGGATATTGTTTTACCTTTGAAACTCTTTTGTTCTATGACTGAATAAGACTTTACTCTCTCAGAATCTCAAGATTTCTTTTCTGTGTTGGTTTTACTCAGAATTTTTTAAATCAAATAATTATTCTTTTAAGACTTAAAATGAAGGGAGCTAGTGACTTAAAGCTTAAAAAAAGACCTGCAGGTGGCAAATGATGTAATTTACCTTTTAGTAACACCTGGGATAACATATGGCAAAACCACTACCAAAGAATAGAAGACATAATTTTACTGGAAATATCATAAGACAAATTTATTATAATAGATTATCCAATTAAATTATAAGATGTTATTTTAACTACCATGTTCAGCATTTAGTTCAACAAATAATTATCAAAGGCTCTTATATGCCAAGCATTGTTTGTCATCATATATTAAGGCTTATATTCTAGTGGAGGGAAAAGACCCAAAAAAGTATATGGATAAGTAAAGAAATAATTTACAAACTGTGAATAACTATAAAAAAGGAAACACACAAGGGGTTGAGACAGAAAATAGGAAGGAGATGCCTATTCAAATAGGTTGATCAGGAAAGGATTTTCTGGGAAGGTGAGCTCTAAAGGCCGATTAAAACAGTGGGACAAGATTGTTCCACAAGTGTTAATAATAGCTCATATAAAGGCACTGGGTTGTGAAAGTGTTTGAAAAACTGAAAAAAATCACTATAGCTGGAGGTAGCAAATGAGAGGAAACTAACTCAAAATTAGCTTAGAAAGAAAAGCAGATGCTGGGCCATATACAAAAGAGTCTACATTTAAAATGCAAAAGTTACTGAAATGGGTTTTAGACAAGATCAGGTGATTTAAAAAAAAACACAAAACTTTTTACTAGGGTGTTGAGAAAGGATTGGAGGCAGTCAACAGAAGCTACATGCTGTACAAGTGAGCTAAGGTGCCAGTAAAATAAGCAGTTAGATTGAATATATATTTTGGAGATAAAACTGATGCTACTTGCTGATGGATTAAATTATGAGATGAGGAAGACAAGAGGATGTGGGGAAAAGGGAAGAATCAAGAATGATTCCGAGTTTTGGCATGAAAAACTGAATGGATGGTAGTCATTTACCATTTACAGAAACAGAGAAGACCAGGAGAGGGCAGGAAATTATGAATTGTTTTGGAACAAAATTTGAAACAAATGTCAGATTTCCAATTGGAGATATCATGTATACACCTAGATATGAAGATGTACAAATATAGACTAATATACAGTTGATCCCCATTATTTGTGGATTCCATACTGGCAAACTTGCCTACTCATTAAAATTTATTTTTAACCCCTAAATCAATACTTGAGGTGCTTTCCTGATCACTTGTGGACATGCACAGAGCTGGGGGAAAAAAAAACTGAGTTGCCCTACTGGCACGTTCCCAGGCAAAGTTCTGCCTTCTTGTTTTAGGTCTCATGAAAAAGATAACAAAGACTAACTCTTAACTGGGGAGGTAGGGAAGGCTTTATAGTAGAGGCAGCACTGTAGTTGGGCTTTACTGAAGGATAGGTAGAAATTGGTAGATATAAAAATGACCTTCTAATAGAAAATAATATAAATAAATAGATACAGAAGTCTAGCTAGTGGATTAACGCTGAGGAATAATGGTAAGAAATAAACCTAAGATAAGGTTAGATCATGAAGAGGCTTGACTGCCATATCATAGGCTAGATTTCATTCAAAAGGTAATGGGGAAACTACTGAAAAGTTGTGAATATGAAAGTCACATGATTAGGGAGAGCCAACATGGTGGTGGGCAGGACTAGAGTGAGGGTGAGAGTGTGTGTGGGTGAGTGTGGGTGAGCATCTGCCTGTCAGTGGGGAAACTCAGGGCAGGCTGTTTAGATGGTAGCAGAAGCGCATCCCTGGGCCAGACACTTCTCCCCGCTCAGGATCAGAGTGTGCGCCATTTTGGAGGAACCACAGGGTCCTTCCTGGCAGAGACCCAGTGCCCAGAAGCCACAGGTTGGTGTGCCCAGCAACACTGCCTCTCCTCCAGAAACAGAGGGCTGCTACTCTGCGGGACCCAAGAGCAGTAGAGGGGCCCGGGACATGGGACCTGCCAGCAGCAGAGGGCCACCACCCCTGCAGGACCTGTAGCAGAAGACCAGGGCCGCCAGTCTGGTGGGTCCTGTGAGCAACAGAGCATCCCTCTCCACAGGACCTGCCACCAGCAGAGGGCCACTGTCCCCATGGGACCCATGAGCAGCAGAAGGCCGCTGTCCACGTGGCACATACCAGCAGCAGAGTGCTGGCAGCAGAGGGTCACCAGTGCCATGAGACCTGCAACAGCAGAGAGCCATCAGCCCTGTTCCAGCTATGAGGAGCCAGCACCACAGGCCAAGTCACAGCAGAGAGCTGCCATCCCACTGACCCGCCACAGGAGAGAGCCGCCAGCCCACCACTGCCGTGGAGAGCTGCTAGTGCCCCAAGACAACTAGACCGGATCCAAGATCCAGCACACGTGACCCATAGTGACCTGACACCCCTATTTTGTTGAGCTGCTAACATTTCATAATGCTATTTTTAAATCCTCAATTGCTCTTAGTGAGAATAACAGCATGAATAAGATATAGAAACCATGAAAAATAACAGTCAGAAATGAAGAACGCCATATCTGAAATACAGAATACACTAGAAGGAATTGCCAGTTGACTGGACTAGGCAGAGGATCAAATCAATGAATTAGAAGACAAAATAAAAAAAAAATCACTCAATCAGAACAGAAAAAAAGATAAAATAATTAAAAAGCAGGAGGAGAGTTATAAGGGAGCTTCGGGACAACATGAAACATCACAACATTCACATCATAGGGGTACCAGAAGGAGAAGAATCAGAGAAAGGAATAGAGAATCTGTTTGAAGAAATAATGACAGAAAACTTCCCTAACCTAGTGAAGCAAAAAGTCACACAAGTCCAGGAAACATAGAGTCCCAATCAAAATGAATCCAAAGAGACCCACACCTAGACACATCAGAATTAAAATGGCAAACATTAAAGACAAAGAAAGATTCTTAAAGGCAGCAAGAGAAAGACAAAATGTTACTTACAAGGGAGCTCCCATTAGACTGTCAGCTGATTTCACAACAGAAACATTTCAGGCCAGAAGGGAGTGACATGAAGTATACAAAATAATGAAATGCAAGGTGCTCAATCCAAGACTACTCTATGCAGCAAAACCATCAATCAAAATTGAAGGTGAAATAAAGAGCTTTGCAGGGGAAAAAAAAGCCAAAGGAGTCTATTACCACCAAAGCAGCAATCCAAGAAATGCTAAAGGGACTATTGTAATAAGTAGAGAGAGAGGAACACAGGCATAAGGAGTAAAAATGGCAACAAATAAGTACCTATCAATAATAACCTTAAAAGTAAATGGCTTAAATGTGACAATCAAAACATAGACGGTAGCTGATTAGATAAAAAAAGATGATATATATATATATATCTCATCAGTATATATATATATATATATATACATATATATATGTATACACACACACACACACACACACACACACACACACACATACATACTGTCTACAAGAGACCCTCCTCAGAATAAACGAGTCACACAGGATAAAAGTGATGGGATGGAAAAAATTTTTCCATGCAAATGGAAAAGAAAAAAAGGTAGAGTAGCAATACTTATATCTGATTAAAATAGACTTCAAAATGAAGGCCATAAGAAGAGACAAAGAAAGGCACTACATAATATTAAAAGGATCACTCCAACAAGAGGATATAACCCTAGTAAACATATATGCACCCAATATAGGAGCACCAAAATATATTAAAAAGTTGCTGGAGGACTTTAAGGGAAAGACTAATTGATAGTAATACAATTAAAGTAGGAGACTTTAACACCCCACCGACATCAATGATCTTCAAGACAAAGAATCAACAAGGAAATAGAGACCCTAAACGACACACAAGATCAGATAGATTTAATTGATAGTTACAGAACATTTCAACCCAAAGCTGATTCTTTCAAGTGCACATGGGACATTCTCAAAGACAGACCACATGTTAGGACACAAACTAAGTTTCTACAAGGTCAAGACTGAAATCATATCAAACATTTTTTCAGACCACAGTGGCATGAAATTGGAAATCTACTACAATAAGAACACTAAAAAATATGGAGGCTAAATAGCTTGTGATTAAACAATGAATGGGTTACCAATGAGTTCAAGGAAGAAATAAAAAACTTCCTGGAAAGAAATGAAAACGAACACACAACAACCCAAAATCTATGGACACAGCAAAAGCAGTCCTGAGAGGGAAGTTCATAGCATTACAGGCCTACCTCAAGAAACAAAAAAGAATTTTAATAAACTATCTAACCCTACAAGAATTGGAAAGAGAACAAAAAGAAAAACCCAGTGTTAGCACAAGGAAGGAAAAGATCAGAGTGGAAATAAATGACATAGAGACTAAAAAACAACACAAAAGATCAGTGAAACCAAGAGCTGGTTCTTTGGAAAGATAAACAAGATTGATGAACCATTAGCCAGACTCACAAAGATACAAAGAGAGAGGACCTAAATAAATAAAATCAGAAACAAAAGAGGTGAAGTAAAAACTGACACCACAGAAATACAAATTGTAAGAAAATATTATGAATAATTATATGCCAACAAATTGGAAAACCTAAGCAAAAGGGACAAATTCTAGAATCATACAAGCTTCCAAAACTCAACCAGGAAGAGTCAGGAGGACTGAACAGACCAATAACAACTTAGGAATTTAAAGCAGTAATCAATAAACTTTCTGCAAACAAAAGCTCTGGTCCAGATGGCTTCACAGAGGTTTTACTAAACATTCCAAGAACTAACACCTATTGTCCTCAAACTATTCCAAAAAATTCAAGAGGAAGGAACACTTCCAAGCTCTTTTTAGGAGGACAGCATAATCCTAATTCCAAAACCAGATAAAGACACTACAAAGAAAGAAAACTACAGTCCAATATCCTTGATGAACATAGACACTCAAATCCTCAACACAGTATTAGCAAATATGATATAGCAATACATTAAAAGAATTATTCACCACAACTAAGTGGGATTTATCCCAGGGCAAGGCTGGTACAATACTTGCAAATCAATAATGTTACACACTACATAAACAAAATGAAAAATAAAAATCATACGATCATATCAATAGATGCTAAAAAAGTTTCAGACACAATCCAGCACCCATTATTGATAAACTCTCAGCGTGGGAATAGAGGTATCATACCTCCCCATAATAAAGGCCATATATGACAAACATACAGCCAACATCAAACTCAATGGGCAAAAACTAAAAGAATTTCCTTTAAGAAAAGGAACAAGACAGGGATGTCTGCTTTCGCCACTCTTATTCAACACAGTACCAGAAATCTTAGTCACAGTGATCAGACAAGAAAAAATAAAAGGCATCCAAATGGCAAAGGAGGAGGTGAAACTGTCATTATTCACAAAAGACATGATATTGTACACAGAAAATCCTAAAGACTCCACCAAAAAAATTACTAGATTTAATAAATGAATTTGCCAAAGTAGCAGGATACTAAATTAACATCCAGACACCAATGGCATTTTTATACACCAATAATGAACTCTCAGAAAGAGAAACTAAAAAAACAACAACAACAAAACAAATAAACAAACAAAAAAAAAACCCATTTACCATTGCAACAAAAAAAAATTAAGATGCCTAGTTATAAACTTAACCAAGGAAGTAAAGACCTGTTCTCAGAAAAGTACAGGACATTGACCAAAGAAACAGAGGAAGATATAAACAAGCGAAAGTATATACCATGTTCATGGATTGGAAGAATCAACATCATTAAAACGTCCATCCTATCCAAAGCAATCTATAAATTCAATGCAAGCCCCATTAAAATACCAATGACATATTTCACAGAACTAGAACAAACACCCTAAAAGTTTATATGGAACCAAAAAAGACCCCAAATAGCCACAGCCATCTTGAAGAAGAAGAACAAAGTTGAAGGGATCACAATACTGGATATCAGATTATACTACAAAGCCACTGTAATCAAAACAGCCCGGTATTGGCACAAGAACAGGCATACAGATCAATGGAACAGAACAGAGAACCCAGAAATCGACCCAAAACATTATGCTCAATTAATATTTGATAAAGGAGGCAAGAGCATACAATGGAGTAAAGACAGTCTCTTCAATAAATGGTGTTGGGAAAATTGGGCAGGTACATGCAAAAAATGAAACTAGACCAACTTACACCATACACAAGAATAAACTCAAAATGGATAAAAGACTTAAATGTAAGTCGTGAAAACATAAAAATCCTAGAAGATAATGTAGGCAGCAAAATCTCAGACATTACACATAGCAGCATTTTCAACGATACATCGCCTAAGGCAAGAGAAACAAAGGAAAAAATTAAGAAATGGGACTGTATCAATCTTAAAAGCTTCTGCATTACAAAATAAACCAGCTGTATGGGAAAACATATTTGCCAATGATACATCTGATAAGGTGTTAATTTATTAAATATATAAAGTTCTCATACAACTGAACAAAAGGAAGACAAACAATCCAATTAAAAAATGGGCAGAGGACCTGAATGGACACTTCTCCACAGAGGACATACAAGTGGCCAAGAGACACATGAAAATATGCTGAACGCTACTAATCACCAGAGAGATGAAAATTAAAATGACTAAAATGGGTCCCATCAACAAATCATCAAACAACAAATACTTGTGAGGCTATGAAGAAAAGGGTACTGTAGTACATTGCTGCTGGGAATGCAGACTGATGCATCCACTATGGAAAACAATATGGTGTTTCCTCAAAAATTTAAAAATTGAACTACCATTTGACCCGGTGATCCCACTTCTAGGAATATATCCTAAGAAGCCTGAAACACCAATCAGAAAGAATATATGCACCCCTATGTTCATAGAGCGCTATTTACAATACCTAAGATCTGGAAACAGCCCAAGTGTCCATCAGTAGATGAGTAGTTAAAAAAGCTGTGGTACATATACACAATGGAACACTATGCAGCTGTAAGAAAGAAAGATTCTTACCCTTTGAGACGACATGGAGACCTGGAGAGTATTATGCTGAGCGATATAAGCCAGTCACAGAAAGACAAGTATCACATGATCTCACTTATTTATGGAACATAATGAACAAAATAAGTTGTTGTCCAAAAGAGATCCAGAGACATGGAAGTAGGGAACAGACTGATAAACCTCAGAGGGAAGGGGGTGGTGGGGAGGGAAGAGATAAACCAAAGAACTTATATGCATATATGCATAACCAATGGACACAGACAACAGTGTGGTGAAGGTAGGGGGGACAGGAGCGGGGAGAGGGTGTCAACGGGGTAAAAAAGGGCATCTGCAATACTTTCAATAAAGATAAATTAAAAAAAAAAAGGAAATAACATGATTACAGATGGGCTTTAAAAAAATTAACTGACATGAGTGGATAGAATGGATTGGCAACAAAGAGACTGGAAGCAGGAAAACCAGTTAGGATGCTGTTAGGACCGTCCAAGCAAAAGGTAACAAAGTCCAAATGGAGGACAGAAGTGAAACTGGAACAGAAGTAATGACTATAAAAGACACTGCATTATATTAGAATGATCTATTGGCTATAGATAGATGAAACTTAGAAAATTTTAGCCAGATGAGGCAAAAAATGGCTCATATGGCTGTTTACCAGGCACGAAGAATAGGAGTAAGTTGTAGAAAGAACTATTTGGATGAGACATCTTACTGTATATACTATGCATTCAATAATTATTTATTGAGGGCCAAGCACTGAAAGGTTATACGTAGCAAACAAAACAAAAACACTACTCTTTTATTCATTAAGCTTACAGATATTGACAACTGCTCTATGGCAAATTTTTATATGAATTCCTATACTAATAGAAAAATAACATGTTTACAAAAATAAATTTTCTTTGAAGTTGATCCTGGTTACGTGCTTTCAAGTTGAAATTTAAAGACCAGTTATCTGAGATCTTACATCCATTTAAATCATTGCTCAGATTAAGTCAAGTGAAAAATTTTTACTAGGTGCTTGTTTAACACTCACATTGAACTAGGTGTCATAGAAAATGCATGTAAGATAACAATGATTTCCAAAAATACCAAGAACTAAGCCCAGTGAAAAGTGCCATCTTCTTCACTTTTTAATAGGGGAAGAACAAACTGAAATTCATGCCCTAAAAGATGTATGGCAAGATATTATTAGAAGATAAAAACCAAATTAATATAAGAATTAAAAAAAACACACACTTATGAATAGGTTTTAAAAGCTAAACACGGCCAACTCTAAAAATAAAAACAAGCTACTAGAAGCAAATTTTGAAAATTTGTGTTGCAAAATTTGGAATGATTTCAGAGAAAACTAAAAATAAGGGAAAAAGGGAAGAAAATAAAACTATAGTTTATATCACTGAATCAACTTGAATAAGTGTATCCTAAAATGCATATCAGATGATGTAGTAATGAAGAGAGCGTTAAGATTAAACCTGACTGAACTTAGAAATTTCTCTTACACTATAGTTCTTATGGCCCTATTCTAGTGAGTGATTTTCAAACTAACAGGCAAAGATTTACCAACGGAGCTTGTTAAAAATGCTGATTCCCTGGACCCAGTTCGGAGATTTTGAATTTATAAGATCTGTAAAGGGGCTCAGGAATCTATGAATTTTAACGAGCATTCACAGCAACTCTACTGCAAGTAGTCAGGGGTAACACTTGGAGGAATCCTGCAGTGTTTTAACTCAACTAAGATCTTCAATTTATAAACAAGATAAGCTAAACAGAGCAAGGTTAAATGCCTTACTCAAGTTTAGAGTTCCCCATCTCTGCCAGACTGACAGAGTTGGGCCTTGCTGTTTCTTCAGCCTCTCCCACCATCCTGCTCCTACCCACTTTCAAAGTTAAATTCTGTGATTTCGTTTTTCATTGCCACCAGGGCCCACAATAGGGTTGCATTGTTAATTTTTTTTTTTAGTGTATCTTTTTCTACAACTAGAGTAAAAAACTCCCTAGGGAGAAATTGAGCTTTTACTTGTGTATCCCCTTCACAGTGAAATATGAATACTGTATTCCTTTTACAGGAATTTGCAGGCAGTATCTGCTTTTCTCCAAGTAAATATTTAGCACAGCGCAAAGTGTATGAGTACTAAAAAAAAGCAGTTTATACTTCTTAGCCCTATAAAGCAGTGTTTTTCTAACTGTGAGTCATGCCTCATAATCATATGTGAAATCAATTTAGTGGGTCACAAATATCATCAAAGAAAAACAAACAGAAAAGTTAGATACTTGTATCGGAGGGTACTGTAATGTAAATATATTTCTTACTGTAGGTTGCGGTCGAAAAAGTTTGAAAGCCACAATTTTGTAAATGTTGACAAACTCCAACACATCTTTACCACTAGATAGGCAAAGATATTTTTTCACCCAATTAGCGTTCAACCATTTGGTTTTTCTTCCAATTCTCCACTCTCCAAAGCTAACAGAAGACGTTTATTCATTCCCCCCTTCCTTTATTCAAATGAAAAAGAGAAGGGGTAAGTCCTAGGTCTGATGAGCATTTTTCACAGTACAAGTTTCACAGGAGCCTGTGTTCTTCAGATGAGTCATCTGAGTATTATGATGCACTTCAGATGGGACCTTGGAGCACCTGTCTCTCGACTCTCGACTCAAGTCTAGTCTATCTGAAATTTTAGACGTTCCAAACAGGGCTTTGAAATTTTCACAACCTGCTTCATCCACACAGGGATGAGGCTTATTAATACATGTGGTTTTTTCAAGATCGTCTTTCTTCATCTTGGGGCCAGGTTCTCCATTTCCACCATAACATCATTTTCTGATAATCCTTGATGCTCTCTACACATTTAAATATAGTTACATATACAACAAGTAAATGCTATTTTCTCTTCTATTAACTAAAGGTAGTCATATTGACAAAGCTGTACCCCTTTCTAGGTTTTTTATGTATCTGGCATTCTCTTAATCAGCACTCAAAACGTTAATACTTATCTAGGCCTAATAATGCACTGTGACCTGTCAAGTCTCTAAGGCAGCCTCATTTTTTGTACTGTTACCAATAATACTCTCATTACTTTAGTTTGAATTCAAATTCCACTTCCTCTAATAACTTTCCTAAATTCTTCCGATGGAATTAGTCCTGCTCACACTTATACAGCACCTATCAGTTTATGCAATATTAGAATTACTTATGAATCTGTCTTCTACACTAGTCTCCACGATTGACTCTAAAACCTTAATGTATACCTCCCACTGCCCACCAAACCACCAGAGTGAATTTCGAATAGGGCCTTGGTTACATTTACTTTATTGCAATTAAAAGGTGAAAAGCTTAATTCAGCGGATATAAAAATGGGGTAGGCGATGATTCTAGTTCTGCACACCCTTCATACTCTATCGCTCAATTGTAAACTATTTTTAAAAAACATATAAAACTATGAAGGATGTACTGGAAGAACCAAGGGGAAATGGCAATAAAAAATGCAGAAATAAAACACGAGGCATGATAAAACGGATGTGGTGCTCCCTGCGTTTCTACACGTGGTCCGGTACATCGGAGCCTGAAAACCTCTGCCAGCCTGCGCACCATTCTGCCCCGTCATCCTCTTTTACTCTATTTCTAAACCTCCCACGCCACTCTGCTGAACTTACCTTAGCTGTCTCATGGGGCCATGTACCCGAAAGTGTATCAGCAACCGACTCCCTCTTGCCTAGTTCCTGTTCTGGCCTTCATTGGCCACATTCACAGGAATAAGAGTGGGCAACCATTTCCCTTTAACAGTCCCTACTAAAATGGAAGCGCCTCCAGACCTGGGTATCTTTAATCCTCTTAAGCCCCAGAGTTTTTAGGTCACCGTATTTCCTTCCGTGGCTACCGTCTCAACGTGACTTGAACTAGACATCTGTCTTCCAGGCGCAGTCTTTCCATAACTTCCCGACACCACCTTAAGGTCCCATTACCCAGGCAGCCTACCCCGCAGGCCTCAAGGAGAGTGGGTTTGTTATTCTGGCAGTCAAGGTTCCCCAAACGGCTCGACCTCCGGGCTCTTTTATTTTAACATCCCCCAGGCCGTCTAACTTCCTTCCTCGAAACTGTCTTACCCACCCGGTTCGACGCTTCCCGAGGAACGTGCCCATCGATCACCTCCTCCCCCTGGGAGACCCGCGTCCAGGCTCTCCGCTAACCTCACTCTGCCTTTCCCATGCCCGCTCCCTCGAGGGGGCCTCCTCTGCCGCCGCTCCTCCCCTACTTACTTTGGGCTTCTCGAGCAATTTCTTGCGGTTCTTCTTCTGCTCCTCGCTCCTGAGATTCTTCAGCTGGGCTAGGTCGTCAGGGGCCGAGGCCGGCGCGGCCGCCACCTCCTCCCGCTTGCGGGGCGGGCTCCTCCGCTTCTTGCGGGCGCCGGCGCACGCCGCGGCCCAGCCGTAGCCCAGCAGGAAGAGCAGCAGCAGCCCGAGCGCCACCGTGCCCACCAGGATCACCCAGCCCGGGTACCGCTTCGGCTCCAGCCCCAGGTCGAGGCCCAGCTCGGTGCGCAGAAAGCCTAGGCCGACCGAAAGCATTTCTCGCAGCCGAGCCGAGCCCTCCTCGGCCTGCCGGGCCAGCTCGTCCTGCCAGCTCCGTGCAGCCATCTTCCCTCCCGTCAGAGGGACTCGCAGGATGACGCTGGGGCGCAGGGACGCCGTGGGAGAGTCAAGGGAAGCGAGGAAGGGCCAGGCCGACTGCCTCAGGCCGAGCGCATCGCGGCCGCCCCTCGCGCCGGAGCCGGGGATCGGCCGCTGCCGCCGCCGGGAGGAGAGGGGGCTCCCAGCTCCCCCGCGGTAGCCTCACTCCGCCACCGCCAGGAGGAGGGGTCGGCGGGCGGGAGTGTCTCCAGGAGCGGCCGCTAAGCGGCGTCTCGGCGCCAGTGCCAGGCCCCGCTGACCTCCCCCGGCGGAACAATGGCGGCTTCGGCCGCGATCCACGCCGCGCGCGGGGACGACGTGCGAGGGCCGCGGGTCACGTGGGGGCACGTGGGCGGGGCGGGGTGTGACGTGGGCGCGGGCCGGGTGGGGTGGGAGCCGTTGGGGCCAGGGCGCGGCTGCTGCGGTTGGCAGCGACTCTTTCGCGCCTGGTGGAGTGGCGCTTGGGGACCGGTTCCTCTGGACGGGAGACTGGGAGGGGTTAAGTGGAGGAGCCTTCGCGGGGTGGCTGGCGGCTCGGAGCTAGGAGACGTGGCGCTTTGATTGAGTCCAGGGGAGGGGCTCCCGTGGAAGCCGGGGCGGGGGGAGAGCGGGGATGCGGGGCGGGGCAGGAGGATGAAGAGTGAGCAGGGTCACAGGGTCGAGGTCAAAGTCGCCTCAGCAGGAGTAGGTTTTCTTCATGCTAATTCTGGAAGTGGTGTTGTAGTGGACGCAGCTATTTCCCCCGAGTCACTGGGCGGCCAGATGCTTCCGAAGTGGGCCCAGCGCAGTGAGGCTGGGCAGTCCCAGCACAGGGCCTGGGTTTCATTCACAGCACAGGTGTGGTTCCTCAGGGCCAGCTGCCGCGAGCTGCGGGCCTGCTGTCCGCCCGCCTGGCTGGGGCGTCCGCGTCCTGTTGCTCATTCACTCTTGCCCCACCGTTGTTACTCCCCAGAATTCAAAAACTACGTGGGCGGCACTATTTTCGGACTAATTTATAGCTTTAATAAGAAAGAAGGGAGTCACATGAAGTTGTGCTTACGGGTAGAAGTGGCTTCATTGTTGCACTTTAAACTTTTATGCAAGACCACAAAGGAGTTGTAAAAAAAAATTCTATTTTTATATGCTTGCTGTGTTGAAGGATAGGAGGAGATGAATTACCTTTTCAGATTTTAATTACAAAGATGATGTTTGGGGACTACATTAGGGTTTTTGAATTCCATTGAATGATAATTAGCATGTATAATGTGTCTTAGGTGAACTAAGTAACATACAGGCTTTCTCAAAGAATAGAAAGGGATAAGACTAATAAGACTGAATGCCAAAATGTATTAAAGAGTATTTTGACCTACTTTGCAACAGTGTTGTGGTGATTAATGGGTGGAAGGGAGTTTTGTAAATAATAAAAATAAATGACTGCCCTGGCTAGTGTGGTTCAGTGTCCTCCTGTGCACCAAAAGGTTGCCAGTTTGTCAGTTTGATTCCTGGTCTGGTGTGTGCAGCAGGCAACTGGTTGATGTTTCTCTCTCTCTCTTTCTCCCTTCCCCTCTCTCTAAGGTCAATAAAAAACCCCACAAAAACTTAAAAAAAATAAATTACTGCTAAGCTTTATACAGACTTATATAGACAGTGAAATTTACAAGGGCAAAAACTTAGAAGATGTCATGGGGATCTGCTTTAACTCTAAAAGTTTCCAAATTTTATATACGTTTGTGAAAATAGATTTATAATCCTATGTTTATGTTTTGTTTCCAGAAGGCATGAGGGTGATGACTTTGCCAAGAAGTTCCACTGCCCATTCTGTAATGGAGGTGGTGGTGGGAAGGCTGCAAGGCGGGGGTGGGGGGATGGGGTGGTGGTGGAGGTAGGGGGTGGTGGTGGTGGTGTGTGTGAGTGTGTGTGTGGAGGGGTGTCCTCATCCCTGCCTGTTGCTCGTGTGAGTGGAATTCTTATGATATCCCAGAAAGAGAATTTTCTGAGGCTCAAAAGGGTAGGATGAAGTATTGTAGAAAGCTTTATTTTTGTGGGATTATAATAGGACCCCTGAATTTCCAAGGTCCTATTTCCCTTTGTCCCACCAAAGAAGAAGTATAGCTGTGGTTTCAGTAGGGCTAAAATAAAAGCCAGCGTCCAGTATCTCCCTTCCATGGTAGGGCATAGTCCAATCCTACATCAGGCTAGTTTGTGTTCCCAGCTGCAGTCCATCAGTCCATTGTGTGTGGGGTCCACATGGCTGTGGGCCATGTGGCTATGGAGGGCACATGGGCACATGTAAGGAAGCAGGAATAGAGAGGCCCATGAGCCAAGAGCCAAGAGAGGAAATTCCTTTGTTTAGGGGATTATGTATTCCCACGTTTTTGTGGGCTTGCAGTGGCCATGCCATTATAGCCAGTGATCTCTGTTCCCAGGTGTGACTGCCAGACACCTTCCCTAGTCACCCCAACTTTACTGAGTATATCTCTATCTCCCCTATGTTGGACTCCCTTCCCCCAGTGGTCTGCAGGGGATGGGCCGGTGGTTCCCTGGGGAGTGCAAAGTTGAAGATTCCTGGTGAAGCTGCCCAAATGACATGTCTATAATGTCTGGCCTTTCCTTTTTTTCCTTTCCTATTATTAATAACTAGCTAATTACAATTAGTATCAATTTTAGGTTAACACCAGTAGATTTATGAATTAAGCTATTGTACAATGATATCAGGGTTTACCTGTTACTTTGGCAACCTAGCAAGTATTGATTATGTAAAGTCATTATCATCTTAAAAAAAAAAAATCCTTACCTGAGGATATGTTTCCATGGATTCTAGAGAGAGAAAGGGAGAGAGAGAGAGAGAAACATCGATGGGCTGCCTCCCACACACGCCCAACTAGGGATCAAACCTGCAACCCAGGTACATGCCCTTGACTGGGAATTGAACCTGTGACCCTTTGGTCCACAGGCTGACGCTCTAACCACTGAGCAAAACTGGCCTGGTGATATAATCATTCATATATATATCTATCTATATATATATATATATATATATATATATATATATATATATGTGTGTGTGTATATATAGTCATTTTTCCAAAGATTATATTTTAAAAACAAAAATGGGGTCATATACTATTTACTGTTTTGCACTTAATGTGGTCATGAACATGTCAATTGATAAAGCCCATCTGATAAAGCTCACAGGAACATATCTGTCAGTCCCACAAAGTTAGGTTTATTAACTTACAGCAGACAAAACAGAGCAGACTGTGTGTAAAAGTGTTAATATCAAACCTGGGCCTGAGTAGACTCAGAATCCTAATTCCATGGAAATGGCAAAGTTCAGTGTGTAAACCAATATTAATTTCAGAATAAAAAGCATTTATTTGATCAAAAGTAACTGCAGCCTGGGAGAGACAGATTCAGGAAACAACCTAAATTATGTTCCAGGGAGAGAAAGAGGAGGCTGGCTTTTATAGTGAAAGTTCCTCCCCAGGTTCTCAATTAGGGCCCCTTGACATAAATGAGATATCCAAATTTGTATACTTTTTCTGGGTCTGAGTCAAGTAGTCCTGATTTGTCATTATGGAGCAATTCTGATATGATGGGGCAGGTCTTAATCTGGTGGTGGAAAGACAATACCAGGAGCTCTCTATGCTCATTGACTCAGCTGGTAATCAAGCAGGGCATAGTGTGGGAAGCCAGGAGTTCAGACTGAGGTTCTTCCTGGTGTATAGTGTACACGAGAAGTCCCTGTCAGCAAATGGCTGCCAGGCTCTTATTTATAAAATGTGGATCCTCAGTTGACCATGGAGAGTCCATCTCAGTAGATAAATTCCTTTTTGGGGTTCATGACAAAGGAATCTCAGGGTCTACAAATATGAAATGTTTCTGAAATCTCTTACCTGAAGCACCTGGGTTGAATTAAAGACTGCTTTTTCTAAAAGTCAAAGTGACTCAGAATGGAATATCACTCTGAAATAAGAAAAAGTATAAATACATGCAACAACAAAGATGAATCTCACCATAAGTATGCTGAGTGAAAGAAGCCAGGCAAAAAAGAGTATGTACTATATGATTCCATTTATAGAAAACTAGAAAATGCACACTATAGTGACTGAAAGAAAATCAGTGGTTACTCAGTGGGGGTTGTGGGGAGCAAGGAGAAGTGGGAGGGAGGAATTACCAAGAGATACCAGGAAACTTTGGGGAGTGACAGATTGTTCATTATTTTTATTGTTATGATAGTTTTATGGGTATATACTATGTACGTCAAAACTACCAAGTTGTATACTTTTAAGTGTATCTTTTTATTGATTTTTTAGAGAGAGATAGAAACATCAATGTGAGAGAGAGACATCGATTGGCTGCCTCCTGCATGCCCCCTACTGGGAATCTAGCCCAAATTGTATACGTTAAATATTATAGTTTTATGTCTCTCATTTCATAGAAGAGAAAAATGAAGCTTCAAAGGGTTGTGTCATACCCTAGAATCAGAGTAGCTGAGTTCAGTGTAGAACTTAGTCTTCCTACCACTCTTTTTTGTTGTTGTTAATCCTCACCCGAGGATATTTTTCCACTGATTTTTTTTTAGATAGAGAGAAAGGGAGGGAGGGAGGGAGGGAGAGAGAGAAACATTGATATGAGAAAGACACATTGGTTGGTTGCCTGCCGCACGACCCCAACCAGGGCCAGGGATTGAACCTGCAACCTAGGTACGTGCCCTTGACTGGGAATCAAACTGGTGACCCTTCAGCCCGAGGGCTGACCGATGCTCTAACTGCTGAGTCAAACCGGCCAGGTCTTCCTACCACTCTTGACCCCTTGGTTGCTCTTCTTTTTCAGTATATTGTGTGATGAGTTCTTAGCAATTATGTGTATATTTGTGTGTTCAGGATGCCATACCAAAGTACCATAAACTATGTAGCTTAAACAACAAAAACTTTTTTCTTCACACTTTTGAAAGTGAGAGGCCAAAGATCAAGGTGCCAGCAAGTTCGGATTCTGATAAGGACTCTCTTCCTGGCTTGCAGATGGCCACATTCTTGCTGTGTCTTCACATTTTCCTATAAGGATACTAATCCTATCAGATAAAGGCCCTACCCTTATGCCTTCATTTAACCTGAATTATTTCCGTAAAGGCCCTATCTCCAGATACTGTCACATTGGAGTCAGGGCTTCAGCCTATGATTTTTTGGGGGGTGGAGGGACAATAAACATTCAGTCCATAATAGTGCAGGAAGCTTCCACTCAAGTAGCTTATTGTGAGGGCTGATGAAAGATAATTGTTGACTTGGGTCTTCAAAATGTAGACCATTGCCATTATATTATAACCTCCTGGGTTACAGGATTATACAGCCAGGAGGGTGATTTTACAGTAAAACAGGGAAGTACAGGTTAATTTGCCAAGAATGTGGAGATATGGTTAGGAAAAGATAATCCTCAGAATAAATCTAGTAAGAATGAATAAATAATGAAAATATTTGCAGAAGTATCCTAAGCTGGAAGATAGTTTATAAGTGTGTTGTTGAAAAGGCCAGGATATTTTCAAATCTCTTCAAAAGATCAGAAGATATGCTAAGAACCTGTGTGGAACCAAAAACTGATTGGGGCCTGGGGTAGGGGCCTGGGGAGGCAGAGAAGACGAATGTGATAACAAAAGAGAAAGTTGTAGTGTATACATTCAGTGGAATGCCATGCAGCAATAAACACATCGAAGGATATTTACATTCTGATACCATGTATATAAAGTTTAAACAAGTTTATAGATAAAAATGTAAAAGCATGCATGTGAATAATGAACACCATATTTAGGATAGTGGTGATTGGTAGGGAGAGCAAGAGAGAAGTGGGATTGAGATGAAATATACAAGGGGCCAAAATGTATCTATAATGTTTTATTTCTTAAACTAGGTGGTAGGTACAGAGAGCTCCTTATATTTTCTCTATATTTTTGTATGCCTGAAATACCCTGTAATTAAATTTAAGTGACATAAGCAATAGTTTGCACAGAATCTAGACAAAATAACGGAGGCTCCCCTGACTACACAATGATCGGGTTACTGTAATCTTGCAGTAAATGAAATATATGAGACCATCTTGGCTCAGTAGGCACCCCTTGAGGTCATTTAATCCCCTCTGCTCTGATTTCATGGTCAGCACACCACACACAGGTTATAATGTGGCATCTCATGTAGACCTGCTACATAAGAGAGAATGGGTTGAAGAGCTGACTTAAGTACTCTGATCCTCTTAGCAGTAATATTGATTAGTGTAAATCATGTGTTCTCAATGGAACAATATTGCTCTCATGGGGATGAAAATTATTGCTTCTCAGGGGAAAAAACCTTTTTTTAATGTATAAAGTATAGATATAATACAGTACATGCACAGATATACAACATATCTTTGGCATTAAATTTTATGGGGCAATTAGGAAAAATAACTAAAAAGGCCCTTAGAGAAGTGGCAATAAAAACGTGGTTGAGAAATATTGGTGTAAAGGAAGAAATTGACACTGTTTTGTCAATTAAGCTTTTGAGTTTATTTGGTTAAACAGTCTCCTTGGTTTATTTATTCAACCATTTATTTCACTAGACTTTAATTAAATCCCAACTGTTTACTTTAAATGCATGCTGTTTGTCCTCAAAAAAATAAAAATCACGTAACCTAGTGAGGACGATGGACCCTTTCTAAACAGCCTTAATGCAAGAAAGTATTGCTATAGTAAGTTGATTTGAACATACGAATTGTACTGGATGCAGCTCTCAGATTCCCCCTTCAGTCATGAAGGGCTTATTCCCCAACTCTGAGAGTATTACCAGAAGACATCCCTTAATTGTCAGACTTTTGGGGAGATTACTGAGGAAAATTTCCTCAGCCAAGGTCATGTCTCCTTCCAGGGATAGCTCACATCCAGTGACTCATCAGCCTTGGGGTATAAAGTTCTGGCCTTCTTGCCTCAACTTGGGGTAATTTTAAAAGACCATCCCAGCCCCAGAGCACTCCCTGGGCTTGGCTGAGGACTGTTGGTACTACATCTCAGCTCAGTTCTCCCTCTGCCTAGTCCTACTTCCTTCTCCTTCAACTGGCATTGGTTCCAAGAGTACTTCCTTTTATCTATCTAAAACTCAGCTTCCCAGAGAACCCAACCTGTAACAGGGATGATGAGATGTTTACAAAATGTTTAATATCGCCAAGGAAGGAGAGATTATTTTTGCATGGGGTAGCAGAACACTTTAAATGCAATATGCTTATGTTAAGTCTTGAAGGATGAGTAGAAATGGGAGAAGGTGGAGAGGAATTTCCAAGCATGGGGACCAGCAAAAGTGAAGGTTTGGGACATGAGAGAACATGGTGTATATCTAGAATATGGTGAGTACTATTCTGTAATTAGTGATAAGGTCCTGAAGAAAAGGGTGTTGTCAACTGTGACTCCTAGGTTTCTCATTTCCAATTGGACCAGGTGGTGGTGCCATTCGTTGAAATGGGGAATACTGGGAAATAACTAAATTTAGCAAGTCAAGATTAGTAACTTAGTATTATATACATTAATTTTGAGAAGTCCAAAATATCCAGATGAAGATACCAAATAAGCAGGTGGATATAGCAGTGTAGACTCCAGAGGAGAAATGAGAGTTGGAGGGAGGTACCTCTTGGTTTCCTTCCTTTAATCACACTTCTCATTTCTCAATTATTTAATGCTTCTATTCTTACAAGCCCCTTGTACTTGCTCTTCCCAGGGCATGGAATTCATTTACTTGCTTTTCCTAGTTAACTCCTGCTCAGTCTTCATATCTCATATGAAATGTCATTTTCTCCCAGCGGTTGTGCCCAACCACTAGAACAGATCACTTCCTCATGTTACATATATTCATAGCACCACAAATTTCCATAGTATTTGTCAAAATGTAGTTTCACATTTATTCATATAATTATTTTCTCTCTCCTTCTGACTATATTTCCACGAAAACAGAAACTGTGTCTGGTTTTGCTCATCATAGAACTATACCTTGTACCTAGCATAATGCCTAGCACATGGTAGATGTTCAGAAGATATTTGAAAGAATAGTTGATATTAATGTGCATGATAATGTGAATACAAAACCAATAGCTATTTACACATGGTGCAAACAAAGATGTATCCCTAATTGAAGGCATCATTTTGTAAAGGAAAGATTCTCAGATGCCCCCTAGTTATCCTGGCTCCTAGTATTCACATCCTTGTGTAATCCCTACCCTTGAGCACGGGAGAGACCTGTGACTTGCTTCTAACCAGGAGAATATGGCAAAGGGTGATGTGATACCACTTCCATACGAATATGACATAAAATTGTAGTTTCCACCTGCTAATATACTCTTTTTTCTCTCTTTATCTTGCTGGCTTTGGTGAAAAAGCTTCCATGAAGAGAGATCCATCAGGCATGAAACCAAGGGTGGCTTCCTACTAACAGTCAGTAAGAAAGCAAGACTCTCAGTCTGACAACCCAGAAAGAGCTGCATCCTGCCAGGAGAGTTTGGAAACAGATCCTTCCATGGTTGAACAAAAGATGAGCCCCAGTCCTTGCCAGCACCTTCTGTGGGACCCTAATGCGGAGCAGCTAGGTAAGCCATGTCCATATTCTTGACCCACAGAAACCGTGAGATGGTAATATGTTGTTTTAAGCTGCTAAATTTGTTGTCTGTTATGTAGCAATAGATAACTAATTTGGAGATTTTGGTACCCAGTAGTGGGGTGGTTCTATAGTAAATACCTAAAAATGTGGGAGTGGCTTTGAAACCAAACAGTGGTCAACAACTAGGAGAATTTTGAAGAGTATGATATAGCCCAAGTTGCCTTGAACAGACTGTGAGGAGAAGTATGAACTTTAAACACATTTCCTGCTGTGGCTGGGAACCTCATTTGGTTAGAGTGTCATCCTGATATGCCAAGGTTTCCGGTTTGATTCCCAGTCAGGACACAATACATGAGTGGAACAACAAATAGATGTCTCTCTTTCTCTCTCTCAAATCAATAAGTTAAAAAAATGGAGACACGTCCAGTGAGGCTTACAAGGAAATGAGTTGCATGTTTTTGGAAACTGGAGGAAGAGACATCTTATGTAATGGTAGAAAACCTAGCCAAATGTCTCCTGCAATTATGTGGAAAGCAGAACATGTAAGTGATGAACTTAGATATATAGTTATAAAAATTTCCAAGCAAAAGTGAGTTTCTTCTCGATATTTACGCTAAAATGCAAGAGGAGAGAATAAGAGAAGAGCACTCTTTCTGTGCCTAGTGCAGCCATGGCTCGTGGTCCCAAGAAGGATTTGAAGCATGCAGCAGCTCCAGAGCATTGGATGCAGGACAAACTGACTGGTGTGTTTGCTCCTCGGCCATCTACTGGTCCCCGAAAGCTGAGAGAAGGTCTCCCTCTCATCATTTTCTTAAGGATCAGACTGAATTATGCCCTAACAGAAGATGAAGTAAAGAAATCCACATGTAGCAGTTCATTAACATCGATAGCAAGGTCCGAACCAATATAACCTACCCTGCTGGTTTTATGGATGTCATCAGCACTGACAAGACTGGAGAGAATTTCTGTCTGATATGTGACACCAAGTGTTGCCTTGCTGTTCATCGGATTACACGTGAGGAGGCCAAGTACAAGTTGTGCAAAGTGAGGAAGATCTTTGTGGGCACAAAAGGAATCCCTCATCTGGTAACCCATGATGCTGGTGCCATCCACTGCCCTGATCCCCTTATCAAGGTGAACGACACCATTCAGATTGATTTGGAGATTGGCAAAATTACTGATTTCATTGTTTGATGCTGGTAACCTGTGTAGGGTGGCTGGAGGTGCTAACCTGGGAAGAATTGGCGTGATCACCAACAGAGAGACACACCCTGGTTCTTTTGATGTAGTTCATGTGAAAGATGCCAATGGCAACAGCTTTGCCACCCGGCTCTCCAACATTTTTGTTATTGGCAAAGACAACAAAACTGGACTTTTCTCCCCATGGAAATGGTATCTGCCTCATCATTGCTGAAGAGAGAGATAAGAGACTGGCGGCCAAACAGAGCAGAGGGTGAAATGAGCTCCAAGTGACATGATTGGAAAAGTCTTTGTACCTAATTAAAGATAAA
Source organism: Tadarida brasiliensis (assembly GCA_030848825.1). Taxonomy (NCBI): domain Eukaryota; kingdom Metazoa; phylum Chordata; class Mammalia; order Chiroptera; family Molossidae; genus Tadarida; species Tadarida brasiliensis. Next base: position 38,647,773 of record CM061272.1, on the reverse strand, counting down.
ACAGCCCCCCCCCCAAAGAAATAAGAGAAGAGCTATGAAATAAAAGGAGCCAGGACTTGATGATTGAAAATTCTCAGTCTCTTCAGATAAGAAAAGATGCTAAAACTGAGAAATGGCTTCCAAGCACTGACTAGGTAAATGACACAGAGAAAAAGAGGAGAATGTGTGTACAGAACCTTTTGTTAAAGCCCCAGAGATCAAAGGATCAGCATATTCAGTCACACAAAGGAGAATTGAGAGAAATTAGAGGTGTGCCTCAAGGAACCTCTCAATTAAAGAACCTCTCAATTACAGGTCTTCTATAAGTTTAAGGGCATTATTCCTCAGCAAAATCAGCAGAGGCCCAAGGTAGAGAAGTTCTTACCCAGAAGAAATTTTTGGATGGGGCTTTTGTCCAACAGAATAAACCCAGTGAAATTCACAGAAGGCTCACAAAGTTTTGGAGAATATTATATACCACAAACACTGCCAGTTTGAACTGAAAGGGATAGAGACAGTATAAAATAAAAAGAAGCTGTTGGAATTCCAAAATTCTGGCAGGAGGCAGGTTGACCAAACTACTCAGTTGCAAACTTGTATTACTTTTAATGAAAAAGGAAGGGAGGAACCAAGAGTCCAGAGGGCGAAGTCAAGACCAATAGAGAATTGTTCCTAGACCTTGAAACCTAATGAAGGAACTTCCAACATTTGCTGAGCTGTATTTCAGAATTGCTATGAGCACTGATGCCTTTGTACCTCCCATTTCCTCCCCTTTGAATGGGAATGTCTGTTACTGCTTTCCTTTGCCTGTCATACCATCATATGTTGGGTGTCTAAGAGGAAGAAAACTTGTCTCTTTAGTTTCACAGCTCCCCCCAATTGCAAGGAATTGTGCTCGAGGGGATATATTTAATAAAACTACAGCCTGGCTGGTGTGGCTTAGTGGACTGAGCATCATCCCATGGACTGAGAGGTCCCAGTTCCATTCCCGTCAGGGCATATGCCCAGGTTTTGAGCTCGATCCCCAGTAGGGGGCATGCAGGAGGCAGCTAATCAATATTTCTCTTTCACATCGATGTTTCTCTCTCTCTAAAAAATCAATAAAAACATTAAAAAATAAATAAAACTACAGGTATACCTTAGAGATATTGCAGGTTCAGTTCCACACTCCACAATAAAGCTAGTATATCAATAAAGCGAGTCATAATCTTTTTGCTGCTGGTGGAGGGTCTTACCTTCAATTTGTAAAAATCATAACTTCTGAGAAGCTGCCATAAAGTGAAGTGCCGCAAAACGAGTTATGCTTGCACATCTGAGCTTCATCTGCACCTGATTAAGATGATGAGATTCGGGACTTTGAGCAGATGCTCTAATGGGATGAAACTCTTGAGAGCCTTAGGAGAGGCTGAATCTGATTTGCATTGGAAGTGATGTTACTCACTGGGGACCAGAAGGTGGACTGTGATAGGCATTTCCAAGATGGCCCCTGATAACTGCCTTCTGGTATTTATGGCTTTGCGTAATCTCATCTCCTTAAGTAACTTGCTTCTAAGAACCAGTAGACCCTCAACACTGAGAATATGTCATTTCTATGATCAGATTACAGAAGGTTCTGATTTTCATGTGGCTAGTAGACTTTCTCCCTTGCTATGTTGGAGAGACACATGTGGCAAGGAACTGAGGGCAGCCTCTGGTCAATAGTCCACTGAGAATGTAGCCTTCAGTTGAACAACCCAGAAGCAACTGAATCCTGCCAACACCATGTGAGTGAGCCTGGAAGCAAATCCTTCTTCGGTGGAGCCTTCAGATGAGAGCCGAGCCCTGGCTCACGCCTTGCTTGCAGCCTTGTGAGAGACCTTAGCGGACACGGTGAAGCTGTGCCTGGAAGCCTGATTCACAGAAACTGTGAGATAATAAAAATATGTGAAGTTGCTAAGTTTGTGGTAATTTGTCACTCAGTAATAGAACTAATGCACCTCTTATATTGCCAACGTTGGAAAGGATAGGCAAAACTCAGTGTTGCAAGGCTGTGGGGGAACAGACATTCTCATACAGCGTTGGCACACACTTTTCTAAAAGCAATTTGGCAATATAGATTTTTTAAAAATCAAAAGCTCAAATAGTGAATATATATATTTTTATCTAGAAAAGTTCATTGTGAGGAAATTGTCCAAAAGGAATAATTGAACAAATATACAAAAGTGAATACATATAGCCATTATGTATATTATACTTTATCTGAAACATTGGAGCAACCTGAACAGGTGATTATTTGAATACATTGTGACATATACAAGAATAGGAATATTATGCTGTCATTATATATATAAATAATATTATATATATATATTATTCACTGACATGGAAAGCCACACTGGTAAGTGAAAAAAATCAGGTTATAAAATAACATACTTAGTGTTAGTTTATTAAAAATTTAGAATATGTATATATATACAGGGATAGAGAAAGACATTTGAGAGGGTATTCCCCCAAATCTTTACACTAGTTTACAAATAGCCATATATATAGGAACTAGAATTTTGGGTTATTTTTACTTTATAAAAAAATTTTTATTAATTGATTTTTGTTACATATGTTTCTCCTTTTCCCCCCATTGACACCCTCGTCCTGATCCCACCCCCCCAGCATTGTTGTCTATGTCAATTTTTTACTTTTAAAAAATATACTCTTCTGAATTGTTTGAATATTTTATATAAAGATATATTATCCTTTTAATCAGAATAAAATAGGGCTATTTTTTTTCTTTCTTGAAACTTTACCTACAGAGTGACTGCAGCACAGCCTATAAACAGGCTAAACGATCACAGAGACAGAACGGTACAGCTGTGCCTGTGTTCCCAAAGACGCTGCTGCGTGTTGGTGACATTTTAAATCGGAACAGTGACTAATGATGCAAGTGGGATATAAACTCTGAGTTATACAAAATCATTCATTGTCTGGACCAGGTAAAGCTGAGGCAGTGGAACTATTTTGCATGTTACACATGCAGGCTTCACGCATGAGCAGGGTCACAAAAGGGATCTCTTTAGAGAGGCCAACTTGTCTTCTAAATATTCTTTTCTCCTTTCTAAAATAAAATTTTATTAGTCTTTTAAAAATTGGAAAGAAGCTTATTATTGATCCATAGAAAAATGTCTCCCAAGAGGATAATCATGGATATATATGAGTTAGTAAAATTTAAATTTAAAATGCCCCCCTGAGAAATGTTTCCTAAGAGTTATAATATTTATTTCAGTTTCGTGTTTCATTGAGGTCCACTTTGCTGAATAGCGCTACTACTAAAATTTGAGATGCCAATCCATGTGCTTCTAAGATTCCAGTTAAATTTTAAGATGTATTTCTGAACCTGTGAAACCTTTATTACTAAGAGGAAAACTTCTTTAGAAGGTGATAAGAACTCTTCTAGAAGAGAGAAAAAAAAATACCTCAAAATTAATTTGAGACCTAAACAAGTAGCTATTCTGGTGGCTGAGCACAAAAGAAAGAAACAGGTGTCCTTGCTGAGAAAGACCAAAGTTTTTATGTAAATTAGTAACCTCAGATACTCAAAAGCTGACAAAATAGTACTAGTGAAATCTAAAAAAAAAAAAAAAAAAAAAAAAAAAAAATTAGCAGTAAGTTTATTATTCCAGTGTGGCCTTGTTATGTCTAATGTATCCTAAATTTGATGAATTACTTGAACTCAGTGGTCTCTCTCTCTCCTTAGAAGATGGTGCAAGTGAATTGCAAGTATGAGGTATAGTTACTATTTGGAGAAATTGCTTTTGTCTATGATGTGACCCTTAATCCTGATAAGCCATTTTATGAATATATGTGAGAACTTTGATTGCTTTAGTACAAATTTATCACCTTTACCAAAAAAAGGACATTTTTGATAGATAGCATATCGTTTTGTTATGAATATGTTAGGATATTATTTCTTCTCCTCCTCCATTACTGTCTTTTATTTGTGGTAGCCACAGTAGATAGACAAATTATGTTGAGATTGAGCATCACAATGAAGTAAAACTTCTAGGCACTAGTGGTCTTCATTTCAAGATTATTTCTCTCTTCCCAACTGCTTCCTTTTCTTTATAATTCAAAGACAAATGACTCAAAACTTTCTCACTTAGTTCTCTAGCTGAGTTATTTATGAGTGGAAATTTGCATCTAATAGCAATCTATATTCTGAAATTGCTTATAGTTACAACAATCTTAGTTTATATCCAAAACTTTTGAACATGTCCATTATCTCTTCTGAACAAACTTTTCTTAGCCAACTTTAAAAATGAAACTCAAGATTGTTAAATATAGACTGAGAGTAATTTGTTTACATCTGCTAAAAGGATTTAGCAACAGGATTATTTGTTTTTTGTGAGTAATTGGAATACTTTCTTCTAACTTTTGCCATAGTTACTCCAAAAGAGCCAAGTTTGCCCTGGCTGGTGTGGCTCGGTGGTTAGAGCATCAAGCCACACACTGAAGGGCCATGTGTTCGATTCCTGGTCAAGGGAACATACCTGGGTTGCAGGTTTGATTCCTGGCCCCTGTTGGGGAGTGTGTGGGAGGCAACCAAGCGATGTGTCTCTTATATTGATGCTTCTCTCTCTCTCTCTCTCTCTCTCTCTCCCCATCCCTCCCTTCCACTCTTTCTCAAAAAAAAAAAAAAATCAATGGAAAAAATATCCTCTGGTGAAGATGAACAAACAAACAAAACCCCCAAAAGAGCAATTTCAATATTCAGGTTCATTTCTTCTAACAGACTGTGTTAATGTTCTTTAGGAGTAGACAACATTATGTATAACCTTGAGAATAGGGTCAGTTCACTGGGTTTCAATTTTTATAATTAGCCAATGAAATGTCCATTTTGAACTATTGCATGATGTTAATGCCCATCAATTTTAGCAAATTTATCATCCCACTTTGAACAGAAATGTGTATAATTCTTTGTTTGGATAATTGCTCATTGATTTAAGTATTCTATAACAAGTGCCAATGAAATAGCAATTAGTAACCCAAAGCATAATTTCTAAATGCAATACAATTGAAATTGAAATTGCAGGTGTTTCAATTAGGATACAGATTAAGCTGCCTTAACAAAGATTTACAGAGGTTTAAACAATACAGAATTTACTCATTTAACAGTCCGATTCATTTCTCATATGATATTGATATGTTGGCTCCTTCCATCCTATAGTCCCACCAGTGTCCCTAAGATATTAACCTGACATTCCTCCTAGATGGCTTGCCACCATGTCCAAGTTCCAGGCACCAAGGTGGGAGAAGGACTAGAATAAAAAGACACATCTTCCATTTAAGGAGCACAACCAAGAAATTGCACATGTCACTCTGCTTACATGCTATTGGTCAGAACTTAGTCAAATGTTAACACAGCTACAAGGGAGTCTGGGAAATATGCCTAGCTAAAACTCCGTATTTTATTTCTTAAGAAAATATGAGAAGATGGACATGGCATGCCAAAAGTTGTGACTCTTCAGACTCGAATGAATACTCATTGGACTAAGCTGGTTGACCGTGGATTCAACTGTGAAGGAAAAAAAAAAAGGAAAATTATGTATCATTAACAAAATGTTAAAAATATGTTGTCAAAAACTGAGTCTAAAGATAAAGTATAATTAACTATTTTATATGTCTTATGGGTCTCAGCAATGGAAGCCTCCTTATAATTTGCCAGTCCAGCAATTTTCATAGTGCTGCAAGAACTTTTAAAACATGCAATACCTGACTATTTAGTCAGGGGCACTGACCTCTGTTCCCTTAGACTGTCAAATAAAAAATTGACAGTAGTCAACACAACAATAGCCATCCTGTGTGAATTAATCAAAATCATACCTATTTTTTGTGTGTGTCAAATTGGCAAAAAATATATTTTTTGGTGTGCTGCAGAATTTTAGCAATTAGCTTATGTGTGCCATGAGATGAAAAAGGTTGCAAATCGCTGTGCTAGTCCATTGTTTGACTTTCAAAGTTTGTTTTTTTGGATTGAGTAACACACTTTGCATGAAAAAAAAAATGAACAACCTATTTGTAATATTTCTGGCTGTCCTTTGTTCTGAAATTTTATGATAGAATCAGTGTTACTGAGAAAGTTAGATGCTTTGAGTGGCCAAGTTTTCAGTTAAAAGTGTAGTGTGATGGGTTTCACTAGACAGAGCTAGCTTCTCTGTTGAAAGTGTTTTGACTTTGTGCACAGGGAAGACTCTGTCGTTGGGTATCATCAGTGCCTACCTTACCCGGAGGGTTAGGTAGGGAAGCAACATTCTCCAATCTCCTGACCAGAGCTCTGCTGTGGCACTGTCAGCCTGCCTGGGAAGGGGGAAAAGAGCAAAGCCCGAGAGTAAGTGGAGTACGTACCACTGCCCCAGCCTGAGTCCACGTGGACTGGAGAAATGGATGATTGGAAAGGTCAGGGGTCTCAGGTCAGTAGGGAGAAGAGTCACATGATACTGCTCTGCTCTGGTCCATTTGAGAGCATCAGAACCTCAGCAGATGGCGAGGGAATGACAGGGGTGGCCATCTCCTTTAACACCAGAGCCACAGTGGCTTGAGATGTTTAATACCAGACCAGGACTAAGTAGCCATATGCTTGGACATCTGTGAGGAGTCCTCCAAGTCTCATCCAGACATATTATAGTATATGTCATAGTCAGGATCCTGTAATAAATGAGACGTCATAGCTTCTTTCTGCCTCCAGTGGCATGAATTTTCTGCCATTCCTTTAGGTTAAACAATAAAGGTGAAGATGTTGTCTTCAAAAACCATAGTCTCTTATATTTTCTGGGAGGGCAAGAGATTCGGTTGTTGTATTGCTAGCCTTCTTTAGCTCATAACCATTTATAATTAACCTGGTTATCTGATTAACTGGTTGCCACATCAGGAGTGAGAGAGGTTGGAATAAGTATATCTGCAACTATACAGTCTGAATGGCCAGGGGCTGTTTTGAGGGTATTAAGCTAAGGAGGGTAGGGCCTGGGTGTTGTATTGCAAAAAGGTGACTACTTGGTGATTGCACCAGAAACATAGGAGTGGCACACAGTTTATCCAGTAAAACATATTCTCCAAGGCTGCTCCCACTCTGGCTTCTTTTAGGCTCAGAATGTCTGGGTTAGAAGCAATGTACATTTTTGTGGTGGTCCAGTCACTGTGGTTTAATGTTACATGGTTTTTCCTCTAAAGATTCATGATTTTTCATCTATTTACACAACTGCATTTTCAAAACTATGATCTTTAAATGAATAAATTATTATGAATTATGAGTTTGGGTTAAACTCTTTTTGTTGTTAATCCTCACCGGAGGATATTTTTCTGTTGATTTTTAGATAGAGTGGAAGGGAAGGAGGGAGAGAGAGAGGGAAAAATCGATGTGAGAGAGACACATCAATTGGTTGCCTCCCACACAACCCTGACTCTGGGACCAGGGATCAAACCAGCAACCCAGGTATGTGCCCTTGACTGGGAATTGAACCCAAGATCCTTCGGTCCTCAAGCTGATGCTCTAACCACTGAGTCAAACTGGCCAGGGCTGGGTTAAAACTTTTATACTATAGTCAGTATGGACAAGAGCAAACCTTTGATGAACTCAGTGCATCTCTATAATTTATGAATAGTATGAAACTTGACTGATGTGTCTCCAACCTAAACAAGTTAAAAAACCCAACATCATTTCTTTATATATAAATACTTTATTAGCTTTCATGGGATTAAAGATAATTTCTTTAATAATTTAAAATTTTTAATTGATTTTTGAGAGAGAGAGAGAGAGAGAGAGAGAGAGAGAGAGACATCAATGTGAGAGAGAAACATCAATTGGTTCCCTCCTGCAAGTGCCCCAACAGGGGATCAAACCTGCAACCTGGGTATGTGCCCTGACCAGGAATTGAACCCACCACATTTTGGTGTGTGGGACAACATTCCAACCAAATGAGCCACACTGGCCAGGTCTCCTTTAATAATTTAAGAGAAGCTGTCAATCAATGGAACATGCACTGGACCTGGATTCAGAGGTCCTAGGTTGTTGTCACAGGTCCTGCTGAAATGATTTGGCTGTGTTTTTAATCAATTGGATACCTAGTTAATAATTTACAATGAGAAATGCACTTTCCCCATGATCAAAACATTTATATTTATTGACCAAGGGTTTTAATCCCAGTACCAGGTTATTTGAGAGTAGGTATAATGTTATTTATGATGTAATTTCTCATGATCTTAGTTTATCTTTTGTAATATTAGAGGTTTGGCTAAGATAAACTGTTAGGTTCCTTTTAATTCTAAAAATTCCTATTGCGTGGTCTGCATCACGGAAAAGGGAAGCCTCACATAGAACTTACAAAGTAAATGGGTTCAGTGCCAGGCACTTGATAAGCACTTAATGTATGTACATCATTTTATTTAATCCTCACAATTTACAAGGTAGGTATTATTATCAACCCTCCTTTTACAGGTGAAGAAACAGACCTTGCAGTCAGTAGACAGTTGTTCAGTATCCTACAACTGGTGAGTGGCAGAATCAAGATTTTGAACACAGGTCTGTGGGATTCCAGAGTTTGGAGGCTAAAATCTATGCCTCTTAACTGTCACACAGTAGCAGTTTTGAAGAATGTTTAACTACCCAAGAGCAATAAAAAGTCTGACAATAATTTATATTTTTAAACAAATTATGTAGCTGTAATATTTCTCTAGATGTTTTCAATCCATACATTATTATAAGTTTGTAAGATCTGAGAATAGAACGGGTAAAGAGATTTCTGAATACAAATGGCAAAATAAAGCCAGATTAAATTATCCTTCTCCAGATCTAATGAAACGAACAGTAGTAGTGGAAAAAAGGGCAACAATTCATAAACGGCATCCAAATAAAAGAAAATGACTTTACTTCATGAACTTCAATCTCACTTGTATGCAGAATCTAATGAACAAAATAAACTGATGAATAAAATTGGACCAGAGACATGGAAGCAGGGAACAGACTGAAGAATCTCAGAGGGAAGGGCAAGAGAGGGCAGGAAGAGATTAACCAAAGAATTTATATGCATATATGCAATACCCATGGACACAGACAATAGGGTGGTGAAGGCCTGGGGTGGGGGCAAGAACCAGGTGGAGGGGGACAATAGGGGAGAGAATGGGGCTACATCTGTAATATTCTCAATAATAATAATAAAAAAAAAAGTGATGGCCAATGGGTGACAGAAGTTTTCATGTAGCTCCTTTTTTCACACCCACTCTGTAAGAATAATATTGAGAACTCTGATAATTTTTATTAATGTCTTTCAATTTGGACAGAAGCAGTCTGAGAGAATCAGGAGGTCGCCCTGGGAGAAATAAAGGAGAATGCCTCAGGTGTAGCCAACCCTACTTTCCCCTATGGGGTCTTGACAGCAGCAGAAATTGCCACCGTGGCTTCTGTCTTCTAGGTCCCTGTGGGGAGTAGGATGAATGAGCGGGATATACTCCTTGCTGTGTGGGGTGGGCACCAGTGCAGGATATTTAACTGGACTTCAGTGAAGAAATCAGAGACTCCTACAGACCTAGTGTGGGTCTCCCCTCAAAAATCTCCCTGCCATGTCCTCAGGCTAAAGCTAAGTGGATTGAAAGCAACTCCAACACATTAACTCCAAATGGGGTAGACAGACTGGTCCTAAACAAAGTAGAAGCATTATGTTAGACTAAATAAGAAATCAAGACAGAGCTAGTTAATGAAAAATGAAAATAAATGGCATGGAAAGTAAGTAAACACATTAGAAGAGAAAGAAGAAGAAAGAGAAGGAAAAGAAGAATGAGAAGAAAAAAATGAAGAACAAAAAATGGTATAAACAGACATGTTTTAAGGGGGAGAATGGATTTTAAAATTTAAAAAAACCTTCTCCAAACAAACAAGATTCCCTGAGAGTGCTTTAAAGTATGGAATAACTTTATGATACTATTATTCCATAAAACCAAGTCTTGAAATTGAGATAATAAAACAACAGAATGACATGAACAGGGACATTTCAGAGCTAAGGGAACTAACTGAGACCCCAAAGGGCACCATTATAGATCTAATAAATAATTTAGGAAGAGCAAGAAACAGGTAAGTATAATGGTTGAAAATAAAATTAGTGGCAAGGAGGAAATGCTTACAATAATCAGTGAATGCTGAGAAAATGGACAAAGAGATTAAAATATATAAAAAGCAATCAATACGGAGGACAGAGACTATCCAATACAGACAAGTAGTATAGGAAAAGTATTTGGATATGTAATAAAAGAAACTTTCCTTGAAATTAACAAACTGAATCCTTATGTATAAGGACATGTTATATACTAGAAAAAATTGATACAGCACAATAAACATGACAACATATTTTGGTTCAGTTATAGACATTCAAAGTTAAGAAAAGATATCTTTAGCTGTTCAGGAAGAAAAAATAAGTCACCTATAAAGAGGAAAATTAGGCTTCCTTTAGACTTCTCAGCAATATTCAGACAGATAGCAATGGAGCAATATTTACAAACTCTGGGGACAAGAAAGTGTGACTCAGCCAAATGATTGTTTGGTTATAAAGTCAGTAGGCAGGCTTTCTCAAACATGAAAAAACACAGGGCAAGTAGTACTTAGGATCTAGTGTGTAAGAGATATCAAATATGTGAGCCCTTCTTGGAAAAAAAAAATTGGCATTGAAATCCAGCCAAAGAAATGAATGAAGATGGAGAATGTAGGGGTGGTAAAAGAACTGGACATGAACACTGGATCCATTTTAAAAAAGAACAAGGACTAAACAACTAGGAGTACTACAATTACAGCACACAGTATGATGGTTTATAACCTGGCAAAGTAAAATGTAAGCCATGAAAAATGAAATGCAGAATAGTGTAGGTAGAAGAATTGCAAGTGCTTCACCTCATTTTTCAGAGCAGAGAGTCAATTAATGCCATCTAAAATTAAACCACATAGTTAAAAAAAAAAAAAAAAGTAGCAGCATTTCCAAACCTTAGATGATTTTTATAATCTCTTTGCTTAACCCGAGAGCCAACAAGGCAAGTGAGCATGTGCGCGCCAGGTTCGCCTGCAGCTGTGTTTTGATTTTGTAAGGCCAGTTTAGTGATTTTAAATATTTTAAAATCTGAATATTCTTAGGTGATGGTGAACTTGACAGTTAACCCCTATTTTCTACCTTCTCAATGCACACATTTAGGGGCCTGCCTGGTCCTGTCTTTGGAGGACTCTTTAGGAACTAAATCTCCTGGGGTGAAGAATCATTATCTGAAGTTCAATAATTCCTAGAGTAAGATGAAATAATTTGATCCATAGATATAGTCCCCTCATTTGTTTTTTGAAAACATATTTTTCCCTGGCATACCAAAAGTATTTCCCCATGATATAACAACAGAAATATGTCTCCTGGCAAATGCAGGCCCCACTGTCCCATCTTTTTCTTAACTTGGCTGCGACCAGGCCTTTAACTCCAGTGTAATCATGAGTGAAACACAGAGAATGACTTTCATGAAAGAGCCCTCGTACCATGTGAAACCACTCAAGGGATGCTTCTCCTTATGTGGTGTCTTACTCTATTTAAAGCCTTAAGGGATTAGCTGCTGTCACCTCTAAGCTATTTCTTTGGCTCAGTTTTAACTTTTGGTCCTTTAAATAAACTACAAATTGGGACTGAACCAGAGCCAGAAGAAACAGCTGATTGAATGTGAAGGCCCCTTTGGGAGGTTCTGGCCCTGTTCTTAAAGGCTGAGCTGGTCATTCTAAGAAAAACTGTGTGGGCAGCCCCAGGGTGTACTCTGATAGCTTTAGGAGGGACATCTGACTGACACTGGAAGGATTAGTACTCCAGCAGGAGACCTGAGATTAGGTACAGAAAAATAACTGCAGAATTCTTAAGTTAGTATTTCCGCATATAGTTACTGTATTATTTCCTCAGAAATCTGCTGAAGACAAAAGACACTGACTTAGAAAAGCAAAACTAGCCTTTTATTTGAATTAAATCCTGAAGCAAAGAAGAGAGAGATGCGTCTCACCTTAGGTTTTGAACTTCTAAATATTTCCGTATTTGGAAACGGGAAAGACTAAAGGCTAGACTGTATGAGGGTGGTGGTGGCTGGTACTGCCATTTCACTGCCACCATCATACAGTCATACCCTGTCAAAGGAAGAACTGAAGTTTGGTTCCTAACTGGATATGGGAATGGAGAACAAATCAATCTGGATCACATGGACAAGTTGAAGGGTTTACAAACAAGGTGTTCTTACTTGTCCACTTATTGCTTTTTGTGGTAATATCATTACAGTCAGGCATTTCCTCCACTGAGATGAATTTCCTCTGTCTTAGCAGTGCTTACAAGGACAGTTCTCTTAGGATGACCTCTCTGAAAACACCACAAGTTATCCACTACAGATGGACTTCTTGTTCATAACATTTTTATGAAAAAAAATTTCATGAGTTTGTAATATAAAGCAGATCACAATTAATTATTGATTAACTTCAAAGTTCAGCGCCGAGAAAGGTAAATTGCTTGCAACTAAAATAATTCAGGGATACAAAAGAAAAAACAAACAAACAAAAGAGCACTTCAGAGATATATAGGAAATGATATATTTTTAACCCACTGAATACTGATAAAAACTCAATGGAGATTGTTTCCCCCATTCTGCATTCCATTCTATGATATCCTTTAAGTTTATATCTGAGAGTGGTATCATGCATAGAAAGGACTGTCACATTTACTTGTATTTAATTCATATTCAATTTATTATAATTACAAATTGGAAAATATTTGTTTTTCTTAAAGCCTGTAAGTCTAATTATTCTAATCTTGTAAATTTTTATAAAAATTAAGAAAAATTGCTTTCACGTGCTTTTAAATCAATCCTCTATTAATTTATACATTAAAAAGATTAAATTCCCCTAAATAAAGCCAGTTTTTGAGTTTCCTTAAACATTTTAAATTACTATTATAAGTTTAGTACTGTGAAAAAAAACACAGCAATGTGGAGTTGATATTGTCAAGAGAGGAATCTAAAACAGAGCTGAGAGGCCTCCAGGAAGTGGAGCTAACACACTCCCTCTATGTGAAACTGAACTTTTGAACTGGGCTGAACCAAATGGCTGCATCCTCATACAGTTTCTGGAATTGGCTCTACATCACTGAACTCTGTATTATCAAATACATTTTTAACCTAGCAATAAGCATAAGAAACCCATCATGTATAGCACAGTTTAAGTCTGTTTGCGAGCACTAGTCACAACTCTTTCAAAATGACTTGTGTAACCCCACTGGAAGTCCCCCTTTTCCTGTCTTTATACACTCTGTTCTTTTCTTTCCCTTTCAGAACACAGATTTCTACCCAAATCTCTGTTCCAAATTGCAATTTCTAAAAGACTCCAAAATAAAGCTTTTGTTTGCCTTGCAATTCATGGACGAAATTGATTGACATTGTATGGTGTCAGAAGTGGGATCCAGAATGCCTGCCTCCTATCCCAGCACCTGTGCAGATTTGGGTAAAGTACATGCAAGAGTCCATTACACTCTATCATCTCCTTGGAGGTCCCACTGTGGTATGACCTTCTGGATTCAAACTGACTGCCTTGGTTGAGGGAGTTGAACTGACTGCCTCTGTCACTGTTTTTTTTGTCTATGGAATTTAAAACTCCCATCTGGTGAGTAATTGCTCTATTGAAAAATGGGAAGTTTACTTTCTAAGGTAACAGCTGCTGAACAGCCACCTTCTGAAACTTCTGCTGGATTTCTGTACAAAAATTATAGGCCCTTGTCTTGCAACTTTTTACCTTGCTGGATCATAATTCCCCAGGAGGATTTACAGCTAAACTGGCCAACTTGGGACTCTTTTAAATCCCCAAGTTAGTCTATTGGTGAAGTCAACTGGGAAAAGACTACAAATCTAAGCAACCTAAGTGGGAAGCATATTTTAGTTGGCATTTTGAAGCCTCCACATACATAAATGATTCAAAAATTACTTCCCTCCAAAACACAAACTCTAAATTACCAAAGGAAATTCTAGGTTATCTCATAGTCTTACTAAACTTGAGGAAACTTCTCTTTTCTTTTTAATTTTACTTTTGATTTTTAACACTATTATAGATCTCCCCACTTCCTCCTCTTTGTCCATCTCCACCCAGTCCCCACCCCTCATTCCTATTGGCCATCACCACACTGTTGTCTATGTCTATGTGTCACACATACATGTTCTTTGGCTAATCCCTTCACCTTCTTTCATCCAGTCCCTTCCTCCCCACTCTTCTCTGACTGCTGTCAGTCTATTTCATGTATACATGCCTCTGGTTCTATTTTGTTCATTAGATTCCACATACAAGTGAGATCATATGGTATTTGTCTTTCTCTGACTGGTTTATTTCACTTAGCATAATGATTTCCAGGTCCATCCATGCTGTCGCTAAAGGTAAAATTTCCTTCCTTTTTTATGGCCACATAGTATTCCATTGTGTAAATGTACCATAGCTTTTTTTTCTGATTCCAGATCTTGGTTATTGTAAATAATGCTGCAATGAACATAAGGGTGCATATATTTTTTTGAATCAGTGTTTCAGAATTCATAGGATATATACCCAGAAGTGGGATCACTGGGTCAAAAGGCAACTCAATTTTTAATATTTCGAGGAAACTCCATACTGTTTACCACAGTGGCTGCACCAGACTGCATTCTCACCAACAGTGCACAAGGGTTCCCTTTCACCACATCTTTGCCAGCATTTGATGTTTGTTGATTTATTAATGATAGCTATTCTGGCAGATGTGAGATGATATCTCAATATGGTCTTAATTTGCATCTCTCTGATGATTAGATATATAGAGCATTTTTAAAATATGTTTATTGGCTATTTGTATGTTCTCTTTGGAGAAGTGTCTGTTCAGGTACTTTGCCCATTTTTAAATTTGATTGTTTGTCTTTTTGGTGTTCAGTTGTATAAATTCTCTATACATTTTGGAAATTAATCCTTTATCAGATGTATCATTGGGAAATATGTTCTCCCATACAGTGGGTTCTCTTTTCATTTTGTTGATGGTTTTTGTTTTTGTTTTTTTGCTGTGCAAATGCCTTTTAGTTTCATGTAGTCCTATTTGTTTATTTTTTTCTTTGTATCCCTTGCTCTAGGAGATGTATTGGCAAAAATATTGCTGTGAGAGATGTCTGAGATTTTACTGCCTAAGTTTTCTTCTAGAATTTTTGTGGTTTCGTGACTTACATTTATGTGTTTAATCCATTTTGACACTATTAAA
The DNA here is from genome assembly GCA_030848825.1 of Tadarida brasiliensis. Lineage (NCBI taxonomy): Eukaryota > Metazoa > Chordata > Mammalia > Chiroptera > Molossidae > Tadarida > Tadarida brasiliensis. The sequence continues at coordinate 38,632,528 of CM061272.1, read as the reverse complement.
GTGTTTAATCCTTGTGTATAGTGTAAGTTGGTGGTCTAGTTTCATGTTTTTGCATTTACTTGTTCAATTTTCCCGACATCATTTATTGAATAGTCTGTCTTTATTCCATTGTATGCTCTTGCCTCCTTTGTCAAATATTAATTAAACCAAAGGCATGGGTTTATTTTTGGGCCCTCCATTCTGTTTCATTGACTTATATGCCTGTTCTTATGCTAGTACTAGGCTGTTTTGATTACAATGGCCTTGCAGTAGAGTTTGATATCAGGTAGTGTGATATTTCCAACTTTGTTCTTCTTTCTCAAAATTGCTGAGACTATTTGGGGTCTTTTTTGGTTTCATAAATTTTTTGGAATATTTATTCTAGATCTGTGAAATATGCCTTTGGTATTTTAATAGGAATTGTGTTGAATCTATAGATTGCTTTGGGTATTATGGACATTTTAATGATGTAAATTCTTTCAATCCATGAATATGGTATATGCTTCCACTTATTTGTATCTTTCTTGGTACCTTTCTTCAATGTTCTACAGTTTTCTGAGTATAAGCCTTTTACCTACTTGGTTAAATTTATTCCCAGGTACTTTATTTATTTATTTTTTTGCAGTAGTAAATGGGATTGTTTTCTTAGTTTCTCTTTCTGATAGTTTGTTATTGGTGTATAAAAATGCCACTGATTTCTGGATATTAATTTTGTATCCCGGTACTATGCCAAATTCATTTATTAGATCTAGTAGTTTTTTGGTGGAGTCTTTAGGGTTTTCTACGTACAATATCATGTCATCTGTGAATAATGACAATTTTACTTCCTCCTTTCCAATTTGGATGCTTTTTATTTCTTCTTTTTGTCTGATTGCTGTGGCCTGGACTTCCAGTACTATGGTGAATAAGTGTGGTGAAAGTAGACATCCCAGTCTTGTTCCTGATTTTAAGGGAAACACATTTAGCCTTTGCCCATTAAGTATGATGTTGGCCAGAGGTTTTTCATATATAACCTTTATTATGTTGAGGTATGATCCCTCTATTCCCACTTTCCTTAAAGTTTTTATCATAAGTTGGTCCTGGACTTTATTGAATGCTTTTTCTGCATCCATTGATATGATCATGTGATTTTTATCTTTCGTTTTGTTTATGTAATATATCACATTTATTGATTTACAAATATTGTACCAACTTTGCATGCCTGAATAAATCCCACTTGGTGTATGATTTTAAAAAATGTATTGCTGGATCTTATTTGCTAAAATTTTGTTGAGGATTTTGGCACCTGTGTTCATCAGGGATATTGGCCTATAATTTTCTTTCTTTGTTGTGTCTTTATCTGGTTTTGGTATTAGGATATTGTTGGCCTTGTAAAAAGAGCTTGGAAGTCTTCCTTCCTCTTGAATTTTTTGGAATTGATGAGGAGGATAGGTTTTAGTTCTTATTTGAATGTTTGGTAAAATTTGTCTGTGAAGCCATCTGGTCTAGGACTTTTGTTTGATGGCAGGTTTCTGATTACTGCTTTAATTTCATTAGTTGTTATTGGTCTATTCATGTGTTCTGATTCTTCCTGATTTAGTTTGGGAAGAATGTATGTTTCTAGGAATTTTTTCATTTCACCCAGGTTGTCTATTTTGTTGGCATATAGTTGTTCAGAATATTTTCTTACAATCATTTGCATTTCTGTGATGTCTGTTGTTACCTCTCCTCTTTTATTTCTGATTATATTTTTTTGGGTCCGTACTTGTTTCTTTTTTTAATTTTTATCCTCACCCGAGGACATTTTTTCATTTTTTGCTCAGATAGAGTAGGAGGGAGAGAGAGGAAGAGAGAGAGAGAGAAACATTGATGTGAAAGGGCCACATCGAGTGGCTGCCACCCGCACAACCAACCAGGGCCAGGGACAAACTGCAACCGAGGTACATGCCCTTAGTGGGAACCGAACCTGGGTCTCTCCGGACCGCAGGCTGACGCTCTAACCGCTGATCCAACCCGGCCAGGGCCGTACTTGTTTCTTGATGAGTCTGTTTAAAGGTTCATCAATCTTGTTTATCCTTTTAAAGAACCAGCTTTTGTTTTCCTTGATATCTTTTTTTTAAATTTCTATGTCATTTATTTCTGCTCGGATCTTTATTATTTCCTTCCTTCTACTTACTTGGGCTTTCCCTGCTGTTCTTTTTCCAATTCTTTTAGGTGTAGAGTTAGATTGTTTACTAGAGATTTTTCTTTCTTCTTGAGGTAGGCCTGTAATGCTATGAACTTCCCTTTCAGGACTGCTTTCACTGTGTCCCATAGATTTTGGGTGGTTGTGTGTTCATTTTCATTTGTTTCCAGGTATTTTTTTTTGTTAATCTTCACTCGAGGATATTTTTCCATTTATTTATTTATTTCTAGAGAGAGTGGAAAGGAGGAAGGGAGGGAGTGAGGAAGGGGGAGAGAGAAAGAGAGAGGGAGAGAAACATCAATGTGAGAGAAATTGGTTGCCTCATGCATGACCCCTACTAGGGATCTAACCTGTAACCCAGGTATGTGCCCTTTACCTGAATAAAACCCGTGACCCTTCAGTCCATGATCCAATACTCTAAATACTGAGCAAAATCAGCCAAGGCCTCAGGTAATTTTTTTATTTCTTCATTGATATTGTTGGTAATCCATTCATTGTTTAATAGCATGCTATTTAGTCTCCATGTGTTTTAATAGTTTTGATTTTTTTAAATTGTGGTTGATTTTTAGTTTCATGCTATTGTTGTTGGAGAAGATGCTTGATATGATTTCGATCTTCTTAAATTTATTGAGGCTTCTTTTGTGTCCTAACATATCTATCTTTGAGAATGTTTTATGTGCACTTGAGAAGAATGTATATTCTGCTGCTTTGGGATGAAATGTTCTGTACATATCATTTCAATTCACTTGATCTAGTGTCATTTAAGGTCACTATTTTCTTGTTGACATTTTGTCTGAAAGATCTATCTATTGATGACAGTGGGGTATTAAAGTCTCCTACTATGACTGTATTGCTGTCAATCTCTCCCTTAAAACCCACCAAAATTTTAAAAAAATATATGTTTAGGTGTTCCTATATTGGGTACATATATGTTTATACAGGTTATATCCTCTTGTTGGATTGATCTATTTATTATTATGTAGTGACCTTCTTTGTCTCCTGTTACAGCCTTTGTTTTGAAGTCTATTTTGTCAGATATAAGTACTGGCATCTCAGCCTTTTTTTGTTTGTTTCCATTTGCATGGAATATTTTTTCTATCCCTTCACTTTCAGCTGATGTGCATCTTTTGTTCTTAGGTGTGTGTCTTGTAGTCAGCATATATGTGGGTCTTGTTTTCTTATCCATTCAGCTACCATATGTCCTTTGATTGGAGCATTAATCCATTTATATTTAAAGTTATTATTGATAGGTACTTATTAATTGCCTTTTTAAAAAGCGCCGTGTTCCTCTCTTTATATATATTTCTTCTTCTTCCTAAAGCAGTTCCTTTAGCATTTCTTGCAATGCTGATTTGGTGCTAATGAACTCCTTTATTCTTCTTTTGTCTGTGAAGCTCTTTATTTTGCCTTCAATTTTAAATGATAGCCTTGCTGGATAGAGCAATCTTGGTTACAGGTTCTTGCTTTTCATTACTTTGAAAACTTCATGCCAATCCCTTCTGGCCTGTAGTGTTTTTGTTGAGAGATCAGCTGACAGCCTTATGAGAACTCCCTTGTAGGTAACTGACTGTTTCTCTCTTGCTGCCTTTAAGATTCTCTCTTTGTGTTTAATATCGGCCATTTTATTTCTCATGTGTCTTGCTGGGTCTCTTTGTGCTTATCTTGTTTGGGACTCTCTGTGCTTCCTGATCTTGTGTGAAATTTTTCTTCACCAGGCTAGGGAAGTTTTCTGTCATTGTTTATTCATACAGATTCTCTATCCCTTGCTTTCTTTCTTGTCCTTCTGGTACCCCTATGCTGTGAATGTTGTTAGGTTTCAAGTTGTTCCAAAGTTCCCTTAAACTATCCTCCTGCTTTTTAATTCTTTTGCCTTTTATTTTAGTTCTGATTGAGTGATTTTTAAATTTTGTCTTCTAATTCACTGATTTGATCCTCTGCCCAATTTAGTCAACTGGCAATTCCTTCTAGTGTATTCTATATTTCAGATATGGCATTCTTCATTTCTGACTGTTATTTTTCATGGTTTCTATATCTTTTTTGTGCTTTTATTCTCACTAAGAGCAACTGAGAATTTAAAAATAGCATTATGAAATGTTATCTGCTCAACAAAATAGGAAGTAAATGTTAGAACAAGGCTGTAAATTTGACCCTTAAAGAAAATTATGGGTAGGTCCAAATGATTGACCATGCCTCCCTAATTGCATACAACATCATATGTCTCAATGTATACATGATTAAACTCACTGGAATGCTGACAAATGATTTTATGGAGAAAACAATACTACTGAAAGCCATCTCCAAAGATAGACTTCCTAGTATACAAAAGTGCCAAGTCTGCCCAAAGCACAATTCTGGAAAACTCATGCATACTCTATGGGGCATTTTCCCTTGACTTTAGGACCTGTTGAGGTCTGGCAAATGTAATTTATTCTATTGCCTCTTGTCAAGGATACAAATGTGTTAGTAATGATTTGCATGTTTTCTCATCGAGGGAAAGCATTCCCATGCAACAGAAACACAGCCTCAGCAGTAAGTAAAATACTCCTAGAAATTATCTTCCCCACTTGGGGAATTCCCTCAGAGCTCCACAGCAACCTGGGAAGTCATTTCACAGGACAAATTATATAATCTGTTTGTAACATCTGGCTGATTTTGTAATATTTCCATTGTGCTTATCACCCCAGTCCTCTGGTTTTCTCAGACAAACTAATGGAGTAATCAAAACTCACCTGGTAAAACTCACAAAGTCTTTTAATGTGCCTTGGCCTAAGGCTCTTCTCTTGGTATTGCTTAACTTAAGATCTGTTCCCTTGGATAAACATAGACTGTCTCCTTTTGAAATTATGACTGGCAGACATGTGAGATTAGATCAAGGAATATATGAACCTGTACTGCTGAAAGAAGACCTCCTGATTTACTATAAAAAACTTTCAAGGGCCCTTACGACTAACTCACAGCTCCTACAGCAATCTTCCCATAGTGAGCTCCTGGGAGACAAAGGTCTACAACATTATTATCTCCAATCCAAATATTTTTTGTCTATTGGAAATGCCATATCTATACAGATACCTTTCAGCCACGGTGGGAAGGGCCTTGTCAGGTATTACTTATTAACCTTTATGCTGTTAAAATTAAGGGTATTAGCTCAAGGATTCATGTTTCTTATTTAAAAAGGGCACCAACACCTGAGTGGCTATCACATCGTACTGGAGATCTTAAGCTGAAAATCTCTAAATAACCCAAGACCACTACTAGACATTTCATCCTGAGACTGAAGCAGATGGCAACTGATGTGTGAGTGGTCTGGTCCAGGGTCTTGGGAGAGCCATCTACATGATTGCACTCAACAACCCTTACACTTGGTCTTCCCTTTGACCACCTTTGTTTCATTTACTGATTATATTAGTATTATAACCTACTTTTTGCCTGAACAAAACTCTTGAAAAACCATCCTTTCTATTACTAGATCTTTAGTCTAATTTCAAGATGAACATACTATTACTTATGTCTACTTCCTGCAATGACTACACTATTAGCCCTTCAGTGCCCTTTTGCCTCTGCTATCCAATCATTATCCAATAGCACCAATTTAACTGACTGTTGGATATGTACCTGAGATAACCATACTCACGATGAACCATAATTAGTGGCTTGTCCCCTAAGCCTTGAATGCTTACAAAACCTAACTGGACATAACACTAGATTTAAAGTCCTTCTTTATTCTCAAACCTCAAAAAATGTTAATGGCACATATGACTTTCCTGTAGCCAGACCCATCTGTATTGTAAGGTCTCCCCCAACCCACAAGGGAATACTCATAAATATAATCGGGATTCTTACTGATAACTTATTTGTTTTGAAAATAAATGGTTCAGGCATTATCTTGGGTTTTGTCCCTTTGAATATATATAACTACACTCTTTTTTATGATTCAGATGACCATGAGTTCACACCTCAATGGACCTTAAGCAACTACAATGTTACTTCTTACAATATCTCTCTTGTGTGGGGAAATTCAGAGGATAATGCCACTCAGCCCTGGAAAGCAGATGTTCTTCTGCTCCTGAACACTACTTGTGGATTAAATAAAATATCTGATATTTGGTGGAAAACAAATAAAACCTGCCCCTTAGGGAATCTCAGCCCCAAAACATAAAATAATCAAACCTATGCTAATGTTTCAATCCTGACCCAAATATATAGAAACCTCAGGTGCTCTTTTAATCACTCTCATGACAAATCACGTGATGAATTCAATGTCTTTGTGTTGATGATGATTGTGATAATTTAACATATGGGGGATATGAAATCTCTGTCTCAGAAATAGGACTGAATACTTCCCTCAGAGTGTGGGTTATAGGGCCTACTTACACGCTCTCTCCTGAGGAGACTGAGTGTTTCTTTTTTTTTTTTGCATTTATATATGGTAATTTATTTATTTATTTATTTATTTATTTATTTATTTAACATATCTTTATTGTTGAATGTATTACAGATATTCCTCATTTTTCCCCCATTGCCCCCCTCCTCCCCATTCCTGCCCCCCTCCTGCTTTTCCCCACACTGTTGTCTGTGTCCATTGGTTATGCATATATACATAGAAATTCTTTGGTTTATTTCTTCCCACCCCCCAAGCCCCCTTCCCTTTGAGGTTTGTCAGTCTAACAACCAATTTTTACTTCTTAATCCCTTCACCTTTTTCACCCATCCCCCCAGCCCCCACCCATCTGGTACCCAACAAAAGTTCTCTGTATCTATGAGAATGTTTCTGTTCTGCTTGTTCATTTTGTTTGTAGATTCAATTGTTGATAGATATGTATTTATTGCCATTTTGTTTGTTCATATTTTTTATCTTCTTTTTCTTCAAGAAGACCCTTCAACATTTCATATAATAATGGTTTGGTGGTGATGAACTCCTTTAGCTTTCCTTGTCTGGGAAACTCTTTATATGGCCGTCGATTCTAAATGACAGCTTTGCAGGATAGAGTAATCTTGGTTGTAGGTTCTTGCTTTTCATCACTCTGAATATTTCTTGCCACTCCCTTCTGGCCTGCAAAGTTTCTTTTGAGAAATCATCTGACATTCTGATGGGAAGTCCCTTGTAGGTAACTAACTGCTTTTCTCTTGCTGCTTTTAAGATTCTCTCTTTGTCTTGAACCTTTTGCATTTTGATGATGATATGTCTTGGTGTGGGCCTCTTGGGGTTCATCTTGTTTGGACTCTCTGTGCTTCCTGGACTTGTATGTCTGTTTCCTTCACCAAGTTCGGGAAGTTTTCTGCCATTATTGTTTTAAATAGATTTTTGATTTCTTGTTCTCTTTCTTCTCCTTCTGGCACCCCCAAGATGAGAATGTTGGCACGCTTGAAGTTGTCCCAGAGGCTCCTTACACTATCCTCATTTCTTTGGATTCTTTTTTTGTTTTGCTGTTCTGATTGGGTGTTTTTTGCTTCCTTATATTCCAAATCGATGGTTTGCTTCTTGGATTTACCTACTCTACTATTGAATCTGTGTAAACTATTCTTTATTTCAGTTAGTGCCTCCTTCATTTCTGACTGTGATTCCATCATTTCTGACTGGTCCTTTTTTATGCTCTTGAGGCCCTCACTAAGTTCACTGAGGTTCTCACTAAGTCCATTGAGCATCCTTATAAGCAGTGTTTTGAACTCAGCATCTGTTAGGTTGCTTAACTCCATTTCACTTAGTTCTTTTCCTGGAGTTTTGTTCTGTTCTTTCATTTGGGACCTGTTTCTTTGTCTCCTCATTTTGGCTGCCTCCCTGTGTTTGTTTCTATGTATTACTTAGCGAGAGGTATGGGGCTAGCTGAGACCAGATGCTGCTTGTTTGAAAGAATTTAGGAAAAGCTGAAGCAGGCTCCAAGACAGGCCAATCCTATGGTAAAGCAACTGGCAACAGCTTGGGTGGGCCTGAAAGTTGGGTGGGGTGGGGCCTCAGGGAATCACCAGGGCGGGGAAAACAGTGTGAGCCAGGTTGCTGGAGTCCCAGATATAGGGGCTGTCTGCTGCCCCAGGGGAGGGCTCACCAAAGGAACAAAGGCCTCTGATAGCACGTCTGTCCAGGAGCAAACTGCCTCTCCATCCCTCGCTCCAATGCCAAACAGCTCAGTTCTTCCCCATATGACTCTGGTGCCTTTCAAGCTGCCTCCTGCACGCTGGAGCCCGGAGGGAGCAAGTCTGAGTAAGTCTGTGCGCGGGCCCTTTAAGAGGAACTTCCGGGGGCTCCAGCCGCCTCAGCCTCAGTTCCCGCTGGTTTTTCCAGCCAGAGGTTATGGGGACTTCTCTTTCTGGCACTGGAACCCTGAGCTGGGTGCCTGGTGTGGGACAGGGACCCCTCAGTCCTCAGGGAGAACCTTCCCAACCGAGGTATCCTCCTGATTTTTATCCGCCACATGTGGGTGTGGGACCAGCCCATTGTGCCTCCGCCCCTCCTACCAGTCTCGATGCAGCTTCTTCTTTAATTTCGTAGTTGTAGGACTTTCTTTCAGCTTGATTTCAGGCGGTTTTGAATGATGGTTGTTCTGTAGTTTAGTTGTAACTTTGATGTGGTTGTGAGAGGACGCGATACCGTGTTTACCTATGCCGTCATCTTGACCGGAAGTCGAGACTGAGTGTTTCTTATATGGAATCAAATATGTGTCACCTTGCTAACTCAATGGCAAGGCAGATGTGGTATTGTTACATTAGTACCTGATACTGTCACCAGAAAAACTTTCCCTTCTGCCATTATCCCTAATTTGGCTCTTTTATTAATATTTATAAACTTTGAGCAAAATTAACCAAATGGAATTGAAATTTTGAGTGTGGTCTTTTTGATCCTCTCTCCATCCCAAATCCCACAACAGATAAGTGAGGCTTTGGGCATACCTTCACTAGAACTTTCTTTCTTTGTTATGGAGTAACTGATTTATAAAAGTCTAACATCTTCCATGGTACTAAGCTGTCCTTGTCCTAGGACAGATAAGAGAAGAACTTCTCCCTTGAGGTCCTCCCCATTTTCAGTTTGTCCTTTCTCCAATCCTTGGGTTCAGGCAGTGGTTTGTTCATAAGAACCAATTGTGAAAATTTTAAGAATTTTTTGAGCCCTGGCCAGTTTGGCTCAGCGGTTGGAGCGTAGGCCCGCGGACCAGAGAGGCCTGGGTTCAGTTCCCAATAAGGGCATGTACCTCGGTTGCTGTTTGTCACCAGCCCCGGTTCAGGTCATGTAGGTGGCAGCCACTCGATGTGTCTCTCTCACATCAATGTTTCTTTCTCTCTCTTCCTCCCTCATTCCCTCCCGCTCTATCTGAAGATAAATGCAAAAATGTCCTCGGGTGAAAATAAAAAAAAAAGAATTTTTTGATATAGTTGTTAATCAGAGCCATTATTAAAAACTGAATTACCTTCACTTATAATTAAATTATACTAAAACAAAGATAATAAATATGCAAAGCTCCTCAGTCCCTAATTATTTTATGACATTGTACTATTAACTTATGCTCTTCAGGTTATTTATGTCTATTAAATCTATATGATGGAAAACAATATAATAGTGTGCTACTACTGCACATCTCTTTCTGACTCTGTTCTCCATGTCCTGTGATGGTTCACTGGTAGCTGAAAATTGGCCATGGTGCTCCCATGGAAATTTACATCCCAAAATCTACAAATGCTACAAACCAGGGCCTGATTTATTGTTTTGTTGATTGTTTAGACTTAAGGAAGTGATGGAGAAAATGTTAATAATGCTTAAAAGTATTAATAAAACTTAGAAGTATGTTGTGTCTATAATGATTACATTGTGTATAGCACAAAAAATTTAAGGAAATATTTTTGTAGTATTTAAAAATTTATTTGGCAAAGAACTTATTGAACATTATTGATGAGTGAGTCAAATTCTGACATATATCTTTGTTGTTTCACTTTCATCTTTTATAAATGAGAATATATGCCAATACTCCTATTGAAACTCCAGTCTTTTCTCCGTTGCAACCATACCTTGGCTACAGATACAAGAGTTCACCAAGATATCAGTGAAAGCATTCTGTGGGAATCAATTGCCTACATGGAATTTACAATAAAGAGTATTGTATAGCTTATTATTATTTGTAAACTGTGTGCTACACATCCTTTGTGTCAGAAAAAAATTATAACAAATCTATGTACCTACATTACACAAAAAATATTTGCCTCAGAGTGTGGGTTTTTAACCATTTACCTGCACACTGCTGGTTCACAGCTCTCTTCCTTAGCACTCACTGCTTCACAGCTCAAGAATGAAAGGTGCATTGTTAAAGTCTAATGTGTCTTCCCTGCTTAGACTGTAAACTCCATAAAGGCAGAGAACATTTCTGGCTTATCATAGCTGTTTCCTCAGAGCCTATCCCAGAGTCTGGCATGTGGTGGGTGCTCAATAAATATTTTCTGAAGGAAGGGATGGATGAATGTGTGACTTCAAATCCTAAATTTCATCTTCCTATTGACCAAGATTCCCTTATATTTTCTCTTACATTTAATATTATTTTAATTAACATTGAAGGGCAGTTTTCGCAATTTCTTTTTTTGGCATCTTAGAATGAATCCATAATGCTTTCTAAAAATCTTTCCTCTGATAACAAAGCCTCTGATTAAATGGTATCAAAACAATGCATCCACTTTATTAATATTCTCTTTTTAAAATTAAAAAATATTTTTAAATTATAGTTGACATTCAGTATTATTTTATATTAGTTTCAGCTGTCCATTAATATTCATATATTGTTTTATCTAAATGACTCTCATTAAGGAACTCATTGTGCAGTGTAATATAGCATTTTTCAAACTTTTTGTCTATAACACACAGTAAAAAAGACATATAAATGACAACTTTCTAATACATATATATGCGTATGTGTATGTATACATAAGGCAATATATATGTGTGTGTATGTATGTTTTAAACAAAAGTTTCCTAAAACAACACTTAATACATGGAATGCACTCTGATATTTTCTACACTAGGCTAGTCTGTTTTATTTCTTAAAAAATTCCTGGTCATGCTCTGATATATTCATTTTGTAATTAGTGGATCTTGAACTGGTTTTGAAAAACACTTGTCTTTTTTTTTCTTTTCTAATATTTTTTTCTTTATTGACTTTAGAGAGAGAGATCGAAACATCGATGAGAGAGAACATCAATTGGCCGCCTCCCGCATGCCCCCGACTGGGGATTGGGCCCACAACCTGGGCATGTGCCCTGATCAGGAATTGAACCGGCGACCTCTTGGTGCATGGGTTGGCTCTCAACCACTGAGCCACAGCGGCTGGGCTTTTTTTTTTTTTAAAGAAAAAGAGAAACACTTGTCTTTTGAATATAACTCTCAGCAAGAAGGTAGGATATTCTATTTCATTATTGACTAATTTTTGGCAACTCACTAATTGTTCTGTATCTTCATTTCTCCATTGGTAAAATGGAGAGATGTCACAAGAATAAGCATGACTTCTGTGAGAATATAGTCAAGGAAGAGTACTTATGTTGTGGCTTAGCAGAACAAAGTTAATCTCTTGCCTACAGGAAATTTGATGCCACTTGGTGATTTTCCAGGGTATCTGTCCTCCTTGTTGTGACCTACCAATCCAGGCTGCTCCCATCTTGTGAACCTTTATCTCAACATGTAGCTCCCATGACCTACAGGGTAGGGGAGAAAAGAGCCAGAGGGTAGCAATGTCTCCTAAATGCTTCCTCCCAGAAATGACACATTTCTCCTTCTAGCCCAGTGGCCAGAACTAATCACATGGCCCTGCCTAATTGCAAGGTAGGAAAATTTGGGAGACAACATATATATTTTATCAACACTAAATTATCTTAGTAAGTTTTCTAGTAAAATAAATATTCAAATTTAGTTTCCACTTTTATATTCTCTCATAGAACCCTATACTTTCTAGGAGTTATCATAACTGTAATTACATTAGTTCCTAATCTTATTACACTCTAATTGTCTGTTCAGTTAATTGTCTCGCCCAAAACTTCGTGAGGGGCAGGACTATCTGTCTTATTCATGGTTGTAGTCTCAGTGCCTAGCACAGTGCTTGGCATATAACATGGTAGTTTACAGCTATATTTGTTAAACAGATGAAAAGAGTCCCTAATATACATTGCTTTGACTTATAATGGGGAAGAGACATGTAAGTGAGTGATAAATAAGTGCTTTTAAAGACTGAAAGTGAGTATGACAGTAATGTAATAGAGTGATTGTGGACTTCCTTTTCAGTGATAGTTTTTTCTTTTAGCATCTCAACATCTATTATTTCTCTGATTGCATACAAAATATTGAAATATTCTCTTCAGTGGAAAAATTGATAAAATAAAATATCTACTACAACACTTTTAGATTTTCTAATTTACCTATTTTTATATTACTACATACTGTCTCAGTTTTCATTGTTCTTCCTATTTTTACCCCTTTGGATATTATTAGAGAATCTATGAGTTTTTTTCTCTAAGGTTTTCATTTTTTAGAAAGAGTATTTTCATTAAACAGTGATCAATTCTGAAATTTTCTCGAGTCTTTTAATATTATGCTTCTTATTATCATGTGGCAGGCTTGAAATTCAGTAAAACTCTGTGGTGAAACAACTCTGTAAATCTTTCAAGATAGTGAAAGGGCTATTGAAAATCTGTTCTGCACTCACTTTCCCGATGAACCTTGTAACATTTAAAAATCACCTATTTTATGATCAAGTATTTTATCTCTAGTGTCTGAAGAATCCTTGTGAACACTGTATCTTCATTTCTTAGAAAGAAATAAAGAATTAGGCTGGTCTCTTGCTGTTTAAAAAGTGATTTCCTCCCAGAATAGAATGTTTAGGGGAGATAACAGTTTTCAACCTCGAAACTATATATTTCAGTCAGAGACTTAATGCCTGGGTCATTAGATACAAGCAGAATGATACAGATGGCTTTCCTGAGTCACATTCAGGAGAAGATAATACTGGCCTTAAATTAGACCAGGATGCACTTCAGACCAATTTTTAAAGACGTGGTAATAAGTCATTCTAAGCTTGATACATTCTGTTGCTAAAAGTCCCCTTTAATATTTCAACGAGACACTTCAAGTCCTTTGAAGTCGTGGATGATTTGGAGTTGATTCACTCCTCGTTAACTTTAACTAGTAGTTGCATATGTACTGTGAAAATGAGCAAACAACCCGGCGCTGGTGTCAGCCTGACCAGTGTGTGGCCCACACGTCCCCTTCTTCCAGATGGTCTTGCAGGCGGGCCAGTTGGGCCACTGCCAGCACCTTCTGATTGCTGTTGGAAATGCACCAGACTTCATACATCAGAAGATCTAAGAAGCAGACTGTTCTTCATTGTTCAAGTTTTTCTATTCAAATTCATATTCCCTTAAGGACCATATGTCTTTTTGCCTGTCTACATGTATTATTCCTGCTTTTTTTTCCCCCTTGAAAGGCTCAGTAATACTTTTGGGGGGATAATGTGTCAGCCTAAATAGGCTTTTTATTGTGAATAGAAGTAGAGATACATTTTCCTTGGCATGGCTTGGACACACTATTATTTTCCCAATTATTTTTGTTATGTATTTTGGAAATTAAAAATTTTTTAAATGACTGAACCCAGATGCCAGCTGTCCCCAAGGACAGCTTCTATTCTCATTTCATGCAAACCTAGACACAGGACCCAACACCATGTGCAGTCTCCAGAAAATCCACTTATAGGATGGTGAATATGGTGATTTTGAATCTTTATTCTGGCTGTGGGACCTTCTGTACATAAATTCACCTCTCTAAGTCTCAGTTTCTTATTGCTAAAATGGAGATGATGGTAATAGTAACTACTTCACAAAGTTGTTAGGATCAAATAAAATAATTCATATTATGTGTTAGTAAATTACAGCTGTTTAGTAGTGGGAAATATAGATTTTAGAAAATATTTTATTTTATGTAATTTTTATTAAATTTATTGAGGTGACATTGGTTAATAAGATCATATAGGTCTCAAGTGTACATTTCTATGATACATGATCTGTATATTGCATTGTGTGTCCACCACCCAAAGTCAAATAATCTTGTGTCACCATATATTTGGCCACCTTTACCCTTCACTACACCCCCAAAACCCTGCCCTTCCCTCTGGTAATCAACATACTGTTGTCTGTGTCTATGAGTTTGGATTTTTATATGCCACATGTGTGTAAAATCATACTATTCTTAGCTTTTTTTGACTGACTTATTTTGCTTAGCATAACAATCTCAAGGTCCATTCATGTTGTCGCAAATGGCAGTATTTTATCTTTTCTTATGGCTGAGTAGTATTCCATAGTATATACATGGTGTCTCAAAAAATGTATACAAGGTGTCTATAGATTCTATTACATTTTGAAAATAAAATGTATTTTAGTAAACACTGGCTTTATAATTATTCAGAACATATATACATTCTTTGGGACACCCTATATGTATCACATCTTTTTTAAATTAAAAAAATTATTTTCATTTATTGATTTGAAAGAGAGGAAAGGAGAGAAAGAAAGAGAAACATCAATTTGTTGTTCCACTTATTTACACATTCATTGATTGATTCTTGCATGTGCCCTGACCGGGAATCAAACCTACAACCTTGGTATATCTGAACAGTGCTCTAACCAAATGAACTACTGGGGCAGGACCTGTACCACATCTTGTTTAATCAGTCCTCTATCAATGGACACTTTGGTTGTCTCCATGTCTTGGACACCACGAATAATGCTGCGATGAACACAAGGGTGCATATATCTTTGTGAATATATATTTTAAAGTTTTTTTGGGTAGATACTCAGAAGAGGAATTGCTAGAGAGAAAAACATCAATGTGAGAGAGAAAGAGATTGGTAGCCTCCCACCACACCCTGATGAGGGATCAAACCCACAACCTGGGTATGTGTCCTGACTGTGAATCAAACCAGCGACATTCTGGTGCATGGGATGATGTTCAGCTAACTGAGCCACACTGGCCAGGGCTCTATTTTTAATTTTTTGAGGAACCTCCATACTGTTTTCCATAGTGGCTGTACCAGTTTACATTCCCACCAGCAGTGTATGAAGGTTCCTTTTTCTCCACAACCTCTCCAATATTCGTTATTACCTGTCTTATTGATAATAGCCATTCTAACAGGTGTGAGGTGGTATCTCATTGTAGTTTTGATATCTATTTCTCTAACTGCTAATGAGGTTGAACATCTTTTCATATATCTGTTGGCCATTTGTATGTCTTCTTGGGAGAGGTGTCTATTCAGGTCCTCTGCCCATTAAACATTTTTTTTTTCTTTATTGATTTTAGAGAGAGAAGAAGGGAAAGGGAGGGAGAGATAGAAACATCAATGAGAGAGGACACTGGGGATTTGGCCCACAGTCTGGGCATGTGCCCTAACTGGGAATCGAACTGGCGACCTCTTGGTGCATGGGTTGATGCTCAACCACTGAGCCACACCGGCCAGGCCTCTGACCATTTTTAATTGGATTGTTTGTTTGGTGTTGAGTTATATGGGTTTTTAATAAATATATTTTGGATATTAACCCCTATTGGAGCTGTTATTTGCAAAGATCATCTCCCACTCGGTTGCCTTTTTGTTTTGTTGGTGGTTTCTTTTGCTGTGCAGAAGCTTTTTAGTTTGATATAGTCCCATTCATTTATTTTTGCTTTTACTTCCCTTGCCTTTGGGGTCAAGTTCATAAAATGTTCTCTAAGACCAAGGTCCCTAAATTTAGTACCTATGTTTTCCTCTATGTAATTTATTGTTTCAGATCTTATATTTAGGTCTTTGATCCATTTTGAATTAATTTCTGTACATGGGGACAAACTGTAGTCTAAGTTTCTTATTTTGCATGTGGCTTTCCAGTTTTCCCTGCACCATTTATTGAAGAGGCTTTCTTTTCTCCATTGTGTGTTTTTGTCTCCTTTGTCAAAAATTATTTGCCCATATACATGTGGTTTTATTTCTGGATCTCAATTTTGTACCATTGGTCTGTGTGCCTGCTTTTCTGCCAATACCTTGCTGTTTTGATTATTGTAGCTCTGTGGTATAATTTGAAGAAGTAAGGTAGTGTGATACCTTCAACTTTGTTCTTTTTTTCTCAGGATTGCTTTGTGGTTCCATACAAATCTGATGGTTTTTTGTTCCATTTCTTTAAAAAATCTCATAGGGATTTTGATGGGGATTGCATTAAATCTGTATATTGGTTTGGGTAATATGGCCATATTAACTATGTTGAATCTTCTAATCCATGAACACAAAATATCTTTCCATTTCATTGTGTCTTTTTCAATCTTTTTCAATAATGCTTTGTAGTTTTCAGGATATAGGCCCTTCACATCCTTTGTTAAGTTTATTCTTAGGTAGTTTATTTTTTTGGTTGCAATTGCAAAATAATTTTTTTCCCATTTATTTTTCTAAGTTTCATTGTTGGTATATAGGAAAGCAGTGTATTTTTATACATTGATTTAGTATCCTGCAACTTACTGTAATTGTTTATTGTTTCTAATGGTATTTTGGTAGAGTCTTTAGGGTTTTCCTCATACAGAATCATGTCAGCTGCAAGAAAGTGACATTTTTAGTTCTTCATTCCCAGTTTATTTATTTTAAAATCCTCACCTAAGGATACTTTTCCATTTATCTTTAGATAGAATGGGAGAGAGAGAGAGAGAAACATCGATGTGAGAGAGACACACTGTTTGCCTCTCGCACAACCCCGAGGCACGTGCCCTTGACTAGAATCGAACCTGTGACTCTTTGGTCCATGGGCTGATGCTCTAACCACTGAGCAAAACTGGCTAGGGCTCTTCATTCCCAGTTTTATTTTATTTTTTTATCCTCACCTGAGGACATTTTTCCATTTATTTTTAAAGAGGTTAGATGGCATAAGTTGAACTATCCTTGCTCCCCTGGAATAAACTCCACTTGATTGTGATGTATTATTTCTTTTAATGTATTGTTGTATTCCATTTGCTAGTATTTTGTAAAGGATTTTTGCATCTGTATTCATGAGACATTGGTCTGGAGTTTTCTTTTTATATGTTATCCTTTCCAGGTTTTGGTTTCAGAGTTATGTTGACCTCATAAAATGTTTTAGGAAGTTTTGCCTCTTCTTTAATTTTTTGGAAGACTTTGAGAATGACAGGTATTAAATCTTCTTTGAATGTTTGTTAAAATTCACTAGTGAAACCATCTGGTCCTGGATTTTTATTTTTTGGGAGGTTTTTGATGATTGTTTCAATTTCCTCATTGTTTATTGGTCTATTCAGATTTTCCAGTTCTTCATGATTCAGTCTAGGAAGGTTATATATTTCTAGGAACTTATCCATTTCTTCTAGGTTATTGAATTTGGTGGCATATAGTTTTTCATAGTATTCTAGTATGATTCATTATATGTCTGTGATGCCTGTGGTAACTTCTCCTCTTTCATTTCTGATTTTGTTAATATAAGTCTTTTCTTTCTCTTTCTTAGTGAGTCTAGCAAGGGACTTGTCAATTTTATTAATCTTTTCAAATAACCAGCTCTTTGTTGTATTAATTTTTTGTATAGTCTTTTGGTTCTCTATTTCATTCAATTTTGCTCTAATTTTTATTATTTCCTGTTTTTCTGCTGAGTTTGGGTTGCTTTTGTTCTTCTTTTTCTAGTTCTTTAAGATATAATGTTAGGTTGTTTCCTTGGGATTTCTCTTTTTTTTTTTTTTTTTGAGATAGGCCTCTAATGGTATACACTTCTCTCTTATTACTGCTTTAGCTGTGTCCCAGAAGTTTTGATATGTTGTATTATCATTCTTATTTGTCTCTATACATCTTTTTTGTTGCTGTTGTTAATCCTAACCCAAGGATATTTTTCCATTGATTTTTTTAGACAGAGAGGAAGGGAGGGAGGGGGAGAGGGAGAGAGGGAGAGAGAGAGAAAGACAGAGAGAGAGAGAGAGAGAAACATGGATGTGAGAGACACACATCGATTGGTTGCCTCCTGCATGGCCCTGATTGGGGCCGGTGATTGAACCTGCATCCCAGGTATGTGCCCTTGACAGGGAATTGAACCTGCGACCATTTGGTTCATGGACCAATGCTCTAACCACTGAGCCGAACTGGCCATTGTTCTATACATTTTTTTAATCTGATCTTTTATTTCTTCTTTGACCCAGTCATTTTTTAAGTCATTATATTTATGGGTTTGTTTACTTCCTTTTTGCAGTTAATTTCTAATTTCAAATCATTGTGGTCAGAGAATATGCTTGGTATAATTTCAATCTTCTCAAATTTGTTGAGGCTAGTTTTATGACCCAACATATGGTCTATCCTTGAGAGTGTTCCATGTGCACTGGAGAAGAGTGTATAATCTGATGTTCTGGGTGAAAGGCTCTGTAAATGTCAATTATGTCCATTTGGTCTAATGTGTCATTTACAGCTGATATTTCTTTACTGATTTTCTGTTTGAATGATCTATCTAGAACTGTTAATGGAGTATTAAGGACCCCAACTATGATTGTGTTTTTGTCAGTTACTCCCTTTAATTCTGTTAGTAGTTGCTTTTATATTTTGGTGCTCCCTGATTGGGTACCCATATATTAAGAAGCGTTATGTCTTCTTGATGTAGTGTCCCCTTTATCATTATAAAATGTCCATCTTTGTCTCTTGTTACCTTTGTTATCTTGAAATCTATTTCGGCAGATATAAATATGGACACACTTGCTCTCCTGTGGTTGCATTTGCTTGGAGAATCATTTTCCACCCTTTACCTTTGAGTCTATCTTTGTCTTTGCAGCTTAGATGTGTCTCCTGAAGGCAGCAAATGGTTGGGTTTGTTTTTTTGATCCAATCTTCTACTCTCTGCCTCTCTTTTTTTTTTTTTGTACATTTTATTTACTTTTTCTAATCCTCACCTGAGGATATTTTTCTATTTATCTTCAGATAGAGTGGGAGGGAGGGAGAGAGAGAGAGAAATATCAATGTGAGAGAGACACATCGACTGGTTGCCTCCCACATGACCCCGACCAGGGCTGGGGACGAACAACAACTGAGGTACATGCCCTTGACTGGAATTGAACCCTTGACTGTTTGGTCTGCGGGCTGACATCTAACTGCTGAGCCAAACCAGCCAGGGCTACTCTCTGCCTCTTTATTGGTGAATTAATTTCCATTTACATTTAGGTTAATTATTGGTGTATGGGGATTTCCTTTAGCCATTTTATCTTTTGTTTTCTGGTAGCTATGTGCCTCCATTGGTTCTTTTTCCTTTGTGTTTCTGTTTGCAGATAATGTGCTCTGCAACACGACACCAAGGGCGAAGGGAGGTGAGCTTTGGGAAGCTGTGTGGCAGTCAGGCCCCATGGCTTTGTTTCTCTGTCTGGAATGCCCACCGTCTGACAACCGTGGCCGCACCTCAGTGCTGCGTCCTTGCTCAGGCCTCTGGGCTCAGCCACAGCTCATACTGCCCACTCCTGTGGGAATGCCACTGAATATTTTTGCTCCTCCTGGCTGAAGGAGGTACCAGCCACATCTTGATTCCTTTCCCCTCTGGGCTTAGTCCTGCTGTGAGTTCCTGGCTGTACGACTGTGTCTGTGGCTCATCCCGGCTTTTCTCCTTTCTTGCTTCCCTGGTCTACTCCCACTGCCCACCTTTTGGTGTTTCAATGCACAGATCTCTCAGGCATGTTTGTGTGTTGAGCAGAGAATCTTTTGTTGAGTTATAGCTGTTCAAATTGCATTAGTTTTTTAAAAATAGTTCCTTATATCTTTAGAGTGTATCTGACAGGGGATGCCAGTCTAATTACTGTGTTTTTAAGTTCTTAGAATGGTTCCCTGCTCTGGTGGTTATGCCACCAACTGGATACACATTTATGTTCATTTGTTTACTTTCATTTTTTGATTTTAAGGATTGCTTTTTTCTTAAGTATAAATTATTTAAATATTTAACTGATTCCAAAGTTAAATCTACCAAATAAGGCACATCTAAAGAAGTCTTGTTTCTGTCATTTCTTCTCTACCTTATTTCCCCCCTCCTCCATAGGTAGGTATTGCCATTTTTATTTTATGGTTATCCCTTTGTTTTAAAATATAATCATATATGTTTATTAAATATAAGCAAATGTATTTTATACTTCATTTTCATATAAGCTGTAGCATACCATACAATGTTCCTAGACCTTGCTTTCTTCACTTAAAAATATCATGGAGCGTATAATAAATTAGAAATAGGGTTGCTAGATATAGAAAATACAGATTTGAAAGCAGAAGGACATTATTTCTTTCAGTATTTCTCTTCTCCCTAGCACCTTTCTCTACATCAGCAGGAACAGTGTGCAGACTCCAGGCCCCCCACTCTTGGCTTGCTCTTTTTATTGTATAGAGCTCTTTAGGCTCACCCCTCTTCTTCCTCCAGTGCTGCTGATCCCCACCCAACAAAGACTCAAGTAACAGGACCCTACTGTTGGAAGCCACTGGGTGTGGTAATCTTTCTCTTTCTCAATTTCAGCTGGATATAATTTTATATTTCAAACACATTTTTGATCTTTAAGATGTATAACTGCAAAACTCATTGTAATGCCCATGTAAATAACCTGTAGCTATTACTGGTGGAAGTGGAGTTATGGGGTGCCACAAGAAAAAGAATTTCCTGAGGTCCTCACAGGATGATGGAGTTTTATGGAAAGCGTTATTGATGATGCAAAATTAAGGGGGTTCCCCTCCAAGGTCCCATCTCTGTCCATCTTGCCATGGAAGAAGTTCAATCTTATCTTTGGCAGTGCCAGAATAAAGGCCACTTCCCATAGTTTCTTCTCCATATTATTAAAAACAAATTTTTTTTTTCTTTACTGATTTTTTTTTAGAGAGAGAGGAAGGGAGAGGGAGAGAGAGATAGAAACATCGATGAGAGAGAACATCGATTGGCTGCCTCCTGCATGCCCCCCATCAGGGATCTGGCCCACAACCTGGGCATGTGCCCTGACTGGGAATTGAACCAGTGACCTCTTGGTGCATTGGATGATGCTCAACCACTGAGCCACACCGGTCGGGCTCTGCTCCATATTAAAGTACAGTCCAGTCCAGCATCTGGCTAGCTTAGCTTGTGTTCCCAGCTGCAGTCCATTGCGTGTGGGGTCCACACAGCCATGGGCCATGTAGTTGCTAAGGTCACATGGCTATGGAGAAAGAACAGGTGAGCACACAGGCGAGCGCGGGTCATGGAGCATGAGCAAACAAGACTAAGAGTGAGAACTAGAATACAAGAGCAAACAAGAGAGGGAACTCTTTGGGAATTTTAACCTTCTAAGATTTCATGTGTTTCTGATGGGGTCCACCACCTCGCCAATCCATTGTTCCCAGGATAGACTGACAGGCAAGCTTCTTCCCTAGTCACCTGACTGCACTGAGCATGCTTCCATCTCCCCCTTTATTTTTTTGTTTGTTTTGTTTTGTTTTTGTTTTTTTGTATTTTAATCCTCACCTGAGGACATTTTCGCATATATCTTCAGATAGAGTGGGAGGGAGAGAGGGGGGAAGAGAAAGAGAGAAACATCGATGTGAGAGAGACACATCGAGTGGCTGCCACCCACACAACCCCAACCAGGGCTGGGGACAAACTGCAACTGAGGTAAATGCCCTTAGCGGGAACCGAACCCAGGACTCTCTGGTCCGCAGGCTGACGCTCTAACTGCTGAGCCAAACTGGCCAGGGCTCTTTGTTTTGTTTTTAAGTCTTCACTTTAGGACATGCTTAGAGAGAGGATGGGAGAGAGGGAGAGAGAAAGAGAGAGGGTAGCATCAATGTGAGAGAGAAACATCGATCAGTTGCTTTCTGTATGTGCCCTGACCGGGGATCAAACCCCCAACCCAGGTATGTGCCCTGACTGGGAATTGCACTGGCAACCTTTTGGTACACAGAGTGATGCTCAACCAACTGAGCCACTCTGGCTGGGCATCTACCCCTTTGTTCAGACCCTTCCCCAGTGATCTGTAGGGAATAAACCGGTGGTTCCCTGGAGAGTGTGTAGCTGTTGCTTCCTGGTGAAGCTGTCCAGATGACCATGCTTATAATGTCTGGCCTCCCCTTTGCTCTCTTCCTATTATTAATATTAATAACTAGCTAATTATGATGAGGGCATGGAGATAAACACCTCTACAATTTAAATCTTATGCATTCAAACCATTGAAATCTGTGGTCTTGGTTTATATAGAGGAAACAATATTTTTTAAAAAAATTTCATTGATTCGGAAGTAAAAATACTGTTCTTTAAACAAACTCCCTAGGAAGAAATCCAGTTAAGAGCGACCACTCACATCAGCACAGAAGGTCTCGGTTCTCTTGTCCATCTCGAAAATCTTCCTGCAGTTAAACTAAACTGGTTGCCATCCTAACCAAAAATTACTTGTTCCTCCTGATTTCAGTGTCCTGAACATGCACTTCCCACATGTGGAGTGTCTTCTGTTTCTGTCTACTGCTTTTGTCAGCAGTTGGCTTAAAACTTGTATTCTCCAGGAAGCTTATCCGACCAACTCTCCTTTATCAGGATCCTTTCTGTACCCTACATGCCTCAAATTTGGGAATGTCAGATAGAGAAAATAATAATACAGGATGTCCAGTTAACTGAAATTTCAGACAAATAATCAATACTTTTCCCTCTTCTTTTAAACATGAGACATATTTATACTAAAAATTATTTGTTGTTGCCCTGGCCAGTGTGGCTCAGTGGTTAGCACATCGGCCCGTGCACCTAAGGGTCACAGGTTCGATTATCGGTCTAGAGCACACACCTGGGCTGCAGGTTTGATCCCTAGACCCGGTCGGGGCGCATATGGGAGGCAACCAATCCATGAGCCTCTCTCACATGAATGTTTCTCTCTCTCTCCCCCTCCCTCCCTTCCACTCTCTCTAAAAATCAATGGAAAAAATATTCTTGGCTGAGGATTAACAAAAGAAAATTATTTGTTGCTTATAAAATTAAATTTTAACTGGGGTCTTTTATTTTATTTAAAAAGTCAAGTTTAAAGGTCTTGAAAAGCAGATACCCTCCGAGCATTGTTACACATGTTTATTATGTTACTTCCAAAATTTTCCATGTTATTTTTATGTGTATGTTTTGCTAAGTAGATTGTAAACTCCTTGAAAGTAGAAACTTTAAACATAAAACTCTATAAAGCTAACTTAAAAATTATTTTTAAGCCAATCTAAATTTCTAAGGCTGATTTAGAATAAAATCAGAAGTGATGTTCATTGCATTTTATCTGTATAAAATTGTACCATTATATTACCTGCAATACATATTTACACTAATTTATTTTATTAGCTGCTTTTTTCTTCACCTAAAAAAATGTAGTAGTACCCTGGATGGTTTGGCGCAACGGTTAGAGCATCAGCCCACAAACCAAAGAGTAGCGGGTTCGATTCCAGTCAAGGGCATGTATCTCAGTTGCAGTTTGTCCCCGGCCCTGGTCAGGGTCATGTGGGAGGCAACCAGTCGATGTGTCTCTCTCACATCGATGTTTCTCTCTCTCCCTCTCTCTCTCTCTTCCCCTCCTTCCCACTCTCTCTGAAGATAAATAGAAAAATATCCTTGGATGATGATTAAAAAAAGTAGTATCAGTTGCTTCCAATTGCTTTAATCACTAAGCCAATGCAAAAAAATTGCCTTCTCCCAGAATCAGTGTCTGCTGTGTCATATTCTGTGTTAGCAAAGCATGGGTCCGTTTGAATCAGCAGAGGAAGCCAACTTCAGTTTTGATTTCTCTCTGCTGAGAATAGGCTGACTTTTATTTCCAAAGGTTCATATGTAGGGGCACTATTTGAAGACCATTTATTCATTCTTTGTATTGAGAATGAGGGCATAGGTTAAAAAAAAATGCTCATTGAGATAACATAATAAACAGTATCAAGTTTATATTAGCAAATGATTGGGGTGCAATTAAAGCTCATTCTGATACAATTGTAATTAACCTAGTTATTAATAACAGGAAAGGAGCCAAAGGAAGTCCAAATATTATAGGCATGTCATTTGTGCAGCTTTGCCAGGAAGCTGCAGTTTAACACCCTGCAGGGAGCCATCAGTCTGTTCCCCACAGATCACTGGGGGAAGTCACTGGACAAGGGGAGAATAGACACATGCTCAGTAGAGTCTGGGTAAAATAGGGAAGGTACTTGCCTGTCAGCTACACCTGGGAACAGGTCATTGGCTAGAGTAGGTGTGGCTCCTGCAAGCTTGGGAAGATTCAAGATATTTAATCTCCTAAACAAAGAAGTTTGCTCTCTTGGTCCCTCTTGGTCTCTCTCGGTTTGGTTTTGGTCTCTCTTGGTTCGTCTTTGTTGACTCCTGGCTTGCGGGGCTCTCATGCTCCTGTTCTCTTGCATGGGCCATGTGGACCCCACACAATGGACTAATGGACTGAAACTAGCCTAATGCTAAACTGGACCCAGTTCCAACATGGAATGGAAACTCTGGACACTGGTTTTGCCTTTAGCTCTACTGAATCCCCTAATGCACTTCTTCTAGAACTGGATTAAGGGAAATGGGACTTTGGAAACCGAGGCATAGAATTCCATGCAAACAAAAATTACTCATCCTCTTGTACAAGTCACAGAAAATTCTTTTTCTTGAGATATTGTAAGGACCCCACCCCCAGCACCCAGTAGGGAAGGGGATGCCCCACTTCCACCGATAACAATGCCATGAATTGCAGTAATAAAAAACAATTTAATTTTCTGTTAATTCTCTAAGCAGAATGTTCTGGTGTACACTAGGATTTTGACACTTTAATCTTGGTTTTTGAAGGAACTGGCAAGATTGTAAAGAAAACTTACAGTGAAACAGCTGAGAAGCATGTCATTCCTGACTGGGACACAGAGCAAACAGACAAAGAAAAAGGAAGGGGCTTCGAGGGGTGGGGTGGGCGGCAGAAGAGAAGGAGCTATTCTTTTACTCTAAAAGGAACAAAAGGGAAATGGTGGTAGAAAGGCAGAGATGGTATGACTGGAGGGAACCTAATCAGGGGAGTTCGTTTTTCTCAAACAAGTAGTGGTTTGGGGCCTGTGGTAGAAAGAGAGGTAGTAGGAATGGAATGGGAGAAACCCTTTTTTGGCCCACCTGGAGGGCTGGAGGGGACAAGCTATGGGACTAGAGCAGAAAGAAGGGCTGCCTATGGAGTAGTCCATAGCTAGGGAGGAGGGCCTGGAAGCGACAAGCTAGAATTAAGGGTGGGTACATAGAAATGTATATATACAAGCTCTGATGAGATGAGAGATGGAATCAAATTTTTAAAAAAGGGAAAAAGGAAAATTATTAGATACACTGTAGGCTTTATTTTAAAACAATTTTTGTTATTACATGAAAAATAAAACATCTTTTTCTTTCTTAGAACTATGGTATGGAAGGTCATTGTTACAGATCTCTATGTATTTGAGCATATAGAGCAACCATCAGAATGTTTCTCCCCAAATTATTAAGAGCTTTAATTAAAATATCACCTGCAATCTCACCACCCAGATATAACCATTGTAACATTTTAATATGTATCCTTCCAGAAAATGCATATATTCACATATAGATATATTAGATATTTGAAAAAGCAGTGGGATCACACTGCATATTATAATGGTAGCTACCATCTGCTGAGAGCTTAGCACTGCCAGGCACTATTCTCAGTGCTTTCCCTGTAATATTTCATTTAATCTTTACAAAAACCCAGTGAGGTAGTAATATCATTCCCATTTTATAAATGAAGTCCAGAGAGGTTAAGAAAGTTACTCAAGGTCACATAGTTAATAGTTAGGTTTGACCCCAGACCATGTGACTCTAGATTCAGTGCTTTTAACCATTATAACAAATTATCTTCCGTATTAATATTCTGTGATCTGCTTTCTTTTCACTTAAAAATAACATATAATGGACATCCTTCTATGTCAGTACAGATGATGAAGATCTCTTCATCATTGATAAGGTGTCATAATGTATGTACTCAGTCTTCCACTGCTGGGCATTCAGGTTTCTTCACATATTTTGCTATTGTATACATACATCTTTGTTCATTTATTCTATTATCTTTCTTTCTTTTTTCTCTTTTTGAATTTAACTTTGTGCTTTACTTTGAGAAAGAGTCTCAGTGACTATTCCACAAGCATTGGGCTCTGACAGCTTGCAAGCTAACCTTGAAGTTGGACTAATATCAGAGACTCTCTATTGCCACCTTGTGGCACCATCTCTGACTTGTAGTAGATATAAGAAACAGAACCCTAAATGACACACTAGATCAGATGGAATTAATTGACATTTACAGAACATTTTACCCCAAAGCTACAGAATATACATTCTTCTCAAGTGCACTTGGGTCATTCTCAAAGAAAGACCACATGTTAGGACACAAACTAAGTCTACAAGTTCAAGAAGATTGAAATCATATCAAGCATCATTTTGGACCACAGTGGCACAAAACTAGAAATCAACTACAATAAAAATACTCATACAGTCCTGGCCGATTTGGCTCAGCAGTTAGAGTGCCGGCCTGCGGTCCAGAGAGACCCGGGTTCGGTTCCCGCTAAGGGCATGTACTTCGGTTGCAGTTTGTCCCCGGCCCTGGTTGGTTGTGCGGGTGGCAGCCACTCGATGTGTCACTTTCACATTGATGTTTCTCTCTCTCTCTCTCTCTCTTCCTCTCTCTCCCTCCCACTCTATCTGAACAGAAAATGAAAAAATGTCCTCGGGTGAGGATTAAAAAAAAAATACTCATACATACAAACACATGGAGGCTAAATAGCATGTTATTAAACAATGAATGGGTTACCAATGAGATCAAAGAAGAAATAAAAAACTTCCTGGAAAGAAATAAAAATGAACACACAACAATTCAAAATCTATGGGACACTGAAAGCAATCCTGAGAGGGGAGTTTGTAGCACTACAGGCCTACCTCAAAAACAAGAAAAATTTCTAATAAACTACCTAAGCCTACAACTTAAAGAATTAGAAAGATAACAACAAGAAAAGCCCAGAGTAAGTGGAAGGAAGGAAATAATAAAGATCAGAGTGGAAATAAATGACACAGAGACTAAAAAAACAATATGAAAGAACAATGAAACCAAGAGCTGGTTCTTTGAAAAGATAAACATGATTGATGAACCTTTAGCCAGACTCATCAGAAACAAAGAGAGAGAGGACCCAAAGAAATAAATCAGAAATGAAAGAGGTGAAATAACAACTGACACCACAGAAATACAAAGGATTGTAAGAAAATACAATGAACAACTATATGGCAAGAAACTGGAAAACCTGCATGAAATTCCTAGAAAAATACAATCTGCCAAAACTGAATCAGAAAGAATCAGAAAACCTGAATAAGCTGATAACAACTGATGAAATTGAAGCAGTAGTAAAAAAAACTCCCAGCAAACAAAAACCCTGGTCCAGATGGCTTCAAAAGGGAGTTTTACCAAACATTCAAAGAAGAACTAACACCTATCCTCCTCAAAGTATTCTAAAAAACTCAAGAGAAAGGAACACTTCCAAGCTCTTTTTATGAGGCCAGCATTATCCTAATTCCAAAACCAGACAAAGACACTACAAAGAAAGAGAATTACAGATCAGTATCACTGATGAACATAGATGCTAAAATCCTAAAAAAAAAATTAGTAAATATGCTTGGCTGGTGTGGCTCAGTGGTTAAGTGTTGACCCATGCACCAAGAGGTCGCCGGTTCAATTCCCAGTCAGGGCACATGCCAAGGTTGTGGGCCCAATCCCCAGTGGGAGGCATGCAGGAAATGGCCAATCAATGTTCTCTCTCATCGATGTTTCTCTCTCTCTTTCCCTCTCCCTTCCTCTCTCTCTCTAAAACCAATAAAGAAAAAAAAATATTAGCAAATTGTATCCAGCAGTATATTAAAAAGATCATACACCAGGACCATGTGGTATTTATTCCAGGGATGCAATGCTGGTACAATATTCACAAATCAATAAATATGATATATCACATAAACAAATTTAAAGACAAACATTACATGATCATTCAATAGATGCAGAAAAAACATTTGACAACATCCAACACCCATTTTTGATAAAAATTCTCAGCAAAGTGGGAATAGAGGGATCATACCTCAACATAATAAAGGCTATATATGACAAACCTGCAGCAACATCATACTCAATGGGAAAATACTAAAAGCGTTTCCCCTGAGCCCGGTCAGTGGGGCTCAGGGGATTGAGTGTTGTCCCATGGACTGAGAGGTCTCAGTTAGATTCCTGGTCAGGGCATATGCCCAGGTTGTGGGCTCGATCCCCAGTAAGGGGCATACAGGAGGCAGCTGATCGATGTTTTTCTCTCACATCAATGTCTCTCTCTCTCTCACTCCCTTCCTCTCTCTCTAAAAAATTAGTAGAAACATATTTTTTTTTTTTAAAAAAGCATTTCCCCTAAGAACAGAAACAAGGTAGGGGTGTCCACTTTCATCACTCTTATTCAACATAATACTGGAAGTCCTAGCCACAGTGATTAGACAAGAAGAAAAAATAGAAGGCATCTAAATTGGAAAGGAGGAAGTAAAACTGTTATTATTTGCAGAAGACATGATTTTGTACATTAAAAAACCCTAAAGACTCCATCAAAACACTATTAGATTTAATAAATGAATTCAGCAATGTAGCAGGATACAAAATTAACACCCAGAAATTGATAGCATTTTTTTGTTGTTAACCCTCACCCGAGGATATTTTTTTCCATTGATTTTCTTAGAGAGTGGGAAGGAGGGAGGGAGGGAGGAAGGGAGACAGACAGACACAGAGAGAGAAACATTGATGTGAGAGAGACACCTCAATTGGTTGCCTCCCACACAACGCTGACTGGGGCTGGGGATTGAACCTGCAACTGAGGTACATTTCCTTGACCAGTGATTGAGCCCATGACTCTATGGTCTGTGGGCTGATGCTTTAGCCACTGAGCCAAACTGGCCAGGGCAATGGCATTTTTATACAACAATAATGAATTCTCAGAAAGAGAAACTAAGAAAACAATTCCATTTACCATTGCAACAACAGCAACAACAACAACAACAACAAAATAAGATACCTAGGAATAAACTTAACCAAGGAGGTAAAACACCTGTACTTGGAAAACTACAGAACATTGGAAAAAGAGATAGAGGAAGATATAAACAAGTGGATGAATATACTATATTCATGGATTGGTAGAATTAACATCATTAAAATGTCCATACTACCCAAAGCAATCTGTAGATTCAATTCAATCCCTATTAAACTACCAATGGCATATTTCACAGATCTAGAACAAATGCTCTAAAAATTTATATGAAACTGAAAAAGACCCCAAATAGCTGCAGTAATCTTGAGAAAGAAGAACAAAGTAGGAGGGATCACAATACCAGATATCAGGTTATACTATAAAGCCACTGTAATCAAAAGAGCCTGGTACTGGCACAAGAACAGGCATATAGATCAATGGAACAAAACAGAGAACCCAGGAATTGCCCCAAGCCATTATACTCAATTAATATTTGACAGAGGAGTCAAGAGCATACAATGGAGTAAAGACAGCTTTTCAACAAATGGTGTTGGGGAAAATTGGGTAGATACATGCAAAAAAAAAAAAAAAAAAAAAAGAAGAAAAGAAAATGAAACTAGACCACCAGCTTACACCATACTCAAGAATAAACTCAAAATGGATAAAAGACTTAAATGTAAATTATAAAGCCATAAAAGTCCTAGAAGAAAACATAGGCAGCAAAATATTAGACTTTTCATGTAGCAGAATCTTCACCAATACATCGCCTAGGGCATGAGAAACAAAGGAAAAAATGAATAAATGGGACTACATCAAATCAAAAAGCTTCTGTATAGCAAAAGTAACCAGCATCAAAATGAAAAGGGAAACCACGGTATGGGAGAACATATTTTCTGAGGATACATCTGACAAGGGGTTAATTTGCAAAACATATAAAGTACTCATACAACTCAACAAAAGGAAGACAAGCAATCTAATTAAAAATGGTCTGATATTATTGCCGACTTCCAGTCAAGATGGCGGTGTAGGAAAATGCAGTACTCGCCTCCTCCCACAACCACATTAAAGTTACAACTAAACTATAGAACAACCATTATTCAAAACCACCTGAAATCAAGCTGAATGGAAGTCCTACAACTATGAAATTAAAAAATAAGCCACATTGAGACTGGTAGGAGGGGCGGAGGCGCGACAGGCTGGCCCACACCCACGTGTGGCAGAAAAAAATTAGAAGGATACCTCAGCTGGGAAGGTCCTCCCTGAGGACTGAGGGGTCCCTGTCCCACACCAGGCGCCCAGCTCAGGGTTCCAATGCCAGGAAGAGAAGTCCCCATAATTTCTGGCTGTAAAACCAGCGGGAACTGAGGCTGAGGGAGGCTGAGGCTGCGGGAACCCCTAGGCAGCTCCTCTTAAAGGGCCCACGCATGGACTTACTTGGACTCCCACCCTCCAGGCACCAGAGACATATGGGGAAGAACTGAGTTGTTTGGTATTGGAGCGAGGGCTGGAGAGGCAGCTTTCTCCTGGACAGACGTGCTATCAGAGGCCTTTGTTCCTTTGGTGAGCCTTTCCCTGGGGTGGCACACAGCCACCATATCTGGGACTCCAACAACCTGGCTCACACTGTTTGCCCCACCCTGGTGATTCCCTGAGGCCCCGCCCCACCCAACTTCCAGGCCCACCCAAACTGTTGCCAATTGCTTTACCATAGGATTGGCCTGTCTTGGATCCTGCTTCAGGTTTTCCTAAATTCTTTCAAACAAGCAGCATCTGGTCTCAGCTAGCCCCATACCTCTCATTAAGTAATACATAGAAACAAACACAGGGAGGCAGCCAAAATGAGGAGACAAAAGAAACAGGTTCCAAATGAAAGAACAGAACAAAACTCCAGGAAAAGAACTAAGTGAAATGGAGTTAAGCAACCTAACAGATGCAGAGTTTTCAAAACACTGCTTATAAGGATGCTCAATGAACTTAGTGAGAACCTCAATGAATTAGTGAGGGCTTCAAGAGCATAAAAAAGGAGCAGTAAGAAATGAAGGATGCACAGTCAGAAATGAAGGAGGCACTAATGGAAATAAGAATAATTTACACAGATTCAATAGTACAGTAGGTAAAACCAAGAAGCAAACCAAGATTTGGAATATAAGGAAGCAAAAAACACCCAATCAGAACAGCAAAAAGAAAAAAGAATCCAAAAAAATACAGATAGCATAAGGAGCCTCTGGGACAACTTCAAGCGTACCAACATTTGCATCTTGGGGGTGCCAGAAGGAGAAGAGAGAGAACAAGAAATCGAAAACCTATTTGAAACGATAATGGCAGAAAAATTCCCTAACTTGGTGAAGGAAACAGACATACAAGTCCAGGAAGCACAGAGAGTCCCAAACAAGATGAACCCTAAGAGGCCCACACCAAGACACATCATCATCAAAATGCAAAAGGTTCAAGACAAAGAGAGAATCTTAAAAGCAGCAAGAGAAAAGCAGTTAGTTACCTACAAGGGAGTTCCCATAAGACTGTCAGCTGATTTCTCAAAAGAAGCTTTGCAGGCCAGAAGGGAGAGGCAAGAAATATTCAGGGTGATGAAAAGCAAGAACCTACAACCAAGATTACTCTATCCTGCAAAGCTGTCATTTAGAATCGATGGCCATATAAAGAGTTTCCCAGACAAGGAAAAGCTAAAGGAGTTCATCACCACCAAACCATTATTATATGAAATGTTGAAGGGTCTTGAAGAAAAAGATAAAAAAATATGAACAAACAAAATGGCAATGAATACATATCTATCGACAATTGAATCTACAAACAAAATGAACAAGCAGAACAGAAACATTCTCATAGATAGAGAGAACATTTTTTTGTTTGCCAGATGGGAGGGGGATTGGGGGAATGGGTAAAGGGATTAAGAAGTACCAATTGGTTGTTAGACTGACAAACCTCAAAGGGAAAGGGGGGGTGGAGGGTGGGAAGAGAGAAACCAAAGAGCTTATATATATATATGCATAACCAATGGACACAGACAACAGTGTGGGGAAAGGCAGAAGTGGGGCAGGAGTGGGGAGGAGGGGGTCACTAGGGGAAAAATGAGGAACATCTGTAATACATTCAACAATAAAGATAAATTAAAAAAAAAAAAGGTCTGTGGGCTCTGGCTGGTTTGGCTCAGCAGTTAGACCATTGGTCCTCAGACTGAAGGGCCACGGGTTTGATTCCCGGTCAAGGACACGTACGTGGGTTGCAGGTTGATTCCTCGCCCTGGTTGGGGTGTGCGGGAGGCAACCAATCAATGTATCTCTCTTACACCGATGTTTCTCTTTCTCTCTCTCTCTCTCCCTCCCTCCCTTCCACTCTATCTAAAAATCAATGGAAAAATATCCTTGGGTGAGGATTAACAACAACAACAACAACAACAACAACAACAAAAATGGTCTGTGGACCTGAACAGACCCTTCTCCAAGGAGGACATAAAAATGGCCAAGAGACATATAAAAAAATGTTCAACGTCACTAATTATCAGAGAGATTCAAGTGAAAGCAACCATGAAGTACCACCTCACACCTGCCAGAATGGCTGCCATCAATAAATCAACAAACAAGTGCTGGTGAGGGTGTGGAGAAAAAGGAACCCAAGTACACTGCTGGTGGGAATGCAGACTGGTGCAGCCACTATGGAAAACACTATGGTGTTACCTCAAAAAGTTAAAAATTGAGCTGCCATTTGACCCAGTGATCCCACTTTTAGGAATATACTCTAAGAAGCTGAAACACCAATCAGAAAGAATATATGCAGCTCTATGTTCATAGCAGCACTATTTACAATAGCTAAGATCTGGAAACAGCCCAAGTGTCCATCAGTAGATGAGTGGATAAAAAAGCTGTGGTACATTTACACAATGGAATACTATGCATGAAAGGACCTGGAGGTTATTATGCTAAGCAAAATAAGCCAGTCAGCAAAAGACAAGTATCACATGATCTCAATTACATGTGCAATCTAACAAACAGAATAAACTGATAAATAAAATAGAACCAGAGGCATGGAAACATGGAACTGACTGACGAATCTCAGAGGGAAAGGTGGGGGGTGAGGGGTTGTGGGAAGAGAGAAATCAAAGAATTTATATGCACATTTGCATTGCCCATGGACACAGATAATAGGGTGGTGAAGGCCTAGGGTGGGGTGATCGGGGGAGCAAGGAGGAAGTAAAAGGGGGAGACATCTGTAATATTCTCAACAACAAAGATAAAAAAAAGAAAGTTCTGTTCTCAACCACTATTGCATCTGAACTTTCTTACATATGGCTATATTTAAATATGATAGTGTTTCACTTGTTGTTTGCACTGTCCCTACTAATTGATAACTTTTATAAATCACTCTACTTAAAAGAGACACATCCCTTTTCACAGAACATTTTAAAAACAGTTTTGAAACAATATTTAGCATTTTAAGAAGCAGAACATTGTCCTGTGGTCTCTCCTCATCTGTTTCCCCTTCTCTTCCCTTCCAGAAGAATCCAGCTCAAAGGCCTTTAGGTGGGGTTGAGCACGTCAGTGATCATGTGGGGGGAGGAGTTGCCAGTGACTTAAAGTGGGGCGCCAGAGCCCAAACCAGCAAAGTTGGATGTGCACGCAGGAAGGCAGGTCAACTTGGGGTGCAGCAGGGTGAGGTGCTCATACACATGCGGGGTTGTCGAAGCCTGAGCAAGGTGGGCACACGATCACAGGACAGGGTCATAACAGCCCAGTGGAGGTGAGGAGTGGCCAGTGTGGGGGGAAGTGGCACCCTGGTACTGGGTGTTGGAGTCCAAGTCGCAGAAGAGGGACATTCATTTGGTAGGGCAACTTGGCCTGAGTGGCAGAGACCCTTCTGCTGCATTCCCTTTTGTGATCTCCTGCCTGTGGAGAACACTTGTTCCCAGTGGTTTTCAGCCATGTATAAACAGTAAAGGCCCAGTGGTGTGGGGAGACCCACCTGTGGTGATCCAGCATCTTCTGTGACCAGGTGGCTGACTCTCCAGGCAGCTGGGAGTTGAAAGCTCATGGCTTCTACATCTGTAGCCAGATTCTCTGTATCCACTTTGTC
This sequence comes from Tadarida brasiliensis, assembly GCA_030848825.1. Classification (NCBI taxonomy): domain Eukaryota; kingdom Metazoa; phylum Chordata; class Mammalia; order Chiroptera; family Molossidae; genus Tadarida; species Tadarida brasiliensis. Next base: position 38,598,298 of record CM061272.1, on the reverse strand, counting down.
AGTGTTACAGGTGATATTTTAGCCTCCAATTACTTCTTTTTTTTTTTTTTTTTTATCCTCACCTGAGGACATTTTTTCATTTTTTGTTCAGATAGAGTGGGAGGGAGAGAGAGAGAGAGAGAGAGAGAGAGAGAGAGAGAGAGAGAGAGAGAGAGAAACATCGACGTGAAAGGGACACATCGAGTGGCTGCCACCTGCACGACCAACCAGGGCCGGGGACAAACTGCAACTGAGGCACGTGCCCCTAGAGGGAACCGAACCCCGGTCTCTCTGGACCGCAGGCCGACGCTCTAACCGCTGAGCCAAACCGGTCAGGGCTCCAATTACTTCTTAATTGGTTCAGAACTTGGTCCAGGAAATGGGATGCTATTTGTTGGGATTCACTCAACTCCCCCAGCATCTTTGCACTGGCGTTTTTGATGCTTCTCTTCCCTTCTGAAGGGAGTCCTTGAGGGCAGGAAGGACATTGGCCTTTTCCTCTGCCTAGGATATCTCTACCACCTAGGATGACGCTTGGCACAAAGAATGCACTCAATCAATCTTTATTTACTAGACAAGTTCATGTCAAAATACAATAGCCACTGACTTTTGGTTGTGAATTCTTTAGAGAATTACTGTGCTATAGGTCAAATTAACTGTAAGGACAAAGGCATTTGTCCCTATTAACCTACAACTTATTTAAAGGGATAATAATACTTTCCAGGGAACATATTTTTTAAAATCAAGCCTTTAGATATTATTAAATCTATTTTAAAAAGCAATATATTAGGTGATCCCCCCCCAATTCATGTTAACTTGACATCTTCCATAATTAGTGTTAACATTGTAATTTAGTTGTTAAACCTAAGATGAGTCAGTATTTAAGATTTCTACCATCATAGCATAGCCTGGAATGTAAAATAGTACATGTAATGTTTCAAAATTTCCAGATATTTTACAACAAATTATTTAGCAGACATCATGCAACTATTGTATGCAACCCATTGTGCTGGACACAGACTTACAGAGACGAATAACATATACCCTCAGCCAGCAAGCTATCGAGAAATAGGGCTATAAAATAACACCAGTGCTTACTATGTGTGCACTACTACTCTAAAGGCTTTAAACACCCATTTAACACTCACAACAACCTGGTGAGTTAGCTACTATAACATTCCCTGCATTTTGTTGAACATACAGCAAACAGCCTTGGGAGACATACTGTCTCCCTCTGGAGCAAAGAGAGTTTCCCTAAACTCAGGGTTTTTCTCCTGTAACCACAATTCACGTGCAGGTGTCGTCTGGCCCTTTTGCATGATCATCCTGTGGAAGTTGGGGCTCAAGGAACCAGCACAAAACTTGCTGATACTCTGGCTACTGCTGCTGTCATCAGTGTACACTGGCCTTTGTGAAAGGAAAATAGCAAATGATGTTGATATTACCAAGACGAAAAGCTAAAATGGAGCTGGGAGGCTTCCAGGAAGCTGAGCGAACTTCCCACCTCCATGTGAAACGAAACTTTTTTTGCAGTGTAACGTAACATAATATATACATTATGAATTCTGTTCTTTCTTTTTTAAACTTTTTAAATTGAATTTATTGAGGTGACATTAGTTAATAAATTATATAGGTTTCAGGAGTACAATTCTATAATACATCATCTGTATATTGTATTGGGCGTTCACCGCCCAAGTCAATTCTCCTTCCATCACCATTTATCTCCCCTATACCTTTTTCTATCTCCCCCCACCCTCTCCCTCTGGTAATCTCCATACTGTTGTCTGTGTTTATGACTTTTTTGTTTGTTTGTTTTGTTTTTTTGCTTAGTCCCTTCCACCTTTTCACCCAGCTTGGCAACTTTTGAACTGGGCTAAGCCAAATAGCTACATCCTGATACAGTTCTTGGAACTGGCTCTGCATCACTGAACTTCTTATTAAAAAAATAAAATTTTTACTCAAAATAGACATAAACAATCAATCAAGATAAGTGTGCTTGCCAGCACAAATCACAGCTCTCTAAAAACACCTGTGTGTGCCCGGTCGGTGTGGCTCAGTGGTTGAGCATCAACCCATGCACCAAGAGGTCACTGGTTCGATTCCCAGTCAGGACACATGCCCAGGTTGTGGACCAAATCCCCAGTGGGGGGCATGCAGGAGGGGCCAATCGATGTTCTCTCTCATTGATGTTTCTATCTCCCACTCCCTTCCTGTCTCTCTAAAATCAATAAAGAAAAAACCTTGTTAAAAAAATGAAAAAAATAACAACACCTGTGTAACCCTTTCAGAAGCCGCTCTTTCTCTGTCTTTATAAACTTTGTCTCTTTTTTTCCCCTCTTAGAACACAGTTGGGTTTCTACCCAAATCTGTATTTAAAAATTTCAATTCCTAAAAACCCCCAAATAAAGCTTTTGTTTTCTTTGCCATTCTTGGTTAAAATTGATTGACACTGTCATGTGTGACCCGAGAGTTTACATCTTCGCTGTGATTCAAACTCCAGGAAAGTTGATGAGTTCAGTTTTAGGCATATGAGGGTCATCCAACCAGTGATACACCCAGTACATATCTGATCATATTTGAAGGAACCCATAACATAGATTCACATTGAGAAACAGTTATGTAAATCTTGCTGAGATAATGAGGTGGGAATAGAAGGGATAGATTCCTCTTTCTAGAAGGCTGGCTGTGGAGAGACAGAGATGATGCTGGATGCCAGAGAAGGACTCAGAGGAGAGCTCACTTATTTATGAATTTTTAATGTGGGATAGACTTGAACATGTACAAATATTGTTGGGAAAGAACCGCTAGCAGGAATGAGATTGAAGGTAGAGAAGAGAGAGGGAGAGTTGATGGAGCAAGACCTCTAAGGAAATTTAATAGAGGTAGGAGGGAAGGAGGCAAAGGTGGGTAAGGTACTGACATGTGTGTAGATGTGAGAATGGCATAGAAAGTTGAGGGAGTCTTTATCTAAAATTGGCTAGGTCACTGCTGAGAGGGATGTGGAATGTGCTGGGGCTTGGGGCTCCAGGAGAACAGTGTAAGTTAGAAATAGCTGAAGGAGGAACAGAAGATTGAGGTGTCTGTAGACCATTGACTCTTGTGTCTGGCCCAATGCCTTGCACACAGTAGGTGCTCAATAAAATGAATTTAATTAATGAGCAGACACATATAAAAGAATTCTTGGGCAGTACTGAGGTGTTGACTGAGGTTGGAAACCACTTTTCTACAGAGGCTGGTTTCTGAGATGTCCAGTTAGATGAAGTTGTGGGAGCAGGCAGGGAGCAGTGCCATATTTGATGACTACGTATGGCCACTAAGTGGGTAGGGCCCAGCCCAGCTGCGGAGACATGGCAGAGCAGTTGATCCTGGAGCACAGGCAAGGCCAGAGTGGGGATCAGCTGGGATGGAGAAGGTATAGTATAGCACAACTTGAGATCTCTCCTTTGACCACTATGGGTGCCAAGAGGTTGAGTCTGGACACACCTGGATTCTAGGCATGTTATAGAGAAAATAAGACTTGTTTAAGTCATGATGGGATCTGAGAGTAAATTCAGCAATATGACATCAACCCAAATGAGATCAGTTTTTATTTTTATTTTATTTTTGTTAATCCTCACCTGAGGATATTTTTTTCCATTGCTTTTAGAGAGAGTGGAAGGGAGGGGGAGAGAGAGAGAAACATCAGAGTGAGAGAGACACATCAATTGGTTGCCTCCTGCACACACCCCAGCCAAGGCCAGGGATCAAACCTGCAACCCAGGTATGTGCCCTTGACTGGGAATTGAACCCACAACCCTTTGGTTCGGGGGCTGACATTCTAACCACTGAGCCACACAGGCCAGTTTTTAAAAAATTTTCCACTGGGGATTCCATTTTAAAAGAAATGTGTTTGTGGCCAGCCAGAAAATGATTGTAATGGTTGTAAAGAGGGAATAGCCATAAGAGGAAGATTTAAGGAACTTTCCATTACTTGGCCATGTTTTTAATTTGGATATATACGACACCAACAGAGGAGGGAGAAAGCCAGCCCACAATTCTAAAACGAAATTAAAACTGCTGTTGAGGCATTGGAAGGTTTCGATCTTGGAGAGTAACTGGTTTCTGTCCCAGTTCACAAAAGTCAGCAGGCAGGGCGAGAAAGCACCGACCAGCAGCAAAGCATTAGCCTTCTAAGCTGCGGATCTCGGTTTCCATAAGTACAGTTTAGAAAAGACTCCACCAGCCTTCTGCATCTGAACTGGATGGTGCTGCACAAGTTAAATGTACACGAATCTCCACTCACATTTCTTTGGCAGGTGTCCAAGGATACCGGCAGCTCACGGTCTTGATTTATAGGGAAGGACAGTGTGATAGTGTATCCCAAGAGAGCTATTTATAGGACACTAGTGCATGTCATTTGCCTTGATGATCATCTAATTGATCTCGATGTTTTTGGGTTCTGACATTTATTTTAACATTAACTTAGAGGTTTTTACAACGAGACCATTGTGCCAGGCCATCCAGTGGTTTCCTATTACTCACCTGCCACTACTTGGGAAAGTCATTTGAGGAAATGTAATGAGATCACTGGGGCAACCCCTTTTCATAGCTAATTATCCCAGCACACTCTGTATTGCATTGCTATTTTTAACTCCTCAACATTAGCTTTTTTTCTTCCTAAGGCAACTTAAATCCACCCAATTTCCTTGACTGTCAAAAACGCAAATTGCAATTTTATTTTTTCCTTATTTCCTGGGAAGCTATAACCTTCATATCCAGCCCCATTTTCTTTTTCAGTTCTCTGACAGAGCAGGGGTTAAATCTGATTACTGCAAGATCACGTTGCAAGGGCAGGCTGGATACATTTCAAGTGGCCTGACCTGTGGAGGGGGCTGTTGGGAAGGGTGGCTCCATCCAGTGGGGCAACAGCCTCTTAACTCATTCTCCTGCTCTGGCCTGAGCCCTCTCCTATCTATTCTTAACCCAGTGGCCAGGGTGACGCTGGCAAGACGTCAGTGGATCATATCAGTTCTTGACCCAAAACCCTACTGGATCCCCATCTCCACTACTTTCCACTCACTTACTCCGTTTCCCCCACGGACTTCCTTACTTTCCTTGAACACACCAGGCCTGCTACTGCCTCACGAGAGTGCCCTTGTTTATTTTCTCATCCTAGAACGCTCTTTCCCCAGATGTCCATATCCTTTGCCCTCTCACATCCTGAAAGTCTTTATTCAGTGAGGCCTTCCTTGGCTTGGCTGTCTTATTTTAAGTTGCAAGCCCCTCCCCCAAACCCACTTGAATTCTCTCTTTCCTGTCCCTATATTACTTTTCTCCATAGCCCATGTCATAATCTATCGTTCTATGGGGCATCTCTTTTTTCTTTTTTCATATCTGTTTCTCCTCACTAGCATCTAAACTCCAAGATGGCAAGACATCGCGTACATACTGCCTGAAAGGGTGCCTTGACTGACTAGTGGCTCCTTTTAGGAAGCCTACTAATACTTTATTATTTATTTATTTTTCAACTGCAGTTGACATTCAATATTATTTTCTGCTGTTATAGGCAGTTAGACAGACATGAGCAGAGCAAAGATGATGGACCAGGTACAGAAACTCACCAGGGCAGAAAGCTCCAGATCCCTAGCAAGGGGCAAAACTAGGAAAGCAAGAACATCGCCCCCAGGGTAACCTTTCCTCCCTAGCATATCACCGGTCTTGCAGTTTGGACCCCCTGACTTTTCATATTGCTAGTCATGCAGTTTAGAACTCCTGACCTTTTCCTCTCCAAAGATAACCTCTAGGCTTCAGTTGTATTTCAGCTCCAAACGCAGAAAAGCAGCAAAACCAGACAAGCGATGCCCTGGCTGCCTCAGGACCAGCTGCACTGACTAATGACCCCCTGCCCTGGCACTGACCAATCAGTGGACACCATGACCCTGAAAGAGCACACCTGGAAAGCTAGTGAATATTCTATTGAGACCCTCCCCTAAGATTCCCACCTGCAAGAGAGATAAATACACTCAGGATGAAGGACCCTGTGCACACTCTCCCCCAGGGGAGCATGCCTGTGCCATTTCCTTCCCCCTTCATCCCTCTAGACTCAGCAGCGGTTCTCAACCTGTGGGTCGTGACCCCTTTGGGGGTCGAATGACCCTTTCACAGGGGCCGCCTAAGACATAACAGTAGCAAAATTACAGTTATGAAGTAGCAACGAAAATAATTTTATGGTTGGGGGTCACCACAACATGAGGAACTGTATTAAAGGGTCGTGGCATTAGGAAGGTTGAGAACCACTGATAGGGGATCCCAGGAGACCTGCAACCAGGGGAGCAATGGGCAGTGGCAATGCATCCTGGGATAACCCCCTGAACCTGTCTCCAAGGTTCCCTTTTCTCTGACTTCTCAGTGAGCCAAAGCAGCCCGGCCTAGGCTCTCCTGTTGCTTCTTCTATGCCTTTCCTTGTTTCACTGTCCTCAGTGTGTTTTTGTTGCGGCCAATAAATTCTTGCTTGCTTTGCTGCACTTTGTGTCTTGATTGAAATCTTTCTTTCAAGAAGTCAAGAACTGAGGTCCTGTTGTCTCATCACTAACACTACCAATATTTTATATGATCATCACTTAATACTGCCTGGAATATCCCTTAAGCAGCGATGTGCTGGTGCTATCCTTCTACAAATAGAAACCACAAACACCCATAACCCCCCAGAAAAGAAACACAGAAAAATGCAGTGGGTTTTCAATGTATGTCTCCATTTTCAAACATTTGAAAAATAGGTCATTCATAGTCTTTTTCATATAATTAAGCACTCCATTAGCACCATTAGTGAGTTATTAGCAGTGTGCTATGATATTTCCTCCAATAAAGAAAACAACTTTAACAGCTCTGATTGAATTGGTTCAACTTATTTGTATATTTTGCAGAAGTGATTTCTCTGAGTTGGGGGACAATTTTCAACGCATTCAGTATTTATTAAGCATCTTATATATTCTAAACAACAGTGTCATCTTGTAGTTGTTTCATTTGCTAAGTTCTTTTAGCAGTCTTGAATTGGAGTACTTGGTTTGCAGTGAATTAGGCCCTCGGTAAAGGTGTTAATTGTTTTTTCTTTTAAGAATCCTCAGGAGGTCACACGTGTTAGAAACAAGACAACAGGCCAAAAATAAAGTCGATTATGCTAAGCCCCATGTCACCAAAGTGAAACAACTTAATTACAGTTTCAGCTCTCTAGAAACGGAATCTTAAACTAGTCAATCAGGAATCACCTGATCAGCACTAACTAGTTACATAATCTGCCTGTTAGAGCTCTGCCATTCTCTAAAGGAAAATGACCTTGCATTAACCAACCCACTTTAGTGTAACTTTCTTGTCTCCACTCCCTTCAGCCTATAAAAGTCTTTTATTTTGTACAGCTCCTCAGAGCTCCTTTCTATCTGCTAGATGGGATGCTGCCCAATTCATAAATCATTGAATAAATCCAATAAGATCTTTAAAATTTACTCAGTTGAATTGTGTCTTTTAACACAGCCTTTGAGAGACAAAATTCACTCTCCCCTGGGGGAGCTGGCTCTTTGGCAAGTCCCAGGCTTGGTCTCAAAGTTCTGTCTGACTTCCACCAAATTTCTAAAGAAACCAACAGACAGGATTTCCCCAGAGCAGGTTCTGCTGTTCTGTGCTATACTCAGTCTTTTGTAGAAACATAATATACATAATATATTGTATATCCATGTATCTATATATCTATATATCTCTGTCTCTATCTCTATATCTATATATAATATTCTTTGCACTAGTTACTTGTTACACTTTCAGAGACTGGTGGGTTCAGTTGTGCATTGCACTTCTTTCTTAAACATAATCAACATGTATTTTCTGATTCAACTTTCTTTCTTCCTTTCTTTCTAGTGTAGTGTGTGCCAAATAAACATTTCAGAACATTAAAAATACAGCTCTCATACAAATATAGAATGGGCGTGTGTCACAGATTTAATTATATTATTGAGGGAAGTGACAGGATGGTAAACCTGGTTTAAAGGGTTATGGTTGAGACAAAAGTATTTATAGTCAACGAAAGAGTGTGCTGAAATGAGATGGCTAGTCTCCTAGATGCAAGGGTGGGGGAATGTTTGGCCTGCCGGCCATATAAGGCCTGTGAAATCAATACCAGCTAACATCACACACCTCACCAAATTAGCCTGACCAAATACAGCAGGCTAATTTTTAAGTTGACAATTTTGTATGATCTGCAAATGATATTATAAATATCTCATGGCCCTTGGCAGAAAAAAGTTTCCCCACCCCTTAAACAATGAAATTTGCAGTCATTAAAATGGTGTTATAGAAGATTAAGGAATGGACCAGTGATGTTCATGAAACATTGTTAAAGCAAGTTAGGAAAAAAAAAATCTGTGAAACATAGTCCCGGGTTTTAAATAATATTGTATATGTAAATACATATTGTGTACAAAGAAGGAAAAAAATCAACAATAGGTGGTTCAGTCATTCATTCAACAAATACTGCACTTACTCTGTGCCAGTTCTAGGTACTGGAGATATCAGCAGGTTGGCTGAGGTGGGACCACAGAATGGTGGTGGTGGAGCTTATGAATACATTACAGAACTATGAAGATTGGTGGGTGTTAGGAGTTGAACTGTGTCTCCCAAAATATATGTTGAAGCTCTAATCCCAGAACCTCAGAATAACCTTATTTGGAAGTAGGGTCATTACAGATGAAATTAGTTAAGATGAGGTCATACTGGAACAGGATAGGCCCCTAATCCAATATGACTGGTGTCGTTATAAGAAGAGAGAAATTTGAACACAGACATGAACGGGGGAAGATGATCTGAAGGCACACAGGAAAATGACCATGTGAAGACAGAGGCAGATATTGGAGTTATGCTGCCACAAGCCAAGTAATGCCTGGACTTACCAAAAGCTGGAAGCAGCAAGAAAGGACCTTTTCACAGAGCCTTCAGAGGGAGCATGGCCCTTCTAAAACCTTGACTCTGGACTTCTGACCTCCAGAACAGTGAGAGAATAAATTTCTGTTATTCTAAACCACCTGGTTTGTGGTACTTTGTTACATTAGCCCAAGGAAACTAAAAAAACTTTGTTTGTAGGTGATGTTATTTATAATTGTCTCAAAGTTTGCATTAAAAAATATCATAGAATAGGGTGGGGAGATTCCAAGATTGCAGCAGATTAGGTGGAAGCTACACTGACCTTCTCCTAAGACCAAATTGGAATTACAACTAAAATATAGAAAAATCATCCTGAATAACCAATTGAAGGCTAGCTGGAGAGAACTCTTATAACCAAGGACTTAAAGAGGAGGCCATATCAAGACTGGTAGGAAGTGTGGAGGCATGAGAGGTCTGGCTGGGCTCCTACAGGCAGCACTTGAAGTTCCAGAGGGATATCTCAGCTGCAGGGGTTTCCCCTGAGAAGTGTGGGGTCTAAACCCTAAGCTAGGCTCCCCAGCCTAGAACACCAGAACCAAAATGGTACCCACATAACATCTGGCTGTGAAAAGAAGCGGAGTTTCTGTCCACTAGGGAATGATGGCTAGAAACACAGGCACCTGCTTAAAGGGCCAACACACAAAATTTCATTTGCAGCCACTCACCTTAGAGCTCCATGAAGAGAGTCTGGGGTTGGTAGCTCTGGGGAGAAAGCTGAGATGACAGCTGCCAAGATCCCTGTGCTGAGTCACTCCCCCATGCTGCAGAAGCCATCTTTCTCAGGCAGAGCTTTCCCATCCATGCAGCATCAGTCTAGGGGAATCCACCCATTGGATTCTCTCTCACTCCACCCTGTGAAGCTTATGCCATGCTGAGGACTACAGCTGTAAACTCACTAAGTGACTGAGACTAACAGACAGCCTGCAGGCAGAGGCAGATCTCTGGTTGCTTTGAGTCTTTGCCTGACCAGCTCCTCTGCCTGGGGCTAGTAAAAGTAGACCTTGATGTGCAGCTTGGTCCTTTTCACATGCACCCAGGCCCAGCAGAGGGTGCCACAAGTTGTGGATCACTGAAGCTCCAAGCAGGTTGCTCAGGGCCAATCATACACAGTGTCTGACATTAGCCTACACCAGATTCCCTCTGAAGAGTCCCCAAACCAGTAAACCCAGTGGCTAGCTTCAGACAACAACAGAGCAAGATGCAATAAGCTTCACAAGCAGCATATCCACAGGGAGATATTGACAGGTGCCAAACCCTGCTGAGGTGAATTCTGCTTCATGTGATCAGCACCTGTACAGCAGCCTGCACACTGTGTTGGGGGGTTGAGCCTCATTTTCAGCCAGCCTGAGGGTCTATCCACACACAAACACACCAATAACAAGCAAGACTCAATTACAAGATGAGGGCCCATACAACGTGCACAAGGCACATTCTTAGAGCACCTAGTTCAGGTGATCAGGGAAACTGTGCCACTGTCCCACAGGCCACCTACTACATAAGGCCACCCTACTAAGACTGGAAGTCACAATAGATCTACCTAATACATAGAAACACACTTAAACAGGCAGCCAAAATGAAAAGACAAGGAAACAGACCCCAAATGAAGCAACAGAAAATTCTCCAGAAGAGCTAAATGAAGTGGAGGTAAGCAATTTATCAGATGTAGAGTTTAGAATAATGATTATAAGGATGTTCAACAGCATGAAAAAGGATATAGAAACTATAAAAAAAGGACTAGTAAGAAATGAAGAACACAATATCTGAAATAAAGAATACACTGAAAGGAATAAACAGCAGGCTCGATGAAGCAGAGAATCACTTCAGTGATTTGGAAGATGGTAGAAATAAACACCCAATCAGAGCAGCAAAAAGAAAAAAAGACTTAAAAAATGAGTATAGTTTAAGGGGCCTTTGGGACAACACGAAGTGCAGCAACATCCACATCATTGGGGTACTAGGAGGTGAAGTGAGAGCAAGGAATCGAGAACCTATTTGAAGAAACAGTGTCTGAAAACTTCCTTAACCTGGTGAAAGAAAAAGACATACAAGTCCAGAAAGTGCAGAGAATCCCAAACAAGATGGACCCAAAGATGCCTGCATCAAGACACATCATAATTAAAAGGACAAAAGTTAAAGACAAAGAGAGAACCTTAAAAGCCACATGAGAAAGGCAGTCACTTACCTACAATGGAACTCCCATAAGACTGTCGGCTGAGCCCTGGATGGTTTGGCTCAGTGGTTGGAGTGTCAATCCATGGACTTAGGGTAACAGGTTTGATTCTGGTCAAGGGCATGTACCTGGGTTGCAGGTTTGATCCACAGCCCCAGTCGGGATCACGGGGTGGGCGGGGGTGTGGGGGAAAGTGATCGATGTGTGTCTCTGACATCAACATTTCTCTCTTTCTCCCTCCCTCCTTTCCTGCCTGTCTAAAAATCAATGAGAGAATGTCCTTGTGTGAGGATTAACAACAACAACAACAATAAAAAACCTGTCAGTTGATTTCTCAACAGAAACATTTCAGGTGAGAAGGGATTGGCATAAAATATTCAAAGTGATGAAAAAGAAGGACCTACAACCAAGACTACTTTACCCAGCAAGGCTATCATTTAACATTGCGGGAGAAATAAAGAGCTTTCCAGACAGGAAGAAGCTAAAAAAGTTTGTTACCACCAAACGAGTATTACAAGAAATATTAGAGGGCTTGCTTTAAGAAGTGGAAGAAGAAGAAAAAGAAAAAGAAAAAACCCCCAGAAGAACATAGTTAAAAAAATAAAATGGCAAAATACATACCTATCAATAATCACTTTAAATGTAAATGGCTTAAATGCTCCAACCAAAAGACATATGGTAACTGAATGGATAAGAAAACAAGGCATATGTATATGTTGTCTTCAAGAGACTCACCTCGGAATGAAAAATACACACAAACTAAAAGTAAAGTGATTGAAAATATATTTCATACAAATGGAAAGGAAAAAAATGCTGGGGTAGCTATATTATATCTGACAAAATAGACTTTAAAACCAAGGCTTTAGTAAGAGACAAAGAAGGACATTACATAATGATAAACGGAGCAACCCAACAAGAGGATATAACACTTGTAAACATTTATGCACCTAACATAGCAGCACCTAAATATGTAAAGCAAATCTTGATGGACATAAAGGGAGCGATTGACAGCAATAGTTATAGTAGGGAATTTTAACACCTCAATGATGTCAATGGATAGATCTTGCAGACAGAAAGTCAGCAAAGAGATGGCAGCTTTAAATCACACAATAGATCAAATGAATTTAATTGATATCTTCAGATAATTCCACCCCAAAGCAGCAGAGTATACATTCTTTTCAAGTGCACATGGAACATTTTCTAGGATAGACCACATGTTAGGACACAAAACAAGTCTCAATAAATTTAAGAAGATTGAAATAATATCAAGCATCTTCTCTGATCATAATGCTATGAAACTTGAAATCAATCACAAGAAGCAAACTGAAAAACACACAAAGACATGAATGCTAAATAACATGTTACTAAACAATGAATGGGTTAACAATGAGATCAAGGAATAAATCAAAAGATACCTTGAAACAAATAAAAATGACAACACAACAACCCCAAATCTGTGGAACACAGAGAAAGCAGTCATAAAAGGGAAATTCATAGCATTACAGACATATCTCAAGAAACAAGAAAAAGCTCAAATAAACAATCTATCTTTACACTTAAAGAAACTTGAAAATGAACAACAAAAAAGCCCAGAATGAGTTGAAGGAAGGAAATAATAAAGCATACCATGTTCACGGATAGGAAGAATGAACATCATTAAAATAGCCATACTACCTAAAGCAATCTACAGATTTAATGCAATTCCTATCAAGATACCAATGGCATATTTCACAGAACTAGAAAAAATGTTTCAAAAATGTATATGGAACCACAAAGACCCTGAATAGTAACAGCAATCTTGAAAAAGAAGAACAAAGTTGGAGGAATTACACTACCCTATATCAAAATATACTATAAAGCCACAGTAATCAAAACAACATGGTACTAGCATAAAAACAGACATATAGATCAATGGAACAGAATAGAGAGCCCAGAAATAAATCCATGCCTTTATAGTCAATTAATATTTGACAAAGGAGGCAAAAACATACAATGGACTAAAGGTAGTCTATTCAATAAATGGTATTGGGAAAATTGGACTGATATACTAAAAAATAAATAAATAAAACAAGTCCATCTTCTTACACCACACACAAGAATGAACTCAAAATGGATTAATGACTTAAATGTTAGACTCAAGACCATAAAAATCCTAGAAGAAAACATAGGCAGTAAAATTTCGGACATTTCTTGTAGCAATATTTTTTCTGATATATCTCCTTGTGCAAGGGAAACAAAAGAAAAAATAAACAAATGGGACTACATCAAACTAAAGAGTTTTTTGCACAAAATGAAAAGAGAACCCACTGAATAGGAGAACATATTCACCAATGATGCATCGGATAAGGGGTTAATATCCAAAATTTATAAAGAACTTATAAAATTCAACATCACACACACACACACACACACACACACACACACACACACACATACTCCATTTAAAAAATGGGTAAAAGACCTGACTAGACACTTCTCCAAAGAGAACATACACATGGTCAACAGACATTTGAAAATATGTTCAATGTCACTAATCATCAGAGAAATGCAAATTAAAACCACAATGAAATATCATCTCACACCTGTCAGAATGGCTATCATCAATATATCAACAAACAACAAGCATTGGCAAAGATGTGGAGAAAATAGAACCCTTGTGCACTGTTGGAAGGTATGCAGATTGGTGCAGCCACTATAGAAAGCAATATGGAGTTACTTCAAAAAATTAAAAATGGAGCTGCTTTAAGACCCAGCTATTCCACTTCTGGGAATTTATCTGAAGACAATCGAAACACTAATTCGAAAGAATATATGCACCTTATGTTCATTGCTGTGTTATTTACAATAGCCAAGATCTGGAAACAGCCCAAGTGTCCATCAGTGGAGGAGTGGATAAAACAGCTGTGGTACATTTACACAACGGAATATACTAACCTGCCATAAAAAGGAAGAAAATTTTACCCTTTGAGGCAGCATGGATGGATCTGGAGAGCATTATGCTAAGTGAAATAAGCCAGTCAGAGGAAGACAAGTACCATATGATTTCACTCATATGTGGAATTTAATGAACAAACTGAACTGACAAACAAAATAGAGATAGACTTATAGATAGAGAGCTGGCAGATAGCTCTGGTGATGGTGATGTCGGGGAGGGGGGTGGGGGGTGAATTTTGGGGAGGGGTGGAGAGATTGAGCAAAAAGAAAAAAAAAGAGAACTCATGGACATGGACAACAGTGTGGTGATTGCGGGAGTAAGGGGATGAGTGGAGGATTGCTGTATACCCATCAAAAAATTCATAGGTTTCTTTCAAGGTCATGTGGATAGTTTTGGTCAATGAGGTGTGAATGAAAATCTTCCATCTTTGACTAGATGAGGCTTCCAGGAATGTTGCTGCTTTCCTAATAAAATGGACAGATTCAGCCGGCATGGACTCATTGCCTTCTCCTTTCCCTTTTTGAAACAGAGACATGATGCCCCAGAGGTGTCCCAGACACTTAGTGACCACTTGTTAAGGATGGCAGAGCAGGGATGTAGAAGGAGCCTGATCCTTGAGCAGCCACATTAGGGCTGACTTACCCACTACCCAGTTTCCTTGTTACGTGAAATAAATCCCTCACTTAACCCACTACTTGGGTTCTGAAACACCAAATGTAACTGAGTACACTTGTGACAGCTGCTATGACTCTTACTCCATGTGGACAACTTGCTCTGGAACGTCTGTTCCACATGCATGAGTCCCACCATGACTGATGTGGGATGTGCGCTCCAGACCTGGAGAGGCGGTGCTGTGTGATAGGAAAACCCGCCTGTACTTGGGTAAAACCGAGGGAGACACTTTTGCCATCTCTCTAGAGCTAGGACATTGATAGAATATTCCCCTTCCATTACAGGAGAAGGGATTCACTTAAAAATAAAGTAAAATCCTCTGCTTCAGTCCAGCCCTCTCTCATTTTACAAAGGAAGAGAATGTGGTTGAGGAACACCTAGTGACTTTCCCAGGGTCCTGCAGGTTGGTGGCTAATTTGGACTGGAAGGTAGGGTCCCCCCCCCCCACCATTTTTCCACCACCAGATTGGTTTCAGTGCTAAGTTCCTTTATATTTTGTCTTGCTTTCTACTAAGGGGATTAGATGAATATCTGGTGTGTCAAGTTAGTGAAATTTGAGGGCTTTTGAATAAAAGTAAACAGGGGTAAAACAATTTACAAGAAATCCAGATGGTAGTTAAAAGAATTAATCCTGGTGTTTCTAAATGACAAACAGCTCTCTTAATCTTAATTATTTATTGCTAAATTAAATGTAACAGCCTCATACATTCTCATATTGTTCTGATTTATTTATCATCAATGTACTTAAGAGAAGTGGAACACATAAATTAACCATATGTAAATTTCTATATCATGAGCGTATCTGGTATTGGACAGCCCCACTAGTGTGAGGGTACCAGGTTGTAGTTTACATGGAGCTCCATTCAAGGGCAATGTTGATCTCATGTGACTCCCTGACTCTAAGAAATGGTCTCCTGATCTAGAAATCTAGAGCTGAAGATACAGTGCTTTTCCATGGAGCACAATTTGTGGACAATTGGTTGGGAAAACAATAATGAGAGCTTTGAGACTGGCCCATGGTAGGTCTCAATATCCAAATGCTTTATAGGGAGCTGGCAGAGGAAGTTCTTTTGGATTTTAGTAGAGCACCCCCTGGTGGTGAAATATTTTTCCTGCAGACCACGGGAGTTTGCCATTTATTGTGGTGATTCTGTATCTCTTTTAGGAAAGCATTTTACTGCTTTACATAGTTTATGTTCAACACAGTTTTACTAAGTCCCCACCTGGATTCCCTTTGACACTAATTAAATTCTTTCTTGTTTTTATCTTCAGTTGAAGAGGGTAGTGATGCTTCTTCTAGCATCTGAAATACACACTTTCAAATCCCGCAGTTCAAGACCAATATTTAGGGGACCAGTTGGAAGGAAGGAGACAACGTCTCCTAACTTCATTCAGTGTAAAAGGAAACTTGCTGCCACTCCTGTGTATTTTTGGATTAATTTAATTTCAAAATTATTTTTAACGAATGTGAGAGCACTTGGAAAATTGTAAAGTACTTCACATGCCTAAGTATTATCCGCATCTCTGACACCTGTCTCAAGAGACCGAGAAACAGTCACTGAATTCAGTTATAAAGGCAGAGAATCCTCAACCAGAAGTTTGGAAGATCCTTCTTTCATTCCCTCATCAAACATTTATTAAGCACCTGCAGTTAGTAAATACAAAGAAGTTCTTAAGGAGTAGATAGTCCAGTGGGGGAGCTGAACTTGGTCCCCACTAGATGGAGCTGGAGGGTCTTTGGTTTTTGGAGAAGGGCTACTTATGCCGATCATGGAGCAAAATTCATACGTCCTACATGCAAACTCACACACCCACCTTTTCCCATTGATCTCATAGTATAAGCTCACAGTTTGCCTGGAGTGGCACCAGATGCAAATGAGAATTAATAGCTACTTCTGTGTGAGAATGTTAGCTCCTGTGTTGCTCATTTCCCTGCCAATTTGCACGTACTGGTTCACAGTCCCTCATTCAAAACCCTTGGGGCCATATGGGTTTGGGCCTTCAGATTGTATACCTCTTAGTAAAAGAGTATACATGTTATGTATAATTTAATGTCCTAGGCATAGTCTGGGGAAGCATCCCTTGACCAAACACTTTCATATTATATAGAAAAATATGAATATCACATCAGTAGGACCAATGAAGACTGTAAGTAGCCTCATTCATGTCAGGTCAGGTTTTGCCACCAAAGAGATTTTAATAGCAAATGCATTTAAAAACAAAGGAATAAAAAGATTTTAGGATTTCAGAAAAGTGAATGAGATTGTGGGCCTGAATTTGGTCTTCCTTAAAGTTCCACCTTCCAAAGATTCATTATTCATTTGACCACAGAAGCACATCTGATTAGTGCTTCATGCTCTCACAGGACGGTCCTCACCACACAACAGGTGCTTACACACAACAGTCTAGCAAGATGAAAGTTATGACAACCATATTTTGCAGTTGACGAACGAAGTCCCGGGAGGTAAGGGGCTTGGCCCAGGTGACTCCAGTCTCCTAGCACTTTGTCCCACCACCCCTGCCTCTTTGCACACAACATGACTGATGGTTTGGAAATGCACCAGGTGTTAAAAGGAAAAGAAGCTGGGTCTGAAGCAATGGTTCTTGGCAAGACACAATGTTGCCCCTCTCTTGGGGCTGGGGGGTTGTTTAGTAATGTCTGGAGGTAATTTTGATGGTCATAACTTGTGGGGAAGTGCCACTGGGATGTAGTGATAGAGGTGAGGGATGCTGCTTAAAGTCCTACGGCAAAAGCACAGGGCAACCCCATAACCAAGGATCAGCCAGTCCTGGAAGTTAATAGGGCCGAGGTGAGAAACTGTGGTCTAAGGATCTCATCAGGCTCCTTCAGAAAGCACCCCAACCAAACCTCTTGCGTTAGGAGACCAGTTGACACCTTTCCATAATAGTGTCCCTTGTGCAAACCCTTAACCCCTCCCCTGGTGAGGTACCATGCACCCCCCGGCTCCCTCACCACCCCACAACGGAATCAAACCTGCCCTCCTGCCAACCGAATGAATTCCTTTGACTTGGGGACAAGATGATTTCAGTCCCAGCCTGAGGATGGGCTGTGCTACTGACCTGAAAGGGAAAGTGAACAAATGGGCTTTTCTCTCCAATGTGGGGGGGCATGCTTAAAGAAATTGACAACAATTTCGTGTTAGATAACAATGGTGTTAAGATCAGAATGACGATTTTACATTTCTTGTCTTCTCATCACTTTGTCTTATGAAGATGGGAAAGGAAAATTCTGGTCTTTGGTCACTTTTGAGTCACCAGCAGAGGGCAGACATTGCTCACCTAAAGGAAAACTTGAAGCTCTGCGCTGTGTCCAAGCCGAGACTGAAATGCCAGTACAGCCCTGCAGGAACCAGCTGTCTGCTGGTCACTGTCTTCTTCCGGGTCATGACTGACACGATTAATGTCGCCTCACGCTGTGGAAAGATCTGATTTCTCTCTCTCTCTTTTTTTTTTTTGAGACAACTATCTTGAGACAATATGGAACTCTTTCTTGAAAATTTTTAGCCCTGCCTGTGTGGCTCAGTGGGGAGTTGACCCATGCACCAAGAGGTCGCTGGTTTGATCCCCGGTCAAGGCACATGTCCAGGCTGTGGGACAAGTCCCCAGTGGGGGGCATGCAGGAGGCAGCCAATCGATATTCTCTCTCTTGATGTTTCTATCTCTCTCTCCCTCTCCTTTCCTCTCTCTCAATAAAGAAAAAATTTTCCTAATTAAAAATAATGCATGAGTGCCTGGCCGGTGTGGCTCAGTGGTTGAGCATTGACCCATGCACCAAGAAGTCCCCGTTCGATTCCCGGTCAGGGCACAAGCCCAGGTTGTGGGCCTGATCCCCAGTGGGGGGCATGTGGGAGGCGGCCAATCGATGTTCTCTCTCATTGATGTTTCTATCTCTCTCTCCCTCTCCTTTCCTCTCTCTCTAAAAATCAATAAAGAAAAAAATTAAAAAAAAAATGCATCAGCATAGAAGAAAATCTCAAAGAAAACAAAAGCACAAAGGAAAATTTCACCTCCCAGAGATGATATTAGCTAGTTTTTTGGTGCTTTTTCTTCTAATCGTTTTTCTATGAAAACTTCTGAAAGTATTTGTAGCAATGACACATGATAGTCCTTGACACACTGAAAAATGTATAAACATGTTGTGCTTCCTTGTCTGTGCTTTTGCTCATTCAGCTCAACTGAGAACTCTTTTTCTATCTCTGAAAATCCAAATCCTAGATATTCTTCACAGTCAAGCTCACATGTCTATGTAATTCTCCCCAGCAGGAATTGATCTATTTTCTCTGTATTTTTGTGTCACTGTGTCAATGACTCTCATGAGAATTACCACCTTCTGCCTTACACTAGAATTTTTACAGACAG
Source organism: Tadarida brasiliensis (assembly GCA_030848825.1). NCBI lineage: Eukaryota > Metazoa > Chordata > Mammalia > Chiroptera > Molossidae > Tadarida > Tadarida brasiliensis. The sequence continues at coordinate 38,579,219 of CM061272.1, read as the reverse complement.
TTGAGTCTTTGTACTAGGTCTAAATCTTATGAATATGGGACTCTTACTTCATCTTTCTGTCCTCCATAGCACCAACATTGGCTACTCACACTAAATACTCATAAGTACTTCTGAAAAGCAAAGAAGGAGTGAAGGAAAGAAGGGGGAGGGAAGGAAGGAATTTTCATTGTAACTTGCAGCAAACTTTTGAGGAAGACAGGAATTATTCCAGTTTCACAGAGGAGTCCCAGAGAGCCTAAGTGCTGGCTCATGTTTATCAAGCTAGTGGGTGGAATTTTTCCATATTGGAAGACTCAGAGTTTGGGCATTTTTGTGTGTTGCATTGTGTTATTCCAAAAAGATATGGTGAAATCCTAACCTGTGATACCTGTGAATGTAACCTTATTTAGAAATAGGGTCTTTGCAGATGTAATCAGGTTAAGATAAGGTCAGACTGGATTAACATGGGGCCTAAATCTAATGATTGGTGTCCTTATAAAGAGACGGAGATTTGGATACAGAGACATGCATAGAGGCAGACGACCATGTGAAGAACAGGCAGAATCTGGACTGATGCAGCTATGAGCCAAGGAATGCTAAAGATTGTCAGCAACCACAGACACTGGAAGAGGCAAGAGAGGATTCTTCCCCAGAGCCTCAGAAGGTGTGGTTGTTTGGACGCAGGAGATAGTGCTTTGTTTGACCCATTCATTTATTCTCTACCATCAATAGATAAAGCGTGACAAACCCATGATAAAAAGAATTTTATTTTTATTTTTATTAATTTGTTTTTGTTACAGATGTTTCTCGTTTTCCCCCCATTGACACCCTCCTCCCCATACTCCCTGCCCCATCCCCAGCTTTGTTGTCTATATCCATTGGTCATGCATATAAGTTCTGTGGTTTATCTCTTTGCCCCCCTCAACCTCCCCTCCTCTGAGGCTTGTCAGTCTGTACCCCACCTCTACGTCTCTGGGTCAATTTTGTTCATCAGTTTGTTTAGTTCATTATATTCCACAAATAAGTGAGATCATGTGATATTTGTCTTTCTCTGCTTGGCTTGTTTCGCTTAGCATAATACTCTCCAGGTCCCTCCATGTCGTCTCAAAGGATAAGAGATCTTTCTTTCTTACAGATAGTATTCCATTGTGTACACATACCACAGCTTTTTTATCCACTCATCTACTGATGGACACTTGGGCTGTTTCCAGATCTTAGCTATTGTAAACAGTGCTGCTATGAACATAGGGGTACATATATTCTTTCTGATTGGTGTATGCAGCAGAATTTTCACTGATACAACACCTAAGGCAAGAGAAACAAAGGAAAAAATGAACACATGGGACTACATCAAACTAAAAAGCTTCTTCACAGCAAAAGAAACAACCATCAAAACGGAAAGGAATCCCACTATATGGGAGACCATAATTGGCAATGATGCATCAGATAAGGGGTTAATTTCCAAAATATATAGAGTGCTCATACAACTCAACAAAAGAAAGACAAAGAACCCAATTAAAAAATGGGCAGAGGACCTAAATAGACACCTCTCCAAACAGGACATACAAATGGCCAAGAGACATATGAAAAAATGCTCAACGTCAATAATCATCAGAGAGATGCAAATTAAAACAACTGTGAGGTATCATCTCACACCTGTCAGAATGGCCGCCATCAACAAATCATCAAACAACAAGTGTTGGCGAGGGTGTGGAGAAAAGGGGATGCTAGTACACTGCTGTTGAGAATGTAGACTGGAACAGCCACTATGGAAAACACTATGGTATTACCTCAAAAAGTTAAAAATTGAATTGCCATTTGACCCAGTGATCCCACTTCTAGGAATATATACTAAGATAAAAAGAATTTTTTTTTATCATTATACAAACTAGTTCTTAGATAATGGGTAGGCTCAGTATGAGGGGAACCACCTCCACTGCATGACAGAAGGGGTTTACTTTAATGGGTGAAGTCATGCACTTAGGCAAACACCACATCCCACCTCTACTGGGACCATTTGCCCGATGGCCACCCACCTTAACTGTGAAATCCAGTGGGCTGGCCTCAGTTTCATATTACTTGACTACTTGTGTCACTGGGCACTGCTTTTGGATCTCATTGAACCCTTTCCTTCATTGCCTTTCATGTCTAGACAACTCTCCTTCTCTGTTTACTTACTTCCCTGATTTTTTCTTCCCTGTGCCATTTGCTGACTTTCCTCCTCCACCCCATTCCTGAAATAAAGGACTTTCTCCATAGGTTTTGTTCCTGATTTTGTGGTTCTTCCCTTTTCTTTACATACACCCTTTGCGGGCCACATTCTTTTCTGCCTTGGCTTCCTCCCCCACTTAGATAATATTGATGTCTACATCCTCAACTCAGACCTCTCTTAGAAACTTCCTCTTTTCAAATGATAATTAGGCATCTTTGTATGTCTTTTAGGTTCCTCCACATGGCAGGTCCAAAACTGAACTAATTGTCTCCTCTCTCCTCTCCCAATTTGATTTTTTTCTCCTGTATTTTGTATCTTGCTCGATCCCATTATTGAATCCCATTGCTCAAACTAGAAACCTCAGAGTCAGCCTCTTTACTTCTGTTTTGTTCACTGTGGTAGTCAGGCTCAAAGATGCCCCCCATTATGCTCACCTCTTAAATTTGCATCTTTTTATGGCCTATGTGACTAAGGAATGTGCTGGAAGTGGTGGTGTGTGACTTCTAAGTTAGGTCATAAGAGAAAGTACCGCTTCACCTTATTCTCTCTTAGGTCACTTGCTCTGGGGGGAGCCAGTTGTCATGTCATAAGGACACTCAAGCAACCCTTTGGGGAGATCCGGATGGGAAGGAACTGAAGCCTCTTGCCAACAGTTAGCATCAACCTACCAGCTACGTGAATGAACCATCTTGGAAATGGATCCTCTAGACCCAGTCAAACCTTCAGATGACTGCAGCCTTGGCTGATATCTTGACTGTAACCTCATAAGAGATCTTGAACCACAACCAGTAGCTAAGCTGTTCTTGAACTTCCTGACCCACAGAAAACAGTGAGATAATACATACTTATCATTGTTTTAAGCTGATACGTTTTGGCATAACTTGTTATATAAGAACAGATAACAAAACATTTATAAACTATTTTATTAGTCACTAAATTCTTATTGATATTGCTCTCTAAATATTTCTTAAGTATAACTTATTTTCTTTACCTCCCCTGTTCCAATTTTAGGTCTTTATTATTTCTTTCCTGGACTATTGCAATATCTTCCTGTTAGTTTCCTTGTCTGTAATTAACTTCCTCTCCTACCTTTAAGCCATCCTCCATATTGCCATCAATTACCTTTTAAAAATATAAATCTGATGACGTTATTCTACTGCAATATACGTCAGGATAGCCTGAAACATTGTTTCAGCAATCAACAACCTCCAAATCAAAATGGCTAAGACAACAAAGGTTTATTTCTTACCTCTGCTCCAAGTCTACTGTCATTCAACAGAAGGGCTGTGCTCACTGTAATCACTCTGGAATCAAGGCTCACAGAAAAGCCAGTATTTTAAGACTGCTAGTCACTGGCTAGAGGTACAAGAGAGTGTGGCAAAGCAAGCACTGTCTCTTAAACGTCCATTCAGCAGTGAGCCACATCGCTCCTATTCACATTTCACTGGCCAAAACAAGTCATGCAGTCATTTCTGGCTTTATGGGGGCCGAGAAAATGCAAAAGGATTTGAACATTGTGATATGGGCTTTGTCTACATTTTCGTTTTTTTTTTGCTTTTCATTAGTTTTTTTTTTGCAATTTTTATTAATGTATTTTTCTTACAGATGTTTCTCCTTTTCCCCCCCTAGACACCCTCCTCCCAATCTCGCCCTTCCTCCACCACCAGCATTGTTGTCTATGTCCATTGGTTACACACACATGCATATAAGTTCTTTGGTTTATCTCATCCATCCCCTCCACCCCACTCCTTTGAAGTTTGTCACTCTGAACCATACTCCTGTCTATGTCTCTGGGTCTATTTTTTTCATCAGCTTATTTTGTTCACTATATTCCACAAAAAAGTGAGATCATGTGGTATTTGTTTTTCTCAGATTGGTTTATTTCACTTAGCATAATGCTCTCCAGGTCCCTCCATGTCGTCTCAAAGGATAAGAGATCTCTCTTTCTTACAGCTGCTTAGTGTTCCATTGTGTATATGTACCACAGCTTTTTTATCCACTCATCTATTCATGGACACTTGGGCTGTAAAGGACCTATTTGCAGAAAACTACAGGACATTGAAAAAAGAAATAGAGGAAGATATAAAAAAATGGAAGCATATACCCTGTTCATGGATTGGAAGAATTAACATCATTAAAATGTCCGTACTACCCAAAGCTATCTTATAGATTCAATGCAATGCCCATTAAAATACCAATGACATATTTCACATAACTAGAACAAATACTTCAAAAATTTATATGGAACCAAACATGACCCCGAATAGCCACAGCAATCTTGAAAAAGAAGGACAAAGTAGGAGGGATCACAATACCAGATATCAGGTTATATTACAAAACCATTGCAATAAAAACAGCCTGGTACTGGCACAAAAAAAGGCATATAGATCAATGGAACAGAACAGAGAACCCAGAAATTGACCCAAGACGTTATGCTCAACTAATATTTGACAAAGGTGGCAAAAGCATACAATGGAGTAAAGACAGCCTCTTCAATAAATGGTGTTGGGAAAACTGGACAGCTACATACAAACAAATGAAACTAGACCACCAACTTATACCATACACAAAAATAAACTCAAAATGGATAAAAGACTTAAATATGACTCATGAATCCATAAAAATCCTAGAAGAAAATGTGAGCAACAAAATTTCAAATATCACACGCAGCAGAATTTTCACTGATATGCCTAAGGCCAGAGAAAAAAAAGAAAAAATTAATACATGGGACTACATCAAACTGAAAAGCTTCTTCATAGCAAAAGAAACAAGCATCAAAATGGAAAGGGAACCCACTATATGGGAGAGCATTATTGCCAACGATACATCAGATAAGGGGTTAATTTCCAAAGTATATAGAGTACTCATACAACTCAACAAAGGAAGACAAAGAACCCAATTAAAAAATGGGCAGAGGACCTAAATAGACACCTCTCCAAATAGGATATATAAATGGCCAAGAGACATATGAAAAAATGCTCAACGTCAATATTCATCAGAGAGATGCAAATTGAAACAACTATGAGGTATCACCTCACACCTGCCAGAATGGCTGCCGTCAACAAATCATCAAACAACAAGTGTTGGTGAGGGTGTGGAGAAAAAGGGGACTCTAGTACACACTGCTGGTGGGGATGCAGACTGGTGCAGCCACTGTGGAAAACACTATGGTGTTACCTCAAAAAGTTAAAAATTGAATTGCCATTTGACCCAGTGATCCCACTTCTAGGAATATACCCTAAGAAACTGAAACACCAACCAGAAAGAATGTATGTACCCCGATGTTCATAGCAGCACTATTTACAATTGCTAAGATCTAGTCCACGTTTTCAATATCATCTCCTATCACTCTCTACTTTTTAGCCAATGTTCTGTTCCAATTACACCAAATTACTCTGATTTCTAGACTGTTCCATGTACTTTCTTACCTCTGTGCCTTTGCACATGTTGTTAAATTTGCCAGGCAGGCACCTATTCATCCTTTAGGCCTTATTTTCTTTTCCTTTATGAAGTAATCTCAGAACTGCCTAAATAGTCACTTCTTCTTTGATCTCATTCTACCTTGTAAATATCTCCATAATAGCACACCTTCATCACATCAGAGGGCAGGAAGTTTTTTATTTCTTTGTCAGTCTCTTCTCTCATGCAGAGCTCCCTTAGTGCAGGAACCATGTCTTACTCATGTTGGTGTGGCTGTGCCAAGCACAGAGCCTGGCATAGCATTGAAACTTAAAAATATTTGTTGAATGAATGTGTAAATATCCTTTCCCTGCAATTCCCTAAGATTTATCATACACACTGTGCTCTCTGATCCATGGACTTTAAGGGATTTCTGCCATCATATTTCTTTCCCACTATGTCATTTTGTTTTCCCTACTTTTCTGTAAAAGACTGACTCTTTCACTTAAAAACCCAACAAGTCCATTAGCTATGCCCCATAAATTTCTTTTTTCCTATTAGGTAACCTTAAGTAGCTGTGATTGAGCTCTCACTTGTGATTCTCAACTAATTTCAATCACATTTAATGTCAATATTTATTGTGCTCTCTACACACCAGTCACAGTGTTTGGTACTGGAGATATACAGACAAGTGACAGTGTCTATGTTTTATAAGTCTTGCACTGAGATACCCTATTTCACCTATGTCTACTGGTGTACCATGGGACCTAATTAGGTGTCTTCATAGAGGGGGCTAGCTAATGTTCACATTAAAAAAAATAAGATACATATAAATCCATTGGTGAGAAGAGAGAACATTCCTTCCCAACATCTATGAACATTCAGGCTGTTACTTAAACTGGGTAGTATCCAATAACACCAGATTAAATGACATGTTAGGGCAGAAATCTGGGGTATGGGTTGGATACATTTTGTAAGTAAGGATGAATTAGGAATGTTCTTATGCTGGAGAGATATTAGGGTGGGAAATGGCCAAAGATGGGTGGGGGGAGCTGGGAACCTTAAAGTAGGTGGTGCCCTGAAGTGGAAGGTGGGGATTCTGAAATGGAAAAGGTACTGAGTGAAGGTGTGTAGAGTCCAGAGCTGTGCTGTTTAATATGGTAGCTTCCAGACACACGTTCTACTGAACACTTTGAAGTGTGTCTAGTCTGAATTGAGATGCTCAGTGAATGTAAAATATACAATAGATTGAAGACAATACAAAAAAACCGAAAAGCCCATAATCATTTTTTCATATTGATTACATGTTGAGATAATAATATTTTGGATGTACTGTACTAAGTAAAATGTATTATTAAAATTATTCTCACTAGTTTATTTTTTATAGTATGGCTACTAGACAATATCAAATGACATATGTGGCTCATATTTATGGTTTACATCACATTTATACCAGACAGAGCTGGTCTAGAAGTGAAACATTACCTGTTTGGATATTTGTTGCATCCATCCTGCTTCCCTCTTCTCCCTCCTATCTTCCTCCCTCCCTCCCGTCCTTACTGAGCATCTTCTATATTCAAGTTTGTGCTAGGCTCTGGGTTACAGAGAGGTGTTACCTCTAGCAACTTCCAATCTAGTAGTAAATAAAGTCATAGAAACAAGTGATTACCCTCCAGCGTGATACTTTTTTTTTTGCATTTATCTTCAGATAGAGTGGGAGGGAGTGAGGGAGGAAGAGAGAGAGAGAGAGAGAGAGAGAAACATCGATGTGAGAGAGACACATCGAGTGGTTGCCACCCACACAACCCCAACCAAGGCCAGGGCCAAACTGCAACTGAGATACATGCCCTTAGCGGGAACTGAACCCGGGACTCTCTGGTCCACGGGCCTATGCTCTAACCGCTGAGCCAAACTGGCCAGGGCAAGTGTGATACTTTTTAAGGCCATAACAATGCGAGTTCTTTGTGGGAGCACTTGACTTTGAGGAGCTGATGACACTTCAGCTGACTTTCAGTTCTGCCCACAACCATCTATGAGAAATGGCTGCCCCAAATCAAATAAGTCTCATAATTATGGCTCTAATTAGTCAACAGAAGGGAGACTTCACATTTACTACCAGGGAACAATGACCCTTGCAGTCATACCAAGAGGGGGAGGAGAAAGGAAAGGAACTTAAAAATTGGGACTGTATAGTATACAAAAATAACTGCTCAGTACTTTACATATATTGTCTTATTTTATACCACTTACAGACCTTTGAATTGTGTCTTGTCTCTAATGCAGATAAGGAAACTGAGGTTTAGAGATTTTCAATAACTCGTACATCTCACCTTGGCCAACTATCTCGGCCAAGAGAGGCACTGGATAATTGAGAGGGGTTGGCTCAGTGCAAATCCTCCATCATATTGAAAAGTAGCTCAAAGAATTGTCTTATTGATCATGAATTAATAATATAATCTCCTACACAAAGAACATCTCATGGCTTTTCATATCCATGATCAATGAACATTTCCAGTAATTTTTGTCCAACTTTCTTTTTCCTACAGTTCTACCATTTGGTCAAATGTTACTGTTTTCGGATCCCAGTCAGTTCTATGTTGTTTGTTATCCATCTTTCTTGTATAAGTTATCTTCTGTTTTTAGCTCAAGAATTTTCAGTTGTAGTGTATTTCTCAAATGACAGAATTCTGTTAATGGGAGAGAATGGCTCTCTTCACCTGTTGTACTTTTCTTTTCATTTTAAGTTCCTATTTTTCTTTTGTCTTTATTCATGATACTGTTACTACTTTTCACTTTGACTGTGCTATTGCTATTGATAATGAATATTGCCTAAGAATATCAGAGTTAATCACCATTTTAGCTGCTGTGAATCAATCAAAATTATTTTTGGATTAGTACTGAATTGGCTGAGTAGAATTAATTTCAAAAAGTAAGTCTTGGACCTTTATGTCTTACCTCCAACATTAAAAAAGAATCACCCTTGAAGAAAGTGGAGAGGAGCAGTGTATTTTAGGATAAGGGTACTGGCCAGGAGCTCATGCTCTGGGATCTGGTTCTTTTCATCTCTGATCTGCCATCCTCAGTGTTGGCTACACCTTCAGGCTGCAACAATTTCAGGCATTCATCTAAAAAGAACAACCCACAGAATCTTACAATGGCTTTTTATTAAGAACAAGAGAAGTTCCCCAGAGACTTCTTGTACCTCATTGGCACTGGGTTATTAGCCTGTGCCTGAGCCAGTCACCCCAAAGGAGTGACATCACCCTTAGTGGGATTGCCTTTAGCAGAAGTCACCTTCCCCTGAGACACTTGGCTGTGTTATACCTAATGGTTATGTTATAAAGGAAGAAAAGAGAATAGATATTTGGTAGGCAACAAGTCATGCCTGCTACACAAGCCAGCACTGTTCAATATGGTGCAGATGTAGGTAGTTATTTTGGTGGACTGTGGTAACAACAAAACACTAGTCTTAGGTACTTGATTATCAGGGTCGTTCAGGAAGTCATACTGAGTAGGAGAACACTACACGTGTGTTGAAGTTTCATAGTCAAGGATACGATTATATAAATAGGATTGTTATGTTGTTATGCTGCTGATGAATTCAGGCTTCTACAGGGAAAACAGATGTTTAGAGCAAAGAGTTAGAAAAGAAGAGAGAAGAAATGAATCCAAGTTCTGCTGCATAATGTTCAGGTGTTTCATCAACTTAGCTGCTGGAGTCCCCGAAGAGAAGGCAAGATGCTCTGAGTCAGATGTTTACGCATAAGTGGTAGATCAAAAATAAATTAGCCTTTTGCTACATCATGCAGCCTGTGGTGGTGTTTAGTCGTTTCACATTTTTTATTTATTCACATTAACAGTAGGAACTAACAGGATGAGAATAATATGTCAGATTGAGCCAGACCATACTGTCCCTTGGGAATAGGGGGAAATTCTGTGAATTCTTGATTATTTCCAGCAGTAGATGGGAGCGAGAGCATAGCTATTCTAAACTGGCAGTAAAAAAGTCTTTTTCAGCAGTCATGACTTGCATATGAACATGAGTGTTACCTGCTATTTTGTTACTGAAAAATCTCTCTCTGGAATTAGAAATCTCTCTATTTTCACACTTCTGCCCTCCTGCTGCTCTTTGGACCTCGATTTTATTCAGATGGAGTAAACTCAATGCCTTTGCATATGGTGTTCCTTCTACGAATGCCCTTGTTCTCCCCGGCAAATTTATGTTGCTCCTTCTATACTCAGCTCTAGGCTTGGGAAATTCTCTCTCACTAATGAGTCCTTGCCACCAAAGTGATGGAAGTGTTCCACTGTCTTCAGAATGTCCCCAGACGGAAAAGAAGCTCTTCATCAGAAGGATGACAAACTGTCCCAGTTTGCCTTGGACGGGGATGCCGGGAAGGGGTGTCCAGGGATGTGGCATTTTCAGTGATAAACCCACAAAAGTCTAGGGAAAACAGGGGTGAGTTGGTAATCCTAGGACACCAGCTACTTAAAAACAAGGAGGAAAGGGCCCACTGGGGTTGGGAGGCCAGAAGCAGCATGTGAGGGAAAGTAGGTGGCCAAGTTCTCATGAATCCCTCCCCTCACACTTCACAATTCATCACACATTCCAGGGGTTGAGAAACAATGAATGAAAACAGTTTTGAGATGGAGACAATTAACAGAGTATTGATCTTTTCCCTTTAAAATGGGTATATTAAAAGTCTTACTCTTAAATATAAGCAGTGACTATTGCATTGTCAGGTTCACTCAGTCAAGCACTTACGAGGCATTTTTTGAAAGCATGTTAAAAACTGTCCTTGTAACTTATTCTTTATTCATTCATTTGTCCATTCGTTAGTTCATTCATTCATTTAACAGATATTCACAGAGTGCCAGGCACCATGTGGGGCCATCAGCCTGGAGGAACCCTGATGGAGATACCGTCTTCCCCATGAGCTGAGTATCAACAGCTCCCTGTGCCTCTTCTTGTTCATAGTCAATGGTTTACTGTGCAGGTGGAACCTGATAGACTTCCAGAGCAGTCTTGGGAATAAAACAACCAGCAGAACCTTGGCAAGTTTGAATATAGCTTGGGACCACCAGTACTATGAGATACCCAGGAAGAAAAATGGCCAACTGCAATTCATCCTTAGCTTCAATGCCATTGTGTAATGTGAAAAGCAAATCTTTTCTTTGGCTGAACTATTTCTTATCACTTCCCTCTATCCATTCCCCAGTGAAATATTTGTAGTGCCCTGAACTTGCCTGCTTTGCTTTGGCTTTTAGGCCCTTCCATAGGCTCAGCCTGCTGCATCCTCCTCCCCAGCGCACACACCTGCCTCCACTCTACCAACCTGGCTCATGCTGTCTTGTCCCTGAAGTTTCACCATCACCCACTCCTGTAAACCTGCCCAAGCCCTTTCCTCTGAGCTCTCATGGGCCACTCTGCCTTCCACATTAGCCTCATTACACAGTATTGACATTATTTAGCTAGTTATGTGTCGTTATCACTAGATTGTGAGCTTCCTGGAGGCAGTGCTGTGCCCTGCTCACCACTGAGCTGGTGTCTAACAAATATTTGTTGGATAATTGAAGGTGAGAATAAAATAACAACATTTCACTAAAACTACTAAAAACATATCTCATGATTTTTGAGGTCAGCGGACACATTAGTCTGGTTCAAGAATGATATTAAAAATAGTTATTACTATTGAATTAGGTCATCAAGTAAAATGGGCCCTGGCCCAGTGGTGCTGGAGGCACCTGCTGTTAACTCTTTAGTTGTTGGATCCTGGGGACGTGGGGAGTTCCTAGGGAGGAGCCTGATGTCAGGGATGGGATGTGATACAAGTATGGTTATTTACCAGTTGATACTGAAGTATTTCAACATTCCAACAACTGCCATGGTCATCCAGGTGCATTTGGGCCACATTCAGCTCTGGTCAGGTTCATTTTCTTATTAAAATGGATGCTGTGGAGTTTGTAGCAGGAAGAGAAAGGCAGAATTTTATTTTATTTTATTAAAAACATTTTTTTTCTTTATTGATTTTTTTAGAGAGAGAGGAAGGAAGAGGGAGAGAGATGGAAACACTGATGAGAGAGAACATCGATTAGCCACCTCCTACATGCCCACCCACTGGGGATTTGGCCCACAACCTGGGCATGTGCCCTGACCAGGAACTGAACCAGCAACTTCTTGGTGCATGGGTCGACACTCAACCACTGAGCCACACCTGCCAGGCGAGAAAGGCAGAATTTTAAATTGCCCCAGTTTTTCCTGGTGGGATGATCTGTGTAATCTTATCAGATATATTTATGCTTGGGGAAGACTCTTTTTAAAAAATCTTCACCTGAGGAAATTTTCTCATTGATTTTCTAGGTAGAGTGGGAGAGAGGGAGAGAGAGAAACATCAATATGAGAGAGACACATTGATTGGTTGCCTCCTACATGACCCTGCCCGGGGCTGGGGATTGAACCTGCAACTCAGGTAACATGCCCTTGACCAGGAATGAACCCATGACTCTTAGGTCCACAGGCTGATGCTCTAACTGCTGGGCCAAACCGGCTAGGGCAGGGAAGAGTCTTTATGCAGTTTCCATAGCAGAGCAGAGAAACACTGATTGTGAATGTCAGGCTGAGGGGGTTCACTGGGCTCCACACTGGACCGCTGTTCCTGACCTTGCATTTAGTAGCCCTGTGCTTCGACAGGCGAATGAGATGGGGAAGCAGTGGTGGGGGCAGTGGCAGCCACACCATGTTGGGGGCTGCTAGGACCCCCCTGAACTTTCCAAAGAAACAAACCCCAAACTGATTTTTTTGGAGCCTGAAGTTGACAAAGTAAAGTGTGACATCATTAAGGAATGAAGACACTTGCATAACTTTGAAACTTTTTGTGTTTTCAAAGACTTAACATTTGGCTGCATTTACTTTGGCCATGGGGAGATCACTGGGACAGATCTGGGGGCCTATTTTGCTTCAGCATTGAATATAGAATGGTGTTTGACCACAACTTGGATGCCAATGAGTGCAAATTCCACCCACTCCGCCATGTTCCCCGGTGAAACTGATCTGAAAGAATTGCACAAAGCCATACTTTCCCTCTAAGCCTAAGGGCTTTCCTGTGGAAAGACAGAGTTCAGAAAGGGCAGGTGTGTGGTATAAAGTCTGTTTTCTACCTATTTTAATATATGCTTTGAAAATGCAGGGGTTTTAGAAGAGAAGGAGAATGTAAGATCCAAGTTATGTACGGAAAGATCCTGGGGAATAGTTTGTAAGGTATGATTGGATGTATGACAGTAAGAGATTGTGTCAGAACCGAGAGCACTGTTCCTGATTAAGAGCTCAAATCTAATGGCCAGGACACCTGCCACAGCTGAATGAAAATAGAATCCCCAGAAGAACCTTTGAAAATAAAACGGGACAGAAGCCCAGTGGCATATTTAGCAGTTGCTAAAGGCACCAAGTCCAGGAAGGTCACAAAGAATAAAAGAACATGGAATAGCTAAAGGAAGGGGGAGGCCAGGCAGGAGACCATCATTAAAATACAGCATGAAAATGATACAATGCTCCTTATTGTTACTTATCCAGAAGAAATAATCTGCTGTGCAGGCCATGGTTTATGTTCAGAGATGTTCATCGCAATGTTATTTATCACAGCTCAAAAGTGGAAATCATCTTGAAGGTCATCAGTAGGAGAATGACTAAACAATATGACTGCATAATACACTATGGCATGCAGCCCTAAAAGGAGTGTTCTTCAGAAGTCTTTTTACTGAAGCGAAATTGTTTGTGACATACATACAACTTAAGCTCATCCCTGTAAACAAAATTTTATGTTTTCAATGCAGGTTAATTCATTCATATGGTCATTTATGTTTTTCTCCTTGTAATTTTTTCTTCTCCCCATTTTTAGTAAGAAGGCAGAGATCTGAGCAGCGGCAGAAGCAGTCCGAAGTCAGTTACATTTCAATGAATACATTTGTAATTAGAAAATGACACCAGTGTTATTTTTAAATACTATTAAAACTCTCATTTTAAACACCGTGGGAAAAAATTATGCAATGCCATTGGCAAAATGGGCTGCCTACGTAGCCGTAGCAACCACTGCGGCTGCGGCTGCCAAGTGTCCCTGTCACAGGCGGCTCTGTCTGCTGAGGACAGGAAGGCTGGGCGAGGCTTCCGAGCCCGGGAGAAATGCACCTTCCTCGTCCTTTCAGACTGGCCTCGAAGTAGCACCTCAACTTCTAAGAGCAATTTGGAGAATTTATTATGTGTACATACAGTGCGTTGGGAGAGCCAAGACAGCAAATGCTGCTACTGTTATCAGACAAAGTAGGGGGTCTTCTTCCCCACTAGGTGCTGCTGGGGGTGGAGTTCTTACAATATCTCCAGGAAAATTATTTTCTGAAACTTGTACGAGAGAAGGAGGAACTTTTATTTGTGTGGAATTAAATCTTTGTGTTTCCAACGTCCCATTTCTCTTAATCCAGTCAGAGAGTAAGTGTAGCTGGGGTTTCAGGAGGGCTAGAAGCACAGCCAGTGCCCAGTTTCCTTTCCATGTGGGAGCTGGGTCCAGTTTAGCGTTGGGCTAGCTGCAGTCCGTTAGTCCACTGCATGTGGGGGTGGCCGTGAGGGGAAATGCAGGAAAGCGCGCCCCAAGCAACGAGAGTCCCAAGGGTCCTGAAAGCACAAGAGCACCACAGGGTGAACTCCTTTTTTCAGGGGATTAAATAACCCAAATTTTGCACCCCTGTAGTGGCCATGCCCATTCTGGCCAATGACCTTTGTTCTCAGGTATGACTGACAGCAAGCGCCTTTCTTATGTCACCCCAACTTTCCTGGGCATGGGTCTATCTCCCCTTTGTTGGACCCCTAAGGAGTGTAAAGTGGTAGCTTCCTGATGAAGCTGCCTAAATGATATGCCTACAGTATCTGGCCTTCCCTTTGCTTCTTTCCTGTTATTAATAACTAGTTAATTACAATGGTATCGCTGCCATCATTCTGTTAACCAGAACATTTTACAAACTACCGCTTCCCCGGTAAGATCTTGGTGGTATTTCCTGAATCATCCAAATGGGCTCAGCACAGCTTTAGGATAAAGTACATTTTGTTGCGATCCAAGTCTGTGAAACTTGGTAATTCATGTACGGTCTGAATCACAACTTATTAACTAGAACAGTGGTTTTCAACCTTTCTTTTCAACAGAGCAACAGCCCATTCTTCAAACACAAGCTTCAGTGGCTTAATCGATCCAGAAAATAAAAATGGATTTGCTGTGGTGAAGCAGTGATGGAAGGCCTCCAGTATCCCTGGCTCACCTTACTTCCTCTCCTCTAAGTTGCCCACCCACCCCACCGCCAACCCCGGGGGGACCTTCAGAAGCCCCAGGGCTCTGTGAGCACAATTGGAAAACCACAGAACCTCAATATTTTCATGAGAACAAGCTTTGTTCTAAGCAAACACAGAACAAAGAAATTCTACAGCTTGTGATGTGCAAAGCTTGTTACACATATTGGTATGGCCTGTGGGGAGGTAGGGGAGAGAGAAAGAAAAGGGTGCCTCCCTTAATCGGGAAGGATTTGGAGATCCCCAGCTCTGACTGTCCCCTAAACTTCATCACTGATGCTTTTCTTTGGACTATGGAATCAGAGTGAGATAACACAGCTTTATGGAATACAACATAAAATGAAATTAAACCCCCAATTTTAGTATATTCCAAGGTCAACCATACATTTGAAATATGAGGAAAAAAATGCTCTAACAACGCTGCATCAGAAAGTTATTGAGTTTTAAGATTTTCTTTTATCGTGACAAATGTCTCTCTTCACTGTCTCTCTTTTCCCCAGTTAAGATCAGATTTTTCAGTGTTTCTCCAAGCTCACTTACCAGTTATGTGGAAGGCAGTACAGGTCCTGGGGGATAGCCTAGCGCGGATTCTGGAGCCAGACAGAGCAAAGGCAGAATCCTGCCCCCAACATTCAGTAGCTGCGAGTCGGGGAGTAGGGCAGGCAAGCTCTCGGTGCTGTGGCTTCTCTCTGCCAAAGGGGATAGTAAACGTACTTGTATCACAGGGTAGTTGGAGGACTGAACATGAAGTTGCGTTTAAGTAGCTATCATGGTGCTTGGCACATTCTAAGTGCTCAATAAATATGTATTATTATTGTGATTTTAGCTTGTGAGCCTCTAAAACAGTAATTAAAAAAAATATCATGGCTGCCCATTAGAATCACCAGGAGTGTTTAGAAACTATGAATTACTGATAGCCCAGACCAATTAAATGAAAGCTTTTGGGCTGGGGCCCAGGCATCAGTGGTAATTCCAAGGTGCAGCCAGGGTTAACAGCCACCAGGCTAAGCTGTGCAGCTGTGGGTGCGGGAGCAGGAAGAATGCTCAGCCTCCCTGACCCGGCCTGTGAGTGTCTGCAGGGTGACAGAAGGGGCAGAAGCTCATGGCGCTGGCATGGGACAGAGGAACCGATTTCAGAGACATGCTTGCAGATAAAGGAACCAGACTAACCAGACCTTACAGATGCATCACACTTTACCATTTCAAAGTGTTTCCCCACATGTTATTCCCACTTAAAGGAAGGTGAATTGAGTCACAAATAAATCAGGCCATTTGCTCACAGTCAAAAAGGACTTGGTTGGCAGGGTCATGATGAAACCTACATCTTCTGATTGCAGGTGTTTTTCCAGAGTGCCACCTTTGTCTCTTACTTAGCTCCTCATCTGGTAGCTGTTCCCTACCTGCTTCTTAACCAGCGAGGGAAAGTTCAAAGAAACTCCTGGTTTAGAACGCAAGGACCCAGGAGTCTTTTTGCCTCTCCCACAAATGATGTGAATAGGATAAGAGAAAGTCTTAGGAGAAATAAACACTGTAATTATGACTCTGAGTTTTGCATGAGCTAGTCTCACAGAGCTTGGAAGTACAGCTAAGGTGAGAGAATCAGGAGGAATTTGGTTTTGGACTGTGTCAGCAACAAGCCTTAGTGCTATTATTGTGCACGAGCTCCTGGACTTGGAATAAGGTTTGTGAATGGAAGACAAATGTATTACGTGAGGGGTTTCAAACTACTTCTGTTGAATATTCCAGGAAAAGCTGACTTGAGAATACATGATGCTTTTAGTGTCCCATATAACTTCTTAGAAGAACTTGCTCCAAAGTCAACTGTGGTTTGGATAACAACAAAATGCGTGCACACACATGCACCACCCACTTCCTCAGGGACAGCAGCCAAGAACCAGACCCAGCTCTCAGTTACTCTGTGGTCCATTATTATTTTTTTGACACTCTAACACTGTTCATTAGTCCAGCATAAACTATCTAATTTCCCCACCCTTGGGGATCTGTTGCAACTCTAAATGCTGTAAGCAGATGATGGGCTTACGGGAATTGCCTAACCAGGCATTGCATCTTGATTTGTGGTCTTACGATTGGTTTTGGAGTTGATCTGGATTCAAAGAAGTGACTGACCAGAGCATCAGGATGTGGGTTGGTCTTAAAAAACAAGGGTAGATGTTGATTCAGATACAGCCTCTGGGAACTAGCTTGTTTTGTACCATGAAAGAGACCATCAAGGTGTTTTTCTTTGTTATGATTTTTTGAATTTATTTTTCTTTTCTTATTTTATAGAAAGATTTTATTTCTAAGCATTGCATATGCATTTATATGTGCATATATGATGTATTTTATGTACAAAGATTAGGTAGTTGTTTAATAACAAGTGCCTACTGAAAAATTATTTTCTACAAGAGTGAAGTGTGAAAAATAACAGATCAGTTATGAAGACTAAAATTGTACATGGATAGATACAAAGAATGGACATAGGTTTTCATAATCCTTACCCTCTTCTTCCTCTGTGGTCAGCTCAGGGCAAAAAACTTTAATCAGGGACAGAGCTTCAGGGTGCTGGTTCCCAGACGACTCCGCCAACTTGACTGGCACAGTCTTTGCTTTGTTTTTAATGAGGCTTGGTTTGGTAATTTATTCTGAGACTTCAAACTCCATGTGAAATCCCCCAGGACCTAAAGGAGTGTGGGGAAAAACTATTTTTAATCACATTTCAGTCAATGCTACTGAGAAAAATATTGTCCAGCAAACCTCTGTGTTCCATCCTGAGAGATTTTTTTCCCCATGAGGGTCTCAGAAACATAGTCAGAAAACGTCAGATTCATATGTTGCTCTCTTGATTCTGACCAAGGTAACTATCACCAGAGTTTTGATAAGCGGTGGTGAGAACAGATCACACAAGGACAGGCTGAGAAGAAGCATGACTGTGGGATGATCAGTCACCATGCCTTCTTTCTGTGCCTCTAATCTGCCACCTGCCTCCTTGCCACAGGACCTTTGACTGGTCCTTACCTCTGCCTCACTTGTCCTTTCCTAGGTAGCTTCTAACCATCAATAATGGTTTGAATCCCCCAAAAAGGTATGTTGAAGTTTTGATCTCCAGTACCTCAGAAGGTGACTTTATTTAGAAATAGTCATTGCAGATGTAATTAGTTAAGTTGAAGTGAGGTCATATGGAATGGGGTGGGTCGTTGATCCAGTATGACTGGTGTCCATATATGAAGGTCTTGAGAGACACACAGGGAGAATGCCATGTGACCACAGAGGCAGATATTAGGCTGATGCAGCTGGATGCTAAGGAATGGCAAGGATTGATGGCCACCACCGGAAGCTAGGAAGAGGCAAGGAAGGATTCACCCAGAGCCTCAGAGGGGACATGGCCCCATTGACACCTTAATTTTTCGGACTTTGAGCCTCCAGAATGGTGATAGAATAAATTTTCGTATTTTTTAAAATTTTATTTTGTAATTACAGTTTACATTTAATATTACTTTGTATTAGTTTCAGGTGTACAGCATAGTTTAGCTACCTGGCTTGTGGTGTTTTATTATGGCAGCCCCTGGAAACCGATACACCATCCTTATGGTCTGAGTTCAAATGCCATATTTTCGAGAAGCCGCCCAGATCCTTCCACAGCCTAGCGTACATCCTCCTGCTCTGGGGTGCCCTACTACCTTACTTTCCTTCAGAACACTTACCATGTTTAGAATTACTGCTAAGTTCGCCTTTCTCTTACGCTGCAAACTCTCCGAGGGCAGATGTGATGTTTCTAGGTTTCATCATTGCATTCCCAGCTACCAGGGCTGTACCTGCCGTAGACATCCATTCTCTAAATATTTGTTGACCAACGAATATTTGTAAATGAATGAATAACAAGTCAAGTTTATTTAAAAATTTTATTTCTAGCTTTTCAAAATCCTTTGGAGGCTAATATGTTATGAATAGAAATTTTCTTGTTAAAAGTTGCTTTATCTGAGAGAAAGGATTGCTTTTTTGGAATCTTGAAATCCAGCCTTTTCATACTTAGTCATAATATTTTTCTTCAAAGTACTGAAAATATATTTAGGCTTTCTTTTATATAAATAGTTTTCAAGATGGAAACAGTGTATAAAAAGCTTTGCTTAAATAGTTTGAAGTCTCCCTCTCCTCCACCTTCCATAAAATGCCATTTAGAATATATTTTGAATATCCTTTTCTTGATTATTTACCACTTAAGGGAGTAGCAGGACCATTTATTGAATTTGAAATGAGTTGACAGGTTGTTGAAAGTATTTTCCTTGCCTTTTCCTCGATGCTTTTCACCTTTCTTTGAAGCTGCTGGTATAGATTGTAAAGTATCTAAAGCTTCATGTTCCTTTTTGGCCACATATAATAGTTACAAGGAAAACTTAGAAGAATGAAACTATAAAGCTCAACTATAAAGTGATACATGGAAATAAGTTTTGGAAGAGTTTCTAGAGTTTGCAAGAAAACCAGTCTTATTACTATGGGGTCATGTCTAGTTTTGGAGGAAAAAATGGATATCCTCCTTTATTTACTTGTGTGATCTCCATATGATTTTTGACCATTTCAAAGGATGGAGATTTGTTCATGATGGGGACATTTGGAGGGTGAGGTGCTGGAAGAAGAGGGTCAGAGAGTTCTGCAATGTCAGCTGTGCTGCCCCGGGAAGAGCTGTGGGTGTGGGGTCAGCATGATGAATTTCAGGTCCAGTTGGTGATACTGAGCTAGTCCTTAATGCTCTTGAGTCTCAGATTCTTCACCTGTACAATATTTTATAACGTTGCTTAAAAGATGATTCTGACAATATGTGTAGAAATGCTTGACCACATATTAAGTACTCTGCAGATATGAATCAAGACAGAAGTTAATTAGATATAACTATATATGTACACTTTTGTATCACAGTATCACTTACAAAATGGTCTAGTGGAAGAGGCAGACAAAAAATGGATCATTTCAACAGTAAATGCAGTGATAAAAGCACACGAGCAGTAATCACAGCTGATAGACATTTAGTGAGTGTTACTATGTA
This sequence comes from Tadarida brasiliensis, assembly GCA_030848825.1. Classification (NCBI taxonomy): domain Eukaryota; kingdom Metazoa; phylum Chordata; class Mammalia; order Chiroptera; family Molossidae; genus Tadarida; species Tadarida brasiliensis. The sequence goes on along the minus strand of CM061272.1, from coordinate 38,559,263 downwards.
TCATATACTTTACATTGTACTTTGTATGTGTTATCCCATTAAATCCTTACAACCAACCCAGGAGGCAGTAATAATTGTCTAGGGGACTTGCCCACAGTCACTAGCTGGTAATGGATGAGCCTGGGACTGAAATCTAAGTGTATCTCCAGAGTCTAAGGCTTGATTACTGCACTTGGCAGTGACTTCATAGGTGTTTCAGTTTTATTACTGTGGGACATACCACCTCAATCTTAGTGATATAAAACAACAACCATTTTATTATGCTCATGGATTTTGGTGGGTTATAAATCCATAAAAGGTCACAGCAGCAATAGCTTACCTCTGTTCCATGGTTTCTGGGCCTCGGCTGAGCAGACTCAAAGACTGGAAAGACTTAACAGCTCAAGGCTAGAAGGCGATCTTACATATCTCGTGGTTGATTCTGGTTATTGGCTAGGCCCTTAGCTGGGGTCATTAGCCAAAACACCCACATGTGGCCTCTCCATGTGGCTGCATGAATTTCCTCACAGCATGGGGTATGGGTTTCAAGAGCAAACGTCCCCAAACAACCAGGCTGCAGCTGCGTAGCTTTTTATAACCTAGCTTTGAAAGTCACATGATGTCATTTACAAGCCCCACGCCCACCCCAGATTCAAGGGGAGGAAAGACAACCATCATTCTCAATGGAAAGAGTGTCAAAGTCATATTGTAAGAACATGTGGGACTGTAAAATACAATCTGCCACATTCCACCCTTGGACCATAATAATTCATGTTATTCCCACATGTAAAATACACTCAACCCCTTCTACAAGACCCCCAAGTCTCATCTCAATAGGGCATCAGCTTGAAGTCCAGAATCTCAGCATTTAAATAAGATCTAGTGTGGATGAAGCTTTTTTGTGTGCAACTCCTCTGGTGCAGTTTCTCTGAAGATCAGTGAACTAGAGAGACAAGTTGTGCACCTTCCTCCTTCTCCATTCAGTATACATTTGTGGGACAGGCATGAGATGAATGTTGTAGCGCACCTACTTGAAAAGGGAAAAATGAGTGACACAGCAGTTACTGGTCCATAGCAATTTTGAAGTTGATCTGTTCCTTGATTAGGTACTTGTTAGTTCCTTGACTACGGCTCAGTCCTACTGCTCGGGAATTGGTCTCTTGGCTCTTGGGTTCATCCTCTGAATTACCCTTCCTTTTCTCTAAGAAACTCCTGGTGTTTGTCACTGAGTAGTTTTCTCAGCTGATTTCCTGCCCATAGTAGTTCAAAGATCAAATGCCTTCTGTCTCTGTCCTTTCAACTCAAAAATGAAACAATTTTTTAAAAGACTTTGCAGGTTTCCTGTGTATCTATTTATTCCATTAGACAAAAGTTATATATTTTTTGTAGTCAACAAATATTTATTAAGTGCCTACTATGTGCCAGATACTTTTTCTTACATGTGGAAGAAAAATAGTGTTAATGTATTGTGGGTGAAAGTATGCAATACTGCAAACACAGTTTCCACTTTTGAAAGACTTTTGCTCTTTAATAGAGGGAAGATAATAGAGGGAAACTGGAAACAAGGCAAGGTTTTACCTTCATATTGCAGGAAAAATATTCACACCTGTGAAATCCCACCAGCTGACATTATTGCTGTTCTGTGGATAAGCACAGACAAAGGCCGCTTAGATAGTTCTTCGGATGTTGGTCTCATAAATCATAACTTGCTTGTTGCATGTTTATGAAGCCTCAGAAAGGACTCTTCAGAAGATGATATTAGATCATTGAGATTAAATTCAACCTCAAAGGTTGGGTTTTTTCCCCCAAATAATTAAGGTGACAAACACAGCAAAATTTGCAGTTAGTCCTTTGATAGGGTAAGCCACATCATCTTCAGGGTTTGTGTACTCAAAGCAATGAAGAGTAAAATGATGACCGGGTTGTGTCATGTGATTTTGGTGGTAGGTGTATGGATGCAGGAAATATCCCAGAGGAACCAGGAACACATTCTTAACTTCATCGGGATTAGCCTGGGCCTGGAAGTTATGGTCCATAAACCCCACAACTGGTGTTATCAATGTATCTCTATCAAGCAGTTATGGCACTGGGTTGCAGATGACATCCTCCTGATGAGGACACAGCCCCACGTCCTCCCGGAGAGCTGTGGCCACATCATCCACACTTGTCAGTTCACACTTTCCTCCAGGGAAGCAGACTTCCCTAGGTGACCATCTTAGCTGACTGGCTCCAGAGGACAGGGTCGCGACATTGTTCTGGGAAAGTTTGTTTCCAGTGGGAGACTCCACAGAGGGGCTTGGCCAGATGGAGACAAAAGTCGTATCTGTGAAACTCTTTGAGATAAGCCTCTCTTTCTCAGGCTCCCTTGGAATCTACTGTGGGACAATGTCCTTGCGGTTCTTAGGAGCCATGTTGTTGGAAGAGAGAATCTATGAAGCATCCCCTTAAAGCCTTAGAAGGCCTGTGCCTATTTGAAATATTTTATGAGGTTATAACAAAGGATCTTAGAATCTCACCTGGATTTGATCTTTGGCTTGAGGGCCTTTCTTTTTTTCTTTTTTTTTTTTTTTAAACATTTTTTTTATCCTCACCCGAGGACATTTTTTCATTTTCTGTTCAGATAGAGTGGGAGGGAGAGAGAGAGAGAGAGAAACATCGACGTGAAAGGGACACATCGAGTGGCTGCCACCCGCACGACCAACCAGGGCCGGGGACAAACTGCAACCGAGGTACGCGCCCTTAGCGGGAACCGAACCTGGGTCTCTCTGGACCGCAGGCCGACGCTCCAACTGCTGAGCCAAACTGGCCAGGGCTTGAGGGCTTTTCTTAATTTAAGAATTGTTTGCTGCTGGAGAGGCTGGGGATGAAAAACAGTTTTATATTTGAACCTAGTAAGTCCTGGCTCCTTTTTATTTCACATTTTATTTTTACACTTATTTATTTTACCACATTTTGTCATTGGAAAGAAGAATTCAGGTGCCATTTTCAATATTCTCACTAGAAATCTCCTAACTCAGATCATTGAGTTATTTAGGTATATTTCCCATTTTCCACATTACTGCAAGTGACAGTGTTATTAGACGTTCTGCCTCTTCATTAGAAGAGTCTCTTTGTTCCATCTTTCAATAACATTGTTAAAAAGGTTTCTTTAACTTCTCACTAAAAACCTCCTCAAAGCCTTATAGGTTTGTACCAACCAGCAAGGGCTATGTGTTTTAGATTTTATTATAGCAGTACCCAACTTCCAGGTATCAAAATCTATTTCTGAAACTATGGCTGTACTACAAACCACTCAAAACTTAGTGGCATAAAACAGCAAGCATTTTGTTATGTGGGTCAGGAATTCTGAACAGGCAAGTCACATCTCTTCTGCTCTGGTCACAAGCTTTCTTAGATTCAAGGAGAGCAAATACAGGCACTCTCTTGCTGGGAAAAATGTCAAAGTGATTGAAGAATAGCATGTCTATGAGAGATGTTGTTGCAACCATCTTTGGAAAATATAATCTGCCATGATCAGAAACTATGGAATTATAAAGAATGAACACCTGAGGATTCCAGAAAGGCTGTGAGAAGGAGATTACCCCTGATCTAAGTCTTAAAGTATCATCATGTTCCTCATTTGATGGCAAAGGAAACAGAGTTATGAGTATAATCCCCTAAATTGTTCAATTGTTATGGGTATAAGCCTCTTGAAGTGACTATTCTGAAATGAACACACACACACACACACACACACACACACACACACACACCCTATATTGAGTTAGAAATGTTCGCTTTATTTTATAGCCAAACTCCACACTAAATAAATGTTTAATATTGATCTGTAAGTGGTAAAAACAGTTACCAATTCAAGAGATATAATTCAAATGAGTTGGTAACAAGGAGCTATAAGTAGGAGGAACTGATAAACAACAAAAGTTCAATAAAAAAAATCCAAGCAGAGACATTCAGCAAGATTTCCATAGGAGGAAGAAAGAGAACTGAGAATCTGCCACAGCATGATGCAAAGGGACTCAAGGCAGCACATCATATGCCTGCACAATTTGGAGCTAAATATAGCCAAGACTGGACAACATCTGCGAATACAGAGGGATGACATTGATTCTCCCTTTAATAGCTCTCGGTCACTGTTCCTATAGCACTGTACTCGGTGGGGTTGCCTATGCAACACCCTTCCTTGTTCAAATAATAATCTCTTAGTGGACAGAGGGCCATCTGGATCTCTAAATGCCCATCCAATCCACTGCCATTTTAATGGAGCTTTGCAGATGCTTACACAAAACTCCTAAGGCCTGATCTCACCTTCTGTTGTGTCATCCACCCTAGCCTGGCCTAGTATTTATTTATTTACATTAAATTTTGTACATTGCTCTAACATTCACATTGTTCAAAAAGTCAGAAAGCATCAACAGATTTGCCATGAAATTCTCCCTCCCATCCTCGTCCTCGTTCCACTTCCTCATAGGGAACTACTGTTCTTAGTTTCTTGCATTATTGTTCTGGAGTTTCTTCACGCATCAATAAACAAATATACAGCTTTGTCTGTTCTTCTCACCTACCCTTATCTCCTGCCTTCTTTTTTAAACCCCAAAGATAGTATATTATGTAACACGTCCTGCATCTTGGAGATTTTTTCTCTCACTTCATTACATAGTGAGTTTGTCTGTCTATAATACAGGTTGAAAAAAAATTCTTTAAAAAAATTATTTTTTCCTTTATTGATTTTAGAGAGAGAGAAAGTGAGAGGGAGAGAGAGATAGAAACATCGATGAGAGAGAACATCGACTGGCCACCTCCTGCATGCCCCCCACTGGGGATCAGGCCCACAACTTGGGCATGTGCCCTGACTGGGAATCAAACCAGTGACCTCTTGGTGCATGGGTTGATGCTCAACCACTGAGCCACACCGGCCGGACTGAAAAAAATTCTTAAACATCATCTAATTGGAAGTATTATAATATAGATATTGGGATTAGGATCAATATGAGTTTGAAACTCACCCTTTCCATTTAAAAACCATGTAATATTGGAAAAGCTCCCTGATCTTTTAGAACAATGTTCACATTTAAAAGTGGTGATAATAATACCTTGCAAGTTTGTGGTGAGGCCTTCAGCACAAGACTAGATATAAATGGCCCAGAACATAGTAGATGTTACAAGCTGCCTATCATTATTATTTCATCACCTGAAGTTGGAATGACAGTGATTACTCTTCAGTACTCCAAAAATCACTCAGATCTGGTTCTGGAAGGGTTTAAGGCTTCTCTCCTGAACAGGCTTCATCTGATATTTGGTGGTACTTAAAAGGAACAACGGAAAAAAGCAGATCTTCGACGGAAGCTGTGTGACGGCTCAGGTGCATGGCCACTGTGGTAGAAGGTGTACAGCCCCAATTCTGCACCATTTCCTGTATCCATGTCATTTGCCATATGAGTTTGTAGTTTCCCTACTACATGGATGGGGCCACATGATTTGCTTTGATCAATAGAAATAGGTGGAATATTAACAGGAATTGAAAACCAATCAATCAATCAATCAATAAAATAGAAAGTGGTGAAAGTGATGGTGTGTCAGTTCCTCATTTTTGAGAGGCCTTGTGTGTTTCCACTTTCCTGTTTGTATTCTGCCATGGCTATGAGGAGAGTGTGTCTGAGTGAGCCCTCTGGTCCTAGGAGGAGGACGGAACACATGTAAGCAGAGCCATCAGGCTGGCCCATCCCAGTCACACCAGCCTCACGGGCCCAGCCTAGATCCCCTGACTCCCAGACAACCCATAGGTGTGTAAGTTAAATAAGTGGTTTAAGTTAAACACTAAGATGTTGTGGTTATTTGTTACACAGCAACAGCAAGTCAGTGCAATGACACTTCATCGATTTCTAGGAAACTGTTGAAAAATAACAGGAAATTCAGGAAAAGCCTCAACTAGTTGAGAACTGATTTAACATGGAGCTACCTGGGCAGGGTGGGGTCATGGAGATTAAGAAATGAAATGGTTAGGCATGTTTACAATGAAGCCAAACAGGGATGAGGAAGGGGAATACAAATGGTCTGCAAATATTTTGAGTACAATATCAGGGGTGGGGTAAACAGTTTACTGAGCTCCAAGGGGAAACATCTAGGAAAAGTGCATCACTGCCGAGCCAACAAAAACTTCTTAAGTTGGGGCAGGAAAAGTCTTCACGATAAGATCTGCATCGTTCTTGCTCCTGAGGAAGCATCGGAGGGCCCCTTGCTCTGATACTTTTAAATTTAACTGAGCAAGGGAATAGAAACATGTTGTGGTAACCTCTGGCCAACCGGATGGGCGCGAGAATCAACAGGCCAGTGGACTGAGCATTTAAATACCTAGACAGATGGGCATCTATCTCGTCCCCAGTGATCTTGCTGTCTAACTGCATCAGTCTGTGAATGTAGACCACTTAAAAGAGGAAATATTGGAAATAATCTCTTGACCCAGGACACTTTGCTTTAAAATTAGGCATAAGGCACAAGCAGACCTGACAAGGAGTCGAGGTTAATGGGCTTTGGGTCATGAATTGGGGTAATTGGAGTCAAGTCAGGTTGGTCTTTTTGAAGATGGCACACAGCCTGGGACTTGCATCGTGTCACTGGCAGCCAATCCAGGCAGAGGCCTCATTGTTGTCGTTGTAAATGTTTGGGCAGGCTAGTAAATAGTGCGCCGAGAGGCTTTTCTTTCTACCTTTCTTTCTTTTTCTTTTAAAAAAAATGTAACAGCAAGATTGAACATTTCAGGGGAAAGTAATTCCAAAAGAAGTTCATGTTCCCTGGATAAATACAGGCTTTCAATACTCCAAACAGCCATTCTAATTTCTTCTTCAGGAAACACATTTTATTCTAAAAGACCCATTTAAAAGCCTTTCTTGCAATTTGGAGAGTCGAATAGTCCGTTGGTTATACAGGAATGGATTTTATGGGAGTGTTTTCAGGCTTCTCTTGGTGGGAAGGAATTCACAAGGGGACAGGGCAACATAATGTACCTTCTTGCCATTAGCTAAGAAGGAAATGTCTGTCTTTAGTTTTAACAGGAGCTGGGGCTATGTGAATAACTTCTCCTGGTATTAGTAATAATCTATCTCATAATGCTTTAAAAATAATTTGTAGGCTTATGTTGGTTTCTCACAAATGAATTCCTTCCAGAGTCTGAAAATAGATACTGGGGGACTTGGTACAGCCTCCTTCTGAGGGTTGATTGGAAAAAGAGTTGCTTCCTCCTGGTTGTCTTCTGTGATCTTATTCAGGTTCAATAATCTTGACGTTCATGGGTTAACGCAGTAAAAAAATAGAACACTTAAAGAACAGATAGAGCACTGTTGTTTCTAGGGGTGAAATGTTGTAGTAACAGCAGGGAAAGACTAGCTTCTAGGCCAGTTGGCAGTGACTCTGGGATGTAGATTTACATGTGCGTGAAAGCCTGTTCTCTGAGTGGTAGCACACTCTCGTGTATTTGTGTATATATATGGGATACTTTAATAGACAAAGACAATCTGTACATTTTAAAAATGGTTAATTCAAAGTCACACAGTAGGTGAAAGAATTGGAGGGTTCTGGGGTTAGAAAAAATGTTCTTATCACAAATGGAATCTGCTTTTATGATAGACTCCAATAAACAAAAAGGACTTTTATTTTTATCCTCACCAGAGGACATTTTTGCATTTATCTTCAGATAGAGCAGGAGGGAGAGAGAGAGGAAGAGAGAGAGAGAAACATCGATGTGAGAGAGACACATCGAGTGGTTGCCACCCACACGACCCCAACCGGGGCCTGGGGACAAACTGCAACCAAGGTATGTGCCCTTAGTGGGAACCGAACCCGGGACTCTCTGGTCCATGGGCCGATGCTCTAACCGCTGAGCCAAACTGGCCAGGGCCAAAAAGGACATTTAAATAATCTGTAATGTCACCATCCACTGAGTGATGAAGAACTTCAGAAATCCACGTGGGCAGGTGAGACCTACACCCCTGCGGTCTTTACCTCTATTGGCAGGAGGGAAGTGGGTCCCCAGAACCCTGCAAACTCCCCTTTCATTCCCTCCATTTGCAACTTCCACAGCTCTATGGCCTGTCCCCGGCCGGAGACCAGCAGGATGAATCATCCCGGAGTTAGTGATCTTAGTCTCCCTCACCATCCCTTATTCCCCAGGACTCTCTGACCTAATGTCTTTGACCCCAAACTCCAACATTTCAATCTGTGATAGTCCGCCCTCTGAAACTCAAGGTTAGTCATCAACCTTGTATGCCCAGCCTCACTGAAATTTTCCTTCACTTTCTTGCTCTGACAACTGAACCCTGGCCCCCCTCTGCCTCCCTCTCACACAGTGGCTGCCTTCTTTTTTATACCCTTCACATCAGAGAGCCTAGAGATGTGTTTGATGTCCTTCTTCTTCCTCAATACCACCTCCAGATTATTCTCCTTGTCTTCTCCCTGAAAACCCTGGCTTGGACTCTCCATCAGGTTGCAACCCCTTTTTCTCCCACTGCAGACATCTTTCAGCTCTACCTCCCTCTAGTCCTCGTTCCCTGAAGTATGTTCAGTGTCATGCTTTCTATCAGGAGTAATACTACTCACTGTAAATCTTGGAAGTTTTCAGTATGCAGAGAAGTATTCTAGTACCTTCACCTCTCAGTTGATTGACTTCCTCTCCTCCAATGATCTTGTCTTCTACCCCATCTCAGACTCCACTTCAAGGTCATGTCTTAGACTTTGCCATTACCAATAACCATGCCACATCCACAATACCATTTTTTTTCTTTTGCAGTTAACTCCCTCTGGTATCCCAATGACAAAACTTCTTCAGCGCCACCGCCATGCCCACTCCAACAGGCCCACCTCTTTTCACAGTCTTCAGAACCCTCTCGTGTCCTCACCTCCCTCCTTACCTTAGATTCCATGGCCCAATTGGAATAGGGTCCCTTAAATATACTATTAATTTCCTTTCTTTTTCTTTCTCATTATATTCGCTTGGCAAAACCCTGTTTTTATCCAGCTCTCTGCTGATTCTGTGTCTGTTCAGCTGAGCGTGGCTGGAGAGAAGCTCATGTTCATGCTGACTGGGGCGCCTTATAATTCATGGCCACTAACCTCATGTGGGCCTTTATCGCTGCCTGGCAATCTCATTACATTTTCTTAGTCCATTTGCACTCCTGCTCCCTGAGTGAGCTATTTTACCTCTTTCTCTCTCTTCTCAAGTCTCTTCCACAGTCCTTACTCTCAGCCTGCTGCCTATGTCACAAAGAGAAGAGAAGCAATTAGAAGAGGATTTCCATGTTTCCATCACCGTATCTACCCACCTAATTGCATGTGTGTCCACACACTCTGCCTGCCCCGCTCTGCGGATGAGCTGTCTATGCTCCAACCATGAGCAAGTGAGCACTTCCACTTCAGCACAAGTTCCCATCCCCTCCCACCTACTCAGGGACATTGCAATTTTGAGTGTGTGTGTGTGTGTGTGTGTGTGTGTGTGTGTAGGGGCCTCTGTCTGTGTACAACTTTTTATTAAAATGTATTACAAATTCATGGGCCCATGTGAGGTACAGTGGTTTATTGATGAAGATTTAGCATAGCAGACAGAGAAGTTCTGTGTTTATTTATTGTCCCATCAGTGGAAGTGAAGAGTCTTCATAGTGTCCAGGCACCATTTCTCTTTCTGTTCCGATCCAGCGACCATCACTTTGTGTTCTTTACTGTCAAATGTGATGCTTCTGGCTTATTGCACATTTCCTATTATAAGAAAAGGTAGCAAGGCTGTAATTACTTTGCCAGGACTCTTCATCACCTGCTTGTATTAAAATAGTATTGATCTTCTTGCCTCTGCATTTCCTTAATAGCATTTATTTAATGCTGGTTATCTTACTATTCATGAATCTACAATATGATGCTGCCTGTGAGTGCTAGTGTTCAATGACTCTCTCAAAGCTTATTACTGTGCTTCGTTGCTGACCACCACAACTGCAAGTCTTACCCAGAGCATGCTGGAAAATATGAACAACTCTTCCTTTTCTGGTCATATTAAATTACCATTCAGAAGTTTATTGAATGAACACAGAACAACAGTCTTCTCTTGAACACTTTGGGATATAATCATTGCATTCCTAGGATGTGATTTCTTTCCGTGTCGACCCCACCCCTGCCCTGCACACACTGCTCTCCGGAAGGAAGGATAGGAGAGGAGTGGAATGAGAAAGAGAGGTCTCATTCACCCCAGGAACATCTCCTCACCCCCTGCCATCCAACATAACTTAAGATCAACTTGGGAGAGCCTGCCATCACTACATTGATTGGAGACTAGAGATGACATCAGTTGGAAGTGTCCACAGGTGCTGTAAAGCAACTGCCTCAGAAAGATATTAGAGGAGATAGCATGTCCTCTCTGAGGACAGTGTGACACATGGGGTGGAGTCTCAGGGAAAGTAGATGACTGTCTGGGTACCAACTGCAGGGGCATACAGGATAAAAAGTGCCTCTTGCTGTGAACTTGAGGTGGCGTTGCAGTCAGAACACAGTTGGGCGAGAGCTGTCACACAGTTCATGCACACCCAAGAATTGACAGTAGACCACTGGTAGCCCAGACTCCTCGCTTCATCCTGTGTCCTGCTCAGGTTATCCAAAATTAGCACATCAGCACCATTCCTAGTGGTCTAATCTTGCACATTCCTGCAAAAGAAATACTGCTCTGGTGCACTGCCTAATTCTAGGGGACACCCTTCACAAAAACTACAATGTGAATGCAACTGTGCTGTGCTGTGTAGTGATTGTAAAAAATAAATTAAAATAAAGAAAACAATTTTTTCATACCCAGTGAAAATGAACTCCTTCTCTGAACTTTAGACTCATATATATTCTTTCTCAACATATCCACTTAGCAGTTAAACCTAATGTCTAACATAAAATTTCTGATTTTTTCTTCTAAATCTGCTCTTCCTGTAGTCCTCTCACTTCAGTAAATGGTCATGTTATTATTCTAGTTGTCCAGTCCCAAGTCCTGTGATTCATTGTTGACTTCTCTTTTTTCTTACTCTATGTCCCATCTATCACCAAAACCTGTTGGTTTTTCCTTCAAATATGACCACTCCTTACTACCTTTACTGTTGCCACTCTGGTCTAAACCACAATGATCTATTTCCTGTACTATTTCAATAGTTTTCTAACTGGTATCCATGCGTCTATCTTTGGTCTCTCTAATCTATTCTTAACAGAGCAGCCAGTATGAGCTAGTTAATATATGTCAGATCATGCAACTCCTTTGCTCAAAACAATCTATTGGTTCATTATTTAAACCCAAAGTCCTTAATGTCCCTCACAAGGCCCTCTATGATCTGGCCTTTGCTTCTTCTCCCACCCTTTCTCCTACCCTTTGCCCTTTGCTCATGCGACTGTGTCCATAACAGTGTGATTTCTGGTCCTTGAACATGGCAAGCCCGTTCTCAACTCCCAGCCCTAGCACTTGTTTCCTCAGTTTGGATTGCTCTTCTCCTCAATGTCTTCATGACTTGGTCTCTCACCAACTTGGCATCACAGATCAGCTGCTATCCTATCAGGGAGAACTTTCCTGACCACTCTCATTGAATTGGCAAATGTTTCCCTCCAATAACTGTCAACTCCTACCCCCATCTTCCTGGCTTGTTTTACCTATAGCACCTGTTACCATCAGATATCCTATATACTTCACTTTCAAATGTTATGTTTTGCCTGTGTCCACCCACCAGAAGGTGAACTCCATGAGGGCAGTTATTTTTGTCTGGTTTGCTCACTTTTATATCTGGCGCAGAGTAGATGCAGTATTTGTTGAATGAATGACTGAACCACTTATTGCTGATTTTTTCCCCCTTTCTGAACACCATATGTATTTACATATACAATATTATTTAAAACCCAGGACTTTATTGCACGGATTTTTTTCTAACTTGCTTTAACAATGTTTCATGAACATCACCGGTCCATTCCTTAGTCTTCTATAACATCCATTTTAATGACTGTGAATTTCACTGTTTAAGGGGTGGGGAACCTTTTTTCTGCCAAGGGTCATTTAGATATTTATAACATAATTCACAGGCCATACAAAATTATCAACTTAAAAATTAACCTGCTATATTTTGTCAGGCTAATTTGGTGAGGCGTGTGATGTTCACAGGCCTTACACAGCTCACGGGCCGGACATTCCCACCCCTGAATGCTACATTTTCTCAAGGACTAACCACTATATTGCACTAACTACTTAGCCATTCCTGTGATTAATTCTTTAATAACAGTAATTATTATCATTTATAAAGCACTTCTTTTGTATCAGGCTCTGGGCTGAAAACTTGATATGCATTATCTCAATTAATCCTCTTAACAAGCCAGTGAAGTAGGTTTTTGAGGCAGGAATTAGTAGCAACTGAGGTTAAGTAACTCGCTCAAGGTCACACAGGTAGAACATGGCAGGGCTATGTTTTCAACCCAGGTCTGACTCCAGAGCCCACATTCCAAATTGATAAGCTCTGCAGGATAATCTTCTAGAAATAGTATTTCTGCTCAATGCCCAATTCTTAAGTGGTCAGGAGTTCTTGAAGGAGTTGATTCATGCATTGTTAGTTTAGAAGAAAGTGTTAGAGACAGTGCTTCCTGTCATAGAACCACAGAAAAAACAAAACAAAACAAAAAAATCCCTAATGCTATTCATGGTATGAAAAAAGTATACATATATAATAAAAATTCAAGTCATAGCAGGGTATTTAGTGAAAAATGGGTCTTCTTTCTCCCTCATACCTCCCAATCCTACCAACCTGGAGGCATCACCATTAACAGTTACTCATAATTTTTCCCAAATTAGAGAATTTCTTAACTCAAGATTTTTGATATGGTTTGTAATTTAAGAGAGTTCTCCACAGGCTATTTAAAGAAAGTAAAAAAAAATGGAAAGATCTTTGAGAATCTCAAAAACCCAAACCAAGAGTCTTAAGGAGATAATTAAGCATAGTCTTTGAAGAAAGAGTAAGCAAACCATTGAATTTGTTTCTTTTCTGTCAGGACCTCATGTTGTTCAAGGTTGAGAATGATGATTCCCTGTTAACTTCCTCTTTTTAAAAATTATTATCATTATTCATTGGGACAAGACATTTCTTTTATCAGGCAAACTTTTTATTGTTTTGTCGTCATTTTTTTTTCTTTTGTTTCCCCGATGCCTGGTACACAGTAAGCACTCAATAAATGTCTATTTGAATACATGAAGTTAGCTAAGAACAATATTGTTTAGTTAGCTTCTAGATGCTCTGTTCTGAGGGAACTGAGTAGCCCAATCCTAGTCCCACAGAGGACCATGAAGACCCTGTGACTGTCCTCTATGGAGCTGGGAAAGAAGGTCTCTCTGGCCATGACCTTGCAGGTGTTGGAAGAGAGGAGCTAGACCTGGAAGCAGGGGTGGGGCAGAGTGAGAGTGGCCAGGAGAGAAGAGACTTCTGGGAACCCATTCAAAATGGACTCCAGACTTCCGGTCAAGATGGCGGCGTAGGTAAACGCGGTATCGCGTCCTCCCACAACCACATCAAAGTTACAACTAAACTACAGAACAACCATCATTCAAAACTGCCTGAAATCAAGCTGAATGGAAGCCCTACAACTACGGAATTAAAGAAGAAGCCGCATCGAGACTGGTAGGAGGGGCGGAGGCGGACGGGCTGGTCCCACACCCACATGTGCTGGATAAAAATTAGGAGGACACCTCGGCTGTGAAGGTCCTCCCTGAGGACTGAGGGGTCCCCGTCCCACACCAGGCGCCCAGCTCAGGGTTCCAGTGCCAGGAAGAGAAGTCCCCAACTTCTGGCTGGAAAACCAGCGGGAACTGAGGCTGAGGCGGCTGGAGCCCCCGGCAGCTCCTCTTAAAGGGCCCGCGCACGGACTTACTCGGACTCGCTCCCTCCGGGCTCCAGCGTGCGGGAAGGAGCCTGAAAGGCACCAGAATCGTATGGGGAAGAACTGAGCTGTTTGGCATTGGAGCGAGGGCTGGAGAGGCAACTTTCTCCTGGACAGACGAGCTGTCAGAGTCTTTTGTTCCCTTGGTGAGCCCTTCCCTGGGCTGGCAGACGCCGCCATATCTGGGACTCCAGCAACCTGGCTCACACTGTTGGCCCCGCCCTGGTAATTCCCTGAGGCCCCGCCCCACCCAACTTCCAGGCCCACTCAAGCTGTTGCCAGTTGCTTTACCATAGGATTGGCCTGTCTTGGATCCTGCTTCAGCTTTTCCTAAATTCTTTCAAACAAGCAGCATCTGGTCTCAGCTAGCCCCATACCTTTGCTAAGTAATACATAGAAACAAACACAGGGAGGCAGCTAAAATGAGGAGACAAAGAAACAGGTCCCAAATGAAAGAACAGAACAAAACTCCAGGAAAAGAACTAAGTGAAATGGAGTTAAGCAACCTAACAGATGCTGAGTTCAAAATACTGCTTATAAGGATGCTCAATGGACTTAGTGAGAACCTCAGTGAACTTAGTGAGGGCCTCAAGAGCATAAAAAAGGACCAGTCAGAAATGAAGGATGCACTAACTGAAGTAAAGAATAGTTTACAGAGACTCAATAGTAGAGTAGGTAAATCCAAGAAGCAAATCATCGATTTGGAATATAAGGAAGCAAAAAACACCCAATCAGAACAGCAAAAAGAAAAAAGAATCCAAAGAAATGAGGATAGTGTAAGGAGCCTCTGGGACAACTTCAAGCGTGCCAACATTCGCATCTTGGGGGTGCCAGAAGGAGAAGAGAGAGAACAAGAAATCGAAAACCTATTTGAAACAATAATGGCAGAAAACTTCCCTAACTTGGTGAAGGAAACAGACATACAAGTCCAGGAAGCACAGAGAGTCCCAAACAAAATGAACCCCAAGAGGCCCACACCGAGACACATCATCATCAAAATGCAAAAGGTTCAAGACAAAGAGAGAATCTTAAAAGCAGCAAGAGAAAAGCACTTAGTTACCTACAAGGGAGTTCCTATCAGACTGTCAGCTGATTTCTCAAAAGAAACTTTGCAGGCCAGAAGGGAGTGGCAAGACATATTCAGGGTGATGAAAAGCAAGAACCTACAACCAAGATTACTCTATCCTGCAAAGCTGTCATTTAGAATCGATGGTCATATAAAGAGTTTCCCAGACAAGGAAAAGCTAAAGGAGTTCATCACCACCAAACCATTATTATATGAAATGTTGAAGGGTCTTCTTGAAGAAAAAGATAAAAAAATATGAACAAACAAAATGGCAATAAATACATATCTATGAACAATTGAATCTACAAACAAAATGAACCAGCAGAACAGAAACATTCTCATAGATACAGAGAACTTTTGTTGGGTACCAGATGGGTGGAGGCTGGGGGGATGGGTGAAAAAGGTGAAGGGATTAAGAAGTACAAATTGGTTGTTAGACTGACAAACCTCAAAGGGAAGAGGGGTTGGGGGGTGGGAAGAAATAAACCAAAGAACTTATGTGTATATATGCATAACCAATGGACACAGACAACAGTGTGGGGAAAAGCAGGAGGGGGGCAGGAATGGGGAGGAGGGGGGCAGTGGGGGAAAAATGAGCAACATCTGTAATACATTCAACAATAAAGATAAGTTAAAAAAAAAATGGACTCCATAGGACCCCAAAAGATAACTCAGTGGGAACAGTCAAGATGTGTGTGTATCCATTCTCTAATTTCTAGGTATATTTATAATTGATTCCTG
Source organism: Tadarida brasiliensis (assembly GCA_030848825.1). Taxonomy (NCBI): domain Eukaryota; kingdom Metazoa; phylum Chordata; class Mammalia; order Chiroptera; family Molossidae; genus Tadarida; species Tadarida brasiliensis. The sequence goes on along the minus strand of CM061272.1, from coordinate 38,543,566 downwards.
TCGTTTTTGGAAAGACTCAGAGAGCCCACTTTCACAATCTTTCCCAGAAACCCATGCATGTGGACACACCACAGTTCGTTTACCCATTCACTAGCTGAAGGACATTCTGTTTGTTTTCAGTTTGGGGCAATTATAAATAAAACCATTATAAACATTTGCACATGAGTTCTTGTGTAAACATAAGTTCTAATTTCTCTTTTGTAAATACCTAGGAGTGAGGTTCCTGGGTCACACAGTAAATGTATACTTAACTTTAGAAGAAACTGCCACTGATTTTCAAAATGACTACCATTGGTATTCCGACCAGCAGTGTGACAGATCCAGTTCCCTCACATCCTCACCTGCACTTGCTATTGTTACTTTTTTGATTTTAGCTATTCTAATAAGAGTGTATCTCATTGTGGTTTTAATGTGAATTTCCTTAATTAATGATATCGGACATCTTTATGTTTATTTTAGTGAGTGTTTAAATCTTTTCCCATATTTTTCACTGGATTCTTTTATGAAAAACCTTTTTATTTTGAGTGAACTTTAGAGTTACAGAAACGTGGCAAAAATAGTATGTAGCGTTTTCCTATATCCCTCACTTAGATGTTAACTTAACATTAACAGCTTATATAACCATAGCCCAATGATCAGAGCCAGGAAATTAACATTGGTATGTTATTAACTAAATGCAGATCTTATTTGAATTTCACCACTCTTTCTATTAATGTCTTTTTTCTGTTACTGATCCTAATTGGAATTCCACTGTGCATTTTGTTTTCATTTTCCCTTCATCTGCTCTAAACCATGACAGTGCCTCAGTTTGTCCTTGTATTTCACAACCTTGTCTGTTGGTCAGTTATTTTGTAGGATGTCCTCCATTTGGTTTGCCTGATGATTTCTCACAGTTGGAATGAGGTTGTGCAAATTTTGTCAAGAATACCACAAAAATGATATTGTGATCTCAGTGACTTTATTTGTAACTTCTTTCTCTAACTGTAAGAAATCTATCTCTCTTTGTCTACAGTTTTTTAAAATTTTTATTAATTTATGTTTGTTACAGATGTTTCTCCTTTTCCCCCCTAGACACCCTCCTCCCCATCCCACCCCCACCCCCCTGCATTGTTGTCTATGTCCATTGGTTACACATACATGCATATAAGTTCTTTGGTTTATCTCATCCATCCTCCTCGCCTCCCTCCCCTGAGGTCTGTCAGTCTGAACCATACTCCTTTCTATGTCTCTGGGTCTATTTTGTTCATCAGCTTATTTTGTTCATCATATAATATCATCATATCACATAGATCATGTAATATTTTTCTTTCTCTGATTGGCTTATTTTGCTTAGCATAATGCTCTCCAGGTCCCTCCATGTCATCTCAAAGGATTAGAGATCTTTCTTTCTTACAGTTGCATAGTATTCCATTGTGTAAATGTACCATAGCTTTTTTATCCACTCATCTACTGATGGACATTTTGGCTGTTTCCAGAGCTTAGCAATTGTAAATAGTGCTGCTATGAACATAGGGGTACATATATTCCTTCTTATTGGTGTTTCAGGCTTCTTAGGATATATTCCTAAAAGTGGGATCACTGGGTCAAGTGACAGATAAATTTTTAATTTTTTGAGGAAATACCATATTGTTTTCCATAGTGGCTGCACCAGTCTACATTCCCACCATCAGTGTACTAGAGTCCCCTTTTCTCCACACCCTCGCCAGCACTTGTTGTTTGATGATTTGTTGATGGTAGCCTACAGTTTTTATTTATTTGTTCACTTCTAGTACACACATAAAGTAATTCAGAATACTAACCCATATCTTTGTGAGAAACACATTTTATAAACAGATTACAGTATTTGGTACCATTATTTTTCTCTTTATCCTTATGGCATTCAGTCAAGATATTGTTTTCCAAAGTTTATTTTCTTCCCACCCTTTTCAATATGGTTATGCTATTTATTTATAATAGAGCGAGGTCCATTTCTCACATTTTGTATTCTATTTTTGGTTTTTCCCACATCTTAGTTAGTTTTAATTATTTGCTTAATTTTGGGGGGAATATGTAAGGTGTATATAAAAACTCACTCTAGTTTTAAGAGTCAGAGCTATAAGGAAAGATAGGTTTACCTATGCCACCATCTTGATTGGAAGTAGTCTTGGCTGATCCTTGCAGCCAGTTGACCAGGGTATCAGACCCTCCCAGTGATGCCAATAGCAATCAAGGCTCAGCTACAACAGGACAGTGCTCACAGCCCATACAGGGGCACACCTGGAGCACTCAGCTCGGGTGATTGGGGGAGGCTGTGCCACTGAGCCCTACAGGATGCTTACTACACAAGGCCACTCTACTGAGTTCAGGAGATGTAGCAGCTCTACCTAATGCATAGAAACAAATATAGGTAAGCAACCAAAGTGCAGAGAAAAAGAAACAGGTTCCAAATAAAAGAACAAGAGAAATCTCTAGAAAAAGAACTAAATCAAATAGAGACAGGCAAACCAAGAGACACAGAGTTCAAAACAATGGTTATAAGGATGCTCAAGAAACTTAGTGAGAACTTCAACAGCATGTAAAAGAACATAGAAATCATGAAAAAGAACCAGCCAGAAATGAAAGCTACACTAACTGAAATGAACAATAATTTACAGGGAATCAACAGTAGATTAGATAAAGCAGAGGATCAAATCTGTGATTTGGAAGATAAGGTAGCAGAAAACACCCAATCAGAACAGAAAAAAATAATGACGATAGTGTAGGGAGATTCTGGGACAACTTCAAGTGTACCAACATTCACATCCCTGGGGTGCCAGAAAGAGAAGAGGGAGAGCAAGGAATTGAAAGCCTATTTGAAAAAATAATGATAGAAAACTTCCCTAACCCAGTGAAAGAAATAAACATACAAGTCCAGGAAGTACAGACAGTCCCAAACATGAAGAACACAAAGAGGCCCATACCAAGACACACCATAATTAATTGCCAAAGATTAAAGACAAAGAGAGAATCTTAAAAGCAGCAAGAGAGAAGCAGTTAGTTATCTAGAAGGAACTTTCCACAGACTGTCAACTGGATTCTCAACAGAAACTTTGCAGGCCAGAGGGATTGGCACAAAATATTCAAAGTGATGAAAAGCAAGGAGCTACAACCAAGATTATCCTATCCAGCAAAGCTATCATTTAGAATCAAAGGACAGATAAAGAGCTTGCCAGACAAGAAAAAGCTAAAGGACTCACCACCAAACCAGAATTACAAAATAAATAAATAAATAAATAAATAAATAAGTAAATAAATAAATAAATAAATAAAATAAAGGGGTCTTCTTTAAGAAGAAGAGGAATAAGAAAAAGATAAAAACATGATCAATAAAATGGCAATAAATACATATCTATCAACAATTTAATCTAAAAATCAAAATAAACAAACTACTAGAACGGAAACAGACCCATAGATACAGAGAAAATTTTGATAGTTGCTAGATGGCAGGGGAGTTGGTGGGATGGGTGAAAAGGTGAAGGGACTAAGAAGTACACATTGGTTGTTACAGAATAGTCATGGATGTAAAGTACAGCAAAGGGAATATAGTCAATAATATTCTAATAACTATGTATGGTGTCAGATAGATGTGAGATTTATTGGGATGATCACTTAATAAGTTATGTAATGTCTAATCACTGTGGTGGACACCTGAAACTAATATAATAATGTATGTCAACTTTAATTGAAAAATGAAAAATGATTTAAAAAAATAAAAGAAGATAAGTTTAGAGAACTATCACTCTCATTTCATTTCTGCTACTCTCCCCCCATCTCCCTCTTTTTTGTGCTTGTTGCTATTGGAGAAACATTTCTTCTAAGCTGACAGAGCAACAAAGTATATGTATGTATTCTAACCAGTTAAACACACACACACACACACACACACACACACACACACACACACCTATATGTAACCGTCTGTGTCTATATTAAGCTAAACATGAATTCATACTGATGTACTCAACTCTAATCCATGATTATTGCCTTATGCTCTTGTTTATGTATAACCTTCCATTTCATCAGTAAAAAACCTGGCTCCTACCATACATCATCCATTTACTTAATTCTGCATTCAATTCTGGGATTTCCTAGTCTCCTGAATGATTTTTTAAAAATTTGCATACACTCTTTCTCCTGTGAGGTTCTATGGCTTTTGACAAATGCCTGGTGACATGTACCCACCATTTCAGTATCATACAGAATAGTCTCACCACCATACAAATTCCCTGTGCCTCACCTCTTTATCCCTTTTCTCATTCTCTCCTGACTCCTGGCAACCACTAATCTTTTTAACTCTCTCTATAGTTCTGCCTTTTCCAGAATGTCATGTAATTAGAATCATATAGTAGGTGCTCTTTCTAGATTGGCTTCTTTCACTTAGCAGTGTGTGTGTAGCAATTAGTGTTTAGGGTTGGGTCTGAAGGGCTTTCTCAATGTTACTCTCTTATCCTCTGCTTTGGCCTTGCCTGTGTGCCTGTGCCTGTGCCTGAGAAGGGTCTCTCTCCCTCCATGTCCCTCTCAACATGTAGACTGCTGCTGCTGGTGGTGGGAGTGTTCTCTGTTGTCCTGGTCCACTCTTTCTTGGCAGCCCTCCTCCCATGGTTCTCTGGCAAGACTTTCCCAGGGATCTTTCCCTTTGTCTCTGCGGCAGCCAAAGTTTCTCTTGCATCTCTGGTGGGTATTCTGTGGAAGAGTGTTTGCTGCTTTCCCGGAGACTTATACTATTTTGGGCTCAGGATGTTCTCCTGCCTCTTCTCTAGCAGTAGGGTTTTTCTTTTTCCTTCACTCAGCTATAATGGGTCCTTAACTGTGTCCTGGGGTCACAGGGTTGCTGCCATTCCTCCACTGGCTTATAGCTTTTTTTTATACATGGGATATGGGTTCAGATGGAACCTGTACCTTTCTCACAGTGGTCCTGCTCTCTTCTTCCAGTCCTACCCCACAAAGGGAGGCTCTCCTGATCTCCTGTCCTGTATCTCACCTTTCTTTTGGCCACCTGGTGGAGATCTGTGGAGAAGAGACTGCCGGTGGTCACAAACTCCTTTGTGGCTGCAGCTCCGAGGGGTTCTGTATGTTCACGGTAGCTCACATTTGGCTGTTAGCAACTTATGAAAGATTTAGCTGAATTCTGACCAATTTGTGTGGAGCCTGACATCTCCTTCTCCCATGCTCTGCCCCAGGTGAGCCAGGGCCCTCATGCTGTCTCCCTGGAGGGGCTTATCTTCCCTTAGATTTCATACTCCTTGGAAGCTCTGAGATCTCTGCTCTGTAACTGGCTCTGTAAATGTTATGGGTTTTTAGTTTATCCAGATTTTTTATGTTCTTAGAGTGAAAGTTATGTGCTGTCCAGTTTTTTACATTCTAGCCATAGGCCAAACACAGAAGAGGCACTCATGTGTACACTAATGTTTAATGCATTTTATGTGAAGGTTTGCCTGTTAGATGTTTTTCCCTTAGCTCATCAACACGTGAACCTCTCTATGTCTACTTAAATGGGTCATAGGCCCATTGAGGGCCACAAAAAGAGAATTGGACTTCTTTATTTCTCCCAAAGTGGTCCATGCAGGGGGTTCACTATGCCATTGACTATAATACCCAATCTTTTACAATCTAGTTTAAACCTATTTCTTCTTATTCTACTCTTAATTAGAAAAGCTAAAGAAATTGCTATTTACCATGTACTGAGTGGAACAGTGCCCCTCAAAAATTCATGTCCACCCGGAACCTGTGAATGTGATCTCATTTATAAATGGGGTCTCTGCCTATGTAATCAAGTTAAGATGAGGGCATACGGAATTAAGGTAGGTCCTAAATGCAACCTGACTGGAAATTTGGACACAGACACACAGGGAAGGCCATGTGAAGATGGAGGCAGAGATTGGAGTTATACTGTCATAAACCTAGGAATGCCAAGGATTGTCAGCAACCACCAGAATCCTGAAGAGGCAGGAAGGACTCTACTCAGAGTCTTAGAGAGCATGGCCCTGCCAACACCTTGATTTCAGACTTCTAACCCCCTGGACTGGGAGAAAACAAATTTCTGCTGTTTTAAGCCACCTGGTTTGTGGTAATTTATATAAAGACCAGGATAAAGAATCTCCCATGTGGTAGACTGATTGCAAAAAGGTCCGCAATCTTTCAGCCTTCTCCCTGTTTCCATACATTTTGCATTTTGAATATGCAGCTCCTCCCATCAAGAGGTAAAGTTTCTTTCTCCACCCTTTCAATCAAGTCTTGTGATTTTCTTTGGCCTGCACAGCATGTGTCAGGAATGACAGTGAAACAGTTCTGAGCCTAGACTTCATGAGCCCTTACACATTTCAATACTTTCTCTCGGAATCATGTGAATGAGGTCAGGCTAGCCTGTCAAATGATGAGAAGCATATGGCCTAGTCATGCCTGTTATTCCATATAAGAGTCAACAAACTGCTACACAAGAGAGGGAAATGTCATAGACCAGCTAGCCTCCAGCTGACAGACACTTGGCTGAAAATACACATATGAGCCTAGCTGAGATCACCTCAGCCTATACTAGATAAGTAGAGCCACCCAGTTGACCTATAGGCTTCTGAACTATAGTAAATGGTTGTTTTACAAATCACTAAGTTTTGATTTGTTACACAGCAATAGATAACTGATATGGCCTTGGAAGCATACCTTATAAAGAATTGTTAAAGCAACTAATGATATTGCCTGTTTAGAAGTCAAGACTTGGAGGGAGGGGCATGATAGCACTGGAGACTGTGGTGTCAGACCCACCTAGACAAACCCAAATGCCAGAAGACAATGGTGGCTAGCTAATCTGATGACAGAGCAAAAAAAGTGGCTTCCTACAAAGGGGCCTACACTCCCAGTTTGTAGGGGCAAAAGATGAGTATTTCCAATAGATCCAGTGTGAACCATAGCATGCAGCAAGTTCAGAGACTGCTCAAGAGGGTAACCTGGAGGGGTGTCAGGATCCTAAGTGAAAGGAACTCTGCAGTAATTTGCCAGAAAAGGGGGCTGAAAGGTGGTAATAAGTGGCTGGCTGGTAGGAATAACCAATGTCTTAAGAGGATTGTGTGAGGGATGACCAGGTAAGTTTCTGGTGAACCCACCACAAACAAGAGTCCAAAGAGCGCCAAGGCCAAAAGAACAACTGCACATCTCAAGTAAGACCTGTCCCTGCCTTTAACTATCTTTCCTTCTGCTTTTCAACCCTGGAGGGAGAGTCCACATAGTGCATGGAGGATGAGGGTGGTGGCACTAGCCAGGTAGATATAGAATAAGTGACCATGTCTTCTTCTCCTCCACTGCTTCCTTACAGCCTGGGCTGGCAGAAGGAAGAAATGGGAACTTCCAATAAAGTCTGGAGCATTGTCTGCTACACAGGAATAGGCTTCTACGGAAATGCGGTTATTTTCTGACTAAAAGTTATTGTAGGACTTTTTTATTATCTAAGAATTTGCAGATAGGTTATAGACCTGTTCAAGATCTCATCTATGGGGAGAGAAAGAACCAGCTGTAATCTAGGAGTCTTACTTATTTGGCTATTTGATATACATAGATGTGTGTCTCTCCATTATGGACATTATGGACATGCCCCACCAGAGCGGTATAACTGTTACAAGTGATGAATCTACATTGACGCATCTTAATCATCCAAAGTTCATAGGTTACATTAGGGTGAGTTCACTCTTCATGTTGTACAATTTATGAGATTAGACAAATGTATAATGACATATTCACCATTATAGTATATACAGAGTAGTTATATTGCCCTAAAACTCCTCTGTGCTCTGCCTATTTACCCCTCCCCAAAACTCTTGGCAACCACTGATCTTTTTCACTGTCTCCATAGTTATGCTTTTTCCAGATATTATATAGTTGAAATCATATAGTATGTAGCTTTTTTTAGGCTGGCTGCTTTTGCTTATTGATAAGCATTTAACTTTATCCCATGTGTTTTCATGACTTGATAGCTCATTTCTTTTTAATACTGAATAATATTCCATTGTCTAGATGTACCACAGTTTATTTATCCATATGCCTACTGAAGAACATCTTGGTTACTTCCAAGTTTTGACAATTATGAATAAAGCTGCTATAAACATCTGTGCATGTTTTGTGTGGACACAAATTTTCAACTCCTTTGGGTAAATACCAATGACTGTCACTGCTGGGTATCATGGTAATATTATGCTTAGTTTTCTAAGAAACTGCCAAAATGTATTCCTAAGTGGCTGCACCATTTTACATTCCCACCAGCAATGAATGAGTGTTCCCGTTGCTATACATTCTCGTCAGCATTTGGTGTTGGCAGTGTTCTAGATTTTGGCCATTCTAATAGGTGTGTAGTGGTGTCTCATTGTTATTTTATTTTGCATTTCCCTGATGACATAAGCTGGTAGAACATCTTTTCATATGCTAATTTGTCATCTGTAGGTGTCTTGGTAAGGTGTCAAGGTCTTTGGCCTATTTTTAAAATTGAGTTTTTGTTTTCTTATTACTGAATTTTAAGAGTTCTTTGTATATTTTGAATAATAACACTTTATCAAATGTATCTTTTGCAAATATTTTCTCCCAATCTGTGGTTTGTTTTCTCATTCTCTTGACATTGTCTTTAGCAGAGCAGGAGTTTTTAATTTTAATGAAGCTCAGTTTACCAATGATTTCTTTCATGGATTGTGCCTTTGGTATTGTGTTTAAAAAGTCACTGCCATGCCCAAGGCAATCTGGGTTTTCTTTTATGGTATCTTCCAGGAATTTTATAGTTTTGCATTTTACACTTAGGTCTATGATTCATTCTGCAAATATATATATATTTAAACACAGAGAATAGCATACCAAACTCACTGCTCTGCACCATGTTTTATTCACTTGTTTTGGAGTTCACGCCTCAGTGCAAACATGCTAGTTATGTGCTTTTGAAAAGTTCATTCTGATTATGAGATTCTATCGCCTTTCCTCTGGTATTTTCTCTGTGAAAACTGCTATCATTTGTCCCCCAGGCACTGGGAAGAGGTAGAAAAGTTCAGACCCATCCTCATTGTATTTCATTATTTAAAAATTTCCATTAAAAAAGTATGAGGTTCATTTTAGGTTTGAACTGCATCTTGGTATAATTTATGGTTTACTATCTATGTTATTTCACTATTTTCTCAAAAAAAAAAAAAAAAAAAGGGAGCAAAGGGCACCCAAAACTAGCAATGGTAACCAAGAAAACTAGCTTGCAAAATGTCTGCATCACTCAGGAGAAATTTAAAAGGAGGAAAGACATCCATGCAATATAAAAGCAGATCTATTAATTTGTTTCTGATATAGAAAACACATTCCTAGGCCAATGCATCATTTCCATGTGGCTGTTTTCTGCCTGAGGTGATGCATGGGATCTGGAAAGGTTTATCTAAACCCCCCTCCAAATCTAATATTTCTAGGTCACATGCTAGTAGCAGGGTTGTAATATATCAGTGAAACAATCATTGCAAGGAGTGAACAAAACTTAAGCTTTGAAATCAGATAGACTTGATTTTGAATTTACAAGCTATGAGATTCCATAAGAAAGAATTTAAACCCTTGGAACTTCAGTTTCCTCATCCCTAAAAGGAGTTTAAGAAAATCTGTCATGCAGGGTTGTTGCAAGACTTAAATAAGATGACATATGGAAAACAACTAGGTGTGTGCCTGGCACATAGTAAGGGCTCAATTGCAGCTAATTTAAAATCACAGCTACTCCAGTTCTTGGAGTTTTGTCAGTCTGACTTCAGCATGACCTCCAGAATACTTGATTACAGAAAGAAATGAACTGGGGTTCCATTGCTGGAGCTTCTGCATTTTATTCTTAGATGATAATCTAGGTACAATTTTGTGTGTAGTGGTTCCCTATCTTTTGATTTGTCTACCATTGTTGACTCATGAAACGTGTGGTCATAGGGAAAAGTTAGAGCCCAGGGAAGATTGGGATGCAACTATCTCTTGGGTTGTAACTTGTAAAGTATTGTACCCGAGGAAGGTGATAGTGTTGTAGAAGGGGCACCGGCTTGGAGTCTGGCAGATGTGGGTTCACATTCTGGCCTTGACACATAACCAGTTGTACGGCTTTAGGCAAATTTTCTAACGACTCAGAGTGGCAGTAAAATAGGAAGTATAAATCCACCTTGTAGGGTTACGGTGAGGATCAAATGAAGTGTTCTGGGTTAAGTTCCTGGGACATTATAGTATGCCCACAAGTGACAACTCGTGAAAACAGCTTTCAATACTCTTGGGTCAGTGGGTTTAGGCTGTCACCAACTTGGCCAAAGCAGAGAACAAGGAAAAAGAATAAAAGAAGAGGGAGAGGGAGGAGGGAAAGGGAGGGAATGGAGAAAGGGAAAATAAACTACGATGAAGGCAAAAGACTGATAAAGGGAAAGATTTCTATAGAAGAGGAATCAAGAACATGAAGGACGTTTAGCTAGGGTCAAAATTTAAACACTATGACTCGGATGTACCAAAAAACAAAACAAAAAACTCATTGTTTTGAGCAATAGTTTTAACTGGTGTGCCAAAATGAATGTTCGACTTCTCCCAAAGGCTCCCAGCTCCCCCACAGCTTCACCCAGGAAGACAGGATGTCCCTTAATTCCTTCCAACTCATCTTGGGTTGAGGTCCAAAGTCAGGCAGAGGCGACTGGGGGCTGAGTCCTTTCTCAGGAAGCTTAGTAATGTAGTTATCTTTGTTTCATTTCTTCTGAATGGTTCTTGAAATATTTGGTCTTAAGGACCCTTTATATTCCGAAAAATTATTAACACCTTAAAGATCTTTTTCTTTTCTTTTCTTTTTTTTATTAATTATTTTTGTTACAGATGTTTCTCCTTTTTTCCCCATTGACACCCTTCTCCCCATTCCCCCCACCCTGTCCCCAGCTTTGTTGTCCATGTCCATCAGTTATGCATACATGCATATAAGTTCTGTGTTTTATCTCTTCCCTCCCCCCACCCTCTCTTCTGAGGATTGTCAGTCTGTACCCTACTTCCACGTCTCTAGATCTACCCTGTTCCTCAGACTATGTTCATTATATTCCACAAATAAGTGAGATCATGTGGTATTTGTCTTTTTCTGCTTGGCTTGTTTTGCTTAGGATAATACTCTCCAGGTCCTCCCATGTCGTTGCAAAGGATAAGAGATCTTTCTTTCTTACAGCTGCATAGTACTCCATTGTGTATATGTACCACAGCTTTTTTATCCACTCATCTACTGATGGACACTTGGGCTGTTTCCAGATCTTAGCTATTGTAAATAGTGCTGCTATGAACATGGGGGTACATGTATTCTTTCTGATTGGTGTTTCAGGGTTAAAGATCTTTTTCTTAAGTGGGTTATATTTATTGACATTTATTGTATTAGAAATTAAAATATTTATTAATACATTTTAAAATAGCAGTAATAAACTTATTATATATCAATATAAATAACATTTAATTTTTGTTGTTCTTGTTGTTAATCCTTACTCGAGGATATTTTTCCATTGATTTTTAGATAGAGTGGAAGGGAGGGAGGATGGGAGAGAGAGAAATATCGATGTGACCAGGGCCCAGGGATGAAACCTGTAACCCAGGTTCATGCCCTTGCCCGGGAATCAAACCCACAACCCTTTGGTCCATGGGCCGATGCTCTAACCACTGAGTAAAACTGGCTAGGGCTCAATATAAATAACATTTAAAAATGAAGAATAGCCCTGGCGGGGTGGCTCAGTTGGGTGGAATGTGGTCCCATACACCAAAAAATGCTGCAGGTTCAGTTCCTGGTCAGGGCACATACCTAGGTAGTGGGTGCCACCCCAGGTCAGAATGCGAAGGGGAGGAAACTGATCGATGTTTCTCTTTCACACTGATATCTCTCTCTCTCCTTTCCTCTCTCTGTAAAATGAATAAACAAATCCTTGGGTGAGGATTAAAAAAAAGAAAAAAAAAAAGAATAATAATTGTATTTTCCAAAAGAAAAAATTAGTAAGAAAAGTAGTTTCATACATGTTTTCAAATCTCTTTAACATCTGGCTTCGTAGAGGACAGCTTCTATCTAAGCATGTATCGAATAGAAGATATGTGGTTTGGCATTCACCCTGCTGTGATATCGTGTGTTGTGTAGCCTGTGGAAAACTCCACTGTATCTTATTGCAAGAGTTAAAAAGACAAATAATGTCTTAGTAGGATCATGGGTGTAGTATTGATCATGGACCCCCTGAAAGGATCTTAAGGACCCACAGGAGGATCTGGACTGCTTTGCAGACTGTTGCTCTAGAACATTCTCTCTGCATTACCAGAAGCACTTCCCTCACCCCGTTCCTGACTGATAGAAACTGCTTCGGTGACGTGTCTGTGATTTCTTCCTGGCATCTTCCCCTACCTTCTCAGCGGCATGAACAGTGTCTGGGCTCTAAGGAAAGAAGCTGGATTTTTCAAGAGAGAAAATACCCAGAGGGTTATTTCAAATATATTATTCCCATTACAGAGAGGAAGACGAATTGAAAGGAGAAGATGGTTGGAAGGGAAATGTACTTGGGGCAGGGGTAGCAGAATGCTTCCCATCACTGCCTGGCGGGTAGGGCTCTGCTCTGCCAGCCTGCCTAGCAAACACTGTGTTCTTTCAGCTGCATTGACCGCTCGTCTCTTAAATTCACGAGACCAGCTCACTTCCCTGACAGTCAATTTACTAGCTTCTTTCTTTATTAGTTTCCTTTTGCATAAGGATAAACAAATATAACATACTATTAGTGTCTAATAACCAAGATCTATAAACTCAGCTCAAGGTGAAAAAATGGTATGATTTTTTTCACTGTCTTCATGTCAATCCACCTTCATCACAATATCATCAATCAATCAGATTGCTCTTGGAGGTCCTTACGTTACCATGGCAACACTTTCCTGCACAGTTAAAAATACAACTTCTGTGCTTCTGCTGAAATTTGGAGAGAGCAAGAACCTAATTGCTTGCAGTCCTCACCATGGGAAAACCGGTATCTCGGTAAAGGAGATGCAGCCACTTTGTATTGGAGAGTGAGGATGAAAAGCCAACCACTGAGTTCTGTCTCTGCCCCCTGGGACAGTACCCATGACAAGTGAGGCTGTCCCTTTGCAGAGGTGCATGGGTGTTTTTCATCACAGACCCACTGGAGGCTTCCCAGTTCTTAGGCTCAGGGACCTTGATAGACATTCTCTCTGCAGTTTGGCAAATCTATGGGGAAGAAGGGGGAGGAACATCAATGCAAAAGGTGGGTAGGGAGCTTTCGCTGCTTCTCTTGGTCACTTTAGATTGATTAATAAGGAAAAAATTCCTGCAGAGATGCTGCCTTCATCTTGGTTCTCCTAGAGACAGACCTGTCTTGGGACAAAGTTTCAAGGGCAAGTACTCTATTTGAGAGGTTAGGGGAAGGGGAAAGTAATACTGAGAAGAAAAGACAGCCAATAAGTGTGTGTTATTAACTCAGCCACCACTGTGGGTGACTTAATTCTGCAGGGAAACGCCAAGAAGTGGGACAAACAGTTGCCTTTGAGTTATCCTATCTGAAGAGTGAGGGAGCTGGGGTACCCATACACTGACTCCCAGTGGGTCTGGTTGAAGGCTGCTCCCAAGGCTATTTCTTTCTGGCACTTCTTCTGCCACGTGAAGCAGAGCAGCCCTTTGGCTCTATGAAAAGCCGGCTGGCACAGAGATGCAGAAACCTAGTCAGAAGTCTGTGGCTTGGGAACTTAAAGAAAGTCTATTGAAATAAGCTTACCTAGCCCCAATAATAGTGAGTGTGAAAACAATGACAGGACAGAAGTTGTTTCTGAAAACTTGTTTCAGTTACCTTTTATCTTTAAAATAGATTTTCCTACTGGATACCAGACCTTTAAATGGACATTTGAATCTTCATTGTCATGAAATGCCTTCTTCATCCTTAACCATCCTCTTGGAACTTTAGTTTTCAAAGTCATGCATTTTATCCCCAAATATCCGCATGTAACCAGAGCAATATAACCACCTTCCCTAAGTATGTTTTGCTTTCGATTCTGTTCCTTTGAAACTTTCCCAAAGGTGACTTCTGAGTCCAGTGGCTGAAAATCAAGTGACTGCAATAATGAAACAAGGTCCCCGAAGGAGGGATAGTAATAAGCACTCACATTTATTCAGTGCCTATTATGTGTCGGGCACTGTGCTCAGTGATCTCCACAGACCATTTCATTTAAAACTTATAACCACTTCACGAGGGAGGTACTGTAATGACCCCATTTTACGGACGAGGAAACCAAGCACAGGGACTTGTTCCAGGTTCCACATGTAGCAGATTTGGGAGCCAGGATTCAGAGCCAGGCTGTCTGTTCCCAGAAAATATGCCTTTAATCAACTTTATATCTTTTTTCTCCCATTAGTACTACCAAATCAAAATTGTTGTTTTGGGTTGATATTTTTCAATATTCCTACGAACTACACTACAAAATGTCCTGGGTTATCTAGGATTAACCCAGCTGTAGCTAACCATCCCAACTGGTCCTGGCTAGGAGTCAATGCTGCTTAAAATCAGATATTCAAGGGAAGTGTACTAGCTTCCCCTGCCTCCCATGACCCCTCAACACACACACACAGAGGCAGAACACTGGCAATACTTGCTTTCAGGTCAAAGTGGTTTGTTTTGCACTTCCTGGTAAAATCTGGAGGCTTCAGTTGATTTCAATTTGTCCAGACTATTTAAAAAAAATTTTTTTTATTAATTTGTTTTTGTTACAGATGTTTCTCCTTTTTCCCCCATTGACACCCTCCTCCCCATCCCCTTGCCCCATCCCCAGTCCTGTTGTCTATGTCCATTGGTCACACGTACATGCACAAAAGTTCTGTGGTTTATCCACCCCCCCCCAACGCCCCCTTCTCTGAGGCTTGTCAGTCTGTACCCCACCTCTATGTCTCTGGGTCAATTTTGTTCATCAGTTTGTTTAGTTCATTATATTCCACAAATAAGTGAGATCATGTGATATTTGTCTTTCTCTGCTTGGCTTGTTTCGCTTAGCATAATACTCTCCAGGTCCCTCCATGTCGTCTCAAAGGATAAGAGATCTTTCTTTCTTATAGCTGCATAATATTCCATTGTGTACATGTACCACAGCTTTTTTATCCACTCATCTACTGATGGACACTTGGGTTGTTTCCAGATCTTAGCTATTGTACATAGTGCTGCTATGAACATAGGGGTACATATATTCTTTCTGATTGTTGTTTTAGGTTTCTTAGGGTATATTCCTAGAAGCGGGATCACTGGATCAAATGGCAGTTCAATTTTTAACTTTTTGAGGTAACACCATAGTGTTTTCCACAGTGGCTGCACCAGTCTGCATTCCCACCAGCAGTGTACTAAAGTCCCCTTTTCTCCACACCCTCACCAACACTTGTTGTTTGATGATTTGTTGATGGTGGCCATTCTGACAGGTGTAAAGTGATACCTCATAGTTGTTTTAATTTGCATCTCTCTGATGATTATTGAGGTTGAGCATTTTTTCATATGCCTCTTGGCCATTTGTATGTCCTGTTTGGAGAGGTGTCTATTTAGTTTCTCTGCCTATTTTTTAACTGGGTTTTTTGTCTTCCTTTTGTTGAATTGTATGAGCACACTATATATTTTGGAAATTAACCCCTTGTCCAGACTATTAAGAAGATGCTGCTTGAGGACAATTTGTCTCTGGAACAATGAACCCCTGCAGCTGATCTGTTGCAGAGGTGAAAGTGTTTTTCCACAGATAAAGCAACATATCTTAATTTATCCTCTTTGGGTGCAGAAAGAGTGACTTAGATAATAGCCTTAGGTAATTCACCATTTATTTTAAGGATGCATGCACAAGGGAAACCTGGAAAAACACAAGAACTAGACAGAAAAGAGCAGGACCCATAAACTAGATGTAGGTAGAGGAATCTGAATTCTGGAGCTTCTAATTGATGTGTATTAACTCTCCTCCGCAAACCTGTTCCTTGATCCTTTCTGCTCAGTTTCTCATTTTTATCTCCATATACTTGCACTTCTCTGCCTCATATTTTCTTGGCTTTCTATTGTTTGTTTTTAAAAAAATTTTTTTCTTTATTGATATTAGAGGAAGAGAGGAAGGGAAAGGGAGAGAGAGAGAAACATCGATGAGCGAGAACATTGATTGCTTGCCTCTTGCATGCCCCCCACTGGGTGGGGATTTGGCCCACAACCTGGGCATGTGCCCCGACTGGGAATCAAACTGGTGACCTCTTGGTGCATGGGTCAATGCTTAACCACTAAGCCATGTCAGCTGGGCATGTTTTTTTTTTTTTTTAATCTTTGTTTTAGGCATGGAGCTACATGAATTTTGACTTTGTCCATGTCATGATCTTTCAACTGCTGTTTCCACCATTAACTGTCCTGATCTTAATGTTTTATGGCTTAAATGATGAAGGGAGAGAATCAAAATGGACAATTTAATTTTTTTCAAGCCAACCCAGGTCATAAGTTTCTAATCAGCCTACAGCTCATTAACCCTTAAGTCAACTGAATGCCTTGGTCCAGTTAGATTTGGCCATATACATGTGGTATAACTCCTTCAGCAAAGGTGTTCTACAAGGGCTGTGGACAGGACAGGTACCATGACTGAGATCCACTGTGCTACTCTTTGATTTTCATAACCAAATGGCACCTTGCTACCTGCACTTCTGTTACCAAAAGCACATGGGTCCAATTTCAGGTGTCAACAGAACTGTAGATGCTCTCAAGAGAGCTCAGTTTTGAGTTTTCTCGCAAAAACACAGCCATGATATTTTATATCTGTGGAAGGTAATCTAACTGAATTTCTAATGGTCTAGATTTTCCAGGTTCTATCTTTGCATCAAATTACAGCATCAGAAAACCACATACATGGACTACATTAGTTCACATCTTTGCAGAAACACCTTCATAGAATTATGGTTTAATATTCTATTCTTCAGGTTTAATATAAGAAATGTTCACTTAAAGAACATATTTGCATCTTTAAAACTGCTTTATAAGTTGCCTATCATGTTGTTTAATATTCTTTATATAAGGATTCATGCAATAATTTGCTCCTAGATTTTAGTGCCAAGGAAAAAACGTTTCCATTTTAATGAGTGAGAACTATATATGTCACCAAATTTCCTATTTGCCACTAGAAAAATCTAAAGCAAAATTTAAGACTCAATGATAGCAAGTCTCCTTAGCATGGAGTTCTGGTATAATAATCTTCCTTCTCTCAAGCGCATGCTTTTGATATCTTATTCTTATTTTAATGATTGAAAGTATATGCGTCTGTCATCTAAACCACTTCAAATACTTCTTGAAGCAGGTAGAATGCAAATAATGAATGATTCAATACATACTATTAATATTGTTGCTTAGTAGAGTAAATGCTAATGATTTAAAAAATACTTTTGGTGTTTTAGGGGGTCCCCAGACTAGTATGTTCAACATAAAGTAAATGAGATATTAGTTACCAGTATATTTCTGCTACTAAGAAAATGTCTGCATGGCCCCTGGAGCTGTCTAATGATGTATTTTTGTTGTTGAAAATTTGAATTTAAGAGTGTTCACACAAACATTTATATTGAAAGGGGGGGAAGGGCTGAGGTTGTTAGCCATTGGTGAAGAATCACTTATTTCCAGAAAGGAATCAAACCAAACTTGGCAGTAATAATTGGCTTTTTATAATTGATAATTTAGTATTCAAGAAGCTTTTGCTAGTTATTTAAAGAGTTTTCCTGTTTCGAGACATAGAGGTAGGGTACAGACTGACAAACCTCAGAAGAGGGGGTGTTGGAGGGGAAGAGATAAACCACAGAACTTATATGCATGTATGCATAACCAATGGGCATAGACAATAAAGATGGGGATGGGGTTGGAGGGATGGGGAGGAGGGTGTCAATGGGGGGAAAAAGGAGAAACATTTGTAACAAAAACAAATTAATAAAAATAATTAAAAAAACAGAATAAAACACTGATATAAAAAAAATAAAAGAATTTTCCTGTTTCACATTTCTTATGTATGTTCTAGAGCAGTGTCTTCATTTCAGGTGCTGTAGCAGCCAGTTGAAAATTTAGTTAATCAACAATATATTTGTCTACACAATATCAAAAATAGATCGGTGAGTCAAAATGGATAAAAGACTTAAATGTAACTCGTGAATCCATAAAAATCCTAGAAGAAAATGTGAGCAACAAAATTTCAGACATCATACGCAGCAGAAATTTCACTGATATATCACCTAAGACCACAGAAACAAAGGAAAAAATGAACACATGGGACTATATCAAACTAAAAAGCTTCTGCACAGCAAAAGAAACAACCATCAAAATGGAAAGGGAACCCACTGTATGGGAGAGCATAATTGCCAATGATACATCAGAGAAGGGGTTAATTTCCAAAATATATAGAGTGCTCATACAAGTCAACAAAAGGAAGACAAAGAACCCAATTAAAAAATGGGCAGAGAAACTAAATAGACACCTCTCCAAACAGGACATACAAATGGCCAAGAGACATATGAAGAAATGCTCAACATCACTAATCATCAGAGAGATGCAAATTAAAACAACAAGGAGGTATCACCTCGCACCTGTCAGAATGGCCGCCATCAACAAATCATCAAACAACAAGTGTTGGTGAGGGTGTGGAGAAAAGGGGACTCTAGTACACTGCTGGTGGGAATGCAGACTGGTGCAGCCACTATGGAAAACACTATGGTGCTACCTCAAAAAATTAAAAATTGAACTGCCATTTGACCCAGTGATCCCATTTCTAGGAATATACCCTAAGAAGCCTGAAACACCAATCAGAAAGAATATATGTACCCCTATGTTCATAGCAGTGCTATTTGCAATAGCTAAGATCTGGAAACAACCCAAGTGTCCATCAGTGGATGAATGGATAAAAAAGCTGTGGTACATATACACAATGGAGTACTGTGCAGCTGTAAGAAAGAAAGATCTCTTATCCTTTGAGACGACATGGAGGGACCTGGAGAGTATTATCCTAAGCGAAACAAGCCAAGCAGAGAAAGACAGATATCACATGATCTCACTTATTTGTGGAATATAATGAACATAACAGTCTGAGGAACAGGGTAGACCCAGAGACGTGGAAGTAGGGTACAGACTGACAACCCTCAGAAAAGGGTGTTGGGGGGAGGGAGGAGATAAACCACAGAGCTTATATGCATGTACACATAACTGATGGATATGGACAACAAAGCTGGGGACGGGTGGGGGGGGATGGGGAGGAGGGTGTCAATGGGGAAAAAAGGAGAAACATCTGTAACAAAAATTAAAAAAAAAATAGATCAGTGGATTTTTTTTTCAACTAACATAAATAAGCTCATTGTTTTTGGCATTGCTGAACACTAATTCAGGATACATTTTAAAATTAGTTCATGAAAACATGCATTTTCCAGAAAGGAAGCCTCTTTTCTGGAAGGCAGCAATACATGTGGTCTACCAGGGTTACAAACCTGTTTTCCACTAAGTGTTTTTTGAGCTTTGCATTAAAAAAATGAGATTTATTGGTAGTGTAAACAATAGGTGACTTGCATCTCTGTGGCGTGGTATTTTCCGGGTTACTGGGCATTCTCTTGCTCTTGGATTTAATAGCATGTCATTGAATTCTTATTTTGAAAACTGCCAAGTCCTAAAACCTGTAGACACTTGAGGCCCTGTCCAGCCCTCCAGTGGGCTTGACTGGTCCTTGGTCAACCTCTGCTGCAGAGTGAGTTTGATTTGTTGCCTTGGAACATTCCCTTATGGCTGTTTGTTCTTGTGGTCTCACTGTGGAGGAGCCAATGCAATTGCTTCTGGCACCTGAGTTTAACCTTTCCCGAATTTCTCCTTTACAACCTCTTGTCACAGAACCAAATCCCAAAGGCACATGCTAACTCAGCCCAGATGCCAAGAAGATCCATCCCCAGCTGGGCCATATGACCCTAATGAGGGAGCAGCCATATGCACAGTTAATTAAAACTGGTGTCAAAATAATAAAATGAGTTTTCAGGGTGCACTTAGCTATGGCAAGGTTTTCTTTTGTAAAATCTGAGAAGCATCAGGAAAAAGGAGCCAGCTACTTATACAAATCCCCTCTGCTTCGAAATCTCAGTTGAATAGCTATAACCGATATGTATGTCATATACTGAAAAGTCCACTGAGGGATTTTATGAGCATGATATAGTGAAAAAGAAAGCACAGTCTCTGTTCTCAATGAGCTTATTGTCTAGTAGGGTACTGAAAAAACTAAACTCTCTCCTTCAATGACTGAAGTTCATGATTTTTATTTTCTGTTCCCCTTGACCTTCTGTAGGTAGAATTTGTCTATTCCTTGTATGGTTCCATTACACTCTGTGCCTGCCTCTGTGTCCTGATAGTCTTGTCTCCCTCTCTCAACTGTGAGGTCCACTGGTTGTACTGGAGCCCGCTAGTATCAGCTGGGGAGAGCTGTCTGTCACACAGTAATGTGATGTGTTAGTTGTTCATCTGTGGGTAGCTTGATATTGGTCATAGTGGAAATATTTACATCAGAATTTGGCAAATGCTGCAAACTCAGGGCACATGGGGTCCTTGAAGTCAGCAATATGGCTTTCTTTTTGGATCTCCAGAATATTACAGTGTCGGGCCTGTGGCGGGTCCTCAGTACATATTTGATGAATGCATGAAGGGATTAATTCATTAATTATTAGGCACTATAGGACACAAATAGAATAAAGCCAACCAACCCAGTCTTGTGTTGTGCAGAATGAAACAAGCTGTCACAACAATGTAGTGATTTGAGTGGTCTGTTGAAAGGCTCCCATCGCGCCACCAAAATGCATCCCTGCTATCTTACCCACCACCCTTTTTCTATATTGATGCCATTTTTAAAGTGCACATTCTGAATGGTTTTGGGGGAAAGTTCGCTGGGTGGAGCAAGAGAAGGGAAAGCTGAGGGGTGCGAGACAGTGGGAGGTAACACATTAGCCAGATAACATACTGAAATGAGGGCTCGTTTATTCAATTGTTATTCCACTTATGATCCACTACTGTGAAATAGGTGAGATTTATTCCTCATTGTTTCTCACTTTCTTTCTCTTTTGGTCTTTTCTCTGTAACCCAGGGCCTTTATGTCATCCTTGTTTGCCCAAGGACGTTCTCTGTTCTTTTCATAGAAAACAATCTTTTGTTTTAGACCTATTTCTCCTTCTCTGCTTTTTTTCGTTACAACTTCGTTGACTTTTGGTCTATTCTGCATGAGCCCATCATTCCTGGTTATGACTTTATATGCTATTCTAAGCAAGGGGCCATTGTAATTCAACAGAGGACTCATGGAAACAGTAAAGACTGAATCCAAAGCAGCGAAAACCCAAATGACGGTATTTCAGGTACTGTGGGCAAAGTAAGGGGGGAAATTTTAGTGTGAGGGGCAGAGAACATGCTAGGCAGGGCTTTAAATGGTATCACATAAGCAATTGCTTCTACTGCCTTAGTGTAAGATGGTTCTGATTCATTTTTGATAGAAGAGAGTAGGGATCTGGTTAGGTAGGACTTGCATGGGTGAGTTTTGATGAAGGGAGGGAAAGAGGAACAGGTCCAGAATTCCTACTGTGGATCCTGGTGTTAGGAATATGCAGTATGATTGTCCCTCTGCTGGGGTGGAGTGTGGTGGGGAAGGAGGCCTCTAAAAGGTGCTGGGGGAGAGGAGACAGGGAACGGAGGGTCTCAGAGACAAGCATTGCCCAGACAGCCTTGACTGCCACTTAAACGTTTAGTCTTTTCTACCCACATTTTATTTAGTTTTTGTAATTGCTGAAAACTTGTAATGGGACAAACTTCTCAGATGAGATTTGAGATTTTGTGTGGAGGCCTGTGTCCACTGGATTCACCTTTCTTGGAGGATTATCTAGATTTAAGGATCACCGCCCCCCCCCACCCTCCCCCTCAAGGCTTCAGGGAGAAGGCAGATCTGAACTGAAAGGGGATCTCAAAGAAGGCTGTTTACAGTCTGTTAGAGTAGCAATTTTCAACATTTTTCATCTCATGACACACATAAACTAATTACTAAAATTTTGCGGCACACCAAAAAATATATTTTTTGCTGATCTAACATAAAAATTGGGTATAATTTTGATTGATTTACAAAAGTAAATAATAATAGTAATTACCTACCCTTTTTTTTTGCCCCAAAGTGACTTTAAAAAAAATCATGTGCCTATACTTGTATATAAGGATTTCTGGTACCAAGAATTATTAACCAATCAGATGCAACCTTACTATGCAACATGACCAATAAGATGCAACTCTATTATATGACCCATATATTAATGGTTCAAGACAAGGGCATTCACCAGATGACTATTGTGTTGGCTGTTGTCATTTTTTTATTTGACAATCTAAGGGAAAAGAGGTTAGTGTCCTGACTAAATAGTCAGATATTGCATGTTTTAAAAATTCTTGTGCTCACTTTGGCAGCACATAAACTAAAATCGGAACAATCTTTCCTGCACAAGGATGACACACAAACCCATGCAGTGTTTCATAACATAAATAGATAAATAAATAAGTAAATAAATAAATATATAAGTAAAAATAAAAATTGTTGCGGCACACCAGTTGGAAATCGCTGTGTAAGAGGATTCTGGAAAATAATTTTCTTTATACCAAAAAGTACAAGAGGCAGAATCTTTTTATTAAAATTCTTTAATTTACCCAAGTGTATGTCTTTATTCCTTAGACAATCTGTGAGGAGCAGGCAGGTGGGGAAGATCCAAAACCTCAAAAATGTTTTGCACTGTTCATAAGGTTTAAATGATGTCAACATAAGACACGTTAAAACCTGTAGAGAATTTTTATGAGTTTATTTGAGCTGAACTGGCGACAGTTGCTGGGAAGCAACATCTCAGTGGACTGAGAAAATGCTCCAGAGAATGGTAGTTTTGCACCTTATTTTATACATCAAAATCAAAGGGGAAGACCTAAGGAGGTTACATGAAATCCATTGGTGACAGATTAGGGAGGCGGGAGAAAGCACAGTGGTGGGGGGGGGAACTCTGGAATTGGATAAAAAGCAAAATGATAGCTATACACTTATTTTACATAGGTGGGTACAGCATAGTTAACAGTCAACAATTAACATAAGAGTAACAGTGAGGGGATTTGTGGTCCCTGCTCTGGTGTGGTTCTTGACATTCCAAAGATTTGCTGTTGTAAATGCAAAAAGACAATAGACAGGCTTATTAGGTAAAGATGGACTTTTGTCAGGGGATATTCTAGCCTAGAAGATGACTACCCACTGTAAATTGCTTTTAGTTGGAAAGCTTTAATTTCAGACCATCCTTTGTGGTTATTTCAGGTCTCTGAGTTTGTAAGGCTGCCGCACAGGCCTTCCCTGGATCTGTGAGGTTTTATGCGGCCCCTTTTTGTCCACAATAAAGATTTCATCAAGGCTTCAGAAAGTTGCATCCCTTCCCTGATGATACTCTGTCTGGGGAAGAGCATAAGCTAAGTACAGTTGGAGAAAATGACTTTGCTTTTTCTCTCCATTGAGACTGGGACTAGTAAGTAGTATCTTTCAAAACCGTGTGAATGAAGATACGGTGCCAGTGACTGAGTGACCAGTACCAAGGTGCTGTGCCAACGTGTTGGTTTGTAGTGGGTTGTGCAGAGCTCAAACGGAAGCTGCTTTCTCCTTCAAGGTGTCAGGTAAGAGTAAAAATGGAACAGTAAAGGTGCTCATAAATCCACTGAGTACTCACTGTGTGTTGGGTCCTGTGTACTAAGTGCTTTCCATGAATCAGCCCACTTAGTCTTTTTTTAAAATTTTTTTTCTTTATTGATTTTAGAGAGAGAGGAAGTGAGAGGGAGAGAGAGATAGAAACATTGATGAGAGAGAACATCGATTGGCCGCCTCCTGCATGCCCCCCACTGGGGACTTGGTCCACAACCTGGGCATGTGTCCTGACTGGGAATCGAACTGGTGACCTCTTGGTGCATGGGTCGATGCTCTACCACTGAGCCACACCAGCCGGGCAGTCCACTTAGTCTTTTAACAACCCTGGGAAGTAGTCACTGTTGTAATCATCGCCACTTCAGAGGTGAGGAGACTGAGGCATAGAGCAGTTAAATAGCTCGCCAATGGGTAGCAGTGGAGATTGGATTACACACCCAGGCCGTCTCACACTTTAGCCTGTGCTTCCAGCCACTATCCTGCCCTGCTTCCTGGCAGTAAAAGGCAGGGCACAAATGACAGCAGCAGCATGTATCGAGCACCTCCTGTATGCCAGTCTCTGCCATGCACTGTTCACTTATTTTCTTAACAACACTATGAAGTTGGTGTTGTTATACTCCCATTTCACAGAAGAGGAAACTGAGGAATAGGTCACATAGTTAATATAATGGACCTGGGGTGGTGCTGGGGATGAAGCACCAGCTTGAGCTGGCACAACTGACCACCAGAGTGGCTAAAAACACTAGCAAGGGACATATACCAATTTTCGTAAAGACTAACCTTGGGGTCTGACAGAACTGGTTATGAGTCTGCTCAGATCATGCAACAATGTGTAGTTTCTCTCACCCACAGGTGCCACCCTGGGGCGGCACAGGTTGCCGATCTCCCCCAGACTGCATCTCAATCCCACAGCACACCTGCCTCCCCCTGCTCTGGTATCTCTCTGCCTGCAGCCCAGCCCTGCAGGGCTGTGGGTTGGAAAGGCTTTTTGTGCTGCCTGTGGGTAAAGGTGGGTGGACAGACAGCGCCTTTGGTTGTTTGATTGTTGTAATCAATAAACAAGAAATAGAAGGAGAGAATTTCAGGTTCTTCTCCATCACTTAGTTCCTGTTACCACAATTGTCTTCCATCTCTTTCAGGCGAGTGAAGAGGAGCGCAACCAGGGGATGTAAAAGTCACTAAAAGCAGAGTTTCAAGATGACAAGATGCTCACAGCTGGGACCTGTGTGGCCAGGTTCAGGGACAGAAGTTTACTGAATATGTCTTTGGCTTAGCAAGATAGGGTGAGGACCGATGTCTATCATCTATTCCTTATTGGATTTCACTTGAACTTAAAGTGTTCCCCAAATCTGACGTTACAGATATTAAAATGATGGCTCCTGTTCCTTTTCTTCGATTTCTTCTATCCCTACAAAATACTTAATTTTTATGACCTGGGGATCGGTCATTTCAGTGGCTTATGAAATAGATGTCTGTGGCTGAGAGGTTTACTATTTGAGGACTTAACCTTTGTATTTTGTTGCTTTTCTGGTCATAGAGATAGACTTGCCATGATTCATTCATATTTCATTGCCTTAAGCCTCCAGCAACTAGAAGCAAATTTGTAATCCAAATTTCCTCAAGCCTCTGGAGCTTACTGGATAGGGGAACTCAGGTGCCCCTGCTCATGCCACCAGCTGTGTAGCAAATGACCTCCAGACCCATTGACATTTCACCAGGTTATTTCTGGGAGCCTCTAAGGCTGCCTCACGGGAGCCTGTGAACAGTGTTTCCACTCTGGACCCTCCAGTCAGTGCCCGTGGCTGAAGGCAGCACCTCCTTGCTGCCACAGTCTAGTCTCCTGGTGTTTCCCAACCTGCAAACCCCAATGGTGCTGTGGTGCCTGGCCCTGTAAGGACTTTTTGCACCTACACCACCTAGGCTCCATGCAGAAGTGGAGGTATGCTTGATGCAATGGTGCATACCTCTTCACCTTGAAGGGGTCTCTGCGTCTCCCAGAGTCGCTGTGCGTGTCCCAGAGTCCCTCTGCATATAGCATCTTTGGCTTCTGTCTGCAGCCTTCTCCAAAAGCCTCAGACACGAGTCATAGGCTGGCTGGGGTCAGGGTCAGACGTGGACTCTCCACCAGCTTGTCAGCTAGGCCCAGAAAATAGTGAATCCTGGGACTGGGTGCAAATTAGTATAAAGTGGAGACCCCAGGCTCTCAGGGAGTTTTGAGATTATTATTCAGACAAATCTCAAGGATCAGAGTGGAGCTAGCATTTCCATTCAGCCCCAGAACACACTGCTTTGGCCTTTTAGCTCCACACTCTATCTGACCTATTGTTAGAAATGCAGAGTCTCAGGCCCCAGCCTAGACCTACTGAATGCAGATTTGCATTTTAACCAGATCCCAAGGTGATTTACATACACATTAGAACCTGAGAAGCACTGTTCTATAACATAAATGACAAGACTAGGATTAAAAAATGATGTTGGGGAGCCAGGCAGCATGGTATATTTCAAGTAAATTCAATGATTGCTTGCTATTAAATACCTACAGAGACTTTTTTTCTGTCTTTACATACCACTTTTTATTTAAATTCAGATTTTTTTTTTTTGGATCTCCAATATTCATGGTAGTCAATAATGGTGCTTGATATTGTATATTCACTTGATTTCTCCCTCCCCTCTATTCTTCCTGAGTTAAGAACTCTGACAATAGGAAAAAAACTATATAGCTGACATTCAAGAAACATCCAGAAAATGAATTCCTTTTTATCTTCAGGCAGAGGAGCTCCAATGAATAGAGTACTGTAATAAAACCTTTTTTATATGCCTGTCATAGAAAGACAAACCTTTTCCAAAAGAAATGGATTTGAGTATTTGGTAGATATGATAAACAGCCTGACAAAAAAAAACTAAAAAAAAAACCCACCTAAATTTCCCTTTTAAATGTTCAGTAGGGGAGGTTTTAACTTCTCTTGTCAGGTAAAAAGAGAATTCATTATGGAACCTATTCCAGCTGAAACTCAGAAATGAAAACTAGACCAGATCAGAGTAGAAAGCAATGATTTAGAAATGTGTTAGAGGGAGTAGTTTAATGAATAAAGTGTCAATTTTCTATAGGAGCAAAAATAAATCACACACAGGCTTAACCAGATTTATCGCCATGAATTAGATGGGTGTAGCTGGCACATACACTCAGTGTAAGGAAAAATTAAAGTCTAATTCTCACTAAGATTTGTATATGGGTATTGCTGATAATGATGTTAATACTGGCATTGAATTAATTTTACGACTTCTTTATTCTAGCCAATGCTAAAGGGAAAAGAAAATGAGGAGCATTTGAATGAGAATGGCCCTAATTTTCAGAGTTTTTTTCACTCAGCAGAGAGCCTTGCTCCCTAGAATCCATCCATCCACCCATCAAGAAATGACCAGAAATCCTGCTGCAGAATTGTCTGGACTCAATGTTGCTGTCCTGGGACTTGGTTTCCAGGTGTATTTATTTCCTAGGGCTGCCCTAACAAAGTACCACAAACTGGATGCCTTAAACAACAGACATGGATTCCCCCACAGTTCCAGAGGCCAGCAGCCTGAGGTGTTGGCAGGATGGGTTTGTTCTGGGGGCTGTGCGGGAGAATCTGTTCCATGCCTCCCACCCAGCTTCTGGTGGTTCGTGAATGGCAAATGGCACCAGATGTTAGACCTCAGTCCTTGAGTTCTGGCTAAGAAAGAATTCAGAGCCAAGACTCAAACACAAGTGAGAGTTTATTTAGAAAGACACAGAGGCAGAAGGGAGCTGTAGAAGAAGTGAGCCAGCTGGGCTATGTAGACTCAGGAAACAAGTTACAGAGGGAAAAGAAGGGCTCTTGGAGCTTAGGAAAAAGAAAGGCAAAGAGAATACACCTGGGGGAAAAAGAAGGGGAAAGGCACTGGGCATGCTCCAGAGACAGCATGCCTGCGGAAAGAAGGGGGTGGGGAAAGGCAGAGGCATGCTGGAGAGAGAGAGAGAGAGAGAGAGAGAGAGAGAGAGAGAGAGAGAGCGCTCACAGTGCTGGGTTCTTCACCTGAAGAGCTTTATCTGATTTCCAAAGATGGGGATTTTAGGGCAAGTCCAGTGGAGGATCTCAATAGAATGAATATTCATCAGTTTTCCAGGTGTGTCCTTTCAGGGTTGTGGTCTCTGCTGATTGGTTGGTGCCAGGACAAGGGGTCATTAGTCATTGGAGCTGGTTCAGATGTTAGCCATGGGATTGCCCCGCCTGGCCTTGCTGCTTTCTGCTTTTCTGGGCCTGGAGCTGAAATACAACTAAGGCCTAGATGTTATCTCTAGTTTCTTCAAAACTCTGTCTCTGTGGTCAACAGACTCGAGGCTTTGTTCCTAAGATTATTTGATGTGGGCCAGAACCTCAATGCCATGAGGGCTTAATGCTTAAGGGAGTGGTCATGCAAGGGCTTGTATGGAAATTGTATGAGGCTTTTCTCCAGCCCCTTTGTTCCCCCTCTAAGGTGGTCTACCACATGACTAGTGACATGCCAGGGGAGGAAAAGTCATGGGAGGATTTGAACTACATGAGCAGCGATTTGAAAGGTCAGTGTGTCTAAACCACGTGACCACTGATATGCTAGAGGAGAAAAGGTCACCCTGGGAGCCAGGTCTCACCCTTAATACTTGCCCTCCCAGTTTTGCCCATTACTAGGCACCTGGGGTTTTCCACCCTGGTGACCTTCTGTACCTGGCCTATCGTCCTACTCTGCTCATGTCTGTCTTACTGTCTACTCTATCAGTTTGTTATAGCTTGGTTTATAGATACAGCATCCTGATCGCTAGCTTCTTCTTCACATGGTGCTATCTCTGCATGTCTGTTTCCAAATTTCTCCTTTTTATAAGGACACAAGTCATATTGGATTAGGGCCCACCCTAAAGATTTGATTATATCTGCAAGACTATTTCTGAAAAAGGTCACATTCTGAGGTGCTAGGGATCACAACTTCAACATCAGAATTCAGCAAATCATCCTTGAATAAATAAAGTAATTCCTTACCTAAGTATGCACACTTATGAAGCACCCTTGCATGTGAGGTATGGATTACAGAATACTTATTTTATTAAAAAATTTTATATATGTTTTTATTAATTTTTTAGAGAGAGAGAGTAAAGGAGAGAGAGATAGAAACATCACTGTGAGAGAGATACATCAATCAGCTGCCTCCTACGCGCCCCCTGCAACCTGGGCATGTGCCCTGACTGGAAATCGAACCGGGACCTCTCAGCCCATGGGACACGCTCAGTCCACTTAGCCACACTGGCTGGGCCATAATACTTATTTTATAAATGAGGAAATGGAGGTACTGAGAGGTGAAGAGAATATGCTTCTTACCCTCTGTAACTATCTGGTTTGTTTACTGCTTGTCTCTCTAACAAAAAGTGAGGGTGGAGTGTGTGATAATTGGCTAATGCTTTATCTCCAGCACTAGCAGGGTGACTGGCACACAGCAGATTCTCAGGACAGATCTGTGGTGTGAATGAATGATCGAAAGGGCCTGGAGCAGGGATGTGAATCTAGGCTTTCTGACTCCAAATCTAGTTCTGTTTCATCCTGAATAAATGAGTGAATAAATGGACACATTCCACCACTCTGTGGTGTCCAAGACAGAATTCCACTCATCAATACTGAATAGTGTAGGTGTGTTACAATGAGACATATCTGTAGGCTGAGAAAAACCTCATCTTCCTAGATTTTTCAACAACAAACTTAAGAAGAGAATAAGACAAAGCCAATGGCTTTCAAGTGTTTCTGTGACCTACAGTAGGAAATTCATCGTACACTGTAACTTATTAACACACGTAGAACTGATACACAAATTTCATTAAATAGCACTTACCCTTACGACATGCAATATCTGGTTTTTCCTCTCCTCTCCCCGCCCTTTCCCTCCCTTCCCTTGGTTTCCCTTCTCTTTCCTCTCTTCTGTTCCATCTGAAAAATGCTCACCTGCACTTTCTAATTTGATTTTATGATGCACTGATGTGTTGCAAGCTGCAATAAAAAACACTATGGTAAAAACCATTAGGTCACAGAACAAGACTACATTTCCCAGCCTTCCGGGCATGTTGGTGTAACATGTACCTAAGACCTCTTCAGTTGGATGTGAGTAGAGGTAATAGGTACGACTGGCAGGCCCGACCCCCTAAAACCGTCCCTGTGAGTTCCTGCATGCCCCTTCCCTCTCCTGGCTGATTGATGGCAATGCCCGGGGAGAACTTGGTATCTGCCTTCTGAAGATGGCAAAGCCTTTGTCAGTCAGATTACCCGAATTGCTATAGGACAAAGAAACAAACTTCTTATTCTTTAGGCTCCTATGTCTTTGTGGTATTTGTAAGAGTCACTTAGCTTATCCTCATTTATCCAATGACCAAATAGAGGTCTGACTTTTGAGGCCACGGACCTCTGTGTAGCACTGTCCTGTGCAGCTGTGGACCATGTTAGGGTTCACAGTGCTACGTGTAACTATATCTAAGGGAACAGGGGCTGCCCCCCACAGGGAAGGTTAGTTGTGGGACGTCCAGAACAATTACTGTCGTCTTTTTATGTGCATTGGGAAAGAGGACAAATAGAACAAAAGTACACACGTGTAGAAATGAGAAGATTGGAGCTTTCATGGAGAATACACATCAGATCTGAGTTATCATAATAAAACATCCAGTTTAATGCTTGCACAGATTTCTGGGTCTTCTCAGTAGACACAGAGAAAGATGCTAGTCCTCCTGGCATGCTGAGGACAGAGGGGCAAATCGTGGGTGTGTCAAGCAATGCTTACATTTCCTCTCTCCTTCTCCTTCTCCTCTTTGATGTACTGAATCCCCACTGGTACCTACTAGCACATTGTTGCTCAAGATTTGCTCTTTACTAAGGAAAAACAAATGGTTGAATTTTAGCTCATTTTCTTTTTCTCCCACTGTTCATCTAACGGCATCCTTAATGAGCAGCATAATGGTGAAGGGTAGCAGGACCAGCATGGAAAGGAAGAAAGCAGAGGCCTGCATACTTTCTAAACGGAGTTCTTCTATAGAAGTCATTGAGAAATGACTAGAGATTTACAGAAAAGTTCTCTCTTTTAAGGCACCAGGTATACTTTAGGTAAATTCATTTTCCCATAACCATCTTCACCACTGAATGGAAGTATTGCAGAGTTGGAGGGGGCCTTACAATTTCTAGTCCAATTCTTTTATTTTACAGAAGGACCCTGAAGTCCTGAGATGCTAAAGGACTGGTCCAATGTCACTGAAATTATTTTTGGCCAGAACCTGTACTGTCTCCTACATGTGCCAGAGTCTATTATTTTCAGTATGCTGTATTCTCTCCCAGAAACGAGAGGTTCCCCCCCCCTTCCTCCTTTCCTCTCTCTTTTCCCTTCTCTCCTTTTTTCTTTTTCTTTTCAGATGCTGCTCCCAGCTGTGTTCCTGTGGAGGAAATTGCTTGCCTGGATGTCTCTCTCTGGACACTGGAACCTCGAGTACGTGAGTCTGATGGGGCATATCCAGGCTAGACATCTATTTATATGAATACCCCGAGGGGCATTCTCTACACTGTACTGTGTAAAGGTAACAAATGAGGTATGCTGGGAGTGACTGAACTCCCTCTGTGGAACCAGAACAAGGTAGATTACTCCAGGAATTACCCAAACTTGATCATTTGCAACAATCATGAATACCTCCCAGTGGGGGTGGGATTCCTTTCCATTTCCTAAGCTGGTGAAACCCTCAGCAAAGTGTGGCCAAGGAACCGTCTCAGTCCTGACCTGATATGGGCACCGTTCTTACATATCCCCATCCTGCTCTCATGTGGCCTGTGCTTTCTTGTCCCAAACCACTCTGTGGGACTATTGGATGCTGGGCCTTATTAGAGCATTCTCAGCCCCCTCTGCCATTGCTCCAAGTTCATTTTTAGCCCGAGCCTACATTAATAGTATTTAAGGGAGGCTGATATCTCTCTCAACATGCTCAGCAAAAACATGGGCTTCTTGCCCTGGTCGGTGTGGCTCAGTGTTTAGAGTGTCGGTTTGTGCACCAAAAGGTCTCGAGTTTGATTCCCAGTCAAGGGAATGTACCTGGGTTGCAGTTTCAATCCCCAGCCCCTGTTGGGGTGCCTGTGGGATACAAACACCCATGTTTCTCTCTCTCTTTTTCCCCTCCCTCCCTTTCACTCTTATTTAAAAAAAAAAAAAAAAAAAAGAAGATCAATGGGAAAAATATCCTCAGGTGAGGATTAACAAAACAAAAAAACCATGGGCTTCTTGCTGACCCCAGTGGTCACAATGCTGTCTTTCCCAGAGCTCAGGACTTGGCCTGGGCTCTGTTCTGAGCAGCTGTGCTCTGACCCAGTACCTCTGGATTCTGCCCCTGTGTTTTCTGCTACATTGTGACATGGGAACAGGGTTTCCCCTGGCTTAATGTGGGAAAAGGAGTAACTTCCAGGTTGCAGCCAAGCAGAAGATGGCTCCTCTTTACACAGAGACCGTTCCAGCTCCAGACAATTCCCATTCTCCTTGCCCTGAAGTTCTCCATTGTACTACACACCTTTCGCATCTTCACTCTCAGCATGGGGCGTGCACGCGCACTTCAAGTTGCTCAAAACAATGCTGGCTACGGGTCGGGAGAGCGAATGGTCATATATGGTCATATCATATGATCTTGATTCTTCAGGGCCCCTCCAACGATTTAGGGAAATGAGAATGCCCCCCAGTGTTTGTGCTTTCCATCGAATACCGGTTGCACAGTCATTTGATTGGTGAGATTGTGCTTTTGGAAAACCACAAAATAAAACCAAAACCCCCAGTAAAACTCTGGTCCCAAGAGGGAAGTAGTGCATCCAGCATGGAGAGGATGACTTGACTGGAGTGAGGGGTGGAGTTTGTGTTCTCAGGTGAGCAATGGCTCCAAGTGCAATGAGGGCCCGTGATATGTGACTTTTGAACTGTTACGTTCTCCCGACTTCTCTTTCTCTCCTGCTACCCTTCACCTCCTTTTCTCCTTTTCTGTCTCTCTGTTTGCACAGCCCCTCTCATATACTCATCGCTCTTCCTTTTAATAACTAGCTGATGCCAGTACCACAAGGAAGACCGGAAAATGCATGCCTGCTTGACTTGTCTCCTCCCAGGAACAGTCCCACCATGTTGGAGACGGAAGGCCGAATTTGGGGTGGGTAGCTAACCATTTTGATAATTATTAAAAAGAAGAGAGCAAGCAAAGTCAGAAATTGTTGAACAAGGTCAGATGGGGACACACAGCCTGTTTGCTTCACACCCCAAGGAATCGCAGCATTGTCCTTCCAAGGGGATTAACCCCTCCCTTCCCTCCTCCGTACTGGTACTGGTTTGTGTGTGGGAGGGGTGAGCAGGGGGAGATCAGGACATGGGCAACAGAGTCAAAATGGCACAGGGGGAGGTGCTTGACCCTACAAGCCTGTCAGTCTAACCTGGGAAAGAGATTATTGGATCCATCATAAGCCTGTGAAAGTTTGGGAAGCTGATTGGCTATTTCAAAAAAGCTTCTGGTTTCTCTCAAGCCTGAGAATACCTAATTCCAGGCGAACAAAGAAGTTCACTCTCTCTCTCCCTCCCTCCCTCTCCCTAACTCCCTCTCTCCCTCTTGCTCAGGGACCTGCACTCCCCCATTTGTTCTCTTGCCTGTCCAGGAACACGGGACCACGCACGTCTAGAGGTTACCAGCAGCACACTGTGCAGGCTTCCAAGAACTATGAAGCAGAAATTCTGGGCACTGGCCTTTGCCTTGGCCCTGCTGAAGACACGGTTGGACTTTTTCCATGGCGGGATGGAGGGAGACAGGAAAGTCTCCTGTGGGCGGGTGCTTGGAATTCTTTCCTCTCAGTCCCCTGGAAGAGCCTAATTTCTACCCCAAACACTTGCATACTGGTGTGGCTGTGTAACAAGTTCCCAGCGATGGAGTATGGGCAGAGAAATGACTATCATTTTTGGCTGGGACTTTGGGGAGGGGGTGTGCTCTCTCTGCTGCCTCTTTCCTTTCCATCAGCTGGAAGTGCAGGACTTGGCTCTGGTGAAATGGTATCAATATTTGCTGCTCTCTGGAACCACTTGGAAACCTTTATTTATTTATATTTTTGTTTTGTACATATTTGCATGAACTTTAAAACAATATTTTTTCTTTTATTGATTTTAGAGATAGAAACATGGATGAGAGAGAACATCGATTGGCCACTTCCTGCATGATTTGGCCCATAGCCCGGACATGTGCCCTGACCGGAAATTGAACCGGCGACCTCTTGGTGCATGGGTAGATGCTCAACCACTGAGCCACACCAGCTAGGCCCACTTGGAAACCTTTAAAAAAAAATTCCTGCTGCCTTGGCCAGTTTGGCTTAGTAGTTAGAGCATTGGCCTGTGGACTAAAGGGTCTCGGGTTCTATTCCAGTCAAGGGCATGTACCTGGGTTGCAAGTTTGATCCCTGGCCCCATCTCACATCGATGTTTCCCTCCTCCCCCCTTCCACTCTCTGTAAAAATCAATGGAAAAATAATCTTAGGTGAGGATTAACAACAACAACAACAACAACAACAACAACAAATCCTGTGGCCCATTTAGATGCTAATTAAATTGGTCTGTGGTGTGGTGGGGGCAGCAGGAGTTTTAAAAGCTCCCTATGTGTTCTAGAGGATAAGTGGGCAGAGAATTGCTGTCTGGTGGGGTGGTGGGGCCATAAGACGGAAGTCATCATGGGGAAGGAAGCTACTCATTGGCCAGAAACACCCACGTTAAAATGTTACTTAACAGACAAACAAGTCTTTATTCTATTAAGTCCCTGGAAATTTGAGGTTTATTTGTTATAGCAGTTTAATTATCCCAATTAATATATCTTTTTGATGAGCACAAGGAGAATAGCTCCTTAGCATGCCAAGATTTTCTCCCTATACCTTTGAGCTGCTTTGTTCTGTTGGATTAAACTGTCCCACAGGTGGGTGGCTGGGGTGCTGGTGGGATGCAGGCAGCCCCTCTGCTTTGCATTCCCAGCTGCTCCTCCTGCTGACCATGGCAACTTTGAATCAGGAGCATTGCCCCCATCAGCAGTAAACCACACAAGGAGATACTCATTATTCTATTAGAAAGATAGGCAGTCCCTCAGGATTGCATTTGTTCTGTGATTCTACTAGGTTTTGTAATTCTGTTTACTAATATCCAGTGCTCAGGGTGATGCCTTCTGCTCTATGGGTCGTTTATATGATATCACATTTAGTTTTCTTTACAGTTTTCTGATACCACTCAGTGGGAGAAATAATTGTTAGTGTTCAATTGCAGAATGTTTCTCACTAATTGTCTCAAAACTGCAGGGTATGTATTTGACTTCTTTGAGTGATCTGTTTTGCGTATATATTTTTCTAACATCTTGAATAATTTAGGAGCAGTTCTTAGTTTGTGGCTAATTTGGTGCCTAGCAATCATGCATCCTCCTGAACGAACAGCATATTTCACTCAAGTGTCTGAAAGCAGGAAAGAATGGCTTTGTAATAAGGCTCATTGTTGCATGAACTTGGGCACTGTGTGACCGTTCAGGTTCCTGGAAATCTAGTACTTATGTTCAGGTCAAGTTGTATTCTAAAAGGCAGATGTTGATGCTGAAAAAAACATTTGACAAAATCCAGCATCCATTTTTGATACTCTCAGCAAAGTGGGAATAGAAAGATCATATCTCTACATAATAAAGGCCATTTATGACCAACCTACAGCCAACATCATACTCAATGGGCAAAAACTAAAAGCATTTCCCTTAAGAACAGGAAAAAGATGGGGTTGTCCACTTTCACCATTGTTATTTAACATAGTACTGGAAGTCTTAGCCACAGCAATCAGACAGGAAGAAAAAATAAAAGGGATCTAAATTGGAAAGGACGAGGTGAAACTGTCATTATTTGCTGATGACATGATATTGTACATAGAAAACCCTAAAGACTCCATCAAAAAATTACTAGATTTAATAAATGAATTTGGCAAAGTAGCAGGATACAAAGTCAACATCTAGAAATCATTGGCATTTTTATACACCAATAATGAACACACAGAAAGAGAAACTAAAAAAAAATCCCATTTACCATTGCAACAAAAAAATTAAGATACCTATGAATAAACTTAACCAAAGAAGTAAAGGACTAGTTCGCAGAAAACTACAGGACATTGAAAAAAGAAATAGAGGAAGATATAAAAAAGTGGAAGCATATACCTTGTTCATGGATTGGAAGAATTAACATCATTAAAATGTCCAAACTACCCAAAGCAATCTATTGATTCAATGTAATCCCCATTAAAATACCAATGACATATTTCACAGACCTAGAACAAACACTCCAAAAGTTTATATGGAACCAAAAGGACCTCAAATAACTGCAGCAATCTTGAAAAAGAAGAACAAAGTAGGAGGGATCACAATACTGGATATCAGGTTATACTACAAAGCCATTGCAATCAAAACAGCCTGGTACTGGCACAAGAACAGGCATATAGATGAATGGAACAGAACAGAGAACCCAGAAATGGACCCAAGACATTATGCTCAACTAATATTTGACAAAGGTGGCAAGAACATACAATGAAGTAAAGACAGCCTCTTCAATAAATGGTGTTGGGAAAATTGGACAGCTACATGCAAAAAAATGAAACTAGACCACCAACTTACACCATACACAAGGATAAACTGAAAATGGATAAAAGACTTAAATGTGACTCGCGAATCCATAAAAATCCTAGAAGAAAATGTAGGCAACAAAATTTCAGACATCATACGCAGCAGAATTTTCACTGATACAACGCCTAAGGCAAGAGAAACAAAAGAAAAAATTAATACATGGGACTATATCAAGCTGAAAAGCTTCTGCACAAGCATCAAAGAAACAAGCATCAAAATGGAAAGGGAACCCACTATATGGGAAGCATAATTGCCAATGATACATCAGATAAGGGGTTAATTTCCAAAATATATAGAGTACTCATACAACTCAACAAAAGGAAGACAAACAATCCAATTAAAAAATGGGCAGAGGACCTAAATAGACACCTCTCCAAACGGGACATACAAATAGCCAAGAGGCATATGAAAAAATGCTCAACGTCAATAATCATCAGAGAGATGCAAATTGAAACAACTATGAGGTATCACCTTACACCTGTCAGAATGGCTGCCATCAACAAATCCTCAAACAGCAAGTGCTGGCAAGGGTGTGGAGAAAAGGGACTCTAGTACACTGCTGGTGGGAATGCAGACTGGTGCAGCCACTATGGAAAACAAAAAATTAAAAAAAATTTTCCTCAAAAAATTAAAAATTGAACTGCTATTTGACCCAGTATTCTAGGAATATATCCTGAAACACCAATCAGAAGGAATATTCATACCCCTATGTTCATAGCAGCACTATTTACAGTTGCTAAGATCTGGAAAAAGCCCAAGTGTCCATCAATAGATGAGTGGATAAAAAAGCTGTGGTACATACGCACAATGGAATACTATGCAGCGGTAAGAAAGAAAGATCTCTTATCCTTTGAGACGACATGGAGGGACCTGGAGAGTTTTATGCTAAGTGAAATAAGCCAGTCAGAGAAAGATAAGTATCTAATAATCTCACTGATTTGTGGAATATAATGAACAAAATAAATAAGCTGATGAACAAAATAGACCCAGAGACACAGAAGTAGGGTTCAGACTGACAAAGTTCAGAGGAGGGAGCAGGAGGGAGGGAAGAGATAAACCAAAGAACGTATGCATATAAGCATAACCAATGGGCATAGACAACAATGCTGGGGGTGGGGGGAGGGAACGGGAGGAGGATGTCAATGAGAGAAAAAAGAGAAACATCTGTAACAAAAATAAATTAATTAAATAAAAAATAAAATAAGAGGCAGATGTTGGTCCTACCTCCTGACATTATTATTGATGGCTTGTAAACCTTTCTATTTGCTCTAAGCTCTTTCCTTCGCATTAGTTGAAATCAATATTGAAAAGGAAATAGTGCCTGCTGGAGCTCCTGAACCAAACTGAAAACTTAGTGCTAGGGAGGAAGTAGGATCAGTTCTGGAGTGGAAGTGGGCTGTGGTAGGGGAGGAAGCAGCAGTAATACAGATACTCTAGAGTTAATCTGGGATGACTAGAAAGCTATCCCAGGTGGTACTCTACCCTTAAGCAGGAAAAAGGATTCATCTATACCAATCTGAGCACTTTCCTCCCTGATACCTTGAGGCAGGTCTTCCCACCCAGGAGGTCAGAAGATCACCTGCTAGATTTGGAAGCCATCATGTTGGTCTTCCTATCATTAGGGACTTCCTTCTCTGTCATGCTCTTCTCTTGAGAGTTTTCTAGAATTACCAGCTGGAAGGGGGACAGGATAAGGTATAGGTTCCCCTTTCTCTTCCTCACCAGGGAACTTAATTGGCAGATCTCATTAGAAGCTTAGGTCCTCCTTGTCAGGAATCTCCTCTTCAAAGTGATCTCAAGACTTTGGGCAGGATACAAATGCATGAGCTCCAGCCAAAGTCCACCAGGAACACACCTGTGTTTGAACACGTTGGGTTTGTTGCTTGTTGTAATTCGGGCAACACACAGCGTGGGGAACTGTGGGGAAACTTCATTAAAGGGTGCCAGGAAGAAGCTACTATAGGATTTGGGCTTGTGTTTGATGATTTGAGGAGGGTTCAAGAAATCAAGATTGGACACTTTGAGGAAGTGGAGGTATTTCTATGGTTGGGTATCTTAACATGTATTCTAGAAGGTGGGATGAATGAATCCAGGCTGGAGATGTAATTGGTAAAGAAGAGGGCCCTCAATAGCAGGATAGGGGATGTTTGATCGTTTTTGTGCTTTGAACAGTGTTCATAGTTTTGTGTGCTCAGACATGATTATGGAGTGGTCTTGTTTTTGCTTTTACCCTTCATAGTCTTAGAGTTGCCTTGTCTGATACTGTTCTGTGAAATAGTTTATAGTCAACAGGCCTAGCTGTGCATGCCAGTGCCAGCTCCTGGCAGCACCAAGGCCTGGCAGATAGAACCAGGCCAGCTCCTGGATGTCAGGTGCTGTTTTTCTTATTTTCAATCTTGTACATCCGTGTACAGCCATATTTATCATCAAAAGATTGAAACAGTTCTGAATTGCTAATGTGATAGCAATTAAGCACTGCCATGAGCCTTCTGAGGGCTCTCACACCTGGCCCGCTGGCCCCTCTTCCACCTCCCACAACCCACTGGTTAGTGCAGATTGGGGAACCTTCTGGATTGTGCTCCAGCTCAATGGGTAGGCCTGTTCTGATTGGTCAGTGCCGCGTGGTACCTGTTGCTAACATTTGGAATACCACTCTGGCTCCGGGACTGGACTGTAGCTCCTCTCAACATTAAGACCGAAAAGAGGCAAGGAGACAGAAGAAAGAAAAGAGGAGAGGCAGAGAAGGAAAAAACAAGAAGCAAAAGAGAGTGAGGGTAACTATGTGGGGAGGGCCAAGGCAGCAGGAAATAGTGAAAAAAAATCTAGAAAATGAAGCAGAAATGAGGGCCCAAATGTGAACTTACCAAGAGCTACAAAGCGGCGAGACAGAGCTGAGAAGGAAGGGACAGAAGAAGGGAACAGAGGACAGGAGGGAAATTCAGGCCAAGGCACCCACTGAGGGTCTTCCATTGTACTGCTGTTCAGTTTGCCATCAGCTGGCGCTTGGGAAACATCCTTTTGTGAAAGAGAAGTTTGAGTTGGAGTTGGATCAAATTTGACAGGGTTTTAACCAGAAAGAAAAGAAGAACAGGGAGCTCTACAGTCTAACGGCCGCGGTGGCACAGCATTAGGGAAGCTCATTACAGTACGAGCAGCTTGGCGCCTTCCCTGCTTTTCGCTCTGTCTCATCCCACGATGCCCCTTTGAGTCACGCCTTGCACAAGTTCCTGCGCAGGTAAGAAAATCCTCGCTGTCTTTGAGCTGGGATGAAATCCAGCGCGCAGTTCCCTGCCAAGTGTCGGAGAGAAGGCAGCGCAGCAGATGGTGCGAAGCCGCACGGAGAGCCCTGATTAAGCCCACCGCGGTGTGAGCCCACCGCACGCAAGGCCCTTTCGCTCCGGCTGGTGGAGAGCTCCTGCAAACAGTCCCCGCACACGCAGCCGGTGGGGCACACCGCCTCTTCCCTCTGAAGTCATGCTCCTCTGAATTGGCAGCCTAACCGCTGTTCCTGCAACGCACAGGGCTATTTGAAGGCATGAATGAAAGGGAGAGAGCAGGTAAGCACGAAGCTCAGGGAACAGTGCGTTGGCAGATGGAATGGGCCGGGAGGTCGCTCCATCCTGAGCTCTCATTGCAGCTCTGCCGGTCTTGGTTCTCTGAGCATCTCTGGGGGCCACAGTCTTTCTGGATGCTTCCATTGCCTGCCTGTGCTGGGCGGAAGCAGGCATTTGTGAGACTTGGAGGAGGGTAAATTAAATAAGGTACTCACAGAGCGTCTTTTCCATTAATCTCTTTGGAGAATGTGTTTGCTAGAGCAGCAATTTTCAACCTTTTTCATCGCATGGCACACATAAACTAATTACTACAATTCTGCGGCACACCAAGAAATATATTGTATTTTTGGCTCATCGACAACAACAACAACAGGTATAGTTTTGATTCATTCACACCGGATGGCTATTGTCCTGTTGGCTGTGGTCATTTAAAAAAATTTTTTTTATTTGACATCTAAGGGAAAAGAGGTCAGTACCCCTGACTAAATAGTCAGGTATTGCATGTTTTAAAAATTCTTGCTGCACATCTGTTGAAAATCGCTGCCCTGGAGAAATGAGGGTCCCATTTCACAGACACTTTCAGAAAGGCCACCACCAGCTCTGACAGTTTGTGTGTGTTCCACCTCAACATTTGTGGAGAAGTTGTCCTTTTGGGGGGCCTCCTTTGTCTGGGCATTGCAGTATGCAGTTTGTCTAAATTTCTTTGTTTTTACATTTTTGATGGTGAGTATTCTGGAAAGTTGAATTTCCTTCTTGGTCATATAGGATTAGGTCATTTAAAAAAATGTATTTTTTATTTTTTAGAGAGAAAGGAAGGGAGGGAGAGATAGAAACATCCATGTGAGAAAGATACATCGATTGGCTGCCTCCTGCACGCCCCCTACTGGGGACCACGCCCCAAACCTGGGCATGTACCCAGGACCTCAGTCCATGGGAGGACAATCCACTGAGCCACACCAGCCGGCAGGGTAGGTCATTTTTACTGAGGAGAGCTCCTTTGCATCTCCAGTGTTTTGTATCTGCCTCTATCATTGACACTCCTCTGTGCATTGGAGACAACAGTGTATACTGTACGAAGTTACATTTATCCAGCAATCGCAAACCTGATCATATCATCCTTCTTCATCTAATCTCTTAAACAGAGCAGAATAAAGCCTAGATTTCTTACTACAGTTGGCCCTTTAGGATGTGGTCCCTCCCCACTTCTCCTTCCTCACGTCTCATCCCACCCCCACGCCCAGTCTGCATACATACTCTCCCATGAAAATTCTGGAAATACTTCTAAGTTGTGCTCATTCTCTCTGCTGTGTCAAGGCACGGACTGTTCTGTGAGATAGGACATACCATCTAGCTGGGCAGAAAGGACATGTTCCTGTTACATTACACTCATTCAACTTGCAAGGGAACGAGACTTGCCACCCAGGGTGTTTTGGGGTTTATTTGGAGGATGCCCAGGGAATTAAGAAAAATGAAAAATTATGTTAATGACTGCTTTGCCGAAACACACAACACAGGAATGACATTTGGGAATTAGATCATGGTTCAGGGTATAACATAACTTATCTCATTATTGGCTCCCTGGCTAGTGGTTCATGTCACACCATCTCATCTACTTCTGTCTAAGCTTTTACTGTCTGACATTCCTGACTCACTTGCTGTGTACTTCCCAGGTTTGGTTCATTCATGGCTCCTGCTTACTGCTGTTTTTCAAAGCGAGTTTTTCTGCTTCTATTGCCTCTATGTCTGTTTTCCTCTCTGTGTGTTTCACACTCAGACTTCCTAAGAGAGCGACTCTGGGCAGTCCACATCCAGGATGGAATGGCACCACTGAGCCACGCTTTGGTTTTGGTCCCCTTCCCAGGGCACTGACCAACCAAAAGGTAGTTGCCTTTAGGTCAGATGCTAATCCTTGGTCCAATCAGCTGTGGCTAAGGTAGCAGAGTTACCTGGTGGAACACATATCAACCAAGGGTAAGAAGCATCAGAGAGGGGCCATTGGTGGGTCAGCATAGTAAAGTATCTCAGAAATGCCCCCATGGGATGCTTGGTACTCAGAAATAATGTAAGACAGAGAATAATTTTCACATCAGTAAAATATGCAGTGAGTGCTCTAGACCAGGCCAGACATGGCTGAGATCATTATGGTCTAGGGTGGGCATTTCTCTGCTTACAGACTCGAGGATAAACTTCTCAGGATGGCACAAGGTCTTTATGAGATCAGGCCCCTGGCTTACCTTTTCCAGCTTCATTTCCAGGTCCACAGCCATCGAGTTCCAGCCACTAGATCTCCCTGCAGGCCCGATGATCATGCCATGTGTATTCAGAGGCCACTAGGAAGATCTCCTATGCTTCTTGAATTTTGACATGAAGAGTCATTTCTTTGCTGAAACCTTACCTTACCTCGGACACTTAACTCCTTTCCTCCAGCCCTCTGGTCCTGCCTCTGTTATAGCACTTAGAGCACTGGGCTGTGACATGCCCACCTTGCTCACTGGACTGTGAAGAAAGGGACTAACTGTGATCATTCATTTCTGTGTTCCAGCAACTAGGCCGGTGCTTGGTACCTACTGCTACTGCCAGGACTAGCTCCTGTTTATCGCGTTATTACTCTGTCCCATGCCCTGTTCCAAGTGTTTCATATGTATTGACTAATTGAATCCTTTCAATAGTCTTCTGAATAGGAGTCATAATGATCCCCGTTCTGTGTTTTGGGAAATTGAAGCACAGACAGGTTGAGAAGCTTGCCCAAGGTTATGTAGCTAATAATTGGCGGAGTCAGGATTCAAATCAGGCAACTTATTCTACTCTGTGCTTTGCCCACTGCTTCTTGGCAGTAAATCTTGTAGAGGAATTAGTAGGCATTCAATTAGAGGACATAAAGGAACCAATTCTAGTGTTTTGCGGAGAAGAAAAGGCAAGGGGAAGGCACTCTAGGAGAGGAAAATTAGTCAAGCAAAAAAACCAAACCAAAACAAAAAAAACCCCCACAAACAAACACCCACAGAACAGCAAATACCAGTCTTGGGAGACAGGCTGGACATGGTTGGACCAGATGGTGGACACTTTCAAATGACAAGATGAGGAGCTGGGCTTTTGAGGAAGGGAGTGACATGAATAAAATCAAGTTTTAAGAAGATTAATCTGGCTTTGGAGTACAGGATGATGGTTTGAAGTGCGGAGAGAATAAGCAGGGGTCCAAGCAGGAAGCCATTGAAATAGTCTCGGGAGGCAGTATAATGATGAGGCTACGAACACAGTCCTGGAGTGAAATGAAAGAGGAGTGTGAGTACCAATTGTATCACTTGCCAGCTGTGTTATCTCTCTCAATCTTCAGACCTCTGTTCCTTTATATGCAAGGCAGGCATTGTTAC
This sequence comes from Tadarida brasiliensis, assembly GCA_030848825.1. Taxonomy (NCBI): domain Eukaryota; kingdom Metazoa; phylum Chordata; class Mammalia; order Chiroptera; family Molossidae; genus Tadarida; species Tadarida brasiliensis. The sequence continues at coordinate 38,500,226 of CM061272.1, read as the reverse complement.
TCACCAGTTTACTCTAAGGATTAAATGCACTTTTGCCAAGGGTTTAGCACAGAACCTGACCTTCTTCTTCTCTTGTTGTGGTTTGTGCCTCTGTGGTAGTACTGGCAAGAAAAAGGACAGGAGAATGAGACTCAGTCCATCTTGCTGATGATTGATGAGTGCTGGGAAGCTGGGTCAAGGAAGGGTCAGTGTGTGGTTAGTGCAGGTGGTAACCTCAGGGAGTCTGGGTTCTGAGTCTCACTGTGCTACTACTTTGGACATGTCAGTCATCCACATGGCTGGATCTCAGTTCCTCCTCTGGAATGTAAAAATGTTGGACTAACAGTTGCTCATTTTTCTTCCAGCTTTGAATGCTTCAATAATATAGCCAGGAGGTTTGGAATCTGGACAACTGGGAGAATATAAAAGATGCCCAAGCTCTGCCTTCCCCTTCGAAGAGATTTCTCCACTCCTTCCACTTTTTATTAATCTTGTTCTTTGTTCTTCCTTTGAGTTAGAAATATTGTTTTCTTTTGTTTTGGGCAAATGACTCCAAAATCTCAGCCATCAATGGAAGGTTTTTGTGACCTGAGCACAGGGTGAGTCAGAGGTGTTTTTTTCTGGAGTTCTCCGGAGGACCTATCTGTATCTGAGCCTCCCCATTTCTCTAGGGGCAGAAGCAGGTGGCTTCTCAAATAATTTATTCTAGTTTTCCTTTCTGGAGGCGCAGCCCATGCTGTTGTTGGTCAGTCTTCACAGCTGGTTTGTAATGACGCTCCTCAGATGTGTTTCCCCCTGGACACTGCAGCTGGGCATCCTCAAAGAAAAAGCAAGTGGGGCCTGTACCTGGCAGGATGCACACGCAGTCCCCTGCTAATAAATATTTTTATGTTGTGAGCACTTCTTTGCTTGGATTACATTTTGCTGTGGGCGAAATGAAATGTGTGAGCAGTTGCTGAAGCCTCTAGTGAGCAAATTTCCATGGCAACCCTTGGAGGGTCCAGTCCCTCTCCAAAAAAGAGTACTTTATTTTCACTAACAAAGGGCAAATGGGTCTTTACTGCAATTTTGCTTATGGAAACTTCGGATAAATTTCCCCAGCCCTCCAGGTGCCAAATGGAGCTGGGAGAAGGGTCATTGACTTCTGTAACACTACAACACCCCAGTCATAGGATGGTGGTGATATGGGGCAATGAAAGTGTGTTGGTTATTAATAAAAAAAAAAAAAAAAGGGAACACTATCAAATTGACCTGCTAGGCGTTCATTAAGGACCTGCTGATATTCCACCTGCCAGTGATGGCAAATTTTCACTTTTTCAGAGTTCTGGTTTGAGTGTCGGGACTGGATGTCTACTTAATAGGCAAATGAGTTGTAGCATTCTTTGAGCTGCTGACCAAAGATATGGGTATAATCAACCACCACATTAAATATTTCAAGAATCCAGCTTCTATGAGGAAGCAGAGGTAATAACTATTCGCATATGTTCTATAAAAGAGCTGCTCAACATGGGAAGTATACCATAATGGAATTGAAAGAATATGGAACAATTTTGCCCTAAAGTCCTGGAAAAGGAGATTCTACTTGACCCAGAAGGATGTCAAAAATTTTTTCCAGTTCACTGATTTTCTCTTCTGATGTGTCCAAACTGCAGCCAAATGTAATCATTGACTTATATAATTTTTGGTTCTTGTATTTTCCATTTTGGAAGTTCATTTTTTCCCCCTCAAATGTGCCATATTACTTTGTATAGTTTCCTATTCTATGTATATGTTTGCATGTTTGTTATTTCTTTCAACATGGTGGTCAAGTTTTTATTTTTAAAAAATACAGGTGTGATAATGCCAATATCTGAAATATGTGTGGGACTGTTTCTGTGCACTCTGGTTTCTAATCGTTCCTGTTTATGTTCAGATTGTCTTGCTTTCTTGTATGTCTGGTAATCTTTAACTGCTTGCTGGTCATTGCTCTTGAAAAATTATTTGTGAGGGTTCTCTGAGACCCAGCATAGGTGTGCCTTCTGCTGAGATGTACTATCAGTTGAAACACCTCAGAACAAGTTCAATGTCTGGCTCACAACCCCGGCTTTTACAGAATAAGGTGCAAATTTGTAAGAGGACTGGCCACAACTACCCAAGAGTAGATATGTTTCCTTCTCTTTTTCTTTCCCCTTTTGTTTATCACCATAACAGTTTTTTTTGGATTTACAGAGGTTCTGGGGAGAGGGGCAGGATGAGACCTGGTTGCTCTTGACTGGAGAGTATAGCCCTTTTGGACCTTGGCTCTTTGTGGGAAGGATCTCCCAAGACTTCTCACCCTCAGTGGGCTTGAGCCTGGGTCCTGTCTCTCTAGGTCTGCTGCTTGTGACCTGAGCATAGTAGGTCTCATTTTTGGCTTACCTTTCTGGATACAGGGTTTTATCCAACAATTAGCCTGGAAATGCCTCATGTCTATTCAGATCTTCCATGTTTTTAAGTTGTTTCTATTTTTATTTTATCCATAGTTTTTCTTTGATTTTCACTAGAAGTTTGATTTGAGTAAACTAGCTTACTTCTTCTGGGCACTGGAAAACCACAATCGTCTTTCAAAATGCAAGTCTATGCAAGTTTCTCCTCACTGCCTGTCATAGTCATTCTCAAAACATCTTACTTGTTAAAAATTATTCACTTACAGTTGGACCCTAGGCTTCACTTTGAGAAACTTCCAGGATAAGTTCAAGCTGCTCAGCGTGGAACACAGGCCACTTCCTGCCTCTCCAGACTTATTATCTTCCACCCCGTCTTCTCTCACTTCCATACTGTGCTCCAACAGTATGAGTAAGCTTAAATGCACCTGCACATACTGTGCCTTTTCATGCCACAGTACTCCCTGTGAAACTGAGCACTCTTTTTCCTTTGTCCCTGAGACAAATGCTTAACTACCTTTCAAAAGCTAGCTGAGAGGTCACTACCTTTATGAAACTTTTTAAAACTGCCCTCTCTCCACATGCTATGACTGATCCTCCCTTTGAAGGTATACTTTGCACATGATTCTATAAGTGCTCATCATACTATTGTGATTTCCTTTTGTACTGTATTTCAATCTCCTCGAGGGCAGAGATTATAATTAATTTTTCTATGTTTTACCTAACCCCAGTTCAGTGCCTGGCACATAGTTGATTCTCAATGTATTTTTGCTAATTGATTGAACTAATGCAGCAGACAATCAGGTGATTCAGATATCCAGCCCAAGCAGGAAGAATACTGTTACGACTTCTCATACTAACTACTCAGAGTTAAACTAAACTCTACAGGTTAAAGGCACAGTCCTCCACAAAACTGCCCTCACTTGAAAGACCAGTTTGGGGGTCTTCACACCACACTCACTTCCAATCAATTGGCTTCAAATCTAGAGTTCACACTATGCCCTCAGGTTTGATAATTTGCTAGAATCACTCACAGAACTCAGGAAATGCTATATGTATTTATGACTACAGTTTTATTAGAGCAAAAATGATACAAATTAGGATAAGCCAAAAGAAGAGACACATAAGGTGAGATCTGGGAGGGTCCCTGTAGTCAGGATATATCACTGTCCTAGTACATCGATGTGTGACAATACACAGAGTATTGCCAACCAGCGAAGCTCAGTCAGGCTTTGGTGTCCACAGTTTTTATTTTTTTGGAGTTTCATAATGTGGGCATGATGGATTGAATCACTGACCACATAATTTATTTCAACCTCCAGCCCCTGCCTTTCACAGAGACTAGGCTGATATCAGGTGGTTTCATAGCACCAAGTCTCTGATCACATGATTATTCTTTCTGACATGGATAACCCCAATCCCAAGTCATCTTATTAGCACAAGGTATCTAGGGGCCCACCATGAGTCACCTCATCAGCATGAACTATTAGTGTCTACCATGAATAACAAAGACAGCCCTATCACTTGGGGGAATTCTAAGGACTTACAGGCTACTTTCCAGAACTGGGAATAAAGGCCAGTTAAATTCTTTATTGCATGGGAAATGCTTTCAGCTCTAATTTGACTGTAGTTGCTGCCCAGGAATTCAATCTGGTGGGCAGGGCCCATAGCAAGAATTCCAAATGGAGGACTAACATCTGAGAGAGAGGTGAGTTGCATGTAACAGCTGATATTTAATCACAGCTGGCCTTTGATTATAGGCAGGAATTTCTCAGTGCTTGACACATTGTAGATGTTTAATAAATATTTGTTAAAGGAATGAAATGAAGTGAGTATGAATTGGACCTTGATGGATGGATAAGCCTGGAAAGATGAAGATGAAATTCCCAGTACAAACTTGACAAAGACACAGAGCAAGGACATGTGTGGCAAGTTCAGGAGAGTGTCTATAGGTTCATATAGGGCTAGAAGGAGAAACAGGATGACTATGAGCAGAATTCACAGATCCTCATGCACCAGTACTAGAATATTGGTTTGGTCACTTTAACAGAAACCAAGGTAGGAGATTTAGTTCTAAATCATCTAAATGTCGAAGTAGGTAGGTGGCCCAGAGAGGTGGTTGACTCTGCTCTGCAAAGTCATCTAAGGACCCATATTCCTTTCATCTTGTGTTGCTGTCCCTGACATGTTGTCTGCCTGATTGAATCTGATTCACCTTCATTACATCTCTGCTCTGGTGCATAGGAAGGAAGAAAGAGGAAGTAGAGGCTGTCAACCAATGGTCACTGGCACCAATTCAATGCCAACAGGAACCCCCAATTTGGAATGTGATGAAGGAAACTTTATTCAGTGCAGACAGCTCAATTGTGATACAGCATGGCTTTGAAACAGCTCAGTAGAATTACAGCTCAATTATAAAGCAGCATGGCTGTGGAACAGCACTGCTGTGAGGGTACCTGAAGCAAGACATCTTCTGTGTTTTGCCTTTGGTGTTTCAGCTCCAGCTGGGAAAACACGGTGTTAAGTCTTTGGTAGAAATGGAAAATGTGCTCCCTGAGCCAGTGGGGAGATGGCCTATATAAAGAGAAGTCCCCACCCCTGGTCTCTGATTGATCTGGCCTCATGCAGATAAGGACTCCAAATCCTCACAGTTTGATTGGTCCAAAACAAACTGTCCTGATTGGTCAGAATGGAGCTGTTCTGATTGGTTAGTGAAGATGCTGATGGGGATATAGCTGCATGGCTCCAATGGGACAGAAAGAGTCTCAGTCTCATTGGTTGAAATAGGATTTCAGGAACTCCTCTATGAGGGCTGGCTCAGATGGCAGGAACACAGTGCAAGTAGATAATTCAGAGTGGGAGGCGGCAGTTCAGTTCAGGCTTCTCCTTGAAGTGTGGTTTGTGTGAGAGGCCCCTGTTTAGAAACAGCTGCTAGGTTCTGCTTTTAAATTTGAGCCCAGTTAGCCACCAGGATTCCTTCTTAGTAGGTACAGTGAAACCTCGGTTCTTGAACTTAATTTGTCCCAGAAAGCTGTTTGAGAAACAATTTGTGTGAAAACCGAAACCTTTTTTTTCCATTAGAAATAATGTAAATTGAATTAATCCATTCCAGACCCACAAATGATTCTGTTTTAACCTTTCTTATGTACAGTACAGGTCTAAAGTACTGTTTAACCTATAAACAAACACTTCTTCTCTTAAATTTATCGAACCACCCCTGCGAGCCTTAAAGGGATCACTTTCAGCACTCATTCCAGGGGCGTCTTTCAGGAGGTCAGCATTCAGCATCTTCACCTTTTCACCTATCACTGCCTCCGAAATGCTGTCACCAGCTAACAGCTATTCACTTATGCAAATCAACAACAGTTTTTCTTCCGCTTCAATTGCCTGTGATTGTTGTTTTGTGAGCACTTTTACACCCTTAGCAACATTCACACTCTTGATGGTCTCTTTATGTTTTAAAATTGTGCTAATCATTGATTTTGCCAGCAACAAAAGCATTCTCTCCTGTGTTTGTTGTCTGAGAGACACTTTTTGTCATGTTGAGGTATCAGCATGAAAGGGTTGTCACGTTGAGAACTGAAGGTTTGGTTGACAACTGAGACATTTTTTCTGTGAACAACTTGGTCGAGAACTGAATTGTTTGAGATAGGAGACTTTGATTGACTGTATCTTCCTTCTCAGAACTGAGGTTTGACTGTATCTTCCTTCTCAGAGTCCACACTGGTAAGCAGTTTTCTTTTAAGGAGATGCTCCAGATGTTGCCTGCATTGCTTTTCCTCATATCCCATTGGCCAGAAATTAGCCACATGGGAATCTGGGATATGTAGACTTTAGCTGAGAAGCCTTGTGCCTTGCAGTGGTGAGGGTTGTATTAAAAAAAAAGTAAGAAGGTAATAACTGATATGTCATACCAGTCTAAAGTGTTTGAACTTCATCTCATAGCACACTGAGACCTGGTGAGAGTTTGGGGAAGAAATGATCAAGCTTAGTTCTAAATGCTTTCTAGTGCCTCTTGAATGGTGTTCTGAGATCAATGATATCCATTCCTTCTTTATGATAATAGTGAGTTGAGATCAGAGGAGGACCAACCTTACTGCAGGAGGAAGCAACTGCTCCCAAACTTCCACAAACAGCTCCACTAATGCTTGAAATTCTGCCTTTATTGTCATTCTTTTGGGTAGGGATTTGGGAGTTGACCTCCCTGAGCCTCTTCCTACAGGGGACAAGGTGAGGGGGGAACACATATTTCCCATTCTTTCTTTCTTTTTTTAATCCTCACCCAAGGATATGGTTTTTTAAAATTGTTTTGAGAGAGAGAGAGAGAGAGAGAGAGAGGAGAGAGAGAGAGAGAGAGAGAGAGAGAGAGAGAGAGAGAGAGAGAGAAACATCGATGTGAGAGAGAAATATCGATTGATTTCTCCTGTACACACCCTGACTGGGGATCAAACCCAAAACCTAGGGATGTGCCCTGATGGGGAATTGAACCTGCAACCTCTTTGGTTTATGGGATGATGCTCCAACCAATTGAGCCACCCAGCCAGGGCTTCCCCATTCTCGACAGTTCCTTCTGTGTAGAGAGTCCTTCCTTAGAGGAACACTTTACTGTGGCCGCCCTCTGCTTTTGTGTGACTCTCCCCTGGAGGAAAAGGAGGGTATCCTTTGATTGATGAACTTTTAAATAGCATAGTGTCTCATTTATTCTAGCTCTAAGGAAAGCTCTGTAGGATTCTCTCCAAGGAGAAGCCTGTCATTTTCCAGCTGCTCCTGTCACTGGTGAGTGACAGTGACAGCAGACCTAAGCCATTTCTCCAATAGAGCTTTTCATCCATATTGAAGGGGATATTTTGATCTTCATCTGCCAGAGTCCTGTGTCTATCTCTGAACCATTTCAGGACTCCATTGGGGAACAGGGACACTATTTATTAGCCCCTCAAAAGCCAACAGGTGTGCACAGAGGCTGCTCCTAGTAATGAAGGAGCTCTGCTCCTCCGAGTTTGACAACAGGAAAGAATGTGATTGGCTCATTAACAAACACTTCAACAACTCATCAAGTGCATAAACCAAGGCTCCCCTTAAAAATTAAACCAATGCAAAAGAGAAGAAGGGCTTAAAAAGAGGGGAATCAATTTAGTGAATTAGGGTAGGTTTATTGGAATAGCTGAGGGCAAGGTAAAGGTTTTATAGTTTTCTTTGATGATTTTTCCTTGCTTCCAGCCTGACAAAGGCCAGATGTATGTTTTCCTTGTCCTGTGAGGCCAGACCTTCCCACAACATACTACTCAGTTTCGTAAACTTCCTTTAAAAGGGGTAACCTATGAGTATAAATTTTCATTCCACTTTCCAGTGTATTTGGCTCCCTCAAGGAAGCTCGGTAGGCTGTGGAGATGTCCAGCATCTCTTTCATAGAGTTCAGCTGCGGGAGTCCCTCATCTCTGATGGCCAGTGAAGACTCCCTTCCTTTTGCCTGCCTTGAGGAGCTTCTGAATACACTCCTGGGTCAGGCTCCTCCTCTGTAGCCCTTCCCTCTGAATTCCAAAAGCAAGAAGTTTTATCGGCTGCTAACCTGGAATCCAATCCCAGCTGTTAGGTGGAGAGCTCGTGTTTTCAATTCTGCAGCAGTGGGACACTTTATGGGTAGTCATCCAACTCAGATGATTTGAGGGAAGGATGAGAATGAAGCTGAGTCAGAGAGGCAGGAATGTGAAGGCAGGTGAGGAACCCAGAGGGTTTTATTTATTACACTGGGAACATCAGGCCTTGGGCATAATGACTGTTCAGAATTTAAGAATGATTAATCCTATGGTTCCCCAGGTAAGACTGAGGATAATTGAATAGACACAATAAGATGATTCTTTATCCTGGCTGCATGTAATAGAAATCTCCACTTGGGTAACTAATAGGTACCTCAAAATTGAAACGTGGAAAACAGAATTCTTGATCGTATTCCCCTCCAACCAAACTTGCTCTTTCCCAACCCTACCCCACATTGTGTGACACCACCATTTACCACTTATGCAGACTCAGTTCTCATCTTCCGAACACACTATTCATGAAGCTCTGTGATTCTTCCTTGAAAATGTATCCCAAATGCTATCACTCCTCATGGTCTCCATGGCTTTCACCTGGACAAGTCACCTTCATCCATCACCTGGATAATTGTGACACCTCTTAACTCATCTTCCTGCTTTCACTCCTGTACTTTTAAGGTTAATTCATGTCAAATATCTCCCCTAACTGCTAGTCTCACTTACAATGGTTTAATTGCAGTCAGAATAAAATCCAAACTTAGGTAGCTTGGAAGACCCTAAGTGCACTGGCCCTTGTTTCCCACCACACTACACTTCTCTGTTTCTCAAAACTTCAAATCCATTCGGGAATGATGGTCCCTCTGCTTGGAAGTCTCCCCTAGATTTTTGTATGGACAGCTCCTTAACATCATTCTGGAGTCTGCAAAAATGTCACTTCCTTAGAGGACCTTCCTTGCCTGGCACTCTTCCACCCCCCTGTTATTCTGTATATCATTTAACATTCTATTTTCCTCATCACTCTATCTGAAATTGTATTTATTTATGTGCTTATTCTATGCCTCTTTCTGCTAGAATGAAAGGTAAAGATTTTGTTTGTTATCTTTACCACACGGTGCTAAGATACCACACTATTCTTGAGCCTGGATATAGTAGGCACTCATTGAATTGTTATTGCGTGGACGCTTGAATATCAGCTGTTAACAAGCACCTATTCTGTGTCTGGCACTGAATCAGGCATGCATCCTGTTTTTTTCTTTCAGGTTTTGTCAAGAATTTGGGGATTCAGACCCACTTCGTGGTCTCCTCAGCTAATGGGTTTCCTGTGTAGACAAGATATTTGAATTCACCATGAGGCCAGTGTCAATTTGGCGGCACTTCGGAAAAAAAAATCTTAATTTTGAAAATTATAACACAACATCCTCAGTTGTTGATGACACCCTATTGTTGACAGAATAAAAGAAAACTCCACTAAGCTGACATCACGTTTTGCAGATTGGCCAGGGTCTCATATTCAATCACTTTCTCCATGTCTCTGCCCCTCTCTCTAGACAAACTGACTTCCCTGAACATACCATAATGACCTTAAACTTGCCTTTGCTCATGCTGTTCTCCTGGCTTCAAGTGTCCCTCCCCCGTTTCTCCAGCTCATGAGATTGTATCCATCCTTTAAGAGCTAGTATGAGTGTCATCTCCTTTATAAAGACTCTCTTGTTCTCTGCCCTTCCTAATCAGAATTACTCACTTCCTATTTGTGCTACTCCAATACTTTTTTCATCTTGCTGCTGTGACACGACACTGTATTACAACCAGCTGTATCTCTTATTTTGTATTTCCCAGAATGCCTAGCAGAGAATTTAGCTTAGAATACTGTATTATTTTGCTAGGGCTGCAGTAACAAAGTATCACAAACTGGGTGCCTTAACAGCAGAAATTTGTGTTTCACAATTCTGGAGGCTAGAAGTTCCAGTTCAAGGTGTGTGAGCAGAGTTAGTTCTTTCAGAGGGCTTTGAGGGAGAATCTGTTCCATGTGTGGTGCCTAGCTTCTGGTGGTTTGCTGTCAATTTTTGATATTATTTGGCTTTGGGAAGCATTACTCCAATTTCTACCTTCATCCCCTCACACGGAGTTTCTTTGTGTGGGTGTCTTTCTTTGTGGCTTCAGGGCAAGACCTGTGTTGGTCCATTTTTCTATACCCAGTATGTAGCTCTGGGGTGGCACACTATAGTTGCTCAATAAGTGAATGATTGACTATAAATACTTATTCAGATGCTACTAGCATACCAGGAAACTCCAAAGGCTCTTACAGAATGGACTTCCACAGACTGGTAGCCAGGTTCATGCAAATTGGCATAATATTTACTATATTGTTTTTCAGTGTAGCAACAATAAAATAAAGTATATTTTGTACCCAATAAAACTCCTGCATAAATCAGGTATTAGGGCCAGGCTAATATAATAATAATTAACTTACATTGTCTCATTAACCCCTCACAAAAGTCCTCTGAAGTAAGTACTGTTATTGGTCCCATTTTGTGGATAAAGAAGCAAGATAGATGCAATATAGTTGGTGTCAGGTGGCTCAGGGTCACACAGCTGGTGCATAGTAGAGCCAGGATTTCACCCCAATCCCAAGACCAAAGCCAGTGTTGTTAGCCACCATGATACTCTGCCTGTCTACTTGTATTTTGAGAGATATAGGCTCATAAATTTAAAGGGGCTTTGAGGATAATCTCAATCAACACCCCTTCAATGCAGGATTCCACACTCTAACCTCCAGGGCCTATGATATGCCTGTAGAATTTCCAGGCTTAAATTTTGTTTTCTGTAAAACGAAGAAGTGGGCTTTACCCACCGACTAATTCTATGATAATCTGAACGTACCCAGGGAATGCTTTACTCTGAGACATGCAGGCCCTAAACAAAGGAAAAGTCTATAATGAATTGACCTCTGTTCCCCTGCAGCTTCTACCCTTTTCTCCTTGTTTGTCCCTCTTAATAATCTACTTCTTTTTCCATACGACAGCTCTTTATAGACAAGTCTTTCTTCTTTTGACACTGTCTTCAAGGACTTCCCTACATTGGTTATTCCTCTCTGGGCAAGTCAGAGACATATATCTTCAAATGCATGAACTGGAAGGTCTGAGGGAGTTGGGTAACTCAGTGACTGCCACATGCAAAACTGTTTCTTAAAAACAGGCCTCAACTCTTTCTCCCTTTGGATGCTATTGCTTATGCAGAGCGCCTCAAAAGGAAGGAGGCCAGCCAATTGCCCTGGAGCCATGGCAAGAGAATGAGGCAACCACAGGTGGGCTGGGTTCTTTGGAGGGCTAGGACTCCAATATATCTTTTGTAGGGGGTCATACTCAACCCATAACAAGTATTCACCCCAAAAATACTTATTAATAAGTTGATATGAGGTTCTGCCCCTTCTCAGGAGCTTGCTGGAACCCAGCTCACCAGAAACCTTCATACCCACCCACTTCCTAACTTCCATTTCTAGCACTGACTCAGGCTGCTCTTATGTCCACTTTTATCTTGTCAGTAATCTAGTCAAGTCCCAGTTAATGTATTTCTTTAGAGTATCTCCTGGGGGAGGTGTGTACCTTCCCTTCCTTTGGTCACCTCTCTTGGCAGATCTTGACACGTTGGTGCCTGGGTTTCCACTGGAGGCTCTAATCCTTTCCTATCCCCACCTATCCCCTTACAGTTGCCCGAATAGCTCCTACAACATAAACTCATTCTGAAACTCCTTAGCCATCTGTCAAATTTGTTGTCTGCTTATCTGCCTGCAGTCACAGCCCTCTATTTAACTGACCCATCTCCCCACTGAAGTCCACATGTGCAGGGCTCATCTCAGTCTTCATCATGGAGAGAATGAGGCCTCTTTCTTAATTTATATCCAGAGAACAGAGCATAGGCAATTTATCCAAAACATGCTTCTTAATAAATTGATATGAACTGGGGTCCTTTTGTGATAAGCAAGCACTCATCTATTTTCTGACCGTGAGGAAAGGACTCTCATTCATGTTCTCAGGAAGTCAAAGGACCAAGTCTGGCTGAACCACTCTGACTCTGAACATAATTCTTTTGCTCATTAAAATTTTTGAGACGTTTGACTCTGTATTTAAAAAAAAAACAAAACCCGCATCCCCAAATTAATTAATTTCAATCCCAAAGAAATTCATCCAATTTTACCAACTCACAGGAAGATATTAAAGATCCTAATATCTCTCAGGTGCCAATTCTAAATGGTGAGAATGAAAGATTATTAAAAGAAAAAAGCCTGATAATTAAATGGACAGTGGTTTTAAGTGGGTTTTCTGTGGGAGCATAAGGATCGACTCCAGCTGTGTAGCTGTGAGGCAGCCCCAGGAATGGCTCCAAAGCTCCCACCTATCTGCAAGTCAGTTCCAGGAGAAAGACGTTAAATTCACTTCTCTTTCCAATAGCAGACGTGTGTGTGTGTGTGTTTTTTTTTTTTTTTTGAGATAAATACTTTTGTGTGTGTGTGTGTTTATGTATTTATTATACATATATTTTTAATTAATTAATTAACTTTTGTTACAGATGTTTCTCCTTTTTCCCCCATTGACACCTCCTCCCCATACTCCCCGCCCCATCCCCAGCTTTGTTGTCCATGTCCATCAGTTATGCATACATGCGTATAAGTTCTGTGGTTTATCTCTTTCCCCCCCACTCCCTCTTCTGAGGATTGTCAGTCTGTACCCTACTTCCACGTCTCTGGGTCTACCCTGTACCTCAGACTCTTATGTTCATTATATTCCACAAATAAGTGAGATCATGTGATATTTGTCTTTCTCTACTTGGCTTGTTTCGCTTAGGATAATACTCTCCAGGTCCCTCCATGTCGTCTCAAAGGATAAGAGATCTTTCTTTCTTACAGCTGCATAGTACTCCATTGCGTATATGTACCACAGCTCTTTTTTATCCATTCGGCAGACATGCTTTTTATTTTTATTTTTTATTTATTTATTTATTTATTTATTTATTTATTTATTTATTTATTTATTTAATTTTATCCTCACCTGAGGATATTTTTTCATTTTTTGTTCAGATAGAGTGGGAGGGAGAGAGAGGAAGAGAGAGAGAGAGAGAAACATTGACGTGAAAGGGACACATTGAGTGGCTGCCACCCGCACGACCAACCAGGGCCGGGGACAAACCGCAACCGAGGTACATGCCGTTAGCGGGAACCGAACCCGGGTCTCTCTGTACTGCAGGCCGACACTCTAACCACTGAGCCAAACCGGCCAGGGTGCAGATGTGTTTTTTAAAGTGACTTAGTGTTTAATTCCTTATTTCCTCAGTGAGAGTCTATTTCCAGAATGACATCCCAGGACTCCCAGAAGCATCAGAGACCAAGATGCCCCAAAGCAAATTCCCTGTATTACTTCCTGCCATTGCAAGCCATTCGCAAGACACAGGCTCTGGGCCCCTTTACTGGGCCCCGCTCAGAGGGGAGTGAAGGCTTGCAGCTAGGGAGCATTGACAACTGGGTCCACTAAGTCATGGATTTGAGGGAAGTGAGAGTGTTGGTTTGTTCTTCTTAGCATATCAGTCTGCACATTCTCCGTTTTCCTTCGATCTGAGACACATTTCCATGTCTTGCAAAAACTTTTGGCAAGCTCTTGGAGTAAGGGGTGAAGATTAGTGTGGATGGATGACATATGGAAGCTGCTCTAAGAAGCACATATTATCTAATCTGAATGGTATTTGGGGCTTGAACAAAGTATAATTGTTCAGACCTTTAATTGCCAAAACAAATTCTTAAATATAGATGCTAAGTGGGATCATAACATGTACAGGCTATGTGATTTCAGTGGAATATTTGTAATTCCTTGATTCATTTGATTAACATTTATTAAAACTTGTATGTGCCAGACATGTAGCTTAGTGCTGGATATATTCCTAGTAAATGAGAAGAATTCAATAATTATTGAATTGCGTACGCACGCGCGCGCGCATGCACGCGCACACACACACACACACACCGTTCACATAATCTCCTTTTGACACCTGGGGACTGTTGGCCTGAAGCACCTGTGGCAGTTGCTTGGTTTTGCTTCTGCTACCCGCTTTCCTTATTGACTTTCCTCCTGATTTAATTTGATGTTGCCACTATGTAAGAAAGGCTTACATGTTGGGAGAGAGGTGGAAAGAGAAATGTGTATTTGGTGTAAGACATTTATGTGCACATCTGAGCTGTTGATTTAATGAGATGACATTCAGGCCCACAAACTGAATGAGGAGGAAGAGAGAAGGGATTTACAGCTGTCCGGATAATTAAAGATATGTTCAACTGTCGCTAAGATTCCATTTCATGCTTTTGTTTTTATAATTAAAATTATTTCACCACTGAGTTAAACCCTTATATCTTAAGTGTCACCCGGAAGCATATTTTTGTGACTGCGTTATTCTGAAAAGCCTTTGAAACACAAAGTTTACCAGGGAAATAATAAAATACAGGGAAATAAATACAGAGGGGCACATTCAAGGTGGTTGATGAATGTGTAAAGATTATTGAAGTGTGCAGTGAAATAGGAGGTAATCTAGTGAACATGGTTTATTGGTGAAAATTTTAAAACACAGTGTTTTAAAATAAATAAAACCCAACTTTGATTAGTGTGTGTACTTTTGGTAACAAAATACATAATCTTGAAAAAATATTGGAGTTCCCTTTGAGGTACAATGGTTTAGCACAGATTTTTCATTTGAAATTAGTGTTTACTCTCAGCCAGAGAAAACTCCCAGATGTTTTATCCATTAGGCTATGTATTTAACTGGGAGCCATAATTATGGAGTGCTTTGCAATGTGTAATGTGCTATTGCTCATATACAAAGCCTATACTAACATTAATAACTACCATTCGGTAAGGGTTTCTCTTGGGCCTGGCCCTGTGTTAAGCACTTCACAAACTCATTTAATCCTGAGGAAAACCTTGCAAGTATTTTTATGTTCATTATACAAATTAGGAGCCTGCTACCAAGTGAAGTTAATAAGTACCTGTCTGAGGTTATGGAGAGGCAGAGCTGGGGTCCTGGTTCCCTCTGCCTGACCCCCTGCCCTCCACTGGCTTACCCTGGGCTCTGTGTGGGAGGCATTTGTGTAGGGACCCCACTGCTCAGCCTTGCTTTCCTGTCAGCCAGGTGTGGTTGGAAAGAACAGGTGGTCAGCCCCTGCTGGCAACTAGCACCTCAGTTTCCTGTTCTGTAAAATGGGGATCATAATTCCTATTACAGGGTTGTAGTGACTCTTAAGTGAGACAACATATAAACATTTTTTGTAAACTGTAAGGAGTTATGTAAATGTAAATATTAATTATGCTAATTTTATTATGACAATCATACTAATCAGTCAGTTCCCACGAAGTCAGTGGATACAGTTATCGTTCCTGTTTCCCAAGGGGGCAGAGTGTTTGGCTGGCTCTTTAAAGTTTAAAAAAACAGAAGTGTGTTTAGGAGTAAAATCTTTTGCCTATGCGCCCTCCTCCCTGCTACTCAGTGAGAGGCCCATGCCTCCCTGGGGATGGGGAGTTTTGTTTAACTGAAGAGATGCTTGGCATCTGGAAAGCATTCTCTCCTTCGCCACTACTATTTAAAAACTCTATTGTCATTGGAAAAATTTTCTTTGAAAGTTCACCACCCTCCCCCATTCTTTTTCTTTAACTTCTCCCCCCATAACCCAAAGGTTTTTACAGAGGGACTGTGGGATTTTTTTCCCCTAAAAGGGTTATTTATTTTATTCTGAAAGTCAGATGATTCGCTGCAGCTGGCAGAGAGCCCTTTCAAATGCTAGACTGCTACACAGCAGATGAAACACAGGTGGCCCGTCCAGAGTGCTCCCTCGTCATGCAGCCCTGAGAAGAACCTTCGTTCACAGTGAGTCATGGCTCAGGAGCAGGAGGCAAGGTAAGAGGTAACTTTTCTTAGGACAAACACACTAAATGAAAGAACCATCTGGAGAAGCTTCTGGAAGTTCAACTCTATTGCTCAGGGCTAATCACAGGGCAAGCACCCTGTTAGGAACTCCAGGGATGCCAAGAAGAGTAAGACACAGGGCTTGTGTGCAAGACGCTTTTAGGCTATTGGGAGGAAGAGACTGAAATACAAGTACAGTGACCCTTAAACAACACAGGGGTTCGGGGCACCGACCCCCGATCCCTGTGCAGTCAAAAAGCCACGTGCAAAATGTACATACCGCTTGAGTTTTCGCAGTAGCAGCAGGAGGTGGCTGCAGCGCGGTGTTACCACGGTGACCTTCATGCGGGCATGGTTTAATACTGCCTCTCTACTGTTCACATTTCTCCCTGCTGCCAGCGGCACCCTGTGTGGTCTGTGTTTGTGTGCATACATCTTGATAAATTTTAACTTTTCATAATAGATTCGTGTATGTATTATGGTAATAAATGATAAAATAGACTGGTATCTACATATGGGTTATGCATTCATGACATAACTAACTTTTTCTTGATTTTTGTTTGCTATTTCTAAGTTACACGGTTTATCTGTGAGTTTATTCAAATTGTTACAAATCTCCAAAATTATTCTTAATATATGTATTCTAAAAATCCAAGCATAAGTAAGCCCATGAAGTTAAAATCCATGTTTTTCAAGGGTCAACTGTTAGTATAAAATAAGGTATACTATAACTGATGTCATAATAAAGATACATGTTGCATTAAGAGGGGGCCTAGATCACATCCTACTGGGGGAAATGAAGAAGACTCCATGAAGAAGTTGGGACACTGGGAGCAAAGCGTGGTCCAACTTGGCTAGAGTGTTGGGTTACTGTCAGGAAGGAGTGAGAAATGAGACAGAAAGGTAAGTAGTTCAGGTGACATTGTAGGCGGGTTTTAATATTAGGCCCTTGAGGGAAGCTGACAGAGGAGCTGGTCCCTAGACTCATCTCATCTCCCACCTCCATTTCAGGTCCTTACGTAGGCTTGTATTAAACCTTCATCTTTTGTGGAGTGCTTTAAGTAGGTTCCTAGTACAAAAGGTGCATGACCAAAGCTGGTCTTTTTCTTTTGTTATTTTTTCCTTTATTTATTATATCTACCCTTTCCTAGGGCCCAACATCAGAGCTGTGGGTGTGTGATGACTGGCTCCACTATTGAAGGCAAAGATGCTTCTTACTCAGTTTGTCTGAAATCTCCTAAAATTGCTTGCACAATCCTGTGATCAATGGACTGGTTCTGAGCTCATGAAACAGGGAGGAGTTTCCTTAGATTATTGTTCTCAACCCTGGCTGCATATTAGAATCACTCAAGGAGGTTTTAAAAATTTCTGTCCGTTGGTCCCACCTCGGGGTAACTGAATTAGAATCTCTGGGTCTGGGGCTGGACTTTTGGTATTTAAAATTTTTCTCTGGTGAATCCAGTGTATGGGAAGAGTTAGAAACCACTCTGCTTAAAATTCAGCAGTCAAGGAGTCCAGCATTTCTGTTTTAAATATCTTTTCCTGAATTTGGGGTGAAATTCAAAAGTGCAGTCTAAGTTTCTATCCAAGTATTGTTTATAAGTGACAGCCATGGAATTTACATTAGGGAATGACAAAGATAGCATGTTTGCTCAGTGTAGGGACCCAGGCAGGCTAGTCAGGATTCTGACTTTGATTCTTCCTAAACATTGTGTTACCACACAATGACTTCAGAATCCACAGTGTAACCAGAACTTCCTTCTCCCAACACATACCTTTGATCAGGCAATTGGGGGAGCTGTGCCCAGCTACTTGAAATAGACTTCCCTGCCCAAAGAAAAAATTTTATTTAACACTTCCCAATAGGTCAGATTCTTCACACAGAGGGTCCTTCTGGTTCAAGCCCCCTACCCCCCAATAAGAAATCTCTTTTCCAAGAACCTGATTTTTTTGCCTTGAATTATCAGGATAATTCCTTTATGCACTTCATTCTGTAGACAGACTTATCCTTGGATCAAGAAATCGAGATTAAAATATATGGAGCATCGAATATTATGCACATGCTGTTTCTGGAATTGTAAAATGAACAGAGCACTCTTCCCAAACACCAGTTCCTGGGAAAAATCTGGTCCGAAGTCAAAAATTGTTTCAGCTTCACCATTGTCATGTGGGAAATTATCCTGATGTAATGGTCGCCTTCAAGTACCTTACCTGGCAAGCCATCCCAAACAAAAGACTACACTTCCCAGACTCCCCTGCAGCCAAGTGTAGCCATGTCACTAAATTCTGGTCTATGAGATATAAGCAAAATATATGTGATATATGACATCTCCAGGCCATAAACCTAGGACAGAAGAAGAGTCTCTTCTCTTTCCTCTCTCTGCTGGCTAGAATGAGGATTTCATCAAATCACCAGGGACATGTAGTTGAGGGCAACATTCATGTGAGAGTGAAAAATATTTCCATCTTGTTTAAACCAATGTTATTCTGGGTCTCTGCCACACACAACTAAACTCACACCCTCACTAATAGTCCCTCAGAATCTTAAGTACCATTACAAAAATCTTCCACAGGAACTTGGCTCCAGGAAGGGGGATTGGGAAGAAAACTTGACTTGCAACATAATGAATTACTTCATTGTCAAGTTTTTGTTAAAAGTAATCTAATTTGAGTATATGGCATAGCCAAGTAGAAATGGAACACACGCACAAAACGAACAGTATAGAGGAGACAATACAGGTGCATTTGGTTGGCCACCCTTGGTCATGCTAGTCATCTCAACTAAGTGATATAGATAAACGCATCAGAAACAAACTATTCTGCTGAGAAAAACAAAATGATAGCCACTCTACACAATACAGGGTTCTAAAAAGGAGGCATCCCCATGCTTCATGCACAATCCACTGGGAATATTTCATTTAAAATAAGACTCTATATATTTAAAGTGTCTTCCAGAAAATACTTGGATTCCTGAATTATGTGCATCACTTGCTTTGCTTAAGTCATACATTGAAAGGAAAGAGAGAAATATGAAAGACTCTACAATCCAGGGTGCACTTCTAGCTGGGCCATGAGTCCCACATCATTCCTTACCAAGTCTGGCCACCACTTGTCTCTGTATGAGCTTCTGAATATCTGTTGAGAGGAGTGGCTCAGCTCTATATATCACAAGATTCACTTTACTTTTCCTCAGCCCCCTAGAAGGCAGTCTAGCACTCTGCATGTTTAGAAAAGAAAATAGTAATGAGCCGTCAGGAAGGGCAGATATGGAGCAATTGACTGACTAGTCAGGATCCTCAGCCATGTTCTTGCCAAAGAGGCCAGATTTTCTGCAGCTCAGTTCTTCTTCTTTTTTCTTTTATTAAACTTATTGGGGTGACGTTGGTTAATAAGATCATATAGGTTTCAAGTGCACATTTCTATGATACACGATCTGTATATTGCATTGTGTGCCTACCACCCAAAGTCAAATCATCTTCCATCACCATATATCCATATATTTGGCCCCTTTACCCTTTACTATTTCCCTACCCCCTTCCCTCTGGTAACCACCATACTATTGCCTGTGTTTATGAGTTTCAATTTTATATCCCACATATGAGTGAAGTCATATAGTTCTCAGCTTTTTCTGGCTTATTTCATTTAGCATATTCTCAAGGTCCATCCATGTTATCGCAAATGGCAGTGTTTTATTTTTTCTTATGACCAAGTATTATTCCATAGTATATATGTACCACATCTTCTTTATCTAATCCTCTGTCAAAAAACATTTTGATTGTCTCCATGTCTTGACCACTGTGAATAATGCTGCAATGGACATAGGGGTGCATATATCTTTGTGAATAAATGTTTTTGAGTTTTTCGGGTAGATACTCAGAAGAAGGATTGCTGGGTCATATGGTAACTCTATTCTTAATTTTTTGAGAAGTCTCCATATTATTTTCCATAGTGGCTGTACCAGTTTGCATTCTCACCATAGTGAACGAGGGTTCCTTTTTCCCCACAACCTCTCCAACACTTGTTATTACCTGTCTTGTTGATAATAGCCATTCTAACAGGTGTGAGGTGGTATCTCATTGTAGTTTCCATTTGCATTTCCTTAATAGCTAGTGAAGTTGAACATTTCTCATATATCTGTTGGCCATTTATATGTCTTCTTGGGAGAAATGTCTGTTTAGGTTCTCTGCCTATTTTTAAATTGGATTGTTTGTTTGTTTGGTGTTGAGTTGTATGAGTTCTTTATATTGTGGATATTAACCACTTGTCCAAGCTGTTGTTTGCAAATATCATCTCTCATTTGGTTGATTGCCTTTTTGTCCCCCTCTTCTTAGCTCCCATCCCACCCCAGGCCTTCACAACATTATTTTCTATGTTCATAGAAAATACCTGAATAGACACTTGTTATGTCTTCCTGGCACTGGAACCCTGAGCTGGGTGCCTGGTGTGGGACAGGGACCCCTCAGTCCTCAGGGAGGACCTTCCCAACCAAGGTATCCTCCTGATTTTTATCTGCCACACGCAGGTGTGGGACCAGCCCGTCTGCCTCCGCCCCTCCTACCAGTCTCGATGCAGCTTCTTCTTTAATTTCGTAGTTGTAGGACTTCCATTCAGCTTGATTTCAGGTGGTTTTGAATGATGGTTGTTCTGTAGTTTAGTTATAACTTTGATGTGGTTGTGAGAGGACGCGATACTGTGTTTACCTACGCCGCCATCTTGACCGGAAGTCTAGAGTAATTATTGATGTATGAGGATTTCCTTTAGCTATTTTATCTTTAGTTTGTTGTTGTTGTTTTTTTTTTTTGTAGCTCTCTGCCTCCTAATTCTTTTCCATTGTGTTTCTGTTTGTTGTTTTTATTTGGTGGTATTCCATACCTCTTTCCTCTGTTTCCTCTTTTTTGTAAGTTATGAGTCTCAGGTTTTTTTTGTATGTGTGTGTGTGTGTGTGTGTGTGTGTGGTTACCATTAGGTTTATGAAAAAGAAAGTTTCATATATACAGCAATCCTTTTTCTTTGGAATGCATCTAATCTCCATCCTGCTTTGCAAATTCAGAACTGTATCCCCTCCCCTTTTCTGTTTTTGCTGTCACAAATTATTCCTGTTTATGCTGTAAGTTTATTGGCGATCTTACTCATGGTTTTGTGACCTTTTGTTCTTTGTTTTAGGTAGAATTACCTCCTTGAGTATTTCCTGTAATGAAAGTCTTCTGATGATAAATTCTCTCAGTTTCTGTATGTCTGGAAAAGTCTGTATTTCTCCTTGCAGTTCTTCTTAGGAACTGTGTATTACATTCAGGGCAATGTGTCCAGTCAAGTTGTAAGGATGGAAAATATATTTGACATATATACACACATACACACACACACACACACACACACACAGAGAGAGAGAGAGAGAGAGAGAGAGAGAGAGAGAGAGAGAGAGAGAGAAAGAGACAGAGAGAGAGAGAGAGAGAGAGAGAGAGAGAGAGAGAGACATCGATGTGAGAGGGAAATATTGAT
This sequence comes from Tadarida brasiliensis, assembly GCA_030848825.1. NCBI lineage: Eukaryota > Metazoa > Chordata > Mammalia > Chiroptera > Molossidae > Tadarida > Tadarida brasiliensis. The sequence goes on along the minus strand of CM061272.1, from coordinate 38,478,877 downwards.
TGACTGCTTCCTGTACACGCCTCGACCAGGGATCAAACTTGCAACCAAGTATGTTTTCTCCTGACTGGGAATTGAACCCACAACCTTTTGGTGTATGAGACAACGCTCCAATCAACTGAGCCAGCTGGCCAGGGCTGAGTCACCTTTCTTGCCTTGATTCCAGTCAAACTCAGATATTTTAAGAACACAAGATTTAACAAAACATATGATACCAAGTTCCATAAAATGTGGTGTTTAATTTCATCCAGAACTATATTTGATAATATAGTGTGAAGTTTCAAAATAATATTTTTGCACCAAAATGTAAATGTTCTTATAAATGTCACATCTTTCCCAAGTGCTTTGGTTGATTCATTGTTAAATGAAAAGCCTTAATTATATTTCTGCTACTCATTAATGCTACAGTGCAGGGTATTCAGTCTCAGAGCTTTCTGAGTGCTGATTTGATGAGATGGCTCACAGATATCAGGGGAAGAACGTGTCGCATGAGGAGATGAGATGATGGGTTTGCTGATTTATTTATTTATTTTTATTTTGTTGATTTTAGAGACAGAGGAAGGGAGGGAGAGTGCCAGAGAGAGAGAGAGAGAGAGAGAGAGAGAGAGCCAGAGAGAGAGAAACATTGATTTGTTGTTCCACTTATTTATACATTAATTGGTTGATTCTTGTATGTGCTTTGACCGGGGATCAAAACCGCAACCTTGGCGTATCAGGATGATGCTCCAACCAACTGAGCTGCCTGGCCAGGGAGACGTGCTGGTTTATTTGACTCTATAGCTCATCTTCAGAGAAGTGTAGAACTTTTTAGGAAAAAATGCCAACCTCAAAGTGTCCTGTTCCTACAGGTCACTGAGGTCCTCTCAGATCTGCCAGGACTCCTGAGGCACCCTCACAGGCTTCTTTCCCCCAGACTGCCAGTCTCCTCCAGGATGAAGTGTGGGGTGCAGTTTCTGAGAGAAAAAATGGGGACCAGTTGGCTGTGAAGGCAAGAAGGGAAAGGTCTAGGGGGCACAGGAAGAATAAGTCAAGCCCTGGCCGGGTTGCTCAGTTGGTTAGAGTGTTGTCCCATACACTGAAAAGTTGCAGGTTGATTCCTGATAGGTTGCAGGTTTCATCCCTGGCAGGTCGAGGCACGTACAGGAGGCAACCGACCTATGTTTCTCTCTCTCTCTCTCTCTCTCTCTCTCTCTCTCTCTCTCTCTCTCTCTCTCTCATTGATTAACATACCCTCGGGTGAGGATTAAAAACTAATAATAAATCAAGAGAAAACACAATTTAACATATGGGTACACAATAGATTAGAGGGGATGGTGAGAGAGATTTGCAGCTCAAAAGCGAGGCAAAGCACTCTCCGACAATGTGGATAGTAGGGTCTGCCAGAGATGGCCAGACTGGGCTGGGGGGGGAAAGCTGAGCCCTGTCTGTTTCACTAATTGAGAGCTCCCCGGGATGGCTTGGAGTGGACAGGAAGAAGTGGTCCAAAAAGCGAATACTGATTGAGTTTATGCTAATTGTCCAAAAGGCTATACAGTCAGCTCTTCATATCAGCGGGTTCTGCATCAGCAGACTCAACCAACCACAGAATGAAAATATTTTAAAAAATGTGACATTATTGCTAAAGTGTACTATGTAGTTAGGCCTGTGATGTTTGCATCTGTACTGAACATGTACAGACTTTTTTCCTTGTCATTATTCCCTAAACAATACGGTATAACAACCATTTACATACCATTTACATCGTATTAGGTATTATAAGTAATCTAGAGATGATTTAAAGTTTGTAGGAAAATGTGTGCAAGTTATATGCAAATGCTATGCCATCTTATATAAGGGACTTGAAAATCCTTGGAATTTGGTATCAGCGGGAGTCCTGAACCCATCCCCCATAGATACCAAGGGATGACTGTTTACACCTTGCCTCATTCATCCCCTCAAAGTGGTGCTTCAAGGTAGCGAGTATTATCTCTACCTTCCCACGGGGAACTGGGCAGTTCAGTCTCTTGACTAGTCAGTCAGAAAGTGATGAGGTATAGGTTGTGTGTCTCTTCATTTCATTCATTCATCCTGTAGCTGGGGTCTACACTTTACTTACATGTACAGAGAAACATGCAGGTTCGTTATTTTGTGTAACTTGGGACTTGTCCAGATGTTCTGTGGCTCTGGGGTGAGCTGCAGAGGTGCCTAGATACTGACACCGTCCACATTTTGGGCAGCTGGGCAGGGACAGGGACCCCTCACCCGTCTCCTTGTCTGCTTTCCCCCATGTCCACACCAGCATTATCATCTGCTTGGTGTGTCACCATGTGAAAAAGATTAGAAGCACTGCCATAAACTGATCTTTCTCTTGAGACCACCCTGCACATGAAGGGTTGGGAGGGTGGGTGAGGGGTGCGTATGCTTCCTAATTTATGGTACAGTGATATCTTGGTCTTCTCCAGTTTAATCTGTATCTTTCAAGTTAGATGTGTGTCTGTCATGAAAATGTTCAGATTTTTAGCATTTCTCTCATTCTCCCTTTCACTCCCAGAGTGTGACTTTGGTTTTAGTGTGGCGGTCTGCCTATCTCTGTGTCTCAGCTCTGTTCCCACTGAGTCCACTGCTGGTGTCCCTGGTCCTGCCTGTCTTTGAGTCACATACTGGCTAAGCACCTTTTCTCTTTTTCCTCCAGTCTTAAGGTCCCTGCCTTTGGGAGTCTCATCCTCCCTAATCGAGGCTTCTTAAGTCCATCTTCCCCACTCCAGGCTTCTTTAGTTTTCCTCACCTCTTTTCACCTCTGAGTCACCCCAGCAGGGCACATGGGAACTCCTAAATGCTTGCACATTATGCACCAGCCATGGAAAACAACCAGTTCCGTCTCAGGCTGTCTCTCCAGATGCCTCCCTGTATTACCCTGAGACTCAGTCAACCTAAGCCCCGGCCCTGGGCTCTGCACTTTGGAGGACATCCCTCTGGTTGCACCCCTTCTCTCCAGCAAGGAGTCCATGGAGCCAAGAGTATGTGCTCTTTTTCTAGACTGCACGTTGGGTAACCTGAACCCTGAAATTCCCTGTGCAAAGTCCCAAGGCTGCTTCCAGGACCTTGCACACCTTTTCCTAGGCCACCAGTGTATACCTACCCTGGCCCAAGGATGGCTAGGGGCATCGGTTTGGAGTGCTTGTGGACATGCGTGTGACCCTCAGTGTGGTGCAAAATGGAGCCAGGAGTGTGAAGAAAAGGGAGTCAGGCCAGGGACCTCCTATGGACCTCTTCTCCAGGTGCACACCTGCTGTTCTTTCTGCTAAGGTACACCCCTGCAATGTGCCAAATTGTGTGCAGTGCCCTTCCAGGTGTGAGACTGCTCTGAATGCTTACAGTATTACAGTACCCCCGCCCCAGCTATGCTCAGGAAGCTGGCCACTCACCCTGGTGCTCTAGTCTCTGTGTGTCTGGATATTTCCACTGCCATCAACAACCCCCTCTCCCTGCCCCAGTGTGGAGGGCGGCTGAGCCAAGGTCCCTTGTTCCTGGGTGAGACCTTGCAAACCCCACAGGAACAAGGGACCTTGGCTCGGCCGCCCTCCACACCCCAGGACTTGGGCCTGGTGGCTCTGGATGTAGTGATGGTAGTGGTGGTGGAGGGGGGGTAATGACCAGGATGTGTCTGACTTTTTTTCTCCTTATTCTTTTTTTCTCTTTGTATACCAGAAACCTCTCCACTACTTCTCAGACTGTTCTCTACCTCCCCATGGTTCAAAGTAAAACGCTACAGCCAGACTTCAAAATTTTGCTTCTGATATCTAAAGAGAGTTGTGTAGAATTTTGCTTTCTCCAAAATAACAGTGCTACTTTAGCATTATGCCATTGCTACAATATCCAAGTATACCAGTGGGTTCATTTCATCGAGCAAGGTACAGACTAGTTTGGGGGTGCTCAAATCCATGTGTTAAGTTTCACTCATCATGCACAGCAGGACCACATATGCATCTGGAATGATAAAAATAAAACAAAACAAAACACTGGTCCTTCTCCATAGATAGTCTGAGGAGAACCGATCTAAAGGGTCCAAAGCTCGGAGTCCAAGCTTATCAAAGCCTCCTTTTCTAGGCGGTATCTACCATTCCCTTAAGGCGGTAAAGTGGTCCCCAAATCACTGAATTCTTAGGATGTGAAATATTTTCATGTATCAATTAATTCAACAACTATTACTGTGTACCAACTGTATTTCAGTTACTTCGAGGCATGTGAACTCAGGCCAATGTTGTTCTAAGGGCCAGGCTCGTTTCCCTGAAGCATCTCATCACTGCGTGATGTTAGGTTACTGCAGCTCCCACCTTCGCTCCCAACTTCATGCTATGAAGCTATCTTCTAAGCACCCCCCCCTTTTCCCTGATCTATCTCTCCATCTGATTGCCTTATCTGTCTTTGATCTGATTGCTGGTTTGTTCTCAGGCTTGGCCATGGCTTTTATGGACCAGGGCCCTCTGGATCCAAGAAGCCCCAACATACCCATGAGTAGCCAAAGCTCCTTCTTGCTGTTTTCCCGTCCCGTCACAGCACAACCAGCATTGGACTTTGGCTTTCTCAAAAGCCAGTAAACCACATGTTCTCATATGCCAAGTGGTTCTGAAGATCACTGACCTCCAAGCCGCAATTCTAGCCTAGATCACTTCCCTGAGCACCAGACTCAGAGGCCACTGGAGGCTGGCTAATCCCTACCTACCCGACATGACCTTGTGCAGGCCACGTCCTCCAGGAAATACTCTTTAGTCTATGGCCGATGTCACTGCACTTCTCTCTGCTCCCGTGAACTCTGGGAGCTGTGGCACTGGAGAAGCACGGAGGAGCTCTCCGGACCCCATGGCGCTCCGAGACTGCTCTGACCATAGTAGAGCGGAGGTTCTGACCGTGGTTCTGACCGTGGTTCTGACCGTGGTTCTGACCGTGGTTCTGACCGTGGTCCCCGGAGCAGCAGCATCACCCTCACCTGGAAGCCGGCTAGAAGTGCCAATTCTCAGGCCCCTGACTTGCTGGCTCTGAAACCATGAGGTTGGAGCCCACGGTTTGTGTTTTAACAAGCCCTGCAGGGGATGCAGATTCTTGCTCAAGTTACAGAACCACTCTACAGAGAAATCCTCTTAGCTGATAGACGATAAGCTCCTCAAAGGCAGGAATGAGCCTGGTTTATCTTTGCATCCCCAGAACAGTCCTCTAGAAAAGTTCTCACGTGCCTGGCCCGTGGTGGAAAAAGCCGTGGATTTGCTGCTTTTTTGATGATCTTATGACCAGGACTGAGGAATGACACATTCTGGCCTCCAGTAATGACCCCTGCCCCTGACCCCAAAGAGTTTCTGAGAAGATAGATGAATGAGAATAAAGAACATTTTTATTAATAAGTGTGCCAGCTGCAACCTAGGACAAAGCTTGATAAAGTCTGGTGGGATCATGCCATTTTGGCTTTGGGCCTAGGTGCTATTCTCTACCCCTAAATTCAGACCCTGGCTGCTGCACGGAGGAAGGACATTTAAGGGAGAGAGGGACTGCAAGTTGGCCCGAGAGCAGGCCCTGGTTTATCTTTCACCCAGCTGCATGTGAGGGTAGAGAGGGATGCTTCTCCTAGGGCCCTGAGCTACCTGTCCTACCCAACCACACAGACTTGGAGAGAGTCAGGAGAGTGCTACTAAGGATAACGGGAGCTAACATTTGTGGACTATTTATTATATGATGGACAGGACAATGTTCTAAATGAGGTGGAGACGATAATTCAACTGCCTGTGTTTCAGAGGAGAAAACTGAGGCCCGGGGAATCTATCGTCAAGGTCATGAAACTGGTAAGTGGCAGAACCAGGCAGGCAGGCCCCAAAAGCCCGATCTCATAGTTACTCTGCTAAACTGCTTCTCCACAGAAACAGGAGAAATGCAGGATGGGCCTGACTGCCACTTGGGAACAAGTAACAGGGAGTTTGATAGGGATGGAGGCGAAGGGGTGGGGGTGTGTGGGGGATACACACACACACACACACACACACACACACACACACTGAGAGAATGATTTCAAGGCCTCTTGGCCTACAAGAGAGTGAGAGAGAGTGAGGCTGGCTACTGTGCCCTGAGGGGCCAGCCCCTGCCTGGGCCCCATGGGCACATGGTAGGCAGAAGAGGGCCTATGAGAGAGAGGGAATGAGGGCTAAGGGCTGTTGCTTTTAAGGTGCAGTGAACATTCTCTACCTCGCAGCACCCCACTAATAAACATGGCCCAGTGACTGTCTCTGGTCAGACGAATCAGGCAAGACAGGCCTCCTCCTACTGTGGGGCACAGGGAGGGCGGTGGGCGGGAGGTGGGCAGAGGCAGGCTTGGCCCGATGAAGCCCTGCTGCTGGCTGGCTGTCCTTCCCCAAACCACAGAGAGGCAGGGAGAAAAGGGGAGGGCGGCTTTTAAGAGAAAAAGTGTCTCAGCAGCGGGGATGCGTCGAGCATGGTTTATGATATATATCTTTTTCCCCCTGATATCTCAAAGCGTATGTTTGGGAGATGACCAAAATATTTCTTGCTATGTTACGAATGGGGAAACAGACTCAAAGAGGCTAAGCAGGCTGCCAATGGGTGATCTGTCAGCTGTCAGAGGCAGGATTACGTCCCTGTTCTTTTCTTGTTGTTCTGGCCAGTACACAGTCTTTGCCTGTGTTTCTGAGGCAAGTGACCTGTTTCTAACTAGGCTCATCCCAGAGAGGCCCTTAATGGATTTACCTCACTTTTAAAGGTAGGAGTTATTTCTTCTCCTCCCAAGATACAAATATGATGGATGAAATTATTATCTCATCAGCTTAATTCTCCCTATTTCATTTTGAAGTGCAGGGCTCGAGATCCTTGCAGTGGCCAAGACCTCCCACTGTGCCCCTGGGGTGGGGGGTGCAAGGGAACAGTGAGTGGCCTTCGGTGGTGGCGAGTCCCATTTCTTGTAGCTCTGGGACTCCTGGCTACACATTCACAGAAATACCACACAGGTGCAGGCAGCTACGTGGGTTCAGGGAGCCAGGCTTTCTTCATCACCTCTTTCCTCGCAAACTGGAGGAAGCACAAGGAAGCCCATTTTGGATTTCAGACTGTACGATAGTCAGGACAAGGTAATTCTAGATTAATTGGAACTTATCTGAAGAGAGAGAAAATGCAGTCAGGAACTTCCATTCACGAATGAAAGAAAAGATGAGACATCACTAGCCGTCCTCATGGTAGGCGAACAGACCTTGGCTCGGGGCAGAGCTAGATGTAGGGAGTTGTTGACTTGGAAACTGCCCAGGTGCCAATCTGTAAATGAGAATAACCTGGAAATACGGTTCAGTGTGACGCGGGTTTCCATATGATGCCTTCCATAACTGGCCACATGTAGATTGATTCTGCTGCCACTGAAACAGTCCAGCTCTGGAGTGGAAGGGAAAGACGCACTCTGCACTGCCACCTCGGAGCGTCTGCAACGTGCTTGTGTGAACTGCGTGTTCTAGCTGAGCTTGCTCCCGTGGACCGTTGTGGGAAGCTGGCATTTGTAGTGACTGGCTCTTTGGAAACTCAGGGACACATGATGTGGTACTGTTTACTGGTAATACGTGATTTATTTTAGAGTGACATTTTATTATCCACATTTTTACATGGTTCAGTTTGCTTCTGAGGTATTTTCTGGTTCTGAAGACCGTAGTAATTGATGTCTCATTTTTGAATGGAGAAAGTATGCAATTTTTATTTATAGAAAATGAGTTTCTCTTTACTTCCATTAAATAAGTAAACAAATATTTAAAGGATATTGTTTTGAAGGATCATTAAATTATTGACTGCTCAGGCCTCTCACATGTCTAGGTAGGTATAGGTCCACCTTCCTTTTCAGCTGGAGGTGTACAAATGACTGTGGAAACAATGATGGATTTCGACATTGTCACAGAGAAAGAAATAACGAAAGTCAGTGACAAATCAAACGAGGAAATACAATGTGAAGTCCTACTGCATTGATTTATATTTGGCCAAACTAGATTGATTGCCTGAGAGATGTGCCTTGTAGGGTACATGGGGAACTGGTACTGTGGAGATCTCATCACTCTCAGGGCCCTAAGGGGCTCAGAATCAGATTCAACAATGGAATCTTTGGGCTGTTTGCATTTTCAAATTGAGTGCATGAAGTCAATCAAAGATTACATTCTGAAATTTTGTCTTACAGTAATGAGAGCCAGTGCATATTCGTTTCGTGAAAGAAAGAATGAATTTAGAACAAGACAGTAAAGAAATGTCAACTTTGCCATATTTAGCGGAAACTGGGATCTAACAGATGTCAGAGAAATAGGGAAAAGGAAGAATGAGCTGAGAGTCAGGAGGAGAGATGTATAAACACACAGACAGTCTCTCCCTCCCTCACGGTTTGCTCAATAGCTAACTCAGGAAGTGACTATTTATTCAAAGGTGATTCTTTATGTTGCTGTAGAATCATGCAACGTCCTTGGAGAAAGAGTCCAGATAAACATAAAGCCTAATGATTACCGATAGGTTATTACTTCCCCATGCTGAGCATGGAAATTATTATTCATAGTGGATTTTGGCATTTTTTTCTTTTGCATTTTACAGATCACTAAATGCATTTTCAAATCAAGACAATTGACAAAGGCCTTCACAAGCTAGGGTTGTTTATAGAGCAAAAACTTACTCCCAACAAATATTTGCAACCTAAAGATAGGTTTGTATAAAGCCCAGAATTTCTGTATAAAATAGGTGCCAGCTCAGTATACGTTTCACTGCTCCGTTAAACATCTACCTTTCCCTTGAAATTACTCCACATCTAACATGGCACAAATACACTGACGTGGTCATTTATTTTAAATTATCTCAGTGCTGGGCTAGAAAACACGGCTCCCAGATGATGGCAAAATTATTTCAACGAGATCACCTTTGGGACTGTTAACCATAAAGTGATCTTTATAGGTCAGTGTTTTTCATCCCAAGCTGCTATGACTACATGAAAGGTATGTCTGGCTCCAGGCAAAGGGGGTGTTTGACCAATAGGCTTTATGGCCTGTACTTCTTAAAATTCCACTTTCTTTTTTCTTTTTCCCTGTGTTCACTGGTGGGACATGTGGAAAGCAGATGCTTTGAGCAAAGTTGACATTCAAAGGTCTCCTATTTCAGCGACAAAATACAAACATACATGCTGGTTCATCAGTTTCCAGAATTCCCACTTATTGCTTTCATTACAGCCTCCTGCTCTCACAGAGGAATCCGTTCTGTCTCCCATTTGGGGCTCCTTTTTAGCAGAGTGAATGAGTAGATGAATAGAGTTCTCTTCCCCATTAAGGATTTCTGAGGCTGCTGGGTCCAAATATTGATTTTCTTGGAGCTTAATCTCCAAGTCCTATAACCTGGCACCTTGACTTCGTGCCTGAACATCCCCGCAAAAGGTGAAGTGCAATGTTGGCATTTGTGGTTTAGCTCACTGTGGCTGGATCTGTTTATCATTCTTTCTCCCAGAGTTCCGTACCTCCTGGTCCTTAACTCTTAGTCCAGCCAAGTGGCAGTGGGCACTGATAGCTAAAGACAAGGGTATAAAGAGCATGCGCTTGTTCACGCCGCCCTCCCTCCTTTTAAGGAGGGCGATGTTTTCCTGAGGCTCAGGCTCTTGACCTTGGGTGCACTTCGAGTCACCGGTGAAGACTTTAAAACTCTTGGTGGCCAGGCTCTCTCAAGCCCAATTACATCAGAATCTCTAGAGTGGGACCGAAGCATCGATCTTTTAAAAAAGTTTCTCAGCTAATTCTTAAGTGCAACCAAAGTTGAGAACCACTGTCTTAAGTGTATTTGACACTTCCTTGGTGTACCCTAATGGGAAGGTATCGACTGGTTTTGTTTTTCTTTCTTTGAAGTAAATCAAACCTGAAAAAGACTGGGTCTGAAGTTGTCACCTGAGGTATCTCTGAAACTTGGACATTGAGAATCTCTGCTCTTGAAACTGCTGCCTTTTGAAGAGCTGCAGACTTTGAAATGAGAGAACCAACAGTTTTCATCATTCGATGAACAGCTTAAAGCTATGGTTGTAAGTTATGGGGTGTTATCGGGTGTTGCTTAGAAATTGCTTCAGGAAGTACTATTTATTAATTAATTGGCATCTACACAATTGTGTTGTTTATTATAATTTGTTATTTGGGCATATTTCTTTATATGGACACCCTGGGAACACAGAGAGACAAAGTGTGACGCTGCGACTGAAGGTGAAACCTTTTCTTTGTTCACACGTTCAACTGTGAGTTCATTTACAGCCCACACCCCTCTCCTCCAAAAACAAGATAAATAAAGCAAAATTTTTTCAAGAAATGATATTTCAAGCTTAGAAAGTTGTTTTACACTTGGTTATTTTAAGTAGTCTTAGATGCACCCATGTTACTAATTATAATTTTTTTCTGTTGTGATTAGATTAATTTTTCTGACATTCAAATAGCCAATTTTTGTATTATTAACTAGAGGAGGCTTATAATGGATTTGGTTTATTAAGATGATCACAATGATTATTTGAGCTCTCAATTCCAGATGATAGGACACAATTTATTGGCCAGGTGTCTGGATAAGCACAGATTAGTTAATTTAATGTAGGCCAACTCATCAGTATTATCACTATAGCACATGTGAGCACCAGCGAGGAACCAAGAAGAAATAGCTCTGAGTTACATAAAATAGTCCATGAGTTAACTTGTGAACTCCATTATCACCTTCTACTTCTTAGTCCTAGAGGAAATCTCAAAATCAAAGAATTTGAGAAAGGGGCCCTGGCCGGTTTGGCTCAGCAGTTAGAGCGTCGGCTCGTGGACCAGAGAGTCCCGGGTTTGGTTCCCGCTGGGGACACGTATCTCGGTTGCAGTTTGTCCCCAGCCCCGGTTGGGGTCGTGTGGGTGGCAATCACTCGATGTGTCTCTCTCACGTTGATGTTTCTCTGTCTCTCTTCCTCCCTCTCTCCCTCCCGCTCTATCTGAAGATAAATGCAAAAAAAAAAAAAAAAAAAATGTCCTCGGGTGAGGATAAAAAAAAAGAAAGGGAACCTAAGACTTTATCTAATACCAAAGGGCAAAAGGATCTCATCCCTTGTGCCAACGTTGAACTACTGGTGGTGGTTCTGCGGGATGTTGTGTCGTGGAAGAGAGTGACACAAAATCTGGGCTTAGCAGAAGGAGCACCCCGCTAATCACAATGTCTGCAGTGGGTGTGTGAGAGGAAGGCAATGGCCCAGGATGGGCCAGTATTTGCTGTACCTTATCTACTCCAGCTCCCTTTCTTGTAGCAGTGGTTCTCAACATGGCTGCATATTGCAATCATTTAGGAAGGATAAAAATATCTCAATGTCCAGGCCACCCCCAGACTAATTAAATCAGACTATCTGGGCATGGGGCCATGGTGATTCTCACATACACCAAATGTGGAGAATCACTTTCTTATGGAAAAGGAAACAAAGACCTTGAAAAATAATGTGAATCACCCAGTCCCAATGCCATAAATAATTGTACGTAGAGGATGTTTACCAGGTCTCTTCCTATCCATTCTTCTCTTCACCATACCATATTGTCTCCATCATGAGTCTTTATGGAAATATATGAATAATGGCACACTGTTGACTTTTAGAACAGTGGTTCCCAACCTATGTGCAGCAAGCATTGACTTTCTGGACTACATGAATTTTAAGTAGTCATACTTGGAAATTGCTATATTGGAAATATTTTCAGAATTTGTTTTGATGAGTAAAACACACAAGTATTTAGAAGCATTGCTGAACTTAGAGCAGCTTTTGACCTTTTGTGTTTTCTCAGTGGATAATGCCCCCTCAATTACTGTCATGTTGGGGTTGGGCGCCACTGATGGAGACCTAATTGGTACATGAAGCAGTGCAGCTGTGAAGAGCTCAGGTTTTCACCAGGACTAAGAAGAAGGCTCAGTGATTGCCTGCAGTCAAGCTTTGACACCAGCATTGCTGGCCTGTCTGATGTTATTGACATACACAGAAGAATCTTTCAGAACACATGTAGCTCAATAGAATCGGACTCCTTGGGTACTAGAAAATGACATCCTTGAGTCTGATTCAGTGAGGATGCCAATGATACTTCTGCCTGGAGGTATTTTGAGACTCTTTTAGGTCAGCAGTAAGCCACCCAAGGAGGAGAATGTGGCAGAGTCCATGATTATGTGGTTTGCCATCATGGCTCTTGTGTTTGTATAAATATTCATTTAGACAATTCTACTTCATTCTAGATGGAAAATTGTGTGTAAGTCACTTTCTCTCTCTGTGATCCAACTTCCTATTCTCTAAAAATGAGGGATTAATGTTCCTTCCAATTCTAAGAAAATGTCTCCTAAGAACCTGTAGTTAGATGGTTATTATTCTACAGATGAGGACCTTGGGGCCGAGAGGTGTGTGAAGCAACTTTCCTAAGACCATACTTATTCTTTAGAAAATACTGGATTTATGGCTATTGTGGGGACTAAATGAGATAACGTGCCCTTAGACTTTCCCTAGCCCCAAATTAGTGCTCAATACCTGCCAACTAGTTTTTTGTTTGTTTATTTAATCCTCACACAAGGATATGTTTTTATTTAGAGACAGAAGAAGGGGGGGGGAGATACAGAGAGACAGAGAAACACAGAGAGAGAGAGAGAGAAAGAGAGAAAGAAAGAGAGAGAAACATTGCTCAGTTGCTTCCAGCAACCTAGGTATGTGCCCTGACCTGGAATGGAATCTGTCAACATTTTGGTGTATAGGATGAAGCTCCAACAACTGATCCACCTGACCGACGCCCTGCTAGCTAATTTTAAATATAATGTTTTCATCTTTAATGGGAGAATGGACTCATGTAATATTTGTCTAAGTAAAACTTAATTTGTTAATAAGATTACATAGGTTTCAAGTGTACAATTCCATGATACATCATCTGTATATTGCATTGTGTGTCCACCACCCAAAGTCAGATCTTCTTTTGTCACCATATATTTGACCCCCTTTACCATTTACCAGCCCCCCTTCCCTCTGGTAACCACAATACTGTTGTCTCTATCTATGAGTTTTCTTGTTTATTTGTTGCTTTCAATGTCACCTTAATAAATTTCATTAAAAGATTTAAATTAAAATGAAAAAAGAAAAAAAAAGTGTGATGCCCCTACTCAATAAATATCTGTTGAATTTATTTAAAACAAATTAGATTTCTAAATTAGATACTCTATTTTTTTGAGGTATAATTGATTTATAATTTCTCATGTTTAAAATATAAAAAGCAGTTTTGAGGTGGGGCGGGGATGCATGGAGAGGAGCAAAGGGGGGGATGGGGGACATCTGTAATAGTGTCAAAAGTAAAAAAATAATAAATTAAAAGTGTTTGACCCCCCCCCCCCAAGAAATATAAAAAAGCAAGAGGACATAAAAAATACTGGACTAGAATTAGGTTTCTTGACTTAGCGATCTATGTTCTATCTACTCACAAGGCTAAATAAAGACCCTCAGGCCTTGGGCTGCACTGAAATGTGTAAGGTTCCCTGTAATTCCCCCACCCTTCCTTAGACTGCTGCTCCAGGACTTCTAGAGCATGCTCGGAAGACTGGTATGAGTCCAGAGGCCTACACACATTTGGCAATCCCATTCACATTCTTCCCATCACCCTGGAGCTGTGTACTGAGACCTATGGTCTCTTCTCTAAGGGTCAGCCCTGGAACAGGAACTGGGGAATGGGACATTTAATTCTGTACAACACATATTTATTGAACTCCTACTTACCATGTGACAGGAGCTCTGGAGACACAAATGTGAATGAGAAGGGGTCTCTGACTTTGCCTGACTTGTGAGAGAGACAGACACATGCACAGACAATGACTTTAAGGCAGATCAATATTACGGTGGCCATGGCAGACATGACTGGTTGGCCAATTCAGCTTCTATCTTCAGACCCCTTGCCTGCCCCCCAGTAGAGCTCAATATGCTATAAACTAAATATTTGCTTTTCTAGTCTCCTGTGCAGAAAAGTGGTCATATAAATTGTCTTACCAATGAGATGTAAGAGGAAAAAGTATTCATGTGGTTCTGGGAAAGTTTTATTGATCTTGTAAAAAGAGAAGGTCGTCACTAATGCTACTTCTTCTCATTATCATGACTTGAATATGGATGTGGAATTTAGAGGTTCAACCACCATTTTGCAACCATGATTCAAAAAGCATGTGGCAGCCCTGGCCAGTTTGGCTCGGCGGTTAGAGCGTCGGCCTGCGGTCCAGAGAGACCCGGGTTCGGTTCCCGCTAAGGGCACGTACCTCGGTTGCAGTTTGTCCCCGGCCCTGGTTGGGTTGTGCGGGAGGCAGCCACTCCATGTGTCCCTTTCACATCGATGTTTCTCTCTCTTCCTCTCTCTCCCTCCCACTCTGTCTGAACAAAAAATTGAAAAATGTCCTCGGGTAAGGATTAAAAAAAAAAAAATGCATGTGGCAAAGGCCAAGACATTTTCAGAGATGGCCTAACACAATCCATCCACTGAACCAACTCCAGTGTTAGGCTACCTCCAGGTATTTTGTAATATAAGAACATTAAGTCTGGATTTATTTGAACAACTGTAAATCGGAATTCCTGTTACTTGTAGCTGCACGCATTCCCACTGTACCTGTAAAGTATTCTGAATAAGTTTTTCTATACAGGGTGGGGGGCAGTGTAAGTAGTGTTAAGGGCATGGACTTGAGAGTCAAAGAAAGCCCTGCAGCTTATAAGCTGTGTGACCTTGGGTAAGACACATAACCTCTCTTAGCTTTGTTTTCTGCATTTATAAAATGAGAACAATAATATCAATTGCACAGAGTTGATGGAAGCATTAAATGAATCTGAAAGTACTCAGCTGGCTGCTCTTATTACTAGTATACTTCTTGAACCCTTTCAGTGAAACTCTTGTGGAGGACCTGGAGATTTCTTATATATATACACAGCTCAGTGCCAGCTATGTAACAGGTATTCAAGGAATTTTGTGGGATAAATGACCGAGCATCCAATGAATAGCTCTCTGAACAGAAGGCAAAGCAAGCCCAAGTGACTTGGAAAACAGGTCATGAATGGTTTTTGTCTCAGATGATCTTATGCTCCACTCAGAACCCTATTCCTCTTCCAGGACTGAGGCTTTCACCCCCCATCTGCTGGGAATGTTGGCAGCTGGTACCTCTCAGCTGACTCCTTTTCTGAGAATTGTCCTCAAATGAAGAGGGACACACTCATCCCTTCCCAAGGGCAGCCTATATCCAATGACACAAGGCCAGGCCCCTGCCTTGGTTTGAGATTTCTCTGAAGGGCCATTTCAGCTCCAACCTTCCACTGAGACCTCTGTTATGACTATTGCAGTTCAACTTCTCTCTCTGCCCAGTCCTGCTTCTTCCACACCCTCAGGGGTGTTGATCCCGGAGCGCTGCTCAATCATCTTCCTACAGGAAAATGTCCATCTCAGAGGCTGTTCCCCAGGGAAAGACTGAAACTGTCTGTGTGGTGACACTTGTGCACACAGAAACATGGCCAGTGCTGGAAGCATCCCTGGGAGGAAGGACAACTTGAACCCAAGAGTTCTCTTTGCGGGGTCTGTGTTGCAGGTTGGGGGTGTGGGGGTGTGCAGTGACTTCTCTCCAAGATGTATTTGTTCATTTATTCCATTCCATGAATATTTATCAAATGCCTACTATGTGTCAATCACTGTGCTGGGCTGTGCCTGCATGAAACTTACGGATTAGTTGTAAAACAGGCATTAATCAAGCAATGACACACACCTTGCAGGATTACAACTAGGATGAGTCCCATGAAGGACAGAGGCATGAGAAACCGATCTCAGCAGTCGGGGTGGGGAGGCAGGAAAGTCTTTCCTGAAGACACAATGTTCTGGCTGAGAGCTGAGGGATCAGCAGGAGTTACTGGGCTGTGAGGGAGGGAAGGACATTCCAGCAGAGGAACACCATGTTCAATGGGCCTGTGGTGGGAAGGGGATGAATATGAGGGACTGAAAGGAGGCCGGGTGACCAGAGTGGAGAAGCGTGTGAGGCTGTGTGAAGCAGGCCCCTACACCCTTCTCCTGTGGTTTTCCCCCATGTATGGGCACTTCATTAGCTGTGGCATCCCTGCCTTGGGGTGGAGTGGGAACGACCTCTGTGGTGGGCAGGTGCAGCTCAGAGTCTTCCTTTCCTTTTAGGGAGAGAGCTGCCTGCAGGGAGCTTGAGCTTCCTCCACTCCTCTGGGGACATGCTCTGCCTGTGGGGCAGGTGGCCTGCCCCAGTCTTCATGCCTTCCCCAGGCAGAAAGTCTGGGGCTCAGCGCGGGAAGCACACCAGTACACAGATTCAAGCTGCATCCTCCAGGCCTTTATCACGAACAAAGATGCTCTTGTGACCCATCTGCTTACTCCTTTGTCCTATCTCTCCATTGTCCAGATCCCTGGCTGGGAAAAAGGGAGGCTGTTTACGGGGTTCACAAAGATACCAAGTGGTATAAGTTGGGACCATAGAGATGATTAGGGTTCAAAGCTTTCAGAGCCTCATAGTCTCCATGAGGAGTTTTTGATTTCATCCTTAGAGCAAAAGCAGGAAAGGGGTCTGGTCAGACCTGTACCTTGAGAAGACCCTCTGGCTGCTCCAAAGAGAACAGAATGGGGGATTCTTAATCCCAGTGCACCTCTTCCTCTGTTCTCTGACCCCAAACAAATCACCTTAGGTCTTGGCTTCAGATCTCAGAGCAGGAAGCGCTGCTGTGGGTGGTCTGGGCTTTGAGGGGAGAGTCAGAAGCCGTTCTTTCTCTTCCAGCCTGGGCTCCTCCTGAAGGGGGCAGCTGTGGCTCCTCTGAGCCATCCTCCCAGCCTCCCTGTAGGCTAGACATGTACTCAGAAACAGCTTCCTTTGAGCAGTGACTGATGAGCTGATTCTTTTCATTGTTAACGCTAAAAAAGAAAAAAGGTAAAATGCAGTTTCAGGTTAAAAAAAAGTGCAGTTTGGATGACAGAAGATAGATTGACAGCGATTCTTTTCATTTCTAGATGGCATCTGTCTCTGGATTTATTGGTGAGATAGGAGAAGTGTTTGCAGAAGACAAGGTAGGAAGGGGGAGAAGGCAGCCGCTGGCCCTGTGCTTGTCTGGAGGAGGGAGCAGGCAAAGATGGTGAGTGCTAAACGGAGCTTGTAGGAAACAAACAGGGAACAGAGAAAGAATAATAGGGGGATCTACTCTGAATAAGGGGCCAGGAAAGCCTCTTTGAAGGACTGATTTGTGAGCAGAAACCTGAAGGATAAGAAGATGTGAGCTGGCGGATGAAGTGTGGTGAGGAGTGGGGAGGAGGAGGTGAAGGATTCCACGAGGATGGGCCAGAGGAAGGGGCCGACCTGAGCAGGATGAGTTGGAGACACAAAGGGCCTGAATGTAACAAACTGCAAAGTAAGTGGGAACATGTGGAAGGAACAAGTGACTCAGCCAGAGGAGTGAGATGGACCCAGGGTGCTTGGAAAGGGAGATGGCATTTGAACTGGGTTCTAAAGCCCGAGTGGGAACTCTTCAGGCAGGGAATGCAAAGAAGCTCACTTCAGGGACAAAACAGCTTGCTTAGAGGCAAAGGGGTGTGAAAAGACACGATTTGGAGTGCCCGGGTTTTTTCTGGAATCCTTCAGAAAAAAAAAAAAAAAAGATCATTACTACCATGGCCTTTGGCTTCAGTTGTATTTTCCCATTTAGTGTTTTGTTTCCCTTGTGTGTGTCCATCATAGACAGGCATCTGTGTGTTTTCACTGAAAATACAGCTCAGGCAGTGTTCTTTACTCCTCACACAATGGAAAATCCTTAGTGTTGGGCCAGGTTAGGCAGAATACAACCAGAACTATCCCCACGATCTTTATTTCCACAGCCTGTGTATTCCGGGCGAATTGAAGGTAGTGTATTTTGATGGTGCCGCGAAGAGCTCAAATTTGAAAGTTGGTCCAAGCAGCAGAAAGCTCAGAGGCTTACACTGCCTTAACTGGAGCGGGAAGTCAGGACACTGTTGGCAAAGAGAAATCGAGATCAGGGAGACCTCCTGAATAATTCAGATCACAACCAGCTTGTGTTCTGGAGGATCCTTAATTCCTTTCCCTCGACACTCCTCGACTCAGCACTCAGAGCCCAGTCTCTGAAAAGGCAGCAATGATAAGTAACCACCCATTAGGACTCATTTCCGAGGGTGTCCTTTCCATAGCATGGCCTATTTACTCCGAAGCCACGAGAAAACCAATGTCCTAGACCATCCCACATCACCCCCTCTCGTTTCTGGGTTTGGACCCTCCCCAGGCCTCCAAACCCTCCCACTACGCCTTACGGATGTGTCCTCAGCCAAATCCCCCGGAGACTCAAATTATTTTCTGAACATTTTCTTCATCTTCTTGCAGCCCCAACCGAAAGCCCCTGTAGACCTCTCAAGTGGTGTTTCTTTCTTTTTTCCTCCCCTACCTTCTTTAAACCCTGCGCTTGGAGCTGGGTGAGGTCTCCTTGCTTCCCACCACTGCTTCTAGTCCTTTGTTCCTCCCCCTCTCTGAAGCATTACAGTGCACTTGAAACGCACACCACGGCTCTGTCATGTCCTGCTCCTCCTTTTCTGTCATCTGCCTTTCTCCTCTGCATGCCCCTCATTTACTGATCATTTTAGTACCCGGATTTCAGTCTTTCCACCACCACTTTTGTCATTGCTTTCAGCAATCATCCAGATAGCTGATTCATCCAACACTTGGCTTTTCTGTTGCAAGGATCTCACACTCTGTCCCAGGTCAACCTTTTATTTACCATGGCCATACCCTCGACAAAGTGTTACCCATTTCTTACCACCTCAAAGTCTCAAATTCACTTCAAGTGCTTTCTCACCATCATTTCCTTCTATTCTAGCCAGTTCCCTCTGTTAACCCAACTCCAACAATTCTTTGTCCCTTCTCAGACCTCCAAGCCATCTTATTCTTTTTCTTTGCCATCTCTTTCCTCCTTATCCAGCCGACATTTCATGGGCTGTCTTGCATACATTTTCTTGCATGCCACTCAATTTCTTTGTTCATCTTTCATTTCTTTGTACATTGGCAAAACCCCAACCTTGGTTTAATCCAACTCTCCAACTAATTCATACCTGCACCAACCAGCCGAGTGTGGCTTGCAAAGAGCACACAACTTGTGACTGGCCTTACTTTAAATTCATGACCATGGACCTTAAGTAGGCTCTCAGCCTTGCCTGGCAGAGCTGCTTTGTTTACCTCTTCAATTTATTCTCCACCCTCCGAGAGAATGAGTTCACTCATCTCCTCTTGTTCCACAAACACCAATGCTCTCTTGCCACTCCTCATAGTTGTGCTTCTTACTTCACTGAGAAAATGAAAGCAATTTAAAGAGACCTCTAGTGGGCTTCAAACACCAGATGTTATTCCACCTGCATCTGTGCCATGTGCTCTGCTTCCTTCTGTAACCTGACAAGAAGTTCTCACTCCTAGCTTACGCTGGTTCTCAGCTGTGCACTGGATCCTGTCTCCTCTTGCCTGCGCCAGGACCGTGCTCCTGCCATTTTCAGGTCCCTTCTGCATCGCCCATCTTTTCTTCTCTACCAAGTAACTTCAGTGAGCATTTAAACACAATGAAGTACCTCCTATCTTAACCCCACATCCTGCTCAGGCTACAGCCTCATTTTGTTCTTTTTTATAACGAAACTCCTCAAAGAGCTATTTGCTAGCTCCATTTCCTCACTTTTTGTTCTCTCTTTAATCCACTCTCATCAGGTTTTGGTCCTCACTACTTCACCAAAGCTCTGTGTTTATACTGACCAAACCAGTGGGAAATTCTCACTCCTTATCTCAACTTATGAGCATCCTTTGACATGTCACTTCTTCCTTCTTGAGGCATCTTCACTTGGTGTGTAGAACACTGTACCCTCCTGGCATCCTTCCCAGTCTCATGTGCTAGATCCTTCTATTCTGGACCTCTAGATATTAGACTATGCCTGGGCTCTGTCTTGAACTTTTTCTCTTTAGCTTATACTCATCTCCCAGGTCATCTCATCCAGGTCTACAGCTTTCAAGACCATCTTTAGGCTGATGACTCATAAATTGATATCTCTTGTCTGAACCTCTCCCCAGTCTTATTTCCTGCCCAGGGTCACACTTAGATTTATGCAAGTTATGCTTTGCACAACCCCGTGGTCATCACTGGTATTGGTAGTAATCATAGATTTGTATATTTATTAATACAATTTTCTAGCAGTTGATACTAAACTATTTTCTAGTTTGTACCAAGTCATTTTTGTGAGCTAGTGGGCAGAGCTATTATGACTCTTTCCCTCCATTGAGCTACACTCCACCATCCTCCCTTGTGGCTGTTTTTAAAGCAAGCCGAGTACACACCTGCTTGTGCCTGGGCACTGCTCTCCCCCCTGCTTCAACCCTGTCATCCAGGTATGTGTTTGGCTTCCCTGACTGCTCAGGTCATTCCAGGCTTTGCTCATGTTACCTCCCTACATAAAGTAATAGCCCTCACCTCTCTCCTACTTTATTTTCCATAGTACTTATCTCTCCTTTACTTTGTATTACATATTTTCTTATCTGTTTTCTGTCTTCTCCATTAATCTTAAAAACAAACAAACAACTCATGGATGCAGACAACAGTATGGTGATTACTGTTGGGGGGAGGTAGGAGGGGAAAGGGGAGATAAATGGGGACGGAAGGAAACTTAACTTGGGATGGTGAACACACAATACAGTATACGTATGTATTATAGAGTTGTACACTTGAAACCTGTAAAATTTTATTAACCAATGTCACCCCAATAAATTCAATAAAATTAGGAAATAATAAACTTCATGAGGACAGGGACTTTGACTTGTTCATTGTTGAGTTCCCAGCATCTAGAACAGTGTCTGGCACAGAACAAAGGTGCTCAACAAAGAAGTACTTGTTGAATGGATGAACGAACGAATGAGGAGCATAGCGATACTTCTTCATATCACTAGCCTATGTCCTAGTATTCCACACACAGATGTTATGACTGAATGTGCACCCCCCAAAAGATTTGGTATGTTGAAGCCTTAAGCTCGAATCTAATAGTATTTGGAGGTGGTATTTGATGATGTTTGTGGAGGTAATTAGGTTTAGATGAGGTGATGAGTGTGGAGCCCCCATGATGGGATTAGTGTCTTTATGAGAAGAGATGCCAGAGAGCTTGCTTCCTCTTTGTTTCTGCCACATGAGGACACAAAATGCAGGAGGCAGTCTGCAAGCCAGGAAGAGAGCCCTTAACATGAACCGAATCTGCCAGCACATTGATCTTGGACTTTTCAGTCTCCAGAACTGGGAGAAACAAATTTATGTTGTTAAAGCCATCCAGTCTACGATATTTAGTTATAACAGCCCAAGCTGTCTAAGACAGTGGATGCTCATTAAATGGGATGATAATAACCTAAATTGGGGCTGTTGAGTCTTGAATCAGGTAATGGGTGTGCGTGTGAACTGTATACAAAGACCCTCACTATTATTTTTACTGTGGAAAAATTAACTCAGAGATGGGAATTTAAATTTCATTCATCCATTTACTCCACAATGAATTCTGAGCTCCTCTAAGTGTTGTGTTCAGGATTCACAGTTCTGGGATACAGACAGCAACGAATAAGCCAAATCCCTGTCTTCCCAGAGCTTGAGAGTTCTCAGAAGATCACATTTCTTTCTCTTTTTTTTCTGCTCTGTTCCAATTTCACTAGGGAGTGGTTTGAGTGGAAGGTGCAGTCTCATACACAGCAGAGGGAAGGCGTGGAGTGTTAGGACAGAGGAGTGAGCAGGGCTGTCAGTGAAGGCAATGACATTTTCAAATCCCAGCTGCCCCACTTAACGCTGCATGAATGGGAAAATTGCTTTGTCTCTAAACCTCATTTGTCTCTCCAGTAAAATGCAGGAACTAATTGAATCTACCTTGCCGGGCTATTGTGAGGATAATCTATGTAAAGCACTTGGCAGCAGTGAGAGTTAGGTCCTCAGTAAGTATTACTGTAGAGCCATTTTTGGGAGAGGTCATGGAGGAAACAGCTCCCAAGGGAGAGGGAAATTTTGAAGCATGGTCCTGGCTTTAGGCATATTTGTTCACAAGAGACTGATGACTACAAAGGGACATCAAAGTGGATAGAGAAACAGGGCTGGAGTGAGAAGGATGAGTCAAACAGGAAGTCTGGTAAGAGGAGGTGGTTCCAAGAAGATGTATGTTTGAGGAAGTGATCTCTGAATCCCAGGAATGAAGGAAGGGGGAATGGGTAGCTGGGCGTGGGGCCTCAAAATGTAAAGAAGGAGAGATCTACCAGAGGGAAGTGGGCCTATGCTTATTTAGCTGAGATTCTGGGTGGCTTTGAACATGCTAAGGATTGGTGTGGGGCTGCTGAGGAAAGCTGAAAGATTGAGCTTGATAGTGTGAAATACACTTGGAGTTTTGGGGGGAACTCCAAGTTGGAGAAGTGGGTTTGAGAGGATGGTGAGCAGAAGGGATAGAAAAGGGAAGAGAGGAGTCTGCACATGGCAGGAGACAGGGGTCTTAAAAGGACTTTGGTATGGCTGAAACTTAAAAACAAGGACAATTAAATGATTTCAAGTTGATAGCTCTATGTTGTGGCCATGCAACCTCTTATTATGCTATGCAGACACCTGCCTGTTTTGATGTTGGTAACATCCTTGTTTTCGTGGCTGGTTTAGGGTAGGGCTGAAAGGGTTGGATAAAGTAATGTTTATGGAATGCATTTTAATTCATCCCAGTACTGCATGCACACACACATGCACATGCATGTACACAACACAGGCATATATTATTCCATGAAACAGTCTTATCCTTACTTTGTGTGATAAAGTAAAAACAAAGTTAAATATAAAATTTGGTATCATTAAGTCTTAAATGCAATATATAAACAAACAATTTAGAATAGATAAAAAATTTATAATTTCAAACGAATAAAGATGATATGATGAGATAGTTGTGCTTGCCTCTTCATAAATTCATCCTAAGACACATATAGACAAGACTTCAAGCATATCTTGTGAACTGCTGCTCACAATATTTCTTTGTTTTTAATGCAGTCGAAGTTGAAAATTTAGTTCACCCAAATGGTTTACTGTGAATAGTAACATTTTCTATTTAACTCAAGGAATTCTTATTCAACCTTAATTCAAAATAGTGAACATAAACATAAGTCTTGTAATCATTTTTCAGTGCAAATGATTAATAATTAATTCTTTTCTTTGGACAACACCAAGTTAGGCCCAATTACTGAATCAGGGTTTGGAAAAAAATGGATTTGTGCCCGGCTGGTGTGGCTCAGAGGTTGAGCACTGACCCAATGCACCAAGAGGCTGCTGGTTTGATTCCTGGTCAGGGCACATGCCCAGGTTGTGGGCCCGATCCCCAGTGGGGGGCATGCAGGAGGTGGCCAATTGATGTTCTCTCTCATCGATGTTTCTATCTCTCTCTCCCTCTCCCTTCCTCTCTCTGTAAAATCAGTAAAGAAAAAAAAATTAAAAAAGAAAGAAGATGGATTTGTAACCCAAGCATTTTTCTTTAATGTTTGAATTTTTCTTTTGGAAAGTTAAAAATTAAAAGTTTGAGGTAGAAGGGAATTATAACAATATTTCTAATTCTGTTTCATTTGGGATGTATTCATTAGTAATGTTCTCTTTGATAATGTTGTAACAATATTGGGAACATTTAGTAGTTTGGGCAATTACGTAAGCCTTACTTAGGCAAATAAAATCTTTTGAAATCCCTGGATATGTTGATTGTCTTGTTGATTCTACTCTATAGTTTCAAATTTAGTTCATTAAAAATTCTGAAAATATCAGTGAAGTATGGCAATTTTATTAACAAACATCATCTTTTAAAAATTTGCCAAATGATACTTCTCAATTAGAAAAATGTGCATTTCATTTTGGAGTTGATATACCCTGCTAACACTTTCCCTTGTAACAATCAATAAACTTTGGGATGATTTAGTAAATGGATATAATTAGCTCTAATCTCTGAATATTTTAAAAGTCACCTATTTAGTGTGGTTCCTTTAATACAATGAACAACTTAGCCTGTGTTTTTCAACTTGTCCATGAAGTTTGGTAGAATATCTTTAGGTGCCCAAACCCCAGGACATATAAATCAGATTCCAAATGATTGACTGTACATTACTCATGAACAGAAAAATGGGCAGTTGACTTCTTTTCCTTAGTATCCACATCCTTTAAGGTCCCTCCTTTGTGATCTTCCTTGGAAATGGACCCCAAATTGTCTCTAAATCCAGTTATTAGAACCTGTTGAACTGTGTGTACTAGGGGTGGGGGTGGGGCTCCCCAATGACTGTACTACCCAGCCCAGGTGCTTACACACCACCATGGCTCCTCCTAGGTTAAGGACCCGTTTTCTATTTAGGGACATTAGAGTGTTCAGGGTAGGTGATAAGAGAGAGGCCATAAGGGGTCATTCTGATGGGAACTAAGCAAAGTCTTGTAGCACAGGCTTCTGGATCATCCAGGGGTGTGCAGGCTGCTGTCAACGGAAGACCCTGGCCACCCAGTGATTGGTGGACACAGCCTTGGCACAAGAGCCGCTCCCTTGAAGGGCTGGGATAATTTACAGTCTCTCCATTGGCTCAGTAGGGGCTCAGATCCAAGATCGTGGAGCCACTATACTAGCCCCCTCTCCCAGTCCTGATGACCTTCACCTTGTTACAGCGGGAACGCTATGTTCCTTTCCATTCAGGGCTTTCTCTTTTGTCTCTTGATTTCTGAGAGTCTAGCTTGGAAGTAAAAGAGTCTCAATATTACCTGTTTTCTTTTCTCTGTGTCCTTTCAGATAAAAAAATCTGTAGCTGCCTGTGCCCGATTAGGGAAAGAGGCTCACTCTAATCTTCCTGATGGCACAGACTTGAACTTCCACTCCACTCAGGACCTTCTGCTCCCTTTAAGGCCAGCACATGAGGGAAGAAAGAAAAAGCCCCAAGACACACGTCTCGGGATCTTATCTCAATAAGCATACTGTTGTTCAGGAACTGACTTCAAAGGGCTGCACTGGAACAGGTGCTCCAGTTACAGACCCCGTGGAGGGACCTGGCTGGCTAGCTGAGAGAATCAGGATTCTCTCAGCTACCAGTGTCAGAGCTCCCAGAAGAATATTCTGTGAAAGGGTACAGGGCAGTGGGGCAGCCGGCCTCTAAAAGCGCCTGGCACACAGAACTGACAGAGTCTTCTTGTGTTTCCTTGTTTATCCCTGAAGACAGATTTCATCGCTCCACTGGTTCCTGGGCAGAACATGGCTGCCCTCAAGCTCTCAAGCTTCCAGGAGACAGGTTTGGCCGTGGGGATGTTGTCCACACTGGCCATTGCCCAGTTCAGTTTCCCAGGGTGGGGCATCTGACAGCTTTGTTTAGGTCCGGCATCTGCCCTGTCTCGGTCGAGGGCTGAGGGGGGGCTCTGACAGTACGAAGTGGTTATAGATGGGCACTCTCTGCACGTGGAGAGGTGGGGACAGCTGTCCTCAAAGACGGGGAATCACTGTGTGCAGAGCACACAATTGCACCTTGTCCAGCTGTGTTTCTGGCCCTTGGGGTCACCATGACTGCACCTGACCATGTCATGGTCCAGCCTATGACAGCCCCTCCAGTGAAGGGCAAGCCCTGTCCCTCCCATGTGGACCAGATCTGACAGACTGCTGGGCTGAAGGCTGTCTCCCTAAAACTTTCACCCTCTGGTGTTAGATCCAATCACTAAGGCCGCCAAAAACAAATCTGGTTTCTTTCCACGAGTAAGGCCTTCTGGTATTTGAAGAATATGAAGAAGTACCTTCTTCAGGGAACTCTGGTCAACTCCTTTAGCTTTTCCTCATGGAATGTGGTTCAGGCTCCTTTGCCACACGGACGACTTTCCTCTGATGAGCTTCTGACTTGACTGTTGTTACTCTGAAGCGCACCCCCTGGCCTGGATGCAGTCATAGTCTGTGTGTGGCCTGGTGTGGCACACAGCAGCATGTGACACACACTTTTCTCATTCCAGAAACGATAGTGCGTGCAGACCGCGATTGCACCAGGTTATCTCATGAACCTGTGTAAAGCTCAGAGGGTGCCAGAGCAGAATATCAATCAGGTTGCACGGTTCTAGTCTTGGCTCTGCCCTTAGTAGCGAGGGGATCATGGGAGATGCCTTGAAGAACTTTCGGAGCTTCAGTTTCCTCCTCTGTGAACAAGAAGTACTAATGGCCCTAACCTCACAAGGTTATATGTTTAGTTCAAATGGGGTTACATAATTAACACAAGGACAGTACTTAGCTCAGTGCTGGTATCTAGTACATGTGCAGTAAGTTAGCTCTTAGTACCATAATTATTCGTCTCGTTTCAAGTATCCGTGTTGTCTTTGGTGTTTTTCACATGATGTCCTTATAGGCATCTCTATTTACCCATGTGGTGTTTTGAAGTTCGGTCTAGGGCTCTGTGCTTGTAAAACTTCACCTTGTTAGATCCCACTCATTATTCTAACCCTCCCCTGATAATTTTGGTCTCTGGCTCAGTGAGGCAGTCTATTCTATGTCTCTCCCAAATTTGCACCTTGGCCAAAGTTTAAGGAATCTCAAAAGGAGGGTAGCTTTTGTCTTCCCTTTACCTCTTTTGAGGGCTGGGAAATGGAATAGAGAATGTGAATGAAGAAATGTGAGACTCAGTGAACTCAGAAGTATGGAGTGGCAGTTCCCGGCTCTAGCAGGAGTCAGTGGCCCTGGGCTAGAACCTGGCTAGCAGCGCAACGTTGTACAAGTCAGTGGAGTGCTCTAACCTCAGTTTCCCCATGCATTTAAATAGCATGAGCTCTACCTTCTAGGGTTGTGGTGAGGATTCCATGAGCAAACACATATCCGGCACACACATAGTGGGTGTTCATAAATATGAGCTGCTCTATTTACATGGCTATGGTGGTGTTTCTCTCAGGTCCTGGGTATGGTTATGTGGCCCTGACACCAGGATTAGGAGTTTGGAAGAGGCACTGGTGTCTGGGGTAACACTAACACAGTCCTTGGGAGAAAAGAGAAGGGGATAGAGAGAGAGCTGGAGGATCTGATGGCCAGTGGAGCCAGCTGACATCAGCGGCAGCAAATGCAGGCCAGCTCATACAAGTAGCCCTTTGTTTAGCCCTCTGCCAGCATGTTGTCCTCCAACACTGAGGCTATTATAACACAGGCCTCCTGAACAGCACACACCAGCCCAGCTGCCAAGGTCAGGCATATGCAGCCAACCTTCCCCAGCTGTGGTCTGGCCACTTCCCAGCTCATCTGTGGGTGGGGTGCTCAACAGGAAGGGCCAGAGGGCCAGGGTGTGGGGGAATTATGGAGACCGGATCTTGGTGTGGCAGCCACAGAAATGTGAAAAAAGGCACTTATTTTTATTTTATTTTTTAAATATGTTTTTATTGATTTTTTTTTTTTTAGAGAGAGGGGAAGGGAGAGATAGAAACATCAATGTGTGAGAGAAACATTGATTGGCTGCCTTCTGCATGCCCCCTACTGGGGATCAAGCCCGAAACCCGGGCATGTGCCCTGACCGGGAATTGAACCAGGACCTCTCAGTCCATGGGACGACAATCAATCCCCTGAGCCACATGGGGTGGGTGGCACTTATTTTTAAAAGCTCCCCCCTGAAACTTGGAGTTGGGGTCCCAGAAGATAGTGATAATATAATGGTGGTAAGTTGCAAAGGTAGTGGTTGTTTGGGCTTTTAAAAAGTATTTTTGTTTGATGCAAATCAACAGCTCTAATACAAATTGAAACTTAATCAAGTAATTCAGATATTCGTGTAATTTGTATATCTGAGGATCCAAGAAGCCTCTACTGGGGAGCCCCTACACGAAGGGAAGGCTCTCGGCATGGACATTCTGGAGATCTTGGAGATACCTAAATGAGGCTTGTTCTGTCCCGACTCAACAACAATACAACTGAAGCAAAATGAGGGATGATCAGACCAGGTTGTTCGTGTCTGTCTGGTTCTGGATTATCTGTGGCTGGATGCCACCAAAGATTCAGACTTCCCCTAAGAGAAGGTCCCTCGGCCCTCCTACTTGCTTTAATGTGGTTTGGGAGGGAAGGGTGCTGTACCCCCAAACACAACCAAGCCCCAAGTTCATTCCTCCACTTCAGGAAGCGGGAACCCATCAGGTCAACTGACACCTTGAGGATAGATGGGACACCCTGTCCCAGGGCCATGGCACCAGAGGCCCTCTGTTTAATAAAGAAAATATCAAAAGGGCACTTGGGTTTGCTCCTGGACTCTAGGTCCACTTTGCAACTTTCCTGAGTTTTCATTTTCCTCTGTGGTGACATCACTTTTGCAGCCTCTTCCAGAAACCAGATTTTCTGATGGCTGCTGGCTTCCTGGCACTGCCTCTCGTTCTGGGTTGGCCAGGCTGCTCTCGGAGAGGACTGTCCCTCTCCTTCAAGCTGCTTCTTGAGCCTGAACCAGTTCTCTTTCCCCACATCTAACATGTTCCCTTAGCTTTGCCTTCATCCTCACTTTCATTTACATTTAACCATGAGAATGCCACACTCAGACCTCTCATGTTTCTTACGTGGATCATTATATTACAGTACATACCTCAGTGGATGCCCTCTCTTCTTTCTTTAATCCACCCTTCACACCAGGCTGATTTTTCTGGAGCACAGATCTGATCATGTCACACCACATACAAAAATCCACGGTGGCTCCTGCTGCCTACAAGAATAATAAATTCCTGAGCCCTGCCTTCATCTCCTCCCTTAATCTGACTACAGTCCCCTTTACCCATGTCCCCTCTTTTTTTCTAAATAGTTTTGTTCCCACTGTGTCATATAACTCACAGTTCTCTAAACCCACAATGCGTTTTCTTGCCTTACACTTTTGCATTTACTATTCTCTCTACTCTTCTTGATCACAATTTTACTCATCTTTCCAAAGATCTCAAATGCCTTCTCTCCTGTGAAGTCTGCTCAGATTCCCTCAAAGTAGGACAAATAGACCAGTCTCTTTACTACCACAGAACTTGGATTCTACCTCTGTTTGAGCTTTTGTTTTCTTTCTGCTTTGCATTAGAGTGTATTTGCTACAGGCCTTCCCCTCCCCTGCTCTAATGTTCTTCCAGGTTGGACCTTGTGTTACTCATCTGAAAGTTGTGCTTTGCTTGTTTATAGTAGGTGCATCATATCTGGGTGTTGAACTGAACTGAATCAAAGGAAATCTGCTTCTTTTTCCATCTTTTGAAATTGTGCTACGGGTATGGACTCTGAAAGTTAGTTCATAAATATATCCTCATTCTTGGAGTTTTGAAGTGCCCGATATTCTTATCCCTCTCTTGTTGAATTGCTGAACCTATTGAAAAAAAAAAAAAGCTACAGGTCAGATTGGGATAAAAATATAAAATTTATTTCTGACAAGACAGGACTGGAAAGTTCTATTTGGACCAAGGTCAACATAGGCAACATGCTTCTTCCATCTTGAGCAGAAGCTGTCCATCTAGGTAGAGATGGAACTGTTGGGCAGTGGCAGGCCCATGGCCCTGCGCCTAGTGAGAAGCAGAGTCTGGCCTGTTGCTTATTGACTGGAGGGGAGAAGAACAAATGTGTCCTACAGATGCATGGTCTGAATTCTAGAGCAAAAAGAGCCAGGCCAAGCTACACGTTTCTTTGTCATTTTCCTATCTCAATACAGTCAAACCTTGGTTCTCAAATGTCTCCCATCTTGAACAATTTGGTTTTCCACCAAGTTGTTCATGGATAATATGTTGAACAAAACTTTGGTTCTTGAACTGACAACCCTTTCATGCTGATACCTGTAAGGCGACAAGCAAAGGAGGGAATGTGCAAGTATGAGTTGGTTTACCGCTAAACCTCGAGTTGTTAACATCTCAGGTAATTGTGCTGTGAATATTTTCATGTTTTTTGTTGTTGTTGCTGCTTATTGTTATTAAATATGTACAGTAAGTCACCATAGGTCCTAAGAAGGTTAGTGATAGCAGCAAAGTGAAAAGGAAAGTTGTGGGAACAATGATAGAGCTTAAACAATAAATAACTACAAAGTATGATAAAAGTGTTTGCATGTCTGATCTGGCTTCTGAGTCTGGCATGGCAAAATAGATGATTAGCACAATTTTAAAACAAAAAGAGGCCATCAAGAGTGCTGATGTTGCTTAGGGTGTGAAAGTACTCATGAAACAATGATCACAGGCAATTGAGAAAGGTTAAAACAGGGAATCATTTGGGGGTCTGGAAAAGATTAATTCAATTTACATTATTTCTAATGGGAAACAATGATTGGTTTTTGAACAAATCGCTTCTCAAACAGCTTTCCAGAACGAATTAAGTTTGAGAACCAAGGTTCCACTGTAATCAGAAAAATCACTCCTCCTTAGAGGGATTCACTATTTAATGGATGTACCAAGCCTTTCCTTTAATATATTTATGTAATATAGGTATATATACAGTTTGTATTTTTGCAACATTGAAATATACTGTGAGTATTCTCTGTAAAATGCTTTCTCCTGTGATAATATATGCTTTAGAAATTTTTTTTCTTTTCAGCATATAGATCTACCACATTCTTTTTAAATGCCACATGTAATTCATAGTATGGATGTATTATAAACCTTATTGGGGGTATTAAATTATGGGTTGACAGCGATTTTCTCTCATTGTTTTGAAGATTGACTTCTGGCTTTTATTGTTGTTGCTGACATTTCAGCCGTCAGTCCAACTTATAAGGAAATAATCTATCTTTTCTCTCTCTCTTTTTTTTAATTTTTTTTTTTTTATCCTCACCTGAGGACATTTTTTTTGCATTTATCTTCAGATAGGAAGGAGAGAGGAAGTGAGAGAGAGAAACATCAATGTGACAGAGACACATTGAGTGGTTGCCACCCACACAACCCCAACCGGGGCTGGGGACAAACTGCAACTGAGGTACGTGCCTTTAGCGGGAACCAAACCCGGGACTCTCTGGTCCAAAGGCCGACGCTCTAACTGCTGAGGCAAACCAGCCAGGGCTATCTTTTCTCTCTTTTTATCATACAGAATTTCTTTGTGATCCACAGTTTACCATGATATATTAGATATGAATTTACCTTTATTTATTCTGTTTCACAATTTTTGTGTATCTTGCATCTATAGATCAGTGTCTTTCAATACTATTTAAACATTATCTTTTGAGTATTTCCTCTGGTATCCTTTCCCTCCTCTCCTTCTGAAACTCCATTAAATATATGTTGAGTTGATCCTAGAAACCTACATATTTATATTTTCCTCCCACAAATTATCCACCCATTTCCCTTTTACTGGAAATTTAGTTTTTTTTCACCTATTTTTTCTTGCTGCAATGAACTCGTGTCTTTGTGCATACACATGGGCATGTCTCCCAGGTACATCCCTATAATTGGAAATGCTGGGTGGAAGAGCAGGTATACTTTAATTTTGATATAAAAAAGTGTTATTAATTTATCATTCCATAAAAAATGTATGAGAGTGCACTTTTTCATAACTTCTCACTAGCACTGGATTTTCATACTTAAGAATTTGTGTCAATATGATGAATAGAAATATATCGCATAGTTATATTAATTTGAGATTTCCTGTTCATTAGTGAGTTTTATCATCTTTTAATCTCTTAATTGGTCATTTGTATTTCTTCTTCTGTGAAATGCCTGTTTTTTATATCCCTTGTTCTACATTTTTTTTCTTTTTCTTTTGGGTTTAGTTTTCTTTTTCATTTAGGTTCTAGAATTGAACACTAATTGTGTTTGTAATTACTTTAATTGTTTTCCTTTTACTACTACTGTGGCCGAATCCCTTAGCCTCCAATATATAGTACACTAATTCATTTCTAAATGGTATGTAATTAATCTATTAATTAAATAGTTATTTTGAATGATTTTAAATTTCCAAATAAATCTTTTGTTGTTGTTGTTGAGAGATGGTATTAGTTTCCTACTGATACTATAATAAATTACTGCAAATTTAGTGACTTAAAACAACATAACTTTTTTCTCCTACAGTTATGAAGTTAGAATAGAGAATCAATTCCACTGGGCTAAAGATATCAAGGTATTTGCACAGCTGGCTCCTTCTGAAGGCTCTGAGGGTAGAATCTGTTTGCTTGTCTTTTTTACCCTCTGGTGGCTATCTGTATCCCTGGCCGTGGCTCCTCCTGCATCTTCAAAGCACATCACTCCAGTCTCTGCTTTTGTCATCAGGTTGTCTTCCCTTCCCCAGTGGTATTTCCCTTTGCTTCTCTCTTATGAGGATACTTGTGATTATGTCATTGGACCCACCTGCATAATGCAGGCTACTCTCCCCACCTCAAGATCATTAACTTAATCACACCTACAAAGTCCTTTTTGCCATATAAGATAATCTATTCACTGGTTCCGGAATTAAGATGTGGACAACATAGGGGGCTGTTATTTGTTATTTGCCTTACCTCAGAGATGCTTTTCTCTAATTATAAATCTCTAATATGTATTATTCCTTCATTGGTTAGGGATTTTGGTTGCAGACAGAAGGAGAAACTACTCCTTTTGTAAAAGAGATGAGAAAAGGAAGTTGCAGTGGTGTGGGTCTGGTGATAGGAAGTTGGAGATAACCTTCAGATAGTTTCAATTTCCCCTGTCAGACAGCAGGCAAGGTGGTCTGTTGAGAGTCTTTTCTGGCAGTTGGTAAATCCCATTAGATTGGGGACCACGCCTGTCTTTTCATTGTGTATACCTTATCCTTACCACAGTGCCTGGCACATGATAGACACTCAAATATTTCTTTGAAGAAACAATGCGTAGGTAAATTAATGCAATGGCTGAGAAAGTAAAGAAGTAGTAGGAGGTTTGGTGAGAGTGGAGGTTTGATGTAGCTG
The DNA here is from genome assembly GCA_030848825.1 of Tadarida brasiliensis. Taxonomy (NCBI): domain Eukaryota; kingdom Metazoa; phylum Chordata; class Mammalia; order Chiroptera; family Molossidae; genus Tadarida; species Tadarida brasiliensis. Next base: position 38,445,994 of record CM061272.1, on the reverse strand, counting down.
CTGTAGAAACTGGTGGAGAAAGTCAACTGAAAAGACCAGGTGAGACTGGAGACCATCATTACCTAGAGTTATGATGGGTATTTTTGATTTTTTTCAGCAGTGCTCAAAAGCATACATAGAGACAAGAGAAGCCAAAGGTTTGGGTTGGTTTGGGTTTGGGATTTTGCCAGGCAGGTGCCATAGGAGGACAAATGGGGTAAGGGAGTTGAGGATATTGGCAAGGGGGCAGTTGAACTAATGATCCATGGGATCTAATGAGCTAGGTGGGCAAGGAAATGAAGATAGGAGGGACTGATCAGTAGAAGGGATCAATGGCTTTGAGTTCTCAATGTAGTAGGAAAAAAAACCCACAACAAAATAGGTGGAGTGAGAGCAGTTAATTGGGAGAGCTGGAAGGGTGGGAGGTTGTGGTCAGAAAGTAGGATGTTACTATGTTATGAGGTGGAGCCGTTCTGTTAAACACAGAACCCAGGGAGAGAGGGGTTGCTTTAACATAGAGTTAAAGGTCACGGAAACTGAGTTTTCCATGTGGTTGATGATGTTACCCAAGGTGATAACAAGAGAGGAGGTAGAGAGGTAAACTCCCAGCCTGCTGCTAGGTCTTTATTGAATAAGAGAGACTCACCTGGAGCCTGGTAGAAGATGGTCACTATGAGGTATAGAAGATGTTATAATCAGGGTTTATACATGAAGATGTAGGAATAATAATTTTGGAAGTGTCATTGGGAAGTAACTCTTAGGTACATGAGTGTGGAAGAACCAGTAGCTTTCAATCCAGTGTCTCTTTCACTCAGGGAAGAGACAAGATTCACCTGAGGGTGGGAGGATGGAGGAAGAGGTGGAGGATACAGCCAGGTGCTTTAAGGCAGATAGCAGCCCAGCGGGCCTAGTGGAAGGTTTGGGAACAGTGGGAGTTTGGGCCTAGGGAGATAAAACCTAAGGAAATATGGTGATGAGAATGAATGTGAGGCATCCATAAAAACTTACCTTTAATAGTAATAACAAGCATGAAGTCATGATGGTTTTTGCTGGCTGAAAAGCCTCAAAAACAATTATTTTTTGTTGGATCTTGGTGAGTGATAGGGATGTGGTCATCTTAGAAATATTCATCCTCCACCTGGACTGATGGGGCTTCCAAAGAAGTGTGATTTCTGGTGCTGAGAGGGACCTGGTCTCCCTGGAAATGGCAACCTAGGTCTGGGGCATGCTTAAGACTGGAGAGGTGGGCGGGATGGGGAGGAGGGTGTCTAGGGGGCAAAAAAGGAGAAACATCTGTAACAAAAAAAAATTAATTAATAAAAATTGAAAAAAAAAGTTAACAGTTTTGATGTAAAAAAAAAAAAAAAAAAAAAGACTGGAGAGGTGCTGGGCACTGTGCCTAGGTTCTCAAACTTTTTTTCTATTATTAGCTCTATCTCCTTCCCCTAAAGCTCTTACTAGGTATATCAGTTTCCTGTGGCTGCTGTAATAAATTACCACAAACTTGGTGGCTTAAAACAACAGAGAGTTTTTCTTTCATATTTTTGAAAGCCAGAGTCTGAAATCTGAAACGCTGTGTTGAGTGACGGTGTCTGCAAGGTCATGGCCCTTCTGGAGGCTCTAGGAGAGAATCTGTTATTCCCTTGCTCTTCCAGCTTCTGGTAGCTGCTGGCATTCCTGGTCATGTGACTATATCACTCCTATCTCTGCCTCTGTGGTCAAAACATTTTCTCCTCTTTGTCAAACCTCCCTCTGCCTCTTCCTTACAAGGATACTGTGATTTCATTTAGGCCCATCTGGATAATCCAGGATACTCTTCTCATCTCAAGATCCGTAATGTAGTCACATCTGCAAAGAGTGTAGCATGTCAGGTAACATTCACAGGTTCCAGGGATTAGGACCTGATGTCTTTGGAGAGCCTCCTACATACTTGCAAAATAGATAGGGTTCCTAGATACTTGCAAAATAGACTGACTTACCATGTCTCTCTTAGCCATGTGTTGTTCCCTAAAAGCCCACCAAACATAGGTGGGTTAGAGAGAGGAGGAGTGTGGAATTTGCTGGACCATCTCCTGGTGACCATAATATCGATAACTTCTCCATATGTCCTCAGGCACGTTGTGGCATCTGGATGGAGCACCCAGAATTGTTTTGTGAGAGAATATGAGCCCTGCTCTGGGGGTTCTCCAGTGTCTGGCCCTGCATAGAGGTGGGCTGGGGCATATGTACCAGGTGCCTGTCCTTGAATCGCTTCCAATTCTTCTTAGAAGGGTGTCATTCTGCAGATGCCCTATTTAAGGACACAGGCCTGCCTTTAGCTGGTGCCATGGAACGCCTGTGCCCTTGGTCTTAGAAAATGTGTTTCTGGAGCTCTGCCTCCTGGGATTCAGCCGGGACATTGGAAAGCTGTAAAATCTGGGTTTGGTTCTTTCCCCTGGGCTTTGCTGTTCAGTCATTTCACTACGCTGAGGTATGTTCTAAATGAATCTATGTAAGTGCCTCACAGGATTTCCTGCAGGGATGCTGTCGAGGGCGACAGTCTGTCTATCATTGCACATCACACAGTCCTTGTTAAGAGGCTCAAGTGAGACATTTTCTGTAAGTCTCAGTCAGGATAGAGATCCGCCCCACCCCCCCAAACACGTAGTTTGTTTTTGATTTTATGAATACATTTTCCTCTTAGACTAAGGAATGTAGAACCAAATTTCTTGCTTTCTTCTCCAAAGTACACAGCACTCTTTGGGTATATATTTTGTATGATATTCTCAACTTCAACTTATTTGTTTCTACCTTAAGTTTCTTCTTTATCTCTTTACTTCATTAATTTTTTTTTTTTACCTTGTGTACTGAATGTGTTTTCTAAGTCACCTCAAATATTTCTGGAATTAAGGAAGTTGAGAAGGGTACAATAGTTAAAAATGTGAGCTCTCATGTCAATGATCTGAGGTCAAATTCCTGCCCTGCCACTTAAGACTTGTGTGACCTTGGGTAAACTTCTCTGACCTTCTTCAATCTCAGCATCCTCATCTGTAAAATGGGATAATGAGAGTTCCAATTTTCTAAGGCTTTTATGGGTAGTAAATGGAAAGCTTTTAATATAGTGCCTGATATATAGTAAGTACTGAATCAATGCCACATAATTATTACTATGATTAGTATTAAAACTAAGTGAGAGACTAAATAAATACATGGATAATTTAATGTATGTCTTGGGGGAGTGAAAGTCAGTCTCATCTTGCTGAGCCATGTCCTCTGCTCCCATGGACTAAGGCAGCCTTGAGAACTAACTGTACACACTCTAAATACAATGACTTAAAACCCTATAGCTGCTCACAAAACCCTCAGAGGAGAAGAATTTTTATATTTTATATTTTAACTAGAAGGGAATGGAGAAAGGGTCATAAAATGTTTAAGTACATTACTGACTATATTACTGACCTATATTACATTTTTAACACTGTCTCCTAAAATTATGACCATCTCAAAAACAATTCCAAACAATGTTGCAGCTGGTGTGGATGCTGTCATCAATTCTAAGGGGATATTGCTACCTACAGACCACATACCCCAAAACTTACACAATAAAAACAAAATGGAACAGTGCATGATTACGATATTCTAGGATAGGCTATTAATGTTACAGTGACTAAAGACCAGATATATTTGAGAAAGAATAGTAATACCAGGGCAGTATCTTTATTAAGGTACTTTACAAACATGAGCCTATTATTCCCCTGAGGAACTCCCTAAAATAGCATAAGCTCCAGACACCAGACTGAGAACTCATTTTGGTGGGGACTTTTATGTGCTTACCTAATTTTTTACTTTGTTCCAGCACCCAGAACATGCCTGGCACAAATGTTTGTTGACAGAACAAACGAATGAATAGGTTGCCTCAAGTTGTGGGAGGTCTCCACCTCTGTTGGACAGTCTCCACGGAGGCATCAAGACCAAAGGAAGCTCAGTGACCTGCTGGTTGGTGAGTAAACAACTGGAAGCCTTTAATCCCAGAACATGGGAACATGCGAACAAGGATGGCATTCATTCATTTGACAAATTTTTGCTAAGTTGCTACTATGATCCTGATACTGTGCTGAACAGTGGATATAAATGACGCAGCACATCCAGGCTCTGTCCTCTGGTATTGATGACACATGTGACAGGCACAAGACATGCCTTTGGGATGACAAAGGAAGGATAGCAAATCCAGACCTAGAAGCTGTCATGGAAAGCTTTCATAAAAAATGGGCATATGAGAGGGATGGTTGGAAGTCTTGACCAGGTAAAGGGTTAAAGGAGATGGGGGCAGGAAACATCAGAAAATGACAGAGTGCATGGTACACGAGAGACATTGGCCATGCCAGGCCAATGTGGCTGGAGCAGAAATGAGGACAGGACGATGGTGAGAACTAAGGCTGGCAAGGAAGAAAGAGGGGCTGGATCAGCAGGGTCTTGCCTTCTATGATAAGGCATATCTCTTTATGCCAAGAGCAATGGGAATGCATTGAAAGTTTTAAGCAGCAGAATTTCAAGATAAGATCTGAGTTTAGAAAGCTCTGGATGCCATGGAGAATGGATTTAGTGGCTAGAGACTAGAGCAGGGAAACCACTCAGTAAAGAAGCTGTCAGAAACAGAGGATGGATTTAGAAGCTATTTGGGTGTTCTTAGTGATTGGTTGTGATTGGAACACAAGAGGAAGAAGGGCCAAAGCTATCCACAAAAGAATGAAAACAGGATTGCCACTCCCTTTGAGTACGGGAGAGACATTTTTCACTTCTAACTCTTTGCAAAAGCCATCTTGTGACTCATGGGCAGGACAGTGAGAGTGCATCAAAATACAGGGGCCCATCCCAGAATTTTTGGAGCTTCTCCTCTTGCTCATCCCCAGTCTTATCATCATGGTTGCCTTGGAGCTGCAATCATGCTGGGAAGCAGTGGGAACAAGAACCCCTCTGATGGGATTAGGGAGGCTTTGGTCTCTGACGCTGCCTCCACAGATGAATAGGGGTTAAGAACTGCATCTGAGGGCTTCATAGAAATAGAAAACAGGTGAAAGTCAGCGCCTTGGATAACTGAGGCATTGGTCTTCTTGAGATTTGGAGGCAGAAAACATGCATCCAGTCTCCATTGGGGTGAACTTGGGAAAATCACTTAAGCTCCAACACTAAAATGTCATTAAACATCAATACAAAATTATAATGATTACACAAATCCTTGAGCCATTTATGCCCTATGAATTTCAGTTTTCTCCTTCATAAAATGGGAATTAAAATATCTACCTGCATATATCTTGAAAGACACAAAGCATGTGTACCAATGCTTTGGAAACTGCTACGTGATGAACTAAGCACATGTTGGGACCTGTGCGCTGTGCCAGCTGGTGGACGGAGCATGGCTGTTACAAGTCAGCAGATGTGGATTTGGGTCCTGGATACACAAAAGTGAGCCGTTGGCGAGTGTGGTAGGCGGCTTCTAAAATGGCTTCCAGTGACTCCACCTTTTAATATTTACCTTCTTTTGTGCGTTGAGGGGGTTGGACATAGTGACTCTAATGGATAGAATTTTGCAAAAGTGATGGGCCCAATGCCACTTTGGGGATTAGGTTGTAAAAGATGATTTTGTCTTGGTTTATACTCCCTCTGATTGATGAGGCAAGCGGCCACGTTGTGACAAAGAAGCTCATGTGACAAGGGACTGAGGGTGGCCTTCAGCCAACTGGTGTGGGCCTGGGGCCCTCAGTCCAACAGCCCCTGAGGAACTTGATCCTCCAACAACCATGTGAGAGAGCACAAATGCAGACCTTCTTCACGGAGCCTTGACATGACTGTAGTTCCAGCTGACTTGATTGTGAGAGACCCTGAGCCAGAGGACCGGCTAATCCATGCTGAGATTCCTGACTCACAGCAACTGTGAGATAAAAAATGTTGTGTTTTTTTAAATTAAAAAAAAATTTTTTTTATCCTTACCCAAGGACATTTTTGCATTTATCTTAAGATAGAGCGGGAGGGAGAGAGGCACGAAGAGAGAGAGAGAAACATCGATGTGAGAGAGTGGTTGCCACCCACACGACCCCAACCGGGGCTGGGGACAAACTGCAACTGAGGTACGTGCCCTTAGCGGGAACCGAACCCGGGACTCTCTGGCCCATGGGCCGACGCTCTAACGGCTGAGCCAAACTGGCCAGGGCATGAATGTTGTTTTAAGCCACTGAGTTTTGGGGGAATTTTTAAATGTGGCAATACAAAATAAATACATCAAGTTGCACAGTCTCTGAGTTCCCCTGTTCTGCATAAAATGGAATCCTAATACTGAGTTGTAGCAAGAAGTCAACGAGAGAAGTTGTCTAAGCCAAATGCAGTGCTGACACAGAGTAGGCACTTAGTCAGTGGTTGATGTTTTTATTATGGGAAGCAGCAAAGCCCAGGGAGAGCTGAATGGTGCACACAGTGGGGGCACTGAGTTTAGGGAGGTGACTCCCTGGCTGCCCTATCATAGCATGACCACATCTACTATTCATGTTTGTTTCGTTGTGTGTTTTCCCCCAGTTGACTTTGAACTGGATGAGGATGGGAGTCTATGCATGTTGTGGCACCACTTTAACTCCTGTGCCTGGCAACACTCAGCGAGGGGTCATTAAATAAGTAAATAAACAATTGAATTAATGAGAGGGTTGGGAGATTCCTGGCCCCATAGGGATCTCGAGTACTTTAAGCCACTGGTACTTGAAGTACTAGCAACCACATGGGGGTGTGGAAAGGGTGCTGGAGCTTAGTGTCAGGGGTGACTCTGATGCTCATTTGCAGGTACTCCCAGCTGAGCTTGCTGCACTCAGGCAGCAGGTCACTCCTTCTCCAGCCTCAGTTTTCTCATGAGTCAAGTTGGAGTAATAGTTGCCCGTACTTCCTAATTGGATCACTGTGAGGACTAAGCAAGGTCATGAATACAAAAATACTTTGTAAACTGTTACTGGAAACTGGTGCTATGCTGGTCACTCTCCTCAAGGGTGCTATTACTCAATCAGGCATGTTTTGACAGATTAAGAACATGTCTTTGGATTGTAAACAGAATTTATGGACTAATGTCATATAAAAAGCAATATTCTGACAAATTTTACTTTTTTGTTATCTGCAACATGTATTCTTTTTTCAAAGAGGCAAAATGCTTTGTTTTTTTCTTTAAACTATTTGAATTTACCTGTGTGATTAGCATGTTTGGATTTGCAAATGGGAAATGTGTCCTTTACAGATGAATTCTTTAGCAGTAAGGATGAGGTGGTTTTGCTTTTACAATGTGTTGTTGGTAAATTTTGGCTCCAAACACTTGTGTGCCTATTGACATGTGGGTAAGTGCTCTTACTGGCTAAAGAAACAAAGGCTCTTGAGAGGGGCCTTCCATCTGTATTCAGGCTGGGTCAAACCCAAGGAACCATGTGTTCTGCCTCATTTGAAGCACACCCCAGGCCCTAATCACACAACCAGTTCTGTCTCAGAGAAACCCAAACACAGAGAAGAAGGCTGAGCCAGGTTCCTTGGAGCAGGTAATTTCCAGGCCCCTTCCCATCGCATCCCAACTTCCCTTTCCAAACACATCTTCCTCTTCACAACAGATGTCTCTGACCAGCATTTTACAAATTGAGCTCTCCTTGAAATGAAGGCTCCATCGTGAATATGAGCTGGGGGAAACACAGCATCCTGTAACTCCTTCAGAAAATCACAATGCAAATAACTTTAACATGACTTAGGTCAAAATAAACATCATCAAGTCAGAGTTAATTGCTTCCTATGTTCTTTCTTATATTTCTGTAATAACAATGATAACCTTCTTTCTCCCCCCATCTGATACCATACAGTTATTATAATATTATTGACTATATACCCTGTACTTTATATCTACATGAGTATTCTCTAACTACCAATTTGTACTTCTTAGTCCCTTCACCTTTTTCACCCATCTTCCCAACCCCCTTCTCCCACCTGGCAACCATTAAAGTGTGCTCTCCATCTGTGAGTCTGTTTCTATTCTGCTAGTTCATTTATTTATTTTTTTAAAGATTCAATTGTTGATAGATATGTATTTATTGCCATTTTATTGTTCACATTTTTAATCTTTTTTCTTTATTCTTCTTCCCAGAGAAGGCCCCCCAACACCTCATACAATACTGGCCTGGTGGCAACGTACCCATCCAGTTCCCTCCTGTCTGGGAAGCCCTTTACATGCCCCCTGATTCCAAATGATTGCTGGGCAGAGCAATCCTGGCTATAGATTCCCGCCTCTCATCACCCCAAACACTTCCTGCCAATCCCTCTGGCCTTTTAAAGTCTTCACTGAGAAATCAGCAGACAGTACCATGGGAGCTCCCCCTGCAGGTAACCAACTGCTCCTCTCCCACTGCTCTCAAGATTCCCTCCCTGTCTCCAACCTTCTGCATTTCAACCATGAGGTGTCTTGGTGTGGGCCTCTTTGGGTTCATCTTGTTTGGGACTCTCTGTGCTTCCTGGACTTGTACATCTATTTCCTTCACAAGGTTAGGGAAGTTTTCTGTCATGATTTCTTTCAAAAAGGCTTTCAATTTCTTGCTCTCTCTCTTCTTCTGGCACTCCCATGATGCAAATGTTGGTATGCTTGAAGTTGTCCCCGGGGCTTCTTTTTTCTTTTTGCTGTTTTGATTCGGTGCTTTTTCTTCCTTATATTCCAAACTTACTTTCTTACATTTTAGTTATTTGTACACTTGTGTATTGCCCTGGTTACTCTAATATCTGAGAGTACACGCTAGTTTTTATACCTCCAGATTTCTGCTGGGCCCAGTGCTATGGATGAAATAGGTGCTCAATAAATGTTTTTGGAATAAACTGGTAGAATCATGAATGTTGAATCATCTAGAGTGGGCCACATAAGGAGAACATAGAAGAAGAGGGTACAGAGAGGCAAAATGAGTCATGTTTTTAGTGGGCCAGAATCAGTGATGGGATGAAAACCCACCTCATTCAGCTGCTCCAGGCAGAGCCTGACATCAGTGGGTTCTATTTAGTCATTGCTCCTAATAGATTTGGCCCTTTCTAACCATTTATTCGTGTCATATAAACATGGTCTGTTTGTACTTTCCTGCCTGGGGACAGTTCTTTATCCACACAAATCCCTTTTATATTTTTTTCCTCAAGACATGAGTTTGTTTACTGAGGGAAAGTAATTTAGACACTGCTCATCTTGATTTGGAGTTAATGAAGCCAATACACAGCCAATCTTAAATTACCAATCAGATGATTATCTCACAATAACGTTGATAGTCTTTGGCCAGGCACCCATTTAGGACAGGCTTTTACCATCTGTCACCAACCACCTTCTCTCACACTGGGGGTAGAAGGTAATACTTGGAGGTTTTGGATGTACTCTCAGGCCATTACCCAGCACATTTCCCTTTGCTGTCTGGACAAACACAAGTGGCAGAAAAGACGTTGACTCAGACTGGTCCATGAGTCAGGAAAGTGTGCTCACTTTGCTCTGCACATGTTATCAGTGCAGTTTCTCTGTCTTTCAGTTAGCCCAGCTACATGCATCTGGGGCTCTGAGTGGGAGAGAAAGAGATGGCTTTCAGACATTAATGCTGGCTCCCCGATCATGGCAATTGCCAAAGGAAGAGGAAGCAGGACTCCAGTGGGTTCTTTCGTGGGTTGAGAGACAAAATGTAGGAGTGAACACAAGCTAAAGGTCTTCATTCTGGGTACTAACCCCAGTGGTATCTGGAATCCACAGGGAATCTTTCACAATTTGGCCATGACATGGGAAGCCCCAGGACACACCTGGGTCTCTTTTCTGAGACCCAAGTGTCATTCACTGTTGACAAAGGTAAACAAGCCCAGCAGGTATGACAAGAAGAATGACACCAAGGGCCACTCAGAGAATCCACCTGGGGGAAGCACAATTGGTAACGATGATCTTTACTAAAAGTGACACCTATTAAATTGCTAGTTATTGACAGGGATTCATGAAGCATGCCAAGGACAGAAGAATTAGACTTTCTTGTTTGACTCTAGGAGGTGGGGGTGGCATGCAGAACAGAAACACGGGCAGTGCTGGAGACCAGAAAAGAAGGCTCAGAAACCTTAAATGTCAGAGAAGAAGTGAGGGAAATGGGGTAAGGACAAAGGGAGGTCTTAGTGAGCCACAGAGATAAATCAGGCAGGGAATTCCTTAGGCAAATAAGTGGAGCACTGAATCATTTAATGTAAAATTATGGTTGGAGTTACTGAAAGGAGCCTAGGGGGCAAGGCAGAAAATCATTAGCAGAAGTTAATCATCTCCTGCTTTCAACACTAAAAATTATACTGACCTACACAAACCAAGAAGACCATATAAGAAGCCAGAAGGACAGCTCTGGGGCCTGAGGGGACCTGGAAGGGGCTGCTGTCCTGGCAGTCAGCAGAGAGCTGCAGCCAGGGTGTGGGCTGGTCTGTGATGCTCTGGAGGAATATCACAGATCTTTGTGTAGTTGAGAGAGGGGAGGTTCCTGTACACAAAGGAGGAAAGAAGTTCCGCACTAATAGAGGCCCAGCACCCCTTCGTGGAGAATACAACTGTGATGAGCTCAGCTCCTGGCAAGGAGAGCTGTTTGGTTTGGCCCCAGGAGTCCCCCTGCAGAACCCTGTGGGCAGAGAAAAGGCACACACTGTGCAGTTTGTGGGACAAGCTGACAGTGCCAGAAGGACCATAACCCCAAGAGCTGGACAAAATAGGACAATACTGTTTCCATGTGGGAGGGAGCCCAAGGCTGACCTGTGCCCTCCAGTGCATAAAACCTCGGGTTTTTGAACTGTAGCTGTTCCGTTAGGTGTCCAGGCAGTACCCCTACACCAAGGAACTGTCTGATAAACCCTTTTTCTCTTTCAGGGGCTGGGGAGGGATGTGGTGGGAGCTGCTTGGGGTTCTGGCGGTCTTCCTGGACATGGTGATGTTGGGGTCCTGACTGGCATGAGGGTGAGGTGAGTGAAGTGCAGAATGTAGGGAGGCGCTGCTCTCAACAACCTTGAGGAAGTGTGTGGCCGGCACCTCCATGCGTTTGGCTCCGGCTGCAGTCAAGTCCTCTCGCTCCACATTTGGTAGCATCCAAGGCAGTCTGGAGCACATGTTTCTGTCTGGTGTCTAGAGAAGCTGTGGAAATCTGGAATGCATCAGGGTGGGAGGGGGTTGTTTTGTTCTCTGACACTTCCAGACTCTTAGGAAGCTGTGGGTACCATTAAAGAAGGGGCCGTTAGAGTCCACTGCTATGGGTGCTCACATCCTGTACATCTGTTTCTTCTCTGGGCAGAGAGAAGTGAGAAGTAGGAAGATAGTATTAACCAGTGTGAGCTAAAGGGAATCCCAAAAGGACATTTACTAACTTTAAAAAATAACTTCTCTATTCTTTCCTCATTAGAAAAATAAATATATGTTCATTTTAGATAGAGTTAGGGAAAAAAAAATACCTGTAACTCCAACTCCTGAAGTGATCCATTATCTTCATGTTAGTCAGTTCCTTTAGATTTTCATCTTTTATCATCTGGTCCTAGTGACAGCAGTGATGAGGATGAGACTGAGGGCCATAGCAACAAACATGTGTGAGCACTGATGTCTCTGTGTCTAACCCTGTGCTGATTGTTTTACATGCATTTCCCAACATGATCTAATTTATTCCTAATTACAGTCCCACGAGGCCAGCAATATTATCGTCATTTTGCAGGTGAAGACACGGAGGCTCAGAGTTGTAAGGTACCATGCCAAATTGACACACAGGGAACGGACAGAGTTGGGATTCAAACCCAGGTTTACCTGACCCCACAGTTTGAGTGCAAGAAGATGGATTAAAAAGCGCTTCCCCCCTCTTGCTGTCTCTGCTTCCCTCTCTGCTTCCTTTCCTGTCCACTTACAAAGGAAGCATAGAGTGAAGATAAAGCAGCAGATCCTGTCTGGGAAGGTTTCTCGCCTCTCAGGAGGAGTGACGTGAGACTCTTCATACAAGAGCTGAGGGCTGCTCCCTCCCACCCATCCCACTCCAGGTTCTGCACAGTGTTTCTTGAGCTTATCCTCACCATGCAACTTACAAGTTTGAAATAAAGACTTCTTGTTTCTTTTCTGTGCTTGCATTTTGGTTTTCTAGATTGTTTTGACTCTTCCTGGTGCTGCAAGAAGTTCAGGACAGAGGAAAAGACAGATGTCCATTGGAGGGGATGTGTCCTGCTCAGATCCAACTTCTGCTCATTTAGACTTTGCCCATGGGTGTTTGAAGTCAGATCCACTGGGTTACACTCCACTGTCATAAGAAGAAACTGCCCTACATCCACACATGTTCTGGAGTGATAGAAAACAGCTAATGTATGCATATTAAAGATGGCTACAAATTCTTTGACATTCCTCCCTTTGAGGGAGGGGCGTCTATTTCTCCTCTCTTGGATCTGTGGGTAGCCTGTGACTACTTTGGCCAGTAGACTATGACAGAAGTCCTGGGCCTTACTTTTATGAGAACTGGCAGCCTTCACCTTGTTCTCTCAGAATACTCTGTCTTGGAGTTGTGAGTTATATAAAGATATTTTGACTACCCTGAAACCACCATGCTATGAGGAAGTCCGAGCTAGCAACAATGGAGAAATTGTGAGAAAGGAGAGGGAGAGAGAAAGAGTGAGAGAGTGAGAGAGGGGGAGAGAGATTAGATAGCCTCTCAGACGTTCCTGTCCCCAGTCATTCAGGTCATCCCAGATGAGACCTCAGACATTGTGGAGCCGAAATGAGTTGTCCTGTGTCCTTTCTGAATTCTGATCAATAGATTCTTTTTTTTTTTTAATTTAATTTTATTTATTTTATTTTTTTTATGATCAATAGATTCTTGAGATAAAATCATAAAATATTGTTTTAAGCTATTAATTTTTTTTTTTTTTACTCAGCAGTAGATAACTGTAACACAACCATTTATAAAATATTACAAAACAACTGAAGACATTTTTTTTTCATGTTTTGTTCAGATAGAGTGGGAGGGGGAGAGAGAGAGAGAAACATCGACGCGAAAGGGACACATCAAGTGGCTGCCACCCGCACGACCAACCAGGGCCGGGGACAAACTGCAACCGAGGTACATGCCCTTAGCGGGAACCGAACCCTGGTCTCTCTGGACCGTAGGCCGACGCTCTAACCACTGAGCCAAACCGGCCAGGGCCTGAAGACATTTTAATTCAGACAAGCCCAGGAAAGCAAAGGAGCACAAACTGTATGGCTTAAGACAAAATAATCTATTGTCTCAAAGTTCTAGAGGCCAGAAATCCAAAATCAAGGAGTCAGTAGGTCCATGATCCCTCTGAGACTCTGGGTAGAATCCTTCTTTGCAAACTTTCTGGCTTCTGGAGTGGCCAGCGATACTTGGCGCCCCTTGGCTTGCTGTTGCATCACATCAATACCGTCTTCTGTTATCACATGACATTCACCCTGTGTGTCTCTGCCTTTTCTCCTCTTCATATAAAGACACCAGTTGGATTAGATTAAGGGCTCACCCAATTCCAATATGACTTCATCTCAATTTAACTAGTTACATTTTCAATGACTCTCTTTCCAAATAAGGTCACATCTGAGGTACCAGAGGTCAGGATTTGAATGTATTTTGGAAGGGACACAATTAAACCCAAGTGTGCTTTGGACAAGTGAGAGGCCAGTTAGCAGCTAAACGGCTGTTCTCTTGGAGAACATCTTTCCTTCCAGCAGAGCTAAATAATTTGTTGTTTCCTATTCCAGTTTTAGCATTTACGTTAGTTTGTAATTCAGGAAGTAAAAGCATTCAACATTCTAGTGAGACATTTATTTACAACTTTAATTGGAAATGTTTCATGGGCAGCCTTTGGGCATATTTATATTGGTAAGGCTAGGGAAAACCTGTCTATGTTGTTGCCTGTGACAGCATCTTATCTTATAAAAAACTGAGCAACCCGATGAGAATATGGGCACTTCCCCCAATTCTCTCTCTCTTTCTTCCTCCCCCCTCTCCGCCACACACAGAGTCACAAGGCCCAGAGAGTTCTTTAAGAAGTAAGGTCCAATCACAGAACTTTCACCCTGGTAGGGCTGGTAGGAACAGCATGGCAGTCTAGGTAGGAGGACAGGAAGGTACTGGAGAAGTCTGGGGGCGAGAGGCAGGTGGACAGTATTCAGTCAGTCACTCGCATGCTCATTCAACACCCCTGCACCAAGCCATAGCAGCAGCACAGTGACTGTTGAATACTACTCTGTGAACCAGGAGCCGTCAGACAGTAGCTCCAGTCATTATCAGTTGGGGTTTTCAGCAGCCAGGAGTGTTCAGGGAGGTGGAAGTTTAAGTGGAGGATGATCTAGATTAGAGAATCAACCAGGACGCTAAGTGTGAGCCTTGGAGGAGATGGTGATGGGTAGAGAGCGGGGGATGGTGGAAAGAGATTTATTGTCACAACTGACCGTTCATTTTAGATGTTGAGATAAGTCTATGCTGACTTCCCAGGTAGTCGCATTTAATGGTTAATTACTGCTTAACCTTTGGTGCCCAACCACTTGAGTTTGAACCACAGTTTGGCCTCTTACCTACTCTATTAGTTTGCTAGGGTTGTCATGACAGAATACCACAGACTGGGTAGCTTAAAGAAAAGTCTATTTTTTCACAATTCTGGAGGCTGTAAGTTCACGATCAAGGTGATAGCTGGTTTGGTTTCTCCTTGGCTTGCAGAAGGTTACCTTCTCAGTGTGTCCTCACATGGTCTTTCTTCTGTGTGCATAAATTATTTTTTGTTGCTGTTAATCTTCACCCGAGGATATTTTTTCCATTGATTTTTAGAGAGTGGGAGGGAGGAAGGGGGGAGGGGAGAGAGAGAGAGAGAGAGAGAGAGAGAGAGAGAAAGAAACGTCAATCTGAGAGAGACACATTGATTGGTTGCCTCCTGCATGCACCCCAACCGGGCTGGAGATCAAAACTGCAAACCAGGTACGTGCCCTGGAATCGAACCTGTGACCCTTCAGTGTGAGGGCTGATGCTCTTACCACTGAGCCACACTGACCAGGACAGTGTGCATAAATTCTTAATACCCCTTTTTGTGTCCAAATCTCCTCTTCTTATAATGATACCATCGGATTTCATCAGGACCCACTCTACCAGCTTCATTTTAACCTAATCACCTCTTTAAAGGCCCTGCCTCCAAATACAGTCATATTCTGAGATACTGGGAGTTAGAGATTCAACATATAAATTTGGGGTGGGGCACAACTGAGCCCATAACACCTGCTGTCCAGTATTGGCAAATTACTTTCTCCACGATTTAGCTTCTGTACAACTGGAAAGATGTTAATAAGTAACAGGTATCAAATGTTTTCTATGTTTTAAATACTTTATATTTCATTATCTTACTTAATCCTCACAATAGCCGTATAAATTTGGTACTATTATAATATCAAATAAAAATACAGGATTCCTAGTTAAATTTGAATATCCGATAAACAATGATTACTTTTTTAGTATTGTCCCATGTAATATTTGAGGCATACTTACACTAAAAATCATTCATTGTTTATCTGAAATTCAAATTTAGTCAAGTGTCCTATAATTTATCTGACAGCCTTATCCCTTGAATAGTAAGAAGTGTCAGGGCTACTCCCTTGGGAGAATGCCCAATTGTCTTTTCTCCTCTCCGATGTGGAATGTCTCTTCTCTACTGTGACACCAAGCTGAGGTGTCCTGGGAAGGCAGCCTAGACCAGAGTGGTTCCTGATTTTGGAGGGAGTTTGCTTTCTCCCACTCTCTTTAGCTTATTCTCCTCTGTCACAGATGGTGTTTGCTTGAATAAGCTTTTCCTTGCATTTCAGTGATAAGACCAGAGACCCAAATATGAGTTTGAGGAAAGATGGCCAAGGGTCTGCTTTAATTCAATGCTACTGAAATTTACCTAGCATAGGAAAATGAGTCTCCTCCCTATAACCTATCTTTGTCCATCTAAGTCCTTCATTCAGGTTTAAATTCAATCTTCAGCCAAGAGTAAAGTGCTACTTGCTTTACTTTGCTTTTCTTCATCTGGAGGCTTAGCTCTCCCTTGGGAACTTTGAGTGAAGGTTTAAGAAAAATTATTCAGCATCATTATTCTGAATGATCTCAGCATGAGTGTAGCTTAAAATGGATCTGCATGACCTTTCAATGTCATCTAAGGCCATGTTACTTAATGTGTGGTTTGTTGACTGTCAGTGTCGCCTAGGAGCTTGTTAAAATGCAAATTTTCAGGCTCAGCCCAAGACCTACTGAATAAGAGTTTTTGGTGGCAGGGCCCAGAAATCTGTATTTTCATAACATCTGAGCAGCATTGATCTAGAGAAGCTTGCCTAAGGGTCCTCTCACTCTCTAGGGGAATGCAACATAGTTTGTCCCATTGATTTGGGCTCAGACCTTTTACAATGCTAGTAAGATGATGATGACTTTATTTTCTATCCAGTGAAGCAGACAATCCTAAATATAGTGTTTTACTGCTCTCTTGGAGATTAACCAGTTTTGTATCCGAATCTGCAGTCTTATCTCAGCACTCTTCCTGCACTGACTACAGAAGTCCTCTTTTCTCGTGTTCTCTTTTGATCCAGCATTGCCATCCTGCTAGTTCTCTCATTAATGAATTGAATAAAACTTTGACACGTGCTTACTTACCTATCTATATGAAAATTAGGTTTTTAATATTTTGAGAACTGTACTTTGACAGAAGGATAATTGAGGGAAGACTGGACTCATCTCTTTTTCAGACTCCTGGCTAAAGACTGTCATAACACTCTCTGTCTCAATCAGGATCTATTTGTTACAAACAACAGAAGCCAACTCAATTTAGCGCAAATAAGAAGGACTTTATTGGAAGCCAATAGGCATCTCCTGGGACTCATTTGCGAAAGAATAACTAGGCTCCCGAGGGAGTGGAAAACTGTCAGGTAGTCTACATTCACTCTCCAAATGCTCGCTGGCCCCTGATCTCCAGATTCTGAGGACTACTCTCTGGCTTCTTTATAGACGAGTTTTTCTGTTTACTTCTCAGCATGAATGTGGCTTAAAATGGATCTGAATGATCTTCCAGCCCAAGAATTTAATTTGTGCCTGACAAACCAATAAATCAGCTGGATTTGGGTCATATACCCACCTAGCTTGGGGAGGGGAAAGAACCACACCGTCAGCTTGTCCATTCATCAGAAACTGAGGTTAGAGCACATATTCTAAGAAGCACCCCTGGGCAGGGGTGGCAAATTTATCTCTGATACTCTACCCCTGAACAGGACTGTGGTAGAGAGAAGGACAGAAATATGATGAGGTTTTTTTTTTTTTTCCCTGGGCTTCTTGCCTTGGCATGAGAATTCTCTTGGGCCCAATTTGGCTCAACCAATCCCTGAAGCCTAACAAATAGGAAAGCCTCTTGGCTTCTGAAATGGGCAGGGTGAAAACTGAAAAAAGAGAGGCTAATTTTCAATTAAAACTCTGAAATGAAACAGTAAAAATCTCATTTTTAGGAGTTATACACTTAGTTCACTGATCTTGGAAAAAATTATGTCATATTGACATGCATTTTTCAGCCAAACATTTCAATTAGAATAACACTAGCTACTGTAACAAGTAAATCCCTAATTTCATTGGCATAGCACAATAGAAGTTTATTTTCCACCCAGAGCAATATAAACATAAAGCAGGTATTCCTGGTAACTGGATAGGAACCCTTCAATTTGTTTAGGTCTTTAAAATTTTTTGTCAGTAATGCTTTGTGTGTGTGTGTGTGTGTGTGTGTGTTTTAGTTGGAAGGTTTTTATTATGGACTCCATTTCTTTAATAAATATAGGGCCTTTTATATTTCTATTCTTATATTTCTATTTCATTTTAGGTGAGTTAGTAAGTTAAAATTTTTAAGGACTTTGTTCACTTCATTCAAATTTTCACTTGTATTGGCATAAAGTTGTACATAATATGCTCTCATTACTTTTAAATATCTTTAAGATCTATAGTGATCTCTCTCTTTTCATTTTTTTATGTTGGTAATTTCTGTTTTCTCTTTTTTCCCCAATATTGCTAGGGGTTTATAGAGTTTATAAAGTTATATTCAAAGAATCAACTTTTGTCTCTGTAAGTATTCTCTATTGTATATTTATTTTCCGTTTCATTAATTTCTGCTCTTTATGACTTTAAAGTCATAAGTTATTTAAACTTAAGCTTTTTTTCTTTTCCAATACGTGCATTTAAGACTACGTATTTCTTTTGAACACAGATTTAGCTGCATCTCACAAGTTTTGATCTGTTGCATTTTTATTATTAGTCAAAAGTTATTTTCCAATTTCCATTTTTATTTCTCTTTGACTCCATGGCTATTTAGATTTAGATCTATTTTTTTAGATTTCTAAATATATAGAGATATTCTAATTATATTTCTGTTATTGATTTATAGCTTGTGCCTGCTACAGTCAGAAAATGTATTCTGTATAATTTTAATTTTTTAAAATTTATTGAAACTTGCTTTTTGGCTGGGCTTACATCAATTTGGGTAAATGGTCCATGTGTACTTGAAAAATAAGTATACTATGCAGTTTTTAGGTGGAGTGATCTATATATAACATTTAGGTTAGATTAGCTGTGTTGCTCAAATCTTTTATATCTTTACTGATTCATTGTTTGTTCTATCAGTTACCAGAAGATGTGTATTAAAATATCCCATTGTGATTGTGAATTTTTCTATTTATCATTTAGGTTTTTAGATTTCACATTCTATATTTTGAGGCTATGGTATTAGATGCATACAAATTTAGAGTTATTTTGTCTTTTTAGTGGATTAACATTTTTATTATTATAAAATACCCTTATTTATTTTGATAATCTTTCTGCCTTAAAATTTAACATTGTTCAACATGAATAAAGTTATGTCTGCTTCATTTATTTGTTTGTTTATAGTTTACTGTTGGCACGGTGTATCTTTTTCTGTGCTCTTACTCTCCAATTTGTTCCTCCACTGAATGTGTATCTCTTGTTATCAGCATGTATTTTTTCTACAATACAGTCTGACTAGCAATTTTAAAAAAATATTTCATATATTCACAATTAATGTAATTATTGATATATTTGTATTATTTTTCTCCTTCATATCTTACTATTTATTTTTTTCTATTTGTCTCACATGTTCTTTGTTCACTTTTCATCTTCTTTTTTATTCACCTGTGGCCTAACCAGGTACATTTTTAAATTATTTCATCTCCCATTAGCTTATTAGTTATGTATTTTTTACTATTCTATTAACAATTACCTTATAGAAAATATTTAAAAAGAGTACTTTATCACTTTTCAGAGAATGCAGGAACTGTAGTACAGTTTAATTATTTGTAACTCAACATT
The DNA here is from genome assembly GCA_030848825.1 of Tadarida brasiliensis. Taxonomy (NCBI): domain Eukaryota; kingdom Metazoa; phylum Chordata; class Mammalia; order Chiroptera; family Molossidae; genus Tadarida; species Tadarida brasiliensis. The sequence continues at coordinate 38,426,651 of CM061272.1, read as the reverse complement.
TTTTCTATTTTTGTCATGCATTTTAATTATACATATATTTAAAGCGGAACAAAGCGTTATTATTATTGTGTCTTTTTTCAGTCACTTTTTAATTTAGATTTTTCCATTTAGTTATTATTCCAGTATAATTTTCCTTTGCCTCAGAGTTTGCTAGTATTTCTTTCTGAGTGGTCTGCTGGCAACAATCAAATTCTCTCTCTCTCTCTTTATCCTTGGAAATGTTTATATCTTGCTTTCATTTTTGAAGGATATTTTCACTGGATGTTGGCATTTATTTTCATTCATAATTTTGAAGATGTCATTGCATTGCCTTCTGGCTTTCATTGTTCCTATTGGGTAGTCAGCTGCCAGTATTACCTCATCTTTGAAAGTAATGTGTCTTTTTTCCCTGGGTGATTTTAAGATACCCTCTTTGCTTTTGGTTTTAGTTTTCCTGTGATGTATTTAGGTATAGCTTTATTTATATTAATCCTATTTGGAATTTGTAGAGCTTCTTAAATCTGTGGTTTGATGACTTCAATTTGCTTTAGATCATTTTCAGTCATTATCTCTTTAAATATTGTGTTTGCCCTATTCTCTCTATCTTATTCTGGGAGGCTAATTATAGTAAGTTAGAACTTTTATCACATCCCATGTTTCTTATTCTCTGCTTAGTATTTTCCACCTCTTTTCGTTGCTGTATTTTAGCAATATATTTTCTACTGACCTATCATTCATTTACTAATCCTCTATTTTGCATTTGTAGTCTGCTGTTAAATCCATCATTGGGCTCTTATTTTCAGTTTTTATATTTTTTAATTCTAGCATAATTTTTCTTATAGTTTCCTAAGATTTATTAACCTAAGATGAGCATATTTTTCTCTGTTGATATGGTAAATTACATTAGATTTCATAAAGTTAAATCATCCCTGTTATCCTGAATAAAGCCTGATGGTATTTATTCAGTTCTGAAAAGTTGTCACGTAGTCTCTATTCAAATATTGCCTCTTCCCACATTCTTTCTGGAAATCTATCTATATCATAGATATGTCTGTAGATATAGATGATATATATAAAGAAATGGAATTCCTATTATATCTATGTTGGATCACCTAATTCAATTGCACCTGTTCTATTACAGTCTATTGTACTTCCTTTCTTTTTATTTTAAAATTTTTATTTATTTATTTTGATGTTTTTATTGATTTTTATTTTTTTTAGAAAGAGAGGAAGGGAGAGAGAGAAACATCGATGTGAGAGAGAAACATTGATCAGCTGCTTCCCACACGCCCCCCAGTGGAGATTGAGCCCACAACCCAGGCATGTGCCCTGACTGGGAATCAACCAGGACCTCTCAGTCCATGGAATGACACTCAATCCACTGAGCCACACTGGTCGGGCTATTTATTTATCTATTTTAATACTTAACTTTTTTTTTTTATTATAGATGTCCCTTGTTTTTCTTCCTTTGACACCCTCCTCCTCGACCCCCACCCCCCGCCTTCACCTTACTGTTGTCTGTGTCCGTTGGTTATGCGTATATGTATATAAGTTCTTTGGTTGATCTCTTCTTGCCATTTTTTGTTTGTTTGTTTGGTTTTGTTAATCCTCACTCGAGGATATTTTTTCCATTGATTTTTAGATAGAGTAGAAGAGAGGGAGGAGGGAGGAAGAGAAATATCAATGTGAGAGAGACACATCAATTGGTTGCCTTCCACATGACCCTGACCAGGGCTAGAGATCGAACCCAGGCATGTGCCCTTGACCAGGAAAACCGAGACCCTTCAGTCTGCAGGCTGACATTCTAACTGCTGAGCCAAACTGGTCAGGGTATTTGATGCTTCTTTATGGATTCCAGTTCTGTGTTCAAATTTTCCTTTCTCATTTATTGTCTTGAAGATATTGAACATAGTTATTTTAAAGTCTATATCTGACAGGAGTAATAACAGTAGTATTTGTTCCCCAGAACTGGGAGCATCCTAAGGACTCTGCTTAACTTTTCACCTCATAGCTGTTGCTTTGTGTATGGTATAATTTGAGAATCAGCAAATTCCTCATTAGAAAATCCACAGAGACAGACTATTGGTCCCACTTTCTGTAGTTTCCTTTCCTTCAAAATCTTAAGACTTTAGATACCGATCTATTGGTCACCTAAAACTCCAACTTTTATTTCTGTAGTCCCATGAAACTACCAAAGCTCTGAGAAGTTACTTTCTGCTTGGCCCCTGCCCCACTTTATTTACAAATTAGAAGTAAAGAAGGTCAGGCTCATTAAAGTGCCCTTCTCCTCTCTCCGGGGTCTTGGCTTATCAACTTTTGGCTGCCTTGATTGATTGATGCTATCTTTAAGCAGTTTTTTTTAAAAAAAAAAATGTTTTTATTGATTTTTTAGAGAGAGAGGAAGGGGAAGAGAGATAGAAACATCAATGTGAGAGAGAAACATCAATCGGCTGCCTCCTGCACACCCCCTACTGGGGATCCAGCCCACAACCTGGGCACGTGCCCTGACTGGGAATTGAACCGGGACCTCTCAGTCTATAGGAGGATGCTCAATCCACTTAGCCACACTGGCCTGGCTTTATGCAGCTTTTCAGAAATAAGCATTTATAATTGTTCATAGCAGGTCTGATAAAGGATACTCCTTCATAGCTGGAAGTGGAGGTCCTCTCTAACTCGTTTTTCTAAGATTAAGATTTTTTAAATGTATATAATTGCAGGTTCAAATCAATAATGAGAGATACATTTTTGATGTATGTTTCTAGCATAATAACTTCAAATGTAATAAAACAGTATGTGCAACAGGATCTCTTTGTTTTGTTGGGAATGTGATGACTGCACAGAGTTTTATGCTACTCAGAAAATGGCAGAGATGACTTTTCACCAGGAGAGCATTTCCTAAATCACTTTGGGGAATGCAAATGCTCTGTGTAGTTCTAATCGGTGTTCTGTAGAAAAAGATTTTTTTTTTTTTTTGGTTAAATTACTTTGGGAAGTCATAGTTAAACAGAACTGTTTACTTCACAATGTCTCTGAGCCTTGGGTATGTTATATGCTTTGTAAGTCTCCAAGAGGGAGTACTAGTATGCCGAATTTCCAATTATATTTGCTCAAAGAACTTTTTGGGGAGCAATTCACGGTGAAACTATTATTTCACATAATATAGTTTCAGAGACTGGTTTAAGAGGAATGAATGCTAAGTTAGATTATCTCTGGCCCTAACTCTGACATTTATTAGCTGCATGATTTATTACATGAGATTGCATCTCTGATCATTAATTTCCTCGTTTATAAAATAAAGAGGATTCCCTTCAGATATCTAAAGTCTAAGCTTTTCTCTTCTACAATCTTACCAAGCATATTGCCTGCATCACAATATTTTCCCCAGTCCCGACTTTCATAAGTGCCTATTCCTTTATACTTAGTAATAAAACCCTAAAGTGGTTTTAATTGTTGAAATGGGTATACTATCTTTGAATCTGAGTCAAATTACTAAAGCAAAAAGATAATGTCAAACACTCACCTCTTAAGGTATATAATACAGTAACTTATAAAAGCACAGGGTGACATGGTTTTACTTATTGAAAATAACAAGAGGGTTTATGATGTTTTGTGTAGAGTTGCTGATCCTGGTGATCTTAATCTTTGTGGTTTTTATTTTTTTTCGTGGACTTATAGGAAAAAGAGACAGGAGGAAACTCAGCGTAAGTGTAAGGTGGGGAACTATAGGACTGGTCTCTTCCTCTTATTCGATACTGCAAAAAAAAATTACTTGTCTCAAAACTTGGTTCTAATCAGAGGAAAAAAACAAGTCCTCTCAGAATTTTTAGTCATAAGCTGAGGCTCATGCTAATTTGGAGCCTGAGTTCATATAGAATTGGCAACTCAAAAAATACGGAACAAAGAATTTAATTTAAAGTTAGACTTAAAACGATAGTGCCTCCAGGAGCACTGGTAGAAGCCAATTTAATCATCTCTGGAGGAACCCATCTTCCCAGGCCTCAAACAATTCCCACAGACAAATTGCCAAGAAAAATAAACATCTCATAGTAAAAAAAATCGCTAGGATATAAGGCACCAGCAGATAAAACTGATTTCAGAAACAGACCTTTAGATACTTCAGACATTCTTGACTATAATTTATATAAGAAAAGCTTGAGAATACAAGCATTAGAAAGAACAGGCAAGTAACTTTGAAACAGAATAAAGTAGAACTCAAAATGATAAATACAAAAATTGAAATTAACATGCAAATTATATGTGTTTAATAATATATTAGATATGGCTGAACATTAGATTTCTCAATAGGAGAAAACATCATTAATTTCAAAAAAATCTACTAAAAGCACTCCAACGGTAAATATCACAAATAATGAAGTACTGAAAATATTTGCTTTACTATCAGGAATGAAACTAGAGACCACCTCCACTCCTATTTCAAGTTGTAGTAGCAGTTCTAACTAGTCCAGTAAGGGGAGGAAGTAAGATCAAAATAGAAGGATCCTAAAAGTGATACTAATAGAATATAATATTGTCTACATAGGCAATCCAAAGGAATCAACAAATAGATTATCACAATTAATAAGAAAGTTCAGCAAAGTGGCTGGATAAACAACCAGCAAGAACAAAAACAGCAAGAAAGCAATTGAATTCATATTGATCATATGAATTTTATATCAATTCATATTGATATAAAATGAGATTAAAAATCATAATAGCATCCCAAAATAAGAGGTAACTAGTAATAAATCTAAAAAATAAATCAAAAAAACTTTATGGAAAATATAATAGAAAGGTATTGAAAGATAGTTAAAAGATCTAAAAATGGATATGGATGTGTCTATGAACACACACACACACACACACACACACACACACACACACACACACCATCTTGAGTCTGGGTGTCATCATGGAAAAACCAAGGGTGACAGAATCCCCAAGCCTGCCCACTGCATACATTAAAGGGTTGCAGATAAGACTGACATCTAGTCAGAAAGACTGTCAGACTTTGGGAGCAAGTCTTGAGAAGTGAAACACCTCATTTATATTGTGTTGATTCAGCCTCTGAACTATTCAAATCCCCAGATTTTACAGAATATTAGGCAGCATCCAGGCTTTAAATCTGGCGGGAGGAAAGAGGCTCTCTCCTTTCTAATAGAGAAAGAGATGCTCAGTCTTGGACAAATAGAAAATGATTTTGGAAGAGACACTTTATGTTAATAGCAGACCCCTTAGCCTTACGGGTTGCTATAACAAGGCTGAATTGCAGCGAGCGTCAAAACTTGAAGGCTCAGGCTTTACCTTCAATTACTGTCAGAAGAGGCTTCATCAGGCTCCAGGTGCTTTGCTTCAAGCCATCTGTTGAAAAGAAATCATACTTCAGGAATGAAAAGGGAGCCAGCACAAGTACTAATTTAGTGAATGTGGCCATTGTCTGGGGGACACAAGCCTTGTTAAGGGCATGAAAGTCCTCTGGTGCCCTTGGGTCCTTTTCCTATGTAGAAGTTATCAGAGTGTTATTATTACCCATTGAAAATCAACAGGAAAAAAGCCAGGAGCCCGAAGCCCATTCAGACTAATCTCAGTGCATTTAATCACACAACTGTCAGCCTTAGTGTAATCACAGCCAGCACAGGCGGTAAATGACATTACAAAAATGTTACTGTCAGGTCCTGCCTTCTCCCAGCCTCTGTGGCTTGCTTCCTTCCACAGCTGGGATAATTAACCCCCACCAGCAGGTTCTGCCCACAATATATATTTTCTAGGAAAAGGACTGCAAATATGCCTGCCACTACTTCCCCTTTTCTACCCAAGACAGACATCACTAAATGGACCACCACCTAATTTCTACAAGGCCAGAAAGCTACAACCTTAGAATCCTCCTCAAAGTGTTCCAGGCAACTATTCCCAATGGCCATGGGTTAGCATGTTGGAGAAAACCTATTTGGCTTCCCTGCTCTTGGACTAGTCTGGATGTAAAAGACCATAAAGAGAGCCAGTTTAGGACTTCAGCTCTCACATAAAGCCAGTAATTCTGCTTAGTCTGTCCCTGATACTGTGTCCCTAGTCTTATAATTGGGCTCTGCACCATCCATCCATCCATCCATCCATCCATCCATCCATCCATCCATCCATCCATCCATGCAACAACTATTCACTGAGTGTCTCCTATGGATAAGGTACTATTCTAAGCCAAAAAGGTATAGTATTTATATTCTAGTGGAATTTATAGTCCAATGATGGAGACAGATTATAAACAAACACACAAATAAATCAGATAGTAATAAATGCCAAGAAGAAATTTAAGGCAGGACAAGGGTATACACATATGCCCACTGATTCACTTCACAGTTTATGTGAAGTTTACTGTACTTCACTTACACCTCAATAAAGTTGGGGGGGGGTAAATTTAGAAGAAAAATGATGGTGGGTGGCCTGAAAAGGGAGCAGGATTTCAGGAAGAATGGCCAAGGCACCCCTCTCCCGTGGCAGCAATATATAGGCAGAGCCTGTGTGAGGCGAAGGATGGACAGGGAGTTATCTGGGCAGGAGCATTCGGGTTGTTCAGGATGATGGGGAATCGTTTGATTGATATTCCTCTGTTTTTGGAAAGGTAATGCAACTTGTCTACGTTGTATTAGTTAAGATATAATGAGCTGCAGTAACAGGTTACCCCTCTCCCCCAACACACACAGCTCTGGATTTTTCCATGATAGAAATGTATCAGAGCAGGTATTCCTGACCGGCCAGGCCTTTCCTCCAAGTAGTGATTCAGAGGCCAAGCCCTATCCACCTTAGAGTTTTACCTCTCAATGCCAAGGACAAGCCATGGGTGTGGTAGAGTGGAGACTTGGGACATTTTAATGCACCAGTTCAGTTCACTTCCACTCACTGTGCATTGGCAAAAAATGCAGTCATGTGGCCACAACTAACTGCAAAGGGTGAGTGGCCAGAGAGAATAGAATTAAGTGTGGATCCAGCCAGCAGTTTCCTCCACAGCTACATAGTGGCTGGACGAGGATTCAAACTCAGGTCTGCCTGCCTCCAGAGTCAACTCTCCTCTTGAGTCTCCCTGATGTGAGCTGTTCTTCCGCTTCTGTCAGAGGCCTGCCAACTGCCTCTGCAGCGCAGCTTGGCCTCTGTCTGCCAACAACCTTCACTTTGCCCTACTGCCTGCCTTTTTCTGAGTGTTGTCTGTTCCCATACTCCTTTTCCCTGTGCTTTGGTCATGCATCAGTGTGCTGGCTCCCCTGTTATCTGGACCGTCTGCCTGCTACAGTGGACCTGCATCCAGAGTCCCTCTGCACCCAGCATCTGCTGCACCCCCAAGGGCAGGCTTCTCCCAGTATTGCTTGGTTTTGTAGCAATTAAGGGGCTATTCTCAGTGTAAAGTGTAGGCAGTACATTTGCAAAATCAAGGGTTTCAGTATGCACAACCAGTTGACCTTTATGTTTAAAAGAAATATACTTTAGGTAGTTTTTTTTAGAATAACAGGAGACAACCCTAACCTTTAAATGAATTGAAAGTCATCAGCATCCCTGTTTGTGGAGACTCGAACCTGGAGTACATGAGTGAATGGAATGTCCGACTATAATCATTGCACATATCTAGGATCACAAAGAGCTTGGGGTGTGGAAGGGATGGTTTAGAGAGACCCTCATGCCATACCCAGAAAGCAGCTCAAAGTACATGTATCACTGATGGCAGGCTGGTGACCTCATCTCTGCACATAAAAGAGAAGACACACTAATACATAACAATATATCTACATAGGACTTAAAAGTTCAATGCATTTTCCACTAAATCCACATTTTATAGTATGGTTTTATTCTCATAGTCTTAGCATTGCATAAAGCAGTTTATTAACACACATTTTTGTTTGTTTGTTTTTTATCCTCACCCAAGGACATTTTTGCATTTATCTTCAGATAGAGTGGGAGGGAGAGAGGGAGGAAGAGAGAGAGAGAAACATTGATGTGAAAGACACACATCGACTGGTTGCCACCCACACGACCCCAACCGGGGCTGGGGACAAATTGCAACTGAGGTACGTGCCCTTATTGGGAACCAAATCCGAGTCTCTCTGGTCCACAGGCAGCCGCTCTAACCACTGAGCCAAACCGGCCAGGGCTAACACACATTTGTTAAATGAAGGCTATCTTGTGGATGCATGAATAAACAAAAGTGTAGGATAGAAACCAAAGTTCCCCAATTCTTTACATTTATGAGTAGATGAATTATGAGCAACACATGGAAAGATTGAGAATTTCTGAAGATACTTCATTATCACAATTTAATAAACATTATAATAGGGTTAATCTGACTATATAATTAGTAAGGTATTAAAGGTAAGCAATTCCAGAGATGGGGTAAGCGGGAGACCCAGACCGCTCCCTGAGGCCCTCCCTGCCTTACAGGGTTTCGGGAGCCTGATGATGGTCACCAGGCTATCACCAGCCCAGCACATACACCAGTCTATCATACTCAGACTTGTGTCTGGAAAGATACTCCCTTTATTCAAGTTTTTTTTTTTAGAGAATACTCCAGAGTGTAACAGACCTGATAAAATAAAAGAAAGGAAAAAAGAAGAAAATAAAAGAAAAAAAATAGGCAAGAAAAGGAAAGGAAGAGGGAAACACAAGAAAAACCAAGAGATAAAAAGAGCCCTGACTTTATTAACTCTGGCTCACATGTGTGTGCGCGTGCGTACACACACACACACACACACACACACACACACACACACAGAGTTTCCAAGGCACTTGACTTTCTGCCCTCAGTCTCCCTCTCTGGAATTTTCCTTTTCCCTGGCTGATCCCTAGAATGATCTGGTTTGATTTTATTTGGGTGTGAGGACTTCGAAAGAAGAGACCAAGGAGACAAAAACACAACCCTTTTTCTTCAAGGTGATACTCAGGTGGTCCTGTGCATTTTCATCTTCTCATGGTGTTCTAGTCAGAGGTGATCACTCAACTTGAGGCTGCAGGGACTATTATCCTGTCATGACAGACAAGCAAATAAGGACCAAGAGGCAACAGACTTGTCCCCTCTCTCACACTGCACACCTGCATGGGAATCTCGTTTAAGCATCCTTTGAGTCCGTCCTCTCCTCATCATGCTTCATCCTGCCTTGCTCTGGCTCTGGTCACCTCTTCTTAGACTACAGCTCCAGTCTGAGCCTGGGGACCAAGCTTGCATTAGCCTGCTGCTGCTGAACTGTGGGACTTCCTTTTCCTCTCTCTGCCCAGTTCCCGCGGCTTTCAAGTGGATTGGAAGGGTTGTTAAAGAGAGTGCAGAAGGTGTGAACCTGAGCATCCCCAGAAGGGTCTCAGAGAGTGAGACTATCTCAATCTCCTTTTCTGTTTAGTCCACTCTCCACACTGACACCATAGCATCTTTCTGAAATGCAAACCCAATCAAGTTATTTTCCTTTCAGTACCCCTCCCGTTCCCCTGTGTACAATAGACACCAGACTCCTTGTGATGGTTCAAAAGCCCTCATGACCTACCTCCCTCTACTATTCTGGCCTAATCTGCTATTCTGTCAAATACTGCTTTGCTTCCAACTGCATAAAATTACACAAAATTCTCCCTGAATATATGATTTCCCAACAACCCAAGCCTTGTCATGCACTATTACTCCTACCTGGAACATCTTTCCCTCTACTATCCATTTGGTGAACCTCTAGTCATTCTTAAAGAATCAATACAAATTGGCCACATTCTGCAGAACACCTCAAACCCTCATGCTTGCAGGCTCTCTCCTTAGTGGGTCTACCTCACCCTGCACACCTGCCTCCAGTCTAGCAAGTGCCACTCTGGGTTGTATTGTTAGTTCATTTGTCTCTCTCCCAGGCTGGGAGCTCTGTAAGTGAGTGGCTGCCTGACATACTGTTCTGTGTATCCCCAGCACACACTCTGTACTATTTCATGTTTGTTGAATAACTAGCTTGAGTTGCTTGGGTTAATTAACAGCTTAGGTTAACTAACAGCTGGCTAATGCAAAGTGAGAAGAGTACAGACCGTCCCCAACTGATGGTTTGACTTATAATTTTTTGACTTTATGATGGTGCAAAAGTAATACACATTCAGTAGAAACCCTATTTCAAATTTTGGATTTTGCTCTTTTCCCGGGCTAGCAATATGCAGTACGGTACTCTCTCAGGATGCTGGGCAGTGGCAGTGGGTCACAGTTCCCATCAGGCACGTGACCATGAGGGTGAACAACCATACTCTGCAGTGTCGTGTGCTGTCACAGTTTTTTGGTTATTGTATCTGAGCATCTTTAAGGTAGGTTAGGCTAAGCTATGATGTTCAGTAGGTTGGGTGCATTAAACATGTTTTTGATTTATGTTATTTTCAAGTTACAATGGGTTCACCGGGAAGTAAACTCATCATAAGTCGAGGAGCATTTGTATTATTTCCTTTCTGTTATGGGTTGATTGTGTCACCCAAAAAAGATACGTTGAAGTCCTAACTCCCAGTACCTTGGAATGTAAACTTACTTGGAAATAAGGTTGTTGCAGATGTAATTAGTTAAGATGAAGTCATACTGGGTTAGGGTGGGCCCTTAATCCAATATGACTGGTATCCTTTAAAGAGGAGGAAAGACACAGAGTCAGGCACACACAGGCCACGCAATATCAGAGGCAGAGAGTGGAGTGAGTCATCTATAAGCCAAGTAAGTCGAAGATTTTTGGGAACTCCCCCAGAAGCTGGAAGAGGCTGGGAAAGATTTTTCCCTATAGCCACTGGAGAGAGCATGGTCTTGCTGACACCTTGATTTCAGATTTCCAGCCTCCTGAACTGTGAGACGATAAATTTCTGTTGTTTTACGACATTTAGTTTGTTACAGCAGCCCTACAAAACTAATACTCTTTCCATCAGACCATACGATCAATCCTTGTCCTTCACACTGAATAATGACCTTGCTAATTGTCTCCCTGTCTTTGCACAGGGATGACACAAAGGCCAGTACACAGGGGCATAAGGCCCATGAAACTTATGAAGCTTAAGCTGCAAAGGCCCCTCGCTAATGAGACCCAATTTAAGGACATGGGAGGGTCTCCATCTTTGTATTCACATAACTATACATTTTTATAAAGTTTTCAAAATAGTATTTTAACCACAATCAATTAAGAGAACTGTCTTTTTCCTCTCCGACTTTCCCTTGGGTCAGGGGACTTTATCATAGCCATACACGTTTTGGGATTCTGCTAAGAAGGTGTAAACTTGGAGATACATTTAGTTTGGTTTGGTGGGATATAGTAACGTGCTGTTCAGTCCTTTGCATGTATAGTTAAGTTACTGCCAGCTCTCCCAGTGTAGATGCCTTTGTGGAAGTCTCCTCCCACTCACTGTGTCAGCTCTGCAAAGTGACACGAACGTGCAGGCCCAGAGGCCACACCATGTTATGTGTGTTCTTCAGTGCCCATCTCTGAATCTAAGGGGGAAGGTGTATCCAGATACTGTTCTGTGAAGAATTCTTTGAATCACCAGATATGCAGTATAATTGGAGAATGTGATGTTCATCAACTCCTCGTCAAAACAGAAGTTCTCTTCTGTCAGAAATATATACTTCAGTATTGTAAAGTATATAATGATAAATGCTCCTTACATTTTTATATTGTATTGGGGGGTCTCATAAAACAGGATTTAATCTGAATTCTTGTGTTTATAGGACACAGACTTGTAGCAATACTACCAATGGTGTGCATACTACATCATATTTTTGTGAATCTAATATCTCTTGTCCTGATGAAGCCTGGTGGTTCCAGACAAAACAGCATGCAAGAAACAGCCCGAAGAAACAAGTGTTCCCTGAATAAAACTCCGACCCATATTCATCTTTGAATCATTGTGCAGTGTAAGAGTAATTTGTTACACAATTATTAGCTCATTACAACACAGCAACCATTTAAAAGTACATTTTGTCTGGTGAATGTATGTAATGAATTCTAAAAGTATTTAAGATTAGCCAAGAAATACTCTGAAATCCTACAGGTCACTATGAAAGCAACTAGCTAAAGGTTTTCCCATATTTGACAATCCTAAAAATGTACGTAAAATCACCAATAATTTGTGAAAACAAAAGTAATTTTTCAAACTATTATTAATACAAACCAGCGTCTTATTTTTGTCTGAAGAAAGATTACATTTTCTGTTTTCTCTCTAGAAAAGATCATACAATTGTTATTTTATGAATAGTTAATTAGAAAATATGAAGCCAAAAACTATGAGGGGGAGGGGAGAAAGTATGATGTACCAGACAACTGTTTAATAAGAATATTATAGTATATTTATAAATTTTGTGATACTGTGGTATTAGTCAGTTTTTGAAACTGGCAAGATCATAAATTATATTTGAGTTTGATTTTGGTTTCCAAAGATAACTTAAGAAGGTGTCAACAGGTCTTAATAAGGTCAGTTACATAAGCAGGTAATTAGTTTGAGAATAGAATGTCAAGGTTGATAAAAAGCTGCTAATCTGGTTATTTTAAAAGGTGTTTTAGCTGTGGCACCTTTTAAATAAGCGCTCCTGTCTGCTATGACTGTTTTTAAAGATTACATACAGTCAGTTAAATGATTAATTTACTAGCGCCCTCAGTAAATGTTTGCTAAGGCACTGGATGAGAAGCTGTTCACCACTTTGCAGAGATGATGCACTTCCACACACGGAGAGTCAGAATGAAGATGAAAGTTATGGGTCAACCTGACCCAGAGAGAGAAATCATCCTTTAAACTTCCACCCCAAGGACGGGAAGTTGATGGATGGTGCTAATCCATGCTGGCTTGGCAGAGTACTGAGGGAGCAACAGAAAAAGAGCAGTGCAACCCCAGCATGGTCCTTTTGGGAGCCATGAGACATGGACTCTATTTAATGAAGAAAGTGGTCATTTGTTTGCTACTGCAGAAGTAACCAACCATAGGGCTGAGTCACAAAAGCAATAAGACAATGTGAAGTTGCATGGAGCAAATAGCACAAACTGTCTAGTCATATATCAATCTATTTTTTCTATCACTATGTAGATGGGTCAAATTACTAGCACTAATGCAATCACAGTTCTAGACTATGTAGAATGTGTCCTGGACATTTTACTAATTGATTAATTCAATCATTCAAATAATAATATATGTCTTTTTATTGATTTTATTGATACCTTTATTGTTGAAAGTATTACAGATGTTCTCCCTTTCCCTCCCACTGATCCCCTTATTTTATTGATTTTAAAGAGAGAGAGGAAGGGAGAGTGAGAGAGAGACAGAGGGAGAAACATTGATTTGCTTTCCATCCACTTATGCATTCATTGGTTGACTCTTGTGTGTGCCCTGACTGGGGATGGAACTCACAACCCTGGTACATCAGAGCGACACTCCAACCAACAGAGCTACCCGGCCAGGGCTCAAACAATAATTTTTAGCCACTGCTAGGTGTTGAAGAATCAAAGATAAATAAAATAGGGCCTGACCGTACAGATGTCAGTGTAAGGAGACAGATAAGTAAGCCAACACTACAATGTAGTTTGGAATGACGAGTACTTGTGGAACACCTCATTCACTCCAGTGAGGGACTGTGGCCCAAACTGTAGGTAGCCTACCCAGCTACCATTGCGCTCATTCATCCTTGCCAACAGAACACTACTTCTGTTGTGTGTGAGGCAGACTGTACTCAAAGAAGAGAAGCTTCTCCCCAGTCATAGGTAAACCACTGTAATCCTTCTCCCTTTGCCAGTGTGATTGCTCTAGCGTGAGTTAGTGACCCAGACCTACCTAATGGGACCAGAGGGGGAATTTGCTGGGAAAGATTTTCTTCTCTGATTAAAAAAAGAGAGAGAGAGATGTTCAAGGGGAAGCCCTCATTTCTTTCTGCCTTTGGATGTGGTTTTGTGTGGATGTGAGGTTTGGAGTCCAGGCACACGTTTTGAGACCACATGGGGAAAGCAAAACAAAGAAAAGGCAGTTAGCTTAGTGCTCAGACATCATCTATCTGCTAAATTAACTAGTTCTGGAACTGCCTGCCATGCATTTGTTAGATAATAAACCTCTATATTATACTATATTAAACATCTAGTTTAATATTTTGTTAGTTCAATCTGAAAACATACAAACGGATACAAAAGTCTCCCTGAATCAAGTTCTGAGCTGAATTTTGAAGTGTGTGCAAGATTTACCCAGACAAAGAAGAGGTGAAAGATGTTCCAGGCAGATTAGGTGTAGAGGCTCTGAGCCAGACAGACAATAGCACATTTGGGGAGCCACACGAGATTCAGCGTGTCCACAGCAAGCAATGGGGCTGGAGAGAAATGCAGGACCTTGTGCGCCAGGAGAAGCAGCTTAATTGTATCTTAAAATAACCCAGGGGTTTCCCTGGCCGGTTTGGCTCAGCGGTTGGAGTGCTGGCCTGCGGACCAGAGAGTTGCGGGTTCGGTTCCCGCTAGGGGCACGTACAAAAAAAAAAATAACCCAGGGGCCATTGGAGGTTTCTCTTAAATTTGCGTTTTATAGAGATGGCTCTGGTGGCCATAGAGAGGACAGATCAGGGGCTGTGGGATGACACCGAGAGCATATAAGATAATCCTGATGAGAAATGGAAAGGGCGTTGGTGAAGGGGATGTAGAAGAGGAGTAGGTTTGGGAGGTGTTAGGGAGGCAGACTCCACAGGACTTGAAGCCTGATTGAATGTGGGGAGGCAGAAAGGCCAACTCTTGGATTTGTGGTGGGTATCTAGGGGGCAGAGATTCTTGCTACTGAGATAGGACTAACGAGGTGCTTCCAAATAGCTGGTAAGCATGTGATGGGTTTGGGGGGCATGGGGCTAATAAATTTACCTTGAATATATCACATTTGAGAATCCTGAAGGAAAAGCAAGGGGGGATTTCCAGTGAGCAGTTGCACATGTAGGACTGAAGCTAAATGCTTTGAGGAGAGGCCTCACCTGGAGAGCTGTGAGGGTCCTCAGCAGAGAGATGCGGTTGGAACCTTGTAAGTGGATATACAACACATTCGCTGAGATGAGATGGCTGTCTTTGGGAACACCTAAACTTAGAAGCAAAAAAAGAGGAAAAAGTACGAAAAAGTGGGACAAAGGAGGCACAGAGACACCATCCAGAGAAGCAGGAGAAAATGGGGCGATGGATGCAAAGGGAAGATTGTTCCAAAAGAGGAGGGTCCTTCGTGTCAAATTCCAGAGAAATGTCAAGTCAGATGGACACTGAGAAAAAATCAGGATGTTTTGGGAAGGAACTCATAACCATCTTTAACAAAACAGTTTCAGGGAACTGGTGGGGATACAAACAGGTTTGTGCTGTGGTGGGGAAGGAATGGGAGGTAAGGAAATAGAGACAGAGATGTAAATCACAGGTCCTCAAACTTGGCTGCACATTGGAATCCCTAGGTCTGGCCCTGGTGACTCTAATTTAATTGGTCTGGGCAATATCCTGGCCACAAAAAGTATCAAAGTTCCCCTACATGATTCTATTACGTATAAAAGTTAGAGAATTACTGCTACAGATTACACTTTGGCAAACTCAGTTGTGAGTGGGAGGAAGGTTTATGTATTGGGAGAAGCAGGCTAGAGGAAGGCAGCCCACCCTCAGAGAGAAGGCAAAGATTGAGACCGAGACAGAGATAAAGGGTTCAGCTTCTGACGGGAAGAGATGCAGCTGGTCTTCTGTGAGGGGAGTGGATGCTATAAGGATATGTAGAGGGCTTTGAAACTTCAAGGAGAGGAGGAAGTTGAGGGAGACCCCTCTTTTGGCTATTTTATTTTAGTTTTCCTTGTTGGGGCTCCTCGGGGGCTAGTGAGCTGTCACTTTTTTGTGGTGAGTTGCCTGATGTTTGTTTTCTTGTTTACCTCTGTTCCTCTCATTACACTGCTCCATGGGGGCAGGGACCTCATCTATTTTGCTCACTGTTTGATCTCCAGTGGCAAACTTACTGTCTGGATTCTAGTATGTGCTCACGAAATACCTGCTGAATGAACGAGAGACATTTATTCATCTTGGTGTGCTCGGCAGTGATTACTAGGATGCTCAAAAATATGTCGGAAGAAGTGAGAAGCCAGCGGCCTGCCACAGTGTCACACTACATCTGACTGCTCACTTGATTCATTAATACCACAGAGCCTAGAAACTGACACGAAGGCTGGCTCAGACCCCACTGGACAGGCTGGTCACCTGGGTAACTCACTGGAGAAAGTAAGGACAGTCGGAGTGGGAAGTAGCTATTTGAGAATGTGAATGAAGCAATAATAATTCCAAATGGTGTGGGCACAGGGTAGGTTTTTCTGTTTTTTGTTTTTGTTTTGTTAGCTGAACAGGCCAGCTGGCTCATACAAGCAGCAGAAAGAAGCAGGTTAATAAAACCCAACGTCTCTGTTCCCTTTATTGGGCCAGCATGTGCCTTCTTGGGGGTTGTTTGAACTTGATAAGCTCTCTCTCCCTACTGGAAACTAAGCCCCATGAGGGCAGAGAATTTTGTCTGTTTTATTCTCTGATGTATCCTCAGCCTCTAAATCAGCATCTGGCCCACAATTAATATTTGTAGAACGGATGAGTGAACCTTCACATTGCGAGGTTCCAGGCCACGGTGGGATCCCGCTCTCAGCTCCTGCAGCGCTCTCCCTCCCACCCCAGAACCCCACCACCTGCCCCACGGCGATGCTGGCTGTGCCCACCTTCTTACGATTCTGGACTCCATACCGAAGAGATTTTGTCTAATTGCCTTCTTGAAGTGCTGTTGGTATGTATCATAGTCCTGAGCACATAAGAAAATTTAATTAAATGTTGAATTCATGCCTTCAAAAAATACTAGCTGAACATTGCTAGTTCCAGGTGCTGTGCTAGGTCACTGATACCATGTTAAGTAACACACAGCTCCTCACCTCGAGTATCGGGCAGAGAGAGAAGAGCGTGGACCATAAAAACCAGGAGATGTGAAAAAGTGGGAGTGTTCAGGGCTGCGAAGGTCTGTCATGACTTGGAAAATTAATTGATGATTGGTTATAATAAGAACCTGGGACTTAAATAACTACAGCAGCTGAAGGTAGACAGAGTCCATTCCTTTCTCTCCTGGGTGGTGGGAACCCGGTCTCAGTGTACAGCTCCCAGTAAATAAGATATCCACACCAAAGCTTGGGCTCTGCTTTCTTTTTTCTTTGCAGTTAGTCACTGTGGTTGTTAAGCTCTCATCTTTCTCCATTCAAAACCCTGAATTTTGTGTCTGGTACTAGTCTATGTGATAACTCTTCTCTTAATATTGACCTGGTTTTATGACCTGACATATACTTTCAAATAATAAAACTAGTTTCCCTTGAAATAAAAAGGGTTGGAAAAGAAATTGACTATAGTGTTTATAGAAGGAAAAAGAAAATAAACACTTTGGGATAAGCATAAACATTTTAAGCTCCAAACTGTGATCTATTAAGGATATTTATATTCAAAAAGCAATCCTGCAGACAGTAGTGAACAGAAGATGTTTGGGCTATAAATACTAAATGCCTCAAGTAAAACACAACTCTTAAAATAATCAAATTCAAAGAAAAGAGAATTGAAACTAAATCCCACCCCTGATTTGTGCTAAAAGGTATGTGGTCAAAGTATATAATTTATAAATAAAATTATCCTTGGCCTATTGAACTGACATGATTGGCTTCCTCAAAGGAGAAAAGAGAAAGAAGAATCATTTTGCCAGAATGTATGTTCTCTCTGAGTGGGGCTTCTGTTTAATTGGTTTTGCTCCAATTTTTCTGGGAGGAGAAATGGAGAAGAGGTTACAGGGTGGACCACTGAAGGCACAGCCCCCACACTCCCGTCTTGTCTTTGTCAGAAAAGACAAAGTAGAAGGTATTTTGACATTTTCTGGTTATTTTTCTAACTTGGCTCAAGTCATTTGCCTTCCTTCCTGATGTTGTCTACACCAGAGAGATGCGATTTCTCTGTACCGGCGCTCCTTGTCGTACGGTACTTTGCTTTATTGTGCTTCGTGGATGTTGCATTTTTACAAATGGAAGGCAAGACCTTCGCCAGCAAAAAGATTATGACTCATTTTATTGTGATACTCTCTTTATTGTTGTAGTCTGGAACCAAGCCCACAATATCTCCAAGGTATGCCTGTAACTCTTGTCAGGGACAATAAAACAAAATAAAATGAAAAAATAAAATAAAATAATAAAATAAATAAATAAAATTTCCTCCAACTGCTTAAAAAGGCAGTGGGCCAGAAGTACATAGACGTAGTGGTATGAATTGAAAGGCTCCATGAAATTTTCTGTGTAACCATAATACTAATAGTTTCTATTATTCTGCCATTGTGCCTACAATTTCAATATGCTTCATTTCTATATGGGAAGATATGTCAGATTTTAGATTACTCTGATTAAATGATGATACCCAACTAGATTGTTAGCTGCTGGACAAGCAGGGCTATTTTTTGCTTCCTTAGTATGCTCCCTTGGCTTAAGTACAATTCATACATGTGGTAGGCATCCAATAAGTATATGTAAAGAGCCTAAACTAAGCATAGTCAACCATCAGCTCCATAATAAGATGGTTCATTTATAAAATAATTCTCTAACTGAGAACACTGGAATCTATGCCTATTCCGAAGAAGAAAGTTAGGCTGGTTTGGGTGCTTTAGCAGACCAGGGCTAGGAGAGGATGCAGGATAGATGCCTGGGTCCCAGGGCAATAGACTTGTGTTAGAAATACAATTTAAATCACATACGTAATTTAAAGTACTTAGGAGCCACATTGAAAAAAGTAAAAGAGACAGGTGAAATTAATTGTAAAATATTATATTGAACCCAATATGTCAAAAATATGATCATTTCAACATGTAATCTAAGTAAAAATTAGTGAGATATTTTACATCTTTTATGCTAAGTGTTTAAAATCTAGTATGTACTTTAATCTTATAGCAAATCGCAATACAGAAGGGCCGCATTTCAAGCACCCAGTAGCCACGTGTGGTTACCATACTGGACAGCACAGATGGAGAAGACCAGTCGTCATAGAGGGAGGGGAAGAGAAAAGGAAAGGAGGAGGGAGGGGGCACTGCAATGTGGGACTCTTGGGGAACCAGCAGGAAGTGCCTGGGAGTAGGGAATTGGGGGAAAGTTGGAAAGCAGGAAGGCATCAAGACAGAATGTGCTTTGTAAGGTTGCTGGGGCATCGTTGCTACAACAGCTAGAGCTGTGCTGCTCAGGTACGTTTGACCCAGCCTAGGACAGAAGGATTCTCAGGACCTGGGGGTAAGTGGGTTCCTTCAAGTGGAAGAGTTGTGTTTCCTTTGGTGCCTTGAATTAATTCAACCCGAAGTCTCTTAGTTTAATAAGTCCCCAAATTAATAAGATATCCAAGATTATCAATTACTTTCTTCTAGAAAATTTACTATATTCTGAGGAACATAAACATAGGATCATCTTCTCGCACAGGTATTCTATCTCCACACCTGTATTTGAGGCCATGGAGCATCACAGTGGAGACTGTGCAGAAGAGGGTTGACAGAGGAACTTTTGGTTTCGCCTTTATCAGAATGTTGTCCAGTCTATCCAGGGCACTTTCCCATGATTTATATATAACCCATGAACTTAAACTCAGTTGGGAGACAACTTCCATAACGAGGTTATTTATGGCACTAGTTTACCAGAGTAGGGGGTAGGTGGGAGTGAAATCCACATATTTCCTTCATTAGAGACTGGCTGTTGAAATGTTCTTACTTACTTGCCAAGTTAAGAAATGTGTACCAGTGGCAGCCCCAGTCACCAAGCCTAACGCAAGGTCTATTTCTCTCCTACGAAGCAATTAAAACTGTGGGATTGCTTTTCTGTAATTGTAGGATTGCTTTTCTATTATTTTCTCTTGGAGATTCCTCATGCTGAGAGCTAAGAAGTCAAAGATTTCTGGATCTTTCCAGCATCCATTCTTCAAAAAGCAGTTTTCCATCTTCACTCCCAAGTGCGAGGTGATCCAGCCTCCAGGTGTAGTTTCCTTAGACCAACATGTAACCTGAGGCCTGCACCTGATCTGTTTTGTCCTGCTTTCCTTCTTTTTAAAAGGTCTCACCTTCTCTGTGCCTTTCTTTGTGTGAATCCCGCGCATTTCTTGGGCATGTTCTTTCAGGACAAAGGTGTCAATCATTATCCGTGTCTTCACTTACAACAACGGTTTCACCTGGAAACTCACCCAATAGTTCTTTTAAGTATTTGGATGGATCTTCCTCTGGAATCTAAGATTTTTGTAAGCACTTGACACAGCTGCCAGACTCTCTTCCTACAGCTATGCGCCTCTCCACCAGCTTCCCAAGCTCGGGGTTCCTTTGCAGGTGGGGAGAGGGGAGGGCTCATTCTAGCTAGCTCTGTTAGATCTCAGCCCTCTTCTTCTGTTTATGAGCAGCTAGAGTTGGATGCGTCTCCTCCGCCCTTTGTGTCCACCCACCTTGTCTCTAAAACTCCAATCTTTCTCCTGAGGAGGGAAATCTTTCTCTTCCTCCTGCTTAATCAGCCCATCTGCTTTCGTTTGTCTAATTCTCTCTATGCTCTTAGATAATAAGACTGAAGTGTATGTTGACAGCCAATGTAGTTCTTCCTTGAGTTTCTGAGAAAACCTGCTTCCAGATACACTATTTCAGGCTCAGGCCTTCTAAATTGCCATCTTAACAAAAATAAATAAATTATTAGTTGAAAGAATAGGAAAAAAATAAATTGCCATCTTAGCTTTTGGGTTGATTATAATTTCACTGAGGTGATATTTGGGGGGGGGGGGAGTCATTTGTTTTATTTATTTATTTTTTTATGTAAACCCAAGAAGATGGAATAGTTTTTATAAAACAATGACTCCCATTCCTTTTCAGATGTAACTATAAGTGCAATCTAACACCGTTTGGGAGTGTCACCAACATTAGTGACCTTACAATATAAAGCTAGGGCCAGAATTTATATAACGAACAAATTCAGGACAAACTTGACGCCTGATGGTTGGGGGAGACTTGAGTCTGTGGATTAGCCTCCTATTCCCACACCTCTCTTCCCTGTCCCTGAACACAGTTCCTAACAACACAGAAAGGAACAGAATGTTGAGCAGCTGATCTAGCACTGCCTACCGACATCTGGCATGATACACTGGTGCTCTGCGGCCTGGCAGAACTCAGCCGCTTTGGTAGTTTAAAGACCTGGCCTATAGAAATGTCTAAGAAACATAATCCAAGTAGAAAAAAATTTCCCTACCCAATGTCTAAAAAGCATATATGCTGCACTCTGCCAATTTTAGGATTAGCTTTAACTAGGTCTAAACCATTCTGTTTTTCCTAAAATCAAATTCATGCTGCAGCCATTCCTGCTCCGACATAAAGGGCTCCTGCAGGATCAGGTCAAGGTTAGCCTGCGAGGTCATCACAGGCATTGTTTATTGTGGGAGGCAGAATGCTAAGATTCTGCACCCCAAATTCCTGCCCTGTGTGTGGTATATACACCCTGTATAATCTTCTCCCCTTGCGTGTGGACAGGATCTGTGACTATGATGAGAGGTCACACTTGTGATTGGGTCCCTAATCAGTTGAGTATAACCAAAAGGTAGATTCTCCTGGGTGGGCTTGACTTAATCAAGTGAAAGCCTTCAAAGCAAGAGATGCTCCTGCTAGCCTAGGAGAAGCAAACAGCCATGCTGTGAACTGCCTGTGGAGGTTGCCTCTAGGAGCGAGGACCTCAGTCCTACAATCATTGGCTGAACACTGCCAATGAGCCTGGGAGATGACCCCAGGCCTCAAATAAGACCATAGCTCTGGCCAATACTTTGGTTGCAGTTCTATGAGTCCTGAGCAGAGGACCCAGTTAGGAGGTGCTGAGATCCTGACCCCTGGCAACGGTGAGATAACAAGTGTTTATTGTTTCAAATTGTTAAGTTTGTGTTAATTTGTTACTCAGCAGTAGAAAGCTAATACACTATTGAGGCAGTCACCCAGCCCCAATAAAGGGTGCTGTTAATTTTCGAGTTCAAAAAACGTGCATCTGTGCATCTTGCGTATTGTGTACTTACTTGAGCACTTACAAAGCCCAAAGCTCCCGGCACCCAACTGAGACTTCTCACCTTCAGTCATTTACATGCATTATTTCCCCCAGGTAGCAATCCTTGCAGTTCCCACACTTCCAGGTTGTGAAAGCTTGGACAAGTTATTTAACCATTGTTCACTGCTGTGGTTTCCTCCTCTGTGAGAGGGCAGCGTGGTAATAACTGTGCCTTTCATAGAGAATTGTGAGAATTCAAGGGAATTAATACATGGGAAAGGCCTAGAATTTTGCCTTTCACACAGCACAGACATCTTAACTGTTCTTATTTCTCATGATTTCTTATCCATGCAACAATATATGGAGGCCTAAGAGGTTCAGTAAAGAATATTTCTCTTTCCCCTCCGGATTTGGGATCTTTTGAGAAATAAGATACAGGAAACAAAGAGATGGAGATTGAACAGCAGCTTTGCCACTGATAATGCTGACTGGAGAGGTGGCTCAGATGTTGTGCCACAGTGGGTCTCCTGATACTTTTCTTAGAATTAAACTTCCCCACCCTTAGGCAGAGCTGCAGGGACCGTCTTCCCCCACAGGGGCAGACTGCTCCCCATATGTGGAAGCAAGCAGAGTGCACCCTCTCTGTGGGAAGGAAGACCAGAACCTGAGAGTCCAGGTGAGGCTGAACCCAAAATGCTCAGTTCCTTTCCCCAGACCCAGCAAGTAGACACAGACTCTTTATAAAGAGCGGGGCAAATCATCAGGAGGGTCACTCCACCTGGAAATTTCTTCACCTGAAAACCCAAGTTTAGGACAGTAGTTCTCAAACTCGATCACCTGGAGGGCTTGTGAAACCACAGATTGCTGGGTCACTCCCAGAATCTGATTTAGTAGGTCTTGGGTACAGCCTAAGAATCTGCGTTACTACAGCCCCTAGGCAGTGCTGAGACTGCTGGCCCGGGGACCTCATTCTGAGAAACACTGATTTAGGAGAATGAAGGTCTCCTCCAAGAGGTAGATCAGTCATTCTTTGCCTGAACAAGCAAACCGTTGGTCTTTGAGTGTCCTAGAGATGTGTGAGTGACAGAAAACAGGGGATGCAGCCCCAATGACTTTGCATTCACAGCAGACTCGGGAAAGAAGAGGTGACTGGAAAAGAAGGACCTTTATCATTCTGACACTCAGTCCTTCTTTACAAGGGGCATTAGATTGATCTGTCAATACTATTATGGTGACAAATACTTTTTTCACTGAATTGACCCGTTATTTTATTAAACCAAAAAAATTCCGTTGAAAAAAATTGATTTGGTAGCCCCTGAAAAACAGCATGAAATTGTTGGATAACAAAACCTAAGCTAAGATTGGTAAACCTAGGGTTTTCTTCTGCAAACAAAAGCCAAGCATTTGGAAAACTAAGGAGTATATTTTCAATAATTTAATATCTCTTTATGTTTTCATTGTTATCCATCAACATCAGCATTATCAGAAGGCAATGAATAAACCTACTAACTATACTGGACACTGTGCTAGAATAAGATAGCACATGGACAGGGCCCTTTATCAAGAATGTAGATTCTCAGATCTTGGACTAAAGTATGGCCCATGGACTAGCAGTACTGATTAGAATGACAGAATCTCAGGCCCCATCCCAGGCCTCCTATAAATAAGAATGTACATTTTGCCCTGGCTGGTGTGGCTCAGCTGGTTGGGCGTTGTGCCATGCATCGAAAGGCCGACAGTTCCATTCTCAGTCCGGGCACATGCTCAGGTTGTGGGCTCAATCCCTGGTAGGGGTGTGCAGGAGGCAGCCCGATTGATGTTTTTCTCTCTTTTTCTGTCTCTCCCTCTCCCTTCCTCTCTGCAGTAGTTACGTCCCCTCTTCCCACCCTTTGTGTGGCTCCTAGAATGCTCTTTTTAAGATGCAAGTCTAAACAGTCTTTGCTTAAAAGTCTTCAGTGATATCCATTCACCCAAAGATTTAAATGTAAATTTTGTAGCTTTTGGAGAGACAAGGGGTAAATAATAAAAACGATTAGATAGATAGGAAAACAGGAAGGGTTAGGTGCTAGATAGCTTTATGGGCTGAAGACTGTCTTTCTGGCTTTTCATCACTAGAGAGGCATCAGAGAAGCCCAGCTCATCCTAAACCTTTAACCCAAAAAAGACAATGCTTTGAAAAGGGGAGAACTTTGTGTGCCTATGACACTGCCCTTTTTCATAATGGTGGGTTTATACGTCTGAGGGCTGTGCGGGACAGGAAGGTGTAACCTCTGTGATTGGCAAATCTAGACATACAACTAGGGGGAAAATTCTACCTGTACATGTTGGTAGCCGTGCATTGAAGGTGGAGCGTGTGCTGAATCTGAAGGGGTTCAAAGAGCAATAGAACAAGTGCCAAAGGGTTCACTGATAACAGACAGCTACCATTCACTGAGTGCTCCCTGTGCCACACACTGTGCTAAGAGCTTTACCGCTATTGTTTCATTTAATTTCCATAACAGCCATTGGTGCCAGGTATTAATAACACCCACAGTTGACAGAGAAGTGAGTATTGGAAGGGTAAGTAACTAGTTCACGTAAAAAAGTCAGTGCTCTCAGACTGTGTACTACATTGTCTGCCCCTTAGAAGGTGGGTCACACTGTCCATCCCTGCCTTTTCACTTAAATCTGTACTCCTGGAACATGGATCTCAGGACATTGCTGGCTGCCCTGTCCCACTGTGCTCTCAGAATGTGATGCCTTGCAAAGAATGAAGTGGAAATGGCACCAATGAGTAAGGACAAATGGATGGATGGAGAGTTCCAGGAGTTGGGGAACACTGAAATGCTGAGTCCTGTCCATAACTCAGATGTGCCATGGCTCTTGGTGACAGACACCCACTTGCTCCACAGCCAATTTGTCTGTTTTGCCTTTGCTGAGCTGTAGTGGAAGCCAAACTGTCTGCAACTGAATAACTGACCCAATCAGAGGGGCTAAAATTATGAACCCAAGCCAAACAAAAACCAAACTCCAGGCGGCAGTGGAAGACGAATGGTTGTCACATGCCTATTTCTGAATATTTCAGAGATTACTATTGCTGGGGAATGGAATTCCAATGACTAGAAAGGCAGGGGATGATTGCTTTAATGCACTGACCATAAAGTCTGTTTGTCCTTTCGCCAAGGAGTTAATGAAGCTAGGGCAGGAATAAATGTTATTGGGTGACCTAACATCTACTATTTAAGCTAAAAATAAAGCAGGAAGGAAAGTGCCCAAAGTCATAAAGGATTATAGATCAAGCCAGAGTGGGAAATCTAAGACAGGTTGTTGTAAACCTTGATTTTCTACCCTTTTATGGATGCAGATGGGCCTATGGATCTTTAGAAATTTATTGCTTTTTCATGTAAATTTGAACCAAACAAATATGAAATCATAGAATATGAAAGTAATAATAAAGCCTCCCTTTAGGTACAACATTTGAGATAATATAAATTCCTCTATTTGTCATGGTCCCAGCAGGAAATATATGGCATACTTAAATTGGATAAAATTAAAGAACTATTCACAAAGGTGTGGGCAGAGTACAGGGAAACTGCAAGGAATAGTGCAAATCTTCCCTCCAGAACAGAAGAGACAAGAGTAAGCAATTATTGAACCCCTTGGGGTTCGTGGATAGGGGTCTTTGGTGGAGAGACACTGCTGATCTGCAGTAGCCTTGCAGAGAGGGGGTCCTGGGGACAGATGCCCCAACCTCTCTCCTCTATGCTTCTGATTTCTTGCAGGTGCTGCTCATTGGTGGCACCTGCCTGGAAGCCGGAAGGCAAGGAGATTTGTTGAAGTAGTCCATACTGATCCACTTCCTGCAGGGAGCAGGGTGGAGAGGGATCTGGAGGGCCCCCAAACTAAATAAAAAAAGAATGAGACAAGAATCACCTAATTTCAAAGCATCAGCAGGACAAACTATAAATGGTGTTTCTGTTATTGCTCATGGCAATGTCATTTCAGCTGGTGACAGCACTCACACCTTCCCCCGCCCCCCAAGTGTCTATCCGTGGTCAGGACTGCTCTCGAATGGTTTGTGTTCTGATTTATGAGATGTCTTTAGAGAACATGCCTTCCTTTAAATTCAAACTCCTCAATTTGCCTTCTTCCCCTAAATATCACTTTGGTTTGGAGTCTCCCAAAGGAGATTTTAAGCCACAAATTAATGATCAGGAAGAATTCTGGCTTACCTCCCCTTATGCAGTTTCTGTGTTCTTAAAATGTCACAAAATTAAAGTTTTTCTAAATATAATTGTATTTTGAGGCATGGGATATTTTCAGAGCTTTGCAGCCTTTTTTCTCTTAGCCTAGAATTGATTGGTGCTCCAAAAAATTAATTTTGAATGAAATTAATGCTGTGTTTTCACTGTCACAAAGGTTGCAGAACTCTGGGTGCTAGACTATAAGCTCCATGAGGACAGGGGCTTTGTTTCACTCAACAATTTATCCCCAGCTTCCAGAATAATACCTGGTTCTTAGAAAGTACTCAATCAATATTTCTTGAATGAATGAACAACGGTTTTAAAACTATGCATAGGTCCGTAACTGCATCATATCAACTTCCAACCATACTCCCTAAGTATGTGTTATTGAAAGAGTTCAGAATCACTATAAATGATATTGGGAAGGTCAACTGGTTTCTCTTCTCCACTGGAATGCTGGAAACCTAAAAACTAGGAATTAGTATCCAAGATTAGTCCTTGTGTTATGGTTCAATCATGTTGAGAATTCTCCAAAGTGCAACCATTGTCAATTAGAAACTTTTTCCAACCAAGACCCAAAGAAAGTCATTTATTCTTACACTTGGAATCTTGACCAAACCAAGCGTTGCCTCAAGGGCCATTTTGTTTAGTCATCTGCTTTACTTATAAAACAACAAGCTTGGTCCGGCCGGTGTGGCTCAGTGGTTGAGCATCGACCCATGCACCAAGAGGTTGCCAGTTCAATTCCCAGTCAGGACACATGCCCAGGTTGTGGGCCTTATCCTCAGTGGGGGGCATGCAGGAGGCGGCCAATCGATGTTGTCTCTCATCGATGTTTCTATCTCTCTCTCCCTCTCCCTTCCTTTCTCTCTAAAATCAATAAAGGGAAAAAAATTAAAAAAATAAATAAATAAAACAAGTCTGCATTTTAAGGCCATCAAAGTTCAGCCCCAAGTGGGCTAGAGGAGCCGTTGATTCTCTCCGGCACAGAAGGATTCCCTTGCATCACCTGCCACATGAAAGGACTAGGTGTGAGGGGCTGGAAGAATCTGAAAAGCTTTGCCTGCAATGTTGTCGTTTGCCTAGAAAGCCTGTATTCTGGCATCTCTTAATGATGGCTTAATTTGGCTATTTTTAATCCAGGAGATTAAATCAAGCTGCCCATTAAGAAGGTAATCCATATGTTTGATTACCATTAAGAGTGAGAGAAATGAATGTTTTCCTCTCTCTTCCTTTTGCCTAATTTCCCCTCCTCTCCTCTGCTTGGTGTTATCATTGTAGCTTTTAGTCTCTGGCCTTGGGTGTGGGTGTGAGCAGTGCCCTCTGCAGCCATTGCGATTCATTCACTCAGTGAATCATCAGCCTGGGCCTCTGGGCTGGAAGGGAGTGATGCCACTGTACCTCCTTCACCTCCTCCCTGGCCTCTTCTTTAATTCTCTGCATGTTCACAGCAGTCGTGTTCAGCTTAGTCTGCCCAGGAGCCTGGGAACTCACTAAGCTTCCCAAACACCCGGTGATCCCAGGCGGGGAGCCTGGGGTTCTCACCAGTGCAGGGCCGAACTCCTTTTCCCTGCTCACCATGAGGCCATTTATAGATTCAAATAGCTAGGAGGTGACACATCGAAGGCAACCAGATGTCCAGGAGTCATGCTTTCCAGCTCTGCTCAGCCTCTGTGCCGTGGGGTCAATTATTATAAACTATCGTTTTTGTAGGCAAGCTCTTAATTCAACTGTTTTGCAAACCATGAGTCTGTTTCTCAGCAATTAAAATTCAGGGCCTTCCAAACAACAATAATCCCTGGTTTGATCTTTTTCTCTCCCTTTCCATTTCTTTCTTTTTCTCTCTTCTTGAACTGCTTCCCCACCTCACTCCTAACTTAACAGTTTCCAGCTGTGTATCATTTGGCTCTGTTTCCACCCCAGCTTTTTCTGTAATATGCAGTTGGACCCCTTCCAGGTCCCAGATGTGCTATTTACTCATGCTGAAGCATCTGGGCCTCAACACAGTCCTGTCACTGCAACGTGGCAAATCCACAAAAAATTCAACTGGCAGCCAGCTAGCAGGCTGCACCATCCTGACAAGCCAGGGAGGCATTTCAAAGGAGTACAAGGCAGGCCAAAAAGGAAGGGGCCTGAGCATGAAGGGGACCCAGGTGGAGCAGAAGCTCACACTCTCCGTTGCTGATGCTTTTAGATGAGCCTAGTTAACACTGGAAGATGAGGGTTTGATTCCTTTCACAGCAGTGTGATGCTGCTGAAAAATCTGAACAACTCAGCCTCCTCCCTGTGAACTGGAAGTGAGGTTACCCACTTAACTGATGTGGCTGTGAGCACCAGAGATGGGAGCCCAGGATCAGGGATATAGGGCTGTCGGGAGGGACAGTGGACTGGGGGCCAAAATTCCTGGTTCTGGTTCCAACTTTCTACTGGATGTCTTCATGACCTTAGGCAAGCCTTTTCATCTGGGCTCCTATTTGCTTTACCATGAAATTGGAAGATTGGGTTAAATTGTGGGATGTCAAGGTTTTGTTTTAAAAATTCAAACTGAATCTTAAGTGGAAGCCTTTTATGGATATGCATGTGCTACTACTGTGGAAGGAAGTGGTGTACTGACAGCGTTTGTCAAAAAGCCTTGCTGGCAGCCATTCCATAGCACATTGGATCCCAAAGAGGTCAAAGGGAGGTAGGGGCCTCCGAGGTGTGCCTGTCCAGCATTCAACCACCTTCACCTCAACAGTCACGGTCTCCACCAGATGGCTACACTTTCAGTGGCGCAGAGAACACACCTCTCCCTTTCACACCCTCTCTTCTTTGTTCTTCCCTTGGAACTGTCTCTTTAACTTCCTCCCCCCCTCCTCCCCTCCCTTATATCTTCTTAGCTTCCTGCAGGGATGGTCAGTCATTCAGTTCCATCTTCTCCGAATGGGTCATGCAGAGTAAGAGTGAGGTAGAACCATTTATAACCTCAAGTGAAACAAATACTTAGCAGACACATCTTCCAGACTACTGAAATGGAGCCTCCCTTAGGAGATTTTGTGTATTATTATATCAAAAGAAACTCTTCTCTCCTCTCTATTCTTCCCCCTTGAGTTTCATTACTGAAAGCCCCATTTCTTATCCTAGCCCTAGCTTGTGTGACAAGCCCCAGGAATGAGTTAAAGGGCAGGTATGAGTGTGTATCCCTCTGTCTGGCCCTTTCTGAGACAACTTTATGGAACCTCAAGAGTTCCTTGGAACACAGTTCAAGGACAACTTCATAAGATACAATCATCACCCCAAATCCTTGGGTCCTCAGAGAAGAGTATTCTTCTTCACCTGGATTAGAATCTTAGGAAGTCTTTGAACTAGACAGGACTTTTGCAGATGCCCTCACTCATCAATCTAGAGTCCTGCTAGTTGGGTATAAGTCATAATTTTGAAGAACAAGAACAATTCATAATTCCTGTTACCACATAACTATCTTCAGGTGGCACAACTTTCTAATGGTGGAGTGGTAGACACTTTGGACACATGAATGGAGGCCAGGTGTCATCTCTCAGCATTTCCCTCATACAGTTGACTTCTATACATAGACCCAGGAGTCCAGTTTGCTAGAGATGAGTGCCGTGCCACTAATGGAGGTCCCCAATCATCTTGACCATAGATAAAGTATTACTTTTCCTCTTATCTTCAATGAGTGCCACCATACATAAAGCTGTTATAGATTGTATTATTATTTCCAAATATTTGCTGCCCTACTTGGTGACAAAGTAATATCTCCTGGCTATATGGATGTCAGGCTTAGTTGCTGATTTGCTTTGGCCAATGAAATGTGAGCAGAAGTGATGCATGTCACATCCATATCAATCTGAAAGCCTATACAAGGTTTTATCATATTGCTCCTTTCTCTCTTCGAACAAAGGGCAGTATCTGAGAAGGGCAGTATCCGAGATAGGGGCTGCTTCTTCAGCCTGGATCTCAGAGTGATGAGGATGTGAGGATGCAGCAGACCCACAACAGACATGCAGTGGGTATTGAGCATAAGCAAGAAATACATCTTTGTTGGTGTAAGCCCCAGTCTATTTGGGCTGTTTCTTATGGGTTAGGAGCCAGACAGACCTAGCTTTGAATTTTAGCTGTATAACTTGAGACAAATTAGTGCACCTCTATATATCTCAGTTTGCTCATTTATGAAGTGGGGATGATAATGGCACTTACCTCACTGGGTAAGTTGAAAGGGTTAAATATGAAATTTCAGGTAAACTGCTTAGCATAGTACCAGGTACTTAGAAATCACTCAATAAATGTTACCTATTGTTATTATAAAATAGACTTGGGACACAGGAATAAAAAGATGGTTGTATATGAAAGAAATGAAGAATTATTAAGCATGACAATCGATTATAAATCTTCTAGCACATCTTTCAGAAACAACATTCAGTAGTTTATGGCCCTATGTTAGGCAGAATAACGGCCCCTAAAGATATCCAAATCCTAATTCTCAGAACCTGTCAATATATTACCTTATATGGCAAGAGGGACTTTGCAAATGCCATTAAGAATTTTGAGATAGGAACTTATGTGATAATCCAGGCAGGACTGGTATAATCATAGTGGCCTTATAAGTGAGACAGAGAGGCTGGAGAATTATTGAGAGAAGGAGATGTGAGAATGGAAGTAGAATTAGTAGTGATACAAAATTGCTGGCTGGGAGACCAAGGAATGTGGACAGCCTCTAGAAGGTGGAGAAATCACTGAAATAGATTCTCCTCTAGAGCCTCCCTCAGGAACACAGACCTGCCAACACCTGGATTTTAGTTCAGTATGACCATCTGGAACTTTTGACCTCCAGAAGTGGAAAATAATAAATTTATGATGTGTTAAGCCCCTAATCTGTTACCAGCAGGAATAGGCAACTAATTCAGGCACAATTCCTTTATTTCTTACTTCAGCATTGGTGCTTCCTGTCAACAGGTAGGCTTGTTTTCTTGAGTTAAACTCATGTAGGTCTGGGTAGGATTTCTTTAGATCACAATGCATACTGACTTATAAGTTATGCCACTGTCTGTGGCCCCTTTTCCTTGTCAATGCTCTCCCTCATCACACATGAGCCCACCCTATCCCATCCCATGTACATAATCTCAAAGTCATAAAAAAAATGTTCTATTTTAATTTTAAAGTGACATGTTCCTTTGTTAACTGTGTGTAGTTTTGGGGTGGTTTGTAATATATTCTATTCATTACTGAATGATAAAATTAAGATCAGAAGGACAGGCCTTTAGATAAACCTGAATTATGCCAACATGATTCTTAATATGACTTTTTCCAGGATTCTCTTCTAGCCAATGAGTTCTTTCACCATTGAGACAATGTCATATAAACTCACTTGATGATGAAATAATTAATTTACAAGAGTAATACATGAGGCATATGGTAGTAATTTTTAAAAACATCATTGGTTGCTGAAATCTTGTTGTATTATAAACCGGGGAAATTGATTGTTGTTGTTTGCTTCTTTTAGGTACTTTTGTTTTACTTTTTAATTGGTTTGAGTAATGGAAGACAAGAGCCAAGAGGAATATTTATCATCTTCTTCCCAGCAGCACTTTTGTTTAATTTCACTTCTCCCCTGTGTAGTGGTGGGTAGGCTGCCCGGGTACTACAGTGGTCTCTTGTATGCTTGTTAACCTTCTGCAAGAAGCTTGCTCGGTGCATATTGCTGTCTCCAGGACTATTCCTGCTGCAGTGATTCTTGGCTCCTCTGCTGTTCTTGCTGGAGGTGAAGGTGGGGATGGGCTTGGAGTTAAAAGAACATGTCACATAGGGAAGCAGAAATGTCCTGGCCCCTCTAACTATAGGTCATATGTTTAGCCACAGAATGGTAAACATTCTCTTTCTGTTCTAAATAAAATAATAAATCCCTGTTCAAACTGCTACTTGTTTTGCTTCCTGTTGGCTCCCGACTCACAAATCCCATGCTGGGAGTAGCTAACTTTTCAGAACTCTCCTCAACCACGACATACTCTTTAGCTTTAGTTATTTTCTCCTATAAAAGAGGGTTGAAGCATGGGTGGGGTACCCTCTATAAGTCCTGGTGCCAGAAAATAAATCTTTTATCTTTCTATATACTTGGCCTTATATTTCTAAATCTCACCCCCCCTCCCCACCACACATCATTTTAGAGCTCATATCTGTGAGGATCCCCCAGCCTCCAAACTCTTCCTCTCTCTGATATTTGGCCCCTGAGAAGGGGAGTCTAGTAACTCTCTAGTGACCAGCATCTCCCTCTCAGAGTGTGTGTAAAATCTTAGTATACACAGTATACTCACTCTTCTCATGTTAGCTTTTTACTATCACATTTCGGCCCAAATTCTTCAATGGGAAATTTACTGCCACATAACTCACTGTCACTCAATATTTTCTCTAAATATGGTTATACCCATCTTTAGCTAGATATTGTATGAATTAGTACTGAATTATACCCAGACCAGATGCAGTTGGCTTTTTCTGAGGAAGACAAAACATTAGGTTTTCTTGTCTTAGGAAAAATGCCAGCTTGAGCAATTACCTGGCTGGTGTCCTAATTGTCTTAATGTGTGAATCAGAGGGGCCATATGGTCCACCTGATCAATTATGTGCGTATTGATAAAGAAGGGGAGGAAAAAATAACCCAGAAAGGAAGTTAGTCACTCAAGTCTACCATTTATGTCAGAAGTGTGTTAGTCACTCAGTAAAGAGCTGCAGATACAGCTGCTGGGGATAACCAGAAGCATGGGTGTGTCTCTGAGCTGGTCTTCAAAAGTCTTCATACTGTAGAGAGAGAAAAACGTTTTGAGTCTACGTTACACATGTTAAGAAATCAGAGGTAGCATAGAGTCCTATGTATGAAAAAATAAAAACAGTTAAAACTAGCCATCATCATTTTGAAGTTTAAAATGAAAAAAGATAGAAGGAACAAAGAGAGTAATCTCATGGAGGTAGAAGACTGAAAAAAGAAGGGTAGCAGGTGAGAGGAGATCCAAAATGGTGGCAGAGGGAATGGAAGCTACACAGACCGTCTCCCAAGACCAAACTGGAATTACAACTAAAATAAAGACAAGTCATCTGGAAAAACCAACTGAATTGCAGCTGGAGAGAACCCTTATAACCAGGGACATAAAAAGGACCCCAAATCAAGACTAGTAGGAGCTGTGGAGGCACAAGAGGGCTGGCTGGGTGCTCATGGGCAGCAGTTAAGAGCTGTCTTAGCTGTGAGAAGTTCCCTCTGAGAAGTTGGGGGTTAAAACCCCAAGCCGGCTCCCCAGCACAGAGTGGCAGAACAGGGAAAGGCACCCACATAACACCTGGCTGAGAAAATCACCAGAGAAGAGGTTTTGTTTGGCAAGGAGAGGCACGGGGAACACTGGCACTTCCCTGAAGGGCCAGTGCACGAAATTACAGCTACAGCCACTTACCTTGGGCTCCAGCAGAGGTAGGGTGTACTGGAACTGTGTGAGGAGAGTCAGGGGTTTGTGGCACTGGGGAGAGAGCTGGGAAGGAGGCCATCAGGAGCTCTATGCTAAGTCACTTGCCCACAGGACAGTAGCCATCTTCCTCAAAGAGCCCCTTCTCAGAGTGGATGTAGCCTGGGAAAGAAGCAACTGCCCTTCCCTTGGGAATATGACATCACCTAGTTTGGAGAAGTGCAACCTGAGGCTAACAGCCAGAGACTACTAGCGAGCCAGTAGGCAGGGACGAGATTCTGAAGGCTTTGAGCCTTGGGCATGGTTCTCAGTGTTGAGTGTCCTGGCTCTGGGGACTGAGCTGTGAAGGCTGAGACATGGATCCCTTTCACTGAGCCAATAACCCACGCTGCAGAAACCATTTTCTTCTCAAAGCAACTTTAGCCCAGGGGAAAGCAATTGCCCCACCCACTGGAAATTCTCTTACCCTGCTCACCTGAGGGATTTTTTTATTCAGCTGAGGGCTACAAACTGAGGCTGGTTAAGTAACTGAGACTAATAGCCTGCAGGCAAAAGCTCTGGGATAATTGAATCTTTGCTTGGCCTGCGACTCTACCCAGGAAAGTAAGACTAGACATTGGTGTTTAGTGTGGTCTCTTCCATACTCATCCAAACTGAGCAGAGGAAGCCACAATCAGCAGAACACTGACACTCACAGGGAAAATTTGGCAGGCTCTGAATCCTGCTCAGACAGCCAAAATGGTGAAACAAAGAAACAAATTCCAAATGAAAGAACAAGAGAATTCTACAGAAGTGATAAATGAAATGGAGTTAAACAAGTTATCAGAGGTAGAGTTCAGAGTAATGATTATGAGGAAGCTCAAGAGCATGAGTAAAGATATAAAAACAATGAAATCAACCAATTGGAAATGAAAATCCACCAGCTTAAATGAAGACTGACATAGCAGAAATAAAGAACATATTGGAAGGAATAACTAGTAGATTAGAGGAAGCTGAGGATCAGATCAGTGAATTAGAAGACAGGGTAGAAAAACATCACCCAATCAGAGAACCAAAAAGAAAAAAACAATGAAAAAACAGGAGGAAAGTTTAAGAGAGCTATGGGACAATATGAAACGTAACAACATCCGCCTCATAGGAGTTCCAGAAGAAGAAGAAAATGAGCAAGGGTTAAGAATATATTTGAAGAAACAGTGACAGAAAACCTGTCTAACTCGGTGAAGAAAAAAGGCATGCAAGTTCAGGAAGCACAGAGAGCTCCAAGTAAAAAGAACCCCAAAAGGTCTACACCAAGACCCATCATAATAAAAATGCCAAAAATTAAAGACAAAGAAAGAATCCTAAAGGCAGCAAGAGAAATGCAACAGGTTACCTACAAAGGAACCCCCATAAAGCTATCAGCTGATTTCTCAACAGAAACACTACAGACCAGAGGGGAATGGCATGAAGTATTCAAGGTAATGAAGAACAAGGGTCTGAATCCAAGACTACTCTATCCAGCAAGGCTATCATTCAAAATTGAAGGTGAAATAAAGACCATCCCAGACAAAAAAAAAAAAAAAAGGCTAAGGGAATATATTAGCACCAAACCAGCACTGCAAGAAATGTTAAAAGGACTGCTGTAATAAGCCAAAGAAATAGAGGGAGAAACAATAGCCATAATAAATAAAAATGGCAATAAATAAGTGCATATCAATAACAGCCTTAAATGTAAATGGATTAAATGCTCCAATCAAAAGACACAGAATAGCTGAATGGATAAGAAAGCATAACTCATATATATGTTGTTTACAAGAGACCCACTTCACAATAAAAGACTCACACAGGTTGAAAGTGAAGGGATGGAAAAAAATTTCCAAGCAAATAGAAATGAAAAAAAAGCTGGGGTAGCAATACTCATATCTGATAAAAACAGACTTCAAAGTGAAGGCCATAACTAGAGAAAAAGAAGGCCACTACATAATATTGACAGGATCTATCCAACAAAAGGATATAACCTTGGTAAACATATATGCACCCAATATAGGAGCACCAAAATATATTTGAAAACTTCTGGAGGACTTCAAAGGTGAAATTGACAGCAATACCATCATAGCAGGGGACTTCAACACCTCGCTGACATTACTGTATAGATCCTCTAGACAAAAAATTAACGAGGAAACAGAGACTCTAAATGATGCACTAGATCAAATGGATTTAATAGCTATTTACAGAGAATTACACCCAAAGCTGCAGAAATCACATTCTTCTCAAATGCACATGGGACATTCTCAAAGACAGACCACATATTAGGACACTAAGTCTCTATAAGTTCCAGAAGATTGAAATAATATCAAGCATCTTCTCAGATCACAATGGCATGAAACTAGAAATTAACTTTTAAAAACAACCACTCAAAAACATTCAAACACATGGAGGCTAAACAGCATGTTATTAAACAATGAATGGGTTACTAAGGAGATCAAGGAAGAAATTAAAAAATTCCTGGAAATCAATATAAATGAACATACAACAACACAAAGTCTTTGGGACACAGCAAAAGCAGTCCTAAGAGGGAAGTTCATAGCACTACAGGCCTACCTCAAGAAACAAGAAATATTTCTAATAAATGATCTAACCCTACAACATAAAGAACTAGGAAGTAAGCAAAAAGAAAAACCCAGAGCAAGTAGAAGGAAAGAAACAGTAAAGGTCAGGGCAGAAATAAACGACATAGAGACTAAAAAAAAAATAATAATAATTCAAAAGATCAATGAAACAAAGAGCTGGTTCTTTGAAAAGATAAACAAGATTGATGGACTCTTAGCCAGAACCACCAGGAAACAAAGAGAGTGGACTCAAATAAACAAAATCAGATTTGAAAGAGGAGAAGTAACAACTGACACCATAGAAATACAAAGGATCATGAAAAAATACTATGAACAATTACACGTCAACAAATTGGACAATCTAGGTGAAATGGACAAATTTATAGAATGACACAGTCTTCCAAAACTGAAATGGGAAGAGACAGAAAACTTGAACAGGCCAATAACAACTAAGGAAATTGAAGATGTAATCAATAAACTCCCAGTAAACAAAAGCCCGGGCCTGGATGGCTTCATGGGCGACTTTTACCGAACATTCAAAGAAGAACTAACACCCATTCTGCTCAAACTATTCCAAAAAATTCAAGAAGAAGAAAGACTTCCAAACTCTTTTTATGAGGCCAGCATAATCCTAATTCCAAACCAGATAAAGACACTACAAAGAAAGAAAACTACAGGCCAATATCCCTGATGAACATAGGTGCCAAAAGCCTTAACAAAATATTAGCAAATCTGATCCAGCAATACATCAAAAAAATTATTCATTATGACCAAGTGGGATTTATCCCAGGGATGCAAGGATGGTACAATATCCGCAAATCAATAAATGTGATACACCACATAAACAAAATGAAAGATAAAAACCATATGATCATATCAATTGATGCTGAAAAAGCATTCGACAAAATCCAGCACCCATTTCTGATAAAAATGCTCAGCAAAATCAGAATAGAGGGATCATATCTCAACATAATAAATGCCATATATGAAAAACTTACAGCCAACATCATTTTCAATGGGCAAAAAGTAAAAGCATTTCTCTTAAGAAAAGGAACAAGACAGGTATGCCCACTTTCGCCACTCTTATTTAATATAGTACTGGAAGTCTTAGCCACAGCAATTAGACAAGAAAAAAAAATAAAAGGGATCCAAATTGAAAAGGAAGAAGTGAAACTGTCATTATTCAAAGATGACATGATATTGTACACTGAAAACCCTAAATACTCCATCAAAAATCTACTAGACTTGCCCTGGCCGGTTTTGCTCAGTGGTTAGAGCGTCGGCCGGTGGACCAGAGAGTCGCGGGTTTGGTTCCCACTAAGGGCACATACCTCGGTTGCAGTTTGTCCCCAGCCCCAGTTGGGGTCGTGTAGGTGGCATCCACTCGATGTGTCTCTCTCGCATCGATGTTTCTCTTTCTCTCTTCCTTCCTCTCTCTCTCCCGCTCTATCTGAAGATAAATGCAAAAAAAAAAAAAAAAAATCTACTAGACTTAATAAATGAATTTGGCAAACTAGTAGGATACAAAATTACCAACCAGAAATCGATGGCATTCTTATACGCCAATAATGAACACTTAGAAAAGGAAACTAAAAAAACAATCCCATTTACCATTGCGACAACAACAACAAAATAACTAGGAATAAACTTAACCAAGGAGGTAAAAGACTTGTTTTCAGAAAACTACAGGATATTGAAAAGAGAAATAGAGGAAGATATAAAAAAGTGTAAATATATTCCATGTTCATGGATTGGAAAAATCAACATCATCAAAATGTTCATACTACCCAAAGTAATCTACAGATTCAATGCAATCCCTATTAAAGTACCAATGGCATATTTCAGACATCTAGAACAAATATTCCAAAAGTATATATGGAACCATAAAAGACCCCGAATAGCCACAGCAATCTTGAAAAAGAAGAACAAAGTGGGAGGGATCCCAATACCAGATACCAAGTTATACTACAAAGCCACCGTAATCAAAACAACCTGGTACTGGCAAAAGAACAGACATACAGATCAGTGGAACAGAACAGAGAACCCAGATATTGATCAAGACAGTACGCACAATTAATATTTGCCAAAGGAGGCAAGAACATACAATAGAGAAAAGACCGTCTCTTCAATAAATGGCGTTGGGAAAATTGGACAGCTACGGTGCAAAAAAAATGAAGCTAGAACACCAACTTTTATCATACACAAGAATAAACTCAAAATTGATAAAATACTTAAAGGTAACCCATAAAACCATAAAAATCCTAGAAGAAAATGTAGGCGGAAAAATCTCAGACATCATACATAGTGGTATTTTCACTGATACATTGCCTAGGGCAAGAGAAACAAAGGAAAAAATTAATACATGGGACTATATCAAACCAGCACCAAAATAAAAAGGGAACCCACTCTCTGGGAGAACATATTTGCCAATGATACATCAGATAAGGGGTTAATATCCAAAATATATAGAGTACTCATACAACTCAACAAAAGGAAGACAATCCAATTAAAAAATGGGCAGAGGACCTGAATAGACACTTCTCCAAACAGGACATTTTCCAAGACACATATGAAAAAAATGCTCAACATCTCTAATCATCAGAGAGATGGAAATTAAATCGACTATGAGATATTACCTGACACCTGCCAGAATGGCGGCCATCAACAAATCCTCAAACAACAAGTGCTGGTGAGGATTTGGAGAAAAGGGGACTCTAGTACACTGCTGGTGGGAATGCAGACTTGTGCAGCCACTATGGAAAGCAATATGGTATTTCCTCAAAAAATTAAAAATGGAACAGCCATTTGAACCAGTGTTCCCACTTCTTGGAATATATCCTAAGAAGCCTGAAACACCAATCAGGAAGAATATATATACCCCTATGTTCATAGCAGCGCTATTTACAATTACTAAGATCTGGAAATAGCCCAAGTGCCATCAGTAGAGGAGTGGATAAAAAACCTGGGGTACATTTACACAATGGAATACTATGCAGCTGTAAGAAAGAAAGATCTCTTATCCTTTGAGACAACATGGAGGGACCTGGAGAGTATTATTCTAAGTGAAATAAGCCAGTCAGAGGAAGACAAGTATCACATGATCTCACTTATTTATGGAACATAATGAACAAAAGAGATCCAGAGTCATAGAAGTAGGGAACAGAATAATAAACCTCAGAGGGATGAGGGGTGGGAGAGGTGGGAAGAGATAAACCAAAGAACTTACATGCATATATGCATAACCAATGGACACAGACATTAGGTTGGGGAAAGCAGAAGGGGGATGGGAGTGGGAAGAAAGGGGTCAATGGGGAAAAAAGGGGACATCTGTAATACTTTCAGCAATAAAGTAAATAAATAAATAAAACAAAAAAAGATAAAAATCTTGCTTGATAAAAATATCATCCTTTACTTGTGCCCATCTTGAGTGAGCTGTCTCCTAGTTGCCATCAAAGCCTCACCTGCCTTAACACCAGGTAGAGCCCTACCTTGAGTCATATGACTACTCTTTATTTTGGAAGGCTTCTCTCCTTTTTTTTTTTTTTTTTTTAGATATTTGTTTTTTTTTCTTTATTATTGATGTTAGAGAGAGAGGAAGGGAGAGGGAGAGAGAGATAGAAACATCGATGAGAGAGAACATTGACTGGCTACCTCCTGCATGCCTCCCACTGGGGATCGGGTCCACAACCTGGGCCTGTGCCCTGACCGAGAACTGAACCAGTGACCTCTTGGTGCATGGGTGATGCTCAACCACTGAGCCACACCGGCCGAGCTGAAGGCTTCTCTTGAGTGACAGCCATAAAGATCTCTCTTCTTTGGAGGAATTAAAATAATTTTCAGACATGCATTCATGATTTCACTTAAAAACTTAGTTAAAATAAAGATAAATTAAAAAATAAAATAACTGTCAATTATATTAAAACATTTTTTTTCTAATATTACAAAAAACAACCAAAAAAAATCAATGGTGTAGAACAGGGGTTGCAAAGTGAAGCCCATAAGTAGAATTTTGTTTGGCTCCCACAGGATTTTTACAGTGAGAAATTTCACATAAAAATGCAGATTTCTCCATGGCTACAATTGGCTGGTGTTGAGTGGCAACGGCCAGCCTGAGGTGGGACCTGACCCCCTCTTTAATTTCCTAGGGATGTGCACTGGGCCTGCTTCATTCACTTATAGCACCTGCCTCATCCTGTATCTGTACCCCTATCCAAAGAGCCACCTTTGACACTATGTTGAAACTGAGGTACAGAGTCACTTTGAGAGGAAGGCACAGCTTAATTCTACAGGGACTTAGCTTAGTCTCTGTGAATGGGGGAGGGCTCAACACAGGAAAAATAGTTTTAAAAGCAACTGGAATGGTTTCTATAAACATATCAATGACGGAAGCTAAGAAAGTAAGGAGAGACAGAATAAAAGATGAAGGAATGTGAGAGCAGGACATGGCTCTCAGGAAATTCTGTATGCTCTTGGTAGCAGGGAACAGAATGAAATTCACCAGTCTGTTGCTAAGGGTTTTCCATTCTGTCATTGATGGAGGAGGGTCTGGTGTGAATCTTCTTTTCTGTCTACACTGGCCTGTGTTGAGGCTTAGCTGGGCCTGCTTTGCCTTTGGAATCTGCCTCTACTCACACTGTGTCCACGAATGCAGCCAGTCCCCCATGATCTTAGTGCTCCAGGATTTGCCTTTGAAGAGCTATTTTTTTTTCTCTCTTTCAATGCTATTGTATCTTCTCCTCTCAACAGACTATTTTGAAATTCAAAGAAGTGAAGAATATCACTTGGGGAATTCTGCTGGGTTCATTGGTATATTTCCTTCTTTAGGACAAAAGACTCAGGCTAAAAATCTAATAGTGAAAATGTTGTAGGGTAAAAAGGAAATGCTAGGAAGGAAGATTACATATGCTAATATTTTAAAATATCTTACAGCTTCTTATATGGTATGAACCAAATGACTTAGGTGGTCTATTGTAAAAGTTTGCCATTTTGGGGGGAAATGGGGAGAAGCTAGCACATTTTTCAAAATGTTAAGTTTAAATAGTTTTTGAAATTTACCACAAGAGGCAGATTTTTCTCTTCCTCCTTGGCTTTGAAAATATTATCTATGAGCTCGGCCAGTGTGGCTCACTGGTTGAGCGTCGAGCCATGCACCAAGAGGTCACCCGTCTGATTCCCGGTCAGGGCACATGCCCAGGTTGTGGGCTGGATCCCCAGTGGGAGGCATACAGGAGGCGGCCAATAGATGTTCTTTCTCATTGATGTTTCTATCTCTCTCTCCCTTCCTCTCTCTCTAAAATCAATAAAGAAAAAGTATGAAAAAAAAGAAAAAGAAAATATTCCCTATGAAACCCCTTTCTTTTCCATGATCCTCCATAACCTGGGAGGGTTCGTTGGCAAAATTCCATACAGTAAGCAATACTCACTGCCATATAATAGACTGAACTATCTCCTTGGGAAAAGAGAAACGCCCTGAGGCTAAAAATGTCAAGTCTGGGATCTTAAAGCTCTACCGGAGAAACGGGAATATTGGGCTCTTCACCGGGGAATAGGTTGGATAACTGGAATGTCTTTTCCCCAGTTTGTTAATTTCTATGATTCGAGGAAAACAGACCTTAAAAAGAATGGAGGAAGTACAATTTTCAGAGAACCAAAGTAAAGACTAGTTATCCTAATATTTTGAAAGGTGTTTTTTATGAGTATTTAATAAATATTTGCTAATGATGAACTATCACATATAAAAAAGAATCAATTAGCCCTGGCTGGGTGCTCAGTTGGTTGGAGAATGGGCTTGTACACCAAAAAGTTGTGGGTTCAATTCCTGTCAGGACACATACCCAGGCTGGGGCGTGTATAGGAGGCAACTGATGGATGTCGATGTTTCTCTTTCTTTCTCTCTCTCTCTCTCTCTCTCTTCCACAAACACACATCGTTTTCTCTCTCTAGAAATCAATAAAAACATCCTTGGGTGAAGATTAAAAAATAAAAAATAAAGAAAATAAAAAGAATCAATGAAATGCTTAGGACTTAAGCTCCTAATTACTGGGAAAAGGTCAGAACACACCCAGATTTCTGAGTTCATGATAGTAAACTTGTATTTTTCTCATACTAGGCACAAAATACTTATGACAAATGCAGTGCAAATGGAGATAGATGCTTTATTCCCAAATTGTTCAATTGTTGAAATTAAGCACACTTATGCTGAGTATTACCATAGCAGGTGTGTCACCCATAAAAAAATGAGTCACGACTAATTGATGCATGTATCTGTTTATATGTATACAAATGTGTATGTGTATGCAGGTGTATGTACAACTATATATATAATTTTTGAAAATTGAAAGGTATTTTTACCCACTAGAGAGAGTTTGATATTTCAGTCTCTCAAACAATATTTTTACATCACGAGTAGTGGGCAAGAGTATGGGTGCTGGAGAATTGCCTAGGCTAAAGCCATTTATTAGCTGTGCGACCTTGGGCAAGGTACTGACCTTTTTGTATAGCAGTAACATAGTCTTAAGTGCACCCCCATGGAGTGGTTGTGGGGATTAAGTGAATTAGAAGATGGCACTGTATAAAGTACAAAATAAACGTGAACTTTCATTATAATTACTGAAATGTACAAGGCCTGTGCCAGATACTTTGAGGGATAAAAAAGAGACAGTCTCTACTCTTATATAGTTTACTATCTAATTTGAAACCCAAGCTATAACCACATATAAAGTTAAATATTAATACTTTAGATTAGAAGAAAACCAACAGTTCACTTCAGCAGCACAGACCAGTCTCTTAAATATAGAAGCCATGGGAGCTGGGTGACCTGGACTAGAGGAGGGTATTTATATAAGGTGCTAATCTCATATTTATTTACTTGAATCTTATCTTTTGACATGACGAAAAAAGGCTCAAGGCAGATTGTACAATAAACATCGTTTTGCAGTGGTCCAGCCTATGTTAATCCTGCAGTGGCTTAGCCCTGGGTGAGCGTTAAATGACGCAGATGCTGGCGCTGGATTAAGGCTCTTGACAACAGAGGTTAATCGAGCTGTGAGTGCTCTGAGAAGTGGGCCAACCTATCAATTTGTTCAGTTTACAGAGGGATGTGACTGCTTCAGTTTATTTAAAAAATATTTTCTGAGATTTACAGAGAGTTTCAGGCTGTGGTTATTCAGTTTCAGAGGCAATTCTGTACAAGGACTGGCACAAAACTGCATGTTTAGTTGCCAAATGAATATTATGGTTAACGAATTCCCCATGAGATCAAGGACAGAGCTGCTTATTATGGTCTGGGATGATCATAGAAGGCCTTGGAAAGGAGTGGTTATGAAAGGGCCTTCAAAAGGAATTTAAGGTAATCCTTGGATCAATCCCCTTTAAGTAAAATATTAATTCCCCTAACTCATTTTTTTAAAAAAATTATCACTTTAGACTTTCAGCTAACAACTGTCCCTGGATGGTACCCATAACAAAAGATAATTTTTTGGCTAAATTATGAGTTTAGTAGGTT
Organism: Tadarida brasiliensis; assembly: GCA_030848825.1. NCBI lineage: Eukaryota > Metazoa > Chordata > Mammalia > Chiroptera > Molossidae > Tadarida > Tadarida brasiliensis. The sequence goes on along the minus strand of CM061272.1, from coordinate 38,382,915 downwards.
TCCAGTGTGAATCTGAGTATGTAACCTTCAGCTGTAACATGGCTTCTGTTGGGGATAAAAGAGCCCTCCGAATTTCAGACAATCAATGTATAAAAACCCTTTTTGAAAATTCTTTGACTGTTTTTTTCACTCAACGATTAATCAATGAGTACTCTTCATGTATCAGACACTGTTGTAGGCACATATGGACAAAAAGCAAAGATCCCTGCCCTCATGGAGCTGACATTCTAGAGAGGAGAGGCAGTTAATAAACATAATAATTGGTATAGTGTGTTGGAAGGTGGTAAATGCTTTGAAAAAAGAAAAAGTAGAGCAGGGTAAGAAGGATGGGGATGGGTGGTCATTTTAAATAGGATAGTCATTGAGAAGGTGGCATTTAAGCAAAGCGTGAAGATAGCCAGCCAAGATGACTGACCATATCTACGTGAACAGCATTTAAGGCAAAAGAAGAGCTAGTGCAAAGGAGGCAGGAACCTACCTAGTGAGTTTGAAGAACAGCAAGGAGTCTGTTAGAGAGGGGTAGGGTCAGAGATGTCAGAGAAGTAAGTTGGGTAGTGGTGGGGACGGAATTTTCTACATCATGTAGAGCTTTGTAAGCTATTGTATGGCCTTTGAGAAGGTTAGAAGTCACTAGTTTTGGCCTCTCTTAAAGTAAGGCCTGCCTGTATCTTTTTATTTTTTTTTATTTATTTTTATTTTTTTTAATCCTTACCCAAGGACATTTTTTCATTTTTTTGGTTCAGATAGAGTGGGAGGGAGAGAGAGGAAGAGAGAGAGAGAAACATCGATGTGAAAGGGACACATCGAGTGGCTGCCACCCACACGACCAACCGGGGCCGGGGACAAACTGCAACCGAGGTACATGCCCTTAGCGGGAACTGAACCTGGGTCTCTCTGGACCGCAGGCCGACGCTCTAACCGCTGAGCCAAACCGGCCAGGGCAGGCCTGCCTGTATCAAAACAATTCCTCCTTTTCCCTGTCTATATTAACTTTAATATATCTACGAATCACCTGAGATCTTGTTAATATTTAAATTCTGATTTAGTAGGTCTAGGTGGGGCCTGAAATTCTGCATTTTACTTAAAAAAATGTTTTATTCCTTTATTGATTTGAGAGAGAGAGAGAGAGAGAGAGAGAGAGAGGAAGTGAGTGGGAGAGAGATATAGAAATATTGATGAGAGAGAATATCCTTGGATTGGCCACCTCCTGCCTGCCCCCCCACTGGGGATCGGGCCCATAACCCGGGCATGTGTGCTGACTGGGAATTGAACCAGTGACCTCTTGGTGCATGGGTCCACGTTCAACCACTGAGCCGCACCGGCCGGAAGAAATTCTGCATTTTAAGCAAGTTTCCAGGTGATGCCAGGATGCTGGTTCATGTCACACATGATAATGAGAGTAAGAGGTATTAGCTCCCAGGGGCTTTGGAGCTTCTCTCTCTATTAGGTGATTTCAAGGGATGTCTTGTTCCCTTTAAGCCTGAAAGGAAAAACTGCAAAAGGTTTTCGTTCACACTTTCATATAGGTCATGTTCTCACCACTGGCCTCACCATTTCATGGTCCTAGTAAGAGCATGGTCCAGGGCTCCCTCTGGTAACAGGAGATAGGCTGTTTGGCTGTTTCCATGCAGGGTCTAAGAAGTTTCTATGGCCTCCTCACTGCCATTCTGGAGTCTCTACTTCCGACCCTCAAACTTGGAAACCCTGCTCTGCTCCTTGACTGATAATTAGGCTTTGACCACATTCCTGTCTTACTCCAATCACAAGAGTTCTGACTGTGCCCTTCACTCCTGGTCCTGGACCCTGAGTGATAGCCCAGCTCTGTAAACTGGGCCCGAGGCGGCTAGAGGACTCGGGTGACACCCCCAGGCAGAAGAGGGGCTCTGCTGATGCCTGTTTAACAGGCAAAGCTGGCCTTCAGAGCTAGCAAAGGAATCGACAGCTGAGCAGGCCTGGAAGGACCTGTGAATATAAAGCATAGGTTCTGAGTCAGATAGGCTTGGGTTTGAACTGGGCTTCGTCCCTTACTGTGTAATCGCAGGAATGTTCCTTGGCGTCCCCAAGCCAGTTTTCTCATCTGGAAAATGAGAATGACCACAATACCTCCCTCATAAATTGATATAATGCATATAAAGCACTTAGTAAAGTGCCTAATTCATGATACTCACACAATACTAGTTGCTATTATTTCTATCATTACTATTAACATCCCACCACGTTATCAAATCGCTTCATGGCCTGGCATTATGGTGCGAACTCACCTTTACATGCCCTGGGGGCTTTAAAGATGAGACACAGAGGCCAACAGCAGTTTCATCATAATAGATGTCCCAGGAAATAATCGAAGGAACTGAAGGTGTTTAGTTTAGAAAGTAGATAATGGGACAGACGTGGTGGCTGCGCTGCCTTCAGGAATTAGACGTATTCTGAGACCCCGAGACCAAAGGGAACTTAAAGGGAAACACCGCCCGGGCTGAGGCGGAGTGAGTTAGGGTGGGATGGGGGTAGGGGCTTCTGCGAGGGTCGGCTCCTGCGCAGCTGCGGCGGTGGAGCCAATCACCGGGCGCAGCCGGTCCTCGCGCGACGGTACAGTCGTACAGTCGTGACGTCCGTGGTTGCCATGGAGAGGCCCACCGCTTGGGACCGCGAGCTGGCGCCCGAGGCAACAAGGTTGGAGCGTGGCTTTGAAGTCTCGTCAGCTACCACCATGAGCGGCCGAAGTCGAGGTAGAAAGTCCTCCCGCGCCAAAAGCCGGGGCAAAGGCCGCGCCAAAGCCCGAGTCCGCGCTGCTCCTGACCACGCCTCGCACGACCCGGACCCTCCACAGTGCCAGCGGCTCGGGGAGGAAACCCTGGCAGCACAGGTGCAGGCTGGCGCGGGTTGGGGTGGCCTGGAAACCGCTGCGCCCGCGCCGCCCTGCGGGCCGGGGGAGGAGGCTGCCTGCCAGCTCCCGCTGGACTGTGGCCTCGCGCTCCGCGCGGCGGGCGAGCGCGGGCAGGCTGCGACCAGGCTCGGCCTGGGGAAGGCCACGTCCCTCTCGGAGCGCCTGGTGACAGACACTGTCTTCGTAGGAACAGTGGGAACTGTGGGAAGGCCGAAAAATGTCCCCCGCGTTCGAAATCTGCGCGGGCATGCTGGGAAGAAGGCCTCAGTGGGGAAGGGGCCTCAGGCCACAGCTGGTGGGAGGCCGAAGAAAGGGACCACTGGGGAGTACGCGTCAGGCCCAGTGGTAGAGGAAAAGAAGGTGGAGAAGGATGCAGGGTCAGGGCCCCCAGCCACGGATGGCAGTATGGATACGCTGGAGACCGTCCAGCTGAAGCTGGAGACCATGAACGCCCAGGCGGACAGGGCCTACCTTCGCCTTTCCCGCAAGTTTGGGCAGTTGCGACTGCACCACTTAGAGCGCAGGAACCTCCTCATCCAGAACATCCCGGGCTTCTGGGGGCAAGCTTTTCAGAACCACCCCCAGCTATCATCCTTTCTGAATAACCAAGACAAAGATGTACTCAGCTACTTGAACAGCTTGGAAGTGGAAGAGCTTGGTCTCGCCAGATTGGGCTACAAAATCAAGTTCTACTTCGGGCGCAACCCCTATTTCCAGAATAAGGTGCTCATCAAGGAATATGGGTGTGGCCCTTCTGGTCAGGTGGTGTCTCGTTCTACTCCAATACAGTGGCTCCCAGGGCACGATCTCCAGTCTCTAAGCCAGGGGGGCCCAGACAACAGCCCTAGCTTCTTTGGATGGTTTTCAAACCACACCTCTATTGAGTCTGACAAGATTGTCGAGATTATTAATGAGGAACTGTGGCCCAATCCCCTGCAATACTACCTTATGAGTGAAGGGGCCCGTGCAGAGAAAGGAAAGGAGGGTAGGCAAGGTCCAGCAAGGCAGCAAATGGAGACCCCTCAGCCTGGAGTAAACAAATCCAAGTAATCTTGCACAAGTCTCCCTACTACATCCTGCTGGACCACATGTTGGCCTCTGCATTCTTTTCCCTTTGAACTTCAGTTGCAAGAATATGGCATTTATGATCATGTTCTTTTGCCTCCCCCATGGCCTTGTTTTTTTACGTTAGTGTCACAGGTTATGTGATCTTACTCCTACTGTTTATATGTTAAATGCACATGCTTCAGATGTATACTGCCTTTATCTACATGCCTGGACTCTGTTCTTGACTCTGGCATTTCTCGCCTGTCTTTAACATGGACATTCAGCAGTCATTTCTCCAAGAGGACCAATGCATCCTTAAGCTTTGCTCCTTCAGGGCCAGTGACTTTGGTGTGCTTTGTATCCATGCTGGCCATGCATGCCACATATGGCAAAATTTTCTATTGCCACTGGAAAATGAAGCTTGTGCACATGGTACTGGTCATCAGCCAGAACTAATTGTTCAGTGGCCCTGGGGTCACTAGCCAAGGCACTACCTATGGGATCTCTGGCTTTGGACAAGGGTCCATGATATCCTGCTAGACATGCAGCATACTGTCACTTGACTGCTGGGCATGGATGAGGTTAAAGGTGAGAAGCAGTACGCCATGTGTTGTATACCATAGTGTGTCACTTCTTGCCTCCAGGCTTCCTGTTCAACAAGGACCTCAAAAACTGCCTGTGGACCCAGGCCTCCTGCCAGTGCATGAGACACACACCTACCCTCCCCAGCCTTCCAGGAATGCTATTGGCTGTCAGACTGATGGGTGGGCTGGTATGTGTGGACATGTGCTCACTGTCATGTTGTGGATCCAAATAAGGGTGGAGACTAGACTCATAGAATCTAGGTACCTTTCTCAACTCCTCTTATCCCTTTATCACACATGACCAGAATGCTATAGTGCAGTTGCTAGGGAAAAGGTATTTCTCATATGTGAGCCTGTGTCTACTTCATTTCATACCTCCACATCTCCTTACTTGCTTTTCTTTCCTTGCTTCTACCTTCGAATACCCATAGGAGTAGGCTTGTCTCCAGTATGGGGTAATCCCAAGGATGTCATCTGGGAGTATGGGGACAGGGGTGGGCAGAATCTGTTCTGGGTCTCCCAGACTCATTTCCACTGGGTGTAAAAGCTGAGCCAGGCCCTCCCTGCCTAGGCTTCTCTGTTCTCTTTTCCCTCTCATCCTTGAGGGTGGAGAAGTAGGACTGTATCTATACTTGCCCTCCTCCTAAGTTCCCTTTTCTTATGGAAGACTTCATTCTGGGTTCTCTGAGGGCTGTGGAGATCTTAACTCAGACTTGTAGAGAGAGTGTGCTAGGCAGGGGAGTTGGAGCAAAAATATTGTACAGGAATGAGTCTGGTATAGAGTGGGCCTAGGAAAGCAGATAGAAATGGCTTTAGAAAGCTCAGGGAGAATATACCTGTCTCTCAGTGACAGAGGGGACATGGAGGGACCTTCCAAGGGTGGGGATGGGAGAATTAAAGGGGTTACTGGCAAATACAGGGTAACAGGATACAAACACTAAAGCAGAAGGTATGTCCGAAATTTTGTCTAGGTGAGGATATGCCCAAAGTTTTGTCCAATCTCTATTTCATTATTAATGTATTTTATAAATAAGAGAAAAAAAACCCCACAAAACAAAAACAGAACTATGCTACTTGGATGCTTTGTTGTTGTTGTTGTTCTAGGTGTGGCCTTACGTATGTTGAAGATTAATGTTATATGCTGCTTATTCTGCCTCTAAGTAAAATCTTACCATGGTCCTCATTTTGCCTAATGGGAAAATAGAGCTGTAAAAGAATGACTTTTATTTCTTTTAAACTTTTTGCTCTTTATTATGGACATTTTCAGACATGCACAGAAGTAAAGAGGATTGTCCATGGACCCTATGGACAATCACCTCGCTGAATCAGTTATTAATTTATGACCAATCTGGTTTCATCTGTATCTCCCTCTTCCTGCCTGTATTGTTTTTTTCAGAAGTCCAAGACACTGTGCCAATTCAACTGTGACTTTTTGGAGATTGGGACTCTCTTTTGGTGGTTATAGTTTTGGGGTACACTATTATTACTGCATCAGGTCTGCTTTTTGCTCTTAATGGTAACTAATGAGAGTCCAGAGATGGGATTTAGAATTGTGGGTATTCAGAATTAACAAGAAATCTCAAAAAGAGATGAAGGGGGTGCTCCCTCCCTCCTCTCCCTGCATCCACAAAGGGAGAGAGGGATTGTTCTGTTGTAAACTCTTTCAAAGACTGATAGGATGTGGTGCTTACTTGACACCCTTCACCAGAATATTAGTCTTTCTTTTCTGTGTAAGACAGAGACTCATATAACTGTTAGAATTGATATCAACTTGTCCTGGTCTCATAACTCCAGACTTGAAAGTATAATTTGGACATTGTTGCTGTGTTCTGTAAAAATAACCTCCCAAAAGTAATCAGTAACTGGTTGTCTTACTTGATAATTTGACACCCTGGTAATAATGCAATTATTTTTTGTTCTTAGACAGTATAAATAGTTGTAAACTTGCATGCATGATGGACAAATAAAAGCCTATATCCCTGTTATACTTTCTATTTTCAAAAAGACTCGGAGGCTGGGTGCTTGAGGGGATGTATACGTTGGCCTAGATGAGTGATTCCTAATCCTTAGGCCATTGTGTGACTAGATACATAACAATATATAAAATTTGGATTCCCATGCTTTTACCAGAGATTGAGATTCTGTGGTTTTAGCAAGAAGCCAGGTGACCTTGTTTACCATAATCTTTCTGGGTGATTCTAGTGGAACTCAAGTGTTTTTAAAATTTTTTGAGTTCATCTCAGTTGTGTGGCGAATACTGTTAAAATCCTATTAAAATACTGAATTTTGATTCAGTAGTCTAGATCGAAACCTGAGATTCTGCATTTCTAACAAACTTCCAGGTGATGCCAATGCTGGTGGTTTGTGAACTGTGTGGGAAAGAAGGTGACCTTCAAGGCCCTTTCAGACTAGAATAACAGTGCTCAACCTTAATTGCACATTAGAATTATCTGGGAAGCTTAAATAAATATACTGTCGAAGTTCCACACAAATACCAACTAAATCAGAATTGGGGGTTGGGAGGGAAGGGTTGGTCCAGGTATAGGTATTTTTAAAACATCCAGGTGATTCTGATGTTTAGCTAGAGTTGAGAAAGAGGGTCTCTGATGCTGTTCATAACAGATCCATAACAAGGATCATTTTCCTTTAATCAGGTGAAGCAACGTCAGACAACCAAATGCCATGTAAAGCTGTGCAGCAGAAAATTGTTGGAAAAAATTAGAAGTGGGTTGTTAAATGAGAATAAAATTGGTTTGTATGAAGTACTTAAATCAACAAATGTGTGGTGTTCAGGGCATAGTAGGTGCTCAAATATTGAATGAAAGAATGAATTTAAACACAGTTTATATTCTGATGCCTCAGGGCTAGGCTGATAAATTTGTGAAGTGGGCCAAATTTGTTTCATAGGGCATATGTATTAGTTAGGGCTTTCATAATAAAATACCACAGGCTGGGTGGCTTAACAATAGAAATGTATTTCCTTAGTTTTGGAGGCTAGGAGTCTGAGATCTAGGTGTCTTCAGGGGTGGTTTCTTCTGAAGGTCTCTCTCCTTAGCCTGTAGATGGTTGCCATCTCTATGTGTGTCTGGGAGCAGTGGAAAGAGGTGGAGGTTGTGTGTAATTAGGGTGGCTGTTCTGCAGTGCCGGATTGTGTACTGGGGGCAATGTGGGCCTAGTGTACATCAGCTCTAAGCATCACATCCTCACCCAGCTGCACTTAAAGGCAGGCAAGTAGGAGGGAAAGGGGATCTTTTCACATGTCTCTGTCTTTAACAGGGAAAAAATTTTTTTGCCAGTAGTCCCTGGTGGATTTCAGGAGACCTGGGCCAGGTCCCTTGGGCCAGAAATGTGTCACACTCCCTCACTCCACTTTAAGGGAATCTGGCATGTTTCAGCATCTCTCATGGGAGTGGGCTTTTGCTATCCAGGAATAAGGAGAGCTCAAGGGGCTAGACTTCATGGGGATTTTGGTAACCTATACATTGGTCCTTTCTGATGTGATGTGTGGCTGTGCTGGTTATAGAACACTACAGAATAAGTGGAGGCGCCGCACAGCTGCGTGTCTCCTGTCCCAGCGCTCACAGTCACCTCTTCCGGCAAGAAAGCTCTACCTGCACTCAGTGTTTTATGTTTCATCTCTACTACACGGTAAATGCTTTTCTGGCCAGGCAATGCCTTTTTGATTTTCCTATCTCCCACAGCACCTAGCTCAGGGTTCACTCAATATTTGATGTAGGTGTTCAGTAAGTGCTGGTTGCTAGAATGCAATAAATCAGTAATCTTTCTAAAATGTAAATTTGACCATGTCGATCATCAGTTCAAATCCTTCAGGAGTAAGGTCCAAAATCCTAATAAGCTCATAACAGGCCTTCATTATTTGACCTTCCTTCAAAAGTTATTTATGAAAAATTTCAAATGTACATAAAAGTTGACAGCAAAATACAGTGCTCACCCATGTATCTACCATTTAAGTTCTGTGAATGTTAACATTTTGCCATATTTATTTTATCTATATGATGTCTGTGTATATTGCTAAAGCATTTGAAGATCACTCATTGACACTTCACCCCTAAATACTCAGCCTGCATCTCATTTAAAAAGGACACTTTCCGCCCTGGCCAGTTTGGCTCAGCGGTTAGAGCGTCGGCCTGCGGTCCAGAGAGGCCCGGGTTCGGTTCCCGCTAAGGGCAAGTACCTTGGTTGCAGTTTGTCCCCGGCCCTGGTTGGTCGTGTGGGTGGCGGCCACTCGATGTGTCCCTTTCACGTCGATGTTTCTCTCTCTCTCCCTCCCACTCTATCTGAACAAAAAATGAAAAAATGTCCTCAGGTGAGGATAAAAAAAAAAAAAAAAAAGGACACTTTCCTACATAATCACAAGACCAGTATCAGAAAGCAAAAAAATTATAGTTCCCGAATATAATCTAGTATCTAGTCCATATTTAGATTTTCCCATTATTCCCAAGATTATCTTATAGTATTAGTTTTAAAATCAAGTTCTAATAATATTCAGGCATTGCATTTGGTTGTTATGGTTTTGATCTTTTCATTTGATTTTATTTTTATTATTTTTTGTTGTTGACAGTAATACAGAAGTCCCCCATTTCCTTCTCTCCTTTGTCACTCCCCACCCAGCCCTTGCTACACCCCAGGCCTTCACCACATTATTGTCTGTGTCCATGGGCTATGCATATATACATATATGTTCTTTGATTAATCATTTTAGTCTTTTTTTAAAAAAATAATCCCCCCCCCCCCCACACACTGACTTTCTGAAGAAGTTAGGCCAAATATTTTATAGGATGTCCCGTATTCGGGATTTGTCTGATTGCTTTTTCTTGGTGTAATTTAACTTTTCCTCTGTCTCCTGTGTTTCTTGTAAACTGAGGATTCAGGTGAAGTGCTTTTGGCAAGAATACCACATAAATGAGACTGTGTACTTCAACCACACATTACGTCGGAGGCACAATGACAGCTTGTTCCACTGTTATGCTGTTAGTTTGATCTCTTAGTTAAGATGGTGAACAATAGATCTCTCCTTTGTAAAGATACGCTTTTCCCTTCCAGTTAGCAGGTAATCTCTGATGGTACCTTGTCACTATGAGAATATCCTGTTGCCTTAAACTGTTCATCCTAAGATTTCAGCAGCCATTCATGTTTGCCCAAACCATTTATTTTAGTGTGGGTTATAAAATTGTGATTTTCTGCCCGGCCGGTGTGGCTCAGTGGTTGAGCATCGACCCATGCACCAAGAGGTCGCCAGTTCAATTCCTGGTCAGGGCACATGCCCAGGTTGTGGGCCCAATCCCCAGTGGGGGGCATGCAGGAGGTGGCCAGTCGATGTTCTCTCTCATCGATGTTTCTATCTCTCTCTCCCTCTCCTTTCCTCTCTCTCTAAAGATCAATAAAGAAAAGAAAAAAAAAAACAAGAAAAAAACCAAAATAGTAATTTTCTAATCTTGGCATTTCTTTTACATATTTTAGCTGCTATTCTCTTATAAGAAAGACTTCACCCTCATCATCTGGCCATGAACTATACTTCCTTCTGAAAAAGTAGTATACATGCTTAACTTGTTCCCTTTAATTACCAATTGTCAGCATCTGAAGTTTGTGTAATAATCATCTCTAATGGTCTCAAATAAGGATATGCTTTTCTTCTTGTCTCTTTGCTATTACTGTGGACTTAGGAGTTTTTATTTATTTAATGCTTTACAGTCAATTACAATCATCTTTCTTTTGGCTGCTCAATTGCTCTGCATTTTGCTGCTAAGTAACTTTTACCAGACTCCTCTAGTCCTTGTCCCTGATTTTCTCCCATTGCCCCTGTGTGCTGCACGCTGGCCAGTGTGAGCCACTGCTGAGGCTCCAGCCATCCTCCGAGCTCCTCAGACCCCGCACATTTACACAAGCTATTGGCTTAGTGAGAAAGCCCTTGCAGCCTCTCTCAGGTGCTCAGATATGGCTCAGATAGCATTGCTCTGTGCCGTAGTTATTAACCTTTCATCTTCCAAATGAGTCCCTCCCTTCTATTTATTTCCATAATATTCTGTCCACATTTCAATTCATCGTACTTAACGTAGTGACCTGTTCTTGTCTGTTTACCGATCTGCTCCCACCAGAGACTGTAAGATCGTTGAGGCTGCAGAATAATAACAAACAGCATGTCAATCATTTTTGTATTTCCAAAGCTCAGGTGCTTACACATAATAGGTGCTCATTAAGCGCTGAACAAGTGATCAAATGAATGATCGCTAACGATTCATCAAGGCACCGGTGACAAACTACAGAGAGGTTTAGGAGTGCCCAGGAATAGAGATTGGAAATACTTTCAAGTGAAGTAGAAGCATGAACCTAGTACAAGTGAATTAAAGGATGGTGGGGAGGGAAGCTATTACCTGCCAAAGCTTCAGGCAAAAAACTTAGCGGCACCAAATTACTCTTGCAACATATTGGGAGTCAGGTAGGGAAATGGAAGTGAACAAGAAAGCAAATAAAGAATGTTGGAAATGTACCATGTATGCTGTGCTTTAGCAATATTCCATAGCACTTGAGTCGATAATCAAAAACAAGAAAAAGCAAAGTTGCTGGGATTCTGCCAATGTCTTTACCTGGGGTCTTTCTCTCTCTTTGTATATAGACTATATACATAGTCTGAGATCTTCTAAGTGTCCCCTTGAATTTAAACTTCAAAAAATCGTGTTATTTATTTATTGAATTTATTGGGGTGACATTGGTTCGCAAAACCATACAGGATTCAAGTGTACAACTCAATAAAGCATAATCTGTACACTGCATTGTGTGCCCATTACCCCAAGCAGTCTCTATCCCCATTTTCCCCTTTTTTGCCCACCTGCACCTAGCTCCCACCCCCCTTTCCCTCTGGCTATCACCACTGTTGTGTGTGTGTGTGTGTATTTATATTTTGCTTAATCCCTTCACTTTCTTTTGTCTAATCCCCCAATCCCCTTCCCCTCTAACAGCTGTCAGTCTGTTCCTTATATCCATGCCTCTGTTTCTGTTGTGTTCATCAGGGTTAGAAAAAAGGCAATCCCTAAAAGAGTGACATCACCAGAGAGTAACCTAGACAAGAGATTAAACCTACAGAATGGAACATAACGAGTGGATCTAGGAGAAAGTTACCTTGAGCTTCCATATTAAATAGCCTAAGTTCCAGGAGTCATAGGAAAATATGGTCATCAAAGCCCAGTGCTGCTTTTACCTAGTGCTATGTCACCAGGATACTCTGAGAAAATTTAGAATGCTTGCAGGGAGAAAGGTGAAAGACCAGGCCTTTGAAACCCTATAGCATTCTGAGAAGGTTATGATCACAGAACAGATTGTCCCTCAGGAAGTAAGGATGTTGGGCCTGGTGTATTATTGTGAGAGCTCGTTATCTTCCACCCTGAGAACCCATCATGCCATCATTGCCACTTCTGGCTTCGGGAGCATTTATGTGAGGGACACAGAGCTCCGACACACTACATGTTATTCTCTTAGCAAGTGGTCTTATCAGATTCACTGATAAAATGGTACTCCCACCCTCACAGCTCACTCTGTATTCCTTCTCACAGCCCCCTTTTCTTTATGTTATTTTTTTTATCCTCATCCGAGGACATTTTTTCATTTTTTGTTCAGATAGTGTGGGAGGGAGAGAGGGGAAGAGAGAGAGAGAGAGAAACATTGATGTGAAAGGGACACATCGAGTGGCTGCCACCCGCACGACCAACCAGGGCCGGGGACAAACTGCAACCGAGGTACATGCCCTTAGCGGGAACCGAACCTGGGTCTCTCTGGACCGCAGTCTGACGCTCTAACCGCTGAGCCAAACCGGCCAGGGCACAGCCCCCTTTTCTTTATAGGACTTATCACGATTCATGACTATGGTTTTGTCTCTGAATTTGATTCTTCCACTGCACTATAAGCTCCTATGGATCTTTGTTGTTGAACCCCATGTGAATATACATAGGAAGCATTTGATTAATATCTTGGACTGGAGGAAGTATTAAGCTTATGAGCTATGGCCTGTTAAGATGGCAGGTAGTATGGGCTTTGGAGATGTCCTGTGACAGGAGGAGCTGTCTGTTCTTACATATGCACTGGGACTTGGAGAGACCATTTTGTGGAGCACATACCACATGCCAAGCAAAGTGCTAAGCACATTTAACTACATCATCACAACAATTATATTGTTATCTTCATTTTCCAGATAAGATAAAAGAACACAAGAGAGTTTGGGTAACTGTTCAGTTATAATTTATAGTTGTAATTTATAATTCAGTTATAAATTTTAAGTTGTAATTTCTAGAGCTGGGGTTAGAGACCCTTAACCACTATTCTGCCCTGTCTCAGGCGGGGGTTTGCAGTGTGAGTTGGTGATTTAGACTAACATTATATCCTGACTTCAGAAGGGAGCTATGAGAGTGTGTGGCTGCATGTAAGCTTCCAGAGGGTGGCTATCACTGTGCCCTCTCCCTGGGGAGGAGAAGTGTGTGTGTATGTTTTTTTGTTTCTTTTCCTGTGTGTGTGTGTGCGTGCCCATGCGCTGTAGCATATCTGGGTTTTTGTATGGGGAAAGAATGAGAGTGGCCAACAAATTAGCCTTAGAACACAGCCTGTGGACTGCCTGCTGCTTGTCCACAGGCCTATGGTGCCCCCTGAGGCTGCCAGGGCATGCAGCCTCACTGAGCAGTTGAGTCCACATTTTAAAGGCTTCCAGCTGTGGGCTGATGGTGGGGAACAGAGACTCTCCTGGTCTGAAGCAGCTCAGAAGAAGGGGGCTTCTCTTGAGGCCATGAGCAGATGGTTTGTTGGGAGGGCTGAATCACAGAGAGCACCAGCTCAACAAAAGGCCATCACGGCTACTCAGTGAGGGGATTTGGTAGATAGGCCTGCTGGTCATAAGCTGTCTTTGAGCTTCCGCCTCTGGCACAGATGCCATCCCTGTCACTGTTATTATCTCCGAATAAGAAAGATGATGAAAAATCATTCTTTCTTGACATTTCCATAAGAGTGTGCTTCCCTATTAACAAAAAGTTCACTGAACCTTCTATTCCACACAGGGATCATGGGGAGGGAATGCTTTAAGCTTCAAGTGACAGACACTCTGATTAATGGGCCCCAAGAGTAAGAACGGTTATTGTTCCAATAATAAGGAATTTGGAGGGAAGTGATCCCACAGTTAGTTTAGCTGCTCAGCTATTTTATCAAGTACCCAGACTTTTTTCATCCTTCTAGTCCTTCTAACATTCTTGTCATGTTAGACTCAGCAATGTCTTTTTTGTCTTCAAACTTGTTTCATGGTCTCAAGATGGTTGCTTCAGTTCCAGGCATCATAGTCTCAAAGGTAGTGTCCAAAATAGGAAAGTAACAAAGAAGGCCAATAGAGGCTTCTGTACATCCCTCTCTTTTACCAAGGCGGAAACTATTTCTTAAACTCTCTAGTGTACTTCCTTTACGTCTCATTCATTTCATTGGCTAGACATGACATATTTGATCTATTTACACATTCTCTCTCTCTCTCTCTCTCTCTCTCTCTCTCTCTCTCTCTCTCTCTCTCTCTTTCTCAGACCAGTTTTATTCCTGGCAAAGGGAAATGTTACTGCCACAACTGGCTGAGACCAACCAGGACTAGTTTCCTAACGCTGGGCTCATTGCCTGCAAAGAAGAAGGGCGCATGGCTGTTAGGCTGTTGGGTAGGCACGTGCCCCATAATACTAAAGCCAAGGGCTCATCAGGCTCTGTGACCACCATAGCAATAACAGAATACTTGGGATAACTGAAGACATCCACTGTTTATTTGTGGATTTAGACAGCATGCTTGTTTAGTACTCTCTCTGATCCCAGGTGTGAATTAGGCACTATGGTCAGTTGAAAGAACCCTATTGGATATAGGCTTGCACATACTTTAAAATCTAAATGGGAGAGGAGTTAAATAACAGTGAACAGTTAAATAAAAGCGTGAAACCAAAATTTAAGAAAAGCCAGCCATATGATCAAATAGTATCCAGGTCAGAGGGCAATTCATCACATTCTTCTTGAAAGTATTTTGTAAGTTTTTCTTATTGTCCTCATGATTGGATGGAAGCACTTGAAACTCTTTTCAACCAGCAGGATTTATTTTTGTATCCTCTGCTGGTTTTTATTATTTCCTTCCAAAGAAAATGAATAAAATTTTCAATGATTTGAGGATATTTTTGGCAAAGGAAATTATTTTAGGTGTTAAATACAATATTGCCAGCCTCCTAGAAAAAATATTTGATTTTTTTCAGCATGAGGTCTGAACCAGTCATAAATTTCAGTCAGTCCTGGTTGCTTTATTGTGTAAAGTTGATGTTTTATGATTTTTTTTCCTTTTGGGGAGTTCCCTATGGACCTAAGCAGTATTCAAGTTAAGCACGAACATCCATTTCAATGGTTACATTACAGGCATTTGAATACTGCTTAGCAAAAGGCCACAGCAGCAGCCAAAGCTTTCATTTGGCCTCTGATTAAAGGCAATCTTCTCAATCTGGACTCAGTTCCTGGAGTAATCCTTTGAACAGATTAAACATAAACACATACTTTGCTGATAATTGTGTGCTGATCTGTAATAAATTGGTTAAGAGTGGTTGATGTCATTTGAAACCCAAAATCCCCAAATAGTGATCGAGAATACAGCTCTCATTTCTCTAGGCTTCCAGCTAGAGAACTTTTCCCATAGCCCAGTACTGTGGTAAGATCACCATTTGGGAGACTCCTACCATCCCAGTTTATTTTTGGACTTTTGTTGTGGGATCCTCTCAGAAAAGAATACCTTATTTTTTCCAGCCTCTTCTTGGTTGGGAGTTGGGGAGAGCAAGGAGGGTCAGGCTCTCTTTTCAGGTACAGTTCTAATTAGAGTGGGGGGCGGGTTTTGCCACCTTATTACACCCTGTTGGACATTTTAAATGCTCCTCAACCCTAGTTGAGCTGAAGCCACAGTGACCCACACCAATCTAAAAAGAGATCACTTGTCAAGCAGTCATGTGGGTAGTTCTCTGCTCCTGAGTGCCCTGGCCAACAAGCAGTTGGGGGAAATGTTGTGGGTCTGTTGGCAAAAGGAAAGGGTAAGATGCAGATTACAGAATATGCTCACCTTATAGTTGGCTTAAGGTATGCATTTGTAAACTGGCCTTCAAAACCCAAACTGGAACTCCAGTTGGAATTAAGAGAGAGCAGTGGGTATGGAATGTGGTTTAAGAAAGGCTGGCTGGAGTCACTGGTTTGGGGTATTTGGTGGAGATGCCGAATGTTCCAGAATGGTTGACTGCTAAATGTTTACCAAAGTTAGGCCTGGGACCTAGGTAGTGGGGGGAAGGAATATAATGGGAAGTTTTAGACTCTAAAACTCTAAAATAGAGTAAGTATGGCAGCTAAGACTTAAAATCAGGCATATCTGGGTTCATATCCAAACTTTGTATACCACTTTGTAGCTTATTTACCTTCTCTAACTAAATAGATACAAAAGTTCTGAGTTAGGTGGAAATCATAAAAAACAAGACTCAAATTAACGGAATAAAAAAAATTACTAGCATGTAGAACTGAAAAGTCTAGGGCAATCTCAGCGTCAGAGAAGCCTGACGCAAGGGCTCAAATGATGTCTTTCCCCACTTCTCAGCGTTCCTTTCCTCTGTATTAACTTTGTTCTCAGGCAGGTTCTTCCCTCCCGGTGGCAGGATGGCTGCTTGATGCTCTAGACCAGTGGTTCTCAACCTTCCTAATGCCACGACCCTTTAATACAGTTCCTCATGTTATGGTGACCCCCAACCATAAAATTATTTTTGCTGCTACCTCATAACTGTAATTTTGCTACTGTTATGAATCGCCATCGGAAATACGTGTTTTCCTTCGGAAAACCCCTGTGAAAGGGTCGTTCGACCCCCAAAGGGGTCGCGACCCACAGGTTGAGAACCGCTGCTAGACCCACAAATCTTACCCTTTCAGCAACTCCCATGAAGAAAAACAGTGCTTCTTCCTTGCCAGTTCCAAAGAAAAGCCCCAGGGTTGACTCTCTTGGTGCATTAGGTCATTATGCAACTTGAACCAACTGCTAAGAACTGGGTCACTGCCCAGCCCCGGAGCCTGGAAAGGGCTCCTCCCAAGCTGCAAGGACTGACTCCAGTGAAGGGATGATTTTTTACCAAGTGAAAAGAAATCATGGTGCCAGTGCCAGAGGAAGAGGAAGGGGAATGTATGCTGGGCAGGCAAAACAACACATGCCCACTGAACAGCCATCCATTTTCAGGTCATTCTTGTTACTAAGGAAGTAGGAAGGGCAGGAACAAAAAAACTGCTATTATTTATAGGGATCTAGTACCAACAACTCCCAACCTTGCCTTCACAGTATCACTGTCTTTATACTATAGAAATTTGGTTGCAATTTGAATGCGATAAAACCCACATTGCTTTAAGCTCACAAGGTATCAAGCCTTGTTTTTATCCTCTTCCTCCTCCTCCTCCTCCTCCTCCTCCTCCACCTCTTGAGGTTTTGTTAGTTTTCCTCTGCATTTTCTGGTGTGCCTCTTGGCTATCCAGACAGTGATTGCTGACTGTGAGTATGTGAAGCTGGGAAGTCCCAAAAGTGAGGCCAGCAGCTACCACTGACAGATGAAGAAGGCTCCTCAGGAGGCAGGGGCTCAGGCCTTTCATCTGAAGCTGTTCAGAGCCCGGGGATACAGGCTGGTGCCTCAGAGACTCTGAGGATGGGATTATGGGATTTCCTGGGAGCCATGGTGTCAGCGTAGGCAGCTAGTCATTGATATGAGGAAAATAGCTAGTTATTAATATAAGGAAGAAAGAAAAAGGGAACAAAATAATCTTAATAAACTGGGAAACAGAAACAAGTAAGGAGCAGAATTTCCATCTAGTTTACTGGTAAACAGACACATTCACACACTCTAGGGGACTGCTGCCAGGAGATCTCATCCCTGGAACAGGACGGGAAAATCTCCCCAGGGGTGCTAAAAGCCCAGTACCAGAGCAGGGGAGGAAATTCCTCTGCTGGGCTCATGGGCAATAGGAACTAGATGCTGTAATGAAACTTCTGGACATGCTCAATGAGAGTCAGAGTGAGGAAACAGAGGGGCAGGGCCTAGCATGGGAACAATTGGAAAGGTAATCAGATTAGATAGAGGGCACAAACCCCAATAAAATTTACTGGGAGGAGGGCCCAATCCAGGCCCAGGGAAAAGTTGGGAATTTGGGTTGGATAATTTAAATGATTCTGTGTCCTTTCTCTGAACCAGGAAGATATATGGAGGATTAACAGGAGCTTCGGGGCAGTGCTTCTAGAGCCTGCCCACCCTCTAAGTCCCCGAGGGTGTATTAACTCCCGTTAATTCACAATAAAATCTTACCTTCACTTGAAACTTCTCCATATGTGTGCATTTGGAATTCTTTCCTCACATCATTGCAAAAGAGCCTATTACACACACCGGCAACCATGGGACTTCCCATCTACCTAGAGAGGTTAAGGAGCTTTTCACTCCCCCTTCCCCAGGCCAGTGGCCTGCCCTGCATCCTCCTCCTGGCTCCCACTCTGGGGCTTACATTTCTGTAGTTCCCTATTGTCTTCTCCACACAATGGGTCTGTTCCTTTGGGAATATGCCATTACAGGTTGCCCCTCAGGACAGTGGGTGGTAGAGGGACACATAGGTGGGTGGGCATCTTCCAACTCTGGGCAGTGCCAGTTAAGAGATAGCTGTAAGACTGTCATACAGGTGAAGTCCTTGAGGCTCAGAGAGACCACATTCACCTTAGGGCGTAGAGCAGGACAGAATTAGAATGCATTTACAACAATGTGGAAAAGATTGTTTCACAAGAAATGCTACATGCAAACTTATTATAGGAACATCAGTCAGAGAAAGACTCTACCTGGTGGGGCTGGTGAGCTCTATAGTACTTCCCTCTGGGGTGGGTTGTGGTGAGGGAGGAGGCAAATGAGAGAAGAAAGTCAAAATGTGGGATGAAGAGAAAAGGAGGCAGGATGTAGAGGGGGATGACTGATTGGGGTAGGTAGGGTCTGGATGCCCAGCCTTGGGCCAGAGGGAGGAGGGAAACTTTACTGTAAGGATGAGGAGTTGAGTGGAGGGAGCAGAGATCACCCAGAAAGGGGAGCCTCTCCTGGCCCCAGGCAGAGAACATAGGAGACTGTGCACAGTTATTTCAGACCTCCAGTCACCTCTGTTCTCTTCATCTGTGGTCAAGCTTCTCTCTGTATTTATGTGAGGACAGGTGTGGGATGATGTGACACTGAGGGATAATGCAGGGCCAGAGAGGACTGCAGAACCATAAATGGTATTACAGGACCACCCTTGAAGGCCCCTTCAGCCCTCTCAGGGTGCTCAATCTGCCTTGGCTAGGGCAGGATCTGTTGTGAGGTCATCCCCTGGCCCTCCACCCCTGTCCACACACACACACTTCTAAATCACACAGCACTCCAGCCCAACCTAGAGGAACTATTTGTTCTCTTTAGCTTTATTACAATTTCCATAGCATAGAAGATTTAAAAAAAAAAAAAAAGGTCCAAAATAAAAAGTAAAACAATTTTAAACATCTAGGGGTTTTGTTTTGGTTATTTGTGGAAGGGTGTGTATGGGAGAAAGGTGGTAAGGGAGTTCTTCATCCCTGGAGAATCTAAATTAATGAAAAGTAAATTAAAAATTGGCTTCCAAGATTACACTGAAAAGTCTTAATCCAGAATAACCTCTGAAAGCTGCCTTTCAGCACAAAAAAATGAGGGCTTTCAAATGGAAATGTCGGCAGCTCCTGGCTCTGTGGCCCTGGTCCTGGGCGGTGCTGCAACCCTGTTTATTTGAAGATGAAGCCCCAGCCCCAGAGTGGCCCCTTCGTGGGGAGTGTGGTCTTGGCAGGGCTAGCCTTCCCTGTCTCCTCGGTGCGAGCCCCACCCTCCCAGGAGTCCTTGCTCTGGGCTCCAATGCTGAAGGGCTCTTGCTGCGGATCAGTCCAGGACATCTGCCTTGAGCTCCCTTTGCCTTTGAAAGAAGGTGCTTTGCTTTGCTTTCCATCTGCCTCTTTGCAGGGGGGGTTTTCTTTATGTCTGCTTGTGTGGGAGGGGTTCAGCTGTGGGTGGGAGGGAAGCTGGGTCTCATTCCATTGTGAGATCTCTGAATATATTAAGTCTTGCATCTCCCTGCTCTAAAGCCACACAGCATCAAGGGTCAGTAGCGAAGAGTCATTTCAGACCCAAGTGTGAGTTGCAGTAGATGATTAGAATGATGCCTGTAGAAGGTTGTCGCAAGGATGGCTTCAATGAATCGTGCCTCCTGGTGGTCACACCCTGTGTCGTCCCTCTCCCACACTGGCTCTGGGCTTGGTCAGGCAACTTGTTTTGACCATTGAGACATCAGCAAATGTAACATAAGCAGAGATTTGGTAAGTGCTCGAGTCCTGGGATTTGCTGGAGTTTGGACTCCTTGAGATGAAAGACCAGGTGGGAAGAGAGGCCCCATCCTCCCAGTCAACCCCCCTGCTGAATGGAGCCTGGGGGAAGCCGGCAGAGCCTCTCAATGGTCCCACAGAGCACAAGAAATAATCAGTTGCTGTTACTTTTAATTGAGGTGAAATCCACATAACATCAAATTGGTCATTTTAAAGTGTACAGTTCAGTAGTGTTTAGTACATTCACAAGGCTGTGCAACCACCACCTCTTTCTCGTTCCGAAGCAGTTCATCACCCCCAAAGCAAACCCTGTACCCATTAAGCAGGCACTCTGCATCCCCTCTCCCTCTCCCTCCTGGCAGCTACCCATCTGCTTTCTGTCTCTATGGAGACAGACCTTCTGTGCCTGGCTTCTTTCACTTAGCATAATGTTTTCCATATTCACCCAAGTTGTAGCATGTAGCTACTTCATTCCTTTTTGAACTAAAACAAATCATTGCACATGGATGTTCTTTACAGCATTATTCATAATAGCAAAAAGGTGAAAACCACCCAAATGTCCATCAGTGGATAAATACATTTTGGTGTATACATACAGTGGAGAATTACTCATCCATAAATTGCTATTATTTTGAGCGATTAGGTTTGGGGATATTTTGTTACTGTAGTAATAGATGACTGATGGAATTTTTAGGGTGAGCAATAACATGAACTATCAGTTCTTACATGGTGTCTACATGCCATGTACTGTGTGGAGCACTTTGCATGTGGTATGCTTTAATCTTCACAAGAATCCTGTGTTTTAGGTACTAATATTTACCCCATTTTATAAATGGGAAAACTGAGAAATTAAATAGTTTGCCCAATTTAACCCAGATGATCTGATTCCAGAGCTCATGCCTTAGCCATTCACTGTACACAGGCCAGCCCTAAACCATAGGCCTGCTCTGAATGGTGGAAGGGTGTGAGTCCACGGCAGCCTGTAGCTCTGCTATGAAAGAGACATCAGCCTGGCTTGTGTGGCTCAGTGGATTGAGTGTCATCCCATGGACTGAGAAGTCCCGGTTCAATTCCTGGTCAGGGCACATGCCCGGGTTGCGGGCTCAATCCTCAGTGGGGGGTGTGCAGGAGGCAGCTGATCCATGTTTCTCTCTCACATCCATGTTTCTATCTCTCTCTTTCTTCCTCTCTCTCTAAAAAAAATTAATAAAAACATGTTTAAAAAAAAAAAGAAAGAGACATCACTCTCAGTGTTCTATACAGTTCATAATGAATGTCACTGGTGGAAATAATCAACAGAAACTAAAGACAGTAGTGTTTAAAATCTATACAGTGTGAAGTCTGACTTAGGAACATTGAACTTTGTAGAGATAATATCTATAAAGTAAATGTTCAAAGGCAGAAGTTACAACAAAAATATTTGCTATAAACAAATCACCCTAATCAATGGGTCAAAGCCTTACTGTAAAATTTGCATGGGAAAGAATTCCAATGTAATAACTTCTGTGAAATAGAATACAAATGAAAATGGAAAGAATTGGAAAGGATTTAACTGGGCTAATATCCTAAGAATCTTGAAACACCAATCAGAAAGAATATATGCACTCCTATGTTCATAGCAGTGCTATTTACAATAGCTGAGATCTGGAAACAGCCCAAGTGTCCATTGATAGATGAGTGGATAAAAAGCTGTGGTACATTTACACAATGGAGTACTATGCAGCTGTAAGAAAGAAAGATCTCGTACCCTTTGAGATGACATGGAACGATCTGGAGAGTATTATGTTAAGTGAAGTAAGCCAGTCAGAGAAAGACAAATATCACATGATCTCACTTATATGTGGAATATAATGAACAAAATAAGCTGATGAACAAAATAGATCCAGAGACATGGAAGTAGGGAACAGACTGATAAACCTCAGAGTGAAGGGGGGTGGGGGGTGGGAAAAGATTAACCAAAGAATTGATATATGTATAACCCACAGACACAGACAATAGTGCAGTGAAGGCCTGGGGTGGGGGGGGGACAGGATGGAGGGGGGTCAATGCAGAAAAAGCGGGGGACATCTATAATATTTTCAACAATAAGGATAAATTAAAAAAATAACTGGGCTATTTTTAAAAAGTGATCAAGGTATTAAGTTGACTTAATGGAGTTAATTCCAGAAAATAGTTTCAGTACAAAAAATGTATCCATGATGATATAATTGTAGTTTATATGGTAGATTCTTAAGAGTCAAAATATCCTCAGGACAGAACATCTATCTGAGTCAAACCATCTTTTATCTTTCAAAAGGATTCCTTGAAGAGTACAAAATGCTATCAAAATGTTAGTGTGGGTCACTCTGGAATGCCAAGAAGATCTCTAAGATCCTTTGGAGAATAAGTGCATTGGAGTTTAGTCAGACCCCCAGACACAGAGTATTTCTGATGCAAGGTGAGGGCATGAAGGCTGCCTGGGGAGTTCAGAATCCACCCCAATGCAGGGCAGAGTCCAGTTTTCGTTTCCCTCTTGAGATACAGGTTCTGGACAGGGTGGCACAGGGAAAAGCCACTTGAGCAACCTGTGGCTCAGTGTGTAGGGAACTTCATAAATATTCTCTATAAGAGGGAGCCTTAATTTTTAGAAGAGAAAGAAGCGTAGCAACTCTTTGGGTGTGATCATCCCAGGTAACCATGGAACCAGCACGGTAGAAATATGAACCTAGCAGCAATATCCACCTAGTAGCCAGGATATGGTAGCAGGAGTTCCTTGCGATCTACTAGAAAGGGATTTGGGGTTGGCAGGGGCAGTGTGGGGGTGGGGAGAGAAGCACAAGGCTGCTTATTCATTAGTCCCCATAGGTAGGCCTACATACTTTTCAGGTCATATAGAAATATTTATTATCTATAAATATATAAAGAAAATTTCAAAGCTAAAATGAATAAATAAATGTAACAGGTCATCTAATAATGGATTATGTATAGGTCTCATATAGTCATATACAAATATAAAAAGTTTGGATCATAAAAATAAAACAATAATTTTTTCTTCACAAACTCAAACTTATGAAAAATAAATATCCTTTCAAAATATTTATACAATATAAATAGCTATATATGACTATTTATCCATCAATGAAAGCTGTGGGTATGTTTTCATATATTTGACATGATGTAGGGGTGGTCTACAGCCTACACAGGTCTTCATGTGATATGAGTGGGGGTGGGGGCGTGACTTAAAGGGGAGGTAAGGGTAGTTAGCCTGTTAACCACATTGGGTGGGTTCTGGAGCCAAGAGCTTGAGTTTTCTTGAGGCTGATGTGGCATAGGAAACAAGAACTATATACAATATTACTAGAACTTGAGCAGAAAAAATACTGAGTACCCGGGAACAAACAGAGCTAGATTTTGATATTAAAAATGTAGATTGTGGTTCAGTGACATACCAAGTGCCAAGCGGGGTTAAGAAAAAAGCCCCAAACCACATCCCGGGGCCTTCACGTGAACGGAGCCCTCTGGAATTGTGCCAGATGGTGGCCCTGTCACATCCCTTGGATTCATAGACCCATGGAAAGCATATAGAACCAGAGGGATTGCTCATCCTGCATTCCATTCAGTGGGGTCCCCCTCAGGTTATCGTGGACATGTAGTCATCACAGGGAGAAGGAAAGCAGTCCTTTGGAGAAAGGCAACCCGCAGGCTGAGCCCTACATAAGCCATTGCCTCTCCCCCCTTGCTTGCGGGACTGGGGCCTGGAACCTTGGCAATGACACAGCTCTCTGCTCCCAGAGAAGCTGAACAGGTCTGGACAGCTGGCCGTGGGCTGAGCAGACAGATTGAAATGCAGGGAGCACTAATTTGTTAGGAATCCCTGAAGCCCCTTCTGTCACCGGCCATTACTTACGTCCTCGAAGCTTTCTATACAGCGCTTCTTACTCCTGAACACATTCATAAACTTAATGCCTTTGTTTTTTAGAGGGAGAGAGTATAAGTCAAGGGTTATTGTCGTCGATCCTGGCCCCTGGCGCTGCACACTGTCACTGTTCATCTTGTCGAATGCCGGCAAGCTGGCTTCATGGAGAAAGCAATTAACCTGTACAACTTCACTTTGGGAGAGAACTCGAAAGTTCTCCGGATCCCCGGCCTCAGTGCTTTAGAAGCCAACTGGATAATGGAATAACTTCCCTGGTGGATGCTGAGAAGTGGGTCCTTCACAAACACCGCCCTCCTCAAATTCAAGGAGAGTTGAGCTGGAACGCATTTGGCTGGGGTGTTCTTATGGGTCATCTTGCAGTCACTTGTCGGGCACTGTGGAATGTGGACAAAAGGTCTTCATCCTCTTCCTTCTTGTACCAGGTGACCGTTGCGACCCATTCTAATCTCGCCCACCACTCCGCCTCTGCTCTTCCTGACTTAGAATCCTAGAATATCAGGTCTGACAGGAACATGGAATTGCCTTATTTAACCTTCATTTCTTTTCCCATGGAGCAATAAGGCCTAGAAGGATGAATGAAATAGCCAATAGTTATTCAGCTTAGCATCACAGGCTGACAGGACAATTGTGATGTTATAACTTGCCAGGTCGTAAAGGAGGTCTTAGTCCCATTGCCTAGTCCGGTATTAGCACTTTCCATTCTGTCCTTTGCCTGTTGCTGCTGTTAGCTGGAAAGCTCCTGACCAGCACAGTGGGAGAGATTAGAGCGTGTGTGAGAGGGCCTGGCAAGTGCTTCTCATGTTAGAGACACGGCACAGTTCAAAAAACCCAAACTGAGGGTGGCAATCCATCTCAATTTAATTTGTATTGAGCACCTACTGTGTACCAGGTACAATATGTGCCTGGAAGATGGAAATCTCAGTGAACAGCCCCTGCCCTCAAGTGGTGGGGAGGGGCAAGGGTCCCCGAGGGAGGGCCCCGGTCAGAGCCCTGCTTGGAGACAATCAAAAGTAACTCTCTACCTTCCGACTCAGTTTGGCCTATTGAGGGCAGAGCCATTTTCCACTAATATATTTTTGTTGTATTGAGGTGGTCCCAGCAGAGTGAGTCAAATGTATCCTGAAGAGTAGGAGGGGCAAGACACACAGAAAAAAGGTATAGACATTACATGGTGACTCGAGCTGGAATTTCATCCTGCTGAAGTCAAGACCCTTCTCTGGAAGAGTTTTGATTAAGCATTCACTCTGCAAAGACATTGAAGCTGCAAGTCCTGAAGATGAGCTCAGGCCTCCCTATCCCTCCCCTTGGCTCATACAACACCAGCGACCATGACGAGTTGCACCTGGCCATGGCAACAGACTCATTTTTTAGAAAAGCCAATCTGGAACGCTTACTGTGCTTAAAAGGAGCACTGACAGATAAGCAGCCTTCAGGATGCCATTTCCAAACATCCATCTCTAACGAGGCGTAGCTAATAAAATGTGTACGGTGATTATTTATTCCACCAGTGCATCCCAAGGTGATGGAATCAGTTGCATGTGAAATCTGCCTTGACAAACCATCCCTGATTATGTAAGCTTTCTGCTGTGCTCCGGGCCAGGAGGTGCCACTATTGACTGAAGCTTCTGATCAACGCTTCCTGAAATGGCAGAATAGAGATTGAAGTCATTGTCACGTCTGCAGTGATGCATCATTTCCTGGGATTGCAATCAGAGAAACAAGCTGCTGGATGGTGGGAAGTTTAGGGAGCTGCAAGATACAGGGGAAAATGCTGTTGTTTTCCTTGGGAGAATCCTGCTGTGACTTCTATGGGAGATCAAGAAAGAGTAATGTGTGGGGAAGCGTAGAAATCTAGGTGGTGGTGGCAGTGATTTCTGGATCTCAGAGAACCCTGTCAGACCAGGGCTTTGTCTCTCAGCTTCAGCCCAATTTCCCCAGTGACAAAGGTAAGAAGTCATACCTGCCTTGGAAATTCTGGAACCTCAGGCTGCTTGCAGTTTATCTGATGTTCAGAAAGCAACATGTTGGCACTTTATGGGTTCAATTTCAATAGAGATGCATCAACATTTTCCTAGGACAGAGCGCCTGGGACACGTTGAGTAGTTTACTTGGATTCAAGATAGTCAAGTCTTGTTTCAAAGTGCTCATAAATATCATATGATCTGTATCTGTTAAAATTAGATACAGCTGCTAGAAACAGGCAAAAATAAAAGTGGCTTCAATAACATAGAGCTTTATTTTCTCCCATATAAAATAACAGATACCCAGAATAAGTACAGAACTCATCTATAGGCCTCTAGCTTCCATGGCCCAACATGGCTTCTGGAGTGCCAGCCATCACATCTGTGTTTTAAGCAGGAGAAGGAAGGGAGAAGGACAAAAATAATGCCTCCTGATGGAATCCATTTTATTTGAAGTCACACAATGACTTAATTTACTTTTATTGCTCATCCTTAGTTTCAAGAGAAGCTAAGATATGCAATATTTTAGTTGGGTACGTTGCTACTCGGAATACTTTGGGCAGGCAACGGGCAGGCTCTGCCAAATCATTTATTGGGGGCGACCTCTGAAGCTTAGGTGGAAAGAATGTTGCTTTAGAACCTAGACATAACTGCATTTGACTTCTGGCTACATTGCTTTTTAGCTGTGTGACAATGGGTAATTTATTTTGATTTTCTGGATCTGTTTTCTTAGCCATAAAAATGAAGATACTAATTTTATCTGATGGGGCTGTTATAAGGAGTAGAGGAGACAGCTCATGTAAAGTGCTCAGCGCAGTGCCTGACATTTAAATAGTAGGTGTTCAATAAATGTTAGTGCCCTTCTTCTTTCTTGTGCATTATAATGAATTACCCACATGGAGGCCTTGACCTCGAGCTCCTCAGCTGTGACCCATCATGTAGATTCCCTGGCAGAATGCCTAAGAAGATGGCAATCTTATTTTTATAAGTACAACCACAGTGGCAACAACAACGAGTGGAAACAGATCCCAAGCTTCCTCTACACCAGGCACTGTGCTAGGTGTTCTACACAGAATATCTCATTTAACCATTTGTCCTCTGCCCAGATCCTTGGGTCTCTTACCATAGTGACCCTTCCACTGGCTGGCACCTGACTCTTATCAGAGGGCTTGAGGGTTCCTGGGGCTGCTTTGCCCACAGCATAGAGAGCCTGAGTGCCTGGAGTTTACTGCCCCCCCATGGCCCTCAGTGAGTGACAGCAGGATTCGAAAGCTCAGATCCCTGTGTAACATCCTCCCTCGTGTTCTAGAGGATCAGGCTGCAAAACTGTATTTTGTTTTTACTTTTTCCCATCCCTCCTTGCCTCCCTCCCTACCCTGATCAGAACTTGTCCTAAATAAATCACCTGCAGAGGAATTCTCCTCTCAGGAGGCAGACCTATTAGCAACCCCCCTTCCTTTTGCAAAAGGAAAACTGACGTTTAGACAGGTCAAGTAACTTGTCTGAGGTTGCACAACTAGATTGTGTAGAATTGTGGTTTGAACCCAGGTCAGACTAGAGGTACCCTGAAATCATACCTTCCAGCTGTGTATCTTCTCTGATTGGTGGCCCAGGATCTGCAGGGATAAAGTACCAAGGACTTTGCTGTGTTGAACTCCTTAACCAACCTGCTGGTCAGGCGGAGCATCATGTTTCCAAGGGGCACCGATGAGTGCATTGAAGTTACGTCCTCAATGAAGGATCATCAAGGGTATCCTGAAACCCCAACTCTTCTGTTGAGGTTTGGTTCTCTTCAGTTTGGGGAGGGGCAATGGGGACACTGGAGAGGATGGGACATGCATTTGTCTGGCCAGCTGGAGCAGCCAAGTCCAGCCTGGTTGTCAGAGGGTACAGACTCCAAGGTGTTTGTACCCCAGCCAGTCCCTGCCATGTCCTCTCCCAGGGCACTGTGATAGGCACCAATGACATTTCGTTTGATCCTCACCAATGCCTGGTGAGGAGCCATCATTTTTTGGATGGCCTTTCTGCACCCGGCTAGGAATACCACGATCAATCCTGCCCAGAAAATTGGGCTCAGTCCTCACTGTAGTGTTTCCAAGCCATTTTGGCTTTATCTTTGAAAGAGCAACACCTTGGGCCCTCTTGTTTCCAAAGAGCCTGAAACTAATTTTTCTCTCCCTTGGACTTGAGGAGATTGTCAACACCATTTCCATGGAATGAGATGGGGGAAGTAACAAAGTTAGCAATAATCATTCAATAATTATAAAAAGTCCTCATTATCTGAGAATGCTTGACAACAGAAGCAAAAAAAAAAAAAAAAAAAGAAGGCTCCTTGAAAGTGAATTCACTTAAAACATTGATCAAAAGATCATGGTTAATAGTAAAGAAAAACCAAAAGTCAAAAACACAACAAAATCCTTGTTTGTCATTTTGCCTAGAAAAATGACAGGTGTTATAAAAATTTTATAAAAATAAGTTTACTTTCTGTTGAATAAATTTTGGATCATAATAGCAACTATAAGTTAATTTTTAGAGAATGAATACCATAAAATTTATTTTATAGGTGAAAAATTTCCAAAGAAAATTACATGATTACATGACACTAAATTGTTCACATTTAACTTTTGTATCACAATCCAAAAAAAGAGAGTAATTTTTACATAATACTTGAGTTTTTTAAAATAATTTTCACCAAAGCCTCTTGCTATTTAAATATTTTGTTGTTGTTGTTTTGTTTTTGTTTTTTTAATCACTAACCTTGCTCTTTTCTCTCTTTATTGGGTAACTGGCTACCTCTGTCTGTACTCCTTGGTCAGTGGCTTAACTGACTGCATTGAGCAGTCTCCAACATCACTCTCATTAATCTCATGCAATCTATCATTTATTGCAAGGTTTGCAATTTTATTTTGCCATCCATTTGCACTGCATTTGCAAATACGGTCAGATATTGTGGGCATCAGACCATCAGGAAGGGGCAGGCCTCCCTCTTCTGGCAGGAAGGAGTGCTTATATTCATTGTAAGGAGCTTGGAGTGGGGACCAATTTTTCAAGTACTGTACTTTAGTAGTATTCACTTCAGTGAATACTTTTGTGATATGAAGCCTTTTGCTTTCTGGTGCCACTCCATATTTCAGGCACTTGCATAATAAATATCCCGGGAATAAGTCCTCTCTGTGTATCTGTATAGTATTTCAAAGTTTATGAAGCACCAATGACATTTCGTTTGATCCTCACCAATGCCTGGTGAGGAACCATCATTTTTTGGATGGCCTTTCTGAGCGCCATCAAGGTTAAGGCACTTGCCCAAGGTTCCACGGGTGCTTGAGAAGCAGAGTCAGGGCTGGAACCCAGGTCTATTGGTTGTCAGTCCTGAATCTTCTTCTTGTTCATCCACAGTGCTGGTTTACCCAAGAGGGAAACTAAAATATTCTTTAATAGAAAGAATTTAATATAGCTAAAAGATGCATCAAAGTTATAGTAGAA
This sequence comes from Tadarida brasiliensis, assembly GCA_030848825.1. Classification (NCBI taxonomy): domain Eukaryota; kingdom Metazoa; phylum Chordata; class Mammalia; order Chiroptera; family Molossidae; genus Tadarida; species Tadarida brasiliensis. The sequence continues at coordinate 38,353,625 of CM061272.1, read as the reverse complement.
AGTATCAGAACATCGGTAGAATTCCTTTAATTAATTTTAAGGTTCATTTATTTATTTATTTTAAATTCCATACTGTGGTGGACTCTATTTTTTTGGTACCTGCATTCTCTGGAAATTCTTCAGAGCAACTGCAGGTCCTGAATGGAGGCCTAAAATGCACAGACCCCAGATTCTGACACATAGCACTGCTCAGAGCTAGCTCCACATCCAGGTTAAAAAGCCCCATTAGCTAATCTAATTTCTAAACTTCGCCAAAACTGAAGTTAGTTCCTCTGTTTGCAAACCGTCCACCATGGGCAAGAAACTCTCTCTTGTCCAGAATGGCTATTTGGTTCACCTTGGCAACATCATTTCAATAGGGTCAACAACCCTCTTAATTACGCACTCTTCCTTAAGCAACAAGGTAAACGCTTCATTCATCAGAATTTTATCTCCTGGTTTTACTGTGAAGAGTCCCTTTGGTCTACTCCACTCAAATTATCAACAAGAATAAATCCGCAAGTTCAATATTACTGCAGAGCCATCCATTCATCAGGGCTCATTTTATTAATCTCCAGCAGCTTGGAGCTGCCAGGAAGTGGGCAGTCTGCTGCCAGCCGAGACTGAAATGTTACAAGTAGCCACGCAGGCACAGTGGCCAGGCGGCTCCAAAGCAGTTCAGGAGGAAAGGAGGACCCACCTTGGGAGGGTCCTGGGGGGAGGCCAAAGGGAAGGAGCCAGTCTCTCTTCCTCTAATCACTTCCAGCTGGCAAAGCATTCTCTCCCCCATTTATTTCCAAGAATGTGACTAGAGAGGCCAAGGACTCCCGAGAATCATCCAGTGTATTCCTCTTCCTAAGCACTGGCTCCCATGTGCTGGCCTTTGACCGGAAGGGCTGAGGGTATTGCAGAGGTCCACATCCAGCACTAGATGCACTGACATTTTTCAAATGTTTCCAGATGCCTCTCGGATGAAGAAAAATAAAAATTCATCTAAGAGGTACAGAATTCACAGTAGTTGTATCAATAGCCTTTGGGGGGCATCTTCTTAGCCTCCAAGGATTTTTTCTCTGAGAACTAAGTTCATCCCACCAGTATAAACTGGCCCCTGGCATGTGTTTGTATCATCTGAGCCCTCTTTTTCCCAGTTGCAGTGAACTAGACCCGAGTCTCCCTCTATGGAAAGCAGAATAGAAAAGAGAAAATAATCCAAGTCCTTATTGACATTACCAAGGTGCCAAAGTTCCACTTATCTCTGTACTTTTCATTTGTGGGAATCAAAGATCCTTATCTCCATCCCCTTCACTCTCCCAAGGCTTTGCTCAGTGCTTCTCATGTCCTGGTTTATGGGATTCCATTCCCAGACTCTGCATCCTCAGCTGAGAGGACTTTTGTTTTAGTCACTGATTGGGTATTTGGAACGTGCAACAAAGAGTGCTATTAGATATATTTCAGAACATCTTTTAAAAAACCCAGCAAGTTTATTTCACGTATTGATGCAAAGTGATCAAGTCATTAAATCCTTGGCCTGATCCCTAAACAAGAAGTTATAAATTTGAATTTCTGCAAGAGAGATTTAGGCTAGAAAGAAGGAAAAGTTTCCTTCCCTACAGGTTGTGAGGTATTTAAGGGGATCATTCAGGGAAGTTTTGAGTTTCCTATTCTGAAGAGTTAAAACAAGAAAAGATAGCACAATTTCCAGGGTAATTTCAATGCTGTCCTGCAGAGCAGTGGAGGGATAGATTAATTATCCTCACTTAGGATCTCTTCTGCTCTGTGATTTCATAAAAATGTCCCAACTTTATTCTGGACCAGATTCCTGATTTCAGTTATGAAATTCATCATACCAGCTCTGCTAGAGTTTCTCGAATGACATTTCACAAACATTCTCAGGGACAGACCCACCCAGATGCCTTCTCCTAGGCCGCGGAGGAATGAAAGAGTTCATTCTCTCCTTCATCGTGACTGGCCAGATGTGTCACTTGGCTAGCCAGGAATATTTTTATTGCACACTATGCTGTTTCCATTGACCACAATTCAAGAGCTGTTAAGACAAAACCAGAAAGAAAGAAAAAACACACATTCTGGTTTGTTTGATTTTCTGATGTGGACTTGATGAGGTGGATGTTATTCCAGGGTCTCAAATCTTTCCCACTAAAACATCCCAAGGCATCCAAAGCCTCCTCATTTACACAATGGATTCAGCAGTGGAGATAACTTTGCCCCAAAAAAGATTTTGTTGTTTTTTTCTATATAGGGTGCAGCAAGGACTAGCGTGCTCTTAGCATGTTGGTGAGACAGCACTGAGGGCCTAGTTCCAAATTCATTCATTTATTTGTTATTTATTATTCATCTATCATGTGAGGCATGGGGAAGTCAGAGTTGAACCAGACACGTCCCTGCTGCTGACCACCTCATAGTCTAGGAACGGAGTACCACAAACTGTTAACTGGGACACGAGAAGCCCGAGCACAGCACTGAGGGAGGGCAGGGGCAAGGTGAGGACCTGCTGGGGCCGGGCTCCCGAGAGGAGGCCAGCCTGCCTGGCTCCCAGTGGACACAGTTAGCTGAGGACAGCTGAAAATAACTCTTGTCTTGAGTTAAAGCTATGTCCTCTTAGTCTCAACTCTACTGTTTTTCACCTTAAGCCAGCCAGTAAATTTCCCTGAGCTTGTTCTCAACAGTCAAGAAGAGCTTACAAACCTTCCTCACAGAGTGCACGGGTGTGCTTTGTAAACCCTACGTGTCACTGCAGGGTGGTTACCCTTGTGAGGCTGGGAGGGGACAGCATCGGGGACCACCTTTAGCGAAGAGAATGTGGGCTGAGGGGCAGTGCCAAGCGGGGGCAGTGAACTCATGGAGAGGTCAAGCAGATTCCTATGAGGCCTGACACCCAGGAGCACGCTTTGAGAATATAGACTGTGGCTGGTCTTTCCTTTTAGCTTACAACAGCAGAAAATGCAGGCTTTCCTAGATGACGGGGTCAACCATTTCTAGGGTGGGAGTCAACAATAAAATTTCCAATCCCATGTCCCTGGCCTAGCAAAAAGACTCAATTTGTGTGCTTGGTGATTTTTTTTCCCCCCACTCTCTGAAAGCTCAGTAATATTGACAAACCAGGCTGCATCACCATGGAGACACGAACCTGATGGGCACATCCTCGGGCAGGACAACACAGGCATCCAAGATGCCCGACTCATGGGCTGATTTCAGACACCAGGAAGGCCTCAATTTCTTACTTTCTCCAAGGACTTCCGGGCTTGCTTTTCATGTGTTTTTTTGTTTGTTTGTTTTTTTGGGAGGGTTTTTTTTTGTTTACCTGTTCACTAGTATATACATTTCCTTTAATGAGGATAAAGCCTTTGCTCCCTAATTTGCTGTAAGGGATAAAATTCCATTGTCCCCGGGGAGAGAAAAGGGCGATGTCCAAAAAGACATAGAAATAATGTATGTGATGTCCTTTGAGAAGGATGCTGGTATCTGGAAGCAGGTGAGAAGAAGGCCCAGAAGTACTCAGTGTTTGTGAACCCAGAGAAGGACCCCCTGGCAAAAAGGGAAGGGAGCAGAAATGCTGCTGTCAAAATGCTGCTCTGCTCACAGTTATCTCTAGGCTTGGTCCTCTCAGTGGTGCCTGAAATTGGTGGCTGTCACAGGTCTTCTGGAGTGATGGGGCTAAGATCTCCATTTTAGAAACAGGAAAAAGAGGTGAATTTTGGGAAATATTGGGTTTATCATTTAATTTCACCTAAATTCTGGGATTGATTATTTGGTAGAGGTTCGTGAGCCCCTTCAAAGAAAGTAGTGATCTTGAGTTACAAGCAAAGGCTCAATTAGGGATTTTTAGCCTGTAGCCCATCTCCTTCCAGGCAAGTGTTGTATGCAAGCGAGACAATGAATAAACATTTGTTAAATAAATGAAGGTAAATTTGAGATGGTGGATGTTAATGAAAGTATGACCTAAAATGAACAATTAGAAATGAGAAAGAAAATATCAGAGAAACAGAAAATAATAGATAAACAAGGAAAGAAAAAACAAATAAATATTTTAGTAGCTGGGGTGGTTGAATGAATGACTTTCAAATGAACTTGAGATTTAGCTCTAAAGCAAAAGAGTAATTGTTAAATCTTCTTGTTCTCTTAATGTTGAGGGAAAGACAACAACCAAATAAAACAAGGAAAAAACAAACAAGCAAACAAACAAAAACCATAAAATTGCACTTAAATATATGTTTTTAATTTTTCTTCTGGCACTAAATTCTAGGTGAAATTTATTGCATGAAAATTATATTTTACAAGCAATAGAAGGCAACATAATGTGTTTCAACAGATACAGAAACATTCTTTAAATAGACCTTTTAATAGTGATTCTCTATAAAAGCTGAAGACTTCCTATTGAATCATAACTCAATTAAGACATTTTTGCAGGGAACTATTAAAATACAGACCACACAAATTTCTTTAGAGACCCTAAAGGAAATAAATACATAATGTGTCCTTTGGTGAATCTCTCCCAAATATTAGATATAAGGATGGAGGTCTAGATCATGTAATACTAACAGATGCCAGAAATGTTCATATTCTGTATTTGTGATGAGCGAGAGAGCTAAATGTTTTCGATACCAGACATGAGAAGCAAATTTGATATTATTTTACAAAACCTTAGGAATTTGATAAAAATTCTCACCCAGAGAGGTACTGTGGTATGGAAAAGGAAGAGTCTGGGAAACTGTTCAGATAGATTGGTTTTCCGGTTAGCTCAACATTTACTCTGTGACCACCTTGGCTGAACTACTTCTCCCATTCTCAGGATTCTATTTGCTAGAATGTGGATAATATATCTTATTTCAAGGTTGAGTGAAAATTAGATGACATAGTGTATTACTTACTATTAGTTTCAGCTACAGGTAGCAAAAAAACAAAAAATAGCAGTGGCTCAGATAAGATAGAAGTTTATTTCTCACTTACGTTCTAGACCAGGCACTGAACCAGGTGCCTTCTAGCCTATAGCTCTACCACAACTGACTTTCATTCCTAAGACAACCTCACAGTCCAAAATGGCTGCTGGACCTCCACATTTTAGCAGACAGGCAGGTAGCAGAGAGAATGCACTTCATTTCCTCTAAAAAGTATTTTTATTTACATCCCTTTGGCCAGAATTTTATCACATGGTCTCGTATAACTTCAGGGGAAATTGAGAAATGCCATCTTTATTCAGGGCATTCTAGTGCCATATTTAACAACAACAACAACAAATACAGGGTACCCAGTTAAATTATAATTTTGGAAAAACAATTAATAATTTTTAGCATGTCTCATTTAATATTTGAGACATACTTTTAATAAGAAAATTTTCATTGTTTATCTTGAACTCAAATGTAATAGAGAGTCCTGTATTTTATCTGGTGACTCTAGCCCAGTTAAAACCAAGGGTCCCATTACTGAGGTGGGGAGGAAGAACAAATATTGGGGACAGCCAGGACTCTCTGCCCCAAGAGCATTTGTGAAAGTGTGTTTCACAGAGCGGGTCTCCAATAAATGTTGGTCCTCTCTCTCTTTTCTTAGGAGATAATGCAAAGCCAGATGGCAGTCACAGGAGTAATGGCTAGTAGAGCCAAAATTTGTTTTTGAAATAAAACTGAGAGTAGTTTGAGTACATGAAAGCACATGCACTTGGTTAAGACATTAGAGGTCTGTGCCATATGCATAAAAGGGACAATTTTGGCCTAAAAATTAACAAAGCACCACCCTTTTAAATCATGAAAATGCTCAGTGTCATCTCTGTAGAATGTTCACTTCTGAGCACATCTGTAAGCTGTGGATCCAGCAACTGAGTTGGCTGCAAGGGATGAAGTGAGGACTGCAGGGCAGTGTGGGCAAATATTTTCAATGTAGCACAGTTCATATGAGATTGTTCTTTCCGACTGTAGTTTATCAAATGTTTCAGCTTCTGCTCAAGACCAATCTGAGTTCCTGACCATAAAATCATGTCATCAGTATAATGGAAGAAGTCCCCAAATGCTGTGGCGGAGAGAGTACGAGTTTGTTTTAGTTCAGGGGTGGGGAACGTCCGGCCCAAGGGCCACATTAAGGCCTGCGAAATCAATACCAGCTAATATCACATGCCTCACCAAATTAGTCTGACCAAATAGAGCAGGCTAATTTTTAAGTTGATAGTTTTGTATGGCCTGCAAATGATGTTATAAATATCCAAATGGCCCTTGGCAGAAAAAAAAAGGTTCCCCACCTTTTTTTTTCTGCCAAGGTAAATTATTTGGGTTTAAGGAAAAATAAAATGGAGCTAGAACGCAGTCTTGCTTGGCAGCATTTAGAATTAGAATTTGCTTTGTCAAAAGACCATTCTAATAGTAATGTTATGTTATAGGCTTTGACAAAGAATTATTTGCCTATAATTCACTTTGAGAATGATACAGTCACCCCATACTTACATTTTCAGATTGGCAATAGCTCCTTAGCTGGTCTTCTGGCTGCCGTTCCCCTTGCCCTCCCTCCAAATCTGTTCTTCACAGAGCAGCAAGAATGATCATTATAAAACATCTCAGTACAAATCCTGCCTGAGACCATCAATGGCTTCTTGTTGCTAGGCTGAAAGGCCCTACTCAGACTTTCTTTTTATTCTTGTTTTGCACTGCAGTGGGTTAAATAGTGCCCCTCAAAAGGTATGTCTGTGTACTAATCTCTGGGACCTGTGAATATTACTTTATATAGAAAATGTAAGCTACAGCAATCAGACAACAAGAAGAAATAAAAGGCATTGAAATAGGAAAGGAGGAAGTAAAACTGTCATTATTTGTAGATGACATAATACTATAGAGAGAGAACCCTAAAGATTATACCAAGAAACTACTAGAACTGATAAATGAATTCAGTAAAGTAGCAGAATACAAAATAAATTTTCAGAAATCGGTTGCATTTTTTTTTTAATCCTCATCCAAGGATATTTTTCTATTTATCTTCAGATAAAGTGGGAGGAAGGGAGAGAGAGAGAGAGAGAAAAACATCGACGTGAGAGGGACACATTGACTAGTTGCTTTCTACACGATCCTGACCAGGGCCGGGGGTGAACCGCAACTGAGGTATGTGCTCTTGACTGGAATTAAAACCAAAACTCTTTGCTCTGCAGGCTGATGCTCTAATTGCTGAGCCAAACCAGCTGGGGCTCGGTTGCATTTTTATACACCAATAATTAACTACCAGAAAGAGAAACTAAGAAAACAATTCCTTTACAATAGCATTAAAAATATACCTAAGAATAAATTTAACCAAGGAGGTAAAAGACCTGTACTCAGAAAATTATAAGACATTAAAGAAATAAATTGAAGAAGATACAAATAAATGGAAGCACATACCATGCTCATGGATAGGAAGAATTAACATTATTAAAATGTCCATACTACCTATAGAGTCAATGCAATCTCTATTAAAATACCAATGACATCTTTCACAGAACTAGAAAAGATAATCCAAAAATTTCTGTGGAATCATAAAAGACTCCAAATAGCCACAGCAATCTTGAGAAAGAAGAACAAAGTTGAAGGTATCATGCTACCTGATATCAAACTATACTACAAGGCTATAGTAATAAAAACAGCATGGTACTGGCATAAAAACAGACACATAGGTCAATAGAACAGAAGAGAGAGCCCAGAAATAAACCCACACCTACATGGTCAATTAATATATGACAAAGGAGACAAGAACATACAATGGGATAAAAGCAGTCTATTTAATAAATAGTGTTGGGGAAATTGAACAGATACATGCAAAAAATGGAACTAAACCACTTTCTTAAACCATATACAAGAATAAACTCAAAATGTATTAGACTTAAATGTAAGACTTGAAACCACAAAACTCCTAGAAGAAAATATAGGCAATAAACTGTCTGATATTCCTCTAAGTAATTATTAATTGGGCAAGGGAAACAAAAGAAAAAAAATAAACAAATGGGACTATATCAAACTAAAAAGTTTTGCACAGTAGAGAAAACCATCAACAAAATGAAAAGACAACCTACTGAATAGGAGAAGATATTCACTAATCATACATCTGATTAGGGGTTAATATAGCCAAAATTTATAAAAAACAACAACAATAACAAAACAACCAAATAAAAAAAAGTTATACAACTCAACACCAGAAAAACGAACAAACCCAAACAATCCAATTAAAAAATGGGCAGAACCTGAATAAACACTTCTCCAAAGAGTACATACAGATGGCCAATAGACATGATAAGATGCTCAGTGTCACTAATCAACAGAGAAATGCAAATTATAACCACAATGATATATCACCTCACACCTGTCAAAATGTCTATCATCCAAAAATCAACAAACAAGTGTTAGTGAGGATGTAGAGAGAAGGGAACCCTTGTGCACCATTGCTGGGAATGCAGATAGGTGCAGCCACAATGGAAAACACTATGGAAGTTCCTCAAAAAATAAAAAATGGGACTGCCTTATGACCAAGCAATACCATTTCCGTGTATGTATCTGAAGAAACTCAAAACAGTAATTCGAAAAGAGACATGCTCTCCTATGTTCATTGCAATGTCATTTACAATAGCCAAGATATGGAAGCAACCCCAGTGCTCATCAATAGTTGATTGGATGAAGTAGATGTGGTACATATATACAATAGAATATTACTCAGCCATAAAACAGAATGAAATTTTACCATTTGCAACAGCATGGATAGACCTGGAGGACACTATGCTAAGTGAAATAAGTCAGACAGAGCAAGGCAAATACCATATAATTTCACTTATATGTGGAATCTAAAGAACAAAATAAACAAACAAAACAGAAGCAGATGCATAGATACAGAGAAGAGACTACTGGTTGTCAAAGAGGAAGGTGGCTGGGGGGCTGAATAACAAAGGTGAAGGTATTAAGTACAGAGAGGTAGTTACCAAATAGTCATGGGATATAAAATATAGCATAGGGAATATAGTCAATAATATAGTAATAGCTATATATAATGCCAGGTGGGTACCTGAAATATTGGAGTGATCATTTTTTAAAGTACATGATTATCTAACCACTATGTTGTATACCTGAAACTAATACAAAACAATGTTGAATGTCAATTATAACTGAAAATTTTTTTTAAAATGTAAATATTACATTATAAGGCAAAAATATGTGATTAAGTTAAGGATCTTAACAGGAGGAAATTATCCTGGATTATCCAGGTGGGCCCTAATGCATGCTTATAGGACAGACACACAGAGGACAAGACACACACAGAAGAGGAAGAGGCAATGTGACCATGGAGTAGAGATTGGAGTGATGTGACCACAAGCCAGAGAATGCTGGAACCTCCAGAAACTGGAAGAGGCAATAGATGGGTTCCCCGTAGAGCCTTCTGAAGGAGAATGGTCCTGCCACCTTGATTTTGGATTTCTGGTCTCCAGAACTGTGAGAAACTACATTCTGCTGTTTCAAGCTACGCAGTTTGTGGTCATTTGTTACAGCAGCCACAGAAAAGGAAGGCACCTGCCAGGATTTTTTGTTATTCCAAGGGTCAGTTTAAATGCCACCTCCTCAGATGTGCCTCCCTATCTCCTGATCTTAAATCAACTCCCTTTCACTCCTGTCATTCTCTGGGTCTTTCCAGAAGGAGAGAGTGATCAAGTAATCACATGCTACTATTTGGAGAAGTATTGAGAACTGAGGAAATGAGGCACAAAGACGATTGAAAGCTTGTCGTTTGTGGCACATTAAGTGGAGGGGCGAGAGACTAAATTCAAGCTGTCTGACTCCTTTCTCGCCAAGCTGTTACTGCCTCTCAGGAGCATGAGGAAATACTGCCAATAATTGTTTAAACAGCATAGATATATTCTTTTCTGCCTCAACATACTTATAAAATTGATAGACCTTTGCTGTATTTTATCCCTCTTCCTCTCCAACAATCTCATCTCTCCAATCATGCTTGTACACAGAGGCAGAGGCGGCATACGTGGGAAATGATCACTCACTTTCACCCACATACAATAGCCATTCTTAAGGATGAAAACAGCAAAACAGGGCCGATGATTGCTACTAAACCATCAAAACTGATGGTGCCTGTGTAAGGTGCATATTGGATATAGACTTGTACCGTGGTCTGCCACTTAACAGTGGTGAGTAAATGAAGGTTTTAAACATGTTTGATCTGGATATTTTCCTCTTTGCTTCAGGAAGCCCACCCTAATTATTCCTGGAGAAATTGTCTAAAGAGAAGCAATATTCCTGATCTGAATTCTCCAATGATGACTGTTTGACAAAGCCATTGTCCATTTTGGCATTCACATGTCAGAGTTAACAGATGTTTTGTAGGAATCAAGCTCAGAAGAATGACAAATTGGGTCCATATATTTCTAGGATGTGTATGTATTTTTGTAAGATGAGAGACAGTAAGATGGCCTTGGGAGCAAGATCAACATCAACATTTAGAGGAATAAATGACCAGGTTTGCAGAGCTGACCTAATTTTTCTAGACTCTGACTTTTAATGAGAGGTCAAAGATCTTAGTGATTAGGAGTTTTGTGGCAAATTAAATATGGCAACAAATCCTTTGACTCTACTGCCATTGAGAGATGAGATCCAATATTCTCTCTATGAATCTGAGTTAACCACAGTGTCTTGAGTAATAAAAATTTGTGAAGATGATGTTCTAGAACGTCTGAGGTGAGGTCATAGGAGGCACTACAGCCCACTCTCAGAAGGCTACCTCTTGGAACCAGCTGCTATGCTGTCAGAAGCCCAGGCCGTATGTAGGTACTCCAATTGAGCTCCCAGCCCAGAGCTAGCATCACCGCCAGCTATTCGAGTGAGACATCTTGATTGTGCACCACAGCCAAGCCTTTTGATAACTGCAGCCCCAGATGACATCTGACTGCAATTGTGTGAAAAACCCCAAGTGAGAACCACAGCTGAGTTTAGTCAACTCATGAAGCCATGAGAAATAGTAAATTGTCATTTTAAGCTACTAAGTTTTGGTTGGTTTGCTATGCAATCATAGATAACTAGGACAGAATTTGGCACCTGGAAGTAGAGTGCTGCCTTAGTGAAAACTTAAATCATGGGGCATTAACTTTCAGGCCAAGCAGCAGGAAGACGCTAGAAGTTCCGTGAGGAAACTATGAATGAAAATGAGAAGGAAAAGTAGGAAATTATTATTGGAGGCTGAAAAAAGGCATCCCTTGTTTTGTAATGATGGATAATTTGGTCCATTGTTTCTTGTGATAATGTGAAAAACAGAAAATATACCTATAAAATAGCAGATTTGGCTAAGGAGACTTCCAGTCAGAATGTTGAAAGTGGCTGCTGGTTTCTTTTAGGCAGTTATAAGAAGGTATGGATACAGAAAGATGAGCCAAAAACTGACCTATTCAGTTTCAAACAAACTTAGGTGAAATATAAAGAAGCAGAATTTCTGGGTTTAGAAATAAAGCTGCTTCTTCCCAGGCTTCCTAGTTGGAAAAACACTGTCAAAGTAACACATGATAACACAGACATTGATCACCTTGAAGGCATGGCTGTAAGGTACTAGTTGTTAAGCTTTTAGAAAGTTTTCAGAGTATGCATCACAGACTCTCAACTAGACAGAAAAGTTTTGAAGGAATCTGAAGGGTATTGTTTCACAGCACCTGACTCAGCCCAAGGCAGAAAAGGGCGCCTCTCAAAGAGATCTGTGGTTGTGTATTTTTACTACTAGAGTGAACCCAAAAGAGTCCTTAGGAAGCTCACATAAATTTAAGAGCTTTGTACACGTGGAAGCACTGTCAGCTTGGACTAAAAAGGATAGAGACGGTTCAAAATGCAAAAAGCTGTCTATGGTGTAAGAAGGCTACTAAGTTGCAAACATGGCCACTTCTTATGGAAAAGGAAGAATAATTCAGGGTGCAGAATCAAAACCCCAGTGGGTGGAGCCAAGAGCCACAGGAAATCATTTCTGGGAAGCATGACTGGGCACTTAGTAATTAAGGATCTGGCGACATGTGCCTGCCTATAGTTCATAATTATTGTGGGCCAGTGACTGCTATGTGCCTCTTATTTCCCTCCTTTTTGAAAGAACATTTTAGTGAAATTATTCTATCTTCATCTCACCATTATATGTTGTATGTGTGTGGAGATAAGATAGACAATGTGTCCCTTCATTTTACAGGTCTTCAAATTAAGAGGAACTGCACTCAAAGAACTGCATCCAAGGAGCCTCATCTGCATTGGGTCCTGATGTAGGTAATAAATCCTGGTTCTCAAGCCTGAGCTGATGCTGTAATGAAATGACATTTGGGTCTTGGGATGGGATGCGTGTATTTTCCTAATGGAGGAATGTAAATAATAATTCTACCAGAGGGAAGACTAGGACAGACTAAAGATGATTGTAAACTTTTTGAACAAACCTCTTTTGTTTTTAGAGAGGTAGTGTCTAATCTCTCTCCTATTGAATCTGAGTTGGCCTTGGTGAATTGTTAGACCAATAGAATGCACAGGAAGTTAAGTTCTGGGACTTCTGAGATTATGGAATGAGAAGCCTTGACATTCCTTCCTGGGTCTCTTGGAGCATTTACTTTTAGAGCACTCATTTTTAGAATCCACTGCCATTCTGTAAGAAGTTCAAAACCCATAGAGACCAGGTATATATGCTCAATCAGTAGCCCTAGAATATCTCCCAGCCCACAGCTAACACTGACTGGCAACCATATGAGTTGTCATCTTGGACATCCAGCCCAGTTGAGCCCTCAGATGACTGTAGCCCTGGCCACCATCTCACCGTAACCACATGAGAGACCATAAGCAAAAACCTCCCATCAAAGCCCAGTCAACCCACAGAACCATGAGAGATAATGGCAAGTTGTTGTTTTAAGCCATAAGATTTGGAGGTGGTTCTCTACATAGCAATAGATAACCAGACAAGACTGAACTTTAGAGGTCAACTCTAACTGGCTTCAGATATCAAGTTCTTCAATTATTAGCAATGTGACTGTGGTCAAATCACCTAAAATCTCTGAGTTCCATTGCCCTCATCTGTAAAGTGGGAATCATAACATACTCAATGGGTTTGCTTTGGGGATTAAAAGAGATAATGCAAGAGAAGCAATAAGCACAGTCACAGGGTCTTAGTGAATGAGTCAATGCATAGCTCCCATGGTTAGTATGTCAGTGTGAGTCATCTGCTTCTTTCTAAAAGGTAGATAAAGAGTTTGGGGCATGTAGGAGGAGCTAATTTGAGAACCTGGTCTTTTGGTCTTTGCTAATAACCTAAGAGTAAGATCATATCATTAACTTCTTTGCATTTGCTTTTCATTTATTCCACAACCCAAGAGGGGATTTTGAGTCACTGAAGAAAAGTTTCAAAGAAATTCTAGGGTCAGAAGAAATATAACCACCTGGCAATGTGACTGTGGAAGAGTCCTTAGGAAGCTCACATAAATTTAAAGCTCACATAAATTTCAAATGCCTTCCTGGCATTTGAAAATGTGGCTATTTCAATCCCTTAGGTGGCAGGCCTGGTTCAGAAAGGCACAATGAGCAGCTGAGCAGACCTGGTCCTTGTCACAGTGAGATCTGTGGGCTTTCTAATGTTGAGAAGAGGAGGAAGGCTCTAAAGTCCCTTGGAGGTGTAGGATGGTGCTGTTGTCCAGTGTGTGTGTGTTGGGGCAGGGGTCGGGGGCGGGGGGTGGATGTGGGGGTGGTGCTGGAATTTCAGAGTGGACCAGGGAAAGCTTAAAGAAGCTAGAACCTGCAGAGAGATCTAAAGGAACATGATACTGGTATTCTATCATTATACTGATGTGTTGAAGCATGTGTTGTCATTCATTCATTCATATAGGCATTAACTCATTCAACAACTATTTATTGCATACCTCTATGTACCAGACTCTGTGCTATGCTCTGGAGACCTATAATATACAAGAGACAGTCCCTCTCCAAGGGGCTCATAATCCAGTGGGGGACACAGAAAAGTAAACAGGGAGTATAACCAGAGGGTAAATACCACAGTAGAGGCCATGTGAGAGCACAGAAGAGAGGCCGCAGTCATGGCATCAAATCTGCTCTACCTCATGACAAAGTTCAAAAGGGAAAAGTGATTTGGGCATGAACTATCTGAAGAAAAAGGACAGGCTCAGAATTGACAAAGAATGAGTTGTAGGCTGTTGCCATAAACAAACCAAAGGCACAAAAGGACAAGGCCCACTGGCCTCCTGGGGACCACAGACTGGCCCCTGCTGAGGCTCAGTCCTGGAATCTGGTGGGTCTGTTCCAAGCTTCCCATGGGACCTTCAGAAAGGGAGCATCTCTCACAGGCACAGATATAAAGCAAAGCATTTAAACTATGTCTTGGTTTTGGCTCCAAAAATGACTTCTGTGTGGGCAATCTTTTTCTTCATGTATGCTATTACTATTTATTGTTCATGTTTTAAAATATTAAAAATCTAAAATAAACTTCCAGAGTTCAAAATGGCAGACTGTGATCAGAGCCAATGTTCCTTTACTGCCAGTGTTGGCTTGTCTGCCAAGTGATCTCATGCATACTTGGTGAAACTGTGTTTCCCCACTCCCATCTTCTCCTTCTCTCATCTCCCCCATTGTCTACCCACATGAGGTTCTCATCAACATCAGCTGTGGTCAAAGGACAAGACCCAGGGTGAAGTTTACCCTGAACTCTCTTTGGGGCTTAGCTGAGGAATTGACATCTATCTGTATTTGGAAACTAAATTGCCTACATGGGATCGGGATCCAAGTTGATGGTTCTTTCAGTGACAGTATAGAACTCTCTTCTTCCTTCTCTTCTTCCTTCTCAACTGATTGTCCAGCCTGAATCAGGAATTAATTTCTCCCTGGATTTATAACACAATGTGGGCCAGTAGCCATGGCCACACACAGTCCCAGTGCCGTGTTCAGTAGCATCAGGTGGTGAGGGAAGCAGTTCTGGTGCGAGAACTCTTTGGGGGCAGGAATCAGATCTTCTTTCCTCACTTTCCAGCACTTAGCAAGCTCTCTGATATCTGGAAGGTACTCAGTAGTAATTGTTGAATTTTTCCTGGGTCACCTATGCAGACAACAGCTCCCAGATTCACCTTATTATGAGGGGTACTTTTCTATAGACAAAGAACAATAACAAGAATGGTAATAAAAAACCAATAACATTTATTGAGCCCTGATGCTTTGTCAGGTACTAAGATAAGCACCCTACATGCATTACCTCATTTGAGACTCAGAACCTCTAGTATGTAAGTATCATTACCCTCATTTTACAGATGAAGAAATGGATCTCAGAGTTGAGGTGACTTACAACAACCTGGCTGATGGGGCTTGGACTCGAACCTAGGTTGGTCAGTTTTGAAGACTGTCTGTTATCCATGATATTGTGTAGTGGATGCTGGGCTAAGATTACTGGAAGGGCCCAACACTGCAGAGTAGGACAGGTACCAAGGGAACAACTTGATATTTGGGGATGCTATCAGGTGTCACCTTTGTCTAGGGTATACCTCAACTCTCCTGTGGAGGTCTGGGAAGCAGGAGCCAGGCTATGCAGTGAGAGGGTGGGTTTTGATATTCAAGTAGCAAAGAGATAAATGCCATCTGAATTCCCACTTAAAATAAACAAACCAGCCCCAGGGCTCACATGGCCAGAACAGGGGCTGAGGGATTCAGTAGGTCTGTTTACTCCAGTCTCTATTTGACCTTGTACTACAGTCACAAAGCAGCTCCCATGAATGCAGAAACCTTGCTTCTGCCTCGGGAACATTTCCATACAAACAGAAACACTGCACAGATGACAAAAATTAAGATGTACTTTCCGGTTCGCCTAGCTGTATTATTTAAAACAATTACTGTATGATTTTGCTTTCACATAGCCATGGAAACCCTGCTGAAAGGATTTAATACAATTTATTGTGTGAAGCTTAAGAAAAAATCTGTTTCCCCAGTGCTGGAAAACAAAGCAAGTCAATTCCTCCTCACTTCCTACAAGGTGTGATGGATGCAAATTGTTGACCAGTGACCTCACAGCAGGCGACTGAGCTTTCTGGGAAAGCATTCTGGAGATAAGTGGACCTGCTTCCTTTAGATGTATTGGAAAACAAAGCTGGTGCCAGAGGAATGATAATCTCCTTTGATGTGCCCAGAGCTGATTTACTATTTCAGACAGGGAAGCACAGCTCTGAGTGGCAGGACCACAAAGCTCTGCAGTAAACACAAGAGAGAAATCAACCCTGCCAGGTTACGCCCCCTCCCCTCCATTCACAGGCTCCTCTCACAGGTATCTCAGGCCTCAGTGATGGAGTCCATGAAGTAGTGTAGCTTCACTCCAGGCTCTGATGAGAGGGTGGGATCACTCTGCAGCTTGTCAATACCTATGACATAGTTTTAGAGCAGCCATTCTCAACCTTGATTGTATTATCAGAAACCCTGAGAGGCTTGGGGAAATACAGATGCTTAAGCCTCAGACCTTACTGATTAGATTAGAACCTGCAAGGCTGGGGTAGGCACTGGTCTTTTTAAAGGGCCCACCAAGGGATTCAAATGTGCAGCCAGGGCTGCCCCATTGTCCCCGGACTTGCACTTCTTCAGGATGAACTCTTTTTATGATTCTTTCTGGTTCCCATCCAGAGACCCAGTGCCTGCTGATCTGAAAAACTAAGAGGCCTGCTCTAGCACAAAACTCCCGTCTCTGCAGTTCAATTCTTGGTCCCTAGTTACATGTGTGGTAGGGAGAACATGAATTAAAGCACAAGCTGGGAAGCTGGGCTCCTCTGGGCTATTTCGGCAACTTCCTATATGCATCTATAATAATTTCACAACAAGCGTTAAACAAAAGTACAGCTGAAGACGTGGGTTCAAATTCTAGATTTGTTATTTACTAGGTATGGGACTTAGGAAAATAACTTACCCTCTCTGAGCCTTTTTCTTCGGAAGATGAGGATAATTATATCTATATTTTGCATACTCAAAGGAGATAATAAAAGTGTAAAATCTAGATGTTAATACCATAATAACCTGGTTATTATTAACAGGAAAGGAGCAAGAGGAGAGACCAAATAATAAAGGCATGCCATTTATACAGCTTTGCCAGGAAGCTACAATTTAACACTCTCCAATTCTGTTCCCACAGATGGCTGGGGAGAGGGGCTGGACAAAGTCAGTTTAGATGCATGCCCAGTAAGGTCGAGGTGACGTAGGAGGATGCTTACCTGTCAATCACATCTGGAAACAGGTAATTGGCCAGAATAGACATGGCTATTGTAAGGGCATGAAATCTGAGATACTTCCTTAACAAAGGAAGTTCTCTCCCTTGCTGCTCCTGGCTTGCATGGCTCTCACACTCTGCATTCACCCATGTAGCTCATGGCCATGTGGGACCCACACAATGTCCTGATGGACTGAATCTAGCCTGATGCTCTGCCGGACTCAGCTCCACCATGGAACGGAAACTCTGGACACTATCTATGCTTCTAGCTCTACTAAAGCCCCAGCTGCACCTTTCCCAGCTTAAGGGAAATGGGACTTTGGAAACCAAGGACTGTAACTACACAAAAATAAAGCCTTTTACCACAGCTCACTCTCCTGTGGGGGCCTCCAGAAATGCTCATTCCAGCAGCACCCCAAGAACCCCACTCTCACTAACGATGGAGGAATTCAATTCTCTGGCAACAATGTTAGCTGGGGTTTCTTTGCCCATTAAGGGCTAGAGGAAATTGCTCAAATCCTCAATTTACAGATCATGGAACTTCTAATTACTTTCTCGTGGGAATATTTTAACAATTTAGAGCCTTAAGGTCACCTTAGTTTGTGAGTGCCGGCTTCCATGAAATTGTCTGACCACACCATTTGGGTTGTTTAACCCAAATGTGCAACTCAGTCATTTCCCTTTATCTTCCCCCCAAACCTCTCCCACAGGCATTTGCGAGTGTAGGTGACTTTACTGAGGGTTTGGGAAGATGAAGGGAATAGCACTGTAGCATCAAAAATGACTCACAACATAGAGTCCTTCAGTCCTGGTTCTGAGGTTTCCTGGCCACCTCCATATTGCTTAGTTCTCACCTCTTCTGCTCCCGTCCTCCTTGTATTTTTCCTTCTGTTGTGGGCTCCAAGGCTAAGGCAACTAGATTCCATTTTATGTAGGCCCCTTGGTTAAGGCGACTAAAAGACTCCATCTTGTCACCAATAGACATTCCTCGATATTCTTCCAACAATAGGTTAATTACCCCTAGACAGAAAGGAATTTTGCCTAAGATTATAGTGGCCCCAGGAGTTGGGAGGCATTTGCAGTTTCCTGAGTATTAGGTATTTGCAGGTACTTGTAAGTACTTAGGCCGTCGGTAAATAATGCTAATTTTGACTTCTGTGGTCTCTGTCACTCCCACTATTGTACTGGTTCCCTGAGGGGAGGGGGCAAAAGGAGGAGGGAGTTTCTGTCTTTAAAATGGGACGAGTAAGAAGAATCGGGGCTGTTGATCTGAGGGGAAACTATGCCCTCCGCAGCCCGCCGGCGAAATAAAGTGCTCCTTTACAATTCGGCCATGCGTCTCTGGTTATCTCGCCGTCAGGTTATAACATTTGGAGGCCCCAGCGAGATCCCTGGTGCTTTAGGACACCAGGGGATAGACGCCTAGGATGAACGGCCTCTCCCGGTCCGGCCACCAGATATCTGGAGTTCTTCGGGGGGGTACCCCCTAGGAAGTTCCAGGGCCCCGAAGATTCTACTTGGATTTCTGATGAGCGGTCGGGAGACGCAAAGACATCCCCAAAAAGATTAAAGGAGACCTAGTAAAAGCCTCCGGAGGTGAGTTCTGGGTGACCGGTCCAACTGGGGGAGGGGAGAGGGTCGGACGCGGCACAACCTCTCCTCTCCAGGATCCCCTAAGACGTTAGGTGGAGTTCAAAACCTGGTAAAATCTGGTCCGCTCCAGGTGCGGACCCGGGAGACTGATCACCTCCCCAACAGCGACTGTGATCGTGGGTTCGAGTCCCACCGCAGTTGCCGGTGACTGTGATCGTGGGTTCGAGTCCCACCGCAGTTACCACCAGCGACTGTGATCGTGGGTTCGAGTCCCACCGCAGTTGCCGGTGACTGTGATCGTGGGTTCGAGTCCCACCGCAGTTACCACCAGCGACTGTGATCGTGGGTTCGAGTCCCACCGCAGTTGCCGGTGACTGTGATCGTGGGTTCGAGTCCCACCGCAGTTACCACCAGCGACTGTGATCGTGGGTTCGAGTCCCACCGCAGTTGCCGGTGACTGTGATCGTGGGTTCGAGTCCCACCGCAGTTACCACCAGCGACTGTGATCGTGGGTTCGAGTCCCACTGCAGTCGCCGGTGACTGTGATCGTGGGTTCGAGTCCCACCACAGTCACCAGCGCTCAGGATAGGAAATTTCAGGAAGGAAATTTCTCGTAGGGAGTTCAGACGGTGTGTGTGATTGCGAGCGGCATAGACGCCGCTCAGGATAGGAAATTTCAGGAAGGAAGTTTCTGGTAGGAAGTTCAGACGGTGTGTGTGTGACTGTGTGAATGTAATTGTGTCTGAGTGACCGTGCTCCACGACTTCGGTTACGGAGCCTGAGTGAGTCCTACCCTGCGGTTCCGTGGTGACCTCATACGGCTATAAGGCGGTGCCAGGTTCTTGGAGCACTCCGGTGTTCCACCAGCGAACCTGGTCCGGGTTGGGGGATTATACCAACCCGCCACATGCCAAGAGGCGTCTGAAATCTCCGCGAGGGGAACGGCCAGGCGGACGAAGCGAAAGTTTCTGTCTTGTGTGTCTTCCCTTGTTTTTGTCCTTGTCTGCCTCCCTATTGTGTCTCCCTCAACTTTGTTGTGGTTGGTCTGATCATGGATAGAGCCCTGGCCGGTTTGGCTCAGCGGTTGGAGCGTAGGCCAGCGGTCAAGAGAGACCCAGGTTCGGTTCCCGGTTCCCGCTAGGGGCACGAATACTGGTCTGGGCCCCAGGGGAGGCCTGGGAAAAGGCAGGGAAGTGCCTGCGGGGCAGAGATACAGCAAAAGGCCTGGCCGGTGTGGCTCAGTGGTTGAGTGTCGACCCATACACCAGGGGGTCACCAATTCTGTTCCCGGTTATGGGCCGGGTCCCCAGTGGGGGGCATGCAGGAGGCTAATAAGGTGGGGAAGCAAGGTGTAGGGAAAGACTTGAGGAAAGCCGAGAGGGGCTGTGAGTCCTTAAAGACTCCCCCACCGTCTTCCGCTACAGCTGTGCTTTGAAGGCCTGGAAAGAGCTCCCAACAAAAGGGTGTGTGTGGGGGAAGAAGGAGGGAGTCACCCCCTCGCCCTCCAGGCCCCTGTTGGGGCGGCTTGCGCCGAGGCCTGCGCCGCTGAGGCTGATGTCGCGCACAGGGCTGTGCCCTGGGGATGCGTGACCCGGTGATGACCCGCGGGGCACCGCGGCATCTCTCGCCGCTGCACAGGCAAGAGGGACCGAGGGCGTGAGGTTTTGCGGCCGCCACAGTCCCTTTGGGAGCTCCCTCATGCACGCGGCTCACGGGGAAGGAAAAAAAAGGGAAAAATTTGCTATTTTGTGGCTCGGTTGCTACAGGCAGTTAACAGAGTAGTAACTGATTCAGGGGCCACCCCACCCCGTCCAACAGTGGGGCAAATGTCTGTCACCCATGCTCCGGTGTTCCAGCCAGGGTGGAGACCAGGAGGGATCTCTACGCGCCACCTCGGGGAGTGCGGGGCTGGACCTCTGCCACACCAGAGGTGGGGCCGGGAGCTATCCCAGCAGGGGTCTGTGGGCCACTGCCTGGTGGAGCTCTGGGTTTGGTCTTGGGAAGGAATGGTCTCACTGTGGGGGGGTTCCAGGTGTTGCCTGGAGTTATTGGTTCTAATTATTTGGGGAAATGAGAGTTGTGGCCTGGACCACTAAGGCCATTGTGCAAGTTTTACCTGAAACTAAGATAGCACAAGTTGTAATTTTGCCTCATCAGGCAGCTGGGAAAGTGCTAAAGTGCTATCAAAGGAAATGCGGGGAAAGGCAGGGTTCCCTGCCTGGAGTTTGGTGCCAGCAAGTTTCCAACAGGCTTCTCTGAATTTTGGGGAGTTGAAAATAGGGATCCCAGGCGCATGCGCGAAGTGCTCTTGGAGAGTTGGAAAAAAAAAATAAATAAACACTGCCCTGTGTTCCCCTTTCCTGCGTCCTTTTGTAAACCTGGGGTCAGAGGAAATTTTCCCATCCTGCCCATGGTGGGATGGACCCAAATACTACCGTGGGAGGGCTTCCTTGGACACTTTTCACCGTGTTCTCTAGTTAGGCCTATGGGCCCAATTGGTTAAAAAGCTCAAAAGGTATATAATAATAGGGATACCCATGGGGAAATACAGGATAAAAGAATAACAAAGGTGGTAGTATCAGCCTTAAGGGAAAGAGGGCCCACGGAAAACAGCACCCTAGGAAGGGTCAGGATGGCAGGCCTAGGTTCCAGCTAGGGATAGAAAAGACAAGGGCAAAGTCAGGTGTAGAGGAACAGAGTGAAATCTTTAATTTGAAAAATGATAGGGCTGGAGCTCCTTCCAACTGAGCCCTCAGGAGCCAAGAATAACAAGACAATAGGGGACAAACTAGGTTTAGTTTTCTGGTAGGTACTGGTGCAGTAGACTAGGTCCTGACCGAGCCAATGGGCCCTTAACCTACCCCTGGACTTCAAGGAGGACTATGGACTTTGGGAAGAATACTGTGATCTTCTCCAGTGACTGTTCAATTACTGGCCACTGCCACTCCAGGCCATTGGCCATCGATCCTGCCAGCCTGCCTCCAGATGATGACCCGGAGAAACCTCTGCAGGACTGCCTGGAGGTAATCGACATAGTGCAGACGGCCCGCCCAGACCTCAAGGATGTTCCACTGCCATCATCAGATGAGGTATTGTTCACGGATGGGAGCAGCTATGTCCAGGAAGAAATCAGGTATGCTGGGGCAGCAGTAGTAACTCTGGACCGTGTCATCTGGTCTCAGTCATTAAGTAGGGGAACTTCAGCCCAATGGGCTGAACTCATAGCCCTAATCCAGGCTCTCTGATGGGGCAGGGGAAAGTCAGTAACAATCTACACTGACAGCAGATATGCCTTTGCCACAGCGCACTTGCATAGCGCCATCTACAGGGTCCGAGGGTTATTAACCTCGGCCGGGAAGGACATTAAAAAGGGAACTCCGATGAGACATGGGAAAATCTGCTACACCAGAAAGCTTGGGAGTGGCCCTAAAACCAGTGGGGAATGACCAGATACACTGGGTCAGAAAATGACTTGGCTGAACAGAAGCAAGCCACCCAAGAACCAAACGGGTGATGGACTCTGCCTGATGGGAGGTTGTTGGTCCCAGGGGCTCTAGGTCGGACTTTAGTCAACCAGCTGCACCAGACTACCCACTTAGGTTACACCAAGCTTACTGAATTTCTGAGAGGCAGGTAATGTCCAGTAAGGTCACAGGGAAAGGGAGAAGGCAGAGGGAAGCAGGAATGTGTGGGTCTGAATAGGGAGGAGGAGAAGGAAAGCTAGGGGATATGCAGATTGAACAAGCTCTCAGGTTAATGTCAGGGGAAGGACTAGGCAAGTCGCAGAGGGTCAATGCAAGTTAAAGGATTATGTAGAGGGAGAGTTTGCCTCTGGTAATGGAATAACAGTCTGGGATGTAATAAAGGGAGTAACAGGTTTAAGCTACTCTTGACTCTTGAACCAGACAATGGCCCCGCCTTTATAGCAAAGAGATCATAGGCTATCTCTAAGGGGTTAGATATAAATTGGAAGCTCAATTAGGCTTACCACCCACAGAGTTCCGAGCAGATAGAGCGAATGAACAGGACCTTGAAGGGAACCTTAACCAAATTTACTTTAAAAAACCGGTGAAAACTGGACCACTCTGCTCCCCTTGCCCTCTTACAGTTTTTACAGGCCCTGCAGTCCACCCAGAAAGCTGTCCAGAAACATGTCTGTGACGCCCTGCCTGTGCCCACCGCGGACCCTGTGCACCCTTCCAGCCCAGGGACTTGATATGGGCAAAGAAGTTCACCACCCAGGAACTAACTCCAGCCTGGAAGGGACGATACACTGTCATCCTGCCTGGACCAAAGGCTGTCAAGGTCAACGGCATCCCGATCTGGCAGCACCATTCCCGGCTGAGGGGGAAAAGCAAAACGGACTGTTCAGGCCCCTCCAGATAAGACTCTTGTGTTTATCGGGACTTTGATTTTTCTAGTTATGACTGTACAGGGGAGTCCTTATAGACCTGGGCACCAATGGAACTGGGAACTTAAAAACGGTCCTGCACAACAGGAGAGGATTAAACCTCTTATTTCTTAAGGGAGGAGGATTATGTGTTGCACTGGGGAAAAAAATGCTGTTTTTATGTGAATAATTGAGGGATTATTCAAGAAAGTTTATCACTAGTTAGGAAAAATATCGAGGAACAAGAAAGAAAAAGGTGACAATCTGAAAATTGGCTTATACTATATTTACTCCTAGCATTTGGGCCATGTCTAATAGAGAGCCTCATAAAAACTAAATTGAGTCAATGATTTGACTTGTAAGGAAAACCAGTGGGGAATGTTGTGGGCTCCAAGGCTAAGGCAACTAGATTCCATTTTATGTAGGCCCCTTGGTTAAGGCGACTAAAAGACTCCATCTTGTCACCAATAGACATTCCTCGATATTCTTCCAACAATAGGTTAATTACCCCTAGACAGAAAGGAATTTTGCCTAAGATTATAGTGGCCCCAGGAGTTGGGAGGCATTTGCAGTTTCCTGAGTATTAGGTATTTGCAGGTACTTGTAAGTACTTAGGCCGTCGGTAAATAATGCTAATTTTGACTTCTGTGGTCTCTGTCACTCCCACTATTGTACTGGTTCCCTGAGGGGAGGGGGCAAAAGGAGGAGGGAGTTTCTGTCTTTAAAATGGGACGAGTAAGAAGAATCGGGGCTGTTGATCTGAGGGGAAACTATGCCCTCCGCAGCCCGCCGGCGAAATAAAGTGCTCCTTTACAATTCGGCCATGCGTCTCTGGTTATCTCGCCGTCAGGTTATAACACTTCACCCCCAAGTTTGTGCACATTTCTTATGTGGAACATTTAGGCATTCCATTTATTTCCTTGACTCTCTTCTTTGCTCCAGAGATCTTATTAAAATATGTCCTGACACCTCCAGCCCTGCCCCCTCCCCCCTCCCCTCCCCCCACAAAGCTCCACTGAGCTTCAGCCCTGACTCCGACCAGGTGTGATGCTAACAGCAGGACCCTGCTTCCAGCTCAAGCTCAGGGTCCACAGCAGCTTTCCACCCTCCACAGTTTCCCTGCCAGCCCCGTGAAAGTCCAAGGGTTCTAACTCAAACTTTCTCTTCTTTTCCAGGTTCAGATCTGAAGACCACACTCCAGACTTTGGGGATTCAAAAATCCAGGCTTTTTGGGGAATAAAAAAAGGGGGGCTTAGAGAGGCTTCTCATACCTTGAATAAAGAATGGCATTTTCAGAGACCCAAGAAAGATATTTCATTTGAAATACACAAGTTTACAAAAATTGAGGAAAATGAGCCAGGCAAAGTGCCTCCTACCAAACCCCACACATTCAATGAGAATTTGGAGTCACATTGCTGCCCACAGGCATCCGACCAACAAGCCCACCTGGGAGGGCCTGGGCCCCGGAGACCAGGAGGCTGATGGTCTGCCAACTCTTACCCCGTTTGTTCTTCTTTCTGGGCTGATGACAGGAAACTAAGAGTCTTGAAGCAGATAACTAAAAACAGAAGGGATCCAATTAGTTTCCACTGTCCAGGAATAGCTCCAGAAAGTCAGCACCCCCTCTCCTCGCTCACAGATGTTTCTGTGCATCATGTCAGATGCAAGGTGGCCTTGCAAGAAGGCGTCCCCGAAAATCAGCCTCCCCCCATGCTCCCATGGACACTGTTCATCCCTCCGTCAGAATAGACTTCCCCTCTGCTGGCATGTTGGGTCCCTCTTCCTGCTGACACCCTTGCACTAGCTGGTGAGGTTCTCAAAAGCAGAAAACATTTACTTTCCAACACCTAACACAGTCCCTGGTCAGGAGAAGGCACTTGATAAATATTTGAATAAATGAATGAATGAGAGCTCACCAGGCAACAAAGCTGAGTTTGCTAGTGTCATTTATTTTAATATCATGAAAAACAGAGAGGGCATTATCTCCTGTTCCTAACAAACTTGTGATTAGTTAATCAACAAGTTATGACTAATGGCAGCTGCCGCTAAGAACCAGGTGAGAGGGAAGCAATGCCAACTGCATTCTTAGGTTTATGATCAACTGTAAACAATAATGCTACATCATATTGTTAGGACTAGTCTTTAGAATCTGGCCGTTCTTTAGAGCTTATAAAGTGCTTTGCTTAATGTAAAAATATTCTAGCACGGATAAAGGACAGTGCATTTTATATTCATGTGTCAGTAATGACCAGCTAGTTTGTGATAGGGCCGGATTAAAATTTAGATCTTTAGGAGGTCAGACTCTGCTCTCGTATACTTTTCCTTGGGATAACTCATTTCTGGAGAGAGAAACGAAATACTTCTAGCAGGCAGGAATGTGTCTCTTAGCAGCAGAAAGCAGGGCTCAGTTCCCAGTGGCCCAGTGTCCTTCTTCCTCTGGGATCCTCTGAACCTGGCTTGTGGCATATCTGGACTCCTTCGTTTCCAGGTCCGTGCTGGCACTGGGGATGATGATGGACAGTGAGCAGTTGCCGAGACTTTTGTCAAACCTCAATGCTATTGGTTATTTGGTGACCTTAGATAGAGACAGCATGACGTGTACTCATCTATACATCATGGAAAATCAGCCCATACGTACTTGTTGAGTACTTTTTGTTTGCAGGCACTGTGCTAGGAGCTGAGGACTCCAAGGTGAGCAGGAAAGTTTCTTCCCTTACGGTCTAGAAGAAAAGATGAACATTTAACAAATAAATGATTATAGAAATGTGCAAATTGCTGCGAAGAAATGCAGTGAAAGTCAAGTACACTCTAATGGGAACGGTGTTGGAGGCTAAGAACAGGGGCATCATGTGCTGCCGTGCAAACTGTAGTCTGTGTAAATGGCGCCCCCTGGAGTTGCGTACTATACAACTTATCCGGTCCCCTTACCGGGCAGTCCTGGCTAAGAGGAAGGAAATGACACTGAAAAGGATGAAAAAGACTGGCTACATATGAGTGAAGTCATATGGTACTTGTCTTTTTCTTACCGGCTTATTTCACTTAGCATAATGCTCTCCAGGTCCATCCATGCTGTTGCAAAGGGTAAGATTTCCTTCCTTTTTTTTGGCTGAGTAGCATTCCATTGTGTAAATGTACCACAGCTTTTTTGTCCACCTATCTGCTGATGGACACTTGGGCTGCTAATGAACAAAATGAATTAACAAGCAAGATAGAGATAGACTCATAGAAAGCAGGCTGACAGCTGTCAGGAGGGGGAGTTGGGGGACTAGGTGGGGGGACATGGAGGGATTGAGCAAAAAGGAAAAAAAAGAGAAAAAACTCATGGACAACAGTGTGGTGATTGCCAAGGGGAGAGGGGTAGGGAAGGTGGAGGAGGGTATAGGGAGATAGACGGTGATGGAAGGAGACTTGACGTGGGACGGTGAACACACAACACAATGTACAGATGATGTGTTATAGAATTGTGCACCCAAAACCTGTACAATTTTGTTAACCAGTGTCACTCCAATAAATTCAATGAAAGGAAAAAAAAGTTTGACCAGGTAAAGAAAAGAGGAAGTACCTCCATAAAAAAGAAATGACATGTGCAAGGGTCCTGAGACAGAGAGAAGCTGAGTATGGCCAAAGAACTGAAGGAAGACTCCTGTGACGAAAGCAGAGAGCGACAGACAGAGTGGGGGGTGCTGCCCCTGGAGGAGAAGGAGAGGCCGGATCAGGTGCGCCTCCTGGGCCTTTCAGAGTTTGGAAACGGCCTACTGTAGTAGTCCTCCCTTATCTGTGGTTTTGATTTGTAGGTTCAGTTACCCACGGTCAATCACAGTCTGAAAATATTAAGTGGAAAATTCCAGAAATAAACAGCTCATATGTTTTAAATTGCATGCCATTCTAAGTAGCGTGATGAAAGCTCTTGGTGTCCTGCTCTGTCCTGCCCTGGATGTGAATCACCACGTTGTCTGCGACATCCATGCTTTATATGTTCCTCACCCGGTAGTCACGTAGGAGCTGTCTGGGTTAGCGGATCAGTTATCAGAGAGAGAGGTAACAATCACAGAACTGTTAATATAGTATATTGTTATAGTTATTCTGTTTTATTATTAGCTATTGTTGTTAGTCTCTTACTGTGCCTAATTTATAAATTAAACTTTATCATAGGTATGTATGTATAGGAAAACATAGTATATGTAGGGTTCAGTACTATCTGCACTTTCAGGCATCCACTGGAGGTCTTGGAATGTATCCTTGGTGGATAAGAGAAACTACTGTATTCTCATTGCAATGGGAAAACATTTAGAAGCTAAGAATTTCATGATCTGATTTATGTCATTTTGGCTGCCAGTGGGGCATGAGGGTGGCAAGATTGGAGGAGGAGAGAACACTCAGTAGAGGCTATTCCCAGTCAATTTCTACAGTGCCTGGCAGACATAGGGTGCACACTGAACCCCGGCTTCCTTTTCCTACTCTCTCTTACAATTGTGACATACTTTGCAATTTACCAAAGCACTTAAAAATTTTTTTTCCTTTATTGATTTTAGAGAGAAAGGAAGGGGGAGGGAGAGAGAGATGGAAAAATCAATGAGAGAGACCATCAATTGGCCGCTTCCTGCATGTCCCCCACTGGGGATCGGGCCCAACCTGTGTATGTGCCCTGACTGGGAATTGAACCGGCAACCTCCTGGTGCATGGGTCAACAGTCAACCACTGAGCCACACCAGCTGGGCTACCAAAGCACTTTTAATTCATATTTCATTTGCTCTGTATAGTAGCCCTAGGAAGTGAGGTGGGTTTTTATCATCCCCTGCACACCTGAAGTAACTAAGATTAGAAGAAAACATGATTTTCACAAGACCCAACAGCCTTGACTGATCCCCAGTTCTACCATATCCTGTAACGTCCAAACGAAGTTATATCATTGCTTACGTTTTTAAACACTAAAAAGTAATGTTAAGTTTCCAGGAGTCATGATTTGCAAGCAAAAAAAGGAAGAAAAATTCCAATGAAAGAGCTGATATTTTTCCTAGGAACAGCCTGGGTCATCCAAACTTCAGATTAATTGAGTTAAGAACACTGTATTTCATCGGCGTCACAGTGGCTCTCCCTTCTTTCCATCTTTATTTACCCTGGTGTGGCCCACTAAAAAGAATCCAGTGTGCTCTAAGTCTCAGAAGATATATTTTTGCTCATTAATCACCAAACAGAGGTTAAGACATAAACAAATCAACATTATTTATACTGAATGAGGCAAACATTCCTTTCAAAGACTTTCGTTTCCTCTGGGAACATGGACTACCTGAGCCGTAGCCACCAAAATATGTATTTAATTTACCTTTTAAGGAAATGCCATCTCATTGCCAAACCTCAAACACAACATCCCAAGTGGAAGAAGATGTTTCAAGTATAAGGAGAAAAAAACACTAAGATTTAAAAGCCTCTCAGTTCTCTTCCTCTGGGGACTCCATCTGAAACTATGTGGATAGTGTTTAATGTTCTGCAAATCTACTGAAAAGAGATTTTTGTCACAATTGCATTACAATGTTTTCCCCCCAAATCCCTTCTTGTCTAGGAGCTAACAGCTCAGACCTTGAACAAGTCCTTCTCAGACCTTATTTCCAATGCCCTCACTAGGAAGGAGGCAGGCATGAGGGGGCTCAGGCTTCCCTCGCCTTTGTCCCTGACCCTGGGGGATGCCAGTTAGATTGTGCGTTTGGGGTTTGAGGACTAGAATAGGCGATTGGCCCTCTTCCCTGTTTTTTTGGCCAGAATTTTGTCAGAATTAATTCACTTGGATTTGTTGTTTTTGCTGGAATCTCTATGGAAATTACTAATCCTGAGCATGACAAGCATAGTCCCCGTGAAAGCATAAAACTTAGAAGTGGAACAGTGTGGCCTGGTGGGACCTGGAGAGCAGTACTCGTGAAGAGGGGAGCTTTTCAGCAAGGTGGGTGGGAGAGGGGTGGGAGACCTTGAAACCCGAAGCTGCCCTGGCCCAGAGCAGGTTCAGTGGAAGGGTTGGACTGGGACTCGGGAGAGGCTGCTTGTGGGATCGCAAGGCTGCCAGACATGCCCTCCCCCTCCTTGGTTTCATGGTCATCACTGAGAATCACCCCCTTTCCTGTGGCCCCTGCCCAGAGGGGGAAAGAAGGGGTGGGTGCAGGTTTTGTGTGGCCGCATCTGCGCATCTGCGGGGCTCAGATCTCAGTTCCGAGGAGGGAGCTCAGAGGGGGGCCTGGCTCGGCTGTCACACAGAGGCAGCAGCCGGGGTGGCTCTGGGGTGATCACAGAGCCTCTTCTCAAAGGCCTCCTGGATGTCCATCCCTGCCACTTCCCACCTCCTCCCAGTGCGCATTTTCTCTCTCAGAGGCCCTTGGAGATACCTTTAGCACATACCACACCTGCTGAGATTTATCTGTGCACCAATTTGTATCCTTTAGGGCTTCTTGATTCTGAGTGACAGAAAGTGACTCTGATTAGCGGGGCAAGGGGTTTATTGAGAGGTAGATCAGGCACTCATAGAATCAAGGGCACAGCTGAAACACCAGAGGAAACAGACAGGAGGCAAGGTGGCCCTAGGGACAAGGAAAGGGAAGCCCCTGGAGTGGCATTTTAGCAAATCTGTGAGCTCAGGGTGCCACCCTGGGATGGAGGGACTCTGACCATATCACAGATTCTGGGACGCCCACATAGCTCTCACAGTGGAGGCAAGCATCTGTCCACTGAGCTTCACCCAGCTTCGCCCTGCGATGCTGGGCGCTGAGGGAGGCTTGAGGGGAAGCAGCTTTTGATTTCTCTTTTCAGAGCGCAGGTTCTTGGGTTTACCGTCCCCAGAGACTCACACTGGAAGGAAATCAGGGTGCTGTTAAGGAAGGTGCCTGGGTGTGGGACGAGGATGAGGGAGGACAGGTTTACTACATTTTACTACATTTTCTCTCCCAGCTGGACTGAGCCCCTGTTGGCATAGGATCGGGTGGTGTTTCTGTCCTCTTTGTACCCCTGGGAGGGTCCCCTGTTTAATGCAAATATCCCCAATCAGTGTGCAGACTTGAAGGGTCTCAGACAGGGTTGGGCTTGCGACTAGCCGCAGGTTCAATGCCAAGAAGAGAGAGCCTCAGAGAGGAGGTGAAGTGTCACCGAGCCCCTCCTCCTGCGTAACTGCTGCCTGTGGACACTGCTCCCTTGGGGAGCTTAGGAAACGGGTGAGAGGCTCCGTGGACCCGGGAGAGCCTCTCCCAAATTCCTGGTGGTTGCCCATCCCAGCGTTTCAGGAGAATCTCCCAGCGCAAGTAAGAGGCAGGAGTGAGTGCAGCTGAGAGCCTGAGACAGCCCATCACTTGCCTCCCCCGACGGATCCCTTGCTGCCTAAAGGCAAATGATGGCAGCCTTTACCCCCTTTCTTTTCTCCCCCTCCCACAAACTGGGACCCTGAAGTGCATATATTTATTTCCGACGTCATGAGAGAAAAAATACAGCACCTCATACTGCTGGGTGTTTGAGTTTCCATTTTAACCCAGGCTGAGACCTCGGTTTTAGGGAGACGAGCATGGGCTCTGTGATGTCGGGAAAGCCGCCTCCTCTCTCTGGGGGCCCTGTTCCCTTCTCTACATTGACAGGGGCAGCGGAGTGAGTTTCAAGTGTCCACGTTCTCAACAGTCCACCGTGCAAAGGAGCGGTCCCGCCGCACAGCTGGGAGGCACACGAGCCTCACTGGTCTGGGGCCGCACTCAGCAGGTCTCCCAGGTGACTGCCGTGCAACACCAGGGCCATCTAGTTCCTGTGCCTGTTCTCCCCCGAAAAGGGCTCTGGTAAGAGATCCCAGAGGTGCCGTGGCGCGGAAGAAGCTGGGGGTTTTAATATACATGCAGTGACATTTAGGCCGTGTCAGCAGCTCCAAGCCAAGCTGGCACAGACTTACAGCTCATGTTTTGCTCAAAAACGAAATGGAAATCCATTAGGAATTCAAAATATCCTCCAGTGGAAAAGGAGGGACGCTGGTACAAGTCAGGTGTTGGCTGCATAGGAAGAGAGATTACTACTGATACGTATCTCGGAGTGTCACATATTAGCATATTAAGCAACCTTATGTTCCTGATGTAAAGAAAAAGGTTGACCTTTTTATAAATGAGCACTCCCCAAAGCTATTTGAACATGAAGTGTTTTTATTTCCCCTGAATTCTTATTAATTGCTGGCAATTTTGCGTTATCTATTTACACATATACTTTTGTATAGAATAGGAACATCTCCTGCGCACTGACCCCAGGGCCTCTGCAGCCTCTCTCCGTAGAGTTGAGACATGTTAGGCAGCCTGTAAAGAACTGACTCAGTTAGTAAGACCATTGAATATTCTTTGAGTGCGCTCACATAGGAAGGTGACTTCGCCCTCCCTCCTCCCTGCCCAGCACAGGAGGGCGAGTCCTTGGAAGACGCATCAGAAAGAGGGCGATGAGAAAGCTGATATGCTGACCTGCCCCTGCCCGTGGCCGCACACCGTAGCAGCTGGGGATCCAGGGGCCCGCAGAGCTGGGAAACAAATCTGAGCTGCCATCAAGTCCTACCGGAGGGAGCAAACAACGCCCCGGCTAACAGCGGCAGAGCGTAGCTGCCTGAACTTACCGAAGACACAAAATTGCGTTATATTTATGCCCAGCAAGTTAAGACCCTTCAGTCATGTTTTAGATAAGGAAACTGAGGAAAAGGTGTTAAGTAGCTATTCCATTCAGTTCTGGGGAAAACTGAATTGTGCATGGTTCCTGGAGTATGACTGAGTGCTCTGCAGATCTTAGCTGTTATTATTTCGGAGAGAAAACATGGCCCGAAACAGC
The DNA here is from genome assembly GCA_030848825.1 of Tadarida brasiliensis. Classification (NCBI taxonomy): domain Eukaryota; kingdom Metazoa; phylum Chordata; class Mammalia; order Chiroptera; family Molossidae; genus Tadarida; species Tadarida brasiliensis. Next base: position 38,321,650 of record CM061272.1, on the reverse strand, counting down.
AGAAGCACCGAGAACCCCTGCTGGCCTCCATTCCGCATTGTCGTCAGCACTGCAGGTGGTGCTTTGCCTCTCTGCCTGCTGCTTGACCGTGGGTGCTGTGCCCGGCACGAAAATGATGAATGGATAGTTAATGAATGGAGTTAATACATTGAAAAACATTCCTTTTTAAAATTGAATGTATTGGGGTGACACTGGTTAATAAAATTATGTAGGTTTTAGGTGTACAACACATTTGTATATTGTATTGTGTGATCACCACCCTAAGTAAAGTCTCCTTCCATCACCATTTATCTCCCCTACACCTTCTTCTACCTCCCTCCACCCACCTTTCCCTCTGGTAATCACCATACTGTTGTCTGTGTCTATGAGTAGTCTTTTCTTTTTTTGCTTAAACCCTTCACCTTTTTCGCCCAGTCCCACAAACACCTTCCCTCTAGCAGCTGTCAATCTATTCTCTGTGAGTCTTTCTATTTTGTTTGTATATTTTGTTCATTAGATTCCACATATGAGTGAAATCATATGGTACTTGTCTTTCTCTGACTGGCTTATTCCAGTTAGCATCATGCTCTCCAGGTCCCTCCATGCTGTTGCCAAAGGTAAGATTTCCTTTTTATGGCCAAATAGTATTCCATTGTGTAAATATACCACAGCTTTTTTATCCATTCATCTATTGATAGACACTTGGGCTGCTTCTAAATCTTGGCTATTGTAAACAACACTGCAATGAACACAGAAGTGCATATATTCTTTTGAATTAGTGTTTTGTGCTTCTGCAGATATATTCCCAGAAATGGAATTGCTGGCATCCCTTTACGTTTAGTCTGTGTGTATCTTTCATTCTGAGATGGGTCTTTTGTAGACAGCATATTTTTGGGTCTTGTTTTCTTATCCATTCAGCTAATCTTATGCCTTTTGATTGGAACATTTAAGCCATTTACATTTGAAGTGATTATTGATAGGTACGTATTTATTGCCATTTTATTCTTTTAACCATGTTCTGTTTTTTTGTTTTGTTTTTGTTTTTTTCTTGTAATACAGGTTCGGTGGTAAGAAACTCTGTTAGCTTTTTCTTGTCTGGGAAGCTCTTTATTTCCCCTTCAATTTTAAAATGATAGCCTTGCTGGGTAAAGTAGTCTTGGTTATAGGTCCCTTTATCCACACCCCTCTCTATTACCCTATTTCTCTGCTTTCTCTTTTACAGCCTTTTTATGGAAGAAATTATATTTGTGTGCTAATGGGAAAGTTTTAGTAAAGAGTGAAAAATGATTAATGCAGGAGAGAGATGAGACAACTGCTAGAGAGAGAGGCCTAGAGTAGGCCAGAAGGGGTGCCCATGGGGGTCAGGTCTTGGGAGCAGGAGACTCATCCATAAGTGAGCATCAGGGAGAGAGGAGTGCCCCACATCTGAGTGCCCATGTGGTGGGGGTACATGGGTTGAGGGAAGAATGTGCAATTCCTTTTTCAATTGTTTCTATATTCTCAGTGGAGTAGGAAGCTAATCTGAATGAATGAGGATAGGGAAGAGGTGTTTGAGAGGAGAGTGAAAGATTCATCTATGAGATGGAGGGTGTGTGTGTCCAGGGCAGTGATTTTTAACTGGCTCTGGGAAGCTTTTATCAAATTATCAGAGCTGGAGTAGGAAGGAGGGAGAAAGACTGGAGGAAGTGATCTCGAGTACCATGCAGGTCTGGTTGTACTTTGAGGGGCGTGGGAGGGACAAGTGGCATCTTGTGAGAGGACCTCAGAGGACATGGTGCCCTTGGGGATAGTGGCATTCAGCGAGAGCAAGAGAAGACGATGAGTTTGCTGCCCACACATGAATTCAGCAGCAGCATCTTACCTCCCACCACTCTCCTCCATCCATGCTCTTCAGAGCTGAATCACTTCCTCCTGAAATGACGATTCCTGTTAACACACTTATCTCATCTGAGTAAGACGACAACCTCCCAAGAGCAGGAACAAGGACCTGTCCATTGCTTCATTCTCATTGTTCTGCATACTCCCTGGTGTACACTAGTTCACAAAACGTTTACTCTTAGGACCCTTATACATTGTTAAAAATTGTCTTATTGGGCAATATTTACTCTACTGAAAATTAAAGCAGAAAATTGAAAAATACTTATTTAAAATATGTATTACTTTATTTAAAAATAATAAACTCATTATATATAATCACAAATAACCCATTTTTATGAAAAATGACTATATTTTCCAAAATCAAGAACATTTAATGAGTTTTATAGTTTTAAAAATCTCTTTATGTCTGACTTAATAAAAGGCCAAGGGGTTCTCATATCAGCTTGTGCCTTCAATCTATTGTAATAACCCTGGTTGTATAGCCTCTGGAAACCTCCACAGGACTTTTGTGAGAGAAAGAGACAATGTCTTAGTAGTGTTATGAACATAGTTGTGATCACTTGGACCTCCCTGGGGTCCCCACATCATCCGTTGAGATGAGAACTGCTGTATGAATGATCAAATAGGTGCTGATTGGCTGGCTGTGTGACTGACTGAACAAATGAATGACTGGCTCTCTCACTGCAACGTGTAAATAATACTCTAACTGGGCTCCTGCTGCCATCCAGGTCTCCCCTCTAATTCACCTTCCATATGGTTGCAGTGACATTTTCATTGCACTGTCTGTCACATTCAGGGTCAAGTGAAATTTGTTAGCATGACATCCATGGTCTCCAGGTCTGGCCCAGCCCAACTCTCAGGTGTCTTTTTTTATTCTCCCAACCCCAGCCCGGTGCTAGCCTCCAGCCACACATAACTGCTTCCGCCTTTACTCATGTTGTTCCCACTGCTTAGAACACGTGTCCTCCTCTCCCTGCACCCCTCAACACATTGTCTGGCAAACTTGTTCAGCTCATTAGCACCCTATGAAAGGTCACTTCTCTGAAGCCTTGCCCGATTTCCTGTCAACCTGACCCACCAGGGGATGGGGAACATTTTTCCTGCCAAGGGCCATTTGGATATTTATAACATCATTCATAGGCCATACAAAATTATCAACTTAAAAATTAGCCTTCTATATTTGGTTAGGCTAATTTGTTGAGGCGTGCAGCGTTAACTGGTATTGATTTTTTGGGCCTTTTACTGCCCGCGGGCCAGACATTCCTCACCCTTCTAGAGGAAGAGGCTCGTAGTCCAGACCTGGCTACACAGAGCATGGAGATCTTGGTGTTCGTGGCTGATGGCTAAAGGTTGCACACACCTGGGTCATGCCTTACACCTTCAATTCTCACACAAACCTGTGAGGCAGACAGACACTGTTCTACGGCTGCAGAGTGGCCACATTGGGGTGGAACCCAGGCCCTTTTAGGCTGAGGCTCTGGGGTCAGACATCTCTGAATCAGATCCGGAGAACCTTCGCTTGAAATGCCCCAGCTGCATGATGGGAGGCATGTGACTCAATATTGCTAAGCCTCAGTACCCTCATCAAGAAAATGGGGTGCTAATTAGACTTACTCTAAAAGGTTTTGTAAATTTTAAAAACATTAATAGGTGACAGTGGTTCAGTACAAGCAGCCTCTGGCACATCGCAAGCGCTCAGTAACTGCTGTGCGATTGTTAGTCATCTTCTGCACTCTAACTGAAGGCAGGCAGTTACGTCACTTTTCTCTACTTGACTTTGAAGTCATAAAAGCAAGGACTATGTCCTGTGTATCTGGGTCTCCACAGCATCCACCACAGTGCATGGCACCTAGTAGGTACTTAATAAATAGCCCATGAATGAAAGAATGAATGAATGAATGAATGAATGGCAAAGCTGCCCTCTAACTCAAAGTAAGTGTATTCCTTTTTACTGGACTCTATCTTGGTTAACTTCGTCTCTCACGTTGTCCGCTCAGCTATACATTCAAGTCAGCATCTTGGGAAGGGCCTGTATGGTGCCTTCCTTTTGCAGGATTCCAGAGGAACTTCTCCAGACATTATTGCCTCAGAGGTCACTTGCAAGGGAGTATAATTTGAGGAAAAATATTTGGTGCAGGCAGGCATTGAAACTTCCTTTGAGATGAGCCCTTTGAAAGTATACACGTTTTTAGATGCAAAAACCAACCCAGGGCGCGGAGCGGCCCCCAGGAGCAGAGCCTCTGGCCCGCAGTGGTGCTCTCAGCTGCTGGAGTTCCGGTGCGCCCCTCCCTTGGTGGGCTCCCTGACGGGCCCTGGGACCTGCTCTGGGAAGGAAGCTGGGTGTGGTGGCCTTGGCTCTCACAGGGGCTTCTTACCCCGAGTTTCTCGACCTTCTCTTTGGGGAATGGCTGGGTGGGTCTGACTTGGAGTGGAGAGCTGGGTTTCCGTGCCTTCACACACCCAGTGCCTGGCCGTGGACACACCACTGACTGTTATTGCTGTTATCATTGTCATTACGAGTGTCATCAAAAGCCGTCCTCTCTCAGGAAGAAAGCAGCCTTTAGTCTGGGATTGTGTTTCTCATGCCGGAAGGCTGTAAATCATAATGGTTGAGGGAACCAGTGTCGGGGTCAGAGGAAACGGAACAGTCTCCAACTCTGCTTCTTTCTCACCGTCTGAGATTTCATGTGACCTCGCCAAGCCTCAGCTTCCTCATCTGCAAAATGTGGACTATATTTCCTCCTAGGGAACTGTGACATTTAAGTGAATTGGGATAGTTCTCAGAAATTCTAGCTGTTATCAGGACATAAGACTACAGTATAAACGCGTTACATTTTTTTTTTTTTTACTGGAAAATCAGTTTTACTCAGAGTTGGGAAGTTTTGAATTGTGATGATCTTCATAGAGCAAACACCTGATGTAAATATTTGATTAATTTAAAGATAAAATGGATCCTTCAGAGAAAATAAAATTGTGCTTTCAGTGTCCAGTTTGCCCTTTCTGAACCTGAGTCCACGGCTCCCAGCCTAGCACCAGGACGGAAGCTCACCCTCTTCTGTTGTCGGGGTGGGGGTGGGGGGTGTGCACTGCAAGTCTGTATATCAGGGCACCCTCGGGGCAGCTTCAACAAATGCAGATTCCTGGGCTCCTGATCTTGCTCAGAGGGTTTGTCCCCCAGGAAGGCTGTCCTAGGCATGGGGGTGGGGTGCCCTCTCTTTTAGGGACTCCTGAATTGTCACAGATGAGTCAGAAATTAATCTGCTGCTGCCTCTGGCCAGACCAGAGCTGATGGGACAGGGAAGGGGGGGAGGCAGTTTAATTCATTTCTCTTCCGACATTTCATAGCCCCAGAATCCATGCTCTTATCATTCCCTCCGTTTGACCTCACTTCAGGGTTCTGCTCTGGCTGTCTGGAAATGTGGACATGAGTGTTAAGAATGTGGCAATTACCTCACCCGCCTCTTATCCTTTTGCTTGGGTTGGTGGAAGGCCTGAAAGTATGGTTTTTAGTGGCCCCTGCAGGGTAATTAGATACTAAAAGACAAGTGAACTACACAGAGGCAGGCTGGGTAGCTGTTCCATGTAAAGCTTGTGGCTTTAATATGTGGGGCACATACAATTTGAGGTTTCTATGTCCCTGGGTCATCCTAGGTCTATTTAAGATCAATTATGACAAACTCTGAACAAAGGATTAATAGAAATCTGACAAATCACATTAGGAAATGGATTTATTTTGTCAGCTTTCTTGGTTCCGGCTGAAGGATGGCATTCAACATGTGTACTTACTCATCTCTGACAGCTAACAAGATAAACATGTCAGCATGTGATTTGCCAAATGTGTTTCCACGGATTTCAGATGGCAGTCGCCAGCGGTGCACGCTTTGGGAAAGGGATGAGCATCACATTCAAGGTAGTGGCAGTAAAACACATTTGTTTCTGCCCACTTTGCCCGAGTGTTTGCTGAGGATGGCCAGGTCAGCCGTGCTCATGCCCAGTGGTGAGCTCACGCTGAAGCAGAGGCTGGTCAGGGCTGCTCTGTGTACAGGCAGAAGGCCCAGCTGGCTTGCAGCTCACAGCACTTGCTTTGCTTGTGGCATTCACGTGCCACAGATGTGCCAGGAGCTGTGGCGCAGGAGGCCCCGGCACTGTTGGACTGCCTGCAGAGCGCCAGAATCCGGTCCTGGGGAGGACCTCATGGTCTCAGAAGGAAACTAAGGGATGGCTGGGGCTGGCAACACAGCAGACAGGGGTCCCAGTGCAGGGTTCAGGGGGTAGGGAGAGGCTCCCTGTGATGCCTTGCTTTGCCCTCCAGACACTGGCTTGCAGGGACCACTGCATCAACTGCCCGTTTCCCTGGGGGCCTCACTGGCAAGGCAGAGCACTTCTGGGTTCATTTGTTCCTTCTGCCTTGCCTGTGATTCCTGTTGATGGGTGCCTATGGACACAGGATCCTTCCAAGTTCAAGGCACAGTGGAGCTGAATTTAGAGAACACGCTTTCACAAGGGGGCCATGCCAGGGCCACAGAACACTCGCCCCTCTGCCGCACCTCCTGTGGTCTGATGGTTTTCCACCCATGTGTGTGGTCTCTCAAGTTAGAGGGGCTTTGATTTTCTTTTAGTAGTCTCCACAACACCCAGGTAGGCACCCAATACCTTCTTATTGTGGATCAAAGTGCTGGACAGACTTCTTTTATGTAAGGATTTCTGGTACCAAGAATTAACCAATCAGACACAACTTGATTATGCAGTGCGACCAATAAGATGTAACTTTAATATATGACTTATATATTTATGGTTCAAGACAGGGCATTCATATCCGACAACTATTTTTGTGTTGGCTGTTGTCATTTTAAAAAATATATTTGACAATCTAAGGGAAAAGAATTCAGTGCCCCTGACTAAATAGTCAGGTATTGCATGTTTTATATTTATTTATTTATTTATTTATTTATTTATTTTATTAATTTGTTTCTGTTACAGATGTTTCTCCTTTTTCCCCCACTGAACCCTCCTCCCCATCCCCCCCGCCCCATCCCCAGCATTGTTGTCTATGTCCATCAATTATGCGTACATGCATATAAGTTCTGTGGTTTATCTCTTCCCTCCCCCCCACCCCCTCTTCTGAGGGTTGTCATGTTTTAAAATGTCCTATAGCACACCCGTGCTGCAGCATACCAGTTAAAAATCACCGATCTAAAAGACAAGGCAATCTTTCATTTCTTTCATGAAAAGATTTCCCCAAAAGTGTTCTTTTTTTTTTTTTTTTTTTTTGCCAATCAATTATACAAACTCTAGGGTATAGTTCAACCAGTTAGATGTCTAGTTAAGTATTTAATCTATTAACTTGGGGATACACATGTATTTGAAATCACATTACACATAAAGTATTTTATTTTCACTAAAATATTTTATTACACTACAGATGTCTTTGGCATCAGCGGGCCACAGAGGGGTGTTAGAAATGTGTGGGCTGGTTTGTGTGGTTACAATGACAGGAGGATGCTCCAGGCACTTGGGATGCAGGTCCGAATGCTAATGCTAAGAACAAATTGTCCCGCCAGAGTCCCAATAGTGTCCCCATTGGGAAATTCTGGTCCATACCTTACAGGGACAGCAGGTGTAGTGGGAAGAGCACCATCTGCCTTACTGACAATCTGGGTGGGAATCTCCATTGGGAATTCTGATACTTGCTGGGCTGCCTTGTGCTAGCTACTTAACCTCTCTGAGCCTTAATTCTCATTTACAAAATGAGGGTGATCATACCTCACAGGATCCATGTGTGGTTTCACGAATGTGTTTGGCTCTGGATAGGCTCCAGTGGATAGCAGTTCTTATTCCAGATGGAGGGAGATACTCCCTGCACTGTGTCTTCCCCAAGTAGCCATGGGCTTGGCCGCTGCATTTGCAGGAAGCTGATGGTTACGGTCAAGTGGTAATCCATCAACTGTGCCTGAACACTATCTTATGCTGGGAAGCAGGGCTGGCGGGCCAGTCCTTAGAAACTGTGTGTCAACGAGTTACAGCTGCAGAGGTGGGAAGGGAGCTGGCAGGCAGAAGTGGGCAGTGCCCACCACTTGTGTTGGCTCCAGCATCAGTTCCCCTGGCGGTGGCTTCCTTTTACAAAAACAAGGCCGGCCCCCTGTAGGGGAAGTTTCTTCTCCAGAGGGGCCAAGGTCCTGTGGATTTTACCTGTACCTTTTCCAACTCACAGAGAAGCTCTTGGTGCTTTCTGTTTGGTGAGCAGCTGGCAGCACCCTGCTGGCACTCAGTTACAGCCCAGCTGAGCTGAACACTTTTGGTGTCAGGTTATAAAACAAATACCCACTGAGCCCCTGGCACCTGAGCTCTGAAGCCATTCAGATTTCATAACATCACTCTTGAAAACTGAGGTGACAAAGCTCCTGTCCTATTCAGATTCTTTTTTTTTTTGTATCCTCACCTGAGGACATTTTTGCATCTGTCTTCAGATAGAGCAGGAGGAAGAGAGGGAGGAAGAGAAAGAGAGAGAAACATCGATGTGAGAGAGACACATCGACTGGTTGCCATCCGCACAACCCCAACCGGGGCCAGGGACGAACCGCAACTGAGGTATGTGCCCTTAGCGGGAACCGAACCCAGGACTCTCTGGTCCGTGGGCCAACGCTCTAACCGCTGAGCCAAACTGGCCAGGGCCTATTCAGATTCTTATCAGTCTCTGTGTCATTGCATCCTTGCCTCCAGACAAGGCTTTTGGAGAACGCTTCCTCCCACCTTCCCCACCTCCCATGCAGCTGCACACCTGGGCTGGTAGAAACCTGGGCACTGCAGCTCAAGGGAATGTGTTTCACGTGGTAGCTGGTTGTATCCAGGATGTCAGTAGCAGGAGATTTCTGTCTTTCATCCTGTGCAAAAGCTCATTTATTAATGATGTTTCTGGCTCTTGTTAATAAAGTTCTGTGATCTTGATCATCCTAAAGAGGCTCACCTGAATTAGGGTCAGCTAGCCAGGGGGATTGGGATTGCCCTCTCTCCATTCTGAGACGTAAAAGAGGAAAGCTGTGCCCTCTGCGGACATTGCCACGTGATGCTGTCCTCTCTGCTAATTGCAAATACAGTGTAAATTCACTGCAAAGAGAAATTTCAAATCTTGGAGAAGATGTACTTTTTGTGAAGCCAATAAACACAACGTTGGAAAATTGCTAGAATCACATACAAAAAAATATTGACAAATGTTGTTTGGCAGGGTCAGTACAGTTAACAATGAAAGAAAGAAAAAAACTCAGCAAGGGGAGGATATGAAAGGTGGTTTAAAAGAATACAATATTAAAGAATAAGAAAGCTTCTGGGGAAAATCATGAAGACCTCAAACATCTATGTAATGCTTTTGTAGAGGTCTTCATTGTGATTGAGCTGCAATTCGAATGAGAACACTATTATATTATGCTATTGTATTGGTCGCCTAAGACAGCCAGGCTCATGTGCTCTTGGCCTCACCTTGACCACAGCCAGGGCTTCAGGATAAAAGAGGGTTCCCTGGTCCTGGCCCGTTTGGCTCAGCAGTTAGAGCATGGGCCCGTGAACCGAATAGTCATGGATTCGATTCCAGTCAAGGGCATGTACCTCAGTTGTGGTTCGTCCCTGGCCCTGGTTGGGGTCATGAGGGAGGCAACCAATCAATGTGTCTCTCTCACATAGATGTTTCTCTCTCTCTGTCTCTCTCCCTCCCTGCCACAATGTGTGAAAATAAATGGAAAAATATCCTTGGGTGAGGACTAAAAAAAAAAAAGAGGGTTCCCTTGGACTTCCACCCTGATGGATTCTACCCTTCACTTCCTTCCTGGGTTGTGGGGCATGAAGCTGATGGAGAAACAGTCCTCCTGCTCAGTGGACAACTCTGAAAGGCATTCTCTGCCCTCCTCAGAAGGTCGCTGGTAAGATTATGTCCCATTGCCCCAGAAGTGACCTTGATAATGCACTCTACGTTGTGAACCCTCCTGTGCTTTCTCTCTGTGGTCCTTCAGTCATGCATTTGGGAACTCCTCCAGGTCCTCGACTCAGGCTCAGGGAGAACTCAAATGACTAACACATAGTTTATCGGAAAGATTATATCCAACCCTCCTTTCAGTCTGGGTTCCAAGAATGAGCTCTAAATTTGAATTATAACCTATATTGTGCTAAATATAAGAGAAAATAAAGTCTTATAATTTTTAGTTTAGTTTCTCAAGATACAACTCCACTTGATCCTTTATTTGCTATTCATTATAACACTTATGTTTTAAGTGGATTTACTGTAAGTGACCTTTTCTTACCAGATAATAGAAAAGTTATATCTATATCTCCACCCTCCGCCCAAGTTTCTATACCTGACCCCCCCCCACACTTACATTGTATTTCTTTTTCTGTTCCTCATAGACTCTTCTAAAGCATACATTCAGCCATATGGCAGAACCACCATTTATTAATATATACTCAATGTACTTTTACTGTATTTTAAGTTATTTCCATTTAAAAAATATTATAAATAAAGGTGAACAGGATAATCTCAATGTATGACCTCTTGGGCAGGTTTTCAACTGTTGTGCCTCAGTTTCCTTATCTGTCATATGAGGACAAGACCAATGTACCCCCTAGAACTTTTGTGAGAATTAAATATATTGTTAGTTGTAAAGTGCCCAGAACAGTGCCTGTCCAGAGTCAGTGGTTTATAAAGGTCATCGGTGATGGTGATGCTTATGATGACTTATTTTAGTGAATGACACTGTCTACCCAGTTACTCAGTCTAATCAATTTCCAAGAGCTGTGAATTCTGACCATTAATTTGTTTACTTTCTCCATCCAGCTGCCACTGCTCTATTCAGGCCACCTCCCCTCTGCCTACAGTCCTGCCCCAAGCAGGCTCCGGGCACCGAGTTCTGCCCATTTCCATCCATCTTGCCTCCTGTTGTCAAAGTGCTCTTTCCAACGCAAAACTCTGAATAGGTGAATCAATTTATAGTCCTACTAGCATTGTTGAAAGTACCTATTTCCCAACCTCCTCTAATATTGTCTATAATTATTTAAAAACACTATTAGAATGGTATCATTTTATATTTCATTTTCTTGAAAAGTTTGAACTTTCAAAAACACATGCTTGACGTTTTTATTGCTCACACTGTACAATGCCTGTTCATGTCCTTTGCCCTAAAAGGCCGTTATATTATGACACAGTAAATGCCATCTGTGTTATGGAGCCCAGTTTGGAGCTGGGCGACATTTACCCTGACTAGCCTTGGCTCTGGGCCTGGGGCCATACAGAAAAGCCCCTTTTATGGTGGCCTCTGATGGTGGGACTTCTGTGCCCATTTGTTTTAATTTGGCCCAGCCCATTAGGACTTGAGAACAGGACCCCGTGAAGCACATAATAATCGTTTAAGTGGCCTGTTTCTCATCCTTGGATCACTTTCCACATTTAGCTCCTTCCGGATGGACATTTTTAGCCCAGATGACCGTGCCATTTTGAAACCTACTGCTTTGGGGGGCGCTAAATATAATTTCTCTGGGAAAGGGGCCAACTGCGACCGTTTCCATTTGGCCTGTGTCTTGAGGCAGGACCGAATGTGAGAGGAAATGTGAAGCCAGCATGAAGACACAGCGTGGCACTGCCAGCACCAGCCACCACTGCACACGGACCTGCTGGTGACAGAGGGGCCGGAAGACAGCTGGAGTTCTCCCACTTTGGAGCCCCCAAAGGGGAAAGGGGACTTAGCCATTACATGTGGGGTGTTTGGGTGTGTGCCTCCTCAAACCTTACAGGATGGTTCTGCCTGGAGTTCATTTCTCATTTTGCAGTTCATACCACTTGGGACGACACAGAAAGTCTTCCATGATCTAATCCCTGAACTCTCCAGTCTTGACACTCTAGAGGGATCCCAGTGACTGTACTCACTTCTCTAGTCATGTTGAACTAGTTCCCATGCTCCTCATGCTATTTTACACCTCTATTCTTTTGCATGTATTATTTTCTCTATTTTTTTTTCATCCAACAGATGTTTATTTATTTTTAAAATTAATTTATTTTTGTTACAGGTGTTTCTCCTTTTTTACCCCATTGACACCCTCCTCCTGATCCTGCCCCTCCCCTCACAGCATTGTTGTCCGTGTCCATTGGTTATGCTTATATGTATAAGTTCTTTGGTTTATCTCACCCATGCCCCCTGCACCTCTCCTCTGAGGTCTGTCAGTCTGAACTGTATTCCTTTCTATGTCTCTGGTTCTATTTTGTTCATCATCTTATTTTGTTCATTATGTTCCACAAATAAGTGGGATCATGTGATACATGTCTTTCTCTGACTGGCTTATTTCGCTTAGCATAATGCTCTCCAGGTCCCTCTACTTGGATTACCACTGGAAAACTTCTTAATTTCAAAATCCAAACCCAACACCCTTGACCAACTTAAATAGAAGGAGTTAGTCACTCCTTTGCTTCGATATGGTTTCCATTTTGTACCTTTGCTGTTTCAGCATTAAATTTTCCATGCCGTCCGTGTCTCCTCTATTGGAGTGTGAAAACATGGCACTGGAACACAGCAGATGCTGAGGAAGGAGTAGTGAACATGACTGAGTCATTGAGAATGACTGCATAACCCATTCCCGATAGTGGAGAATTGCCCACAGGTGCAATTAGTTATCGTGGGCATTCATTCACTCACTGCTCACAGGTGGGGTTCTTTAAAAAAATTTTTTTTTCTTTATTGATTTTAGAGATGAAGGGAGAGGGAGAGAAAGATAGAAACATCGATGAGAAAACATCAATTGGCCACCTCCTACATGCCCCCCACTGAGGATTTGGCCCACAACCTGGGTATGTGCCCTGACCAGGAATCAAACTGGCGACCATTTAGTGCATGGGTTGACGCTCAATCACTGAGCTACACCGGCTGAGCACAGGTGGGGTTCTTAATGTGGTCTCACTGTGCAGGATAAATGGGCCATCGTCTTCTCACCCCCACCCCAGAACTCCTCACCACTTCCTGGCTTCCCAGCCTCACTCTGTGTCTAGAGCTTCCAGATGCAATCAGGAGAATCGCCTGGATCCTCACCTTCTTCCCCTATAGCTGACTTGCTTTCCCACTGGAGATTATATGTCATGTTGCCCCCAGAAGGGCGCAAGTGTGCCTACTAGGAGCTCTGCTAGGACAGCGTGATACAAGGTGTAGCAGATAACAGGTGTTGGCAATAGTCACCATATATTTTTTTTAGTTAAAGAGAGATTGCAAGAACAATGCACAAAGATGGTTTTAGTGACTCAAGTCCTGGTAGTGTTGGAAAGGCCTGTAATTAGGGCTGGAGTTGGGTGGAAGGGAATGAACGTGAATGTGGAACAGAGGAAGGAGACCCACTCTGCCCACATACTACTTGCAGGAGTGTGGGCCTCGCACTGTCTTTTGGATGCACTTGCCTTTTGTAGGCTCATGTTTTCATTCCTGGTTTTCCAGGCTCGAGACCCCTTGCCTCTCCCTCCAATCAGTCCCTCTGCCTGTCAGCCTGGTCTGTTTCCCAAAAGCTCCAAAAAGCCTCAGCGAAGGAAACTGTCCTCCACCTGGTCTAAGGTTGAAGTTCACGATGCCCATGAAGCATAGACCAGCATCCTGTAACCATGAACTTTGGTTAATTATTTGTTTTGTAGGGTTTTTTTTGGAGGGGGGTGTATTTGTGTTTGACATGTATTTTATGCTACTTCTAAAAAAAAAAAAAAAAGTAAGCTCTTCCCCAAATGTGGCTCTATACTTCATTTTGTCCCCCAAAGGAACATTATTATGTAAATCCCATAGTAACTGTTTCATTTTCTTTACTCTTATTTTAATGACTGATTTTGGAGTTAAAGCATATCACAATTTCTCCAGTTTTATTTAAAAAATAAAGTTTTATAACATTAAATATGCTGTTTAATTTTTACACAAATATTTTAAATATATTTTTGAAGCATTTGTACTGAAAGAGGTCTTTCAGTATTTTTAAATAGAATTTTTATTGTGATGCCCTAAGGACCCAGAATTTTGCTTTAAGTTGCTGTCCAAAAACAATGTATATATTTTAAAAGTCCTTTTTAAAGTGTCTCATTTCAGATTTTTTGTGGTTGGAAAGATCCCTTTGCCCTCTCCTCTGGGCCCATCCATCCCTTGCAACAGCCTAGCTTCCCAGGTCCCCAGGCAAGCAGTGCAGGGTCTGCTCCAAGAGGTCACCACTGTTCCCTAGATGATGTGATTGGTCTTTTAATATGTCCTCTTATCCAATCAGAATTTCCTACATGGCAATCAAGTCTTGGTGATGTTTTTCACTGGGTAGTGGTATCTCTAGGGAAAAGTCACATTACAGTTCAATTAAAAGGGTCATTGAACCTCTCACTTTCAGGTTTAAGTTTCCAAATCCCAAACATGTGAGAAGTTAGTCACTGGACATCTCAGGAGATAGAGCTCACACTGGTAGATGTGAATAAAAGGTCCATTCAAGCAACCTACCCTGTTAGGTGTGATTACCCAACTGTAGCGAAGCTCCCACAGCAGAGGAACTGCTTTCCCTTGGTAAAGTGAAGAATAGACAAGAACTCAGACTGTGCCTAAAAATATGTTTGCTTATTTCCATTTCTCAGAATGAAATTCATATGTGAAGTAGTAAATTGTAATGGGTAGGATCAAGGGCTCTTGAAGTCAGAAAAACCCAATTTAAAACCTTAACTCCACACTTCTCAGCTGGGTGACTTTGGACATATTGTTTAACCTCTCTGTGTCTCAGATTATTCACCCATAAGATGAAGATAATGACACTGACCTCAGAGGGCTGTTGAGAAGACTCAAGGAGACAAATGCATTTAGGTGGCACCTGGTAGGTAGCACTTAATACACAGCAGGGAGGTAAAGAAATGAAATGGACCAGGCTTTTGAAAGATTTGGAATATCCAAGACAGATTTTCTAGTCTAATTTAAGCCTCTAGATTCCTTCTCTACCTTGCTGCTTCCTCGTGCCACCCCTTAAGTCAATTGTTGGGGAAACCACAGCATGTGGAACTAGGTCCAAGTGCAGGTGGCCATCAGGTCAAGGGTGGCAGACTGCTGTATGCCAGCGTCTTACTTTATTAGTGCCCCAACTCTTTCTGTAGAGGGTTGTAGCCTTATCATAAACTCTCATTACCTTAGGTAACTTCAAGACATTCTTCAGAGTCAATATAGCTTAAATAAAATACTGACCTAGATTAAGAGTTGGTAAACTTTTTCTATAAAGGATCAGATAGAAAATATTTTAGGCTTTGTGGCCCACATGATCTCTGCTTCAGTGACTATCTTTGTAGTATGAAAGGAGCCATAGATAACACATAAATGAATGGGCATGACTGAGTTCTAATAAAACTTTACTTATGGACACTGGAATCTGCATTTCATATAATTTTCATTTGCCACAAAATATTCTTTTTAAAAAATTACATTTTAAAATGTAAAATACAAACCATACAAAATACATAGTAGAATAGATATGGCCCATAGGCCATTTTGCTGACCCCTGGTCTAGAATGATGTTTTGTTAGATATAAAATTTGCATGTGACTGTCCTGCTATAGCTTTCTTCGTGTTAAATGTGTGTGTTTATTGAATGTTGACTCTGTGTATGCACTGTGTTAGGTTCTTTATATACATTAGCAGAACTTCAAGAAGAAGTCAACAAATCCACCATCATAGTGAAAGGTTTCAATACTTTTCTCCCCATGTGACTCATAAATAAGATACGCCTTTTCTCTGAATCTTCACTCAACACTGATGTATAGATTTTATCATCCTTATTTTACAGTTGAGACAACAGAAGTTCAGAGTGGCTATTTAACTTCTCTGGGGTCATATGCTGTGGCAGAACCAAGATATAACCCAGGACTGTGTGATTTCAGAGCCCAGGTGATTTGCACTGGCATTCATGGCTTCCCTTAACTAGCAACATCATAATCATTTAGAAGCTCATGAGGTAGCAGAAAAGAAGACCTGCAAATGTGGGAGCTGTGTTGAACAGTGACCTCACTTTTTAAAACCCAGCTCAAGGGTTTTCCCAGATATTTGTTTTGTTGGGGGTAACATTAAGGAAGTTTGATCAAATGACCAGCAACCGAAATAGCTCTTTATATTTGGTTGTTTTTTTAAATTACATGAGCAAGCATTACTATTAACCAGAAGTCAGTGGCGACACCAGTAGTGGAGCAATAATTACTGAGGTCATGGTTTATTTTGGGGCAAAGCAGACACAGGGGTCTTATCATTGATGGAAACAATGGTGTGCAAGTCAGTGAGTCGCACCACCCTGGATATAGTTTAAGGCTGTCTGAATTAAAATCATGTCAATTAAATTGAGGAACTCAGAGACCAGAAAGATAAATAACAACGGCTTTGGAAGGGGCTGATTCAGGAAGACCAGTTTCTGATTGGACAGAGTCGCAGTAGTGGCAAGTGAAGATGGAAGGGTCCCTGGGGGAGCTGTGCACCTGTACTAGGGTTGACAGTAGACAAAGGAGATCAAGTGATCAACTTGAGTTGTTCTAAAGATCATTAACCAGTCTCTTGTAAGACAAAAACAAAAAACTGGGGGGTGGATGGGGAGAAAGAGAGAAGGAGAAATGGGTAAAGAATGAGAAACAAGCAAAATAGCAAGAAAAACTTGGTTTACCAGAAGACAGTCTTGGAATAGATTCTGAAAGGAAGTATGTGTGTGTTTGATTTGGGAGAAGTTAAACTGGGGTATAAAAATGAGATAGTAAGCAAGCAGAGAGAACAGTCTTTTCTGACAGAGAACAGTGAGGAAATGTGGGGCCACATCCGTTTTCTCCCACTGTGGTCAAAGGGACCAGATTTCAGGGTGTGAACCTGTAACAGCGGATAGGAAAGTTTGCTACTCTAAGGCATCATGCCCCAGCTGTGTGGAAAGCACCAGCAGTCCCAAATTGATGACAACAGGATAGTCTAGCTTGGGCTGCTCTCAGAAGCAAACTCTGAGGCAAGTGTACAGTTAGTGTTTTGGGGAGGTGATTGCAGAAAGCAGTCGGGGAGTCAGGAGGTGAGACTGAGATGGAAAGGGGCATTATCAAGCATTTACCACTGTGACAAACAGAGCTAATCCCACCAGGTGCTTGGGGCCAGTATAGAACATGAGCCTTGGATTTGTCCTGCCTTAGGAGAGAGGGAGCTGGGGTGTTTGCCTACCCCCTGTCAGCAGTTGATCAAGAGCTTTTCCCCATGGACTCCTGGTGGGATCTAGTGGGCATGGAAGGTACAGGGGGCTTTAGCAGCCAGAGAGGGCCCTTGGGCCAAGAGTCACAGGTGCTCACCAGCAATTTGAGTTGGGCTGGCGCTTATAGCAATGGTGAATGCTGACGGGAGATAGCCAGGGTGCTGACGGCATCTACATCAGGGGTCCTTCCAAGAATCATCTTGGGAGTGATGATCTAAGGGTTGTGGTTTTACATGTACACATCCCAAGAAGGGCGGTAGGTGAGAGAGACGAGAGGAGAGAGAGACTAAAGCTGTAGAGAAGTCGAAGAATGATTTTAGAAAAGGAAGCAAGTTTATGAGAGACCAAAGTTGTCAGTGTGAGAACCAGAGCAAGAAAGCTGAAGTCTGGAATTTCCTTGCCTGCTGCTCATTCCCATGAAAAAGGAAAATTGGATATTGTCCATTGGGCTCAATAATTCAAGTACTCCGTGTGCTCATGCTGAGCACCATGCTGGTAGATACGAATACAGAGACTTTCTCCTGCTTGAGAGTGGGACTGGATATGGGGGAAATGTTTGTCATGTCAAAAAAGTCAAGCTGTTTTTGTTGGCATGGAAAACGCCATAGATTAGGGAAAAAAGAACCTCTGAGTCTCCCTGTTAAGTGGTCTAACACTGAGACTGTTTTTCCCAAGTGAATTCCTGGGTCAGAATAAACTTCTGCTGGGCCGACTCTGTCATCCTCTCTCTACCCATTCCCCAGAAGAATAAGCAGGGTTGGGTGTCTCCATTCAGCAGACATGACCCATTCATCCACTGGGCCTTGGGGTGAACTCTCTCAGGTAGCCTCTCTTCCCATCAGTGGGGCTTTGAGTTTTGTGGTTACCCAGGGATGATGTGAACTCCTCTGAACTCAGGCCACCAGCCCAGCCCAGCCCAGGGAGCTGAGTTGTGGGAGGCTGAACAGTGGCCTCAAAAGATATCAGGCCCTGATACCTGGAACCCATAAATGTTACCTTATTTGAAAAAAGGTTCTTTGTAGATAAGTTATTCACATCCGTGGCTCCTTGTTACACATATATTGACTGACCGTTGATGGGACCCTGAGAGATATCCTTTCCTCTTCTCATCAAGAACAACACAAGAGAATCAAAGGGCCTCATGGGAGTGCCTGGTGTTTGAGAAGAAAACTAGATTTGAAGGCTGTTTTTACTGTTATTTCTATATCATTCACCTTTTCACATAGAAAAAAGGCAGCGAGAATAGGAAGACAAAGTGTGGTAGAAATAAAATCTGGGAGGACACCCCCCTTCTGCAGGCATCTCTGAGCAGAGGTTTGGAGGTTACTGAGGCAGGCAGAACTGGGATGCCCAGCAGCCAGGACCCTGCCCGTATACTCTCTCCTCATTCATTTCTCCCTTCACACGTTATTTACAGCTCGCTGCCGTGATCCCACAAGCTCATCTTCACTCTCAAAGGAGAGAGAAGTGAAAAAGATTGACAGGGTGCTTTCATGTGCATGAGAACCAGTATGCTTTGCCCGTGAGCTCTGTGGGAGTCGGCATTCTGGGAGCAGCTGCCATCCTTGCAGAGAAAATCCCACGGTCTGGGGTGGCCTCTCCTTCTCTCCTGCCTGAAAGTAAACA
This sequence comes from Tadarida brasiliensis, assembly GCA_030848825.1. Lineage (NCBI taxonomy): Eukaryota > Metazoa > Chordata > Mammalia > Chiroptera > Molossidae > Tadarida > Tadarida brasiliensis. The sequence continues at coordinate 38,302,948 of CM061272.1, read as the reverse complement.
GACCATTCTTATCCTCAGAGGTGGAAGCTGAGAGTTCATGAATGTGACTGCCAGATCTGACAGACGACCGCAGTTTGGGCTGGGCTAGCTCAGAAGCGTTTAGCAGGCCCTGCACTTGACCAGGAGGCTGCTACCCACCCACTACTTGACCACTATAGTATAACCTGGAGACATCTGTAAAGCATGTACTTTTCAAAAATGTCATATAATTCTTCTGTGGGAGAGAGAAAAAAATGCATTTCATCCGGCATGTCCACTTTGATCATTTACTGGTGGCCACCTGTGGCACCGTGTGAGAAAGATTCTGACGTGCTATGTTCACTTAGTTGTGGGCACCAGAAGACTTATAAGACTATTTTATAAGACTTATGCTAAAAACCAAAAGGCTCAATAATGTGCATTTCTAAGCTTCCCTGGGAGGTTATTCTTCTCTTTCTTCTTTTTGTTAATAGCAAAATTTCCCTGCCCGTCATACTTGACTATCACCACACATGATATATTTCATGTATCACAGAATATCAGAGCTGGATGATTCTTTAAATAGCATTTAGTCTGAGCATCTTGTTTTACAGGAGGTGAAAATGAGGTTGTAGTAGTCTGATCTTCGAAAGGTCAAACAGCTAGTTAATACAGGTCTTCTGCCTCCCATTTGTCTTCTTTTGGATCCTCTGCATCCAAGGTAAAAAAATCTGTCATTGCCTTGGCTCTCTGCTTGTAAAAAATGTGGGGTATGTAGGACTGGACCAGCTGGGTATCTTGAGCTATAATATATCATCTTTGGGCCACATAACCTGGCTCTCTCACTTGCTAGTTGAGTAACCATGAGTAAGTGGCTTCATCTTGGGAAGCCTCGGTTTTCTTATCAGTAAACGGGCTGAGGATTGTAAGGATCAAATGAGATCATGAATATAAAGTGTGTAGCACTGGGCCTGACTCGACAAACATTGCCGGTTGTTATCATCTGTACAACAGTCTAATTGGACTCAATGATTCCTTCTGTTTCTGAGATCCTATGATTTGGAACATCAGTTGATAATACACGGATTGCCTCTGAACTACCTGCAATAAGTCCCATGTTTTCATCAGGACTATTCGATCACATGAGATGACATGTGGAGAGTGAGTTCTTTGCTAACTATAAATCACTATTCATTGTTTATTTCAGATAACATACTTATTATCATCATTATTACTACCTTACCGATAACTTTCAAAGTATATTCTATGAATATGGCTCTGATTCCAATGACAAGTTTCAATTCCACGAAAGACTCTGAATTCTTAACCTTCCTAAGTACAACCCCATTTTTTTTGGCCAATCTATATATTCTGACTTGTGTTTTTGAACAGATTCTTCTCAACATGGTGGTGTTTGTTGGCTGATCTTTATATCTTGCTACAGTTTTAATTAGTATCATATTTATGTTTGCTTTTTGTTGACATCTTATTCCTGGCCTGCATGCATAGTCATTTCCTAAAAGGTGCCATTTTAAAAAACCTGATAGGTTATAAGTGTGTGTGTATGTGTGAGTAGGCTCAAGTCAACACCAGCTTCTGAACAGTTAGCATTGAGTATTTGTGCAGGGGACTGGCCTCTTGAGGCAGAGTTGTCTCTTGTGCCTAGGAATGCTGCTTGGGTAAAAGTCTCAAAACATGCCATTTTCCCACTAAACACAGCGAGAGCTCTGTCTCCATCTCACACGTGTAGTCCTGATGCACTTCAGGTGTACCAGGACATCAGCTGCTAAGACACCACCTATGGAATTGTAAGTGTCCTTTCTGACAGGAGTTTATGGATCCATTAGGGAAAACTCACTGACGTTTAGGTCTGTTATTTTTTCACAACAAGGAGGCAGAAAGACAATGTGCAAAAGTAAAGGCTTTGTGATCAGAGCGCCTGAATTAGAATCCTGGTCAGAACCTGCAGTGGTATTAGCCGTCCGACCCTGGGACTGGTTCCTCATTCTCCTCCAGCCTCAGTTTTCCCACCTATAAACTGGAGGAGGGTATACTTCCACTGCTGACTATTGGTTGTTGATAAGATCAAATGAGATAATAGATACAAAAGGACTTGTAAATTCTTAAGTCATTTTCAAAAATAAATTTCTCACAATAATTGTAACAGTTACAAAGGTGCAAAAACAGCCTTGCCTTGCATTAAAGTCGCAAGAGCAGAGGGCAGGAGCAGGAGAGTTAAGGGAAGAATAAAAGACACAGTCTCTGCTCATAAAAAGTTGCAGCCCAGACTGAGCATGTGGGTCTCAACAATGAATCACCAGTGAAATCTGAAAGTCAGGGCTTGGCCAGCCGTGAGTGCTAGAAACCCACATCAGCATTGCCTCAGCAGACAGGAACTTAATAACTCTCATCACTGACACGATCACACTGGACCCAGAGGGTTAGTGTCACCGGGACCCAGTTTCCTTCCCTCCATCTCTTGGCTCCACTTTCCCCTTTGTGAGCATTGTTCTCAGGCAGAATCATACCACAGTTCTTTTATTGATCTCAACAATGAAAGAAGTTTTTATCTTCAACAAAAGTACTAGAACTTGAATTTGGTGTGAATGGCGTGAGTCATGTGGGTCATGTTTCCTAAACCAACCACCATCACCAAGAGCATACAACATGCTGATCCATTCGTTTATTCAACACATATTTATTGAGCATCTACTATATTCCTAGGACTTCTCTGAGAATCAAAGCTATAGAAGAGGAAGGCAGGAGAGGGTCATAGACAAATTGTTATAGACAAACAATTAAGTACATAAATAAAGAGATAATTTCAGACACAGATTCAAAGTCAGAGGTTCTAGGTGGACTAGGACTCTGCATTGTAGCAAGCACCCCAGTGAGTTGGATGCCGGTGGTCTGAGGTCCATACTTCATTGTACGGCATAAACACACTCCAGAGAACCAGGGAGCAGTGCTCAGCTGCAAGACTCCTTTCTTGGGGCAGGGAAGTTTGCAGACATAAAGTTCCAGAGTGAACAGCAACACACTGTGATCAGGGTGGACAGGAAAAAGGTGTGCTTGCTTGAAGACTAGGAGGGAGAACTCTGATTGTTCAAGGAACCATTTCTCACACTGAAAGGCCCGTTGGCACCCAAGTCCAAATTCAGGTATTTCCTGCAAATATAAAAATGGGGATTTGTTTTCTTCCTCCATTCCCAGTTTAAGTATTTGTGAAGATTCAGTTATGTAGGAACTAATTATGTTGTGCCTTAGATGCAGGTCTATACATACAGGGTCCAGTCTTAATTATTAGCTGTCCCTCCTCCTTCCCTCTACGTTTCCTTACAGAACAGCCTGTTATATCTCATTACCTTCCCTCTCCTCCAGAAGGCAAATCCTTGCTGAAAATGTTTCCATGCGAGGTGGTCCAGAGGCTTGTTTCTTGAAGGCAAAAAGCGAAAGTTGCTTTGCAACCTGGTTTTACAAGCCTTCTGATTTTACCAGAGGTAAGAAACCAAAGTGAGACAAAGCCATGCCAGCAAGCGCTTCTGGAACCTTTTCATGGAAGGCTGTCCTGAGGCTATTTCTGTGAGCGTCTCTTCCTCCTTTCCTACCTGCTCCTGTTTGCTTCCCAGGGAAAATTCCTGGTGCTGTGTGGTCTCCTTTTCCTCTGAAACTTGTAGCTTGCATTCCAGGCTTTGGTCACTATCTTTCCCCTCTCTGAAGGTCAGAGTCCAGGGCCTCGCCATGCCACGTTGTAGAAGTGCTCAGTGGAGCTTTATCACACAGAGCAGTGATTGCTACAGTTGGGTATGGGGAGGGGAAGATGATTATAACGAAAGGCACCAAAGGAAGGTGGGACATGGTACCCAACTGGGGAAATAGGCAAGTAGGCAAATCTTGAATGGGTGCTTCAAGGCTTCTATATAGAGGAAACAGCTGATGTGATGCCACTTCTGGAGAGGAGGGCAGGAGAGGGTCAGAACCAATCCCTTAACCCTCCTGGATCATTCTCTGATCGGTCACTTAAATGGAAACCACAGATTAAAAGTGGGGCTTAGAACTCTAGGGAGTCAGAGTGGAAGCGCCTTAGATGTCCTGTCTAGTTCCTCGTATAGAGAGGAGCGTGAAGCAGCAAAGGGGGATGACTCGCCTCAGGTCAACCAGGACATTTCAATGACAGCTTTACAAGTCATAGGCAGAAGCCAGGAGGCCAAGGGTGGCTGAGATTCACCAGGAGCACAATTGTCAATGTCTATCAAGGTACATAATGAAAAAAAAAGAGTTAATATTATTTAGTCATTTATAGATACAGGAATGATATGAGTCAAATTTTGACCTTTCTCACAAATTCTTCCTGTTGTGGTAAGAAGCTTGGTCAAGTGTGGACAGCTCCATTCGTAGAGAATATTTGGAAATGAATTGGCAGCTTCTGATTTCTTTCTGTAACTCAACAGCCTTCTGCCTGATGACACCTGGTTTTGTGGGGTCTGGCAATTTCCTCTCTTTTTAAAGAGTATAATGCATAGAATTTAAATCTTAATTAAAATAATAATAATAATAGTAATAATAATAAGATGAAATATTAATTCTAAATGCTTTGTCAAGGCTCTGTCCTTAACCAGTCTTCCCAGCCCACCTTCTGACCTCAGCACCAGTCTAAGACTGTTATGCACTGAAATTCATCAAGTCTAGGAAAGTGGATTATTATCTCTGTTTGTGAGAAACTATCTCTTTTTTTTTTTAACCCCCCCCCCACCCTTATTGATTTTAGAGAGAAAGGAAGGGAGATGGAGAGAGATAGAAATATCGATGAGAGAGAACATCGATTGACTGCCTCCTGCATGACCCTTACTGGGGATTTGGCCCACAATCTGGGCATGTGCCCTGACTGGGAATTGAACTGGCGACCTCTTGGTGCATGGGTCGATGCTCAGCCACTGAGCCACACCAGCCGGCTATCTCCTTTCTAAAAATGTATTTTGAACAGTCAGATGAATTGTCAGTATTAATATCTGGACTGTGAGAGTTGAGAGCAAATGAAGCAGTGGTATAGGGGTTGAGGAAGGAGAGAAGAAATGCAGTAGGCATTCACTTAGAAAATATTAGCTCGGCCCATATACTAAGGTGAATGGAGCTAGAGGTTCCTGAAGCTAAGTTCAGATGTGACATACTTTCCTAGAGAGTCCCAATTAAGATCATATATCAGATCACCTCCCAGATTTGCATGTGAAAAAGCACAGCTCTAGACGCAGGAGGCTGTTTGCATGGCAAACTATAAGGAAATGTTTCTTCCTTCTGTCACCAAGACACTATTTCAACTATTTCCGTATTAAATTTATAGGCTGGAAAATCTTGTTGCCATTAATTATATCTGTTCAAAACTGGAACAAATGGAAATAGGTTGGTCATAAAATAGGATAAGGCAGAAAATCCTGCAGAATACCTCATCAGCTGAAAGTGTTGGCAAAAGGCAGGCTTGGAATGATCTGTGCTGAGAATCCAGCCCTCCAGAGGGCAGGACAAAGTTGTCTTCCAGGGTGGAAGATACCTTTCCGATATCCTTGTCGCAGTGTCCTCTTCTCTGGCTCCTCCAGGGTCAAGCTCATCAGAGTTACTCCATAGCATCCGGGCCGTGGTTTCCCTCCACCTGCGTCTGACATTAGTGGACATTCCCCTCTCCATACCGCCACTATCAACATATTTTCTTGCTTAATTTAGCTGGCAACACACTCAGGTACATCCATCCCAGGCAAGATGAATGCGTTGGTTCTCAAACTATCTGTGCATTAAAATCACCTGGGAACATTTTTAAAAATACTGATGTCCATAGCTCACCCCCTGAGAGCCTGATTTAAGTGGCTGGTGTGAGTCCAGATGTTCAATTCTTTCTTTCTACAGATCTTTCTTTCTTTCTTTCTTTCTTTCTTTCTTTCTTTCTTTCTTTCTTTCTTTCTTTCTTTCTTTCTTTCTTTCTTTCCTTCCTTCCTTCCTTTCTATTTTTTTAAACTCTTTCTCTTTCTTTCTTTTATTATTTTTTAACTTTCTGCCTTAATTCTAATGTTTTGCCAGAGTGGAAACTTAATGCATTAGAGAAAAACAGAAACACTTCAGGGAAGCATACTTGGTTCAGCCCCGGAGCCCTCAGACATAGTGTTCCCCCAAAGCATGCTGGGTGAAGGAGGCCTGACTTCTGGGCTCATAACCCCCAGTGGCCTAGTGCCTCAACCTCACTGGGCTCAGGTTCTTCACAGAGGAAATCAGGAGGATGGGCGGAGTCTCCGTTTCCTCCCTCCGAAGGTGACACTGTGACTCCTGTAGGACCCCTCAGCTTGCCCGAGGTCCAGTTAGAAAATCAGCCCAGTTTTTAAAAGTGACCCCAATTTGCCTCTTTTTCCCTTGATTTTAGTTTTGGCATAATTTGGGTGGGTGAATCACATTCCATAATCACATTTTCTTATATTTCAACCCCAATGGCTTGAAATTGGCATCACAAGGCCCAATGCAGGGGGAAATGGTCAAGATGTTAGGTCCCAGATGGCAAGCAAACTCAGCTTCCTATCAGAGCTAAAAGGACGATGCATCGTTCCTCAAAAGGCACCTTGGACTTGAGCTCTCTAGACTGGCAGCCCAGATGCCACGAGACTTAGAAATATCTGGGTTGAAAAAGAAGCTTCAATCTCTCAGAAGAAAACAAAACAAAACAAAACAAAAACAACAAAACAAACAAAACAAAACAAAAACCTCCTCATAAATCTTTGGTTTAAACTCAAAAGACATAGACTCTACTTAGTCACAGAAGGCTGGAGCAGCCATATGAGTTAATAAATAAAAGATGGGCTAGTAAACCATAAGGGCAAATTTGAAGAACAAGCACATTAGGAAAATGCAGAATTCATTTTCCCTGCTATGGAGCACATGGTGAAAAATAAAATAAGACAGGAGTTTTGGGCTGAAATATGCTGAGGGCTCGCTGAAACCAAGCTGTGTATAACAGCAGTTCAAGGTGCTTATGTGAGTGTGTGCATGTTTTTTTTTTCCCTCCATCTTGCTGGTGAAATCTATCGTCCTGTCCTTTTTCATAACCTTCTCTGCAGGGTAGATGTACTCTCCCAATTGGGGCTCTATTTGCCCTGCCAGATCCCATTCTGAAAATCAACTTTCGAAATGGCAGCTTTAGGAGGACACAAACGAGGCTGAAAACTGGGGAGAAACCTAAAGGAACGGCTTGAGTTCAGAAGTTAAAGAGCCTCTGAGAAGCCCTGCGGAGCAAGCTCAGATTTCCTGAGGATCCTGCTGGCTTGCGCCAGTGGAACTGGCTGGTCTTTCCAGATGGGATGTGCGACTCTGTGCACTGGACTGCAGTTGCCCAAGACAGTTGCAGTCTTCTTACTGCACCAATAAAAGCAGCAACCAGAAACTCACACTATTTGAGGCAGATGTCCTATTAAAACTGTAATTGTCTCCATTAGAGAAATTCCTCCCCGTGTTCCCATTCTTTGTTTTATGTACCCATTTTTCAATAGTCTTCCTCTAGCCACCTCATTCAAATTTCCTGGTGTCTCTTTTGTGGAAAAGAACCCAAGGTATTGCTAGCCTTGGTGTCTCTTCCTGTTTGGATATGTAAGAATGTATTTTCCTTTTAAGTTTCTCATCATAGAGACCTTTGCCTTGGGCATTGCATTTGGACATTAATTCACCCACTCATCCATCCATCCACCCACCCATTCATCTATTTATCCATTATTCATTCTTTTACTAAGCCCTGTGAGAACACTGGTTGTTCCCAGAGCTGTTCCTTCTTCTTTTGGAAACAATCCCATTTTCCTTTGGGGGAAATGCCTTCATTCATTTTTATTCCATGTAGTTCAAATGGGACTGACCCCAGCAGCCAGCAGCAAGGGTGGGTACATGACAGAGGCCTAGTCACTGCCTCAGTGACTGGATTAATTGGGCAAATCAGAGTTAGTCTGATTCCTTGGTTTATGGTTAGAAGTCTTGGGACACAGAATATCTCATAGAGCTGATGTTGCCAAGCTACAGGAATGGAGTTGCCAATAGTCAGAAAGGAAGAGTGAGGTCAACAGAGAAGAAACAGAACTGAGAGGTGATGAGTGGGCAGCCGAGTCCTGAGTCCTGACAGCTTGGTTGAGGCCCTGAATCCGGCTGTTTCAAACTTTTAAAAATTGTATTTATCTGGGTGAAATTGGTTCACAAAGCTTTATAGGTTTCAAGTGTGCAACTCAATATAACTTCATCTGCACACTGTATTGTGTGCCCATCGGATCAAGCAAGATCACTTTCCGTCCCCATTTTCCACCCTTTGCCAACCTCCACCTAGCCCCCACCCCCATTTCGCTCTGGCTATCACCATACTCTTGTCTGTGTCTGTGATTCCCTTTACCTTCTTTCATCCAGCCCCCCAAGTCCTCTCCCTTTTGATGACAAATACATGACCTCTTTCTACCCTGCACAACAAATGGTGAAGGCAAAAATGTCAGATGGAAAATTGTCTCCATGTTCATGAAATGGTAGCCTCTAAATACACTATCAGGCAAGCTATCCCAGAAAGACTCATGCAGTGTCTTGGCAATTGGTTGTTCTTTTTTTTAAAAAAAATGTTCTTTTTCTTGATTGATTTTAGAGAGAGAGGAAAGAAGAGAGAGAGAGAGAGAGAGAGAGAGAGAGAGAGAGAGAAACACCGCTGAGAGAGAACATCAATTGGCCACCTCCTGCATGCTCCCCACTGGGGATCGGGCCCACAACCTGGGCATGTGTCCTGACCGGGAATCAAACTGGCGACCTCTTGGTGCATGGGTCAACACTCAACCAATGAGCCACACCGGCTGGGCTGGCAATCAGTGCTTCTTACATGAGCGTGTTTTGAGGCACAGCTGAATGCAGAATCATCAGAAATAGATGACCGTGGGGAATTAGATCTGATAAAATACTGTCTACATCTACTTTCTAATCCAATTGGATCAGGGAACAGCCCTGGGAAAAGTCTGGGTGGAGTTCACCAAGATCCTAATTTTATAGAATGAGAAATTTTGCTGAGTCTCGCCAGCTCATCTTGCTCTTACTCCCTTTCTCCTGACACTAGTTAATGACCCCCACAGACAATAACCTCCACAGCTAATAAACACAAACACAAAGAGGCTTCCTAGTCCCCATTCAAGTCCAAACACTACACATAGTATCAGACTCCCCAGTAAACCTTTTCCTGGGAGAGAGCTGTTGCCACCGAATGTGGCCTCCCGGTTAGCCCTCACTGTGAGTCACTAGAACACTGTCAGCTTAGGCCATGGAGTTCTCCTCATAATGAACCTCTCTTTTTACAGCTAATGGTTCCTACAGCTAGGCCTCTAATATAGGGCAGTCAGTAATTCACCCTGAGGTCTTCTTTCCACATGTGAAACCAAGGCATTTTCTAAAAGAGTCTTTCTGTGGCACAGCAGCAGCCTAAAAGTTGCTTAGAAAGCTAAAAGGAAACGCCTTCATTACTCTGAGGGCAGTCCCACTGGACTTGTGTTTGATTTCCTTATTCTTCTTGCCTTTTATTTATTTTTTTAAACAGAAAGAATCAAGTTCATTCCCATTTAAGTGTATTCTGTGATTGCAAACGTTGCCCTCTTGTACACCTGGGGATATCAGACTATGGGTTGCTGGAAACTGGGGTTTTAGAGAACTTCCAACCTGAGAGTGTATGTGTCCTTAGGAAGCCTTCAAAGATAGAGAAGCTGTCTGGCCACCTGTGATCAGGGGTACATTTATCGAGGCTAAGGGAAAGGGACTAGAACCTTCTAATAGACAACGTGCTGACAAATAATTCCCACCAGAATGTCAAATAAATAAATAAAAACAAACATACAAATGAATAAACAAAAATTCAAAGATCTTGAAACAAGAAAGAAAAGGAAAGTGACATCTTCCATCTCTACTAAGAAGAATGACCATTTATTGTTCATTGAGGCCATTCCAGAAACCGTTCTAAGCAGTAGATAATTGTTCACTCACATAATCCTCAGGACAACTCTATGAGGTGGACACTATTAGTCCTGCTTTATAGGACACTGAGGCAAACACGCATAATGCCAGAAAGTGTTGGCTCCTGTCCATGCTCCAGCCAAGTTCATGCAGCTGCCTGTGTAAGGATATCATTTAGAGGCCAGTCTTGAGTGATCTACTGACCTTCCTGGCTGAATGTGACAGCTAATGCTGTATTTTCTATTGCACAGCATTCTATGTCCAGCAAAGTTTTTCCCTTTAAAGCTACATCTCCAGGCTCTTCTGAGTCTCTCCTCAACCCATTTGGTTTCTAGATTCAAATCCTGCAGCCATGTCAAGCCAGAGGGTGAGTAAGAGCATCATTCAACAAGCAGGCAATGGATCTTGCAATGTGTGGGGGTCTGGGGCACAGAGATGAAAATGTCAAGGTCCTTGGACTCAAAGATTTCATAATTTTGTGGTAGAGACAGACAAGTAGATAGATCATTCCAAAACATAACAAATGCTATTATAATAGGTACAAATAACAGGCACTGTTCTTAGCCCTCATGATAGATTTTCTTCATTTAATCTTCACGACAATCCCTTGAGCAGTTGTTTTCATTTTGCAGACAAGGAAGTGGAGGCACCAAGAGGCTATGTGACTTAGCTGTCAGTGGAAGAGACAGGATTCTGAGTCTAGGCAGTCTGGCCCCGATTCTGCACTTTTAATCAGGGTGCTCTGTGACCTCTGTCTTGTTGGAGGAAAGCACAGAAGACCATGGGAGCACAGAGGAGGGACACTCCACCAGGCAGAGAGGGGACTTTTCAGATGAGGGGGCTCCCAGCTGGGTAAGGTGATCCATAGAACCCACTAGTCCATGACTGGACAAGACATGGGTGGGAGGGCAGTAGAATGTGTTGCAGGCACATCATGGAGTACAGGCTGTGGTCAGAAATGATGGGCTGCCAGCATGGCAACATGGAGAGAGCTTATGAACATAAGACTGAGTGGCAAAAGGAAGACACAGAATGTAACCTGTAGCCCAATATCATTTATGTAAATTAAAAATGCATGCACACAAAACAATATTCATTACATAAAGGCACATATAAAGAATATGAAATGATTCCTATCAAACAAAGTGAAGCAGTTGCCTTTGGGGATGGGGAGAAGAATAGAGGTGAAGAGGAACACGATGAAATAAACAAAGCAAGAGATGCATAATAATGATAGTGTGCTATGAAATGAAAAGAAGAGTTAAGTTAACCTTGGGCCCCTGTGAGAGGAGGAGGGAGAGCAGGAAGATGACCCTTATGATTGTCGGTCAAGCACTCCTTTGCTGGGAGGTGCCCCTTCTTCCCTCCTTACACAGCATGTAGCAGGAAGATCCAGTTGCTTTCTACAGTGTGATCCTACTCCCTTCTCATTGTTGATTAGTTCAGGGGTGGGCGTCTAACTCAACCTTGGCCAATCAATTCACTTCCTTATACAGACAGCGTTAGTACCCAATAGAGGCACTATACCTGAGGGTTAAGAAAAATTGAAGCCAAAGTAGATTCAAATCCTGTCTCCACCACCATCTACGTGAACTTGGTATATGGTTTAGCCTCTAAGTACCTCAGTTTTCTTGTCTATAAAATGGGAAAATGTAATACCTGCCTTATATAATAATGCAAAGATTTAATGAGTGAATGAAATGCATGTGTAGTGTTTAGAACAGTGCCAGCCACACAAAAGGGGCTTAATAAATATTGGCCATGATTGTTTCCTAAGAACTTGGGAACCAGGGGACAAAAAAGTCTTCATCTGGTGCCTGATCAGTATGCCAAGGAGCAAGGCACTTTTGATTGCATGGAGCAGCCTCAATATTTTATTCCCATGGGCCATAGAAATATTTTACCTTTTGTGAGGTGAAAAAAAGTCAGGAAGCAGTGCTGAGCAAGAATCGGTTTCTGGTTCAATTCCTGAAGCTTCGCAATACACAAGACCTTGAGTTCATATGATACCGCGGTATTTTTCCATTCCATATACTTGTTTTATTTTTTAACTGAGTTAGTTTAAATGTATTTCTATCATTTACTTATAGAGTCCTGATTAAGAGGGTCATAAAGACAGTGAAGGCCCCAAAGCTCAGCCATTTAGCTCATGTCCACATTTGGTAACTTCCATGGTGTCTTCCTCAGCAGGAAGAGTTTTGAGTCAATCTCAAGTCTGATTACTGAGTTAGAAATTGTTAAAAATCAAGTACAAAACCATATGTCTCTTACAACCTTCAGTTCATACAAATAGTAATGTATCAACCTCAGCACACCGAATTTCACACAGAATTTTCTGGTGGAATAACACATTTGGTATTTCACGATCCTTAAATATGTTGGCAAGAATATCAGTTCCTGTCCTTACTCATTTACCTCCATGTTGATAAGTTCTATTTACTATTTCTTAATAGAATATTTGTATAACCATTTCAAAAATGATAATTTTCAGTCTTTAGAAAAGTTGGTCAAGTCCTTACTGGGAAGTCAAACTTATTATCAAACAGACAAATAATGGATTTAAATTTCCTAGAACAACAACAACAAAAAAAACCTAGAAGAGAATATGAAAGTGCCTCTGGAATAGTGAATAAACAGAAAACCTTCCCTGACTTTTGGAAGTCAGAGAATAGTCAATAAACTGATTTAGGCAATTTCATCACTTTGAAGGGTTTCAAAGAAGACTGATTTCTGTTTGCTCAGCCACCATTTGGAAGTGCAAAGGTCAGGGACATCAAAAACTTTATTTGAGGTTTTGCATGTGTTTGTGAAATAGCTGACATGTCATAGAAGCAGTTCTCAGAGATCTGCATTGTGGCATATAATTATGTCATTTTAGCATTTGCCATCTGATCAAGTGAGCAGCCTTTCCAGCATGCCAACCTCATTCCAAACGCCTTTCAAAGGCATCCAGAGAAAAAGGGAAAACAGCTACTTCCTGTAATTAGAAGTTAGAGGCAACCAAAGGAGTCTCTAATGACTTCCAGAGGATATTTATTCAAGCACTACTGTGGTTGAAAGCTTGTTCATGAAGTTTGTAGCCTATACTTCACAAATAGAAGTATTAGATCTTCAGAATCTTAAGGAAGTCCAGTTACCCGTCAGTAGGAAGCATGACTTCAATACAGTTTATCCGAGGGAGTCAGTACACATTTGATATGGCACTCCACAGTATCAGGGTCCCATAATCCTTCCTGTTTGCTTTACTGTGTGTGACTTCCATTCCCAAGTTCACTTCATGGTCCAAGTTGGCTGTGGCTGCTTCAACCTTCCAACAAAAAAAGAGATGAGCCCTGGCCAGGTGGCTCAGTTGGTCAGAGGATTGTTCCATACACCAAAAGGTTGTGGGTTTGATTCCTGGTCGGGCACATAACTAGGTTGTGGGTTTGTTCCCTGATTGGGGCACTTACAGGAAACATACAGTTACTCTCTCACATAAACGTTTTTCTCTCTCTAAAATAAAATAAAATATTAAATTAAATTAAAAACACACATATCCTCAGGTGAAGATAAAAAAAAAAAAAAAAAAAGAGAAGATGAGAGGAGAAGAGCATGACCATTCCCTTAGCTCCCCTTAAGGAAACTTCCTGGAAGTTTCTCATCCCACTTCCAGTTATAACTCATTAGCCAGAACTTAGTCACATGGCTACACCTAATTACAAAGTGGGATGGGAGAATATAATTCAGCTAAAATTTAGGGTCTCTGTTACCATAAAAAATGTAGAATGGATTTTGAAGAACAATTATCTCCACCCCATCATCCATCAAGACTTAGCTCAATTATTTCCTCTTTAGAAAGACCATCTGAGCTCATCCTGTCAATAGGAGTCCCCGCTCTCTATCACAGAACTGTTCAGTCTGTCATAGGAATTATCTTGTTAGTTTGTTTAGTTTTACTTCTTATGCTCTTGGTCCTCCACTAGAACAAATTTCCTTAAGTACAGGAACTTGATCTTTCTTGTTGTATAGCATTATACCCTCAGTGTCTCACAGTGTCTGGCACATGGTAGAAATTTAATAAACATGTGGAATGAATGAACAAATCATGAATGAGGGCCCTTAACACAGGAAACCAATATGTCATTGAGGCTATATATAAGCTCTGGGGTTAGGTGGCTGTGATTAAAATCTTGGCTCTAACTCATTAATAATGTGACTGTGGGTGAGTGACTTAACTTGTCTAAATTTTGACTTACTTATTTGTAAAAATGGAGGGGAAGGTTTTTGAGAGAACAAAAAGAGTTAATACATGTGCTTACTTCTCTGCCCATTGGAAAGTGGATAATAAATGTTAGTCTTTATGCATGACCATCAAATAATGATTATTTTTGTTATTATTGGGACCTATCTACTTCAAAGTTTCAAAAGAGGCATCCCAGAGGAAAGGACCTAGGGAATGAGATCAATGGATAGGCAGAGGTTAACTAGACAAAGAAAGGGGTAAAGGAAGAACATCATAAGGAGAAGGAACCACATGTGCAGAAGTCTGGGGAGAAGAGGGTATGTTGAAAGAACTAGAACAAAAGCCAATGTGGGCAGAGTGAAGAGAGGAGGACTATGCATAAACAAAGACTAGAAAGGAAGACAGGGCTGGAACATGCAGAGACTTCCATATTATGAACTTTGCCTCAAGTGAAAAGAGAAGCTCCTGAAGGACTCCAAGCAGGGGAGTGCATAATCTGATTTGTAATATGTAAATATCATCCTGGCTACAGTATAGGGAGGGCAGTATCTTATCAGAGTAACTTTCCTAGATAAGAAGTCTACTGTATTTGCACGTTCAGACCCAAGTCTGTGCTCTGGGCAAGGAGGGCATAGTACTGCAGACCAGCCTGAGATGGCTTTTCTTGGGGAGGAAGAGAGGGGAGAGAGAGTAGGGAGAGGGAGAGAGAAACTTTAAGAGATGCCTTTTAAAAGTTACAAGCAAAAATGAAAAAAATTGTTAAACTAAATGTGCTTCTAGCATTCTGCTTTGACAAATATACATTCATAATTACTAAAATTCAGAAAAATATCAAAAATAGTTGAATTTAATCATTATAGCACTCTATTGTTGGGCCAGTAGTGTTTGGACAAATAATAAAGACATACATAATTCACAATTTATTATGTATATATTCCATAAACCTTATTTTTCCTTTCTTCAATTCAGCAAAATCATGAATTATATTCTGATAGTCCAGACTTTCACTTAATTTGTATTCTGCTGAAACTAATATTCAGGACTAAAACAATGCATTTGTATTCAAAGTATTGAAAATTTGAGTATATTTAATAAAATGTAAGTTTAAGTAAATGTAAACAATTAAAAACATTTTATTTTGAGAGAGAGAGAACATTGATGTGAGAGAAAAACATCGATCAGTTGCTGCGTACACCCCAACCAGGGATGAACCCACAACCCAGGAATTGAACCTGCCACCTTTCAGTGCCCAGGACAATGCTCCAACCAACTCAATGACAGCAGCCAGGGCACAATTAAAAACATTTTGTATATGTTTGCAAGAATGTTATTTTTTTTTCTAAAATATTCAAAATTAGCTATTGTAGCTAGAGCAACTAGTCAATAAACAAACAAACAAACAAACAAACAAACAAACAAACAAATAAATAAATAAATAAATAAATAAATAAAAGGGCACGGCTGGTGTGGCTCAGTGGATTGAGTGTCATCCCATGAACTGAGAGGTCCTGGTTCGATTCCCGGTCGGGGCACATGGCTGGGTTTCAGGCTTGATTCCCATTAGAGGGTGTGCAGGAGGCAGCCAATCGATGTTTCTCTCTTGCATTGATTTTTTTTCTCTCTCTCTCCCTAAAAAAATCAATAAAAACATATTTAAAAAAAAAGAAATTAAAGGACTTCAAATTGTAAAGGAAGAAACAAAATTATCTGTTTACAGATGACATGATCTTATATGTAGAAAACCCTAAAGATTCCATAAATACACTGTTAGAACTAATAAACAAATTCAGCAAAGTTGCAAGAAACAAAAATCAACACATAAAAGCCAGTTGCATTTCTATACACTAACAATTAAGAATTTGATAAGGAAGTTAAGAAAACAATTCCATTTACAATAGCATCAAAAAGAATAAAATCCTTAGGAATAAACTTAACCAAGGAGACAAAAGACTTATACACTGAAAACTACAAAATGTTGCTGAAAACAAGAATGTTACTGAAAGAAGTTAAAGACATAAATAAATGTAAAGCTATCTGCTATGGACTGAATGTTTGTGTTTCCCCCAATTCATATGTTGAAGCCCTAATTTCCAATGTGATGGTATTTGGAGGTGAGGCCTGTGGAAAGTAATTAGGTCATGAAGGTGGGCCCTGAAATGAGATTAGTGTTCTTGTAAAGAGTGGAAGAGACATGATATCACTTCATAAACACACACCAACAAGATGCCATGTGAGCCCACATCATAGAGGCCTCTATATACTAGACAGAAAGAGGGCCCTCACCAAGAACCAAATCTGCTGTCACCTTGATCTTTGCCTTCCCAGCATCCAGAACCGTGATAAACAAATGTCTTTTTAAGCTATCTAATCTATGGTATTTTGTCATAGCAGCCTGAGGTAAGACAACATCCCTTATTCGTAGATTGGAAGACTTAATACTATTAAGATGTCAATACTACCTAAAGTGATCTACAGAGTCAATATAATTTCTATCAAAATTCCAATAGTGTTTTTGCAGAAATAGAAAAAAATCCATCCTAAAGTTCATATGAAATCTCAAGGGACCCCAAATAGTCAAAACAATCTTGAGAAAGAACAAAATTAAAAGTCTTACACTAACTGATTTCAAAACTCATTATAAAGTTAGAGTAAATCAAAACAGTGTGGCACTATCATAAACACAGTCATATTGATCAATGGAATAGAATAGAGAACCTAGAATAAACCTCCCATTATATGTGGTCAAATTATTTTTGATAAAGTTTCCAAGACCATTAAATGGGGAAAAGGTAGTCTTTTCAACAAATGTTAGAAAAATTGGATATCCACACTCAAAAGAATGAAGTTGGACGCTTACTTTATATCATATATAAAAATTAACTCAAAATGGATCAAAGTCCTACATGTAAGAGTAATAACTACAAAACTCTTTAAAGAAAACATAGGGGAAAATCTTCATGATATTAAATTTGGCAAGGGTTTCTTGGATAAGACATCAGGAAAACAGGTAACAAGAAAAATAGTAAACTGGACTACATCAAAATACAAAAATTCTCTGCATCGAAGGATTCAATAAAAGAGTGGAAAGGCAACCCATGGAATGGGAGAAAACATTTTCAAATCACATCTGATATGGGGCTAAAATTCTTAATACATTAAAAAGAACTTCTAACACTCAACAATAAAAAACAACTCAATTCAAAAATGGGCAAAGGATTTGAATAGACAATCTCTGAAGAATATATATATATAAATGACCAATAAGCCTGTGAAAAGATGCTTAGTATCACTAATCGTCAGGAAAATGCCAATCAAAACAATAAGATACTACTGCACACTCATTACAATGGCTAGTATAATAATAATAAAACAACCACACAGATAATAACAAGTGTTGGTGAGGATGTGGAGAAATGGAAACCCTTGTGCCCTGTTGGTGGGAATGTAAAATGGTGTAGCCACTATGGAATATGGTATAGCAGTTTCTCAAAAAATTAAAATGGAATTACCATATGATCCAGCAATTCCACTTCTGGGTTTAAGCAGTATCTGGAAGAGACATTTGTATTCTTATGTTCATAGCAGCATTATTCACAGTAGCTAAGAGGTGGAAACAACCCAAGTGTCCATCAACATCAATGGATGAATAGAGAAACGAAATGTGGTATAAACATACAATGAAATATTATTCAGCTAAAAAGGGAGGAAATTCTGACATGTCCTACAACATGAATGAACCTTGAGGACATTATACTAAGTGAAATGCCAGTCACAGGACAAATGCTGTATGATTCCACTTATATAACAGTAGTTAGATTCATAGAGACAAAAAGTAAAAGGGTGGTTGCTAGGGGCTGGGGCAGAGGGTAATGGGCTATTATTGTTTAATTTGGGTTTGTTATTTAATTAGAGTTTCAGTTTTGCAAAATGGAAAGAATTCTGGAGATAGATGGTGGTAATAGTTGCACAAAAATGCGGATGTACCTAATGTCACTGAACTGTACACTTAAAAAAATGATTAAGATGATAAATTTTGTTATGTGTATTTTAAAATACAATTAAAATAATTAACAATTAACTATTTATTTAAAGATATATTGGAATTAATAAATAGCAAAATTTTAAATAAAAATACTTAAATGAACATTTTCTATTTAAACTTTAAAATATTTGTTAAATATTATTAATTTTACAAAAATAAAACTATTTGCCCTGGCCAGTTTTGCTCAGTGGTTAGAGCGTCGGCCCGTGGACCAATGACTGGAGGGTTCAATTCTGGTCAAGGGCACGTACCTCGGTTGTGGTTCGTCCCCAGCCCTGGTCAGGTCATGTGGGAGGCAACCAGTCAATATGTCCCTCTCATGTCAATGTTTCTCTCTCTCCCTCTCTTTCCCTCCCTCCCACTCTATCTGAAGACAAATGGAGAAATACCCTCAGATGAAGATTAAAAAAAACAAAAAACTATTAGCAATTGTAGCATAAAATGTTCATCAGTTGCCAATTTAAGCTATGAAAAACTGCCATGCCTAGACAAACAGATACTTAAATCTATGAGGAATACAAATTATTTAATATCACAAACATTAAATAATGCGATACACCACCATGTACGACTGTTGTGAATACTGTGCCTAGTTATGAGTCCCTTCAGAACCACCAACTGGAATTTGATGAGAATGAAGAAAATGGATGCTTGACACTTCTGGGAAACAATACCTCTCTATGCAAGAATCTATTGCATTCATGCTCTCTGAGAGAAAAGATTTAACAAGTTAATGAATTTGTCTTTTCTTCTTCAGTACTTGTGTTCCTCAAATCCTCACCCTCTGAGGCAGTGGCTATGTTCACAACATTCAGATACACTCTTCTCTTAAAGGCAGGACCTGATGAGCTGTGTTTCTTTGGAGCCTGAATGGCATTAGCCTGAACATGGTACTTGGAGTCGTGAGCCGTGCTGTGCAGGTCCTGGGTGCTAGATTACTGGTGACCCAAGAATCCATATATCCTTTAATACATGTATTTTTGGTGTGTGTTTGGGATATGTGGGGACCTCTAAGAGCACAAAGCCCTCTTTCTTGGGCCAAGGCATGGCACTGTTCAAAAGCTACTTTCCATTCCTCGAAATGGAAATGCACCAGTTAGGTTGGATGTATCCACACAGGGAGGCTAGACAGGTCACTGGCCAGATAATTTGTTTGTCTCAGGGGGCTATTCAGGTTTGAATTTTCTAGATTTCTGCCACATTTTATCAGCTCTGTGACGTTGGAAGAGTTACATATAAGCTCTATGCCTTGGTTTTCTCATCTCTAAAATGGGTGTTAAAATAGGACTTAACTCATTGCATTGGGTGAGGATTAAAAGAGAAAATGCATGATATAAGGTTCTAAGCAGCATAATTGCCCCTGGATGGGTATTAGCGATAACAGTGTTGGTTTAGATGGCAAGGCAGAGCTCGGGGATAATTCATATTCCATTACAATCTCTGAATAAACTGGTTGGCACTTATAAGGAATTAAGAGAACTAACTGGACTAGGGCATGCCTTTTTCATCAAGATCTGAGGCATAGCTAAATGCTCTTTAAATCTGGAAAGTAGAACAAAGCTTTCTAAGGTATCGTCAAGCTCGTATTTCATTGTGTGGCTGCTTGAGCAGAGCCGGAATGGTCACCAATGGTCTTAAGGACTTGAGCACTGTTAGGATGTGCTGCAAATATGAGAGTGTTTATTTGTCAACTTTCAGGGCCACAGGAAGGCCCTAATGCCCAGGGAAAAGGTCTTTGCCTGAAGTTGAGTAATTAATTGATTAGAAGACCTGATCAGATGAGAGCCGAGTTCACGTGTCTCATTCGTGTACAAAGCTCCATTAACCATCGCCTTACACCACCTCTTTGCCAAACTGTGGATCATCTAAGGGAGAGAAAAAAAAGGGAAAACTTCAAAGGTAATTTCTCTCTGATCCAGAAACAGTTTTGGGTTTTCTGGTTTGACAGAATTGAGAACTAAGCATGCATCATTAATTTCTATGCAAAAAAACATTCTTCACTTCAAATGGCAATTAGTGATAACATTTCTATCTTGTGTTGTGATGAGATTTTTATGCTAATCATTGCATAGCAGTAAATTAATCATTTGAGCACAGTTAGGGAGGATGTATATTTCATGAGACAGATATAGATATCAAGATCTGGCTGATATTTACTCAAGGTAAATGGGAAGCATCTCAAATTATTATGAAGGGAGCATACTGAGCAAATAGGACTGCGTGGAAACAAAATGCCTGCAGTGTAGACGTGTGAGGATTGTCAAAATACTCTCAGTGTCATTTGTGTAATTATTGTGAAGAAGGTGGAATGCTCGGGAAACTTACACTCCGAATCATTCACAGACACCCCAGAACGCTCGAAACCACATCTTAATGCAAGGGATAAATCAACAATCCACCTCCTTTCCCTCTAATCCCCTCCTTTTTCTGTTACAGAATTCACCCTTTTCACATTATACAATGTTTAAATGGGGTTCTCTCCTCAATTTGCACCTAAGTCCACTCAGACAAATGAATCAGAAAAGCAACTTGACCCTAAAGTCAGATCGGAAAACTACTGCAAGCACAGGAAATAGGCCACCACTCAAATGATATAATTTCTTAGCAGACAAACAGTCCCTTTTACAACAATTTGTGGAAAATAAGAGAGTTGTGATTTAAAACACCTATAGCTATATAGCATGTGCCATGCTCCACAGCTAGCTGGTATACCTCAGCACTTACGATGTGCAGGTGGAGTTTTCATGAGAAAAAAACTGCATAGACCTCTCCTTTTCTTTGTATTTCTTCCACCTTTCTATTTTCCCAACTGCCATTTATCTCTCCCCTACTGTTAGTGCTACAGATGCCCATACTCACCAACCCCCACCCCCACCTGCTCATATTCACATTGTCTCCCAACACAGCCTCTCCATACTCCTCCAGTAAGTTAGCTGTAAATGTCCCAGTTAAGATACAGACCATTTCTGCTATCATTTGGCCCTCTATAAATATATATTTTAGGGGAATAGACAACCTTATGGAGATCGTCAAAGAGATGGAATAGGATACATTTCCTTAGAACCACCTCTGGGATATAGGCAATGCGGGTACAATCCCAAACCCTGTGCAGAAGGTGGGGGTGGAGAAAGGATTTAGTTTCCTGGAAGGAATAGGTAGGTGGGTGCAGTGACTCTGGAGGCAGTTGGTGGTAGAGAAAGTGACACTTTTGCCAGCTGGTGGAAATTTGAGAGTAGAATCCAACTTTGTGACAGTTTTTCTCTTTAAAATTTGCTCTGAAGTTTAAATTGTGGAGTGAGCTGGGGGGTGGGGTGGTGATGGTGGTGGTGGCAATGACTGGAGAATACAAAATGGAACTTGTTTTGGGCTTCATGATATGTAGGGACCATCTAAGATGTTCAGGGCTAACAAGCAGAAAGCACAGTAGCTCCAAGTCAAAGAGAGTGGAGGTCCTGAGTGTGGCTGTGTTCCTATTAAGGAACCTCCCTCCACCGATCTTAAAGGAAATAGAAGGACCTGGTTCAATGGGATATAAATTTTAGTAAACAACAAAGAGTCAACCAGTTAGTCCAAGAGTTTTTAGAGCTAAATATAAAACTGGATATATTCTTTCTAGAAAATAATTCTCGGAACTAAGAATGATTACCAGATAAACCATAGAGTATCATTGGACTCTGGTAATTCACAGATCCATCAATTTTAGCTCAGTCTTTGGATAGTTCATATGAAATCCTTTAGAGTCTAGGTTCTCAAATTGGAATCAGGTAGTGAGAAAATAATTAATCAACATGTACAAAATGAAAAAGAATGTGGGTGTATACTTTGGACAAAAATTAGTGACTTGATACCTACTTCTGACCAAGCAGGAATAATAGAGGTCTGACTTGTTAATGAAAAAAATCCAAATAAAATATATGAAACAACAGTTTCAAGACACCAGGCATCAGGAAATAAAGGACAATGGTGCCCAAGACACAGAAAACAAATGAGGGGAGCCTTTTGATGGTCCTAATTTACTGCCTTGTAAGAGTTTCTAGTTGCAGTTCAGGGAAAGGAAAGCAAACAGAACCCAGTAACCACCATGAGTGAAGAGAAGAATCTGAACGTCCAGAGAGGCCAAGGCAGCTAGAGTTCATGGAGCAGTCTCAGAGAGGAGAGAGTTTCACAGCGTGAGAATGCTGGCGATCTGAAGAGGCTCTCTCCACCCTTCCCCAGGGTCTCCAGCTGGGCACTTCTCAGTGCATGTATTGGAGGAAACAATCAGAAGCTGGGGAAAGAACCAGCTGAAAGGACTAGAAAAAACAATATTAGGAGCTCAAATAAGAAAAAAATAGTTTGTTCCCTCAGTCAGAAAGGAAGACCTTATAATTCATGGAGTATCAAGTAGAGTACTCAAAAGGTTTAGTCTCAGTAGTTGGGCAAAATTAACCCTAGACTAAATGTGGCTGTAGTTCTACCTCAAAGAGCTTGGTTAAAGAATTGGATGGGATGTGTCTCAATACAGCAATAACCTGGTAGTGACTGAACTTTGAATTGAGTTGGAAGACATCATTATGTAAGCTGCATGACCAATATTACTCAGTCAGAATATCCCCTCATGTCTCTCCAGGGCCACAATAGTAGGAGTTGTTGCCTATGTGGGTTATTGTATGGCGCCTTCCAAACCAAACCTCCATTTATGGCTACCTGTCTCCTTTTGTCAAGATAGGATTCAAATGGTGCCACCTAAAGTACAACCTTGCTAAAGATCAACTTCTTTCACAGTTTCCATATTACTGCTCAAGCCTGTTCCCTTCCCTTGAGAGAGCTCCAAAACTTTTCTGCTGGTACCCAGGTTAGCTCTCTCTTCATAGGGCTTCATGCTGGGAATATTTATCTTGTTTCTATCATTATTTCAAGGAAGAGAAGAAGGGATGAATGGAAATTGAGAAATAGATTTGCCATAAGACAGAAGTAGCTGACATTCTCCAATCAGAGAACATTTGGGGTGAACCTACTATATGATCTGGGCACTGATTTGGTGCTTTCAGGGGACTGTGCCCTTATTAGGAAAGTGAATCAATCACTCGTTTTCAAACTGTTCCCAACAAAAGACTCTACAGAGGAGTCCAATTCAACTATTTACTTATAGGTAATTGTTCTAGTATTTATCGAAAAGTCTACTTTTATTTTTTATTATTTTTTTTTTGCTGATCTTCTATACCAACTTGGACATAAATCAAGTCTTTTTAAAAAAAATTTTTTTTATTATTATTGACTTTTAGAGAGAGAGGAAGAGAGAGGGAGAGAGAGATAGAAACATAGATGAGAGAGAACATCGATTGGCTGCCTCCTGCATGCCCCCCACTGGGGATCAGGCCTACAGCCTGGGCATGTGCCCTGACTGGGAATTGAACCTGCAACTTCTTAGTGCATGGGTTGACGCTCAACCACTGAGCCACACCGGCGGGGCCACAAATCAAGTCTTTATGTGTGTGCAGTTCTGGATCTGGATTCTACCTTGTTCCATTGGTCTATTTATCTATCCGTCTTCTAATGCTATGCTATCTTAAATACTACAGTTTGATAATAAGTTGGTATCTGGCAAGGTGAGATAAAATCAGTCAGAATAGGCTATGCTAACAAAACCCCCACAAAATTATCAGTGGCTTAACACAATACTAATTTATTCTTGTTCCTGCTTTATTTCTATATGGGTGGACTGGCAGTGTGCCATGTCTGGTCTTCACTCTGGATCTAGGCTCCTGGAACGAGCACTGCTAGAACACTGTGGTTCGCCATGACAGGAGAAGAGGGAGAGTGTGGTATATCATGCACGGGACCTTAAAATATCCACTCAAAAGTAGCCACTTCTGTTCATATTTCTTTGCAAAAAGCACATGGAAATAAATACCAAATACAAGGGATCAGGTGCAATCTTGCCTAGAAAGAAAATAGAAAATATTTAGTAATCACATTAATAGCTACTATGATCTCCTGCTCTTATTATTATTATTATTTTTCTTTTTTATCCTCACCCAAGGACATTTTTCCATTTTTTGTTCAGATAGAGTGGAAGGGAGAGAGAGGAAGAGAGAGAGAAACATCGATATGAAAGGGACACATTGAGTGGTTGCCACCCACACGACCCCAACTGGGGCCAGGGACAAACTGCAACCAAGGTACATGCCCTTAGTGGGAACCAAACCCGGGTCTCTCTGGACCATGGGCCAGCGCTCTAACTGCTGAGCCAAACCGGCCAGGGCACTTATTTTCTTTTAAAGAAATGATTGGCTATTGTTAGTCCTTTCATTCAATTATATTTTAGAATCAACTTGGTACATTAAACAAACAAATTAACAAACCAAAATTGAGAATGTGAACACCAACAATTTCTTTGTGAAATTTTACTTGAGATTGTATTGACTCTATAGATAAATTTGGGGAAAATGGACATCTTTACTATTGACTTTTCCAAAACATGAACATGGCATATTTCTCCAATTATTTAGTTCTACCTTAATATATTCCAATGATTTTTTATAATGTTTTCTCTAAAAGAATCTTACATCTTTTTATAAAATGTATTTTTAGACATTGTATATTATTTGATGCTAATGTAAATGGTATCTTTTTGGTTGTATTTTCTAAGTATTTGTATAGAAATGTTTCTCATTTATTTGTTTTCTTGAGCAACCTTCTTAAATTTTTTTATTAATTCTGATTATTTTTGTAGATTCTTTCGATTTTTCTATATGGGCAATCATATCTATTTACAAATAAAAACAGATATTTTTCTTCCTTTTCATTGTTTATACTTCCCTGTCCCCCAACCCCCTCAACTTTCTTTAGTGGCTAGGACATCCAAAACACTATTGAATAAAAGTAGTTCAAGTGAGCACCCTTATCTTATTCCTTACCTTGAAAATATTTTTATTATTTCATGTTATAATATTTCTTTACTTTTTTGTAGATTCTAAAAATCAGGTTAAGGATGTCCTCTTTAATTTTTACCATACATGGATTTCATATATTTTTTCAATTAAAGTTTATTTTCAGTGTTATTTTGTATTGGTTCCAGGTGTACAGCATAGTGGTTAGACAATCATATACTTTAGAAAGTGTTCCCCTCGATATTTCCAGTACCCACCTGGTACCATATTGTTATCACAGTGTTATTGACTATATTCCCTATGCTGTACTTTACATCACTGTGACTATTTTGTAACTGCCAATTTGTACTTCTTAACTCTTTACCTCTTTTACCCACAACTCCCCTCTGCTCTGGCAACCACCAGTCCACTCTCTGTGTCTATGAGTCTTTTTAAACTTTGTTTGTTCATTTCTTTTGTTCTTTAGATCCACATATAAGTAATATCATACTATATTTGTCTTTTTCTGACTGACTTATTTCCCTGAGCATAACACCCTGTAGGTCCACCATGCCATCTCAAATGGTAAGATTTCATTATTTTTTATGGCCGAGTAATATTCCATTGTTTATATATATGATAGCATTTTTATCCACTCATCTGATGGGCACTTGGGTTGCTTCTGTATCTTGGTTATTGTAAATAATGCTGCAACAAACATAGGGGTGCAATATTCTTTCAAAGTAGTGTTTTGGATTTCTTTGGATAAATTCCCAGAAGTGACTCTTTTTTTTTTGCATCTAGAGATGATGATAATTTTCCCCCTTTAATTTGGTAACATGGTGAACTGCATTAGTTGATATTTTAATGACAAACCAATCTGTAATATCTGGCACAAACCCAACTTTGTTATCATGTATTTTCCTTTTATTCAGTATTTGTTAATATTTTGTTTAAATTATTTTTATCTATAATCACGAGTGAAATTGCCATGTGATTTTTTCCCATATTGTCTTTAGTCAGATTTTTGAATTAAGCTTACACTAGTCTCATAAAATGAGTTGAGAATTAGTACCTCTTTTATACTCTGGAATAATTTTGTACAATTGGAATTATTTGTTTATGCAAAGTTTGGTAGAACTTGCTTGTAAAACTGGGGCCAAGAACTGGAGAGGGGAGGACAATTTAAAGTAATGGTTCAACGTAGTTAATGTTTCTGGAGCTGTTAAGACATTCAGTTTATTTATCAGCTAACTTAAGTAATTTAAATTTTTCTAGAAATTGTTCCATTTAGTCAAGGTTCTCAATTATTGGTGTAGGGATTTTCATTAGTATTTTTATTAGTATTTCCAAAGAACCAACTTTGGCTTTTTTTGATCTTACTGAATACTTGTCTATTTCACTGATTTTCACTCATTTATTATTTGTTTTTTAATTTGTTCTTTGGGTTTATTTTGCTATTATTCTTCTTAAACTGAATTAGTTAATTTATTATTTTGCCTCTTTATTTTTAGTATTTTGAACTTAAAATTTGCCTCTAAAAAGTGCTTATCTTCATTCTGTAAATCTTGCTATAGATGTGGTGTTAGTTGGTAGGTTTTTTTTATTGATGTTATTATTCAGATGTAGAAACGTTTCAATTTCAATTATAATTTCTTCTGTGATTCATAGGTTACTTAGTGGTCATTTCTTCATTTCATTAAGTCATTTCTTATTTTCCAAATGTATGAGAGTTTTTTGAGTTGATTAGTGCCCTTGTGGTCGCTGAATATGGTATCAAATTTGTTGAGCCTTCTTTTTCTTTCCATTTTTTTGGGGGTTGTTTTGTTGTTATACACTCCACCACTATCTTTTGTGTTAACCTTAGAAAATTTACCTTCATACTTAACTTAGCAAAGCCCAAAGTTAGATGATAACTTTATTCTCTTCTAGAGCAATGTAAGAACCTTAGAACACTAATTGCAGTAACTTCTTTTTTTTTAAAATTAATCAATTAATTTTTGTTACAGATATTTCTCCTCCCCACCCTCCCCCAACCCCCCAGACACCCTCCTCCCGATCCCTGTTATCTAGCCAAGTATCTTCTTTTCACCTTTTTTTCCCTTTTCAAATACCACATTATTGTTATTGGGTTTTTTTCAGTCCCCATTTGTTTAAAATGATTACCACTTTCTTTGGTCTTAATTTTTGGTGAGCTGCCAGGTTGAGGTAATCAAGTAGGACAAACTGAAAGTAATAATCAAGACTTTATCACATCGTGAGATAGTGTAAGCAAGAGGCAAAAATAGACACCAGTTCCCAGTGTTCCATTCCCCACTCCCACAAAAACTGCTTTAGGCAAGTGTTAGACAAATTAGGCAGATGGAGGGGAATAATTTAACTGCCAGGAGTTCTGAACAAAGGACTTCTAACATTTTATGGACTATGGGTGGGGGTGGGGTGAGGGAGAGGGAGAAGGAGAGGGAGAAGGGAAAGGCATACACATGGAAAAGAACTGAGAGATTGGACAAATGTGTCTTAGTCAAGATCCCCAATAAGGAGGCCTCTGAATGGAAGTGTCTGGGTTAGGAATGAAGAGATGTGTATGAGTTTGGCTGGTCCAGTGGGCCTGAGTCCTTGATGGCAACTCCTTCCAGAAATCTGTGGGGCACTCACTGTGTACCAAGTCTGGTGTGGGGAGGACAGCTTTTCCCCATGAGGCCTGCCAGGCAAAGCCTTTGTAACTAATTGCCTATAGTTGGGCCTGAAAGCTCACACACAGACCTTGGTCTGAAGCAAGCTTCTTTACTTCTTGTCTATTAATCTTCCCTCTAGGGTCATTTATTTTTGCCAGGGGTACATACCCATTTTCAGATTTTCCTTAGTGAAGGTCTGCTGATGGTAAGCTCTCAGTTTTTGTTTTTCTGAAAATATCCTTACTATTATTACGTTTTGTTCTTGAAATATATGTTTGCTGATAGAATTTTTAGGTTGATAATTGTTGTCTTTCAGCATGCTGTGATATCATTCCACCATCTTCTGGCTTGCACGGTTGCTGTTATTTATTTATTATTGCCCCTTTTAAGGTAATCCATCTCCTCTCTTGCTTCAAAGATCTCTTTGTCTTTTGTAGTCTGTAGTTTCTCTATAATATGTCAGTGCAGATTTCTTTTTATTTATTCCATTTGGAATTCACTGGGTTTATTGATTCTGTGGATTGATATATTTAATTATTTATTGAAATTTGTCATTTATTAGTTCTTCAGATAATTCTTTTTTACATTTTCTCTTTTTGGAATACTGACTAAACATATGTTAAGTGATAACTCTAACTTTCATATTTATTAACCTCTCATTGATATTTTCCATATTTTTTCTTTCTGTGCTAAATTCTCATTAATTTATTACCTTTCAGTTCATGAATTCCCTTATCTGCCATTAAACTGTTTCTGTAATTTTTAAATTTCACTTACTTTAGTTTACACTTCTAGAAGTTCTATTTAATTCTTTTTATAACATGCTTGGTCAATTTTTATAGTCTTTTGCTCTCTAGTCTATTCTTTTACTTTCTTAGACATAATGGACATAGTTTAAGAAATTCTTAATCTAAAGTTCCAATATCAAAAGGGCATGTGGGTTAATTCTGTTTTTTTCTGTTTGTTTTCTCTTGCTCAGCATGCTATGGTTCTTGTTCTTGTTTTTATTTTAACTTTATCTGTGGGAATTTCTTTGCACCGTCCACTCAGCACTTATTCAATAATGGTAATTTTCCTTGCAGTCCACCAAGTTATTTTTAGTTCACTATTTATTGAGGTAAAATGGAGTGTGAAAATGGAGTTTAGGTTCAACACAGTCTGAAAGTTTTCTCAAAGAAAAAGATGATTTAATGTTCTGCATATTTCTCTCCATGCCTTCATTTAGATTTTTGTCTAATATTCTTCACCTGTTAACCAGTTAGTTCATGTATTTTAGAAAGTGTCTCTTAGGTGCTTTTTAGTAGTTTTCAGTATAAGGGTCAGAGTACTAAGTCTACTACCTTGTCAAAAATGAAAGGATTTACTGTGTCTTTCATTCATTTTAACTGTTATCATTAATAGAACTGATACTTTGTCTTCACCTTCTGGGTATTCAATTACATGTATATTAGACCACTTGATATCCAGTTACACATATATTAGATCAACATACACATTAGCTCACAAGTCTTGGATGATCCATTCTGGTGTTTGTTTTCCTTCACTCTTTTATCTACTTGTGTTTTAGTTTGTAATTTTTATTTCAAGTTCATTGATTTTTTTCTCAGTCTTTTCCAGTCTTCTGATAAGCCAACAAGGAAGTACTTCATCTGTGATGTTGTATTTTTTGTTTTAGTATTTGCATTTAATGCTATCTTAAAGTCCCCCCCCCTCCATATATATATATAATTTTATTGATTTTAGAGTGAGGAAGGGGGAGAGTGACAGGGGAAGAGAGAGAAATGTGAGAAACATTGATGGGTTGCCTCCCATACCCGCCCCGACCAGGGATTGAACCTGCAACATGGGTATGTGCCCTGACTGGGAATTGAACCTGCAACCTTTTGGTGTACGGGATGCTGCTTCAACCAACTGAGTCACACCAGCCAGGGCTCTGTTAAAAATATTTTTCTGTTCATGTATATTTTCCACTTTTCTCACTAGATTCTTAAAATGTTAATCATAGTTATGTTGAAGTCCCACTCTGATAGTTCCAACATCAGGGTTATCTCTTATTCTAGTTCCCTTACTTGCTTTAACTCTTGATAATGAGTTTATTTATTTATTTGCATTTTTGGTGTGTCTTGTAATTTTTTATTGAATACTGGGCATTGTGTGTGAAAGAATAGTAGAGATGGTTCCCAGAGTGAACTTGAATCAATATTTTTGCTCTATAAGATCCTGTAAATATTATTTAGCCTCTCTGAGCCTCAATACTTTTATCAGCAAAATGTGAATAAGCCCCAACTTCATAAAATATTGTGTGAAATATATAAAACACAAATGTAAGATAGTATAATCATTTATCTGGTGATAGACTCTCTAGTACTCATCTTTAATAAGGCATTGGGATTATATATACTTGACTTTTTCCCTAAATAGTGACTTTTAAAATCTTAATTTAAAAATTCATCTTAATAAATATATAAATTAGAAAGTCAAATACCTCCATCCATTCAGTTAAGACCATACTACAATTGTATATTCCTCTAATCCTTCAGTAAATAATAAAAAAATTGGTGTTACTGTATTTGATTTAATGTTCATAAAATACACATATAAAAATTAGACTTTTTCCAAAGATCTATCCAGTTTTCTACTTTCAAAGTAGAAACAATACTTTTCATGGGTGGTATAAAGAAATGTCCCCACTATGATCCCTACCATATGTTGATTTTATGTTGGTGGTGGGAATTTCTTATTTTAGAAACAAAGACTGTGGAAAGTTTCAGAAAAGATAATCATAATACAAAAAAGTGTGCTTTTGAAAACAAATCAGATGAAACTGTGAGGTGAAGAGGGGCTTCCTGAAGCTGAAGACCCAGGATTCCTGGCTAGAAAGGGCAAAGTGCCTTCTTTCTTGTTCTTGCTAGGATCTGGGCAACATTTCTTCCATGTCTGCAACGACGTAAGAGACGACAGCCCAAACAGCGGCAGCAACATTCATCTGCTTTGGATCCATGACAGTCATGGTGTCTCCATGGGAATGATGGAAGGAGAAATATTTATCCAAGTTATCCAGTAGACTGGCTCCTGGGGAGAAAAGAGGAAGCATTCTTAGTGAAGGATTTTGACAAAAACAGCTGAATAGCTGCTCGGAAACCACTGCCACTCCTTTTTGCTTCATCCTTGCCTCCTCCTACTATATAGGCCACATGGCAAACTATTTTTCCAGTCTCTCTTGCAGCAATAACTAGCCATGTGACACCATGGTGACTACTAGGACATGAGTGGAAGGCCATAGGAAAGTTCTAGGAAAGTCTTTACTCACAAAAGAGTCAGTCAAATACCCTAATGATACATTAAAGGTAGATGAGAAGTTTGAAGCTACCTGAGACAAAAAGCCCCCACACTAAAAATGGCAGAGTGGAAAGTCAGAGGGGCCTGGATTTGGAAAATATTGCTAACCCAAGGAACAAGCTCTGCCCTTCCTACTTCTGGACTTCCTCCTAAGTGAGGGAAAAGAATTCTTTGTATGTTTAAGTAACTGATACCAATGTCTTCATATTTATAAAGAGTCAGTATCTTTTTTTGTATCTGCAAGAGTGCAAATTATGTACTTTCCTGGATACAAAAAAGGTCAACACTCCTTTACTCAAGATTTCCCTCTCAAATCATTCATTTACTTCCCAGGAAATTCTCTGGCAACCTCCAAGGGCACCAGCAAGAGTCTCTGCCCTACTAGAAAGCTTTTTTTCTCACTCTAGTGAAACTTTTCTCTAGTTTCAGCCATGGATTGGAGCCTCAGTGAATCTTTGCTATCTCATATCCATCCTTCAGAACCTACTGGGTCCATTTTATGGATTCCAGTTGTTGTTCTTTAGTCTCTGGCCTTGTTGGCTATTTATTTATTTACTGCTTTATTGTGAATATACCATGCATACATAAGATTGTAGAGAACATAAATGTGTATTATAAAGAAAAACAATATAAAAAGTACACATATGTGCATAATTCAATGCAAGAAAGATGTTACCAGTACTTCTGAAGCCTATTTATGAGCCCATGTCCACGCCTGGACCCCCATTGTAGACACTTTTCTCCTTCCAGAGGTCACTATCCTGTTGTGCTTCTGTGCTGATTTTATATATATACAGTCTGCTTTTGAACCATATACTACAAATATATTTCTGTGACTTGCTTTTTCTGCTCAGTCATATGTAAAATTTACCTATGTTATTGCGCATAGCTATAGTATTTTCATTTTTTATTACTGTACATTATCTCATTGTATTCATTTACCTATTTCCCTGACAATGGGCATTTACACTGTTTCCAGTTTTCTGTTATTTTATGCTGCTATCAGCATTCTCTAGGGTCTAAATATAGGACTGGAAGTGCTGAGCTATACAGTATGTGTGTGTTTAATTTTATCATGCAATTCCACAATGTTTTCCTTTGTAATTTATATTCTCGCTGTCAATATATGAGTCTCTTGCTTCACATCCTCTCCAGCACTTGGTATAGTCAAGCTAATTTTTGCTAATCTGTGTGAAATATCTTATTATGGTTTTAATTTCAATTTTTGAAATTATTAATGAGATTGGATATGTTCATATATATATATATATATATATATATATATATATATATATAGTCAATTATATTTTTCTCTTTTGTGAACTGTCTGTGTCTTTGCCCATTTTTCAACTGATTTGTCTTTTCTTATCAATGTGTAGGAGTTCTTGCCATACAGTATTTTAGATACTAATCTTTTGTTAGTATAAGTTTATATACATAATTTCCCAGTTTGTGGCTCTTTTTACTCTGGTGAATAGATGTTATTACTTTTAATATAGTCAAATTTATTAATTTTTCTTTATGATTTTCACTTTTTACATCTTGTGTAAGAAATCCTTCCTTACCCTAACATCATAAACATATTCTCTGATGTACTAAAACTTTTAAAGTTTTGCTTTTCATTTTTTAATTCTTCATATATTAAAAATTGGAATTGATTTTTTGGGTACAGTAGGCTTTATTTTATTTTTCATTTGTCCCAGCAGAATTTACTGATTTAGTACATCTTTTTTCTCCACTGATCTGCAGTATCAATTTTGCAATATATCAAGTTTCCTTATATGTGTGGGTGTATTTGGGGGCTTTCTAATTTTTTTGCATTGGTCTATTAGCCTTTCCTTGTGGCAGTATCACAATATTCTCATTAGTGTTGCTTTCTAATCCTCGTTTTCCTTAGTTTCTCAGAAGTGTCATACTATTCTTGACCATTTGCTCTTCCAGATAATGTTTAGAATCATTTAAAACTATTACAAAAATATTTTGAATTTTGATGGGAATTGTGTTAATCTATATATCAATTTTGGGAAAAATTAGCATCTTTGATTTGGATACTATCTTATTATTCATGAAAATGATGTGTTTCTGTTTAAGTCTTCTACAATGTCTCTAAAGTTTTGTAATACAGTTTTGCATACCTTTGTTAGTTTTCTTTCCTCCATGTGGTCTACTTTTGTGCTCATTGTGAATTACACATTTTTAAATATTTGCATTTTCTATTTGTAGCTATTCATTTTTAGCATCGAAGATATCTCTGATTCATAAAATGGCAAATTGTTCCTTTATTTTCCTGCACTCTGGAATTGTTTGTATAAGATTAGAATGACTCATTTCTTGGTTATTTTGTTGAACTCCTTACAAAACTATCTAAGTCTGATGTTTTCTTTATGGTAAAATTTTTAACTAATGACTCACTATCTTTCTTGATTATTGGGCAATTCAAGTTTTATATTTCTTCCTGAATGAACTTTGGGAGTTACATGTTTTTAGGAATTTATGAGCTTTGGCCAAATATTCAAAATAATCATCACAAAGTAGTCAATAATATCCTGTTTTTTAAAAATTTATCTTTATTGTTGAAAGTATTACAGATGTACCCCCCCATTTACTCCCTCCTCCCTGCTCCTGCTCCCCCTGCCTTCACGCACTATTTCACTAATTTCTGTGTCTACTGGTTATGCACATATGCATATAAGTTCTTTGGTTTCTCTCTTCCCAACCCCCACCCCTCTGAAGTTCCAGCTCGAAGGACTACGTACAATCTTTTTACACCCCATTCCTTCCCTTCTATAGCTCCTCCATTATATCTTTTGCTCTCTGAGCTTCCTTGTCCAGAAAATGCTCAAAGTCACTAATCATCAGAGAG
Source organism: Tadarida brasiliensis (assembly GCA_030848825.1). Taxonomy (NCBI): domain Eukaryota; kingdom Metazoa; phylum Chordata; class Mammalia; order Chiroptera; family Molossidae; genus Tadarida; species Tadarida brasiliensis. The sequence goes on along the minus strand of CM061272.1, from coordinate 38,269,017 downwards.
ATGCAAATTCAAACTACAATGAAGTATCACCCCACACCTGAGAGTGGCTACCATCAACAAATCAACAAACAAATGATGGCAAGGACGTGGAGAAAAGGAGACTCTAGCACACCGCTGGTGGGAATGCAGACTAGTGCAGCCACTGTGGAAAACAATATGGAGTTTTCTCAAAAAATTAAAAATTGACTGCCATTTGACCCAGTGACCCTACTGCTAGGAATATATCCTAAGAATCCCGAAACACCAATCAGAAAGAATATCTGCACCCCTATATTCATAGCAGTGCTATCTATAATGGCTAAGATCTGGAAATAATATCCTATTTTTATCTTTTTTAAATGTCTGAAACATCTATAGAGATGCCCTGTTTTTCATTCCTGATATTGGTTATTGGTGTCTTCTCTCTCTTTTAGTTCATCAATCTTGCCAGCAGCTTGTCAGTTGTATTAATCTTTTGGACAAAAATAAAAGACAATTTTGTTTTTATACTTTCTACTGTATAGTAGTTTTTCTATCATTGATTTCTACTCTTATTTCTATTATTTTCTTCTTTCTTCGGGTTTATTAGATTTCTCTTTCTAACTTCCTGAGTTTTATGCTCAGTCTATTACTTTGAAGATTTTCCTTGTCTGTAGCATAAGTAAGGCTACAGTCTTTCCCTGATATTGCTTTACTATCTACATTCCACCAGTTCAGATGAGTAGTTTCCTGATTATTCAGGTCTAAATATTTGCTAATTCTCAGTTTGATTTTTTCTTTGATTCATGTGTAGAATGTGTTTTTTAATTTTCAAAAGTATGGGGTCTCCTTAGTTATTTTTTTCATTATTGATTTCTAACTTAACTGTTAGGGAATGTGGGCTGTATGATATACATTCTTTTAATTTTGTTGCGATTTTCTCTATGGGCTATTGTATGATCCATTTTTATAAACATTCCATGTGTTGAAAAGAACATGTTTTTAGCATATTGCATATGTCCACTAGATCAAGCTTGTTAATTGTGTTTTTCAGATCTTTTAACTCCTTACTGATTTATTGTCTATTTGATATATCAATTTGAGAGAGATGTGTGAAAATGCACCTCTGTGATTTTGGATGTGATAATTTTTCTTATAGTTCCAACAATTTCTTTTATATACATGTCAAAGTTATGCTATTAGGAGCACGCATATTCAGAATTACATCTTCCTGGTAAATTGAACATCTTTATTAATATGTAGTCATCCTCTTCATCTGTGGCAATGCTTTTTGTCTTGAAGTCTGTTTTTTACTGATATTCAATACAGCCATTCCTGCTTCCTTCTACAGAGTACTAATCTAGTCTGTGTTTACACATAATTTTAGTTGAAGTCTAGAAATCTTTGATTTTTAACTGGAGAACATAAATTATTTATGTAGATTGTGATTATTGCTAATTAAATTGGATTCATTTATACCATCTTAATTTTTCCTATTTGTTCATTTTGTTTTCTATCTTCCTTTGTTGCTTTCTTTTATTTGATTTTTTCCTCTTCTCATTTCTCCCCCCCACACTATTAGTTTGAAAATTATATACTTTGTTTCAATTCCATCAGTAGAGACTTTAGAAATCATAGCTCACATACGCATCTTAATAAATTTAAAATTAATCAATATATTATATAAGGGCACTAGGGTCCCATGCTTTGTCCCCTGTCCCACATGCACTCACTGCTTATTAAAACCCACACTCTAGAAAAGCAGAGACCCTCAGACAAATGCTAGGCTTTAGAATTTTCTTACCCCTATGGATTCTCACTTTATCATTTCTCACCTCGAAAGAATTCTCTTACTTTGCCTCTTGCTAAGCCATGTATCATAGAAAGAAGTTACTGTTTTACCTAACAACTGTGTAGGGAAGAAGGAATATATCCATGAACTTCTGGTCTACCACACTGCCAGCGCTCTGTTCTCCCAATCCTTTACTTCTGTGCTGTGGATTAGTCACTTCATTGTTCTTGGGCCCTATGTTGCCTCAGGATGCTGTCTAAATTTTCCCTACTCCAACCCAAGTTTTAAAAACTTTGTGCCAAGGTTTTTCCTACCTATTCCCACAAACTTCTTGCTCTGGAGTGGAAATGGATTTACTTCCATTCATATTTTACAATGAGTTCAGCCATGGTGCTATTAAATATAACAGAAGCCAGTGAGGCGAAAAAGATGTATAAAATAAAGCTCAACTATCAACCTGGACAATTAATGGCTCCAATGCCTGTCAGCAAATATCCAAAACAGGATGTATTGAGCTGCCAATACCTATCAGTCCCTTCACCTGTGTTGAGGAGGTTTCTTGCTCTTCACTGATTTTTCTTTCTAAATTAATACAACGTGTTTTCTGTCAGCCCAGTAGCTCAGAAAGAGCAGGATCTCACCATCATCCAGTCTGATAACATAAAACCTTTAGTGGGTGGGCTGCAGCCAAGGTCCACAAATATTCAGAAGGTTCAGTTCCATTCAATTGGATAAATGCTTGAGTTCCTGCAATATTGTAGGCAATAGGCTAAGGACTGTGGCAGATAAAAAGGTAAAAAACACGGTCTCTACTCTCAAAAGCTTATTCTGTAGTACAGGCAGAGAAAATGTGTCCACAAGTAGTAATACCACAGCCAGAATATACTGAGTGCTACCAGGGAAGGCCAAAGAAATGGTGGAGAGCTCATGTGGTTAAATGACCACATCTCACACCTAGACTAGGTCCCCTGGCTGAGTGCTCTCCTCACTTCTCGTATCATTTTCTTCACCATCCTTTCTTATAATAGATTGTTTCACATCTTCTTTTCACACTATAGGTATACTCCGTGAAGACAAGGCCTGTGTTGTGTTCCTCACTCTGTCACCAATGCCTATGACATAGCACCAAATAGAAGATGAATGAATTTTTGTTGCGTGAATGAATGAAATCAGCAAATTTTATGAATAAACTGGGCCTTGAGGGTGCTGTCAGAGTATTTGTAGTAAACAGAACACTATGAGAAAATAACTTGGAGAATTTAATGAAAGGATTATTTAGAAAAAGTAGTTACTCATATGTGGAATCTAATGAACAAAATGAACTAATGTGCAAAATGAGACAGATCTGTAGATAGAGAGCAGGCTGATAGCTGTCTGTCTGTCTGTTGGGGGTGGCCTGGGGGGGGGTGGTGGAAAGATTGAGAAAAAAAAAACAAACAGAAAAAAATCATGGACATAGACAACACTGTGGTGATTGCTGGGGATAGCGGGTGGGGAAAGGTGGAGGAGGGTATCGGGAGAATAAATGGTGATGGACGGAGATTTGACTTGGGGTGGTGAACACACAATACAGTGTACAGATGATGTGTTGTAGAACTGTACACCTGAAACCTGTATAATTTTGTTAACTAGTGTCACCCCAATTGATTCAATGAAAAGGAAAAAAAAAGTCAGTGTTAAATAAAACCAATAAAGGTGATGAAGTGCCCCAGGGCTAGCAACAAGGACAGCATTTACCACCAGTAGGTCTAAAAGGAAACAGAAGAAAGCAGCTATAACTGCAGTTACAGTAGGAGAGGGTCACCAGAGGAGCTGTGGTGTCTACAGAAGCCAGGGAATCAGTCCTCTGCTGTGCCTCCCATATCCTACTTTGGCCAAACAATCAAAAGCCAGAGGGCAAGTGTGACTTGTTAATGCAGTCCATAATAGTAAGCCTCCAGGGGCACAGTATAGGGTAGAGAAAGGCAAGAAATGATATAACGTGGTAAAAGACAATATCCAGTACAAGTACTTGGGATGGCAGCAGAGATGGGGCACAGACCAAGTGAAGCATATGTGAGCATTCCGCTTTGGGTGATGTGGGGGGTAACAGGTTAATTATTGGTGGATAAAGTTGGCAACCAATTCTGGAAGGTCCTAAATATAAGGCTGAAAATAGACTAAATGTAAATGGGGAACCATGGGGGGCCAATGGGCAGGAAGGTGGGAGACTGGAATTGCTCCTTAGGAAATGAGGAAAATGCTCCAGAAAAGTGTGGAGGACCATGGAGGTGAGGAGACAGCTGCAGAAGGTAGTCTGGGGTACAGGTAACAAGGACCAAGGCCAAAGGGTGACACACCAGCCTCTGAAATTCTCTGGAAAGCATGTGGCTGAAGATAACCAAACTTCCCAGTGGAAAGGCCAGAAGTCCATATTAAAACCAGAAGTTTCTTTATGCCATGAGCTCACAGCACACCCAGGAGAGACAAAGCTGGCTGTTTTCTTTGGTAGGAGCTGGAAGCATTTAAACCCAAACCGTGACATTTTAGAAATAGTTGAAGCTGGTGCAGAGCATATGCCTCCTGGATTCCAGAGAATGTCAGGTGGATGTAAAATTCATGTACAAGTTAAGGACAAAGTCAAGGAGTTCAAAGAATGGAAGTCATGGAGGGTGGATGGAAGATTAATCAGAATTGTGGAGGTCAAGAGGCAGAAAGGACCTTTAATTCCAACAGACAGAGTGTGACTCACTTGGGACTGTTCCTCCCATTCCCTCCGTCTTAAAGTCACTGCCTGTTGGCTGACAGAAAAGGTTCCAAATTGCATATTGAAAAAATAGCGGCAAGAAATATTTGTGCATGCTCCTTCAGGCCTCTGAAATTCCCCTTCTGTCTCAGACGGAAAGAACTTCACTGCCATGCGGGTGGGAATTTGGCTGCCTCCCTTTAGAACTAGTGACTTAGGAAGGCATTTCCTCAGAGATCGCCGAAGTTCCCATGAACATTTTATAAAACTAAAACAATTCCAGAAAATCCGATATCACCAAGAGAACGCTGATAACCACAGGAGACATGCGGGTGGGCCTGCTGGCTGCTTTGCAGCTTCGTCTCTGCAATTCCAAGGAGACCTGTTCTCAGTGACAGCTACTGATCTAAGAGCCCAGTGCTGAGGGCGAGCCTGCGAGCACCCGACAGCCAGAGTGCGGGGGATGCTGACTGTCCCTAGGGATGAATTGCACAGTGTCTTTTACAGGTATATGAGCTCTGAACAGGGAATTATCAAATGCTTTTTAGAAATAGAAAGCTGGCAGGAAGGAGCCTGCCCTGAAAGTCCAAATTCACCCCCTGGAAACAAACTACAGCTTTATAAGGGCAGTACACTGTTAGAAAATTATTTCTAAAGGAGGTTTAGAATTTAAGGATGTAAAGACATATCCTTAGTTTGCCAGCCAAGGAGAAGTTGGTCCTAGGCAGGGAGATATAGCTCAGAGAACACAGGGGTAAGCATCACAAAGGCCTGGATTCAAATTCAAACTCTTCTGCTAAATAACTGGGTCATGTTGGGCAAATTAGGCAAAGCCACTTAGCCTTAGTTTCCTCACTCATAAAATAGGGCTACTGATACTCGACTTTCAAGATGCTTAGGAGGCACTCAATTACTTTATTATAGTTGTTATATAACCATGAGGATGATTAAATACGACTTGAAGGATGTAAAATTCTAATTTAACAAATCAAAGTTCTAATGATTGTTTTTAACCATGGGACAGTTGGATGGTGAGGTTTTTCTGTGTGACCCCATTTCAATCCTTGTCTGGATTCTTTTTCTTTCTCCTCCTTCCCTTCCCCCTTCTTCCCTCTCCTCTCTAAATCTCTTTTGTAAACATTCATCTCAGAAAATATTTTCTAGCTGTCTGTGTGACTGGGTGACGATGTTCCAAAAAAATTGTAAGAAATATTCAACCGGCCCCATACTGTTCTCAGCAGATTCCAGTCTTCACAGAGAGATCCCAGTAATGACTGGTCTGTGCGGAATATGGGAACAAGATTGAATACCTGCTAGTTCCTAGAAAGATGGGTAGGTAATACACAAAAGGTTCTCACAGCCCCCTGCTATTGTAGGTTGACCCATTCATATCATCAGTGGGTTTTCATGTACACAGATTAAGCAATTTGTGTTATGTGAAGTTTTTGGAAGGCATTTGAAAGCTTTGAAAGTTTACGCTCAAGCCTGTTATTTCAGTGCATATATTGGATGCTGCAAAGTCGCATAAAGAATGAACTCACAGGCAAGCTGCTGTGGAAAATCCATTTTTCTTTTATAAACAGATCTTGAGCAGTCTGTATGCAATTTAATTGCAATAGAATGTATTACAGACATTCCCCCAATCATAATAACTATGGAGTTAGAGAAGTACATTATAATCTTAACTTATACCCTGCAAGAAAACTCAGTCTCCCTAGAATCTATAAAAGTCTAAAAATACATTTGAAATTTAATTAAAATTATTATTTCTTTCAGCAACATTATCAAGTAAAAAACATCATTACCAAAACAATTAGAAAATCAATTCATGGAATTTGTAGACATTTAATCTCTTTTTTCAAAGGGGGCAGTTTTATCCCCACTGTATTAAATCTCATTGCAAATTAGAGTGAGAAGCAGTTAATTAATAGCTTCATAACCCATTGCTCTCCAAAGAGAAAGCAGTTTATAAGAGGGAAAATAAAAAAAAAACAACAGTAAAATAAAGGAAAGGAAAGGACAGGACCGGAAAGGAAATGGAAAACATCCCTGATGAAAACTCCATGAAAAGTATAATTTTAATTTCTAATTTCTCAACCAACCCAAGAATCTCCAAGCCTGTGTTTAAAAGTCTCAGATGTGCCACTAGCTGCTGAAACTTCTATCTCTCTGGGAAAACTTGGAGAAGTTGCTGGGATGACTTTGGCTACGCAGTTGAGGTCAACACCCACATACCTGGAGGACCTCCAGTTCACCTGAACTCTGTGATAATGCTGCATCTTTCCATCAAGTTGAAGAACTGCATGGCAGTAGTAAGATGGATTAATCACTACCACGTGAGGTTGGCACTACCGACTTTCCAAATGTGGGAACAAGAAGAAGAATACTATTTGTTGATTGCTCTCTGTGTGCCTACAGCTTTTTGGAGATTATTTCATTGAATTTTCCCAATGACCTCATAAAAAAGTGATCATGTGTCAGTAACACATGGAAAATAGATTTAAGTAACTTGTCAAAAGTTGTGCACAAGGAAGTGGTAGAGATAGGATTCAAACCCAGGTGTCTCTTATCGAAAAACCATGCTCCTGATCAGTTTTCTGTACTTTCTCTCACTGCCCTATCCCAAGAAATCTATAATTACTTTTTCCTCTGTGGAAACTATTTGCATGACTCAATCCATTTGTTGCTCTGGTCCCCCATCCGCATTTTTACCTCAAAACAAAGAGATAGAAATTCGAGTTGCAGGAATCTTGGGCCATGAAACAGAGTGTAGAGTTGAATTATGTTCACACAGTGGCCTCAGGCAGTCTGGGATAATCCATCTGAAGATGAACAGCAGAGCCCCACCTGAACCCAAGTCCCCACCACTGGCTGGGCTACATTCTGCTGGGACTGGCGGTCCTCCTCAGAGTTGCTGGCCACTCTACCTAAAACCCACTCATTTCTCTGATTACTCAGTGTTCCCCTTACCCTGCCTTTTTTTTCCCCATTAAACTTTCTGCTATTTCAAACTATATTAGTCTTGTAACAGTTTTAGTATTTTCTGTTTGTATTTCCCATTAAATGTAAGCTCCATAAGAGCAGGGACTTTGTCACCCCAATCCCCAATGCCTGGCACACAGTAGATGCTCAATAAATATTTGTTGAATCAATTTGTTGGATAAATGAAAGAGTTAAATATCTAATGTGGCAAAAGCAAAGATGAATACTGACTTCATCCTCCTTCTTTACAGCAACCTTTGGTAAGTAAATCCTACTTTCTGGGAAGTCTATTCTGTGCTTGTCTTGGGGAATGACAAATAGGTTCTTGTTACAAAAAACATGGGGTATTTCATATATAAGCTGAGATCCAAAGGCTCTATTATGAACTATGCAATGTGTTCCCATACCTTTCACCACTGTTATGGAAATATCCACAACTTGAAAATAAGGCAAAAGGTGGGCAGCATATCCTTTCAATGTCATTTGGGGGCAAAGTCCACTCAAAGATTATCTAGGAGAATGTACTTAGGTTGACTCACAGCTTATTATTAATTAAAGATTCCAGACTTAGTGAAGTAAAATGTTAACTCATAAATTTTTGTCTAGTAGAGATGAAAATGATTTCTGTCCCATAGAACAGGTAATCTCAAAGGTTGGCTTATTGTCCTCTAAGACATTAGCCAGTTTTATCTAACCTAGCATCCCTAGTATTTCTTTAGTAAATTACATAAACTTAATTTCTCAAATGCTCTGTAAATTGGTGTTAATGTCTGATTCCATAATTAATTTATTAATTGAATTAATTATTTGACATGTGTTTATTTCATATTTGCATGCAAGTCATGATTTTACCTTTTATATAAATAATTATATCTGTGTCTGTATAATATTAAGTTTGTCCTCAACACCTACCTCCCTCCTAATATCCTTCTTTCTCTCTTTACTTGACTCACACCTTTCACGTGGGAGTCCTGATTTTATGTTTTAGAAAATTATAATTTAATAGCATTAATACAAACCTTAAGAGGACAATCGCATTCATATGTGATAGGGCCCTTACCTTGGAGCATAATTTCATGTGTGAGCATGTGCATCCCTAGCTTTATAGTGAGCTTTTAAGACACATCCTCACAACTCTCTCCTACCTGGTTTTGCAACACAAACTGATATTGACACTTTTTATGAGAGGGGTAATTTTGAATCTTACTCATGTTTATACATCAGTGTCAGTCTATTAGTCTCCCTTTGTCCATACAGAATGTATTGCCCACTCTTCTTTTATGGCCTGATGTCAATAAAGTTTCCACCTCTCTGAGCCAGTGTGACTCCTTGTTAATGCCTTTCTGCAGTTCTCTCCATACCTGAGGGATGATGCTCACTAGAAAACATCAGTAAAAATTGTTTCTGACAGAGCACACTGTGAGAATATTCCATGCATATAGGTCTTTGACTTGAAAAGACTCTAAATATTGTTTCCAGTGTGGAGTTTATAATGAAATCCTTTAAATTATTATGGTTTTAAATATATTGTGTTTAAATGGACAGATTTTAATTTCTGGCTATAGAAGGGAAGGAGGAGAAAGAAAAATAATCCAAACCAGGATTGAAATGGGGTCATACAAAAAGATGACAAAACTGTTGTGCAGAAGGCAGGTGCTAGTAGATGTAAACCTCCTATTCTTTTGGCAAACAGAGACAAAGGAATGGACAAATTGGACATATTGCATGGGCAGGCTATTCTATACCTATTTCCCATCCTGTATAGTGATAATTCTGCTAGGCTGGTTGGCAGAAGTATTGCAAAAATACCTGGGTGACATGGTTGAGCTGGAGTCCCAATTTTGTCACCCACTATTAAATGATTATGGTTTTGTTGGCCAAGAGGTTGATAGGAATATGTTCATTCATAAGAGAGGTCACAAGGGAGACTCTCTAAACATCTGACCAGTGATTCTAACTTCTACATGTCTAGCTAATGGATTTATATAATCTAAGGTTGATTATTAAGCATTTAAGCACATAGTTTATAGGGGAAAAGAAATCATGGCTTTTGTAAGAAGATGCCTTGGCTTGTTTTTCCAATCTTTATAATCTATAAAAAAGTAAAAAAAAAATGTTGTAAGCAAGGAGAAGGAAGGTACTTTACCTATTCAAAGAAAATGAGATTAAACTATACTGACAGTCAAAAATGTTGAATTGCTGTGAAATTGAAGGGAATGCTTTGTTGTGGATAGAAAAATAATTGGCAGTGAGACAAAGAACAGAAACAACAGGTATTCCTCTACATTACAAGGAGGTCCACCTGAGGATTTGTATCATTTAGATAGTCTTGAAAACCTGCAAAGGCTCTTCCAGTTACACCATGGATCTCCATTATACCTTCAGTAATTAGGATTGGTTAAAACTATCCCTTTGAAGGGATCTAGTATAAATTCACAGCTGATTAAGCCACACTGGGTTACATATTGAAATTAGACTATTTTGAGAGAGTGCACCCAATAATTTTAGATCATGTAAAGGTGGGCAGCTAAGCCCTCCACAAAATGTCTCTGGGGGCTATATTCAGAAGTAGAATTATGGGCTGGATGGTTTAAGAGTATGGGTTGGATGGTTCATTTCTGGATACCATAGCATCAAGGTCACAAGAAGCTATACCACAGAAAATAGGAAATAAGTATATTGAAGAAATTTTACTACTAAAAAATCCCATTTGAAAAGATGTAGTATTAAAAATAGAATAAAATTTAACTACTAATGAGTAAGATGTATCATGTCCAGAAACCAGGAGTATGGTGTCCTGTGAATCCATTTAGAGGCAGCTCAGGACAACGAAGAAAATTGACCTAGGAGTGAGTGCCTCTGGATTCCTGTCTGTTCTCCACATTTGTTTATGTTTCAGACAGCATGGATTTATCCAAAAGATAAATTTTGCATAAGGCAATTGGTTCCAAAAAGATGACAAACTCCTTGGCTAATGCTGTAAAATATTAGTGAAGTTTTCTCCAGCACAGCTCTGAGGAAAGACTACAGAGGAAAGACTACAAGAAGAATGGAAATGTAGTGAGTAATCCTTGCCTCAAACCCTACTCCTTAAAGGTGGAGCAAAGTTAGATGTGGACAATGGTAAAAAATTTGGTGAATGTTGGCTCAGTTATCCTAATATGCTTTCATTTTAATTATGCAAATAGCCCTTTTCTGTCTTAGTCACCTGGCAGGTTCCTATTTGGCAGCTAAATGCATCTTCTTTAATTGACTGTCTGCTAAAAGGATGTAATTTTATTTTTGCACAAAACTTCTAAAAATCACTATGCAGTGGGGTGGGGGGTGGGGGGAGATGAGCTAAACATGAAAAGCTTGGTGAATTCCAGAACAAAGGAAACAAATATATAAGAAAGAATCTGGGAAAAGAATGTGCTTTTAATGCAAACATATTTCACTTAAAGTAAAACGTCACTTCAAGGAATCCATCAAATACAATGCTCATGAAAAGATCCTGGCCCGTGGCAATCCATTTATAGGGAATTGACAAGGCTGATATGCAAATTTCACATTTAAATGTAGCTAAATACCCAAAGCTATTATGGTTGACCCTCATTAATATAATTTTTAGGACAATCCTTGTAATGAGGAAACAGTGATTATTTTCAGTAGCCACCCAAAATATAATTACAGTACATTTGATTAAATGCTTCTGTGATGAGATAAGCTGCAATTTACACATTTCGGTGTGTTCTCTTAAAAAAAAAAAAAGGCTGATGATGATAAAAGAAGCTAATGCTACTTTGAGGGGTAGCATGTCATGAGTTGTTCCATCATTTATACTCAAACTACAGAATTATGGAGTAAAGTAAATGGTGCTTGAGATTCGCTGCTCCAGACCCTGAAATAGTTCCCAGTGCAGAGTTTATAGACACCAGGAGCCCTGCTTATTTTACCTCCTGAGTTATTTTTCTTAAAGGCTTCAGAATTCTTGACAAAAGGTGGGAAGGAAAGTATGCTGTCCTTTACAAATTAATTAAACCGCTAAGAAGACCTCATTATGATGGACATGGACTAGGAAGCACGAATTATTTATTGTTTAATTTCACATAGCTGAGAAACAATCTTCCCGTTGCTTTAAACAGCTTAAAGACCAGTCAGGATGATCACAGCTACCTTTACAATGTATTAACCTTGCCCTCAGTGCTGCACAGCAAAGCAGCCACCAGGAATTCTTTCAAATATGACTTGTATACAAGGCTTTTGGAAAGGAGACCACATTCATTCATATGATATCTATTGAGCTCCTACTAAGAGTCAAGTACCTAGCTAGCCCTTGGGCAAACAATGGTGGGCATGACTTACAGCTGCCAACTCTCATGGAAGTTTCCAATCTAGTACAGCACATTTCTGTTGAAGTGAGGTTGACTGGAAAATAAAAGATCACATCCACAGATGAAGCTCCTCAAGTTTCTAATTTTAATGTAAAGATTATATGAGCATGTTAGAGAATGTCACAAGCTGTTCCACATTGGGCATGGTACAGAGACCTGGAAGTAACACCCCTACTTACTGTCTCTGAAGCATTGGTTATGTACAATGAAATATCATCTTAATGATGAAAAAGGTTACAAAATTGTAACCATAATCAAAGCCCGGATTTACTAAGTATTTTCTATGTGCCATGGCCTTAACTAACATTGACATGTATTGTCTTATCAAATCTTCACAATAATTCTATAGTTATTATTATCCTCATTTTACAGATGAGTGAACTTAGGCTAAAGGTTATGATAATGATTATAAGCAAGAGAGTCTGGTGAGAGGATATGTAGATGTTTTTACCTTTTGCTGAATTCATTCATTCATCTTTTTTAAAAGTTAAATCTATATTCTGTATCTTATCTTAATATTGTGTTTTAAAAACATGTTTACTGAATTTATTGGGGTGACATTGGTTGATAAAATTATATAGATTTCAGGTATACCATTCTATAATACATCATCTGTATATTGTATTGTGTGTTCACCACCCCAAGTCAAGTCTTCCATCACCATTTATCTCCTCTATATATTCTTCTACCTTCCCCCACTCCCCTTTCCCTCTGGTAGTCACCATACTGTTGTCTGTGTCTATGAGCTTTTTTTTTTTTTCCCCACTTAATCCCTTCACCTTTTTCACCCAGTTGCCCAATTCCCCTCCCAACTAATAGCTGTCAGTCTGTTTTCTGTGTATCTGTGAATCTGTTTCCATTTTGTTCGTCAGATTCTACGTATGAGTGAAATCATATGGTATTTGTCTTTCTCTGACTGGCTTATTTCCTTACCATAACACCCTCCAGGTCCACTCATGCTGTTGCAAAACATAGTATGTCCTTTTTTTTTTTTTTACAGCTGAGTATTATTCCATTGTATAATGTACCACAGCTTTGAAGGCCACAGAAGTGGAGAGCCCTGGCCTCACAGAGTGGAGTGAAAGGGTAATTCTGTGAATCTGTAGAACTCAGATGACCCATGCCCACACCACCACCCATCTTTTTTTTCTAGGGAACTTATCACATGAAGCTTTGCTTTTTGAAATTCTTTTGATTAGATTCATAATAAAATGTCTGACTTGTATATTTCCAAAATTATATCCTTTCCTTGCTTCTAACTCAACCTCACATGCTTGGTGATCGACATCTAATCCCACTCTGAAGGTGTAGGGTGAACTCCACTCTGCCTGTGGTCAGTGGATTGTCAGAAGGGCTACTGTCCCTCCTAACTTTTAGGATCACTTCTCTCTGTAGAGAAATGCCTCACCCCCCTGGAATTTTTCTTTTCACAGTAATCAGAGCTGGAAAAAAAACTTTCTAGTCAAATCATCATCTAATGTCTGAATCACTTCATAAGATTTCTAATATAGCATTCTCTTGAACACCTCTATTTCAGGAGACTTGGGACTTCCTATCCCAATTGCCCTCCAGTAATGCTTTCATTCAACATGAACCACATTCATAAGATGAGTTGAAGGGAAAGTTTTAAGTAAAGGACTGTGGTAGTTGTACCAAGCCCCTGTCCTTGAGGAGGCCCAATTAGGGGAGCTAGGACATGCACAACAAGAGCTAGAACATGAGGTCCAAAGTTCTGTTAGAGCTCAGGGGACAGAAAGATCAATTTCAATTGTGATGCCCAATAAGATGAAGATAACCCATGCTAATCTCCTAATTTTCATATTAACGAAAGGTATTCATAGTACTGTATAACCATGGGAAAGAGCTAGATAATAAAAGTAAGTGCTAATATTTGCTTATGCAACAAATGATTAGCTTCTTGTTATATATAATTTACGTACTATAAAATATACCCATTTGGACACACATATGTAAGCAGAACATTTTCATCACTCCTGGAAAAGTTCTCTTGTACCCCATTTTAGTCCATTCCTTCCACCTCAAGCCTCAGGCAACCACTGATTTGCTTCCTGTCACTGTAGATGAGATTTGCCGTTCCTAGAATTTCACATGAATGGACTTAGTATGTAACGTTTCTGTTTGGCTTCTTTCATTCAGCTAATGATTTTGGAACTCATCCATACTGCTGCATTGTTTGTTCTTTTTTTCATTTTAGTGAGTGTGTAGCAATGTCTCATCTTGGTTTTAATTTGCATTTCCACGATTACTAACAATGTCAAGCACCTTTTCATGTAATTATTGGGCATGCACGTATTTTTTTTGTGTGAATATAGTGTTTGTTAAAATATTTTGCTGATTTTTGTTGAGTCACATGTCCTTTGTCAGATTTATGTATTATGGGTATTTTCTCATTTGTGGCTTATCTTTCATTTTTTTAATGATGTCTTCCAAAGAGCAGACACTTTTAATTTTAATGAAGTCCAATTTATCAGTATTTTGTTTATGGTTAATTTTTTTTTTGTAATCTAAGAACTCTTTACCTAACCTTAGATCAAAGATTTTTGTCTTATAGATTCTTTTAGAATTATTGTAGCTTTAGATTTTACATTTAGGTTTATGATCTATTTTAAGTTAATTTTTGCATGTGGTATGAGGAAAGGGTTAAGATTTATCTTTCTCCCTAAAGATACCTTTTTGTTTCATTACTTTTGGTCTTAAAGACTATCCTTTCTTCATTAAATAATCTTGCACTTTTGTATGAATTATGTGACCATATATGTATAGATCTATTTTTTGATTCTCTATTCTTTTCTATTGATCTATTTGTTTATTATTATGCCAATATACTATATGCTTTGATTATTTTAGATCAGATGTTTTAAAATCAGATGGAATATGTCCTTCATTTCTTTCTTCTTTTTCAATATTATTCTGAATATTCTAGGCCTATTGCATTTCCACATAGATTTTAAAATCAGCTTATCATTTTGCACAATAAATTTTTCTGGACTTTTTTATTGCAGTTGCAAAGACACTATGCATACATTTTCTCCCCCCAGTATATATAGCTTGCATGCATTTTGTTAAATTTATTCCTGAGCATTTCATGTTCTTTGTTGCTATTTTTTAAAAGTTTATTTTATAGTTGTTATTAATATATGGAAATACAATTGATTTTTGTATATTTTGACCTTGCTAAGTTTACTTATTAGTGCTAGCATCATATTTTTGTAGTCTTTTTTTTTTTTTAGCATTTTCTGTGTATATGATTCATGTTATTTATTCATAATAATAATTTTACTTCTTCTTTTCTAATTTGTAACTTTTTATTTCTTTTCTAATTGTACTGGGTGGAACCTACAGTATAATGTTGACTAGAAGTAGTGAGAATGGGAATCCTTGTAGTCCCCAACTTAGAAGAAAAGCATCCACGCTCATCATTAATTGTTATGTTGGCTGTAAGTTTTTCATAGCTGCCTTTCACTAAGTGGAGGAAGCTCCCTACTTTTCTTTTTCATAACTTTATTTTTTATTGTTGACACTATTACAGATGTCCCCATATTCCCCCACTTGCCTGCCTCCACCAAGCCCACACCTCCCCTTCCCTCTGGCCATCACCACACTGTTGTCTGTATCCATGGGTTACACATTTATGTAAGTTGGACAATCCCTCCACCTTCTTTCAACTACTTCCTCATTTCCTCCTCCCCTCTGCCAGCTGTCAGTCTGTTCCATGTATCCATGCCTCTGTTTCTATTTTGTTGGTCACTTTATTTTGTTCATTATCTACCAAGGGCTATTTATTTATGATGAAAGGGTGTTGGAATTTTGTTCAATGCTTTTTGTGCATCTCCTGAAATTGTTATAGTGTTCTCTTTTATTCTGTTAATGTAGTAAAATATATTAATTTATTTTTAAATATTAAACTAACCTTAAATTCCTAAGATAAATACCACTTGGACATAGTATAGCATGCTTTCTACATATTGCTGAATTAGATTTTCTAATATTTTGTTAAAGATTTTGTTAAAGATCTATATTCATTAAAGATATTGATCTGTAGTTTTTTAAAAATAATATCTTTATCTGATTTTTGTTTCAGTGTTATATTGGCCTCATAAAATAAACTGGGAGTATTTCTTTCCTCTTTTTGTAAAGTTTGTATAATATTGATATTATTTATCCCTTAAATGTTTGATAAAATAAACTAGGGAACTGGCTGGGCTTGGGGTTTAAATTTAATAATCTTCATTTATGAATTCAATTTATTTAATTTATAGGGCTATTTAGGTCTTTTAATTTCTTCTTGAAACAATGTTGGTAATTTGTGTCTTTTAAGGAATATGTCTATGTCATCTAAGTTGTTAAATTTATTGGCATATGTTTATTTATAATAGTCCCTTATTATCCTATCAATGACATGATCTGCAGTGATGTGCCCTATTCACTTCTGATATTGAAAATTTGCATCCTCTTTTTTCTTGATCAATCTACTAGAAGTTTATCAATATTATAGATTTTTCATAAATCCAGTTTTATAATGAATTGTTTTTTTCTATTTGTTGTTTTCTATTTCATTGATTTCTACTATTATTTCCTTCCTTCTACTTACTCAGTTAATTTATTCCTTTTTTTTTTCAGCTTCTTAATGTGGATGCCAGATCATTGATTTTAGAACTTTGTTATTGTCTAATATAAGCATTTGAAACTCTAAAATTTCATCTAAGCATTACTTTTACTTCACCCCATACATTTTGATATGTTGTATTTTTATTATCTAAAAGATTCAAAATAATTTCCAATTTCCTTGTGATTTCTTCTTTGATCCATGTGTGCTGTTTAATTTTCACATATTTGGAGATTTTCTACATATCTTTTTACTGCTGAGTTATTTAATTCCATGGTGGTCAGCAAACATGCTTCATATGATTTCAATCCTTTTAAATTCATTGAGACTGTTTTTATGACAAAGCACACACTATCATGGTGAATGCTCCATGTACACAGAAAAAAAAATGTGCATCCTGCTATTGTTGAATGCACTATTCTATATCATTTTGTTCAAGTTGGTCACTAGTGTTGTTTGAGTCTCCCATATCCATACCAACTTTCTATCTACTTGTTTTACCGATTACTGGAAATAAGTGTTGAAATCTCCAACTTCAACTATAGATTTATGTATTTTTTGAATTCTGTCAATTTTTTTCTTCATGTATTTTTTTGAAGCTCTGTAATTGAGTGCATTCACATTTAATATTTCTATGTCTTAATAATGAATAGACTATTTTATCATTATAAAATGTCTCTTCTCCTCTATAATAATGTTCTTTATTTTTACACCTACTTTTATATATAGTATACTTACTGTAGTCTTCATATGCTCATAATTTGCTGTATATCTTTTATCTATCCATTTGCTTCTAACCTATTTGTGTCTTTATATTTAAAGTATATTTTTACAACAACATGTAATTGAGGTTTTTTTTTTTTTTTAGTTTGACAATCTCTGTCTTTTAATTGGAGGGTTTAGTCCATGTATGATTAATGTAACTATTGAGGTACTTAAGTTTAGTCTATCATCTTGCCATTTGTTTTGTATTTGTTTCATTTATTCTTTGTTCTGTTCCTGCTTTCTCTCCTTCCTCTTATATAATTGAGCTTTCAACAAGTCCATTTTATCTCCTCTTTGGCTTATTAGTTATACCTTTCTTTCTTTCTCTCTCCTTCCTTCCTTCCTTCCTTCCTTCCTTCCTTCCTTCCTTCCTTCCTTCCTTCCTTCCTTCCTTCCTTCCTTCCTTCCTTCCTTCCTTTCGTGGTTGCTCTAGCATTTACAACATGCAATTTAAGTTATTATAAGCTTATAACACTATACCTACATTTTTTCTCTCCTGTTTTTTGTGCTAATGCTTTCATACATTTTATTTCTTCATATTTATAAACCCCACAGCATATTGTTTATTATTTTGCTTTAAACAGTCAGTTGTCTTTTTAAGGCTATTTTAGAAACAAATAAGAACTTTACCATTTTCTCATATATTTATTAATTTACATATTCATCTCTTTTGTACAGACTTGAATTTCTATCTGGCATCATTTTATTTGGGCTTGATAAACTTCCTTTAACATTTCTTGCAGCACAGGTCTTCTGGAAAAGAATTTGCTCATCAAATTTTGTTTAAAAATTTATTAATTTCATCCTAATTTTTGAACGATATTATTTCCAATTAAGAATTTTAGGTAGGAGGTTTTTGTTTGA
Source organism: Tadarida brasiliensis (assembly GCA_030848825.1). Classification (NCBI taxonomy): domain Eukaryota; kingdom Metazoa; phylum Chordata; class Mammalia; order Chiroptera; family Molossidae; genus Tadarida; species Tadarida brasiliensis. The sequence goes on along the minus strand of CM061272.1, from coordinate 38,250,931 downwards.
GTACTTTAAAGATGTCATCCATTGTCTTCTCTGAGAAATTACATTTACCAAAAAAACTGGTGATTATTTTTATCATTTTCCCTCTTATGTAATATGTTTCTTCTCAGAAACTTTAAAGATATTTCTTTATTGCTAGTTTTCAGCAAGTTGATTATAAGGATTTCTTATTATTTATCCTGCTTGGGTTTAATTTGGCTTCTTGGATATGTGCGTTTGTATTTATTACATTTTGGAAAATTTTATCCATTAATTATTCATTTATTTTCTTTAGCCATCACTCTACCATTTTCTGGGACTTCATTTATACATACATTAGTCTGCTTGATATTGTTGCATAGGCCACTGAGACAGTGTTTATTTTTATTAGTCTTTTTTTCTCTGCCTTCAGTATTTTTTTTAATTTCCTTTAAATCCTTGAATATATTTATAATAGCTGTTTATATTTATTGTTTGCCAATTTTATCATCACTACTATTCCTGGGTCTGTTTCTCTTGACTGAGTATTCTCCTTGTTGTAGGTCACATTTTCTTGCTTCTTCACATGTCTAGCAGTTTTGATTGGATGGTAGGCCTTGTAAATTTTACACTGTTGTCTAGATTTTCTTGACTCCCTTTAAAGAATGTTGAATGTTGTTTTTTGCAGTTAGAGATGTGCTTGATCTTTTCAAAGCTTGTCTTTAAGTTTTGCTAAAGTGAGCCTAGAGTTGTCTTGATTCTAGGGCTCGTGTGGTCCTACAGTTAAAGTGAGGCCCTTCTGTAGTCTCTATTTAATATACCAGGTACTCAAATTGGTTCCATTTTGGATGATTAGAATTCAAAATTTTCCTAGCCCTGTAGATTCCGTTCAGCCTCCAGCTCCCTGATAGCTGGTCTTTGCTGAGTCTTATGGAATTTTACCCTATACATGCTCAGCTTGGTATGCAGCAGAAGACTTGAGGGGACCCCTTATACAGATGTCTGGAGCTCTTTTTCTATGTAGTTCCTTCCTCTCTGTTACTCTGTCCTATAAAACATAGCTGCCTCAGACTCCCTGAACTCTAATCACTGCCTCTGCAATTAAGTAAGACTACTGTGCTATGTTTGGGTTTCCCCTCCCTGTTCCATGGCCTGAAATTGCCTCCAGGCAGAAAACTGGGGCTGTCATAGGGGTCATCTTTTGTTTTCTTTACCTCAGGGATCACAGTCCTTACTTCTGCTGTCCAGTGGATAAATTGGTTGTTTGATATATTTTGTCTAGTTTTGTTTTTTTTAATGGCAAAGAACAAATCTAATAACAGCTTCTCTCTTATGGCCTGAAACAGATATTCTTATTAACTTCTAGAAGGTAAAAAATATGTCATATGGTGATCTTGCTCCATATTTCAGCACCTGACAATTGCTTTACTTGACCATATAGCACAGTGGTTAATAGCACAAATTACAGAGCCAGCCTCACTGAGTTTGAATTTGACTCTGCATGTATTAGCTTGTGGCATGAAGAAGGATATTTTACTTCTTTGTGCCTTAATTTTCCCATTTATAACATAGGAATGATTATAATTATACTAGCTTTTAGCTTTGCGCTTCAACGAACTAGTGAGTTAGAACGTTCTTGGTATATGATAGCACTCAATATGGTAGCTATTGTTAATATTATTATGACTCATCATCAAAAGGCCAGTTAGCTTATTTCCATGTAACTGATCCTTCATTTTTTTGAAATCTCATGCAGATAATCAGTTTGTCAACAAAATCACATAATACTGTTTCATTATTGTTATATTAAAGAATCATGCATCCTCTCTCTCCCTGTCAATCATAAGTCACAAGTAACATTAGGCTCCAAGCCTGAGAACAAAAGACTTTGACAAAAGCCACATCCTGAGATCTAAGGGGATTAAGTGCACTCTGCTCTTCCTTCCATCCGGGTTCGCGATGAAAAGGCACATGTGTGCTGCATTTCTAACAATAAGATTTTATTGGAACTGCACTAGTGGCAATAGATGAGCAAGAGACGTGGCACTGAATCTGCTTGTAAAATGAAGACTCCTTTTACAGAGCAAATGATTGCCCACTAATTTATCTATGACATAAATCTAGAGTTTTAATTATATAGTCTGTAAATGGGCAGCACATGGGCCAATATTACTTTCAGAGACTGGGATTGGTCTCTTTAGCTGGCTGCTTTCAAACATAAAAGCGCTGTTCCTTTAGGGAGATCCTCCCTGGAGTTCTTGGGAACAGGAGGTTCCAATATTTACATGTGTTAGGCAAAGGTTTGTTAATCACTTGTGTATGTGCTTAACCAGCCTGGATATCAGTCATGCATCCAAGAATCAAATAAGAACTCAAGTTTTAACATAAACAAATATCTTTGGTATTTGCTCTGCAAACCAATCCATGTGCTACCTTTACCACTATTCTTGGTCCTCCCTCGTGTTCCTGAGGCATCTCTCTCTTGGTCCTGGATGAAAATGGCCAGCTGTCAGGTGACCCCAGCAGAGATGTTGGCATGATCTGAAGTTCATGTCTTATAAATGTTTAATGATAGTCTTCAGAGAATAAAGGGCTAAAGAAGCAATTAAAACTCACTCTCCTGACTGGACACTGGGATTAAATTAGATTACTTTTGACATACCATGGTACAGGGGTCTGTATGCTATCACTGATTTAAGTAACCCCCCACACTGTTGGACATGAGAGAACTAATATCACAGAATAATCACACATTGGTTATCATTTCTGAATCATCTACCAGCATCCACCTCGCGAATAATAATTTGAATTTAAACCATCTTTCCTTCAGAAAAGATAATGCTTTTTTTTCCTTATGCATCTTACCATTATTTCTGTGAGGAAGTAGAGGCTGGATTTTGTATTCCTCTCTTGTTAGAGTGTGAGAACCAGAGAACCACAGAGAGTAAATCATTTGCTTGAGATCATATAGTGTGACACAGAACCTAAGAAAATCCTCGACCTTGGAACACCAATATTGAACCTTTCTGCTAGATTAGGGTCAGCAAAGTATTTTGCAAAGGGCTAGAGACTAAACATGTTAGATTTGGCAGGCCAACTAATCTCTGTTGCAACACAACTATTCAACTCTATTGTTGTAGCATGAAAGCAATCATAGAGGGTACCTGTCAATGAATGAGCATGGCAGGTCACGGTGAATTGAAGAATTTCTCTCCCTCTCTCTCTGACCTTCCATTTTGTATATGAAGAAACTGAGAGATTATCTCACTTGTTCACATGGTTGCAAATGAAATGTGAAGACTGTAGCATGAATCTCCAGACTTCTAATATTTCTCCTCTGCTAACTGACCCATGGGAAATTCTTACCTATACTTTCATTTTCAGATGAGGAAATGCTAGGACTGGAGAGTTTGAATGACTTGTCTGGAGTCAAGGATCTGTTAGTGACTGAGCCAGAACTAGAACCATCATCTGTTGGCTTCCAGGCTGGTCATCTACCCCTTCACGTTATTTTGAACATTTCCCTGAAAAAAAGGTATAACTAGATAGAATGATGGTATGTCTATTGGATTTCATTCTTCAAACTTCCTGAAGTTATACCATTTTATAAATTATCTCTTTGATGTACCAAATAGTATCCAGATACAGAATAATGTTTTTTGATTCACTTTGTGTTTTGACTATATAATTTTCAAACCCCAATCTGGATTATAAAACTTTTATCAGCATATTGCAGTACCTTTTGTTTACTTTTATTCTTTAATGAAGTCTGATGATTACATCTTTAATCATAGTTCTTAATTATCTCCTCCAATCCAGAGAATGTGTTCATCAGAAGGAAAATAAATTGATAAAGAGGACTCCTTAGTTTTAAGTAGCAGTTTAAAATGAATGGATAGAATTCATTTGCAGTGGAATCATCCTGATTTCTAGGGTCTCTTCTAGCTCTATCAGAACATGGTACAAGACAGGGTGACCAACTGTCCTGGTTTGCCTGAGACTGAGGGGTTTCCTGGAACGCTAGACTCTCAGTGCTAATACCAGAAACAGCCCAGGCAAACCAGGATGAGCTGGTCACCCTGAGTGCCGAATAATACGTGTTGAATGAACTGGCCACTAACCATCATTCTGCAACCCTGTAGGTAATGTGCCTCATCTGGAACAGGGACTGGGGACTGGGGACAAGTGCAGGACGGCTGTCCAGCTTCTTAGCAACATGAGCACAGTAGGGCCTTGTGATTTTGTGAAAAAACCCTACCTAATTGTATTAAAATATCAAAGTGTATATATGAAAGAACAGTCCATTGACAAATATAAATAAGTCTGGATTATTATTGTAACATTTCCCACTCATTGGTAAAAATAGTGTAAGCTATCACTCAGCCCAAGAAACATGTAAACAAAGAGGGCTTTCAGCTCCAAGGATAACAAAAGGCATTTGCTCAACATGGAAAACTCTCCACAAGCTGCTGGTGACTATCAATTCCTAAACTCAACAGTTGCCAGTACAGGAGCCACAGCAAGCCCAGGTGATGCCAAATTTCCAGGTGTCAGGCCAAATGACACCTTCCTGAGATTTCTCTTAGGCCTTCTGCCATTTCTACCTTCCTCTGACAGCTCTGGTTTTCCAAATGGGGCTGGCTGAGGAGACCTGCTCTGGATTTCCCAGCTTTGGGGAAAGGAGTTTCTGGTGGTCCCATCAGAGCCCAAGCTGCTCAAAGGCTCCTTTGTTGCCAACAGAGTTAATGTTCCTGCCAAGGGGCTTCGCCTCCACCACAGGTGTCAGCTCCTCTCCCTGCCCTGTAGAATGTTAAAAGTAAATACTAGAAGAAGTCACACAGTCCAGCAATGAAACAGTTGCTAACACACTAGCCAGGGTTAAAAACCACAAATGACTAAAAACATTGGAAAAAGCAACGTGAAGGGTCTTCAGACTTTTCCTATAGAAACACTCGCTGCTGAAAGCCTTCTTCTGATTTTTAGTTACATCTGGTGACTGTTTATTTAAGACCTTGGTTAGAAAATTCAGTTTAAGTATGCATCAGTGAATTCAGTTGCCATTATTGGCTGGCCAGACCCAGTAATGTGTCTGGCTGGCTCTTATTTCAGAGTCTTAATGAGGATATACAGGGACAGTCTCCTCTCCTGTCAGACTGTCCCAAGGAATTCAGACACCTAACTTCATTAGGGATGGTGTCCACATCCTCCCAGACCACCAATAACCTGCAATTCTCCAGCCTTGGATGTCTTTTATTTTTTTCCCCCATAATTCTTACTTTGGGCTTTACTTTTTCTATTTCCTTCATTGAGTCCTTTAGTCAAGTCAGTCTCATTTCTTGTCTCCTTTCCCCGCTTTTGCTTCTTCCTTGACCCCTTTTCCCTTTCCAATTTATTTCCTGTCAACCACATTCACTTTCCTCTCTCCTTTTAGTTGTCCTTGTCTTTATTACCTATTTTCTACTCATTTTTTTTTTTTTTTTGCAATGTGTTCCTTGTTTTTCACTTGGAATTTCTTTAAGCATTTAAAAAAGCCAATTATCACCATGTTGCATAATTTTTAGGAAACTTGATTTTTAAAGTGGAAACTCCATTTCCTTAGTGTGCTATGGCAGAGAGGTAAAGACATAAATTACCTGGAGCTGGCTGAAACGGGAAACAGAAAGCCTGTCTGTGCCAGAATGAATATGAAGCAGGTGGCCAGGGTATGAATACCTATATCCAGCTTCGCACACACTGTACCCACCCAATATATACAGCCTGTCCATGCCCAGAGAAAAATCTATTTCTCCTCATTGAATGCCAAAGGAAGGCTGTAGAAGTCAGGCACTGATCAACTATTTAAAGAGAACACATTCAAAAAATGGCACAGAGCTTTCTGAAATTGCTATGAAGTCCAGTTTCAGAAACACGAGAACCTGAGTCAGCTGAGACTATTCCTACAGGGGGACTGATGTCTGTGTGTTGGTCAAAGTGCTCTGGAGTATTCTCCAGATCCCCAAACATTCTGACATAAAATCTGAGCAACACAGGCCCGCTAGCGAGAGCGAAACTGCTTCAGGTTGAAAGCCTTCAACAGTTTCTCGGGGTTATGAGCAGACTCAGACTCACACCTGCCAATATAGCTTTAGATTAGAAAACACAACAGTTGGGCAGTGCAGGTAACTGTAATTATCTCGGTAATTAGATTCTGCCCTGCACTGCATACTTAGGACCTTGGGCGTTTGTGGAAACAGAAGACGCAGGGGGAGTATCTTTAGAGTACTTGGGCTCTTCTAGTGAGCAGATCAGGTTGTCCACAAGCTCTTCCTGAAACCATGAGAAGACAGATTGCCTCCCCTTTCATACCTCCTTCCTCTCCTTTCTGGTTCAACAAATTTCAATTGTGTTGCAGAATGGAACAGAGGGAGCAAGCTGCAGACAAGGAGGGGGGTGGTGCAAACTGGGAGGAAGAAATCCAATTTTTGTGTGCTCTGTGCATTTCAAACTGGCAATGCTGCACTCATTAAACTGCCCATTAAGCAAACAATACGGGAGAAACAAGATGGGGTTTAGGAGGCTGGCAGGGAGGAGAAGAGGCAGGTCGGAGAGAGGAAACAAGATGAGGCCATTGCTTTGAAAGGAGATTGCAAATGTTCAACCAGGGAAAGAGAACGTCTGCACACAGGTATTGGAGAATGAAGGAGCACATCATTTCAGCACTGACAACTGCAATAACATCCATTTCAGCTGCACAAAGATCTGCTGGTGTCTAACAAGACAGTGGAGCGTCTAGCTAATGGTGTGACTTTTCCACGCAGTGGGTTTAATGCACTGAGAGGAGGTGTGACCAAATACTTGATATATTGACTGGACGTGAAGAATATCAGATCTGTGAGTGTAAACACGGTTACCTAGTAGTAAAAACAGGGACACAGAAAAGGGAGAAGGAAAAACACTGAACACCTACTCTATGCCAGGCACTTCTACATATGTTGTCTCGTTTAATCCCTAAAACACTGGTGCAGTGGGTGTTATCAGGCTTTGTTCACAGATGAGAAAAAAGGGCTCAAGGAGATATGTGAGTAGCCCAAATTCACAGAGCTGCTCAACAAAGCCCATCTGGCTTCCACCCTGTCATGATGCCATATGAGAATACAGTCTAGTCTCAGTACCTTCCAGAAAAGACACCAACCTCATGGATTGATCACCAGCCATGTGCCGGCGACTTTGAAACATACTCTCACATTCTTCATCTGCTGTACTTTCAGCTCCCACAGCATGCAGACGGTCTGACAGATAACCAGCATGAGGCCCCTTCAAAGGACAATTCAAATCTCCACCACTGCAATTACACAAATCTGGTGCCTGGGGCTGGGAGTGTTACCAAATCCCCAGCATTTGACACCCCTTCTGAACAGGCAAATCTCCTTAGGAAACCAGAGTAAAGACTCTGGAAACAAACAGGGTAGGAACCCAAAAGAGATTTCCCAGCTGGGCACGCACTACCTTCGTAATGGGTGCTCTGCTGCCCCCGCTGAAGCCAAGCAACACAGACATTGTTTCTGCAGACAGCACAGGCCCAGCTCTGGAAGACAGGTATGATTTTCAACAAGTTAGAAAACAACGGCACAAGGATGCGTTTTTCAGTATCCTTAGCAGCCTAGGGGAGAAGCTTTATTTTCCTGGAGCTTTCAGTTTCAGTAGATGATTGTAGCTAACACCGATCAAGCATTTGCCTACTGTGTGCCAGGCACTGTGCTGTGCAATCTCCATGTCTCATTAAGTCGCAGGAGAATCTAGAGGTGAGTGTGATCATTTCCGCTTCTGTAAGAGAAAGCAGTAACTAGTCCAAGGCCACCCTCACGGACTGTTCTGGGACCTGCTTGCACCACATGGAACTGGATTCGCTAATCCTTTTGGAAATTGAGGATTACGCCCACCATCAGAGAAGGTTTTCTTTATCAATCAAATATAGTGCCTATCCTCTCCCATCTGCTATTTGCTTTATTTCCCACAATTGCTTCTCACCACAGGTTTTATGTATTAACTTTCCTACCTCATTCTAAAATACATTAACGTCTTGTTTATGTTTATCTCATCTTAAAAAAACAAACACACATTATTTTACCCCATACTCCTTTCTAGCCACTGCTCTTCCTATCTCCTCCCATTAGAGCCAAACCTCTTGAGTGAGTTTCCTTTCTTGCCACCTGTATTTCCTCATTTCCCACTCAGTTTTAAATCTACTTCGCCCCCACTACACCCCTGAAACTGCACTTACCAACCTCACTTTTCTGGTTGTAAGATCCAGTGGGTATGAGTGTCTTTCTGGGACATTGGACCTAGTTGACCATCTGCCCTTGAAAGACTCCGCTTGGCTTCTGTCAGGGTGATTCCCCCTCTTGGCTGGACCCCTCCTGGCTGGACCCCTCCTGGCTGGTCCCCCTCCTGGCTGGTCCCCCTCCTGGCTGGACCCCTCCTGGCTGGACCCCTCCTGGCTGGACCCCTCCTGGCTGGCCCCCCTCCTGGCTGGCCCCCTCCTGGCTGGCCCCACTCCCTGGCTTCCCCCTTTCAGTCTTCTCTCCACGTCTCTCCTCGTGTCCTCAGTTCTCCTCTTCTCCTGGGCTGTCTCACCTCCTCTCACGGCAGCATGACCATAGAGTTCTGATGACTTACTTATACCCCTGCTAGCCTGGTCCTCTCCTGAGGCCCAGACACATCAACCTACAGAAAGGACTTCTTGCCCTCTAACCTGAAACTCCTGTGGTCCCTGCTTCTGTGAATGCACCACATAATCCCAGCCTGGAACCTGGCCTCATCCTTTATGCTCTCCTCTCCCTCAACTCTCGCTTCTTATCACCACCCACCTTCTCCATCTATCCTGTCACTCCCCTTGTTGTTGAGGCCCTCATCATCCCTTGTGTGGTCTCCCTGCCGGTCCCAGCTTTGCCCCTCCAATCCATGCCATCAAAGCCACTGCCAGAGTGACCTTTCCCAACACAAAAGGAGTCCTTTCACCCCCCCACCTCAGCTTTGGAATGGCTCCCTTTGCTACATGAAGTCACCACAGCTTAGCAACACTTACACCAAGGGCCTGTTGAAATACCGCCCTTGCGTATCTTTCAGCTTCATTTTTCATCACTCTATTGCATTCTGATTTGCAAACACAACACACCTTTTCAGTTCCTTACTGTGCCGTGCTCTCGGTTTCTGAGTGTTCCCACACATGTCCTTTAGGTGAAGCACTCCCCCTTCTACCCTCATGTCTTTCAACTGACTTCTGTGTAACTCTTACTAATTTCCATGCCACCTCCTATGTGCAGCCTTCCCAGAGACGGGCTCAGTGCTCCTCCCGTGTGTCCCGACAGCCACTGTACTTCTGACCAGATGGGGGGCAGGAGAACACTGTGTGGTTGTCTCTCTGTGTATCTCTATCTTCTAGGTAATGTAAGCTCTAGAGGTAAGCAGCTTCTATCTTGATTGTTATTGGACTTCTTCCTCCTACCACAGTGTCTAGTGAAAAAATGAAAACCTATTAAAAAGTATTAAATATTTTTGAATGAATAAACACAATTCGTAGGGATTAAGAGGTGAAGAGAAAATACCATAACCAGGTGAAGAGATGACCTAAGGGCAAACAAGGAAGCGTGGAAGGTAATATTCCTAGGCACTCCAGCTCCCATTTGCCTGTACTGAAGACGAAGGGTTGTTCCGGAGTCCAGCGTAGTCAGTGGGAATGGAAAGAGAAGACTGCTTTCCAGGCCGCCTTTCAGCAAGACATGTGGGATAGCTTCCCAGAGTGTAGCAGGGAACAGACAAGGTGCTCATTTGTTTTGAGAGAAAGTGAGAGAGAACAGGGCCAAGAAAACCTGGAGGGTTGTTAGGCCTCCTCTGTTGTCTTGTTCAAGATAATTGTCAAGGTTCGGCTCTTTCTATCTCCCTTGGAGAAGGAGCAGCCGGCAATTGTGGTGTGAGGCAGAGACACACGGCTCTGCCTTCACACCCAGACGGCCAAGGGCTGTGACGTGCTCCTGAATGCAGCTCAAGCTCTCCACTGACTGGTGAGTGATGAAACGTGGTCTGAAGCAATTTATTGCTTCAAGATGCTAGCTAGAACTGGAGTAGCTTTTTGAGCAAGGGATGTCAAAAGAGAGGTTCTGCAGCTGGCACTCTGGAACGTGGCCACAGACATCTGGGGTACACTTGTCCTTCAGGGAGCTTGTTTCTGCCCAGGGATGCCCTATAATCTAGAAGCCCTGGAAGCTAGGATGGGGGCCATCATCCTGTCCCGGGAAAGTTATCCTTATTCATGGGAGAGAATAGTGACTGAAGGATGAAACAGCTGAGAAAGCTTCATAGAGATGATGGCCTGCGTGCCAGGCCTTGGAAACCTACTTTCTGAGCGGGATAAAGGGAAGGCATTCCTGTTCCGCGTTTTCCCCATACTGTGTGAAAAGGCACCCGGGAGGACATACACAGGGTGTGCCCAGGGAATAACAATCAGACCAGCTGGGCTGGAGGGGTGCCCTCCTGCCAGAGAACATTGGAAGCTAAGACAGCACAAAAACACCCTGCAGTTCTCTACAGGTAAGATCAATGGCTCCTTTACCAGCTTCAAAAGCTGGCAAATAGCTATTTTTTATGTTGGAAAAGAAATCCAATAATTGGTATCACTTGCTGCCGTGAATCCGGTAAAAAGCCTTTCCTGAAGACTGTAACAAATGGCACAGGAGCAGGCAACACTGGGGCACACCGCCAGAGAGGCGGACCGGATCGATGTCATCGGCCACTCTGCTGTCTGTACGAATTCCCAGAGTGCCTGGCTCCTTCACTGGGTTCCACTGTATTGTGTTTTGTACAGATTTAGAGAAAGCCAGCTCTGAGGAAGGCTGGGCTGTGGGTGTGCAAAGATGACTGAGGTACAGGGGCAGTCCTGCTCACGTGGACAAGACCAGATGCGCTAATAGTGCAAGGCAACATGTCAGAGCAAAGCACGAATGAGGACACACAAGTAAGGACACAAAGGGATGTGAAGTGACTGGAACTCCCTACACTGCTGGTGGGGATCTCAATCCCCTTTGAAAAACAGTTTGGCAGTTTCTTACAAAGCTACCTATACATCTACCCTCTGACCCAGCAATCCCACTCCTAGATATTTCCCCAAGGGGAAAAAAAAGCATATATCCACAAAAAACTTCAATAAGAATGTACATAGTAGTTTTATGCATAAATGCTCCCCAAACTGAAAAACAAAAGCTAAATGTATATTTAACAGGAAAATGGATACAGAGACTGTGGCAGAGTCATATAATGGAGAGTACTCAGCAGTCAACAAGGATGAACTGCTGACGAGTGCAGCGAGTCTCTGCTAAAGAAATCTGACACAGTGCTCTGTGTGTTCTTCCATTTATATCAAGTTTGAGCCCAGGCAAACTAACCTCTGGTGATAGAAATCAGAATAACGGTTGTCTCTGGAGATGGGGTGAGGTTGGGGGTTGAATGAAGAGGAGAATGAGGAAACTTGTCTGGGGCAATGGAAATGTCGTATCTTGATTTGGGTGGTGGTTACACAGGCATACATGATTATCAAACTAGGTGCATTTTACTGTGTGTCAATTATATCTCAGCAAAAAAAGGAAAAAAAGAGGAGGTTGGGTAAAGGACAGCATGGTTCATGAAAATGCTGTCTTGAGCAGAATTTACAGAGTTTGACCCTCAAAGAATGGCTGGTGGAAAGGCAATGCAAGGGCATGAGATGCAAGGTAGGAGGTTGGGAAAGTGAATGGTGGGTCTGGAAGAACTGAGCCAGTCATGGAGGTTAAGGCCAGAAAGGTAGTAGAGGTTATAACAGTGTTGGGGGGTGGGGGGAGGGTGGTTAGACATAGAACGCACTGACTCCATAGCTCATAAGATTCACTAAAAAAAAAAAAGAAGGAAAATAGAAAGAAATTAAATGGCCTAGGGAATTTTATGTTTGTAGGCCAAAGGACAGAATACATTGAAAGAGAGATTGAAGAGAGATCTTTCACAGAGAAGGTTCTGGCAGACGTGGATGGTTCACCCTTACAAGTAATGGGGACCCTGATACCTCTCTGTAAGAAGGACTGAAATTGTGAAGGGCAGAGGAGAAGAAAATCATGGGAGCTCATGGTGGATGTCCTCTAACGTCTCAACAGAGTGGGAGGGGGACCCTCAGTGAGAGTGACAAAGAGGTTGGGCTGGGCTTTGAGAAGCATAAAAAGGGTTCAGAACAGGGTGCTGGAGAGAATTTGAAAGAGATGGATGGTAAATTCTGAGAATTGTATAGCAGAGATTAATAATGGAGATAATTGCCCAGGCTGGGGACTGGCAAGGCATGGATAATGAAAGCATATGGTGGCTATTGCGAACACACTTGAAATGGGTCATGGCTACCTATGAGAAACAGGGCAGGGCCAACAGAGATTATGAAAGGGTCAAGGGTCTGGGAGTCAGGAAGAAGAGGAGCAGGTTCAGGAGGCCTAAGAAATTTGATCACTATACGGCAGACTTGATCAGTGAAGGTGGCTTTATGGTCCAAGATGTTTGAAGGACAGCAGTTCTAAATGATGAGATCCAAGGTAGGCTGATGGGTGGGTTGAACGGCAAAGGCAGCACTGAAGCTGGAGTCACTAAGGAAGATGACAGAAGATGTGTAGAGAGAGAGGCTGAGCCCAAGGCTGACATCCCTGAGAGCATGTGGTAGAGTATATCCACCTGCTAGTTTCACTCTCTCTCTAGTTGAGCTGGACGGGGACCCAAGCTTTGCTTACAAAGTGCTATTTAAATATTATGTAATTGGCTGTATTTAAGTCCCTTTATTCTGTGAAGTTGCAAATGCTTCAGGCTATGTTTTAAAGTTGATCTTAATCTAGCCTCTATGAGTAACACAAAAGTGGATTTCATCCTCATTTTACAGAAGAGGTAGGTCTTATTTCAATGCTTCATTCTACCACCCCTCCCCAAGCCTTCCTTCCAATCAAGGCAGAATTTGGGCACGCAGAAGTAATTGCTGAAATCACTCGACTATTCAGAAAGTGATTCCATTAGACAAAGGGCACAAAATGTCATAGGTCTCAGTGTCTGAAAAAAAGTCACACTTAAAAACTAAAATTTATGAAAAGAAAGGAGTTGGTTTGTTCTTACTCATCTTTCCAGTTCTTTTATTGATTTTTTTGAAATTGAAATAATTCCTTCAAGCCTTTAAAAATAAGAGTTCTTATTTAAGAACTCCAGACTCCTCCGTCAAGAAACATATTCAAACAGCCGGTGGGAGTTTCTGGTGTCATGAGTCAGAAGGAAATGGCAACAGAACTGTTTCTACCACTGACTGACTGTGTATCTCTTGACAACATATTGCCTCTCTGTGACTCAGTTTCCTCATGGAGAAATTGTGCAAGTGAAAGAGCTACACAATGTGGAACATAAGTACTGTTATGCTTTTAAATCAGTGAGTCCTTAAATAGAAATTAAATAAACAAAAAAGTCGACCTAGATCTGAAACAACACTCTAGCAAGGCATCCGTAATGAGGAGTCCTCTGGAAACAGTGCTGACTAAAGAGGTGAGAACGTCTACACTCTCCGATCACATCTACTTCCTGACCAGCATCGGTACCCACATCCTCTGCCTCCCGCCTGTTCCCACAGAAGGCTCCTCCCTCAGTTATCTGCTTAGCTGACATCTTCCTTCAAGTCCATTTAAATCTCACCTCTCAAACACAGTTACTCTGACCACCCTGTTTAATACTACAGCCTGTCTCCATCCACCTCCAGCACGGCTAATTCCTTTTACTCTTCTCTCCTTTTCTCTTTTCCACAGCTCTTATTAACTTCTAACTTTCTCTAGTTTACTTATTTATTATCTGTCTTTCCCATATCATCATCCAATAGAACGTTCTGAGGTGGAAATGTTCCCGGTCTGCAGTGTCCCACACAGTATCCACTGGAAATGTTCCGGGTCTGCAGCATCCCACACAGTATCCATTGAAAATGTTCCAGGTCTGCAGTGTCCCACACAGTATCCACTGGAAATGTTCTGGGTCTGCAGTGTCCCACACAGTATCCACTGGAACCACACAGTATCCACTGGAAATGTTCCAGGTCTGCAGTGTCCCACACAGTATCCACTGGAAATGTTCCAGGTCTGCAGTGTCCCACACAGTATCCACTGGAACCACACAGTATCCACTGGAAATGTTCCAGGTCTGCAGTGTCCCACACAGTATCCACTGGAACCACACAGTATCCACTGGAAATGTTCTGGGTCTGCAGTGTCCCACACAGTATCCACTGGAAATGTTCCGGGTCTGCAGTGTCCCACACAGCAGCCACATGTGACTATCGAGCACTTCTAATGTGGCAAGTGCAACTGAAGCACTGAAGTTTTAATTTTAGTTAATTTACACTTAGATTGTAATTTAAATAGCCACATGTGGCTAGGGGTTACCATGTCAAGGACAGCTCTAGAACCTGAGTGCCATGAGAACAAGGAACTTTGCTTCATTTGCCAAGGTCTCCAAAGCCTCTGGCAGGGTGCCTGACACAGACTAGGTGCTCAATAATGTGCTAATAAATGTACTACCAAATTCCAAGACCAACTTTTCCAAGGTATTTAGTCTATCACTGGAAGTGACAGGGGCAGGACCCTTAGAAAACCCATCTCTTTCCCAGCATATCAAGGGTAAACTGATAAATAAACAGATCCAGAAGTCTGGTCAGACGCTTTCTGGAAGGCATGTCCCATAAGTAAGCACAGTGCCTGGTTCTTGTTTTTTTTTGTTTTCAAATATATATGCTCACACATATAAATTAGGGAAATAAAAAATCTGCCCTGCACAAAATCCAAACCCTCCCATCTCTGGCAATATGTAACCCACTAGGTTCCTCTGTGGCCATCATCAGAGTTCAGGGCTGGCACTCTCCACAGCTGTGGTCTTGCAGAGGGAGGTTAAGATAAATCCATAAAGGATTGTACCCTCCCAATGGTGCAGAAGATGAGGGCACATTTCAGCTTTCACTGATCAGAAAGTTGAGGTCACAGAATATAACATTTTATGCTCCTGTATCCTAAGAACCAAGCGGTATTACCTAATAGCCATACACATTTATGTGCATTTAGCAGAATGAAAGTGCTATGTAAGAAAATAAATAACTATAGGTTGAGTGATATTTGAAGAGCTATTTTGGAGATGAAATATAAAATCAACTTTATGATACCAAATCAAGAGTTTTAAACTGTCTCCTTCCAAAATTTTACCTTGAAGATCCATAAGACCAGTGTTTGCAGTTGTACTGAGGTATCAAAGAAGTTGCAAGTGCTTTACTACACTAGTAACTGGTATTCTGCTTGTATTATCTGCTTAACTCCTTAGGTTCCTAGTAAAAGTACCAGACTATTATGTCTACAATTGACCTTAAAATTCTTCAGCATATATTTGTGAAGCAATGTTCATAGTGGCATGAGTCATAGTAGCCAAAAGGCGGAATAAACTCAAATGTCCATTGATGGATAAACAAAATACGGTCTATACATACAATGGAATATTCACAGTCCATGGGACGATGCTCAATCCATTGAGCCACACCAGACAGGTTAGCAGACTAATTTTTAAGTTGATAATTTTGCATGGCCCATGAATGATGTTATAAATATCCAAATGGCCCTGGGCAGAAAAAAGATTCCCCACCCCTGATCTCCAGGCAGAACATACTGCCCAAATTTGTTTTAGGGCAATGCCAGCATCACTGAAACAATCTCTACTCCAGGAATATACAGTTTTCACTTCTGCTTCTTCAATAGTTTCTTAACCTTTTTGTTTCTAGGCATACTCAGAAACAATGACTTTAATTTGAGAATATATTTGAAAAGTTTAAATCAACATTTGTCAAGTTCTGTGAAAATAAGAATCATTATCAACAACAAAGCTTTGTCTAACATTCCTTAACAATACAAGAACGGTGGGGTATTACTCTAATCAAGCTCCTCCACTCGCTCAGTGAATGAATGGATCTTTATTTTCCACATAATAATTTTGTGAAATAAATGAATACAATCCATGATCATTTAACTTCAACTTCAAGTGAAATTAAACTTCAAAATCACTTCTAAAACTTAGGAATCTTAAGAGAATTTTCTCACTTGTCCTGTTTTGAAATTACTCAATGAGCAATCATTAGATTTCATCTTTTTACCTATTTCTCCCCAGACATGCATCCCAGGGCCATTCTATGACTCATTTCCCCACTCTATAAAAACCAGAATCAAAAGGCCACCCAGGACATTGTTTTCATCAATAATAGCAACAATAATTCCATTTTCTAAGTAGCTAAAGTTTACAATTTGTCATCTGTTATATCTTCTTGATTTTTATTTAACATATGTCCTCTACTATTATCCCCAAATGACAGATATTCAATGATTCTAAAAGAGGTTATTGAGTGAATGGCAGGACTAGGACACAAACCCACAAACCCAGATGGTGTGACTAAACCCATACTCCCACCACTGATCGGCCTGGTTTCCACTGCATGCCCATGTGATTCCTGTGACCTGAGTGAAGCCCATTTCCTGGCTGCACCAGGGTAACTCCCTCTGCTACTATTTTTTCTTTTCTCCTTGCCTGGTCTTCCCACCTTTCTCTCTTCCACCTATTCAAAGTCTACAATTCTTCATGGCTCTTCTCTACCATCTTCACAATTCTCTCTGAACACCTTCAATTTTTACATTTTTAGTACCTGATGATATATTCCTTTATGCTGTTTGATATTCACTCATCCAACAAATTCTGTTAAGGATTAGCCTATGCCAAGTACTATTCAGACACCAGTGAATACAGCTGTCTCTCATGGAGCTAACATTCCCGTTGGGGCTCCTGCTTCTAGTGTTCACATCTAGTTTTTACAGTAGTAAGCATGCTTATATTTTCTCTATGCTATGAAGGAGCAATTTAATTTCACTGCTGTATCACTAAATTAATAAAGTGGTTGTCCTGGCGGTGTATGTATACAGCTAGCTAATGTCATGGGACTAGGCAAGTAAATTTACTTGAGATACAAACTCACTCCCTTCTCCCATTATTTTCTAACTCTGGTAAATCTACATTACTGTTGAGTAAAGTACTTTAGGAATTCTCTAGGAGGGAACTTGTCAAGGAATTGTAAGGAGGAACTACCTGGAGATTGGTTTCCTGAGTATGCAAAAGCAGGATCCAAAATATCCGATTCTCAGAGACATGCCCAGAAAGTCCACCACCCTTGGGAACGACATGATAAGAGGTTTTGAATTATTGTGCTCATTAATATGTTTTCCCCTCCTTTGATGTTTTCCTTGAGGACAAGGAAAGCTACTCTTACCACATATCAGAGGTGGTGAGAATTTAGCACCAGAAGAAACCACTTGCTCAAAAAAACATAATTTAAGACTTCTACTGTAACCAAAATGAACAAGGGTGGAGTTGAACCCATCAAAAGAAAAACACTGTTCCCTCTGAAGTTTGATAGGAAGTGATCAGAGAGGGAGTTTTAGGACTTCTTCCAGAGAATTCATCTTGGGAAATTTGGTATCTTGAATGTTTTAAAACTTGGTTTAAAAAAATGCTTGTTTGCTGTGTTAAATTAAACTTCTATTTAACAGGACTAAGGCAGTCTTTCCCACAAAAAGTCTGAGTTTTGTATACACACACATTATTATACAGTTTAGTTTGCATGTAAATCATGGGATACCAATGGCTGTTTCTGGGACCTAATTTGCATAATAACCCCCTTTCCTTATGGGAAGACATGTGAAGGGGAACTTGGGACAATTGCCAATTCTTCTAGCTACCTAAGATCAAATGTCCCTCAGAGGCATGTGATGCGACTCCTAAGACAGCCAGATCCACTCATACAGTATGAGAGATCACCCTGTGCCAGGAAACACAGTGAATTTGTCATAGCTTAGGACACAGTCTAAACAGAGTTTTAGTAATCAACAGGGGTATGGCACCTAGTTATGCTATCTAGTCTCATCTCTCAAAATTAATTCTAGGGATGTTAGTAGAAGGATTTTGAAAACACAGTGTCCCTAGATGAAAAAGTAAGGCTCTTATAGAGAGCTGTTGTCTAGAGCCTGTGTGGAGAGGGCAATATGCCTCTTCTCTGAAGGACCTAGAAGCAGTTTAAGAGGGAGACAGGCACTGGAGAAAGATTTACAGAGTTGATGACAGGATTCAACACAGTAGGACTGGCTCCCACTAGACTGAGCATTTTGAGACTATCTTGTTTGTGATGGACTCCCCAGGACCTAGGACAGAGATTGGCTCATGGTAGGTCCTCAGTTAATGTTTTTGAACTGAACCAAATAGGAAACAGCTGCAGACAGCCATAATCAAGAAAAAGGTTAGTGCAAAGTTGGGAATATTGTATTATTTGTGTATTCCCAGCTCTCTCTACCAACCTATCATGAAGCCCCATTGATATCTGAGAGAAAGTTGGGGTAGGAGTTTGAAACTTTCAAAATACTCAGAATAACTGCAATAATGAAGAGGATAAAGGCTAGGATAGAGACAAAACTATGTGTTTGCCATTCATTTTATTTTATTTTTTTTCTCCTGAACACACAGAAAGGCTACATTTCATAGCTTCCCTGCACCTAGACAGGGCTATGTAACTTGTTCTAGCCAATGGGATTTGGGAAGAGTCATGTGTGCTACGTCTAGGCCTGGCTTCAAAAACCTCTCTTGTGATCTCAATTTCTCTCTCTCTCTCTCTCTCTCTCTCTCTCTCTCTCTCTCTCTCTCTCTCTCTCTCTCTCCCCCCCTCTCCCTCCCTCCCTCCCCCTCTCTCCCCTTATCTGGTTGACTAAGGCAGACGTTTTAGTGGAGGACATCAAGGGTTTGAGGCCTTAGTGCACAGCAAGGCCAGTGGAAGGAGAGTCTAGGTACCTGAATAACTGTGTGGTACACAACATCCCTTCCCAAACACTGATCCCTACTGGATGGTGACATGAGCAAGAACTAAATGTTTATTTGTCAAGCCACTGAGAGGGGGCTGTTTGTTGTAGCTGCCATTATAACTTACCCTGACTAATAGGGAGGCCATTGAGTTATGTGTTAGTTACTGGGACCTTGAACTCTTATTCCTGACAGAGCAGGTCTATAAAATGGGGTTATAATGAAGTACATATTTCCATGTGTATATACTGACTCGTAAATGCAACTTATCAAGTATTTTCCATATACAAGGCATCATATAAATAGCAAGTCAGGCATTTCAATATATTCTTTGTATACTCATAAATTTAAAGAAGAGAGTCCAAAGTTAAGATATTCATCAAGTAGTCACATCAGAATTGGCCACTACCCACTTTATGTTGCTTGTGATCATTAGCTATTTCCCCTAAGAAAATGCATCCACAAAATTGTTTTCTACTAAGAAAAGGAACAGACTCATTGAACAAAAGTGCTTGCAGTTTCCTGAGAAATCCACAGAATAGAGAAGCTCACCAGGCTGCTTTCTGGGCAGGAGCACACAACTCTATAGTTTGTGAAAAGGGTGCCAACAACCTTCTCAAGGCTAGAACCAAAGTGCTCAAATATGAGGTCTCAGGATAGCTCAATTCTCCCTGGGAGGTTAAGCTGCCTTTCAAAAAAAGTCAACTCTGCCTGGGGAAGTGGGTACAGATTGAAGGAACCAACTAATATGGGAATGGGCTGAGTTCCAAGAAGGAAGCATATGTCAGTTTAGAGTTTCCTGCAGTGTACTTCCATGATCCCTGCATAGCCACAATCAAGGGATTCTTAGGTGTGAGTGTCTACACTCCCCTATTCCCTCCCTGCAAGAAGAAAGTCTCTGCCAAAGCCTCTTGATTTTGTTTTATAGCTTTGCCATAAAGAGGTTATTATTCTATTCCCTACAACTACCCTTTAAATCTCATCCCCTCTTCATCCCTTGGCCATCTTCACCCATTAGGACTTCACCGCACAGGGACATCAAATGCTATCTCCTCCAAAAAGACTTTCCTGAATTTCTCTCAGTCACGTTAAAACTTTCTTCCTTTTCCCTTTCCATAGCATTAATCAGTTTTACCATTTATAATTATTTGCCTAGTTATTGAGGTATGTTCATATCTTATTTCCCTTTTTAGGTGGTAACTTCAGGGGAAAACTGTATTTTTTTAAAATCCTCACATGAGGATATGTTTTCTATTGATTTTCTTGAGAGAAAAAGGAAGAGAGGGAGAGAGAAAGAAACACTGATGTGAGAGAGAAACATCTATTGGTTGCCTCCCATATGCACCCCAACTGGGGATTTGATTGTACCATTAACCTGACCCCTGCCTGACCAGGAATCGAACCTGAAACCTTTTGGTGCATGGGGTGACACTCCAACCAACTTAGCCACCCAGCCAGGGCGGGAAGAACTGTATTTTATTCAAAGACTTAATTCAATCACAATGTAGATGTATAATAAGTATTTTGAGTTGACTTTGCATGCTCTCTCTCAGAGTAATAGGATGTAATAAGGTTAGCATTGGGACATGGAAAATATTTTCCATGACTTTTTATACTCCTGACTAGTATTCCATGTATTCACATCCCAACCCCACTACTTTTAAGCTGTGTGACTTGGCTAAAGTACTAACCTCTCTCATCTTTAGTTTCCTCATCAATTAAATAAGATTAATACTAAGATTATACATGCCAAACATTTAGAAAGTTCCTAGCATATGGTAAGAAATCAATAAATGTAATCACCACCACCAACACCACCACCAATACCACTGCCACTGCCACTGCCACAATTTTACTAGAAACTTATTGATGATCTTTGTTATTTTAAACAGGGATAACAAGTCCAAATGCCTTTGGGATCCAGGCAGGTAACATAAATGATTAAAGTAAAGTAAAATGTTTGAAGTTCAGAACTAGGTGATGAGAGAAACAAGTAACCAATTACTATATGTATATAATAATATGATTAATGCTATGCTATAGGTTTACTACGAGAATACAAAGGAGGGGTACCAAACAGTCTTAGACACTAAATGGAAGCAACAGTGATTGCTAACATTTCCTGAGTAAGTGTGTTAACATGTTATTATCTCAGCTGAGCCTTAAAAGACAAGTAGCCAGGAGGATTAGAAAGGAAGAATCAGAAGGAACAACATATAAAAGGAGGAATTGTGAAATAACTTGGTGTTTTTAAGGAACTTCTAGTAGGATGTATGGCCAGAGTGAAGATCCACATGGAAAACTGGTTAAGAGACCAGGCTGGAGAGTTTACAGGTGTCAGGTCATGAAGGACTTTATATGTCATGCTCAAGAGTTTGCCTAGAAAGCAATGGGAAGCCACATTTTAGGAAGATAACCAGAAACAATGTAGTAATGAGAAATTGTGCATGCTTTAACTAAAGCAATAGCACCATGAACAGAGAAGAAGTTATATTTAGAAGTAGAATTGGCATATATATCTTGGGGAACAATTGAATGGAAAGGGCTGAATGAGGAAGAGAGGTCTGAGTCAATGCAAAGCTTTCAGGTTTGAATGACTAGGCTGATAATTTGCTATTCCTAGAGGTGTGTTGGAGAGTAAGAGGAAAGTTCAGGCATGTCTAGTTTAAGTACCTACAGGGCATCCGAGCAGTAGTGTTGGCTACATGGACTTTAACACCTGGAAATCAGATTTGGGAACCTATAGAGTCATCTTCTAAGAACAGAATAATAAGAAAAGAGTCCAAGGATGATACTCTAGCACATACAACACTTAAGAGACCAGCACAAGGAAGGAACCTGAAAAGGAATGAGGAAGAGTGAGGTGCAAAACCAGGGAAGAAAAGTGCACAGAAGCCAAGAAAGTAGACTTTCAAGATGTGGGTGCTGGTCAACTGTGCTAGCATTTCAGAAAAAAGCAAGTAAGGAAAGGACTAGCATGAGCCCAATTGAAGAGCCAAAAGGCGGACCTCTGAGTGCTTGGAAGGGTAGTGTTGGTGGACTGCTCCAGGAAGAATTCAGACTTCAGTGTGAAAAGAAATGCATAGGAAGAGATGAGCATGGCTGGGAAGAGATGAGCATGGCTGCAAAGAAAAGAAAAGAGCTGGAAGCTCATGGAGTCATGTGAACGTGTCTATATTATATTAAAAATGGAAAAGACTTCAGCCCTGGCTGAGAGGCTCTATTGATTGGAGTGTCATCCCATGCACTGAAAGGTGGTGGGTTTCATTCCCCATCAGGGCACATACCTGGATTATGGATTCTATTCCTGGTCAGGACACATACCTGCTCTGTGGTCAGGGCACACACAGGAGGCTGCCAGTCAATGTTTCTCTCTCACATAGATCTCTCTCTCTCTTTCTCTCTCTCTCTCTCTCCAAAATTCAATAAAACAAATCCTCACATGAGGATTAAAAAAATGAAAAAGACTTGAGAATATTTTATATTCTGAAGGGAAAACTTTAGTGAAGAGAGAAAATTGAAGCTATAGAATAGAAATAACTGCAATTTGAGGTGCTTGTGGGGTAGACGTGTACAGGACCCAAAACAAAGCCCTGGATAAGAAGAGGAACACATATCCTATTGTAGCCAAAGAAAGAGTGGGAATGGATGAGTGATGAACTGCCCTTTGTGGAGCAAGAGAGGAAATGGAGGGTGGGAAAATGAGGTCAGTGATGACAGTTTGGGAGAGGAACTGACTGAAGACGTGTAGCAGGAATGTGAGGCCTCACTGAAGGCCCAGCTAAGGTTGGAGGCCATGAATTTTCAGTGGCACCAAGTTAGTGTGTATATAACTTTCTCAAGCAGCTCTTGGTTGTCCAGTATAGATGAGGCACAGAAGGCACGTGAGTGAATTGGTCCAAGATGTATAGACACCTGGGGGGAAAAAGCTCATGCTTGTGAACTGCTCAGTGATTTCCTCAGCCTGATATTTCATTACGAGTCTGAACAATTTGCAAACCTGCAAATCATTTGAGATTTTCCCAAAGCTGTGTTGAATATTAATTCATCTAGACAGACAGTGTAACCTGCAAGGGAATTGGAGCCTTTAAACTCAATTCTCTCTTGACACTTGAGAAATAAATGGAGAATTATGTGTCCAATTCTTTATCCTTGGAGAGTCAAGCACAAAAGTGTTTTATAAGAATTATCAGAGAAAAGTTTTATTCTTAGAATGCTCATTCTAGGGAAAAAAAAAGGAAAAAAAAAAAAAGGAGCAAAGAGGCTTTCACATACCCCCAACAGGAAAACGAGGGGCCTAACAAGGGCATTATCTACCTTTGTTTGTGAAGCCTCCTACCTTATGGTGCCAGAGAATCTAGGTATTGGCTATGACAAGAAGACTTTAGATTTAAAGTAGAAGGCAAAGAAATAGCATGGTTTCCCTTAATAATCTTCATATTTTAATTGGTAGTTTAACCTCTCAGTATGCTTAGTCCTTACAAAGAAAAAAGAAAGTAAGATTCTCTCTTTGTCTTTAATTTTTGGCATTTTAATTACTATGTGTCTTGGTGTGGGCCTGTTTGGGTTCTTCTTACTTGGGGCTCTCTGTGCTTCTTGAACTTGAATACCTTCTTCCTTCACCTAGTTAGGGAAGTTTTCTGTCACTATTTCTTCAAATATATTCTCTAAGCCTTACTCCTTTTCTTCTTTTTCTGGAACTCCTATGATGCGAATGTTGTTATGTTTCCAGTTGTCCCACAGTTCTCTTAAGCTGTCTTCCTGTTTTTTAATTGTTTTTTCCTTTTGGTTTTCTGATTGGTTGATTTTTTTCTACCCTGTCTTCTAATTCACTGATCCAGTCCTCAGCTTCCTCTACTCTGCTGGTTATTCCTTCCAGTGTGTTCTTTATTTCTGCTATGTCATTCTTCATTTCTTCTTGGTGGTTTTTCATTTCCAAATGGTTGATTTTCAATGTTTTTATATCTTTACTCATGATGTTGATGTCCTTACTCATGCTTTTGAGCTTGGCTCTGAACTCTACCTCTGATAACTTGCTTAACTGCATTTCATTTATCTCATCTTCAGTAGAGTTCTCTTGTTCTTTCATTTGGGATTTGTTTCTTTGTTTCACCATTTTGGCTATCTCAGTGGGTTTTGGAGCCTGCCAAATTTTCCCTGTGGGTGTTGGTGCTCTGCTGTTTGTGGCTCCCTCTACTGGGTTTGGATGAGTGTGGGAGGACCCACGTTAAACACCACTGTCAAGTCTTACTTTCCTGGGTAGATTTGCAAGCCCAGGAAAGGTTCAGTTATCCTCTAGCTTTTGGCCTGGAGGCTATAGGTCTCAGTTACTTGATGAGCCTTGGGTTGTAGCTTTCAGCTGAATGAAAAACTCCCTCAGGTGTTCAGCGTAAGAGGATTTCCAGACTGTATGGGAGAGCATAACTGCCAATGATGCATCAGATAAGGGGTTAATTTCCAAAATATATAGCATGCTCATACAACTCAACAAAAGGAAGACAAAGAACCCAATTAAAAAATGGGCAGAGGAACTAAATAGATACCTCTTCAAATAGGACATACAAATGGCCAAGAGACATATGAAGAAATGTTCAACGTCACTAATCATCAGAGAGATGCAAATTAAAACAACTATGAGGTATCACCTCACACCTGCCAGAATGGCCGCCATCAACAAATCATCAAACAACAAGTGCTGGTGAGGGTGTGGAGAAAAGGGGACTCTAGCACATTGCTGGTGGGAATGTAGACTGGTGCAGCCACTATGGAAAACATATGGTGTTTCCTCCAAAAAATTATAAATTGAATTGCCATTTGACCCAGTGATCCCACTTCTAGGAATATATCCTAAGAAACCTCAAACACCAATCAGAAAGAATATATGTATCCCTATGTTCATAGCAGCACTATTTACAATCACTAAGATCTGGAAACAGCTCAAGTGTCCATTAATAGATGAGTGGATAAAAAAGCAGTGGTACATATACACAGTGGAATACTATGCAGCTGTAAGAAAGATCTCTTATCCTTTGAGACAACATGGAGAGACCTTGAGAGTATTATGCTAAGTGAAATAAGCCAATCAGAGAAAGAGAAATACCACATGATCTCACTTATTTGTGGAATGTAATGAACAAAGTGGGCTGATGAACGAAATAGACCCAGAGACATGCAATGGAGTATGGTTCAGACTGACAAACCTCAGGGTAGGGAGGAGGGGGTGATGGAAGCGATGAACCAAAGAACTTATATGCATGTATGCATAACCAATGGACATAGACAACAATGCAGGGGGTTGGGGGTCAGGTTGGGGAGGAGGGTGTCTGGGGGGGAAAAGGAGAAACATCTGTAACAAAAATAAATTAATAAAAATGGAAAAAAATATATATATACATAAAAAAACAAAGTGTCCTCAGGTGAGGATAAAAATAAATAAATAATCAAACAAACACATATAAATAAAAATATATGTATATAAAAAAATAAAAGCAATAATTACTCTTCAAAAAAAACAACACAGAAACTAAGAGGTGCCACTGTCCTCTCTGCCCAGGGTAATAAGCATCAAATATGAGTCTCTATAGTTATCTATGCAACTCCCGTGGCACCGCTGGGATCATTCCCACCCTCTTGAGGAAGGATCCCTCTCTACCATTTCTGCAGAAGTACCTGCTGAAAAAGGAATGCATCCCTCCAACACCCTGACTATATTCCATGTTTACAAGAGAATGAACATTTCATAGACTTAAAACCCTACAATTCTAAGAATAACCACAGCTGACAGATTTCTGACAGATTTCAAAGGTAATGAGTGTTCAAACTAAATGCTGCATACAGTTTTCTACCAAATTTTTATCCAACCTACTTCCCCTTAGCTACAAAGCAAAAAAACTTCCTGAAACATTTTCTGCTTTTCCTCATAATTTTAGCAGCCCATAATTTCAGTATTATGTGTCAATACCAAATGCAATACATACATATGTACATACATACATTCGTACATACATACATAATCAAATTGTAGAAATCCTATGTTTTGGTTGTTTGGGGTAAAAGAGGTATTCAGGATCATTGCAGCTCATTTGGGGTGGTAAGAAGTTTAGATGTGCATGATATTTTATATCCATCCACTCATCCATCCATCCCTTGAACTTGAGAATATCTTGATCACCATTTTCCCTCCTCTTGCTCTTACTGGCAATTTCCCTACTGGCCCATTGCTTCATGCAGAGGACCTTGTCTTCACTCTTCTTACTCTTCCTAAATCCCTAAATATCCCTAATGTATAAGTTCCTAAATGCTAGGAAAACGCAACTTGAGATCAGATAAACGGATCATAGGCAAACAATGGCAAAGCAGAAGATTAAAAAACACCACCTACAAAGAGAACTCGAAATATTTATGACAAAAAAAATCATCATACTTCTCTAAAACAGATTTTATACTACAAAGACATTTGATCTGAAAAAGAAGACAGCAGCCCCTGACATCTGGGAACTGGGGTGACTCTTACAGGTAGGTGTCAGGGCTGTTAATGAATCCCCCCAATCTCGTTCTCCTGCTGGACAGATAAAGAATCTCAGAGAACACCAGTATCAGAGGAGGGCACTCTTTTCACTATGATGAAGAGAGTCAAAACAAGCCACTTCATATTTTTGTGAAAGCCCAGACTAAATCAAAATCACTGTGTAAACCACAAAATACTAAACATCCCCCTTTTCTGAGTAATATGAGTGGCTGCTGCTTCTTTACCCATTACCACTTTAGTCTCCATCTGGTCTGCCTTCCACATAGATACACAGTTATTAAGATGCCCAATCATAGAATTGTCCCCCTTCCAGAGAGCTCCCAATCTAAAGCAAATCCCTGCTTCCTTGAACCCTCCCCAAACCCACCCTTAACCAAAACCCAAACCCTCCAGATCCCTTCTAACATCCTTTGACTGAGATGCCTTGTGATTCCTCATGGTGCAAGTTCCTCATTGCAACATAAAACAAACCCGCCTTGTTCAACCACAAGCATCTTCCTGGTCTTGGACAAAGTAGAGGTGACAAGGACTCCTGGCACACATGGCTTTGATGTGAAGTACAGCTAGTGTTAGAAAGGATGAGGTAGGTAAAACAATGAGAGAGGTTTCCCTTGTGGGGGTGGGCAAGGATGCTTCCTGTCAAAAATTCCAATTCCAAAGAACCACTGAAGCACTTTCCCCGACTCAGCAACTTCTCTCTGGCAAGAAGTCTTACGTAGAGGCACCCACACTGTGACTCATGATTGGAAGGCTTTTGTGGTTTAACCTGACTTGTATCCCATACAATATCCCAGGCTAACTCAGCAGCTCTTTGTTATTTTTGGTGAGTCAAATATGGCTGACCTTCTAGGTTCTGAGTGTGGGAACTGTAAGATTTCCAAGGGCACCACTTGGGGGGTTGAAGATGTGACATGGAATCTGGGATCCCAATATCTTTGTAGAAATGAATTAAGACAGGATGAATGGAAAGTAGAAAGTTATGAGGAAGTGGTTTTACAAACCATCATCTAAAACAGAGGGAAATTATTATAAAACATAAGGAAAATGTTGAAGTTTCTATGGGTGTTTGGTGTTTGGAAATCTGCTGCTTATGTAACTGCACTACCACGCAGAAATCAGTTAATTTCCACAAGTTGGGTCTCCCCACTTGTCAGAGCATTGGTATTATGTGGGTAGAAGGCAAAGATGATTATCTGCACTCATACACTAGAAAACAGTCCTGGTAATAAGTCATTCAGCACTGCCAAAGCTTCATCAGCTGGGCCCTGGAACTCACCCAGGTCTTCCCACTCCAAAGCACTCTTAGTATCCACCATATGCCAAGTAGCTTAGTTGCTATTGCTTTGGTTCCGAACCTGATGACATGAACAAACGTGGGAAAATATTGCCTAGATCATGTAACTCTTAGGTGGTTACCACTGCTGTGGGAACACATGAGCAAGAACTCAGAACGCATCCTATTCTTCAAAGGATGGGTCCCAGATGCACGACATCTTAATCATCAAGGAAACTTTAGAAAAACAAAGATTCTGGGTCCCACCCTAGACTTACTTCATTAGTGTTTCTGGGTATGTGACTTAGGATTCTGCATTTTAAACAAGTTTTACAAGGGATTCTTTTATTTTATCCTCACCCGAGGACATTTCTGCATTTATCTTCAGATAGAGAAGGAGAGAGGGAAGAAGAAGAGAGAGAGAAACATCGATGTGAGAGAGACACATCGACTAGTTGCCACCCACACGACCTCAACCAGGGCCAGGGACAAACTGCAACCAAGGTACATGCCCTTAGCGGGAACCGAAACCGGGACTGTCTGGTCTGTGGGCCCACGCTCTAACCACTGAGCCAAACTGGCCAGGGTTTACCAAGGATTCTTAATTACATTGTTCGAATACTACTGGTCCAGGATAAGTAAGTTTTTCCAAAAGGCCACTTGAAGTTAAAGAAAGGATCGATCCCCAACCCCCATCGTAAGTTGAGTTCAATACACATAAGGGGTAGTGTTGAGAAGGAAAACTGTTCAATTTAGGAGTCAGCAAAATTTCAGATGGGGCCCCCTTAGTGTTTATTGACTACAAAATAAATCTCCAGCAGAAAAAAATTCAGAGTTTTTTCAGGTCCTCTTGTAACAAAGTTGCTGTCTTATGCTCATAAAAAGGAAGAAGAAACCCTGCACTCATATCAGATGAAAGGAACTAGCAGACTATTCTGACTTTAGCAGAATCTGTGGCCCTAGGTCTGGTCTGGATGGAAGGGGAGACTGCAGACTGTGTCCTGGACCATTAGAACAGCGTCTAGGCCTGTGCTTTTAGGAATCAGGGAAACACACAGTAAGGCTACATAGAAGCAATGCACTTTTCTTCATGACAATGGCTGCTTAGGTATTTTGGAAGTGGTAATATTACAAATTATTACTTTTTTAAACAGAAAGGTCACCTATAAAAGTTATTACAAGCATAACTTGGACCTCATATTTTTATAGCTAAGTTATATGCCATTTATTTATTTTCTTCTTGTGTTTATAGTGGTTTTAATCAAGCTGTTCTTTTAAGCTATCCATGGCTAAAATTAATCAGCTTTGATCAAAACAATGTTAAAAATCAGTCTGTTACCCTAAAGTAGCATTTTGTTTGTTTGTTTTTAAGTGTTGTTGTTGTTTTTTCTTTATTGATGTTAGAGAGAGAGAGGAAGGGAGACAGAGATAGAAACATTGATTAGCTGCCTCCTGCATGCCTCCCACTGGGGATTGGGCCCACACGTGGGCATATGCCCTAACGAGGAATTGAACCGGCAACCTCTTGGTGCATGGGTCGATGCTCAGCCACTGAGCCACACTGGTCCAGCACATTTTGTTTTTTTTAACCAGACCCTAGGATCTGAAAGCAAAAATCTTTCAAACCAATAGATGCAACACAAGGAAGTGAAGAGACCCTGTGGTAAGAGCTAAAGGAACCATCAGCCTGAAGCACTTCATCTTAGTTCTTCTCATTTCACTATTGAAACCGATGTTTTAATTCTTTAACGACTGCATAACATCTGAAAACTCATAGTAAAATCACATTTTTATTTTTAATTTATTTTTTATTAATTTTTTTATATTAATTTACTTTTGTTACAGATGTTTCTCCTTTTTCCCCCATTGACTCCTTCCTCCCCCTCCCTCCCTGCCCCGTCCCCAGTTTTGGTGTCCATGCCCATTGGTTATGCATACATGCGTTTAAGTTCTGTGGTTTATCACTCCTCTCCCCCACCCCCTCTTCTGGCAATTGTCAGTCTGCACCCTACTTCCACGTCTCTGGGACGACCCTGTTCCTCAGACTGTTCTGTTCATTATATTCCAGAAATAAGTGAGATCATATGATATTTGTCTTTCTCTGCTTGGCTTGTTTCACTTAGGATAATAGTTTCCAGGTCCTCCCATGTCGTCACAAAGGATAAGAGATCTTTCTTTCTTACAGCTGCATAGTACTCCATTGTGTATATGTACCACAGTTTTTTTATCCATTCATCCACTGATGGACACTTGGGCTGTTTCCAGATCTTAGCTATTGTAAATAGTACTGCTATGAACATGGGGGTACATATATTCTTTCTGATTGGTGTTTCAGGCTTCTTAGGGTATATTCCTAGGAGTGGGATCACTGGGTCAAATGGCAATTCAATTTATAATTTTTGGAGGAAACACCATACTGTTTTCCATAGTGGCTGCACCAGTCTGCATTCCCACCAGTAATGTGCTAGAGTCCCCTTTTCTCCACACCCTCACCAACACTTGTTGTTTGGTGCTTTGTTGATGGCAGCTATTTTGACAGGTGTGAGGTGATACCTTATTGTTGTTTTAATTTGCATCTCTCTGATGATTAGTGATGTTGAGCATTTCTTCATATGTCTCTTGGCCATTTGTATGTCCTATTTGGAGAGGTGTCTATTTAGTTCCTCTGCCCATTTTTTAATTGGGTTCTTTGTCTTCCTTGAGTTGTATGAGCACTCTATATATTTTGGAAATTAATCTCTTATCTGATGTATCATTGTCAATTATGCTCTCCCATACAGTGGGTTGCCTTTCCGCTTTGATGGTTGTTTCTTTTGCTGTGCAGAAGCTTTTGAATTTGATATAGTCCCATGTGTTCATTTTTTCCTTTGTTTCTGCTGCGTTAGGTGATATATCAGTGAAAATTCTGCTGCGTATGATGTCTGAGATTTTGTTGCTTACATTTTCTTCTAGGATTTTTATGGATTCACGAGTCACATTTAAGTCTTTTAATCCATTTTGAGTTTATTCTTGTGTATGGTGTAAGCTGATGGTCTAGTTTCATTTTCTTTTGCATTTAGCTGTCCAATTTTCCCAACACCATTTATTAAAGAGGCAGTCTTTACTCCATTGTATACTCTTGCCACCTTTGTCAAATATTAATTGAGCATAATGTTTTGGGTCAATTTCTGGGTTCTCTGTTCTATTCCATTGATCTATGTGCCTGTTCTTGTGCCAGTACCAGGCTGTTTTGATTACAGTAGCTTTGTAGTATAACCTGATATCCGGTATTGTGATCCCGCCTACTTTGTCCTTCTTTTTCAAGATTGCTGTAGCTATTCGGGGTCTTTTTTGGTTCCATTGAACTTCTGAAGCATTTGTTCTAGTTCTGTGAAATATGTCGTTGGTATTTTGATGGGGAATACGTTGAATCTATAGATTGCTTTGGGTAATATGAACATTTTAATGATGCTAATTCTTCCAATCCATGAACAAGGTATGTGCTTCCACTTTTTCATATCTTCCTCTATTTCTTTTTTCAATGTCCTGTAGTTTTCTGCAAAGAGGTCCTTTACTTCTTTGGTTAAGTTTATTCCTAGGTATCTTAATTTTTTTGCCGCAATGGTAAATGGGATTGTTTTTTTAGTTTCTCTTTCTGTGAGTTCATCATTGGTGTATAAGAATGCCATAGATTTCTTGACGTTAATTTTGTATCCTGCTACTTTGCCAAATTCATTTATTAAGTCTAGTAGATTTTTGATGGAGTCTTTAGGGTTTTCTGTGTATAATATCATGTCATCTGCAAATAATGACAGTTTCATTTCCTCCTTTCCAATTTGGATCCCTTTTATTTTTTCTTCATGTCTGATTGCTGTGGCTAAGACTTCCAGTACTATGTTAAATAAGAGTGGTGAAATTGGGCATCCGTGTCTTGTTCCTGTTCTTAAGGGAGATGTTTTTAGTTTTTGTCCATTAAGTATGATGTTGGCTGTAGGTCTTTCATATATGACCTTTATTATGTTGAGATTTGATCCCTCTATTCCCAAATTGTTGAGTGTTTTTATCAGAAATGGTTGCTGGATTTTGTCAAATGCTTTTTCAGCTTCTATTGGTATGATCATATGGTTTTTATCTTTCATTTTGTTTATGTGATGTATCACATTTATTGATTTGCGAATATTGTACCAGCCTTGCATCCCTGGGATGAATCCCACTTGGTCATGGTGAATAATTTTTTTGATGTATTGCTGGATCCGATTTGCTAGTATTTTGTTAAGGATTTTGGCATCTATGTTCATCAGGGATATTGGCCTGTAGTTTTCTTTCTTTGTAGTGTCTTTTTCTGGTTTTGGAATTAGAATTATGCTGGCTTCATAAAACGAGTTTGGAAGTCTTCCTTTTTCTTGAATCTTTTGGAATAGTTTGAGGAAAATGGGTGTAAGTTCTTTGAATGTTTGGTAAAACTCCCCCATGAAGCCTTCAGGGCCTGGGCTTTTGTTTGCTGGGAGGGTCTTGATTACATCTTCAATTTCCTTCGTTGTTATTGGCCTGTTCAAGTTTTCTCTCTCTTCCCGGTTCAGTTTTGGGAGACTATGTGTTTCTAGAAATGTGTCCATTTCGCTTAGATTGTCCATTTTGTTGGTGTATAATTGTTCATAGTATTTGTTAACGATCCTTTGTATTTCTGTGGTGTCAGTTATTACTTCTCCTCTTTCATATTTTGGTTTTTAAAAAGCCATTCTAGGTTATATAGTTTATAATAAGGTGAGCAAATTGTGTAAAATGTATCTTTACCCAAGTCTCTCTGGGGACCTGAATGCAGTAGCAGACTGAACTAAACAACAGGTATCAAAGAAGACACCGACCTTTTAGCTGCCCCTTTCCCAATGATCATCTTGAACACAGATGCTTAAAATGTGCTACAGATGTATAAATCAAGGCATATAGCTATTTATAAAATTAAAAGTCTAGTGATCAAAGATAAAATATTTACCTTTTTACCCCACAACCAGCCTGGCAGCTAGTTTAGTAAAAATTAACTATACTTAAATGAAAATTATTACCACTGCTTTCATCACTAGCATTTCTTCTTTACCACCAATATTTTTAGGGCAAACACAACTTGTGAAATATTGCCAGAGAAGTAAGTACTTCCTTTTTTGAAATCATATTATGAGAAAATGGGTGAAAAAATAGCTCATTTTCCCTCTCATTTTTTTCTCTTTGTTCTTGACTTCTTTTTGAAGATAAAATGCGTAATAACTAGAAGTCAAATACCCTATGATGACAAAAGAAGTTCCCAATAGTATTTTATAAACTGTGCTTGTACATCACCAGAACACAATGATAACTATAAGTACTCCAGTTTAAAATCTGATTAAGTGTTCTAAATGTATAACTTCTCTTTAAACCACTTACTGCAAATAGACATTTTTAAAACCAGGTACAGACTATGAATATAAAATGTCCCATGTTAGCAATAACCTTTTGTTTTTTAGTGAGATCTCTTCAAATTAATCTTTCAATACTCATATTGAGAAATCCCAGTTCTTGTCAGTTCTCAGATTTAATGACAACCTTTTGCATTTGTGATGTTGAGGATTGGAATGAGGCATGAATGCACAAACTTGGGTAATTTAGCTTACCTTTAGTTCACAAAATTAATGCAACTGGATTCCTAGTGGGAAAGGCTTTTTAAATTAAAGATTCCGTTTTGGATTTCTTAATTTACTATTCAAGATGCAATGCTAATCACCATTATAACAGAAGATTAAAATACAGAGACGCCAAGGCCAGTCTGGCTCAGCAGTCAGAGTGTTAGCCCATGGACTGAAGGGTCTCTGGTTTGATCCTCAGTCAAAGGCACATACGTGGGTTGCAGGTTTGATTCCCCCCCCCCCCCCGGTCAGGGTCATGCGGGGGATAATCAATCGATGTGTCTCTCTCACATCGATGTTCCTCTCTCTGTCTCTCCCTTTCCCTCCTTCCCACTCTATCTAAAAATCGATGGAAAAATATCCTTGGGTGAGAACTAACAACAGCAACAAAAATACAGAGAAGATTCCCATGCTTTTTGGGGTGGTGGGACTTTCTGAGAAGGACTGCTCCTGGGGCAGGGGTGGCACCCATGACTTCAGCAGCCAGCACCTGGGAGAGCAGCACTGGGCAAGGCAGGTGCCTGCCCAGACCAGGAGCCACAAGCTATCTGGTTTCCCCTTCATTTTTTTCACAGTGCACGGCCATTTCTTCTGTCCCACGTAATTTACAGCCATTATCATAGATATTAGATGTGGAGAGACTTGGCAGGTCACCTATTCCCCAGC
The DNA here is from genome assembly GCA_030848825.1 of Tadarida brasiliensis. Taxonomy (NCBI): domain Eukaryota; kingdom Metazoa; phylum Chordata; class Mammalia; order Chiroptera; family Molossidae; genus Tadarida; species Tadarida brasiliensis. The sequence continues at coordinate 38,216,946 of CM061272.1, read as the reverse complement.
CTTTCACACAGAATGTCCCTGCTGAATATTTATGAGGCCTTTGTGAGCAGGCCCTGTGGAAGCCAGCCTATTAGCAGTTATCCTCATTTACAGCCACCTGGGGGGCAAACAACATCAAAAGAGACTTAAAACATAACCATCAGCGGAAAAATAAATAATGAAGGAATGCCCGATTCTAGATATTTGACTAATTGTCCAATAATGAGGTTTATTAAAAACGTCTCTAGAAGCCAGATTCCTCTTACATTTGGGGATCAGTTGAAAAGGCTCTGAAGAATACCTGGTGGGAACTTTCTTTCCATTTGTGTAGGAAAATCTCAAAATGGGCTCGTCCCAGAGATTCAGAAATATAGCACACTTCACTCTGGTCTGCAGGCCGACGCTCTAACCGCTGAGCCAAACCGGCCAGGGCGAAATATAGCACACTTCAAAAGCCAACCTGAAGGATTCTTTGTTTAACCTGCATGCATTTAATTAATACAAGATAGCAACAGCATATACTTCATTAACATTAGACATCATTCTTAGTGTTCCTCTGGGACAATGCTAGTTTTGAGACATTTTAAGCTAGCTACAAAGTAGAAACTGAAGAGTGGATCTAGCATTATTTGATATACAGGATGATGTAGACACAAATCCAGACAAATCAGGCCTCACGTGGATTTATGTGTGCGAGGCTGCTTGTGTCTCTGGGGAGCCAGGCTGCACTGAGTGTAAAGCCCATATGAGCTAGGAAGCTGCCACTCTTCACTGTTTTTCCCATAATCTCAGGACTGTAAAGACAGCAGAGATCAGGTTTTGCCTTCAAACACTTGGTTTCAGATTGGCACTGTACCGCATACCAGTAGGAAAGTGCTTTCAGCCTGGCTTAGCCGCCTTTCCTTGTGTGTAAAGCGGCATCAGCAATATCTACTCAGTGTGGATATTAACAGGAGAAGATAAAATGGTGAATGTAATACATGTGGTACCATGTGGTTCTTCAATAAACATGAGCTTCCCTTTGCCCTCCGAGCATTCTATAGTTGCATTTAAATGACAGATTATTTGGGTGCAGAGCAAAAATTTATTACAGGTAAATTTGCATGACTCAAAATGCAATCGGATTTTCAAAATACTTCTGTCATTGAACAGTGAAGCGGGTGTTTTGAGTACCAGGCAATTAAAATGGCTCCTTCACATGTCCCCGAGTTCACAGCGAACCCGTGTAAAAGTGAATGCTGAGAAGAGGCACTCATGCATCCTGTTGTCCCATCTGAAGGAGGTGGCAGCCGGGGACCTAACAGCGTCTCTCTTCTGTCCAATTCTCCAGGCTCCTCAAGCTGCTCTTCAGTAAACACTAAAGAATTTGTAAGTCACTTCCTCTTTTCTCTGGCATGGTGGTAATCCATTCAGATATTAAGGATAATTAAGCATTACAACACACTTGATATTTAAGGATTAAGAAACATCATTAACCACCGTGTATTAAACTACCATTGACTTGAACCTCAGTGTCAACTTCTTTCCCTCCTAGTTCTTCTTTCAGCCACCAAATAGCCCCTCAGGTTGCTCTTTTACTAGAAAAAGTATTCATATCATGCTTGTTCATGATATGAATATGAGATGCTTAATGCTTACACTGTCCAAAAGCAGTACCTGTCTTAAAAAATTTTTTTTCTTTATTGATTTTAGAGAGAGAAGAAGGGAGAGGGAGAGACAGATAGAAACATCGATGAGAGAGAACATCGACTGGCCGCTTCCTGCATGCCCCCCCTGGAGATCGGGCCCACAACTTGGGCATGTACCCTGACCGGGAATCGAACCAGTGACCTCTTGGTGCATGGGTCCATGCTCAACCACTGAGCCACACCGGCTGGGCCTGTCTTTTAAATTAAAAAAATTTTTTTTTACTATGGTCACAGATACCCAATGTCAAGTATTTCAATGCAAACAGGAAAAATGATCAATAGTGCCAAAATTTCCAGGTGTTAAAATTAGAGAGATGATATACCCGCATAGATGACTTGAAGATTCAGCTTCACTTTTCTGGGTTCTAGGTACTTCCTGAGCAATAAGGTTTATAGAATGAAAAATACTATATGCTTACAGGTCAGGAAGAGATCCAGAAGAAAAAGGGCATGACTCTAGAGAGGTTCCCAGTGACTTATAATTACATGGATCATATTTAAAAAAAAAACCTGACCCAAATCTTGAGTAAGAACATGAGAAAATGAAATCAGAACTAAGTAGTATTTAAAAAAAAAAGACAAGAGCCAAGGGATGGCAAAAATAATTATATTAACAAAAGAATGAGTAAAAAGTAAAGCAGCAGTTTATAAGAAGAGAAGGATTGAAAAAATAAAAGCAGCAATATACAAGGTTGATAGATATTTAAAAGAAAGTCTATGCTTATTACCTGGCACAGTTCTTCTTTGGCACACACACACACACACACACACACACACACTCACCCCATAATAAGGGAAAGCAAAAGGGCATACTAGTTCCTTTACAAGGTACATAAACACATTCTCAGGAAAAATTAAACTCTTTAGTTCCAGGACAGTTAAAAAGCAAACACTTTGTAAATGTCCCCGAGGGCCTGTGACCTGAGGTGCAGGGAAGCACATGCCACGGAATGAATGGCATTGTATGTGCCTCTGTAATTGTCAACAGATGTGGCATGCCAGCAGACTAGAAACACAGCTTCCACTTAGCACATGCTTTTGGTGACTGACAGGATGGGCGTCTTAGAGAAATGAAGGTTTGATGAATGAGGCATCCTGCTTAATTGTGCTAAACTGTTTAGTTCGTAAATAGATTCAACAGTTGAGAAACAGGAAACCTTCTGATTCTCTCAAGAAAACATAGGGGAGGGGTAGGAAGCAAATGAAAGAGAGAAGCAGAAGATCATGTTGCCATGGGATACTTAAACAGTATAAACGAAGCATCTATGTGGTTGCATTAGCAGAAATTAAAATAAAATTGGTACCAACACCAGATGTTTAAAAAATTAAGAAAACATATTTCTTTAATGCCAAGGTATTCTCATCAATTTGCTCCTTACACTTTAGGGATATTTAAGAACCAATCTTTTAAAACAATTTAAAATACATAGTTCATCTTTATTTGTGACTTTTGATCTAGACAATTCTGTGCTGTTTCATCCCTTGCTCCTAAGAGGTTCATGAGCAGACTGCTTCTTCATTCGAAACACCCCTGTTATACATCAAAAACAATTTCACTTCTGGAAAAATGTGAACTTTTGGTTAGAGAGTCTTAATTCTAGAAGAGGCTCAGAAAGGTAACCCCCCCATTTTCAGGTCAGAGAAGATGGACTATCCCTATTTTTTGATGCATACTGTCTTAATATCTGCAATGAGGGTCCTTGCCAATAGAGAGTAATTGGCCAGTTATTCTAGTACATAATCTAGAACTTGATGTCGCCCGCAAGAGTTAACTAGAGTGCCATCTGCATCCTTGCCCATGAGCTAGTTGTCTTTTACACATTCACTCATATAATCCTCCCACCAACCCTTATCAACCCAAAATCAGTTTACTGTGCCTGAATAGGAAATGCAAAGAGGCCTCAAAATCCCCAGAAGCATCATTTGACATAGAAGCGTTAGTAATGCCACTGCCATCTGACTTTTTCTCCATTGCTTCCTCTTCTTAAGTGTTGCACTATGTTATGGTGAAGTGAATCACGCGCCACTGGGACATGAAAATAGCAGGGTGATTTGAAGTGAATGCCAGCAGCTTCATTACTCATTCATGTAACCACAAGTAAGTGTGCTGAGACCCAAGGGTCAGTGAACACCAATAATACTTGTGCATCTTTTGCAATGTTTCCTAGGATATTTGAGTAGTATATGCTCAGTCATCCCCTCTACTGGATCTAAATACATAGTGTATGTTCATAGCAAGGCCTCTTCAATCATTTTTAAAATATAAAACTATTCTCCAAAGCCTGATACCACTTATTGAAGATCAACTGTGAAGAGCGTAATTAACTTTTGAATACATTGTCACTTATCAAATACATTCAGTTCTCACAATAGTCCTGTGAAATATCATTGCCCTCATTTTACAAATCAGGAAACTTGAAGCTCCAAGAAGTTAAATAACTTGTCAAAAACACATTGGTATAAAGTGATGAACACTGTTCCTCTTTAAGGACACTTGCTGCCTCTCCACCATAAATGTCAGGTAAGTGACTAGAACAATTCAATTGCTAAAGGGTGTCTCTGGGCCTTTTGTGATTGTTCTTTCTCATTGCCTTATTCTTGGATAACATACACAGTAGAGTAGCTGTAGAGTGTGTAACATGACTGCTAAGCTGCAGAGAGTGTAAATAACTCTGATAAGTTTCCCCACATGCACAGGTAAAGGAGAGACTGTGGGGTGGGAGTGGGAGGTATTGGATAATGCAGATTGCTGGAAGTGCGGCATGAATTTATCCAACTCCTCATATGCCTGTCCACCTGAGTGTCTCAGGTAAACTGGACCAGAGAGGCTAAGGAATGCTTGTGCTGTCCTAAACTCATCTTTGGGGAGATTATGATGCACAGGTCATGACGAGCAAAGAGAACAGGTGTTTTACATTCAGGATATTTCTTTATTGCTTCTGAGACCTTACCATTGTCCTTCTTTATCTGCTAATAGATCCTAGGATGGGGGGGGTATGTATTTTATATATTTTGAATCAGATCTCAACAGCGAAAATAAAGGTGGTTACTGCGTTCGTCTCCACATTATCCCACCTTTCCATTTTAAGGACTACACATCTTGACCACAGGGATCGACAGAGGAGGCTGTGATTTTCCCACATGAGTTGGCTATGATGAATTAGTTGGCTCTTCTGTGCTAAGAAGCTGGAATGACATGTCTTGAGCTGCCTATGGTCATGGTTTAGCATTTGAGGGCACAGCTGGCCTGAGAGAATAAAGGCACCACGAAAGAAGCTGGAATAAGCACCAGAAAGATACTATATGTGTCCTAGCAGTATTCACATGCCAGAATCCATGAGACCAAATCCAACCCTACCTTCTTGTGGCTTGCTGAAATTCCCCATTTTTGCTTCAGGTTATCTGAGTTGGATTTCTGTCACTTAATACTGAAGGAATATGGACTAAAGCAGACATCTTGCTTTACTAACTGAAGTAATAATAGTGGCTTCTTGAGCATTAATGTTATGCCAAGCATTTTACTTAGGCTATCATTATTTTTTCTTCAATATAATCTTATGAGGTAGGTATTATTGTCATCATCTTATTTATGAAGAAATTGAGGCTCCAAGAGGTTAAATGACTTTCCTAAGGTCACACAGCAAAAAGTAGTATAGTGAGATTGTACATCCTTTTCTCCATGGCTCCTAAATCCATGTTCTTCATGTTAAAGCTATTTTATTTTATTGCACTTTGCTTTGCTGTGCTTCATAGATGTTGCATTTTTTAAAAATTGGAGGCAGAACCCTCTACCAACAAAAAGATTACAACTCACTTTATTATGATATTCACTTTATTGCAGTGGTCTGGAGTCTAACCTGCAATCTCTGAAGTCTGCCTGTACCTCAGAATGGTTCTCAGTTCTGGCTGCATATTGGAATCATCTGGGAGCTTCTGAAAACAGGTGTGCTCAGGCCTTCTCTCTACGCCTGTGCGTGTTTGCACAGCACAGCAGGCGTCCTTCACATAGAGTACTACGGGCTTGTGCTCCAGAGGGTTGGGGCACCCAGGGGATGAATATTTTCTCAATAAATGGTGCTCCCTGTACTTGTGCAGTGTGTGCAGCCAGACTAATTAAATCTGAATATGTGGGAATGGGGCCCCAGTGTTGATACACTTTTAAAAGCTCCCAGGTGATTTTAAAGTGCAGTCAAGGGTGTGACCACAACTGTAACCTAAACACATATCGTGGGTTTATGTGGGCTTTGACTGGGCCTACACCAGCATAAAATGAAAAATGAAAGCTTATGGAGAGGCCATTGAAGCTAACATGCCAAGTGACTACAAATATCAGGGTATCTCACGTAAAGCTGTCAGGAATAGTGAGTGGACAATCACTGACCCCTCTAGACAATGGTTCTATTTCTGTAGTGCACTTTGTATTATAGCACTGAGTAAACATATTAGAATAATATCTATGAATACCCTCATTCCTTAAATATGACATCAACAATAGTTCATGAAATGTTTCTGCAGAAAAATATGGATTTTGTAAAGATGTGTCCAGCAAACATTTTCACCTAGGTTTAAACCTTCCATAACAATAGTTTGGGGTATTGATGAGGGCCATGCCCTACCTCTACATAAGATTCTGTTCTCTCACCTGCCAGGAGACTAATTCAGCCATTACCATGGAAAATAAAGAAATAAGAAAAGAAAGAATACTGAGAATGCACTTCATAACTAATTCTATTATAGGTAATAGCTCACTCAGATTTCAGAAGATCCATAACTAATAGATTTCACAGAACTCAACCATATTTGATGTGTGCATTTTATAAACAGGAAGGACAATTAAGACAGTAAATGTCATAGTCTAAAGAAAAGTTTAGTCACCATGAATTATGCAATCTCACACTTTCTTATAAAATGGGATAATATGGAGACAATTCATTATGCTAGAAAAAGGGGAATGTATAAGAATACCAAGTTAAATGGTAATTTTTGAACTTTAATACTGAGCCAATGAAATTACCTAAACTAAAGAATCAATTATATACAATTGAGATATAAATCACTTGTATAGTAAAAAGTCTTTATCCAATCCAAACTCAATTTTACAAAATCTGTTTAATTGTGATGTTTTTCCTATAGTTTCCATGATCTTGTGCTTATTAAAGTAATTAAATTGATAAGCATTCCTTTAGCAGAGCTTATAAAAAATTGATGAACTATCACAATACTTTAAGACCTATTTGACTTAAAGAAGGTTCAACAAGCAGATTGAGTATGTCCAAGTACAGTCAGACATTATTGTTGGTATCTAGCAATTCTAGTATGACCAACCACTGCCAATCACAGCACAATGTTTCATGGGACTACTCTATGTCTCTTCAACTGGAAGTTTTAATTGGGCAAAGCTTCAAGTAGTAAAACATCAAAAATAAATAAATAAATAAAACTTTAGCAAGAAATTGCTAGAAGATGTGCAGACCAATCCCTGAGATGTATTGATCTGTGAAATTGGGTCTTATCTTGAGTCTCTCAAGGGAGTAGGATGTGGGGCCTGGCTGGTGTGGCTCAGTGGTTGAGTGTCGACCTATGCACTAAGAGGTCGCTGGTTCAATTCCCAGTCAGGGCACATGCCCATGTTGTGGGCCTGATCCCGAATGTGGGGCATGCAGGAGGCGGCCAATCGATGTTCTCTCTCATCGATGTTTCTATCTCTCTCTCCCTCTCCCTTCCTCTCTCTAAAATCAATAAAGAAAAAAAAAAAAAAAAAAAAAAAAGAGTAGGATGTGGGTTAAATGGAGCCCGCGCAAGGCTAGGATTGAGCTCTATTATGTCTCATTGCTGTTCAAAACCTTCAAAAGTTTCTGACTGTCCCAAATCCTCAGAATGGCTCTCAGGTCTGAATTGGGGTCCCAAGAAACCTTTTTAGGTTTAGCTCTATTTTCCTATATTAAATTAAACTGTGGCCAAGCCAGGCCAAAGGACCTATCTAAAGGACCCATTGCACTTTATTTCCTATGGAATTTTGCTTATCCCTCTCTTTTTACATGCAATGCACTCCTCCTCCACCCCACAAACTTCTATTTTTTCTTGAAAATAAGGTGAAAAGATATCTCCTTTGTGATGCCCCAAGCAGTTCCATGCCTCTCTTACCTGAAGTTCTATTGCACTTTGTCTTTCTGTGTTTAAACCTTCCTTTAACTCCTTGAGGATAGGAACAGTACCTTATATCTGAAATTGGAATACAACAGACCAATATGTTAATTCTGGCTTCTCCACTTAATAGCTTTGGAGAAAGGAAACTCCCTGGGCCCCAGTTGCCTCATCTGAAAGTTGGTTACAGAATAATAATGTATACTTTAAAAGGTGCTTATGAAATTGTATAAGATAATGAATGTAAAGCAACTAGAATAATGCTTGACACATAGGACACTCAATACATGTTAAATTCTCTACTTATTCCTCTTGCCTGAATGTCATATAGCTCTTATTAGGGATCTCTTGAGTGAATAAATAAAATTGTGAAATTGTTTGAGTCAGGTCTAAGAAAGGGCAGGAAATAGTGTGCCCTGAGGATCCAACCATGACTCTCCAAGGTAATTATTTTAATAAGACCCAAAGTTATTCCTATCTATAACTCTTTCCTATTGTATAAAGAAAAATCATCAGTAAGCATTTCAACATTTTAAAAATCAGTAATATCAGAATTTAAAACAAAAATTAAAAAGATGGAAATGATATCACATTCAGAGTAATTTGCATTACAGGTTAACAGAAATTTGTATATCTTTGGTGAAATATACATACTAATCTGCAATAAATAAACTGTTTTAAATAATCATGCTGCTGATAGCTGTGTTGGTATTGTTATGCTGAGACCATTGTGTGTCTATTGTATTGTGTGTGTGTGTGTGTGTGTGTGTGTGTGTGTGTGTAACAAATGAGTAGTTATGTTGTTGCCTTAAGAACCAGGATTTTTAGCCAGGGAAAAATAAGGCACAGATATAATAACCTTAGTGAGTTAAAGTAAAACCTTGTAGTTCTGAACCTGAACTGGAAATATCATGCAATTCCTGATATACTTCTTCTAAAAAAGAAAAAAAAGTACTACTTCCTAGTTCTATCCTCTGAAAAGACCTAGAAACAATGAAAAACCCAATAGCAATGAGTGTACTTAATGTTCAGACTGCGACCTCTGTATACCATGGCCGCCCTAGGAGAAGAACCTGGGCTCTTCGGAGAAATAGTTGATTCCAGATCTGGGGCAGAAAATGTGTAAGATGGGTGGAACATTTTGTCACATCAGAAAGCTAGGACACTCTCAATGGCTACGGCTACAAGAGTCATGTCAAAAGGACTCAGGAAACAGCTTAAAGAGACTCTCACTAACCAAAGATGGGACAATTTGAGCATTAATAAAAATTAGTACTTCAAGAACTGAGAGCCCAGAAATAAACCCATGCCTATATAGTCAATCAATATTTGACCAAGGAGGCAAGAACATACAATGAGGTAAAAACGATCTATCCAATAAATGGTGTTAGGAAAATCGGATACATGAAAAAAATGAAACTAGATCACTTTTTTACTCCATATACAAGAATAAACTCAAAATGGATTACAGACTTAAATGTAAGACTTGAAACCATAAAACTCCTAGAAGAAAACACAGGCAGTAATTTTTGTTTCTGATATATCTCCTCAAACAAGGGAAATAAAATAAAAATAAACAAATTGAACTACATCAAACTAAAATTTTTTTTTTCACAGCAAAAAATACCACCAACAAAATGAATAGACAACCTACTCAACAGGAGAACACATTCGCCAATGATATATGTGATAAGGAGGTTAATATTCAAAATGTATTTTTAAAAACTCATACTATTCAACATCAAAAGAAAACCTCCAATCTATCAAATTAAAAATTGTGCTAAGGACCAAAATAGACACTTCTCCAAAGAGAACATACAGATGGACTATAAACATATGAAAAGATGCTCAACATCACTAATCATCAGAGAAATGCAAATTGAAACCACAGTAAGTTATCACCTCATAGTTTTTAGAATTTTATTACCTCACACCTTCCAGAATGGCTACCATCAATAAATCAACAAAGAACAAGTGCTGAGAAGGATGTGGAGAAAAGAGAACCCTAGTACACTGTTGGTGGGAATGCAGCCACTGTGGAAAACAGTGTGGCGTTTCCTTAAAAAATTAAAATGGAACTGCCTTTTGACCCAGCAATCCTACTTCTGGGATATCCTAAAAATCCCAAAACACCAATCAGAAAGAATATGTACACTGCTAGATTCATAGCAGTGTTATTTACAGTAGCCAAGATCTGGAAACAGACCAAGTGCCTATCAGTGGATGAGTGGATAAAATATCTGGGGTATAGTCACACAGTGGAATACTACGCAGCTGTAAAAAAGAAGGAACTCTTACATTTTTTGACAGCATGGATGGACTTGGAGATCATTATGCTAAGTGAAATAAGCTAAGTGAAATAAGTGAGAGAAAGACAAATACTATATAATCTCACTTATATGTGGAATCTAATGAACAAAATAAACTGTTGAACAAAATAGAACCAGAGACACGTATATATCGAACAGACAGATGTCAGAGGGGAGAGGGATGGGGCAGACTGGATGAAAGTAGGAGAAGGGATCAACCAAAGAACATATATGTATAACCCATGGACACAGACAATAGTGTGGTCATGGCCAGAGGGAGGCGGGCAGGGGCTGGGCAAAGGCGAGGAAATGGAGGACATTTACAATAGTGTCAACAATTTAAAAAAAGTAATCCATACCAAACAAAACAAACAAACAAATAAACAATGGTGAAAGAAGTTTGGAAACAATTGGAAACATTTGAAACTGGCCACATATTAGATATGATATTAAGAAATTATTGTAAAACATTTTTAGGAGGAATAATAGTATTATAGTTATATAAAAAGGAGTTTTATCTTTTAAATATATAAATTAAAATATTTACAAAAAAAGTGATATAATGTTGGGTATTTGCTTCAAAATAATCTGGGTGTAGAGGACTTAGTGGGAAACGGGTGAATAAAGACTGCCAATGAATGAAAAATTCCTGAAGCTGAGTGATGAGTAAATGAGACTTCATTAGTCTCTCTGCTTTTGTACATGTTTAAAATTTTCTGTAATAATATTTAAAAGTATATTCTAAAATTATCTAATATAATAAAACAGGCTATATTGAATTCTACATTCTCTAATCATTTAATGTTGGTATGGACAAAGTTCACATAGCTGACAGGAGGAAACACATTTTGACCTCCTTTGACTTTCAAGCAATTTTGGATATTTTGCTTCGAAATTTCCACACAATCTTATTCAGTTTTCCATGATGAAGTCTTTCCTCTTGTTTTCATGATTATTAGGTAAACTGAATTACAGTCTTAGATTGTGAGCTCCTGGGGAAAAGAGGACATATTTTATTTTTGTATCCTCCATAAATATAGAGCATGTTGAATGAAGTGTTACATAAGGTCAATTGGAGTATTTGTAAAGTATTAACTGAAACTGATGGAAGGTCAAATGCATAGGAAGGGGAACCCAGAAGAACCAATTGTGAAAACCTTTAGGCTACATTATTAGAAGGCATGGGAAATAGTATGTAGAAAAATTAAGTCACTGTATTTGTTGAATCCTTATAGTACAGAAAACAAAGCAATAATTTAGTGTTAGTCTCTGATTTTCTAAAGTAATTGTTTCAATCCTGTGCTACTTTCTCAAGCTCCCTTTTCTCCCCAGGTCCTCTCACTTTGAGCCTTCTCCTTGAGTGTGATGGAGTAGTCCCTGGCATGAGCTTTATAGACTCCCTTCTAAAACACTGCTCTCATCAGGTTCTTTAGTTCTTTTCCTGCTGAAGAGTTCTGGTGACTCTGGATCGACTACAAGAGTTTTCCACCTGAAATGTATGGCTCTTCTTCATCTGGCCCAGAGAAAGTCCACTCTTCTTCCCACCCACTGCTCTCCAAGATGAGTCTTCTGCCCACTGAAGTCATTCTCCTGACCATCCCCAATGGGGACACCTGCCTGTGTTCATATTATTTCTATCACCAGGAACGCATTCTCTACCTCTTCCCTCCATTCTGATACTACATGTCTTTGAATATTGAGCTTTCCTGTCTTCCAGCCAATGAGTTCCTGCAGTTATTCCACATGTGTTTTCCTAATGCTGTACCAGAAACTTCCTTTTCACTGTTACTTCACTTGTGTTTATCTTCAAATCAATACTTATAATCAGCAAACATTTATTGGATATCTATTGTGTGCCACGTATTAATGAGTGTTGTGGATATATAAGCATGAATAAAATACTCTCTTGGTCCTTAATCCAGTTTCAGGAGATACAATACAAAATGTATCAACTTTAAAGTGAAAGTGTGTGCTTTAAATTGGTTTAAGGCAACAGTAGAAGAGACTTCATAAAGCAGTGCATGACCAATTGCCCAGTGGTATAAACAATGCTCTTTCCTTTGAGGCTATAGTCATACCACAGGGCCTGAGCCAAGTAGGCTTTGGACAAGATACCCAATGGCTTCTGTTGAGCTGAAGCAGGTCTACTGCAAGGGAGAAGAGAAGAAGAGGCTTATTAACTATTCTGATGAGCAATTTCCAATATTGTGGTATTGCTGTGGATTTCATACATACCTATCTACAATACAGCAATCAAGGAATATTAAAGCAAGAGCTCTGACTCACCTGAGTTACAGAGGTAAGAGGCAGCCATACACTATAATTCACTATATAGCCCTTATCACTCTAATATTTTTCTCCATTCTTGATTTATTTGTTATAGTCTGTGTCCTCCCACTGCCCTCCCACACTACAGTGTTAACTCCACACGAGCAGAGACCTGATAAGTCTTTTCCATATCCTATTTTCAGTGTCTAGAATGCCTGGTTAATAGTAAGCACTCAAGACATGCTTGTTAGTTGTGTGAAACTGTCTGCCTATTTAAATGAGGGCTACAGTCGAAAACCCAAGAGTGCCCTTTTCATGTTCACTGTGGGGTGAGGTCTGCTCACCATGCAGCTTTGATCTCTCCAAACATCACTGACACAGAGTGTTTTCACCACAAAGGAGGCATCTTTTAATTAGGGACAAGAGGGGACATAGAACTGCTGGGTTGCACTATTCCATCATTTGATTGGAAAATATATGAATCCCGGGTCCAGAGGCAGAACCTTCAATTTACTTTATAGTACCATTCCTACTTCTGTCCTGATCTTTCCTTATTGGAACATGTTAGAAGAAAGACATTTGGAAATGTAGAAATGGAAAGTTTTAATTTAGTTCTGCTTAATGCCATATGAGGTATTGGACAAAAATAAGCAAGATGGAAAATATGTGAAATTCTGAGTAATCTGCATATTTGCTACTTCAATATGGAGTCTGAACGATTATGGAAAAGATGAAAAGAAATTAAAATGTGATTTTAAAAACAATTTTTAATTTAAAAATACGTAAGGAAAGATAATAGCTCAATGAAGCAATTATTACTAAAGTAATCATAACTATGGTTATGGCATTACTGTTTACAAACCTCTCGCTCATTATCTTAATCCTCCTACACACCTAGACCCTACTTGTTCAGCATGTGATTCGTGGACACTTTGTCAAAGGCCAGACCCTCCTTCTCAGGCACTGGGGATTCTGAGGAATTCACAATCAATCACAATTACGAGAAAAGAGTAAGTGCCATGAGGAGAGGTGAGCACAGGGTATTATGGGAGTACTCAAGGGACAGTTAACCCAGACTGCTGGAGATCAAAGAAGATTTGTGAGAGGACAAGAATGAGAAGCTGAATCATGGATGAGTAGAAATTGCTGGTGAAGAAGACAGAAGAGGGCAGGTCCAATAGCAAATTAGTGTGAGAACACAATTAGACCTAAATAAATGCGAGATGGATAGGAAGGAGCAAAGGAGCCTTGAGAGAGGAGGCTGCACACTAGCCAGAGGATGGATGGAGAGAGCCTTGAATTCCTTGCTAAGTAAAGGCATGACACTCTGGAGACAATGGAGAAACACTGAAGGATTTTTAAAAAGGAGGAGAGATGATCAGATATTGCCGCTACTCTTAGTTGCTTATCCAATGAAAATCTGTATCTTCTTCCTAAAGAATCCCAATTTTTTCCCATACATCAAAAGACTACATTTTTCAGTGGGGACAGGACCCTACTCTAACCCCAGGAATTAAAATTTGATCAATATAAGCCAGTCTTGGTAATTCTACCCCATTGTCACTGCCTGATTTAGCCATGGACACAATTTTGACCATTGAGACTGAGGAGAATCTGCTTTGAAGCTTCTGGAAGAGATTTCTTCACTCTTAAAAAGGGACATCCATTGTGAATGTTCTTTCTTCTGCTATTGCAGTGTGTGAGAATTTCTTGTGCAGTTGCTTAGAACAGCTGCAGCCATCTCGGACCATGAACACACCTGAAGGCAGACGTCAGCATGTTGAGATGGTAAAGGGGAAAGATGTAAAGAACCAAGGGCCTTGGTGTGGTTGATGACTACATTAAGCATTCTATAACCCCCCACTCCAGAGTTCTTTTGGAAAAAAAAAATGCCCTTACTGCCATTCTGAGTTAGGTCCGCTGTTTTATTTTGTACTCCAAAGCATCCCAATTGATAAACTGATTTTCTATTTAGAAAGTTTGCTGTGGCAGCAGTGAGCCAATTAGGTGGAAAGGAGCTAAAGATGCAGGTCAGAATGTTAGCAGGAGGCTGCTGCAGGGAAGAATTCATGAACACTGATTAATACAGAGTGAAACTTGAAGAGCATCTAAGATTTAGAGGGGAAGAATAGGAAGGAGTACAAAAGGAGGTGAAAATGGGAGGAGGCTGGAGTATAAAGATATCTGGAATAGAGAGTTTATATGGAAAATACATCTAAGACACTTATTTTTTTATTTTTCCTGCATAAAGCCTTATATGTATGTCCTTTCTGGACGTCATCTAGATAGATGAAAGACATCATATTTCCTCTCCACAGATGATCCTTTCATAAATTGATCAATTTGGCTTTGATAATTAATAAAAATCATGTTGCTCTAATTCTATCTGTGCTCTTATTTAGCCTTTTGATAATGAGTATATGTGGAACATTGAAAAAATGAGGGCTCACCTATTTGATAGAAATTTGATAGCCAGGCACATGGTAGGGACTAAAAATATTTATTGAATCAATGGAAAAAAGAAAAGAAAGGGGAGTGGAACAAAGAATGTGAGAAGAAGTAAGTAGTTATTTACAATAACAAACTCCTTTCCCAGGGGTAAGTTATTCTGGAGCAGGCATGAACTGAAATCCTTTGCATAAGCAAGAACTGAGTAAGATAAACATTTCAGACACCGCCATAGATCTGGAAGACTATCTCAGCATTCCAGACTCCCCTGTCTTGTATATTGTGGCAAAAGGGCCACCAGCCTTGAAACCAAAGTGGCCTGTTCTCAGGGTGACATCTGCATTTAAGAGCATGACAGCCTTGGGCAAGTCATTTAGTCCCTCTGAGTTTGTTTCTTTATCTGCAAAATAGGGATAATCATAACTATGTCTTAGGATCGTTGTACAAATAAAAAAGACAGTGTCTGCAAAAGTCTGAGTGTCTGATAAATAGTAGTAACTCAATAAATTTTAATTTGCATTAATTCTTAAGTAACCATAACGGGGCTCAAATTCTCCACTCCACTGTGGCAAGAGAGAAAGGCCTCTTTATCTTTGAGAAGACAATCAAATCAACTTACTATTAATTCCAAACCTATATTCCATTCTTATCTACATGAAAAGAATACAGCTACAAAAGAGCAACAAAAGCAAGACATACAGTAGTCCCCTTTTTCCGAGCTTTCACTTTCCATGGTTTCAGTTACCCACGGTCAACTGTGGTCCGAAAATATTAAATGAAAAATTCCAGAAATAAACAATTCATCAGTTTTAAATTGTGTGCAGTTCTGAGTAGCATGATAAAATCTCACACCATCGGGCTGGGACATGAACCATCCCTTTGTCCAGTATATGCAACTGTATACACCACCTGCCTGCTTGTCACTTAATAATCACCTAGACTATTAGAGCAGCTATCAGACAGAGACCATATTCGTATAACTTTTTACAGTACATTGCTATAATTCTTCTATTTTATTATTTGTATTGTTGTTAATCTTTTATTGTGCCTAATTTATAAATTAAACTCTAACACAGGTATGTATGTCTAGGAAATAACATAGTATATATATACATAGTATAGTAACATAGTCTATATGGTATACATCTTTGGTTTCAGGCATTTACTGGGGGTCATGAAATGTATCCCCCATGAATAAGGGGAGGCTACTGCACCTTGGAGGAGGGAGCACATTTTTTTTTCTGGATTCCTGTCTTTGGTTTCAGCTCCTCACCTCCCCTTTAAACACACCCCGTCTCCATTTTGGTTTACCCACTATCTGTCAGCCTTTTTCTCACATCTACCACCCAGCAAACTTATTGAGCTTTTTTCAAATTTTAAGAAGATTCTTCCTGAAAAATTTAAGGATTAGGAAAAATCTAAAATTCAAAAAAATCGATCTATACAACTTAAAGGGCAAACTCCTTCCCCCTAGACTGATACATAGTGCTGTAAATGGACATGTTTTAAGATATTTCAAAATATAGTTAAAACATACAGAAAAAATAACATTGGAGAGAATTTAGGTCCTTGTATTAGAATAAAGGATAGCTCCTTCTGTTTTTGGTTATGACAGATTTTTATAAACCTTAAAATCTAAAATATCCTTTAAAGATCTACAATATATCAAGAATAAGGTTTGTTTGTTTTTTAATCGCAAATCTAAGTAGTATGCTGTTGGTGGAATCTAGTTTGCAGGCTGAAAAACAAAGCCGGAGGGGGCTGGATATAGAGACACTTTTATTTATTTTAACCTGTGAAATGTTTTGTAGCCACAGAAATGGTTCTGGAAACAGTCATGTTAAACCTTTCAAAAGCTGAACTTCCGACTTGCATAACACAAATACATAATCATTTGCAAATCGATCCTTTAATGATGTATTTGGTTATGAATATGATGGTGTTAAGGGAACAACCTCAGGTTAGAGATACTTAATATCATCAATACCCCTTTCCCATGGCCAGTCTAGGGCAAATTTGTGAAATAGCATAAGTTTGTCTTTAAGACTGTTCTACTTTCTAGTCCTGTAACCTTCCCAGGCCTCCTCCTGTTACATAATTTCATCCCTGCCCAGGACTTGTTTTAAAAATAACCTAATAAATCACTGATTAGGGTAAATTAGTTTATGTTCAGCCTCTTACATGAGTCTTTGCATTAGAACAGCGATTTTCAACCTTTTCATCTCATGGCACACATAAATCAATTATTAAAATTCTGTGGCATACCAAAAAGTATATTTTTTGCCGATCTGACAGAAAATAGGTATAATCTTGATTCATTCACACCAAATGGCTATTGTTGTGTTGCCTGTTGTCATATTTTTATTTGACAATCTAAGGGAAAAGAGCTCCTTGCCCCTGACTAAATAGCCAGGCATTGCATATTTTTAAAATTCTTGTGGCACACTGGTTGAAAATCGCTGCATTAGAAAAAGCGTGATTAGCAGGTAGTATTCGACTCCCAAAGAATAAATCTCTAGTGGTAAAATTTCAGACACCACTGTATTTGTGTAGGGAACTGTTTGGGTCAGAGAAGATCTCCTAGCACAGGACTAGAACTAGAAGTATATTAGTAATAATAATTGCTTTCTATTCTGTTTCTCAAATTAGGATTGTGAAATCACTTTTAACATAATCATAAAAGATACATGTTTAAAAAAAAAAAGAGAGAGAGAGAGAGAGATTTCTAGGCCCAATCTCAGAATTATTAAGTAAAAATCTTTGGGAGTGAGAAACTTATAATTTAAAAAGAGAAAACATTTTGGCAAACAAATACAAGTGAGTATTATTATCCCAAGTTTGGAAATGATCAGATTATACCTTATAGACAAAAAACTTAGAGTGTCCATGCATTAAATGGCCTATCCGTATTCACTGTGGCATGTAAGAATAGAAACTTTACTTTAAATTGTAGCAGTATATAAGGAACCCCAACTTTATCTTTTGGTCTTACCAGGCACTCCAGCTTGGATCCAGAAGTTAATGTCTGTCCCTTCTCCATCACTGAAGACTTGTGTGACATTGATGGGCTGCAGCAGGCTCATGACCTCCTTCATGATGGCTCTGGCCTTTTCACTGCCAGTGAATTGCAGCCCCGAGGGTAAGAAGGTTCCCTCATCAGACTCCATCACCAGGCTGTAGTTGGAAATATTTGCCTAAACAAAAGACAAAAGTGTTTGGTTTATTTCTGTGGATTGTTTACTTTCTCCTTGGGAACTATCAACAACAATAATCAAATACTTTATCTCCTCGCCAGTTCTTGCCAAAACACATCTTGCTCTGCCTGACTTGGGGTCTGGTCTGCGTATTACCTCACTGTTCTGAGATGCACAATTACTCATGCTGGGATTTGCCAAACTTGAGTTGACATGGAAGGATTAATAAACAGAAATGGAAAGCCCCATATTAAAGTTATTGAATTATTTTTAGTAGCCATAATATTCTTTCAACCAATTTTCTTAAGTGTCTACTGCATACCAGGATACAATTCCTCCTATATGGTGTGGGATCTCCAGAGAGTATTAGCTATGCTTGAACAAAAGGAGGCATGCGCTGTGGTTTATTTCTCTTTCCTCTAAATAGATACTCTGTCTTCTTTTGATCGTGAGTTCTGCTGAAGCATGAAGGCATCAAGCTGACAGGTTTGTCTTGTGTTTCTGATGTTGGTCCATCTGCTGCATCTCCAGGGAGGGAGGCAATAGAACAACACATGAAACGCTGCTCTCTCTGGTGTACAGCCATAGCACTCAAACCCTGGCCACTCTGCCAGCCCGCTAGTTTGTAGACTTTCCACATAAAGTCTGGTAAGAAAGCAAACAGTGACTTCGTATAGCCAATATCAGTACTATAGGAACTCAGAATATAAGAGGCTCTCCCCAGGCTGCACAGCTACATTGCCACCCTAACCTAAGACTTGCAAGTTTAAGGTTTTTCAAACTGTTTCCCAGGAGCCGTCCACTTCTTGAAGACTGACCAACTACTACCAACAACTGCTTGGTTGAGTTAACCCCAAGCTATTCCTGGATGGCATTCATTTTTCGCCTCGTAAAACTCAATAATAACATTTATACAGTGCTTCCAGAGAGCTTTTGATACAATTGTAAATAACCTGGTTATTAATTAACAGGGAAGGAGTAAAGGGGAGGCAAATATTGTAGGCATGTCCAGTAAAGTCTGGGTGACATACGGAAGGTGCAAGCCTGTCAGCCACACCTGGGAAACAGGTCATTGGCCTGAGTAGGTGTGGCCACTACAAGCCCAGGAAGATCTGAGATACTTAACCTCCTAAACAAAGGAGCTCTCTCTCTTGCTGCTTGCGGGGCTCTCATGCTCCTGTGTTTGCCCACATGGCCCACGTGGGCCCCACACAATGGACTAACAGACTATAACGCCTGCTCTGGCCAATGATCTGTTTCCCAGGTGTGACTGACAGGCTAGTACCTTCCCACGTCATCCAGACTTTACTGGGCATGCCTATAATATTTGCCTTCCCTTTGCTCCTTCCCTGTTAATTAATAACCAGCTTACTTATAACGGTATCATTTTCACATTTATTATATTCTTTGATCTTCTTCCATAACTGCTAAAGCAGACAAAGTGGCTTTATGGTTGATGCTTTTTTATGGAAAAGGAACTGAGGATCAGAGAGGTCAAGTGATTTGCTCAGTCACTCAGTTAGCAAAGGGTAAAGCTGAGTCTAAAATCACAAGCTTTCCAAAACTCCACACTGCCATTGCCAGCATGGGGTAGAGTGATATGTGATATGTGTTCTGAATTAGAATGATTTTTTCACTTACATAACCAATTGAGGGTTGCATAAATTTTTGTGTGTGTGTCTAAAACTGATTCATTTTTGCAATGATTTCCTAACTATTGCCATGGAAGTGTAAATGTTGTTAAAAGGGTACAAGCAGTGGCGAGTTCTAAAGGAGGATGCCGCCAGCATTTATAAGGGCTGAACGGCGTGGCCCTGGCATACCAACATTTGTTGTTTTTGTTGTTAATGATGAGAAAGTTAACAAAGCAGAATTCTGCTCATATTTCTATTCTCACGTCAACGGAATTTCTGTCTTCATAATGATTTTCAGACAAAGACCCAAGGCATTCATAATGACAACTGCCACCTCGGTTTTCCACTGTGGTTACTGCACAATGGTAGCATCAGTTGTGGTGATTGCAGGGTGATTGGGGGAGGGGTGGAGGTGGAAGAGGACACAGAGGGGATAAATGGCGATGGAAAAATTTAAATTAAATTAAATTTTAAAAAGTAATGTGTAAAATATTTGCATGAATACCTTACATTCAGGGCTCATTTAACTAGCACACCTCTGCCAGGTCAGCAGGTTGACATGTCCTAACCTCTCCCCTTGTATGCCCTGCTAACCCACATCCCAACTCTGTCCCCTGTAAAAAGGAGAATTAGAAACGTCACAACATATCTGCAAATGAAAACAGAATTGGGTAATCTCATACGTGAGGGTTCCCACACTGCAGGCAAATCCCATCCTTCCAACAAGAATATTAAGCAAAGTGCTCCTAATTATGTACAATTTAGGTTCAAAGCGGAGCTAGTTAGCAGTCTGGCCGTCAGACCCAACACTAATAAGCAGCCTGGTGAGATGGACACAGCGCCGGACTTACCCTATTCTATTCCTGACTCAGCAACTGGCCTGCTGGCCTGCCAAGGGGGTGACTAGCTTTCTCCCTCTGTCTCCATGCTACGTCACCTTGGCCTTCGGCTTTCCCGTCTGTAGGTTAGGACAAATGCTCTTTTCCAAAGCTTGAAGAGTGAGTCTGTGCATATGGAGCGTTGGGCGCCTTCAAAGGAAAGACTTTTGTGGGCCAAAGTGTAAGGAGTTGCATGAGCTGAAAGTGTCAGGGTGCCTAACAAAATGTGCAGTAAGAGCTTCTGGCCATCTTCAAGTGCAAATGAACAGATGTCTTAGGGGCCGCAGACTCCACAGTTTGTGAAAGCCACTGTACAAGGCCCCTGTGCAATGTTGATGAGAACATAGAGAATGATACATATGAAGGATCTTTCAAAGGTGCCCTACTCTATATATGCAGCAGCCAGCTTAGCAGAGAGACAGAGTGTGAGCTTTGGAATTATTCAGACTGACTGTGATCCTCGGATTAGCCAGTCGTTGGCTCTGTGACCTTGGCCTGTCTGAGTAACCTCTCAGTTTCTTCCTCCTGAAATGAGCATGATAGTGGCAGCCAGTTCATGGAGTTGTACGAAAGAATGCATTGTAGAGCCTGGTGTATAATTAGCACTTGATAAACAGTTGTTACAGGTCTTCCCACTAAGTATCATTACCTCTCAAATTGTCAAGAATTGTTAGCTGCTTATGATAATAGGCGGCATTTTGTGGTGATTCTTGCATGCCAGACACTGTGGGAACTGCTTTGCAGTTTAGCCCTTGTAATGATCACGGTGTATGAGATAAGTGCGACTATACTTCTCCTTTTACTGGTGAAGCAACTGAAGTTGAGTGGGTTAACTCACTTTCCCAGGGTTACCTAGTGAGCAAGTGGGGCAGCCAGAATTCAAATGCAGAAGGCGGCCCCCCAAGCTTGCGCTCTCAACCCCTGCACTACCCTGTCTGCAGGCACTTGCCAGGCGTCAGGTCGCAAGCCCTCACTTTTAATGTCAAATACAGAGACTGTAGTTACACAAATGTGAAGAGTTTGAAATATTTTTCATGATCATAATACAATGTCTACTTGGACAGATGTTATCCTCTTTGCTAACAAAATAGTTTAACTGAGCAAATAGAAGAACGAAAACAAAAACAAAAACATTGTTGCTCTACGTGCTCCTTCCAATCAGGAATAAAAAGCCTGAAAGAATAAAAAGTATTTTCAAGCTGAATTAGACAGGATGTGCGGACCTCAGAAAACTAGCATGCTCGTGTAGGTAGAGAGGTTTGATTTCTATTCCTGTAGAATGTTATTAGCTGCTGCTAACATGATGGCCACATTCTATTTTTTTTTTTAATTTATATATAAACGTCTCCATATGTTTTCAATAAAGAACTAAGAAAACAAACCACCCACTGTCCATGACACTGCTTTTTCTTCCTCATTTATGGAGTCCTTGTCTAATTGTTAGCACATGGTGAAGGATATGGGCAACAAAATGTCTCTGCACAGAGAAACTGGGGTGAATGAGCCGGGTCACTGGGCTGTTCGACCTGCTGCTTCTCAGGAAGGTGTGGTCACAAACACCTGTGTTCCTTACTATGCCACAGGCAGTGGGGACACAGTCAGCGCAGATCTGAAAAGTTGGCGACAGTGGAGTAGAGCCATGCTCGGTCCACTCAACCCATTTTAGCAGCACAGTGAGATATCGGTCCGTTTCCAGGGTATAGGAAGAAACCTCCTTCCAGGGACAATGCTTTGTTGCTGAGACAGCCAGCACCTATTGAGAAGCTGAGGCATACAAATCAGGAGGCTGAGCAGCTCAAAGATAAGCTCAGCTATTACCTGCAAACCTCCACTTTGCTCTCTTAATAAAGAGATGCATGTCTTTATTAGGAGACATGGAAACGGTCCTTCATTGCCATGTAATGTACATGATGCAATGTAGAGAAATGGTCCCAGTAACCTCCTAGGTTCGGATCATTGGATTGGTTAATATCTGCTCAGGGTTGAGGATTCATAACTTGGTCTTGTGCTAGAATCGCATCCTATCACACTTTTCTTTTTTTCTTTGGTACACGCCCCTAGCAGGAACCGAACCCGGGACTCTCTGGTTCACAGGCCAACGCTCCAACCCGCTGAGCCAAACTGGCCAGGGCGCTTTTTTTTTCTTTAAGGGTCAGTTTACTCTGCCAAAGAACAATTTGGTAATCATTAGCATTCTTTGGGTGCAAAGCAAGATTTAAATGCAGGATAGTGTTTAAAATACATACTGCAAGTTTTAAAATGCTTACTCCCTAATATAAACAAAAAGATGATGTTTGTGTTCTTTGCTTTTATAAAAGTCCAGGCAATTCTTCTTCAGAAATCTAGACCCCAATTCAACATCTCCATTCTTTCCAAATTTGTCTTCTTTGTTTTAAAGCTTCTATTTTCTCATAACCTAGGTGACATGCCTTTGGTTTTGAACTAAAATAATATTGCAGTCCCAAAATGAAATGAGGAGAAAAAGAGACTCCTAATTATTCTAACTAATCATGTAGCCTCCTCGATTCAATCTTCAAAAAAGCGAACTCTGCCCTGACACAGGGCAATCGTTCTCAGCAGCACTGTCCTGCCCCAGTAAAGGTTAATATTCTGCAGATGATAGTGGTGATACTGTTTGGTCAGGTGGTGGGCTCACAACAAGTTCCCAGAACCAAATTAGCTAATGACACCGTGTGCTGGGCTGTTGCAGTCATCTCTGCCAGCTGTGCCTGTGACCCTGGAAGTCCCAGTTCAAGGGGTGAAGCCGGGGGGAGGGGTTTCTTCACACAGCTTCAGCTCAAACAACTGTCATAACTGAGCGCTAGGTAAAGAGGTATCTCCCTGCTGTGCAAGGCCAAGAACAGGTTTTACTTTCTGGTCAGGTCTACCCTGAAGTTCAGACTTTTATTTCTGACAGTCTCTAGCATTCAGTTTTGAACAGCCTTGGGTACCCAAGGGAGAGCCAGGAAAGGGATGATGACAAAGTGGAGTGTCATAAGTTATTTTTATTTGACAACTAGACTGGCTGCAGCTTGGGGAAATGGGCAGTCTTGGTAAGTTACATTAGTACTACAGTTGCAGGTGATGATGGCAGTTTAGCCACCATTCTGCCTGGAGATGGGAACAGAATGAATGGCTTCTGGAGATCTCTGTCCAGCACTGTCATTCTGTGTGTGCGTGTGGGATTCTGTGTGTGCATACAGGATTCTATGTGTGCGTGCAGGATTCTATGTGTGCGTGCAGGATTCTGTGTGTGCATCCGGGATTCTGTGGGATTCTGTGTGTGCATGCAGGATTCTGTGTGTGCATGCGGGATTCTGTGTGTGCATGCAGAATTCTGTGTGTGCGTGTGGGATTCTGTGTGTGCATACAGGATTCTGTGTGTGCGTGCAGGATTCTGTGTGTACGTCTGGGATTCTGTGTGTGCATCCGGGATTCTGTGTGTGCATGCAGGATTCTGTGTATGTGTACAGGATTCTGTTGTGAGAAACTCTGTGTTTTCAGGCAATCCAATCTTTAGGTTATCTGAAGCACTCTAGATCTCAGTGAATTCTCCTCTTGAGCTGGTTAAAGTCCATAGATAGCCCTTAAACTTACTGAAAACACACAATCCCACTATAAATGTCACTATGGTAATGCTAGTGAGCCACGGACTAAAAATGTGACATAAACATAGGCTAAAAGAAATAAGAATTTTATTTATATTACTTAGGAAAAATGACTGTGTTCACATTTCTTTGAGAAAAAAGAAAGAAACACACTATCCAAGATAAACTTAAGAAAGGTTTACATGGCAAGCCCTGGCCGGTTTGGCTCAGCAGTTAGAGCACGAGCCTGTGGATCAAAGAGTCGCAGGTTCGATGCTGGTCAAGGGCATGTACCTCAGTTGCAGTTTGGTCCCCAGCCCCGGTCAGGGTCATGCCAGAGGCAACCAATCAATGTGTCTCTCTCACACTGATGTTTCTCTTTCTCTCTCTCCCTCCCCCTTCCCACTCTATCTGAAGATAAAATGGAAAAATATCCTCGGGTAAGAATTAAAAAAAAAAAAAAAAAGGTTTACATGGCAAGTTAATGTCTATCTGTTTTCATTTTATTCCTGTATGTTGAAGCAACATAACCAATAGTTAGAAGCAGTAGGATTGAAGGTCTCCATAATTAGATTGTGAGTCCTTTAACATAATACCCTGGTCAAGTTTTCATGTTACTAGTTTCATAGGCATTTCAACATCGCAGTTGTGGAAGAGAAATCTCCAACAGAGCTGGCCGGCTCGTGAACGCAGCCTTCTCTGCCTCTTTCATTCTCCATCCCTCTCAACCCTTCCCCTTCATGGTGTGTCCCTGTCGGCCTATCTTCTTATACCTACATTCCCATCCTTCCCCAGGCGCAAAATGTAAGAACTAAGTTGCCTAAATGAGGAACTCTTCCTTCAGTTGACCTTTCTCTTTGATGCTGTTACATGCTAAATAAGAACAAAGACGTGTTCCTTGTTTTAGATGGGGCTGTTTTACTAGCCGAGACAGTGGTTTACCTCTAATCCCCTTCCCTTGTCTAGGAAGACCACAGCAACTTCCTTAAGCCCTTTTCTAAGGCTACAATAGACAGACAAGTTCATCTTCTTACAAGTACAGTGGTCAGGTTTTTGCTTTTAAAAATACAGTACTTATTTTCTTATCCTGCAAAAATAGGCTACTCTATACTTGAAAACTGAAATATTTACTCAGTCCTAGGGTATATCATATTAAAACACAATTAGTCATCGATTCTCCTTTCTTTATAACCTACAGCAGTTTTGGATTATGAGAATATCCCCAGCCGCTTTACTTGATCAAGCGCTGTTTACTAACATCAGCAAAGATTCTAAACACCGTTTTAGAAGTAACTCCATTTTCTTAAGCATGCCTTTCCTTCTTCTCTCTCCAAAGCACAACAGTGGATCAGAAATGTCACGAAAAACAATAATACCCAAATATGAGTTTCAAGGAGCCTCGGTCTACTCAAGTGCTTTCCTGCTCTATCTCTCCCCCAGCCTTCCGTGCCTAAGCTGTACACCCCAAGCTAATATGCTAGGCTGTTGCACTTTATTCAATTTGTTTATATATCTACTTTGCTCCTGAAAGAACTCAAGCATTCCTATAAGAAAAGATCGTAATATCATATTTTAAAAGCATGTAAACTTTCAGGAACCAAGAAGAGGCCCTGGAGGCAGGGATCAAATCTGTGTGGACCTCTGCTATATTTCCAGCTTAAATGACAGTGCTCAGTAGGTGGTCAGTAACTGTTTGAGGGCAAAGAGCACGCCAGGAAAATTCACATGGTTCCACGACAGCACCTTGAGGACATGTGAGCTCCAGCACGTGCTGCCAGGGTGAGAGGAACGACGGATGTGCCGGGAAGCTCTCGTTATCAAGGAAAAGAAAGAATACCACCAGCTCCTTGAAAACAAAATAGCAACATTTTTTCCAGTATTCAATTCTGAGAAGAATTTTCACGTGGCTCTTTATATGAAGAACATGGAACAAAATAATGGATAGAGTGTCCATAACAGAGTTTTACAAAATAGGCAGAAACACTTATTTTTCCAAACACCATTTTCTAAATATTGATCCTCAAAGCAAAAAGCAAAATATTAAGTCATATTTCAGTAATGGTGTTTGTTTCTTTGGGGAGTAAAGTGTATTTATTCAACGGTTACTGAGATAGAAACAGAGGAATAGGGTGACCATTCATTCCTGTTTTCCCTGGGTAGTGCTGGTTTATGGCCTTTGTCTTGGTATAGTCATTAAGAGTACCTCCTTTCTTTCATAAATGTTTCCTGGGTTTAGTAATAAAAGATACTGCCAACCTACCTATGAAGAAATTTGTATACAGATTTCCTTATGAAAGGGCAGAGTTTAACAGCAGAGGTAATAACTGGCTATTATATTAAATGTGATAAATTTTATGAAAGAGATATGTTACAAGAAAAGGGTGACAACTACTGGAAAAGTTGGGGCGAGATTGATAGAGGAGGTTGTGTTTGGCCTGAGTGAAGGTCTGCTATTGGAAGTTCTCCAATGAGAACAGAGATTTTGTTAATTCAATAATATGTCCTCAGTGCCCAGCCAAGAGGCATTTGATAATACTTATCAAATGAATAAATGATACTATTTTAAGCATCTAAATGATGTTGTCCAAATATGTAGCTTTCTAAGAGAGAACCAGATTTTAGGCAATCTCTAAAAGAATAAAAACAAACATGGCCCTGGCCAGTTTGGCTTAGTGGTTAGAGCGTCAGCCCATGGACCAGAGAGTCCCGGGTTCGGTTCCCACTAAGGGCGTGTACTTCGGTTGCAGTTCGTCCCCGGCCCGGTTGGGGTCATGTGGGTGGCGACTGGTCGATGTGTTTCTCTCACATCGATGTTTCTCTCTCTCTCTTCCCCCCTCTCTCCCTCCCGCTCTATCTGAAGATGAATACAAAAAATCAACAACAACAAAAAACATGGTCTATAGAGTATCCCACTTTCAAATATCAATTTTTGTATGAGTTAGCAAAAAATTCAAGATTGAGATCACTAGGTGAGCATTAAATGGCAAATATTTTATGTAGCTGCATTTGACACTTTCTCCCCTTGGCTTCTGGGACCTCACACCCTTGGCTCTCCTCACAGCTCACTGGACACTCCTTCTCATTTTCCTTAGTTGGTTATCTCAGCTACCTGATCTCTAGATGTAGGGGCGGTCATAAACAGTCTAAAGGCCTCTTCTGTTCTCTGTTCACACTTGCTCTGTTGGTGCTCTCGTCCAGCTTTATGGTTTTAAATAATCATATATAGTGATGAGTTCTAATTTATATTTTCATGCCTATCTCCTGAACTCCAGACTCATATCCAACAGCAACTCGGCACCTCTACTTAGATGGCTAATGGTGTATTGGTTTCCTACTGCTGCTGTTACCAGCCACCACAAATTTAGTGGCTTAAAACAATGCAGATTTATTCTCTTACAGTTCTGGAGGTCATAAGTCTGAAATGGGTCTTCAGGGCTGACATCGAGGTGTTGGCAGGGCTAGTTACTCCTGGAGTCTCAATGGGAGAATCTGTTTCCTTGCTCTTTCCACCTGCTAGGAGCTTATCCCACTCTGACGCGTGGCTCCTCATCTTTCCTTTTCCCCTCTGGTTTCTGTCATCACATCGCCTTCTTCCACCTTTGATCTTCTTACCTCCCTCGTACAAGGAGGGCCCAAATCAGTAAACAGCAAATCCATCTTTCTAAGTGCTGAGTCTAAACTTTTGACAAAAAGTTTGACTCCTCTCTACTGTTCTTACCTGGCCCAAGCCAAGGTCATCGCTTGCCTGGAGTATGGCAATAGCTTCCGAACTGTCTCCTTGTTTCAGCTGTGGCCATACTTCAGCCTATTCTCTACACAGAAACCTTAGTAATCATGTTTTTAAAAATCTAAGTCAAATGGTGCTATTTAGACCCTCTACATGGCTTTCGTCTAACTCAGGTAAAAAGGTAAAGTCCGTACATTCACCTTTCAGGCTGCAGATGTAGGGCCTGACCTTCCATAGCTTCTCTGACCTCATTTCTTACTAATCTCAGCTTCACTTCCACTGTTCCAACTGCCTTCAGTTCCTCAGTAATGCTTGGGTCCTGGAGCTTTTGCCCTTGCTACTTCTTCTGACTGTTACATTCTTCCTCTGAGTAGCTCTCATTTCCCTCAGGGCTCTGCTGAAATGTTCTCTCCTTTGCAAAGTCTTCCTGATCACTTTAAATAAAAGACCTCTCCCTCGCCCGGCCAGTGTGGCTCAGTGATTGAGCTTTGACCCATGCACCCAGAGGTCACTGGTTTGATTCCTGGTCAGGGCACATGCCCAGGTTGTGGGCCCGATCCCCAGTGGGGGGCATGCAGGAGGCTGCCAATCGATGTTCTCTGATGTTTCTATCTCTCTCTCCTTTCCTCTCTCTCTAAAAATCAATAAAAGAAAAAAAAAAAGACCTCTCCCAAAACTCCTTATAGCACTCCCTCAGTTTCTTCTTCTGTTTTACATTTTCCCTTTGTATCGATAACAAGTGTTAATTTTTATTGTCTGTCTTCCCCTGGAAGAAGATATGATCCCTAATGGTAGGGACTTTTCTGTTTTGTTTACTGCTTGTAATAGATAATTTAATTGCTATAAGCCCTCCCTTCCCTATATGTATGCCCTTTTGCAATGTGAATTTGCCACTCCTTTCATCAGGTGGTGCGATCTCTTTCTCCACCCTCTGAATCTGGCTGGCCTGTGATGTTCTTTGACCAATAGACTCTGGCAGAAGTGACCACATGTGATTTTAGAGCATGGGCCACATGCTGTCACCTTGATCATTTAATGCCCTAAGACTGACATGTAAAGAAGCCTGTGTTAGCCTCTTTGAGGCTGGGGTACCACATGGGGAAAGAAGCCCAGCTGACAGCCAGCCCCAACTTCCATACCTACAAGTGCAACCATCTTTAACATTCCTGCCCAGCCAAGCTGCTGGATGACCACAGCCTCAGTGCCCAGATAAAATGCAGGATGGCCCTGGCCAGTTTGGCTCAGTGGTTAGAGCGTTGGCCCGCAGTCCAGAGAGACCTGGGTTCGGTTCCCGCTAAGGGCACGTACCTCGGTTGCAGTTTGTCCCCGGCCCTGCTTGGGGTTGTGCTGGAGGCAGCCACTCGATGTGTCCCTTTCACGTTGATGTTTCTCTCTCTCTCTCACTTCTTCTCTCTCCTTCCCACTCTATCTGAACAAAAATGGAAAAATGTCCTCGGGTGAGGATAAAAAAAAAATGCAGGATGCCCAGTGCAATTTGAAGTTTAGATAAATATTTTTTCAGTATAACTATATTCTGTGATATTTAGTAGCATGTAGGCTCCCTAATAACAGGGAACTTCTAATGGCAGGGTGCCTGGAACAGCACAAAGAACATGTAACAGGTGCGCAATAAATATTTGTTGAATGAGTGAACATTCTATATTATTGATTCAGAGAAAATGTATGTTTGTATATAACCTGGATATGTGGGAAAGTTGGAATTGTATCATTTTAAAAAATCAATGAGTCTGATTTGTAATCTTGCCTACGTTTTAGATCATTCCTACTCTGCTCATGTGGGTTCAGAAGCACATGCATGAGCAAAGCCAGAACAAGCACCTTAGTATCTGCTGTAATGCCTGAGTACTTGCTCAGTTGACTTCCCAGAATTCTTCACCAAAAGAATAAAAAAATAATCTTGGCCAGGAACAATCCAGTTATTTGGTTTTATAATTAAAGAAGCCTCATTCTCTATAGAATATTGAATTGAACCTAAAAGAAGGCTGAACAAGTTAGCTACAAAACCACCTTGTCCAACAAAATCAATTCACTTGTTGAATGGAATGGTGGTGCACCCAGTGGCATTCAGGGGCTGGTAGCTACCAGTGGCTGTGGGGGAAAGAGAGGAGAGGGGGAGAGAGAGAGAGAGAGAGAGAGAGAGAGACATCAGGAGCAGGGAGAGAACAGCTCCAAGTAGTGACTCCCAGTGAGGCTCATTAAGACGGGATAGAGAAGGCCTATGAAGAATACTGACCCTAGGGACAATAGGATCTTTGAGATGCAGAAATAGGACCTCTAAGGGCACTATATCCGCTGGAGAGCAAAACAGCAATCCCAGTGTTGACAGCATGGAAGCTGAACTTTCTCACCAGACAGGGGACAGAGGTATTGAGAGAACAGAAAGTATTATTACCAACACAGATGGAGTATTTATGTGGAGAAAACTCCATGCCCAGGGCTATCTCTAGACTTCTCCCCTGAATTCCAGATTCCTTTACCAAGCTGTCAGCTTGACCTCTACATGTGGATGTCTGATATCTCATTTAACCTGTCCAAAACTGAGGTCACCCAGCGGGGGGCGTGCAGGAGGCAGCCAATTGATGTTCTCTCTCATCGATGGTTCTATCTCTCTCCTCTCTCTCTAAAAATCAATAAAGAAAAAAATTAAAAAATAAAAATATATCTGGAGTCTGATGGCTTCTCACTCCTTCCATTGCTTCCTCGTGGTTCAAGCTGCCACTCGTCTTCACTTGGATAAGCCCTAGTCCCCTTTCAGTCTATTCTCAAACCGGCCTCCAGAGTGATCATTTCAGAACATTAATTCAGGTCATGTCAGTCCTCTGCTCAAAAGCCTCCCA
This sequence comes from Tadarida brasiliensis, assembly GCA_030848825.1. NCBI lineage: Eukaryota > Metazoa > Chordata > Mammalia > Chiroptera > Molossidae > Tadarida > Tadarida brasiliensis. The sequence continues at coordinate 38,186,232 of CM061272.1, read as the reverse complement.
TAGTTCCAATCTCACTCAGAGAAGATGGCCAGTGAGGCCTGACATGCCCTGGGCTCCTCTGTACTGATGACCTCTTGTCCTACTGCTTGCCCTTCACTGCCCACTTCAAGCATGTGGGCATCCTTGCTGTTTCCTGAATGCCACGCGTGCAACAACTCTTCACTTTGCCAAAAATGCTCTCTTCCGGACATCCACATACTAACTTCTTTATCTTCTCCAGGTCTTGACTCAAACATTATCACCCTAGTGAAGTCTTCCTTGCTCCCCATTCAACAAAAATTCAAACCACTCCCTTCCCATATATCCACCCTGTCTCTGTTCCCTGTCATATTTTCCGCCTCAGCTGCTCTGTTCAGCCCACATACCGTTTTACTTATTTCTCGAACTTGTTATCAGTCTTGATGCACTAGAATGAAAGCAAGATAAGGACAGAGTTTTAAAAAGTGCCTGGAACTTAGAAGGCTCTCAACAAACATGTGCTGAGTGAATAAATAAATACGTATATTCATGTGTTTAAAGACATATATGTGTAAATATATGTTATGTAAACCATGCAAGCATGTAACTAGATGCTATTTTGGATGATGGTGGTAAAAATAATGATGATGATGATGTGGTGGCCAGTGTTGGTGATAAGGCAACATCAGTCTTCCAGAATCTCCTTCTAAAGAAACCATAGGATTCAACAACTAGCCCTGTAAGCTGAATAGTTAGTGTATGTTTTAGAAAGTTCTTAAAAGTATATGTTTTTACAACATCCATTATAAATACTTCCAAGAAGGCTATATAGAATGACAACAATAAAAAAATGGCTTTCAATTATATAAATATAAATAAATATTATAATGTTCCTTTAATAATGTAATAAGAAGATACTCTTATTCTGGTAACTACAGCAAAAGTCAGTTCCTTCTCAGGTGAAAACAGGGCTGAATGCATCCTTGGCACAGCCTGTCGCCATCATTTTACCACCAAAGATGAGAACCTCAGCATGCAAGACTTGTCAAAATAAAACGACCATCATTCATAGGAGAACCGCAGTGGGCATTTAAATTGAATTTTAAAAATATAAAATGGATTGAAAAAAAAAAAACAACCTTAAGGTTTGTTTTGCTACTGTTAGTACAAAATGAGGCTAATAACACATGGTGTAATCAGTAAGACTCAATTACAGAAACTACTAAATGTATCCCAGGACTACTTAGAGCTGCAACAATTGCTTCCCATACTTTGTAAGTTTTAGAGTATTCAGACAAAATCCAGGAAAACAATAACCAGATGAGGCAATTTAGATTTGAGAAGAGTTAAGATAATTTAATAGGTATTTTTTAGATAAAAGGAGGCTAAGGAATTTGGTGATTATAGAAAAAAAAAAGAAGAAGAAGAAAACAGGTACAGTAGGAAATAACAGCAAATATGTCGGCAGTAATCATTCTGGGACTATACCTGACGACCACTCAGGGGAGACTGAACACTGGAAACGCTCTAGGCAAGTTAAATAAGAGCGGGTAGTCAGGCACACACACCTCTCCCCCAATTTCTCTGTGGATGTCTGCCTTCTTCATCGAGGGTTTCACAGGTGATTGGGGCACCAGTCCTAAGGGGGTTGTGAGTCTCTGGGTGGGATGGATTTGACAATTCCCACTTCCGTAGTGACCGCCACTGGGGAGCTAGAGGAGGTGACATGCACATGCTAATGTCATTTGACATATTTCTGGGCTATTGAATGAAAACTATTAGTCAAGTTATATAATTACTCTGGGCCTCAGTTACTCATCTGGAAGATGGGAACAATAATAATTATTTTCAGGCTTATCTAAGGCAAGAGTTCTTAATCAGGAACCCCTTAGGGGTTCATAGCCATGGAGGTAAAGTTGAATGGGGGAAAAAAGTGTGTCTTTATTTTCATTAACCTTTAAATAAAATTTAGAATTCCCTTCAATTATGAATGTAAGTAACAAACCTCAGTAGTATTAGCAGCAACTGTTGCTTTATTGCCAATAAAAATCACAGATACTTTCATATCACATTAGATTTGTTGCAGAAATCTCAAAATAATCTTATGCTCATTACTACTTTGAAATTACAGTAATAATTAGATAATACTACAGGACCTTATCATTTTATGAATTTTTAAAAAGCATATGATATCACATATTTAGCTTTAAAATTTTGATAGTGATATTTTAATAAAATTCATATTCTTGTAATACTATGCATTTCATTTTATGCACGTAAAAAGATCATTTGAGAATACGTCCATAGGTTTCACCAGACTGCTGGAGTGGTCCACAGCACAGATAATGGTTCAAACCTCTGCTGGGTATGTGGTAGCTTCATTATTAAGGTAATGATGATGATCACGATAATCATCCAATTGTTATAATTAAACCCACTAGAATGAGTTTGCCCTGGAGATCTGGATTGGAGTCCTTGTTCTGTCACATTACAGCTAAATGACCTTGGCAGACCATTTAACCTTACTGAACTTCGTGTCCTCCTCAACAAAGGAAAAGATTTATTAATAGGGTTTTTCTGAGGACTGTATGAATTTATTATGTGTATTCAAAGGTACATTGTATATCAAACTATTTGGTTCTCATGAGACTTATTATCACCAACAAGACTTTCTAATAAGTAGAATAGCCACATAAATTATCACCCAAGCCAGGGCACCTTTGAGAGTGAACGATCAATAATTATGGCACAACAATGGTTGGAAACTGGGCTATCTCAGGTAAATCAGGAACCAATAGGATACTTAAATAATACTTTTCTGCTTATTTTTGTATCTCCTATTTCTGCCACTATCAAATTCAACGGATAAGCACTGAATTTCCTTGATTATTAAGAATCACATTTTTCTATTTTAGCATTTTGGAAATTGGAATACATTTTGTTATTGATACATCGCCTAAGATACTTGTCAAGTAGCAGGCAAAGAAACAAATTGTGCCATGTGCTTGTCCATGTGCAAAATTCATCACTCTATACCTCAGTCGTTTGCATTAGCATCAACACAGACCACTACGTTTTACATTTGAGTCCCTAGTTATTGATTAAAATTCTTCATAACATTTTGATGCACACAGAAGATGACTTTCCACCTGTGAGGTAAAACAATGAAAGGCAGTAAAAATTGTCAGATCTTTATAACAGATCCCAGAGGTCAAGGTTAGCAACAACTGGTGTGACCCAACCTGCACCATGGGCCTCCACTGGGTGCTGGGCATTTTCAAAAGCATTCTTAGACTTTCCGGAGAAGCTGTATGGCTTTTACTGTTTTTATTTTTTAATTTTTTTCTTTACTGATTTTAGAGAGAGAGGAGGGAAGAGGGAGAGAGAGATAGAAACATCAATGAGAGAGAACATCGATTGGCCGCCTCCTGCATGCCCCCACTGGGGATGGGGCCCACAAACTGAGCATGTGCCCTGACCGGGAATCGAACTGGTGACTTCTTGGTGCATGGGTTGATGCTCAGTCACTGAGCCACACCAGCTGGGCCTGTATGGCTTTTGGAAATAGTAAAATGAAAAATGCAATATAAAAAAAACTGGAATACAGAGGGAAGACTGTATTCAATATGCCTCATAGTCAGACTGTCAACCCTAAAGGTGCATCCTTTAAGCCCTGTGTCCAAACAAGGAACACGGGTTACACCAAGTGCCTCTTGTCCTTTCACTGAGGCCTCACTGCTAATAACCAAAAGGTATTCAAAGCCATCTTTGGACTCAAATAAACTTTGAATTCTAACAATGAAGGTGTGAGGTATTGCATGCTAGGGTCAGTTTAAAAAAAACTACACTTTAATGTAGTTTTATTTTTCCTGGAATGCTTTATTTCTAATCATACTCCTTAATAATCCCTACATTAAAAAATATAGAGATTGAACCTCTTCCAACCAATCTCCCGAAGTCCCTCTTCAGTTCCCTGTCCCTCCCTAAGGCTTCACTATGATTTTATAGTTTCAATTTGAGAATACAATATTTGAACATTCTATTGTTCTCACTGAAGATGTGTGAATGGTTGTGGCTTTTAAAAGTAAAAGAAAGTTTCTTTCAGCACTATTCACACATCAGCTGCTTGAACCATATTTAAGATAAAAGATCTAGACCTCCACACCCCTTGCCATCCTTTGTCCTCTGGCTTCCCCATCAGTAATAATTTAGCCACATACATAGTACCACCTTACTTTAAGGGTAAATATCTGCTTTTAAAAAAAGTGGTGGTATACACATAAATGTAGAAGGTATTCTTCAATTAATTGAATAGTCATGAGGAAAGTACACTTCATTCCATTTGCAAACGTCAATGTGAAAGTCCACAGTTGCTGGCTCCTATGAAGACAGTGCTCATTTATTACTTCACACATGTCACTTCCATATAATGAAATAATTAGCTGGGAAATTATATATGCATTCTCAATATTTTTGTACAATGGGAGTGTCAGTATAATTAGGCATCAACTACAGTTTTAGAGAGTTGAACATAGAAGCTTTGTGTACAAGTGAGTATTTCCCCCCCTCTTTATGTGCTCCATCCCTGTCTTGGTGATTTAGAAAAAGATGTTTAAATAGAGCTTTTCAATGGAAGCCGTCACTACAGTGTGCTGTATTAAGGTAATTGCCTAAAAGATGAGAAGATAAAAATCACATGTGTGGGCAAAGCCTTTCTGCCAAGCTCTTGTGGAAGCCAACAGGCTTAGTGCCATGTGTTCCAACTATTTGTTACACTCTTGAAGGTCTTTCATTTTCATTTTTCTTTTCATTTCTGTTGTATTGGACTTTGGCAAGCTGAACTACCCAAGAAGGGCAGCTCCCAATCACAGCCACCGTTCACTGAAGAGGAGCAAACATAAATCCGGCTTGGCAGGCTCAATTTTCCAACACATTCAGAAGACAGTTTGAAGGGGGGTGGGGGCAGGAAGAGATAAACCAAAAAACTTATATGCATATGTGCATAACCAATGGACACAGACAGCAGTATGGTGAAGGTGGGGGAGGGGGTGCAAGTGGGGAGGAGGGAGTCAGTGGGGGGAAAAAAGGAGGGACATCTGTAATACTTTCAACAATAAAGATAAATGTAAAAATATTCCAAAACTATAGATGTAATAACAATGTCACACACAAAAAAAAACCCACACAAAAAGAAAAACAGTTTGCCAATTAAAGTACTTAGAAATTGAGCTCTCAATTATGAAGAAAAGAGTAACATATTAAAGAGTATAAATTGTTTTATCTCCCGACTAAGGGAAAGAATAAATTAGAGTCTCCTTTCTTAAAAACATAAAACAAAACAAAACAAGAAACCCCCCAGAAGAATGTGTTAAATTATTTGTCCTTGGAGTTTAGTTTACAAATAATGTTTCAATCTCTCTTTCGTGATTCACAATGTATCCTCCTGCCCCCTAAATCACTGGGTTCACACAGAAACTAAGGCAGGCAGGAGACCTCACAGCTAACTTCTTCCACAATTGTTCCTCTGGTATTCTAAGTTGCATCCTTAAAGTAAGACATAGTTAAGTGGATATGGCCTGGGATGTGCTATTGTCCGATAATGTTAAACAATGATCGACACAAATGCAATCTCTGTCCTTAGAAATCTTTAAAAACAGCACAAGCAGGGGTTCATCCTGCTATACCCGTCCCCGGTGTGTCATGCACAGTTACCCTGGAAAAAACAAGCTGGACTCAATGTGTGGAGAGTCCTGAATATATTTTCCGAGGGCCGGGGGTGGGGTGGGGTGGTGGTGTCTAAGCTCTATATATGTAGGAAAAAATGTAAACAGATAAATACATATACTATGTCCATCTCTCAAGGGTTAGAGCTTTGTTCTTATTTTTCTTTCCGTTTAAGATTAGAAGCAGTGGGAAATGACGTAAGGTGGGACCTGAAGAGCCTCTGATCTGAAGACAATCTTTTAAATAGTGGAATGACCTTAACATTTGTTAGTGTAAAAATGAGTTCCATGTCACTAAAGCTCTCTTTGGATTTAAAAAAAAAACAACAAAAAACGTATCTATTGTCCAGCTAAAACTTTACTTAGAAAATGCCTCAAACTGAGAGAAAATTATAGTGAAGGTAAAATTTATTTTATCATTATGGCAGGATTTAGAGAGTTAGCTTCATGAACAAACAAATATATTTATTTTTATCCTTTCTAGAGAAAATGCAAAATAAAACATTTAGAATTATTGGCGACAGGTGATGTATGCATGATTGTATAATATCCTTTCCTATCCTCCAAAATGTTGTAGAATATGATTCTGTGCTTTGTGTTTTAAACTAAGTACTTTGAAGTGATTTCTCCATTCAATGTATCCAGAATGCCTGATATACTGGAGTGCATGTACCAGACTATGAACAGCACAGGTTTGAACTGTGCAGGTCCACTTATATACAGGTTTTTTTTTCAATAAATACTGTAAATGTATTTTCTCTTCCTTATGATTTTCTTAATAACATTGTCTTTTCTCTAGCTTACTTTATTGTAAGAATACAGCATATATATACCTAACATACAAAATATGTGTTAATTGACTTTTATGTTATTGGTAAGGCTTCTAGTCCACAGTAGACTATTAGTAGTTAAGTTTTGGGGGAGTCAAAAATTATACAAGGATTTTCAGCTATGTAGGGGTCAGTGCCCCAAACCCTCTAATTGTTCAAAAGTCAACTGTATAAATAAAGGTAAACCCCATATTTCAGATGAGTGGCAGAGAAGTGCATCATCATAGAAGTCATTATGGCCAAAGTCTGGATACAGAAAAGATAGGTTCAAGTTTAGTCTCTGTACCTCACGGCTGTGCTGTGCAAACTTAGGTACATTCTTTACCTGTCTGATCCTCTTTTTTATTTATGAAATAAGGAAAACAGTACATGTCTATCCACAAAAAGATTTTCTAGTACCGGATTTTCAGATTTATTAAAAGGAACACATTATTTTCCCTTGCATAGAAAAAAGTGGATAATTTACACAAAAACCACAGCAGCCAGAAGTAGGAAACAGACTCCCAGAGGGGTTACTGATTACCAAGACATGATGTTCTTGGGGTCTCCTGGGAAGCGCCTCTCTCCTAGACTATAATTCCGTTTTTAAAAAGATACACTGTAGGTAAATCTATGAATAAACCTAGGATGTGGTTAAACATGAATGACAATTATTCGATATTAGTAGGAATGTTGCCAACATGTACTGGAGTGTTCATTTCTTTAAAAGGCCCTTCTATATGTATAGACTTAAAACAAACGTGCCTTTTAAAATACATTTTTGAATATTATTGCTGCTTCAAGAAACATTGGGAAAGTATGTTCATCCTTTCCTCCAGGCAGGTTACTATGTCTGTTGTGTGGCCCACTGGGCTGTCACGAAGGCAGCAGACCGACCCGGTGATGGTGTGTTCTGTTGGCCAAGTGCCTCAGGGGAAACGGCGGCAGCCTCTCGGGTGCTGCCCTTGCAAACGACAGTCACATGAGAGCTGACCAAGGCACAGCTACATGTTACATACAGGACACTCTGAATGTTAGAATTCCACCACGTGCTATAAACCTTGTCCACCAAAAGGTGCGACTGTGAGATTGGGAAAGACTTTAGGAGAAAGTTCTCCAAACTTCTTCCCCAAAAGTATTTAAAACAGGAGTCAGCAAACTATGGCCAGAGTGCTAAACCTCTCCTCCTCATCGCCCTCCTCCTTCCCTGCCTTCCTCCTCCTCCTCCTCTCCTCCCCTCCCTGTTCCCTTTCTCATTCCCTCTCTCCCTTCCCCTCTTCCAACTCAGGTTTTATTGGAAAACAGCCATGTTCGTTTGTCCAGTATTGTCTCTGACTACTTTCACACCACAATGGAAGAGTTCAGTTAAGAGAGGCCACACAGCCTCAAATCCTAAAATATTTACTGTTTGGACCTTTATTTAAAAAGTTTGCCAACCCCTGATTTAGAAGATAGAGGGAAGAAGACAGTCCCAGGGAAACTGAGACAGTGCCGGTGATTCAAAAGTGGTTTGCTCGACTCTGCAGCTTACTAAGGCCAGAGTGTATGTGATGGGACAATGTAGCCCCAAAGGCTCTGACCCACCATATAGGCCACTTGTGAGCCTAATACATGACATCTCAATTCAGATTCGAGTATCCCGGTGTGCCAACCTGATTTCCTTAGAAAGTTCATGCGCTAAATATGCTATGGGTCCTTCTGCATCAGTTCATGACCTGGTTTGCACAAGGAGTCACTGAGACAGAAACTATTTGTGCCTCGTAGGCAACCTCTAGGAAGCTGGTCAAACAGGCTGGACATAAACTGAAGTCTTTCTTCATGGTTTCAGGATGGAGAGTAAATGAGACAAGATGCTAAATACAATACTTGACAATAAATCTCAGCGCTTTGGCACAGTGTTCTCAGAACCAACCTGGAAAGCCAGTTGCCTCATTTGGGACTGTAATGGTGGCATGGATGTCAGCACATTGTTCTTTACATGTATTGGGCTACAACCAACACTTGAGCAATTTTCACTGGGATCTGAAACCAGAGGTGTTGATAAATACGCCCCACAACTGTAGGCAAGGTCTTGCCATCCCAAGAACATGAAAAGAGTCCATTCTAGTTGTCACAGCTCATCTTTTTATTTTCAGCTATTTCTTTCTTTTCTTGGGGAAAAAATAATGAAAATCATGTAAGAAGGACCCCCTTCTAAAAAGAGATAAAGGAAAGAGGTGAGTCGAAGCCTACTCATGTTCATTTGGAAGGTGGCATAACATGCATGTCTTAATATCAAAGGGATATCTCTTCCCAGGCCGACATACATCTCTTCATAAATACCCTACATACAGACAGTTCTGAAGTCCCATATTCATAATGGAATTCTACACAGGAAAAAGCAAACAAATGCGAAAGATAGCCCCTTTAAAAAATAATAATTCATCCACAAATTCTAATAAGACCCCAAAGAGCTCCCAGGTGTGCTCTAGAAATTATATGAATGCTGGAACTCTCAGGGACTCCAGACCAAGACTACACGGAGATAAATAAAATTTTAACCAATTTTGTGATGTGCTTGACAGACTAATGCAAATGTCTAGGCACTGACAGAAAAACACAGGATGCATAAAAGCCCAGCAGTAATGATTGAGACAATAACCTCTGATTAGTATGTCTATACTGCATGGAACATTAACGATATAAGAAAGGCCACTCTGGAGACATAGTCCAGACACGATTATGCTGAATGCATATATCAGGGCTATTATTTTTACAACCAGAGCTGCAGAGAAGTACAAAACTGTTCTCACTCTAGCAGGGTCACCGTAGCTAAATTAACATTAGACAGAGGCAATGGGTTGGTGAAATAAAAATGCTAAGGAAACTTTGCCCAGATAACACGAAGAAGTCTCACAAGCATTGCTAACATATTCCTTTAGTTTTGAGTGAAACTTGCACCTAATGTGGGCTGAGGAGTTGGCACGAAGTTCACTACTAAAAGAAACTAGCATTTTTGTATATTTACATAAGTAAAGAGAAATTTCGTTCTTCACACAAGAAATTCGGACAAAACATTATACATATTCACTTTAACTTTTTCTGATTTAGACTTGGCTCAAGTTAAGATAAACTGATGTATTTAGAGAGATCATATATTCCATTCTTCATTTAATAACGCCTATTTAAAACATTGCCCTTATTAATGACTACCAGAACACAGCAGTATTCATAGGTGCTGTAATTCAATTGAGTAGTTTGTGCAATAAATCAGGAAAAGGTTAAACTATTTTTCATGCCAGATAGAACATATCAATCTATTTTACTTGATTATCTTGTGTAATGAGGCTTTCTCCAGGCCAGATTACCTTACTCATTATAATTACGGCAGATCATATTTTTGCTTAAAATGGAAAAGATTTAAAAGTGCCAGCAATCCAGTTGAAACTATTCTCGGGCGTTGTTGTTGTTGTTGTTGTTCCTTTTGTACATTTCAGGACATGAGAAATGACATCCTGTTCTCCTTCCAAGAGCAGAGAAGAAAGAAACATTGTTCCCATGAAAAGCAGATTGGGCAAATGGCATCTGGACAACACTCATTTTATTCACTGATTTTAAAATTCAATAAAATAATTTCTAATATTTTTAAATTCCACTCCTGGAAGTAAAGTCCTAAAAATCACTAGAGCACAACAATATCCTCCTATATATGGTCATTTCCTTCTTAGTGAATACAAGCTGAATTCCAGCAATAAACAAGTTCATATTTTTATAAAACAATTTCATAAAAAACGAATAACACATAGGCATTTTGGCCACCACTTCCCCTGTTCTACAATAACCTCTGTTTTAGGCATAAGAGAAATCTCCCTCTCAAGCCCTTCTGGGGATCACCCTCTCCTCAGGCCCTTGTTTGGCTCCGGGGAGTCCCAACAGCCCAGCCGCCACCTGAAGTGTGTGTCCAGCCTGTCGGCTGTGGTCACGAGCAGGAGGGCATATCTACGTCCTGCTCTGCCAAGGTGTTCCTCCACACTGAAAAAAGGGCAATCTAACCATTAACAGCCCCACAAACGGCATGCAGGGAAAAAAGGCTCTCGGTCTTCCTAAATCATAAGGCAGGACAAAGAATGAAGGTGGTAGTCTTGAGGGAAGGAAGCAGGAAAGGGAAAAGAATGATGACCCTTAGAAACGGAGGCATAGCTTTTCAGACCTGTACCTTGAAAAATATTAAAATGTTACTTCCACAAGAGTGGCCAGAAATAAAATGTCTAACAATACAGTGCACTGGGAAGGATGGGGAGCACCTGGGACTCTCACAGGCTGCAGGTGGGATGTAGAATGGTACAGCCTCTTACCTCTTTGGGAGTGTCTAACAAAGGCAGACATACACTGCAATTCTACTCCTAGAAAATAAAAGAATTGCATACGTCCACCAAATGAATTGTATAAAAATGTCCATAATAGCCTTATTTATAATAGCTAACACTAGAAACAACCCAAATGTCCATCAACAGGAGGACGGATAAAAAAGTTGTGTTACATGCATACAACACAAAACTACTCCACAGTAGGAAGAGACAACCACTGATAACGCAGTAACACGATGAATCACAATAATCATACTCAAGTCTGACTCTATATAGTTGCATTTATATGAAGTTCAAGAGCAGGCAAAACCAATCTGTGGTGATAAAAATCAGCATAATAGTTACCGTTGGTGGGTCCACTGTTTGATCTGATAGGGAAACTTCTTAGGTAACAGGCATGCTCTATGATTACGTGAGGGTTTACATTTAACAATGACATTGAGCTGTACACTTAAGAGCTGTGCATTCTATTAATGAATGCTAATTATACCTCAACAATACACTCCTAGCATAGAAAATGTTACTGCTAAATAAATCAATAAACATAAAGTACATACAATCTACATATAAATAATTCTCACGTTCATGTGCTAATGTGAAGAAAGAGAGACAGTGGAAATAATTTTAAAACCAGGAGAGAAAAATGTACAACTTATCAAAATATATGTAAAGTAGCATTTTTTTTAATAAGAAAAAACGCATACACTTCTTTTATGGGACTTTCTGCTATGAATTGTTACGGGCACAATGGATGGACCCCAGGAATGATTTCTGTTCCCGTTGACTCCAAAATATAGTGAAAACTTATTTACCCTTTGAATTATTTAACTGCTGCCAAAATGCTTACAGACCTTTTTGAGCCAAAGTGTGTTTCCTTGGAAAAAGTATTTTAGACATAATAATAAAGGTGCACATGAGTTTCAAAATTTATACATAAACCACAAACAGCTTTGCATATTTCACAACAGTTTAGTGAGGCTGGCAATTATTATAATAATTTCACCAGTATTTCATAAGAAAGCATAATTACAAAAGTAGCTATTAATACTACCATTTATGACACAATGGATGGACCTTGAGAATATTATGCTAAGTGAAATAAAGTCAGTCAGAAAAAGCTAAGAACCATGTGATTTCACTCACGTGTAGGATATAAAACTGAAACTCATAGACACAGACAACAGTATGGTGGCTAGCAGAGGGAAGGGAGGGATAACAAAAGGTAAAGAGGGTCAAATATGTGGTGATGGAAGATGACTTGACTTTGGGTGGTGGGTACACAATGCACTATACGGATGATGTATCATAGAAATGTACACTTGAAACCTATATAATCTAATTAACCAATGTCACCCTAATAAATTTAATTAAAAAAAACTCGCCCTGGCTGGTTTGGCTCAGCGGTTGGAGCGTCAGCCCATGGACCAGAGAGTCCCAGGTTTGGTTCCCGCTGAGGGCACGTACCTCCGTTGTAGTTTGTCCCCGGCCCCAGTTGGGGTCGTGTGGGTGGTGGCCACTCCATATGTGTCTCTCACGTTGATGTTTCTCTCTCTCTTCTTCCCTCTCTCCCACTCACTCTATTTGAAGATAAATGCAAAAAAAATGTCCTCAGGTGAGGATAAAAACAAAAACAAAAAAACAAAACAAAAAACTCTTGCCCTGGCCAGTGTGGCTCAGTGGTTACAGCATTAGCCCATGCTTAGAAGGGTGGCAGGTCTGATTCCTGGTCAAGAGCATGTACCTGGATTGCAAGTTCAATCCCCAGCCCAGTCGGGGAACATGCGGGAGGCAACCAATTGATGTATCTCACTCACATTGATGTTTCTCTCTCTCTCTCTCCCTCCCTCCCTGCTTCCCTTCCACTCTCTCTAAAAATCAATGGAAAATATATCCTCGGGTGAGGATCAACAACAACCAAATCTACTCTCTTGGCAACTTTCAAATATATAATACAGTGTTGTTGACTGTAGTCACCATGCTGTATATCACATCTCCAGAGTTTATTTTGTAACTGAAAGTTTGTACATTTTACCTTCACCCATTTCCCCCTACCCCCTAAATAGACATTTATAAATAGAATAAAACTTGTAAATTGAAATTAAAAGCTTAAGGAAAACTAAAAAAAAAAACTTAAACAATATAAAAATATTTTATGATTTTTATCATATATATCAAAGGTCAGCAAACTTTTCCTGTAATGGGTCGGATATTTAATATTAATAACAACTCTGTTTCATGTCAGTAAAAAATGTAAAAACAATCTTAGTTTGAAGTCTGTACATAAACAGGTAGCCAGCTGATCCCTGATATAGATCACTAACAACCATAACTGTACCATAAAATTACTAGCAGTTATTTTATTATATAAGTTTCAATATTATAATTTGACATCTGTATAAACTACAAAGGGATCACCCCCAAAAGTCTAGTTACCATCCATCACCATACAATTGACCCCCTTTACCCCTTTTGCCCATTCCAACACCTTTCCCTGTGAAAACAACCAATCTGTTCTCTGTGTCTATGAGATTGTTTTTAATTTGTTTGTTTTATTTTATTTTCTTAAGATTCTACATATAGTGAAATCTATGGTATCTGCCTTTCTCCTAACTTATTTCACTTAGCATTATATCTCAAGCTCCAACCGTGTTTACTAATGCCCCTGTTCTTTTACTTAAATTTTCCTTTTATTATAAAAATAATATTTTTAGCTCATGAAAATTAACAAAATATAGTTCTATAACTCACTATATCAATTTAATCCTACTTTTCTCTTAGAGGTAACAATGGTTAGTGGTGGATGAAGGTCATTTTAGACTTCCACTAAGCAAGCATAAACTCTCTCTTTGCCTCTCCCTGTCCACTTCCAGAAATGCCCCATGAAAACCTCCCACTCTCCCCCTGATTGCCAGCTGGATATTGATGCCTGTTCAGGCTCTTGTGGCTGAAAAGCCTGACAGCCTGGATCCCTGAATGACTATGTGGAGCCGAGCCTTCCTGTACATTGGATGCTAAATGAGTAAGAAATAAACTTCTATTATGTTAAACCACTGAAATTTTAGAGCTTATTTGTTTCAGCTGATCCTTATTTAGAACAAAGTATTTCTCTCTTGTGACTAGGAAGAAATGGAAATTGTTTGACTATTTTCTGGTATTAAATAATACTATAGAGAAGTCTAAAGATAATCTGATTTGTCCTCTGTGACTTGCTTGTTATATTCACTTAAAGTTAAACTCAGCCACCACAGAAGTGATTACACTCTTGTCAACGCTTCTATCACTATGTTAATCATAAGAATACTGAATAAGTCCTTTGAAACTGGCAAACCTCCGAGAACTTCTGATTTCACCCATGTATTTTAGTGGGCTACAGTGAAATTCAAAAACTTACAGAGAAATAAACCTTCTTTTTTCAGATCTAAAAAATTTCAGTGGTGGAGGAAATTTCAAGCCTGATTCTTTGCAGTTTAAATCCAATGTTTTTTCCTTAGAGTTGAGTAGATGATCGAGAATAATGTGATTTAAACAATTCGTTAGGTATTCTTTGTGTTTTGTTTTTTTTTTCATTGGGTCCAAGATGTATAGAATCTAAAAGCTCTTACTTAAAAATAATTTAGCTGATGGCCGCCATTCTGACAGGTGTGAGGTGATACCTCATTGTTGTTTTAATTTGCATCTCTCTGATGATTAGTGATGTTGAGCATTTCTTCATATGTCTCTTAGCCATTTGTATGTCCTTTTTGGAGAGATGTCTATTTAGTTCCTCTGCCCATTTTTAAATTGGGTTCTTTGTCTTCCTTTTGTTGAGTTGTATGAGCACTCTATATATTTTGGAGATTAATCCCTTATCTGATGTATCATTGGCAATTATGCTCTCCCATACAGTGGGTTCCCTTTCCGTTATGATGGTTGTTTCTTTTGATGTGCAGAAGCTTTTGAGTTTGATGTAGTCCCATGTGTTCATTTTTTCCTTTGTTTCTGTTGCCTTAGGTGATGTATCAGTGAAAATTCTGCTGCATATGATGTCCAAAATTTTGTTGCCTATATTTTCTTCTAGGATTTTTATGGATTCATGACCTCACACCTGTCAGAATGGCCGCCATCAACAAATCATCAAACAACAAGTGTTGGCGAGGGTGTGGAGAAAAGGGGATTCTAGTACACTGCTGGTGGGAATGCAGACTGGTGCAGCCACTGTGGAAAACACTATAGTGTTACCTCAAAAAATTAAAAATTGAATTGCCATTTGACCCAGTGATCCGACTTCTAGGAATATACCCTAAGAAGCCTGAAACACCAATCAGAAAGAATACATGTACCCCCATGTTCATAGCAGCACTATTTACAATAGCTAAGATCTGGAAACAGCCCAAGTGTCCATCAGTGGATGAATGGATAAAAAAGCTGTGGTACATATGCACAATGGAGTACTATGCAGCTGTAAGAAAGAAAGATCTCTTATCCTTTGAGACAACATGGAGGGACCTCGAGAGTGTTATCCTAAGCGAAACAAGCCAAGCAGAGAAAGACAAATATCACATGATCTCACTTATTTGTGAAATATAATGAACATAACAGTCTGAGGAACAGGGTAGACCCAGAGACGTGGAAGTAGGGTACAGACTGACAACCCTCAGAAGAGGGGGTGGGGGGGAGGGAAGAGATAAACCACAGAACTTATACGCATGTATGCATAACTGATGGACTTGGACAACAAAGCTGGGGACGGGGTGGGGGGATGGGGAGGAGGGTGTCAATGGGGAAAAAAGGAGAAACATCTGTAACAAAAATAAATTAATAAAAAAATTAAAAAAAAAACAAAAAAACAAAACAAAACAAAAATCAATAAAAATAAAAATAATTCAGTTACTCTACCTGCCTCAGGAGAAAGTACAAACTTCTAAATGTGATTTATATGTTCTTCTTGTTCTGGCTCTTGTTAATCTCTCTACTCTATGCTCCTACCATGATGCATCTTACATTTTATGCACCTCTCCGAATTCCTTCCAGTTTCTCCGAATTCCTCCTAGTTTCTCCATGTGCTGTGTTCTCTTTACCTCCAGCCTTTGCTCATACAGTTCCTGCTACCAAGTGCTCACCTTCTCCCTGCCAAGCCTTTTCCTTAGCCTATCTCTATTCAGTCTTCAGGTCTCCACTTAGATGTCATTTCTTCCATGTAGCCTATCCTGATGGCTCCCCAAGGCCAGGTTAGAGGAGCTTCCTGTCTCTGCCTTCAGTACTTTATTCTTTATCAGAAAACTTCACACATTCTATTATAACTGAGGTTCAGTTGTCAACCTTTAGATTGAAGTCTCAGAAAAGTTAGGTCAATCATTTTAATGACACTAAACCTAATGCCTAATAAACATATGAAACATAGTAGGTGGTCAGAAATATTAATTGAATGTTACTCAATAACCCTTATCTGATGTTCTCATCTCCTACAACATATAGAAGATGATGTTACTGACCCACCAATCAGAGAACACTTCTCTGGAATCATCTGTCCCTCAGAATCAGGAGAGGCCAAAAGAATTGAGGTGGTGAAGGAATTGGGCATAAGGCATTTTTTTTTTCTGTACAGTAAATAACTACATTTGATGACCAAATTCATGACCCTGAACTCATTATTCTTCAGCTCTAATGAGCTAAAATAGGGTAATAGAGACTAACTGTAAAATAATCCAAAAGGCTATAAACAGAATTCAAAAAAACCATAAACTTCTGTCTGATTTTAATAAGTTAAGCTGGCAAGTCTCTTCCTTCTAGTCTGGAGATGCAGCGGCAGGAGCAGACCAGACCCTACTCCTCTGCCCAACCCTTACGGCTGAGCAGCGCACCCACTGATTGAGGAATTCCTCCTTGACTTAACATTGGATTTGATCCAGAGTATTTCTGAGCTTATACACTTTCCCCTCCCTCAAAGGCTGTTCATGACATTAATCTCTCTGTCTCCCATCTTAAATGGGGTCTTATATTTCTAATCATTATCTTCCACTATCAACTTCTTGCTTCAGGCTTCACTTTTATCTTATTATAGTCAGTGTCTGAGACCTCTGGCTGCTGCCATTCCCACCCCATTATCAATGCCCTGGCTGACTCAAGGCCTCAGGACTTGGCTTTCAAATACCAGTGCTCCCAGGAGGATTGAAGGCATCAAAGAATAGGAGTAGGCTCAGTGAGAAGAGAGGATGTTTACCTGTTACTATTTCTCAGCACACACAAGTGTAGCAGAACGGGGGGCCTTGAAGACAATGGCAGTGTAGCAGTTGGGATTTTTCTAAGGCCAGAGAGTGATGTAGAGGCCTCAGCCCCACACCACAGCACCACCGGCTCACCACTGCATTCTCCTTTACGGACTGGAGGAAGAAGGCTTTTACAAGCGATGCTTGCTGCGGTCAGCCTACCATAAAGTATTGCTGAGAATCTTCAGGACAATAGAAGGAATTGTTATTTGCTCTGTTATTACGTGTGAAAATGCCCAGCAATCTGTGGCTGCTCTTACCTTGTGGGACTGATAATACTGGAAAGCACCGACTCCGCCCTGTTCCTCTGCAGTCCAGAGCACCAAACGTAGAGTCCTCTTTGGACGCAGCCCTGAGAAACATAATAAAATAAGGCATTCCTCAGTTGATTTTAATTTTTTTAATGGCAAGGCCTCTCATCTGCATCCTGGGGGCAGAAAGGAATCAGAGACATATTCCTCCCTCCCTGGTGTGGCTGCCTGATCCAGAGTGTGACTGACACAGGGAAGGAGCACCCTCGAGCCTGATCTCCAGGCAGGTGCATGTAGAAAGGGGTTGTGCAAACACTGCCTGCAGGCCAGGAAGTGAGAGCCTCTAATCATATCTTTTTTTTTTTTTTTTTTAACCCAAGGACATTTTTACATTTATCTTCAGACAGAGTGGGAGGGAGGGAGGGAGGGAGAGAAACATCAATGTGAGAGAGACTCATAGGTTGGTTGCCACCCACACGACCCCAACCAGGGCTGGGGACAAACCGCAACCGAGGCTCATGCCCCTGGCCAGAATCGAACCCAGGACTCTTTGGTCCACAGGCTGACACTCTAACTGCTGAGCCAAACCAGCCAGGGCTCTAATCGTATCTTTATCTGGACATCCTGCCCCACAAGACCCAATGTTCAGTGGGAAGGTAGATCATATATAAAAGATGCAGGTAGGAGAACTTAACAGTTCATGGGGCCTTCCAGTGATTAACTGAAACCAAATGATTTGACTCTATTTCATGATAAGTGTGTAGGGGATTACTTCTTACTCTACATCCACAAGTTAGCTAGCTATTCCCAGTAATGTGATCCCTGCCAAGCAGAGGCAATGTTTACCCATGGTCATTTTCCTCTCCAACTTGGAAATATAAGGTCATTCACAAAAGGTCAATGAAAATGAATTGAATGAGAATAACATTGTATTAACCTTACTGCTGCAGAAACAGCATGGTGGCCATTTCATTGGTGTGGGAAAGACAAGCTTGGACCTTGGAGTTATTAACGTCACTGACAGACCTGATCCATGCAGGACCATGTTTGAGTGACAATGCCTGCTCAGTGAAAGCTAACTATAAGGAAGCTCTGTCTCCCAAACCTGAAAAACAATGTACCGAACTCCCACTTCGTGATCAAGCATTAAAGCCTGTCTGATTCACACCTCACAGTGTTATTTCAGAGCAATAACACAGGCAGAAAAACATGAAGCAGTGCTTACATCTGACTACAAGGATCCACCCTGCGGCCTCACCACAGGGCAGCCACAGGAAAGCCTTTGAGTGGCTCTGAGATGGACACACTGCAAATCCCAAGTATATCCACGCACGTGCTGCCACCCAGGCCCCTGGCCTTCAAGGGAGCAACCTGGACGGTAAATGCTCATGGGAACTGGAGCGCTGTCCTGCCTCCTCCAGCATTAACAGTATTCTCCTTTAATAAGCGTAGTGCTAAGGAGCTGGAAAGGAGCTATGTTTTTCACTAAATTGAATATTGTTGTAAAGCCACTTGCACTTGAGCATGTTAGCATAATTAAAAAAGCATAGGTTTAGCCCTGGCCGGTTTGGCTCAGTGGTTAGAGCGTTGGCCTGCAGTCCAGAGAGATCTGGGTTCGGTTCCTGCTAGGGGCGCGGACCTCGGTTGCAGTTCGTCCCAGGCGGCAGCCAGTTGATGTGTCTCTCACATCAATGTTTCTCTCTCTCTCTCTTCTTCCCTCTCTCCCTCCCGCTCTATCTGAAGATAAATGCAAAAATGTCCTCAGGTGAGGATAAAAAAAAAAGCACAGGTTTAGGATGCAGGCTGACCTGTCACTTCTGCTATTTCTCTGGTCCAAGCCCCACCCTCATTTGCCTGGATTGTTGTAGTCACTGCTAACTGGTCTCCCTGCCATAGTCCTCACCCCTCTGCAGGTGATGTTCCCACTGCAGCCTTTATTCACCTTAAACCAAATCATGTAATTTCTCTGCTCAAAAATGCCAATATCCAGAATGTAAACTTGTAGAAGACAGGGGTTTATGTTTTTTGATTCGCCGTGATGCCCCCAGTTGGCTAGACTGTTAGGCACACATTAGGTGCCCGATCGATAGGCGGTGAATGAATAAATGAACCCAAAACTTGGTGTCCAACTTAGAATAATATTCAAAGCCCTCCCCCACTTTACCAGCCTCGTCTCCTAAAACTCTTCAGCTGGTTCGCTCCCAGGCAAGCTTGTAGCTGAGAAAGGCAGGCAGATCTGATGATCCCTGCTATTGATAGGCACCTGCTGTGTCACCACTGGGAAACTGATCTACCTGAACTTCTGCCTGCTATTCTGACAAGTGGAGAGAATATTCTAGGCCTATGCCATAACTAGGGTGGTTGTGAGGATTAAATGGCACGTAACAGACATTTGACAAATGAACTATAAAACTTTACAATGGATACCAAGCACAGAGCATACACTTTTACCTGTAGGGAGAAGGGGAATCTAAATACTCAGAGGAAGTTCTGCCGAAGACATTCAAATATCTGCTGGAAAAGAACACTAAGGCGCCCACTGCCTGCTCCAGAGTCAAGCCACCAACTCACATTCATGGCACAAACTTAAATTGTTGGAGGAAGAAATCTAATCAGTGTGTCTAAAGTTCATAATATTTGGTTTGCCTAAAAGAAATGTGCTTAATGTTAATTTAAATCAAATGACATTTGGCCTGCAACATAGCAAAATATGACAGAATAAAGTACAGTAAATAAAAATTCTGAACATTTAAAAAATATGTACAAAAGGGGAAAATATACTTTCTTTTTTCATATCTGTGCACCTTATCAGCAAAACAGTACCAAGTCATGAAAATGATGAAGTTCTCTAAATAAGGATAAAAATTCATTTTTAAAAAGAAAATGCCCTGAATATCCCTATAGATTTGCTGTTCCACTTGAGGCAATGATCATACAGGATTAGTTTCCTTCACATTTCAAATCAGCCAGATGACCAATGATGTTACATTAAAGTAATAAAGAAGGAATCCATTTGAAACAAGGAAAGCTAAAGCTTCCAGACAATCCCAGCGTAGCTGTTGATGCATGGCTGGCCCTAAAAAGACAAACAGAGCTACCTTCAAGCTCTTGAGAAGCTCAGTACCCATCAGCAGGAACACCAGCCTGCTCCAAAGTCAAGGTGAAGGGCCCGACGAGAGAGGTTAGGAAACCAGTGCTTAAGTGAACACCTGACTAGGCTCCAAAGTCTCTTTCCACTTTGTCATCCTCATTGTCCCTAAACTTAAAATAAATCCATGGGAGTCCAGCCAGTGTGGCTCAGTGGTTGAGCGTCGACTCATGCACCAAGAGGTTGCCAGTTCGATTCCCAGTCAGGGCACATGCCCAGGTTGTGGGCCTGAACCCCAGTGGGGTCATGTAGGAGGCGGCCAATCGATGTTCTCTCTCATTGATGTTTCTCTCTCTCTCTCCCTCTCACTTTCTCTCTCTCTCAAATCAATAAAGAAAAAAAAAAAAGAAAGAAATACATGGGACTGCATTCAATGACCAGATCCTGCCCTTAATGTGGGGTTCAGGACCCCAGTCCACACATGGGCAGCGAGGGTCACAGAAAGGGATTGGCCTTGGCACCTGGACAAGCACCGTGTGATTCTCTGCTGTGCCACTCCTGGCTCTGTGACTTTAGATGAATTGCCTAATCTCTCTGAGCCTCCATTTCTTCATCTTTACAACGAAGAAAGTGGTAATTGCCTTATGGGATTGTTAAGAAAATAAAATAAGGCAAATGCATATCAAGAATAGTCTCTGGCACATAGGAAGTTTTCAAGAATTGTTAGTTTCTCTCTATATCACTCCACACACAGCCAGTAATGACCAGGAAAAACTTGTTTCCACAAAAGTATATTTATTCCTCATTTCTCTTCCTTGGAAGCTGTAGAACACCTTTGTTTATACAGAATGCATTCCCAGCCAAGCGAAAAATACAAGTTCCATCTACATTGTAAACAAACACATAACCTCTTTCAGTATGGAATGTTCCTTCATCCCAACACAGAGCATATCCCAGTCCAAATAAGTATAAACAGCCTCCTCACTTTAAAAGTGAGAGCCAATCAGAATTCTTAATTTCTGGATAAAGTAAAAAAGCTTAATAAATCTAATAACTGGAAAAAGGTGATAAAAAGCTATCTATATTTAACATTTTTAAATATGTTTTTATTGATTTTTTTTTATCCTTACCCAAGGACATTTTTGCATTTATCTTCAGATGAGCTGGAGGAAGAGAGGGGAGAAGAGAGAGAGAGAAGCATCAATGTGAGAGAGACACATCAAGTGGCTGCCACCCACACGCCAATGCCCCAGCCAACGCTCCAACCGCCAAACCCGGGACTCTCTGGTCCGCAGGCCGATGCTCCAACCGCTGAGCCAAGCTGGCCAGGGCTGATTTTTTTTTTTTTTTTTAAGAGAGAGATAGAAACATCAATGGGCTGCCTCCTGCACGCCCCCTACTGAGGCTTGAGCCTGCATTCTGGGCATGTGCCCTGCCTGGGAATTGAACTGGGACCTCTCAGTTCATGGGATGACTCTCAATCCACTAAGCCACATAGGCCTGGCTATATTTACCATTTTTAAATGATAATAACTTTTATTGTGTATCTCAAATCCCAACTAGATTTAAAAGCTATGAATTTTAAGTATATAAAATAACAACAATAATAAAGCAAAAATAACAATAGCAACACAGCAGTGATGAGAGATCAAATGTAGGGATTGCATTTGGTATAGAACTGGGTCCAGACACAGCTCAGGAGTAATCTTGGCTCACAGTTCTGGCCCTGGCTCTGTGGTGTACAGCACCAGCCCAAGGCAAGCACATGAAACAAAGTCTTAGAATAAGGGGGGGCGGTAGGGAACACCCCGGTCTTAGCTGGCTAGATGCAGGTCTCACTGAGGTTTTGTCAGAAGATAGGCAATTAGTTCCCCTATGTGTGCATACAAACTGCCCAGAGATCTTTTGATCTCCTGGATTTCTATTAAGAACTCCGAATAGTGCAACAAACATTTTACAGCATCATGGTTACCCTGTAAAGAACATAAACTACTGATAATGTGTCAGAGTTCTGTCTTGTTTATGAAATATGGACATAAGTGCATTTCACCTTCATTTTATTGATGAGAGTAATAATGCTATTGGGACATAGTGCCTATGAGAAAAGGTGAAAACAACCTGGTTGGACTTTATTTTTCATTACTATCAAACTTCAAGACGAGAGGGCTGAGAGGTGACTATCATTAAACTGACACACTGAAAAGGTCATTTGACTGTCTTACATTTGCACCAAGAGCGGGGCAAAGTAAAATAAACTCAGATTGATCCGGCCTTGCAGACAGCTTTCCCAAATCATGAATTCTAAAGAACACTATTGGTTAACAACACGTATCAGCCCAAATACTCACACACTGCTCAGTTTCAATCCCTCCAGAACTGGGTATCTGTACTGTTTTCCCTTCTGCAACGTAGCTTTGCAGAGGAAACACAACTCATTTTCCATATGAATGCACTAATTCATAAATACACTTAATGCCCAGCTCTGTTTTAGCAACAGCTCACTTAGAGACGCCTACACTTAGAGATTTCTATTCCCACAATAAACTTCACTAATATAAGTGTAGTAGTATCTGAGTAATAGAATAAATTATGACATATTAGCATATATATTGAATGAAAAGAGAGAATACATATAGTGGTTAAATACATGGGTTTAGGGGTCAAGACCTATTTCCACCTTAGGAAAGTTATATAATTTGTTATTTACTATATAAGCACATTATCATTTTTTTAAATAGGGGGCATGATTAGACAAATACTCATTATTTTAGTTAAATAAATTGCAACTACTTCTCTTTATAGGCAGGAACAGAAAATCATCTAAAAAAATCTTTCGTTCTTAGAAGATTACTTGGTATCTTTCTTAGTTATGTAGACAGAAAAGCAATTAGGCACTTTTGGGAGGCACTGGGCAGGGCAACAAACTTTTTTTTAAATCCATCTTATAAGCAGCTACCTCTAGAGCCATCTGGAGGAACAACCTGGAATCTGTGCAGGAGGCAAATCAGTGGATAAAAGGAGCCCAGGCCTTCTGGGAGGAAAGTCCCAGTGTCCTCACCCCTGCTTCGCTGGACTGGGGGCTGGGAATGAGAGAACTGTTGGGTGAAGGTGACAATCACTAAGGTCCTGGAAACCACTGATGAAAGGAGGAGTCTGGGCTGCTGATCCGGGCTCAACACAGTGGCCTAAGGGTCTAGGGGAAGAGCTGATGTCAGCCTAGCATGCGGCCACGTGCAGAAGCTCCTCCGATCCAGCAATTCTGGCACAGAAGTTATGGTTTAGGGAACAACCGAGGACAGGAACGTAAACGGAGGGAATTGTAACCTTGCTGCCCAACATGGGCACCACTGTGACGCAGGGGTGCCAACGATGTCGTGCAGCAGCCAGAGCAGACAGCCAGCTGCAGGTTTCGGGAAGAGGACTGACCTATTCAGCCTGAGGAGAGTCTCAGGATTCATGGACCAACCAGAGGCAGTGGGAGGGCCTCAAGAGGAGGTAACTTATTTTTGCCAATAACGCCTGTGAAGGCTTGGATGATTAACTGTAAAGTAATTAAAGAGATGCGATCATATTTATAGCCTGTTTTGTGGAACAGGTCATAACAGTTATAATTTCCATAATTCAAAGGGAACAGAATATAGAATCCTACCTCATTATAATGATTAGGATTCTATCGCCAGGAAAATCACAGTTAATCATTGCTGAAGTGGAAACACTGTAACTACCAATATGTGAAGGCCATTTCTGGCCCTAACCGAGTTTTCTACTCTCATATCCTGCTTCTGCCTCTCATCCTAAACTCCAGCCACATCACACCAGTCACTGAACATGCGAGGCTATCTCAGATGTTTGGTTCTTATATATGCTCTCTTCCTACCTGGAATGCCCCTTCATATTTGCACCTGGAAAACTTGTATTCACCCAACAAAGCCCATCTCTAACTTTACTTTCTTTGGGAAGATTCCCCCAGCTCTAGGGTGAAGTTGGTTACCCATTTTCAGTGTTCCTCTATAACTTCATACATACCTCTTATTTTCATTTTCAAACACACATAATTGTTGATCTCCCACTGGACCAGTACTTTTCTGAGACTGATTCTTTCTCTTTTTAATAATCCTGGCTGACTGACTATATTTGTATAAGTATAAATAAAAACTCTGGTCTTTTCATTTCATCTAAAGCATATTAGTGCCTCCTCAGTCCAGCAATTTGCTAAGATATGCTTTTTTTGTGAAACCAAAGCCCAAATAATAAAGGTGAAAACACCTCAATAACCTAGATAATCAGATTTGCTTGAACTTCTACGTTTGCTTCAGTTGCTATTACATTTACCTACTTTTGTAGCACAGAAGGGTCTAGTCAAAATTTAGTACATCAAGACCTCTTGTTGATCAAATCATTATATAAATATATTATGTTCATAGAAATCTTTCCATCAGCTAATTATATTAAATTATAGATATTGACATTTTCAACTCTGCAGTTCTCTTTAATTTTTTTAGTTTGATATTTTTTCTGTTTATAAGAACAATATATATAATATATATCCTTCTTTCAAATTTAAATTGAAAACTAAGAAAAATAATAAAAAAAACTAGAAAATAATAATCTATTAGTATATTGTTATATTTCCTTATAATTTTTGAATGCATGTATTTGTATATATATATGTAAACAGTGACATTTTATATATAGTTTTATGCCACTTTTTCCACTTAAAATCATGTTATATATAGCCTTTATCTATTATTATCAATAATTTTCAAGAAAACGATTAATTTTTTTTAGCTATTATTGAACATTTAAGATTTTTATTCTTAGGATAAGCTCTGAAAAGTAGAAATACTGAATCTAAATAAGATAAACATTTTTGAGGCTCTTGAAACATATCACTTATTCCCTAAAGAAAGGTTACCAATTTCTATTCTCACCAACAGTGTATGAGAATATTCACTTCTATTTATACAGGAAACTTTTAATCTTAGCTCCTTTGTTTTGATGTGCCAATATGCTATATCTATTTTTCTATACTACATTCTACTCATTTTTAGCCAAAATAATTATATACATGCACACTCAATCTTTAGCTTTTTTCGGTTGATTAAGACAAATGTTCAGTTTATATCTGGTGCCTGATTAAAGTTAAAATATGTGCATTTGTTTCTCTTATTTAAATTGCCTGATAGTAAAGTTCTTTCATCAATATATTTAGAAGATAATGTTAGTATCACGTAGGGGTCAGAAGCCTGATTTAGTTGACATTTTAAAACATGCTATTTTTTCTTCCCTATCATTATTTAGGTGTTTTATATCTGCAAGGTGAAATTGAGAAGCCTGGTTAATGACAGATTTGAACTCTGAATCACACTTTTGTTAAGAGTTCTACGTTGCAAAAACATCAAGTGGGGAGAGTTGAACAGTGCAATTTTTAAGAAAATGGTGGTAAATCAAGTACAGGTACCAAGACTTCTCTTACAAATTCACATTCACCACTGTGGTTCTTTAAATTTTATTTCTTGTGAGATCACACTGTGTGAAGAAGAACAAATGTGTTTGTACTTGAATCAGGGATTATCAGAAAGTAATACATCTCCAACAAGCAACTGAGATGAGAAAATGTCTGGGATCCCTTTTCAACACCACGTAGCAGCTATAAATCCTAAGTTGTGTTATAATGCAGGAGCGTCATTCTGTTAACTCTTCCAAGGGATCCTTCTTAGGGTTATGGTGTAGAGGATGTTATGTACATTTTTAAAGATTTTTATTGTGTATATAAAATTAGTTATGAAGTTATCTAAACTTATTTTTAACCAATAATTAATCATGTATTCTTTAATTAATCATTATTCTTGGTTCCATTTAAGTTTAGGTTTTCAGACCACCACCCATTTGGCAGTATCAATAATATTTTGCAATCAGTTTTGAACAAAAACTCATCTTCCTGAGCATTGCTTCTTTCTCAGCTCCCAAAGTAATTGCTGAGCGCTCTTGCTAAGGGAAAATCTCACCATAAACAGGATAAGATCATCAAAATGTCTCTGGTACTTTCCATCCCCAGTGTGGCTACCATATTTCAAGCCCTTTGAATTGCTACAATCAACAATTAAACTATTTCCTCCAATCCTCTCTGTATAACTGCTGTCAGATCCATTTTCTTAAAATAGTGCTTTGTCATGTCACTGGCTGCATGAAAATCTTTAATCCCTCCTCATCGTCTATAGTCTGCCTTTAAACTTTTATGAACATGCATCTCTATCAGTAAAACAATTTTGAACATGCATCATGTAAGTATATTTATGTATAAATGACATGCACACAATATTGTCAATACACATAATAAATATTAGTAAAATGTATTTCATTTTTTTAGATAAAGAACAAATATTTTCCTGTACCCACTGGTCTGTAGCATAGAGTCATCCTCTTTAGTATGCCATATGAGGTTCTGTGCAGACTGGTTCCAATCTGCCCCTCTAGACTCGTCTCCAACTACACTCCTTCCCAAAGCCTCATTTCCAAGAAAATTGGCCTCTTTGTTGTCATCTCTGTGCTTCTCACACCATTTATCCCATACCATTTGCCTTTCCTTTTTCTCTTGACTTCCTCTTACCAACTACCTTATAAGACCCAGTTCCAATCCCTCCTGTCCTACTTTCTCCTTCCTCTGAACTTCAAAGGTGTTATCTTCTGCTCCACCCATTTGGCCATTAATCATGAAAAACGCACTTTCTGTTTTTAGTTTATACACACAGCTCCTGGTAAATCAAAGAGCCCTATACATATTTGCTGATGAATGGATTAGCACACCCAATGGAAATGTTTTAAGCTGCAACAAGACAGATATAGATTAAATTTATAAAAATAACTCTTGGGTGGAGGATATTTTTACATTAAATCAGTTATCAGTTACATTTGCCTAAGGGAGAGTAGCCTGAAAATAAGGCTAGGCTTGGACAGGTAGGGCACGTGGAAATAGACTGGAATCTTTGAATCTCTGCTAGATCTGGAATGTTATAATTGATGACTCTGCAAATACTGAACCCTACCCCTAGGGACATGGGACTGGCATTTTCTGAAGAGAAGCGTTTGGCCTTCCAGAAGTGCTGTTTATCTCAAACATTTTCATTTTTCAATTATGGATAGTGTGAGACTTTTGTATTCTACAGATCATTTCAGTGCTTCAAAATTTATGAAGCTTACATTGCCAAGGTAATGGATTATCTTACCTTATCGAGCTTTTGCTTTTCCAGGTCACTATGTCACATCTTATTTGTAAAACTTGTTAGGGTAAGGGAGAAATTTTATATAATCTGTTTAAAGTATTGATAGGAGCTTGTAAAAATTTAGCTCAGACCTCAGGATATTGTCATCTAAGCAAGACTCCCCAAGTTCATCTGCTGCCCTCCTAGGGCTAAGTTTACAGGGATGTGTTCAGAGTCTATGAATATTCCACCTCCGAAATGAAACCAAATCCACGCAGAACTATGTGCTTAGTGCGGGAAAAAATGTGATGCCTCCATTCTCAGAATTTTTCCCAGGACCCTCTGTGCTCAAATCTTAAAATCAACCTACTAGATTTTTCCCCTGTGTAGATACTAACATTTCAAGAACATTATTTCCTGTCCTGTTCTAACTTATTTATATTTAATTACCACATTTAATGCTTATTAAAACACATCATCATTGTCCATCTTTGTATGTACAAGCATACATTTAATACTTCTCTTCTATAAAAGAAGAAACTAAAATTCTGTAATAGGAGAAGTGAACATATATATCAACAAATAGTCATTTGGACTGTGCAGAAATCTGAAAGATAAAATGGCAGTCAAAGGTACTTGAAATATCAGACTCAATCATTCAACAATTATTCCTGGTCCAGGAACTGAGGGATTTAGGGCTGAGGAAGACTGTCATGCTCTTTGGACTCATGGAACTTGTAATCTAAAAGATGAAGACAATAGAAATTCCCACAATATTCTCATCATCATGTCCATCACTGTTATCATTATTGTAAGCACTTTGAATTCATCTAAAAAACCTGATTTTTTAAAAATTAAGTTATTATTGCTCTGGATGGAGGATGAGGTTACACCACAGAAAGAGAGACTTGAATTGGGTTCAAGAATAGAACTGGGAAGTAGGACAGAAACGCAATAAATAAAAGAGCTGGACGAGGGCAATGCCATAGTGGTAAAAGCACTTACAGCATCAGCAATGCCATTTTAGAGATGGCCAACACTCAGTACAAGATAGGAGAGAGAGCACCAAGATTTACTGGGCACTCAGGACTGTACCAGACACTGTACTAAGATGTTCCCAGACAATAGCTCGTGTAGTTTTAGAAACATTACCTCATTTAATTCTGCAAAGCAAGGGGTGTTGCCTTCCCCTTTTACAAATAATGAAACTGAGAAGTATGGGAATTAACTCACTTGTCCAATACTACACAACTAGTAAATGGCAGAGCTGGGATTCTAGCCTGAGACTGCCTGATACCCACTTCACGCTCTTCATCTTAGGCTACTGTGTTCCCAAGAGATGAAGTGCATGGAAAGTCCAACCAATCCTGTGCAACCTCTACTTTTTTCAATTAAATTCATTGGGGTGACACTGGCTAATAAAATTATATAGGTTTTAAGTGTACAATTCTATGATATACAATTTGTATATTGCATTGTGTTTACCACCCAAAGTCAAATCTCCTTTTGTCACCATATATTTGACCCCCTTTACCCTTTACTACACCCCTTCCCTCTAGTAACCACCACAATGTTGTCTGTGCCTATGTTTTCCTTTGTTTGTTTCTCTTGTTTGTTCATTTGTTGCTTTCAATTTTATATCCCACATATGAGTGAAATCATACGGTTCTTGACTTTTATTGTTGAACTTGTTTTGCTTAGCAGGGGATTCTTAAGATGCATACATGTTGTCACAATGGCCATATCATCTTTTCTTATGGCTGAGTAGTATTCCACTGTATATATGTGCCACATCTTCTTTATCTAATCATCTGTTGAGATACACTTCAGTTGTTTCCATGTCTTGACCACCATGAATAATGCTGCAATAAACATAGGGGTGCATACAACTTTGCAAATAAATTCTTTTTTTCGGTGAAACTCTCACATTAGAGAATATAATCTAAAAAATGACTGTATTTGTCCCTGTACGCAGAGGTCCACATTAGCACCTTCAGATTCCACCTAAAACTGTCCAATTTTCAAAGAGACAAAGTGACATGAATATGATCTATAGACAGTCGGCTGATTAAAAGTTTGGGGCAGTAGAGGTGAGAGCTGGGACCAGTGCAAAGAAGGACATTTTCTAGGCTGATGGAGATAAGCAATCAGACTCTGAGACATTCGGAAGCTGAATAACACTGGAATATCCAGATTAATAGCAATGGGAACGACAAAAGTCTTGAACTACTAGGTTTGAAAATCATCACTAACTTGAAATAAGTGGGAGAGAAGGAGAATAAATTATCTTTCATATGGGTGGAAGACTCATATTTTGGGAACCTGAGCTCCAGAAATTTTCAAACCGAATCCAAAAATTATAAGCTTATCCTCCACTTAGACAAAGCAGCAGAATACATCTCTGCACACAAAAATCACAGGGCTTCTCAAAAATCAGGAAAATATCACTATCAAGATTATCATGGAAAATAAACTCCACATGTAAACACATTAATTTTTGTGTCAACAATAAATCCTGTTGGAAAATAGAAATTCATAAAAACCTTGTAGAGTATTAAGTTCTTCTGTGGAAAAATGATTTTCTAAACATTAGGTTTTCACTATTCTCTGCAGAGAGGGAGATTATACCAGAGGGAGAGTCGTAATTGAGTTTAGGAATAGATCTGGAAGGAGAGCAGAAAGATGATCAAAGAACAGATTGGTGGAGAGCAATTACGTAACAGTGGAAGTATTTACAGTCCCACTGATACTGTGTTAGAGACAACTGGCCAACGGGGGAGGGTGGAAGGTGAGGCTGGAGAGGGAAGGGAACAGGATTTACTGGGTACTTACCACTATGCCAGACACTGTGTTAAGTTCTTTCCAGACATTGTCTCACTTAATTTTCAAAAAAAAATCCTATAACAGTGGGAGTATTGTAATACCTGGGGAGTATTATCCCCAAGTTACAGATAAGAAAACCAAGACTCATACGAATACAGGGTGGTTGTTTTTTTAAACCCAGTGTCCATGCCTTTTCAACTAGACCACCCTAACTCAGGCCTCCTTACAGTGAGAACATCTCTGACATACAAAAAACAAAGTTAATTTGGGACAGGTACTAAAAGCCATAGGCAGATCGAAGAGGCTGAACTTCAGTAACAGTGAGGAAATAACGTATGTTTCACTAGGTCGGCCATGTACAGAGTCATCAGAGTTGTCACGAGGCATCATCACAGCAGAGGACGGGGCCTGTTTTCAAGTCTTCCTATTCATTTCCACTAGGACCACACCTTCTAACCCCTCCTCAGATTTCCAGTGCAATCTTCCCTAGGAAAATGAGGACAGACATGAACACAAAGTGTGGAAAGTGAACAAGCGGTACAAAGGCAGACACAAAACATAACACAGTAAATCAAACACCACCAGCCTGCTACCTGCAGATCATGTTAATTATACAAATCACACTGTGGGCTGCAGGCTTCAGGGCCACCATCCCCATGCTTCCACTGTGTGCCATGCACAGCACTCCAGTGACAGTCTCCCTTTCTGTTATAATTGTGAGGCTGACTCCCTCACCTGGCTGAATGAGTGAGAAAAAGAAAGAAGGAAAGAAGGAAGGAAGGAAGGAGGGAAAGAAGGAAGGAAGAAGAAAAGAGGAAAGGGGAAAAGGAAGAAAGGAAAAAAGAAAATTAATCAAGAATTGAGAAAATTCTGAGAACAAAATGACTCAGATATAGATGATATAGATATTTTAAAGTGCCATTTCAAATGGTGAAAGCCAGATGGTAAATTGTGTTTTCTTAGAAAGAATATATACAGAATTATTTTTCCCAGTAGATAAATACTTCCTTAAACAGAACTTGTTGCCCATAAATGCCACTGTCATAAACTCAAGGAAAGATGTGGACCCCTTACTCTGTCTCTTCCTGCACCTCCTCCCAACACTACCCTGATCGAGAGAGCTGTCAGCAAACCACACTCACTCCTTAGGCCCATACCCAGGTTCTACAATAAGGAAAAATCAGATGTGAGGTGGAAAATGTCTAGGACAAAGTAAAAAGAATGTTGGTACCTATCAAACATGGAATCCAAGAATCCAGAGATGAAGGTGCTCATCTAGCCCTGTTCTCTGAGGCATCAGTGTGTGCACTGTGGTTGCTAGAGACTAGCACGGGGCTGATGCAGACGGAGAGCAAGTGTCCAGGGACTGATCTACTGGGGCCAAGTGCTTGTCTGCACAGAGACTGCAATGCAGAGTGATTGGGAAGGTCTCACCTTGGACGGTGAGCACGCGCTGAACATAGGACCAGATGGTCTCCAAAGCCAGGGGACATGGAACAGACAGTATGCAGCCCAGACCTGAGAGTCAACTAGGTCAGCATGTGAAGAAGCAGTTATGTGAGAAATAAAAAACAGACAGACTTCCTGGCATCATGCTGACAACTGATGGAACGGGAGAACACTAACTAGAGAATCGAGATGTTTGCTAATGAGGTAAAGTAAAAAGACAGCTAGTGTTTATCAAGTGCCTATTCTGTGCTAAGGCAAAACACTAAGCACACTTTATGTGAAATTGGTTCTTTTAATTTTTCTCAACCAATCCTCACAATAGATGTAGGTATTACCTTTGTTCTATTTTACAGATCAGAAAACTGAGGCTTAGGGAGGTGAAGCAACTCACTCATGGTCACGTATATAATAACACTAGAATCAGGACTTGAACCCAGGTCCTCTTGATTCCTAAGCCCATGGTCTAAGCCAATACTCTTGCACTTGGGTCCCCTCAGTTAGACCAGTGGACTGGGGCTGACTCACTGGAGGATTAGTCCTGTGGAAGGTGGATGCAGACATTTGATGAAGATGATAACAGATGAAATCAAGTGACACACACTCACTCATAAGACTCCAATGACAAACGTACAATCTCGACCAGACTCATGGACACAGACAACAGTATGGTGATTGCCAGAGGAAAGGGGGGGAAGGGCAAGGTAGAAGAAGGTAAAGGGGAGATAAATGGTGATGGAAGGAGACTTGACTTGGAGTGGTGAACACACAATACAATATACAGATGATATATTGTAGAATCATACACCCATAACCTGTATAATATTATTAACCAATGTCACCCCAATAAATTCAATTATAAAAATAAATAAAAATAAACACATACAGCCCTGGCTGCTTTGGCTCAGCGGTAGAGCATCAGCCCGTAGATCAAAGAGTCTCGGGTTTGCTTCTGGTCAAGGGCACGTACCTCGGTTGCGGTTCGTCCCTGACCCTGTTCAGGGTCATGTGGGAGACAAGCAATCAATGTGTTTCTCTCACATCAATGTTTCTCTCTCTCCCCCCCACTCTACCTGAAGATAAAAATGGAAAAAAGTATCCTTGGGTGAGGATTTAAAAAATAAAATAAAATAAAATAAAAATAAACACCTACACAAAATCTGAAAATAGAGCAAATAATTTTTTCTTAAATTCTTCAAATGACACTGGTATTAAGAGGTTTAAAAAATTAGAGATGTCATGTCATTTCCTCAAGGCTTGGACTTCACAAGGACCTAAAGAGAGAGGATAGCTCACTACCCCGACACCCCAGCCAGACAGGGTAACAATGTTGATTTACTCATTTTTGAGCCTCGAACCTGAAGCACTTTGAGTCAACTTTCCAATCTAATCTTGGCCAGACTATCTTACTATTTCAGCATTAAGTAACAGCACCAGAGCGAGCCTCTCAGTGCTTAACAGACCACGGGCATTGCATGTTAAATAAACAAGCCGACCCAGTGTTTCACAGTCTACTCCTTCACAGCATTAAAACTCTTGCTTCATCCTCCCGAGGTCCCCAAATAAGAAAAACAGCCTGTTCGTTATTATGAGCAATAACAATTTCCCCTCCTATCTAGAAAATGCATGTCATTGCCCAGAATAACGTTTATTTCAAGAATTAGATCACTCCAGACTACAAAGCATAACTGTTCTGGCTGCCTGTGGTTTTTGGAGACATCACAATCCACTTTGAAAATTTACACACATTTGTCATTTCAGAAATGCCTTCTCTTTTGAGTAAGTAAAGGACTTTCCTGAGGACGGTGTCAGAGCCCATGTCTACTCGCATTTTGGTATGTTAATCATTATCTTCCATTACCAGGCTACAGACACTGTCAGGTTTGAAAACAGCCTCGTTAGGGAAAATAAAATATGAGTCAGGAGGCAAACAAGTTCTCAGTGGCATTTGTGTGTGTCATTTCATTCTAGGCAGTACCTGTGGCATTTCTGCAGGGTGGGCCTGCTTTCAGCAGCTGCCAAGGGCATCGTGGAAAGGTTCTAACATTCAAAGATCTGGCTGAAGAAAACCTCACACAGCTTCTGCTGAAACAGTTGGATGCCAGAAATCGAGCCACATAGAAAACTTGTGTAAAACTCCAAACGAAATGGAAGATTTTCTCTCTCTTAATAGAAGACCTCTCATTCCAGAACCAGGTGCTAAAGACATTGGTGTACTTGGGGCCTGTATGGATGTCTACAGAAGAAACTTTGAGCAAAGAAATTTTGGGCTGGGGGAGGCAGGATTGGGAGCTGTAGTGTGCTTTTGAATGACTGAGGCTGAAGAGGCTTTCCTCTGGTGTTCTTTTACGTGTCTTCATAACCCATCTTTCATGCTTTCCTTCTATGTTGTAGTGCCTCCCCCGCCCCAATATACTTAGGTTGCCAAACTAAAAAGAATCTCTGCCCTCATGTACTCTATGTAGTTGAAAGACAAGTTTCAACTATTCTGCACAGAAAAATGAGCCAGCAACCTGCCACAGAAGTCAGGTAACAAAAGGCTCCCTTCAGAGCCTGTCAATTCCAGGCCTTGCCGCTCTGTGACCAGATAAATCGGTTCCCTGCGCACCTGGGTCCTCTGGCTGCCAGCGAGGTTGTTGGCATAACATATCAGGGATCCAGCTGCTATATTTACATTTTAATAAGTATTTTGTTTTTATTACTTTTTCTTGCTTTTTTTCCCCCCTCAGGAGGTCTAAGAAAGGGAGAGACACAGTAATAACCAACTTATATAGGGATAGAATCAGCTGTACTACAATTGGGACTAAGAAATCAGAGGTGGGATTTTTTTTTTAAAATAGGACAAATATTTAGGAGTTAACAAATGTGTGGTTTGTTTGTTTGTTTGTACACAGAGAAATTTCCTGCCATCCTATTTTCTGGTTATAACATGTATAGTGGAGTAACAGACACCTGTGAGAGTGTCTGTTGGATTCAAGCTCTGGACACTTTGGGTCAGGTTTGGATAAATCTAAGAAACATCAGAATGTGTACACAGGAAGAGATTCAGAAAAGACAACTCAATTTTTAGATTCTTTCACCCTGAGTCAATCTCACTTCTCTCTCTTATGCAAAATGTAATGGTCTTCTTGGTTTCAAAACTGCTTCCTCACTGTTATTGAAATCCTGAGAGTCTACTGACAGCCACAAATAACCTCTCAAAAAACCGCAGGTTCAAGGACTTCAGCCCAATGGACAGACTCAGCTGCCCAAAAACAAAAGGCCTCTGTTAGGTACTGTCAGATTTATTTAAACTTTGCTTCCCTCACCATACATTTTTGGGGAAAGTATTTAAGATTTTAAACTGTGGAGGGTGCCTGGGATACTGGTGGCTATGGTCAGATGAAACAGGCAATGGTTTTTTTTTATTTTACCTTCCTCAATACTCAGTGCAGCCATGTGCGTACCTATGGGGTATATATACCTCTGGAGTGGAGGGATTAGCCCTGAAGGACTACAAACTGACATTTAGTATTCAGAACAAGAAAAAAAAAAATCAAAGCTCAATTCTATATATTCACACTCACACATTTAGATTTTACCCCATTAAACTGATAATATCTTCAATAAAGAGATAAGGTTCATTTATAATTAGTAACATTTATATTCAGTTAACATGCCAAAGCCCATGAATAAGCACAGCTTAGGATCTAAGCTATGATCAAACGATTCTTGCCAACTTCTTCACACTACCACATGTTAGCTTAAAAGAAGTTGTCTTTGCTGGCCATTCAAAACAGATTTAAGTGAATCTATATGAAATTATCATAAATACTAAGTTGCTAGAGAAAACATTCACAAGCTTTCTGATCCAAGCCATGTTTGTGAAGGTCCTTTCCCCAGCCCCATAAGAAATTGTTTTGATTATGTTTTTCTTTCTTTGTTAGAAAATAAATGCCCCTTTTCTCTTAAAATAGAAGAAATTATATTAATCAGGGAAAACTTAGAAAAATAGAAAAAAACAGTCACAACACTATTAATAAGAGATAAGTTTTGTTAACACTGGGATTTTTCTTCAATTCCTTTTTACTATGCCTTTACATTTCTTTAAGGTGATCCATTACATGTATACATTTTCCATTAGAACCTAAATATTTACATGTGTTATTTTACAGTCTCTAATTTATAATTGGCAATAAAATAATCCACTACAGAAGGAGATTCCAAGATGACTGGAGAGTAGGTAGAAGCTACAGTCCTGCTCCAGGTGCAAAACTGGATTTACAGCTAAATTATAGAGCTATCAACAAGAATAACCAATGGAAGGCTGGCTGAACAGAAATATTAATATTATAACCAAGGATTTAGAGAAGAAGTCACATAGAGACTGGTAAGAAGGGAGGAGACAAGGAAAGGGCTGGCTCCACACCCACTTACAGTGGCTAAGCCAGAGGGATATCTCGGCTATAATCTACCTCTCCCTAGGAGTATGGGAGCTCAACCCCACACAGATCCCTAATCCAGTGCAATAGAGATGGGAAGAGAAGCCACATAGCATCTGGCGGTGAAAATCTGTGGGGATTCAGTTCACCTGGAAGAGAGGGGAGTCAGCTAGAGACCCTGATGCCACCTTCCCAGGGTCACACTCTCCTACTGTTACAGCACCAGCCCGGGGGAAGCACTGCCCGCTTTTCCAACCATGGCAACACCACTCTGTCATGCTTGGGTCCTGTAGAGGGATCTGCTGGCTGCACCCAATGAGAATATTTTGGGAGCTTTTTTTCTGGAGAAGCTCTTGGCAGAGATCCAGACAGTGATCGAACTGTGTGGCTTTGGTAAGGGGACCATTCTTCCTCACCTTGGTCACACAGCTCGTATTACCCCCCCACCTCCCCACACACCTGTTGAATCACTTGGCCAGCTCTGCCCTGCTAAGTTCAGTCAAAGAGGGGGATCCGAGTGCCGTGCAGAGCTGGGACTTTCAGAGTACTGTCTCCCAGGGAGGCTATTGTCTGAGAATCAGACAGGCATGTGCTGGGGTGTGTGGCTACATTGCTGGGGGAACCACTCCTATCTCCCATGTGAGCTCAGCCTGCTATCCCCAGAAGGGGAAGAAGTGCCCACCCCCTCCATAGGCTTGTCAGCACAACCCCCAATGGGAGACTGGATCTGACCACCCAAGTTCCAGTGGCCCCACCTTGCTGAGCTCAGTTCTGCAGGGAGAAGGGGGTGCTGCATGGAGCTGGGACATTCAGAGGGTATATCTCTTGGCGGCTATTGTCTGGGACTGGGACAAAGTGCTTGGCCTCCTCCTGTGGGCTCGGCCAACATCAACCCCAGTGGGAGACTCTTTTTGATCTTTTGACTCAAAGATCCCAGTGGCTCTGCCTAGCTAAACTTGCTCCTGCAGAGGGGGTGGCTGGCTGCACTGAACTTGAAACTACAACATGCACCTCCTGCAGGAGCTAGAGTTGGAGATTCTGGTAGAGACTGAGAGGTTTGGCTCTGGAGTAGGGGCCCCTTTTCCCTTACTGAGTGTCTGACCACATGGCCCCTAAGTAGGAGACCCACTAGCTCCATCCTCCAGACCTAGGCTGTGCCACCCTACTGAGCTCACAAGCTGTGGAAAGGTCTGTGGGTTGCATACAGCCTGGTCCCACTCTACAGACTCTCTTCAGAAGGTTCTGGAGTAAAACAAGGCAAGCTCAGGGGAAGGCACAGTAACTGACAGGTAGAGGCGAACCTCAGGGAGCCTTGGACCTTTTACAGATCTTCCCCCAGCTCTAAGTGGGAGGAAGCTGACACTTAAACATAGATCGGTCTGCAGTGCACACCCAGGCCCAGTGTAGACACAGTCAAAAACAGTGAATAGTGTGGTATGTCCAGACAGGTAGCCCCAGGCCAGTTACACACAACGTCTAACATCTACCCAAGAGGACCCAGAACCAATACAATCAGTGGTGGGCTTCAGACCACACCTGAGGTGGACCCAACTAAAACTCAAAAGACTCCACCAAAACACTACTAGGTCTAATAAATGAATTTGGCAAAGTAGCAGGATACAAATTTGACATTCAGAAATCAGTGGCATTTTTATATACCAGTAATGAACTATCAGAAAGAGAAATTAAGAAAATAATCTCTTTTTTAAAAATTTCTCATCCGAGGATATTTTTCTATTCATCATCAGATAGAGTCGGAGGGAGGGAGAGAGATAGAGACAGAGAGAAACATCGATGTGATAGAGACACAATGACAGGTTGCCTCCCGCACGACCTGACCAGGGCCAGGGATGAACCACAACTGAAGTATGTGCCCTTGACTGGAATTGAACCAAAGACTCATTGGTCTGTGGGCCGACACTCTAACTGCTGAGCCAAACCAGCCAGGGCAACAATCCCATCTACTATTGCAACAAACAACATAAAAGGTATGTAGAAATAAATTTAACGAAGGAGGTAAAAGACCTGGACTCAGAAAATGATAAGATACTGAAGAAAGAAATTGAAAAAGACACAAATAAGTGGAAGCATATATTGTGTTCATGGATTGGAAGAATTAACATAATTAAAATGTTCATATTACCCAAAGCAATTTATAGGTTCAATGCAATTCTAATTGCAATATCAATGACATATTTCTCAGATCTAGATAAATATTCCAAAATTTTATGTGGAACCAAAAAAGACCCTGACTAGCCTAAACAATCTTGCAGAATACAAACCAAAGTTGGAGTGAAGCATACTAACTGATATCAAACTATACTACAAGGCCATTATAATCAAAACAGCTTGGTACTGGCATAAGAACAGGCATATATATAGATCAATGGAAAAAAACAGAGGTCCCAGAAATAAACCTTCCTCTTTTTGGTCAATTAATATTTGACAAAGAAGGCAAGAGCATACAATAGAGTAAAGAGTCTCTTCAATGAATGGTTGGGAAAATTGGACTGCTACACACCAAAAAAAAAAAAAAAAATTTGAAACTAGACCACCAATTTATACTGTACACAAGAATAAACTCAAAATGTATACAAGATAATGTATAAAAGACTTTATGGTTTTGTGACTTAAACTAAAGTCACAAAACCATAAAAATTCTAGAAGAAAACATAGGCAATATAATCTCAGACACCTCTCATAGCATATTTTTTGCCAATATATCTCCTTGGGCAAGGGAAACAAAGGAAAAAATGAACAAATGAGAGTACATCAAACTAAAAGGCTTCTGCACAGCAAAAGAAACCAGCATCAAAATGAAAAGGGAACTCACTGTATGGGAAAACATACTTGCCAATGATACATCTGATAAAGGGTTAATTTCCAAAATGTATAAAGAACTTATACAAGTGAACACAAGGAAGACAAATAGCCCAATTAAAAATGGGAAAAGGACCTGAATAGACACTTCTCCAAAGAGGACATACAGATGGCCAACAGACATATGAAAAAATGCTTAATGTCACTAATCATCAGAGAGATGTAAATTACAACCAGAATGAGATATCACATCACACCTTTCAGAAGGGCTATCATCAGTAAATCAACAAAAACCAAGTGCTGATGAGGATGTGGAGAAATAGGTACCCTTGTGCACTGTTGGTAGGAATACAGACTGGTGCAGCTACTGCATAAAACAGTATGGAATTTCCTTAAAAAATTAAAAATGGAACCGCATTATGTATGGCCCAGAAATCTCACTTCTGGGAATATGTCCTAAGAAAACAGAAACACTAATTCAAAAGAATATAACCACCCCTATGTTCATTGCAGTGTTATTTACAATAGCCAAAATCTGGAAACAACCCAAATGCCCATCAGCAGATGAGTGGATAAAAAAACTGTAGTACTTGTTTATTTTGCTGTACAGAAGCTTTTTAGCTTGATGTAGTCCCATGTATTAATTTTTTTCCTTTGTTTCTCTTGCCTTAGGCATTGTATCAATGAAAATTCTGCTGTGTGTGATGTCTGAAATTTTGTTGCCTACATTTTCTTCTAGGGTTTTTATGGATTCACGAGTCACATGTAAGTCTTTTATCCACTTTGAGTTTATTCTTGTGTATGGTGTAAGTTGGTGGTCAAGTTTTATTTTTTTGCATGTAGCTGTCCAATTTTCCCAACACCATTTATTAAAGAGGCTGTCTTTATTCCATTGCATGCTTTTGCCACCTTTGTCAAATATTAATTGAGCATAAATGTCTTAGGTCAATTTCTGGGTTCTCTGTTCTGTTCCATCAAAATGGAAAGGGAACCCACTGTATGGGAGAGCAAATTGCCAACAATACATCAGATAAGGGGTCAATTCTCAAAATATATAGAGTACTCATACAACTCAACAAAAGGAAGACAAATAATCCAATTAAAATGGGCAGAGGACCTAAATAGACACCTCTCCAAACAGGACATACAAATGGCCAAGAAACATGAAAAAATACTCAGTGTCACTAATCATCAGAGAGATGCAAATTAAAATAACTATGAGGTATCACCTCACACCTGCCAGAATGGCTGCCATCAACAAATCATCAAACAACAAGTGCTGGTGAGGGTGT
This sequence comes from Tadarida brasiliensis, assembly GCA_030848825.1. Lineage (NCBI taxonomy): Eukaryota > Metazoa > Chordata > Mammalia > Chiroptera > Molossidae > Tadarida > Tadarida brasiliensis. The sequence goes on along the minus strand of CM061272.1, from coordinate 38,145,808 downwards.
GGAGACAAGGGGACTCTAGTACACTGCTGGTGGGAATGCAGACTGGTGCAGCCACTATGGAAAACAGTATGGTGTTTCCTCAAAAAATTAAAAATGGAACTGCCATTTGACCCAGTGATCCCACTTCTAGGAATATACCCTAAGAAGCTTGAAACACCAATCAGAAAGAATATATGTACCCCTATGTTCATAGCAGCACTATTTACAATAGCTAAGATCTGGAAACAGCCCAAGTGTCCATCAATAGATGAGTGGTTAAAAAAGCTGTGGTACAGCCCTGGCCAGTTTGGCTCAGTGGTTGGAGCGTTGGCCTACGGACCAGAGAGTCCTGGGTTCGGTTCTTGCTAAGGGCATGTACCTCGGTTGCAGTTTGTTTCCGGCCCCGGTTGGGGTTGTGTGGGTGGCAACCAGTCGATGTGTCTCTCTCACATCAATGTTTCTCTCTCTCTTCCCCCCTCTCCCTCTTGCTCTACCTGGAGATAAATGCAAAAATGTCCTCGGGTGAGGATTAAAAAAAAAAAAAAAAAAGCTGTGGTACATTTACACAATGGAATACTATGTAGCTGTAAGAAAGATCTCTTATCTTTTGAGATGACATGGAGGGACCTGGAGAGCATTATTTATGCTAAGCGAAATAAGCCAGTCAGAGAAAGACAAGTATCACATGATCTCACTTATTTGTGGACTATAATGAACAAAATAAAGTGATGAACAAAATAGATCCAGAGACATAGAAGTAGGGTTCAGACTGACAAACTTCAGAGGAAGGGGTGGAATAAATAAACCAAAGAACTTATGCATATAAGCATAACCAATGGACATAGACAACAATGCTGGGAGGCAGTGGGAATAGGAGAAGGGTATCAATGGGGGAAAAAAGAGGAACATCTGTAACAAAAGTAAATTAATTAAATAGAATAAAAAAAAAAAAAAGCTGTGGTACATTTACCGAAGGAATACTACTTGGTCATTAAAAAAAAAGAAAAAGAAAGAAAATCTTACCTTTTGCGACAACATGGATGGTTCTGGAGATTATTATGCTAAGTGAAATAAACCAGTCAGATAAAGACAAATATGATATGATCTCACTTATATGTGGAATCTAATGAACAAAATAAACTAATGAAAAAAACAGAAATAGAGGTATGGATACATGGAATGGACTGACAGTTGTCAGTAGGGAAGGAGATTGGGGGAGTGGATGAAAGAAGGTAAAGGGATTAATCAAAATACATATATACCTAACACATAGAGACACAGACAACAGTGTGGTGATGGCCAGAGGTAAAATGGGGTGAGGGTAGGTGGAGGTGGGCAAAGAAGCAAGGAATTGGGGATGGTAAGAGACTTCGCTTGGTGTGATGGGCACATGACACAGTATGCAGATGATGTTTTATTGAGTTGTACACTTGAAACCTGTATGGTTGTGCAAACCAATGTCACTCCAATAAATTCAATAAAAAAAAAACACAAAAAAAAAACCCCCACGAAATATTCCATTATAAGGATGAAGCATAATTTAACTGTTCTTCACTTGTTATACTTTTCATTTATTTCCAACTTTTAATATTACAAACATTGTAATGACTTGCCTTGAACATAAAGCTTTTTTAGATATTTGAATTTTTTGAGGATATATTATGAGAAGTAGAAGTGGTTAAACAGTAATTTTAAGGCTCTTGATATATATTGCCAACTTGCTCTCCAAATAGTTAGTATCCAATCATAATACCATAAACAGTGTATGGAAGTGCCTTTCTGTGTGCTAGTACAAGTATTTTCAGGTTTGTTTAATTATTAATTAAAAAGACAAAAATGTTATTTCATTGTTTTGAATTACATGTATTTGTTACTGGGATTTAACATTGCCAATATTTTAAAAATTGTTTGGAGCCTTTGCTCGTTTATTTATTGCAGTCCTGGAGCTTCTTTATTATTAATTTGTTTAAATGTTTTATGTATTAAAGATACCATTGGTCATTATTTCATTGGAATTCCTTCATGTATTTTGATTAAATTCTATGACCGCACTATCTGTCCTGTTCAATCCTTAGTCTTCCTGCTAACGTTTCAAAGGAAGGAATTGGATTTCACAAAATGAATTAGGAGAATTAAAGATGTCAGAAGAGTTCATTTTAAAATGTAATTCCATCTTTAATATTATAAATTCAACATTGCTATTTCTCAACACATCAAAAATCCTTCCTAAGTCTGAGTAATCAATATATCCTAGATGATAGTGATAATGATAATCAACACAATAGCTTAAAATAGATCTAGCAGAACAATGAGGTTTAAAGTAGATGCTCCAGAAATGCCCCTCCCTCCCCCAATAATGAGAATTATTTTCTTTCCATTTGGTTAGGCATAGTGAGTAACAGTGCAATTTTAAAGGCTATTTCCAAGCAGAGGTTGTCAAAATGCACCAAGACTTTCTCAGGTCCTTACTGCATCCTTCATTTGTCAGATTCATTTGGCAAAGCAGGCAGATGACTATAGATTGAGTTAGGTAGCCACCAGAGAAATGGAACAGAGGTAAATAACCCTACAAAGGGAATCCAGTGATGGGGCCTCAAAGTGCAGCAAAACCAGTTATAGCAGAAGGGGTCAAGACTCCAAGCTTCAGGAGGTGTAGATAGATGTATATAAATATATAGTGTGTAGAGTCCTAGGAAGTGAAGTCAAAGAATTGCAGACCAATTGTACTTCACTTAAAACAGAAACCTTAGGTTTATAACAACTGAAGTATATACAGTGCTTTGAGGTAGTTCAAAATGTTTTAACATTAATTTTCTCAGTTTATCTTCCCCAAAATTGTGTGTATGATTATATTAATTTTATTGATACAGTAGCTAAGAGAATTTCATTAAGGTGTCCACAATAGTAGAGGTTTTAGTTTGGGAAGAAGGGAATCTACGTCATACCTATAGACTGTTAAGACCAGTCAGCTCTGTGATTTCATCAATGATTCTTAGGCTGGCTACTACCCTTCTTCTCTGGTTGAATTATTGGTTTTCAGTTACTCCAGAAATTCTGCCATATCTAAAATCTTGAGTCATACAATATTAATAAAACACAATCTTTGCCCTCAAGTGTTCAGTGAAAATTTGGGAACAAATAGCTAATTTTTTGGTAAACAGTTTTCATCATTCTGTCCTTCAGTATGACCTCAATCATTGTCTGCTGACATAAGGAAACTTCCATGGAGGACTGCATCGGGGTGACTACAATAAAGGAAGCTTGTCCATAATCTGAAGCTCTTGCCTGAAGTAAAAGTCTGTCTTCTGTAGATGACTCTTCTGCAACCTCAACAGAAAGCTCAACCTGTTTTCTTGCCCCAACCTTACAAAATTCAAAAGTAGGACCAGCATCTGCTTTCAAGAGAAAGACATAAAAGTAGAGAGGAAATGCTCACCTGTTAGAACCTACTGGGCAGCTTGGGGAGGCCTTCAAGTTCTGGCAACAGACAATTCTTAGGGTTCTATTAAAGGCAAGTAAATTCTATGCCTTGGAAACCCTGAAGGGTTTCTGGTTCCCCAGAAATACATAATAGGGGTAACTAGGCTGACTGAGAGAGTACTTATGATTATGCAACCTGGATGATCTTGGCCATACGTAGATCCGAAAACGTGAAACATCAATGAAACAACCAATCATCTGTCTAAGGATCAGAATTTCATCAAGATCGGTGTTCTAGAATGCAACTCCACAGGAGAAAGACTGCTGAGAAAGACTGTGGAAAGTCCCAGTAGCTTTCCTAAAGACTTCTCTTTTTCATAAAAGGTATCAGAATAATGCTTATGAATCTGGGCTCAGAATTAGACTGACTTTGTTAAAAATCTAGGAAACACCACTGACCATGCTAGATAAAGCTGCACAACCTTGGGCAAATGACTCAGCTTCTTTAAGTCTGAGGGTCCTCATCTGGAAAAAGAGGCTGATATAGTAGTACTAGTGTCATGGGGATACTGTTAAGATTAAATGAGAAAATCTTATAAAGTGTATGGTAGATAGTAAGCATCAACTTGTTATGCTAGTATTATTATGTGCAGCTTTAAAGCCAATCATTTGTTCCACAGACTATTCTTCTTACTTACAAAAAGTTTCCTGATAAATATAGTTTTGGATTTTCCAGTAAACAACAAAGATAGCAGTAAACTAAAATGAGCGAGGCCAGTACAATGGCTACATGAGAAGTGACAGGAGGAAAACAACTAAATCAATATAGAGGAAAGTTTTATCACAAAACATGCAAGAATAAACCACTCGTAATTAACAAAAGCAGAAGTGCTATTTCATATCTTCCCACTCAAGAAAGCAAACATTTTGCCCTTGATGTTCTTTAGCTTCACTATAATGTAAACAGAAGTTTCTAAAATGTAATCTTGCTTGGCATTCTTTGAACTTTTTTGAATATGAATACTCATGTCTTGTCTTAATTCTAGAAAATATTCAGAAATTTTCTCTTTGTTTTCTCCTACTGGAATGACTTAATGATGTATAATAGACTTTTTAATTACATTTATTGGGATGACATTGGTTAGTAAGATTATATAGGTTTCAAGTGTACATTTCTATGATACACGATCTGTATATTGCATTGTGTGCTCACCACCCAAAGTCAAATTATCTTCTGTCACCATATATTTGACCCCTTTTACCTTTTACTGTCCCCTTCCCTCTGGTAACACCATATTATTGTCTGTGTCTATGACTTTCAGTTTTATATCTGACATATGAGTAAAATCATATGGTTCTTGGCTTTTTCTAACTGACTTATTTCACTTAGCATAATAGTCTCAAGGTCCATCCTTGTTCTCACAAATGGCAGTATTTCATCTTTTCTTATGGCTGAGTAGTATTCCATAGTATATATGTACCACAACTTCTTTATAAAATCATCTATCCAAGGACACTTTGGTCATTTCCATGACTTGGCCACCACAAATAGTGCTACAATGAACAAAGGGGTGAATATATCTTTGTGAATAAATTTTTCAAGTTTTTTTGGTAGATACAAAGAAGAGGGATTTCTGAGTCATATGGTAACTCTATTCTTAATTTTTTGAGGAACCCATACTGTTTTTCATAGTGGTTGTACCAGTTTATATTCCCACTAACAGTGAATGTGAGTTCCTTTTCCTCCACAACCTCTCCAATGCTTGTTATTACTTGTCTTGATAATAGCCATTCTAACAGATGTGAGGTGGTATCCTCAAATTATACTACAGAGCAACAATAATCAAAACAGTATAGTTTTCACAGAAAAACAGACACAAAGACCAATGGAACAGAATTGAGAGCCCACAAATATATAGGCAAATAATTTTTGACAAAGGAGCCAAAAACACACCATGGAGAAAAGAAGGCCTCTTCAATAAATGGTGCTGGGAAAATTGGAAAGCCGCATGCAAAAGAATGAAACTAGACTACAGTTTGTCCTCATGTACAAAAATTAATTCTTATGTATCAAAGACCTAAATATAAGATCTGAAACAATAAATTGCATAGGAAAAAAAAGGTACTAAACTCATGGACCTTGGTCCTTGAGAAGATTATATGAATTTGACCCCAAAGGCAAGGGAAGTAAAGGCAAAAATGAATGAATGGGACTATATTAAATTAAAAATCTTCTGCACAGCAAACGAAACTCCCCCCCCCCCAAAAAAAATCCTCCCAAATGGCAACCAATCGAATGGGAGATGATATTTGCAAACAACAGCTTTGACAAGGGGTTAATAACCAAAATATATGAAGAACTCATACAACTCAACACCAAAAGAACAAACAATTCAATTAAAAATTGGGCAGAAGACCTGAACAGACACTTCTTCCAAGAAGACATACAAATAGCCATCAGATATATGAAAAGATGCTCAACTCCACTAGTTATTAGGGAAATGCAACTCAAAACTACAATGAAATACCCTCTCACACTTGTTAGAACTTTTTATGTTTCAAAATCTTTAATATTTTAAATTCTCTTTTCTCTCTTTTATACAATTTGGTAATTTTCTAATTTATATGTTATAATTCATACAGTCTCTTTGACAGCATTCATTCTGTTGAGATTTTAAAAACTCTAAATGACTATACATTTTTATTTCCAATAATTTTAATTGGCTCTCTCTATATCTGTACATTCTAGTTTCATTACCACTTAGTTTTTATTTCATAAACTCCTTTTTAAAAAAATAATGGATGCTATTCATTCTTTCATTTTCTTAAAAAGATTTTAAACATACTTGTTTCAGATTTTCAAGTCCCTTGCATCATGATCATGCCACCCTACGATGACTGGGGAGCATGGCATGCTGTAACAGATGTGAACTCAGGTTGCTAGACAGTGTCAGGAGATGTAAGACTGAGGGGGACAGTATAAGCAGAAGAACAGAGGTGATGGAGATTATGTGAGAAATCCACTGCATAATTTCCACTTTTCTCAAGTGGGATTTTAAAAATATTGAGAAAAAATGTTAAATCCGTTTAGGAAATATGCTGTTAGGACATATGATAAATGGCTTGCTTTACAAATTCAAAATGCTGACTATCCCCAGGTGATATTCATTATCTATTGCTTAGCAAGAGATTGAGACTTAATACTCTTCTCAATAATAGTGGTTTGAATGGATGAATGAAGAATAGATGGAAAAAAATAAAATGATGAATCTTACAAATGGAAAGACTTAGTCAAGTCTTATGATGTAATTAATATCATATCTCTTCAATTCCAAGAGCATAATTTTTACATTTAATATTTGAAAAATTAGAACAGTCTTATGATCAATGTATACATTCATTGAGGAAGATATTTTTTCTCTTGAAAATCTCATATCAAAGATGCATCTTTCAACTAATATTATTTGGAATTAAAGAAACAGAACATTATAATATAATTCTGAGAAGGTTTTACATACTACATGAAAACAAATAAAATGACAATAACAATTTGGAAATTTTAAATTAAATGGGAACAACAGAGACAAATCCCTAACTAAAATGAATAGGCTATGCTACACTATAAAGTCAGCAACAATCTGAGCTTGGTAAAAACCAGAGGAAAATTAAATTATAGGTCTTGAACTCTTTGGAGGAAAAATAACCTTTTCCTAGCTCCCTTGGGTTTGTCCTTATGAGCAACTTTGACTCTTCTAGCTGAAGTGAGTTTTCTAATAAACCAGTGAAACTATGTTTATGAGTTTATTCTATCCAGATAAGAGGACCTTAATTGGTAGAGAAAAAACCAGAAGGGAATTTGTGAATACTTTTGATCAAAACTGAGGTATGTCTCAGAGAAAATTTTCCCTTGAGGCTAAGAAAACATTTGAAGAGACTTTCCAAACAGAAAATCTCAGATAAAAGGATGCAGTCCAGAATTATGATGCAGTTATAAATTCTGATTCTCTTATACCCTAGCAAGACTAGAGGTGATGGATGGGAGATCAGGGACCTTTAAAAAACAAGGCCATTGGCTCCTCCTGGTAGAACATTTCCAGATGTTTAGCCTACCTTATTTCACTAGTAGCATACTAACTGCTTTGCTCTAGTCAATAAACCAACCAAGGCTCTGGGGGAAAACATTAAAGTCTGAAAAAAACTGTCAGTCAACCTCATTCAATGTTATGACCTAATGGTTTAATAATTATTTTTTGTGAAAAGCTGGAAAAATAGGCATGAAAAAAAATCACAAAGATAAATTTTATATGAGATAAGCAACTGTTAAAAAGGGGAATCAATTAAAGAATAAAGTGTGAAGGAACTAAATATATATAACACTAAAAATATTAAAAACTCTATTAATAAATATACTAGGTACGGATATGTGTTTTGAACCCTAAGATATATTTTCCTAAAGACTCCTAAGTTCAAATTAAATTCTAACTTAAATTTGTTAGGATAAGACAGATTTTATGCCTTGTCTACAGGTATCACCCTGTGAAAATAAAAGCTGAACCTGGAAACTTATCAAATAGGAATCATGGAAAAATAAACACTTCAAGATGAAAGGACTCCGAAGGTCATGTAATCTAAAACCTTTCCCGGTAGGCAAAGCCCTTGTGCAACTCTGGGACCAAATGATCCTGTAGACTGCTATTAAAGGGCCCCTGGCCGCCAGCTGGACCCTTTCCTCTCCTTCACAGTCAAGTGCCCTGAGGGAAAGATTAATGCTTCATTATCTCCACATCCTCACTTCTCCTTCTCACCTCAACTCTCTGTGACCAGACTTCTACTTTCCCAACTCTACTGAATCTATTCTTATTAAAATCATCAATAGCCCCCACTTCCTAAAACCCTGAAACTCATTTTTGTCCTCATCGTTTTATTCGTGTTTGGCACTTGACATTGTGTACACACTGTTCTTCCTTCACATCCCTCCCCAGTACTTTTCTACTTCTCTGACTATTACCTCTTTTTTAGCCTAAATTTTATTATTATTTTTAATTAAATTTATTGAGGTGACATTGGTTAATAAGATCATATAGGTTTCAAGTGTACATTTCCATGATACACGATCTGTATTTGCATTGTGTGCCTACCACCCAAAGTCAAATCATCTTCCATCACTATGTATTTGGCCCCCTCACCCTACACTATTTCCCCACCCCCCTTTCTTCTGGTAACCACCACACTGTTGTCTGTGTCTATGAGTTTCAGTTTTATATCCCACATATGAGTGAAATCATATGGTTCTTGGCTTTTTCTAACTGACTTATCTCACTTAGCTTAATATTCTCATGGTCCATCAATGTTGTCGCAAATGGCATTTCATCTTTTCTTATGGCTCAGTAGTATTCCATATTATATATGTATTTTTTCTTTAATTCTACTTACTTTGGATTTAGTAGTTCTTTTTATTGTTTGTAATTGGATGCTTATGTTCATAAGTATAGATCTTTTATTTTCTAGTGTATTTGTTTGATGTAATAAATTAAATTTTGGGCATTGCTGTTGCTGCAGCCCACAATCTTTGATACGTTTTATTTTTATTTCATGTAGTTCAAACTAATTTTTTTTTTCTCTTGAGAGTTCTTCTTTGATTTCATGTGTTATTGTGAACTTGTGTTGTTAAATGTTCACATATTTGGGGTTTCCCAACTATCGTCCTGTTAGTGATTTCTAGATTAATGCCTGTGCTATGAGAGCATATTTGGTGTAATTTCTGTTCTTTCAGGTTTGTTAAGGTATGCGTTTTCCCCCATCCAGAGAATTTTTATATCATAATCTTGACAGTCCATTATGGTATTTCTTTACTAACTTATACTCAAGTGTCTTTTACATTAAATAAAGAAAATAATAACTTTTTAACTCTTTAAATAAAGCATGTGCTAAAGATTCTCAGACTATTACCTCTTGACTTTTTTAAGGGCTTCTTTTCGTCTGCCTTTTAAATACTGGCCTATCTCAGATACCTGCTAATGGCCCTTTCTTTTCTCCCCCTGAATACTCTAATTGATCTCTCACATTTTCTTGGTTCCAACCACTATTTAGATCCTAAAGACTCACAAATCTAGATTTCAGCTCAGAGCTCTATCTGAGCCCAGACTTAGATATTCAGCTGCCCATTAGACATTGCCATTTGAATATTCTACAGGTTCCTCAAACAAAATCAAATGTGTTATTTGCCCCACCTAAATTGGTTTTCCCTGTATTTACTTTTTTAGTAATACATCCAAACTGCATGTATTATTTTCCCAACATAAATCAGCTTCCCTTGCATTTACTGTTCTACATAACCATAAAGACACCCAAGTCAGAAACTTGGGAATTTTCTTAGATACTTCTCTTATATTCAGCTCTTATAAAAGAAAATTTCCCCCTCCTCCTCCTTCATTACTATGATTGTAACAAATATTATTTAGTGTTTACTATATGTTAGGCATTCATAAGCTTTATACGTTTTTATCTCATTTAATTTTTACAATAATTATTATTATTTTGAGGTTTAGTAAATTGAGGCAGAGATTAGTTGGTAAGTTCCCAAATTAAGATAGCTAATAAGTAGTGAAGCTGGTATTCAAACCCAGACAATCTGACTCAAGAACCTAGGGTCTTAACCATTATGCTGACTAGTTATCAAGATCTGTACAGTTTAATTCCTCAACATTTTTCAAATATGTCTTCTCTGCTCCATCCTCACAGCTATCGCTGTATCTAGACCCTAATTATTCATCAAACCAGACGTAAATTCTATGAAGGACAGATCATGTGTGACTATGTTTATCAATGTCTCCTGTGCTTAGCACAATTATTAGCATTCTGTATAGTCTTAGTAAATTTCTGATGAAGAAACAATTAAAGTATTTTCACCACAGGTAGATAGCCATATACTTTACTCTCCAAACAGGGAAAGCTTTGAGACTGAAACAGGGCATTATAAATAATTACTCTGGGTCAACAGGAACAAATCCAGACAAACAGACATAGCATCACCCTACTAATTGGGCTACCTATGTATGCCAGATTTTTTTTTTTTTTTTTTTTTGCAGGTCAACACCACTTTCTCCTTCCATACTCTCTCTGGTGTCATAGGGATTTGAAGCCTGGGAACTACATTTCATGGACTCTTTGCCAGCAGTGTTATGGGGTTAGATGAAAACAATGAGCTGCATTCATGTGAGATTTCAAAGACAAAAGATAAATAGAAAACATCATTACTCCTTTGAGGTGGATAGTCACATGGGCCTTGGTAGACAGCATATGTGAGCTTTTGCCAACAGCTTCCAAATATTTTCCTACAAATCACTCACTCTGGTGCTGTGGGCCACTGAAAGCATTGGTGACTGCTTTCTTTAGTACTTGTGCTTCACACTTTTCTGAATACTAGTAGCTGCATCCCTGGTCTTCCCTCTCCTAGGCCTTCCACCATGTTTATGGGTCCCTTTATGTGTAAGTTAATTAACCCTACCTGCCTCAACAAACAAAACTCTCAAAATCTCAGTGTCTTAGTTCAGTAAGTCGACTTTTTGCTCATGCAAAGTCCAATGCAGGTTAGTGAGAGCTCTCCTCCATCTGGTGACTCAGAAAACTAGAATTATTTTATCTTTTTATGTCCATCTTTTTATATAGCTTCTAGGGTTGCTTCCAGGGGAAGTCAGGGGTTGGAAAATACATACAAGTTTTTAACCATTTTAGCCATGGGAAATTAATACTCCACTTCCCTTCACAGTCTTTTGGCCAGGACCATCATAAGGTCCCAAATTAACAGCAAGAGAGGATAAGAGAACAACAATACAATGTTTGATAAGCATTAACTCTTTTAGTCATATGCTCTAATTTCTTAAATTAAATCTCTTCCTGTTTAAAATATTTAGAGTAGTTTCTATTCTTATTGATATGTCATAAAAGAATGCATAACTGTAGAACCTAAATATGGTGACTTTATGAAAAGGCATTAATAATTTGTTTCCAAATCTAAATGTGCAAATATTGGTTTTACCATGTATGCATACAAGCGTATTATATAAAATTTTACATACATGCTTGTTGTTTAGCTCATCTACATATTGATAGATTTCATTAGTATTTATAGATTTAATAGTAAAGACTAAATTAGGGTTAATGTCTTTTAAAACAATTTTTTTCCTTTATTTATTTTAGAGAGAGAGAAATGAAGAAGGAGAGAGATAGAAACATCGATGAGAGAGAACATCGATTGGCTGCCTCCTGCATGCCCCACACTGGGGATTGGGCCCAGAACCTGGGCATGTGTCCTGACCGGGAATCAAACAGGTGACCTCTTGGTGCATGGGCTGATGCTCAACCACTGAGCCACACTGGCCAGACTAGGGTTAATGTCTTAAATGAGAAAAACAACAAGTATTTGTTGATATGTAACCTGTTTATACATATGTCTATCATTGCTTTACATTAAAATGATCTATATTTTTTAGTGAATGATAATACTTTTGAAATTTATAAAGATATAGGACTGTCATCTATTGAACCTATAAAGATCAGGGACCACATCGTTATTCTCTTGATGATGCATAGGTTGTGCTAAAGTAAGCAAGAGTGGATGTGAAATAGGACACCAAGTCCTGAATTTGGTAATCATTATATTTTCACATAAAATTATTAGTGTCTATTTAGCTCTTATCCAAGAAATGAAAATACATATATAAACCCACTCCTGTAGCACAATATCTTAAAACATTTATATTAACATGATTATAGAAGTTGATGCACTGCATATACTGTGCTAGCCCTTCATCATTTCCATTTGAAGAGGATATTCAATGGACAGGCACTTGTTTCCATCTCAATGACTATGGTGAAGGTGAGTTAATTTCCAGGGATGATGTATAGTCAATGCAGGTGGCAGAGATAGCCTACCTCACAGGCAACATTCAATTCCTGCCTAAACTGAAATATTCATCACTGTGTTCTGCCTCTTCATGTCTCTGTCAACAAATGAAGGTCATATTTACTCCCTCCAATTTGTGTTAACAGGACAAGTGAGTACAACAAGCAATCTGAGAGGTGAATATGAATCGAGAGGAAGTACTTCAGGTGAGCCATTATAGGACTGAAGTCTAATTCTACCACTTTCATGTAGGTTAACTAATGGAAAAAAGAATGAAGGGAAAGTGAGTGGACACTCGCCCGTTATTGAATGCTTACTCTGAGTCAGATTCTGTGCTCAATAATTCCACATATATTTTCTTACTGATTTATCATAACATCCCTTGAAGTAGACAATATTGTTTTCCTTATTATGTAATAAGGAGGCCTGACTGTATCATTTACAGTCTCAAAAACTTTGAGCAAAGCTTTTTGCCTCTCTTGACCTCAATTTTCTCATCTGTTAAATGAGAATAAGAACACCTGCTCTACAAATAGGTATTCTACCCACATATAATTATGTCTTTAACATTTTCCTTCCCTACTAGACTGTCAGCTACATGAAGCTTTCAAAAGCAGACCTGTCTGATGCCAGTGTTCCTCTTTCCTCCATGCTTAGAGCCTACCTGTAGGAGGGGCTTTAAAATAAGAGCTCAGCTGAACAATTTAGATCCTCCTCAGAAATGTACACATACTCAGGAAAAAGCCACATTTATATAGTACCATCAGCAGCTTATCTTTGCATGAAAATACTCATGCATCAAAGATCAAAGAAGAAAATAGTAGAAAAGTGGCCAGTGATGATAACAGAGGTCACCTTACTGTTGATGACTGCTGGCACACATGCATCAAGGCACATTGGTCAGACCTGAGTAAAGATCAAACCCATCCACTTTGGGTGGCAGGTACTGGACGAGGAAAGAATCTACAAGGAAATAACCATGAATTTTCGAAGTCTCACTTGTAACCAAAGGTCAGTGGTTGGTCTCTGTTGATTCACTGTGGGTCTTATGCTTTAGCTCCTTCTCAGTGATAAAGATTGAAAAATGGAAAACTAAAAACTACCACCCTCTAGAAAGCAGAATAGCATCATCAAAGATAATAAGAATCATAATAACTGCTTACAATTGCTTTAAACATTTCCCTGCCACTCTGTCAACTGACAATGAGTACAGTACATACCTTACTATGGGCCAAGTTCTGGAGATACTGTAGTAAACAAGACATGTAGACCCTGTCCTCATGTAGCTGACAATCTAGCAGTGGAGGAAATGTGAAAGAAATCATTATATGTGTGAAGAATACCTAGATACAGTGCAGGGAATATTCATATTTAAAATGAGACATTTGAAGCTGGGATTGTTAAGAGTCTTTGAACAATGTTTTCAAAACAGTAAGTGGCACAGTCAGGCCTCAAACCTCGGTCTTTATACTTTTAGGCTAGGGTTCTTTCTATATTACTACACTATCTGGCTTCCTGTCTCTAAGCACCCCTTTTAATCAACTGAAGATTGATTATGGTGAATATAAATGAGGATGTGAAAGATGAAATAGGTTACAATTGATTCTGGAAGAGTTCTTCCCTTTCTTGACTTCAAACCAACGGGACTATTATTTTAGTAGGAGTTTTAAAAAGGAGCTAGAAAGCATGTCTATGCATTGCGCTATGATTTCCAAAAGCTCCTTTGCTTAGGATAATGATGTCTTTATTAGTTTCCTTAAAAATTTATCAGGACATCTGTGACTTTCTTAGGAGTCACCTGTCACCCAACCAGTATATGTCTATGTTAAATATCTACCATAATATCAATCCTGTGGTTTCCATCTCTCCTAACACAGGAGCTTTAGATGAAACTGTGAATTTCAAAACTATAACATGGCAAGGCCTTTGGGAGACTTCTATCCCAATATGATAGGAACTATTTCTTGCTTGAACTATCTTTGGAGATAAGGGATAAATGGAAATGGCTGCTGATACAGGTGTAGAAAATGTTTGACCAGTGGAGACTGATTCTTAGGAAGACCAGAACATCTGTGCATTTGAGTTCTGTGTGCTTGGGTCTCTCTCTCTACCTTCTTCTGCCTTCCCAATGGAAGACTGTTCAACATGCCCAAGTTGGAAACTCACTATGTTCTTAGCCTGGAAGTAGGTCCTGGGAGGACTACAGTGAAAAAGACAAAAACTTGGACATTGGGGAGCATAGCCTGGCTAGGAAATTGAGATCAAACCAGAAACAGAGAATAAAAATGGCCCTGAAGGAGTCCAGAGAGAGAAGAGGTTAATTTGGGCTGAAAGAACTGCAGAACCTTCACTTTGGAAATGGGGTTGGGCTGATTGGTGCAGGATGTGATGGTTTTGAATAGAGGAGTCGAAGGAGATGGGCAAATTAGCAGAACACACAACATCAGCAAAGGTACAAAGGTGGGAGTGAGGAGGGTTTATGGAAGACCCAGTGAGAAGACCCATCTGGTGAAGTAGAAGATGTGTCTTAGAGAGAATGGGATTCAGCTGGTTTGGTACACTAGTGCCCTGAACCACAAGTTGGAAAACTGGGATTTTGACACAACTGTGGTCCATACTCTTGCACAGCCACATCCTTTCTGCACTTCACTTTTTTCATGTAAGCAATCAGATCGTTCCACTACATGATTTTTGAGATCCCCTTCCAACTAAAATCCTTTGATCCTCAAAGCTACTGGGGAAGAAAAAATATATCTTCACTTCTGGCTACAGATCCAAGGAGAAACAGAGAACCAATGCCATGAAGAACAAATAGAAAAGTATCCTATTATTTTTAGCATAGTTGGGGCTCCATGTAATTCCTTAAACCAGAAGGAAGAAGTCTGGATGTTAATGTTAGTTCACTATTATTTTCCTCCCAGAACTCACTATCCAAGATTGGTGGGATTCGAGGAAATCCAGCTCATGTGCACATTTCTTTTCTCTTTCACTGTTCTTGATAGGAAGATATACTTCACTAGTTACATCCTGTAAAAATGGTCATGCACATTTCTTTCTTCACAATTATTTCATCTTGAAGATGCTTTTCCATGATCAAGGTACTTACTGGTCACTGTGGTAGCCTTCATTTAGTGCCTCAGAACTAGGTCCTGCAGAGAGTCTGCCTTCTATGGTCAGGGCTCAGAATGATGGATTCACCTCTGCTTCTTGGCAGGTGCATGGGACCATTTTGCAGAAGGCATGGTGACAGCCTACCTTTTGCAGACGTAATCCATACAGCAGATAATCTTGTCTGTGTCTCAACACAGCCAGGGAAAATATGACATCTTAAACAGGCTTTTATATAGAACAAGTATTTCGCAAAAACTATTTTGATCTCAATGTACTTCCCTCAAAGAAAATAAATAAACAAGAAATCTCATTTTTGAGGACCAAATAAAAGTAAGCACATATATGTGTACTCATCAAGGGAAAGCTTCTAAGACTTTAATTTTATTATTCTATGCAGTATCCTCAGTTCATATTTAACTGAAGGAGGAGGCATTTCTGTTTGATCATTTTTATCTACTCCTCCTGAGCAAGTGTCTGCTTTTTAAACTGCCAGATATTCTTAACAAGAAGCAGAATGATGAAGGTTTCCTCTTCCTGATAGCATCTTATATGGTTTTAACTGCTAATATTGTTACTCTCACCATTGAATCATATAAGATAAATCTCCCAAAGTTTATGAGGTCAACAACCAAGCTTTCATCAAAGCTGGAAAACAGCATCTGTACTTGGATGTTTCTCATGGTTTCAAGCAATAAATCACAGGGAGAGAGAACTAAGAAGGCATTTACTGAAATTAAATCATCTGCTTACAAATAGAACATTTTTTCCCAGTCTGGAAGATTTGAAAAGAAAACAAAAACCCCAGATGTATATGTAGTAGGGGAAAATGCTAACCTTAAGTTTGTTTATATATATATATATATAAATTTTTAGAAATAAGACTTGTATAGAATAAGAATATGATTTATTAAAAATGAATGTAATGAGAAAAGATAAGAGAATAATTTTCTTCTCTAGCCATCCTTCAGTAAGTGAAGGAAAAAAGAAAAAAATATGCCAAAATGACATCCGAATATAAAATTTTAGGAGAGCTAAACATAACAAAACTACCCCACAACTGAACTGATGAACAGAAATCAGATCCAAAAACAACAACAAAAAAATGTTTGAATCACTTGGATGTAGATCAACTCATCTCACACATTTTTGCATCTAAAACAAAGCTTACATAGTTGCTGACAGACAGTGTGGAAAGAAATATCACTTCAAAGATGATCATAGCAATTCACAATGGCAGGATGACTCATGGGAATTCACTTCATGCCACTAAACTACTTTTTATAGCACTTGGAGAATTATGAAAAATTTGCCACTGTGACCACAACTAATCTCCCCACTTGAAAAATTATTAAATGAATTCTGTCTTCTTCCATAAGAGGAAATAACTGTCACTTTTAACATATGTATATCAAAAGGGTCTGAAAGTAGCTCACCTGGGAGGCTGCCTAGGTTAAAAGAAGTTTTCTTAATTCATATTAATGTGATATTTAAGATGGAGAAAGGAAAGGCCAAAGAAACACGATACCATGAAGGGTAAATTAGTAGCAAAAAGGCTAAGCTACAGAGACAGTGTAATAGTGGTGCAGATAAATGGACGTGGACCTGGACCTCCCATCTGACTTGACCATATGCTCCTAAGTGTCACTCCTCACGGACTCTGCTTCCCTGAGGCAGGCTCTGCTTTCACGTGGTCATGTCTCTTTACCTTCTTTCTCTTTCTCCTTTCCCTTCTAGTCATAGTTATGCTTCCTTATCAGGCCTGTGTTTCTGTGAGAGACCAAGAGCCTCTGAGGATTGACTCCTCCAGTCCCCAAAGTGAAGCTTCCCTTTGGTCCAGAGCATGTGAGTGGGGTCACTTCTGCTACAGCTGACAAACACTATTATTGGTATTATCTTGTGTTGGGAGCTGGTCTTGCAAAGATTAAAAGTCATGCTTTAGGGGGCTCAGATTTGACAATGGAAACAATGAGTGCATATGGAGACAGGGGAATGATGAGAGAATAGCATATTTAAGGATCCGCAAGCAGATACAACATATAATACCCTTGAATGCCACAGTAGGCAGCAGCCCCTGTAGAAGAATTTGAAGGATTCACATATACCCATTTCTCATATACTCCCACCTGTACCCACTCAGAGACCTACCCCTACTCCTTCCAGGCCACAGACCAAAATCATTCCCATTCCATTCGTCCTATCCATATTCCCCAGGTTTAAATGTAGCAAACCTAAGTGTACTCACTAATATACCCATCCCTCCCTTAATGACCTGTCTTTTTCATTGTGAATAAAATAGTACACAGGGGTGAATCAGGTAGGTTACAAGACTAGAGGTGTGATTCAGATATCTGAATAATAGAGCTGTATTGTTCATCTCTCTAGCAAAGTCTATTCTAAAAATACACTCTCTCTAATTATATAAAGCAACAAAGAGAGGGCTGCTCCCCCTGACGGCTTCCTGATTCATCCTCTCATCGTCTCCCCAGGCTCTGCAGTGACTAGTGCTTTGCCTGCTGTCCTTTGATGATAACCTGAATTCAGAGTAGGCCTGGCATGAATGTCATGGGTGGCTAAGATTTTGAATTAGGGATTTGTTTCTTCTTCAGTGCCGGGTTTTGGGGACTGAGATATGGGACATGGAGGAGACCTGTTTAATAATCATTAAGAAAAATCAATATGTGTTTTTCTAAGGCACTATTTTGGAAGAATAAATAAACAAACCTATAGGGAAAATCTTTAAGTGAGGGATGATTATATTAAGTTGCATTTACTTAAAGCTGGGCAAAATCACTCATAAGAACACATTTGCTTGGATGGCCCAGGACTTTATAACCTAATATGAATATTGTGTGATAATCTTCCTGCTTGTCCAAAGAATATCCTCTAAAAGCTAGTAAACACCTGTACCTAGGCCACTTAGAAGCTGCATCACCAACCTCTACAGATGCTGTGACTTAGGTCAAGAAGGGGATCAATAGCTCCTGCAGGTGCAGTGTTGGGATCAGCCAGCAGTTGCTAAACCTTGAGAGAGAAGGAAGGAGACAAGAATAACGTTTCTCTTTTTAGGGCTCTAATCAGTACATTTATGCCTGTGTTACCAAACCTGGGATCATGAAAGGGACTCTATAAGTGAATTTCTTAAAATTACAGAAAAAAATTGTAGTTTTATAGGTGAAATAGTTCACTGAGTAAATTAAATTTGCAATTTATTTCTTTTCTTTTGGTTTGAAGAATGTCAACTTGATATAGTAACATTAGTCATCTGTGATATGTGGTTGTTACAAAATTCTGTGATTAACAAAATTTGAAAATAAGTCATCATTAATGAACAGATCTATCTATAAATTTTTCTCAAAAATTTTCAAAGAAAAAAAAAAGAAAAACAAGAGAAACTTGATGGTCTAATGGTTGGAGACCACTGGCCTTGGGTAGTCATGATAGTCATGTTTTCCACAGTTCTCCTCATCCATTCCTCATTATTCTATGACAATGGGTATCATAGATAGTCACTGTCCTGACTTGCCAGGTGTTGTCTCTGTGGATGCCAAGCATCACATGGAATGAAAGATGTTTTATTATCTCAGTAAAGAACTAGGAGGACTTCTGGTTGCGCCAGCTGATGCAAAAGGAATCCCTTTATCATAAGACGTGTAGACATGCTCAGAAAGTATGAATTTTAAAAACCATTGTTTAATGCATAGCATAACTCACAAAAAGATAAAGGAAGGGTAAAAGAGAGAAACAACAGAAGGAAGAGAGGGAACGAGGGAGAGAGGGAGTAAAAAGGGAAAGAGAAAGAAAAAGAAAGAGAAAGAGACAGAAATCCCCAGATACTAGAAACAATTAGGGGATTTAAACTAGAGCAGAAAGTAAAAGATGATGCTGTGGTAACCCAAGGGGTTTGAGAACCGCAAGCTGAGAAATCAACTGGGAGACCTAAGATCTCAGAAACCCAGAGAGTTCAAGCCAAAGCAAGTATGGATTTGCTGTGTAGGCACCTCCACACTTCACTCTCTCTGGGGAAAAAATAGACTCAGTGAAGATAAACCATAATGAAAAACTACACACAAAAACTTTATGTAATAATAAAACTTAAATCTCATGTAGTACGATGGAAGAGACAGAAGGCAGAGTGGTGGTGCCAGGAAGTAAGAGGCGGGCAGACGAGGGTGTTACTGTTTCATGTGTACAGAGTTTCAGACAAATCACAATAAGGGGCATCTAAAAACATTACTGACCAGTGCTTCTCAAAACTGTCAGAGTCAGCACAAACAAGGAAAGTCTTAGAAACTGTCACAGTCAGGAGGAGCCTAAGGAGACATGAGAACTCAATGTAATGTGGTATCCTGAATGGGAACCCAGCACAAAGAAATATATATTAGGGCCCTGGCTGGTGTGGCTCAGTGGGTTGCAGCATTCTCCCATATACCAAGAAGTGGCAGGTTTGATTTCCGGTCAGGGCTCATAACTAGGTTGCGGGTTCAATCCCTGGTCAGGTGCATATGGGAGGCAACCTATCGATGTTTCTCACTCAATGTTTCTCTCTCTCTCTCTCCCTCCCTTTCCCCCTCTCTAAAATCAGTAAACATATTCACAGGTGAGGATTTAAAAAAAGTAGAATATTAGGTAAAAACTGAGGAAATCTGAATAAACTATCGGTTTTAAGATACTAACAATGTATTAACATTGGTTAATGAATTATAACAAATGCCCCACACTTACACTGTAAGCTGTTAATAGGGAAAACTGGGTGTGTGGTATGAGGGAACTCTCTGAACTATATTTATAGTTCTTCTGTAAATTTAAAACTTTTCTAAAATAAAACATTTATTCACTAAAACCTCAATGAAAAGGGATACATTGAGTTACAAACACAACTAAAGAGAAATACTATGAAGTGAAAGGATGGATCTGAGGAAATCACCCAGAAAATTGCAGAGAGAGATGAAGAAATGGAAAGTATGAACATGAGACTGAGAGACATGGGTGGCAGAACGAGCTCGTTATTTTATGAGGGTTGCAGAAGGAATGAGTAGAATAGAGAGATCAATATTTGAGGAGGTAATAACTTACAACATTACAGATTCCAAAAAGAAAAGAAGATGATAAAAGTTTTAGAATTGAAAAAGAAAAAAAAAAAATCGGAGCAGCGAAAAATAAAAAGAAAGACGACTTCAAGCAGACCATAGGGAAAATGTGGATCATCATAGATATTAGGGGGACCGGAAAGTAATGTCGTTAAAGTAATGACATGTTAAGGGCAGAAGTGGAAACAAATCCGTGTCGGACAATCGAGGAACTGTCAAACACTCTTAACCAACCTTGGTTGACCACCCAAGAACATTTGCAGCAGATTGGTAAAGTAAGCAGAGCAGGTGTCTGGGTCCCGCATAATCTGTCCGAAGAAAACAAAGCTAACCGGTCCACCATGTGCAACTTATTGCTTCAGCGGCACAATACAGAAGCGTTTTTTGATTGCTTGATCACTGGAGATGAAAAATGGGTCCTCTATGATAATTCAAAACGCAAAAGGCAGTGGCTCTCTCCGAAAGAATCGCCACGAAGTACAGCTAAGCCAGGTTTACACCCCCCAAAAGGCACTTTTGTGTGTTTAGTGGAGTATTCGCAGGGTTGTTCATTTTGAAGTGCTGAAACCTGGACAAACTGAATGCAGACCTTTACTGTGAACAATTGGATCGAGTAAATCAATCTTTAATTGAAAAGTGCCCAGTGATTGTCACCAGAAAAGGCGTTATTCTGCAACACAATAATGCAAGACTGCACTGTGCAAGACCAACCCTGGGAAAAATTAATGAATTGGGTTGGGAGGTATTGCCTCACCCACCATACTTGCCCGATATTGCGCCATCGGATTTCCATTTATTCCGATCGCTACAACATTTTCTAAGTGGCAAAAAATTTGAAAATTTGGATGATGTCCAAAATGCCATCTCCAGATATTTTGCTCAAAAACCAATTGATTTTTATCGACCCGGCATTGAAAATTTGCACACTGGATGGCAAAAGGTTGTTGATAACGAGGGTGATTACATCATTGATTAAAAATAAAAACATGTTAAAAACTTATCTATTTGAATTTACTGTAAAAAAACGACATTACTTTCCGGTCCCCTAATACAATTAGACTTCTCAAAAGCAACAATAGGACTAGAAGAAAATAGAGCAATATCTTCCAAATTCTGGAAGAAAATAACTGCCATTTATAATTCCACACAAAACTAAACATCATTCAAAGGTTAAAAATAATTAAAAACATTGTCACATAAAACTGAGAGTTTATTACTCACACAACTGTATTCAAAGAATTACTGTGGGTTCTACTTCATAAAGAAATTAATTGGACCAGAAGAAATAATAGTTAATAAAAATGTCAATAAACATGTTGACTAATAAGTAGTGGCTATAAACAATAATAACAGCTAAAATTCACAGAGAAATTATATAACAAGAACTGAACTAGATCATTTAATTACCATAATAAACTTATAGGTAGACATCATTATAATCCCATTATACGTATGAGGAAACTGAGGCATAGCACACAAACAACTTGAAAAGTAATGGCCAATAAGTGGCAAAGCCAAAAAATAATAATAGCCAAATAATGATAAATCCCAGGGTTTAGAAATAAGGCATAACTAAAACACTAGTTAACAATATATGATATATATAATGGCAGAAGGTATATTGGATAAATTTATCATTGCTATATTATTTAATTAAGACAAATATACCTGTGACATTTTAATAGTAACCACTAAAAGAATAGAGAGAAATATGTTTCTAAATAGCTAAGGAAGAAATAGGGAGAGAGTTAAAGAAAAACCAATGAATCCAATAGAAAGGGAAAAAAGAAGAAAAACAAAAACAAAAATAGCAACTTTTTTTTAAAATAGCAACTTTAATACAAAAAAAAAGGGAATTATTGAAATATAAGTAATCAGAATAAAGATAAACAAAACAAAGTTTCCTGTTAGATGGTATTGTGAGATTGAATATTTTAAAACCTAACTATATGCTATATACAACAGAATCAACTAAAACACAATAACCTAAGTAAGTCAGAAGAAATAGAAAAAGAAAAGTAACCAAAAGATTACTGATTCCATGATATTAATATAAGGTAAAATAAACTTGCAGGGAAAAATCATTATTAAGGAAAGCCAAGATATGGGAGTAACCTAAGCGCCCTTCAATAGACGAGTGGATAAAAAGTTCTAATACATATATACAATGGAACATTACTCTGTCATAAAAAAGGATGAAATCTTGCCATTTACTAGGTGAAATAAGTCAGTTAGAGAAAGACACATACCATATGATTTTACTTATATGTGGATCTAAAGAACAAAATAAACGAACAAACAAAATTGAAACATACTCAGATACAGAGAACAGATCAGTGGTTTGCAATGGGAGAGGGGCTAGGGGATGGATGAAAAAAATGAAGGGATTAAGAGGTACAAATTGGTAGTTACAAAATAGTCATGGGGATGTAAAGTACACCAGAGGGAATAGAATTAATAATATTGCAATAACTATGTATAGTGCCAGGTGGATACTGGATATATCAGAAGGAACACTTACTTTGTAAAGTATATGACTATCTAACCACTATGCTGTATAACTGACACCAGTACAAAATAATAATGAATGTACACTGTAAATGAAAAATAAGAAATGAAGTGCTGCCTTTAATCTACATTAAAAATAAGAAGGATAAAGGTCTTAAGGCTCAACTATATAAAGCAACAAAACCTCAAACTATATAAAGCTAAGCCTATAGAAATTCAAGGAGAAATTTATAAAATCACAATCCTAGTGGGATATTCATCTTTCAAAAACAGATGAATCAAGCAGATAAAAAAAAAAAAACTAGTCATGAGACAGTAGGTTTGAACAGCACAATTAATAAGATTGCTCTAATGAACACTTTTTTCCTGGGAAAAGGAGGCTACACATTCTTTTCAAGTCAACACAACACATTTAAAAAAACATGACCATGTAATAAGCCAAAATGATGTCTCAGCATATACCAAAGGAGTGGTATGGGATAAATCATGTTTGAAAACGTAGAAAAAGCTGCAATAATGAACGAGTCAAAGAAGAAATCATAATAAGAATTCTGATATTTAAGTGAATGGCCATGGAGGCTCTACTGTAAAACCTGTGGAAGCAGCTGAGCCAGGGCTTAGAGAGAGATGTGTGGCCTTCGATGTGTGTGTTAGAAAAGAAGAAAGAAAGTGAACGGACTAAACCTTCACTTCCAGAACATAAAAGAAATAAGTAAAACAGAATAAACTCTAATACAGAAGAAAAGAATACCATTTGTATTAATTAAAAATCTCAAAAATCATATGATAGTGTTTGAATATGCACACTTACAGAATAATAATAACACTGGTTATAACTGTCGAGGGAGAAGGGGGTGAATTGTGAAGAGGTGAGGTACACAGTAAGTTTCAATTGCGTTGGTAATTTTGATCTCTTTTAAACTAAGAATCTGAAACAAATATTTGAAATTATTAACATTTATGAAATCTGGGTAGAAGATATGTCAGTGCTTATTATTCTATTTTTTCCCAAATATTTGAAGTATTTCTCAGTTTTAAATAAAAGAGTAAAGAAAAACTTAGAGAGAAACATTAAAAATAAAGAAATGAGATTTTCTACTTTTGTCAGTTGTCAGTAGCATCAGGAAAAGGAATAATAGTAATTCCTACCTTCTGGACTCAGTGAGAGCTGCACACCCAGCACTGAGCTCAGAGTGGTAGAGTGTGCTCTAGAGAACGAACTGCCACCGTCACTTCACCCTAAAATCGGAAAGTCTCCTCTCCTCCCCACATCAGTCTAAGACCTGGATGAAATCTGTGCTCCTACTTCACTTAAGTCCTAAAGCACAGGTATTCACTGCTACTGTCAATTATTTTTTTAACAAAGTGAAACTTTATACATTGGTAATCAGTAAAATGATGCTACTGTTATAAAATATCATAGGACACTATTGAAGTTTTTCTTGCTATAACCACTCTGAGGTTACCTGTCCCCCAGTATCCCAAATCACTTCAGCAAAGTGCTCCATTTAAATTCCGAGTCAGTGAGAGGACACCATCATCGCCAGTAAGTTTTCCTCAGCATTATGTGCACGGATTTTTCATCTTTGCATCTCTGATAGATAATGTGTTTGATTCATGTAACAGCACTGCAAGCATATTGTCATTTATTTTACTGATTAGAAACTAAAACCCAGATAGGTCCAGCAACCTGCCAGAGATAATAAGACAAACCTCAGAGAGCTGTTTTTTTGAAGATTAAAAAAGGTCATGTGAAGTAACTGGAGATACCTCATGAATATTGGTTCTCTCTTCCTTTCTCCCAGGTGTTCAATTAATGGTTGTTGATATATGGTTCAACTAATGTCTGTTTATTAAATAAAAATATAAGATACAGGGTTCTTTTGGTATATATTTTGCATTTTTATAAAAAAATCTCTGCTTTATGAGTTTAATCACTGTTCTTTTGCAACAATATATAGTAAAGTTCCGGAAAGGCAATCAGTTCAAAAATTTCTCTTACTCCTCATTTGTGCCCAATAACAAGATTCAAATGATTTCATCTAAAATTATTCAACTATAAAAGATAAATTCACACTTCTCTCTTTCAGAAAAGGGATAATTCCAGAATAAGGCACTTCATTAAATATTTCTGTGTTCCAACGTGCTGCCTGAAACAGTGAATAGATGGCTAAATGGATATATGGTCTATGGTCCTGAGAACAGAAATATAGCCTTTGAAACACTTCCTGACTTATATTTTCCCACACACATTAATCAAAGCAATAACTCACAACAGTTTTAATTACATTTTAAATATATTCCTTTAAAAATATCATTATTATAGAGAAAGAACAATAATATAAGCAGCTGAGAATGTCTTCAGTTTTATATGCATGAGGATCTTCTAAGAATGCCTAGAAATTGTGGGGTTTTGATTATTTCCAAAAAAATTGGAAAAATTACTTGAGAATTCACTCAGCAGGGTAAATTGTAAATAGTAAGCACTAAATTTGATTCTTTGTTTCTCTCTCTCTTTTTTTCTATATTTCAAACAATTTATTTTGTAGGAAATTATGATGCCTTTGACAGCTATTTCCTGTTTTTACTACTTTTTTTCTTTAGGATTATAAATCTTTGTATATACAGTGTTAATAGGTTAAGGATATTGGCAGAGAGCAAAATAAACAGAAAAAAATGAAGCTCGTGTTTTGGGGTGGTAAACACAGAATGCAATAAACAGATAATGTATTAAAGAATTGTACACTTGAAACCTATATAATTTAATTAACCAATGTAACACCAATAAATGTAATTTAAAATATTTTAAATACCCTAAAATTTAAAAGAAAAAAAATGAAGCTCTCTCCATCCTCATGTCCTGTGAGTGTTATAATTCTGCATCATCTTTATGAAGCATCTAATTGAGTGTCTTCTCTATAGCAATGAAGAGAGAATCATAGATATACTCATGGATGGTGGCTATACTAGGGTGATGGTTTGTGAATTTGGCTCATCCGGCTATTTTTCTTTTATTATGAGGGCTTCTCTACTGTGGGGATGGCCTGACCAAGTTGCACTGTGCAATGGGATACAGACATCAAGACATGGGAGATGAAGACAATTCTCAGAGTATATTCTCTGCTGGAACATTCCTACCATTGTTTTGGCAATTCACACTAATAATAATGCTCTTTTTTTTTCTTTTTGTATGTGCCCCTAGCGGGAACCAAACCTGGGACTTTCTGGTCTGCAGGCTGACGCTCCAACCGCTGAGCCAAACCGGCCAGGGCATAATAATAATGCTTAACTATTATTGATGGTTCAGTGGGATGGGATGGGGAGGGCAGAAACTGTATACATTATATCAAATCATCCTATCAACTATTCAAGATAAATCATTCCCATTGTAAAGAGGAAACTGAGATTTAAATGGTTATAATAATTTGTCAAACATAATACAGCTACTCAATAGCACAAAAGGATTTGAATCCATCCAGCTGGTGTGGCTCAGTGGTTGAGCGTTGACCCATGCACAAAGAGATCGCCGGTTCGATTCCTGGTCAGGACACATGCCCAGGTTGTGGGCCCGATCCTCAGTGGGGGGCATGCAGAAGGCAGCCAATCGATATTCTCTCTCATCGATGTTTCTATCTCTCTCTCCCTCTCACTTCCCCTCTCTCTCTCTCAAATCAATAAGGAAAAAAAAAAAAAGGATTTGAATCCAAGATACTCCAACACCATATATGCTTACTCTAGCATTCCTGCTGTCTCTCATTTACATGTGGATTTTGAGTTATTTAAGGGTTAATGAAGGAGGTTTTCAAAAGTTGAAAAATCCATGAGATCTGGGTTATGTTGTACAGTCTGGAGATGCTGGTGTCAGGCAAGAACATGGGCTGGGCATCAGGTCATCAGTGATGATTACCCAATAGAAGGGGAGTGTTAGCAGTACAAGTAAGTAATCTTATAAGGTGAACTTCTCTCATTACTTTATTTGGTCTGTTGTTACCATCACACTCCTAGTAGAAACTGTTTCTAGCACTTATTTTGAAGATGTTCACAGGGTTGAAGGGGCCTAAGAATGAACTAAACACTTCCTCATCTTCTAGCTCAACTTTTAAAATCCAACTAACCATAAAGGTCAAATCAGCTGTTCATAGTATATTTTCTTGTTTCTTTGTTTGCAGACCTCTGTTTTAGGCAAGTAGTATACTGGAATTATATTTATTCCAAGCTGGGTAAACCACAGCTTTTGCAAAATGCAGCATTAGCATGTTGCAGAGAAGTGTGTAGGCAAAGAACATAGCATGCCTGGGAACCTCATCACTTCCTCTTTGGTTTAACATAGAGAGGTGGAAGCTAGCTTGTCAGCTACACAGCAAATACAATTTGCCTAGTAACTCTAAAGGTGTAATTTTCCAGGCTCAATACAGCTTGGGTCTCCCTACTCCATTTTTCTTTGTTTCCATTCTATTAATCACACTTCTCTACAGGTTAAAGGATAATATACCCAATTATCTTTATTTTAGAAAGAAGTCCTATAATGCTAATTTTATGCTTAAAATCATCAATGGCTCTCACTACCTATAGCACCAACTCCAAACTTTAGTTTTGTATCCAGTGCCCTTTACAAACTGACCCTCATCTTTCATTTTACTCATTTCCCACCTCTACTCAATTACCTATTGCTCTAGACTTACAAAAACATCCTCCACTCTTCAAGCTATGTACTTCCACAAGCTCTAATTTGTTCTTTCTTTTCCCACCTCCCACTCAATCAAGACTTAGCTCAAATGTCTCTGTCCATGTGAAGCCATTGCTGCCTGACCTTGCGTCCCTTGATGGAAGGACTTGTGCCCTACCCATTTTATTTGCCTGACATAAAGTGGGTGTTCAATATTTATTACTGAAATAGGAGATCTCCTTGTGAGCCAAGTTATGTAATACCATGATAATACTGTTTTAATGAGATAGCCTACCTTTTCCAGACAGCCCCTCCCTGGACTTATATGAATCCCATTCTTTGGTGGGTGGAAATCCATTGAGGCACTAAGAATACCATTATTAAGTATTTTCATAGCTCTTCTTCTTCAGGATAAATAATATCAATTTTTTTAAAGCTTCTGCTTCCTTTACCAACATCACATTTCTTAATTTTTTTAGGCATACACGCCAAACCAAAGCATATGTGGGGGAAAAACCTGAGCATTCTATGGATGAAGGGGTCCCATTAGACTCTTCCTCTCACAGCCACCCCTGCAGACTCTTCAACCAGGAAGGAATTGGTTACAATGCTATATGCCACTGGAATTGGGGTCTTATCTACTTTTTTCACAGAAATGGTATATTCTAACAAAATGATAAAATAACAGCAACATTCATAGAGTGTAAAGCTCAAAAATGACTAAGGAATTTCCTATATGACACCCAAACTAACAAGTAGAACACATGCTAAATGACTCATTTTTAACAAACCTTACTTTATCTCACGGATATATTTGGGAGATCAATCTACATAGTTTGCTTTTTAAACATGCCAGTGGAAATATCTATGTTAGCTGAGACATAAAGATGCTAAGTATTTTAGGAAAACTTATAAATGTGTTCAAATGTCAAGAAAAGTTCTCAGTGATTTCTAGTTGAAAAGGTATGTATGTGCCACAGCTCTTATGATAAAGCAAGATACACCATAACTTGCCACTCGAGGAAATAATACATCTGAATTTAAAAAAATGAGAATATCGTCCTCAACAGACCATGAGGAGCCACAAATGCCTCATGACCATAAACATACTTTTATTTTTGTATTCTTATTTTTAAATTAAAAAAAAAATCCTCACCTGAGGATATATTTAAAGGGAGAGGAAGGGAGAGAGAGAGGGAGAGAGACAGAGAAAGAGAGAGAGAAAGAAAGAAACCTCAGTGTGAGTGAGAAACATCAATCAGATGGCTCCTGTATGCACCCTGACTGGGAATCAAAGTTGTAACTTTTCTGGTGTATGGGATGAAGATCCAACCAACTATGCCACCCAGATGGAACCAAAGAAACCCACTCTTAGAAGTAACAACAACAAAAAAAGAAAAATAGTGCAAGAAAATTTTTAGTTTTTATTGTTCTAGGTGTTCGCTTCACTAAATAAAATATAAGTCAAGACAAAAAGGTTCCAGCCAAGATGTTGGAGTACGTACATGCTGTGCTTGCCACCTCTTGTGACCATATCAGAATTACAACTAAATTATAGAAAAATCAACCTGGAGAACCATCTGAAGACTAGCTGAATAAAGAAGCCACATCAAGACTGGTAGGAGGTCTTGCCACCTTTGTCGAATATTAATTGAGCATAATGTTTTGGGTCAATTTCTGGGTTCTCTGTTCCATTCCATTGATCTATGTGCCTGTTCTTGTGCCAGTACCAGGCTGTTTTGATTACAGTAGCTTTGTAGTATAACCTGATATCCGGTAGTGTGATCCCGCCTACTTTGTCCACAGCCCAAGAGTCTATCAGTAGATGAATGGATAAAAAAGCTGTGGTACATATACACAATGGAGTACTATGCAGCTGTAAGAAAGAAAGATCTCTTATCCTTTGAGACGACATGGGAGGGCCTGGAAACTATTATCCTAAGCGAAACAAGCCAAGCAGAGAAAGACAAATATTATATGATCTTGCTTATTTCGGGAATATAATGAACATAACAGTCTGAGGAACAGGGTAGTCCCAGAGACATGGAAGTAGGGTACAGACTGACAATTGCTAGAAGTGGGGGTGGGGGAGGGGAGTGATAAACCACAGAACTTATACACATGTATGCATAACCAATGGACATGGACAACAAAACTGGGGACCGGGCAGGGAAGGAGGGGGAGGAGGGAGTCAATGGGGGGAAAAGGACAAATATCTGTAACAAAAATAAATAAATTTAAAAAAAGACTGGTAGAAGGGACAGAGACTTGAAATTTAGTGATGACTTCAACAAAAAGATAGTAAGCATAAAAAGAGACACAGAAATGTAAAAAAGAACCAATCATAGATGAAAAAATACATTATCTGAAATACAGAATACACTAGAAGAAATCAACAGCAGACTAGAGGAAGCAGAGGATCAAATCAGCAGTTTAGAAGACAAAATAGCATAAAACACCCAATCAGAACAGAAAAAAAAAAGAACACAAAAAATGAGGACAGTTTAAGGGAATTTGGGACAACATCTGCATCATAGGGGTACCAGAAGGAGAAGAGAGCAAGGGATTGAAAAACTATTTAAAGAAATAACTGAAAATTTCCCTAACCTGGTGAAAGAAAAAGACACAGAAGTCCAGAAAGCACAGAGAGATACAAACAAGATGAACCCAAAAGGCCCACACCAAGGAACATCATATTAAAATAGAAAAGGTTAAAGACAAAGAGAGAATCATAAAGCAGGAAGAGAAAGATGGTGTTACCTACAAGGAAGCTCCCATAAGACTTTCAGCCATGGCCGGTTTGGCTCAGTGGTTAGAGCATCAGCCCGTGGACCAGAGAGTTCTGGGTTCAGTTCCCACTAAGGGCACATGCCTTGGTTGCGGTTTGTCCCTAGTCTCTCTCACATCGATATTTTTTTTTTCTCTCTCTCTCCCTCCCTCCCTCCTGCTCTATCTGAAGATAAATGCAAAAATGTCTTCGGATGAGGGTTAAAAAAAAAAAAAAAGACTTTCATCTGATTTCTCAACATCTGAATTAATATTTCAGGTCATCATGATCTCACTTATTTGTGGAATATAATGAATATAACAGTCTGAGGAACAGGGTAGACCCAGAGATGTGGAAGTAGGGTATAGACTGACACCCCTCAGAGGAGGGGGTGGGGGGGAGGGAGGAGATAAACCACAGAACTTATGTGCATGTATGCATAGCTGATGGACATGGACAACAGGGCTGGGGACGGGGTGGAGGGATGGGGAGGAGGGTGTCAATGGGGAAAAAAGGAGAAACATCTGTAACAAAAATAAATTAAAAAAAAACTTAAACAAAAAATAAAATAAATGTTCTAATACAAATTTATCAGATTGAAAGCAAATGTGACAAGATCAATTTAGAAGCAAACCTAAATAACACAATTTGAAATTAAAAAAAAAAAAAAAAATATATATATATATATATATATATATATATATTTCAGGTCATAAGGGACTGGCATGAAATAATGAAGGTGATGAAAAGCAAGGGCCTACAACCAAGACTACTCTATCCAGCAAAGCTATCATTTAAAATCATAGGAGAGATAAATACCCCAGACAAAAAAACAAAAAATGAAACAAAACAAAAAAACTAAAGGAGTTCATCATCACCAAAACAGTATAACAAATACTGTTAAAGAGACTTCTTCAAAGAGAAGAAGGAAAAAAAGAACACAAGTAAAAATAATACAATGGTGATAACTACATACCTATCAATAATCACTTCAAATATAAATGGAGTAAATGCTACAATCAAAAGACATAGGGCAGCTGAATGGATTAAAAAAACAAGACCCATACATATGCTATGCTATCTATAAAAGACTCACTTCAGATTGAAAGACACACACAGACTGAAAGTAAAGGGATTGAAAATGAAATTTCATGCAAATGAAAACAGAAAAAAGCTCAGGTAGCAATACTTATATCAGACAAAATAAACTTTAAAACAAGGGCAATAATAGGAGACCAAGAATGACATTTCATAACAATAAAGGGATCAATCCAACAAGAGAATACAATCCTAAAACCTGTGTAAATATTTATACAGTCAACAAGGAGCACCTAAATATATAAAGCAAATATTGATGGACATAAAGGGACAGATCAACAGTACTACAGTCATAGTAGGGAACTTTAACAAATAATTGTTATCAATGGATAGATCTTCCAGGTAGAAAATAAACAAGAAATCTTAAACGACACATTAGACCATATGGATTTAATTGATATTTTTAGAGCATTTCACCCTAAAGCCACAAAATATACATTCTTTTCAAGTACATATGAAATATTTTCCAGGAGAGACCAAATGTGAGGTCACAAAACAAATCCCAATAAATTTAAGAAGATTAAAATCAATCAAAGATATTCTCTGACTACAATGGTATGAAACTAGAAATCAATTACAAAAAAAAAAAAATTAAAAACACAGATCCACATAGAGGCCAAATAACATGCCACTGAATAATGAATGGATTAACAATTATATCAAAGAAGAAATCAAAAGATACCATGAAATAAATTAAAATAAAAACCCAAGAACTCAAAATCTATTGAACACAGTGAAAACATTCTTAAGGGGGAAATTCATAACAATACATGCTTTCTTCAAGAAACAAACCAAAAAAAAAAAATCTCAAATAAACAATCCAACCTTACATCTAAAGAAATTATAGAGAAAAACAACAAACAAAGCCCCAAGTGAGTAGAAGAAAAGAAATAGTTAAGATCAGAGTGGAAATAAATAAAATAGAGTCTAAAAAACAGTAGGAAAGACCAATGAAATCAAGAGCTGGTTCTTTAAAAAGATAAACAGGATTGATAAACATTTAACCATACTCATCAAGAAAAAAGGAGAGAGGACCCAGATTAATAAAATTAGAAATGAAAGAGGATAAGTAAGAACCGATACCACAAAAACACAAAGAATTCTAAGAAAACATGATAAACAACTGTATGCCAATAAATTGGACAATCTGGAAGATATGAAAAAAAAATCCTAGAAACATACAATCTTCAAAGAATGAATCAAGAAGACACATAAAATATGAAGAGACAGATTACTACCAAAGAAATCAAATCAGTAACTCAAAAATTCCCAACAGGGGAGTTTTGTCAATGATACATCTGATAAGGGGTTAATACCCAAAATTTATAAAAAACTTATAAAACTCGGCACCAAAAAACCCAAACAATGAAATTAAAAAATGGGCAAAGGACCTGCAGAGACACTTCTCCAAAGAGGAAATACAGATTGCCAATAGACATAGAAAAAGATGCTCAACATCACTAATCATCAGAGAAATGTAAATTAAAACTACAATGAGGTACGACCTCACACCTGTCAAAATGGCTATCATCAATAAACCAACAAGTATTGGTGAGCATGTGGAAAAAAGAAACCCTCATGCACTGTTGGTTGGAATGCAAACTGGTACAGCCACTGTGGAAAACAGTATGGAGTTACCTCAAAAAATTAAAAAAGAAACTGCCTTATGACTCAGTGATTCTACTTCTGAGACTTTATCTAAAGAAATCTGAAATACTAATCTGAAAAAATATATGCACCGTTATGTTTATTGCAGTGTTATTTACAATAGCCAAGATTTGGAAGCAGCCGAAGTGTCTATCAGTAGATGAGTGAATAAAAAAGCCATGGTACATTTACACAATGGAATACTACTTGGCTGTAAAAAAAGAAGGCAACCTTACCTTTTGTAATAGCATGGATGGACCTGGGGAGCATTATGCTAAGTGAAATAAGCCAGTCAGAGAAAGACAAGTATCATATGATTTCACTAATATGTGGAATCTAGTGAACAAAATGAACTAACAAGCAAAATAAAGACTCATAGATATAGAGCAGGGTGACAGCTGTTAGGGGTGGGGAGGGTTGGGGGACTGTGTAGGGGTGTGGAGGGATTGAGAAAAAACTCATGGACACAGACAATTGTGTGGTGATTGCCGGGGGAGGGGAGGGGAGAAGACGTAGAGGAGGGTATAGGTGGAATAAATGGTAATGGAAAGAGACTTGACTTGGGGTGATGAACACACAAAACAGAATACAGATGATATGTTGTAGAATTGTACACCTGAAACCTGTATAATTTTGTTAACTGTTGTCACCCCAATAAATTCAATAAAAATGAAAAATATAACAACAACAACAACAAAAAACTCCCAACAAACAAAAGTCCTGACCTAAATGGCTTCATAGGTGAATTTTACCAAATATTTAAATAAGAGTTAATATCCTTCTCAAACTATTCCAAAAATTTCAAGAGGAGTGGGGGCTCCCAAGAGCATTTTATGAGTTCAGCATTACCTGATTCCAAAACCAGGCAAAAATATTACAAAAAGAGAAAATTATAGGCCAATATCCCCAATGATGTTACCTGTGGGTTTGCCACATGTGACAAACCCACAGGTAACATCATAATCAACAGGAAAAAGCTAAAAGCATTTTCCTTAAGATAAGGAACAAGATAAGGATGTCTACTTTCACTATTTTTATTCAGTGTTGTATTGGAAATCCTAGCTAGCCACAGCAATGAGAAAAGAAAAGAGGTCCAAATTAGAAATAAATAAGTAAAACACTTATTATTTCCAGATGACATGATACTATATAGAGAGAAACCCTAAAGATTCCACCAAAAATCTAATAGAATTGATATATGAGTTAAGTAAAGTAGCAAGATACCAAATAAATGTCCAAAAATCTATTGCACTTTTATACACCAATAATGTACTTTCAGGAAGAGCAATTAAGAAAACAATCCCATTTACAATTGCATAAAAAAAAAAAAACCTAGGAATAAATTTAACCAAGGAGGTAAACTGTACTTGGAAAATTATAATACATTAAAGAAAGAAATTTAAGATACCAATAAATGGAAATGTATATTGTACTTATGGATAAGAAGAATTAACATTGCTAAAATATACTACCCAAAGTATTCTATATATTCAAAGAAACCCCTGTCAAAACACTAATGGCATTTTTCACAAAACTAGACAAATAATCCTGAAATGTGTATGGAACCACAAAAGACCCTGAATAGCCACAGCAATCTTGAGAAAGAAGAACAAAGTTGGTGGAATCATGGAATCATGCTACCTGACATCAAACTATACTACAAGACTGTAGTAACCAAAACAGCATGGTACTGATATAAAAATAGAGACATAGATCAATGGAACAGAATAGAGAGCACAAAAATAAATACACACCTATAAGGTCAATTAATTTATGACAAAGTAATCAGGAATATACAATGGGATAAAGATAGTTTATCGATAAATGGTGTTGGGAAAATTGGACATGTACATGTAAAAAATGAAACTAGACCACCTTCTTACACTATAAACAAGAGTTAACTTAAAATGGATTAAAGACTTAAATGTAAGACCCCAAACCATAAAACTCCTACAAGAAAATAGTAAATCTGTGACACTGCTCTTAGTAATATTTTTCTGATATATCTCTTTGAGCAGGGGAAACAAAATTAAAAATAAACATATGGGACTCCACCAAATTAAAAAGCTTTTGCACAGCAAAGGATACCATCAACAAAACAAAAAAAACCCTACTGAGTGGGAGAAGAATAGATTCACCAATGATACATCTGATAAGGGGTTAATATCCAAAATGTATAAAGAACTCATACAACTCAAGACCAAAAACAAACAAACAAACAAACAAACAAACAAACAAACAAACAAAAACCCCAAACAATCCAAATAAAAAATAAGCAGAGGACCTGAGAAACACTTCTCCAAAAAGGACATACAGATGGCCAATAGACGTATGAAAAGATGCTCAGCATCAATAATCATTAGAGAAATGCAAATTAAAACTATAATAAGATATCACCTCACACCTGCCAGAATGACTAACATCAATAAATCAACAATAACAAGTGTTGGCAAGCATGTGGAGAAAAGGAAACACTGTGCACTGTTGGTGGGAATGTCAATGGTGCAGTCACTATGGAAACAGTGTGAAGGTTCCTCAAAAATTAAAAAATAGAACTATCTTATAACTCTGCAATTCTATTTCTGGGTATTTATCCAAAGAAATTCAAAACACTGATTCAAAAAAACATATGTGTTCCTATGTTCATTGCAGTGTTATTTCCTATAGCCAAGTAATGGAGCAAGCTAAGTGGTCATCAATAGGCGATTGGATAAAGATGTGATATATATAAATAATGGAATATTACTCTACCATAAAGAAGAATGAAATCTTACCATTTGCAGCAACACAGATAGACTTAGAGGGTATTAAGCTAAGTGAAAAAATTAAGCTGGAGAAAGGCAAATACCATATGATTTCACTTACATGTGGAATCTAAAGAACAAAATAAATTAACAAACAAAACAGAAACAGACTCATAGATACAGAGAGTAGAGCGATGGTTGCCAGATAGGAGGAGGGTTGCAGAGCTGGATGAAAAAGGTGAAGGAATTAACAAGTACAAACTGGTAGTTACAAAATAGTCACAGGGATGTAAAGTATACCATAGGGAATATAATTAATAATATTGTAATGACTATGTATGGTGCCAGGTGGGTACTAGAATTATCGGGGGATTAATCTGTAAATTATAAAAAAAACTTTAATTGCTACACTGTACACCTGAAACTAATATGAAATAATATTGAATGTCAACTGTAATTGAAAAATAACAAAAAATTAAATTAATTTAAAAGGAGTCAAGACCAAAATTTTCCCATAAAAACTAAAAGTAAGCAAACATGTACACATTAAAATTCAAATTTATAAAGTTAAATTTAATTTTGGTAGAAATGTTTTTTTTCTAAGACTTTAAACAAGTTAATTTCTTGGACAGTTCCATAGCAGATACATTACTGCTTAAAACTATTGCGGAACAGTGATTTTAACGGAATACCTTTCCCAGAGCTATCAGTCTCTCTTCCTGTGTTCATAAAATAATTGTGGAAGAAGAGCATCCAAAATTGTTGTAGAGAGAATTTGTGGAATGTTTTGAGATAAAAATTCCTTTTAGAAAAGAAAAATTGTGCCACATTCTCATTCATTTAGGACCATAGAAAAACTTGGCAGAGAAAATCCTTAGCAAATGTCAAACATTTTCAATAATATTACATTATTTTAATAAAACAGGCTCAGATAGTGTGGATAAGAAGTTAGTTGTTCGGTATAACTTCACTTAGGGTGAGTCCAAGTTCTCTTTAAGAAGAAATACAAGAATAATCTTTACCATGCCAATTAAGGAACCATTGCATAGTTCTATCTTGTCAATATTGTGGCAACTACAAGATCCCAAAGACAGCCTAGAAAAACTAAAATAAAAACAAATCCAAAGCCATTTGTTCTCAGGTCTATGAGTATATTTGGGCAAGTATACTTGGATGCTTCTTTAGTTCTGCCAACACCAATAATGCCCCAGAGCAGTGCTCATCCATGGAAGACTGTCCCAACAAATGTTTTTTGATGAATAAAATAAATTACCAATAGGGAGTTTCTCAAACTTATTTGACCATAGTACACTTTTTTTTTCTTCTGCGTAACATCTTGATATCCTGAGAATGAGTGTTACTAGAAATAGTCTGGGAATGCTGTTCCAGTAAAACAGTATTATAAGGTAACTAAGAATATTGAGTATGGAGTCAGGATTTAAATTTTTACATAATAGTTGAGTGACCTTGGGCAGGGTACTTAGTTTTCTCTCTTCAGTTTCCTTTTCTGTAAAATGGATATAACAAGAGTATCTACTGCTTGGCGTTATTGTCCAGAATAAAAGAGAGCATGTACATAGTGGAGTTCTTAGCACAATGTCTACAGTATAGTAATAGTCAGTAAATCTTAGCTTTTAGAACTGTTGTTATACCCAGATGTATGGCTAAGCCAGGGTGAGGTCCTTTCCAAGTGGGATTTCCTTTTTAGGTCTGGGTTAGTCCCTAGATGGCTTCAGGGCTCTAGCTCCACCTTTTAGGTTTCTATTACACTGGAAGCTGTTCATTTCCTTTGCTCAGTCAGTCTGAATTGGACTTCCTGAGACTTTTACAAGGGAGGTGTGACCAGGGCCGGGGAAAAGAAAACCCTCTTTCTCAATGGATCTCCACATCTAAGAGAGAACCCACTGCATTTGAAATGACTGCATAAAGCTCTAGCTTCACCTAAGCTTTGGGCTGTGTTCCCCGGGGTACTCTGGGTCTGGAAGGCATGGTGACCTCTGCAGGACTCTTCCTAACTCTGCCCTGTTGTCCCTATTAACGGAGTGTTTGTGGTAATGGCAATACTAAAAATCTTTCTTTTCTGGAGTCCACCATGGCGGTGGGCAGGACTGGAGTATGGGTGAGAGTGTGAGTAGGTGAGCGTGTGTGAGACAGAGTATGCATGGCTGAGACTCTTGGTGGGCATCGGCTGACCAGAGGGGGGGCACAGGACGGGTAATTTGGATGCTCTGGGTGGAGCGAGCTGCTGGCTGCAAAAGTGTACTCCCCAGTTGGGCAATTCTCCTCACTTGGGATCAGAGAGCACACTATTTTGGAGGATTGGTAGGGTCCTCCTTGGGAGGAGGCTGAAGGGAATGGCAGAGACCCAGTGCATAGAGGTCACAGGTAGGCATGCCAAGCCCCACCACCTCTCCCCCAGCAGTAGAGGGTTGCCACTCACCATGGGACCCAAGAAAAGCAGAGGGCCCTGTCCCCATGAGACCACAAGCAGCAGAAAGCCACCACCACCATAGGACTACCAGCAGCATGGGCCACCGCCCCTGTGGCACACGCCAGCAGCAGAGGCCCAGGGCTCCTGCCCCTGCAGGACCTGCAAGCAGCACAGGGCTACTGCTCCAATGGGACCCATGAGCAGTGAAGAACCCTGCCCCCATGGAACCCATGAGCATCACAGGGCCACTGTCCCCAGGGCACCCACCAGCAGCAGAGGGCCACTGCCCCCATGGGACCCACACACAGCAGAGGACCTCTGCTCCCACAGGACCCATGAGTAGCAGAAGGCTGCTGCTCCAGCAGGACATGCAAGCAGTGGAGTACCCTGCCACCACAGGACCTATAAACAGCAGAGGGTTGCTGCCCTTGTGGGACACATGAGCAGCAGAGGGCTGCTGGAGACATGAGACCTGCTGAAACAGACAGCTGCTAGTCCTCCACCACTGCTGCTGAGTGCTGCTGAACCTGCTGCTGCCACTGCCATCAGCAAGAGCCACCAGATCTGCCACAGCAGCTGCTGGCCCAGCTGTGAGGTGTCGGCCCTACTGCTGCTGTTGCCAGGAGTCACCAGCCCCACCGCTGCCACCACTGAGAGCTGCCCACACCACTGCCAGAGCTCTCAGCCCCTCTGCCACCACCAATGAGAGCCACTAGTGCCCCCAGATGACTGGATGGGATTCGAGATCCAGAGCACACGATCCATTGCTGCTCACTGCCCCTGGAAGCACTGATCTGCTCCTGCGACCCAGCCTACCTCATCTGGCCCTGAACCATCAGACTGATAAAATGGGGAGACAAAGAAACAATCCCCAAATGAAAGAAAAGGAAGAATTGCCAGAAAAGGAATTAAATGAAATGGAAGCAAGCAATTTATCAGATAAAGAATTCAAAGTAATGGTTATAAGGGTGCTCAAACAACTTAGTGAGAATTATAAGCAACTCAACAAGAATTATAAAGAACTCATTGGGAAATACATCAAAATGAAAAATGATGTAGAAGCTATGAATAAGTATCAAGCAGAAATGAAGAATGACATAGCTGAAATGAAGAATGACATAGCTGAAATAAAGAATACCCTGGAAGGATTCAATAGTAGAATAGAAGAAGCTGAGGACCAAATCAGCAAGATAGAAGACAAGGTAGAAAAAAACCCAATTAGAGCAGCAAATGGAAAATAAAATTAAAAAGCAGGAGAGTTTAAGGGAGCTTTGGGACAACATGAAACATAACATTTGCATCATTGGGGTACTAGAAGGAGAAGAATTGGAGAAAGAAATAGACAATTTGTTTGCAGAAATAATGACAGAAAACTTTCCTAATCTGGTGAAGGAAAAAGTCACATAAGCCCAGGAGACACAGAGAGTCCCAATCAAGATGAACCTCAAAAGACCCACACCTAGACACATCAAAATTAAAGTGGCAAACACTAAAGACAAAGAAAGAATCTTGAAGGCAGCAAGCGACAGACAGAAAGTTACCTACAAGGGAGTTCCCATTAGACTGTCAGCTGATTTCTCAATAGAAACACTTCTGGCCAGCAGGGATTGTCATGAAATATAAAAAGTAATGAAAATCAAGGGACTCACCAAGACTACTCTACCCAGCAAGGCTATCATTCAAAATTGAAGGTGAAATAAAGAGCTTCACAGACAAAAAAAAGGCTAACAGAGTTTATTACCACCAAACCAACATTTCTAGAAATGCTAAAGGGACTGTTGAAAGAAGAAGATAAAATAGAGAGAGAATGAGAGGAACACAGGCATAAAGAATAAAGTAGGCAACAAATAAGTACCTATCAATAATAACTTTAACTTTAAGTGTAAATGGCTTAAATGTTTCATTCGAAAGACATAGGGTAGCTCATTGCATAAGAAAACATGACCCATATATACGCTGTCTACAAGAGGCCCACCTGAAAAACTCACACAGGATGAAAGTGAAGGGATGGAAAAATGTTTTCTATGCAAATGGAAATGAAAAAGAAGCTGGGGTAGCAATACTCATATCTGATAAAATAGACTTAAAAATGAAGGCCATAACAAGAGACAAAGAAGGGCACCACATAATATTAAAAGGATAGATCCAACAAGAGGATATAATCCTGGTAAACATATATGCACCTAATATAGGAGCACCAAAATATATTTAAAAACTGCTGAAGGACTTTAAGGGAGAGATTGAAGGCAACACAATCATAGTAGGGAACTTTAACACCCCACTGACATCACTGGATAGATCTAGTCAAAGAATCAACAAGGAAAGAGATACCCTAGATGACACACTAGAACACATGGATTTAATTGATATTTACAGAACATTTCACCCCAAAACTGTATAATATACATTCTTCCCAAGTGCACACAGGACATTCTCAAAGATAAACCACATGTTAGGACACAAAATAAGCTTTACAAGTTCAAGAAGACTGAAATCATATCAAGCGTCTTTTCAGATCATAATGGCATGAAACTAGAAATCAATTGCAATAAAAAAAAATTCAAACACATGGAGCTAAATAGCATGTTATCAAAAAATGAATGGGTTACCAAGGAGATCAAGGAAGGAAAAAAAAAAAAACTTCCTGGAAACAAATGAAAATGAACATACAACAACACAAATCTATGGGACACAACAAAAGCAGTCCGGAGAGGGAAGTTCATAGCATTATAGGCCTACCTCAAGAAACAAGATTTCTAATAAATTATCTAATACTACAACTTAAAGAATTAGAGAACAAAAAGAAAAACCCAGAGTAGTAAAAGGAAGGAAATAATAAAGATCAGAGTGGAAATAAATGACACAGAGACTAGAAAAACAATACAAAAAGATCAATGAAACCAAGAGTTGGTCCATTGAAAAGATAAACAAGATTGATGAACCTTTATCCACAGTCACCAAGAAACAAAGAGAAAGGACTCAAATAAGTGTATTCAGAAACAAAAGAGGTGAAGTTAACAACTGACACCAGAGAAATACAAAGGATTATAAGAA
Organism: Tadarida brasiliensis; assembly: GCA_030848825.1. Classification (NCBI taxonomy): domain Eukaryota; kingdom Metazoa; phylum Chordata; class Mammalia; order Chiroptera; family Molossidae; genus Tadarida; species Tadarida brasiliensis. The sequence goes on along the minus strand of CM061272.1, from coordinate 38,104,391 downwards.
AATACTATAAACAATTAATTATATGTCAACAAATTGGACAATCTAGCTGAAATGGACAAATTTCTAAAATCATACAAGCTTCCAAAACTCAACCATAAAGAGTCAGAAAAACATAACAGGCCAATAACAACTAAGGAAATTGAAACAGTAATCAATAAATTCCCAGCAAACAAAAGCCCTGGTCCAGATGGCTTCACAGAGGAGTTTTACCAAATATTCAAAGAAGAACTAACACCAATTCTCCTTAAACTATTCCAAAAATTTCAAGAGAAAGGAAGACTTCCAAGCTATTTTTCTGAGGCTAGCATAATCCTAATTCCAAAACCAGATAAAGACACTACAAAGAAAGAAAACTACAGGCCGATATCCCTGATGAACATAAATACTAAAATCCTTAACAAAATATTAGCAAATTGGATCCAGCAATACATTAAAAAATTATTCACCATGACCAAGTGGTATTTATCCCAGGGATGCAAGGCTGGTACAATATTTGCAAATCTATAAATGTGATACACTAGATAAACAAAATAAAAGACAAAAACATATGATCATATCAATAGATACTGGCAAAACATTTGACAAAATCCAGCACCCAGTTTTGATAAAAATGCTCAGCAAAGTGAGAATAGAAGGATCAGACCTCAACATAATAAAGGCCATATATGAAAAACTTACAGCCAACATCATAATCAACAAAAACTAAAATAATTTCCCGTGAGAACAGGAACAAGACAAGGTGTCTGCTTTCACCACTCTTGTTCAACATAGTACTGGAAGTTTTAGCCACAGTGATCAGAGAGGAAGAAAAAATAAAAGGCATGCAAACTGGAAAGGAGGAAGTGAAACTGTCTTTATTTGCAGATGACATGATGTTGTACATAGAAAAACCTAAAAACCCCACCAAAAAACTACTACATTTAATTTTTGAATTCAACAAAATAGCAAGATACAAAATTAACATCCTAAATCAATGGCACTTTTATACATCGGTAATGAACACTCAGAAAGAGAAACTAAAAAACAATCCTATTTATCATTGCAACAACAAAATTAAGATACCTACAGGACATTGGAAAAAGAAATAGATGATGACATAAAAAAGTGGAAGCATATACCATATTCATGTATTGGAAGAATCAACATAATTAAAAATGTCCATACTACCCAAAGCAATCTATAGATTCAATATGATCCCTATTAAAATAACAAAGGCATATTTCACAGATCTAGAACAAAAACTCCAAAAGTTTATATGGAACCAAAAAAGACCCCGAATAGCCACAGCAATCTTGAAAAAAGAACAGAGTTGGAAGGATCACAATACTGGATATAAGGTTATACTACAAAGCCACTGTAATCAAAATAGCCTGGTACTAGCACAGGAGCAGGCAAAAAGATCAATGGAGCAGAACAGAGAACCCAGAAACTGACCCAAAATATTATGTGCAATTAATATTCAACAAAGGTGGCAAGGGCATACAATGGAGTAAAGATAGTCTCTTCAATAAATGGTGCTGGGAAAATTGGACAGATAGATGAAAAAAAAAATGAGACTAGACCACCAACTTATACCATACACAAAAATAAACTCAAAATGGATAAAAGACTTAAATGTAAGTCATGAAACCATAAAAATCCTAGAAGAAAATGTAGGCAGCAAAATCTCAGACATCACACATAGCAGAATTTTCACTGATACATCACCTAAGGCAAAACAAACAAAGGAAAAAATTAATAAATGGGAATACATCAAACTAAAAATCTTCTGCATAGCAAAAGAAACTATCCTCAAAATGAAGAGGGAACTCACTATATGGGAGAACATATTTGCCAATAATACATCAGATAAGGAATTAATTTCCAAAATATATAAAGTACTCATACAATTCAACAAAAGGAAGACAAACAATCCAATTAAAAATGAGCAAAGGACCTGAATAGACATTTCTCCAAAAAGGACATACAAATTGCCAAGAGACATAAGAAAAATTGCTCAACGTCACTAATTATCAGAGAGATGCAAATTAAAACAACTATGAGGTATCACCTCACACCTGCCAGAATGGCTGCCATCACAAATCATCAAACAAGTGCTGGCGAGGGTGTGGAGAAAAGGGGACTCTAGTACACTGCTGGTGGGAATGCAGACTGGTGCAGCCACTATGGAAAACAATATGGTGTTTCCTCAAAAAATTAAAAAAGGGACTGCTGTTTGACCCAGTGATCCCACTTCTAGGAATATATTGTAAAAAGCCTGAAACACCAATCAGAAAGAATATATGCACCCCTATGTTCATAGCAGCACTATTTACAATAGCTAAGATCTGGAAACAGCCCAAGTGTCCATCAGTAGATGAGTGGTTAAAAAAGCTGTGGTACATTTACACAGTGGAATACTATGCAGCTGTAAAAAATACAGATCTCTTACCCTTTGAGATTACATGGAGGGACCTGAAGAGCATTATGCTAAGCAAAATAAGCCAGTCAGAGAAAGACAAGTATCACATGATCTCACTTATTTGTGGAATCTAATGAACAAAATAAACTGACAAACAAAATAGATCCAGTCACGGAAGTCGGGAGCAGAAGACAAATCTCAGGGAGAAGGGGAGTGGTGGGAGGTGGGAAGAGAAAAATCAAAGCACTTATATGCATATATGTATAAGCAATGGTCACAGACAATAGTGTGGTGAAGGCAGGGTGGGACAGGAGCAGGGTGGAGAGTGTCAATGGGGGTGAAATAGAGGACATTTGTAATACTTTCAAGAATAAAGATAAATTTTAAAAAATAATCTTTCTTTTTTTGAGGGTTTTATTCTTGATTATTAAAGTAACGCATGCTTATTATACAAAAAAAACTAATGTTATTCAATATATCAAGTAAAAAGTGAGCATCTCCTGAAATTCTGTTAACCATCTCCACCCACCACAACCCCAAACTATTACTGTGAACAACTTTCTCCTCATTTTTAATTATGTGCAGGACCAGAAGCTCTAAACTCTACTGGGAATTCTTCATTGTTCTCAGATTGCTTCCATTTATCTTTATCATAGTACCTTTGTGAAGGTGCCTGACTCAGCCAAGACCTGCTGGTCACTCCCTTCACCAGGTGCCCAAAGTCATTTGTATATACTTCAGTTACAGAACTTATAACAATTTCATTGTACATTTTGAATTAAATGTCTCTCCTTAACTTTAAGAGCATCAAGGACCATGTCTCACTCTGTCTCACTCCTCTTTGGTACAAGGCACCTGGCTCACTGACATGCAGTCAGGACACAGTACGTATTTGTTGAGTGAATGAAGAGCATATAAATAAAATATTTTTCTAACACATGGACTCTCAAGCTCTCTGATAATCACAATCAGGATGCTCATGTTCAAATTTCTCTAGAAAGATGTTTCATATATACCCTGCATTTCAACAACAAAGTAGTACTGTTAATTCTATTGTTTTCTCTTGGTAAGGCCTTAAAAATCAAAATTCTAACTTCACAAAAAATGGTCAAGTTGGAAAAATTTGGGGATAGATGATGGTTTATTGTTTTAATGCCAAATGAACATTTTGAAGCATAACATCTTTGGCCATAGGCTTTGTCTACTGACACTAGACCATTCCAAGAAATGACATTTCAGATAAACAGTTTCAAGTCCAGTAAACTACAGACACAAAAAAGTACTCAATAGCATTTCACAGCGAATAGGCTTCGGTTGACAGTTACTCAGGAATGACTGATTATATTTTCAAAGCAAAAATATCTCTTTTGTTAGATTGATTAAATATAGTTTTAGCTGATGGCTTGGGCAAAAGAGTGAATCTATAAGAATAGTGAAAGGAGAGGACAAAGGAGAAGAGACAAGAAGAATGAATCATAGAACAATATTCCTAAATATCAGAAAGCCCCACTGCACCAACACTTCAATTAACAAGCCCCACTGAGGGACTTTGACAAGCATGCTGTATGACATATCATCCAAGGAACAGCAGCCAAAAGGAGTCTCGTTTTCCTGGAAAAAGAGGTTGCCATGGAGCTTTCATCTTTCACCAATTAAATAGTTTGGGCTCAATGTAATTAAGTAATATAATTATGAACCCATTTCTTGGCCTCTAGCCTAAAGTCCTATTTCTTATTCAAGTATATCAGTAATTGTCATGTAGAACTCATATGTCACATGTTGGACTCTGTTCTTCATATTAAAACACATAGGCAAACTACAAATAGAAATCTACAATCTAATTTAAAATTTTAAATTAAAGAGTAAGACTCAATGGGTCATCCCTGGAAGTGAGGTACAGAGTGGAGCCTATCATTCAACCTAAGCAGAAGTGGAAGCAGGAAGAGACCAGGATAAATTCAGACTCCTGAAAATTTAGAATGAAAACAAAAAAGTAAAAGGGTTAGTAGATTTCCATCATACAAGGGATGGCAACTTAAACAGTAAAGGGAAAGAATATTTAGGGATACCATAGCAGCCAGCCCTAGAGTTACATTAGTATAACTAACATATTGAGTTAGGATGCAAAGTAATCACTAATGGTGATGAGGTTAAAAAAATTATCATCCTCCCTTGCTTTCTAAAATGTATGCCATACATTCTGCCTCTTTAACGTCTGTTCAAAAGAAATATTAGTCTTTTAGAGTTTTATTCATATGTTTATGTAGGCTTTCAGAAATATATGAGAAAGTTAAGCCCTGAATTAAAGGAGTGATTACTAGCTATCAAAAACTACTGAAATCAGTGTACTTTCAGAGCTGGAAAAAATACTCATGTCACCTTTGCATAGTGTCTGACATTTATCGATGCAATTGAATTTAATTCGATTAGCAGTGATTTCGAGTCCTATGCTGAGTACTAAAGTAGTAAGATTGAAAGTCTAGAGAAAATATTATTTTTATTCCTATCTAAAGCAGATGAAGCTTATAGTTGGATAGAGATGAAGAAAATGAAACCCAGAGAGTTCAAATGACCTGCCCAAGGCAAAAAAAAAAAAAAAAAAAAAAAAAAAAAAAAAGTAGTTTGAGGTACAGTGACCTAAATTCCAATTCAAATTGGTCCAGTTCTCTTTGCACTCTACCACTCTGCTTCCAATCAAGCTGGTCGAACACACTGAAATAAAATGAACTTCCAAAATAATTATCTATGACTTACAAGTAGGGAAATGTTTGATATCTAACTGCCTCATCTCTAGAACCCACTTTATTCCAGAATAAAATTAAGGACAAAAAAAAAAAAAAACCAAAAACAAATATCCAAGGGAATAATCTTTAAGGGAAGGGAGAGGAGGAGAGAATTCACATATAGAGTCTCCCAGATCTTCTCTGAAGGATTGTCTATTTTTCAGTTTTATTTGCTGGACATTTATCTCTCTCAAACCTTACCCAATTCCCAAAACAGGCTTTGAAATTATGTCTATATTTATAATTATGTGTGTAGTTACATGTGTATGTCTTCAACTAAAAATAATATTGAATATAACTTGTAACTGAAAAATAAAATGTACATTAAAAAAAAAGAACAGAGGACATGCTTTCTATCTCTCTGTATGCTCAACTTCTACAAAATGCTTTCACATAGTAGGTGCTTAGTAGGTAATGATGCTGTAAGTGTAAGTATTATAGCCCGACGGGCATGGCTCAGTGGTTGAGTGTTGACCCATACACCTAGAGGCTGCCAGTTCGATTCCTGGTCAGGACATATGCCAGGTTGTGGGCCCAATCCCCAGTGCGGGGCATGCAGGAGGCAGCCAGTCAATGTTCTCTTTCATTGATGTTTCTATCTCTTTCTTCTCCCTTCCTCTCTCTCTAAAATCAATAAAGAAAAAAAAATTTTTAAAGTGTAAGTATATATAACATAAGGCTTCCAGTTATATTTCTTTCCAAAAACTTGTATTTAGGTCTCCTAGAGATTTTTTTATTAGTTTATTTTATTGGGGCAATTTTATGCCCTTCTCACCTTCAACTTACCAGGTGACATGTGGCAATGTCTGGAGATGGTTTTGGTTGTTACAATTGGAGGGGGGAAGGATGGTGCTATGAGCATTTAGTAGGTAGAGGCCAGGGATACCTCTAAACATCCTACAATGCACAGAACAGACCTCACATCAAAGAATTATCCAGTCCCAAATGTCAGTAGTGCCAAGGTTGGGAAACACTGGTCTATTTTAGAAGTTAAAATAAATAGTCAGCAATCTTTACATTTCTCCATTTTTAAAACACAAGTAAGACATAAATCAAAATGGTACACTTGAAATTTGCCCCAAGCAAGAATATTTCAGCAATCTACTGTTAGGATAAACAATTATTTAATGGGTCATTTTACAGGACTAGAGGGGTTCATTAAATGCTGGAGGAAAAGTATAAATTTAAATACATATATACTTAAGTAAGCAATGGAAAGCCTGCAATGGAAAGGGACTGTTCTGATCTTCACTATATCTGAAACTGAAATTACTCCACAGTTATAATGTGAAGCATTCTGCTGATGAGGCATTTAAAAACCCTCACTGTTCTGATTCAGACACAGAACTCTCACTTCAGCCTGTTTCATTATTTCTAATTCAAAATCCACCTTTGGGACCAGCACACGAAGAAAAAAAAATGTATGTTTTTTGTTTGCCAATAAGGTCATAAAAATAAACTGCTTTCACTATTAGCCCTTCCATTTTATATCTGCCCATCTTCTCCATGTACAGGTTTACCTGGAAGGTCCAATATTTGAGCCTGGATTCATTATTATGGCTAAAGGAATAATTCATTCAGTCCTATATTGCTTTCTTGGACATTTATCATGGAAAGAAACTGTAGTAAAGCTATCCTACCAGCTTGATAATGTCTTCAAAATAAACAAGGGATTTAAAAAACTGAAGCCAACATTATCCTGATACCAAAACCAAACAGACATTACAAAAAAAGAAAATCACAGGCAAATATTCTTGATGAACATAGATGTAAAATTTCTCAGCAAAATATTAGCAACAATACATTAAAAGGATTATGTACCATGACCAAGTCAGCTTCATCCCAGAAATACAAGGATGGTTCAACATCTTTTTATGATAAAAACTCTAAACAGATTGGGTATAGAAAAAGCATATCTCAATATAATAAAGGCCATATATGACAAACCTACAGCTAATATCATACTCAGTGGTGAAAAAGCAAGTGTTTTCTCTAAGATCAAGAACAAGACAAGAATGTCCACTGTCACCACTTCTATTCAACACAATATTAGAAGTGTTAGCCACAGCAATTAGATAAGAAAATGAAATAAAAGACATCCAAATTGGAAAGGAATAAGTAAAACCCTTATTATTTGCATATGATATAATAGTATATATAGAAAACACCAAGACTCCACCAAAAAAATATTAGAACTAATAAATAAAAGAATTCAGTAAATTTTCAGGATACAGAATCAATATACAGAAATTTGTTGCATTTCTATACACCAATAACAAATAATCAGTAGGAGAAATTAAGAAAACTATCACATTTACAATTGCAATAAAAAATCATAAAATGCCTAGGAATAAATTTAACCAAAGAGGTGAAAGACCTGTACTCTGAAAATTATAAGACATTAAAGAAGATACAAATAAGTGGAAGAATATACCTTGCTCATGGATTGGAAGGATTCATATTGTTAAAATATCCTCACTACCTAACGAATATACATATTCAATACAATCTCTATCAAAATACCAATGTCATTCTTCTCAAAATTAGAACAAGTAGTTCTAAAATTTATAGGAAACAAAAAATGACCTCAAAAAGCCAAAGAAATCTTGAGAAAGAACAAAGGGGTAGAAAGTACACTCCCTCTTTCAAACTATACTACAAAGTTACAATACTCAAAATAGTATAGTACTGGTATAAAAACAGATATATAGATCAGTGGATAGAACAGAGAGCCCAGAAATAAATCCTCACTTATATGGTCAATTAATCTACAACAAAGTAGGCAAAGATATACAATGGGTAGAGACAGTCTCTTCAAAAAGTGGTATTGGGATAACTGGACAGATACAATTAAAATGAAGAAACTTGCCCTGGTTGGTTTGGCTCAATGGTTAGAGTGACAGCCCATGCGCCAAAGAGTTGCGGGTTTGATTCCAGCCAAGGGCATGTACCTTGGTTGCAGTTTGTCCCTGGCCCTGGTCAGGGTTGTGTGGGAGGCAGCCAACTGATGCGTCCCTCTCATGTCGATGTTTCTCTCTTTCTCTCCCCCCCCCCCACTCTAACTGAAGATATTTGGAAAAATATCCTTGGGTGAGGATTAAAAAAAAATTAGGAAACTAGACCACTCTCTTACACCACGTATAGAAATTCAAAATAAATTAAAGACTTAAATGTAAGACCTGAAACCATAAAATTCCTAGAAGAAAACATAGGCAGTAAATTTTTGAGAAGGTTCTTAGAAATACATTTTTGGATATATCTCTTTCATAGGCAAGAGCACAAAAGAAAAAATAAACAAATGGGACTACATTAAACATGGATGGACCTAGAGTATATTATGCCAAATGAAGTAAGTCAGACAAAGAAAGACAAATACAATATTATTTGACTTATATGTGGAATCTTAAAAAAACAAAACAAGTGAGTAAATAAAACAAAAGAGAAACAGAACCATTGATATAGAATACAAGCTAATAGTTTCCAAAGGAGAGGGGGGTGGGGTTATAGAAATTTTAAAAAATGCAATTTTAGAAAAAATATGAACAAGGAAAATGAAGTAGAGGGAGCTGATGATTTTTCTTTGCATTTCGTCACAGTTTCCTTACATAGTCTCTAGCTGATGTGGTTGCAGTTGCTATGGTTTTATTTGCTTGTTCATTTTCCCCAGTGGCTGATCATATTGGATACTTTGGCTGTCTGGCAGACACTTGAATAAAAAATTCTTTTTTTAAGGGGACAAATAAGTTATTTTCTGGGAATCAACTGACAAGAAACATATAAACCTTAGGAGAATCTACAGTAGCTAATCTGTTGAATATTTTGTGTGTTGACTTAAACATGTCACTACAGAGACCCTCATACTTTGGTTAACAACTTTCTAAATATTTACCAAGATCTCTAATAAGTGAGAGTGCTTCCCATGATATAAAGGCTCCACCACCATCATCCATGGCACCCTGCCCAACGTCCCAGCTGTCCAGATGTCCGCTGACCAGTACAACCTAGAACAAACAATAAAGAGAGAAAAAAATAAGACTAAGCAGAAGTGACATAAAAGAGGAAGAAGATTCACAGGCATTCCAAATACAGAAATGAAACGTTTATATTTTTTCTATTTTTAATGCCTTAGAAGATCTGTGTCATTTCTAGTGGAAGACTTAGTATGAGGTCTTACACAAAAGGGTATAAGGTCATCCTAATAGTAATACAAGTTCTTACCTTATATTTCTCTTTATTAATATAATTTTAAATACTAAGAAAAATATCTTATTACTAACAGATATTTGACAATTTAATTATATGACATAAAAATGGTGCTCAAAACTTCAACCATATTTCCAATTGTCCCAAATTCTAGCAGACACATGATAAACATGTGTTGGATTGAGTTCAAATGAAAAAGTAAAAACCATAATTTATTTTTTTAATGATTGTGTTTTGTGCATTATCAATCACTCTGGTATTGAATAAATAAATTGCTAAAGTTACAAACTAAATTCTAATTAACAGAAAAACTTTTAAGAAAGATTTCAATTTACATTAGTGTGAAATAATCTATACATTATATTATAAGTTTTAAGTCACTATTAGGTTTAAGTTTTTTTGAGAATCATTAGTAATTCTCTCTAGGAAAAAAACAAACAAAAAACTATTTCAATGAAACTACATTTTGTGGGCACGTTTTACTTAAAACTAAGTCAACTGATGTTGGGTTAGGACATCCATACTGGAAAAAGTATCTCTGTCACTGGGCTATCATCCAAAAGATGCTAATGTCTCTCAATACCTGCACTATGTCATGAGCTATGCTTGCTTACAGGAACTCAGAAGGATTATGGACTGCAAAATGAAGAGGGCTGAGTGCAAAGACCAAGGGCGGAGCGCAAAAACCAAATGCCAATGGGGCATCTTGTGCAAAAAGGATCATGTGGAAAAGGGCCGAATGCAAGAGAAGAATAACTACACATGCCTAAAAGAATGTAATCACTCCATGCCACAGCCTATAAATACAGGTGCCATCAGAGCATCAGCTCACCCTTCTCCATGTCTTGATCAAAGAATAAAATTTCTGCTCTGCTTTACCAAACTCAGTCTTGTTATATTGGCGTGAACAGCACTGGACAGAAGGACGTTGGTTTGGGTCCCCAACCTGGAAGGGTCTATAACATCTTGATCTCTATATCATACAATATATGAATATCAAGTCAGATGAATTTTAAGTCTAAATAGAGGTGTTAGCGGAAAGCATAGAAGTGCTTTGTCAACTTGACGTTGGAAAAGATTTCTAACGTTGAACACACAAAATACAAACCATAAAAGAAAAAATAATAAACTGGATTTTTTAAATATTAGGAATACTTATTTATCAAAAGATTCCATTGCAAGAGTGAAAAGACAACCTACAGAAGAGGAGAAAATACTTTCAATACATATATGCAACAAAGGACCTATATCCAGATTATATAGAATTCCTGTGAAACAGTAACAAAAAGAAGTCAACTGATAGAAAAATGGACAAAATACTTAGACAATTCACAAACATAACTATACAAATTACTAATAATCATATGAACAGGTGCTCAGGTTCATTATTATCAAAGAAATTTAAATTAAATCACATTCAATACATATCCACCTGAATGGCTAAAAAGAAAAAGATGTCCCTGGCTGGTGTGGATCAATGGTTAGGGTGTTGGCCCATGCACCGAAGGGTCGCAGGTTTGATTCCTGGTCAAGGACACGTACCTGGGGTGCAGATTTGATCCCTGGCCCCAGTCAGGGCTCATGTGGGAGGCAACCAATCACGTGTCTCTCCAATGCTTCTGTCTCTCTCTCTCCCTCCCTTCTACTCTAAAAATCAATGGAAAAAAATATCCTCGGGTGAGGATTAACAACAACAACAAAAAGACAGAAAATGCCAAATATTGGTGAGGAGGTGGAGCAGCAGGAACTCTCACTCATTGCTGTGAGAGTTGTAAGTATAAGTACTTACAACCACTCTGAAAAAATTGGCTTATCTACTAAATCTGAACATATGCGTGCCCAAGACCCAAAGGAGCAATTCCAATCCTCTCTATAAATCCAACAGAAATGTATGTGTGTATATATATTTTCACCCAAAGAGATGGACTAGAATGTTTATAAAACATTCATAACAGCCCTCATCCCCTTCCCCAGAAGAAAACTATTTAAATGCCTGTTAACAGTGGAATAAATGGTAGTGTATTGATCAATGCAACATTGCACAGAAGAAAGAACAAACACAATACATCATACATGTACATGAATCTCAGAAATGTAATGAAGAACGGAAGAAGCCAAACAAAATAAATGCATTGTGTATAATTTCATTTGTATGAAATATAAAAACAAGAAAACAGGAGGGTGGGGTCTCAAGGCGAGGATGGTTAGTGAAAGGAACTGGCACAAGGAGAGCTTCTGAGGTGCTGGTCATATTCTGGTTCCTGATCTGGGGACCAGATTCACAGGTGTGCTCAGTTTGTAACAGTTGGTCTTGTTACACACTTAGGATTTGTGTGCTTTCTCTTAAAATATTACACTTAAATAAAACGTAGAAAACAGATTGGTGTCTATGTATAGCATGGAGTAAGCAAATCGAAGTTAAACAGATCTTCTTGATGATTAATGAAAAACCCATGACTTGGGGAAAGCAGGATTTTGGCCGGAAATATCAGGGTGACCGCTCGCACTGCCTGCTTCCCGAGCAGCTGCACCATCTCCCATCGACTCTGTATACATAGGCAGACCCAGCCCACTATGACCTCACTGTAGTCACAAACAAGGACAGTGCCCCAGACTAACAAATGGCCATGTAATGAACCCAAACGGATTGTTTCTAAGGAAAAAAAGAAAAAAATATATGGCAAGAGCAGGAAACTCGGATTCAGAAAGTGGTGTAATCCTATGTAGAATGAACATCAGTCAACATCCTCACCACCCTCAGAACCATTTTCCCAGTGAAGTTAAAGTTCCAGTGGATAAAAAGTGTCAAAATGTATTTAATAAATAATCTTTTTCTCAGATAACACAGGAGAGTAACTAAATCAAGGCAACTATTATGTTATCCTTCAGATTTCCTTCAGAATAACTTCAGAAGTTGTTTTAAAATCATATTTCTATGTGTTTTCGGAAATGCTTCCATTCTCCAATCCAGAATTATTACTTACACTAACAGTTAAAAGACCGGGGAAATGGTTTTGAGTAATAGGAAATTAAATGATATCCTATAGGACAACGCCTTTGGCACAGTGCTATAGAAGAATGATCACAAACTATTTGGATTATAAGAGTTTGTTTTAATATATTTTTTGAAATCAGAAAAAAATTGGCAGCCAGCATGAGAGAGTAGTTGTAATTTTAATATTAATTGATTTAAAACTTAAGTAATGCCCGGCTGGTGTGGCTCACTGGTTGAGCGTTGACCCTTGAGCCAAGAGGTCCCTGGTTCGATTCCCGGTCAGGGCACATGCCCAGGTTGTGGGCCCGATCCTCAGTGGGGGGCATGCAGGAGGCAGCCAATCGATGTTCTCTCTCATCAATGTTTCTATCTCTCTCTCCCTCTTCCTTCCTCTCTCTAAAAATCAATAAAGAAAAAAATAAATAAAATAAAAATAAAAACTAAGTAATGATAAAAAGCTACTTCTAATTCAGTAGAATTTTTAAGGCACTCGAATTTCTCTCACCATAAGAACAGCTTCTGCGCACACTCAGAAAATAGTGCACAAGGTCGCATGCAACATGGTGTCTGGCTAGCATGCCTGGGTGTACCTCATGAGGGGTAACCCTGCGGAATACACCAACTCATCATGCCTTATGTCAGGGTCAGGCAGAAATGAACACTCATGATATTACATTTGCATCTGATTTAAGCCATCAAAGAACCAAAGACTACCCAGAAATATAGTCAACTCCAGTTCATGAAACAGAACCACCTGACAAAAGACAGGAAAGCGCAGTCCTTCACCGCCTCTGCTGCAGACGTAGCCACGGAGCCCCTGCAGCAGTAACCTGGTGTGGAGCCAACAGAGAAGTGGGGCACCCACTCTTCCGCCCGTCTCTGTGCTGCTCCCGGAGGCAGGCAGAGCACGGACCAATTCCCCACCTTCCAACCTCCTTTCACCACCGTCTCTTCCAAACGCAGTAAAGAGTAAAGATTATTAAAACAACAGCAACAGCAATAGCAGCCACAACAAAACAATGAGCAAGGCAGGAGGGGCACCGTGCTGCTCGGAAGTGTAGAGTTTGTCATTTGTGAGACACACGCTAGCTCTGACCATCAAAGACTCAGTCTTGGGAGAAGGGGGAAGAACCCAGGGCACAAATGCACTGGATGGAAGCTGCTAGGACGAGAAGTCAGACCCTCAGTGGCACACAACGGCCTGCAGGCCCGCTGTGGGGCTGAGAGAGGAGACAGAACTCATCAAGGGTAGACAGAGAGCAGCCACAAGGAAAAGCTCCTCACTTCTTGGTTATGGGAGCTTACGGCGACACTGAGTCCACATAGCTTTGTCTGATTAATAGATGAATAAGTACATAATCAAAATGGGATATAAAAAATATAAAAAATATGGCACGGCAAGAAAGAGAGAAAAGCCCCATAGGAAGTATGTTCTTATGAAAACAAACTAATGCAATATCCTGCAGAAATTTTAATGATCTTTGGCATTCATGCATGCATTTATTCATCCACTTTTATTGAGTTCCTACTATGTCCTAGAGATACAGACATGAACAAAACAAGCAAATTTATGCCTTAATGGAGTTTACGTTCTGATGAGGGAGATGGACAATAAATACATACAATATAATGAGAGTTTTAAATGCTATTAAAAAAGAAGTCAGAGAAAGAGAATAGAGATTAGTGGTGGCAGGTAGAGAGAAAAAATCAGTCTGTTTCCTCTTAAAATACAGATAGCCACAGGACAATTCTATTCCCATTCTAACAGTGAGGGCAACCTGATAATCTAGAACATCATAACTTTCATTAGACTCATCAGAGATCTGAGACTGTAATTCAACGAGAGGAAATGAATTCCAGAAGACAATAAGCTCATCAGAAGTGAGATGGGACACATGAAATAGTTTGCCTTGAGCAGTGACTGGGGTGGGAGTGGGGATGAGGGGAGAGGTAAAAGTTATAAAAGAAAGAACCAAGGAGACAACTAAAACATTAACAAATTCTTAAAGGGTGAATGTAGGTTTACATGCGAGTTTAGCATTCCTGGGCACCTCACACATAAGGGCACTGGGTACCTGTTTCCCAGATCTTTTCTACAGGTTTCCTCAGGTGCTTACAAGAAACAGGGAGCAGGGCAGAAGCTGTGGGAGAGCCCCCCTCAGTGGTGCAGATGGTGATGGGATGCTGGTGGGAGGCGGACAGCAAACATACCTGCTTCTAGGACCCGTTTCTCCGAAGGAGACAGAAAGCTGTCCTGCAAGGCAGTCCCAGGCCCAGGGAAGGAGGTAGAAAGTGCATTCCCACCTGCGCTGAGTCTAGGAGAAACACGTGGGCCCCTGGGGAGCACAGGAAGCCGGCTCATGCCCAGAAACCTGCTTTGATGTCAAGCAGAGCTCTGCTGCCATGGGCTGAGGGACGGGACACACACTCCTGTGACACATGACAGAGTTTGGCTTACACAGGAGGAGGAGCAGAAATGTCAAGAAAGCCCCACTCCAGAGCTCAGCGCACTGAGCCTGGCTCAGACGGAGGGGCAAGAGAACCAGGAAAGCCAGGAGCTCCAGCGAGTAACAAGCAGAGTGAGCAGGAAGCTCATAGCCAAGGCAAGAAGACAGAAAGGGACCCCTGCTGGGACGCGGGCATGGGAGCCCACTGAAGCTGAGGGTGAAGTGAGACAGAGAAATCTCCTCCCACAACCCAGTCCCTAAACTAAAAACAGAGTAGCAGCAGCCACTGCTGAAGAAATTTGAGGTATGTGAGTCCCAAGGGTAAGAACAGAAACAATAAAATCCAAACCCGGTGCCATTCTCATTTTTGGACATACATACTAGCACTTAAGACTCGACTATTCTCTTACATATGATATCTAGCATCCAATTAAATATTATGAGCTATAAAATAAGATATACAAAATCCATTGTCAGAAAATACAGTACTCAATAGAACCAGACCAAAATATGGTCCCGATATGTAAACTGTCAGGACTTAATAAAACAAACAAACTATGATTAATATGTTAAAAGATCTAGTGGACAAGATGGAAAATGTCAGATGAAGATTGTATTTAAAAAGTCAAATGAAAATGCTAAAAGTAAAAATATAATTATATGTAGAGGCACTAACTGTTTAAATGAGTAAAAAAATTAAAGCTTTTGTAGGAAAATATCTTTATGTCTTTGGGGGCAGGAAAGATTTTTTAAACAAGATATAAAAAATGCAAAGCATGAAGAAAAAATGCATAAATTCAACTCTAAGAAAATGGAGAACTTATGTTCATCAAAATAAATCTTGATTTGAGTTGTACACTTAAAACCTGCATGGTTTTGTGAACCAATGTCATCCTTATAAATTAAAGGAGGTAGAGAGAAGGAGATAGAGAGAAGGAGAGAGAGAGAGAGAGAGAGAGAGAGAGAGAGAGAGAGAGAGAGAGAGAGAGAGAAATAGAGAAACCTTAGAATGAGTGGAGTTATACACTGGGAAAAGATATTTATAATATATAACCAAAAATGGTTTGTATTCAAATGTATAAAAAATTCCTACTAATCTACAAGAAAAAGACAAGTAACACAAAAGGCAAGGGGAAAAAAGACAGAAAAAAGGTATTTCATAGAAAATTATGAATGGATGTCAAGCATTTGAAAAGAGGATCAGCCGCATTATCGATCAGGAAATGTGAACTAAACCCTCAGTGAAATCCACGTGGCACCCATCTAACTGGTGAAAGTTTTGCATCTGACATGAAGTCCTGCCACAGGCACTCTCATCTGCTGCTGGTAGCAGCAGGAGACACTTATAAAATCATGTAGGAAAACAACTGGGCAGATCCTTTCGCATGCATATCTCACAGTCAACAGTTCCACCTTAGGTGCATATATTAGAGGAATTCTGAAACTTGAGTTCTTAGAGTTATGTACCAAATTGGTTGTATGGAAGCAATCACAAGGCCTCAAACTGGAACTAACCCAAATGTCCATCGACAGTAGAATGGATAAATAAATTGTGGTATAGTCATATCGTGGAACATTATAAAGTAGTGAAAACAACCTACAGCTACATATATCAATATAAATGAATGCCAAAACAAAAATATGGAAGACAAAACAAACAAACAAAAAAAGAAAATTACAAAAGAAATAGAACATCATGATTTCCTGATATAAATTTCAAAATTCAGTTGAAGTAAGTAACACAACCTTTGGCAATGCATGCAAAGATGGTAGAATCATGAAGAAAAGCAAAGTAATAATAATCCAAAATTAGGATAGTGCTTATATCAGATAGGGTTGGGCAGGGAGGAGGAGCTAACCAGAGAGAAGAGCACAGCGGGCTTCTAAGGCACTGGTAATGTTCTAACTTTGAAACTAAGTGGTAAGAATATGTGTAATCCTTTTATTATTGTTCTTTAGATTATATATATATGTAAGTAAAGTCTTTTGCATACATGCTATGTTAAACAATACCAAGAGTTATCAAAGGCTTGTCTTTGAAAGACCTGGGGCTCAGATAGCTTTATAGGTGAGTATAAACAAATATTAAAGGTCATATTTATTTCATCCTATTTCAACTGTTGCAAAGCAAAGGGAAAAAAAATGGGAAATGTCTACATTTACTTATCATAAATATCTACATTTACCAAAACCTGAAAAAGATTGTACCCTCCCTAAATCAAAGAGATCAAAGCTAATTCTAAGATCTGAAATAATTGTATTTATCAGCATACTGAAAGCTATTGCTATAATGGCTCAATGATTTCCAAAGGCCTACAGTAATTACAAGTTATATATACACACAGTGTGTGTGTGTGTGTGTGTGTGTGTGTGTGTGTGTATACATACATACTTTTGGGTCATACTTATGTTCTTGGCATGCCTAGCCTTTAACATTATACATTTTAAATTGTGAACTTTATAGGTATTTATCTAAACCTGACCAAGTACTTTTTGATCAATCCTCGATAAATGAGATGTCTACTTAACTTTCAAGCATGCTTTATTTTACAAATGTCTTGCTCAATAAAGAACCAGAAAGATAACTGCCAAGTGGTTTTATTTTTTGCTTTTGTGTGTTTTTCAGCTGCTTCATTCTTAGTCTCATTTTATTTGGTGTATTTTTAAGAGGTAACGGGATGAGTGTTTAGGCTACAAAGTTCAAGGCCTATTGCATTTCCAGACACAGAAAAATGCCCAAATTATCAACAACAAAAATAATTAAAGAGTTAAAAAATATGACCTACAAAAAGAAGAGGAACAAATTCTTTCATTATTTAGCCTTAGAGAAGAAGCCAAGAAGTGATGTAATAACAGGCTTCAGAAATGACGGGCCCCTCTGAGGACAGGAACAGCAGAGGATAAAGCAAAGGAACCAGGTTTGAGCCACAGCAGTGAGCATTAGAAACATATAAATGATCAAGAATTTTCTGATGGAGGCTTCTGTAGAAGTTAAAAGAGTGCTAACAGAGAAAAGGTTACGGAAAATTCCTTCCCTTGGAGGGTTTCTAAAATAGACTACAGTCTTTGGTCTTAGATGGAATGCTAACATAGAAGGGATAAATAAAATCTTTCAAGGTCACAGCTAGTCCAATATTCCATGACTGTTTTCAAGAATTCTTTTTCTATTCTAACCACTTTAAAGGGGGAACTTGTCCTTTGAAATGTCTCCATAATCTCAACAGACTTTTCTCTGAGCATCTCTTAGATACTCAGGCTGCCAAGATCTTCTCACAATTTAGGATCTAAACACAGGTGGGAAGGCACTTCTCAAGAAATCCATGTTTTTGTAATCCCTGTCAAAGACAACAGTCTTGGCTTTCAGAAGGCAGTTGATGAATGTATTGTGCTATTGCCCAGCATAGACCAAAGGGATTATGTTTGAACAAATAATGTCCTCCCCAATGAACATACTAGGTGGTCTATAGAATAAAGCTAGACTTTGACTCACAGGGTATGTTCAGACACAATACAGCAAACATCTGAGCTCCTCTTGAATTGATTCCTATCTTCAACCTTTGTTTAGTGAAGCTCTTGGGTGTTGATAGCTTGTGGGATGTAGACTTCTTTCACAAGAAAATGGGCCATCTGTCCAAATGCTCACACATCACCACAGCTGCTCCCCAAAGGAGCTGTTTCATTCCAGACTTTGTGAGTGATTAGGAAGGAGAGGAAGAGAGGAAGCAGTGGAGGGAGAGGCGGAAGGTGGCAGGGAGAGATGGGAGCAAAATGATGACTAGCACAAGAAGAGGAGGTGAAGAAGAAGATATAGCAAAAAGGAGGAGGATTGCAAAGCAGCTTTGGGAAAGGCACAGGAAAGAAAGAGAAAGTAAACCCAGATCAAGATGTGGATCCAGGCTGTGTCAGGTAGCTGAGGTTCACATAACAAAGCTAAGACAGATGGTTTCTCCATGTTCTGATCTGCACTAGCTTGATGTCTTCATGGATGCTGCTAAGACCAGGTGAACTGAGAAGTGGGGAGGGATTTTTGAGAAACACTACCTGGCCATGATAGCCTGTGTAGTTTAAATAAAGTCACCTAAAGTATTTCTAACTCACATATTCAAGCTATTCTGTTGCCTCCTGCCGACCATGGCCCCAGACCACAGTAGTAATGGGGAATTAGAAGTCAACCATCGCAAGCCCCAAGGCTTGACAATGAATTTTGGGACAACTGCATGGCTTCCTATGATGTCAGCACTTGAAGACAACTTTAAATTTGATCCATAAATTATAGCTTAAACAAAGAACAGTCAAATAATATTACTGACAACCCCTATAGAGGACTTTTCAATAACGTAATTTCTAGCTTCAGGATAGTGTCAAGAAGCCACGCTTTCTCTGAAAGGCCCATGTCTGCTCTACAGCTGGCCTGCTGTCCAATCACAGCACTTCCTGGTCTTTAATCCCTTTTTCCTGACGTCACATACTATCAGCCATTTTTTTTCAGTCATTAATCTCTGTGTTCAGACTCTAGGAAAAAGACAGATTTCCATTGATATATTTTGTTTTAGGAAGGGGATAAAGCAAATATTGAACATTTCATTTTCTTGCCTCTGTGTGCAAAATAATATTATTTTGTCCATAAACCCAAATTCTGTCTTATTTTTTAATTGGAATTTACATGTCTTAGAAAATAAAAAAGCCACAATAGACATCTCAACTAGTATTGTTCTTAATACAAATGCTATGAGAGCCAGGGAAATATTATGTATATTTACCCAAAATGAAAAACTCTTCCTTTCTATCAAAAATACATTAAATTAGAGCTTAACTTCAGTATTCACAATCAACTAACACATCTGCATGAAGAACAGTGACGATTATAGTCCCATGAGAATCAAAAGCTACTAATAGCTAAAAGGCTGGCTAACCTTATGATATTTGCACATCACAACTCAAAAACAATAGTCTGAAAGTGATTTTTTTTTTCTAAGCCCAAAGCAACCTTGAAGTATGGCCATGCTTTGCACAGGAGAGAAAACTTATCTTCTGGACAAAAAGAAATGAAAATTGGCCCTAGAGATTGAGAGTCCATGAGGAATTACTGTTAAAAAAAAAATAACATAATTCTCGGCCATAAAAAGAGAAAGAAATCTTATCATTTGTGACAGCATAGACAGGTCTAGAGAGTATTAGGCTAAGTGAAATAAGTCAGTCAGAGAAAGACAAATAAATACCATATGATTTCACTTACATGTAGAATCTAAAGAACAGAATAAATGAACAAACAAAATAGAAAAAGACTTATAGATACAGAGAACAACAGACTGATGGTTGCTAGAGGGGAGGGGGAACTGGGTGAAAAAGGCAAAGGGATTAAGAAGTACAAATTGGTAGTTACAAAATAGTCACAGGGATATAAAGTACAACATAGGGACTATAGTCAATGATATGGTAATAACTATGCATGGTGCCAGGTGGGTAGTTGAAATATCAGGAGGAACACTTTGTAAAGTATATGATTGTCGAACCACTATGCTGTACACCTGAAACTAATTCAAAATAATATTGAATGTAAACTGTAATTGAAAAATAAAGAAAAGAACATAATAAAAATACAAGATAATTTTCAGAACATTAACAGAGACCACAAAGGAGAATGGATTAGCTTTCCTCTTTCTAAATGCAATTAATTAAAACAAAAGAACATCATGGAAAAAGAATGCTCACTTTCTCCATCAGTGGATATTGTGACATAATTAGTACATTGTGGACTTCAGTTTTTTAATGTCAGCATTCATGAGGTTATCCATGTTCCCTTAACTATTTTGACTTGTCCTGAGATTATATTCTCATCAGTTAAATGTTGGTTGTAGTCACGTGTTTTGAATACACCTTGGGAAAACTAAAAAAAAAAAAAAAAGAAAGAAGGGAGGGAAGAAGAAAGACTATTTTCTCCTCAATATTTCATTTTCTGAAGAAACAAAAATGCGCAGAAAAACAAGTGTTTATAAATTTAACTTGTATTTTTTAGCCCAAAGAGTATATTTAACAGGCTATAGAATTAGCACAAGATTAAAAGAAATACAAGCATCAAAGTACAATTCTCACTAAAATCTGAATGTTAGCACTTGCTTAACTTAACTCAGTCCTGGTTCAATCTTGTTCAACATTTCCATTACCTTGGAGACATGCTTATGAATTTTAAGATGATAAAAATATAAGATGAATCATTAACATGTTGGACCAAATAATGAAGTTTCTAAAATATTCTGAAGCAGAAATAATAGCGTGTAGCCAACATGATAACTCAGCAGGAATAAATATAAAGGTACACACTGCACCTTCAGATGGTAGGTTGATAGCAGTTCATCTGGGGGCGAGCAGAAAACTTGGGTGGGCCTAAGAATATTGAACTAATAGCATATATCAGCTATGGAAAAAGTTAATAAAAGTTTAGGGTTTGTTGATAAAAATATGGGATTCTGATTATGAGAAGTAATACTCCCACTTTAATTAATCAAACATTTTTTCCTTCTTTTTTTTCCATCCAGATACCCAAGGAGACCTTCTGGAAAACAGATTAGTGAGAGAAGAACTGTTAGGAGTTTACAGTATCTGGAAATAGCATTGTTTGAAGAGCAACGACTATGTTTACCCTGGGGAAGACAGGGCTCAAAAGGGCGAGATGCTTCATATACAAGAGGAGTAAATCTACCCACTGGGTACAACCAGGCCACTGAGTGGAGGGTATGTGCAGGCAGATCTTAGCTCAGTAGAAGACTAAATCTGATAGGTCCAGCAAGGGAGCAGTACTCCTCAGAGGAATAAGCTGTCACACACTGGTGTCACACACTGGCAGTGTTCAAGCAGAAACAAAAGGAGCATATGTCAGGTAAAGAATGGGTACCTCGCCTGAGCTGGGAGTGGGAGCTGAGCTCGATAATCTCTAAGGGCACGGCTGACTTCAAACGTCTATGAGTCTAAAAAGAAAAGTGGGCTAATCTTGGCCATTAGTCAATGAGAAGGAACTGTTAATGTTTTCTTGGGATACTAGATTGTTTTTATATTACATATTTTTATTATCATGTTTTTTCTTCAACTTGACTCAAAATAAAAATTTTAAATTATATTGCTAGCAATTTATTTATTTATTTTTAATGTTTTTTTTTTTTCTTTATTGATTTTAGAGAGAGAGGAAGGGAGAGGGAGAAAGAGATAGAAACATCGATGAGAGAGAACATCGATTGGCCGCCTCCTGCATGCCTCCCACTGAAGATTTGGCCCACAACCTGGGCATGTGCCCTGACCGGGAATCAAACTGGTGACCTCTTGGTGCATGGGTTGATGCTCAACCACTGAGCCACACCAGCCAGGATCATGTAAGGAAATCTGCCATAATAAACAGAACTTTTATGACTTAAAATTTGCCTTCTTGCCCTGGTTAGTGTAGCTCAGTTGGTAGAAGCAACATCCCGCACACCGAAAGGTCTTAGGTTAAATTTCTGGCCAGGGCACATACCTAAGGTTGATGGTTTGATCCCTGGCCCCAGTCAGGGTATGTATGGAAGGCAACTGATTGATGTTTCTCTCACATCAATGTTTCTCTCTCTTTCTAAAATTAGATGAAAGAAGTGCTTGGGTGAGGATTTAAAAAGAAAATTGCCTTCTTGAACTGCAGCCATGCTGTATCAACTTCCCTTGTGACCCAGGGATATACTGTGGAGGGCACATAATCACGGTCACTGTCCATACAGGGTGAACTCCACACCTATGATTTCCTTTGATAATCATGATGGACTGTCATTTCTGCAATTGCTTAAATGTTCTCAAAGTTATTGTTATTTTTTGCATCCAAGGTAAAAAATTTCAGTGTTTATCATCCACCACATGATACTTCCCTTCATCTGCCCTAAGACTACCTTCTCAAGTACATAACACATAACAATCATGACTGTAGACATTTCTAAATGAGGATTTTTTCCCTTTGCGGTGTGAAGATTGCTATGCTCATTATAATAGTCTCATCATACCATTTTGATGTTTCCTTCTGAACTTTCTGTAATTCTACTAGATTTTGGAAATGTAGCAATCAAGTTTGTAATGCATAAATACCATAATTTTTTGTTTGTAACAACCTTCCTGACAGTTCCTAGAATTTACTTGATCTCTTTAATTATATAGAATTACATATATTAAGAAATCTACAATGACTCTGGATTCCTTTATAACCTCTTACATCCTCACACAATTAAAGCCAGAATTAGAAATTAAGAGATTATGGCCAATACTCTCCTTTTACACAGAGAAGTAAAGTGATTTGCCCCAGTGGCAGGGCCTGAAAATAGACCTCAGAGCTGCTGACCCAGAGTGATGGGTTATTTATATCATATCCCTCTGCCCACTTCATAAAAAAGTAGTGCAGAGACTACTTTTGATTGCTTTTCTCTAAGGCATTACCTTGATTATGCTAAAAATGAATCTGCTACTTTTTGCCTACACACATAGTGCAATGAGTTTTTTCAACAATATCCCTATCTGCTTGACATGGGCAAGTTATTTAACCTGTCTAAACCTTGCTTCCTTGCCTGTAAAGCAGGGATAATAATACAAACCTACGTTTAAAGTATGTTGTGAGAATTAAATGAGATGACATAATGTATCCATCACTGTCACAGTCCCTGGCACAGAGCATGAACTCCTTCAATGGTTGTTGTTATTGATTACATCATAATTACTTTGAGATGACCACAAACATTACAAACAATTCTCTCTAGGAAAGACTCACTTGGGAAGCTGAAGAGCATAAGTAGACTGCACACGCTCAGAGTACTATGCACTGCCAGTGGACTGCTCTAACAGGCACAGGCTCAGAGTACTATGCACTGCCAGTTTGAATTAATGGGAGAATCAATCACGCACATGGTATTTAGAAATATGACAAATATTTTTTAAATGTTCTTTGGTGAACCTAACTTAAAACAGCATGAACTTATTCCATTTGAAATCATCCATCTGCCGTGAAATAGCTAAGTTATAGTTTCATTTCAATAACAGGTTGCAAAGGGGGAAAAAGTTATAGCTCAAGCAATCACCAACACACAGCCCTCTCTAAATAACTCTGCAGTTACCAGGTAACCAGGTAATCACGTGTTTGAGCTGAAGCTTCCCATGCATCGGAGGTGAGTTTTGCCCTGGCAATAGCTAATCTAATGAAGGATTCCACTGTCAATCGCATTTACAGAGCTGGCAAGACTGGGCACAGAATGACTCTCTCCCTTAGAGTGCCTTGAATGTGGGGAGAAAGTCCTGAATAGGGGTCATGGAGAAAGCATCAAAAGTCTGGCATATTGCATGGAGAAACAAGAAGCTTAAGCCAGGAACAAAGAGCAAATCCTGACATCACATTTGACTTTAATCTCTATAGAGAAGGTATAAAGATTTCCAAGAATAAGGAGTGGGTGATAAAGGGCCAGTATCAATTTTTTACGCTATTGTAGATCATGTAAGTGTAGTGTTATTTAAAGATCAAAGACAAAACTAAAGGGCCTATCAAAGGAGCATTGTTTCATCTCTTTCACTCTACTCCAACAATTTATGAATTTTAATCTCTGTGTGTTTCTGCAGTAAACTGCAATAAGATAGAGCAGGTTTCAACCTTGTCTTTGTCCCTCGTCTTGCAAGAGTAGTTAAGACCATGGGCTTTGGAGGAGGACAGACTCTCCCACTTAGCAGGAACCCTCAGCTGCTCTGGCTCTTTGAGCTGCCATTTCCATGTATCAAACAGTGGACATTAGCCACTGTCTACAGTGCAATTGCAAGGAAGGAGCCTGATGCTACTGCCTGGCACCCAATGCAGGCTCAGTCTATCCAGTTTCCTAATCCTCTTAGCATTTAATTACATGTTTTCTTGTTATCAGAATGCCCAATGGATATGGTGTATGTTTTTAGTAAAAGTGGCTTTCTCTGTGGGTAATTCTCAAGCAGTTGTGGGGAGCAAAGAATACACTGCTCTGGTAGTAGGGGGCTGGGAAGGAGAGGTAGGGTGCAGAGTTTGAAAATAAGAAGCCTTCCATCCCTAAGCTAATGCACTTCTGCCCAGGGCAGGGGAGGACAAGGCCTTCCAAGCTGCCCCGCAGCTGAGAAACACTAGGCTGGAAGATTCCTAATGACAAATCTTTTTATTACCTTCATATATATTTCTCACAAGTCTTGAAATGTAGTCAAGAATCAACAGATCAGCTTGAGTTGATTTGCTTCTGTTTAGCAATGAGATGTGACTTAGACTCAAGCTAGTTCAGTTCCCTAAAGAAAATACTTCTTTTTGTGATCAATGTACAATTAAAACAAATTCCTATCAGTTTCTCTGACCTTTACAATTTTAGTCACAAAAACCCATTAAGGACGTTTACTCTCAACTACTGTATAATGTAACTCCCTTTCTCTCAGTAATGAGCATAAACGAGTACAATTTAAAAAGTTAAACCTTTTAATATGTCTTCGAAGGTTAGAACCACATAGAGCTGTGAACAAGAAATTAGGACCAGAAGTAAAATAATGCTTAGAAGTTGATAATTAGATTTCTGGTCAGCGTGGTATAATAAATTTGCACCTTTATGAGCTTCCTCTGTTTCAAACGTGTGCAATTAGAGATGAAACATAAAAAGTGAAAACCAAAAGGCTGTTGTTTGGCTTCAAAAACCAGATAAACATCTCTGTGGACTAGCAGTGGATTAGAATCATAAAGCAGTGAGTGGGTCTGAAGCCAGGAGACCTGCAGGACTCCAGACCTGGAAGCCAGCACTGGATGCTGGGCATTCTGCTCCTCCAGGCAAAGAGAATCGAACCGCTTCACTGAAGATGGGGAGACCTAAGCCAGACTAACTAGCTGAAAGCAAGCAAGGGCATTGGGCTCATGACAGGAGGCTGAAAACAAAAACACATGCCAAGAGGCACAGCTTTATAAAAAGTCTGGGCCTGTAGAAGAGAAATGGACAGACATGAATCAACCAGGCTCTGAAGCTGGCCACCCGCTGGCTTTGTCACAGCATACGTGGTCCTCGCTATTAGCGCTGGTAAGGGTATGAGATACCACATCATAAAACCTGGGCTGGGCTGGCAGGGTGGCAGGCCAGGTGAAGGCAAATCACATACCTCTAGAGAGAACAGTGAGCCCAGAGAGAGAGAAAACAATGCAAACAATAGCACAAACTCAATTTTAAAACATCCTGTTCAAAATGAGTCAGCGAACCAAAATTCCAAAACACATGAAGATACATGTCGCTAAAAATGTCCATAAAAATCAACAACTTGAATAAAAACTGTACTACAAATTAATTTTATGGAAAGACTAACATTTTAAAAATAATGTTTAGGGTGATCAAAGAAATAATTTTCTAAATAGAGAAAATTTACCAAAATTGACTTAAGAGGAAATAAAAATCTTGGAAAACCAATAAACACTGAGAAATTCAATAAAAAACCAGAAAGTATTCTCTTTCCTTCACACAGACACACAAACTAAGCCACTAGGCTCAAAAGGTTTTACAGGTGAGTTTTAAGGAATAGATAATCCTTAAACTAAGCCAACTCATTTATCAAGGTATTACCTTGATACCAAAACAAAACAAGAATAGTAAATTTTAGACCAATCTTATTTATAAATATAATGTAAAATTATTAAACAAATAATTAAACATGAGGCAAAACTTCCAATTTCAATAGAGAAAATTAGAAAATAGACAATAAAGGTAAAAGGGGGGCTTATGATTCCAAAGTCAGTTTATATATCATCATAAAGTGAATTCATTGTTCTTCAGAAAGCCAACATAAGACCAAAGAATATCTTATGTTTGATTCAAAATGTGAAATATAAGTTAGTGATTCTCTATGAAAAAATAAAATCCATAACAATTCCAATTATACACATGGAAGGTTCTGTAGACTCATTTATGGAGACATGGCATTTTGAATGATCAACTCCAGCATGCTGCCCAAAGTTTAAAAGATTATGTTCAGCAGAAAATGAGCACACTCATCCTGTTACTCCTGCGTGACTACCCATGTCTATAAAGCCTAATAGCACTGTACCTTAGCACCTCCGTTTACTTATTTTTATTTTATATATATGCTATTGCACTATCAGTGAAGCATTCGTCAATCTTAGAAAACAAAACAACAATAAAACAGAAATGCAGAACTGTGTTCCATTTTGCCTTCTGTACTGACAGGTGCCCTGAAGCAGTACGTGCCCACCCTGCCCACAGTCTTCCCCTGAGGCAAGCAGCCTCAAGAATGCTTTCTGCATAGAATTATTGAGGCTCATCCCCTGTATGTCAAGAGAAATCAGCTCTGCTACCATGGTTACAAATAATTATACCAAAATCAGCTCCTAAGCCAAAGTAACATGGATAATCAGATATGAGAGAAGTCTGCCTTTAACCTGGCTTGGCTCCAAACCTATTCAAGAGGTGTGAGTTGCATTGGATGGTGATAAGCTTGGGATACACAGAGTGGGGGACAGGAAAAGGAGGGGTTTCCTACACCTTCTGGAGTTCATTTTGGCTCTTCTATAAGCCTACTTTATAATGCAGTCTTTAAAGTATAGGCACTGTTAATTACTATAAGCCTGAAAAGAAGAGTATGTACCTGTCACCCATATGCCCTTGTATGCTTGCAGTACATCACTATACCTCCAGTTATTCTGGGCACACCCCATCTCCTTTATGCTCCTCCAATGCCCCCCCCATCCTAGAATTTCCAAAATGTTTTATCCATGCATTCAGCAAGATCTATCAAACCACGATGTGCCAGATACCACTCTGTGTATGTACTGAGGATAGAGCGATGGTCTTGACGGACAAGGTCTCTGTTCTTCTGAACATTCTGATTGGAGGATAGGTACTGACCATGTGAGAAAACATAACTCCAGACACATGCTATACAATAAATATACAGATTAAATTAATTCACTTAAAAAATATAATGTGACAGGACGCTGGACATTGGCCAGAAAATATCCTCTTCAAGAAGTAAAGTTTGGTTTGAAACCTGAATGGTAAGAGCTGGCATTTGAAGACCTGGGAAAGAGAACTCCAGCCAAAGGAACAGCTGGTGCAAAGGCCCAGGGGTCAGATTAAAACGGAGTACATAAGCCTTTCTTCACAACAACCTATTAATATCAAGCAGAATAGTAAATCAGGGATCCTCATTTAGGAAGTACCAGAAATATACTGGTTTAATTTGAATTTAGGAACCATAGATGGGCATATTAATTTAGGAGACTAAAAATTTACTAAATGCTCATAACATAAACAGATCCATCTAGAAATGTTGATAATAATTCCCTTTCAAGTAGTGAAATGCACCAAATTAGATGTAGAAGTCCAAGAAAGAGTCAATATAGCAAACTAAGACGTGTTTTATAGCATTATTTTTCTAATAATAGACAGTCATCAAATAATGTTGTTTTGGAAATGAAAGTAATCCAAATATGTAATTGTCATAGAAGTCTTGCAGAAAAGAATCAAAGGGGAAGGAACCTTTTTTTGAAAAAAAATCTATCTACTAGGGGAAGTTGAGGAAGGGATGAGCACTGACACTAAGATCAAACGAAGGAGGAGGTAGATAACCAGGGGATATAAACAGAGACATATCTTTTTACGAAGTCAGATGGAAAGCCAACATCATTGAAAGCAGCCTGATGGGACGGGGTTGTGGCACTGATCGCATCGACTGGTCAGCGTGCACCCAGGATGCTGCAGTGCAGGGCATGAGCAGCCACTGCGCAAGGCAAGTCACCCGGAAGTCACTTTGGCTGAGTACAATTCACAGGTCACGAGTGATGGGCAGAGAGCAAACTCAGGGAAAAAACGTGTGGAGATCTTGCTCAAGAAGAGGTCACAGCTTAGGAGCACATTACGGAAACCAGTTGAGGAAGAGCTGCTCAGGCCAGGGAGGATGGAAAGGGGATACGCATACAAGATGATGAGGCGGTTGTGTTCTCTGTTTTTTAAAAAATTGGAATATAGTACCCCTGGAACAGATTATCTTACAGAAATGTCTGGTAAGCTCCTCCCAATTGCAAATCTAACTTGAAAGAGGTGCTAAATTGGATATAACTGCAAAAAATAACCATGGTGCTGGGCACGCTTTCATCTTGAGAAAAAAACATGCTCAAGCAAATCATTTATAGAATGGAGTGTTCTGATTAAATCAATTTCCTGATTAGATACATTCGATTTGTAAAATATAGTTGTCAATCTTTCTTACAGATATCAGTTAAGATCAATGGAACTTAGCAGGCAGTCCCAAAGCAGGTCTGTGTACATGTGTACAAAATAATTAAGTGTATTACTAAAAAATGCTTCAGAACACCAATCATATGTGCATTATGAAACATTCGCAACAATAAAAATTTTAATGGAGATAAACTTAATTTTAAATATTTTTTCCCCAATACTCTCATAGATCTCCCCACATCCACTTTAGAGACATCTGTTCCCTCTGTCAGTAATGATCCTCGCTGGACTGCAACCATGACCTCCAGGAGGGCTGGGCACCTGGCTACCTTGCTCACCATCCAATCTCCAGTGCCTTAGAATACTTAACAAGTGTCCATTGTCCCTTGAGCCCTGTCCTTCCTAGGGGGCTGACACTGACATGGGAGATACAAGCTTCACCATTAGCTTTAAGTAACCTATTCTATACTAACCTCGAGGGGGGGGTGGCACAGAAAAGAACTCCACCCTGTGAGAGAATGACTGGGACTGGGGTATCAGGTGAGTCTCTTAGCCTAAAATTACTGCGTAAAGTGCAGGAGACTTTTTTTATATTCTCTAGGAAATGCAGTCTATTAAAACGAGGAATTCGAGGTATTTCCCCACTATTTATGCCACTGTACGGATTTTTAAATTTGAAGAGTAAATATGCATACACTGTAGCCTTTTAGAAGCACAACTGTTTAAAAAGAGTACACTGGAAAGCTGCTCAAATATTCTAAAACAATAAGCAGCTTGACATTTTTTCAAACACATATTTTAAAACTCAGGTCCACATATGCACTGAAAATTAATGCCATTTGTTCAGCAATAATAGACTTGATTCATATCCACTCTCGTGCATTGGATTATATATTTGCTGATTTCGTTAAACCTTCAAAAGGTTACAGCTGGTTGACATATGAAAAATCCCACACCTCTGAAAGAGGAAATTTTGTACCAGTTTTTTTTGTTTGTTTTTTACAAAACCACTCCTCAGACAATGGTAAAGCACAGTCTCTGTCCCTCACCATCACAGATGATATAGTCAAGCTTTCATTATAAGGATCTATTAACCAAGGAACAGCAGGTGGTCACGAACAGACTTGGGGCTGAGAACATGACAGACAACACTGGGAATTCTGACAACTGCCTGAGGGGATTTGGTAGGAACGCCTGCAAACCTGGGCTCTTCAATCAAGAGCCACAGGCTACAGAAGGGAGCACCACCGGTAATGAGACCACCTTTGCCGTCTGGCTGACAGGGCCAGGGGACATGACTATCACAGGATTCTGGAATTCAGCGCTAAGCACTGTCAATTGTCCAGAACCCTAAAATAAATAAATAAATAAATAAATAAATAAATAAATAAATAAATAAATAAATAAATCCTTAAAAGGGATTCTACCAGGACTACCATAACAGAAGGGCTATATAACTCCAGAGAAATGGAAGTCTTTTCATATGCTTTATAAAGCTATTTGAATCAGGAAAAACTTTTCAAACGTGCCAGAAACATATTATGATCGGTGTGGGTTAAATTCGGGCTTCCATAATTATGACAGTAATTTCTATAATAACATCTTTAACAGCTACTAATGTATAAAACCTTCCAGCCTAAAAGGTTTAGTGACACAAATAACTATTACATTGTCAAATCCTGAGTGACAACGAAAGTCCTGGAATTAACCCCATTACGCATTAAAGGCTGCCACTACTGCGCCTCGAACGTTTCTGAAAATCTTCAATAACAAAAGCGTCAACACTTCTCACAAGTGGTTGTGTTGTGCTTCCTCATGACCTTTGTGTCTTGATTTCCTTTCTTCTTTGAAAAAGAGGAGGATTCTTCAGATTTCTAGTTCATTCAATGATTTCATTTTAACTTACACAAACCAAGATGACCAGATCACTATTTTTTCCTTGTAGAAGTTACTTAACTTTCCTATGCCTTGTTTTGTTTTTCTCTATAAAGAGAATAATAATAATTATGTAAATTATGTGGGCCTGGTCCATGATAGACAATTAAATTATTTGTATTTTTTATTATTTCGGTGGTTTATATTTTATGAAAATAAGTCCCACCATGATATAGGGGAACCTTTCACATTCTTGATAATTTACTTCCCAGCTGTTCAGCTCTCCTATCTAAAATTCCAGCCTGGAAGTATCTCTTATTTTACTTTGGAGTTCTAGAGGGCTTTCCAAAGGAGAGGCCTGGACGGCTAGCCACTAACGCCGGCTTTCTATCATTTAAACCACTGGATATTAAAGGGTCCAGTGGGAGCCTTCCAGAAAAAAGCCAGATGTCCAGTGAGTAATGTACCTAAAGTCCTCTCAGAGAGAGTTCAACCAGGGTAGATGAAAGTACATCACCAGTTTCAAATGGTGATATTAAAAGAGTCATATTCAAAGTCACTCTCTGAAGCAGAGGCAAAACTCCAAACAAATAAAAAAATAATAGAGAGAGAAAGAGAGAGAGAGAGAGAGAGAGAGAGAGAGAGAGAGGATGTACTAGGTTTGTGTGTCCCCAAGTGTGGTCCTCAGACCACCAGCATCTGTGACATCTGTACAAATGCAGATTCCCAGAACCCACCCCAGATCTACTGACTAAATCTGAGTATGGGTCCTAGGAATCTACATTTTTATTAAGCGCTCAGATAATTTCTATGCATGCTGAATTTTGAGAACTACTCCAGGAAATTCAGCTCAGGTTATGGGACTGAGCCGCAAACCTGTGCTGCTGGTCAAAGGTCTTCTGTGTCAGCTAGATCTCTGGGTGGTCTCTGGCTTACCTCTCTGACACCCATGGGTCCCTTTTATTTGGTTCATCCCTGCACCCCACCCCAACCCCAAGCAGAAAAGCCAGATCTACAAATCATGCTGGGACCAGAGGAGGCAGCTGGGCAGAACTGGCCACCCCGAGAACCTGGCTCTGAGAGCACTGCTTTGTCAAATCCTTCCTTAACATGGCTCTGGCAAGACGATCAGATTTCCATTTAAAAAGTAACCGTGGAGGTTTAGGCTAAGACATTAGGTTTGCAAAATATCAAATTAGTCTCTGCTTTACAAGGATGAAAGTAGAGAATTGCATATAGAAAATGTACCAAATAATTGCTTTTCATGGTTTACTTGTGAAATCAAGTTAGGCAGTGTTCGAAGGACAATGCTATTTCAGGCTCTCCTAACAAGAATAGCCCAATTGTTTCTCTAAATTATAAATCAGTATATACCCTTCTCAGTTATTTAGACATTGCTGAATAAGTTAATCTTCTCTAGAAAGAAGAAAAAGGAGAAAGGATAGGGTTATAAACCATTCTAGCACATATATCATCATTAAATACATTCAATATTTCAACAGTAGCTTGAATGACCAAACAGCTTCCTCTTTCAGTGTTATCTGCCTTATCCTCTCCCTGGATCAGTTCAGTTTTCTTGCATTTTTATATTTAAAAAATTGTTACATCTGATCCACAGGTATGAGAAAGAGACATGATGCACCTGTGCTTACCCTACTACTGTGAGGGGCACAGAACAGTGTTATTAACTTTCACTCCAATAGATTTAGAATCATGATTCTCAGTTATGCTCATGACATCCCTAGTAGGGAAAGGAAAACGTCACCTCTGGCAGGAGTGAAATAGGGGACCTGGAGTGGCTTAGAAAATTCTCCAGGGTCCACAGCCGGGAAATCCTCAGACCTGAGCCATCTCATCGCTCCATCTACTCAACCCTACCCTGATGCTCAGTAACAACTCACTACTAACAGCAACCACACCGCCCAGCATTAAGATACACTGCCTTGCTTTGCACAGGAGCCTACAAAGAAAGAGCTCTTTACAGAGTGTGAACTGGGGCAATATATGAGCAGCTGAGAAAGTCTGAAACTGATTTACATGCAAGCTAACCAGGACAAAGATTAAAGAAATGAGGGACTCAGGCAAATTCAGCTGAGCTCTGGAATGCAAATAAAGTGTACAAATGAGAAAGATACCAAGGTAATAATAGTAAGAGTGCAAGGCCAGCACGAGTTCAGCCAATCCCAGCTGCTTGTTAAAAGCAGTTCCCCCTTCCCCACTGGAAGTATTTCCTGATTTCACAGTTACATAACCCTGTCTGCAGCAGCGGTAGCACCACAATTCATCCATTACTCACATTCCACCCAGCTAATTACCAAGCCCCAGCCATTCTTCCAGGGAGAGGGCTGAGAGCAATTTTGTAAGTCCTTGTGTTTTCATTAATGTGTAGTTCTCAGCTTTTCTAGGTCAGAGAAACACTAGGTGATAACAGGCTTTTACTCATTTGAAAGGGGGAAAGTATACTGGCTCGTTATAAGGAGCGAATGCCAGTCCCCAAGATTTGGGAAAAGAAGAATGAGTGCTTGAAAGAATGCAAAAGGCATTTTTAAAAAGCAAAATACATTGATAGAATGTTTTACATCTCCTGAAGGAATCAATCAAGAGATCATATAAGGTGCTCTGAGTATGAAATCATCAAAGAAGACTAACTCCAGTAACGAAAGGTGAACTAGTTCATGGGAATTCAACTCTATAACTCCTCCTAGTACAATGAGTGAAAAACTAAAGACTTTTTATAGTATTTATTCATTTGTTTATGCATCAAATACTTAGTAGAGCCTGCCCCATTCCAGGAGGTGAGGTGGATTCAAGAAACACAGAGGTCGTTCCCTCCTCTACACTCCAGAAGCACCTGTCCACTCCGCATCGTCCCACTTACAAGCTACACAGCAATAATTCCTTCATCGTCACCACTAGCTTTTTAGCTAGTCAGTGAATGAATACATTTGAAAAAGGAAGAAAAGAAAGACGGATGGGAGGAGAAGGAGATGGAGGGAAACACAACAAGTCCTTCCAAAGAGCACATAATCAGTTTGCTCTGAAAGTCAAGGTGGTCTAGAATTTGAGAGGAAAGGAGCCATGGTTTTCTCTTTCTTCCTTGTAAGCTAACTCCTCCACACGGAACCAACCCCGCCCTTCAGCTTAATGAACCATAATTCGCATGTGGAGCCCCGTCAGAACCCCATTCATTTTAGAGCAGAATTTAAGTACGCATTCAGCAGATTTGTTATCCATGTCCTAACTACCTTTAAATATATTTAAAATGTGTCACATCAGGGAACAATGAGGCAAATGAGGCAAGAAAGGGAAAACACGTTTTATAGACAAAAGTAGAATTCATTTTTTGAGGTTAGCCTTGTTAAAAATATTTATTATGATAACAGAGTCAGACTCTCATTAAGCTTTCACTTGGCATCCCTGAAAAGCACATAAATAGTAAAAATTAAGACATCTAAAAATACCAAGCATTGGAGAGGACAGGGAAAAACCAGAACCCTTACGTACTTCTGGTGGGAATGTCAATTGGCACAATCCCATTGAAAACAATTTGATATTACCTAGCAAAGCTGAATATGACCCAGAAATTCCACTCCTAGGTGTATGCCCCAGAGCAGCCCTTGCCGGTATGTGCCAGGAGACATAGACAAAAAGTGTTCATAAGCAGTACTGTTTGAAACAGCAAAAACTGGAAACAACCCAAAAGTCCATCAACAGTCATAGACTGTGGCATATTCACACAATGGAGTATTATAAAATGTGAAAATAAATGAAACACAGGTGCACACCGCAAAATGAATGCTATGTTCCTTTTCAAGCAACTTGTAGAAGACTCTATGCAATTAAAGTAGCAGTTTTGTAAAGCTTTCTAAAAAGCAAAATGATATAATATAATAGAGATACATACATATATGGAAAATTATTTTAAAAAACATGGGGATTAACACAAAAAATTCAGACTAGCATTTGCAGGGTGAGAGGACACGGAGACTGCACAGGAGAGGACCTCAAACTAGAGTTCATGGGACCAGGGATCTTAGTTGAGAGGTAAATTTACAGTTGACTGTTTCATTATTAGGCTTCCTAATTTACATATATGGTGTATATTCTGTTGTACATATCAATAATTACATATACAAAATTTTAAAATTCTGATATAGCGTATGATGAAATACCACACAGTCATTAAAATAAATTAATTAATCCATACGTACTGATAGAAAAAATCTCAAGACAAATTGTTTAGGTTAACAGAAAAGCAAGACACAGAACAATGACATAGTATAATCCCATTTCTGTAACAAGTAAGCAAAGAAACTAAAAGCCCATAAAACTATATAATAAGTATGTCTTTGTACTGGATACCTTCTGTTTGCCCTTCCAATCCACCCTCCACCCGGCTCTGGCCAAGGAGGCTAACCTGGAAGGATTGCATCAATAGGTTTTTCTGCCCCTTGGCCCCATAGGGTTCAGTCAATGGGGAGCTTCTGCAGGAGAGTGGAGGGAGGGAAAAGAGGGAGGTCAGGGTGCTTATTCCCAGTGACCTCCCTGTGGCCCCTGGGGACTAGCTGTATCCCTCCAGCAAAGGTCTCAGAGCCGTGAGAGGGCCCTTCTGTAGCCCCTTCTCTAAGTCCAGGTTTCCGTGACCACTCCCTCTCAGGCCTGGGGGTAGTAAACATTATCCCCTGTGGTTTTCTTCCATCCACTCCACACCTTGAAAATAAATAATCCCTTTATTACACTCAATTTAAATTATCCTAATTTAAACGCACCATCTGTTTCCTGCTGGGACCCCAACTGATATAATTATAAATGGATATACAAGCATAGAAAAAGGATAGAAATATACACAAGAAAGATGATCAGTGGTTCACACTAATGAAAGAAGCTAGAATTGGGGGGAAATGAAACACTAATGTTTTGGCCTTTACATTTCTGTATTGTATAACTTATTTCTAAGAGGCGAGTATTTGTGGATTATTTGAGCAAAACAAATTTTAAGAGTACCTGAAAACTAATTTTTTTAAAATGCAAAGCTGGACCAGATTAGTTAAAGGAACAAACCAGGTCCTTTTGCTCTTCCACCCTCATGCCTCGCACAGCGCCAGCCACGCAGCAGGTGCTGATAAGGAATGCTGACACTGCGATCCGGGGAACCCTAGCCTTAGAGGGGTCTCAGAAGCCAGGCTGGCTTCTATGGAGTTCAGTAACAAGAGGGAAAGAACAAACACTGCCTAATGTGGCTCAATAGAGGCTCCCCAGAGGTGTGGGTACTAGTGGCCCCCACTGATGGCGGGAGCAGCAACAATCGGGTGTGCCTGGTTCCTGGCCTGCCCTGTGTGTCTGGGCGGAGGCCTCAGGCCCTCCACATGCTGAGCTGCACCATGGTCTCTGGGCACGAAGACTGCACCTGACCATGCTCAAACACTTGTCTGACGGACTCCCAGTACTGCTATCTCCCCTCCTGATACCCAGGGCTGGATGCTTCTCTGGACTAGGAACTCATGGTAACACCCTGTGATACCAGGATCTGACTGCTGGATGCACTGTGTCTGGGCACCTAAAGCTCAGGATAACCACAAACACCTGCCTCACCCCAGTAGCGAGATTAAATCCAGGCCCAGGCTTCCCACCTCTGGCCCACTCAGCCATAGAAAACCAGGTCTGGCTAACTCAGGTGGTCCTTCAAAACTCAGATTAGATGTCACTTCCTCTAATTCTGAGTTTTTGTTAACTGCTCTTCTTCTTAAATGACCCACAGACATTGTGCTTTATCTATCATAATATTTTTATACTCTATTAAAATTTCCCATTGCCTTGTGAGTATCTCTCACTAAACTGTAAGCTCTTTGAGCACAGGTGTTAAGTCTAGTCATCTTTGTATCACAAGGGACTCTGACACAGAGGAGGGATTCATAAAATACCGAACTTGCTGCTGGATCCATAGATGTGACAATACAAAATAGATCACCCCGTTCACCTGCTCTAATGAACTTTAAAGCCACGGGCATTTAAGAACCCATGTAAAGTGAAGTCATTGATTCATCGCATACTTACTGAGAACTCCTCTCCACCAATCACTGTGCCAGTGGCCAGCAATATAATGGTGAGAAAATAAAATAAAAACAGACCAGAGTCCCTTCCCCACTCCCATGTTTATATTATAGGAATATTTTGTTTTTCAAACTTCTGATGTTTCTAAATGTTTTAAAATACTTTCCCAAGGTCTCTCTGAGATCTTTGGAATATTTAGATATTTCTGATTGTCGTCAGGCAAGAGATTTTGTGAGTGAGTCAGTTAGCATTAGGTATAGCTATCAGAGATCTGCCCTGGTTCCTCTGTGTACAATTATCTCAGGAATTCTTTGCCAAAGTAACAAAAACGAATGTTTAATGTTGGCCCCCTCTGTCTCTCTGATGGCATTACAGAGTTCCGTGGTATTTGAAAAGCATCAGGGAAAGTAAATAATGAAGGTTTGGTGTTCCTTTTTTAAACACAAATGAAATCATTAAGCAAATGAGTCAGAAATCATATAAGGGAACATTAGGAATGAAAACAGATTTGAAAATTATTTCTAAAAGACCTTAGGCAAAAAATCCATTCATTTCAGTACAGGAAGATTGCATTAGTCCCACCACAGTGAATAATGCTAGATTCTAACTGCCCCTCAGCACACTTACCTCCTTTTAATATGTACCCACTGTACCCCATCGCCACACTACATGTGGGCGAGAGAATGCAAGCACTTCATTATTAACAAACAAGCCCAGAGCTTTCGCCAACCACAGGAGAACTGTACAAAGAGGCTATGAAAAGGAGAGAAAGAAGACCACCAACATGCAAAGTTATAATTCCCTATCTGATGTCCACTATTGAGTCATAAGACATTGATTATGCTCATGAGTGAAGCAAGCAACACATGATAAAAATAAGAGGTGGAACAGATTGGGATGCATAGTTGGAAGGACAGTTAATTAGCGTCATCTTTCAATTATCTGCATGTGGCTAACCAGTGGCAACCTTTCATCTCAGGCTGATCTCCTAGGCCACCATCAGAATAGGATTTATAAATGGACGGAGTAGACAATTACTTTGTGCTATGATTTTGGAAAGCCTGAAAAATTCTCTGTCCCTCTCCCATCCTCTCACTCTAAAATCAATAAAAACATATCCTTGAGTAAAGATTGAAAAAAATTTTAAAGACTCCTCCCAAGTGTCTATTGAGTGCCGTCTATGTGCTAGGCACTGTGTTAGGGTCCTGACAGTACACACCACCACTCCCACTGTACAGCTGAGTCACAGAGAAGCTGAGGGCCCTGTTCGGGATCACAGAGCTAGGAACAGGAAGAGCTAGGACTTGGAACTAGGGCTATCTAGTTGTGAAGCATTTTTTCCTTCACCATCATCATTATCACCACCAATACCACATTGTCATCACTGCTACTACTTGGCAAGGGGCAGGCAGTTTAAAGACATTACCTTAAATTCCCTCAACCTTGCAATGTGGGGATTAATCTCATTTTACAGATGAGGTCACTGGAAGTCTCTTCCGACCACCATACCCCAGACTAGATTAGTGCTTCCTCTAAGTACTTCCCTATCACCCTGTGCTCCCTTTCCCTGGTTAGCATTTAGCTTCTGCCTTTGAAAACAAGCTTTCTGTCTCCTCCACTGAATTAGAAGCAACTTGGGGGCAGCAACAATGCCTTGCCAACTGCTTATACAGTAAATAATTGTTGAATAAGCAAGGCTGACAAGAGCCCACAAGAAGCCTTTGCTGATGATACAGAAGCATGTTCCATGTCACCCTGGCCCCTGCAACCATTCATTACAGGAGGGCACATCCACTTCCAGGCAGAGCAAGAAGAACTTGCCCTGGGCTGCCAAGAACAGCAGTGTAAGGGGAATATTGTCTGCTTTTGACTGTGGCTACATACTGGCATTTTCTCACCAAATCTGGTACTTATGACCTTGCTGGGGCCTAGTCAAAGCCAAAACCAAGCTACTTCCAAGAGACAGATGGCAAAAGAGTATAACATTTGCCAGGCCTTGTGAATCACCAGTTCCCAATGGCAAGAGCTTTTGGTAACTCTTTGGAAACATCCAGTGGTCTTCACTGAGCCATGCAGAAGGAGTCCACAATCTCAAATAGTTGACAAAAATCATCTTTTTAATCTTGTGACAATTCTTGAAGAACAAACTAACAATAGTTGCAGAAGGGTGGTGTGAATATTTTAGGAAAGGCCTTAATACCCCCTTACATGTATTGAGAACCACAACTTAAACCCTTATTCCATAGACACCTACTTTCATAACGTAGACCTTCACACAACAAGTATCTATTGCACATGTGTTAAGAATCAAGCACTCTCGGAGATGTTGGAAAGATATTGGTGAACAAAGAAAACCTGGTATCTCCAACAAACTCTCTGATCTGAAAGAGGCTGCTCATAAGGCCATTTGTATCACTGGGGTCAAAGCATAAATGATTACTTTTTCAGATAAACTAGTGGTTCTTTTGAAAAGCAGGACCAAGGGGGAACCGGACCAAGACGGTATTTCATGATGACTAGAAAGGTAGGTTGGGGCCAGGTTGTGAAGAGAGGAAAAGAACATAATCAACTTTGCGTAATAGAGTGTTATTTAAAGCAAAAATGACATTTAGTAAACTCTGGTTGGTTCATATAGTTAAAATGAATGAACTGGAGCTACATACATCAACATGAATACATCTTTTAAAATGTAGTAATAATGTTGAATAAAAGCAATCAAGATGCAAAAGGGTGCACTTTTATAATATTACTGGTTTAAGGCCTTAATACTAAAAATGAATAACCTAATTTGTATGAGAACGTACATGTGTACTAAAATAATCAAATTACACATGGGAATGAGGAAGTGAATTCTGTGGGGAAGAAAGGGAAAATACAAGAGAGAGATGGGTAGAACTTTATATCTATATTGTCTTCCTTCCTTCCTTCTTTCCTTCCTTCTTTTATTAAGTAGGTATCTAAAGAAAATATAGCTAACTGTTCATATCTATGCAATCTGAGTAGTGAATATTACATGCTTATCTTTTTCATATTTTTTGTGGCTTTCTAGTATGTTCAAAATAGTTTTAATTAAAAATAATGAAAAGGAAATAAAAGTGGACACAAGTTAGAGGTTACAACTTAGAAAATCTGAAAGAAAGGATCTCCCGTTTCCTCCTGGTGAAGCTACTGATTGGCTAGAGGGAAAAGGTCCACAGAGATCCATAAACGTCACTGGAGGCAAGAGATATAAACTAGCCATGGGGAGACCTTGGTCCGCGCAAACTTGTCACCCTCCCAAAGGACATCTGGTACCTCTTCTGTCAGCGCTACCAAATGAGCTCTTTCTATTTAGAGCAATTTTGTCCACAGAACTCTCTGTGGAGTTGGGAGAAATAGGGTGTGGGGTCAGGGTGAAGAGGAAAGACGCAGTCCCAAGGTTGAAGATATTCAGATCACGGCCTTGGGCTCAATGACCCCATGCTATGAGACAGTTGTAGGTGCTCAAGGTAGGGACTCCGGTCAGAGAAAGGGAGGACGTGGAGAAGCAAGCCAGCCTGAGGCAGCCTCACAGGCACCCTTCCTGCTAGGTCTGCTCCTTCTCTGAAGGCCGAGCTTCACCCAGCTCAGGGGGTCACAGGAACTGTACAGTGCCCAGGAGAGTTAGTTTGCCAAGTTGGTAAATAAAACAGGAGCAAAAGATTGGGGTTCTAATAAAAACAAACAAGCAAGAGTGTGTAGAAGCAGCATGACAATTTCTCCCGGGCTACCATACAACTACAGGACTAAAAGTTCATTTTTGCCAAGACTTCTTCAGATAAGCAGGAGACATATTTTCCTTTATGGCACAACAGAAAAGTTAAAGAAGGGTAAAAAGAAAGGAAGCTGGAAAGGAAACTGTTTTCCCCACTTCATGTTTAAACCTAGTGTGGCCATAATGCGTAAAGGTCAGACCAGCTCCGCTGAACTTTAGTGACTAGCCCTGATCCACAGAATACTCCATAAGTGAAAGCCAGTTACCTCTTGTCCAATAACATGATTTTTGCTTCCACAGACCCTCTGTGGGGAAGAATGGCCAGAGCCTGTATGTGTGTCTGATGGAAGGTCACCGTGGCCCTTGGTGTGTACACAGCCACTGACAGAAGAGGGAGAGAACACTCTTGGTTCTCGTCTCATCTCTCTGCCTGGATGTTCAGCACCTGCTTGCGAACCACGGGCCAAGAGAGCCGATGCAAAGGAAAGTTATAAGACTTAGCACACTGATGCCCATCTTTGCTCTGTAGATGCCTCTCTGGGGACAAACACTGATCTCCTGGCAGTGTTGACAGGCCCAAGTTCAAAGAGATATAAATCTATCTGACATTCCAATTGCCCATCAGAATTCTTCCCTTATCTTGAAGTCCAGCGAGCTATAACTATCTCCATTCCTACCCTTTGGCCAAGCAGACAAATGACACTCCTGTTGGTCCTCCTGTGAGGGGAGCTGGCACTGTCCCCCACATCCTGCAGACCTGAAAAGTCATCACTGGGAGAACCGGGAGGACAGTGACGGCTTCCCACCTAACCACTGAGGAGGGGGTGCACGCCACGCATGCGTCCAGTAAAGCAGGTGGTTCAAAAGTGAAAGTCTCCACAGAATACCATGCTCACTTACAGACACAGACCTTTTTGGTAACAGTGTCTGTGAGGGTTCGACTTATACTTTAGAAAAAGATAGCCAAAGAATCAAACGTCTGAAACAGCAATTCTGTAGATTTCATTCTTTAGGGTAGCTGGCAGGTGAGATAAATTATCTTTTCAAAACAAACTCTGCACAAATGAATAGGATTAACATTTCAATATCTCAAAAAAAAAAATCGCTCTAGAAAAAAGAAATGTAATAGTTCTCAATTCGCCATTCAGTGAAGATATAAGGAGTTCCAGTTGCTAGCCACCTGCTGGGCTAAAAGAAACATGTGTCCCTCTTTGCTCTGTGACTTTCTATGTATTTGATTCCTTGATCCTGGGCTCATGTGAAGCTGAGGGATCTTAAGGAGAGAAGATGATACTGTACTTTCTGTGTTCATTTCTATTGTCATAGAAACCCCTATAGTTTCTTAATACATCTAAAAAATCTGTATCTCCCTCTTGATCTCCTTACAGTGAAGTTCAGAAAAGATAAGCTTCTGCCTTCTTGGTTTTTTTACTGCTTTAGCTGGGAGTATTCCTTGATACACCCCCTGAGCTGAATGTAGCTCCCCTTGAGTTTTCAGCACACAGAAATGGCTGTGTTCAAAGTAGAGCAATTTGTAAAGAGAGTTTTGCCTCTGAGACACAGATCTACTGAATTCTCTACCCACCTTGTTCAGTGGATGCTTTCAGTAGCAAGCAAGCACAAGCAATTGTATCTCAGTCATTTGTGTGCTTACATACACACTCCTGAAAATAAGACAATATAGCTAAAGGATGTTTTCCACCCAAACTTGATGGCGTAAGGACGCATGTAGAAAAACCTTAGCATTTCACAGGGACGGTCAGAATTCATGAGAAGCCATGATCTGAACTATGCTAAAGAAAACTGTAGAACTACCCAACTGGATTTCTGAAATTAAACCAAAGAGGGGTTCAAGGAGAGGGGACTGCACT
Organism: Tadarida brasiliensis; assembly: GCA_030848825.1. Classification (NCBI taxonomy): domain Eukaryota; kingdom Metazoa; phylum Chordata; class Mammalia; order Chiroptera; family Molossidae; genus Tadarida; species Tadarida brasiliensis. The sequence continues at coordinate 38,061,810 of CM061272.1, read as the reverse complement.
CCGGCTCTCTAGGACTGGAAGGAGAAAGTATTTGGGCAAGCATACCAGAAAGCCCAGAAAGGGGAGCATTTTTGTTTCTTCTCATAAAGCTGGTCAAGAGTCATGCGCATAACTTCTTTACAGTATAACACGGCTAAAAACACACATTCACGCTAAGCAAGACATCTTATCTTCCAGCAGTGCTCCAAACCAGTCCAGTGGGTCACTTCTGCTCACCAAGGCCTCAGGAAGGCCTTCCTCACACCAACATAATGCATGTTACACATTTTCCTTCTTCGCCTTTGAAAGGTTCTCTCTAGGAAGTTTTTGTCCCCCGTCTCTCCCCAGTAAATAAAAAGACAGCACCTGGGATTTTAAACTATCACTCATTTAAATCAGAATGATCTTCCATTATTCAAAAGCCTGTACAGGTTCTAAATATAAGTGTTTGTTAACAGTTCATTAGGAAATCATGTGCAAAAACGAGATGGGTAAGGGAGAGCATCTTCTCAGTGGAAATAAATTATAATAAAAGTACAGGTTTTAAATAATTTATAATTTCTTAAAAGTGACCTGGATCGAGGAGTTTGGGATGTGTCTGTTTTCAGGCTCAGGAGAAAGCCTTCAGGCCCTGGACTCCTCAAATTAAAATCAGTCCCAAATCCAAGCAAATTGTTTCTTCTGATTTGCCGCTCTCAGAGTTGGAGTGCGATTTCTCTTTGTCGGGCTCTGAACTTCGGAAGCCCATCTTGCAAGCAGCTTTCAGTCCATGAACAAAGTGAAGAGCCCTCTGCTTTTCAGCGGCAGAGTCAGTGATGTGGAGAATCCGGCGGCTCTTCAGCACCCGCCCGGGTGGGTGCAGTGTCAACACCAGGCTGTTTGCGTTCTGTTCCGGAATGGTTGGGCACAGAGGGAAACTGCTGAACCGTGTTTGCCTGCTCAGAATACCATGGGCAAGAGAACCTGATGAGGACGCCTGTGGCCGGTATAAAGTCAAACATTTGATGAACATGCCTCCCTCACAAATCACAAGGCTGCCTATCTGCTGCTAAACACAGGGTCAGCATCTCTCTCTTTCTCTCTCTCTCTCTCTCTCTCTCTCTCTCTCTCTCTCTCTCTCTCTCTCAATCCTCAAGTCCAAATTTGTGGCTTATTCTTAATTCAAAGTAGGTAGCACTAGACAGCTCATAAGAATGGAATGGTAACCCCTTAATATAGACTTTTCTGACATTTGATTTATGCTACCATGCCAATGTTAACCATATTTAATTTAATTGCTTTGGTTTACGTTCTTCTGAAAAACACAAAGGAGGAAGGTTATTAGTGCATAAATGCCCCAGGGTTTGGAACAGAAAGAGCACTTTTCCCTCACTCCCTGTCTTATAATATTAGAAAATGTTTCCTGAGCGTAAGAGATGGGCACAGTCAAGCCATAAAGTGAATTGAGTGGTTGGTTGGTAGTAAAACACCATGATGAACTTGAGCTGCACAGGATTTACTGGTCTGGCCCTGCATATTTGCAGTGCCCGTGTCTGCTTTAAGGTTGCTGCACAGCTAGCTGCTGGCAGAGTGGATAACAGGATCAAGAATTGCAGGGTGGAAGAATAAACCAGAATTAATTACCCAAGTGCAAATTTTGCCGCACTGGTGAACAGGTTAGGACTAGGAATTTGAACATCTCAGGGGTGAGTTTATTTGAATGAAAGGAAGATCTAGGGTCTAAGCAGACAACAGAAAATGGTGGAAACTTTCTGGGAGGGGTTTTCCCCCTAAAGTGGTAGAAACAAGAAGAAAAGATTGAGGCTACAAAGAGATATCTTGGATCTAAACTGTTCACAACTGCTCAAAGCTGGCTAGCCTGCATTGCTGAATGGGTTCCACGTCACAGGGTATTCAAGCTGGACAACCAAAGTATTTTAAGAGGTATCTGGGCAGCCCAGCCATTGTGGCTCACTGGTTGAGCGTTGACCCATGCACCAAGAGGTCGCCAGTTCGATTCCCGGTCAGGGCACATGCTCAGGTTGTGGGCCAAATCCCCAGTGGGGGGCAGGCAGGAGGCAGCCAATCCATGTTCTCTCTCATCTATGTTTCTATCTCTCTCCCTCTCCCTTCCGCTCTCTCTAAAATCATTAAAGAAAAAAAAATTAAAAAAAAAAGAAGTATCTGGGAATTGGAAGAGTGCTTGGGCTAGTACATCTTTAAAGTACCTTGAACTAGAATACAAAGCCAATTACAATGGTCTTTAGGAGGTGTAATGGAAGTTTTCTGGGTCTTCAGAGCAGAGGGCAACCACAGCCAGGTATGGTGGTGGTCCTCAGCCTCGGTTGCATGTTGTAACCATCTAAGGCTTTAAAAACACAGAGACCTGAATCCCACCCCACAGAGGCTCTGATTTAAATGATCTGGGCTACAGCCTGGGCAAAAACACTTTTAACAGCTCCTCAACTGCAGTCAAGGGTAAGAAGCACTGAATTAGAATAAACTGGGGAAACTTCATCAAAGAAGGAAAAATGATGCCTGGGCTTTAAAGGTTGGACACTATTTGAATAAATGGAGAGAAAAAGAGAGGCATTCTTGGTATAATCTGGTATGCGCTGAATAAATACATATTCTAGAGCATCCATAAATGAATCCATAAAGAGGGTTCGGGGGCATTTTGTTTTTAGATATAAATTCTAATTTCTCTCATGCATTCAATAAATACTTTCCACATATTTGTCCCTCATAGTTACTTTTGTCCTCAGCCCAACAATGTATAGAGTAGAAGGGTTAAACAAAAAAGCGGTGGCTGATTTTTTTTTTTTTTAAGCAAAAAGTAAATTCAATTATAAAGGGTTTGTGAAAATCTTTTCAATGGAACCAAAGTAGATGACATTCAAACTTTGACACTTGAAAGTATTAACAGAAGTGTCTTTATTTTTAATTAATTTAATAGTGTAAATTAAGTCTACCAAAACAAGCACTCAACAACTAGTCATTGCATCTATCTGATTTTATATCTATCCCCTCTTCTCTGAAAGATGGACTGAATTAAATATTTCTTTCCCAACTTTTCATGTATAGTGTCTGCTTACTAACACTATAATTAGGGAGTGAATGGGTGATAAAGCAAACTGCATTAGCCATTAGAAGAGTTATGCTACATGGAAGTAATTATTCTTTGTAAAAAAAAAAATCATTGCACAAGAGTTGCAAAATATTATTTTCAAATGATAGGTAATAAATCAAATGGGTATGATTAATGTCAGTACAGGGAAATTTGCAGAGGTGTTTTCAGTTGCAATAATTTTCTTGTCTGCATAAATCTGCTGAAAAGAGGTTGTAGAGAAAAGGGAAGCTATATATATTCAGGAACTGAGTAAGTCCAATTCTAAACATAGTGCTGTGCTTCTGTACATGAAATAGAGTAAATGCCCACTCTAGTAAGCTTTACTGGAAGATAGAAAACTCTCATGCATTTCCATTTAAAACAGTTGGGATGGCCACAGAGGTTAAAGCACATGCTATGGATACCCCACCCTACAGCCTCTGGGCCCACTCCTGGGTTCACCTGCAACCTTGTTGAAGGGAACCTGTTTGTGTCTGTCCTCTGCTTCTCTGCCTGAGGGCTTCCTCTAGCACTAAAAGCCTGCTAGAAGAGAATACTGAAAATGCCAGGGACTTAGTGTCCCCAGGGTAACTTAAAACCATTGAGAAAAAGAGTCAATGGGTAAATATTTCAGCCTTCCCATCCATCAGTGGGACAGTTCTGAAGCATTACAAAGCTTCTCAAAAAGTCCCCAGCGGGACTGAGCCCAGTTGCCCATAGAAATTACCCACATCTTAATGCATCCTTTACTTTTTTTTCCCTTTCTTTTCCCTCTTTACTACACATTGGCATCCTGGAATCGCCTATCAAATAAACTACTTGCACCCAATTCTTTATTATAGGGTCTACTTTTGAAGACTCAACCAAAGAACAGAGCATCTAATATTTCATTATCTGTCTAGTTTGACCAGGGAAATAATGATGTTCTGAGAATATTACTAGTTGCTCAATAAATGATGGATGGATGAATGGACAGATGGATGGATGGATGGACAGATGGACGGATGGATGGATGGATGGATGGATGGATGGGTGGATAGACAAACAATAGTGTGTTGCTGGGGGAAATGGATAAAATAGTAAGGGTAATACTGGAGCCATGGGAAACAATAACATTTGAGGGAAAGAGAGAAATGGGAGTTGAAGAAGGAGACTGGCCAGTTTCTAGGATCTAGCTGAAAGATTCTGATGGAAGACATATGCCAGTACAGGGATAAAAAGGAGGTATTCTGTGGGGACAGGCACTTTAAAAGGTGCTCTCTTTGAATACTCAGACCATGTGTTTAACTGTATAGCCACTGATGATTCAAGTTTATATTTTATACTGTTTACTTATACTTCTTTGCATCATAATCTTAACAATTTCAGTTTAATGCATTACTTTAAATGCATTAGAATTTATGCATTCTGATTTCCAGAGAGATGATATAAAAAATATCAATCAAGGATACTACAGAAACCAAGGGAAGAAAGAATATCAGAAAGTTAACCTAGTTAAATGTGCCCTGTGCCACTTAGTGGCCTCATATGATGTTGACTGAGAAGTCCTTATCCCTGCAGCTGAGTCCAGGCTAAGATAGCTTCAGCACCCAGCACCCAGCACTCAGTGGCAAGGGCTCCTAGAGATATGATGGAACTGTTTGCAGCATACTACCTTCTACTTACTTCTGGAAGAAGGAAAGAGGACCTGTTCTGGTAGAGGCAGCTCTTCCAACTCACCTTTCCCTTCAGGGAATTCCTTCTCACTAAGCTGTATGGACATGGACTGAGGGGAGGTGTCGATGTTAAGGAGTGGTCTTAATTGCATAGTCTTACCACTACCTTAGTTTTGAAGGTTAGCTAACATTATGGGATACACCACCCAATCAAGCACCAGAGCGCTGTTCTGATCATACTTTGGACACTGAGCCCTCCGCACACCATGGTGGTCAAACTGGCTCTTGAAGCATATTATGATCTGTGTTAAATACTCACTTAAGAAGAGTTTCTGCATTAGAGATAAAGGTAACTATAAGGAAATCGGTTAAAATTTCACAGATAAACAGCATCCTTCTATTCCATCAGAAAAGAATAAAATATTTAAAAGCCTTTCAGGGTCAGAGAGACATTAATTTGAAAGTTGTAATATACTTTTACTTCTTTTTAAATAAAACAAAACCCTATTACATAGGGTCATGAAGAACAAAAAGACAATGAATTATCTCATAGTTTGGCCACAAGTTAATCAAAGAGTTTCCAATCCCATTTGGCAGCTCAGGCTGAGTACATGGAATTCACAGCACTCTATCCCCTTCAAAAGAGAAAAAGAGAAACACATTAGTGAGTTAATCCTTGCTATCTGATAATTCCAACTGCCCGAATACATGCTCCTGAGCAAACAGATGTAAAGGCTCTGTTTGCGAAAAGCATTTTGGTTATCATACAAAGTCTCCTCCCCACCCCCAAACCCTCTACTTATGTCATCTTGTAGAACAGACAGTTGGGAAACTATGAGGGTTTGAGCCTGGTTGGGAAGAATGGGTTGTCATAGTTACTGTTTTATAAATATGGGCTTGGACCAATTCCAATGCTGATCATACTTAGGAAACATCTTTCTAATTAGATGACCAGAGAATTCAAGTCACATACTCTGTGTTGTCACACAAGAATAACAAAAGTCTCTGAAATTTAAAAATTTAATTTAATTTAAAAACATAATTTTAAAAATTTGGTAAAAATATATAATATATAAAATTTCTTTAAATTGTAGTCTAAAAATAATAGAGAAAAAAATCTCAAATCAAAGTCATTACTTAAATGTCCCCACTCTATTTACTTTCTCCTCCCAAGATACTTCCACATATGAAAAAACAGTTATAACTTTAATTATGAATGACTACAATAATAAACTAAGATATACAAGACCAGTAATATCAGATTACTTACTCTATTATTTTGAAGCAAGACTTTTCAAATTTCTACAGAAATGTTTCTGAGAATGACGGAGAACATGGAAAGTTTTGAGGGTCGGGGAAGGTGTATTTTCAATACAGCAAAGAAGCTACAATGTAATCTCATGGAAAGGAGAGGCCACCCCAGCTCTAGGGCCAACACGTTGCTGTTCAGCCACATCTCTCCATGTTGAACACATTAACTCCTACCTCCAAAACTGACCCACACTCGGGAGCCAGAACAGGAGCTCAATATCTACTTGTGGAATGAATGAACAACTAAAAGTTGATCTAACCACATGGAATGGCTTAAAAGCAGAAAAAAAACAAGAGGTATATCAATATTCCATCCTTCACTTTCAGTGGAACAATGATATAAAATTGAAAGGCAATAGATTTAGGAAGCTGAGTAATACACAAAAATACAGTTTTCAAATTTTTCAAGTTTGCTGCTGTCTTCATCCCAGCATTAGGTGGAGATCCACAGTCTCAGTGGTAACCCCTCAAGTGTAGAGAGTGATAACCTGTGGTGGACCACAGTTACCAGTGGTAACCTGTCAAACTATCTTATAACAAACCAAGGGCATAAACTACACGAGGAGGAAATGGGTGCATACTCCATACTCATGATAACAAGGAGAGATTAAGTGAGAGATACATTGATAAGGTGAACAGAAAAGATTTAAATCAAAGAGCCTGGCTTCAAATCCCACCTGCCCCATGAACATCTATGAGCTTTACAGACTTTCTGAGTCTACAGTTGCTTTATCGGTAAAATGGAATTAATAATAACACTTACTTTAGAGGGCTGGGTGAGATTCAAATGATGTGTGTGATAAGTGCTTTATAAACTACAATAAAACAAAAGCAGAAATTCCAGAGTGGATTTTGCTCCTCAATGCCAACTGTATTAGTTTGTGAGGGCTGCCATCAAAAACAAAAACACTGCAGATGAGGTGGCTTAAACAACAGGACTTTATTATCTCATACTTCTGGAGGCTGCAAGTCTAAGATCAAGGTGCTAGCAGGTTGGGTTTCCCCTGAGGCCAATGTCCTTGGCTTGCAGATGGCCCGGCCACCTTCTCCCTGTCTCTTAACATGGTTGTTACCCTGTGCTCACACACCCTTGGTGTCTCTGTGTGCTCAAATTTCTTCCAAATATCTCCATCTTAAAAAGACATCAGCCATATTAGAGGAGGCCCACCCTAAGGGTCTCGTTTTAACTTAGTCACCTCTTTTATGGCCCCATCTCCAAATACAGTCACCTTCTAAGGTACTGGGAGTTAGGGCTTCAATGTATGAATTTTGGGGGAACATAATTCAACCAATAACACCAACTAAATATAGGTTTTCATATAAAAATGTGGTGAGGGAAAGAGATATGGAAACAATGCTACAGGCTGGTCTGTTGACTAATTAGCAGAATGCTGGAGCTAAATTATAGCATTTGGAGAGAACAATATATTATAATTGTTAAGAAAACAAGTCCATTACCAAATAACACATTTATTTACACTGATGGCCTCACAACATTAACAGCTAAATGGAGTAGCTAATGGACTTTAGATCATAAGAAATGATGCCTATAGCTGCTCTTTTCCTTGGCAGCCAGAACACAATGCTTCATTTTAATAGGACTCAGTGAAGAAAGTACCACTGTTTCCTTAGATTGCTAAATTTTCTATGCTCAATCCCCAACCCCCACCTCAATTTTTTCATTAAACCTTTACAAGTTATTTTAGACAACTATCAATTGCTTGGAATTACATGAACTGTCATGATAGATAATAACAAATAAGATAAGAAGGTCACATGAGGTAACAATTAAGAATATAGGCTCTGGCCCAGCCAGTGTGGCTCAGTGGTTGCACGTCAACCCATGCACCAAGAGGTCACCGGTTCGATTCCCGGTCAGGGTACATGCTCAGGTTGTAGGCCAAATCCCCAGTGGGGGGCATGCAAGAGGCAGCCAATTGATGTTTTCTCTCATCGATGTTTCTATCTCTCTCTCCCTCTCCCTTCCTCTTTCTCTAAAAATTAATAAAGGAAAAAAAATTTTTTTTAAAGAATATAGGCTCTGGAATTATAGTTGAGTTTGAATCTTAGCTCTTTCATTGACCAAATGGGAAGCCACTAACTTCTTTGAGCCTTTGTATCTCTACATTAAAATTGGGATAATAAAAATATATACATTATTGGGCTGTATGTCATCTAGCATGCTAGGCATTATACTAAGTATTTTATATATATTATCTTGTTTTATCCTCATACAACCCAATAATGTATACATTGGTATTATCCCAATTTTAATGTAGAAATACTAAGGCTCAGAGAAGTCAATGGCTTACCCATTTGGTCAGTGAAAGAGCTTAGATTCAAACTCAACTCTAATTTCAGAGCCTATATTCTTAATTGTTACCTCATGTGACCTTCTTATTTTAACCTTAACTGGACTTCTAAGTTTATTTCATTGCTAAAGTGATTATTTCTAAAGATTAGCCCAAACCAAAATCAAAGAAAATCTGCACAGAAGTGCTATTATAGTATGAAAGTTACCTCTATCTAATTAGAAAAATCCAGTTCTCTTTGGAACCTCCCAAATTATAGTATCCTCAATTCCCTACAATTCTTTTTCAGGTCATCCAAGAACACTTCCTAGAGGCAGCATAGTTTGGGGGCTTAAAAGTGGGTTAAAAGTAGGAAATTTGATATTGTAGTTTGCCCAATCTTATCACTCAACTTCTCAAATGGTGCCTGAGCAACTATAATGTATCCAGAGGTTTAAGTACCTTTTTAGAGTTAATGTAGCAAACACAGCGCTGCTTGCTTCCCTCAGATTCAGTAAGCATGCACTGAGCATGCCTAGCAGAGTCAGGTTGGTACAAGGTTCATAGCGCACACACATTAGTTAGATGTGGTCTCTGCCCCAGACAGGCTCATCGTGTGGAGGAAAAATGAACAGATGTGCAGAGTACGGCATGGCCCTGACAGAGAGGCAGTCAGAATGCTGTGGAAGCCAAGAACAAAGTAGCTTACATTTCTTGGAGGAGTCAGAGGGTACATACCTTCTCCAAAGAAGTAACATGAGTTTAGTGTGGATCACAGAAAATGCAGGTCAGACATGAAACTTCTTGTTGAAGTTGGGAGCCCTTTTCTCTTCAGAATCACCCCCCTCAAAACATCTAACAGCCCAAGAAGCACAAACACTAACTCCATCTTTGATGAATTTAAAGACATATATAACCCTGACCCACACTCAGTGAAGGTACAAAGCAGATGCAGGGATTCTTACTGACGTGGCAGAGTAAAGCAAGAAGAAGCCATGTGCCTGCAGACAGCATACCTACAGAGAAACAAGCTGCGTTACTGCAGAGGACCTATGGAAGGCACAGGAACCAGAGGTATCAGCTACCTCTGAAGCAGAGGCAAGACATAGGGTTGAAAGCAGAAAGCGTGCTTGAAACAGTTGTATGTAGAACCCAGGGCCCTACACCCTTCATGTCCACTCAAGCAACTGCAACCCACATTCTTCCAGCAAATAGGAGTACAAGTCTCATAGAAGGTGACTCAGAAAGGCTTGGGACTCAGTGACCTGGCACGGTAGAAGGAGGGGTAAGGCACCAATCTGAGAAGAGAGAGAACAGATGAAGGCCTGCATGTAAAACAATGAGACCCTCTGTCTCCTTTTCCATCTATTTCCCAGATACCAGAAGCCTTATTCCTGGCTCTGCATATTTATTCCCAATGAAGTAGCCTGGGGAGCAGAGGGTCCTGAAAGGTGAGAATGAGAGGTAAGAGAACTGAAAACTTTCTAGTAAGTTTGATCACAAAGGAAAAAAATGTTGTAGGATGGGAGACAGGAATAGGTACAAAGAGTGAAGTAATTATTAATTACTGGAGTTAAAAAAAACTAACCAGAGCCCTGGCCAGTGTGGTTCAGTTGGTTGAGCATCATCCCATACACCAAAAGGTCACCAGTTCAATTCCTGGTCAGGGTACGTGCCCGGTTGCAGGTTGGGTCCTGTGGAAGGGTAGGGGTGCATGCGGAAGGCAACCAACTGTTTCTCTCACATCAATCTCTCTCTCTCTCTCTCTCTCTCTCTCTCTCTCTCTCTCTTTCTCTCTCTCTCTCTAATATCAATAAACACATATTTTTAAAGAAATTAACAAGAAAGTAAATAATTTAAACACTGAATATTGATTTAATTTAAAAATTGTGAAATAACGATGTTGGAAAGAAATGAGTCAGGGCAAGAGCTAAAATAAAGCGAAATCCTCATCTGCAATAACAGGAAATCCATGGATAATGCTCAGAATTGATGTCTCAAGAGGTAGCTATAAAGCATATTATTTAGATATCTGGATATAAACAGCTCACAGTTGAGAGTGTTGCTCTTGGGAAACAGGAGAGGACGGAGTGAGAGCAAGAAGAGGAAACCTCCATGTTTTAAGGTAAGTCTTTCAGCGCTGTTTGACATCTGTAGCTATGTATATTATATATCATAATTTTCAAAAGATAATGGTGTGAGCCCTGGCCGGTTTGGCTCAGCGGCTGGAGCATCGGCCTGTGGACCAGAGAATCCCGGGTTTGGTTCCCGCTAGGGGCACGTACAAAAAAAAAAAAAAAAAAAAAAAAAAGATAATGGTGTGAAACAACCCCACTGCAGAAGGTGGGGGAAAAAGTGTCCATCTAAGTAACTACGGGAATGAGTGGAGGCCATAAAGCTAACGGTACAATTAACTGCACTATATGCACTGTGTTCTAGTTGATAGTTTTTTCCCACACAGGAAGACAAATCAACAATGCTGTGACAACAGTACATGCATAGTAGGACTGAAAAATTAAGTAAATGGATGGAGGGTGGGGTAAACCAGGTTTAGGATAGGCATTACAGAAAAGCAAGAGGACAGGGCTAGAATATGGCGAAGGACTGGAGTTAAAGACATCAGTAAGACTTCATGTTTAGCTTAATATAGATACATATGGTTACATATAGATATATTTATAAATATGTGTACACAAATGAGTTAGTATACAAACATATATCTCCTTGCTCTGTCAGCTGAGAGGACATAGAAGCAATGGCACCCAGTAGTAACAAGCATACTTAGTTCCAGATCCAGGTTTTAATGCCATCTCCAATCAAAAGAACTAGGGCTCTTTGGAGAAATGACTAATTCTGGAACTGGAACAGAAAATATTCAAAATAAGCCTAAAGCATTTTGTAGTGCCAGAAAGCAAGGAAGTGTGCGCGTGCACACACACACACACACACACACACACACACACAAATAGGAGTATGTTAAAGCAGTGATTTTCAGCTGGTGTGCCACAAGAATTTTTAAAACATGCAATACCTGACTATTTAGTCAGGGGCATTGACCTCTTTTCCCTTAGACTGTCAAATAAAAATATGACAACAGCCAACATAACAATAGCTGTTTGGTGTGAATGAATCAAAACTATATTTATTATTTTGTCAGATCAGCAAAAACTATACTTTTTGGTGTGCCACAGAATTTTAGTAATTAGTTTTTGTGTGCCATGAAATGCAAAAGGTTGAAAATGTCTGTGTTAAAGGGACACTGGAGCCAACTGGAAGAGCTCCTAAGGGCCAAAGCTAGAAAAACGTGAGCAATAAAACAAATCAAGAGGTATTAGATTATAAACCAAAGTATAAACATCTATGCATTCATACTAATAAAAATAAATTATTGGATAGATGATAGATAGATCAATGATGGATAGAGAGATGGATAGACAGATAATCAGGGAAAACAGTCAAGTCTCCTGTGCAGATGAATTACAAATAATTTATATTGATACTCTATCCTTAAGGAGGTAGAGCACAACGCTCCTACTTTTTAAGTATGAGCCATACAGTGACTTTCTTCCAAAGAAGGTAGTATGCAAAGGGAGAGAAACATAACTTCCAAGTGATGAAAACCTGCAAACACTCCCTGAGCCAGGTTTTCAAGATCAACATCAGTAGTGATAAGTCATGCTGTTGGTAGGTCCCCTGGAAATGATGTGACAGGGCACTTTGCCTGTGAGGTCTTCCTCCCCAAACACATCACCACAGTCTAATCATATAAAAATATCAGACCAATTCCAATTGAGGGACATTCTATAAAATATCTGATCATTACTCCTCAAAACCATAAAGGTTATCAAAAACAAAAAATGTCTGAGAAAGCGTCGCACCAAAAGGAGTCTAAGAGATGAGACTGCTAAATGTAGTGTGGATTCCTGGATAAGATCCTGGAACAGAAAAAGGATATTAGGGATAAACTGAAGAAATCCGAATAAAGCATGGATCAATGTCAATACTGCGACAAACGTATTACACTAACGTAAGACGTTACTAATAAGGGAAACTACGTGTGGGCTATATGGGAACTCCAGACTATTTCCACAGTCACTCCGAAAATGTAACTGTTCTGAAATTACAAGTTTACTTTAAAAAAACATAATAGTCATAAATTTTCATAACTTTTGCTCTAATTCTCCATTTTAAACTCACAAGTTTCTAAAACTCTTGGGAGAAACGAAGTGGTATAAAGGGAAATATTTTTTGGTTTAATTCATATCCAAGATCCCTTGACTTCAGGACTTTCTGAGCTATAGGCAACAACCTGCACTGTGCTTAAGCATGCTGCCCACCATCACGACATACAGACACTGGAAGATGGAATCCACATTAGGATATTTTATCAGCAAACAATAACCAATTTTGGCCAACTGGGACAAAATAAAGAGATTTACTGGAAAGATGGAAAGATATGAAGCATCTCACAGAATCTGAAGTCAAGTTGCCCAACCAGGCTTCATAAAGGATGGGAGCAGGCAGCTTGAAGACAGGCAATAGGATCTCCTGTCTTCTCTTCAGAGAACTCCCTTGAGCGCATTCAGCTCCAGTATTCTGGAGGAATTCTGTTCAAAGCTCAAATTCTCAGGTCAGACATAGGGTCTGAGTGGTCTCATTGGAATCATGTGACCACCTCCAGGTAGAATAGAGCAGAATCTCTTTTTCTTTTACTCTATTGATTTTAGAGAGAGAGGAAGGGAGAGGGAGAGAGATAGAAACATCGATGAGAGAGAACATCGATTGGCCGCCTCCTGCATGCCCCCCACTGGGGATCGGGTCCACAACCTGGGCATGTGCCCTGACCAGGAATCAAACCAGTGACCTCTTGGTGCATGGGTTGAAGTTCAACCACTGAGCCACACCGGCCAGGCCACAACAGAGTATCTTAATTGTATGCGTAAGTTCTCCCTAGTAACTACAGTCCTATTTCCAGAAGAAAAGGTTGCAGGTACTGGGTAGACCAAAACACCAGCTGTCCACTGTAGCTGTTCCTTCAAGAAATTTACAATCCAAAGGAAAGGTAGAAGCAAGCAAGACATGTGGACCCAAGCACTCAGAAATAGAAGGCAGGCGGCAAGTTACAAAGCAGAGAAGTGGGAATCTCAAGAGTGAATCTTTAAGATGTGTCCTCAATACTGGGAGCACGGGGATGGAGCACAGAGTCCAACAACTGTGAGTTCCTCTGGGAAAGGTGCAGTCAATAACAAATAATGATGGAGAAACTCAAACTAGGAAAGCAATGGAGAGAGTAGCCCATTTGGTTTTCGAGGGTGGTGTGTTTTCTCTTATTTCCTCTTTTGCAAATCTTATATTTAGAGTAAAAGTTGTTTTTAGAATATACACAAATCCATGAGTCGAAAAGAAAAAGTATGTTCAGTTGTAGGCATGGATCCAATAACAGCTGCAGCTATTTTGGTGTTCAGCATTGCAGCCACAGACTTCTAGGCACTCACTGCATGCTTCTAGAATGGGAAGTTACAGACACTCAGAGAGCTTGTCTCCACCTCTCCCGTATGCAAAGAGCCTTGGACACAGGAGAGATACTGAAAAAGAGCCTTCCTAAGACCCCAGCTCTTAAAAAACTTAGGTCCTTACAGTGGCAGGACTGAAAGGGCTTTTGCAGGCATCAGTTATCATTGGTCAAATCAGTGCTAAGGACCACTCAATGGTTCCCTGGCTCTTTAGTTCCTCTCCTCTTTTATGTCATGTGAGACAGGTAAAGCAAACAACCCAGGAAACCACCATCCCGTGTCATAATCCGTCTTTTCTGATAACTTAGAAGATTTCCTTCTGATTATTCCATCAGTGATTTCAATGCCAAAGAGCCAGCTGCAGTAATTGTTCCCATTTTCGATGGCACAATGGACCATAATTGGCAGAAATTCATCCCGCAAGTCAGTCTCTAACCTATGATTTAGGTTTACACCAACAAATTCCTCCAAATTGCCAAGTGTTATTCCATCTGGGCAATTGCCTTATTCCCAACATTTTAGCATGCCGGTTCCTGTTCCATTCACTGGAGTTAGGACCGTTGATGGCTAGTCGAAGTCAGTAAACCAGGTTTGAAAATAGTCTGGTGAATTCTGATCAAAAAGTCCCTTACTATAATTTTCAAACGAATCATCCCAAAATGATAAAGCAGGACCAGGGTTATATACCCCTCATTGAAAACTAAGAAGTTTAATGAAAAGAAAAATGCCAAAGCTGTAGAGAAAATTACTATGACAAAAATCATTTTTCCGATTTCTAAGCACAGATCAATTACATTTCCTAAACTTGTTCAAAGGATAGATGAAGTGCCGGCCAATCTCGCAGTGTTCATATCTATCAATGTTCACTCCCAATACTCGCTGAAAGCACCTGAACTTTATACAGGGCTCTCTTTTCTTTCCACAGTCTTACTGCCATTGCTGTAAAGGGCTCTGTGATGGAGGCACTCAAGGAATGAGTCAAAATTATTTTTTTCTCATATCTAGGTTGTTGTAACTACTGCTGCCTTTTTAGATCCATAAAGTCCTTGGGGTGCTATCTCTTTAAAAAAAATTAATTAAAACAAACAACCCCCCACTAAAACCTCAAACCCAAAGAGAGAAGTTTCCTTATGACACACTGAAGGTACTCAATAAATGTTAGTCAAATAAATTTATAAATGAAAGTATAAGCAGCACTAATATAATTTTTCTATTGAAAAACAACCAAATTTGTTTTGGCTATGTACCCCAACTTACCACACCATCCTTCAAAACACATATGGCACAATTATATAGGGAAGCTTGAACACGATAAAAGGAATAGGAATTATTTTCTTTAATAGCTGTTTATAATAACTTTGTAAACCTAACATGTGATTGGGAAGCATTATTTTGCAATTTCTTTTCAGTGGTGTTCAAGGTAAGCATGTGGGTGTATAAATAGCAAAGTAATAGTTGAGAAGTAAATGACCATAATATTGTTATTTTGCAAAGTTGAGAAGTAAATGACCATAATATTGTTATTTTGTAAAGTTTTCAGTAGTCAGCAAGACTTTGGATTGCATAGCTACATCACAAAAACAACTTACCTAAATTGCCCTTTTGAAATTTTAGCTCGTGAGGAATTCTTCTGAGAGATGGGAAATAGAAAATTTACAAAATACGCTTTATTCTCCATCCTGAAATTACAACTTGGAGTGTTGGCTAGAAAGGGAATTGAAAAGTATCATCTCATAAAGCTTGGAAGCTTATAATGGGTGGGAGTCCAAAATACTGAATTGAAAGAGGACAGTCCAATCCATTTAACTTTCTCTTCTGACACCGCACACATGACCCTTCCCCTTGCAAGAGTGGGGTTACAGTAGAGCTCCCTGCCCCTGACTTTCATGTGGAATGAATGTATCTACCACCTTGCACTAGGGAAGCACACGGAGTTCACAACTTGAGAGCAGATAGATATTTGCTCCCCTGGAAACATCATAAGGGTGATATGGTTGGATCAGCAATATTTCAGGAGCAAAAAGCAAAGGACCATAAGTGTTATGACCACATTCTAACACGCTGCCAGTCCAGCAGCAGTGTGGACCATGGCCCATCAGTCAGCTACATCTGGAGCTATGTGTGGTTGCCTGATTGCCGTGCTCAGTGCTTTTGCATATTTAGCAGAATATGCAGAAGGGTTGACTACAGAGTCCTTTTTCAAATTTTTTTCTTTTTTCTTTATTGATTTTAGAGAGCAAGAAAGGGAGACGGAGAGAGTTAGAAACATCGATGAGAGAGAACATCAATTGGCCGCCTCCTGCATGCCCCCCACTGGGGATCGGGCCCACAACCTGGGCATGTGCCCTGACTGGGAATTGAACCGGCAACCTCTTGGTGCATGGGTCGATGCTCAACCACTGAGCCACACTGGCTGGGCCAGAGTCCTTTTCATATTCAAGAACAGTGGTACCTCGGTTGCAGTTTGTCCCCATCCCCGGTTGGGGTCGTGTGGGTGGCAACCACTCGATGTGTCTCTCTCACATTGATGTTTCTCTCTCTCTCTTCCTCCTTCTCTCCCTCCCGCTCTATCTGAAGATAAATGCAAAAATGTCCTCGGGTGAGGATTAAAAAAAAAAAAAAAAGAATAGCAGTACCTTTTCCCCAAGAATATCATTTAAGTTTCCCATTTCTAAGCAAAGAGGGTGTATGTGTAGCAATGTACAGGAGGTGTGGTGGGGTGGGAGGAGAGGAGTACGGAGAAAGCAGAGGAGAAATCAGTGGGTCCGGCCTCACCAGCACGGAGGATGTTGCAATCAGCTGATGTGTGTGTGTGGCTTGTCTCACACATTCTCATCAGAGTGCTTCTGTTCCACTGCTTTTCCTCACACTGGGCTCAAAACAGCCCCGTTTACAGATTTTAAAAGGCAGTTTCAAAGGACAGCCTATGAAATTCTCAGAAGCTAAGGCAGATTTGATCTTTGAGACTAAAGATTCTAAATCTACAGTATTGTTTTTCTTAATACTCCTTCGAGGTAGGTCAGATTTTGTTTCCTTCAAAGAATTGGCAAAGCAATTCACATTCCTTTATTTTAGCATTATTTGTATAAAACTCCTTTTAAAAACCTATATAAAGTCATGCATTTGGCTAGCACATGCCTGATTTATACAATTACGAAAAAATAACCTATTTATATGCCCTTGAGTCCTCAAAACCAGTCTTATCTCTTAATGTACTTTTTAATAAGCATTTTTAGTCATCATTATGATGCTGAAACTTTGAGAGTGTTCTGATACTAAAGAGCTAGATTAAAACAAACAATGTGCTCACAGAGATGTATTTGGCACATAGAGGATATTTTCACATTCATGCAACAGAACAGGAAGAATGCCTTGCTCACAGTGAAAGGAAGAGAAATGAAAGCAACCTGAAGTGAAAACTCACAGATGTTATGACTTGACTTCTAAAGTAAAGTACAAAGCTTTAAAAACACTATTTTCTCCCTTTCAATAAGATGAATGCATTTCTTATGTTAAAAGAATTCTGAAAGACATTTGTCTAGCTAAAGCTTCCTAATGAGGAAAAAAACATCACAAATGAATGGCTCATCGGGTTCCAGGGAGCGAGATCAGGCAAAGGGCTGTGCTGGAATCAGAACCCTTTGCATGCGGCAGCTCATGTGATCCCCACAGAACCAGCAGGTGGGTGGGGACCACTGCTGTCACCCACAGATGGGCAAAGGGAGGCTCAGAGAACGGGTCCGAGGAGGTCACACAGGTCAGCTGCAGGGTGAGGACTCGACCTAGGACTGGCTGACTCTATGGGCCACGCGGTTACCTTCCGAATAATGCTGCCCTGCGCTGCTTTATAAACCTGGATTCAGTAAAATTTCACAGAAACAGCAGAAATCATGGGAAAATCAGACTAAATCAGGTTACACAGGAAAACTGCAGAATGTCAATACTGACATTTTTAAAATGTGCATTATTTTCTACACGTGGTCAATAGGAGGGTTTCTGAGATTAAAAGGTTTGGTTTTATTGCCAGAAAGGACTGCTTTGCAGTAAGCCTGCTTATTATAGAATGGGCCTGGGTGGCTCTGGGCAGCATGACGGGAGGGATGTGGACCTTACACGAGAGAGACCAGATGTACATGAAACTCTATGTGATGCCCTCGTCACCAAGCACCATTAACCACACCGTAAGGCGCAGACAAGCACACAGCCCAGGGGCTGGAGGTGCAAAGGGGGCGCCTCCTGTGGACTGAGCTCTGGTACAGAAGGGCAGCACGAGGCCCCAGACTGCCCTCGCTGAGCTCTCAGGCGCCGCGGAGAACAGGTACCAGCCTGACCCTTACTGGTCTGCACCTGAAATTGGCAGGAACAAACGACTTAGATGATCTCACTGATGAACTGCATTTTTGAAGTAGGAAACTAATCATTCACAGGTTGGAGCAAGGGCTTTCTCCGGAATTGTCATATATTTTGTTTTGGTTTGGTTTTGTAACGACTCCCAGGGGTTGCCTCTGTCTCTTGCTCTACCTCTTTACCTACCCAGGGGACCCCACGGGTGGCTAGAAGGCGCATGGGTCACTCAAATATTTCTACAATTCAAGAAAACTGTTTTGTTTTTGTAGCATCCTCATCCTAAAAAATCTTAACTACAGCTACTAAATTATAGATAATAATAATATTGATTTCTGGGTTTCATCGCTCAGTCCTCTCCTACATGTTCTGGCCTCACAGTGGAGGGTCCACTTAGAACAAAATGAAGCCCACACACTGGATTCTCTCAGACTTAAGTTCACGTCCTCACTCAGTCTTCAGTGTGACCTCAACAAGATACTTGGCCGTTCAGAGTTTCAGTTTCCTCAACTGTAAAATAGAAGTAATGATACCATTAGAACATGATTTCACCAATTGTATATTAAATGGCAATATACTTTTTACAGATAAAAGCACTCTACAGATAAAAAGTATTATGCAAATGATACTTATTAAGGTTATTACTGTACAGTGGTTGATGATGAGGATAGAGCAAGTTAGCAACAGGTCTAGGTATGCCTCAGTGAGAAGAAGTCTTAGGATACATCGGTTTTGGAAAATATGACTTCCAGTTCCAGGCCTGCCATTCACTCGATGTATAGTATTGGGCAAGGTACCTGCCCAATAATCTCTTGGGCGATTATTTCTCCATCTATCATAAACATGAATAGAAATACGGGAAGAAAACCATGGGCCACACAATGGGCTCGGATTTACATTTTAATCTCATTCAAAACAAAGATCAGGCTTCACGAGAAGCATTGTGATATCCACGGTGACGGAGCAGAGCTGACCACTGAGCGCTCAGCGAAGGGGACACGCAGCGCACAGTGGGGGCGCAGATTCAAACCTGCTCTGCTGCCTCCAGGGCTCGAGCTCAACCCGTTCAAGCACCACACAAAGACAGAGGGGTGACCGTGGCTTTGAGCTGGATGATTCCTGAGAATTCCTTTTAATTCTAAACGATGAGCCTAAAAGTTGAGAAATTTTTCCTCTTAATGAAAAATAAAAGCCTCAGTCTTGCAGAGTTAAATCTCTCCTCATTTTCGCTATGACCTCTCTCACAAATGTTCCCTTGTTTTTTAGGGACAGGCAGACCGGCTTCTAGTGGGATGATCAAAGTTTCTTAGAAGTTCACTCCCAACTCTTCTCTGGGGGATGGATGTGACTCACATCATCGGGCTGTTACAATTCATCTCTCTTCTCACAAAAACAAAGGCCAAAACAGCAGGGCAATCATAATTGGCTTCCAATACTGTGAGAAAGACCTGCCCACACATCCCACTCCATGGGCAGAAAAACACGCTCTCGCTCTCTCCCTCTGTAAAAGAGAATTGCTGAATCTACAGTATGATACTCTCATGGTCAGTACATGGAGAAGACGGGGCAGATCACTGAGGGATTCTCTCTGACCCACTGCCTGTGACAAAAGGAACGCATTAGAGGAAGCCTGCCTTGTGTTAAGTACAGGGCCTCTCACTCCATTTTATTGCTCCTCTTACTGATGTAATTGTGAATTCCTGCTGCATTTATAATTAAGAAAGAAACAGATGGTAATGCTTAGTACTAAGCAATAGGAGTGGCCATTAAAACAATCTAGAATGCCAGCAGTTGTATATGATATCAGAGGTTTAGTTTACTATAACAAAGTTTTATATCCATGGGAAAAGAAATAAAGGCCATTTTTCCCCTCACCAATCCATTCACATCACAGCTGTCCCTGCACTGAAGGCCCAGTGCACATCCCGGGCAGACCTGGACACATGCACTGCTGGACACAAAATAGGTCACATCCTGGTTTTATTATAAATTGCCATGACAAGGGGCAAAACTTGAAGTCCAAGATCGAACGTTCACCAGCTATGGAAATGCAGTTGGTGAAGTAGTGGAGAAACACTAGAATCACGTAGGTGATGGGACAGGCTGAGGGTGGAGGGAGGAGTTACAGGACACTGTGGGAACATGGTCGGCAGCCTAGATCTCCGGGAGAATGCAAGAGGTTATTAAATTGTGACATAAAAATAAAACAAAACACCCCTCCCCTGAAATATATGTGTATATGTGTGTGTGTGTGTGTGTGTGTGTGTGTGTGTGTGTGTATAAAACTGAAACAGAAAAACGGCTGTGTAAGTTTTCCAGTAAGACTAACTTTAATGACAATCTCAACTAGCTGTTAGGAAAGCAATCTATATTCTATGCTTCCACTTATACACATGAATGTCTGTGCCTTTAGTAATCTGAGCTTCCTAAACAATTCTTTAGCCCTCAACCTGCCTTGAGATTCTTCTTGGAGGTAATTTCATCTCATTGGCATCACACCAGGGTCTCATAGGGATCCAATTCCCACGGTGGGGAGGGCACTCTCTAAACCAGTGGTTCTCAACCTTCCTAATGCTGCGACCCTTTAATACAGTTCCTCATGTTGTGGTGACCCCCAACCATAAATTATTTTCGTTGCTACTTCATAACTGTAATTTTGCTACTGTTATGTCTTAGGCGACCCGTGTGAAAGGGTCGTTCGACCCCCAAAGGGGTCGCGACCCACAGGTTGAGAACCGCTGCAATGTACCCATCCAGACAGCAGCTCTCACTAGTATCAGTGTGCTTCCATTCTCCCTAACAATGACTCTCACCTGCCAACCTCCAGTCTAAGTCACTAATCTTGCAAGATGCATGGAAGGAGAGTGGCTTCACCTTTAGAGCATCCTAAGGCAGCTAATTATAAGACTTTCCTGTTATGAATAGTGCTATACATGACAAAATAATATGGAACAAACTTTAAGAATTCAGAAATACATAGTTGTGGTGAAACATTCCCTCCCGAGAGAGAGAGAGAGAGAGAGAGAGAGAGAGAGAGAGAGAGAGAGAGAGAGATACAGAGAGAGACACAGAGAGAGACACAGAGAGAGACACAGAGAGAGAGAGAGAGAGAGATATTAAATAAGGATGTAGGACAGAATAAAGAGTGCAGGAACTGGTGGAGACTTGAGGACCATCAGTAAAAATGTTGAAAATCTGTGAACTCATTTTCTGCCTGGATGATTTTTAAGAAAATGTACTTAATTTTCAGAGCCTCCCATTATGTGACAATCAATAGTCACACTTGAGATGCATTATGTCGCAACTGTGAGGAAAGCTAATGGAAGACAATTCATACTGGTGCTTTTGCCAACATTTTCCAACCAACAGCACACTTATTAACTGTAGGACAGGACTCAACAAGACTGTTCTCATGACCTGCACTGGAGAAGAACCTTGAAATTGAGAAAAGGGAATAGCAGCATCCACACTGCCCAGAATGACTCGTAGGCTTAGCTGGATACTAGGAAAGAGGTTTTAGACAGGCTGGGAAGAGCACAGCAAAGGAAACAGGATAGTCTGCAGCACAGCAGCTCTGGCCAGTTAGTGAAGCCACGAGAAATAGTGATTGGCTCCACTTCCAATGTTCCATATACCTTTCCTGTGGCAGAGACTGCTAGTAAGTCACCAACTCTATTCTCCTCTTCGTCTATAACATTAATAATAGACACATAGCTGGGCTTATTGCTACTCAGCTAGGCTACATTTCCCAGTTTTTTTAAGTTCATCAATAGTTTATGGATGGAAGAGATACATGCCACTTTCAGGTCTGAGCCTTAAGATATTTCACATTCTCTTTCTCTTTACCAGGTGACATGCCAACCTCAGTGCAGATGATGACAGTGATAACAAAGCAACAAGATGGAAGGAGACTGTACTCTGAATGATGATGGGGAGCTGAGTTACTCAACTGCTATGGACCATTCATAGCAGACCTGCAACATGAGCAATAAATAAGCTTCTTTGTTATTTGAGACACTATATTTTTGGGTCTCTTTGTTACAATAGCTAGACCTTTACCAATACATTCTCCAAATAGGAACACAATGTATTACAAATGTACAATATATTATGAATATAATACATTGGCCAGTATTTGTTTTCTTTATCTACTGAGCTCCCTCTATCAACCTGCCTTGGCAAATTCTCCTTTCACATTACTTTGGCAGGTCCTATTTTCTAATAGGTACAGAGGCATAATTAATAGAAGTTCTGTCATTTTGACATCTAGAAGTCTTTCTAAGGTTCCTAAGCAAACTCAATCAGATATATATGGTAACTGCTACAGGCATATTCCCAGACTTAGTGCTGCGGGTGGGAGTAGGTCTACCCAGACCCATGATACAGACTTTTATTCATGTTGATTTCTATTCTAAGTAATTAGCACCATCTCTCTTATCCATATAATCATTTTCAAATATTTTTCTAAGACTTATGATTTTGGTAGGGGAAAGTATCATTATTCATATGACATGAAGGGAAACAAAGGCTCAGAGGAGTTAATATCATTCCCGAGGAATACAAGGCTCTATTCTGACACAGAGTTCACCATCCTTCCTCTCATCGTCTAGGACAGCATTCTCAAAGTATAATCCCCAGATGTTCATGTAAAATGCGAACCCAGGTGTCCCCTCCACATCAGTCAGAATTGGCTTGGGGCATGGCAGGAATCTGCATGTTTGAAAAGTGCCTCAACTGATTCTCATGCAAATTAAGCAAAGAACTACCCTAGACAGTGGACATACCTTAAGCCAGCTCAGCAACATATTAGCTGACGAGAAAAATAATCATTTATAACATTTAATTTAATCACACTGCATCCCAGCTTTCTTCCTCAACTCAACCCTATCTGGGGAATCCTGATCCTAGGCCCGCTTTTTGGGCCAATCCTCCTTTGATGCTCTGCTTTCTTCACAGACCTATCCTTCTTCTCAGATGGGCACCAGCTATAACCCAGGTGATAACCTGATAGTTTCCTGTGGGTCAATGTTCAGTAGCTGTTCTTAAGTTGCCTTCCACTTTCCCATCCTATTGTCATAGTTACTGTGCCTCCACCCTTAACTACATGGTTCTGAGCCACTCAGCACCTCACTCCATTCTACTGTCCTAAGGTCAAGGAATATGCATGGAAGTGACTGCAGAAATCAGCTCATACAGAGCTGATACATTGTACAACTCCAAGAGACACCATTCATACTCGATCCCACGGAGTTCACACAATGCACATGGTGCCACTAGAGTTGTATGCTGGCAATACTGCATAAAGTGGTTCCTCAACTATGCATCAGAATGACGCGGGGTGTTTGTTGTAATTGTGGATTCAGGACATCTGCTCCTTTCCCACTCCCCTTCCTTTTCCCTTCACTTGAATTGTAGTTAATAGATCTAAGATGGAGCTTTTTGAAAAAGCATCTGTGGTAATTCTAATGGTCATCACGGTTTGAGGATAAATAACATCACCTAACTCTCCCATTTTGCAAGTGAATGAACTGAGTCCCCAAAGGACTAGATGACAGATCAAAGTCATACCCAGCTGGTTAGCCAGAGCTGCAGTTAAATCCCAGTTCTCATGACTTTCAACAAGGGCTTTTCATCCCCATCATTTAAACAACAAATAACAGAAACAAAGGAAAACTAAATACAACAAAAACATTACTAGGAGAGTAAAAAGTGGTATGAGACATCTCATCGTCAACATGAAATACTATTTGTCTTCTTTGCTGGGATCATGCTTCCGCCCATGGCAAATGCAGTCCTACTTAGGCATGAACACAAAACTCTGGGGATGTACGGAGAAGGAAAGTTGGGAAAGAAGTACTTTAGATTTAAAGAAATAATTTTAAAGACAAATTGGCTCCCCTAAGGACACCTATCAAGGAATATATTGAGGAGGAAGTCTGCTGGCTGCCATGGGCCGGGTGACCGCCATAAGATCACCACGTTCAGAGTTTGGCTCTGTCAGGAAAACTTAGAGGGCTGATTCATGCTAATCCAATACAAAAAAAGCATAATCAAGGAGCCAGAGGGTCCATTTACTATTTTACAATGGGAGGTATTCTTGGCTTCAGAAGTATCAACAGTCTGCTACCCAGAAATGAACACTTCCTCCTAAGAGGCAAGGACACTCCAAACCCCAGCAGCTGGCTCCACAAGAAGTTGCTTTCAGAGAAAATTAGAACAAAGGGAGTAAGATGCTTCCATACTATATTTTCTCTTCATGTGGCTTTTCCCTGCTCAAAATAACTTCTTTGATAAGAAAGTTTGCAGAAGACAGCAGAAGGTACAAGTTATGAGTATTCAGAGTTGGGAAGACCTGGGTTTGAATTCTGCCTCTAGCACTCATTAGCTGTTCGGCAATCACTTCTCTGAGTCTGTTTTCAATCTTAAAAGAGTAAATGAGCCCAGCTGGTGTGGCTCAGTGGATTGAGCATTGTCCCATGGACTGAGGGGTCCCAGTTTGATTTCTAGTCAGGGCACATGCCCGGGTTGCAGGCTCGATCGCTAGCAGGGAGCATGCAGCAGGCAGCCTATGGATGTTTCTCTCTCACATCGATGTTTCTCTCTCTCTCTCCCTTCCTCTCTGTCTAAAAAAAAATCAATAAAAACATATTTTTTAAAAAAGAGTAAATGAGCAACTATACACCATTTAGCGTGGTATCAGGCATACATTTAAGTGTTTAGAAAATGGTGGTCATTTGTGCTATGGTAACATGAAGAGGAGGAGGAGACAGATATAACAGGCAGTAAAACAAATGTGATCCCAGGCAGCTTAATCAGGGAGAGACTACTTGGGCAATGTTCTTCACTCCCAAAATTCCCTCCTACTTTGTACGTTCATACATTGTGGTAAAATCACCTTCTTATTAAGTACTGAAGCTTACCTGTTAATCATAATATCAACTTCCACTTTATTCTACATGTGTTTTTCAAAGAATCAATGTCCTTTTTGTCACTGAACAATGTATTGCTGAGACATTGCCCACTCCTTGATCTGTTTTCACTTTAGCCCAGGACCACTTTCTGAACTTGGTTTTCATGATTTGGAATGGATGGGGAGTGGCGGGTGGGGTGGGGGGAAGAGACTCGGGGCAGCAGAGTTAGAAGGAAAGAAAGGGGGATAAGGAAGGACATCAAGCAATGTCCACTATTGTATGACTATGGTGCCTTTGCCTACTGCTTCCAGATGAATCACAGAAAGATACAACAGGTCCTAAGGCAGGTGAATCCAATGAACACAAGGGACTTTTCTGGATGTGCAAGAAGAAAAACCCATGCCTCAGTGGTTGATGGGACAGGGGAAGATGAGGGAATTTATCTGACCCCTTCCCTCCTGTCTACTACTTTCCTTTGGCCGAATTTCATCCCATGGGGAATTAACTCTCCTGCATTTTCAGATTCTATCATCCAGCTTCTTCCAATGCTCATGGAGCTTCATCCTAGGCTCCATGGTTTGGTATCTCATCCAAGTCCTAAAGTGGCAGGAAAAGCTAGAAACTCCAAGCAGGAGACTGGCTGGCCTGTGGCACAGTGACAGGCAAGGGCCCAGCTCTCCCAGGGCAGGTGAGTGGGTGGTACCTCAGTTGGCCAAGATGGATCTGAGGAGGCATATAAAATGTGTGTCTGACACATGCAACTCCCTCCCTCCTCCCACATATTCTGAACCAGTCAAGGAAATGTATAACATATAAGAAGCTTCTGCCTCAGAAGCATGTGTGTAAGTGATAAGCAATATTCAGAAGAGTATGAACTTTGGGAAAAGACTACTTGGGTAGAAGCCAAGCTCAACCACTTATGAAAAGACATTGGACAAGTTTTCTGACTCTTTTCTGCCTCAGTTACCTCATCTGTTAAATAGGTTTGATAATAGCACCCACCTCATAGACTCATTGTGAGAATGAAATTACTTATACACACAAAATGACTGGAATAGCACCTGACATGTAATAAGTGACACATAACAAATATTTGCTTATTATTAGACATCTGTTCTACAGTCTGATCTGATTTCCTAGGCTTTCTAGCTTGGGGCACGATCTCTTTCTTTCCACTTAGTTTCCTAACTGGCTCCCTGATTCTGAGATGAGCTTCATAAACTTTACCCAGTCTATCCCTCTTTGCCTTAACTGACCTTCCTACCTCCTTCCCAATCTTGGATATCTCATCTTGTTGATATATGGCTCTCAACAGCCCCCTCCTTTGTCACCAACCTCTTAGACCTGGTTGGCTCAGCCAAACTCTTGGGATGACAAGTATAAAATTTTTGACATGTTTTATTAGAAAGTGCAAGTACTATCAGGACAACCTGAGGCAGGTCTTGGGACTCAAAGCTCTCTCAAAGTAAATAAAAATGCTAATTGGCTGTCTGACTACATCTCTCGAATTTCTTGAAGAAAGCCCATAGCTCTGCCACTTGGCACTCCAAAGATGAGCTCATTAGGAAGCTGCCAATAAAACTCTATGGCTATGCAATGACAAAGATTACTATGACTAACCATTTCAGAGCTGAATCACTAGCGGCTAATATACACCTAAGGGATAGTGGTACCTATACAGGATATGATGCTAAAACAGTGCCTTAGTCCTTACAATGAAAGATAATCTTCTATTTGAATTCCAAGCTACCTCCCAATTCTCTTACTCTTCACCCCAATGTAACAATAAACTGCTGCTTGGTTTAACACAATCAGAGTAAAATCTCAGTGACATTCAAAATAGAGTCAGTGGACACAGAGCAGCTAAATCAAAGATATTAAAGAAACTATTAGAAAAATGATTGTCAAAATACTTGGCAGTAAATGACCACTGTTGGTAAAAAAAAAAAAAAAAAAAAAAAAAAAAGCACGAGGAGTATGTGAACTTTTATAGTGTTTTTTGCACTATATGGTATTTTTTTCTCTTTATGGTATTTTATTGTCGATAAGTCTAACTAGCCAAGATACGTATTTTATTCACGAGTGAGCACACTATGTCATGACTTCCAATTCATGGTCATAAGAAAGTTTCTCTACCTCTTATGACCAGAAAAGAGAAGTCTGGCTATAGTTCTATGGACTAGTTAGGAGAAAATCCAGTCCAGTGAACTTTGTCCTTCATAAAATCCACACATGAACAAAGTCTCAGAAACACAATGTTATTGCTTGTGGCTATTGCCCTGTATTGGTCCCCTCTTGTGCCTCATCTCACATCTTTTCTGTCCAACTTTTTAGTCCCACGATTGCTGCAGCAACCAATTGTACCCAGGCGTAACCTGACAACATTTTGCCTCAGCTGTACCTGTAATCTCTCACTTTCTAACCAGAGCTTTCTCTGCCTGCCTCCTGGATGGGTGGCAGGAACTCACTCAGGTCTTCTGAGGCATACACAAACCTGGAAGTGCGAGGGTGTTACCACCTTATGGGGCAAGGCTTCACCAATGGGGATCAGGTGGTAGATAAATACTCTCCTCTTTCATCTTTCAGCAGACAACTTGACCTGGCTTCTCAAAATACTGCAGTGGGAGTTCACCCCAGTTGCCCATAGTGGTAACTCAATAATGAACCCTTGTATTGGCTTCCCCTCTTTTGCTGTTGCCAGTCTTTCAGTTCTGTTAATTGAGATAATTTCTCCAAATAAAATATTTATATGTAATCCCTATCTCAGGTTTAGCTTTTGAGGGGAAACCAAAGCTAAGACTCCACTGAAAAATTTCTCTGTCTGTTATATGGGCTTTATACATTAGATTCACAGCAATAAAACTTAATTTAAAATATTCTTCAAAGCTAAATGATTATGATCGTACAGGAGATTACCCCTAGGTATCCATCTACTTCAGAAGCCCTACCAAAGTGTCTTAGTCCATAAACATATTGAAATAGTTAATGTGAAGACTTGAAGCCATGAATTACAGGTTGGGCTCCACAGGAAGCAGATCAGAGTTTCACATGCAGAATGTTTATACCCTTGGGATGAGCACCTGAAAACAAGAAGGGAAGGACACAAGAAGGAACAGAAGGAGAAGTCAAGTTATAATGCAGCCCTACCATGGTCTCCGCTGACCCCAATGGCAACTCTAAAATGAAAATGGCTTGTTAGAGTTATCACATACTGGACTAAAATAGCTGGATTTTTATACCCCCATATGAATCAGTCATTGGATGTGGACCACACCAAAACAGGGTGTGACCTTGGATGACCGGCTCTCTGCCAGTGAAACAATCCCTGAAGGAAATTACACTGGAGGCCATCTGCTGAGTGCATTCCCAGAACCTGGGCCAACAAGTCCTTCCCTGAAGAAATACAGGCCCCCTTTAAAAATAAAGCATTAAACAGATGGAGGAGAACTTCAGCTCAGTAAAGAGAATATCAGGAGAGACATGGAGGCTGTTTCCAAATGTACAATGAGCTCTCATATGGTAGAAATATTGGGATTTGTCTTCTTTGGGTAGAACTAGAAACAACGGTAAATATCCACTTCAGGTAGGAAGATTTTACTTCAAAAGTGAAATCTTTCATATAGGGAGAGCTGTTTAAAGGGCTGGGATATGTTAGCAAGGATCGCATGCAGGTGTAAAGCAAAGTCTAAATATAGAGCAAATCCAAGAGAGAATATTAAGTTCCATTCCAACCTTGAGATTGTATGATATCAAGGATCAGAGTAATGCTCATAATACAAAATTGTTACTTATGCATCATTCATAGGCAGAAAATCAGCCCTTAGGCACAAGAAATAAATATGAAAGTTTTATTTGTCATAGCTACATGAGAAAATAAAGTTGCTAAGCAATAGGAATACTGACTAGTGACTAAAGGCATTTTCCAACTTCCAAACACAAAACTCACCAACAAACATCTATCTATCTATCTATCTATCTATCTATCTATCTATCTATCTATCTATCTATCTATCTATCCATCCATCCATCTACCTATCTACTTATATATCTACTTACAAACCTAACTAGCTAGTTGGCTGCCTCTCTCCATGTATCCACCTGTTTATCCTCCATTATTCTGCAGCAAGCGAAACACTCCAAGTGTACCCATCTCTACCACTGGGCAACAAACCAGAATTCTTCTTATGACCAGACAGCAAGACATAGCTATCCCAAGGCCACTCAAAATGAATATATCTACAATCAAGCTCACCTTTCCTTTGCCCACACTCCATTCCAACCCATAGTCCTTCTAGATTCCTTTATTTTATTAGTGGTATTATTATTAAATCAGATGTTCCAAGCTAAAAATGTTGAAATTCAAGTTATAGAGACAGACATACCTGATTATGAAACTGATTTTCCCAATTAATTTATTATATGGATATAAGAAAGTTACACAAACCTCTCTAAGCTTTATTTTTCTTAGTTATATTATTGGACTAAATACCTATTTCATCAGGTTGTTTTGCAACATGAGGATTCTGTTAGGGAGGAAGGGTACCAGGAACTGGAGGAAAAGGCCAAAAAGAAAGATAAAGAAGAAACCATCAGAGACCACATCATCTTTTTTTTCCTAAGAGTTGGTCCAAAGTCCCAAGATGATACAGGACAGTCTCTTTCTCCACAATCCTGTGCCCCTCATACTGACTTTTTCTTACCCTCATACTTTGTTCTGGTATACCTAAGGCCAGAAGATCACTGAAACAGTCATATTCTGCCTCATATCTATGTGGGAATACATTAAAATTTCCATATTACCTACTTTGTGTATAACTGCTGATAAATTAGCAATTGTTCAAACTTGAAACAATATAACAAAAAGTCACATTTTAAGTAGATATGTAGCTGCACCTGTGGCTTCTAATACTCTCTCCAAGCCCCTATATTAAAGATCAAAGATACATGCTTGATCAAAACTCCTCCATCACTTCAAATCAGTGTTCTACCAGCCAGCAGGATCCTTTCTTTTTCCACCACAGCATCTTAATTTTGCCTACAACCTTTCATCAGCTAGAATATGGAAAATTTGACCCTAGGTTTCCTCAACACAGATGCCTCCTGGATTTCTCATTTACAATTCTCTATATTCTTATTATCAAATTCCATATGCACTGTTTTGCTTTTGAAGTTCTCACCACCCATAGTGGAACATTTATTAATATGCTGGCGCCTCACCATCGCTCTATTCATTAAAAGAGAGATTGGCCACTGGATGGCTGGATGTCTACTCCTTTAGACTATTATCCTTCTTACTCCTTCCACATCCCCCTCCAAACCCTCTACTCCCAAGTGGACTCAGTTTCTTTCATATAATAGATTTTTTTTAAAGAATGAAGTATTGTGAGATTTAACAACACTATCATAACAAAGCAGCAGTGTATCACCCCACAGTTCACAATCACTCTGATTATCTTTTGCTAATTTGTCATTTGAATGGTTGGATGTTCTTCTCAAGTACCATAAATAATGCTGTATTTGTTGTCTCCTAAGTAGAAAGAGTCTACTTTTGCCTTTCCTTCTTTTGGAGAAGAAAAAGTTATCCCTAGGACAACTAATCACAAAACATACTAAGTATCATTCACTGAATAAGAACTCTGTGCCAAAGCTTTCATGGACAATAATCTCACTGAATACTCAAACAACTCAGTGAGGTGTATAAACCCCATTTTACTGAAGGGAAAACTGAGGCTCAGTGATCCTAAACTGTGTACGGCATCATCGTGGAAAACTCAGTCCCAATATTCTCTGTCCCTGTATGTCTCTGCTCAAGATTCCAGTTCTTCAGTAGTGGGAGTTAGCAGTCCACCAGAAGCACAAATGGAAGAGGTGCCATTCCCAAAGGAAGAGATCCTAGGCAGACATAAACACTTTTCTCAAGCTCTGATTCCTTAATTAGAGGCCTACCATTTTTCTTTGCCCTAAATATAAGAAAACAGAACTCAATTCCAGATTTTGAAAGAATCAACGTCTTCAGGAAAGTCATACCTACTCCACTTCAGAATGGTATATAGATTAAAAGGGAACTTCTACTACTCTAAACAGCATAATTTTTTCCAGATGTCTCTCCTTCACATTTCTTTCTTTTTTTTTTTTTTTCATATTTTCAAAATGTTTGTTCATATATATATATATTTTTTTTTAATATTTTTATTTATTTATTTTTTGTTACAGATGTTTCTCCTTTTTCCTCCATTGACACCCTCTTCCCAATCTCGCCCCACCCCCAGCACTGCTGTCTATGTCCATGGTTACACATACATGTATAAGTTCTGTGGTTTATCTCTTCCCTCCCGCCCTCACCTCCCTCTTCTGAGGTTTGTCAGTCTGTACCCTACTTCTGTGTCTCTGGGTCTATTTTGTTTATCAGCTTGTTTTGTTTGTTGTATTCCACAAATAAGTGACATCATGTGACATTTGTCTTTCTCTGATTGGCTTGTTTCATGTAGGATAATACTCTCCAGGTCCCTCCTTGTCGTCTCAAAGGATGAGAGATCTTTCTTTCTTACAGCTGCATAGTATTCCATTGTGTATATGTACCACCGCTTTTTTATCCACTCATCTATTCATGGACACTTGGGCTGTTTCCAGATCTTAGCGATTATAAATAGTGTTGCTATGAACATAGGGCCACATATATTCATTCTGATTGGTGTTTCAGGCTTCTTAGGCTATATTCCTAGAAGTGGGACCACTGGGTCAAATGGCAGCTCAATTTTTAATTTTTTGAGGAAACACCATATTTTCCATAGTGACTGGCTGCACCAGTCTGCATTCCCACCAGCAGTATACTAGAGTTCCCTTTTCTCCACACGCTGGCCAGCAATTGTTGTTTAATGATTTGTTGATGGCAGCCATTCTGGCAGGTGTGAGGTGATACCTCATAGTTGCTTTAATTTGCATCTGTCTGATGATTAGTGATGTTGAGCATTTTTTCATGCGTCTCTTGAGCATTTGTATGTCCTGTTTGGAGAGGTGTCTATTTTAGGTCCTCTACCAATTTTAATTG
Source organism: Tadarida brasiliensis (assembly GCA_030848825.1). Lineage (NCBI taxonomy): Eukaryota > Metazoa > Chordata > Mammalia > Chiroptera > Molossidae > Tadarida > Tadarida brasiliensis. Next base: position 38,029,670 of record CM061272.1, on the reverse strand, counting down.
GATTATTTGTCTTCCTTTTGTTGAGTTTCTTTGAGTAGTATGGACAATTTAATGATGTTAATTCTTCTAATCCATGAACAAGGTATATGCTTCCACTTTTTTATATCTTCCTCTATTTCTTTTTTCAATGACCTTTGTAGTTTTCTGCAAAGAGGTCCTTTACTTCTTTGGTTAAATTTATTCCTAGGTATCTTAATTTTTTTGCTGCAATGGTAAATGAGATTGTTTATTTTAGTTTCTCTCTCTGTGAGTTCATTGTTGGTGTATAAGAATGCCATTGCTTTCTTGACGTTAATTTTGTATCCTGCTACTTTGCCAAATTCATTTATTAAATCTAGATGTTTGATGGAGTCTTTAGGGTTTTCTATGTACAGTATCATGTCATCTGCAAACAATGACAGTTTCACTTCCTCCTTTCTGATTTGGATCCCTTTTATTTTTTCTTCATATTTAATTGCTGTGGCTAAGACATCCAGTACTATTTTAAATAAGAATGGCAAAAGTGGGCATCCTTGTCTTATTCCAGCTCTTAAGGGAAATGCTTTTAGTTTTCGCCCATTGAGTATGATGTTGGCTGTAGGTTTTTCATATATGGCCTGTATTATGTTGAGACATGATCCCTCTATTCCCACACTACTAAGCATTTTTATCAGAAATGGGTGCTGGATTTTGTTGACTACTTCTTCAGCATCTATTGATACGATCATGTGGTTTTTATCTTTCGTTTTGTTTATGTGGTGTATCACATTTATTGATTTGTGAATATTGTACCAGCCTTGCATCCCTGGGATAAATCCCACTTGGTCATGGTGAATAATTTCTTTAATGTATTGCTGGATCTGATTTGCTAATATTTTGTTAAGGATTTTGGCATCTATGTTCATCAGGGATGTTGGCCTGTAATTTTCTTTCTTTGTAGTGTCTTTTTCTGGTTTTGGAATTAGAATTATGCTGGCCTCATAAAACAAGTTTGGAAGTCTTTCTTCTTCTTGAATTTTTTGGAATAGTTTGGGGAGAATGAGTGTTAATTCTTCTTTGAATGTTTGGTAAAACTCCCCCAGGAAGCCATCCAGGCCTGAGCTTTTGTTTTCTGGGAGATTCTTGATTACACTTCAATTCCCTTAGTTGTTATTGGTCTGTTCAAGTTTTCTCTCTCTCCCTGATTCAATTTTGTTTTGTGTTTCTAGAAATTTGTCCATTTTGCCTAGATTGTCCAATTTGTTGGTGTGTGATTGTTCATAGTATTTGTTAATGATGCTTTGTATTTCTGTGGTGTCAGTTGTTATTTCTCCTCTTTCATTTCTGATTTTGTTTATTTGGGTCCTCTCTCTTTGTTTCTTGGTGAGTCTAGCTAAGGGTACATCAATCTTGTTTATCTTTTCAAAGAACTAGCTCTTTGTTTCATTGATCTTTTGATTTTTTTTTAGTCTCTATGTCATTTATTTCAGCTCTGACTTTTACTATTTCTTTTCTTCTACTTGCTCTGGGTTTTTTTTTGTTTGTTTGTTTGCTTTCTAGTTCTTTAAGTCGTGAAGTTAGATAGCCAAATAGAAATTTTTCTTGTTTCTTGAGGTAGGCCTGTAGTGTTATGAACTTCCCTCTCAGGACTGCTTTCGCTGCATCCCATAGACTTTGTGTTGATGTGTGTTCATTTTCATTGGTTTCCAGGAAGTTTTTAATTTCTTCCTTGATCTCCTTGGTAACCCATTCATTGTTTAAGAATATGTTATTTAGCCTCCATGTGTTTAAATGTCTTTGCGTGTTTTTGTTGTAATTGATTTCTAGTTTCATGCCATTGTGATCTGAGAAGATGTCTGATATGATTTCAATCTTCTTGAACTTGTAGAGACTTAGTTTGTGTCCTAACATGTGGTCTATCTTTGAGAATGTCCCATGTGCACTTGAGAAGAATGTGAATTCTGCAGTTTTGTGGTGCAATTCTCTGTAGATATCTATTAAATCCATTTGATCTAGTGCATCATTTAGAGTCTCTGTTTCTTTGTTAATTTTTTGTCTAGAGGATCTATCAAGTGATGTCAGCGGGGTGTTGAAGTCCCCTGTATGATTGTATTGCTGTCGATTTCTCCTCTGAAGTCCTCCAGAAGTTTTTGAATATATTTTGGTGCTCCTATATTGGGTGCATATGTTTACCAAGGTTATATCTTCCTGTTGGATAGATCATAATTTTTTTAATATTCACCCTTTCTGTGATTTCAACAGTTTTTCATAAAAATAAAATCAACCTCAGAGTTTTATTCATCATTCATAGAACTAGTACAGAAACAACTGTGTAGATAAAAATCATTTGAGGTAACAGAGAGGATCTACAATGTATAGTGTCACTGTCAAAGCCCACATATTTTCTAACCTCTTGAGTAGATAAAGAAAAACACAAAGGTTGAACAAGAGCAAAGAGTTTAAAACCATGGGCTTCAGAGACTGAATGAATAAGGTTTAATCTGCCCACCCTTATATTTACTAGTCCAGTGGGCATGGACAAGTTGTCTAATCTCTTTAAACTTCTGATTGCACATTTGTAAAAGAAGGAAAATGAAAGTAACTGATTCTGAGTTGTTGGGGGGATTAAACGAGAAATTGGACAATAAAATTCCTGATACATGGTAGACACAAGCTGATAATTATAATTATTGTTTTGATGGCTCACTTCTATTGGGAACTAATTAATATCCCTAGCTCTTACTCATTGTTCAAAATAACTAAGTTTCTCAAAATTATTTAAACTGCTATGTTTTTCTCACCACTCAGATTAATATATTTGCCTTTTTGAATGCTAAAATAGGATACTGGCACTCTGAAAATAGAATCTTTCTATTCATTGATATCCTTAAAACATTATGCCTTAAAATGAAAAGCTGTGACAAAGTGTAACACCCTCTTTGTTTTCAGTATCTAGAGAGTGTAGAATGTGGTAGCATGTGATATGGAAATCAGAAGATGGGGATCCACATATTCTTTTCTCTGTTGTGAATAATCTGTGTTGGAAGAAATAGATAAATTCCTAAAAACATACAATCTTAGAAAACTCAGTCAGGAAGAGTCAGAGAATCTGAATAGACAGATTAAAAATAGTGAAATTGAAGCAGTAATACAAAAAACCTCCCAACCAACAAAAGTCTGGGACCTGATGGCTTCACAGGTGAATTTTACCAAATGCTTAAAGAAAAACTAACACCTATCCTTCTCAAACTATTCACAAAATTCAAGAGGAAGAGAGACTCTCAACTCATTTTATGAGGCTAGCATTGTCCTAATTCCAAAACCAGATAAAGACATAACAAAGAAAGAAAATTATGGGTCAATATTCCTGAGGAACATAGATGCTAAAATGCTCAACAAAATATTAACAAACCATATCCAGCAATATGTTTAAAAGGTTATACACCATGACCAAATGGGATTTGTTCCAGGGATTCAACGTTGGTATAATGTCTGCAAATTAATAAACGTGATACATCACATAAACAAAATGAAGGATAGAAACCAAATGATCATATCAATAGATACAGAAAAGGTGTTTGATAAAATCTATCACCCACGTATGATAGAAACTCTCAGAAAAGTGGAAATAGAGGGAACGTACTTCAACATAATAAAGGCCATATATGACAAACCCACAGCCAACATCATACTCAACGGGCAAAAACTAAATTTGTTTCCCTTAAGATTGGGAACAAGACAGGGATGTCCGCTTTCACCACTCTTATTCAATATAGTACTAGAAGTCCTAGCCACAGCAATCAGATAAGAAGAAGAAATGAAAGGCATCCAAATTGGAAAGGAAGAATTAAAACTGTCCTTATTTGCAGATGACATGATACTGTATATAGAGAAGCCTAAAGATTCCACTAAAAGAACTACTAAAACTGATCAATGAATTTAGTAAACTAGCAGGATACAAAATAAATATTCAGAAATCAGTTGCATTTTTATACACCAATAATGAACTATCAGAAAGGGAAACTAAGAAATAATCCCATTCACAATTGCTTCAAAAAGAATAAAATACCTAGGAATAAATTTAACCAAGGATGTAAAAGACCTGTACTCAGAAAATTATAAGACACTGAAGAAAAAAATTAAAAAAGATACAAATAAGTGGAAGTATATACCATGTTCATGGATAGGAAAAATTGACATCATTAAAATGTCTATATTACCCAAAGCAATCTATAGATTCAACGCAATTCCTATCCAAATACCAAAGGCCTATTTCACAGAATTAGAACAAATATTCCAAAAATTTACATGGAACCACAAAAGACTCTGAATAGCCACAGGAATCTTGAGGAAGAAGAACAAAGTTGGAGAAATCATGCTACCTGACATCAAACCATACTACAAAGCACAGTAATCAAAGCAGCATGGTACTGGAATAAAAACAAACATATAGATCATTGGAACAGAATAGAGAGCCCGGAAATAAACCCACGCCTTTATGGTCAATTAATATTTGACAAAGGAGGCAAAAATATGTAAAGATAGTCTATTCAATAAATAGTATTGGGAAAATTGGACAGATACATGCAACAATAGAACTAGACCACCTTCTTACACCATACACAAGAATACACTCAAAATGGATTAAAGACTTAAATGTTAGACTCAAAACCATAAAAATCCTAGAAGAAAACATAGGCAGAAAAATCTCGGATATTTCTCGTAGCATATTTTTTTCTGATATATGGTCTCGAGCAAGGGAAACAAAAGAAAACAATTAACAATGGGACTACATCAAACTCAAAAGGTTTTGCACAGTGAATGAAACGATCAACAAAATTAAAAGAGAACCAACTGCGGAGAAGAACATATTTGCCAATGATATTAGGGGGACCGGAAACTAATGTCGTTTCTGCGCTTTCCAATATTCAGTTGTCATTTATCAGCTCATTGTGTACTTCAAAATTGTACCAAAGACATTTTAAGGTTAGAGTGACTTGTTTACTCATAAATAATTAAATCTTAATTTTTGTGTGTGCAATTTATAGGGAAATGGCCAGGCAAATACCAGAAGAGGTACATATGCGGCATTGTATGCTTTTTGAGTTTCACAAGGGTAGTAACGCAACAGTTGCTACCAAAAACATTTGCAATGTTTATCCAAGTGCATTAGACGTTAATAAATGCCAAAGGTGGTTTTCTAAGTTCAAATCGGTAATTTTGATCTTTCTGACTCTTATCGATCAGGAAGACCAACAACTTTAGACAATGACATTTTAAGGGTGGAAGTGGAAGCAAATTCGTGTCAGACAATTGAGGAACTGTCAAACACTCTTAACCAGTCTTGGTCAACCATCCAAGAACATTTGCAGCAGATTGGTAAAGTAAGCAGAGCAGGTGTTTGGGTCCCACATAATCTGTCCGAAGAAAACAAAGCTAATTGGTTCACCACATGCAACTTATTGCTTCAGCGGCACAATACAGAAGTGTTTTTTGATCGCTTGATCACTGGAGATGAAAAATGGGTCCTCTATGATAATCCAAAATGCAAAAGGCAGTGGCTCTCTCCAAATGAATCGCCACAAAGTACAGCTAAGCCAGGTTTACACCTCAAAAAGGCACTTTTGTGTGTTTGGTGGAGTATTTGCGGGGTTGTTCATTTTGAAGTGCTGAAACCTGGACAAACTGAATGCAGACCTTTACTGTGAACAATTGGATTGAGTAAATCAATCTTTAATTGAAAAGTGCCCAGCGATTGTCACCAGAAAAGGCATTATTCTGCAACATGATAATGCAGGACTGCACTGCGCAAGACGAACCCTGGAAAAAATTAATGAATTGGGGTGGGAGGTATTGCCTCACCCATCATACTCACCCGATATTGCACCATTGGATTTCCATTTATTCTGATCGCTACAACATTTTCTAAGTGGCAAAAAATTTGAAAATTTGGATGATGTCCAAAATGCCATCTCCAGATATTTTGCTCAAAAACCAATTGATTTTTATCGATCCGGCATTGAAAATTTGCACACTAGATGGCAAAAGGTTGTTGATAACGAGGGTGATTATATCATTGATTAAAAATAAAAAATTGTTTAAAATTTATCTGTTTGAATGTCATAAAAACACGACATTACCTTCCGGTCCCCCAATACATCTGATAAAGGGTTAATATTCATAATTTATAAAAACATACACACTCAACACCAAAATAGAACAATCCAATTAAAATAGACACTTCTCCAAAGAGGATATACAGATGGCCAAATGACATATGAAAGGATACTCAATGTCACTAATCATCAGAGAAATGAAAATTCAAACCACAATGAGATATCACCTCACACTCATCGGAATGACTATTATCAATAAATCAGTAAACATGTGTTGGCAAGGAATGATCCAATAAGAAAAACATAATGAATATGTTTCATTGACTCAGAACAATCTTAAATTTCTATGCCAGTTTAACCGTTTTATTTTAGTCATTAGCTTCTCTTGGTAGAGAAGGCAAAATTTTGCTTTTATTCGTTAGTTTATTCATCTATTCATTCATTCATTTTTTTTCTTTAATTCAGAAAGTATTTTGAGAGCGTACTATAAACACAGCAATGAGGTATATAGGTCTGTGACAAAAGAGAAGCGTAAAAACCATCACTGGAAGTTCTGAAGAGAAAAACATTGCACAAGGCCAAGGAAAGGCTTCTTGGGGGAGGTGGCATGTGAGCTGGCCCTTGACCAGTATCTGGTATGTAACTGGTGATTAGTCAATGCTTATTAAATAAAATAATATCACTGAATCATTAAATTAAATGGTGACTAAAGAAAGAAAGAGTAGGTAAGATTTCAGTGGGTAGATACAGAAAAAGGAATTGTTATGGGAAAAGAGGGAATTGACATTAAACATGGAACATAGAATCCTCTGGGCTTCTAGAATATAGATTACTCAGGGAAAAGGTATAACTAGTATAATGCCTTGTGCGTGCAAGACTTGAAGTGCCAGATTTAAAGAGTACTGGCTATTATCTTACAGGAAGTGGGAGCCATGGACTTTTTGAAATAGAGGGTTGACAGAGGCAACTTTTACACAGAGGTTTACTTAAGGAATATTGGTTAGGTGGTGGTATACCAGACAGATGGAGAGAGGAAAGGCTGGAACAGAGCTGTTAAGATGGCATCTCTATTGTCCACACAATATCCCCTGAAGAATAAAGGACTATGTCTAGTACCCTGATTTTCAATGTCTTGGATGTCATATTCAAGCCCACTTCTTAGAGTCTTATTATGAAAATACACAAATGGTGGTTTATAGTATAAATGCAAAAGCCTTCTGATATAAACACGGAGAGAAAATAGGAGAAAGTGCTACTTAGAAATCTGGTCAGAATAAATGTGGAATGAAATATTATAATTTTGCAAAGAGATGAGGCATGACTAAGAAAGAACAGGCATTAACTGGCCATAATTGCTGCTAAAAATTCACATGACATTAATTTAAGTTAGTTTAACCTTAAATTAAGAGTCAAGAATGTGCACAGAATAACACTGTCCCTCATCCAATCATTCATGTTTAATTTAACTAACAGCGTAACTAGGATGGCACATGAGGCACGTGGCCACACAGTCATTTTAGAACTTTCAAAAGGCAGTTCTTTTGGCAGGAAGAGAAACCATGTTAACCTCTTCCTGAGCTGCCTTTTGATTACTATTTAAAATTACCCCATCTTAGCAAAGCCCATAAACAGTTCAAAAGACAACTTCAAAATTCGCTAGCTGTATATTTATTTATGTATAACATCATTTTTACTGAAAAATCCATGTGTAATCAAATCATCTAATGATAGGTTCAGTAAATTACAGAATATCCATTTGTTAGAGTAACCTAAAGATCTCAAATTTTTATTCCAAGGGCTATTTGGCCTGATGTCAAAAAAAAAAAAATTGGATCTGACACTATCTATAAAGTATAAGTGTATAAAATATTCATAGAAGAAAATACAGGGAAGGAAATGCAGCAAGATGTTAATAGCAATTGTCTTGAGTTAATATGTCTCTGAGTAAAAATTCTTTTTATTTTTCTTTATTTTTCAAATGAGTATTAATTTTATATGAAAATCCAACTTGAACAATAAATGCAGTCTTTCTACCAGGAGCTGCTATTAACTCTAGAAAACAGTGGAGCTGGAACTGGGAGGCAAAGACATTTTTGCAACACGAATATGAAGGTTTGGTTTATGGGCCTGTCACAGAGGGTAACACATGGGTAGCACTCAAAAAAATAGTCAATGAATGAGATACAGCCTAGAATAACAAGTCAATTTGGGCAAATCTCTTTTTAAAAAATTCAGACTGTTAGCATGATGCCAAGCAAAACACATAATTGGTTATAAAATGTTAATTTCTACCTGATTGTTGTAGCAGAACTGGTAGAGTGAAAACATGGAGAAAACCCAGATGTTCTTCATTAGCTATTTCTTGGCCCTACATTTAAGCTTAAAGTTTTCAAAACACAGACCCAGATAATTTAGTGAAGTGACAATATAGGGAGGTGGCTATTTTGGCGAGCCTGGACTTCCCTTTCACCAAGAATTTATATGGTACATTTTTTGTTTTAATTTTTTGAAGTAGATATTTCAATGTTTTAATTGATTTCCTATCTTCTTAAATAGTCCATATGAAACTTAATGTCTTGCAGACTTAAGTCACTTTTCGGAACATTAGTTGCTACATTATCATATAATCTTAGTGAGATTCTCATACCCCAAGTGCTGTAATTTTTGAGTTGTGAGTTTTTGTCTTGTCCTTTATTTGCAGTTTATAAAATATGCCTTGCTGTGGCATACTTTTGTACTTTTTTGCACACACTTTTCTCTTTGCCCAGAACACTTCCTAATTAATTCTGTGTCCATCTCTTAAATTCCTATCCATCTCCCTCATCTTTTAGTAGCCAGCTTTCCTCACAGTACAGACACAGTGATCCCTTACTGTGTAGCTGTGCTCCTTGGTTGCTGTATTAGTTCACCCCAAAACTCAGTGGCTCAAAACAATAAATATTTATTATCTCACACAGTTTTTGTGAGTCAATGATTTGGGAGCAGCTTAGCTGGACGGTTCTGGCTGAGGTTTCTTATAAGGTTGTGGTCAAGATGTTGGCTAGGGTTGCAGTCCTCTGAAGACTTGACTGGAGCTGTTGGTTCCACTTGCTGGCTAAGGTGTGCTGGCTGATACCAGAGGCCTCAGTTCCTCTCCATGTGGACCTCTCCACAGAGCTGCTTGAGTATCCTCACAGCATGGCAGCTGGCTTCTCCCAGCGTGAGTGATTCAAGAGAAGGGGCAAGGAGGAACCCACGTTGCTTTTTATGTCCCAGTCTCAGACATTACACACCATCATTTCTGCCACATTCTATTCATTAGAAGTAAATTACTAAGTACAGCCTACATGTACTTTTAAAAGGAGATCAAATAATTTGTGGATATATTTTAAAACCACCATGATTGTTCTTATTGAATTATATTGTAAACAGTTTCATTTTTAGGTTGTTTTTAGGGCATTCCTAAGCATTTACTTTATGCCATTTTAAGCTGCAGGGCTCTGGGCAGTGACTATAGCACATTAGAGAAGAATCAAACTTTGAATCCTATCTTCCACTTATTAGATGAGTGTGTGACTTAGTCACTTACTCTGAAGCTCAGCTTCCTCATCTATAAAGTAGCAATTAAAATAACCATCTCTGCTGTTAGGATTAAATGGGATAATATAGGTGAGAGTACACTGCAAACTGTAAAGTGCTACACGATAACATTAGTACTGGGCCAGCTAGGATGCAGTGCTATAGGCCCTGACCTCGTGCTGTGGAGTCTGAGTTCCTGCTCTACTTAACCGCCAGGCCAGGGCCCCTTTACACCTCTCCTCTTTGCCTCAAAACCTTGTAACATAGAGTTCTATGCATAGTAGGTATTTTGTTGCTTTTGATTGCAATGCTGAGAGTTGTCCTGGTTTTCATTTAGTGTAAAACAGGAAACTCTTTAGGCAGCAGTATTTCACAAACTAGAATAGCAGAGGACTAAGAAGTACAGGATAATGAATAGTTAAAGTGTAGAAGTCCTGGGATAAGACAAACTTGAGTTAAACTCCTAGGTCTGCTACACAGAAGCTTTGTGAACTTTGTGATCACTCTAAGCCTTAGTTTCTTCATCTGTAACATGGGGATAATAGCATTGCTTATTTGACAAGGTCATAGTAAAGATTAAAGCAGAAAACACAGCCCAGCTGGTGTGGCTCAGTGGATTGAGTGTCATCCCATGGACTGAGAGGTCCTGGTTCCATTCCCTGTCAGGGCACATGCCCGGGTTGTGGGCTCGATCCCCCAGAAGGGGGCGTGCAGGAGGCAGTGATCGATGTTTGTCTCACGTGGATGTTTCTATCTGTCCGTTCCTCTCTCTCTAAAAAAAAAAAAAGTCAACGAAAAAGGAAAAAATGCATGAGAAGCATTTAGAATACTGCTTGGAACATAGTAAGTACTTTTTAAAGTGAAGTATTATTCATCCGATGATTATGATTCATATTAAATAGCTCCATTATTAATAAGGGAAAGGTGTTCAAACCTATGAAAGATGGCATCCTCCTGCTTGCCAGTCCCATTTTGGCACACTGAGATGACTTATTGAGCACAGGAAAGAGTAAACTCTCCAAGGTTTTCCTTGCCTACCTGGGTGGCTATCTATCTAAAACAGCCTGTCTGAATTGGGCTATTTCCATTTGCTGCCTTTATGAGCTCAAAGGCATGCACAGCTATGAGTACATTTCAGAAATTTGAAAAATAAACAATGAAATGTCTCATGCTTACCACACATGCATTTTTCCTTCCATGATTTAGGTTGGCTGTTCTAAGCCATAAAAAGTTTATAATAAGAAAGAGAAAAAAAAAAAAAAAGAATAAAATTTGCCAGCTTAAAATTCTTTAACCCCACCCCCCAAGACTTTCCAACTCAAGGTTAAGATGTGAACAAATGTTCCAACCAACATGTTCATGAAAGATTTAATAATTACTTCGCTTATGAAAGTTTAAACAGCTGCTTAAGTTAGTAAAATGGCTCCCACCCAGGCAGAATAACTTGGTGGACCCATTAAGAAGGTTTTACAAATCATCAGGCTACATATTCAGATGAAAGCAAGGTTGCATTTGGGGCACAGCCTCAAGCTATTCAATTACGCATGGAATGAGTTTGTCCACCAGGTCAATCAGGTTTTGTTTATTCCTCCAACAGGGTCTTGACAGCATCAATGTTAAAACTGTTTCCAAAGGGATTGCTGAGCTTTTCAATAATTTATTTTAAAAAATACATACACATGAAATAAAACATGTCTTTTTCTTTAGATTATTTTATAGCATAACTCCATGAAAACAGGGTTCATTATCCAATGGATTCAAAAATTATAGGAGGTCACATTACATTCCTTAAAAAAAGAAATAACACTATTCTTTGGGCTTCCATAAATACTACTCCATCTGCTTGGATTATTTCCCATCCCAACCCTATTCCCATAACATTTAAGCATGATTAACTCCTCATGGTTAACTAGTCATGCTGGAGGAATAAGTTGGATCTCTCCAGAAAGCCTTCCTTGGCCTTCTTGACCTGGATGAGCTCCCTGAAACAAGTCCTCATTGCGCCATGTCTCTGCCATGTTATTACCATCTTCTATTGCAGTTACTTATTTACTTTCCAGACTCTACCACAAAACCTCAAGTGCTGTGAGGGCAATTTGATATACACAACATATAGTAGAAGCTCAATAAATTCCTATAGACTTAATGAATAAATTTTCCTACTCACTCAAAATGACTTATCCTTCTTTTCTCCCTGTATGCCAACTTTAACAACTCCTGTCAATTTTATTTCCTAAATATTTCCTGAATCCTTCTCTTCCTTTCCACCTATTTCAACTGTCTCAGTTCAAGTCCTATTATCTCCTAACTAGATTTCAGTCTTTGCTCCTTCAAAAGTAATATAGTGGCCAGAGTCAATAAAATACAAATTTACTGCTAAAACTCTTAAGTCACTCCCTACTCCCAACAGGAAGAAGCCCTGGGCCTCTCACATCTGCCAGCCCCTCTGCACTCGTTCTTTTTTTTTTTTTTTTTTTTATCCTCACCTGAGGACACTTTTGCGTTCATCTTCAGACAGAGCGAGAGGGAGAGAGGAAGAGAGAGAGAGAAACATCGACATGAGAGAGATACATCGAGTGGCTGCCACCCACATGACCCCAACTGGGGCCGGGGACAAACTGCAACTGACGTATGTGTCCTTAGCGGGAACCGAACCTGGGACTCTCTGGACCGTGGGCTGATGCTCTAACCACTGAGCCAAACCGGCCAGGGCTGCATTCCTTCTTGATATGTTTTTCCTATTTCTCAACTCCTTGCTTTTGCATAAGCTCTCTTTTCTCCAGAGAAGGCTAATATTTATTGAGGGTCAGAGAAGCAAAGTAACCTACCAACAAAGTGTAAAGGCGGAATTTGAATTCTACAGGCTATGTTTCTAACTAAGCACAGACTATACTGCTCACGCAAGACTGTTGCCACAACCCTCGTGCCTGACACATACAGGATAATCAATGTGTGTTGAATTAATGAATAGTTGAAAAAAATGAATATAAAAAACATCAAAGCATAAGCTGCCCAATGGATCTTAGGCGCTACCCTACTATTTCTCAAAAACTTTGGGGAACATTGCAAAACTATCTCTTAAACATTCCCAGTGCACATTAGCACATTAAAGACTAAGAAATGCCACAAAAGAAGAGTTGGTTTTACTTTTTCAAAGACGAGCTCCTCACAGTACTTGAAGACAGAGTATAAAACACAAGCAAAAACACTTACCAACACTCACTACTCTGTGAAATAATGAAAGGGTTCCCACTCTGTCTTGCTACTATCTAACAGTTTACAGCATGTACCACCACTCTGATGATAATCTCCAAGTTTCTTTTTAATAATGGAATTTTATGACCTTACATATTTTCCAGACAAGGCCCTCATTCTATAGCTGAAGGATTAAGTGGTCCAAGGTCACTCAGATTATTTGTGACACAATAAAACCAGAATCAGAGCCTGGAAAAACCCATCCAGTATTCTTTCTGCTACTCCACACCAGTGATTGTCAGTCTGGGGTGACTTTTGTCCCAGATATTTCATGTCTGGAGACATTTTTATGTTCACAATTATAGGGGGTGGGGGAGGATGCTGCTAAATATTCTAAAATACACAGGATAGACCCCACAGCAAAGACTTATGTGGCCCAAAATGTCAATAATGATGATGTTGAGAAACCTTGACCCACACTGGGAAAAAAAAGTTTTAAAAAAGTGAACTGCTCAGTTAACAAAGTAGAGCTTTTATTTTCATGTTTCCCACTAGCCTACATAGTGTTGCATTATATTTGAAATAATACTGGCATATAAAACTGAAAGTTTTTTTCTGAATCCATGAAAATACTGCTGTAGGAAAAAGGCATGTATAAAAAAGCAATTACACTCATTAGGGCTTTATCAAAATAGGTTTGGGTATTATCAACCAAAACAGAAAATCCCAAACATTTTTCTTTTCCACAAAATTCCCTCATAAGAATTCTTGACTATGCCAACATTTAAAAAAGGTTGCACTTACTAAGCAAGCATCAGAATAAGGCATAGGAAACTGCCGAGGAGCAAAAGAAATGAGCCAGAAAAGGGTCAACATTGTGAGAGAGTCTCTCTTACAGGTGCCCTAAACCACTGCTTTCAGATAATTTGCCCTTGTCAGGTCAGTTTGAGTACAACCCTCTTTCTGTGTTTGTTAGCTTGTGTGAGTGGGATACCCTGAAAGCATCATACCCAGCAGAGGCCTATTCGGGACAATGTCAGAGCCATGTCTCCCACACTGAGTGCTACGTAGAGGATGCCCACGGGGCAGCCCCTGCTTCACAAGAAAGCCCCAGCTGTCCGGAGTAGCTTCTCACCAGTTTCCTCTTCCAGTTAACATACTATGGTCAGGTAAGATGTTATCATTGGAGAAGATGAGCAAAGGGCACATCCAAACTCTTGACACTATTTTTGTACCTTCTTGTGAGTCTAAAATGATTTCAAAATAAAAAGTGTTTTTGTTTAATGATGTAATTGGTAGTAGATCACTTTTGGCTTTGTCTGTAGTCGTCCGCTAAAATAGAAACACCTGATTACCTGATTGGTGAGAGTGGAAGGGTATGAACAGGGGCCAGGGGAATAGGGCATCATAAAGGGTCCTTACCACCACAGAAGGACTTTGCCACCAGATCCTCTTCCAAAGTGACAAGGAACTAAAAAGGAATGAGACCCAAAAAAGACTTGATGGAGGGAGGATGAGTAGAAGGAATGGACCATGATGACCCTCAGGAGAGCTCTAAGGAAACTCTGACACAACAAAAGACAGTATTTATGAGAGCTCTTTGTGCCCCAGAAAGAGACGTCAGGAGAAAAAGCGTGAAAGTAAGACACAGTTTCTTCCATGTAATGACTGGGTAGGGATGGCCCTGCTTGTATCCTGAATCAACATACCCCCCTCAAACTTAGACACTATCCAGCTAAGGTGTGCCCAGGCATAATGGAATGTCCTTGGGGTACAAAGAAATGGGAGTCAGGAAATCTGGAGTCACATTCCAGATGTGTTTTTCTCACAAATTTATTGTGTCCCCTGGCACAAGTCATTCATGGATTCAGTTTGCTCATCTGAAGGTCAGGGAATTGGTACAGGATTACAAAGACCCCCTACCTCTCTGTATCTGCCTCTAAGACTGTTTTAAGTGTTAGGATAACCTACATTGATTTAATAAAAAATAAATCCTATTCATGAATAACAGCAAGTTTCCTATAAAATTTCCAATGCAAATTAGTTCCTTAATGAATGGCAGCAGAAATAATGTTGCTATTCTAGCACCAGAGAGTATCAGATCAGAAGTCAGAGAGCTTTCATCTCACTCTCAGACTCATTCTCAACTGTAGATGAGAATGATATGGTTTCCCAAGAATTAAGCCGAGAGAAAGAAGTTTAGACGCCTAATGTCAGAGCTTCCAGAGGACTGCTTTCCCCCAATGAGATTCAGAGATCAGAATGTTTCCAAGTCAGGCTGGTCCAGCAAGTCCACTCCTAGGCATTTCCCAAAGAAAAATAAAAACATAAGTCTGCAGAAAGACTTGCACAAGAATATTCACAGAGCTTTATTTATAACAGTCAAAAACTAGAAACCAGCCAAATGTTCAACAACTGCTGAATAGATAAACAAATTGTGGTATACCCATACAATGAAATATTACTCAACAAAATAAAGGAATAGACCATTGCTACAACATGGATAAATATCAATTTGGGAAAGGAGAAAAGAGTCCTGAACATAAAACAAGTATGAGAGAGGTCCTGAGTCAAGACATGTGCAGATGTTTATTTCTCCATCACCAAACTCCATTACTATTCACTTTTCCCTTCACCCAATGGATCTCCTTAAACAAAATACACGTCTGAAATTCCTGACTTTATTTTTGTTATTAAAAGAAGCTATTTTATATAATTAGCTAAAAATAATAAGTGATTTTTAGAATTTCAGTAACTATCAATAAAGTAAATTTGCACCAGAAACCTTATAAAAACTGTTTTATGCACACTTCATGCCATATGAAGTAAACTCACATTCAATGAGTGCCTGTGATATATCAAACAGGGTATTTGATTTGCATTATTTAATCCTCACAATAATCCTTTTTGTTATATATACCATCTCTTTCTTTGCAGATATATTCTCTAAGTAACAGAGAATAAGTAACTTGCCAAAGTTATTTAAACTGCAGTTAGTACATAGTCTGGACCTTTCCTTAAGAGTATTTGATTTTTAAACTCAACTTAAAAAATGTAAACTCTGAATATTGCACATAAACTGTAGTTTAAAGCTTGGTTTAATATTCATAAAGTCCTTGGTTTGGGTCTTTTCTCAGCCACTTACTAGTTGCATTAACCTTAAGTAAGTGTTTCCCTCTATGTTAGTTTCCTCACCTATAAAATGAAGAAAATAGATCTGACTCCACTGAGCTCTGAAAGGACAAAATAAGATAATTCACATAATAGGTTCAATAACTATTAGCTATTGGCATGATCTCAAATGCCAAGCTGGCTCCAAATGGAATAAATAGAGTATATATGTACAAATATAGCCCTCAGCTATTCAGAGGTTGAGTTACCATGCCTTGGGTCCTATTCCACTCTTCAATTAGTCCTTCCTTTCTTCAGTCAGTGTAGTACAACTTTTGATGGGAAAAATATATATGAAACATCTGTCATTAATGAGTCTAAAAGGGCCATCTCTGCAGACTCATGCTATCTCTTGACCTCAACTCCCCATTCCCAGTCAACCTATTGTCTCTTTCACTCACCTGCTCTGGATACTTGCTACCAATGATCTCTGCTACAGTATTGAAGGAATCAGCATCTGCATAGTTCTTTGCTCCCATCTTCAGCTGAATGACAATTCTGGTCCCACGAGAAACCATTCTTGACATCATTTCTGCATCTTCCACGGTAATACAGGCTGTTGGGATCTTTGGCACACCATCCTGGTATTCCTGAATACCTGTGTGAGGACTTGAGAAAATAAGCCACCAGGTTACCTTAAAAGTAGAAATAAAACACAAGTATTGTATTAAGTGTCTGTATTTGACATTTGATTTTCACTGATCTTTGTTTGAATATGAGGAATAGGACAAGTGGGCAATATTGTTTTATTTGATTTTGATGTAAACATAATGCTTCTTTTCTAAAAAATCACTTAGAAACTTCAATTTAATAACTGTCTCATTGAAAATATTATATGAAATTTATTTTGATAATTTGGATGATCCTTTAAAGTTGCAAAATGCCTCAAACTTGGAAGAACATTAAGAGTGCCTTCGTGACCAAGAGGTGAGCACATGGGTTGCAGGAGATAACGGGAGCTCTGAAGTCCATCAAGGCTGCAGACCAGGCGACCCACACATCTGGAAGAAAACTGATCCAGATACACACAGATCTCTGGTCACTGACTGGCTCTGGGGCTACTCTCTTCCCACGCAAACGCAGAGGTCCAAATATGTAGCCTTGAATTGGTGGTAGAACACTTTGCATAAAACTGTAGAACAATGGGAAATGTTTGTGTTCCCATGAAGAAAAGTACTGAATTAACCCAAGTCCCTGATTGTACTGCTAATACAAACAAACAAACAAAAATAAAACTATTATATTTTTGGCACTAAAGAATAACTATTACTACAACTGATCAAGTTTTTCTTGGTTCCCAGATGCTTCTTACATTACTAGAAACTTGTAAATGAAGTTTATATTAATATACTGTTGATTCAACCTCTATGTGCTAATCAAGTTGATCAAATTCATTTTCTAAAATTCCTCTTTCAAACTGTCCTTTTTTACTCTCCCAGATCCCAGCTCCCTCAGGACCAAGCAGGCATACATAGCTTCTGAGTGCACACTTCATTGTATCATTTATTCTCACCTCTGTCAAAGCACAAACTAAGAGGCTCCTTCTTAATATTAATTTTTCCCCTCATATTTGTTTCAGATTGTCTCATATTTACAGAAAAGCCTTTCTCCTCCTTTCAGCCACAGTACATTTTCTCCTACAGAACTGACTCCAATCTCTACATGCATAAACACAACAATCCATTATCATTGCTTTCTTGGTGTGACTGTGTTGTTGTGATCATGTCAGGTGACTATTTACTTACTTAGAGAAACTGCATAGCAAAATAATTAAAAACAGGCCTGGGGCAAAACTGTCTGGGTTCAAATCTGGGCTCTGCCACTTATTGCTGATTGACCTTGGGCAAGTTACATATCTTTGCTTTAGTGGCTTTATCTGTAAATGGAGGTGACCTATTTCACAGAGTTATTTTATACATTCAGTTAATTTATACAGGTGAATCACTTACTCTGAAACATAGTAAGCACTCAACAAATGTTAAATATTTATTTTATTAACTTGTCCATTACACTATCCCTATTAAGACTGGGTAATCTCAAGTCCTTAGTAACATCTGAGTACACCTTTTATGAATATTCCTTAAATGTTGACTGAACATGTTATTCTATATCAAGAGAGAGACAAATGACTTATAAACTCAAGACTTGTAATACAGAAACCCTGAATCGAAATCCCTACTGTGAAATATGCCTGATGTACTCCAACTTCTGATGCAGGGCAGGCCATGCAGTCTCATAACCTAGATCAACTCCAAGTTCTACCTTTCTCTACCTGCCTAACACCAAGCAACTTCGATTACCTCTCTGTTTATGAGTTTCTCCATCTGTAAAGTGGAGAATAAAATTAGTATTGATCTAATTAGACTGCTATGAGGAATAAAAGAGATAGTCTATATAAAGGATTTAAAACAGGCTTTGGCACATAGTAACTATTTAGTAAACATTGTTATTATTTTATTATTTCTTCAGTGCTAATTTTCCCCACTGAAATAATAGAGTGATTAATGACCAAAAGTACTTTGAAACATGTAGGAAGACAATCTAAATATTTATTATTTATATTACCTTACATGATGTCTAAAGTTAAAAAAAAAACTCTCCTTGTTCTCAGACTCTCTTACTCAAGGGGAGGTCAGTATAACACTTCTGAACAGGCTCTTCAAATAATGTTTCTAAACAAGTCTGTACTAATAAGTTACAGGTAAGTGTTCTTGAAGAGAGCATGGTGAGCTGGGCATGCATCCATGGCTCCAATGAGGAAAATGGCACTGAAAGTCATCTTCCAACTGTGGTTCTGAATTCATATAAAAGCCTTATCATTTGTTTATGTAATTAAGCACATCCCCCAGTGGTGAAGTATCTAGCCCTGTTTACCAGAAGTAGGCAGAAAGAAGAATCAATAGTTTTATTTGGAGTCCTATACATTCACTGTCAATTATCCTACTGAGAATGCTCAGCCTAAACATCACCTTCCTGACTCATCTGCAATTTAACAATAGCAAAGGGTACATTATAAAGAAAGCCAAAAAATAAAAATAAATACATTTAAAGATTAATACCAATTCTTCACAAACTCTTTAAAAAAATACAAGACAAGGGAACACTTCCCAATTCATTCTATAAGGTCACTATTGCTGATATCAAAACCAAAGCCATCACAAGAAAAGAAAACTATAGACCAACATCTCTTATGAATATAAATACAAAAAACCTCAACAAAATACAAGCAAACTGATACGAGCAACATATAAACATATGAAAAAGATTATACACCATGACAAAGTGAGATTTATCCCAGAAATGCAAGGTTGATTTAACATCCAAAAAACAATCAAAATAAAATTGGCAAACTCACAGTTCCAAATTTCAAAACTTACTACAAATCTATGGTAATCAAGACACTGTGATATTGGTATGACATATAGATTAATAGAATAGAATTGAGTCCAGAAATAAACCTTTATAACAATGGTCAATTCATTTTAACAAGGTGCCAATACAATTCCAATGGAAATAGAAATAGATTTTCAACAAATATCTGGAACCAAACAAGATACATGCAAAAGAATAAAGGTATACCCTTATATTAAAACATATAGAGCCCTGGCCGGTTTGGCTCAGTGGTTAGAGCGTCGGCCTGCGGACCAGAGAGTCCCGGGTTTGCTTCCTTCAGGGGGAACATACTTTGGTTGCAGCTTGTCCCCGGCCCTGGTTGGGGCTGTGTGGGTGGCAGCCAGTCAATGTGTCTCTCTCACATCGATGTTTCTCTCTCTCTCTTCCTTCCTCTCTCCCTCCCACTCTATCTGAAGATAAATGCAAAAATAAGTAAATAAATAAATAAATAAAACATATAGAAAAATTAATTCAAAATTAGTCATAGACCTAAATGCAAGAGTTAAACTATAAAACTTTATGAGCTTGAGTAAAGAAATTGCTTCTTAGATAGAACACCAAAATTATATGCAGCATAAGAAAAATTGGATAAATTGAAGCATCAAAATGATAAACTTTTGTATTTCAAAAGACATCATCAAGCCCTGGCTGGTGTGTCTCAGTTGGTTGGAGCATCATTCTGTGCACCAAAGAGTGGCAGGTTCAATTCCCAGTCAGCGCACATACCCGGGTGCAGGTTTGATCCCAGTCAAGGCGAGTGCAGGAGGCAACCAATCAATGTTTCTCTCTCTCTAAGAATGGGGGAAAATATTTTCAAACCATGTATCTGATAAGACACTGTATCTAAGAAGTCTTAATTCAATAATAAAAAAAGCAAACCAGATTGATTCCAAAATGGCAGCGGATTGAATGGAAGCTACACAGACTATCTCCCAGGACCAAACTGGAATTACAACTAAAATAAAGACAAATGATTGAGAAAAAGCAACAGAAAAGCAGCTGGAGAGGACCCACATAACCAGGGACAGGAGAAAAGACACTGAATTGAGCCTGGTAGGTCTATGGAGGCGTGAGAGGGTGGGCTGGGAGGCTATAGACAACAGCTGTTTTAGCTGTGAGCAGCTCCCTCAGGGTTAAAATCCCAAGCTGGCTCCACAGTGCAGAGGGCCCAGACAGAGCACTAAATTAGCTATAGCCACTCACCTTGGGCTCTGGCAGAGGGAGGGTAGACTGGACTGGAACTGTGTGGGGACACTCAGGATCTGGAGGGCGCTCAGAGTTTTAGCTGAGTCACGACCACACAGAACGGTGGCCATCTTCCTCCTTCCGGGAGATCTGGGGAGAAGCAGCAGCCCCTCCCTCAGAGATTTAACCCCACACAGCTGGGCCAGAGAAATGCAAATTGAGGCTCCTTAATTACCAGCATCTGCCCCACCCTCAGGAAATCCTCTTACACTGAAAACCTGAGGGAGTTTTTCATTCAGTTGAGGGCTACAACCCAAGGCTCATCAAGTAACTGAGACTAATAGCCTCCAGGCAAAAAGCCACAGGATAACTAAACCTTTCCTGGGCTTGCCAATCTACCCAGGAAAGTAAGATTTGACAGTGGTGTTTAACGTGGGTCCTCCCACACTCATCCAAACCCAGCAGAGGGAGCCACAAATAGCAGAACACCAACACCCACAGGGAAAATTTGGCAGCCTCCAAAACCCACTGAGATAGCCAAAATGGTGAAACAAAGAAACATATTCCAAATGAAAGAACAAGAGACCTCTACCAAAAATGAGATAAATGAAATGCAGTTGAGCAAGTTATCAGAGGTAGAATTCAGAGCCATGATCTTGAGGAAGCTCAACAGCATGAGTAAGGAGCTCAACACCATGAGTAAAGATATAGAAACATTGAAAATCACCCAGTTGGAAATGAAAAACCACCAAGAAGAAATGAAGAATGATATAGAAGAAATAAAGAACACACTGGAAGGAATAACCAACAGAGTAGAGGAAGCTGAGGACTGGATCAGTGAATTAGAAGACAGGGTAGAAAAAAATCAACCAATCAGAAAACCAAAAGGAAAAGACAATTAAAAAACAGGAAGACAGCTTAAGAGAACTGTGGGACAACGGAAATATAACAACATTCGCATCATAGGAGTTCCAGAAGAAGAAGAAAAGGAGCAAGGGTTAGAGAATATATTTGAAGAAATAGTGGCAGAAAACTTCCCTAACTTGGTGAAGGAAGAAGGCATTCAAGTTCAAGAAGCACAGAGAGCCTCAAGTAAGATGAACCCAAACAGGCCCACACCAAGACACATAATAATTAAAATGCCAAAAAGTAAAGACAAAGAGAGAATCGTAAAGGCCGCAAGAGATAAGCAACAGGTTACCTACAAAAGAACCCCCATAAGGCTATCAGTTGACTTCTCAACAGAAACACTACAGGCCAGAAGGGAATGGCATGAAGTAATCAGGGTCATGAAAAACAAGGATCTGAATCCAAAACTACTCTATCCAGCAAGGCTATCATTCAAAATAGAAGGTGAAATAAAGAGCTTCCCAGACCAAAAAAAAAAAAAAAAGGCTAAGGGAATATATTAGCACCAAACCAGCAATGCAAGAAATTTTAAAAGGATTGCTGTGATTAGTAGAAGAAATAGGAATAAAAATATAATCACACTAAACAAAAATGGCAATAAATAAGTACATGTCAATAATCACCTTAAATGTAAATAGACTGAATGCTCCAATCAAAAGACACAGAGTAGCTGATTGGATAAGAAAGCATGACCCATATATATATTTACAAGAGCCCCAACTCACAACAAAAGACTCACATAGGTTAAAAGTGAAGGGATGGAAAAAAATCTTCCAAGCAAACAGAAAGGATAAAAAAGCTGGGGTAGCAATACTTTACAAAATAGATTTCAAAATGAATGCCATAACTAGAGACAAAGAAGGCCACTACATAATATTGAAAGGATCTATCCAACAGGAAGATATAACCTTGGTAAACATATATGCACCCAATATAGGAGCACCAAAATATATTAAAAATCTTCTGGAGGACTTCAAAGGAGAAATTGACAGCAATACAATCATAGCAGGGAACTTCAACACCCCGCTGACATCACTGGATAGATCCTCTAGATAAAAAATTAACAAGGAAACAAAGACTCTAAATGAAGCACTAGATCAAATGGATTTAATAGATATCTAGAGAGAATTACACCCCAAAACTGCAGAATTCACATTCTTCTCAAGTGCACATGGGACATTCTCAAAGATAGACCACATGTTAGGACACAAACTAAGTCTCTACACGTACAAGAAGATTGAAATCATGTCAAGCATCTTAGATCACAATGGCATGAAACTAGAAATCAATTGCAACAAGAACATGCAAAGATATTTGAACACATGGAGGCTAAATAGCATGTTATTAAACAATGAATGGGTTACCAAGGAGATCAAGGAAGAAATTAAAAACTTCCTGGAAACCAGTGAAAATGAACACACAACATAATTCTAATTCTAAAACCAGATAAAGACACTGCAAAGAAAGAAAACTACAGGCCAATATACCTAATGAACATAGATGCCAAAATCCTGTATAGAAAATCAGATCCAGCAATACATTAAAAAAGTATTCACCATGACCAAGTGGGATTCATCCCAGGGATGTAAGGCTGGTACAATATTCAAAAAACAATAAATATGATACACCACATAAACAAAATAAAAGAGAAAAACCACATGATCATATCAATAGACGCTGAAAAAGCATTTGACAAAATTCAGCACCCATTTCTGATAAAAACACTCAGCAATGTGGGAATAGAGGGATCACATCTTGACATAATAAAGGCCATATATGAAAAACCTACAGCCAACATCATACTCAATGGGCAAAAACTAAAAGGATTTCCATCAAGAACACGAACAAGACAGGGATGGACACTTTCACCACTCTTATTTAGTACTGGAAGTCTTAGGCACAGCAATCAGACATGAAGAAAAAATAAAAGGGATCGAAATCGGAAAGGAGGAAGTGAAACCGTCATTATTTGCAGATGACATGATATTGTACATACAAAACCCTAAAGACTCCATCAAAAATCTACTAGACTTAATAATATATTTGGCAAAGTAGCAGGATACAAAATTAACGTCAAGAAATCAACAGCATTCTTATACAGCAATGATGAACTCACAAAGAGAAACTAAAAAAAAAATCCCATTTACCATCGCGGCAAAAAAATTAAGATACCTAGGAATAAACTTAACCAAAGAAGTAAAGGACCTCTTTGCAGAAAACTACAGGACACTGAAAAAAGAAATAGAGGAAGATAAAAAAAGTGGAAGCATATACCTTGTTCAGGGATTGGAAGAATTAACACCTTTAAAATGTCCATACTACCCAAAGCAATCTATAGATTCAATGCAATCCCCATCAAAATACCAACAACATATCTCACAGAACTAGAACAAATACTTCAAAAGTTCATATGGAGCCAAAAAAGACCCTGTAATAGCCACAGTAATCTTGAAAAAGAAGGACAAAGTAGGTGGGATCACAATACTGGATATCAGGTTATGCAACAAAGCTACTGTAATCAAAACAGCTTGGTACTGGCATAAGAACAGGCATATAGATCAATGGAACAGAACAGAGAACCCGGAAATTGACCCAAGGCATTATGCTCAATTAATATTTGACAAAGGTGGCTAAGAGCATACAATAGAGTAAAGATAGCCTCTTTAATAAATGGTGCTGGGAAAATTGGACAGCTACATGCAAAAAGAAAAAAAAAAAATGAAACTAGACCACCAGCTTACACCACACACAAGAATAAACCCAAAATGGATAAAAGACTTAAATGTGACTGATGAATCCATAAAAACCCTAGAAGAAAATGTAGGCAATAAAATTTCAGACATCATACGCAGCAGAATTTTTACTGATACATCACCTAAGGCAACAGAAACAAAGGAAAAAATGAACACATGGGACTACATCAAACTCAAAAGCTTCTGCACAGCAAAAGAAACAACCATCAAAATGGAAAGAGAACCCACTATATGGAAGAGCATAATTGCCAATGATACATCAGATAAGGGTCTAATTTCCAAAATATATAGAGTGCTCATACAACTCAACAAAAGGAAGACAAAGAACCCAATTAAAAAATGGGCAGAGGACCTAAATAGACATCTCTCCAAAAAGGACATACAAATGGCCAAGAGACATATGAAGAAATGTTCAACATCACTAATCATCAGAGAGATGCAAATTAAAGCAACTATGAGGTATCACCTCACACCTGCCAGAATGGCTGCCATCAACAAATCATCAAACAACAAGTGCTGGCAAGGGTGTGGAGAAAAGGGGACTCTAGCACACTGCTGGTGGGAATGCAGACTGGTGCAGCTACTATGGAAAACAATATGGTGTTTTCTCAAAAAATTAAAAATTGAATTGCCATTTGACCCAGTGATCCCACTTCTAGGAATATATCCTAAGAAGCCTGAAACATCAATCAGAAAGAATATATGTACCCCATGTTCATAGCAACACTATTTATAATCGTTAAGATCTAGAAACAGCTGAAATGTCCATCAGTAGATGAGTGGATCAATAAGCAGTGGTACATATACACAATGGAATACTATGCAGCTGTAAGAAAGAAAGATGTCTTATCCTTTGAAACAACATGGAGGGACCTCGAGAGTATTATGCTAAGCGAAATAAGCCAATCAGAGAAAGACAAATACCACATGGTCTCACTTATTTGTGGAATATAATGAACAAGGTGGACTGATGAATGAAATAGACCCAGAGACATAGAAAGTAATATGGTTCAGACTGACAAACCTCAGGGTAGGGGGGCGGGTGGGATAGATGAGATGAACCAAAGAACTTATACACATGTATGCATAACCAATGGACATAGACAACGATGCTAGGGGGTGGGGGGGCAGGATGGGGAGGAGGGTGTCTAGAGGGGAAAAAGGATAAACATCTGTAACAAAAATAAATTAATAAAAATTGGGGGGGGGGGGGGAAGCAACCCAATTAAAAACGGGCAAATAATTTGAATAGGTTTTCTCCAAATAAGATATACAAATGAATGTTACCCACATGACAAGATGTGGAACATCATTCACCATAAGGGAAATGCAAATCACAATGAGATATCACTTCACACCCACAAAGATGGCTATCATTAAAAAGATAGATAAAATCAAGCATTGGTGAGGATGTGTAGAAATTTGAAAACTTGTACATTATTAGTTGAAATGTAAAATGGTGTAGCCACTTTGAAAAACAATTTGACAGTTTCTTAAAAAGTTAAACATATAGTTACCATATAACCCAGCAATTTTACTCCTAGGTATATACTCAAAAGAAATGAAAACATATGTTCACAAAAAAATTTGCACACAAATGTTCATGGCAGCATTATTCATAGTCAAAAAG
The DNA here is from genome assembly GCA_030848825.1 of Tadarida brasiliensis. Taxonomy (NCBI): domain Eukaryota; kingdom Metazoa; phylum Chordata; class Mammalia; order Chiroptera; family Molossidae; genus Tadarida; species Tadarida brasiliensis. The sequence continues at coordinate 38,003,802 of CM061272.1, read as the reverse complement.
TGAAAACAACCTTAATGTCCATCAACTGATGAATGGATAAACAAAATGTGGTATCCCCATACATTAAATGTTAATCAGCAGTAAAGAAATAATATTCTATCTGAAGAAATCCAAAACAAAGATGTGAAAAGATATATACATTCATATGTTCACAACAACATTATTTATAATATCGAAAATATAGAAGCAATCTATGTGCCCATCAATAGACAACTGGAGAAAGAAAATGTAGTACATATATACAATGGAATATTTCTCGGCCATAAAAAAGAATAAAATCTTACCATTTGAGACAATATAGATGGACCTAGAGGGTATTATGCTAAGTAACATAAGTCAGACAGAGAAAGACAAATGCCATATGATTTCATTGATAAGTGGAAGGAATTTAAAGAACAAAAAAATGAACAAACAAAACAGATTCAGAGAACAAACTGATAATTGCCAAATGGAAGGGGGTTTGGGAGGCTGGGTTAAGAAGGTGAAGGGATTAAGAAATACAAATTGGCAATTACAAAATATTCATGGAGATGTAAAGTATAGCTTAGGGGAGGTAGTCAATAATATTTAAATAACTATGTACAGTGCCAGTTGGGTACTGGAAATGTTGAGTACTTTGTAAAGTATATGATTGTCTAACCACTATGCTGCACAGCTGAAACTAATACAAAATAATTAACCAGTAATCAAAAAATACAAATTTTAAAAAATAAATAAAATCAAGAAAAAACAAAACAAGAAATGATGTTCTTATTCTTGCTACAACATAGATAACCCTTGAAAACATTACCCTAAGTGAAAGAAGCCACCACAAACACCACATATTGTAAGATTCCTTTTTATATGAAATGTACAGAATTGTCAATTCTGTAGAGATAGAAAGTAAATTTTAAGTTGCCTAGGGCTAGGAGGGGAGGAGGGGGAAGGCAGTAAATGGAGAGTAAATGCTAATAGGTATGGGGTTTCTTTTTGGGATGATGAAAATATTCTAAAATTAGATAGCATTGGTGGTTGCACCACTCTGTGCATATACTAAAACCTACCAAATTGCGAATGTTAAAGGGATAAAATTTTTGGTATGTGAATTATATTCCAATAAAACTTCTACCATAAAAAATCAAAGAATCTTAAGGTTTCATATTTTTCTTTAAGGAGAAGATCCTGGTTTTTAATCTTTTTCATTAAAAAATAATGCTTCCAGGAGATCAGGAGCAGAGCCATGCCCTCTGTAGCAGAGGATGTTCAGGAGCTGAGCACTGTCCCCATCCCCAGCAGCAGAGGCTTGGGAGCTGAGACCTGCCCCTGGCAGTGGCAGTGGCAGTAGCAGCAGCAGCAGATCAGAGCCGAGATCTGCCCCGGCAGCAGCAGCAGTGGTGGATCAGGAGCCAAGCCCTGCCAGGCAGCAGCAGCACCTCAGGACCCACGCACCCCAGTAGTGCACCAGCTGGACCCATGCACCCAGTAGCACCTGCAGTGACAGACAAACACAAGCCACCAGTCATCTATCTTCCTGGACCAGGAGCAGATGAGAGAGAACAGCACAGAAGGTCATGCACCAGAACAGAGCTATTGACCCCACAGCCCCTGCAGCAGCCAAGAGCCACCTGCGCTGCTATAGATGCTGCTGATGACTTCCAGCACTGCCCAGATGACTGGACTGGATCTGAGATCTGACCGCAGTATAATCCAATGCCCCTGGACACACCAAACTGCCAGTGTGACCTGGTGCACCCCAAACTAACAGACTGTGAAAATGGTGAGACAAAGAAACAACCCCCAAATGAAAGAAAAGAAGGAATTTCCAGAAAAGGAAATAAATGAATTGGAGGCAATCAGTTTGTGAGATAAAGAATTCAAAGTAACAGTAGTAAGGGTGCTCAAACCACTTAGTGAGAATTATAAGCAACTTAATGAGAACTATAAGGAACTCAATGGGAGCTTGAAAAAAAGAAGCTATTAATAAAAATCAAGTGGAAATGAAGAATGACATAGCTGATATAAAGAACACCCTGGAAGGAATCAATAGTAGATTAGAAGAAACTGAGGACCAAATCAGCAAGATAGAAGACAAGGTAGAAAAAAAACAACCCAGTTAGAGCAGCAAATGGAAGAAAAAAATATAAAGCAGAAGGAGAGTTTAAGGGAGCTTTGGGACAATATAAAACGTAACAACATTTGCATCACAGAGGTTCCAGAAAGAGAAGAATCAGAGAAAGGAATAGAGAACCTGTCTGAAGAAATAATGACAGAAAACTTCACGAACCTGGTGAAGGAAAAAGTCACACAAGTAGAGGAAACACAGCGAGTCCTACTCAAGATGAACCCAAAAAGACTCACATCTAGACATATCATAATTAAAATGGCAAATGTTAAAGATAAAGAATATTGAAGGCATCAAGAGAGAATCAGAAAGTTACCTACAAGGGAGCTCCCATTAAACTGTCAGCTGATTTCTCAATGGAAACACTTCAGGCCAGAAAGGAGTGACATGACATATAAAAAATAATGAAAAGCAAGGGACTGAATCCAAGACTACTCTATCCAGCAAGGCTATCATTCAAAATTGAAGGTGAAATAAAGAGCTTCACAGACAAAAAACAAGGCTAAAGAAGTTTATTACCACCAAACCAATACTGCAAGAAATGCTAAAATGACTGTTATGAGAAAAAGAAGAGAGATAGAAGAACATAGGCATAAAGAATTGAAATGGCAACAAATAAGTACCTATCAATAATAACCTTAAATTTAAATGGCTTAAATGATCCAATCAAAAGACACATGTACCTGAATGGATAAGAAACATGACCCATATACATGCTGTCTACAAGAGACCCACCTCAGGACAAAATACTCACACAGAATGAAAGGGAAAAGATGGGGAAAAATTTCCCATGCAAACGGAAATAAAAAAATATATAGGGTAGCAATACTCATATTTGAAAAAAAAAATAGACTTCAAAATGAAGGCCATAACAAGAGACAAAGAAGTGTACTATATAATATTAAAAGGATCAATCCAACTAGAGGATATACCCTGGTAAATATATATGCACCCAATATAGGAGCACCAAAATATATTTAAGAACTTCTGGAGGACTTTAAGAGAGTAATTGACAGCAATACAATCACAGTAGGGGACTTCAACACCCCACTGATATCACTGGATATATCTTCTAGACAAAAAATCAATAAGGAAACTAAGACCCTAATCAACACACTAGATCAGATGGATTTAATTAATATTTACAGAACATTTCATCCCAAAGCTGCAGAATATGCATTCACCACAACTAGGTGGGATTTATCCCAGGGACACAAGGCTGGTACAATATTTGCAAATCAAGAAATGTGATATACCCCATAAACAAAATGAAAGATAAAAATCATATGATCATATCAATAGATGTTGAAGAAACATTTGACAAAATCCAGCACCCATTTTTGATAAAAACTCTCAGCAAAGTGGGAATAGAGGGTCATACCTCAACATAATAAAGGCTATGTATGACAAACCTATAGCCAACATCATACTAAATTGGCAAAAACTAAAAGCATTTCCCTTAAGAACAAGAACAAGACAGGGTGGTCCACTTTTACCAATCTAATTCAACATAGTACTGGAAGTCTTAGCCACAGTGATCAGAGGAGAAATAAAAATAAAAGGCATGCATATTGGAAAGGAGGAAGTGAAACTGTCATTATTCACAGATGACATGATATTATACATAGAAAACCCTAAAGACTCCATCAAAAAACTACTAGATTTAATAACTGCATTAGGCAAAGCAGTGGGACACAAAATTAACATCCAGAAATCAATGGCATTTTTATACAACAATAAAGAATTACAACAAAAATTTTAAGATACCTAGGAATTAACTTAACCAAGGAGGTAAAAAACCTGTTCTCAGAAAACTACAGGACATTGAAAAAAAGAATAGAGGAAGACATTAAAAAATGGAAGCACATATCCATGTTCATGGATTGGAAGAATCAACATCATTAAAATGATCATACTACCCAAAGCAATTTCTGATTCAATGCAATCTCTATTAAAATACCAAAGGCATATTTCACAGAACCAGAAAAAAACACTCTAAAAGTTTATATGGAACCAAAAAATGATCCCAAATAACCACAATAATCTTGAAAAAGAAGAACACAGTTGAAAGGTTCACAATACCGGATATCAGGCTATACGACAAAGCACTGTAATCAAAACAGCCTGGTCCTGGCACAAGAACAGGCATATAGATCAGTGGAACAGAACAGAGAACCCAGAAATCAACCCATAACATTATGCTCAATTAATAATTGACAAAGGAGGCAAGCACATTTAATGGAGTAAAGACAGTCTCTTAAATAAATGGTGTTGGGAAAATTGGACAGGTACATGCAAAAAATGAAACTAGACCACCAACTTACACCATACACAAGAATAAATTCAAAATGGATAAAAGACTTAAATATAAGTCGTGAAACCCTAAAAATCCTAGAAGAGAATGTAGGCAGCACAATTGCAGATATCACATGAAGGAAAATTTTCATGGATACATGGCATAGGGCAAGAAAAACAAAGGAAAAAATTAATACATGGGACTACATCAAACTAAGCTGCTGCATAGCAAAAGAAACCAGAATCAAAATGAAAAGGGAACCAACTGTTTGGGAGAACATATTTGCCAGTGATACATGGGATAAGGGGTTAATTTCCAAAATATAAAAAGTACACATACAATTCAACAAAGAGAAAACACCCAATTATAAAATGAGCAGAGGACCTGAATAGACACTTCTCCAAAGAGGACATACAAATGGCCAAGAGACATATGAAAAAATGCTCAACATCACTAATCATCAGAGGGATGCAAATTCAAACGACTATGAGGTATCACCTCACACCTGCCAGAATGGCTGCCATCAACAAATCATCAAACAACAAGTGCTGGCAAGGGTGTGGAGAAAAGAGGACTCTAGTACACTGCTGGTGGGAATGCAGACTGGTGCAGCCACTATGGAAAACAATATGGTCTTTCCTCAAAAAATTAAAAATGGAACTGCCATTTGACCCAGTAATCCCACTTCTAGGAATATATCCTAAGAAGCCTGAAACTCCAACCAGAAAGAATTTATGCACCCCTATGTTTATAGCAGTGCTATTTACAATAGCTAACATCTGGAAACAACCCAAGTGTCTATCAGTAGATGAGTATATAAAAAAGTGTGGTTCATTTACACAATGGAATATTATGCAGCTGTAAGAAAGAAAGATCTCTTATCCTTTGAGATGGCTTGGAGGGACCTGGAGAGCATTATGCTAAGCGAAATAAGCCAGTCAGAGAAAGACAAGTATCAAATGACCTCACTTATTTGTGAAATGTAATAACAAAATAAGCTGATGAACAAAATAGATCCAGAGACATGGAAGTAGGAAACAAACTGACAAGCCTAAGAGGGATGGGGAGTGGGAGGAGGTGGGAAGAGATAAACCAAAGAACTTATATGTATATATGCATAACCAATGGGCACAGACAACATTGCAGTGAACGTTGGGGGAGCTGAGGGGTGGGGGTGCAGGAGCAGGGAGGAGGGTGTTGATGGGGGAAAAAGAGGGACATCTGTAATACTTTCAACAATAAAAATAAATTTAAAAAATAAATAAAAACAAAACAAAGGACAGAGATAAAATTAAAAATGATAATAATGCTTCTATGGATAAAAACTAAGCCTGCTGGATTCTGTGCTTCTTAGATAGTATACCGAAATATAAAATGAAGAGATAAAATGTTAGTATTAAAAGTTTTTCATATTTCATTAAATTTTTTGTGTATCTTGTGTAAAGTGACATAATTTGAAGTCAGTTGAATGTTTTCTATCTACATAAGTGCAATGCTTAAACAAATAAGTTTGAAATTTCCCACGTGATGCTAGTCATCTTTATAAAAGATACCAGATGCTTTATGTTTCTGAGCATTTCAAAATTTGCAAAGCTTAAACAACCCTTGGGAGTAGGTGTCAGCTTATATGTTAAATATCCAACAAGAGAACAATTATGTATTCCTATTGAGGAATATGTAGGTTTTCACAGGGGCATATAATACATTGACTAAAGTAAAAATTATTCACAACACAATGAGGCCTTGAAATATTTCTTAAAGAAAGGGCCTGGAGGTGGGAATGGTTGTAAGAATTGTGAGCTTTTGAAGTTATAGTCTTGTTTCCATGAGATTTTTTTTTTTTTTACTTCTTTATGAGTTAGCTTAAAAGAGTGCTTATTCTGATTATTAGAAAGGTATGTTTGATTTACAAATCAGTTGGAAAATAACTCTCAGAAAAATTATAATTGACTTTATTAATTTTTTAGATCTAGTACCTTAGGAGTAAATTCATCTCAGACTTTCATACTGTCATTAACAAGATTAAATTCATCACAGATATTTATACTGTCATTAACAAACCAAAAACAAAAGGATTTATTTATACCATAATTTCACAAAAGAAAAACACTCAAATATTTTCAGTTCCCACAGGTGAAAAAACTCTAATCAAGAGAGAGAAGGTAGGACTAAATTTCATTCCCAATTTCTATGATTCAGTTGTAATGGCAGGAGAGAGACAGGAAAAGTCAAATTTTTGAATTCTATTCTATATTGATGACAGACTCCACATTAACAAAACTGAACCAACGAGTTCCCATACAGATCTTGGTAAGAAGACGAATGCAAGCACCGTATGAGACATACCTTCTTTCAAAACAGAGAGACCCAGCTAACTGAACAAGAATGTGAGAAAGAAAGTTAGTTAAAATGCTTAGAGGAGTAAAACTGTAATTTTTAACATCCACAGCATACAGGACGGACTTTTGGCTTTTTTCTCTAAAACGCAATAATGTTCATCAGTTTATTTTGTTCATTAGATTCCACATATAAGTGAGATTATGTGATACTTAACATTTCTCCAACTGGCTTGAGACATGGAAGCAGGGAACAGACTGAGGAACCTCAAAGGAAGGGGTTGGGGGGGTGGGAAGAGATAAATCAAAGAACTTATATGCAAAACCAGTGGACACAGACAACAGTGTGGTGAGGGGGGTGGGCGGGAACTGGGAGGAAGGAACCAATGGGGGAAAAAGAGGGGACATCTGTAATACTTTCAACAATAAAGATAAATTTAAAAAATAAAAATAAAACACAATAATGTAAAGAAGATTCAAAGATATAAGGAGGTAACTAACTGCCTGTGAAATAAATATTTAAAAAGATAAATTAAAATATCTAAAAATGTATTTAAAATTAATATTTTTTCACCTAGAAAGTATTACATAGATAATAGTTTTTGTTACATATTTTGTAACTGAAAGTGAATGTAACAAAATATATTTTGTCTCCTTTTCATTTCTGATTTTGTTCTTTTGTATGTTATCATTTCTGTTAGCTTATATTTGTTTAATCTTAATTTTTTTCCTGTATTTTCTCCTCCAATTTTTACAATTTTTAAAAGACAGATGTGGTTATGTATTAAGTAAGACAAAAGCAATTAGTAATAACAAAAATTTTTTTAATGAATCTTTTATTTAATAAAGATGATAAGGGCAAAAATATGGAAGGACATAAAACTCATATGGTAAATAAAGATGGTAACCTTAACCAGTGAAGTGCTCAGTTCATATTACCAATTAAATAATGTTCTCAGTTAAAGCTCAATGAAAAACAATTCTGATTAAATGGACTGAAAGGTATTTCAATATCATCTAACCCAGATCATTGTCTTATCATTCAAAAACATCTTAAATTTCTATTCACTCTGTTAAACTACACCACTCTCTCATTACCATCAGGGTCCCAACATCCTCCTGTTAGAACAGAACTGAACATATAACTCATAGCACATGCTAGAGATTGAACGTGTATGACCCCCACAAATTCATATGTTGGAATCATAACCAACATATGATTGTATTAAGAGGTGGTGTCTTTGGAAAGTGATTAGGTCACAAGGACAGAGTCCTATTGAGTGGGATTCATGCCCTTATAAACAGGCCCCAGAGACATCCCTCACCCCTTCGACCATGTGAGGTTACTGTGAAAAGACAACTGTTTAGGAAGCAAATCCTCCAAAGACACAAAATTTGCCAGCACCATGATCTTGGACTTCCCAGACTCCAGAACTGTGAGAAACAAATATTTGCTGTTTGTAAGCTACCCATCTATACCATATTTGTTCTAACTGCCTGAATAAACTACACAGCACATTTTATCAGAAGGGAAACAATATAAAGACATTTGGATGATTAAAACTCTGGGGGGGAAAGGGGATGGTTGATTTATTTTTTGACATGAGGAAAATATTTTTAAAGCAAAGCATCAACTAAGTACTGAAGGGGAAACAATAGAAACATGTCTTCAATTTGTGTTCCACAGAATATTAGGCCTGAGAAAACCTGTCAGGGGGAAAAGATTCCATGGTTAAATAAAGTCATAAAATACTGGGCATTATTTTGCTATTTTGAGAGGTCATGAAGCACATTAGCTTGTGGTAGTCTCTGAGAAGTAATATAGTTAGGAGTCGTGTTTGACTAAGCATTTCTCAGACTTAATTGACCAAAGAATTCCTTTTCATGGAACATTTTTATCATTTCATAGACTTATCTGAGAAATACATTTTGTGAAATGTTGATTCACTCTCCTTTAAGAAGGACCAAGATAAGAAGACAATTTGTAACTGTCCCAATATAGCTAATTAAAATAATGCTAGCAACAGCATTTCCTACCCACCTAATATAGATAGAGATCTTTGTAAGGCCAAAGTAAGTTTCAAATCTAAATATAGTACATAAAGCCTTTTGTAACCTGGCCCTGACAGTTTATTTTCTCATCTCCTGCCACTCTCCCCACATAAACCTGACTATACTCCAACTGTTACTGTTGTAACTAGCTGGTTATTAATATTAATAATAGAAAAGGAGCAAAGGAGAGACCAGACATTATAAGCATGGTCATCTGGGCAGCTTCACCAGGAAGCTGCAACTTTACACTCCCTAGGGAATCACCGTTCCCCACAGATCACTGGGGAAGGAGCCAACAAAGAGGGAAATGGACACATAACATGATGAAGTCAGGGTACCATAGTGAAGCTCTTGCCTGTCAGTCTAGACTGGGGAACCACGGATTGGCTAGGAAGGTAGAGCCATTGCAAACACATGAAGTCCTGAGGATTCACTGCTTTATTTTTAACTCCCAGTTAAAAACCACAGAAAAAGGAATTCTCTCTCTCTTGTTCTTCTTGCTTGCTCCTGCTTCCTTGCACTCACTTGTTCTGTGATCCCCACTAGCCCACCATATGGCCCTACAAGCTGCATGGCCATGAACCCTACACCCAATGGACTGCAGCTGGGAACACAAGCTAAGCTAGCCAGATGCTAGACTGAAGTGGACTTTAATATGGAGTGAAGACTCTGGGCAGTTGCTTTGATTCTAGCTCTGCTAAAGACAAAATGGGACCTTTTCCATGGCAGGACAGAGGGAGATGGGACCTTGGAAGAGAACCCTCTTAATTTTACCTCATCAGTAAAGCTTTCTGCAATACCTCATCCTTCCGTGGGGGCCTCAGGAAAGTCTTTTTCCTGCAGTACCCCAAGAAACTCACTTCCACCAGCAACAGGTGGGAACATGGAGGACACCCCACTGATAACACAACCACACTGACTTCTTCCCTGCTCAGAAGATGCTTTTCACATTACCAACATGGAACCTTGACACATGCTGCTGCCTCTGTCTGAACTTTTCCCTCCCCATTGCCGTGCCTGGGCATTTTCCTTCAAGGTTCAATTCAAGTGGCCCTTCCTCTGTAAAGTGTTCTGAAAGCCATTTGGTCAGAATTGCAGACTCACGCCCCTGTGTACCCCTGCTTCTCCATCCATACTTTTGTCTATAGCCCTTAGTACATTATGTTGTAATCATATATGTTTAAACACCACATACTAGATATGAGGGCCTCAAGAGTCAAGACCATGTCTAATTATTTTTGTATAGCAAGAATGTATAGATTCTACCATGTTTTAAGTATTTATAGTTTTCTACCCTATATTTAGGTGCCCAATAAATACATATGTGCTGTATGTATTTGACATTTGAATATGTCCAAAGAATAAGCAATAAAAATTTCTTATGTGACATTGTCTTGTCAAGCTTTAAAATATATTACAAAGACCAATCATCCAAATATACAGGGGTAGACAAAAGTAGGTTTACAGTTGTGAGTACATGAAATACAGAGTTTATTCTTGTGTTATTACTTATTAAATATTGTATTATTTATTTGTATTACAACTGTAAACCTACTTTTGCCCATCCCTGTATAATATTATAACCAGTAAGCAGAACACAGATTTCAGGAAAAAAATAAATTATTATAAGAAAACTTACAAAATACACAGAAGGGAAAATAACTATATAATAAATATTAATAAAGTTGCATATCAATATGGAAAAATTTAATTTGGAGTCATCTTATACTGCAATACATTCCAGAAGAGGCAAAGTTGAACACAAAAATGTTTTATTGTCAGTTGAATTAAATAGGACAAAGTTTATTACAACTGTTTGGAAAATTTTCCAAATAGTAAATAAATGTAAAATATGAGCAGCAACAGAATATATGAGATGACTGAAACTAACTTTCTTCTAAATAAAATGTGATTTTAAAAATACTTAAAAATAATATAATAACATAGAAAGAATATAGCATAATGTAGCTAACTAAAACCTAGAACACAAATATTTTGAAAAGAATTGACAAAAACTACACACAGATTATACTTGGTTAGAGGCTGTGACAGATAGCTCCAACACCATTCCCAAACACTTCTCCCTCACCCTCCTCTACATAGAGACTCAATAGCTATATGTTCATGTTCAGTCTCCAACTTCCCGTGCAAGTAGAGATTGGGCGTATGATATCATTGTGACAATGAGATGGAAACAGTAGTGCCTAGGGAGCACATTCCTTCCCAAACATGAAGGCAAAGATTCAGAGAAGAAAGCTCTTTCACTTGTCTGCCCGTCCTGTTTCTTCTTCACTTAGAACAAAGAGGGAAGCCTAGAAAAGCACCAGTCATCTTGTGACTGTAAGTCAGCAAGCATAAGGAAGAGGCATATTTACTAAGGATGGAGAAGCAGAGGGCTCAGGACCCTGACAGCACCATGATTAGGTAACCACCCCTGATTTACTGTTAAGTATGGTAAGCAAACTTCTGTTTCTTTAAGGCACTGTGACGGTAAACTGTATGTGGGAAACTTGATTGGGCCACAGAAGCCCAGACATTCTGGGTGTTTCTATAAGGGTATTTCTGAATAAGAGTAACATTTCAATTGATAGACTCAGTAGAACAGATTGCTCTCCTAAACTGTTCCCTCACCCATCACAATGCCTGGGCATTTTCCTTTGAGGTTCAGTTAAAATGGCCCTTCCTCTACAAAGTTTCCTGCCAACCATTTGGTCAGAGTTGGAGACTCACTCCCCTGCGGCCCCTGTTTTTTCTATTCAGGTTTCATCCAATCAATGAATGTTGACTAGAACAAAAATGTTGAGTAAGAAGAGGATATTCCTTCTGTCTTACTGTCTAAGCTAGGACATCAGTCTTCTCCTGTTTTTAGACTGAAACTTACATCAGCGGCTCTCCTAGTTCTCGGGCCTCTGGATACGGACTAGAACGATGCCATCAGTTTTCCTGAGTCTCCAACTTGCTGACTACAAATCTTCAGACTTCACAGCCTCCATAATCATGTGAGCCAATGCTTCATAATAAACAAACATATATATACTATTGGTTCTCTTTTTCTAAATAACCCTGATTAAAACAGCCATCATTAATCAAATTTCCTTTATTGGCAGCCAAATATATTCCCAACATTTGCAATGAACAAAGTGCACTGCATATTTAAAAATTACAAATCAGTGCACTGCATATTTAAAAATTATAAATGTTAACTCTTTTCTTATACAAACACACAGCTTCATATCAAGTAAATAAATCCAAATTAAAATTACTGAAAGAAGCCATTATAGAGGATTCTAGAAAGATGATGGAGTAAACCTACCTACAAGAAATGCTCAAGGGAGTTTTGCAGAATGAAATGCAAGAACACTAGACATTAACTTGAAGACATGTAAAGAAATGAAGATCTAATAAAGATAAATAATGGGCAATCATAAAAGCTATTTTTATTGTAACAATTCTTTGCAGCTCTACTTTTGGTTTCTACATGATTTAAGAGACTCATGCATTTAAAATAATTATTAGATGTTTAGGGGCACATAATGTATGAAGATGTAATTTTGTGACATTAATGACCAAAAAAAGATGGGGATAAAACTGTAAAGGAGTATAGTTTTTATATATGATTGAGGTCAAACTGGTATAAATTCAAGTTAGAGTGTTACAACTTTAGAATGTAAAATGTAATTTCCATGCTAACCAGAAAGAGAATAGCTCTAGAAGAGAAAGAAGAGAAAATGAGAAAAAATGTAAACATTTCACTACAAAAAAAAAAAAATACAACTAGATATAAAAGAAGACAGTAATGCAGAAAATGAGGCACAAAAAGGTTAAAAGGCATAAAGAACACAATTAGCAAAATGACAGAAGTATGTCCCTATTTATCAATAACTAAATGCAAATAAATTAAATTTTCTAATCAAAAGGTAAAGGTTGGCAGAACAGATTTTTTTTCTTTATTTATTTTTAGAGAGAGAGGAAGAGAGAAGGAAGAGAGATAGAAACATCAATGAGAGAGAACATTGATTGGCCACCTCCTGCATGCCCCCCACTAGGGGTTTGGCCCACAACCTGGGCATGTGCCCTGACCAAGAATCAAACCCGTGACCTCTTGGTGTATGGGTTGATGCTCAACCACTGAGTCACACCGGCTGGGCTAGAGCAGATTTTTTAAATGATCCAAGTATATACTATCTGCAAAAGACTCACTTTACAGCCAAAGACACCAAATATATTGGAAGTGAAAGGATGGAAAAAGGTATTCCAGGCAAATAGTAGCCATAAGAGAACCAGTGGTGACTATACTAATATCAGATAAAATAGGCTTTAAATAAAAAAAGGTTATAAGATTTAAAAAAATATTATATATTAATAAAAGAGTCAATACAGCAAGAAGATATAACAATTATAAACATTTATTTACCTAATAACAAGCCATCAATATATGAAGCAAAAAGTGGCAGAATTGAAGGTAGAAACAGACTGTTCTATAGTAATAATTTGAGACTTCAATACTCAACTTTCAATAATCAATAGAACAACAGATAGAAGATACACAAGAAAACAGAGGACTTAATACAATAAACCAAATAGATCGAACAGATATATATAGACAACTCTACTCAACATCAACAATATACACATACTTCTCAAGTGCACATGGAATGCTTTCCAGGATAGACAATATGTTAGGTCACAAACAAAACCTAGGTTTAAAAGGATTCATATCGTGCAAACTATCTTCTCTGACCACAACAAAATAAAGTTAGAAATAAGTAACAGAAGGCAAATTTGAAAATCCACAAATTTATGAAAATTAAACAGCACACTCTTAACTAACCATTGGATCAAAGAAGAAATCACAGGGAAAAGTAGAAAATATTTAGAGATGAAACAACACAAAAACACAACATGCTAAAACTTATAAGACAGCAAATGCAGTGCTAAGGGAAAAATGTATAGTTATAAATGTTTACATTAAAAAAACAGGGAGCCCTGGCTGGTTTTCTCAGTGGTTAGAGCATCGGCCCATGGAACAAAGAGTTGCAGGTTTGATTCCAGCCAAGGGCACATACCTCAGTTGTGGTTTGTCCCTGGCCCCCTGGTCAAGGTTGAGCAGGAGACGACCAGTCGATGTGTCTTCGATGTGTCCCTCTCACATCGATGTTTCTCTCTTTCTCTCCTTCCCTCCCACTCTATCTGATGATTAACAGAAAAATGTCCTTGGGTGATGATTTTAAAAAAAAGAAACAGATAAAAAAAAAAACAGAAAATAGCAAGTGTTGGCAAAGATGTGGAAAAATTAAAACACATGTGTACTGTTGGTGGGAATATAAATCTGGAAATTAAACAGCACACTCTTAACTAACCATTGGATCAAAGAAGAAATCACAGGGAGGTTCCTCAAAAAATAAAAATATAATTACCACATGATTTGGCAATTCCACTTCTGGGCATATACCCAAAATAATTAAAAGCAGGATCACAAAGAGGTATCTGTACACCATATTCATAGCAACATTATTCACAATAGCTAAAATGTATTCATTGTTCCATCCCTCCATCACCCAAACCCCTACCCCCACCAGAGCTGTCTGCCTGCTCTCTATCTATGAGTCTGTCTCTACTTTGCTTGGTAGTTCAGTTTGTTCATTAAATTCCACATATGAGTGAAATCATATGGTGATTGCGGGGGTAGGGTGGGGGTAGAAGAGGGCAAGAGGGGCTAAATGGTGATGAAATAATTAATTTAATTAATAAATGTAAAAATAAATTACATTTTGAAAAATGTGTTCATCGTTCATCCTAGTGTTCACTGATGGATAAGCAAAATGTGATATATACATACAACGGAATATTATTCAGCCTGAAAAGGAAGGAAATTCTTACATGCTACAACATGAATGAGCACTGAGAGTGTTATGCTAAGTGAAATATGGCAGTCACAAAAAGACAAACACCATGTGATTCCACTTACATGAGGTACTGAGATTAGTCAAAATCATAGAGATAAAAAGTAGAATGGTGGTTTCCAGGGACTGGAAGGAGGGGAAAATAAGAGGTTATTGTTCAATGGGTATAGAGTTTCAGTTTTAAAAGATAAAAAGAGTTATGAAGATGGATGGTTCTGATGGTTACACAACATTATGAATATGTTTAATACTACTGAACTGTACCCTTAAAATGGTTAAGATGGTTAGTTTTATCTTGTTTGTATTTTGAAAAGACATTACTTACATAAATTAAATATAATCCAATATTATGTAAACTGTGGGGGAAAGTACACATATGCCATGCTAATGATACTGTAAATTAGTTTGATATTCTAGAGTGTGATCTCACCATATGTAGTAAGAAATATAAAAATTCTTTGTTTGGTTATTCTGCTTTGGAGCACAAACTCCTTGGCAATAATACAATCAGAAAAAAAACAAAAAACAATTTATACTAAGATGTTCCCTGCATCTTTTGTATAAATATGAAATTCTAGAAACAATCCAGCAGAAGAGTTTCAGGAGAGTAGCAGGAAAATTAAAGACACATGGAAAGTAAATGGCCAAAAGCAATATGCGGAAACATGTAGATGACATAACGTTGTATTAAAATACCAGAACTGAACATAGTATGCACATGATAAAGACTGAACGTGAATTTGGAATGATGTAAATTGAGCTAATATTCACTTGATTCTTTGAGAAACTATAGTCATCCTGTTAGACTGTCATCATGTGAACTGCAGCATTACCAATAAAGAAAATTAAATTCTTAAAAGTCTGTACCACAGCCTATAAAACAACCTGGAAGCAAAGCCGGAAGCTATCACAGTAACAATATGAATCCTTGAAATTCTAGGTCACAGAAATTTGAGACCTGTGGCAAATTAATAGAGAAATATCTATGGAAATTTTCTTTTCTTCCACCATCAATTACGTGAAATATTTGCATCTGAATCCTTCTGCAGTGCTGGTCCATCAATGTGCCATCTAGGCAGAATTACAAAACTAATACTTTCTTGATGTCAATTGCATTGTGTTCAAGGAATCTTTCTGTACATCTGGTAGTCTTTTAACTTTTATTTACATTTGTGTACATCTCTTCAGCCTCTGAGGCAATAGGCCCATGTTTTAGTCTTCTAGTCTTCAGAAAAGTCATATATGAGACCTCTCTGTTTCACAATGATATAGAGGGGCACAGAATTAATTCTAAAAAGACTGTTGGCACAGATGGGAAGTCAGAACTCAGTTACTTCAAAGGAGGAAAATAATGTCTACAAATAGCATCTGTGCAGCATCATCAGTAAATTTGGTCAAATAATACATTTCCATGAAATAAAAATGGATGCCCTGCCCTTGGATTTAAAATGTTCCTCCCTTTGGCTTTTTTTAAGTTTTACCTTGACATCAGCTTTCCCCCTTATTTTTAGGCACCATAAAAAGGCCTTTACTCAAATAAGTAGTGGAGCTTTGAACCCTACAGATTTAAGGAAAGATGATATTCTTGTTCCAGGGAATCCTAAGGCCCTTCCATCAAAATCACAAAATACCAAAAGAAAGGTTCAACTCCCTGATAGAGTAGTCCATGGAAAGTTTGAAAGGAATTAATGATAAAGTACTTTCTGAGCATTTGCCACAGGGCGGGCAGTGTTCTAAGTGTTTTACGTGTATTAACTCATTTGCCAGTCACTAAAATCCTAGAAGTAAGGACTCTTATTGTCCCACTTTACAGATAAGAAAATTGAAATACAGAGACTAAGCCCATGATCTAACAGTTAGAAGGTGACAAAGCCAGAATTAAACACTGGAAGTCTGGCTTGACTTACACAGAATCTAGATTATATAGCCACTCATCACACTAGTAACAGTGATGATTACCTTGATAATGGTGGTGATGATGATGATTATTGTTAATAGCAATAAAAAATAATTACTATCTGTTGAATATTTAAGACATACTGAACTAAGCAATTTTATACATGACCTTAATCTCCATATCAGTTCTGAGATAGATGCCCATATACCTGTTTCTGAAGTGAACTAACAAACACAGAGTTCATGAAATAGCTCAAGTACTCTGAGCTTTGAGACCAAGCTTTTATTCTTTCCAGGCTTCAGGGAACAAATTCTAGCACCACAGCACATTTTAATCTTTTATATTACTTCTTATAGGCAGGCTAAAAGAAATGATATATTGTGATAGAAAGCACTTATACTGTGCCTGACAGATAACATATGGCTTATATAAACGGTAATCTTCATCATCACCACCCATATTTTGCATATACTTCTATATTGAAGCATCACAAAACATTATATTTATTTACACATCTTTATCTCTTCTAGACCATCAGCTCCATGACAACAAAGACATTATATTTTTTGCTTTTGTGTAACGAGTGTTACAGTATAATTTTTGACCCATGATACCTGCTCAGAAAACATTTATTAAATTTTGGTAACTGTGACCTCTGACACAAACTTTCTATCATTGTAGTATCATCTCCTTGAACTTTATTTTCCGTTTTCCTTCAGGCAAACTTTACTATTTATTGATCATATATTGTGTGTCAAAATCACATCAGGGCTTGTGAATGAGCGCAAAATCCAGAACTTCTACTTCAGTAGGTTCAGGATGGGGCCAGGGAAGATGCATTTCTAACAAATTCCTAGATGATGCAAATATTGTTGGTCCCAAGTGTTGGAGAATTCACGCCTTCCCCAGAAGAAAGGGTTTATTCAAAGATAGGTATTTGTCAATGAATGAAGTGTATTCTAAATACAGTATTCATTTCTAGAGAATCAACCACAAATATACACAGGTATGTACTATGTGCAGACACCAATAGAGGTGTGAAAGAATTAGTTTCTGCTCTCGGGGAACTGACAATTACTTGAAACAATATTAGTTTTATGAAAAGTGTGACTATAAAGTTATAGACAATGAATATAGTAACAAACCTACCCAAATTCACAAAACAAACAGGAGTTTTATCCCTCCAAAGCCTCACTGTGGGCGGCTGCACAGTTATAGCAGTAAGTGAGCACTGGTCTATACGTTTTTGGAACTTTTTCCTCTACAATTGTCTTCGAAGTATTTGGCAGTCTTCCAAATGGTCTAACTGGAGGCAAAATATGGTATTTTAAAATTAGAATTGATTTTTGGAAATAGCCAAAATATTATGAATAAAATGAATGAATGATTTAGGGTCCAAACCAAAGATATGATATAAATCTTCTTCTTAATGTGAGGATAATTGTTAATTTAAAGACAATTTCAGTCCGGCCAGTGTGGCTCAGCAGTTGAGTGTCGACCCATGCACCAAGAGGCCTCCTGTTCGATTCCCGGTCAGAACACATACCCAGGTTGTGGGCCCTATCCCCAGTGGCGGGCATGCAGGAGGCGGCCAATCGATGTTCTCTCTCATCGATGTTTCTGTCTCTCTCTCCCTCTCCCTTCTTTTCTCTCTAAAAAATCAATCAAGGAAAAAATAAATAAAGACAATTTCGAAAGGTAAGTATCGGAAATGTTTACATCAATGGCACCTGTGTTGGAATATGTTAGACTTAGAAACTATGCACACAATAATGGGATTAGATGTATATGTTCTAGCATATTTGTTTAAAATTATTCCAACAAAATTTCTTTTAAAAATGGCAACAACCCAAAATCTCGGTAATAAGGAAATTGTGAAATAAATTACGCTGTTCAATGTCAATGAACTATTTTGCAGTCATTAAAATGTTAATTATGAAGTCTATAAAACAACATGATAGAATATAGAGAAAATGTCAAGTTCCATGTAAACTATGATAAATAATATAAAGTTTTATGCACAAAGAGTAGAAGGAAATACAGAATAATAGAAACAAATTTAGATGACAGGGAAAATGACAGAAGTTTTTTCTTTTGAACTTTTGCAATCATACAACTACCAAATTTAGACTTAAAAAAATCTTTATCTTAAAGTTGCTATTGAATTTGCCAGACCAACAGAAAAATATGAACAGGGATAATCAAATATTGTGAGAATAAAGGTATGAATGCTTGATTTGAATGTGATATGAGTTATTTATTGAATATGTATGCTTGAAGTCAACTAAAGGAACACTTTGTAAACAGATGTGTAGGGAAAAATATTTCCCAATTATTTGAGACTCAGGTATGTACCTGGCATATAAAACTCATAAAAATGAAGGTAAGCATGGGTCCACCAGATGATTACAAGGTCTAAACCAAATTGCCAGTATAAATACATATGATCAGTGTATCAGTCAAGATAGGCTGTTACACTATGATAAAAATAGTCCCTAAGATTCCATTCATTAAAACAATAAAGGCTTCTTTAATTGCAGCTTTATTGTGGTATAACTGACATATAGAATTGTAAGATATTTCAGGTGTACATCTATTAGGGTTGGGGGACGTTTTTTCTGCCAAGGGCCATTTGGATAGTTATAACATCATTCGCTGGCCATACAAAATTATCAACTTAAAAATCAGCCTGCTATATTTGGTCAGGCTAATTTGGTGAGGCGTGTGATGTTAGCTGGCATTGATTTCAAGGGTCTTATACAGTCCTTGGGCAGGACATTCCCCATCCCTGAATGATTTGATATACATATATATTGTGAAAGACTCCCCCTCATCTAGTTAATCCATTACCTTAAATATTTATCTTTGTTTTGTTTTTTTCAGTGAAAATATTTAAGTTCTACACTTATAGCAAGTTTCAATTATGCAATACAGTGTTATCAACTATAGTCACCATATTTTACAATAGACCCTCAGATCTTATTCATCTTACAGCTGAAAATTTGAAGCCTTTTACCAATCTCTCCCTAGTTCCTTGCACCCCCATCATGGTAATCACTTTTCTACTCTCTATCAGTTAGACTTTTTTGAAAGATTCCGTATATAACTGATACCATGCAGTATCTGTCATCCTCTGTCTAGTTATTTCATTTAGCATAATGTCCTCAAAGTTTGCAAATCATGCAAATGGCATGATTTCCTTCTTTCTCATGGATGAATAAGATTCTGGTGTGTGTGTCTATATATATATATATATCACCATTTTTTTTCATTCATCTGTTAAAGTACACATTGTAGGTTGTCTCCATATTTTGGTTAATGCAATGAACATGGGGGTACAGGTATCTGTTTCATATCCTGTTTTCATTTCCTTTAAATACATACCAAGAGTGGGATTGCTATATCACATGGTTGTTCTATTTTAATATTTTGAGGAACCTCCATACTGTTATCCATACTGGCTCACCAATTTACATTCCCATCAGCAATGAATAAGGGTACCTTCCCTTTCTCCACATCCTCACCAACACTTGTCTCTTCTCTGTTCGATGACAACCATTCTAACAGATGTGAGGTGATATCTCACTGTTGTTTGATGTGCATTTCCCTAATGATTAGTGCTGTTGAGCACCTTTTCATGTACCTGTTAGCATCTTTCATGTACCTATTTCTCCTTTCAGGTCTGTTAATATTTGCTTTATATATTTATGGGATTTTTATGTTCTGTGCATAAATATTTACAAATGTTATATTCTGTTGTTGGATTGGATTTATCATTATATAATGTCTCTTACTATAATCTTTGGCTAAAATTCTATTTTGTCTTATATCAGTATCACTACTTCCAGTTTCTTTTGGTTTCCATTCATATGGAATATGTTTTTCCATCCCTTCGCTTTCAGTCTGTGCATGTCCTTAAAGCTAGGTGAATCTTTTGTAGCCAGAATGTACCTTTGTTTTGTTTTTAAGCCATTCAGCCATCCTATGTCTTTTGGTTGGAGAATTTAGACCATTTACATTTACAGTAATTACTGATAGTTACTGACTTACCATTGTCATTTTGTAGGTTGTTTTGTAATTTCTTTTTTCCTTTCTTTTACTCTCTTTTTGATTTGATGATTTACAGTAGTGGTATGCTTAAAGTCCTTTCTCTTTATCTTTTGTGTATCTACAATAGATTTTTGCTTTGTGGTTACTGTGAGGTTTACATAAAACATCTCATATTTATAACAGCCTGTTTTAAGCTGATAACTGCTTAATTTCAACCACATACTAAAGCTCTACATTTTTACCACACACACACACACACACACACACACACACACACACACACACACATTTTATAATCTTCATGTCACAAATAACATCTTTTTACCTTATGTATCCAGTAATCAATTACTATAGTTATAATTATTTTTACTACTTGTCTTTTAACCTTTATACTTGATTTATAAGTGATTTGCCCATGACTATTACCACACTGAAGTATTTTAAATTTAACTATATGTTTAGTTTCACCAGTGAGATTTATGCTTTCATATGTCTTTCTGTTGCTGATTAGCATCCTTTCATTTCAGCTTGAAGAATTCCCTTTAACATTTTTTGTCAGGATGGTCTAATAGTGATGAATTCCTTCAGCTTCTGTTTCTTTAGAAAACTCTCTGTCCTTCAATTCTGATGGACAACTTTGCTGGGTAGAGTATCCTTCAGAGACAGTGTTTATCATCCTATACTTTAACAACATCATGTTGGCCTGAAAAGTTCCTACTGAAAAATCTGCCTTTAGTTTTATCGGGGCTCCCTTGTACATAAAAAGTTGTTTTTCTCTTGCTGTTTTTAAGATTCTTTGTCTTTAACTATTGACAATTTAATTATAATGTATCCGAGGGTGGATTTATCTTCTACAGAACAATTCTATGGATTTCTTAGATCTGGATGTCTATTTCTTTCCCTAGGTTAGGGAAAAATTTAGCCATTATTTCTTTAAATAAGTTTTCTGTCCCTTTCTCTCATTCTTCTCCTTCTAGAATGTGAATATTGGTCCTCTTGATAGTGTCTCTTAAGCCCCTGAAGCTATATTCACTCTTTTTCACTCTTTTCTTTTTGCTGCTCTGATTGGATAAGTTCTACTGCCCTTTCTTCAAGTTCACCAATCCTTTCTTCTGCTTGATTTAGTCTTCTTTTGAAAGCCCCTTTGAAATTTTCAGTTCAATTACTGTATTCTTCAGCTTTACTATTTCTATTTGATATTTTCTATTTGTTGAAATTCATACTTTGTTCATGAATTGTTCTCTTGATCTTGGTGAGCATCTTCATGACCATTGTTTTCAAGTCTTTATCAGGAAAATCACTCATCTCTATTTCATTTTTTTGGAGTTTTATCTTGTTCTTTTGTTTGGAATTATTTCTCTGTTTCTTCATTTTCTTTGACTGTCTTTGTAGGGTTCTGTGCATTAAATAAAACACCACTTCTCCCAGTCTTGAAAGAGTGATCTTGTGTAAACCTTATTGTTTAGCCTGGCCTATGCTCTTGGTTGCCTCTCAAACTTTTGTAAACATTCAAGCTGCCATCTTTGTTAATAGTGGCTCTCAATAGTTCTATGCCTAGAACTTTCAGTTTCCCAAAGGAAGGATCTCAGTCATCACCTAGATGCAGGCTGATTGAAATCCAGATGCTCAGACAGTAGCTTTTGAATTGTGAAAATAGAATTCTTTCAGAGAAAGACTGGTAAATGGGTGTTTCTGTCTGCTCCTTCAGAACTCAGCCCTGGGGAGAACCACTGGTTAAGAACGGTTTCTTTGTTTTCTACACTTCTGTGGAATTGGCAAAAGCAAGCCCCACTGGCTACCAGGCAATCAAGTGGTGTGTCCTCTGGGTGGCAGCTGCCCAAAGTGTACCTCAGACTTTCCTACCCATTTCAATGTTTATTTGATATGTAGAAGTTGTTGAGCTAGTTGCAGGATTTTTTTCAGAGGGAATTGAACCATGTGTAACTGCTTATTTGGTATGTATGTGGGAGGAGGTGAGTTTAGGAGCCTATATTGACATCTTTGACCAGAATTCCCTAAACAATAAAATTTTATTTTCTGCACACATTACCTACAAATACCCTATTTTCTGGGTGCTCACCTTGGCCTCACCCCTTACTCTGGGATCCAGGCTAACAGAGCAGCCATTGTCTAGAGCACTGCCAGTTACTGTCACAGAGGGAAAAGCACTCTGGAAGATCTCTCTGATCAATAAGTAAATGCTCAGTTCACATCTCATTGGCTATAGAAATGCATATGGTCTCACCAAAACCCAATGGCTTCAGAAAGTACAGTGCTATCTTATGTACAGAAGGTGAAGAGCCAGAAGTAGCTAGTAACCAGAACTAATGAACACCATAGTGAGCCAAGAAGGATGCAGTGAAGCCAGAGGTGGAAGTGAATCACCATGGGACTGAGATGGGCACTATTAAAAGAGAGAAAGGCCAAACAACAAAAGATGGCAAAGTCATCACAAATAACCACACCCATTAAACACCATATTTTGAAGCATATTTAATGATACAAGAAAAAGGTTAAAACATGTTTCAAATTGTGCATCTATTCTAGCCTCAATAGTATCTGTGTAAATTTACTCAATAAAAATGACTCAAAAGTAGATGAAAGGATAAAAGTGTTTTTTTACTCTCCCAACCTGAATATAAAATGATAGCTTTAATATTGTCTTATTCTCCTCCTTTCTCTACCTATTTCTCCCAATATACCTTTTTAAGTTGTCTCTAAACTGATTAATAGTGATGAGTTAAGCAGACAGATTTTTCAAATTATTAGATTCAGCTACTGAGTTTCGGGGAATTAGTGGGTGTTCCTCTATTCATTTTGCAGTTTTAGCTAATAATCTGGCTTAAATTTAAAAGTTAATCTTTTTTTTTTTTTCAAAGAGAAAATACATTTTTCAAAGAGAAGAGCCAGGGAACATATAAGAATCATCACCAAGGATTTAATGTTCACATGAAATTCCACAAAACAGACTGAATTCTTGTTGTATGTCATGGGGAAGATAGGTGATGCTAGTGAATAGGTCCCTTTAAGGCAGAAAGGGTGGGGTGAAGGGCTGTTGAGTAGCTCAAGTATAATTTTTAGTCGATGTAAAATACTTTCATCTGGTACTTTGAAGTAGTTTTTTTTTTTTCTTCCACAAATCAAAGTATAAACAGGACATTAGTAAAATGGCATTTTATAAACATCTGGATAATGTGTTCCTAAGGCCTATGCCTAAAGATTCAGAAATCAGCTGGCAGTAATTCCAAATCCATCACTGATTAAAACACTTTTCAAACATAAACCCTCTGGGACTTGCTGTGGTTTCAGATCGCACTGGAACATTCCATAAGTTTAATCCATTTCATAAACACTATGTTGAGGTATAGCCTTAAATATAGTTTGAATTTTAAAAAGAAAGGGTAACTAAAGTCATCCAAAAATATATGCAAGTTAACTCTAAAAATTAGTAGTCAAATAGAAACTATTATTTCTATTTTTAGAACTATAATTTGACTTTTGTGAGAAATTAAAATCTATTACTCTTTTGAATCATAAAAAAATTCTATCAACTATTGAATCCATTCCCCATAATCTGATCCCTTTTCTGGTAATTTCTGCTTTTAAATAGCAAAATAGATATAATTTTAAAAGTTATTTTCCTAGTTGCCTTGTAAGAATATTATATAACCTAATAGGTCTGGGAAATTTTCCTAAGCAACCTGGCATGTCTTAAAACTGTCAACAGATTTGCTGAGCTTGTCGTGAGCCTTCTGCTTTCATTAAAAATAAATCATTCATCAACCTGTGACTAAATGCAATCATTAATTACCAGAATTGAAACATTTGGCTACCAGGTTGACTTTGGCAACCAAAAATTTCTAACTCACTAAAGGGAGTATAAAGGACTCAGGAGTTAAAATACCTCATTCTGGTCACTTGATCATGTGATTAGAAATATTAATAATATAACATATTATATTGTAATCATACAATATTAGAAATATTAGGTCAGTTCACCAAACATCTCGTGTACTTAGCTAAGCCAGATTCTGTGCTAAGGCAATGGAGATAGGCTACATCTGTGAACAAAACAAATGCAATTCTTGTCTCTCAGGAAAAAATAAGTTCCTGTTTTTGAAAAGGCTTGTTGAGCATTTATTTCTTGCACTAACCTGAATGCCACCCTCAGATTTTCCACTCCACTCTCTAGGACAGGCATTGTTTATATATTTATCTCTATAGGTCTA
Organism: Tadarida brasiliensis; assembly: GCA_030848825.1. NCBI lineage: Eukaryota > Metazoa > Chordata > Mammalia > Chiroptera > Molossidae > Tadarida > Tadarida brasiliensis. The sequence goes on along the minus strand of CM061272.1, from coordinate 37,978,938 downwards.
GACTAAAAGTATGCACCCTAATACACAGTAGGCTTTTAATAAATGTTCCATAGATGAATGAATGAATGAGATTATTATTTCCATGATTATGCTCACTTAGGGGATGATGAGTTTAATACTGGCAACTTAAGTTTAAGAAAAATTTAATCTCTCCTTCTCATCTGTGCTCTAACTGTTCTCAGACCCCATGGGTCTATTTAAAATCAGTATCATCTGATTTTCTAACAAAGTCTGACAAAGAATCAGTCACACAGCAACTCTCGAGGAAGCTCCGTTTAAGAGGCAAGGGCATGTTGCAACCCCTCCAAAATCAAATGAACTGAAGTTGAGTCGAATAGGAATTCAATAAATGGCCACCTTCCACAGAGTAGCATATTGATCACAGACACCAGAAAGGGTCATCCTGGGCTCCTCTCACATGCACTATCAAGGAAAGAGATACCTGGGTATCTCAGCACATCATTTCTGTGCTGCTGCTCAAAGCTAAGTCACACCTAGAAGAGCCTCCTTCTCTGTTCTTCTGCCTCAAGACAGAACTAGTTCACCATGGTGGCTCACTCTCGACATCTGCCTCTCCAGACAGACTCTAACAGGGTCTCATTGAGTAAGAAAGCTAGCCTTTTGAAGTATTCAAACTAGATGGAGTTCAGCCGTCATTCACGGAACAATTGATTCTATGTTGACTCCTTGAGAGGCAGGGTCACCATATGAATCAGAGAGATCAGGAATCCAGCTTTGACACTAACAAACAGTATGACCCAGAGTAGCTTTCATAATCAGGCTCAGCCTCAAATGTCTTATCTGTAAAATGAAGATAATGTCTAGCTCACAGTATTGGTGGGTCTCCAGAATAGCTGGCACATAGTCATTTAAAATGGTAGCCATAATTATTATTCTACTCTTTGGAGCCACCTGCTGTCCCACACATGCAGAGAGCCAAAGCACATGCATTCCACACAAACATTCCACTCACATCCCACCATGTCTTCCTCCACAGACCCCGCTTCCTGGCAGTGTTCCAGTTATTATTTTATTAATATTGCTGCTAGTATCAAAACAGCATCTTACATTTGAATTGTCACTTAGAATTTACCAAGCATGTTCTTGTAAATTTTATTTATTCTTCATAACAATTATATGAGGTAGGTATTATTACCCAGATTAAAGAAATGGAGACACCTTGGCTCAAATTTAAGTAATTTGCCCAATATCACACAGCTAGTGATTTAAGGAACTGAAATTTGAACCAAGATTTTACCAATACCTACTATGAATGTTTTATGGGGGAGACATACTATCTATCACTCCTCTCCCCATGTTATGGCACATCTTATTCCTCCAATTAGCTATTGGTACTCATTTCCTTGTGACCTAGTGATTCCTCTTTTGGGAATTCTTCTGAAAAAACCTGAAACACGAATTCAAAGAATATATGTACCCCTATGTTCATTGTAGTGTTATTTATAACAGCGAAGATCTGGAAATAGCCCAAGTGCCCATCAGTAGATGAGTGGATAAAAAATTGTGATATTTACGAAATGGAATACTACTCTGCTATAAAAAAAAAAAAAAAAAGAAGAAAAATTTACCCTTTGCAACAGCATGGATGGACCTGGAGAACATTATGCTAAGATAAATAAGCCAGTCAGAGAAAGTCAAGTACCATATGATTTTGCTCATATGTGGAATTTGATGAACAAACTGAAATAATGAGCAAAATAGAGAGAGACTCGTAGATAGAGAACAAGCAGACAGCTCGGGGTGTGGGGATGTGGGGGGTGTTGGGGGGGTGGAGAGATTGAGCAGGGGGAAAAAGAGAGAGAAGTCATGGACATGGGCAACAGTGTGGTGATTGTGGGGGATGGGTGGAGGTGGTAGAGGGTATAGAGGCATAAAAGGTGATAGAAGAAATTAAATTAAAATTAAAAATAAATAAATAAAAAGCAATGCTAGATTTTTAAAAAAGAGTAAAAAAAATTTAGAGGACAAGCAGACTTAGGATGCAGTTTTAAATATTCCTTAAATAAGAATAATTACCCCAAATTCATTTAACAAATATTTATTGAGGCACTCTTCTGGGTTTGGAAGATATGGCAGCAAATATGATATTTTGTTACCATGGTTTATGAGCCTTTGGGTTTTTTTGGGGGGGGTCCTGCATTCTACATTCTTTCATCTTTGAAAACATGAAGCAAGTAGCTGTCTCGTATGCTGCTGCTCAAGTCACCATCCTGTGCAAGGCTCCTATAACCTTCATGAACACAGTCCTGCCCCTTTAGACTCCTGAGAAGTACAGATCATCATAATCTCTGAAGTTTCTGTAGTGTGCAGCCTCCTTCTCTCCTCTGGGGAGGAAGAAAAGCTTTGGGTGCGGCCATGTATAAAGTCCTGTAGACCTTTCAGGAAATCAAGGAACCCCAGATGACAACATCTGCCATCCTCTCCAACTGAGAGAATATGGCAGCAGACTTGCTGGCCCTGGAGAGTAGGGACTGGTGCAGATAGACACACTAGGTCGTTAGGTTGGCTTGACTGGGGGCAAGGCACTCTGGGCCTCCAGCACCAGAACAAGCTGGTTAGGAAGTGAAAGAGGAACAGTGCCCACCTACTACCAACCCTTCCTCTTGGCACAAACCAGCCCTTCCCTTACATTCTTCAGTATCTTCCTTCTTACAGTTATCCCCATAAACGTCTGCTGTGTGTCCAGGCAAAAATACTACTGGCTATTACCAGTTATAGCCAGTTACTATATGACCTACTATCATTAAAACCAATAATTATTATGTATGCTATTACAATGTATCAAATCCAGTTCGTTATTAATTTTACTTGACCTCAAAATCAAAACTGTTCATGAGTTCCCAGTCTTCACAGTTTGTTGCTTAAGCAGCATGATCGTCTGCTCACATCTTTAAAAGCCATCGAATGACTTTCCAACAAAGAGCATCCATCCTCCATGTAACTCCTTGGCAATTTGGTAACAGACAATTTGGTATGCCGCTACTCACCTGAGAAGAGCCTAACAAAGCTGAACCAAGCATTAAAAGCAGAAAACAAATCTATGAGCTGGAATCAAACTCTTCCTTGAAACAGTTAACAAAATAGCATTGTAGTCATTAACAAACACATATAACCAGTATATTCTTGACTATGAGAAACCTGGGAATTTCTTTTCTTCTTCACATATTCTTCCATGTACAAGAGAAATAAGCTTCTGCAATTCAGTCTCAACCCTTCTCCCTTCTACCCCACATCATCGTCATGCATCTCCTCCTTCCCAACTTTGGTATCTCTGTTGCCTCCTCCCCTCTATGAACAAGACCTTGCCCAGGGTCAGCCTTTAGTTTTTTGCAGTCATTTTACACTCTTTCTACACTCTCCTCCTCTGGAAATTTCATTCTTTCCCATACATTCAATTATCAGAGCTATTTAGAGGCCTGCTTCCCACTCCAAGTCTATTTCTCCAACTCCGACCTCTCTTCCAGGCTCCTAACATTGGTTTTAATGATATGATATCTCCACCTGGATTGGACCTCAAACCAAAAGCATCATTCTCCCCCTGCTCCAAACCTGTTTTTGTTATATTCCCGTAATAGCTATGGGCTTGAAATTCTAGAAACTAAACTATTTACTTTTTTCCTCCATCTGAATTGGCTAGGATTAAATTCTACTATATGTAACAAAACCTCCAAATCTCAGTGGCTTCAACAAGGTCATTTAATCTTCCCTCATGAAGAAGTTTCATAAAATTTAGCCTAGGTCTGATATGACAGTTCTGCTCCATGAAGTCTTTGGGGACTCAGGCTCCTTGTATTTCACCCCTCTACTATTCCTAGGATCCAAATGGACAGCTAAAAGTAGACCAAGATGATCTAAGCAGTAGATCTAAGTAGCAAGACAGAAACAGAGATAGAAGAAAAGGATGTGTGCTATGATATTCCATAATACATCGTCACATAGCCACGTCTAGCCACAAAGAAAGTTGGGAAATATAGTCTTTATTTTATTTTTTTTAATCCTTATTTTATTTTTTTTAATCCTCACTCGAGGACATTTTTTTTGCATTTATCTTCAGATAGAGCAGGAGGGAGAGAGGGGGGAAGAGATAGAGAGAAACATCGATGTGAGAGAGACACATCGAGTGGCTGCCACCCACAAGACCCCAACTGGGGCCATGGACAAACTGCAACCGAGGTACGTGCCCCTAGCGAGAACCGAACCCAGGACTTTCTGGTCCGCGGGCTGACGCTCTAACTGCTGAGCCAAACCGGCCAGGGCAATATAGTCTTTATTTTAGATGGCCATATTTACAGCTAAAAATCAGGGTTTTTATTGCTGTAAAAGGGGAAGGAACAGATACTCAGATGTGACTAGCAGTGTCTGACGTTGTTCTCCATATCTAATTGTTCTAATCTTTTACATTTTATCACTACAATGAATCTAATATCAGCACTGCTATCAGAATAAAATTTCCAATTCTAAACTTTAATTATATCACTCCCTAGTCAAAAACTTTCAATGGCTTTCCAATGCTGATATATAAATTAAAGTCCATATGCCTAAACTAGCTTCTTAAGACTAACCAGAATTTAGTTTTTGGCTTTAGTAATTCCATTGCCCCAAACTGAGACAGCCTATCTACTTACCATAATATTTGCTACCATTTATTGAGAACCAGAGAATTTACATAGATTATGACCAATCTTCACATACACACACACACATAAGCTAAATAATAATTATTGTCCCCTTTAAAGATGAGAAATTTGAGATTCAGAAAGGTTAAGTAACATGGACACAGCCTCATGTTTATAAATAGAGAGAGATCTGAAGGCATATCTGTGTGACCCCAAAGTACATTTTTTCTCTGCCTCCTCTATCCCCACCCTCACCCTGTAACACACAGGTAGTCAGCAGACATGCTCTCCTTTTCTATGGTTTTGTTCCTGCTGTTACCTCCCCACAATGTCCATATCCTCCTTTCCTGGTGAGATCCATCACTTGTTGACATTCAAACCATTTCTGTGATCGATTAAAATACTCTCTCCTCCATGAAAATGTCTCTGATTTATTTGTTCCCCCTCTTCCCTCTACCCAATTCCACAACAAGAAGTATTTTCCCATCAAATGCTCACAATATCTTTGATTGTATTTCTTTTAAAGTTTTAATCATATCTTATATCATGGTTGTCACTATCCCAGGCTGCCCTACCTGAAGGCTCCTCCTTCCCAGAGGACTGGACCAGTGTTTTTGTCGTGTGCAGCCCCTGTATGGGTAGCCCTGAGTGCCAGGCATCCTGGGTAATCATCTAATTTTTGTTGAGTGAATAAATCTGAATTTAATTAAACATACCCAGTTTGCCTAAGAGCAGGCACACCTGTTTAAGACGCACCTACACACACTGTTGAGCATGTTCTCTGCAACCACTCTGACGCCAGAATTAGCAAAGGGAAGTGAGAATATAAAGAACGTATTACACCCAGTGATATCCTGGTCATGTCCCTACGTCTTCAGTGTCACAATGTACTGATTGGGAAACAGAAAATCTTGTACGTTTCAGTGACCTAAACAACCTTCCTCAGCCCTTGTTGCTTTTCCTCCTTCTGTTCCAATTTTGTCTCCTCAGATCTGTCCTCATTTCATTAACTTTTTGCCCCTTTCATTGTTCTTCCCAATTTTCTGCTTAGTCTTAGTCATAAGCTTCTAAATGACTAGTAAAAAAGCAGAGCACTTTCTTAGATAACGGGCCATACAATTTTGCTCCTAAATGGAGTATTTTGGTTTAGTTTCTATTTTCTACAGTCTAAAATGCTCATGCTGGTTTAGAAATAAATGTAGATAGTTTTTATAACACAGAACCCACAAAATATCACAGTCTTATTCATTTTTCTATGATCAATGCAAAGTCCAATGTCTGCTTTATTTCTGACACCCCCCACACAGTATTTCAAGGAATCAAACTAAATTGAAATTCAAAATAAATCAGTATTTATTAGCAGAAACTCACGTTAAAACTCCATTTTCTAGTTTTGAAAATAAGCAGCTTTTTGTTTCAGTATGGTAGAAAGTATATGAATGCTGCCTAAAGCTAAGCTAGTACAAAGGAAAAAAGGAATAAGAAATTTTCCTTTAGAATTTTAGGTTAAGTGTCCAGAGGTCTGAGACATCCTACCTCCTAGCTGTTCAGCAAAGAGCTTCATTCTACCCTGCAGTGAAAGCAGACCCAAGACAACCATCCCAGATCTGCCCTATGACTGGAGGAGCTCCTGTAGGCTGAACACATCTGCACATCCCGTATTCACCAGTTTCAACCTTTCTCACTGCTCAATCCCAATAAATGTTTACAAAGGCTGCCTTCCCACTCCCCATGCCCCAGCAAGGAAAGGGAGTGCTACTGAGCCAAGGAGCTTGAGGGGATCTGAAAAGATATTCAAATACACCGAGGGACCATCCACGGGGCTGATTTTATGCCAAGCACGCGGGACAATCACTGATCTGAATAAACAGCAGGTCCCCCAGCTTAAAGCAGCGGCCGGTCTTCTCTCAGTGCAATAATAGCTTTCAACTGAGAAACTACCTATATTGAAAATATACTATTATTAGAGATTTTTTTCCTACTGAATGTCTACTCAGTGATTACATCACTTTCCTGGTGTTTTAGAAAATGTGTTGAAGTCCTATAATCCACTGCGTGATAGTCTAACACACTGTAGAAGTACTGAAAGTAGTACCCTCCGGATAGCACCAGGGTCGGAGGGCACGGGCAACAAAGCAGGTATGCCATCAGCGTGCTCCAGGACTCTGAAACAGTCACAGGCCTCCTCGTGTTCCCACTAGAACTATTTGGTACTAGGTCCAACCAAGCTACTGGATCGAAGACATACCTAAAAAGTACGTTCCAGTTGAAAGGAAGCCTCAGCCCTAAGATTCAAATTTCAATCATTTTGAGGAACACTTTGGCAATCTCTATTAAAATTAAAAATTCATATTTTTCAACCCAGAAATTCCAGATATTAGTAAATGTCACGAATAAATAAGTGCACAAAGATGCATTACTTGAATTTTAATGGCAAGATTGTAAAAGTGAAAAATTGGAAATAATCAGCAAGTCCATAAATAGGGAGACAGGATATATTATTATGCAATAAGATAATCTGCAGGATTTAAAAACAATGAAAGAGAATTTCTACTTCTGGGTATAATGCATTGTTCAAAGCAGGCCAACATGTCAAAAAACACACACACGAGAAAAGTCAAATTAATTACAAAATCATATATTTAAAGCTAATAGACAGTTACTGGAGCATAAAGGGCTTTAAAAAAGTAAAATTCTGGACAGACAATATTATTTCAGAGGTGACCTGAGTACATGCTTTGAGCCATCTGCCACTCCTGAGCTGGTCCACTCTAGTGGATCAGGATAGAATCAGGGTAGGCCCAGGCGAGGACAGCTGCTGGGACAGAGAGACAAGCAGATCCTCGGGCAGCCTTGGGCCTTCACTGACAAAAGTGGAGATTTGAGGGGCCTTGACTACAGAGTTGGTCTCTCCGTCAAGTTGTTTGTCAAGTTCTGAAGCTGCACAGGGCAGAAACTAAAGAGCTAGGCCAAAATCTCTCGAAAGCAGACCAGAAATTCTGTGTTTTGTCAGAGTTGAAGATTCCCAGCCCTGCCAGGCTTTTCAGTGAAAGCCCTGGAGAGCCATGCTCCAGAAACAGGAGAACCAGAAGCAGTCTGTCTTCACAAAATCGCAGCCTACCCTGATGCAACTCAGTCTGTAGCTGGATAAGGTGATCAGTCCCTCAACTTGATTTCTGTAGTGAAGGAAAGGTAAACCTTTAAATCCACTATAGCTTTTTATAAATTGTTTTTTAATTTTTATTTATTAATTCTAGAGAGAGAAAAAGGGAGACAGGGAGAGAGAGAAACATCAACTCTGCTGCTCCACCTATCTGTACATTCATGGGTTGATTCTTGTATGTGCCCTGACAGGGGATTTGAACCCACAACCTTGGTGTATTGGAACAATGCTCAAAGCAACTGAGCCACTCAGCTGGGGCTGAATCCTCTGTAGCTTTTTAAAAACAATGTCTGGCTTGCAGACAAATACTATTAGGCAAAATTCAAAACTACACATTTATATAACATACATGCATACATACATACTACTTACATACATACATGCATATGTCAATGCACAGAGAGAAAGTCTAGAAGAATATACATCAAACTCACATCGGTGATTTTATCTAAGGATACTGATTCAAATATAGTAGTAAGGGGTAGTCAAGGGGAATACCTATCTGTGTTGTTCAAATCTTATTTTTTAAAGTAATTAATTCTCAAAACTAGATAAACGGTTTAGTCACCTTGGAAGTAGAGAGATACACACAGCTTTCTGCATCACAGGAAACCGGCATTGATTATGACAGCTGGGGAATTAATGAGGCAGCTGCCATTTGCCCTGATGGGATAGCAGGAAAGAAGCTTGTAGGAGTAACGGGAGTGGGAGATCTCATCTTATTAACTACCCCGAAGTGGTGATTTCAGTCATATCTATTTTATTAATACAATTTTGCATTAGTGATTTTCATTTGGGCAGAAAAATAAATAACATTCAGGATATTTGGCACTGCTATGCAAAGAACTCGGAAGTTAAGAACAGAATTGAAAACAACGGTTAAACTCAAAGTAGGTGGGAGATTATATGACAAAGGCAAACAGACACACCTGCCAGCTTGAAGAGGCCTGGCACAAGCCAGAGAAAACTAACAGCCTAAGAGGAACCCTCACAATTAGAAGCTGAGGAAAAGTGTGTAGAAGGACCCTTGGTAAGGCATGAATTCCCCCAAGAAGTATCAGTACCTCCTTCCCCTGTGTTCTCACAAGACTTCCTAATTATCTTATTAGCCTAGGCCATTCTTCCTTGAGATCCAGTCTTCATGACCACCTCTTCTCTGCACTCAACACCGAGGCCCCAGAGGACAGACACTGTGTCGAGTGGATCTCAGCAACTGCCTCACTCCTAGCGGTATCCACCCATGCTTCACGCTCTATACTAGTTTGTCATCTACACCAAAATCAAGATATGTTTGACTATAGTGCTTATCAGCAAAACAGACATTCATATTGCAGGGCACCATTCATTGAAACATTCAGTTCTGAACTGAGTACTGTATCTACTGCTGCTTAGCATTATGCTAAACTGTTTTTCAAAGCATAGATTGTCATGACTCATCTCTTCCCTGTCAGCCTTTCTGATCAGCCTTGCTTCCCTTTCCTGCTAGAGGTGCTACATGGGTCAGCACTCTCGAGTTATGGGGAACAAGAAAAGCAACAAGGCGGCAAATATTGAGGAACAGTTCCCAGGGGAGGACCAGTAAACAGGAAGCATAAATATTTATTGACTACCTGACAACCAAAAAGTCTGTTCTGGCTAAAATGCGTACAATGGTTTACAAAAGGATGACTGGAAAATGCTGTGCTTACCAAAGCATTCTACACTTACTCCAGTTAAGGATGATTTTTCATTTTTAAAAAAAATGTTTCTTATTGATTTTTTTCACAAAGAGAGAAAGGGAGAGAAAGAGATAGAAACATCTATGTGAGAGAGATACATCAATTGGTTGCCTCCTGCATGCCCCCTACTGGGGATGGAGCCCGCAACCAGGGCATGTGCCCTGACCTGGAATTGAACTGGGACCTCTCAGTCCATGGGATGATGCTCAATCCACTGAGCCACACCAGCCAGGCAGATTTTTCATTTTGATAGCTGACCAACAACCCAGTGAAAAAGTTCCCCTGATTGTACATCCTTATGGGAGGAAAAGATTGCTTACAGGCAAACAAAGCTCTTCTGAAAATCTTCTGTTCAAAGCAGATGCCGTGGAAGAAATGACTTCATAAGAGGTCTAAATATGTTCCTTAAGCAGAGAATGAGGAGGTGTTTTCTTTTTTTTGTTTTTTTAATAAACATGCAGATGCTCCTAAGATGCCTCTGGGCACTGCTTTCTGGCACTCCATGTTTATTGGACTGTTTATTTATTTTTTGCAGTTTGTAACCCATTTCTTTCCTTTTATTTTTCTTTTATTACTTTTTTTTTATTTTTCAATTACAGTTGACATTCAATATTATATTCCTGTTACAGATTTGCTTCTTCCCTAGTGATCTTGAGGCTCTATTGGCTGCCAAACTTTGGCAAGACTGTCTGTGCCTGGGCAGTCGGTAGGTGGGCTGCCCATGACTATTAACAGAGCCAGGGGAGCAGTTAAATTACAGGCCTGTCCAGGCAGAGGCGGATGGGTCTCGGCAATTCTGACCTACATGAGAAAGAAGGGCCTTGGCCACCTTCCCTTGCCAGTCACATTGCACAAATAACAAAACAGTTACCTAAGCCTCGCCAGAAACCAAGCATGGCTTCTGGGCAAGACCACCCCATTTGAATTTCTTGGGTACATACTATCCACTTAGCACTATACAAGAACATAAGAGCCAGTCCTTGCTTTCATGGAAGTTATAATCTAGTCAACACAGGTAGAACAACAGAACAACCAGAAAAGAGATGTCTCCTTAGCCACCTTTTTTATTCTTTTTCAACACAGCAATGATCAAAAGCTAAATCAGCTTGGTTCACATGTTTATCATTTATGTCCTCCACCAGAACGCAGGCCACATGCCTGTAGAGGTTGCTTCTGTCGAGTTCTCTGTATCTCAATAAATATTTACACATGCATGCATCCAAGGTAGCAGCACTGTTTTAGATACTGAGAATAAAGCAGTTCCTCAAAACAAGGTTCCTTCTTTCTCTGTACCTATAGCATGATGAGAGAAGACAGATGGCAAAGTAGACAAATAAATAAGCAAGACAATATCAAATAAAAATAAGTGCCATTAAGAAAATAAAACCTAGCAGTCACCCTTGAATACTTTTTCCCCTTCATCACATCCAATCTACCTGCGAGTCCTGATGGCTTTGTCTACAAAACAGCCCCATCTGGCCACTGCATACCATAATCCACTGCTACTACCATGATCCAGCTACCTTAATTCCTCACCTGCACCCTTGCAACAGCCTTTTAAATGTCTGGTCTTCTTAGTTCCATTCCTGCTCCCTACAATCTATGTCTCACCCTGTGGTCAGTGATTTCCTAGAGCATAAATCAGATTGTATCACTCTTCTGCTTAAAACCCATTTCCATTAGGGTACAATGCAGGCTCCAAACTGGGCCTGATACGAACTTTCATGAAGATGTAGCCCTGCTGACCTCTCTGGCCAGCCACTCCCTACCTCTTTCCCCCTGCCACCCCTGTTCTTGCCACACTGGCTTCTGTTCAGTGTCTAAAACAGGCCAAATGGTTCTCCCTGCTGAGTTTTTGCACTAGCTCTGCTCAAAAGGATCTTCATCCAGATCTCTGTGTAAATTGCCACCAATTGGTTTTGCCCAACTATGGCATTCTTAATACCAAGCACGTGTATTATTTAGGACAAAATTAAATAATAAAGTGTGTGTTGTCTACACTATTTAGTGCTTTATTTCTTCATTCACAATAAGCTTTTTGCATGAAAAAAGTTTCATCACTGAATTACTAACATCAAACCTTCCAAAACATGTAAATTCAGAGCCAAAGCTTACAGGCTGGAAAAATAAAGGTTCTCATGTGAACCAAATATTGACAAAAAAAAAAAAAAAAAAAAAAATCAATGCCCAGCATTAAAACCAGCTGTTCTGTTTGTGCACCTAAAATTTCACTATTTTGTGTTGCTCTTTCAGAAGGTCTGTTAAGTGACCAGTAACAGCACAGTGCAAGGCTGAAGGAAAGGACTTCACTGTAAACATAAGCAAACAGCAAATGTCACATGAATTACCAGTGTTCAGAGGAGAAATTCTGCCTGTGTCTATAAAGGTTGATCTCTCTTTTCCTGTTCTCAGGGCATGTTAAGAATATAATGATTCACAGATTAGAGCCTGCCACAGTACCCTGGCCTTGAATTTTACAATGTTCTACATGGACCAATCTCATCTTCCTCTAAATACCTTCCCATGATATTTATGGCCATAGATTCTCTTTTCTGCAAGTGAGAATCAACAAAATTCATCAGAATGTGCAGCAAATGGGGAAGAATGTTTAAGCACACTTCAGTCATATCTTGGCAAAAATTGTCAAACTTTAACCAGGACTGGGGATTGTCCAAAATGTCAATTTTTTTAAAGTGTAAGTAATTGATTTATATATTAAACAAATATGTGCCCTAACAGGTCTGGAAAGCATCAATAATAGTAAGCACAAGTATTAGGAAGTACTGGCTATACTTTGGGGAGGATGTAGGCATCTTATGCTGAGTCACTATCAACTCTTTTTCTTGACAACTTCCAAGAAGAACTGTATTTGTATTTCAAGGTTTCCATTTGGGTGGGTCAGCCACGAAAAAATAAGAATAGGGGAGAGAGAGACAGACAGGTCACCTGGAACGTGATCTGTGTGTCTGATAAGCGTGTCCCCAGTCATGCCATCTGGTGTGTCCTGGCACCTGTCATCCAAATGGCTGTTCTCCTCAACAAATTTAGCTTCCCCTCGACAGTTCAGCTTAAATGAGCTCATATTATCTATCTGACACCTGTCAAAAGGAGAGTGAACAATTTCTCCAAGTCCTGAATTGAAAGAGAGGGAGGCGGAGAGGGAGGTGAGCAGAAGCAAGGAGATGAGATATGTGTAGAGTAGAAGGCACTCTTTCTTGAGGGTCAGTGTATTTTTATCCTCACCTATAAATTGAATGCCAGAAGGTGGGAAGGAAGGAAAAGCACCACTTCCAATCATATTTGCTAAGACAAATATTTGTATCTGAACACATGACTGAACACATGAAATGTGAAATGAGTACAAACTACCTTCACGCTAACCTAGTATCATTTTGTCTACTTGTTGTGTATGGTCTTTTGTTTTGTTTTGTTTTGTTCTGTTTTTAGTTAAGAAAGAAATAGCAGTGAAAAAATATACCTGCTTTTGACATCCCAGCTGGAACAGGATTCAGTAACAGGCAAGGGCAAGTGGCTGAGTGATTTCATTAACTAAGTCTTGATTTTGAGGTTAGCTTATCTGCAGATCTGCTTTTTCCTCCCTAGGTCTTGGGGAGCTGCCAATATGGGCAAAAGAAGTGAAGATAATGGATTGAAGCTGCCACAGGGCAAATCTCTGGAAGGAGAGATATCATAAATAGTTGCCAGGAGGGCAGTGCCTTTACCATTCCAGTTGGAAGGTATCAGGAAATCTAATTTATGAACTGTGATTTGCCATGGGAAGGTACTGAATAAAGAGAAGGAGATAGGGGACAACAGGGAAGGATAGGAAACAAGTGGGCCTCACAGAAAAACATCAAGATCCTCCTTCCAAAGCAAAGGGCCCAAGATTGAAGAGGTCTCTTCAAATGTGACCAATGTCGTTAATGCTGGTGTTAGTGCCTTTGCTGGCAGTCTTGTCCTTTCGTTCTCTCGACCTGGTCTTCTCAGTTGGAACACACTGTTTTAGTCTCTTTTATAAACTTTACAAAAATGATCTTACACAAACCCTTATCTGTGAATATTTTTCCTTTATTTGAAGTTTAGTTTTTTTTTTAAAAACCTTTTCGAAATGTCCTAGGATACATTCCTGATCAGGTTATGCACATGTGAGATGAGTCTAAAGCTCCCTGCCTCTCAAGGCTCTTGTAAGGGTTCCATTGGGATGATATTTATAGAGCACCCAATAATTAAAAGCTGTTTAATATATGTTAGCTCTTTTCTCCTCCCCTCTTTGAATTAAGAGATTCCTAGAACTTAACAGCAAAAAAATCTAGAGCAATAATGGGCAGTATTTAGGTATCCATCCATAAACTTGTTTTCTCGGGGAAATAAAGCCAATTAAAGATAAAAACTGATGTAACATCACAATGTCTATTTGGGGTATTTATGAGAATCAGAGTTCCTTTTTAAAAATTATTCCAATACAGCAGCATTTTAAATACACCATGGTGTTATGGATACAGCTGGTGCTAAGCAACATGAGCATGTAAGCAATAAAGATCTATTTCACAGCTTCCTTTCTTAGCAGGAGAAGAGATGACATTTCATCGGCCTCACCTCCCAGGAGATTAAAAACCAAACCCCAGAGGAAAGCCAGGCAGCTGATATATAGGCTCTTTCCCTGCCGAGGAAAGGAAACACAAAGCCTGTGAAAAGCTTTCCTCTTCACAAGGTAAGTTCCCATTTCCTGTGAGTGTGTTCATGACATGGTTCACGTTGCTAAATTCCTATCAAAATGAGCAAAGCAGCACTATTATGTGGCATTTTAGAAGCTCATTGAATATTCTAACCCTTAAAAATATCACTTTGGCAGGGAGGAGCTCACAGAGATGAAATCAATGCATTCCTCAATTAATTTACACTTAATCCTGGGAGGCTGAGTGTAGTCTGATAGAGATCTACCCATGAGAGTAGAGAGAAAAGAAACATGGTATCAGGAGCTGAAACACATGACTTTCAGCCCCAATTCCTCGTCTGCAAAATGAAGGTGGGGAGCAGACTTTCTCTAAAGGCTCATCCAGCTCTAACATTTTTAAAATCTAGGTTCTAAAAGGGAAAGGGAGTCGAAACAGGAAGAAGCTGCTTAAAAAGAATTCCAAGAGCCAAACAACCAAAAGCTGAAATGGCCACTACAGCATGTGTAGAAATGAGGACGAGGAGGATGAGAATGCAGATGGGGATGGTGTTGTCAGCTAACATCTGTAAATACCTTAGCAGGACCCCAGCACTCGTCCATGCACCTTACAGCTGTTAACTCCTTTAATCCACTCTGACTTCTTTCCTGTCATACTCCTTACCATATTGCACAACCGTGGGAATAAACACAAGCATTCTGAGGATCCAGTTAAGAGGAAGTTGATTCGAGGATATATTAATTTAGGTTTGCACAGATGTTCATTTCCATCTTGGTACAAGAATGGGTCCCAGGACTACTGGTGTCATAATGCAAAAGGACAGGCACACAGATCACATTGGGCTACGAATGAGTCCTGCAACGCCTGGCAATGAGGGAATGGAGACAGTGGTGAAGAATCAGAAGCAAGTCATTAGAAAATTTTTCTCACATATCAGATGTGTGAAACTGCAAATAAAAAATTTAATTCTCAATCACTAATTAAATTGGAAGTTAAAGAATAGACTGTAAAGAATAGACTCAGTAATTCAGAGTTCCATTATGAGCGCACCTTCTAATTTTATTTTTTATATTTTTTAAGGAAGTCATACAAAATGAACTTTATCAGAAACTTTGTGTTTGTAGGGCACAAACCTGTAGTTGTACTATAAACAGCAAGCGCATCTTTGTATTAAGTCACATGTTTTATTTGTGTCAACATATAAGATAACATGTTAGCACAGATAACATACCTTGTCCTAGCTAAGTCTGCCAACACCAGGCAAAAGACATAAAACCACAATTTATTGGAAGATATGTGCTTTGAATATTTACAATGAATATAGTCTTTTAGATTATTTACTAATACAAATAATGAAAAGTAAAATCACCTTGGAGAAAGATTGAAATATCTTATTAATATAACACCAAATACTGACAAATATAAAGTCGTAACAGAAAGTCATAATTTGCCACTAAGTTCAAATGTTGTCAATTCATTTTCACAGTACAAGAAAAGCTATAATAGGCTGAAATCTTACAGCTTGTACATGAAAGAAACTTGATAGCATCTTTCCAAAATTTGACAGTCCTAAAAACATATATTGATATTACCAATAAAAAACTGTAAAGCTAAAATACATTTTTCAAACTATCAATAATAAAAACTAAATTTCTATCAACATATTAGAGGCAAAAATTAATTATCTTTTTCGTCTCTCTTTAGAAAATATAACACTATCAAGATCTAAGATAGTGGTGAAGTACATGAAAGTTACACTCCCCTCCTCCTAAAACCAAGTTGAAATTACAACTACATTATAAATTCTTCCTTTACTGTCAAGAACAAGACAGGGATGTCCACTTTCACCACTCTTATTCAACATAGTACTGGAAGTCCTAGCCACAGAAATCATACAAGAAAAGAAATAAAAGGCATCCATTTGGAAAGAAAGAAGTAAAGCTGCCATTGTTTGAAGATGACATGATATTGGATATAGAGAACCCTAAAGGTTTCACAAAAAAACACCTAGAATTGATAAATGAATCACTAAAGTAGCAGGATACAAAATAAATATTCAGAAATTGGTTGCATTTCTATACACCAATAATAACTATCAGGGAAAAACTAAGAAAACAATCCCATTTACAATTGCATAAAAAAAAAATACCTAGGAATAAATTTAACCAAGGAGGTAAAAGACCTATACTCAGAAAATTATAATATATTAAAGAAATAAATTGAAGAAGATTCAAATAAATGGATGCATATACTGTGCTCATTGATAAAAAGAATTAGCACCATTAAAATGTCCATATACCCCAAACAACCTATAGATTCAATGCAATTCCTATCTAAATACCAATAATGTTTTTCACAGAACTAAAACAAATAATCCAAAACTTTACATGGAACCCCAAAAGACCCCTGATATCCATAGCAAAATTAAGAAAGAAGAACAAAGTCAGAAGTGTCATGCTACCAGATATAAAACTATAATACAAGGTCACAGTAATCAAAACAGCATGGTACTGCCATAAAAATAGACACATAAATCAATGGACTAGAATAGAGAGCCCAGAAATAAACCCATGTATGTGGTCAACTAATACTTAACAAGGGAAGCAAGAACATATAATGAGGTAAAGACAGTCTCTTCAATAAATGGTGCTGGGAAAATGGGACAGATATGAGCAAAAAAGTGAAACTAGACCACCTTGTTACAGCATATACAAAAAAAACACCTCAAAATGGATTAAAGACATAAATGTAAGACTGAAACCCTAATACTCCTAGAAGAAAACCTAGGCACTAAAATCTTGGAAATTTCTTGTAGCAATATTTTTCTGATATAGCTCCTTGAGCAAGGGACACAAAAGAAAATAAACAAATGGGACATCACAACTAAAAAGGGTTGCACAGCAGAGAAAACTATCAACAAAATGAAAAGACATCCTACTGAATGGGCGAAGATATTTGCTAATGATAAATTTAATAAGGGGTTAATACCCCAAATTTATAAGAAATCACACAATTTAACACCAAAAATCATAAAATCACATTAAAAAATGGGAGTCCGGGCTGGTGTGGCTCAGTTGATTGGAGCATCGTCCCATACACCAGAGAGGTCATGGGTTCAATTCCCAGTCAAGGCACATACCCAGGTTGTGTATTTGATCCCTAGTTGTGTGTGTATGGGAGGCAGCTGATCTATGTTTCTCTCTCTGTCTCTTCCTCTCCCTAAAAATCAATAAAAACATATCCTCGGGTAAGGATTTAAAATAATAATGGCTAAGGATCTGAATAGGCACTTATCCTAAGAGGACATACAGATGGCCAATAGACATATTAAAAGATGCTCAATGTGCCCTGGCTGGTGTGGCTCAGTTGGATGGGCATCCTCCCATACACTTAGCAGTTGCTGGTTTGATTTCCAGTGGGAGCACTCGATTCTCGATGGGGGTGTGCAGAGGGCAGGTGATGTTTCACTCTCAAATCAATGTTTTTCTCTCCCCCTCTCCCTTCTTCTCTCTAAAAGTCAATAAAGATATATATATGTGTGTATATATATATATATATATATATTAAAAGATGCTGAATGTCACTAATCATCAGAGAAATGCAAATTAAAAGCACAGTGAGATATCACCTCACACCTGTCACAGTAGCTATCATCAATAAATCAACAAACAACAAGTGCTGGCGAAGATGTAGAGAAAAGGGAACCACAGTGTACTATTAGTGGGAATGTAAATTGGTTCAGCCACTATGGAAAACAGTATAGAGGGTCCTCAAAAAATTGAAAATGGAACTGCCTTATGACCCAGCAATTCCACTTCTGGGTATATATCTAAAGAAACCTAAAACACTAATTCAAAAGGATACATAAACCCCTATGTTTTTTGCAGCATTATTTACAATAGTCACGATATAGGAGTGACCAAGTGTCCATCAATAGATGAGTAGATAAAAAAGTGACAGTATATATATACATATAATGGAATATTACTCAGCTATTTAAAAAAAAGGAATTCTTACCATTTGCGACAGCATGAATGGACCTAGAGGGTATTCTGCTAAGTGAAATAAGTCAGTCAGAGAAAGACAAATACCATATGATTTCACTTATATGTGGAATCTAAAGAACAAAATAAACAAACATAATAGAAACAGACTCATAGATATAGAAAGAAGTACAAATTGCTAGTTACAAAACAGTCACAGTGATGTAAAGTACAGGATAGGGAATACAGTCAATAATATTGTAATAATTGTAATATTGTAATAATATTGTAATAATTATGTAAAGTACAGGATAGGGAATACAGTCGATAATATTGTAATAATTGTAATTTTGTAATAATATTATTATATAATAATATGTAATAATATTGTAATGTTGTAATAATTATTGTAATAATTATGTTTGGTGCCAGGAAATATTAGTGGGAACACATTGTAAAGTATATGATTGTCTAACCATTATGTTGTACACTGAAACTAATATAAAATAATATTAAATGTTAACAGCAATCGAAAAATAAATTTTTAAATAAAAAAATCCAAAATATAAAATATAGCACAAAAGCATTGTCATATAAAAAGCAAAAAATATTCAAGCAAAAAGAAATTTTAAAAAATACAAGAATTTGACAGGTAGTTTTGTTTTTTTTTATCCTCACCTGAGGACATTTTTTCATTTTTTGTTCAGATAGAGTGGGAGGGAGAGAGAGGAAGAGAGAGAGAGAGAGAAACATCGACGTGAAAGGGACACATTGAGTGGCTGCCTCCCATACGACCAACCAGGGCCGGGGACAAATTGCAACCGAGGTACTTGCCCCTAGCGGGAACCGAACCTGGGTCTCTCTGGACCGCAGGCCGACGCTCTAACCACTGAGCCAAACCAGCCAGGGCGACAGGTAGTTTTTTTTTATTAAAATATTACAATATTTTTCTGAATTTATAATATTTGCAATATTTGGCAGCTTTCTTAAAATTTTAATTTGTTGTAATTTGCTATTCTAAGTAAATGTTGATTTTATATGTAAATTTATATTTACAATTTTGTATTTATTTTCTTTATTTAAAAAAATTGTTTTTTCTTTATTGATTTTAGAGAGAGAGGAAGGGAGAGGGAGAGAGAGATAGAAACATCAATGAGAGAGAACATCGATTAGACGCCTCCTGCATGCCCCCCACTGGGGATCTGGCCCACAACCTGGGCATGTGTCCTGACTGGGAATCGAACCGGTGACCTCTTGGTGCATGGGTCGATGCTCAACCACTGAGCCACACCGGCCAGGCTGTATTTATTTTCTTAGTGACCCAAAATTATCTAAGTGCCTAGTCCTACATGACTTGGATCCTCTCCTGGCCTGGAATATAAGATACTTAATAAATGTTTACGGAACGAATAAAGTTAGGAAATGTTAAGAATTAGATTCTTCTAGATTTCAAATATTTGATTTCTAGAGTAGCAACCAGTGTAATAATTGACATTTATTGAGCTATTAAACTATTACAATTGACTCACTACCAAGGCTAGTTACCCCTTCACAACCCTGACGATGTGGGGAAGTTGGAGTGGGTGAATAAATTACAGCTTTCTGTACTACATCACAGATACTAGGTAACCTCCCCTCCCGGCAAAGAAGCCTTCTGCAAACCCACAACTGAGACACTGATTTTTCCTGGAAAGGTATCTTTGAAAACACACTCCTCAAAATGAGCAATGCATAGCAAAAAATAAATAAATAAATAGGAAAAAAATCTAGAGAAACTCAGAAGCAATTGTTGGATTTAGGATTTTTGCTCATTTAACAATTAACAGCAATTATGTATGGGGTGAAGGATCTTCATTTGCATATGATATACACTGGTAGTGGTAAACTCAAAAAATATTCAGGAGTTATTATTCCAAAGCTCATGCTGTTAATGAAGAAGTTTAGAGGAAATGGCACTGATTACACCCTGCTAATTAATTGACTGATCTGGCTGGGATAATCTGGATTCTTTGGGTACCAAAACAGTGATTTCCTTTCAGTGCTTCAAATATTCAAGCTTATCATAAAATAGCTTTGACAATTAAGTGCTTTGAAAATGTTGATGCTTTATCAAAAAAATGACAGTAATGATTTTTTAAAAAAAATTTTTTCTTTATTGATTTTAGAGAGAGAGGAAGGAAGAGGGAGAGAGAGATGGAAACATTGATGAGAGAGAACATCCACTGGCCGCCTCCTGCATGCCCCCCACTGGGGATCGGGCCCACAACCTGGGCATGTGTCCTGACCGGGAATCGAACCGGCAACTTCTTGGTGCATGGGTCGATGCTCAACCACTGAGCCACACTGGCCGGGCGACAGTAATGAATTCTAATAAATACAATTTTAAAAATTCATGAAACCATAAAAAGGAAGAAGGGTGGAAGCCCTTCTTTATAAACGTGTGCCAGTTAGTAAATGTAATCAGGATAAATGAATTAGAAAAACATTTGCAACCAATAATGTAATGATTGATTCAGGTAAGGGTCATCAACACATGCTAAATTTTCATTGGGCAAAATTTGATTGGGTAAAATAAGATTCACAAAGTCTCAAAACACTTCACCATGGTACCTTTCCAATGAAGAAATCCAGAGATACAGCCTTAGACAAGTCATCACATTTAGCCTCACTAATAAGGAAAACTGATATTTTCTTCCTTGTGTAAGGCAATATGAGGGACACAACATCATCCATACATAATTCTTGCCAAAAGTACTTAATCTGACTCTAATAAAATAACTCCAAACTGAGGTACACTGTGCAAACGTCTGCCCTATATATTCTTCAAAAGTATAGGTGTAATAAAATATCAAAAGGCTAGGGAACAATTCCAGATTAAAGGAAACTAAAGATACATGACAACCAAATGTAATGTATGTCTTTGAATTCTGAATGTTTTTTAAAAAGCAGGGACATTATTGAGAGTGGGAGACAACTGAGGAAATCTAAATATGAATGGACTATACATTATGTAACATTTATATAATAATGCCAAATTTCATTGGTAGAAGAATGGTCTTGCATTATATTAGAGAAGGTCCTTGTTATTATGAAATACATGTTAATGTATTTATGGGTAAAATGTTTTCATGGCTGCACCTACCTTACTTTCACATGTTCAGAAGATGAAAGAGAGAGAAAAAATGTGCACAAATGTGGCAAAATGTAAAATACTGAATGTGGATGAAAAGCATATGAGTGGACATAGAAAGCAACTAAAAATTGATAAATTAGAATTCATCAAAATTTCCGCCTCTTCGTTTTAAACTCTGGCTCTTGACAGGGACCTGGAGGGTGCTGCCCCGCGTGCACCTGGCGGGTCAGCTTGCAGGCTCACAAGGTAGCAGAGGGTTCCCTGCTGCCACGTCCAGAAAATGGAGAAAGAGCAAAGGATGAAAGGAAGGCTCAGAGGTGAAGACAACGGAGTGTGGAGAGACCTGGCTGCCAGGGCGTCACAGCGTCACCGCCGAGGGTGGACTGCCCGTGCCCAGGCGGAGGGAGCAGGCAGGAGGCGTCTAGAACAGAAGCCGAAGATGTTGACCAGAAAGAGTAAACTCAGACGTAAACGCCCACGTCACCTGCCATCTGTGCAGTGGGCATCTCATCAACGGGACCACGGTGACTGGGTGCACTGTTCTGTTGGAGCTGCCTGGTCAAGTACTTGGAGAACACCTGCCCCACGTGCAGGATCGTCATCCAACAGAGCCACCCGCTGCAGGACAGTGGTCATGACAGGACCATGCAGGACATCGTTTACAAGCTGGTTCCAGGCCTGCAGGAAGCGGGAATGAGAAAACAGCGGGGATTCTAACACAAATTGGGCATGGAAGTGCCTGGAGGCGTCAAGGAGGAGACTGGTTCTGCGAAACAGCACTCAGATCCCCAAGGAACGGTGACGCCAAAGCAGAGGAGAGTTCCCCAAGGAGGACAAAGACTACCACGGAGTGACGAGCAGGTCAGCCTCCAACAGCAGCCAGCCGCGGACCTGAAACGCAAGTGCATCCGCTGCTCCCCCCGCCAGCATCCTCCGCCTGAAGACAGTCATCGCCATAAACTTAACCCTTCGTCTTTAAATGAGCTGGACGTGTTATACAAGGAGGAAATCCGGGCGAGAACCACACACCCAAGTGTGTGGTTGCCACGAGATGGAGCTTCGAGGCGCCTCTCCTGCTGCATGACAGACCCAAGGTGGACCTGTTGTGACCGCCCAGACTTGGCCGGGCGCGGTGAGCAGGGGGCACAGGACCACTGGGCCTGTGGAAGGGGCCTCGGGGTCCTGGGATCAGACTTCTGAAAAGAGAATATTTATCATTTTTGTACGAGAAAATTCACACTCAGCAAGACACTGCCAGCAGCATGGTGACAGGGTGGTGACACAGGCTCACACTGCTGACCCGGCCAAGTGACCCTCAACTTCACAGACCAGAGAAGGGGCAGCCTGTCCCTCTGACACGCGGCCTCCGCCTGCTTTCCAGGTCTTCAAAACCTCCCTCATTTCGTTTAGTTTGTGAATCAAGTTTCATGATAAGCCTCAAAAATACTTGTATGTTTATTGAATCCTTTTAAATTACTGAAAAACTACATTTTCATAGTGAAGGACGAATTGTACGTTGCTTTTAGCTTCTCGAAGACTTAGAAGATCTATAAAAATTTAATTTTAAAGCATACCAAAAGAGGTTGCCATTCGTATCATATGTTAACCATGGTGTTTAATGTCCCTTTTGTGAAACTTGACGAAGCCACAGCTCCTCCAACCCCTGTGCTCAGGGCACCAGCGGCCCCGGACACCTGGGACCTGTCACTGTTTTGCATAACAATCTTGTTAAAAATCACATTTATTATTAAATAGGGCACCAATTGTTTAGTGCCACCATTTAATCTCCTATTTATTCTTCCCTATTTTCTCTTTGCTGAAGAGGGAGCTGGTGGCCTGTGGGGACTCTGCAGACAGCAGGTCCCTACCATATCCACCCACCCTTTAAAGGGAGACAGCACCCGGCCCCCTTCTCTGCCAGGTGCTCACGGGGGAGGTTCTCACCGAGCATCACAGGATGAGGTCAGCATCACGGGTGGGGTCACAGGCTGAGGCGCTGGGGACAGTGCTCCTGTGCCCATGTGGCTTCTTCAGTTACTTAGTGACCTAAAACCAGCACAGGCAAAACTCATTTCCTAACCCCTTTTTCCTCCCAAATGTTAATTTTGTGTGTGGAATTAGAGAGTAAACTTTTTGCCAGCACACAGGCAAAAAAAGAGAAAAGAATAATTCATCAAAATTTAAAACTTCTCATCAAAAGACAGGTAAGCCAAAAAACAAACCAACCAACATAGAACAGGCAAGACACCAAATACATGAAACTATTTGCAAAACGTACGTCTGACAATGAACTCGTATCTAGAATAGATGAAGACTTCCGACTATTCAGGAATATTTTTTAAACAACCCAATTGTAAAATGGGAAGATGCTTGAACAGGCTTTCACAGAGGAAGACAGAAATGACGAATGAGCACGTGAAAGGGCACAATGTCGTTAGTCATCAGGGACGTTCAGATCAGCACTCCAGTGAGGTGGCAATAGAATGGCTAAAATTAAAGAGACTGACAACACCAAGTTTTAGTGAGAAAGTGTTGCAACCTGAGCCCTCCCACAGGCTGGTGGCAATGTAAAATTGTGTTACCTCTCTGGAAAAGTTAGGCAACTTCTTTTAAAGAGTGTATGAGTCATTTCAACTTTACCACAGATTGATATTTTTCACACACGAAAAAGGTTGGGAGAAAAAAAATCTGTGGTGCTTTAGAATGTTGCTTCAGAAAATAGACATGATTCAATATATATTGGTTTATAGTTGGTTCTCTCGTCTTCTGGCCTTAGATGATTTTTCTTAATAGTTATTCATTAAAAAATATATGTATCTCTTGAGTTCCTGCTGTGTACTCACAATCTCCTGTGTACTGAGAATCCAGTGTCATATAGGAAAGACAGGTTCCGGTCCTCATGGAGTTTATATTCTCATAGAGAGATACATACTAAACAAATAGATAGAGAGGTGGATAGATAGAAATAGTTACCAAATGTTATCATGGCTCTGAGTATACAGAGGAGATGCTAAGTAAGAGAATTTGAGAGACAGTTTTACCCTACTTTGGGCAGTCAGGAAAGGCCTCTCAGGAAAAAACAACAACAAAAAGACCCTTTCAGTTGAGATCTGAAGATTGAAAGGGAGTCAGTCGAATGAAAAGCTGGGGAAGCAGCATTCCAGACAGAGGGGTTAGTGCGTGCAAAGCCTCTGAGGTAGAAAACAGCCTGGAAGGTGTTTAAAATAAAACACTTGGTGCATCTTGGTCAGCTGGCCACTGATACCTGGGTCCAAGTCACCATATCTTTGGCATGACATGCAACAGTATCAAGCATTCAACATAGGCCAGAAAGGGTGGCAAAGACAGGAAAGTTTTAAGTCAAAGACTAAGGAAGACTACAATAGTGAGTTCCTGCAACCAGGAGTTAAATAGAACCAAGGTCCCTGGAGCCCACATTGAGGAGTGTTCTGCATCGGCTGCTTTTTAAGAAGTTCACTTCACATCAACCCACCTGCTAATGATGATAACAATGTCAGTTACCATTCATTGATTACTTCCCCTGCGTCAGGTTCTATGTCCAGTGTTTAATCTCATTTAATTCTCTCAAACACTCTGAGAGGTAAACAGTATTCTCCCCATTTACAGATGAGAAACAAGCTCAGAGTGGTCATGTAACATAAAGTCACACAACCTCTAAGTGGCAGAGCCTGCATTTGATCCAGGTCTGTCTGATTCCAATCCCCATTCTCTATATTTTTACCTTGGTAAGTCTCCAAATCTTCCTGATAGTACCTTCCAGTTGGTACTTCCTTCAGGGGGCTAAAGAAGCTGAAGGGTCATTTGGATCCAAAAGGACTTTAGCAAGACTCCTCTTTAGCTTTGATGACAGAGAGAGAGAACAAAAGCACATGCAATTGTAAAAGACTGACTGGAGGCTGCTCAGAATTATTTTGGTTCATATGCTACACCAGACACTTTTCAAAGGGCACTGCACAAGCAAACAATATTGTCCTGAAACCTAAATGCAAACTGCATTAATTTCTTTCTACCAACAGAGATTCAGAACAACATGCCATGGTGACGTGATTTTTAAGCATTTGCTTTCGATAATCAGAAAGCTAGAAAATAGATGGTGAACATTTATATACGTTTTAAAATTATGAATGCAAAATAGCAGCCAGGAATAAACTTTTGTATCAAGGTTATAAGCAGATGAAAAATGACAGTCTGTACTAGGAATGCAAACAGACCATTAATTATAGCAGCTTCACAAAGCACCATAGTAATATGCAGTTTGCAATTCTTTACCAAAATTTACATAACTATATAGCCTCCTCTCTGATTCCAGAGATTCTATTTTTGATAAGTAGCAATTCAAAAGGTTAGTCACCTCATCTATATTATTATTCAATTTCTGTGGATGTGAAATGGTAACACCTTGAAGTTACATGTTATCAAACCAGCTAGGCTGCCTCTAAATTATTTTTACTCATTTATTCCAGCACAGTTGTGTGCCAGGTATCGTGCACAACCCTGGGGATAAGGAGATAAATGAGAAACACAGTATGTCTCCAGGAGAACTTCCAATCCAGAGAAAGAAACAGACTAGTAAACACATCATCCCAACAGAGTTTGGACAAACTATAGAGATGGAGATCAAAATGGCAATATAATGTTAGGGGGTGTCTCCCAACCAGATAGCCGCAATTACAACAGAATATCCAGTTGTGAGTTAGCAAAACTGTATAATAATAGCAATTTACATGTATGTAACACTATAAGCCAGGCAATAATAACATCTCATTTAATCCTCACAAAACGCCAGGAAGAAGGTACAGTCATTTCCCCCATTGTGCAGGTGAAACTGAGACACAGAGTTTACACAATTTGCCAAGGCTGCACATCTGGCAGGTGGCGGAACAAAGACCCGGGCACTGCAACTCCAGAACTGGGGCTCTGCCGTATGTGCCCGAGTCCATCCATTATGAGGTGGTATGCCTATCACGCTACCTGAAGCAATAATAAGGATTCAGTGATTAAAGAACATTTTGGAATTTATAACAAAGGCCTTCCAAACAAAGAATCTGCCTTTCAAAAATCAGAGAGGGGGGACGGGGGGAAGGATGATGCAAAAACCCAAATGGCAGCATTCAGTGTCCGTCTTCTCTGATTGCCCCCTGGGAGATCACTGCCCTCCACCTGAATAAGCGATGAGAACTGGCATTCTGCTTGATTACTGTGCATCTGTCAGGAGATTCAGAGTGAATTCAGCAAAAACAAAATAAGGAAGGAAAAGAACCTACTCATCGAGGCTGGCCCAGTTGCACCATTTTGAATCACTGGTATTTTCCTTATTTTGTAATCCCCGGCAGGCACGTGTGTCCCCCGAATGCAACAATATTTCAAAACAATATAAATCAAGCTTGATAGCTAATTATGCAAAGGTCACACCGAAGAACTAAACCACCAGGACATCAAAAATCCTGGAAACTTGAAGTGTGAAGTAGCAGCATTAATTTTCTCCCATTAAAAAACAGTGAGGGGGGGGGCAGCTTTTCTACTCTGAGAACAGGCTTTCCAAAATAAACCTCTTAAGACATTTCATCTCTGCTCTGAATGTTGTAAGTGCGCCTTCTGATTACAGAAATGTCCATGTTAAATCTCATCAAGATGAAGAATGTTTTATAAAGTGTAATGTCTTTAATCAGAGCCCTCTTTGAAGCTATTTAGCCCTACGATGTAGCCCAACCAGTGCTTATATTATGTCATTTATCGGCTCTTAATTATCATTAGAGGGATTGATTTATACTTTTCACGGCACTCTCACCAGATGGTATAACACCCTCCCCTCCCTCTCTGCCGCTCCGTAAACATCACCTGGACTCACTCATGTCTTTCCAGCTGAAGGATTAATCAGATCTTAGTCATCTTCACCCTGGATTGCTTCTCTTCCTCCTCCTCTTCACTACACCTCTCAACACGGTACACAAAGGCCAAGTGAGAGAAAACATAAACCACTAGTATTTACAAAGTCAACTTCTATCAACAACTCATTCCCCAGTGTGGTGATGCAATTTTCACAGTAAAGTGAAGGGACAGCCTTTTGCTTCCTTTGCTGATTAAAATTTAGTCTGTGTTCAATTATCTTGGGCAATAGAGAAAATAAGTAGAAAAAAATGTGTATTTGGCAACGGGAGTATAACAGACAATTTGGCCTCAAAAGAATTACTTTCTAAGTTATATTTGACTTGGGCTAATATAAAAATTACATTGCATTCTTGAGCTCGCATGTTGAGAGAGCAGGAGGCAGAAGTCCCAGGGTGTACTGCATTGCAAGAAAGCCAGCCTAGAATTTTAAATTGCCTTGGGTGATGCAAAAAGTGGGTAATAGAGAAATGGAAATGCTTAACTGTTTTTCTCACAAAATATAGAAAATGGATTAGTGGGACTATTTCATAGTCGCTTCAAACTCACGATGTCTAAAAACCATGTTGCCTTCAAATGGCTCCCTCTTCAGAAACCTGTATTTCTCATATTTCTCATCTTTCTCCAGTCCCCAAGCTGGGTGGAGGGAAACCACGGCAGACTAGAGAGGGCACATCCCATCAACAAAAGGACGTGGTAGCTAATTTACTTGGCTGAAGTTTGCCAATGTTGCCAAATCTGGTTTTTCCCTACAAGCCACAAACCCCCGTTTTTATGTATAAGCCATGATTTTAAAATATTGGGCTGAACTGAACGCAGATTCATCCCATCGTTTTTGATCCTTGCCTACTGTAGACTGTGACTCCTCCTCCTTCCCCCATCAAATGTAACCAGTCCCCAAGTTCTGATCATTTCTTCATATTTTCCCTCCTGCTGTCCCTTTCCGTTTCCCATTGCCATCATCTATGCCCTTGTTATTTTACAACTGCATTATTAGAACAGTGTTCTGTCTTTTCTTCTCAAAGCATACTGTGTACAGTCACCAGATCGATTTTTATAAAACAGCATTTCCTCAACTTGAACTTGCATCAGAATCACCTGGGGGTGGGGGGCACTGGTTAATCCACAAGCCCCGTACCCAAGCATTTTTAAAATTTAATGGGTTTCAAGATGGGGCCTGATAATTTGCATATCAACAAGCTCCCAGATAAGGTGGATGATGGTGTTCCAGGGACCCTACTTAGAGAAACAGTGCTCTAAAATATCACCCCCCACCTCTAACCCATTCAGTGATTCCCATTTCCACCACATTAAACTTAAAAACTCCTTCCCAGCCTAGAACTCTGCGCCCTCATAACCCAGTCTCTTCTTCTCACCCCAAAATTATATTTCTCTGATCTACTATGAAACCTTCTGGCTCCAGCCAAAACTGGTCTGCTCTTTCATTCAATCAGCAACTCAAAACATCGCTGTTCATGAATCTTGTGGCAGAAAAAAGATGTAATCTGGCATATTTTCCTCCAAATACAGAGCAAAGTGCCCTAAAGGTTCAAGTAGTTTTGAATCTACTATACAAAGGCTACAAGTTTGGTCAGAAAGCACTTGAAATCGGTTTGTGCTAAGAACCCTGCCATGATGAACTATACAACCTCAGACAAGTTCATTCCTTCAACAGACATTTCCTGAGGGACTATTATATAACAAACATTATACTAGATTATAAGGACACAGAAGTAAAAATATATCATCCATGTCTTTCTGAAACTTATAGTCTAGTGTGGAGCCAGGCAATTGGAGCAGCCTGGAATAGTTCACAAAACTCATTTACCTTTCGCCACTGACATTAAGGTAGAACACATTCCGCAGCCTCCACAGAACTACCAATTATGTGAAATGTGAAATGTGAATGAACGTGAGGTATGCCATACCCAGGCCTGGCCATGGAAAACCTCCTTTTGGATTATGAACTCCCTCTCTATCTCCTTATTTGTCAGTTGGATGCAAAGGACTCTGAGATCTTAGAAGTGATAGAGCCACAAGATGGAAAGGAGCAGAAAGCCATCTGCTGACCACACTCTTGAAACTATACTGTGAGCAAGAAACTGACTCATATTGTGTTAAGTGACCAAGATTTGAAGTTGTATGAGTTTGTCTACCCTACCAAAGCACAAACCCAAACAATCTCCAAGACGTTATGATACCGAGTATGCACAGAATGGTGTAGGACTACCAGAAAGAGGTATCTCATCTGGGCTAGAACTGAATATCAGGGAGGGCTCCCCAAAAGAAGAAACACTTAAGATGAATCTTGAGGGACATTTTGAGACAGTGAGAATGAAACAGAAGGATGAGGAGGAGACAGCACTTACAAAGTCATGAAACTCTGAGGAAACATGGTACATTGGGAAAGTGTGTTAGTGATTCCTGACTACCAGAATGTACAGTGATGCTGGGAAATGGAGCTACTCAATATGTACTTGCTGAAATGACTGAACCTAGGAGACATATTAATAGTTAACTACTAGAAATAATGGGTAAAGTGGGGGAAAGTAATCAAGGATATCTACCTTAAAAGGCAGAATAGATGACATTCTCTTCATGGAGATAGAAAATGCAGGAGAAAGAAGTCAAAGGATGAGCTCGATTTTGAATGAAATTGAAACTGAGATAGCTATGGAACATCCACAGAAGAACAACAGGTATCTGGATGTAAGGTCTGGAGCTCAGGCTCTGGTAAGGATGGGATAGGTGGTTGAAAGCACAAGCATGAAGGGATTGCTCAGCTAGAATATTCTGAGTGACAAGCCAGAAAAATAGGGAAGGAAATGAGAAAGAGGAAGGGAGGGAGAGAAAGAAAGAGAGGAGAAAGAAGTCATAGAAGCCAAGGAGAAAAGATACTGGAAAAGCAGTCAAAGAAATCAAAAGATAAAGTAATATTATGGCCTGAAAAATGTCCATTATATTTGACAATTAATCAACTATTTGTGACCTTAACAAGTTCCATTTCAATACTGGCAAAAGCCAGGTTAAAATGGTCTGCAGAGTGAATGAGAGATGAAGAAGTAGAGATAGGAATGTAAAATACTCTTTAAGGAAAATTGACTCTAAGAAACAATTAGCTAGAAGTGGACAAAGAGTCAGAGTTTGTTTCACTGTGTTTTAATTTTTCAGGATACAAGACTTAAACATGTAAATATGCTGAATTCCCTGAATTTTTATTTCCCTACCTATAAAATAGGGATAATAATGCTCCTTCTGCTTGGTCCATTGGGTTGTTGTCAGAACAAATAAGGTAACATATGTAAAAGATTCTAATCTAAGTACTAGGTAAAGGGCAAGGTTATTATGTATATATAAATGTTGAAAATAAGGAGTTATAAAAGTCAAGAATCCAATGAAATATGGTTGGCTATAAAATCAAGAAAAATAAAATCAGTCTAGATCTAGAAATATTAATACAAATGTCTTCTTAATACACACTACAAGTTGCTGACCCCAAATCTTAGAGGCTAACAACAGATTTCTAAGTCCTATGCTGGAAAAAATTCTTCTAGGGCTCCTGGGTTACAGCCTGGGTTTCCAAATGTCTTTATTACACCAGAAAGAAAAAGAAAGAAAGAAAAAAAGCCAATTAACCCTGGCAAATGGCAGTGCATTAAGTCATCTGGGAATGTATTAGTCTTATGAGTAGTAGTTCTTAAATAAATATTGCTGGCAGCCACCCAGTCTCACAAAGCAAAACACTAGCTCCATAATTTAGGTCTCATGACCAGTGAAATCATGGTGAATGGCAACAGCCTTCTGAGTATATTATTCTAAGGGGTGACTGAGGTATTCTGGGAAGTAAGCTAGCCATTTGAGGACTTCTCTCCTGGGAAGATTTACCATCCAAAAGAATATGGTCCAATCATTATTTCACTAGCCACCAAACCTTTAAAGACTCTACAAAGAACATTATTTTAAGCACTATGGCATGAGTGGACTAGGTTTTCTCTCATAAAACTTCTAACAAGCGGTCTTAACATGTCCCATCTTCTCCTGGGAAGATATCTTAACCCTCATAAAAAAAAAAAAAAAAAGTCCCTTTCCTTTCTTCTGTGCACTTTTGGACAACTCTCTCTGATTTGGTTTCCTAGTTACTAATATATCCTCCTGAGTTATTTTATTGACAAGGGTGTAGTGTGCTAATTAAGGTCAAGTAGCTGTGTTTCCAGCTCCAAATAGTAATTTTGCAGAATAAACTTTCCTTTACAATAGATACTAAAGATCTAGTCTTGAGACCCAATTAAACCTTATTTGCAATTATTTTTGCATTTTTTATCCGAAAGAAACCAGGCCACAACACAAATGGTGTTCCTTTTATTCATGTTTCCCAAATATTTTATCCTTAATGTGTGGCATTACCATATGTAGCTATTCAACTAGGCCAAATATCTGCAGGTCAATTTTTAGACCTTTTATCCACTGCAATGCTGAATTTCATCCTAAGACTGAGAGTCAATAAAGCCCTTTGCAGATTACCTCAATGAAAACCACAAAGAAAAAGACGAAACATATGTTGCCCTCAAACAATACCACCAAACACATTTATATAGACCTTTATAGATAATCAGGAATCTTTCATAAGTTTACCTTATTTATTCTTAAAATAATTTTGTAAATTTTCACTCTTCATCACCACCAACTAATAGAAGAGAATGCTGAGGCCCAGAGAGTTTAGGAACCTTTCCCAAGGCCACATAGTTTTTTGGGAGCTGAACCAGGTCTGCATCCAATGTCCTCTGTTTCCTCAATTCTTTTCACTACACCATAGATGGCCCCAGCATGTTACCCACTTTATTTTTATTTCACTTCTCTAGCAACAATGGAAAGAACCTGGCTTTCTCTGAAGTCATTAAGAACCTTTGATGAGACACAGATGTGAATTCAGTTCTCCCGCTAATGAAAATACTTAATATGGTGGTTATATAAAGAAAGTTATGGGAGCATCACAAATGTGGAAAGCTTTCTAAAGGAATGCACAAATGATGCTTGGAATCCTGAAAAGGCCAAAGAAGATATTATAAACAAATGACCAAATGTGGAATGGGGGGAAATTCCATGAGCAATCAGTTTTCTCATTTGAATTATTTATTTCATAAGGGCTTCCCTTTCATGGGAAACTCTGGCTTTTTAAAGGATTTCAAATAAACATCATGACAAACCTGTAAATGGAGAAGGAAGCCACCGATCGAATGAGGGACGCCAAAGCCCCAACTTTGGCAGCTTCCACTGCACCTCGGGCTCGGTATTCCACCGTCCTGGAGTAGTTGATATAAGGCTGATTATAAACAACAATCTTCCCTCTTGCTTCAGGGGCCCTTCTCTGTAGTTCATCAAAAGAGTTCACCACCAGAACTTCTGCTGTAATGCCTAGAAATAGAAGTCATGGGAGGTTAACTTACGGTTTCCGATCAGCCAGGTTGAATTGGCACACACAAGGCCACATATGCTCTATCAGCTACATCTGGAAAACTGGTTTGAGGAGATCAAAGTTTTACAGCCATTTGCCATGGGAGAAAGATTGTGGGGGTTAGCCAGTTTCCCAAGAGAGAGAAAAGGCATTCAAAATAATATAACGACTCAAAAGGTTTTTCAACTTACTTGACCAGCTGGTATTAAATCACAAATGGCTTAGAGAATTTTTTTTTTTTTTTTTTTTACTTCTTTCCCACCCTAAGAAGTCACAGGTTTCACAGAATGACACTAATTATTTATAAAGAAAATGCATTTTAGGAAGCTCCTCTTGGGATTAATGAAACACACATTTATCTTTTCATAAAACTATTTTGATGTTGCTATACAACCTTCACTGACATCATACAAAGGATGGCCATTCATGAAGAACGTTCTTAGAAGCCAATGATCTGCCTTAACTTTTAACAAGTAGTCAATGTAGCCTCTCCCAAGGACCATAAGAAGTCAGTTTGTTTTCGTTCCTCCATTGTACAAAACATTCTTAAAGAAAAATGTGAAAACTTCCCATGCTTCTTAATTTACAGTACTTGTTCACACCAACCACATCATGATTCCTCAGATAAAATTTTTGAAGATGTTGTATAGTTGTCCTATCATCCTAATGTCTCACTTAGAAGAGACATCCGATCGTTCCTCATACCACAAGTCTTGCCCAGATCTTCCTGGTTTGGGAACTGGGTTTCATAGGTTCTGAGAAGTCATTCAAAAACAGCCAGACCACTGAAGATCCAATTTTATGGAGCAGTTAGAGTAACAACAACAAAAAAATTTAGCAACAAAGGCCAGATGCAGTGGCTAAATATAACTATCTAAAAGAAAGTGGCAGGCGCCTACTGTTTTGTGGCTTTAGACATGCAGTCATGAAATATGTCAGTAAAAACCAAAGTATCAACATATAGTTGGCATCCTTCCTTAATCTTGCAAACTAGAGAACTGGGTTTTTCTGGAAGCTTAATAGATGTCATTAAAATATTAACTGTTACTTGGAAAACCCTTTTAAAACGCACTGCAGTTATAAGAGAAATCCTGTTTTCAATATAGACTCCATCACAATGGACCCTTCAGGCAGGCTCCTCTCCGGCTCTGTTTCCACCATCAGGACTGAATTTGTACTTTTATTTTAAAGTTATTGACTGCAGATCTATAAGCATGTCTCCACCAACATTCAGAACTCAAAATTTTAATTTATAATCTAAAAAAAGCAATGTACAACTATGGAAAGTAAGGAAGCCACTAGCTTTTTCACATGATAAATATGTGCAAAAATACAAATAAGGGTTCAGCTAGACATTATTTGAGAATCATAATTTTCTGAAACCTTGAGTTACCTTGAAACTTGACTGGCATTATTATTGGCATAGTATGAGAATTTTGTTGATGGTTTTCAGCTGTTCCTAATGAAAAACAGATTCAATGGTTTACCTAAGGGATGTCCTGGCAATGGGGTAATTTTGGCATCTGGATTGGAGCCACTAGAAATGAAGCCAAATTTCTATAAATTTTTATAGGCCACTGCAAAATTAAAGTCATACAAGGGTGGTACTTCTCTATGGTCTATGCTTCCAGTTCTTTTAACAAATTAGAGAGTGACGGAGTGTTGAAGAGCCCAAACCTAACCTAGACACCACAGCTGTCAATGCAAATCACCAGTAATAGCTATGGGTCGAAACCTAGCACCATGAGCTTGGAAGAAGAGTTCAAATGGATCTGTTTTTCCTGAAGCTAAGCATCATGTCTGATTCTTCTGTCTCCTTCATCCTCCATGTCTAGCCAATCCTCAAACACTAATCATTTTGCCTCTTAACTATATTGATTGAACCCAGGTGCCCTTCTCCACCCCATTACACTCTCTCACATCAGGCCCTTATTATCTCTTTTGAATTGTTATGACTCTCTCCTCCTCCAGTCACCCACCACCACTGCTGCCCTAGCCAGCCCAGGTCCCTCAAACTAAACCTCAACAGAGCTACCAGAGTGAACTATTTGAACTTCTGGAAAGTCAGATCAGCCTACGTCACCATTCCCTGCCCTCTTCCATCCTACATACCAGTCAAAGACTGTCTATCTCTACAGACACAGGACTCCTCTGCTTTCAAACTCCATTAGCAGTAAACTTAAAACTTTCCACTTAGCATGCAAGTTCACTTCTGGGTCCTTGCTCACACTATGGTACATCATGTCATGTTGACCCCATTCTCCCAACTTCGTCATGTGACAAACACCTATTTATTCCTCAGGATGCCATTTAAAAATCACTCCTTTAAGGAGCATTCACTGGCCTCTGACCTCTTGTCTCATTCCCCTCCCCCCAACCCCAGGGAAGGCTGGCTCATGCACCACCCTTCTCTGGACTTTGAGAGTGTCTGGGGCATACCTTGGCATTGGACAGTGAAACTCTGCCTGTTTATGACTTTCTCAACTACTTAAACTGTGATCTCCTCAGGGTTTGGGGCCATGTTCATTTTTTTTTCTTTATTGCTTTTAGAGAAAGGAAAGGAAAGGGAGAGAGAGATAGGAACATCTATGAGAGAGAACATCAATTGGCCGCCTCCTGCATGCCCCCCACTGGAGATTTGGCCCACAACCTGGGCATGTGCCCTGACCGGTAATCAAACCAGCGACCTCTTGGTGCATGGGTCGATGCTTAACCACTGAGCCACACCAGCCGGGGCCATGTTCATTTTTGTTTGAATTGCTAGGCTTAACACAGTGCTGGCTGCATGTGTAGCAGTTAGTCAATAAACACCGTATGGAGTGGCACTGCTTCAAATACAGGACCATTGACTGGACCTAAAGCACTTCCATAAAAGTGCAATTTTACCTTTAAAGTTTGATAGCGCTTGTCCCACAACAACTCAGAAGTCTGATTCTCCTACCACCCAGAGCACAGCTGCACAATAGCCAAGCACAAAAGGCCTTGGGGCAG
Organism: Tadarida brasiliensis; assembly: GCA_030848825.1. Taxonomy (NCBI): domain Eukaryota; kingdom Metazoa; phylum Chordata; class Mammalia; order Chiroptera; family Molossidae; genus Tadarida; species Tadarida brasiliensis. The sequence goes on along the minus strand of CM061272.1, from coordinate 37,943,281 downwards.
TGAGAACAAAAATACAAACTCCAAGCATGAAAACTCAGAAAGCTCTTTTTCTCTCTCTTAGAGTCTCGTTACCCTTACTTTACACAAAATTCTGAATCTAGTATTTAAGCCTATAAACTATGAGAAACAACAAATAAAAGGAAGAGAGAGGTTTGGAAGCTGATAGCAATGGTAGGAGAAAACAACATAAAGTAACAAATACTAATAGAATACTGTGCAATGTTGGAAACGTTCTCTCTGTAATAACACAGTCACCATCAGACACACATGGCTACTGAAAACTTCAAATGTGACTAATGTGATCAGAAACTGAATTGTTTAAAAAAAAAGAAAAAAAGAAACTGAATTGTTTAATGTCATTTACTTTAATTAATTTGTATTTAAATTCAAATTGCCATATGTGTATAGTGGCTACTGTGTAGAACTCACAATCACCACAGGCTCAGTCATTTCGTAGGCAAGTAGCTGACAGCATCCCTGCCAGCCCTGCAGGCCTGGCTTCAGGGAAGTTCCGTAACAGACCTGACACCATGGCGATGACCTCCCACAGAGGTCACAGACCTGGTGGACTCTGTTCAGTATACTTCATGTGAAAGGCAGGGTGTGTACAAACACTTAAGGAAGATTTTTGCTCTAGGTGAATAAAATAAAACTAGGCCATCCCGAAAACTTGACTCTTCAGTATTGGTTTGTGTTTTGACACATTGCACCAAGCAAATGCTCATGCTCTCCTACAAATCAGTAGGCTCCAATTCTTTTCTCTACTCTCATCTCCCTTCTTCCTATCCTCCCATTCTAACTTAGTACATGAGAACCTCTAAGAACTCAAAACCAGCGTCATATTCAGAGTAAGGCCTGCCCTGACCTCCCTATTTATAATTGCAAACCACTCCCAACCCTCATCCCTCTTACTTAATTTTTCCACAGAATTGATCAGCTTTCACCTGCTTCCACTACAAGAATGTTAGCTCATGGGGGATAAAAATGTTTGTCTGTTTTATTTATTTATTTAAAAAAATTTTTTTTTCTTCATTGATTTTAGAGAGGGAGGAAGGGAGAGGGAGAGAGAGATAGAAACATTGATGAGAGAGAACATCGATTGGCCACCTTCTGCATGCCCCTCACTGGGGATCAGGCCCACAACCTGAGCATGTGCCCTGACAGGGAATCGAATGGGCGACCTCTTGGTGCATGGGTCAACGCTCAACCACTGAGCCACACCGGCTGGGCATTTGTCTGTTTTAGTAATTAATGTAACCAAAGTGCCTGAAATGGTACTTGACACATACTGTGTGAAATTCGTACACTCATAGGTACAAATACACACATGCACACATGCATATACTGAATGAATGGAAATAAACCAAAAATATAAGTATAATAATATCCCATCCCTGGTCACCCTCCAAAAATATATGCTTCCAAAGAAATTATTTATTTCTGTATATTCTGTCGGAATAATTGATGATAATAATGAAAATAATAATAGCTATATTTGAGTATCCATTGTTTACAGTAATGTTCACAGCAACTCTGCAGATGGGTTATTAGGAGGAAAGTGAGGTGTAGAAAAATAAGTTTACACAGCTATGATGTGTGGAAGCCCAGATATGAATTACAGGTTTTCTGACTCCAAGGGCCATGCTCCTTCTACTAACGGCATTGCTGTTTTCAAAAATGTAAACTATGTGAAAAGAGAATCTGAGTATTTTTATTTTAAGAGGATTAACAAGGAAAAATAAAGAGATATATCAATGTCCACCTACATTACCAGTTTTTTTCTTAGTCTGCCCAGGATCCTGCTCATACATCAGGATGCTGTTATCAACCAGGTGGCAATCTATTAATAGGGGTGGGGAGGGCTACTTCACTCCAGGACAGGAGTCATCAGACCCTGGTAGAGTAATGAAAAGGATTATGGTCGATAATTCTGAAGAAAATGTGAAACTGATATTAAAAAATATATTCTTATTATAAAGTGACTATCTTGGCTACAGCCAATCCTAAAAATAGCATAAAAATCCTCGGGTTCCTTTTTATTGTCCACACCTAATTTGCAAAATTGATCAATTTATTTATTTTAATTTTAATTTTTTTTTATCCTCACCCGAGGACATTTTTTCATTTTCTGTTCAGATAGAGTGGGAGGGAGAGAGAGAGAGAGAAACATCGATGTGAAAGGGACACATCGAGTGGCTGCCACCCGCTCGACCAACCAGGGCCGGGGACAAACTGCAACCGAGGTACATGCCCTTAGCGGGAACCGAACCCGGGTCTCTCTGGACCGCAGGCTGACACTCTAACCGCTGAGCCAAACCGGCCAGGGCTGATCAATTTATTTTTAAGCAACCCTGTGCATAATTACTGCTGCAGTCTCCTTGCAGTGACAACAGTTACTGACTACCGTGGTACTGGGTCAAATCATTTATTCCACTGAGAATCTGATAAAGGGATTCCAACTGCAGTCTCTTCTGACTTGACTCCTCCCAAGAACAGTTAAGAATAGGAAGACTGTGAAGTTAGGATTTCATGTTTTCTGCTATTAAAAGGAAAAGACTACAGACAGAAAAACATGTCCCTGGGGCTCAATTCAATGTGGTATGTTTTAGGAAGTTGACTCTGATTTCAGAAGGTTTAATCCTAAAAAGGAAACACGTCAGGCCCACCCGAAAGGATGCCTAGCTTCTTACTTTATCACATAAACATATTGCAAGTGAACCACAGAATGTAACTGGGTCCAGTAAAACAGCTGGCTTCTCCTGGACTCAGTTATGGAGAAAGGAAGAGAGGTGTTCATTGAAACTGTGTTTTGGCCTGAAATGGCAAAATTAATTTTTTTTAAAAATTGCAAATTTATGGCAAGGCAGATAAAAGAATATCAGAGCAGTCCTTTTGAGTGTCTATTTGTTTATGGAGAATACTATGATTGTACAACATCTTTTTCATGAAAGAACAAGCCTTAGAGATTCAAATTCATTCAACAAATTGACAGCCCTCTTACTGGACAGGGCTTCGTGCTGGGCGTTGGGGATAACACAAATTTGAGTAAGTTCCAGTCTTATCCTTAAAAATCTTATTATCTGGGGAGAAAAATAGGTAAACAAGAACTTTAAAAAGAGCACAGAATGTCACAAATGCTAAGTGAAAGTGCAAAGTAAAATTTCAAGAACTAGTGACATAAACCAATATTAATTCCGATGGGGGAAATCAAGGAAGTTTCCCGTAAGATAAACTTTTAAGTGGGCATTAGAAGATTTCAATAGGCTGAAAATGAAGAAAGGGGCATTTCTTTGAATCGATAAAAACATCTATTCATTTACAATGAATAGGAGGCTTTCTGCCAGGCCCCAGAACAGAAGAGGGGACACTCTAAAATCTTCTCATTTTTAACCAAGATATGTATGGACCTCTATCCTCATGCTGTCAATTCCAAGAAAGCAAGGAAAACAGTCCCCTTGAAACAGTTTTCAGGGGGGGAAAAACGTTAAACTCAGCTATTAGTTGAGTGAAAGTTAGAAGAGTGGGAGGCAAAGCACAACTCCAACGGTCTCCTGAGATCAGGCTCAAATTAAACCTGTCTGTCAGCCTGGCAAGCAAGCCTAGACCCGACTTCATCAATATCCACAGGCCCAGTAAATTATCATCACCCCTAGAGAGGCAGCTGTCGGCCTGACAGAGCAGCGTGCCACAGACTCACCTGAGGAACAGCCACAAGCAAAGCAGCTTGTCTCCTCTGACCTCTAAAATACTGAATTTGCACATTTGGTTGTAAAATGGAGAGGTACCTACCATGAAACCATTATGTCTAATTTGATGTGTGATGTAGGACACTCAAGGTGTGCAGAGACCAACTCAGCAACATCAGCATCAACCAGCGCAGAGCACAGACCAATCCTGAAGCAATCTGATCACTTAGAATCCAAACTGCTTCCATTGGTAAGGTTTCAACATTAAAGGCAGTCATGCTTTTGGGAACCTTGATTAATTTACCAATTATCACAGGAAGCATTTGTTTTCTAAAACAGGTGCACTGTGTTTGAAACAGGTTGTTTTGAGCATGGTTGCTTTCTCCCCAGCCCACTGAGTATTTCCTTGTAATGGGAACTGTTGCGGGCGAGTGAGGGCTTTCACAAAAGCCACTGTCATCAATACATCTGTTAAAGTGAATAGCTGGAAGGTTCTTTGTACCTCACTCAGCTTCCAGTGGTACTTAAGGAGTAAAATCCACAGGCTTTAGTGGTGGCGGGGACACAGAGGTGAGTTTCTGGATGCAGGAGACTAAAACAGGACTAGTTATTATGGTTTGGGGGTCCTAGCTGGCTTTGCTGAAAAGGTAGGATCTGTGACATAAAAATTAATGGATTTGGGGACACTGGCAAAAGGCTGAGGAGGAGAAGAGAGGACTGAGACTAGCGTAAGCAGAGTGTGAGGGAGAGAATGGCACAAGAGGCTGGCAGTTTGTAGGGTAACACTGTGTGGGAGTCCCGTGGCTGTATTAGGGGTTTGGGTAGGGGTAGGGAAGTAAAGGAAGTTCAGATTTACATTTTGAAAGCATTGCTAGGCTTAATGTGATGAGAGGCTGGGAGGAGGTAAAAAAAAAAAAAAAAAAAAGGTATGGAGGGCTATTTGGGAGACTACTGCCACTTTCTGGATAAGAGGCGATAGGGGCTTAAGCTAAAGCAGGGCAGTGGAGATAAAGGCCAGTGGGCCCCTTGAGCAATAGCAGGGAGGGGACAACATCTACTGCAGTGTGGAAACTGGCCTCCCGGAGCTCGGTGCCCCTCTAACCCCACTGCCCAATCTAGACAGCGATTGTTTTCCTAGGGAAAGTCACGTGTAAACTAAAATTTAGTAATCACATCATTCAAAATGAAGACAACATTATTTAACTTTAAGGTGAATCCTATCAGTGAAACACGTACCTTGCTCTAAAACATTTTTACAAAGTATTTACTATGTTACAGTCTCCATCCTTCAAAATGTTCTTTTTACTAGCCGGTTTCTGGTTTCTTCCTTCCTCTGTATGTGGGTCCCAGCGGGGTTCCTCATCAGGTAAGACTCCCATGCCCAGGCTTCTATGTCTAGATGTCCTGCTGGCGCCTGGCTCTGGAGCCACTTTCTGGCTTCTGTGACAATCCGCCAGCATTCTTCTGTGTTGAATAGGGTGAGTAAGAGTTGATTGCAGTCGACCCAGGTAGGGCGAGGAGCCTGGAAGATGGATTCCAGGAGATCTACCGTCGCTTGGGGTTTTTCGGAGTGTGGTGGTGTATGGTGTTTCCAGTTCAGGAGGTCAGTAGTGGAGAATGGCTGATAGTGGAAGACTGATCCCCCCTCTTGTAGGGTCCTATCAAGGCCCATTCTCTGGGGACCCCTTGTCTCCTGCAGTGGCAATTGCATTGCCACTGGGGGTTTTGGTCCCTGGGTCACTGACCTGAGACATCTTCCCACTGGCTCTGGCAACGCATTGGCTGGTTGTGGGGTGAGATGGATGGAGGTGGGCTGTCAGGCAGGTGAGGTTCCCCATCTGTAGGTAGCAGAGCATATGGCGGTGGCAATGGAGGGGCCTCTTCCAAATCCCCTTGTAATACAGGAGGCCGCTTAATTCGCCGTGAAGTCTTCCTTTCACCTTGTGCCACGAGGACCTTACACTGTCCCTGACTAGTAACACAGAATCAGACCCAAGGAGGCTATTTGGGCTATTTCCAACCACTGGTCTATGTAGGGAAATTGGTCCAGATATTGTCAGAAGCCGGCAGGAAGGAGCCACTAATTTTGGGCCCCAACAACGGAAAGGAAGGCGCACCACCAGTGATTTCACTGCACCCTGACCCTCGCCGGGCCACCGCTATGCTTGAACGGACTCCGGGAAGGATAGAAAAGCCTGCCAGGACATCGGATTGGTAAGTGTCCCCGGGGACCCAGGACCGAGTGCAGGCCCACCTCCTAGGTGGAAAGAGAGCTTGATCTCCTCCCAAGCGGCATAGACGCCGCACAGGATAGGAAATTCGTGGGTGATTGTGTGTGTGAGTGACCGTGCTCCACAACGCCTGTTACGGAGCCTGTGTGAGTCCCAACCTGCGCATCTCTGGGGACCTCATACGGCTAAGGGCGGTATCAGGTTCTCGGGGACATTTGTCTCCACCAGCGAACCTGATCCGAGTCAGGGGGTCATACTGACCTGCCAATGCCAAGAGGTGCCTAAATCCCTGCGAGGGGAGTGGCCCGGCAGAGGAAATGAGAGTTTCCTCCTGTTTGTCTTGTCACACTGTTCACTGGGAGGTTTGCTTAACCATCTTAGATATCATTATGGGGGGATGTTCCTCTAAACCCACTTGTCTGGAATGTATGATAAAGAATTTTAACAAGGGGTTCTCAGGAGATTATGGGGTCAAATTGACCCCCGGAAAATTGCGCACCCTCTGTGAATTAGAATGGCCCGCCCTTGGTGTGGGATGACCCTCTGAAGGCACCCTTGATGTCCCCACAGTCCAGGCCGTGTATAGGGTAGCCACCAGAGACTTCAGCCATCTGGACCAATTTCCCTACATAGACCAGTGGTTGGAAATAGCCCAAAATGTTCTTTTAAAACAGGGTATTTCTTTATCAGGAACAAACCGTGTCCATCATTATGTACCCTGGCTTGGATACTGGCTATAAAGCTCACTAGCCTTTGTTCCTGAATAAGTTGCTTAACTTTTCCCAGACTGTAAAAGGAGAATCATGATAATAGTGACAGCACCAGAATTCTTGTGAGCATCAGATGAGATGATAGAGGTAAAAATTGCTCTGTGTGGTATAAAGCATTATAAGATAATATGAGTAAGGTATGTAAGGGTTCTGGACATATATCAAATAGGTATAAACAGCAATTATCTGATTTATTTTAAATTGCACTTCAGCCCAGCCGGTGTGGCTCAGTGGTTGAGCATCTACCCATGCACCAAGAGGTTGCCAATTTGATTCCCAGTTGGGGCATATGCCCAGGTTGTGGGCCAAATCCCCAGAGGAGGGCATGTAGGAGGAGGCCAGTCGATGTTCTCTCTCATCACTGTTTCTCTTTCCCTCTCCCTTTTTCTGTAAAATCAACAAAGAAAAAAATTTTGAATAAATTGCACTTCAGACTAATTACCAGGAATAAAGCAAAAATAGTGGGTATGATTTCAGCAAATATGGAGCCTGCTTGGCTGAGAACAGAGATCTTCTTGATTCCATCAGACAGATCCAGCAGCTGTGTGACTTCTTGTCAGTTTTGACTAAAGCAATAATTTAGGCACTATATCATAAAGACTCCAACTGGCCTGGCAGAAAAGCTGAGGAGGTTTCATGGGTCTGCTTGGCAGCAAGGGTCCAGCAGAAGTGATGGAGGGAAGGGTGAGAGGAGCATGGAAGGGACTTTTTGAAGAAGCATGAGAAAAACAGGACATAAAAGAAAAAGATGCCAGTGGCCCTATCTATTATTTCCTCTCCCCTCCTCTATAAGACAATGGCACACGCCCATCACATGCTTTATAAACTGAAGTGACTCTCACAGAAGACACTTACATTGGGTTTGGCCACAGGACTTGCTCTGGACAATGAAATGTGAACAGGCAGTGTGTGTGGTCACAGCTGAGCAGACACTTTAAGAGCCACTGCAAGCTTTGACTGTCTCTTTCAAGCCTTTTCCCTTCAGCCACAAGAACGACGAGTCCCAGATGGGGGCTTCTCCTTCAGCCTGGATCTTGGAGTGAAAGAGATATCTGAGGCAGAAATGTGAATGGGCAGGTGTATTGTCACATATATGCATAAAGTGAACAAGAAATACATTTTAGTGGTTGTAAGCCAGAGATCTGGGGGGTTGTTTGTTACCACTGAGTGAGAGCTGACTAACATAGGAGCCCTGAATTTAAAGTTTCTGTCAGAGCATTTCATCATATGTAGTCGTTAACAGATGAGGTATAGAATAAATTTATTTAACACCTTAGGGAGATTGTTCAGTGAAAATTAGATAACTACTTTCTTCCCCATATCACACCTTAAAGTGATCAAATGATCAATGCTAAACAGTAGAAAACAAACAAACATAAAGAAGAATTTGGTAAGTGCCAATGATTTAACAGATGCAGACTAAATGGCAAGGAATCTTAAATAGGAGATAAACCCTAGAGATAAACCCTAGAAGCTTCAGTTAGCTAACCCACCTGATGTTACTTCTAAAAGATACAAGCATGCCTGTTCTACTGTTAAATAATTTCATAGACTTCAGTAGATTTCAATATATTTCTTATCTAAATGCATTTTGCTTCTAAATCCCATCTTCAAAAACCAAGGGCAAAAATGATAGAAACTGGTGTGCTTATGCTTATATTGAAGTACAAAATAATGTTATTATAGTGTTATATCAGAGAGATAAAATAACTCTCTGACAGCTTGGCATTCCAAAATGGGCTTTTATATTTAGCTATGTTTTGAAATGTTAACTATCCTATGCTTTTCTTAGAGAAGTGAAACTTGGGAAAGAATACTATAACAAAACAGAATTTCTACCCTCAATAATTAAAAAACTACCTCAGTTTCATGATTCAGTTGGACACAGCAATTTGTCATTAGAAGAAGAGTCTCGAGACATGATAGAAATATCAGAACCCTATGACATACAAAAATTTCCTGGATGATGAGATTCCAAGATGGCAGTGGATCAAGTGGAAGCTATACTGACCTTCTCCCAGGACTAAACTGGAATTACAACTAAACTATAGAAAAATCGTCCTGAATAATCAACTGAAGACTAGCTGGAGAGAACCCTTATAACCAAGGACATAAAGAGAAGGCCAGCCCTGGCCGATTTGGCTCAGTGGTAGAGTATTGGCGCTTAGACTGAAGGTTCATAGGTTCAATTCCAGTTAAGGGCATGTACCTGGGTTCACAGGTTCAATCCTGGCCCTGTTCAAGGTCATGCAGGAGGCAACCATTCAATGTGTCTCTCTCACATTGATGTTTCTCTCTCTCTCCCTCCCTTCCATTCTATCTAAAAATCAATGGAAAAATATCTTTGGGTGAGGATTAACAGAAAAAAAAAAAAAAAGGAGGCCACATTGGGACCGGTAGGAAGTGCAGAGGCGTGCAAGGGCTGGCCGGGCTCCCACAGGCAGCAGCTGAAGTTCCGGAGAAATATCTCAGCTGTCGGGGGATCCCCCTGAGAAATCTGATGTCTAAATCCCAAGCTGGGCTCCATATCCCAGAGTAACAGAAACAGGAAAGGAGCCTACAAAACATCTGGCTGTGAAAAGCACCAGGGGTTCTGTCTGGCAGGGAGAGACAGCTAGAAACACAGGCACTCTCTTTAAAGGTCAATGCACAAAATTTCATTTGCAGCTACTCACCTTGGGCTCCAGCAGAAGGAGGGCAGAATAGACTAGAGCTACGTGAGGATAGTCTGGGGTCGGTGGCTCTGGAAGCTGAGAAGACAGCCACTAGGATCCCTGTGGTAAGTCATTCCCGCATGCTGTAGAAGCAATCTTTCCCATCAATGCAGCTTTAGCCTGGGGGGAAGCAATAGCTCCATCCATTGGAATCCCACTCACCCCACCCTGTAGAGTTTATGCCCTCCTGAAGACTATAGCCTAAGGCTCATTAAGTGATTGAGACTAATAGACAGCCTGCAGACAGAGGTGGATCACTGGGTACGTTGAGTCTTTGCCTGACTTGCTTCTGGTCCCAGGGCTAGTAAAAGCAGACCTTAGTGTGCAGTTTGGTCCTTTCCACATGCACTCAGCCCTGGCAGAGAAAGCCATGAGCTGTGGATTGCTGATAAATCTAAACAGGTTACTCGGCGACAGTCACAAACAGCATCTGATACTGGACTGCACCAGAGACCCTCTGAAGAGGCCCAAAACCAATAAACCCAGTGTCCAGCTTCAGACAGCAGAGAAAGATGAAATAAGCTTCACAAGCAGTATATTCACTGGGAGATGTTGGCAGGTTCCAAATTCCACCTTCTGTGATCAGCACCTGCACAGCAGCCTGCACACTATATTGAGGGTTGAGCCTCTCTATCAGCCAGCTTGAGGAGCAAGCTCATACACAAATTGTCCAATAGCAATTAAGACTCAATTACAACAGGAGGGCACACACAAAATGCCCAAGGGACATTAGAGCACCCAGGTATGGTGATCAGGGAGACTTGCCACTGTGTCCCATAAGCATCTACGACATAAAGCCACCCTACCATGACTGGGAGTCATCGTAGATCTATCTGATACATGAAAACAAATCCAAAAAGACAGCCAAAATGGGAGACAAAGAAACAAGTCTCACATGAAAGAACAAGAGAATTGTTCAGAAGAAGAGCTAAATGAAATGGAGATAAGCAATGTATCAGATATATAGTTCAGACTAATGATTATAAAGCTGCTCAAAGCATGAAAAAAGACATAAAAACTATAGAAAACAACCAGTCAGAAATGAAGAATGGCATAGCAGAAATAAAGAACACACTGGAAGAAATAAACAGCACATTAGAGGAAGCCAAGGATTAGATCAGTAAATTAGAAGACGGAGTAGAAAAAAATCACTCAGTCAGAGAACCAAAAAGAGAACCCAATTAAAAAACAGGAGGACAGTTTAAGGGAACTGAGTGACAACATAAAACATAACAATATCCACATTATAGGAGTACCATAAGGAGAAGAAAGCAAGAAAGGGATAGAGAACCTGTTTGAATAAATAATGGCAGAAAACTTCCCTAACCTGGTGAAAGAAAAAGTCACACAAGTTCAGGAAGCACAGGGAGTCCCAAGCAAAAGGAACCCAAAGAGGCCCACACCAAGACACATCATAATTAAAATGCCAAAAATTAAAGACAAAGAGAGAGTCCAAAAGGCAGCAAGAGAAAAGAAATTTGTTATCTACAAAGGAGCTCCCATAAGGCTGTTAGTTGATTTCTCAAAAGAAACAGTACAGGCCAGAAGGGAATGGCATGAAGTATTCATGGTAATGAAAAACAAGGATCTGAAACCAAGACTATTCTATCCAGCAAGGCTATCATTCAAAATAGTAGATGAAATAAACAGCCTCCCAGACAAAGAAACAAACAAACTAACTAACTAAAGGAGGAGGAGGAGAAGATGGCAGCCGAAGAGACAGATGTTTCTTGCACCTCCTCCTAGGGCCAGACTGGAAATAAAATTAAGTGGGGGAACATTCACCTAGAATTACCATCTGAAGTCCAGCTGAGGAGGAGACTTATAACAAAGTAGGGCAGAAAACCAATGGAGACTGGTAGGAAGGGCGAGATTGCAAGAGGGACTGGCCCAGGTTCCATGGGTGGCAGGCTGAAAGAGAAAAGGAATCTCTTGGCAGCAGGGGGATTTTTTCCCTGAGAAGACTGAGGCCCAATCCCAGGCTAGGCTCCCCAGTCCAGAGCACAAGAACTGAAAACAGCAACCCATGGAAAATCCAGCCATGAAAGGCAGCACAAATTCTAGACACTGAGGAGACTGGAGCCAGTCAGAGATAAAGCCACAGGTTTTTTTTTTTTTTCTTTCTTTCTTTCTTTAAAATCTCAGAGCACAGGATTTTTGTTTGCAACTACTCATCCAAGGCTTCACTGGAGGGAGGGTGATGTGGACTAGAGGTACCTGAGGAGAAGGTGGGATGGGAAGTATTGGGGGAGATGTAGAAAAGTGACTAGGTGACCTGAATTCAGTTGTGCCCACCCCAAACCAAAGTGGCCATTTTTTCCAAGAGGCACAGATCCCTCCCAGAAGCCACAGTTCAGAAAAAGTAAAATACCCTGCCCTAGGGGATTCAGTTCACCCCACCATCAGGAACCTTGCCTGCCACACCCTGCATCTCAACCCTTACAGAGGAAACAGCAGTAGGGCCTAATGCTAGGGTTTGAACAGTCTCAGGGAGTAAAATCTCTAATAAACTATCTAACTCTACAACTAAATTAATTAGAAAGAGAACTATAAGAAAAGCCCCAAGTAAGTAGAAGGAAGAAAATAATAAAGATCAGAGCAGAAATGACATAGAAACTAAAAAACAACACGAAAGATCAAGGAAACAAAGAGCTGGTTCTTTAATAAACAAGATTTATGAACATTTAGCCAGACTTACCAAAAAACAAAGAGAGAGGACCCAAATAAATAAAATCAGAAATGAAAGAGGTGAAGTAACAACTGACATCACAGAAATACACAAGATTGTAAGAAAATACTTTGAACATCTATATACCAACAAACTGGACAACCTGGGCAAAATAGACAAATTTCAAGAAACATACAATCTGCCAAAACTCAATCAGAAAGAAGCAGAAAATTTGAATAGGCTGATAACAACAGATGAAATTGAAGCAGTAATAATAATAATAAAAATAAAAATAACTCCCAGCAAACCAAAGCCAGGACCAGACGGCTTCACAGGGGAGTTTTACCAAACCTTCAAAGAAGAACTAAAACCTTCAAAGAAGAACGAACACCTATTCTCCTCAAACTTTTCCAAAAAATTCAAGAGGAGGGAAGTCTTCTAAGCTCTTTTTACTAGGCCCACATTATCCTAATTCCAAAATCAGATAAAGACACTAGAAAGAAAGAAAATTATAGGCCAATATCCCTGATGAGCATAGATGCTAAAATCCTGAACAAAATATTACCAAATAGGATCCAGCAATACATTAAAAAGATCATACAGCATGACAGTGCAGATTTATTCTGGGAATGCAAAGATGGTTCAATATTCACAAATCAATAAACACAATGCACTACATAAACAAAATGAAGGGTAAAAATCATATGATCATATCAAAAGGTGCAGAAAAAGAATTCAACAAAATCCAGCACCGATTTATGCTAAAACCCCTCAGCAAAGTGGGAATAGAAGAATCATAACTCAACATAATAAAGGCCCTATATTACAAACATACAGTCAACATCATACTCAATGGGCAAAAAGTAAAAGCATTTCCCTTAAGATCTGCAATATGACAGATATCCGCTTTCACCGTGTTTATGCAACATAGCAATGAAAGTCTTAGCCACAGCAATCAGACAAGAAGAAATAAAAAGCACCCAAATTGGAAAGGAGGAAGTAAAATTGTCATTATTAGCAGATGACATGGTACTGTACATAGAAAACCCTAAAGTTTCCACCAAAACACTATTAGATTTAATAAGTAAATTTGGAAAAGTAGAAGGATACAAAATTAACACCCTGAAATTGATTGCATTTCTATACACAAATAATGAATCCTCATAAAGAGAAATCTAAAAACTATCCCATTTACCATTGCAACAACAATAACAAAAAAGACATATAGGAATAAATTTAACCAAGGAGGTAAAAGACCTGTACTTGGAAAACTATAGAACTTTGAAAAAGAAAATAGAGGAAGACACAAAAAAGTGGAAGAGTATATACCATGTTCATGGATTGGAAAAATTAACATCATTAAAATGTCCATACTACCCACAGCAATCTACAGGTTCAATGCAATCCCTATTAAACTACCAACAGCATATTTCACTGATCTAGAAAAAATATTCCAAAAATTCATATGGAACCAAAACAGACTCCGAATAGCCACAGCAATCTTGCGCAACAAAAACAAAGTTGGAGGAAATCACAACACCAGACATCAAACTATAGGACAAAGCCACTGTAATCAAAACAACCTGGTACTGGCACAAGAACAGGCATATAGACTAATGGAACAGAAGAGAGAACCCAGAAATCGACCCACGCCAATATGGCAAATTACTATTTGACAAAAGAGGTAAAAGCATACAGTGGAGTAAAGATATTCTATTCAAGAAATGGTGTTGGGAAAATTGGACAGGTACATGCAAAAAAATGAAACTAGACCACCAATTTACACCATATACAAGAATAAACTCAAAATGGATAAAAGACTTAAATGTAAGTCGTAAAACCATAAAAATCCTAGAAGAAAACAGGCAGCAAAATCTTAGACATCTCATGTAGCAGAATTTTCACAGATACATTACCTAGGGATAGGGAAACAAAGGAAAAAAATTACAATTGGGACTACATCAAACTAAAAATCTTCTGCACAGCAAAAGAAACCATCAACAAAATGAAAAGGGAACCTAGTGTATGAAAAAATATATTCACCAGTGATACATCTGGTACAAAGAACTCATACACCTCAACACCAGGAAGACAATCCAATTAAAAATGGGCAAAGGAACTAAACAGGCACTTCTCCAATGAGAACATACATATGACCAATAGACGCATGAAAGAATGCTCAATGTCACTAATCATCAGAGAGATGTAAATTAAAACTACAATGAGATATCACCTTATACCTGCCAGAATGGCTACCATTAATAAATCAACAAACAAGTGCTGGCCAGGATGTGGAGAAAGGGCAACCCTAGTACACTGCTGGTGGGAATGCAGACTGGTACAGCTACTGTAGAAAACAGTACGGAGTTTCCTCAAAAAATTAAAAATGGAACTACCGTTTGACCCAGCAATCCCACTTCTGGGAATATATCCTTAAATCCCAAAACACCAATCAGAAAGAATATATTGACCCCTATGTTCCTTGCAGCATTATCTACAAAAACCAAGTTATGAAATCAACCCAAGTGTCTATCAATAGATGAGTGGATAAAAAAGCTGGTACAGTGGAATATTACTTGGCCATAAGAAATGAACAAAATCTTATCATTATGACAGTATGGATGGACCTAGAGGGTATTATATTAAATGGAATAAGTCAATCAAAGAAAAACAAATACCATATGATTTCTCTTATATGTGGAATCTAAAGAACAATGTTAACAAACAAATAAAAGAGAAACGGACTCATAGATACAGAGAACAGACTGATGGTTGCCAGAAAGGAGGGGTGTTGGGAGGCTGGGTGAAATAGAGGGACTGAGAAATATAGAGTTGTAATTACAGAATAGTCATAGGGATATAAAATACAGCATAGGAAATATAGTCAACAGTATTGTAATAACTATGTATGGTGCCAGTTGGGTACTGGAAATATCAGGGGGAACATTTTGTAAAGTACACGATTGTCTAATTACTATGCTGTGCACCTGAGACCAATACAAAATAATACTGAAAGTAAACTGATAATTGAAAATTTAAAAAATAATTGATTAATAATAAATTTAAAAATTTTTAAAGTAATCCCTTCCTCAGCTGGCACTAAATTTTTTACCGAATTGAAGTTTCTTGTAAAGGATTTGAATACCAAGGTGCTCCTGTGTCTAGAAGGGGAACCAGAGGTGGAGTTACAGAGAAGCTTACACAGCCTTTATTCTCAGTACTTGCTCCTCACAGTGCGGCTCACAGCACCAGCACCACTTGGGAGCTCATGAGAAATGCAGGGTCTCAGGACTCACTTCAGACCTAGAATATCAGATCCTGCATTTTTTAAAAAAACCAAATGATTCATATGCCTATTAAAGTGTGCGAGATGATTGTGGAAGAACTGGCTCTCTGCATCAGCTACTAAGCCATGTAATTATCTAAGGAATCAAAATTACTGGTGCCTAGTATGGTGGGCTGAATGTGTTCCCCCAAAATTATATGTGAAGTCCTAACCTCCAATAGCTGTGACTGTGATGTAATTTGAAATAAGGTCTTTGCTGCTGATGTGTTACAAGAGAAAGAAGAGGATGATTTGAATACAGACAGATGAGATACAGGGAAGAAGGCCATGTGACAACAGAGACAGAGACGGAAGTGATGTGACTACCAGTCAAGGAGTGCCAGGGATTGCTGGCAACCACCAGCAGCCAGGGAGAATCCTCCTCTGGAGCCCTGAGAGAGAGTATGGCCCCACCGACGTTTTCATTTCAGACTACTGTGAGAGAACACATTCTGGTTGTTGAAGTCAACAGGTTTGTGGTAATTCATTATGGCAGCTCTAGGAAATTAATACACCTGTGTCTCACTTCTAGAAATTTTGATTTAATTATTCTGGGCTACATTCTCCGCACTGGGGTTTTAAAAAGCTCTCTGATATTCTCAAGGTCCATTCATCTTGCTTCAAATGGCAGTATTTCTTTTTTTTATTTTTTATGGCTAAGTATTATTTCATTGTATATATGTACCACATCTTTATCCAATCATCTATTGAAGGACACTTAGGTTGTTTCCATATCGTGGCCACTGTGAATTATGCTCTAATGAACATGGGGTGCATATATCTTGGCAAATAAATGTTTTCAAAATTTGGGGGTAGAATTTGACCCCAAAGGCAAGAGAAGTAAAGGCAATTTTTTGAAAGATCTATCTACTGCTTCCATTTCTTGCTCTCTCTTTCTGCCTCATAACTTTATTGAGATTAAATTCACTGAACATACAATTCATCCATTTAAAGTGTATTATTCAATGATTATAGTATATTCATAGAGCTATGCAACCATCACTACAATAAATCAAGAACATTTCAACACCCCCAAGACAGACACGGTACCATTAGCAGTCACTCTCCACCCGCACACACACTCAGTCCCTAGCAACCACTAATCCACTTTCTGTCTCTACGGATTTGCCTGTTCTGGACATTTTATATAAATGAAAACATACAAAATAAAGTCTTTTGTGACAAGATTTTTCAACTTGTCCTAATGTTTTTGAGATTCATTCATATTTTAGCATACATTAATATTTCATTCCTTTTTATTGCCAAAATAACATTCTATTGTATGAATATACCACTTTTTTAAATACTTGCATCAGTTGCTAAAGGGCTCATCTTTGTATTCCCTAGAGTGCATCACATGAAGCCAGTGAAGACTATAAGCCCCTGTTATCAGCAATGGTGTAGCACCCATTTCTATATCTATAGCACCTGCATCCAATATAGCAGGTATTCAACAAAAGTCTAGGTGATGAATGAAAGACTAATAGAAGTTCAAAAATAATTTATTTATATAAATCAAATAATTTATATGCTGAGGGCAAGATTTAGACTAATGAAAATATCTAGATTTAGATGAGCATAATTCATTCATTAACCCTTAGCCCTAATACCTAATTTTACCAAAGCAAACAGATTGCTTCCTTCAGTATAGCCTGAATTTCTTAAATTGGAATGAGAGGTCCTCTAGAGCATGCATCTATCTAGAATCCCTTTCACAGTTTTGTGTCAAAAGCCTTTGGCTTTCAAGCTTCTAGTCTTTCCAGTGAAAATATGTTGTTTCCAAAATAATCAGAAAAAGGGCACTTAATTTCCATCACAGGACTCACAATCTCCAACCTAAGTGATAAAGAGTCCCTGAGTTTTGTATTCCATTGATGGGGGATGGCGGGGGGTGGGATGGGGTGGGGAGAGGTGGGGTTGTAGAAATAGAGCTAAGGAAACCAATAGATTGATTTTCTGTCTATTAAAAACTAACTTAAATAAAATTGGGTTTATTGTTTGGTCTCACCCTTGATTTAGGTGAGTAGACAGAACAATGTCCCAAAATGTGTTACTCATTTAAAAGTATTTAATACTTAGGTAAGACCTAAAGAGAATAAAAAACAAATACAATATATTTCTTAATCTGAAGTACATAATTAAATGGAAATGATGAAACAGTTAATAATATGTAATACATGACTACCAATATATCATAAAGAGGCCTATTATAATGCTAAAAGAATCTAGAGCAGGTGGATGTCAGTCCATGAAACAACTTGCCCTCTCCAGTTGTCAAAATTAAAAGCTATAGGCTCAGTATGCCAGAGAAATCTCTGGGGTAGTATGATGCATTTTATCTGTTGTCTGATATGCCAGGGTGATAAGTGTTCTAGGTACCAAAGTGAGCTGCAGTCTTCCTACCTACTCCCATCCCACCCCCTACCTACTGAGGCCAGTGTGACTGCATATCCCTCAGGACTTGGTTCTCATGGTAATTTCCTCAAGGACTAAAGTCCAGCCCTGAACACAAGACTGACAGTCTGCTGTCCTGAGTTCCTCACTTAATTCCTACTTATCTTTTGGGATTAGCTCCTTCTTCTGGAATCTAATATATCAGCTCACAGAATATGTCCTGATCTATAAGTAAAATAACAGCCTGGAACACTGCAAAAGATGGCAGCAGGCAGGACTGGAGGGAGAGTGAGTGTGTGAGAGAGTGAGCTAGTGTGTGAGAGAGAGTGAGTGGACGTGAAGGTGGACGACCAAACTTGTGCAGTGCAGAAAACGCGGAGCAGAAGGTTCCTGTGCTGTAGACAGGGAGCAGCCAACTACCACGCTATCAAAAATTTTAGCTGGTTTTCCAAAATGGCGGCGAAGTGAATGGAAGCTACACAGATGATGTTCTATGACCAAACTGGAATTACAACTAAAATAAAGACAAATTGTCGGGGAAAAGCAACTCAAAAGCAGCTGGAGAGGACCATATAACCAGGGACACTGAATTGAGCCTGGTAGGTCTGCAGAGGCACAAGAGGGGGGCTGGGAGCCCACGGCAGCGGTCTCAGCTGTGAGCAGCACCCTCAGGGTTAAAATCCCAAGCCGGCTCCACAGCACAGAGGGCTGGGACGCAGCACTGAATTGGCTACAGCCCCTCACCTTGGGCTCCAGCAGAGGGAGGGCAGACTGGACTGGAACTGTGTGGGGACACTCAGGGTCTGGAGGGTGCTCAGAGTTTTTGCTGAGTTGCAGCCACACAGGACTGTGGCAATCTTGCTGCTTGCCAGAGCTCTGGGGAGAAGCAGCAGCTCCTCCCTCGGAGATTCAACCCCACCCAGCTGGGCCATAGAAATACAAATTGAGGCTCAATAACAACCAGCATCTGCCCCACCCTTGGGAAATCCTCTTATGCTGAACACCTGAGGGAGTTTTTCATTCAACTGAGAACTTGGGCTCTTCAAGTAACTGAGAATAATAGCCTCCAGGCAGAAAGCTAGAGGATAACTGAGCCTTTCCTGGGCTTGCCAATCTACCCAAGAAAGTAAAACTTGACAGTGGTGTTTAACGTGGGTCCTCCTACACACATCCAAACCCAGTGGAGGGAGCCACAAATAGCAGAACACCAACACCCACAGGGAAAATTTGGCAGCCTCCAAAACCCACTGAGATAGCCAAAATGGTGAAACAAAGAAACATATCCCAAATGAAAGAACACGAGACCTCTACCAAAGATGAGATAAATGAAATGCAGTTAAGCAAGTTATCAGAGGTAAAGTTCAGAGCCATGATCTTGAGGAAGCTCAAAAGCATGAATAAGAACATCAACACCATGAGTAAAGATATAGAAACCCTGAAAACCAACCAAATGGAAATGAAGAATGACATAGCAGAAATAAAGAACACATTGGAAGGACTAAACAGCAGAGTAGAGGAAGCTGAGGACCGGATGAGTGAATTAGAAGACAGGGTAGAAAAAATCAACCAATCAGAAAACCAAAAGGAAAAAACAATTAAGAAACAGGAAGACAACTTAAGAGAACTGTGGGACAACTGGAAACATAATAATATTTGCATCATAGGAGTCCCCGAAGAAGAAGAAAATGAGCAAGGGTTAGAGAATATATTTGAAGAAATAGTGACAGAAAACTTTCCTAACCTGGTGAAGGAAGAAGGCATTCAAGTTCAAGAAGCACAGAGAGTCCCAAGTAAGAAGAACCCAAACAGACCCACACCAAGACACATAGTAATTAAAATGCCAAAAATTAAAGACAAACAGAGAATCCTAAAGGCAGCAAGAGATAAGCAACAGGTTACCTACAAAGGAACCCCCATAAGGCTATAAGCAGACTTCTCAACAGAAACACTACAGGCCAGAAAGGAATGGCTTGAAGTAATCAAGGTCATGAAAAACAAGGATCTGAATCCAAGACTACTCTATCCAGCAAGGCTGTCATTCAAAA
Source organism: Tadarida brasiliensis (assembly GCA_030848825.1). NCBI lineage: Eukaryota > Metazoa > Chordata > Mammalia > Chiroptera > Molossidae > Tadarida > Tadarida brasiliensis. The sequence continues at coordinate 37,923,448 of CM061272.1, read as the reverse complement.
TAGAAGGTCAAATAAAGAGCTTCCCAGACAAAAAAAGGCTAGGGGAATATATTAGCACCCAACCAGCAATGCAAGAAATGTTAAAAGCACTGCTGTAATTAGTAGAAGAAATAGGAAGAAAAATATAACCACACTAGACAAAAATGGCAATAAATACATATCAATAATCATCTTAAATGTAAATGGATTGAATGCTCTAATCAAAAGACAGAGTAGCTGATTGGATAAGAAAGCATGATTCACATATATGTTGTTTACAAGAGACCCACCTCACAACAAAAGACTCACACAGGTTGAAAATGAAGGGATGGAAAAAAATCTTCCAAGCAAACGGAAAGGAAAAAAAAAGCTGGGATAGCAATACTCATATCTTATAAAATAGATTTCAAAATGAAGGCCATAACTAGAGACAAAGAAGGCCACTACATAATATTGAAAGGATCTATCCAACAGGAAGATATAACCTTGGTAAACATATATGCACACAATATAGGAGCACCAAAATATATTAAAAATCTTCTGGAAGACTTCAAAGGAGAAATCGACAGCAGTACAATCATAGCTGGGGACTTCAACACCCTGCTGACATCACTGGATAGATCCTTTAGACAAAAAATTAACAAAGAAACAGAGACTCTAAATGATGCACTAGATCAAATGGATTTAATAGATATCTACAGAGAATTACACCTCAAAACTGCAGAATTCACATTTTTCTCAAGTGCACATGGGACATTCTCAAAGATAGACCACATGTTAGGACACAAACGAAGTCTCTACAAGTACAAGAAGATTGAAATCTTGTCAAGCATCTTTTCAGATCACAATAGCATGAAACTAGAAATCAACTGCAACAAGAACATGCAAATACATTTGAACACATGGAGGCTAAATAGCATGTTATTAAACGATGAATGGGTTACCAAGGAGATCAAGGAAGAAATTAAAGACCTCCTGGAAACCAGTGAAAATGAACATATAACAACACAAAATCTATGGCATGGAGCGAAAGCAGTTCTGAGAGGGAAGTTCATAGCACTACAGGCCTACCTCAAGAAACAAGAAAAAATTCTAATGGACTATCTAACCTCACAACTTAAAGAACTAGAAAGCAAACAAAAAGAAAACCCTAGAGCAAGTAGAAGCAAGGAAATAGTAAACATCAGAACAGAAATAAATGACTTAGAGACCAAAAAAACAATTCAAAGGATCAATGAAACAAAGAGCTGGTTTTTTCAAAAGATAAACAAGATTGATGGACCTTTAGAAACTCACCAAAACAAAGAGAGAGAACTCAAATACACAAAATCAGAAATGAAAGAGGAGAAGTAACAACTGACACCACAGAAATACAAAGGATCGTTAACAAATACTATGAACAATTTATATGGCAACAAATTAGACAACCTAAGCGAAATGGACAAATTTCTAGAAACACACAGTCTACCAAAACTGAACCGAGAAGAGATAGAAAACTTAAACAGACCAATAACAACTAAGGAAATTGAAGATGTAATCAAGACTCTACAAGCAAACAAAAGCCCAGGCCCGGATGGCTTCACGGGGGCGTTTTACCAAACATTCAAAGAAGAACTAACACCCACTCTCCTCAAACTATTGCAAAAAATTAAAAAAGAAGAAAGACTTCCAAACTCGTTTTATGAGGCCAGCATAATTCTAATTCCAAAACCAGAAAAAGACACTACAAAGAAAGAAAACTACAGGCCAATATCCCTGATGAACATAGATGCCAAAATCCTTAACAAAATACTAGCAAATCAGATCCAGCAATACATTTAAAAAAATTATTCACCATGACCAAGTGGGATTCATCCCAGGGATGCAAGCCTGGTGTATACAATATTCGCAAATCAATAAATGTGATACACCACATAAACAAAATGAAAGATAAAAACCACATGATCATATCAGTAGATGCTGAAAATGCATTTGACAAAATCCAGCAACCATTTCTGATAAAAATGCTCAGCAATGTGGGAATAGAGGGATCATATCTCGACATAATAAAGGTTATATATGAAAGACCTACAGCCAACATCATACTCAATGGGCAAAAACTAAAAGCATTTCCATTAAGAACACGAACAAGACAGGGATGGACACTTTCACCACTCTTATTTAACATAGTACTGGAAGTCTTAACCACAGCAATCAGACATGAAGAAAAAATAAAAGGGATCCAAATTGGAAAGGAGGAAGTGGAACTGTCATTATTCACAGACGATATGATATTATATATAGAAAACCCTAAAGGCTCCATCAAAAGTCCACTAGACTTAATAAATGAATTTGGCAAAGTAGCAGGATACAAAATCAACGTCAAGAAATCGACGGCATTCTTATACACCAATGATGAACTCACGGAAAGAGAAACTAAAAAAACAATTCCATTTACCATCACGGCAAAAAAATTAAGATACCTAGGAATAAATTTAACCAAAGAAGTAAAGGACCTCTTTGCAGAAAACTACAGGACATTGAAAAAAGAAATAGAGGAAGATATAAAAAAGTGGAAGCACATACCTTGTTCATGGATTGGAAGAATTAACATCATTAAAATGTCCATACTACCCAAAGCAATTTATAGATTCAATGCAATCCCCATCAAAATACCAACGACATATTTCACAGAACTAGAACAAATACTTCAAAAGTTCATATGGAACCAAAGAAGACCCCGAACAGCCACAGCAATCTTGAAAAAGAAGGACAAAGTAGGTGGAATTACAATACCTGATATCAGGTTATCCTACAAAGCTACTGTAATCAAAACAGTCTGGTACTGGCACAAGAATAGGCATATAGATCAGTGGAACAGAACAGAGACCCCAGAAATTGACCAAAGACATTATGCTCAATTAATATTTGACAAAGTTGGCAAGAGCATACGATGGAGTAATTACAGCCTCTTCAGTAAATGGTGTTGGGAAAATTGGACAGCTACATACAAAAAAATGAAATTAGACCATCAACTAACACCATACATGAGAATAAACTCAAAATGGATAAAAGACTTAAATGTGACTCATGAATCCATAAAAATCCTAGAAGAAAATGGAGGCAACAAAATTTCAGACATCATATGCAGCAGAATTTTCACTGATACATCACCTAAGGCAACAGAAACAAAGGAAAAAATGAACACATGGGACTACATCAAACTCAAGAGCTTCTGCACAGCAAAAGAAACAACCATCAAAATGGAAAGAGAACCCAGTGTATGGGAGAGCATAATTGCCAATGATACTTCAGATAAGGGGTTAATTTCCAAATTATATAGAGTGCTCATATAACTCAACAAAAGGAAGACAAAGAACCCAATTAAAAAATGGGCAGAGGAGCTAAATAGACACCTCTCCAAACAGGATATACAAGTGGCCAAGAGACATATGAAGAAATGCTCAACTTCACTAATCATCAGAGAGATGCAAATTAAAGCAACTATGAGGTATCACCTCACACCTGTCAGAATGGCCGCCATCAGCAAATCATCAAACAACAAGTGTTGGTGAGGGTGTGGAGAAAAGGGAACTCTAGTACACTGCTGGTGGGAATGCAGACTGGTGCAGCCACTATGGCAAACACTGTGATGTTACCTCAAAAAATTAAAAATTGAATTGCCATTTGACCCAGTGATCCCACTTCTAGGAATATATCCTAAGAAGCCTGAAACACCAATCAGAAAGAATATATGTACCCCTCATGTTCATAGCAGCACTATTTACAATAGCCAAGATCTGGAAACAGCCCAAGTGCCCATCAGTAGATGAATGGATAAAAAAAGCTGTGGTACATATACACAATAGAGTACTATGCAGCTGTTAAGAAAGAAAGATCTCTTCTCCTTTGAGATGACATGGAGGGACCTGGAGAGTATTATCCTAAGTGAAACAAGCCAAGCAGAGAAAGACAAATATCACATGATCTCACTTATTTGTGGAATATAATGAACATTATAGTCTGAGGAACAGGGTAGACTCAGAGATGTGGAAGTAGGGTACAGACTGACAACCCTCAGAAAAGGGGGTGGGTGGGCGAGGGAAGAGATAAACCGCAGAACTTATATGCATGTACGCATAACTGATGAACATGGACAACAAAGCTGGGGATGGGGGCGGGAGGGTGTCAATGGGGAAAAAAGGAGAAATATCTGTAACAAAAATAAATTAATAAAAAAAATAGAATTAAAAAAAAAGTAAAATAACAGCCTGGCAATAAGAAATGTCACATTATCTGAACACAATCTCTTAAACAAGCACTGTTCCCTCACCTCGGAAATATTACCAGTGTAAGCAGCATCACAGTTCTCCAGGGTCCCCTGAATTAATGATCTGGGTGCTAACCTCTGTTAGCATTTCCCAGGTCTCACCCCCTTCTACCATTAGCTTATTCTCTCCTTCCCACTGAAATGCCTAGGATATATCTTAATTAGATAAAAGAATGGTTGTGATTAACTAGTTATTAATAATAGAAAAGGAGCAAAGGGAAACCCAGATATTGTAAGCATGTCATTTGGGCAACTTCACCAGAAAGCTACAACTTTACATTCCCCAGGGATCCAACAAAGGGAAGATAGACTCATGCCCAATGAAGCTGGGATGGCATAGGAAAGTTGCTTGCTGTCAGTCACACCCAGGAACAAGGTCATTGGCCAGAATGGACTTGGCCACTGCAAGGGTGCGAAGATGTGGGATACATAACCCCCTAAACAAAGGAGTTCACTCTCTTGTGCTCTTGGCTCTCTTGGGATTCCTATGACTGTGGGCTTGTGAGGCTCTTTTCTCCCGCTTCTCTGCATTCGTGGCCCATGTGGACCCCACACACAGTGGACTAATGGACTGCAACTAGCCTGATGCTGAACTGGAGCAGGCTCCCACATGGAAAGAAAACTGGACACTGGCTCTAATTTTAGTTCTACTGAAACCCCAGCTACACTTCTTCTATGACTGGACTAAGGGAAATGGCGCTTTGGAAACCCAAGGGTGTAATTCCACAGAAATGAAGCTTTCTACCATATCTCATCTTGCCATGGGGGCCTCAGGAAATGCTATTCCAGCTGTACCCCAAGAACCCCATTTCCTCCGATAACAGTTGAGCTACACTGAGGTTCAAGTTGGAAGGTAGTAAAAGTTAATGCTTAAATTGGAGACAAATTCTAGAAAGCCTCCCCCTGCCACCTAAACTACAGTGTTCAGATATTTTCCTATTGTCGTTGTGGGGAAGGGGAAGTCATTGGAGATTTATGAGTAGGAGATGAACAAAATAAAATCAGAATTTATTTTATAACCACATCCTTCTGACCTAACACCACAGTAGGAAGATCACAGGAAGAAGTCTCTCACTCTATCTGAGTGAGGGCCCAAATCACTGTCAGCCTTGATGATTCACATTTTAGTTTTCTTTCAAATGAGTATGTTGTTTCTTCTTTCTACAGAAGAAATAACATATGGTCAGAAAACCAGGCACCAGCTCAGCTTGAGAGGGAAACCTTGAGAAGAGGGACTTAGCATTTGCTAAGCTCACCCTCGGATTTGTTGGTCTCATGGCTGTCCTAGCAGCGACACAGTCCTTCCCCTGTGTGGGTGGTGCTGCCCCAGGAGACCCCACTCCTGCTCTCAAGGGCATCATTATCTAAGGATCTCTTCTAACTACTCTATCATTCCCCACCCTTAACTATCCTTATCCAGCTTTATGTTTGCACCTAAAACATTCAAAACAGTCTGCCTAAGAGCAAAATCGCTACCTCCCAATCATACTAACGTTTTGATACCCCAAGCAATATTATACAGCCATTGCTTTCAAAAAAAGTTCTTTATTGTGCATGAGGCAACAGACATAGTCTAACCATATCTTTTTCAATAAACAACTATAAATGAATACATGCTGTCTAGTGAACAGGAACATCATTTTTGAAGGGGCCTTTAATCCTTTTTAAATTAATGGAAATTTAAATGTAATTCAAGATGAATGGCCGGGGAAGATCTTTGCCATGGCTTATAAGCCAGTAAGGATGTCAAACCATCTTGAAAGCACACAAAGCTCTGAGAAGTTATGATGCTGGTTTCTTCTTGTTTGTTTGTTTCATTTTATTTGTTTGTTTTAGAGGGAGAAGGTGTAAATAGGAAAATGCCTGTGCAAAAAAAGCTATACTGAAATAAAGTAGTGTAAATATTATTATATTTGAATATTGAAAAGAACCCATTTAGTAAAAATGTAACATTTCTCTTTGGGTACTCCAAAGAGAATTGCTCATAAGAATATATAATGATATATGAAAATAATAATCTACAAAGAAAATTAATTATTGGGTTAATATCCCAACTTTCGGAGTCACTAATGTGGATTTTAAGTTCCTCTTTCTTTCTACTCCCACCAATTTATACAGTCACTCATAGGAAACTCCAATTTATGTAAGGTAAATAAGCATAAGTACTGCATTTATTCCCCAAATATTTTCACACCCTAACCAAAAACACATTTGGATAAATATCTGTAAATGCTGCAAGAAGTTCATGGTCCTTGGCATATTTGAAAGGTTAAGTCAACAAATCAGCAAATCATTTTAAATTGCTTACCAAGATTAGAACATAGGTTTAAATCACCTTAAAATAGAAATTCATTTATTAAAAATAACTATAATATGGAGACCTTTTTGCTTTCTATTATAATTCCATCTCTTAAATTTAAATATTTGTATAACATACTATGCCAGTAAAATATTGCAGTATCTCACATTTTCTTGTCAATTTCATTTATTTTTATCCTATGTCTGAAAAGTCATATTACCTACAATATTATTTAATATATTTTTGATGTACCTCAAAATTTATATACCTAATAAGGTTTTCTCCCATTCTATTCCAAACAATACCGATAAGGTTAGTAAAGACTAAAAATAATGATGAATCTAGCCAATTAGAGTCGAGGGCTTAGGCCTTGATCTGTTACCTAAAAATAAGATGTAGTCCTCCTTCTTTCTATTATCAAGGTAAAATATTATTGTTTAAATTAAAATGTTTATGAAATGCTAGAATGCCACATAGATACTATGCTGCAGTTCAGACTTTGAGACTTGTGGAAATTAATCTTAGATATAGTGAAATTCTTTCATCTTACAAAGTTCCAAATGAAGACATCAGTAGACTTCCAAAGATCTGGCACATTTTTATTAGCTTAAACTTGGAAAGTTTCTGTGGTGACCTAAAGTTATTTGAACAGACTCTAAAAATGAAATTCAATTTCAATTTTATTTTGAAATCTAGTCTTCTTAAAGAAAACCAGATAACATTTTTTCTAGACTTCTACGTTCTGTTCTACTTGGTTTGTCATTTTAACATTTCTGGGTGCCATGCTTTCTATTAAGTACTATAGAAGGTCCAAAGATAAATAAAACAAGAACCAAGTCTTCAAAAATTTTACAGGCTGGTTTGACAATTGCTTCAGTGAGAAATAACACAGAGTGAATGGATTTGACAAGACAATAGATGTCTCTCACTGGCAGAGGATGTTCTAACTAGATGTTCTAACAAGGACCTTGTTACAAGGAGTCAGGTGAGCGTATGGATGTAATTCTGAGGCTATGCTTAAATAGTTGAAGGTGAACAGACTTTACCTCTTTGGTTTGGTTTTGCACTACTGTATTCTAGAGCTGAGAAATTACACTCTTCCAATTATAAAATAATAACTCATGTGCAAACCTATTACATAGAGTACTTTCACATACATCCTCTTATTCATGTCTCATAGCAATCCTATCCAGTAGATAAGACTACTTCCCTCGTTTTCTGTCGGAGAAAGCTGAGACCTACACATTAAACAACATATTAAACAATAAATTATTAAACAAAAGTTACTCTAACCAGTGACAAATTAAGATTCAATGAGATCTTCCTTCTTTTCCTTTCTTTTCACAATTTAACACTGCCTTACCACAACACCCTGAGACAATCCCATTCATTTATTCTCAAACATTTATAGACCATCAGCAACATGCTGGGCACTGGGGATAAAAAGTGTGTAAGATATGGTGACTAACTTCTAAAACAGATTACCTGTTTTAGAGGACAGCTAATTATAGCATAATCTGGTAAATGGAATAATAAAGCTAGCGGACAGAGATACCCGGAGGTGTCCCGGTGTGCAAGAGTAAGGAGAAATCAAGGAAAGCCTTCTGGAGAAGGTGAATTCCAAACTGAATCTTCAAGGCTAAACAGGAATTTGCCAGTGAGGGAGAGAGGAAGTGGGAGTCCCGGGGAGGACAGGAGGGAGCTATTCCAGGTAAGTGGTCAGCACAAGCAATGATAGCAAAGAGAGAAACATACAGTGGGCTTAAAGGACTTCTTAGCAAGTTTGATGTTACTAGAGACTAATACTCAATGCAAGAGATGAAGCTGGAAATGTATTACTCAAAAGCCAAAGTTGAAATATATAAACTATAAAGGGGAGCTATTTTGATTTGTAATAGAATGTTTCTCCTTTCTCTTACAACAATACATTTTTTTATTTTTTTACAAGCAAACTATTTTACCTACTTCAATTTTTCAATCAGCTTTTTATTGAAGTATAATTTACAAAATATAAAAGCGATCAATTTTCAATATACAATTCAATGAGTTTTGATAAATATATATAGTCATGTAACCACCACAATCAAGGCAGAGAATTTCCATCACTTCAGAAAGCTCCCTCATGCCTCTTGCAGTCAGTCAGTCTTCTGTCACTAAACTTTTACCTTTAACGGAATTCCATATAAATGAAATCATATGGTATACAATGTTCTGTGTCTGTCTTCTGTCACTCAGCACAATGCTTTTGAGATTCATCTGTGTTGTGGTGCCCATCAGTCACCCGTTCCTTTGTATTGCTGAGTAGTATTCCACCATACGGATGCATCACATTGTGTTTATCCACTCACCAGGTGATGGGCATGTGAGTCACTGCTAGCTTTTAGTTATTACAAATGAAACTACAATGAATATTCACATACGAGCCTTTGTGTGGAAATATGTTTTTATATCTCTTCTACTTTACCCTTACAGCAACTCCATAAAATAGTCCTGGTTCACATTCATCTGCTAAGTGTCAAAACCTTACCAGATGCATATGGCATCTGTCTGATTGGCCAAACGCCAGGCCACACTGGCTGTCAAATATTTTGAATATCACTTTTAAAGTAGATAGTATTGACCCATTTGAAGATGAGGAAACTGAAGCTCAGAAAAGCTAATAATCTTGCCCTGGCCGGTTTGGTTCAGTGGTTAGAGCGTCGGCCCGAGGACCAGAGAGTCCTGGGTTTGGTTCCCATTAAGGGCATGTACCCCAGTTGCAGTTTGTCCCCGGCCCCAGTTGGGGTCGTGCAGGTGGCAACCAGTTGATGTGTCTCTCTCACATCAATGTTTCTCTCTCTCTCTTCCTCCCTGTCTCCCTCTCACTCTATCTGAAAATAAATGCAAAAATATCCTCGGGTGAGGAAAAATAAATAAATAAAAGAACTCCTACTAGAACTTCTAAGTTCCTGTCCTTCCCACTTTTTATAGGCACCATGAAGGAGTAAATAGGTGGGTGTAGGAGATATTTGATCCATAATTAGATTGATAAAGAGGGTACCTTTCCTCCTACAGGTCTTTCATGAGGAGTTTATCCTCTGATGTTCCCAAATTCAGCTCTAGAGAGTTTTAGCAAAAATACATTGAATTTCTCTCTCTAAGGAGGGATGGAATTAGAAAACAAAATCAGAAATGCCAGAAGCCTCCATCTTTGAGAGGAGAGGGCTATAAGCCAAACTGATGACAAGGACCAGGGGTTTTCCATGTCCTGGGTACCCAGGCTCGTCGTGACCCCCACAGCAGACTCTTGCAGACACTTGGCAGCTACAGCTCAACTACCAAGCTCCATTTCACCACTTTGTGAATTTAGTTGTTCTTTCTTTAGCTAAAAAAAAAAAGATTTAGGTAACTTAAAAGGAGCTTTTCCTATATTTTAATAAGATATAGTTATATTGTTGCAATCTTACCAAACTTCCTAAAAATCCCTTACTAATAAACTTGTAGTTTGGTAAAACTGAGTAGAATATAAATGAAGACAAGATTAACATTATCTGGATTCAACAGCAACCCAAGCTGCAGCCATGGTCTGGGCAGAGTGACTGTAAAAGTAGCAAGGACACCAGAGGCCATAAAAGGTGTACTTTTCTTTGAGGGGTGTGAATCCCTCACATATGTGCACCCTGCCATTGTCTCTTGTCCCAAGCTTATGTTCAACTGTATGACAAACTGCAGTGGGAAAAGAATCTTTCAAATCTGAATATATTAATACATGTACTTTGTTTTCAAGGTTGGTCTGGGTATGAGCACAATCTGTCTTTAAAATTTAGTATCTAGACCTGATCCTATGTATTCTAGACCAGTGATTCCGAAATTGAGCTTTAAAGAAACTGCAGTTTACTTACCTTCATGAAGCAGAAGTTTCTTGAGAAGAAACTGTCAGAAATAATAGGATGAATTATCCCCCAGATATATATAGTTCAGTGAAAAGAGCAAAGAGCATTAACTGTGCAGGTAGAAAAGAATGAATATACAATGTGCTTCTATATCATAGACTGTCACGGGGAGGATTCACAAGCAATTGCTAAGAGTGGTTTTCTCTGGCAAACCGGGACCAGGGATCAGGGTACAATAAAGACTTACTTTCCCTTGTGTTGCTAGAATGCCTTTATTGTGATCACACATTAATCTCCTCTGCCCCCTTTTCCCCATTTTAATAAATCATGAAATACGTTAATCACATAAAAATAGAAATAATTTAGCACACTTCAACCTCCTTATATTGTAATATTTTATTATCTTTACTTCAGTTCTTTCTTAAATACAGGATGGGGCAAAAGTAGGTTTGCAGTAGGTTTACTCACAAAGCACGGAGTTCATTCTTATATTATTTTTACTTAATGATTGTATTATTTTCCATACTAACAACAGCAAACTTACTTTTTCCCCACCCTATAAATATCTGTAGAATAAAAATCTGTGAGCCCCAGCTAGGTGGTTGGAATGTCATCTTGTACACCAAAAAAATTGTGGGTTCGATTCCTGGTCAGGGCATGTGTGGGAAGGGGCTGATGGGTTTCTCTCTCACATCAATTCCCTCTCTCTCTCTCTCTCTCTCTCTCTCTCCCTCCCTCTCTCGCTAAATGAACAAACATATCCTCAGGTAAGGAATAAAAAAATAAGGCAAAAAAAAATTTTGTGATGTTTTATTTCCCCATCTCATTCTCTTTTTTCTCCAGAGATAATGCTTATTCTTTAAATGTGGTATTCAAATTATGCATGTGTTCATACCTTCACTACATATAAATGTATAAGTACAGCACTATATGCATGTCCTTAACTTCATATAAATTGTATGATATGTATCTATAATGCTTCAACTCACTTTTTAAAAATTCAACATCGTAAAATTAATTCAGGCCGATACATGTAACTCTAGTTCATCCATTTTAACTGCTTTCTAGTATTCCATTGCATTAACCTGCTCCAATTTCTTTATCCACTCTCCTGTATTAATAATTTCTTATTATTATCAACAACACTGCAATAACCATTCTAGTACAAGTCTTCTTAAGAACTGTGTGAGAGTCTCTTTAGGATGTGTGCCTAGAGTCAGGATATGCTCATTTGCATAACAACTCTCTCAAATGTGGTTGTAGTAGCAACTCACACTCCTGGTAGCATTTAGAGCTTCTGCTCTCCATAGCATTTTGCTAGAGTCAAACGTTTCAAGTTTTGTTAAACTTAAGTATTATCTCATTTTTATTTTTATTTTCAATAAATCTGTAAGTTGGGGTTGGGAAGAAGCGGTGTGAGGGCTATTAGATATCACCAAGACACAAGAAGACAAACAGGCTGCTGAGCCAGCTAAAACAGCAACACAATTCATTACACCTGTGCTAGCTTCATCTCCTCATCCATCCCCCTCACGCTGGTGACAAATGACTCCCCTCCCCAACTTGGTTCCATTCCCAGACGTCAGCACCCTACTTAAAAGGGCTCTGGTGGTCACTCCTATAAAATCCTGTGGCTGACCTCATTGCCTCAAGACCCACCCAGAAGGTCATGTGCACCTCTGTTACCAGCCCATCCAGCCAAAGTTTCATTCCACCAAGTCCTGTTGTGGATGGCATATGAGAGTGTGTCATCAATACAGAAATAAATCCCATGGCAGCCAAGTGAGGTCATTTGGTGTAACCAAATCCATATGAGAGGAACAACTCAGAGAAGTCCTAAGTTTTAGCAATCAATGGAAAAACTTCCACATGGGACAATGGCGTGAGACCCTGGCTCAGCTATTCTTTTTTGTAAGTGAATTGAACACAGGTCAATAACTGAGTGATAACAAATCTAATGGTACCAAGTGTACGTAGCAAACATTATATACAGACTAGAAATAAATAAAATATCCAATAATGAAGGACTTATATACTAAATTGCTATGTGCCAGGCCTTGAACACTTTAAATACATTGCCTCATTTTGTCCTAACTCTAACCCTATGAAGCAAACACTATCATTACCCCTATTTTGCAGAAAATAAAAAAGAGCCTTTGAAAGCTTAAATAAATTAATAAAAGACACCTCGCCAATTAGCAATTAACTCAGGATTCAACCTCAAAGCCAGATTGAACAATGATAACATACTCTCATTAAAAAGAGGAGCAATAGCCTAGCTGGTGTGGCTCAGTGGTTGAGCGTCGACCCGTGCACCAAGAGGTCACGGGTTCGATTCCTGGTCAGGGCACATGCCCAGGTTGTGGGCCAAATCCCCAGTGAGGGGCATGCAGGAGGTGGCCAATAGGTGTTCTCTCTCATCGATGTTTCTATCTCTCTCCCTCTCCTTTCCTCTCTCTCTAAAATCAATAAAGAAAAAAAATTGGAAAAAGAAAAAGAGGAGCAATGTTCACAATACATACAAACATTCATATAATGTTTATAAGTGCATATAAACATTCAAATGCGTAGAAACAAGTACAGTATGCATATAGACCAAAATGTTTATAGCTCTTACTTTGGGGCAATAGCATTTTATATGATTTTATTTTCCTACTTGTGCCTTTTTTTATTTTTCATAATTTGAAAAAGATATGTATTACCTTCATAATCAGGAAAATATTATTTTAAATATTATTTTTCCTTTATTGATTTTTGAGAGAGAGGAAGGGAATGGGAGAGAGAGATAAAAATGTCGATGAGAGAGAACATAGACTGGCCGTCTCCCTCACGCTCCACACTGGGGATCGGGCCCACAACCTGGGTATGTGCCCCGACCAGGAATCAAACTGGCGACCTCTTGGTGCATGGGTCAACGCTCAACCACTAAGCCACACCGGCCAGGCAGGAAAATATTATTTTAAAATACAGTGTGGAACTTATACTTCCTGCTTTCACATAATTAGCTATTTAGTTTTTGTTCAGACCAGGTATATCGCCCATAGTGCTGACAAATCAGTGGTTAATAAATGCTCTTCAGGATGAAAATAATGCATGAATGCGGTCTGAGGACCAATGTGCTGTTCCAGGAATAGAGACAGCCAAGAGCCTCCCGAGAAAACAAAATGGTGAATGTTTTGTGGTAATTTCTCCCAAACTAAGTAGGGAAAATGCACTTGAAAAATAAGGTTCAGAGCAGCACTATATGGCAGTCTGAATTTTTTTTAAATTACATTTTGCAGATGTTATTCTGTCACTAAAAGCTGCATTCGCTGTGTAAAGTCACTTGCATACAGTAAGACCGATAAAGGTACTTTACAAATGGCAGCAGAAGGGAGGGGAACATAGCAGGCAATGAGGGTAACAGCTGCCTATGAAGGTGAGACTGGAATTATTTCATTAATCCTGATGGATCAAGAGAGTATGAGCTATTATCTGATTTATTAGATGAATAAAAACCCCAAAACTAGATATCTTACTAAAAAGAAAAAAAAACAAACACACAAACCAAAAACACTGCTCAGCAATTCTCATCTCAAATACAAATTATGCTACCACTACTAACAATATTTTTAAATACCAGAGAAGCTGATCGCCAACAAAATGCACTTCTCAAGGTCTTCTTGGAAGAACTCCTGTGGAAGGTGGTCCCAAGGAAAATCTGATAGCTCTTGGGCTCAGAGGCAAATAACGAGGGTTAAACACAATCTAACCAAGCTTTAACAATTTTACCCTCAAATTCCTTCACAAACACTGGGTAGATATCATCTGGTCCCAGTGATTTATTTGCAACCCACGTTGTTAATCAGGCCTTGAGCATCCAATGCATTTACCAGTAATTGATCTAAAACCCCGAAGCCACCACTTCTAAAGAAGGCAACTTTTCCCTATTTTTCCCTAAGGAAAAAAAAAGTTTCAATTTGATGATATAAAGTTCTAAAACTTCCTGGGAATTTTGCATGCAATTTTTCATGACAAGAAAATATCAAGACTGTAAGGAGTCCCGTAAGGCTTCAGCTACTGCACTCCCCCGGAGAAATCAAAGTTCCTTCAGCTGATTGATATTATTGATGCATTTTCCTAAGTGCCATCCAAATGACACTGACTCTTAGGAAACCACTTTCAATGGGAAATGCATCACAAAATTTTTCTTTACTACAGTAAGAGTACAAAATAGGTACTTACTAGCTTGCTTCAAGTGACTGTAATTCTAAGAATACAATGAGGCTATCAAAGAAAACCTTTACAGACTAAGAAAAAGAAGTTCCAATTCTATCTAGAGCATTGACCTGACACAGCTGCAAATACATCAGCCTTAGACTACCTGCTGGTGAGGCTGCAGACCCGGAACTAGGAGGTGGGAAACAGACTTAGCAAGGACGCAGAGCACAGAACAGCGAAAGAACCAGAGAGAAAGAAAGAGTGGGTTAGGAATTGAGAGAAAGGTGGAAATAGTAGGGAGAGAGAGAGAGCCAGGGCGGGGCGGGGGGTGCAGAGAATAACAGAGACACAAAGAGAAAGAGAACTAAAGACATAAAGAAACACCACTGTCTAGAGGAATTATCTGAATTTCCTAGTTCTCTATGATTAAGTTCAATACTAATGATAACCTTTTGATTACTGAACATATTTCTTAGACTCACCCTCAAAATCAGTTATCAAAAGCCTATAGTTATTAACCACTGATGCTTTGTTAGGAGAAAGGAGTCAGAGAGATTAGCAAAAGCAAAGGAAGGGATGAAGCGTGAGCTGGATAAGGGTGTTTATTGAAAAGGATACCTGGGTACTATTAACCTGCATTATTTCATCATCAAGTCTCCAGGGAACATTATCTGTACTTTTAGAATTTCAAAAGAAAACCTCTTCCTGAAAGACTTTCCATAAAATTAAACTTGGATTATCACTAGTGAGATCTAAAGGTCTGAGTATACTAAAAGCTATACAAAGCAAATTTTAAAAAAGACATCATCCCTGCCTCCAGAAGCTTTGAAACTAAGACAACCACAATGACAAACTATACAGGGTGGGGAAAAAGTAGGTTTACAGTGGTTCATATGAAAAATAATATAATAATTAATAAATAATAATGTAAGTATAAACTGTTTTGTGTACTCACAACTGTAAACCTACTTTTGCCCCACCTTGTACATTACATGAAACTAAAAACATATAAGTAAAAATAAAAATTTTACATCATATAAGTTCCCATGTCCTCACTGCCCTGCCAATACATCTTACACCTCTTCTGTAAAATGATCTCATTATTTTTAAAATTTGCATTGTTCTGATTGCTAATGAGTTGAGATCTCTTTATATATTACTTGTTAGGTTTTAGGCTTCCTCTTCTTTAAACTGCTCATTCACAGCCTTTGTCCATTTTTCTACTAGGGTTATTGCTTTTTTCTTATTGATTTCTAATAGTCCATTATCTACATTTTAATCTCATAACAATGTTAGACAGTGTTAATGTCTTCTCCCTGTTTGTCATCCTTATACCAGCTCTGTGCATGGTATCCTTCACTGAACAGGTCTTCATTCTGATGCAGTCAAATTCAGCAATGTTTCTTAAGGTTTGTGCTTTTTAAGTTGGGTTTGTGTGAGAGTGTGAAGGCATACAGGAGATAGATGTGGTGACCCTGTTCTTGAGGAGATAGCCAAGAGGGAAACTGTAATACTGAAAGATGTGGGCAGAAATATCCACCATAAGGCAAGATGAAGAGGGAAGGTAACTGGGAGGCATGACTTGGGTCAAGACTCCACCACATATTAGCTGTGTGGCCTTGAACAAAGCACTGATCCTCCCAGAGCCTGACATCTTTGAAGTGTGATTGCTATCCCAAAAAGACAATGCAAGGAAAATAATCTGCACAATGACTAGCTTATAATAGGCAGGCACTCCATATGGAATGTGAGTTCCTTTGTCCCCTTCCTCCTCATTCCCACTCCGGACTACATGCAGAGAGGGAATTTGTAACCTCTGACACTTGGGAGTCAGATCCTTCAGCTGATCCCATACCTGCTAATTCCAAGTAATTAATTCTCAGTCAAGTACTCAGTGATCTGCTGTGCTGGGTTTAGAGAAGATCCACAGAGTTATGGGTACTGAGGAAGAGAAACAACATTCTGCCCACATTCCTCTTTCTTGTGCATGTGCCAGCCTTTCCTCAACTTGGCTGCTGATTCTCACTGTCTTACTCAGTCCACTGAAATCTGATGTCTGCTTTGCTGTCTCAGGATTGACTGGAGATTACACTTTCTCCTGCTTTACTTCTAAGACTAAGTTTTTGTTTGTTTTATTTGTTAAAATTACTGTCAGTATTACAGAGGTCCCCCATTTTCCCCCCTTTTGCTCCCCTCCACTCAATCCCCACCCCAACCCAGGTCTTCCCCAAACTGTTGTCTATGTCCACGGTTATGCATATGTATATGCATATATGATCTTTGGTTAATCTCTTCCCATCCCCCATCCCCACTGAGATCTGCTGTTCTGTTCCATGTATTCATGCCTCTGGACCTATTTTGTTCGTCAGTTTATTTTGTTAATTAGAGTCCACATCTAAGTGAGATCATGTAATATTTGTCTTTATCTAACTGGCTTATTTCACTTAGCATAATAGTCTCCAGGTCCATCCATGCTGTTGCAAAGGGTAAGAGTTTCTTCTTTATTACAGCTGCATAGTATTCCACTGTGTAAATGTACCACAGCTTTTTTATCCACTCATCTTCTGATGGGCACTTGGGCTATTTCCAGATCTTAGCTATTGTAGATAATGTTGCTATGAACATAGGAGTGCATATATTCTTTCTGATTGGTGTTTCAGGATTCTTAGGACATATTCCTAGAAGTGAGATCACTGGGTCAAATGGCAGTTCCATTTTTAATTGTTTGAGGAAATTCCATACTGTTTTCTACAGTGGCTGCACCAGTCTGCATTCCCATCAGCAGCGTACTTGGCTAAGACTAAGTTTTACTCAGCCTCTTATCTTACTTGGCCTGCTTGTATATATCTGTCTTCTTCCAACTCTCCACAGATAGCTCACAGAGTCCTAACCCTGATGCAAATAAACTAACACATACTATAATACTCAAATCTAGAACTGGAAAGTTAAAAAAATGATCTTGGGTTATATAAGCAATCTTCTCTGTAGCATACACCTGGGAGAATCCTGCTCTCATAAACTCTAGCTTCACTGATCCCTTGTGAATTCTCATAAAGATCTCAGCCTTTCCAATCTGAAAGAGACCTAATAGATTCATATTCCAGCCAACTCTCATTTTACAGGTGACAAAATTTAAGATCTATAGAGAATTAAATGACTAAACCAAGGTCACACAATTAGTAGGAGGCTAAACCAAGGATACAACATGAGTTTCCAGGAGATGAGCTCTGCACCACACTACCTGCATCTAGAAGTCCCTTTATGTTGATTTCACATGATCTCCTGAGGAAATTTTCCACACCTGGTCTAGCCTAACTCTCCAGTCTCCTCAGAGCCTAAAATAGTCCAGTTGCCAGACAACTGTTTATCTACTTCGAGTCCCAGGGCATGAGGAGTGGGATGAAAGTGAGTCTTGAAACATAACAATAGACTCCAGTAAGTAAAATTCAGCTCCCGTGGGTCTTGAAGGTCCCAGGAGCAATCAGTAACTTGGCTTAGTTTTCAATAACAGGCAGATAGCCAGAGAAGAGCAGGCTCAGCTACAGAATTTAAAATGAGGATAAGAAAAATGAGAACCGCCCCCCCCCAAAAGGTACAAACACCCATATATTCTGCCATCACAATACAGGTATCAGCAGCTTTGAGACAGATCTGCTTCAGTCAGATGGCTAAAAAGGAAAATCTCATAAATTGAAATAACATTAAAATATTTGTATGTGAGGCAGTATAGTCTAATGACTAAAAGCACATACCCTGGAGTTGACAGTTGTTCATGCCTGAACTTGGCTTCTCTTACTAGTTGTGTAACCCTGCGCAAACTTCCTAACCTCTTGGAATCTGGTTTTCTCATCTGATAAAAAAAAAAAAGTCTAGCCCTTTTAAGGCTTAAAAAGAAAAAAAAAAGAAAAGAATATATATATATATATATATATATATATATATATATATATATAATCTCAAAACTGGCCATCACAGCGGTACTTCCAGAATGGTAGAATGAGAAACTTGGCAGAGCCTTCCCACAAAAAATTTAACTGGTTAAAAAAAAAAATAAGAAGAATAAGAATAAAATATATATATATATATATATATATATATATATATATATATATGTTCACTTAAAGTCTCTCAAAATTGTTCTAAGGACATACAAATGGAGAAATATTAATTCAGGAAAACCCACTAAATCTTAGTTAGAATAATGAGAGTCTGTAGCATTTGGGCCATGACCTGTTTCCTTCTCCCATTCCCAGCTCCATAATACAGAAACTCTGCTATGGGCACTCCACTGCAAAAGCACTGAGGTCCCATTCCTCAACCAAGCCCCTACTCGTATGATAGAAACCCTACCCCAAGTATAGCTACCAAAAATACTGGGGCTCTGATCACCCCTGTCTCAGCCCACTCACTGGCAGAGGTTCCACACTGGGAGAGGCAAACTGAGAAGACCAGGAGATATCATCCTCCATGTCTAGCACCTGCTAGAGATGTCACTCTTAAAAGAAACAGGCCGCTATCTCTGGCCCTACCTCCTGGGAGTAGCACAGAAGTTCTCCCAATGAAAAGGCAGGCAAGGAGGATGAAGAGCTTTTCAGTTCTCACCCAGGTAGTAACTATATTTGGAGCAAAATTTAGAGAATTCCATATATAAGGATAATGTTGAAAACAATGGAGAGCTTGATGGAAAGCAATTTAGGAGTTGTTGGTAGCTTCATAATACTGCTAGCAATAAGCAAAATGGCAGAGCATTCACAAGTTTAACAGAAAGTACCAGGGAAAGAAACAACCAAGAAAAGCCATCCTGGGATCACAGTAAACCCTGGCAATTAGAAAGGCTATGTATGTTCCTACTCAGAAACAATTATAACAGAACATGGGTCAGAGGTTGAAAATACTTCCCAAGCTTCACACAGATCCATAAAAAAAGTGTAAAGTCTTCATGGAACAAGAAGCTTAAGCAAAACAACTGACCAAACACCAGCTGGAAAAGAAGATATTTGTCCCAGGGGAAACTACTATTAAGTCAATCTTAATAATACAATCACATGAATCCTAGCAAGCTAGAAGACCATGTGTATGCCCAAGGCTGTGCCCTCTCAAGACTGATTAGGGAGGGAACTTTCAAGCTACCAGGCCCTGGCTAAACTTGGGGCAAAAACATAAACTTCCTAAGTTTTAATAACTGCCTCCAAGTGACATAAACATGAAATAGTAAGGGTAAAAATATAACTGACTAAGACAACTGAAGCACAAGTGTTGATCAATAAGTGGCTATGAAGACCCAGCAGTGACTCCTACAGTGCCAGACTAACAGCAAAAACAGGGGAAAATAAGAATCCTGATCAGGGACATCAGAATCTGTACACTGTGGGAGAAATAGACTTCACAGAGTTAGTACAACCAAGTCATTAAACAATTGAAGGACAAAACAACATCAACCTCCAATGAGAAGAGAGGAGAAGAATCAGCATCTAGAGTTGCTAGAATATATTATATAAAATCTTCAGTTTCAACAAAAGAAATTTTGAAACATGAAAAGAAACAAGAAAGTGTAACCCATACACAGGATAAAAGCAGGCAATAGAAACTGCCTTTGAGGAGGCCCAGCTATCAAACATATCAAATAAAGACTTCAAACAGTTATTATATTATGTTCAAGGAACTAAAGGAACCCATTCTTAAAGAACTAAAGGAAGGTATGGTCACAATGCCCTATCACATAGAGAATATCAATAAAGAGAGAGAATTTATAAAAACAAATCAAATGGAAGTTCTGAAGCTGAAAAGTATAATAACTGAAAAGAAAAATTTAGTAGCAGAACTCAATAGTATATTTAAACTAGCAGAAAAAATAATCAATGAACTGAGTGATAGATTGATACAGGTTATACATTCTGAAAAGCATAGAAGGAAAAGGGGGGAGAAAAATGAGCAGTGCTTCAGAGAAATGTGGGACACTATAAGTGAACCAACATACTCATAGTGGAAGTACCAGAAGAAGAGAACAACAAAAAAGTATAAAAATATTCATAGAAATAATAGCTGAAAACTTACCAAATTAATGAAAAACATTTATTTACACATCCATAAAGCTCAACAACCTCAAAGTATGATAAAAGCAAAATAGATTCACACCTAGATACATTAAAGTCAAGATGCTGAAAACCAAAAAGAAAAAGAAAATCTTGAAATCAGTAAGAGAAAATGACTCATTAAATACAAGGGAATCCCAATAACATTTACGCCTGACTTGTCATCAGAAACAATGCAGGCCAGAGGACAATGAAATGACAAATTCAAACTTTTGAAAGTAAAAAACTATCAATCAAAAATCTCATATCCAGTGAAACTGGTTCAAAAATAAAGATTACATAAAGAAATAAAGATAGAAGTCTAAAGAATTTTCTGCTGGCAAATACGCTTTTAAAAAATGTAAAGCAAGCCCGGCCAGTGTGGCTCAGTGGTTGAGCATCGACCCATGCACCAAGAGGTCACTGGTTCGATTCCCAGTCACAGCACATGTCCAGGTTGTGGGCCCAATCCCTAGTGGGGGGCATGCAGGAGGTGGCCAGTCGTTGTTCTCTCTCATCGATGTTTCTATCTCTCTCCCTCTCCCTTCCTCTCTATCAATAAAGAAAAGGAAATTAAAAAAAAAAAAAAGTAAAGCAACTTCTTCAGGCTGAAAGTAAGTGATACCAAACAGTAATTGGGATCCCTATCCTCACAAAAATAAAAGCAATTATAAGAAAATAAAATAAATAACTGTATGCCAACAAAATAAATAACTTAGATAAAATGAATAAATTCCTAGAAAGACACAAGCTACTAAAAGTGACTCAAGAAGAAATAGAAAATCTGAATAGATTTACAATAAGAAAAGATACTGAATGCAGGTTCAATCCCTGGTCTGGGTATATGTGGGAGGCAGCTGACTAATGTTTCTCTCACTGTCTCTCCCTCTCCCTTCCTCTCTCTCTATCTAAAAACAATAAAATATATATATATATATATATATATATATATATATATATATATATATGTAAAAAGAATTAATGCCAATCTCTCTCAAACTCTTCCAAAAAATAAAAGACAAGGTAACAGTTTCTGACAGATTCTTTGAGGTCAGAATTATCCTGATAACAAACCAGAGTTCTCATAAAAAATAAAACTACACACCAATATCCCTTATGAGTATAGATGTAAAACTACTCAATAAAATACTAGCAAACTGAATTCAATGACATAAAAACGATTATACACCATAACCAAGTAGGATTTATCCTAGAAATACAAGGTTGGTTTAATATCTGAAAATCAGTTCATGTAATACACCTGATTCAATGGGGGAAGAGTAGTCTTTTCAACAGATAATGTTGAGACAATTGAATAACCACATGCTAAAAACTGAACATTGGATACCTATCTCACACAATATACAAAACTTAGCTCAAAGACCTAAATGTAGCCCGGCTGATGTGGCTCAGTGGTTGAGCATTGACCCATGCACCAAGAGGTCGCCAGTTCAATTCCCAGTCAGGGCACATGCCCAGGTTGTGGGCCAAATCCCCAGTGACAGGCATGCAGGAGGCGGCCAATCAATGTTCTCTCTCATTGATGTTTCTGTCTCTCTCTCCCTTCCTCTCTCTCTAAAAATCAATAAAGAAAAAAAAATTTTTTTAAAAAGACCTAATGTAAAAACTAAAACTGTAAACCTTTTAGAAAAAAATATAAAAATAAATCATTGTGACCTTGGTTTAGGGGTTGGCAATGATTTGTTAGATATGACACCAAAAGCACAACCAATAAAAGAAAATTTAGATAAATTATACTAAATCAAAATTAAAAACTTTCCTGCAGCAAATATTACCATCAAGAAAATGAAAAGGCAAACCAAAGAATTGGATAGAACATTAGTAAATCATAATCTTATAAGGGACATGTATCTAAATACATGAAGAGTTTTTACAATTCTATAATAAAAATTCAAATAATCTACAACAATAATAATAATAATTTGCAAATGATTTGTATATACATTTCTCCAAAGAAGATATATAAATAACCAATAAAAATATGGAAGGATTTTCAACATCATTAGTCATTAGGAAAATGTAAATCAAAAACACAATGATACTATAGTACATCTTGTTTATTTAAGCTGTATATTATCAGTTTTATATATAAACTTTAAAAAATGCTTAATTTTCAAATAGAATTTTGAGGAAACATTTTTGAGTTAAGTTTTGCTGAGTTCAAAAATAAAACCTGTCTCCCCTGGAAAAAGATTTTCAAAAACTTAAATAGCCACCAGGAAATGATCAAATCCAGGGTTTTGCCAGTAAAACTATGATCTCAGGGTCAAGATAAAGATACTGCTGTAAGATCCTATGTTAGAATAAGAAAAATTTGAGGCAGTTCCATATACATTCTCTCAGCTAGGCAAAAAGGCTTCTAAGAATCATGGCATTATCACCATCTTTTTATTCAAGATGTATCCAAATAAATGGTAAGAATGAACAAAAACAAAAAAACACAATGAGATTATTTCATACCCACTAGAATGGCTATAACTGAAAAGACAGATAATAACTAGTGTGGGCAAGTATGTATAAAAAATTAGACATTAGGGAAAATGTGAAATTGTGCAGCCACTTTTGAAATGTTTGGCAGTTCCTCAAGAAGATAAACATAGAGTTACCATACGACCTAGCAATTCTACCTCTTGGCATATACACAAGAGAAATGAAACTTATGTCCATACAAAAGTTATGCATGAATGTTTATAGAAGCATTATTCATAATAGCCAAAAGATAGGAAAAAAACTAATGTTTATCAATTGATGAAGGAACATCTATAATACTCTCAACAATAAAGATAAATTTTTGAAAAATGTGGGATATCCATGAAATGGAATATTAATCAGCAATAAAAATGAATTAAGTACTGATAGATGCTATAACATGCATGAACCTGGAAAACATTGTGCTACATGTAAGAAGCCATCCACAAAAGACCACATAGTGAGTACATTATTCCATTCATGTGAAATATCCAGAATAGATAAGTCCATAAAGACAGAGAGCCTAGGGCTTAGGAGGGCAGTATGGGAGGGATGGAAAGTAACTGCTAATGAGTTTCTTTTTGGGCTAATGAAAATGGTCTACAATTACATTGTTGTGGTACTTGCACAACTCTATCAATAAAATAAAAACCACTGAATTGTATATTTTAAATGAGTGAATATTATGGTATGTGAATTATATCTCAAAAAAAAGATGATTTAATAAAAACTGGCCATCTATTTATCTACTGGATCTTTCTCTTGATATTACACAAGGTTAAATGTTTCTGAAAAATTTTTAGAGAAAGCCAACTAGTTTCTATAAACTAGTTCCTCTGCCATGGAAAAAAAGTCCATAAATACACTCAAGACTGACTGATAGCTCACTGTTGACTGGTAATATATCTCTGATCTAGGCATTCATATTGTCTAATGAAGCTGAGCCTGTGTAATAATAAGTAAAGGTAGAACTCCATGCTGGTTAATTCCTTGCATTAGAAGCCTCAGGTTTGGTAAAAATAATGAAATCAAATCAATTCAATGCTCAAAGTTCTATTCCCTATCTCACTAATTCTAAGAAATTTTGCACATTGAAGGAACTTGAAAGAAGTTATAGTTTTTCTATCTTATTAACATATATCTCAATTTTCTACAGAATAATACTAATGTTATACTAGATAAAAATTATCAAGTGATAGGACTGATAAGTATCACATACCAATAGCTGTATATACTTCATTTAAAAAATGACTCTACACAATTATCTTTCTTAAAGATAAGTTACAGAAGAGAAGGAAGAAGGAAGAGAGAGAGGGAAGAAGAAACAATGAAAAGTATAACAATAGAGAACTCGTTAAACCAATGGAATAGGAAATGATTACATTTTCCTTCTTATCACCCAAATTATAATATGAATCATGCATAGCATAATAAATTATGTCATATGACATTAGTTTTATAAAGTACACAGTAAATTGACTTTTAAAAAAAATCAAGAAATACCTTCTGGAGGAGTACCAATGCTGCTTCCAAGGCCCAAAATAGCCATCTTATGCATTCTCGGCTCTAGCATCACAGCAGATTCTTCTCCCCTTTCCCAGTGGGGTATTTTGACTGGCTCCAGGTGGACATTCTCTAGGCCATCTTCCACTAGGTTTTGGTACATGATTTGAATGGCTTTTTCTAGACTCTTGGAGCCACTTAATCTGGGTCCAATAGTATCAACCAGAAGTGCCAGTCGCTCATAGGATCTGTTCTGAGCTTTACCGTAAACAGCAAGGTCTATGATTGCTTTAGCAACATCTCCATAGTGGGATATTTCTTCTTTTATTTCTTGAAAAGTCCTCTGCAAGGTGTCTTTCTTATATACAGCTTTGCCAGAGTTCAGGGATAAAAGGTGAACACCAACAAATGTGATGAGAAGAAACTTCATTTTTTCCAGTTTGTTTTCTTCCTAAAATAATCTATGTAAATAAGAAACAGGTTTTAGGAAAAGAACCTCACAGCTATCTGCCCATAGCCCAGGGATTGCTTTTCAAACAGGATTATTCTTCCCTTCTCACCCATTGTCCAACTTCCACCATCAAATTCAGGTATCATAACTTCCAGGAATGATAAGTAAAGAGGCAATGATTAGCCTTATTATTAAGGCAGCATTTATTAAAACCATACAATTATATGCTACCCCATTTTTTATTTAAAATATTCTAAAAGATTAAAATAAAAAGGTAACTAGGTCAGTACATACACATTTATGATAAAAACTCTAAGCAAAGTGGGAATAGAGGAAACACATCTCAACATAATAAAGGCCATATATGACAAACCCATAGGTAACATCATATTCAACGTGGAAAAACTAAAAGTATTCCCCTTAAAGTCAGGAACAAGACAGGGATGTCCACTTTCACCACTTTTATTCAACATAGTACTGGAAGTCCTAGCCACAGCAATCAGACAAGAAGAAACAAAAGGGCATCCAAATTGTAAAGGAAGAAATAAAGCTGTCATTATTTGCAGATGACATGCTAAAGATTCCTCCAAAAAGACTACTAGAACTAATAAACAAATTCAGTAGAGTAGCAGGATACAAAATAAATATTCAGAAATTGGTTGCATATTTATACACCAATATTGAACTATCAGAAAAAGAAAATAAGAAGACAATCCCATTTACAATTGCAGCAAAAATTAAAATAACTAAAAATAAATTTAACCAAGAAAGCAAAAGACCTGTACTCAAAAAACTATAAGACACTGAAGAAAGAAATTGAATAAGATATAAATAAATGGAAGCATATACCATGCTCATGGATAAGAAATATTAACAATGTTTACATGTCCATACTACCCAAAGCAATCTATAGATTCAACATAATTTAAAATACCAATGATGTATTTTGCAGAACTAGAAAAATAATCCAAAAATTTATATGAAAAAACAAATGACCTTGAATAGCCATAGCAATCTTGAGAAAGAAGAACAAAGTTGGAAGTACCATGCTACTTGATATCAAACTATATTATAAGGCCATATTAATCAAAACAGTATGGCACTGGAATAAAAACAGACATATGGACCAATGGAACAGAATAGACAGCCCAGAAATAAACCCACAACTCTATGGTCAATTAATATAAGACAAAGGAGGCAAGAATATACAATAGGGTAAAAACAGTCTATTCAATAAATGGTGTTGGAAAAATTGGACAGATAAATGAAAAACATAAAACTACACCACCTACTTACACCATATACAAAAAAAAAAATCAAAATGAATTAAAGATTTAGAGTAAGATTTGAAACCTTAGAAGAAAACATGGGCAGTAAAATCTTAGAAGAAAACATAGGCAGTAAAATCTCAGACATTTCTTTTTGCAAAATTTTTTTCTGATATATCTCTTTGGGCAAGAGAAACAAAAGAAACAAAACTGGGACTATATCAAACTAAAAAGGTTTTGCACAGCAAAGAAAACCATCAACAAAATGAAAAGACGATCCACTGAATGAAAGAACATATTTGGCAATGATGCATCTGATAAGGTGTTAATATCTGAAATTTATAAAAAAACTCATACAACTCAACACCAAAAAAATAAACCATCCAATTTAAAAATGGGCAGAAATCCTGAAGAGACACTTCTCCAAAGATGATATACAGATGACAAATAGACATATGAAAAGTTGCTCAGTGCCATTAATCATCAGAGAAATGAAAATTAAGACTACAGTGAAATAGCACTTCACACATGGCAGAATGGCTATCATCAATAAATCAACAAACAAGTGTTGGTGAGGATGTGAAGAAAAGGGAAACCTCATGCACTCTTGGTGGAAATGCAAATTGGTGCAGCCACTATGGAAAACAGTATGAAGGGTCCTCAAAAAATTAAAAATTGAACTGTCTTATGACCCAGCAATTCCACTTCTGGGTATATCCAAAGAAACCCAAAACACTAATTCGAACGAGTATATTCACCCCTATGTTCATTATAGCATTATTTACAATAGCCAAGCTATGGAAGCAATCCAAGTGCCTATCAATAGATAAGTGGATAAAAAAGCCATGGTACAATGGAATATTACTTAGCCATAAAAAAAGAACAAAATCTTTCCATTTGTGATAGCGTGGATGGACCTAGAGGGTATTATGCTAAATAAAATAAGTCAGTAAGAGAAAGACAAATACCATATAATTTCACTTATATGTGGAATCTAAAGAACTTTATAAATAAACAAAACAGAAACAGACTCATAAATACAGAGAACACACTGATGGTTGCCAGAGGAGAGGCAGATTGTGGGACTGGGTGAAAATGGTGAAGGGATTGAGAAACACAGATTGGTAATTACAAAATAGTTATGGAGGTATAAAATACAGCACAGGAAATATAGTCAATAATATTGTAATAAGTATGTATGGCCCCAGTTGGGTACTAGAAATATCAGGAAGAACACTTAGTAAAGTATATGATTGTCTAACTACTGTGCTGTATTCCTGAAACTAATACAAACTGATATATTACTAATATAAACTGTAATTGAAAAGAAAATTTTTTTTAATCAGGAAAAAAAACATTATTTTTTATTTAAAAAAATTTTTTCCCTTTACTGATTTTAGAGAGAGAGGAAGGGTGAGGGAGAGAGATAGAAGCATCAATGAGAGAGAACATCGATTGGCTACCTCCTGGCCGGGTGGAAAAAAAATTTTTTAAACGAAGATAATTAGGAAAGAGAGAAAGAAATAGTGGAGCAGTAGCCCATCCGGTGTGGCTCTATGGTTGAGCATCGACCCATGCACCAAGAGGTCACCGGTTCGATTCCAGGTCAGGGCACATGCCCAGGTTGTGGGCCTGATCCCCAGTGGGGGGCATGCAGGAGGCGGCCAATCGATGTTCTCTCTCATCAATGTTTCTCTCTCTCTCTCCCCCCCCTTCCTCTCTCTCTAAAATCAATAAAGAAAAAGAAAAAATAGTGGAGCAGTAGTGGTGGCAGTAACAGGGCTAGATCAGCTATGTGCTGCCCCTCCGCTAAATGGAGTGTGCTCCTCCTGGGTTTCAGTGTTCCCACTACCTGATATGCTCTTTCCTTGTGCCTACTGAACTCGTCCTTTGAGGCCCTTTCAGATGCCATTGTTTCTTGGTGCTTTCTCTAACCACGCCCCTCCACATTCAATCCTCACAACTCCATTAATACTTTCATCTTACAAAAGGGAATCCAGGGATATCAAGAGATTAAGTAACTTGCCAAACACACAAAAGCTCTAGAGTCCACACTCTAAATAGTGCTATTCAGAGTGTGGTTTGTGGACCAAAGCCAGTCCACAACTGTTTTCCACTAGTCCACAGTAGATAAATACAAAGATTAAGAGTAAGCATATCCAGTTCTGTGCAACACAGTAGCCAACAACTTCATGTGGTTATTTCCACTTTAATTAATTCAAATTAAATTAAATATTCAGTTTCTTAGTCATTCTAGCTGCATTTCAAATGCTCAGTAGCCACATGTGACTAGTGGCTATCATATTGGATGGTACAGACAGATCATTTCTATCATCATAAAAAATTCTATTGCATAGCAATTGTTTAGACACCTTTATAGCCAATGGACAGATAACTGTTCATCTGTCAAATTCAATGATTAAACATTGGTGCTTCTCTTTGAATGTCTCTTATATTTCATTTTTCTAATTCACTGTTATTGTATTTTGCAAAAGTATCAGCCTGCAACAAATTTGAAATTTTAAAAACTGTCCCTTCACCACAAATAAATAGAGAAGCACAGTCATAAAGTACTATAATATAAGAATAAATTCCAAATTCAGGCAGCATATAAGGCCTTTCAAAATATGGCTCCACAACTATTTCAACCTCATCTCTCCACCTCACCCTCTAGAGTGCACACTTTTTCATTCTTATTCTCTCTTTCTCTCTCTCTCTCTCTCTCTCTCTCTCTTTCTCTCTCTCTCTCTCTCTCTCACACACACACACACACACACACACTCCTAACCTTTTAGATACTGAGCACTTTAAATGTGGCTAGCCCAAATTGAGATGTTTTATAAGGGAAAAATAAACACCTGATTTGATCTTTAAAAGCAAATACTTACTATTTACATAAGAAAAAAACATCAATACATCAGATATATTGAATAAAATATGTTCTTACTCATTTTACCTGTTTCTTTTACTTTTTAACATGCCTATTAGAAAATTTTGAGTTACATATTTATATTTATATCAGACAGTAATGTTCTAGCTACATTGAACTTGACACTGTCCTTCAAATACCCAGGCATTTTCTTAACTCTGGGTCTCTACATAGGTTTATTTTCTTTTACTACAAGGCCCTTCTCTTCACCCTACTGCCCTTATTCTGGCAAATGTCTTCACTGCTTCTTTAATGACATTGTTTTAAAAATCAACTTGTCTGTGGAGCATCAAACAACACCGTAGATTTATTTGCACCATTTTCTGTGTTTCTACCATAATTAACTATATTATCAACTAATACATTTGTTTATAAATTTGTCTCTCCTATTCTCTAAATAAAATAGAGTAAGTTACTATTGTACCTTCAATCATTGTACTCATATATAGGCATTCAATACATTTTTATTTAAGGAATGAATAAGTCTTTAATCTCTGTAGATCATAGCTTCCCTAGGGTGTGAAAGTACTTGTCTTGCCTCCTTTAGGAATAAAATCCTGCTACCATATTTAAATATTTTGAAAAATCATGAAAACTATATTGCTGCTGCTGCTGTCCTTTTTATTTTAACTATTTACATGCATAGATTCTTGGTTTCTACAGTGACCATAATAATGCTTGTTTTTAGCTCTGGCCAGTTTGGCTCAGAGCATTAGCCTGTGGACCAAAGGTTCACAGGTTCGATTCCAGTCAAGGACACATACCTGGGTTGCAGGTTTGATCCCTGGCCCCCACCAGGGTTGTACAGTGTGTCTCTCTCACACTGATGTTTCTCTCTCTTGCTCCCTCTCCCTCTCTTCCAATCTATCTAAAAAAAATCAATGGAAAAATATCCTCGGGTGAGGATTAACAAAAAAAATTAAAATTAAAATAATGTTTGTTTTTAGAAGCTAAATTTTATTAAACAAGTAAAGTATTTCACCAGTTTGCAATTTATTCTTGAAAGTACATTTTCCAATGTACCGTTGGTGAAAAAAAAAAAGGTTAATGAGCCATTTATTAATTAAGACAAATCACAAATATCTACTTCTCATTAAAATTTTTCTAAGCATTCTGCAAACATTCAGTAACGATTTCACAATACATTTCTAGTGATGGATTAGAATCATATCATGATAGCATTGTGGAGATACAAGAGAGCTTAGGGATCCTAGTCCATACCCTTGGTTTTTAGAAAGTAAATCAAGGCCTTTGTTGTGATTCCCAGGCAGCAGGTAAACCAGCAGCTACAATCAACCAGGTAACTACAGCAACTGGCACAGACTTCCCAAAGGATTAAGAATTGTTTCCTTAGAAGAAACTGTTTGCATTTATATATAATAGAAACCCAGTGAAGAATACCCAAATGCAATCTGAGACACAAATGACTATAATAAAATATAGGTACTCAAGCAGATTCATACATAGAGTACCATGAGAACATAGAGCGTACTCATACAACTCAAAAAAAAGGAAGACAAACAATCCAATTTAAAAATGGACAGAAGACCTGAACAGACATTACTCCAAATAGGACATACAAATGGCCAAGAGACATATGAAAAAATGCTTAACGTCACTAATCACCAGAGAGATGCAAATTAAAATGACTATGAGGTATTCCCTCACAGCTGCCAGGATGGCTGCCATCAACAAATCATCAAACAACAAGTGCTGGCAAGGGTGTGGAGAAAAGGAGACTCTAGTACACTGCTGGTGGGATTGCAGACTGGTGCAGCCACTATGGAAAACAATATGGTGTTTCCTCAAAAAATTAAAAGTTGTACTGTCATTTGACTGAGTGATCCTACTTCTAGGAATATGTCCTAAGAAGAGTGAAACACCAATCAGAAAGAATATATGCCCCCTATGTTCACAGCAGCACTATTTACAATAGCTAAGATCTAGAAACAGCCCAAGTGTCCATCAGTAGATGAGTGGATAAAAAAGCTGTGGTACATATACACAATGGAATACTATGCAGCTATAAGAAAGTAAGATCTCTTATCCTTTGAGAAAATACGGTGGAACCTGGAGAGTATTATGCTAAGCGAAATAAGCCAGTCAGAGAAAGACAAGTACCACATGATCTCACTTATTTGTGGAATACAATGAACAAAATAAGCTAACAACAAAATAGATCCAGAGACATGGAAGTAGGGAACAGACTGACAAGCCTCAGAGGGAAGGAGGGTGTGGGGGCGGGAAGAGATAAACCACAGAACTTATATGTATATATGCATAACCAATGGACAAAGACAACAGTGTGGTGAAGGCAGGGGGCGAGGGGCGTGGCAGGAGCAGGGAGAAGGGTGTCAATGAGGGAAAAAGGAAGGACATCTGTAATAAAAAAACAAATTAATTAATAATAATAATAAAAATGAAGAACAAAAGGGATCATGAAAAGATATAGAGACTACATATCTCAACACAGCTTCAAGGAATGGCTGAAAGAAGGAATGGTACATCCCTCTGCTTGATCACCAAATCATCACCCTTAGGTCACATTCTGGTTTAAAGGTATGTTCAGAAAATAACAGTGCCTAAGATTATCATTGTTATATCTTCTTTGCATGTGTGTCAATTGAATTAATGGATAACATGCCATTTTGATAACAATACTTGATGCCACCTAGTAAGATCAGTTTAATTAATTTTGACACGAAAAATGATACAATTACTTTTTAACAAAAACTGCTATCTTCATATCTGTGTTGTTCTGAATACCTCCCACAAATGCAATAAATGCTTATTTTTAAAAGAAGGTTAATTTAAAAGATAATAATTTGTAACATTTTAATGGATCAGTTTTCCCCTGAGTATAATACTGGCACTTTAGAAATTTTACTATTAAAGGCACAAATCAATGAAAAATCACCTAGAATACTCGACATAAGTAAACACTAAATGCATGTTAGTTGATTCTAAACCTGGATTTCCTGGAACATAATCTGAAAATTACTGATGTGATTCTTGCTAGAATGCGTAATTACATATTTCTCCAAAATAGCACTACAAGAATCTTTTATTATTTGTGTTTTCGGAAATATACATTAGCCAAACTAAAATATGTTTCATTAATAAATAGTAGAAAATAATAATTATTACTAAACACCTATCTTTGCAAAGGTAACAAAAATGGAACAAAATATTGCTATATTACATTCCACTTTACCAAACGCTATAAAATATAATTTAAAAACACAAGGATTACAATCTGATACATAATTTGTACATTCCTAACAAGAAGCAGAGATTTACAATAATTAAAATAGTAAAGGCCCAGCTGGTGTGGCTCAGTGGTTGAGTGTCGACCCATGCATCAAGAGATCACTGGTTCGATTCCTGGTCAGGGCACATGCCCAGGTTGTGGGCCTAATCCCCAGTGGGAGACATGCAGGAGGTGACCAATCGATGTTCTCATTCATTGATGTTTCTATCTCTCTCTCCCTCTCCTTTCCTCTCTCTCTAAAATCAATAAAGGAAAAATATTTTTTAAAAAATAGTGAAGTATATAGACAAAATAAGGCCAAATAGAGGTCAATAACTGAGCACAACTTAAAGAAATTCTCTCCTAATTCACAAATTTAGGGTCACTATACATGAAGGAAATTAATTGTGGACTTGGAGTCAATCCAAATAAGAAGGATGATCAAAGGCACCCGTTTATTTGCATAAAAGGACTAAAAACACTAGCCCTCCTCAGTGCAAAAAGACCTGGGCCAAAAGTAGAAATATTTGGGCATATAAAAACAAGAAAGGTTATGCCCTGGCTGGTTTGTTTCAGTGGTTAGAGTATCAGCCTGAGGACCAAAGAGTCTCTGGTTTGATTCCAGTTAAGGGCATGTATCTCAGTTGCGGTTCGGTCCCTGGTCATGCAGGAGGCAACCAAATGATGTGTCTCTCTCACGTTGATGTTTTTCTCTCTCTCTCACCCCCTCCCACTCTATCTGAAGATAGATGGAAAAATATCCTCAGGTGAGGATTAAGAAAAAAGAGGGGTTTGGATAAGATGAATACAGATTTACTACCAAATCCTTTCATATTAGTACCAGGGGTATCCAGTGGCTCAGAGCTAATTTTAGGAAAATCAAAATGTACAATTTTAACAATGAGTATTAACATATAAATAGTTTACCTAAAAAAGGAGAAGACTGGATAAAATTATGAATGATACAGTCATTGGAAGCTGAACCCTTTAAATCTACCACAAAGCATTGGCATCATATGGACCCAAGTAAAGGTCACTATAGGATCACCAGGAAGGTTTACTCATCTGAAAGACTGTTAGTCTGTCCTAGTTCAGAAATACAAATGTCCTTATATAGTCATTATAGTCACATAAAATTAAGCAAGCTACGGCACTATTTTTATAGTCTGCAAAGGGAGCAAATAATTCTATGGTGATCAACAAAGACAGATACTGTTATTCATCTCAAACATTTCCTCTCTATTAATTGTAAAAGATGTTTTGGTCTGAGTCATTACTTCATCTCTCCATTTTTTTAAACTTATCTTTATTGTTGAAAGTATTACATATGTCCCCCTTTTTTTCCCCTATTGACCCCCTCCTCCCCACACCCACCCCACCCCTACCTTCACCACGTTATTGTCTGTGTCCATTGGTTATGCATATATGCATATAAGTTCTTTGGTTTATCTCTTCCCACCCCACCTCTCACTTCCCTCTGAGGTTCCACAGATTTAACAAAAAGTTATTGAGCACCTACTAAGCCCTAAGACACGAATGTATAGGATGATATCCACACCCTTAAAGAGCTGACAAGAATAATAATAGGGACACAGATAATGTGAAAAATCCCTATAACAGAAGTAGTTAGGAGGGTTTGTGAAAACAGAGGGGAAGAGAAGATTAGGACATTTGCTTGAGCTGATGTGTGAAGGGTAACCAGGAAATTACTGATGGGCATGTGAAGAAGGTGGGCGTGGCACTGAAGAAAAGGTAACCAACAGAGGGAGCAACTCACAAAACACAGCGTGGGGGTCGGGGGACGGCAAGTAGCTGGACGGTAAGTGGGGGCAAATGGTGGAAGATACAGCAATAATAGGAAGAAATTATTCCCCAAGTTTGGACTGAAAAGGTCTACTGTGTGAAACTACAACATTTGGGAGCAAAATGCCCTAGGGTGCTGCAGGGGGATACAGTGAACATTCCTACCTCTCATGAGCCAGGAAAGGAAGGAAGGGAAGTTTCTTTGTGATTTGCACTACCCCGTCACCCTGGCATGGAGAATTCACCCAGATGCCACATCAGGACAAGGACAGCATATGAAGTACCTTGAAATCCTCAAACAAGCCATTACTTATTACATATCTAGTTATTCCTTGGAATTTTCACAGAGGGAAAAATAACCCATGCTTACAAAAGACGCATTAGTCAGGCAATTAATTCATTTACAAAGACATTCAAGATCTTCTTCTGTTTAACATCCCTAAAATACTAATAAACCATTTGACCAAAAAAAAAAAAAAAAAAATCTAGTGCATTCAAAAGCAATTATAGGACATTTGAAATGTCTAAATTTAACTGTACGATGTCTTTAAAAAATATTATTTGTTCTTATACACAAAAGGTTGAAGTCATTGTTCTTTTACTTGAATTCAAACTATGGAATGTTAAATGTTATACACTTCAAAATGTTATACTTTAAAACCCATACTGTATCATGCCTTTGAATTCAGAAACTTATATTCAAAGGCAACTTTGGAGAACTATTTGAAAAAGACTTGCTTTTCATATATTGTCTTCATAATCCATAGTTACAGATTATCTTTTTCACAAAAAAAGATAAAATTCTTCATAATGTCATTTTCATTCTTTTCTACTTAAATCTGGAAGCAAACTAAAGCAAAGCCAATTTTTCTCCTACTATGAATTATATTCTCTCCAATAATAGCTCTATATTTTGAGGAAACAAAACCCTGTGCTTCTATTTCTAAATATTTTCCTAAAATATCATTTTTTGAAAATGTCTCATGCTATGATAGAAATGCCAGAATGAATAGGCCAAGTGGAGTGGAAAAGGACACAATGAAAAGAGAATGTGCTAGAAGACAGAAGGAATAAGATTTAGGATCTGAGATTTTTATTGACATTTTATTGTGTCACTTTTTCTTCTAAAGACTGAATATACTACTTAGATGAAAACCTAAATTTTTCTCCTAAACCTTCCACGGCTGAATAGGATTTACCACTGTAAATTTAACTCTTAGTCTTCAGTCTAGAGCATGTAGCAGATATAAAGAACAGAAATGCTAAATCCTAGCACAGACACTGGCACATTGAAGTTCACTTCCAAACTCCTTTTTTTTTGTTTGTTTTCAGAGCTTTGAGGGAATTTATTGAGAGCTTTCGAGTATCGAATATTGAAAAGGTACTGAGCTTTTCTCCACCACTGGCAAGTGTCACAGCTGGTGGTCTCTTTACTGCCAGGAGCCTGTAGTCCCGACTGCAACAACCGCACTAGCCACAAGCAGCAATAAAATCATTATCGCCCTGGTCGGTTTGGCTCAGTGGTAAGAGCATCGGCCTTTGGACCAAAGAGTCTTGAGTTCAATTCTGAGTGAAGGACACACACCTCGGTTGCAGTTCAGTCCCCAGCCCTGGTCAGGGTCATTCGGGAGGCAACCGAGCTGTGTGTCTCCTCACATTGATGTTTCTCTCTCTCTCTCCCTCCCATTCTGTCTGAAAATAAATGGAAAAATATCTTCAACTGAACATTTAAAAAAAAAGTCACCATTATCATCCCACCAGATGTTGACTTTCTGTCCACCGGAGTCACACATCTGGTTTCAGTGCAGTTGCTCGTCTGTGTCTCCACCAGGTTGGCAAGGTCATTATCTCCGTTTGTTCACTCAGCTCATTCCCAATCGCTTGCCTCATTTTTTTCTCTGTGTGTGTGACTTATGATAGAAGAAAGGGCATCAAGGCCTGTGTCCTGTTCTTAGATGATTTTCTACTGCTGTTGCCAGAATTCATCAAAACCCAAGCCTCTGGTCTCCTCTGGCTCCTCAAAGAGCCAAGGGTTGGGTACACCTCCCTCAGCCCCTCCCGTCATCAAGCAGGACTTCACTCTTGTATGGGAAGGACCGCATACCGCCAGAGAGATACGGGCATCACATTGAATTGGCAGGCCCACTACAGGCTTCCGTGTTGTTTACACACCCCGCCCAGGACACAACTCCTCCCTCACTGAACTCCCTGGTTTTATTTCTCCACAGAAGAGACTTAGGAGTTCACCTACCTTCCTGTATTTCATAATCTTCTGTGCTAAGAATTTTCCTGCATTCCATACAGATTTTTTAAATATGAAAAACCTATTACCTGAGTCTTGAATCTAACTCTATTGTACATACAAATATAACAAAATGGTTTTTGTACAGTTTTAATGCAAGTTGATTTTGTTCAAGAAACAATTACCATGTGTATCCAAGGAGGACTATGCTGTGGTTTTGTTCAGAACGTGACCAAGAGCTGGTCATCGTTCCAGTAAAACACCAATGACTACGCTGCTTCTGGTGCTGGAAGCTCACCACCGCACCCCTGGGCTGGGCTGCCTCTGCTGTCCCTCACCATGCGAGCATCTGGCTACTTCCTCACGTCATCCAGGGCCGTCACGCCTCAGAACTTACATTTTGAAACACTTCGCTAAATATTATTTTCCTCTCACTTCTCTTTTATATTCCAATTAGGAGAGCAGACTGATTTATTTGAGAATATACATGCAGAGAATCTATGATATTTAACTTAGGATAATAAAGCAGGCATTAGAAATTATTTGTGTTTTGTTTTTTTTAAAGAATCATTGCATCTAATAGGATGGGGAACTAGTAATTTAAGTGAAATGAACAATTCTCTTCCTTACTCTTCCAGCCCACCTTCCAGCCAGGGGAGGCCCTGTGACCCAGTTCTGCCCAAAGAGACCCAAACAGAAGCGGCTGACAAGAAAGCAGTCACAGTTCTAGAGCTGCATCAGATACTCTAACCATGAGGGCAAGTCCAACAGGAGTGGTCCTGACACCACTGAGCGTCTGAACCAATACAGCACCACCAACTTGTCTGTTGTGTGAGAAAAACAAACTCCATTTGTTTCAGTCACTGTCAGTTGAATTTTCTGTTGCTTGCAGCTTGAATACATTCCCAATGGCTATACTACTTTAAGGGATTCTTGGGGATCCATAATTAAATATATTGTTTATACTAATTAACACCATAACCAAAGCGTAGGATGTGACATAAGATCTACCTAGACTCCCACATGTACCTAAATTCTAAATATCCAACACCAAAGTCAGAATCTTCCTTTCAAACCTGTCTTTCCTTTGTCCCTCACTCTCACCGCCTGTCAGTGAATTAGAAACTGCATTGTGTTATCGAATTCTTTCTTCTCCCTCAGGGAGAACAGGTGAACTGCTGCCTGTAATTCCACCTTTAAATTCTTTCTTGATGAACTTCCCTCCCCTCCACCCTTACCATCACTTCCCCAGCTCTGAATCTCATTATCCATCATTTCAAACACTTCCTCACACGTCTCTCTGCCTTACACTCAGTTCCATTTCCAGCCTTCTTCCATATTGCCCCCGGATTTATCTTAAACCCAAATAGAATGACTCCTTTGTTAAAACATCTGTTTCCTCACCATTTACTGTCAGTGTTATGAGAAAGGCTTTCCAGTCTTCACAATCATTCCCTGTTGTTCCCCCACCTTTATACTGCAGCCCTAACAAGCTGTTTATTGGTCCTTGAAATTATAGAACACTCTTTATACCTCTCTGATTTTGCTCATGCTGTTCCCTCTGCTAAAAATGCCCCAGTTCATCAGTCTCCAAATCCTAGGCAGAACTATTTGCTGCCTTTTCAATAGCTCCCTGTATGCTACATGTTTTTGTGTCGGTCACCCTCCTAGACA
Organism: Tadarida brasiliensis; assembly: GCA_030848825.1. Lineage (NCBI taxonomy): Eukaryota > Metazoa > Chordata > Mammalia > Chiroptera > Molossidae > Tadarida > Tadarida brasiliensis. The sequence continues at coordinate 37,885,108 of CM061272.1, read as the reverse complement.
TCACTTAATAGCAATAATATTTTATTTTTATAAAATTCAACAAGGATGTTCTCTGCAAGAAATATGTTTTTATTTTTGTATGCTAAGCAAATAGCACAATACCTATCAATCAATATTTATAGAATTAAATGAATAAAACAAGTAGTTACATTTTCACAACAGAAGTATACAGCTCTGATTCATCAATTTAGTGATTACTTTTTCTTCATCAGACATCAGTTTTCTCTTTCAAACTATAATATATTTACAAGTTCCTTTCATAAAGGGAGTCAAGAGACCTAGGACTTGGTCCTGGCTGTCTCTGTCTCGATGCATGATCTTGAACAACTTATTTGAAGTCTTTATGTACAAAATAACGGGTTGCATGTCACCTCTAACGTTCTACTATGAATTTTCTTAAACATGTAATATCATTCACACTTTTCTTTATATTCCATGTTAGCACTTGACTAAATAACCTTATACCAAACTCTTTCTTAATTGGTTCTACCATTTTGTCTCCTCCCACCAGCCAACTGAAATTGAACTCACAAAGATCATGAAGAATGCCTAGTTTCTAAATCCACTGGAAACTTCATTTCTTATTTCAAATCCACTGGACATCTGAAACATTCAACATTGTGGACAGTCTCTCCTAATCCATACTCTTCTTCCTATGTCTCTGGTCTCTTTCCCAATCTTTTTTGTAGGGCCTTGTTCCTCCATATATCATTTAAGTTTATTATTTCCAAGGGCTCTCTCCTTGACCCTCTTTTCTTACTATACATTCTAACTGGCATTGTTGTTCCCTCCAAGGCTTCATTTACCATCTACAGTGTGAACTTATCTAGAGGTTAACAAGCTCTCTTAGTTTGGACGCCTATAGGCACCTCAAACTCAATTTATCCAAACCCTTCTCGTGACTTTTCCTCCAGAATCGGCTCTTCTCCCTGAACTCTCGCTCTTTGTGTGTGGCATTTCCACCCTCCATCATCTGGACCACTCAGGATATCTCACTCTGTTTTACCCCTTTAGCCACTTAATCACTACACACTATCAAATTTAACTCCTAAAAAGTGCTCAAACCCATCTTTCCTCTCTAAATCTTCCTTACCACTGTAGTTTCTGGCCATGTTACCATAATCTGAACTACCACAGTATCTTCTGACTGACCTTCCTGTTTCCAGCCTCCTCTTCTATACATTCTCTTTGCTATAGTGGTTATCTTTCTTTAAAATATTTATATTCAAAATGTCTGTCTGTCCCACTAAACTGTGGATTCAATATGGGAAAAGACTGTGTAGAATCCACCTTTGAACCTCTAGGATCTAGCATTGATCTGGGATTTAGTAGGTACTCAGTGAACTCACGCAGGAGTTAGTTTTGGAAGACTCCAAGAGCTCGTAGGCACACGGCCTGGGAAGCAGGAGTGAATGTACATTCCAGACTAAAGAGTAGCTTTTCTCTCTTTATAACTCAAAGAAAAGTGCTGAATACATTTCATGTGCTTAGTAAAGATAGGCATTGTCTTGAGTTGAACCTTTCTGTGTAAGCAGATAATTCCCAGACACAGGATCATTTCTTCTTAATAGCATTCATGTCCTCCTTGGCACCTAATTTACTGCTTCTCAGAGTAAGCATTCAGGCTGTCTGTTGATATAGGTTTTCTGGTATCTATTTTCCACACAATGGGGGACAAAAGGGAAAGAGAAATAAAGGAAAAGACCAGACAAGAACATCTGCTCCAACTGTAACTTCAATTCTACTTGCTGTTTTAACAAAATGCCATAGCATTTGAAATCCTTAGAAAATCCCACCTAGTAAAAACTGGAGAAATCTGAATAAAGTCTGTGGATTTGATATAGTATAGTTACATAGATGTTAGCACTGGGGGAAGCTAGGTAAGGGACACAACAGATTCTCTCTGTTAGTGTTTTTGCCACATCCTGTGAGTCTATAATTTTTATTTTATTTTAATTTATCTTTATTGTTGAAAGTATTACAGATGCCCCTCTTTTTTTTCTCCCATTGACCCCCTCCTCCCCGCTCCCAACCCCTCTCCCTTCACCACACTATTGTCTGTGTCTATTGGTAATGCTTATCAGTACTTTGGTTTGTCTCTTCCCAACCTCCCCACCCCCTTTCCCTCTGAGGTTTGTCTGTCTGTTCCCTGCTTCCATGTCTCTGGATCTATTTTGTTCATCAGTTTATTTTGTTCATTAGATTCCCCAAATAAGTGAAATCATGCGGTACTTGTCTTTCTCTGACTGGCTTATTTCGCTTAGCATAATACCCTCCAGTTCCCTCCATGCCTGTCTCAAAGAGTAAGAGATCTTTTGTTTTAAAATAAGAAGTTAAAAAAGAAAATATACACTTACCTACTTGACCTTTTTTTTTTTAAAGTTCAAACATTTTAAAAAATACTGTAACATTATACATCTGGAAAACAATCACACAGAAGCAAACCAGAACTGGTCTCATTTGCTAGAATCAGATGCCAAGATAAGGAAAGAAATGTCCCAGGCCCACCTCTCCTACCATCTTGGACTAGGATTCACCTGTATCCAATAGCATCACCATTATTTCAGATGTCTCTGCCCTGAACCTGTCACCCTGAATCGAGTATGGGCATTGTGGTGATCAGGGAGAACGACTGAAGGAAGGGAGACAAACCCTAACAGCTGGGAAAGAAGCCATGCATGACATTCCCCTTTCTTCTCCCCCTGGTTCTGGGCCAGTGACAGCAGGTGAGTGAGGTGATGACAGCTGGGCAGATGAACATGACTGGCAGTCCCTTCCCAGAGGGGATCCCAGGAGCTCTGTGTTGGGAGATGGGGGGACAACAACCTGCTGGGAATGATCCACCAGTAGACCCCTCGCCTCACACTGAATCACTCATGGCCCCACTCTACAGTTGTCAGTGACCTCCTAATCCTGTCAGCCAATGAGCTGAGTCATCTTGTGCCCCTGACCTTTTACTGTTTACCAATGAGAAGTTTTTAGTTTGCCCTCAAAGAAAATTACTGGGCTTACTTTACTTATCCTTTTCCCTGATTTCTTTATCCCTCTCAAGTTTCTTGAATGTGTAAAACAACACAAACTAAATTCCTCCTGCTCAAAAGCAGGCATCTTTGTCATATAGTTGAGCATAACTGACTTTTGACCTACATCATGATGGGGCTGAAAGAAAAAAATACGAAGCTCCCTTATATGCCGCTTAAGTGAGATAATGATTAAAATTCCAATAAAATGAAATCAGCCACGAACCCTAGAACAAACTTTGTATTCTTGGCTTGAAAAACCTGTACTGAAATTCAAAGAGTATATGAGACGGCTCTCGGTTCCTCTGTTGGCTGAGAATGCCAGGCTGACCATGAGGACGGATGCTCTTGAGAACAGGGATCTGTATCTGTGACTCTGTCACATGTCCACACGCTGGCAGTCAACAGCTATTCCAAACTCATACCACCAATAAAAGCACAGATAAATTGTGAAGAATACAGTTTACACCCATTGAGTCTACATACAAAGTGAGTAACCCTAGACATTAGCAATTCTGAGGTCCTACAATCTAAGAGAACTAAAAAAAAAGGGGGGGGGGATGAAAGGAAATGGGACTGTAGCCTTGTAAAGTTCTAGTTTCCTAGGACTTGGACCCCCAAATAAGAGTAATAAGAAGTGCTTTATTTCTGCCAGTAAAACTAGTGAAGCATTTCTCTTTGATCCGGTGATATTAAAAAGCTATTACAAGGCACAGCAGCCTCTTCCACAGGCAAGAGAGAAGATGGCCTTCCTTGAATCAAAGTGCGGAAGCCGTCAAGAGATTCAGCGGCAGAAAACTGTGGAGCTAGAGATATATAGATTTAATTACCATCCACCAATATAGGGCTACAGTAAGCAGACTGTACTAATGTGTTTTTATTGCTAAACAGCACGCTTCCCCCATGTATCTTCCTCTGAACTGGTTAATAACAACTTCCAAGGAACAGTCTGGTAGAGATATTAGTAATTTCCTCTGGAACATGCCTTTCAGTTTCCCTCACTGAAACCAGGCTCCCCATCCACATAAACACAAAAGCAGAAAGACCCTCAATGTATCTTGCTGCTGCGTGCAGTTCTGATTACAGCCCCAGCCAGGGAGGCCTGCTCAGCAACTCACTTACTGCAAACATTGCTGTTACACCTGTCAAATTGACATATATGAAAAGGCCGCTTCACTACACAGCTGTTAAGTTTCATGAACTGCAAAAGAAAATACCACCTAGCTCTACACTGCGAACTCTACAGGGATTCACCATTCGGTTTACAATCTGATATGCGGGTACACTTTCCCTCAAATCCTAACGTTTGCTCTGTGCTGAGACGGCTGCCCCGCAGCGCCACGGGCCAAGGGCGCCCAGAGCACACGCGTGGCCACAGGGCCTCCTCCCTCCGCAGGGGGAGCACACAGCATCTGTTGCTTCAGGCTCTCGCACAGGAAAAAGCTCTTCTCAACGGCATCGAGGGGAAATTAATGCGCTAATTCCTCTCTGTCCTAACGGTCAGACATTAATCAAAGATGGCAAAAGAAAAAGAGTGAAGCCAAGTAAATTCACAGCGATGGAACTAAAACAATTATTCGAAGTGCCTAATCAGTCAATGTAAAATAAAACTATTACTGCACATCAGTGCGCAGCCAGCAAAAGTATCCTGGGGGGTGGGGGGGTGGGGGGGGAGAACATTCATAAAACAAGCTTCCTAGGAAGTGGAGAAAGCAAGGTGATCCCGGATGTTTGACAGCAGGAAATTTAAAAGATAACTCAAAAAAAATTAAAAGGGAATTCGGGAGACACTTGGAGAGAGAAGAGTTTGTAGTACGGAATGAAGACCACTGTGGAAAATATATCCCAGTCCAGAGGTGAGAAGGGAGACGACAGGAACAATGAAGGAGGCATGGGAAACCAGCAGGGAGGATTTTGCTTAACGAGCAATTTCTAAATCCAAAAAGTAATTTTTAAAGAGAATCACATTTATCAAGAGACTATCAAGGCGTATAATTTAAAAGATTATGAAGGTAGACTTAAAGAAAAAAATTCTTGGGTCCCAGTAGAGACTGCAGAAGAAAAAAGGAAACTGAGAACTGGTTACCTTGGGGAAGAGACTAAAAGGCTTGGGAAGAGAACAGAGAAATCAGAGGTACCACGGCTTATCTCAAGTTTTGTGATTTATTTCCTGATATCTCACCGGGAAGATGAAAAGCCCACAGTCAGGTCACTCAAGTCATTGTTATGGGAGATGAGGTGAGGAAATACTAAATTTGGAATAATCGCCCCATAATTGCCTAGAGGTCTACTAAATCTGTGAAGGTTCAGCCTCTTTCCTAAACACAGTGTGTTTGATTTCCCTCCAGAGAATGCAGGAAATTGTACCCTTTGAAACAGATGAGAAGTTTTGGATAACATCAGATTTTACTGGAAAGCCCCAGGAATGAGTCGGCAACTCACAGCCTGCACAACAGTGTCTGATACATTTAGTAGCAGATGAGGGGAAGTTTGTTGTGACAGCTGTGCAGAAAAAATTGTCTGAAGGTTAGGTGGATTTGCAACATGAGAAGGTGATTGGGGTGTGGAAAATGCAAAGTCGTCGTAGGAAGGGAAGAATGTACAGAAAAATGAACAAAAGGAAACGCAAAGCATGCCTGACTTGCTGTGGAATTTGGGGCATTGTTTTCTTGCATGGGAAGTGCCTGCCAACCAGTCAAATTGTCCCCCAAAAGCAGTTGCACCATTCACTTTTATAGCACAGTAGGAAGAATGTACTACTTGCAAGAAAAGTAGGTACAGAGCAAAGCAGTTATACTTGAAGGTAATTTTTGCTATTTGTCCTCTCTCCTCTCTACTTGATCACTAAGGCAATCTTCTCTCAGGGCTCCCCACACCATGACAGCAGATGACAGCAACTGCCTAACTCCTCCCCCCACCCCCACCCCACCACACACACACACACACACACACACACACACACACACACACACACACACACCGGACCACAGCGGTGTTCTGTCCAGCACAGCCACCACTTGCTCAGAGGCCGGCCACTTCCCCTAATGAAGTGTCACAGGCAGGACATGAAACACCTCACACTGTACATGAGTACAGCTCAGTCCGGCTGCAAAGGGAAAAGACCCTAATGAACTGGAAGCAGGAACATAAACACCGAGTGACAGAGATGACAGCTGAAAACCCTCCAGACACTACCTCCGCGCAGTCCACTGCGGAAGTCACGTCCCTCACTTGATGGAGGCAGGAGGGAAAGAAAAAGGAAGGACCTTTGCCCTGGCAATGACTAGGCTGTGTGCTTTCAAGTACGTCATCTAATCCTCATAAGCAAACATTGAGGGATCGTCTTACTTCCCAAACAGAGGCTCAGAGAGTATGATTTGCTCATTGTCACATGGATAGTAAGAGACTTTCCTCCACTTCTTCATGAGGGAACTCTTTCTCACCCTTTAAAAAGCCTTCCCTGACCTTCATAGTTTGGGTTGGGTGATCCTCCTATGGGTCCACTGTTCTAGGTACTGTCTCCTCAGTACATATGACTTTGCATTACAATTGCCTGTTTATCTGTCTCTGGATCTAGGCTGAAGCCTCACTGAAGACAGAGGCTGTCTCTTCAGCATCCCTCAGTGCTAAACACAATGCCAGGTCTATATGTGCTTGAGGAAAGCTGGGCCAGAAATAAGAGCCCACCATTCCACACCGTCTCTGAATAACACTGCTTGGAATTTTAATTTAACCAAATTCTTAGTAAAATGAAAGAGTAGCTACAAAGACTAAACATGTCCTACTTTCAAGGTCCTGCTGTGTCATCTCCACGATACTAATGTTACTATGTGGAACGTGGTTATGGATTGTAAAATAGGGTGTTTAAATGCAAGTGACTACACAGCACTATAGTACTTACTATTCCCTGGTTGAAAATGAATGTTAGATGGAACTGTTTATGTCTGACTACAGGTTTTTTCTTTTCCATATAGTAATGAGAAACACAGGTAAGCCTTGCTTTCACTCTCAGAGTCCCACAGACACCAATTATTCATACTTAATGTCACAACTTCAAAATGTTTAAGATGTTCTGAACTTTGATGGGTTCTTTCTTTTAGAGACTGGAACAAAAAGAGAGCCAAACTGCCTTAGCCCATGTTTTTCGAAGTCATTATGGTTTCTGCACCATAGAACCCATGCAATTGTTACAGCAATCCTGTTCCAATGCCTGTTTCCAAAGAACAAAATGCATGACTTGACCACCAGGAATGTTTGTACTGAGTCCAGGTCCAGAGCAGGGTGGCTGTGCTGGGCTAGCACCTCTGAAGCCCCATCAATTAGTAAAGTCTAATCAACCTAGGAAACCAGCAAGAAGAGGTCAGCCAAAAAACTAAGTCCAGATTGCAGTAAATCTGCTTCTACTTATTTTCTCTCCTGTTCCAAACACATCTAGGTACATACTTTAATAAAGGCATGTGCAAAAGCTGGTTTTACTGAAGTCCACACCCAATGGGGGTAGCAAATTGTGGACTTGAAAAAAGTAGCCTCTAGCAGAGCCAAAGCAGAGCATACATGTAATTCAAAGGTACTGAACTCTAAAATCAAAGCTCAACCTTTCTCAATTTGTCTAGGCATTGGCATGGTTCCATGCTGTATTTTAGGGCTACCAACACTGTAAGGAGTATCCTGATTGTCTTGATTGAATATTTTGTAAAATATACAGGAAAACAGTCACTCGAATGATGTTGGGATAATTGAAATTCTAATAGGCCTGAAAGCTAATGGCTAATACTCTTTTTTTTTCACCTATTCTTTGATTCTTCATACCAATAGTCCAAATGTTTATAATTACTTTTTAGCAGTTTATTGAGGTATAATTAACATACAATAAACTGCACATATTTAAAATATACAATTTGATGTTTTATACATGTTTACATCCATGAGAGATCATCATTACAAATTAAGATAATGATCATTCAACACTCAAAAAGTTTCATGTCCCTTGATAATCTCTCACTCTTACCCCTAGTCCAAGGAAACCACTGATCTGCTTTCTGTTACTAGACATTAGTATGCATATCCTATTTTATATAAGTGGAATTATAGTATGTATTCTTCGTATGTCTGACTTCTATAAGCCAGCATAATTATTTTGAGATTTATCCATGTTGTAATATGTATCAATAGTTCATTCGTTTTTATTGCTGAGTAGTATTCCATTATATAGATATGCCACAGTTAATTTATCCACACTTACTGATGGATATTTGGATTGTCTCCAGTTTGGGGCTATGATAAATAAAATTGCTATAAACATTTGTGTACAATTCTTTGTATGGACATATGCTCTAGCAATATAATTGCTGAACCATATGGTAAGTGTACATTTAACTTTTTTAAAAACTGCCAAGTTGTCTTCCCAAATAGTAGTATTGCCCAGGCAGGTGGCTCAGTTGGTTGTGTAATAACTCCATTCTGACCCTCAGTTATTGCACGTACACACCCTGGCAATTTCTTTTCTATAAACATAAGGGCCTTGAGACACCCAAAGAAAACTGTAAAGATAAGGGGTTGAGGATGGCCTTGGGAAACTCAGAAAAATCATGAGAAAAAAGAAATTAATAGTTACCCTGCTCCTCTCCCCCCCTTCTCTGTATCAGCCCCCCTTAACGGTGCCAAAAGCGGCGCCAAGAGAATGTAGTTTTTTTTCTGTAGTCTGTGCCTTTAAAAGCAGGCAACAAAGAAGGCTCGGGGCTGAGGATTTGGGGAAGCTGTACCCCCCCAGCCCGCCGGTGTAACAGCCCACCGGTGTAATAAAGTGCTCCTTTACAATTCGGCCGTGCGTCTCTGGTTATCTCGCTGTCACGTTACAACATTTGAAGGCCCCAGCGAGATTTTAAAGAGGACTCCCCACTTGGGGTGCACCTCCTCAGGCTCCGGCAGATGGGAATCCGTGGTCCTCATGAGAGCTGGGGGAAGGCCTCGGAGAGACGTTCCTCCACCCCAGCCTCTCGGAGACCTTCTGTCTGTCCCCTCCGCCATCCTAAAAGTACATATAAAGAACATCTGAATAAAGCTCTTTCAATTTGACCTATAGTGGAGCCTGAGTGTTTGCTTCTCGCGGGCCACAACAGTTGGAGTATCATCCCGTACACCAAAAAGGTTGCAGGTTTGATTCCTGGTCGGGGCACATACCTACGTAGTGGGTTTGATCCCCAACTGGGGTGCATGTGGGAGGCAACTGATCAATATTTCTCTCTCACATCGATATTTCTCATTCTCTCTCTTTCTCCCCCTCCCTCTCTCTCTCTAAAACAAAAAAAAATAAATCAATAAAACATATCCTCGGGTGAGGATTAAAAAATAATATAAAAAATAAATAAAAACAAAATAGTAGTATCATTTTACATTTCCACCAACAGTACAACAGAGTCCTAGTACCTCCATATCCTCACCAATACTTGATATGGTCAATCTTTTCATTTTCCTAATAGGTGTGTAACAGTTTCACGATATAATTTTATTTTACATTTTTCTAATGACTAATGATGTTGATATATTTTCATGTGCTTGTCATCTACATACTTTTTTTGGTGCATTTGCTCAAATCTTGTACCTGTTTTTTTACTGGATTATTTTCTTATTGCTTAGATCTTAGAGTCCTTTACATATCCTAAATGTAAGTCTTCTATCAGTTATATGATTTGCAAAATAAACTCCAGCTTAAAAATAATGTATAATAAACATCCAGGATATACCTCCTATGAAGCCACACCAGTAGGTGACAGTGTGATAACATAGCTATAGAGCAAATATTCTTGGCAAACCCCATCTCCCAGACACACTCACGCCTTCCTTACTATCAAGCAATGGCACGTGGGGGTCTACAGCTGATAAAATTCATTTGTTTAAAGGCCTAAGTAAGCTAGTTAACTTTGCCTCATTCAGAAAAGGAGTGGAATAGCATAGTGTTTATGAGTATATTAATGTCACACAAGCAGTAAAGAGACTGAGCTCTGATTAGGCCTGAAGTTTGATGCTATTAGTGAAGTAACAGTCCTAATATCTTTGTCAGGTCCGATAGATTTAATATCACATTATTTCATTTAATTCTCACAACTCTGTGAGCTAGGTATCATTAATGCAGCATCATATATGGAAAAGAAGCCTAGCAAGGATAAATGACATGGTCAATATCATACAGAAAATGAGGGCCGGAATCACGATTTGCACCAGATCTGTGACTGCAGCGCCAGCCAGTTCTTTGAACTATGGATGCAGTCTATCTCTCTGAGGGAGAGAAAGGGCAAGGAAAACACTCTAGCCTCTCCCTTGTACCTCTCCACTCCAGTTCTCTGGGGCAGGGCAATCAGTCTTCTGGTCACCCCATAGACCCCACAGATGGAGCTCCCCATTGGAGAAGTCAATCTGGGGCTGCTGGAGGAGGAAAATGAGGGGTGCTAGATCACAGGTGCAAAAAGCCCTGGGCCTGGAGGTGATGAAGTCACATCTGTGAAGCAATTTGTCTGTATGGCTGTTTATTTGCAACTGATCAGCATCACAGAATTCAGGCTGGCTTGTGCATATCAGGGGCACACACGTAGATTTCTTCCCATGAGCTGAAAACACAAGTGGGCCAGTATTTCTTATCAAAACTGCCTCATACCAGGAAGGTCATAGAAGGAGTGGGAGAATGCTTCTCAGCCTCGACTTCTGCACTTTGGCAATGCAGCATTGAAGATTCAGAAGGGCAGTTTTGACCTGAAAATTCCCTATGAAGTTTCATGCAAAATGCTCAACTACACAATAGCTTAATCGACACACATCCTGAGACTTTTATAGCTTTAGTTTTTCTTGTTAGAAGATTTTGCCTCTCTCTGACATAATTACAAGTTCCATATTTTTGTCCTAAGGCTAAAATGCAAATCATTTCCTGGTATACCACAATTTCCCGGCACTGACTATATAAGGCAAGGCTGCATAGCATTTAAAATTAAAAACATCATTTTCTTAAATGTGTGTATCATTATGATGTTTACCAATGTGATTTTGCTGGTTAAGTCCCAGTTCCTATGTATTTCAGTCAAAGGCCTGCTGGCATCATGATATAAGCTAAGCAATGTAGCCTAAAAAACTTGGCACCGCTTTTCTTCTCCTTGGATTTTCTTGAGATCCTTCACAGCACATTTTATGGGGCTCCAGAGTATCTAATATAATGCATCTAACTATCAGGGGCTAAATTCATCTCTATTGGTTCAAGTCCTCCTAATGCCTCTGAGAAATAGTTCTCTTCATCCACCCTTAAAACATCTCATTGACAGACCTGGGGGAAAGTCCTGACTCCTCCACTTACGAGCTTGTGCAAATGTCCTCACTTCTCTGAAGCTGTCTTTCCTCCATAAAGTAGGAATGATACTATTAGACCTGTAGAGTTCTTGTGATACAGGTTTCTAACAGCCACAGGGCATAGCATAGGCTCTCAGGCAATGTTAGTTCCCTTCACTTTCTCTGCTTCTTATCCATGCAGCTCCCAATTCTGCCACTGACAATAGGCCCCAGACCTAAAGGAGTCATAGAGAGGATAATGGAGTCTGGAAATCATAATAAATGGAAGAGCCTTTTATAAGCTATGCTGTCTTGAACATCTTCATAGACAAGGTCCAAAGAAGCTAGGAGGGAGAAAAGTGGCCAGAAACTTAGATCATGACATCAGGGGAACCTGGGCTCAAATTGCAGCTCTACAAGTACTAGCTGTGTGACCTTGACTAAGTTACCTAACCTCTGTAAATTTCAGTTTCCTTGGGTGTAATAGGGGACTGGATAATAGTAGTGGCCTGCATGCAGGGTTATGAAGAGTATTAAATGACAAAATGTACATAAAGGGCCTAACACAGTAGGTGGTATGTTGTAAATACGCAGTGTTAGTGATCACTTCCGGTTACCACAGTGATAGGCAGCACACCCTTGCCATGCTAGCCAAAGACATGGCTCCTGTCAGCATGCTTGCTGCCACCTTACTCACTGCATGACTCTGGACAAGTCACTTCAGTGATTTGTACCACAGTCTCCTCATCTATAAAATAGGAGTGATAATAGACTCCCAACTTTCTTCAAGCATTATTGGGAGTCTTAAGTAAAATAATAGGTACGAAGCACTCTGTGAAAAATATGGTATAGAAATTTTAGAAGATATTATTATAATATAAAATGTTATAGAATTCCTAATGAATGTTAATCATAAGATTCTTAAGTTCATCCAATAAGCAAATTGGTCTGCAGAGGACTTAACTTAGGGCAAAACAAAAAATCAGCCCCAAGCATCCATTAGTCAGGAAATCAGACTTCAAAGACCAGTTTTAATGCTTCATGCATATTTATGTGGTCTATTTAGAGAAAAAAGCTACACCCAAAAAATCTGACACCCAGTCAAATTACTGTGCGTGGTAGAGGGGAAAGGCACAAAGGATGTTAAGTTGGGAAATTTCATTTTCTCATCTTAAATAACAAAGAGTCAAAAATGTTTAAAACTGATGAATCAAGAAGTTGGAGTTTAACTACTGTATAAATTATAAAGGTTACAAAAAAATTTAAATTTACAGGGATTGGAGAAGGAGAGATAAGTGTAGTTAGTATAAATAATCTTTCATATTGAGGAATGAATATAATACATAATAACTATAGTTAATAAATTAAGAATGAAAGATATAAACATATTATTTAAAGTTATAAAATTAACCACCAGAAGAAATACAAATAGTAAAAAAATATTCTCAAGTAATTACCACTGAAGTGTGAGTTTGCAGGTAGAGAGTCTAAAAAATATTTTACTTTTCATTTGGTGTCCTCCTCTACTGTTTAAATTCTTATTTGCAGGTATAGGTGTTACTTTTAGGATTTTTTTTAAAGAAGTAAAAGTTACAATCCAGAATAACAGAATAAGTATATGAGAATCATTAAGCTTTATGTGCCAAATAGTGTGGCATAAAATATAAAACATAAAAATTGTCAGAAATATTAAAAAAAATTGACAAAAGTTCAATTTGATAAGAAAAGTAATTTACCACTCTATAATAATAGCTCAAGTAAGCCACAATGAATAAAAATTATTTTGAATTAATTATATACTTTGTGACTTTAGAGACAATACATTTTAAATATCTATGAAATATTTATAAAAATTGACCATGGAATCGATCACATGATGAGTCTCAGGACTCTTCAAACAGTATAAATGTATAGATAACATTCTGTAATCACAAGACAATAAAAATAGAAATTAATAACAACATAATTTAATATCTAACTAAAAAGTTTTAAAGGCACTTTCCTATTATTTTACCAAGTGAGAAGCTTAAATAAAAAGTAGAGCTACTTGAACCTGATGAAAATAATAACTAAGTATTAATATACACATTACCAACAAAGCTATACTCAAAGCCAAATGGGCTTGAGATAACTCTGGAAGAACCTGGGAACCTCTGCTGCCTCCTGGGGAGAAGACTGGGTGAGAGACGGGTCTGCTCTTCTCTGTGGCCCTTTGTAAACTTTACATGTCCCACCACGTGCATGAAGCACCACAAAATGCAGAACTATTTTTAGTTCAAATTAATAGATGACTTTCATGACTAATAAATAATTTTGTTCAAATGAACTATTCAATCAACTCAAGAAGCTAGAAAAGAAGGTAAAAACAACCACAGGAAAAGCAGGGGGGATAAAATAACAGCCTAAGCAGAAAACTAATGACTTTTAAAACAATAAAATAAATAGATGGATAGATAGTAGATACATAGACAGGTAGAATGGTGGTTATTGGGAAAAGAGCTTTTAAATTGACATAGTTCTGGCAAATCTAAAAGAAGAAAGAGACCAAATTAGGAAGGAAGTAGAAAACGAAAGAGGTCGCCATTTACTAAGTGCCATGCACTGTTTCAAGCATTTGGCATAAATAATTTCTTTTCATTTTATTTACCAACAGATAAGTAAACATGTCTTAAGAATTAAAGAGAAGTCTACCCACAATTATATTTTAACAAACTCAGAAACTCTGTAAAGTGAATAATTTTCTAGAAACATGAATTAATAAAATTAATTTAATGGACCAGGAAAGCTGAATATCCATGGAAGACACTGCACTTGTTGTCAAGGGATAATTTGCAAAACTGGCCCAGAAAATGCTATATGCCTTTCAAGTTTTTAAGAATCTGATTCACATCTATATTGTAAAATCTATTCCAGAGCATATAAAACAAAGAAAAGCTACCCCAATTCACTTTATAAGGTTAACATAACTTGTACCAAAATACGACAATGACTAGTATTTTCCAAAGAGGGTTCTGTGGAAATCAGTATCATTTGGGGGGTGGAGGGCAGTCTATTGTGAATTAGTTTGGGAAACACTCTTTCAGAGATGTATAGCACATGCTAGCATATTAATGTCTCTGAGATGTCTGAAGAAAAGAAATTTGTTTAAATGTTTTACTCTGCCTTTCTCAAAAGTATGTGACCATGGAACCATTTTTTCCCTCATAATATTCCTTCTTAAAAAACACTTCAAGAAATGATACTCCAGCCCTGGCCGGTTTTGCTCAGTGGTTAGAGCATTGGCTCGCTGACCAATGAGTCGCGGGTTTGATTCCGGTCAAGGGCACGTACCTTGGTTGCGGTTCATCCCTGGCCCTGGTCCGGGTCGTGCAGGAGGCAACCAGTCGATGTGTCCCTCTCACGTCGATGTTTCTCTCTCACTCTCTCCCTCCCTCCCACTCTATCTGAAGATAAATGGGAAAAATATCCTCAGGTGAGGATGAAAAAAAAAGAAATGATACTCCAGGCAAGATTCATTTATGGATACAATCCTAAATGAGGAACCAGTAAAATTAAGTCAAAGTATATTAAAATAATAAGCCATCACTATCAAGTAGGGAATACCTCAGGAATGCAAGGATTATTTAATATTAGAAAATATATTAATATAACACATTACATCACAAGGTCAAATGAGAAAGAGCACATAATTATTTTTTTAAAGGACAAAAAATCATTTGATAAAATTCAACACTTAAAAAAAAAATTTTAAGCCTACTAAGTGACTAGGAAGCAAAGTATATTTTCTAATCTCTCTTAAACCAATTGCCAATACCTTTTAGCAGCAAATTACTAAAGTTGTTCTCATTAAAATTAAGAGGACAGTAAGCACTTACAGGATCACTATTAACATTAAAAAAATAAGATATATAAATATTTTAACAACAGCATGGAAATCATAATTATTTGTACAAGATAATTGTTTTTCTAGAAAATGTAAGAGAACCAAAAATGTGTTAAAACTAGTAACATTCAACAAGTTGGCTAATTATGAAATATATATATTCAAGAGTCAGTTTTCTATATATTAACAATTATTAGTTGGAAAATGTAATGAGGGGAAGATTCAGCTCACAATAGCTACAAATTATAAAAGCTAAAACAAGAAGAAACGTAAACATATGGAAAGATAAAATATGCTTCTGGAGGGCTAAACTAAACACTAATGGAAAATGTCTATTACTCCGCAATAAGTTGATATTTTTTGTATAATGCCAAGCATTGTATGTGGTAAACATTGTATGAAGATAGTTATATTTTTAAAAAGTAAAATCAGAGCAGATGTACCCCAACTGTACACTTTAAAATATAAAAGTGTATTTTAATCCTTTATTAAAACAGTATAATGCTGGTGTAAGAATCGATAGATCAATACAACTAAACAAACAGGCCTAGAATAGACCCTTGTATATATTATAACTTAATTTATGAGAAAGTATACATGATAAGCCAATATAGGAAAGTGGATTACTCCATAAATGGTTTGTGTAAAACTGGCTAAGTATTTGGGGGCAGGGGATCAACTTATGGTCTCAATTCACACCCACAAAAATGGATCTCAAATAAATTTTATGCTGTAATTAAATAAAAAATACTTTTGAAGCAAAATAGGTAAATATTTGCCAAATTTCAGAGAGATGAATTTCCTAAACCTAATGACACTGGAAAGACTCAGAATAAAATGATGGAATGACATGGAATCATGAAACTTGACTCTCAAACTTTTAATGAAATGAACAAAAGCAATGAATAACCAGCCAGAAATATACCAGCGATTCTTTGACAAAGAAAGGGGCACAGCCTCAACCATGGAAGAGATGTAACCTCATATCTTGGTGTCTGAAAAGCGAAAACCAGGTGGGGAAAGGAGAAAATATCTCAGGAATCAACAAAGCAGCTCTCTGCAGAAGCAGTTCCAGTGGAAAAAGATAAATAAATAAAATTCAAAAAAGTCTCCCGATATTACCTGATACTGTCAAGTTGGAAAGATGCCACTATAGTGTTTGGTACCACTATACATAAATATATGTTATAAAAATTAATTGTAATCTACTTATGGTCTCATAGACAGCTTTTTAAAAAATTTGACAATAATTCATATACCTCTTTCCTTTTCCATAAATATAACTTTACATCATTTGAATGCCTATATAAATTACCTTGTACAGATGAATCAATTTGATCAGTTCTCTATTTTTGGACCTTTAGATTTGTTCCAAACAAATATCTTTATACATAGCTCTTGGTACACTTGTGAGATTATTTCATTTAAAAAGTTCTTAAAAGTGGAACTGGTAAGAAAAGAAGTATGAACACCTTTAAAGGTTTTTTGTTTTTGTTTTTGTTTTTTTTTTTGTTAATCCTCACCCGAGGATTCTTTTCCATTGACTTTTTTAGATAGAGTGGAAAGGAGGGACGGGGAGAGAGAAATATTGATGTGAGAGAGACACATCAATTGGTTGCCTCCCATACGACCCTGATGGGGGCCAGGGATTGAACCTGCAACTCAGGTACATGCCCTTGATTGAGAATCGAACCCACAACCTTGTTGTCCCTCAATGCTCTAACCACTGAGCCAAACCAGCCAGGGTCACCTTTTAAGAGTTCTAATACCCACTGTCCTCTATAAAGGCAGAACCAATTTACTATCCTCACCAACAGTGTAAAGTGCCTGTTTCCTCACACCCAAGCCAATCCTTAGTATTAAAACCTTCTTGGCCCAGCTGGCTTGGCTCAGTGGTTGAGCATCAACCCATGCACCAAGAGGTCGCCAATTTGATTCCTGGTCAGGGTACATGCCCAGGTTGTAGGCCAAATCCCCAGTGGGGGGGCAGGCAGGAGGTGCAGATCAATGTTCTCTCTCGTCGGTGTTTCTCTCTCTCCCTCTCCCTCTCTAAAATCAATAAAGGAAAATAAATAAATAAATAAATAACTTCTTGACTACTATGTCCTTGCATTTCCCTCCTTCTCAAGTTCTTTACTAGACCTGAACTAAGCCTTTCACAGTTCAGAGTTCATGCTGACAGAAGAGTCCTCCTTCCAAGCTGCAGGCTTCTTCCTCCCTCTTACAACCAGTTTTAGAAAGTCTTTGTTGTTTAATGACACATCATTTCAGCAGTTTTCAGATCAGAATGAAAGATCATGAATTCCTTGCTGCTTGAGATATCAAAGTATTGGCCCTAATCCATATTTGCGACAGACACAAGTCGAGTCAACTAAAAAGGTAGTTCCAAGCTTTTCCAATAGCCATCATCACATAACTCTCAATACATGAGATTTTCTTGACTGCTCTTTGGGAGTAGAACTATTTCCCAGAGCAAGGAGAGGAGCCAAATCATTCAGCTAGTCTGTTATCACTAGCTGGGTGCATATAAGCTCCTGTGTTCTAGAATAATATGAAGCATAAGTTTCTTGAGGCACAAATGTCTTAGTCAAAACAAGACTCTCATTTAACATCAATTATTGAACATCAACTTTGTGCCAGACCCCATAGTGTCACTTAGGTATAAAGCTGAATGAGATATAACCTAGCCAGAAATGCAGAAACAGAAGAAGAATAATGATAATTCACTATGAGTTACAAAGAAGTCTAGACAAATATCCCCAGGAACATGGACAATATAGAGAGCACTTAGTTGATATCTTTAGGGGTCAGAGAAGGCTTTGCAGAGAAGATGACAAAGTCACTGGATCTTGAACAATTGTTGGAGTTCCTGAAGAAGAGAAGCTTCGGAAGGGCCTTCCAGAAAGAGAGAACCATTAAGTACACAGACCCTGCTGCTCACAGAGACCACTGCTGCTCCACACACCAAATCAAGGCATTTTACTGTTCAAATCACAGAATAACAATCTGTTGCAACAACTCTTTTTTCTAAAGTAATATAGAATATTCTTTATCTTAATTTTGAGTTATTCACGTACAAATATCTACTTGGTATTTGTTCTCAATTTTCTAACAGCAAGAAGTAGTAAACAGTAAAAATAAATACACAAAAATATTTTAAAAATTCAAAGAGCCAAACTAAACCCAGTGCTTGTTTTCTTTATCAATAAATGCTTATAGTTTAATATTTCAGCATATTTTCTATAAATATGATTGTACCTGGATCCAACAATGGAGTAAAATATAAAGCTATTGCATATTTAAAAAAACAAAAACAGAAACAAGATGACTCTAGGTAATCAGCTACCTACACTAGTTTGAAAAACAAAGGATTCCTGGATGGATGAGGAAGAAAATTTGGGAGATAAAACTGCAAATATAAGGTATGATTCAATACTAAAAAAGGCCTAGAAAGTCATGCTGAGAAATTAAGTTTGTAATGCAAAAAATAATAATAAATTGTGTGAGGGACTTCTTTATGTTTTTTTGGTTTTTTTAGACACACATCAAAATATACCTCTGATAACAGCATAACAGATGGACTTGAATGAGAAGAGATTGAAATCTACTGTAGGTATGCAGGAAAGAAACAGAACCAAAACAAGTAATAAGCTGGGAGAGGCAGACACAAATAATAAAAATAGTATACTGTTATCACATGCTAATTAGTTGATTTCTGACGAATTTAAAACAACTAGAGTCTCGGATATCAAAGAAGAGTAATCACTAAGGTCAGCAGGAGCATGAAAATGTGCTCCACAGCACCAATCATAGGGTAATGCACGTCAAACCAAAATGAGAACTCACCTCATACCTGTTAGGATAGCTATTATCAAAGAGACAAAGATAATAAGTATTGGTGAGGAGGTGGACCAAAGGAAATACTTGCACACTATAGGCAGGAATGTAAATTGGTGAAGGCATTACGAAAAACAGTATAAAGTCTTCCTTGAAAAATTAAAAATAGAATTATCATATGATCCAGCCATCCCACTTCTGGTTATATATCCAGAGGAATTGAAATCAGGAACACAAAGAGATACCTGCATTTCCATGTTAATTGCAGTATTATTCACAATAGCCAAGAGATGAAAAATAAAATGGATAAAGAAAATGTAGTATTTACATACAATGCAACATTATTCAGCCTTAAAAAAGGAAACCCTGCCATTCGCAACAACATGGATGAACCTGGAAGACATTCTATACTAAGTGAAATAAGCAAGACACAGCACAACAAATACTGCATTGCACATCCCACTTACAGAAAGAATCTAAAATAGACTCACAGAAGCAGAGTAAAGTAGTGGTTACCAGGAACTAGGGAGAGGGAGAAATGAAGCAGTGGTGGTCAAAGGGTACAAAGTTTTAGTTATGCAAGGTGATAAGTCCTCTACTGTACAGCATAGTGTGTATAGTTAATAATACTGTACTGTATACTTAAAATTTGTTAAAAAGGTAGATCTAAGGTTAAGTGTTCTTATCACACAAAAAAGAAAAAATAGAAAGAGAGAGGGGCAGGGAGGAGGGAGGAACTTTTGGAAGTGATGAACATGTCTATGAAATTAATTTGTGGTTGGATACTTATCTCCTTGTCTCTAAACTCATCAAGCTGTATACATTAAATATGTACAGCTTTTTGTATGTCAAAAAACGTTTTACACACACAGAAAGAAGAGTAAAGCAACCTCTGCTAAAATTACATCCATAATTGCTGTCTTCCTTTTTTTTTCTCAATCAGAAGCTCATAGGATGTCAGAGACAGAAGGAAACTGATCACCTCATCCAGAGGTTCTCAAACTTTAATGCACATACTTGGTCAGCTTTGTTAAAGGGTAAATAACTGAGTCCCATCCCCGAGATTCCAATCCTGCAGACCTAAGAGGAGTCCAGGAATCACAACTTTTAACAAGCTCCCTTGTTGATACTGATACCTGTGACCCAAAGACCATATTCTGAGAATCACTGATCTGGTGCACACCTGTCAACTGTCAGCTGAGAAAGTTGAGGCCAGAACAGTAACAGTGATGAACTGCCCAAATCAACCCAGAGTCACATGGGCCAACCAGGTAAAACTAGAACAATCAATCTATAGCGACTCAGGTCAAATACTGAAGGCAATTTTGTTCTTGGGTCTTTCTTGGTCTCGTGCATGCAGGTGACAGCATATTAACTTCAAAAGTAGGCCCTTCTCAGGTTTGGTCACATTCTAGTAGGCTTTGGCTAGCACTCGGCTGGCCCAAATAACAGGCTCAGCCAATTGCAAATACATCAAACTGCAGGTATCAGCCATGTCATAAATTAAACTCTAAGAGTCAGAACCTCATGGGAAATATTTTGGAACACAACATTTGGCTGTTAGCGTTGTGCAGCTGAAAGATGCCAAAGCTGTGCCTCTAACTACTTAGCAATTCATAACTTCCTTATGCCTCAGTTTCTTTGTGTATCAAAAGCCTATAATGAGATCCTTCCTACCTCAGAGACATGTTGTAGGAAGCAGTCAGTTGTGAAATCGCTTTTACAATTTTTAAAGGACTACTCAAAAGCAATGAATGTGTAAAATCCTTCTTTCGTATATTTCGGCTGCCACTACTGGATACTAGGAGATGTACAGGTACAGGGAGAGACATGGGTCAATAGAAGCATCTGGAAGAAATATGCTTTTGACTGGGTTTTAAAGAAGGAGGGGAAATGGTTACTGATGAAGTGGTAATGAGGATAAAAAAAAAAAAAAAAAAAGGTGGACAGAAGCAGAGTCTACAGAGTGGCCAGCCTGCTGAGCCTGCTGACAGAAACCATTTTTTCTTATTCTTCACAAGGCAAAGTGTATGAACAAAGCCAGACACAGAGGACAGACCTTTATTTTTCCCCCACTGAATTCTGGCTACTTGCTCAAAGCTACCTACAAAAGAATGCTTCATTTTAAAGAGTCTCTCAGCTTTTGCATTTCTTGGCTCCAGCATCTCAAATTAACCAAACGCATGCTGCAATCATGTTTCCACTCTATAAAATACACACGGCTTTTTTTTTCTTCCATCTAAATAGGCCAAGTTGACTTTCATCAAGTCATCATCAAATAGCATTTTATTAGTCCCTAACCTGTACACATCATTTAGCACCGCAGTGAGCGGAGGAGGCTGAGTGTGGAAAGGACACATTCACATTGCGGCTACTTCCAAACAGCAGGGAGAGTCTGGAAAGACATGTACTTGTTCAGCTTTGGCACAGTTTCGATACGGTTCTGGAAACTGAAATAGAACCTTAGTGGTCATGTGATCTAAAGTACAGCAGGTGTGGCTCAGTGGTTGAGTGTCTACCCATGCACCAAGAGGTCTCTGGTTTGATTCCTGGTCAGGGCACATGCCCAGGTTGTGGGCCAAATCCCCAGTGGGGGACATGTAGGAGGTGGCATGTTGATGTCAAAATATTGATTGTTGATGTCAACAATCAATAATGACATAAAAATCTGAACAATGCCACATACTTGCTCTGACATATATCTATAAAATAATGAATCCAACAACTTGAGAATATACATTCTTTTCAAGCACACAAGGTTTGTGAAAATTAAGCACATACCAGGCCACAAAACAGATCTCAACTTTTAGGATCTCTAATCTTACATACTACATTATCTGAGAATAAAAAGTAAAATTAAAAATCAGCAGCAAAAAGAAGTATAAAAGGAAGTTCAACACTTCAAAATTACCCATGGATTTTAAAAGAATTAAAATTAGAAAATACACAGAACTGAAAGATAACAAAAATACTACTGATCAAAATTTGTGAAATTGCAGAAAGAGATAGATTTATAACTTTGGAATAGGGAAGAATTTAGTTAAATGAGATTTTAAAAAGCAAGAACCATAAAAGAAAATATTAATTTGCTATATCAAAATTAATAATCTTTATTCAAAAAAGGACCACAGAATGACTGAAACAAAGCCAAAAACTGGGAGAAAATATGATCAATACAAATACTAACAAAATATTAGAATGTAGAACACATAAACATCTCAGAGAACCAATGAGGAAAAGATGAACAATCCAATAGAAAAATGGAAAAAACTATTTCACACAAGGAGAAATAGGAATAGCGAATGAAAAATTAAAAGATGCTTAACTTTGTTAATGAGGGAATTATAAATTTAAATCACAAGAATTCATTCATACCACAATAGTAACAAAATTTTTAAAAATTCTGATAATAAATGTGGGAGAGAATATGGAACAAAAGAAGAATCACTACACTATTTGGCAAGAGTGTGAATTGGTCTATTCACTTTGGAAAAGAATTTGGAATTATATGGTAATCTGAGCATGCACATATCTATGACCTAGCAATTCTACAGCCATTGGAGCTGGTATGAGGGCCAAGAGAGGTGGGTGGTTAAGAGTACGTTTATGGTACAAAGCTAAATTGATGATGTTGTGATCATCAACTCAATGCCCACCAGAACTTTCCCAGGCTTCTCAGCAGTCTGTCAAAGAAACAGTCTAAAATCTGCAACTCATAAAGGATAAAGGATACTCAAAAATCTACAGCTGAAACAGAAGCTGGAACACTGACTCATACCAAAAACAGGTTTAAGAGAAGCCTCCTAAAGCTACCAAGCTGTTAGAAACAACAGGCTGAGCACATGTCTTTATAGATTCAGCTGGACTTTATGGAAGGCTTGCTACTACATGCCAGGTCCCGGGCTAGTCCTATGCACAAAGGTAATGTGGTTCTCTTTTCTCATAAAGCTCACACTGGTTGACAATATATAAAAAGTACAATAATAATCATATAGATAGAACTGTAAATGTTATGAAGGAGACCTAGTGGTACCATGAGAACATATAGAATGGGAGCTCAAGAGTCAAGGAAGATAGAGAAGGTGCTCCTGAGGAAGTCACATTTAACAAGAATGGCAGGTAAAAGTAAGAGAGTCTAAAAATCCTCATACAGGAAGATCGAGAAGCATGGCAAAAAAACGATGGAAGGTGTTATAGATAGGTAGTAGCCAGATCACAAAGGGCCTTATGGGTTGCTGTAGGATTGGGGGTCCTGTTCTATTTTATTTATTTAATTTTTTGTGAATCCTCACCTGATGATATTTTTCCATTGATAGAGTGGAAGGGAGGGAGGGAGAGAAAGAGAGAGAAACATCAATGTGAGAGAGACACATCGATTGGTTGCCTCCTGAAGGACCCCAACAGAGGCTGGGTATCGAACCTGCAACCCAGGTGCAATGCCCTCGACCGGGAATCAAACCCTCAGCCCTTCAGTCCAAACACCGACGCTCTAACCGCTGAGCCAAACTGGCCAGGGCTGGGGGTCCTGTTCTAAAAGCATGGGAAGACGGTAGAGGATTTTAACTGAGAGTGAGGTATGCTTGGACCTACATTTTACAACACAGGCTGCAACATGGAGAATGGACTAGAGACACCCACAGTGCATGCGGGGAGCCAGTTAGAGCCTACTGCAGTAATCCAGGTGATAGCAGCTTCTCTAAAGAGATAATAGTAGAGATTGAGAGATATGGTCTGATTCCAGATGTACTTTGGAGGAAGAACCAATAGAACTTAGTGAAAGGCAGACTGGAAAAGATGGGGAGTGGGAACAGAGGAGATCAAGTATCATGAATAACTGCCTTTCTGACATGGACAACTAGGTCATGTTATTGAAACAGCCCTGCAGACAGCCATGTGCATTGTAATTAGTACCTCTGAGAGGTGTACAGTGTCCTATCTGTACAACCATATATGACAGGCTTGTCAGTGACAATTTACTGAATTGGACAACAATGGAGAAGGAGATTTGGAGAGAAAAATCATTAGTTTAGATTTAAACACTTTTTTACAAAGAAGATATTCTTAAAATTAAGCATAAGCTCACAATTCTATACTCTTCTTAACTCAGAAACTTTCTAAGCCTACGAATATGGTAGTCGCTAGCCACATTTAGCTGTTGACCACTTAAAATGTGGCAACTTTGAACTGAAATGTGCTGTGATTGCAAAATACAGTCTAGATTTCAAAGACCAAGTATAGAAAAAAATTATAAGGTATTTTATTAATTATATTAATTTCATGTTGAGACTATATTTTTGACAATGGATTACATAAAATATATTACCAAAAATTTATTTTACCTGTTTCTTTTTATTCTTTAATGTGGATACTAGAACGTTTAAAATTGGGTATGGAGTTCATATTATATTTCTATTAAACAGGGCTGTTCGAAGAAATAACTGAACCACGTCTTCATTATTATCCATGTCTTCATTAAGTAATGATGGATTGAATTTTTTCATTGTTCAAAGAGGTGTAAGGGAAAAGAGGATGTGCCCCAAGCTGAAAAGTCAGGGCAATGATAAATGAAGTCATTTGTTAATTGAAGGCAAAGTGAAGAATTGAAATCCCTATAATCCACAAATTTCACCTCTCCACCAATACAGAGAAAGTCGCAAGTAGAAAGGAATAGAGATTTCACCATTATCTTAGCTTTGGAAGAAAAAAAAGGGTAGCAAAAAGGGAGTTTAGTGATGTTAAGGTAAAATCTAAATAGGTCCTATCTTTAAAATAGGCTTGAAATGCCCTGGCTGTTTTAGCTCAGTGGTTAGAGCGTCGGTCCGTGGACCAGAGAGTCCCAGGTTCAGTTACTGCTAAGAGCATGTACCTTGGTTGCAGTTTGTCCCTAGCACCGGTTGGGGTCATATGGGTGGCAACCACTCGATGTGTCTTCTCTCACATAGATGTTTCTCTCTCTCTCTTCCCTCCTCTCTCCCTCCCGCTCTATCTGAAGATAAATGCAAAAATGTCCTCGGGTGAGGATAAAAAAAAAAGGCTTGAAACAACCTGGAGAACATTATGCTAAGTGAAATAAGCCAATCAGAGAAAGATAAATACGACATGATTTCACTTCTTTGTGGAATATAATGAACAAAATAAGCTGATGAACAAAATAGACCCAGAGACATAGAAAGGAGTACGGTTCAGACTGACAAACCTCAAAGGAGGGGAGTGGAGGGAGGGATGAGATAAACCAAAAAACTTATATGCATGTATGCACAACCAATAGTCATAGACAACAGTGCTGGGGCAGGGTTGGGGGAGATCTGGAGGAGGGTGTCTAGGGGGGAAAAGGAGAAACATCTGTAACAAAAATAAATTAATAAAAGTTGCAAAAAAAAAATAGGCTTGAAACAGAAGTCATCTGTTGAAATGTGAGGAGGATCTATATAAAAGATTCTATGTACCACTCTGCCCCAGCCATCAAATTTATACCTGAAATCCTGAAAATTCCTTGTTAACATATGTATTAGTTGGTGTTTCCAGGGACCTCCTTATGAAATGTACATACTTATATCAGGATAAAACACTAAATCCTACCATTTATTGGTTTCTCATATATACCTTAAAATGAGCTATTTTTATCAAATTCTTTCCTCAGACAACTCACTAACACTACGGCATTACAAAAATAGAAATTTTCCTCAGAAGGGAATAATAAAAGACATGGTCTTGCAGGCAGTGCTCTCAGTGGGGCACTGTGGACAAGTAGACTCTGACCACAGAGCCACAGGTGGGCTGCTCAGCAACTGAATGTGAGTGGAGGTGTCCTGGTAGCAGGAGGATAATATGAGAAAGAGGCTACCATAGAGACAGTACCACAGTTTTGCCAGAAATTGCCTTAATCTTAATTTCAAATTACAAAAAGAGGTTTTATTGTCCCAAATAAGCATTTTTCACTCTTCTTTTCTTTTCTTTTTTTATGTTAACAATATTTATTAAACTTGGGTGGGAAACACAAGGGTATTTGTTGTGTTATTCTTTGTATTTCTCTGTAGTACTCCTTTTTATCATTTTTTATTTTTCAATTACAGTTGGCATACAATATTATATTAGTTTCATGTGTAAACCCCAGTGATTAGACATTATATAATTTACTATTACTATGTGATCATCCTGATAAACCTCATGCACATCTCATACATAGTCACTAGAATATTATTGAGTATATTCACTATGCTGTACTTTACATTCCCATGACTATTCTGTAACAACCAATTTGTATGTCTTAACGCTTTCACCTTTTTTACCCATCCTTCCAAACTCCCCTCCCATCTGGCAACTGTCAAAATGTTCTCTGTATCTATGAGTCTGTTTCTGTTTTGCTTGTTCATTTATTTTGTTTTTTAGATTCAATTGTTAATAGATATGAGTTTACTGCCATTTTATTGTTCATATTTTTTATCTTTTTTTTCTTCTTCTTCCTAAAGGAAGACCCTTTAGCATTTCATGTAAATGTTTGGTGGTGATGAACTCCTTTAGCTTTTTCTTGTCTGGGAAGCTCTTTATATATCCTTTGATTCTAAATGATAGCTTTGCAGGATAGTGTAATCTTGGTTATAGGTCCTTGCTTTTCATCATTTTGAACATTTCTTGCCAATCCCTTGTGTCCTGCAAACATTCTATTGAGAAATCAGCTGACAGTCTTATGGGCACTCCCTTCTAGGAACTGCTTTTCTCTTACTGCTTTAAAGTTTCTCTCTTTGTCTTTAACTTTTGCATTTTAATTATGGTGTGTCTTGGTGCAGGCCTTTTTGGGTTCATCCTGCTTGGGACCCTCCATACTTCCTGGATTTGTATGTCTATTTCCTTCACCAGGTTAGGGAAGATTTCTGTCATTATTTTTTTCAAATAGGCTTTTAATTTCTCACTCTCTCTTTTCTCCTTCCAGCATCCTCCATGATGCAAATGTTGGTACACTTGAAGTTGTCCCAGAGGCTCCTTACACTATCTTCATTGTTTTGTATTCTTTTTTCTTTTCACTGTTCTGATTGGGTGTTTTCTGCTTCCTTATATTCCAAATCACTGTTTTGATTCTCAACTTTATCTCCTCTACTGTTAATTCCCTGTAAATTATTCTTCATTTCAGTTAGTGTATCCTTCATTTCTGACTGGTTCTTTTTTATGGTTTCTATGTCCTTTATCATGTTGTTGACCTTCTCACTAAGTTCCTTGGGCATCCTTATAACCATCATTTTGAACTCTGTCTCTGGTAGTTTGCTTGCTTCAATTTCAATTAGTTCTTTTTCTGGAGATTTCTCCTGTTCTTTCATTTAAGACCTAGTTCTTTGTCTCTGCATTTTGTCTGCTTTGTATGTTTGTTTCTATGTATTAGGTAAAGCTGCTACATCTCCTGGATTTGGTAGAGTGGCCTCGTGTAGTAGGTGCTATAGGGCCCAGTGACCCAATCTGTGCACCCCTGTGTGGGCTGTGTGCACTGTCCTGCTGTAGCAGAGCCTTGTTGGCATCACTAGAAGGAACTGACCCCAGACCGATCAGCTGTGAGGACCAGCTGCAAGTTCTGGTTGTGACTACAGTGGTAGAGCT
The DNA here is from genome assembly GCA_030848825.1 of Tadarida brasiliensis. Taxonomy (NCBI): domain Eukaryota; kingdom Metazoa; phylum Chordata; class Mammalia; order Chiroptera; family Molossidae; genus Tadarida; species Tadarida brasiliensis. The sequence continues at coordinate 37,857,472 of CM061272.1, read as the reverse complement.
GCTATAAAGGAGTCAACCCTACAGAGCAAAACTTGCCTCAGTGGAACTTTAGTGCTCAGTGAGTCTGCCCCTTGAGTGTGTCACTCATGGAGGCGGTAGAGTTGTAATGCAGTGTGGTCTGAAGCTGTCCAACAGGTGCACTTGCTCTGGGGCCTACCCAGAGGTACAAAGTCAGCCACTGCCTGTACCATGTCTGGGGCCACCTGGCAGAGCTACAGAGTGATCTGCAGATGGCTGCTATTTATACTGGGCTTGGAGGTACCCAGGAGAGGCTAAGTTGCTTAGCTAGAGGATATGGGGCATACTGCGGCTAGATGTTGCTTGTTTGAGAAATTTTAGGAAAGTCCTAAGCATGAAGCAAGAGGCCATTTGTATTAAAAAGCCACTGGAAACAGCTTGGGTTGGGTCTGAAAGTCAGATGGGGTAGGGTGGGGTCTCAGGGAATCACCAGGGCAAACAGTATGAGCCAGGTTGATGGAGACTCATATATGGCACCCACCTGCTGGCTCTGTGGGGGTGGGGGGCTCAGAAAAATGGACTCTGCCAGCACTTCTGTCTGATAGAAAGCTCCTCCTCCCAGCTCTCACCTGATGCCAAATAATTCAGTTCCTCCCTGTATGTCCCTAGTACCTATTAAGCTGTGGCCCCAGTGCTGCGGCTCAGAGGGAGTGCGTCTGAATTAGTCTGTGCCTGGGCCCTTTACAAGGAACTGCCTGGGACTCCAGTAGCCCTCCATTTCACTCAGCCACAATCCCTGTTAGTATGTACAGCCAGAAGTTATGGAGACTTATCTTCTTGGCATTGGAACCCTGGGCTGGGACCTTGGTGTGGGGCTGGGGACCCCTTGTTCCTCAGGGGGGACCTCTGCAGCCACGATATCCCTCCCAATTTTTATCCACCATATGTGGGTGTGGGACTAGCCCATTCGCATCTGCGCCTCTCCATGTGGCTTCTTCTATATATCCTTAGATGTAGGAGTTCCATTCAGCTAGATTTCAGGCAGTTCTGAATGATGGTTGCTCTGTAGTTTAGTTGTAATTCTGATGTGGTTGTGGGAGGATGCAAGTACTATGTTTATCTATGCCACCATCTTGACCGGAAGTTATTTTTCACTTTTCTTGGGAGTGTTTGTGGTTGTTTTTCCTCATCTGTCTATTAAGAATAGAAATTTAAAATATAGCAACTATGTTAAGGTTGAGTAATAACCAAACCCACATATTTTGGATAATGTGTGAATAAAATAATTCAAAAAAATTTTAACAGACTAAGGATAATCCACACTGAGCCCAGCAAACATCCTAACTGGCCCAAACACCTACCCATGGGTACTAGTGCTCCGTTTACCCAGACTCCAGAAAGAAAAGAAATGTTCTCTGGAAGGTTCTTCATTATTAATGCTGAGGAAACGCAAAAGCATTTTTCACTGTGTAGAGGTTGGGAGTGAGCAGAAAACATGATGTGGAAATTGATGCCAGCTTTGTGAAAGATAAACAGGAAATGCCACCTATGGTCATGCTTAGACTGCAATCACTAGTTCAATGTCATTGAGACACAGCCAAACCCAAATGAGCTCTTCCTTTAACAGATTATAAACACTTTTGATTTGTGTATCCTATTCGACATTACTCAATTACAGATCATCTGACTTTGTAATTCCCCAAGCCTCTGATTTCTCCTTTGTCATCTCCCTGAACATCTCTAGCCATTTCACTACTTACTATTGTCTGTGTGCGAAGAAGGAGGAGATAAATTCATATCAGTCAATTTCACTTCTTAGCAACACTGTAAAATATTCATAAGGAGGAAAGTGAGGTTTCTATATTATCTGAGAGTTTTATTTAACCATATTGGAATACCAAACTGGGGGGGAAATGTGTTCATGTTTTTTCATGCCTGCTTAAAATTTCATTATTCTTTTTTTAAAAAGTAAATTCAAGAAGTCCTCCCTTAGTCATAAACCTGCAAGTCTTGTCCACAGAGAACTCCTTCCCACCTCAATCCCCAAGCCTACCCACCACCGCTATCATGGATTCTCATACTTCTTTCATATAGTCATTCTAATGAAAAATGGACTTATGCCTGGTTTCCTGAGGCATTTCATGGAAGCTCCTGGCTTCTTCTTCATCACTCAGCAAGGGACATCTCCTCCCCCTTCTCCATCTCTTTCTGTGATGCTGCAGGTCAATCAAGAATTTTTAGACCCACCATGGATAGAGAGAATCTGTATTCATCCTACAACACAAGAACAATATAAGGGTAACTATAGGTTCACATACTAAACCAAAGCACTGATCCTGTCCCAGACCTGAAAGCTTACTGTGGCCTCAAGGAAAGCCTGAACTATGAAGGAGCTAACCTCTCTGGACAATACACTAACTTATATCTAAATTTAGTCTTCCCTACAACTTGTGAGATGGGTATTACCTCTAATTCAGAGATAAAGTAACTGAGAGTCAGAGAGTTTACGTATAGTTGTCTAAAGTCACAATTACTCGGTTAAGTGATAGAGCCAAGGTTCAAATTCATGTCTAGATGGTTAAAATCCAGTAAACTCTAGACTGGTTATGTTTTTTCTAGTAGCCCTCTTCAGATGAAGATGTTGCTATAGGGAGGAAATGAGAGAGTTTGGAAGAAATGGGTAATAGAGGTGGCAAGTGATGCCCAATCAGCAAGGTTTCATGACTACATTAACTAAAGAATCTCCACTTACATAAGGTTTAATGGGGGAAGGAGGGATGGAAGGCATCTTTTTAACAAAAAAGGTAACATATATACAGTTAATATGCTCTAGGTCAGTGGGTCTCATAATTAGATGCACATTAGAATTACCTGGAGAATGAGTCTTTCAATCTCCTTAAAGTCCTTAAAAATCCTGTTGCCCTGGCCACATCTGAAACAAATCACATCAGAATTTCTGAGGGTGGACCCAGGAGTCAGCAGTTTTTAAAGCTTCTGCTGAAACTCATGTGTATTCAAGTTTCAGAACCCCTACTCGAGATTAAGAATGCTAAGGACTGAGTTAGTCTTTCAAAACACCTTTCAGATCAGAAGAGATTTTATGGGCCCACTGACAACCAGTCTTTGGGGGGAAGGGAAAAAATTAGCTGGACTCTCTCAATTTGCCTCCCTGCACTAAGCTTCCTTCTTTGGTTGTCTTCCCAAGTGTAATCTCCTAATGCCTGTTATCAGCTTCTCCCAAGACACTTGGCACCATGCAGATGTGTACTGCAGATTTGGGTCCTCTTTACCCCCAAGAGATATGAGTAGACTTCAAGAAAGGAGAACAAACTCAAACTGTCAGGCCACTGAGAATTTTCTATGACCTTCTCATAACTTTAGTTCCCTTTCATTTTCCTATCTCTTGGTTCTAAGTTTTATTCAGGTTACACTATTCAAAATATATATTTGATAGAATTATTATATCCTCAAACTCTGTGCTATGGCCTAGCAAAAAGAAAAAATTACCTGATTCTTTCCAAAAAGACTATGGCCCTGTGTCTGTGGCTGTCAGCTCTGACAGGGAGCAGGACATGGGAACATGGAATAATCCTACTGCTTTTGTGTTTATTCATCTCATTACCAAAGGCCTTCTGTGTATAGGTCTCCCAGTCACTAACAATCTCATTTTCATAGGAATCATAATAGTATGTGGGGATGCAAGAAGTAGTTATATTTTTAGAGAACTATGTAGGGGTGACATAAGATTAGCAAAAAAAAAGATGAAGCAAACATGGCAAAAGGTTGAAAATTATTAGATCTAGATGATGTGTATATGGATATTCATTATTATATTCTCATTTGTTTGAAATTTTTCATAATAAAAAACAATTTTAAAACTTCTCTTTCTTGAAAAATACGTACAGCTAGAAAACACTGTCCTTCCTATAATGAAGATTTCCATGGGAAAACACTCAGGAAATGTGAAACTAGTGGGTGTGTAAGGCAGCCATGGGACAGTATCTACAATCCTAGGCCCCCACCCAGCTCTCTCTGTCCTTACACATCCTGAATGAGAAGAGAGTGCCGTCTTAGGGGGTATGTGCATGGCTTCACACCTAACAAGGAATCACCCAAGAGCTCCTCAGGATAGTCACCAAGTTCTAACTTGTCCATGAAGGGTCACCCAAGCTCCATGAGCTATAAGACTCCCCATCTCTTCCTAGATTTCTTGGAGACCACTGGTTTCTGTCATTTAAAACTAGTGTGTCCAGTATTACATATGTTGGGAGATTTCATGTGACCCAATCGTTCTCCCTATGTGTAGGTAATGTAGGTGCTCACTCCATCCACAGATGACATCACTTACCACGTCCAGCAGCACATGTGCTTAGAGTTCCTTTTCCCTGGTGATGATGGATTTGCTTACTCTAATTCAATCCTTCTTGGGTCTGAGACCATGCATTTGCCAGATTGGCAGCGCCAGGAGTCCCTCCTTGGGCTAAGTTAACAGACATGTATGGGGATCAAACACATGAGCCTGTGCTCATTACAACCTTGCTTTAATGACCTCTACCAGCTCAACTGCAGAGACTGCATCCATAATCCCACACCTGGCAGACCAGGAGGGCTGGCTCAGAAAGTATGTGCGTCTGATACTGACTCAAGATCAGAGGAAACTCTATGATTTATGAAGTACTTTCTTGATTTTCCAGCTTGGAATGTGCCAAATAATCCCAAGGAAAGCAAAGATCTTCTGTTTCAAGAAGGCTATGTCCAAGATGTTGCAAAAGCCTAAAATCCAAACATCAAAAGGTAAATTTCTAAGATGGTGAAAGGTTACAGACCTTTTACTAAACAAACAAACAAACTAAAAGCCTGACTTCTCTTTGGCCCATGGGTCTATTAGGAAAAGGGTGGGTGGGTGGGTGGGTGGGAAGCCAGCTTCTAATTAAATTGGGGCCACCTGACTAATATTACAGCAAGATCAAACAGAGAAACCCTAGCAGGCAAACAGGTTTGAAAGTCACTGAATAATAAAACGCTGGACTCTTGTCATATTTACTTTTCAACATTTAAAAAATACTTCCATGTACTATTTCTCTTCTACTAAAATGATCAAAACAAGTCAAGCCTCCCAAGTACCCGTATTTGGCAGAAACATAAAGACAAGCAGGGGGCAAAGGCTAAGTAATCAGACACTGTCCTGCCTGCTCTCAGTACCAGATCACTGGGAAGTCAGGGTTAACCTGACAGCTGTTTCAATGAACTGTCATCCAGGAAGTGCATGACACTGGCAGGAACAGCCAGATGGGGGCTGAGATCAGTCAATAGCCAAAGCAAAAGGCAGACAAGCCAAAAATTGAGGCAAAGGTCATCTATGGGCTTTATCCAGGTCAGATATATTTTGTTTGGCCTGCACAGTATTCTTCCAAATATCAAATCAATTGGTGACATAAAAGATCAAGAGGTTTCACATGAAAATCTAGTATTTCTCTTTTTTGTAGAAAAATTAGAAAATCTGGAAGCAACTTCATGAAAAGAGGCTACCTCATCATCAAGTCACCATAGTCCCACTGCTGCCAAGAGTGTCACACTAATCCTGGGATCCTGGGCCACTCATAGTGGTCACATCCTGTACTAAGTAAGTATATGAATGTATCACCCCAATTTAAGGATCCCTCAGCTGCTGGAGGTGAGAAAAGACCAGGGGTCGGAAACTCAGTGAGCCCCAGGAGTTAGCTTTCCACAACATTTAGCTACAAGCTAGGGATCTTGAAGCCAGAAAGTCAGGTGAGATGTGAAAAAAACCATCAGGACTCAAGCAGCTAAGAAAGTCAAGGTGGCAGTCCCCCAGGGCACAGCAGTGAGACTACACCTCAAGGGGCACGGGCAGTGTCCTCATACCTTACGTCAGGAGCAGGAACTGCTAACCAGACCAATTCAAATTCTGTCCTGCAGATGCTTTAAGCAGTAGTTTTCTCTCCTCGAGGCTACTACAGATGTGCCCAGTTAGGGAGGGAGACACCAGGAAATAAAAGAAGGACTGGGTAGAGAGGGCTCAGAAGACAGCCATCTTCAACCACAGAAGCTCTCTTTTCGTGTTGTATAATTTGGCCTCTCCTAAGGTCTCATTTGTTGAAAGGGTTCCATTGCTTAAAGCAAACAAAATAGGGGATGGGGCTTAAAAACCACCACACTAAACAATGATACCCATTACTAGAATAAGTTTTCAGTCTACATCTAAGGGTTTGTAAAAGGGTCCCCTTGTGTCAGGGAGATCATTCAAGCCATTTAAAACATGTCTGTATTTCATGATTGACATAATCTTCAGAAATTGTGTCAACTGAATAATTTAAAATTAAATTGGTTTATAAAAATCAGTAGACCCCAATTTTAAAAGAAAGTGGCTCTGAATTATTTTATTTTAAAAATTAGCCATAGACAATATGTAAAGAATAGGCATAGCTGTGTTTCAATAAAACTTTACTTATAATGACAGACAGCAAGCCAAGTCTGGCTATAGTCTGTCAACCCCCGCTATAGACATATAAACCTTTCCTTTATGATCTCTGGATACGTAGCCAGGACAAGTTAAGACTAAGGAACCACAATAGCTATTCTGTCTATTTGAAGAACAATCACATGAAAAAGGGAATAAACATTATCTGTTTATTCATTCATTCAATAAATATTAATAGAATACCTATTTATGCACCAGACACTGTACTAAGCATTGTGTGATAGCGCTGGACAAGACAGATAAAAGTCCTTGTCTTTACAGAGCGAGTTTCCAGTGGGCATAAGAAAAAGAGACAAGAGAAATGTTAAACAGTGACTAACATAGTGCATGCAGCATAAAGCAGGGGGGGGTCTACCCTGGTATAGGCCTTCGAGAAAAAGTTGTCTGGGCTGCAACCTAAGAAAAGAGCAAGGGTTAGCCAAGTACGGTGGGGAGTCAGGGATATGTGGATTCCCAACATTGGGAAATCAATGTGCAAAGGAAGTGACACCACTGCACATCTGACAAACTGGGAAGGATCCGTGTGACACATGCAAGGGTTTAAGAGTGAGTAAGAGAGGCCAAGGCTGGAGAGGGAGACAGGAGACAAATCATGGAGGGAGGCCTGTGAGTCTCTTTAAAGAGTTTAAACTTTATTCTAAGAGTAGTAGAATGCCTAAGAAGGGCTTTAAACAGTGGAAGGACAAGAAGAGACTGATGTTTTAGGAAGTTCACTCTGTTGGTTGTGTGGAGGCTGAAAGTCGGAAGACCAGTTAAAAGGCTGTTGTCATAACCCTAATAGGATGATTATTACTTGTAATGGGATGTGTACTGAAAGTAGAGAGAGGACTTCTGCTTCTGACAGAAGTAAGACTAGAGATATTGGTACAGGACTAACCGTCCCACCATAAATGGACATAGAACCATAAAACCAGACAAATCTCTGAGAGAAGAAAAACTCAGAAGGTGACTCCAATTGCCCAGCTCTTTGCCTAGGGACAACTTCTCAACTACAGTGCAGTAAGATTAACACAGCAGGCTCACTGAGCCCAGAGAGCAGAGTTATGAGTTTGAAGAGTTGGAATCTACAAGGCAGGGCACCAGAGAGGGGCAAGCTGTACAATGATGGGCCCCAAAATTCCTTGCGGGTGTCCCCTGTAAGTCCTTGCTCAGGGTTGGGCTGTATTAACATAGGGTGAGATGACCTAGAGCTTCCAAGAGAGTGAAGGCTAAAGTGTTGAAAAAGGAACAGACACACTAGGTTTGAGCACTAGTGGAGGATATTAACATTCTGGCACAGTCAGAGTGGAAGAATCTCATTAACAACTGATTGATGCCATGGTTATCCAGCAGAAACACCAGAAAGGCTTCACCTTAAGAATAGGGACCACATTGCCCAGCCAGTGTGGCTCAGTGGATTGAGCATCATCCCATGGACTGAGAGGTCCTGGTTTGATTCCCTATCAGGGCACATGCCTGGGTTGCAGGCTCAATCCCCAGTAGGGGGTATGCAGGAGGCCACTGTTCAGTGTTTCTCACATTGCTGTTTCTATCTCTCTCTCCCTTCTTCTTTCTCTAAAAAATCAATAAAAACATATTTTTCTTAAAAAATGGAAGATAGGGGCAGAAGAAGAGACTCCGAGGGCGGTGTGACTATAGAAGAAAAGGACAGAGAGATGTGACATTGCATGGAAATGAAGGAAAGGGGCCATAAACAAAGGCATGTCAGCTGCTAAAAGCTTGGAAGGGCAAGAAAATGAATTCTCTAGAGCCTCCAGAAATGAAAGCAGCCCTGCCAGCACCTCGATTTTAGCCTAGTAAAACCTGTGCCAGATTTCTAACCTACAGAACCATAAGATAATAAAATCATTAAATAAAATGCTTGTTTAAGCCATTAAGTTTATGGTGATTTTTAATAGCAGCAATGGGAAGCTAATACAATTATCTAGAACTATGCTCTCTAGTATAGTAGCCTCTATCCACATGTTAAGATTTAAGTTCACTAAAATTAAATTTAAATTAAATTCCTTAGTCACAATAGCCACATTTCTAGTGATCAGTAACCACCCATGGGCTTGTGGCCACTATCCTAGAGAATAAAGACAAACACTTCTATTATCACAAAAATTTCTATCAGACGACAGTCTTTACTGTCTCTCCTCAATAATGCTTTAAGAAGTGTAACTTTGTGCAGGGTTATTTTTAAAGATATAACCCTCCTTTTGCTTCCCAGATTAGAAGTAAAAAACTATATGCCTCTAGGAGAAAATAAATAAATTGCCATAGATATAACTAAATCAAAGAGGTTCTGGGCCTATAACACATGGACAATTGAACATAAATACTTTTGGGTTCAGAGAAGAGGTCTGAAATGAATACATGTATTTGAGTGACAGCGTTGTAGACGGTGTTTGAGGTCAACAGCATTAATGAAATTGTCTAGGGAGCGTGTATAGAGTTAAAAAAAAAAAGAGGATTTTACTCCATCTGAGCCTTGAGGAACTTAAACTTTTAAAGACTTGATCAAGAAGGATGAACAGGGAAGAATCTTCAAAGGAGAGGGATCTAAATTATTGATGCTTTATTTCTATGACCTCTCTAAATAGTTCTGTTGTCAGTTGCCCAAAAATAGTTTCATCTACCTAGAGCCTACCTCTATAATGGGATTCAATTTAATTTACTGTATTTTAATCATTCATTTTCTTGTCTGTTCCTTCTATTGTCTTTGAGAGAACGGACTTTGTTTCTTAAAATTATACTTGAAACTCTATCATAGGCCTATTATAAAAAAGAAATGCTATTATGGTTTTGCTGAGTCAAGCCATGGGCTTGGGAGAAGTATTTTCATTGAGCTCAAAGGTTTTTAATTTCAGTTTTCTCCTACATTTGTGACTAGTCCAAAAGGTCATGGTTGCACAAAATAGGAAAACTGAATAGGAAGACCATTACTGCAATTTAAAATGTACCAAAAAATACTGTAAAAGGATGTAAGTAATGACTATTATATAAAAAATCATTTCCTCCTCTACAACTTTTCTATAACGGTACTGATATAATGAAAGTTGAAGATGTAAAGCACTTAGTGTCCATGAATGAGGTCATGTTATTCAAAACCATACTACTGCTTATAAAGCATAACTTCCTGTTTTAACATAAGCTGTCATTTTAAATGTATGCCTTTAAATGTTTTAAAATTTTTTGTCTGTATACTCATGTATACAGAACTTCATATTCACCTTCTTTGAAATCAGTGAAATGTATTTTGTTGAAAGTCTTTCTCTATTTAGCCCCTATTTCAGCCAGACTTGCTACCTCTGATGCCCTCCAGGCACTGACCCCAATTCTTAAGAGCTAAGCCCCACTCTTCTCCAGCAACATGCAAGTCATATTGCTGCTTCTTCCCAAAGCTAACAAAATGCTCAGTCATCCAAGTCACTTGGAGATGAGAAATATAACAGGCAGGACAGAAGAAAACAGACACAGGCTGAAGAACACATACTGGCTTCAAACAACAGAGAGTCATTGGTTCAAAACCAGGGACTAAGGAAAAATTCCAAAGGTCAAGTAAGCATAAAATTCCACAGGTCAAGAACAAACAGTAAGTCTCAAAAAGTAAAAATAAAAATCAGGCAGCAAAGCCCAGGCAAGAAGGACTGGATCACAAGCAGACACGAGGCGTCACTGTTACAGCTATTTGCTTCAGCCCAGAAGAAAGCACCAAGCATGGGGGTGGCAGGCTGATCTAGCACAGGCACCCAGCAGGAATAAGAAATGTCGGAGGAGATAAAAGCCCACTGACCTTCACACACCGGTCACTATGAAAAAATATACAGAAACCTCATTGCCAAAGGTAACAATTATATGACATGGGATAGAATATTTCAGGATGGAGAATGAAGAGAGTTGGTAATTATACAAAAGCATTATTAAGTCCTAAGTAAAATAATGCCTATAATTGTGAAACATGCTCCTGAAATTTTGGGGGCCAAAAAAAAAAAGAGGGCTTCCAGATAAAGTCAGGGGAAGTGGCAGAAGGCAGTGGTGAGGGAGAAGGGGAAGGAGGAAAAGGCCAACTGGTAGACCTGAGCAGGCCGCTCCACACTGGTGAGGTGGACACTGCTTTCTCTGCTGCAGCAGCTTCTGGGAGTAACTTCGAGCAGCCACAGGTCTGAGGGTGGGAACAAATCCATGCAAAGGCAGCAAACATGAAGAATTTGGACTCCTCTGCCCCTCAGAAAGTTTCCCATCTGCTTGCTGGTACCTGAAATCACCATTTTACAGTTATAGACAAAATGTTAAAATAAAAGCATCTACAGTCTACCACACAGAGAGGCTATGTGAGGAAAACTCATTCTGTTCTTGCTCGTGTGTTTGGGACTAGGAGGATCTTTATTCCCCCTTAAACACAGACACATTCTATGTCTACTAAGCAATCGGTATGGTAGTTGCTTGGATTTCAAGCATGATTTTAAGAGACAAAGTCCCTGCTCTCAAGAATAGTACAAGGATCAGACAAGAAAAGTAATGACTGAAATACAGTGAATTAAATTAAATCCCATTTTAGAGGTAGGCTCAAGGTAGATGAAGCTATCTGTGGGCAACTGACAACAGACTGTTTAGAGAGGCCATAGAAATAAAGCATCAATAATTTAGCCCCCTCTCCCTTTAAGACTCTTCCCTGTTCATCCTTCTTTATCAAGTCTTTAAAAGTTAAAGTTCCTCAAGGCTCAGACTGAATGAAATCCTCTTTTTTTCTTAACTATACTCTCTCCCTAGACAATTTCATTAATGCTGTTGACCTCAAATACAATCTACAATGCTGACACACAAATATGTGTATTCATCTCAGACCTCTTCTCTGAACCCCAAAATATGTAAATTCAATGATTTATTTGATATCCTCAACTGGATGTTTTACAGGTATTTTGAATTCAAGATTTCCAAAACTGAACACCTGCTCTTGAAGACCATGAATAGTCACACTTGGTTGTCTCCCTTCAATCTGTAGAGCAACAAGATTGATTTTTCCATTTATAGCTCAATTTCTTCCTACTGTCTTAGGATAACACTCCAAATCCCTACTCACAGCCTCTTCATCCCCAAATGCCTTGCACTTTTCTATCTTCGTAGGTTCTTCTCATGCATTATCTTATTCTTGAACCTCAGATATGTTATTTTATGTCACACACTCCAACATGCCAATCTTTGTCTGATCTCTCTACCTGGAATACACCTTCTTTGCCCCCTTTCGTTAATTTTTACTTCTTCAGAGTTCAACTCAATCAGTATTTCCTTAAAGACCAATTCCCTGTTATATATCAAAATCTCTAGTAATACACTTCATAGCATAACCATAATTATAATTACATAAGAAAAAACATTAAATAAGCATCTACTATTGGACCCAACACTATTCTAGGTGATGGAGATTCAGCAACAAAAAAGACAAATAAGGTCTCTACTCTTTTTGAACTACATCTGAGAAACAGACAATAAGCAAATAGACAAAAAGAAGGGCAATAAATTTCAGGTAATACTGTGAGAAAAATAAAGCAAGTGATGTGCTAGAGAGTGGCTGTGTCAGGAACAAGGCCAAGGAAGCGAGCACTGCCGTAGATGGATTGTTCAGGGTCTGCTTTTTCTGAAGCAATATGAGTTTCAAAATATGGGAACTATGTCTACTGCTATATTCCAAGTGCCTGGACGTACAGGTGCTCAATGAATATTTAAGGAATAAATGTATGAAAGATGTTGCTTTCTAAATAAAACTATTTTCCAATATACCAAAGAACAGCTGCAATCTCAGGTAAGACACATTTTTTATATTATAAATTACATAACCAGTACATTGGCAAAACACTTGTTGAACAGATGAATAAATTTATATAAATAAATATATATATACATATATATGTGTATATATATATATATATATATCTCCTCATTTCCATAGGTCCCTAGGCATATATAAGGTCCTTCATAGATCAAAATCCCCTTACATAATCGACCTCTCTAAGTTCCTGATTCTTGACCTCTTAACCTCACTATAGCCAAACAGACTACAGGGTACCCACACAAGTGGTTGATAACCTCTTTGTTTATCCAAGTGCTTCTGGTAAGTCAACAATTCACTCTTATCCAAGATAGATGGACCCCAATCTTATCATACAGGACTAGGGGAAATAAAAACTCTGTACAGCAAACAATATACAATTCCATTCAGAAAATATCAATAGCCAATGTTCAACGTTCAACAAATAGTATATAATCAACTCGAAGGCAATTTAGAAAAACTTGCTTACTATATAGACTTTATGGCTTACTTAAAAAGGAAGAAACTATTGATTCCCAGATCCATTCATGTATTTCTTAAGATGTAGAACACTAGACTAGTTTATCTTGTAGGCTTGAAGCATGAACTTACCTATTTATTCATTCATTCATCCATTCATTCATTCAATAAGCATTTTCTGAGTACTGACTACTTGCCAGGCACCATGTAAGAACTGTGATGGGGTTTTATGAACTGAGGAAAAAAATCCTGTGTAGTGGCAACGCTTAGCAAATTACCACATTGCTTAGGAAGACGGCTATATATCTAGCCAAATTTATATGGCAGGAAATATTTATTATCATCTTTGCCAGGGAAATATATATAGTGGAGTCTCATTATTCATGGTAGTTATGTTCTATAAAGTCACCACAAACATTGAATTAGAGAATACTAAACCATGGCTTCTAGGGAAATATGGGGTTAGGTTCCAGCGAACTTCTACTTACATTTTTGTCAACTTACCAATACATAACCCTGTCTTATGTATATTTCTTTTAAAGACACCATGTTTAATATCTATTGATTTATTAACATGGAACTCACAGCCAAGAGCACTCTGACTCATGCGTGAGCAAAGCTTATCTAGCACATGCACTGTCTATGTAAGGCACAAACAGCCTTCTCACACTTAGGAGCACTGGGCAGCACTTCAAAACCACACTTGAGGTTCCATTTTAAATAATGTAATCATCCCCTCAAAAGCACAAAAGTGAACAATGTAGCACACTACATAGACTCCAAAGAAAACGCTTGTTTACAGTATGGGTGAAGAGAGAAGAGAGAGAGGAGGGGAGGGGAGGAGAGGAGAGGAATAAAATATAATTCTTGGGTTTGAAACCTGGCTCTACCACATACTAGCTGTGTGATCTTAGGAAAGCTATTTATTACTCCATAACTCAGCTTCTCTACCTCATGGATTTGTAGTGAAGAGTTAATACAAATGAAGTGTCTAGCATATAGTAAGCACTATTTAAGTGTTAGTTATCAAAATAAATAAACATAAAGCAATGGAAAAGTATCTTAAACTTTCAGTAAAGTATGTGATGTCTATAGAATGGGTATTCAATAGCTAGAGCTCTCATTCGCCTTTCTTCCTCATCTCCCTTTCCTACCCAAACCTTCTCTTCTTCCTCACTGCTTCCTTACGGCCTATGCCTCAGATCCCCTGGAGGCCCCCCAGGACACTGGAAGACTGCCCTCCCTCAAAGAGTCTGCCGACCTAGAAACAAAGTCTGCTCTGCGGGCAAGTAGCTCTCATTCCAGAACAAGATGGCACTTCCTTCAAGTGAAGATTGGACAGCTTCTGGGATGAACATTCCTCCTTGTTGTGTACCCAATGGCTCACCAAGGACAGACTGACCGCCTGCAGGCAGAAGGAGCCTTCCTGTTAACTCTGGAGCCCTGCATCTGCCCCTTTCCATGCCAGCAAGGAACTAGACAGTAGCCATCTTGCCAGCACGACTTCATTTTTCAGCGGGTCACCAAAGAAGCGAGGCTCCAGTCAAAATAAAGAGACACACGAGGAGCATGACAAGAAACTGGCAAATCCAAAGCTGGGCCTTCTCAAAGCGAACCTCCCACGTGCATGTCTGATCTGTAGCATGTGGACAGGAAGCTTGGACCAGAGCCCATGAGCAGAAGGAAAGAGATACAATGGCCATTGTACAAACAAAAGTTCCTGAGGTTGGGGGTAGGGAAAGGATCAAGAGCAGAGACACTCAAGCCAAACCCAAGTGGTAGCAGGGCTTTAGCTGGCAACATGAAAACCCCCTCCTGCCAAGGTTGCCAAGGAACACACTCACAAGGCCAGGAGTATGTTATTCAGACGTCTTCCCAGTGAAATGTGTGTGGCACATTTGGGGGCTGGCAAAGCCCTTCTCAGATCTTCTCTTTGGAGCTTCCTCATCTTTCTGATGAGGACAAGAGGCTGCCTTTCATGGTTTTCAGTGTATTGGCTTTCAGTTAGAGACATTTAAACTTTCAAATTAAGCAAAAAATACTTTGAAAATGTACTGGCCTTCATTGAAAAAGGTAGTTTGGGACTTAGAAAATATCAACTACTTACCTGATTCGACACATCTAACCACAGCAAACCATAGTTGATAGCTCTACTGGCCATTAGTCCCAGATTTAACAGATCTGTGCCCAGTTATAATAATCATCACTTCCCTTTCAAGGATCTGTGCTGCAGGGGTCACACTAGACACTTTCCAGCATTCACTTCATTTAATCTTCCCCCAAATTCCTGGGAGATTGATGTTATAACCCATCCCCATTTTACAGTTAAGGAAACTGTGTGGAAAGTAATTTACCAAAAATCATGTGGAAAGTAAGGGGCTGGCTGAACAAGGAACCAAACCCAAGTCATTCTGACTGTAATAGTTATGTTCTTTCTACTATATTGTATATAACCAGGTAATTGTACGGTCTGAACTCAACGGATAACTTGAAATGATCTTATTTTCCCCAGCCCCTCCTGCCAGTTATGCTGCAGTGAATTACTGTCCCTTAATAATATCTGAGGAGGGTCCACCACTTTCCAATCACTTTCAGTTATAAGCAGAGTCACATTCCAGTATTTAATATTTAAACTATTTATTTTTTAAATTCCAGTTTCACATCCAGTTTAAAGCTCTTCCCCTTCTGTGTCCAGAGGGCCAGCCAAGTTTCAAGTCAGGACTTGGAAGGAGCAGGGGCTCAAGTCTGCTCTTCTGTTCCCCCACCCCCTCTTTAATTGAAGAGCAGACATGCTCAATGTCCAGTGTCCCTCCTCTATCCTCCATCCTCTGTCCCCATCTTCCAGGCCTAAGTTCACCAGTGTTAGAGCAGGGAGGGTGAAATCTGAGAGGTGGCAGGTGGGGAGCTATCTGAGTTTCCTCTCTAGATGGGTCTGGTTCTCTTAGCTGCTGGTTGTCTTCACTAATGTGGCAGTTCCTACCCAAAGGTGCATGCGGTTTACTTGGAGAAATGCTTTGCTTCACTCCCTCTTCGTCTGTGACTGAGAATGCCCTCAGAGAGGGAGACAACTATGTTTCCATGTTGTCTCTGCCAGTGGTCCATGGCCCTAACCATCTCACCAAATGGGGGCATCTCCTAACTAGATGTCAGTCTCAAAACTCACGACTCCTACTCTGCATTCTTTGCTTCTTCTGTGGAGCCTAAGGACCATGAAAATCCTCTCTTCCTGGCCTTCCAAGTCGGGTGAGAAATTTCCTCTGTCTTCTTAGACACTTCAGCTTTGGTAAGACCACCACACTCAGGCAAGAGGCAGGCACCAATTTCCAAGTTCCCCTACACCTGATACTTGAGGGACTCACGCTAGGCTCTCCCCTTCCTTCACCACACTTAGTTCTACTCTATGCTCAAGACAACACCAAGCAGGGCTTCTGCTGCCTCATCTCATCCAACATCTAGCCAGTCTCCTGTGACACCCCCAGGCTCTTGTGTAGTAGTCTACCTTTCATGGGGCTTTGCAGTAGGCAGGAAGCCCCCATGGGGAAGGGAGAAAACACTATAACATCTGGCCATTTGGTCAGCATCTCAAATCTGTAGCAATGTCTTCTCTCTCTCTGCCCCATATCTTCTTTTATCAGTTCAGAAGGGATGGGGGAGGCATGGGGTGATAATTTATAATAGTAAGAACAGTTTGGCCTCCTCTTATTGAGCTCTGGGTGTCTGACCCCATTTATTTGAAGCTTACTTTAAAATAGGGAGTAGTGCCCTGGCCAGTTTGGCTCAGTGGTTAGAGCGTCAGCCCATGGACCAATGAGTTGTGGGTTCGATTCTGGCCAAGGGCACGTTACCTTGGTTACAGTTCAATCCCCAGCCCTTGTTGGGTTGTACAAGAGGCAATCAGTCAATATGTCTCTCTCACATCGATGTTTCTCTCTCTCTCTTCCTCCCACCCTATCTGATGATAAATGGAAAAATATTCTCAGGGGAGGGTTAAAAATTAAATTAAATTAAATAGGGAGTACTTTATACCTCTTTGTCCTTATCTTGGGCCCTAGTCACCAGTACCTAGGTAACAGGAAAAGTCTCACTCAATAATTGCAACATAAATTCTGTCCAATTGCTCTGTAAGTACCATGCCTTTCAAATTTTGAACTTCTTGGCATGTAAACATGAAGCTGTGGTTATAGATTAGTTCAAAAGATGTTGAAAGTCTAGTACCTCAGTGAAAACTGTATTTTGATGTTGCCAATTTGTCAGTGCAGTCAGAAGAATATCATTCAGATTGAGACTGATAAAGAGAAATGTCCCTACGGTCCAACATAAATGGCAATCCCAAATAAAAGCCAGCCGTCAAAAAGCCAAAGTGGCCATGCAAGAGGCTTCCTCGGCCCTAATGTAACAGAAGTGGCAAACTAGTGGCCCAGGGACCAAAGCCCGACAACAGGCATTTCTGTTCGAGCCACACATCATTTTCAGTACTTGGAGCAATTACCAGTTCATCAGAAGGTTTCACGTAGCTTTCCCCTTCAGTTGACGTGTGGTGTCCTGGCCCCCACAGATGTTGGCTCGCTATCCTTGTCATGGCACTTCTTTGCCTGCTCCTTCTGCAAATGCTTGGTTTTTACTTACTTCCTGTTGTATCAAAACTTTAGCAATCAAATAAATTCAAACCATATTTTCCCTTAATTTGTTCCTCCATCTCTATTCTCTGCCAGTATTCATATCTTCTGCAAGATTAAACCTCTGTACAGCAGAGCACAGGTGACCCTGACTCCATTCATTTCTGGTTTTGGGGGAGTCAAGGCTCTGCTCTCCCCTTCTCTGGCATTCTCTATCACAGAACCACCTACTGAAGGAGACACCCAGAGGAAGGATGGCCCTTCCTACCATTTTATTCAGGATAATCTTATTATTCACATTAACTCAGCCCTACTTGACCCTTGGTCCAGACCCTGTCCACCTTCCCCAATATCATGGCCCTGCTGTCTCATGCATCTAGTCCTCATCTCTAAACTGCTTCCTCCTCCATCCTCCAGTGGTCACAAACTTTCCCTGCCTGGTAACTGACTTACTTGACTGGATCCCTTGTTCAACATACTATTCATTACCTTCCTTCCATTCATTACCACACTTTTCAATATGTCTCTATTTCCTCATCACCCTCTTCCTCCTTAATTCCAGTACTGTGACCTTCAAAGCTCTACACCCAATCACACACCTGCAGTGCTGAAATGTGCTATTAAAAATCAGTAACTCCATGTTGCCAGAGAGCCCTTCTCCTTTAGCTCTCTGAGCTATGTGGTTTTATAAGTCCAGACATGCTTCTCAAAACTTTCTCCTACTATAGCCCCATTGACACCAATCTACCCTAGTTCTCCCACCTCTGATGACCTCTTCTCTTACATTATTAACCAGCTCTTCTCTGTCTCTTTCCTTTCCTCAATCCAGTTATTTAACCTTGTTGAGGCCAAGTCTCACTACAAAATGAATGGTGGTCCTGCCCGGCTGGTGTGGCTCAGTGGCTGAGAGTTGACCCATGCACCAAGAGCTCACCAGTTCGATTCCTGATCAGGGTACATGCCCAGGTTATGGGCCCAATCCCCAGTGGGGGGCATGCAGGAGGTAGCCAATTGATGTTCTCTCTCATCAATGTTTCTATCTCTCTCTCTTTCCTTTCTTCTCTCTCTAAAAATCAATAAAGAAAAAAAAAAAAAAAAAGAATGGTGATCCTAACTGTGGAGTATGGTAAAAACTCACAGGCTATGGAAGGCTCACCCTCTAGTAAGAACCACAGTTTTATTCAGGACACTCTTATTATTCACTGAGAAGCAAGTTTACAATATTGCACTTCTATGGGAAACTGCAGAAGTCTAACCAGACCTGACCATTGGCTTATTTCAAGCTTACCCTAGGTACATGCCTACCTTTACCAAGGTCCTTCTCACTGCTGGCATGCCCTTTTCTCGATGATATTGCACCCAGCCTTTAAGATTCAGCTCAAGATCCATTTCCCAGAGACAAAGCCAGCCATGGAAACCTTGCCCTTCTCCATAACTTTAGGGCTTATAGTAGTTTTACTGTCTTATATTTAATCATGTGTAATTGTGCATTTTAATATAGTCTAGCTCTTTCACTGTTTCCCGAAGAACAGCCACTCAGCAAATTTTCCTTGTGATTTCTATGATTGCACTGGCATTTGCAGAGTATTGAGGAAGGGTCACATTGTATGGAACACAGCATATCACATGAAAAATTCCCATTTGGCTTGCCTCTCCCTAAAAGCCATCTCTCATACCACAGTCATTGACCCTCTTGATCCTCTGACCTTTTAAGTTCCTTCTTTCAGAAACCTGATGACCAGCCAGGCCTTGGATGTTAACTCCTATCCAAGCTTATCAAACAGTCATCTCAAGAAAGACATTTTTCACCCTGGCCAGTCTGGCTCAGTGGTTAGAGCGTCGGCCCGTGGACCAGAGAGTCTGGGTTCAGTCCCCGCTAAGGGCATGTACCTCGGTTGCAGTTTTTCCCCAGCCCCAGTTGGGGTTATGTGGGTGGCAACCAGTCGATGTGTCTCTCCCACATCAATGTTTCTCTCTCTCTCTTCCTCCTTATCTCCCTCCTGCACTATCTGAAGATAAATGCAAAAATGTCCTCTAGTGAAGATAAAAAAAAAAGGACATTTTTCCAGCAAAGGAATTCTCACACCCGTTACCAAGATGACTCCGCTTTGTTTTTTGTTTGTTTGTTTTAACTCTCATTATTGTTTAAATGTAGTTCTTGAGTTCTCAATTAAATTATGAACATTTTGAGGAATACTAGTAATACTAGTAGTAATACTACTAATAATACTAGTAGTAAGAGTCAATACTCTGAAACCCCTAGAACAAAGGCAGTACTGTGTAAACATCTATTGAATGTATGAAGAAAAGTACACAAAAAGAAATACCAGTAAATTGGGTTGAATGGTGGTCTCAAAAAGGTTATGTACACATCCTAACCATGGAACCTATGAGTGGGACCATATTTGGAAAAAGGGCCTTTGCAGATATAATTAGGGATCTTAAGGTATCATCTCAGACTACCCGGTTGTCACTAAACTTAATGACAAGGATCCTTGTAAGAGACAGAAGAGGAGAAACACAGAACGTGGGAGAAGGCCATGTGAAGACAAATGTAGAGGATGGAAGTTTTGCTGTCACAAGCCAAAGAATGCCTGGAGCCACCAGGAGCTGTTAAAGGCAGAAGGATTCTTCCCTAGAGCCTACAGAGGGAGCATAGCCGAGCTGACACCTTGATTTTGTATTTCTTCCCTCTAGAACTGCGAAAAAATAAATGTCTGTTATTTTAGGCCAACAGCTTTGTGGTAATACGTTATGGCAACTCTAGGATACTAATATAAACAGCTTCTGTGTATTTATTCTTCCATTGGGAAAATATTCTCTTGGAGGTTGTGATATACAAAATAGACTCTGTGCTGAGCATTTTAGACATATAAAGATGTCTTACACATGGATCTTGCCTTGGAGAAACCATCCCTAATGAAATTATGGTTACCTCCTAGATTTAGGGTATCAATTGCTAGCGGGACATTTTAATTTGTGTTTCATAAAAGACCACAAATGTAGTCATACCTTTACGTCATGAGAACAGGAAACCAAAATGTGGCTCTACTAACATAGGTGGGAGGAGGATTCTAGGCCAACCTTCCCTAATTCCTACTATTAACAGGAGAGAGTCTGAACAAGTCAACAACTATAGCATCCAAAAGAGGAGGGCATACATCATTGGCCCTGCATTAGACATGTAAACATTGTGTCCCAGCTCAAACAGGGTTGCAGGGAGATGTCCAAAGAGAGCTCCTATGGCTACAGATCTGACACAGAACCAGCAGAGGACAGTTCTTCAAAGTGTCACAGCCTGATAGGAAAAGCTAACCACCCCCTGTCTGGAATAATGACAGTAGTTGCACAGCTGGCAGCACGAGATTTCCTGGACCAAACTTTGCACCAAAAAAGCAGGTAGCTGGGAATGAATGACAAATCACATACACATGCCATATTTTCAAAAAGCTGAAGGCAAAGGTGTGGGGAGGAAAGTAAAAGCTGGAAAATCATACTCATACATAAAACCACATGTTATAAGGCCACTTGCTGTTAGCCTGGAACACAGCTAATCCCTCTCCCTTGCAAAAATAGCTGATCCAGAAACAGCATGCTTCATTTAAGGTGACTATTAAAAAGAGAAAAAAAAATTATATACAAGCCACAAAAGGAAAAAAAGGAACAGGAAAAAAGTGGCATATAAAAATATTGCCACAGAACAGATAAAAATGTGGCAAAATATAATGCCATGAAACCAAAGATAAGCAATGCCTCTATAAAACAAAAATTCAATATAAATAAACAAGAGCTCAAGTGAAATGAAGTGAGGCAGAAGAAAGAGATGACTTATCTATTAGCCAGCTTCATAAATTGGAAGAGAAAAATAAACCACCAGAGAAATTAGATATATATTAGAGACAACCCAAAGAGATTAAATATTGCTGAAAACACAGTAAAGATTATGAACAAAAATGAGAAAAGTGACAGAATAAAATGTAAATGACCAAGTTAAAATGATTACAGCAAAAATAAAATTTTAAAAATAACTATAGCAAAATGTTAATATGAAAGCCAGAAAATGGAAATCAAATACATGCCTAACTAGTGTCCTCAAACAGCATAATCAAATCAATAGAACCTGAATGGAATCCAAATCAAGAGAGTCCATATTTTTTTCCCCTGGCTAGAGAAATTTTCTCAAGGAAATACATTAAGACCAAGTATTTCATATCCAATGAAACTGCTGGAGAATAGTGACAGATGACAATCAATTTTTGAGCATGAATAAAACCAAGGATTTTTTATTCCCTTCCTCCACCATTCCTGGAAGAAACTGCTGGTACATTAACTTCAGCTAATCAAGATATGAATGAAAAACTCTAACAAATTAACTGATAGTAGTATTGAATTCACTGTACCAGCACCAAAACAAATACAGAGATTGAGGTTACAGAGTAAAATAAGTATGTTATAAGTTCTAACATGTAGCAATACATAATTTTAAAAAGTTGAGAAAAGTAAGGGGACAAGAAAGTTGGTGGTAATATACTTCTGGTGATTTCTTCAATGTAGCAGACACCAGTGGGGACCTATGCAAATCTGTCCTTCCCTGCTTCACTGTTGGTAGAGCTAGGAGGGGGCTCTCCCCAGATCCAGGGGATATAATCCTTCATTAGTCTAAGCCAGTCTTGATAAATCTATTTCTTTTAACAATAACTGGTTTTCACAGGAACAGTTGATTCAACTCTGGCCAAGAGACATCAGGGAATATTTGTATCTTTGCTGTTATGAAGAAATATAAGAGATAAAAGAGCACTTTCTTCTGTCTCTTGCTACAGCTATATAGCAAGTTCATGCCTGTAATGCAACCAAGAAGAGACAACCATGAAGATAAAAGTCTGCATGCTGAGAGATGGAAAATAGAAGGATGGGAACACCTGAGTCCTGATGGTGTGGTTGAGATATCATAACTAACCTACTTCTAAACATCTTATTATTGAGATAACAAATGTCTTTATTGATTAAACAACCATTAGATGGGTTTTCAGTTACTTGTTCCTAAAATATTCTGATACACTAGAGATCAAAAGAAGTGAAAATTGCCAAGTTCATCAATGCTTATAGTAAGGAATAAAGAGAACTATATAAAGCTATAAAAGTAACTGCTTAAAAAAATAAAAATCTTCCAAATTATCAGAAAATGCACACACACACAAGCAGAAATATAATGAATAGTGTCAATTTAACAACAAAAAAATAAGATATAATGGCAGAACTAAAACCATTTATTTCTATAAATACACATGGCCTAAACATACCTATTAAAAGAAAAGGCTCTTAGACTGAATCTCAAAACAAAATCCAACTATCTGCTGCATACAAAAGAAACACCTTAAATTCAGTAACTCAGGAAGACTAAAAATAAAAGGAAGGTCAAAGGCTATAATAGGCAACCAAAAACAGAAAAATAAAACTAAGTTCATGATATTAATATCATGAATTTGAATGAATGAAGAATATCTGCATTAAATGAAAAAAGACAGATAGCTGATAATGTCAAAGGATATAAGACACAATGAAAATGATTATGAATATCTAAGTACCCAGTAGCATAGCATGATTATCCACAAAGAAAAACCTATAGAAAACAAATTTCTAAAGTAGAAAATAAAATCTCAGCAATAGGAAACTTTAATTCTTTTCTTTCTGTACATGCTGGAACAGGCAGACAAAATATATCTCAGAATTTGGAAAATGTAAATTAGTTATTCCTAGATGATATACTCTGAAAATTGATAATACACCTTCTTTCCCTGGTAAATGCACAAAACTGACTATTTGGAAACAAAAAACAAACCAAAAATCTTCACAAGTGGTGAAACAGACATCCCTGTCTTGTTCCTGTTCTTAAGGGAAATACTTTTGGTCTTTGCCCATTGAGAATGATGTTAGCTGTAGTTTTGACATATACGGCCTTTACGTTGAGGTATGATTCCTCTATTCTTACTTTGCTGAGAGTTTTTATCATAAATGGGTGCTGGATTTTGTTGAATGCTTTTTCTGCATCTACTGATATGATTCTATGATTTTTATTTTTCATTTTGTTTATGTCATGTATCACATTTATTGATTTGCAAATATTGTGCCAGCCTTGCATCCCTGGGATAAATCCCACTTGATCATGGTGAATGATTTTAAGATGTTGCTGGATCTGATCATATGTTTTGAGAATTTTGGCATCTATATTCATCAGGGATATTGGCCTATAATTTTCTTTCTTTGTATTGTCTTTATATGGTTTGGGAATTAGGATAATGCTGGCCTCATAGAAAGAACTTAGAAGTGTTCATTCCTCTTGAATTTTTTTGGAATAGTTTCAGGAGGATAGGTGTTAGTTCTTCTTTGAATGTTTGGTAAAAATCCCCTGTGAAGCCATCTGATGCAGGACTTTCTTTTGGTGGGAGGTTTTTTTTTTTTTTATTACTGGTTCAATTTCATTAGTTGTTTTTGGTCTGTTCAGGTTTTCTGATTCTTCCTGATTCAGTTAAGAATGTATATTTCTAGAAATTTGTGTATTTGCCTAGGTTGTCCAATTTGTTGGCACATAGTTGTTTATAATATTTTCTTACAATTCTTTGTATTTCTGTGGTGTCAACTGTTACTTCACCTCTTATTTCTTATTTTATTTATTTGGGTCCTCTTTCTTTTTTGATGAGTCTGGCTGGAGGTTTCTGGATCTTGTTTATCTTTTTGGAAGTCTTAGCCACAGCAATCAGAAAAGAAAAATAAATAAAATGCATCCTAATTGGAAAGGACAAAGTGAAACTGTCATTGTTTGCAAATAACATGATATTATACATAGAAAATGCTAAAGACTCCACCATAAAACCACTAGATTTAGTAAATGAATTCAGCAAAATAGCAGGATACAAAATTAACATTCAGAAATCTATGGCATTTTTATACACCAATAATGAACTCTCTTTCTGCACAGAAAGAGAAACTAAAAACAAAACAAACAAACAAACAAAAAAACTGCAACAAAAATATTAAGATAGCTAGGAATAAACTTAATCAAGGAGGTAAAAGACCTGTACACAGAAAACTACAGGACATTGACAAAACAAATAGAGGAAGATATAAATAAGTGGAAGCATACACTGTGTTCATGGATTCGAAGAATTAACATCATTAAAATGTCCATATTACCCAAAGCGATCTATAGATTCAATGCAATGCTTATTAAAATACCAAAGGCATGTTTCACAGATGTAGAACAAATACTCCAAAAATTTATATGGAACCAAAAAAGACCCCAAATAGCTGCAGCAATCTTGAGAGAGAAAACTAACTAGGAGGGATCACAATACTGAATATCAAATTACACTACAAAGCCATTGTAATCAAAACAGCCTGGTACTGGCACAAGAACAGGCATATAGATCAATGAAACAGTACAGAGAACCCAGGAATAGTCCCAAGCCATTATGCTCAATTGATATTTGACAAAGAGGGCAAGAGCATATAATAGAATAAAGACAGTTTCTTCAATAAATTGTGCTGAGGAAATTGGACAGGTATATGCAAAAAAAATTAAACTAGACCACCAATTTATACCATACACAAGAATAAACTCAAAATGGATAAACGACTCAATGTAAGTCATAAAAACCCTAGAAGAAACCACTGGCAGCAAAATCTCAGACATCTCACATAGCGGAATTTTCACCAATATATCACCAAGTGCAAGAGAAACAAAGGAAAAGATAAACAAATGGGACTACATCAAAATAAAAAGCTTCTGCACATCAAAAGAAACCATAAGCAAAATGAAAAGAGATCCTACTGTATGGTAGAACACATTTACCTATGACACATCTGATGAGGGATTAATTTCCAAAATATATAAAGAACTCATATAACTTAACAGAAGAAAGATAAACAATCCAATTAAAAAATGGGCAGAGGACCTAAACAAACACTTCTCCAAAGAGGACACAGATGGCCAAGAGACATATAACAAAATGCTCAACTCACTAATCATCAGAGAGATGCAAATTAAAATGACAATGAGTTATCACCTCACACCTGCCAGAATGGCTACAATCAAGAAATCAACAAACAACACTGATAGAGGTGTAAAAGAAGAGTAATTGCATTTAACCAAAAGTTATAAAATAACTAAGAATATGTATAACAAGAAATATATGCAATCTATATAAAAAAACACTAAGTTTTATTGAAGAACACACAAGATGAAAAGGTGAAGCATATTCATGGATAAGAAAACTCAGCATATTTAAGATGTCAGTCCTCCTTAAGGTATTCTATAAAATTAACATGACCTCTCTCTCCCTCTCTCTCTCTATTTCACACACACACACACACACACACACACACACACACACACAATTAACACTGTTTGAAATAAGACAAATTTGTTCCGAAGTTCACAGAAAAAATAAACAAGAATAACCAGGAAGTTTCTGAAAACTAAGACAAATGATCAGAAATTAGCACTGCAAAACATTAAAACCTATTGTAAAAATATATTTTCAATGATGAGTTAATGGTTTGTTAATAGGCAAAAAGATGAATGAAACAGAGTAGAAAAGTCCACAAATAGTCAAATACTTTAAAATTTTTTAAATGTGATAAATGAATTTGAACCCCATGGAAAAAGTGAACTATTCAATAATTAGTATAAAAACAATAAAACCTGAAAGCTAGATTGTCTAAATTAGGACAAGAGGACTTGGCCCAGTGTGGTTTAGTAAGTTGGAGCACTGTCCTATACACCAAAAAATGGCAATTTCGATTCCTAGTCAGAGCATATACCTAAGTTATGTGTTCGATCCCAAGTCGGGGTCCATATGAGAGGCAACTGATCAATGTTTCTCACAATGATCTCTCTCTCGATTATATATATATATATATATATATCCCTTCCTCTCTCTAAAAAGCAATAAAAAACATATCCTTGGATGAGGATTAAAAAAACAAAATTTTAATTCAGGTCAAGAGGGCAGAGTCAAGATGGCAGAGTAGTTAAATTCCAGACTCATCTCCTCCCATGAATACATCAAAATTACAACTAAATTATAAAACAGCCATCACTAAGAACCACCTAAAGACTAGCTGAACAGAAATCCTAAAATTAAGAATATAAAGAAGCTACCTTGAGACTGGTAGAAGGGGCAGAGAAGAAGAACAGGCAGGCCCCACACACTTGGTGTGCTGATTAATAAATGGGAGAGGTAGCTCATACTAGGGAGGTCCCCCACACAGAGCAAGGGGTCCCAGTCCCACATCCATCTCCCTAGCCAGGGGCACCTGTGCCAGGAAGAGGAGTCCCCATACCATCTGGCTTTGAAAAACAGTAGGGATTGTGGCTTCGTAATATGGATGGCTGTGGGAAACCAAGACACTGCTCTTAAAGAGACCATGCAGAAATTCACTTGCTTTAAACTGCAGCACAAAGGCAGCACCGCGAGAAGTGCCTGGGACTTACAGGAAGAAATTAAATTGACTGACTTTAGTGTGAGGGCTGGAGGGGCAAGAATAAGGGGAACTCTCAAAAAAATGGAAGTCCTGATAGAAGCGTTTGTTCCTTTGTTGAGCTCTCCTCCCACCCAGCCAGCGCAGCACAGGTGGACAAAAATATGTCACTTTCCATTAACCTTACTAATATAGTTCATGCTACCCTGGTGTCTTCCTTAGACAATTACCCAACCAAGCACTTCACCCTGCCAGAGCCTCTTTCAAGGGATCCTCCACATGAGTGTCCTGGCTCACTTCCCACTACAGACTCTCTGAAGGACCACAAACCCCACTCTAGCACTGGCCAGCATTGGCATGCATTGTAGCTCCTGTCAGTCAGCCCAAAGCCCAGCACAAGTGGCAGCCAGCCTGACTTGCATTGTAACTCCTAACAAGTGCCTCCAAGCCTGGCACAGTGGTGGCTGGCCTCAGCTCACATTGTAGCACTCACCAACTCACCAATGAGTCCCAAGCCTAGCCCTGGTGGCAGTCAGCAATGGTTCACAGCATAGCCTCTCCCAAGCACCTGTGAGTCCAGCACAAGTGGAAACCAACTGCAGATCACTTTGTAGCTTCCACCAGGCAGCCCAAGCTGGGTATAAATGGTGACTGAACTTGGCCTGCATAGGAGCCCCTCCAAGAGGCTCCAGAACCAACACTACCAATGATAGTCTTCAGATTACATCACAGCACAACTCAACTAGCTCCACAAACAACACATCTGAAGGGCAAACTCAACTGGCACCAGAGCTCCAATAATGCATTTCCTGCTCTGTGGGGTCAGCCCCCATACAACAGCTTGTCTGCTATTATCACGGCCAGCTCTCACAGCCAGTCAGCTAATGGGTCAAAACCACCTACTGATGTGCCAACAGCAATCAAGGCTCAAATACACAAATCAAACAAGATGAACCCCAGGAGGCCCATACCACAATAAATCATAATTAAAATACCAAAAGTTAAAGACAAAGAGATAATCTAAAAAGTAGCAAGAGAAAAAGCAGGTAGTTACATAAAAGGAAGACTTTCAGCTGATTTTTCAACAGAAACGCTGCAGGCCAGAAGAGAATTGTACAAAATATTCTAAATGATGAAAGGAAAAATGCTTACAACAAAGTTATCATTTAGAATCAAAGGAGAGATAAAGAGTTTCCCAGACAAGTGAAAGCTAAAGAAGTTCATCACCACTAAACCAGTGTTAGAAAATAATGTTAAAGTGACTTTTTTAAATTAAAAAAAAAATCAAAACTAAAAATAAGAAAATATAGGAAAGGAAAAATCTCACTGACAAAGGCCAACACTTAGTAAAAAGTAGTGGATGAACCAATTAAAAAGCTAGTATGAAGGTTAAAGACAAAAGTAAGAAGATCATGTGTAAATACAATATTAAATTAAGACACACACAAACACTTAAAAGAGGTAAAAAAATTATGACAAAAAAATCTACATAGAGGGGTGAGTAAAAAAATGTAGTGATTTTAGAATGAATCAAAACTTAAGCAATCATCAAATTAAAATAGACTGCTATAATCATAGCTGGGTATATATTAAGCACATGGTAACCACAGACCAAAAACTCTAGGAGATATACAAAAAATAAAAGAGAAAGGAATCTAAACATAACACTATAGAAATCCATCAATATACAAGAGAACAAGAAAAGAAAGACTAGAAAAAAATTACAAAATAATCATAAAACCGGTAATAAAAGGATAATAACTATGCACCTATTAATAATTGCTTTAAATGTAAATGAAATAAATGTTCCAATCACAAGATATAGGGTGGTTAAGTTGATAAAGAAAAACAAGACCCATACATATCCTGCTTACAAGAGACTTACTTCAAATGAAAGATACAAAAAGACTGAAAGTAAAGGGATGAGAAAAGATATTAACAAAATAAAAAATAAAAATCATATTGATCATATCAATAGATGTAAAAACTCATGTGACAAAATCCAACATCCTAAAATTTGTATGAAATCACAAAATAGCTCGAATAGCCAAAGCAATTTTGAGAAAAAAAAAAAAAGTTGGAGGTATCACACTATCTAATATCTAACTGTACTACAAGACTATAGCAATCAAAACAACATGATACTGGAAAAAAAACAGACACATAGATCAATGGAACAGAATAGAGAGCCCAGAAATAAACCCACGCTTATATAGTCAATTAATCTATGACAAAGGAGGCAAGAATATACAATGGAGTAAACATAGTCTTTTCTTTTTTCTTCTTTTTTTTTTAATCCTCAACTGGGAATATTTTTCCATCGATCTTCAGCCAGAGTGAGAGTGAGGGAGGGAGGGAGGGAGAGAGAGAGAGAGAGAAAAACATCGACGTGAGACAGACACATAGACTAGTTTCCTCCCACACAACCGTAACCAGGGCCAGGGATCGAACTGCAACCGAGGTACACGCCCTTGATCGGAATCAAACCCATGACTCTTTGGTCCATGGGTTTATGCTCTAACTACTAAATCAAACTGGCCAGGGCTAAACACAGTCTTTTCAACAAATGATGTTGGAAAAACTGAATAGATGTATGCAAAAAATAAAATAAAAATAAAACAAGACCACTTTCTTACACCATTTAAAAAAATAATCTGCAAATAAATTAGGGATTTAAGGTAAGACCTGAAACCATAAAACTCCCAGAAGAAAACATAGGCAATAAACTATTTGACATTGGTCTTAACTATATATATATATATATAGTTAAGATATATATATATCTCCTAGGCCAAACACAACAAAAGCAAAAAAATAAACAAATGGACTACGTAAAACTAATTTCTTTTTTTCTTTTTTTTTTTTTTTTTGCACAGAAAAAAAATCAACAAAACATAGAGGTAAACTAGTGAATTGGGGAAGATATTTTCAAATGATATATCCGATATGAGAATAATATCCAAAATATATAAGAACTGAGCTCAACATTAAAAAATGCAACTAAAAAATGGGTAGAGGACTTCTATAGACATTTTGCCAAAGAGACATACAGATGGCCAATAGACATATGAAAAGATGCTCAACATCACTAATCATAAGGGAAATGAAAATCAAAACCACAATGAGCTATTGCCTCACACCTGTCAGAATGGCTGTTACTAATATGTCAACAACAATAAGTGTTGGGGAGAATGTGCAGAAAAGGTGGGAATGCAAATTGGTAAAGCCACTATGGAAAACAGTATGGAGGCTCCTCCAAAAATTGAAAACAGAACTACCATATGACCCAGCAGTTCCACTTCTGGGTATTTTCCAAGGAAATAAAAAAAAACAAAACACTAATTTGAAAGGATATATGCACCTGTATGTGCATTGCAGCACTATTTAGCACAGATATAGAAGCAACCTTGGTATCTATCGATAGACAAATGGATAATGAAAATGTGGTACATACATATAGTAGAATATTACTCAGCCATAAAAACGAATGAAATCTTGCCATTTGCAACAACATGCATGGACCTAGAGGGTATTATGCTAAGTGGAATAAGTCAGACATGGAAAAACAAATACCATATGATTTCATTTACATGTGGAATCTAGAAAACAAAATAAACAAACAAACAAAAGAAAAACAAACTCAGATACAGAGAACAAAATAATGGCTGCAAGATGGGAGGCATATTGGGGAGATGGGTGAAAAAGTTGAAAGGGATTAAAAAATACTAATTGCTCATTAATGAAATAGTCATGAAGATGTAAAGTACACCACAGGGAATAGTGCCAGATGGGTACTAGACTTATCGTGGTGATCACTTCATAAGGTATATAAATGTCTAATCACTATGATCTGAAACGAATATAATATTGCTTGTCAACTATAATTTTTTAAAAAATGTTTAACCTTATAGCTAAATGGGAAAAAAATTTTCTTAGATGCCTACATCACACCTTATGCCAAAATAAATCTCAGATAGAAGTAGTATAAGAAAACATCAAGATTTTTAAAAAGTAATCTCAGAGTGGTAGGTTTTTTTATTATGTCACAAAACTCATATTCCATAGAATAATGATCAATTTGACTAATAAAAATAAAAAAAAATCGTTCATAGCAAATATCAAAAACAAGATATCAAAAGACAAATCACAGACAATAGTGTGGTGAAGGCCTGGAGTGGGGCAGGGGCTGGGTAGAGAGGGACAAAGAGGGGGAAATGGAGCACATCTGTAATACTGTCATATATATACACACATATATATACATTATATATATACACATATATAAAGTTCATCTGCAAAAAGAAAGACAAATCACTAAGAAACTAAGGAAACTATTTACAAATCATAAAACACTGGGCTAACTTCATAAAGTCATTAAGAACTTTCACAAAACAATAAGAAAAGACCAATAATGCTTTTAAAAACATGAACAGACAGTTCACAGAAAATATAAATGGCTTTTAAACACAGGAAAAGATGCTCAAGATCATTTCTGATAGAAATGAGAACTAAAAACAGGATGCCATTTCTTTCCATCAAATTGCTAAAGGTTACACACTGTAGTGCAGGGAATAGGGAAATAGGCACAATTACACTTTGATGTTAGGAGCACACGATTTCTGTGGGGATCAGTCAACACACATGCATGGACATTTTGTTGTTGTTGTTAATCCTCACCCAAGGATATTTTTTCCATTGATTTTTAGAGAGTGTGGGAGAGAGGGAGGGAGAGGGAGAGAGACAGAAAGAAGAGAGAGAGAAACATCAATGTGAGACACACATCGATTGGTGCCTCCTGCACATGACCCGACTGGGACCGAGGACTGAACCTACAACCCAGGTACATGCCCTTGACCGGGAATTGAACCTACGATCCTTCTGTACACAGGTCAATGCTCTAACCACTGACCCACACCATCCAGGGCTATGCATGTACATTTTAACACAAATATTTCTCTTCCAGAAATTTTCCAACAGATGAACAAAATGATCTATGTATAGGGATATTCATTGTTATATATTTGTAATAGCAAAAGTGTAGAAAAGCATAACTGTTCATGGATAGTAGACTGATTCCATTATTGTACATCCATAAGGTAGAACATGAAGCTATGAAAAAGAATGAACTGCTTTCTATGAACAAATGTTGAACAACCACCAAGAAGAAACGTCAGAACAAAACAAGGTGAGAACAAAATGTATAGTAAGCTACCATTTAATTACATAGAAGAATATGCTCTCTCCAAAGATACACAAGCCACTGACAACAGGGGGTGTCTCCATGGAGAGTAACTGAGTGCTTTAGGGCAAGGAGTGGGGTGTCCACTTACATGTATTACCGCAAAAACTATAAAAATTTAAAATCCCTTTTTACATGCTTCTTTTATCTGACTCATGTATCTTCTCAAATTCTCAATAAATATGTATTTAGTATTTATTCTTCCAAAGAGGATGTCACCTGTGTGGGTATTCTTGTTTTATTCCAGGGAAAAGCAGGGTAAATATTCTTTTTTTAAGGGTATGAGTGTTGCAGTTTTAAGTGTAATTATGATCTCCAGGAGGAAAAAAAAAAAGACAACACTATCTCTTTTTTTCTAAAAAGCCCTTTAAATAATTTCTGTCCCTAAGCAAATCTGTTGCCAAACACCAAAAGGTTTTTCTTCTACCTTTACGTGCAAAGATAAACCATTTTTCAAAGGCATTTCTTATTTTACTAAAAAAAGAATACAAATGAAGATTTCCAAAGTTCTGTGGGAGGTAGCTGTATCAGGGTCCAAACATTTGCTTCAAACAAACAAACAAAAAAGGTTTTGTTCATGTTTTGTTCGAATCTCTGTCTTCCTTAGAACTGCTGTGCCAAATTTCAACCTGGAAATGTGGGCCTGTGACGGATGTGCAGACAGACCTTGATCCAGAGACATGTGAATCCAATGTAATAATTCTTAGCCAGGTATGTTCGATATTTCTTCGTTATTTTAAGGTCTCCACAAGCATTTCTTAAGGAAATTTATACCCTTAGTAACACTAATTCAGGGTAATATAAAAGTTTACTTAGGTCATGAAGTCTTACACATTAGAGACTACAAAACTATACTATTCAGCCATATAGGTCTCACTTTAATGAGATGTAATTGAGTACATTTATTAAACAGTTTCAATAAACCCACAAGGGTTTTAAGCACAACGTCATTAAGGGAAGGACAAAAACATCAGAAAATACATGCATTTCAGTCCTTTCTACTTCTCAGGATCCCCTTCTCTTTGAAACATTTTCTGTTTTAAACTGGTTTTTCTACGGGGAGGAATCCCAGTTGAAATGCCAGCTTTGGGTATTTTGTGATGTTGAAAATTTTAAGATGCCATGATAATGGTTGATATATTGCATTACCTACTAAAACAGATCTCCGGCCCTGGTCGGGTGGTTCACTTAGTTGGAGTATCGTCCTGTACACCAAAAGGTTGCAGTTCCCATCCCCAGTCAGGACACATAAGGGAAGCAACTAATTAATCTCTCTCTCTCTTTCTCTAAAAATCAAAAAAACATAATCTTGGGTGAGAATTAAAAATATGTATCTCCTATGATCCATTTCATTGTTTCTAGTCCAACAATTATTTTAGAAATAAGACTTTTTATTACAAGACTATATCTCTCATTTCTCCCTTTCTTAAAAGTAATAGAAAAGTCATGTCAAGGTGTTTTGTTTTCTTTTTCATTCTAACCTCCCTGTTCCTCAGTTGTAGCTCAAACTTAGCATTTTCTTGGAATTGCTTCAATATGGTATTTGAGCCCCTTCTTAACTGGCAAGGCATCATAGTACTCATACCAAAGCTGTCTGGTCAATTCGTGTGCTCCCTGCCTCGTCCTCAAACTGCTCACCACCTCTGTCAGAGTCAAAGTCCTCAGGATGGCTCACAAGGCCCCTGCTGCTTTCAGACTTCATCTCCACTTCTCCCTCCCTCCACTCCAGGCACTCTGGGGTGCAGTGTTCCCAGCTCTGAACCTCTGTACTAACTGTCCCCCTGTTTGGGACAGTTGTACCCAAAGGGAACATAGTGACTTCAGGGCTTTGCTCAAAATTCACTTCTTATCCGATCTTTCCTTGACCACCACAGTCAACGTTTCAACAACTCCACCCACTCCAGCAATTGTTCAGGTCCTCCTTTGCTTTATTTTCTGCATAGAACATGTCACTTTCAAACACACTACAAAATTAACTTATCCACTTAGCTTGTTGTCCATATTTCTAGAATAGAAACTCCATAAGGCCAGGGATTTTCATCTGTTTTGTCCACTGCTGTACCCCTGATACCTAGAACAGTGTCAGGCACATGGCAGGTGCCAGAGTTGCTGCACAGAACTTGTCTGACTGTACTACAAGACCCCAGAGGTCACCACCCAGGTGGTCTGGGAGTGGTACAATGGAGCGGCCCAGCTAAGGCACTCAGTATTTGTTAACCACCTGTTTTGTGATCTGTAAGACAGCAGTGCTTAGAAATGGTCTATGTTGTCCTTGAAGCTTTATTTTTGCCTCCTCTTTGTTCTATGGTTTTATTTTGCTTTTATGGCTTCCTTACATAGTAAGCTGGTATTAAAAACAATTATCTGGTTCTATAAAAAAGAAATAATCCATTTCACCTAATTCTGTAAGAATTCCTCTAACCCGTGATATCTGATAGAGTTTATTTTTCTGCCAGATCCCTGAAAACCATATTAGTGAACTATATCACTCTAGCTATAACTTGGTTGTGAAAATAGTTCTTCAAAGAGATTCTACAAATGAACTGATAATTAGAGAAAATCTAAAATGCTTAACTCCCATATATTCCATAACCCAAAAAAATTGGCAAAAATTTTATTTTATTTTTTTCCCCAGTTTTTGGAAATAAATCGCAGATTCCTTATATGATTCCTCATTCATTCCAAGCACTAGAATTACTTGGAAGAATATCCTTTTAAATGTACTCCGTTTAAACTAACCTCAAATTGATAGGTTCCTTGTTGTAACTGCCAAACCTTAGCTAGGCCATTGGCTTTTCTCTGCTGTACATAATTCACCTGGACTTGACAACACAATGGTTAGTACTGTAATGAAGCTGCATATCCTGAGAGAGGATATTCTTCTTGGCAAGTTAAGAGCGGAATAGGATTACAAATACCACTTTACACCATAGCACTTACAATCCACAGTGAAACATTAAAGCTATTGAAAGAAGAGAGTTATGTCCACATGCTTTTCACACATGCACACACACTCTAAATCTATGCTTCTATAATTGTATTCCTAATACAGATATAGAAGTTCCAACCAATAATGCTGGGTGCAATGCAGGAATTCAGAATAAATATTTGCAGACCAGTATATCACTGGTTCACAAAAGTATTTAATATTATCAGCCACAGTGAAGGAAGCTACACTAGAGCATAACCAGATACTTTTAATTATGCTTTTTTTTTTTTTAGATAATTGTAGATTCAGATTCAGTTATAAGAAAAAATAGAGATTCCCATGTTTCTTTATCTAGTTTTCCCCTATGTATCATCTTACTAAACTATAGTACAATATCAGAACCAGGATACTGCATGATACAATTAAGATACAGAACATTTCCATCAACACAAACATCCCTCATGTTGCTGTTTTATAGCAACACACATTTCTCCTCCCTCCCCATACCACCACCACCAGCTCCTTGAGTCCTAGCAACCATTAATCTCATCTCCATTCCTATAATTTTGTCATTTTACAAATATTATGTAAATGTAATCATACAGTATATAACATTTAGAATTTGCTTTTCTCATCCAGGTCATTTCCTACATTGATAGTTTGCTCCTTTTTATTACTCAGTAGTATTCCATAGTATGGATACACCACAATTTGCCTAACCATTCATGCATGAAAGGACATCTACATTGTTTACAGTTTTTGTCTATTACAAATAAAGCTGTACAGGATTCTGTATGAACATAAGTCTTCACTTCTCTGGGGTAAATGCTCAGAAATGCAATTGCTAGATTGCATGGTAGTTGCATGTTTAATTTTTAAAGAAATTGCCAGATTCTTTCCCAGAGAAGATGTGACATTTTATATTCTCACCAACAAGATATGAGTGATCCAGTCTCTGCACACATTTGCCAGCAGTTAGTGTTGTCATTAAAAAAATAATAATAATCAGCCAGTGTAATATCTCATGGATTTTATCTGCATTTCCCTAATGGAAAAGAATGCTCATCTTTCCAGGTGTTTATTTGCCAACAGTATATCTTATTCAGTAAAATGTTTCTTCTTACCTTTTGTCCAAGTTCTAATTGGATTGCTTGCTTTCTAACTGTTGACTTCTGAAGTTTATTTTTCTAGATACTAGTCATTTGCCAGATATGTGATTTGCAAATATTTTCTCTCAATCTGTAGCATGTCTTTTTATCCTCTTAACAGGGTTTTCCACAGAGCAAAGGTTTTTCATTTTTATTTAGTCCAATTTATCACTTTTCCTGTTTAAGGATCATGATCTTCGTAACAATCTTGGATCTCCTAGCCCTAGATCCTAAAGATTTTCTCCTCAACATTTTATAGTTTGAAATTTTACGTTTAAGTCCATGACCCATTTTGAGTTAATTTTCATATAAGGTGTGAGACTTAGGTCAATGTTCATATATTGTTGATGGTGTCCAAACGCTCGAGCACTATTTATCGAAAAGGATATCAGCTTCACTGCAGTGCTTCAGCACCTCTGTGGAAAATCAATTGACATATTTATGTGGATCTTGAAATCCACATCATTCTTCTTTATATCTTCTAATACTTTGCTGAGATTTTTTTATTTCTTTCCTGAGGATTTCTACATTTTCATTTGTTTCAGGCATATTTGTAATTACTCGTTAGAGCATTTTTATCTGACTGCTTTAAAGTTTTCTTTTGTCAGACAAATCTAAAATGTCTGTCATCTTGGTGTTGGCATATATTGGCTTTTTTCATTCAATTTGAGGTCTCCCTGGTTCCTTTATTATGACAAGTGATTTTCAATTGAAACACCGACATTTTTGTATTATGCTATGAGATTCTGGATCTTATTTAAACCTTCTACTGTAACTGGCTTTCCCTGACACCACTATAGTAAGAGAAGAGTAATGCTGCCTCATCACTGCCAGTGGAGATAGCAGTACAGGTGCCCCACTTGGCTTCCAATGACACTCAAGGAGGAGGGTCTCTGCCCAGCCAGTGTGGCTCTGTGGTTGAGCATCGACCCATGCACCAAGAGGTTGCCTGTTTGATTCCAGGTCAGGTCACATGCCCAGGTTGTGGGCCAAATCCCCAGTGGGGGGCATGCAGGAGGAGGCCAACTGATGTTCTCTCTAATCGATGTTTCTATCTCTCTCTCCCTCTCCCTTCCTCTCTCTCTAAGATCAATAAAGAAAAATAATATATATTTTATAAAAAAGTAGGAGGGTCTCCTTATAAATTCCAAGGGAGGCTGGGAATTCCAGATGCCCTGTGTGGTCTCCACTGACACTGTAGTGAGATAGTTTCATGACTACTGGCAATGGTGAAAGTCTTGAATCTCCCCTAGATCTCCTAAAACACCATGCCATCAGGGAAGGGGATGGGCACACTAGTGATAATTAGGCCATAAGTCCAAACTCCCCACAAAGCCTCTACTGACTCCACAGGTGGGGGTGGAGTGGGGAAGATCATTAATAGCTGGTGGGTATAAAAGTCCTGGCTCCTTGTTCTTCTCTGGCACCACCCTGGCAGGAGTGTTGAGATACCTTGTTACAGATTTGTGAGGGTCAAAGTCTAAGCTACACACTCAGTCTTTTATTGGTATGGGTCATGATGGGGCCATAGTTTTTTCTGTAATGTTTGACTGGAGTAAAGTGGTTATGTTCTAAAAGTTTCTGTCTTGTTAGACTAGCCCTTTCCTGGTCCTTTGGCTAGAGAGAACAGGGTTGTTTTTTTTTTTTCTTTTTTGGGGTTGTTTTTGTTTGTTTATTTGTTTGGGGGGGTTTGTGTGTGTGTGTGTGTGTGTGTGTGTGTGTGTGTGTGTGTGTGTGGTTTGTGGTTTTTTTTGTCTATACTCTTTGGCACTTCTAAGTTGCCGGTGTCTTCAGCTCCAAATCTGAGACATATGAGGGGAAAAGGAAGCTCAGGCCCAAAGACTCCTGGCCAGTCTGCCTTTTCTCCACCTTTCAGAGTCTCCTTATGTTAGTCATATATATCTGTCAAGGGTTTCTAATTGTACTTAGTGGGATAAATAGGAAAAAGTACATCTACTCCATCTTGCCAGAAGCTAAAACTCTCCGGCATGCTAATTTTTAGCAATACACTGTGTGAAGTACAAAATTTTTACAAAGAGAACAGGAGTGTCAATGCTACTTTCCTGCATGCTTCATTTTTTTTTCCTGAATGTTATCTCCTCTTAATCCTTTCCCGAACTATCCAAATCAGACGAATTACTCCTTTCTTGTGTGTCCACAGTGTATCATCTACTTTTCCAAAATGCCTTATTTTGGATGTCGAAATAGTGTCATCATTGGTCATGTAAATAAAGTGAATTGAGATGAAGGATCATGTCAGATTCATGCTTGGATTCTCAATGTCTGAATGTCTAATAGTATACATTTATTATAATAACTCACAGTATGGGGCAAATAGTGGATGCTTAATAAATATTTGTTAACTGAATAAGTAAACAGATGAACAGCATTTGCCCATATGTTTCAGAATTCAATAAGGTTTTGTTAAATTGCACTAAATTTTTTAGCACATGTCAGTCTAATCAATGCACAATTATTTCTTTCCATGGGGAAAAGAGAAGCTCACAAAGTATATCTAAAGTGAAAACACCCTGGCTGGTTTGGTTCAGTGGTTAGAGCATTGGCCCACAGACCAATGAGTCGCAGGTTTGATTCCAGTCAAGGGCATGTACCTCGGTTGCAGTTTGTCCCTGGCCCTGGTTGTCAGGTCATGTGAGATGCCACCAGTCAATGTGTCTCTCTCACATCAATGTTTCTCTCTCTCCCTCCCTCCCACTCTATCTGATGATAAATAGAAAAATATCCTCAGATGAGGATTTAAAAAAAATGAAACCA
Source organism: Tadarida brasiliensis (assembly GCA_030848825.1). NCBI lineage: Eukaryota > Metazoa > Chordata > Mammalia > Chiroptera > Molossidae > Tadarida > Tadarida brasiliensis. The sequence continues at coordinate 37,818,554 of CM061272.1, read as the reverse complement.
TATGCCCTGAACTGTGCATAGTACAAAAGAAGTAAAAGTCAGGATTCTTGCCTTCAGAAGTATAAAATATATTGTGGAGACTAAAAGATGTGCAAAAATTAAAGAGAAAATAATCAGTAATAAAAATTAAGTGTAAAAAAGAAATATGGGTGATATGAATAATTAAAAAGGACTTCATAAAAGATGTAGGACTTTAGTCAGACTTTGAAGGATGGTTAACATTTGGTTGATGGAGGAGAGCAAAGAAGGAGCATTTCAGGTTTGGGAACATCAAGAAAGACATGACAACAGAAACAAACTGGGGACAAAGAGGAATTCACTCAGAAAGAGGAGATAAAGCTGAAAATTAGACTGGAAACGAATTTATACAGCATAGAATGAGAAATAAAGAAATCATCATCACTTGAACTGTGTTACAGTTTACAGAGATTTTTTAAATATGCATTTTCTCATTTAAGCCACCAAATATCTTTGATAAAATGCAGAATAAACTGACTTAAATCTAGATCTTCAGTCATTCTGAAGATCATCCCCTGTGCTTTATACACATCTTTCTCTCTCTGGAATGTGCAAATAACTGGTGGCCTGGGGGTGGTGAGGGTGATTTTTCCCCAGTGAAAAAAATCTGACAATATCAAGAAAGATGGATTAAAAAGAAGAGACTAGAAAGGTGATAAAGGCAGTGGCACATATGAGAAAGAAAGGGGTAAATCTAGGAGATATTTCAGAAGCTAGATAGATGACTTGATAGAGGGGAAAGGAAGGGGGTCAAAGGAAAAGCTTAGGTTTCTGTTGTAGGCATTGAGGAAAACGCTGGTACCCAGTCAAGTGAACGGAAAAACATAAACAATGACTTTACTTTTGGACACTGAGTTTCAGGAACTCAGTGGGCTTGTAGAAATGCAGGACAAAAGAAAGGCATCAAGCCAGGAAACAGTACATGTTGTGCAATGAGAGATGTTAAAACAAACAGCAACCTGAGCCTCTCTGAAATCCAGAGGCCCCAGAACCACATTTGAACTGCCACCCGGTCAGCTCCAGCATTGTGACTACAGGCACTTTGTAATAAACTATGGTAGCTAGAGTGTTTGGCTTCCCAGTATATCTTCCCACTTTCTATTTTCTTTTTCTTTAAGGTTATCCTCCCTGATCCCCACATTCTGGTCTAATCTGGCTGTTAATCACAATACCATTCCACATCCCATACTCTGCTCAAACAATAGAGATACAATGAAGCAAGCAAGGCCTATCAGAAGCTTCCCTGACATGGACATGCAAATATGGTACATTAACTATATTTTCTAATTTTCTGTATCATTGATGCTCTGGCATTTGGGGCCTCATTGACCAGGAGGAATTGCCCTTCTTAGGGTTAGCTAAATCCTAGACTACCCTGTGAACACTCCTTTCATATGCCAACCAATCAATCCAAAATCCATACCCTCTAACCCCTACCTTTATCTAATTCCCACATGACAAGCCAATATCCCCCTACCATAATCAACCCAAGTCCAGGTACCAGACAAGTTGGGACAGTCCTCACACCTCAGAGCCCACTGAAATTATTCAATCTAGCCAATCAAAAGACTGCTTACCATTCTTACCAAAACCACAATAAAGTCTCTGCCTGTGCTTTTCCCTCACTTTCTCCTTCTGCCTCCTGACTGACCCCGGTGCTTCCTCGAGTGGCCCTGCATGGCATGCCACACCCCCTGCTCTTGGGAACTGAGCAACAAACTACCTTTTCTTTTTTTTTTTTTTTTAGTTTTTTAAAATGATTTTTAGAGAGAGGGGGGGAGAGAGAGAAACATCAACAAGAGAAAAACATCGATGAGAGAAAACACTGATTGGCTGCCTCTTGCACACCTCCCACCGGGGATCAAGCCCACGACCTGGGCATGTGCCCTGACCAGGAATTGAACCAGTAACCTTTTGGTGCACGGGCCAATGCCCAACCAACTGAGCCACACTGGCCAGGGCAAATATCTTTTCAATGGCTATCATTTCCTGATATGTTGGCCTCACCACATTTGAAGAGTAATGAAATATATTTTAAAACACATGCGTGTTGTGAATGAAAGTTCTTCCACTGGATTGCCAGGCTGTGAATCTGGAGCCTGAGACACCCATTCTGCTTACCCTGTGCTAAGAGCCTGTCTGCAGGATCAAGAGGTAGAGACAATAAGGACAGAGATTTGCACCCTGGATCCCGTATTGCCTAAAGCCAACTATATCTCTAAACTTCCCAGTTATGAAAGTTACATATTACTTCTCTTGGTTTCATCTCATTTTAGTTGAATTGCTTTCACTTGCAACCAAATACTCTGATTCAACATCTCCAAATTCATCTCTTCCCCAAAATCTTCTTTAATTCAAAAAGAGGAATTCTCTCTTTCTGTTAATAAAACCATAACTGTCCTTATCAGTCAGGCTTAAAAATACCAAATCATCTATTCACTCTCCCACATATTTAATCAATCAGTCACTAACTCTCATCATCCTATACTCTTACATTTCTTTCCACTGTCCCTACCAATAAATTTTTTAGCACTTTATAATTCAGATCCTCTTTATTTCTCTCACTTAGCAACAGTAGCATACAGTTATATTGTGATTTATAATAAGAAATACATAATTGGTCTTTTCCTCATATCTGGCTCAGAGCTTTAAAAACCCTTGAAATTTCCTAAGTGATGAGAGCAACAAAGGTTAACAAGGTGATTTTGGGCCTTAAGGATGGGACCTGGTTGTCAGGGGAATCAACCATGTGATTAGAGAATTGGAACTATCAGTCCCACCTCACAAACCCAAACATCCAGGGAGGGGAATGGGGCTGGAGATCGAGTTGAATTGCCAATGGTCAATGATTTGATCAATCATGCCTATGTCATGACGCCCACATAAAAACCCAAAAGGACAGGATTCTGAGAGCTTCCAGGTTGGTGAACACATGGAGGTGTATGCTCTGAGAGGGCATGGACGCTTCAAGCCCTTTCCCCATGCCCTGTCCCATGCCTTGCCCCATGCACCTCTTCCAGCTGGCTGTTCCTGAGTTATATTCTTTTATAATAAACTGGTAATCTAGTAAAGAAAAATGTTCCTCTGAGTTCTGTGAGCCACTCTCGCAAATTAATCAAACCCAAGGAGGGCATTATGGGAACCTCTGAACTATAGCTAGTTGGTCAGAAGCACAGGTGACCCTGGGCTTGTGGGTGACATTTGAGTGGAGGGCCATAGTATGGGACTGAGCCCTCAACCTGTAGAAACTGATGTGATCTTTGGATAGATAGTGTTAAGAAAAGAGACAAGCCCAAAATGGAGTCACTTGTGCTAAGCCCACATCATCAAACTTGATACCTAATCTAACTGCAGTTTCAGCCTCTCTGAAGAATGTAATCTTAACCATTTCCTGGTCAGCACTAGTGAGGTCACCTGCCTGACAGACCCCTGCTCTCTCCCAGAAGAAGATGACCTTGCTTGAAATTCACTCTTTGCTAAATAAGGCCTTTGTCCCACCCCCTTTCTGCCTTAAAAGCCTTTCCTTTTCTAAAGCCCTTCAGAACTCCTTTCTATTTGCTAGATGGGATGCTGCCTGATCCATAAATGGTTGAATAAGTCCAATTTTATCTTTAAATGTATTTGGTTGAATTTTGTTTTTTAACAAAAGCACTTGAATTGATCTGAATTGTAAGACACCCAGCTGGTGTCTGAGAATTGTTTGGATGTGTGGGGGGAATCCCATAGATGTGAAACTGATAATCAGAATCTTATACACCTTCTCTCTAAACATTTTCTTACCTGCCCTGGTCAAATCAACCACCTCACTCTGCTTTTTCCTCTCCCTTTCTGCCATTCATTACCCCCACTCTCCTACAGTCATCTTGAGTCAGCTCAAGCACAATCTTTTCCAGCATTCTTTTCCTGGCTCCTGTTCTCACAGGTTGTGTGGAATGTCCTCTTTCATTACATAGCACCCTCTGTTTGCCTCCTTCAAACCTTACCACAATTTGAATAGAAATTATCCAGATTACGTCACTAGGCTTAAAACTTTTCAAGGGAAAGATCAATGTCGTGTGAATGATCTACCCAGTTGATAGCAGAAGCTTAAGAAATGCTTTTGAGCTTTTAAAGTGAATTGTGTTTCCTTCATCTTTGTATCCCCATCACTCAACACATGTGTGGCACAGTGTAGCCCCTAAACTGATGTTGGCTGTCTGGGTGAAGAGAGTCCTGCAATAAACTGATTGTGTAACCCTCCCTCACAATCCTCGAGTAATTAGGTCATATGTTGAAATCCTCAGGTAATTAGGTCATGAGTGTGAAGCCCTCATAAATGGAATTAGTGCCCTAATGAAAAAGACACTAGAGAGCTCTTACACCTCTTTTCAGCCATGTGAAGATATGAGAAGTTAGCAGTGTACACACACAGACCAGGATCCTCACCAGAATCTGACCACGCTGGCACCATGATCTCAGCCTTCTCGCCTTTAGAACCGTGAGAGATGAATTTCTGTTGTTTACAAGGCACCCAACCTATGGCACTTTGTTGTAGCAGCCTGAACTGACTAAGACACCCCCTCACCTCCAGCATGCTTCTATACACCCAACTCACCATTTCAAGACCTTTTGAATTTTCTTTGTCCTTGCTCCGGGGTGCATGATACCACCATCAACATACATAATTTTGTCAAATGTCTCCACTATAGACCAAGGCTGTCTGATCTCAACTGGGTCCTCTATATTGCTTGGCAACTGTTATATTTATCTTCAGTTGACCCTTATCAAATTTCCCAGAACAGCTGCGACAAAGTTTTTCCATTCCCCCTAAGCCCCAAATTCCACCGCTACTCCCCTCATGCTCCACAAAGCTCTCCTCGTCTACATAAGTGAGAAGACACTATTACGACCATGAGATGCCTTGGCTTACTTCATCCTCACCTCAGAACTATAGCTCATCTTAACTCATGTCCCAGTGAAAGAATTTCCCACCCTCCTTTCCAAAGCCAAATTTTCTATTCATAGTGTAACAATTATCTAATTTTTCTCCCTCTCTTTGGCTTCTTCCCTTCACCACAGAGGAATGATTAAACCACTGAGCACTTACAAAGTGGCAATGGCTACTGTAAGCAGTTTACATAGATCATTGTATTTAATCCCCACAAGAACCTTTGATGTTCCTGTGACTATATTCCCTATTTTATGAATTAGAAAACTCATGCCAGTAGAATTGAGTTTACTCAAGGTCACAAAGCTTCCCACTTCCTCATACACTTGGAAGTTTCTAAAGAATAATTTAAATTGGATTCTTCTCCCTTGTTTCCTTCCCCTCTTCCTCTGATTCTCCATCATGTGTCCAAAACCAATCACAGTGACTTATAATTGAGCATTTCTGTGTATGTCAACTAGCATAGGGACACACATACATATACACACAGCATCACTATTAACATTGGTTCAATACATATTTGTTGAAATGTTTGAAAAAATGAACTCACCCAGGCCGGTTTGGCTCAGCGGTTAGAGCGTCGGCCTGAGGTCCAGAGAGACCTGGGTTCAGTTTGCGCTAGGGGCACGTACCTCGGTTGCAATTTGTCCCCGGCCCTGGTTGGTCATGCGGGAGGCAGCCACTCGATGTGTCCCTTTCACGTCGATGTTTCTCTCTCTCTCTCTTCCTCTCTCTCCCTCCCACTCTATCTGAACAGAAAATGGAAAAATGTCCTCGGATGAGGATAAAAAAAAAAAATGAACTCAGTCCTTACAAGAATCATATTTTTTAAAAAGTATCAAAATAGCCTTTTTCTCAGCTGCTATCACTTTTATAATTTTTAAGCACTACCAGTGTAGAGCCGTACAAAAGAAACGAAAGCCCTCAGTAGGTTTTTTATGGGTTTGAAAAGTGCTCACAGCCTGGATATTTTTCTTTAGTTGCCTAACCTAATCCCATGGTCCATGGCTTGGCACAGTCTCCGTGGCTTTCAAAGCGTATTTTTTCTGAACAAGAAGGACAAGATCAGGTCCACAAAGGAAGAGCATACAACAGTATCAGCTGAAACTGCTTCCCCTTCAGAAAGGCCAGGCTGACACCAGGTCAGCTGAGGAAGCAAACATTTCTTCCATTGACAAGTGTTTAATTGGACATTTTGAGAATCTAACGCCATGTATGCAGATGCAAATGTTTGAAGGGTTGTTTACAGTGTAGTTTTGCCAGACAGGCTCCAATGCCAAGCCAGCACACAGCCTCCCATTATTCTGCTGGGCTCAGCTTCTAAAGATGTTTCAGGGCTCTCTGAGCCTTGTAAATTTCCACATCCAAAGGCTCATCTGTGTTTTCAAAGCTGATTCCTTCTTCCCCCGTGAGTAGATGTAGTCCTTTCCCTGCCAATCTGTTACTGCCTGCCCTCGTTCAGAAAATGCTTGGGAGCAAAGATTTGAGAGGTAATTATTCCATCTCTGGAAAGTGTAGGGTTGAAGCTTCAGCAGATTTGGGAAACTCAAAAAAAGGAAATGCCGCACTCTAGATCCCTGCTCAGAAAATGGGTCTTAGCTGATATAATTATCGAGTTGTTTCTGTTATTCACTGACCCAGGAAAATACAGCTTACTAACTCAGCTAATAGATTGAGTCCACCTTCACACACCAACTATAAGAAAGCACTTTGGGAGGATAAACAAGGATATAGCACAAATGGGGAGCCATTCACCTTTAAGAATCGGACTATACTCTGCTTTGAAAAATGCAACACGAAAAAAGATGCCATTATCACAAATTGGTATGATGCCTTCACTGTATCCTCTTCTTGTGATCAAATACCTTCTTTAAGAGGAAGTTTTAAATGTTTAAAGTCCTAAATTGGAAACACACATTAAAAACATTGGTCATATATTGTGTAAAGGACATTTAATGCAAGAATAAAAGTCTGCCACTCATTTTATACTTAATAGGCTTTTTTTATCCAATGGGCTCCACTGTGTAAAAAGTATTCAGAAAATTACTAGCATTTATTAATGAATTCATTCATTTATTCATACTACAAACATTGATTACCTACTATGCTCAGAGCAACTGCAACTATTTCAGATCTACAGAAATAAAGAATATGTCATCCTTGGCCTCAGGAAGCTAGTGAAAGAGGAAGGCAAATTACTATCATACAAAACAGAAGGAACTATATTCTCAAGTATTTGTAATAAAATAATGATGAAGTATTGCAGGATTATCGCAGGAGAGAATAAGAACGAACAGAGAAGATGCTATTTCAGCTCAGCCTGGCAGGATAGATGAATTTTCATAGTTGTATTATGGGAAGGGTATTTCTAGTTAAAGAACAACCACGAGCTAAGATGTGAACATTTATAATGTGTTTCCAGGAAACAGTAAAAAGTCTAGGGAAGCCGAGGTATTACAACAAAATGGGGAGAAATTTAAATGCACACACATGCAACAAATGTATTCTCAGTCCCATTTCAGCCCTAGCGATTCCAAATCTATAGAGCTGGGTGGGACCCAGGAATCAGTATTTTTAAAGCCTTCCTAGGTCATGATGGGCACTCATGATATGATTTGATACAAACATACAGAATACATGGGGGCATGTAGTCAGTGTTATAGGCTGAACTGTGTCCAGTACATCAAAAATACGTATGTTGAAGTCCTAACCCCCAGTACCTGAGAACGTGATTATATTTAAAGATAGGGCCTTTAAAGAGACGATTAAGTTAAAATGAGGGTGTTAAGGTGGGCCCTAATACAATCTAACTGGTGTCCTTATAAGAAGAGAACATTTGGACACAGAGACACCAGGGATGTGTGTGAACAGAAAAAAGATTATGTGGAGAAAGTGAGAAGATGGCCATCTGCAAGCCAAGGAGAGAAGCCTCAGAAGCAACCAAGCCTGCTGACATCTTAATCTTGGACTTCCAGCCTACAGAACTGTGAGAAAATACATTTCTGCCGTTTAAGCCATCCAGTGGTATTCTGTTATGGCAGCCTTAGCAAACAAATACAGTAAGTGAACGTTCCAGAAATGCACTTAGCGATATATTGTAATGCCAGATTTTTAAAAACTTTAAATGCCATGTTAGGAGTTTAGTCTTTATTCCACAAATAATGTCCCAAAACATAGGTCTTTTGAGAAGGGAAGTAATATGATCCAGCCTATGATCCAACTCTTGAGGCCGGGGGAAGTGGTTTAAAAGATTCTGCCTAACCAAGGCAAGAGACAGCAAAGGGTAAAACTAGGGCAATGACAGAAAGGATGAGGAGGTATCCCATTAAGAAAATAAAGGATAAAAATCATATGATCTTATCAACAGATGCAAAAAAAATACAAGTACCTCAACATAATAAAGGCCACATATGACAAGCCCTCAGCCAATATTATACTCAATGGTGAAAAACTAAAAGCTTTTCCCCTAAAATCAGGACTAAGACAAGGATGCTCACTCTCACCACTCTTATTCAACATAGTTCTGGAAGTCCTAGTCAGAGCAATCAGACAAGAGGAAGAAATAAAAGACATCCAACTTGGGAAGGGAGAAGTAGAAATGTATCACTTTTTGCAGATGACATGGTTCTGTATATAGAAAACCCTAAAGATGCCACCAAAAGAACTATTAGAAACAATAAACAAATATAGTAAAGTTGCAGGATATAAAATCAATGTACAAAAATCCACTGCTTTCCTATATACTAACAATGAAAATTCAGAAAAAGATGAAAAAACAATTCCTTTTGCAATTGCAATAAAAATAATAAAATACCTAGGAATACATTTAACAAGAATGTGAAGGATCTATATACTAAAAACTGCAATGCATTATGAAAAGAGATTGACAAACACACAAGGAAATACAAATATATTCCATGTTCATGGATTGGAAGAATTAACATAGTTAAAATGGCCATATTATCCAAAGCAATATACAGATTTAATGCAATCCCCATCAAAATCCCAATGTCTTTTTTTTTTTTTAAGAAATAGAACAAAAATTTAATCAGATTTGTATGGAACTACAAAAGACCCTGAATAGCCAAAGCAATCGTGAGAAAAAAGGAAAAAAGAATGAAGCCGGAGGTATCAAACTATCTGAACTCAAATTATAATATACAGCTACAACAATAATCAAAACAGCATGATATTGGCAGAAAAACAGACACTGAGACCAGTGGAACAGATTGAGAGCCCAGAAATAAAACCACATGTAAATGGGCAACTTATAGGTGCTTCGTAAGCAGTAAAGGTAGCTACATGGATTTAACTGCAAATCATTATGTTCAATATGTTTTAAACGGTCTCCAATGATTAGGGGAGGGGATCCAATCCCCATCTTCATATGTGATATTCAAGTTAGAAAAGTCTTCACAGCCCTGGCTGGGTGGCTCGGTTGTTTGGAGTGTTCCCCACCACACACACACACACCAAAAGGTTGCAGTTTGTTTTCCGGTCACAGCACAAACATAGTTTGCAGTTCAATCCCTCGTAGGGGAGCCTCTGGGAGGCAACTGATTGATGTTTGTCTCTCATATCATTATTTCTCTCTCTCTCTCCCTTCCTCTCTCTCTGAAAATCAATAAAAACATATCCTCAGGTGAGGATGAACAAAAAAAGAGAAGTCTTCACATGTAACATAATCAGTGTAGGTGTAGCTTACTGCAGATGTGTCTTGCTTTAAGCAAACCCCATATCTGAACATCTGAATTTATCCAACAATATATTAAGGAGTGATTAAGTTCACTTTATAAAGGGGATATCTGCCTCACAGAAGATTTAATCATAAGACTGTTTTAAATTGTAGACTTCTACTATATTGAGAGTGTCATTTGATTTCCACAGATATCATCCTTCATGACCATCCTACCGCATGTAGCAGAGTTGGTGCTAAGGATCCTTTCCATCACTGCCCCCTCCCTGCAGATCTGGGCTTCATTGGCCCTCAAATATCATCTGCTTTACTTTTACATAATGTGACATGATGGGTGATGGAAGGGGCACACTGTAAAAGGCCAGGATTCCAAGGCAAAGCAGGGTCTGATACAATGAATAGAACAGTGGATTGAACATCTTGCCAGCCATAGGATCTGAGGCAAACTCGGGACCCTAAACACCCAGAGATTGAGTTTATAAAAGAAAGATAATAATGTCTGGATGCACCTACTTCTGAAGGTTCATGTAACAATCAAATTTTTTAAATGTTTTAAAGTATAAGATGCTACACTAATAAATGTTCTTTTTCCAGGCAAGTCTAATGCCACAACACTAAGAGGACACGGCATCAATCTACGTTCTTTGTTAGCAGCTATTTGTCACAGAATCTGTTAAGTGTTCTGAAAATTCCTCCCAATCATTCTCCTTTCCATTTTATCTGACTCTACCTTTGTTATTCTTCCCTTAGTTCAAAGTCTCCAAACACTTTCTCTGCAAAATAATATCAAACCCTCTGCCCAGTACCTCTGAACAATCTCCTATTTGTCTCTTCCTGACATGCTGAATAAGATGAGAAATCAAAGCTTGTGATATTCTTACTGTAAAGAAGTACAGTTATTTGGAAGAGCCAGCTCAAATTCCTTCTCTGTATCACAAATCTGCCTACACCTGTGCCCTTACCCAACAGTCCTCTCTGCTACATTCCTGTCATTTGCTCTTCTTTGTTCCTTTCAACGCTCCCATCTATGTTGCTCTATTTCATCCTCTGTTGTTGGTTTATAATAACCCTTCATTGTTTAATTGTCCAACCATTTTCCTTCACTGGGACTTACATAACAATTAGAGTTCTAAGAAACTTACCTTAAATATGATGTAATGGTCATTAGTCATGTCTAATGTGGTTTTTTTGTCCTAATTTTTAAGTGATTTATGGAATTGATTTGTCTTTTTAGGCAGAGGACCTGTCATAACTTTTGGCAGGTCTCAACTATATGATGTCATAGTACAGCTATAGTCAAAGCTGTATCCTGGGGATCTCCGCTGAATGTTCCACAGCTACCTCTACTCACTGTCTTTCTCCCAAAACCTCTTCCTCACCTTATATCTATTATTCTCATCAGTGGCATCTCCATTCACCCAGTCAAGTAATTCCAAAATCTCAGAATTATTTTCAATCTTATTTCCCATATCCAGCTTGTCATTAAATCCTACCCTATTTTCTGAGTATCTCTCAAACCTATGTTAGTTTAGACCCTTATCCTATTTCATTTGGACTATAGCAACAACACCCTCATTTTCTTCTGGCCTCCCGGCTTTTCTCTCTCCAGTTCCTCCAAAACATCATCCATGGAGCTATTTTCTGAAGAAAATCCACGTAGCATCCTCTGCTTAAAAATTCAACTTAAAGCCCGGCTGGTGTGGCTCAGTGGTTGAGCATTGACCCATTCACCAAGAGGTTGCCGATCCGATTCCCAGTCAGGGCACATGCCCAGGTTGTGGGCCCGATCCCCAGTGGGGGGCACGCAGGAGGTGGCCAATCGATGTTCTCTCTCATTGATGTTTCTGTCTCTCTCTCCCTCTCCCTTCCTCTCTCTCAATCAATAAAGAAAAAAAAATTTTTTTAATGCAACTTAAAGAAACTCATAAAAAAGATTATGTAGGCTGTCAAAAATCTAAATAGTGTAGCATTCAAGGACCTTCATTCTCTGGTCCCAACCGCACAAGACCTCTCCACTGATGCTGTCTCTTCCTGGGAGTGCAATGCTCATACTCACCTCCTTTTCCTTGTTCATGTAGATCTCTATGCTTGGAACACCCCTCGTCCTTCCTTTGGTTTTTAGGCTTCAAAATCCAGTTCAAAATGCACCTACTCAGAGAAGTCTTCCTCAGCTCTATCCATACCTCTCTCCTAGGAGAATGAGTGGCAACTACTGCCACAGCACCCGTGGTGTAATTATTTGTGGATGGGTCACTTTCCTTTCCTACTCAAACTTAGTATCTCATGCATCTTTATCTGGCACATAGTACACACTCAAGAAATGGTTACTGAAATTAATGTGCTGAACAAAATAAATAAAGAAAAATTCCAGAGATCTAGAAGTACACCAGCCTGACTTCTTTGCTGCATTAAAGAAACAGGGATCAGGAATAAAGGACTAATAATCTGGCTATAACCAACACATGAATGGGTTGTTTGTGTTTAAAAGCTAAGTGGTTTAGGGAGGGGATGGGGAAAAGAAAGTACATTTTAAAGTTCTGGCTGCAGGGCAAGTAATAAAAATTGTTGCTTTAATGTTTTGTTTTGTTTTTTTTTTTTTCATAAAATTGTGAGAATGAGAAGGTCTATTCCATCACACCAACCTTCAGGGCAAAAAATTTCAGCCTCCTGAGCTAAATCAAACTGGCATCAGCTCTCAGTTTTTTAGGCAGCCCCAGTTGGTCTTTGCCTTCCATAAGGCTAAACTTGACTGACAAAGAAGAAACAAAATAATTTTCCACTATTTTATGAGTCCTTCCTTTGCTCTTGTTGATTAATTATATGGGTCCTGGAAACTAATCTTGCATTCTTGTCCCTGGATTACAGGGATGCAGGCACTGCACCTTGTCTGCATCAGTTTTTGTTCTTTTAAAGAAAGAGGTTGGTATGTGAACATAAGCATATGCAGACATATAAAAAGATACACTTTTGGTATCAGGGAATACAGAATAGTGTTCATTGTATATTATATAACTTTATTGTATTTCATTTTCGTGATAATTTTACAAAATTTTAGAATAAATTCAAATATTTAACATTAAAAAAAAAAGAGGTTGGGAGGTAGCGCCTTACCAAGGACACCAAGCTAGCCCAAGAAACAACATTGCTTGGTACTCATAGTTCCAAGCCCTTAATTACCACTCATTAACTACAGCCCTTGATGTCACCCATTTTATACTACCTAAACTGGCAAATCTAAAGAGGTTTAAAATTAGGATACATGTGCATCTAGGTCAAAGTATCAGAATCTATCCGAGTCCAATGGAATTCGAATTCAATAATTTTCAAAGTAATGTAAAGACCAATTCTCTGTAATTCGATCTTAATCATTCTATCCCTGGGCTCCCATCCAAAATTCACTTACCTGCAATGCCCCAAAGTGTGTGTGTGTATAACAATGCTTGGAGGGCAGTCAATGCCCCGTAAACATCAGTTTTGTTACATTCCATGCATGAAAACACGTGATCCCATACCTGGCTCTTTGGGAAATGAGTCTGATTAAGTTTTTGTTTTGTTTTGTTTTGTTTTCACCAAATACTACATTTGGCTCCACATCTCCCAGTTGACTTGAAATAAATGAAGTAGGTAACATTACTTTTATTTAATTTAACATGCTTGCGACTTCACTTTTGTTAAATATAGTATGCAAAATATACTTTAATATGTATGTAAAACAACTTTTTACATGCTTTAAAAAAATCTCTAAGGTCCGTCCAGTTCCAAAATATTGTGATCTATGATAACTAATCTCAAATGCATGTAAATTATTAGTGTTTGAATTCCCTGGATAAAATGGAAATATATGGTATTGTCAGGCTGGGTTGTATGGAAAAACAAGTTAGACCCAGGACTGGGAGCCTGTAGCAATGCAGAATAAAGTCTTACCCTCCTTTCTCCCCTCCAGCCCAGAGTCTATTATTCTCATCTTGAGCTCCCAGGTCCCTTCCAAGCAGATGTCGAGAGGAAGAGGAGCTGCAATTTGCAGAGAATAAAGGAGGGCCAAGATTGTACAGAATTCTCAAACAGAGCAGCTGAACTAAACAGAACTCCATTAAATGACCTGAAATTTCATCTTTTACCCTTGATAAAAGAGAGAATCCTAGAAGTCTAACTCAGGAAGGGGCCCCACCTAACCTCTCTCATCTTGCAGATTAAGAAACTGAGAACAAAGAGATCAAGTGCCCCATCCAGAGTTATCCAGCTTTTCCAGAACCTGGATCTGGAGACCTAGAACTCATGCAGTGACCAACCATATTAAAGCAGTCTCGACTCATGTGACTTCCAAAATGTCCACATACAGATAAATGTCTCTTTTCCTCTCTGGACTATACAATCAGCCTTCCGTCACCCACAAATCAGCCAGTACCATCTCAGGAAAACAAGACTCTTCATAATCCTGAATTCAAGAGAAATGTCTGGTTTTACAAACAAGTGACTAAAAGCAGAGTCATGCGGTTCTACCTTTAGATTCACCCTTATCTTTCAGAAATACATTAAACAATATTATGGTGATATTGATCATCCAGAAGTCCAAAGTAGAAAACAAAACACAGGAGAGAAAAAGCCTAAGCATATTTTGTTTTCAGGAACACATATACGAAAACCTACCTAAATGTAAATATGAGGTGGTGCTTCTGTGATTTTTTTTTTCTTTAAAAACAGCATAGAACAGAACTCCTTTTAAGTAGCCACAACAGAATGACTCCATTTACAAAAGTACAAAATTGACAACTTTTTGGAAACTACAGCAGATGAGTTGTAAGCCTGCGTCCACTGCCTGCACTTGGGATGTATTTGTATCAGGTATTCCTTCATTCCGCTCCAGCTCAGGGGTCCTGTCTCGCTGCCTCATTAGGTCACTGTCCACCTGCGGTCCTCGGTCCTTCAGTTATGCTCTGAGCCCTACTGGGGACCTGACACGTCAGACCCGCTCTGCCCTCAGCGAACTTACAGTGGCGCCTAGATGGCACCAAAAGTGAAAGTACAGGGGAAAGAACCTCAAAGGGCCCCGGGCCGCGCAGCAGGGGCTGAGGGGCTGCCTAGGAGCGCGTTCCCGGCGGAGGAGAGGGAAGCTCCGGGCGGCGCGGGGCTGGGGCTGGGGCCGGGCCCGGGAGGAGGGGACAGAGCGGCCCCGGAGGCGCGGTCCAGGCGCGCTCGCGGCGGTTCTGCGCCGCCTGCTCGGTGCCCACGCCGCGGCCTCCCAGATCTGGGCCCGGGCCTCCTGCCCACGGAAGCCGCAGGCCCCGTCTCCCAGTGGCCTCCCAGCCCCTCCGTCCGTCGCTCGTGCATCCCCGGGGCCGGCAGCGGCCTCAGCCCGCCCGCAGGGAGGAGCCAGGGCCTCGGCCCAGCAGCCGCGGGCACGGCCGGGCGGGCGGCGAACGCACCTGGTTCGGCCGCGGGGGCGGCGGCGGGGGCGGCGGCGATGCCCGCGGTAGGCTGGCAGCCCAGCCGTCAAGTCGGGACCCTCCACGCAGCCTGTGACCGCGGCCCTGCTCCCTGCGCCGCGGCGGGAAGGCGGGACGCGGGGCGCCGGGCGGGGCGGGCGGGAAGGCCGGGGCGCCACCTCCAGCACCGCCCGGGACGCGGGGGGTGAGGACGGATGGAGACAACTTGCCGGGTCGGGGGACCTGAGGGCCACGGGGCGACCCTACGGCTCCTCACCCTCTGGGCTCTGGCTCCCACTGGAGCACCGAGTGTCGGCTGAGTGCCGAGCGCCGTGGCCTTGCTCCCCCGTGCAGCGGGCGGGCGGGCCGCGCGTCGCCCTCAGCCCCCGGCGGGGCCGCACGGCATCCGGGCGCGGGCCGCTCCAGCCGCCGCAGCCGGGTCGGGGGCCTGGGCTGCGGGTTCCGCGCCCTAAGGAGCGGTGGCGCGGGTGGGACGCAGGGGGTTGTGCAGCTGAAAGGAACCCGCGAAAGGTCCCGGTGGCGCTGAGCCTGGCGGCGGGTGTCTGGCAGCCCAAGCTTTGGATTTACGCCCTTATTTTGCCAGCCTGGTGCAGGGTTCTTAGGCGGCGAAGGTGAAGGTCGGGGGAGAGGAACCAAATCGCGAGATCGGGAAGAGGCATTTCTCTTTATTTTATGCGTTCATTGCAGGAGGGCGCCCAAGAAGAAAGGAGACTCCTCCGATTTCCCGGCTAGCTTATCTCAACAAGATGCACGCATTGCTGGTCACAAAGAGGGTGCTCACGTATTTTCAACGGTTTCTGTTTTGATAAGTTTACACTCTTTTGTTTAACACTCTTAGCAAACACAAACAGTTATCTTTGCGAAACACGGAGCAATCCAGGTCTCTCCTCGTAACCAGAAAAAGAAAAATCTTAATTTAAAAAGAAAAAAATATGCTCACTGTGGGCGAAAGCAGGAAAGATGCAATGTCCATCTACATACACATAACCCGCAGTTAACAATCTCTAAACTTTTAGTAACCTTGGTGCCCACCGAAGAAGGTATGAACTCTGAGACATTCAAGGTTCCGGGAAGGTCCTCTCAATGTGACCCTGGCCCACCTTTCCAGGCTCATCTCTATGGTGCTATGTCCAGCTCCACGGAATTACTTTTTCTCAAACTATCTGGGGTAAAGGACAAGTTTTTATTATTTCCAATCTGTCATGCACTGTTAGTTTTGTAAGATACAATTAAAATCTTGCTAGAAAAAGTGAAAAATAAGACAAAAAATCTACAAGCCCCAGTTTTTATTACAAGCATTCAAGTATATAAGTATAAACTTACTGCCGATTTGTTTTTCTTTTCCTTTCTCAGTTTTTACTCTCAATTTTGATGTTTATCACATCATGGACCAGTCAAGACTGAAGACTGTTCATAGATTGGTACTGACAACCATACTTTAAGTGACACTGACTTGATGTTCTCAATGTGTCTGATGCTTTTCCACTTCTGTGGCTTTTCTCATGTTATTCCTTAAGTGCTGATCAAAGTTCTTCTTGCTCAAGGTTCAACTCATAATGGAATAAACATAATAGCTTAACAATTATTGCATGCTTTATGCTAAGACTTGACATGCATTAACTGTGAATTCTTATCAACCCTATGAGCTAGGTAGCAGTAGTAGCAGTAGTAGTAGTGGTAGTAGTAGTAGTACTAGTAGTAGTAGTACTCCTGCTTTACAGAAGAGGACACTGAGGGTTAGAGAGGTCAAATCATATAACTAGTGAGGTACACAGTCAGCATTCTGAACTGAACTGGCCTGATTCCAGAGCCCATGCAGTCAACCATGGTGCAGGGCCCTCCTTCATAAAGCCTCCCCATTTGCTTTCTGGTGGAAATTAATCACTCCTTACTTGTACCTCTACCACAGGATTTTTCACCCCGTTGTTTTTGTCATGTCTGTTTCCTACACTAAGCTTTACACTTCAGAGCACAGCGTCATGTGTGTATCTCCACAGCTATTAGTGCTACTCTCTCCAACTGGAATATCCTGTATGCCCTCCACTCTGCTCATCATAACCACTAGAAACCAAGCTCACCCTCATCTTTGTGTTACCACTATCTTTTGTGCTGACTTCATGTTATGTTACAATTGTTTATGTCTGCATCCTCTATTAGACCGCAGGCCACCTGCTACATTCAGCTGTCTTACCGAAGATGTTTTTATTTAATTAATCAAACAAGCATTGCTCTACAAGCCTTTTAAAGTAGGTGTTATTTTATCATCCTTTAACCCATGAGGAAACTGAGGCACAGAGAAGTTACTTGTAGGATACTATTAAGCAGCAGAGTCACCATTCCAAGCCAAGCAACCTGACTCCAGTGTTGATTTCTGAATGACCATGCTGTGCTGATTTTCCACTACCCCATGTGTTCCGCCTGCTGAAAACATTTCCGTAATTTTCCACTGCTCTTAGGCTAAAGGTGAAACTGCTTAAAGGCCTACAAAACTCCATGTGGCCTTGACTCTGCAGCTGCATGTCCCACCAGGCTTCCTGGCTCCCTCCTAATGGCTCTTGTCTTCTTTCCCTTGGTCCTGAGAGCCTTGCTCCCTCTGAACATAGCACATGCCGTTCCCTTGGCCTACAGTGCTGTTCCCTCAACTTGTTCCTTCCTCAACCCCGAATTAGCCTTCAGATTTTAGCTTAGGAAAACCTTCCTAGCCTAGATCAAATATCCTATCAAAAGGATTTTTAGTTCTTAATATAATTTTCATTTTATTTTTTATTTATGTGAATATTTGAATAAGGCAAGTCTCTCAACACCGTAAGCTCCATGATGGCAGGGACTATATTTGCCCACCTGTATGTCCTCAGCAACTAGAACAATATCTGACATATAGTAGGCAGTGAGTGAGTAAACATTCATTGAATAAATAAAGAAATAAATGGTGTTCAGAGTTATTATGAAAATATAGGATGGGCACAATATTGTGCTGGTAAATATTTACCAATCGATTTTTTTGGTTATTTTGTAAGCACTGATGTGTGCCACTTGCCAATTTCTGTGATGTAAATACACCGTGGCCAGTGTTGAGATGCCAACACAAAGTCACGCAATGCTGGCTTTGGGAAGTAATGGGAGCCATCGGCTTTGAGAGCCCGTTCCAGCTGGCTCCAGCACAGCACTGGAAGGGCAGAAAGTGGCACACAGAGCCCAGGCAAACAGCCCAGAGATCTAAGCTGAGATATGAAGGATGAATAGAAGACAGATTTGGGAGTTGGAGAAGTGTGGGACAAACAATTGGCAAGGTAGATGGGGGCTGGAGGAGGAAGAGGAGAAAGTTCAGTAGAACTGGCATGCACGTTTGTAAAGAGCCTTGTAACTCTTGGTAAGACTTTATCCCATAGGAAAACTGGACTGGCTTACGCAGGTGAGTGGCATGGTTGGGCTAGCATTTTGGAGAGATTGCTCCAGCTGCCTTTGTCCAATGGGTTGGGCTCTGTGCAGCCACCCAGAGGGGAGATGCTGGTGAACAGAACCGGGATAGAGATGTAGAAAACGTGTGGACAACTGTGAAAGGGTGCCTGGTAGGAGGTGTTTACGTGGAGATTTGGGCAAAATAGTGTGTGGAAGTGAGCTAGCCTAGGCTATAATCCTGGTTTCAGGAGGTGGGACCTCATGCCTCAGCGAATGGAACCAAATCAAGGCGGTGCCCCCCCCCCCCCAAGACCCAGGGGCCAGACTTGATTGTAAGCATAGGCTTTAGAAACAGGGAGACCAGGGCTTGGGTTCTGATTTAGCCACTTTCTAGCTGTGACTGGTCAATTAAACTCTGGGTTTTCAGTTTTCTTATCTGCTTAAAAAAAAAAAAAAAAAGTGCTTCAATAAAAACACCTCCCATGATAATTCTGATGATAAAATGAGGTAAGATATGTCAAAGTAACTTACAGTGTGTGGTCACATAATAGATATACAATAAATATTTTAAAATTTTAACAGGAGCCCTGGCTGGTTTGGCTCAGTTGTTAGAGCATCGGCCTGCAGACAGAAGGGTCTTAGGATCAATTCCAGTCAAGAGCATCTTCCTGGGTTGCAGGTTCAATCCCTGGCAATGGTCAGGATTGTGTGGGAGGCAACCAATCGATGTATTTCTCTCACATCAATATTTTTCTCTCTCTCTCCTTCCATCCCTTCCACTCTATCTAAAAATCAATGGAAAAAATATACTAAGGTGAGGATTCAAAAAAAAATTTTGCCCTGGCCGGTTTGGCTCAGCACTTAGAGCATCAGCCTGCAGACCAATGAGTCGCGGGTTCAATTCCGGTCAAGGGCACGTACCTCAGCTGTGGTTCGTCCTCGGCCCTGGTTGGGGTCGTGCAGGAGGCAGCCACTCGATGTGTCCCTTTCACATCGGTCGATGTTTCTCTCTCTCTCTCTCTTCCTCTCTCTCCCTCCCACTCTATCTGAACAAAAATGGAAAAATGTCCTTGGGTGAGGATTAAAAAAAAAATTTTTTTAACAGGAATGAAAGAAACAGGAAATAAATCAGGCAATACTTGGTTTACAAGAGTGGTCTTCAAATCTGAATATGTGTTCCCTTGGGGAACCAACCAGAAGGGGCACTTGACCAATAATACCATCCAAACTGAGATTCCTGGAGAGTGACAGGGGTGCCTTTACCAATTTCACCAGGACAACAGGTGTAAACTGCAGTGTGTGGTCCTTGTAGTGCCCAGGGTTTTCCCAGAGACAGATACAGGCACGGAGAATTTTCAGGCACCAGTTTCAAGATTCAGAACCTCAAAGATCATATTGCCTCCTTCCAAAAATTGATTTTCTTGAAAGGTATCTTTTATAATTGCCTTTCTTCCACTTTCCAAAAGAAAGAATTCTTACACATCCCATGCCTCTCAAATGCATTGCCCTGAGGGAGAAGATGACCCAGAAGCCAAACCAAGGAGATTTTGATAATTCCTTTAATCACAGTTCCATAAATATAACCTTCATTTATCTCCAGAAAATTCATTTCCAATACCTTACATTTATGTTTAATAGTTAATTATTGAATGTGTAATATATTTAAATTTTAATAAATTATGTACTACTAGTAATTATAATAATAATTCAATTCAGAGAAAAAAATTTAACACAGGAAATTTTTAAAATTAAATTTATATGTGTATATTTTATTGTGGAGAAGTCTGTTAGGGCAATTGACAAAATATTTTGAAGCCTAAAAACCAGAAGGATAAAATCTGGATGAGGGACATTGGGATGGAAAAACAACTTCTTCTAAGGAAAGGAATAGTATAAATTTCTAACTATTAAGAGATTTTTCAAGTATTTATTAAATACATGATGATAGGTATCCAATCACTGTGGGATGTAAAATTCAATTGGACACGTTTGGAAGCGTATAACAGTTTTATGTTTTGATATGCCAATATTTACAATATGCTGGAACTTTTCTTCTTTGCAACTATTAAACTTACATTGAAAATTATAGATGTAAATATTTTATTTTTAAAAATATGTTCCAGGGAGTACATTAGCAAAAACATTTAAAGACCATGGGTTCACATGACCTAGAAGTTAAAGTCTGGCTCTGCCATTTATTAGCTGTGTCTCATGGGTGAGTCATTTAACCTCTCTAAGCATTAATTTTCTTATCTATAATGGGAAATAATAAAACCTACCTAAGGACTAGATTTAATAAATCTCATAAAATTTTCTAGCAAGTCTAGCACTCCAGCTTGGTACTCAATAAATATTACTCAATGGTACTCAGTATTAATAATAGCTAACATTTCTTGATACAAACTATATGATAAGCTAATGCAATTTAATTTCCATATGACTCTATGACAGCCATTTTCAGCTGGTGTGCCACAAGAATTTTTAAAACATGCAATGCCTGGCCCTGGCCAGTTTGGCTCAGTTGTTAGAGCGTCCGCCCGCAGACCAGAGTCTCAGGCTCGATTCCGGTCAAGGGCATGTACCTCAGTTGCGATTCAGTCCCTGGCCCTGGTCAGGGTCATGCAGGAGGCAACTAGTCAATGTGTCTCTCTCACATCAATATTTCTCTCTCTCTCTCCCTCCCTCCCACTCTATCTGAAGATAAATGGAAAAATATCCTCAGGTGAGGATTTTTAAAAAAAATGCAATGCCTTAGTATTTAGTCAGGGGCACTGACCTCTAGTTTCCCTTAGATTGTCAAATAAAAAAATGACAGCAGCCAACACAACAATAGCCATCTGGTATGAATGAATCAAAACTATACCTATATATTTTTTTGTCAGATTGCAAAAAATATAATTTTTTGGTGTGCCACAGAATTTTATAATTAGTTTATGTGTGCCATGAGATGAAAAAGGTTGAAAACCGCTGCTCTATGAGGTAGGTTTCTTTGAATTATAGGTGAGGAAACATATGTCATGGTAATTAAAGCAATATAATGCATATTGATCATATTTCTCTATTTCTATGCAACAATTTTTAATTAAGATTATATTAAATAGTATAAAGATTTTGATAGTATAAATGCAAAATACCTGTGTATAACTCAAAGTGAGCACACCTGTATAATAAGCACACAGATCAAGAAATAGCATTACCAGTACCACCAAAATCCCCTTTCATACCCCACTTCCAGCCACACACACCCACAAGGATATCCCCCCAGCCTAACTTCTAGCACCATAGGTTAGCTTTAATCATTTGTAAATTTTATATAAATGGGAGCATACATTTATATTATTTTGTATCTGGCTTCTTTTATTTAAAAATATGTTTTATGGCATAAGGACAGACACGTAAGGCAGCAGAAAATAATGATGGCCCTACCTCTCAAATAAACCTAGAATCTGACCACTTTGTATTATCTCTACTGTTGTCATTCTGATCCACACCACCATCATCTCCTGCTTAGATGATTACAATAACACCTTAGGTCGTTATCCTTGGGACTTGCCACTCCCTATCCTTGCCCCCAAGAATCTATCAATGATGTTACAGAGGGTTTACAGTGCATACTTAGTTAACATTGTCTTCCTTTTTTGGGAGGGAGGGGTAAACCATGATTTGTTCTGAGCTAGATTTCTTTTTGTTAGTTTTAATTATTGAATACTTTGACCTTCCAAATCTTCAGTATCAACTTATGCACTTTCATAAACCTGCAGAAGAAAACCTCTCTCCTCAACTGGGACACGAAAGGGATGATTAGGATATGAAGATTGTGTAGAATGAAGGAGCTGATATTTGTAAAAATAAATAAATAACACTTAAAATGGTGCCTGGCACATAGTGAGCACTATATAAAGTCATAGATAATAGAAGGATAGATAGATGATTGATAGATAGAAAGATAGATAGATAGATAGATAGATAGATAGATAGATAGATAGATAGATAGATGATAGATAGATGATAGATAGATAGGTGATAGATAGATAGATAGATAGATAGATAGATAGATAGATAGATAGATAGATAGAAAGGAAGACATGCAATCAGAAACAAACTAATATTTTCTCCATGTTTGTGAGTAGATTATACCATTTTCTACCAAAGACAGAAATAGTCACTGGGTCTCTATGGCAAGAGACATCTCGCCAGAGACCTAAAGATTCATTTCTTTTCTTGGCTGAGCCTGGATGCACTTTGCCTACTACATGTGTTACAGTCAAACTAACTGCTTACTGATCTCTAGGGAACACTAAAATGACAAGCAAAGGGGATCATAGTGGACACTGGTTTAGCAGGTAGAGACAGGGCCTAACTCAGGCCAGTGCCATAGCAAGAAACTCTAGAATGTCTTATGGAGTCATCAAACAAAGTCTTTTGAGTCATTCTCCTGCATGTTGGGAATAATCTAGCACATATAATATTTCATGTCCTGGGCATGTGTGTCCACTCCCTGGTTGTGGTGTAGGTGTCTGTAATGGGTGCGGTTTTGACCACCATGCGTCCCCTCTCCCCTTTTCTGGTAACAGCACTTTGCTGCCTTCTAGGGCTCCTCTGCTCTCCCTTTCCACGTGATTTTGGCGCAGTTGTGCTCATCTCCCACTAGACCCAGAAGGACCACTCAGAGTTCGCCATCTCCCGGACCGGGACCGCGTGATTGGTTTATGAATGGATATAGCTCAAACTCATCTAAAGTCTGCCTTAAAATGTAACACAGACACTGAGAGAGCTAGGGTGGATTCTTCCGGACAGATGAAGGAGAGTGGAAGTTGCCTTATTTGAAAACAAACATCTTTCCCAGCTGTAGAAAGGTCATGTGTGTGGGGGAAAAATGTAACCAAACTAAAGAGGGAGGCAGAGTTGAGCGGACAGAGTTGAGTGGACACCAGATGGAAAGCACTGGTATCTTTTAAAGCCCAAGATATCAGTTGTGCCTGAAGCTAGATTTGCCCCTTTCAGCTACGTGCACCAATAAATTCCTTTTTTTTTTTTTTAATTTAAGCTTATTTGAGTTCTGAGTTTCTGTTATTTGCTTCCCCAAAAATCCTGATTTACATAGTGCCTAACTTGGTTTGGTTACCCTAGCAGCTCCTTCATCACCCATGGCTAAGGTTGCTGAGGAACTAGAAACAGCTGCTACGTTCATGTTCCATTGGCTCGGAAAATTGCTCCGGGTTCCACTTTGTACTTCCCACTCTAAACCCTCTTGCTCTGGTTTCTTATCTCTACTCTGCGCTGTGGTCCAGTACCTGGATCTCTTTGGATTGACACTTTATGGTACATCAAGCCTGGCCTTCTATTTCAGGTATCACCCTGAATGTGGTTTGTCAAAAACCTGAGCCGCACCCTTTAATTGCATTGGCCAGTGTCTCCAACCTCTGCACCCAGCTCAGGACCATTAAGCCAGACATCTTTCCACATGCAAGAACCACTGAGTCCTGTTGTCTCCTTCAGTGGGCCCTGTTGCAAATCTTTCCGGTCCCCTTACTACACGTTCACTTCTGTTGACGTTGTTGTCCTTGGCTTTAATTTATGTTATTCAGAAAACCCAAAGGTCAAACCTCCTCTATAGCCCACCAAAACATTCAGACTGTTTTCCTCAGATTTGATAATAGGAGTCTCTGATGGGAAAAGGTATGAAAGAATAAGCTTTTATATAAAGGTCATTCAAATAAGGAAGTCTTAAAAATCTACATTACACAAGGCTCTCTGGCTACACAAAGAAGAATGTAAGACTTTTAGCCTGATGGGAGTGTGTCCCTATTAGGGGCTCTATTGTGTCTCCTCAGAATTCACATGTGAAAGTCCTAATCCTTAGTACCTCAGAATGTGACTATATTTGGAGATAGAACCTTAGTCAATGGTCAGTGTTAACATCATCAGTAACGGGACAAATCTAAACTCCAAGCCACTTGATGGGATACAGTGACAAGAATACAGCATCAGTTCTGTGATATTTTTGTCAAAGATGCACAGCCTGAATCTAATCATGAAAACACATCAAACAAATCTAAACGAAGGGACACTCTACAAAATAACTAGACTCTGATTTCCACAAATGTCAAGGTCATGAAAGTCAAGGAAAAATTGAAAAATGTTCTGTAACAAAGGATGCTTCAAATGAAGGACATCATTGGGGAATTGGAGAAACCTGAAGCGGGTCTGGGGGTTAGCAGTAGTGATGTATCAATGTTTATTTCCTGGTTGTGGTTATGTAAAAGAATGTCTTTTTTTTTTTTTTTTTTTTGCAGGAAATACACACTTAAATGTCTGGATATCTGGATATGATGGAGCATCATGTCAGCAACTTACTCTTACATGCTTCAGAAATGAAAAACAAGTTACTTGTACTACAACTTTTCTATAAATTTGGGATTGTTTCCAAATTTAAAAAAAAAAAAAAAGGTAGGGATGCTGGACAACTGGCCCTGGCCCAGCCTCTCCAACAAATCTGTCATGAAAAAAGGGATAGATTAAAAGAGGTTATGGGACAAAACAAGCAGAGCAAACATGGTCCTGGATGACATTCAAGTTTGGATAAACAGCAATAAAGCATGCTTTGGAGACAATTGTGTAATGTAAATACGGTTTCTTATTAGATGAGATAAAAATGTGTTGAAATGGAAAAGTGCAGAGTGTTGATCAGAAGAGGGAGGGAAAAAAAGCAGGTAATAGCGTGTGTCATGTGATCTCATTCTGTGCAATAAAGAGAAATACAAATGAAGTTCTAACCTTAGCACTGGCACTCAATGAGTAGCAGGAATACTTTTTTATTCTCTAATTTTTGCTTGTCTTTGTTTTCTAATATACAATAATGAACATGCCCTGTTTCTATAGCAGTAGAAGATACTTTTTAAACTAAAATTTAAATAACAGAATTAGAGGAAAGCAGTCAATGGGGTCAGTCTTCACAACCTTGAATAACACATTTTTACTACCTGAGACGTGTTGATGTTGCAGAAAACATTTGGGCAAAGTCCCTAAAGCCTCCCTGTATCTCTGGCGTAAGGTCACTAACTCTGCTACGTGTGTCTGAGAGGTGTGTATGGACGCATCAGCTCACTTTACCACCATGTAGAAGTGCCAGCTCTTTCACCTACAAAATGGAGACTAATATCCTGGTTATTGGGAGTATTGAGTGAGTTAATATATTTGTAAAGTGTTGAAAAAATTATGAATAGACACCAATAGCACCTCACACAAATACAAACTTTGTGATTAATTCTGTTTTTTGTTTCATGAAGAGAATAAAAGAAACAGATATAGTCTCCCAGTTCAGGCTGGAAGTTGGTGCTTATTTTAATTCATATTGTACCTTCTGTATGCTAGGCACTATTTTAAGTGCTTTACAAATAATGATTTTTTTTTAATCCTCACCTGAGGATATTTTTCCAATGATTTTCAGATAGAGTAGTAGGGAAGGAGGGAGGGGGAGAGAGAGAGAGAAACATCAACGCCATAGAGACACATCAATTGGTTGCCTCCCGCACAGCCTCAACCAGGGCCAGCGATTGAACTGCAACTGAGGTACACACTCTTTACTGGAATCGTACCCATGACTCTGGTCTGCAGGCTGATGCTCTAACAGCTGAGCCAAACAAGCTAGGGCACAAATAATGAACTTTTAATCATCATAATAATTTTATGAGGAGGGTAATCCTCTTACCTTCCCCATTTTATAGGCAAAGGAAGCAAGCCACAGAGAAGTTAATTAATTTGTGTAAAGTCACATAGCCAGTAAGAGGCAGGAACAGGATCAGAACCAGGCAATCCAAGCTCTCAACCTCAACCCATGCAGTCACTCTTACCACCACATAACCAAGTACAGGAGCGAACTCCAATTTATGGATCAGGTGCTTTCCAAAACTTCACTTTGTAAGCTCCAAGTTCCAATGCATTTCCTGCCAAAACAACATTGCAAATTAGGTTTGGTTCCCAGGCCAACCTCTTTAAATAGGCTATTTAACTCACAACATCGCCGATTCAGAACAACTATGGAACAACTATGGTCTCAAAAGCAGTGTCCCTCTGGGCAGAGGATGGTGAATAGGGTTTCCTCTTCCTATCCAATTCCAATCAATGACTTGTGGCTGCACAGATGCTGTCTGGAGAAAAATCCTGAGGTTGGCTTTCACAGAAGAGTGTACTAGCGTCAATGAATGATGTCTGCCATGATGGAAGAGAGGCCCCAAACCAGGCATTTGTCATCTCTGTTCTAGACCCTTTTAAACCCTGACAGTGAGCTGTAAGCTAAGGCTTGTGACCTTGTCTCTGAATACTTCTCAGTCTTGAGCCCCGAGGAGTCCAGGGCGTGGGGGAAGGGGACAGGGTAAGGATTCTGAGAACAAAGAGGAGAGCAGAAACTGCCCCGCTCCAGGTTTCTGTGCCGTGTGGGAGGCCCTGGGGAAGTCAGTGGCACGGCCTCCTCTGACGGGGTGACAATAGCTGCTCACTTGTAAGTTGAGCATTCTTGCGTCAGCAATGCTGGCCAAGCCCTTCCTCAAAGTAGCAAACATCACCCCAACAAACCATATGCCGGCAAGCAGAAGGGAGGCAAGGTTTTGACATCTACTCTCGTGGCATTGCAAGTCATCAGAAAGGTTAAATGACTCGTTCCAGGTCACACAGTGAGAGTTGAACAGCAGTCATGAGCTATACATAAAAGCAAGGTCGGAGAGAATGAAAATGAGTACATATAACCCAGCACGATGATCCCACAAACCACCAGCTTACGTGCAGGACTATTAAAGTAAGGTTTGGGATGGGCGGGTCCTCATTCTGATGAGGTTTTCAGAGAGACATTAGAATGTGAACTAGACTCTGCATGGGGTTTGCTGAGGACTTCTTTCTCAAGATAAACTAGAAAAAATAATTATATGAAGCAAAACGTGAGTCCCAAGCTCAGTTGCATTTGAGATGGTACTGTAGCCAAGCAGGCCCCTTGAATGCCATGTCAGCTTTCGAAGGCATTTCACAGTTGCTGCAAGAGCACTGTTGGAATAGAGCCAAGTGGCTTTAGAAGCAGCCAGTCCCTTAGACATAGATGACACTTCCAAGAGCAAAATAAAAAAGGGCCGTTGCCTAGCGTGGCATCTGGGTCCTGTGGCTGCCAAATCATATCCATTAACCATGCCAAAGTAATCCGCAGAGAAATTCCCAATGAGAGGCCCAGTGGCTCAGCACGCTAGAGAACTGCCTGTGATCTAGGCAAGCAATGGGGTCCCGTTCTCCCGGGTCTGCTCAGATTGCCAGGCAACTGGAAGCAAGTCAGTAGAAAAATTTCAGTTCCTGACTTCTCGTTCATAAAATGGGCACTTCCACTTATTGTGTGTGTGTGTGACAGAGAGAAAGAGAGAGACACAAGTAGAGACAAAGGCACTAAAAAGCAATCATAAAATGAACAAGAAAGTTTTTTCCACATTGTCCAGAAGACAGGGTTAAGATGATTAAATGAACTAAAAAGATTGGTAGGGAGATATTTTAAAAAAAAAGACTCTGACCATTTCCTAATCTCTTCTCCAAGTATGACAGGAAACTGCAACACAAGGGCCAAAATCCCACCTTGAAGGACGACCAGGCATGCCTGCTCTACTAGGGAGAAAAGGAAAGCAAAGGAAAAGCTCGGAGGCTGGCCGAGCCAGCCGGAAGCTCTCCTCCCACCTGCACAGCTGCCTTGGGCTGTTCTTCTTTTCAGACTGTTGCAAGAAAACAGATGGCTGCAGAAGCCTGAATTTTAAATTTATGAATGGAAATTTGAACAGATGTTAGCAATCAAGATGGCATATAAGAATTTTTTTCATACCATGTTTACAGCCCAGCCTCTTTCACATAAATGGGAGAGAGGTTCATAAAAAGGGTAGTTTTTGATCTCTGGACAGCACGGATCCAGCATGGTGATTATGTGGTACAATAACGGAAATATTGAAAGAACAAAGGAAGAAAACACTAATAAGCTCCCTGTATAAATGCTAAATGTTTATCTAAAAATGATAAAATATATCTGTAAGAAAACCATTAAACTATCAGAGCACTTTCTGTGTTTTAAGTAGGTGCAGTTCAAGTCCAAGGATTTAACAAATATCTGTGAACACCTACTTATTTGAATTCTGTTTAGACTTCTGACATGATATAGATCGTTTGTTTGGTTTGGTTTGGCTGAAGGTCCCAGACATATGGGGCCTTACTAAATTTCAGAGAGGAATTGAATAAGAGGCTGGTAAGAGACCTGATGATGGGTGCATGCAGCCATCACCCAATGCTAGGAACTGGGCTAGGTACCAATGGCAGGTGGGGAGTGGCAAGATGAATTAAACCTGATCTGGGTCCTCAACACACTTAGACCTGAAGGCAAAAGCAGGTACATATAACACAAGGCTGGACCAGGTACATATTGAAGTCTGTAGGAGTACAGAGAAAGTAGTGAGGTTGATGGGGACTGAACAAGGACCGTGATTCCTGATATCCTCAGAAGAAGGAAAGAGTCTAGGGAGTGTGTTCATTTGAGAGACGACTATATTATAATATACTGTCAATAAACCAGTTATTATGTTTTCACCTGGGTTTCCAGACTTGATGGCCACCTGGGCTCTCCAGAATCTGGTCACTTCTCACCACTTCATCCACCATGATGGTCTCTCTCCTTGAATACTGCAGTAGCCTTTCACCAGTCTTCCTCCTGTGTTTTGCCCACACCCACCACTCACAAACAAACTATTCTCAGCACAATAGCAAATCAATCCCTCTGAAACAGTGGTTCTCCAAGTGGGGTCCCTGGACTAGCAGCAGCAGCTGCACCTAGGAAAGTTGTTGGAAATGCCAGTTGGCAGGTTCTACCCACCTACAGAATCAGAAACTCTGGAGGTGCGGCCCAGAAATCTGTGTTCTAACAGTGCTCCCAGTGCTTCCGATGCTTACCAAAGTTTAAGACGGATTATAAGCATAGGCCAGATAATGTCACTCCTTGGTTCAAAATCCTGCAACGGCACTCCAAGGTCATTACGTTGGCTACAAGGACATACATGTACCATCTGGCCCACGGATCCTTCACTTAACGGCCACCACTCTTGTCTCTAGCTCCCTTGCTTCTCGGCCACACTCAAGGCCTTGGCATTTGCTGTTTCTTCTGCCTGCAAGGTTTCCCAGAGCCTCAGAGCCCCAACCCCACCCACCATGACTCAATCCCTCACCACCTTCAAGCCTCTGCTCAAATGTCACTTTCTCATTGATATATTACATATTTATAGTCTGTCTCTTCCCACTAGAATATAAGTTCCTTGAGAGCAGGGACTTTTGTTGGCTCCTGTATTCCCAGAACCTGGAACTGTGCCTGGTACACAGTGAGTGCCTGGGAGACATTGGTGGGGGGATGAATAAATGTTCCTGTATTGGGGTACCAGGTGCCGGTTTTGTGCTAAGTGCACCACCTCATTAAATGTGCATTATTGAATTCCCACAAGCCAATGCGGTGGACGTTACCATCTTTACCTTACACATGAAAAAAATAAGCTAAGTGGAAAAAAAAGTAACATAGTAAAAATAGGAAAGGACTGAAACTGGTTATCAGAAAAGGAAGCTTTGTATGATCACCAAGTTCTGGGTCTAACATGGAGTCAAGTCCGTATACATTTTGTACCATATTTACTGCTTTTCCCTGAAACGGGTCAGGACAGAGGAAATCCAAGTGCACTCTGGTATTTGACCTAAGTGGAATGTCATTAAGGAGGCAAAAGTCCTGCTCTCAGTGACTGCAGGACAAGGCCACATGTGGAATAACTACTGTTTTGTTGACTATTTTCCCATTAAATATAGATAATAGAGATATTTTCTGAATATTCAAATAGTTCTTAATCCTCTGCTCAATTACTTAAAAAAAAAAAAAAAGTTCAGACTGTGTGTTATTAATGACCTGGTGGAAGTGGATACTTTAACATGTTTATTAATTTGCTCAAACATGAGCTCTCTATGATGCATCATGGAGCTTTCCCCCTTTGCAGCGAAAGATGGTTTCCCTGCTAAGCATCTGCTAAAATCAAAATCCGGTCCTGTGACCAAGCTAAGGAGTGAATCTGGTTGTGGTTCATCTAAAAAGATTAGACGGCTAGAAGGCAGACCCAGGGCCACCCGCCCTCTCTATCTACTTACCTCTCCAGATAATCTCATCTAGTTGCAGGGCTTTCAGTGCCATCTACATGCTGTACACTCTTATGTCATCAGTCGGGGTCCAGGAAGGAAACTAGAACCTGGGCTGATAATGCATAGAGGGAATTTAGTCTAGGGAAGTAGTTACAAAAATGTTGGAAAAGCTGGAAGGGCAAACTGGAGAGGGTGAGGTGACCCAGAGAATAGCAACAGCAGGAAGCTGCTACCCTCCTTACGGCTGGAGAGGCAAAGGGGGAAAGCGAGGTGTGTGAAAGTTTAGAAACAGTGGGAGCTGGGAACTTGGAGGAGAGTCTGTCCACTGGGAATTCAAACCATAGAGGGGATTCACAACTGCCCAAAGCAGAGAGAGGGGGAAGTACTTGGGCTTCTCCCTTCCTCCTGACTTTTAGTCTTCTGCCAGTACCGTCTATTGGCCAAACTTTCCCAGAAGCCATTGGCAAAGAAGCTTTAGAAATGTAGTTTGCATGGGTGATCCCTCTCCCCACTCTAACTTCTATACAGAGCAGAGTAGGGAAGAGAAGGAAATAACTCAGTGTACCAATAGGTGAATGGTGGGCGCTACTACTAAATTAACATCTCCAGTTCAGACCTCTTTTCTGAGCCTGATTCTTTCAGTTTTCACCTGACACCTCCACTTGGGTGCCTAGAGTCCTCACTTAATGTGGCCCAAAGGGAACTTCTGTTTTACCAGCCAACTCCCTGGTATCGCCCCTCTTAATACGTGACTCACCTGGCTCCGCCAAAAATACGGGTGTCATCCTTGCTTCCCTCTTTCCTTACTCCCTACTTCTTCCAACCTTGTAGCAAGACCTGTGGATTCTACCTCCCCAAAACAGTTCCTCAGTCTTCTCCATCTTTGCTGTGACCATCTGAGGCCAAGCCACCACCATTTCTCCCCGGAGTAACAATAATGGCTTCCCAACTGGCCATGCTACCCTCTGTGTCTCCTTATCATGCACTGTCCGGGGGTCAGTTCTTGAAGATCTTGAGGACACTTGTAAGGAGTCAGGAGTTTATTCTAAGTGCTATAGGAGCCACTGAAGGGAGTAACATAAAATCATTCATATCGTAGAGATCCGCCTTGCTTCCTTGAGGGGAATAAAATAAGAAGGAACAGAAATATAAGGCAATTGCACTCCTCAGCCCATCATTCTACCTCTTGTACCACTCTCCCCTTGTTCAGCAGCCACCGACCTTACTATTTGTCCAAGACACCAAGCTCCTGCCCTGGCGAGGGCTGCCCACAGCCTGGAATGCTTGTCCTGAACTGAGCACAGCTGGCTCCACACCGGTCAGCCTTCCCCTCTCAGGGATCTCACCTGACCAGTTACAGCTGGTCACAGATATCCCATCTTTCTCCTACGGGCACAAAGTAGGATGGCACTTCTTGGAACCCTGGAAGTTAGGTGTGGCCGTAGGAACTGAATCGCTTTGGCCAATGCAATGTGGGTGCAAGTGACATGTCCCTGCTGGGTGGAAGCTTCACCACTATTTTCCCTCTACCACGGTGACAGGCCGTGTTCCTGACAATGGCTGCTCGACTGGCCTAAGACCAGGGCTAAGGATGAGAATTAGTCAGAGAACTGCCAACCCACGACATGTCGCCTGAGCAAGAAATAAACCTTTGCTGGTTTACGTGGCTGAGACTTTCAGATGGTTACTGCAGCATACCCAGCCTATCTGGGCTGATACAGTCCTTCAGTCCCTTATATCAGCCTGCATTACGCCCATCATGGTCCTCACCACTGACTGCTAATTCCCGCTTGTTTTATTTATTGATTTTGTTTCCACTGTGCACCCCTCTCGAAACCCCATAAGAGCAGGGTCTCTGTCTAACCAGTTTACCACTATACTCCCAGCTCCTAGAAGAGTGCCAGGGCATAGACAGTAGGCAAATATCAATTGATTAAGCTTCTGATGCCTTGCACATACAAGCATTTGTTGCCTGAATGCTATTTTGCCAAGACAACCGGGGTGAATTCATCTGTGCTCAGTACATCTGAAGACACAAAATCTAAAGCTTCACTTCACCATTTGAGTGCTAGAACTACTGCTTAGGCTACACCCCTCCTGCTGCTTCCCAGGAAATCAAGTTGCTCCCAGAGAGAACTTGGTCAGCAAAAGCCCTGCTAAATACCATAGGCAACAGACAAATAAAAAAGGAACAAAATCTTAGAACCATAAATTGAAAGTGTGAAGTCACCCAGAGTTAGGTGGGTGGGACAAAATTCATGTTAATTTTGTTTTTACCACTCAATGGCAAACAGTTGTTCCATCCTTTTTAAAGTTTTCTATGCCAGCAAAATCTAATTCCCCAGAAATGGTCAAATCTCAAATTTCACTATTGTAATAAAATATTAGCACTGAAAAAAACTTCAGTGATTACTCAATTCATAGCACTCCATGGATCATCTGGCTTGACTCCTTTTCATTAGAAACCTTGTAAGGTCTCCTTGTTGTCAGCCAGAAGCTTAGAAACTCAAGTTATAGACTGTATTGTCTAAAGTCACTGCCTTTTTATTTTATTTTTTAATTTTTTTCTTTATTGATTTTAGAGAGAGAGGAAGGGAGAGGGAGAGAGATAGAAACATCGATGAGAGAGAACATCGATCAGCCACCTCCTGCATGCCCCCCACTGGGGACTGGGCCCACAACCTGGGCATGTGCCCTGACTGGGAATCGAACCGATGACCTCTTGGTGCATGGGTCCGACGCTCAACCACTGAGCCACACTGGCCGGGCAGTCACTGCCTTTTTAAACCAAATGTATTAAAGGTATATTTTTCTACCACCCCATTATATAATTATAATAAGGCTGTAAAGAAGATCCTGCTTATAAAATGAACCCTGCATTATTTTTAGGTTTTCTATTTTTGCTCCTAACCAAATTTCAAAGTGTCTATGATAGTGAAGAAATAAACTCCTAAAAACTGTTAAGTTATTGTTGCACCTGTTCTTACAGGATTCGGTGCCACTGTAGGACATTTCAGTTCTTTAGGGCAACCAGAGTAAGGTCATTAATTATGTTCTACTTATTTAGCTGCGTCTCCTAAACCCTATAAAACAGACTACCTCCTCAATAAGCAAGTGCATTTTGTCTAATTTGCAAAAAGGAGTGCATCAGAAAAATACCACTTCACTGAACATTTGATCTGAAACTACCAACTTTTAACATTAATAGATGGCAATTTCTGCAAACTTGTCTAACCCAAATTCAATTTTATTAACCAGGTCCTAATCCTGAAGTGCAGGTACTAGTCACCTGTGGTTAAAACTTTTAAAAAAACATGAGCTCATCCCGTTCCCCACCCCCCTATGCTGAAGATGGGACAGTTCAATATTGCAGGTCTCGAACACAAAGCCATATTCACACAAAGGAAATCATTTACATGTGGTTAAGGAAACAGGAAATTTTCACATTGGCTTTAATATTTATAGTTGACCAAAATTTTCCTGAATTTGGTCATCATAACTAACACTTTTTATAGCACTATTTATTGCATCTTAAAAGTAAAAAAAATAAACTACGCAGAAAGCATGCAGTTGAAGAAAACTCGATGCCAGTCTATACAATGATTTTTCACTTTTCGCGCGACAGACTTGATTTTGGCACTTTAACAAATATTTTGCTTTACAGCAGTGACAAAATATTTGCCAGAAATGTTCTTTTCCTGGCATAGGTTTTCCAGGCAGTTGTTATTCTATGAACAGAATTGCACTATGCTTTGCACTGTGAGAGGGATGCTCACTGGATTCTTAACCTTGAACTGAGGGACATTGTGCAGATTTAGAAGCTGCTATCACTTCCTTTTCATCACTCCAAAGTGGATTGATTCTGTAAGTGATAGGGCAGGCAACTGAGAACTAAGGCCATTAAGAATTGAACTAAACACCATTCCAAGTGTTGCTTTACATTTTTTTAAAAAAGAAGTGAGTTCTGTGGCAACGCTAGGGAACGTTCTCTAAATGAAGTATTCATAGTTATTAAAAGTAAATTATGCGTGGGGAAGGTTGCTGTTTTTGCCATCTTCTTTCTACTTAGGCAGCTCACAGTTTAAAACAAAACGAATGGTAAAATAGAAAAAGAAAATGTTCAGTTAGAAAAAGGTACCCAGGCAGGGGACCCTCATGCTTCCATCTCCTCGGGCGTCACTGCTGCCCACCTCAACCCTAAGCAGTGAGGCCCTCCTTTCGTACACAGAGCCTCCCTGCCCTTCTCTCCTTCCCTGTGGTGTGAGTGATGGTGCTCCAGCTATTAGTTATTCGGTTAAGCTTCAGGAGAGATCTGGAGCACAGTTTCAAAGGTAACTCAGCTTATAAAACTAAATCTCAGATACTGAGGTCAGGAAAGTTCCCCCTTCAGTTCTTTGGAATTTATAGCCCTAAACGTTGTTTGCAAAAGCAGGCATCTGTCTCAATATTGCCATCAGGTATCCTATAAAGGTTGCAAACTTCACAATTCCCACCCTGGCAGTCTTCTAATATCTACAGCCCAACAGAGAGGATGGTGCATTCAGATTTCCTCTGGCCAATGCGGCAGCGAATCTGTACCAGCCTTAATGAGGAGCCCTTGGGTTGACTTACAGATGCTGTGGAACACTCAGAAATCAAAGCCATGTTCTTTTTGAAAGCAGACGGTCATTAGCAAAGGGGAGATGTACATTTGATCGAAATGTACAAAATTTATAACAGTGACATTTTCAATTATTAGGCCACATGATTTATTCAGTAGTTTTTATGTTCCCAAATTACAATTTATGTCTATTCGTAAGTCTACAAAAAAGTTACCATTAGAATTGTCTGTGCTTATAAAATACCAACTTTTTTTTTAACTGTTATATATACTTATTAACACCAGTCTGTGACGAGTTACATAGAATCATAGGCACTTCAAAGGCTTAAAAAGACGTTTACAACTTAAATGCATTTTTAAAAACAAAAACTGTTTTTTTTCCTTAAAACCCTACTCATACCTTCAAATTGCAAGAAATTAACAGATACAGTGGCCAAAGGAATTTGCAGCAACTTCTCAAAATACTGTTAGCATCTTTGGGTTTGCTGAGGCTTGTCAGTAACTCTCATCAAATCCTCCCAAAAGAAGATCTGATTAGATAGGACTAAACAGTTTTCTGGTAATAATCCAATTTTACACAGTAATTTGCTGTTGCAAATCTAGCTGAAGCTACAGGTGATGAAAAACAAAGTGTAAAATGGATAGTCTGACACTTAAAAATTTATACAAAGTGGAGGTTAAAGTTTACATATTTGAAAATCACATATACACTAAATTACCATTTTCTGAATTATCCAAAGACAAATTGCACCGTAACAGCTACAAAAGGCATAGAGTTTTGTTCTGTTTTCCAGGGGACACAAAGGGGAGAGCCGAGGAGAAGGGAGCAACAGATAAATTAACAAAGTAAGACCAACTTGGTTAGGTCAGTCGGAGACATGCTGACAAATTAAACAGCGTTCATCTTCGAACCACTGAACAAAAACAATCATATCATATTTGCGCATAAAAATTTAAACTGATTCCATGAACATTGAGAATTTTCCATAACATAATATTTTGCCACTGCTATGCACAGAACACTGCAGATGTTACGTTTTAACTTGGTGTGGTTCTACAGAAATACATGGAAAGTTTTAAATACAATGGGATTTTATCATTCAAGCGCCAGGATGGCTCTTGAATGAAAAAAACAAAAAACAAAGATCTTCATTATTCTATGCAAAAGCTTTATTTTTAAAAGTTCAGTGATCTCATAAATAGAGACACACAGTGGGAGTTTCACGCATAAAACTCCTTAGTAGGTGCTTTCTGATAAGCAGCACTGGATGGTTTGCGTTCTCCAAGGTCATAACTTCCTTCATCCTTCTTTCTCATGCGATACACCAACAGCAGGATAAGGAAAATTGCAAAGAGAAAGCCGATCACGCCACCAGCAATGACAGCTGAAACACACCAAAAGGGAGATTACTTTGAGGAGAGATTCAAGGGTTGCAGAAATAGCTTTGTCAAGCCCAATCTATTTTACAACACTTTCATAAAAGGCTTCATTTGAAAACCCCCCAATTTTAAAACCTGGATTCAATGAAGCAACCGGGCAATTGTGCAAATCTGACATTCCTCGGGGAGGTACAATCCTTTCTTTGATTTGCATTAATAATATCACCCAGAAGCCTCAATAAGAAAAATCTGGCTGTGAGCTCAACTAATTCCATACTTTGAGATTCTTTGGTCTTTTCAGTTCTCACATTTCATAGTCTAATCTTCTAATTGCTTTTTCAGTGAAAACACAAAGCATGATATGATTTACTTAAATTTTGTAAGAGTAAGTAGGAAAAAAAAGCATGCAACTTTTTTTTTTTTCCCTAGACTTGGATTTGGGACTACCCTTTCAAGGATTATATGTTCTTAGATCCTGCAGATCTTCCCCTCAAAAATCAAATGTTAATACTTTCATCAGATACCTTACAATTAGAGAAACATCCTTAATGCCTCGGGAGTTACTCATGTCAACTGCTTTCTCCAAGCGGAACTTGTCCTTTTCTTACATTTATTTTGAAATCAGAATGACTTGCAGCGAGACTGATCGATCTTTGTATCCTGCCATCCCCCATACCCACTTGTTCTGGACCAATTCAGACCCTAACTTTCTTCTTCTCTCTGCACCCCATACTCTCCCCACAATGGCTGGCCAAAGACAAGGCTGAGGGAGCTGACAGAAAATAAGCTAACTCTTGCCTCTCATTCTGGAATGAGCCCCCCTCCCAACCCCACACCCCAGACTGCTTTCGGTAGAAAGGTAACATGAGCAAGCTTTGCCTACACCTCTGAATTCACTTAGACAAACAGAGGCCCACACCTGCCCCCTTCCAGGCCCCTTACCTGCCAGGACTTCTGTTCTTTTAAACAGATTGTCTGGGTGCTTCTCGGTGTACACATTTGTATCCTCTTCTGCTGGGTCCATTTTTCTTTCTGAGTCAGAATGGTGAACTTTGTCCTTATCAATTTCTTCAGGTGACTGGTACGGGAAAAGGGAAAGATTATAAAGATGTGTTTAATGTGTTAAAAAGAATAATAACTGTATTTCCAAGTTGCTTCTTCTTTCAAACAGTGAGTTTAGAAAATATCTGGGATAATTAGTTTGAGTAATGTTTCTACCAAATGGGCGAGTCCTGTGATAAGTTTGTGTAGTTCCTGGCTTTGTGTCACAGAAAATCACGCGTATAGGCAAGATCGATGGTGAGTTCATAACACTCCTGACGACGTGGTTAGGTTGTTTTAGTTGACAAGATCTGTACTTTCCCAACACGCTTCTGACTTCAGGCCCTCCCTCTCTGGCTGCTCCAACCCAGGGCATCGTCCCCAGTTCTCCTTACTCCATGCCTTTGCGACACAGGGCACTTGACAGCCACCTTTCAGGCATTCTCTCCAGGTGCTCTCCAAGGCTCTTCCTGATCCCACTCTGTGGGGAGTAGCCCCCGGCTATGCTATAATCCACCCCTCTACTTACACCCTCTCACACATTCAGCGAACCCTGAACTAGAGCTTCAGGGGACCTGGGTGTTGCAAGTAGCTCCTGTGTGACCCTAAGTCACAAAACTTTTCTGGACCTCGTTTTTTTTTTTCAACCAATGAAGAACACACTCAGGCTCTTGGGTATTCCACAATTCTAAAG
Source organism: Tadarida brasiliensis (assembly GCA_030848825.1). NCBI lineage: Eukaryota > Metazoa > Chordata > Mammalia > Chiroptera > Molossidae > Tadarida > Tadarida brasiliensis. The sequence goes on along the minus strand of CM061272.1, from coordinate 37,780,178 downwards.
GATAAGTCTAAGATAATAACTCTCAAAACGTCATCTCCGATTCGCATTATTATCATCTACCCAGCAGCCTATAGGATACTAACCTTTGGCTGCGGCACTGAATCAGATCAATCTTCTATTTCCATTAATGGTACCAACTACTCTTTAGGGCCCCCAAAGTTATTGTTTTTGCACATTCTACACTATATCACAGTTTGCTGTGTCACAGCCCTCTCCATTTGCCTTTCACCAATCTCTCTACCTAAGCTCCCCCTTGGATTCTCATTTCCACAGCCCCATTCAGGTCTCTATCACATCACACCCAAGTTCGTGCAACAATCTCATCACCGCATATACTGGGTGGCTTCTTGACTCCTCCAAGCCTAACCCCCAGGAGGAAACCCTGCACAGGCATCTCTGTTGCCACTTACTTACCAAAATTAATCCTAACATCTGTGCCTGGGTTCATGTATTTCTCCTAACTCCAATCCAAATATTTCACTTCTTTCGTTGTCCATCTGTCCTTGACAAAGCCCTCCCTCACCTTCTACTCTCGGAAACCCCAGAACACACTGCAGTCTCCAACATCAACACATAAATCACCTGCTGGCTTGCTAATACCCAGCTCCATCACTGTCTATCTTGTCCATCCACCTGCAGATACAATGAAACCTAAAAAGTTAAAAAAAAAAAAAAAAAATGGATGCCCTACCACTAGAGATTCTGTTTCATTGGGTTTAGGTGGGGAGCTACCACTGATTTTTGTTGTTTTTATAAAGCTCTCCAGACAATTCTATGGTTTGAAAACCATTGGGTTAGAGAATCTCAGTTTACATGAGTTACTCACTCCCTACGACCCTGAGGTTTTGTTGGTCAACACTATTGATAAAAAAACACTGTCAACAAACTGGGCTATTATTGAAGACAATAATCCTTTTTAGTTCTATTGCTCTTCCTAGGAATAGCCAACCATCTTCATTAGGACTCAAAGCCGTGGCCCAGTTAAGTGACTGATTGCTTTCTGAAGGTCAGGGTTCATCCGGTGGGGAACGTCCGGTCTGTGAGCCATACAAGGCCTAAGAAATCTGTACCAGCTAACATCACACGCCTCACCAAGTTAGCCCGACCAAATATAGCAGGCTAATTTTTAAGTTGATAATTTTGTATGTCCCGAGAATAAGGTTATAAATATCCAAATGGCCCTTAGCAGAAAAAAGGTTCCCCATTCCTGGTAGACAATTAAGTAACCTTGAAAAGATCTCCTCTTCTTGGGGTGCCTTAAGGTCATGGGCATTTCTAAGAAGGACCATTAACTAGACCAGGTAGATCCATGTGAACTCCAGAGGATGTGAGGCCAGTGGGTCCCGGCCTCGTGAACAGAGCACTAGGCTTCCAGTGAAGATAGTATGTAGTACAGTGCGATCCAGTATCTGACCTTCCCAAGTCACAGGAAACCCTGCACTGACTGAAACCTCAGCGTGCTCTAACTTACGAAAAGCAGAAGCTATGGATAAACAATCACTTCACAGCTACACAAAATACACCCAAAATCTCACTGTTCTCTCACATCACTGTGAGAGAAGAAAATACGAAAGGTCTTCCCAGGCCCTCATGTACCAAAATAAAGCAAAAGAGAGAAACTCCCTGGCAGTACTCTGCTTGAGTTTCTCCATTCTTCTCAGGAAATCCCATCACTGGCTGGCTACCTGACAGAAAGACAGACAAGTCGACAGATAAGGAAATGGATTCTCCGGGTTCCTGTCCAGGAACATTTTCACTGCTCATTAGCACTGCCACTAGAGTTTAGGAAAGGGAAGAGAAAACTCGAATGGGGGATCCTCAGGTCTGTGACTAGGGAAGGAGGTAAGCAAGGTCAGGTGGCAAATGAGATGGACATTAAGTTGCCACTGTGAAATAAGAGACGGAGTGTAACTTACCCACATCATCTCTGTCCCACTGTTATGACAAATTATATGATGCCCCCTCAGGCTTTTTGAGCCCCTAAAGTCATTGGAGAGAGTTAACACTTCAATTCCCCCCTAAGCTTGCAATCCAGCAGCAGGGAAGTAGCTGGCACTGCAGGGCTCCACAAGTGTGGGGACAGAAAGTCGCCACAGAACGGGGGTCACCGTGCTCTCAAAGGGATGGTCCATCAGTGCACAAGCCCCTGGGTGCTCTGAATAGAACATTTGTTCTTTAAATTGAAAAGTTTTATTGTATGGAAACAGAGGTTTGACTAAGAAGAATTCTTTCTACAGTATACAATTAATCTGAAATGCTTTAACTCTTGTATATATGTGCAGAATGGAAGTACCAAAGGCAGCCCAGATGATTAAATGAAGCCAATTAAAGATCTGTCACATCCATGTCTGCCTGTTTAAATGCCATGGAAATGTAATGGAAGGAAAAGATTAAGAGCAATGTTCTGCTTGAACAAATAACTGTTCTTTTTATTTTTTGTCACATAAATTCACAACAAACTAGAAAGAATATCTATAATGGTGACATTAATGCCACTGGGAGACCCATTCAAAAGCCAAGTCTACATTAATGGTATCCTAGAGGCAATGTTTAATTTAGCTGTGCCATGTAACTACAAAATAAAAAACTTAATCACTAGTATTAATATCATTCATTATCAATACTATCAAGTATCAGTACCTAGAATAGTATCTGACACATAACCAGTAGCACTCAATAAATCTCCCATGAAGGAGTGAAATTATTACTACATTGGACACAAATGATACTAGGAATACAAATATATTAAAATGTTTGGAAATCTTTAATTTCTGAGCTTATCTGCCAAACATCTATCTTCTTTATCTTGACCTGACACAATTACTTCCTTAAAACTAATTTTTAAAAACGTAAATCAATTTTCAATCCATTGTTGTCCACTGACTAGAACTCCACGTCAAATTAGATTTGGCTTAGGATACTATTTATCACTGAAAGCCAAAACTGAGCTTCTTGCCTCAAGCTAGTCACTGATATCAAGAGATTCAGTCGTGGCCCTAGCCAGTCTGGCTCAGCAGTTAGAGCATCAGACAGTGAACCAAAGAGTCAAGGGTTTGATCCCCAGCCCCAGTGGGGGTCATGCAGGTGGCAACCAATCAATGTGTGTCTCTAACATCAATGTTTCTCTTTCTCTCTCTCCCTCCCTCCTTCCCACTCTATATTAAAAAAAAAAAAAATCAATGGAAAAATATCCTTGGGTGTGGATTAAAAAAAAAAAAGATTCAGTCATGACAAGTGCTTCAAATAAAAATGTGGTAAAGCCAATGCACGTTCAGCAGTCACAATGGATAATTGTGCCACACGTGCTCCGAGGTGTTCGGCCATCCTACCATCAATTGCACCTGTTATTGTGCATTTCTCCCCTTCTCCCTTCTTTTAGTCATTCAACTTAATACATTTGGAGCAGCTACCATACACAGACAAGCACCTGCTAGGTGTGTCTGCCTCACTGCTCACAAAGCTTCTCCTTTCTTTCCTATCACCTGGCCTGTGAAGCCGACCAGCTACGGACCCTTCTTAACCCTACAGAGAGCACTCCAGTCTGGAGAGGGCTGACCTGGCTGCTCCACATCTGCACACACCCTTCCAGCTGTGTCATTCACCATCCTCCCCATCACTGGGAGGACAGAGGATGGGGGGAGGGAGGGGAGATGGGCAAAGGCACTCTGGAAGGGTAGGAAAATGAAAGGGTAGGAAGCCCACCCGTGTTCCTGTCTGCAGAAGGGCGCCTCTTACTCCAGAGAAGGCCTGTCACCGCCTGCATGACACAGCCTTCCACATCCTATCTGCTCCTAAAGCTTGGCACCAACAGATAGGTGAGCTCTAAAAGGGGACACCTGGGTTCTTAGTTTCCATAAGCAGCATGCTGCCTGGACTGTCTAGAGGTCTACTACTGCAGTTGTTACACACGCTTATTTGGTAAAGTGGTTTGGTCTTGACTGCTCCAACAGAACTCAGTCAAGTCCTACAGAATGTTTACCAGGTATTGGGGCCAAGTAACCTGCCCTCATGTTTAATCTTCTCAGTGACCCATGAGAAATGGGCTCAGAGAAGCTCAGAAATCTGACCAGATCCAGGGTTTGAAACCTAGGCCTTCTTCAGACTTTATAAGCATTTTCCAACTTAAAAAGCTTATCTAGTAGTGGGTGGCCAGTTCGCTGCAATATAACATTAATAAAGCCAAAATCACAAGTCTTAGAGTTTTCATTAGCTAGTGTCTTTGCACTGTTCTTCTTTCTTTCTAAGTCAGCTTTCAAAATGAATACAAAGAGATGTACTAAGATTCATCATTATCACTGAAAGAGGTCAAAGTTCACATATCACTGATGATGGGCTGGTGGAGACTTTGAGAAAAAAACGTATTGCAACTAGCATCTGGAGTCTCCTTATTCCATAACTGTTTCAGCATACGTAAAGTACACAGTAGTTTTTAACTCAGAGCACATTCTTTGTGGAATGAAAATAAACGGTCTTGGCTTGAGCCAAATAAAATAAGGTTTTGTTTCTTAATTTGCTGTGAACTCCTTAAAAAGGACCACCCTTTAAAAAATATTCATATATAAGCTAGGCCTGGGTGATAAAAGTAGGTAGGTAGAATGAGTTATTAAGCCATGAAAAGACACGCAGGAACCTTCAATGCACATCACTAAGTGAAGGATACTGTATGATTCCAACTACATGATGTTCTGGAAAAGGCAAAACTATGTAGACAGTGAAAGCACCCATGGTTGCCAGGGTTTGGTGGGGGGAGAACAGGCAGAGCACAGAGGACTTTCAGGACAGTAAAACCGTCCTGTGTGACCCTCTAATGGTGGATACGTGCCATTATACATTTGTCAGAACCCACAGAATGACAACCCAAAGAATGTAAACTATGGCCTTTGGGGGATGAGGACGTGTCGATGTAGGTGCCTCAATTACAGCACGTGTACCCTCTGGTGGAGGTTGTTGACAGTGGGGGAGGCTGTACGTACGTGGGGTAGGCAGAACTCTCTGCACTTGCACTCAATTTTGCTGTAACCTAAGACTGCTCTAAAAAACAAAGTCAACTTCACACACACAGAGTAGTCGGTGAGCAAAAGTCAAAACAATCATAAAGGGTAAGTAAAAGCCATTTACAACAATGTAACAAAAAGACCATTTGTCCTTCTATATTTTTAAATGGGGCCTCTTGAAAGAACTGTTCTGTATAGTTAAATGGCGGAGCAGTTTCAGTAACCTGATTACAATGCAAAACAAAACACACCTTCGTTTGAGCAGGTATCTTGTTCTGCATCTTCAGCGTCGTGGTTTCCACCTTTGGAGCAGCACTAGTGAACGGCACTTTCGCAAGTGGCCGAGTTGTCGTCAGCTCGGGACTCTCCACATCCTCATCAGCTCCTGGGAAAAGCAGCAAAGATGAGCTGAGTGCATGAACCAGGATGCAGATGTCCACATGATCAGATAATACTGTCTAAAGCTGACACTGACAGAGCCATGTTCTTTCAAAATACCTCCTCATCAAGAGTCCCGCAGTCTTCACGGTGATGAAGAGGTGATTTCAAAGTGGATCTGTGGGTAGCCTGGCAATTTTTAAAAATAATATTATCCTGAATATTCTCAAGTAGCCCTTCTTTCACCTGCAATGCTTAATCTTTCCTGCTCGGTGAGATTTCTTCCCTTCCACAGGCTACATTTTCTATTTTAAAACATAACAAAATAACCAAAAAAGGAGAACTCTCCCACGGCTGACCCCTGTGAGGGAGCTGCTGCCCTCGGTCCCTCTGCAGGGCCAGACTTTTCCAGTGCTGCTGTGGCTCCTCGCTAGCTCGTGTCCTCACCCTCGCTCCATGCCCTCTCGTCAGATCTTCCTGGTCATCACACTCTGGTCCTGTTTTGTTCAGGTCACCAATATCCTCCGTTTCTAGATCCAATGGCATTTTCTAGAGTAGTTCTCATCTCATCGAACCCCCCAGCCCCACTGGACACTTGTCAACCATCATCTCCTTCTTAATACATTCTCTTTGGCCTTCTATGACTTTGACTTCCAGGCTTTCCCCTCATGTCTTGGCTATTTGTCTTCTTTGCAGGTTCATTCCCTCCTAGCTGGACACAGAATATCAAGACCTCCTTAAGATTCATTCCTAGGCCTGTTCTTACTCTACACTTTTTATCTCACCCACGTGCATGGCTGCAACTGCCATCAAAACAGAAAAGAAACCCAAGTTTATATATTAGTTTATATCACTCCTCTGAAATTCAGACTTATATATATCCACTGGCCTACTTTACATTTTCACTCAAATGACTCAAAGGTACGATACACCTCTAATATATCCAAAACAGAAATCACCACCTCCCTCCCTCTTGCCCCACAAACCTGGGGCCACCTCGCAGTGAATGGAACCCTCCATTTCTATAAACCACCACTTTTTTTTTTAACCCTCACCCGAGGATACTTTTCTATTTATCTTCAGATAGAGTAGGAGGGAGAGAGAGAAACATCGACATGAGAGGGACACATCGACTGGCTGCCTCCTGCACGACCCCGACCAGGGCCAGGGATGAACCGCAACCGAGGTACGTGCCCTTGACCACAATCGAACCCGCAACTCATTGCTCTGCGGGCCTAGGCTCTACTGCTGAACCAAACTGGCCAGGGCTAAAGCACCACTTTTAACTTCCGCTTCCTACCACCCCACTGAATCCATCACCCAGTTCTCTTGATTTCACCTTCTTAATGTCTCTCCACTCTAACACCCTTCTCCAGTTCCAGGGCCGCCACTCTCATCCAAGCCACTGTACTCTTTCCGCGAACTATCCGACCCGCCTTCTTTCAGTCCAGTCTACAAACTGGCTGTGACCCGATCATCCTCCTGTTTGAAGCTATTACAACGGCTCTCCACTGCTCTTGAGATGAGCACTAAATGCCTCAAGCCCAGCCTTGCCTACCTTACCAGCTTCCTTGAGCAACATCTTCCCTGCTGTCCCATGTGGTCCAGCTGTGGTCCCCTCATGTTCTCCCAGAAAGCGAGCCTAGGTAATTCCCAACTCACCTCTGGGCCTCAGCACAAAGCCATTCCTCAAGGAGGGCCTGCCTGCCATATTAGGTCAGAATCTTCTGTTAAGTAAATTTTTAACACTACCTTTCTTACCCTAATTGCATTTATCACAGTTTGTAATTACACATTTATCTCTACAACTATTGACTGGAGTCTTCCCTCCAGGACCAGAGGCTCCGTAAGGCCGAGGGACTGCACCTGATTGTCCCCTGAGTGCCTAACAGAGTCCCCAGCACATATAGGGTCCGATCCAGTATTTGTCACCAAGGGACTAACCATCGGCTGCCATCTGGCCCTGGTTTCTTTTCTTTTTACCTTTTTACCAGAATAACACTGAGAATTTCTCACATTCAAATACAACATTCTTTTTAAGTTCATCATTTGTCAAATTGGTAATCTCTCAAATAAACTCAAACTCCGTAACTCAAACGAACCTGTTTCCCCAAACAGAGACGAATGACGAAGACTGAAATTCCTCACAGAATCACGTTAATATAATAAGCAGCTGGGAAAGTCAGAGGTAACGTGCTGGAAACAGTACAATGGCTACGACCATGGTTCATTTTCTAATATTTTAATATGTCAACTGTCTCCTTTAATTTCAGCACGTACACGCATGATATAGACAACCAACGGCAGGGCACACTGGAATAAATACTGGATTTGGCACTAAACCAACCACCCAACAAACCTCGTACTGCTGGTCCTGGCATGTATTAGCTCTGTGACCTTGGCAAGGAATGCTTGAGTCTTAGTTTCTTCATTGTCAAATGAGGAAAATGGTAACTAATTCCCAGAGGTTCAAACGTGATATATATCTGAAAGCATTTTGTACACATAAAATGTTTTGTCGATATGCCGTTAGTAATGAGGGCTCCAGAAATACACTGCTCTTTCATATCCGCTTACCTGGTTTTCCATCAGAGTTTTACAGATAATATGCTTGATGTGCTCCTCTTAAAATGAATCATTTTGTACTAAAAACATTTTTTCAATGAGAAAAAAAAATTAAAGGGCTTTCGAGACCCCCTTGGTTCACAACGGCTGTACGTGTGAATCTCCAAACTAGGAGTGTGGCGCATCTGTGTGAGGGAAGAGAGGTTTTGTAAAGCAAAAAATTCCCTCAAGCTGCCACTTCTGAAGTTAGCGAGAGATGACCGATCTACCTCAGGCAGCTCTGCTGCAGCAGTCACGCTCTTCATCCAAAACGCCAACCCTCCTGCCAAAGCCAGACACCGGCAGCCCCTGACCACGTCTCCTCCATCCCTGACCTCCAGTCTCACTGTTCTCTCTGCCTGAGACATCCAGCCAGAGCCCAGCTCCCACCAGGAGAGCCCTGTTTACACTGTGCTGCCAGAATCAACATCAACGCACCCCCCCTCGTGAAACTGTTTCCTTCTCCATGTTCCCACTGTCACTGAATCTTTAAAATATATATATTTTTACTTATAAAAAGAATGCATGTTAAAAAAAAAAACATTTTCACATATTAAAGTTGAAAACATGGAAATGCAAAAAGCAATAAATGAAATTATTCCACTACCTGAGAAAGCATTGTTACATTTTATTTACTAATGTATTCCTAATACCTAAAATGGTATCTGTTCCCCGATGTGGTGGGTGGCTAACAAATACTTGTTGAATAAATAAATAATATCCTCTGTATCTTCTCATGTTCTAATGAGTTTTTCATCTCTGACACAATATTTCCACTCTCTAAGGGCTCCTTCGAGCTCTCAGGTGCTCCTTTTTTACAGCATCCTCTTCTTATTTCACCATTAAAGCATCTTCTTATCTCTCTAAATGTAATACATTTGTCTATAAATTCTCTTCTTCCTGTGAGTGTCTGTCCTCTCTCTCCCAGTTTTGGGATGTGGGGAGGTCTCTACCTTTCATATTACAAATGTTTCCATATACGTCCAGGGAGCCTTGGTTGTCTTTTCACATCTAAGAAGGAAACACTGAAATACAGAAGAGGTTTGCCACATGTGGGCATCAGGAGTGAAGAGAGAGTTGTGTGTTTTGTTGGCGAGCTCCCCATGCCAGTATCATGGAGTTGTTTCCTCTGAGTTGATCCAATTCCCCAGAGAGAGTCAGGCCAGACTGTCAGTGTTCCAGAACTGATAGGGAGAAGACAACTGGAATAGCTCAGCATTAAATAACTCTTCGTCTAGGAACTTGTTCTCTGTTTTCAACACGGCACCCCAGTCCCATCTGTGCCTGGTGCACTCTAGTCCAATGACCCTCTGTTTTTTGCTCTCCAGATAATAAACCTCTAGTTTTCTTCTGAGGTTGGAAGCATGAGTCCCTTTGCTGCATTACAGTGGGACAGAATCAGGGAATCTGCTTGTCTCTTCTTCTTTTTTTTAACAGTCAACATTTATATATTATCTGGTATGTGCTAGGCATTGTTATAAACACTTTACATACATTAACTATGTAACCCAGTGAGGTGGGTACTATTGTTTTCCACATTTCACAGATGAGGAAACTGAGGCACAGAGAGTTTACATATAATTTACGAAGGACATAGCTGGTGTGTGGCAAAACTGGGGTGTCCACCCAGGCACTCTGGAGTCCTTGCTCTTGACTACCACCATACAGTTTACACTCATCACAGTTTTCCTTTGACTACCTGCTTCTTTTTTTGTTTGTTAATCCTCACTCGAGGATGTTTATTTTCCGCATTGATTTTAGATAGAGTGGAAGGGAGGGAGGAAGGGAGAGAGAGAGAGACAGAGAGAGAGAAACATCAATGTGAGAGACACACATTGATTGGTTGCCTCCCACACAACTGGGGCTGGAGATCAAACATGCAACCCAGGTATGAGCCATTGCTCAGAATCAAATCCTTGACCCTTCAGTCCAAGGACCAGTGCTCTAACTACTGGGCCAAACTGGCCAGTGCTTCACTACTTGCTTCTTAAACAAAATTTTGCACTGGCTGGTGTGGCTCAGTTGGTTGGGCATCGTCCTGTGCACCAGAAAGTCACCGGTTCAATTCCTGCCAAGCACTGCTGCCTGGGTTGTGGGATTTATCCCAGGTAGGAAGTGTGCAGAAGGCAGCTGATCGGTGTTCTGCTCTCACATTGATGTTTCTCTCTCTCTCTCTTCCTCTCTCTCTAAAAATCAATAAACTATTCTTTAAAAAAAAAAAAAAAAACTATAGGATTTTGACCAATCATCCAGAGTTTAGTACCACTTTCACCCTCCATTTAGTACCACCAGGTCCTAAGGGGATTCTGCTGAGTTAAGTGAGTTGCTTCTTGGCTCCCTGCCCCCACCCCCACTGCTGGCTAACTCAGCTTTCTCACTCTCCCAGTCTGTCATAACAGCCCATCTAATTCCCAGCTTTCGAAACACTGTAGCTTTTGTCTTTTGTACTGTTTTGTTTGCCTTTGTGAGTTTAGGCAGAATTCCTTTACGTCAGCTTAGCTGGGTATTAAAAGGTGTGAAGGTGTGTTCGGCCCACCATCTTTAACCAAGTTCTACATTTAACTCTTAAATGTTTGACATACAGCACTTCCCTGTGCTATGTCACCCATGACATGTTGTTACAATTATTTTTTCTCATTTCTACATTTGTTTCATCAGACTCTTGGCTCTTTGAAGATAAGGACCAAATCTTTCTCCTTCCTGTGTCCCAAGAATATGGCTAAGTGTCTGGCACACAGCAAATGTCTATCAAATCTTTAAGTGAATGGGTGAAGTTTTCATATTCACTAATGCCCATCCTAGGCCCACATATATTGCATGGCCCCAACTCCTCACCTAGAAAGTACCCTCTGGGCCTTTGGCCATTTTCCCCTGGTCCATTTGCTTTCCCACTGGTTAGCTTGATAGGAGTGAAGACAGAGATAACACTGGCCAAAACCCTGGGGGAGTCCGGTTTCCAGCTGTGACCAGTCATCAGCTAGGCAGGGTGTTCTAATTCTATTTATTTATTTAATCCTCATCCGAGGATATTTTACCAAATATCTTCAGATAGAGTGGGAGGGGGAGAGGAGGAGGAGGAGAGAGAGAGAGAAATACCCACATGAAAAGGACACATCGACTGGCTGCCTCCTGTAGGACCTCAGGGCCGGGGACAAACCACAACCGAGGTACGGAATTGAACTTGTGACTCTTTGGTCCGCAGGCCGATGCTCTAACCACTGAGCCAAACCGGCCAGGGCAGGGTATCCTAATTCTAGAGTGGGGTTTTATGACACAAAGAGGCAGTCCATCAAGGAAAGCAGTGAAAGATACAACTCCCTGGTCTGTATCCCAGCTTCATTACTTTCTAACAGTGTGACCTGAGGCAAGTTACTTAATCTCTCTGTGTCTCAGGTTTTCTCCTGGGAAAAATGGGGATAGTAATGGAAATGTCCTTACAGAGATGTTATAAGGATAGGAACAGTACCTGACACACAGTCAGTGCTCTACAAATTTTAGTTACAACTTCTACAATCTTTGAGCTGAAAATCAACATCCTCAATGCAGTGTGAGAGGCCTTCCAAAGTCCACTGATGAACTTCTTTGCAGCAATCATCAGCCCAAGGCTGGGGCAGGGCACAGCAATGCCAGCCCACGTCTAAGCCTCAACTTGACCTACCTGATTAGTGGGCTCAGGACTTCAAATGACCCGCTCCAAATCCCTTTCACCCCATGGGAAAAAGGCGATTAACAGAGGAGCAGGACTGTGTACCTGTTTTCTTATATTAAACTTAAGGACAATCTTGGCAGGAATCAGCAAAATGACTCGGACAACAGCTACAGATCTCTAACAACTCTTGGATTCCTAAGATCTGTGAAATGGGGATAAAAAAGTATCCATATTTATTATTTCCTGGGACATTTTGAAGATGACAGTTACAAAGCAATTTTGAGGTGCTAAAGAAAAAAAAAGAGGTGCCATGAACGAAATATATTAATAGAGTTGTGGGCTATGGAGAGGCACTCTTTTCACACTCAATCTGTGTGTGCAATATATATCGCTCTCCCGAGAACAACCAGGGCTATTTTTACATTAGGATTGCTCTGTGAGCTCATTGTTACTAGGTCAGCCACAACCTCTCTTGTCTTTTTCAGACTCGCTGTCTTCTAGCTTAAAACACTCACTCTTATACAGCTAGATCTCTACCAAAGATACAGTTGATTTTAATTTGTTCTGGGTCATTCTGAAGCCCAGGCCAATCTGATTATCAGACATCTATGTTCAGCATAACTTTTACCATTTGTTGAATTTACAATGAAAATTTAAAGCAAGAGAGGTCCTGGATAAGACTTTCCTAGCATGCTGCTGACCACAAATTTCCTAATTTGATCATTAATTAAATATATGCACAAGCTCATTCTCTTTCTCAGCTCCTTGGGGGGGCATTCCTGGCACAGGTGAAACCTTTACTAGGTATGGTAGATTGCAAAAATGGCTAGAGTCATTTATTTCTCCTTGTCTCCACATCCCCTACAATGTCACTCTGTAGCTCTTTCAGAGGTGGAGTATGGGCTAGCCTTATGACTTGCTTTGACCAATAAAATGTGGTAGGGATGCTGTGCCAATTCTAAGCCTAGGTGTTCAGAGGCTTTGCACACTTCTGCTTTCTTAGGATCGCTGCCTCCACCCTGTGAACAAATGGCTGGCCTACTAGAGGAGGAGAGACCATGTGGACCAGAGCCAAGTCTGCCCAGCTGCTCCAGGGATATGACAAAGTCCAGCCAAGGTCAGCAAAGCTGCATTCCCAACCTGCAGCTGACCACTGACATGTGCAGGAGCCCATTTAGCCCAGCCGAAACTGCCAACCCCCAGGATAATGAGCTAAATAAGTGACTGTTATTTTTAGCCACTACTTTCGGGGTGGTTTGTTATACAGCATGACTGAGGCAACAGATAACTGATACACCAAGGAGTTGATATCCCTGCTACATTCTCTCTTCTACTTTTGAGAAAATACAACTTTCTTTGATCTCATCCATAATCTTCAACATAGTGCTGGCAGCTTTATAAAACTAGTGTCTGAAGGATTTATTTAAGGGTGGTTTTCATGACATCACTCCGAAAGCCTTAATAATAAAATTAAAAGCTAATGTTGGCAGAACACTGACTACATGCCAAGCAGCAAACACTAAGAGCTATATAGATGTGTCAACCCCTTAAATCCTCACAACAAGCCTATGTGGTAGGGACTTTTCATTCTATAAATGAGGAAACTGAGGTTCAGCCAAGTTAAATACACTCCCAAGATCTCACAGCTTAGGTGACAGAGAGCGAGTTCACACCCAGGCACCTGGACTCCAAAGAGCATGCTCTTAACCAGTGCACCCTGCCTGTGTCCCTGAAGTTAAGTCCCAGGACACTGTGTGTGTGTGTGCGCGCGCGCACGCAAGCATGGAGAATGGAGGCGAGCATGGAGGTAGCTGGCCTTACCTGAGCCTGATGCAGAAGCATAGTCATCGTCATCAATAGGATACACCCCGGAAGCATCTTCAACGGAGCTGTTGTCAAGGTACATGTCTTTATCAGACGTCAGCTCTGCCCTCTGAGAAAGGAAAGAGAAGGGATTCAGGATGGTGAGGAATTGGGAAAAGTGCTTACTTCTCTTACTCATCAGGTTTACACTGCAGTGACCAGCCCTCCATCTCCTCTGTTCCTCTGAACCCCCATTTCTGGCCCTACCCTTCCTCAGGACTCCCTGACAACAAGCATGAAGGGCTGGCCACAGACAAAGGCCCCCCAGGGAAGCCCGTGTAGCCTGAGCCAGTAGAATGAGGATGGCACAGCGACCTCAGCACCCATTACACGCTTATTTTCTTCTATTCCACTAAACCTGAGTTTCAGAGGTCCCAGTGCTAGTTTTAAGCCATCTCAGGCATTCACTTTGTCAGTCACTGTGAAGCTCCCTTACTGGGAAAGCTACAAAGAACTGAAATCATCTGAGACTTTCTTGGGGATGTAGACAAAAGTATGACGACACTTGGGCTACATCATCACCCAGGGATTCCTCAAGGCCCACCAAGTGTTTGCAGGCCTGGCCACGTTCAGAGCTTGGGCCATGCTTACCATGATAGCCAAGAGCTCCCGGCTGCCTGGGCAGTCCAGACCCAGGCAAGTGCCAGGCCCGGCACCCTACAAGGAGCAGGGCCAGTGAAGCTCAACCGGCAAGGGTGAAAGCCCACCACGAGCACGCTTCTAGGGGTCATTGGCTCAGCAGAGCCTCATGACAGATGCAAATAATCCCACACCACACATTCTTTTTATATTACTGGCACGTGGTAACAGCAAGTCACATGCCGGATCCCTCACTAAGCATACCAGTTCCACAGCTTCTTAGCTCTTCCTAAGAATTTCCGTGAAAAGACAACTTAATCCTGCCAAAAGAGTAATTACACACAAATTGAAGGCAGAGGAGACATACACTTTTTTCCAAATGGTTTTAGTAAACTGATACTTTACCACCAATATCTCATAAAAGCCCAGAAACAAATAAAGCAGACTCTCAATGTCTGAACAATATTTGTGTTTGGAAACAGGTAACTCTCATTATTGTCCTAGTTTTAAAATTCAAATAGAATGTTGGTTCCTAACAGGAACTATAAGAAAAATGTTTCCTTTACCACCTTGGCTTTCATCAGATTTCCTCGTAAGATAAAACTTTCTGCTCTGTGACCGGAATCTCTGAGGGGGGCAGCGGAGTCGGCCCTCGACAACACTGCCACTTTATTCTCTCAGGTTTCCGCGGCTGGCTGGGGATGCTGGAGTATTTTCAGCCTGAGCCCATGTTCCCCAACAGGCTTCAGTGCCCACTGACGGGAAAGTATGGGAACGCGATTTATTTGAGCTTCCACACCGGCACATTCTGAGAACTGAAACAGGGATTGGGTTCCCAGCGGGCTGGCTTGCAGGCATTGAATGACCACCCTGAGCCAAGAGCGTGCTGGAATTTTTCTGCTAGAATGGACAGAGCTTAACTCTGCGATCTGAGGCCATCCTGTGTTATACCGGTTTCCAAGGCTATCACCATTCCAGGCCGTCATTCCCAAAGCTTGTGAAGTGAGCCAGGAGCCCTGCATTCCACAGCTCCACAATCAACTTAAATGACCCCTCTTACACGCACAGCTCCTTGGAGAGCAGGGACTGGACTCAGATTCATCATCAGTCTACCCCAGCTCCCTGCAGTCACGGTGCCTGGCAGATAGCAGGCGCTCAGTGAATGCTGCTTGGGCTGTATGTGCTCCCAGCTCAAAGCAATTCTTGGTTCTGCTGGGATTAACCTTTGTCCTGTGCACTTCATCTGGAGGGCCCTCTCGTCCTTTCTAAATCCGGTCTACTCCAAAACAACCTCTGGCTTCTCTAGTCCTTATATGTGCCCTAGCTATAAACTACTATTTTGGATTTTGCAGCATGTGAACAATTTAAGGCATCAACTCTCACTGTTTATTTAACCATCACGTGTATATTTCTCTTGCCCCTCAGCTGAGTACAGCTCACGGGAGGCAGGTCGTCAATGGCCTGTGTATGCTCCCTACCCCTCTCAAAGTGCATGAGTACTTAGTAAATATTTGTCCACTGAGTTTGCCTAAAAGAAATTAGCCTTTGTCTCAGGTTTCAGAGTTAACACATGTCACAAGACCTCCAGGGTCTCTATGGTTAAAATGTCTCACTTTAAGCCCAAGCGATCATCTGGCCTGTACATATTGCATTGCATCTAATCAAGTAACTTATCGAGTCTTAAAAGTAAGGGAAAGACTCGGTTTACATATTAGGAACTCATTGGATGACTTTCATTTTCCTCTGGGTTCTGTCAAAGAAGTTTGATGTGGCATGGGTAACACTAAAACATTTCATTCCTGTGTGTAAATTAGATTTATATTTATTAGGTGACCAGTGGTCCAGACCGACACATCTGTCAAAGTAACAGGCAGAGGCGCAGAAACATCTCCCAGAGATTCTGGCCACCTCACGATTCTCACAACGCAAGCACATAAGTAGCCTGACAAGCAACTGACTTCCCCAGGACCAGCGGCTCCTTATGAGGAGATGTCAGACCAAATTACTACAGGACATGGGGTGGAGGTCAGGGCATGTCTAGAGAAGCTGAGTTGCTCTGGTCTGCAGGACGAAAGGGTGGTCCAGGGACTGGCAGGATGTTTAATGTGCTTAAATGCAACTGAAAGTATTTGTTCTTCCACCATCCAGTGTGGTGCAAATAATTTTACATCACACTAACAGTCATCTCTGGCTCTGATGTCGGGGGCACCGGGTGGATAGGAGGGATTACTAAAATCTTTCCAGAGAGTCCAATTTAATAATAAGTAGGCCCTTCTCACTTTGTAGCAGATAATGCTCAAAGAACATCTCCAGTATCTTTCCTTTAAACAAAAAGATACCTTTCCAAACATGACCACTTCCTTTCTGTGAAGACTCCCACTCTGCTGAAAGGATTTCTGCAGTTCACATGGCTGGAGAGGAAAATGAATTCTGCAGCAACACTCCCTCAGCATCTCTTGAAAGCTATCAAAAGGGGTGACTTAAGACAGCTGCTTTCACGCCTAGCCAACTGTGGTCTGCTTCTCGGTGCAGAACACTCCAGAACACACTCTGAACATGCTCTTGCTGGATGAGACAGAGCCACCCCACCAAAGTGACCAGGGGGAAGGGTGCAGAGGCAAGGCCTCCAAGTGCGGAGCAGCCGCCCGACGGGAGGATTTCATGACGAGGTTGTTTAATTTGGGACCATTGCTGTGCGGAAGTGTCAATACTGTTGGCTAACAGGGTTTGGAGTACAAGCTGGAAGAAAAACAAAGCTGGGCTTTCAGACCTTTCCCCCCTTGGCTGATGCAAGATGAGCATACAGGAGAGCGAACCTGTTGTGGAAAGCAGCTAGGGACAACGAGGGGATTCGACAGCAGCCCCAGACAGAGGTGCCTGCTTTACGCCACGTTTCAGCGCAGAAACTGACACACTAAATGGCCTCCATAGACGAGGCAGTCCTTTCCAGAGGAGTATGCTCTTCTGACTCGGCTTTGTATCCCCCCAGTGCCTAGAAGGAAAGCAAGGGACATGTTTGTCTCCTAACGAACCCCATCTCTCCTGCTCTAGCCCCAAACTGCAGCGACTTTATCATCTCGGGCCTGGACCATTACTCTGGCTCCCTGCTTAGCCACTTGCTCAAGTCTTTGAATCCATTCTCTGCAGAGGGACCCTTCCTAACCATGACCAACCACATCCCTTCCCTGCTAAAAACCCTTTATTGGCTCCCTATCACCTATAGGATAAAATAAAAACTCCTTAGTCTTGAAAGTTCTTTCACCATGTGGCCTCACCTGCAATTCCAGTGCCGGCTGCTGCCACTCTACCCAAGCCCCAGGCTCCACGACCAGAATTCCACCAAGACCTGGTGACACCAATTTCCTTTACATAAGACCCTTAAGAGGAAATATACCCCTTTAAGATGGAAAGTTGAGGAAAGCAATGGTGATCTAGGTCCTACATATTGGAGATGATGAA
Source organism: Tadarida brasiliensis (assembly GCA_030848825.1). Taxonomy (NCBI): domain Eukaryota; kingdom Metazoa; phylum Chordata; class Mammalia; order Chiroptera; family Molossidae; genus Tadarida; species Tadarida brasiliensis. Next base: position 37,762,652 of record CM061272.1, on the reverse strand, counting down.
AACTAGTATTTTGATAAAATGATTCGGCCCAAACACATATGGTGTTTGTAATAAATAGGAAGAGAAACGTTAATTCAATGCATAAAAGACCATCAAGGGCACTAATCTTGGTTTTAGTAAGAAATATCACAAACTTGTCCATTTTCTCAGGAAAGGAAAGTTGTGAGATAGCAACCGAACAGATCTAATCGCCGGATTTTTCTCATGTAGGTAAAGCCTACATCAAACAACTATCATGCTTCCACCTGCCAGTGTAGAAATCTGTTATTTAGAAATCCGAGGTCCTCCCTGAAAGACACACAACTTTATCTACTAGATGAAGGCCTTCTAAATGCCCTACACTAGTGTAACCGATAAGATAAATTAAAGCTCAAAGCAGTAGGTGTTAAATCACTTCATGCTTTAAACTTAGGTTAGTAACAAAATCAGGCAGCAGAAAACCTAACTATTTATGACCACCACCCACCCCTGGACCCAACCTTCGGATAATTAGTCTTTGGACACAACAGTAAACTATTCATGTTGCCTGATATTACATTCTGTATCACATCACAGAAAACAACACCCAGATGATACCTCTTAGTTTTAGGATCAAGGCACATCCAATCCTGATGCAGATTTCAAATGTATAATAAATTTTATGGTGATTACAAAGTGCCAAACTGGCTGTAACTTTAACTTATCTTTCCAGAGGTGACATAATAAACTCCTTTATTACTAGCTAACGCATATATTAAATGAAATAATTTCTCCCACACAGTAGCTCACAGATGATATACTTGCCCTTATGATGAACTTGCCAATTCTGGCCTCGGTATAGCCCAAAGGAACACATAATCTTAGACCGAGCATGACTAGACATTACAGACATCAAGATCGCCTATTTTTATTCAAAAGTTAAGAGACAAGAACATCATGGTGGCAAATTAACTTAAAACCTTCCAGTCTAGTTAGTGGCCAACATGGAGCCCAAAGCTTGGGTTGCTTACTCTGGACTCTTTCTACTACACTGTAATGACCCATAAAATGAAAATATCCAGAGACACTCAGCCTGGGGTTCACAAGGATTAGCTCTAGCTAACTGTTAAATGTTTCTTGTGTGCTGGGCATTTTGAGCTAAGTGTGTTTTATAAACTCTGGCACACTTAATCATTTCAACAATCTCCACTACAGACCAAGGAACTGAGGCTTGCCCAAAGACCTACAGCTCAGATGGGGGAGAGGGGATTCCAGCCCGTCTGAATTTCAACGTGTGCCCTCAATGCGAGTGTTGGCCATGCTGTGTCTACTTCCCCCTCTCTTTGCTTGTGATTTGCACATAATCATAAAAAGGCCCTGGGAAGAACAGTAATAATCATGTTGAAACTCTGCTTGATCCAACACTTTCAAACCCTGGCCATGGAAATTCTACCCCCAGAATATCTATTTAACGTCTTTTAGAACTAGCATTCTTGGCATCATAAGTGGGAAAATTCTGCATTTAGAGTTAAGAGTTCTAGCTTAACAGTTTCTTCTCTGTCTCATGTCCTGTAAGTTCCCCACATGGAAAAGGCCTGGAGCCATGTAGAGCAAATGCCATTCATTCATTTTCAGTAACACCTTCTCTCTATGAGGTGTCCCTTCTGAACCAAAGAGTAATAGAAAGAACTTTATGTTTATGACTAGAAAAACATACTGTTGTCCTTGAATATATGAGATATGACCGATAAAAAATTTACAAGAAAATACTGTTTTTTCGCATTTACACTTATTTGAAGGATTTGTTTACAGACAACTACCTGATATCTAATCATGGACCAGGCTTACTCTACCATCCTGTATAAAATATATTACATACAAAGGCCATGGTCAAAGGTGAAGTCACACATGAAAGAAAATTCTTCTTTTTTTTTTAATCCTCACCTGAGGATATTTTTCCACTTATTTTCAGACAGAGTGGTGGGGAGAGATAGAGAAAGAGAGGGAAACATTGACGTGAGAGAGACACATCGATTGGTTGCCTCCCGCACCACCCTGACCAGGGCCGGGGACTGAACCGAAACCGAGGTACGTACGTGCCCTTGGCCGGAATTGAACCCGAAACTCTGGTCTGCGGGTCGACGCTCTAACCGCTAAGCCATACCGGCCAGGGCAATGAAAGAAAATTCTTAAATCCCTACCTAACAAAGGTCTTTAGCTCAGAACTGCTTCAAACACCTACACAAAGTTCTTTTTTTTTATCCTCACCTGAGGACATTTTTCCATTTTTTGTTCAGATAGAGTGGGAGGGAGAGAGAGGAAGAGAGAGAGAGAGAAACATCGACGTGAAAGGGACACATCGAGTGGCTGCCACCCGCACGACCAACCAGGGCCGGGGACAAACTGCAACCGAGGTATGTGCCCCTAGCGGGAACCGAGCCCAGGTCTCTCTGGACCGCAGGCCAACGCTCTAACCGCTGAACCAAACCGGCTAGGGCTACACAACGTTCTTAATTAATTATATAGAAAGTTAGGTCTTTTCCTTTTAGAAATTCTTCACCACACTATGCTTCCATAGAGTGGGGTATGAATTGAAATTATTTACTGGTGCATATTAGGAAAATAAACCCAATTCTGAAAAAAAATCAGGTTATATGAAGGTAGAATCACATTTGGGTGTGAAGTGTGAGGTCAAAGGATGACCGGCTTGCTCATAATAATGTAAAATCTAAAGAAAAATCAAATTAAAAAAAATTCAATCACAGGCAACTGGAGAGAAATACAACTGGTTCCATGAACTTTTTGAAACAAACCAAGGCAGGGCAGATGACAGAATTCCTACGGTGTCTATTTATATTCCTTCAAGTCTGAACCAACCGTTTGGAACTCAGAACTGAAGCTGGATTTTCCTGGCGGATGTCTCACATGGAGTGGACTCTTTCTTATCACTTAGAACGCACATTTCTGGAAGAGGGCCTGGGCCCAGGACCAGGTGTAAGGTTTCCTGCATCCCCACCACGTCGATCGCTGTACTCTAGGAGCCAGCATATGGTAAAGGCTCACCAAGAGCACAGAGGGCACATTTTTTCTGAAAGGTTGAACCTAACTGTTAAGTCATTTGGTGAAAGGAAATTACTATACTTTTTAAAGAAGTTACCTGGTTACCTCACATCTGGGAAAACTAAATCAATGTTTTCTTACTTGGGTCTCTTTAAAAAGGGCACCTGGTACATTTACACAATGGAATACTACGCAGCTATAAAAAAAAGAAGGATCTCTTACCCTTTGAGACAGCATAGAGGGACCTGGAGAGTATTATGCTAAGTGAAATAAGCCAGTCAGGGAAAGACAAGTATCACATGATCTCACTTATATGTGGAATCTAATGAACAAAATAAACAGACAAACAAAACAGATACAGAGACACAGAAGTAGGGAGCAGACTGACAAACCTCAGAGGGAAGGGGTGTAGGGGGTGGGAAGAGATAAACCAAAGAACTTATATGCATATATGTATAACCCATGGATACAGACAATAGTGAGGTGAAGGTGGGGGGAATGGGAAGGAGGGGGTCAATAGGGGGAAAAAGAAGGACATCTGGAATACTTTCAACAATAAAGCTACATTTTTTTTTTAAGGGGAACCTGGAATTCAGCCTTCTAACTATGAGAAGGACTGCCAGGAAGATAAGTATGACCTTAGAAGAAATAGCCAACTCATTAAGAATGATTCCAACAAGCCAGGCACAGCGCTAATCTTTGGAGAACATTTAAATGGCTGAAAAACATTTTAAAAAGCAACATTGAGCTAGTGTACTTAACTGCAGAAATTTTCCTCTTTGTCTAAAACAAAAAACTGAATGTGGTTCAAAGTAGTTAGATTTCCTAGCCAACAAAGCTCAAATAAAATATTTCTTTAATAAAATGCTCAGCACAATAATCAGCATGTTAACAAAAACAACAACAAAAATCTTGCCAAAGGATCATTCGGCTCATCTAACTATGTACTTATGATTAAACAGGATCAATATCCTTTTCAGAAAAGGTGCCTCACCGTATGTTTATTGGTGTAGCTGGTGCCTCAGAATTATTTTTCTTCCTATAATGTTTGTCTATTGAGTCTACAGAACAGTAACTGGGTTCAATAAATGGTTTTTTTTGTGTAAATTTAAGTGCCTCTCACATATGATGACCCAGAAGGTCCTGTATGCTTATTTAGCTAAATGCTGCATCCCTCCTCCTCCCCAAAGCACCTGAGACACAAAACAGCAGGATGCAAGTCCCCCAGTTCCATGTCTCTTTAATCTGGAACTGGGTAACAATGAACAGCCCTAATCACAGATGCTCACTGAGAATATGCTCATCTACCAATAATCCCATCACTGGCATATCACCTACAAACTCCTGTGATCCAAAGCCCAGTTTCTATAAGCCACCATTTCATGAAGTTCTAAGAACCCTTAACTAAATAAACCGAGCAGAAAGAAATCTAAACTCCGCACCCAAATTCTTGACAGGTCCTATACTTTGTAACCTAGACAAAAGACAGAGACAACTAATTAAAAGAAAAAATGTCTCACTTAGAGGGAATTTTCACTTTATGTCCTTCTGAAAGTTTTGAAATATCTGAATTATAAAATTCAATCAATAGGTTTAAAAAAAAAAACACCCTTCCTGAAACTGGTTTATTGCTAAGATTAAACAAAAACCAGTCTTCTTCCTCTGCAATAAGAAAGTCAACTGGTGATGGTTGTGGGGAGGGAGGGTACGTAAAAAAAAACCCCAAAAACAAAAGCAGAATACCAACAATTCTATTTGTGGTGCAGGGTTGGGATCCCTGATCCAGGGAGAGAAGGAGAGCAACCTTTGTCTTGAATTAAACTTGTTGGCAGCAAAAACTGGGTTCTCTGAAGCAACGTATATGAAAGCAACGCCTGGGACTTCGAGTAGGATTATGTTGAATATGCATGACACACAAAAGGAAAATGTTCATTACTTACAGATGTGCTCCGAGTCCTGCTTTCTTCCTTTTTTGGAATATCAAACAGAGGGAAGAAGTTTGTGGCCATGTTATTATAAGCAACGATGCCTCTCCACCACTCAAACTAGAATATTCCAGTATTTATTTTGCTATCCATATGACCACAGTTCAGACTAGAGTAAAAATAGAAGCCGTGTGAGTCTAACCTGAAAAGTCCCAAGTGCCGGAGAGGGTCAGTATTAACATATTCGAACTGAAATAACGAGATTCTGTTTCCTGGTGGCGTTTGGCAGGAGAGGAGGGAAAAAAGAGATTTGGAATGTATTTCGAATTCAGAAGTGTTTTGCAAAAACTACCATAATGGAACAGACTCCAAGGCAAGCACAAGAAACCAACAAGCTCTGGTTTGGATTTACGAATTCACTCTAAGGGTTTTTCAACTGCTGTAATTGTAGGCCCCAAGGCACAGCCACCTTATTCTGCACCCTATATGAGGGCTGACAGATGCCACAGAAAACCTATGGGCCAGGAAAATGGGAAAGACCTTAGGTACAAAGGGTGGACCTTGCCCTTCCAGGCTCCGGGCGCAGCGGAGAAAGAACCTGGGCTCCACAGCGGTTGATAAATAGAATTTCCAAATGAGCCTGTATTGCAGAGGTCTAAGCTAGCACTGAGACTGAATGTTAACACGAATATGGACACTTTACTACTGGCCTGTAAAGAGATGCTTGGACTATTTAATAGGTGCCAACTAACAGAAATTGGCACAAGCCCTTTGGAAAGCACTCTAGTAATGTGCTTTAAGAAAATCTAAAATCTTTTATACCATCTGATCAGATAGTTCAACTCTCAGGAATTATGCTAAGGAAATATTCAAAACACAGGAAAAGTTGGGGTGTTTACTACTGCATTAAAGTAAAATCACTGAGTATGTCAATTACTCCTGAATTTAAAAAAAAAGAAAAGAAAGATCACTGAGATAGCCTAACGGCCAACTATGGAGGGTTAGCTGTGTGAATTATGTACGACACATGAATTTTCTCAACACAGTCATTACAAATCATACACCATAGAGCAACAACAACAGAATGTTCAGACTACACATTAAATTTAAAAAGCATATGTTGTTTTAATATTTTCTAATATTACTACTCTATTAAAATTTCATATCCATTTGACCAAGCATTGAAATGGGAATGAAAAACAAAAGAATAAGGGTGAGGTTGGCTTGTGAATGCTTTCTTTCCTAATTGATATTACTACTACATTTAAAAAAAAAAAATACCATACATATGTGCTAAATGTACAGAAAGCACAAGACCAAAGAGTCAAGGTCACAAATGACCAAGGACCAGCTTTGAAACAGTACAAATGACCTCTGAGAACTTAATTATGAATTATTTAACAGTTAATACAGTCAAACAGACATAAGTGCATTATATTTTTTAAAAATCTAACCTAAGTATCATATGGGTATATAAGTGACAAGCATGAACACAATCTTCACACTTCAGGAAAGTGCCATAGAATGACACAACAGTGCCTGGGCCACAAATGATCGATTTTCTCTGAAGTCACAAAGACAAAGGTCCGATAAAATGGATATTCGATCACAAGAGTTCCTGAGTCTAGTTACCCAGCTAGCTCATTGGCCACTCTTTCCTTTTGGGTTATGTAAAGCAAGGAAGCCACTCCATGTCAAGTGAGGCTGCTGGGTTTCCCAGTGAGCAGTTCCCTTCCAGCTTAGTCCCCAGCAGAGGAGGCCAAGCCCGCCAGCCCCACAGATGTCCCACACGGGTCCTGGATTTCAGAGCCCTACTGCTACACTTATCTCACATGTCTGCAAGGGGAGCCTCTCGTTCTGCCTCTCCTTTTGCAGATTCCAGAAAACCTTTGGGTTCACACAGTGCCTACCTAACCCTGCACAGCTTTCTCAAAGATGACATTTGCAGTGGGTTCCTTATACTGGAAAGAAGCAAAGCTAAGCAGGAGGTGTTGAATCAAAACCTAATGAGACCACTGATTTCAAAACGAGTCAAGCTCTTCCGAACTTTTAACACTCAAAGCCAAGTCACAGTGGGATTGCACTGTGTGCCCAAAAGATTCTTCACATTCCTGATACCCACTGGAAAAATACCCTGAATCCGCCCAAGACTCACAGCCCCAGGCCCTGGATTTCTTTCTGCTATATTATAAAGGAACTGTTCTTGACCAAACTTTTTAACCAAGTAAAATAAACAATGAGGGCCAGGCCGCTTTGAAAGAAATGGCTTCCTTGATGGAGGAACCAGGAAAGGATTTAAGGTATTTAGAGTCCATTATGAAATCCATCATAGGCTCTGCGTGACATTCCCCAAGAAATGGAGCCTCCCCCAGGCTGCAGCATGACACTTGGGGCAGGAACATGAGCTCGCAGCCAAAAGGACGGGCTTCACGTGGAGTGTGTATCCAGCCACAGGACCTGTGCCATTTGTAAGCAAACACATTTTAGAAAGCGCTTCTGTTGTGTCTGAGTAATTTATTTGAAGATAACATGGATGGTCTTGCCAAATGAAGACTAAAGGAGACTTGTGGACAGTAGTGTTTTTTTCCCACCAACAATAAATATTTTATTGGCTGTGTAAATTGACATGTGGCCAAAACCTTCAAAAATCCAAAATATAGCCCTGGCTGGTTTGGCTCAGTGGTTAGAGCGTCGGCCTGCGGTCCAGAGAGGCCCGGGTTCGGTTCCCGCTAAGGGCACGTACCTCGGTTGCGGTTTGTCCCCGGCCCTGGTTGGTCGTGCGGGAGGCAGCCACTCGACGTGTCCCTTTCACATCGATGTTTCTCTCTCTCTCTCTCTCCCTCTCTCTCCCTCCTACTCTATCTGAACAAAAATGGAAAAATGTCCTCAGGTGAGGATTAAAAATAATAATAATAAATAAATAAAAATCCAAAATATAATCTAATCCATCGCAGCGCTGCCTTCTGTCGTTCTGATCTACCTCCATCAGAATCTCCAGATGAAGACATTCTGCTGATGGAACTACCTACTCTTATTCTTATGATCTGAGGATGTGGAAGATGAGGAGAAAGAGGAAACTTTGCAAGATGGTAAAAGTACATGCTCAATTAAAAAATAATATTTAAAAAGCACTTTAGGGAATATATTTAAAAGGAGCATATTATTATTTTTTGCCCCCAAATTAGGGGGTGACTCATGGTAATTCAGTGATAATTAAGTGCTACTTGAAACACATTAAAAAAAAGAAAAGCAAATAGTTTTGAGTCAAAAAACACCTGACCAGACCAGCCTAGCCGGTGTGGCTCAGTGGTTGAGCGTTGACCCATGCACCAAGAGGTCGCCAGTTCAATTTCTGGTCAGGGCACATGCCCAGGTGGTGGGCCTGATCCCCAGTGGGCGGCATGCAGGAGGTGGCCAATCGATGTTCTCTCTCATTAATGTTTCTTTCTCTCTCTCCCTTCCTCTCTCTAAAATCAATGAAGAAAAATTAAACAAACACCTGACCATCTGAAGGATTTTTTTCCCTCCAAGTGTATCCAGTAATAAAAGCAGCTTCCCAGCTGATTCTACCAATTCTGAAACAAACCACACCAAAGGCCTCTGTGGTGATTTAGCATCCAAGGGTACTAAATATTGATGATGGTAAACTGAACACTATTTTCTACAAGTTCCTACATCCCCAGGATCTTCCATTCTTGGCAAATTAATGAGCTGCAAAGGCCTTCTGTGAAGCAACCAATGTAAAAGTTTACATAAAAGCCCCCTTTTTAGGACGAAAGCCACCTGGGCCACCTGTTACATCTTCATTTCCCGGAGAGCACAGCATCTTACTGAGAATTAAAAACCGTGGCAGCCCACTCCACATTAATGGTCTTCTCACTGGGGTCCTGTCACTGGTTTTTCAAGATGGGACCTGTTTCTAATAGAGTTAACTGCTCCAGGCACCCCGCCTCCAGAGAGTGCCTCTGCCCACAAAGTCAAGTTCGGTATTTAATTGATAGGAGATCAGCAGGGTGCTCATGTGCCCACGAAGAGGCATTCTCTCCTCACCCGTCTCAGGATATGGAGGCTGGGGAGCTACCAGTTTCAATTACTCCTCACTTCGAATGAACACACCTGCCTATAGCCAAGGCCCTGGAACAAAGGCAGACTTCTGCCTCTTCCTGCTGCTTAACCTTACACCCTGCTCGTAGGAAAATATTTGCTTTCTGCCCCTCCTGCTTTGGAGGCTGAATGACTGCAGCTGCCCGGGTAACCTCTTTGGCATGCAAGCCAGCAGCTCCTCACCTAATAGCCTTTCCTCTGCCTCGCTGCCCTGGCCCACCGGTGACAGCCTCAATCCCTTCAAGTGGTCACATTGCAGCACAGCCCCCATGGAAACACACTGGGAACTGCCGAAGCTCATACCAAAGAATAATGTTTTTAATACAGATTATTCTTTTGAGATCCTTTGCAAAAGCAGCTGTAATCAATCGTGCTGGGGGCTCTGTAAAAAGCTGCCACTCGGAAATCACTAGTATTGATTCTTTTCCCATTCACGGCTTTTAAGAAAAAAAAATCCCATGCTAAGAAACCATAATCAATGTCTCTGGACTTGTATCTAAATTAAAATATATTTTAAAAATTAAACTAAAACCACAGCTGATATAAGAAATCCATCTGTTATCCTGCCTTTCATTCAAGAGACATGTTTGCTTTTAAAAGAAAAGTTGGTTGAACAAATGCAGTAATTATTAAATATACCGATTAAACCTCAGCAACTCTTGTAAGGGTTGCTTAGCAGGTGACACTAGCTGAAAGATTCAAGGGGAATCTGTCTTCATTCGGGATTTGGCATTTCCCACTCTTCATTTGCAAGATAATATACTATTTTCTCTGTGCCTATTCTTAGAGGTAAGTATCAACTCTCAGCCTGTGTTTATGGACAGTCATGATTCCAAGTGGTCACATCCTGACTGAACTTCCAAATACCAGAATATTTTAAGTCTTTTCACAGGAATTATAGTATATATGTTATTCTGTCAAATTCGCCTTTCCACTTCAGGCCTCTTAGAAACCCAAGCATTTCAAAAGGCGAAGAGTCAATATTTAAAGCTACAATGTGCACAGTGCAATCCGGCATTTTTATTTAAAAATTATATTAAAAACCTTCACCAGCATCAAGAGCCAATTTCCAGATTAGACATTAAGGAAAAGCACAATTTAGTGTAATGTCTGTTATCTGCACTTCTGTTTAGGGGAAAAAAACAACAAAGAGTTTATGAAAATGCCATACATAAAATGAATACTATACTATACAGAACTGAAATCTAAGTAGACTGACAGCCCATAATACCTTGTGTCAGCCTGGCACTTACCACGTGAAGGAAATTAGATCTGATCAAATCCAAAGAGCTGGCAAAAAAAGGGCGTGGGGGGGGGGGAACCCATACGGAAAACCAAACTGCCATTTGCTTTGTTCCCAAATAAGACTAATTTCAATTTCAAGGCAGTTAGCTACAATTTCTGGGGCAAATATCTGATATTCGTTCAGGTGTCACATTCCTGGCCTCCAACACTCTTGGGAGTTTACTGAAGAAATGGGTATACAATTTGCCAATTTATTAGTTGAGAAGTTTAACTCCCTCTGCACACCCACCCCAGCCCCTCAAATTAGAGAAGGCCTCCGCTTTTTCATCAAACTAAACAAGCGAGAGCTGAGAGTTCTGTAAAACTCCTTAACACCGGCTGATCAAGGGCCTGAACCTTTGTCAGGCCCTGCCTCCTGGGGCTGTCACACAAGGAGGATTTCACGGCTTCACTGGCCTGGGCAACCTTTTTATCCCCCATAAGTTATTTTAAGCAACTTTTCTCCCGCAAACAAACCTCTGGCCTTCCTCTCTGCCATTGTAAAACTGTCACAGCACAAAACAGTGAGGCACTGAAACCAGAATCAGCCTGGTCAACTAATTTCAATTTCATCCTTCTATCTGAATGCTCTAGATCAAGGCTGTCTGATAAAATTTACTACGACAACAGAAATGTTTCCTATGTGCCTTGTCCAAATGGTAGCCTCTGGCCACCTAACAGACGTGCCAGTGTTTATATTTTACTTGCTTTTAATCAATTTAACTTCAAATAGCCTCATGTGGCTGGTGGCTAGTGTATTAGTGCAGTCTAGAGGGAATTTTTTAAACTGCTTTTGGAAGCCTAGATCAGAGCCAAGCCACTGCAGGGTTAAATGCTCTCTCCTTAAACAAGAACCTCACATTAGCAGAAATCAGTGCCTAACAACTTCATTGCCTTTTCCATCACAACTCTCCCTTGGCTCTCTATGCCTGCCAGAAAAATTAAGGATTCAATCTAACTAGGTCCTTTAATAACTATTTACCAAACACCTGCTACGTGCCGAAATGTTCTATTATTTGTTTAAAAATAAAACAGCAAGACTTGTGAATGAATCATCAAAACGTAGTACAGTGTTATATTATTCTGGGATAAAATGAAATGAGCTATCAAGCCACCAAAAGACATGGAGGAAACTTAAATGCATATTACTAAGTGAAAAAAGTCAGTCTGCAAAGACTGCATAATGTGTGATTTCAACTATATGACATTCTGGAAATGGCAAAACTATGGAGACAGTAAAAAGATCAGTGGTTGCCAAGGGCTCTGGAGTAAAGGAGGGGTGAAGAGCTGAAGAACAGGGGATTTTTAGGACAACAAAACTATCCTGTATGAAACTGTAATGATAGATACATGACATTATGCATTTGTCAAAGCCCATAGAACAGTACAACACAAAATGTAAACCTTAATGCAAACTATGAACTATAGCTAATACTAGTGTATCAACACTGGCTCATTAATTGCAATATACACAAATGTACATGACAATAACAAATTTACACAATAAGGGACCTCTATGAACTATCTGTTCAAATTATTCTATAAATTTTAAAGTGTACCAAATAATAATAATAAAGTCTATTGTATCATGAGGTCCAAATGCCTGGAAAGCTCCTGAGGCCCACCCAAATATTCTGCCCTGAGCTACGCTCCGTGCTAGAGTGACCACAGGTTTTTCGCAAACCAGCACACAAGAGATGGTGCCTAGCTGCTAACAACAGGTGCACCTGGCTGCCTCAGCCCATGGCATCTGACTCACTTAGCTTTACCAAATAAACAAACATTCCCAGATTTCTCAAAGTTGTAAGCAGCCCATGCACAGTGGTGATGGGTGTTATGAATATTCATTCATTCATTCATTCATTCATTCATTCATTCATTCCTGCCTCTACTGCTGCATCACGCAAGGAAGGAGACTGCCAACAGCAGACGTGCAGTCATCTCCTGGGAAAGTGGCTGGCTGGTCCACGTGTCTGAAGTGAGGCGCGGCACCACTGTTCCTCTGAGCCGTCACAGTCACTGGATGCATTAATAAGTGGCAGGGGATAAAACTCTAGCACACTGTGGTTTAAATGATAAAACTAAAAAAGACATTCTTGGAATAACTAGGGAAATCTGGATACAGACTGGATATTAGAAAATATTACAGAATCATCAACTTTCTAATATAAGATACTGTCCTTGCTTATAGGGGACGAATGCTGAAGTCTTCAGTGGGGAAGTCTGCTGATGACCAAATTTACTATCAATAGTATAACCCCCCCCCCCCCAAATCTATATATAAAAGAGAATGAAGCAACTATGGTAGAATACTACCAATAACTGAATTTAGGTGGAAGAGACTGTCCTACTGGACACAGAGACACGAGCAGACCATTTATATATGCGTGTGGCTTGAATGGAATTCATGTAGGTATTCAAAAGGCTAAAGAAATAGAATTGGAGGTAAAAATTACAGGCTATGAGTAGCTCAGATATCACCACCAGCAAAACCAAACGTAGCCTCCTTGAGCACGTGAGTCACGGTAAGTTATTAAACAGCTGTGCAAAGAGAATGGCATTCAGAATTTCACTCCTATCTCCATCCTCCCTAACCCCTTAATTTAATTGAATAAGAAATAGGTGGCAGCATCAAATCCTAAATTATTAATGTATTATATATTAACATATTAAGAGGGCAACTTGAAAATTCAGGCTGTAAGCTTATGATTTGTATATTTTTCAGACTGTGTTATACTTCAGTAAAAGGCTCATTAAAACATGCATAAAGAGAGCTTCCTGCCCAGCCGGTGTGGCTCACTGGTTGAGCATCGACCCATGCACCAAGAGGTCGCCAGTTCGATTCCCGGTCAGGGCACATGCCCAGGTTGTGGGCCCAATCCCCAGTGGGGGGCATGCAGGAGGCGGCCAATCTATGTTCTCTCTCATCGATGTTTCTATCTTTCTCTATCTCTCCCTTCCTCTCTCTCTAAAAATAAATAAAGAAAAATTTTTTTTTAAAAAAAGAGAGAGCTTCCTAATTTTAGAGAACCAAGCCTGGGCCCTGGACACACCCTCCTCTTTAATACAGGTTTGCATTTACAAGAAACACAGCAGGTGGACCCTGCGGTTCTTTTATGCCAATTCTCAAACATCTCTAGCAGGCTTTGCCTCTCATGGGAGCTAGGCAAATAATCTCCATACTTTCCATGAAGGAGGAAGGTTTAGGTTTCTAGTTGTTTAGAACATACATGTAATGGAATAACTTTTTCATGCTCCCTGTGTTTTCCAAAGAAGTAAAGCAAAACATAAAGATGAGAGGTGTTACATGTGTTTCTCACAGAACAACAGTCCAAGACTAGACGAGTGCCTCAGAACTTTCCATAGAGGCTGGCAGATGACCATGCGCAGGTGTGAGTCTGATCACAACAGTGTAAGATCCTACAGCCTCTGCAGAGCAGGCCTGGCTTTGTTGCTTTTCAGCTAATGGAGATTTTGCACCTGGTAACCACAGACAACCACTTTTAGCTGGCTGTTGCTTGGGGGGGAAGAACTGTTGTTTTTGCAGGGAATATGTAGGGGTAATTACGGTTTACATTCTGAATAGCCAAATGGCAGTTCTAGACAAATTCCTGATGGGACAGCTGCTGTATATACTTGAATTCAGATAAATCACAAATAGGTTTTCTTGCTGCTGATAAAGAAGACAAATTTTGGCAACAGTGACATCATTTCTCTTTACCCCAAGTTCCTGGGTGCAGACTCCAGGTCTCCTGGTGGCTCAGCTACCTACCAGGGTCTTCCTCTGAAGACGCGATCTGTTTATAGCCTTGCCAACCGCCCAGGGAGGCTAGAGACTTGAGAGAGCCCCTTGTCTAAAGATGCTGGCCACTCTGTATCCACTTAAAAGAGTTGATTCATTCAATCATTGAGCACCTACTATGCGTAGGGTGCTAAGACCACAAAACTGAAGACGAATGGACACTAGCAAGGCAGAGGGGAAGAGGTGTGGAGGGCAGGGAGAAAACGGGGGAAACTGAAGCATGGGGAATGCCAGCATTTAAGGGATCAAGACAGACAGGGAACTCCGAGGAGTCCTAATTCTGCACAGTGGAGGGTAGAGTGTGTGTCCAGCAACAGGAATGACAGTGCGAGATGAGGCTGTGGAAGGTCAGATCCTGGAGGGGCTTTGGGGAAAAACTAGGGAATTTATATTTATTCTGTAAGCAAATGAAGGACTTCAAGGAGAAGTTCAAATTTGTTTATTTTGGAAAGATCAGGCTGGATGTAGTATAGATGATGGATTAGAGGGGCTGGACTAGACCAGGGTGATGAGTCAAATGATGGCAGTAATTATGTAATAAGTCTAAGGCAGGGGACTGGAAAGGAGAGGACGAAATCAATGATGTTAATGTGGGTAAAATCTTCACGCCCTGCCAACTGATTAACTAAGGGATGAGTGAGAGGATATGGTGATGTTTTCTTTTTTCCTCAGAAAAGGCAGATTTATTTTATGGATACAAATGGCCTGAACTTGACCTGTGCAGTTCTCTCTGGCTCACTTTTGTGGACTACATATTATCTTTCCCATGACTCCTTACTATCTCCATTCTTTTCTCTCCTTGCTCATACTGTCTGCTTCCTCATCTTCAAACTTAATCATACCTCCTTCTAGCCTCCTCCTTTTTTTAAAAAAAATATCTTTATTGTTGAGAGTATTACAGATGTCCCCCTTTTTCTCCTCATTAACCCCCTCCACCCTGCCCCCCAACCCCGAGATCTTCATGGCACTATTGTCTGTGTCACTGGTTATGCATATAGGCATATAAATTCTTTTGTTAATCTCTTCCTACCCCCTCTCCTCATTCCCTCTGCAATTTCGTCAGTCTATTTTTTGAAGTGACAACAGTAGCTGCTGTCCTTAAGAAGCATTTATCCCAAAATATGACCAAGTTCCAACAAGGCAGGTTTTATTCCAAATTTACAATTGGAACCTGAGTCTTAACGATCACATGGTGTGCCCACCATCACCTGAACATTAAATCTAACACCCAGGTTTCTGATTTGGTCCCCAGAAGGAGCAGTAGAGCCCTGCCCTGACTCAGGAATATAGGAAGAGGCAGGTGTGGGTCAGGCAGCAAGTTGTGTTGAGACGTGAGTTTGAAGAATGAGCAAGCAGGACGTACTAGCAGGACTTACTAAAGTAAGATCAGAAATGATAAATGATCGACAATCGTTTCTCCACGTATGTTGAATAATTGAATTCTCTTAATTGTTTTGGGACTTGTGGGAATGTCAGGCCACATGGCAGTTGGGAGGTGTGGTAGAAAGAATCCAATCTGAAGTCAGTCAGTGCTCCTGCACTGACACACTGAGGTTGAGTTTCCTTATCTGTAAGATGACGACGCAGTAATGCCAATCTCCCGGGCTTCAAATGAAGACGAAAGAGATGCAATGTGTGAAATAGCTAGAAAATTGTAAAATGAAAACCCAGTACGAACGATCATTTATATCTGTGTGGATACATGTACTCTTTTAGGCAGGTCAAGTACCATGTTAAAAAAGTGACTGGCTGCTCCTCGAACTGAAGCCACCTCCAGGGAGATCACACAGCTTTGTCAGTCCATCATAACAAAGCCAAGTATGCACAGTCATCTCACAAGGACAAAACAAAACAAACAAACAAACAAACAAACAAACAAAAGAAGCTGATCAGGACTGAATAAATGAATCAAGAATCTGTACCTAAGCCTAAACCTAACTCCACCTCCATATAAACCTACCGAAGTAGGAGTTCCTCATGAGTTTAGAAAAGTGTTGAATTAATGTCCTTGATGACTTACATTAGTTGACCATTTGACAGCAAACACAGATGACACAACAGTGACCCCACAGATATGGATCATGATATGTGCAGACCCGAGAAATCCAGAAATTGTGCGATACACTTCTGGTTTGTGGCTCAGATATCAATAATTACAAATGGGACAGAACAGGCCTCTATTGTTTTTAGAAAATTAGCTTAAACAGCACCTAGGATACCAGGAAATGATGCCTAGTCATCCGAGGGAAGCACAAGTACCCGATCAACTGTTCAACTCCAAAGAGCCTGGGGAAGCTGCAGTCACCTCTCCCACGCACACCACCCAAGATGCCCAGAGCCACTAGACCCGTCCCAGTGGGGAGTTCAAACAGGACACACAAGGCCTCCACAGCAGATCTGAGCACAAGGAGGTAATTATTATCACTGGCTGGGCTCACAGGTCCCCAGCACTGGCCAGAGATGTTTCAGAGCCTAGAAAATGTTTACACAAAATGAAAGGTTTTAGTTATTAAACATCTTCCCCTCCAATATGAACAAAGATTTCCATCAGAGGCTCTGGAGTCAAAGACTATTAAGAACATGATTCATTCCTCAGCACCTCCTGTGTGGCTGCCTCCCATTGTCCCAGGCCCCCTGCTCAGGGAAAGGCTGTACTGACACGCAGTGAGGTCGCCAAGGTGGACCTGGGAAACAGAACTTGGCCCCGAGACTACCTGAGTCAGCACCAATGGCCTTTTCATAGAAGAAGAAGCAAACCCCAACTCACGTTCCCAAGAACACTCCCCTACTGAGAAAGCCAACGCTTCAGTGTGCTTGTCCTGAGCCAAGATCTTTCAGGAAGAAAAAGTCTACCTGTGCAATAATAATAAATGCCCCCAGTGACTTGACAGAGCCAAGATCCAAAGGTGTTAATGGCACTATTATCTCTCCCTCTGGGTTCCAAAAGCCACCAGGCTGACAAAATGAACGTTTATGGAATAGGAAATGTTCAAGGTACTGCCTTCGGGATCTTTTATTATTTGTGGCAGTTCCAGTTTGTGGCCAGCTAGGTTTTCTTCCATTTCAACACAGATTTGTTGTTGGGCATTGTACTCTGTAAGCCAACAGGATGCGGTGCAGTCCTCCGAGGCGCCCACCCATGAACAAGTAATTAGAAAACAAAGTGCTCTCTGCTAGCAGACCAAGCACATCACTGGTGAAACAATCAAATCCAAAGCTACAAACACCACATTAGTTTCAATCAGATGAACTTGCCATATTGTAGGTCAGAAATGTCAGCAGTTCCTATGGTTTAAGCTCTAAAGAATTTGCGTTTTTTTTTTCTTTGTTTCTATTCTCAGTCAAGCAGAGTAGTATCTAGTTACCATCGCCCAGAAGCCTGCATGATCTGTCCCCCTTCCATCCTACCTACCCAAACATGTCCCCATCTCAAGGCCTTTGTACCAGGTCCTCATCTGCCTGAAACTCTTCCCTCAAGCTTCTGTGTGGTCAATTCCTCCTCATCTCAGAGCAGTCATTTCTCTTTTTGAAGACCTCCTCAGAAAAGTCTTTCCTAACCATCTTACCCATCATCTGTCTCAGTCCAGTCTAACAGAAATAGAATGTGACCACGTATGTCATTTTAAGTTTTCTTGTAGTCAAACTTTTTGGCTTTTTAAAAACTGTGGTAAAACATAAATACATTTTACCTATATTTTACCTAGGTGTACAGTTCAGTGGCATTAGCACATTCACATTGTTGTGTAACCTGAATCACAACCATTTTCCATCATTTTCCATCATCCCAAACTGAAACTGTACCCACAAGCCCCCACCCCTGGTAACCAACATTCTACTTTCTGTCTCTGTGTGTTTGACTATTCCTCACATAAGTAGAGTCATACAATACATTTGTCCTTTTGTGCCTAGCTTATTTCACTTAGCATTCCTTTAATATAATTTATAGGAAATTTTCAAATATATAAAAAAAATTTAAAGATGTAACCAATGTAAAAATTATTCATGAGAGCTCTGGCCGGTGTGGCTCAGTTGGTTGGACATCATACTGTGCACCGAAAGGCTGCCAGTTTGATTCCTGGTCAGGGCACATGCCTGAGTTTCTGGCTCGATCCTGGGTAAAGGGCATGCAGAGGCAGCTGATCGATGTTTTACTCTCACATCAATGTTTTTTTTTCTCTCTCTCTAAAAATCAATAAAAGTGATTTTTTATTCATGAGATATTTATAATTTCCTTTTCATATTCAGTTTCTGAATTCCAGAATGCATTATATACTTACAGCACTTCTCAGTTTGAGTTGGCCACACAGCAAGTGGTCAAAGGACGGATGTGGCTTGTGGCTACCACAGTGGGCAGCACAGGTCAATTAGATCACCTGGTTTTATTTTTTCATTTACCTTTCTCTAGCCGAAATTATTTTTTCTTTATATAGCTATATGCTTTTCCATTGCCCCTTAGCAGAATATAAGTTCTTTCAAGTCAGGGCTTGTGTCTGTGTTTTTTTTTTTTTCCTGCTCTAAGCCTGCATATATTAAATAGATTATAAATAGTTCTAGACAAATGTCTTTAGAGTAGATGCTTTTACAAATGGTACACTCTGTCTCCAAATGTCACTAAGATCCCATACTACGTGGAGTGGAAACATCATTGGTGACTACTAGTAATCGTTCACTTGCTCGGCTCCGCTGCTTACCAGCTGTGGGACCTCTCTGAATCTCAGGTTCCTCGTCTCAAATGGAAATGGTAGTAATAGTGCCTATCTCACAGGTTGCCATGAGCATTAGATCAGTTAATATTTGCAAACTTTGCCCTGGCCAGTTTGGCTCAGCGGTTAGAGCGCCAGCCCGCGGACTGGAGAGTCTCTGGGTTCAGTTCCCGCTAAGGGCGCGTACCTTGGTTGCAGTTTGTCCCTGGCCCTGGTTGGGGTCATGTGGGTGGCAGCCAGTCGATGTGTGTCTCTCACATCGAAGTTTCTCTCTCTCTCCCTCCCTCTCTCCCTCCTGTTCTATCTGAAGATAAAAGACAAAAAAATGTCCTCGGGTGAGGATAAAAAATATATATATATTTGCAAACTTTGTGTTTCTTTTTTAAAATTTTCTCACCACTCTTCCCTGGCTGTCTTGCATCCCTGGGTCATGCCAGGGCCAGGGCCAGGGCCAGGGCAGAAATGAAAGGACTGAGGCAGTGTCAGCTACGCCGGAGCTCAGATCACTGGTGATCAGATTTAAAAAATATATTTTTTAATGGTATTCCCATCCTCCCCCATCCCCTTCACTTTGGCAACCACCAACTCAGTTGTTCTCTATACCTGTGTGTCAGTTTCTGGTGTTTTTTTAATCATTTGCTTTGTTGTTTTTTTTTTAGATTCCATATATAAATGAAATCATACAGCATTGGTCTTTCTCTGACTTATTTCACTTAGCATAATACCCTCTAGGTCCATCTGTCTTGTTGGAATTAGCAAGATTTCCTTCTTTTATATTCCTAAATAATATTCCATTGTATACACACCACATCTTCTTTATCCAGTCATCTACTGATGGACACCCAGGTTGCTTCCATATGTAAAGCACTTTGGACAGTGCCTGGCACACAGCAAGTGCTCTGTATATCTATTAGGTCAATAAATCACACTAACATGTCTTGCTATTGCCTTTTCAGGACCGACTTCGCACTGCTCCAAGGTATCTTTCTTCTTTGTACAGTCCATCTACACAACAGTGTCAGGATCACTGTGGCACAGGGCACGCCTGCTCACACACCCCACTCCCCTGCTTACAGCTCCAGCAGCCCCCAGGAGCCAGTCTAAATGCCCCGGCAGGGTGAGCTGGAGGCAGGGAGCACAGTGGGTGAGGGCAGGACTCCAGATCCAAACAGCCAGAGCCGAGCCAGGCTCTGCACTTACAAGCTGAGCAACCTTTGATTACACGTTCTGTTTTCTGGGTCTTGGGTTCTCTGTCTATAAAATAGAATAATAACAGGTCCTACTTTATGAGTTGTTGAAAAATTAAACGAGTTAATATGTGCCAACCACTTTCTACAAACAATCAGTACATATCACCTATTATTATTACAGGGCCCCCCACAGCTGGATTCCAACCTTTATAGTTTCACTTCATTTAGAAAATATTTACGCATAAGTGCAGGTGCTGGGTCTACGTGGCTATTCCTCTTATGGGAACTGACAGTCAGGTAGGAGACAGGTAAGAGCCCGTTATAATCCAGGGGTAGGTGGTCTGCTAAGAGTGTACACTGTACTGCAGGACCCCACAACAAGGGAACCTAACCCTGGGGGTGGGGGCTGTCAGAGAGAGGGATTCATGGAGTAAAGGATATCTAGGCTGAGACTGTCAGGAAGAAGGGGGAGTTAGCATGAAAGAACCTTTTACCCCTCTCTCCCAAGCACTGGCCATGTGAAACTTCTCACTCTCCCTGATCACATAACAGCTTTTCATTGTTCTTTTTTTTTAAAAAATTTCTTCCTTTATTGATTTTAGAGAGAGAGGAAGGGAGAGAGAGATGGAAACATTGATGAGAGAGAACATCGAATGGCCGCCTCCTGCATGCCCCCCACTGGGGATTTAGCCCACAACCTGGGCATGTGCCCTGACCAGGAATCGAACCGGTGACCTCTTGGTGCATGGGTCGACGCTCAACCACTGAGCCACACAGGCCGGGCTCATTGTTCTTTATGCCTCTTACTTTGATGATATTCTGACTTACGCCTTCCTATCCCAAACAGATGAAGCATTCCCCTACTCACCTCTTTTTCTACCAAGCACTGAAAACATTCAATACATGTCTATTGAATGAAATCACTTTTCCCCCTGTTTCCCCTATGACTCAGACCCACATTTCCAAAACAGCAGCCTGAATGACGGTCCTCGACCTGAGCCGTACTGACCAGCTCCTGGCTTCAGCAGACCCACGCTCAACTGACAGCTCACATTCTACAAACTTGCAGATACAAGAAGAGATGGCACTAACTCAACCTCTGTGGTGTTTATTTCCACCTATGAACCAGAACTCCAACCACGAGTTCCACCTCCAAGTTTTCCATTAAGCAAGTCATGGAACCTCTCTGCCCCCCCTCCAGCCACCTTGCCTGTCCGGCTGACACAGAGTGTCAAGGCTCCATCACCAAGAACTAGTCAGACCACTTTAGCAACTGGACAGTTGTTTTAGTATCCCCAACAGGTTTGGGTTACGTTTTAAAGGTAGATTATTAAAAAATTCATGCAAGCTGCATCCCCTCTGTTTGAACCAAGTCTTAGAGTTGGCTAACAATTTTATTCGTTATCGTTAACATTTCATTTTCCACCCCCACAAGCTGTGTTCTTTGACCACAAGCTGTGCCAAAAGTAATTAAAAACTTCTGAGGAAGAGAGGAAAAACCCACAGGCTTTGCTGCAGACAGAGGGTTTACCTGGCTCCTTCCTCGTATAACTTTGTAAGATAAAACAAAAAAACAAACAACAACAAAAAACTGAGACAATGCTTCTTTAAGTTTATTGATTCTAAAACATAAAATAAGCTTTACTGGTATATTAGAAAAAGAGTCAGCAATTATATCTGTAAAGAAGCAGTGGGAAAAATATGAACATTCCAGTGTGTGGCAGACCTGGGTTTAAATGACAGTAACACTTTATAGGAGTTTCTTCTTCTAAAAAGTGAGGATTATATGACTACCTTCTACGCTGGTTATAATGACCACCTACTCATAGTGTCCAGCAGTGCCTGGCACATAGGAAGTACTCAACAGATGTTACTTCCACTGTGCTTCTCAGAACACAGGTGAGGCTTTTATGGTAAGAATAAGTTTAGGAAAAAATATCTGTGACAACTAAATTATTTTTGTGAATTCTCGGTGAGCTTAAAGATGGCAGAACATGCCAAAACTTAGGACTGATTTTATAAAATGACACCATTTTCTCTTCAAACTGCAATTGAAAAATAAGAATTATTTCCTTTTTGCTACCAAATTTCTTAAAGTCAGACTGCAATAACATTTGATAGAAGCTGTTACAGCCATGAGATCTCACTAATGAATTTTCACTTATGTAAACTTTTGAAAATAAAGATGTACTTGAACAACCACACAAAAATATATACAGATGCAAGTACATCCTCTCTAAATATAAATGTTTACAATGGGTTTAAAGTATGAAAACATGCTCTGGCCGGTTTGGCTCAGTGGTTAGAGTGTCAGCCTGAGGACCAAAGAGCTGTGGGTTCAATTCCGGTCAAAGACACTTAACTCAGTTGCGATTCCCAGCCCTGGTTGGGGTCGTGCGGGAGGCAGCCACTCGATGTGTCCCTTTCACGTTGATGTTTCTCTCTCTCTCTCCCCCTACCATTCTATCTGAACAAAAATGGAAAAATGTCCTTGGGTGAGGATAAAAAATAAAAATAAGAGCTTCTTACAGCAAGTAAACGATGACGACCAATTAAAATCTGTATGGATCACATTTCCTTTTCCCCCAGAAATGTTGTGAGTAGAAAACCCTTCTGCAATACTCCTTATCGTTCTAATGAAGTAGCTGTGGCCTTTGCTTCCAGAGCTATAATACCATTAATGGCTTTGTAACTCCATCGCATTAGGATGAATTAAATGTTCTTAAATTATCAAGACACACTTAAAGGCTCTGAGAGAACTTAAGTGTTTAAGTTCATTAACTTACCAAAGTCAATTCCAATGTTCTTACACAAAATGTGTTTTTAAATTAAAATTCCATATTTCTTTAAGAGAAGCATCTAAGAAGCCTACAATCAAGTCAACCACTATAATAGACCACGGTAACCATGATAAAACTCCAGACATGCATTTTGTTGCTTTATGTCTGTGACACACTTTCACATCATCCAGTGAAAAAGAAGCTCGCTGAACCCACGTGAGGTAGACCAGGCAGTGGGAACCAGTGACATCAAAAAGGATGTGAGACTAGGGTCCTACCCAAGACCACGCAGCCAAAAAGTGGTGGAGGAGGCAGGAAAGAAGGAAGACTCAAGCCCAGGTCTTGTGGGTGGCATGACCACTGTATTTTTCACTAACAGTATGACTCTTCTCTGAGGTGATAACTCAGGTACTTCAACTGGTTGCTGAACTTCAGCTCGACGACCTCCAGGTCATCGACGGCTTCATGCTATCCATCCCTGGGCCCTTCACCTCCTATACCCAGGGGACACATGCCAAGTGTCTCCAGTTTCTTCATGGCGGTTATCTACACAGCCTTTCCAATCAGGCCTATCTAGGGCTTGTGAAGGGGAATGCAGTCTCTCCCAGTCTGTGTGTGATGTTATATGACTGGTGTCAGGGAACCTGAGACACAGCCACAAGGCAACATTCCCAAGTCTCTAGTCATAGAAGAAACATCTGTTGGTGTCCCCAATATTTAGCTCTCTTCCCTCTCCCCTTCCCACCTTGTCCCTAACCCAATACAGTAGACCATATATGTATATAGTATTAGGATTTATATGTTAAATTCTACTTATCCAAAACCCTATTAAACTAAGAAACAATCTAAATTCATTTCTTAGCATAGAGAAACAATGAAGATTATTTTCAGTACGATTATCCCATAGACCCTGCGATATCTTCTGAATCAAAGATGAAGTCAGGCCCTGGCTGGTTTTGCTCAGTGGTTAGAGCATCAGCCCGCGGACCAGAGAGACCTGGGTTTGGTTCCCGCTAAGGGCACAAACCTCAGTTGCAGTTTGTCTCTGGCCCCAGTTGAGGTCATGTGGGTGGCAACCAGTCGATGTATCTCTCTCACATCGATGCTTCTCTCTCTCTCTTCCCCACTCCTTCCCTCCTGCTCTATCTGAAGATAAATGCAAAAATGTCCTTGGGTGAAGATAAAAAAAAAAGTTAAAAAAAAAGATGAAGTCAGGTGCAGGGTGGTTTTGGTGGTCAGTGTGATTTATCAGGACCTCACTGCACTCACCTATAAAATGAGAAATTGAACTTGAACATCTCTAATAAAAACTTTAACCTCTAGAAAAAAATTCTGAGAATTTAAAAAAAAATCTGATCATTAACAAACAGCAAATATCCTCTCTTAACCAGATTAATACTAAACAGAAACCTCACTTCTAAAACAAACTTCAGAAATAAGAGCTTAGTGTATTAATGTACAGTATTCATTCATATGATAATTCAGTCATAAAATATTCATTCAAAATAACCTGTAACTAAGATACTTGATATATTTCATGCCTGTAATATACATGCTTAATGCATTGTGATTTTCCTAAAAATTCCTTTCCTTTCCTCAACGTACAACTTTTAAACAATTAATAAATATACCTGGGCAGAAAAGGATATCTCATTGCTAACTTATCAGTGCTCATGAAGCAGAGTGGAGAATGCACACGGAATGATGCAACAGCAGACAGTTAAGCCAGTTTCCTAAAGGATCACACCGTTCCACTGCCACAACATGGGCAAGGTGAGTCCCAAAGCTCTGGCAGAACTGACTTCGTCACTTACCTACAGAAGATTAGAAAAACAAAACAAAACTTGTAAAAGGAAGCACAGAAAACAGTCTAGAATCTTGAGGCATTTCCTTGGAAAGTTTACTTCAGGTGAGATCATCAAAAGTCCAGAGGTGTGTAAGGGAAACATCCTAGGTACATTCACCAGTCAGAGGGCACTCTTCAAGCTTTCCCGTCAGGATCCTTCACAAAGGAAGCCCCACCGAATCTGGTCATGTACCTCTGTGTGAGGCTAGGCCACATGCAAACAACACACACAGCTCTACGTTCAAGGTTGCATTCTAGGCCATGAGACTATAACCAGAGCAAGAAGAAAAATGAAAAATCTTCTGTTGGGTACTGATTACCTTGAAAGGAGTTTCAAATACCCTATTCAAATTGCATTCACCCTTGCAAACGCTCTCGCAAAGGTAAAAGCACTCAAGTACCTCTAGTAGGCTAGAGCCACGGTGCCTCCCCACCTCTCTCCCTACCCCCACTGGTGGTACAGGTACACTTTAATTTAGAATGGAATGACATGACCCTACATTTCAAAACAAGACTAAAATGTAAAACTGCCTCACCAGGACAGCTGGGGACACCTGAGTCTTTAAAAGAGTGTAATTACCAAGCCATCAAGCTCCAAGACCATGCCTTGGCCTGGTAACTGAAGACACAGCCAGGACGCTGGCAGAGCTTGGCTCAACTGCTTTTAGAACACAGGCCTGTAGTTTGGTAATTGGTAGTTGACTGTCTGTAGGGCCTGTTGTTTCATAATGACAGAGTGTGGACACTGGTAGCTCACGCGTTAAATATGTAAGTGTCCTCATCCAATATGTAGAGAGGAAACAGAAGGATAACCCTCAATTCAATGCTTTTACAGGCAAAGGGCCTGTCAGCTGGCAAAGAACTTCGTTTGTGTTTTTGTTTTTTTTTTTAAGTTCAGAACATAACTGTACATAAGCTCCAATGCCCAGATCTGAATAACTGACAGCCTCCTTAAGAATTAAATTTATCTTTTAATATTTTAAATATGGACTGTGATATTTCTATATCAGCTTTGAAATCTGATTAGAAGAACAGTTCTCAAGGTGCAAGGTGGGGTTCCCTGCACCACCAGCATCACCATCATCAGATGCTTAGGAAGATACATTCTCAGATAGCACCCCAGACCTACTGAAGCAGAAACTCTGGAGGTGGGACCCAGTGATCTGTGCTGTAACCACCCTTCTAGATGGGTCTGACGTGCACTGAAGTTTGAGGACCACTGACTTGGAGGTCTGGGAACAAAGACATAAAAGTGAAAAAGTACAAGATATTTATAGGAAATGGGGGTACAAGGAGAATGCTCAGCTTAGTGGGTAGGAAAGAGCATGAGGGAAAATGTAAAAATAATGATGAAAGTTGGGTATAAAGGCCAGAATTCTAATGCACTGAGTGCTAGCTTAGGAAGCCCAAACTCCATCTAACTGGAAATTGTGAGCTCTTGAAAATTTGGGGAGCAGGAAGCGAGATCATTAGAAGGGTGCATTAGGAAGTGTTAGGAAGAGTTGATGGAAGACTGTCGAGAGGCTTATCTAGAGCAAGGTCGTGGAACATGGACAAAGGAGAGATTTATAAGGTCTCAGAACTGGAAGCTTCAACAAGACTTGGCAATAGAGACATCTCACGAACACCAGTTAAAGAAATAGCAATGGAAAAGGAAAGTTTGGGAGAATACTGGCAGATGCTGCTTTTGGTGTTTGAGGTACCAGCAGGGAAAATGTCTATCAGGTGGTTGGATCATGAAAGAGACAAGGGCACAGAGCCAGAAAAACAAATCAGGAGTGATGTGTGTGGAAAACGATGGTCTGAAGTCACAAAGTTAAGTGATACCACCAGGGAGGAAATATAAACAAAAAAGAAGAAAAAGAGAATGGAACTTTACTATGAACACATCCCTTCTCCCAGGCACTAACCTATCACTAAATTAACCTTGGCCTCCATGGGAGAACCAGTAAGTCCCCAAAAGGAAAATCTGGAACTTACATTAGCCTACTGATACACGGAGAGAGAAAAGGGGTAATTTAAGCACAAAAGATCTGGTTGAAAACAACCCTAATTTTATTTTCGGTTTCACGAGAATGAAGAATTGAAGGTGAGAATTACCAATTATATTTGTTTCAGTGGAATCCCTGGCTCTAGCAGTTACACAAAATTTTGCTCTAATTATCTTATCACTTGGAATGAGTGTGGTAGGAATGAGAGGCCTGCAGAGAGGAGGAAATGAGCCCTTAGACTCACTCTTATTCCAGTAAGGTGGAGCCTCTCACTTCCACTCTGACAACAGTGATCCTTCCCTCAGAACTTCCAGAACTTCCAAGTCCCACAGGGAGTGTCCTCCATGCCAGCTCTGCCATCCAGACTCCACACCCAGCCTTCAGAAAGACTGCCAAGGGCAAGCGTGGGAAGCCACTCCAGTTACACGATGCCACCTCTTATCCACTTATCTTCAAGTCACTGAAAGGTTATGGAGGATAAATAGACCCACACAGTCAAATGATCTCTGACACAGGGCCAAAGGCAGTACAATGGAGAAAAACTAGTCTTTTGCAATGGTGCTGGGGTAGCTGGACATCCACAGGCAAAAAAAAAAAAAAAAAGTCTAGACACAGACCTTACACCCTTCACAAAAATTAACTCCAAATGCATCATATACCTATATGCAAAATGCAGAGCTATAAAACTCCTCAAAGATAAGGTAACACAGGAGGAAATCTAAAAGAGCTTGGGTATCACAATGATGTTTTAGATACAACATCAAAAGCAAAATCCATGGAAGAAATAATTGATATGTTTGAGTTTATTAAAATGTAAAACTTCTGCTCTGTAAAAGGTACTGCCAAGAGAATGAGAAGACAAGCCACAGAGTGGGAGAAAACATTTGCCAAAGACACATCTGGTAAAGGACTATTATCTAAAGGTTGTGTAACAAGTGATCTTTCTTATTTGACAGGAACCACCTGGCCACTCTAGTATTCATTTGGCTTTCCCCATCATCTTTTCTCTCAGTCCGAACCCTCTGAGTTTTGATCTTAGTTGGATTATTTTACCACTGGTATTCAAGTATCTTTCCACGATAATGTGTTTCAAATAAAGGGAAGGAACTGGGAAACCAGATTTGGTAAGGAAGGAATTTGCTTTTTAGATCTGGTAAGAATTGTTTTTGTTAAATCTGCTGAGGATGCTGCACAGTGGTGCCATTCAAGCTCTAGGAGATACACAGCAGTGGTCTAAAGTGCCCTGTGAGCAACAGCTATCTGGAGAGTAAGCTCCATCCAGGCCACCCCACTCACCTGGTACTTCCCACTTCCCTGTCCTTTGGGAGTGCGATGCTTGTTTGCACAGGGGTCCTAAAATGTGCAGGTGCCTGCGCACCGCTCACAACAGGAAACATTCTCTGCTCGTTTGTTCTGCCTCTCACCAGTTCTGTCTTTCAGGGATACTGCCCTTCATTTCTTTTCCACTCTTCATTTCTAAACCTAAAAGCAAATCCACCTTGCTTGGCCAAGCACATTCTAGGGACACTTTTATGTGGATATTAAAAACTGGAGGGTAAATAAACACACCAGGCTGATGGGTATGTTTTCCTGCCAGTGTGTGGGACTGCTCACCCCAGCTTTGAAGAGCTGTTTTCTCTCCTTTAAAAGACCATGGACCCTGGCCGGTGTAGCTCTGTTGGCTGGAGCACTGTTCCATGCACCAGAGGGTCGTGGGTTCGATTCCTGGCCAGGGAACATGCTTGGGTTTCGGGTTTGATCCTTGGTTGGGGCGCCTGTGGGTGGCAGCCAATCAATGTCTCTCTCTCTCTCCCCCCCCACCTCCCTCCCTCCCTCCCTCTCTTCCTCCCTCCCTCTCTTCCTCCCTCTCTGAAAGATCTGATATGTAGAGAATGTACAGATGGTTTCAAGGAATGTGTGAACCTCCTAATTTTCTTTAATAAAAGCAAGTATATGTGCATAGCCTTCATCAGATTCTCAAAGAGGTTTGTGATCCCAAAACAGCGTAAGTACTAACATACTAGAGAAATCCAGAAAAAATGTCCATCTTAAATGTCAAACCCTAAATTCACGTAAATAATAAAAACATCACCTTAAAAACATAAAACCTGTTTTTTTCATAACCAAACATCTGTTATACATTCTATTATGTTCCCCCAACTATTTTTTAAATGCTACTGAATTTATCAGGGTGACATTGGTTAATAAGATTATATAGGTTTCAAGTGTATGATTTAGGATGCATCATCTGTGTATTTCATTGTGTTCACCATCCAAAATGAAGCCTCCTTCTATCACGTTATATTTGACCCTCTTTACTCTTCTTCCACCTCCCCTTACTCCACCAACTACTGTAAAGGACTAATATTTGAGACCCTTTAATAATCCAGTTACAGAACTTAACAAAACACTTTTACATTAATATCCTTTAATCTTTACAACAAGCTGTGTAGTTATTGTTATCCATGTTTTGAAAATATAGAAATAGACTGTGCAAAGTTAAGAAATGTTCTCAAGGTCATAGTACTAATAAGCTAGCTAGGGTGTGAACCCAGAGCTTTTGATGCCAAAAATCCACGGTAACATTCCATAAAATATCACGTTTTAAAAAATCAACTGGCCTGTGGAGACAAAAATGGTATTGGTGGTTGCCTAGAACTGACTGGGAAGAAGAAGAGAGGAAGTGAGAGATACAGAGTGGAGGGACTGTTAATGGATAAGTAGGTTTGAGGGGGGTAGTGATCAAAAAATTCTAAAATTAGATTGTGGTGATGGTTGCACAATTCTAAATAGACTAAAAACAACTGAGTTGTACACTTTTCAAATGGATAAATTGTAGAGTGTATAACCTGTATCTCAATAAAGCTGTAAAAAACTCAAATGAAAATTGGGAGGGGATGAATTTTTGCTATTTTGTAATCTTTTATAACAAAATTAATACCAACTCAAAAACTAACATTTGGTCCGTACGAAGGCTTTGGTGTTTTGTTTCCCCAAGTATTTAACATTTATTTCACATTAGGAATGTTCAGTAGTAACTGGAAGAGAAAAGTTGGCTCACTATTCCTGGATTAATTCCAACATCATCTACCTCCCTTCCTGGGGAATGGGGACTGCACTATTTATTTGCATGCTAACTTAGAGAGGTGTGAAAATTGAGACAAAACCATAATACTTAGAAAGGTTTAGTCACTGAATCATTACTGATCATTCATTAGGCTAACAAGGTAGGGGTAAAATCTATTGGAGACAACCTCTGGTAGATGGCTACAGAAACAGCAAATTATACTAACGTCATGAGAAGGATTCACAAACATAGCAAATCAAGCTTATCTTTGAACCGCAGTCTCATTCTTCCACTTCTCTCTTCAGAAATCTTTGCTGGCCTCTTATTTCGTACTTATTAAATCCCAAATCGTCTGCCCTACACCTCGCCTCATTTCCCCTTTTACAATAATCTCAACAATATCATCTTCCTCACTGCCTCACACTCAACTCCATCTCCAAATTAGTGGAAATTCCCCAGCAATCCCCTCCTTTCTCCCTCTAGCTGTCAACCTCCTAAATCTTTTAAGCCCCATCTCAAATTTCACCTCCTTCTTAGCCATTCAAGCCTTGACTCTCCTCTGCCAAGTCATCATATCCCACCTAGTCCCTTTTGACCCTTGTGCTAAATGTGGCAACCTTGTTGCCATTATTCCTTGTGGAGAGTTCCCATAGCAGCCACCTAGCCCAGATCAGAGCACAAAGCAGATAACTTACTCATTAAGTTAGCATGAGTAGATTTACTTCCCAATTTCAGTAAGGCATACAAAATAATCTAAAAATAAACCTATCCCTCAACTACCAATCCATGAAATAATCTGGAAATTACCTTTACATGTGACTTTTAAGATAATGTACAATTTAAGAGTTTTCCATCTAGTGATATATTAATATATATCACTTCATTTATTACACAAATTTCATTTAATTTATGGACATGCTTCAAAAATAGATATTTGATTTCTATGGACTTATCTCACTTAAAAATCACATTCACTCACTCATTCCTTCCTTCCTTCCTTCCTTCCTTCAATCAATCAATCAATCAATCAATCAATATTTCAGAGAACCAACTAGGTGTCAAGAACTTGGTCACAGAACCCTAAGCAAATCTCAGGAGGTAAAACTCAGAAATTCTTTGTCATTATGTTTACTTTGAAAAAATTTCCTCCCCACATGCCAAGGATATAATTAAAGAAAACACCAACACAAGTGCCTAAGCAGGCACATACCTACCCATAAAGGCCCCGTCAGCTGCTGGCCACAAAACCACCATCAGCCAGCTCTTTGCATGAACACTGCTCCTGGTTACCCAAATCTTGAGCCAGAATCACAAATCCCCTTCTCCTTCCCAAGAACCAGGGTAAATCCAGCTATTTTCCTCTCACCCCATCTCTACCCACCAGAGGAGAAGCCCTGTCTAAACCCTAGCAAACCATTTCAAATGACACACAGCTCTACCCTGCACTTATACACTCAGCTGCCAAGAACAGAATGGACTCTTCTCTCAGACGAGTTTCATGCAATTACAACTGCTCTAACTACTCATGCGTACCAATTATGGGCTTTATTTACAAAGTACACTAAATGTAGACATGGTTGAGACACGCCCTGACATCTATCCTCAGGATCAGTTTAATGTACTGGCTTTCCTATCGTACTTATGTATCTTCTTTTTAATAAAATCCCAGCCTGGTCCTCTAGGACCTCCCTACCACAGTTATTGTGCTCTTGGGTTTGCGGCAAGGATCAGTGGAGATTAAAATATTGTTCAGCAAACAATGGCACCATATAAACACCAACTCACCAGACACATGGCAAAATATTTAACTGATACAATCCTAAAATTGGTTAAAGGTGTGTGTGTAGGGGGAGGGGTGGTGGTATAGTCAAAGAGAAGGAATAATTTCCATGTTGGGTTTCTTTTTCTTCTAAACATAAAATTTCTTACTAAATCTGGTTTTTAAGTAGTTAACACTTCTCAAATCATCAGCCCCAAAGAGGGGACCAAAATGGCAGGAAATCTGAAATAATATTACAAAAATAATCCAAACCATAAACTTTGTAGTTCAACTTTGACTTCTCAATATGCTACTTAATCACACATGGATATGTGTGTATATTGTATATTCTAAGAATTCACACTAAAAAAATTATATTTTAACAATCAAGCTCAACAGGGAGTTTACAGGTCTAGCTTTCATGAGGTTCAGCAATTTATTAAGGCTCAAGCTGGAAATATACTATTCCTAGACCAAGAGAAAATTGACATTACCTCAAACCTTCTCTGCAGCAGGCAAAGAAGTTAGTCTGTGGATTTGTATGAATGCCTCAACCTGCAGGGTCAATAAAGGGAGTTTGAGAGATGAACAAGGGGAGAAAGAACATTGGTGTAGAAGATGCTATTATATTTGAAGGGTTAGTTTTGTCAGGAGTAACTGAGAAGCGGCCTGCCTCATTTTCTGAAAACTTCCAAGATTGTGAAGTATTACACATCACAGGGAATCATTTCAAATCAAGCCTACTTTATAATGATATTGTGTTTAAATGTTTGTGGAGCTCCTCTATATAAATACTGCTACTTATTATCTGCGTACTTTTACTGGGTGGCTTCCAGCAGCTATCTGAATCATTCTCGTTGGCTCTGTAAATATGAAAAATGACTAAGATGGAGAAATAGGACAACAGAGCTACAGCACTCATGCCTTGGCTGGCACTCAATAAGCATTGGTTAATTGATTGGAGGTGGAACTAAAAACAAGATTCCTGAGCTGTTCAAACCTAGCTGAGAGCTCTACTAACTGAATCTCATTAATTCTCCATGATTCTAATGGTCTAAGAAATGAGTCAAAGTCAGTATCATTCATTCATTCATTCACTCATTCATTCATTCATTCACTCACTCATTCATTCATTCATTCATTCATTCATTCATTCATTCATTCATTCATTCAGACATATAAGGCCACTTATGTGCTAGGCACCATGCTAGGGGCTGAGATTATAATAGGGATATACTGTAAATTTTTAAAACTTCCTATTTTCCTCATGCCTCAACATCCCCACAAATAGGCTGTCAACACTCCACCCAGGCGACCAGTTGCGCCAGTATAAGGCCCACCCCTGTCAAAAGTTCCCCTTCTCACCTTCTCCCTTCTGTCTACAACCTAGTAACATTCAATGAAATCCCCTCAGGACTTTTGCTGGTGTACTCCACCCTGACCCCAATAAAGGAACGTGTCCACAGGACCTCACTCTCTCAGTTCCCCACCTGCTTGGCTGAGCGTGCTCCCTGAGTGCTTCTTCCCCACGGCCCCCTGCATGCCATACCGTGCCTCCCTCTCCTAGGACCTGTGAGTATAATTCTAATATCGTATGTCTCCCCAAGTGTAATTTCTGTAGCCATGTTGTAAAGATCCTTTAAGACCCCACAAAGGGGACTTACCTCCCCACCCTTCTGGAGCTTCACCTAATGAGGGAGATAACCAAGTGCCACAGAAACAGACTGCAGAAGTGCTTCCAAGAAACAGCGAGTGGAATCATGAGAGTGTAAGAACACAAAAGACGTGTGGTGAGGCCTGGAGAATGAGTAGGCCTTAGCCAGGGAAAAAGGAGGCAAGGGGAAGGGAGGGAGTTCCGTGAACACAGCAGCGTGTCCAGGAGCCCCTGGAGGAAGCTGGGCCCACAGGAGAGGCTGAAAAGCAGCCCACAGGCTGGGTGGCAGGAGGGCAGCAACATGAAGTGAGAAAACAGAGGAGAAGAAGGAGGAGGCCAGACCCGTATGCCATGCATAAAAAGAAGGAAAGAAAAAGCTTTCTGTGGCATATTATAAAATGGACTGGATCTCAAATCAGCCAAGTAGACCCAAGTCCCAAGTCTTAGTTCAAAAACCAGGTGGGTGCTCTGGCCAGTTTTGCTCAGTGGTTAAAGCATTGACCCTCAGACCAAAGAGTCACGGGTTTGATTCCGGTCAAGGGCACGTACCTTGGTTGCAGTTTGGTCCCCGGCCCTGGTCGGGGTTGTGCGGGAGGCAACCAAGTGATGTGTCTCTCTCACATTGATGTTTCTCCCTCTCTTTCTCTCTCCCCATCCCACTCTATCTGAAGATAAATGGAAAAATATCCTTGGGTGAGAATTAAAAAAACAAAAACAAAAACCAGGTGGGTGCCATGCAAGGTTAGGCCTGACCTCTGTCCCATTCAGTGTGTCAACTGAAGATTCTAACACCTATCTCAGAGCACCCAGGAATGAACTAGGTCAAAGTATGTGAAATTGCTTTTGTAAAGTATTTGGCAAATTAGCATTATAAGATTATAATTTTTTAAATTAAGTGATGAAACATAAACCATAACCTGCATAAAATCTTTTTCCTTTCAGTTAATCCTCACCCAAGGATATTTTTCCATTGATTTTTAGATAGAGTGGAAGGGATGGAAGGGGAGAGAAAGAGACTCTGAAACATCTATGTGAGAGAGACACACCGATTGGTTGCCTCACGCATGACCCTGAAGAGGGCCAGGGATTGAACCTGCAACCCAGGTCTATGCCCTAGACCAGGAATCAAACCTACAACCCTTAGGTCAGCAGGCTAATGCTCTAACAGCTGAGCCAAACCAGCCAGGGCAAAATCGTTTGCCTTTAAAAATCAGAGACAAATTAAAAAACATGTGCTCAAAGAGAAACTCGTTTTCAAACAGTAATACTCTCAGACCTGACCTTCACCAAAGGGAACGATATTCAGAAAACGCAAGAATGTTAAAATTCGGAAGCTAACCTGTCCTATGACCCTTTACAGATGGATGGCAGGCTGCTCAGATACTGATATATTACATTTCAGTACACCAGAATCTTATATTTTAAATAATCACCACGTAAGCATCCTTAGAAAAAATACGCCCGGGTGGAAATCCAGAACTGTGTTATATAGAGAGCTGGGAGCCAAACCAGACAGATTAAGAATCTTAGTGTAAAATTAAGCATAAATAAACTCAAGTGCAGGTGGCTCTCGTGGTCTGAAGGCGATTTCTAAAGGACAGCAATGCAGCATACAGGAAAGAGGAGCGTGTGCGGCTCTTCACGCTGGACGAGTGACTGCATCATCTACTCTGTTAGTGCTGCGTGCAGTGCTTGCTGCCAGAACAGAGCAAGAAGGAAAAAAGGGCCAGGTGCTCTAAGGCTGCTGTTGGTGTGAGCTCAGCTATCTCTACAACTTCCCAGCTACCCTTATGGCTTCCGAAAAGGAAGCTTTACAGAAATCAGCGTTGGCAGGAGTAATGACTGCATCGACACCCCCTGCCAAAAAAGTAAATAACCTTTTTAGACTGTGTAAGTAATTTCTAGGTCATTTATAGTTACAATATGCTATCGGTAGCTTCACAAAATTATTTTTAAAAATCAAAATAATGGAACAAAATAAAATTTTGTAAAAACACATTCTCATAGACAACCTGAGTGGACAGAATATATATTTATAAATCAGCTATCAAAACTGAATTCCTGTACTTCAAATTTTCTGAAATTAGCACCAACAGAAATACTAGCTTATAGGGGTTGAGTTTATTTAAAAGTATGCCTCACAAAACACATTTTACTTCAAATATTTATCAAATAAAACATTTTATGCCTTTTAGGAATTTCTCCTGCAGTGCAAAAGAGCATTTTGTAAAATAAGGGTGTCCAATTTGGGCATCGTTTTCAAAATTTGAAACTTGTGTTACATAGATCCCCGAGTCTACAACTGTTTTCTTTTCTCCGTCTGATTATAAAATAGCTATTCAGGAATTCCTGAAATACCTACAATTCTTTTTCATTCAATCCCAGAAAACTCTTATAAGCTTAATGAATTGGAGAAACATACTCCCTAACAGAGGCAAGATGCTTCATGAGTCCACAGGAATTTCATCATTCTGTCTTCCTATGCAGGGAGGGGTACCCCACACTGAAAAGTAAAGTGTCCCTTCTAAAGAACAGCAGGACCAGGAAACCAGCTTGAGAGGCTCCCAAACAGTATAAAACTACTTTTAATTATATGTTCTAAGTTAGTGACAATGTCTAAATTGTCTAAGTAAAATTTAGGACTTTACAATGATTCTGAACCAGAATAAACTCTTAGATACAGCTACATGTATTAAATCAATCAATTTTTTTTAAAAAAATCAAAATGTAAAATTATTTTATGTGAAAAGACTCTAGCTTGATATAATTCCTTTCTCTTTTTAAAAATATGTTTGTATTGATTTTTTAGAGAGAGGAAGGGAGAGAGAGATAGAAACATCGATGGAAGAGAGAAATATCGATTGGCTGCCTCCTGCATGCCCCCTACTGGGAATTGAGCCTGAAACCCAGGCATGTGCTCTGACTGGGAATCAACCAGGACCTCTCAGTCCACTGAGCCACCCTGGCCGGGCTAATTCCTCTCTTTTAAACATTGGACAGAATTCAGACAAATGCACAGTAACAACATGGCATATTGTAAACTTACACCATTTACGTCTTTCTCTCTCAATTTTGAAACCCACATTTGCCAAGATCAATAACATGGAATACAATTCAGGACTTTAATATATCAAAACAAAAGAGTGAAAGAAGTTCCTCAGGGCCTCTGGATAGAATGTAGTCCCAGGATGGAGCTCTGAGCAAAAACAAGTTCGAGTTTTATATTAGATACTAGAACCTGTATTTCATTCCCCATTTCACCTGGAGGCTGAGTTAACTGGAACAGGGTCGGGGTGAAGCAGGGGTCTGGGCCAAGTCTAGCCTAACAAGAGCGACTTCAAGTCAGAGGCAAGCGAAATGCATACCAGTATGTCACTGCTTCTGCTGAAGAATGCTGTAATTTATCTTCCCCAAACCTGGCAGCCAAGAAGTGGCACCTCCCCCTTCCAATCAAGTCCCTGACTCGAGGGGCACATACTCACCAAGAGTGAACACAGGCTGTTCTTGTTCAAGAAAAAGCAAGGAGGAAGAGAAGATCTGAAGGAAGATGTAGATATCTGTGAAAATCTATTCCAAGAAGAAGGAAATGGGCACAAGAGTACTTGCACCAAGTTCCTGGGGGTTGGAACCAGAGGGGAAGGGGGAAAGTCCCAGAGCACTGGGGCTTGCCGGACACGCTCAGCTACTCAGATCTCTTACTTGGTGTCTCTTCTGCACAGATTCAGAAAACAACCAGCCTGCTCCCATTAATGATCAAACTCAGACACCCAAAAAGTCCATTAGAATAAAAATTAACCACCTCGAAAGTAGCTTGCACTTGGCAAAGAGAGGTATGAGAGGTAAAGGACAGGGCCTTGGAACTACATATGTAGGATTTATTCCTGGTTCCACCAGCCCAATGACCTTGGGCAAGTTACTTAACTACTCCCTGTCTGGTTTCCTCACCTGGAAACAGGCCAGTTATAGCATAAATGCCTCATAAGACGGCTGTGAGGATCCCTGGTTTCACATATGCAGGTAACTGCCCAGAACAGGTGCTTGGCCCACAGTAAGCAGGCAGTACATAAGTGTTGGTTGCTAGTAGTTGTTTACTGAGGAAGTGGTTGGTTTTATGCTGTCCTAGGATGGGGAGATGGTTTGATTAGGAAAATTATAGCCACAGACAGGTTCTCACTCCTAATCCCATTCAGGGTGGGATATGAATTTCTCGGGGCTTGTAGGAGGAATGTGATGTAACCCATAGCAAGGCTGTGGCATGCCTCTCTGTGCACCTGCACCACCTAGGCTAGTGTGGGTCAAAGAATCCTTCTCCAAGGTAACTGGGCTTGGCCTGAACCAAGTGGGACTGCCCCAGGGAGAGTCACCTACTCTTCTGACAGCCCTGCTCTCCAGAGGAGACCGGGGTGAACACACTAATCACTGGCTGAGCAGGAGGCAAGTTTCAAGTCCTCCTCAACAGTAACTAGTGAACTGTGTACACCTGGGGACCCCCACCAGGCAGGTGATCCCAGAGACTAAGGGTAGGAACCAAGAGAAGACAATATTAGGACTAGGAAAAACATCAGCACCCATCAACAAGCAATCTGACCCGTCACCCAAGGAGTGAGACCCACGCAGGGGCTGCTGGGGCCTCCACACGCAGATGAGGAATAACCACAGGAGCACGGGCACCAGACTGGCATGACTGGCCTGTTTCAATAAGAGTATGCTTCAATAGAACATTTTTTTATGTCTTTTAACAAAACGTGCCTGGAGAACAGAGGTCAGGGGACTTCTGTAGGGCTGTCTTACTTGATTAGGCCAACACCTCATAAATGTCGTGTCTTCATCCATAAATAGGCTGGTGGAGAGCATTGGTGGGGAAGTGGTCCCCAAGTTTATGGGTGAGTTGAGTAAGAGTTAGGCCTTCTAGATCCATATTTACTGACTGTGACTCACTGACTGTAAGTGGGGCTGCAGAAGTCTCTTATAGTAGAAGCTAACAAACCAGATTTTTTCATGTACGACCAAGGCATGAAATGCAAGCAGACCTTTCAACAGGAGGCGAACTTCACTGCGGAGATGTTGTCAACTCAAACCTTCCAGACACAATAAATTGAAAATAGCCTGCATTTTCCCCTCAACTCGGATTATGAGACCATTCAATCTGACACAAAAAGGTTTTGCAAATCAATAGGCCATGTAGAAATGGCCCATTTTCATCCTGGCACTGTGGCTTTTTAAGAATGGTCACACCCAATGTAGCAGTAGGCTGCTGTGGAAAGTGCCATCTCAGAAAACCTTTGCTCATTGTGATGGTTACCATCAGCAGAAAGAATTCACAGCAGGATACTCTGCTGGGCCCATTAATCAATATATGGAAATGCCAACAAATGACTTGTTCAGCTCCTCTTCCCCAGAGCACTCGAAGTCCACAAAGGCATCAGAAGCCAGAGACTCTAGGACAGTTAGAAGGCTAACCATTCTGACCAATCTCTAATGAAACACTTGAGAAATCCATTCACACATAGCACTATTTCACACACCAGCTTTTTCCCTCAGCTCCAAACTTGATAGTAATAACTGGCATTCACCTCCCTACCATCACAATAGCTCTCTCTCTAATTCAGCTGAGACCACTGAAATCGCTCCATGAGGAACAGCAAAATTCATCCCACAGTCTACATAAAGCCCTCGTTCCCTTTTCCTCCAGTTTATTATTTGCGATGGCACACCCACACACACAAACGCAAATGCAGGGTCTCTACCACTCCACCCCATGGGCTGGGGCCTTCTTTGTTGTTTGGGCTCATTTTTTCACTAACAAGGATTTATTCTGGATTTTTAAAAAGAGAGAAGAGAGAGAAATCCAGCTAGCCAATCAGAAAAGTACTAAAATTGTCTTGTCCTAAATCCCAATAAGGGATCCTTTGAGAATATGATCAAGACTATGGACCCTCTCCCAGGTAACGTGTATCCACACAAAATTCTGGGTTTTCAGGGAGTTGATTCACAAAGTCCTTTGTCCAGGGTTTGTCCAGGGTTCACGGATTCCAAATCCAACCCCAAGACTAAACCAACCTCTGAGCTTAAGCTATTTTGAATATCTATCGGGGAAAGCTGAGGGGTGCAGTCAAAAGGTAACCTTTCTAAAACATTTCTACAGTTTATGTAGATGGAAAATTCCTCTGCGATTTCTCTGCAGTTTACAGAAGAGTAACTCCTTTTTCAGCTGTCTACACCTTCTTCCCAGGAAAAGGCCTACCCTTTAATACCTACCCCTCCCTCTCCGTCCCCTCACTGCCTATATCACTCACCAGGATGACTCAGCAACTGGAACTATCTCCAGCTAGAGCCCCTAAATCCCCAAAGCCTCATCCAAAAGTGGAAAGACTGCCAACACGTAGTCCCTGCTACCCCATCAGCTTATCCTCTTTTATACCATAAAGCAGGGGTCCCATCACTCCAGATGTTCAAGGTTAGTCAGATGTTTGTTAGAAACGCAAATGTAGGACACACTCTAACCTCAGAACACCCCAATCTGACAGAATTTCAGGGTGGGGGTGGAGTACAGCAATGAGAATGTTTAAGGAGCTCACTGGGCACTTAAAAAAATCTTTATTGTTGAGAGTATTACAAATGTCCCCCATTTTTCCCCCACTGCCCCCCTCAACCCAGTTCCCACCCTATCCCCACCTTCCCACACTATTGTCTGTGTCCATGGATTATGCATATATGCATATAAATTCTTTGGTTATTCTGTGCCTGCCCTCCCTCCCCCCTTCCCTCAGAGATTCTTCGGTCTCTTCCCTGCTTCCATGCCTCTGGACCTATTTTGTTTGTCAGCTTATTTTGCTCAGTAGATTCCATACATAAGTAAGATCATGTGATACTTATCTTCCCCTGACTGGCTTATTTCGCTTAGCATAATCTGCTCTAGGTCCCTCCATGCTGTCTCAAAGGGTAAGAGATCCTTCTTTTCACAGCTGCATAATATTCCATTGTGTAAATGTACCACAGCTTTTTTATCCACTTATCTACTGATGAACACTTGGGCTGTTTTCAGGTCTTAGCGATTGTGAGTAGCACCACTATGAACATAGGGATGCTTATATTCTTTCTGATTGGTGTTTCAGGATTCTTAGGATATATTCCCAGGAGTTGGATCACTGTGTCAAACGGTTTATTATTTTTAATTTTTTGATGAAACTCCATACTGTTTTCCATAGTGGTTGCACCAGTCTGCATTCCTACCAGCAGTGTACTAGGGTTCGTTCCCTTTTCTCCACATCCTTGCCAGCACTTATTGTTTGAGGACTTGTTGATGATAGCCAATCTGGCAGGTGTGAGGTGGTACCTCACTGCCATTTTAATTTGCATCTCTCTGATGATTAGTGACTTTGAACACTTTTTCATACGTCTCTTGGATGTCTATATGTCCTCTTTGAAGAAGTGTCTATTTAGGTCCTTTGCCCATTTTTTAATTGGATTGTTTGTCTTCCTTTTGTTGAGTTGTATGAGTTCTTTACATATTTTGGAAATTAACCCTTTATCCAACGTATCATAGACAAATATGTCCTCCCATACAGTGGGTTCCCTTTGCATATTGAGAATGATTTCTTTTGCTGTGCAGAAGCTTTTTAGTTTAATATAGCCCCATTTGTTTATGTTTTCCTTTGTTTCTCTTTCCCTAGGAGATACATCTGTGAAAATTCTGCTATGTGAGATGTCTAAGATTTTGCTGTTTTCTTCTAAGATTTTTATGGTTTCCCAACTTACAATTAAGTCTTTTATCCATTTTGAGTTTATTCTTGTATATGGTGTAAGTTGGTGGTCTAGTTTCATTTTTTTGCATGTACCTGTCCAATTTTCCCAACACCATTTATTGAAGAGACTGTCTTAACTCCATTCTATGCTCTTGCCTCTTTTGTCAAATATTGAGCTTAAAAGGCTTGGGTCGATTTCTGGGTTCTCTGTTCTGTTCCATTGATCTATATGCCAGTACCAGTTCTTGTGCCAGTACCAGGCTGTTTTGATTACAATGGCTTTGTAGTATAACCTGATATCTGATATTGTGAACCCTCCAATTTTGTTCTTTCTCAAGATTAGTGTGGCTATTTTGGGTCTTTTGTGGTTCCATATAAATTTTGGAGAGTCACTGCTCTAAAGTAAGTTTCCACTGAAGCCTGGTTAGGAGCCCACCTGCCCTAATTTTGCATACTCATTCTCACCTTAGACTTTGTTCTATTTATTTATTTTTTCCCATTTATTTTCAGATAGAGTAGGAGGGAGGGATAGAGAGAAAGAGAGAGAGAAACATCAATGTGAGAGTCAGACATTGATTGGTCGCCTCCCACACAAGGCCGACCAGGGCTGGGGACCGAACCTCAAGTGGTACGTGCCCTTGACTGGAATCGAACCCACAACTCTCTGGTCCACGGGCTGATGCTCTAACTGCTGAGCCAAACCAGCCAGGGCGAGACTTTGTTCTATTTCTTAATCTCTACATGGAAATATTCTCCTGTCCACTGACTTACATCTTACACATTTTAAAAGATCTGTCTCAAAGTCTCTCATTCCCAGTACAATCTATTCTGGTATCTCTTGAGGTGAATTCTTCTCTGACTCCACACATAAGAATTACCTAGTTGTGGGGGAAAGTGGGGAGGTTCTCCAAAATGCTAGTTCCTAGGCCAATCCAAGTGCTACCGAAATGGAGAAATATGGAGTGAAATGTAAATATTTAAACACCAAAAAATTAAGTATACATAAAACAGAGAGAAATCTCAAAACCACCAAAATATTTCTGCAACTGAGGCCAGGCAGAAACCTTTAAACCTGTTCTCTCGGTTAATACAACAAATACAAACTCCAAGAGGAACGCTGGTCAGGTGGAGACAGCTGTGCCTGGCTTAGCCTAACAGGATACACCAACCAGGCAAGGAGCCAGGTCACTGAGCTTCTGAAAAGGACCTCAGCTCTGCACCTCCTCCCCCGTTCTACACAGCAGCATTCTTCAAAACACCTATGCCATTTAATTAAATGCTAGACCCATAAAAAGTAGTGCAAAATTAAAACTGTAACCTACTGCATAAAAATATACAATTACTTTTTAAATTATGTACAAACCAGGTGATAATTATACCGATAATAAGGTTCCCTATAATATCCATGTGTTTTTAAAATCTGCAATCCTCAAATGTTATGAGTGGGCATGACTATCTCTAAACCCATACATTTATTCTAAAAAAGTAGCTGCAAAGTTTCCTAGGGTTATGGCACTTGCTAAGTGCTGTGGGGACACCAAGATGAATGAGAAATGGTCACTGCCCTTGAGGAGCTCAGCACAAGCTTGTGGGGAGGAATATAATAAAGACAAATAGCTATAGTGCAAAACATCATGTGATAAGCACCATAAGAGAAATTCAAGGCACTCCAGGAGCTGGGGAGAGGAAGAGTGATTACCAGAATAAACAGAGAAAACAGCACGGAGGCAGCAGCATTTCACTTGGTTCTTGAGGGGGTGAGTGTAAGTCTGTTAAGTGGAGGTTAAAATTGAGTGGACAGTCAGTAAGCAGGAAGGGCAAGAGCTGAAAACAATGATGGCAAAACTCCAATGCTCGGAATGGAATGGGATGGCAATTGAGGCAGTGTTGTCAAAAGGATATTTGAACAAGGCCTCTTGACCTCTCTTGGGTACCCCAGGACGATGTGGATAATTTTGCATCAGTAAAGTCACTCTGCTGGTGGGTAAACCAAGTCCAATAAGCCCCAAAGAACCCAGGTTATTTCTTTCCTAATAAGCAGTAGTGTGGCACAACCTTAAATTAAGCCTAAATGGAAAGGAAAGTGGAAAGAAAATTTTCTGAAATAAACTAGGTAAGAAGTAAGATCCTAGCTAGAGCTTAAGAAGACTTGGGTTTGAGTCCAAGTTCATCCTGCCAGCTGTACCACCTTGAGTAAGTCACTCACACTTCTGTTTCTTCCCATGTAAAATACAAATGATAATTCCTCCACCAAGGTTGTTTGCCAATGCAATGAGATGGATGCGAATTAGGATCTTCACATCTCCTTGCAAAGCTCTTTCAAAATACAAGACAGTATTACTGGGTAACTTTTGAAAATATTTTTAAAATTTATTTTTATATACAAGTAACACACGGATTGTCATGATAAAAAAAACTCAAGCACTATGGCGAGTGTCAGAGCAAGGGGAGCACTAGGCTCGGACTAAAGCAGACACCAGGGATGCCAGAGCAGGGAAACAGGAATAAACAGGATGATGTTGAGATTGTTGGTCTGCGGGATCAACTGACCCGAAAGCATGGACAGCTAGACTTTCCATTTACTTAAACCTATACATGTCCTTAACAGAAATCAGCTCAAACTAATTTAAATTGAAGCTTGCAACATAAAAATTCCTAAGTGACACTTGATTTAAAAACTTATTTT
Organism: Tadarida brasiliensis; assembly: GCA_030848825.1. Classification (NCBI taxonomy): domain Eukaryota; kingdom Metazoa; phylum Chordata; class Mammalia; order Chiroptera; family Molossidae; genus Tadarida; species Tadarida brasiliensis. The sequence goes on along the minus strand of CM061272.1, from coordinate 37,719,098 downwards.
GTTCAGCCAGGCCAGTGTGGCTCAGTGACTGAGCACTGGCCTATGCACCAAGAGGTCGCTGGTTCAATTCCTGGTCAGGGCACATGCCCAGGTTGTGGGCCCGATCCCCAGTGTGGGGCATGCAGGAGGTGGCCAATCAATGTTCTCTCTCATTGATGTCTCTCTCCCTCTCCCTTCCTCTCGCTCTAAAATCAATAAAGAAAATAAAAACCAACTTATTTTGTTCAGATTACATGACGTTCCCTTAACAAATTTCAAGACATTAATATATCCCACCTAATTTCCTTCATTACCAGCTTGGCTTTTCTTAATAGCTAAGGTCATTCAATACTGAATATCAACTATACAATTATCTAAATTATATAAAACAGAATTTTAGCAGATTGGAATTCTTTTTCATAAATAACAAATGTACATTTGTACATCATAGCAAACTCTTTTGCCATTATCCATGAAAATGTTTGAAGCTCTAAGTAAAAATATTAACTTGCACTAAAAGATTCTATAGTATGACTAATTAAAAATAAATCTTCCTTTGATCCCATGCAGCCCTCAAGACTTTCAAACTCTAACTCTAGACTATCATGCTTATAATTTAAAAGCCAAATAGTTTTTCCTACCCAAAGAATAACTAACATGGCACAGGGGTGGGGAACCTTTTCTCTGCCAAGGGCCATTGGATATTTATAACATCATTGTCAAAATTATCAACTTAAAAATTAGCCTGCTATATTTGGTCAGGCTAATTTGGTGAGGCTTGTGATGTTAACTGGTACTGATTTCTCAGGCCCTATACTGCCAGAGGGCCAGATGTTCCCCACCCCTGGGACAGGTATTTCTCAAATTCCTTACCTCCTGAATCTCTAGCAACCTAAGTTTCCCCTCCACTTTCTCCCCATCTTCCCCTAATAACTGATTCTCCAAACCAGGGCACTTTTGAGAGTGAAAGGGGGAAGCTGTTAATAATTAAGCCAGCAAGACAGGTGTTTAAAAAAACAAAAACAAAAAAAACTATGAAATATGGAACCCAACTTACAACTATTATTCTGGGTAGAAAAAAGAAGTCTGTTCACTGAGGAAGAGAAGGAATGTGCATACTTAGTACGTTGCACCAGTACGTAAACATTACGACCTGCCCCAGCACTGAGCTCCCCTCTCAGAACCCTGCACAAGAAAGGGAAGCTAGCCCACTGCCCCAATCACTTCTGTCCTCTTCTCTGGGATGCAAAGTCCAGGTCCGTCTATTGCCTGAATGCGAATTCCTCGGGGCCACTGAAAAAAGTTTAAGGGCTTGTTTGTTCTCTGCTGTAAACTGAAGACTATCCTTGGCTGCTAAAAAGGCCCTAAGAACCTTCAATTAAATAGGCATTAGCAATGTCAGCTCCTCATCCAAAACATTCATTAAGTATGGTTTACTGTGCTGGGTGTTGCAAAGGTCAAAGTGCATAGCTCCCGTCCTCTCTGAATTTATAGTCCAAGAAGGAAAATGACATGGCGTGGGCTGTAAAATGGGAGAAACTCACACATCAAAAAGAAGATTTAACAGTGCAGGCCAAGGAAGAAGAGCAGAGCTGGATTTGGGAGCAGAGCAGAAAGCAAACCAGTTAGAGAAGCTGGTTCAAGTGATCCCCAGGCATGGGCTGGGGGTGCAGCCCTTCCTCTGAGGCAGCGGTTCTCAACCTGTGGGTGGCAACCCCTTTGGGGGTTGAACGACCCTTTCACAGGGGTCGCCTAAGACATAATAGTAGCAAAATTACAGCTATGAAGTAGCAACGAAAATAATTTTATGGTTGGGGGTCACCACATTAAAGGGTCACGGCATTAGGAAGGTTGAGAACCACTGCCAGCCTGGGAATTACAAAGGAACCACTTTAGGCCCCTTTTCATGGTTGATTCAGTTCACCTGAGTTAAGGGCCAAAGCATTATTAACCATAATGTGACCTCGGGTTCCCCATCCCCGCAGCATCACACCCTCAGCTCTCATTGGCCTGTGACTCCCCCTTAAACAGGGACCTTTTGTTTCCATCACTGGACTCTAATTAGCACCTAAAAAACAGGTGCTCAATAAATACCTTTTTAAAAAAGCGAATAAAATATAACATAAAACTTACATCTTCACCGATTTCAGGTGTACAGCTCAGTATTATTAAAGGACATTCACATGTTCTACAACCATCTTCACCTTCAGTCTCCAGAACTCTTTTCATCTTGCAAACCTGAAACTTTATATCCACTTATTCCTCCTTCCCCCAACCCCTGGCAACCACCCTACCAGGTTCTGTCTCAACGAATCTGAATTCTCTGGACATCTCAAATAAATGGAATCATACAATACTTGTTGTTTTTGTGACAGGCTTATTTCAGTTAGCATAATGTCCTCAAGGTTCATCCATATGGGAACATATGAAAGCATTTCCTTCCTTTTTGAGGCTGAATAATATTCCATTGTATGTATATATCACTTGATTGTCTTTCCACAGTACATACCTTCTGAATCAATGCAGTAGCTATACCTCAGAGACTAGAACCCAGTCTCCTCAAATTTGAGAGAATGTCAAGTCTTGTTCTTGGACTGTAATATTTAAAATTTCTTACAGAAACATACATGAACTGGCAATTTGAATAAATAAAAATCAGGTAAAACTGCTCCCCCAAGGCTCTTTTATTTCATACCACTCAAAAGAATGCATGACTCAAATAACTCACTCGGTCTGTATGAACTGAGATTTTTCTGGTAAACCTTTTTGCTTTCACCAGCTATGTTAACACTTCCGTTCCAGTGCATGAAGGCCAAGAGGAGAAACTCTTCATCCAGAAAGAGAAAGCCACTACAGAATGGATAAACATTGCTAAATCTTTTCAAATCCTGACTTTTATAAACCACAGAAGTTTTAAAAAGTGTTGGGGGGAGCCCTGGCCAGTTTGGCTCAGCGGTTAGAGCATTGGCCTGAGGTACAGAGAGATCCGGGTTCGGTTCCCGCTAGGGGCATGTACCTCGGTTGCAGTTTGTCCCCGGCCCTGGTTGGTCGTGCGGGTGGCAGCCACTCGATGTATCCCTTTCACATCGATGTTTCTCTCTCTCTCTCTCTTCCTCTCTCTCCCTCCCACTCTATCTGAACAAAAAATGAAAAAATGTCCTCAGGTGAGGATAAAAAAAAAAAAAAAAAAAAAGTGTTGGGGGGAGAACCTCTGGGCAACCACTGTCTCCACAAGGGTGACTTCCCGAGACGGGCAGATGAGCCCCGGGAGGCCCAGAAGAGAGCTGCTGTGTACATTCTTAGTCTTAAGGCATTGCCGCTGCACCTGTAGGGCTTCCCCTTTCCTTCCTCCTTCCATCTAGAGATTCTGAACAGACATCCGAAATGCATAATCACAGGTGATTTCCATAATGAACGCTACACGTCTTCTTCCTACTCCTTGGAACTTCCTGGTGTCTTGATTTAATTATCTTAATAAAGTTAAATATAATGACTTGTCTTAAAAGCATTTCTTTTGTGGACTCATCCTGTCAATATGGCCCCATTTTCCCAACCAAGTTAATGGGTCACAACTGCTTCAGTTAACTTCTATTATATAATGTCCTAAGGGTAAAAAAGGGTTCAATTATAACTTGATCAAGAAATGAAATGACACCTTAGAAAATTAGAAAACCTGGGCAAAGGAGTGACCCACAGACTATCAGAAATGTTACCTAACCCAAGAAAACTGAATGAATGAAACAAACAAAAAACATGTGAGTAGAATAGAATGAATGCACTGCCATGAAATTCTAATTAAACTCCTGTCATACTAGTTTTTAATCACTAATAAGTCATCAGAAAATCAGACCAGGCAACTTAAAAGGAGCAGGAATCATTCCTCACATTACCTCTGATCCCTGTGATGTAGTGCTAGGTGAATATCTACTATATTTAATACATGTTCATTTATAGACTGATGTTTACTTGGCTATGAGCAATAATGCAAGATGGCTGTTTCTTTTTCCTGCTTAACATAATTCAGCAGTTAAAAAAAAACAAACACAAATTCGACCAGAAAGTGAGAGTCGACATACACATATACATGCATACACATATACTTAAGTACTTTAGCATGTACGCAATCCTGCAAAGCACAATATCTAGTAAAGAAAATCAGTAAGAAAAAATAAGTACCCAAAAGTGTTTGAAGAAAATACTTTCCTATCATCTCATTCACGCTTAGATGTGTTTCATCTCTGAAAACATGGGAGATAAAAGATCTTGCTTTCATGTCACTGGAGGAACTCCGATGGCTCACACAGGCACAGACACATAAGATTCTATGGTCAGTACTGGTTATTATGAGATATATCCAGGCCCTTCTTTGTCCCTTTACTTAAAAGGAAAACCAGAAAATGATTACAGCCTAAATATGGTCTTTTAGCCAAAATTTCTATTTTGCTTACTTTCTTGAGACACAAACACATACAGATTAAAGGAGAACATCCTAATGATGTTTGGGCTTCAAACCCCAAAGACAGCTCAACTTGCACCTGCCTCTATCTTATGAGATCCTCACAGGGATAACCAACACTGATAGCAATCTGGCGTACAAAGTCAACGCCTTGGTCAGTGGACTGGCCAGGCCGACGCGGCTGGGACAGTACTGACCCAGCCAGCTGTCTGCTCTAACAGTGGTCAGGGCAAAAAAATTTTCTTTAGCAATTATATTATATTTCACATTCTTAAGACTTGACTGATTTCTTAATATCTCATTCACAGTTCAGCTAAGAAGATCCTTCTGAAATACTAGAGCACAGGTGGCCATGGCAACTACCCCTCCTTCAACTTTTAGCAATTAAGAACCTTAGTGGCTAGGGTACAGACTGACAAACCTCAGAAGGTGGGGAGGGGAGGGAAGAGATAAACCACAGAACTTATATGCATGTATGCATAACCAATGGATATAGACAACAAAGCTGGGGGCGGGGTGGGGGGATGGATTGGGAGGAAGGTGTCAATGGGGGAAAAAGGAGAAACATGTGTAACAAAAATAAATTAATAAAAATAATTTTTTTAAAAAGAACCTTAGTGGAGCCCAGCCGGTGTGGCTCAGTAGTTGAGCATCCACCCATGCACCAGGAAGTCACCGGTTTGATTCCTGGTCAGGGCACATGCCCAGGTTGTGGGCCTGATCCCCAGTGGGGGGCATGCAGGAGGCGGCCAATCGATGTTCTCTCTCATCGATGTTTCTATCTCTCTCTCCCTCTCCCTTCCTCTGTCTCTAAAATCAATAAAGAAAAAAAAAATTAATAAAAAAGGAACTTAGTGGCATTTCTAGACTTCTCACACCCAACAGAATTTGAAGCAGCCAACCCTGTTACAGAACACAATTTAGAGGTCCTTGAAACAATGGGAAAAAATACCAGCATTTGCTTTATGGAGATTTAACAATGGACTCTGACAAGCTTCAGTCAATTCAGCCTAAGCAGAAAATATTCCCCCAAAGTAACATTTACAGCAAAGCTTTTTTACTACTTTTAGTATCTTTGGCTTGAAATATTTAATAAATATTTGTTTAAAAGGTGCATTTGTATTTTTGATATTTTTTTATATCCACTTTGTTATTTTTAATATTACAAAGCCAACTTCCAGGAATGGAAGCCTAATTATAACATAAGCTTTACATTTGACAGGAAATCAGAGCGTGTGTTACAGCCATGCCTCAAGATTAAACGTCAGGAGCCAATTAGGCCGAAAGTCAGCAGTCACTTGTAAAGAGTAAGATTTTAAAGGCAAAGCTGACAGATATTTTTAAGTGCATTAGCCCTTAAGGAAGGAGAAATAAACTTTTTTTTTTTTAAATTTTCTAAATGATCCTCAAAATTCATGGCTGTAGTTACAGTCCTGCTACAAAATGCTGGGCTCATTAAAACAGCATTTGAAACCAGTACAAAATATTTCAAAGCAAAAATCTTTCAGAAGAAAAGTTACTAATGTCTTTCAACTTTCCTGGACACCTAAAACCACTGATTTCTATGGCAATCTCTGACATGACAACACCTCATTACTGCCTGATCTGCTATTTTCCCCAAGAGAACCCAGCCAGCCCTAAACAGTACTCCACTGGATGCATTCAGTCATTAAGTATATTGTTTTCAGAATTTTCTGAGAACTCTGCGACAGCTCTGAGGTGCCTGGACACTGTGAGGTCCTGTCAACTTCCGGATGGGGATCTCAAACAGCCCAAGGAGCTTCTAGAACACAGGCAAGAGTTCAAATTCCAGGGGGTTTAAAATCAGGCTTATTTTTTTCTCTTATCTTTAAAAAAAGGAAAATCAGAACTGCCACAGCCACTAGCCTCTTTCTTATTCTGTACCATTTATAAATTCTTCTGATAAGGAGAAAAAGCTTACTGTGACAGTACATTGTTTTTAGCCCCCTAAAATTTATCAAAATGTCACTTTAATTGATCAGATTCTATCAATTAATGATCAATTGATAGAATCTGATCAATTAATTGATCATTTTTCATCACAGTAGCCTCCCACAAGGCACCGACAATGCACCAACATCGGGAGGCATGCCATCGGACATGACATGGAGGATGCCGCAGACTGACGGGTTGACTAGCTATTTTATTAAAGCCTACTTGGACTGGCTACTAAAGATTCTGGTAAAAAGTCCTCAGTGAGGAACCTAAGGTCAGACAAACTTTTCAAACAACAGTGCACAGACAGATTTCCAGTATACTGGCCAACAGCAGACTCTTTCTGTAAATGCCACATAGGAGGAATCCGTCCTGAGTAAGCTGCTGGAGGCCGGGTTTCCCTCCCACAGCAGCCACAGGACAGCACCAGCTCCCTGAGGTAGGGGCACCCGAAGCCCTGGCAGGGCACACAAGGCACTCAATAAATGTGCAGGTGACCCTCATCCAGCTGGTACTCAGAAATACCATGAGCCAGGAGTGCAACCCTACCGGGGGCACCCAGGCCACGCCCACCTGTGCTGAGTATTCCTGTCCAGAGCCGGGGCAGATCTAGTTCTGTCTCTCAGGAGGGACAGTAACACAAGAAACAAAAGGAAGAAAAAGGAAAGTTGGGATAAGCCATTCTATTTTCAGATTTCTCACCCATAAATTAAATTCGTTGAAGGGCAAATCCATGTCACCTGATTACTTCGGTACTTCCCGTGGATATTTCCATAAATATTCCTGGTTGACAAACACAAATCATTCCTGTTTGAGTTTTCTCCTTCGACATCATGCCTTTGAGCTGCATGAAAAAGCCATTTCTACGTTTCACAGAACTGCCTGATGTAACACTTAGCTGCTGAATGACAGACCATCTTTTCATACCATGTCAATCTCCAAAGCAAAGATGTGTGTCTCACGCCTGACATCACAGAACCCCATACCAACTGTCAGACTCTCCTATTAACCTGCAGGCATTTTCTTTTTAAGGCAGTCAATATAGGCCTCAGGAAGCACCTGGGAAGCCTCTCTTATTTTTCTCAGCATTCTTAAGGACAAAATATGCTGCTATGGGAGTAAGAGTTATAGCAGCGTAAGAGTCACAGGGTTGCCAGATTTTAAAATAAGGGATGCTCACTCAGTTAAATTTGATTTTCAAATAATGAATACTTTTTAATACAGCTGACCCATGAACAACACAGGTTTGAACTGCACAGGTCCGCTTATACATGGACTTTTTTTTTTCTCAAAAAATGCTATAAATGTATTTCCTCTTCCTTATGATTTTCTTAACATTTTCTTTTCTCTAGCTTACTTTAGTTTACGAATACAGTATTTAATACATATAACATGCAAAATACGTGTTACTCGACTATTTATGTTATTGGTAAGACTTCTGGTCAACACTCAGCTACCAGTAGTTAAGTTTTGCGGGGAGTCAAAAGTTATATGCAGATTTTTTAGTGTGTGTGGGGGGGGAGGGGTTGTTCAAGGGTCACCTGTAAAAGTACATCCCAAATAGTGCATGGGACAGACATATTTATGCTTAAAAAAATACAGGGTTTATCTCAAATTCCATTTTAACTAGGCATCCTATATTTAATCTGGCAACCCTGTGGGCAGAGGGCATTAATCTATCAGTGAGAGGGCAAGGAACACAGTGAGGCTACAGACTGTGATGGGGTGGGACCCGGGTGACAAAACTAAAGGAGCTTCTATAACTCAGAATGATGCTGAAAAGTTTGTGGGGGAGGAGGGCAGAGGATGAGATTCAGAACCATTCATCTAAAGTCATCCCAAAAAAGCCACTGGCATGAAACAGCCTGACATGGGCCACCTCACAAGACTGCTCAAAGATGAACTTAAAAAATTACTTTAGCAATGATGAAGTCAGAAAAGAGAGGGCACATTTACGGTGAGCAGTTATGTTCCAGGCACCTTGCTGGTCTCTGACACCATATCCCTGGTGGCTTACCACACCTCTAGAAGGTGGCTCGTACCTGGAAGGCCGTGAGAGAAGTTAAAGGCACAGCCAGGCTGTGTCCAGTCATAAGTGTGGGCTAGAAGCCAAAGCCAGCTTGTCTGAATTCAAAGCTCCAGTTCTTTCACTCAGACTCTTAGGGGAAGCACATGACTGAAAAAGCACCATGCTGTTTGGATATTTGTCACAGGCAGTCTTAGGAAAGCCAAAAGTTAGATTCTTGATCCTCCCTTTTTTCTGCAGCATTTCGGCACTAGAATGACCAGTGGCTAATGTTAACTATGGGGAAAAAAAATATTTGACCCATGTCCAGGGGGTAGGCTTTCTTTTTTTCCCCCCAAAGAAGAAATCCAACAAAAGTGCCCTCAATAGGCAGACTTGGGGGTAACTGGCAATCGTCATACTCCCTGATGCCCCAAGAACTCAACTAGGTGACTACTGTTTTTATAAAAGGCGTAAGTCTGAGACTGGCAAAGTAGGTAGCTCTGCTCTTGGCTATACCTGAAGGCCCCTACTGGCCCCTACTCAATGACAATCCATGGTGGCAAATAGTAGTAATAGCTAACATTTATTGTAGATTTATATGTGCCAGATGCTATGCTTAAGACTTTGCATTTATTAATTTAATTAATCCGTGCAACCAAGTCTAGCAGGCAAAAGTAGGTTTACAGTTGTGAGTACCTGAAAGTTGACTCTTGTATTATTTATTAATAACTGAATTATTTTAGATACAACTATAAACCTACTTTTGCCCCACCCTGTATATTCTTCCAAATAAACTACACAATCAATTGAAAAACATTTTTTCATTAAATTGATTTTTGAAGATTATATGCAAAGATCCCTTAACATCTCAGTTTTCTCCAGTTACTTAACATGAATTATCATATCCCTGTTCCAAACATTCAATGCCCTTTTTCTAATGTACCCTATTGACGTGTCTCAAATATAGATTCCCAGCTCATTTGGAGACTCAATTCAAACCACAAGGGGTTAAAACCCCACAAATATAACTCCACTTGGTAGAGTCCAGCCCCCACTTGAACAGCCTGCAGGGCTGCATACAGTGGCCCCAGGATTTGACACAACAAAGGCACACAGCCCTCTGTGACCTGGAAGCAAGGAGTATGGACTTTACTGGAGGCAACAGGGAGGCGATGCAGGGCATTTAAGTAGGAGAGTACCACGGTCAGATGTCTGTTTCAGAAGGATAAAGATAACCATGGCAGTAGACGGCTGGATTAATGTTAAAGCACCTAACAGGGGACTTCCGGTCAAGATGGCGGCGTAGGTAAATGCGGTATCGCGTCCTCCCACAACCACATCAAAGTTACAACTAAACTACAGAACAACCATCATTCAAAACCGCCTGAAATCAAGCTGAATGGAAGTCCTACAACTACGAAATTAAAGCAGCAGCCACATCGAGATTGGTAGGAGGGGCGGAGGCAGACGGGCTGGTCCCACACCCGCGTGTGGCGGATAAAAATCAGAGGGACACCTCGGCTGAGAAGGTCCTCCCTGAGGACTGAGGGGTCCCCGTCCCATACCAGGAGCCCAGCTCAGAGTTCCAGTGCCAGGAAGAGAAGTCCCCATCACTTCTGGCTGGAAAAACCAGTGGGAACTGAGGCTGAGGCAGCTGGAGCCCCGGGCAGCTCCTCTTAAAGGGCCCGCACACGGACTTACTCGGACTCCCACCCTCCAGGCGTCCGCGTGCGGGAAGGAGCCTGAAAGGTACCAGAGTCATATGGGGAAGAACTGAGCTGCTTGGCATTGGAGCGAGGGCTGGAGAGGCAGCTTTCTCCTGGACAGACGTGCTGTCAGAGGCCTGTGTTCCTTTGGTGAGCCCTTCCCTGGGCCGGCAGACGCCGCCATATCTGGGACTCCAGCAACTGGCTCACACTGTTTGCTCCACCCTGGTGATTCCCTGAGGCCCCGCCCCACCCAACTTCCAGGCCCACCCAAGCTGTTGCCAGTTGCTTTACCATAGGATTGGCCTGTCTTAGAGCCTGCTTCAGCTTTTCCTAAAGTCTTTCAAACAAGCAGCATCTGGTCTCAGCTAGCCCCATACCTCTCGCTAAGTAATACATAGAAACAAACACAGGGAGGCAGCCAAAATGAGGAGACAAAGAAACAGGTCCCAAATGAAAGAACAGAACAAAACTCCAGGAAAAGAACTAAGTGAAATAGAGTTAAGCAGCCTAACAGATGCTGAGTTCAAAATACTGCTTATAAGGATGCTCAATGGACTTAGTGAGAACCTCAGTGAACTTAGAGAGGCCTCAAGAGCATAAAAAAGGACCAGTCAGAAATGAAGGATGCACTAACTGAAATAAAGAATAGTTTACACAGATGCAATAGTAGAGTAGGTAAAGCCAAGAAGCAAACCATCGATTTGGAATATAAGGAAGCAAAAAACACCCAATCAGAACAGCAAAAAGAAAAAAGAATCCAAAGAAATGAGGATAGTGTAAGGAGCCTCTGGGACAACTTCAAACGTGCCAACATTCGCATCTTGGGGGTGCCAGAAGGAGAAGAGAGAGAACAAGAAATCGAAAACCTATTTGAAACAATAATGGCAGAAAACTTCCCTAACTTGATGAAGGAAACAGACATACAAGTCCAGGAAGCACAGAGAGTCCCAAACAAAATGAACCCCAAGAGGCTCACACCAAGACACATCATCATCAAAATGCAAAAGGTTCAAGACAAAGAGAGAATCTTAAAAGCAGCAAGAGAAAAGCAGTTAGTTACCTACAAGGGAGTTCCCATCAGACTGTCAGCTGATTTCTCAAAAGAAACTTTGCAGGCCAGAAGGGAGTGGCAAGAAATATTCAGAGTGATGAAAAGCAAGAACCTACAACTAAGATTACTCTATCCTGCAAAGCTGTCATTTAGAATCAATGGCCATATAAAGAGTTTCCCAGACAAGGAAAAGCTAAAGGAGTTCATCACCACCAAACCATTATTATATGAAATGTTGAAGGGTCTTCTTGAAGAAAAAGATAAAAAAATATGAACAAACAAAATGGCAATAAATACATATCTATCAACAATTGAATCTACAAACAAAATGAACAAGCAGAACAGAAACATTCTCATAGATACAGAGAACTTTTGTTGGGTACCAGATGGGTGGGGGCTGGGGGGAGGAGTGAAAAAGGTGAAGGGATTAAGAAGTACAAATTGGTTGTTAGACTGACAAACCTCAAAGGGAAGGGGGGTTGGGGGGTGGGAAGAAATAAACCAAAGAACTTACATGTATACATGCATAACTAATGGACACAGACAACAGTGTGGGGAAAAGCAGGAGGGGGGCAGGAATGGGGAGAAGGGGGGCAATGGGAGAAAAATGAGGAACATCTGTAATACATTCAACAATAAAGATAAGTTTAAAAAAAAGCACCCAACAGAGTTAGCAAGAATAGTCAGGAGTCTCCTGTAGTATCTGTTCTAGACAAGCAGTGACGAGGACAATGGCATTTACGTTGTAGTATTGTCTCAACTGCAACAGTGCGTTCGAATAGTCCAGAGGCAGAAATAATGAAGCTCAAAAACCTGTCACCATGCAGGGTCTCTCCCCCAACATGTCGATAGGCACACATTTACTCAAACCCATATTTACTGAACACCTACTATGAGCCATGTACCATACTAGCTGCTGAAAGAAATCCTGGATGGGTCAGTGACAAAAATCAGCAGGAGTCACAAAGAATAAATATGACTTTGATATCCAAAAACAGAGCCAAGTATTAGAACTGGAGTCCCCCATGAGGAAAAGACTGTAGCATGGAGCCACCACCCTCCAAGAGGATACCTGCCTCTCCCCTCCAGGCCAGTGTCAGGCCCCCAGCTACCCTTGCAGATCCAGGTGCCATGTGAGCACCTTTCCAACCTTCCTCTAGGCACCAGACAGCAGTATCACTGTCGGTTCTACAGACGGATCAACAGAGACTGTGAAAGCAGGGGAGGTGGGGAGGGCGGTGTCAATAAGAACCCAATTTTTGGTTCCTGGCTTCACCTTTCATCTTTGTGATGTATCTCAAGTACTTACAAAGGCCCTTAAAAGCTCTCAAAAAAAAAGGGGGAAAGGCCATTTTCCACTTTTTGCTCACTGCTTAATTCCCTCCCCTTGATGGATGTAGAGTTTCCACAGTTCTGGGCACAATGTATGCACTGTTAGCAAAAGACCAACCCCTTGGCACTCCTGCAATCTAGAAAGACATAGCTCTGTCTCCCTCATTGCATTGAAAATAGACTAGTCCAGCAATTTTCAACCAGAACGCTGCAAAAACTTCTAAGACATGCAATACCTGACTACTTAGTCAGGGGCACTGACCTCTTTTCCCTTCGACTGTCAAATAAAAAAATGACAACAACCAACACAACAAGAGACATCCAGTGTGAATGAATCAAAATTATACCTATTTTTTTTTGTCGGATCAGCAAAAAACATATGTTTGTGTGCCACGGATTTTTAGTAATTAGTTCACGTGTGCCATGAGATAAAAAAGGTTGGAAATCACTGGACTAGAGACATCTGCTCCATCCGCCTTTTTAAACTTCAAGGAAGGGAGGGAAGAAATACTTGCAACTGTAAAATATTTGGTCATTTATTGGTCATATGCTGCCTAATAAGAAACAGACATTGTTAAACGATAACGAGGTGGTTTTAGCAACTGCTTTAGGGAGATCAGCTCTACATCAAACATGCAATCTTGTAATTTTTTCTTTTGCCTATGTAAAATGATTTTTGATACTTTTTCTACAAAATTTAAAGCTTGCATTTCCTTTAAAGATTCCTATGTTTCAATCCAGAACCACATATAATCAGTACATATTCACTGAATTCTAACCTCCTTAGACCCATAACAAAAATAGGCACAAAGCCACTCTGGTGAGGCCTGCAGGACCAAAACATCGGGAAGTAACAAGGAAAAACATGCCTACTACTGCCTGGAGTCTCGTCCCAAAGCCATGTCTCTATCATCTAAGGCTTAACAAACTTCAGGCCAAATACTCAGTTTTGACAAGCCTTGCTTTTACCTTCTCTGGGACCAAATAATTTCCTCATCTGAGAAATGAGGTCAGTGATGCTCACCCACAGGGTTTCTGGGGGACTAGGCCTGATGACCTGTAGAAATGCTCTCTCTGTAAATCATAAAGAGCTGTGCAAACGTCCTGCGCCCTTTCCTCTGGAGGCACTCTGACCTCCTCAGTTGCATGAGTCAGTGGTGGTGTTACGAAGAAACTAAGGCTCAAGCTGTGCTTTTTCCGGGGGTCCAACAAATCAAGGGAGAGACCCCAGAAATTAATAAAGACCTGGGAATCCAGTCTGCCAGTCAGGTTTGGTCTTAGACAAGTCCTCTAACCCTTCCAAGTACCAGTTCTCTCATCTGTCTGGGTTCAAGGAACCTGCCTGGAGGGCAGACAGCAAAAAAAAGTTTTGTCCCAGAGAGCTTCCAAGAACACAAAGATTAGTGGAACTGGGCCACACTTCTAGCCCCCCCGGGGCAAGAATCTTCTCCCTGGCCCCTAAAAGCTCACAGGTAAAGGTAGCCACCAAAGATGGGAAGGGCAGGATGGGGGCAAGCTGCACCCCAATGGGATAGGGGCTCTGATCAGGAACGTATCCAGTGACCTAAGTGGACCAGCCCAGCCTACAGGGCTCGGGCCTTCCAGTATAACCAAACACAGGCAGGAGGCCGGCTTGGAGGAGTAGCAAGGATGCTGCAGCAATACCAAGGAGGGTGGCTTTCCCCATGAGGGGCAGAACTCTCCAGGATGACCAAGACAGTGCCATCTCCTGCCCTAAGTGACATCAGACACTGACCGGAAGCTTCACCACTTCTTGCCTCCAAATTGTCCCAATACAAGACAGAGAATGCCCGGGGCAGGGGGACCTCAGGACACTCATGAACACTCAGGAGCCCATGGGTAGAGGCTGACATCATGACTGGGATGTGCGTGAAAAAGGGAGGGAGATCAGGGGTTCCGATCATTTCTCTGGAACAAGTTGAAGCACAGAACACAAGTTTACATTATCGCGACTTAATTCCTCCAGTATCCCCAGAGCTCATATGGAAATCCAGGTGACCTGTTAAATAAGGGCCAAAGTCTTCTCACTCGAATTCTGGTTCCATAAAACACACTCATTGCTGGAAAGTCCTCCAACCTCACATCTTTTCAAGATTGAGCAGTAAACCACACAAAAATAAGAACCACTCACTGAACTGCACAAATGACACTACATTAGGTCCCATTAAACAGCCCAATGAAGTCTGCAGTATTTATTAGGTGTAACTACAGCAGTGCTCTGACTTCTATGGGAAAGGAGGAAGAGGGGGAGGAACGATTTTTCAATATTACTTGAGCTGGCTGATAACAAGCTTTGCAGCGCTGGTTCATTATTCCCAGCCACCCTGCAATCATTAACTCCGATCGCCCTGTGGTGAGGAGACAAAGAAACCCAGTTCCCTGCCTAAGGAGGCTTCCTGATGCAGACCCTCAACAGCAACTTTTAGGAAGCCATAACTTCTACATCTGAAAGGAGAAGAGCTGGGATATCTAACTGAAATTCGTTCTGACTGGTTTTCATTAAATCTTTTTAGCCAGTTGTCAGTGTGCTTCACAGAGGGAAGAAAAAAAAATTGATCACATGCTCAACAGATGTGGGCCGGAATCAAAGCGAGCTGAGGGGCTGCTCAGCCAGCCAGCAGCAGCTCCCCAAACAAAAGGTCAGCCATTTATAATGACATCCCCAGAATGATGTATGTGCACATTAGAAAGTTAAATTTCATGAAAAGAATGTCCAATACAGCCATCAATTTTATTTTTGGTTCATCTGGCTGCAATTTCTGCCCACAGTCATTTCTCTCTAGGAAAACAGCAGCAGGCAGGCACCTGGATTCACTTCGGTCCCCGGTCCATGAACTATGACATTCCACACATAGTTTCCCAATGCAAGTATTGGAATGCCTGCTCCCTGCTTCTTAGCTCACTGTCTGTAGAACATTCCCTGCCCTTTGATGTGGAAAAAAAACCACACAAAAAAAACTCCGCTTTAACATGACCTTGCACCAGGATTCTTTTCTGAAAGAAGCTAAAACACCACCACCTTGAGGGCCACCCTGAGTGTCTGCTGCAGTGACTTCAGAGTGGCCATCTTCAATTTACAAACACTGTGAGAGAGTTTACACCCACCACATCCTGTTACCCCATATACTATTTTAAGGGAAGAGAAATCATTAGCAGAATTCTCTACAATTACCCTTGAGAAAAGCCCTTCTCTTTATTTATATTTTTGGGTGGATTCTTGTGCCAAATAGTTAAGAATTCCTCCATCCTTCTTAAATCGCCACTGTAATTTGTTATTAAAGCCACGTTTAAGTCAACATTTAATAATGTTGCTGCTGTTTTCAATGAGTCTCCTCCCCTTCCTACCAGGCATTTTGTGCTGTAATAGCAGTCCGACAGTCACCTCCTACTGAATAATTATAATAGTTGGCCAATTAAACTAATCACCTTTCCACACATTTTTATCCGGCTTACAGATGTAAATCTTCCCAGAATGCCAAGAATGAAAGGTACCTCTGCAGCAGCACCTAGGACTCCATGTGTTTCTCTTGGAAGAGGCCCATTCCACCAAGGGGAAGCTTAACTCACAACCCAAATTATTAAGTAACATTTTTCAAACATGATATTCATGTATATTCACCATACAGGCATCTTTCTTCTTCAAGGAAATCTAAAGGCTCCCCCGTTATTATTTCTGAACTACTTCTACACAAGGGAGCCTTTAGGTAAGCAGCAAAACACCCCATCTTCTACAGAGAGATTACACAGAATGACAATGCTGTCCAGTACGGGATTAGAGCTGCTCAGAAATCCATTGTATACATTTTTTGAAGGAAAGAAAAACAACATTTTTGTAAAGAGATTTCAAATTCAGAAGTTCATCACTGTAGTGCTGAGCCACTTACTATGGAGGAACTGAATGAGTAACTCCTTAGAGAAATGTTTTCTGATGAATTACACAGAATCTTCTGGCTCTGAAAAGGAGGACACATTTCCATGCAAATGCCAAGCGACAAGCAGAGAAAAGGAAAAATTCCAACCCAGGCAAAAAGCAGCAGGTGGGAAATATACTTCATGTATGTAAAGAACGTATCCAGAAATAGACATATATATCCCCTTCCTAGAGAAAGCCACCACCAGAGGACTGTTACTCCTGGTCCTGCTGACGATCGGAAGCAGTACATATGCAGGCTTTATCTGACACTATACATCCTGAAACTCTCTGAACATACAATTAGATAACTATTTCAAATACAGAGCATAGATCCTTAAGCTATTTCTCCTACCTTAGTAGTGCAGACAGTTCTCCAAAATAAGTTTGTAAAATTTCATATAAACTAAAATAATTGCCTACCAAGAAAATCACGGTAGTGGCCTCCTTTGATATTATTACAGCTTAATAATAGCATTCAGAGAGTGTTTCTCAAGAGGGCCAAGAGCCAGGATCAATGAAAGGAAACAAAGGAGGAAAGGATGAATGACCTTTGATACCTTCTCTTTCCAAAGTACCCAAAACTGTCTTTGGTGAAGAACAAAAATAATATATAGCTTTCCCTTCAGCCCTAACTTTTCTCCAATCAGCCGGGGGGTGGGGGTGGGGGGGAAATCAGGTAACCACTTGAGAATTTCACTTTCAGGCAACAGGTACTTCAAAAAGTCATCAATCAATAAACAGACACAGACATGTCCTAATTAGGCCACTAAATAAAAGACATTTACCAAAGCACAGCTCTAAAAGAAGATTCTCACAATGCCTATTTCAGATATAGTCTCATCTTTTATGTACTCCAGACCTCCCCTTATCACTTTCAGTCATAGATATCACCAAATCTTAGAAAATACATGCAAAGAAAAGCATTTCACTGCATCTCAACAGAATATCCTAAATGTAGCATTTTCTTTTAAGTTTTGCAGAAAGGATAGTGGGACACAACATAACCTTTACAAATGAATAAAGCAATTAGAAACCCCACTATTTAAAAGGATAAAAATAGATTCCAAATCCTCTTGGGATTTTAGTGAATGAGATCATCCTGATTTTTCTCTCTTGCTTGGTCAAAACCCTTTAGGTCAACAATGTTAAATAAATAGTTCCATTATACCCAACAAAACTCCAGCAGCTCAATCCTTTAATTGGGCAAGAAGAGAAGGCATCCACATTCTAGTGAAATCCTTGGATTTCATTAATTTTTTCCTATAAGAAATTAGCTTCCCAACCTTTAAAAGGAAGAAAAACTACGGCTCTTGCTACAGACACAAAGCAGGGGAAATTTTCAATTCCCAGAACAGATATAAAGAGCAACACATTACTCTCAAAGAACTCTAAATAGCCATCTTTGACAAAGCCTTTTGTAACCTGCACAGCCTTAAACTCAAAGACCCCACACACGGTCTTCAACACAGATAATGTGAGCCCACCTACCTTCTCCAGACTGGAGGCCATCAATCCTCAGAGGCTGCAGCCCTGCTCCAGACAACCAGAGTTGAACAAAACAGTTGGCTACATAAACATCCTTCCTAGTTTTCAGAGCAGTCTTCCCAGACTCAAGCTTCCCCTCCCAACACCTCTCTGATACGCTTGTTCTGCCTTTAAGAATTATACATAGGGAAAAAAAAAAAAAGAATTATATATAGAATGTACTGGAATAATCTATTTACTGGTCCGTTATTAAGGTTTACACACAGATAAAGCACTACTGCTTCAAAGAAAAATCTGAATATGCCTGGACAGTATATACCAGGTGGTCAGCATATAATTCCAAAATGCCTTTTTAAAGTTTCTTCTCTTTCAGCTCAATTTTCCAAAATACACAACATAGCATTTATTTATATTGATGTAAGAATCATGTCATCAAGAACGTGGTACTAGATGGGGAGGAGGGTGTCAATGGGGAAAAAAGGAGAAACATCTGTAACAAAAATAAATTAATATAAAAAAAAAAAAAGAATGTGCTACTGTATAAAACAACTCTAACCTGAAAAGCAGACCAGCATTTCAGTTCTGACTGGTTCTCTTTGGGCAAGTCACTTAACATCTCTGAGCCTCTGCTTCCTCCTCTGTAAAATTACAGGGTCTTAAAAGGCACTTGCTGTTCCCAACTTCCGCAATCAGTTTCCTTCCTAGACTGTTCTCTCAAATCCAATAGTCACAAGCTCCACCTCCTGTTAACCTCCATATTGTTTGGACTTCTGCCCTTGGTGTCCAGGGGAAGAGGCTTTTGTGTGAAAGACAGCCCTGAAGTTCCCCAGGGGCCCAAGGGTTACTGCAGGTCTCACCGGGCAGGATGTGCATAATCAAACTCAGACAGCAGCTGCTGAGTTGGAGATAATCCTAAAAGGACTGCCTCAGACCTCCTCTTTCTCTCACAGTGAAATTGGCTGGCACCAGGCCTGTTCCGGCTGTTTGGACCTTATGTTTTCAGCACATTGCAAACAACATCTTCTGTAGATTCAACTTTCAAAATGCCAATGGATTTTTCAGCTCTGCTTTCTCAGGCTGGCTCTCCAGAAGCAAATACTTAAAGCATGCACAGTGTCCACATGCTGATCACATATAAACAGCTTGGGATGGGAAGAGAGGCTCTCTGAGAGGCAGGGATGCAGGACTCATTAATGAAAGTATCACTGCTCCTCTGTTCACTTCGACAGCATTTCATGAAAACGTAAAAGCGAGCAAAGCAGCAAAAATCACCCGTTTGAAAAT
The DNA here is from genome assembly GCA_030848825.1 of Tadarida brasiliensis. Classification (NCBI taxonomy): domain Eukaryota; kingdom Metazoa; phylum Chordata; class Mammalia; order Chiroptera; family Molossidae; genus Tadarida; species Tadarida brasiliensis. The sequence continues at coordinate 37,699,904 of CM061272.1, read as the reverse complement.
TGCTAAATTTATGGATCTCACACTAATTTCTCTTCTGATCTAGTGTTTCCATGAAGTCATAAGCTCTCTACCTCAGTTCTGTGGCCCTCTGAAGTGAAAACAATTCTACCTCATTTCCCTGAAATATAACGTAACTAACAGCTTAACTTTGTAAAATGGGTTCTGTTTATAGATTCAAGAGAACTTTTTTCAATGTGTACTTTTAAAAGAAAAAACAAAACAAAAACTGTCCTTACTCTTGTCATGATTCTTATATCAACTATACCTGACAAAAGGCATCTGTCCCGGGAAATCCTGTGAGAAAAGTGAAGATGTTTTATGAGAACCACATAGTTCCAACAACTATTTACTAACTCAGCCAGATTAATGGCCAGCATAAAATATGGGAAGCTATCAATGTCTTCATATAATTAATGTTATACTACTACTTCTAAAAAACACAGTGAATTAGGGTTTCAGCTTTTTTTTCACATATGAGATGTACATTTAAGATTGTTTTCCTCCCCCAATTATCCAGGGTAAAGGATTTTTAAAAATAATTTGATATAAATACATGTTCTCATAAGACATCTCTTCTGTTGTTGTTTTAAAGTTTCCCAGAACACAACTTCTCTCCAAATCATTCTTCGAGAATACACATTCTATTTTTACACTCCTTCTTTAATAAATATTTATGATTTTAAACAGTTTGAAAAATTTCTCTATGGTGGAACATTAAGAAACCATGGAAAGTAAACTCCACCAATAAACTGTCATAGGACTTTAGAATGTGAGGACTTGACAAAGAACAAGGCAGGGAGGATAAAATGAAATCAGCTTTATGATTGTCAAGTCTACTATCCTGGGAACTGGAAGAGTTCTTTTACCCCAAGAAATTACTGAGTGCCACTTGGGCTCAGCTTCCATTCAGAAGTGCCTTAAAGCAAACTCTCTCCTAAGAAGGCTTCTATCTCCATCAGGCCTGGTGCCACTGCAGAGGGCCATGCGGAGGCTGCCAACTCCCCACTCGTGCTTGACAAAGGCTTTGGTACACGTTGCCTATGCTTAAGGGCTCTGCAGTAAGGAAATGCATGGCTATTGTTGAGGGTGGGCTTTTAGGTAGAGGACATTAAAATCAAGCCATGGAAATCTTTGTAACAAATGAACAAGACAAGGCAGACTTGTAGACTTCCTGACTGGAAACTAAGATGGACCTCCTCCAAATGTTCCACTTGAACACCCTGCCAGAATTGAGATTAAAAAAAAAAAAATTAGTGGATTAAAATTAACAGCTTAAGAGGTGAACCATATTATTGCTAATGATTATTACCACTATTTTCATGCACCAGCTGTGAACAATTAAAAGCCTATATTTCTAAATTCCCACAAACCCACATTAAGACATTCTGAAAGAAGTTTCAGCTATTTATCTCTAGTTAACTGCTCTCAAGGTAAGAACATCCCTCTGACTACATCCACAAGGCAGAAGCACAGTGTCACATCAAAATCTTGTGTTTCCTTTTTCTATGTCATGCATGTCATCATTAAAAATTAAAATAACCAAGAAACATGACAAAGGCCAAATGAGTCGTAGGCTTTTTATACCATTAAACTAAATAACTTAAGAGAACTGGTCACAATCAATCCTACCATGTACTGGCTTCTAAGCCTCACCAGAATCAGCACTAAAATGAGAGAATTAATAGGATATGTCTTCTTTCAGTTATGTGTGCAGATGACAGCAATAAAACATACCATTTTTAAGGAGGGCCATGCACACAAATCACCTAAGTTCAAACTGATTTAGGGGAAGTATTACAGCCAAGCTCCTTCATTTTAAAGCTGAAGAAACTTGGGCCCAAGAATCAGTTTACAGGGCGGAGGGCAGTCAGAGCTTTTGAAGGTCACTTAACCACGTCCTTGCTAGGCCAAGACCAGAGAGAACTAAAATGTGCTCCACTCCAAAACATTCAGTTATATGTTCCACTTCAAGAGGAAGGAAAAAAAAGAATGAAAACTAACAGCGCCAACCACTCTGCTACCTACTCTTTGTATCTCTGGCAAGTGGACTCAACCGAGGCCTGAAGGACCTCATGGTCAAGTCTCCTGATGTACTTAATGTCTTAAATTCCTACTTTTCAATTTTTCCCATTTCCTAACCACCTAAATTCAAGTCAAAGGAATACACTGATCACAACCGAGTTTACTTTAAGCTCCCCTTCAGTGTGTGTGTGTGTGTACATATATACATATATTTATGTACATAATTATGTACAGATAGTACTGCATATAGATCATATAAATGGAATAAAATTGAGAGTCCAAAAATAAATCCTTATGTTTGTGGTTAAATGATTTTCAATAGGGTGCCAAGACAATTCAATAGAATAAACAAACAATAAGTCTTTTCAACAAAATGGGTTGGGACAACTAGATACCACATTAAAAAAAAAAAAAGTTGTAAGATAAAGAACTTATACGCATATATGCACAACCAATGGACACAGACATTAGGTTGGGGAAAGAAGAAGGGGAGTGGGAGTGGGGAGGAGGGGGTCACTGAGGAAAAATAGGAGGACATCTGTAACACTTTCAACAATAAAATTTTTTAAATAAATTAAAAAGTTGTACCCCTACTCCACAACATATGCAAAAATTAATTCAAAATGGATTATAAACCTAAATGTAATAGCTAATAACATAAAACTCTTAGAACACATAGGAATAAAACTTTTTAACTGTCAGTTAGAAAATGGTTCCTTACATGACACCAAAAGCAACCACAAAAATAAATAGGAGCTCATAAAAATTAAAAAGCTTTTGTGCTTCAAAGACACTATCATGAGAAAGAAAAGATAACCCACAGAATTGGAGAAAATATTTGCATACCATCTGTTTGATAAGGGACTTGTATCAAGAACTCTCAAGTTCAATAATAAGTCAAATAACCCAATATTAAAATGGGCAAAGGATTTAAATAGACTTTTCCAGAAAGTAACAATAAATGGCTAATAGGAACATGAAAAGATGCTCAACATCGTTAGTCATGTAGCAAATGTAAAACCACAATGAGATACCACTTCACACTGACTAGAATGACTATAATCTAAAGGACAGACAATGACAAGTGTTAGCAAAAATGTAGAGAAAAAGGAACCCTTGTGCACTGCTGATGGGAAAGTAAAATATTACAGCCACTTTGGAAACAGTTTGGCAATTCCTCAAAATATTAAACATAGGTTGCCATATGACCCAGCAATTCCACTCCTAGGTATATAACCAAGAGAAAAGCATATGTCTACACAAAACTATGTACAGGAATGTTCAAAGTAGCATTATTCATGATAGCCAAAAAGTTGAAACAACCCAAATGTCCATCAACTGATGAATAGGTAAACAAAATCTGGTATATCCACACAATGAAATATTATTAGGCAATAAAGAGAAATACAATGCTGAAAGCAGGACTTGGTGGGGGATGGAATGAGAAGTGACTGCTAATGGGTAGAGGGGTTCTTTGGGGAATGATGATAATGTTCTAAAAGAAGATTGTGGTGACTGTCACACAACCGTGAAAATACTAGAAACCACTAAACTGTATACCTTAAATGAGTCACTTTTTGTGGTATGTGAGTTATATCTCAAGAAAGCTGTTAAACATTATGTACATATAATATGTACACCAACTGCAAGTATCATAAAATAAATAACAACTGTTTGACAGTTATTCTATTGAATGGCCAAATAAACTAATTTTTTTAATGAAAATATAATTTCCAGGTAATGCTAGGTATATTTTGATCCTGAGTTCAGTGTCTAATTTTGCATTTTATAGAGGACCTTAAATCTGGAACTAAAAACACCAGGAAGGTTAGCATCAAGGTGGGGTCCACAGAAAGCCATTCCAAGCTTTGTAGCCTCTCAGCCTAAAACAGTATGATGTAACTTCAGTATGTTTAGACATTAAAATGCAGGAGGTGGAAACCAAAGAATGTGCATTTTTAACAAAACACACCCAAGATGATTCCAATACAGGCAGGGTGAGGACAGCACTTGGGCAGGGAGGCCCATCATCCTGGAAAGTCTCCTCTAGGCAGTCCCTGGGCTAATGAGCTGTAAATTGGTGGGTGTGGCATGATCACAGTTAGGCAGTATTTTTCACCTGCCTCGTAATAATTCTTCCCATCAACTTCATAGGCACTTGGGAGAATTCCAAATTTGAAAATTTGTGGATAGATCACACTGAGTGAAATGTTAGCCTTTGGAAGAGGAAGTTCATCAACTCCTTGGGACCCCCACAATACAGTACTCGAGCTACTCACAGCCTCATGATCTTTTCAGAATGCATTCACTTGTCCAGTTCTTAACAGAACTTTTAGATTCCAGGACAACAAAACCATATATACACCCAGTGTGCAATATTCAGAGCCTAAAATGCAGGGGAAAAAATCTGCTGGGAATTGTCAGCCACAAAACAAAGACAGCTGGCCTTCACACCAGTTATTTCCTGTCTCTAACAGGTGGACAACATTTCCCCCTCTGTGAGAACTTTACCACCTCTCTCTAAGTCCTATTTCCCATACTCCAAAGCAACCTCCATCCTCCTATCTGGGAGGAAGAAACCTGAGCTACTGCAGCTAGATGGAGTGGCATCTCAGAGGAAATGGTTAGTCACGAAAGATTACTGCACTCTAAGTGACAACTGTAACCAGTTTACTTGGCTGACAAAGAGGAAAAGAGGAGAATAGAGCACAATGTTAAAATGTGGGCTGAAATTTTTAAAACTTTATTCCAAGGCAGTAGGTAGAAAGAATAAAAAAAAAAAATTATGTCCTAAAAAAAAAAATAAAGTGCAGCCATTGACAAACTAGATAGTATGTTTTGTTGCAAATGGGGAAACTGAGGCAAAAGAGGCTGATTCACCAGAGGTCACAGGTGGTTACTGGCAGAGAAAGGCCAGCCTGCAAGAACCTGCCTTCAGGCTACCTGTCCAGCGTTGTCTTGCTTCCCCTGGATTAAAGGAGGAAACACAAAGTGAATGCTCTTTAAGCAAAAGTGAAGCGAGAGGGAAATGGCTCCTAACCTAGAGCCTCTCTGCCCATCCTTTGTTCCAGTGGTGTTCTTCACAACGATTACTTAAGCCTCCTAAAGAAAGCTGTGTGCAACGACCCATGGGATCATGGGTGCTCATGACCTGAGCTGACCATCCTTGTCCAGTCTAAGAAGAGCTACTTGGAGCATGTCGTAAAGTGGTAGAGAAGTGAATGCTTGGGAGACTAAGATTATCTCCCTGCAAATGCTTTACAGGTTGGGACAGTAGCCCCTGTCCATCCATACTGGCTTGGAGACCCTCTGCTTCTCCACCTGTAAGACTCTCTTCCTTCCCCCTCAAGTCCTTCCCCTTTGAGGCTCCTCACTGTGACTTGAGTTTGTCTTACCTCCCAATGGCTCACATCAGTCAAGCTGGCTATTCTACCCGATTAAGTGCCTGTCATGGTCGCTTAAAGTTTGAGGCAAAGTCAAATTCCAATAGTTAATAGTTATATTATTCCCTAAATTTGCAAATAGAGGTCCTGCCATCAGTTCAACAGAAAGTTGGTCCCAGAATGCTGCTGTACTTCTTCAACTAAAGGCAACAAAGGATGTCGTCTCAGTCAGACCAAGCTAATAGGAAAGGAAATAGTATGTATTTTAAGTGGCTCAGTATTAAACTTCAAAATACTATGACGACAGAATCTGAGGTCTGAAGGAAGCTGTAAAGGTCAGCTAATCTCCCAGCCAGCTGATGCTCTGAATCCCCACTAAAGATCCTAAATAAATGGCCATCCAAACATGTGTGTGCTTAGCTCCAGGCTCAGCCCTCACTACTTCAGAAGTGCTCTATTCCATCTCTGACTGCCTTTTAGAAAGTTCTTCCTTTTATCCATTCAAAATCTGTCTCCTTGGAAGCTTCCACCCTTCATTCCTAACTGTCCAAAAGAATATAAGATCCAGGAAAACAAAGGGTCAGGTACAAGTCACTACATAAAAATCTTCCTGGTGCTTGTTAGATGATGATACTGTCCAGAAAATGTTTTTATGATTGTTGTTTAAATTTCTAATACAATAAAAATGGATCTCTTGTACATGTAGAATGCAAAAAAAAAAAAAAAAGTTTTATGTTAAATAAACTAAAAGGCTCTCCTAAGTGAATACTAATATTATAGTTTATGGTATGGAATTTGCTTGAATCTTCTGGGTTTTCTGTCTCTATATCTCAAGGCAATATAACAAGAGCAGCTTGGTAAAGACTCACAAGAGTAGTTAATGCCCAAGGAGAGAAACAGCAAACACCAGGAGGCAACTCATAAATGCTCTCTTAATATTTATTAAACCAACAATAGTGTTTTAGGTAAATCTTATTAACAAAACACACAGAGTTCTGGGCAAATGAAATTTTAATTCATTTTTATCAGATATGCCTTCAATCCCCATTTTTATTAAAAGGACAATAAGCATTCAGTTGAGAGGCTTGGAAATAGCATGTTATTCTGAATATTATGTGGGGGTTTTTGGTCATTTAAGACTACAACTTCTTTTTTTTAAAAAACATTACATAGCATGCTTTGAGAATTCTCTGGTAGCATATGAATATAAATCAACCATTTACATCATTTCTTCTCAAGTCTGTGGAAAAGATATGCAGTCCTGGAAATCACCTCAACTCCTCTATGCAATGAGTAAAGTATAAAAATATGTATTCAGAGGCCCTTGAGAATGAGAGGGTAACAAGTGCAATTCATCATTTTGTAACACTCATCATTATTTAATATACTAAAGTTCTCTATGTATACAATCTTTATTAGTTGAAGATGTAAATCGTTTCATTTATAATTTTTTTCTTCTTTTCTTATTGAATTGATTGGGGTGACACTGGTTAACAAAATTACACAGGTTTCAGGTGTGCAATTCTACAACGCATCATCTGTACACTGTACTGTGTGTTCACCACCCCAAGTCAAGTCTCCGTCCAACACCGTTTATCCTCCCTACACTTTCTTTCACCCCCCATCCTCCCTCCTCCAGGCAATCACCACACTGGTGTCATGTCCATGAGTTTTTTCTTTTTTGCTCAATCGCTCCATCCCCCTCCCAGCCCCCTGCCCACCCCTCACCACTCCTCTCAACAGCTGTCAGCCTTCTATCAATGAGTCTGTCTCTATTTTGCTTGTAAGTTCATTAGATTCCACATAAGTGAAATCATATGGTACTTGTCTTTCTCTGACTGACTTATTTCACTTAGCATAGTGCTCTGCAGGTCCACCCATGCTGCCACCAGGGTAAGATTTCCTTCTTTTTTACGGCCGAGTAATAATCCATTGTGTAAATGTACCACAGCTTTTTTATCCATTCATCTACTGATGGGCACCTGGGCTGCTTCCAAATCTTGGCTATTGTAAATAATGCTGCAATGAACACAGGGGTGCATATATCATTTCAAATTAGTGCTTAAGGTTTAGGAAAAGCATTTACCAATCAGTCAAAGATAAACAAATTTATACTTTCCTTTATTCATATTTACCAACCATTAAAATAAGACATCCAAGGTACACTGCTACTGTCTCTTACGTTTATTAAACTCATCAAATAAATGTGTTCTTTTTTTTTTTCTTTATTGATTTTAGGGAGAGAGGAAGGGAGAAGGAGAGAGAGATAGAAACATCGATGAGAGAACATCAACTGGCCGCCTCTTGCATGCCTCCCACTGGAGATTTGGCCCACAACCTGGGCATGTGCCCTGACCAAGAATCGAACTGGCAACCTCTTGGTGCATGGGTCAATGCTCAACCACTGAGACACATCAGCCTGGCCAAATAAATGTGTTCTTAAATGCCTTTTATCTAATGTGTTAACAATCTTTAAATACTCCATACGTGACTAAGTTAACAGTAAATCCTCCTCCACTCCTGGCTTTGGCATGCCCAAGTTCTCCCCTTTCTTGTCTAGTTCCAAATGCAAATCAACCAAAAAGTGAGGTTAAGCTCACTCTATGCTATACATGCTTTTTTTTTTTTTTGTCACTAAACAGATGTATAAGGGAGTTTTCACATGGATAGAGGTTGATGCCTGAACTCATCCATATTCAAAATGGGTCCTCAAGAGTGTGAGCCTGAGGCCAAACATCTTACCCTGGCAAATCAGGTAAAGTAAAAATCAGGCTTAACAGGAGTAACAGCCAGAGCACAGGTGAAGGGAGGAAAAGGTGTCCCTTCCAGACAGCATCCAATCTCCTCCCTCCCTTTCTCTTTGGGGACCAATCCTTTCCTATCTCAGTCCATAGGATTCTGGCAATGCTTCCTCCACTCATAGTTCCAGGGATGTGGCATGTGGTCCAGGCCAGAGACAGGCCAGGCCAATCCAGAGTCAAAAAGAAGCTATTCTCTGATCTCACTATAACAGTTTAGGGAAAAGAAACTCTTTCTACTACAATTGCTAACCTGGAGTTGCCAGGTCCCATGTTGCCACCATACAGTGAGAGGTCTCCCTTGGTTGTCATTAATATTTAACATCTTCCCTTCTTTACTAATACAACCTCCCCAGATTTTTACTGGGTGCATGGCTGCCCATGTAGAGACTACATTTCTCAGCCTGCACTGCACCTTGTGTGACCATATGACTATGTTCTGACCAATGGGATATAAGTGGAAGTGATGTGTACACTTCCAGGCTGTGGCCTTGAAAGGAATGGGTATGTCCTCCCCTTGATTCTTTTTCCTGGCTAGGAGACAGCAAAGGTGAGGCCATAGGTAAGAGCAGCATGTGAGCATGACAGAGCCATCCCACCAGCCCCATCTTTGGACTTTTATGTCAAAGAGAAATAAAATAATCTACCTATTTTGAGCCACTATATTTGGGGATCTCTTTTTAACAACAGGTTAACTTGTTACCTTATTTAGTCTAAGGCCTGGGAGTGAATCTAACAAAGGAAAGTTACTTTGAAAGACATGTAAAACCTAAGGCCTGATAACATTACTTAAGCCTCTTGATTCAGCCAGGCCTGAAGACAGACTACTTCTGGACTTCATTATCTGAGCCAAGAGTTCCTTCTTATCACTTTCGCCAGTGTGAGCTGGGATTTTTGTTACCTGCACCTGAACGTGCCTTAACTGCTGTCACTCACTTGGGGATGGCTTATAGGCTATTATTACACCTAATGGTCCTGGGTCCTTCTAAGCCAGCGGTTCTCAACCTGTGGGTCGCGACTCCTTTGGGGGTTGAACGACCCTTTCACAGGGGTCGCCTAAGACATAACAGTAGCAAAATTACAATTATGAAGTAGCAACGAAAATAATTTTATGGTTGGGGGTCACCACAACATGAGGAACTGTATTAAAGGGTCGCGGCATTAGGAAGGTTGAGAACCACTGTTAAGCAGAAGCTACTGGAACCATCCCTTTATTCCCAATGGCTGCTTCCCTGAGTCAACACCAGGCAGAAGCCAAAGCAGCTGTTCTGCCTTCTCACAAAAACTTTTAAATTAAGGGCATTCTGGGAATTGACTCCCATAAGGAAACTCATGATTTCTATAAAGTAGTATTTCACAAACTTTAATGTGATTATGAGTCACTAGAATTCTTGTTAAAATGCAAATTACAATTCAGTAGTCTCAGGTGGGGTTTGAGATTCTGTAGTTCTCCCAGGTGACCCTGATGCTGCTGGGTTGGAACCCACATTTTAAGTAGTAAGGTCCTAAAGTTATGGCCTGCAAGCCTGGTTGCACACTGGAGTCACCAAGGAGGCTTAACAAAAATACTGATATCTGGGCCCAACAGCAAGGGATCTCATTTAACAGTGCCCGAGCCATCAGGGATGTGAACCGCTCAGTTCTCAAACTCTACCATGCAGTAGGGTCACCTGGAGTGTTTTCTTTGTTTGTTTTTAATTTTTTTTTCCTTTATTGATTTTAGAGAGAGAGGGAGGGAGGGGGAGAAAGAGATAGAAACACCGATAAGAGAATACACTGACTGGTCAACTCCTGCATGCCCCCCACTGAGGATCAGCCCACAACCTGGGCATGTGTCCTGACCGGGAATCGAACCAGCGACCTATTGGTGCATGAGTCGATGCTCAACCACGGAGCCACACCGGCCAGCTGAACTTGAGTGCTTTTTAAAACTCAGATTGCTGGGTCCCACCTCCAGAGTTTCTGTTTTGGTTGGTCTGGGGAAGCCCATAAATCTGCATTTCTAGCAAGTTCCTAAGTGATGCAGATGCTGCTACTCTATCCAGACTTTGAGAACCAATGACCTGATTAATGACTTGATAACAGACCTCATTTCTACAGAACAAACACTTCTAGCTGCAAACTGTATTACATCAATGCTCTGAAACACACATTTAACCTTATTGTCGCCAAAATAATAAACAGTAATGTTGAATTTTATTCTAGATATTAGAGACGTATTGAGATTAAAAGCCGAATCATAACAAACGGCTCATCTTAACAGCTTGCTCAGAATATCTTCTTCCAACTCCACTGCAGGACAGATATACGTTGAGTGGAAGTTTCTAAAGGGTCAGCATTTTAATGTTATCTGCCAGAGCAGTTTGTAAAGGCTTTGAGAACTCTAGAATTCTTAAATAAAGTGTGTGTGTGTTTTTCCCCCTGAGTCAATTAAAGACATCCCTTTCATTCAAGGGATGGAAAATTGTGTTTCAGAGTTGAGTGAGGGCAAACATGCTCCCAAATTAGATATCTGAACAAAGTAAACTATGAATAGATTAGATAATGGGCTGCTGCTTTTTTACTGAAGCAAGAACTAAAGGCAACTCAGACGCCTTATTCACAGGACAGCCTAAAGCACTCTCTCTTCCTTACTTCAACCAGAAACCGCACTGTTCATGGAATGAATTCAACGTGAATTAGGTTCAAGGAGCTGAACTGAAGTGCAGTTACAATAAGAGGTCCATCATTAAGACGCATGCGTAGGGCTTCTACGTGATCAGTAAATTCAGAAAAGTCCTAGAATACATTTCCAATCAGCAAAACACACAACCTCTGTTCAAAACATGAACTCAGGCAAATCTAATAAGCTGGCCAAACATGCTTTTCTGCAACGAGGCCAAGACAAGCATCCTTTGTTCCACTAAGGAAAGCTTTCCTTCGGAAAGGGAAATGTTTTGATTTTTTTTTTAAGACATCCTCAGATAAACTTAATGTATACATATACGTATAACCTCTTATCTGAAGAGCTCTCAAATGTATCACAATCCACCGACATAAGTATCAGAGAAGTATGCACCATCAGGAAAGGATGTTAAGGAGAAGAGCGGAAAAGAAGAAGCTGGGAAGGAGTAAGGATTTCCCAAGTCTGCCCAGTTTAGACTGTCACCGCAGCAGACAGGTCCTGGGAAGCCACTGTACTCCATGGGGCTCAGTCACAAGCAGCAGAGAACACGGTTTAAGATGACACAAATCTCACCTGCTAGACTTCCCTCTAAACTGGAAGAGACCGAGAAAGGTTTCTGGAGCAGTGATGTTCAAACCTTCCGGAAGTTAGAATCACCTGGGGAGCTTTTACAAACCGAGAGCTGGGTCCCAGCCCCATAGATTCTGATTTAATTGGTGCTGAGTGGGGCCCAGGCACAGAGAGCTTTTACAAGCTCCCCAGGTGGGTTTAATGTGCAGGAAGGATTGAGAATCACTGACTCAGAATATGACCGTCACTATCCAGATGAGAACTAAGAGCTACAGAGGTTTCAATGCCTCCTCCTCTTTTCACCAAAACACAACAGCCACAGATGAAGAAAGGAAAAAAAAAAAAGAGGAAAAAATTCCGCCCCTCCTGTCTTTCTGTATCTATCTGCTCAGTGGCACCATCATTCTCCTCAGTCTCAGGTTCAAAACCTCAAAAGAGGATCCTTTCTTCTTTGATCAGCACATCTAATGAGCCATCCATTTCAACCAGCCTCAACACTGAGGCAAGTGCTGACTCCACCGGGCACCCTTCTAAATGCTTGACATGCAGCAACTCATTCATCCTCACAGCATCTCCATTGTGGCTACTCTGACTAAGCTCCTTTTTACAGATGAGAAAACGAGGCACAGAGAGACTAGGTAACCTGCCCAAAGTCATACAAATATTGGCAGAGCTGGAATTTAAAGAGATTCCCATTCATTCTACTCCTTAGTCCTCCCATTACCAGACTGAAGCTTGTGGAGAGGAGCCATCAAAGTAGCATGCAAAATGTTGTGAAGAAATCATAATGTGGTCCAACCAATGCACATGAAGGGTCTAACACTTCACTATTTGGGGCTGCACCCATCACTATATTAAAAAGTGGTTATACATGTAAACACTTTCACTGCTTTCTTGAAAGGTTATAGTATCACGTCAGGACTATCTAAAGCTAGAAAAAACTGAGGATCTAACTTGTGCTGGGCCACAGAAAATGCAGCCCTGTGAAGCAGTACAGCCTAGCACTCGTGAGACAACTAGAGACAGTGAACAGAAAGGGCCTATCATACTTCTAAGTAGATCAGTGTAGTAATTGTTCATGTTATTGTCTTTCAACAAATTCATTTCTTAAAAATTCATCCCCAAAACTCATTTTCTCATCAACTATGACTCAGGTATATTTGTTATTACGCTGATTTACAAAAGCAGTGTTCAAGGGAAAAAAAGTTGGGAGAAAAGATGAACCTACATCCAACATTAGCAAAAACGGAGTAAAAAAGTGCTTTTGCCTGAGCCATTGGAGAGTGCATCAGACTCCCTTTTCCTGGAAAGCACCGTCACATTTTAAGTATAAAAATCCAAGAAATGCTCTTCTTCCCTTAACCTATAATAGCAGCTATTTCCCTCATTAAATCCATATTTAATTTATGAGGATTTTGCTTCTAGTTTTGATTCTTATCTCCAGGAAGCTTTTATCTCCTTTTCTGCCCACATATCTCTAGAACCATCCTAAGATTTACAAATCAACTTCACTTTAGTCGCTGACCGCTCAGGGTCCTCCAACTCCCCGTGCTCTCAGCAATCCTCCCTTAATTAGCCAAAAGGTTTGAAGACAAAGGAGTTAGCTGGAGCATAATTCTTGCTGGAAATTGAGAAATTATCTAATCATTGCCTTAAGTTATTCATTTTGCACAAAACACATTAACTGCATCGATGTAGAGTGTATAACACATAGTGTATGTTCCATTTGGTATTTCGTCTATTCATCAAACATGTGCCCAGAGTAAGTTTATTCAGTGCTAATCATTAATGTGGGGAATGGAAGAGAAGGAGCCAGAAGGGAATGTTACATGGCAAGAAAACAAAACAAAACTAACAAATCAGATGGCCTGGGCTCAACCTATAACTCCACCACTATGTGCTCTTGGACAAATTAAACCATTTTAGATATGTTTCCTTTTAAATGTCAATTTCAGCTCTCTAATCCACTGTTACATATTGAAAAACCAGAATCCTAAACAGTATAATGAGAATCATCCCAACACTTTTATACCTCTTTCATTCATCAACTAAGAGTATTTGATCTTATACGTAGTATAAGGTCCAGCTCTCACCTTTAAAAGCCCAAAGCTTCTAGACTACGAAGAATTCGACTGGTGAAATGTAAGTTTTCTTCCCCCCCCCCCCCCCCCGATATAAACATCAACAGGTCATTCAGGTTGTAAACAATGTCTTGCTCACTGTATCTTTTGTACATCTTAACACTCAGAAGTCTTTCATTGAACAGCAAGTGGAGAGAAAGAGAAATAAATGAAAATCAGGTGTCTTCAAGTCATCAACAGAATTCTGATTTTTCTCCAACTCGCTTTGCCACTTCAGGGAAGATATGTTTTTGTTTCTCTGCCAAACAGTGACTTCTCTTCTACAAGGAGTCTTATCCTTCTCAATTATAGTTGTTTGGCAGTTTTAATTGCTAAATATGTCTAACGAGACAAAAACAAACAGATGCATATTTTATATAATGCATATATTAACTATGGGCTCAACCCATCTTTCAATTACTGTAAGTAATCAAAAGGTAGATAACAGTTGTTTGAAGGTAGGTATCATGTCATAATTTCCTTTTAACTTACAAGACCAGCAAAGAGTTTTGCCCTTGGTAAGTGTGTAGTAATATGAGTTTACTATTAACTGACTGATTTAGCAAAGATAAAATTTCATTTACTAATTAATCAAGACAAAAATCTAATCAAATACTGTTATCAAATAAAATACCACTCTTGCCTAAATGAGTTCAGAAGTGGAACATAGTAAAGTTAATACTTTAATTCATTAGTAAACTTAACAGATAAATCAGTGTGTTTACAACGTAAGATTCCAATTGGACCTTCTTTAAGAATTTTACAATTATAATCTCAAGTACTACATTATATTTTCAAGTCTTAACTAAATTTCCAACTTGTATACAAGTTGATTTTAAGTTTTAGCTGAGAGTAATTTAGCTCCCTTAAACTGCACTGAATAACTGCTTTGCTTTTCTGATGTTCAAATATTGATGATGGGGAAAGAAAAAATGTATTTCAGCATTCACACTTTGCCTGGTAAAAAATAAACAGGTCATAAATTTGTGAAAATACATGTCCTTAAGTATCAAGAGTCAGAATACAAGTGAGAAACAAGAAACATATGCATATATATTTATGCATATGTAAAAAATATTCCAGAATCACAAAACTTAAAGATAGAAGGAAAGAGAAACAAATGCATTTTAAAAACCTACTATGGGTCAGGTTTTGTATTAGAAGTTTTCAATCACTATTGAGGCTAATCTTCTAAATATCTAAAAATCAAATTATTATAATCCCCGGTTTAAAACTGAAAAAAAAACAGCTCAGAGGTTATAGGAAATTTCCCCATAGCCTCGTGGGGAATAGCTTTTATAGGGGGGAATACCAGAAACAGAAACAGAACCCCAATATACCTGATTCCCAAACCTTCAAGATAACCTTCTGCATTATCTTAATTTTGGAGAACACACAACTGAACCTTGGCAATGCTAGAACTACAACTTCATATGAATTAAAATCTATATATGTTATGATCCATACTTTATTGTACTGTCACACACCTGTCACCCATGTAACTAGAGACTGTTGCCTAACAACTCAGTAAACAGTGGCCTTCTGGTTCCTAAACATGTCAAGTGAACTGAGCCATCAGCACAGATGTACTAACCCTAATATAGTAAACTTTCATCTAACCAGAAATTAGAGACCCTTATATTAACATCTTATGAACTTTTACCAGATGCTTTTCTGCATCTGTTGAGATGATCATATTGTTGTCTCCCTTAAAGTTAATAACTGCATTGCTTTTCTGATGTTGAAGCATTCCTTGTAAAAACCCTACTTGGACTCATCATTATTCTCTTAATAAGCTGCTGTATTCAGTTTCATGATATTCTATTTAAAATTTTGGCATCTATGATCACAAGTGAAATTGGCCAGCAGATATGTTTTCTTATGCTCTCCTTGTCTGGTTTTGACTTAGAGTAATGCTAACCTCATAAAACGAAAAAGAATAGCCTTCTGTCATTCTCTAAGCTCTGGAACAATTACTATCTGTTCTTAAGGATCAGCAGAACTTGTAAAACCGTCTAGGTCTGGTGCCATTTTTTTTAATTGAAATTTTATTTTGAGATAATTGTAGGTTCACATAAAGTTGTAAGAAACATGCAGAGAGATCTCTTGTGCCCTTTACCTAGTTTCTGCCAATGGTAAACATGTTATAAAACTATAGTATATATATCACAAGAATATTGACATTGATACAGTCCACCAATCTTATTCAGATTTCCCGTTTCACTTATACTCATTTGTTTGTGTGTATGTGTGTATGTATTTACTGCTATGCAATTTTATCACATGTACAGGTTTGTGTATACATATATAATATACATATATGTATAGATAATTTATTTAACATAACCAAAGTTTTATTTTACATTATTTTATATCCAACTTTTTGTCCACTGCAGTTTCTAAGTTATAAACATTCTTCAAATACATTTTTAATGGCCATATCATACTTAATGTATAAATTACAATTTTTTATTTAACCATTCCTTTGTTATTATACACTCAGGTTGCTTCCATTTTTTCACTATTATAAGTTAATAGCTCTGATTATTCCCTTTGAATGGATTGGCAGAGGTAAAATTACTGGAAAAGATGGGCTTTTCACATCTTAACCCTTACAGATTTATACAGTCCCTGTAAGGATCCTTTCATGGACCAGAAATAATCAATGGCATATTCTCTCACATTGCCCACATTTAGAGAAAAGCTGAGTACAAGCATATACATCCCCAATGTCTTAACATAGAATTAGGCCATCCCAAGTCAGGGAAGGGAGCCCCAGTAAGAAAAAGCAGGCTGGATCATGCATATCCTGGGCCGTCCTCTGGGTTGGAGCCTTTCAGATGAGCCCATTTAGTGTGCCAAGTCCCACTCTTCAGGAGTCAGAAAACCAAGAATTAGAATAACAGTAACAAACATGTAATACAGAGTATGAATATGCCACTGTGTTAAAAGCTCCTACCTATTTTGTCTAACATAATCCTAAGAACCTATTTTAGGATATTCCGTTTTACAGATGAGAAAACTGAGCACAGAGAGAGTAAGAAACTTGCCCAAGATGGCACAGTAAGTGGATTCAAACACACACAAGTCTCACCTCCAGTGCGCAGGCTCTCAACCACTCTACCATACTTCCTGCTCACTTAGAATCGTGCTTGTGGTCTCCACAGCACTTACACTGGGCTCCAGTGCTACCCAGAGGAAGGAAAGGGAAGGTACCAGTTAAAGGCCCCACTCTGGAAACAGAGGTCTAGACCAGAAACCAAATGAGAAGCCTGAGACCCTTGAAAAGCCCTCCAAATTACAAGTCTGTTGTCTTATATCTGCAATGAAAGTGAATTCTATCACATCAGCTGGTCTTAATGCTACATTGGCTTATATCAGAAAATATATTAGAAAATGCTGGACACTAGATCATGAACATTCAGAGCAATGTATTATATATAATCCTAGTACACAAAAAATACTCAGTTCAAGATAACTAATCAATCAGCTATTAGAAATGACTTGACTTTTCTGTAATATTGAGTCAATTCCTTGCTTCAATAATAAAATAGTAAGCATTTGACAGGAGCTTAATAATTACTTATTGATTAGGTTAATCATAACATTTCTCTAATCATACCTTGAAGCATACCTAAAAAAATAAGTATTAAAGACAGAAAATTCCTCCAGTTCATTCCATCATTTTACAGATGGGGAAGTTAAGGTCCTTGATGGATTAAGACAGTTAATTACATGTGTGCAAAACCTTACTTTTGCCCTAAATATTGTACATTTATTTTTACAGTCTTTACATTTAATAATAAATCATACACAAATATATATTTAACTTTTACTCATTTGGGGGTAAGAACTTGAAAAAAATAACTTTCTTTTAATAATTAGGTATCTTATTCTTATCAGTCATTGTACGTACTATTTAAATATCAGTACTATTTGTATTTAATATACCTGTATCACCATAAGAAAAGAAAATAAACATCAAAATGCTTTGTAAAGGGCATATTTACAGCATCTTTGTGACATTTTTCACAAAACAGATTCAACAGCAAAGAAATGTGAAAACATAGCTTGTCTTTAGTGACATTTTTCTATAGCTTGGAGTCCAAGACCATGAACTCGCTTTTATATCACCAACTGCATACCAGTGGGCCTCACTCTGTTGATATGAAGTTCAAATGGGAAATCTCTAAAGACTTCAAGGCTACTCCCCTTCTCTTAGTCCTACAAATTCTTTGAGATACCTGAGAAAAAACAAGACATTCACAATTCTACTTCAACAGTATTCTTTCCTATTCACAGTCACTCCTCTACCCTTGTTGCTAAAGCTAATGCTGCCCTAGAAACAGACTTGACAAAACCCAATGAAGATCTTTAATAGTAAGATCCAAAGCTCAAATTGCTAAAAAAGAAATTTCATGCATGTCTACCCTTAAAAAATAGCACTCCCTTTCTAGGCCCCCAGTTTCCCAATACTCCGTCACCACCCCTGCCACCTCATTCTAGATGACCAGCGCCACTCCAGCATGCGATGCACACGAAACTCTCTCCTTCCTACTTTCTGGAACCTCAGTCCAGCTGAAGACAACAGGAGGATGCAAAAACATACACTGACAACATACTGGACTTGACATCAATGGCTTGTTTATTCTTCATACCAACATGTAATGTTGATGCCACTGAGGTCTAGAGAGTCAAAACTGTCAAACTAGCCAAGATCTACCTCCAGGTTTCAGACTTAGTTGACCCCAGACCACACTGCTCAAAGCAGCCAGAGAGAAGGCAAGCTCCAGCAGGACCAGCCAACCCCGACTGCCCTGGCCACAGTCACCTGCACTTAAATAGCAGCATCAACAGGTGTTCACTGCAGGGGTCAAGGTGTGGAAACAAGGGCCCTCCCCTCAGGTGGAACCAACCTCCCTAGAATGTCAGAGGTCTCCGAGGCCTAAGGAACATCTTATGCGGCTCCCTGGTTTCACAGTCAAGAAAACAGAGGCCAAAAATAAAATGAAGGGAAAAAAAAAAACAAAAAACACTTAGCGCCTCTGTGCCTTAGGTACCACTCCTATGCTCCCTCAGCTTATGCTCACAACAGTCATGTTATTAAGACATTCTTAGATACAATTTATACACACACTAGTGTAGTTTTTTAAGTGACTCAGAGTTTGCTGGCAAAATTGAGTAAGTGGAAAAGTATCAGCATCTGAACCCAGACTTGTCCACCTCCCACGCCCATCCCCTTTGCACTCTACCCTAGTCCCCTGGGTCACAGAGTTACTTACTGCTGGAAGGCCTGGGACTAAAACAAAATAGCTTGGAATCAAGGGTAAAATGTGTAACCAAGAGCAGTGGTTCCCACATGTGGCTGATTCTGAGATGCTTCATAAAAATACAGACCACTCTGCCCCCTTTCAGGTTTCTAACTGTGTAGATCTGAGAGGAGGCCCTGAAATCAGTATTTTTAAATACTTTCAGTGATTCTGATCGTCAGTCTGCCTATTTATAGAAAGATAAAAACAAGGGCTGGATCATTCATGTTAAGCTATTTGGATCTTGGATCTGAAGCAATAGAATTTCAAAGGAGAAACAATAAAAAGGTCGTGTCCCAGGAGCATTTACAACAGTGAGACAGGTAGGCCGAGGCCCAGAAACATGACTGAGAGTGATCAAGAGGGTATGAGCCAGAGGAGCAATATTATGGAGCATCTTATAAATCTGGCAGAGGTATTTAGACTCTACACCATGATAACAAGGAAACACAGAGTTTACAGAGCATGGGCAATACGATCAAAGTGATACAGGATAAATCAAATAGCAGATGAACATCTGGGCCAAGAAGGGCAATGACAAAGCATGGGCTGGCAAGGCCCCAAGAGGGAAAAAAACTGAAAGAGAAAACTGCCTAGATCACTAAAATGAGAACTCCCAAAAGACAGAGGGTTCGCCTTGTTTGCTCACTAATTTATCCTGAGCACCTAGTAGGGACTAAATAAATATTTGTGAAATAAACAACATATAGGTGGATTTAGAGGCCAACCGGACATGTAAGTCAACAAAGATAAATGAGTCAAGGACATCTTCGAGATTCAAATCCAAAAGACTAAGACGAAGAGACGGTATGGGCACAGATGACTAAAATGTTAAATAAGAAAGAGGAGCCTGTTTTCAACAAAGGCTCTTCTTCATTACTTCTTGCCTTTCTTTACAACTTTACTTTGGCTTCTGGTCCATGAAAGAATTCGGTGATTTTGAGATGCTATAATATACTGTCGACAGTGGCATGAATAGCAAGTCTTCTGTTTTGGGAAGAAGAAAATGACAGGTAAGATCTTTTAGTTTGATTTTAGGAAATGGAGGAGGAACAATCTCATGAGAATCGAAACTCAGATGACATTCCTCACATGACCTATTGGATCACTGCCAGCTGACATGCCAACAGCACAGTGGCTTGACCAGACTCCCTATAAACCTTAATGACAATGGTGGCCAAGCTCTGTGTAGCTGGATCAGCCTCAGGGGCCCTGCCAACCTCAAGAGATCCCAGGACACCTAGAGCTGGCCAGTCAGGTCCCTGGGGGATTCTGGAGACTTGAGAACTAGTCCCACCTAGAGAAAAAACTAGATGATACTTTGAAATCTTTTCCAAACTGGTGATTATTCAAGGCACCATTTGAGTTATCATGTTACACAGTCTTTCGAAAGGTGAGCACCATCAAAACTAGATGTACTGGGTTCCAGAAGTAAGGGTTGGAGGGCATACTTAAATTCCTTCTAGGGCACCCATCTTCTGCAAGCCTGATCTTATAAGATCTTTCCTTCTTAAATGACATCTACCTACTGCTAATATCCAACTAACAGAAGAAAGAGCCTTTGTTTCTATAAAATTCCCTAGCAAAAGTAATTTATTTCATTACTCCAACAGCCAACATATATATTTTTAAAGCACTGCAAAAGGTTATATTGTTCCATTTTTATTTTTCCTTCCAATGCAACCTTTCTAAAGCCTGCCTTTCATCACACACTGAGAGGTAATGCATGGGTCCAAATGACTTGACAGTTTCATTCAATTTACACACATCAAAGTATGTGCATAAAAATTCCACTAGTTCAAAACACTTCCTTTTTTAAAACCTATTTCCAGTCCAAATTATGCATTATAATAGTCCGCAATATATTATTTCTAAAGCTAAACAGTCATGTAAAAAACGAACAGAGAAACAGCAGCATATCACTACTGCCACACTCAGTCAGCCTTTTCCCTTGCACAGCATTCCTGCAGTGAAAGTCCTAACCTGCCAGTGGCAAGTACAAATGCATCACCACCAACAGGCTGTCCCTGCTGTTCCTAGCGTCCATAAAGGAAGGGCCATCAGTACCTTCTCACAGACAGCTTTGAGACTTGGTTCCTGAGAATTTTTTTTTTTTTTTTTACCCCTGAACTTAGTTTAAACTAAAGAATTCACTAACTACAGACATTTTTCCTTTCTTCCTTTTAAAGAGAGGCTTTAAGCTCAGAAGATCACTACTTCTAATTCACAGGAAACAGTAGCAGTTTTATAATTTAAATGCAAAGTACTAGAAATAATGTGCTATATAATGGCTAAATGTTTAAAAATGAAATCTTTCAACTTTGCATACATTTATGCTGATGTACATGAAACAAATACAGACTGAAAAGTAATGTAAATGGACTATGTTGAAACAGCTTCCATTGAGAAGGACTGACTCACTGCCTAACAAAGGCTCTCTGCTAGAGTCCCCAAGTTCACATTTTAAAAATATCTAAGAACCCTTCTGGATGATATTCCAATTACTGTAAACAGTATCTACCACAGCACAACAGCTCACTCGGAAAGCATCCAATTCCGGTTGGAAATGAGAAATATTAGAACCCCAAAAACGAGTTTGGGGGAAAGGTACCTGGGGAGGACATGTACAGTTCAGACAAAAAGCTGCACTACTGTCTGGTTTATGCAAAAACCCAGAGGCAGAAGATAGAGGCATTCTTTTTCTAGAATCCCCAACTAGTAACATTTCTTAGTAAACCCTGGGCAAGTCTCAGCAAAAAAAGGACCTCCTTAACCCTGCACAGCTTTTTACGCAGGCTTCTCTTTAAAACCTTTACATGGAGTTATCTCTTTGCCCTGTTTCGCAACAGGATGAGCATTAATGTTTTTCTGAAATAAACAGTGAATCTCTCCCTTTCCGTGTACAATGAGCCAAAGTTCATAACTGGCTGGGAGACTACCAATCCTAATGGCTTAAAGATCATTTGCCAAAGAGAAATAATACTGATAAGGCTCGGAGTTCTATTTTACAGCCTGAGCACCCAAATACTCAAAAGATTCTGTACAGTGTACAATTCCACCTGCTGTCCAATCTCCAGTAACCTTTGGGGACCTGCTAGCCCACACAGAGGCTCCCACACTGATGAAAAACGGCCATCTGCTGCTCAGTGCCAAAGAGGTTTCCCAACCCTAAATTGCCTCAACTCAAAAAAGGGCGAAAGGGGTAGTAACACTCCAGAGGGGAGGAGAAAAACTCACAACACCACCCCTAAGGATGACATTATTTGTTCAAAGAGACACTTCAGTTCATTAGAAATGGACACGGTATTAGGTGGCAAAGGGAGGAGACAGGGGGAACTAGAAGGATCAGAAACAGCTGCTCTCCCTAACTGAGACCTCAGGCAGCACTGACGCTGCAGACCTAATCCTGGGTGCATGGGCTTCCTCCTACCCAGACAAAGATCTGGGAGCCCAGGTAGGGGCTGCCACGAACCAGGTGAAGCCCAGGACACAGTTTCCATTAGAGGGCGCTCTTAGGGCGACGTAGGGAAACAAGCTCCAGCCACAGAGAAACCCACCCAAAGGAGAAACCAAGTTCCCACTGCCGGAAACCAAGTGCCCGCAGCCTGCGGGGGCCGGAGAAGAGACTCCTCCCGGCCTCGGGTGCACGCCCGCCAGCGCCCGCGAGGGCGAGCGTGGAGGGCTACAAGTCTCGGTCCCCGAGCTGCCTGGCGACCCGAGGCCGAGTGGTGTCACACGCACCCCGCTACGTCCTGCACGCTGCACTCCAATGCAATCAATACTAACATGTCCTCCTGTCCCCAAGGGCCCGCGGGCTGCGCTCGGTTCTTCAAGGAGGAGGGGGTCGCCACAGGACCGGGATTACAGCGCCCGGCGCCCCAACATTTTCCGGCCGTTTGGCGCACCCGCCGCAGGAACGCGGACTGCGCCTCCGCGAGTAGCATTTCCACGTAGTGTCTGCTCCCTCGCCCCAGCCACGGAGATCATCAAACAAAAGAACTTTTGCAAACTTTCCTCTCCCAACACTCGTGGCTTTCATAAATCAGGGCCACCTCTCCTCAGAACTTGCATTCAATCGAGTAGGAAAGCTAACGTGGGGAGATGGTGTGCAGTGGAAGGGACCCCAAAGTTTCCTGGTCGCCCCTGGGTCTCGAGGAGAGTGCGGAGGGCACCCGTTCCCTTGCAAGCCCTATCCGGGTTCCCGTCTCCAAGCACCCTTTCCCCTCGGTCCTTCCCGGGCGACGCAGCAAGACCCTCCGAAGGCGAAGAAGTTGGTAGTAACTTCAAGGGCCTCTGCGGTTTGACAAAACTGCGGTTCTCGAGCCCTCATCCCCGGGGACCGCGGGGCAACTCCAGCGAGGGGCGCTTTTCTGCGGGCAGGGAAGGTGGAGAGGGGTGGAGGAGAGCGCATTTGTTCCTGCAGCTCCCCGGGAGCCAAGCGCCGCGTCTGGGGGTGTGGAGAGGTGAGAACCCAAAGGTGGAGCTCCCTGATTCCCACGGGCGCTGCGGACTCCGCTCCGCCTCGAGCACCCCTAAATGGCGCGCGCGCGACCCTCGCTTGGTCCACTCACCGACTCCGCCGACACGCAGGCTACCAAGCCCAAGGTGAGCAGGATCCAAGCGCGCCGCATATTCCCCGAGGACCAGCTGGGAGTCGCCGCTGACAACGAGAGCGGAACGAAGCCTCTTGCCCAGCACCGGGCGCAGCCCGCGGAGAGGGATCCTGAGCAGAGCAGCCGCAGCGACCGCGGCTCGGGCTCGGGGGCTCCGGCTCGGGGCTCGGAGACGCTCGCTGCCTTCTCCTGCGCCTGCTCCCCGGTCCTCGGCTGCACCCTGGGAACGCGACGCCTTCTCACTTGGTTTCTGCACTCCCGACGCCGAGTTGTTGCTCTGGGGAAGCTGCTCTCTGGAGCTCTTCTTGCTCTGCTGTTATTTTACTCCTCCGTGGACTCTTCCCCGTGTCGTGGCTCAGCTTCTTTTCTAGAAGAATAAATCAGTTGGCTTGGAATGTAGCTGCTGCTGAAGTTTGGGGGCAGAGCGGTGGGGGCGCGCTCCCCGCGGCTGGAGCTCCCGGAGTATCTGGAGAGCAGCGCGGCGGAGCGCAGCTAGTGGCTCAGCGGCTGCGCCCCTCCTCCGGCCGCGCCGCCGCCTCCCTCTCGTGGTCCTCCTCCTCGCGTCCTCTCCTCCCGCTCCCTCCCTCCCTCCCTCCTTCCCTGCTTAGCTGGCTGCTCCGGGCTTCTCCCGGCGTCTGGGGGAGAGGAGGCGGCAATGTGACTCCCAGCTAAACCTGGGAGAAATTCCTACAGGATTACGCCCGGATTGGCAGCCCCGAGGACCAGTGGGCGCGGGCGGCTCAGCGCTGCGGTTCTCTGAGTCGGCTCGTCCGCAATCGCAGTCAGGACTCCAGTACTCGTTCATTTTCTCGCTCCTTTTCCTCTTCTCGCCCCGCTTTTCCTCTCTCCTCTCCAGGCTCTTTGCTTCATGCTTCTCTATTTCGTTTTCTGTTCACTGTTCACTTTCATTTTTCTGGAGAAAGATCGATGAAACAACGAGAGACATACTTAGTTTTTCTGCCTGCGAGAATTAGAAGAAGAAAAAACTGCTTTGAGAGTTGGAAAAACACATAAACACAAAGTTTACAGATGCCTTGAAGCAGCGTGATGTGTTCTTAAACCTGCAATTCACGAAAGTTGTTATTTTAAAAGAGAAGATAATACAGGTAAAAAGTGTGAATTAAGAGTATTCCCGCCCCCCCCCAAAAAAAAAGAGAAGTGGAGGAAGACTCCTATAAACCCAAAATGCAACACTTTCAAAGCTCATAATTTCATTAAGGGCTTAAATACTATTTCTGCCTCACACACAGTTTAAGCCCCTAAACCATTTATAGGCTTCATTTCAGCAAAGAGGTGTTAACGTTTGGAAGCTACAAATAGGGTAATTTGATGAAAAATTGGATGAAGACCCTGAATAATAACAGATTTAAGAGAACTTCAAAGAAAAGAGGGATAAAGTAATTTCTAGTTTGAAGAAAATAATGAGCATGTATTTCCTGAATGAAAGTAATTGATCTGAAATATTTTGTTTTAATTTCTTTTCAATTCCATGTTTAGGATATACTACAGAACATGGCAAATGTGTATCCCCTTCCAGTTTCTAACACTATTGTTCTTATAAATGAATTGTGAAACCATTCTGTTTCTAGAATGCTGGCTCCAGGAGACCAGGGACCTTTCTGCCTTGTCCACCAATATTTTCTCATTCCTGGTACATAAGACACAGTAAATATTTATCGAATACATTTTGTTCTAAAACTCAATCTATACTGCATAAGAGTTGTGACTCTTTAAGATACATAGATGTAGATATATAGATACTAGGCTATGGTAATATTTGAACTTAGTATTAGAATAAAATACAGTCATACTCTCAGTGAGAATTAGAATGTCTTAGTAACATTCCACTCTAATAAATCTCAAAGAAAAAAATTTAGAGAACTGGAGAGTTACAACTTTAACCTGGAGACATCCAGCTCTTTGCTTTTGAGTACCAACTACCAAGCTCCCCATAGGCAAATTTAAGGCATTGCCAGCCAAAAAGGTAATATAGAGAAACTGAAGAGTGAGCAAAGAAGACAGAAGAGAAGAAATAGGTCAGGGCACTTGAAGTTTTAGCATTAGATGCTGCTGATTCCACAGAAATTGAGCTAGCACCTGTGAATCAATGTAGGTCCAGGTTGGTTTTTGGAAGAATGAACTATGATCATATTTTTAAAGAAGTATTCTTTGTAGGTTGAAGAATTTCATAAAGAGAGATTTCCAAAAAAATGAGCAATGTGAGACAAATGCAAAGAGCCATAAAATATCACCCCTACTCTCAAAAGAGACCTAGTCTGCTCTTCAGTCTTCAAGCAAAACCACACCCCCTATTCTCTCCCAAGAGTTAGAGTACATCAAATAAATTAGAATTCCAATAAAAGGGGAAAATGTACTCATTCACTGGGTCTCACAATTATTGTTGTTTGTTGGGGCATCCCACCTAACAAGAAGCATGGTGGCTTCTCTTTAATTCAGCTTGGGCAAAGATTGATAAAATTGAATAAACAGATGCATCTGTTGAAGAAGTGTATCTTTCCATTCACCT
Source organism: Tadarida brasiliensis (assembly GCA_030848825.1). Taxonomy (NCBI): domain Eukaryota; kingdom Metazoa; phylum Chordata; class Mammalia; order Chiroptera; family Molossidae; genus Tadarida; species Tadarida brasiliensis. The sequence continues at coordinate 37,673,897 of CM061272.1, read as the reverse complement.
GAAGACATATCCCAAGGCTCTTTACATTTATGAGAATCTCAGTGACTTGTTCTTTATAAATGATCATGCAGCATTGACAGTATATGTAATGTAAGGGCATGGTACCAGTTTGACAGTTAAACATATGAGGTATATGATAATAAGTAAATATTCAAGATCTGTGTTCAAATACATTAACAGGTGTATCCAAAAGGATAATCTGATCATATGAAAATCACTAATAGAGAAAACACTTACACAAAGTTGCCTATGCTGAGTGGAATGGGGGTCATGGACAGGGGATGTCCCCTGGTGTTAGGAACAAGTCTAAATGTTGGACATGAAAAAGGGCTTTTTCTTAGTCCTTTTGGGCTGCTATAAGAAACATAGCATAGGGTTAATTTCCAAAATATATAGAGTGCTCATACAACTCAACAAAAGGAAGACAAAGAACCCAATTAAAAAATGGGCAGACGACCTAAATAGACACCTATCCAAACAGGACCTACAAATGGCCAAGAGACATATGAAGAAATGCTCAACGTCACTAATCATCAGAGAGACTCAAATTAAAACAGCAATGAGGTATCACCTCACACTTGCCAGAATGGCTGCCATCAACAAATCATCAAACAACAAGTGTGGCGAGGGTGTGGAGAAAAGGGGACTCTAACACACTGTTGGTGGGAATGCAGACTGGTACAGCCACTATGGAAAACAGTATAGTGTTTCCTCAGAAAATTAAAAATTGAATTGCCATTTGACCCAGTGATCCAACTTCTAGGAATATATCCTAAGAAACCTGAAACACCGATCAGAAAGAATATATGTACCCCTATGTTCATAGCAGCATTATTTACAATCGCTAAGATCTGGAAACAGCCCAAGTGTCCATCAATAGATGAGTGGATAAAAAAGCTGTGGTACATATATACAATGGAACACTATGCAGTTGTAAGAAAGAAAAGATCTCTTATCCTTTGAGACAATGTGGAGGGACCTCAAGAGTATTATGCTAAGCGAAATAAGCCAATCAGAGAAAGAGAAATACCATATGATCTCACTTATTTGTGGAATATAATGAACAAGGTGGGTGATGAACGAAATAGATCCAGAGACATAGATACGAGTATGGTTCAGACTGACAAACCTCAGAGTAGGGGGGTGGGGAGGATGGAAGCAATGAACCAAAGAACTTATATGCATGTATGCAGAACCAATGGACATAGACAACAATGCTAGGGGGGTGGAAGGGCAGAATAAGGAGGAGGGGGTCTAGGGGGGAAAAGGAGAAACATCTGTAACAAAAATAAATTAATAAAAATTGGAGGGGGAATAAAAAAGAAGCACATCATAGACTGGGTAGCTTATAAACAACAAAAATGTATTTCTCACAGTTCTAGAGTCTGGGAAGTCCAAGATCAAGGCACCAGAAGATTCTGTGTCTGATGAGAGCTGGCTTCCTGGTTCATGGATGGCTGTCTTTTCTCTGTGTCCTCACATGGCAGAAGTGGGGAGCGAGCTCTCTGGGGCCTCTTTTATAAGTGCACTAGTCCCATTCACGAGGGCGGCTAAGCTCTGTTAAAAAAGACACAACAGCCTCAAAATGCAGTCACTTGTACTAAGCCCCATGTCACCAAACTAAGACTTAATACCTAACCTAACTGCAGTTCATCCTCTCTCAGGAATGTAATCTTAACCAGTCAGTCTAAAACTTTCTGCCCAGCATTCGTGAGGTTATCCACCCGATAGACTCCTTTCATCCCCTAGAGCAGGGATGGGGAATCTTTCTTCTGCCAAGGGCCATTTGGATATTTATAACATCATTTGAAGGCCATACAAAATTATCAACTTAAAAATTAGCCTGCTATATTTTGTCAAACATTTAATTAACTCACCCCTAACGTGATGGCTGAAACTGCTTCTCTTTGGTGAGATGTGTGATGTTAGCTGGTATCGATGATGTTGCTACTCACAACTGCTTTTCCAGGTTTGCATCGGTCAGTCTGGAGCACAGTGGACTCTTTGCAATGTAAGTTTTGAAAAGAACTGGTAACAGCAGTAAGTTGTTCTGAACACAGATGTATATCAATGAATGTCTCCTCAAAGTGGGAAATTCATCATTGCTTATGCAACGTTTATAGAACTCAAGCAGGGGGAGGTTGTTGTACCTAGCTTTCAGCTCATCGTTGCTTTGCAGCTGAATATCGTGTTGTAGGTTATCAGGCACATCAGCTGGTTACACATTGAAAGGTGTAGCAAAGATATTCAATTCCATTTGTTTACTTTTCCATTTGTTTACTTTACTGTCCTTGAATCTTTCATTAAATGCCTCAGTTAGTTGTGCACATTCACCAGCATAGTCAAGTATCAGAGGTTTTTGTCCTTCCAGAGGGGAGAAATGCACCATGTTATTCCTTTCAAGTTGCACTTTCCACAGCCTTAATTTAGCTTCAAATGATTTCATGTTTGAAAGCAGGGAGCTGAGAAGCTGGTTGGGGCCCTGCAGCTTGATGTCCAGCTCTGAGAGCTACTTGGTAATGTCCACCATGAATGCTAAATCACACAGCCACTTGCTATCATTGAGTTCCCTGACAGGTTTTCCCTTCATCCCCATGAACTGCTTGACTTCATCCTGTAGTTCACAAAACCTCGGAAGCATGTTCCAGTGACTCAGCCACTGCACTTCACAGTGATAAACAAGATCACCTTACTCAGAGTCAAGATCATTCAGTAACTCCTTAAACTGTGGCTGTTAAACCCTCTGCTTTTGACAAAATGTATGCATTACATTACTGTTGACATCAAATTGTTGAGCCCCAACAACTGTGCAGAGACTTTCTTGGTGTATGATGCAGTGGCATATAATTAAATCACTTGGATCAAGACTGAGACGATTTAGTTCTACCCTTTTTGTGAGCCAACCATGGCTGGAGCTCCATCTGTGGTAAGTCCGCTTAACTTTTCAAATGTTAGCTCAAGTTTTTTCATTGATAAAACAAGTCTCTGAAGCAGGGCCTCACCTCTTGTAGTGCCATGCATGGCTTCCAGTGACAGCAGTTCCTCTTGTGTGTCAAACTCTGCAGTTATCCCGCGAACAAAAACAGCCAGTTGGGCAGTATTTGTTATGTCTGTTGTCTAGTCACAAGCCAAAGAGAAAAATTGGAAATCTCCTGCAGAATCCTTCAGTGTTTTTTCAATATCTTGTGCTAAGTTAGTAATCCGATCTGAGACGGTTCTCTGAAATAAACTAACACTCTGAAACAATTTTACTTTGTCTGGTGCTAAGAACTCGGCAGCAGCCACCATGCACTCTTTCACCAACTCTCCCTTTCCATAAGGCTGCAGCTTCTTTGTGAGCTCGCTCACTACATAACTTGTCTGAATAACGTTGTCTCTGTCACAACGAGGGCTAGTGAAAGCAGCTTGTTGTGATTCCAAACTCCACTGAAGAGCATTGATTTTATCCAGACACATTTGGCCTCCCAATTCATTGGGTTTAGCATGTTTTGAGCTGTAATGATGCTCCAGATTGGTTTTTTTCATTACTGCTAACACATTACCACAAACTATGCACACAGGTTTGTCTTTGACTTCAACAAAAAAATAATCATTTGTCCATTTCTCTTCGAAAGATTGACACTCTGCATCAACTTTTCTTTGTAGTTGCCATTTGTAGAATGTCACACCACTTAAATTTTTTTTTTTGACTTAAAAAAAAATATGTTTTAGAGAGACAGGAAGGGAGAGGGAGAGATAGAAGCATCGATGTGAGAGAAAAACATCGATTGGCTGCCTCCTGCATGCCCCCCACTGGGGATCAAGCCTGCAACCTGGGCATGTGCCCTGACCGGGAATACAACAGGCAACCCCTTGGTCCATGGGTTGACGCTCAACCACTGAGCCACACCGGCTGGGCAACACCACTTAAGTTTTAATAATTATCCAGTGTGTGTTGCCAGTGACACCATTATTTTGCTTTGATCGGTGTTCTAATCCTGCATCTTGGATTTGGAATGTATCCAATGTCCATATCATCGACTCTTGAGGTCTTTTCTGTGTACTATAATTTCCTTAATCTTCATCTGAGATTCAGTTTTTGCGAGGATTGTTGATTGTAGCTGTGTGGATAAAGGTTAGATTGGAGTTATTATCTGTGTCGACAAAGAAGTGGACAATGAAGTTGACAACATTGTTGTCAATCATTGGAGACAAAGTCATCAACATTTCAAGGAATCATCTCATCGCATCTTACCTCATCATCACTGGATCTCCATAGTTTCGTCACAGGGTGTTAACACTTTCACAATGTGTACATTCCCAGCCTGCCTGGCACTGATTGTCCTCTGAGTCACCGCAATACAAACAGACGGGCCACGGGCATTGGACGAGAAGCATACATGTCTGTCCCGTCATGTACTCGTATGTCTGTCCTGTAATGGACGTTCCTTGCTTGTCCCTCAAAATTTACATTAGTATATGATTCACTTAATATAAACTTATGTTGCTATGAAAAAAGCTCCTAGATTTATTGCATTTCGAGTCCGGCCTGAGGTTGCCTTGGCAAGGGCAGACCAAATTATTTTGGGGGCCTTATATGGCCCATGGGCTAGATGTTACCCAACCCTGCCCTAGAGGAAGGTGGCATTGCCTGAAACAATCCACTCTTTTCTCCCTTCTGCCTGTAGAAGTCTTCCATTTTGTCCGGCTCCTGGGAGCTCCTTTCTATCTGCCAGATGGGATGCTGTCCAATTCATGAATCATTGGATAAACCTAATAAGATCTTTTAAATTACTCAGTTGAATTTTGTTTTTCAACAGATTTGGTGGGAACAATGGAATCCAAAGTGAACTTCTGAGTTTCAGGGACGAGCAATACAGGCGTGGTACTCTGAGAATGCTCTGAGTTCACACTCTTTCTTGTCACTTCTGAAACTATGGGTAAGTTCCTCTCAATTCTGAACTCTGCTCTCTGTGCATCAAGCTCCCAATCTAATTGGTTTTCCAGTTAGTTCCCTATTGGATTGGAGATCCCAGTCCTTGGTTCTGTCCCCAGATTCCATGCTGATAACTGCTGGTGGTTCAGTCCACAATTCCCCATTGTGTGAAACTTCATTTCACAGTCCCCATTTTTGGGGCTCTGCTGGTTCAGTCCTCTCTTCGATCCCCAGATTTCATATTGAAAACTGCTGGTGGTTACTGATAGAAGTCGGATTGGGTTTGACATAAAAACCGACTGGGTCTGGCATTGGACTGGCTCCAACTTAATCTGGACTTGGGTCCAGTAAGTAAAGGTGAATGCTACTGGGAACGTCAGAAGCCCCCTCCCCCCCAAAAAAAGCCACAAAATCGGTGGGCATGGGTCAAGCACTTAAAAGCTGTTAGAGTGCTCACCACCTAACTCTAAGACTCCCATGTTAGGATAAATAGTCATGGAACGTGGTTAGGTTGACACTAGGTCACCCACAAACCTCAAGAAAATTTTTGTGCAACAAGGTACACTGTAAAGCGGTGCACAATCCCCAAACCAGAGACATATCTCTTTTAGATAGTAGTTTGGCTCTGAGAGACCCAAAGGCTTAGCTAAAAGACATAGGATCCTTAAATTCTAGAGTTGAGTGTGCCACCTTCCAGCACACCTGCTTATTTCATGTCTAAAATTATGATCCCAGAAGCTATAAATATCAACAAAAATGGCAAAATCTTAGTAAAAACAACCAAGAATTACAATGGCCAATATAAGAATGATCCAATTAGACAAGGCGGTTCATTTAAGAAGTGCACTTGAAAGTAAGGGTCTCCAAATCAAGCAAACAGAACGGGAAAGCTATTTTAATTGGTATGCAGAAGTTTCCAAAAGGCTTCAAATTTCCAAAACAGCTTCATTAAAAGTTTTTTAGCAGAAGGCTAATGAAAATTAAAGACACAAGAGGTGCTTAAAACAAAAAACAATAAGAATAATGTGGTTCCTACTGCTCCCCTCTATCCTTTACCTGAGTACTCATGTTTTTCTAATTCTCTGTGTGAATTTCCACTCTGAAGAGTCTATTAAATAATTACCTTTTAAAATAAAACCACCCCAGGTTGCAGGCTTTCCTCCTCAGATATCTTTCCCTCTTTGGTAGAAGACCAAACTAAGGGCCATAGTTAAAGAATTTTCTAAACTCTGGATAAATCCCCAGAAGTTTTCTGAAGAATTAAGTGTTATTGTCAAGGTCTATGAGTTTGAGCTGCCAGATCTTGATTGGCTTGTGCACATGCTGGTAGGACCTGGTGAAGCCCACAATGGATTCGGGATGCAAAATGGCCAAACCCCAAGGATGATACTCAAGATCCTCGATCTTCAACATGGTTCTCCCACAGACCAGAAAAAACTCACAAAATAGCAACTAATCTTTTACAAGTCATTCCTAGAGTTTTCCCTGCCCACAATGATTGCACTATTATTCAAACATGCAAACAAAAGAAAGATGAATCTGGCCCTGGCCGGTTTGGCTCAGTAGTTAGAGCATTGGCCCTCAGACCAAAGAGTCTCGGGTTAATTCCTCAGTTGCAGGTTCTATCAGAAGCCCTGGTCAGGGTCATGTGGGAGGCAACCAATTTATGTGTCTCCCTCACATTGATCTCTCTCTCTCTTTCTCTCCCTCCCACTCTATCTGAAAAATCAATGGAAAAAAATGTCATTGGGTGAGGATTAAAAAAAAAAAAAGAAATAAAGATGAATCTGTAGCAGACTGTAAAGCCTGTCTGGAAACTCTCTTCTAGGTTCCATACAATAAATGAGGTCACCCAACCTACTCTAGCAGCCCTATTTGTAAATGGATTATCTCCTGAGATTAACAAAATTCCTCCAACCTATTGGCCTTATAGCTCCAACAGCTCCAATAATGGCTCCAAGGCCAGCGACCTAAAATGATACCTGGGCCTCTCACATTACACTCTCTTAGCGGTACAATATCAAAATACAAGCCCAGAATTGATGTCTCAATTGTAATCAGCTGGGATACTGGAAAAGAAATTGTCCTCATAGGTCCAATGCAAATTCTTCAGCATCAGCTTGAATGCCCCCATATGTACCTTTGAAAGAGGATCCCTCTCATGGTTGACGGAACTGTAATGGATTTTTTTTGTATGTTTTTCTCAGCTAAAAAGCTTTAGCCATCTGAGCAGGTAGCCTTAACTTATTCCATCTACCACAAAAATAACCTAAATCCAACTTTTATAATTGGTGAATTTTATGTTATTGTACCTAATTCATGGCTAAAATTTTAAAACAGAAGCCATAAGATCTCTGTATGTTTATGTGTATCTCTCTTTATATATGTATTGTAGATGTATGGTATTTCCAACGTCTAGATGGCATTGCCAAAAACTAATTTGTAAAAGAGTTCCATTTAATTGGCTTAAAAATCATGCATTTATATAAATTAAATTCTCAGAAATATAATAGAAACGAATTCAAATGAATTTTAGGTTCATATGATCTGGGGAAACATTTGGTATTAAAGCTAATTTAAGCTTGTTAGTTTAATGTCTTTGGAGTTATCAGCATTATATATAACATTTTTATTCTACCCAGGCTTACTAACAGTCAAGTAAGTTCATGTTATCTCTTACAAAATTCGTCAACAAGAAAAATAGTTTGGGATGATGGCCAAGTTGGTCTAATGTCTCATGAAGTTTTTGTGGGTAGTCTAAACATAGTTGTTAAGAACAAGTAAATTAAATAGATGTAAGTAGAATAAAAAGTTTTTAGATGCACTTTTAAAACAGTTTCCCCAAATGTTTTTGGTAACCTGAAACCTTAAATATTTGCTAAGCAAAGTTAAATGATAAGTTAAGTTTATTAAATACCCAAATCGTTTTCCTATAATATAAAAAACCAAAACATTAATTGCTGAACATAGGTTTATCTACTTTTGGCTTCCATATTCGGAGAAACTGAAGCTATATGGGTCTATTAGTAAACATATTTTGTGCCATGCTGAGAAATTTACTATGAGAAAGCATGCATTTCTTGACATTTTAAAAAGTATTTCTAAATTTGCAAAGCAACAGAATGTTAATATAAAAGGCAGTTCACAATTGCTTACTTCTTAAAGTTTTTATTAGAAATCAAAGGTTTCTAAGGTTTAAAAGATTCTAATATATGTGATTAAAGCTACTACAAATAATAAGGAAGGAAAGTAATATTCGTGTTTTCAGTAAAAGAAGTTACAAGGAATGGAAATGCATTTTGTTAAAGGAAAAGGAAGTGATTTTGTCCTAAAGAGAAGGTGGTTATTTTAAAATAGAAAGAGGAAAAACATAGGCAAAGTCTAAAAGTTGTAGAAGGCTTACGAAAAAGAAATCTTGAGAAAAGAAATTTATGCATGGTCAAACTGGCTTAGATTTAAATTTATTTATTTCAGTTTAAAACATGAGTTTTGATATCAAAAGTAAGCTGGTGCAAAATTAGAGTTTGGTATCTCTCTGTGAAAGACTTTTCTTGAACTATTGGTCAGCTCTTGATATGAGATTGTAAAAGGGTTTTCTTTACCTTTTATAGAATCCATCTAGAGAACAAAGATTTTGTATTTTGTCAAATTAATTACCTGTGTTGTCTTTATCAAATATTTTGACTACTTAAGAAAGCTGAATATTCTCTATTAAAAGTGTTGTTTTTCCTTTTATACACTGCTTAACTTTCTGTTTGCCTTCGAAGTCTTTGTCACTATGGTTAAGTGGATAACTAAGTATTGTTTCACAATGATCCATGATCCTATTTGACCAAGTATTTGAGAACCTTTTGGTATTCTTGGCAAACTTCCCAAAATCAAATTCTAAATGAAGTCTTTTGTACCTGGAGGTAACTTTGGGATTTTTCAGAGAGGCCCTAGAACATCTCAAAAGATTTTTTCCTCTCTCCTTATAGGAGACATGTTAAACTAATGAGAGTAATTTGATATGTTAAATAACATGGGGAGCATTGTCAAATATGAAACAACACTAAGCCCTCTTTATTTGTACAGGTATATGTTCCAGATGTTCCAGAAATTATATGAAATTCCTAAAGTCTGATATGTCCGAGTCTAACGTTATCAGTCACAATTTCAGTTATCTTAAAATGTTGAATGTCACAGAAATAACCAGATTTCCTTGCCATGTCCATTATAATGAGCTCTCATCAGATCTCTAACAATGGACATTTTTTTAAAGTTTTTCGTCATTTATAGACAGTTATTCCTTTACTCTCATACTTAGCGAAAGTGTTCCTGCAAAAGTACTACATCTTCAAGGAAATTAAAGGAAAGGACTTTTGACAAGTACAGGTTTCTGATAACTTTAAGATCATAAAACTAAACTGGTTAAGAATTTCTAGAACTAATGGAAAAAAATAACTATGTTCAAGCAGAACAAGAATTAATATCAGAACTGAATGGACTGAGGAGGAGGACTGTAATTTTTCTGAAACATTGCTGGTTCTTTAATGTTTTGTTTTTCTAGATTTAAGCAAACCTCTTCTCTCTTTTTTTTTTTATCCTCACCTGAGGACATTTTTCCTTTTTTTTTTTTTTTTTTTTTTTTTTGTTCAGATAGAGTGGGAGGGAGAGAGAGGAAGAGAGAGAGAGAGGAACATCGATGTGAGAGAGACACATCGACTGGTTGCCACCCGCACTACCCAACCAGGGCCGGGGACAAACTGCAACCGAGGTATGTGCCCTTAGCGGGAACTGAACTCAGGTCTCTCTGGACTGCAGGCCGACACTCTAACCACTGAGCCACACCAGCCAGGGTGAAAATCTCTTCTCTTAAGTTATCTAAGAAATGCAGCAATTTGGTAAAGTATGCCTTTATAAACAAATATGAAACATTTACTTCTCCCTAATGATCCCACAATAATTTGGATAATTTTGAGTATTCTTTTCATGGAAATACAGTTAGTTACTTGCATAAGTTCAATAAGAATCTGTTCTTGCAACAGGCCTTGGAAAATTCTCCCTGGTACCTTGCTTACAAGGTTCCAGCAAAGCAGTCTTATGACAAGCTTACATGGTCGATCATTATTCTTGCTGTGCTTATGTACATAGTCCAGCCAAGTTTAATGCAGATTAGTTTTCTGGTCTGGCCGGTGTGGCTCAGTGGTTGAGCATCGACCCATGCACCAAGAGGTCGCCGATTTGATTCCCAGTGAGGACACGTGCCCAGGTTGTGGGCCCAATCCCCAGTGTGGGGCATGCAGGAGGCAGCCAATCGATGTTCTCTCTCATTGGTGTTTCTATCTCTCTCTCCCTCTCCCTTCCTCTCTCTCTAAAATCAATAAAGGAAAAAAAATTTTTTAATAGTTTTCTGTAATTATCCATGGGAAAAATGAGAATAATTATAAAGATGAAAAATTATGTTTGCATCTTTATCTATATTAGAATATAATCCTGTTCATTGTCTTTGAGGTTTTGTTATACACATGTAAAGTAGATTGGATCCTGAATTCTTCTAGTTTCCTAAAAACCTAGCTACGGATCTTCAAACTAATGTTTCCAGTTTTCTCCTACCCTTCTGATTTGGAATCACTGAAAATAAAGACTGCCCTTGAATTTCTTTGGAAGGGTCTATACCAGGTCCTCCTCACTCACCAGATGGCAGCCAAACTTCAGCTGAAGAAGGCTCCACCGGTCATCTGTGCAAATGTTGGGGACCCCCAAATCAAAGTGATTAGGAAGAGAAGTAGCTGACATTGAGGTAGTCTGCCTCCTCGAAAGATGCTGATCAGGACTTTGTACTTCAACTAAATATGAAATTCTTCTTCTCTTTCTTTACTTTACTCTGACATTGGCCTGCAAAGAGAATACCAGCATCTGTATTTCTCAGGGCATTGCTAAGGGTAGGGTAATCTTTCAGACTGCTGGACTTTTCATCAAGAACTCCAATCTGTTCATATGCTAGAGAACCCCTGGTCCACTTTTTTCTATCTCTGGTTGACAGCCCAAACTCAGGGAAGCTTGCATTCAGGTTCTATGCAAAGAAAGGGACACAAGTCCAGGGTAACCAGAATAAAATTGCCTGTATGGTCTACAGACCCTTAAAATTTTACTGGCCTCCATGGCCGTCACCTTTCCAGTCTTGAGCCATAGATTCAAATGAGAATTCCAGGAGGCATTCAGGATTCAGGATTCTCTTCCTTTGGCAGGGCCCTACTTCCTTGGCTTAGCAGTAAATGTAGATGAAGCTGTGATCAGGAACCTCTCCTTAACTCTTGAAAGTACTGTTGAATCTGCTATTAAAGCAATAGCTTTACAGCAATAGCTGACTCTCTGGCCAAAGTTGTTCTTGATAATAGGATAACCCTTGATTATCTGTTAGCTGAGCAAAGACATGCCTATGCTATGACCGACACCATCTGCTGTATCTGAATTAACACTTTGGGGAAAGTTGAAACTCAGTTACACTTGGCTTAAACAGGTGATTCCTTCAACATGGTCTGTCTTTGATTTATTTGATTTTGATTGGTTTGGATTTTGGGGACCATGACTCCAAAGGGCACTGCAAACATTGGGAATTATCCTGCTTATAATAATGATATTGTCTCCCTAGCATGCTGTATCCTCTCAAAAGCTTTAAATGCATGTTCTCAGCCACTAACCACCAAGCAAATTATCTCCCTAAGATTGGAACCTCAGAAAAAGAGTGAAGGGAATGACCAACTTAAAAATTGTGAACCTAAAGTAATGGCCTATGAATATCACCGAAATTCAGCAAAACAACCCCACATGATCTGTGAATACCACACAGAAAATCAACAAAAACTGTTAGAATTTTAGAGCAATACCTAGGAGTGGCAATAATGCCTTAAATTTTTATCATCTCTTTCAGTTAAGCTGAGAGTCTGATCAAAAGAGGGGAATTGTTTAAAAAGTGACAACAGGTCCAAAATGGAGTCACTTGTGCTAAGCCTCATGTCACCAAAACGAGACTTAAGAACTAACCCAATTGCAGTTTGAGCCTCTCCCAGGAATGTAATCTTAAATTAAGTCTGGAATTTCCTGGTCAGCACTAGTGAGGTCATCCACCTGATAGACCCTTTCATCCCCTAAGGCAGTGGTTCTCAACCTTCCTAATGCCGTGACCCTTTAATACAGTTCCTCATGTTGTGGTGACCCCCAACCATAAAATTATTTTCATTGCTACTTCATAATTGTAATTTTGCTACTGTTATGTTTTAGGTGACCCCTGTGAAAGGGTCGTTCAACCCCCAAAGGGGTCGCGACCCACAGGTTGAGAACTGCTGCAGCCTAAAGGAAGATGACATTGCCTAAAACAGTCCACTCTTTACACCCCTTCTGTCTTTAAAAACCTTCCATTTGTCCAGCTCCTGGAAGCTCCTTTCTATCTGTTAGATGAGATGCTGCCCAATTCATGAATTCTAACATAAAGCCAATAAGATCTTCAAAATTTACTCAGTTGAATTTTGATTTTTGGTTGCTGTTTTTTTAAATCCTCATCTGAGGATATTTTTCCATTTATCTTCAGATAGAGTGGGAGGGAGGGAAGAACAGAGAAAGAAACATCAATGTGAGAGAGACACATCGATTGGTTGCCTCTTGCACTACCCCGACCAGGGCTGGGGACCTAACTGCAACTGAGGTACCTGCCCTTGACCGGAATCGAACTCGAGACTCTTTGGTCCAGGGCCGATGCTCTAACTGCTGAGCCAAACAGGCCAGGGCTGAATTTTGTTTTTCAACAGCTCTCATGATCTAAGTACTTCCCAAAGGCCCCAATGTCATATACCATCACCTTGGAAATTAGGATTTTAATATCTGAAATCTGGGGGGACACAAACATATATTAGTGGCATGTTTGTGTGTTTTGTTAATTTGATTTTTTAATTGATGAGGACTATAATTCGGTAGAATTTTGTGGATTATATCTAATACACTAAGTGTAGCTTGTGACTAGAGCCAAAGTTCTTCATTAATATGTGTTTTCAGGTCCTCTGTTTGAGGGCTGTTCTTTGAGGGACACAGCAAGTAAAAATCAAAACCAGTCACTTCCCAAACAGCTTCACTGGTTGCTAAAAGAATAAACGCCCTACCTCAAGAATCTCAGAAGAAGGTGGAACAAATAAGTAGAGACTGAGATGCAAAAATGTAAAAGACAGGAATTAAAAGGTAACCAGACAAAATAAAGCATGAAATGAAAGCTACTAGGGACACATTTTTTAACCTAAGCTGACAGATTGGATTCGGTGTATGGTATCTAATGTCATCACCTTGTAACCATTGACAAGCGGGTGCTGTGTGTCTCAAGGTGAGCTCTCGGGGTAGGAGACTGCAGAGGGAAAAAGATGTCATTTTATTGCTCTTGGTTGTTCTTCCACTTGTCATTCCCTGGAATGTTATCAGGCATCTAGGCTGGAAACCTATTTGGTAGTATCAGCCCTGACTAAATTCACTTGAAAGATGAGAGAACCTGAGAGGAAATCCAGTCAGCTAACTATGAATTACTCATGCTAATAATGGCAAATGAGCTCAGGTCATGACAGAAACCTATAGGCAATCTAACAAATTCTATTCTTAGCCTAAATCTTTTCACTGTTCTCACCATTTGCCTCTGTTAACCATTTGCCAGGGAAGTTGGGTGATTTGAATTTCACAATTTGATTTGGTGCTAATGTTGAACGATATTGTTACATTTGGGGCAGCAAGACACAGGCCAGAAAGTCAAGGAGCTGTCCAATATATAAATTATCCCTTGAATAAAATAGAGGAGGCAAAACATCCATGGCAATTTCCCTAATAGAATTGTATGGTTCTTAAAATACTGGCAAAACTTGGCATTCGTTCATTTAATAAACATATATGCATCACCTGCCACATGCCAGGTATTCATTTGGTAGGCACACACATTATACTGAAACATATTAGAGTTAATACATTTTAAAACTGAGAGTTGTCGCCCTGGCCAGTTTGGCTCAGCGGTTAGAGCTCCGCCCACGGATCGGAGAGTCTCGGGTTCAGTTCCTGCTAAGGGCATGCACCTCGGTTGCGGTTTGTCCCTGCCCCGGTTGGGGTCATGTGGGTGGCAGCCACTCGATGTGTCTTTCTCACATTGATGTTTCTCTCTTTCTTCCTCCCTCTCTCCCTCCTGCTCTATCTGAAGAAATGCAAAAAACAAAAAAAACTAAGAGTTGTCCTCAAATTGTGAGTGACTAAGGCACATGGGTTTAAGCCAAGGAATTCCAAGTGAAACGCAACCATATGCTGACCTGGATTCATCCAAAACTGGTAAAGGGTCCTTGTGTGAAACAGAAAAGACTGCTCTGCAGTGGGAAGAGTAAAGCAGGTGAACAGAGAAGCAGAAATAGAGAGCACGTGACTCCAGAATATTGTAGGTTCCTGACTTTTTTTCAGTTCCTTTCTAGCTTCCTTTGAGACCCAAATCAAACATGTTCCTATAGGATCCATGAGACACTTTAGTGTCATTAAGGCCAATTCCTTGTTTATATTTAGTTCTGTTCCCGGTAAACCAATGATCCCAGAGAAAAACAAATGAAAATGAGTCATAGTTTTGACTACCTTATCTTCACTCTGAACACAATGAAATCCTTGCCATTTAGTGCTTTATAAGGCATATGTAAATAAAAAAACAGTCCTAATGAAGACAAACTACTAAAAAGTATTTAGATTTTTAGAAAAAATACTTTTAAAGAAAATATTTTAATTATTGAATTACCCCGGCAAATATGTTTTCCATGTTCAATAGAGATATAAATCTTAAAATCTCTAAAATCAGAATAGAATACATAGATACTTCTCTGCATAAAATAGTATTGAAACTGGGATCGCCTACAATTTAATGTGGGAAATTGCCTTATTGAACATTTTAATAAAATATCTGGGAGGCTAAGTGCACAACTGACCAGGAGTGAAAATGTAACTAAATTCTTTCAGGTAGTGAAATGTGAAACAGGACAGTTATCCCTGGGTGATGGTCATGCCTGAGAGAGTTGTAAAGTAACCCAATGCCTTAAGGAGACGTAATGCAGCCTCTTCCACCTGCTGTGAGGGGAGGCTGTCCACTACACTGGATGACAGCTCAGACTTTGTCGACAAATAGACTGAGGTTTGAATCCCAGTTCCACCTCCTACTGTGTTCTAAGAGACCTTGACCCCTGAGGAGGCCACTGAATCTAAGCCTCAGTTTCTTCACCTGTAGATTAGAGATAATAGGGTTAATGCACAGAGTCTATGAGCTTAATGCATGTAAAGTATTTAGCGAGTTACTTTAGTAAACTTGCAATAAATGTCAGTTGTCATAAATGCCAGTTGTGGTTATCAGTATTTCTTCTTCCTGGAATACTTTTCTGTTCTAGCAATTGCCTGCTTGGCTAACTCCTACTGGCCCCACAGTGTCCGTTTAGAAGTGTCCTCATTAGCAAATATTTGAGTGCCTGCTGTGTGTCACACACCTCCTTCTGATACCTTTCCTGATCCCTCTAGCCTGGATAAGAGACCTTTAAGCAATTAATTCTCACCTATTAATTATAACTTAGGATAGCATATTTGAGTATTGGTAAAATTTGCTCCTTGAAACATTTTGTTGTGGCTGAAAGTACAAACGAAACATGGAGAGGCATTAGAAAGGGCAGAGGAAACACGAAGACCCATCATCCTTTTATCTTTTAAAAACATACACACCATAACAAGTTTATATAAAAATCTAGAGAAAGACTATAAAATTCCCAAATTGCAAGTTCTGAAATAGAAGCAAACTGAATTTTGAAAACAAAATATCACCCCTTTTGAATTCAGATAGAAATAAGGAAAATGCTAATGGAAAGGAAAAAATGCAATCTACAAAGGAGTCAGAACTCAAAATGTCTCCTTTTGCTCTTTTTCTTGTAGCTATTACTAATATGAATGACAAAGGAAGGGAAGTTCTCTGCAGATTTCAGTCCAATGTTGCATTGTAAAAGCAGCTCTTCCTGCCCTGCTGCTCACACAGGCACACGCTTGCACCCAGGTGACGAGTAGGAATTGTCCCCTTTTCCATTTCTACTCCTATAGCTCTGTATGGATACACACACACACACACACACACACACACACACACACACACATACGCGCGCGCGCTTTTGTTTTGTTTGTACTTGTCCTATAAAATGGGATATAGGGGAGAGAAATGGTGACAGAAGGAGACTTGACTTCGTGTGGTGAACACACAATACAATATACAGATGATGTAGTATAGAATTGTATATCTGAAACCCATATAATTTTATTAACCAATGTAACCCCAATAAATTCAATAAAAAATTAAAATAAATAAAATAGCTATTAAAAGGTGGCATTGAAGGAAGAGTGAAGTTGGAGGCAGTACTGTATTTTGCATCGAATCAATATGTATTGCTCTGCAGCCGCCTTAAGATTTACACCAAAGGCTTAGTGAGACTCATACTGCACGATACTCAAAAGGTGATGCTTGTCATTCCTCAAATAAATCTTGTACCACAACAAAAAAAATTATAAAATTGGATTCCATTCAACACTTTCTACATCTTGCAGAAATTCCAAATCACTTGACAGCACTTTCCTTCATTTTTTAGTGACTGCATATTTCATACTCAATCCAGCCATTTCCCTGATATGGGCATTCATTGTGTTTCCAGTTGTTTCCTACAAGCAATCTAACAGGAAATACCTTACTAGATTGCCCTAATTAATGGTGATTTTCTTTCTGTGGCTAAGAGTAGGATTGTTGGGTTGGAGTGTATAAAGATTTTTAACATTATGAGATGTTATTTGCCAGTTTTACAACAACAAAAAGTGCTCACACTCCCACCAGTAGTGTTTGAGAGTATCCTTTTCTTTTCTCTATGTCCCAGCCAGCAACAGGTGTTAGCTTTCTTTTCTACCAATTTCATAAGTATGAAGTGATAGCTCATTGTTAGTGTTATGTGCATTTTCCTGACTACTGGTTCTTTAGAGAATCTTTTCATGTATTAAAATTTGGAGTTGGTCTTCTATCAATTGTCTGTTCATATCTTTCCCTCATTTGTCTATATGGTAATACGTATTTTCTTATAAGAGCTCTTATAATACATTCATCTACAACTGTGCTGTTAATCCATCTACATCTCTCCTATCGTTGTATACATCCTATATACTATACTATATTTATGATTTATACTGTCCTATAGTTGTATCCTATAGTTAATATATCCATCTACAACTATGCTATCAATTCATCTTACATATGTTCTTAAATGTACTGATCTATTTGTCTCTTTCCATGTGATATCATATCCATTTCATTACCTTGGCTATATAGTACCCTCTGATGTGTTTAAAGCCAATCTCCTTGGTCTCCCTAACCATGTTTTCCTTGGATATAATTTGGGTATTTTTTTCATTTGTATAAACTCTAAGGATATTTTGGACAATTAAACCATTTTAGAATTCTATTTGGAATTGAACAAAATAGAGGCATTATGTATTGGTTTGGGGACAAGTAACATCTTTTATTATATTAAATCTTCTCAAATCAGAAAATATTATATTCAACTTCATTCAGATCTTTAAATGTCTTTTTATAAGATTTTATAGTTTTCTTATACATCCTGTGACCTTTGCACATATAGTCCCATTATTTATATACACTTTGTCACTCTTATAAGTAGAATTTACCCCATTTTTATTTGGGAACTTATTGCTAAAGAAAAACTGTCTTCTTTTAATATTTATTTTAATTATTATTATCTTACAAAATTCTTTAATTAATTTACTACATTTTTTACTAGAGTGTCTTGAATTTTTAGGTATAAAATGATATCATCAGAAAAAAGTGTGGTTTTAATATCTTTTCTAATGTCTATGCCAGTTATTTAACCACAGATGATTTATAAATAATAATGGTGATAACAAGGTATTCCAATCTAGCTCCTGATTTTAATGGAAATGATTTAGTGTGTTGTGTTTTGATATTTACAATGACAGTTGTGGTTGGTTTGGGGGTAGCCTTTAGAAGGTAAAACTGTTTCGTTATTTATTATGACTTTTTGTTAGAAATAGTTTTTGAATTTTATCCAAGTCCTTCCAAGACTTATTGATATGGTTTTATCTTTTAGTTTATTATATACCTGATTGTGTGGTTCCCTAAGAGTGATTTTCTGATAGCTAGCCACTTCCACATTCCTCAAATAAAACTTGCTTATCTTAGTGCATCAGTTTTTGAGAACTTGATAATATTTGCTAATATTTTGTTTAGAGTTTTTTGCATCTTATTTGAAAGTGATATACATCTATACCTTTTTCATTGTGTTTTCTACTAGATCAGGCTGTGGAATTAAAATTGTGCTGACTACATGAAACAAATGGGGGAGCTTTCTATATTTTCTCTCTTGCCTGGACCAATTTGTGCAGCACTGAAACAATCTGTTCTTTAGAGATTAGAAAAGCTACCCAGTCGGTGTGGCTCAGTAGTTGAGGGTCAACCCATGCACCAAGAGGCCGCCTGTTCGAATCCCGGTCAGGGCACATGCCCAGGTTGTGGGTCAAATCCCCAGTGGGGGCATGCAGGAAGTGACCAATCGATGTTCTCTTTCATCAATGTTTCTATCTCCCTCTCCCTCTCCCTTCCTCTCTCTCTAAAATTAATAAAGAAAAATAATTTAAAAAAGAAAAGCACCTGCTCTAGGAATCCATTTGGTCTTGGTACCTGTTTAAATGGTAGTTTTCTCACCACTATTTCTTGTGTCATGATTGTTCTAGTCAAGTTGACTATTTCTTCTTGGGTCAATATTAGTCATTTGTATTTTGCCAGAAAGTCATTATTGTCCTCTAGGTTTTAAAATTTGCTCCATATCTTTACCTTTAGAGAGATAAGCATTCTCATATAATTCTTAAATTTTTCGGTCTGCATTCTTTTCTCATTTCTTATCATGTCTCTCTGACTCCTCTTTCTTATCAGGCTCCAGACATTTTTCTGTTCTATTAAAGTAACTTTTACTTTACCTTTTGTGTTTGTTTGCTTTCCCTTTTTGTCTTTGTTAATTCTCTCTTATTTCTTTCTTTGTTTAGAAATTGATCTCTTCCTAATTTCTTAAACAAAATTCTAAATGTTTTTGTTTAATAATAAAAGCATTTGAGACTATGTATTTCCTGAATGGAAGTAATTATTCTGAAATATTTTGTTTAAATTTTTTTTTTAATTCTATGTCCAGAGCATACTACAGAACATGGCAAATGTATGCCCCCCTTCAGTTTCTAACACTATTTTTCCCTCTGACTTATGGAGTCAATGAATTGTGAAGCCACTCTGCCTCTAGAATGCCAGCTCCAGGAGACCAGGGACCTTTCTGTCTTGTCCACCACTGATTTCTCAATTCTGGTGCCTACGACACAATACATATTTATTGAATACATTTTTATCTAAAACTCAATCCATACTGCATAAAAGTTGTGACCCTTGCTGTGACTGGGTGGCTCAGTTTGATTGGAGTGTTCTTCCTATACACCAAAAGTTTGCGGGTTTGATTCCCGGTCAGGGCACATACTGGGTTTAATCCCTGGTCCAGGCGCATTTGGTAGGCAACTGATTGATGTTTCTTTCTCATATTGATGTCTCTCTCTCTCTCTCTCTCTCTTCCTTTCTCTCTAAAAATCAATAAAAATATATCCTCGGGTGAGGATTTTTTAAAAAGTTGTGAGTAGGGAAGATGGCAGTGGGCAGGACTGGAGCAATGGTGAGTGGGTGAGAGTGTGAGCTAGCGTGAGACAGAGTGTGAGTGGACGTGAGTGTGGACGAGCAACCACGCAGCAGTGCAGAAATGCAGGGCAGAGGGTTCCGGTGCTGTGAACGGGGGAGCAGCTGGCTACCACTGTGCACTACTTTTCAGGGCGTATCTCCCTGCTTGAGGCCAAAAGGCCCCACCATTTTGGAATATCCACTGGGTCTTCTCTGGGAGGAGGCAGTGGGGAGAGGCTAGGACCCAGTGGCCTGAGGCCACCAATGCGCCTTGCACCATCAGACCAGTGGCCTCCGCTGTGCCAACGTGGACCAGCACACAGTAGCAGCCTGTCAAGGTACTTGCTCCCGGAAGCAACAGTGGCCCAAGAGCCAAGCACCACCTCCAGCAGCAGTAGCATCAGTTGGCTTGGGAATGGAGCCCACCCCCAGCAGCAGCAGAGGCTCTGGAGCTGACACCCATCCCCTGACAGTAGCAGCAGCACAGATTGGTAGAGGAAACTCGCCTCCAGCAGCATCAGCAGTGGCTGATCAGGAGCGGAGCCCCAGCCTAAGCAGCAGCAAAGTCCTGGGAGATGAGCATCCTTGGCCCCCAATAGCAACAGAGAATTGGGAGCTGAGACTCATCCTCTGGCGGCAGCAGCAGCAGCAGCAGCAATAGCAGCATAGACTGGGAGCTGAGACCTGTCTCCAGCAGCATCAGCAGCAGCTGATCAGGAGCTGAGCCCCACCAGGCAGCAGTGGTACCTGAGAACCCACACACCCTAGCAGTGCCTACCACGACAGACCAACATGAACTGCCAGTTGTCAATGGTCCAGGACCCACAGCAGGCAAGAGGTGCCACTCACCAGAATAATCTGGGAGGCATAGCAGTCTTATCTGATACACACTGACCTGCCTACACATCCCAACATGCCTCACATGGCCTGAAAACTTCCAGACTGCTAAAATGGTGAGACAAAGAAACAATCTCCAAATGAAAGAAAAGGAGAAATCACCAGAAAAGGAACTACATGAAATGGAAGCAAGCAATTTACCAGATAAAGAATTCAAAATAATTGTTTTAAGGGTGCTCAAACAACTTAGTGAGAACTACAAGCAATTTAATGAGAATTATAAAGAGCTCAGTGGGAACTACATCAGCATAAAAAAGGAGGTAGAAGCTATGAATAAAAATCAAGTGGAAATAAAGAATGACATAGCTGATATAAAAAATACCTTGGAAGGATTCAATAGTAGATTAGAAGAAGCTGAAGACCAAATCAGCAAGTTAGAAGACAAGGTAGAAAAAAACACCCAAATAGAGCAGCAAATGGGAAAAAAATTAAAAGCAGGAGAATAGTTTAAGGGAGCTTTGGGACAATATGAAATGTAACAACATTCACATCATAGGGGTACCAGAAGGAGAATAATCCGGAGAAAGGAATAGAGAACTTGTTTGAAGAAATAATGACAGAAAACTTCCTTAATCTGGTGAAGGAAAAGTCACACCACTCTAGGAAACACAGAGATAAACCAAGCAAGATGAACCCCAAAAGACCCATAACTAGACACATCATAATTAAAATGGCAAACATTAAAGACAAAAAAAGAATCTTAAAGGAAGTAAGAGAGAGACAGAAAGTGACCTACAAGGGAGCTCCCATTAGACTGTCAGCTGATTTCTCAATAGAAACACCACAGGCCAGAAGGGAGTGGCATGAAGTATATAAAGTAATGAAAAGCAAAGGTCTGAATCCAAGACTACTCTATCCAGCAAGGCTAGCATTCAGAATTGAAGGTGAAACAAAGAGCTTCACAGACCAAAAAAAAAAAAAAAAAAAAAAAAAAAAGCTAAAGGAATTTACTACCACCAAACCAGCACTGCAAGAAATGCTAAAGGGACTGTTGTAAGAAGAAGAAGAAATAGAAAGAGAGAGGGGGTACACAGGCATAAAGTAAAAATGGCAACAAATAAGTACCTATCAATAGTAACCTTAAATGTAAGTGGCTTAAATGCTCTAATCAAAAGACACAGAGTAGCTGATTGGATAAGAAAACACGACCCATATATATGCTGTCTACAAGAGACCCACCTCAGAACAAAAGACTCACACAGGATGAAAGTAAAGGGATGGAAAAAAGTTTTCCAGGCAAATGGAAAGGAAAAAAAGCTAGTGTAGCAAAACTTATATCTGATGAAATAGACTTCAAAACAAGGGCCATAATAAGAGACAAAGAAGGTCACTACATAATATTAAAAGGATTGATCCAACAAGAGGATATAACCCTGGTAAACATATATGCACCAAATATAGGAGCACCTAAATATATTTAAAAACTTCTTGAGGATGTCAAGGGAGAGATCCATAGCAATATGATCATAGTAGATGAATTTAGCACCCCACTGACACCACTGGATAGATCTTCTAAACAAAAAATTTACAAGGAAACAGAGTCCCTAAATGGCACACTAGATCAGTTGGACTTAATTGATATTTACAGAACATTTCACCCCAAAGCTGCAGAATATACATTCTTCTCAAGAGCACATAGACATTCTCAAAGATAGACCACATGTTAGGACACAAAGTAAGTCTCCACAAATTCAAGAAAATTTAAATCATATCAAGCATCTTCTCAGATCACAATGGCATGAAACTAGAAATCAATTACAATAAAAACAATCAAACATATGGAGGCTAAATAACATGTTATTAAACAATGAATGGGTTACCAAGGAGATGAACAAAATAGACCCAGAGACATAGAAAGGAGTATGGTTCAGACTGACAAACCTCAGAGGAAGGGATGAGGGGCATGGATGAGATAAACCAAAGAACTTATATGCATGTATGTGTAACCAATGGACATAGACAACGATGCTGGGGGGGTGTGTGTTGGGGGGGTGGGATGGGGAAGAGGGTGTCTAGGGTGGAAAAGGAGAAACATCATAACAAAAATAGATTAATAAAAATTGAGGAAAAAAAAAGAAAAAAGAAAGTAAAAAACTTCCAGGAAACTAATGAAAACAAACACACAACAATCTATGACACAGCAAAAGACTCCTGAGAGGGAAGTTCATAGTAATACAGGCCTACTTCAAGAAACAATAAAGATTTCTAATAAACCATCTAACCCTACAACGTAAAGATTTAGAAAGAGAACAAAAAGAAAACCCCAGAGTTAGTAGAAGGAAGGAAATAATAAAGATCAGAGTGGAAATAAATGACATAGAGACTACAAAAACAATACAAAAGATCAATGTAACCAAGAGCTTCTTCTTTGAAAAGATAGACAAGATTGATCAACCTTTAGCTAGACTCACCAAGAAACAAAGTGAGAGGACCCAAATTAATAAAATCAGAAACAACATAGGTGAAACTGACACCACAGAAATACAAAAGATTGTAAGAAAATACTTTGAACAATTAAATGCCAACAAATTAAACAACATATGCGAAATAGACAAATTCTTAGAATTATACAGTCTTCCAAAACTCAATTGGGAAGAGTCAGAAAACCTGAACAGACCAATAACAATTAAGGAACTAGAAGCAGTAATCAATAAACTCCCAGGAAACAGGGGACTTTTACCAAACATTCAAAGAACTATCACTTATTCTCCTCAAACTATTCTGAAAAATTCAAGAGGAAGGAGGACTTCCAAGCTCTTTTTATGAAGCCAGCATAATCCTAATCCAAAAACCAGATAAAGACACTACAAAGAAAGAAAATTACAGGCCAATATCTCTGATGAACATAGATGCCAAAATCCTCAACAAAATCTTTACAAATCAATTCCAGCAATATATTTTAAAAATTATACACCACCACCAAATGGGATTTATCCCAGGGATGCAAGTCTGGTACAATATTCGTAAATCAGTAAATGTGATACACCACATAAACAAAATGAAAGATAAAAACCATATGATCATATCAATATATGCTGAAAAAGCATTTGACAAAATCCAGTACCCATTTTTGATAAAAATTCTTGACAAAGTGAGAATAGAAGGATCAGACCTCAACATGATAAAGGCCTTATTTGATAAACCCACAGCCAACATCATGCTCAAAGGGCAAAAACTAAAAGCATTTCCCTTAAAAACAGGAACAAAGCAGGGATGTCTACTTTCGCCACTCTTATTCAACATAGTACTGGAAGTCTTAGCCACAGCAATCAGACAAGAAGAAAAAAATAAAAGGGATCCAAATTGGAAAGAAGGAAGTGAAACTGTCATTATTTGCAGATGACATGATATTGTACATAGAAAACCCTAAATACTCCATCAAAAAACTACTAGATTTAATAAATGAATTTGGCAAAGCAGTAGGATACAAAATCAACATCCAGAAATTGTTGACATTTTTATACACCAATAATGAATACACAGAAAGAGAAACTTAAAAAAAATATCCAATTTACCATTGCAACAAAAAAATTAAGATACCTAGGAATAAACTTAACCAAAGAAGTAAAGGACCTATTTGCAGAAAACTACAGGACATTGAAAAAAGAAATAGAGGAAGATATAAAAAAATGGAAGCATATACCTTGTTCATGGATCAGAAAATGAACATCATGAAAATGTCCATACTACACAAAGCAATCTATAGATTCAATGCAATCCTCATTAAAATACCAATGATATATTTCACAGAACTAGAACAAACACTCCAAAAGTTTATATGGAACCAAAAAAGACCTTGAATAGCCACAGAAATCTTGAAGAAGTAGGAGGGATCACAATACCAAATATCAGGTTATACTACAAAGCCATTGTAACCAAAACAGCCTGGTACTGGCTAAAGAACAAGCATATAGCCCGGCCAGTGTGGCTCAGTGGTTGAGCATCGATCCATGCACCAAGAGGTCACCAGTTCGATTCCCGGTCAGAACACATGCCCAGGTTGTGGGCCCAATCCCCAGTGGGGGGCATGTAAGAGGCGGCCAATAAATGTTCTCTCTCATCGATGTTTCTCTCTTTCCCTCTCCCTTCCTCTCTCTCTAAAATCAATAAAGAAAAGAAAAAAAAAGAACAGGCATATAGATGAATGGAAAGAACAGAGAAACCAGAAATTGACCCAAGACATTATGCTCAACTAATATTTGACAAAGGTGGCAAGAACATACAGTGGAGTAAAGACAGTCTCTTCAATAAATGATGCTGGGAAAATTGGACAGCTACCTGTCAAAAAATGAAACTAGACCACCAACTTACACCATGCACAAGAATAAACTCAAAATGGATAAAAGACTTAAATGTCATGCGTGAAACCATAAAAATCCTAGAAGAAAATGTAGGCAGCAAAATCTCAGACATCACACACAGCAGAATTGTCACGTCGTGTAGGGCAAGAGAAACAAAGCAAAAAATTAATAAATAAGACTACATTAAACTGAAATCTTCTGCACAGCAAAAGAAATAAACATCAAAATGGAAAGGGAACCCACTGTATGAGAGAACATAATTGCCAACGATACATCAGATAAGGGCTCAATTTCCAAAATATATAGAGTATTCATATATCTCAACAAAAGGAAGACAAATAATCCAATTAAAATGGGCAGAGGACCTAAATAGATACCTCTCCAAACAGGACATACAAATAGCCAAGAGATATATGAATGTTCAACGTCACTAATGATTAGAGAGATGCAAATTAAAATTACTATCACCTCACACCTGCCAGAATGCCTGTCATCAACAAATCGTCAAACAAGTGCTGGCAAGGGTGTGGAGAAAAGGGGACTCTAGTACACTGCTGGTGGGAATGCAGACTGGTGGAGCCACTATAGAAAACAATATGGTGTTTCCTCAAAACTTAAAAATGGAACTGCCATTTGACCCAGTGATCTCATTTTTAGGAATATATCCTAAGAAGCCTGAAACACCAATCATAAAGAATATATGCACTCCTATGTTCATAGCAGCACTGTTCACAATAACTAAGATCTGGAAACAGCCCAAGTGTCCATCAATAGATGAGTGGCTAAAAAAGCTATAGTACGTATAGACAATGAAATGCTATGCAGTTGTCAGGAAGAAATATCTCTTCTCCTTTGAGACAGCATGGAGGGACCTGGAGAGTATTATGCAAGTGAAATAAGCCAATCAGAGAAAAGCAAGTATCACATGATCTCACTTATTTGTGGAATATAATGAACAAAATAAGCTGATGAACAAAATAGACCCAAAGACATAGAATTAGAGATCAGACTGACAAACCTCAGAGAAAGGGGGAGGGGCATGGGAAGAGACAAAACAAAGAACTTACATGCATAACCAATGGACATAGACAACAATACTGTGAAGAGGTGGGGAGAATGGGAGCTGGGAAGAGGGTGGCAATGAGGGGAACAGGAGAAACATCTGTAACAAGAATCAATTAATTAATTAATTAAAAAATAAAGTTTAATGTAAAAAAAAAGTTGTGACCCTTTAAGGTACATAAGTTAAATTTTTGAACTTAGTATTAGAATAAAATACAGTCATATTCTAAGTGAGAATTACAATGTCTTAGTAACCTTTTATTAAAATAAATCTCAAAATGAATATTTCAAGGGAAACTTCATGTAAACCAAGGAATGTTTTCATTTAACAGACTAGAAATTGTAGTTCGAGGAGTTTCTATCATTTGCCCAAACTGATCCAACTAATGAGTTTTAGATCCAGGATTCCCAGCCCAATGTGTCTGGAACTTTTACAAGTTTTCTGAAATCTCTTTCATAAATTCTTCTTGGTTGGGAATTGAAGGCATTAGTTACCTGTTAGCTTTCTAAAGACTTAAGCAAATTCATAAATATTGTACTGAGGATGTTTCCAGTTTTGTTTTTAATGTGTTTTATAGTTTTCATATTTTTATATTTAAAAGTCTATCTTCTTATTATCAAGTGCCAAGTGACTTGTATTGTTATCAGAGAACATAATTTTGATATTTTAATCTGTCGTTGCTATGTGTTTCACGCCAAAGAGGATCTCAAGGTGTGAACTCAGCACCTCCTTGCTGGGCATGGACGCTCATCTGGAGTACTAGACGTAGCAGGGCTTACTGTGCTTCAGAAAGAGGCATAAAGGACATCTAAAGGTCCTACGGAAAAACAACAAATATGCCCACATATTTAGGAGCTATCCAATGAGAAGAGAGTAAATTAAAAGGTAGAGTTCAGACAGGATAATGGATAGCAGGAAAGTGAATGATGTTAAGACCATAATGGAAGCTTATCTTGGAGAGACAACAGACTTGTTCATCAAATTCTGGATGTGGAACTAAAGGGCATCACTTAGTTTTTAGAGGAAATAGTTTTAGAGCAAATGAGAGAGAACAAATTGTGAACTTTTGGAAATTTCTTTTCATTTTTGCTATAAAATTTTATTATAATAATTTAAACATACATAAAAGTAAAAAAATTACATATTGGAGATTTTTTCTTCAAATATGGCTTAGAATGAAAATGTAAGTAGATTTAAGAAGCATTTACATAATGCACAAATGATGACTGGACATTGGATAGTTAAAGGCTTTAAGAATTTTTATAATTCAAGTTTTGAGGTAAATAACCCAGAAGATATAGATGATAAGGAACTTTGGGGTCGGGTGCATAGATCTGAAGTGGGAAGGGAAACACTGGGAGTGGGAGTGTAAGGATAGCACACAAATGTCCCAGAGATGTGTTTTGACAGCTTTGCAGAAATATGAGAAATTAGATATTTGAACTGTGAGAGTAAGTCATAATTCAGTTTACTTTGTAAAACTATACAAAATTTAAAGTTTTTATAAAGACAAAATGAAAGCTTATCAAATTCAAGTAATGCTACTTCTTTTGGCAAGAATGAAGTAACTGCTACTGAGTTGCCCACCTACCATAAACAGCTATAAGACTGGACAAAATATATGAGGTAACTTTCTGTTTTAAAGCCTTGGGTAAAAAGTAGTGCAGAACTGTGATTCTTTGAAGAAGGGAAACACACAAAGGGACTCCCACACCTACGGCTACCCTACCTTTCTGCCTGGAGGTGATTTCTGGACCATAGCTCAGGGAGGGAAAGTTCAAAGAGTAGTCTTGCTGAATTGATGAGATGAAATGAGAGATGGGGCTGCAGAAGGCTGAAATGTCTAAGCAGGGTACTGAAAAGGAGATAGGTACACAGGAGGTGACCCCTTAAGTCTGTATGGGGATTTATCATGGATCCTTGGAGAGGGCTAGCAACCTAGTGGAAGATAGCTAGTATGAAGCTAAAAGCAGAATAGAGACACTAGAGATTGCACAGTGCTGGTGGATTGGAGTCCTGTCCCAGCACGAGAAGAGAAAGATCACATTCAGATAAAGATTACGTCTTAAGAATAAATTCTGTCCACTCCCTAGGATGAAGGATGAAGGATGGAATAAAAATAGACCCACTCCAACAGAGCATAAAATTAAGCTGACAGAAAAATGAAGATCTACCAGTATTGTAACTCCAAGCCAGAGCAAAACTCAACACTCATTGACGGAAGGCAAAATAATCATTAACAATATCCAAAATACCATTGATGATTACTAGACATGCAAAGAAACAGAAAAATTGACAAATAATTAAGAAAAAACGGCAGTCATAAAAATAGATTCTGAAGCTACCAAGATGTTAGATTCAGCCAATAAGGGCTTTAAAATAGCTATTATGAATATTTCAAGGACTTGCAGGGAAAAATGGACATAAAGAAACAAATAAGGAATATTAACACATGAGTGGGAATTATTAAAAAAGAGTTGGAAGAAAATTCTAAAACTGAAATTTAAAATATCAGAAAAAAATAAAACGTTAGTAAAAAGAAAAATGTCAGCCACTGTTTCTTCAAATATTTTTTCTGCTCCATTCTCTCTTCTCCATCTCTCTCTCTCCCTCCCCCACCTTAGACTCTTCTCCCTTACCCTCTTCTCTCTTACCCTCTCCTCCCATATCCTCTCCTCTCTTCTTCTCCTCTCAAGCACTAGGACAAAAAAAAAAAAAAAGAAAGAAAGAAAAAAGTAACTTGTAGGACAATATCAAGTGGTCTAACATACATGTCTTAAGCTTAAGACAAGAAGAGAGGAGAGGAAATGAGATAGGAGGGGAGTGGGAGGGAAAAGAGGAAGAGAAGGAGAGAGAGAGAGAGAGAGAGAGAGAGAGAGAGAGAGAGAGAGAGAGAGAGAGAGAGAGAATGGAGCAAAAAAAAATATTTGAAGAAACAGTGGATGAAATTTTTCCAAAATTGGGTCCAATAAACTCAACAAATGGTTTTTGGGATAAATACAAATAAAACCACACCTAGCACCTTTTTTAGTTGATTTATTGATGATAACCATTCTGACAAGTGTGAGGTCATATCTCATTGTAGTTTTAATTTGCAGTTCTCTGATGATTAGTGATGTTGAGCATCTTTTCATATGTCTATTGGCCATCTGTATGTCCTCTTTGGAGAAGTGTCTACTCTGGTTCTTTGCCCATATTTTAATTGGATTGTTGGGGTTTTTGATGTTGAGTTGTATAAACTTTTTATAAATCTTGGATATTACCCCCTTATCAGATGTATCATTGATGAATATGCTCTCCTATTCAGCGGTTTGTCTTTTCATTGTGTTGATGGTTTCCTTTGCTATGCAGAAACATTTTAGTTTGATGTAGTCCCATTTGTTTGAAAAAAAAAATCTTTAAAAAGTCAAAAAACAAAAGACACACTAGGCACTGGAGAATAACAATAGGAATGTCAGCTGACTTCTTTTCTACAAACTTGGTAACCAGAAGACAGTGAGAAATTATCTTTAATGTGCTATAGGAGGGGAAAAAAAAAACAAAAACAAAAACAAAACTATTGTCAACCTAGAATTCTATATCTAGTAAAAATATCTTTCAAAAATGAAGATAAAATAGACCTTTTTAGATAAGCAAAAGCTGAGAGAATTCATTGTCATCAGACATGCACTATAAGAAAAATTAAAGGAAGTTCTGCAAGCTAAAGGATTTCGATACCAAATGGAATCTAAATCTATAGGCAGGAATGAAGAACACTTGGAATGGTAAATGTATGTGTAACCATTAAAATTTTGTTCTTCTCTTTTAAAAACACATATACTTATTTAAAGCAAAAATAATTATCTTTTTAGTTTGGAGTTTATATTGTATATGTAAGTAAAATCCATAACAGCAATAGCAAAAAGAATACAGGAGTTAATAAATGAAATTATGGAAAGTTTTATATGAAGAGGTACAATATTAATTTGCATTAGAATTTGATAAGGTAAGGGTGCATATTGTGATTTGATGGTGACCAACTCTTATGGTGTGCCTGAAACTGACCTGTTTCCTAGGATGGTTGGTTACCCTTTCTCTCATTTGAGGCAAATAAAATAAAATTGGTAAAATGGTAGACTTAAGCCCAATTACAGAAATATTTACATTAAATTCAAGTGGATTACACACACAAAAGCAGAAAGAAGTCTGGATGAAAAAAAGTAAGTCTGAACTATAGGCAGTTTATAAGAAATGCACTTTTATATATAAAGACTCAATTAGGTTTTAAGTAAAATAATAGAAAAAAATACACTTGGCAAACAGTAAGCCTAAGAAACTTGGTGTAGCTATATTAGTATCATAGAAACTGTATTTCAAGACAAAAAAAATATTACAAAAGATAAAAAGGCATTTTATAATGTTGAAGTGTCAATTCATCAGGAATACATGATAATTTGAAATGATATTAGGCTTTAAGTAAACACCTAGTAACAGTGCTTCCAAAGATATGAAGCAAAAACTGATAGAACTAACACTTTAATAGTCCTTTCTCTGTAGTCAAAAGATTAAAAGATTTAAAAAATCAGTAAGGATATAGATAATATGAATAAAACTACCATCAACTTAACCTTATTGATATTTATAGAACCCTGTATACCCAACAACTGCAGAATACACATTCTTTTTAAGTTCACATGGGACATTCAACAAGGTACCCCCTAAACTGGGTCATAAAGTAAGTCTTCATAACTTCAGAAGATTTAAATCTTACAGAATATGTTATCTGCTATGGCAGAAACAACCAGTTAGAAAGTAGTAACAATAAGATACTTATTTATTTATTTATTTATTTATTTATTTATTTATTTAATCCTCACCCGAGAACATTTTTGCATTTATCTTCAGATAGAGCAGGAGGGAGGAAGAGAGAGAGAGAGGAACATCGATGTGAGAGAGACACATCGACTGGCTCCCACCCACAGGACCCCAACCGGGGCTGGGGATGAACCGCAACCGAGGTACGTGCCCTTAGCGGGAACTGAACCCAGGACTCTCTGGTCTGCAGGCTGACGCTCTAACCGCTGAGCCAAACTGGCCAGGGCAACAATAAGATACTTAAAAAAAGACCCAAACAGTTGTCATTTAAATGACATACTTTTAAATAACAATGAATGAAAGAAGAAATCATAAGGTATAGCTTATATATTTTTAATTGAATTAAAATAAAAATAGTGTATTAAATTTTGTAAAATATAACTAAGGCAGTGATCAGAGAGATTATGTATAGCTTTAAATGCTTATATATTAGAAACATTGAAAGGTTTCAAATCAGCTCCCTAAATTTCCAATGTAAAAGTCATAAAATGTAAGCAAAATAAACTCTAATAGGTAGAAAGAAGGAAATACTAAAGTCAAGATTAATAATATAGAAAATAGACAAACAGTAGAGAAAATTAACAAAGCAAAAAGTCGGTTCTTTGAAAAGATTTTAAAAAGTGTTAACTGTATTAGCCCCCTAGCAAGCTTGATTAAGAAAAAAGTAGCCCCACAGGTAAAAATGAAAAACTCGAAGAACTATGCACATCATTCCTGCTAATTAGGTTGAAATATGCACTAATTAGGTTGAAATATTATTGGGAATAAAGATAAAAGCCTAGGAAGTCATTTTTCCTGGGCTCACCACTGATTTTTGAGAAAAACGTTTAAGCATTTTCTTATTTGCCTGTTTCTCCAACTGTAGGCACAAAAGGAAACACTAAGAACAGACAAAGTATGTGTGTGTGGGGGGGGTGAAAATATTATGAAATAGTATAGAATCTGTGGATTTAAACTTGTAAGATACTTCATAATCCTTGAAATATAAAAGCACAAATAAGCCAGTTTCGAAATCACATTTTATTTTTATTTATTTATCTTTTGGGGGCATAAGGAGACCTCAGTATACAAAATCTGGTTATTCAGAATCCTTGCTTCACAAACACCATCACCTTTGATATGGGTGCAGCTATCTTTTTTAATTTTTTAATTGTGTTTTTGTTTAATTCTATAATAAAAACCTATGAACCTGCCATGCAATCTAATAACAAATAAGCCCCAAATTAAACTTACTTATGTCCTATCCTTCTCAACTCAAGAAACAACCACTATCCTGAATTTTTTGTTTATCATTTTTTATATATGCACATACAATGTTATTTAGTTTTGCACATTGCATATTTTATATCTCAGTCATGCTTTCTCACTCAATATTATGTTACTAAAACTCAGCCATGTTCTTGTGGGTAGTTATAGTTCACTCATCCTATTGGGTGAATATGCCACAGAACAATTTATCTATTCTGCTAGTGTGAACATTCGCTTTTTTTTTTTCCCCATTCCTGAAAATATGAGTGTTCAGGGATTGCACATGTGTATGCCTAGGACTAGAACTGCTGAGTCTTGAGATACGACTTAACGAGATAATGCCAAATTGTTTCCCAAAATGAATGTAGCAATTTATACTTCTACCTGAAATGTATGAGTGATTCTGTTTATTCACATCCTTTCTAATAGTTGATATTGTCAAATTTCTTAGTTTTTGCTGATTAAATGAGTATAAAATGGCACCTTGTAGTCTTGATTTGCATTTCCCTTCTTACTAATAAACTTGAGTATCTCTTCAAATGTTTTTTGGCTATGTATGTCACCTCTTTTATGATATGCCTCTTAATTTCTTTGTTTATTGTTTTACTGATTCTTTTTTTTTTTCACATAATTTTTAGAAATTTACCTTTATTGTTGAAAGTATTCCAGATGTCCCCCTTTTTTCCCCCATTGACCCCCTCCTTCCCACTCCCTCCACATTCACCTCACTATTGTCTGTGTCCATGGGTTATGCATGTATGCATATAAGTTCTTTGTTTAATCTATTCCCACTCTTCCATCCCCCCTTTCCTCTGAGATTCGTCAGTCTGTTCCATGCTTCCATGTCTCTGGATCTATTTTCTTCGTTAGATTCCACATATAAGTGAGATCATGGGATACTTGTCTTTCTCTGACTGGCTTATTTCACTTAGCATACTTATTAACTTGACTGAGTCCTTTAAACTTAATAACAATTTGTCTGTTATAGGTGTTACAAACACCTTCTCTCAGTTTGTGGCTCATATTTTAACTTTTGAGAGATCTCTTTTGATGTGTAGAAGTTCTTTGTTTTAATGTAGTTGAATTTCTCAAACTTTTGTTTCATGACCAGCACATTTTGAGGTATTGTTTAAAATATCCATGGTCAAAAGATATTCACCTATAGAACTCTGAAAGTTTCAAAGTTCTGCATTTGACATATAATCTTCATCCATATGGAATTGGTTTTTGTGTTTGGTGTAAGGTAGGGATCTAATTTCATTTTTTCCTTTATAGATAATTGTATTGGTCTTCATTGTCTTCAGGCAGGAAGAATGACAGAAAGCCTAAGAAGAAAATCTCTCAACGCATATATTTCTCATTGAAGTCACAGAGGAGAAGGCCAGGTCACTCATCTGTGAGGGCACAAACCTGATGTACTGCCCAGAGATTTATCATTGGATTGCAGCAATGGGACGAGCCTTCAGTGTTATACAATCCATCAGTCAGGCTCCAGAGATGGTTCAACTGAATCACTCAGGACAAATGAGTGTCTGACTCAGTGTAACGTATCTCTGGGAAAAGATTTCTCATTCCAACCTTTGCTTTTATTATGAAGTTTCACCTCTGCTTAGTCATAGAATCATACCCATTTCCTTTATGCGGAGCCCCACTGGAAAATAATTTATAGTAACAATTTGCACATGGATCACAAATCTCCCCAAAGATCATAATCTCAAATTTGTTTTAATTAGTATTACAACTAAAGATTTTGAACCTGAGCCCATAAAAACTTTTACCGGCTGGAAAACATCTGCCTCTCTCTTCATAGCATTGATGTGGAGATGGCAGGGGTCAGTAATAGCACAGAGAATACTGGTGGTCCTTTTTTTCCATTAAAAAAAATATTTCATTTATTTAACTTTATTTAAGTCTAACCCACTGTATTTTTAGCCTAGGGGAGAGAATGGAGTTAGAAAAGGTAATTATTTTAAACAATAACAACAGCAACAACAAACAAAAAATGAATGACAAACAATGGATTTAAATCTAATTCTCAGAGTTTTTTCAAACTTCTTTAGGTTACAGGGAAACAAAAGGCAAACATAATTAGGCTTTGGCTCTATTTTACATGCTGAATTACATGCTGAAAACA
Source organism: Tadarida brasiliensis (assembly GCA_030848825.1). Taxonomy (NCBI): domain Eukaryota; kingdom Metazoa; phylum Chordata; class Mammalia; order Chiroptera; family Molossidae; genus Tadarida; species Tadarida brasiliensis. Next base: position 37,639,697 of record CM061272.1, on the reverse strand, counting down.
AAACAACAAGAAAGGTCTTCTTACAATGAAAATACAGGGTCAAACCCTTGGATAGATATTTTATCTGGTAAAAACAATGTTGTGTCTTCATATTTGTAAAGAATTAAGATAAAATAAGCCAGGAAACTTATCCAAACCTGATAATTCTGAGAGAAGCCATAAATTATTTTATCTGTTTCTACTATAGTCTAATGCTCTTCTTCCTGATGAAATTTTCTTCTTGGTACCTCTCAGTTTGCTTGCCTTGAACATTCTCATGGCAGATCCTTTGCCATAGGCTAAAGAATACTTTTTTTAAGGGCAGGGTTTGAGTTATGGTTCTCCTACACAGCTTTAGTGCTCTCAAGGTAGATATCCAAGAAGTGAGTCATAAAGGCACACATCAGTTTGAGGTGGAAGTTGATGATGATGGCTCTATTGCTTTTATAGACAGTAAGAAACAGCACAGCACATTTAGGGGTGGGGACTGGGAGAAGAGATATAAGCATTTAATTTCTTTTTAGTTAGAAAAATCTCTTATGTACTAATAGCAATCTAAATGAAGGCTTAATCGAGGCTGGTGCTGAAACCATTCAAATGCTGAAATAGACTTTAAAACTAAAACTGCAGCCCTGGTGGGGTGGCTCAGTTGGTTGGAGCATCGTTCCATACACCAAAGGGTTGTGGGTTTGATCCGTTCAATCCCTGGTCGGGGTGCATATGGGAGGCAACTGATTAATGTTTCTCTCTCATCTCTCTCTCTCTCTCTCTCTCTCTCTCTAAAAATCAGTGAACATATCCTTAGGTGAAGATTAAAAAACACAAACCTCTAGAACTGGAGGCTGCATTCTCTGACAATTAGTAAATGGACTAGAAGTTATATTTCTCTTTTCATTTTATGTTCAAAGACCTGTACTCACAGCTTTTCCCCCTATTAAATTGGAAGCTATACAAACTTTTGGATTCAGATCAAAGAGTTCTTGGTATCTTGCTTCGTCTCTGCCATGAATATGATGAATTTTGAACAAATCACTCTATTTTTTGTCTGTTTTTGATACTATATTAAATGGAGATAACCAACACATTTTACAAGACTTTTGTTAGAAATAAAAGTAGCTCAGTATGATGAACTACAACATGCTATGTTTACACACGATTCCTGATTTCCCCTTGAAGCAATTAGTAAGGCATCTGGATTCTGGTTTATCTCCATTCTTGGCTTAGAACTAAAAAGGGTTAAGCAAAAAATTAGAGAAAAGACTGTAGATGAAAGTCCCAAAGTATGTATTACAGTATATTTTTAGGAGAGAAATTAGAGGAAGGAGTAAAAGTATCTTTCCTGTCATTGTTCTTCAGGTTTCAACTTCAGGTCCTAAAAAAGCAAAAATCAAACGATTATATTGGAGACTTCCAATATGAAAGTGTCAAAAACCTAGATGCCAGTGTGGTTCTATGTGAGAAGTGGACAGAGAGGGCAGGAAGGAGCACCTTGTCTTTCATCCCTCTCATGTGTCCCTTTGATGAGTAAGCACCTCTGGTCCAGGGGAGGATCTGCAGCCTTTCAGCCCGCAGGCTGCCAGAGCGGGGCCAGCCTCTCCAGTCACCCAGCAGGGCTGGAGGGGCCTGTTCCCTCCGGGAGTCAGCTTAGGGGCAGTTCCTACAGGTCAATTTACTTGTGTTTGGTTCCCACAACTGTCTAGATAAGAAGGAAGGGGATAAAGAAGCGAATGGGTAGTAGAAAGTCACTCGTTACCATTTTTCTTGTCCTGTTCAGTGGCAAATGACTGGTCATTATCTGTGGCTCCTTCCACTGAATACTTTTATATCCTGGGAAGACACTGTTCTTTAGATTTATTATCTGCACCCCCAGTTGTACTTATAGCCAGTGTCTTTTTCAGTGAGTCCATATGAATTATATTCCTGTAATTCCCAGAATAGCTTGCCCATGTCCATTCCATAGTTCTTTTGTAAAAAATAAATAAATAAATAAGGTATACATGGGAAACACTTGTATGGATGTCGTAAAAGAGGAGTTTAAATAAATGGGGGCAGGAGTTTTCTTGCATAGTGAGGAAGTCAGGAAGGAACATAAACAAGTAAACTGCAGAAGTGGTGAAGAGAAAGTCATGCCCACAGGCAGGGGCAAGATGGCTGAGAGTAACAGGAGGCTGCATGCCCTTCCTCCCAGCCACAGGCTAGATTTACAACTAAAATACTGCACAGTCAACTTGAAGAAACAAGAGAAGTGTAGCTGATTGGACATATTTTGTCTAAGGAGCACTGAAGAAACAAGTAGAGACTGGTAAGACAGGGGGAGTGTGGAAAGAGGGAGGCTCCTGGAGCTGGTGCTTGGCTGAGAGGCCCAAGTGATATTGGCTGCAAAGCTCCCTCCCATTGGGAATGTGAGCTCACATCCCCACACAGGGTTCCCAAACCCGGAGCAGCAGAGACTGGAAGGAGAGCCCGCACAGCTTCACAGCATGGGGCAGAGGGATCCAGGGGACCTCTGTCTGCTTGGGAGGCTGGGTCCTTACCTTCCCAGTGAAAGAGTGCGCCTAATGTGGGCAGCCCCAGCAGGAGTGGTCCACCTCAGGCTCTGACTGCTGCTGCAGTGTGTGGCTCCAGAACAGAAAGGGGCCTGAGGGCTGCACCCAGCAGTGACTTAAAGGGACCCTCTCCTGAAAGGCACTGTACAGAGCTCCAGATAATGAATAAACTGTATGGCATGGGGAAGGGGGAGAGGACTCTCCCCACTCCAGTGCAGGATTAGAACCCCTCCCCCAACCTGTGGAGCACAGGGACTGCTTCCTCCTGTGGAGCTGGTTACAGAGCAGATGGGGATTTTTGACCCTCATTGAGAAGAGCTGGGAGCACGAATGGAGCTGGGATTCATGGCCCCAGCTTTACTGAGACCAGCTGTGTGGAGAGATCAGAGTCTTGTGCGGGGCTGACTTTGTAACCCCTTCTGTTTGGAACTGTGGTGCAAGGGTGGTGGTCCTTACAAAGCAGGATTTTGTTTGTTTGTTTGTTTTTATTTTGGACGGCATCCTTTGGCATCCCCCTGGAGACAGATGCTTGAGAGCAGGGCTTTGTGACTGCATTGTGGGGAGATCTGAGCACTCTGTGAGTTCAGCCAGCCAGTCTCTGGAAGGAGGGGTGGAGCACGTCTACCACTCCTGCAGGCTGGAAACACTATTCCCAACAGGAGAGGGTTTGGATCAGCTTTCTGAAGCCCCAGATACCCGCATTAGGGTATTGGGCACAGTTCAGTGGGGTACGGAGAACAGCTCAGAGGAAGATATTCCAAGGGTAAAACCCTCAGAGGCTATTGTCTGGGACCAGGAGGAAATGCTTAGCCCCCTCCTGTGGGTTGGGCAGGCAATATGCTCACCAGAGACTCTTTTGATCAGTTCACTGAGCCCAGGGAAGCTGAAACTTCTCCTGCAGAAAAGGTGGCAGGCTGTATCCAACTTGAACCTACACCAGGCCACCTTAGGGGAAACTAGAGTTGGAGCATATGGTAAAGACTGAGGAGTTTGGCTTTGAAGCAGAGATTAATTTCCCCTCATTAAGTGCCTGATGGCAAAATCTCTAAGTAGGGGGCCCTGTAGCCCTAGCTATGCTAGCCTGGCTCCACCCTAAAGACTCTCTTCAGAAGACACTGGGGAAGACCAGGCAACCTCAGAGAGGACAGAGAGTAGCTGACAGGTGGAGGTGGTCCTTAGAGAGCCTCAGAATGACCACAGCTACATCAGGATGCTGGGAGCACACTTGGAAAACTCCTGACATTGGCCAACACAGAAATACCTCCTGGGAGGCCCGAAATCAGCATACAAAACAGTGAGCCTCAGACAACAAAAGCTGCCTAGGTGAATTTCACTTGGCTGGCTTTAAAAAAAAATTTTCGTTGTTGTTGTTTTTTTTGGTGTGTGTGTGTGTGTGTGTGTGTTTGAGTGTGTGTGTGTTTCAATACTTTTTTCTGCTTTACTGCTTTGATATTATTTTTATTATTATTGTGAAGCTTTTTGTTCTTTTCTCTCTTGTTTCTTTCATATCTCTTATTGGCCTCTTTCCTTTCTTACTCTATCTTTCTTTCTCTCTTTTTCTTTCCATTCTTTCTTTTGCTTTACCTTTCTCTCTCTTCTATTTACCTTTGCATAACTTTTTTTCTTTCTTTCTCTGACTTCTTGTCTTTTTTTTTTTTTTTTTTTTTTACCATTTCCTTTTTATACTCTCTACTCTAATTTTTGCTCTCCCTTCTTTCCTTTCAGAATAATTTTTCTGCCCCCTTTTCTCAGGTATCTTCTTTATTTTTTAATTTTACTATTAGCAATGTTATCTTTTTCTCTCTTTCTATTTTTGGTTTATCATTTGTGCTCTCTTTTCTCTTTCCTAATTCTCTTTTCTTTTGTGGTTGTTATTGCTGTTGTTGTTGGGATCTTTTGTATGTTCCTCTTTGTTTCCTGTTTGTTTTGTTTTGCCTTGTCAGCACCTCTACGACACCTTACACAACATGATAGTGCCTGAGCCTTACATTTAGCCAGCCTGAGAGGAGAACCCACCCACAAACAGGACAACAACAATCAAGACCCAATTACAACAGGAGAGTCCAAATAACCCACAAAAGGGTCATACCTAGAGCATACAACTCATTAGTACAAGAAAACTGCCCCACTGAGTCCCACAAGACATTTACTACAAAAGCACACCCCATGAAGACAAGGAGTCATAGCAAGTATATCTAATACATTGATATAAGCACAAAGAGAAAACTAACATGGGGAGAGAAAGAAACAACCCCCAAATTAACGAAAAGGAGGAATTGTCAGAAAAAGACTTAAACACAATGGAGGTAAGCAAGTTATCAGACATAGAGTTCAGAGTGATGATTATAAAGAAGCTTAAAAAACTTAGTGAGAACTACAAGAAACTTAATGGGAACTACAAGGAACTTAGTGTAACCTACATCAGCATGAGAAAAGATATAGAAATTATGAATAAGAACCAGGCAGAAATTAAAAATATATCTGACATAAAGAATATGCTATAAGGAATTAAAAGCAGGCTCAGTGAAGCAGAGGATCAAATAAGTGAATTAGAAGACAAGGAAGTAAAAAACCATTCAATCAAAGCAGCAAAAAGAAAGAATACTTAAAAAGCACGAGGACAGTTTAAGGGAATTTTGGGACAATATGAAATGGAACAACATCCATATCATAGGGGTACCAGAGGGAGATGAAAGTAAGCAAGGGATTGAGAACCTGCTTGAAGAAATAGTGACAGAAAACTTCCTTAAGCTGATGATGGAAAAAGTGACACAATTTTAGAAAGCACAGAGGGTACCATCAAGACAAACCCAAAGAGACCCACTCCAAGACACATCATAATTAAAAGGGCAAATGTCAAAGACAAAAATAATCTTAAGGGCAGCAAGAGAGAGATAGTCAGTGACCTATAAGGGAGTTCTCTTAAGGCTGTCAGCTGATTTCTGAGCAGAATCACTACAGGCCAGAAGAGAATGGCATGAAGTATTTAAAGTAAAGCAAGTATCCAAAACCAAGACTACTCTATCCAGCAAGGTTATAATTCAAAATTGAAGGTGAAATAAAGAGCTTCCCAAATGAAAATTAAAAAAAGGGGGGGTTAAAGGAGTTTATCTCCACCAAACCTGCAATGCAAGAAATGTTAAAGGGACTGCTGTATGAAGAAGAAGAAATAGAGAGAAAGAGGAACATAGACATAAAAAATAAAATAGTAATAAATAAGTACCTATCAATAATAACCTTAAAAACAACTAGATTAACAATCTAATCAAAAGACATAGGGTAGCTGAATGGATAAGAAAACATGACCCATATATGTGCTGTCTACAAAAGACACACCTCAGAACAAAAGACTTACACAAGATGAAAGTGAAGAAATGGAAAAAATTTTTTCCATACAAATGGAAATGAAAAAAAAGAGTAGCAATACTTATATCTGACAAAATAGACTTCATAGCAAAGGCCATAATAAGCCACTACATAATACTAAAGGGATCAATACAACAAGAGGATATAACCCTGGTAAACATATAGGCACCCAATATGGGAGCACTAAAATATATAAAAAAGCACTTGGAGAACTTTAAGGGATAGATTGACAGCAATACAATCATAGTATGAGACTATAACACCACACTGACATCACTGGATAGACCTTCCAGACAAAAAGTCAACAAGAAAACAGTGATCTTAAATGACACACTAGATCAGAGAGATTTAATTGACATTTACAGAACATTTTACCCCAAAGCTGAAGAATATACATTTTTCTCAAGTGTACACAGGACAGTCTAAATCAGTAGTTCTCAAGCTTCCTAATGCCGCGACCCTTTAATACAGTTCCTTATGTTGTGGTGACCCCCAACTATAAAATTATTTTTGTTGCTACGTCACAACTGTAATTTTGCTACTGTTATGTCTTTGGCAACCCCTGTGAAAGGGTTGTTCAACCCCCAAAGAGGTCACAACCCACAGGTTGAGAACCGCTGGTCTAAATGATAGATCACATGTTAGGACACAAAAATAAGTTTCTACAAGTTAAAGAAGATTGAAATTATATTAAACATCTACTCGGATCACAATGACATGAAACTAGAAATCAACTACAACAAAAACACTCAAAAAACATTCAAACACATAAAGGCTAAATAGCATGTTATTAAACAATGAATGGGTTACTAATGACATCAAGGAAAAAATAAAAAACTTACTGGAAACAAACATAAATGAATACACAACAACTAAAAATCTATGGGATACAGTGAAAGCAGTCCTGAGAGGGAAGTTTATACCATTACAGGCTGACCTCAAGGAACAAGAAAAATCTCTAAAGAACTATCAAACCCTACAAATAAAAGTAGAAAGAGAACAACAAGAAAAGCTCAAAGTAAGTAGAAGAAAGGAAATAATAAAGATCACAGTGGAAATAAATGACATAGAGACTAAAAAACAATAAAAACATCAATGAAATTAAGAACTGGTTCTTTGAAAAGATAAACAAGATTGATGAACCTTTAGCCAGACTCATCAAGAAACCAAGAGAGAGGACCTAAATAAATAAAATCAGAAATGAAAAGGTGAAGTAACAACTGACACAACAGAAATGCAAAGGATTTTAAGAAAATACTATGAATAACTATATACTAACAAATTGACAACAAGGGAGAAATGGACAAATTCATAGAAACATACAATCTTCTAAAACTCAATCAGGAAAAATCAGAAAACCTAAATAGATCAATAATAACTAATAAAATTGCAGCAGTAATAAAAAAAGAAAACCCAGCAAGCAAAAGTCTTGGACTGGATAGCTTCACAGGGAAGTTTTACCAAACATTCAAAGAAGAATTAACACCAATACTCCTCAAACTATTCCAAAAACATTCAAGAGAAGGGAAGACTTCCAAGCTCTTTTTACAAGGCCAGCATTATCCTAACTCCAAAACCAGAAAAATACACTACAAAGAAAGAAAATCATAAGCCAATATCCCTGATGAACATAGATGCTAAAATACTCAACATAATATTATCAAATCAGAGCCAGCAATACATTAAAAACATCATACACCATGACCAAGTGGGATTTATACCAGGGATGCAAGGCTGGTATAATACTCGCAAATCAATAAATGTGATACATCACATTAACAAAATGAACGATAAAAATCATAATCATATCAATCGATACAGAAAAAGCATTCAACAATAACCAGCACCCATTTATGATAAAAACTCTCAGCAAAGTGGGAATAGAGGGATCATAGCTCAAAATAATAAAGGCCATATATGACAAATCTAAAGCCAAAATCATACTCAATAGGCAAAACTAAGTGTTTCCCTTAAACAGAAACATGACAGGGATGCTTTTGCTTGCTTTTATCATGCCTACTCAACATACTGAAAGTCCTAGCCACAGTGATCAGATAAAAGAAAAATTAAAAGGCATCAAAATTGGAAAGAAGGAAGTTAAAGTGTCATTATTCACAGATGATATAATATTGTACATAGAAAACCCTACAGAATCCATCAAAAAACTACAAGAATTGATAAATGAATTCAGAAAAGTAGCAGGGTACAAAATTAACATCCTAATTCAATGGTATTTTTATACACTAATAATCTCTCTGAAAGAGAAACTAAAAAAACACGCCTTTTACCATTGCAACAAAAAAATATAAAATACCTAGGAATAAACTTAACCAAGGAGGTAAAAGAACTGTACTAGGAAAACAACGGGATATTGAAAGAAGAAATAGAGGCAGTTACAAACAAGTGGAAGCATAATCTGTGTTCATGGATTAGAAGAATCAACATCATTAAAATGTTCATACTACCCAAAGCAATCTATGGATTCAATACAATCCCTATTAAAATACCAGAGACATATTTCACAGATCTAGAACAAATAATTCAAAATTTGTATGGAACCAAAAAAACCAAACCAAACCAAACAAAAGCCCAAATAGCTGCAGCAATCTTGAGAAAGAAGAACAGAGTGGCAGGATCACAATATATAGATATCAAACTATACTACAAACCTATTGAAATCAAATCAGCCTGGAACTGGCACAGGAACAGGCATATAGATCAATGGAACAGAACAGAGAACCCAGAAATTGACCCAAGCCATTATGTTCAATTAATATTTGACAAAGGAGTCAAGAACATTCAATGGAGTAAAGACAGTCTCTTCAATAAATGGTGTTGGGAAAATTGGACAAGTACATACAAAATAATGAAACTAGATTACCAACTTATACCACACACAAGAATAAACTAAAAAATGGATAAAAGACTTAAATATAAATTGTGAAAATAAAAATCCTAGAAGAAAACATAGGTAGCAAAATCTTAGACATCTCACATAGCAGAAATTTCGCAGATACATCTCCTAGGGAAAGAGAAACAAAGGAAAACATAAACAAAGGGGACTACACCAAATTAAAATTCTTTTGCACAGCAAACAAAACCATCCTCAATATGCAAAGGGAACCCATTGTATGGGAGAGCCCATTTGCCTATGATACATCAGATTAGGGGTTAATTTCCAAAATATATGTAGAACTCATACAACTCAACAAAAGGAAGACAAACAATCCAATAAAAAAATGGGCAAAGGCCCTAAATAGATACTTCTCCAAAGAGGACATACAGATGGCCAAGATTCATATGAAAAAGTGCTCAAAGTCACTAATCATCAGAAAATGTAAATTAAAATGACAATGAGGTACAACTTCACACCTGCCAGATTGGTTACCATTAATAAATCAACAAACAATAAGTGCTGGTGAGGATGTAGAGAAAAGTGAACCCTAGTACACTGCTGGTGGGAATGCAGACTGGTGCAGCCACCATAGAAAACAGTATGGAGTTTCATCAAAAAATTAAAAATGTAACTGTCATTTGACCCAGTGATCTCACTCCTAGGAATATATCCTAAGAATCTTGAAACACCAGTGAGGAAGAATATATGCACCCCTACGTTCATAGCAGCACTACTTACAGTAGCTAAAATCTGGAAACAGCCCAAGTGCCCATCAATAGATGAGTGGATAAAAAAGCTGGCATATATTTACACAATGGAATACTATGCAGCTGTAAAAAAGGAAGGATCTCATACCCTTTGAGACAGCATTGAGGGATCTGGAGAGTATTATGCTAAGTGAAACAAGCCAGCCAGAGAAAGACAAGTATTACATGATCTCAATTATGTGTGGAATTTAATGAACAAAATAAACCAACAAAGAAAACAGGTCCAGAGGCATAGAAGCATGGCACAGACTGACAGATTTCAGAGGGAAGTGGGGAATCAGGAGCGGGCAGAGATTAACCAAAGAATTTATATGCATAATCCATGGACACAGACAATAGTGTGGTGAAGGCCTGGGGAGGGGTGAGAACCAGGTGGAGGAGGCAATGGGGGGAAAATGAGTAACATTTATAATATGCTCAAAAATAAAGATAAATTTTTTAAAAAGAACAAAAATGGAATGAAAATCATAAGGTACTGAGGCACTATGGCATAAATGCTTACATATTAAACAATATATCACCTGAAGGGAAAATAAAACAAATAGATAATAGTACGAACTGCTGAGATGTCACAAAATTTAGTGGTTTATTTGGTCTTTTTAAAAAAAATCTATTCAAGAAAAACTACAAACATAATTTTACTTCTTCTCAGTAATTTTTTATTTGGTTTCTACATACCACAAAAAATTGAGCTTTTAAGTTTTACTTTTAAGATTGAGGACATAAAGAAATCTTAAGAGGTAGAAGTGTTATTGCTTTTGAGAAAAAAAATGGTTTTGTGACAACTAACGTTGGATTGAAAATAGCACTACGCATTCCGTGTGCATTGGACACAATGACATCTGAAGGTGGTTGATAGAATGAAGCCTAGTCTAAAAGTATGCTTTTTTAATTAAATGTGTACAGGCCGAATGTTGGCTCAGGTCATGAAGCCTTCCTACTCCTCCTCCTCCAGCCCAACCTCTCCTTCCTCTGCCATCCCACAGTTTTTATGATTATCTCCTGGGCCACTACTAATTTTCTTAGACCGTGTTTTATGTTCAGCTCCCTGCAAACAGAGCCTATGACCGAACTTCACATGCTGGTGATATATTGAGGGAGTTCTCTCAGGAGGCATCTGTAGGGTAGTGAGGGCAACAGGAGAGGGCAGGGGAAGAATGTGGATTCCCTCAGACCCTCTCAAGCCCTGGAGCATAAATTGTACTGCAGAGTATCCCTGACCTCGGATGAGGGCATCTGAAGTTAGGCAAGGTGGCTTTTCATTGCCCAAGTTCAATCTTCTGGACAAGGTTGCAGGGGTGAGCCTTCAGCCAAACCACTAGCAGAAGCTGGGAGGACAAGAACACAAGTAAAAGGATTTCTAAGTGATCTGGGTGAGCCCCCAACATCTTCTATTTCAGATTGGCCTGGATATCAGCATCATGCTTCCAGAATGGAGGGAGCATTCCAGAGCAGAATCAACTGAGATACAAGCAGACCTGGAATAGAGTATGGTGTAGGGTGAGGGCTCACTTGGCAGGAACCAGCATGGACTAATCAAGACCCAGGACCAGGTGGTAATAATAAGAGTAACCACAATGATATCTAATACTTGTATGTTTATTGCATCCACACACTATTCTAAATCCTTTACTTAAATGAACATGTTTGTTCCTCACAATAACCCAATGAGGTAGGCACTGATATTATTCCCAATTTACAGATGAAGACATTAATTGACATATGAGGAAGTAGATATTTACAAAGAGGCTACACAAGTTCACTCAGGTTACAAAGCTGAAGTGACTGAGCTGAGTTTTAAATCTAGGTGGTCTCATTGCCTCCCCAATCCAGAATTTAGCTACCACTGCGAGCAAAGTAGGGATGATGTGTGTATTAGTTTCCCACTGCTGCTGTAAAAATTACCACAAACTTTGTGGCTTAAAACAACACATTTTTATGATTTTATTATTCTGGAGGTCAGAACTCTGAAATAGGTTTCACTGGGCTAAAACCAAAGTGTCAGCTCAGCAGGGCTCCTTCTAGAGGCTCTAGGGGAGACTCAATCTCCTTGCGTTTTGCAGCTTTAGAAGCCTCCTACATTCCTTGGTTTGTGGTCTCCTTCCCCTTTCTTCAAAGCCATCAGTGTAGCATCTGCAAATCCCTCACTCAGATTCGCTTTTACTTACAAGGACCCTTGATGATCACATTGGGCCACCCAGATTATCCAGGATAATCTCTCCATCTCAAAATTCTTAATTTAATCACATTTGCCATATAAGGCAGCATATTACAGGTTCTGGGGATTAGGATGTGGACATCTTTGAGGAGGTTATTATTTTACCTACCACAGGGTGGCAAGGAGCTGTTTCAGATTTAGTTTTGGCCACCTAACCTAGCAGAAAGAAGATTCAAAATAGATTTTAATTTTAATTATGGAAGAATAAAGTCACATATCTTTCACATCTGAGTATGTAAAATGAAATTTATACCTGGGGCTATGGCTTGTGTACACATCCAGTAACCCATATTTATTTATTCATTCATTTAACAGACATTTATTTACCACCATGGACTGTTACACAAGAGAGAAATGCTCTTCTATTATGCTTTAGTCATTTTACATTTTAAGGTCTACTTGTTGGGGTGTAGGCTACCCCAACTAATACAACTAAGTTTGAGAATGCAACTTTAAATATAAGAACCAGAGGGTACGTTACTCAAAGTCTAGCAGAGTTCTTGTTATTTGGGGTAGATCATCTGCAATTTTTTAAAATTGTGGTAAATTACACAGAATATAAATTATATTATCTTAACTATTTCTAAGTGTATACAGTTCAGTAGTGTTAAGTATATTCACATTGTTGTGAAACAGATCTTCAGACTTATTTATCTTGCAAAACTAAAATTCTATAACCATTGAACAGTAACTCTTCATTTTCTCACCCCACCCCAGCCCCTAGCAACCACTATTCTACATTCTGATTCTATGAATTTGACTTATCTAGGTACCTCATATAAGTGGAATTTACAGAATTTGTCTTTTGTGACTGGCTTATTTCACTTCACATTATATCTTCAACATTTATCCATGTTGTAGTATGGTTCAGAATTTCTTCCTTTTTATACTCCATTGTATGTATATATCACATCTGTTTATCCATTCATCTGTCATTAGACATTTGGGTTGCTCATCTGTAGTTCTCTATAGGAGGAGACCCCATAGGTTACATTTTAGTTTCGGTCTTTATTTCTTCACCTTCTACTGACCATCCCCACCAACTGCATTCTAATTGTGAAATGACACATTTAGGCCCTGGCCAGTTTGGCGCAGTGGTTAGGGTGTCGGTCTGTGGACTGGAGGATGTCGATCGATTCCCAGTCAAGGGCATGTACCCAGTTTGCAGGATTGATCTCTGGTCCCAGTCGGGGTCGTGCGGAAGGCAACCAATCAATATGTCTCTCTTGCATGGATGTTTCTCTCTCTCTCTCTCCCTCCCTCCCTCCCTTACACTCTATCTAAAAAATCAATGGAAAAATATCCTTGGGTGACGATTAGAAAAAAACAACACGACACAATTAGGTATTTAGTGGATGGTTGAATTAAAGTATATGCAGATACAAAATAGGGTTAAAAAGGTACTTGAGCATTCACTTGTACATCCCCCCCATATTTTGGTGTTCCATGTATAAAAAGTAAATCTACAAAAAGCATCAGTTGAAAATATAGGTAATGAAGGGCATTTATGTAAGATGTAAAGTCTGAAATTGACACCAAAAGACACAATTATAGCCCTGGCCGGTTTGGCTCAGTATAGTGTCAGCCCACAGACCAAAGGGTCATAGGTTCAAATCCCAGTCAAGGGCACATACCTGGGTTTCAGGTTCGATCCCCGGCCCCAGTAAGGGTATTGCAGGAGAAAAACAATTGATGTGTCTCTCTCACATTGATGTTTCCCTTTCTCTTTCTCTCCCTCCCTCCCTTCTACTCTATTTAAAATCAATGGAAAAATATCCTCAGGTGAGGATTAACCAAAAAAAAAAAAAGAAAATTATATTCATTACTCTGAATATTTTTATTTGCCTCATGCTAAAGAACAAAACAGAATTTTATAGCTCTGTTAAGATTACACATAGCTTTCTGCTCTATTATCTAAAATAGAAGGCCTATAATTTATACCTCTTATCTTTAAAAAAGATATTTTTCAGCTTTACATTATGACAGAAAAAGAAATATTTCAAAAGCCAGTTTAGGTCAGAAGTTAGAGTTGTTTCATCAACTCAGCAATTAATAAAGCTTGGACTCTAAGTTTATCACACTCTACTTTTGGCATCCATCCTACAGAAACATTGCCGAGGTTGCATGAACAAAGATGTTCATTGGATTATTGTTTGTGTAAAGAGAATGTCCTAAATATCCAACAATAGGAGAATGGTTATATAAATTGTGGTACATCAATACTACAGAATAATGTGTGTACATTTAAAAGAATGTAGCAAATCACTATATCCACAGCTGGAAATAGTTCCAAACATATTGTTAGTTAAATAAAAGAAAGACAAAGATTAATAAATTAGTACTCATTTTTTCAATCCATATTTGCTGAGAGTCAACTAACTACTAGCTAGTTGTGAGAATTAAATGAGGTATAACCCATGGCCAGGTCTATACCACTTCTGGTTCAGGAGGCATGGAGAATGGGCTTTGTAATCTGGATTTGGTGGGCCAGTGGGAGCCCAAATCTACTACTTGTTTTTAGCTCTGTGATGTAGCACAAATTACTTACTTTTCCTAATTAGAATTTTTCATAAGCTGAGGATAATGTGTAATTTTAGAAGATTATTGGAAGGATTATTAAGAAAGTAGATGTAAAGCACTGAGCATAGTGTGGGGCTTATAGGGTCCTCACTAACTGGTAGAGGAGTGGCTGTCTGGATAAAGCAGTGGATATCCAGACAGTCAGTTTCGTGTATCTGGGTCACTGTGTCATTAGTATGTATGTTGGTCTCAACTCCTTATTACAGTTGTAAGCTTTCTGAAGATGGGACCCTGTCTTACATTTTTTTACCCATAGCTATGGTGGCTTGGTTCCCATATTTTTAAAAGAATGTTTCCTATCTTCTTAGAAAGAATATGGCCAGTAGAATAACATAGAAGTTAAGACTATTCTCCCTGGTGTCCAAAAGACATAATTGTGCCACAAACTCATTGTGTGGTTTTAGGCAGAATACTTAACTCCAATAAGCCTCAGTTTTCTAGTATGTGTATACGACTAGTAGAAATTCCTAGCTCTTAAAGGTTGGTATGAGAATTAAATAAGATTGAGTGTGTAAAAAATGTAGCAGAGTGCCTGGCCTGTAAAAAGTGCTGATAAATGTTAACTTCCTCCTCCTTCTCCTTCTTCATCTTCATTTTTATCTTCTTCCTCACATGATTGCTAGAAAACCTAGCCCTAATACTGAGCATATAGTTCTCATTCCTTTTATTTGGAGAATTACTTCATGAGTGCCAACTGTATCAGGAACTGTGATGGGTGCTTTAGAATTCAACATGGTCCTGAAATCACATTGTTCACTCGGTGATGGAGACAAACACGTGGACAGTGTGCTGAGTTAAATGATAGGGGTGTAGGTGGCAGGGAGGAGGCTAGAAGGAAAGCAGTACACTTTCTGGTTTGTCCAGGGCTGGGGAAAACACACTATCTTTGCTGCCTGACTCTTAGCAGAGGCTGCCTGGGAGGGCTTTCAGGGCAAGTGGGAGGAAAATGTGACATCACGACACAGGAAGAGATGTTCTGGAATAAGTGGAACTTGGTGGTTACCCTCTGAACCCCTTTGCTGGAAGTGGATGCTTTACCAGGATCTGGGGCAGGCCATTCATTCATTCATTCATTCAACTGTCTCTAAACCTTCTCCAGGTCAACCTTCCATTATTGTGGGTGGTTGGGCTGCCACATAAACATGTGTATGCCTAGCATGTTTCATGTTCACAAACACTCAGAGCCTTCTGTCAACTATTTAGTTTTTAAAGGTTTGTATATCTTCTATGTTTACATATTAGGATGCTATCTACAGGCTTTCAAGTATAAAGAAGAGAGCACATGATTTGAATTACAAAACTTAGATTTCCATCACAATTCTGCCTTGGATGTCACTTTAACTTTCTGGGCTATACTTCTCTCATCTGTAAAATGGAGATGATATCATTGGCTTCATCTATCTCACAGGTTTATTTCAAGACTGAAAGAAGGAAGCACATTCCCAAATAAAGAGAACTACACACACATATATATATTTAAGTCAGTGTTTTTATTGCTTTTACTAAAAAAATACCCTTTACATTTGTTACTGTGTCTTTTCTTAAAGAACAGAATGATCAGTAAAAAGTCATGGAGAAAAAGTCCTGATTTGTCACCTGCTGGTTAGTATACACATTCAGAACACGTTGAAAACATCTTGTACAGACTGAGATGCTCTGAAATGTTCAGGGGGATGCACCTGGAGTATCAAACTGCGATGACAGTTCTGCCCATCAGCAGCAGGCATTGCGTAGAGGCCTCATCATTGTTAGCACTTTATTACAAATGTTAAAGCTGGCCTCTTAACTAGATAGGAGGCCATGAGTGAATGGTGACTTTGATCTTTAAAGAAATTTATACATAGGGATAAGAAAGGAAGAAGAGGAGGGATTAACAATATTAAGAGGAAAAAAACCATCAATTAATAAGGAGCCAGGGCAAGAAATAGATTCCAAGTTTAGTCCCCTGGTCTGTGTCAAGGAAAATGGATCTCAGTGCCATCAAAAAAGCACTATATTGAGCTCTATTAATATTTTGTTGTTGCCAGAACAGAAAAATGCTGTAAAATTTCTAGCTCTATTAACCTAGAGGTCTTCATTTTTGAGCAGGGAGGGTTCATATTATTTTACATGTATAACATGTATATAACATTAAACATTAAGCATATAACATTAAACTTAACATTAAACATTACATCTTACAAAATAAGATGTAATTTGCATTTTGGAGAAATAATAAGAGTAGAATCAAATTGTTTTGGATTTTAATTCCTCTACAGCATTCATACCAGGCTAAATTTTCCCGAGGCTGCTCCCAGCCAATGGCTGAGCACAATGAAGTACAGAGTCCTGGTGATTCCTTCCCAACATGGAATTCCTCTAGTCAGAAAATGTTGCTCTGGATTTTTCCTCATAACCCTGGCTGAGGTTTTCTCAGAGGTGTGCTGTAATCTGAGTCTCTAGCTACCTGAGCCTCCTCCTTCCTTTCACAGGTGTCAGATGAGCATTATGATCTGAAGGGTGTCCCTGTTACTCTTGCTCCCTCTCCCCTTTATCCTCTATAGCAATTTCACCCAATAAATCTATTGCACTTTAAAAAATATATATTTTTAGAGAGAGAGGAAGGAAAAGAGAGAGAGAAACATTGATACAAGAGTGAAACATTGATCAGCTGCCTCCTGCACACCC
Organism: Tadarida brasiliensis; assembly: GCA_030848825.1. NCBI lineage: Eukaryota > Metazoa > Chordata > Mammalia > Chiroptera > Molossidae > Tadarida > Tadarida brasiliensis. Next base: position 37,622,678 of record CM061272.1, on the reverse strand, counting down.
CCTACTGGGGATCGAGCCCTCAACCTGAGCATGTGCCCTAACCAGGAACTGAACCAGCAACCTTTAGGTGAACAGGATGATGCCCAACCAACTGAGCCACACTGGTCAGGGCTAAGTCTATTGCACTTCTAAATCTGCTCTGACATCTGCTTCTTGGCAGACTTGAACTGACACACATCCTCACAGGTTTGTTGTGAAGATTGAATGAGATCATTCATGTAAAGTGCTTGGCATGGTGTTGGATTCATAGCTAAAGCTTATTGAAAATAGTTGTTGACATTTTGAGAAAGAAGAATAAAGTTGGAGCAATCACGACTTGATTTTAAGACTTACTATAAAGCTGCAATTATCAAGACAGTGGGAGTATTGGTGAAGTAATCCACATAGGTCAATGAAATAGAACAGAGAGTCCAGAAATAAACCCTCACAGATATAACCAATTGATTTTGACAAATGTGCAAAAGCAACTCAATTAAGAAAAAAGTGATCATTTAAAAAAACAATGTTGGAATGATTGGCCATCCATAGGCAAAATAATGAACCTTGACTTATCCTCACACTTTATACAAAAGTTAACTCAAATAGATCATAGATCTATATGTAAAACCTAAAACTCTGTAACTTTTAGGAGGAAACTAGAAAATATTTGTAACTTAGAGTTAGTTCATAGACACCACACAAAAGCATGATCCATAAAAGAATACAATCTAAGTTAGACTTTATCAAAATTAAAAACATTGTTTCTATGAAATACATTGATAAGAAAATGAAAAGATAAGCTACAAACTGGGAGAAAACTTTGGCAAATTAAATATTCCATAAATAATTTATATCTAGAATGCCTGAAATTCCACAGTAAGTAAATGAAACAATTAAAACACAGGCAAAAGAGGAACAGATACATCACCAAAGAAGATATAAGGATGGCAAATAAGTACAAGAAAAGACGTTCAACATCATTAACCATCAGGGAAATGCAAATTGTGGTTACTGTGAAATATCACTACATGCCTAGTGCAGTAGTTAAAAATTTTTTAAAATGTGCTACTGCCCTGGCTGGTTTGGCTCAGCAGTTAGAGCGTCGGCCCGCGGACCAGAGAGACCCTGGTTTGGTTCCTGCTAAGGGCACGTAGCTCGGTTGCAGTTCGTCCCCGGCCCCAGTTGGGGTTGCGTGGGTGGCAACCACTCGATGTGTCTCTCTCACATCAATGTTTCTCTCTCTCTCTTCCTCCCTCTCTCCCTCCTGCTCTATCTGAAGATAAATGCAAAAACAAACAAACAAACCAAAAAAAAATGCACTACCAACTGCTGATAAGGATGCAAAGCAACTAAAACTCTTATACATAGCTGATTCGGGAATGCAAAAGAATATAGCCACTCTGGAACTTTCCTGTAAAGTTGATTATAGACTTACCATATGCCTCAGCAATCCCTACTCCTGGGTATTTATCCTAGAGAAGTGTAAACTTGTATTCAAACAAAAATCTGTACAAAAATATTTATAGCAGCTCTATTCTTGGCTACCTAAAACTGGAAACAACACAAATGCCCTTCAACAAATGATGCATGAATTGTGGTACATACATACAATGGAATACTACTTAGCAATGAAAAGGAGAAAACTATTAATATAGGCAACAACATGGATGACTCTCAAAGGAATGTCAACCAATGATCATTGATGACAACTCAATGTCAACAGGAATCCCCAGTTTGAGGTGCCATGAAGAAGGAAACTATTCAGTACGAACAGCTCAATTGTGATGCAGCACGGCTATAACAGCACGCTGTGGAACTGCTCAGTATGTTACAGCTCAGTTATGAAACAGCACGACTATGAGGTGACCCTATGGTGAGGCAGGCCTGCTCTGCTTCAGTCAGTTCCACCTACTCTGGTCCACGTCACTCTCTCTGCTCTGCTCTGCCCTGGTAGGACTTCCTTGGGGGTTCAGTCCTAGCTAGGGAAACGCAGTCTTCTGTCTTCAATGGAAAGGAAAAATGACCTCTGGGAGCCAGAGAGGAGCTAACTTATAGAGAGAGCAATGCCCACCCCTGGTCCCTGGTCCCTGACTGGTCCAAAAAGACTGTCCTGATTGGTGAGAGTAAAGGCACTCTGATTGGTCAGTGAAGATGCTATTTGGGATATAGCTGCACAGCTCCTATTGGATAGGGAAAGTCTCAGTCCTTTGGGTTGAAATACAATTCCAGGAACTCCTTTATAAGGGCTGGCAGGCAGTTCAGTGCAGGCTTCACCCTGAAGCATGGCTTGTGTGAGATGCCCCCATTTGTAAATGGCTGCAAGGCTGGTTTATTTTTTATTTTTATTTTTAATTGAGCCTAGTTAGCCATGAGGAGCCCTTCTTAGTAGGTATCATCTTTCTCAGGGTCCACAGGCATTATGCCAAGTGAAGTCAGTCTTAAAAGGTTATATATACTGCGTGATTGCATTCATATGACATCCTCTTGAAGACAGAACGATAGTGATAGAGAACTGATAGGGGCGGTGAAGGGTGTGTCTATAAAGGGACAGCACAAGGAGTTTTCTGGGGTGATGGAATCATTCTATATCTTGATTGTGGTGGTGGTTACATGAATCCTTATGTCTGTTAAATTTTGTAGCACTATACAACAACAAAGTTAATTATACTATATATTTTTAAAATAAAATTATCAAAGAAGTACTCATTGATGTTGTAAACATTAAAATCATTGGGTGTTTGTTATGTAAATAAGTTGCCAGTGATGGTTGTCTAACACTGTTAAATATTCCAAGATTTCACTTCCTGCACCCTGCTAAACCTCCCATCAAGTTCCTTGCTCTGTTCTAAAACCTCATTCAATCCAATGTTAGACGAAAAAGATTTTATTCAGAAAATTGGTTCAGCAAAGGATAGCTATAAAATGCTATGAAGACTGCACAGTCAATTTACTTGAAGCTAGTAATGATGACAAAGATGATGATGATGATACCAATTATGATAACAGCATTCTGAAACTGGAGCATTTCCTCAATGGCTCATACATGTGGGAAGAGCCTAACAGATATTAACAGTAACTCTTCCCATTGGTATGAAAGTCATGGCTCAAAATGTGTTGAGGACTTCCTGGGGGATCCCCAGAGTGACACAACAGTGTGTTTAAAGGACAGAAGGAAAAACTTTTAATAGGTCCACGTGGAAGAGTAAAAGCTGGAGAAGTAACTGTGAAGCTTTAGTCATCTTTCCCCTTGTTACTTTCTAATCAAGCTCTGACTCTTCATCAATGGCTAATAATTGGGCACAGCTATCTACCAGGTGCCTCCAGATGGCAGGTGGTTGGCCCTAGGCAAGTGGTGGAACATAAAGGCTGGCATGGAGGTACCTAGGATACCAGTTGTATGTGGCATGTGTAGCCAGTCAGTCCATCATCTTCTCCTGTTTGGATTGTCAGTTTTTCTCCAAAGTTCACCCACCTCACCCAAAACCCACAGGTCCATGATGAGTTCAGAGTACCTACACAAGGCCAATGATTCTTTGGTGGAATGCAGAATTCCACTAACCTTAGTTATACATTAGAAGTTCATTCACAGTTTTTAAAGAAAGTTCACTAAGGGCAGAAGTGTAAATTTGTGTGTACAGAGGACACTGTGAGTGACCCCTTGATTATATAATAAAGGGCCCACACTCGTGCTTACTCAGACTCACTCGCTCTGAACTCCAGCACTGGGGCAGCAGCTCAAAAGGCACCAGGGACAACCTGGCTAATGCTGCTCACCCCACCCTGGTAATTCCCTGAGATCCCACCACCCAACTTTGGGTTCCCCAAGCTGCCTCCAGTGGCTTTTTCATACAAATGGCCTGTCTTGTCTCAGGATTCAGACTTTCCTAAAATCTTTCAAATGAGCAGCATCTGGCTTCGGCATGCCCCATATATCTTGCCAAGTAGCCCCAGGCCCAGCACTAGTGGCAGCTGGCCTTGGTTCACAGGTTGGCCTCTCCTGGGTAACTCTAAGCCAGCACAAGCAGCAACCATCTGAAGATTGCTTTGTAGCTTATGCTGAGTGGCTCGGCAGAACACAAGTTGTGACTGACCTTGGCCTGCACCTCCTGGGAGGCCCCAGAGCCCAGTGCACCCAGTAGACACCTTCAGATCACATTACAGTACCACCCAACCACCTCCACAGTGGTGATATGATATCATACTATATGGCAGATGCCCAAAGTGCTTTCTCCAAAAGAAAAGTGTTTAACTAGTATTAAAGTAATAAAAATTAGGGTTTCCAGTCCAGATGGCAGCATAGGTAAATGCGGTACTTGAGTCCTCCCACAACTACATCAAAATTACAACTAATCTACAGAACAGCCATAAATCAGAATCACCTGAAATCTAGCTGAAGAGAAGTCCTACAACTTAAGGTATAAAAAAGAAGCCATACTGAGACTAGTAGGAGGGGAAAACTCAGCAGGCACTAGAATGTGCTGAAGTTAGTCCTGGATGGAGTGGGCCCCTGTGCAGCTGATCCTCCACAGTGGTGGCAGCCAGCACTTTCAGCTTCTCCGCCTGGTGGTAAATTTATTTCATTGATGCGCCAACAGCAATCAAGGCTCAACTAAAACAGGAGGCTTTGCACAGCCCACATCGGGGTGGGGGATCACACATGGAGTGCCCAGTTGGGGTGATCAGGGAAGTTGTGCCACTGGACCCTACAGGATGTCTACTACATAAGGCCACACTACCAAGCCCAGGAGAGGTAGTAGCTCTACTTAATACATAGAAATGAACACAGGGAGGCTGACAAAATGAAGAAACAAAGAAATATGTCCCAAATGAAAAAAAAAAAGAATGAAACTCCAGAAAAAGAACTAAATGAAATGAGGGAAAACAATCTGTTAGATGCAAAGTTCAAAACACTGGTTATAAGGATGCTTGATGAACTTAGGGGAAGAGTAGATGAACTTAGTGAGAACTTCAACAAAGAGATAGGAAACATAAGAATGGAGACAGAAAGCATAAAAAAGAGCCAGTCAGAAATGAAAAATACATTAACTGAAATGAGGACTACATTATAGGGAATCAGCTGGGGAGTAGATGAAGCAGAGGATCAAACCAGAGATTTAGAGGATAAGGAACAGAAAACACCCAGTCAGAACAGCAAAAAATAATAATAATAATAATCTAAAAAAAATAAAATAATCTAAAAAAAATGAGAATAATATAAGAAGCCTGTGGAACAGCATCCAGTGTACCAACATTCACATCATGCGGTTGCTGGAAGGATAAGAGAGAGAACAAGGAATTGAAAACCTATGTGAAAAAATAATGATGGAAAACTTCCCTGACCTGGTGAAGGAAATAGACATACAAGTCCAGGAGGCACAGAGAGTCTCAAACAAGATGAACCAAAAGAGGCCTACACCAAGACACATCATAGTTAAAATGCAAAAGGTTAAAGACAAAGAGAAAATCTTAAAAGTAGCAAGAGAAAAGCAATTAGTTACCTATAAGGGAGCTCCCATGAGACTGTCAGCTGATTTCTCAACAGAAACTTTGCAGGCCAGAAGGAATTGGCAAGAAATATTCAAAGGATGAAAAACAAGGACCTGCAACCAGGGTTACTCCACCCAGCAAAGCTATCATTTAGAAACAAAGGACATATCAAATGCTTCCCAGATAAGAAAAAGCTAAAGGACTTCATCACCACCAAACCAGTATTACATAAAATGTTAAATGTCTTCTTTAAGGAGAAGAAGAAATGACAAAAAATATGAAAAATAAAATGGCAATGAAGACATATCTATCAACAACTGCATCTAAAAAAACAACATAAATAAACAAGCAGAAGAGTAACAAATGCATAGATACAGAGAACATTTTGATGGTCGCCAGATGGGAAGGGGTTGGGGAAATGAGTGAAAGGTGAAGGTAATAATAAGTATGTATGGTGTCAGATGTCTATGAGATTTATTGGGATGATTGCTTAGGAAGTAATGTCTAATCACTGGGGTGCACACCTGAAATTAATATAATAATATAGGTAAACTTGAATTGAAAAATACAAAAATTGGATTGTTTCTCTTCCTTTTGTTGAGTTTTATGAGTTCTTTATATATTTTGGAAATTAACCCCTTATCTGATGTATCATTGACAGATATGTTCTCCCATAGGTTGGGTTCACTTTGCACTTTGAGGATGGTTTTTTTTTGCTATGCAGAAGCCTTTTAGTTTGATGTAGTCCCATTTGTTTATTTTTTTCTTTGTTTCTTTTTCCCTAGGAGATATATCTGTGAAAATTCTGCTATACGAGATGTCTAAGATTTTGCTGCCTGTTTTCTTCTAGGATTTTTATGGTTTTATGACTTATATTTAAGTATTTCATCCATTTTGAGTTTATTCTTGTGTATGGTGTAACTTAGTGATCTAGTTTCATTTTTTTGCATGTACCTGTCCAATTTTCCCAACACCATTTATTGAAAAGATTATCTTTACAACAATGTATGCTCTGGCCTCCTTTGTCAAATATTAATTGACCGTAATGTCTTGGGTCAATGTCTGGGTTCTCTGCTCTGTTCCATTGATCTATATGCCTGTTCTTGTGCCAGTACCAGGCTATTTTGATTCCAATAGGTTTGTAGTATAATATGATATCCAGTATTGTGATACCTCCAACTTTGTTCTTCTTTCTCAAGATTGCTGCAGCTATTGGGGGTCTTTTTTTGATTCCTATAAACTTGTGGAATATTTGTTCTCGTTCTTTGAAATATGCCTTTGGTATTTTAATAGGGATTGTGTTGAATCTATAGTAGTATGGACATTTTAATGATGTTAATTCTTCCAACCCATGAACACAGAATATGCTTCTTGTTTGTAACTTCCTCTATTTCTTTTTCAATGTCCTATGAGCAAAGGACCTAAACAGACACTTCTCCAAAGAGGACATACAGATGGCCAAGGGTCATATGAAAAAGTGCTCAAAGTCACTAATCATCAAAGAGAAGCAAATTAAAATGACAATGAGGTATCACTTCACACCTGCCAGATTGGCTATCTTCCATAAATCAACAACAAGGTGCTGGCGAGGATGTGGAGAAAAGTGAACCCTAGTACACTGCTGATGTGAATGCAGACTGGTGAAGCCACTATGGAAAACAGTATGGAGGTTCATCAAAAAATTAAAAATTGTGTCCGGCCCATGTGGCTCAGTGGTTGAGCATCGATCCATGCACCAGGAGGTTGCCGGTTTGATTCCTGGTCAGGACACATGCCAAGGTTGTGGGCCCAATTCCCCAGTTGGGGGCATGCAGGAGGTGGTCAATCAATGTTTCTCTCATTGATGTGTTTATTTCTCTCTCCCTCTCCCTTCCTCTCTCTCTCAAATCAATAAAGAAAAAAAATTAACAATCGTAACTATTGTTTGACCCAGTGATCCCACTTCTAGAAATATATCCTAAGAATGCTCAAACACCAGTCAGAAAGAATATATGCACCCCTATGTCCATAGCAGCACTATTCACAATAGCTGAGATAGGGAAACAGCCCAAGTACCCATCAGTAGATGAGTGGATGAAAAAGCTGGGGTTACATTTACACAATGGAATACTATACAGCTATAAAAAAGAAGGATCTCTTACCCTTTGAGACAGCATGAAGGGACCTGGAGAGAATTATGCTGAGCAAAATAAGCCAGTCAGAGAAAGACAATATCACATGATCTCACTTATATGTGAAATCTAATGAACAAACTAAACCAGCAAACAAAACAGGTCCAGAGATATGGAAGCATAGCAGAGACTGATGGCTCTCAGAGGGAAGGTGGGCAGAGAATAACCAAAGAACTTACATGCATATATGCATAATCCATGGACACAGACAACAGTGTGGTGAAGGCCTGGGGTGGGGCAGGAAGTGGGGGGAGGGCAGCAATGGGGTAAAATGGGGGACATCTGCAATACTCTCAACAATAAAGATAATAAATAAATAAATTAATAAATACTTTTTAAAAATAAAATAAGATTAAAAATTTTAAATGTGATAACAATTAACAACACTGAGTTCTTACATTTTTTTATTTGTCAAATTGGCAAAGAGTGAGAAATGACCTGTCCATGCCTTCACTCTGCAAGCTCACGGCTTGACTGGTCTAATACCCAGGTCCAGTCAGTACCTTCTCTCTGCAAATATAGCCTCATGTTTTAATTTACTATTGTTTATTTACTATTATTTAGAAAAGTTTACTGCTTTTCTATTATAAAAGCAATATGTACCCAGTTTAATATATATATTTAATTATATGTATAGGTATATAATTAAATATATATATTAAGTACATATAATACTGAAAAAGGCAAACCTATAGTCTCAATACCAATTTTTATAAGCAGCATTTATTCTTATTTTAAAATAAAGTTAGGATGACATTAAATATAGTATTCTATAGCTTAATTTTATCTTTACTTAATATCTTACCATGCACCTCCTGTTTATACTTGCACATTCACTTTATTAGGCAGGGCAGTACTCATTTCAACAATTTTTGTCCCAAATACAGTTTTAATGCCTTGTCATAAAAAATTCACACCGCTGATGGCTGTCCCTCTGCCAGGTTTAATTGCTTACTCTGTTAAAACTTTTGTGCTCCTTCTTTCTCTGATTCCTGCCACAGGGAATTCCAGGAAGAGGGAGAATAGATGTTTATGTGGATTTTTCACTTCCAGTTAAAAGCTTTCTGGCTAACAAACCTCACCCCTCCCTTAAAGGGCCTCTGGGATCCAAGTGTGTTTCTTGGAGAGCCTCAGATGTGTCCCTGCAACACCCTGGCATCCTTCCAGCAACTTCTCCACACGGAGGAGAGATAGACATCTGGATCTAGTGTTACCATCCCTATTAATGCCTAATTTCTTCTCTGGAATAATACCACCTGCCACAGTTTAGAGTTTTGTTTTCCAAAGCTTCCTTAGCATCTCCAGGAACAACCGAGAAAAACAAATGCCCATTTGCTACAGTCTTTGAATCTGCCTCCTGTAAAATAATGACAGCAGAGGATTCCAGCTCCACAGAGCCTCAGAAATGATGTAAAAGTTTTTCATCTCATTCAGACCTGAGCTTCAGAGTTAAGAAAAATAAAATTATAAAACGCTGCTACATGTCCAAAGACAATTGTAGAAAAATAAGGAGCGTCCTGAATTTACAAACAAAGGTCTTGAAGGATCTTCAAGGCCCAACCTAAGCACTCTCCCTCAGGCAGGCTTCCTGGAAGAGGTGATACCTGAGCCGAGGCGTAAAGGGTGAGTGGAGGTTAACCAGGGTGGGGTAGAAGCAGAGAGTGGGACCACCTTGGGAAAGAGCATGCTATGAGTAAAGGCACAGAGCAAAAAGTAAGGAGGTGAACCGAGTCTGTGTTCTGTTAAAGAATAATGTGGCACCGGGCTATCAATCAAAAGACCTTAACATTTCTGAAGACCTAAACTATGTCATGAGCTATGTTTGTTTACAGGAACTGAAAAAGATTCCCCATCACAAAATGAAGTGGGCCCAGTACAAAATCCAAGACAGCAATGGAGCATCGTGTGCAAAAATGGCCATGTGCAAAAGGGCTGAGTGAAGAATAAATATGCATGTCTAAGAAATTTAATCACTCCATGCCACAGCCTATAAATACAGATGGCCCCAGCCCATTGGGAAGGTGCCCTTAGAGCATGATCTCACACTCTTCCATTCCCTCATCAAAGAATAAAGTCTCTGCTTTGCTTTACCAAGTTCAGTCTCGTTCTATTGGTTCCAAAGGCACTAAGCAGAGGAACCTTGGTTTGAGTACCCGACCCAGAAAGTTAGGTAACAAAAGGACAAGGTAGCATGGGGAACAGAGGAAGAGTGGCAAGAAATGAGACTGGAAAGCTAAGAAGAGAATAAACCTCTGAGAAAATCCCAAACCAGCCCAGGCTGAAATGAAAAATGCTAAATTCTGGTGGGCTTCATTGACCTAGTGACTGTGTCTGCTTGCCACAATTTTTCTCAATATTAAAATCCCTATCTATAAACTGAGATATTAAAAAATGTTTTCAGCAATTTGTACTCTTGAAATTTCTCCTCCCCTATAAGAATCTATCTCCAGATACTTTATATCCTTTCATGATACAGACTTTGATGTCTGTTTAATCATTTGCAAGTTTCACCCTAACAGTAGGAAATAATCATATATTCGAATTATGGTATATGTGAACGTATCTATACAAGTGTGTATGTGTGTGTGTGTGTGTGTGTGTGTATAAGGCAGAACAATAGATATACTTTAACCATTGAACTTCATTTCCTAAAGACCTTTTCCTATCTCTGTGGCTTCATGCATGCTGTTCCCCATGCCTGAATGCCCTTCCTCCTATGCCTTCCCCACCTGATAAATTCTCATGTATTTCAAACCCAGTACCCCTCCTTGAAGACATCCACAATGGCCCGGGCAGTGTTCATTGTTCCATCTGTGCTTCCAGAGCATTTTCTATCATTTTCAGCACTTAAAATAGTAGTTCTCAACTGTGGCTGTACATTAAGATCATTGGGGTCACTTTGTAAAAATATCCTTGCCTGGGCTTTATCCCTAGAGAGTCTGATGTTATTGGTCTAGAGTGGGGAGCAGAATCAGTATTTTTTAAAAGCTCTCCAGGTGGTTCAAATGTGAATTGATAATGAGAACCACTACTTATCTAACACTAATTTAGCTTTATCTCACAAGTTTTGAAATGTTGCAGTTTTGTTTTCATTCAGTTCAAAATATTTTTTAATTTCTCTTGAGACTTGCTCTTTGATCCATAGATTACTTAGAAATGTATTCTTTTATTTTCTTTCTTTCTTTCTTATTTATTTATTTATTTATTTTTGTTCATTCTCACCCAAGGATATTTTTTCCATTGATCTTTAGAGAGAGTGGAAGGAAGGGAGGGTGAGAGAGGGAAATATCGATATGAGAGAGACACATCTACTGGTTGCCTCCCGCACGAACCAGACACAGGGCGAGGGGTCAAACCTGCAACCAGATATGTGCCTGTGATGGTGAATCAAATCCACAACCCGTCAGTCTGCTGGCCAACGCTCTAACCACTGAGCCAAACCTGCCAGGGCTAGAAATGTATTCTTTAATTTCCAAGTATTTGGGTCTTTTCAGTTGTTAATGTCATTAATCTCTAGTTTAATTCCATTGTAGCCAAACACTTACATTGTATAATTTAAATTATTTTAAATTTGTTAAGTTCTGCATTAGAATCCAGAGTATGATCTGTTTTGGTGAATGTTCAATGTACCCTTGAAAAACATCTGCAGACTTCTGTGGTTGGGTGAAATGTTGTATAAATGTCAATTTGATGTAATTGGTTGATGGTATTGTTCAATCTACTGTATCCTTGTGGATTTTTGGTCTACTTGTTCTATCAATTACTGAGGAAAGCATATTAAAGTCCCAGCTATAATTGTGGATTTTCCCATTTTTTCTTTCAGCACTATCAGTTTTGCTTCATGTATTTTGAAACTGTAGTTAGCTGCATACGTATTTAGAATTGTATGTGTACTTGGTAAATTGACCCTTTTATCATTGTGTAATTTCCATCTTTATCCCTGGTAACTTTCATTCCTCTGAAATTTACTTTGTCTGATATTAAAGTACCCATTCTAGCTATCTTTGCATTAATATTTGCATAATATACCTTTTCCATCCTTTTACTTTTAACCTACCTATACCACTGTATTTAAAGTGGGTTTCCTGTAGACAACATATAGTTGGGTCTTGCTTTGTTATATTTTTCTTCCTTTTCTTCTAATTGATGTATTTAAACTATTTAAGTTTTATGTAATTATTGATATATTTGGATTAGATATACCACTTTATTGTTTTCTATTTGTTCCCCATGTTGCTTGTTCCTAATCTCTCCCCTGTCCTGTTGTCTTTTATATTATTTGAGTATTTTTAGTATTCCTTTTTACCTATTGAGTTTATCTATTGAGTTTTTTATTATATTTTTGCTAATGGTTGCTCTTGAGATCACAAGAGACCACTTGAGAGCAAGTGGGGTGGGGAAGTGGGGGTGGACTTTGTTAAATGCAGATTCTAACGAACCACAGCTGGGGTGGAGCCTGAGACTCTGCATTTGTAACAAGCTCCCGATTAGGCCAGTGCTCATCTGCTGACCACTTTGAGTAGAAGGGTCCTAGAGCAGTACTGTCCAATAGAACTTTCTATGATGATGGAAATGTTCTCTACTTGGACTGTTCAGTATGGTAGCTACTAGACTCATGTGACTATTGAAACTGGCTAATGAAATGTGGCTTATGTGACTGAGGAACTAAATTTAAAATTTTGTGTCATATCACGTATTTAAATTAAATAGGCACACGTGGCTAGTGGCTATTCGATTGGACAGCACAGCTGTAGAGGATAACATCCATGCTCCTCCCCAGGACCTATGGTGCCTCTGGTGATCTATCCTTTGCCTATCTCTTGCTCCTTATTTCATGCCCTTCCTCGTCCCTTATTTTATGGTACAACATCATTAAACAATCATAATTTCCCAAACAGAGCAAGTGGTTTTCCTGCTTTGCAGATGCTGTTCCCTTTGCTTGGAATACTCTTTTCATGTTTTGTGCCCAATAATGCCACATTTTCTTTCCAGGTACAGTCCCAGTACCTCCTTCCCTGTGAACCCTTTTCTGAACTCGTCCTGGTAACAGCAGTCATTTACCATCTATAGGTTTCGAAGTCATCCTGCACACATGATCTCATTCAGCCTACACAATGGGCCTGGTATAAGGAAGTTGAAGCTTGATGTGGCTTGCCCAGGGTCAGAGAACTGGAAAGCAGAAAACCATAAATTCAAAGCAGCCTGCATGATTCTGATGCCCATTACTTCCCTACCACACCGTGGTGCCTTCTGCTGGCACAGTGCTGTGATATGCAAAGCACTATCACACAATGGTCAAATTGTCTACAGTCTCTCTTCTCTATGGCATCATGAGGTGCGAGAGGTCATGGATTGGGCATTATTTATTTCCGTATCCCTGGGCCTGGCACATCATGAGTGTGTGTGTGTATGCTTCAGCTCTCCAACTCCACTGTCAAGTCCCTGAGTGCTGCAACTATGTTTATTTCACTGATGTACTTGGTGATCAACAGGCCCTTAGTAAGAATCTGTATAAATAACTAAATGAGTATGTTGAGTATGGGCAAGGATTTTGTTAGGAATTCAAGGGCAAGGATTCTTGCTAAACAGCTTTTGGACTTCAAAATAAAATAATCATTTTTATAATTTATGAAATGTTAGTTTTCTACACTATGTCACTTTCTATCCCTTGAGTTATTTGTATCTAAATTATACATTGAAGTTAGTTAACTTACTTTATTTAACAAATAAAGTAACTTACTTTATTTAACAAGTTTATCACAAACAAAGCTCTGTGCTAGGCCCTAATGGGTATAACAGAATATAAATGGAATCAGACATGTTCCTTACCCTCAAACTAGCTAAGACTAGGGCAAGAGATAGATGGGTACTGAACAGTGCCAAGGAGAAAGCAAGAAGAGAGTATAGAGGGGTGTGAGAAGAGCTGAGTATTGAAGAAAACTGGAATGGCAGAGTTTTGATGTGTACTTCCCTTCAATTCTGCCTAATTAACATGGCCAGTGTTCTCCTGCATTAACGTGCTATCAGGCCCACTTTTCTGAGAATGTGAGAAAATGGGAATGTGTGTATACCACCAGCAGGACACAGGAGTGCAAATTGGCATGAACTTTATAAGGGGATTTGGAATCCTATTCAAATTCTTTAAAAACATGCATGCCCTTTGTTCCAGCAATTCTCCTCGTAGGAATTAATTCTAAGACAATCATCATGGCAATGCCCTGAGTTTTACTGGCAAAGACTTCATGGTAATATTGTTTACAATGATTAAAAATGTAAAAAGACAAATTTCTAACCTATAGGGAATTAAATACTCCCAATCTATATGATTTAGTCATTAAATACCATTTAGTCATTATTAAAAGTGATACAAGATTATATGTATTGATATGGAATGATATCATTATGTATTTTTACATAAGAAAAGCAGGTTACAACATAGAATGTGCCATGTGATTTCCTAATTTGGGGGAGGAAATTTGAGAGTGTTAATATATGCACATATGAAACAAAGACTTTAAGAAGAGATCCAGCCCGGCCCTGTGTGGCTCAGTGGTTGAGCATCGACCCATGCACCAAGAGGTTGCCAGTTCGATTCCCAGTCAGGACACATGCCCAGGTTGTGGGCGCAATCCCCAGTGGGGGCTTGCAGGTGGTGGCCAATCAATGTTCTCTCTCATCAATGTTTCTATCTCTCTCTCCCTCTCCCTTCCTCTCTCTAACATCAATAAAGAAAAAAAAGAAGAAGAAGAAGAGATCCAGAGAATCTCCTAAAGTGCTCTCTGGGGGATGGGCTTAGATTCTTTGTGTCTATGCTTTTCATCTGTATGTGCTACTTCTTATGACAAATATACAGTTTTAAAAAAAGAAGACACCAATGTGTTTAGTGGTTTCAGTTTAGCCTGTACTCTAATTATAAAATATCTTGAAGATCCCGGATACCTCACAGGAAATCCATGAGTGACCAATTCTCCACCTTGGGGAGTTCACATTCTCTCCCACCATCATTCAACACACTCATTCCTTGATTTCCAATATCCATCATTTTCCTGTCTCTGATTTCAAACTCAGCCTAAATTACAGCCATCTCCCCTTTCTTTGTCCAACCTTCAGTTGATCAATGTCCCCCAGGGGTGGGCCGTCTGTGGCAGAAGTAAGCCTACTGGTGCCCAAAGGCTGGTGGTGAACCAGGCACATTTCTCACTGTTTCCAAGTTTCCTTCTGTTTGCTGTGCTCTTTGACATATAACTTCTAATTCTTGTTAGCAACCTGGTCTCTTGCTGCCTCGTCTTGAGCTTCACAGATGGTGAGGACTAGGGGGCATTTGCTGGGACCTAGTAATTAGAGTCTATTTTGGCATCTAGACATTATTTGATCTGTAATACAAACATGTAAAAAGGGAGAAACAAGCTAAAGAATAACTCCCTGGTTTGTTCCAACAAGCACAAGATGGTTTTAGAAGCATTACATTAGCTCCTTCCAGGAAAATTCATGTTATCATCCTGAAGAACTCTTCAGCTTTGCATAAGGTAAGAGAAAGATTTTTAAAAACAAAATTAGAAAGTGATTCACACTGATTTTTTTTTTTTCTGCATAAGGAGTACGGCTTAAGCCACTGCATGCATTTTCACAGTACTTTTATAACAGATCCTGGCTTCCTGATGTCACTCTGCATTACAGATTGTATGACAAGGGGATTCAGAAGGCAGCCCAACGCATGGGCGTGAGAGGAGAGCTGTGTACATAGAAAGAACCTAAGACTGTGGGAGTGGAGCCAGGCCCCAGGAGGCCACATCCATGGACCAACTGGAATAAATCAGCAACTAATCAGCTGGTTGGTAGGGGAAGCAAATGCTGAGAACAAAGAGATGTATACCTGCTCAGCTGGTGTGGCTCAGTGGATTAAACGTCGTCACATGGACTGAGAGGTACCAGTTTGATTCCTGGTCAAGCCACACGCTCGGGTTGCAGGCTCGATCCCCAATGGAGGGCATGCAGGAGGCAACTGATCAATGTTTCTTTTTCACATCGATGTCTCTATCTCTCTCTCCCTTCCTCTCTCTCTAAAAAATCAATAAAAAACAAACATATTTTCAAAGAGATGTATACCAGCTTGTCACAGGGACCATCTGCAACCAGTATGGCAGAAGCATACAGAAACCACACCTCCCTTGGTGAGTGTATGCTGCTTACTCATTGGTCATCCAACAGGTCTTGATTTCCAGTCTCTCCAGCCCCATCTCTCTCCACATCTCTATTGTGCTCTACGTTCCTGCCAGTTCTTCAAATACACTATACTTCCATCTGCCTCAGAACCTTTGCATATGCTGTTCACACTGCCAGGAATGTTCCTCTGTCCTCTTTGCCTAGTAACTCCTTTCACACTCAGATCTCAGAATCTCTCTCTCTCTCTCTCTCTCTCTCTCTCTCTCTCTCTCTCTCTCTCTCTCTCATATATATATAGCTTTATATCTATATCTAACTTTATATCTAGACTGAAATGTAGATCTGGACACACACACACACACACACACACACACGATTTATTGTGTCCCAAGCACAAGCCTAAGAGCTTAAAATGGTCGCTTCTTCAGGAAAGCTTTCCCTGATCACCCAGCCAAACCAGGTCAAATCCTCTCTTATAAGCCCAAAGGTACTGTGAATTTCTCCATTGTATGCTTCTCACAGTGTAACTAGAAATATAAACACCACAAAGGTAGGGATTCACGTTGTCCCCAGCATCTCGAACAGAGCTTGTCACCTACTGGAAGTTTCATGATGTTTATTTGTGTGTTTCTTTGATTCACATCGGTCTTCCAAGCTAGAAGGTAAGTTCTGTAAACACGGGCATGGTGTTTCTGTCCATCATTTGTTCCCAGCTCCTAGTACTGTGCCTCACACGTAGGATGCCTTCTACAGACACTTGTTGAGTGAGTTAGTAATCACTATACCAAGTGCTAACTCACTGACTGCAGTGATGAATAAGATCCAGTCCCTAAGCTCATGTGGTTTTCGGTTCAACTGGGGAACAGAAGAGCAGACTGTTACCATTCCGTGTGATAAGTGCCATAAAGAGCTTGAGCAGGGAGCTAGGAACGCTGTGGCCCGGGAGGAGCACAGTACAGGTGAGGGAGGGGAGAAAGCAGTGGGGGTTGGGGTTGGGTCTGAGAAGGTTCTCTGGGGGAGGTGGCATCTAAGCAGAAGAACAGGTAGGTGTTAGGCAGGTGATGACAGGAAGGAATATGGGCATAGTCACTCCTGCCAAAGGGAGCTGAGTCAAAAGCTGAAAGGGAGTTGAGGACAGAGAAACAGAGACTGAAGGGGGCAGAGATGCATGGACTGGAGGGGCAGACCACCAAGCTCAGTGTAGAGGCAGTTAAGGTCACCCTTGCCTAAATTTACTTTTGAGGAGGGGTAAGCATTGCATAATACTTGCAAAAAACTCATTGCATGAAATAGACTTCATCTATAAAATTATTTTACTACACACACACACAAAAAAGGCCTATTTGGAAGGGTTCAGTTTTTAGCAGAGGTCAGCCTGCATTTTCTGGCTTCAGAAAGGCCTCATAAAATGTCCCCAGGACCCTTGTGTCTGCAGAGTCCTGGCATCTAATTAGATTGGGGAGGATTCTGCTGTAGGGCTTGAGTGTCTGGTAAAGTGTCTGTGGTGAGCTGGGCCTGCTGGTTAATGACTAGCAGTGAAGATAACGTTTTTTTAAAATGTGAAATTATAGTTGACACACAATATTGTATTAGTTTCAGGTGTACAACAAGGTGATTAGACACGTACATGCCTTACGAAGTGACCACTGTGGTAAGTCTGATAATCATCTGACACCATAAACAGTTATTACAGTATTATTGACTGTGTTCCCTCTGCTGTAGGTTACAGCCTACAACTGGCTATTTGTACCCCTCAGACCCCTTCACCTTTTCCACCTACCCTCCCAACCCTCCCCTCTGGCAACCATCAGTTTATTTTCTGTACCTATGACTTTGTTTCTATTTTGTTTGATTTTTTTTCCATCTGGTTTATTTTTTAGATTGCTTTTATAATAGGATCAGCACTCACAGACTTTTTCTCCTCCTAAAAGCTAGCTCTGCTCTTAAAAGCCCTGGTCACGTGCCTCCGCAGCTGGTTAAAGAGGACACGCTCTTAATCTTCTATTGCTTTCCCCATACCTTATGCCTCTCAGCAACCTGTACTCTTCAGAAGTTGTTTACTATAGGCTTCCTTGGGCTCTCCTCCCAGAAAAGGGAAATCTACAGTATTTGTCTTCCTATGTACCTAAAACTGGCTTAGCTGTGGAGAGAGAGGACTAAAAGACATGATCTTTAGTGTTACAAAACTAGCAATAAGTTGAGGTTATAAAATGTACGTACCTAAAGCAATTAGGGTACAATATTAAGGTTATTTTATTCACAGACAACAGAAACCAACTCTTCCCTCTTAAGCAAAAGGGAGAAATGACTGGGTGGAGAAGAGGGACTCACACAAAACAGGAGAGCCTGACAGCCAGGATCTAGCATGTGAAGAATCCAGGGCAGCTCTGGGATCTCAGCAGCAGGAATGTGGCCCTTCCCGGCTGAGATCTGTCCTACGGGGTTTGCAACAGGAGCGCACGGAGTAGGAGGGAGCTTCCGCAGTCTGGATGACAGAAAATTTGGAAAGTCTAAGAGAGAAAATTAAAACCACCCAGTATCTCACCTCCCAGAGACAACCACTGCTATGCTTCTAAGGTATATTCTTCCAGTCTTTTTTTTTTTTTTCTGTGAGTGTGTAGGTATGGGTATTTCTCACAAAGTTGAGATCCTACATTTTGTGCTATTTTGTGTCTTGCTCTTTTCACTTAATGTTGTACTGTGGACATGAAACTGTCGTCACCCACATGAGTTAATGGCATGGGTGGACTTTGAACAGGTCTTTTTTCTTTTTATTTCAAAGACCAAATGCAAGCTCTTCCCAACACACCATGCTATACTTTTGTATTGAGTTAAATGGTGTCCTGCCCCCATCCTCACCTCCCCACTTCCAAAGATCTTAACTCCAGGAACCTGTAAATGTGACCTTATTTGGCAAAAAAAGTCTTTACACATGTAGTTAAGTATCTTGAGACGAAATCACTGTGGATTACCTAGGTGGGCCCTACATCCCATGACAAGTGCTCTTATAGACAGAAGAGGGGAAGATGTAGACACAGGGAGAAGGCCACGTGAAGATGGAGACAGAGAGTGGAGTGATGCTGCCATAGTCTGAGGAACACCTGGAGCCCCATAAACTGGAAAAGGCAAGGAACGATATTCCCCTAAAACCATGAGGATGTGGACTTGCCAACAAGTTGATTTCAGACTTCTGGCCTCCAGAACTGTGAGAGAATAAATTCCTCTTGTTTTAAGCCACTAAGTTGTAGTAATGGGTTGCAGCCTCCACAGGAAAACCAGTAGAATTTTTTTTTCTTTATTAATTTTTAGAGGGAGAGAGAGATATAAACATCGATGAGAGAGAACATTGATTGGCCGCCTCCTGCATGCCCCTCACTGGGGATCAGGCCCACAACCTGGGCATGTGCCCTGACCAGGAATCGAACTGGCGACCTCTTGGTGCATGGGTCAATGCTCAACCACTGAGCCACACTGGCCGGGCAACCAGTACAATTTTTTAAATCTTCTCTCTTAGTACTGGCATAGAGCCTGGCACATATTAGGTGTTTTCAAAAAGTGAATTACTTAAGAGATTCATACATGAGCATGATGAAACAAAACTGTAAATCATTTCCAACTAACTTGGATCGAACGTTATAAAATTGTACTTGATAGGTTCCCAGTTCGAGGGTTGTCTAAGCAGAAGGCTAATGTTGAGTGCTTGCTGTGTGTTAGATACCAAGGTAAATTTCATTCACATATCATATCCCAGTAGGAATAAATCTTGTAAATTATAATGGCAAGAGCAAGGTTTTTGGAGTCAAATTTGAGCTCTCATTCTTAATAGCTGTATGAACTTCAGCAAATTACTTAAACTCCTTCAACCAAAATTTATTTATCTGAAAAGTGGGGAAGTGATTCCCATCTCCCTACCCTGTTTTTAGGATGGAAGGAGATAATGTGTGAAACAGCTGAGCACGGTGCCAGGCACATAGAAAATCTCAACAAACAGTTATTATGAGGGTAGGTGGTGCTGGGTGCAGAGGGAGGGCAGGAATTGGGAACTGGCACTCTCACCTGAGAACAACAGATGGTAAATGCCCTCCTTCTAAAAGCTCAGAGAGCTGCTGCCTTTGGGGCCAGCTGAGTCCCTTCAGGGTCACAAAGACAAGCCCTAGGGGTCAACTGGGCCCTGCAGAAGGGGGCGCGGTTTAAGCTATCTTGCCAGTATCCTCTGTTTGGAAGACACCCTCTAGGAAGGAGGGGCCTTCAGCAGCAAGGGGCTGTTATGGGGGTTACTGCTGGCAGAGGGCTGAATTGGGGAGGGCAAACTGAAGCTTAATCTCCACATAAGGGACCAGAGAGAAGGAAACCCCTCACAGGGCACTCCACAGAACCAACAAATGTACTTCACAGGAGGGCCCATATTTGGACGGCTGCCATACACTGGGAACAAATGGTGTGTTGGTGTCAGATAAAGTCGCTGTGGTGATCAACAGTGAGGATTACTAGCTTACAACAAGCAGTCTGGTAAGATGAGACCTGCTTGCCGTTTCTGCTCTCCCAACACCAAAACAGTCCATGCTGGGAAGCAGGAGGTGTTGGCAGACCCACCCCCACCAAAAAAAGAGGAAGCCAGACCACCCTCCAAAGCCCAGCATTAGACTCCACCCTGGCTGCATATTAGAATCACTTGGGAACCTTTAAAAAAATCATTGCTATGCCAAGATAGTCTGATTTAACTGACTGGAGTAGAACCCAGGCATTAAAATGTTTAATGAGCAGCCTGGGTTCAGAACCACTTCTCTAAAGCCAAAGTAGTAGCCTGTGCTTGGAAGAAGGTATAGGGCTGCCAGGTTTAGCAAATAAAAATAAAAGTAGTATATGAGACAAACTTGTAAAAATTATTTGTCTAAAATTCTAATTATATTGGGCATTCTGTACTTAATCTGACAATCCTAGGAAGGGAGGAAAAGTATTTAAAATAGATAAAAGATTGAAATTTTAAAATAAGGCAGAATCTTAAAGACCAAAAGTAACTGTTTAGTAATAAAAGATGACTGAACCATTAAGGAATCAGGCTGATCTGTCATTCAAAAGATCTGCTGCCCAGTGAGAAATGGGGGGTAGGGGGAGAAGTGGGAGCAGTTTCACAAAAAATAAAATTATTTCCTAGTACAAGGCTAAATGTCAGTTATATCTCAATTAAAACAAAAAACAAAACCAAAAGCCATTTCATGCTATGTCCCCAGCAAGTGGACATTCCCAGTAAACTATTCATATCATTCTGACTAATAATCTTGTCCCAGAGAGGAACAAACAGAAGCCTAAAGAATGTATGTGATTTGTGCACATTCATCAAAGCTGGTAAGCGACAGAGCCAGGATTGGAACCCAATTTCATTTGACAAGGAGAAGAAGGAGAAATGGAAAGTTCTTTCTACTGTGCCAAAATGACTTTCAGAAGTTTCTTTGATACTAGTAATACTGGTTAGTAGATTGCTTCCCTAAAACACAGTTAACCTATGGAACTAGCCCAGGGAAGCCCACCCTCTTTAAAGGGCAGAGGCGGAGAGCTGGAGCTGGAGTGCAGACGCTGCAGGGCTCTGCTCCTGCTTCCTGCCCTGCGCCAGGGGAACAGGTGAGGGGCTGAGCCAGGGACAGTTCTCTCTCCTCATCCTCCCAGTTGCTGAGCAGACAAATGGCGGTGGCTGCTTGAATGTTTATTTTGTGGCAATGTCTGTTGTTCCATCGTGATGTCTACTGCTTATATTTCTGTCTTTTAATTAAATGACATCTCACTGTGGCTGTACTTGTTGTGCTTGGGCCCCAGGGCTGTTTTAGGAAAGGGTACAATTCTGTAAATCAAATGGAGAAAAATAAACAAAACCACCTGTTCTTCAAGACTGTGTGCTGCCAAGCACGGAGCTTTCCCAGCATTTCCACCCCACTCCCCTTCACCCCAGAGGGCTGGAAGCACCCTGTCCCCATCCAAAAGTAACTCTTAGGTTGGGGGCTCCCAGTTGCAAGGCCATGATTTTGGGGGCGCCTAGAGGAGCTGTCGTGACAAGTGGGGGCAGCAACTCAGGGTGTGGGGGAAGACAGGCTGCTGGAGGTGGTAGGTCCCAAAATTACCTTAGGCTCACATATGAGAGGCACAAATCTGACTAATGAGTAATACCAGCCTTCGCTTCGCCCATTCCCACCACCTGTCAAAGGAAAAATGTGTCTTTTCCCCTCAGCTTCCCTCTTTCCTCACCCACTTGGAGGATTTCATGTTTGCAGCCTGCCTCCTGGGGTTTTGAGATTTGGGATAAAGAGCGTGGGTACAGAGATTCAGGAATGGAAGCACAGGAAAAAGAGGGAAGGGAAATAAACCAACTAGGCTCGTGGGCTGGGCTTTGAGGAACATTTTTGGTAGAGTTGAGAGTAAGATATAAAAGAAGTTTTAGGCTGGGAGAGAAAATGATGTTTTTGCCTGGATAATTGATTGAGGTGGAATTTACATAACATAAAATTAACCATTTTACAGGAACACTACAGAGGCATTTAGTTACATTCACAGTGTTGTACAACCACCGCCTTTATCTCATTCCTAAGCATTTTCATCACTCCAGAGTAATATAATCTGAGAAAGGGTGGTTTAAGATGTGTTATGTGGATTATGAATCAGATCCCTCAATGTTCTAAGTGAAAATTGGAGTTGATTCTTAATAACTTTGACTTGTGGACTTTGGTAGGACTCTGACTCACCAAAACTGGGTCATTTGGGCCCTAGGGTTATTTGGGTTCTGTGCATACATACAGTGATCCCATGATTACCTCATTACCTCCAGAGAAGGAGACCTGCAGGAACGCCTTGCCCTAAACACATTTGGTCTTAAACTTCCCAGGCTGTGGGGTCTCTACAATGCCCTTCATATTCATAGTGACATGCTTTCCCCAGGTCAGGTGCTGGAAGAAAGGAGGTACTTTCTCTGATTTGTCCTGCACCCACATCTTCTAAGGAGAGTCTGGTCTTGGTATCCCACAAAAGAGGGCCCACCAGCAGCCTTAAAGTGTGGGTTTTGAGTGTCCCCAGAAGCCTAGAAATGCCCCTTGGGTGAGTTGAAGTACTCACTCTCATCCACACATTCCCTGAAGGTCCCCACTTCTTCATCTCCTCAAGTACTCACCCTACCAGCTTTCTTCCCAGTTCCCTACCTCCAGACAACCAGATGCCAATAGCCTCTCCATACATTTAGGGTTTTTTGAAGCTTATTGCTTGTTTTGAAAAAAAAAAAAAATTGATCGTGCACTTTCTGCATCCTCTCTTTCTCAATCAAAAATACCTTGTGAAATCCCTCTTGGTCACCTGGTATGGGTCTAATATTGGCCACATAATAACCCAAGATGAGACTTTTTCATAATTTATCTGTTTCAATTTAAATAAGTCAAATATGTAATTTTTACACAGGTTCTGGGTTTCCTATGTTGATAAGGATCTCCCCTACCCAGGTATTTACCTAGTTGTTTTTTTTTCCTAAGCTATTTATTGTTTTATTTAATATATAAAAAGTCCTTATTATCTCTGGAATTTGTTTTTGTATATGTCATAAGATGGGATTCAACTTGTTCTTTTAGAGAATAGTAAATTAAACTAGTATCATGTATTAAATAATGTATTCTTTCCCTGCTGACTTGAACTTTCAATGTTGTCTTATAGTAAATGCTCCCACACTGGGATCATTTCTTCATCCCCTATTTTGTTCCTCTCATTGTTTTGTCTCTTCCCATACTGCTATACAATGATTTGATTGCAATGGCTCTTTGGAGTGCTCTGATAACTGATAAGGTTAGGCCTCCCTTACTGTTATTCTTTTTTTCTATTTTTATTCTCTTCTGGACATTTATTTGTTCACGTCAGTTGTAAGTTTTTTTATTCTGTTAAATAACAAAATCTGTCAGAGACAAAATAAGTTTATGGTATTAGAAATCAAGATAATAAGTTCCAGTGGTGGAGGGTAGAAACTGGGAAGGGGCATGAAAGGAGACATCTGGGGTGCTGGTTATGTGCCATTTCTTTCTGGGGATGTTACTGCCTATGGTTTCTTCCAGGATTTTTATGGTTTCATGACTTACATTTAAGTCTTTTATCCATTTTGAATTTATTCTTGTATATGGTGTAAGTGGGTGGTCTAGTTTCATTTTTTTTTTTTTTTGCATGTACCTGTCCAATTTTCCCAACACTATTTATTGAAGAGACTAAGTTTACTCCATTATATCCTCTTACCTCCTTTGTCAAATATTAATTGACATATGTCGTCATGGGTCGATTTCTGGGGTCTCTGTTCTGTTCTATTGTTCTACATGCCTGTTCTTGTGCCAGTACCATACTGTTTTGATTACAATGACTTTGCTGTATAGTTTGATATTCAATATTGTTATCCCTCCAACTTTGTTTTTCTTTCTCAAGATTCCTGTGGCTATTAGGGGTTTTTTTTTGTTGTTGTTGTTGTTGTTGTTTTGTTTGTTTCCTTATAAATTTTTGGAATATTTGTCCTAGATCTGTGAAATATACCATTGGTATTTTAATAGGGATTGCATTGAACATGTAGATTGCTCTATGTAGTATGGACATTTTAATGATGTTAATTCTTCCAATCCAATGAATAAGGTACATGCTTCCATTTGATTGTATTTTCTTCTATTTCCTTTTTCAATGTCCTATAGTTTTCCAAGTACAGGTCTTTTACCTCCTTGGTTAAGTTTATTCCTAGGTATCTTAAATTTTTTGTTGCAATGGTAAATGGGATTTTTTTTTAGTTTCTCTTTCTGAGTGTTCATTATTGGTGTATAAAAATGTCATCGATTTCTGGGTGTTAATTTTGTATCCTGCTAATTTGCCAAATTTATTTATTAAATCTAGCAATTTTTGGTGAGTCTTTAAGGTTTTCTATGTACAATATTATGTCATCTTCAAATAATGACAGTTTTGTTTTACTTCTTCCTTTCCAGTTCGGATGCCTTTTATTTCTTCTTGTTGTCTGATTGCTCTGGCTAGAACTTCCAGTACTATGTTGAATATGAGTGGTGAAAACATACATCCTTATATTGTTCCTGATATCAAGGGAAATGCTTTTAGTTTTTGCCTGTTGAGTATGATGTTGGCTGTAGGTTTGTCATATATGGCCTTTATTATTTTGAGGTATGATCTTTCTATTCCAACTTTGCTGAGAGTTTTTATCATAAATGGATGTTGGATTTTGTTTAATGCTTTTTCTACATCTATTGATATAAGCATGTGATTTTTATCCTTCATTTTGTTTATGTTGTGTTACATGTTTATTGCTTTGTGAATATTGCACCATCCTTGCATTCCCAGAATAAATCCCCCTTGGTCATGGTGTATGATCTTTTTAATGTTTTGCTGGATCTGGTTTGCTAATATTTTGTTGAGGATTTTAGCATATATGTTTATCAGGGATATTGGCCTATAATTTTCTTTCTCTGTAGCACTTTTTCTGGTTTTAGAGTTAGGATAATGCTGGCCTTGTAAAAAGAGCTTGGAAGTTTTCCCTCCTCTTAAATTTTTTGGATTAGTTTGAGGCGTATTGGTGTTAATTCTTCTTTGAATTCTTGGTAAAACTCACCTGTGAAGCCTTCCAGTCCAGGGCTTTAGTTTGCTAGTTTTTGTTTGTTTGTTTTTTATTACTGCTTCAATTTCATTTGTTGTTATTGGCCTAGTCAGATTTTCTGCTTCTTCCTGATTGAGTTTTGGAAGAAGGTATGTTTCTAGGAATTTTTCCATTTCACTCAGATTGTTCAGCTTGTTGGCATATAAATGTTCAAAATATTTTCTTACAATCCTTTGTATTTCTGTGATGTCAGTTGCTTCTTTACCTCTTTTGTTTCTGATTTTATTTATTTGGGTTCTCTCTCTTTGTTTCCTGATGAGTCTGGCTAAAGGTTTGTTGATCTTGTTAAGCTTTTCAAAGAACCAGTTCTTGGTTTCACTGATCTTTTGTATTTTTGTTTTTTAGTCTCTATGTCATTTATTTCTGCTCTAATCTTTATTATTTCCTTCCTTCTACTTACTCTAGGCTTTTCTTGTTTTTCTCTTTCTAATTATTTTAGTGGTAAGGTTAGATTGTTTATTTGAGCTTTTCCTTGTTTCTTGATGTAGGCCTGTAATGCTATGAACTTCCCTCTCAGAACTACTGTCATTGTATCCCATAGGTTTTGGGTTGCTGTGTATTCATTTTTTTTTCCCCAGGAAGTTTTTATTTCTGCCTTGATCTCACTGGTAGTCCATTCATTGTTTAATAACAAGCTATTTAGCTTCCGTGTATTTGAAAGTTTTTGAGTTTTTTTTTTCTTTATTGTTTAGAGAGAGAGGGAGAGGGAGAGAGAGGTGGAAACATTGACGAGAGAGAACAGTGATTGGCCGCCTCCTGCATGCCCCACATTGGGGATTTGGCCCACAACCTGGGCATGTGCCCTGACCTGGAATTGAACTGGTGACCTCTTGGTGCCTGGGTCGACGCTCAACCACTGAGCTACACCGGCTGGGCAGTTTTTGAGTTTTTTTTATTATAGTTGATTTCTAGTTTCATGTCATTGTGATCTGAGAGATGCTTCATATGATTTTAAAATTCTTAAATTATTAAGACTTATTTTTTTTGTTGTAACATGTGGTCTATCTTTGAGAATGATTCATGTGCACTTGCAAAGAATGAGTATTCTGTTTCTTTTGGATGAAATGTTCTGTAAATATTACTTAAATCCATCTTATCTAGTGTGTCATTTAAAGCCACTGTTTCTTTATTAATTCTTTGTCTGGAAGGTCTATCCAGTGATGTCAGTGTGGTGTTAAAGTTTCCTACTATGACTGTATTGCTATTGATTTCTTCCTTAAAGTCTTCCCAGAGTGTGTGTGTGTGTGTGTGTGTGTGGCATATATGTTTGCCACAGTTATATCCTCTTGTTGGAACTCTCCTTTTAGCATTATGTAAGGTCCTTTCTTGTCTCTTGTTATGGCCTTTGTTTTGAAGTCTATTTTGCCAGATATGAGTATTGCTACCCAGCTTTTTAAAAAAATTCCATTTGCATGGAATATTTTTTCTATCCCTTCACTTTCAGTCTGTGAGAATTTTTTGTTCTCAGGTGGGTTTCTTGTAGACAGTATATATATGGGTCATGTTTTCTTATCCATTCAGCTACCCTATGTCTTTTGATTGGAACATTTAGTCCACTTACATTTAAGGTTATTATTGATAGGTACCTATTTATTGCCTTTTTTTTTTTTTCTTTATAACTATGTTCCTCTCTCTCTTGATTTCTTCTTCTTCTTAAAGCACTCCCTTTACCATTTCTTGCAATGCTGGTTTGGTGGTAATGTACTCCTTTAGCCTTTTTTTTTTTGGTCTGGGAAGCTCTTTATTTCACCTTCAATTTTAAATGATAGCCTTACTGGACACAGTAGTCTTGGGCTCAGGTCCTTGCTTTTATTACTTTGAATACTTTATACCAATCCCTTCTCACCTGAAGTGTTTCTCTTGAGAAATCAGCTGACATTCTAATGGGTACTCCCTTGTAGGTAACTTTCTGTCTCTGTCTTGCTGCCTTTAAGATTCTTTCTTTGTTTTTAACCTTTGTCATTTTATTTATGATGTGTCTTGGAGTGGGTCTCTTTGGGTTCATCTTGATTGAAACCCTCTGTGCTTCTTGAACTTGTGTGACTTTTTCCTTTACCAGGTTAGGGAAATTTCTGTCATTATATCTTAAACAGGTTCTCAATTTATTGCTCACTTTCTCTTTTTGGTGTCCCTATGATGTGGATATAGTTACATTTCATATTGTCCCAAAGTTCCCTTAAACTATCCTCCTGCTTTCCTTTTCCTTTTGTTGCTCTAATGAGGTGTTTTTTCTACCTTGTCTTCTAAATCACTGACTTGATCTTTTGCCTCATTCAATCTACTTTTGATTCCTTCCAGTATATTCTTGATGTCAGGTATGTTATTCTTTATTTCTGTCTGGTTCTTGTTCATGGCTTCTATTTCTTGTTCCATGCTGTTGTAATTCCCACTAAGTTTCTTGTACTTCTCACTAAGTTCCTGAATCTTCCTTATAATTGTTACTTTGAACTCTATATCTGAAAAGTTTGCTTGCCTCCATTTTGCTTACCTCTTTTTCTGGAGTTTCTTCCTTTTCTTTCATTTTGGGTTTGTTTCTTTGTCTCTCCATTTTTGCTGACCCTTTGTATTTCTTTCTATGTATTTGATCAAATGGCTATGCCTCCCAGTGTTTGTGGGGTGGCCTTACATAGTAAGCATTCCGTGGAACCCAGTGGTGCAGTCTCTTTGATCTACTAAAATGGGTGGGTGCATTAGGAATGTTATTTGTGTGGGCTATTTGGGCTCTCCTGTTGTAGTTGTGTCTTGATTGTTGTTGTCCCGTCCATGGGTGGGATCTCCTCTCAGGCTGGCTGACTGTGAGTCTTACCCCCAACCATGTTGCATGGGCTGTTGTGCAGGTACTGACAGAACAAAACACAACACAACAAAACAAAAACATAAAAAAGACCCCTACAACAACAACAGAAACAATCACAAAAGAAAAGAGAATTAGGAAAGAGAGAAGAGAACAAGAGCAATAAAAGAAAAGGGAAAATAAAGGGAACAAAAAAACCATATGAAGGGGCAGAGGTGAAAGAAAGAGAATAAAAATAAGAATAGGGGAAGGAAAGTGGTATAAAAGAAAAAAGGAAGGCCCAGCTAGTGTAGCTCAGTGGTTGAGCATCAACCCATGGACCAAGAGGTTACCAGTTCAATTCCTGGTCAGGGCACATGCCCAGGTTGTGGGTTCGATCCCTAGTGGGGGACATGCAGGAGGCAGCCAATTAATGTTCTCTCTCATCAGTGTTTCTATCTCTTTCTCCCTATCCATTCTTCTCTCTTTAAAAATCAATAAAAACGTTTAAATTTTTGTTAAAAAGGAAGAAAAAAATTATGAAAAGGAAAAAAGAGGAGAAAAAAAAGGAAAAAATTATGAAAAGACAAAAAATAAGAAAAGGAAAAAAGAAGAGAAAGCAGGAAGAAGAAGAAAAAGTAGAGCAAGAAAAGGAAAGAGAAAAATTAGAAACATGAAAGAAGAGAGACTAAAATAATAACAAAGAAGATAACAACAACAAAAAAAGAGTGAAGTGGCATTCATCTCAGCAGAATGTAGTACCTTCTGGGAGCTCCATTTGGATCCTGCTCTTCTGTTGACTGAGGTTGATTATTTTGTCTGCTGCTTCTGGGCCTCCCAGGGGGTACTTTGGTGCAAGCCACTGTCAGAAACTGTCCACATTTGGCTACAGCTACCAGCTTGAAGCTTCAAGGGATCCATGGTTTGTGTCTATCTCCACAGGACTTGGCTGTGTGTAGGAGGAGCCAAACTGCCCTCTAAGGCTGGTTTATTAGCAGCATGGGGCTCAGGGATGGGTCAGCAAACTTCCTCAGGTTCCCCAGGCTCTGCCTCTACCCAATTTCACCTGCCAGCCAGTTTTCAGTCCTAATCACTGAAAAGTTTGTTCCTAAAAGGACTTTAGGTGGAATCAGGAGTATAAGGCCCCCTGGGTCCCTCGAGGGGGAGGTGCCATTTAGATTTCAGGGAAAGTGATAGGTGTGATTTCCTGTCCCAGAGCTACTACTCTAAGAGTGTCCCAGAATATTTCCCTGCCCTCAGTTGGGTGGAGATCCTTGTCTGCAGTCCAATGGGATCTGCTGGAAACAAGGAGTTTCTATCAGCTCTCTTGGGAGGTTCTTGGGAGAGTGGGGAGAATGATCCACCCCCAAGTCAGTCACTGAGTCTCCCTGAGACTGTTCAAACCTGTAGGCTTGGCCTCTGCTGCTGTTTCCTCTGCAAGAGTCGAGATGCAGGGTGTGGCAAGCAGGGTTCCTGAGGGTGGGGTGAGCTGTATCCCCTAGGGTGGGGTAATTGCCTTTTCCTCAGCTGTGGCTTCTGAGAGGGGCCTGCACCTCTCAGGAAAAATGGCTGCTTCAGTTTGGGGGGTACACTGGTTGCAGGTGTCTTGGCCACTGCTCTTCAATGTCTCCCCACAATGTTCCACCCCAGCCTCTCCTCAGACACCTCCAGTCCACACTGCTCTTCCTCCACCAAAGCCTCCGGTGAGTAGCTGCAATAAAAATTCCTGTGCTCTGGGGTTAAAAAAACAAACGAACAAAAAACCCTGTGTCTTTATCTCCTACCAGCTCAGATCTCCCTGGGAGCCCAGCTTGTGGTCCAGGCCTTGATCCTCTCAGGGAACCCCAGCACCCTCCTAACCCAGAGATCCTCCTCAGTCTTGGCCTGCTGCCCATGGAAGTTGGGCCAGCCCCTCTTGCCACCTCATCCTTCCTACCAGTCTCCAGGAAATTTCTGCCCTTCCTTGTTATAAGTCTCCTCCTCAGCTGAACCTCAGCTGGTAATTCTGGGTGAATGTTCCCCAGTTTTGTTTCATTTCCAGTCTGGCCCTGGGGGGAAGTGTAAGAAAGGTCTCCCTACACCACCGCCATCTTCTCTCCCTGAAAATGCAGTCTTATTGAACACCTATTCTACCTTTGTTATTAATGAGTAAATTGACACTCAGAGAGATTAAATGAACTGCCCAAAATTATAATCACGAGTGGCATTAATCAGAAGTTCTATAAGAGCAGCATAATAAAGCTATTCCTCAAAATAAGTTTTGGAACTTTTTCTACCTATAATTTTCATTTCCCCATCAGCTCTTATTACATTTATGTTTGTTGAGAGAACTTTTCTGAACATATATTGTATGGTATTAAAATTTATTCAGATTTTGTTGTATGTTTTCATAAGAATTTTTTCCACACAGTCCTATACCTTTTTATATTTATCTCTCAATATTTTCTAGATTTTGTCACAAAAATTAATAATTTTTCTCCTTTCTGTTTTTAGATAAACATGCTGTCGTCTGGAGAAGTGACTAATTTTTGTATGCATTTTTGTAAATCTTGTTACCTTACCAAATTCTTCATTAATTTGAGTGGTTGTTTTTTGTTTTAGAAAACAAAACAAAACACAGTTTGGGGGATTTTAGAATGCAGGAATGCAGTCATGTTATTAGTGGAATAAAATATTTATGTCAGTTACTTAATTTTATGTTCTTATTGTGTTTCCTAAAAACCTCCAAGGCACTGTCAAATAGTAATGTTAATAGCAGGCATAAATCTGGAAAAGAAGAGACAGAGCCATGAGAAAAAAGAAATATTCCAATACTTTATTTCTGCTTTTAAATGTTTGTACTAATCACTTTATTTTCTTACCTTATTACATTTGTTTAAATCTCTAAGTCTAAGAAAATACTGAATTAAAATGACAATAGTGGGCATTCTTGTCCGGTTCTTGATTTTAATAAAAATGTTTGTTTGTTTTTGTATTTTGCTGATTAGAATGATATTAGCTGTTGGTTTTTGATGAAGAGACTTTATTATGTCCAAGAACTATTATTTTGTTCTTATTTTCCTTAAAGCTTTATTAAGGGTGGCTGCTGAATTTTATTAAATGGCTTTTCAGAAACTATTAATAAGATGATATGATTTTTCACCTTTAATTTATTAACAAAAATATTTATGTTGATAGATTTCTTGATGTTGTGCTTATTAATTCTAGAATAAACTCTTCTTAGCTACAGTTTTTCATATTTTTAGATTACATTTGTTAATATTTTATTTAGGATTTTTGTATCAATAGCTATAAGATTGGACTATAGTTTGCTTTTTTGTACTATTTTTATCAGAGTTTAATCCTAAAAGTATGTTTGCTGTATAAAATAGAGAAGCTTTCAGTTTTTTCCATGGCCTAGAATAAATTATCATTGATATAATCTATTCTTTGAAGATTAGAAAACAGAGCTGTGGAATCATCTGTCTCATTTCCCTTTTTAGTGGTAGATCTTAATCTTTTCCTTCTCTTCTACTATAATTAGTTACTCAGGATTTTACTTCTTATATTAATTTTGGTAATTTCCTTTACATATTCAAATTTATTGTTATAGAGGTAGCATATAATAAATTATTATAATTATTTTAATCGCTCCTATATCTGTTATGATGACTCTTTTCATTCCCAATTTTTTTGTTCTCTTTTCTTTTCTTTTTTGTTCTCTTTTCTTTAATCAGACTTGAGAGGACTTTATTAGTTTTGTTGAATTTTGTAAGAACCAGCCTTGGGATTTATTTATAGTGTCTGCTATGTTTTTGTTTTTTATTTAGTTCACTCAGCATTCACGTTTACTAATTCTCCTTTAGGATGCTTTTTCTTCCTCACTCCCATTCTCTCCCCAGAGGAGACATAATGATTTTGCTTTTTTGCTCCATCCCTCTCCCACTTCTAGATTTAGTTGAAATACAGAAGAAACTTTCATTGTAGATTACTATTATTAGACTTTCCTTGGAACATTCCTTGTCTATTTCAAGAATCCTTATCTAGAACGTACAGTATACAGTCTCAGGCAGCCTATCATGATGGATGTAGGTGTTCCATGTATGTATATAAATAACATCACAGCTCACTTCCCTTTTCTACCTTCTTCTTCTTCCCTGACCTTGAGTTCTCTGTTCTGATTCATTTGTTGTTTAATTAGAATCCTTTCTCTAGTATTTTCCTCAAGTAGGTTATGGGAGTAATACATACTCTGAATTCTTGCATACCCCAAATAGCTTCCTTTCTCACTGACAGATGAAGGATATCTTGGCTAGTACAGGAATCTTAGGTCACAGTCCTTTTTCTTTCAAAAGTCCATAAATGTTACTCACCTACCTTTCAATACTGCAGAGTTCACTGACACTCTGCTTATTTTTCCTCGTTTTTTTTAACCTGTGAACCCGAGAGATGTAATGCTTTACCACTGGAATTCAGAAATTTACCAAGATATGCTTTGGTGTAAAATTTGGTGAAAACTTCCAAGACCATTATTGGTCTTTCTTCATCTTCAGAAACTTTTCTTGCGTTGTTGTTGAGTGTTACCACTGTGCCACCTGTCTACCTCCTCCTCCTGGCATTGCAGGTTCCCCTGCAGTGGCCATCTCTGTATCGGCCCTGTGCTGTGTACTGTTCATTCCACTTCCTCCTTCCAGGCCCTGAACTGAATCTCAGCACTGACTTTCCTACTCTGCACCAAATTAACTTTGTTTTAACTTGAAAGTCATAATTGTTTGTTTAAATTCCAGGCTGTCTTTTTAAGGATTTCCTTAAATCTCCACAGCTTCTCTGTTATTTTTTTGTATAGATTGTAGACTATCTTCCCCAGTAGAATTAATTTTTTAAGTGTCTTTATTTTTTATGTTCTCATTCCTTGTTTTTTTTTTCTCTCTCTCTCAAGCTGTTGTCCTTCTCTGATGTATTATTGTTCTTTGTTTACTTCCTGGGGCTCAGGTATAGCTGCAAAGAACCTCCTATGCTATCACTTCCAAGAGAAGTAGAAGGCTCTGTGGTCTCTGAGACCCCAGAGGCTGGCAGTGGACCAAATGGTGGGTTGTCAGACCCCTATGAAGGCACACAGGAAGGAAGCCTTTATGTTTCCCATCTTTTCATGGCCTCCCAACCTCAAGAATGAAATGGCCTCAACCTCCCTTTTCAGCCCTTGAGATGGGCTATGCCATGGTTACAGACACTCTCCTGGGCTGAGCAATCCCTCAGGCTAGCTCTGCCGGGATACTCTGTGTTCAGAGCCTCACCTGAGTCCCTCAGACTAGTTCCCAGACTCTCCTATGGCCCAGAAGAGAGAAAGCCACATCTGTCAGGAGTAGGTAGGATAGACAGGCTGAAATTGACCCTCACACTCCTCCCTACTCTCTCACCTTTGTGATAGAGCTACCAGAAGACAGAAAGTGAGAAGAAAGCTCACATTAGCACATACTTTGGGTGATCACCCTGAGATACTATATTTTACAGTCCTTGATAACCTCAGGGCAGAAGTCAGGCCTAGGAGAGGGATCCCACAAGCAGTGGGGTGCATCTAAGGAAGATGGAAGCCTATCCCCAACAAAGGGCTCTGTAGTCTCAGCACTGAAAGAGAAACCATCCAAGCTAAGAGCATCTTTCACAAGCCTTGGGCTTAAGTCAATTATGAAGGGTTTTGTCAAAAGGTAGTAGATTTGACCTGATTTAGGTGTTCAAGTCAGGATGGTGAGGAAACCAGAGAGCAGTGTCTGAGGTTTGTTGAGAAGGGATGTTGATTTGGTCTGGGGTTCAAGCTGACAGGAGCTCTGCACATTTGCTGCAGGCAGCACCTTCCAGGGCTGGTTTGGCAGTTTCAGGGCCATGTACTCTCATTGCCACCCAGTTCATTTTCTCTGCCGACTCCAATCTCTCTACACTCTTCCTTAGAAGGAGCAGAGGGCTGATGGATGGTGGATTTCGGAAGCCCCCGAATTGGCTGTGGTGTGGACCATCCCCTTCTATGTCTTTGTGCTTTTATTACACCTATAAGAATCTCTATATAACACATTTTGTGGTTTTGCTTATTCAAAATTTTTATTTAAATGGATTATATCATATGTATCCTTCTGAGATTTGCTTTTATTCAACTTTTTTAAAAGGTGTATCACACTAACACATGAAGTTCTGGTTTGTTTGTTTATTGCTGTAGTGTATTTCATTGTATGACTATATTATATTTATTTATATTTCTATTGATAGACAATTGAGTTTTTTACTTTTTTGCAATGCCAGTCATTGCTTTGTGCTAGGCAAAGGTGCAAGATTTTCTTGAGGTGTCTACCCAGGAATAGAATTGCTGAGTCATAGGGTTTGGCCATCTTGAATTTCAGAAAATACTGCCAAAATGGTTGATAGCAATGGACAGTCCCACCAACAGTGATGAGAGGTGGCATTTTTATATTCTGACCAGCATTCAGTATTGTCAGACATGGTAATGTTTGCCATTATGGTGGATGTAAAATAGTATCTTATTGAAGACTAAATTTACATACAGGTAGGTCCCTGATGACTAGTAAATGTGAGCACCTTTTTTTTGTTGTTGTTAATCCTCAGCAGATATTTTCCACTGATTTTTAGAGAGAGTGGAAGGGAGGGTGGGGAGAGAGAGAGAGAGAAAGAGAGACAAACGTTGATGTAAGAGAGACACATCAATTGGTTGCCTCCCAAACAACCTTGACCAGGACTAGGGATCAAACCTGCAACCCAGGTATGTGCCCTTGACCAGGCATTGAACCCATGACCCTTCAGTCCACGGGATGACGCTCTATCTGCTGAGCCAAACCAGCGAGAGCTCATTTGTCTTCTTATACTTATTTGTATGGCTTCTTATAAATTGTGAACACTTGTGAAAATATTTTATTTCAGTTTATAACTTGTCTCCATATTTAATAGTGTTTGAGACTCTTTTAAGTTGTGGTAAATTTACATACAGAAAGTTCACCATTTTAACCATTTCAAGTCTACAGTTAGTTCTATGGCATTAAATATTCACATTGTTGTGCATCCAGAACATCTTCATCTTTCCCAGCTGAAACTCTATACCCATTAACAGTGTTTGAGACTTTAATGCAGTCAAATTCACCAATCTTTTCTTTAATGGGTTGAACTTAGTGTATTACTTGAAATCCTTTATAAAGATATTCTGCATTTCCTTCAAAAAGTTCTAAAGATTTGTTTTTTACTTTTACATCTTAATCTACCTGAAATTAATTTTAGGGAATTTAGTGAAGTAGAGATCTATTTTCATTGTTTCCACACAGATAACCAGTTGTTCCAGCATAGTTTTATTCATTAGACCACCCTTGTCTCTCTAATCTGTATTAATTCTGTCAAATACTATTTCTATATATGCAAAGAACTATTTCTGAGCTCTTCACTGTTTTGTACTGGTCTTTTTTTCTCTCCCTGCACCAAACTACATTTTCATAGTTGCTGTAGACAATTAGAGGCCCTATTTTCTCTATAATTACACCACTAGATTCTTTTTCAAAATTATCTTGGTTATTCTTAACTCATAGCTTTTCCTAAATTCTGGAACTGGCTTGACAAAATCCAAGAAAATCTCTCTCAGAAATATGATTGGAGTTGTATTGAGTTTAAAGGATAATTTGAAAAAAGTTGAGTGTCCTTATTCATGAATATGGTCTATTTCTCTGATTATTTAGGTTTTCTTTAATGTCTTTTTTTTTTTTTTTTTAATAATTCTCACACGAGGATATTTTTCCATTTATCTTCAGACAGAGTGGGAGAGGGGGAGAGAGAAACATTGATGTGAGAAAGACACATCGATTGGCTGCCTCCCACACGACTCAACTGGGGCCAGGAACCGAACCACAACCAAGGTACATGCCCTTGAATGGAATCGAACCCACGAGTCTCTGGTCTGTGGGCTGACACTCCAACAACTGAGCCAAACCGGCCAGGGCTCTTTAATGTCTTTTGATAAAGCTTTATCATTTTTTCCAAGAAAATCTTATATAGCTTTTGCTATGTTTATTCATAGATATTTTATACCTTATATTTCACATTGATATTATAAATAACGTTTTTTAAAGTTGCATATCAGGGACAACAGGTCAAGATGGCAGTACTCACCTCCTCCCACAACCACATCAAAATTACAATTAAACTACAGAACAATCATCATTCAGAACCACCTGAAATTGAGCTGAATGGAAGTCCTACAACTACAAAATTAAAGAAGCAGCCACATCGAGGCTGGTAGGAGGGGTGGAGGCGCGGACAGGCTAGTCCCACACCCACGTGGGGTGGATAAAAATCAGGAGGATACCTCGACTGTGAAGGTCCTCCCTGAGGAGAAAGGGGTACCCCAGCTCAAGGATCCAGAGCCAGGAAGAGAAGTCCCCAGAACTTCTGGTTGTAAGAACCAGCAGAAATTGAGGCTGAGGAAGGCTGAGGCTTCTAGAGGCCTAGGCAGTTCCTCTTAAAGGGCTGGTGCACAGAGCTTACTCAGGCTCACTCCCTCTAGGCTCCAGCATTGGGGAGGCAGCTTGAGAGGCACCAGAGACATATGGGGAAGAACTGAATTGTTTGGCATTGAGGTGGGAACTGGAGAGGCAGCTTTCTCCCAAACAGACATGCTGGCAGAGGCCATTGATCCTTTGGTGAGCCCTTCCCCCACAGGGCAGGCAGACAGGCACCATATCTGGGACTCCAGCAACCTGGCTCACACTGTTTGCCCCACCCTGGTGATTCCCTGAGGCCCCACCTCACCCAACTTTCCTGTCTATCCAAGCTGTTTCCAGTGGCTTTACCATATGAATGGCCTGTCTTTCCTGCTGCAGATTTCCTACATTCTCTCAAACAAACAGCATCTGGCCTCAGTGAGCCCCATACCTCACACTAAGTGGCTCCAGGTCTAGCACTAGAAGCAGCCAGCCTTGGTTCACAGCTTGGCTTTGCCTGATTACCTCCAAGCCCAGCACAAGAAGCAGCCATCTGCAGATCACTTTGTTACTTATGCCTGGTGGCCCCAGGTAGAACATAGGCAGTGGCTAAACTTTCCCCAGAGCCAGCACATCCAGTGGACAGCTTAAGAACACTGCGAAGCACCACCACCCAACCATCTCCACAAGCAACACACTCAAGGAGTGGATTCAGTGGGTACCAGAGCCCTGCTGAAGTAAGTCTTGATCTGTGTTAGTCCTGCATAGCTGATCCTCCAAGGCAGTCAGAGAGTCAGTCTGGCAGTGGGCACAGCCAGTCTTTGCAGCTGATCAAGCTGAGTAAATCCCTCCTATTGACATGCCAACAGCAATCAAGACTTTAATACAACAGAAGGGTGCACAGTGCACACAAGGGGTGTACATTGAGGGCCCAGCTGGGGTGATCAGGGAGGCTGTGCCACTGTACCCTGAAGGACACCTACTACAATAGGCCACCTTATGAAGCCTAGGAGACATAGCAACTCTGTCTAATACATAGAAACAAACACAGGGAGGCAGCTAAAATGAGGAGACAAAGAAACAGGTCCCAAATGAAAGAAAAGAATAAAACTCCAGGAAGGAACTAAACAAAATGGAGATAAGCAATCTAACAGATGCAGAGTTCAAAACACTGGTTATAAGGATGCTCAATAAACTTAGTGAGGCCCTCAAGAGCATAATAAAGGACCAGTCAAAAATGAAGGATGCATAGTCAGAAATTAAGGAGGCACTAACTGAAATAAAGAATAATTTATAGGGAATCAATAGTAGAGTAGGTGAAGCCAAGAAGCAAACCATTGATTTGGAATATAAGGAAGCATAAAACACCCAATCAGAACAGCAAAAAGAAAAAAGAATTGAAAAAAGTGAGGATAGTGTAATGAGCCTCTGAGACAACTTCAAGCATGCCAACATTCACATCATGGGGGTACCAGAAGGAGAAGAGAGAGAGCAAGAAATTAAAAACCTATTTGAAAGAATAATGACAGAAAATTTCCCTAACTTGGTGAAGGAAACAGACATACAAGTCCAGGAAGAACAGGGAGTCCCAAACAAGATGAACCCAAAGAGGCCCATACCAAGGCACATCATAATTAAAATACAAAAGGTTAAAGACAAAGAGAGAATCTTAAAAGCAGCAAGAGAAAAGCAGTTAGTTACCTACAAGGGACTTCCCAGAAGACTGTCAGCTGATTTCTCAAAAGAAACTTTGCAGACCAGAAGGGAGTGGCAAGAAATATTTAAAGTGATGAAAAACAAGGGCCTATGACCAGGATTAGTCTATCCTGCTAAGCTATCATTTAGAATTGATGGACATATAAAGAGTTTCCCAGACAAGGAAAAGCTAAAGGAGTTCATCACCACCAAACCAGTATTATATGAAATGTTGAAAGGCCTTCTTGAAGAATAAGAAGATAAAAAACATAAACAATAAAATGGCAATGAATACATATCTTTCAACAACTGAATCTATAAACCAAATGAACAAGCAGAACAGAAACAGACTCATAGATACAGAGAACTTTTTGTTGGTTGCCAGATGGAGGTGGATTAGGGGGATAGGCAAAAAAGATGAAAGGAGCCCTGGCCAGTTTGGCTCAGCAGTTAGAGCATTGGCCCATGGACCAGAGAGTCCTGGGTTTGGTTCCCACTAAGGGCACATATCTCAGTTGCAGTTTGTCCCCGGCCCCGGTTGGGGTTGCGGGGGTGGCAACCAGTTGATGTGTCTCTCTGACGTCGACGTTTCTCTCTCTCTCTTCCCCCTTCTCTCCCTCCCGCTCTATCTGAAGATAAATGCAAAAATGTCCTCAGGTGAGGATAAAAAAAAAAAAAGGTGAAAGGATTAAGAAGTACAAATTGGTTGTTAGACTGATGAAACTCAAAGGGGAGGGGGAGGAGCAGGGAGAGATAAACCAAAGAATTTATGTGCATATATGCATAACCAATGGACACAGACAATAGGGTGGGGAAGGTAGGAGGGGAGCAGGAGTGGGGAGGAGGGAGGGTCAATGGGGGAGAAAAGGGGCGCATCTGTAATACATTCAACAATAATGATAGGTTTAAGTTAAAAATAAAGTTGCATTTCAAACTATTTGTTGCTGGTATACAAAATGCAATTTTATTTTGTGTATGTTGAAATTATATCCAGCAATCTAGCTAAACTCTTTACTAAATCTAATAATTTTTATAATGAAGAAATAGGTTCTGAGATATTAATTAATTTGTCCCAAATCATATAGCTAATGAGTGTCTACCTTTCTG
Source organism: Tadarida brasiliensis (assembly GCA_030848825.1). Lineage (NCBI taxonomy): Eukaryota > Metazoa > Chordata > Mammalia > Chiroptera > Molossidae > Tadarida > Tadarida brasiliensis. The sequence continues at coordinate 37,583,204 of CM061272.1, read as the reverse complement.
TTGAGGAGTGGAGGTCATGTCAAGATGAAAATCTGTATTGTAGTCAGTTCAAAGTTAATTTTCTACTTCTCTGAATCATTTGTTTATAAGTTCTCAAGGATTTATAGACAGACTCCTGTGGGTTCACTGAAGTGCTGCAACATCTGGGAAGGATGGTGAGAGGATATACAAGAAAGCTTAGAATCATCTAATCTCAGAAGGAAGGATCTGGGAGTAAATCTAGTCCTACCTTACACCATAAGCCTCACTGAAATCTATTCTGGAAGTGTCCCCTACCAAGCCATTTATTTATTCAATACATATTCCTTGAGCACCTACTAAATGACAGGCCTGAAGTTGAATGTTGGGAAATAGCAGTGAACAAAATTCTTAGACGCTTATAGTTTAGTGATAGACTGTAGTGAAAAATCAGACAACTCTATAACTGTGAACAGGCATAGGGCCATGAAGGGATCCCCTGGGAGGATATAGGCTGGTTTGGGGCAACTTGACTTCCTAAGGCAGTGGTAGAACATTCTAGGCCCTGAGGTGAAGAAGAGCCTGGATGATGTGAGGAAGAAGTCCAGTGTGGCCAGAGTTGAATGAGAGGAGGCTGCTGTGACCTGAGCCTGCAGAGGCACACAGAGCCAAACCATGTACAGTGTTATGGGCCTTGTTAAACATTTTGGCCTTTCTCCTAAAATCAATGGAACCACTAAAGGATTTTAAGCCGGGGAGTGACATGATCAGATTTGCATTTTAGGAAAGTCACTCATTTACAGTGTGGAGAATTGGATAGGGCATGCATTGGTGAGGGAAGACTAATTATGGGGCCATTACAGTTCCCGTGAGCAATAACAGAGGCCTGGACTAGGTGATGTCAGAGGTAAAATCACTGGGAACTAGTTCTGTGTCAAGACATACAAGCATCATCTCATTTAACCCCCTCAGCATGAGACCTATGTGATAAGTGCTACTGTCACCCCCAGTGCTACTGTGACTGATAAAATTGAGTCCTGGAGAGGTTCAGAAACTCACTCAAGTTTACACAGTTTGTTAAGTGGTGTACCTGGAATTCCAAGCTTGCTAGCACAACTCTTTTAACTACTGTGCCTTACTCCTGTGTGCGAGGATATAGAAGAGGGGTGAAGGGTGACCCAGTGAGCCTCCTAGACAGAATTTGAAAATTCCTAGTAAAAGGGCCAGGCTAAAAGGAAATGAGATGTGCGCTGTGAGCACTGGACAAGGAGGCTGGGAGACCTGATTTCAATCCCAAATCTGCCACTTAACCTTCTTTTCTGCAAGACATCCTTCATATCTTCTAACTCTAAGACTCTAGGACTCTGGAATTATTATAGTCAGCCCTCTGTATCAGTGGTTCCACATCCATGAATTCAACCAACTGCAGATCAAAAATAGTTGGGGAAAAAAATTTCCAGAAAGTTGATCCCTAAATAGTACAGCATAGCAACTATTTACAAAGCATTTACATTGTTTTAGGTATTATAAGTAATCTAGAGATGATTTAAAGTATACAGGAGGATGTGTGCAGGTTATCTGTAAATTTAAAGAAGAGATTGAGCATTCTTAGGGTTTGGTGTCAGGGAATCCTGGACCCAATGCCCCACAGATACCCAGGGATGACTCTGTATGACTATGGCAAAGCCATTGACCTCTGAATCTGTTTTCTTCTTGGTAAAACAAGAATAATACTTCGCAACTGAGAGGATACATATAAAAATTGTTGTAAGCTTTAAAGGGATTTACAGACATCAACTATTACTAGGATTGCCTTCTCATGAGGCATTCAGGGCAATTCTCCACGTCAGAATGTGTTTCCTTATTTCTATCTGAGATGATCATCTTCGTATCTTCCTTTCATTTTGGAAGATTGAACTCTAAACCTAACCATTCTGCTTCTTCTCTCCCCTAACAGAGCTTCAAACGTCAGGGGCAGCATCTTTGCTCCCCTGTCAGGGTCTCTCTTCACGCTGGACACCAGCAACTCCTTTGTTGCATGCATTCTGCCCTTCAGCCTCTCTGGAGGTTCTCTGGATTGACAGTGTCTGGGTTAGAATGTGGTCTTCAGTGCCCAACACAAGACTCCAGGTGTTGTCTCACAAACTCTAAGTACCATGGACCCAGTTCTTCCTAAATCCTAGCCCTCCACTACTGCTCTGGCAGCAGGTAGAAGTTCAAGTGACACTCTGCTGGGCTGGCAGAGGGCTCTGGTTGTGCATTTGAGGAAACAATTCATCTTTGCACGACCTCCTCCTGCCTTTCCCAGAGGATGCATGCTACCTATTCTTACAGGATACAGAGAAAATCAAATGTATAAAAATACAGGGCTTTTTAAATGATCCATGTAAATCAAAATGAAAGTATACAAGTGAACCTCATCTTATTCCCTCATTACCAAAGTCATGTGGCTTAATTTCCTGTTTTAAAATTTCTTGTACTTTGGGAGAGAGGATTTTACTTGAAATTTGACAAGTTTGAATAGAAGGTAAATTTGGGGCCAGGGCATAGGAGTGAAGAATGATGGGGAAAGTTTCAACCAACTTTAATGGATAGTGGGGAAAAGTTCATTAAAAAGATGTGATCCTGTTTCCCAATATCATCTCAAAAATGAGTTCCAACACTTTGAAACTTCAAGCTTCATGCCAATACTCCTTGATAGAATGGATGTGTTGTCTAAATGAGGTGAGAAATAAAAAGTGAGAGAACCCATACTCTTGTCTCTATCAGAGAATTCCTTCTATTCTTTCTTTTTTTCAAATTTTTTTTTCTTTATTGATTTGAGAGAGAGAGGGAGAGAGAGATAGAAACATTGATGATAGAGAACACTGATTGGCCACCTCCTGTGTGCCCCCCACTGGGGATCTGACCCACAACCTGGGCATGTGCCCTGACCAGGAATCAAACCGGCATGGGTCGACGCTCAACCACTGAGCCACACCAGCCGGGCGAGAATTCCTTCTTTTCATTCTGAATTTGAGAAAGGAACATTTATTACATCCAAGGTGGCAATATTTCAGGTGGGTTGTTTTGTTTTTATCACTGATGCTACAAATCTACTAACTAGAAACCATGATATTTGATTAAATTTTAGCCCAGTGGAGTTCTTAGGTAGTTATGGATGAGGTGTACACAAAACTCACTGAAGTAGCCAGATACTTTTCACTATAACATCAAACACAGATATGAGTAATGAACAATTCCCTTTTGCTTCATTTCCCAACATGCTGTCATCACACTAGTAGATTTCGTGTGCGCTTTCTCTTCTCCGCTGGTAGCATTATGGCAGTTTCCTTTCCACACATTTAAGATTTAATAACTTCAAACACAATCAACGTGCCATTTCTGAGCGCTCAGGCTCCATTTCATGTGCTTCTGGCCTACCGAATAATACTTCTTAGAGGAGATGCCTAAAATGTGCGATGCTAACTCAGTTGAAATAAAACAAGATACTCAGAAAAATGATTTTTGGATACACCAGTCCTTCTGGTCTTAGCAATTCCAGTTGATAGCCACTGCCTTTGAAATTGGGCTGGGGTCAGTTGTAGGCCTCACCCCTTCAAGGTGGTTTTCCCTGGACATTCCCAGAAAGGGGCCCGTCAGGGAGAGAAATGTAAAGCTGGATTTCAGATGACCTCATCTCACACAGGGGCATGTTCTCACCAAGGAGTTGGGCACTGGGGACTCAGGTTGCATTTACCCATAGAAGCATCAGGGCTAAATTCCTAGGCCTTTAACTAATTTAACCAATTTACTGAATATTTACTGAGAATATATCATGGTCATCCTTTCAAAGGCCAGGTCCCACAGTGCATCTCAGCTAGAACTGGAAGGGGTTTTAGAAGTGGCTGAGTCCAAAAAGCTAACAGTTGGACAAGTCTCCCGGGGCCCAAGTAACATTTGAAGAATGTTCCCCTTAAATCTTCATGTTTCTAAGCTAAACATAAAAGAGTAGACAGTAGGGCAATGTTTTTCAGACCTTTCTCTAGGTAGGGAAGTCAGTCCTAAATGTGGGGGTTGGAATTTATCACAAAGTTTGAATGTCTTAGTGCAGAAAATGCCTGGCTATTAGCTTTCTTTCTCCTGGGACTCTGCTCTAACAAAACGGCCTAGAAATGTATTTGCTTTGGGAAGTCACATCAGACTGTGGGGTCACATGTAGTTGGCAACTCACAGGACACCCCTGATATTTACCTGGAGTAAAGAGAATTCATAATGTGATGGAAAGGGGTAGGGGACAAACATTATTGGAAGTCTGCTATGTGCTGGCAATTGCACTAAATGCTTTACAAACCTAACCTCTGTTTACTCTCACAAGGGCCCCAGGAAGCAAGTATTTCAGTGTATTTATTTAGAAAGAGTTGGGCTACAAATTACAGACAAACTGACCAACAGAGGCTTAACAGATAGGGATCTATTTGTGTTGCAACTCATTGCAAGTCTGGAGGTGAGCAGCTCAGGGTTTGCTGGGGATCCTATGAGGCCATCAGAGACCAGCGTTTTCCATCCTCCTGTTCAGCCATCTTGGAGAGTAGGCCTCCCCCCTCAGGTGTGTCACCCCACGGTTATGGGAGGGCTTGCTGTCCCTTCAGGTATGAGGGAAGAGGAGAAACTGTAAAGGAAGTTCATTCTAGCCCAGGCTGTTCTTTAAGAAATGACCTTCTTATCTGCTGTACTCAGTGATTTCTACTCATAGCTCATGGGCCAGAACTGTGTCATATGGGACAGTGTGAAGATGAAGATGTTTTTTAAAAATATGTTTTCATTGATTTTTTTTTTTTTTTTTTAGAGAGAGAGGAAGGGAGAGAAATATAGAAATATCGAGGTGAGAGAGAAACATCCATTGGCTGCCTTCTGCATGATCCCTAATGGGGATCGAGCCCACAACCCAGGCATGTGCCCTGACCGGGAATCAAACCGGGACCTCTCAGTCCATGGGACGATGCTCAGTCCACTGAGTCACACCGGCCAGGCCAGATAAAGATTTTTATCTGGAACATTTCAGCTCCAAACAAAATCAGAGTTTTATAGGTAAAGAAGAGTGGGAAATGGATATGAGATAAGGAACAATAGTCAGCCACTCATTGTTACAAATGAAAAAGCAAGACAAGAGACATGAAGCAACTAAGTCCACACAGCTAAAGAATGGCTGAGTGGAGACTGGAAGCCAGGCCCCTACAGGTCTAAGCTCTTGCTCTATCTTCCGCGCTGTGTGGCCTTGGACACAGCACAGCTGCACCTCCCTTCCTCACACTGCCAGGAAGCAGGTGTTTTCTTGCTCAGAGTCATTTTACAGATGCGGAAATGGGGACTCAGGGAGGGTAAGTGACACGTAACAGAGGATTTGAACCCAAGCTGTCACTATAAAAAGAAAACGCAGCAGTAGCAGCATTAGTCTGCAAACTTAATGTCTCTGGTGAGAGGGAGGAGGGAGGGATGGGTGGAAGGAGGGAGAGAGGGAGGGAGGGAGGGAGGGAGGGAGAGAGAGAGAGAGAGAGAGAGAGAGAGAGAGAGAGAGGGAGACCCAGAACAAAAAGAAATATGAATGAACGTAAGCAAGGAGGGAGATCCTGAGACTTGTCAAGAAGGATCAATACAAGGATATCAACTGATATATAAAAATAGATGTTGTCTATGATTGAAACCTTTTGAGTGTTTCAAAGTTCTTCACATTGTGCATATGCAGTGATTCTAAAGAAACTCATTTGGCTTTAACGGTTTCAATGGAATGACCCTTACAGATTTGGTTTATATCAGAAATACTGAAAGCTGAGTGGAGCCCACTGATTAATTTGCCCTCCAAAGTGGTGCCTAGGCAGAGACAACCGACCCTAATAATAACAGGCTTTCATTTAGTCAGAGCTTAAAAAGGACCCAGCACTGTAACAAATGTTTCACCTTTGTCATCTCATTTAATCCTTACCCATCGCTGGGGAAAGATTTCCTATTTCCCTCACATTACAGGTGAGAACCCTGAGGCTCAGTGAAGTGAAGTGACTGGCCTCCAACCACACACCTATGCAAGGGGCAGGGCTGGGACTATAACCCAGGTCCACCTGAACCCACCACCAATGGCCCTGTCGGTGTGGGGACGCTGGAGATGGCAGAATGGAAACCCAGCCAAGGACCAGAGACTTGCAGGTAGATAACCCCTAGCTGCACTCCTGCAGCTGAACCATTGAAGCCAAGCGAGGGATATTACATACATCTTTTCTCACTTACGTTTTGTTAAATCAGCTCAATATTTCAGCCTGGTGAGATATTTTTAGACCAGAAACCCAGTATAATTCTGAGGATTTAAACTACTTCAATGCTATTGCATTTCCCTACATCTGGCAGACAGGGCATAACTTTATGCAAAATTAAAAGCCAATAAAGTTAAAAAAAATTTTTTTTTTCAGTTCGGTAGTAAAGTTGCTTTTTTCCAGTCATTCACAAGTGAAACATGCTGTGCTGGTTTCTGAAATCCAAGACTCCTGGAGAGAAATTTAGGACTTCAAAACAAAATTTAGAGGTGGGAGGATTCCGCAGTGTGCAAGGAACACGGAGCCATTGCAAAAGGTTATTCGAAATGTCCTGGCCTGAAGTGCCGAGGGCTTTTTCAAAAGTCCCCGAGGAAGCTCTCAGGCATCTGAAAAGGTAAAAATGGGAGAGAGCGTTTAAAAACCTCTTTCCGCTGGGAGCTGCTCTTGGGAGCCTGCCCGCTTTCCCACGCGTGTGTCCCAGCGGCATGTAAACCAGGCATTTCCTGTGTGCCCTCCCAGGTTTTGTTATCCTTTTCTTTTTCCCCTTTCTCAGGGAATTATTCAAGATTTGTAGCCAACAGTCTCTGCCACATTTTCTGTCAGCTCATAGTCACACTGCCATATATGGAAATACTTGTCACTCCCCAGCGAGGACATTTTAATGGGAAGTGTTTAGTGTATTGTGGTCTTTACCTAAGGATGGATTGGCAACAACAGCAACAGGTATGAAGTGTGTGTGCGTGTGTGTGTGTGTGTGTGTAAATAGCCTTTATTGCTGCTAGGACATAGTTGACAAATTTAAGCTGAAGGTTTCATTGACTTCAGTAGTTCTTGGATAGCAAAGTGAATTTTTAACTATTTAGAAAAGAATCTCCATGTATTGCCTAGAAGTAAAGTTGCAAGGCATGATGGGAGATTTTTTTCAGTAATAAAGGATTTCAAATCCTCTCCACATTTGAACACGTTCTCTGCGGAGGCAGCAAAAGCACAGGGTTAGAAAGAATTACTCAGCCACAAAGTTAGCCCTGCTTAAACAAACGGAAATAAAATGAGCACATCACAGAGTGCCCTGACAGCCGACGCCCTCACTTGGTGAGAGATGCAGTGTGCTCAATGCAAAGTCTGATGGCTGTAGGAAGTTAACGTAACGAATTATGCTGTTCAGAGAACTTGTGCATCTTTTTGTCTGTGTACAACCTAGTTTCTCAAAGGACAAGTCATTTGCTCGAGCAGACACAACTAACACCACTCCCCAATCAGTCAGGTGCCTGTAGTTAGGCACCAGGAGGGGCCAAGGTGAATACTGTAAACCATGCTCTTGGAGAGCTGTAATGTAAGTGAAGGAATCTGCCATCACACAAAGAATTGATTGCATTCACATCTTAGTTTAGGCTGCTATAGCAAATTATCACAGGCTGGGTGGCCTAAACAACAGATATTTACTGCTTACAGTTTTGGAGGCTGGGAAGTCCAAATTCAAAGTAGGGGCAGATTCAATTCCTGGTGAGGGCCTGATCCAAGCTGGTAGACAGACAGACACCTTCTACCTATGTGCTCACATGGCCTGTCCTTGGTGCATGGCTGTAAAGAGAGATCGAGATCTCTCTCCCCCTCTTTTTAAAAGGGCACTAATCCCATCTTGAGGGCTGTACTCCATGACCTAATCCAAATCTAGTCACCTCCCAAAGGCCCCACCCAATGCAAATACTATGGCATTATGGATTAGGGCTTCAAGGTATACATTTTAAGGGGACATAAACATTCAGCCCATGACAATAAACAAGTAAGGGAGGGAGGTGGTCTGGGATTGGGGAGTGTGGAACTGGCTTTGAAGACACATTCTTCCCAGTAATCTCTCCCCCACTCACTTATTCCTGGGTCTACAAATAACATCTTCCTTAATGATTGATGTATTAGAGAAAGAAAAAGTCAGAGAACATGTTACACCACTTAGGCAGGAGGACATGTTTATGATAATCTGTCAGATTTTCAATAAAAAAGTTAAAAGAGGGGTCAGGGTAGGGATGGAGGAGGTTGAGGAGAGTCTGGCAGGGAAGACCAAGATAATGTAATTGACAGTGGCCCTGGAAGGTATTTCCCAAATTTCTTTCAGCAAAGATCGTCTATTTGTACATTTTTGCCAACATTTTGGACCCAGAATACATATTTTTTTCTGAGATGTCTGAAATCTTGAGAGTCCCTCCAAAGCCAGATTCCCAGAGCCAGTGAAATAGTTAATATCTAAGTGAGCTTGAACTCCCAGGCGTGATAAGAAATCTTTTACATAATCAGTCCCAGGTTCTGTGAGTCAAGGTTGCCTTCTGGCCTATCTGCTGTTGATCTGAGGATGGGTGTATATATTTGCTTTGCTACAGGAGTAACTGACTCCAGGCACACTTTACCTGTTTAAAGTCCCAAAGTGGGCAATTTTCTGGGCTCAGGATAAAACAGACTGAGAGAACAGCCCCAGTGGCCAGTCCTTTGGCTTGGACCCAGCCAGATAAACTCCCTCCAGGTGCACCTGATGCCACGCTTTGGCTAGGGGGCCCTTTCCCCCTTGTGCTCCATTGGCTTGGATAGTTTCGGAAATCATTTATAGTATATAGTCTAGGGGGGATGATGTTGAGTAACTAATGATAAGCGTTGTAAAGGTCATAAGTGGAAAGAATATAGTTCCATGAGGGTGTATAACGAGGAACTAAATTGAGTTTATGATATCAAACAGTTTGTGATCTAGGGGAGAAGCATGCAGAAAGGGCTTAAAACATGTTTTTAACTACATTCTGTTTTTAGTTTGTAGTCTATCTTCCTAAAACTGAAACAATCAGATTAATTAAAAAATCGATTCAAGCAACTTATTTTGATTACATAAGTAAAGCAACCAGTCTGATAAATTAAATAGTTGCTCAAGATTTAGGTAGACTTAGTCTTGGGATGTTTGATCTTTGAAATATGTCTACTCAAAACTGATTTAACTTACTAAGTCCCTATAGCAGCTGTTGTCAGCAGAATTCTAAGAAGGCTTACAATATTTCCACCCTTCTGTTTCCCAGGATATATCGTCTCCCAGCTAGTCAATCAAACACTAAGCTAGGTACCCTAACAAAGGAAGTTTGCACATGTAATTGTAACTGCAGAACCTGGTCCTATCTGGCTTCTAACAAGACCCAGAACCAAAGTTTAAACCTTGGAAACATTACTTATGAGTAACAGTAGTGAACCCTTAACTGCTACCCTCAAAACCCTATCCTGAATCCTGGAACAAGAAGACACATTGAGATTTGTCTCCTGTCTTCTTGCCAGTTGACTGGTAAATAAAGCTCCCTTCTCTCAAAAGCTGGCGCCATGGTATTTGCTTCTACACGCATTGGGCAGCAAACTCTTTTTGGTAACACAATTGAGGTGTCATAGCAATTGACTTTTAGATAGGGAGATTTCCTAGGGCAGAGGGTGGATGTCATCAGGTGAGCTCTTAGAAGGAACTGGGCTCTTCATGGTGAAAGAGATTTAAAGAGTGGAATAGATTCAACACAGGCTGATTTTGAAGAAGGAGGGCAAGAAATGCAAGCAGCCTTTAGGAGCTGAGAGCAGCCACCAAGGCAATGGCCACCTCAGTCTTACAACCACAACGAACTGAATATTGCCACAACCACATGACCTTGGGAGATGACCCTGAGCTTCCAGTGAGAACAAAACCTTGCTGACACCTTTCAGCCTTGTGAAATCCTGAACAGGAACCCAGCTGTGCTGTGCACAGCCTTTCTGACCTAAAGCACTGTGACCTAATAGATGGGTGCTGCTTTAAGCCACTAAGTTTGTGGTGATTTGCTCCACAGCAATAAAAAGCTAATACAGCAAATATTCTGTTTCCCTACTCAGCACCTTTTCTTTCAACTCCTAATGATAATAGACTCAAATCCTCTTAACAAAAAGACTGGGCATGTAACCAGGCTGGCAAATCATCATATCTCTTGCCTTTGGCCTTGATAATTGGATCAGGTGTTGGGCATGTAACCCACGCTGTGTAACTAGTGTCTTTACCTATGAATTTTCAAACTTTAGGGATGGAGCTCATTTTCATCTTTGGTCCTAAACTGTAGAAATGTGAGCCCAACGCTGCCTATAGCCATGTCTCTCATTGTATGGTGTTTGAGTCCCTGAATTTATTTGTGTCCTTTGGCAACGGGACCCATGTCCTCCCAGCAATTCGGTTACCTTCAGTGAGTCAAGGCTCCCCTTTTTACTTAAGTCTTGTTCAGCTTCAGTCACTGGAGACCAGAGTCCTGAACAATACAGCTAGAGAGGAATAAAGAACTGTTAGCGGGAAGACACCAGGTGTGTTTATTAGATAGTATCAAAACATGGAAGTGCCTCTTTGCACACAACCTAGGTGTTGTTTTTTTATTTTTTATTGTTGCTGAAAATATCAGATGGCGGCAAAGTAAACGCTACCTTAATCATCATATAATTGGAGCTGCAAGGGACCTTAGATGTCCTCTGGTCAAAGTTTCTCATCTTTTACATGCAGGAGCTCAGGCTCAGAGAGGATTAGCTAATTAGAGACCAAGCTAGTCATTCCAGAATCATTGGATAAAACTAACCCAGGCTGAATGAAAAATGTTGCTGTTTGCATCTAATTAGTTTTTCTCTTCTACTTTCCATGATGACTTGGGTAGGTCTGCCACTATCCGAGTGCATTTTTGTCAAGTTTTCTAAAATTGTGTCTACTGACACAATTTGTGACTCTCAGGATCCCTGTGGTATATTTTCAAGCAAAACCTTCCAGTTTCTGAAACTCTGATGGTATCTCAGTTTGTCAGGATGATTTTTACTTGATTCCACCAAAAAGGGTAGAAAACTGTATCTTCTTGTACACACTGTTAGAAGCTTAGCCTGAGCACAGCTTTACTATGTGAGTTTTATGTGGAGATAAATTCATAAATAATTATCTCCCTTGAGTGTACATATAAATTGCTTCCATTGAGACCTATTTACAAAGACTAATGAGACAAGTGTTTTCCAAAATCTGGTTGAATGACACCTCTGATATAAATAATTATTAACTTCTTATTCCTCTTGAACTTAGATTCAGAGCTAGCAGGAGTCTTGGGGGCCATCAGACCCAGACCCCCATTGTTTAGACAGGGACAATGGGCTCCAGAGAGGAGGAGGTCTTTGCTCACTCTATTTTAAAACATTAATAAAAACATTAATAACCAGTCTGTAATGCCTTTAAAAGAGATGAATAAATAGATTTTTTTTCTTTAAAATTTGCATCTTCTGCATGTATACAAACAAAAAAAATGTGGCAAAAAATATAAAGCACCATCTGGATTTCGGAGAGACTTAGGTCAGTTTTCAAGATTAAGAAAAATATTATCAATGAGATAATAAAATAACCTATTTGTTATAAATCTCAAAGTTGAGTAATTGAGAGAGAACTGCTTTTCACTATAAAATTTGTATCGATTTATTTATTTATTTTTAAAGAGGGTTTGTTTATTATTATTATTGTTTTTTCTTCAGATAGAGTGGGAGGGAGAGAGAAACATCAACGTGAGAGGGACACATCGACTGGTTGCCTCCCACATGACCCTGACTAGGGCCAGGGATGAACCACAACTGAGGTATGTGCCCTTGGCTGTTGGGCGGAATCGAACCCGTGACTCATTGGTCCGCAGGCTGATGCTCTATTGCTGAGCCAAACCAGCCAGGGCTGTATCGATTTATTTTTAAATATTAAGAAAATATTGTCGAAAGAAAAAGGAGGAAAAATTATATTTTTATTACCCAACAGAATCAGTCTTTAACATTTTGGGTGGTTTTCCTTTCAATCTTTATTTATATGTATAGAAAGTTTATGAGGATAACAGTCACAAATATTTTTCCATGTTATTACATATTCTTTATAAATATCTACTATGTGCCATTTTTCTCTAGCAACTCACTATTCTATTATGGAAATGCTAATTTAAAAATAACCTTACTGCCCAGCTGAAGTGGCTTAGTTGTTTGAGCATTGTCCAGTGTACTGAAAGGTTGCTGGTTTGATTCCTGGTCAGTGCACATACCTGGGATTTGGGTTTGATACCCGATTGGAACATGTACAGAAGGCAACCCATCAATATTTCTCTCTCTTCCTCTCTCTCTGAGAATGTCCTTGGGTGAGGAGTGAAAAAATAAATAAATAAATAAATAAATAAATAAACAAATAAATAAATAAAAATTAAAAATAAAAATAACCTTACAGTGAGCATCTTCATGTATACATATCCCTTTTCATATTTAGGATTATTTTCATCCTCATAAATGGAATGTCTGGGTCTGTTTTATAGTAGGTGTTTAGCTCAATAGATATTCATTAAAAGAATGAAATAAGTATATTCGAATAAGCAAGGTATGCTGTGGTAACAAAGAGTTCTAATACTTCAATGACCTAACAAAATAAGAATTTTCTTTTCAGTCATACGAAATCATCTTCAGGTTCAGGTTATTCTCTGAAGCTGCTGCCGTCTTCATGGGGACTCAGCAATCCAGGCTGCTCAGTCTTTTGGCTCTATCATCTCAGCCAGGGCCTCCTCGATGATCACATCTTCAGAGGAAGGTTCTTAAATGCCTCAGTCTGCCCATTGCCTATTGTGCAGAACTAGTTACACTGCAAGGGGTGAAGTAAGGTGAGGAGGTGTGGTCCTCCCACACATCAGAAGGAGGTGAACACTGAACGTCTCTTTTGTGTCAAGCTTCGTATGATTGACAAATTGCTTTCCTGAGTCACACCAATTTACATGACCATCAAATCACATGGGAAAGTCCTTTTCACTACACTTATTTACTGTACTCATTGGATATTGCTCCTTTTAAAAATCTTTGCTGCAATGATAGACAACAATATTTAATTTTCAATCCTTTAATTACCTCAAGATTGACTTTTTATTGTATTAGTTAATTAATCCATTTAGTCAATTATTCCACAAATATATATATATATATTTTTTTTATCCTCACCTGAGGACATTTTTTCATTTTTTGTTCAGATAGAGTGGGAGGAAGAGAGAGAGAGAGAGACAGAGAGAGAGAGAGAGGGAGAGAAACATCGACGTGAAAGGGACACATCGAGTGGCTGCCACCCGCACGACCAACCAGGGCTGGGGACAAACCGCAACCAAGGTACATGCCCCCAGCGGAAACCGAACCCAGGTCTCTCAGTACCGCAGGCCGACTCTCTAACCGCTGAGCCAAACCGGCCAGGGCAATTATTCCACAAATATTTAAGTAATAGGTGACCTAGCACTGATCCAGGCACTGGGGCTGCAATGGTGAGGGCACAAACATGGTCCCTTCCTCATGGAGCTGATAGTATTGACTAGTGAGACTTCCTTTTCTGTGAACTATGTGTGTGTGTCCTTGCTGGTTAAGCTTAGGGTTCCTTCCATTTTTATCACTGTGTTGTTTGAGTTCTTTTAAAAATTTTTTTATTTATTGATTTTAGAGAGAGAAGAAGGGAGAGAGATAGAAACATTGATGAGAGAGAACATCGATTGGCCACCTCCTGCATGCCCCCCACTGGTGATCGGGCCCACAACCTGGGCATGTGCCCTGAAGAGGAATTGAACCAGCGATCTCTTGGTGCATGGGTCTGCACTCAACCACTGAGCCATACTGGCTGGGCTTGAGTTATTTATATAGCACACAGAGCAGCTCTTTGTTGTATTTGTTGCAAACATGTTTTTCAGTTTGCCTTTTAATCTTAATTTTGGTGGCACTTTCTCTTTTTTACAGAATTTTAAAATTATATATTCAAATCTATTGATCTTGTCCCTCATGACTTCTTTTAAGCTTAGGAAATGCTAAAAAGGTTTATTTCTGAGTTTTCTTACAATTTTTCTCTTGCTAGAAACCACCTTGTGAGAAAACACACTCATACAATGATACATATAATATAAATATATTTATAATTATAATATAATAATTTTATTATTCCTTTAATGAGTATAATTGTATGTAATGATTATATAAATCATGTTTGTGTTTTCTCATAAGATTGTAAAAAAACTCAGAGATACATGTATGTAACATATAATATATAAAATATATATAATTACATTATATTATCATAATACGTGTTATGTTATATATAATTACATTAGATATGTGTGTTTTCCACAGGGTTAATATATACTTACATACATTAATTATATATTATAATTCATGAAGAATCCAGGACTCTGTATGCAGCTTATGAACATAAAAGTCTCTTCAGTGGATCCTATGCTGTTAACACAACCTCTCATCCTCTTGAGTTTCCTGCTCTCTTACCTCCAGCTTCCCCACTATATTTCCACAGTGTTTCCTCTCAGCAACCTGTCCCCTTTGAAGTATTAACTCACAAGAAACAAAGACCTCACTTTTGTTGGGGGTAATTGCACTTTAATTGGGGTCTTTAGTCCCTTAACTGACAGGGATTAATTTTCAAAGGAGAAATTTCAGGCACTGTGACAGTCAGTAAGGGAGATATTTTGAGCCAGAAACTCCTGACTTGTTCTCTTCAAACCACACCACATGTGGCTTATAAGATCAGCCTTGAGTAGCACCTACCAAAATCTCACGTTGTTCTTCCTCTCAGGCTGATGTTAAATCCAGAGCCCAGCTATCATTTGCTTGCCCCGTACAGGATTAGCTCCATTTGAATTACCTCTGTTCACATTATGTTATTTATCTTTTCCCCAAAGACTAGCTTCTTCTCCTGGCTAACCCACTTCTGTCATTAACCTTAACACTGAGGCTCAGAATCTCAGTGATTTCTAGCCCCTTAGTTTACTCACTGTCCCTCAACACCACTCAGATAGCCCTGCCTGTTTCTGTACTCTGGAAATACCTTTCATCTGGAATGCTCTCCCGCCTATCCAGAGCCCACAGATGACCTATGTCTATGCCATGGGTCTCCAAAGTGGGGTGTCTATGGTGATTTTTGGGGTGTAACAAGAAAGTACTGGAACTTTTGCTTATAAAATTTCAACCATTTAAAACTCCCATTTTTGTGTATGTTTTTAATGGACTTCATATATTCATTTAGAAGTATATGACTAATTTTCTTCAGTTCTAAGATATACATTGTTTCACATTTTAACATCTCTCATATTGGGATGCATTTTACAAAGAAAGTCTTATGTCCCAATGTAAATGTAATGTATAGTTGATAGTATTTTAAATTTATATACATATATTTTATATATATACATACATATATGGCATGCTTTTCCAAAATGTTTTTAATTAATTGAATTACAAAATTAAAAAGTTTGGCGGCCATCAACTTATACAACTTAATTGTTTTTATTACATGCTGCTTTGAATTAATGATTAACTCTGCATACATGTGTGTCTGTGTAGTTGTGCATACTCTATTATAAACTTGATGAAGTCCAGACCATGTGTTATTCTTCTTTATAGTCCTTACAAAACCTTCCACAGCCTAAGCTAGAAGTTCTCAAATCTATCAGACCTAAGGCCCCTTTTATAACTAATATTTTATGATGTCCTCTTTATTATCTTAAAATGAAATTCAGATGTGAGTATTAAAAGAAGACCATATTGTATTAGTTAAGGTAAACTAATTGCTAAAACAAATAGAACCTATATTCAATGGCATAAACACAACAGAAATTTATTTCTAGCTCCTACATAGGACTGGGCAAATAAGTAATTGGTGGGGAAGAGAAATGGACACGGAGGGGTGTGTGGGAGGTTTCATGGGCCAGACCTAGAATTGGCTTGCAATGCTTCTTCTCAGGTGCCATTGGCTAGAACTCAGTCACATAACCACAACTAAGTGCAAGGGCAGCCAGAAATCAAATCTAGTTGGGGGCCCAGGATAGAGAGGAGAACATGGCTTTGGGTGAGCATCTCCCTTTTTGCCACAAATGCAACACCATATTACTAAAGAGAAATAAAAGAAAAACAATTTATAAGAAAGTAGCATGATTTCCATGGCCATGCCTACATGAAAGCAGACATGAGAGCCAGATGCTTGTTCCTATGTGGAAAATCATGTGAGGCCTTAAATGTGGTTTAAGGCAGGTGTGTTGTATTAGTGACAAACATATCCTTTCCCACTTTACCATTACTATCCAACAGTGGTACTGATACTACTAAAGAGAGTTTCTGAAATGGTGAGAAACTCTTGGTAAAATTCTGAACAAAGTACAGTCTTCCCTTTGTTTACACAGCTGATACATTCCTGGAAAATACAGTGCACATTAGAACTCTGCAAAAAAGAGTGCTTTGCATTTATGTGTAAAATAAAATTGTTCTCTAGGGTCAGATCATGATGAAGAGTTTTTTTTAACCTACATGTTCAGTGGGACTCTGGGGGGCCATGAGGGAAGAAAGATCATCCTTCGTGGTGCAGAGGTCTTCAGTGCATTGCAGGATGTCCAGCATCCCTGGCGCCCTCCTACTAAATGCCACTAGCACTCCCAGGTTATTATGACAACTAAATACACCTCCACCAATTTCCAAAACATCACCTGTGGAGAAGCACTCCTTCCACTGAGAGCCCCTTCCACTCAATAAATGCTTGTTCAATTCATTCATGAGTGCACAACTAAATGAATAAATGAACTAATGTACTAATCCTGGCACATTGCTATAAAGCAAAGAATATGGATATATTTGGAATGCCAGTTTTGTGCTATACTAAGTGACTTCACATATACTATGTATTTGAATCCTCATAACAACCTTACAAGATACGTATTAATATTAAACGGCCAAATTGGGGCCTTGGGATGATGTGGTATATCAGTAATTGCAGGGTGAGTAAGTAGTGGGAAACAAGGATTGAGAGCTGGGTCTCACTACAGAATCCATGCTATTTCCACTATTGTTAGGGGGATGATATGTCTCAGTGTAAGCCTACTGTCCTGGAATCATAGTGATTATCCACACTCGCTTTCACTGTCAAAAGGCTCTCGTTTGGATAATCAGGTGCATGGTCACTGTAAATATATACAGCTATTGTCATCACTACTTATTGAATAGGAAGGTCAAGGGAGAGAGTGAAAAAAATACTCTTCTGTCTCAGACATTAGTGGGATGACTGAGGAAGCAAAATGGGTTTTCTCTCCTCAGTTAGTTTTCAATGCATTCCTTAAATCATCGATGGACATTTATATCTGTTTATCTTCTGGTAAAACTATTTTTTTAAACAATAGGAAAATACGCACTTTCTAGATATTCAATCTTTGCCCGTCAAACAGAATGCTGTCCTTTATCTTCAAACAAGATACGCTGCCCATTGAGAAAGTAAATGATTAACCCACACCGAAGTCTGAGAAACAGCTGGAAGTATAGGAAGGTGAGCTGGGACATTCTGAGCGAGGTCACGCCTCGATGCTTTGTTTCCATGAACTGGTCACATTATTGAGTCAGGGAGAAACCCTCCCCTTCCATGTTTAAAAGAGGGAGCCTGTCTTTATCTGCTCCTGTTTCTGACAGTTTTCAAACAATTGCTTTTAACAAGACAGTTTTAGACAGGTCACATGCCCATGTTCAGTCACAGAGTTAAGGAAAAGCACTAGAAGAAATTCACGGGGCATTTGAACATCCAAAGATAATATTCCACTTCACTGGGCGTAAATGTCTCCGCATCTCTCCCCTCTCATTTCTGTCAGTGACTCCTCCCCTCACTCCGCACACCATCCTCCCACCTGTTTCAGCCCACCTTGACATTTATTGTTCTCCCTCCAGTCTTTAGCCCACTGTCAGGGCCTAGTGAGGCAAAGTGGATCCCATTACCATCCGCCTCTTATGCTAAATACCCCCATGTAGGTTCAAACACAGAGCCAACCTAAATTCACTCGGGCTCTTCCCCAGCTACCATCACCCACCACCCTCAAGGTCAAGAGCATCCTTGGCGTCCCATCAAGAGCTCTAACACAGAGTCCTGGTGCAGGCGCTGAGCCAATCCTCTCCGGCCTATTGGAAAATGGGTTTCAGACCAGAGTAGGAAAAGAGGCAGAGAGGGGGCGTCTGGACTGTCCCTGCTTTATCCATCACTATTGCTAAAGCATGGAAATGATGCTTGACAAGGAGCACCGCATCCTGTTAAAGGCTCATAATAAAATTCTAAAATAAAAAAAAAAAATAGTGACGGTGGGAGCGTGGGGCCACCGCTGTATGCGCGTTGTCCTAAGCTCCCTGGACGTCTTGGCCATCGCAAGGTAGACGCCTCTCCTTTGTCCTTTCGGGCTAACTCCTGGCTGTAGACCCGTGGTGCATTGGGGCCGGACCATGCTGGTCGTCTCAGGAGGCCCTGATTGCAAGAAAAAAACTTCAACGGCAAGAGAAGGGGCCAGGACCCAAGTTCAAACATGACAAAAACCAGTGTTCACGACTTCTGGAGGGGTGCCTCTAATCGGAAAGGTGGGAAAATGTGATGGGAAGAGGTTCTATGCTAGCGACTTCCGGCAGGGACCTGAAAGGGAAAAGCTGGAGGCCTTCCTGGAAAGGGAGGTCAGAAACTGGGTTTGTGTTGCCCCCCTGACCCCTCCCACAAGACTAAGGGTGAAAACAGCCATTCCACAGCTTAGAAAAAACAGGGTTACTGTTCCATTTTCCAAAGAACACGAAGTATGGAACTAAGGATTTAAGAATGTTTAAATCTAAAATAATTCAAGTTCTTTTTCCTAATTCCCTCTGCCGTGCTTTTTGAAGCCTTCTTTCTGGGAGTAATGCGGTAACTAAACATCAGACATGCTTAATTTTTTCAGTTTGAGGGGAAACATTTTTTCCCCCTACAAATCCACTTGGAAAAAGGCAGGTATCTGGATGGGGAATTTTCTCAAAGTGCAGCACAAGGGACAGATGATGCCTCAATACAGAAACTTTAATAGGTTAAAAAAAAAAATAGTGACTGAATTGGGTTTAGGAAATATCACCTGGTTGCAGTTGCTTCCTTCAGGTTCTGTTTGATCTCAGGAGAAAACCAATGGTATCAGAAACTGATACAAATTATTAAAACTTCCTATGCCCCAAGTCTCCATAGTGCAGCAGCAGGTGTGAAGACTGCCAGGGGAACCTTAAATCCTTAAAGGGCAAGTATGAAATAAATCCCACTAAGTGTGGATCTTAGACTGTTTTTGCTGTATAAAGACTTGTTGTGCTGTGAGGCCATAGACAAATACATTTCATAAATGTTGTCTTTCCTCCTCATCACACCCATGGTAGACACTGTCAATTGATCACCTGCTCTTTCTTGCTCATTTTCAATAGAGTACTTCAGGAAAAACTGATGAACATTGGCAGGGAGATGAAAGCTATTTTCCCTTCTGGCCTAGAGTAAGCACACACCCTTAAAGAGGTGGACATTTCCAGAATCTACAGGAATCTGGAATCCTAGAGAGTGGGTTTAGGCCAGCAGGGGCAGAATCTCCTGTCTCTCTCTTGCCCCATAGGTCTGTCTGTAGAAGTCTAGCTATGCTGGAGTATAGCAGGTGGGAAGGAAATATGTGGAGATAAGCCAGGAGCTAGGCAGGAAGGCCCTGGAGAGGAATACAAACTGGAGACGAATAAGTTATACTTTTATGCCAGATTCTTTAGTTACAACTAACTTTCTGAGTCTGTTTTGTCTTTTGCTACCTCTGAGCCTTAAGCAAAATTCATTTATTCAATTATTCAACACGTATTTATTGAGCATCTATCCTGTGGCAGTTGAGCTATGACCTAGAATATAAAAATGAATGACACAGATACAGTCCAGGGAAGGCAGACCTACAATGAATTTATGCCGTTTGAGTGGGTAAATGCTGATGCTTTGGAGCACACAGCACTGGAGCTCAGGCTGTTTGGAGTCTAAGTGCTCTAGTTAAGGGGTGTTTATTCTCCAACATAAT
This sequence comes from Tadarida brasiliensis, assembly GCA_030848825.1. Classification (NCBI taxonomy): domain Eukaryota; kingdom Metazoa; phylum Chordata; class Mammalia; order Chiroptera; family Molossidae; genus Tadarida; species Tadarida brasiliensis. The sequence goes on along the minus strand of CM061272.1, from coordinate 37,563,070 downwards.
CTCATTGGGTGGACCGGACAAAGAGAGTAGAATTACGGGCAGGGCTTGGGCAGGAAGATAAAAAAGGCAGCTATTCCCTGGGAGTTGGTGCCATGAAATCCAAATACCTTATCTACATAGAGGCTCTTCTTCCACTGCCAACCTTGGAGAAGTGGGTGTTATGTTAATAGAGGTTTAATTTTTATAGGGTGTCATGGGAGCTAAATCTTTGGTAAAGAGCAATCTGTGATCTGCTGTTGTGTCTTTCTATTCCCTCCCCAAAGTGATTCTTAGAAACCTCCACTCTGAAGGCCTCCTGCGTCCAGCACATTCCCACAACTACCTAGGACCAACTTGAAGTCACTTCTCTCATCATCGACACCACCATTATTGTTCCTTACATGTAAGGCAGGATGATCCAAGGCCAGAAAGTCATCATGGTCAAAAGGTGAGCAGATAATACTCAAAGGCAGATATGGTTGAGATTGCAGAGGAATTTCCTAATAGCTATTATAAATGGAGATACAATGGGTTTGAACAAACGACCTAAGATTGGAAGAGGGAGGAGTCATATAGAGATAACACCAAGAGTGGATGCCTAGGCTGTGTAGAGACGTAAAAAGGGCTTAGAGAAGGCTTAGGGAGCAGATCTAAAAGGAAGATAAAAAAGGAAGGTAAAGAATTCAGGTGTGTGGTGGGGGATGGGATAGGGAAAAACTGGTTCAGAGAACTTGAAGGCTAGAAGGTCAGTTTGTATTCTTAGAATTACTTTCTGAGGCCTTCACATCTAACCAAATATGAGCACTTGTTTACTAAATAAATTCTCCTCTGTGTCTGGATGAGGAGAGCCTGGAGTGTCATGCCCACCCTCATCACAAAGACAGCTCAATCTGTGCTCCCAAGACTGTTACAATCCAGACCACAAAATGCCTCAAGAGCCTGGGAGGATAACCCTGGTGCACAGACTCAATGTCCAGGGGTCCTGAGTGGCCATAGAACAGCCAGGGTTTCTGCCTCCCATAAATCTGAGCTCAAGCACAGTAAAGCAAGGAGAGGGGGAGGATTTTCTAATAGGTAAGTACTAGCAGGGAGAAAAAGTCCCAGAAATGCAGATTAGGTTACAAAAAATAATAATAGAGCAATAACCTGGCTAAACCACATTCAGTTTAGTTCAATTCAGCAAGTATATACTGAATGCCACTGTGTGCCTGTCCTAAACTAGGCTGCTTGAAAGAATGGCCACAAGGAGAAACAATCTGAATTTAAGTGGTGGCCAGGCAGGCTCTCTCTTCAGGACCCAAAGCTCTGCCCTACGGATAGCTGCCCTTGCACTGGGGACCCCTGACAATTCACATGAGATTTCTCTCAAAGAATTCCCAAAGCAGTTCCTCTAAGACCCCAGTCCATGCCCAAAGGCATCCAGGAGTCTGTTCCATTTGATCCAGAAAAGACAGACCCTTTCTGAAGTTTTGTAGAGAAGTAGAAATGATTTTATTAGATCATGAAGTTTCGAAGATGAAAGCAGGGGCTAGGGTAGAGAATAGATTGGAGGTGGAGGGAACACAAAAGTAAGGGGACAGTGAGGAGAATATGAATATTCCAGGTTCACTGAGTTGATGGCAGTGAGTAGAGCAAAGGGACAGGAGAGAATGAGGACACAGAGGCTCTCCCAACAGGGTGGGCCAACGGATTGGATGTGGAAAACAAGAGAAAGAAGAGTTTGACATGACCTTGGGCAAGTGGTAGAATGATGGCTAAGGAGGCTAGGGTGTCAGTTTATGTAAAGTCAGGGAGTTCAGAGGAGAATGTTTGAAGATGGAAGACAGTGCGTTCAGTGTTAGTGGTAATGCAGGACTCCATCCTTCCTCTAGTGTTTTATTGGTTCCCTTCTCTGGATCAGTCCTCCAGTTCCCTTCTCACAATGTTTCTAAAAGCCAGACTTTACTGGATCAGTCCCTATGCCCAGCCTAACAGTGGTTTCCATCACCTGCAAGAGAAAGGCACAGCATTCAAACACTTGGAGCTCTGCCTTGCCTATATCTTAGTCTCATCTCCTACTACTCTCTCTCTTGAACTAAACACTCCAGCCATACTAAAATATCCTCCTCCCCTTTTCCCCCCAAAGAAGCCAGTATGATGCCTCAGTGCTTTTGCAACTGTTATATCTAACCCTGGAAATTCTTTTTCTCCTTGACTGCCTGGTAAACTCCTCATATTGTTTCTCAGGAAGCTTAAAATCCAAAAAAGCACTCCCCAATCATCCTCCCCACCCTCCCAAGGGTTGTTTATTTAGAGAATGCAAGGCTGGTTCAATATTTGAAAATGAATCAACGTAATCCACCATATTAGTAGCTAAAGAAGAAGAATCACATAATCTTATAAATTAATGCCCAAAAAAGCATTTAGCAAAATTCAACATATATTCAAAATAAAAACTCTGAGAAAAAACAGGAGTAGAAGGAAATGTTCTCAACATTTATTAAAGAGTATCTACCAAAAGCTTATAAGCTAATATACTTAGAGGTAAAAGGCTGAATGTTTTCCTCTAAAATCAAGATCAAGGCAAGGATGTCCACTCTCATCACTCTTATTCAACATATATTGGAAGTTCTGGCCAACTGAATAATATACAAAAAGGAAATAAATGGCATACATATCAGAAAGGACAAAATAAAACTGTCTCTATTTGCATGTGACATGTTTGCCTATGTAGTAAATCCCATAGAGTCTACAAAACAAACAAACAAAATAACCCAAATCCTAGAACAAATAAGTGAGGTCAGGAACCAAAATAGCTAAATAATTTTGTAAAAGAAGAATACAATGGGAGGAACCAGTCTACCTGATTTCCAGATGACTAAGAGCTGTGGTGTTTACAGAGTAATAGACACATAGATCAATGGAACAGAGTAGAGAACACAGAAATAGATCCTTACAAATATGCCCAGCTAATTCTTTACAAAGTTACAAAAGTAGTTCAGTGGGAGAAGGCTACCCTTTTCAAACTTAAATCTCACATCTAAAAATATATTAACTCAAAAGGATCATGGGTTTAAATGTAAAATTTAAAACTATGAATCTTGAGACAGATCCAAGATGGCCCGGTGAAGCTAAACTCACCTCCTCCCATGACTACATCAAAATTACAACTAAATGATAGGACAATCAAACTAGATGAACATTTGAAAACTAGCTGAACAAAAGTCCTAAAACTAAGAATATAGAGAAGACGCAACGTCAAGACTGGTAGGAGAGGCAGAGAGGCAAAAAGGGCTTGTTCCACACCCACATGTGGTGGTTAATCTGGAGGGATATCTCAGTTGCAGAGGACCCCCCTGAGGAGCGAGTAATCTCAGCGACATGCCAGGCTCTTCAGTCTGGAACACCAGTGCTGGAAGGAGGAGCCCACATTACATCTAGCAGTGAAAGTCAGTGGGGATTCCATCTGCCCAAGTGAGACAGAAGGCTGTTGGAAAACGCTTGCTCATAGACATGCACCCTGGACTCCAGCGGATCACAGCAGCTCAGGGGGTGCCAGAGACATATATAGAGAGATTAAGCTTTATGGCATCAGGGAGAGGGCTGGAAGGACAGCCGCCAGTGTCCCTGTGTTGAGTCCTCCTCCCAAACAACTCAAGGGTGCCATCTTTCCTGGGCTGAGCCTTCCTCCCACATGGCATTACCTGGTGATCTACACTAGCTCCAACCTGGTGACTCCTTGAGGCCCTACCCTACCCAACTTGTGTAAGACCTGAGGCTCCTTCAGTGACAACCAGCCTAGGCTCTTGTGGTATGTCCTAAAAAAAAACTCTGGAGAAATTCCAATCAAGTTCAGGGGCTGCCAGAGACACACAGAGAGAATCTGAGTTGTGAGGTCTCAGGGTGAGGGCCATCTTTCTGACCGGCCAACAGGTGCAACCTTTCCTATATTAAGACCTCCCTCCACATGGTGAAATCCCAGAATCCAACGAACAGCTACAGAGTGCCAGAGGTAGGATTTACATCAAGCACCTTCTGACTAGTCATAGTCCTTAGCCATTCTTTTGTATTGTTTCACCATGGTGGAGGAGCAATGAAGCCAACACTGCCTCAAGCACAATGCAGAAAAAAACTGAAAACACACAGTCTTAAAATTTCGGGGAAGGAAATGCAGGTGGGAGGGAGTTGCTGCAGGTTCACTTGAAGGGTGCCAGGATCTTGAGCCTGAAGCTGTGTGCTGGTTTTGGTGGCTCCCTAAATGGGGTAGTGGAATTTGGAGTCTCTTTTCTCAAGAAAGCTGAGTTGGGCAATAGCCCATCGGGAAAATGTTATTATAGGCCCATAATCTCTTATTCAAAATTTCTGATTCAGACAGCTCTCAAAACCAAAAGTTTTTCACAATTCATTCTATGGCAAAACCTGAATTGATCTGAATCAACATGAGCTCTTCACCATCTTTGTGGTCTCACTTGGGATGCATAGTCACATGTTCGCTGCAGAAATATTTGTGTGATGATTTGTTGCGTTGTCAGTGAAATCTGAAAAATTCTAGATTCTGGAACACATCTGGCCCCCCAAGTATTCTGAATAAATGCTTGGGAGCCTTTTTTTTTTTTTCTTGACCATTCTTATTACTTACCAGAGCAAAGAATACAAACCCTCCAGATTTATTCACAGAATGACCTTCATCTAACAGTTCTTCAGAGGACCCACAAGGAAGAATAAGAAGCCCCAGGCCTTACATGCCTGTCCAGCTCTACCTGAATGCAGGCTCAGCGCTTCCTAGAAGTCAACTCTGTATTACAGGATTTTCCTGCCCAGTATGATTCCAGTGTGACTTTGTGATGTTGGAGCTCTGGATAAAGGTGCAGTAGAAAAACAAGAGTTTTGCCCCTCCCTAGTCTCGTTTCTTTCCTGGCATCTCTGGGATCAGCCATCATTTGCTCACAGTATTTTCCATATAACGAGAAAACGTGTACTCTATACATAAATGTCACATCATGCTCGCTCCTTCTTCACTATTTATTTGAATGAGACAAAATGTTCAATGGGAGATAGGCCTGGGCTTATTTAAAATTACAGGTTCAGGGCTTCAAAGAAGAGTAGCTCTGAATAAATGACCTGTATGTCACTATTTCTGCTGAGTCTATTTTCTAACATTAAAAACTCCGTTTAGCCACTTTGATATGGTGTTGAATAGGTGGAGCTTTATTTTACCACCATTTGTTTAGCTCCCCTTCGGCAAATGTCAAGTCCAAGTATGTGTATTTGGACTGTGGTAGACGAGATGAGGTCAGCAGCCTCCCAGTGGGCTTACTGTCTGGCTGACAGCACCTCGCCAACCTTCACTCCACTTGGAATTGTGACTCGTGGGGAGCATCGACTCAATAAGGCTTCTGGTTGCTTTCTTCTCTTCAAGATAAATATCAGAGATCAGCCAACACAGGCTCCAGCTCCAGAGCTCACCCCGAGAGCAAACGCAGTGAAGACTTGGAGCATTTACAGTGAAAACAGGCTAAAAATATTTCTGTGTTTGGTCACTTCCAGATTATTCTCAAACTCAAGATCTCTCTAGGGCTGTGCCTCATTCATCCCCTTCTCATCAGTTACCTGTCTTAGGCCAACAAATCATCATTGGTTTTCCCTTTTCCAATACATGGATGAAAAGCAGAGAGGAAGGAAAACAAAATTGGTTTCTTTTTTGAATTAAATTCAATTTTACAAACAATTTGAGCACCTGCTGATAGCAGGTATTCTGCTTGGTACTAGGGATAAAAGGACTAGGAAGTACAGTCAAGTGAAGGAGACAGACCAGTTGACTCTCAATGATGAGAAGTTAGCATAAGGTGCTACAAAAGTACGTAAAACATGAGAAAGTCACTCAACTCGGCTTTGGTGGGGATGTGGGAGAACTGGGGAAGATTTCCTAGAGGAGGTGACAGCTATTCTAAGTCCTGAAGATTGAATAGAAGTTACTTAAGCAAATGGATGAGAAGAAGATGAAGACATTGTATGCGGAGAACAGCTTTTGCAAAGGTTCTGAGGCAAGTACAAAGTGTGAATCATATAGCATGCAACTTATTTTTAAATATTTTAGCCTAGACAGATGTATGTGTTACTTTTTATCTATATCTTAGGAGCAATTTGTTAACATCTGAAGTACTCTGATCAGGAATACACATTCCAGAGTGTTTTCTAAGCTTCTAATGGAAGCTTAAGCAATCTTTTTTTCCCCCCAGTTTTATTGATATTTTTGACTTATAACATATGTAAGTTTAAGGCATACAATGTGATAACTTGGTACATATATATTGCAAAATGATTACCACAATAAATTTAGTTAACACCTTCATCCCCTCACATAATTACTATTGTGTGTGTGTGTGTGTGGTCTATTAACAGCTTTCAAGTATTTAATACAGTACTGTTATAGTCACCATGCTGCACATTAGATCCCCAGAACTTCATCTTATAGCTGAGGGCTTGTACCCTTTGCCCAACAACTTCCCATTTCCCTCATTCACCCACCTCCAGCCCTGGCAACCACTATTCTATTCTCTGTTTCTATCAGTTCCACTTTTTTAGATTCCTCATAACTGAGAGCACACAATATTTGTCTTTCTCTGTCTAATTTATTACACTTAACATCTGTCTAATTTATTACACTTAACATAATGCCCTCAAGGCTCATCTATGTTGTCAGAGTTAGGATTTCCTTTTTTATGGCTAAATTATACATGTAACATTTTTTTTAACTTATCTTTATTGTTGAATGTATTACAGATGTCCCTCTTTTTTCCCCTCGTAACCTCCTCCTCCCCAATCCCGCCTCCCTACTGCTTTCCCCACACTATTGTCTGTGTCTGTTGGTTATGCATATATGCATATAAGTTCTTTGGTTTCTCTCTTCCCGCCCCACCTCCTCCCTTCCCTTTGTGGTTCATCAGTCTAACAACGAATTTGTACTTCCTAATCCCTTCATCTTTTTCACCCATCTTCCCTCCTATCTATCAACCAACAAAAAGTTCTCTGTATCCATGAGTCTGTTTCTGTTCTGCTTGCTCATTTTGTTTGTAGATTCAATTGTTGATAGATGTGTACTTATTGCCATTTATTGTTCACATTTTTTAATATTCTTCTTCAAGAAAACCAGTCAACATTTCATATAAGACTGGATTGGTGGTGATGAACTCCTTTAGCTTTTTCTTGTCTGGGAAACTCTTTATAAGGCCATCGATTCTAAATGATAGCTTTGCAGGACAGAGTAATCTTGGTTGTAGGTCCTTGCTTTTCATCACTTTAAATATTTCTTGCCACTCCCTCCTGGCCTGCAAAGTTTCTTTTGAGAAATCAGCTGACAGCCTTATGGGAGCTCTAGTGTAGGCACCTAACTGCTTTTCTCTTGCTGCTTTTAAGATTCTCTCTTTGTCTTTAACCTTTGGCATTTTGATGATGATGTGTCTTGGTGTGGACCTCTTTGGGTTCATCTTGTTTGCGATTCTCTGTGCTTCCTGGACTTGTATGTCTGTTTCCTTCACCAAGTTAGGGAAGTTTTCTGTTATTATTTTTCGAACAGGTTTTGAATTTCTTGCTCTCTCTCTTCTCCTTCTGGCATTCCCATGATGCAAATGTTGGTACGCTTGAAGTTGTCGCACAGGCTCCTTATACTATCCTCATTTTTAAAAAATTCTTTTTGCTGTTCTGATTGGGTGTTTTTTGCTTCCTTATATTCCAAGTCAATGGTTTGCTTCTTGGTTTCACCTATTGTACTATTGATTCCCTGTAAATTATTATTTACTTCAGTTAGTGCATCCTTCATTTCTGAGTGGTCCTTTTTTATGCTCTTGAGGCCCTCACTCAGTTCATTGCTTATCTCCATTTCGCTTAGTTCTTTTCCTGGAGTTTTGTTCTGTTCTTTCATTTGGGACATGTTTCTTTGTCTCTTCATTTTGGTTGTCTCCTTGTGTTTGTTTCTATGTATTAGGTAGAGTTGCTAGGTCTCCTAGGCTTCATAGGGTGGCCTATTGTAGTAGGTGTCCTGTAAGGTCCCGTCGCACAGCCTCCCTGATCACCCAGCTGGGCCCTTGAGGGGCACCCCTCATGTGGACTTTACACCCTTCTGTTGTAATTGAGTCTTGATTGCTGTTGGCACTTCAATGGAAGGGTTTTACTCAGGCTGATCAGCTGCAAGGACTGGCTGTGCCCACTAACCACCGACCTCTTTCTACCTTGTATGATCAGCTGTGCAGGGGCCTACAACACAGAGCAAGGCTTACTTCAGCAGTGTTCCGGTAACCCCTGAGTCCATTTCTTGAGTGTGTCATTTGTGGAGGTGGTTGGGTGGTGATGTTTCGATGTGGTCTGAAGCTGGCCACTGGGTGTGCTGGCTCTGGGGCAAGGTCAGCCACTGTCTGTGTTCTACCTAGGACTGCCAGGCATACATTACAAAGCGATCTGCCGGTGGCTGCTTCTCGTGTTGGGCTTGGAGGTGCCCAGACAAAACCAAGCTGTGAACCAAGGCTGGCTGCTTCTAGTGCCAGCTCTGGGGCCACTTAGCAAGAGGTATGGGGCTCGCTGTGGCCAGATGCTGCTTGTTTGAGAGAATTTAGGAAAATCTGAAGCAGGAACCAAAATAGGCCAATCCTATGGTAAAGCCACTGGAAACAGCTTGGGTGGGCCTGAAAGTTGTGTGGGGCAGGGCCTCAGGGAATCACCAGGGCAGGGCAAACAGTGTGAGCCAGGTAGCTGGAGTCCCAGATATGGCGGCCGTCTGCCTGCCCTATAGAGGAAGGGCTCACCAAAGGAACAAAGGCCTCCACCAGCACATTTTTTCATAAGAAAGCTGCCCCTCTAGGTCTCCCCCCAAGGCCAAACATCTCAGTTCTTCCCCGTATGTCTCTGGTGCCTTCTGAGCTGCCTCTCCCACACTGGAGCCTAGAGGGAGCGAGTCCAAGTAAGTCCATGTGTGGGCCCTTTAAGAGAAACTGCCTGGGACTGCAGAAGCCTCAGCCTCCCTCATCCTCAGTTCCCACTGGTTTTACAGCCAGACGTTATGGGGACTTCTCTTCCTGGCACTGGAACCCTGAGCTGGGTGCCTGGTGTGGGACGGGGACCCCTCACTCCTCAGGGAGGACTTTCCCAGCTGAGGTGTCCCTCTTGATTTTTATCCACCACATGTGGGTGTGGGACCAGCCCGTCCACCTCCGCCCCTCCTACCAGTCTCAATGTGGCGGCTGCTTTAATTTCGTAGTTGTAGGACTTCCATTCAGCTTGATGTCAGGCAGTTCTGAAGGATGTTTGTTTAGTAGTTTGGTGGTAATTTTGATGTGGTTGTGGGAGGAGGCGATACCTATGCTGCCATCTTGACCGGAAGTTGTAACATTTTCTTTATTCATCCTTTGATGATGGACACTTAGGTTGTGTCCATGTCTTGACTACTGTGAATAATACTACAATGAACATGGAGGTACAAATATCTCTCTGAGATAGTGATTTCATTTTATTTGAATATATACCCAGAAGGGAGATTGCTGGATCATATGGTAGTTCAATTTTTAATTTTATGAGGAACTTACACACTGTTTTCCATAGTAGCTGCACCAATTTGCATTCCCATCTGTATATATAAGGAATTTCTTTTTTCCTACTTTCTCGCCAACACTTATCTTTTGTCTTTTTGATAATGGCCATTCTAACAAGGATGAGGTGATGTCTCATCGTGGTGTGACTTGCATGCCCCTGATGATTAATGATGTTGAGCATCTTTTTGTGTATATGTTGGCCATTGTATGTCTTCACTGGAAAATGTCTATTCAAGTCCTTTGCCCATTTTTAACCAGATTGTTTGTTTTTTGCTATTGAGTGGTATGAGTTCCTTATATATTTTAGATATTGACATTTTATCAGATAGGTGGTTTGTGAATATTTTCTCCCATTTTCTAGGTTGCCTTTGTATTTTGCTGATTATATCTTTTGTTGTGCAAAAAGAAAGCTTTTTAGTTTGATATAGTTTCAATTGTTTATTTTTCTTGCACTCTTGGTGTCGTACCTAAAAATTCTTTTCCAAGGCCAATGTCAAGGAGCCTTTTCCTATGTTTTCTTCTAGATTGGAGTCTTGCAATGAAGTCTCTAATCCACTTTAAATGAATTTTTGTGAGTGGTGAAAATAGGGGTCTAATTTTATTCTTCTGTATGTGAGTATCCAGTTTTCCCAACACCATTTATTGAAGAGACTATATTTTCTCCATTGGATATTTTTTAACTTCCTTGTCAAATAGTAATTGACCACATATGTGTGTGTTTATTTCTGGGTAGAGCTGCAGCAATCTTTATCTTCCATTGGCACTAGATAGTTTGTTCATTTGTATAATGGATTTAGAAATGATTTTTCATTTGTAAAATCAATGGTGCAAAAGATATGTGGATAGCTGGAAATATGATACAAGCCCTCCATGCTTACATAAACAGAGTGTAAGAATTTGGAGACTCCATTGCTTACACCATTTATGATAGTCCACCAAGCCCGAGACTCCTCCTGATCTTTGTGTTGCACTAGACAGAGAGGCTGTTGCCCGATTCTGACTCGTAGCTCAGATGAATTCTGCCACTAGAATATTGTCTATCTCATCATGCTGGGTGTGTGTCAGACAGAGAGCAAAGATGTCATTAAACAGAAAAAAAAGACCATGCCTTATTTACAGAGCCTGCTCATTAGTAAATGTTTGTATGTACAGCAGAATTTGGTCTGGGTCTTGCTTTCAATACAAACTGACACGCCCCTTACTCGAGCAGCTGAGGTACATGAGATCCATAGTCCTCATCTCCCCTGAACTGTGGCAGGCGTAGCCACCCTGCACAAAGAACCTAATGATGATAAGCAGCCAAATTGGCTGGAGTCTGTTTTCCACAGCATGATTCCCCAGTTTGTTTTTAACAGTGCTAGCCATCCTTCCCCACCACTCCAGGGAGGGAGTTATTCAAGGTGGCTCAATTCACCGGAGCAGCAGGGAGGACGAATCCCATGGAAAGAAGCCCAAGTCCCACCAGGAAGACGATACCAGTTCTGACAAATCAGGGTGATGCAATGACAAAAATAAGATGACCACTTGGCAAGTAGGAGAGCTGAGAGCAGGATGGAAAGGGGTGTGAGGCACAGGTTAGGATGAGTGAGTCAGGACCGAGGCTCTGACCAGCAGGTGATTGCCAGAGTATACCTTTGTCATAGTGCCAGAACATATTGTGTCGGCTTAAAGGAGCCACACGCAGCTGGACATCAGTCAAGTGTCCATGGCCAAGCTATTACCTACTGCTTCTCCACCTTCCCCCAGTCTGCTCTGCCTGCTGTTTACCATTCAGCTAATGGCATCATTATCCACTTGAGAATCATCCTGTGTATCTCCAACATAATCTTTCCCATTTTAATCAATCACAAAACCTAAAAACTTCTACCAACTAAATATTTCTGGACACCATCCACACCCACCTCAGTGCCAGCCCTCATTGTCTCTCTGTGGGACACTGCTGCAGCCCACACTGCAAGAGGCTCCTTGCTGGTCTTCCTGCTACAGTGTCCCCCTATCCGCTCCCTACCATGCCACAGCTGCCTCTCCAGAGTACACACTGAAGCCCTTAGAGCAGTGGTTCTCAACCTTCCTAATGCCGCGACCCTTTAATTCACTTCCTCATGTTGTGGTGACCCCCAACCATAAAATTATTTTCATTGCTACTTCATAACTGTAATTTTGCTACTGTTATGAATCGCCATTGGAAATATGTGTTTTCCGATGGTCTTAGGCGACCCCTGTGAAAGGGTCGTTCGACCCCCAGAGGGGTCGCGACCCACAGGTTGAGAACTGCTGCCTTAGAGGCTCCCCATTGTCCTTAGTGGACCAAATTCCAGAGCATGGTATATTAGAATGATTTTACCACAAGCGATAGAAACCTAAGTAGGACTATTTTGGGCGAGAAGGGGAAATTCATTGGCTTTCATGGTTGACTTATGAGAAATACAAGAATTTGAATTAGGGGCTCACATGCCATTGGAATTTTTCTCCTTCTCTCTGCATCTCTTTGCCTTCTCCACAAGCCTGGAGCATGACCCACGGCCACGTGGAGCTCACATTTACCTAGCTGCACCACTGGAGTGGGAAAGTCCCTTCTTTTTTTTCATTTCATTTTGAAAATTCCCACTGAAGACCTTGTATTGGTCTGGCTGGGATAATGAGCCCATCCCTGGTCTAATAAGTATGGCTTGGATGGGGAAGGGAAATTATAATTACAGTACTATACGCCAAGAGCATAATGCACCATCAATATTGATGAAAATGGATGTCCTTAGACAATCTAGCAAAGTTCTAGCCATGAAAACATAGTTCAAATAATTCCCTCCCTGGCCAGCTAACCCTTAGCAATATGGTACAGGAGTGAAGCCCGTAGGCTCTGGAGTCAGAGAGATGTAGGTTCAAATCCCCCCTTTCCCAGTTACATTAGTTGTGAGGCCTTTGGGGCAATGTGCATAACCCCAGAGACTGAGTTTCCTAATCTGTAAAATGGGGAGGAAAGTACAATGATACCTACATGAAATTTTAGGGAGACAGGCATTGAGAGAACTTAGAACCGAACCTGGCTCACGATGTGCGCTCAGTCGGCTCTTCCTGCTCCCAGCAGCCCCAGCGGGAGCCGGCAGCCTTCAGAAGGCAGCAGGGCCTCAGGCTACTGCCTGTTGCCAACAGAATGAGATCAGGGTTAATCAGAGGAACAGACTGACCTGATTCATAGCACTCCAGTGAAGTGACCCATCTGACACCCCAGAGAAGACAGTGCCAGGAAGAGGAATTGTTTGGCCTGTGATATTCTCCAAAAGCAGGGATGAGGGGGCCTTTCAAAGCACCCGTTCTCCCTGCAGAGGAGGACTCTGGGAGGAGGCCTTTTTCCAGCTTTATGGTTATAATGCCACCAGCCTTGTGGGTCACAGCCTGAAATCATCCCCTGTATTAAATAATAATTAAGAGGCCCCTGTAAAGAGAATCTGGGTATAATTACCTGACTCATTAGGCTGCCCAGTCGAAACCAGGAGGCCGTTTCACTCCAGTGGCCACACTCGCCGGCAGTTTTCAGGTTTCTGGAAGCAGCAAGTGGAGTCTCACCTCGTGCGGGCTCAGACTCAAGGTCGTGGGTTTAAGTGCACACATCTCTGAAGAAGGCTCCAGCCAGGCCTTGGATTCAAAGGTCAAGCCCTCCCCTTCCCTGTAAGGCAAGAGTTAAATTGGTCTTTAACACAGAGCAGAAGGAAGGGCTGAGGGACCAGCTGGGCAAGGAGTCTGCTCATTAGTAGCCTCTACGGAGGCGTTGAAATGAAGCAAGTTAAAAGCATATTAGTTTAAATGAGGCTTTGCATCAATGAGGGGAGGTGTTTAGGTAGGAAGCAAATGTAATCATTTAGTGATGGGGCGTAATTTGATAATTAATGAGAGGTTGTCAGTGTAATCTTGAAGGAGTCCTTCAAATGAAATCTGTCTTTATTAAGGAGAACCCAGGAGAAAAAGGTACTGGGACGCAGACAATTCGCCAGCAAGACCCTGGCAGTGAGTTGGAACTGTCTTTCTGCCCCATCTGTTTGATTCGATTTGCCCAGACCCACTGCCTCTCCTCATGGAAATACAGAGAGAACAGTGAGCATTGCTGGGGCCTGGGAGGCGAGCATATGTTGCTCTCTGCGTCTCAGAAGAGCAGGCCAGCCCCTCCGCCATGCTCCTGGGGGATGGCAGGGAGAGACGAGCCGAACTGGCTCCCTGGTAGACCAGTCAGGCTCCTGCTGCCTCAAGGCCCCTGGGGCTGTGCTGACTCCTAGATGGCCAGAAAGGGAGTCATAGGGCAAAGACCTACAAAGGCATCCATAGCAAGTGGAGAAGGCAAGGCTCTGGAGCCAAAATGCCTGGGTTCGGCTTTCCACTTGGGGACACAACGGTGCATGACCTCAGGCAAGCTACTCAACCTCTCTGATCTTCAGTTCCTCGTGTGTAATGGGGGACAGTAATTGTGCCCATCTTCTAGGGCCGTTAGGAAGATTAAATGAGTCATTCTATGTGAGGAATTCCTAGCAGCGCCTGGGACAGAACGTCTGCTCAACCAGTGTTAGGTATTATCTGGAACTTCGCTGTCCAATGTGGTAACCACTACCCACATGTGGCTGCTGGGCACCAGAAATCTGGTAGTTTGGGTTGATAGGAGCTGTTACTGTAAAATACATGCAGATGTCAAAAACCTTTACAAGAAAAATAAAACAGAATATCTCATTGATAGGTTTTATATTGATTCTATGTTGAGAGCGCCAAACCCTAATGAGAGCATTTTGGATATGTTGGATTAAATAAATATATACTATTAAAATCAATTTCACCTGCTCCTTTTAATGTTTTTATTTTGGTCAAAAGCACATAACACAAAATTTATCTCTTAAACGTTTTTTAAGAGTACTGTTCAGTAGCGTTGAGGGTATTTACATGTGTGCTACAAATCTCCAGCCCCTTTTCATCTTGCAAAACTGAAACTTTATACCCATTAAGTAACAACTCCCTTTTTCTTCCTCCTGCAGTGCTTGGCAACCGCCACTCACTCTACTTTATGCTTCTAAGGATCTGACTACTTTAGATGCCTCATAGTAAAGGAAATCATATAGTATTTGTCGTTTCGTAACTGGCTTATTTTACTCAGCATGCAGTCCTCAAGGTTCACTTCCTTTTTAAGACTGCATAATATTCTGTTCTTTTTATTTATTTTTTAAATATGGCTACTAGAAAACTTAACATTTTATTTGCAGCTTGTATTACATTTTTCCACTGGATGGCGCTAGTCTAGAGCCAGGGGTTCTCAACCACATTCCTCTCCACCCTTCCCTAGAACAATTAATTTGCCACACCTTCCTCATCCTCCTGAAATAAACGTTACAGATAATATAACTTATCTACATGCACAATGGTTAAAAATCAATATAATGGCCTAACTGTAATAAAAAGATAAAGGGAAGGAATCTACAGTTGAAAATGTATTTCAACTTATGGTTAGACAGGAGTGCTCAAAGACGGATGACCGGATGCTCGAATGCATGTGCAGACTCACCACTGATGGCTTCGCTATGAATGCAAATAAGAACTCAACTTCTAGAAAAATAGTGCCACCAGAGGTGTGATTTTCTGATACTAAATGACTCAGTCAAGTTTCAACAAAAGAAAGTGCAACTTCTTTGTTGGTGTTGTTAATCCTCGCCCAAGGATATTTTTCCATTGATTTTTTTTCAGATAGAGTAGAAGGGAAGGAGGGGGGGGAGGGGAGAGAGAGAGAGAGAGAGAGAGAGAGAGAGAGAGAGAGAGAGAGAGAGAAACATCAATGTGAGAGAGACACATAATTGGTTGCCTCCAACCGGGGCCAGGGATTGAACCTGCAACCCAGGTACGTGCCCTTGACCAGATATCAAACCCTTGACTCTTTGGTTCCAGGGCTAACGCTCTAACTGCTGAGCCAAACAACTTTTTTATTTATATGGTTACATTCTTGTGAAACTGAGTATTAATTAAATGGAGAAAAAATATATGCGTATATATGGAAACTGTAGTTAGATTCTAGGTTCAGAGACTTATAAATCGATTTTTCACATAAATGAATGTCCAGTGGGGTATTTAGAAATCAAGAGGACCCCAGAGTAATTTTTCATTGTTCAGAACTGTCCTGTGCGTTGTAGGACATCTTGTATTCCCATATACCCTGTATGACTTTTTTTTTTTTATCCTTACCCGAGGACATTTTTCCATTTTTTGTTCAGATAGAGTGGGAGGGAGAGAGAGGAAGAGAGAGAGAGAGAAACATCGATGTGAGAGAGTCACATCGAGTGGCTGCCACCTGCACGACCCAACCAGGGCTGGGGACAAACTGCAACCGAGGTACGTCCCCTTAGCAGGAACTGAACCCGGGTCTCTCTGGACCACAGGCAGACACTCTAACCGCTGAGCCAAACCAGCCAGGGCCCCTGTATGACTTTTGAAGATCGGTGACATCCTCCAGTCACTGGGACAACCAGAAGCATCCCTCTATTTTTCAGTGCTCTGACTCAGAGACAGCAGAGTCCCCACTGAGAAGCAGCAATATTGCATTATGAGGACCACAGGGTGGTACCAAAGTTTCTATGTTCAGTGGGCTTCTCTGCTTCCTTGCCTGGTGGTCCCAGCCATGGCCTTTAGTACCTCAACATGAGGCTAGTCCACTAGTCCAGCACTGACCACTTTCCAGCAGAGAACAGAAGCCTGGACTGTTCTTCCAGAACCTCAAACACAACAGATTTAGCATCATTTCCTTCAAACGCATGCCCTCACTTGACATCCAGGTTTTGGTGTCACCCATGTTTTATCGGGACCATAAACTTCGTTTCCTCTCCCTCCAACCCCACCCCCAACGCTCGTAAGTCTGTTCTTCTTTGCTCATGGTATCTATTATATGCCCTGTTCATGGCTCACTGCCCCGTCCTTTCATCTCTTTTCTCAGTGGCTCCTCACCGCTCTCCCTGACTCTAATCTTCACTTCTCTCTGTTCCCCTGATCCATCCTAACCCAATGTTGAGCTTTGATTCAAGCTTCACTCCTTATTAGCTGCCTGTGGGCAAGTGTATTAGCCTCTGTGTATCTCCTTCCTCATCTGTTAAATGGGACCATGGCGCTTGCCTTGTAGTGCTGTTATGGAGAATAAACGAGAATGTGTTTGTAAGACACCAAACTCTAGCCCTGAACATAGGAGAAAAGCAAATGCTGGTTCTCTAGACCCATATTTTCTTCTTCAGCCTTGTTCCTTTTGTCCATGCACTGAGCTAAGTATTTGCCCATATCTCACATCGTTCCAGCCAGGCAGCTGTCCAAGAACACACCACCAGGGGAACTAAAACAGTTCTTTTCCAGATAAACATTAAGCAAATATTTTTAACACATCAATTTGAAGATATGTCTGACTGATGCCAGGGCAGCTTGTGTCTTCATCGGGGTATGGCTGCGTCAGTACTGAGGCTGCTGTTTCCAGTAGCCAGGGCCCACTGGCTCCGGGGAACTTTTCCTGCTCTGTCTGTCCTTGACCATCCTCCCCTTCCTGGAAGTTCTGGGATGCCCACCAAGCACACAATCTGATGAACTTTTCAGTTGGGTAGCTGTTTCTCCCAGTGAAATGATGAACCTCTCTGAGGCAAGAGCAGCATCTTCTGCTTCTTCCTGTCCCTCACAGCCCATGACACAGCTATGCACAGGGGCGCAAATAAATGTGACACGAATGAAAGTAAGTGTTAGCAAATGGGAGAAATTTGGGAATTGGGGGGATGAGAGGTTATGAACTCACCTTCTCTAAGATGGCTTGGGCATGGTGCTCATGGAAAGGACCCCAGGGAGGTGACCCTACCATTGCATGGCACCTCTTTCCTAAGGATCTTTGTTCTCCCCAACACACATGCTGGAATCGCAGAAGGATGCATCTCCCCCTGGGCAGATTTTGCTGCAGATTATCAGAGAAAGATCAAAATTAGATGCTGTCTCTTCTAACTAAAAAGTTGAGGACCACCTCAGAATGTCTTACAGAAATGGACTTTATCAAACAAAGGTGCCTACCAACAGCTGAGAGAAAATTGTTTTGGCATGAAAACCCAAGTTCATTTGGAGGCCCCTCCAAAAAAAAAATTTTTTTTAAAGAAAAACAGCTCATTCCTAAACGTGTTTCTTCCAAAAATAGAACCTACTTAAAATTTAACCTTTCTGAGTTTCAAGTTCATTTATTCTTTGCATATACAATTTCAGCAGCTCCTTTATTTCTAAGAACAAAGGCTTGTTAAAAAGAAAAATTTCTAACGTCTCCTTGGACATCAAATAGTTCTTCAGAGGAAACGCTTTGATGAGTTAAGTGTAAATGAGTAAGAAACATACGGATTAGATTTCTCATATAATACACATGGATTTGAGAATTAAGAGGGAAAATCTTTTTGAAAAATATGGTTTGGATTTGGGTTCTGCCTACAACACAAGCACTGATTAATTGAAATAATATGAATTTTCCTTGTGTCTCCACACCTTCAGCCCGAAACATTAGCAATCATTCCTTCTAAAGAATAGTAAGGCTAGGGAGGATTTTTAATTAGGGAATTCACAGATTACGAATGTTTAAGAACCAAATGATTTTGTAACAGATTCACTTCCCACCAGACTGGGTTTTAAGTGTTTTTTCAGAAACATCTCTCTGTTGGCTGAAGCAGCTCACTAACCAGGAAGAACTGGGAGCCCTGTGTTTTGATGAAACTGAAAACACCGCCCTCTGGTAACCAGACTCCATGGCTGGTAATCCCATTTCAGGAGGTCTTTTCCTACCCTGGGGTAGATGATTTTACCAGTGGTGGCCTTGATGTGACATTATGCAGACACCACAAGTGAACCCAACTGAAGATGTTTTCTTTAGTCAGCAGTAGAGAAGGGATTAAATGGGATAAAGGACGTGAAAGCCATTGACAGTGTATGTGGCACACGGAAGGTGCTCACCATATGTTGGTTCTGTCTGAGAATAGACCCCTGTTACCTCTGAGGATGGGAACTGCTCATTGCACACAGCCCTGCTAAGGGGTGGGCCTGGCTGAAGGACCAGGCAGCCCTGCTTCCCTGGCACTGACTCACGCTGTGCCAACACGCTCCGTCCTGGGGATTTGAAATTGGGTTACAGAGATTTCCATTGTCCGGGCACTGGGGCCCTGGGGCTGGATGGATTGTGGAGGAAGCCCCAGGACAGCACTTCTCTCCTTGTGCAGAGGAAGCCTCGCCACAAAGAGGAAAGGGAATACAGCAGTGACACCGAGAAAATAGAGATGAGCAATGTAAACCCAATAATATAGGAACAAGTTATTCAGTTGATATTAAGAAATAAAATAGTCACGTAAATAAAAATTTTATGTAAAAACTTTTTAATTAAAATGTGAACTTCGGCATCCTCAACCACTGCTAAAATATTGTTTATAGCAAACATTTGGTGATTGTTTTCTAGGAATGAGCCAAATTTGTAACATTTGACTGTGGAAATGATAGATTTGAAGAATGGGATGAGCCCAAAGGAATTTATGCAATTATTTCAGGCATGATGGTAAGGCAGAGTTATTTATAAATGCACTTGTGAGCATTATTAAAGTTAAAAATTTTATAAAATTGAGAATTAATCTTTTTCTGTGTTAAGAACAGCATTGTTCCTTTTGTAGGTCAATTTTCTCATTCAGACACAGAGGATAACACCACCTATCACTTTTTAAGCCATACTTTCCCACAGATAACCAAAAAATCAAAAGGATCATCTTCAAGATGGAAAAAAAAAGAAATAGAGATGAGAGGTTGTGCCCTCCTGCTCCGACCAGCAGTGGGTCCCGTCAGTTCTGCCTCCCAAGGAGGAGTCAATTTTTTAACAGCTTTACTGAGATACAGTTTACATACCATATAATTCACCCATTTAAACTGTGCAATCCAATGACTTTTAATACATTCACTCACAGTCAATTTCAGAACATTTTCATCATCTGAAAAAGACCCCCCCCCCCCCGCCCCGGCATTTAGCTATCACCTCTCCTCACCCTCCCTCCATAGCCCTAGGCAACCACTAGTCTACTTTCTGTCTGTAGATTTTTCTATTCTGGACTTTCATATGAATACAATAATAAACATGTGATCCTTTGTGACTGGCTTCTTTCATTTAACATAATGTTTTTCAGGTTTATCGATATTGTAGCATGTATCAGTACTTCCTTCCTTTTTATGGCAGAGTAATATTCTACTGTATGGATATACCATATTTGTTTGCCATTCGTCTATTGACAGGCATTTGGATCATTTTTACCTTTTTGCTATTATGAATAATGCTATTGAACATTCATGTACCCCAAGTATTTCTTGATTTCTCTTCACCTCCCGTCTCCATCTTGGCTTAAGCCACTGTCTTTAAGAATTTCACTCCCGGCCCTGGCCAGGTAGCTCAGTTGGTTAGAGCATCATCCTGATACATCAAGGTTGCAGGTTCAATCCTAGGTCAGGCACATGCAAGAAGAAACTAATGAATGCATAAATAAGTGGAACAACAAATTTATCTCTCTCTCTCAAAAAAAAAAAAAAAACAAAAATCTCCAATCCATTCTCCACCTCACTGCCAGAAGGATCTTTTAGACATGTAAATCAGATAATGTCACTCCCTAGTTTAAAATCTGTGAATGGATTCCCAATGTGCTAGAGAAAAAAATCCATTGCAAGATGACAAGGCTCTGTGCATTCTGGTGCCTGCCATTACACTCCTTTCCATCTGCCCCCTGTCCTCACTCACTTCCCTCAAGGCTCATGATCTTCTCATGTCCTTAGCATACTGTCCTCTCTGCCTTGAATTTCATGTGGCTGTCACCTCCATGCAGCTTCAATGTGGCCTCTTCAGAGAAGCAATCAATGCTCATCTGGGCAAAGTCAGGCCCAATCTCATCCCGCACCTCCATTCTATTCTTTCTCACAGTATTCGCCTTTTTCTTCATAAAATTTACAGAATTTGAAATTTCTTGTTTGTTTGTTTATTACTCATCTTTGCCAGTTTAAAGTCTGTCTCATTCACAGAGCCTAGACCAGCAGTGCCTGCTGTTGACAGAATGAATGTGGGTTCTATAGGAATGTAGAGAGGAATTTTGGTTTTTAACTCCAGTTTCTGTTTCTAGTCTTTCCTGAGGCCTCACCTTGGGTACCAAGAGACACTCACCTCTGAATTCTTATAATAAGCTCTTCTCTTCTTTTGAGCTAGTTTGAGTGGGTTCTGTTCCTCACAATTCAACAATCCATTACTAACAACTTTTTCCACCGGCTGTTCACTGGTAGCCTTTCGAAACTGCCATTGTTGGGTACCCATTGCTTTTGAGTTGTTTCTCTGTCTCTATACATTTATTTCCCCAAATCTCCCCCACAACTTTTCAAACTCTTAACTTCTGTATCCCTTTAAAATCATTTTAATATTTGTACACCTATGTTCATAACAGGATTGTTCACAATAGCCAAGAGGTAGAAGCAACCCAAGTGTGTCCATCAATGGATGAGTGGATAAACACAATTTTATATAGATATTCCACACACAATGGAATATTATTCATCCTGAAAAAAAAGGAAATCCTATCACATGCTACAACATGGATGAATCTTGAGTACATTATACTAATTGAAATAAGCCAGTCACAAA
Source organism: Tadarida brasiliensis (assembly GCA_030848825.1). Taxonomy (NCBI): domain Eukaryota; kingdom Metazoa; phylum Chordata; class Mammalia; order Chiroptera; family Molossidae; genus Tadarida; species Tadarida brasiliensis. The sequence continues at coordinate 37,541,863 of CM061272.1, read as the reverse complement.
AAGACAAACACTGTATGATTTCATATATATAAAGTATCTAAAGTAGTTAGTCTCATAGAACAGAAAGTACAATGGTAGTTACCAGCACCTGGAGGGAAAGGAAAATGGGACTTGTTTAATAAAAGTTTTAGTTTTGCAAGATAAAAAATTTTGAGATTTGTTTCACAATAATATGAATATACTTAACACTAAAACTTTACACTTAAAAATGATTAAATAGTAAATTTTAGGTTATGCAGGTTTTTTTTTTTTTTTACCACAATTAAAAATAATGTTTTAAAAAACATCTCTACTTCATTTTCCTTCCCTCTCATCCTAGCCAAATATCTCTAAGTCCAGACCATGGCCCATGCTGGGCTAGGCACTAACCAAGGTTCTGGCCCTGTCTGCAGATGCTCACAGACCCCTCAGGTGTGCCCATTGGACAGCCCCTATTCTGTAAAACACAACAAGAGGCAGGGCCATTGCCCAACTGACTCAGCTGGAGGCTCGCTGGGCTGACTACACACCAGGTGTTTCCCATGAGGATGTTTCAGACGAGCTCTGGCCTTACAGATTTTCTGGTCAAGTCTAAATTACCCCATTTTAATGTCTCCATTTTTTTTTTTTATTATTTCCAGTTGATTCCTTCCTGTATCCATCACGAATGCTGCAGGAACTAGGGTAATAGACTTTAGTAGTCTTTGGGGCATGATAACCAAGGATACTGTTTAGGAGATAATGTTTTTAATTAAGCAGGTACAGGAAGAACCAAAGAACCAATTTATCCCTAAGCCTCTTACTGTGTAAACCCTATATGAGCATTAAGTAGATTTAAGTTCACTCTGACAGCAGCAAAAAGAGTGATATCTGACATTTATTGTATACTTACTGTTTTTCTAAGAACTTAAAATATCCTTTCCATTTTATCTCATAAAGCTATTATTACTATATCTATTTTACAGATGAGGGAATGGAGGGAGTAACTTGCCCAAGGTCAAATGTCCAAGGAGGAAAGCCAAAATTTCTTTCTTCGTCATTAATTTTTAAAATTTATCTTTATTGTTGAAAGTATTACAATGCCACCCCGTTTTTTCTCCCATTGACCCCCTCCTCCCTGATACCTCCCCCTTCTTGCCTTCCCCACACTAGTGTCTGTGTCCATTGGTTATGCATATATGCACATAAGTTCTTTGGTTTATCTGTTTCTGCGCCACCACTGCCCCCTCTCTTTCCCTCTTTCCCTGAGGTTTGTCAGTCTAACAACCAATTTGTACTTCTTAATCCCTTCATCTTTTTCACTCATCCCCCAACCCCTCTCCCATCTTGCAACCATCAAAAATTCTCTGTATCTGTGAGTCTGTTTCTGTTCTGCTTGTTCATTTGGTTTGTAGATTCAATTGTTGACAGATATGTATATACTGTCATTTTATTGTTCTTTTTTTTTTTTTATCTTATTCTTCTTCAGAAAGACCCTTCAACATTTCAGATAATACTGGTTTGGTGGTGATGAACTCCTTTAACCTTTTCTTGTCTGGGAAGCTCTTTATATGTTCATCAATTCTAAATGACAGCTTTGCAGAATAGAGTAATCTTGGTTGTAGGTCCTTGCTTTTCTTCACTTTGAATATTTCCTGCCACTTCCTTCTGGCCTGCAAAATTTCTTTTGAGAAATCAACTGACAGTCTTATGGGAGCTCCCTTGTAGGTAACTAACTCCCTTGTAGGTAACTAACTTATGGGAGCTCCCTTTTATGGGAGCTGCTTTTAAGATACTTTCTTTGTCTTTAACCTTTTGTATTTTAATTATGATGTGTCTTGGTGTGGGCCTCTTTGGGTTCATCTTGTTTGGAACTCTCTATGCTTCCTCCACTTGTATGTCTGTTTCCCTCACAAAATTAGGGAAGTTTTCTGTCATTATTTTTTCAACTAGGTTTTAAGTTTCTTGCTCTCTCTTCTCCAGCATCCCCATGATGTGAATGTTAGTATGCTTGAAGTTGTCCCAGAGGCTCCTTATACTATCCTCATTTTTTTTTTATTCTTTTTTTCTTTTTGCTGTTCTGATTGGGTGTTTTTTGCTTCCATATATTAATATATCAAATCAATGGTTTGATTCTTGGCTTTACATACTCTATTGTTGATTCCCTGTAAATTATTCTTTATTTCAGTTAGTGCATCCTTCATTTCTGACCAGTCCTTTAATATGCTCTTGAGGTCCTCACTAAGTTCCTTGAGCATCCTTATAACCAGTATTTTGAACTCTGCATCTGTTAGATTGCTTATCTCCATTTCATTTAGACCATTTTCTGGAGTTTTGTTCTGTTCTTTCATTTGGGACATGTTTCCTTGTCTCTTCATTTTGGCTGAATCCCTGTATTTGTTTCTATGTATTAGGTAGAGTTGCTACATCTCCTAGACTTGGTAGGGTGGCCTATTGTAGTAGATGTCCTGTAGGATCCAATGGCACAGCCTCCTTGATCACTCCAGCTCGGCACTCCAGGTGCATCCTCTGTGTGGACTGTACACCCTTCTGTTGTAATTGAGTCTTGATTGTCATTGTCACATCAATGGGAGGGATTTACTCAGGCTGATCAGCTGCAAGGACTGGCTGTGTCCACTGACGACAGACCTTTGACCACCTTGGAGAATCAACTATGCAGGGGCCCACCACACAGACCAAAATTTACTTCAGCAGGGCTCTGGTACTCACTGAGTACACTCCTTAAGTGTTTTGCTTGTGGAGGTGGTTGGGTCGTGGTGCTTTGATGTGGTCTGAAGCTGTCCACTGGGTGTACTGGCCCTGGGGCATCCCAGGAGGTGCAGGTCAAGGTCAGCCACTGCCTGTATTCTACACGGGGCCACCAGGCACAAGCTACGCAGTGATCTGCAGATGGCTGCTTCTTGTGCTGGGCTTGGAGGTACCCAGAAGAGGCCAAGCTGTGAACCAAGACTGGCTGGTGCTAATGCCAGACCTAGGGATGCTTAGCAGGAGAAATGGGGCTTGCTGAGGCCAGAAGTTGCTTGTTTGAGAGATTTTAGGAAAATCTGAAGGATAAGCAAAGATAGGTTATTCCTATGGTAAAGCTACTGAAAGCAGCTTGTGTGGGCCCGAAAGCTGGGTGGGTCAGGACCACAAGGAATCACCAGTGTGAGGCAAACAGTTGAGCCAGGTTATTGGAGTCCCAGATATGATGCCCATCTGCCGGCCCCATGGGGGAAGGGCTCACCAAAGGAACAATGACCTCCACCAGAACATCTATCCAGGAAAAAGCTGCCTCTCCAGCTTTCACCCCTAAGCCAAACAACTCAGTTCTTTCCTGTATGTCTCTGGTGCCTTTCCAGCTGCCTCCCCCATTCTGGAGCCCAGAAGGAGTGAGTCCAACTAAGTCTGTGCATGGGCCCTTTAAGAGGAACTGTCTGGGACTCTAGAAGCCTCAGCCTCCCTCAATCTCAATTCCCGCTGGTTTTTACAGCCAGATGTTATGGGGACTTCTCTTCCTGGCACTGGAACCCTGAGTTGGGGTACCTGGTATGGGACAGGGACTCCTTTTTCCTCAGGGAGGACCTTCACAGTCCAGGTATGTCTACTGATTTTTATCCACCACATGTGGGTGTGGTTGTGGAACCAGTCCTTCCATGCCTCCACTCCTCCTACCAATCTTGATGTGGCATCTTCTTTTATTTTGTAGTTGTAGGACTTCCATTCAGCTCAATTTCAGGTGGTTCTGAATGATGGCTGTTCTGTAGTTTAGTTGTAATTTTAATGTTCTTTGTCATTAATTTTTGACAGTTTTAATATAATGTGCCTTGGAGAAGGTCTTTTTGGATTGAGATAATTAGGTGTTCCTTTTGCTTCTTGAATTCAAGGATCTAGCTTTTTCCATAGGTTTAGGCAGTCAGGCAGTTCTCATCAACTATTTATTTGAATAGGCTCTGTGTTTTGCTCTCCCTCTCTTCTTATTCTGGTATGCCTGTTATTCTTTTTTTTTTTTTTTTTAAAGATAATTTTTTTTTTCTTTATTGATTTTTAGACAGAGAAGAAGGGAGAGGGAGCAAGAGATAGAAACATTGATGAGAGAGAAAATCGATTGGTTGGCTCCAGCATACCTCCCAACTGGGGATTTGGCCCACAACCTGGGCATGTGCCCTGACCAGGAATCGAATCAGCAACCTCTTGGTGCATGGGTCAATGCTCAACCACTGAGCCACACCGGCCGGGCTGGTATGCCTGTTATTCTTATATTACTCTTTCTGGTGGAGTCAGACAGTTCTGTTAGAGTTCTATATTTTTAATGTTCAAGTCCCTCTCTTCTTCCATCTGAATCATTTCTAGATTCTATCTTCAGTATCACTAATTCTTTCCTCCATCTGGTCAGCTCTATTTTCCAAGCTCACTAGTTCATTCTTCATCTCTTTTTTTGTTTTCATCTTCAGAATTTCTATTTGTTTTTGCTTTTAAGTTTCAATCTCTTTGGTAAAGTACTCATTTTTATTGATTTTATTTTTGAGTTCATTAAATTGCCTATCCATGTTTTCTTGTATCTCGTTGAGTTTTTTCATAACTGCAATCTTGAATTCTCTGTCATTTAAATCACATATTTTCATGTCTTGAACTTTATTTTCTGGAGATTTTTTATTTTTATTCTGACCTGCCTCGTTATCTTGGTTATTCATGGTATCTGATGGATACCTTCTCTGTCTAGGCATCTATGTATGAGTGGCATTTCTCTAATAGATTAATATGAAGAAGTCTTTCTTTTGTTTTCTAGTAGTTGGCACTGAAGCAGTTTTTTTAGTTCTCTTGTACTGCTCCGGCTTTTCAGATCTCTGCAAGGTGGTGGAAAATGGCCTTCCGTGGGAAGGTGGGTGTCTCCTCTTTGCTCAGATTGCCTTGATCTCAGGGCACCCACCCTGTGGGGGAATCTGGTGGGCAATTGAGTTCCAAATCCATGAAATCCCAGTGCTGTACCCTGTAGCCAAACATTGTCAGTCCAGCTGCAATGGTTGAGGGTAAGGTGAGCTGGGGATGCTGGCTGGTGCCTTTGTTGCTTTGTTCTCACAGTAATGGTGACTGGCAGACCTCAGCAGCCTCCCTTTTGTATCTTCCTAGAATTAGTTGCAGAGTATTCATGTTGCTCAGGGGAAAAGTATTTCTGTTGGAGAGCCAAGATTTGAACACATGCATATGTGAATCCATAGTGTGAGTCTGTGGTCACTAGATCACATAGATTTCTCTTATTAGTTTATCAACATTTATTTAGTACCCACTGACAACAAATTCCTGAATAGGGCTATAATGGGTCCCCAAAGTAGGAGAGAAAGAACTCCTAGGGAATGGCCAAGAATAATTTTAAACAAGTTCACATAAGTATCTCTTCAATATATATGAATGGGAGTTGAATATATATATGAGTTGACTATCTATGGAAGAGAACAATAAACAGTCTAGCTGAGTCTGAATCATGGAATCTCAGAGTTGGAGGAGATCTGGGGGCAATCTAATACCATCTCCCATCCAAAGCAGAGATTTCTGGTGGTTCTATTGTTAATGTAAAGACAGCTGGGCCAATTCCTTTGTTTTCCAGCTTTTGATTACCACAAGGTTCCCACTTTTCATCAGCCACATCTACCTCCCTTAAAGGAATTCTCCCATTGGTCTCAGTTTTCCCCTGGAGCTACATTAATTTGGTCACCTTTCTCATTGCTACAATTGTGCTTCTTCATGTGGAGAAGGGGAAGAGAAGCATGTGTTGATCACGTACTCTACTCCAGGACCATCACAATATCCCCACTAAATAGGGATGATAATTTATTGTTTAAATGGCTCTGAAGCTAAGAGATATTAAGAAATATGTCCAAGGCCACATATCCTAGAAGTACTAGAACAGAGATTTAAACACAAATTCACCCCTTTTATACTATCTTACAGTGCCTCCCAAAGTCAGTTATCAACATGCTCTTTATCTTCTCTTTTACAGATTGTCTAACTATCTGTTTTTTGTTTTGTTTTTTCAGACATTTTCACTCAGAGCACATGTTCTCCCAAACTCTCCTGATGTTGGTCATTCTCTAAATGTGTTCAATATGTCCATGTTTCTCTAAAAATGCAGCAGAAGACCAGAATACCATTCTGTGTGGCCAGTCCTTCTTGATTGCCTTGCTTGTCTGGCAAGCCATCTTGCCTGCCCAGGATGGCTTCACTGACTTTAGAAGCATAGTAGCCCTATCAAGCATCTGGCCTGGGCTGGTCTTGATATAGCTATGACCTCTGGTCTTTTTCATATGAGCTAGTTTCAAGTGAGAGTTTATCTATTCTCTACTTATACAATTGATTCTGACAAATTCTGTTGGATTACTTTCTCGGTTTTGAGACACTTTCTATGTGTAATATATCATATTAGCTGCCTCTCTCACTTTAAGTATCTAAAAATTTAAAAAATAGGTCTTCAATGTTGTGATACAAGTTCCTGTAAGAATGTTGAACATTCCAGGACCAAGGGCAGAGCTTTAAGACATTCTAGACATTCTATTAGAGACCCTCCATAGAATGGTTACTAATCGATTAATTAGTGTTCATCAGGTACAGTTGGTCAGCTGTGATTCTAATGAATTATTTTTAATCCAAATTTCTTCACCTCTTTAACAATTCATGTAACAAAAGACTTCTCAAAACACCTTGCTAAAATTTGCCCAAACCATCATTTCTACAAATGTGTTCCGTGGAACACTTACTTGTTCAGTGAGATAATGTTAAATAGGTTTGTTGGTATAGAAATTCTCAGAACCTTTAATGTGTTAATGTGCACTGTGACTCTCCAAGAGGAGCTATGATAGCATACTGGGTTTCTTAAAGTGGTTTTTAAATTTTTTAAAATTATTTTTAAATTTAGATGGGATTTATACGCTGAGATTTGTTTATTTATAGCATTCACTTGATCTTCCAATCTGGTAATCTTATGGGGGAAAAAAAAAAAGGATACATTAGCCTTGTATGGCTTATTCTTAGTGAATCTCTGCTAATATCCACTACTTAATGCTTTCTTCTGTAAGGATGATCACAGACCATCTTTAACAACCTGATCTAGAATTTTACTGTGGATTAATACCAAGCTTGTTGATCTGAAGCTTTCCAAATCTACCTCTTTCCTCCTGTCTCCTAATGACGCTTTCTTGTTTCTCAGAGTTTAACGAACAACGGCTCTGAAATTCAGCACCATGATATTTATATATTTACTTAGAGACAACATTTTTAACACAGTTTGGTGATATCTTGGGATTCAATTTCCTTCTATCAATGCATGTTCTTCCTTTTTCCAGGTTGAATATCACTCTGTTGATGGAAAATATATAAATGCAATATAAATAACAGATTCCTAACTAACCTTGTCTCAGACGTCCATGCTTCTCCCACTGCTTCCCATTGACTTCTGAATTCTCTGAGCTAATCTGTATTCATTTCCTTCTAGACGTAGCTGGATGACCTGTCACTTTATAGAAGTCTTTCCTGACTGACCATATCTCTCCCTTCTTTTATTCCTTTGCTATGTGTGTATTGACTGGTCCTGTTTTCTCTATTACCTGTTCATTAAAGAATTCATTCATCCAGCAAATATATCTGAGTACCTAATGTGCTAGATGTTGGGAATCTCAGAGTGGAAAAGCCAAAAACAGTCTTGGAATTAATAAGTTGACAGGGAAGATAGACATTGAACAAGTAAGAGTTACAAAAGGGAATGGATGGTGCTATGTGTGTGATAAGCTAGTCTGGATGTGGATGAAAGTCTTCCTACAGAAATGATGTTCTACTTGAGAATGAAGGGATGCAGGTGAGTTCACTAGGGGAATACAGAGATGAAGGGGAAAGAGTACACAGCGGGGGGTGGGGGACGAGCTTGACTTTTGAGCCACGGTAAAGAGCAAAGGGAAAGACGAAATCAGATTGAACCCTTTTCCAAACAGTGAACACCATTCTTTCGTGTTCCCTTCTTGTTCTATATGTGACTTGAAATCTCTCCACACCTCCTTTTTTTAAAGTTGTCCTTAGCACTTTCCAAAGACTTCTGATCACCCCAGGCTTTGACCACTCCTGATACTCTATTTTCATGGGGTTTTGTCACCCTTTGATAAGCAACTGTGGCTGTGTGCACTCTATTTTTGTATATGCCCTTTAAAATTCTGGACCTGTTATTCAGTAACAGAAGACTTCAGAGTGGAGCTGGATTCTGAAGGTGCAGTGATAGGGAAGGAAGCTCGTTAGAAAGAACAAATTCTCTAAATTCACAAATCCTCGGCATCTGTACGAGCAACACACAAGTTCATCTACTTCCATAACTCGTGGGAGGACGTGGTGTGCCAGGGCGAGAATGCTGGAGCCCGGATCTGAAGGCAGCCCGAACTCTGGCTCTGGTTCCGCCAGCTGGGTGACCCTGGTCAAGTTACTTCATTACGCTGGGCCTCACTGTCTTTTATTCCCTACATTTTTTTCTATAACATAAAAATTACCATCTTAACCACTTTTTAAAAAAATCCTCACCCGAGGATATTTTTCTCTTTATTTTCAGATAGAGTGGAGGTGGGGATAAACACCGGTGTGAGAGAGACACACTGACTGGTTGCCTCCTGCACAACCCCGACCAGGGCCGGGGACCAAACTGCAACCGAGGTACATGCCCTTGACCAGAATTGAACCCGCAACTCATTGGTCCACGGGCCAACGCTCTAACTGCTGAGCCAAACCGGCCAGGGCCCACCTTAACCATTTTTAAGTGTAGGGTTCAGTAGTTTTCAATACATTCAAATACATTCATAATGTTTTGCACCATCAGCACCATCTGCCTCCAATAACTCTTCATCTGGTAAAACTGAAGCTACATACCCACTAAACAACAAGTCCCCATTTCTCTCTCCTCCACCAGCTTCTGGCAACTACCATTCTACTTTCCATCTGTATGATTTTGACTTCTCTAAGTCCTTCATGTAAGTAGAATCATACCGTATTTGTCCTTTTGTGGAGGACTTATTTCACTTAGCATATCTTCAAGGTTCACCCATGTTGCATCATATTGCAGAATTTCCTTCCTTTTTAAGGCTGAATAATATTCCATTGTATATACACACCACATTTTATTTATCCATCCATCTCTCGATGGACATAAGTCTTTTCTACATTTTAGCTATTGTACATAATGTTGCTATGAATATAAAAATCTCTTTATGAGATCCTACTTTCAATTCTTTTGGGTATATACTCAGAAGTGAATTCCTGGATCATATGGTAATTCTATTTTTAATTTTTTGAAGAATCACCATACTGTTTTCCATAGCAGCTGCACCATTTTACATTCTCACCAAGGTTCCAATTTCACCACATGTTCTCCAACAATTGCTATTTTGTTTTGCTTTGTTTTGTTGTGTTTGAACAATAGCCATCCTAGTGGGTGTGAGGGGAACCTTGGTGTCTTGACCTATGAACTGTAAGAATTCAACCCTGAGCCCCCTCCTCCAAATGTCTGCTTGTTTCTTCTGTCTGTATGTGTGTGTTTTATAAGGAGAAAGTTATGTCATGCGGGCTCTTTGCTATCCAGGCCACAACTTCCTTCTTGAATAGTTTACGAGTCAGAAGCAGGACTGCAAAAATAGCATCTGGGAGCAACTCTCTGGATCAGAAAGAAGGTGAAAATGTGCTAGACTGTGTCACGTAGTCAGCCACCTTTAAATACAGCCCAGTCTTCTGGCTTCAATCAGCGGAAGGGATTGGTAGTCTGACTATGGGATTGTAATCTTGCAGAATGACAAGCTGGCTTCTGCCTGCAGCCAAGTGATTCATTTCTGGCTCGGTTAACCCCAGAGAGAAGTCAGATTCACACAGGCACTTGCCTGGAAAAGGCAGATGTTGCACATGGGGGTGGCTTTCTTGAGGAAACACATTTTCAAAAAACACATAAGTGCTTTGTTCAGGGGATAAAATATTTTACTCAGTGGTCTGTCATTGCCTGTTTGGAAAACTTGTGGTGAGCAGATGCGAGAGGGAAGAACATTTGTGCTCAAAGCAAAAATAGTTCCCCAAGCAAAACTGGTCACAGCAGGATAAAGTTAGCAGGATGAAAGGTAATGATTTCAGTTTGGGGAAAACCACCAATGGAAGTGCCTTTTCTGGGGCTCCTTTCTTATTAAAGCAATAACCAGGCCTTGCAAGATACAGAAGGACGATCTTCCCTAGATACACAGCAGACGCAGCCCAGATACTGTGGCTCTGGAAAGAACCCCCATGAACACTGCTGTCACCATCTGAAAATCGGAAGGGCTGTGTCTTGTCAGGAAGGAAGCAGCTTATATGGGAGCAGGAACTCCTCTGTAAACAGTCCGATCCGATGAAGCAGATCCAGCCAGCTCCTTCTAGGGAAAGAATCCCAAAACTGGGAAACAGGGCCTGCTGCAGCAGAGCTTCTTACTTCTGCCTCTGTGACCTGGCAAGGCACCCACTTGCAATACCCCCTCTGGGCAAGCTGATCTGGGCAGGAGGTCACAGAGTTGCAGAGAGGCCAAAGGGCAGGAGAGGGATTGAGAACTCCACTCTTTCCTGTTGGTGCAGCACTTAAGGGACTGTCCCGGATGAATTAGCTTGGCCCCAGCAGTGATGAATACTGAGGCCCCCAAGGAGGGAAGGAGCTGCCTGACTGGTGACTAGGGCTTCACTGGGGGCAAGAGCTGGGTCTGGAGGAGGCTGTGTTTGAGGCTTGAATGTCCAATAGACTCCCCCTTCTTGGCACAGTGTTGTGCTGTGGGAATGACTTTTAGGCATGGTGCCACCTGGTCACCCAAGATGGACACTACCACTGTGGAATGGGATCTGAGTGGACAACTGTTCACTGCCCTGTGAGGGTGAACACCTGAAACATGGTGCTCTAGGATTGACGGGACTCCTTCAGTGTATGGAACAGATCCCTAATGGTCTTAGAGAATTTGGGTGGGGTGGAATCGGCCTCAAGGCAACAAGCCTACACTTCCTGTTGGTAATGACATCTCAGGGTTTGAGCAATTAATTGGAAGAATTAGCTGTGTGGCTTATTTGAATCCTTGGCAGGTGAGGCAAGTTCTGGTTCTAGTAGAGGCAGGTTTCCTGTGAGGTTAATGAAGCTTACGGTTTTGAGTCCCCTTTCGCTAGCCTCGGTCTCTTCCAAGCTTACAAAGGATGCCTAACACGAGGGTCATGTGGCATTTACTTTTATCAAATTTCAAGAGTAAGCATTTTTATATTATTTTTCTTAGAAAGAACTTCTAGAATTATGAACCCCAAATGGAAGACTCCACAAAACCTGGAGTTTTGAGTTACACCCATGAACCAGCATCCAAGGCAAAAAAATTGGAGCATTCTTGGGGCTCTGGCATTACCAAAGCAGGTACTGGAAGGAGGAGAGTGGGTGTCTCTGGCACCTGTCCAGCCCTAGTGCTGAGAATCAAGAAGTGGTTTCAGTCCTCACCTTCAAAGAAACTTGAAAATAATTTTCTAACACTCTAAAGGGGAGATGTCAATTTCCACTGTTGGTGGAAGTCTAACAGAAAAAAAGTAAGCAAGACAGCCCTTTGAAATGCTAGGTTACGGAACCAATGGACAGTTAAATGTGCCAGCTGAATATCATATGTCATCAGGAAATGCAAATTAAAACAACAAGATACCTACACCTCTATTAGAATGGCCCAAACCCAGAACATTGACAGCACCAAATACTGACAGGACATGGAGAAACAGGAACTCTCACTCATTGCTGGTGAGGATACAAAATAGCACAGCTACTCTGAAAGACAGTTTGATGGTTTCTTAGAAATGTGAAAAATAAATAAATAGAGCCATTGCTGCCATACCAGAGAAACTGCCTTTCATGTCTTATGCTTCAAGCTTTTGGGATGTTAAAACAGGGCAGGATAACCATTGGACTTGGCCTAAGCAACCTTATGTCCCCAAGAACTATTTGCAAGGATAACAAGAAAACAGATATTATGACTACCAGACTGATGGTACCAGACTGAAAATTTAAAACATTCTTTAGAATAAACACAACTATGTTATATTACCTGCACCAATAGAAATACCTTCCTTCTATTGATGTAATTGTTCCCTTCCCTTTCTCATAAGTACCCATTGCCTTTGTCTCCTAATAGGAACATTATTTGGGCTTCTGCCTGAATCAGTGCTTCCCAAATAGCTATTCTTTGATCTCAAATTAGTGCTTGTTGTCTCTCACTTTGAAAGGCCTTTTATTTTTAGGTTCATATGAATGTAAACATATTCTTATCATATAATCCAGTAACTGTGCTCTTGGTATTTTCCCAAAGGAGTTGAAAACATAGGTCTACATGAAAACCTACACACATATATTTTCAGCAGCTTTATTCATAATTGCCAAAATGTGGAAGCAACCAAGATGTTGTTCAGGAGGCGAATAGATAAACTGTGGTACATCCAGACAGTGGAACATTATTCAATGCTAAAAGGAAATGAGCCATCAAGCCATGAAAAGGCATGGAGGAACCTTAAATACGTATTACTAAGTGAAAGAAGGCAGTCTAAAACAGCTTCCAAATCTAACCCTACAATTAAAAAAAAAAAATTAGAAAGAGAACAACAAGAAAAGTCCAGGGTAAGCAGAAGGAAAAAAATAATAAAGATTAGAGTGGATATAAATGACATGAAGACTGAAAAAACAATACAAAAGATCAATGCAACCGAGCTGGTTTTTGAAAAGATAAACAAGATTGATGAATCTTTAGCCAGACTCATCAAGAAACAGAGAGAACCCAAATAAATAAAATCAGAAATGAAAGACGCAAAGTAACAACTGACACCATAGAAATACAAAGGATTGTAAGAAAATACTAAGAACAACTATATGCCAACAAACTGGACAACGTGGATGAAATGGACAAATTTCTAGAAAAATATCATCTTCCAAAACTTAATCAAGAAGAATCAGAAAACCTGAATAGGCTGGTAACAACTGATGAAATTGAAGCACTCATTTAAAAAACTCTCAGCAAACATAAGTCCTGGACTGGGTGGCTTCACAGGCAAGTTTTACCAAACATTCAAAGAACTAACACTTACCCTCCTCAAACTACTCAAAAAAATCCATGAGGAAGAAACACTTCCAAGCTCTTTTTACAAGGCCAGCATTATCTTAATTTTAAAACCATAAAAAGACACTACAAAGAAAGAAAATTACAAGCCAATATTCCTGATGAACATAGATATAAAATCCTCAATCAAATATTAGCAAATCAGATCCAGCAATACATTAAAAAGATCATACACCATGACCACGTGGGATTTATTTGGGGGATGCAAGGCTGGTACAATATTTGCAAATCAATAAATGTGATAGACAAAATGAAGGATAAAAATCACATGATCATATCAATAGATACAGAAAAAGCACTTGACAGAATCCAGCACCCATTTTTGATAGAAACTCTCAGCAAAGCAGGAATAGAGGGATCATACTTCAACATAATAAAGGCCATATATGATAAACCTAGAGCCAACATCATACTCAATGGGCAAAGACTAAAAGTGTTTCTCTTAAGAACAGGAATAAGACAGGGATGTCCACTTTCACCACTCTTATTTAACATAGTACTGGAAGTCCTAGCCACGGTGATCAGACAAGAAGAGAAAATAAAAGGCATCCAAATTGGAAGAGAGGAAGTAAAATTGTCAATATTTGCAGATGATATGATATTGTACATAGAAAAATCTGAAGTCTCCACCAAAAAAAAACTACTAGATTTAATAAATGAATTCAGCAAAGTAGCAGAATACAAAATCAATCTCCAGATATCAATGGCATTTTTATACACCAAAATGATCTCTCAGAAAGAGAAACTAAAAAACAATCCCATTTACCATTGCAACAACAACAACAAAATAAGATACCGTGAAATAAACTTAACCAAGGAAGTAAAAGTCCTGTTCTCAGAAAACTACAGGGCATTGAAAAAAGAAATAGAGGAAGATACAAACAAGTGGAAGTATATACTGTGTTCATGGTTTGGAAAAATTAACATCATTAAAATGTCCATACTACCCAAAGCAATCTATTGATTCAATGCAATTCCTATTAAAATACCAATGGCATATTTCACAGATGAAAACAAATATTCCAGAAATTTATATGGAACCAAAAAAGATGCTGAATGGTGCAGTAATCATGAGAAAGATTAGAGGAAACACAATGCCAGATATCAAACTATACTAAAAAGCCATTGTAATCAAAACAGCCTGGTTACTGGCACAAAAACAGGTATATAGATCACTAGAACAGAACAGAGAACCCAGAAATTGACCATATCATTATGTCAATTAATATTTGACAAAGGAGGCAAGAATATATAATGGAGTAAAGACAGTCTCTTGAATAAATGATGTTGAGAAAATTGGACAGATACATGCAAAAAAAAAAAAAAATTAAACTAGATCACCAACTTACACCATACACAAGAATAAACTGAAAATGGATAAAAGACTTAAATATAAGGCGCAAAACCGTAAAAATCCTAGAAGAAAACATAGGCAGCAAAATCTCAGACGTCTCACGTAGCAGATTTTTCACAGATACATATCCTAGGGAAAGAGAAACAAAGGAGAAAATAAATGGGCCTACATCAAACTAAAAAGCTCTGCACAGCAAAAGAAACCATCATCAAAATGAAAAAGGAACCCACCGAATGGGAGAACATATTTGCCAATGACACATCTGATAAGGGGTTAATTTCCAAAATATATAAAGAACTCATACAGCTCAACAAAAGGAAGACAAACAACCCAATTAAAAAATGGGCACAGGACCTGAATAGGCACTTCTCCAAAGAGGGCATACATATGGCCAAGAGACATATTAAAAAAAATACTCAACATCACTGATCATCAGAGAGATGCAAAATAAAACTAAAATGAGGTATCACCTCACACCTGCCAGAATGGCTACCTTTAATAAATCAACAAACAACTGCTGGCGAGGATGTGGAGAAAAGGGAACCTTAATGCACTGTTGGTGGGAATGCAGACTGGTGCAGCCACTATGGAAAATAGTATAAAATTTACTCAACAAACTAAAAATGGAACTACTGTTTGACCCAGCAATCCCACTTTTAGGAACATAGCCTAAGAAGCTGAAATACCAATCAGAAAGACTATATGCACTCCTATGTTCATAGCAGTGTTGTTTACAATAGCTAAGATCTGGAAACAACCCAAGTGCTCATCAGTAGATGAGTGGATAAGAAAGCTGTATTCCATTTACACAGTGGAATACTATGCAGCTGTAAAAGAGAAGGATCTCTTACCCTTTGCAACAGCATAGATGGACCTGGAGAATCTTATACTGAGTGAAATAAGCCAGTCAAAGAAAGACAAATATCGTGATATCACTTACAAGTAGAATCTAATGAACACAATAAACTGACAAACAAACTGGTCCAGAGGGATGGAGGCATGGGACAGACTGACATATCTAAGGGGGTGGGGGGTGGGATGGGAAGAGATTAACCAAAGAACTTATGTATATATATGCATAACCAATGGACACAGGCAATTGTGTGGCGAAGGCCTAGAGTGGGGCAGGGGCTGGGAGAAGAGTTGTAAAGGAGGGGGTGGTAGAAATTGAGGGACATCTGTAAAACTGTCAACAATAAAAATAAATTAACTTTAAAAAAAGAAAGTGATAAGAAGCCCAACATCATGAATTACTGGGGAAATTCAAATCATAACCAAAATGAGATGCCACTTCACACTCACAAGGATGACTATAATTTTTTTTTTAAAGGAAAGAAAAATAACAAGGTTTGGTGAGGATGTGAGAATAGTGGAACCCTTGAATATTGCCAGTGGGAATGTAAAATAATGCAATCACTTTCAAAAAGTGCTTTGAAAAGTAGTTTAGCAATTCCTGGAAAAGTTAAACATATAGTTACTATATCACCCAGCAATTTCACTCCTAGGTATATGCCCTAGAGAATCTAAAACATGTTCACACAAAAACTTGTAAATGAATGTTCATAGCACTCTTATTCTAATAGCCCAAAGTGGGGACATCCCAAATGTCCATCAAGAGGTGAAAGGATAAACATAATGTGGTACAGCCATACAATGGAATATTCTTCAGAAATAAAAAATAATATAGTACTACAACAGAGACAAACCATGAAAACATTACACTAAAAAGCCAGACCTGAAAGGCCCTATATTATATGCTTCCATTTATATGAACTATCTAGAATAGGCAAATTTATAGAAAAAGAAAGATCGGCAGTTGCCAGGGACTGGGTGCAGGAAGGATGGGGAGTGACTGCTATTGGATTTCTTCTCTGGCTGATGAAAATGTTCTGGATATAGGTAGTGGTGATGGTCGTACAACCCCGTGAATGTACTTAATTCACTTAATGCCACTGAATTATATACTATAAAATGGTGACTTTTATGGGATACCTATTAAAACATTTTATTTTTAAAAGTTTCATTAAAGTATGCTCTTATAAATTTTTTAAATTAAATGAGCTTCAAATAAATAAATAATAAATATATAAATAAATAAATGAATAAATAAATAAATAAATAAAAAGGCTTCCAACTGTATGATTGCTACTATATAACATTCTATAACACCACCTATGGAGCTAATAAAAAGATCAAGTTGTTGCTTGAAACTTGGGGGTGGGAGTGGAGGTGGGGGGCAATGACTGGGCAGAGCAGATCTTTAGGGTGGTGAAAATACCCCGTATAGTACTATAATGGTAGATAGGGTTATTATACACTTGTGCAAACACACAGAATGTATAACACCAAGAGTGAACCCTAATGCAAGCCATGGACTCTGGGTGATTATGAGCATAATGTCAGTGTAGCTTCATTGATTGTAACAAAAAGTATACCACTGTGGTAGGGATGTTTATAATAAGGGAGGCTCTGTATGAGTAGGGCTGGGGTAGGGGTATATGGTCAATCTCTGTATCATGTGCTCAATTTTCCAGTGAACCTAAAACTCCTCTAAAATAGAAAAACAAATTCCTTCACCAGGACCTAAGTGCACACCCAACTGCAGGCCAAGGTGCACCTGGGTCGGAGAACCCTGTACAGGATTTCTGTGGAACTGGAAGTGGGTCGACCCTTACACTAAGTGTCCCATCCTAGAAAGGTTAGTGTATGGCCTCTGTCCTACCTCATTCACGCACTCACTCAAAGAGCATTTCCTGAGCACCTGCTGTGGGCGAGGTGTTGAGGATGAAATAAACACTCTGAGGAGCCTAGGCTGAGTGGAGGAGGCACAAATTGTAACTACAATACACGAGGGAAGGAGCGCGTCTGTGGCCATCAGGGAGTTCACACAGCACAGAGCATTTGAGCTGAGATTTGCAGAGTAGTGAAGCTCACCAGGCAGAATGCCAGGGGCAGACGTTCAAGGTGTGTCAAAAATGCTGAAGAGCCCAAGTGTGGTATACTTGGTGGGTCGTGGGAAACAGCCAGGGCCTCCATAGAGCTCAATATAAGCAGGGGGCATGGGGAGGGTGGGGGTGCAGGGGAAGAGCAGGAGCTGATGCTGGACACATGGCTGGGTCAGACTATGCCAAGGAGTGTGAGCTTGATCCTGAACTCCCTCTCATGGTATCCATCCCCACCAATTCTCTGTCAGGCCTCTCCATCCTAAGGCTCATCTAACTTAGCTCCTCACTAGCTCCTGCTTAGTTCATTGCAATTACCCCCTAACGCTCCCCTGCCTCTAAAGTTGCAGTCAGCATAATAATAGTGCGTATTTATTGAGCACTTAAGACAATCTGGACACTGTTCTATATGCTTTTAAAAGAATGAATTTACTAAATCTTGTTATACCTAGATTCTATGAAGTAGGTATGATCATTCTCATTTTATAGAGGAGGAAACTGAGGCACAGAAATGAAATAATGTGCTCAAAGTCACACAGCTTGTAAGAGGAGGGGACAATATCTGAACCAGGATCTGGTCCCCACACCAAAGTTCTCATGCTATTGACTCTCAGGCAGCAGGATCAAGACTGCATTACAGTCTGAAATGAGATTACCTGAGTCTCTAACTTTTCAAACTTCTCATCTCCCCATCTGTAATATGAAACACCACCAATGAAGACCTTTTGAGGAATAAATTGGATCATCTGTCAAAAGCACCAAGCATGGTGCTGGGCACGTAATTAGCCTAAGTGTTAGTTTACCTAAATATTCTGTTTCCTTCTTCCAGTCTGAGCAGCTGGATATTAAAGGATTTTCTTAAACAAGATAGAACTGGAACAAATTTTTTAAAACCCAGGGGTTGGAATGGGACAAGTGGGAAAGGGAGAGGCTGTGAGTCCAGGTGTGATGTAGACCTTTGTTCCTCTCCTCGGGTCAACTTTATTGTACCCATTGGGGTGCACCTCATGACACCACTGGCAGCAGCTAAGGGAAACTGCGTTTACTCCATTGATCTAAAACTTAGAAAGCAATTCTGCTGTTCACAGCGATGTTACCCGAAAAACCAATGACAACACAATTTAATTTACATGCCAACAATCACATTTTGGAGCAGTCACTACTCAAGAACTCTGATTTTGTTATTTCCCTTTATAAGTTTAACTTATAAACCTTAGTCCAAATACAAGGCTGGGTGTAGATATCAGGATTCCCCAGAGAAACAGAACCAATAGGATATACATAGATACAAAATGCAGGGGTTAGAGGTGTGCTGACCCCCTACCCCACCCCCCAAAGCTTAACTCCTAACAGCCTACTGTTAACCAAAAGCCTTACCAATAACATAAACAGTCCATTAACACATATTTTGTGTGTTATATGTATTATATACTCTATTCTTACAACAAAGTAAGCTAGAGAAAAATGTTATTAGAAAAATCACGAGAAAATACATTTACAGTACTTATTGAAAAAAATCCTTAAGTGAACCCGTGCAGTTCACACCCATGTTGTTCAAGGGTCAACTGTACACACACACACACAGTTCCTCTATACATGACACTTGTTATAGAAATGAGCTCACACAGCCAGAGACTGAGAAGGCCCAAAGTCTACTGTCTGCAAGGAGAACCAGGATGGCTCAATAGTGAATTCAGTTTGAGCCCTGAGGCCTGAGAATTGGGAGGCCAATGGTGTTAAGTCCTTGAATGAGTGTAACAGCCTGGGAACCAGGAGCTACAATGTCTGAGGGCAAGAGAAGGTGGATGTCTCGGCTCAAGCGGGAAGATAACAAATTCACCCTTTCTCCATCTTTTTGTTCTATTCAGGCTGTCGGTGGTTTGGCTGATGCCCACCACGTGGCCTGAGTGAGGGCCATCTGCTTTAGTCTACTGATTCAAATGCTGTGTTCCTGAGACACCCTCACAGACCCACCCAGATACGTTTTACTAGCTGTCTGGGCATCCTTGAGTCCGGTCAAGTTGACACATGAAATTAGCCATCACTCTGAGGTACACATTTTCTATGGCCATCACTTCTGGGCTTTTCTTTGCTGTTGAAATTATTTAGATGCACATACACAGAAACGTTGGGCAGAGACGCAATATTGAAGAATAGACCTGCAGCTGAGGTCATACCTCCACGGGGACATCTTCGAGCCCTCTCTTCCATGCCCTATGTGTGGTCTGGCTAGTCCCATGCTGAGCCTGGCATTTTGTGAATCAAATGTGGTCCAAAGAAAACATCAGGAAGACATGAGGGCGAGTGCAGGAGTGAATAGGTGTTTGTGAGGTTATTATTTCTGTGGGTGGACACATTTGTGATTTTAAGCATCATATTCTCACACACACGGCCTCGCTGTCAGCATACTTGCCGACCACACAAAGGAGAACACAATCGACTTTAATAGATGCTCTGGCACACTGGGGCTGTTATAATAGTAGCTTGGGAACTTTGAGACTCTGGGTGTTTTTTCAGCTTTCACCCATCATTTTGAACTGGGCGAGGTTGGGCTTAAAGGGAAAAATACTGAAACCCCAGCACAGCAATCTTGGGCATTGATTCCGTGGTCGGAGAAGGCAGCAGGAATTTCCGCGGTGACCAGCAGCCCCTGCCCGCCCAGCAGAGCAAGGAGCTGCTTCTGCCCAGCTTATGAAATCTAATCCTGGAGCTGACCCACCACTGGAATAAAAATTCAAACCCATACCGCTGTTGGGTGTTCAGGATGACTTTGTGGTTGTCCTTACTGCTGCGGCAGCAGTAAGAAGTCTGTTCCCAGTTAGTGAGCAGAACCTTTGACTGATAAAAGCGACAGGAAGAGAATTTCAAAAATATACAGGAACACCTCCTCATAGAAAGTTAAAATTTTAGGGGGTGAGGGGCTTGCAACGTGAGAACACCAAGGGGTGGTTTGCAGTGGAGCACGGCACACCAGCAGGCTGACGAGGGTGGAGCTGTCAGTCACCCACTGTCCCGTCCCTCTCCCCTCTCGGTGAAGAGTGGCATTTCAAACTATTTGGCCAGTGAGTCATCAGAAAA
Organism: Tadarida brasiliensis; assembly: GCA_030848825.1. Classification (NCBI taxonomy): domain Eukaryota; kingdom Metazoa; phylum Chordata; class Mammalia; order Chiroptera; family Molossidae; genus Tadarida; species Tadarida brasiliensis. Next base: position 37,521,377 of record CM061272.1, on the reverse strand, counting down.
ATGCTAATTTTCATTTTGGAAAAACACCATCTCAGTGGGACATTTCACCGTTATCTGTTCTCCCTAGAAATACAGTGGTAGGGGTGGGAGAACCCAGCCCCTTGGAAATTAAAGCCATATGCATACCATATTTAAAAGCCAACAACCTATTACATTATTGCTGACCATAGGAATTCAGTATTTATAATTTACATTCTTTCCCATACTTTGCTATTTTTCAGAAGTGAAGAGCAGAGGTTTATGGCCTCACCAGATCGTAAATCAGATTCCTGAGGGCAGAGGGAGCCGCTCCAGGGAGGAGGCATTGCCTTCAAGTTTGCAGAATGCATCAAAACATCAGGAAAAGAACCCAAATGGAGAGATGGGGCTCTGCTTCAAGGGCGCATGAGGCACCAAAGGCTGACAGTTATTCCTTCCACTGAGCAAGCAGCCGAAACCACACCAGGGCCAGCATCTGGACAGTGGCTTGGAGGTTTGGCCACCCCTAACAAAGTGAGCACCTGGACCTGAGTCACACCGAGTCTCCTTCCAAAGGGAGGAGAGACAAAGGCGTGGGTGTTCCAGGGACTCGCCACCACTTATTTGCTGAGACTGAGGCTGGCTGGAGGGAGGAGGGGAGAGTGAGCAAAGACTCTGGACCTAAAGGGCATGACAGGTGCGCATGAATCAAGGAGCCAGGAGTGGAGGGAAAAACATAGGCCCAGGTTGATCTGACACCCCTCATGGCTCTGTATTCTTGTTCAAGTACTTACCCTCTAAGCCTGAAGACCCTGGAGAATGAGGATAACACAGCAAACTCACAGGATTCAAGGATACACATGTGGTGCTGGACACATGTGGGGAGGGAGTTGTGTAAGGGACACCCTTTCCCCTGGAAATAATTAAAATGCTGCCCTGGCAGTTGGCTCTCCGGCAAAGCCAGTCAAGTGCTAACGTGGCCACTAGGAGGACTCAGGGGAGGGAGGTAGGGAGGGGGTCCCGACAGCCCCATCCAGAGGTCTTTTGAAGGCTCCCAGTGCTGCGAATGCTTTTATCTGGAAGATATGTTAGCAGTGACCCTAGTGAACCGACCCCCCTGCTTCTGGTCTGGATCTCATCCACTCTAAGAGAAGGTGGAGGATTCTCAACACTTTGAAAGCCAGAGCTCTTTCTTAAGCCTTTCCTGGGTTGCACCGGTAGAACACAGTACCTAATCAGTCCACAACACGTGCAGTCGGGCTGACGAGAACGGGCCCAAACAGCCCTGTCAGGCGAGTGGGAACAGTAAGTCTGTAGTCCAGACCTTCCAGTATGGATGTTACATAACCCTGCCTGCAATTCGACACTGCAATTAAGGCTATTGTGTGTATACTTCAGACATGAAAATGCAACATTTTGATTCTTTTGGTCTAAAATTTTTCTATTTTTCATTTAAAGGCAAACAAACCTCATTTCCTGGGGTTTGTAGAATCAGGAGTCCTCTTTACTCAGCATCCAGAAAGGGGCCACACCCTATGTAGCAACACTGGCATCTGAGGTCCTGCGGAGACTGTGTGGAGGGGCAGGAGGCCAGGCAGCTTGGAGGAAACTTCCTGCCATCCCTGGGCATTATGCCTACAACTTGCAGGCCCTTGGAGCATGATGTTTTCAGAGCATTCCAATAACAAAGAAAAATAATTAACACCCAGGGCACAAGAGGTTCATATCTGAGCCCAGAATGGCTAAGGAGGCTGGGTGGGGTGGTTACATCAGCTGTGAAAGCAAAACTCTCAGGCAAATTCTATTTTCTGAATGATGTTCCTGTCCTCACTGGCTTTCTAGAGGGATGGACCCGCCAATACCAGTCTCCCTGCTCCACGAGGAGAATATGCTGGGGGCGTAAGAGCCCTGTGCCAGCACTGTGGGCAGCAAGCTGGCCTGTCCCCACCCCTCCAGCCAGGCCAGTGTACAACCTGAGTATGAAGATGTATAAACTAAGATCAGCCCTGAGGCCTTGGAGCTACTTGGACCTGCTGCAAATCCTTGACTGTGTTGATTATGACAACAAACACCTCACAGGACAGACTGCTTCAAAACCCATCCAACAGAGCCACAGAGGGAATGTCAGAGGAGGCAAACGCACAGGTGGATTTCTGAGATGGATTAAAGGCAGTCTTTAGTAAATACAGGAGACAAGGAAGATTTTACAATTTTGCATTCCCACAAACTAAAAAAATTCACGTCCAACTATTTTTTTCCTTCTTTTGTACACACTCATAATTCCTTTAAATTCACAGAAGACAGTGAAATAAAAAAACCATTAAGTATTGCATCAAAGATAATACCAGAGTTTAATTAAAAATGTTGCCACCTTCATCTGTAATAGTCAGAGCATCAGGTCACCTGTGATTGTTGTAGCATCAGGTTTAGAATAAAACATGATACAAGAAAATGTTGTAAAAATCTAATTATGGGCTGGAAACAAGACTGGGCAGCACCCCGGTCTTTGTCATTACCAAGCTGACCTCTGCAAAGAATCACAATCTCACATCTAATCCTTGTAATGCACGCAGATGAAGGACAGAGATGGATCTGTAATGAAACACTGGTAAACAGAAGTCTGGGCTCTCCTTACATCTTGATTTTAATCACGTAAGTGGGAAATATATTCAAGACTGCAGCAGCCTACCTGTGGGATTTCTAGTCTTCACGACAACGACAAGGCTACAGAGGAAGCCCACCTGACGAACACAGTGGTGGCCCAGGAATTCCGCAGCCCTCCCGGAGCAGAATGCAGAGCACACAAGTTACATCCCCTGTCTGAAGTGCTCACTTCAGTCTGGCTTTCAGGGTTTTTTTTCCTTTTGTGTTTGGCCTCCCTTTCTGTGTCCAACCTCCCCCTGTAAGGGCCTGCCCAAGTGCACCACTGTCAACAAAACAATAGGATCCAAACCCAAAGGTGGAGCCTTGACAAGAGGCATCACTTAGAGGTGCCTCGAAACAGCTTCTGAGGGACACCAACAGGTCCGGACCTGATGCACTTGGTGAAGAATTTTATTTTATTTCTCCTGGATGAGTACTTTACTCACAAGCTCACTATAGAAACCATCCTAGTGAAGATAAGACTGGCATTTACAGGATGCCTTTTAGCATCAAAACGCTTCACGGGTCAATGAAATGTCCTCGCGCTGCAGTGGGAGCAGTGTGGGCAAGGCTTTTACAAATGGAAAACAGACCCAGAAAAGCACGGAGGCCATGGAAAGACCAAGAATGACAAAAAGGGAAAAGTATCCAACAGTCACTGCAATGCTACTTAAGGAGAAAAAGACACAAATCATTCTTCCTGCATTAAATCTAAAAGCATGGTCTTTTAAGAGGATAGTTTGTAATGATAAGCATGAGATGATTTGCAATCAAATAATTTCCAATATTAAGTGAGGTCTCTGAAACATGCATTCTATTTCCATCGATGTGAGGTCCATTTCCATAGAAACGGGTGGGAAAAGTAGGCCATACCCAGCAGTACAGTTTCTAGGAGGAGTGGCAGCTGTGGGTCTGGCCGGTCACGGAAAGCACTGGTTTTGTAACCACTGTAGTTGAGTTCTTACCGAAAGGGGAAAAAAAGTTTAAACTCCAAGGAAGGGCATGGAAAGCATCTGAGGACTTTCCTGGCCGTTTCGTACAAAGCCATGTAAGAAAAATGGTCTCGTGCACTTTGCCTTTTGCATATCCCACAGGAAAGTCAAAGTCCCACCTGCTAAACAGGTGCCTCTCTGCTGGCCTAGGAGAAAGGAATGTGCTTCATCGGTTGGACTGAGCTATGCATCAGCTAATAATTAGCCAGAGGAGCATTAAGGTGGTAGGCCCAACTCTCCTAGAAAATAACCTTGCAAACACTATGGAAGCAACCCAGGCACGAGGGAGGAGTCGAGGCAGACATGTACAGGAGATATGGAAATATTCAGTGCTCAGAAGAGCAAACTTCAGGGAAAACAAAGCAAACTCGCCTACATTCAAAGAACACAGTGTTTACACTGTGCTATGCTCTCCAAAGGCCTCTCTGACGGGGTATAGAAGTAAGGTGCATTTCGGAGACCAGCAGCTCTCTGCCCCTCCTCAGTGCCCCCAGGGCAGGGCTTCCGCAGCACAGGACCGCGCAGAGTGGCGGCCCCAACTCACTGCGCCAGCCGGGCGGCTGCCCAGCAAGTCTGTGTGAGACTCTCAACCAAGTGGTTGCCAGAGGCCCAGAACACAGGATGTGACCCGGCTTGCATGATTCACTGAACCCCTTCACCCTGGAATTCTTCTGCAGAAAAAGAAAAACATCACACTTCTATGGTTAAAGATTTCCTTAAAGGGAGAAAAGACACTGAAACCTTTGTGGTGTGTGAAATGAGGAAACAAAAGGCCTGCTTTCCACACGTTTATATATATCTATGAGCCAACCAGCTGGGTACCAGCCACTGTTAGAGAGAGAAACCCCACGTGGTTGCTGCAACCATTACCACAGAGAAAAGATGACAGCTGTTGTTCATTTCCTATCCATCACTTGGGAAGTGTAGGAAGTAGGACATATGTGTCTTTCACACTCCAAAATACGTATTTTTTTCCTTTTTCCTTCTTACTGTATAAAACACACACCTAGTCATGTTATCCTAAAGTCACTTGAAAAATCCAGTAATTGCTGATAAACAGTGGAAAGTATCAATATGATGCAGAGAAAGGAGCACTTTGCAGAGACAGAGCTTTGACAGGCTTCAATGTGAATGTTTTATTTAAAGCAGGAGCCGCCAGAGCTAATGAACTATCAGGTAAACATTCTAGAGCATGGCATGGAGGAAAGGTAATACTCACCAGCACCTCACATGGGAGTAAAGACCATGTCAGCAGCGCGCCATGGAAGGAAAACAAAAGGTACAAGGCACCTGGCTGTGGGAGGAGCCGTGTGCACGGCCCCTCGAGCAGGTCCACTGCTGTGCACTGTAAGTGTGGCCAGTGGTCGTCGGGATGGTACAAAAAAGGTTCTGATCTGGAGCCCAGGATCCTAGGTAGGTTGCTAACCTTTCCTCAGACTGGTTTACACCTGCTGTGTGGTTTCAGGTCCTAAAAAGGGGATGGGGTTTGCTAAACAGTAACACAAAAGCTCTCCCTTTTCTTTTTCTAGAAGAGAGGGGAGCCCTCCCCAGTTCAGTGTCAGCAGTGGCTTCTGAAGGTTTTTAAGCATCCTAACTTAAAAACAAATGACAACAAAATAAAAAACAAAAAAGAAGCCTAAACGTAAACCAATCAAATGGAAAGGCAGATTCACTAACAGAACTGGTGACCAGTCCATTAACTGTGCAGTTAATGTCCCGTCTGACTGAAGATGTTTAACCTGTATCCACAATACTCACAAGCACAAAGCTGCTCTCGGCAACTGTGAGTAAACAGCTACCTTTTCTTTCAAACATACTGTGCTGCTTGCTACTGGTGACCGCATGCCAAGTGCTGACCTTAAAAGGGACCCCACATTGGCAAAGGACCCCAGGCAGTGGTCTGCCTGATATTGCCGTGTCTGTGAGGAACAAGACTTACACCCTCAAATAATGACACCCCCTCCCAAAGTCCCCTCTCCTCTTCCCATTTGCACTGTGTGTTTTGCCCTCCTAGCAGGGAGGTCCAAATGATTCCGTCTCCCTCTCAGTTCTAGGCACTCTCTGGAACATCTCTGATTAACCAAGGTCTTTCATTTCTTTCCAACTCCGTTGGTGACTTTTGACTTGGAATGTCGATTTCTTCTTCTGGAAGAATGGCTTTCGTTGTTGCCTGGATGCTTGGGTGGGCTGTCTTCAGAACCTGGCCAAAGGAATCAGTACAGGCCGTCACCACAGGCTGTGGGATTCCCCGGCTCCCTCAGATTTGTAGCTGTCCCTGCCCAGCCGCCTCGGTAAAGTGCAGTCTCTTTCACTGATACTTGCCCGCCACCTAGTGGCCTCACTAACAAATTAAGGCAAGGCACGGAAACCCCAAAGCTGAGCTCGTTAGCATAGCAGGTGCCTGGGTATGCAAGGCACACAGTCTGGGGGTGGGGGTCCTGGAGAAGCCTTACAATCACACTGTGTAGGGTACATTGTGGACATAGTGATGGGAACCAGAAATGTGAGTACAAATGAAATGAAAGCACAAAGGAGGGGCAATTAAAGCTGAAGCTGCATAGGTGTCAAGTCTACCCTTGCAACCGAAGAGTGCATTACCTAGGTTTCCACACCTTGACATGCTACACACCAGAGTTTCTAATCCCTTAATTGGACAGGATTCTTGACTTTAAAAAATTAAAGATATCACATGTCCTCTATCATCTGATCCAGAGGCCACCTTCACAAATATGCTCATGACAGACAGCACTGGAACCACACCATGAAGATGCCACGTGCCCTCAAGATGCTCAGTCTACAGCGACAACATCATTTGTCACACTGTACTATTTGGGAGCTCAGGGAAAGACTTCTACATCAGCTGAGTGCTGAGCAATCCGCCAGCAGGCATCAGCCAGGTGGAGAGTGGGCCCGGGGGGGTTGGAGGGGGCATTCCAGTTAGAGATGTGTAAGGCTTGGGAGGTCAGCAAACTTCCTGGCACTGGACAGGCTCTGCTCTCAGGTTCTGTACATGGCCAACTCCTGGCCTCGCAGCCAAGCCAAAAGGTTGTCTGTCCCGGGGCTCAGCCCCAGAGGAAATCTCCACCTAAAGACAGCCACTAAAAAAAAAGTTCTGAGGGTTTTGGTCTCCATTGTAAGGGGTATTTGGCTTATTCCAAGAGACACTTTCACCACTCTGAAGGTTTCCTTCTTTCTCTCTTTTTTTTACTATTCTATCTACTTTTCCTTGAAATACATCTCTAGCCCTGCTTACGACTTTTGGCCTTTCCAGTGGAGAAGTGCTCGGAAGAGCAAGGACTGATCTGTGAGGAGTGGGCTGTGGATCGGGAAGCTCTGGGACCCCTCTGCCCATTTCTGTCAGCATTCCAAAACAGGCTGCTGATCAACTCCTTGATTTAGCAAAAACCATCTCAAAAGGGGTATGTGGCAACTCAGTGGGGTGTATGACAGTGTCTTCCCGAGGGACAGCTCTGAAAAGCTTGACCCCAGAACTCAGGAGAGCAACCACGATAGTACTGCTTTCCTCTCCCTGGGCCCACTGCTTCTCGGAGCAATTCTGTGAGCTAAAACTCAGTCTCTAGCATTCATAATTCTCTCCCTTCCAAAGGTCTTCCACCAGCTCATAAGAACTGGCAAGAAACTGCGGTCCAGGGGAGCCTCCTCAGCGTCATTATTCCATGGGCCTAATTCTTTAAAATAACCAGGTGGCCACACATCTTTCCAAAATGCTCCCTGAAGACAGACCACTGGGAGACCCCAACTACACCACTGACATCCCTCTTACACTGGCCTGTCTCTGGAATAAATGTGATAAATCGATCTACTCTTCTGAAAGGCTTTTCCTCCTGGCACACAATTCTTTCTAAGCCTTTTCACTCAGGAAAAGCCCAGAAGAAGAACACTCTTATCAGGATGCTTGAGAGATGCGGGCCTCATAATGTCTTCCTGCCCAGAAAGGGCAGAGCTACGAGGCGCCTCTTCTCCAGCAAGTTTCTTGGGCAGATGCTGTGAGCACTTTGCGTGTTTCTTAATAAGCAACAGGGTGCATGCGGTGAGGGAGCTTGAGACCCTCAGGGCACCCATGTACCCCCATTCAGAGGAGAAATACTGATTCTGAACCTCCTCACTGGGCCTTGGGAAGGGCAGGACCCAGTCAAGTTTTAAACAATAAGCAAAAAAGAAATACCTTTTGTACACTTCCCGTGAGGCCAGGAAATATCTGGGCTGTAGGTGCCATCGTCACACTCTGAGTAGGTCTAGGAAGACAGACAGGCGCAGTGAGGAATCTGGAGTACTCCCGGAGGGGCAGGCAAACAAGTGACATGCTCTGGCCCTGCCTCTCCTGGCTTGGTCACCACCACCACGCTACAGAGCCTCCTCATGCTTATGTTCTACAGCTGTGAAGCCAAGGTTATCTCCCAGGTGATGCAGAATAAAGCTTCTAGAAAGTACCTTTCGTTCCTCAGACTCAAGGTACGAATAAAGGATGAAAGACGTTACTTTTACTTTTAAAAAATAACAGTTGACAAGACTGCTGTAGCGTTTTAAGCCCGCACACATCTATTGTCTCGTTAACCCTCAGACCCACCGAGGTGGGAGGCAGGCACTCTGCGCTGAAGCCCAGGCTGGGCACAGGAAGAGGCCTGACAAAGTGCAAGGGCCGGGGACAGCACTCTCCCAAAAAGTGGTCCTGGGCTCTCCCCACAATTTTTTAAAACAAAAAATTACGTTTTAAACCTCTTACAAAAAAGGAGGATAAACATACTGACACTCAGAACAAGGCAGTCACAAGCACGGACAGCAACCAATAGGGAATGAGTTCTGAACTGGTTAGGTTTCTGCACGGCAGACTGAGCCCAGCTGTCACGTGCCGGCCACCCCACACTCTCACACGAACACGCTCTGGGCTAATGCTCCAAGCTGACACGATGACTTTAGATACAGACCACCCTGCCTTCCCTCCGATACCTTTTCCCGGTGACCGCAGTGTTCTGCGTACCACACCATGCCGTACAGACACAGGAAGGTGGTGAAAGCCTGGAAGGGAAAACAAGCTCATTTTATAAATGCTGGTGCACAAATTTCATTTCCCAGAACTTCTGGGTTGCGATGGGAATTCACACTAGACGGCTAGGTGTGTTTCTGTCATCTCTCCGAGGATGCCGGTTACAAAGTGACTGGATGTGGCAGAGATGAACCCCAGGAGACGAGTTGGGGACCATCCCCAAAGCTTCTGACAGGAAGAGTTACGAGAGCAGTTACTACTTGCAACTCGACTAGCAGAACGCAAACCATGTTTGGCTGTGGGATAAATGGGATGCCTTTCCTGAGTGACTTTGCTGGTTCTGATCAAGAGGACACATAGGAGTCTCTTCTGCAGTTCTGGTTTCATGGCCCATCCTCCCCCTCCATCACTGGGGAGAGTTATAAGGACTCTGCTTGCCACCTTCTGAGGGGAAGAGGATATCTGAACAAAAAAGCAGTTTCATTCACTCTGGGTCACAGTCTGGAGGGCATTCAGGACAAATGGCATTGTGTCGGTGGCAGAACATGGCAGAACACTGCCGGCCCCGCTTTGCACTGCTTTCTAGTGCTTTCCAATCTCCATGGCCACACCCTGACCCCAGCTCTGGTAGCTTTTGTTTTTTTTTGTTTAAGTATTATACATAGGAAAGTAAAGGGGGAAAAAAAGCCCTGTAAACTCCTTAGTGAAATGAGAAGGGCGTGGTCCATGGGGACCCAGAGGCAGGGAAAACTGACAACCTCGACTCCGGCCCTAGCATCCCCACCCACCTACACCACACTCTAAATTATACTCTCAGTGAACGGAAGAACCCAAAGTCTAAAAATGGTAAAAAAAAAACAAAAAAAAACAGAGAGTCGGGGGAAAGCTCCTGGCTGCCTAGACTGAGTAGTGACGGAGAGAGGGAGCATGTGACTGGTGAGCGAGGACAAGTGAATCTTGGCCAGGCCCTTCGGTCACCTGCAGCCTCACCTTCCTGGCTGCAGGCGGGCCAGCCAGAACAGAACGACTGCCCATTCCACCACTAATTTCCTTCGGGATGCCTCACTTCAGGTGTTTAACAGACACCAGCCTCACTGTCTAACCTCTGTCTCCCTGGCCCAACCGTGGGAACAGGTGTGGAATGTGGTGGATCTTTCTCTTCTTGAGGAATACTTCTCATTCTTTCTAAGAATCATAACTTTAGAGCTAAAAGGGTCACCACACAGATCATTAACTTCAACTCCCCTCATTTCACAGAGAGGAATGAGAGTGGCCCCACTGAGGACACACAGCTAGTATGTGGCAAAACTGGAGGCAGGACACAGGCCTCCTGATATCCCTGGACACAAGGTGTAGGGGCGGCTGTTGAGATAAATACTGACTTGATGCCTACACGCCCTCACACCTTTATCCATTCATTCAGCCACTCCTCCAGCTCCAGAAAATGAAAAGTATCACAGGAGCAGCCAGTACCCACAGCATCCGCTCTGCGGGGACCCAGTCTGGAGGGAGACGCCACAGGGCAGGGAAGGCGGGGGATGGGAAATCTCAGCACTGCCGCTGGTAGTTTAGCTCTGGTCCAGTTCCTAAGATAACAATATTTACTAAGTGTCTGTAAGAAAAGAAGAGCCTGAGTGCTCCAACTGGCCCTCTCCCCCCAAATCAATGAAGTGGGAAGAGCAGCAGGGTGGAAGGTAACAGGAAACACACAGGACCACCAGTCCATTTTCTATTAAATCCACACGCACACTGGTGTCCATCTATAGATTAGAGGTATAAAGAAAAAAAAAAGCTCATATTACCCCATCAAAAAATTAGGCAATGAATGAATATATTAAAATTATAAAATGAAAACCACTTCTCACCTTTACCATCCTCTAGTACATGCTCAAATTTCTAACATACACCACCCACTAAATGTAGCATCTTCAAGGATTGGAAAGAGTGGGAAAGACTAGAGGAATTGCAGTGTGTTAGCCCATGTATGTGTTAGGTGCTTTACAAGGAGCAAAAGAGGCCATCCTGTTTCACTAGGAGGGGGAGGTTGGGAGGACAGGTCCTGCCTTTCCAGACCAGTCAGTGGCTGTGCAGTGGGGGTGGGGAGGCTGGCCACAGCAAGGTCACTCCACTAGGCCAATGGAAACAGTGAGAGCTGGGCTGTCATTTTGAATTCCGTCCACCAGAGGGCAAGTGCGTGAGGCTCTTCCTCGTCCACCCCCAGCCCCACCCCTGGGAGGGCAGCTGGGCAGACAGCTCTGCAGGGGACAGGTGGACACTGGCAGGAGGTGAGCTATCATCACAACCCCCACACAAAGGGCCTACTGTGGCTGCCAAATTTACCACTTCACCTGGGTACAGAAGGCCTAGTTCACACTAGTCCCAGGAGACAAAAGCTTTAATTTGGGGTTTGCAATCACACTTGTGGAAATCTAGGCACGTACCCACTTAAAATGCCAAGGCCTACATTTCAAACAGCAGTTGTACAGATTTTGTTTAAAGAAAGGAAAGAAAAAAAGGCAGAGAAAAATCACATGTGGGATGAGAGCCACGGCTGTGGCGCAATGAGGGCGTGAAAGCGGTTTGGCGTCCAGTCCAGGCAAGGCGCATCCAGACCCGCGGGAGCTGGTCAGACAGCCGCTGCTCGAAGCTTGTTAACTAGCATGCGGATCTGCGCCCGCACTAATCTGAAGTTCCCGGTATGTTCCCCTACCCAGGAAGGGGAATCCTTAGGGCTTTGTTCCTCCATCCCAGCAACCGCCTCATTTTGGGCCAGCCCCCCCCTCCCCCCCATGGTGCTCAGCAAACAGCAGTTGGGAAAAATCACTTGCCTTCAAAGTCCTGCGCTCCAGTGCCTGTGTCTCAGCCCCAGCCTGGCCTCTAAACGTGGCTGCTCCACAGAATTCCACCCTCAGTGAGCTTTCCTTCCCCACACTGTGTCTGCAACCGAATCCAATGGCCCCAGCTATGCCCTACACACCCATGGCCCCAAACTTCTATCTCCACTGCTGACCAGGGTTAATGGACAGACTGGAATTTCCAATGATACAGGACACCTTCACCTGTAAGTTTTAAGGGTCCCTAAACCCCAATGCCCCAAACCCAATTCATCTCCTCTCAGGGGACTTCTCTGATATCCCCAGTCTGTAACTAGCACTGACAGCCACCCAAGGGCACAAGCTAGACACCCTGGAGTCACCCGTAAGTCCCTTCCCAACTATCACAGAGATGGCATCCTATGGAGTTGACCTCTTGAGCAGCTCTCAAATCCAGCCTTCTCTGTATTTTCAGTGCCACTGCCTGGTTCAGCCTGTCATTTCTCACCTAGGACCCTGCAACACCCTCAGCCTGCACCCCTCCTCCAACACTTCTTCCCTCCAGAATCTGCCACCCTCCAGTTTCTGTGAGATGTCCTCCCAATGAACAATCTTCTTTGGGTCTCCCACTACAGACACACAGAGTCCTCCTAGCAGAGGTCCCCTCTCCTCTCCTCCTCCGAGTTCTCCTCACTCTTGCTCTCCAGATAGGTTGCCATCTAGAGACAGCTACCAGTTTATAGAAAATACAGAGGACAAAGAAATCTGTTAAATTATAGTATAGGATGAAATCAGTAAAATCCAGACTGTGGAAGAATCTACAGGACAAAAAAAGTAGTTTCTTCAACAAAATAATTGCAAAGGTGAGAGAGCTAGAGATAGAAGGAAATTGTAAATTAAAAGAGACTTAAGCCCTGGCCGGTGTGGCTCAGTGGATAGGCACCAAAGGGTCACGGGTTCGATTTCCAGTCAAGGGCATGTACCTGGGTTGCAGGTTTGATCCCCAGCCCTGATCGGCATGTGTGCAGTAGGCAACCAATCGATGTTTCTGTCTGTCTGTCTCTCTCTCCCTTCCCTCCCTCCCTTCCATTCTCTATTAAAAAAATTAAAAAACAATTCAATGGAAAAAATATCCTTGGGTGAAGATTAAAAGAAAAAAAAGAAAGACTTAAAAGGCATGACAACAATTGTAAAAGGTGGGTACTGATTCGAATACATTTTAAAAATACAAAATTTAAGAAAATGTTAGTAATCTGAACATTGATTAGATATTTGATAATGTTAAGGATTATTATTATTAATTCTTTTTCAGGTTGCATTAAACAAACAAAAAAAAATCTTATCTTTTTTTAGAGTTATATCCCAAAATATTACAGGTAGATCTGCTTCAAAGTAATTTGGGGTGGACACAGTGAGCGGGAAATACAAGGAAACAAGATTGGCTATGAGTTGGTAATTGTTGAAACTGGATAATGGGTACACAAGGGGTCATCCACTCTTTCTACTTCCAAACATATTGAAAATTTTCAATAATTATAAAGAAAGCACACATTAATTTTCTGGGCCAAGTAAATAAAGAATCCTAAGCTTACGTGAATAAGAAGACTTTTCTCCAAAATGACAAAACAACTATATTAAGAAGGACAGTCACCGAATGTGTAAGCTAGGTAAAATCTCCCTTCACATTAAAGCTGAGAGAGGAGTCCGAGGACAGGGAGCTGGAGGCCCCAGCGGTCTGCCCTTCAGGGAGGAAGCTCACCCTACCCAGGCTTGGCCTGGAAAGCTGGCTGGTGAGGCAGAAACTGCACAGTCTGATTACCTTCAAAACCATCTCACATGGCCTATAAACTACAGTCCGTCATTTTGTACATAAATGCTTGTACAGTAATGTGTATGTTATGGACCCTGTAACTGTTCTTGTCACTTGGTGGCAGGCCTGAAATTCTTAGCGTATGTAGACGAATACCTGTTATAAGTAGAATAAATGTGTGTATAATGCACCTGCTGAGGGCTTCTGACCAGAACCAGCGAAGGTGATTCATTTTGGATGCCATATGGTTCTGTGTGTTTACTCTTGAACTTCAGACTGGGGGCCAATCTCAGGTTATTACAAATAGAATGTCTTGTCTATGAATTTCTAAGAAATCTTGGTGCACAAGAGAGTTTTTTGTTTTTTGTTTTCAAAGAGACGAAATGGAGAGTTTAGCTAACCCTTTGGGTAAAAAAGTAATGACTTACCACACAAAGAAGCCAAAGCACAACATACAGTATCTGTGTCTTAGAGAAGAGATCTTGTCCAAATTTTATGCAAACAATAGCTTCCAGGAAACCAATGACCCTAGTTACACAAAGAACAAGAGGTTAAATACTAATTCATATTATCAGAGCATATACATTACCAGAAATATGCATTATTCCATTAAAAAGTTCAATTGGTCATAAGATTTCTGCCCCAAACACTAGTAGCAGTTCCCCCACAAAATGACATTGTTATACCCCACTGCACTTCCTTAAAAAATAATATACCGTGGACCTCTGAGCAATATGGGTTTGAGCTGTGTGGGTCCACTTACACACACTTTTTTCAATAAATATTATAAATGTATCTTCTCTCCCTTATGATTTTCTTAACAACACTTTCTTTTCTCTAGCTTACGTTAGTGTAAGAATGCAGTATACAATACATATAACATACAAATATGTGTTGTCTGTTTATGTTATCGAAATCTTGCTGTTCAACAGTAGGTGATTAGTAGTTAAGTTTGGGGGGAGTCAAAAGTTATATGCAAATTGTTGACTTCAAGGGGTTGGTACCCCTAATCCCCATGTTGTTCCAGGGTCAATTGTATACATATTTAATAAAAAGTTTATTTTACTCTTTTCTATTTTAAAGACTTTAGTTTTTAGAGCCGTTTCAGGTTCACAGTGAGACTGAGTGGAAGGTATGGAGATTTCTCTTATACCCCTGCCCTCATGCATGCCCACCCTCCCCCACTATCACATCCCCCACCAAAGTGGGACACTGGTTACAACTGATGAACCTACACTGACATGTCAGTATTCCCTAAAGTCCATAGCTGACATTAGGGCTCACTCTTGATACTGTACGTTCTAGGGGTTTGGACAAATGTATAATTACGTGTATCTACCATTATATAATCATTATAGAGTAGTTTCACTGCCCTAAAAATCCTTTGCACTCTGCCTATTCATCACTCTGCCCCTCCCCAGAGATAATATTTTTTACTTCTTCCTTCCCTCCAAGACTAAAATCTCAGCTCACACATTTTAATAGCTGGCGACTATTAAAATGTATGGCATCATCTAACTCAAGCCCTATTACCACCACCAGGGTGGACAGTCACCACCTGTTGGAACCCTCTCAAGAACAGGGAACCGGCTACCTTCATAGGCAGCCTATTCTGCTGCCAGTCTCTGGCTGTTGGGAGGTTTATCTTCACCTCCGGCTTGTATCTTCCTACTTCCACCCGTGGGTCCTGACTCTGCCCTCTGCTACCCCACAGGGTGGGTCTGAGCCCGCCAAGCGAGGCTTCTGATAACTTGAAGGTAGAAATCACATTCCCTCCCAGCCTTCTAAGAAATTCCAGATTTAATATCTCCTATGTTTGCTGACAATATAAACTTTTTATCCTCTCTTGATCTGAAAGCAGTTTTGCTAAATACAAAAATGTTTTTAAAAACTTCATGGTTTATTGTTTAATTAAACATCAAAGAAAAAAGCCCCTCTTACGTTCTACATCTTCATTTATGTATATAAAAACCAAACTTCTGGCCTTGCGACCCCAGAGATGGCTTAAGAACACATGCTGACTTCCAAGTCCGACGTAGAGCTCCCTGCTCGAGGGGGAATCAGCTGTCGGGTTGGTACGGCTGCACAGACACTCTCTAAAAGGAAAGAAGGGGCCCAGAAGGCTCGGGTCCCCTACCACCAACAGACACGGAGGTCACTGCAACCATCAAATGTATGGGTGGCTTTAAAACAACTGGGTGCCCGGAACCAGGACCCCTTCAGCAAAACAGAAAATCTCCTTAATATATCTTAAAAGTTTGGGGCTGTCTTTCCCCCTCACCCTCACCAAACAAGGTTTGGCAGCGGCTGGCCTGAATCTGTGGAGACTGCCCTAACCCCCACAAAGCATCGTTTTAGCGGAGGGACACCGGAGACTTTTAACTGTAGGTATGAGTTTCCCTGTGATCCTGAAGTCTAGACTGTGAGCTGCCGCTAGAGGGCAGCTAAGCGTTGGTTACTTCAGGCTGCGCAGCGAAGGAAAGGTACCTGTGAGTGAACATCAAAAGCATATGTAACCTTTAGCTGGGACTTCTGAAGAACTACACGGGAAAGTGTTCACCCCAGGAATAAGTGTGCTATCTGCCCTCGAGTCAGACAGAACACAGAGTTTATTTTGAGAGATTTCGGGATAATGAACTCATGAGTCACCTTCCAAAAACACGGTGGCAGCAGACCACAGCAGTATTTCTCAAAATTCTGTGATCTGAGTTCCACAGCAGAAATACACTTTCTATGGTGACCCAGTACACACGCGCACACGTGCACACACACAGAAACAAAAGTTTCACAAAATCCTTTGTCCTCTTACTCTAACACTTTTCTATTTCACTTTAAGAAGATGCTGGTCAGGACCCACCCAGTTGACTTCATGATGGACTGAAGTTTGCTCTGAAGACCAGAACTTCTCAGTCACCACGTTTAGGAGGTGCTTTGCTGCTACGTGCTAAGGAATCTTGGCTAAGCCACTGTCCATGCATGTGGCCTTCTCAGTGAGGTGACCATTGAGCAAAGACTGGGTGGAAAGACGGGGCAGCGTGGGCAGGCCTAGAGTGAGGGGAAGGGTCAGAGTTGAGTCACAGGGTAACGTGGATCTCGAGGGCCTCCCTAGGGCTTGGCTTTTAGTCTGAGGAGCCAGGAGCCCCTGGATGGTTTGGAGCAGAGGGTTTACCATATTCGATGTGCATTTTAATAGGATCCATCTGGTGGCGGAGCTGAGTGCTGATGAGGAGGCAAGGGCAGAAACAGGGAGGCTTCTAGTGCAGGGAGAGACCAGGGAGTAGCTGTGGAGATGTGAGCAGTGGTGGGGACTGGGAGGCACTACCCAAAAACCACATGGACTCTTTAATCACCGGCCACTGCCCCAAAGGGACTCCTAATAAAGAACGCCCTTTTGGGCCCAGCCGGTGTAGCTCAGTGGCTGAGTGTCGACCCATGCTCTCTGGTTCGATTCCTGGTCAGGGCACATGCCCAGGTTGTGGGCCCAATCCCCAGTGAGGGGCATGCAGGAGGTGGTCAACTGATGTTCTCTCTCATCGATGTTTCTATCTCTCTCTAAAATCAATAAAGAAAAAATATTTTTTTCAAAAAAGAACGTCCTTTTGGAAGGTTAACATTACTTTTGTACAAGACTCAAATGGCTACTACTTTAAGGCTAAGGCCAAGGCTTGGGTTGGGTGGGGGCCTATATGAGGGGTATGTATGGGCGGGGGGGGGGGGGGTCCCTGAACTTAGTGCAAACTGAAACCTCTGATCTTTACCAAACTGGGCTAGGTGGCCAATGGGGTTTGGTGAAATTGAGTGAGGGCTCCTGCTCCCCTTGATGCCTGTGCCATTTTTATCTCGAATGAACAAGGTTAGAAGGCAGATAATCATTTGGGCTGCCTGCAGTGCTTCTGCCTGGGGTGGGGCTGGTCAGCACTCCCACTCTCAGCTCCCCCTCTCTGGAGACCGGATGAAAATGAAGACGTTAATGCAGAGCCAGGGTAGAGAGCTCCTCAGTGCGTGGAACAGGAAAGCAAGCAGGGCTATTACAGAAAGTGGAAGCTCGAGGCTCCTGCGTGTAAGCTGGGGTTCAAGCAGAGGAAGTTTTCAGAGCCACTGGCACTCGCGCTGGACCCTGAGGCTGCCACAGCCTGCCTGCATCGCACAGCTCTGCCCCCGCTGCACGAGACACTCAAGGGCACCGGGTGTGGAGCCTCTTTGGCCAGCCAGAAGGTGACCCTGCAACAGCGGAAATGAGGCCTGTGTAACGTGACCCGACTATTACACCATCACACAGAGCCAGGAAGTGTTCCAGAGTGAGTCCAGCTCTGATCAGGGTGAGCAAGAATGCCTGTTTGGAGGAAGTGGTAGCTGAGCGGGGCTTCCCAGACAGAGACTTCCCACTATGCTCCTGGGGCTTCCTGACTTCCCCAGAACCCTGGGGCAGGGGGGAAGGGTGGAGAGGGCAAATCGGCTCAGGTGGGACACCCAGTACAGCTCTGCTCACTTGTTCTGCTGTATATTAGGGTTGAGGCAAGATGTCATTTGAGGAACGAGATTCAGCTGCTAAATAAAAACAACTACTGCCAGGGGCTTGGGGCTGTCAGTGGAGGTACTTCCGAGCAAAGGGGCGGGGAGAGGCAAGATGAAGGAGCAGAGGTGCTGAGGAGGAGGGGATGAAGGGGAAGGTGCTGGGAAAGGGAAGCTACCCTAGGCAGTGTGAGCCGAGGGCCTAAAACAGACTGGAGAGAAGGCGAGGATGGGAGGGGAGGCTGTGAAACAGGTCGACAGGAAGATGGTGGGGGCCGGGTAGTGCTGGGAAGGGTCAAGAGTCAGACGACACCTCTTACAGTTGTCCTCAGCACACACCCTCCTCCTGGATGGACCCTGTGCTTCATGTCTGTGTCTATCCTTAAAAAAAAAAAAAGAGCCTGGAATAAGAATGGCACAATTCTAAGACATTCTTATGCGCGAGTGAGGGGGCGGAATGGGGAGCCAGCAGAGGACACGGAGAAGAAACAGAAAAGTGGGAGCAAAGAGGGCGGCTGTTGCAGAAGGAAGAGAACGGCTGTGAGAGGGGAGATACTGCGGGGACGCAGGAGAGGTGCCGGTGGAGAGGGGACCTGCTGGTATGGAGCTTAACTGGGAGAGGACAAGTGAGCAGAGCAGCAGAGGCGGAATGCACTGTCACAGGTCCCGGCAGGGTGGGGATAACATGCAGGAAACTTAGGGCTGAGGGGTCAGTTCTGACAGCAAGGCGGCTCCCAGGCATGGTCCACGCTTCCCCAACCCAGGAACTCTCGGGAAGAGGAAAACTGACTGCTCACTCCAGCTAAAGCCAAAGCTCGGACACCCTCCTTCCAGGGCCAGGTCATCAAACAGCTTTTCTTATAAGCCAGGCTAATTCCCTTCTTTTCAGGTACAGAAGCTCCATTATAGAGTGGAGTGGGAGAAAGGAAGGTAGAGATGATGAGGGAGATAAAGTGCACACCTGGGGGATCTGTTCACATGGGTCTGGCCCTGATGCTCCCAGAGAGCTGCCGTGATGGAATGCAGCTTTCTAAATAGAGGAGAAGCCAACTGTTCACACTGCTGCCCTCTCCCTGGTGGGTTCCCGTTCCTCAGCTGGACGCAGCCCTACCTGCTGGGCACAGCACATTTAAGCCGAAAACGCTTACAGGCTCAGATCTCTGGCAGAACTGTAGACTACATTGTAGGTCTAATACGTCAGTGAGTAATTAACACAAATTTACAGGAAAGTGCCCTCTTCAGGAGAAAAAGATGTGGACCAGTGGGAAAGAAGCCTCTGGAGGTCCTGTTTGACCTTTCCCCTCCCTACCTCCCCAAAGGCAAAATTCCAGTCACTACAGGAGGCACTCCTGCTCCCTCCCGTCTCCACACCTTGCTGAGGCTGAACTCACTCCAAAATTAGTGAAAAGACCACCACACCTTGCTGAGGCTGAACTCACTCCAAAATTAGTGAAAAGACCACCACACCTTGCTGAGGCTGAACTCACTCCAAAATTAGTGAAAAGACCACACCTTGCTGAGGCTGAACTCACTCCAAAATTAGTGAAAAGACCACACCTTGCTGAGGCTGAACTCACTCCAAAATTAGTGAAAAGACCACACCTTGCTGAGGCTGAACTCACTCCAAAATTAGTGAAAAGACCACACCTTGCTGAGGCTGAACTCACTCCAAAATTAGTGAAAAGACCACACCTTGCTGAGGCCTGAACTCACTCCAAAGTTAGTGAAAAGAAACCATAAAGCAGCTATCAGTGATTAAAGGAAATCAGACATTCAAATGTTTGCTGCTGTGATAGGAGATGGAAAAAAGGCAAAATGAGGGCAACAGGGAGGCAGGGGAGGGGATGGTACAGGACAGGAGGGGTGGCCCCAGAGGGGCAAACACTGAGAGTGAAGAGACCACACCAGGGACTCAGCAGAGGCTCAGGCCTCCTCTGTCACCTTCTCCGGCTCACTACATGGATCTGCAGAGGCAGCCCTGGTCCACCCACCCAGCGGATCTGCTGGTTTGATTTATGAAGAGGGCTTTGTTCCTTTTCAGCATGGCCCACGAATTCTCAAGATTCATTAATCTTGATATCACTATACTGGGAGTTCTCAATTCTCGACAAATACACTAAATTAGACAAATGATCTTTTCTTTGCACTTCACTTCATCACTTCTCAACAGGGCACACCTCACTGCAGCAGTGTTTCCTGCCACTCTGGCCACTGCTCCCACAGCAGTGGGATTTTCAACCCAGTTTTCAATCAGGCATTTTCAACCGCCTGATTGGAAAGGAACTTCGTTGCAACAGTACCTCTCTCTCTGATCTGCATCTCCTTTCCCTCAACAGGCAAACAGGCACACAGTTCTGCAGAAAATATATCCCCTCCACAGTAGACTAAGACTGTAACAAGAGCTGACTTTTAAATGTGAAGAGAAAAATGGGTGTAGAAAGAACAGGTAAGTGGTAAAGAGTTCAAATGCAAGAAAGATCACCTCCTCCTTGGGCAAAACAATAAGGAAAGACAAGGAGAAAGCTCCCCCTCCCTCCTTTCTATGACTCACACAGCCATGCATATTAGAAATCTGGTAGGTGTGTACATTCTTTCCCCTGCTAGATCACTAAACAAGAGAAATCTAATCCAACTTATCACCCTTTAAGCTGAAATCACTTTAGGTAGGAAAATAAGCTTACATCACAGAGTTTATGAGAGACAAATGACAATTGCCCTTTGTCTTCAGGCAAGGGTGGGTATGCCTAAATCTAACTTGAGTAACCCTTCAAAATCTGGAATGGGAGCTGGACACACACACACACACATTTGGAAGGAATAATATTGCAATGTTAGCAGCAATTATCCCTAAATGACTGACTTCTTTGGATGATCTTTAGTTTCTTTTCTAAATTGTTTATCAACATACATGTACTACCTTTTAATTGGAAAAAAGTTATCCTTTTTAAAAATCTGTTGAAAGCAATAATTTCTCCCTACTATAGGTTTCCATCAAATTTTCATCAAATAAATGCTTTCACATTCAATTTAGAAGCTAGAATTTTGAATCTAAGCTACTTAAGGGACTGACTGTCATGTGCAGATTTGCTGGATGTCTCTAGAACTTCAAATGCTAAATGGCACGGTAAATTTTTTTGGTGTTTAAGAACCACTTACCTGGCATACTGAAAGTGGTCTCACATTTCACATGGGGGGGAGGAGTGTAAATTAGATAACCTGTGGTTGTTTCATCTCTTTGATAATAGTAAATTTGGATACAACATTTGTATCCGTAACAAGACAATAAATTGTGACCATGTGGTCATGTGTTAATTCTTTTTGGGACAATAAAATTATACCTTGGCATATACCAAACAGCTGTTTTGCAGGGTCTTTTTGATGTGAAAGTAACATAAAGTGTGGGTAAGACCATCACAAAATGATGTCTCAAACTTATCAAATTCTGAGGAAACTGGAAAAATCCATTTTGTATCTAATATATTTCATAAAATAAGGTATCTGAGTTCTAGGTGGGAGATATCTTTTGATTTTCTAGTATTTCTTTAAAAGCAGTTTCTATACCCTTGTTCTATAATTTGCCAATTAACTATTCTAAACTTAAATCAGAAAAGGTAATGTTAAAAATGGAAGCCATATGCTATCATCAATAAATCAACAAACAAGTGTTGGAGAAGATGTGGAGAAGAGGGAACCCTTGTGCACTGTTGGTAGATTACAAACTGGTGCAGCCACTGTGGAAAGCAGTATGGAGGTTCCTCAAAAAATTAAAAATAGAACTACCACATGACTCAGTAATTCTACTTCTCGGTATATATCTGAAGAAACCCAAAATACTATTCTAAAAGATATATGCACCTCTATGTTCATTGAAGCACTGTTCACAACAGCAAGATATGGAAGCAACCCAAATATCCATCAATAGACAAGTGGATAAAGAAGATACGATACATGTATACAATGAAATATCACTTGGCCATAAAAAAAAAAAAAAAATGAAATCTTAACATTTGAGACAACATAGATGGACCTAGAAGGTATTAATTATAAGTCAGACAGAGAAAGACAAATACTATATGATTTCACTTATATGTAGAAGCTAAAGAACAAAATAAATGAACAAACAAAACAAAACAGACTCACAGGTACAGAGAACAGACTTATGGTTGCCAGGTAGGAGGGGTGTTGGGGGACCGGGCAAAAAAGATGAAGGTATTGAGAAGTACAGATTGGTAGTTACTAAATAGTCACAAGGATATAAAGTACAGTATAAGGAATATAGTCAATAATATTGTAATAACTATTATGGTGCCAGGTGGGTACCAGACTTATCAGGGGGGATTACTTCGTAAATTACATAAATGTTTAACCACTAGGCTACACAGCTGAAACTAATATAAAATAATATTGAATGTCAACTGTAATTAAAACACAAAATTAATTAAATGTAAAAAATATAAAAACAAGCCTGACCCGTGTGGCTCAGATGGTTGAGTGTTGCTCCATGCGCCAAGAGGTCACTGGTTTGATTCCCAGTCAGGGCGATCCCCAGTGGGGAGTGTGCAGGAGGTGGCAGACTGATGTTTCTCTCTCATCGATATTTCTCTCTCTCTCTCCCCCTCCCTTCCTCTCTCTCTAAAATCAATAAAAACATTTAAAAGATAAAAACAAAAATATCTACTAAGCATTTGGAAAAACCAAATTTGAAGCTTTTAATCTACCTTAATTAATTAATTTATTTTTGTTAATCCTTATCCGAGGATATTTTTCCATTGATTTTTTTAGAGTGGAAGAGAGGGAGGGAGGGAGAGAGAGAGAAACATTGATGTGCGAGAGACACATCAACTGGCTGCCTCCTGCATGAACCCAACCAGGGCCAGGGATCAAACCTGCAACTCAGGCACAGGCCCTTGACCAGGAATCGAACCCACAACCCTTTGGTCTGAGGTTGATGCTCTAACCACTGAGCAAAACTGGCCAAGGCTAATCTACCTTAATTTAAAGGGCATTATTGGATAATTATCGAATTCACTATATTTTGTACTTGATCTTCTGAGAATAAAAAGAACTAAGGTTAAAAAAAACCAAAACAAATGAAAGCCATATAAAAACATCAGGAAGCCTTCCTAGGAAAATTGCATTGAAAGGCAATTAACACAGGGTCAAGAAATAACAGAAGAAATCTAGAGGCTTACGTGTTTAAACCTCCACATGACAGACACTTACCCAAACACCCAGCACTGTGTCCCCACACGTTTGCACTGCGTGTCGGTGAGGTAGGCGTAGTACTGTCTGAAAGGACAAAGGTGGAATTCACTGAGAGCTACTGTAAGACCAACACGTCAATACGGAATTGAATCACTGCGACAGAGTGAATACATAAAATGTACCACCTTCTTCCACACACTCAACTGCCTGGTCTAGTTCTAGTCAGGGGACTAGGAAGCTGGTGCCTGTTGAAATGTTCCTGCGAGAGGTTAGCAGTTCGAGCTGGGTTGGAGGGAGTGGAGCATGGTTTAAAGAGCCAGATTATGGGCAAAGGGGTTCTTGGTTCAGGGACAGGTTCCCAAAGCCTTGAGCCAAAGCAACCCCAGTGGGTGCTTCAGTTTCCCTCTATGGAGTTGATTCCATAGTCACCTGCACTGTCATTAACGGTCTCCTCTGGCTCTCTCCAGGACAAAGTTTGCTGGTGGTAACCAGGCAAGAAATATTTATATATATTTATATATATATATAGGCTCTCAGAAACTGGAATGGCACCTTGCTGTCACTGGATGCCAATGATCTTGAATGTTACTGACAAGATTTTAAAAAAGGCGGGGGGCAGAGGGGCAATTGACATGAAGTTGAAAGGCGTAGAGCAGCACCTACCCAACAGAAATACAATACAAGCCACAAATGCAATTTAAAATTTTCTAGTAGCCATGTTAGAAAAGTAAAAAGAAACAGATGACATTCATTTTCATAATTAATATATGTTATTTAACCCAATATATTGAAAACATTATAAAGTTTTATATTATTTTTTGTACCAAGTCCCCAAAATCTGGTGTTTTACATTACAGCACATTTCAGTGTGGACTAGCCACGTTTCCAGGGCTCACAACCACACGTGGTGAGTGGCTGCTGTATAGGACAGCGCAGGCTTAGAGTCTCTATCCTGAAACACACCATCCCTTCATAAGTTGCATCTGAACTAAACTAGGAGTTCATCATCTTTTCTGAGATCACAGACTCCTTTGAGGATTTGATGAAAGCCATAGATAAAAACATATAAAACATGCACACAAAATTTTGCACTGAACTTCAGGGGATTCACTTACACCTAAAGTTCATCCACGAACTATCGCCTCCTCACTCCAAAGACCTCACTGCAGAATTCTAGTGATAAAGGATTCAGGTTTTCCTCTTACTTCCCATTTTCAATACCTAATCCGCTTTTACCAGTTCAGCCACTTTACCCTCTAATGTACCCATCCCCTCACCCTGCACTTTATATATCAGATTAAAAGAAGGATCGCTCAAACATTTTCTCAAAGCAGATTCATGTGAAACTCTAACCAAACAGGAAGGAAATGAAGATAAGGAGTGTATGATTTATCCTGAAGCCTATAGGCTGTCTTCTTTTTAGGGCCTTCCATTTGCTAACTGGAATGGCTGTTTAAACCCATTAGAGCACTTCCATCCTTCCAAGAAGCTTGTGAAAGCATCTCCTTCCACAGGAACTGCCTCAAAAGGCGTAAGAAATACAGCAAGTGGCTAATTTTTAAACAAACAAACAAACAAAAAAACAATCTTGTAGAAATCCATAATGTTTGGCAAAAATTGTGAGCAGCTCTCAAAAAATCAAAATACTGTGTTTTTAGCCTCTAGTTTTTGTTTTGAAATGTTTAACAATATTGAAATTTCATTATAAACCAGATGTGATTTGCTATTCTGTTTTATAAGAGATTTCTTTCCCTGCTTATTGACTTTATTGATTGCTCCTAAATTTATGAAGAAACTGCTGCTAGTCAATAATTTTGAGCCTCAAATTAAATTAAATTTTAAATAAGGGAGGGAGGCTGCATTCTGCCAAATGAAAAACAGCATTTATAAGATAACTACTTCAATAGATCACTGGCCTATAAAATGTCAAAGGGGTGCTGCCAACTTACCAACTGTTACTTTCCTGTTTAGTTCAAAATAAAAAGAAGAAATGGAATTTTGGGTCTAACTCCACAGAGTTCAGCTATATCTTCTTTGGTTTGTTCAATTCAGAATATGGGGATCTCTCTCTCTCTCTCTCTCTCTCTCTCTCTCTCTCTCTCTCTATATATATATATATATATATATATATATATATATATATCTACATCTGTATCTATCTATCTCAAATATTATGTTACAAATACATTTGTAATAATGGATGAGGACAAGCACAGGTGCTGGCTGGGGGTGAGGGGTATGCTTGACCAAAAACAACACCTACTCTCCTTGGCAAGTGAGGCCTCTGCTCATGTACTTTGCAAGAACATTGAAAATGATAAATTAAGTTATCCTACAGCTTCTGAAAAGCTAACCCTTTTAACTGCTTAGTTGTATTTGTATCAGCTGTTCAGGATCTTTGGTGCTTCTGCTAATCAATGCCAGTACTCCCTATTAGTTAAAAAACCAAATGACACTTCTAAATAGAAAAATAAAACAATGGAAATGTTTTGCTTTGAAATTCACTGGGATCAGTCTATGTGAAGGACAGTCTCCGATAACACCTCATCCCTGGGATCCTACAGGAGTCTAGGGGAATAATGGTATGAACATCCAGGCTTATCCTGTTTGTTCTGGAGGACTACTGGAAGGACGTTTTGAAATTTGTATTTATTGATTGACTGATTGATTGATCTTCACCAGAGGACATTTTTTCCATTGCTTTTTAGAGAGAATGGAAGGGAGGGAGGGAGGCAGGAGGAGAGAAAGAAAGAGAGATGTCAATTGGTTGCCTCGAGCATGCACCCCAACCAGGGCTGGGGACTGAACCTGCAACCCAGGTACGTGCTCTTGATTGGGAATGGAACCAGCGACACTTTGGTGTGTGGGCTGACCTGACACTCTAACCACTGAGCCACACCAGCCAGGACAGGATCTTTCCTTTTCCTTTTCTCCTTCCTTCCTTCCTTCCTTCCTTCCTTCCTTCCTTCCTTCCTTCCTTCCTTCCTTCCTTCCTCCCTCCCTTCCTTCCTTCCTTCCTTACTTAAGGAAATTAACTTAATTGGCCCTAAAAGAGCTAATGAAGTCTCATTTAAAAAATAACATCATAAACCAAAGAACTTATATGCATGTATGCATAACCAATGGACAAAGACAACAATGCTGGGGCGGGTGGGGGGGGTGGATCGGGAGGAGGGTGTCTAGGGGGGAAAAAGGAGAAACATCTGTAACAAAAATAAATTAATAAAAATTGCAAAAATAAATTTAAAAAAATAACATCATTCCCAGACAAGAAAAAGCTAAAGGGGTTCATCACAAGCAATACTGCGGGAAAAATGAGGGACACCTGTAGTACTTTCAACAATAAAGATAAATAAATTAAAAAAAAAGAAAACAAGACCCATACATACAATGTCTACAAGAGACCTACTTCAGATTGAAAGACACACATAGGCTGAAAGTAAAGAAATGGAAAAAGATATTTTATGCAAATGGAAATGAAAAAAATGCTGGGGTAGTAATGCTTATATTAGATAAAATAGAATTTAAACAAAGGCTATAAAAAGTGACAAAGAAGAACATTTCATAATGATGAAGGGAGCAATCCAACAAGAGAATATAACCCTTGTAGACATTTATGCACACAACATAGGAGCACCTAAACATATAAAGCAAATGTTGATGAACATAAAGGGAAAGATCAACAAATATAGTCATAGTAGGGGACTTTAACATCCATTGACATCAATGGATAGATCTTCCAGACAGAAAATCAACAAGGAAATAGTGGCTGTAAATGGTACATTAGACCACATGGATTTAATTGGTATTTTTAGAGCATTTCACCCCAAGCCAGGAGAATATACATTTTTTTAAGTGCACATGGAACATTTTTAAAGTCAAAGAGGATATACAGATGGCCAATATACACAAAAAGATGCTCAATGTCACTTATCATCAAAGAAGTACAAATTAAAACCACAATGAGATAATACCTCACAACTGTCAGAATGGCTATCACCAATAAATCAACAAGCAGCAAATGTTGATGAGGATGTGGAGAAATGGGAACACAAGTGCATTGTTGGTGGGACTGCAAATTGGTGCAGACACTGTTGGAAACAGTATGGAGGTTCCTCAAACAAATGAAAAATGGAACTACCTCATGACCCAACAATTCCACTTCTGAGTATTTATCCAAAGAAATCCAAAACAGTAACCCAAAATAATATATGCACCCCTATGTTATTTAAAATAGCCAAGATATGGAAGCAACCCAAGTGCTCATCAATAGACGAGTGGATAAAGAAGATGTGATACATATATACAATGACTATTACTCAGACATAAAAAAGAATGAAATCTCACCATTTACAACAACATGGATGGAACTACAGAGTATTATGCTAAGTGAAATCAGTCAGACAGAGAAAGACAAATACCATGACTTCACTTATATGTGGAATCTAAAGAAAAAATGAACAAACAAAACAGAAACAGACTCATAGATACAGAGAACACACTGATGTTTGTCAGAAGGGAGGGTGTTTGGGAGGCTTGGTGGAAAAGGTGAAGAGATTAAGAAGCATAAACTGGCAGTTACAAAATAGTGATGGGGATATAAAGTACAGCATAGGGAATATAGTCAGTAATATTGTAATAAGTATGCATGGTGCCAGGGGTACTAGCCTTATTGGGACATCACTTCATAAATTATATAAATGTCTGACCACTATGCTATACACCTGAAATTAATATAAAATAATATTGCCCGGCCCATGAGGCTCAGTGGATTAAGCGTCGTCCCATGGACTGAGAGGTCTAGGTTTGATTCCCAATCAGGGCACATGGGTTTTGGGCTCAATCCCCAGTAGGGGGCGTGCAGGAGGCAGCCAATTGATGTTTCTCTCGCACATGGATGTTTCTATCTCTCTCCCTTCCTCTCTCTAAAAAATCAATAAAAACATATTTTTTTAAAAAAGAAAAAGCCTGGTTGGTATGGCTCAGTGGCTGAGCAGTGACCCATGCACCAAGAGGTGGTTGGTTCAATTCCTGGTCAGGGCACATGCCCAGGTTGTAGGCCCAATCCCTAGTGAGGGGCATGCAGAGGGCGGCCAATTGATGTTCTCTCTCATCAATGTTTCTATCTCTCTCTCTCTTTTCCTCTCTCAAAATCAATAAAGAAAAAATTAAAAAAAAGAAAAAGAAAACAGCAGTGAAGATTATAAAAGGGTTTGAAAATAATGTTGTGGCTTTTGATTATTCACTTCTGTCACCAAGGTCTGAGAGCAAAATATTTCCTTCGTATTATGAATGTAAAATTCTTTACAATGATATTTTCATGGAAAATCTACTAGTTTATATGATGTCCCTTATGCTAAACAGGAGAATAAAAGCAGGTCAACATCTCAAGTGACAGTCAGACTTATACACAATTACCTCACTGTGGGAGCCGTGATGCCACCAATAAAGAGAATTCTACACCAACTTAATGGATGACTGGCTTGGAACACAAAGATATGTTTCAGGAAGAAGGTGTTTAACTCAGTCAGCTGAAAAAAGAGGAGGCATTAGTCAATCTGATACTTCATACTGAGTCATAATCATATACTCCCTTAATGAACATTCTACAACTAAAAATAATTGGTATGTTCAAAGCGTTTTCAGAGAATACATGGGGTCTTCCAAGTGTTGCTATTGAAACTTGGTAACAGCCAGTACAATCGGGGGTAAAGGCGGAGGAGCTAGGGTGCTAGGAGAAGCACATGGGGGAACTTCCTGGTTTGCACGATTGTCACTTGGGTCATGGGTGTGATCTGCTGGGATAGTCAGGAGAGGTATACTTTGAAAACAGCAGAAATCATAGAAACAAATACATGCCATGGAACACCTACGCAGCCTTTTAGAAATCAGGCCATGTCTAAACGCAGTCCAACTGTAGGAAAGTAACTTTAATAACCAGAAGCTTGAGCTATGTCACGGAGAGATGACTGTGATCTCATTTAGTACATGCCTGGGGCCGAGGAGGTCCCTGACCAGCTCTTAAAAGTGGGTGTGAAAGGTTGGTCCAAGTTCCACCCTGGGGCAGTGGTCCTTTTCCCTGAGGTTAGCATCCTGTGCAGCTCATTGCATTTTGAGTCCTTAGCAGCACAAAAGAGACTTCCGCAGGGATGAGCTCAATGCTCAGAGCCCTGGTCCTACATTTACCCTCCAGACTAAGAGACTAGGAAAGGTCACTGCTTTAAGAACACATATGGACAAGCAGGTCCATTTAATGACACAAAACATGTGTGCTTTCCCATTTGCTGACTTCAAGGCTATAAAATAAAAAAATGGTCTGCTAATGAACACTCCACAGGGGAAGCTGCTCACAGCACAATGCTCACACTGAGGAAAGGTGTGCCCTGCGGAACGCTGCCTTCTAGGAGCACACTGGTCTCTCCTGACAAATCCAAATTCCTCCTTCGTTCTTGGAACAGAAGAAAAGCTATACCTTCCCTGACATTGCCCTACAAAGATAAAGCTTAATCTCAATCCATTTACACTCCAATTTTTATACACACTGACTTCCCAAACCACCGTGACTAACTATTCACATACACTTCTGTATCTACAAACTCCATTTAGTGAGCTGGGCACTATTATTC
This sequence comes from Tadarida brasiliensis, assembly GCA_030848825.1. Taxonomy (NCBI): domain Eukaryota; kingdom Metazoa; phylum Chordata; class Mammalia; order Chiroptera; family Molossidae; genus Tadarida; species Tadarida brasiliensis. The sequence goes on along the minus strand of CM061272.1, from coordinate 37,491,813 downwards.
TCTGCGTGTGTACAAGAATTGTCTGTCTTAAAGTGACATGCTGATTATTCCTTATATTGGGAGTTATTGTGCTTGTGTTCAAAATAGAAGGTGAGGCCAAAGTAGGCTTACAGTTGTGAGTACACGAAACACAGTTTATTCTTGTATTATTTTCCAGATGAACAACTGTAAACCTACTTTTGCCCCACCCTGTACAATTTCTGATGATTCTAAAGGACCCTCCAGGCAAAAGCTGGTATCTAGCTATGTCTTCCAAAGTAGTGAAACAATTAACCTGGAGACGGGAGGAGCAATAAAAATGTTTGGTAACCCTTTCCCAGGACCCTTGGCTGTCTGAACTACCTCCATCATGGAATGGTCTGCTTGCAAGGAGAGTGTTTCTTCACTGCTGACACCATCTGCGAGACCCAGGTCCCCCAGGATACCAATGCCCATGGGTAGCAGAGGGCTTCTTTATTTAGCTCTCTAGTAAATTACCCAAAGTGGCAACAGCCAGGCACAATTTAAAAAAATCACACATTGAATTTGGAACATAAGAAAAAGCCGTGATTTGTTCCTTTGGTCCTGAAAATGATCTTTCTAAAAAGCAATTCAATGACTATCTCATTGGGTGATGGATGCTGACCATGAGCTCCTTTAAGGGAATTTTAATCTGTTTCTTATTTGAAATTCAAAGATTAATATTTTAAAATGCCTTCATGATGAAGCAACTAGCTAGTAAGCAATGTCAGCTAGCATTACCTCTAAATTCCTGGCTAGTTTTCATTTATTTTTTCCTAGTTCTGGGCATCTGAAAAAAATACCTGCCAGATGATCATGAAAAGGTATACTCCAGCCACTCTCTGAAATGAAGACTTGGGGTCGAACCATCGAACGTAGGTCCAGCTAGCAGGAGTGAACTGAAGCACGGCTCTTTTGATTTTCCCAGTGGTGGTGTGGATGTCCCTGTAAGAAGAGAACGGCTCCAGTGAAAATCAGAAGAGATAAGAAAGGGAAAGGAAAAAAAACCAAAAACACCAAAAACCAAGAAAAAACAACCCTGTGCATTGACTGTTTACAACAAAAGGATTCCTTTCTATTTGAACTGTCTATCCAACAGTGGCCTCTCTATTCACAGGTGAAGCTCTGGGGAATTCGGGGATGACAGGCACAGCGCAGAGCTCAGGTCACTGCAGAGCCAGGGAAGGCCTTAATTTGTGAACTGGTGACAAAAGAAGCTAAGAGGCATTAGAGACAACCTTCTGGAACCAGGCCAGGAAGGACGGGGATGCCAGCACGAATCCGATTCTCACCCACTGTTTGCCTCCCAGGTTGGGGGGTGGGGTTATTAAAACAGAGAATATGCTCCATATTCTTGAGGTCTCCCACATCATTACTTCACCCTGTCTCTTCCTCAGACAAGTGAGCAGTGATTTTTAACCCTACTTTTAATCCTAAAATGACTCGATTAAAAATGTCATACTCCTGTGACAGACAGAAACAGTCCACATGTATCACAAAGGAGAACATTTAGGCTCAGAGAGAGCAACTGGCTGACCCAGGCTCACTCTGCAAACCTCGGAGTCTGTGTGCATTCCAGCCCTGTCTCACTAGTCCAGGAGAGCCGAAACCCAAGGTAGAGCAGTTAATAAGTGGTAACTCATATCAAGGATCTTTCAGTTGCAGACACTACTGTGCTAAGTGCTGAAGGCACAAATGTAAACCAGTCAGGCCTTTTATTTTTTCGGGGGGAGGTGAGGGGAGTGGAAGGAAACCAGGTTTGTTCCTTCATTCACTCACCTACCCATCTATGAGGTAAGAAAACCTCGGAGCAAGCTGATTCGAGGCAAAAAAGCAACAAAAAACAGACTATCCAAAAATAAACAAGAACTATGAGGAATCTATTTTCTTTTTAAATCCTCACCTGAGGATATTTTTCCATTTATCTTCAGAAAGAGAGGGAGGGAGAGAAGGAGGGAGAGAAACATCGATGTGAAAGAGACACATCGACTGGGGAGAGAGAGAAACATCGATGTGAAAGAGACACATCGACTGGTTGCCTCCTGCACGACCCTGACCAGAGCCAGGGACCGAACTGCAACTGAGGTACGTGCCCTTGACTGGAATTGAACCCGAAATTCTTTGGTCCACAGGTCGATGCTATAATGGCTTAGCCAAACTGGCCAGGGCAGGACCTGTATTTTTTTAAATTGACCAAACTTCATGAAAAGATGCAGAGAAAGTTGGGAATAAATAGAGAAATACAGCATAATTGGGATGTGGAATACTTCATAAAGTAAAGAGGTTGATTCAACTTAAGTGAATCTATATTTATTTGTACACTTAATGTAACTTTAAAAAAGCACCAATGGGATTTTGGTGACCTGATGTACTGATTCTCAAGTCGAATTTGAAGCATAAATATATGAAAGTAAGGGAGCATTATGTCAGGGTTTAAGGAGCCAGACAGTCTCAGACATATTCAGACACAACAGTTTGCTAGTTGTATGTCCTTAGGTGAATTATTAAACACAAGTCTTCATATCATCATCCGTAAAATGAAAAGAATACAGTGTCTACCTCTAGGATTGATATAAAGCTCAAATGACATACTGCTTACAGAGTTTGCTTGGATCAGGATCCAGCACAGCTACAGTTTTTGTTATATTATATAAAGCCTTAAATATATTAACAAGCATGCTTTCAAGTCATTGGCTAAAGAAAGAATTACTAAAAGTTCCTTATAATAAAAAAGACAACCATTAAAGAACTAGAAGAAAATACAGGTTAACATTTACCTAAACAAAAAGATTTAAAGTTAAAAAAATTTTTTTTTTCTTTATTGATTTTAGAGCGAGAGGAAGGGAGAGGGAGAGTGATAAAAACATTAATGAGAGAAAATCCACTGGCTGCCTCCTGCACACCCCCCACTGGGGATCCGGCCCACAGCCTAGGCATGTGCCCTGACCAGGAATCGAACCAGCAACCTCTTGGTGCATGGGTCGACACTCAACCACTGAGGCACACTGGCCAGGAAAGATTTAAAGTTTTTAAAGTTTAAATGACAAACTTACTACAAACAAAATTAAAAGAGGATTACAAAATGGAAAATAAAGTCACATTTATGACAAATGTTAAAATCCTTAATCTGAAAAAAGCACTAATAAGAGAGAAAAATCTGATGGAAATACACAGAAATTTAATATCACACAATTTTATGTGTAACAAAATTGACAAAGTTTAAAAATAAAATCCAAAGCAATAGTGAAATGAACACATTCATTGGTGTATACAGGTGAGAACATAAATTGGTATATTCTACTTCTAAGAATTTGTTTAAAAAATCAGATATGCACACGAAGATACATATTCAAAATGTCCACTCTAACCTTTTTTTATAAAAGTGGAAACTTTGAAATAACTCAATGATCATAAAAGGGAATTATTCAAATACGTTATGGTTTATCCATATGTTGGGATATGAAGAAACTCTTTAAAATCGTATTTTTAAAAAAGATTTAAATGTTGGGAAATGCTCATATGTTGTTATGTAGATAAATGAAGTTTTAAACACAATAAAAACAACCACTATTTTCATTATCACTACCGTTGTTCTTTTCCTTATCAAGGGCATGGTGCCTGCCACAGTCAAACTGAGAAGCACGTTCAGAGAAGCAGGATAAAGAATGATGGGGGTGTGCACTGTCCTCCACAGGGGCAGAGGAGGAACTGCAACTTAAACTAGACAGTCAGAGACAACTACCTGAAGAGGTAACAAGTGAGCCAAGTCAGGAAAGTGAAGGACCTTGGCCCCTGGGAACACAGGTGAAACCCAAGTACATACATGGGCTCAGGGCGTCGGGTACCCTGGAGGGTGTGGAGAAAGGGACCTCACCTGCTGAGCCCACAGATGTACACTTTGTCCTAAAGACCATGAGAAGCTATCACAGGGGAATGACATGGTGAATCAGACATTCTTTAAAAAATCATTCCAGCAATGGTGCGAGAAGGCTTTGAGGGGTTAACCTGGGGAGAAGGGACTAATTAATCCGGTGATGGGCGTCTGAATGCAGGCAGAGGCATAAAGATAAATAGTTTTGAGAACATCATAAATGACTTAGCCTGTTCTAAATGAATGCCTGAAATTCAGTCCATAATCACATATGTTTCAATTACTAACGCCTCATTTATTCCTTGTCTTCGAAGACGGCACACAGAGCTGCTACTACAGCACTTACATATGCACTGTGAAACCGTGACCCTGCCCAGAACGGAGCCGACTCACCGGAAGCTCGCCCAGTGGTAAGTCCTCATCTCTAGGAACCGGCAGACGACCATGCCCAGCCAGATGCCGCCGCCGTTGCACAGCAGGATGTCCAGAACAACCTGGTCCCACCAGCACTCAGCGAAATTGGGCAGGAGATGCATGAAGAAAAGCTGAGAAACACAACAGACGATGGTGGTAAAAAAAAATTGGGAGTACCACAAGAAAAGATCAATTTCCTTTTAATAATACATGTTTTAGGAAAAATTGTTGACGTGTCAGTTTTTCCTAAAGTATTAAAAAAAAAGTAAGGTCTGTAACCTGGTTCTTTTACACTGGCTAATGACAACATGACAAGGACTCGGGAGGGGTAAAGGAGAAAAGTTTCCACTCCTGCCAACAAAGCACTGGCATAATACTCAAAATTAGCACTTGATAATTCAAGCTGTGCATTTTAGAAATATTCCACAGATATTTGGGTAAAACAGTGAGGAAGCTGTAAAAGTAGATTAAGTAAAAAAGGTTAGACCTTAATGACATGATGTAGGCACTGATAGCTTATTAGGAAATCTCCCACTCACTGATTCACTATAATAATCTTTTATCAAGTGCCTATGATGAACAAGGTGGTAAGACAAAATGAAGTCAAGTTCTTGATCTCAAGGGCAGGAGTCAGAATGTTTATCTAGAACCAAAAAATAAAGTCGGCTGTGGCAAGTGTTACCATGGTGACATCAATGGAACACAGTGGGGACAAGATTCATTCTGACAGATGGCAACTGGAGCAGACTTCTGCAAGGAAGATCTATTGAACTGGGATGATCAAGGACAGAAATAACGGGCTTCAGGAGACACAGAGGAAGATGAGGACATTTCAGAAAGAGGAACAGTAATGTCAAGGGTGGAACAGAAGTCTACTGCAGACATTGCTTTGTTCAAAACAAGGGGCCTATCAGCTGTGTCCAGGACAGATTGCCCTGCTGTGTGAGGCCCATTTTAAAGTCTGAAATTACAGAGAAACTGCCTGGGGTTCTCTGAAAAGAGGCAACCCCACAATTACAAAGTAATATAATTACCACTACAAAATAAAAGTATTCATGAGAGCAGTTCACAGACTGTAAAACATGACAAATACCTGTGTATGAGGAGTTGCTCTCCTAACGTGCCTGCTGCTAAGACGACACGAGACACTAGCCGCTGCATGTGGCAGCTTGTGCCTGCATTCTGACCCCAGTGGGCCCGTCACTGCCCCTGAGGTACATTCCCAGGCTCCCAGCCATGAGCTGGAGCATTAACTCTTATCCTGAGAGAAACTTCAGCAGAAGTAGACGACACATATTTGCTGAAACAAAACCAGACGGGAGTGGGCTGTGGAGGACACACTTCAGCCTGAGGAGCTTTCCTGGAAATACCCTGAAAGGCCTGAGGAGGAGCTGGAGGGGCAGCAATCATTCCTTCACTAGGGATCTGGAAATTGTCTGACATCTGGGACTAAGTAGATATGGGTCCTGCCCTCTCCAGGCATAATGTTTAGTAGAGAAGAGGCACTTACCAAGCATGTAAAATATGCCGAGCGTTTCACAGGAGAAGGGCCAGGCATACAAATATGGAGCACAGCCAGGGGAGGGAGCAGGGAAGAGAGGCAACAGCTTGGAGGAGGGCTTGGTGAGAGGAAAGGACACATTATCTTTAAAACAAAGAATGCAAAGATGACCAGAGCACAGACATCAAGGTGGCGAGGGGTCTCGAGGAGGCTGGGGAGGTGGGCTGGGCCAGTTAATGTCAAGCCTCATAGCCTGGTTCAGAAGTTGGATTCTGTCTCAACAGTAATGGACAAACAGTAAAGAGTTATTAGTAGGACAAGAACGTGATCAGGTTGAAGTCTGAAAAGTGCCACTTTGTCAAAAGATTATGTGAAAGGAGGAGACGAGTAATTCAGACAGAGATACAGTGGGTGCAGAGGTGTGGAAAGACGCAGAGAGACTGACGGTGTTTAGAAAAGTCTACAGAACTTGGGGACGATGGGATGCTGAGGAGCAAGGAAAGGAAGGTGTGGCAGGCCCAGTCTGTAGTGTGGGAGAAGTGGGAGCACGGGAGGCCCAGAAAGGCCAAGTGTCTTGTACAAGCGGCCACTTTATGACGTCTCCTGGAAGTCACAGAGGTCAACGTGGGAAGAGCAGGAACGTGGGCTGCACATCTGGAATCCCATCCTGGGTCAACAAGGAAGCAAGGCTCTGAGCCTTGGTTCCCCATGTGCACCTGGGGAATAGAAACTGTCTTTTCTGGTTTATGGTGAGGATTTAGGATGATACAGGTACCATGTTGGGCACCATTATCTATTGTGTCCCCTAAAAATTTCTCGTTGAAGCCTTCACCTCCAGTACCTCCTAATGTGACCGTGTTTGGAAACAGTCACTGCAGAAGTAATTAGTTAAGAGGTCACACTACAGTAGGATAGTATGACTGGTGGCAGTATAACAAGGACACCACGTGAATGCACCCAAGGAGAACACCAAGTGGAGAAGAAGGCAGAGATCAGAGTGATGCATCTACAAGCCAAAAAAACGCTAAAGATTGCCAACAAACCATGAGAAGCTAAGAGAAGCTTGGGACAGATTCCCCCTCACAGCTCTCAGAGGGAACCAACCCTGCTGACACCGTGACCTAGTCTCTAGGGCCGGGAGAGGCACATTAATAGAAGCTATAGCTAACTGGCAGGCTTCTCTAAGTTAGAATCAGGATAAGGACTGGCATGGAGAAACATGCTGTGCACATGGCCAAAACTGGTTCTTGTACATAAATAAGAATAATATAATAACTAAACAATAAATGGATTAGAACCCAAAATTTCATTTTGCTAATAGTTTTTCAAGAATAGATCTTTCATTCATTAAATGAGACAATATTTTGATTACTGAGATAGTAAAACTATATTGGGAATTCATTATTCAGCTATAAAATATCATCGATGCCCTTATAATTTCTAAACACCACAAGCCTATTTACTTCATACTGGAAACTAGTTAGTGGGTAAACTACCTATTTACTTCTAAGCAGATTGCATTACCCTTTATTTGTCTCACTTGGGATTTCAATTTCATTCTTTAGCTTTATTTCATTTGTGTTTTTCTTTAAGTTTTTATTTATTGATTGACTTTAGAGAAAGAAGAAGGCAGGGAAACAATGATTTGTTGTTCCATTTAGTTATACATTCATTGGTTGACTCTTATATGTGCCCTGACCGGAGATTGAACCCACAACCTTGGCATATTGGGACAACACTCTAACCAACTGAGCTACCCGGCCAGAGCTTATTTGTTTCTCTTTAAGATTTTTGACAAACAGACACATTTTAAGTTAACAAGAAGCTATTTTTTTTTTTCTGACAAAGCTGTGAAATATTCCTAGGGGATGGTTTAAATTCCTACATATAAACTTCCACCTACAGGGTCCAGATAACGGGCCACACCCCACTTCTTACCTCAGTTAGCTCCCAGGTAATACTGATGGTCCAGCAGAGACCATAACTACGGATCAGTAAGGCCTTCATGGCCCAGCCCCAGAAATGTCCAAATGCAAATATATCAAAATGGCTGATAATCCTCTCCCAGGTGATATCATGGCAGTTCACAGCATACTCCTGTTTAAAGTAAAAAGCAGAATAATTAATGATACTCTAAAAATCAACTTGCTTCCTGGATTCTGATAATAAATAAGAACTGATGTGACCTTGATAATTAATATATGTCCTGCCCAACAACAACAAAAAAAGTTTTAATAACATAAGATTTTTTAGGAAATTGCTTTGCTCTGAATTGCAAAAGCTGGGTTAAAATGAGAAGCAAAGTAATTTTACAAAGGCTTATACATCTCAAAGAAGTGGTATCACATAGGCTATGTCACCTGACATAGGGTAACTGTGTTAAGGCTAGTAACAAAACATAAATAAGCCCTGGCCAGTGTGGCTCAGTGTTTGGAGTATCAGCCTGCACACCGAAGGGTTACAGGTTTAATTCCCGGACAAAAGCAGGTACCTGGGTTGCAGGTTGGATACCCAGCCCCAGTTGGGACACTTGGGAGAGGCTACCAATTGATGTCTCTCTCTCTCTCTCCCCCTCCTTCCCTCCCTTCCACTCTTCTAAAAATCAATGGGAAAAAATATCCTCGGATGAGGATTAACAACAACAACAACAAAAAAACATAAATAAAATCCCAATAAATAAAGAATAAATAGGATCCCAACAGGTTTAAAACACATCTTTAAATACCATGAATTAAGGAAAAAAAATTATAAAATATATTCAGTAATAAAAGATAATGAAAATGCTATGTATAAAAAATGATGGCCCTGGCAAGTGTGGCTCAGTTTGTTGAGTGTCGTCCCATACATCCAAAGATTGCTGGTTCGATTCCCAGTCAGGGCACATAACATACCCAAGTTGCAGGTTCGTCCCTGGTCAGGGTGCATACAGGAGGCAACTGACAGATATTTCTCTCACATTGATGTTTCTCCCCCCCCGCCCCATCTCCCTTCCACTCTCTCTAAAATCAATAAAAACATTTTTTTTTAAAAAAACACACAAAAAAAGATGGGATGCAGTTAAGCAGAACTTAAGAGGGAAACAAAAAGCCTTAAATGCTCATATTAGAAGAGAAACCGAAGCATCCAACTTCAGAAATTAGAAAAAACAGAATAACCCCCTCATGCTATAATGTATCAAATATTACATAATTTAAATATTTAAAAAATTACAAAGCTTTAAAAGATATTAGTTCTTTTTCTAGAATCTTTTGGTTTTTGTTTTTTTGGGGGGTTTTTTGGTACGTGCCTCTAGCGGAAACCGAACCCAGGACTCTCTGGTCCACAGGCCGACGCTCCAACTGCTGAGCCAAACCGACCAGGGCTATCTTTTTTGTTTTTAACATAGCTAACATAATTTTAAGTCAACACCGCTGTGGAGGTGCAGCACTTTCTGCCTGTCTCCCACTGGTCCAAGGGCTATCTCAGTGGCTCCGTCTTCCCCCTTGCAGCCCAACAGTTAACCTAGTACAAGTCCTCTTCATTTCACCTCCCCAGGGTTTCTTTTCTCCATCTCACCATCACTATTATTCCTTGCTTAGATGTCTGCAACAGCTTTTTAAAATTGTGAAGTGTTTCAGATATTCAAGAGTACAGGCAACACTCTAATAAGCACCTGAGCACCCACCACCAGCTTAAGACTACAGAGATCCTTAACTGGTCTCCCTTATTCACTTTTGCTTCCTGTTATTGATTCTCTACAAACAAAATGATTGTATAGATGATGAATCAGATCATTCTGGGTGTGTGTGTGTGTTTGTGGGGGTGGCTGGTCAGGCATCCTTCCCAGTGTGAAAGGATCTCCACTACTACACGCTCCAGGACTCCTGTCACACTCTCTCCCACTTCTAAGGTTGGTGACCTTGGAAGAAGCAAGAACCTATGAACTCCAATGTCTTTGGGAATTATTTGCCTCCAGACGGTACAGAGAGTCCTCATCTGCTCCCTCCTTTTGGGAAAAAGCTTGTGGTTGTCCAATGGGACAAGGGAGGTCAAGTCTGGTTGTATAAACAAGGCCATGGGCAGGTCTGAAGCTGTCTGCTCCACTGAGCTTTCACAGGAAGAAATCAGCTGATATTCTGCATTCCTTTTTTGTGTTTGTTTTCAAATTTGACTGGAGATGGGGGTATTATTAACTGACCCCCTGAAACAGTAACGTAGATCATGTAACTGCTCTATTTAAAAACCTCCCATGGCCTTTTATTACATTCAGAGTAACATCCGAAGTCCTCATCCAAGTCTCCCCAGCCTCAGGAACTGCCCTCCTCCACCTCTTGATTTCTGTTCTCCTTCAGCTCTTGACTGATCCCAGCTTCTTGAGTCAGGGCCTCCTCACAGGCTGTTCCCCCTTCCTGAAACATGGCCCCAAACCCCTACACCCACTTTGCTTGGCCAACTCTCACTCACTTTTTAGTTGTCAGCTTAAACATCAGCTCTCCACAAAACCTGCCCTGACTTCCCAGACTAGATTGGGTCTCTTTCATAAGTTCTGATGGCACCCATTTCTTTTCCTTCAATGCACTGCACACATCTATAATCATTATGCTTTCCTGGTTCTATGACATGTCCTTTATACACTGTAGTAGTTAAACAACTGAGATGAAAATGTCAATATATTACTATGTTTGGTGCATTTAACATAAGGTTTCTTTTTCCCCCTCCCAAAAGCCATACCTAGAATGAATTGATGGCACATCTTAAAATTAATATTGACTTCTTGAACTTCATGATCAATCTTAATGTTACAGAAAGAGAGACAAGCAGACCTCGTGGGTCTCCTGGCGTGATGTGCAGCACTGCCCGTGAAGTCGTCCCACCACAGGACACAGAACTGAACGGGAATCTAGAACCAGCTTCTGCTCTACCATCCAGTGCACAGACACAGGCACAGCAGTGTGTGTTACACAACACCTTGCAGATGCAAGTTTCAAAATCCAGACAGGAGAAACTCTACAAAATAAACACTATGGTTTCTCTGACAAACAAATTCAGGTGGGGAGTGACTACAGATGAAAGATGTAAGAGCTACAGCAAATACAATGTGCGGACCTTGTCTGCATCCTATTTTGAACAAATCAACCATGCAAGACCTTTGTAAGGTGACTGGGAAATGCAAACAGTGACGCATACTGTGAACTGTTATGCTACTAAAAATGGCACTGTGAATGTATTTTTGAAAATTCCCTATATTTTAGATATAATGTCTGAGAACTATTTAAAAATAATCCAAGTTATGGGGGGTAAAAATGAAACAAGATTGGGCATGTGTTGATTATAATTAAAAAAAAAAAAAACCACAAAAAAACGGTTGAAGTTGTCTTGAGTAGAAGAAAAACAGCCAACAATGATTTGTTTCATCTGCTTTCTTGTAGACTCTACAGTCCGAGAGGCAGGAGCATGCCTGCCCCTCCCACTAGCACCAGCGGAGCCTAGAGGAGCCCAGTGCGTATTCACTAAACAGAAGACTGACTGCTGCTTCACGCAGCCCACTTTACAAACGAGATGTGCTCTGAAAGCTTGTCTGAAGCGCACAACATATTTTTAATACAATTAATATTTAGAAAAATAGCAAACTATTTTTCTGGGGATGCCAGAAGGAGACCAAGGTGCTCCAGCACCAGCTGGAACTCTAGAAGCTGAAGAGCATCATGCTTTGCTTTCGGCAAGAATGCATTAGCCAATATTTGAAAACTAGAGTCCAAAAACCAGTTTCAGCTTTTGGGGCCATCATTGTGACAGTCGAATATCTCTGTGATGTCAAATTCTTAAGGAAGCTAGATGTCAAAAGCATATTAAGTTTAATTCCCCAGCTTGCTGTGAGAATGGGATCAACAGAGACTCATCTGGAAATCCACCTATGAGTCAGTTTACTTCAAAAGCCCAAGAAAATTGTGGGGGAAATATCATAACTGAGACATGTTTCTCCTAATCTCTAAGATTTCACAGATGTCAGTGAGCGTCAAAGCAATTATTGCTACTATTATTATAACTGTATAACTGAAGACTAGTCCAAAAGGAAAGTACAGGTTTTGGAGCCAAAGGGATCTTACCAATTAGTGCTCGGAGTGAGATATTTACCTATTTTAAGATTCTATTTTCTCCTCAATAAGTTGGGGATATTAATGTCTGCCATGCATGCCTCAGTGAGGCTTGTGTAGATTCAGTATAACGCACCAAGCCCAGAGCCTGGCAGAGTAGACAACCCTTGATCAGTCCCTGTTATCATCTTCACCATAACTATCAAAATCATTATCATTAGAAGCTGTAAGTCACCCTGTACCAACCTCTTCCTTAGAGTACAAACCCCCAACAGACTGTTTTCCTCAAGACTTTTAAGTAATGTTTGGCATTCTTATTTTTGCCTTTAGCATATCCTTTATAAAAGTTAAAGATAGCCCAGCCGATGTGGCTCAGTGGTTGAGCGTCGACCCGTGCACCAAGAAGTTGCTGGTTTGATTCCCAGTCAGGGCACATGCCCAGGTTGTGGGCCAAATCCCCAGTGGGGGACATGCAGGAGGCGGCCAATCGATGTTCTCTCTCATTGATGTTTCTATCTCTCTCTCCCTATACCTTCCTCTCTCTAAAATCAATAAAGAAAAAAAAATTTTTTAAAAAGTTAAAGATAAAATCTGGAAACACCATTCAGAGAAGAGTCTGACCAATTTCAACCACAGTTCTCTGACCTTTTATTAAGTCCCTTCCTACTGTTTCTTGTTCATTAAACAAAGGTCTGTCTCTGGCCCAAATGCCTATTCTCCTTTTCTGAGCATCACTCGCTTTTTCTTCAATCCACACCAAACAAATGTTAGGCATTTAAGGGAGGGGGCAGAGAGCAGCTGTATTACATTATAAAATATTCTCTTATAGCCAAAGTACAGAGTCGTTTTAGCCAAGAATAAAATTATTTCTTGTGATTTAATTAAAATAATGAATGCAATGGCCCAAATCATTACAAATGGCCCTTCACGGCAAGCAGGTGGGAAGGATCACGGCATCGGGGCTGGAGGGCGACAGAGCCGCAGCTGCCGTTGCTGAGGACCTGGCGTGTGCAAGGCACTGTGCTAGGCCTCGTGGATAACGTTACTTCTTTATTTCACAATAAACTCCCCAAATAGAGTACGTTGCACAAAGTCCTACAGCTAACAAGTGACAGGCAGAATTCACACCCAAGGCTCTCATGATAACGTTCACACTCTTCCTGCTATCCCCCTTTGCTCCAAGAGAGGAGTTCATTTCCCTGACCGCATCACTCATGGAAAGCATGCACCTTACCAACCTGCCCAGAGACCTGGTTTTTAGATCTCCACACAGGAGAGCTGGAGCAGGAACAATCTAGAATGTGCATCTGACTACCTCCAATGTCCAGGAGCCCACCAACTTCCGGGACCGCTGACAGGTACATACCATGACGTCTGCTTCCCTCGTGGCGTATCGGAGATTTGGATCTAGCCAGTACATTAGGGATTTCACCTGCTCAAAGTTCAGGAAGAGGAGGAAGACCAGGAACAGGAAGTAGAGCACACTGAGTCCTAAGGGAAACAAAACAATGTCACACTGAGGAAAGACCAGGGTGTCAGGTGCACAACACACATTACACTCAAGTCACTTTACGGCCAAAGCAGACACTGATGCTATGACACAGCATACTGAGACCCCCATTACAGTCTGGTACTTCCTTTGGTGAGAGTCTGATACACAGTCCTAACTCAGGTGGAGAAGGTCAGTAACACTTGCTGAGACAATTATGCTGAAGCTGAGACTTGAAGGAGTGGCAGACAGAGGGTGTGGGGGTGGGAGTGGAGGGGTGAATGCAGCTTTCAGGCCAGGAAAGGTGCGCAGGGAAGTCCTTAGAATGAGAACTGTCTGGAAGCTGGGATGTGGCTGGGGGGCCAGCAGAAAGGGAAGGGAGTAAGGTGGCATTGAAATGACAGTCAGGGCTTGGGGGCCATGGCAAAGATTTCAGATTTTATCTTACGTGAAACTAGGAGCACTCGACAGGGTTTCAGTGGAGAAATAAGATGATCTGGGTAACATTTTACGAAGCTGACTCTGGCCACTGTGTGGAGAGTGGACGCAGATGGGCAAGGCCAGGTGCAGACAGTCTAGTCCGGGGGCTGGTTCAGGAGTGACAGATTTGAAGTACAAGAGGTGACCCAGTGCCACCGATCAACATCGGACACTCATGTTAGCCCTTGCAGGCATTATGTTACTATGACATCATATCATAATTGGTATCCTAATAATCATCCATGCTACTTAAAAATAAAGTTAATCTACTTTAAGAAGGCAAAAGCCTGTAAATACATTTTAGAAAGATTTGAAAACCAACCACCAGTGGCTTTGTCACTTCTCTTTCTCTCAAACCTGCTAGAATTTACACGTTAATGTAGGACATCTAAACATTGTGTTATAAATGACCTTGGCTCACAGCACCCCATCCAAGCTTGGCTCAGCACTAATCTGCAGGGAGCCACTCCAGAGGAGAATGTCCGTGGCCAGGAAGAAATGGAATGTCTACAGCGCCAGGCCCTCCAACAGGGAGCGCCCAGTCCCAGAGAGCTGTGTGTGTGTGTGTGTGTGGGGGGGGGGGGGGGGGTGGCTGGAGAGGAGCATTCCCACCAGGTCGTGCGTCCCAGGACCCAGGGAGCACATGTTCTTAAGTTCATAGGTATGAGGACCTCCTGAGGTTTGCACTTATGCACCAGCTATTTTTACACAAATTTTCAACTCAAATGCTCCCCGCCCCGTACCTTTTTGTTATAATCCTTTCAAAATAATTCCTTTAAGACAGAAAGAAAGTCTGTAGAGCAGGTGATCTTAAACTGGAGTTCATGGTTGGGCTTCAAGGTCCATGAAGAATATGCAGAACTGTGTGTGTGCGAGCAAGTATGTCTGTTTGTGTGTCTGTTAGGAAAGGAAAGGATCTATAGTTCCCATCAGATTATCAAAGGGCTCCACGATCCCAAAAGATCTCAGGTAAGAAACAAAACTGCTCATTACCTATAATGGACCATTTGAAATAGGAAAAACTCAGATGTAGTCAACTAGCTGAAAATAACTTTTAACTTCAAGTAGGAATATTAAGTCCATGAGATGTAAGTATGATGCAACCAGGACTATTGTTTTTAAAATATAAATAAATCATCTCACTTCTCTGCAAAAATCCTCCCATGACTTCCCACTGCCCTTCACATCCACAATCCTTACTGGCCTAAGCCTTGTAGGGTTCCGGCTACACTTAACTCTGACCACTCTCACTATTCTCCCAGGCCTGCTATGCTCCGGCCACACTGGCCTTGAACATGCCAAATTTGTCTTAGCTGGGGACCATTTTAGCAGCAACTCCTTGGTCTGGTTCCCACCCCCCATCTTTGCATGCAGGTTTTGGATGAAGCATCCTGCCTTCAAGCCTCCCCTCATGCGCAAGCAAAAGCAGCCATCCAGTCACTATCACCTCATATGATTTTAATAAACATCCTCACACTGAAGCAACATCTGCTTTTTTTTATTATTGGTTTGTTTAATAGTTTTTGCTGTAGTTGTCCTCCCTCTACAGGACCCCTCCTGACCGGAAGGGCTGCTCCTGGGCTGTCTGCCCCACCGCAGCCTCAGGGCCAGGGCAGCACCTGCACACGGAGTCAACTCAGTGAACCTCTGCTAGACGAAGGTCCAGGGCTGACCACTAAATTCAAAGGGATTTACCTTTGATCCCTGAATATCTGAAGAAAAACAGGCAATCTTGAGCGAAAGGTTCATCTTTAGGGTTCTTTTGCATAAGACTGCATTTTCTGACGGTAAAATAACTTATGTGATGTCTTGTTTAGGCAAGATAAAGCCTACATGTATAGTTGTTGTTTTTTAAATCCTCATCCAAGAATACTCTTCCACTAATTTTTAGACAGACTGGGAGGAAGGGAGAGGGAGAGAGAGAGAGGAAACACTGATGTGAGAGAGACACATCGACTGGTTGCCTTCTGCACTATCTGAGCAGGGCTGGGGATCAAACCTGCAACCGAGGTACGTGCCCTTGACCAGAATCTAACCCATGACTCCTTGGTCCTTGGGCCAACGCTCCAACCACCTCTGACCCAAACTGGCCAGGACAAAATCTATAGTTTTGAAGATCTGTTTTAAATCCATTCAGGTGATTTGACTATTTTGACTAGAAATCAAATAAAAATAAGACATCTCCCTTTTCCAGGTTCTTTGCCATTCTTAACATTGAGATTGCTGGATTTTTCAGTCCTCCCTGATGCCGACGTGACCAGTGTGCTCACAGGACACACCTGAGTTGCACTAGTGAAGAGAAACACGAAGACGCATAGAGAACAACAAGTCCACATCCCCTGATGTCAAATCCTGTGTAAGTTAAGAGACACCAGCATAAGAAAGGGGCGAGTGGAGCTGAAAGAGTTTGCATGTATGGGGATGTTGATGACCACCAGCCCTTTATTTTGTGGCAAAGATTTTAAGTAAAAATTTTTTATTAGGAACACCCAGAAGTAAAAAGCTACAGAGTTTTTCTGTAGAGTGGTAAGTAAAACTGCTATGATAATATACCAAAAAAAAAAAAATTTTTTTTTTAAGTAGAATATATTTTAAAATCTAATGGGTAACTCACCAAAAACCATTCGCCATAAGGCTGGATGAGGTCGAGTAAATGGACCTGTGGAGGTAAACAATACAAGGTTAGAACAAACTGATTTCAGAGACAAAGACTAAAGACAATGCTGCTGGTCTCCAAAGAGATAAACAATAGTAAAAAGCTCTTTGCTTAAAAAATTTTTTTTACAACAGATACTTTGAGG
Organism: Tadarida brasiliensis; assembly: GCA_030848825.1. Classification (NCBI taxonomy): domain Eukaryota; kingdom Metazoa; phylum Chordata; class Mammalia; order Chiroptera; family Molossidae; genus Tadarida; species Tadarida brasiliensis. The sequence continues at coordinate 37,475,183 of CM061272.1, read as the reverse complement.
TCAAAGTCTAGGTTGAAATGTTTTATCCACCTTGTAACAGCTATAGCCACACGTAACAGATACCAAATCTCCATAAATTAAAAAAAAAATTTTTTTCTTTAGAACTCAGATTATAATTTCCCAGGGAAACAATGTTATAACAGTAAGTAGGTTACCAGGCTAGCCTTTAAGTGTATGTAATACATGTTGTACCTTAACAAGTGAAATCTCCCTGCTACCCAGGAGCTCTAGGGGAAAGAGATTCTGGACATTGTGTGTGTGTGTGTGTGTGTGTGTGTGTGTGTGTGTGTGTGTGGTGGTGGTGGTGGCGGGGCACTGACTTATTCTGAAAATGAAAAAGAAGAGAGAAATACTGTGCTATGAAAATAAGTCAGGTAGAGAGTGAGATTGAAAACAAACCCTTTGAACACTGGAACATTCAGGCTTTTGAGATCATGAACTGTGATAACAAAATAGCTTTTACCTGGCAACTCAGTTTCCATACACAGATGCAGATCAGGTACAATGAAAACAGAAGTTTCACAAGATGAAACTTACTCTTACTATATATAAGTGACACAGCAATACTTTCTCTTCTATTTTATTTCATCAAAAGCTGGGCTTTGATTCATTAAACTGATTTATGACCAAACTGAAGGGTTACAACTTGAAAATGTTGAACACTTGTAATGGGCACCTGACCTATCTGGAGCTGCCCACACCTTTGGAACAGCCTTCCTACACTTGGAGAACTTCCAGCATTACACACCCTACATTTCCAGGGCAGATGCCAGATTTTGCTGCCCAGTTTTCTTTATAACTAGGGCTCAGTTCTTCAGCTGCATCCATGCCAGACTTGACCGCAGGAGCTGGTGATAGTAGAGGTAAATATGCACAGCCCTCCTCTCCTTCTCTCTGGTGCTGGCCAGAGGCACTCCTCACCCTGGTGATTGTGGCAGTGGAGGTTCCATTCAAGTTCCCTGCAGAAGTGACAGTGGGCCTATGCTCACTGGGGTTTCCTCATTAGACCAGCTCTGGGTGACATGCCAGTTTCTAGAAGCTTTCCTGGGAACTTGCTTCCTAGCCTTCTCCTCCTCAAGCCGGCTAATACCCTTTGAACAGGCTTTTAAATCAGCAGAGTCAGCTTCTGTTGCTTGCAACTGGGAATCCTGTCTGAAGCAAATATTGCATTATAATATTTATTCTGGAACTCATTCTAAAATCCATCTCTTCTTTACACAAACTATATTAAAATATATTTGAACTGCTTTTTTTTTTTTTTTTTTTTTTTATGAATCAAGTTCACACCAGGAAAATCAGTTACAAGTATCCCCCACCATCAAATTCTATTAGTTCCTGAGTACAGATGGTGAGAATTCAGGAAGTGAGTTAGCTTTGTGAGAGACTCTGCTTTATCCAAATTAATTTGGTGCCTGAGTTTTGGATGACAAGTAGTGAGCGCTCAGAGAGTGAAAAATTTATAAGTTTATCCAAATCTGTTCAAATTCTGAGTTCTGACAGTGAAGGTTCAGACAGCGGGGAATACCCGTTTTCTTAATCGTCTGCTTCTTTCTCAGAAAAGCACAGTGAAGCAGAGAAACCAGAATCCCCCTGTAGGTAACATAATGTGGTTAACTTTCTTCAAACATCGTTGGAAAACTGACACCTAACAGTGCCATCTTTTAAGTAATTTTCTCTTCCAAACACTGTTCTTCACTGATTTTTGGTTGATGTCTCTTGACTTGTCACCATGAATAAATGACCTCTGTATTATGATGGCTATCTGCTCTGAAATGTTACTTTATCCATACCACTGAATTAACCTTTCAGACATAACAGGGGACCCCAGCTTTCTCTATGGTTTCCTCTTACAAGATCCAACTCTAAACTTTATTTGGCTTGCAAGAGAATTTCATGCCCAATCAACACTTAAAATCACATGTTGTTATTCTTAAGAGCAATCATAATATTCATTTATGATAGTCAGCAGTACTTTCCTGAGCACTCATTGTGTACCAGGCTGAAGCTGAGACACCTTGCCCCCCATTTTCTCCTAACCTGGGTGATGAGGGTGGTACCATCATCCCCATTTTACAGATAAGGACACTGGGCCCCAAGGAACTTGCCCAGGGTCACACAGCTCACAGAACTCCACTCTGGTCTGAACACATATGTAGTTCTCCATCAACTCTGTCAGGCCTGGGCCAGCTTAGGAGGAGAGGCTGAGGAGGAGCAGAGGGTCTGAACCAGAACTGTCTCAGGGCTAGGAGAGCAAGGCGGGAGAAGCGAGCTAGTGGGTGGTGTTGAGGTCCTGCAATGTGGAATAGATGAACTAGGTCAGGAGAAACAGGAAGGATGGGGAATGCCAGGGAGCCCATGGGAGTCCCTCACATCAACCAGTAGAAAGGCCTCCAAAGTCCTCTTCCACCTGTGATTACCAGAAGAGAAGCCTTCCAAAAACAGACACAGCCCCTGCTTATTTGACCCTAAGCAGTGTGTTCTGGAGTAAATGAGAGGACAGACAGGGTGCTTGAGAAACTTGGCGCTGAGGGGCCTTGCAGCTCTCCTCAACCTACATACAGCTGCTCAGCCCAAGGGCACTTCCCTCTGTTACTCCGTGAGTCCCTGTGACCGGCACACACTGTTCCAGGACTGTTTAGTTTCTTTAAGCCTTGACTTATCCCTAATTGAATTCTTTCCTCTTTTTTTTTGATTTCTCACTTACACATCATAATATCACATCACAATGTTTCTCAAAAACGCCAAGTTTTAAAAATGACCTTTCAGCTTTGCAAACTGAAATGCACTGGATCTGAAACAGGCTTAGGAAATCTGACACGGTGGGTTTCAGAAGAGAGAGTACCAAGGCGCTCTGTCCTGGACCAGGTCGGGAGGGAACCACCTGTGTCTTTTACCTACAAAAGGTGAGCTAAAGCCCTGGAGAATGTAAGGTGACCCTTTCAGTAGCGAACTTCAAATATGCCCACTTCTTAGAAGTGCACTCTTATAACATTACTCACTAAGAGAACCATCTTCACCATCAGACAGTAATGTTACACTTTTTATAAAACCATGAGGCTGGTATTCTTCTTTATCATAAGCCTTAATTTTTATGCTCACTAGATTACCCACACTTGGCTACTCCAATCAAGTCACCTTTTTAAAACCATGCTTTCCACAGCATGATCTGCCTCGGAGTATCAGTACCACCCACAGCCTCCACTGAACATTTGCTTTACAAGCTCAAGGCCTTCTCCACAGATCTTATCTCCCAACAAACTATTTCCAAGTGTTCCAGTAAAGAGATGATTCCTTCTCTCCCCCTGAAGCTCCATCTCAGGGCGAGCTTCTTCCTACTTCATCTCCAACTAGCTGCGAGCTGCCTGGAAGAGCCTGGGTCTCCCACTCAGGTCTCTTCTCCTTGATCAGGCAGGAGAAACGGGGAAAGAGGTGCCACTTTGTTCTGGGTTCTGGTTCCTTACCAGGCACATTTAAAGACAACACGTTTCATCTTCTTCATCAGTTCCTACATCTACACTACACAATTTTAATCAGATATTAAGAGCAAGTTTAATTTCAAAAGACATAGAAATAAAATATCTTCATCATGAAAAGAGGAACATTTTAAAAACTACCTCACTAATTAGAAATCAGATTATTGGCTTGACTTGCCAGCAAGAGTTACACCTAGAACTAAGTTTAAGGAACGGAACTGTAGGGAGATATAATTCTTTTAACAAAAACTAGACATTACATTTGTGTCCTCAGGCCCTCCTAGTCTGCTTTTTCCCTTATTATTTTTTTCAGCTTTATTGAGGTATAATTGACAAATCTATAAGATATTTGATTATTATTAAAGTTTTAATGTCTCTAAAAATAAGGAAAGTAAATAAAAGTAATTCTATGCAAATTTTAAACTTAAGAAAAATAATTTTTAACATGAAAAAGTAGTGGGGTAGGGGACAGAGAATGAGGAGACAAGAACTTTTTTTTTAATTTAGAAGGCAGTGAACCTTCTGGATCACCTTCAAATCTCAGAGATGTAATTAGCACCATGCTGAGCTCAGAGAAGTCAAATGAGCCTGAAGGACAAACAGAATGATAAAATCAGGAAAATCTAGAAATACTACTACTTCACTCTACTCAAAATACCTTGAAGAAGTGCTGATAAGTCAAGGAAAAAAGAGGGCTAATACTGTGATTTTTTTTCTTTGCTGACAGATTCATTACTTAATTCAACATATATTCATTGAGAGGTCACTGTGGGCCAGGCACTGGGGTACAGAGCAGGCTTGGGCAGTTTGGGTGGGGGGGTGGAAGGAGGAACAGCTCAAGGAAGCCTTCAGAAGCCAGAAAAGTACCAGAGACGGTTATCTGTTAAAAGAAATCTTAAAGCCAACTGGAAACTGAAGCAGGTTTCTAAATTTCACCCCAGTGATATAGTGAGATAGTTATAATTACACTCCAATGATAAAATTACACTTACATTTGAGTGTCAGTTGCTGTAATGACATGGAGGTACCATTTAAAACAAACAAACAAACAAAACTGAAGGGAATCAAAAGCGAATGGGAGAGAAGATGATGGCAGGAGAGAAGTGTGACGTGGTTACCAGGCCCTTTCCTTCCCAACCCTACCTCAGGGTCTCTCCCTCCATGTCTGTTCACAGGGCTAAAGGAAGGAACTTGACAACCTAGGCCTGTCACTCATCCTGTTGACTGTCAAAGGACACTGTCGCGTTTCCATTCCTCTCCCTCCCATATAGCTCCGGTAAATTCTAAGCTGATGGAGGTAATCCTGTCCTTACATTCTTTCAGTCAATGAGATCTACTGAAGACCTACTATGAGCCTACTCCTCTAGGCACTATAAATTCCTGTCCTCAGGTCTGGTTGGAAAGAGGCACATCGCCTAATCCTAGACAAAGAGAACAGAGGACTAGTTTCTAGAAAAGGTTTCTTCACTCTTAAAAAAATACATAGGAAGAAATGACTTTTCCTTCTGCTGGACACTGGCCACAACCATGTCTGGCACTGCAGCAGCCACCGTAGGAGAACAGGGCAGCGAAGCACAGGTTAGGGCCAATGTGCTGAAGATGGTGGAAAACAGAAAGAGGTCAAGAACTTGGGTCTTCACACGTCCCCGAGCTGCTGAATTAACCAACCCTAGAACCACTAGATCTGGGAACTTCTGGTGATATGCATAAGTAAATATTTTCCTTATTCTTTAAGCCATTTTGAAATGGGCTTCCTATTACCTGTGGCCAAAAGCATCCTGACTGGTATAAAACCCTATGGAGAAGTTTTCTTTTTTATTCAGACTCTATACAAAAACATCACAGGACCCCTTCCTGTGGGAGTTTACCAATTCTACCACACAGATAGCATAACATGAACTCACACATATGAGACATATGGACACAGTCATATTCAAGTCTGTACTCAAGCACGAAGGGCAGGCTTTACGAGGTCAAGAATAAATACAATTGACGTTTCAAAAACAGAACCATTCTGTGAATGCCATCCACGGCAGGCACTTCCCCAAAAGTGCCTTTCAAGGAGAAGACAAACGTTGAGCTTTGCTGTTCTGATTCATTTCATTACTTAATGTGATAATATGTACCAAGGGTGGGGAGAATGGAAAATATGGTGACAAGACTGGCGCAAGAAGAGGGGTAAATATTCTACTCGGAGAAGCAGCCATCCAGCATCGTGGCTCCGGGACAGGCTGAAGTTTGAATGCTAGCTCCGGGCAGGGACAGCCACACAGTTCGGGAGCACCCTTCCCAGTGGCCCAGAAAACTCCCCCATCACCTCTATGGCACCTCCCAAAGGCACTCCTAACTTAAACATATTCAATAACATTCTTTAGTATGGAAAACTTATAGTCATCCTAATCCTTCTTAGGAAGAATCCTGAACTGCCAATGTCCTTTTCCACATCTATCTGAGACCTTGTTCGGGGCATGTTCTGCCTACATGAGTGGTGTGTGTGTGAGCAAGCGCACCGAGGTGGTGGGGGAAGAAGGCAAGAAGAGAGTAGGAAAAGGAGGAAGTATGGAGGGTCTGACCGATCTGCTGGCTTCTGCTGGTCCTGGATGACATTGGCAACACAGGACTATGGGCACATGCGCCTTCTGCAGGACTTAGAGCAGACGGCACAGGCCAACTAAGCCCCTAGACCACACACTTGGGAAGAGAAAAGCCAGAGACTGATAGAGAGCAAGAGAAGCACAGGGAGGCAGGAACATAGAGGAAGACAGAGATAAACACCTCGCGGTGAACCCGATATGAGAAATGGCCAGAGCAATGCTGAGTAAAGGAAATGTGTGAGCCGGGTGCTAACACTGAGACAGGTCAGTAAGCCTGGACAAGCGGAATAGGGAAACTGAGACAGGTAGCCAAACAAACTGACAGCAATTTATAGGAGACACTAGAAATCACATTTAGGCCTCAGTTTTATTTCAGCTCCAGACCAAGAAAAGCAGCAAAAGCAGGTAGGTGACACCAGGACCAGCTGTAATGACTAAGGACCCTCTGCCCTGACACTGACCAATCCGTGAAGATCACACCCTGAAGGAACACACCTAGAAAATTGATGAATATTCTGCTGAAACCCTCCCGAGACCTCCCCTAAGATTCTGGCCTGTAAGAAAGAGATAAAAGCTTCAAGACTAAGGACCCAGTGCTCACTCCCCCTCCCAGGAGCCCTCCCAGGAGCATGCCCAGGCCTTCCCCTCCCCCATACCCCACAGGCATGTATCTGCTAAACTCTAAGGGACACCACAAGGGCAGCAATGGGCAGTGGCAGTTCATCCCAGGCAAACCCCGTGAGCTGTCCCCAAGGCCCCCTTTTCTCTGACTTCTTAGCCAAAGCAGCCCAGCCGAGGCTCATTTCCCCAGCCCTTTCTTGTTTCATTGTCCCCAGCTTTAATAAACGTCCTCTAAAATTCACCTGGACTCATGTTGTGAAACTTTTCCTGCACAAAGTCAAGAACCCACACACTACCAGCTGGCCATAGGCAGACCTGCCAAGGGCCAGGTCCCCTTTCGGTAACAACACCAGGCTGACATCAAGTAGTCGGTGACCTCTCATGGGTGAAAGACACCATGGGTTCAGCCTTCTCAGTTGTAAACCAAGCAGGCTGAACTAGGCGAGGCCTATGGGACCTTCCCTCTCTGATGTATCATAAAGGCCACATAGCCAGCATAAGAAAAACATAAAAGAAACTTAACTTTTATCTTTCCAGAAAGAAAACAAAAGCACAGCTCCACCTGAGAGACTGGGCAGGTTAGGTGGACTTGGAAGATTAGAGAATGTCATTAGCGAACAGAGGAAAAACCAGCTGAAACCATGCAAAACGTTACCTCCAATAGATTTTAGCCCCCAACCTTCAGGGCCTTTGGTACCTTAAGAAAAATATCTGCTAATGAAGCCCCAAATCCAGCTCCCGCTAAAGGTTCATGGACAGGTGGCTGTAATATCATGGCTACTGAGAGTACACACTTCCAAAATGGCTCTAGATTCAGAAATAGCAACTTACAAAACAAGGCAAAAAAGAAACCTTCAAAGTGTGAAGAAGTAACCCTTGAGAACTAAGCCAAAGAAAGCTGAAGACTTGAAGAACAGACCTGATATTTTTGGATTGATCAGTTTCCTAAGCATGTACTCTGCTCTGACTGATTGAAAAAAATAAAATAAAATAAAAGGAGTAGGCCTGGGGATAGACAAGATAAGAAATAGAAATAGAGGGCACAGGCCAATAATGGTCCTGGCATCAACTGATGACAAGGAAGTAAGCAGCAGACCTTCACAGGACACAGAAGACAGAATGGATGAGGGGAAGAATGGCATCCATACCACCACCTGAACTGTAATCTACTCACCTTCCCTTGGGGCTTTGATGGCAGTTGGCCTTGTGTTGGTATTCCACCTGAGATGGGTATTACAATGTTCTTGCATTGGGCTGTATTCTTTTGCTACCTTTGTATGAAAAACCCAGGTTCCAGAGCTCAGGGGGACCACCCACAGACTGGGGGATCCAGTGTATGTGAAACGATTTATGCTGTAAGGGGTCACTTAGCTGGTACTACAACATGGCACCCTTGAAAAGGAGGCCAGACTGTTGTAGGACAATGAAAACCTAGGAAACTTCTGGGATATGTGAAATAGGGAAACTGAGGCAGAAAGTTAAACTCAAAAGGTTTTGTAGGCTACTTATAGCAGGGCCTTATCTTGAGAACAAAAGGTTAAAACCTCTCCTTCTTACAGAAGAATGCAGGAGAGAAGGGGGAAGGGAAGAGCTTACTGCAAATCATCCCGAAGTTGTTAGAACAGCAGGGAGGAGGGGAAAAGAAAAATATAAACTAATTGCCAGGTACTTCCAATTAATTGTGGGAAAGCCATAACAAAGAAAAGGGAAGACTTTTAGAGTTAATCTGTACCAGAATATCCAGCAGAGGAATTTTTTTTTTAATTTACAGACAGATGGCTAAATAAGGCAGAAACCACCACCACACTGGCTCTCACGATTAGCTGAGAGCCCATCTGTGCTTCATAAACCAGATGCACAGGTTTGCTTGTTTTGCTTCATTAATAAATGTGTATGCTTTAATTTTTTTATAAATTCACTTGCATTAATGTGTCAATAAACTCACTAAACACAATGCAATATTATCTGAGGTCTCTCATTTAAATTCATTTATATGAGAAGACAAGGACTTGGGGACAGCCCACTCCCTCTGGTGTCTGTGAGAGGTGCCTGTCATAGTTACAGAGAATAATAATATTCTAGGAAAAAGATGGAAGTGGAATAAGAAAAAATAAAGCAATCTGTAAGGGACAATTCAGAAGAAAGGATGAATCTTAAGGATGGCAGAATACCAAACTAGTTTTTAAACAAAGTTTTTGCCTCACTCTGTAATCATAATGGGTGGTAAAATTCACTGTAATATTGTCTTTTTTACCTGCTGATGAAAATTCATATCCCAAATATATAATCAGTAAAGTTTACTGTGATAAAAGATCACTATGACAACAAATTATTAAGTAATACTCATTATAGCACTGACCCTTGTTCTTAGTAAAAAGGAGCAACTGAATAATTAAGCATTTACCACTCAGTTGATAATAACAAAAATAGCAACAAGAACAGCAGCTAACATTCATTAAGAGCTTGCAACTGTCAGTCACTATTCAGAGCATTTAACATGTATTAATTGAGCTGACACTTACAACAGTACCTACCTGTTATCTGCATTATGTAGTGACTGAAAGCCCTCTTGATGTGGCCACAGAGCTGGAGGAAGCTGCAGAATGGGCAGTCTGCCTCCAGAGCCTGTGCCCCACCCACCACAGAAAACTCCCATTATTTTTTTATTCCACCCTTTACTTTCATCTTCTAGATGGTTTGCATCTCAAAAATACCAAAAGGGCACAATGCACAGGACAAATGTGATAAAGCAGTACATTACTTACCATTGGGGAAAGCTAATACACTGATGATAAGAAAGAAGAAAATAACAGAGAGGATACCCCTCCAGATGTTGTCTTCTGGGACAGAGTCATCCCTGAAAACAGAAAAAGAACATTGAGTTTTCATTTTCAGATCTAAACCTAGAAGGAATCAGAGTTCCATGTTATAAAAACCAGGGGATTGCTAACTATATTTTACTGAGCAAAGTCATTATGTACACAACTTACTATATATTATCATTTCCTAAAATAACACAATCTCATAATAAAGTCTAGTTCTTACAAGAAAGGCAACTGGCAACCCTACACACCAACACACATTCTGCTGACATTTGAGAATCACTCTCAAATTCTACAAACTCTCCTTAAAAAAAATTACTCTCCTTAAAAAATAAATAAATAAAATGAAAAAACAACCCAGGATGTCTAAAGACAAGGTTTATTTTGGAGAAATGCCTTTTGATTTCAAGAATAACTCATGACTGTGGCAAAGAAATTTTTCAGGAATCAGAAAGAAAGCATAATATTATAAGGAGGAAGGGCATAATGCAATGAAATTATATAGTTAATCCTTAAAGATGGGCAGTTGGCTATCTAAAGGATTAATGAAAGTTGGGGGGGGGGGTGGAATAAAAAGAAGGCACCTGAAAGAAAGAAAAGTTAAAGGAGAAAATAAAACACAAGATTTAAAATCAGAAGACAACGAAAAGAGATGAGCTTCCTCAGTGTCATGCCTGGTCACTTCTAATTTATTACTGTATTCATCTCCTCTATAACTCCAGTAACTGAAATGGTTCTGTTTGTTGGTTTATATGTTGTCTACTGTCTTCCCTGTAGAAAGACAGTAATCTCCTGAAGGCAGGGAATTATTCACTTGCTGTATCCTTGGGGCCTGGCACATAGTATGCCCTCAAGTAGATATTAGCGAACTAATTATTGACTAGGGAGAAAATTTATTGTGTAAAACAAAGGGAAAATTCCCAAGGGAAAATTTTCTTAATACTCATGATGGGAAAGAAGAATTAGGTTTTGATAGTTTATATTAAAAAAAAAAAAGAAGAAGAGTCTAGTAACATATTTGGGGCTCTAGAGAAACAAACAAAAAATGGGAAGGAAAAGAGAAATATAAGACAGTAAGATTTTCTGGCTTATTGATCATTACTGAGAAGCTTAGGAAAGGGAAGTTTGGCGTTTAAGTTTAGAAACATGCAGGATGAGAAGACAGAAAATAAGAGAGAAAAAGAGTGGAAGGAGATATTTTAGAGAGATTTTAGAGAGAATGAGACATAGCAATAAATTTAAAAATGACTACAAAACGTTGAGTTTATATGGGGAAGACCTGCAGTAAAAAAATCTTTCAAAAGACACATATTAAGATTAAGCATTACTAAAAAAAAAAAAATGTAAAAAACATCTGAGAAAAAAACCAAGTTAGTATAAAAAAAAACTTAGAACATCAGAATACATGAAGAGGTGTGGAATGAAAAAAAAGTAAATTATCTAAAAAAGACTAGGTCCTGGGATGCTGTTTTAACTTAGGTATCAACTTCTGTTTAGACTACGTTTCTGCACTCCATTACATAATTTCCAGACTTATGACAGGATTGAACATAAGATAGTAAAATAAGAGATCATATGGATCATAAATGTTTCTTAGATCTTCATATGGCCAAACAGCACTAACAATGATGCTGGACAAACAAGGCTTGACTGTTATCTCACATGGATCTGATTATAAAACCAATCTAAGGAATCAGACAGACTTCCTCCTGCAGTGACACACAATCCTATATTAATGGACACTAATGATTTAACATCTATCTGCCCAGAAGTTATGAATACAGCCCTAAGAATGCCAGCCTGATAAGAATGCCAGCCAGAAGATTACTAGGGTACTTGTGAAGCCTTCTGGCTTAAGCCAAATCCAATTTTCAGGAACATCAGCTTTTACTGAAGAATGGCTCTATACAGGAAGTGTGGGGGACACAATGTCCTCATTCAGACCAATATCACACTATTGATGAAGACAATAATAACAGCTCTTCTCTATCCAGTATCTACTGTGTGCTAAGCACTGAACAGCAGTTTACAAACATTATCTCCAATTGTCACAACCCATTTGCAAAATGGGGTATTAACTGAAATTTTCCACAGTTAATCATGAAAACAAGGTAAGCTGCAAAGGCCACAGACCACAAGGTGACTAGAAAACCCAATCAATTAACAAATGTGGTAACAAAGGCTCAGAAGGGTTATGTAACTTGCCCAAGGTTGTGTAGATAAGAAGCTGAAGAGTCAGCATTCAAAACCAGGTCTGCTACACTCTGAAGATGATGATCTGCATGGCAAGCTGCCTCCTGAACAAATTATATCATCCTAAATCAATATGACTCACATTAGATGCACAGGGATGGTATCAGAGTTGACAGGGCACATAATTTGTAAGTTACAAAATAAAAGCAAGGTTGAAATGAGTAACTGTTTGTCTGGGAAAAGTCATACTTCATATTAAAATATATTCTGAATCATTCCAAGAATATATGTAAAAAACCAAAACCAAAAAAACTTTCTAGAAGAAATGATAGGAAAATTTAAAACAACAAAACCAAAATACAACAATCTCAGAGCAGGAAAGACATTTCTAAAGTATGACACAAACTCAGAAGTCATTTTTAAAAATAGATAAATTTGCACAGCAAAGAAATCAGTAAAGAAAAACTGATAAACTTGGAAAAAATATTTGCAACTCAGATCAAGGCAAAGTGTTCATTTCCCTAGTATACAAAGCACCCCCCTCAATCAATGAACAGAAAGAACAACAAATGCATGGAGAAAAATGGGCAAAGGATATGAAGAGACAGTTCGGCATGGGAAATCTAGTGGCAAGTGAAAAGATGGTCAATCTCACTTGTGGTGACAGGCAAAAAAAACACCGGGAGACCATTTTTCATCTACCTTATGGACAAAGGTAAGAATTTAATGACTGAGCTAGTACGGATATGAAGAAACATAAACAGGCACTCTCACACAAACCACCTCCATGGAGGGCAATTATGCAACATATTAAATGTACACATGCATATACCCTGTGACTCAACAATTCCATGTATGGGACTTTATCCCACAGGTATATCATCATTTGTGCAAAAATGACATTATGTACAAGGTTGTTTGTTCACTGAGGCATTATATATATATATATATATATATATTAGTACAACATTAGAAACAGGCTAAAAGTCCACCAAAAGGGGACTGATTAAATAAATTGTGGTCCCATCTCATAATGGAATACTAGGCAGCCATAGAAAGAATGAAGAAGCTTTTCATGAATTAACTGATACAGAATAATTTAAGAGCTACCATGAACTAAATAAAGCAAGTTATAAAATGGTAGGAATAATAAGCACTATTTGTACAAACTTGTAACCTGTGCTTATAGCTGCAAAGAATGTCTCTAGAAACCTCCCCAAGAAACAATGACACTGGCTTTCTCAAAAGAGGAGAAAAGAGGAGCAGGAAGGGGACTTTTCACCACATACCCTTTGGTATATCTTGGATATCAAGCAATGTGGACACATTATTCTTTTTAAAAAAAGTTATTAATTAAAATTTTAATTAAATAAATGGCTACAGTAAATCAAATCAGTCTCTATTTAAAATTACTTATTAGTCAAAATATCTGAAAACATACATCAATATTAAATTTATAAGAACTTGAGATCAGTAATAAATTCAGACATAAAACCAATGAGATGGTAATTTTGTATATATTGAGCAATTTTATTAGAAAAACAGGATCAAATAGAAGGCCTAGTTTCAGGAGAAAAATGGTAGCCAATTAAACAACTTGAATAAAATAGTAGTGGGTCTAAAAGTTGGCTGTTTTACAATTGTCTAGTTTGAAAAAACTGTATCAAAGATGGACAGCAAGGTCATTACATCAACTGAAAGTATACAGAACAGGAAGAGCAAACTTTTGTGATCAAAGGTTGGAGCTTAAGAAGAAATCTGAGTCATATCAAGCATGGCCCCAGCTTCACACCCTGAGTTTCTTGAATGGAGAGAGTATGCCCACAGACCCTTACAAGAGGTGAGCGCCCAGAAAGAACTGAATGAATGACTCATGAGGCTGCCCAAGTCCTCCCCACCCTCAACCTCCTGACAACCTGACCACACAGGGGCTATTCTCTGTTGCCTGATAGGAGTTCATCCTCTAAACTCTCAGTAAGCTAGAGACATAACCATACACTGAGGTACACAGAAATTTTCCATAGTTAATCATGAAAAGCAACTTGGCTGCAAAGGCCACAGACCACATCAGTGTCTCTAGACAATATCTGTCTCACTCAGAATGCCAGCTTTGCATATTAGCTCCCTTAATCTTTGTATCACCCTAAAGGGGGGAAATAATCACAATCTCCATTTTACTGATGGGCCTGGCTCCAAAGTTTAAATGTTCTCCCCTTTAGGAGGCTTGAGGCCAGAATGCCTGGGCTGGAATTCTGGCTTCAACACTCATCAGCCTGTGTGACCTTGAGCAGATTACCCAACCTCTCTGTGCCCTGACAGGATGGTTGTAAGGATAAAATAACTTAGCACATGTACAGTGCTTAGATCAGGGCCTGGCTGATCTAAGGAAGTATCTGAAATAACTGATAGAGGAAGTATCAGTTATTAGTTTGAATGCTCTTCACTTATGCCCACTCATCCACTCATGTTGCCAATGCTTATCACTGGGGTAGGTACTATTCTGAGAAGACCACTGGGCTAAGAAGACAAAAATGAATAGACATGGTCCTTATTCTTGAGAGAATCACAATCAAAGGGGACAATGAGCCCGGCCAGTGTGGTTCAGTGGATTGAGTGTCATCCCATGGACTGAGAAGTCCTGGATCGATTCCTGGTCAGGGCACATGCCCGGGTTGCAGGCTCCATCCCCAGTGGGGGGCGTGCAGGAGGCAGCTGATTGATGTTTCTCTCTCATCCATGTTTCTATCTCTCTCTCTCTAAAAAAAATAAATAAAAAACATATTTTTTTAAAAAAGGGACAATAAGACATAAAACTAAATTATTATCTTAGCCTGTTTTAACCTGAGAGAAAAGTTGGGATTTTTATTTGCTGGAACTGTCTCTAATGAACCTGACAACCCCATCCCAAAGAACTGTTTGACTGTTCACATGACCAGCCCTCTTCATGGGGCTTACTGTCTCCTAAAGGCATTTCAAGGGGGTGATCAGGTTCCCATTCAGAACTCTCGGTCAGAGCTGCCTGATCTCCATCTCAACTTTTCCTGGCCTCAGGATTCTCATTCAATTAAGACATTTTAGCAGCAAAAACCAAAAGGACTCAAGCTTTCCGTTAAGAAGTCAGAAGCTCCTTGATTTCTGAGGACTTGCAGCTCCTAAGGATAACCGTCTCAGGCTCTGTCGGTCTCTGGTGCTGAACTCTGCAAAGAACTTTCCCAGCTGGCATTTTATTAAACTGCTCCTCAGTTTGGGGGTGGGAGTGGGGATTATCTTTACTTGAAGGATGAGGGAAAGAAAGCTCTTGCTTTATCTTGCCCACAGTTACACACAGAGACGGAGTGGAAGAAGGAGCCAGGGCTTCCAGAATGCTGGCTCCAGGTCAAGACTGCTACATTTACCAATATAATACAGAGACGTTCAGGAAAGCAACCTCCTTTTCTCTCTCTGATAAATTTAGGAGGCGTTCCAGAAGCATGCTGGGTAGCTCTGACCACATACAGTGGTCAGATTATTTGCATTAAAATACAAATGAACAGATTAGAATAAAATTGTAATTTAAGCTCCAGAGGGCACAGGTCCTATTTTACACCTCCCAGGTACCTCCACTGTCCAGCACAATGCTTGGCACACAGCAGGCATCCTCAATATACTGGGGTGCCAGAAAGAGCAAGATGCTATGGCTGAGTGGGCCCAGTAACTCAGTTAACATGAGGATGAGTCACAGCCTGAGCCCACTGGGTCCACTGACAGTGACTTCCCTGTCCCAGTGTTCAGTGACCAAGTAAGTATTCAAACACCTCAACTCCTTCTGTCCAATCACTGTTTCAACCAGTACAGGGAAGAGAGGCTGTCCTAAAAGCAAGAAATGTGTAAGGAAAGCGCTGAGTTAAAAAACAAAACAAGTTTGGATTCAGAAAAAATTTCGGACTCAGATTCTGTGTCAGTTTAATTTTTGACTACAGGCAGTGGGTGAGGAGACTTCAGGAAACCACAGCAAACTCTATTCACTTACATACCATCTCAAGACTAGGCTGTGTGCCTGGGTGGGGCAGACAAGAAAGTTCAACATTTATCCTGACTCCTAAGGTTGCTAGGCTGATTGTCCCCCTTCCACCTCCTATCTTTTCTTTCCCTTCCCTTTAATATGAGTCCTTGAAACTGAGACGCATAGGTAGGGTCATGTTTATGAGGCTAGTCACTATTTAAGGATCCTCTCTCCCATTGGAAAACTTAGTCCCCGTTACAAAGTAGACAGATGTTAACTAGCTTTGATATTACCTCAGAAGACGACATTCACTTCATTTTATACAAAGTTATGATCCTTGTCAAGAATTACAGCTCAGATATCAACTAAAGGAGAAGAAGGGTAATATTTTTTAAAGTTCTTATTGGATAAATGTATTTCTTGTATTTGATTCAGTCAGCATGTACTGGGTGTGTATCCTGGGAAGATTAAGATATTCGTCTGTAGAAACTGATATAGAAACAAATATTACAATATGAGAGATACCATAATAAAAGGTGTTTGGAAGTACATAAATATTTCTTCCTGTGCTTCCTGAAACAATCAAAAAAGGTGTCTGGGAGGGGGACCATCCAGGTGGGCTGTGAAAGATGCCATGGGCTCATGGGTAGTCAGGAGGTACAGGGAGGTGCTCTCCAGTCAGAGAGAGCTGCCAACCTGGCCCTGGGTGTGGGGCCAGTGAACTGTCTGGGCCTGCTGTGTGTGCTGTGTACAGGTGGGGCCGGCGTAAGGCTGGAAGCAGACCCACTCTATAATGAAAGACCTTAGGGTTCAGCCCTGGCCAGTATGGCTCAGTTGGTTGGAGAGCTGTCCCATATACTGAAAGGTTGTGGGTCAAGGCGCATACCTAGGTTTCGGGTTTGATCCATGATCAAGGCACATACAGAAGGCAACCAATCGATGTTCTCTGTCACATCGATGTTTCTCACTCTCTTTCTCCCTTCCCCTCTCTCTAAAAATCAATAAACATATCCTCGATGAGGACTAAAAAAACAACTTACGGTCCAGCTAGCACTGCCTACAGGTGATAGGAATCCAGCAAAAGGCTGTAAGCAGGGGACAGATAGGATCAACATTCTGTCTTTAAAAGGTCATGAGAAGAGCCCAGCTGGTGTGGCTTAGTGGTTGAGCATCGACTCATGCACCAAGAGGTCACCGGTTGGATTCCCACTCAGGGCACATGCCCAGGGGGCCCCATCCCCAATGGGGAGCGTGCAGGAGGTGGCCAATCAATGTTCTCTCTCATCGATGTTTTTATCTCTCTCCCCCCCTCCCTTTCTCTCTCTCTAAACTCAATAAAGAAAAAAATATATTTTTTAAGAAAGATCATGAGGACAGACAGCCCTGTGGAGAATGGACTGGAGGAATATGGAGTGAAGGCCAGAAGCATGTTATCCTGGATAGGGGAAGAGAACTCTGAAAGCTATAAAGGCCCAGTTAGACCTGGTGAAGATAAACTAGATGAACTCCAGGATGGCAGGGACCTGGGCAGACTGGTACAGGGACTACTGAATCGTTGCAGCGAATTTAACCAGATGCTCAGGAAGCAGTTCTGGCTGACTGGACGAGCCCTGGCTTCTGACTGCGTCAAGACTGAAAAACTGCTAACTTCCCTGCAGAAATCTGGGGCTACAGGCATTATATCACAAGATAAATTATATTATACTTGGTAACAGAATTACAGCTAAAATGCTCTACACCAGGCAGCAGTTCGTAGGCATGTAATCTTTCTGAGATAAGACACCATCTAAACCAAATAAATATCTGAAGTCACCCAGGTGCCCATTACTACAGAAGACCCCAAAGAAATAAGTTTATAATCTTATTAGGGTCATAAAACACCAGAAGTAAGTATAAGAAAGGACATAAAAATATGTTTATTTAAATTCAATTAAAAATATGATTCAAATAGGAAGTGGGGAAGAGAAATGTTAAGGTCACTGTTAACTGGACCGCTGCAGAGGGTGCCACCTAACAGTGCACTCTGTTCACCTCCAGGGTTGGTTTAACCTCAGCACACAGCCTCTGTGGACCATCACTTAATAGAGCTGGTGCTGGGGAACAAGGACAGGCAGGCTGTCTGTTATTGGGAGAGGAAGAACACGATGTACATGAAGAAAAAAGGACTGAGATGACTGAATTGGCAGTATCAGGAAATGTTTTCTAAGAGGATCTGTATGGTCTAAAAGGGAAAGAACAGGGAAGGCTGTCAGCTGTCCATGAAGGAAGTGACACAGAAGGGCCAACTATATGGCTTAATGATATGAAAAAAAGCTGGAGCTCTAAAGCCACTAAGGGAAATGAAATAAAAACCACTATTAACAGGTAAATAAAAATAAATCAATCAAACATCTGTCCATTTCCCTGCCTTTGTCCATCTCCTTAGTCCCATGTCAAGGTGAAAGCTAGCATGGTTGAAATCACTTAGGTACAGCAAGCTTAGGTGCAGGAAGGCAATCTCTTCTAGGTAAGTGACAATGTCTGTTGGACAAGTGCTGCTGGAGAGGCTGATTCCACCATTTTATTGCCAAGCACCTATTAAGGAGAGAGAGGTGGGCTGGTATGAATGAAATTTAGTAGATTTTTGGTGTGTTTTGAAACTAAGGTCATTCAACATTTCCAAGTTTACCAACCTCTGTAAGCAGATGAAATATGAGGCACCTCAGTAATTACTACACTGAGCTTGAGACAAAGGTTCTTCTTGCCCTACTTTGATTGAACACACTTTTAAGACATATGCCAAAGCATTTAATTTATAGAAATACTTATTCTAAAAGGTAGTAAAATGAGCTTTTTCAAATCTTGGGGAGAATGTCGATAGCATCTGGCTTTATTTTTAATGACAGCAATAGGGATAGGACATTTAAATGCTATGATTTAACAGCGAGTTGGCCTAGTTGCTATTTAACAAAAGGACTACTTGACAAATCCAAACCCCTCTCAGACTTCTGTATAAGGTATCTAATCCGTTACAACCCTAAATTCTTGCTGTGCATCTAAAGCATGTGACATGACCCAGGTACTATTGTTCACACACTGGTAACAAGACACCCCAAAAGTATTCTATCCCCTATTCTCTTAGACTACTAGCCTTTGAGAAACAAAGTTTAAGACATATTTTTTAAAGTTTTACAGAAAGAATTGCACTGAACAAAGTTATCCAACTAAAATCCTGTTATAAAATAAGTATCAGGCACCAGACATAATCATAACAAAAGAGCACAGAATAAATACTTTTCATTTAAGAAGTCACTACTTTCAATCTTTTTTTTTTTTTTTTTTGGCCAATACGAAAGTTTATTTAACGAAAGTGCAATGTGAAAATGTACAAGACTCGATTTTACTCCAGTAAAACAGGTGCTGTGGAGAGGTGACATGTGGAAGCAGCTGATTCCTCTGGTGAATACAGCCACCCTTTATCCTCCTTCCAAGGTTTCTAACTATTTCCTTGTATTACTCCCATTCCAATATAGTTCAGTTGCCCGAGTTATCATTTCCACACATTGATCTATCACAAGATTCATAAAGGGATCAAATCTCCACAATACTCCTTGGACATGTCTGCCACCATTTAATTTCAAGGATAACTTCTTGTCCATACATATTTTTAACTGAGGGTGGGGTAGGGTGAGCTTTGCTCCTGGTGTCTACTCAGCAAGCTCTAAGATACCTCTAAACAAGTGCTTTCCCTTTTTATGGAGGAAGATAAAGCTATCACTGTAATGTCCCACTTTAAAGGGTTTTACAAATCAGTCCAGCGGGCGTGGCTCAGTGGTTGAGCATCGACCCATGCACCAAGAGGTCGCCAGTTCGATTCTCAGTCAGTGCACATGCAAATCCCCAGTGGGGGGCAGTGCACATGCCCCCCAGTGCACATGCAAATCCCCAGTGGGGGCATGCAGGAGGTGGCCAATCGATGTTCTCTCTCATTGATGTTCCCATTTCTCTCTCCCTCTCCCTTCCTCTCTCTACAAAATCAATAAAGAAAAAAAAATTTTAAGGGTTATAAATCATTACAAAACATGAATAAGACATAGTAATTAATGATGCTTATGATTTTATATAAGGTGAAATTTATTATTAATTAATTCTCCAGTGTGTGATTTCTGTCTCTTTGTGAAATTAGTGGAAGAAATAAAATGATCATTTTTAGAAAAGGCTATATTTTGAGATTCAGATTATGCCTTTTCTATTACTTCTGACAAGCTATTAAAATTCATATTTTTCTTATACTTTCACTGCTGCAATTTATTGACTCTTCTGGCAGAATATGCTGTAAAAGGGAAATTCCAGAAGAATGTGACTTACTATATTAGAAAAGAGAAAGATCTATTCTGAAGGGGTCGAGAATAGTATTTTTTTTAACTTATCTTTACTGTTGAATATATTACAGATGTCCCTCCTTTTTCCCCCCATTGACCCCCTCCTCCCCAATTCCGCCCCCCTCCTGCCTTCCCCACACTGTTGTCAGTGTCCATTGATCATGCATATATGCATAGAAGTTCTTTGGTTTATCTCATCCCGCCCTCCCTTCCCCCTTCCCTTTGAGGTTCATCAGTCTAACAACCAATTTGTACTTCTTAATTCCTTCATCTTTTTCACCCATCCCCCCAGCCCCTGCCCATCTGGCAAGCAACAAAAAGTTATCTGTATCTATGAGTCTGTTTCTCTTCTGCTTGCTCATTTTGTTTGTAGATTCAACTGTTGATAGATATGTATTAATTGTCATTTCATTGTTCATATTTTTGTCTTCTGCTCCTTCAAGACCCTTCAACATTTCATATAATACTGGTTTGGTGGTGGTGAACTCCTTTAGCTTTTCCTTGTCTATGGAACTAGATATGTCTATGAAACTAAATGATAGCTTTGCAGGACAGAGTAATCTTGGTTGTAGGCTCTTGCTTTTCATCACCTTGAATATCTCTTGCCACTCCTTTCTGGCCTGTAAAGTTTCTTTTGAAATCAGCTGACAGTCTTACGGGAGCTCCTTTGTAGGTAACGAACTGCTTTTCTCTTGCTGCTTTTAAGATTCTCTCTGTCCTTAACCTTTGGCATTTTGATGATGATGTGTCTTGGTGTGGACCTCTTTGGGTTCATCTTGTTTGGGACTCTCTGTGCTTTCTGGACTTGTATGTCTGTTTCCTTCACCAAGTTAGAGAAGTTTTCTGTCATTATTTTTTCAAATAGGTTTTTAATTTCTCGTTCTCTCTCTTCTCCTTCTGGCACTCCCATGATGCGAATGTTGGCATGCTTGAAGTTATCCCAGAGACTCCTTACACTATCCTCATTTTTTTGGATTCGTTTTTCTTTTTGCTGTTCTGATTTGGTGTTTTTTGCTTCCTTATATTCCAAATCGTTATTTTGCTTCTTGGCTTTACCTACTCTACTATTGATTCCCCGTAAATTATTCTTTATTTCAGTTAGTGTATCCTTCATTTCTGACTGGTCCTTTTTTATGTTGTTGATGTTCTCTCTACATTCCTTGAGCATCCTTATAACCAGTGTTTTGAACTCTGCATCTATTAGATTACTTATCTCCATTTTGTTTAGTTATTTTCCTGGAGTTTTGTTCTTTTCTTTCATTTGGGACATGTTCCTCATTTTGGCTGCTTCCTTGTGTTTGTTTCTATGTGTTAGGTAGAGTTGCTATGTCTCCTAGGCTTCATAGGGTGGCCCATTGTTGTAGGTGTCCTTCAGGTCACAGGGGCATAGCCCCCCGATCACCCCAGCTGGGCCCTCGAGGGGCACCCTTAGTGTGGACTATACACCCTTCTGTTGTAATTGAGTCTTAATTGCTCTTAGCATGTCTATGGGAGGGATTTACTGATCAGCTGCAAGGACTGGCTGTGCCCACTGGCCACTGGCCTCTGACTACCTTGGAGGATCAGCTGTGTAGGGGCCCACCACATAGAGCAAGAGTTACTTCAGCAGGGTTCTGGTACCCAATGAGTCCACTCATTGAGTGTGTCACTTATGGAGATGGTTGGGTGGTGGTGCTTCGATGTGGTCTGAAGCTGTCCACTGGGTGTGCTGACTCTGGGGCAAGGTCAGCCACTGCCTGTGTTCTATCAGGGGTCACCCGGCATAAGCTACAAAGTGATCTGCGATGGCTGTCTCTTATGCTGGGCTTGGAGGTGCCCAAGAAAAGCCAAGTTGTGAACCAAGGCTGGCTGCTTCTAGTGCCAGGCCTGGGGCCACTTAATGAGAGGTATGGGACTCGGTGAGACCAGATGCTGCTTTTTTGAGAGATTTTAGGAAAATCTGAAGCAGGATCCAAGACAGGCCAATCCTATGGTAAAGCCACTGGAAACAGATTGGTTGGCCCAAAAGTTGGGTGGGGCAGGGCCTCAGGGAATCACCAGGGTGGGGCAAACAGTGTAAGCCTGGTTGCTGGAGTCCCAGATATGGTGGCTGGTGTCTGCTGCCCCAGGGAAGGGCTCACCAAGGGAACAAAGGCCTCCACCAGCATGTCTGTTCCAGAGAAAGCTGCCTCTCCAGCCCTTGTGTCTAGAGGCCAAACAGCTCAATTCTTCCCAGTATGTCTCTGGTGCCTTTCAAGCTGCCTCCCCTCCAAGCTCAGAGGGAGCAAGTCTAGGTAAGTACTGCTGGGCCCTTTAAGAGGAACTGCCTAGGGCTCCAGCAGCCTCAGCCTCAGTTCCTGCTGGTTTTTACAGCCAGAAGTTATGGGGACTTCTCTTCCTGGCACTGGAACCCTGAGCTGGGAGCCTGGTGTAGGACTGGGACCCCTCACTCCTCAGGGAGGACCTTCACAGAGAAGGTGTACCTCCTGGTTTTTATCTGCCACATGTGGGTGTGGGACCAGCCTGTCCGTGCCTCTGCCCCTCCTACCAGTGTCGATGCGGCTTCTTCCTTAATTTTGTCATTGTAGGACTTCCATTCAGCTTGATTTGAAGAGGTTATGAATGATGGTTGTTCTGTAGTTTAGTTGTAATTTTGATGCAGTTGTGGGAGGAGGCGAGTACCACGGTTACCTAAGCTGCCATCTTGACTGGGTGTTCCGGTCCAGAATAATATTAAAGATAAAAGGTTGAAGCTGCTCTCTTGTTTCTCATTATTTAAAATAAAATATAATTACTTTTCTAATTTCCAAAGAAACTTCTGCACTAATTCCATCACTGCCAACCCACATATGAGATGAAGTTAAACAGAAGTTATTAGGGAACAGGCATGTACAAAATCCAAGCAAAGCAATGTCCAGTTTTCCAATGCCTTTATCCTTTTTCTCAATTGTGGAGCATAGTACATCCTCAATCAATGACAAATACAATTTAGAAGGTATTAGCACACAATAAAATGATTTAATGATAACAGCTAATGTTTACTGGGCACTTACTACTTACATTGAGCTAAACACAGATTACCTAAAAAAAAAAAAAAAAAAAGAACTGAACCCCGATGACAGACAACCCTGTGAGGTATATTACTAGATATTTTTATTTTACATACAGATAAGGAAGCTGAAGCTTATTAAGTGGCCATAAATCTTTTAAGTTGTAAAATGAGTGGACATGATGAAATATTTGAAGGTAACCATAATTAGGGACAAGGCTGATTTCTCTCCAAAGCCAGAAATGTGTTCTTGGTTGGACATTGTGAAAAGGTCTGTTCTTATCCCACAGCACAGCATTAGCAGAAGACTTTACAATAATAGTAGCTATATCATCAATCATTAAGAGTAAGTAACTGTTACATATGCTTTATAGCTTCAGGTAGATTCATGCAAATAGATAAACACTTAACAAAATAAAAACCAAGAATCAAATGAATTATGGAGGTGAGGAACAAGCATAATGTGGGAAGATATTATTAGTTTTATGAAAATCTTAAAAATTGCAGCGATTGCCAAGGGATGTACACACATACACACACACACACAAGAATGGGTGTCTGTAGAGGGCAATTAATTCTTTGTTTTACAATGCTGTCCCATGCATTAAAATACATTTAGCTTTTTTTTTTTTAATCCTCACCCGAGGACACTTTTGCATCTATCTTCAGATAGAGCACGAGGGAGAGAAGGGAGAAGAGAGAGAGAGAGAAACATCAATGTGAGAGAGACACATCGACTGGTCGCCACCCACACGACCCCAACCAGGGCCGGGGACAAACTGCAACCAAGGTACGTGCCCTCAGCAGAACCGAACCTGGGACTCTCTGGTCTGCGGGCCGACGCTCTAACCGCTGAGCCAAACTGGCCAGGGCTAGCATTCTTTTTTTTTTTAAATTGAATTTGGAGAGAGGAAGGGAAAGAGAGAAAGGGAAACATTGATGTGAGAGAGAAACATTGATCAGTTGCCTCCTGTACATGCCCTGACCTGGGACGGAATCTGCAATGTGGGTATGTGCCCTGACTGGGAATCCAACCCACCACCTTTTGGTGCAGAGATGACACTCCAACCAACTCCAGCCAGGGCACATTTAGCATACTTAACCCTCACCCACAAAATACCAGAAGTCCTCCCAAAGTTTGTGATCACTGAATATATCCCTGCACATTTTCTGCTGACCTGGACTGAGAACCACTGACTGTTGGATAAAAATGTTGGGAGAGAAGTAACTGACATTAACTGTGAATCCTGCACCAAGTACTCTGCTAAGCACATTCGCACATATTCATTAAATCTTAATAATCTCATATGAGTTAAGTACACATTTTATCCCCATTTTACAGGTGTGGATCCTGGAGCTTAGAGAAGCATTAAGTAATTTGAACACACAGATAGTTTGGCTCCAAAACCACATTTCTCTGGGTTGGTCTTTTAAACTATAAGGGTGTGGTAGGCGTGCCTTTCCTTTTTTTTTAAGAGGTTCATTCAGAAGATATAAATCCTTGTAAGCAGGACCCATGGGTTTCGTGTCCTTATGAATTAGTTCCCTGGGTTGGGGTTGAGGGGCCACAAGTTCATGACAAAGAGTTGTAAGACGTGGGTGTCAAGAGATGGGCTGAGTAGCAACTATGCATAGGTGTATATATTAGAAGTACTGAGTGTGTGTGTGTTTTCAGGGGGATAAGAGAGTTGTGCTATGTTGTGTGAGATTTATGTGTTTTAACATTTCCATAGCGTTTACCATGTATGCACCAGGCATCATTACAATTGTTTGACAATACTTCATTTCAGTAATTATGTTAGGTGAGTAACAGTGCATTGTGTCTATGTAGCAATGTACACAAGAGGTGACGGGTACTGGCTGTGCTGGGAGGAGAAAGGTCCACTGTGATGTGTGTGTCTACAGTTTGTGTTGTGTCACAGATGGTCGTGTTTGAGGCTGGGGAAGGGTTATGCTAGATGATTTGTGAACAGCGCATACGGGAGGGGTAGTGCACCTCACATGTGCATTTTTTACATGGCGGGTAGTGCTGAACACCGGAGGAGCTCCGTGGGAAGGGATATGGGTTGTGGCCTGGGCCGGGTGCCTGGAGACGCTGTGGACCCTGGTGTTGACAGCGTGCAGTGCTATGTTCTGAAAGTGGTGCACACGATTCATGCGGTGTGTTGGGTAGAAACGCGGAGTGGAGAGGAGGGGGCCAGTGTCGTGACGTGAGTGGGGAGCGATGCTGAGTGCGGTGGGAGGGCGGGGAGTCGTGCTAGATGCCCCGCGAGTGTCCCGAGGAAGCCCGAGGCGCTGTACGGGGAGAGGCGGTACAGCAGGGTGGGGGTCGCGGCGACCGCCGGTGCAGAGGGGCTGCAGAGGGACGGGTGTGCTGCTAGACACTGGGCCGGCGGAGGAGCTGCGTGGGCGGCGCGTCTGCGGGAGTGTGCGAGGGGCAGCCAGCCCGCTTCCTCACCCGAGCCTCACCGGGCCATGCTCCCCGCCACCGCCTCCCGCCCGCCGCTTCCCTCCGCTCAAGGGCGCGCCCCCCGCGCGGCCCGGCCCGCCTCACCGGGTGAAGGCGAAGTACATAAGGCTGACGATGGTGAAGCTGAGCAGAGTGATGGTGTGCGGCCGGTAGAAGAAGTCGATGGTGATGTCCTCCACTTGCTGCTCGTTGATCATCCGGAAATGCATCTTGTAGTTCACATCATCTTTGCTCAGGGTCCTGCTCCCCACGCAGGATGCCATGGCCCGCCTCCCCGTTCTGCGGCAGCGGCGGCGGCGGCCCCGGCCCTTGGAGGCTGGGACCCCGGAGGTGACGAGCCACAGCGGGAGGGTGGCCGAACGGCGCGGCCGGATCTGGCGCGGAAGACCCGCTGGGAGCCGAAGGAAGGACGGGCGCCGGAGGGCGGGGTCGCGTCACCGCCAAGGCGGCCTCGGGCGGGGGGCCCTGCCGGCCGCGCCCCGGCCGGCGTTCTGGGAGAGGCATGGCTGTGCACTCCCGGCGTCCCCACGGTCCCGGTGGACGAGGCCTAAGGAAAGTGGCGAGCGCGGGAAGGGAAGCTGCGGATCCAGCCCGCTCTTCCTCCGCACGCCGCCCGCTTCCCCCCCCGCGCTGTCTCCGAGATGGTCTCGCCCACTCCCGCCGCAGCCCACGTGGGCGAGGCTGCACCGAGCGCGGGCCCGCGGCCGACGAGCTGGAGTTCGGGTGGTGGGACGCGGGACGCGCTCCCCGGCCACCCTGACAGCCACTGCGAAACAAGCCGCAGGACCTAGCGAGGCCTCGCCACAGGTAAAGCGGAAGCCGATGGAGCGCCAGGGCGCCGTCCCGGCCGGGGTTTGGCTCCGGACTCCCGGCGTCCGGGCCGAGTCCCAGGGCCTCAGGGCCTTGTTAGGTCTTCGCGGCCCAATCGAGGCTGATTTGTTTGGGTTTTACCTCTGGCTGATGTAACCAAAACCGTGCTTATTAGCGCGCTTTTCGGGGGCCGCGGAAGTAATGCTTGTCAGTCTTTCTGCGGAAGTTCATTGTGGGTGCTCCTTTGAAATAGCCTAGGCAGGGTGCCGAGCAGCGTACTTACAAAGTCGCCTTTCCAGCCCCGTTTCGTCTGCTCATTTATTATCCTTACAGCGGTGTAAATCTTGAACCCTCCAAGAACAGCATTTCAGTGTCAATTCCTATTCCTAGGGAAGTACTAAGGCACACAGTTGGGAAGAAGTATGTGATATTTTAATAGACTGAAGAATTAAAGCGTTTTTTCTTTAATATTCCTGGTGAGGGAGTCGTGTTAGAAGACTGTTATCACTAAGTAGGGCTTTTCTATACATATGCAAATGTCTTACCCGCTGTGTAGGCCAGTGAGTTAACCATAATTGCAGTTGATATGCTTCAGCCCAACACATATTGGAGCATCGCAAGGCTAATGGGGAATAGTCCCTGGGAGGGTGAATCCAGAGAAGAGAGCCCTGTTGTCCTGAACCAACCTAATCAATGATTAAGAAATACACAGTGCCCGGCAGTGTGGCTCCGTGGGTGAGCATCGACCCATGAACCAGGAATTCCCGTCAGGACACATGCCCAGGTTGTGGGGCCGATCCCCAGTGGGAGGCATGTAGGAGGCCAGTCCATGTTCTCTCATCGGTGTTTCTCTCCCTCTCCCTCTCCCTTCCTCTCTCTCTAAAATCAATAAAGGGAAAAGAATTTTAAAAATAAATACAGCAGTGAAATGATGTAGAGAAGGTAGTGTGCTTGTAAATAAAAATAAAAGGATAAACATGAGTTGTATACATAAAGGTATTTTAATGACTGTGGATGGAATTCAAAAGCTAATCTGCCTCATGAAGGAGGAGTATTAATTTGAGCCTGGAAAGGCTTCTGAGTAAGTTTGGCATTTCAGGAGTTTGTTTTGACAAACAGGACACTCTTAGGTAAACTTATAGTCAAAATATTCTACAGCTAATAGGGACCTTAAGAATCATCTTATTGTACCTGTGACCTTTTAAAAATTCGTTAGTGAAAGAATTGTTATTGAACCACGTCATGGGCCAGACGTTGTGCTAGACCACCTTAAAGACTTAGTCTCATCAAGGTAGCCTAATTGAGGTCTGGCTTCCAATTTAGTGCCTTATGACTTTGCTGTGCAGAGAATGAATGTTGTAGGTTTGAGGGAAAACTTGACAGGTTTGGAGGCTCATTTCCTAATAACATTTTAACAAAAATCATCTATCTCGCAGGTTATCGAGAATGCTTATTTCTTTTTAAAAATCATTCCAGAATGACAGTACTACTTTCACTTTTTAAAATCCCTTTCAGAAAACTTCTCTAAACTAAGCATTTTCAATTTGCAATTGGGAGTCTGCATATGTGGAGGGTGGACATAAGTTATACCCAGATTTACCACTGCACAGTAGTCAGTGTCCCTAACACTCAAATTGTTCAGTGGTCAACTGTAAAAATCTCCAAGAGAATTTAGACTCTGAAGTATTTGGTCTAAACAGGAAAAAAAAAAAAAAATGTGTTTCATTCATTTATATTTGCTTGTGTAATCAATAATAATAGCCAGTAACATTTCTGGAGCATTTTCCTTATGCTGGACTCTGTGCTGTTTTCTATGATTAAATTATTTAAAGTGAAATTATATATGCATCTAATTTACCTTTCTAATTAAGCTGGCTAAATACAAATTCCTTCATAATCCTTCCAACCTCTTATCAGCCTTTTCTTATAAGATTTTATAAGATTTAAAAATCTTATGTTTTTCCATCATAAATGTACATTTATTGCTTGTTGCTTATGTATTTCTCTCACTGCATTTTGCTTTCTAGTTTTGATTTCAGGCTTTTCTTTTTCTTTTTTCTTACAAACAGAATTTGACCAAATGAATTTTGTTCAATTCCCTTTTGAGTAACAGCTTTATCTGAAATAATCAACAGTGTTTAGCCCTGAGGATGAAGCAAGAACCAGTCTTTTAGATAGCCACGATAATACTTTGATGATTCATTTAAGACAAAGTACTAGATTTCTTTTCTGTTTTTTATTTTGTGACTAATGTACAGTTGACCATTTAACAACATGGGTTTGAACTGCATGGGTCCACTTATAGGCGGATTTCTTTCAATAAATATATTGGGAAAATTTTTGGAGATTTGTGATAGTTTGAGGAAATTTGCAAATGAACCACATAGCCTAGAAATAGTGAAAAATGAAGAAAAAGTTAGCTATGTCATGAATGCATAAAGTACATGTAGATACCAGTCTGTTATATCATTTACTACAATAAAATATACACACATCTATTATAAAAAGTTAAAACATCAAAACTTGGACATGTAATACTTAGACTGTCCATTTGCAGTCACAGCCGAGAGAAATGTAAACAAAGGTAAAGATGCAGTATTAAATCATAACTGCATGAAATTCACTGTGGTACATACAGTACTACAGTAATAATTTTGTAGCCACTTCATGTTGCTATTGTGGTGAACTCAAGTGTTAGGAGTGTCCGCTTAAAATACCATGTGACGATAATTGTCTCCATGTGAGCATTTCCTCTCTGGTAAATTGGGTATCACATTGTGTTTAGTGTAATACCATCAACCTTGAATAACACCGTGGGACCCATACAAAGTGCCACTAGTGATGCTGGAAGTGCTCCCAAGAACCAGAGTAAAGTCATGAAGTGGATAGCCTATCCATACATAGCCATAAGGTGGTGGTATTTAACATAAAATTAATAATGTGTTAGTTTTTATTGTTTTATAACTTTGCTTTCAAAGAACTGACATAAAGTATCTTTCTCTCTCCCTCCCCCTCCAGTAATTGTAGAAACTGCACATCATCACAGGTAAGTGGTTATTTTAAAGAATATAAGTTTCCAACGCTGTATTATGAATATGACTAATACTGTATGCCATAAAAAATTTATAACCATTTTTCATTAGTGTATAGGTTATCATATCAAAACAATTATACCAGTTACACTAGACAAATCAACCATAAAACAATTTATATTGGTGCTTATTTGTTATTAATGCATGAATGACTATACCTGTTAATAAATGCAAATTTATTTTTCACGTTATCTTTTTATTTTTGATGTCTAGTGTTAATACATATAATATCTATAGTGTTTTGTATCATAAGACAATGTTGATGTAGGTACTGGCAGTTCATCATGTAAACTTACAGTATTGATAAATATAGTATAGTACTGTAAATGTATTTTTTCTTACAATTTTCTTAATAACATTTTCATTTGTTTACTTTACTTTATTGTAAGAATACATTATATAATACATACAGCAGCCCTGGCCGGTTTGGCTCAGCGGTTAGAGCATCTACCTGCAGACCAAAGAGTCTCGGGTTCGATTCCAGTCAAGGGGCACGTACCTCGGTTGTGGTTTGGTCCCCAGCCCTGGTTGGGGTCATGCGGAGGCAACCAATCGATGTATTTCTCTCTCTCTCTCTCTCTCTCTCTCTCTCTCTCTCTCTCTCCTACTCTATCTGAAGATAAATGGAAAAAAGTATTCCCGGGTGAGGATTTAATTAAAAAAAACAAAAAACCAACAACACATAGCATACTAAATATTTATCAACTGTATGTTATTGATAAGGCTTCTTCTGTTCAGCAGTCAGCTATTAGTAGTTAAGTTTTGAAGGAGTCAAAAGTTATACATGAATATGCGACTGTAAGTGGTGGGGCATGGTGCCCTTAACTCCCATGTTGTCCAAGGGTGAGCTGTATATACATAAAATACCTTTGAATAATTCAGGGTCATTTTGATCAGCAGTCTGTTTCTTACATGTCCTTCAAACCAAATTTCAAGAACACTTAATTGCATCACTTTATTTTCTTTAAATTATTAAATTAACAGATTATTGGGTTTAGTTGTAATTTGAACATTTACAGATTTTTGTTTTAAATATTTTTCTTACACCAGTGATTTTGTTTTGTTTTTAAATTGAAAAGCAGATCTTTATTTTTCCAGTTCAGAAGTTCCTGTCTTTTGGTTTGTAAATAAGACTGCCTTGTTTTTTGGCTTTTCTTGTGCTTAAGAAACATCTGACTACTTTAGTCATCTAAATTTATTAAACACCTTTTAATTAGAAAAAAATAGTTTCCAGTTTATCTTTTTATTGTTTGAATATTGTTTTAAACATTTAAGTAAAGTACCTTTCTCTTTTTATAATGATTATATGTATCCTTTGTAGGCTACTTTAAGAAAAATGGCCCTGTCAGCCCAACAGATACCCAGATGGTTCAACTCAATTAAACTAACTAGCTTCATTACTGCTACACAACTCAGAAATCGTTTTCAGAGACCAGGAAAAACATTAATGCATGGAGTTTCTGCTCAGCCTCAGATGTCCTCTGACAACTGGTTTCTCCAATGGGGATTTAAGACTTATAGGACTTCTTCCGTATGGAATAATAGTTCCCAGTTTACCAAATCAAGTAGACAAGAGATTACTTCTGCCCAAAGCACTGTGCTTCCTTCTGTGAATGAACAGTCACAAGAGACACAAAAGATACCCAACTTTGATTCTGAGCTATCTCTGGAAGGTAATTCTGAACTTTTGGGAAAGTCTCTTTTGTTCCACTTTGGTAGACTGAATAAGCTACCTGTTTATATTCTTAGCCTATTGCAAGTCATATTTTGTACCAGGCAAGAAAAGTAACAATGCCAGTTCTATTCATTTATTTCTATTATCCTCTGTTAACTAAGATAAAAAGTTTGTAGGTTAATATGTATAAAGTTATTTTAAAGCTCTCTATATACAACATTTGCTTTCTGCAAATACTTTATTTAGATTGTAAAAAATTTTTTCGGGTAATAGATTTGTTAAGGTATAATTTATATCAAGAAAAATTCATCCTTTTTGGGTATACAGTTGTATGAATTTTGACATATGCATTTAGTTATGTAACGACTACTACAATCAACCAATACAACAGTTATATCACCCCCAAAAGCTCTCTTGTGTCACTTTTCAGTCAGCCTTCTCCTTCCTATTATAGGAATGTTTCTATGCAAGAATATTTCATTGCAAATGAGATATTAGGTTGAGTAGAATATGAAAGAGAAAGGGCGGGGGCCAGGGTAGTCGGGATGCTAGGAGGAGAGGCTGGCTATAAGAAATGAAAAAGTGTAGTGATTAGAGGCAAACGTAAAAAGAAAAATCACAGTCCTGAATCCTTAACTTAAGGTAAGTTATAGTTTCCAGTATCTTACATTCTGTGTTTGATTTAAGATGAAACAAAACCTCAGAATGAAGGCTGTACTACAGAGTCACTTAGCAAAGGACTACGAATGGTAGAAACCCAGTCATAGACATTCTCTTAAGGACATATTTAAGAATAACTTGGAGGAAAGGGGATTGGATCAAAGTAAAGGCATTTGAAAATGTGTGGCTTTAACCCACACAGTTCAGGTTGGTAGAATATGTTGTACTTTTGGCCAAGTTAATAAGCCATGATAGATTCTATCTGTTTCTCAAAATGTACTTAAAGGTCAGTTAGTCTTTAGCATTCTTAACTGTTGATTAAAAGTGAAGGAAAGGGGAACGACTCATCTTTATGGGATAGAAATTTACCAAGAAATGTCTTACCTTGGAGGAAGAGTCGTTGATCTCTAAATAGTTTTAACCTTTCCTATTAGGAGTTAGAAAATATTTGTACTTCTTAGATGTTTAATCTTGAAATGATCCCAAGATTTAAAAATAAGCAAACTAGGGAATAAGTTGTTTTTGTAGAAATCATTTTAAGTGTACAGGTCTGAGAGCTAACTTGCTCCTCTTTCCACATGGCTGGCTTCAAAGGACTGGACTATGTGCCTCCATTGTCTCCATTGCAGCCAATCTCTGAGGAGGAGGCTATTCAGATTATTGCAGACCCTCCATTGCCCCCCGTTTCATTCACACTTCGAGACTACGTGGATCATTCTGAGACTCTGCAGAAGTTAGTGCTTCTAGGTAAGTCTGAGTAACCTACAAGTACTTCCTGAATGTACTCTTCATTTCTCTTTTTATCTTAAGTTAAGCGTTTCTAATCTTTATCAGAGTAGTACATACACACAAACAGAAGTCAAATAGTGTGAAAGGCTTCTAGTGAAAAACTACTCCCCGCTTCATTCTTCCTGACGTTGCATCCCGTTCCCCAGAGGTATCTACTTTTATAGCTCTTCCTGTTTGTATTTAACCTCTAAATGTTTTTGTAGTTATTTATAATGCTGTTGCTTGGTTCATTAGTTTCAGACATCAGTTGATCTCTTGTATATGCACACACATTTTTCCCTATTCTTTTCAATTCTCCCAGTATAGTTATATTAACAAGTTTTAGATAAATTATTAGTCAGTGACTACATTTTGACTATGAATATTGCTCACTGCTCTACAGGAAATGTATTATGATTGTTTTCCTTCCTGTAAAATTTTTCATTTTTCCAAGGTTAATTCTTGTCTTGTTTTTCATTTGATTAGTTTTGTTTGTTCCTCGGGCCACATTTTCCAGCATCTTCCAGTGGCCTCTCAGGACAGTTTTTCCTGCAGTTAACCCTATCAGATGATGTATTTGTTCCATTTCCCCTATCCCCCTAACCTTCCTCCTGGAGCCTAGTGTCCTCCTGATTTGGTGGGTTCTCTCTAGGACTGCTCTATAAGTATCTTAGCTTGTTGACATAGGATGCTCTCAGATCTGGATAGTTGAAAGCACCAAGGAATCTCTCTGAGCTTTTACTTAGTCCTCTTCTCTTCATTCGAGCACCTTACTGCTGCTTTCTGCTTTTTCCATTGTCTCTGGGTCTGGCAGTTCTCTTACTTAATTTTCCCAGATGATGAACCTTCTTTCTCCTGGAGGATTGAAAGGACAGGGTAAGTAAGGGATTATCTCTGAAATCCATCTGCTTCTCTCATTCTCCAGTTTAGGTCCTCATTTTTCACTGAAAGGTTAGGAGCTCCCTAACTTGATAGTTTTCTTACAGCAATATTGCCCTGATAATATCTCTAATATTAATGCTCTTTTTAAAGTACAAACCTGATTATGTCAGTAATGTACTTGAAATCCCTCAAAGCTTTCCCATGGCTTCAAAGTTATTTCTGGTCCCCACTTACCTTTTTAGCTTCACTGCTTGCCAGCCTTCTTTTGGTTGGCCAGCTTGGACAACTGGAGAACTTAATTCAAGTTCAAGTAACTTCTAAAATATCTTCTCTGACCTTCCAAACAGAGTGACCCTTCTCTGGGCTCACCCTCTCCTTGCTTTAGTCCTAGCACTGATAACATAATTGCTGGCTCATCTGTCCTTGTGCAAGTTACCTAATAGGGAATGGCCTTTGTTCTCAAGGAGCTTCAAGACTTCACAAGCATCTAAATACACATATATAAGAATAACTAAAATGCAAGGATGAAAGTGGCAAGTCCCATATAAGAGATACAAATAAAGTGTTCTGTGGGCTCAAAGGGGAGAGAAAGATGACATCTGCTGCAAGCAGGGGAGCCACTGTCCTTCCTTTTAGAACAGCTTTCCCAGCTATGTGATCGGTGCTCTGGGTAAAACAAGATAAACTAACATGGTCCTACCTTTAAATAATTTACAATATACTTAGGAATGTGTCAGCCATTCCTTTATCTGTATGCTGAGACTTCGACAGCACAATGTAGAGGTAACTTAAATGACAGTACTATAGAGGAACCACGACTGCATTGTCAGGCAGTATTTTTGAGGACCCTAATGATCTACTTCTTCTCTGTTTGCTTCCCAGATCTGTTTTCTGCCTTTCTCTGCCTGTTCTACATCCCAGGAGGCTAACGTCTATGCACTAGGGTTCCTTGCCAGCTGGCTTCTGGGCTGCCTGAGCCAGCGGGAGGCACCTGCAGGAGGAGATGAGGGAGGGTGGGAGTATTTTTATCCTGTTCCCTCCCTGCTTTGGGTCATGTAACTGCCTCCTCCATGACAACAGCTCCCACTGAGAAACCCTTTCTTAATTGCTTCCAGTTCCCTCTGGGTTTGGGTAATACTTTTTCTCCCTGTCTCTTTCGCTCTAGGGGTGCCCTTGTTTGTTCTCTTAATTCTGCTCACACCACTGTATAAAGTCCCTTCCCTAAAGTTGTTTTCATTTGAACTTTCTAGAGCAATTTCTTTTGCCTGCTAGACCCTGATTGATACAGTAAATATGTGTAACACTAACTGAACACAGCAGTAATGTTGGTAGTTACTGAACTGATGGGATAAAGCCAACTTAGACTGTGGCCACCTAAAAGTTAGAATAGTGTATTTATTATTTATTTTATATATCCCCAGAACCTACCAGAGAATCAAAGTAACCATAGTAGATAGTCAGCGACTATTTTTCAAGTTAATGAAATTGTGAGTAAGCCCAAGTGATTTGTGCTGACTGCAGTGTGCCCTCCTGATGAGATTCTGCTCTCCTGTTGCTATGAAAAAGCAGCTTTTCAGGATTTCTGTTTCAGCGCAGTCAGGGTGCGACAGCTCAGGCTGAGCGAGGCAGTTTAGCACATGTAAGCTGTGATACTTGGTTAAATTTGAAGTTTGAATCCTTTGTGTTATTTTTAAAGCATCCCTTCCCTCATTTAGCACAGATTTGTGGAACTGGTTTCTAATTTATTCTTTCATTCAAAAATTTTATTTATGTTTTATTAATATTTTAAATTGCAAAAGAATTACATTGAGTTGTTAGAAGTGCAAATATTACAAAAGAAAGAATTCTTAACCTCCCTACATAGGCAGTTTCACTTTCTGAAGGTAACCATCATTACCAGTTTTTGGAGTGGCTTGCTATACCTTTATCTATGCAGATATTAACCATACAGAAAGTTATACATAGGTTTAATACTTTTATGTAGTCAAACTTAATGTTATTTTTTAAATTGCGTTTTCTTCTAGTAGTTTTAAAGTTGGTATACATTTAGATCTACATCTATATGAAATTAATTTCCATATCAGATATAGAAGGAATTCTTTATTTTTTTTTTCAAGTGATCTCATTATATTCTTTTTGTTTGTTTTTTTGTTTTGTTTTTTATCCTCACCCGAGGACATTTTTCCATTTTTTGTTCAGTTAGAGTGGGAGGAAGAGAGAGAGAGAGAGAGAGAGAGAGAGAGAGAGAGAGAGAGAGAGAGAGAGAGAGAAACATCGATGTGAGAGAGACACATCGACTGGTTGCCACCCGCACCACCCAACCAGGGCCGGGGACAAACTGCAACCAAGGCACGCGCCCCTAGCGGGAACCAAACCCGGGTCTCTCTGGACCGCAGGCCGACACTCTAACCGCTGAGCCAGACTGGCCAGGGCTCATTATATTCTAATGAATAGTCCTTTTCCCCTATTAATTTGAATGTCATTATTGTATGCCAGATTTTTAGTTCATCCTGGCTCTGTTTTTCTGGTCTTCGTTCTGTGTGCATCTATAATCTATTTTTCTGTTTTTGACCATTTTATATTAATACCTGTTTAATATCCAGAAATTTGAGTTTTGAATTATATATGGATCTAAAAATATGGAATGATAATTTTTCTAGTTGTGGACACCATTAAAGAAAGAATGTTTTCATTTAATTGCTTTTGTATTTAAGACTGTAAAGTTGCATCTAGAAATCAGTTTGAGAGCTGTTTTTAACCTGAAGAAATATGTTAACGAATATAAAATTTGAATCTAAACTTAAGGTTTTACCTTATCTTCAAAGGTTTACTCTAAAGGTAAGGAATAGGCCTTTCCTATTCCTATTAAAAATGTATTTATTTTTATTTTTTATTTATTTATTTATTTATTTATTTTCATTTTTTGTTCAGATTGAGTGGGAGGGAGAGAGAGGAAGAGAGATAGAGAGAGAAACATCGATGTGAAAGTGACACATCGAGTGGCTGCCACCCACACGAGCAACCAGGGCCGGGGACAAACTGCAACCGAAGTACATGCCCTTAGCGGGAACCGAACCCGGGTCTCTCTGGACCATAGGTCAACGCTCTATCCACTGAGCCAAACCGGCCAGGGCAAAAAATTTATTTATTTTTAATCAAAAAGGAAAAAAATGAGAATAAAGTGCTCAGTTTTAATGAGAATTTTGAATTTTGCGTTACTTTGATTCTCTGCCTAATTAATGCTATCCATAACCAAAGGATGATTTAAAATAACAACTTGATATTTCCCCTTTTTATTCTTTCTCTCCTGCCCCTTGTTTAATTTACTTAGATTACCTAAAATTATGAGAATATGTGAGGGTTAAAGGTTGTATACTTTCTGCTTTGTGGTGTACTTGAAGGCTGCGTACATTCACATGTTCTCACACACACGTTTCTTGAGCTCCTTCAAGGTACTTGTCTCTGTGCTAAAGATCTGGAGATTACAATGATGAGTAAGACACAGGGTCATTTTTATTCCTCCTATGGAGGGGATCATAAGCATATTTCAAAATAATGCTTGTAACTAAGAAAATGATTTAGAAAACTTCAAAGAAACTAAGTTTATTCATATGGTTTGTTACCCTACAGAATTACCAATTAAGTAATTACTATGGCGCTCATTAGATGCTCATAAGCATCCTTCAGACATTACTCAAGAAACCACAGATAATGATCCTAATATGACTTAGTGAATTTGTTTTGGGTGGAAATTTAGCCCCAAATGCACTGTTTTCCCTCTATATATGACTTGAAATAAATACTGTGTTTTCATTTGAATTTATTTTTATTTCTGCAACCAATTTAGTTTAAAAATATGTTGTTGTTTCTGTTGGCCTATCTCAGTTCTCCTTTGGGTAGGTTGTTATCTCCATCACTAATTTCTTAAGCTTCTGTGAATGAAGTTTAGTGACTGAGTTAAGCAGTTTTCTTCAAACAGTGTTTGTATTTATTATAGGAGTGGACTTGTCCAAGATAGAGAAACACCCAGATGCAGCCAACCTCCTTCTGAGACTGGATTTTGAAAAAGACATTAAGCAAATACTCCTATTCCTTAAAGATCTGGGTATAGAGGATAACCAACTGGGAGCATTCCTGACGAAAAATTATGCTATTTTCTCTGAAGACCTTGAAAATCTTAAGACCAGGTAGGGTTTTTAGAATGATTCTCATATAACCCAAGAAGTGATTATGAAGGAAATATATGTGAATGTTATTTTTTAAGTCTCAGCTGTATAAGGATCAACTGAGATAATGAACATGAATGTTATTGTTTTGTTTGGACCTTCTTTGATCAGAAATAAGAATCTAAAACAGTTGTTTTTTTCAACAGCCCGTTATTATTTTTATGTGAAAACAAAAACATAAAACATAAAAACTTCTTACTGAGTCAGTACTTAACTGTTTCTCTTCGGAAACTGGAATAAGTTTTTTTTAATCCATGAACAAATGTCAGGATTGTCTGAGAGTACACTTAAAGTTAAGAAAGTCTGAACTTTTGTGTTTTTTACTAGCCAGTTTCTGAAGGTAAACATTTGACATTCTCTTGGCAGAATATTGTATAATTTGCTTAATCATTCTCATCAGTTATCTATTTTGGTTCCTTTTTTTTTGTCTTTCAATAGCACTTCCATAAACATCTTTGTGCTTTATTCCACATTCAGAGAATTTATTAAATCTGTGATATCAATACAGTGAGATAAGAATTCTGCTAGGCATTGGGAACACCACAGAGAACAAAACAGAGTCCCTGTCAGTAAGTTCACACTTTGACTTCATCACCACCCCCACCCCTCATCTAAATCACTGCCCTGTACTCCCAGATTCACTGAATAGGAGCACTGTCACCCTGTTGCCCAAGTCAGAAATACTAGTATTAACTTGGGCTACTCTTCTTATAGTATCCACATCCAATAAATCACCTCACTCTATCAATTTTACCTTTTTATATCTCTTAAGTCAGTCAATGCATTTCTTAGTCTTTACTTCGAACACCTTACTTCAAGTCTTCATCATTTTGCACCAAGATTACTACAGCAGTCTCATAGCTAGTCTGCCCCTAGTCTTCTCCCCGAGACTATTCTTGCACTGATGTTGAGCATCACTACATTTCAGAGAGCTTTGCAATTCCTTGAACCTTCATGGTTTGATGCTCCTTTTTTCTGAATTAGGAAAAAAGAAAACCAGAACAGCACATTCCTTATATTGAGCAATTTGAGCCTTTATGGTACATACAAGGCACTGAGCTAGACTTGGGTCATGTAAGATCGTCCTGCTCCCTCCCTTCATGGGACTTGCATTACAATACTGGGGAGAGAAAGAAGAATTCTAGGAAACTCAATCTGACATATCCATATCTGCTCCTCCTGGCTGTCTGGAACACTAATTTATTCCCACTCAGAAACCAACTTGTGCCCAGCCAGTGTAGCTCAGGAGTTGAGCATCGACCTATGCGCCAGGAGGTCCCCAGTTTGATTCCCAGTCAAGGCACATGCCCGGATTGCAGGCTCGATCCCCAGTAGGAGATGTGCAGGAGGCAGCCAATCAATGTTTCTGTCTCATTGATATTTCTCTCTCCCTTCTGCTCTCTGAAATCAATAAAAACATACTAAAACAAAAAACAAAAAAAAACCCAACTTGCCCTTCTTGTTCAAGATTAATTCCGAGGAAGTGTGCATACCAGAAGGTGGGGATCACTGAGAGCCGTTCCAGTACTTCCTACTGCAGTACTATTTTAAAGGCCCCATTTTATTGGGGAGGCACAGAGGTTAAATAATTTGCTCAACATTGCATAGCTAGTGTAAGTGGCAGGCCTGGGATTCAAACCCAAGTAGTCTAACTCCAGAGTCCTGGCTACTACACCATACTGTCTCTGTACTTTTAATTCTATGAAGGAAACTTAAGCTTAAAAGGAGTTTAAGTTACACATGCTCCTAACAACTAAGGAATATTCTCATGTAGATAGTAGTCTGATGGCTCTTAAACCTGGCTGACAAATTAAACTGTGGAGCATTTTTTAAATTACTTTGCATTTTTTAATAGGTAATTTATTCACATGTATTCAAAATAATATACAATGAAAAATAAGCTTTATTTCATTGAACTTAGCTTCTAGCTCTGGTATATGTACAGCATTCTTATTTTCTAGAATTTCTGTAACAGCACTGATATCATATACTTGTTTTTTTGTTAATGAAGTAAATTTTAAATGTGTAAAAATGTTGATTCTTTGTAAGAATTTTCAAATGAATAATCTGCATGTAAATTATTTTTTCTGGTTGTGCCTTATATATATAATGTTTTATTGGAAATATTATCACTATGTAGACAACAGTTTTGATCAGATATTGATCCTTGCTGCCACACATACACTGTAATCCTCCTTGGTGATCGTCCTGGGCCATTGGACTAACATCCTGGGCCACTGCAGATTTAGCAGAAAGTGTAATGAAGAATCTTAGGCAGGTGCATCCAATTTCCGCCATGATTAAGGGTCTTTGTGGAATAAAAGAAGTCTTCCTTAGTGTTCCTTGCATCTTGGGACAGAGTGGAATCTCCCGTGTTGTGAAGGTGACGGACACCTGAGGAAGAAGCCCGTTTGAAGAAGAGTGCAGATACACTTTGGGGGATCCAGAAAGAGCTGCAGGTTCAAAGTCTTCTCATGTCGTACCACCTCACGGTCTAGGCTACTACAGGATTTTACTTGGAGATTGTGCATGTTGTCCTTTTTATCTGATTTGTGACTGAAAACGTCAGTTTCCTAAAGGTAGAAATAGTAATGGTCCATAAGACCCTGCATCTGTATCCTGATGCTGGGTGCTACTTGTCTTCTGTAGTCCTAAACTGGTTAATGTGAATAGTTCCACCTCCTCAAAGGCACCACTGCCAGTGTTGCACACACTACAATTGCCCTTCAAACTAGATGTGTTTTCACTGTGTTAAAGAACTTGTGGTTCCTTTACCCAACATGCCGAGTCCAACTTTTATTTTCCTCCAATAAATCACATCATGGGATCTAATGTATAAATCCAATATTGCATGTCTTATGTATAACTGTTCTAAAGGGTCTTATTTTGTGTACTATATGTATCAGATTAGTGTACATTGCCATATACTGTAAAAAGAAAAGTCTACATATAAATAATGCAGCCAACTATCCCAAGTGTCATACCAGCTAAAACACTAAATAAACCTTGAAGAGTGAGAAAGAAAAAGTAATCCTGCTTTGTACCTACTTACTCCTGTCCCTCATCGTCCTTCTAAGACCCATCTATGGAGGCAGCTACTGTTAAGTTTTTTTGTTCAACCTGCTAAGAATGTTCTACCATACACAAGCATATATACATATATATTTACACACATACACATGAGCACAAATACATACAACTGGTGGCATTTATACACCTATTCTGTACCCCACTTTCTTACTTTAGCTATATGTTGGAGATAGTTTTTTATTGGTGCTTCCTGTTTATTTTTATCCCTAGTATAGTTCATACTTTGGATCTATGTAGTCGCTTTTTTGTAAACATGGTGGTGGTTTGCAGTCTTCACTATTTCAGTGAGGCTGCAGTGACTGCTTGTATATACATTATTCCACACATTGGTGTAAAGCCGTAGGACAGGTCTCTAGAAATGGATGGAGGGATTATTAGGTCAAAGGGTATGTGCATTTCTAATTTTAATAGGCACTGACAGATTGTCCATCATATAGGTGGTTGTTTTCCGGCTTACACTCCCAGTAATAGTGTACAGAGTGCCAACTGCTATTCTCACTAAAACTGTTACCAAACTATGATTTTAGTTCATTTTATAGATAAAAATAATACCTCATTGTTTTTTAAGTGATTTGAGCATCAAATGTTTGGAATATTTTTCATGTCTATTTTCCTTTATTTTTTGTAAGCATTATTTTATATATTAAGAAAATTTATTCTTTCCTTGTGGCATGTTGGAAATATTTTCCCCAGGTTATTACTTGTCTTTGGCTTTGTCGATGCTGTTTTCTTCCTTTGAATTTTAAATTTTTATATAGTTAAATTTATCAATCTTTTCTGTTTTGGTTTTTAAGAGACTGCTTTAAAGAAGTAGTAGTCATTTAAACATAAAATATAAGGTTTTGATACGTGGTAAAGAAATATAGGCATTAAAAGTAGGTACAGAGCTTCGTTGAAATCTCAACTTAGTCATTAATTAGCTGGTAGTCTTACAAGTTATTTAATTTCTCTAGATATATGTTTTTTCCAATATAATATAGAAATTTTAACTGGTTCATAAGTTTTTTTGTTTTTCTGGTAAGAATTAAACAAGATAATGTCTTGGTATATTTTAGGCATTTAATAAAAACTGACTTTTACTATGTTTATAGATTATATTTCATTACCTTATTTTAGTTTCCAGAAACTTAGCAGGAAATTTCTTTGTTAACAAAATACATATTGCAGTTAAAATTAATTATGAAAATACATACTCAGTAAATGTACTAAAATAAAAATTTCCTTTAAGTTTCTCTGAGATACTAAAATAAAAAATTTCGTCTCGTGCTTGAGAGTCTTTCTTTGTAAAGAGAATTCTGAGTCTATTTTCTGAATTTGTGTATTTTCTGTTCTTAGGCCAAAATATTCTTAAACAGAATCTATTTCTTTTTTTTTTTTTCCCTACCAAGTAACAAAATAAGTCAGATTAACTGAAGAGGGAATTATTTTCTGTTTTTTAAGTGTAAATGGGGGACCAATCTAGAGCTGGATGGATGCTTGATTTAACTCTATTTGGGCAATATTGTAGTTTTTTTTTTTTTTAAATCTTTGTTGAGGGGGCGGCTTTTTAAAAACAGTATTTTGGAAAGTAGCATGCAACTAGTAAATGTTTACCATTTTATCATGTATGTGCATTTTTGTTTGTTTCTTTAGAGTGGCTTATCTACAGTCAAAAAATTTCAGTAAGGCAGATATCACACAGATGGTCAGAAATGCGCCATTTTTGCTGAATTTTTCAGTGGAGAGACTGGATAACAGATTGGGATTTTTTCAGAAAGAACTTGAACTTAGTGTGAAGAAGGTAAAGAAAAGGGCATAATTTATATATTTCCATGTCAGCTACATTTAGTAACTGTTAAATCTCATGTTTTTAACAGGTATGAATAAATAAGCCTGCTAGATTAAACATATAGCTGTATTATTTTATAATATTCCATCAAATTGTTTTCTTAAATTTTGTTTTTAGTATTTGGTTTTTTTACTCAAACAATATTGAGTTTATATATTTATGGGGTTCCTAGCACTTTTCTGACAGGGTCGTTTCACAATTTTTAGTTTTGTATTTCTAGTAATGCTTTGGTTTTCCAAACTAGTCAGATATGCATGTATAGTAACAATAGATTGTTTTATAACTATAGACTAGAGATCTGGTAGTTCGTCTCCCAAGGCTACTAACTGGAAGTCTGGAGCCCGTGAAAGAAAATATGAAGGTAGGATGACTTTAAGCTTTTGAGAAATCAGCTTCTTTTTTTAAGTGTTTAAGTCCTCTGATGAGGATAGATTTAGCTACTGTCATCAGAAAGAAAACTATAATATAAATGAAGTTCTTTCTAAAAAGATGAAAATAGAAAATGATATAATAAATATCTAGCAAGCTGTTTGTTTTAGTTGATAATATTTTCACATGTTCACCAGATGTTACATGAGAAAGTCACCTTGCAGACACTGATGCCTGTAACCCTAGAGTAGATTAGGTATCTGGGTGGTCCCTGGAAACTGCTTCTATTGCCCAGAATGAGAGTCTGTGTCTATGTCACCCAGGTGGGAGATGAGTTTTGGAGGCTGTATCCAAAAGACTTCTAAGAAGAGAACAGTGGCCAGCACATTGCTTTCTATAGCACCTGTGCCAATTGCCAGCTCTAGTTCCATCACAGAACGTACCAGACACTCTTCACTGTTTTTTCTCCCAGAGAATGGCATAGAGCCAAGGGCAGCTGACCAGTTAGTATACAAAGCTGAAGTAATATTTGAAATTATTATCTAAGGCCTATTTTCTGAGATGCTTAAAGTGTTTTATATTCCGTTGTGAACATTTTTGTTGAGCACCTGCCCACACACCATGCTGGGAAGAGAGTCCATGCTGTTATGGAGCTTCCAGTCTAGTAGGGGAGAGCTTACAAGCAGGAGATTGGTGGGGCCACACAGCCCACTATGACTACACGTAGAAGACTGAA
The DNA here is from genome assembly GCA_030848825.1 of Tadarida brasiliensis. Classification (NCBI taxonomy): domain Eukaryota; kingdom Metazoa; phylum Chordata; class Mammalia; order Chiroptera; family Molossidae; genus Tadarida; species Tadarida brasiliensis. The sequence continues at coordinate 37,431,503 of CM061272.1, read as the reverse complement.
CCCACTTTTGTTTGTTTAGTTTTTTTCATTTCTGTCTGGAATTGTGAAATGCAGTTTTTCAGATAACACTTGTGAGCAGAGGTTCAAAAAGCACTTTGAAAGTCTTATTGCTGGTCTTTGTGGTGGGGCCCATAAAGATAACCTGACCAAGTCCCCCATGCCCACACCTTTATGTCTCACGATTATGATAGCTCCTTTTGGATCCTCTTGATCACCATGCTGTGAGTAGCTCATTCTCAGGAGAGGGGTTTGAAATTCAGGTTACCCCAGAAGTAGGAAGCTGCGATTCCTTGAGGGCACTGGCATAGCTATCTCCAGATTTTAACATCCTTATTTTAAATTTTAAAAGAATCAGTGTGTCTTCTGGCATAGTACCAAGATAACTTTCTATTCATGATTTATAGCAACTTTACTTTCTTTTAGGTTTATCGTCTTGAACTAGGTTTTAAACATAATGAAATTCAACATATGATCACCAGAATCCCAAAGATGTTAACTGTGAATAAAAGGAAACTTACGGAGACTTTCGATTATGTGCACAATGTGATGAGCATTCCCCACCATGTCATTGTCAGATTCCCACAGGTAATGCACACAACTCTCTGTGAGAGTTAGCCTTGCCCTCTGTGTGCAGCTGCTCTGTAGCATAATGCTGTTTGCTTGTGAAAGTGCCTTGCTATTTGTGAAGGAACTGGACCAGATGCAGTCTAATACTGAGAGTTGTGTGAAGGTCACATTTCTTTTGCCCATCTTTTTATCAAGAAAACATCTATCAAACAGAGTAGAGGGAGGGGTAGCTTGTGAAAAGTTTATAACTTCTAGGGTACACATGTCCCTCTCCAGAGGAGAAATAAGGGATGAATATATGCCTGTTGAAATCTAATGTAATCTATGTTTTTCTCATTTTAAATTTGAAATAGATCACTTCCTTTAAAGGTCCTTTCAGTGCTATACATACTTTTTATTCACAGTCTATCCATATCCATTAGTTAACAAACCATATTGTAATGATCTCCTACCAAAGTGTAAAACGGTTCCAGTTTGCCCTCATGACAAAGCCTTAATTATATTTTTAACCTAATCAGACTTTCCTGTTCTTTACCTAGGGAGCGACATTATCTGCCTATTTTCAAGAATGTTAACTCTTTGAAAGCAGAGATCTTGTCTTATTTATATACATTGCTGAATTCCAAGCACCTGGAACTATACCTGGCGATTAGTAGGCACTAGGTAAATATTTATTGAACAAATCAATGATTGCGTTTCATCAAAGTCATCCTTCTTTTCTGTTTGCAATGTGACTAGAGTAAGTACTCATTGGATAAATGGAAGATTGAATTTCATTAAAGTGATCTTTCTGCTTCATTTGCTAGATATATTCTTTATATAAAGATAGGCAAAAGGAATATGACTTTAATACAACTCTCAGAACTAGATTGCATTTCGTCCAGTTCCTTCACAAATAGCAATGTTTATCCACCTATCATACTTTACTATGACTGGGTCCTTAATAGAATTTTTTCTGTTTCATCAAATGCATATGTATCTATTATAGAAAGTGTTAGAAGCCTGGAGTGGTGCAAATTTGGCTTTTGGAACAATTGTTAAGTAAGTAATCTTCAACTGAAAAGTTGGTTTTTCCTGGCGTTGGTAGATAATTCAGTGATGGTTGAAGCATGATAAGAGAATCTGATTTGGGGATACAGAAACCAATTAGACATGGTCTGTATTGTGGAATTTGTAATCTAACATGGAAGATAGGTTTTAAAAAATGTAATTGTTTTACATAAAATTAGTCTTAACCATATGTCTTATAGAGTTATTAATTCAATTCAGAAGAGGTAAGAAAATCAGAGAAATAATAACAGCTATTGAGTCCTTATTATGAGACAGCACTATCCTTACTGCTTTACTTGTATTAATTCATTTAATCTTCACAACAACCATATAAAGTAGGTACTATTATTATCCCTGTCTTATAAATGAAGAAGGTAAACATAAAGAGATTCAGTAACTTGTCTAAGGTTACCCAGGAAACAAAGGGCAGAAATGGGATTAGAACTTCGGCAGTCGAGCTTAAAAACCCATGCTCTTAACTAGGATTTGCTGCTACTCTAACAAATGACATTTGAGTTGTCAGTAGAATGCATAGGGTCTCAAAGATAGACAGAAACTTTACAAGTAGAGGAAACTATAAATTTGACCAAATGCACTAAAATCACATTTAAAAACACAGATTTTAGGCATCCCAAACTTGGCCATACAGATGGCCAAGATATATATGAAGCAATGATCTACATCACTAATCACTAGAGAGATACAAATTAAAACGACAATGAGATATCACCTCACACTGGCCAGAATGGCTACCATCAATAAATCAATAAATCAACAAACAACAAATGCTGGTGAGGATGTGGAGAAAAAGGAACCCTAGTGCACTGTTGGTGGGAATGCAGACTGGTACAGCCACTATGGAAAACAGTATGGAATTTACTCAAAAAGTTAAAAAAGTAAAGATGGAACTACCTTTTTACCCAGCAATCCCACTTCTAGGAATATATCCTTAAAATCCTGAAACACCAATCAGAAAGAATATATGCACCCCTATGTTAATAGCAGCATTATTTACAATAGTTAAGATGTGGAAACAGCCCGCATCCATCAGTAGATGAGTGGGTAAAAAAGCTGTGGTACATTTGCACAATGGAATACTATGCAGCTGTGAAAAAGAAGAGTTTCTTACCCTTTGCAACAGCATGGGTGGACCTGGAGAGTATTATGCTGAGTGAAATATGCCAGTCAGAGAAAGACAAATATCACTTATAAGTGGAATCTAATGAACATAATAAACTGACGAACAAAATAGGTCCAGAGGCATGGAGGCATGGAACAGACTGACAGATCTCAGAGGGGAAGGGTATGGGGGAATGGGAAGAGATTAACCAAAGAACTTATATACATATATGCATAGCCCATGGACACAGACAATAGTGTGGTGAGGGTCTGGGGTGGGCAGGGGCTGGGAGGAGGGGGATTAAGGGGGAGGGTAAGGGGACATCTGTAACACTGTCAACAATAAAATAAAATAAAGAGTCATACTTCTAAAGCAGTGATTTTTCAAACCTTTTTTTTATCTCTTGGTACACATAAACTATTAAAATTCTGCAGCACACCAAAAAATATATTATTTTGCTGATCTGACCCCAAAATAGGTATAATTTTGATTCATTCACACCAGATGTCTTTTGCTGTATTGGCTGCTGTTGTTATTTTTTCTTTGACAATCTAAGGGAAAAGAGGTCAGTGCCCCTGACTAAATAATCAGGTATTACATATTTTAAAAATGATTGAGCAACAGCTGAAAATCGCTGTTCTAAAGAAATACATCTAGATGCTTCCTACATTTTTATGAGCAGTAATGCGAATTTAGTTACCAAAATGAAGGCAGAACAGCATGTAATTTGTTTTGTCTGAGAGAAAAGGATGTTTTGTTAAAAAGACAATTGCATGTTGAGTTAGTGCACCATTTTTTTGGTCACCATACTTTAGTTTTTAACTATTGTTTTATATATGTCCTTTCTAAGTGATCTGTTATTATCCTGTGTCCACTTGAACATAAGCAATGACTCCTACAGGTTATGTACCTGAAATATAGTCAAGTGAATAACCTGAGAAATATAGTGAATGTGGTTCATTTGGGCCTTGCCAGGGTGTGTCACAGATGTCTGTCTCTTCAGCTTAGATAGAGCTCTCTTTCAAGTCTGGCTGGATCTCCCAATTCTCCCTTTCTTGCCGCTAACTATAGGGACTTAGCCTGCCTCTGATTCCTTTTTAAGGTTGCTGCTACTCATTCCCTTCCTTAGGAGTTTTAACCCTGAGGTGGGAAAGACATTTTTCTTCCCTAGTTGCTCCCCTAGAGTCCAGGTTCATTTCATTTTGATGTAAGTCAGGGAGCAGCAGGAATTTTTTTTTTTTTTAATGGGGAAGCTTCACAGATTATGAAATCGTACACATTTTTTGATGCCATAGACTTGGATCTTTAACCTTGGTTGTCAAATTTAGCAGACTTCCGAATTATTTGGAGGACTTGTGGGCCCCACTCTCAAAGTTTTGATTACGTAGGTTTGGGGTGGAGTCTGAGGATTTGCTTTTTTAACAACTTCTCCCGTGTCCCTGGATTGATTAGTCAATGTTCTCTGATGACAATGTAGTCTTTAATTTTTTATAATTGTTCTGTTTCTAAGTTTTGAGTCCCTTTTTTTTTATTGTTTTGTTTTTGTTAATCCACACCCGAAGATATTTTTTCCATTGCTTTTAGAGAGAGTAGAAGGGAGTGAGGGAGAGGGGGAGAGAGAGAGAGGCTGAGAGAGATGAGAGAGACACATCAATTGGTTGCCTCCTGCACATGCCCCCGACTGGGGGATAGGGATGAACCTGCAACCCAGTTACATGACCTTGACTGGGAATTGAACCCTTTGGTCTGTGGGCTGACACTCTAACTGCTGAGCCACACTGGCCAGGGATTGAGTCCCTTTTTAACCATAATTTCTTAGTGGAAGCTATAAGGTTTAAACCCTGGGCATTTATCGTATTTACTGAGCATGTGGTCAATACTTTATATTTGTTAGCCTATTAAAATTTTTAGCCACATAAACATTTTAATAGTTCATCTACTGGTGCGCAATTTTTTTTTACCTTTTCTTCTTTTGTAGGTATTTAATACAAGGTTGTTTAAAGTCAAAGAAAGGCATTCGTTTCTGACCTATTTAGGAAGAGCACAGTATGATCCAGCAAAACCTAACTACATCTCTTTGGACAAATTGGTTTCAATGCCTGATGAAATATTTTGTGAAGAGATTGCCAAAGCCTCAGTACAGGACTTTGAAAAATTCTTAAAAACTCTTTAGTTTTTGATGAATGTTAAAATACAATAATGTAAAGTAAATGTATGTATGAATAAATTAATATACTTCAAAATAAATGCCTCAAGCCTCAATTGATACTGGAAACAATTTCTTGATATTTTTAATTTGGGTACACTTCTGGTAGATCTTTCTTAAAAATCCTAGTGACTTAATTCTTTGACTCAACCATTTCCTTCCTTCTAGGGAAGGAGAAAATTCACAACACAGCAAGCTTAGAGAACCAGAGTTGGTTTACTATATATAGCCTGGTGCGTTGTCATTCTGGTGAAGATGAGAAAGTGGAGGATTTTCCTCTTATATTCACAGGTCTTTTAAAGTGGTTTTTATCACAAGACAGCTGTATTTTCTTTGAAATGTTACAATTAGTTTCTGGAGCATACTATATTATTTACCTAATGTCTACTAACTTAGCTAATGCTACAAAACACATGCAGTTTTGGACTATCTACACTGTTGTCTTCCCAAGCACAGATACTCAAAGTTGCCCACAGGTGGCTACTGAGAATCAGGAAAGGAAAAATAGGGAGGGAAATAGTTTGAAGGTAAGTAGATGACAATGAGACATAGTAAAAAGTCATAACAAACTTTTGACTTATTGCCTGTGTGCAAAGATTTATAACAAATTGATACTTTTTTTTTTTTTACATTTACCATTTAGATGTGCAATCCTTGGCAAATGATTACACCTCTGAGTCTGAATCTGATTATTTGGAAAATGAGGCATGACTTCAGTTATCTGCCTTAGGATCTCAAGATAGAGTAGAATGTTAACACTGGAGACCCCTAGGGAACCACACCTGGTATTTGCACTCATGTAGTTCCCTCTAGGATGAAACTAGAGCAGTGCAATTTGGTCCATGGGACTATCAAGCCTCTTGATAAGCACTTGCACATCAGATTTTATCCTCTTGGTATAAAGAGACTCCTGACCAAATCTCAGCTGTTCCAGTGATGCCAACTGAATTCCAGACACGTGAGTGAAGAGGCTATCTTGGATATTCCTGCCTCAGCAGATAAGACATGGAGCAGAACTACCGGCTGAATTCAGAGTTAGGAAGAATAATGATGTTTTACACCAGTAACTTTTGGAGTTAGCTTGTTGTGCACCAGTGGTATGTTGTGGTATATTGGATGTCCTGAAACCTTGTGAGAAATCAAATTTGTAATTGGTCAGGGCCAGGTATAGTAAGTAGCCTTCCTAGTACGTATTTTATTCATTCAGTCAATACACATTTGAGTTCCTAGAATATGGTGGTGAGTGTGGCATAGATATGTGCCTTCGTGGAGTTGTCTAATGGATGAGATCAATAGACAGGAAACAAGGAAGAAGGTGCAGCGGAACCATCCTGCCTGGTCTTTCTATGGCTGAGAACCTCGTTTAGCCTTTATTAACAATCTATTCATAGCTGGAATAGACTAGCTGTGGTGATGTACTGAATAGTCCTAAAACTGCAAATGACTTAAAAGCACCAAAGATTGTATCTCATACATGTCCAACTTGGGACCAAAAAGGCTCTGCTCTACAACTTTAGTGATAGAGATTGATGGAGCCTCTACTATGTTGGGTGTAGCCAGTCTATGGGAGGGAAAGGAATGTGGAAATTGCTCTTAAAAACTTCTCACATTTTTCTTGACCAAAGCACCACATGGCCATGCTTAGCTTAAAGGGGGCAGAGAAGTGCAGTTCTACCATGTGCCAGGAGGGAAACCAAAAGTCATTTCTGAATCAACACTAATGACTACCAGCAAACATCTGGGCTCTCTAGATTTATGACAGTCCTGGGTATCTGATCCCTTGACAAGATCTTCCTTCTCTGCCACTGAAACTTATGGGGTAAGGAGGAAGGGAAAAGTTTACTGAGTACTTCTTGTAAGGCAATGTGCCAATGTACAACTGTTGCATTTTTTTTTCACATCTTTCAGACTATTCATCATTTAGGTATGAGTTTATTTAGTTATGCATACAGGATGACTAATGTGAGAAATTGTAATGGAACAGAGGAGAATAAGAGAGAAGGCAACAATTTTAGAACTGGAATGGACGAAGACCATTAGATCTAACCTTTTGAACTCAACAGTGAGATGGATTCTACTGTCCCAGGTCTCAACTTAAGACCAAAGGAAACAAAAGTGTGTCAGTGGGTAGTTGCTATAGACTGAACTGTGTCCCCCTCAAAGTTCATGTGTTGAAACTCTACCCCGCAATGTGATGGCATTTGGAAATGGGACTTTTGGGAAATAATTAGGTTTAGATGAGGTCATAACTCTGGTGCCCTCATGATGGGATTAGTGCCCTTATGAGAAGAAACACAGAAGAGCCTGCTTTCTCCCTGCTTTGTGAGGACTCACTGAGAAGACAGCCCACTACAAGCCACAGGAAAAGAGCTCTCACCTGAAACTGATTATGCTCATCTTGATGAGTCTAGCCTCCAGAACTGTGAGAAAATAAATTTCTGTTTTTTAAGTTACCCAGTCTGGTATTTTGTTATGGCAGCCTTAGCTGACAGAGACAGTTGATGGTAGAAGTTCACCATAACTGAATGAGCATCCCCCATACTAACTCCCTTAACTTTTTTCTGGCCCTAGATTTTTATGCCCTCGATTTAATATGGTGGAGCTGAGACCTTAAAAGTGTACTTGCATTCACCTTAATTGCATGCAAATTCTGCTACACAGATTAGATTTAATATTTTTACCCCCTGAACTAACCTTTAACCTTGTACTAAAATGGTTTAATGTAGATCTTCAGCTGGAGAAACTCAAAGCCAGAGAGGGTGTCTTCTGGATAAGTAGTGTAGCATATGGCCCTAGAACTAAGGAGTCCCAAAGTTTTATCTGGATTCAGAGATTCTGGAAGATGAATCTGAATTCTTCCTAGCTGTGTGTCCTTGGTCAATTTATCCAACCCTTCTGAACCTGTTTCCTCCTCTCTCCAATGGGGATAATCATAGTACTTAAGAATTAGAATTAAATGTGAATATGTCCATAACACGCTTAGCGCGGGCTTGACACAAGGGCGCAATTAATATTGCCCAAAGTCTCACAGCTCGTCTCTAACAGGGCCCAGGATATAGTCCGGGTGTCCTAATTCCTTCCCTAGGGTTTTCCCCATCACGTCACCCGGAATGCTTCCTGGAACCCGGCGCGTACAACGCCCGGCCTCCTCCGTGAAAGACGCTTGACAGGTGCCGAGCGTCGCCACCAGAACTGCGCCTGCGCGGGCGTTCTCCCTGGCCTCGCGACAATTGCTGAGACGCCTGCGCACTGGACCCAGCGCGCCTTCTGGTACTTACCCAGTAGGCAACGCTTCAGCATCGGGTCAAAATGGCGGGCCGGCCAGCTGGTAGGTGATTGACGTCCTATCGCTGCTCTCATCCTTTTATTCTCACAGCAACTTTCTTCTCTTTCTCTGCTCTAAATGGCCAGTTTTGCGGCATAAGGGAAGGGGCGGCTCCGGCCCAGCCTGAAGGCCGCCTTTCGCCTGGCTCCTTGCTGACCCCAGGCCAGGCTTGCCTAGGGGGCTGGGATGCGGACCTGCTCTTGGTGAAGGTGCCCGCGGTGGCTCCTGGCCTGTGCTCGGCATTCCTTCCGCCGGCCTAAGAACAGTTCAAGGGCACAAGGAGATAACCGGATGACTTTCAGCCAAGACGAGCTCAGTGCCTTCCGTGAGCCAAGTGCTGTCATGTGAATTAGCGCGATGCCCTCGCGTGCCAGCGCGGCGAGCGGAGCGCTAGTTTGCCCTTGACCGTGGTAACTGGGGCAGAGTGAGCGGAGGAACTGGGCTTGGAGACAGCGTTCCGCCCCGCGCGCTTCGCAAACTGGGAATTAGAGGTAGCCGAGCAAAGGTTACAGAGGAGCTTCAAGTTGACCTTATCGAGAACGTCAGCTTGGTCAGTAGAGTTGGACAAATTTGTATTTATTGGAGGCACTAGAACAGACATATTTATTATTGAATACTGAAATTACCGGAATATTTAAAACAACATGAACATCAAATAGAGTTTTACCTTTTTGTTGTTGCTAATCTCTGCCCTCTGGCGGTACAAATTGACGTAGCTGTTAAAAAAAATAGTGGTCCCTTTCACCCTGCCGTCAGCAATTGTGGGGCTATTAGGAAACATCAAATTGCCAGAAAAATTCATTACCGTAAGCGCCGTTGGGCTTTTTGAGGGTGAGGGAGACACTTGCGAATGCATTATTTGATTTAACTTTACAAATATTGAAGGCACTCTAGTGTTTGGAACTAGCTATACCTGGCCTCAGCCCTAGCACCAACTGGCTTTGATCTTGGATGGGATTTCTTCTAGAAAACTATTCCTCGTTTGCAGGGACATGCGTGCTGTAAATAAACCGAGTTAATCTGGGTAAAGCAATTAGTACACTGTTGGCACACAATAAGTGTTCAATGAATATTAATCATTCTCACCATCACTGGTTAATATACTTACAAATAATTGATTTTCTACAAGTATGTTTGTAGACTGTTGGCTCTTTGGTACTTGTTTTGCCAGAAGTAATGTTATCCATGGTGCTTAATTTCTGAGGAGATTTACCAAAGCATTGTAGTCTGCGATGTACTAAGGAGTAGAGGTGAGGAGGGGTTGAAGTAAAAGTTTGCTTTCCTTCCTTGGTAAGGGGCTAGCTCTAGAGAAAATTTTGAAAGAAATTTTAAATTTGCTCTACCTCCCCTTCTGTCCCACCTTTCTCCCCTAAACATCAGGCACTATCCTGTTGCCCTTTGCAACTACTGGGTTATTCCCCAAGGAGTTTTAACATTACCCGTTTCTCCTCATTCTTTTCAAATATGCATTTCCTTGGCAGAAAGATAGCTGCTTGGGAGATGGAAAATGGGCCTCTTTTGTTAATCCTTTTTAATATTAAATGACCAAGTAATGGTATCAAAATCCTTCCAGAAATACATAGTTTTAAAGAGGGTAGCCAAGTAATAAAAAGGTAATGTAGAATAAAAATTTTGGAGGATGAGGGTCATTTAGACCTGCCACCCTATTCTGAAATCTCACCTTCTTTTCATACAACCCAACTTCCCTTAAAAGCAAAACTTACATTTATTACCTGTAATCTGTTTCTGGAATTACAAATAACAGAGAAATTCTGAGTTCCTTTCCCATATCCTACCCCTTTAATTCTGATAGTTGCAGGGGGACAGAAGGGGATGGCATGTTAGACTTGGAGATGTTAGACTTGGAGAGGCTAGAGTGGCAATAATTATACTCGTAAATCTTTTGTACATTAGGTATTTGAGTTTACCCTTTTTTTTCCATGACTTGCCCAATTGTTTTTTTTTTACCTGCAATCTCTTTTGCTTATAGATAAAGTAAGCAATTTTTATCTACAGTATATAGAGTATACACTTTTAAAGAAAATTCCTTCCTATATTTGCATTCCCTGACAGGGTAACTGTCAGAGTAATGGTTGCTTGCTTATCAGTGTTATCATATCATACAATAAGTTGTAGCATCTAACAGTGTGACAATATCAGTTGCAGCATCAAGCCGGTGGCTGGAGGGTATTCGAAAATGGTATTACAATGCTGCAGGGTTTAATAAACTGGGTAAGTATCTGTGCTTTCTTCTTCCGTTTTCTTTTTCATTTTCTTTTTTTTCCTGAAACTAGTACTTTTGCAAAAATCATTAGGGTCCAGAAAAGTAACTAATTGTGCTTGTGTACATTAGAAGATATAAATTGGGTCATATTTTATTGATATATTAAATCACATCCATTTTTTATTATTTTGAGAAAAGGATGGAAGTGTCTCAAATGTTTGAGGTGGAAATAATTTATGTTCTTCAAATATGATAGCTGGACATTTTCCTTATATGCTCCCTCTTCCATTTAGCATTTAAAATTTAAGTTTTAGGAACTTTGAAAGTAGAGAGTTTTCAAATTTGATATGTTTAAAAACAAAATAGACATTTTAAATATTTTAAATTTGTTTTAGATAAATGAGAATTTTGTAGCATTAAATTTTAAAAGGCTCATATATTGTTTCCACAGTACCATTTTAGAAATAATCCATTAAATACCCCATTATTGTGTATGAAATACGTTGAGCTTCATCATACCTAACTTTTGATATTTCACCCGTCTTAAGTTTATTTATAAATCATTAAGATATTTTACTAATTGTTTTAAATGTTCTGATTTTTGAGATACATATTCAATCTCTCTTGTTTCCTACCATAGGGTTAATGCGAGACGATACAATACATGTGGATAACGATGTACAAGAAGCCATAAGAAGGCTTCCTGAGAACCTGTATAACGACAGAGTGTTTCGTATTAAGAGAGCCCTGGACCTGTCCATGAGGCAGCAGATCTTGCCTAAAGAGCAGTGGACAAAATATGAGGAGGTAGAATAGATTCTATGTATCTAACAATATTGGCCGCTAAGGACTGAGTATTACTAACACAGAAACATTCATTTTTTTAGCACTTTAGAGTACTTAATACTGTGAAAAATAAATATCCTTACGACAGTACAGTGAGGTTAATAGAGCAAATGTTATCTTCATTTTAAAGCCAAACACATTGAGACATAAACGTGAAGTAACTGTTCCAAAATCATTAAGCAAATCTCTAATAGAGATCCAGGTCTTTGCCTCGCAGACTATTTTTCTCTACACTCTGCTTCCTGCTCAGGTGAAAAAATGCTGTTCATGTGATCAGCCTATTGAGTGGCTCTCTAGCTCCCAGGAAGGACTCTGTGAAGCAAACCCTTGCCCCTCAAAGTACATTGAAACTAGGCAAAAGCTTATAGACTCTCATTTCTTTTTCTTTTCTGTCAGACTTTCCTCTCAAAACAACTGATTACAATATCTTTGTGGGTTTTATATTTTAGAAAAGCTGACAGTTGTTAGTCTGCTTGAGAACATTTTTTTCTTCAGTTGAAAATTAATTTTGATGACTTTTCTTTTGTTAAAACCTTTTGAGTGGGGTGAACCAGTATGTGATGGTAGCCTATGATATTTTTCTTTTATTCATTCTTTAGGATAAATTCTACCTTGAACCATATCTGAAAGAGGTTATTCGGGAAAGAAAAGAAAGAGAAGAATGGGCAAAGAAGTAATCATGTCATCGAAATCTGTGGATGCATCTGTCCTCAGTATTTTAATTATGTTGGTTAAACCTGAAATGTACAATTTAGAACCATCTGGGTTTCAAATATATTACTTTAAATAAATGTCTATTATAACTTTCATTGGAGTTTTTGAATTCTAAACTTTATTCTTAATAACTACTGAATTTACTTATCTGTCAAATTCTTTCCAAACTTACAAGGTATTTTTCAATTAGTGTTTAATTGCCTCCTGAAGCTTAGAGAAGCCATTACAAAAAATTTTTTTATTCCTCACCCAAGGACATGTTTATTGATTTGAAAGAGAGAAACATTGATCAGTTGCTTCCCATTTGCACCCCAACCCGGGATCGAACCCGAAACCTAGGTATGTGCCCTGACTGGGAATCGAACCCGCAACCTATTTGGTGTACAAGATGACACTCCAACCAACTTAGCCATCCAGCTGGGGCTAAGAAGCCATTTTAATCAGTTTCCTTCACTGGTTGGATAACTTCTTGATTTACTGAGGTATAATATTCTTCCAAGTAGAGGAGTCACCTTGATATTGCCTTTGTAGATTAACAAGATTCCTAGTAGCCCCCTTAGGGCCTAATTTGCAGGAATGGCATGAAGCAAGAAACAAGTGCCAGTCACTTCATCTTATCTGAAGCCAACAGCACTGGCTCTCAGACTTCAAAAGTAACTGAATGGCCCAGCTGGTATGGCTCATGGATTGAGCGCGGTCCCATGGACTGATAGGTCCCAGTTTGATTTCTAGTCAGGGCACATGCCCAGGTGGGGGGCATGCACGAGGCAGCCAATCAATGTTCTCTATCACTCGATGTTTCTATCCCTCCCCTTCTCTCTCTCAAATCAATAAAGAAAAAAAAGTTACTGAATGAAAGCATGGAGGATTCATTCACCCCATGGTGTGCCAGGATTGAAACCACTTCAACCACTGTTGTGCCCTCTTCAACCACTGCTCTCAAAATATAATTGAGTTTGCATCTGTCTTTTAAAACTATGTATACATGCCCTGGCCGGTTTGGCTCAGCGGTTACAGCGTCGGCCCTCGGACCAAAGAGTCTCAGGTTCGATTTTGGTCAAGGGCGTGTACCTCAGTTGCAGTTTGTGCCCTGGCCCTGGTTGGGGTTGTGCGGGAGGCAACCAATCGATGTATCTCTCACATTGATGTTTCTCTCTCTCTTCTCCCCTCCCACTCTATCTGAGGATAAATGGAAAAATATCCTCAGGTGAGGATTAAAAAAATAAAATAAAATTATGTATACAGCCCCAGCATGGGTCTATATAAGTTACATATATATATTCCTGTGTATTAGAAAACAAAAAATAGACATTGGAAAAATAGACAAAAATACAAATTATATTTTTTCCCTATATCCCAGTGACCTTTCTACTTTGGAAATGAAGTTAGAAATTATATTGTAAGGGTTGGATACTAATAACAGTTAAGAGTTTTAAGGTTACATGGTAATTTTTAAAAATATAAATTAAAACCATTCAATGATGTCATCATTCCCACCCGTAAATTCTAAAATGGTTTCTTTGGTGGAAGCCAGAGCATGGAATTACAGCAGTGGGGAAGGAACTGTGGAACCTGCAGCCTGCTCAGTGTTCCACAAGCCCCTGCTTGGTAGGGTCTTCCCTCAAAGAACAAAACGACAGTGAAAAACAAGTTTTGTGTCATAGTTAAAATTCCTAAAACTAAAAAAGTATGTGTGTACATTTGGTATGTATATTTTCACAAAATGCGATATATTAAGACTGTCCAGATCTGAATCCATTCGCATATTGGGTAACTAATAGTATGGTTTAACTTCTCTGTGCCTCAGTTTTCTCAGCTCTGAAATGGGGCTAATGATCGAACCTACTTTACATGGTTGTTTTGAAAATTAACCGACTACATTATATGTCAAGCACTTAGAATTATTTACTGGCAGATGGTAAGCACTATTCTGACTTGCTAAAAGATTCAGTGATAAAAACTGGGCCAAAACCTAAAGTTACTACAGCCATAATAATCCTGTATTCATAAACAGGGTGGTGTTAACATAGACCTATTTATGGCTTTGAAAATAACCAAAAAATTTAGAATTTAAGAGCTAGGTGAACATAAAAACTATACTAACCAAATACTTGAAGGCCTGGTGAGTGAAGTGCAAGTGGGTTTACCCACACATTTTAGGAACTACAGTATCAGATATAAATACAGTTAAAGGGTGAATGGGAAATTATTAGAAAATATAGGGAAAATGTCCCTTTATTAGAATAAGGTACTAAATTCTGCCACTAGGTGGTGATGCACTACAACTTTACAACTTAAAGGTACACCACAACACTATGTTGAAGATTTATCCATTCCGTACCCTCACCAACTCCCTCCCCTTCATTTTTCAGGATGACAACACCTTAGAGGTTTATGGCCATCAGGAGAATTTACTACTAAGCTATATACTGATGTAATGAAATCTAATATATGCTGTGCAATGAATTATGAGATGTTATTTAGTTTCAGGATTTTATTACTTCAATCAGTTATGACCATATTTCCTTTTATATGATTGCTCACTCTTTAAACATACCAGATGACTGTATAAGGAACACCTAATAAAGTCTATAGATGTTAAAATCTAAATGTTTTAATTTATTTGCCATAATTTGTTTACATTCTGGTTAAACTGGTGTTCATATTAAAAGCCATAACATTAGAATTTGAGATGTCAGGTCGGATGGTGCCTCTGAATTATATTTTGTTAAGAAATTTTATTCTATGTATTAGCAATTGGCAGGGAAGACGAACTGAATCATTCATTGCAAGGTAGTTAATTTTCAGCATAGATTCCAGAAAGCCTGTTAATATTTGAGGGGCTTAGATATTATGTATTAAGACAAACTATTTAAGTTATTCTGGATTCTAACTATATCTCTCCTACAATTGAAAGAATGTATTTGTTTAACTTTGTATTTTAATACATTTGCCTATTTTTGCATAAATGCCAAAAAGCAATTTAAAAATAAATCCCTGTGAAACTTCTGGTAACATTATTCAACTAAATCATTGCTCTGTTAGCATTCTATTTTATTAATCCTCACCCGAGAATATTTTTCCATTGATTTTTTTTTTTTTTAGAGTGGAGGGGGAGACAGGGAGAGAGAGAGAGAAAGAAAAACATCCATGTGAGAGAGACACATCAATTGGTTGCCTCCCATAGTTGCCCCAACTGAACCTGCAATCCAGGTGCGTGCCATTGACTGGGAATCAAACCTGTGACACTTTGGCATGAGGGCTAATGCTCTAACCATTGAGCCACACTGGCCAGGGCAGTATTCTATCTATCTTAAAGAAAATTTTATACATATATATGAAAATTATACTTACAAGCTAAACCCCCCCAAAATAATTATTTGTCTTACAAAAGAGTTTGAAATTCCTTTCTTAAGGCATGCATTTAAAATGTGGTTTGTTGGAAAACACCATGGTGTTACCTCAAAAAATTAAAAATTGAATTACCATTTGACCCAGTGATCCCACTCCTAGGAATATACCCTAAGAAGCCTGAAACACCAAACAGAAAGAATATATGTACCCCCATGTTCATAGCAGCGCTATTTACAATAGCTAAGATCTGGAAACAGCCCAAGTGTCCATCAGTAGACGAATGGATAAAAAAGCTGTGGTACATATACACAATGGAGTACTATGCAGCTGTAAGAAAGAAAGATCTCTTATCCTTTGCGACGACATGGGAGGACCTGGAAACTATTATCCTAAGCCAAACAAGCCAAGCAGAGAAAGACAAATATCATATGATCTCACTTATTTGTGGAATATAATAAACATAACAGTCTGAGGAACAGGGTAGACCCAGAGATGTGGAAGTAGGGTACAGACTGACAATTGCCAGAAGAGGGGGTGGGGGAGGGGAGCGATGAACCACAGAACTTGTACGCATGTACTCATAACCAATGGACATGGACAACAAAACTGGGGACGGGGCAGGGAGGGAGGGGGAGGAGGGTGACAATGGGGGGAAAAGGAGAAACATCTGTAACAAAAATAAATTAATAAAATAATAATAATAAAATAAAATGTGGTTTGCTACTTACTAAACTGGAAACCAAAATGTGATACCAACGATCTAGGCAAATCATTAGCCTTTATAGATTGGTGTTCCTCAGCTATAAAGTGAAAGGTGTTGACTACAAATTCTAAGATTCAACACCAAAACATTCTGGGTCTGTGATTTAATTTATGCACTTTATTGTTAGGATGAATGAATATTGATAGAGTATCACCTTTGTACCAGGCTCTGCTCATATGTTATCTCTTTTAATGTTTTTTTGCAAATTTCTGGCATAGATATCACACTCATTCTATGGAAGAAGAAATAGGGCTTAAAATATCCTTTTACCCTTTTTCATGCTTTTGGCGGGGGAGGCACATGCTCTTTATGTGCCATGCTGGGCAGAAGCTGGATGTAGGACAGGGTTTCTAAACATTGGCACTATGGATATTTGGGGCTGGATGATTCTTTGTTGTGGGGGCTTTCCTGTACATTATAGGATGCTTAGCAGCATCTCTAGTTTCCCCCCATGTTATGACAGCCAAAAATGTCTCCACACATTGCCAAATGTTTTCCCAGTTGAAAACCACCAAGACAGAAATCAAGATGGTGGATACAGATATGCAAATATATATATGTAAATAGATATGTAAATAAATGTGTAAATTATCTGTAAAAAATAAGCACTCAGTGTTATGAAAACATGGAGAAAGGAAAATAACTCACCCTGGAGAATGATCAGAGAAGACCCTCTGACAACTTAGCTGATTCTATAAGAGTAAGCAAAGCCAGTCAAACCAAGAAGGACTTTACAGTAAGAGGGAAATGAACAGGAGATGCTCAGGGACATGGAAGTGCAGGCATGCAGAAGTACAGGCAGTTTGCATTGATCAAGTGCAAGTGTTATCTGGGAGATGTGGGAGATGAAACTTGGAAAGGTATATGCCATATTAAGATGTTTGGACTTTGTCGGCAGGAAAGTGTTTGGATAGATTCTGGGAAGTGAAAATCCCCAGAATTTTCAAGTTGGGTTAAGGGGAATGAATTTTAGTTCTCAATACTGAACTGCCAATTTGCTTTTCAAAATTTGTAATATTTTATACTCTTCTAAACAATTATTGAGGGCCTTTTTCTCTGCATCCCTGCCTGCACTGAACGCTCTCACTTAGAATAATCTTTGTGGCCATGCTGGTGTGACTCAGATGGTTGGGCATCTTCCCATGCACCAAGAGGTTGCCAGTTCAATTCCTGATCAAGGGCACATGCCTGCATTGCAGGCTCAATCCCCAGTAGGGGGCATGCAGGAGGGCAGCCTATCAATGTTGCACTCTCACATCAATGTCTCTCTCTCTCTCTCTCTCCCTCTCTCTCTAAAAATCAATATACTATTCTATTTTTAAAAAGGATAATCTTTGTGAATTTAGTTTGAGAGTTTCTTGTTTAAATTTGTGTTTCTTAGATTGAGTAAACATTTTTTCATATGCTGTTATCAAGTTGTTTTTCCTCCTTAACCAATCCTGTTCATGTCCTTTGTCTATACATCTATTTTTATTTTCATTGCTTTTTCCTTATTTGTTTAGTTTTCTTCTTAGTGCCCCTCTCCCCAAATCTGGGCCAGTTCTTATCTATTTGTTTGAGACCTTTATATATTTAGACGGTACTTCTTTTACTTAAATTTGCTAAAATGATGTGTTCTTATTTCATTGTTTGAAATTTGTTTGGGTTATTTTTTGGTGACTTTTCAACTTTGTTCATGGTGGTTCTTGTCAAATGGAAGTTTCCAATTTTTTATATAGTACAATCAGTCCTCTTTTTTGTGGTTTTGCATTTAAGGTCATGCTTTGGGAAGTCCTCCCTTTACTCCAAGGTTATATAAATATCCAGGAAGGTTTTCATTTAGTACTTTTAGTTATAAGGAGTAAAACCATAAATCTTTAATCCCTATGGAATTTAGGTATATGGTGTGAGCAGAATATATATATATTTATATATATATTTAAAATTTCTTTTATTTTACTTCAATCCTCACAGGATACGTTTTTATTGATTTTAGAGAGAAAGGGAGAGAGAGAAACATCAGTGTGAGAGAGAAACATGAATCGGTTGCCTTCCCATACGGGCCCCAACTGGGGACTGAACCCTCAACTTAGGTATATGCCCTGACTGGGAATCAAACCTGCAAAGTTTTGGTGTCCATAATGACGCTCCAACCAATTGAGCCACCCGGCCAGGGCCAGACTATATTTTAGAAATAATAGAAGGTTCATTTGGCAAGGCTGGATGATCAATGACATACGCAGGGGTGGGGGTGGGGGGTAGAGAGGGAGGGGTGAAGGGGACCCACTAAGGGGGATTTCTTAAGGAGGATGCAGGCTGGAAATCAGCCCCTTCTGTGTAAGATTTTTCGCTGTTTTGGATATTCAGGATGCACTCTACACTTCTTTACTCTGCTCTGCACCCCTGGGGGCTGACCTGTATGAACTGCATATAAATACCCTTGCCCTCTGGCTTCTGGCTTAGACTTGGCCAATAGGAAGTCACCTTCAAGAGAGGGCAGACAAGAAGAGAAAGACGGTGGGATTTATTCCCCAGCCCACCTGCTGGACCATAGGTTGGCAGTTGGCTGTGTTCCTCTGCAGAAGGTCACTCTTCTGTCACTCAGCCCCTCTCAGGATTCCTACAGCTCTCTCCCTCCCCACGCTCATCCCTGTTGGCCCCCCTTAACCCTGCCGGCCCTTTATTAGTAGCCCCCTCACTGAACATTTCTCAGTTGCCCAATTGGGTCCTACCAAGACCCTGAGTCACACAGAGAGAGCTGGACTCCCCACAAGGTTTTCCCAATGGGAGCACCAAGTGCTGCCGCTAGGTATTGGTTTGTTGTCTGTCCCCAGGAAACCTGACAAATTTGCTTCTTTGGGGTTGGCCAACTCATGGCCCAGAGTCAGCCTCCAACAGACCACACAAGTTACTGTGGAACAGAATGGCCTTCCAAAGCTCATCTCCTACCCCCTCCTCTTTGCCTGATGGATCTGCTTCC
The DNA here is from genome assembly GCA_030848825.1 of Tadarida brasiliensis. NCBI lineage: Eukaryota > Metazoa > Chordata > Mammalia > Chiroptera > Molossidae > Tadarida > Tadarida brasiliensis. The sequence continues at coordinate 37,412,375 of CM061272.1, read as the reverse complement.
AATCAGAGACTTACTCTTCTGCACAATTTAATTCAGGGAAATGCCAGTGCCAAAAAGATGCTGTGTGACAGAAAACAGAAGGCTGGCCCATCCTGACATACTGCTGCACTGTCTGTCTGGGCAAGCTCCTTCCTCCTGTTTAACTCCCTCTTCCCCAAGAACACTCTGAAAAATGTTACCTCTAACGTTTATCCATCCTGTTCCCCATCTCCTGGGATGCCACTCACAACCTTCATTATTCTCTCCGGTTGCCCAAGTTCTAGCTACTGGGAGAAACTTCTCTGATCCCCAAACACTTGACATTTCTATTTTCTTTGAATTTATGAAGCACTTACTACTTTAATCAGTTATTTTTAAAATAACGATAGCTAATACTTCTGCTTGCCCAAGTTCTAGCTACTTGGAGAAACTCTCTCTGATCCCCAGTCACTTGACATTTCTATTTTCTTTGAATTTATGAAGCACTTACTGCTTTAACCGGTCATTTGTTAATTAACAATAGCTGATACTATTTACCTAGTGTTCATTATGTGCCATTTGTGGTCTCATTATTCCTTAAAAATGAACTCTCTAAGGCAGGTACAATTATCCACTTTTCATAGAAGCTCAGAGATATTAGGTAACTGGTATAACATCACAGTTAGCAGGTGAGCAAACTGAAATTTTTTTAAAATAATTTTTATTGATTGATTTTAGAGAAGAAGGGAGAGGGAGAGAGATAGAAACATCGATCAGAGAGAACATTGATTGGTTGCCTCCTGCATGCCCCCCACTAGGGATTGGGCCCACAACCTGGGCATATGCCCTGACCAGGAATCGAACTGGCCACCACTTGGTGCATGGGTTGACGCTCAACCACTGAGCCACACCAGCCTGGCGAACAAACTAAAATTTAAATGTTGTCCTTAAAATTGCTATGCTGTCTTTTCAATATATGCCATCACATACTTACCATCTTTACATTTACAATTCCACTTTGCACTCATCTTTTGCTTATATTTTTCTTTTTAAGTTTCTCAGTTAAACAAAATATTTAGTTTTAAAAATCATGTAATCATACTTTTTCTGAGGAGGTGACATTTAATTATACCCTAAATGTTCAAGAGGAGCCACCATGGGAAACCACCCTGCTTCTCAAGCTGGGCTGTGCAGAAAATCACCTGAGAAGCTTAAAAACACGCAGGCAACCCAGACCAAAACAACCTGATGCTTAGGAACCATTCCAGAATTGATTGGTTTGGGATGCAGCCTGGCATGCAGATGGATTTCATGTGTAACTAAGGCTGAAATATACTGGTCCAGGAAAGATTATTCCTGGCAGAGAGAACAGCAAGTGCAAAGGCCATGTGGTGGCAATGAGCGGGGAGCAGCCAAGGCCATCCTGTTGAATCTGAACAGAAGAGGGGAGAGTGCAAATCCTGGAGTCAGAAAGGCAGGCACAGCTACCTAGTGGAGGGCATTTCAAACAAGAGGAGGAGTTTGAATTTTACATGAATACAACTGGAAGCTGGGTAGGGTTTTAAGCAGAGCAGTGAACTATGATTTTAAAGTAAGTGGTATGTATAAAACTCTCTCATTCTTTTCAAGAAACACGTAACCTTCCAGGTTATGGATGTCACCTAATTTATTCAACCACTTTCCTGTTGATTGACATTTGGGTTGCTTCCAATGGAATGCTATACCAGACGAAGCTACAGTGAAAATCCTTGGGTACTTGTGCATTTGCATTTTTATAGGACAGAGTCCAAGGCTTAAAGAATTTAGACAGGGAACATGGTTGGTGGGAAGGGGAGAAAAGCCTTTTAAAAACTCTCTGTCATGTGAGGATGAGAGACCTCTTTTTTTTTTTTTTAATGTAATTTAAGTTAATTTTTTTCATCACCTTTTATTCCCTCTATGCCCTCTACCACCTCCATCAAGCCCCCTCGACTCCTGCAATCATCATACTGTTGTCCATGTCCATGAGTTCTCTCTCTCTTTTTTGCTCAATCCCTCCACCGCCCCAAACACCGCACCCAAACTGTCTGCCTGCTCTCTATCTATGAGTGTCTCTATTTTGCTTGGTAGTTCATTTTGTTCATTAAATTCCTCATATGAGTGAAATCATGTGGTACTTGTCTTCCTCTGACTGGCTTATTTCACTTAGCATAATATTTTCCAGGTCCATCCATACTGTTGCAAAGGGCAAAATTTTTCTTCCTTTTTACAGCAGAGTAGTATTCCATTGTGTAAGTGTACCACAGCCTTTTTATCCACTCATCTACTGATGGACACTTGGGCTGTTTCCAGATCTTGGCTATTGTAAATAGTGCTGCAATAAACATAGGGGTACATATAGTCTTTCGAATTAGTGTTTTGAGTTTTTCAGATAAATTCCCAGAAGAGGAATCACTGGGTTATAAGGCATTTCCATTTTTATTTTATTTTATTTATTTATTTTTTCCTCTATTGATTTTAGAAAGAGGAAGTGAGAGGGAGAGAGAGAGAGAGAAACATCGATGAGAGAGAACATTGATTGGCTGCCTCCTGCATGCCCCTCACTGGGGATTGGGCCCACAACCTGGGCATGTGTCCTGACCAGGAATTGAACTGGTGACCTCTTGGTGCATGGTTCGATGCTCAACCACTGAGCCACACCAGCTGGACAGCAGTTCCATTTTTAATTTTTTGAGGAAACTCCATACTGCTTTCCACAGTGGCTGCACCAGTCTGCATTCCCACCAACAGTACAAGAGGGTTCCCTTTTCTCCACATCCTTGCCAACACTTGTTGTTTGTTGTCATGCAAGGGAAAGAGATCTCTGAAATCCAAGTGTCTCAAATGTATGTTCCACACCAGCCTGGATAAAGCCAGGTTTAGCAGACCATCAGGATTTTTCAACCAGCCACTAGAGTGTCTTACACTAACACTGAAGTGTGAGAAACACAGACACACCTGGCGTTAACTAAAACAGACATTTCATTTCCCCTTAGGTTTTAATAATATCATAAATTGATTACATTTGCTCTGCTTTCAATTCTGTCCAAGCTATTTAGCTAGCATTGTATTCTTTGTATTTTATGTTCACATAAAAGTCAGCTTGTTCAAATCCTGTCTTAGAACAGAATTTCTCTTTTAGATACTATTTAAAATTTCCATTGTCTAAAGAAAAGGAGCCTACTATGTTTCTCCAGCTATTCACAAGTTCTTTATTTCTTAAGACATTTCTACTTTGTTGCACATGTTTGTGTAAAAAGTTTTAAATTCTTCATTTAACTAATATTTATTTATTCATTGTGCTAGGTGCTGGGGTCCAAAGATGAGTCACATTCAGTCCTTGCCCTCATCGAGTATGTAGTCTGGAGGGAAATAGCTCAGTAAGTAGAGTCACAATTTGGGGTGAGCAGGTATTCTTTGTGGAAAGTAGGAGATGGTGTGGGAACATGGTGGAATGGACCCAACCAATACTGGGGTGAGGGCTGAAGGTGGGTGACGTTCAGTTGGTAATAAGCAACAGAAATGGACTGTGGCTAAATTAAGAAAATATTTGTGTTAGGAGAATATCATGGAATAATGGAAGGTGTATTAGCTTTGCTGCTGTAACACATCACCACACACTTATCTCAAAACAACACATATCTGTCCTGGCAGGTGTGGCTCAGTGGTTAGAGTGTCAGTCCACACACTGAAGGGTTGCAGGTTCAATTCCCAGTCAAGGGCATGTACCTGGGTTGCAGGTTTGATCCCTGGCCCTGGTTGGGGCATGCTCGGGAGGCAACAAACTGATGTGTCTCTCTCACATCAAGGATTTTCTCTCTCCACCTCCCTCTGTCCCTTCCACTGTCTCTAAAAATAAAAATCAATGGAAAAATTATCCTTGGGCAAGGATTAACAACAATAAAACATCAAAAATATAAGATAGTCTGGCCGGTGTGGCTCAATGGTTGAGCATCGACCCATGCACCAAGAGGTCACCGGTTCGATTCCCGGTCAGGACACATCCCCAGGTTGTGGACCTGATCCTTAGTGGGGTGCATGTAGGAGGCGGCCAATTGATGTTGTCTCTCATCGATGTTTCTATCTCTCTCTCCCTCTCACTTCCTCTCTCTCTAAAATCAATAAAGGAAAAAAAAATTTTTTAAATATATGAGATATCTAGAAATAAATTTAACCAAGGAGGCAAAAGACCTGCACTTGGAAAATTATAGAATACTGAAAAAAGAAATTGAGGAAGATACAAATAAGTGGAAGCATATACTGTGTTCATGGATAAGAAGAGCTAACATCATTAAAATGTTCATATTACCCAAAGAAAACTATAGATTCAATGCAATTTCTGTAAAAATACCAAAGGCATATCTCACATAACTGGAAAAAATATTCCAAAAATTTATCTGAAACCAAAAAAGACCCCAAATAACCTCAACAATCTTGAGAAAGAAGAACAAAGTTGGAGGCATCACTGCCTAATGTCAAACTATACTACAAGGCCATACTAATCAAAACAGAATGATACTGACATAACAACAGGCATATAGGTCAATGAAACAAAATAGAAAACCCAGAAATAATCCCACACCTTTATAGTCAATTAATATTTGACAAAGGAGGCAAGAACATACAATGGGGTAAAGTGAGTATATTCAACAAATGATGTTGAGAATTTTGGACAGATATATGCAAAAAATAAAATTATAGCACCTCCTTACACTATACACAATAAACTCAAAATGGATAAAAGACTTAAATATAAGTCATGAAACCATAAAAATCCTGGAAGAAAATATGGGCATTTCTCAGAAGTTTCTTATTGCAATATTTCTTTTGAAATATAGTTTTAGGCAAGGGAAACAAAAGAAAAATTAAACAAATGGGACTACATCAAACTGAAAAGCTTTTGCACAGCAAAGGAAACCATCAACTCACTGAATAGGAGAACATATTTGCCAGTAATACATCTGATAAGAGGTTGATTTTCAAAATTTGTAAAAACTCAAACAACTCATGATCAAAAAAACAAAACAAAACGAAAAAACTTAACAATCCATTTTAAAACTGGGCAAAGAACTGGAATAAACACTTCTCCAAAGAGGACATACAGATGGCTAATAGACATATGAAAAGATGCTTGACATCACTAATTATCAGTGAAATGCAAATTAAAACCACAATAAAGTATCACCTAACACCTGTCAGAATGGCTGTCATCAAAAAATCCACAAATGACAAGTGTTGGAGGGATATGGAAAAAAGGGAACCTTTATGCACTGTTGTTGGGAGTGCAGATTGGTGCAGCCACTGTGGAAAAACACTATGGAGTTTCTTAAAAAATTAAAAATGGAACTGCCTTATGACCCAGCGATGCCACTTTGGCTGAAGCTTAAGGAAATTCTGTCTGTCTGCTCCAAGCACAGGACCAGATTTAGGCTAACTGCAGAACATTCAGAATCAGACATGAAAAACCACCTGAAAATAGCTGATTGGAAATACTGCAAGCGAGGATCATGGAGAGGGGACAGGAGATGACCTGGAGTGGGTGAGCCAACTTGTGCAACTGTGCAGCATGGCTGGGAAGATGGAGGGAAGGTATGGCAGTGCAGCTCCTGCCCACTGTGAGTGGGGAAAGGGGAACTCAGCCCCGCAAAGGGATCCCCAAAGAAGAACAACAGAGAAGGGAAAAGGAGCCCAGGTAGCGTCAGAGAGTGGGAATCAGAGGTGATTCGGCCCACGGGGGTACTCAGACAGCACTATCCCAGGCTAAAAGCAGGTGCTGGTTACAACTCCAACCAGGGAAGCTGGTGCTGGTTGTGGTTGGCAGGAAGGGCCACAAAGCAGAACTCTGGACCTGCGGAGGGGTCTGTGTGGATCACCCAGCAGTGAATCTGCGAGGCTGATTATTCACTGAAACAACTTTGACAGGGGCTAGTCAGAGTGCCAGGGGGAAAGAGGGGTGATCCTTCCCACTATGGGCTAAGATGAGGCATCCCTTCCCCCACCAGTGGAACAGCTCAGGGCTGGAAATCAGAACCCCAGTAGCTAGGCCTGGTGGCACTGGGGATTCAGACATCTGGCCAGGTGGGAGCCTAGGCAGAAGTCCTACCCAGTGAGAGCCAGCCATGCTGAAAGATTAGAAAGCCAGGCAGGGTGGTATTTTTGTTTGTTTTCTCCTTTTTCTTTCTACTCTCCCCTGCTGGGGGTGGCGACCAGGGAGTGCCAGCAACCCAGGCAGAGCTGAGTCATTGGAAGGAGAGGAAGCAACTGCCTGCCCCTCCTGCACGTTACAGGCACCACCCCCAATGCAAATCTGTTTAAACCATCCTGACCAGACCTGATACCCCACAGAGCCCAGTGCTGTGGGGAAAGGGAAAGCAGCCCAGAACAAGTACATTCAAGGAGTAAGCCTGAAGTAGACCCAGCCTCTGGGATAAGGAAGCCCCAACCACTTGGGGTCTGTCCTGCAGGGCTTCAGCCAGGAGGCCCAGGGCCAGGCAGGGAAAGCAATTCATATTGGCTGCACCAGAGAACTGCCCTAGAGGACAGAGACTCACACACGGAGGGGCAGATCCAACATCAGAGCAAAATTCAGGGAGATCCAAGTTTATTTTTTATTGTTGTTGTGGTTGTTTTTGTGTGTTTTTTTTTATTTTTATTTTTAATTCAATTTGTTTTCTTCTTTTCTTTTCCCATTTTTTTACTTTTCTATTCTATATTTTATTTTATTTAGCATTATTACTTTCTAAAATTATTATTATTATTTCATTCATTATTTTCTACCTTTTATTTGTTATACTTACCCTATCTCTGGTTTCTGCCTTCTTTGCTTTCACTGTGTGTGTGTGTGTGTCTGTGTGTGTGTGTTTCCATTTATTTGTTTGTCTTTTAATCCTTTTGTTGAGGCTGTTGCTTTTATCATTGTTGTTGCTGATATGTTTGGGGGTTCTTTTTGGTCTGGTCTGGATTTGCCTTGTTTTGTTCTGTCAGCACCTATATAACATTTGGCACGACAGGGTCAACAGGGTCAGGGTTGAGACTCACAGTCAACAACACTGAGGACTGAGCCCACCCACAAACGGACAACAGCAATCAAGACCAAAATTCACCAGGAGAGCCCATATAAACCACACAAGGGTCATTCCTAGAGCACCCAGCTCAGAAGATCAAGGAGACTATACTACTGGGTCCCACAAGCAGGCCACCTCACCAAGATTGGGAGGCATAGCAGTCTTATCTGATACACACCAACCTGTCTACATGGCCCAGTACACCTCACCTGGCCCTGAACTACTAGACTGCTAAAATGGTGAGACAAAGAAACAACTCGCAAATGAAGGAAAAGGAGGAATCACCAAAACAGGAACTATATGAAATGAAGACATTTTGGTCCTTGGGCCGAAGCTCTAACCACTGAGAAAACTGGCCAGGGCACACGTAGCAGAATTTTCATTGATACATCACCTAGAGCAAGAGAAACAAAGGAAGACTACATCAAATTTAAAAGGTTTTACACAGCCAAAGAAACCAGCATCAAAATGAAAAGGGAACCCACTATATGGGAGAACATAGTTGCCAATGATACATCAGATAAGGGGTTAATTTCCAATATATAAAAAATACTCATACAGCTCAAAAAAAGGAAGACAATCCAATAAAAAAAAAATGGGCATAGGACCTGAATAGACACTTCTCCAAAGAAGACACACAAATGGCCAAGAGACATGTGAAAAAATGCTCAATGTCACTAATCATCAGAGAGATGCAAATTAAAACTATGAGGTATCATCTCATACCTGCCAAAATAGCTACCATCAACAAATCAACAAATGACAAGTGCTGGTGAGGATGTGGAGAAAATGAGACTTTAGTACACTGCTGGTGGGAATACAGGCTGGTGCCGCCACTATGGAAAAAAATATGATGTTTCTTCAAAAAATGAAAAATAGAACTTCCATTTGACTCAGTGATCCCACTTCTAGGAATATATCCTAAGAAGCCTGAAACACCAATCAAGAATATATGTACCTTTGTGTTTATAGTAGCACTATTTACATAGCTAAGATCTGGAAACAGCCTAAGTGTTCATTAGTAGATGAGTAGATACAAGAGCTGTGGTACATATAGACAATGGAATACTATGCAGCTGTAAGAAAGAAAGATCTCTTACCCTTTGAAACAGTATGGAGGGACCTGGAGAGTATTATGCTAAGTGAAATAAGCCCATCAGAGAAAGACAGTATCACATGATTTCACTTATTTGTGGAATAAGCTGACAAACAAAATAGATCCAGAGACATGGAAGTAAGGAACAGACTGACAAACCTCAGAGGAAAGCAGGGTGGATGGACAGGAAGACATAAAGCAAAGGCTTATATGCATATTGCATGACCAATGGACACAGACAACAGTGTGGTGAAGGTAGGGAGGGGGGAGGGAGCAGGGATTAAAGTGTCAATGGAGGGAAAAAAAGGAGGGACATCTGTAATACTTTCACAATGAAGATTCATCTTAAAAATAAATTAATAAATAAGCCAGTCAAAGAAAGACAAATACCATGTGATTTCACTCATATGCAGAATCTAATGAGCAAAATATACTAACAAACAAAACAGAAACAGACTCATAGATAGAGAACAGACTGACAGCTTTCAGAGGGGTGGGAAGTTGGGGGGCTTGGTAAAAAAGGTGAAATGATTAAGCAAAGAAAAAAAGAAAACATAGACACAGACAACAGTATGGTGATTGCCAGAGGGAAAAGGCAGTCAGGGGAGGTACAAGAGGACAAAGGGGAGAAAAATGGTGGCAGAAATGTGGTAGGCAGTTAGACACACATCAGCAGAGCAAGAATGACAGGCCAGGTACAGAAGTTCACCAGGACAGAAAGCCTTGAGTACCTAGAAACGGGCAAAACTTTGCAGGGACCTCACTCTCAGGGTTATCTTTTCTCCCCTAGCGTATTGCTGGTCATTCATTTTGGACTCCCTCACCTTTCATATTGCTGGTCAAGTGATTCGAACTTTCCCCTGACCTTTTCTCCCTTGGCTTGTTGCTAGTCATGTAGGTCAGACTTCCTTAGAGGGGGAACAAACATGGGAGAATAGCCCTTAAGCATTAAGACTCTAGGACAATAAGGTTCTTAACTGCATCAAATACATCTATGCCTCAGCTGTGTATTAGCTCCAGGCTCATAAAAGCAGCAAAACCAGACAAGCAATGCCATGGCTGACATCAGGACCAGCTGCAATGACTAATGACCCCTTGTCCTCGTGCAGAACAGTCAGTAGAGACCACAGCCCTTAATGGCACACCTGGAAAGCTGATGAATATTCTATTGGGATCCTCTCTTGAAATCTCCAGATAAATATCCTCAAGATGGAGGACCCAGTTTAGCTCTCTCTGTGGAACAGGCCCACTTCTTCCTCCACCCTCTTCCCCTAGGTGCAGTTTCCTCACCTCTCTCTTTTTCCTAAGCTCTAAGAGCCTTTCTTTTGCCTCTATAACTTGTTCCCTGAGCCCACGCACCTCAGCTGGCTCACTTCTTCTAACTCTGACTTTTTAAATAAACTTTTGCTTGTATTTGAGTCTTGACTCTGAATTCTTTCTTAGCCAGAACTCAAGTACCAAGGTTGCTGAACTGAGGTCCAATTCCAGTAACAACTGGTGCCATTTTCACCTCCAATAGAGAGACTTGACTTTGGGTGGTGAGTGCATGATGCAGTATGCAGATGATGTGTTATAGAATTGTACACCTGAAACCTATATGGTTTTATTAACCAATATCACCCCAATAAATTCAATTTAAAAAGTATGGGTGGACATATAAAAATATAAACTAAGCCCTGCCTGGTTTGGCTCAACAGTTGGAGCCTCAGCCTGAGGACTGAAAGGTCACAGGTTCAATTCCCGGTCAAGGGCATGTACTTGGGTTGCAGGTTCGATCTTCAGCCCCAGTCAGGGTCATGTGGGAGGCAACCAATGTATCTGTCTCACATTGATGTTTCTCTCTCCCTCCCTCCCTCTCTTCCACTCTATTTAATATATATATATATATACATATATATATATATATATATACAGACTAATGGGATTAGAGATTATTTTAACCTTTCAATGTTTGCTTTTCCATATTTTTGAAGAATTTTTACAGCCATATCATTAAAAATAATGACATTTGAAAAAAATTGTAATATTAGGAGAAAATAAAGAATAAAATATGTATTCAGTACAAATATTCTTAACCAGGGGTGTACATGAGAACCACCTGGGTGCTTTTTCTGCAGTACACATACCCAGAGGTTCTAACTCAGTATGCAAAAATAAAAAAATAAAATCAGAATCATCTAGTTTAAGGATCATTGATATAGTACATATTTCCCACATGAAAAGAAAGTATACTCCAAATCTCTCTCAGTACCAGTGCATTATCTCTTTTTATTTCTTCATGAAGTGAGATATTTAAGGTGCCTTCAGTTTTCATTTTTTCACCTTTCTTTTACTTTTTAATAGCATGCATGTTACCAGAAAGTGCTAGTTCTTCTAAAGTGTATCTTGGAATTCTCTCACTCTTTAATATGTATTGTGTCATTATTGTCATCTATAAAGTATTTTGGATTGAACTTGTTGGCAGAGCACTCCTGTGTAGCAAGCCATTGCTGCTTTCCTGCTATTTAAATAACATTAAATATCCAACTATCAAAAAAGTTGCTTTCATGGCCCCTTGTTGGAATTCTGGGAGCAGTTTGTCCACTGCAGAAAGAATAAGTTCTAAATTGCCCTCCAGAGCAAAGGTCAAATCTTAAAGCCCTTAAATTGGAAAATGGCAAGATTTAGTTACTTAACTTAATGAGCAAAATTTGGCATAAAAGCAACACATTCAAATGCCTTTTTTTGGGTGTGAGAGGGAGCTTCCTAGTGGAAATTGATTGAGAAGCCAAAGCACATGCTGAAACATTGGCTGGAACTTGTCTCTGGGGTTAGAGAGAGTGCCTTATGTCTTTACCTTACTCAAATATTTACAGCACAGATGAGTGAGCCAAAAGAAGGAACAGTCATTTTTGGGCAATGGTTCATTTTTCTTTTTTCTCCCCAAATTTCTTTTCTTTCCAACCCACATTGAAATTTTGGTATTAAGATTGTATTAGTTAACTAACTCAAGTATTTAGACCTAAAAACATAGCTTAGTTCACTGACCTATATTTTAATTGTTGAGACTGTTATCTGAAGATCACGAAGAAGTAAGAAAACAGATTTGCCAATGAACAGCTGTTTCAAATTATGACTTGATTAATCTAAAAAGCAAAATATCAACATTAGTCCTTAACACTTCAACTTGGAACTTGGTCTTGGGGCTTGACTGAATTTATAATTTTGATTCCATAGCTTCATCATTCCTAGGAGAAAAGGGTCTATGGACTTTAGTTCAGAGATTTAAGATAGGTTTGAGAGTAGAGAGATTGATGAAGGCAGCTGTTTAAATATCTAAAAAGATTCTTTCACTGGACAAAAAAAGAGTCTGTTTTTCAATTGTAGAAGTTGTGCTTGAGTTAAACAAACATAGAGATACTGTATTTTTGGTTTTCTCTCTGATAGCTTGAAAAATCTTTAAGTTAATCTCCACCCAATATTATCCTTACTCTGGGACATTTACTTCCTTTCAATTATGAGAATATTGGTAATAACTACAAACTGTAGCAATTCTACTGTGAGTCAACAGAGGTAGCTTAGTCTAGTCAGAATCTAGAGACATTGTGTGAAGTTTGGATACACTGGAGGTTTCAGAAAGAAGATCAAGACAGACCTTGATTACATGGAGGAATGGGATAGTCTGAGTAATGGAATTCAACACTTCTAGCTAAGCAGTTCTATGTCCCAGGCAGTGGAACATTGGGTGTACAGTGGTGAACAAAACAGATAAGCTGTCTGCCCTAGTGACACAGTGACATTAGATAAGCCTTTTGGGAACAATGGGGGAATTAAACTTTTTGTGAGCTCAGTCCTAGGCCTTCACAGTCTCTCCCTCTCTCTCCTTCTATCTCTTTCTCTCTCTCTCTCATTTTTTATGGTGCTGATGAAGACTTACAGAATGGCACCTGCTATAAATTGAATGTTTGTGTCCTCTAAAATTCATCTGTTGAAGCCCTAATCCCCAGTGTGGTGGTTTGCAGATAGGGCTTTGGAAGGTAATTAGGCCATAAGGGTGGAGCCATCATGGTGGGATTTGTGCCATGAGAAGAGACATGAGAGAACTTGCTTCCTCTCCTTTTCTGGTCTCCACCATGTGAAGATACAAGAAGATGGCCATCTCCAAACCAGGAAGCAATCCCTCATCAGACATCAATCTGCTGGTACCTTGATTTTGGATTTCCCAGTCTCCTAAACTGTGAGAGATAAATGTTTATTGTTTAAGACACAAAGTCTATGTTATTTGTTACAGCAGCCTGACAACTTCTAACAGATTTTTTGGTTGTGTTATGATAATTTTCTAGTCCACAAACTGAATCCTAGCTACATGTCTTTGGTAGGTCACTGGATGGAGATGTATAATTCTCATAATTTAGGAAATTGGGAAGTCCAAGATCAAGGCATGAGCAGGTCAGTGTCTTGTGATGGCCCACTCCCTGCTTTGTAGATGGCCATCTTCTTGTATCTTCATATAGAAAAGAGCAGAGAAAGGGGAAGCGAGTTCTCTCATATCTCTTTTTATAAGAGGGCACTGATCTCATTATGCATCTATAATGTCCAACATCAACACTTCAATCTTATCCACATTCGAGGACAATTTGCTGTCTTTGTTTTGTCTTCCATCAGGGTGAGCATCCAGTAATAACAATGCAATATTAAGGCATGTCTCAGGCCTCTCCGATTGGTTGGTTGACATATATGTAGGGGCTCTCTTTCTGACTCAGCACAGTGAAACCTTGGCTTCACCTGGCCCAGGGAGTGAGTGCTGCTGCTGCTCTCTCCGTGTGTGGTTCTCTCTCCTCTTATAGGTAGCCCTCATTTATTGCCCTTCACCAATGGGAATAATTGTGGGGGAGAAGTACTGCCCAGGCCACTTGGCTATTGGTCACATACTTTTACTTAGGGGATAGGCCAGATCTGTGTGGGATTGGTTAAGAGCATGGTCACTGAAGTCAGACTGCTTGGGTTTAAATTCCAGCTCTGACATTTACTAACTGTGTAACCTTAGACCAGTTATTTAGTCTCTCATCTATAAAAAAATGAGGATGATGATAACATTATTAGTTTCATAAGATTGTGTGATTAAGTAGGTAAGCACATAGAATAGTGCATGGCACTTAATAAGCACTGAATTACTGCTGGCCATTGCGACTTCACAGGTTGTGAAACATGAACCTTGGCCTTCAGATTTCTAACACTAAAACAGATTCTTTTTTACACTTAGACTCCTTTGTCTTTAAGTGAGGGGAGCTGACAATGGCAGGAGGTGGGACAGAGCTTATTTTACTAACCTGGAGACAATCAGCTGCAGGGGCACATGACCTAGAGGGCAACGCCAGGAAAGTGGATCTGGGTACCAAGAAGTCAATATCAACTCTTCCAGACTGACCACTGGTCAGCAGAATACCTAGGCCTCTGCTCCCTCCCACTTCCCCTCACTGTCTCACCCTTTTAGGCGTATGACTGCCTATGAGTAGCTAAGGGTAAGAAAAACAGGGGGAAGAGGCAAGGGTCGGTTTGGTGCTTATTGGTGACTAAAGAACAGACCTTGGCCTATAAATGGATCTTATTTGTTCATCCACCCTGCCTTCTCCTCCCCCACCTAGCCACTGGTGCTGAACTATCAACAAAGGATTGCTTGTATGTTGGGTTTTTAAGGAGGAAAAGTCCTAGATTTGTACATTTGTAAAGAAAAAATTATCTGGCTCATATCTTTGCCTTCCGTTGTCAACGGCCGATCAGCAGCCTCCAAAGTTCCCTGACCACAGAAAGCTGAACTTCTCAGCTCTAGCTTTCTGAGTAAGGTGAGACTGACCTCAGAGTTTTGTATTTATCACAGGATTTTGCCAAACAAACCAGTTTAATGAAAAACATGGAATTGAGACTGTTTTCACAGGGCCAAAACCTGAACAGTAACAAGAACAGAAACTTGGCATTTGGGTCTTCGTTTGTTTCTGAAATACTTCTCTTGTCTACCCCCTCACTTTCCCCAGGAGTGTTTAAACAGTTGAATAAAGATTTCATTCAAAGGGAACTGATTGGCTCTCCCACAACCCGGGTGGAAGATGCGTCATTGGGCGTCATTGGGAGGAAGGTGGTATTGCTGGCACCTTTTATGTCAGGAGATCAGCTTTCTCTTTTGGCTGAAAGTGTTTTGTTATTAGAGTTTGTTTAAATCTGGAATCCTTAGAGTCCCTTTCTGAATAAGGCCATCAGCATCTTTTTAAGCAGCAAAGATGTTTCTTTTCTACTTCAAATCTGGCCTTATAAAACCAGACCATGTCTGTTGGCTTGTTTTCGTCTTCTAGACACTAAAGTTTTCAGACTTTTCAAAGTCTTAGTAATTTAACCTTAATAATAATGAGAACCTTGATTCAGAGATGTGTTTTAAAGATATAAGCCAAGTGTTAATGCACAAAGTGCAGGTCTTTGTAGACAACAATCTCTGTTAAAGGGGACCTTAAGAATGATAATTTAATAAAATATTAGGGTGATAAGTGTGGAGATGGAAGTTAAGGGGCTGTAATAAAATATGGTTCAAACCATAAAAACTTTATTGCCATTATATTGTTATAATCTTGCTTAGCAAATGGTAACTGAACTAGATCAAGGCCAGAAAGATAATGGAATTGAGGGGATGATGGAGAGAGAGAGGAAACAAGTATGACTTTGGAGCTGTAAATTTTAGCAGGTGGTGGGATGGTGGTGTCCTTAATTGAAAAAGAAGGAATTAATTTGGGGATAGAAGATGGTAATCCCATATTGGACGTGTTGAGTTTATGTACCTGCATGACATCCTCAGCCAACCATAAACTCCATGAAGACAGTAAGACTTCTCATGTATTTTGTATCTAGGACACTTAGTATGCAAAAAATATCTGATAAATGGTTGAATCAATGAATTAATGGCACCATTTGGAAATGTCCACCATACAAATGGGAAAGTAAATCTAGTGCTCCAGAGAGGACCAGGATCTGAGATACTAGGAAAATCTACACACAGATTATAATTGAAGCATTGTGAGCAGATACATTGGAGAGTGAATGTGAGTCAGAAGAGAAAGGTCTTGAAAACCGATTTGGGAGATTGCTTATGTTTCCCTAGTGACAGGCCCTGGGCTTCCCCAAGTCTTCCAGACCACCAGGGCAGGGACTCTGTTGGCCTTTCACAATTGCCAGACTGATTTGAATAGAAGTCTGAGAATTAGAGAGGTACATGAGAAGTATGTGGTCTCTCCCACAGGATGTGTCCATCAGAAGGTACGTTAAGGGAAAAAACAAATCTCATAGTGATTATGCTACACACATAATTAGCAAGTGCAGCAACAGGCATTCATCCAACCTTTTATGTTTGGTGAATTCCTAGAGTTCCAACAATACTTTTCATGTAAAGTTCTTTCAAGGCAGATGTGACAATATTCTAATGGTGGGATCAGCTTCTCTTCCAGGCTAATGGGAAAGGGGCACACAGGACCAAGTGGAGTCCTAAGCTTAGGGGCTATGTGATCTAAAATCAAGACCCAATATTTTGAGCTGGATTGACATCTTATAAAATCAGAAGGGTCTCAAATGGACTAACTACAAATCCTCTCCCCACTCTGCTCCCATTAGCCAAACACATCTCATTAAAGAAGGGTCAAGGCACAATTCCTTCTTATTTCTGAGCAGCAGGCTTAATTTCCCTGCCATTCCATGGAATTATTTAAACAAACCAATCACATCCTCTCCAGGGAGCCAGGGGCCACTTCACTGTCTTTAAAGACATAATGAAGATAAAATAAGGTCATACTGGTGGGCACTCATTCAGCATGACTGGTGCCTTTGTCAGAAAAGGAAGATCAGGACAGGCATGCACGATGGGAAGACCATCTGAAGACACAGTGAGAGGATGGTCATCTATAAGCCAAGGAGAGAGGTCTCAGAAGAAACCAACCCTGGTAACACCTTGATTTCCGACTTCTCGCCTGCAGAACTGGGAGAAATAAATTTTTGCTGTTTAAGCTCCCCATCTGTGGTGTGTTGTTACGGCAGCCTTAACAAACTAGTACAAGTGATATTTGTAGTCACTGAGCACACAGGCTTCAGGATGAGATGATGTGGGTTTGAGTCCTGGCTGGGCTTCTTCCTGGCTGTGTGATTTTGGGGGACTTTCTGAACCTGAAAGCTTCAGATTCTCCCTCTGGAAAATGGGAATAACAGTTTGCACTTTGTATGGTTATGAGGACTAAATGAGATAATGCATATAGCACCCTTAGCACAGTGTCTAGCAAGTGGTTAAGGCCTCAACACCTTTATTCCTTCGACAAATATTTACTGAAAGACTTTGTGCCAGGCATTATTCTAGGTGCTGGAGACTTATCAATGAATTAGATAGACAAAACCCCTGCCCACCGCCCACCCTGGGGAATTTTCATTCTGGTGAAGAAAACAGATAATACATAATTATGTAAAATCTATAATAAGTTAGATAAAATGGTAAAATCTATAATATAAGTGCTAAGGAGAAAAAGTAAATCAGGGAAGGATAAATAAAATTCTAGGGAGTATTGAAATTTTAGATAGGGTGACCAGGGAAAACCTCACTGAGAAGGTAACTTTTTAGTTAAGACCTGAAGGAAGTAAGGGAGCCAGTATTTTAACAGGGGAGAGAGTAAATGCAACGACCCTGCAGCAGGAATGAGCTTGATCTACATGAGGCACAGCAAGGAGGCCAGTTGAGTATGGACAGGAGAGAACAAGGGTAAAAGGAGCAGGAGATTAAGCATGAGAGGTGACAGGGGCAGATCATATAGTGATTAAATGGTGGTCCCCAAAATATATGTCTATGCCCTAATCCATAGAACCTGTGAATATTCCCTCATACTTAAAAGAGTGTTATGAGTATTTTCCATACTTTATATGACAAAAATATGATTAAGGATCTTGAGAGGTAGAGCTTATTTTGAATTATCCAGGTGGGCACAAAATGCAATCACACATATCCTTATAAATCAGAGAAGAAGGTGATGGGAAGACAGAGTCGAGAGATGAGCCACACATCAAGAAACCAAGCACCAAAAATGGGAAGTGGTGATGAATGCATTCTCCCCTGGAGCTTCCGGAGGGTGTGCAGCCCTGCGGACAACTTGATTTCAGTCTTCTGGCCTCCAGAACTGTGACAGAGTAAATTTCTGTTGTTTTAAGCCACAAAGGTTGTGGTAATTTGTTACAGAAGCCCAAGGAAAGTAATACAGACCCCAGAGGTGATATTAAGGAATTTGACTTATCTTATGAGTGACATGGGGAAACGGAGGGTTTTGAGTAGTGAAACAACATGATCTGACTTCTGTTTTAAAATCACTTTCGGGACTATGTTGGGGTGTAGGGTATAGGAGCACAAGCAAAGGAACCAGTTAGGAGACAATTGCTGGAGTTCAAGTGAGCAATGATGGTGGCTGGACCAGCGTAGCAGAGTGAAGGTGGTGAGTAGGAGCCAGATTCTGGATATATTTCAAAGGTAAAATCAGCAAGAGCTCTGGTAGACCAGGTGCATGATGTAAGAGAAGGGGGCAGTTGAGACCGACTCCAAGATTGTTTACTTCAACCATTGGAAAAGTAGAGTTGCCTTCCTGAGATGGGGCAGATGGCATTTGGAGCTGGTTTGGGTAGTCAAAGTGAAGGGCCAGTTGAGTACTCCGTTTGGGCTGTACTATCTCTGAGATGCTGATTAGGCATCAAAAGGGAGATACAGAGTAGCAGCTGATATGTGGGTAGTCCATGTAAGGGGCTCAGACTGACCACATAAACTGAGGAGTCAGCAGCACACAGGTTATATTTAAAGCCTAGTAGTTAGCTCTGAAACAGCTGGGGCAAGTGTTTGTTTTATTTTGTGCTGTATTCTTTTATTTGATAGGACCACCGCATGGCAAAACCTTTATTGAGTCAAAGCAGCACAAACAACTGCCTCTAGATGTCTCCACTCACATGGTTGGCTCCTGATGTGTCCTTAACTGACTCGGAGTGCAGGGACTACAACCACCAGGATAATGGCGTCATCTGGCAATGGTGTTGACTTCAGACTTAGAAAAAGGCAAAATATTTAAAAATCCGTAATTTTATAAAATCAGTCTAAGCTTCACTCCTCTTGCAAAATTTGCCCCAGTCCCCAAACTGTCCTCCCTGAACACAGTTTGAAGTTGCAAGAACTGCAAGAGTAAGTTAACTTTTGTGAGCAACATGTGGCTAATTTGAAAATAATAACAATGACTTTAGCCTCACAATCACTACTTTATATAGCACTTGATATTCATAATTGGTTTCAATAACTGTCATGTTTATTATTATAATAATGTTCATCATATTCCTCTTGACCGGAGGCCTGAAAATATCACTGACCAAGAGAAAAATAAATTAAAAAATCAGGGAAAGTAAAATAGCTTACTTAGAACACAATTTTCTAGTTTTGCTACTTTAATTCTCTTCATTAATTACAGGACTTTATATGGGTCAAATATCCATTTGATTAAATGTAGCTGGGGTCTCAGGGGAGGCAACAAGGTAGAAGAAATAATATAGGCATTGGTGTGAGAACTGAGTTTAAATCCCAAGTCTGCCCTTCACTAGCCGTGTGACCTTGGGCAAGTTGCATCAGCAATCTGACACTGAGTCTCCTCCCCTCTTAAGTAGGGGCCATTGCCACTACCTCAGAAAGTTGTGAGAATGAAACAAAGCCTTATACCTAGAGCACACAGCAGAGACCTGTCACAAGATAGACACACAGTGAAGGTCAGTTGCTTTGCTACACACACTGCTAGTTTGCATCATAAATCAGGTAACAGTTCAAATTTTGCACTAAGCAGACCATTACCTGGAGGTTGAAAATGGGTAAGACACAATTCTGGTACTAAAGGCTCTCACAGTCCCTTAAGGAATTCATTCATTCATTCATTCAACAAATATTTATTAAGTGGTTATTTTGGGTCAGACACTGCTCTAATAATAGACAAAAATCTTTGTACCCAAGGAGCTTACCTTTTACTGTAGATGACAGTTATCATACAAAGAAGTGAATAATTTCAGGCAGGTAGAGATCAGTGCTATAAAGAGAACAGGAAAATGACGGTAGGGTTGCTATTTTGATAGTATGTTTGAGGTAGACTTTCTGAAGAGATGACACTTAGAAGAAACCTGAAGGAAGAGAGGCAGTGAGCCACTGGCTCTAGGGAAGAGAGTTCTCAGAAAGTAAAAGGCTCTGTGGTGGGGTTGTGTTTGGCTGAGAAATGGATGGGAGGCAAGAGTGGCTGGAGCAGAAAAATGTAAGGGGACAGTAAAGGAGGTAAGATTGGGGAGATAACCAGGGGTCAAATGGCAGGAGACAGATAAACGTGCAACTCTCTATTACACAAGTGCTTTGCTGGTGGTACAACATGGTGCTATGGGGATGCAGAAGAAGACTTTGTTAATTCTGATTGGGAGTGAGAAATGGCATGTGGGTTGGAGTGAGGGAAGTCTCAAAGAGCTGGAAATGGAGCTAAGCCATTCATCACATGTTCAGGCTCTGCTAAATGCTAGGGTGCAAAGACATAAAAGAAAGGTATATGACCTTAAGGGGTTTATGAAACAAAATGCTTGACCTGATAAAACCCAAATGGGTTACAGTAGAGCTCCACTGAGGAGGAGGTCAGTGGTAGGTGGTGTGTGGAGTCACCACGTAAGGTGGGCCTATGGGAGCCAGAAAAGCTCTTTGAGCAGTAAAGTGATGTGATTGGATCCCACAGTGAGTGCTGGTGAAGATGAACTGAAGAGGGGACAAAGTGAGTAAGAATATTGGCAGTAAACATGGGTTTCTGTTTCAAGACATTGGGTTGCAAACTGGATGGTTATTTGAGGGGAAATTTTTTAAAAAATTATTATTTTCCTTTTTTCTTTATTGATTTTAGAGAGATAGGAAGGGAGAGAGAGACAGAAACATCGATGAGAGAGAACATCGATTGGCCGCCTCCTGCATGCCTCACACTGGGGATCAGGCCCACAACCTGGACATGTGCCCTGACCAGGAATCAAATGGGTGACCTATTGGTGCATGGGTCAATGCTCAACCACTGAGCCACACTGGCCGGGCTATTTGAGGGGAATTTTTAGGATAGATTTTAGGGAAGGTTGAAAACATGGGCTGGTACAGCTTATGTGATGTATCATCCCATAGATACCAATTACTCTCAAGAAGTAGGGTTCACTTCTTTACTCTGTCATGGCCATCTTAAGTTGGTACCAGAGAGTAGAACAAGGACAGAGCCTTTGCTTAGACACTACCTTTTGGGCACCTATAAGCACCTTCGTTAACACCTATTGACACAGAAACTATTTCACTCATAGCTCCCAAGTATATGACTTATACTCTTTGGTTAGCTCATTGTCACCATTGAGGAAAGAAAAACAACCAACCAGCCTGGCTGTTGTGGCTCAATGGATTGAGCATCGTCCCATGGACTGAGAGGCCCTGGTTTGATTCCTGGTCAAGGCACATGCCTGGGTTTCAGGCTCAATTCCCAGTAGGGGGCATGCAGGAGGCAGCTGATTGATGTTTCTATCTCTCTCTCCCTTTCTCTCTCTAAAAAATCAATAAAAACATTAAAGAAAAAAACAACTAACCAACACTCTCACCATCCTTCACTACCCTAGGCACATAATATATACCCAATAATTATTTCTTGGCTATACAAGTCAATCTATTTTTTCCTCTAATCAAAAATTAAATCAGCCCTGACCAGTGTGTCTCAGTTGGTTGAGCATCATCCCATGCATTACGAGAGTCCCCTTTTGATTCCCTGTCAGGGCACATGCCTAGGTTGCAGGCTCAATCCCCAGTGGGGGATGTACAAGAGGCAGCCTATAGATGGTTCTCTCTCATTGATGTTTCTCTCTCCCTCTCCCTTCCTCTCTCTCTCTAAAATCAATAAAAACATACTTAAAACAAATTAAATCATAATCTATCATTGGATGAAGCTCAAACTCATCCTGAAGGCTAAAGTCTGATGATGAGATTATTTGGCCAATGCATAGTCAATTCAAGTTCATGGTCATAAACTAGAAATGCCTTGCAAAAAAACAACTAAAAATTTTCCAGGCCATATGCATTTTTATTAGCCCATGTTTGCCACAGAAGTGACACAGGTGGGACCATAATTTAAGTCAGCCTTTTAAATTTGGCTGTTGAAAGTCATTACTCACTCTGGGCAAAGAAATGGTAGGAAGGCAATGAAGCAGAACCCTTAGCAGTTGAGAAACTAGAGGTATTAAGATATATCAGCAGAATTTAACAGCTGAAAAATTGATAGTATAGGAAGGTGAAGTGGCTTGGTCGGTATGCCAAACTTAGGGGCAGGTATTAGGAATTAATTGTGATAATTTTCCTATGAAATTCATCAAAATACTTCTAAGTAAGAATTATTCCATTTTTTTTCAACACGGAACTCAGTAGAAAGCAGAGGTAGCAAAGGAAGATGATTAAGCCATAGAACTCTTTTCAGAGAAAAGTGAAAACGTGTCCAAAGTACATAGACAAGGAGCAATATTAGAGTCAGCCAGAAGAGACCCAAAGAGTTACAACTGTTTAAATAAAATTGCCATTTTATATTCACAATGGGCCAGACTTTATCCCAGTATAGCACTGCAGGAATTCTTTGGAAAGGTTCCTAACTCTAGAATTACTTGGTGAGAGTGAATTGGGGCCCTATGAAAATGATACTTGATGATGATTTTATGCAACTGCTTTTTAACCACCTAATAGACATAGAATTACTTTTCTACTAGTCCCACATTGGCACAACCCTGGGACAAACATTCAGCAAATCCCATTATACATAGATTCAGCTTTTCTTTCAGTTTGATAGCTTTTGTGGAAAGAAACTCCAATGAGTTGTGTATTTGTCCAACTATCCCAGCATAAATATTCATTTCTACAGAATATGTGCACTATGCAAAATTGGCCCAACCATGTAAGCTGATAAAAGTCCAGCACATGCTCTAAGACTCACTTAAGTAATGAGAATAAAACAACCCAGCAATGTCTATATAGCCAGAGAACCAGACTCCTTCTACAGTTGCCTGTTTTCTTACTACGGGCAGCAAATACCAAGGAAGTTTATTCTGTTCCCTCCAGCTTCTTTCATCTGTTGGTCCTATTGTAATTACATCCTTTCCTCTAATATTTTAAAATGTTCCATCCAACTTAATCTTTTCTTAAGTTATCCCCCAGTCTTAGGAACTGCTTTCCTTATGTTTCATTATCCCAAACTCATCATCTATGGGAAACCTCTCTCCTTCCCTTCCATCCTTGTCTAAGCTCCCACTGACACAAATAAATCAGTTTTTTCCCTTGAGAAACCCACAGCCTAGTGGCAGGTAGAATGTGGTGGTCGGGAAACATGGAAGTGCCAGATGAGGTGGGTCTGTCAGAATGGGAGGAAATCCAGGGAGGCCTCCAAAAAGAGGCAGCATCTGAACAGAGTCATAAAATGTGAAAGGAATTAGGGGTGAGTAGGCAGAGAGGGGAGTGGGGAGAAAGAGTATAAGGCACAGGGGTCAACATGAGCAAAGGTAAAGTGATGGAGATAGGATAACGGTGTTGTGGGGTGGGATGGAGATCTATAAGTCCTTTGGGACATGTGGAATGGCAAAGTGGGTGACAGGTGGTGGAGGAAATGGGGCTGGAGAGGTTGACAAAGGCCATATCATCAGGCCTAGTCATACTGGGAGAGTCTCCTTCCAGAGCTCTTCTGTGCTAGAATTTTGGGAAGTGCTGTTCTCAAAAGAGAACTTGCTTCCTTACAGTCATGGCTACATACCAGTACATTGTCCAAGGAATGAAAGATTGAATACTGATACATATTTTTCATGGTGAGACTCATAGAGTCATTAAATAACATATATGAAGTTTCTGAACACAGTTCATAGCAAGGGTTTGATTTCTGTGTACATTAGTTTAGACTCACAATCTATTTGCTTTTTGATTGACTCAGTTTTATTACTTACATCATTACCTACAATGTGCCAAACCTTGAGCCAGCCACTATAAAAACAAAGACACTAGCAAGATAAATAAAGCACTAGCAAATCTACCCAGGGTGGAGAGTTCTCCTTTAAAGGTATGACCTAAAAGAAGTCCCAGCCCTTATGGAATCCATGTTCTGGTTGCAAAGATAGTCAGGCAAACACTGTGTAAGTGGTGTAATCAAGGCTTGCATTAAGCAGAACAGTGGTGAAGCCACCAATTCACAATTGACAAGGAGGCAGCATAGCATAATATAAAAACTGCAGGTTGGGAAGTCAAGTAACTATTACCGGATATGTGTGACCTTGAAAAAGCTACTGAACCTCTCTAAGTTTGTTTTCCTATCTATGAAATGGGGGTAATGAGATTGATCTGATAGAGTTGTTTCAAGGATCACAGGAGACAATATGTGTGCCCAGAGCATTGTGGGCTTAACACATTTAATTTCGGTAAACATTCCTCAAACATGCAATTTGTGTTCAAGTCATACACTATTTCTTAATACTCAAAGCACTAAGGATTCAAAGATGAATAAGAAACAATTTGCACCTTTAAGGAACTCTCCATCAAGTGTTATCTTTCTTCTGATAATTACAGATATAAAATTGTGTTTTCATGCCTCAGTTTCTTATCCAGGGAGTAAGGCTAGTTTCCTTGCCTTCCTCTTCTCCTCCATAAAAAGTCTCAGGACCCAATAGAACTTAAACACACACACACACACACACACACACACACACACACACACACACACACAGTGCTGCAGTAAGCGCACATTCTGGAGATAACTCACCAAACAAGCAAAACCTCTCTATGCCGAGATCCCATTGGGCTGGGGATGGTGGTGCTTTGGCACATGGTTAGTCCTAGGACATGGAAATCTGTATGCAAGTTTTCTGGCTTATGTCCAGAATCCCCTTATGGCTCCTAGGTGAGGAAAAGGCAGACAAATTCACATGGGCATCAAGTTCTAATACCTCTCCCAAATGCTGGTGCTGTCACTGGGCAGGGAAGCAAGAATTCCACATGCCAAGTGCCTTTTGATGATCATAATCAGGTCTCCTTCCTTTGGATTTGTTTCTTATGATGTGCTACACTTGTTCATCTGTTCCATGTGTCCTCATTGTTAGGCAGCAGCTGTTTTTAAGTTATCTGGGCCAATTCACAGGGACACTTAATCATCTAGAGAACATTAGTGATAATACACCTGATAAATCCATTTCTGTTACACGTTTTTCCTGAGAAACAGGGAAAAGACCAGCATTCTGGTGCTCTTCTAGCTTGTGGGTCACATAAGCCACATGTTTCAGGGACTCATTTCTGAGAATAATTTCCTTTCATTTTGGAAGGACAGCTGCAGCTGTGTCTCCTTGCAGGTTATATTCTATTGAAGGCAGCCAAAACTTAGGAGCTGGTGAAAATTTCAATCACTTTCAATGATGTGCTAATGAGTTTTAGTGAAGCAGAATATGTCAAATGACATCATTGTGTATATTTTTCATTTATTCATTTCTTCTGTTTCTTCTTCTTTTTTTGAAAATAAATCTTTCTGGGTGCTTCCACTGAGTTTTAACTCATCATAAATCTCATCCTAGAATTAGGAAAGTCCAGTAAAATGCATGATATGACTGAAAATGTTTGTAGTTCCTCTGCAAAAAGATGTTTAGGAATCTAGGACATAGATTCAAAGTTTAAAAGTAAAAATTGCAAAGCACACTGTGGCTGAGCTGCATGTGTAGGGCATGGTCGGTACCCACCATGGCCAGCATGTGCAATGGGGGAGATTTCATGTATCTTGTAACAGCAGTTCAGGCTATTTTAGAGCAAACTGGTGGGTCTACTGTCAAAAATAAACCAAGAATATATGCAGCATCCTTTCCTCTTCTTGTCCACTCTAGGACCCAACCTCATCTCATCTGTCATGCTTGCTCCAAGGTTCTGCCAGCATAATTCAGGAGATAAAATGGAGACTTGATTTTTTTAGTAGAAAATAGGAGGAACTCCTGGTGAACTTTGTGGCTTAAGGTTACAAGCAATGAAAACTCTCTCAGTGTAGTTTCAGAAATGGGGATTCCTGTAATAAAGAAGACTGAGCATCATGGGAATCATGAAACACTGTGTCATGGGAGGCCTTTGGGAGCCAAAGATGGTCCAGAGCATCTCTGACGCTGGCGTTTCTGAGCCTTTACTCCTATCATTACATTTGGTGCCTTCAGCATTCACATAGATAATCCACTCAACACTTTGGCCTCAATCCCTTGATCTCATAACTTTCAATGAACTTTTCCTGCAGCCCCTGTTAGCCACGGACTCCCATGGTCTTACTCAAAATCTTGTCATTATCAATAAGTGCACCACTTCCAAAATCTTGATTTCCAGCATCCAACATTCATTCCTTTGCTTAGCAGTCCCACGTCAAAAATTCTTTATTCCCGACTTCCGGTCAAGATGGCGACGTAGGTACATGCGGTATCGCGTCCTCCCACAACCACATCAAAGTTACAACTAAACTACAGAACAACCATCATTCAAAACCGCCTGAAATCAAGCTGAATGGAAGTCCTACAACTACGAAATTAAAGAAGAAGCCATATCAAGACTGGTAGGAGGGGTGGAGGCGCGACGGGCTGGTCCCACACCCGCGTGTGGCGGATAAAAATTAGGAGGGACACCTCGGCTGGGAAGGTCCTCCCTGAGGAGTGAGGGGTCCCCGTCCCACACCAGGCACCCAGCTCAGGGTTCTAGTGCCAGGAAGAGAAGTCCCCATAACTTCTGGCTGGGAAAACCAGCGGGAACTGAGGCTGAGGCGGCTGGAGCCCCGGCAGCTCCTCTTAAAGGGCCCACACACGGACTTACTCGGACTCGCTCCCTCCAGGCTCCAGCGTGGGGGAGGCAGCTTTGAAAGGCACCAGAGTCATATGGGGAAGAACTGAGCTGTTTGGCATTGGGGCAAGGGCTGGAGAGGCAACTTTCTCCTGGACAGATGTGCTATCAGAGGCTTTTGTTCTTTTGGTGAGCCCTTCCCTGGGCCGGCAGACAGCCGCCATATCTAGGACTCCAGCTACCTGGCTCACACTGTTTGCCCCACCCTGGTGATTCCCTGAGGCCCTGCCCCACCCAACTTCCAGGCCCACCCAAGTTGTTGCCAGTTGCTTTACCATAGGATTGGCCTGTCTTGGATCCTGCTTCAGCTTTTCCTAAATTCTTTCAAACAAGCAGCATCTGGTCTCAGCTAGCCCCATACCTCTCGCTAAGTAATACATAGAAGCAAACACAGGGAGGCAGCCAAAATGAGGAAACAAAGAAACAGGTCCCAAATGAAAGAACAGAACAAAACTCCAGGAAAAGAACTAAGTGAAATGGAGTTAAGCAACCTAACAGATGCAGAGTTCAAAATACTGCTTATAAGGATGCTCAATGGACTTAGTGAGAACCTCAGTGAACTTAGAGAGGGCCTCAAGAGCATAAAAAAGGACCAGTCAGAAATGAAGGATGCACTAATTGAAATAAAGAATAGTTTACACAGATGCAATAGTAGAGTAGGTAAAGCCAAGAAGCAAACCATCGATTTGGAATATAAGGAAGCAAAAAACACCCAATCAGAACAGCAAAAAGAAAAACGAATCCAAAAAAATGAGGATAGTGTAAGGAGCCTCTGGGACAACTTCAAGCGTGCCAACATTCGCATCTTGGGGCTGCCAGAAGGAGAAGAGAGAGAACAAGAAATCGAAAACCTATTTGAAACAATAATGGCAGAAAACTTCCCTAACTTGGTGAAGGAAACAGACATACAAGTCCAGGAAGCACAGAGAGTCCCAAACAAGATGAACCCCAAAAGGCCCACACCGAGACACATTATCATCAAAATACAAACGGTTCAAGATAAAGAGAGAATCTTAAAAGCAGCAAGAGAAAAGCAGTTAGTTACCTACAAGGGAGTTCCCATAAGACTGTCAGCTGATTTCTCAAAAGAAACTGCAGGCCAGAAGGGAGTGGCAAGAAATATTCAGAGTAATGAAAAGCAAGAACCTACAACCAAGATTACTCTATCCTGCAAAGCTGTCATTTAGAATCGATGGCCATATAAAGAGTTTCCCAGACAAGGAAAAGCTAAAGGAGTTCATCACCACCAAACCATTATTATATGAAATGTTGAAGGGTCTTCTTGAAGAAAAAGATAAAAAAATATGAACAAACAAAATGGCAATAAATACATATCTATCAACAATTGAATCTACAAACAAAATGAACAAGCAGAACAGTTCTCTGTGTCTCATAGACACAGAGAACTTTTGTTGGTTACCAGATGGGTAGGGGCTTGGGGGATGGGTGAAAATGGTGACAGGATTAAGAAGCACAAATTGGTTGTTAGACTGACAAACATCAAAAGGAAGGGGGGTTGGGGGATGGGAAGAAATAAACCAAAGAACTTATATGTATATATGCATAACCAATGGACACAGACAACAGTGTGGGGAAAGGCAGGAGGGGGCAGGAATGGGGAGGAGGGAGGCAATGGGGGAAAAATGAGGAACATCTGTAATACATTCAACAATAAAGATAAGTTAAAAAAAATTCTTTATTCCCATCAGCACCTCAAAACCATTGGCCTTCCCACTTTTTCACTGTTCCTCACCAATGCCTCTTCCACCCCCCCAAAATCTTCATTCCTGTCTTAACCCAGCATGGAATCTGTAGTCCATTACTGTAGTCATCCTCTCACATATGCCCTCAACTCCCTTACCCTTCTTTTGCTCCATGATACTCACCTGGAAAATCCCCAATTCTAATTAAACCCAACTCCCTTACTACTCTGCTGTGCCTCCACGCGAGCAGCTAACTCAGCTGGGGGAAAACACACCAGCATGCTGATGTTTCCTCTAAATGTATGACTATAAAAACCTCAAGTAGGACCCCCCTGTACCACCTGGTGATCTTACCATCCTTCTCTCCTCAGTTTGCTCTTTCTTTCCCCAAGATAACGATTTCACATGTTCTCTTCTCTCCTAAAGCAACTATTCCACCCTCCCATTCACACTCTCCCAGAGGACCTCTAATCTCACATCACAGACGAGAAAACAGAAGCAGTCAGAAGAGATTACTTCATCCCTCCACCATTAGAACAACCTGTCCATGCTTCTGCCCACATGCCCTGCCTGCCCTCCTGTTATAAAGGATACGCTTGTGATTGTTTTTGTCTCCAACCTGAAGGGAACCCCTCCACTGTCACGAGGTCCTACCACTGCTCACCAACCCAAGGGAATTGCTGCTGCCATTTCCTCCTACACCCTGTTCATTGTTCCCCACTGCACGCCAGCATTTTGTAGAATCTTTCATGTTTTAAAAAAACCTCTTCCCTCTCCTGACCTCCCACTCTGGATACTGCCCCATCTCTCTTTCTCCTCTACAGCAATTTTTTTCCCAAAGGAATGTTTACACTCATTGCTTCTACTTCCTCATCTCCCACTCTTTTCTCAACCCTCTCTAATTGGGGTCTGCCACCATCATGCCTCTGAAATCCCGCTCAGCAAGGGTGCCAATCACCTCCATGCTGCCACGGAGGTCAACGCTCAATCTTCATCCTCTTCTACCTCTCCATAGCATTTGTCCCAGTTGGTTATCCTTCCTTCTCAAAGCACTTGACTCACTTACCAGGGCACCCCACCTTCCACTTGCTTCTTTCTTCCAATCTCTAAATGTTGCATTCCCCTAACGTCACTCTTCTCCTATCTATCCATAACTCCCTCAGTGGTCTCAATAACATGATGTAAAAAAATAAAAACATAACATTTATACTGATGACATCCCAAATTATAGCTCCGACTTTCACCTCTCTTTTGAACTGCATATTAAAAATTCCAACTCCCTACTCTCCTTCTCCATTTGAATGTCTCCAAGCCATCTCCATCTTATCATGTACACCACAAAGCTCTGCATCCTGCTGCCCACCCCTCCTGCCAAGTGTTCTCCCACTTCCTTAAGTAGTGCCACTGGTCACTTTGTGATAAAACAAAACACTAGGAATCATCCTTAATATCTCCCTTTCCCTGGCACCGCTTATCTAAGTTATCAGCAAATTTTATCTGCTTTAAACTTCCTGTGTCTCAGTGTTCTCACCTGCAAAACAAGAACATTACAATCTACTTTATAGGTGGGCTGTGGAGTTTAAGTGACATAAATGTGAAATATATATGCTTAGCATATAACAACCACTTAATAAACATCAGTCTCTCTTCTCTGTCCAATATCGTGCAATAGTACTACTGCCCACTGCATCAAACCACATCCACTTGGCGTTTGAATCTTGTCACATTCTGGCCCCTTCTTATCTCTCCACACTTCAGGATCAATAATTATATCTCTATAATTATTTTTATTTTGCAAAGGTTTTTGACCTATTTTATTGACTTCTGATTATTTTCGTGTGAAATACGTATTATAATCTCAGGTTAGAAAACTGAGAGAGAAGCTATGTAAATTGCTAAAAATTATAAACCAGTTGATATTAGAACTGGAATTAAACAAAGAGCTTCCAGTAAGAGATGCCTTGCTTTTCCTACCAGGCCATGCTGCTCCTTCAGCACAGAACATTATCAGCCCCAGGTCAGGATTCTCTTCCGATTTATGTGAAACCCACTCCATGCTTTTCCCCACCATTTCTCCTGTTAATCAGGTGCTCTCTCCTTTCTCTTCCTTCATAATTCTTTGGCTGAGTACTCCAGTGTACAACGGTCTCTCAAATTAATGTTTATTGTTTTACTAATTTACTCAGTCATTACTTCCTTTTTCATTCTCTCACTCATCAAGTATTGAGAGAGTAACAACTCCATGCAATGCTCTGCACTGAGGATGGAATACAAAGATGAAAAGAACACAGACCTTAAGACTGAGGAGCTCACAGTTTGGGACATGCATTCTCAGCAGGGCAATATCACACCTCAGGGGATGAAAATTGGTTCTTAGGGGCCAAAAAATCTTAGTACAATGGTCTGTGGCCCTCTGAAGCTCAATGCCATTTGGCAAAATCTTATTCCTAACTATTTATCTCTCATTGGAGTTTCTTTTGTATCACAGTACCACTGACACCAAGTTCATGAAAAACACACAACATATGCAAGATTAGTGCTACAGCCCAGACAGTGTGGCTCAGTTGGATGAGTGTCGTCCCATGGACCAGGAGGTCACCAGTTCAATTCCCAGTAAGGGCACATGCCTGGGTTTCCAGCTCCATCCCCAGTAGGGGGTGTGCAGGTGGCAGCCAAGATTCACCAATTAATGTTTCTATCCTCTCCCTTCCTCTCTCTAAAAATCAATAAAAACATATTTTAAAAAAAGATGCTACAAAACTATGGTGACTAGATGGCTGTAACTGGAAATCTTTCAGTTGACTGCATGATCTTAGAGTCCTATCTCAGGAGGTGGCTTCTGTGTGCTTTTTGGCTAATATTAGCTGCCTTGTGAATGTTGTTTGTGTTTGCTCCTCAGAGCTTTTGCCTTTGAGAATTAGATAAACATAGTTAATTAATAAATAGTTAATAAAAGTATATTTATGGTTAAATTCTATAAAACTTATTCCACCAATAACTGTGTTGTGTTGAAAAAACACACAAATGTCTACAATATCAAATGAATAGCTAGCACTAAAGTATTTTGTCATATTGAATTAAAATAAACTTGTTTGCCAAAATTTATTTTTAAGAAATCAATCCTCAATTATTTTACTTTTGCTTGAAAAAAGTCTTGAATGATTTTTAAAATTTTGATCACACTGTTATTATTATATATTTAAGTTTTTGATCTGCATATGTGATTTGATACATTACAATTTAAACAGCATTAAAAGTTATTCTACAAGTGTAATGAGGTCAAATAGGGACTCAGTATTTGTTGAACGTGTAAGTGAATACATGAATAAATAATGGAGCCCAAGTTTGATTCTTGGTTTAAATGAAGCACAGCTTGAACTTCTTTTTTCTTTCTTTAGGCACCTTTCTACCTGATAGTGATAGTGACGCACCCAAAGAAAACAGACATCTCTTTCTCTCTTGTGCCCCACCCCCTCCTTCCCTCTCTTGCTCTCACACTTTGTACATTACAAATCGCTGATATGGTCCAGGACCCTGAGATGATAAACCTTCAGAGGAACTCCCTCCTAAATCTTCCCCTTCCTCTGCCGTGCTCAGAATAAGTCTAATAAAATTTCCTGGGCATACAACCTTTGAAGGTGTTTTCTTTACCTGGTTGCAAGGGGAGAGACACCCATCACATGGTCACATACCACTGGAATGACCGTGGGCCTCTCGCCTGTTCCTGCCTACCAGGTCCTGTTGTCAGGTGTGAGTTACTGTGTACTCGAAGGTCTCACCTGAGTGTGATGACAATCTCATCCAGGAAGGTCATGCAAAACATTTCTCCTGGAATATATTACTCTAATCAGTTTCAGACATTGCCTTAGATATCCTCGAAGTTCACCAGGAACCACCTGAATGTGCACTCCCACGAGATTCAGGCCCAGGACACCAGAACCCTTTGAAATTAAGCAGCCTACGAGTTTAGACATTGCTATTACTATTTGTGGGGCTATCTAAAGTGCAATGTAATTTCTGTTGTGGGATGAGCTTGTGTTTGTCTATCATGTGCAATGGCAGGAAAGAAAACACACATCGATTTTGGCACATGTATACTTTTTTATGGTCTCTAAAGAAATTGAAGAAATCAGAGACTCCATTTGCTATTGCCATATGGAATATAGTGCGAGAAAAATTTACCAGCCTGCAAACCCGCAGTTTCTGGTCTTAAATCTTATCGATGAATTGTGTTTTTCTTCTTACAAATGGAAACCCCTGAACATTTAAATGGGGGACTCACTTTTCCCTTGAATTGTAGTTCAATGCAGTGACCTCTTTCACCAGATTAGATTATTTAAATTTCTCTAGCCCTGAATATTTTTTCCTTGGCATCCAGATTTCTTTCAGGCAACTGAGTAGGTCAGGAGGAGAGATGTCAACCTGACTTAACTTTTGTGTGGATGACATGGAAAGTACAGCACGCTAGTTAAAGGGCGAGCTTTGAAGTTAGGCGGACGTAGAAGGGAATTTTTTATTCTCTACTTTACCAGTGATGTAATTAGGGCAAGTCATTGAGGAGGTGGTATTAAAGAGTGGTTAAGAAGAGAGCTCCTGGATCTGACAACTGGAGTTGAAGTCTTGGTTCCGCTATTTATTCTGTGATCCTGGACAACTGACTTTACCTTTCTAAACCTCAGTTATTCTTCTGTAAACTAATGGTTACTTCACTGGTTGGTTGTGAGGAGTAAGTGAAATAAAGTACGTAAAGCTCTTAGCACCGTTTCTGGCACATAGTAAGAATGCAATACATGTAAGCTGCCATTATCATCATCTTCATCATCTGTAACATGAGTCATTGCGGTATTATTAAGATCACACAGCTAGTTACTGATGGAATCGAAAAAAATTCTTTGTTGCCTTATCCCCAGCCAACTGATTTTTCTATTATGTCAAAATATGTAGCTTTGGGAGAAGATAGGGCAAGAAGTTAAATAAATAAGGGTGGAGATGATGATGATGATGATGCTAGTGATGACGGTGATCATTTGAACTACAGCTTTCTTTAAAACAGTGGTTCTCATCTTTGGTTACATATTAAAATCATCTGGGTAATTTAAAAAATATTGATGCCTGGATTTGACCCCAATGATTCTGATTTAAGTGGTTTGAGGTGCACCCTAGGGGATGGGATTTTTAACTATATCCCCCTGGAAATTCTAATACTGTGTAGCAGTGTTGAGAACCTCTGGTTCAGAGGCATCTCTTGTGGCTTGCAAATCTTCAGTGACAATGCTCAAGCCAAGATTGAGCTACAATGCTCCCATGGAGGAAGCCCACAGAGAAGTTGTATTCCCTGGCTCCAAAATTACCTGCTATATAAGACTGATAGGCTGTGAGCTCACCGCATCTTTCTGGGCATCGAGAGACGAAACAAACAGCTGGCTACCTCCCCACTTGGGAACCACCAACCTTGTATTTTCTGTGGGTACCAATCCATCCAGCTGTCAAAGGCCAACCCAAAAGCAGAAACTACATCCACACGTGGGCCTACACATGTTAAAAAAGCACATTATACTGGAAATAGTCATGGAAATCCCCAAATGGGTATGTATGTATATATGTGTATGTATAAATGGGATCACTACAATCAATTTCAGATTCCCCTGTATTCATCTATATTCAACATACACAGATGAATATTGTAGAGGAAGAGGACCATGGTCTTGAGAGAGCCTGGAGGTTGTTCCAAACCACCAGGTGGTGCCATATTGCACATCTAGCTAATGGCCTTCTGTTTAAGAAGGTTAATCAAGTCCACTTCAGGATTCATGGTCATTATTTGTCAATATATGATTCTCCTTCTACCCAGAGGTGAGCAGAGGGAGTAGGGCCAGCCAAGCTTGAGCGGATCTCACAAAGTTGAACTGATGTCTCAAAGTTGCAATGTGTCAAGCTGGAGAAAAGAGGCTCAGGATCATGTCCTTGAAGAGTGGGAAGTCAAAGCTGGGTAGCAAATTCAAGAAATGGTGTCTGGAGCAGGAACGAAGGTGTGGAATTCAAAAATGGTGTGATACCAGGGACAGAGGGTGAGCATTAGAACAGCTAGAGAAACAGAAGGGGTCTTGGAATAATTCTAGTACACATGGGCCATTTGTAAGGGAAGCAGGGATCAGAGTAGAATGGACAATTATAATTGTCTATGTATCTATTGTAAATTATTTGCCTTTTGAAAGCCTGGATACTCCAGCTAGCTAAAGCTAGTGATATTTTCAAGCTACCAATCTCCTTTCAAGCCTTTCTGGGATTTTGTCCATTGATACTTGGCCCTTCTAGAGTCTTTGCCAACCTTGCTCTAGTTTCTACTTCTCAAGCCAAACTCATCTCTCTTCCTTCCAGGTGTACCTTCCTCTGATGAACCATACCTTCCCTTGTTGCATCAGGGCCCATGACATGGGACTGCCATCTCCATGCTGTGTCTTGGTCCCTCCTTCTTCTGTTAAATACTGGAAGTCAGTGATATTTTCTGTTGAGAGGGATGGATAAACAAATGTATGCCACAGTATGATTAAATTAGAAAAGTTTAGTATGTTACTCTTCCCTTTAAGGATTTGCATTTTTACAGGGAAGGATTTCATAGGGAAATGAATTTCTAAGTGGAATTTCAGGTGTCTGTCACTAGATCAGTGACAGATGATTAAAAATCCTTTTGTAAGAAAAGAGATTTTCGCCTGGCTGGTGTGGCTCAGTGGTTGAGCATCGACCCATGCACCAAAAGGTCACCGGTTTGATTCCCAGTCAGGGTACATGCCCAGATTGTAGGCCAAATCCCCAGTGAGGGGCATGCAGGAGGTGGCCAATTGATGTTCTTTTTCATCAATGTTTCTATCTCTCCCTTCCTCTCTCTCTAAAATCAATAAAGAAAAAAATATTTAAAAAAAGAAAAGAGATTTTCGAGAATTAAAAATTTATTATGGCCACTCTCTATGCCTCTGAGACAAGAACTGTCCAAATCTATTTCTGTTTCTTCTATATGCAGGTCTACACAGAGTTCAGGGTAGGCGGAAGAAGTGAGGAATAGAGGAAAGAGCATATTACATAGAATCAGCAACCTTGGTCTGAGCTCACACTCAGGCACCTAACAGTGTGTGCTCCAGGCTATCTACCTGACCTTGTATCTTCATTTGAAAAATCAGTTCGGCCAGCATTTGTTGAACAACCACTAAGTTCACAGAGAGGCGCTAGCAAAGCTTGGGGATACCAGAACAGCATTTACTAAAGAGGGCAAATGTCCCACCACAATGCTTTTCCAGATGTACAAACCAAGGGTACTTGGAAGAGGAGTGGGAGAAATGTATTCACTCTGCAGGGGGGCATTAGGGACGTTGCCACAGAGGTGAGCTTTGTGCTAGAATACAGCTGTTTAATGCCCAGCACGGGGCGGGGCAGGGCAGCACGGTGGTTGATGGTTCGGAGCTATGAGCTTTGGAGCTCTAGTGCTAGCTTGAATCCGGGCTCTGCCACTTACTAGCTGTGTAATGTTGGGAACATTATTTGAAAAATGGGGATAATAATAATGTATATCCCATGGGTGAGAAGATAATACGAGTGAAAGGTCAGAGTCAGAACAGTGCCTGGTACATAGAAAATGCCAGCCTTTTCCTGTTATTATTGAGTAAATGCTAGAAAGGGGATTTCCAGGAAGAAAGTGGATTGGAGCAGAGCATTCCAGGCATAGCTTGAGGGAAGGAAGGCAGAAATACGAAGAGAACACTGTGCTGGGGACTAACGGGTGTGACAGGAATCGAAACCTGGTGTGTGGGAGGGCAGGGGACACACCTGCAGAGGCACGTGGGGACCCCGACAGGCCCTGCAGGGGCTCTGAGGAGTGTGGTCTCTCTCCAGAGGACAGGGAAGCCGTTCACAGTGGTGAAAGGATGGGAGGGCTGTAGGAGAAAGAAGTCTCCGGCAGCTTCCTGGAGGTTGGGAGTAAGGGAGACGGTAACGGGAAGGTGGGAAGAGCAAATGAAATAATGCGTGTGGGGAAAAGCTCATTTTAATCTGTAAAGTGCAAAGTGAATAAGAGTGGTTTGAAGAGATCCAGGCAGGGCTGGGAGCTCTCCCTGGTCTGGGAAAACTTGGGTACCAGCTGTTGCTTCCCTGTCCTGGGAGGAAGTGGAGAGGACTGTGTAAGGCCCCCACCTCCCCCTGCCTGTGCCTGAGGCTGCTGCAGGCCATATGGGTGGCAGACAAAAATCATCCTGAAGGACTCCTCTCAACTCAGCTCACCTACCCGGCCCTCTCACGATGCTTTTGGATGGGAAACATCTCACAGTATTTGTAAGTAGACTAAGGATGAAAGCTTTAGAGGTTGGCTGAATTTGAATCTGTTTCTCCTAATTACTAGCTCTATGACCCAGGCATGTTAATTTAACTCCAACCTCCTCTGGCCTCAGTTTTCACATCCATAAAATGGGATTAACAATAATACCTACCACATAATATGACTCTGAGGATTAAATGAGTTACTATGTAGGAAGCACTAGAGTGGTACCTGACACACAGTTAATGCTAAATAAGGAATGTGTTAAATTAAATAAGTAAAATGATAATAATTGTACCTACTTCAAAATTTATTGTGAAGGTTAAGTTAAGCTAAGCGACACCCTAAAACCCAGGGAAAAAATGAGGGGGCAAGGTAAAGGTAAAAATGGGAAGAATATTTTCCCTGTTTCAGTGAATCTACCTGAACGTGGGCCTTGCCTGTTGCATTTCTATTTGAAGTTTACCTTGGGTATGCTTACTTGTTAATTATGTTTTACATTTATACATTCTCACCTATACAACCAACAATTTCCATCTCTGAAGAGATATTTAGCTGCACTCTTTATCTGTCTGAAGGTGGTTGAGCCCACTTTGGCTCTGAGATTCTTTTTCTAAAAGTAATGTCACCAAGATGCTTCTGCTGACAAGACAGATTTCCATCAAAGTTTCACACAAAGCCCTCTCACCTTTCATGCCTGACATTCATCTCAATTGCTTTGCAAGATAACTAACTGTAAGACTGCTTTTCACTTCCTGGAGCTGCTCCTGGATTTGTAGAGAGAAGAGCCGGACATAGGGCTAGAACCTCAAGAGGGAAGAGGGGGTGAATATTTTGCAAAAGCGCAGAGAAGAAACCAGCAAATGGAAAGCTCAGAAAATAGGGACATCCCTGCCATTCAAGGGCTTTGTGCCCTTGGCCCTCTTCCATGCAGAACAGTGCAGCGCCCACGAGTGGGCTGGTTTCCTCAGGGGAAATCAAGAAGCCTGACTGAGATCCCAGCTCTGTCTCTTGAGCTACAGGATCTGGGGCTACTTAACCTCTCGAACTGTTCCTCATCTATAAAATGAGTACAACAACAACAACGTGTCATGAGTGTCTATAAGGATTCATGAGATAAAAACCTTCTATTTCTCAGACATGTAAAGCTTCTTCGCACCCCGGGTCCTTTGCACATGCTGTTTCCTCTGCCCAGAGGCTCTTCCACCAGATTTGTGTGACTAGTTTCTTTTCAGTATTTAGGCCTCAGCAAATATCCTCGTCAAAGAGGTCTTTTTTTTTTTTTTTTTTTTTTTACCACTCCATCAAAAATGTCCATCCCCTGCCTGGCCGGTGTGTCTCAGTGGTTGAGTGTCGACCCATGCACCAAGAGGTCGCCAGTTCAGTTCCTGGTCAGGGCACATGCCCAGGTTGTGGGCCCGATCCCCAGTGGGGGCATGCAGGAGGTGGCCAATCAATGTTCTCCGTTATTGATGTTTCTATCTCTCTCTCCCTCTCCCTTCCTCTCTCTCTAAGAAAGAAAATAAATATTTTTTAAAAAATGTCCATCCCCAGACACTTTTACACTACCTCATTTTATTATTTATATAACACTCAACACTATTTGATATGACCCTTCTTTGTCTGCTTACTTGGTTATTGTCCGTCTCCCTGACTGGGGTGTAAGTTCCACAAGTGCAGATTCACTGTGGTATGCACCATGCTGGGCACCTTTGAGGAATAGGTAATGTATTAAAAACACCTATATATTTAACACCTGAAACTCAACTCTATCACTATTATGATTATATTCCCAGGAAAGAATGTCAGCTTTACCATTCTCTTGTTTTATTTCTAACCATTCAAAATTCTCCAGGCTTTTATCATAGACAATAACATCAAACTATGTCCTATTAAACTCATAAGAACACAACTTTGGTGAAAAGTACCTATAGAAGCCTGCCCATTCCCTCACTTTTCTAAATATTTCAGATGCTACACTATCAAAAAAATGATAAATCTTGTCCCTTTCAAAGAGTGGCTTAAGCTGAGCTAAATGTTG
Source organism: Tadarida brasiliensis (assembly GCA_030848825.1). Taxonomy (NCBI): domain Eukaryota; kingdom Metazoa; phylum Chordata; class Mammalia; order Chiroptera; family Molossidae; genus Tadarida; species Tadarida brasiliensis. The sequence goes on along the minus strand of CM061272.1, from coordinate 37,374,264 downwards.
TGCTCTGACCTGGGCTTTCACCGCAGATGTCTATCTTAAGAATCATTTGCTGTTTGAATAACAGAGAGATGGCACATTACAGTCCCAGGGGCCACTGTGAGAAACCCCAGCATGAGAAATTCCTTTGAGAATCCAACTCTTGGAAAAATTTTCACTTCCTTTGAGGGAGGTAGTGTGTATTTTTCTCTTCAAGAGGTGAGTAACAGACCGGGATTCCCCCTTCTCTGCAACTGCCAGGAAGCTCGGGGCCAAATATTTGACTCATATAGAGCAGCTACAGAAACTTTAATGGTCTGTATGTTTACATTTTTCTTTTCCCTTAGTCTGTACTTCATACTCTATATTCTATATTCATCTTCACTATGATTAATCTGTAGGAAAAGAGAATGTTTCACGTAGGAAAGGGCAGGTCCAATGGAGACTGGACAGGCAGAACCACAGCCTAATCATACCACAGGGACAACCGGGAAAGGAGTCTGCTGCCCGAGTCCCTGGACACAGGCCTCTGTGGCTGCAGGTGCAGTCCTGAGTTGGGGCCTCCGCTCTGAGCAGAGCAGTCCGGTGCAGACCCTCACAGCCGGAGGAGCCGAGCAAAGTGAGTGTCTGGCCTTCCAGGCATCTGTGGGAGAGACAACCCTGCCTCCCACCTAGACTCCAATGATAAGGAATTCCTCAAACCCCGGAAAAGGGTTCAGATATTAGACAACCCCCCACCCCCAAGTAACTGTTCATTCGTTTATTTTTATTTGGGAGGTTTTTCTTATACACCTCGAAGCCTTTGTGGAATGAAGTGGGAAGTCGGTAAATACATATAACAGATGTGAATTGCTCCATGTCGCAAGGTGAAAAAAAACCTTTCATTTCTTTATTTTTCTAAATAAAAACCTGCTCTGGGCTCCATTCTCCAACGTTGATGAGACATTCACTGTAAGCTAGTTATTATGGCTCCTTCCTCATTCTTTGGACGATCAATTTTCAGAAAAATTGGAGAGGGGCAGGATTCATTTTCTGGTGAGCACTCCCCTATGGTTACCATGGAGATGCCTCTTTTTCCAGCCACCTGTGCCCACCCTGTGGTGAGCAATTCCCCTGGCAGCACCCACTCCCTCTGGGCCAAGCTCTGGTGTGCTGCATTTGTTGCTCCTGGGCCATTCTAAGGAGAAAGTGGAAATACTTTAGTTACCTTTGGATGGGTAGAATCAGTTCCTGGTGGGAGGACGCCAGGCTGTGCAGTGGGTTCTCCAGGCGCAGACAAGTGGAGGCCGGAACGGGGCCGGGCACCTCCACTGCGCTCTGCTCTCCGCAGCCGTCCCCACCCCAGACCCAGCGTTGGCGTATTTAACCATCTGCCGCCCAAAAGAGTGGCGCTCAATACACAAATTCCCTTCCGCTTAGTCTCAGTTGGATCATGAGGGAAACGTTGGGTGTAAGATGATGGGGCACTGTTCTCCCCAGTGGGTGCAGGACAGTGACGTTCTGTATTTTTAACATAAAAGGAGACTGGTTTGACCAGACTCCTCACAGCCAGAAAATCTACCGGGCTGAGTTTCCAGGGCAGCAGGGTTGGACCTTCCTCACCCCAAGCAGAAACAGGACAATCAAGGCGCGTGGAGGCTGCCCCTCTCCTGGCGGCATTAGAAGGGCTCACTCTGCCATCTGAACACCAGAGGGCGCCGTTAGCCTGGTTTCTGGACTCCTGCCGAGGCTCTGATCAAGAAGAACCTGACAGACGTGACTGGGAAATAAAACCCAATATTTTAGATCCATTTTAGAGCCAGTAGTTGGCTTTTTGCTGTAAATTAAGGTCACCAACAGTAAAAAAAAAAAAAAAAAAAAAAAGGAAAGAGCAGACACTCCTTGTTTCTTTCCGCCCAATTTCAAGATGAGTAAGTATGAATGTCTGGTTTAAACGTTTTCCAAGGAACCTAATTCCAGGCACAGGGGCAAATAATAGTGATCCTCGGCAGGAGAAGCACAGAAACTTCTATGGAGGATGAGGGAGGCTTTTAAATAATTTCAGTGAGAAGCTTATCCGGGCTCTGCCCCTTCCCACATCTCAAAACCAAGGGGCGGATCCTCTTTCTCACTCTCTTGGGCCACAGTTCCCACCGGGCCACGCCTTTCCTGTAGTGTTTCCAGAGCTTCCTTTGCAAATAGCCCACCATGAGGACAAGTAGATGCAGCAGGATCCCTGCGTTGAGAATTTCTCATCTTTTTGAACCTTACCTGATCCAGAGCAGGCTCATGGAGAAAACACTGGGTTAAGCAAATGAAAACTGCAAAGGAGATCTCAGGGGGTGTAATCAAAGCTTCTGGCCCACAGCTTTTTAGTTGTGTGCAAATAGATTGAACTTATAAATGCATCTCACAGGGCCACAAAAGCTGGTCTCAACAGGGCATTAACTTGGAAACACTGGTAGCAGTTATGATTTTGAAAATAATAAATACACATTTTTTAAAAATTGTAATTCAGCCTGTTTATTAATTTACCATCCAATTAATAATGTATGAAACACTGTGGCTTTGCCACTGTGTCTCACAGGTGCCCCATAGGAAGATGAACTACATGTGGTCCTTTGTGTTGAGGCTGTTCATTGTCTTGTGGGAGATAAACACATGTGAAAGGGAATCACTGTACAGGGAGTAAGAACTGGACATAGACAGTGCTCCTGGAACACAGGACGAGAACAACTCAGTACGGAGAGTTAAAGCTGCCTTTCTCCTTCAGTAGTGCTGCACCTAATCATGCATTCATTCATTCCACACACTTTTACTGCGTGGCTCTGGTACCAGGCACTGTGAGGCAGGGAGCACACTCCAAGAGTAGGCAAGTGCAAAGGATGTGTTATGAAGTCAGAATAGCCTGGGACAATTGGGGCTCCACAATTCTCAAAACTAACCAGCCAAGGCTCACTTGTAAGACAAGTCCCACCCTGAGGAGAAATTTCTGGGAGACTCTTCCTGCCTCATGGAGCTGACACTCCCTATTTCCCTTTTTCTCTTCTTGACAGTATTCATGAAACCAAATGTGCTGTATGTCTCCAGCGGAGCACAAACATCTTTTTTCCCTAAAGGTCAGTGAGCCATGGGGAAATTGAGAAGAGAGGAAATGAATCCAGAAAAGTCAAATGAAAGTTTCAGAAATCCAGCTTGAATAATACTAAATTGAAATCAGGACTTATTGGAATGATACTTGGCATGACTCACAGAATCGAAAGAGCATCTGACCATGCTAGCTTTAGGATTAGAACTGGGGACATCAGTGACTGGAAGCAACTTCTGTATTAGGCAAGATTCTTGGTTGCAAGTGACAAAAACCCAACTGAAACTAGCTTAGGCCAAACAGGGCCTGAAGGGATCATAGATGGAAGGAACTAGAGACTCCATGCCATCTTTCTTTCCCCTCCTCTCACCTTAGCTTCTCTGGGATATGGTCTCCATTCTTTCTTATGAACTTCCACTTTTCTCTGAGGGAGCTTCAACTAAGATTGCTGAAAGTTCTCTGCTGACATCATTTCAACTTTGCCTGTAGAGTGGAAAAGGGTCATCTTCTCAAACTCCATTAAAAAAAAAAATTTTGGTGAAGGGTCCTAATTGGCTGAGCATCTGTTTTTCTCCAACGGTGAACCAATCACAGAGACTGGGAGAGGGCAGCTGGAGTAGTATGACTGGACTGGCCCAGCCTGGGCCTGGGCCCCCTCCTGTGGTTGGGGTAAGGAGTTGTTGGAGTGGAGAATCACGGATTTCCCAAAAAAATGTTCTTTCCGGAAGTAGGGGTAAAGGGTACTGGGTCAATAAAAAAAAAAAAACACAAAAAAACAAAACAGAGGTCTGCTACTAAGAAATGGGTTGGGGAAGAAATTTACAAAATTTCCAAAGTTTTATTAAGTGGTAGACACATGTATTATATCTCACACATGTTGACATTTGTATTTGAACCCAAATTTTACTTTATTAAGAATTTATTCTCCAAAGTACTAATGTGGGCTTTAGTTGGTCCTCCAGAAAGAACAACAGTGAAGACTTTAATGGGGAGATCTATTTACAAATACATGTTTGTTTGTTTTTTAAACACAGTATGATAAGTGGGAATTTAACTTTTAACTAGCACTGCTCCCTTGATGTCAGGGGTAAAGTCAGACTCCACGCTGTGCACAGCCTCACTGGCGCAGTAATACACCAAGGAGGCCTCTGGCCTGAGAGTCCATCACCCTGGGTCTATAATTTTTGTATAACTCCTAAGTTTAGGGTGGACATGTTCACAGTCCCAAACTTCTTGGCTGCTTCTGCAGCTTTAGCTGACCAAGCTCCTGTCACCACATAGTTGGCACACCTTCCTGCTTTCAGTCCAATCAGGTTTAAGGAGACAGTACTAAACTGGCCAGACCCACCTCCTTGCATAAAAATCACTTTGTAGTTGTCTGAAACAACTAGCAATTCCTGCACAAGATTCTCTGTGTTGCTAAAAGTCTTAGTGAAATCTGATTACCTGTGGCTCATTTCAAGAACACTAATCCCAATGCCTTTGTAGTCTAATAATTCTTTTTGTATCTCTAAGAATACCAAGCCCCGCAGTTTGGCAGGCAGTGCCGGAAATTGACCACTTGCCTCGGGATGTCCATGATGCTGCTGGCCAGGTGGCGAGTCAGCCGGAGAGAACTGGAAACGTGGGCTGCAGAGTGTCTGTTAAATTTTTTTTTTTTACCTCTTCTTCTTAAAGAAGACCCTTTAACATTTCATGTAATACTGGTTTGGTGGTGATGAACTCCTTTAGGTTTTTCTTGTCTGGGAAGCTCTTTATGTGACTATCAATTCTAAATGATAGCTTTGCTGGGTAGAGTAATCTTGGTTGTAGGTCTTTGCTTTTCATCACTTTGAATATTTATGGCCAATCCCTTCTGGCCTGCTAAGTTTCTGTTGAGAAATCAACTGACGGTTTTATGGGTGCTCCCTTGTAGGTAACTAACTGCTTTTCTCTTGCTGCTTTTCAGATTCTCTCTTTGCCTTTAACCTTTGGCATTTTAATTATGATGTGTCTTGGTGGGAGCCCCTTTGGATTCATCTTGTTTAGGACTCTCTGCGCTTCCTGGACTTGTATGTCTATTTCTTTCACCAGGTAAAGGAGGTTTTCTGTCATTATTTTTTCTTTTTTATTATTATTTTTTTTAATATTAATTTATTTTTGTTACAGATGTTTCTCCTTTTCCCCCCATTGACTCCCTCCTCCCCCTCCCTCCCTGCCCCGTCCCCAGTTTTGTTGTCCATGCCCATTGGTTATGCGTACATGCGTATAAGTTCTGTGGTTTATTGCTCCCCTCCCCAACCCCCTCTTCTGGCAGTTGTCAGTCTGTACCCTACTTCCACGTCTCTGGGACTACCCTGTTCCTCAGACTGTTATGTTCTTATATTCCAGAAATAAGTGAGATCATATGATATTTGTCTTTCTCTGCTTGGCTTGTTTCGCTTAGGATAACAGTTTCCAGGTCCTCCCATGTCGTCTCAAAGGATAAGAGATCTTTCTTTCTTACAGCTGCATAGTACTCCATTGTGTATATGTACCACAGCTTTTTTTATCCATTCGTCTACTGAAGGACACTTGGGCTGTTTCCAGATCTTAGCTATTGTAAATAGCGCTGCTATGAACATGGGGGTACATATATTCTTTCTGATTGGTGTTTCAGGCTTCTTAGGGTATATTCCTAGAAGTGGGATCACTGGGTCAAATGGTAATTCAATTTTTAATTTTTTGAGGTAACACCATAGTGTTTTCCATAGTGGCTGCACCAGTCTGCATTCCCACCAGCAGTGTACTAGAGGGGTTAAGTGTCATTTTTTCAAATAGGTTTTCAATTTCTTGTTCCCTCTCTTCTCCTTCCGGCACCCCTATGATGTGAATGTTGGTATGCTTGAAGTTGTCCCAGATTCTCCTTACACTATCTTTATATTTTTGGATTCTTTTCTTTTTGCTGTTCTGATTGGGCATTTTTTGTTTCCTCATATTCTAAATCTCTGATTTGGTTCTTGGTGTCCTCTACTCCACTGTTGATTCCCTATGAATTATTTTTCATTTCAGTTAGTGTATCCTTTATTTCTGACTGGTCCTTTTTATGTTGCTGATGTTCTCACTAAGTTCCTTGAAGTTCTCACTAAGTTCCTTGAGCATCCTTATAACCATTGTTTTGAACTCTGTATCTGATAGTTTGCTTGCTTCCATTTCATTTAGTTCTTTTTCTGGAGATTTCTCTTGTTCTTTCATGTGTGATATGTTTCTTTGTGTCTGCATTTTGGCTGCTTTCCTGTGTTTGTTTTTATGTATTAGGTAAAGCTGCTACAAATCCCTGGCTTGGTAGAGTGGCCGTGTGTAGTAAGTTTCCTGTAGAGCCCAGTGGGTCAGCTTCCCCAGTTACCTGAGCTGGGCACTACAGGTGCACCCCTGTGTGGGCCATGTGCACTGTCCTGTTGTAGCAGAGCCTTGGTAGTTGTTGGCGTCACTGGGAGGGATTGCCTCCAGGCCAACTGGCTGTGAGCACCAGCTGCAATTATAGCCAAAGAGCTGCTGTGTAGGAGCCAATCCTATGGAGCAAGACTTGCTTCAGTGGGGCTTTGGTGCTCACTGAGCCCGCTCCTTGAGTGTTTCTCGTGGAGGTGGTAGAATTGTAATCTGGCATAGTCTGAAGCTGACCACCAGGTGCACTGGTTCTGGGGCCTCCTGGGAGGTGCAAAGTCAGCCACTGTCTGTGCCCTGCCTGGGGCTACCTGGCACAAGTTACAGATCTGCAGATGGCTGCCTCTTGTGTTGGGCTTGGAGGTGCCCAGGAGAGACCAAGCTGTGAACCAAGGTGGGCAGCTACTAGTTTCAGGCCTGGGCATGCTGAGGCCAGCTGCTGCTTGTTTGAGAGATTTTAGGAAAACCTGAAGCATGAGCCAAGACAGGCCATTCATATGGAAAAGCCACTGGAAACAGCTTGGATGAGCCTGCAAGCTGGGTAGGGTGGGGTCTCAGGAAATCACCAGGGCGGGGGAAACAGTGTGAACCAGGTTGATGGAAACTTAGATATGGTGCCTGACTGTTAGCTCTGTGGTGGGGAGGGCTCAGCAAAGGAACAATGGCCTCTGCCAACACTTTTGTCTGGGAGAAATCTGCCTCCCCAGCTCTTGCCCTGTTGCCAGAGAAGGTAGTTCCTCCCTGAATGTAACTGGTTCCTTTCAAGCTGCTGCCCCAACGTTGGGGCTCAGGGAGTGAGTTCAAGTAAATCTATGTGCAGGCTCTTTAAGAGGAACTGCCTGGGACTCCAGAAGCCTCCGTGTCGCTCAGCCACAACATGCGCTGGTTTTTACAGCCTGAAGGTAGTGGGACTTTTATTCTTAAACTGGAATCCTGGGCTGAAGGGTCTGGTGTGGAGCTGGGACCCCTCACTCCTCACGGGGGACCTCCACAGCCAAGATATCCCTCCCAATTACCACACGTGGATGTGGGACCAGCCTCTTCCATGTCTCCTCCCCTCTTACCAGTCTCGATGTGGCTTCAATTCCCTAGTGGTTGGACTTGCATTCAACCAGATTTCTGGTGGTTCTGAATGATGGTTGTTCTGTAGTTTAGGTGTAATTTTGATGTGGTTGTGGGAGGAGGAGAGTACCACTTTAACCTATACCAACATCTTGACCCCTATCACAACTCTTCCCTTCTGATGAACTGAGATGGTCTCAACTAAAGTGGGTGACAGGAAGGACCCCAAAAACCCTTGAAGAGAATTCAAATGAAGAAAATGTGGGTGTCTTGTGTATATTTGAGTCTGGGAGTCACTCCTGACCCTCACAATCTGTTAGAAAGGACAGAGTTGGGAACAATGACCGAGCACCAACATAAAAGCTTCAATCAGAGATCCTAAATGTGGAGCATCCTTGGTTGAAGGTAAAATACAGGAGGGAGAGGACAAGACTGGCTCTTTTAGGTTCAATATGTCACTGAAGTTTTTGAACCTTTCAAAGGGAGGTGACAAGGAGGTAAGAGTAGAGAACAAGAGAAAGTGAATGCGCCCGGCTGGTGTGGCTCACTGGTTGAGCATCGACCCGTGCACCAAGAGGTCGCCGGTTCGATTCCCGGTTGGGGCACATGCCCAGGTTGTGGGCCTCATCCCCAGTGGGGGGCATGCAGGAGGCAGCCAATCAATGTTCTCTCTCATCAATGTTTCTCTCTCCCTCTCCCTCTCCCTTCCTCTCTCTCTAAAAATCAATAAAGAAAAAAAAATTTGTTAAAAAAGAAAAGAAAGTGAATGCTCTCTTGACATCAAATTATTCAATATCAAAAAGAGATGAGACCTTATTTGGACATCAGACTGATGAAGTGGTTCATACTAGAAGTATTGAAATCAATACAATTATGAAAACATATTTTAAAAGAGATGTATAGCCCACCTAAAATTTGGAGCATAAACTTTTAAAACAATTCTTTTTCCAGAATAAGATTTTCAATATGGAATCTAAGGTATTACCTGTAGGGACTTTTAATACCATGTTATAATAACATAACTATTGTGGGGGAAAAAACTGCTATTACATGTTGGGTCCTGTCCTATGGATGACATGCAATTAAATAGAGAACAAGCTCGAAACCAAGTCTTCTAATTCTTACTCTAACATATCAGGACAACTCAAGAACAGATGATGAGAAACTGGGGGCCTATGTTGTATTCTGCTTAGGTTATGTGTGTATGTGGACTGGAGCACATCGTCCTGTCCAATTCTCACTTTTTGCCTTGGAGGAATCAGGTCAGATGAAATGAACATCCAACTGAATGAGCTAATGGCTTACAGACTCAAAGGATAAGAGATCTTTCTTTCTTACTGCTGCATAATATTCCATGGAGGGACCTAGAGAGTATTATGCTAACCGAAATAAGCCAGTCAGAGAAAGACAAGTATCACTTATTTGTTGAATATAATGAACAAAATAAGCTGATGAACAAAATAGACCTGAGACATAGAAGTAGGGTTCAGACTGACAAACTTCAGAGGAGCGGTGGAGGGAGGGAAGAGATAAACCAAAGAACTTATGCATATAAGCATAATCAATGGATATAGACAACAATGCTGGGGGCAGGGAGTGGGCAGGAAGGGGAGGAGAGTGTCAATGGGGGAAAAAGGAGAAACACCTGTAATAAAATAAATAAATTAATTAAATAAATAGATTATTCAAGAAGAAATAGATTAAATAAATTAATTAATAAATAAAGGCATAGAGGCTCACCTAAAGCTATTGGTTTTGGGCTTTTCCTTAAGCCAAGGTGAAGTTACCTATTTGCTTTACACTAATCTTCATGCTGGAGGTGTGGCTAGGCCGGCAATGTACTGGCTAGTATGTATTAAGAACAACAGCCCTGGCTGGGTGGCTCAGTTGGTCAGAGCATTTTCCCACACACCAAAAAAGGTTGCAGGTTCAGTTCCCTGTCAGGGCACATACCTAGGTTGTGGGTTTGATCCCCGGTCGGGGCATGTACAGGAGGCAACAGGTGAATGTTTCTCCCTCACATCAGTATTTCTCCCCCTCCCCTCCCCTCTCTCTAAAATCAATTAAGAAAACATATCCTTGGATGAGGATTTATAAAAAAGAACAACATTAGCAACAAAATGCTACATTGAGGAGTCCTCGAAGTCTGAACACATGTTCCACTGCTCAGAAAATTCCTTCAACATTGTTGGTTTGTACAGATTCTAAATGTCACATGTTTCAAAGATTTGTTTCTGAGTCAAGGAGTTTATTAAATAGTTCTAATAGTGAGAACTGGAAAATGCTGTTAGAAACAAATTTTCTCAAAATCTGTATTGTTTCTGCTTTTAAAGATTGGGTAACATATTTCAGATCAGAATAAGGATGCTTTACCTAAGAATTTAGAGTGATTCAAAGAAAAAATAAGCCTTAAATTTCAAGGTGTTTGCAGGCTTGTATATATAATGAATGGAGGCTGCCATCATGGGTGACTCTCACTTTTTTGCAAGACATTGTAATGCGTCTTATGTCTTTTGAGCAACTAGTGAGGGAATAACAGGAGCTGACTTGATTTATATAATAAAGGAGTGGTATTTTGAGATTCCCAGTATAATCTAAGAAGGGGGTGGTGAGGAAACATGGCAGAAGCCAGGGGAATGAGGAGCAGAGATGGCCCGAGAGGTCTCAGAGGTGGGCCCAAATGAGAACTGTTTAAGACCAAAGACATCTAATGTTGCCTTTTAAGTCATCTTCTGGGCCATGTGACAGTCTAGCTTCTCTGTACCTTCACTAGCAGCCTGACAAACATGGCATCTTTGTGGGCTGTGGAGAATCAGAGGTCAAAGGGATGGTAATACACTCAAGGCAAGATGGCAAGAAGAGACAGTCATGGGAGGACAGAAGAAGGTAAGAATTCAGCATAAACAGGACATTGCAATAAGAAGGAACTGGGATAAACATACTCTTCCCAGAAGCCCCAGAAATATCAGGAACAAGAAAGATAGTGTTTTCCAACCTTATGTGGGATACAGGTTTCAGACATTTTAAAGTTAGGTATTGAAGAAAACATGTCCCTGTAAGGCAACAAGGTTCATTAGCATCCCGATAGTTGGCCCTTTAATGATACACTACTATCTCTCAGGCACTCTGCTAGGGTTTCCCCACAGGCTTTTTATTTATGTTTTATTATTATTATTTTTAATCCTCACCTGAGGATATTTTTCTATTTCTCTTCAGACAGAGTGGGAGGGAGAGAGAGGAGAGAGAGAGAAACATCGACGTGAGAGAGACACATCGACTGGTTGCCTCCTGCATGGCCGAACAGCAACCAAGTTACACGCCCTTGGCCAGAATTGAACCCGAGACTCATTGGTCCGAGGGCCAATGCTCTACCGCTGAGCCAAACCAGCCAGGGCATCCCCACAGGCTTTTTAAAAGTTAATTTGCTTATAGATGTTCAATTACCTGGTTCTAAATCATGTTAGTGTACCCTAAAGATAAATGGCATGGATTGAGTTTTTCTAACAAATTTCAAAAACAGTGTTCTGATGGGAGTGAGGGAGAGGGTGAGGAATAATCAAGTTAGGTTTGCTGTCTATGTATTTGAGTTTTACAAGAGAGTTTTGAGTGAAGTAGTCACATTCAACAGTTGCTGTAAAATTCTTTCAGTGCTTTGTGGGGGAGAAAGGCAGCCTGAATTAATTGGCCTCAGTTATTGGTTTTATTTCATCACCAGCATGTAAGAAAGATAACCATAGGACTGTGGACATTATAGAGTAATGAGGGCAATTTGTTAAAGGTAAACCTAGCTGGCAGAGTGTTAGAGATTTTGTAAACGTTTTGTCCATCTGCACATTTTGCAGACAACTTTTAAGGAAACATCAATGTGCTTAACGGGCTTCCTTGGGTGAGCTTTGCCTTGGGAGACACTACTCCCGCTTTTAATCCTTCTTCCATTTGAGCTGATGTCTTTAATATTTTTTTCAGCCATCAATCATGTGGCCAATGTCACCTGTCCTGGTGGAAATTTGGGGCTATTGTCAGGGCTGTGGGCCTGGCTGGCTTGTCAAATGGTTTTCTGAACAGCAGCAATGCCCAGCCCCCACCTAGAGCCCCACAGCTCCCTATTCCTCTTTTCTCTTGGTTCTTTTGCTGGAACCACCAATACTGTTGAAGTAGGTGAGCACCCAGGCAAAGGAATTAATATAAGAGGCCTTTGCTGATAGAACCATTTATTCCAAAGGAATTTGGAGGTGGTTGTTCCTCAATGATTTCCTATTTTCTAGCTATATGCCATGCTAATAAGTGTTAGAGAATCTTTCTAAAGAAGTGTGTTGCTTTTGCTTTTTTGAAAATGTGAACCACATTCCTTAAAATTGTATGCAGGCAACCCATAACACACACACACACACACACACACACACACACACACACACGCGCGCGTGCGCGCGCGCATGCGCTTCAAACAAAAGTTTTCCAAGAACATATTTGTACTATGCACAAGGCATTCTGATATTTCCTATTCTATTCTATTCTATTCTATTCTATTCTATTCTATTCTATTCTATTCTATTCTATTCTATTCTATTCTATTCTATTATTTCAATGAAAAAACTGCTGGTCATTACTCATTACTCTGATGTCATAACCCACTAACAAGTCACAATCCACAATTTGTAAAACACTGTCAAGCATTTGGCATTGAATCACAATATTAAAATTGTGCATTTATTTTTAATCCAGTGTGCCTGGAAAGTGATTAGAAGACATTAATAGACATCTCTGCTCTCTGATCAATACTTTTTCTGATCTATTTAATCATCCTTTAAAAACTCACTATGAACTTGATGAAGGAGCAGTCACCCTTTTCTTACCTCATTGAATGGGAGACAGGGGGACATGGTTTTTCAACACAGCTCTTGTCCCAGCTCTGCCACTAACCATGAGACCCTGTGCAGGACCCAACTCAACCTCATTTGTCTCCTCTGTAAAATAATAATACTGTTAAGAGTGAAAATGTTTCCATGTGTCAGTCACTATTCTAAGTGTTTTACATGCATTAATTTGCACTGCAAACCTGTGAGTTAGATGCTATGTTGACCCCCACATTACAGCTGAAGAACTCAAGACCAGGAAAGGTTATGCCATACGCCAAGGCTGTCAACCTGTACTGGTAGAGCCAGAATGTGTTTCCAGACAGCCCATACCATTATCCCACACAGCCTATTTTGGGCCTCTTAAACTGGGTGATCTCCTAGGCCTTTTCAGGTCTGACTCTATGATTCTCCCTGTTATGTGGTTGGGAGTTTCTCAAAGTGAATCTCACCAAGTTGTCCTCACTGTGATTCTTTGGGAAAGTTCTGTGATGTATGGCCTCAGAGAATGATTACTTCTATAAAGCAATCCCCAAGCAATGGAAGATGTGTGTGTGTGTGTGTGTGTGTGTGTGTGTGTGTGCTTGTGTAGGTGATCAGAGAAGATGAAAGGCAGGAAAGCTGATAAAATAACCCATGGAGATTTTTAAATTATCCTTCATATTCACATATACCCTCCCCCTTTTCTTGCAAGACAGGAAGAGCTGTGGTAGAGGTCAGCACCATCAAATGTATCGATTACAGTTTAGAACAGGTGTAGAGAGGATAAGAACAGGTGTAGGGAGGACATAGGTGGGTCGGCCAGCCTTCTAGATGGGGTACATTCATGCACATGCAGGACGTAGGTGGTGACAAAGCACAGGCAGGTTCAGAAGGATCCAGGCTCCAAGTGCAGCAAACTGCCAGGTGTGTGCTCAGGATCATGGAAGGCTACGTTGGGAGAGACTGTAGCAGGCCTTGATGCCAGGAGAAGCCAAATGCCTATGAAGAGAATTTTAGTATTATAATTTCAGGGATTGTTGTTTTACAGGCCTAAGGTGATCATCTATTATTGCTAAAATATAAGCTAACTTCTAAGAGAGGGTCAAACAATGGCAGCCATGTTAACCTTCCAACACAATACAGCAAGGGAATCATAGTCTTGGCTTCACCCAATCATAAAAATGCACTGTACAGGGAAGAAATCGGTATTTATTTGCTGCTATATTTAAACAAATATCAAATAATAAAATCCCTATGGGAGAGACAGGGTTTCCCCCTCCTTTCAGGGCCACTGTGAGAAATAAATCTATCAAGGGACACAGCTGAATCAAAGAAAAAGTAGGTTAGTTTCAAGTGGTAGCGTTTTGTTTTGTTTTGTTTTTAAGAAAAAATATAAGATTCAATTCATCTGGTTCTTAAATTAGGATTAGTATGAAAGGAAAGTTTTAAAATGTGATTCAGTCCCAAATGCTAGCTAATTAAAGGAGAGAAATAGAAGGAGTGATGGAATGAAGAGAAAAAGGAAAGGCAGGGAGAAAGAGGAGGTGGGGGAATGGAAAGAGAGAGGATAATGGACCAAGAGTGGGGACAATGAGAACTACAAACCCAACTGGAACTACTTACGCCACACAGCACAGGGATGACTCACAGAAAGAGCTTCTAGTGGAAGAGGCTGTGATCAAAAAATCTCAAGGTCTGGCCGGTGTGGCTCACTGGTTGAGCGTCGACCCATGCACCAAGAAGTCACTGGTTCGATTCCCTGTCAGGGCACATGCCCAGGTTGTGGGCTTCATCCCCAGTGGGGGGCATGCAGGAAGTGGCCAATCGATGTTCTTGCTCATCGATGTTTCTATCTCTCTCTCCCTCTCTCTAGAAATTAATAAAGAAAAAAAAATTTTTTTAAAGTCTCAAGGAGGCAGGAACATGGAAATAACTGAAGCAAACCAAAATGATCTTATCTAAGGAAAAAAACAGTAAGAAGAGGAATTGAGGATGGCGCACCCGGTATAGTTGAAGAGGTGAAGAAGAGTTGTTTCTTAATCCCTGAAGGACTAGTACAAATTTTCCACTTGACATATGTGCAGATAGATATAAATTTACCCTCCTTTATTCTTATTAATGGAATCTGTGCAAAGGGGTTAAAAAGCCAAAATTTTCAACAAAGCTGTCTAGAAATTTCTGTCTTTAAGCATATTAATTTACAAATGGGTATTTCTTAAATTGCTCTATTAAATCTTTGGACTTTTTATTGCAGTAAAATATGCACAACATAAGATTGACCATTTTAGCCATTTTCAAGTGTACAGTTCAGTGGCATTAAGGACAGTCACATTGTTGTGCAACCATCACCAACATCAAACTGCAGAACATTGTCACCTTCCCAAACTAAAACTTTGTACCCATTAGACACTGGCTCCTCATTCCCTCCTCCCGCCAGCCTCTGGCAACCACTGTTCTACCTTCTGTCTCTACTTTGTTTTTAAGACTAATTCATTATAACTTGTAACTGGGGAATTTCATAATCTTAGCATTTGAGAAGTAGCCTTGGACAGAAGGCTTTCTGAGGAAAGGTAGGGCTTACACTGAATTTTCACACTCTTAAATCCCATATTTATCAGTTTCAATATGAAATGTCAAACATTTCTCAGATCTAAAGTGCTCATTAAATTAATTCCAAGTGAATAAACAATAAATTTGTCTTTATTTTTAGTGATTCCTAGGAACAAACACATTAAAGTATTATTTTGAAGTACGTGAAATAAAATAGTTACATCAATAGTTTCTATTTGACTAGAATATAATGAAGCTAGTCAGTGTAGTCTCATGTCTTAAATATTACCACAAAATATATGAAATTGTTTCTAAAATGATTGAGAAAGCATTCACCACTTTTGATGGAGTACTTAATTGTTCTCTGTGATTTCTTGCATAAGAAAACCTGGCATATTAACCAGTAGACAAGAGAGCAATAAACAACAGATACTGCAATCCTATAGCTAATACTATTTGGAGTTCAGAAGCAAAAATAGATTATGATAAATTGATAATAAATGTGACATTCTCAGTCCATGTAAATAAGCCCTAAATTCAAGAACCTCTATTTTCCCAAAGCCCTAGTAAATACACTTTTAACAGAGATCTCATGTAAAGTAGCCATATGCTTATAATTATCCAAATATTGTAGATCCCCTGTGTGAAATTTCACATCTTTATTGCTTCTATTTTAATGTTTACAAAGTTGGTAGTAATTTTTAAAACCAAATGTGATCCTAAACAGGAAAGACAATTTCCTATGTGATTGTAATTTTCTATGCAAGATTTGGCAAGGATCAAATCACTCTTAGAACTTAATTGTTACTCTTATAAGCATCCTATGTGCTCATTTGAGAAGGCATTTTGTCTGCTCAGTTTAAGTATCCCAATACCTATTAGCAAACTGCAATGTGTTTTTAATCTAGAATGTTTGGACAGACATAAAACATGTTGAATCATTACAGAAGAAAAGTGTTGCCACAAATTCGCAGTGAAATCCAGTGGAAGCTCACTATGACAAACAAATTTAGCCTCTTTAGAGAAGTTACTTAACAAAGAGAAATTCTTGAGAGCATATGAAAGTTAGTGAAACTGAACTTTTAAATGTCATTCTAGATCAAAAGTATAAAGATTGAGAACTGCTAAAATTAACAGAGAATTATTTGATATTTTAAAAATCCAAATGGTTGAGTAACTAATAATAACCATGCTGACTAATATCTGTAATAAGAATGTACACAGGCTGCTGTATACAATCTGTATTAAAATTTAGATGGACATATTTTCATTTTCATCTGAGATGACAAAATTAAAGTTAGAAGATTTTGAGTTTGTATGGCTAGCACATGACAGAGCTGGGATCCAAGCCTTCAGCTCCAAGGGCCTCCTCTTCTGTTTAACATCCATAGTTTCTAAGAAGATGTCTATAGTCAGATTCATTCTGATGCAGTTTCTGTCTCCCTTTTAGGTTCTAAACAGGGCCAACCCTACTGATATTTAGAGATCTGACCAGATTAGCCACGTTTGGCCTGGCATGACTGTAAGCAATTAAATACACCTGGTTTGCATGGGGAATGAAAATTATTTGCTCATTAGGAATGAGAATCATTAATTTGATAATAAAGTTGCATACTGTGTATTTCCTTTATAGCTTTCTCTTAAAAATAAAAGCATTTCTTGAAGTTCTTGGCAGGTAACTTGCCCCTATTTCATGGTGTGGATCAATGGTTCCAAAACCTCAGCATGCTTCTGAACACCACCGCCTAAGCAGCTTCTTAAAGTATATATTACTGGGCCTGGGGCCCTGAGTCTTGGGTGGGGCCTGAGAATTTGCATTTCTAACAAGTTTCCAGGTGATGTTGCTGCTGCTGATCCAGGGGCCACCCTTTCAACCACTGGAGGTGGCAAACTACCACCACTGGTTGGACAGCTCTGTGCCCTGTGTGTAACCAAACAAAGGAGAGCAGTGATTGGATGGATTTGATACCCCCAGTGGGTCTTTGTGCTCCTTTCAATATCCAGAACTGGATCCAATTACCTTCCCATTTCAGTGCTCTCATACTGGTGCAGGCATGGGGCTGACAATCTCCAGGTCACACCAAGTTCAGCTGATAGAGTGGGGAAGCTGAGGCCCGGAGAGGTTATGACTCTTACATCATCAGGTACAACTCTTCATTCCATTTCATTTAGCTTGTCTGTAAATCATTCTGTGAAGGAATGGGAGTGCCTGAACAAACAAAGGAAATGGAAAAATGAGCCTCAATATAAATTGGGGAAAGCGGGAGGAATCACAAGGCTGATAGCTCCTAGTCTAAGTTGTGAAGGAGACATTTTTACCTTATGTGTACCCTTCCCTAAGAGGCTCTTTACATTTTTTCTGCCTTTCCAAAGCAAACCATCTTCACTTTTCTTTCTGATACTCAGGACTCCATACATTTTTCACCCTTGACCCCCTTTGAGGAACATGGCTCAGGACTCTAAGCCAATGGCTTTCATTTTTTCCTGTGTTGAGGGGCCTTTTCTGCAGACAAAATTTTATGGCAATGTCAGAAACGTAAGAGCAGAGCTGCTGAGGTGGAGCAGTTGTGGGCAACGTAAGCCCCTCTTGGTGGGTGTCCTCACTGCTCGTGCTGGAAGCTTGAGAAGTGCCAAGAAACAGAATTTTCAACCCACTGCCCTAGTCATTTTTGGTCATTACCCTTCTTTTCATCAAGATCCACAAGTCTTGCCCTGGCCAGTTTGGCTCAGTGGTTGGAGCGTCGGCCTGTGGACCAGAGAGTCCCGGGTTCAGTTCCCACTAGGGGCACATACCAAAAAAAAAAGACCCACAAGTCTTAAATCTCATTTCTTTTGAACAGCATAGGTGACAGCTATCTAATCCTATCAAAATATCAGTTTCTCAATTTATGCAGAATAGTATAATGATGGTAATAAAATATGAATGGGGATCCTAGTGACAATGTTTGCATTTTAACTGGGATATTATGAAGATAGTACCTCAAACTAAAGAAATTACCTTATTTGTGCAAATTTCGGGTGCTAGAATATCTTCCCAGGATATATTTCCAGAGCCATTAAAGTTACTTCAACTGTGAATAGGGACCATGCTTAAAAGTCAAATCTCCTCAGTCACTTTAATAAAAGTTGCCTTTCAAGTAACACTTCGATGAAAATTACATAATAAAAAAGATAAATTCCCTTATTTATTTAAGAGAATCTTCTCTTCTTGAGTTAATATAAAATAATAATTTAAATACAAAAGAGCACAAATTTCAGATGGTAACAGGGAAGTTCTGTTGGTTTTTGTCCTAGGTCTCCGGGCTGGCACATCTTTCATTTATAGATGTTTTGTTGCCAGATGCTGCACACACCTTATATGTGACTCTAATTTCTTAAAATCATGTTAATAGTTGTCACTTTTCCTTGCCCATCTTGCAACCTCCTACAAATATTCCCATGTTCATCATGGTTCTGGTTCTCCATGGCTAATTCCATGAGTGTCCACAGGGGGGCAGGACATACCAGACTGCAAGGTTGTCTGTATTTCCTTCTATTTTGGGGAAAAAAACATAATCACGAAAAGAATGACCTGGTCAAGGGACTAAAGGTGCCTTCTCACTTCAGCTCAAAAACCTCTTGCCTTTTTTCATATTCTTCATAGATACAGGTGCTGAAGAAATTATGAGAGAATCTAAGACAGGACTGAAAATTTAAATTCTATAACATTATTTCAAGTTCTCCAAATGTGAGATCCAAAAGCAGACTTTGATTTGTAGTGTGCTCTTTATATCTTTATTTTTATAACACACACACACACACACACACACACACACACACACACACACACACACACACACAGCAAAGGCCCTGGCATGCCTGTTAACCTTGGGGTGGATTTTTATTCAAAAGGGAGGAAGAGAAAGGCTTTGTGCATTACTGTGGATCATTGTCACTATATCTGAAAAAGAAATGTTTTTCAATAGAGGAGAAGAGTTGGATTAGAAGTCACAAATACTTGCCTCCTAGTTCTGGCTAGATTTCTGACAGCTTGTGACCTTAAGACCCTCCACTGAGTTTGTTCCTCTCTTTGCTCACCTATGAAATCAGTGCTGCAACCCTTTCTGGCATAGGGCAGCTAGCACTTTCCTTGCACAGACCAGAGGCTGGTAGCAATGAAGGAGGGGAATCCTTAAGCCAAGAAGACTGACCATGTCCTGTGTGGTCACTGTCCTAGTGTCATTTACTCTTACACATGACTCCATCTAGTGTGCTGAGAGACCCTAAGCTAGAGCAAATAGGCTCATCACTTTGTTTCCTGTTTACTAATAACTTGAAACAGATAATATTTGCTGTGGGCAAAATGAAAAGAGAATACAGAGACCTGCAGTTGCCGGCAGGAAACATTTTATTGGATGGAGAGCCTGAAACCATGAATCATCATTAACCAGACTACATACTGGTAGAAATTAAAATACTGATAATACAAACCACAAGTGTTTATTGCCCTGAAGGAAGAGGTGGAGAGAGACCACAAGTAAAAGGCCTCTGTGAGATGATACTCAGGCAGATGGACAGAGCAAGGTGCAGAACAGGCTAGACAAGACACATGCATGCATCCCAGGCTGACAGGTAGGTAGAAGGGAACTACTGTTCCTGCAAGTGAGAAATAAGAGGTTTTAGTCTGTGGATTTGCAGAGGTGGCATGGGTAGGCCATAGCAGGGTGGTGAAGACCTGCAGAGAGGGGCAGAGGACACAGAGGAGAGATGTTGAAGGAAATGAGCTTGGCAGTAATACAAAACCAAAAAAACAAAAAATACAAAAAAACAAAACAAAAAACACACACAAAAACAACAACAACAACAAACCAACAACAAAAAGGGACCAGCAGCCTGCTTTGGCCATAATATTAAGTTACAAAGGAAGAATACAACATAGCATCTATTCTTGCATTACAATAATATGAAAATGATGTGTACATAAAAAAATTAAAAAGGAATGGAAGGGAACACATAAAAGCAAAACTATCTGATTTGTTGTAGTGGTAAAAAAATCTGAGAAGCAATTTTTTAATTCAGCTCTGTTTCATTTTATACTCTTAATTTAGTAAATAATAAACTACTTTAAAGCATGGAGAGAGGAAGGAAGAAAAGGTTATGGTAAAGCCACCTTGGACTCTAAAATCTCAGAAGTTAAAACTCATGAAACCAAAACTAGGATCGGGACAGAAGGGGCATCCATGAAGATCAAGAGGAGAGATAGTGTGACCTTGGGCCTCAGTTTCCCTATGTGTAAAATAGAGGTAATATGTACTTACCTCATAAGATTGTTTTGAAGATTAAATGAAATAATATATGTAAAGGGCTTGCAACCTGCTCAATTCACAAATTCTCCTTTTTGCCATTACCTGGGGGAGGCGAGTGCTCGGGGTAGAATGGAGCAGGGAAGCAGAACTTCTCCCACCCCCCAAGTCACATGAGTGGTCCCTGCAGGGATAGTAAAAGAAATGAAAAAGCAAAAGAGAGAAAAGGGAAGAAAGTGAGAGGGAGTGAAGTAGAGAGGATGGGAACACACACACAATAATGTGGGAAGAAATTGTCTGAAATTAAATAAAACCATAAAGGAAAGAAAAAGGCAAGAATGAAATCAAGATATTGGGCCAGTGATGGATTTTTCTATCCTGGAATGGGAAGAACACTGAGTTTGGGGTCTGAGCCCTGGGTTCTGTCCCTGGCAGCATGTCCTCCTGGCTAAGTGTCCCTGGAAAAGTCATTTATCCTCTCTTAATTTCATTTTCTAAAAATCCGTGAAAGTGAAAATAGTAAGGCCAACCTCACAGAGCTGTTGGGACATTAAGGGAGAGCATTTTATGGTTGGGGGCTGAGCACCCAATAAATGTATAAACTCCTGTCCTTAGCGCCGGGCACTGAGCGCTAGCTGTGGGAGAGAAGCAGTTCTCCTCCTTGACTTGCAGCGTCAGGCCCAGAAAGGAGCAGAGTAGTGGGCGGGAAGACAGGCCCGGAGAATCTGGGGACAGATAAAGGAAACTCGTGATGAGGCGAGGCTGGGCTGAAGAGAAACAGATTGGGGAAGAGCTGCAAAGGGAGGGTCCGCGGACAGGGAGGTGGACGCCGGGGCGGGAGAGAGTGGGAAGGCAGAGAGCGATGGGAGGGCAGAGTGAGAAGAGAAGCAGGCTGGGGAAAGAGGGGTTGGAATGCAGAAAGCACTCGGGGAAGGAGGAAATATTGAAAGCGGAGGGAAGGAAGAGAGGGAAAATGGGGATGCAGTGGACGCGGTGGACAGACCGCCAGAGGGAAGAGGACCCCGGGAGCAGACGGAGAAAAGAAGCGACTAAAGCCAGAGTCAGAAGAGTTTGGGGACTTCGAGAAGAAGGGCTGCGGCCTGGAGGAAAGAGCAGCAGCTTTTAGCATCTATCCAGACACTAAAGAGTGACCTTTGCCTGACCTTGAGGGTCGGAAACAGACTCCCTGTCTTTGTGGAGAGCTGTATCACACCGAGAGAAAGGGGCTGTTCAGGGCTGGGCTCTGTGCCTGGCGCGCTGCGAGGCTTCCCTGGCCCAGAGCTGGGCCCTAAAGGGAGCGACGGCCGGCCTGGAGGCTGGGGCAGAGGAAAGAAGGTACCACCGCCCGGAGCCACCGCCCGGTACCACTGCACCGAGCTGTCTCTGGGGGGCGCCGCTACCGCTTCTCTCCTCCGGGGCCGTAAGCTCCCAAGAAAGTGGAGGCGGCTGGCGAGGACCGAGATCCAGCACGGCGCTGCGGAGGGACAGAGCTTCAGACAGTGCTAGGGAGACCCTGGCGCTGCGGATGCCCCTGGATTCCTCACTGTGGGGCGGCCGCGCCCGCCTTCTGCCCAGCGCCCCTGGCCCGCTCTGCGCGCACCGCGGGGCAATCCCGAGCGCGTCCCGCGGGGGCGCTACATCTCCCTTCCACACCCGCACACTGCGGACCCTCTCCCCCACACCTCCTACACGCACCACCCGGCCTCTCCTCCCACCCTCCGCCCCCCTCCGCCCCCCTCCCCTCCCTCACCCTCTCCTCCCCTCCCGGCTAGGGGCGGGAGGGGGCGTGGCAGGGCCGGGGTTTGTGTGGCCGGGACCCGGCTCCTCGCACTCCGAGTCCGCCCCAGGAGCCGGGCCCCGGCCGCTGTCCAGCCATTCCGTGCCTCTCGCGCCCTGCGCCGCCGTCTCTTGGGAAGACGCTGCCACTCGCTCGCCATGGATATTCCCAGGGTTCTGCTCTCGGCCGTCTTCCTCATCAGTTTCCTGTGGGATTTGCCTGGTTTCCAGCAGGCTTCCATCTCATCTTCCTCGTCCTCTGCCGATCTGGGCTCCGCCAAGGGAATGCGAAGCCGCAAGGAAGGGAAGATGCCGCGGACGCCGCAAGAGAGTGCCACGGCACGGGCGTCCCCGGAGCTCCACGAGCCCCAACTGCGGGCGCAGGATGAGCCCCAGCGGCCGCCGCCGCAGCAGACCCAGGCACAGGAGCCTCCGGGCAGGGGCCCGCGCGTGGTGCCCCACGAGTACATGCTGTCAATCTACAGGACTTACTCCATCGCCGAGAAACTGGGCGTAAATGCCAGTTTTTTCCAGTCTTCCAAGTCGGCTAATACGATCACTAGCTTTGTAGACAGGGGACTAGGTAAGTGGCAAAGAAGACGCCAGACTTCTTTCCCCGGGAGCTTCGCAGCCAGGGCGCTGCTCCGGCTCTGGCAGGAGGCTGCATTTGTGAATTTCCTTCCCGCTCTGGACACCTTTCTTTTCTTAAATGTTTTTTTTTTTTTTTTCAAAAGTCCGAGTAAGTTTCTTGATGCGGCTGCAGATTTAATTACAGTTTGCAATCCTCCCTTCCTCCTTCCTTTCTTTCTCCCTTCCTTCCTTCTTCCTCTGGTCTTTTGCAGAAAGCAGCGTGGTGGCTGCTCCTCTGGTGGCTGGTGGAGGAAGCGTGCAGGGCGGGAGGTGGCGGGCAAATGACCCGGGCTGGAGAGGGGTCGTGGCAGATACTGACGGAACCGTGCCACCGGCTCCCGGGTTTCGCAGAGTGCGCGTTCCAAGGCTTGAACTACCTTGGGACCGATCGGTCCCTGGGGCGAGAGTGAGCGTTGGTATGCCACGAGTTCCTGTCGGCTCCGGGAAAAGCTGGCAGATGCGAGTCCTGCGGTCGGAGGAGCGAGTCAGCGAGCTGCGTCTGGCAGTGCCCTCTCCCCGTGGCTGCACAGGTTCTGAGCTCATCCCGGTTCTGAATGTAGGGATCGTCAGCCTGGCAGGAGCCCTGCGCCTTCGTTTTTTTTGTTGTTTTGTGTGTGTGTGTGTGTGTGTGTGTGTGTGTGTGTGTTTTCTTCCGCAGGGCGCTTTCCGCCGCCCGAGTCGTTTCTGCAGAGGCAGCAATTGGCAGGGCGGACTGGGGGCAGGGACAGGGCAGCTAAGTTTGAGGTTTGTTGGTACAGTACTTAATCCACTTGGGTGCATGGGTGAGCTCATCCACCTTCCTCATCCAGCCAATGATTCTCTCTTGCGCTCCTACCAGGGCCGCAGTCACTTGCCCCCTTTGCGGGCGCGGGCGTCTGCCTTGGTGTCTACAGAAACCCTTGCACCTCCTCCTTGCTGCAGGTGTTGGACTGCAGCATGGGGAATGCCTTCCAGAGAACCTCGAGCTCCTCCTGGTCCCAGAAATTAGAGAGGGATCTACAGGCGCCAGAACTCAGCTCCTAAAGAAGAAAGACAATAATGTGGATGGAGACTGAAAAGGAAGGGAGAAAAAAGAAAGGAAGGGGGGAAGGAGAGAAAGGGGACGAGAAGAAAGTAAGGAGATAAAAGAGATTTAGGCTGTTATCTGCTCCGACGTCCTGCCCAGATTTAACTCCGCGCGTTGACCCTTCCCCGCCTCCCACTGCTGGCAAGTGAAAGTGGGGTCACCGCGGAACCTGCGAAAGTTCAGGCGGAGAGGGCTGCTCTGCCGGGCTGCCTTGGGTACCCGCATGTCCTCGAGACTTTTTTCAGAGCCGGCTAATGGCCCAGGGCTTCTCGTGCTCCAGACCTCAGACTCCTCCCTTGCAGACGTCTTCCTTTCGGGCAAGGGTCCTGCCCTGGCGAGATTCGCCGCTGCCTCCGGAGGTCAGCGAGGTTCATGAGCTGCTGAAAGGTCCGGGCGGCAAATTAACGCTGGGTATTATGAGGTGATTTTAGTACTAAAAAAGTCACCTTTGTAAATACACGTGGCTTCTTCGTGGCGCTGGAACTGGGTCCCCCGCCACCGTACGACCAGCGCAGCTAGCCAACTTCCCCCTCGACTCCCAACTCTGTTTCTGTCTCCCTCCCTCCTAATTTCTGTTTATCCTCCGCCTTTTCTACTAACGTAGTCGAAGGAGAGAGAGACTAAGGAGCTCAGAGAAAATTGCTCAAGAGGCCTTTCCCCAGGGGAAGAAATCCCGGAGGCCCAGGCTGGCGGGCGGTTGGGCGCGCATTTTCTTTCCCACTACGGGAAGTTTCAAGAATCTCCGCCCCTCCCCCAAACAGGCACCCCCTCGCACGTTCGCTGCGCGCAGCGAGTTTGGCACAGAACCAAGGGACTCTGCAGGCGGTTTGGAGGTGTCTACCAAAGCCTGTGGCCTTCAGGCAAGTGTAAGGGGTCTCTGGAGGCTTCAGGTCCGGGTCAGACACAGGCTCGCTTCACCTTTGCTTACGCTGCAGCCTCTCCAGGGGCACCGAGCTGGACGCCCCTGGGCGCCGGAGGTAGGGAAGGGCCTGGCCGCGTGCCCAGGCTGAGGGTTGGGGGGACTCTCTGTTTCTGAGCCAAGGTCTCCAGGCTAGCTGGACCGAGATCCAGACGTCCGGCTTCAGCTCCGGAATGCCGTAGAGAGCTGAAGCTGCGCGCGGTCCCCAGCCGAAGGAGATGCGGGTTGACCACCTGGACGGCAGTTTCAAATGCGCGGTCTCCTCCACGCCCTCGGGTTCCCAGAAAACACGAAGAAAGGCAGTTAATTGATTGGGAAGGCTATGCAGCTCGTCGCACGCCGCGCGGGGGCAAAGGAGTGCGGGGCCGCGGGCTGGAGGGGGGACGCAAGGGAGGGGGTACGTTGTAGGCTACAGCCCCAGCTTGATAAAGGGAAAGCCTCACTTTCCCTCTCACTGATTTTGATTTGATGTGTCACCTGCGGTGACCTCGGGTAGGACCTTCCGGGGCTTGCTTAGCATCGGGCCCCTGATTGGAGTGTTTCAACTCAGCGATCTAATTGAGGGTTCATGTCATAACACATCAAACGGTGTCTAGTCTCCCGTGATGGAAGGGACCCGCCAGCCGCGCATCCCCGGCCCCTAGCGAGGACTTCCGCTCCTCTCACGTGGGGACTCTCAACCGCGCCAAACCCTCCAACATCCCCTCCCCCAACCCGTGGACGGCAGGGCTAGAAGGAAAGAACAGCGGCCAGCCAAGAGCTAGGCCAGCCACACTAACTTGTCGCCTTGCCTCGAGGATGTTTAAATCGCCATCGAATGTGGCAGACTCGGCTGCGAGGAGCTGGGGTCGCCCAGGGGGAGGAGCAAAGAAAATGGCAGGAATCCCGAAGCCGGCTTGCAAAGCATAAACTACTTATTGATGTGCAGTATTTGTAAAAAGCTTTCCTCGCCTGGGAATCCGGAACCCCAAAAGTTCCACCTGAAGCTTTCAATTAAGAGTGGAAGAGCAGGGATAAACTTGTTTCCAGAGTGAATGAAGAACGTTTTGGGTCTATTAAGACAGCAGGATCTGTTCTACCTCACCGCTGCCGCCCTCGCCCCACCCCCAAGAACTTCTTGCAGGTTAAAAAAAAAATGAATATGTCCCTCCTTTAGATTTGTTATCCAAACATTCACAGGTAATGATAGTAACCAAGATATACTGAGCATTTACTGTGTACCAAGTATTATGCTAAAATCTGTTACCTGAGTTATTTTATTTAATTCTAACAACAATCTCCAGGAGCCTGCTACAATTACTGTTCTACAGGTGAATTAAAGAAGACAAAGAGGTTGAACAGGTTGCTCAAAGTCACACAGCTAATGAGAGGTGAAGCTCATATCTGGTTCTAGATGCGTATGCTTGCCTATGGTACTATATAGATAGAGTAAGGGGTGAGGAGGTTTCTAAAAGATCGTGGCAAGAAGCAAAACAATGGACAGATACCCTGCCTCCTCAAATATTCCTCTGTAGTCTCTTAAGACCTAGTTAGTAGTTGGAGTGGAACTTTGGATTTAAGGGTCTGCCTTGTTTCCTCTTTATACACCTTGTAAAGGGCACAAACTATGTTATCCCTGATATTTTAAATGCCTTCACGGTGTTCTTTTAAATGATTTTGAATCTATAAAGACGAGAAAGAGTGTGCATGTGTGTGTCGTTTCAATCATAGGACCAGAATGGACCAGGCTGGATATAGAGAAATTACGATTAGTACAAGATATAACTCATTAAAAGCCTGGACCCTGAACCCTGGGGCCTGGGAAAGTCAGACAATTAGAACTTCTATGAATTCAACATGGCTGAGAGATAGAGGGGGGAGGGAGAGAGAGAAACAAAACCGGACTTTCAGTTTATGTAGTGAGAAGTGCCACAAAATTCCAACAAGGGGGACAAAAAAAAAAAAATCCCTAGGATGAGGACACCAAAATGAGTCTAAGATTATCGCTGCGACTTAGGTTTCCAGATGATTTGGAAATAAAAATACTCTTTAAAAGTATTTTTTGGTTGTTGTGACAATAGCGCTCTCAGAAAGGAGTCAGTAGGGAACAGATAAAAACCAAAACGAGATCGGAACATCCTTGAAGAACTTGACACCCTAGAAATGAATCTCCGGAGAGTTTTCGGTTGATTGTTTGTTGGCTTCTTGGTTTACCTTCTGGGTTGTGATTATCAAGGGGCAGGGCAGGACAATGGTGGGGTAGCCGGGCTGAAGGGAGGGCATTCTAAGGGCCATAGAGCTCCTTCCTTCACAATTGAAGTTCGTCTGGTACAGCATGTTTATGCAAAACAGCGAATTTCTGGGCGGACCTGGGCCGCAGAGCGGTTTTGTAATCTACGCAGCAGCGCTTTTGCCCGGACCCTGTTGTCGTTGGCAAACGGAAAATGAAATATAAGCGGGGAAGTATTTTAATGGGGACGGAGGGAATTCACAACTGTTAATTATTTGGTGACCTTGTATTCGATTTGTTTGAGTCCCTTATAAAAACACTAATGCAGACCAGACGGCCAAGCGAGGAAGCCGGCAGAAGGTTCCAATCTAGGCTTTATTTCCCCGGAAAGAGGGAACAGTCTTGGAAAAGGATTGCTGAGCGTCCAAGTGTGCGTGTGCGCGCGCGCCCGCGCCCGTGTGAGCGCCTGCGCGGGGTTTGCGTTACCTAGCAGGTTCAGACCCTCCTCCAGCCAGGTGAACTGGAAAGTCCTTGCAAAAGCCCGAGAGTAAGGGAAGGAAGCCTTAAACCACAAGTTTGTTCTGCACTTCTGGTTGGAATGATTAAAACACTAAGGCCACAAACCAACCCCTTAGCCATTGGTTTGTTGTTAAATATCAGTTATTCTCACCCGCATCCCTAAGGCCTTAAGGGCTGCCTTGCACGACCCTTGCAATGTCCGCCTTAGGAAGAAGCTAGGAATATCTAGAGTTATCTGCAGCAAGAGTGCAAGTTGGCGCTGGAATTCTGGGCGAGATTCCTGAACAGGAGAGGCTAATCTGAGGACAGCGAGAGTTCTCCCCACCGCGGGCGGCTCTCTGGCTCTGGGAGTTTGCGCCCTAGAGTTGCTGGTGAGGGCAGGGATCGAAAAACATGCTCAAACATCCTTGTCATTTCTGCACATTTTAAGACAAAATTACCTAAGCTACAGCCCACGACAGGCCTTGTGAACACTTTTCCCAGAAAACCGAACCAAGACATGACATGAAAACTCCCCTTTAGGACCATAGAGGATGCCTGTCCTCAGGCCCTGGGGGAACGTGGGGGCGTAGCATTGACAGGGGCCCTAGCGCACCCCCTTTTTCTCCAGCTGGACTTCTCGGGGTTCTGGCACATCTCCTTGAAATTGGCGATGTCTTGCTGGAGCGGCGTGGGGAGAGGGAGAAGGGAACCGGACGGACAGATGAGGGAAAGATGGTATGGTAGACACAGGGCAGAATGAGACCTTGTGTTTCCCTCCAGGACTGTAAGAGCATCAAATGACCTAGAGCAAATCAGCAATGATTCTGGGGCTTTAAGTGAAGTGAAGGGCATTAGTTCAATAATCCCTCGCGTGTTGAATAACCCCGCTCACCGATGCACTCTGGACCCGGAGAAGGGATCTGAGCCGAGGCCGCGAGGTGTGGAAAGCGAAATTTGGATCCACCAGGCCATTTCGTTGCTTGGTTCTACTGCTTCTCTCCCCTCTTTATAAAGCCCTAGCTGTTTATTTTTTAAGTTCAATGTTGGTTAAATGGTATCTCATGTTTACAGGAATTAAATAGGTCCTCTTCGGTCTAATGGGTTCCAAGGTTGCTGTTTTCTGCCTTCCAGGACAGTCCATTTGCGATGTTGGGGGTCGAGGTTTAGGTGCGTTTGGGGTGAGGGGTTGTAGGCACTTGGAGGAGGCAGGAGGCTCGCAGCACTGGTCTGAGTTCCCGGAGCTGCGCGTCGCGCAGCCACTGGCCCGGGAGCCTGGGGGCGGGGCATGGTTTAGAAGTCCGATAGTGGGCGTGTGGGAGAAGAGAGGGGCGGACCTCTGGCCCAAGCTGGCTGGGTTTAGCTTCTGGAGCCCAGCCGAAAGCCGGAGCAGGGGCAGCGCAGAGTGCTGGCTTTTGGGGGGCGGTGGTGATGGTTTACACACCCCTTCCTAAATAACATAGGAACCAAAGGGAATCAGCGCGCCTACTTTACAAATCTGGCTTCAAGGCAAGTTGGTCCAGTCCCCGCCCCATTTCTCAGTCGACTGCCGCTTCCACACCACGTGAGGACAATTTTGAACGAAGCTAGACTCTGGCACATTTTTGCCACCACGAATCTCATTTTGCTACGGCGTTACTTAGGAAGTCCCCCAAAGTGGAGCGGAGTTGAGCGGTCTCTTTTTCAGAGGCTGCGCCCGGCCTAGCACTTGGAAGAACACTTCAGAGTTTTCTCCTGCGCAGAACCCTCGGGAGCCGAGGGTCCAGTATCTTACCTACCACGCGCCAATTTGAACCCCTCCCCCTACCTGCAACCTCTGAACTAGTCGGAGAGGGGAAACCACAGGAGGTCGGAGCCTTTTCTTCTTCTTTTGACCTTGGAGCTCGCAAGTCAAAAGGCCGGATCACGTTCCTGCCAAGGCCGTGGTTTCACGCCTGAGATTCTCTTCCCCCGAGTCTTTCCTTCCTCCTCCCACCAACACCCCTCCCCCGCCCCGGCCTTCGGCCCCCTGGGCTCCTGGGAGGCCCCAGCAGTCGACAGTGCGGGGAGGGCAGCCCCTGGCAAACCAACCCGGTCCGGGCGCTGCACGCGCGGCTCCAGGGGAAGGGTCTCAACCTTCGAGGACACCGGAGCGGAGGAGGTGGGGGCGCAGGCTGCTTTAGCGAAGTGGAAAGGTGGGGAGAATGAGTAGCGTGTGGGGACCGTACCGAGCTTCTGTTTGGGTTTCGTCTAAAGTGATGTCAAATTAAGATTTGAGCTGCTATGATTGGGAGGCTAGGGTGGGAGAGACAACGGTGAAAAGAGACGTCTTGTGAAGTGTCCAGGATCTCCGTATCGCGTCTCAGGCTCTTGGGTCCTTATCAGAACGCGCGGCCATGAGGGTTTGCACCAGGTTCATGGAAATTACTTTTTACATGTATCCATTTCATTCTAGAGAGGCAAAAAAAAAAAAAAAAAAGTCTCCCTGAAGCACTTTCGGACTCCTGCTGGGCGTGCCCAATGCCCCGTGCTCAGGAGAGAGGGCTGGGCAGCGTCTCCCGCCGAACACTGTGGTTGGAGGTTGAGGAGTCGAGGGCCTGCAGAGTTATATTTTCCGTCGGGTGGAAGTCGGGTGCCCCTTCTCTCCTTTTCCCAACCTCACTTGTTTGCTGGGACAGCTTACTTTGCTAACACGGAGATTTCTCTGCAGGATCCAGGCAGGCCACCAGATCTGGTTAATCCTGTGGGGTTTACAAGGCCCAGGCTGGTCCTGGAAGGAGTGCTGGGTCCAGAGGTTTGGAGAGAGAGGGTGGGTAAGCCTCTCTGAGACTCTGTGGAGGATTCGCCTTGGGCTTTGAAAGGAGGAAGAAGCTGAGAAATGCAGGGCAGTCTGTTGGGGGAAATACTGGGGAAGCTGAGAGACTCAGAGAGGAGTTGGGCTGATGAGTGTGTGTAACTAGGAGGCACACACCGTTTTAGACCAACCAACCAGAACTTCATGGGTGACTCATAAGGCTGGCCTGGTGGCACTGTAGTCCTAGGGGTCATTCATTGCTATAACCACCCTCCAACAAGTGTCTGGCTTTTGCCAAGGGAAGAAGATGGGGAACATTGCCCCTACCCCCACCCCAGACTGGTTCTATGGACAGACCACCTCACAAAAGGGTACTAAAGGGAGAAGTAGGAGGTGGGGCAAGGAGACTAATCCCTAGGCCTCTCAGGACTGCTGCCACTCAGCCAGGAAGCCAATAGGGTTAACATATGGGCTGGCACTAACCCTGATCCTACAGGTACCTGTAAGGAGGGCCCTGTGCTTGATGAGGTTCAGGCTGGAGGTCATCTGTTCACTTGGCATAATGGGAAAAACCATAGTGGTGGATATGGCATGGGGAGACTTAAAAGGATGAAGGTGATGGGGGTGAGGCCTTGTCCTTCTCTGGAACTTAGATGAGCAGGAACTGGAAGCCTCTGCTTCTTTGTTTATCTAGCACTTTCCTTCACTCACTTCTGGAAATCCTGTGGAGATAACTGAACTGCACCTCCTTAAATAAGGCCAAGAGGAGACCAGGTGCATGCATCTTCCCCTACCTGGATGCAGATAGCTGTAGTAATACTGGCTGTGTTCATTGGGTACTCTGTGTATCATACACTGCCCTGGGTGCCTTGACTCTGACCTTTACAATGACTCCAAAGAGTAGGGGAGGTTCTCCCGTTTCACAGTTAAGGCATATGAGACTGGGAGAGATTTTGTGATTCAGTCCACCTAGGTCACCAGCCAGTTACTCACAGGTCAAGGTTCAAATCTATGTCTCCTAGACTCTAGATTCCTGTGCTCATTCCATGTTGTCAGCAGTAACTAACATTTTCACATATCAGATATCTTTCCTAATCCTTATCTCATTTTCCACCCCTTCTTTAGTGACTGTGAGCTGCTCTTATCCTCATTTTGTAGATGAGAAATTAAGTTTCCTTGTAAGTTCTCTGTCAAAAGTCCAATTATTGGCATCCCTTCAGTTCTGCTGAGTAGAAAGTGAGTGACTCTTAGAGACCAGGGATTGATCCCTCCTTCTGGGCCTGGCAGCAAGAACCTTCTCAGGGATTCTACCAGGCACAGAGATCAAGGGCTGGGATGTTCAGGGTGGTAGCACAGATACTGGAGCCAGGCCTCTTACTATCTTGGGCAAGTTACTTTAAAGTTTGTTTGAGTTTTCTGATCCATAATGTGGGCATACTGGTGATATTTTTTCCCATAGGTGGTTTTGAGGCTTAAATGAGTTTGTAAGTTAAGAATTAGATTATGCCCAGCACATAGTAATTGCTGCATCAGTGTTTGCTATTATGATTTCTATGCTGGGTGGTCAAGCAAGAGCACCCTGGAGAGGCTGAATTGTGTGGATGGCCCACTGAATCTAACCCTCTGTGAGGATGCTCTTAGCAAGCTCAGTAGATTGCAAGGCTCAGATGGCAACAGAGGCCCGACTCAGGACAGGAATAAGAAGGATGCCCTGAAGAACACTGTGTCCCAGAGAGAGTCATGGTTTGGAGCACCCAGAGAGACCTCTTTTATACAGGACTTAATGGGAAAGGAAGCTTGTGGAAGGCAGAGGACTGGTGATTGAGTTTTCTCACTCAGTACACCCGATTCTATTTCCAACTGGCATCTCAGGGCAGTGCTAAAGCTGAGGGACCTAGGGAAGAAGTGACTCCAAACCCAGCCTTGAATTCCTTGCTTAGAAAAAAAAAAATCCTTGGGGAATCCAACCCACCTTGTGTTGATGGCATTGGTGATGAATATGTGTGCCATTTCCTCCCTCCCTTTTTGCTCCTAGGCCCTATGGGAACCTTCATGGAGGGGCATGGCCACAGGACTGAATGTGGGGGTTGGAACTAAGACCTTCAGATACCGTCCCTTTCTAGCTGCAACATAGTGGACAAGTTAAGACACCTCCTGGAGCCCCAGTTTCCTCATCTATAAATGAGTATAGCTATAGCATGGGTCTCAGACGCTCCAGGTGAGGATTCAGGGGCAGATGCCGTCAAAGTCCTTAGCACGTGCCTAGCACAAAGGTGATGCCCCATAAACTTCACTGCTGCTTGCTGGCTCAAAATGAGGGGTGAGGGAGAGGCTTAGCTGCAAGGACTTCTGCAGTTTCCCTTATAAAGATGGTAATTATCCCTCCCCTCCTTCACTTAGGGGAGTTGGGATGGGAAAGCAGGGTATGTGCTTTCGGAAGACGCGGGGCTGGCCGGATGGCTGGAGAAGGCGGGTGGGGGCAGACCAGACACCTGGGCAGTAGCGGTCCGGGTCACCGCCAGCGGGACTTGTGCGGAGGAGGGTTGGGGGGAGCAGCGTCTTCTGCGTGGAGGGCCCCGGAGGTCGGGAGAGCTGGAGCCGCAGGCTCACCCTCGGGCCCGCCAGTGACAGAGAATCCAACTAGGACCCTCAAAGGGACCTCAGGCTGTATACTTTTCTCAGAGATGTCTTGGAAAAAATGCAGTGCGGGCCCTTTCTGCCCGAGACCAAACGAAGTGGCAGGTTTTCGGAAACCCTCTACAGGGTGGTCCAGGGGAGCCTCCGGCAGCAGGAGGAGCCCGGGTGGGCGGGCGGGCGAGCGAGGCGTGTCTCCCACCCCTGTGCGTCCCTCCCTTAGGCCACATCCAGGGGCTCAGATTCCCAGGGGGTCTGGTCTTTGGCGCCTTGGGCATCCTTTCCTTTCCTATCTAGTGTTTGCTTCTCTAGTTTCCCTCAGCCAAGTACTGTGACCCTGCACAGATGCCTTTACCTTTCTCAGCCAGTTTCCTCACTTCAAATGAGCGTGATTGTCCCAACCTTGCAAGTGATCAGCTCTTCCTTTTCTGTTTACTTATTTGCTTTCCTTTTTTATTTTCTATAAATTCCACACCAGATGTGCATGTTCGAAGTGTTCTCTGCCTTTTACCAACTTGCTCTTAACTCTAAAAGGCTGACCTATTTACCAAGAATTTTCTTCAAATATGCAGGTGGTTCTCTCCTTCTCCTCTCCTCTCCCGGTCTTCCTCTACCTCTCACCAGGGAAAGTTGATAAGCACAGATCCAGCGACTGTAACTTGAAAGGCCTACGTCTCTAATACTCAACAAACACCGAGTTAACTGGGGTCTGAGCCAAGCTGTAACAAACCAGGTTGATGCAAATTAAAAGCAAAAATTTAAACAAAAAATTCCATGATATATTACTGATCAATTTTATTTAAAGGCTAAAGCAAATGCTTCACTTCCAGGATGTGAGAAAGTGCCACAGACAGATTTTGAAATGAAAAGTGCAATCAAGGGCATGGGTGAGAAGGTCATTTGATAACATCAGCCCTCATTTATACAGAACTTGATGGGAAAGGAGGCTTTGTGAAAAGGAGTGTGAAGGGCCAGCTTCCTACCCATAGGTGGCCATGGCAGCAGAGCTGGGCCTTGTGATGACCAGTCAGTAGGCAAAGTATCTGCAGGGTCACAGCAGCAGATGGGGAGTGGTGTGTGCACCCCCCAGGTCAGATGCCTGCTCTGGGCTGTTTCTGTGATGCATGGCTCCAGCGCAGGTCCAGACAGGTGGGGAATGCGGTCTGCAGGGGAGATGCACAGAGCAGCCACCTTCTTGGACCCTCTGTTTAGGAGTTAGAGCTTCTGGACACCCAGTGAGAGAATGTGTGGCTGAAAGAGTAAAAAAAAATTGAGGGTGGCTGGTGCAGGGTCAGGGGTAGGCAGGAAGGGGCTGGGACAAGAAGATGATTTGGTTCTGGAGTACCACCTCCAATCCTGCCCTGGGCCCTGTGCTTTGGAGAGCCCTATTTTATCCATTTCCAATGGTACCCTCCCTAAATGGTGGCGAATCTGAAGAGCCAAGGAACATACTCCTCTAGATTAGTTGTTCTTAATGTGGGATCCCAACCAGCATCATCTGGGAACTTACTAAAAATGCAGATTCTGGGCCCTACCACAAACCTCTGGGGTCCAAGAGAATTTACATCTTTAACATCCTGTGTGATAACTGAGGATGTAGGTGGAGGGTCCCCAGCAGACAGCAGATTTAGTGGTGTTTTTATTTATTTATTTTTGATTTAGTGGTTTTGACAGCTACTATTCTACTGTGGTACCCAAGCCACAGAGTTCTTGCCTAAACAGCCCTGAATCCACCTGCAGGGCCTGGAGAGCTTCTCCATCAGACCTGTCCTCATAACAGTGTATCACAGCTCCAATGTGTGCACCTATAGCCTGAAGGTGTCCACACGTATGCTGGTGAGGCCCATCGAACCCTGGAATGGAACTGGTATGGGAGGGGAAGGAGCAGGATACAGGCTGAAGCTCTCATTTACACGCTTTCCCAAGCCCTGGAAAGAGTAAGAGTGCCCAAGGCTGCAGACTCAATACGGCCCTCTCTCTACAGATACTTTCCTCTGTTTTGACCACTCCTGAGGACTAGAGAAACGTGACTTAGCTGTGCAGAATAGCCATTGATTAGTCCACACTTAAAAAAAAAAAGAGAGAGAGAGAATGCAAGCAAAAGTAGGCTGATCTCTCCATGTTACACTAGAGCGAAATAAATCATCCTTTACACCTGCCTAATGTTCTCCAGCCATTGACAATCTGTCTCAAGAATTATGTAAGCAGACATAGGTTTTTATCTTAGCAAGCTCTGCAAATACAATTTGGATTATATCACATCCTTTATACCCTGGCAACTACTGGTTGCTTTTAGATTCTTGTACCTGGACTATAATGGGGGAGGCAATGGGACAATTGGACTTAGGGGCTAAATGTTTCTACCTGGGAATTAAATAGATCTAGGCTTGGATTTCAACTTCACCACTTATACTAGCTCTCAGACTTTGGCAATTAACTTAATTTCTCCAAGCCCTGAGTTTCCCATCTGTAAAATGGGAGCAATAGGGGCACCTACTTTACAGAACTGTTCTGTGCTGTGGAAAAAGTAAGGATGAAAAAAATGTCAGCCCTCACAACATTTAGCTGCTGCAGAAAGTGCCATAGGTTTGTCCCTCTCACCATATCCTTGGTTTGGGGAGAAATATGAGAGGCAGGAAAGTGAAGCCTAAGGCCATAGGTCCGGAGATCTGGGTGGTGGCTGAGTATTGTCAGATACAGGTTTCTTTAAAGGAGGAGAAGAAAGTGTGCTGAATTCCCACTGATTTTAATGTGACCCTGGTAGGTTTGAAGGTCTTGGCTTCTATAAATCAACTGCCTCCAGCAGCTTTTCCCTTTTCACCTCTCTAACCCTTCCCACAGCTCCCTCTCAGGTTGGGACTTGTGTGTCAGAGCGAGGCAGCCAGCCCTGCGGTCAGCCGGTCAGCCGAGTGGGGACTGGGTGTGGCTCAGGCTCCAGATCTGGTGCGCTGGGGCTACATCTGGACTGGCAGTGAGGGTCGAACCTGGGAACCAGTGACACTTTTACTGTTGAAATTGACCCAAACTTTACTGGCTTCTGGGGAAAGCTGGGGGCTTTGGGGATTTTTGTATTTGCTGGGTTGTAAATATTTTAT
Source organism: Tadarida brasiliensis (assembly GCA_030848825.1). NCBI lineage: Eukaryota > Metazoa > Chordata > Mammalia > Chiroptera > Molossidae > Tadarida > Tadarida brasiliensis. The sequence continues at coordinate 37,338,490 of CM061272.1, read as the reverse complement.
GAGAAGGCAGCCCAGAAAAATCTGGTTCGCTTTCTGCCTTGCACATTGAAGTGGGGTTGGCTTTATAGACAAATGTGTCAAAAAAAGAAGTCCAGTTTTGTCTTCATCCCAAATAATTCGCTTTGGATTTTAAAAGCCCGTTACTCTCCCCACCCTCCACATGCCCTAAGTTTTCATTTCTCACCTGCAACCAATATCTTCAGGATTATGTAGTTGAAAGGCAAGATTTCAGGTTGTGTGGGTGGAGGAGGAGAGAATGTCACTGTGCCTGTGTGTTTGTGGCTGAGATTTTTTTCCTTCCAGAAGTGTCTATTTCATATTGGATTCAGGATCTTTTCAATGGATAGATGCCTGGTGCGTGGGTTTCTTCATTTGTCCCCCATCCCCACCCCTACCCCAGAAAATGAAGAAAGACTTCTGAAAACCTCATTGCTCTTTTGTTTGTTTTTAAATGGTGGATTTAAAAGAGAAAAAGAAATCATGTAACTCTTTATTCTATCTGTTTTGTGTTGGGTCAAATGCTTCAGCAGAACTGCCTGATGGGCAGCAACTTCCCCACCAGACCACCAGTGGGTCTCAAGGAGGACTGCATCTTTAAATCATCTTGGAGCTTAAAAAACAATACCCCCCCCCCCAACAAAACCCCTATACCCAGGGCCCTGTCTGCAGATATTGATTCACTTGCCTAAAGCAAACCCAAGCAGCTGGTAATTTTTAGGTTCTTTAGATGATTATAAACGGGCAGGCAGATTGAGAATGGCTATTCTAGAAGTTTCTCACACATTGACCTGCGCGTGCACTAGGTCAGGCACGGCTCTAAGTGCTGTAATGAGCAAGATGGATTTGACATGGTCCTAGGTCCCATGGGCTGGTGGAGGGGGTCGGGGAGGTGACATTTAAACCGAGATGTGAATGATGACAACGAGCCAGCTCCAGGAGATCTGGGGGAAGTGCGGCCCAAGTTCGCAACCACAAAGGGCACATTAGTGGTTACTTGCAAGCTCCCGGGGGAAAACGCGGGAGGCCGCTGCGTCCGCTACTCCAGCAGCCACCGACTTCCGCCCTGGGAGTCCCGGGTTGACCGCGAGGAGGGGGCCTGCCTGGTGCTCCTGCCTTAGCCGGGGTGGTCAGGCCTGGGGCTGGCCGAACTGGACTCCCGGCCGGCCTGCCCTGCTCCCCGCCCTTTCCTCCCGGGGGCAGCCGCAGAGCACCGGGCTGATCTCCCCCTTAAGTGAAACTGACTGTAATTATTTTTTATCTCGCAGACGATCTCTCGCACACTGCTCTCCGAAGACAGAAGTATTTGTTTGATGTGTCCACGCTCTCAGACAAAGAAGAGCTGGTGGGCGCGGAGCTGCGGCTCTTTCGCCAGGCGCCCGCAGCACCCTGGGGGCCGCCGGCCGGGCCGCTCCACGTGCAGCTTTTCCCCTGCCTGTCGCCCCTGCTGCTGGACGCGCGGACCCTGGACCCGCAGGGGGCGCCCCAGGCCGGCTGGGAAGTCTTCGACGTGTGGCAGGGCCTGCGCCACCAGCCCTGGAAGCAGCTGTGCTTGGAGCTGCGGGTCGCGTGGGACGAGCCAGACGCTGGGGAGGCCGAGGCGCGCGCGCCAGGGTCCCAGCAGCCGCCGCCCCCGGACCTGCGGAGTCTGGGCTTCGGCCGGAGAATGCGGCCCCCCCAGGAACGCGCTCTGCTCGTCGTGTTCACGAGATCCCAGCGCAAGAACCTGTTCGCCGAAATGCGCGAGCAGCTGGACTCGGCCGAGGCTGCTGGCCCCGGCGCGGGCGCCGAAGGGTCGTGGCCGCCGCCGTCGGGCGCCCCGGACGCCGGACCTTGGCTGCCCTCACCCGGCCGCCGGCGGCGGCGCACGGCCTTCGCCAGCCGCCACGGCAAGCGGCACGGCAAGAAGTCGAGGCTGCGCTGCAGCAAGAAGCCCCTCCACGTGAACTTCAAAGAGCTGGGGTGGGACGACTGGATTATCGCGCCCCTGGAGTACGAGGCCTACCACTGCGAAGGCGTGTGCGACTTCCCGCTGCGCTCGCACCTGGAGCCCACCAACCACGCCATTATCCAGACGCTGATGAACTCCATGGACCCCGGCTCCACCCCGCCCAGTTGCTGCGTGCCCACCAAATTGACTCCCATCAGCATCCTGTACATCGACGCGGGCAATAACGTGGTCTACAAGCAGTACGAAGACATGGTGGTGGAGTCATGCGGCTGCAGGTAGCGGCGCCTTTCCTGCCGCCGTGGCCCGTGACCGCAGGGGAGGCCTGACTGCAGAGAGTCAGAAGAGGAGCTGGCCTTGGAGGCAGAGGGTGGGAGAACAGCCTGGACAAGCAGCCGGATGGGAGAGGAGGGAGCTCAGCCTTCCCAGAACCTTTCATCTGCCAGCCCAGAGGGAGATACGGATTTTCACACCTTGCCTGGCCGCCCTGGAAAAACAAGCCAAGGAGGATTTCTTTAGTTTTTATCTTTATTATTGTGGCTTTGGATTTACTTGTGTGTCTCACAGGTTTTGATAGGAGGTGGGGGAGGGGAGACACATACCTGTTTCTCAACTGCTTCATGGATTGAAAATAATAATAGTTTAAAAAGAGAAACAGTGTGGTAGGAAGGATCACTTTTGACCACATCTTGGTTTGATTGTTTTCTACCTGGGTAAAGAAGGTGGGTCTTTCTGGTCATGTCACAGCCCATGCCTTGTGACCTACCAAGCAGAAAGTGTTAAAATAGAGGAATTGGAACCTGAAAAGGAAAGCCAAGAAAGCCCTTAACTTTTGAAGATAATCTAGAGAGGTGGGCTGGGCCCAAGTGGGTCTTTTTCACTTGTATATCCAGCTCTGCTCTGGTCTCTCCCAAGATAGGGAACTGGCAACCAGCATCTCACTCTAGGGGGCTCAGGTCACACTGCCTTTACAGTTGCTTTTTCTGGTGGGGGAAAGGGGAGCTGGTATGGATGGAATGACAGGAATGAATCCAAATGGAACCCCCTGAGGATAATGAGAAACCACAAGGCCAGCCTCTGACGCCTGACACTAAGGTGCATTAGCCCTGGCAGGAGGTAACCTAGGAAAAGCCCCTCCTGATGTCAGTTTCTAATTGATTTCTCTGAACAGAATTTGCCAAAATTCAGACATTTGCTTTTAAGGGGAAGGCAATTTCCCAGTTAAACAAACAAACAAACAAACAAACAACAACAACAAAGAGTAGGGGTGAGGAACTATATAGCTAAAGTAAGAGATGCAGAGGGAAAATGACCCCAGAAGTAGAAGGGTCAGGCCCCACAGGAGGATGGGGAGAAGGGAAAGGCCAGGAGCAGAGAAGAGAAGGATGAAAGGGGATGCAAGTCCCTGTCTCCCAAGTTTCTTTAAAATCTGTGTTTCTTCCTCTCTCTCTGACATTCCTGAAAGATTACCAGCCAGCAATAGCCCAGGGCTCCCCCAAAAGAATTGTTTCAGATTGTAATTACCAGTTAGGCAATGTTTTTAAAACTTTGTAATGAGAAACTGTGAAAAGAGCAGTGTTACATTGAGCTTGGGGTGGGAGATGGAGACCTGGCAGTGAGGAAGGAGGCAGGGGTGGAATTCATTTTCAGGAAGGAAGCAGGAGAGAGCACAGAGCAATTGAAATACCCACTCCCAGATTGTCAAAAACATGAACTTCCCCTCAGCCTGCACCAGTATTATTTTCAAATATTACCCATAAGTAGGCCCTTTGAAAAGTTCACTTCCTCCTCATCTTTGACCATGAAATGGTTTAAACAAGGGAATTTGTACCAGTCATTACAAAAGTTTTGTTTTTCTAAAGTGGTTTTGCTCTCTCTTGATCTAAACCTGTTGCTTGTTTGGTTCAGAGGACTACACTATGTCATAGAAAGGGTGAGAATGATAATAAATGCTAATATAAAATGCTGAGTTAAAAAAAAAAAAAGACTTGGCCAGGAGAAATAATTTAAAATGCACATTTGCTTTGGATGCACTGTTGTTCTGTTAAAGGCTGTATATATTTGTTTATTTAAGGTGACTGAAAGTGCAAAGAGGAAATGGACAGCATGCAATTCATCTTAATGTACAAAACTTTATATGCACTCAAATGTTATAATTTCTAATATTTTTAAAGTTTATATTCGAGTTGTACAAAGTTAAGCATTAATCAGATATTTCATTCTTTCTTAATGTTATCATTTTCTTAAATATTATTACAAAATTTTAAGTCTGTCTAATGGAGAGTTTTTTTTTTTTAAACTGTCTACCTCACTATAATACAAGTATTTACAACACTAAATTTACCAGAGGTCAATTAATATTCAAAACATTTTTTACAGTATACTTTTCTTGGATGATACTCAATCTAATACTGTATTATTAAACTCATTTCCCTCCTTAAAAACTCAGCCTGGTTTATATGGATCTACTTAGAAAAAATATTTTCTCAAGGAAATATTGTCAGTGGTATTTTGTTCCAGTATGAGACAATGTCTGAAAAGACATTTTTCTTCATAACTCGTCCATAACTCTCTTTTCATGAAATTTTCATTCACCAAATCCCTCTCAGCTATTAGATCAGTGTTTATAAGCCTTTGCCTTATTTCAGCATCTCAAGAGCCCAAATAGGAATTAGATTATTTCTTGTTTTTTTTTTTTTTTCAATGTTGAAAAAAGAAAGCTCTAAATTACCTAGGCCAACCAAGATGTCGGTAATTACTATTTACATTCATGGCCTATTGGAAACAGAAGATATGAAATGTTTTTCTGTTTGCTCACTTGCTGTAAATCAGGGAACCCAAGTGCAAGTGTAACTCTGAGTACTCACTACATGATAGAAATAATATTGCACATGCATTATCTCATTTAAACCCCTCAGAAATTCCATGAGGTAGGCATTATGATAATTCCCATTTTACAGATGAAGAAACAAGTGCAGAGTTTAAGTGACCGGCCATGGTCATCCAGTCAGGGATTAGTAGTTAAGATTTAAATGTAGTTCTTTCATACCCTAGAGCCCAAGGAGTTAACCTCTATATAATTGTGCCCACAAATCATCTATCTGCTCTCTAATTGGTCCCTAAATGTCAGTGTGGGAAATTTGCAATTAGCCACAATGATTGGGGGCAGCCAGCTAGTGGAGGAGAAGTTGCCACAGTGGCCACCAGCATTGCCTGTGGTTTTGGAATACATGAATTGTGGCTGCTGAGATAGTTGGGTATGGATTACAAAACTCAGTGAGTTCTCAGCTTCGGGCTTGCCTTGAGAAACCTATAGTTTAGGTCATTGATGGGCTTCTGTAGATTTTCTACAGTTTTCTGAAACTGCTTTGGGTGTGGTTTTTGTGTTTTGATTATCAAAGTAATGGTCAATTGACAAATAGGTCATGTTTTAATAGGCTAGTGGTAAGTGGCCTGTTTATAACTCAGAAACATTTTCCTGTGGAAACAATGTTCATTTGGGTTTCCAGGTCATTTTGCAAAAGCTTTATTTTACCCAAATGAAACTTTTTAACACAGCAATTTGACTTCTGGATTTGGGGAACAGATAATCCCTTGGAAAACAAAAAAAGAGGTCTTTCACTTTCCTGGGTGGAGCTGTTTTTGAAATAGTTGAGAATTCTTTGCATTTTCCCACCACTCTTTGTATACCACTTACCCAGTTCTCCCAACCTCCCAACTGCCCCGAAGACTCCCAGCCCTGCACCTTACTATGTCCCCAATCTAGAGATTTCCCCTTTCTGTACAAATGTTTCCATCTCTGAAGTTATTTTCTTCTCTTCCCTCCAGCAGCAAGTTTATTCCTTAACTCAGATGTTAGGAGAAACACAATTGAATTGAATTACATGAAGATGTAAACATCTCTTAGCTCCTCAACCTTGGTTAACTCAGATTACTTGTGAGTGATGTGAAAAAATTTAGACAACATAAGAGATGACTGAAAACTCAAACTACACCAAATTTTGAGAATTGTATGTGAGCTAGGCATTGATGATACAAGGATGAAGGGGGACACTAGTCAATGTGAATTTTTTGGTGTCCCTTAGGGGCTTTTTGTGCATTGAAGAGAGTAGCTAACTTCTTTTAACATTAATATCCAATGTATTAAAGTCAAAGATTTAATAGCTTAGTTTTTTCGAAAGCTCTTAAGTTTAATGAATGTAGGCCCCATAAAGACATTATTTTGTTCTTGTTTTATTTATTGCTATATTCCTCTGCACTATAGTGCCCAACACATAGCAAACACTCAGTAATTACATTGAATAAGTAAATTTAGAAATATTATTTTACTATAAGTCTGGTAATTTCAATAAGTATTTCCAAAAGGAGCCTTTGATTTATGTCTCTTCAACTCAAGTTGAATGGATCAACCTTCCTTAATCAATCAATTCTGGTTACAAATGTAGTTAATAAACTTCCTTTAAATATTGTACATTGTTTTTATCAGTGTAATGTATTTATTTTTCTTTTTAAAGCCCTTTAAATTTCTCTAGCAAGAAAAAGCTTTCCATATACTTTAACCACTCCAAGTAGAGCTAATAAATTAAACTTCTAAATATGATGATGCTTAAGTTCTATTAAGCATTCCAATACCATTTATACTTTTGACTTAACATCAGGAATTTAAGCTTAATTACTCAATTACCCATTTATTTTAATGTCAGAAGGCTAACCTGTTAGATACCTTCATAAACTACATTTTTAAAAAACTTTGCAAACATTTAAATACCAAATATATAGATTGTCTCAATGATTTAAAAAACTATTTTTGAACAAAATACAAAAGTGTTAATTATTTAGATTGATTTAATTAATCTTTGTACTCTATTGCACAGTTTCTTTGGGTAAAAAACACGAATCCACTACTGAAAAATTATAGTGTCACCAGTAAGTTGGGAGAATATTTCAGCAGACCGTGGCTGCAAATCTCAGAGGCTTTGTCTCAGAAAGGAGGAGGACTTTTTCTGGAACATTGACCAACATGCCAACTATATTCAATAGTCACTGTAGTGACAGAAACCCCAAATCCATGTCTCTTATGAGTTGGTCTCTTCTGGGTTCAAGATAGTCCATTAACTAATTTTTCCTTCTGATTTGAGTAAATTGAATTCCACACTCCCCATTAAGATTGTAGCTAACCTTCTTCACTGATTAATTGGATTTCATATTTACTTAATGATCTTAGGACTTTCTTTGTTTTCAAATTTGGCTCTAAAATTATTTTACTGACACTTTATTGGATTATTCTGCCCTTACATAATCCTTCCACACTGCTTCCAGCTTTATCATTAAACTCTGGTAATCAGAATTCTGTATTTTTTCTATGTTCTTTTTGTCTGAAAGAGCTATAACCCTTACAGATATTTAAAGACATCTAATGTGATTCCAAGATGGCTGCAGTGTAGCTGGAATCTCCATCCATTTGCTCCCAGCCCCTGACAAGACTTGCAGCTAAACTGCAGAGCAATCAATGTGAAAAACCAGTTGAAGTGTCGCTGATCGGAAATAGTGTAACCAGGGAGCATGGAGGAAGACAGGAGACTGGTAGGAGAGGTGAAGATGCAGAGAGGGTGACCCCTCACACAGGTGTGGTGGCTGGGAAGCTGGAGGAATATTGGGGCTGTGAAGCTCCTTCTCCCCTGGGAATGTGGGGGTCTCAGCCCTACACAGGAATCTCCAATCCAGAGCAACAGAGATGGGGAGGGGAGCCTGCACAGCATTTGGCGATGGGAATCAGTGGGATTCTGTCCACCTGGGAGACTTGGACCACTATCCCAGGGAAGGAGCGCTCTTATTGTTACAACACCAGTGTGGGAAGTTTGCTCTGGTCTGTGAAAGCTTGAGAGGCCACAGAGTTGTGCTCGGGTCTGGCAGAAGCATCTGCTCTGTACACCCACAGTGACTTTGAGGGGTCCTCTATTCTCTGGAAGGACTTTGGGCAGACAGCTGGTCAGTGACAAAACTGTGTGGCTTGGGAAAGAGGATTAGCTTGCCCACCTGGAGAGCACAGGCAGCACCCCTACCCCCACCTGATGAACTGCTCAGTTTGCCCCATTCTGCTGTGTTTGGTGGCACAGGGGGATGGAACAGGGCTGGGAATTTTGGCCCACCTTGCTCGCTTTGACAGCATGGGGTAGCCTGATGGCCTGATAGGAGCCTGGGTGGAGCTGGGAGTTTTGGCTTGCCCTACTATGGCCTGCCATGCAGGGAGAGATTAGTGTGCTGAGCTTGGTTTGGTGGCATGGGAGTGCCAGGGAGCCATGCAGAGCTGGGTTTTTCTGACTGTGTTTCCTAGGGGTGAGGGTAGGGCTTCTGTCCAGGAGATAGGCAAGTTCTGGTCTATGAGGCTGCATTTCAGGGAAGCAGATCTGAGCTCCCCTGCAAGTTCAGCACGTGCAGGCCTGGGAAAAGTGCTCGCTGCCCCTCCTACAAGTTGCAGGCACCACTCCCAACAGGAGATTATTAGAATTAACCCTGCCAAATCCCAGATAGCCCTGCTGAGCACAGTTCTGTGGGGGAAGAGAGAGCAGCTCAGAGTAGGGGCATTCAATGTGTGATAGCTGCAGCAGATAGGAACATAGGTATAAAGAAAAAAATGGCAATGGATAAGTACCTATCAATAATAAACTTAAATGTAAGTGGATTAAATGCTCTAATCAAAAGGCAGAGGGTAGCTGAATGAATAAAAAAACATGACCCATATATATGCTGTCTGTAAGAGACACACCTCAGAACAAAAGACTCACACAGCCTGAGAGTGAAGGGATAGAAAAACTATTTCATGCAAATGAAAATGAAAAGAAAGCTGGGGTAGCAGTACTTCTATCTGACAAAATAGACTTCAAAACAAAGGCAAAAGCAAGAGACAAAGGAGGCCACTACATAATACTAAAAGTATCGATCCAACAAGAGAATATAACTCTGGTAAACATATATGCATCCAATAGAGGAATATATATATATTGGTAGACATTAAGGGAGAGATCAACAGCAATACAGTCATGGTAGGGGAATTTACTACTCCACTGACATCACAGGATAGATTTTCCAGACAAAAAAATCAACAAGGAAACACCAACCCTAGATGAAACACTAGATCAGATGGATTTAATAGATATTTACAGAACATTTCATTCCAAAGCAGTAGAATATACATTCTTCTCAAGTACATATGGAACATTCTCAAAGGTAGACCACATGTTAGGACAAAAAATAAGTCTTAATAAATTCAAGAATAGTGAAATCATATCAAGCATATTCTCGGATCACAATGGCATGAAACTAGAAGTCAACTACAATAAAAAAAACTAAAAACCATTTAAACACATGAGGCTAAATAGCATGTTATTAAACAATGAATGGGTTACCACTGAGATCAAGGAAGAAGTAGAAAAATCACCTGGAACAAATTTAAATGAACACACAACAACCCATAACCTATGGGACACAGCAAAAGCAGCCCTGAGAGGGAAGTTCACAGCATTACAGGCCTACTTCAAGAAACAAGAGAAATATCAAATAAACAATCTAACCCTACACCTAAAAAAACTAGAAAAAGAACAACAAGAAAAGCTCTGAGTAAGTAGAAGGAAGGAAATAGTAAAGATCAGATTAGAAATAAATAACATAGACACTAAAACAAACAAACAACAAAAGCAATACAAAAGATCAATGAAACCAAGAGCTGGTTCTTTGCAAAGATAAACAAGATTGATGAACCTTTAGCCAGACTCATCAAGAAACAAAGAGAGAGGACCCAAAGAAATAAATTAGAAATGAAAAGGTGAAATAACAACTGACAGCACAGAAATGCAAAGGTTTGTTTGAAAATACCATGAACAACTATATGCCAACAAAATGGACAACCTGGGTGAACTAGACAAATTACTAGAAATATACAAAATTCTAAACCTCAATTAGAAAGACTCAGAAAACCTGAATAGGTTGATAACAAAATTGAAGTAATAATAAAAAAAACTCCCAGCAAACAAAAGCCCTGGACAGGACAGCTTTACAGGCAAATTTTACCAAACATTTAAAGAAGAATTCTCACTTACCCTCCTTGAACTATTCTAAAAAACTCAAGAGGAGGAAAGACTTCCAAGTTCTTTTTATGAAGCCAGCATTTTCCTAATTCCAAAACCAGATAAAGATACTACAAAGAAAGAAAATCTAGGCCAATATTCCTGATGAACATAGCTGTTAAAATTCTCAACAAAATATTAGCAAATCAGATCCAACAATACATTAAAAAGATCATATAGCATGGCCAAGTGAGATTTATTTCAGGGATGCAAGGTTGACACAATATCCACGAATCAATAACTGTGATACACTACATAAACAAAATGAAAGATAAAAATCACATGATCATACAATAGATGCAGAAAAAGCATTTGCTAAAATCCAGCACCCATTTATGATAAAAACTCTCAACAAAGTGGGAATAGAGGGATCATACCTCAACATAATAAAGGCCATATATATCAAACCTACAGCCAACATTATACTAAATGATCAAAGACTAAAAGTGTTTCCCTTAAGATCAGGAACAAGACAGGTATGTCCGCTTTCACCACTCTTATTCAACACAGTACTGGAAGTTCTAGCCATAGCGATCAGACAAAAAGAAGAAATAAAAGACATCCAATTTGGAAAGAAGGAAGTGAAACTGTACTTATTTGCAGATGACATGATATTGTACATAGAAAACCCTAAAGACTCCACCAAAAAACTATTAGATTAATAAATGAATTTGACAAATTAGCAGGACACAAAATTAATATCCAGAAATCGGTGGCATTTTTATACATCAATAATGAACTACCAGAAAGAGAAATAAGAAAACAATCCCATTTACTATTGAAATAAAACAAAAGAAAAGAAAAAAATAAGCTACCCAGGAATAAACTTAACCAAGGAGGTGAAAGACCTATACTTGGAAAACCATAGAATACTGAAGAAGTATTAGAGAGAGATACAAACAAGTGAAAGAATATACAGTGTTCATGGGTTGGAAGAATTAACATCATTAAAGTGTCCATAAGCAATCTATAGATTTAATGCAATTCATATTAAAATACCAATGGCATATTTCCCAGATCTAGAATAAATATTAAAAAAAATTATATGGAACCAAAAAAGACCTTGAATAGCCTCAGCAATCTTGAGAAAGTAGAACAAAGTTGGAGGGATCACAATACTGGATACTAAACTATACTACAAAGCCAATGTAATAAAAACAGCCTGATGCTGGCACAGGAACAGCGATATGGATCAATGGAACAGAACAGAGAGCCCAGAAATCAACCCACACCTTTATGGTCAATTAATATTTGACAAAGGACACAAGAGCATACAGTGGAGTAAAAATAGTTTCTTCAATAAATGGTGTTGGGAAAATTGGAGAGGTACCTGCAAAAAAAAAAAAAAAAAAAAAAAAAAATGAAATGAGACCACCAAATTATACCAAGAATAAACTCAAAATGGATAAAATATTTAAATGTAAGTTACAAAACCATAAAAACCCTGGAAACAAACATAGGCAGTAAAATCTTAGACATCTCGCATAGCAATATTTTTGCCGATGTATTTCCTAGGGCAAGGGAAACAAAGAAGAAAAATAAGCAAATAGGACTACATCAAATTTACAAGCTTCTGTGCAGCAAAAGAAACCATCAACAAAATGAAAAGGGAACCCACTGTATGAGAGAATATGTTCACCAATGATAACCTCCAAAATAGATAAAGAACTTATCTAACTCAATATCAGGAAGACAAGCAATCCAACTAAAAAATGTGCAAAGGACCTGAATAGACATTTCTCCAAAGAGGACATACAAATGGTCAATAGACATATGAAAAAATGCTCAGTGTCACTAATCATCAGAGAGATACAAATGAAAACTTCAACAAGGTATTACCTCTCACCTGCCAAAATGGATACTGTCAATAAATCTACAAACAACAAGTACTGGTGAGGATGTGGAGAAACAGGAACCCTGGTGTATTGTTGGTGGGAATGCAGACTGGTGCAGCCACTGTGGAAAACTGTATGGAGCCTCCTCAAAACTTAACAATGGAATTGCCTTTTGACCCAGCAATCCCACTTCTAGGAATATATCCTAAGAATCCTGAAACACCAGTCAGAAAGAATATGTGCACCATAGCCTATGTTCAAGTGCCTGTCAGTAGATGAGTGGATATAAAAGCTGTGGTACATTTACACAATGGAATACTATGTGGCTGTGAATAAGAAGGAATTCTTACCCTTTGGGATGGCATGGATGGACCTGGAGATTATTATGCTAAACGAAATATGCCAGTCAGGGAAAGACAAGTACCATATGATCTCACTTATATGTGGAATCTGATGAACAAAGTAAACTGACAAAATAGAACAAGAGCCTTGATGCATGGAACAGACTGGTGTCAGAGGGAAGGGGTTTTGGGGACATTGGGTAAAAGGAGATGAAGAGATTAACCAAAGAACATATTTTCATAGTCCATGACACAAACAATGAATTGATGAAGACCAAGGCAGGGCAGGGGCTCTGTGGTGGTTGGCAAAGGGATGGAAATGGGGGACATCTGTAGTAGCTTCAACAACAACAGCAACAACAGAACAGACATCTAGTGTAAACTGCATATACCTTGTTCCATATCTAGTTCTATGGTCAAAATACTAAAGTTGTGTTAATAGAAACACAGTCTCTAGGCTTCAGGAGTTCACAGGAATATTATTGTTGTTACTATTATCTTATTAGGTGATCATTACAAAAATTTCAGTTATTACTCCGCTTTACAGATGAGAAAACAGGCTTCGAGAGGTTCAGTCACTTGCTGGGGAGGAGTGAGTGCGCATTCTCATCTGCTCAGCTGTTAGCTATTTAGGAAATTCCCACAGTCTGGCAGGCACTGTTTGAGGGCCCGAGAAACTTTACAAATAGTAGTAGAGATAAAGGAAGTTCCAAAACTGAGCTAAGCCTCCAAGACTTTGCAGGCTTCTAAAGGCAAGCTACTCCCTCTAAGTTCTGCTTTTTATGACTTATTCCTTTCCTTTGCAAACCACGAAATACCTGAAAGCTTAAATTCCCCTCTTCCATAACTACCGAGGAAGCAGGGAGAATAGCTTTAGGGTTGAATGTTGGGGAATAGGTCAACATTTGCAGCCCTGGGTTCTCTGTGCCATTTGGATGTTCAACATTACAAAGGGTGTAACACTAACCTTTCCAAGAAGCTCAAACTTATTAGGAATAAAATGTGTTTGGTCTAAAAAGAGAATTTAATAGTACTTATTCTATATTAACATCATCTGTGACTGGAGGCAGAATTCATCAGATGTTACTGAGAATGATCACATGATTGGAAATTAGAACCTCTTGATGCAACTTTGTTTTTGAAAATTTATATTTATATATTCTTTTACCTCTGTTGAGAGCTCTTAATCATGATAATTATTCAATAGCAGGAATGTGAAATGTTAGTATGCTCTTTCTCCTCAAAACAGCTAGGAAAACAATATCTTGTGTGCAGGGAATTTTATAACAAGTTTAACAGGATTATTTACTCTTGACCTAGGACAATGGCTGAATGGCGTACATTCATGATGCAGAGATTTGGCTATCCACAGCTGCATGTGTGATTGACCCTCTTTGGAAGAGAGAATCTTGAGTCTCTATCCAAAAGACCTGATGATTTACTTGGGAAAACCCAGTGACTTATATCTGCCAGTTGTGCCCTAACCTTAAAAAAAAAATTCTTCATTTGATCCCTACTTTTTCTTTTCTAAGTTCTGGGAAATGACGGTCTCCAATTTGTTGGAAGAAAGGGACACTTGAACTGTTAAATGTCTTCACTCCTTCCTTTTTAAATTAATATAGTCATGTATATCGAGGAATATTTACTTGTCCACTTTGAGATAGTCTTAAAAGTCTCAGAGGTTCAGTTTAACTTTTTTAATCCTCACCCGAGGATATTTTTCCATTGATTTTTCAGATAGAATGGTTGGAAAGGAGGGAGGGAGAGAGAGAGAGAAACATCAGTGTGAGAGAGACACATCGATTGGTTGCCTCCTGCATGACCCCAACAAAGTCTGGGGATGGAACCACAACTGAGGTACATGCCCTTGACCTGAATCGAACCCTTGACTCTTTGGTCCAGGGGCCAATGCTTTAACCACTGAACCAAACTGGAAAGGGCCAGTTTAACTTTTAAATTTCCCTTATATTCAGTTTTATACCTAAAATCTCTGGTAAGTTCAGCAAACCATGGAGATAATTAGTTTCTAAGTTATATTATTATTTTTGTCATTACTAGTGGTTAATGTTTACTGGAAAGTGACAGCATTCAACTCATCTTAGAATATTTAAAGTTATTCAAGGCCCTTGGTTAGAGGGCTCAGTCCACAGCTTATTCGCACCAGAAAGAACTTTTAATGTTGCTCACTTTACAATTGCTGGCCAGAGTAAATGGACCACATTTATCTTGTAAGAATGTTTGGTTTCGGATTAAACAAAACTGTATGTGTTCATTCCAGATTTCAACTTTTACTAAAACCCAACTATTGATATTTGTTCAGAACAAGTTGCCATTGAGCAAGAACCTCTGCCATTGCAGTGAACACATGGTTTTCCCAAATAAGAAGATAACAGTATCATTGAAAAACAATTTTTTATTTTCTAAACTTTATTGGTATTAATTGGAAAATGGCTTCTTAGCCAGGACATTGGTAGTTACTGTTGCTTAGTTGGCAGTGAGAGTGCCCCTGATTAAACAGTGGGACAACATAGTGGTCCCTCTGAGGCACAATCTAAACAGCTCCTATATGTATCTTAGAATTTCTCCAGATTATCCCAAATCTTTCAATTTCGGCCATTTGTCTACTGGTGTGGTGCAGGTGCAGGCAGATCTAGCTCCTTCACATTAGTGTCTCTCAGTTTCTTGGTGTGACCCAGGCTGTGAGAGGTCACCCTACGATCATGCTTCCTGGGTCTGTGCAGGTCCACCCTTGTTTTCTAGCAAGAAAGTAGCCAGCAATTTGTATCTTCCCAGCAAGTTCAGAGCTTGATGAAGAGGTTCACTAGGACAGGCACTTGCTCACTCTTGCTGGGATGTTGGTAGATTTTGTAGTTGATGGTAAGATTCGACTCTCTGCTAGTTATATAAGGTTATAGATAATGATGATGGTAATGTTGGTTACAATGTCAGTCATTTTAACCATTAGAAATTAGAGATACATTTTTGAAAGTAATAGATGGTTATATCACTTAGGCCGTTGTTCAGATTTATTTAACAGAAACCCTCAGGTGAGCAGTATCTTAAATAAGAAAAGTTTTGTTCTCCGATAAGAAAGAAAAAGTTTAGTTCTCACATAAAAAGAATGTTTTATTTGACAGAAACCCTCAGGTTAAGAGTAGCTTAAATAAGAAAAGTGTTTTCACATTAAAAAAAATTTTTTTAAAGTCCATTAAGTCCTGGACTGCTTATCATTGATAAGGAATTCAGGGCTTAATGAGGGTTTCACAATGTCTGCAGAGGCTGAGGTTCCTTCTGTCTTTCTGCTCTGCCATTCTAGTTCATTCAAAGTTACCTCATAGCACAAGTTGGCAGCCGGAGTTCAGACGTCGTATCCAAGGTGGAAGCAGGAGAAAGGAAACCAGAAGGACCAAAAAGAGCTCTTCCCAGCAGGACCAGCTTCCTTTAAACAGCCTTCCCAGAAGTCCCAAAGAACATTTCTTTTTATTTTTTCTCACACCTGGGTTCAAGGGAAATTAGAAAATGTAGTCTTACTCCATATAGCATTTGGCCATTCTTCTATTAGACAACAAGCAGCCTCTTAATACTATGGTATTAAGGCATGGACTCAGTCTTACCACTTATCCCTCCTCATCCCTGAGGGTTCCAACCCAGAGAGCTCCTCGCAGAGTACAGTTAGCTATGAGGGAAACCAGAGTCTCTAAAGTGATAGTACAGAAATGCAGGCTCTCCAGTAAAAGCTTGACTGGAGAACAAAGCAGAGACTTGGAAGACGAAGGCCTTTGCTCCCTTCCTCCAGAATTGAAAATGTCTGGATCTAAAGGGCACACCAATCTGACTTAGCTACTTAATTGTAGGAATAAAGAAGGTTTGAAAGAAGAGAGCAAGTGCATGTTATGGCAAATGATTGACTTTTTCAGTCAGATTAGGAACTCTTCCTCCTGTGGGGAGGAGCTGATAAGGGAAAGAGAGTAAGGTGGAAGATCTCATCCTAACTTTAACTTTCCAATTGTAGGTGTTCGTACTGGGCTGTATGTATATCTAGACATAGATACTGACAGATGTATAAATTATATTATTATATACACAGATGTGCTACATATCTTTATATGTTCCATGTGCTATATATAATGTAATACATAATCTCATAACTCAGAGCTCTGCAACTAATGGGCCTTGAAAGAGTTATAGGTGTGTTGAGAAAGTGGGCCTGGGGCAGCCAACACCTGTAGCAGAGCACTTCTATCCAAGAGCTGACTCTTCTGTTTATCACAGCGTGTTCCACAAACAGTATCACTTGTTTGTATGCTCTGGCCCCCAAAATACTTGACAGCACTGATATAAATTAGTTTATTTTAGGCAATCTCATGGAATTTTCCAAGAGAATTTTGCTTTTGTTGTCATTTACAAGTGATAAACAACAAGGGAAAACTCAAGTGAGTTGTAGGTGCTGAGCCACACTTATGGATTGAAATGCATTGCTGAACTGGGCTTTTGATCAGTGATCAATGGCTAGAGATAAGAACTAGTCAGGCTAACCATAGTTGAGAACTGAAAACTCCTTAGCCTCCAAACCAAAGATCTTCAATAAGATAGATGAAAAAGCCAGCTTACTCCAAGCAATTATAGTGTCGGTGATACTTGTGACTTTGTCTATGATAAAAAAAACAAAACACCAAAGCAATGTTTCACTATTTGGATGGTCCCAGTAGGGTTATGTGAAGTCCTATAAATAATGCATATGCATTCAAATGGTGTCTTTTGTTGCATGTCTAAAACGTTGTACATTTTGCATTATTTAACACATTGACTTTTATTCTAAAGATGGTCAAAGCGGTAAATTTATATAAATGTTAGCAGTTGAGTTCCTTTCATGGGCCAAGTCTTGAGTGCCCAGTAACCTCATATGTTATTTTGCTCCCTAAAGGTAGATTACAGACAAATATTTCTTCCAAAAAGCATGCTCAACAAGACCTTCAGAAGCCAGTTCAGGCTCTATGGGTTTTGGGGTAGTGGGTGGAGAGAAGAACCTTTCAGTGATCATGGCACCAAATTTACACAGCTTCTTGTGATAATATGTGTGGCCTAAAGTGCAGACCATAGATATAGAAATAATATAGAAAAACACACATACATATGTATACCTCTCTCACAGATTATTTTTCAAGCTTAACAGATGACCTGGTATGTAGAAAGTACTCAGTAATTATTAATTATTATTATATTATTCTTGGGCATAATTTTGAAAGCTACATTATTTTTTGACTGTTGATACAAATGATAGTTCAAATGAGTCTCTAGTAAAGTAAATCATTCATTAAAGAGTTGGGAATATTTTTTGGGACATTCATCATTTGCCAGGTGCTGTGCTTGGTACTAAGAATATAGAATTAAATAGGAAAAGAGAAGACTTGCTAAAATCATTTCAGAACAATATGGTTAGCATTATTAGAGATTTAAATAACACACTAAAGAAGAAGTAGATCTCCTTCATACAAAAGTGGCATTCCGTTGAAGTTATTATTATTTTTTTTACTTAAGAAAACAAATGATTTAATATTTTTTAATCTTTATCTCATTATTTTTTTATTTTTAATTTTTATTTCTCCCTTGAGTTTTTAGTGACCCATCCACCTTGATTATTAATCTCTCACATTGGTGAGGTGGGCTGCAAGCTTAGTGTGCAGCATGTGATCACAAAATTATTTTTTTCCTTTTCCAAAATGAACAATGGCTTTGGAGAATCAAAGTTTTGATATTCATCTTATCAACTATGCTGAGCTAACTCATCTGGATTCTATATTTTATTTTAATTTTTAAATTACAGTTTACATTCAACATTATTTTGTTTTAGTTTCAAGTATACAGCACAGTGGTTAGACAATCATACTTTACAAAGTGATCACCGCCCCCTCCCCGATATTTCAACTACTCACCTGACACCATACGTAGTTATTACAATATTATTGATTATATTCCCTATGCTGTACTTTATATCACTGTGATTATTCTGTAACTGCCAGTTTGTGTTTCTCAATCCCTTTACCTCTTTCACCCAGTCCCCTAACCCCCTCCCCTCTGGCAACCATCAGTATGTTCTCTGTATGTGTACTCTCTATTTCAATAAGCTATCTTAAAGGTTATGGAGTGGGCATTCTAATAAACCTTGCTATGTTATCTCGGGGAGAGTGACCTCTGGAAACAGATATTCAGATGAGCTAATGCAGAGAATTCATTCTGGGCCCCCTCCCCAAAAAAGTGTCAATTAAGATCAGGTTTATCTGCTTAAAATAGCAAGCTCAAATAACAGAGGCTTAAACCAGATGGTTTATTCCTCTCTTGTAAAAGATAAAAATCTCAGATTTAATATGGTGATTTCTTAGTTATCAGGAATTCTTTCATTAGTTAAATATGGTTTTCACCCTCAAGTTTGCCACATAGTCCAAGATAGCTGCTGGAGCTCCAGTCATCATATCCATGTTCGAGTAGACAAGAAAGAGAAAGAGGAAAAGGGAAAAAGGATGCAGTTCATCCCAGCAGTGTTAACCACCTTTAAGGAGCCTTTCTGAAGCTGCATGTAACACTTTCACTTACATCTCATTTGCTAGAACTTAGTCATGGAGCTTTACCTGGTGACAAGGGAGGGTGGAAGATACAGCCTTTTACCTGGGCACATTATTGCTGGAAGGCACACTGAGGTTCTGAAGATACTGGCAGTCTCTGAGATAATAAGCATGAGTATCAATTAGCAGCCTGCATGGGTTTTAAGAAGAGTGTTGGCATAAATTCTCCCTAGTACTATGGGATGTGTCATTGGGAATAGAAAAGGGAAGAGGAGCCAGGAATATCAGGTGAGTTAAAAAAAATTGCCTATTTTTCTCAATTAAAGATAATTTATTTGGAATATTATTGTGTTATTGTACAATGTGCTTTTAAGAGAAAGCTCATGTCATGGGAGATGCCAGTAGAGTGTTCATTTATGTGCCCCAAAGAGCAGAAGCTGTTGGTTTCCCTATCCACTGAACAGCAGGGAAGGATTAATGAGCTGGTGCTTACCCAGGGCTGGAAGATGAAAACCAGTAGGCTGGGTTATTATTTTTATTGTGTTGACACAGATGCATTTTTGTAGATTTATAAAAAAACTTTTAATTTTTCAAAATACTCTGCCTCTTGCTTTTCAAATTCCATTTTGCTTATGTATGTGTCATTTATGCTACAGCCTCACGGGGGGAGCAACAACAAAAATGATTTCTCTTTTCTTTGAGGTTTTACATGCACGTGGAATATTTTTACTGAGTCAATAAATTGTTACTTACCAGTGAGGTTTCCCCAACGGAACTGATCTTCAGAACATTTTCTGAAATTTGGGCAGAGCACTAATCATTCAGGAAGAGGGAACGAACAAATTGAACTACTTTTCAGGAGAAGCAGGAGGTTTTGCATGATAATATCACCACCAACAATAACGATGAAAAACAGCACCATTTATTAACCTCTTACAATAGGACAGGAGCAATGCTAAGTGCTTTGCATGCATCCTGTCCCTCCCCTTTACAATGAAGACATTTACAGAAAGAAAACCCCCAATTTACAGAGCAGAAAACCGAGGCTCAGAGAGGGTAAATAAAATGCCCGAGGATGCAGCCCGAGAGAAGGCAAAGCTGGGGTCCACGCAAGCCGATCTGATCCCCAAGCTCGCGGCGGTCTGAACCGCTGTGTAACACTGTCTGGTAAACATCCCGAGAATCTGCTCCATCTCTTAGGACCGACAAAGCCTTGGGTTTGCTGGTAGAGAAAAAATGCTTGAACTCCAACTGGGCTCCTCTAGTATCTGTTTTGACAGCCGAAATTAATTGTTCATTTTCTGAGCACTTTTTGGCGTCTTTCTAACGACTTGGCAGGGCTCCCGGGTGTGGAGCTGACGGGGAGCGGGTGGGCCTGGAACCCAGCGACACTGCGCGGGCAGGCCTGCAGGCTTCGGGGAGCAAGAGCTGTTCTCACCCCTGCAGTCGCCCAGAGGGGTGGTGGGCACTCTGGCCCCCAGGAGCCTAAAAGTCTCACGAAGCTGATGAAACCGAATGTGATCATTGAGTCGAGCTATTTCACATCTTTGTGTTTGTCTTGCTCAAGCCAGATGAACCGTCTTCCTCACACTCCGCCTCCGTGTGCCCAGAGGGCAGAGGTGGCCCTTCCCCGGCGCTGTCCCTGGGCGTTGACCAGAAGAGGGAGCAGCCTCGGTGGGAAGGGGAGAAGCAAGCGACAGGCACACTGCAGAATGGGCACCTATCTCCCAAAGTACTCAGACCTTTAGGACTAAAAACATTTGTTAAGTTGAAAAATGCCACCGAGAACGGAACACCATCAATATTTTCTGGTGGCTCTGAGCCCCTAGGTACAATTTTGGACAACTGTATTTTGAAATACACCGAAGCTGCCCTCAAATGTGCATTGATGACTTGAGAAAGCCGTCAACATCCTTGATATTGTTATTGTCAGGAGACACGCGTGCTAGTGTTTGAATCATGCGGAAGGCATGAATCCTATCTGCAATGTACTTGTAAAATGTGAAAGAGGTGATGTAGATAAACACCATAATTTTCACACCTCCCTCTTTATTTTCTCTGTGTCTCTTGTAAATAATGCAGTGTGTAAATAAATGAGGAAATTAATGTTTGGCTTTCGATAGTATTTTCTTCCTGGATTCTCCATAATCATGGCAGGATTCTGGGTAAAGCTGAACTTCAGGTTGGGTTTTAATTACAAGGAGGAAAGTAAATTGGAACTATGAAGGGGATGTGATTTCTATAGGTGAGGACTGGATGGAAGAAGATACAGAAAAGAAAAAGAACAAAAGTCTCCAGCATCTGCTTGATGTAATGAAGACTTTGGATCGGGCAGACTTGTGGCAAATTGCGGGAGGAGGAGTATGAATCGAATACTAACAGCAGTGGGGAATCGCTTAAAATTACTGAGGCTGGAGTGAGAGTAAGGAGATGATGGTGGAAGCCTTAGATAATGGTGGAAGCACTTAAAGTGGTAGATCCTGGTGTGGAGAAAAGGGGACTCTAGTACACTGCTGGTGGGAATGCAGACTGGTGCAGCCACTATGGAAAACACTATGGTGTTACCTCACAAAATTAAAAATTGAACTGCCATTTGACCCAGTGATCCCACTTCTAGGAATATACCCTAAGAAGCCCGAAACACCAATCAGAAAGAATATATGTACCCCTATGTTCATAGCAGCACTGTTTACAATAACTAAGATCTGGAAATAGCCCAAGTGCCCATCAGTAGACGAGTGGATAAAAAAGCTGTGGTACATATACACAATGGAGTACTATGCAGCTGTAAGAAAGAAAGATCTCTTATCCTTTGAGATGACATGGAGGGACCCAGAGAGTATTATCCTAAGTGAAACAAGCCAAGCAGAGAAAGACAAATATCACGTGATCTCACTTATTTGTGGAATATAATGAACAAAACAAACTGATGAACAAAATAGACCCAGAGACATAGAAGTAGGGTACAGACTGACAAACCCCAGAAGAGGCAGGGGGAGGGAAGAGATAGACCACAGAACTTATATGCATATATGCATAACCAATGGACATAGGCAACAAAGCTGGGGACAGGGCAGGGGGTGGGGGTGGAGAGGAGGGTGTCAATGGGGGAAAAAGGAGAAACATCTGTAAGAAAAATAAATTAATAAAAATAATTTAAAAAATAAAGTGGTAGATCCTGGCAGAGGAATATTCAAGTAAGTGGGCTATAGTTAGGTAGGCCAGATGTACTCATTGGCTAGGCAAGTTCCCATTTTACACCTGCTACCCAGTGAAACTATTAATAGCTGCCTTGTTCACTGTCCAGGCATCTGGTTTGGTTGGCAAATGACATAGTCACCCTCACCTTAGTTTGCATATGGAGGAGGAGGGATAGGTTTTAGAGAGATTGTTGTAAAACAAACAAAAAATTAGGATAATTGAAAAAGTGACCTAACTGGTGATCTTTTGTCACAAGGGGACCAGAAGTGAATGATACATTGCTCTATGTGATGGCAAGATTCCCTAAGGACAACAGATATTTATTAAGTAAAAATGTTGACAAACAACACATTTGTTAGAGGAATAAATTTTGCGCAGGTGGAGGCAGCAGAGCCTGATGTGAAGAAGGGGAGAGATCAAAGCCTGAGAATGAGCAGTTGGAAACAGATTTGATTTTCCAGGGAAAATGTCTGGGAAAAAGTGTGGAGGGCTCTGTGGATTCTTGTTCCTAGTGGGTCAGATAAAGGGGACAGAAGAGCAACTATATAGGCTATGGTTTGGGAAATGGAAGAAATGCTTTAGGAATAGAAGGGTGGTAAAGATCTCACTTCCTGTGTGTACCCGGCACTGTGCGAGGCATAAATGATTCTGGAAGCAACTCTCACAGTGTTGGTGACCTGGTACTTTAAGACAATCACACATAAACCATTATAAATCTGAGTGATAACTCTTAGATGAGCACAGTCAAGAAGGGCTTAATTTTGCTTCAAGGTGGGGGGAGGGGTCTAAAGCTAGTGTCAAAGAGTTGGGGATGGCAGATGGGGGGTCTTGAAGAAAGACCTAGCTGCAGAAGTGGTGGACAGGAGAGTGAGAACATCATTGCAGGTGGAAGGATCAGTGTGAGCACGTGCAGGGAGATGCAGCTGGAATGCAGAGTAACTCTAGGATTACAACAGCAGAGGCTGAGCAGTCTTGAGTTCTAAACTCGAGCATATGAGTTTTATACCATGGTTTACCATGAGACATTGTTACAGGAGGGGAATGTTTTACAAGTCAACTCTGAACATTGGATGGAAGGATAGATTGAAAGGTGAGCTATGAGAGAATTCCTGATATGGCAGAAGGAATAGAGAAGAAGGAAAGGAGCTAAGGGTCACTTGTAGGGTCTATTTAAAGGGTCTTGAGGGCAATTTGGATGTGGAAGGTGAGGAAGAAAAAGGACAAATATTTTGACTGTGAGGAAATCTTTGGGAGGGTGGTGAAAGGAGACAGCCCCAGAAACAGAACTTCAGGGATGCAAGAAATGAGTTTGGTGAAAGAAAGCAGAGACAGGCTTAAGCCTGGAGGGGTTGAGATGGGGTGATAGTGTGATGGGGGAGGGGACAGAGAACAGGAAGGAGAAGGGTGGGGGCTGGCATGCTGCCAAGTCTGAATAAAAGTGGTTTTGTCTTGTTTCCTAAGATGGATGGGGAAGCCTGGGTATATTTGGTTTTGATGGGGTTATAGAAACAGAAGGAAAAAGCTGATAAAAAATGAGGGAGATTCTGTGGTCACTAGAGAAAGCAAACAGTTCCAGCAGATGTTATAGTCTGGTACTAGGCTTACTACCAGTAGGTAGGCCAATTCTTGAAGATAATGGTGGCAAGTTAAAATCCAGGTGACAACTGTGGGAGAAGGCAGAAAAAGAGACATTGCTTAAGAGTCAGAGAGCACCAGGGACAAAAATGGAACTAATATGAGTTTGATGTAGGGACAGAAATATCAGTAGAGATACCAGGAAAAAAAAAAGAAAAGAAAAAGAGGGAATATGTGGAATTGTGTGGGTGCCAATGGCACAATAAACGATAAGAAAACTAGAAAGCAAGTTTGGATGCTAGTGAGTGTTTTCTGCTTTTGCCACCTGACATTCATACCCACTTTCTGAGATGAGACTGCCCTGAGCTGTTTTGGGGAAACCACTCTTAGTCAACATTTAGCTCAAGTGCTTAGCGTTTAGTTGATTGCACTGAGCCCCAGCACTGGAGCATGACCCTTGGTCTTGTATAGTGTATGTCACTGCCTGGGCATAGTGATTGGTATGTGTGTATGCACATAGCTCATCAGAGCCAGGGAAGCTCAATTCTTGGATTCACCATCGAACTGTTGCAGGAGAGGACTTTTCCTTTTATGCTGAACTTGAATCTGGAAGCATATAAACTGCAGCTGCTGTAGACACTTTCCAACCTCAAGGGGGGAGCCTCTCAGACAATACAGACAACATACTGGACAATTAATTGATGAAGAAGGAACTGGGTCCTCATGATATAGTCTGAGCCCCATGCCTGAAACTGGCTCCAGCCCTGGGATTTCCAGTTACATGAGCAATGGACAAATTCTCTCACACTTAAGCCATTTGGATTGGGTTTTCTTACTTGCCATAGAAAGGGTTACATCTGATAAAAGGATATGGGCAATGTTAAGGAAGCACAAGAAGGTGACTGAAGAAGAAAGGAGATCGTTGAGTATAGGAGTAGAAGAAAGGCAGAAGTGAAAAGATTGTTGGAGTTTATAAAAATAAGGTTAATAGGGATTAAAAGGAAGGGATGACCTAATGAGGGCTAGCCAGATATTTAACATTTGAAGGACATCCTTGGAGTGGAGCACATTTCACTGGTGGACATCAGCCTAGGAATGAAAGCTGCCCTGGGGATTAAGTTTTTTTCCTTGTCTACACAAAAGAACAACTTACAGCAATGATAGTCACACAATGGAATACTGATAAAGCCCATCCATGTATCCATCCATTTATGATTTCTTTCATTTGCTTGGTGAAAGTTTATGAGCATCTGCAAAATACTATGTTAAGAATCAGAGGTGGCAAAGACATGGTCTTCTCCTTAGAAGTGCTTCATTGAAACAAGGCAGCAGTCCGATGTCATTATAGTGCTGGCTGGTCTGCAGACTGGGGATCAGTCTATGAGTTCGACCTCAAAGGGAGCCACATAAGTTATGGCCAAAATAAGTTAATAAAGTTGTGCAGTTAACAGATTCCTGAAACAACTGCTGGTTTTGGCACTGGCAATCTAGGTGCTCTTTCCTGAAGCCTTGGTCCCATGTTGAAAAGAGGAACCAGATGAATGTGGCTCTTTCTGCTTTTCTGTTCTGTTTCTCTTAATGTGAATGGACACTTGCTTATTAACTGTGTTAACCTCTGGTTATTGTAGGATGCTGTTCATTTAGGCAGTCAGATGTGGATTTTGAAAGTCTTCGTGACTTTTACAAACTGGTTGCATGAAGTACAGTTCTTTTTATACCGCCTTGTATACCTCAGCTGAACAGGCTCCCCCTATTTGCCTCCAAAGAAACGTGTCTAAGCAGCTGCAAAACATATTTGATTCAATGAAAAGCAATTTTTGTCTTGAAAATAAACACCAACTTTTCTCCTTCTGTAAGCCTGTCCAGATGATCAAAAGCCAGATAAGACCCTGAAACAAATTCCCTTTTACCATTTGCAATGTAGAAAACTCTTTGATTCCCAGCGAACCCTCCCCTTTCATTAATGGAAGCACAGCTCTTATCTTGATGTATGTGTAGCTGATGCTTCTTCAGTCCTGACAACAAGAAAAGTGAGCAACAGAAAATAATGGATCCCTGAAAAATTGCTGTCCTGATACTTTCAAGCCAAATTTACCCACGTGTTACATCTGAGAAATAAAGAGCATGAACAATATCTGTTAAGTTGACAGTCTGCCAAGTTTTTTTTTTTTTTTTTTTTTCATTTTAAACAGTCAATGATTATTGAATTGCGGAACCAGGCTTGAACACTCTTCTAGGCGCAGTAACAGTTAATAGAATGGGGAAGACACTTCTAACCTAAAATAGGCCAAAACAATTAGAAAAAATAAAGAAAGAACCAGAGCTGCAGCAGCCTTAGAATTCAGATATAGTGGTTGCTGCTTCCTAGGCCACGTGCCACTCTTAAAGTGTATGATAAGCAGAAAAAAAATGTATCATTCTCCTGTTCTCCACATACTTTGAGGTGAGTAAAAAAAATAAAAATACATTCTATCCCTGAGGGAAACCTTGCCTATCCAACTGTCCAGTGTGCAACCACGTGAGTGCTAAGTTCTGGTTGGTGCTCAGTGACGGGCACGGCATTGAGCCCGCCAGTACTTAGAATGGAGAAGCGATCTGTAGCCAGACCAGATCTACAGGTGTTGTAATAAAGCTACAGGCAGTAGCTTGTTCCCCGTGGCATCGAGGATGATTACAAACCAAAGACTGTACAATATGTTTGCTCAAGTCCCTTTGGCCAGATCGTCAGGCCAGATAACTTTATCTTTAGTCAGTCTGGAGCAGGCAAGGGCCATAGAAAGGAGGAAGAATTGATGAAAGACTTTATCATAAGAGGGTATATAAAGTTATCTTGATAATCATTAAGATCCCATCAGAGTAAGGATGGAGAGCTGTTACAGGCTTCAGGGTTTCCTACTGGCTCACTGGCTGGGTGGGAGACATGAGGTCTCGTATGGGCACTCTTCTCATTAGCAAAATCTCTGACCAGGACCCTGGCCACCTCATTGTAACCTTCAGCATGGTACCCTTACCAAAAGTCTCAGACACCATGGCCTAATACCATCTTCTTTGTCTACTGGTTGGTGGAGACTATTAGTAATGGAGAGCTCTAATTTGCTACCGAAACTTCAAGCTGATCACTCTGATAAACAGTGACTCACATGTAATGGACTGCGTATTTGTGTCCCCCACTAAATCCATACGTGGGAGTCTTAATCCCAATGTGATAGTATTTGGAGATGGGGCCTTTGGGAGGTAATTAGGTCATGAAGGTAGAGTGCTCATAATGAGATTCCTGCCCTTATAAGAAAAGACATGAGAGAGCTTGCTTCCTTTCTTCCCTCACCCCCACCCATGTGAGGACACAGCCAGAACGCATCCATCTGCAAATCAGGACATGGGTTCTCACCAGGTACTGAATCAGCTGTCACTGTGACCTTGGACTTCTCAGCCTCCAGAGCTGTTAGAAATAAATATTCATGGCCTAAGCCACTCAGTCTATGGTATAGCAGCTTGTGAAAGTCCATTGTTCTCAGTTGGGCAGTGTAATTACTATCCCCTAACCCCTTGGGTCAACATGAAACCTAGAGAGAGTGAGGGAGAAGGCACAATCCAACAACTTGCCTTTGTAGTGAAAATAATCGAGGTTTCTTGTCTCTGAATGGCTGCACTGGGGTTGGTGCATACAGGTGAACACGGATGAGGAGGTGCACCTGACCAGACAGGACTCGTGGCAGGCACGCCACTCCTCTCAAAGCACACGTACCCTGCTCCTCTGGTGCCCCTGCAGAGAAACTTGGTCTGCAGCATCAGCCAGACCTGGAACCCTGTGAAATACTACTTTGAAAACTTGGCAAAGCCTGACAATGGAAACCAAAAGCAGATTCTAAATTACCATTATCATTAATCGGGGTTGACATTTAACAACCCCCTCCTAAGTACTGTTCAATCATTGTCCCTTTTCATTCCTTTCTCCCAGGCTCCCACAGGCCTCCTTAGAGTGAAGGGTACCTGAGCCTTGCCCCAGTGTGTGGTCTTCAGCAGAACAATGGAGGCAAAGTGATCCCTGACAGAGCGGGCTGGGACCTTCGACATAAAGCAGATATGGGGACGCAGCCGGGCCCTGCAATCTGAGAGAGGGCCATAGGGAGCAGCCCAGAAGGGAAAGTGGACTGGGAGAGAGGCCAGGCATGAAGGGGCAGGGTGAGGGGAGGAGAGCCAGCAATCTCAGTGAAGGTAATGGAGCGGCGAGGACACAGTTTGTGTTCACACGTATCGGGCACTGTTACTTTAATGGATTCCAAAGGAGGCAGACATGCTCTCCAGGTAGCTTGGAAAATCAGCTGTATAGGAGAGAAAATTTTTTTTTAAAGCCCTTAATTTAGGAAACATATTTGTAAACTATTGTTTTAGAGCATTATTCTTTTAAATAACTATTAGTTGTGCTTTGGATTTCATCCACTTTTGCAAAGCACGTGGATCTTAGGACCTGCAAATAGCCTGGGCCACATCTCCGATTTATCCATTCACTCATTCATTTATTCGACAAATTTTTTGCTGAGATCCCACTAAGTTCCAGGTACTGTTCTGAGCACTGGTTATACAGCTGTGGATAAAATAGACATGGCCTTGCCCCCGTGGAGCTTACATGCTAGAGGAGGAGACAGACAACAAAACAGTAGGCATAGTAAGTGAATGACTTCTGTGCACAAAGGACACCATCAACAGAATAGAAAAGGAAACCTGTAGAATGGAAGAAAATTGTTAAAATTCATGTATCTGATAATAGAGTAATTTCCAGAGTATGTAAAAAACTCCTACCACTCAACAACAAAAATAGATAACCAGGTTAAAAAAAATGGGCAAAGGATTTGAATAGGCATTTCTCCAAAGAAGATATAAAAATGACCAACAAGCACATGAAAAGATGTTCAACATTACCAATCATTACAGAAATGCAAATCAAAACCATAGTGAGATATCACCTCATACCCATTATATGGCTACTATAAAACAACAGCAGAAAATAGCAAGTGTTAGTGAGAAATTGAAATGTTGTACACTGTTGATGGTAATATAAAATGGAATAGTTACCATGGAAAACAGTATGGCAGGTTTTCAAAAGAATAAAAATAGACTTACCTCACAATTCATCAACTTCACTTCTAAGTATAACATATCCCTCCCCCCAATTAAAAGTAGAATCTGAAAGAGATATTTATACACACATGTTCATAGTAGCATTATTCACAATAGCCAAAAGGTAGGAGCAGTGTCCACCAATGGATGAATGGATAAACAAAATGTGGTCTCTACATACAGTGGAATATTATTCAGCCTTAAAAAAGGAAAGGAATTCTGACATATGCTACGACATGGATGAAGCTTGAGGATATTATGCTAAGTGACAAAAAGGAGTCACAGAAAGTCAAATATTGTATAACTCCACTTATATGAGATACCTAAGGTAGTCAAATTCATAGAAACAGAAAATAAAATGGTAATTTCCAGGGGCTGAGCAGAGGGCAGAATGGAGAATTATTGTGTTTAATGAGTATGGAGTTTGAAGTTTTGCAAGATGAAACGAATTCTGGAGATTGATTATATAACAATGTGAATGTAATTAACGCTGCTGAGCTGTACACTAAAACATGGTTAAGATGGTAAACTTTATGTATATTTTACCACAATTAAAAATAAGAACATAAGTAAATGATACATTTTATTAGAAAGTGATTATATTATGGAGACAAAATAAAGCAATGTGACAGGCAGGGAGTGGGTGTGCAGGCTGGATTTGATGTTGCAACTTAAAAAATGAAGTTTTACCTTCAGCATGGATGGACCTGGAGATTATTATGCTAAGTGAAATAAGCCAGACAAAGACAAATACTGTATGATCTCACTTACATGTGGAATCTAATGAAGAAAATAAAGTGACAAACAAAATAGGTCCAGAGGCATGGATGCACGGAACAGACTGACAGCTGTCAGGAGGGAGGTGGGTGGAGGGACTGGATGAAGGAAGGTTAAGGGATTAGCTAAAGAACATATATGCATCACCCACAGACTCAGACAACAGTGTGGTGATGCAGAGGGAAGGGGAGTGGGGGCTGGGTGGAGGTGGGCAAAGGGGCAGGATGAGAACATCTGTAATAGTGCCAACAATGAAGTTAAAAAAAATGAAAATAATGAAGTCTTTGGAGTAAGCCTCACTGAGAGAGTGACATTTGAGTGAAGACTGAAAATGGTGGGGGAGTGAGCCCTATGGTTACAGAGGGAGAGTATTCTAGGCAGAGGGTGTAGCTAGGGCAGAGGCCTCAGGTGGCTTGGTATGTCAGAGAGACAAGGGCCCAGGGAGTACTGAGCTAAGTGAGCAAGAAGGATAGAAGTAGCAGATTGTACTGGGCCTTGGAAACCGTTGTAAGGATACTTTTTATTTATCATAAGATAGAGTGGGATGGAGGAAGGGAGAGAGACAGAGAGACAGAGAGAAACATCAATGTGATAGAGCCACATGGACTGGCTGCCTTCCATATGACCCCGACCAGGACCAGGGACAAACCGCAATGGAGGTACGTGCCCTTGACCGGAATTGAACCTGCGATTCATTGGTCCATGGGCAGACGCTCTAACCGCTGAGCCAAACCAGCCAGGGTGCACTGCGAGGACTTTGAATAGAGAAGAGCAAGGAGCTGCTTGCTTTATTTTTATTTTTATTTTTTTAAACTTTATTGTTGAATGTATTACAGATGTTCCTCATTTTTCCCCCATTGACCCCCTCCTCCCCATTCCCGCCCCCCTCCTGCCTTTCCCCACACTGTTGTCTGTGTCCATTGGTTATGCATATATACATATAAGTTCTTTGGTTTATTTCTTCCTACCCCCTAACCCCCGTTCCCTTTGAAGTTTGTCAGTCTAATAACCAATTTGTACTTCTTAATCCCTTCACCTTTTTCACCCATTCCCCCAACCCCTCTCCTATCTGGTAACCAACAAAAGTTCTCTGTATCTATGAGAATGTTTCTGTTCTGCTTGTTCATTTTGTTTGTAGATTCAATTGTTGATATGTATTTATTGCTATTTTGTTTGTTCATATTTTTTTATCTTTTTCTTCAAGAAGACCCTTCAACATTTCATATAATAATGGTTTGGTGGTGATGAACTCCTTTAGCTTTTCCTTGTCTGGGAAACTCTTTATATGACCATCAATTCTAAACGACAGCTTTGCAGGATAGAGTAATCTTGGTTGTAGGTTTTTGCTTTTTATTACTCTGAATATTTCTTGCCACTCCCTTCTGGCCTGCAAAGTTTCTTTTGAGAAATCAGCTGACAGTCTGATGGGAACTCCCTTGTAGGTAACTAACTGCTTTTCTCTTGCTGCTTTTAAGATTCTCTCTCTGTCTTGAACCTTTTGCATTTTGATGATGATGTGTCTTGGTGTGGGCCTCTTGGGGTTCATCTTGTTTGGCACTCCCTGTGCTTCCTGGACTTGTATGTCTATTTCCTTCACCAAGTCAGGGAAATTTTCTGCCATTATTGTTTCAAATAGGTTTTCGATTTCTTGTTCTCTCTCTTCTCCTTCTGGCATCCCCAAGATGTGAATGTTGGCACGCTTGAAGTTGTCCCAGAGGCTCCTTACACTATCCTCATTTTTTTGGATTCTTTTTTCTTTTTGCTGTTCTGATTGGGTGTTTTTTGCTTCCTTATATTCCAAATCGATGGTTTGCTTCTTGGCTTTACCTACTCTACTACTGTTTCCCTGTAAATTATTCTTGATTTCAGTCGGTGCATCCTTTATTTCTGATTGGTCTTTTATTATGCTCTTGAGGTCCTCATTAAGTTCCTTGAGCATCCTTATATCCAGTGTTTTGAACTCAGCATCTGTTAGGTTGCTTATCTCCATTTTGCTTAGTTATTTTCCTGGAGATTTGTTCTGTTCTTTCATTTGGTACCTGTTTCTTTGTCTCGTCATTCTGGCTGCCTCCCTGTGTTTGTTTCTATGTATTACTTAGCGAGAGGTATGTGGCTAGCTGAGACCAGATGCTGCTTGTTTGAAAGAATTTAGGAAAAGCTGAAGCAGGCTCCAAGACAGGCCAATCCTATGGTAAAGCAACTGGCAACAACTTGGGTGGGCCTGAAAGTTGGGTGGGGCGGGGCCTCAAGGAATCACCAGGGCAGGGCAAACAGTGTGAGCCAGGTTGCTGGAGTCCCAGATATGGCGGCTGTCTGCCGTCCCAGGGAAGGGCTCACCAAAGGAACAAAGGCCTCTGATAGCACCTCTGTCCAGGAGAAAGCTGCCTCTCCAGCCCTCGCTCCAATGCCAAACAGCTCAGTTCTTCCCCATATGACTCTGGTGCCTTTCAAAGCTGCCTCCCCCATGCTGGAGCCTGGAGGGTGGGAGTCCGAGTAAGTCCGTGCGCGGGCCCTTTAAGAGGAGCTGCCGGGGGCTCCAGCTGCCTCAGCCTCAGTTCCCGCTGGTTTTCCCAGCCAGAAGTTATGGGGACTTCTCTTCCTGGCACTGGAACCCTGAGCTGGTCACCTGATGTGGGACAGGGACCCCTCAGTCCTCAGGGAGGACCTTCCCAGCCGAGGTGTCCTCCTAATTTTTATCCGCTACATGTGGGTGTGGGACCAGCCCATTGCGCCTCCGCCCCTCCTACCAGTCTCAATGTGGCTTCTTCTTTAATTTCGTAGTTGTAGGACTTCCATTCAGCTTGATTTCAGGCAGTTTTGAATGATGGTTGTTCTGTAGTTTAGTTGTAACTTTGATGTGGTTATGGGAGGACGCAATACTGCGTTTACCTACGCCACCATCTTGACCGGAAGTCCCAGGAGCTGCTTGCTTTAATGGGATCACTCACCTGCTGCGCTGAGCAAGGACTGTGGGGGGCACAAAAGGAGGTCGGGAGACCAAACAAAAGAAATACGGTGGCTTGGACCCAGGTGGGAACAGAGGAAGTGTTAAATGGCTAGATTCTAGATAAAATTGGAAGGTAATGTCAATTTCCTGATAAATTAGAAATGGTGTGTGAAATTACAAGACAATTCAAGGGTGACCCCCAGTCTTTTGTCCTGAGCACCTGAAATGAAGAGAGCGGCAGGTAGAGCAGGTTTTGGTGGGAAGTGCAGGTGTTTGATTTAGACACATTAAGTTGGAGGTGATGATCACATATTCAGTGGATATATGTGCCTGCAGTTCAGGGGAGAGGTCCCAGCTAGAGAAATCAACCGGGGAATCATCCACATATAAATGGTATAGATTGAAAGCCGTGGGTCTGGAGTAAGTCATCTTCAGAGTGAGTGCAGATAGAGAAGGGAGGAGGCCTGAAAATGCACCAGGATGAACTAATGTTAATAGATGCAAAGAAAAGAAGAGACCAGAGCAGGAGACTGAGAAGAAGTCAGTAGTCACTGCTCAGAGCCCACAGTTACTGAAGAGAATGTTCAAAATGAAGCATGGGCGTCTGCATTTGGAGATAAGAAAATTGAGTCCCAGAAGGAAGAAGTGACATATTCACCACATAGCTGAAAGTGAGTACTCCTCATAGAAGCCTGCCTATTCAGGAGTCAGAAACAGAGCACCCACTTTTAATCAGGGTGGGACCACACCTTCGGTAAAGTAGAACAGTTCTTTCTTTGAAGCTCATCGAGACCAGCATGTAATTAGACAGTACATTACAAGCACTATGAAACTGGCGATACAATAAGTAAAGCCAAAGGAAAGAAAAATTACCTGTGGATCCTGATGACTCCATGGGATTGAGCAGTTAATAAGCTAGCAGCACTCTACCAGCTAAACATTTAACTTTCAAATCTGCCTATTCCGAGACAGTCTCTGGTCAACCCTATTAAAATCTCATTCTCAAACTCTTTTAAATGAGCAGACCCATCAGAACTCCTGGAGGTGTTTTGGACACTCATGTTGAAGAAATTCTCCAAGTCCACCAGGTAGAATACATTTTTTTTTTTTTTTTTTTTTTGCAATCAGACATTATCTGTTAGGTGAAGCCTTAACAGATGTGGACTCTATACTTTGAGACAGCCAGTGCAACATATAATCTAGCAGTGCTGAAGAAGTTTTTTTTACATTAATATTTCCATGGCATTCTTAACGCATTGCATGTTACACCTTGGCCTAATCGATCAACAAAAAGATTTTTAAAAATTGACATTGTGAATATTTTCAATAACATTTCAAGTATATTTCTCCCCACAGTATACGCACCTTGTGTGTGTGTGTTTTCCCCTAATAGTGGTTCTATACTTTACCACTCATAGTCTCAGACTTTTAAAACTCGGAAGAGGGAAGAAATTAAAAAGCGAAATCTCCCATAAAAAAATCATTCTCCAGAATCAATACTGACATTTGGCATGTTTACTTCTAGTGGATTTCCCCCTCATGCTTAATTCCTTTTTAGTTATTACTGGTTATATAAGCATAATATTTTATATTTTTTTATACTTCCCAACCATCTGGGCTATTCTGGGCTCATTGATTCTGGAGAAATATGTAACTGAGGAGAGAGCAGAGGAAACAATCTCTCCCTGGCTTTGAGGTTTGAAAAACCAATGCACTTAGGCATGTAGGGATCATAGACCAGAGTTCTGAGAACAGAATTGGAGGTAGCACAGGCCTTCCCCTTTCCCCTACCTCCCCAACACACACACACACAGACACACACGTAGAGACACACAGACACACACATAGACACATAGACACACACACAGACACAGACACACACAGACGCACATACAGACACAGACACACACACAGACACACACACAGACCCATAGACACACACACAGATACACACAGACACAAACACACATAGACACAGACACACACACACACACATAGACAGACACACACAGACACACACACAGACCCATAGACACACACACACAGATACACACAGACACAAACACACATAGACACAGACACACACACAGACACACATACAGACACAGACACACACACACACAGACACAGACAGACACAGACACACACACATACACAGACACACACACATACACAGACACACACACACACAGACACACACACAGACACAGACACACACACACAAACACACACATTTCCCTGGGAGAAGAGAGGGGAAGCACAGGGAAAGCTCAGAGGATTTAAGAGAAAAGGGTTCTAGGTCCTCTTCTCCAGGTTTATCCTTAGGAAAATGGCAACAACTCACAACAGATTGTTGGCTCTGAGAGCAGAGCTTGTTCCCATTTTCCAGGTGGGACCTGGGAAAGTGGTAAAATTATAGAGAAGAAATGGCTGTGAGTTTGTCCAGGCAGCAAAACCAATCTCACAGAACGTCCTGTACCTCACCATAGTTTGGCAGCAGCAGAATGACCCAATATTGGAATTTGGCTTTGGCTGGAAGTGAGGACCATGCCAGAGTCGGGGATGGACTTTTCCACAGGTGCCCAAGCACCCTGTTGGTCCTGGAGAGCAGTTGGGAGAAGGAAAGAAACCTTGGATTCGAGGTTAAGTTTCTCTCACTCTGAGAAACATATCTCAAAAGGGAATTGAATTGTTGCAGAAAAAAATATTTTTTTACCCTTGGGTTTATGCACTCAAATCAGTAGCTGTTGGTCATTATGTATTTTTATTTTATAATTTATTTATTTTATTTTATTTATTTTATGTATATTATTTATTTTATTTTATATTTTATAATATTTTATTATATAATTTTCCCATTATATTCAAGATTTCTGTCTAAGCACCTTTTTTTGTTGTTGTTAATCTTCACCTGAGGATATTTTTTCCGTTGATTTTTAGAATGAGTGGAAGGAAGGGAGGGAGGGAGAGAGAGGGAGAAAGAGAGAAAGAGAAACATCAATGTGAGAGAGACACATCGATTTGTTGCCTCCCACACATGGTCCGACTGGGGCCAGGGATCAAACCTGCCACCCAGGTACATGCCCTCGACTGGGAATCGAACCCATGACCCTTTGGTGTGCAGGCCAGTACTCTAACCACTGAACCACACTGGCCAGGGCTAAACATCATTTTAAATATTGACTTAATATTTCATTGAGTGGAAGTCATAATTTTCTTAAAACTTTTTAAAAAAACATTTTTATCCAATCCTTGTTGTTAAACATTTTAGTTATTTCCATTTTTTTGCTATTATAATGTATACTGTGTACATCATTAGACACAAGAATCTAGAATGAGTGGTTTAAAATAAATTCTAGAAGTGGGGTTATTGGTCAAAAGGTATGAACAGCTGCCCTGGCCAGTTTGGCTCACCAGTTAGAGCATTGACCCACGGACCAAAGAGTCTTGGGTTCTATTCCAGTCAAGGGCATGTACCTCTGTTGCAGTTCAGTCCCTGGCCCTGGCTGAGGTTGTGCAGGAGACAACCAGTCAATGTGTCCCTCTCACATTGATGTTTCTTTCTCTCTCTCTCCCCCTCCCACTCTATCTGAAGAGAAATGGAAAAAATATCCTTTGGTGAGGATTTTTTTAAAAAAAGGTATGAACAGTTTTAATTACTATAATACATATTACCAAATTGCTTCCCAAAAGTTTTGTAGACATTTATACTTTCATGAGTCATCCATTGTTTGAATTAAACATTAGATTAGCATCAGATGACTTTATTGTTTTATAGTTGAAGAAGAGATTTCATTGGTTTATAAATAATATATATTATTTTTCTTCAATTAAAACCAAAATATGTTCATGTTAGAAAATCTGGAAAATATAGACAAGTGCAAAAGAGAACTAAAAATCACCTATCATCCATTACTCGAAGACAGCCACTGTTCACGTGCTGATACAGATCTCGGTCTTTCTTCCTACGATTATGCATGTCTACTCACAGTCATATATGCCTATAGTTTGCTTCTTACAAAATTGGAATCATTGTATATGTCATTGTGCAAATATTTTATTTAACAGTGCCATGAACATTTTCCAATATCAGAAAACTATTCTTCTCAAATGGCCATTTACATGATTATTGTCCTAAACCAACAAAACCCTCAAGTATAGCTTTCTGTGGACGTGATGGCTTGGGGATACCCATATACACACGAGCACGCACACCTGTTTCACATAGATTCTGGCCCTCAGAAATGCATGATTATTTTCCATGTAGTTTAGTGGAATGAGCACTGACATTGAATGAGAAAATAAGGGCTTTGAGTTTGGTTCTCTCGTTTAGCGGTCATGAGACTCTGGGCAGACTAAATGAGCATCACCACCTCCAGTACCTTTATCTTAGGAGATTATTGGAAATGTGAATGGAGAATGAATAGGAAAATGTCATGTCTTATGTCTTTCACCCATATATTGTATTACCCACTAAGCTTTCTAGTTAGTCACACCACCCCAGTGAGTTGGCTGGGACCTGGAGCCCAAAAGCATTATTTCTGGTTTGGCACCCCAGGGCTCTCATCCTATCTAGCAATTGTAACAAAGTGCTTGTGATATGTGGGACCACAACTATAGGTTGACCACTAGATTTTAAATACCAACCTTGTGAGTGTTTTTACTTTTTAGAACTGGACTAGACACAGTACTTTTTTTTTTTTTTTTTAATCTTATCAGGTTATCTTCTGCTTAGTGACAGGTTGACTGTCTATTGGCATTCTTCAATTGGCTCTACTCACAGGCGATTGCTAAATGCGCAGTTCTTGGAAGTAATTGTCTCTTCCTCTCACTTTTATGAGGGGATGGTCTGTTTAAAAAGCTGTCCCCTTAGGTCGAGCAGCTTCTAAACAGGCTGCCTTACATTCAGCAAAGCAGTTATGACACCACTGGGCTAAGCTTTGCCTCGCCCTGTGTGGTGCTCTCAGCGGTGAGGCTCGTGCCTGATAGTGGGAGCTGTCCGGCCCAACTTGACACAACTTGCAAGCGGCATTTACTCTGCTCGTTCAAAGAGATTCTCTCTTTTAAGATGCTGGCTACTGAAAAATACGTGAGCGACCTGAGGGGAGAGACCCAGGGCTCCATCCTTATTCACACATATCTCAGGTGCATCCCATCATGTGTATTGGCAGTATTTTAGCAGCAAGATGTTGCTTTTACTATAGGCATGTAACTTTTAGGATTTATTATTATGTTACCTATGAAATACTTGAGTCATATGGTGTTTAGCAGCAAAATTTACTTATTATTTAGCCAATACTTTTTAAAACTTATTTAGAAAATGTTATTTTACTTCCCAGTTTTTCTACATATGTGTCAAAAAGACTTTCTGAAACCAATTCATTCAGTACCCTTGAGAAAATCAACTTATTCTGCTTCACTTTAGTTTCCTGAATGCAGAAACCAATGTTTGGGCTGTATAATTTCCTGAAACCTTTAGAGAAATGGGGCCTTTGAGAAAATTCAAAGGAGCAGTGGGAAGGAGACTGTGATAAGAGTTACTTTGGTCTCTGAGGCATGAGATATATCCTTTAAAGAAACTTCTCTCTTTGGTTGTTGAAATATGTTGCGTCTGGTGGAATTCTGACTTCCTTACCTTATCAGCAGAATTTTACTGTGGACATATCCCTGCTCTTACCATCTATGTGCATGTATGAATGCATACACACACTTGTACACACACAAATGCACATGTGCATATACACATGTGCACATGTTCAAGAATTCAAGGATTTTGGAGAACAGACACGGAAAGACTCTTCAGTGACCAATTAGAACTAGCATTTATTGGATGAACTGGGCACAGTTTGTATCATCTCATTTTATAGTCACCAAAAACTCTCCCCTGAGGCAGTTGTTATTATTGCCCCCTTTTACAGGTTAGAAAACTAGGCTCAAAGAAATTACATAACTTGTTTGCACTTATGCAGCTACTCTGTGACAGTAGGAATTCAAGCCCAGGTCTGACTGACTCCACAGTCAGATTCACATCAGAGTGGCGGAGGCTGTGGGCTCCAGGCTTCTTAGAGATCTCACCTCGAAGCATTGCAGAATTGCCTCAGGACCTTCGGTTTCTCAGATGGTGTGGGGTCTGTGAGGACAGGAAATCAGTACTCAAGGCCCTGGAAGTGTTGAGTTGGGCTTCTACCCCTGGCACATATCATCTGATCTCAATTCCTCTTGAGAACCTATTATGGTTCATTAAAAAAAATTTTATTGATCTTAGAGGAATGGAGAGAGAGAGAGAGAAAGAGAGAGAGAGAGAGAGAGAGAGAGAGAGAGAGAGAAGGAAACATCGACGTGAGAAAAAAACATTGATTGGCAGCCTCCCACACATTCCCCAATCAGGGATCAAACCCGAAATCTGAGTATGTGCCCTTACTGGGAATTGAACCCACAACCTTTTGTTGTAGGGGACGACGCTCCAACCAACTGATCAGGGCCTGTTATTGTTCATTTTATGTGCCATCTTGGCTGGGCTCCAGGGCCCAGATATTTGCTCAAACATTATTCTGGATGCTTCTGTGAGGGTGCTTTTTGGATAAGCTTCAATGCAGTAACATTTAAATAAGTACACTTTTGAGTTAAGCAGAATGCCTGCTATAATGTGGGTGGGCCTTATCCAATCAGTTGAAGGCCTTCAAAGAAGAAAGACTGACACTCCCGCCCTCACCTTCCTTAGTAAGAAGGAATTCTGCCAGCTGACTGCTGAAATCACACTGCAATTCCTCCCTGGGCCGCGAGCCTGCCTGTCTACCCTGAGGATTTGGGATTCACCAAGTATCCATAATTGTATGAGCCAGTTCCTTAAAATAATCTCTCTCTGTGTGCGCACGCACACACACACACACACACACACACACACACACACACACACCCTGTCAGTTCTGTTTCTCTGGAAAACTCTAACCAGTATGGAACCTGTACGACAGTCACTCTTTAAAAACCATTACTGATCATCTAACTGATCATCTTCTAGGATCCCCTGCAGCTTATTTCCTTCCTTCTAGAAAGCTCTGTCCAAGTGCTAGAGTATCCCAAAGACATTTCTTCTAATTTTTAAAAATTATGGCTGTCTGTTCCCCACTTCCCTTTTCCTCATCCACTTGCTTTCTAAGCATAAACTGGACAGGACGGGCGGTTTCTGGTAAAAATGGGCACCCTCCTCTTCTTGTCCCTTCTCACACAAGGTGCACTGACCTTCTTCTTGTTCCTTGATGAGGCCTTATATCTGAGGCTTGTGGTGCTTGTCATCATAGCCCCCAAGATGGTCACATCACCTTGTTTTACTGTCTTCCTTTCAGGTATCAGTTCAGGCCTGTCTTCTTGTTTAGTGTTTGTCTTTCTTCACGAGGATGCCAACTTTGTGAGAGTCTGTCTGTCCTTTCACTGCTATAGTCTTAGTGTTTAGAACATTGCCTAGCTCAGAGCTGGAGCTCAGTGAACAGTCATTGAGTGAGTAGGTGAATGAATGAATGAATGAACAAATGAACAAATGTATCTTATCTACAATTCTCAGCTGGGGAGGCAAGTGTGTGCAGGTGTGTGATATCCTACTGGTGAGAAGAGAGTAGATTGCTCATTTTTGAAGGTGCATTAACTCTTTCAGGCCTCTAGGGTGTCATTTAGTTCACTGGAACAGTAATTTACTAAACAGTACCTTAGGGGCCTGAAAAAGTTAATGCACCTCCAAAGTTTCTAATTTACACCAGGGAGCAGTTTATTTACCCAGCAGGGTTTGACCTAATAGGTATTAACTCCATTTAAGAGAGTCATAAGGACTTTATCACTTTTCCACCTTTACGTTTCCTACTCTTAACGTTTGTCTGTTTGTGGAACACCATTGCCGGTTGTTGGTGCAAACACACACACACACACACACACACCCCACATCCATATTAATGCCAAGACCTAAGAAGGACATTGCTGTCTTCTGGTACTAGTATAAATCTTCCACGTATATTTTAGTTTCCATAATGAAAAAAAACACCAAACCTATATATTGCAAATCATTCAAATAATGTCTCTTTTGTGGCTTCTTGGTATATATTACAAATAATTGCTTAATTAGTTCACATTTTGCTTTTTTAGGCAATAATTAGATTACCAGATATTAGAGAATGTAAAAAATCCTATGCATTTACATTACCAAACTTTATCTATAATATGCAGCCCATTATTTCATTTCTCTTTGTTGTTTCAAAGCTACTTGCATTCCTAATCTTGAACACTTTTGTTCTGAGGTTTTCCAGATTTAGCCTAATCTTTCCTCTTTTACTAATCACTGTCAATTTTGTACTTCTGTAGCATGTCAAAATTTTTTCTTCTCCTAAGTTTATTTTTGAAAAAAATTATTCTTACCAATAAAAGGTAGAAAAATACCTTTAAAAAATTATTGTCACACTGATGTTATAGGACTTGGTAAAATGTTTTTCTTAACTTTGGGGTCCAATCAGGTATATTATTACCAGCAACAGGTTGCAGAATTGTTGCTAAAACAGGTTGTGGGCAGAGATTTCCAAAAATGATTAAAACCCATTAATTAAGAGTTCCCCAATTTAGACTTTCTGAACTGGGTTTAATATGCCATTGGCATGGAATAAGGCATTTGCTAAGCAAATAATAGTGTAAGTCAGATTGTAGAGAACAGACTACTTTTGAGAACATTGGCATAATATGGTAAAATCTTGGTAGGGTCATTTAATTTTTTGCATCACAAAGTTTTCTTTTTGTTGTTAAATATTGTAAAAATATTTCCCCTTTCTCTGTCTTTGACATGGTAATTGAATTCTATTTATGAATATTATATATTCTCAGGGATATTATTCTGAACAATAGTCATAAATATGCATAGGCCAGTAGATGTTAATAATTAGGATATAATTAAGAAGCATTAAAAGATATTTTCTGATGCAAACTTATGGTTTTGTGATTTGATACATTCTTCT
Source organism: Tadarida brasiliensis (assembly GCA_030848825.1). Taxonomy (NCBI): domain Eukaryota; kingdom Metazoa; phylum Chordata; class Mammalia; order Chiroptera; family Molossidae; genus Tadarida; species Tadarida brasiliensis. Next base: position 37,297,081 of record CM061272.1, on the reverse strand, counting down.
AAAGGTAGGTTGCAGTGAAAAATCAACAGGATTTAAGAAAAATGGGAGTTTTGATTATAGCTCTTTAAGTTTGTAGAGATTCTCTAATTACAAACAGGTTATTGATTATAGCAAGCAGTTTAAGTATTTGAAATAAACAGATTTTATTTAAAAATTTTATCATTTAGCCTTTTTACTAATTCAGATTTTATTCTTCCTTTAAAGTAGTTGCCTGAATTATTATTATGCTAGAAGAGCTTGTGTAGTATGTAGATTTCAAAAGTGAGATTTTCTGCAGTATTTTTTTTTGTTTTGCTTAAAAAAAAAACACCTTTAAATGGGACATTATAATGGAAATACAGATAATATTAGAGAAGGGCTAGGTGAAAGCTGGTGCCGTGGTGACCTTTGTTGGTGTCATGGTGCAGAGATTTTTCTACCTCTGTGTTATGGACAGGTGATAATAATACCTGAAAGGGTTTAACGTGACTAACTTGACTCTGGCATTTAAAAGAGCTTCGTCTTAATTCTCAGCTCCTTAGTGAAGCTTGTGCTTGGCTGTCAGGTTGTAGCAGTGGCTGGTGCCCTGCCTGTGTTTCTATTTCATATCTTCAGGTTTGAAGGCTATACCTGAATCCACATTCTTTTTTCTTGAGCCACACAATATATGACCGAGCTTTCATTTCTTCTGACAGCTGAGGATGAAAAACAGTATCTTGAAAATAAATGATCTTGTCTTACAAATAGAAATGTCTGAATTGGTTCATCATTGACTGACAGTGTGAGTTTCTTTCAAGAATATAGTTCAGGTCTTGTCATCTTTTAAAAACATTTATTTTGGCTTCCCAAGGAAGACAGACATCCAGAGGGTATAGTAGTTACATAACAGGTTCATGTCAGAAGATGGGAAGAACGTGTTAGGAGGAAATAGTAAACTGGGTATTCTTTAGTTAAATGTGATTGTTTTAGTCAAAATGATTTGTTTGGTTGACTGACACTCAATTTTGTATAACCCCCATAGATTTCCTTAACTGATTCTTCAGTCAGATAAAGTTTTAAATCCTCATGAAATCTAATGCTGATTCAAGCACAATCAGATTGAAAACTATTCCCTGTGGTCCACAAGAGCTCAAAGTTCACATGAAAAATCCTAAATGTTATGGGATACATACAAAGTTCTAAGTGTTTTAGGAGTGGTAAAGCATTATTATGCTTTAATTTATTATCAGATGCTCTATACTTTCAGAGAATTTGTTATATATTTATTGGTAATTGTTTACAAGATTTCATTACACCGAAGAAAAATGTAAATATGCGTGAGAAAGCTGTAGTTAGCTTCAAGTAACAAATAGTAATTGTTATTTTAATCTCATATTTCAATTAACCTTAATCTTTTGTTTGTATAGCCTTGAAAACCTGTAAAAATCAGTCATTATCGTTTAATTACTAACCATTATCCCGGGTGGCTAACTCCACTTCCTTCTAAACAAGTTCCTTCTCTTATTTCATTTTTTAAATGCCACCATTGGCATTCTCTAACAATAGTATCACACTTCATGCAGCAGGCTTTGTAAGCTACACTGTAGAATATTTAAATTTTGTTGGTTCCTCCTGGTACCAGAGAGCTTCTTCTTTTTCCTTCTTTTTGAACTGGCCTGTTTGCTGTTCCACTTCAGGATAGAATCACACTTAAGTTTTACATAATGACAGAAGTTGAATGTTTCCTGCTCTAGTGTTTATTTAGTAAAACATTTTACATTCCTGGATAGATACCAGTCTGTCATTAATGGATTCTTGGCTTTGGGCCAATAGCTAATAGTTTTATTGGTCCTTATAACATAGCTATGTGATTTTTGTAACCACAAGGGGCTCTTTTCTGTGTTTTTCTTTTTTCTTTTTCTTTTTCTTTTTTAAATAACCAAACAACTCAGAGGTGCACCAAATTTAAGAACAGAGTATTTCTCTTGAAATTATTATCTACTCTTCTTCATTCATTATTTTTGCTCTTAGGACATTCTCTTGTATCTTGGTGTATTTTGAACAAGGGCTGGACTCAATCGCTTAGTTCTATTCCCGGGTTTCTTATTGCCCTAAAGAAGCCTGGCAAAACTCATTTCTCTGGTAGATGGTGTCTATCTGCCTATCTAAATAGGGGAGAGGCAGGAAGGCTTATTTATAGTACTGGGACTTGTCAAGCTTTATTTGATTGCTTTAAGCATTGGAGTAAGGGGAACCAACATTTGGAAATCTTGGAATCAGGTACCCCCAAACAGAAAAGAAGATGTTTACAATTGGGTGAGTGTGAGTGAAGCATGTGCATTTCATGTGTCCTTTCCCCTCTTAGACATATAGGTGTTAGTTGTAAATTCAAATCCTGCCACTTTGGTCCTGACCTATGTCCTCACAACTTCCATTCCCCTTCCTCTAGGTGATGTTTCCTTTTTATATCCCCTCCCCCATGTATTTTAAAATGGAAGTTAAAATATTTTGTGTCTCTAAATTCTCCCCAAACTCAATCTTCTCTCAAACAAATAAGTTACTAGGCAATTCCAGGATCACAAAACCATCTTGAAAGAAGTTAGACATTGGTCATGGTGATAAATAGGCTGTGTTGTAGGAGGGCAGATCCTGTTTTTTCCTTTGCCTTAATATCTGCAAAACAGCAACAACCAAATATGGAGGCAATATATGCAATTGTGGAAAATTTGGAAAATATAAAACATACAGATCAGGATAATCACTCTCAACTCCCTGTCTCCACACCTAACCCCATCTCATCACAATGGTAGATACACATTTTAGCTGATTACTTTCAGTAGTTTTTTCCCCTATACTTTTTCATGTAGCAGAAACCATTCTTTACTTTGCATACTGATTGTTTTACTTGTTATATAATGCCCATTTCCTCGTGCCATCTAAACTCTTTATTAACATAATTTTAAAAGATGTACAATATTCCATCATAAGAATTAAACTATAATTTACTCAACTATCTCCCAATATTGAGCATTTTGTTTTCTTTTCCTTTGCAATTATGAAGAATATTGAGAATATGTTTGTGCATATATCCTTGCCTGATTCTTAGGATTCTTGAAGACTTTGCCCCATTTTTAACCCAAACCCACAGCGCATTAGGGGAGTCCCGTTCTATGGGTGGACACTCACTTCTGGCAGCCAAGTCCAGGGAGGATACTTCACCCAGGGAATAGGAAATTAGAATGCTCTACTTTTGGTGCCAGGGTTTTGCCTTCAAGAAGAGGTAAGATTCTGAGAGTTTGGTAGGTGAAGAGAAGGTCCTCATTAATTCTCAGAGGGAGGTTTACTTTTGTTCAGCTGGAGAAGTTACGCTATGACATATGTGCAAATGCATTTCGGTGGCATGGCGCAGCTGGAGAGGAAAGAGCGCTTTGGTGCCACAGGTCAAGTTTACTTAACACTGCGATGTTTTAACACAGGATGATGCCAGTTCAATTAAATGTCTCAGAGCAACAGTGTGTTTTTCAAGGCAACTTTTTGACAAAACAAAATAAATGTTTTCACTTTTTAAAACAGTGCCTGCCTGCAAATAAATCAGATACTACATACAACAAACCAGCTCCAAAATAAAGTGTATAGGGAAACCAAGAGAAACGTTTCCTTATAGGAGCATCACTAATCACCAAGATTAATCCCTTAGCTGTAATTGCTTCCTTTAGGATTTCTGTGAAGTTTGTGTATTTTATTGTTATGTTAAAAATTATGTATGATTTATGGAACTTAAGTAAACAACAATAACTAAAAATTAAAGCCCTGGTTTTTGCATGTGAAAAAGTTATTGTTAGTACTTTGGTTTGCTTAGCTGATGCCTTTAAGCAGAAGCATGTTTCTGCTATTGAATCCAACCTCACTCTATTTTCCTGTTCATATCAGAGCCAGGTGTGTTTGGGAGCTGAATGGGGAGGAGCAGAAGCGAGTTGTTGCTCTTGCTATTTCTGATTATTAAATTAAGACTGTCACTTATCAGATTGTAGGGGGAACACTTTCTTCCCTCTGGATAGCATAGATCTTTTGTGTAAGTTCTGTTCAAGCTGCCACACCTAGTTATGAATTTTGTTAACCAACTTGGTTGATGGTTGAGTAAAATCCCATCCAGCCGTCCAGCAAAGGAAGAACAGCTTCTCTCTTGAATTACTTTTGTGTGAAAATCTGGGGTGACTGAATGGATTTCACAGCCCAGTGAGACCACTCGATATTCAGAGCAGTCTCTGAGGCTCTTGGAGGTCTCACTCTGGCTGGAAGAAGAGAGGGTGATGACTTTGGCTGTGGTTGAGACTTTAGTTTGGCTCTTGCCCAAGAAATAGCTAGTAGAGAGGCATAGTTCCAAAACCAGAGGATGTAGTTTGATTTCCCACACCAGGAAAAACTCAGATTCACCTGAACAGCTATCTGGAGCAATCTCTGGTCTAACCACACAGCCAAGAGAATATAGAACCTGGGTTCTTTGAGAAGAATCACATCTTCTTCATCTTCCTCTCCCCCTTGGCACTTAGCACCATGCTTTGTGTATGGTAGTTTGTCATTGAACATTTGTTGAATGAATCATCAAACAAATCAGTTAGGATCAGGTATGAGAAGCTGAACTATATTAAATGAGTCAAGTCTAGTGCTAAGTCTAGGAGTCTGTATTTTTGCTCTGTGGTATGTGAGGCCATAGGACACCGAGACAAAGGAATTGTAAGGGTTCCCTGTGTACCATGATTCCAGACCTGCTGAGCAGCAGTCAGAGAGAGTGACTTGTTTTGAAGTAGACTCTGAGGAGGGGACTGAGCAGAAGGTGGCCACCTGGTCTGCAATGAATTCTCACCAAGCAGTGCTGACTATAAACAGGAGTGTTTTAAAATAGCAGGATGATAACTTGAGGGATTCCACAAATGAGCATTTCTCTCTCGAGTTTCCTCTTCTTAAATGGGTTATGAAGTAATGCTCTTGTCTATGCATTTTCCTTTCATTTTGAACTCCCCATCTCGGCCTGAGCAAGAATTTTGCAAGCTTTGAAATATGTCAACATAAAATAAGCTTTGAGACAGCTTGAAAAATGTAAGATTCATAATGGACTCCACTAAAAATATGGTTTGTTAAAAAAACAAACCAGGCTCGATCTTCCTCACTTGGAAAAACAATCAGATGGAACTTGAGCTATCACCATCCTTTTATAGATTCCTGCCCATGAAAAGTCAAGCATTTCCCAATTAAAGCAGGCATATTTGTGATGTTCCTTTCAACCACTTGCCCAATGACCTCTGTGACCTCCTCAAGTTCTACTTGACGTTCTTCAAGGCTCTTACAGAGGCTACCTATTCCATGAAGCCTTCCAGACTACTCCTCACATGACAACCTGTCCACTTGATTTTACTCTCAGCTGTGTATTGGCTTGTATTATTCTTGGATGGATTCATCAGTATTTTCTCCCTTCTTCCTAATAGACCAAGTCCCTGGTGGTAGGAATGAAATCTTTTCCCTCATGTGTTAGCACAACAAATGTCTATTTCTTATTTACGCAAATACTGATGCTGTTTGCAGGGACAGGTGGGGAGGTGCTTAGGATTTAGGCTTCATGGAGAGAGAGTGCTGAGATGCCTCAGTCTGGGACTGACACAATATTACTTTTCATTTCCACTGCAAGGTGGCCGAGAAAGTGTAGCTGTCACATGGGCTCAGGAAGGAGAGAAAATTATAAGTATATCATCTCGAGTAGTATCTACTACATTGCTTACCCATTCTTTTTTTTTTTTTTTTTTTATCCTCACCCGAGGACATTTTTGCATTTATCTTCAGATAGAGCGTGAGAGAGAGAGGTAGGAAGAGAGAGAGAGAAACATCGATGTGAGAGAGACACATTGAGTGGCTGCCACCCACACGACCCCAACTGGGGCCAGGGACAAACTGCAACCAAGGTACATGCCCTTAGCAGAAACTGAACCCGGGACACTCTGGTCCACGGGTCGACGCTCTAACTGCTGAGCCAAACCGGCCAGGGCTGCTTACCCATTCTAATTCAGCCTCCAAAGGGGGGAAAAAAAAAAGAAATGAGAAATCATATTATCACGCTTCTTGAGTCATCCATTGCTTATAGGATAAAATCCTAACTCTACAAAAAGTCTCAGAGGGCCTTCAGAATCTGCCCCCTGTCTCCCAGCCCTTCAGCTGTCCCTCAGTTGTTCATAAAGGTTCTGCTTTGTCTTGCCTAGATGCCTTTCCCATGTGATTCCCTGAGACTGGAATGTTCTTCATCTCTGCCCACATGGACACTTCCTGCTCAACCTTCCCTATAGAAGTCTCTTCTTCTTTGAAGGGCCTCTCCTGGAAGATGTAGGGCCTCTTTCTTTGAGCTCCCATAGAACCCTCTATAACGGCTCTTCTCATGCAGTGGTCACTGGTTATATGTCTCTCTTTCCCATTCAACCTGGCCTTGGCTTAGAGGAGATGCCACATTCTCCTTAGCTCCAAATCATCAGGCCTCACATTGTGCCCAGCACTGAATGGGCCCTCAGGATATATTAGTTGGATGACTATATTTAAATTGAATATATACCTTGACTCTACCCACATCAAAAATAATGAGATGAATTTGGTCTATTTTGAAACTTGTAAAGGATTTTTGGGGTTTGGGCCGGTGAGAAATGATGAGGTTTGTTTGAGGGTCAGGGAACTTGGGGGTAGCAATTTTGGTTTAGTGCAGACAGATGCTGGCTGTTGGAAACAGGTGCAAATATAGGAGGACCATAGCTTAGAGGCTGGTCTATTTTCACCTTATTCATTTCCCATGGTAGTCTATTTTCTTTTCACCTCATTGATTTTTAGTGTTCCTTGCATTGTGTTCTCTGGTGCTTTGGAGAACATTCTGCCTCCATTGTTTTTGTCATTTATGGCTTCCCCCCAGTTATTTGCTGCTCCCACATATTAGTTAGGCATTCACAACCTTCACTCAAGCTGAGCTCCACGTATGGAAAATCCACCCCTTTATGTCCACTTCTGTTCTTCGAAACTTAACTCAAGACTCCTGCTCCAAGAGGCATCATCAGATTTTCTTAGACACTTGGGATGAGTGGCACCCATCACTGTAATTATACAAGTTGTTTGACGTTGTAATTATACAAGCAAGTTGGCTTAGCTGGACAGCCTGGAGAATGTTGAGAAATCAGGCTGAGAAGGAGTTAGAGATGGTAGGAAGGATTCTAATGTTAGGCTGAAAAGTTTAAGGTAGAGGTTCTCAATCTCAGAGGCAGAATAGAATCACTTAGGGGCACCGAAAACACACACACACACACACACACACACACACACACACACACCTGGCTCCACCTCTGGAGATTCTGATCTAATTGGTTCCGTGTGGGACTCAGGCATCACTATTTTTAAAAGCTCCCCCAGTGATTCTGTTGTGTAGGCAGGTTTGATAAACTCATTTGTTGGCAGAGCCTTTGGCATCCATGGGATATTATTGAAAACCCAGTGGAAGTGGTCATGAGTTCTGGCTACTAATGGCCATTAATCTTTTTTATTGCAATAAATCTCTCTTCTCTTTATTTTCAACCAGGAACTGAAAAGAAACTTTAGGATTATCCAATTTTGTTCAGTTAGGGTTTAGCAGAGGAGCCCTAGGACTCTAGGCATCCCTTCCTCCTTGAACAAGAGAGGGCTCACATTACTTATTTCTTTTTTAAAATTAGGGTTATGGTTAATGTTTTGTTTGAAAAACAGATTCTGCTGCTATAAAATATTTAAAAAATTACTCTGCCTAGTTCAACTATTTTAGAGATGGATGCACTGTTTAGAAATTGTTGCCTGTCACACAGATCATAGCAATGTGAGAATTAGAGAGTGTATGATAGACCAAGAATGAGATACTGATCTTGGCTGGGCCACTTAGTAACCACATGACCTTTACACCTCACTTCTAGCACCTAAGAGGTCTGTTGTTTTCACATACTTATAATACTAATGCTGTACAATTTACCATATGAGATACCTTTACTAAAATTCAGGAACTTTTCTCTTCTTTACTATGATGTAAACAGACAAAAACCACTGAAGGCTAAGTCCTTTTGCAGGAGGTAAGGCTGGTGTCAAAATTAAAAGTTAATCTAAGGAGATTTGGAGTGTCTTACTTATTCACTCAAAAACATTTATTAAGCAGCTATTAGATACCAGGAATTGTGTCAGTTCTAAAGCCTCTACAGCCAGCAAGATGGAAAAGGTCCCTGTTCTCCAGCAACATTTGAAAATGGACTCTGCAGACAACTTTAAAAGGGGTTCCTAACTAAATAGACACCTCTCCAAACAGGACATACAAATGGCCAAGAGACATATGAAGAAATGCTCAACATCACTAATCATCAGAGAGATGCAAATTAAAACAACAATGAGGTATCACCTCACACCTGTCAGAATAGCCGCCATCAACAAAGCATCAAACAACAAGTGTTGGCGAGGGTGTGGAGAAAAGGGGACTCTAGTACCCTGCTGGTGGGAATGCAGACTGGTGCAGCCACTATGGAAAACACTATGGTGTTACCTCAAAAAATTAAAAATTGAATTACCATTTGACCCAGTGATCCCACTCCTAGGAATATACCCTAAGAAGCCTGAAACACCAATCAGAAAGAATACATGTACCCCCATGTTCATAGCAGCGCTATTTACAATAGCTAAGATCTGGAAACAGCCCAAGTGTCCATCAGTAGACGAATGGATAAAAAAGCTGTGGTACATATACACAATGGAGTACTATGCAGCTGTAAGAAAGAAAGATCTCTTATCCTTTGCGACGACATGGGAGGACCTGGAAACTATTATCCTAAGTGAAACCAGCCAAGCAGAGGAAGACAAATATCATATGATCTCACTTATTTCTGGAATATAATAAACATAACAGTCTGAGGAACAGGGTAGTCCCAGAGATGTGGAAGTAGGGTACAGACTGACAATTGCCAGAAGAGGGGGTGGGGGAGGGAAGCGATGAACCACAGAACTTGTACGCATGTACTCATAACCAATGGACATGGACAACAAAACTGGGGACAGGGCAGGGAGGGAGGGGGAGGAGGGTGACAATGAGGGGAAAAGGAGAAACATCTGTAACAAAAATAAATTAATAAAATAAAATAAAAGGGGTTCCTAGTGGTTGGTCTGCTGGGGTCAGGGTCCTACTTGCTGTGGCAGCTTTGAAGAAAGCACTCATGTAGAGGCTTAACTTCTTGAAAGTTTGTCACTCTTTAGTCAGACTCCTATTGTGTCTTTCTTTCCTTTCTCCTCTGTATTAGTTTTAGATTTGTGCTTTCAAACTGTAGGAGGAGGCAGAAGGATGAAATTTATATCTTCCCAAGTCCCAGAGAAAAATCTCTCTGTGTCTCAGACAGTCATAATGAAGTCAGCATGCTTTCAGGGACTGACTTTCTAAAATATGTTGTCACTGCCTTGAATTCAAATTTTCCGATGCTGTGGAATCATTTCAGATGGTGGATAAGTGAAATCACTTGACATGAGGAGCAGCTTTTTCTTTCATTGAAAAACCATGAAATTATGTGTGAAACAAAAAGTGAGTGAGTTTGCATTTTTTTTTGCCCCTTGCTGTAGGTGACAGCACTCAAGTTTCTGTTTGGGGATATCCCTCCTGTCCTCTGTCCTGCAATTCTGGAGGGGTCCACTCTCCAAACCAAGAATAGACATAAGACGCAGGCTGGCCAATCAGGAAACCAAATGCTTTGAGTCTCCATGATTGGTTCAGGGTGGTGAACTGAGGCACCAAGTTCTCTTGGTCCATGTGACTGGTGGGGGGGATGAGAATAGGTTGCAAGTTTATTTAATGTGAGTGAACTCCAGCCCTTTTGTGTAATACTTACTTCTGCTGGGATTGCAGAGAGGAGCATGTCTTCCTGGAGGGCTGGTAGCCACAGGGCAGAGCGTGTCTGGAAAAAGAGACAAAAAGGAAAGCCACACTGAGAGATGGAGAGAAATCATGCCCTGATAACATTGTGTCACCTGATTTATCTGGACCTAAAACCAGATGAGACCTGAAATTTTCTAGTTACCCCAGAGAATAAATCCTCACCACCATCGTTTCTTAAAAAAGTCATAACCCAGTATGAGTTTTTCTTTATAAGTCATCAGATACTTCTGAGACAGTCTGGACTAATACCACACCCTAAACATCCATTCATTCAACAAATGTTTTTTGATGTGCAAATGGTTAAAGCACAACAGTATGCCTAGGGTCAAACGGGTGTATAAATGGGAAATAGTTATATACAATCATGATCATGACCTATATTGTATTTAGTTTACATTTGTTTGGATCTTTAAAAGGTTCTTTCTGTACAGAAGTTTAACCTGGGAACACCTCCAATCTGTGTGCAATTGTGGGTCACAAAGTTTAGGTTTTTTATATAGGTATGCAGGGAGACATTTGGTTAAGGGCTATTTTAAATACCTGCACCCTGGTGTTTGAAACTTGAGGTCTTGATTTTTAATAGATCATATCATATGAAAGTTTTACATTATCATTTGGAGGACATTCAGATATTTTGAGATGGAGTGATATCCAGAGATATTCTGGGAATTTTGGTTTCTATATCCTGTGTTGGATTGCAAGATATGTGCATGAAATTCTCCTCAGGGGAGACCTGCCATACTGCACAAAACTGGCTCATAATCACTAATTTAAAAAAAATATAAAACGACAGGCAGAAAGTTCTGCTCATGTGAGCATCATTCAAAGCTTGGGTTCACAGCTGGCTCGTCGGTACTGTACCGCCCTAGAACCCATCTGCTTTCCAAGGGCTCTCAGCTTGCTGAACTGGATTTGTACTGGATACCTGTTGCTTAAACCAATTGCCAGTATCTCATCCAAAAATGATGTGATTCCTTCTGAACTGTTTGTTTATTGCTGTTTCTTATTATGTTCTTTAGGGATTTTTTTTAGTTATGTTTTGTCACATCTTGTTCCATTTTGCCATTTAGCTGATATTTCATAAAGGGAGGAAGCAGGATGAATGAAAAAGAACATACATTAGCATTAGTTTACTTGGACATTTTAGGACAAGTTCCATACCATTTGACCAAAATGCTGTTTTGTTTTTTTCTGCCATCATCACACCTGCCACGATTAACAATGTTCCCTAAATATCATGAATACACAATGCCTTCTAAATTTTCTTCATTTGTCTCTAAATGTCGTTTTACAGTTAGTTTGTTCAAATACAAATGCAAACAAGGTTCATACATTGCATTTAGTTATGTCTCTTGCTCTCTTTCATCTCTGTAAGTCCCTCCCACCCTCCATGTGTTTATTTGTTAAAGGGACTGGGCAATTGTTTTGTAAAATGTCTCACATTCTAGATTTGGCTGATCACTTCCCTTTGGTGCCCTTTAATTCACTATTTTATTCTTTTTATTTTCCTATAAACTGGTTGGGTTAGGTCTAGGATTAATTAGACTTGTGTTCATTTTATTTAGGCAAGACTGTTTGTACTTCCTATTCTATTATGTCTATTATGTGCACTTCTTTTAGAGGTGCTAAGATTGAGCAATGGGTTGGGTGCTGTCAGCCTCACTCATTGATCATAAGGTTCACCCTCACCCATTTAGTTGTTTTACTATCCACTGACAACTGTTGCTTACATTCCTTCTTTCATTAGGGGCTACAAATAGTGCTCTATTATTTCTTTTTCATTAGCTAGAAAATTTCCATAAAGAACTCTCCTTCTGTCATGGATGCTCTAACTACATACTGAGAAAGGGAAGTAGCCAAATTTTTGAAGTCTTGATAGATTTTATACCTGGGGACTCAAAGTATCATCATAGCCTGCTTTTAGAATAAGGACACCCGGGGGCTCAGTAGTAAGTGGAGTTCTAGTACAGATCTGGTACACAGTGGGTCCCCTGGGAACATAAACACACCTGGAAATACTCAGTAGTTGGTTCCTTGGCTTCCGGGGTAGGAGCTCTTGTAGTGGAGAAAAGCAAGTGGAAGCCTCTGAAACTGCCCTCCCTCTCTCCCTCTCCAGCCAAGATAGTAAATCGAAACCAATACTGCTTTGCAAGGGAATGAGAGAGATTGCTGCCACCTTAAAGGTACACATGCAAGGATGGTGGCCCTTGTTATGTCCATATTTAATTCATCAGTCTGATCCTTATAAAAACCAGATGATTGTGGAAGATGATAGTAGATCCCTACATATTAAATCAATTAGAAGCTCTTATTTAAGGCTGCTCTTCCAGATGTGGTATGTTTGCTAAAGCAGACTGGCCTGACCTCAGGTATATGCGGCCACTGATCTGGGAATCTGGTAAATAATCCACCTCCATATCAGAAAAGAGGATCAGAAACAGCTGGCATTCACTTGGAGTGGACAACAGAAAGCATTTATAGTATTGTCTCAGGGTTATGGTAACTCACCTGTATTCTGTCAGAATATAGTTCAGAGGAACCTGGGCCATCTGGACATTCAGAACATAATACTCATCTACTCTGCTGATGACATGCTAATCAAACCAATGACTAAGAAGTGGCAAGTAAATTTAGTGTACTGATAACATATGTGGGCTCCAGTAGGTGAGAGATAAACTATACAAGATTCAAGGGCCTGCTTTATCAGTCAAAATTTTAATGGTCCAGTGGTCTAGAACACACCAAGACATCCTCTTCAAAATGAAGGACAATTTTCTGTATCTAGCACCTGCAGGTAGCACATTTCATACCTGGGTATTCTACTCCAAAGATGCAAAGGGCACTGTTGAAAAGGGTTAAAAGGATTTGGCAACTGGACAGACCTACTATTTGTACAAACATGGAGACAAAGGTGATGCTAAGGTTTCAGTTCTGAGACACTGAGATGGTGGCAATGCTAGGAAGTCAATATTTGCATGAAAAATGGTGAGTTCAGTTTTAGACAAATTTAGTTTGTTATGCATGTGAACAGTTTGACATGTTGGACTAGAGCTTATAAGATTAGGGCTAGAAATAACATGACTGCACTAGTCATTCATAATTATTTACTAGAAACCAATAATGTACTTAACGCTGGAGCTAAGTCTTAGCTTTCTGGCACAAGAAGATTACTAAATGGCTTCTTAAGTTGCTAAATTTATGTCCAGGGAAAACTTGTAGTTTACTTGACATGGGTGTCATCAACATGGGCATACTTGTTGAAGCCATTTGTTCCTTCCTTTATTTACTCATTTATTCATTTATTTACTTAATGAGATTTCTCATGAAGAGAAAGGGCAGAACAGCGGTTTCCATTTTTATTTTATTTTATTTATTTTTTTATTAATTTATTTTTGTTACAGATGTTTCTTCTTTTTTCCCCATTGACGCCCTCTTCCCCATCCCCCCACTCTGTCCCCATGTCCATGTCCATGTCCATCAGTTATGCATACATGCGTGTAAGTTCTGTGGTTTATCTCTTCCCTCTGCCCCCACCCCCTCTTCTGAGGGCTGTCAGTCTGTACCCTAATTCCACATCTCTGGGTCTACCCTGTTCCCCAGAGTTTCCATTTTAGATGTATATTAGAATCAACTTAAAAAATTGAAGGGCTGCTCTCCACCCCAGACATCCTGAACCAGAAACTCTAAGAGCAGGAAACCTCTTCCATTAAGAGGCCAGAACTAGGCTATTATCTTTTCATCTCCAATTTTTTATTGCAAAACACTTTAGAAAACTTGAAAGCATCGTAATATGTTGGTCAATCATATTATTACCATCTAGACTCAACAATTGTTAACATTTGGCTAATATTTGCTTTATCAATTGATATTTTTATCCAGTATAATTTGAAAGTAACTTGCAGATATCATTGTATTTCATCCTGAAAATATTTGATAGAACTCATCTCTAAAAAGTAAGGACAATTTTCTACATAACCATAATATCACTATTATACTTCAAATTTAATATTAATTTATAATTTAATCTAATATTGAGTTTATATTTGAATCCCTACTGTCCCTGAGATGTCTTTTTATCTAGGTTAAAAAAAATCAGGATCCAATTAAAGTCTAAGCGTTACTTTCAGTTGTGTCTCTTTATTCTCGTTTAATCTAACACAAGTAAGTCCTCATGATATGAGTCACTAGTTTTTTGAGGCAAGGACCATATCTTAACACTTTTTATCTCCAGTCCTAAACCTCACCAATAATAGGTATAATGGTAGATCACTGCTTTTGTAGCTGCCCTTGGACAGCTACTCAAGGACTTTTCTCCTTGAGTCTGGGCTGGCCATCCAACTGCTTTGCCCAGTAGACTATGGTAGACATGATGTTCTGGAACGTCTGAGACCAAGTCTTCAAGAAGACCTGGAAGCTTCCATGATCACTCTTTGGGGGAAGCTAGCCCTTTTGAAAGAAGTCTGACACCTAGGTTGCTGTGCTATTAGAAACCCAACTTTGTCACATTGAAAGGCCAGCTGGAAGAGAAATGAGGCCCCAGCTGAGCTCCCAGACAATGGACAGTAACATCTGGCCAGCCATGTAAGTGAAACCATCTCGATGGTGGATCTTCCAGCCCCAGTCGAGCTTTCCCAGCTGATGATGCCATGTGGAGCAGAGATGAAGTGTCCCCACTAAAAACTGCCCAAAGGACAGAATTTTGAACAGGTATATAAGTGTTGTTTTAATCACTAAATTTAGGGATGGTTGGTATTCAATAATCAAAGAAGGTACTCAATAGCTGTTTGTTGAACTGGCCTGGATAAAACCCTGAACAGAGGTAATATGAGAAAAGTGGTCAGAGGTATAAGGAAAATATAGCTTTCTGACTGAATCAGCAGGTACATTATGCTCTTAGATCACAGTGAATCAAAACTTGGCCAAACCCTAAAATCATCGGCTGTCTTCATCCTTGCCTCCCCCCAGCCACAGAACATCCTTTCCTGCCCCAGTCTCAGCCATTTCTTTGCTTTTCACACCCGACTCCAGCAGACTTTTGTAACCTCACAGCTGTCTCTCCTGCATGCTATGTCCTCGCTCATCCTGAACTTCCCAGGGCATCTGATGATGTTCTTTCTCTTCTGTGAAAAATGCCATCCACCCCAAACATTTTCTGCATCTATCCACAAGTCAAATGCCACTCCCTCTGAGAAGCCATTCCTAATGCTACACCAGAATGCATCTGGTCTTTCTCTAAGTTCCTGCAGCAATGTGTCTGTACTTCTCTTATCATGTCTGTCACATTCTGTTGTGCACTGCAGTGATTTTTACATATCTTTCCTATAGCTCATAGGAAGCAGAACCATGTCCTCTTATTGTTATGTTCATCTCACCACGTTGCTTACAATGTCTGGCATGGGGCAAGCACCTAAGATTAGGGAGTATCATGGCCCAGTGGCTAAGAGTGGGTTTGGAGTCAGATTGCCAGGTGTTGGTCCTCTTCCTCTCACATACCGGCTATCACCAAACCACTCTGTTTCTTGACTTTATCATCTGTAAAGTAGGGATGGTAACAATACTTACCTCATAAGGATGCTGTCAGGATTAATGAGACACATATAATTCTTGGAATAATGCTTGTCACATAGTAAAAACTGCATTTTAGCTATTAAAATTTTTTTCTTTATCGATTTTAGAGAGGAAGGGAGAGAGAGAGAGAGATAGAAATATCAATGAGAGAGAACATCGATTGGCCACCTCCTGCACACCCTCCACTGGGGATTGGGTGCACAACCTGGGCATGTGGCCTGACCGGGAATCAAACCAGCGACCCCTTGGTGCATGGGTCGATGCTCAACCACTGAACCATACCAGCCGGGTACATTTTAGCTATTTTAATCAAGAAAGTTCACCAAGCCCTGATTGTGCTCTGTTGGTTGAAGTGTCGTTCGTACACCAAAAGACTATGGGTTCAATTCTCGGTCAGGGCACATACCTAGGTTGTGGGTTCGATCCTGGTCGTGGAGCATAGGGGAGGCAACCGATCAACGTTTCTCTGTCACATTGATGTTTCTCTCTCTTTCTCCCTTTGTCTCTCTCTAAAATCAATAAACATATCCTTAGGTGAGAATAAAAAATAAAGTTCACTGATGTGAATTAAGCATCTCTGCCTCTCTTTTCCACACTGTAGTTCCCTCTTCCTTCTCTGTAGCCCTGCTCCCCCCACCCCCACTTCAGGCTGTATAATTTTCTACAGCAAGTAGCATTTCATTTGATCTAGAGGGAGTAGTAAAGGGTCAACCCTCAGGGATTTATCATGTGAATAATATGATACACAAGCCTCAGGAAGAAGTTGCATCTGAAATGCTCAGAGATTTTAAAAAATTTTTCTCAAAATAGATGGACTTCAGACTGAAGAGGTATTTGTGGATAGGTGTGAAGGAGGAGAAGGGTGGGACTAAGAAAGAATAAAGTCCCCAGATTTTGGCCTAGAGTGGCTGATAACTATTTCATAAGGCAACAGAGGAAGCTGGTTCCTTTGCCTGGTGGAGAGTCCTTGGATGGGTTGGATTCAGCCGGGCCACACCCTCATGTCAGATGCACTTGTTTATTTCTAGTTTCTTTTAGGAACCACATTAGAGAGGACACACCCTTTGTGCCCCCTTGAAAGATCCTGTAAAAATGAAGGCACTCCCTTGTAAGTACAATATCCCTGAATACAACGATATTTGGATAATTATAGTCTCCCAGGAGTGTAATCCTTAAATGGCTGAGATAATTATAGCATCCCAGGCCTGTGGCACTTCTCTTTTAAGAATCTAATCCCATGGGCAGAGGGAAGTGGGGACTCCAGGATGCTTCTTCTGCTGAGCCCCCCTAGCCCACACCCTACTTTGGACCGTTCTAGAAAGCAAGTCCCACAAGCCTTACAACCAAGACTTTATTGCTCACGTTAGGATATAACAAGGAGCCCATCATGAAACAGAGTGCATGAGTGAGTGCAATTATTTCTGACCAATAGAAGGCAACTTTGTGTGTAAACAAATGAGCTGAGAAATAATTCTTTGGAACTACACCTCTGATAATTATTAGAACCCTGATGGTTCTTTCTGGCAGTCTTGGGCAAGAGGAGCTCAAGTCAAAGTTCCTGGTTTTTGGTGTGACTTTTACGTTTATCTTCTCTTTTTAAATCCTTCAGAGGATATTTTTCTACTTATCTTTCAGATAGAGTGGAAGGGAGGGGGAGAGAGAGTAAGAGAGGGAGAGAGAGAGAAACATTGATGTGAGAGGGACACATTGACTGACTGCCTCCCACACGACCCCAACCAGGGCCGGGAGCAAATTGCAGCTGAAGTCTGTGCCCTTGCCCAGAATCAAACCTGCAACTGTTTGGTCTGTGGGCCAACGCTGTAACTGCTGAGCCAAACCAGTCAGGGCTATGTTTATCTTCTAGTCTAGTCCAGGAAGCTAGTTGTAGAGAGTATGATGTTTTACCTATGGCTATGTTTGCTCTCTCAAAAAGACAACCAGATTTGAAGAAAAACAAATGTAGCTATGAGCTACTTCAAGGAATCTCTTTTAAATTAGAAAGCTGTTACTCACAAGGGGGGTGGTTTGGTGTAGCCCATCAATCTTGCTGGGAAAACCAGCCAAAGTGAGTCTTCAGTTGATGGGTAGTCTGAGGTGTCTTGCCTGTCCATGAGTGACAGGCTCTCTTTCTCTGTCAAAGGGTGGTACAACATTCCTTTATTCCTGGATGCCTCCCCCTTTATAACTTACATGCTCTTAATTTGCTCTTGAATGAAAGTGGCTCTCAGAGTGATTTTAAGTCATTGCGAGGACTGCATATTTTGTTTTATTAACTCGCCTGTAACCTCCCCAAGGATAGCACCATGTTTGATAAGAAAGGGGAGAACACTCTCAAGCCTGTTACATACTGTCTCTGGGTCTTACCCCATGGTTTATGGGAACACACTACATTTTCTTTTTACAACCTGCCACTGTTTGGTTCCCACAATTAGAAGAGGTTGTTATGACTCACTTTGCTCAGAGGGCTCTTTCCTTTTGAGGCTTGGCAAGGATAATTCTCTAGTTCAGCTGACTTCTGTGGGCTCAGGGATGATTTTTACAGATAAGAATAATAAACTCTTTAATGACCTCTATTTCATGAGCTGGTAAAGGAGGGGGATGCACAAATGTATCTCTAAGATCCCTTTGGGTTCTACACAGTTGGGTTTTTTTTTGCATCTGCTTCCTTTGTAACATTCACTCTTTCATTCAATTACTACTATTTGTTTCATTCCACTTGGCAGACATGAGCTGGACACTGGAAGAAGAGAAAACTAAGAAATAGTTCATGCCCTTTTAGAGCATATTCTGCACAAAGAGCATTCAACAAATAGTGGTCATGTCTCTTAAAGCACAGCCATATATCTGGATTACATTGTTATGGGTTGTTTCACAACCATTGATAGATTGAACATCAGCTTTCTTATACCATAAGTATTTTCCCAGTGACACCTTTTGCCATTGTTCTGCTAAGATGATTCAGAAAAGTATGTTGACGGGACCCTGCCTTTTCTAACTTGTTATATTTCTAGTTATATTGTTTTTGAAGAATGTGGTGTCAAATTAAGTACATCTTCTGGGACACATGTATTGTCAGGGTGCCTCCTTTTTTAAAATATGTTTTTATTGATTTTATTAGAGAGATAGAAACATCGATATGAGAGAGATACATCGATCAGCTGCCATGTGCACGCCGCCTACTGGGGATCAAGCCTGCAACCTGGGCATGTGCCCTGACCGGGAATTGATCTGGGACCTCTCAGTCCATGGAACAATGCTCAATCCACTGAGCCACACTGGCTGGGCACAGAGTGCCTCTTAACGTCTCTTGCAGGTTGTACAAAGAGGCAGAGGTTGTAGCACCAGAAAGCAAGGATAGAAGCTCTACCAAAACCCACATGAACCCTCCAGGCAAGCCTTTTGACAGTAGCAAACACAAAAATCAAGCATGAATAGCATTTCACTATAGTATTTCACAAAATGGCATGCTGACTCATCAGTAGATACCAAGTCAAGTTCTTCCTTAGGTTTCTTGCAAAGCTGAATCAGAATGTATAAAAGACCCATTCCCAAGATTTCTGTGTATAGTAGTCCCCCCTTAACTGCAGGGGATATGCTCAAGATCCGCAGTGGATGCCTAAAACCGTGGATAGTATGAAATCCTATAAATATATGTTTTTTTCCTATACATACATACCTAAGATAAAGTTTAATTTATAAATTAGGCACAATAAGAGATAAACAACAATGATTAATAATAAAATAAAACAATTATAACAATATACTGCAATAAAAGTTTATGTGAACGTGGCCACTCGTTTCAGGGCCTCCCTTGCTGAAATCCTCGTATGGGCTCCATGCTTTCAGGTGCAACATGCTGCTGTCAGTGGGAACACACTTTTAATCTTTTACACCCCCAATTTAATGCCTTTTCCATCTTAACTAGGTACTTATCATGCTCTGTAGCCATAACTTTTGCAGTTTGAGGTGTGACAGCAAAACTAGCATGATTTCTTCTCCCCTTTTCACAATTCTACAGATAGAAGATTCATCCTTATTGTAGATCTTAGCAAACTCAGCATACATTTTCCCCCTTATTAAGTCAAGAACTTTCACCTTTTCACTTAAAGGAAGCGCTTTATGGCTCCTCTTTGGCATATCTGAATTGCCAGCATCACTACTCTTGAGCTTTGGGGTCATTATTAAGTAAAATAAGTGTTACTTGAACACAAACACTGTGATGCCATGACAGTCGATCTGATAACCGAGACAGCTACTAAGTGACTTATGGGAAGGGAGCCTATGCAGCGTGGAGACATTGGACAAAGGGATGATTCATGTCCTGGATGGGATGAAACAAGACAGCTCAAGATATCATCATGCTCCTCATAACAGCACACAATTTACAACTAATGAATTGTTTATTTCTAGAATTTCCACCTAATATTTTCTGACTGTGGTTGACAGTGGGTAACTGAAATCACAATAAGCGAAACTGTGGAGCTAATAAGGTGGGACTAGTGTATGTCTTTTTATTGTGGTCAGAACATATAACATAAGAACTACCCTCTTAACGAATCTGTAAGTGCACAATACAGTATTGTTGACTATGCGCACCATGTTGTACCGTGGAGCTCGAGAACGTACTCCTCTTGCATAAGTGAAACTTTATACCAGCAACTCCCATTTCCCTCTTCCCCTAGGCCTTGGCAACTGCCATTCTATTCTCTGCTTCTATAAGTCTGACTACTTTAGATTCTTCATAAAAGTGTAATCATGTAGTATTTGTCCTATGACTGGCTTATTTCACTTAGCATAATGCCCTCAAGTTTCATTCATGTTGTTGCATATGCCACAATTTCCTACTTTACATCTGAATAATATTCTGTTATATATATATATATATATATATATATATATATATATATATATATTACATTTTCTTTGTTGATAGTCATTTAGGTTGTTTCCACATTTACATAAAACTTTAGTATCTAGAACATGAGGATTTCTTCATTTGATACATTGTATTATTGTGAACACCTAACTTAAAATGCTTTAAAAGTCCAAGAGAAAAGTCATAGATCCCTAACATAGACTATGAAGTCCACCAAAATCTGGCTTTGTCTGCATCTCCAGCCTCATTTTTTTTATATAATATTTTTTCTTTATTGATTTTAGAGAGAGAGGAAGGGAGAGGGAGAGAGAGATAGAAACATCAATGAGAGAGAACATCCATTGGCTGTCTCCTGCATGCCCCCCACTGGGGATTTGGCCCACAACCTGGGCATGTGCCCTGACCAGGAATTGAACCAATGACCTCTTGGTGCATGGGTCCATGCTCAACCACTGAGCCACACCAGCTAGGCTCCAGCATCATTTTTCACCTCTGTCTTCCTTCCCTTTATGCTCCAGCTTCATTGAACTCTACGGGTTTGCTCATACACTGAATTGCCTTATGTCTCTTTGACTCTCCTTTCCTTGCTCTCTCCCAGGAATCCTTTTTCCTCCCTTCAGCCTCTTCACCTAGCAGATTCCTATGCAAATGTGAAAACTCAGCTCGTGTGTCATCTCCTCCAGGAAGCCTTCCCTGAACTTTTGCTTCCTCCCCACCCCCTATACCTCTCCTCTGCTCCTATAGTACCTTGTTTGTAGCTTTATCATTTGATTTTCTGTAACATATTATAATGACCAGTTTCTGTGTCTGTAACTGTTACTAGACCTTGGGTAGGTTGAGGGCAGTGAAATTTTATCTCTGTATCCTCAGGGCCTGGCAGAATGCCTAGAAGAGGACTAAATATTCAACCCACATTCATGGACCTGACTAATGAAAGTTACTTAATTTTTCTGAGTCTTCATTTTCTCATCTGCAAAATGGAGACAACAGTATATTTGTTGAAGGATTTCTGTGGTGATTGATAAAATGTAGGTAAAGTGCCTTGTTCAGCACGGACAAATAAAAGAGCTCAGTGAAGGGTGGCCCGTATTCTTATCAATGAAAGTGCAGTGGACACATGGCAGAGAAGACCATGTTCCAATTGTAGGCTGGAAATCATAGCCCAAGAGTGAGGATGGGGCTTGCTGGGGCATTATGTTGACAGCTTTATTCTCAGGCCAGATCAGTGGGAAGAGGCTGGGTCCCAGCTCATACACAGAGCAACTCTCATTGCCAGGTGGTTGCTGGTGATCATGGTTCACAGAATCTTGAGGAAACCACCTTCCATTCATTTGACAG
The DNA here is from genome assembly GCA_030848825.1 of Tadarida brasiliensis. Taxonomy (NCBI): domain Eukaryota; kingdom Metazoa; phylum Chordata; class Mammalia; order Chiroptera; family Molossidae; genus Tadarida; species Tadarida brasiliensis. The sequence goes on along the minus strand of CM061272.1, from coordinate 37,275,392 downwards.
ACCCATCAGGTGACTCATGAAAGCTACGTAACGCAGTGGAATTAGGTAGAATATATTAACTTTAGGCAGGACCTGTGGTTCTCAGGGAGGTGCAGCAGATGGTCTTGGCTGATGCTGCTTCAAGGGCTCAACCTGCACAAGGCTCCATATGCAAACTGCTGCTATTGTTTGCATTCAAAAAGAGCAGTGCTATTCTGGATTTGTATAGTTCAACCCCAGGTAACCAGGACCCAGCTACTTTGAAAACTCAAGTAACCAAGACTGGAGTCTTTGCAAAGAAAGAAGTAAATCTTAGAGTACAAAGCAAGATTAGAATTTATGTAAACAAACAAACAAACAAACAAACGAACAAGCAAACAAGCAAACACATAAACTGAAGACTAAAATCTCAGTGAACAAACACAATTCGGAAAGTACTACTCACAAATGACTTCCAGAACTTGGTTAGATTTAGTCCAGAGTTCATCTCAAACCTCCACACTTTTTTTTTTTTTTTTTTTGGTACATGCCCCTAGCGGGAACCGAACCCGGGACTCTCTGGTCCACAGGCCAACGCTCCAACCACTGAGCCAAACCGGCCAGGGTGCCACACTTTTGATATGTATAGAATGAAAGATTAAGGGTTTGGAGTTACGAAGACCTGATTTTAAGTCCTAGTGCTCCCGTTTATTATTTTTGAGGTATTGAAAAAATTATTTTACCCGTCTAAGCCTCAGTATTCTCATCTGTAAATGGGGCACAGCGACAATAACTACTTATTTTGAGAATTAACTAAGATAATACATATTGGGGCTTCATATAGTGTCTAGCATATGGTAAGTGCTTCATAAACTTTAATCATTATGAACAATATCTTAACAGTGATTACATCTAAATATCAAAAGCTAAATTGTATACAGCATTCTTTATTTATAAAAGCAGAAAAATAAATATATTTGAAAGACTATGAACAATAATGCTTCATACAAAAATTAACCAAAATACCCCATTATATGGTGGAACCAGAGGGCATATAGAAAAGTAATGTAGTTACAGATCCCTATAAAGGATCAGAAATTTTGTATTATGCATAAGTGACAGAGAATATCCAGAGAATATTACACAAGCTGTTTCTGTGATTTAAAAAAAATCAATGATCTTCCAGTTTTTACTGCTGAACTATGTTCAGGAGACATGTAGAAGGTGTGTTAAATGACTTTTCCAGAGTTCAAACAACCTGATACTTCCTATTAGCCTTGCCTGACCAAAATGAGCTTTCACAGTAGTGAAAGAAATATCTATTGATGAAAAGCATAGTAGTGGTCTACGTTAGTTGTTAGCTGCTTTAACAAATTACAAAAATCTAATGGTTAAAAACAGTACAAAATTATTTACTTATAGTTCTGGAGGTTAGAAGTCTGGCATGGGTCTCATTGGGCTAACTCAAAGTGTCAGCAGGGTGGCATTCCTTCCGGAGATGTTAGGAGAGAATCTGCTTCCTTGCCTTTTCTGGTTTCTAGAAGCTGTCCTCCATCCTTGATCTGTGGCTCTAATCCTCCATCTTCAAAGCCAGCAACCGTGGGCTGAGGTCCTTCTCCTGCTGCTATTTCTCTGTTTCTCATTCTTCTGCCTCCCTCTTCCTCTTTATAGGCCCCTTGTGATTAACTGGACCCATCTGGATAATCCAGGATCATTCCTATCTCAAACTCAGTTGATTAGCAAGTTTAATTTTATCTTCAACTTTAATTCTCCTTTGCAATGTAGCCTAACATATACACAGGTTCTGGCGATTAGGATATGAACATCAGTGGGGGTTAGGGGGTGTAGGTGTGGGGGCATTATTCTGCCTACCTCATAGTGTGAGAAGTTTTGCAGCGTTGGTGCTAGCAAAATTGGCTAATGAAGATGTTATTTCTCCCCTTCCCTTGAGAGTACTTTGCTTGGTAGGTATGGAAAAGATATCTAAATATTAATATTTTACTTGAGTTTTTAGGATACTCATAAAGTAGAGGGGTGTGTTGAAAGAGTGTAAGTTATATGTTACCATACATGAGAAACCCGTCAGTATAAGACCGAGAATGAACATGCAAGCATGCAAATAGAAAGTCATTTAGAAATTAACTTCATTTTCCTGACTTACTTGTAAACAGTAATACAGTCATCCCTTGCCACTTCGACTTTCGTGGCTTCACTCTATCGCGTTTTTTTCAAATATATTCATTAAAAGTTGATAGAGACAGTGAAAATGATACAGCGCATGCTCGGTTGTCTGAGTCAATTATACACCCCTGTATTACAATTAAAATTAAAATTACGTATGGACTGTAGGCCTATGTATTTCAGCACCCCCGCAAATCCTTCAATGCCAGGAGCAACTGCTCGACCACTCCTTGTGTGTGGGCAATAACTTTTTCCCAAAAAATCGGGTGTGGTGAAACCAAGCCAATCAGAGCGTGCTGTTCACTGATTGGCTATCCTAGCCTCTTCCTATCCTGGCCACTGATTGGCTCAGCCTCATGCAAGTTTGTTTCTCTCATACACGCTTCTACATCGCTGCGCGTTGGAAGCATCTTTGCTCTTGTAAGTGTTTGCGATTTCTGAGAACTTTTATCTAAGCCCCACGATGGCTCCTAAATGTGCTGCTTCTTCTAAGCCTTCTGATGATGAAACTAAACGCCAGAGGAAGATGCTTACCATCCAGGAGAAGGAGAAACTCTTGGATGTGATCAAAGATGGCAAGAAAAATGTGGAGGTTGCCCGCCATTACGACTTGAATGAGTCTACCGTTCGCTCCATCCATAAAGAAGAAAAGCATCTATGGAATGGCTACTGTCTTTTTCAACAAGGAAGCAAAACTCATCGTGACATGTCATAATAAGTTCGTAGTGAAAACGGAGTCTGCCCTAGCTGTTTGGATCAGTGACAGCCGCAAGAAAAACATTCCATTGGATTTGCTGGTCATCCGGGAGAAGGGGAGGCAGCTCTATCAGTGCTTTACTTCAGACGAACCTCAACCAGGACCCTCTTCTGCAATGTTCATGGGTTTCACAGCGAGCAAGGGTTGATTCTAGAAGTTTCAGAAGAGGTATCATCTGAAGTGTCGTTCTCCAAGGAGAAACTGCCTCTGCTGACCAGCCTGCAGCAGAGGACTATGTGAACAACATGTTCCGGAGATCCTTGAGGAGGGCGACTATTATCCAGAACAGGTGTTCAATATGGACGAAACAGGACTGTTCTGGAAAAGAATGCCTTCCCGGACATTCATTTTCAAGGATGAGGCCAAGGTCCGTGGCTTTAAGGTGTATGAAGATCACATGACTATCGTTGTGTGTGGAAATGCTGAGGGATTTTTGCTCAAGCCTGCCCTTCTCTACAAGGCCAAGAACCCAAGGGCCCTGAAGAATAAAAACAAGAACCTGCTGCCAGTGCATTGGATGCACAATGACAAGGGCTGGATCACGAAGCAACTGTCATCAGACTGGTTGCATGCGTGTTTCATCCCCAAGTCAAGCTGTATCTCACAGAGAAGGGACTCGAGTTTAATGTCCTTCTCCTCTTGGACAATGCTGGAGGTCATGTGCAAGACCTATCCTACCATGGTGTGCGGATTGAATTCCTTCCTCTCAACACCACTTTGCTGATCCAGCCCATGAATTAAGGCATTATTCGCGCAGTCAAGGCCCTCTACATGCAAAACACCCTGCAGCACCTCATTAAGGCATGGACCTTGAGGAGAACTTCTTGCTGAAGGGGTACTGGTGGCAGTATACTATCGCGACCTGTCTGAAGAACATCCAGGCCGCATTGAAGGGTATAAAGATGGAGACCGTGAAGGCCAGCTGGAAGATGTGGCCTGAAATTGTCCACGACTACAGAGGATTCACCCCAGAGAATATAAGCAACTCGGCAGTGGATAAGGCAGTTAGGCTAGCCCAGATGCTGGGAGGAGAAGGTTTCGTGGATATGACCGACAATGACCTGGATGAGCTGCTGGAGACACATTTGGGTCCCTTAACTGACAGGGATCTGGTGGAGATGATTAAGTCTGTGAGTGAGGAGAGGAAGAGCAGCCAGAGGTTCCTGGAAGTCAGGAGGAGGAAGTTGGCCTTACACTGGAGCATCTCTCGAAAGTCGTGAGAACTATTAAGGTAGTACAGGACATGACTGACAAATGGGACCCACAAATGATGCGTGCATTGCAGTTCCGGAATGCACTTGATGGAGCGATAGAACCCTACAAAAGCTCCTCATGCATATGAAAAGACAGCACCAGCAGCTGCCTATCATGATGTTCTTCAGCCACGCACCCAGACACCCACTGCCTACTCCTAGTACTCCTTCAGCGGAAGAAGATGACAATGCACCTGCTGAAGATACTGCACCACCTGAAGATTCTCCTACTGAGGTCGTGCCTTCAGAGGAGCAGTAACCTTGCTCTTCTTTGCTGTGCAGTACATCTCTTCACCTTCATGGCTTCATCATCGAACAAGTTGCACTATTTTCATAGGTTAGTGGTTGTGAGTAAGAACTGTGTGTGTGTGCAATTAAATGTACAATAATAATAATATGATATTTGTAAGGTCTCATATGTCTTATTTTCTCTTATTTTGTCTAATATATTGGGTAATACGAGTGTAATGGTGACTAAAGGGTGTTATTTCATGTCTAGAGGGCTCTAATAATGTTAAAAAACATATTTAGAAGGTCATAAACAGGTTTTCTATGCTCTAACTGCAAAAATATTTGATTTATAAATAAAGAATCCTACTTCATGGAAATTCATTTATCATAGTAGAGTCTGGAACTGATTAACCGCGATAAACGAGGGCCGACTGTATAAACGAAGTCACTTATAATGGAGCCATAGCTGCCATGCCAGAGGAACTGCCTTGCAGGTTTTATGCCTCAAACCTTTGAGATGTTAAACTGGACCAAATAACCTTTGGACTGGGCCTAGGGCAACAGTGTGTCCCAAAGAACTGTTTGCAAGGATAACAAGAAAGCAGTTATTATGGCAACTGGACTAATGACTATTGGACTGAAAAGTAAAAACATTGTTTAGAATTAACATCACTGTGTTATCTGCACCAATAGAAATTCGTTTATTCTACTGATGTAATTGTTCCCCTTTTCTTTCTAATAAATGCCCATTCCTTTTGTTTCCTAATCGGAAGACTATTTGAGCTTCTGTCTGAATTTTTGCATCTTGAATAGCTATTCTTATTGATCTCAAATAAACACTTATTGCTTCTCACTTTGGAAGGCCTTTTAATTTTTAAGTTAACACACTCTACAACCTTGGGCAATTGCTCAACCTATGTCCACCTCTGAACTTCAGTGTATCTTGCCTCATTTTTGCCACACAAACAATAAAAATTAATTTAATTAGAATGCTGCTTCCCCAAGTATAGACTCCCAAGGGACTGTTGTATGCATTCAGACTCTTTTTGTTGTATGTGACAGAAAACCTACCCCAAACTGGCTTAAACAATAAGGGGGAATTTATTTAAAATCTCAGATGTCCTAAGGAAGTTAGGTTTTAAAAGTGGATTAACACTTAGGGCCCTGGCCCTGTTTCTTCATGATTTTTGCTATTTCTGCTCCCCATCATTTATCAGCACATTTCTCAGGCTGACCTACCTTATGGTGGCAAAAGGATTGTAGCACTTCAGGGCTTCAAAATTCCAAAGCAAGTGTTCTCAAAGTCACTCTCATTGGTTCCCAAATGTCACACACGCCACACACCCACCCTGCGTCAATAATAATGGCCAGGGGAGTGGAACATACAGATTGCTCAAACTAATCAAAGCTGAAGTTGGTGGGGTGGAGGGAAGGTCAGCTTTTAGGATGGATATCTGTGTGGGGGAGAGGAGATGGCATGAATAAAAATCTTTGAGAGATGAATGAATGAATGTTGGGTCCACAAATAACAAATGCCCACTACAGTCATGGGGGAAGTTGTTATTTGAAAGAAGGTGTGATTTTTTTTGTAGGCTCATTGAATTAGGTCAATATCTCAAAAAACATGGAAAATATTACGGAAGATTTCTATAATGCCAACATAATTGTGAAATCATAAGCTTCATAAAATTGTGTCACCTAAATAAAAGTTACTGTTATCTCTTTTTATTGAAGGAATATATATATATATATATATATATATATATGTATATGTATATGAATATATATATATTCCCAACAATACCTCATAGTTTTAGAAAGAGATTGAGACTTTTTGCACCAAGTTCTAACAGAAGGTTAGTGGTTAATGGTTGAGTTATACAATACTCACAAATTCAGGCCTGGTTCATAATGTGTACAGATCTCTAAAAACTTTAAGTGTACAATCTGCCCAGCTGCACCTCAGTCCTTCCTTTCTGTTTTAAAAATAAAGCTACCAGTTTATAAACAACTTTCATACCAAAGGCTTGACCCCCTGGGTGATAAGTGACAAGGGAAGTGTACTAATGGATATTTTAAGAGTTCCACATCAGCAGACTTACTCTGTCTCAAACTGGCTTGGGGTTATCAACATCATCTTTTAAAAATTACTTTCTAAATAAACTTAACAACTAAGATGATGGGTATAAAGGAAGGAAAGTTAAAGCCAAAAATATTTCAAATGTAGCTTTAAAAGAATTATGGCACATACATTACTGATCAGTTTCTAAGCTCTGGACATTTTCCTGTTTTCTTTGTAGAGCAGAGAGTTTTCATCTGCTCTTGTGCCTTTGACCTCCTGTCACACATCACTATCTTAAAAAAAAAATGAATGTTGTAAACGGTATTCAAAATTATTCTTGCACATGGCACTGTGTTAGGTGTGATGGTGAACAAGATAAACAGATATAGTCTTTCCCATGAAACAGCTTTTATTTTATTTTTTAAAAATATGTTTTTATTGATTTTTTGAGAGAGAGAGGAAGGGAGAGAGAGATAGAAACTTTGATGTGAGAGAGAACTATTGGCTACCTCCTGCACGCCCCCTACTGGGGATGGCAAGCCCACAACCTAGGCTTGTGCCCTGATGGGGAATCCATGGGACAACGCTCAATCCACTGAGCCACACTGGCTGGGCAAGCAGCTTTTATTTTAAATCAGCCTTAACTGGTCTTTCAATTAAATTGATGTATTGACTTCATGCATTTTCCTCCTCTCCTTCTACCTCCAGAGAACCCAAAAAGGAAGGAGAAATTATAGAAGGATGAAAAATTTAAACCAATTCTTGAAAGATTGAAAACAGAACAAGGCATTATACCTGGGATAGTAGGATAGAGGAGGTTACAACCTAAATTATGTATTAAGAGGGATGCTTAGGGAAGTATATCAAACTAAGAACCTTCTGCACAGCAAACTAAACCAACAAAATAAAGAGGCAACAGACTGAATGGGAGACAATATTTGCAAAAAATAGCTCTGACAAAGGTTTAATATCCACAATATATAAAGAACTCATAAAACTCAACACCAAACAAATAACCCAATTAAAAAATGGGCAGAGGACCTGAACAGACACCTCTGAAGAAGACACACAAATGGCAAACAGATACATGAAAAGATGTTCAACCTCACTAGCTATTAAGGAAATGCAAATCAAAACTACAGTGAGATACCACCTCACACCTGTTAGAATGGCTATTATCAACAAGACAAGTAATAACAAGTGTTGGAGAGGTTGTAGAGAAAAGGGAACCCTCATTCACTGCTGGTGGGAATGTAGACTGGTACAGCCACTATGGAAAACAGTATGGAGGTTCCTCAAAAAATTAAGAATAGAGCTACCATGTGACCCAGCAATTCCTCTCTTGGGCATCTACCCCAAAACTCGGAAACATATATTCTCGAAGATATATGTATCTCTATGTTCATTGCAGCATTATTCATGGTGGCCAAGATATGGAGACAACCAAAGTGTCCTTTGATAGAGGATTAGATAAAGAAGAGGTGGTACATGTGCACAGTGGAATACTACTCAGCTATAAGAAAAGATGAAATACTGCCATTTACAACAACATGAATGGACCTAGAGAATATTATGCTAAGTGACATAAGTCAGTCAGAAAAAGCTAAGAACCATATGATTTCACCCATGTGTGGGATATAAAACTGAAACTCATGGACACAGACAACGGTGTGGTGGTTGCCAGAGCTTCCATATGGTGGAGGAGGTGGGGAGGTGAAGGAGCCTAATATATGGTGCAAGAAGATGACTTGACTTTGGGTGGTGGACACACAGAACAATATACAGATCTTGTATCATAGAAATGTACACTTGAAACCTATATGGTCCTATTAACTAATGTCACTCCAATACATTTAATAAAAATAACAATGACAGAAACAAACAAATAACAAATATCTTCATTTGTCTGCAGTGAAGCCAGACTGAAGGATGAAACTAGAAAGGAGAAGAATAGTAATATATTCCAGGGACTATTAGATAAAATAAAATTTCCTTTCTTATTTAATTATTTGTTTGTTCATTTGTTTGCTTTATTAAGGTATTATTGACACACATTATAATAATTTCATATGTACAACATAATAATTCAATATTTGTGTATATGTGAAATGATCACCACAATAAGTCTAGTTAACATCAGCCACCATACATAGTTACAGAAATTTTTTTCTTGTAATGAGAGCTTTTAAAATTTACTCCCTTAGCAACTTTCAAATATGCAATACAGTATTATTTTTTTATAGCTGCAGAAAGCAATGTTTTCCTTTTTATTTATTTATTTTATTGTTGAAAGTATTACAGATGTCCCCCTTTTTCCCCATTGACCCCTCTTTCCCGCTCCCATCCTCCCTCCTGCCTTCCACAGCCTAGTGTCCGTGTTGATTGGTGTATATGCATAGAAGTTCTTTGGTTTATTTCTTCCCACTCCTCCCACCCCCATCCCTCTGAGATTTGTCAGTCAGTTCCCTACTTCCATGATTCTGGATCTCTTTTGCTTGATAGCTTATTTTGTTCATTATGTTCCACAAATAAGTGAGATCATATGGTACTTATCTTTCTCTGATTGGCTTATTTCACTTAGCATAATACTCTCCAGGTCCCTCCATGTTGTCTCAAAGGGTAAGAGATCTCTCTTACAGATGCATAGTATCGCATGGTGTAAATGTACCAAATTTTTTCCCACTCACCTACTGATGGGCACCTGGGCTGTTTCCAGATCTTAGCTATTGTAAATAGCGCTGCTATGAACATAGGGGTGCATATATTCTTCCTGATTGGTGTTTCAGGCTTCTTAGGATATATTCCAAGAAGTAGGATCACTGAGTCGAATGGCAGTTCTATTTTTAATTTTTTGAGGAAACATCATATTGTTTTCCATAGTGGCTGCACCAGTCTGCATTCCCACCAGCAGTGTATTAGAGTCCCCTTTTCTCCACACCCTTGCCAGCATTTGTTGTTTGGGGATTTGTTGATGGCAGCCATTCTGGCAGGTGAGGTGATATCTCATAGTCATTTTAATTTGCATCTCTCTGATGATTATTGACGTTGAGCATTTCTTCATATGCCTCTTGGCCATTTGTATGTCCTGTTTGTAGAGGTGTCTATTCAGGTCCTCTGCCCATTTTTTGATTGGATTGTTTGTCTTCCTTTGTTTGAGTTGTATGACAACTCCATATATTTTGGATATTAACCCCTTATCCAATGTATCATTGGCAAATATGTTCTCCCAGAGAGTGGGTTCCTGTTTCATTTTGATGCTGGTTTCTTTTGCTGTGCAGAAGCTTTTAAGTTTGATGTAGTTCCATTTATTAATTTTTTCCTTTGTTTCTCTTGCCCTAGGTGATATATCAGTGAAAATTCTACTGCATATGATGCCTGAGATTTTGTTGCCTACATTTTCTTCTAGGATTTTTATGGTTTTACAGGTTACATTTAAGTCATTTATCTATTTTGAGTTTATTCTTGTGTATGGTGTAAGTTGGTGGTCTAGTTTCATTTTTTGGCATATAGCTGTCTAATTTTCCCAGCTATCTAATTCTCCATTGTTATGTTCTTGCCTCCTTTGTAGAATATTAATTGTGCATACTGTCTTGGGTCGATATCTGGGTTCTTTGTTCTGTTTCATTGATCTATAGGCCTCTTCTTGTGCCAGAACCAGGCTGTTTTGATGATGATGGCTTTGTAGTATAACCTGATATCTGGTATTGTGATCCCTCCCACTTTGTTCTTCTTTTTCAAATTGCTGTGGCTATTCGGGCAATACAGTATTATTAACTCTAGTCTTTATGCTGTTCATTACATCCCCATGACTTATTTATATTATAAACTGGTTTTACATTTTGACCCCCTTCACTCATTTCACCCAACCCCACCCCTGCCCCTGCTATGTTTTCATATTAAAAGAAATACAGGTGTTTTATTTTATTTCTTAAAGAGGGACGCTGATGAGGAACCAAGAAAGACATTGATGACAGGCAAATCAATTGTTCTCTGTAAACCTCCTCCTATAATACTTATTTCTTTTTACAAGTGCCAGGAAACCCTATGGGCAAACGTGAACTGTGAAACTAAAAATAGGAGATGTTGAATTGAAATTCAGTAGAGGAATCAATTGAACTCCAAGATATTCTCCCTGATGTGTTAACAGATTTTATCCCAGAATAACAAGATGTTTTTGTTATTTCCAAAGTTTATTCTTTGGAATCATTGAGGGATTCCAGATCAGAGAGGGTAGGGAAAATGTTGAACTGAAGCAGAGGATTAAGTAAAATTCTCCATAATGAAATCTGGAACCCTTAGGATGCTTCCCTCCTTTCTCCTCTGAAAACATAAATAGCCAGTGCTCTACTGCTCAGACAGGACACTGGAGAAACTGTTCTTTGGAGAAACTGCTCCTGAGAAAATACTTTCACATACTGATAATGGGGAGTTCCTTAACAGATAGCTGGCCCACTGACACACTTTCCAAGAGTGGAGGCTATCAACCCACAAGTCCAGATTATGCACAGAATTTCCAAATAGCTTATTTAAACATCTCTTACTATAGAACATTTCAAACATATATAAAAGTAGAGAGAATAATACAATAACCCCACACACAACCATTGCTCAATGTAAACAATTAGCAACTGAGAGCGAATCTTACCATCTATACCTTTACCCACTTTTACCCACCTGTATTATTCTGAAGCAAATTTCAGACATTATATTATTTCACCTTTAAATATTTTAGGTTGTATCTAAATTTTTCTAAAAATACTGACTCTTTTAAAAAGCCAGAACACCATTATCAGATATTAAATAAATTAGCAATAATTCCTTAATGTCATCCAATACCTGGTCAGTGTTCAAATTTTAAATTGTCTCATAAATGTCATGATTTTATATTTGTTTGAAGCAGGTTGAAATTAGTTTTACTCATTGCAATTAGTTGATATGTCTTTTAATCTCTTTACATTTATAATGCTCCTTTTTATCTCTTTTCATTTGCAATTCATTTGTTGAAGAAACCAGGGTTTCCTTCTTGGACAGTTTCCATATGGTATGATTTACTGGTTGCATCCATGTGGTGTAGTTTGACATGTTCCTTTGTTTTGTTTATTTCCTGTCAATTGGATCTAAAGGCCTGACCATATTTAGGTTGAATGCTCTTGAAAAGAGAAATTTCCAGATGGTATTGTATTCTTCCATCAAGGCATATACTATCTGGCTGTCTTTCTCCTTTGTGATGTCAGCAGTTATTTATGCTCATCAATTAATTTATTCCGGTATGCAAAATGATGAAAATCTAATTCTATCTGTTCTTCTTTTGTTAGTTAGAATGCTTCCATGAAGAGAAACTTCCCCTGACTTGATATTTGCTTACATTTAGGAAAGGTATGATAAATGCTTGATTCTTTCTCTTTATTTGCAGTTTTCTAAATAATAAGAGAGTTCAGTAATATCTTCCAAAGATGATCAGTTAGGTTTTGTTGTGCTTCACTGTTCTTACAAACTTATGGATTTAAACATATTTAATGTGTTCCAATCTATTGATACTTTTATCCTGTTGAAGCTTAAATTGCCCCATTTTTGGTCAGCGAGTTTGGCCGCTAAATCCTTATTACATGACATGAGTGATCACTAAGAACTTCTTTGCTATCTGGAATGATAGAATGATCCCAGCTCACTTGGACATTTCTTTCTTTAAACAACTGTCTTGGGAGAAAAGCATATAACATGAAAATGAGAAATATCGAAAGAGAAACCTAAAATGAACAAAGATAAAACCATAAATCATAGAAACTTTCAAAAATACCCAATGAGATTGCTGGGATGCGAGATAAAGCAAAGGAAATCTCTCAGGGGGAAAAATAAAAAAGGAAAACAAATGGAAAAACTATGATACTTAGGTGCAATTGTAAGACTGAAAGCAAAGCATAGAGAGAAGTCAAAAGAAGTAAAATACTTAAAAAACCTCTGCCCCCCACCTCTGAATCTTCCCAAGATTAAAACTATGAATATTTAGACTGAGAGGTCCCACTGAAAACCAAGTACAATGAATAAAGATAGACCTAAAGAACAAATATCATGAAATTGTATGAAGTTCCAGAATACCAGAAATAAAGAGAAGATTCCCTAAAACTAGTCACATATATAGAAACAAAAGTGAGAAAAGCTTTGGACTGCTCAACATTAACACTACAAGGCAATATAGGGACTTCTTTTTTATGGAAAAGTGTAATTTAATGTGAAAGTAAACAATTGAAACTTTTTTATTTTTGTAAAATCGGTCAACTATATTTTCCAAATATATTTATGTGTGCTTACCAACATTACCCCATTTCTCTACATACAATTTTTGTGCTTTATATACTCTTAAAAAGTCCAATGAGGCTTTAGATGAACTTTGAGTAAGGGCAAAGATTTGTGCAGTACAGAAGAGGAAATGACGTTTCAAGTACAAGGAATAACATGAACAAAGATGAGAAGGTCATCACATAGTAAGGCTAGTCTGATCCGGAGGAGGGTTTATTTGGAAGATTAATTGAGGAAAAAGAAATTGAGAAGCAGGACAGATGTTGATTAAGGCCACAGATTTTTTGAGTCAGATGAGTTTGAGTCCTAGGTCTACACCTAATACCTCTGCGGTCTTGGACAGCTTTCTTTTCTTTATTTTTAAAATATGTCTTTATTGATTTTTTAGAGAGAGAGGAAGGGAGAAAAAGAAACATCAATATGAGAGAGAAATATGGCTTGGCTGCCTCCTGCACGCCCCCTAATGGAGACTGAGCCTGTAACCCAGGCATGTGCCCTGACTGGGAATCCAACCAGGATCTCTCAGTCCATGGGACGATGCTCAATCCACTGAGCCTCACTGGCTGGGCTTGGACAACTTTCTTATCTTCCCCAAGTGTCAATCTTCCTATTTTTAAAAATAGGGGTAGTAAAAATAAGGAATGATCTAATGTAAGTAAAGGACTTAGAAAAAATGCTTGTTTTATAGTAGCATCAAATAGTAATCATACTATAGTAATAGTAATAATAGAATATAATTGTCTAGTTTGGAATTGAGGCAACAACAATCTCTAGTTCTCTCAATAGTCAAATTCTAGACACACAACATATGCATATTTAAGGTAGAGTTGTCTGACATAGGGATGTCATAGAGTTTGGAGTGAAAGCATCCACCAGAAAGTTACTAGACTAAATCAAGTGTGAGCCTCCTTCTATTCTCCTTTCTCCCCAATATCCTGTCCTTAAAGTTTTGCAGTGTATTTTTATTTATCAAGTGGTGTTGAATGTTTTTGTTAAATTCTCTGGTTTTATTTATACCAGTACTTCTCATTTATTCTGGGAGTTTCTGATGATGTGGTCAGCTTAGCCCTCCCATCTTCCTGGTGAAGACCTATGTAGCAAAGGCAGCCAATTCTGCCTTTTGTCAGAGCCTTTTGAGCAGTCCCACAACCTCTCCTTCCTCTTCTGGCCTCCATGCTCTTTTAGGTGGAAAAAGAGAAACTGTGGATATTCTCTTTTTATGCTTTCCAGGAGTACTGAGATGGAGTAGAGGAAGACCTGACTTTTTTCCCCACACATGCTACATTATCGCTGCTTCTCACTTCATGGCCTGAAGCCTTCTTTACATCCAGACACGAGGCAGACATTAGTGTCAATTACACTCTCCAAATTTAGGAGAGGTCATCAAGCTCTCCTAAGGTCCAGAGTGGGTCAGCAGATATTTCAGCTTAGTGAGCATCCAGCCAAAAAGCTCCCATTATTTAGTTATTAAAATTTGGATTTAATTTATTGGGGTGACATTGGTAACCAATATAGGGACTTCTGCTTCCATCTGAGATCAAAATGTTTACAGATAATTATGAAATAAAAGAGAGGTAATTAGGTAATACCAGTAAAAAATAAAGTTGTATAAGGAGAATATAGTATACTATTTGGCTGTACAGAGAACAACATTTTACATTGTTATGATAATGGAAATGACAGTTATTAATTTTACTAAAAATTTTGTATTGGGAAGGTAAACTATAATGGTGTAAGAAGATTTAATATCTAGTGTAACAGCATAAATAATATATCTATTTGATAAATCAGAAGGTAAGACCATACTGTCATATTTTAAATAATGGAAGTAAATATCAGAAATAACAGTTTTCAAAAGTTAAAAGTGTTGCTACTGGAAGTTACACTAGAAAAGCAGAACAGAGAAGAGTGGATCAGAGGATTGATATTCTCCATTTTAAGCTCTCCTTTGTATTTTTTTTTCTTTATTGATTTTCAAGAGAGGAAGGGAAAGTGAGAGAGGAATAGAAACATCAATGGGAGAGAACATTGATTGGCCACCTCCTGCATGCCCCCCCACTGGGGATTGGGCCCACAACCTGGGCATGTGCCCTGACTGGGAATCAAACCAGCAACCTCTTGGTGCATGGGTCAACGCTCAACCACTGAGCCACACCAGCTGGGCTCTCCTTAGTCTTTGATTAAGACAAAATTCTATAAAGGTGTTTTCCTTTCCTTTCCTTTCCTTTCCTTTCCTTTCCTTTCCTTTCCTTTCCTTTCCTTTCCTTTCCTTTCCTTTCCTTTCCTTTCCTTTCCTTTTTTCTTTTTAGAAAGAAGAAGGGATAGAGAGAGAGACAGACAGACAGACATTGATGTAGAGGAGAAACATGGATCAGCAACACCCCTCCTCCCCATGACCCTGGGTTTGACTGGGGATTGAACCTGCAACCTGGGTATGTGCCCTGACTGGGAATCAAACCCGCCACCTTTGAGTGCATGGGGACAATACTCCAACCAACTGAGCCATACCGGCCAGGGCTAAAGGTTTGTTTTTTTTTTAATCCTCACCCAAGGACATTTTTGCATTTATCTTCAGATAGAGTGGGAGGGAGAGAGGGAGGAAGAGAGAGAGAGAGAGAGAAACATTGATGTGAGAGAGACACATTGATTAGCTGCCACCCACACGACCCCGACCCGGGGCTGGGGACAAACCAAAACCGAGGTATGTGCCCTTAGCAGTAACTGAACCCCGTCTCTCTGGTCTGCAGGCTGACACTCTGCTGAGACAAACTGACCAGGGCTAAAGGTATTATTTATTTATTTATTTATTTATTTATTTATTTATTTATCTCCAATTTTTATTAATTTATTTTTGTTACATATGTTTCTCCTTTCCCCCCCCAGACACCCTCCTTCCCATTCCCCTCCCCCCAGCATTGTTGTCTATGTCCATTGATTATGCATACATGCATATAAGTTCTTTGGTTCATTTCATCCATCTCCCCCACCCCCCTACTCTGAAGCTTGTCAGTCTGAACCATACTCCTTTCTATGTCTCTGGGTCTATTTTGTTCAACAGCCCACCTTGTTCATTATATAAAGGTATTTTTGAAATGAAATATTTTGTAACAAGAAATTAAAGCAAATAAATAGAAAATAGCCATATCTCTCATTACTCTCTACTTCCACTGAGGACAGAAGAAAAATAAGAAATAGTTTCTTAGAGTTGCCCACCAGCATCTGAGCTGTAGCAGGTAAAGCAGAATAGGCCTTAGGTACAAAATTCAGACACACTTCTGTAGCATTTAACTAGGTTTACTAAGTAGTAATGTTGGGTTGTAACAATGATGCAGCGGTGGCAGCCCTAGCCCGGTGGCTCAGTTGGTCAGAAGATCATCCCATATACTAAAAGGTCGTGGGTTTGATTCTGGTCAGGCACATACCTAGGTTGTGGTTTGATCCCCAGTTGGGGTACTTATGGGAGGCAATCAATCAATGTTTTCTCTCTCTCTCTCTCTGAAATCAATAAAAACATATCCGTGGATGAGGGTAAAAAAAAAAAAAAAAGAGCAATGGCACTGTAATGGGCTAGGGAGATGCACCAACAAATATAAAACTTTTAAATAAAGATAGAACCATATTGCTTATTGCTTATCAGGGTCCAATATGACTTGGCATGTTTAACTTACAAATAATAAGTGTCCTAAGTACCGGGGGAATAATACTCATATCTACTTTCATATCTCAAAATTCTGTGTGAAGACTAACGGTCATCACAAGGGAGAGCTTTTAAAAACTTTAACACTTTTAACATAAGTGTGAGCTGCTTCAAATAATCTCCATAGTATTACCTATTAAATGTCTAATTCTGATCAAAGGTATATGATATTGGGACCTTCTATCAAAGTCATGAATTCTCTTTCTTCCATACCTTTAGCAAAATGAATAATTCTTATGTATATCAGTTTCTTTGCAGTCTGATAGTTTTTAATATTATTAACTATCTGTTTACTCCTCACATGCAAAGGAAATTTGTCCAAATCCTATTTTTGCTTTTTTTCTGCACTCACAACAAAGACTGTATCAATGAGGTGGGACTAAACATTTTCTATCTAAGAGAAAAGCATGAGCTATAGCACTCCAACATTGAAAGTGATTGGGAGTTCGAAAGCCATTGGGTAGTTGGTAGAGGAAGTGGAGTCATACCTTTGGGGAGACAGCTTCCTTTAAGACCTGTTTCTCTCAAGGTCCATCTTTCTAATTGCTGACTTTGTACAGACTCCAAGACAACCTGCATACCATAATCTGAAAGGAAAGGTCAACCTAAAGGTCGCAGGTTTTAAGGGTGCTACTTCAAAGACATTTATCTCCTTTACAACACCATTAGTCTTGGGTAATGGTCTATTGTCTTTCATCATCCCAACCTCTTCACCTGCCTGTTTACTTTGAGTTCAACCTCAGAATTCAAGTCCCAGCAAAAATGGGTGCTTTCTTTGCTACTTAATATTGGCCCAGTGGAAGCTTGTTCATAGTCTGCTTTCCAGTTGTCAGTTGTTTAAAGAATATACAGTTACTAAGGGAGGAATATGATTTCTTTTTTTGGGGGAAAAAACATGGAAAAGAATTTCTTAGGGGAATAGTTAATAAATAAAAGAGTTTTATAAATTAGAACATTTATTGTAGTTTTATGTGTAAGTCTAAAAAAATCAGGAACATAATTATCCAACAACAAAAATAGCTACATTTGTATAGTACTGATCTAAATATTTTATCTCTGATAACTCAATTTTCATTGTAATCCTATGAAATAGGTATTATTACTTGTCCCATTTTATAAATGGGGGAAAAGATTATATTGAGCTGAGTAATTTTTCAAGGCCCTAATAAGTAGCAGAACTTGTGTTTGAACTCAGGCAATGTAGCTGCAAAGTAGAGGTTTTTAACCTCTATGCTATGATGCCTTGCAAGCAAAAGAATTGTATAGCAACTTGGTGAAATATTATTTAGCCTTTAACATGGTATAAAGCCTGTGGAGCAACAAAAAGATGAAATATAACTTTCATGACTTTGTAATTTAAACTGTATAAAATATATAGAAGTATGTAAAGTCTGAGAGGTAACAGGACAAATTGTCCGAGGCCAAGGACCCCAGAGAAAAAAAATCACAAAACCAAAATATGACAAAAAAGGCCCTGGGTAGAATTTATGCATTGTGGCTAAAAACTCTGTTCCTGATTAAATTCCATTTCTCAAACCCAGGTTTTTTACCTGGATTTTGACTTTTTGGAAACTTTTGGAGATATTGTTAGAAAAATCTCTTGCTAATTCATGTTATCCAAGTCTTTGTCTGCTCAGATCACAGACATTCACTCTAGCATGGCTGACACTCATCATACATTCCCCAGTCTCTGCCCTTGCTTAGCTCTGGTCATATCATAAACAATAATGAGAATAGTTTTTGTAGTATGCTAGTGAGAGTATGTCGATCATTTTCTCTTATTAAATGTAAGGAAAATATCTTAAAATTTTTAAACAAAAAATACCTTGAATTCAGTTTTAACAATGATTGTGATATATAGATTTATTTCTTAAAAAATACAACCTGATTGATCAAATATGTCATATTTTATTAATACTTGTAAATATATAAGATAAAATTGGATGTGAGCATGCATATTTTTTTTTTAAATGTTCTCACAATTATGTATAAAGTGATATTTGGAGAAACAAGTTGTATTGGGAGAAAAAGAAAATGATGAATTCCAGACAGAGTCAGTGATCAATCTACATCAATCCATTTGACTGTTCAACAAATATTTATTGAGAACATAGCAAGTGCCAGGCATTGTATTAAGTGCTGGGTATTTAGTGGTGGCTACAATGAACAAGTTCTCAACATTTGTAGATTTTACCATGTAATTAGTAGTGGAAACAAGTAAATATAAATATGTAATTACTAACTTTTGAGTAATATGAAGGACAAGGCAGAGTTTCGTGACAGAATAATCTGGACAACTACTTTATTTTTATTTATTTATTTCATTTTTCCATTTTTGTTCAGATAGAGTGGGAGGGAGAGAGAAGAGAGGGAGAAACATTGATGTGAAAGGGACACATCGAGTGGCTGCCTCCCGCACAACCCCAACCAGGGCCGGGGATGAATCGCAACCGAGGTATGTGCCCTTGACCGGAATCGAACCCGTGACTCATTGGTCCGTGGGCATGCTCTAACCACTGAGCCAAACTGGCCAGGGCACTGGACAACTACTTTAAATTGAGCACTCAAAGGTCTTGAAAAGGAGAGGCTTAAGATGAGACCTGAAGGATGAGAAAGGACTTGCCACACTAGAAGTCATTGCAATCATGACAGGTGACAGGAACAACAGAGCCTGTAAGGATTGTTTACCGTAAGATGGTAAAGAAAAGACAAAACAGGCTGGATTGCAGTGAATACAGAGAAGAATAAGGTAAGTGAGGGGTGAGGTAAATGTCGTGAGAGGGTAGTGCATTTAATTAAAGTACAATGGAAACTACTAAAGATCTTCATTTGGAGAATAAACTTGAGAGTGACAAGAAATAAAATAAGGGGCTCTTGTAGATGTCCAAGCAAGAAATGGTAGACCTTTGGACTAGGGTGTTGGGAATGAAGATAAAGAGGGGAAGAATAATTGAAGCTATGTTTTAGCAAAATAATTCTCAGAATTTGGATAAGAGATTTGACGTTGAAAGGAAAGGAAGGTAACAAAATTATGTATTAGTAAGGGTAGCAACTGCTGTAACAAACAGCTCCTTCCAAATCTCAGTGACTTAATCCATTAAAAATTATTTTTTTGCTCACATTATAGTCCAGTATGGGTCAGAAGGAGAGTAAGGTAGAATGAATACCCCACATTTAGGTTCTTACATCTTGTGAGGTTATTTTCAACAGGTAGCCTCCAGAATCGCCACGAACAGAAAGAGAAAGCATGGAGAAAGCATTGATCATTTAAGGAACCAGGCTGGATGTGGAGTACATCACATTCTGCTGGTCAGACTCAGTAACACAACCATGCTTAATTGCAGGGAGTTGGGGAGAGCTTGGGAAATTAATCTAGCTGCCTGTTCAGGAAAAAAAATGAAATAGATTTGTTAACATATAGCATTTTATCTGCCCCAAATGACTGCCTGGTTTTGGCTTGAGCAACTGGCTGGAAGGTGTTAGCACTACCTGTATATAAGTATGCCTTGTTTTATTGTGCTTTGCTTTACTCCACTTCATAGATAATGTATTTTTTTTTACAAATTGAAGGTTTATGGCAACCCAGCACTGAACAAGTCTATTGTCGCAATTTTTCCAACAGCATTTGCTCACTTTGTGTCTCAGTGTCACATTTTGGTAATTCTCACAATATTTCAAAGTTTTACATTACTATTATATTTGTTATGGTTATTAGTAATCTTTGATGTTGCTATTGTAATTGTTTGGGGGTGCCACAAACCATACCCATATAAGATGGCAAACTTAATCCACAAATGTTGTATATACTCTGACTGATTCTCTTTCTTTCCTTTGGCTTCCATATTCCCTGAGAAACAGCAATATTGAAATTAGGCCAATTAATAACCCTACAATGGCCTCTAAGTCTTCAAGTAAAAGGAAGAGGCACACGTCCCTTACTTAAATAAAAATCTAGAAGTAATTAAGCTTAGTAAGGAAGGTATGTCAAAAGCCAAGATAGGCTGAAAGCTAGGCCTCTTGTGCCAGTTAGCCAAGGTGTGAATGCAAAGTAAAAATTCTTGAAGGAAATTAAAAGTGCTACTACAGTGAATACATGAGTGATATGAAAGTGAGACAGCCTTATTGATGATATGGAGAAAGTTTTAGTGGTTTGCATTGAAGATCAAACAAGCCATAGCATTTCTTTAAGCCAAAGCCTTGTTCAGAGCAAAGCCCTAAGTCTCTTTTATTCTATGAAGGCTGAGAGGGGTGAGGAAGCTGCAGAAGAAAAGTTTGAAGTGAGCAGAGGTTGGTTCATAAAGTTAAGAAAAGAAGCCATCTCCATAACATAAAAGTTCAAACAAAAAGAAATTGCTGATGGAGAAGTTGCAACAAGTTATGCAGAAGATTTAGCTAAGATAATTTATGAAAGAGGGGTACATGAAACAACAGATTTTCAATGTAAATCAAACAGCCTTGTACTGGAAGTAGATGCCATCTAGAACTTTCAAGATAGAGAGGAGTCAATACATGCCTTCAAAGCTTCAAAGGACAGGCTGACTCTCTTGTTAGGAGCTAATGCAGCTGGTGACGAAGTTGAAGCCAATGCTCACTTATCATTCTAAAATTTCTAGTGCCCTTAAAAATTATGCTAAATCTACTCTGACTGTGCTCTATAAATGAACAACAAAATCTGAATGGCAGCACATCTGTTTGCAATATGGTTTACTAAATATCTTAAGCCTGCTGTTGAGACCTAGCACTCAGAACAAAAAGATTCTTTTCAAAATAGTAGTGGTCATTGACAATGTACTTGGTCACCCAAGATCTCCAGTGGAAATGTACAATGAGACTAATGTTGTTTTCATGTCTGCTAATACAACATCCATTCTGCCACCCATAAATCAAGGAGTAATTTCAACTTTCAAGTCTTATTATCTAAAAAATACATTTGTAAATATATAGCTGCCATAATTAGTGACTTCTCTGATGATTCTGGATAAAGTAAATTGACAACCTTCTGGAAAAAATTTATCATTTTAGATGCCATTAAGAACATTCATGATTTCTGGGAAAAGGTAAAATTTTCAACATTAACAGAAATTTGGAAAAAGTTGTTTTCAGCTCTCGTGGATGGCTTTTATGGGTTTAAGACTTCAGTGGAGTAAGTAACTAACTACAGATGTGGTAGAAATATCAAGAGAACTAAAATTCTACTGTGGGTAAAATGCTATCAAACAGCATCACGTGCTACAGAAACATTGTTAGTGAAAGAAAAAGTCAATTGGTGGCAAATGTCATTGTTGTCTTATTTTAAGAAATTTCCACAGCCTCCCCCACCTTTAGCAACCACCACCCTGATCAATCCACTGCTATCAACATTGAGGCAAAACGCTTCATCAGCAAAAAGATGATTATGCACTGAAGGCTCAAATGATGGTTAGCTTTTTTTTTTAGTAATAAAGTATTTATTAATTAAGATGTTTACATTTTTTAGACATAATGCTATTACACACTTAATAGACTACAATATAGTGTAAACATAACTTTTATATGTACTCAGGAACCAAAAAAATCATGTCACTTACTTTATTGTGACACTTTGTTGCAATATTTGCTTTATTGTATTGATCTGCAAATGAACTCGTAATATCTCTGAGGTATTCTTTTACTCAGCTGGAGAAGACTTGGAAAGGAACAAGTTTTTTTGGAGGAGATCAAGTAATTGGTTTTACACTTGATAAGCTTGAGATGCCTAGTAACCATCCAGATGGATATGTCAGATGGGCAGTTTGATACTCAAGTGTTGAGTTCAATTTTGGGCTATATTTATAAACTATTAGAAAATATCTAGATAATTTGGGCAAGGCCATGTGTATTGACTGTGTATTTGTCTGGCTATTTATTTAGAGTAGTCACCCCTTATCCATGGGGAATATGTTTTAAGACCCCCTAGTGGATGCCTAAGACCACAGATAGAATCCTGTATATACTATATATGCATCCCTATTATAAAGTTTAATTTATAAATTAGGCATAGTAAGATATTAACAACAATAACTAATAATTAAATATAAAAATTATAACAATATACTGTAATAAAAGTTACGCAGATGTGGTCTCTCAAAATATCTTATTGTACTATATGTACTGTGTGAATATGCTGGACAAGGGATGATTCATGTCCTGGGCAGGAAAGAGCAAGATAGCAGGAGATTTTATCACGCTACTCAGAACAGCATGAAATTGAAAACATATGCATTATTTATTTTTGGAATTTTTCATTTAATATTTTCAGATTGAGATTGAAGGTGGGTAACTAAAACTATAGAAAATGAAACCGCTAATAAGGGGAACTATTGTATTTATTATTTAACAAATGTTTACTTAGCAACTAATAGTGCTATACAAAACAAATAATATGTTTAGAGTTTATATATTCTTTCTTACTGGAGACAGATAAACAGTAAGCAAGGTAAATAAGTAAAATATATGGTACGTTGGATGATGATAAAGTCTAGAGAAGGTAAGATGGAGAGAGGAAATAGGGAGTGCAATAGGATTGCTAATGCAATTATCAATAGGATGGTCAGGGAAGACCTCACTACGGAGGTGACTTATGAGCAAAGACCTAAATGGAGGCATGTGATTAATTGGGGAGTGGGGATTTAGGCCAAGGGAATGTTAAATGTAAATGCCTTGAGACAGGAGTTTGACTGTGCCTCTGGCTGGACTCAAGTAGGGGAGGAAGAGAGAGAATGAGGAGTGGATGAGGGCATTTAGGTACAGGGAGAAGGTTGAGGCACACCATGCAGGCCTTATAGGCCCTTGTAAGGACTTTATCTTTCACTTTGGCTATACAATTTATATTTACTTAAAGTTCTCCCTAAATTATCCCTTAGTCCCGATCTCCTAGTTTAGGACACAATATCAAATAGATAAAATCATATTTCTTTAGAGTAACACATTGGTTAGAGTTCTTGTTTCTGCAGGGCAGAATGTTATATTCACAGATCCATTCATTAAGCAAGAGTTATCAAATATGTATTTTTTCTGTTACCAATTATTTACTAGTTACTATGCTAGGCAGTGGAGATACAAAGATAAAAGGGATATGATTCCTGCGCTTGAAGATCTTCCTAAAACAGATCATTTTAATATGTTGTGCTAAGTGCAATGATGTGCTTATGCAGAGAAAGGAAACCTCCTTCTGCTTAGGTGAATGGAATGTGTGCCTGGAGGGGTTAATGCTTGAACCAACACTTATCAAGTGAGTAGGCTTTAGCTAGGCAAAGATGGAGGGAGTAGGAGATGGTGAAATGGAAAATGAATGTTCAGAAGGACAGTTCAGGCAGGAAGGTGAGAGAATGAAAACCAGGGGATATTTTGGAAAGAAGTTTTCATGACAAAATCCTCATCTCACATTCCTATTAAAAAACACATATGAGAACTTCCAATCTGAAATATATACATAAAATCCTGGAACTAAAAAATCATCTAAATCTCATTTTTCAGATCAGGAAAATGAGACCTGGAGAGGTAAAATGACTTACACATCAAGCTGTATGAGGACCCAGTGCCATGGGATGGTGAAGCCAAAGCTGTCCCAACTGCTTCAAGAACAAATACATTTTCTATTCTGGTGTCTTTATTACTTGGAATATTTATCTCTTTGAAACTAAGTGCATTTTGAAATGGTTTTGGAGGCTTTAGCGTGGTTCCTAAACTCCCCATGAATTCATTCTCAAACACCCGTTAGAATTGGTCTTACTCATTGGTTTCTGCGTGGAGGATTACATCCAGCTCAAGCTGTTCTACAGAAACGTTCTCCAGGAAACACTGTATTTGGTGGTTCTACTTAATTTTAGGGTTTGTTTTGTTACTTTTTCCCCTTTGGTCTTGGAGAACACAGAGAACTTATGGGGCTAATTTAGGGCAGATAGGCCAAAAGTCAAAAGTAACGTTTTCTCTCTGCAGAAAACACCCCAGGGGCAGAGAATGCAGGAAACTGTGTGTCACTGTGATGAAAAACAAATGAAAGCCTTTACAGCAGAAATGTCAGTCTCTTATCATCTAACAGGTCCATCAGTGCATGCCAATGCAGACCTGTTGTGGAGGCAACAGCAAATTGAGCATCCAAAAAACTAATTCCTCCTATTTCCTTCTTACCCTGTCTTCTATAACAATTCTCAAGATCGTAAGGAACCAGTGCTCAGAAAAATAATGAGTGCATGTGTGACTTTTAGGATAATTAGATTAAAATAGAACTGTAATGTATGACCCTGCATAAGGAAACAACTTCCTTGAAACTACAGTGTGTTCATCTTAATGAAGGAATTCCATGCTTATTTTCTTATATTCAGTTATGCTTATCCTGATGAGATCATTCCTATTTCAGTTCCCTAGAGGAAGAGGACTACCTAAGACAAGTCACAGGAATTGAGACAGAAGATCCTGAGAATATAGGCTGGAGAAAGAACTCTTGGTCTGGTCCTC
Source organism: Tadarida brasiliensis (assembly GCA_030848825.1). Classification (NCBI taxonomy): domain Eukaryota; kingdom Metazoa; phylum Chordata; class Mammalia; order Chiroptera; family Molossidae; genus Tadarida; species Tadarida brasiliensis. The sequence continues at coordinate 37,250,481 of CM061272.1, read as the reverse complement.
AAGCATTCCAAGAGCTGGGAAGATTTTTCTTGACAAAGGTTAAAGGTGGCATTCATCAAGAGCAAACAACCAGGGCACAGGAAGAAATCTCAAAATCTCATTTCCCTGTGCTTTGGTCAGCTGCAGTTTGTAAACCAGATTATTTAGATCATGCTACTCTCTGAATTTATATTCTCTTTGTGTTATCCCAGAAATAAGCTATTCTGGGCACACTTGGTCAGTTTTAAAGGAGTGAACAGTTTTCCTCAGGCCAGAGATAATCAAGGAGAAACACTGAAGTAATGATTCCATCTGGGGGCAAATTTTCCTTCCAGGAGATATTTGGTAATGTCTGAAAACATTTTCCTTCGTCACAACTGGTGGAAGGTAGGCTGCTATAGGCATCTAGTGACTAGACCAGGGGTATTACTAAACACCCTGCAATGCACAGGTGAGTCCCTACTGCACAGAATGATGCAGCTTAAAATGCATGCAGAGCAAGATTAAGAAACCCTGCCCAGAGTGAAGATGAATCTCAGAACAGAGCTGGAATCATGTGGCCCAGCTGTTCCCCACATCCAGGAGATTTTCCTGCCGGTGCTACCTTTGGAGGTTCTGGGGTGTTATTGCTACTGAGACAAGTAGCATTTCCTTACTCCAGTCTTAGGTAGCATGCTTCCCCTTTTCCTAAGTCAGAGACACTTCCCAACTCCCCCCATTCTGTAAGTCATTAATACTAAATATAGGGATGGGCAAAATAGGTTTATAGTTGTGAGTACGTGAAACAGAGTTTATTCTTGTATTATTATTATTTTCTAATTATTATATTATTTATTTATATTATAACTGCAAACCTACTTTTGCCTACCCCTGTATTTATTGAGTTTATACTAGCTCTATAAAGTAAACGATGCACCGGGGAGACAAAGACATTTGAGATGTCCTTTCTAAGAGATGATTAAAGCCCCAGCTGGGATCTCTGAGCTGTTATTGTCTTCACAAAAGTCCTTTTATAAAGGAAGTTGATGATTTGGGAAAATGGGCCTTACCTCCCACTGTGATCAGGTAAGCTCCAGTCTTCTCCTGGGTTTTTCTCAGACTCAGGAAGTCATTCTTGAGGTTTATAACAAATACCTGTGACATTAAGACATTTACAATCCTCTTAATCTAACCAATTATGGGATCTAAAAATTGCTCAATATTAATTGTCTATGATTCTCAGATTGTGTTCTGCTTTGATTTCTTCATTGTTTCATTTTTTCCCCCTCAACTACAGATTGTTCACTGTGTTCTACTTCGGGAGACTGAGGATTGACTTATTTCTTTAAAAAGAACTGTTTCAAGAGTGTTATTTCTGAGTCTTGTTTTCTTTAAAAGGAAAAGGCAGGGTTGGAGGATGTCAAACGTTCCTGGGGACCATTATTTGCCAATTCTGAACAGACTGAAAATTTTCAGTGTGTATTTATATTATCCCTTCCCTCCTCTCCCCCCACCCCCCAAGAGCAGAAACTACAGGGAATCCTCACCTGGGTCAGGGTTGGAGCAGGTGGGGGTGGGGGGATGAGACAAAGTATGATAAATTCTTTAATACATTAAATCCAATAATCCAATAACATATAAATTATAAAACAAATAAGAAGAAAAATGCACTTTGGCATAAAAATTAATACAGTGCTAAGCAACATCTTAGTATTTCAAAACTGTATGTAGTTTTTCCTACAAATATAACTTCTCTGATTTCTACATATTTGTCACCTTGTTGATTATTTATTTAATTTAATTTTACACAGCAGCTTCTCTCCTTTATGCTGTTTTCCATGTGTAAGGTCTAAAGCTTAAGCTTTGAGTCTAACTAGTGTACACATAAGAATGTCTAGAGCTATTATTTCTACAAGGTAAAATGAAGTATATTAAAGAATTTATTTAGCCAAGACCTCACTAAGAAAAAAGTAAATTAGGTTAAAGCTGTCCTCTTCCAAGAAAAGGGTTTTAAAGATGGGAAATATATCGACATGCAGGGGAGAATGAGACAACTTTTTGGAACTCAGGGAGTTAGCCTGGAAACCTGATCACATAAGAGAATTCATTTAAGTTGATGTCTACAAATATTTACTGATTGCCTAGTACATATACTAGAATTAAAATAAAATATGATTTTAACCAAGAAATCATTGCAATGATTTGGTTTAATTAAAAAATGACTCCACTTTTTCAGTTAAAATTCATTAATTCTGTCAGAGTCTCTGATAACTTTTCTGGAATCAAAACACTAACAAATTGGAATGAAATCAACAAACATTTAATTAACAAATTAAAATAATCAAATATTTATCAAGTAGTTACTAGGCATAAGTAGCTGTTTTAAACACAATTAGGGTAGGGTAGGGTTAGGAGGAGATGTAAAGATGGGTAACAGGTTTCTAACCTCAAGGATCTTACAGATTAGACCATTTTGGAGTTAATTAATTCCCATTATTATAAACAAATGTGTGTGTGTGTGTGTGTGTGTGTGTGTGTCTTTTCAATGCCATTGTCCTGCTAACAACGGAGAAAGAGATGGTCAAAGGAGTAATATCAACCTTCCCTTGTAAATTCCTTCTTGAAACTACCAATAGGATGTACAGAGACAGTTAAAGATCTTTTGTAAAAAGTTGACATTTGTTTAGGAACCTTGAACAATTACAGATTTCTGGAGAGCTGTTGAAACAAAAGCCAAAGCAAGAAATAAACCCTTACACATCCAGTGATAGATTGTAGTGGAGAATTACTTCTTTTCTCACTGCCGCTGCTCACTCTCCCACCTCCCTCCACCAAAGAAGTATGAATACAAAGAGAGAGAGGAAAGGTATCTGGCTATTTCCATGAAAAATGACTCTCCCCTACAATCACCTTCTGTCAATAAAATGCTTATTTTCTGACATGTCAATTAGGTGATTCATAATCCAGATGACCATCCCCTTCCATTTAGTACTGTTGGACTGGGTTAAATGTCTTAAGTGTTTACCCTTTATGACCAGTGGCTTGGATCTGTTCTCAGTCAAACTGGGCGACTCATGACATGTTTGCCTGTAGGATTTCCCTTGAGGTAAAGTAACCATTATTATCAGATTTTAAACTGAACGACAGATTAGGACAGTGGCTTTACCATCAGCAGTGAAAAATGCTTGTTTTACAGTACCATGTATCCAAAATACGAGTTTGTGGGAAGAGTTCAATGCAAAATAAATAGCCTGTAATTTACAGAACCGCAGTGAAGGAGGCTTATGTGGCAGAACTTGATACTTCAAAGGGATCTTCTGTTGTTCAAAAAAGCCAGTTATTAGGGAGGGATGATTTGTTCTAGCATCTTAAGCTTATTTTCCAAGATCTGACTTATAATGAAGTAATCATTTTACAATTGAGATAAAATTCACATAATATAAAATCAACCATTTAAAAGTGTACAATTTGGTGACCTCTAGTAGATGACATAATGATTTTTAAAAAGATTGGTGATCAGGATTCTAAGGGGGGGTGATAAAAATAATCATGTTGCAATTTTCATTCATAAATATATTCAATTATATCTAACAAATGTTAAATAATTACAATATTAACATACCAAAATGTTCTTTTGTATTTCTACAAAGCAATCTACAAATAATTATGTTTCTATTCTACTGAAGGCATGAATTATTAACCAGTTTTGCCATTACAGTTGTTAAAGCATTTAAGTTATAATTCTGAAGAAAGACAGATGGAGTTTAAAATATCCACATTGTTACATTGTTACATCTTTGCAAAGATGATGTTTGGAGAACATTTGAAAGAAAATTTTAAAAATTGTTCTGAAAACTAGAAAACATACTTTTTTATCGATAAAAATAAAGTTTTGTAAAATTATTTTTGCAAATAGGCTGGATTTCAGGTATGACTGCTTTTTACTATTTTGGAGTAGATGTATGAAACACAGAACTCTCAATTTCATTTTATTTTTTTAGAACTCTCAACTTTAAAATGTCAGAATGCTATGTAAATAAAGTAGTCTGGTTAAATAAGCTGATGAGAGACTTCTAGGTAAATCAGTAGAAAATAGAAGATAAAAATTTTTCTTGGCTAAAAGTAAATTCTCTAAACCAGTGATCCCAGCTTGAGGTGGAGGCATGTTCCCAGAGACAAATGCAATACTGTTGAGGCTTTTTTAAATTACAAGCCCTCTGTGGCATCCTCCCTCCTCCTCTCTGCCAAGATTTTCATTTGTCCTCCTCGTGAAGTGAGCAACAGCCCCCTCCCCAGGAGAGACCAAACAAAGGAAGATAACCATTGCTCTTAACCAACAAGACTTTGGCTATTAAATATACAGGAATAGCTTTTTATTTAAATCACAGTCAGAATTGATAATCATTTAGTAAAGAGTTAAAGACTGTATCTGCATTATTGGTGAAGAAAAAGGTTTACTAAATAACCATGGCAAACATTTTAGAGAAAAGTATTTTATTTAATGTCTGTAAGAGCCTCAGTCATTTACAAGGACTTTGGTACTAATCATTCACATAGAAAGTGGCTCCAGTGTTGATAGAGACATAACTCCAAAGACATGCAGTATCAGTGTGAATAAAGTTGTTCCATGAAACTCAAGCGTGTGGGAGGAAAAAGCAGTACGAGTATGTAAATACAGTCTAATATTTGCTGAAATGTAAGATTAAAATAAAATTAAACATTGTTAGACACAAAAAACAATTGTATTTCATTAAAATTGAACTGCCTTTGACCTCTGCTTGGCCATCTTCTTTACGCTATAGCTATGTTTTCTAAAGCAGTTGGGATGGGGGAAATTTGCCAAACTAATAGGAGACACATTGGGTTAAACAAATTGAAATTAGTTTTTGCACCACAGGACTTCTCAGGTGCTTTAATCTGCTACTGACATTCCCTGTCTGATGAGCAAACCTTGCCATTAACTTGTTTTATTTCTTTTCTAGTGTCTTAATTATTTATTTTTATTTTTTAATTTTATTTTTCAGTTACAGTTTACGTTCAATGTTATTTTGTATTAGTTTCATGTGTACAGCATCTTGGTTAGACAATCACATACATTACAAAGTGTTCCCCCGATATTTCCAGTACCCACCTGGCATCATACAGTTATTATCATATTATTGACTATATTCCTTATGCTGTACTTTACATCCCTGTGACTATTTTGTAACTACCAATTTGTGCTTCGTAATCCCTTCACCTTTTGCACCCATCACCCCAACCCTCTCCCCTCTGGCAACCATCAGTCTGTTGTATTTTTTCTTTCCACTAGTAAAATTGTAGAAAATCTTTTCATCTTTTACTTTTTTTTGCACATTGCCTGTTCATATTCTTTATTTATTTATCTGTTGGGCTGTTGGCCTTTTACTCACTGTTTAGCAGTTCATTCTTTTTTTATTACACGTGTTACAAATAGTGTCATTTGTCCTTTTACGTGATGGTGCTGTTCTTGAAACAGAACTTTTTATTTTTGAGCAAATAGGCAGTCTTCTGATGACTTCTGGAGTTTGAATTTTAGAAGAACCTGCCCACCCCAGGATAATAAAAATATTTTTTCTAACAACTATATAATATTTAAAATATTTCATTGACAATAGTTTCCTATAGGGATAGAAATGCTTTTCATCTGTCCCATACCATGTGATGATACTACCAACATGTGGCTGTTGAACACTTGAAATGTAGCTAGGGGAGCTGAAGAATTGAAGTTTTAATTTTAATTTTAATTAACCAAAATTTAAATTTAAATAGTCACATGTGGATAGAGGCTATGTGTTGAACAACACAGAGAGATCTTTATCTGAAATTTGTTTTCATGTATACCGTGTGGTAGAAAGTTTTTCCTATATGAATATCAAATTATTCTCAAGTAGTTACAGAATCATCCTTATTTTTCTCCACTGACTTGAAAAGTCACTCATATGTCAAATTCTCAAGTACATAGGTTTATTTCTGGACTCTAATTTGTTTCATTGATCTATTTGTCCATTCTTGAGCCAATATATCATGTTCTAAATTACTCTTTATTTATCTGGTAAGGCAGTTTTGTCATTTTTCTTCTTTTTCAAAGTGTATTGGCATCTTTTGCATGTTTTTCCCCACATGAAGTTTAGAAATGGCTTGTGAAATTCCATAAAAATAGTCTCTTAGATTTTTGATGGGGATTTTGATGATAAGATCTATTAGGAAAATAATTGATATTTTATTGATATTAAGCTTTCCTGCTAGCTATTATTCTATATTTTTAGTCTATAGTTTTACGCCTATGTTTATTTTCTGTTAGATTATTTCTATATATTTTATAGTTTTTGTTGCTATTGCAAATAGTCTTTTTTTGTCAATCATATCTTGGTATATAAGAAAGCTGTTGATTTTTGGATGTTAATCCCATATCTATTTACCTTGCTGGACTTTCTTAGTTTTGATCTTTAATATCTTTGATTTTCTAGGTAATCAATTACAACATCTTTGAATAATGCCAATGATATCTCTTCATTTCCAAAATTTATACTTTCATACACACACACACACACACACACACACACACACACACACACGCACACATTTATCTTATTGTATTGGCTAGGACATTGAGAACAATGTTGAGTAACCACAACCAAGACTATTCTTTTCCTTTGTTTTTGGGACTGTGTTAAATATTTGCTTATTATATGTGTTGCTTGCTGACCTCCCTTTCTCCCCAACATGCTTATCCTGTAGTCTTCCCCATCCCCACCTCCCAACTTCTAGTTTTTCTGGTTAAAATCTTGGGCATTGTACTTGACTCTAGTCTTTCTCTTAAATCTTATACCCAATCTATATGAAAATTCTCCTGGTTCTACCTTCAAAATATATGTAGAGTCATTTTACTACTTCCATCATTTCTACCACTTGCACACGGATTCAAGCCATCATCATCTCTTGCCTGGATTACGGCATGAGCCTCCTCTCTGATCTCCTTAATTCTGTCTTTGTCTTACAGCATCTAAAAAACTTTTTAAAATTTGTAACTCAGATCAAGTCTCTGCTCAAATTCCTCTAAAGTTTTCCCAACTCATTTAAAGCAAGAGTAAAAGTCTTTACAGTGTCCTCTGAAGCCCTACACGATCAGCCTTCCTTATCTCTGTGACTCATGTTCTCTCCCTCTTACTCTAACTCATCATTTAGGTTTTTGCTTAAATGTCAGCTTTTCAGTTAACCCTTCTCTGACTACCTCATTAAAACTTCCACACCACCCTAGTCCTCCTTTTCTTACTTCTCTGCTTAGTTTTATTTTACAACTCTTGTTACCATCTGCCATATTCTGTATTGTATTTATTTGTTAGTTGTCTGTTTCCCGCCACTAGAATGTAAGTTCCATTGAAGGCTTTCTTCTGTTTTGTTCATAATATTACTGCATCCCCATTGTCTAGAAGAGTGTTTGGTGTATAGTAATGTAATATGTCTGTCTATCTATCTATCTATCTATCTATCTATCTATCTATCTATCTATCTATCATCTATCTATCTATCTATCTATCTATCTATCTATCTATCTATCATCTATCTATCATCTATCATCTATCTATCTATCACCTATCTATCGACTTTTCTCCTTAACTCTATAAATATTAAAGGAATGTTTAGCCACACTTGTGTTCCTGGAATAAAGTGTCACTGGTTTTGATGAATAGCATTTTTTATATTCTGTTGATTTTGAGTTGGTACTGTTTTATTTAAGAGTTTTGCATTTTTGTTTTTAAGGGAAAATAGTTGATAGTTTTCTGCTTTGTTTTATAACTGTTCAGTTTTTATATCAGAATCATACCGTCTCATCAACTGAGTTGAGGGGCAGCCATCTACCTTTTTCCTATGCCCTGTTATCACTGATATAATAGTGTTTTTTAAATTAGATACTCTATAAAATTTCTATAAAAAATCAATTAGGCTTAGTATGAAGTTAGAGTCTATTGACTCAATTTTCCTTTTATAGAAATCAATTTATTCAAATTTTCTAACTTGATTTAATTTTGATAAACTTTTCCATTTACCTTGCATTTTAAAATGTATATACATATAATGGCTGTCTCTTTATTTCTAGTGATGCTTACTTGAGTTTTTTCTATTTTTTGCCTTCAGAAGTTTTTTTCTTACATTGGTCTTTTAAAGAGAACTTTGATTTTATATCATTTATTACTTTTATTAATTTTTTCCTTCAGCTAAATTTATTTATATTCTAATGTTGAATGCTTAGGTTTTTATTTATTTTATTTTGTGATTTCTTTTTAATTTTTTCTTTTCTTTATTTTATTTTTATCACCATTTATTACCCTCATCTTTCTTATTTTTTAATGAACCTATTTAAGTGTATAAAAATTACTTGAGCCATATCCCAAAGATTTGTAGTCTACATTAAAAAAAAATTTTTTTTCTTTATTGATTTTAAAGAGAGAGGAAGGGAGAGATAGAAACATTGATGAGAGAGAACATCGATTGGCCACCTCCTGCATGCCCCTCACTGGGAATTTGGCCCACAACCTGGGCATGTGCCCTGATGGGGAATCGAACCAGTGACCTCTTGGTGCATGGGTTGACACTCAAGCACTGAGCCACATCGACCCGGCAATATAGTCTCCATTTTTATCCAATAATTATTGAGAAGTGTTTTAAAATTTTGAAATCACATGAATAGATATTATTTTATTTCTCTTTTATTGTTATGTTTATTTATTTATTTTTTTTATGCTAAGACTCAGTACGTAGCATGCTTTCTCATTTATAAAAATTTAATGAGCTTCAGCCTATGGCTTGATAATACATTTTTTTCCAATAAATATGTCATGGGTGTTGAGAATACATACAGGATGTCCCAAAAATGTATACATACTTTGAATAATTATAAATCCCAATGGGTTAAATCTGAAAAGAAAGAAATGTCAATTGAGCTATCAGTTATTAAGTGTGTATACATTTTTTGGGGACACCTTATATTTTCTTTCTTTGTCATATACAAGGTTTTATGGTTATTCCTTAGAACATGCATGATAGTTTATTATTTAAAACCTCTGAGTGGTTGGGTGATTTCAGAGCCAGTGTTTAAGATCTCCTTTTGTATTTCCTATAATTTCTATTCTCTATATTTCAAGACTATGCTATTAAGCGCATGGCCATTAACTTGATAAAGACACAATTCTCGATCTTTAAATTTTCTTTGTGGATTGTTAACTTTTGCTAAAAGCCAAAATAATTTTTTTGTCTGTTATTTTTTGTTTGTTTGTTTCAAATTTTATTTTGAGTGAGTTTTGTTTTGTCAAACCTGCTTTGTTATTGTTAACACTTGCTTGGCATATATTTCCATCTTTATGTTTTTAACCTTTCTCTATTACTTGCATTAAATGTGTATATTCTACATATTGTTAAAAGATAAACTAAGGCATATTAAAAATTTTAAGACTTCATTTGAGCAAAAATCAATTTCAACCAGGCAGCACCAGAAAGGAAGTGGATAGGAGTACTCCCCCAACAGAATTTTATAGAAAAAGGTGGCAACAAAGTAAAGAAATTAGTGATTGACTATAGCTTAAAGCCCAGTTGGCTCTTTGTGATTGGTTGTCCTTAGTGTTTTGATTTCATAAGTCCGAGGCATTTACAGGTATAGATACAGGCATTTACAGATATAGGCCATCAGTGACACCTAAGTCTAATGGTTTTCTTGTTTAATTAATTTAACAATATACAGCTGGATTCTAACTATGAAGCTTCTTATTTTGTAATTGTAGAAAATTAACATATTAAGCCAGTAGAAGGTTAACATTCATAAACTCTAAAGAACTTCCATAACTCAATAAGAAAAAGACCAACATCTCAACATAAAATACATAAGAGATATGAGCAAGGAATTAATAGAAAAAGAAAATCAAATGACCAATACACATGTGAAATGAAATTTCACTTCATTAATATTCAGGAAATTCAAATGAAAATAACAATGAAAATATTTGTAGCAAAAAAGAATAGCAAAAATCAGAATAGCAAAAAATAAGAAGATTGATAATTCCCTGGTAGCAAGGATGAAGAATTCTCAAATGTGCTGAATATAAACATAGATAAATTTTATGTGTTATAATCTCTTTTGCCAGAGAGGAATGTTATCTCTCTCAGCATTTGTCAAATAGCCCTGAAAGACTTAAACTGGCCCAAGACTGGCAAATGCCTACCCCAAACCGACTGGTTTTTGGAGGCTGTTGGTTGGGCAGGGAGAACAGTGCTATGATTGGCTCAGCATCAGTAGATGCTTACTCTGGACCCATCAATTATGGTTAGGGTGTAGAACCCGGTAAGACCATGTGACTTCCATAGTGACCACAGGGGCTAGGGTTATAGGAGAAGTAGTAAGGGATTAGATCTCAGGAAAACACAGAGGGGGTTGCAGTGCTGACTGACTCACAGATGCCTACCAACTTTTACTTTACCACATGCAAAATTGAGGAAATAATGTAAGACATCAGATACAGGAATGTATGGATTATTTTTACTGTCCACATTTCTCAAACAAACATACCCATTTGGAAAGCTTTTTTAACTTCAAAGGAAATGAAGCCAGAGTGAGCCAGAGTATGTGATATGTCTTCCAATCTGTTGATGACTGGGTCAAAATAAAAACCTGAGGTGTTAATGACTTCTAAAATCATTAGAGAAAATAGAAGCACACGTTGCAACTCTCAGAAGGGAATCAATCAGGCCTACAGAATAGAATTATTAATTCTTAAAAAGAGAAGCTCATAAAAAGGTGGCCTTGCCACTGGGGTGATTCAGCAGTACAGAAATGAAGGGCAATTTCAGACTGTTCATTCATCAGTCTTCTCATTCAGACCTGCAGGGTGTATTTTGAAGATTGGCTGAGATGGTCATACTTTCTTAATAAGTACTCCTGCGAAGCAAACCTTTACTCACATGGAATAAAAGGCAAAGGAGAATCATGGGGCCATGTGATTTAAAGCTAGAAGATAGGAAAAAAAGGAGGCGAGTTCTTTTTTAGTTAATAACCTGAATTATGGAAGATATCTAAATACATGTAATTTTGTAAGTCTTAAGTACATGTTGTGAACTAAGATACACATACACCTCAGTAAGAAAAGTGAGAAAAGGAAGAATGACATCTACCTGGGTTTCAAATCACAAAATAAGATTCTGTAGTTCAATGAGAGATGCCAGCCGCCTCAAGAATTTTAACTAGCCATGTATGCTGTCTTGGGAAATATGTGCTTTTGGCATTTGAGTATATTGCATTGTAATTACTTGGTTTCATGTGTCTCACATATTAGCACACAGACTCTTTGAAGGGAGGTATATATCTTATTCACGTCTGTGACTGTCCTGCTCAGAGCCCCAACTTTTCCCCAAATTGTACTTAGTGTTCAACCAGGGATTGCTGAAGGACCAAATGGATAATTGGATAGATAGGATTCATATAGACTGGCCAAGATCTATCATGCCTGCGTCCCCACATATTACAAACTTTTAGTGGACAAAATAATCAAATTAGGTACAACATGAGGTGCCTGCATTAAGCACAAACTTGGAGTTCGAGGGTACAACATACTGAGAACTTCCTGCTTGTTTTCACCAACACGGGGCTGCATGAGGACAGAGGTGTAGACACAATCCTAAATCCCTCGATCCTTTCTCTGCAGCTTGGATAACCTCAAGTCCTGGGTGCCCAGGACAGTCCTAATTTATGATGTTGTCTCCATGTAATTATTATTGGTGTCCCACCCTACTTACAGCATTTTTTATAACCCCATGTTCCTGAAACTATATGCCCTTCTAGATATTGGAGATTTTGTTACATTGAAATAGTACTTTAAAAAAACAAACACGCACACACAAGAAAACACCAGGGCGAATCTTTTCCTGTGCAGCCCTGGAAAAAGTCTTAGAGCTTTGGGGAAGTTGAATTTTACAGCTTTGGGAGATGACTTCTTGGGTTGTCTCAACGTACTAGGACAATTTCGACTTGAGTGAGACTCCATGGGGCCACAATATCTTGGTTCAGTTTTTACTAATCTGAGCCACCTCTGTTCACTGCTTGACATTTGACCCATTTGAAAAGGAAGAAGTATCAGGTTTCTCTGAGGCTTTGAACATGAAATTCTCCCACACTCTGGCAAAACCCATTGCCAAGAGAACTGACATAAAAATGACGACGGCAGTGATGATGATTTGGAGCTTGTATGATTTCAACTTCAAGTATCATGTAAGTGGTAAAGATAGGCTAGAGACGCGTAAAGATGACTGTTCTATGCCCTGGACTTTTATACAGGCTTATCCTCTTCCCTTCCCCCCCTCAATCAGCCAGCCTGTCCTCGCTGCGTCTGCTTGCGAGTGCTAAATTCTTATTAACCTGAGTCACACATGTAGTAACTAAGTCAGACATTTGTTCAATACACATTTATCAAGTACTTGTCATGTGCTAAAAGTAAGAACACATAGATTTTTCTAAAGGTCTCTGCATTCTGTGAACTCACATTCTGGAAAATAAGACGGAAACATAGGTAAATCATTAAATTATAGTATGATAAGGACCATAATGGTGGTCTATCTAAAGGGTTATGGTAACATGTTAGGCAAGAATGATTGATTAGCAGTTAGATTTGAGGCAGTCTGTCAGATATTTGATTACAAATGCCTTGTAGGTAGTTAGGGATGTGGACCTGGGGCTCAAGAAAGAGACTGGAGCCCAGCCAGTGTGGCTCAGTGGTTGATCAGTGACCCATGCACCAAGAGGTCGCCAGTTCGATTCCTGGTCAGGGCACATGCCCAAGTTGTGGGCCAAATCCCCAGTGGGGGCATGCAGGAGGTGGCCAGTCGATGTTCTCTCTCATCGATGTTTCTATCATTTTCTCCCTCTCCCTTCCTCTCTCTCTAAAAAAGCAATAAATAAAAAAAAAATAAAAAGAAAGAAAGAGACTGGAGCTAGAGCTAGAGAGTTCTGTCACTGGCAAAGGGGCATAGTTAGAGTTGACCAGAATGGCACAAAATGTCGCAGAGAATTTAAAATCTAGCCACTGGAGTTTGATTATTTGTAGTAAAATCCTGCTTTGGTTAGATGCTACAAAAGCTTTCTGCTTCTCATTTTGAATGGTCTTAATTATGGTTTATTTTACATTATTCCTGTTGGAAATATATAGACTTTGCAACATATATCAACAAATGTACACAAAACTTCTCAGAAATCCTCCTTTCAATGGGCAAAGGAAGTTTTTAAAATTTCTTTTTTGGGTGAAAATAGATTTACTCTATTATGTATCATAATCCTTCTTTAATGATTATCTATCTATATCTATCTATCTATCTATCTATCTATCTATCTATCTATCATCTATCTATCATCTATCTGTCTATCATCTATCTATCTATCTATCTATCTATCTATCTATCTATCTATCTATCTATCTATCTGGCATCAATCTATCTGAAACAATTGAAAGTGTTACTTTCTGTGTTACTGGTGGTGAGGAAAAATCTGTCATGTAAAGAACACATCATGGAACTAACTCCAAAATTTCTATTGTTCTATGAATATTTCCTCTTATCTCAGGTGTTGGAGAAACGGTAATTAAGGTTTTATTTTCAAATGATTCAAGAAAACTAATGTCGATTGAAGACATCTGGACAAAGACTCCCCATCTCCCTTAACCCATTTTCCCCCCAGAGTACAGAATAAGAATATTACCAAGTCTTATACCAAACATCTCACTACCCAGGATCATGAAATCTTCTGGTAGCAGAAGATTAGAGACTTTTCTTGATCAAAATAACAGGAAGACAGTGGTGCAAGTAGGAACAGTATTCAAGGCTCTCTCCAAGATTCTTCTTCAATTATGTTTTTGTATTGGGTATGAACAATTGGAGATATAGAAGTGGATTGCTTTATATATTTATTTATTCTTTAAATCTTTAAAGTTGAGAGTATTACAGATGTTCCCTCTTTGCTTCCCCATTGCCAACTTCTACCCAGTTCCTGCCCTGCCCCAGGCCTTCACCACCCTATTTTCTGTGTCCATGGGCAATGCATATATGCATATAAATTCTTTGGTTACTCTCTCCCCTCTCCCCCCCTCCCCGCTTTCCTCTGAGATTTGTCAGTCTGTTCCATGTTCCTATGCCTCTAATTCTATTTTATTCATCGGTTTATTTTGTTAATTAGATTTCACAAATAAGTGAGATCATGTGATATCTATCTTTCTCTGACTGGCTCATTTCACTTAGCATAATCATCTCCAGGTCTATCCATGCTGTCTCAAAGCATAAGAGATCCTTCTTTTTTTACAGGTGCATAGTACTCCATTATGCAAATATTCCACAGTTTTTATATCCACTTGTCTACAGATGGGCACTTGGGCTGTTTTCAGATCTTAGCTGTTGTAAATAACACTGATATGAACATAGGGGTGCATATGTTCTTTCTGGTTGGTGTTTCAGGATTCTTGGGATATAGTCCTAGAAGTCGGATTGCTGATTCAAATGGCAGTTGCATTTTTAATTTTTTGAGGAAACTCCATGCTGTTTTCCATAGTGGCTGCAACAGTCTGCATTCTCACCAGCAGTATACTAGGGTGCCCTTTTCTCCACATCCTTACCAGCACTTGTCTTTTGTTGATGGTAACCATTCTGGCAGGTGTGAGGTGATACCTCATTGTGGTTTTAATTTACATCTCTCTGATGATTAGTGATGTTGAAAATTTTTTCATATGTCTGTTGGCCATCTACATGTCCTCTTTGGAGAAATGTCTGTTCAGGTCCTCTGTCCATTTTTTAATTGGGTTGTTTGTCTTCCTCTTGTTGAATTTTATGAGTTCTTTATATATTTTAGAAATTTACCCCATATCAGATGTATCATTGGCAAATATGTTCTCCTATACAGTGGGTTCCTTTTTCATTTTGATGCTGGTTATTTTGTTGTGCAGAAGCTCTTTAGTTTAATGTAGTCCCATTTGTTTATTTTTTCCTTTATTTCTCTTGCCCTAGGCAATATACCAGTGACAATTCTGCTACGTGCAATGTCTGAGATATTGCTTCTTATGTTTTCTTCTAGGATTTTTGTGGTTTCATGACTTACATTTAAGTCTTTTATCCATTTTGAGTTTATTCTTGTGTATGGTGTAAGTTGGTGGTCTAGTTTCATTTTTTCTATCTAATTTTCCTAACACCATTTATTGAAGAGTCTGTCTTTACTCCATTGTATGTTCTTGCCTCCTTTGTCAAACATTAACTGAGCAATAATGGCTTGGGGCAAGTTTTGTTTCTCTGTTCTGTTCCATTGATCTGGATGCTTGTTCTTGTGCCAGTACCAGTCTGTTTTGATTATAGTGACTTTGTAGTATAATGTAATATCTGGTATTGTAATCCCTCCAACTGTATTCTTCTTTCTCAATATTGCTGTAACTATTTGGGGTCTTTTTTAGTTCTATATAAAATTTTGGAGTATTTGTTCTAGATATGTGAAATATGCTGTTGTTATTTTAATAAGGATTGCATTGAATCTCAAGATTGCTTTGGATAGTATGGACATTTTAATGATGTTGTTTCTTCCAATCCAAGAACATATATTTTTTCACTTGTTTATATCTTCCTCAATGTCTTTTTTCAACATCCTGTAGTTTTCCAAGCACAGTTCTGTTTCTTTCTTGCTTAATTTATTCCTAAGTATTTTAATTTTTTGTTGCAATGATAAATGGGATTGTTAGTTTCTCTTTCTGAGAGTTCATTATTGGTATTTAAAAATGCCATTGATTTCTGGGTGTTAATTTTGTATCCTGCTACATTGCCAAATTCATTTATTAAATCTAGTAGTCTCTTGGTAGAGTCTTTAGGGTTTTCTATGTGCAATATCATGTCATCTGAGAACAGTGACAATTTTACTTCCTTCTTTCCAATTTGGATGCTTTTTATTTATTTTTCCTTATCTGATCTCTGTGGCTAGGAATTCCAGTACTATGTTGAATAAGAGTGGTGAAAGCAGACATCCCTGTTATGTTCTTGTTCTTCGGGGAAATGCTTTTAGGTTTGCCCATTGAGTATGATGTTAGCTGTAGGTTTGTCATATATGGCCTTAATTATATTGAGGTATGATCCCTTTATTCCCACTTTGCTAAGAGTTTTTATAAAAAATGGGTGTTGGATTTTGTTGAATGCATTTTCTGCGTCTATTGTTTATGTGATTTATGACATTTATTGATTTGAGAATATTGTACCAGCCTCGCATCCCTGGAATAAATCCCAATTGGTCATGATGTATGTATGATCTTTTTAATATATTGCTGGATCCCATTTGCTAATATTTTTTTGAGGATTTTGGCATGTATGTTCATCAGGGATACTGGTCTGTAATTCTTTTTTTTTTTTTTTTTTTTGGTGTCCTTATCTGGTTTTAGAATTAGGATAATGCTGGCCTAGTAAAAAAAAAAAAGCTTGGGAGTCGTCCTTCCTCTTGAATTTTTGGAATAGTTTGAGGAGGATAGGTGTTAGTTCTTTGAATGCTTGGTAAACTGTGAACTTTATTATTTCCTGCCTTCTATTTACTCTGGACTTTTCTTTTTGTTCTCTTTTTAATTCTTTTAGTTGTAGGGTTAGATAGTTTATTAGAGATTGTTTTTGTTTCTTGTTGTAGGCCTATAGTGCTATGAATTCCCCTCTCAGGACTGCTTTTGCTGTGTCCCATAGATTTTGGGTTGTTGTGTGTTCATTTTCATTTTTTGTTTCCAGAAATTTTTTGGTTTCTTCTTTGATCTCATTGATAACCCATTCATTGCTTAATAACATGCTGTCTAGGTTCCATGTGTTGAATGTTGTTGAGTGTCTCTATTGTAGTTGATTTCTAGTTTATGTCATTGTGATCAGAGAAGATGCTTGATATGATTTCAATCTTGTTGAACTTGTAGAGACTTAGCTTGTGTCCTAACATATGGTCTATCTTTGAGAATATCCCATGTGCACTTGAGAAGAATGTATATATATTCTGCAGCTTTGTGGTAAAATGTTTCGTAAATGCCAATTAAATCCATCTGATCTGGCGTGTCATTTAGGGTGGCTGTTTCTTTGTTGACTTTTTTGTCTAGAATATCTCTCCAGTGAAATGAGTGAAAGGTTAAAGTCCACTTCTATGACTGTATTGCTGTCAATCTCTCCCTTAAAGTCCTCCAAGAGTTTATATATATATATATATATTTATATATCCTCTTGTTGTATTGATCCTTTTAGTATTATGTAGTGACCTTCATTGTCTCTTGTTATAGTCTTCCTTTTGAAGTCTATTTGTCAGATATGAGTACAGTATTGTTATCCCAGCATTTTTGTTTGTTTGTTTCCAGTTGCATGGAAATTGTTTTCCACTCCTTCACTTTCATCTTTTTTTCTGAGTCTTTTTTTCTGAGGTGGGTCTCTTGTAGCAGAGTATGTATGGGTCATGTTTTCTTTTTCATTCAGCTACTCTCTTTTGATTGGAGCATTTAAGCCATTTATATTTAAGGTTATTGATAGGTATTGATTTATTGTCATTTTTATTCTTTATGTTTATTTCCTCTCTTTTTCTCCACTTCTTCTTTGGACAACAGTCCATTTAGCATTTCTTGCAGTGCTGGTTTGGTGGTAATAAACTCCTTTAGCCTTTTTTTTCCCTGGGAAGGTCTTTATTTCACCTTCAATTTCGAATGATAGCCTTGCTGGATTGAGTAGTCTTGGTTTCAGATACTTGCTTTTCATTACTTTGAATACTTCATGCCATTCCCTTCTGGCCTGTAGTATTTCTGTTGAGAAATCTGCTGACAGCCTTATGGGAGCTTCCTTATAGGTAACTGATTGTCTTTCTCTTTCTGCCCTTAGAATTCTTTCTTTATCTTTGATGTTTGTCATTTTAATTATGATGTGTCTTGCTGTGGTTATCTTTGTGTTCATTTTGACTGGGACTCTCTATGTTTCCTGAACTTGTGTGACTTTTTCCTTCACCAAGTTAGGGACATTTTATGTCAACATTTCTTCCAACAGATTCTCTATCCCTTTCTCACTTTCTTCTTTCTCTGGTACCCCTATGATGTGGATGTTGCTCCATTTCATATTGTCCCACAGTTCACTTACACTGTTCTCTTGCTTTTTTAGTATTTTTTCTTTTTGCTGGTCTAAATGAGTGATTTTTTTCTACCTTGTCTTCTAATTCACTGATTTGGTCCTCAGCTTATTCTAATCTATTGTTGATTCCTTCCAGGGTATTCTTTAATTCAGGTATGTCATTCTTCATTTCTGATTGGTTCTTATTCATGGTTTCTATATATGTTTTCATTCTGATGCACATTCCATTAAATTTCTTATACTTCTCATTAAGTTTCTTGTATTTCTCACTAAGTTTTTTGAGCATCCTTATAACCAGTTCTTTGAATTTTATATCTGATAAATTGCTTGCTTGTCTCCATTTCATTTAGCTCTTTTTCTGGGGATTCCTTCTGTTCTTTCATTTGGGGCCTGTTTATTTGTTTCCCAGTTTTGTTTTGTTTTTTTGTTATTTGTTTCTGTGTATCATATAAGACTGCTATACCTCCCAGTCTTGGTGGGGTAACCTTCTTGTGGGACCCAGTGGTGTAGTCTCCTTGATCTTCTGAACTGGGTGCTCTTAGAATAACCTTTGTGTGGGTTATGTGGGCTCTCCTCTTGAATTTGGATCTTGATTGCTGTTACCCTATTTGTGGGTGGGCTCAGCCCTCAGGCTTATTGACCAACTGTGAGTCTCAACCTTGACCACGTAATGCCAACAGTTATACAGGTACTGACAGAACAAAACAAGACAAAACCAGACCAAATAAAAAACAATATGGAAGAAACCCCCAAAACAACAACAATAATAAAAACAACAGCCTCAACATAAGGACTAAAAAATAGACAAACAAAAACACACAAAAGTTACACTAGAAGACACAAGACCAGTAGAATTAGAGGAGGAAAAAGATAAGAGAACATGAAAGCAAAGAGTCCAGAAATAGGGTAAGTATAGCCCTGGCTGGTATTGCTCAGTGGTTAGAGCGTCGGCCTGTGGACCAAAGAGTTGTGGGTTTGATTCAGGCCAAGGGCATGTTCATTCCCGACCCCTCTGGGGTCATGCAGGTGGCAACCAATTGATGTGTCTCTCTCACATCAATGTCTCTCTCTCTCTTCCTCCTTCCTATTCCATCTGAAGATAAATGTAAAAATATCCTCAGATGAGAATTAAAAAAAATGAAATAGGGTAAGTATAAAAAATAAAAGACAGAAAATAATGAATGAAATAATAATTTTGAAAAGTAGTAATACTGAATTAAATAAAATATAGAATAGAAAAAAATGGGAAGAGTGAAAAGAAAATAAGAAAAAAAATTGAATTAAAAATAAAAATTAAAAAATGTATAAATGAGAGCCTTGGCCGGTTTGGCTCAGCGGTTAGAGCGTCGGCCTGCGGTCCAGAGAGACCCGGGTTCGGTTCCCGCTAAGGGCATGTACCTCGGTTGCAGTTTGTCCCCGGCCCTGGTTGGTCGTGCGGGTGGCAGCCACTCGATGTGTAACTTTCACATCGATGTTTCTCTCTCTCTCTCTCTTACTCTCTGTCCCTCCCACTCTATCTGAACAAAAAATGAAAAAAAAATGTCCTCGGGTGAGGATAAAAAAAAAAAAATGTATAAATGAGAAGCAAGTAGACTAAAATAAAAGATAAGAGAATATGAGATAAAAGAGAGAAGAGAGAGAAAGAAAATTCAAACCAAACAATAAGAAACAAAAAAAACAAAACAACAACAAAAAATACCTTTGGCTCTGCTATTTGTTTTTTTAAAAATGTTTTTTATTTATTTTTAGAGAGAGAGAGAGGAAGGGAGAGAGAAAGAGAAACATCAATGAGAGAGAGGCATCATTCGACTGCCTCCTGCACACCTCCCTCTGGGGATTGAGCCTGCAACCTGGTCATGTGCCCTTTTTAGGAATTGAAATGGCAACCCCTTGATGCATGGGATGATGCTCAACTAACTGAGCCACACCAGCTGGATCCGCTATTTGTTGAGCTTGCTAGATTTTGCTCTGATGTTGTTAGATCTGGTCCCTTGGTGTGTGGGTCAGGCCTTCCTAGCAGTTCTCTAGCGCAGGCTAGTGTAAATTGTTGTCCCTGACTGGCCCTGCCAAGCTGGCTGAAACCCTGTAAGGCAGATCCCCAAGTAGTCCAGTGGGCAGGTCCTTCTTAATCCAGACACCAGGTCTGCTTCCAGGCTCCCACCTTGAATGTACTTGTTCTGGACTGCTTTCCCTTCCCCCATGGAACAGGGCTCTGTGGGGTATCCAGTCCCAGTCACAATGGTTTAAATAGCTTTGCACTGGGGGTGTTGTCCATAGCTTGTAGGAGGGGCTGGTAATTCCTCTCCTTCCAATGCCTCAGCTCTGCCTGGGTCGCTGGCACCCCTACTCTACACCTTCTCCTGTTCCCTCTCTATGCTCCCTGTTCGCAGTATTTTTGATCAGCTATTTTCCAGCTTGTTTTTCAAGTCAAATGTTCTGTAATTTAGCCACAAGTCTGATCTGGTGCTGGGAGCAAGTCTACAGAAATTCCTTTGACTGCAGCCATCTTGCCTCTCTGATTTACTTTAAATAATCTTGCAGGAGAAAAAAATTGACAGGGATATATATATATATATATATATATATATATATATATATATATATATATATAATGTCTTGAGTGGATCCCACATATAGAAAAAATTAAAAAAATTTTTTTAGATATATATGTATATTATTACAGGGAAGCAATGGTATGGATAGTGATAATAATAATAAAAATAATAAAATAGTAACAACTAGAATAATATTAATAGTCAATCGTTATATAGTAATTATTATGTGCCAGGCATGCTTCTAAGCACTTATTTAATAACAACCTTATATATATTTAATAACAACCTCTCAATAACAACCTTATAAGGTAAAAATATTATTATTCTTATTTTACATATGACAAAAGCAGAGGCAGCATATTCAAGAATGCTTTTGAAGCAGATGGGAGATTCTAACTTGATTAAACTACTTCTATTTCAGTACCAAGCTTTTCTTACAGGTGTGTAAGAAATAATGAGAATTATCAGGAAAATAGGATACTAAAAATTGAATTTTTTTTATTCTGGAATATAAAGCTCTTTAATTAAAATATAGCTGACTTACAATATTATATTAGTTTCAGGTATACAGCATAGTGATTTGACATTATTATACCTTACAAATTGATCACCATGAGAAGTCTAGTAACCATTTATCACCATACAAAGTTACTGTGATATTTTTGACTATATCCTTTATACTGTACATTACATCCCTGTGACTTACTTATAAGTTTGTACCTCTTAATCCCCTTCACCCTTTTGCCTATCCCTCCATTGCTCAACCCTTTGACAGCTATCAGTTCGTCCTCTATATGAGTCTGTTTGTTTTGTTTGCTCATTTGTTTAGTGTTTTAGATTCTACATGTAAGTGAAATGATACAGTATTTGTCTTTCTCTGACTTACTTCACTTTGCACAATATCCTTTAGGTCCATCCATGTTGTCACAAATGGCAAGATTTTTTTTTTTTATGGTTGAGTAATATTACATTGTATATATGTATATAACACATTTATTTATTCATTCATTTATGGATGGACACTTAAGTTGCTGCTATATCATGGCTATTGTAAATAATGCATATATCTTTTTGAATTAGTGTTTTTGTTTTCTTCGGATAAATACCCGAAATTGAAATTGCTGAATTGTATGGTAGTTCTATTTTTATCTTTGTGGAACCTTAATCCTGTTTTCCATAGTGGCTGTGTCAATTTACAATCTCACCAACAGTACACAAAGATTCCTTTTTCTTTACATCTTCGCCAACACTTACTATTTCTTGGCTTTTTGGTGACAGCCAATCTGACAGGTGCGAGATGGGTTTTACTTGCATTCACCTGATGATTAGTGATGTTGAGCATTTTTTCATGTGTCTGTTGGTCATGTGTGTTTGTTTTGGAGAAATGTCTACTCAGGTCTTTTGCCCACTTTTTAATCGGATTACTTGGTTTTTTTTTATGCTGAGTTTTATAAATTATTTATATTTTTTTGGATATCAACCCCTTATTCAATGAATCATTTGTAAATATCTTCTGACATTCAGTGGTTTTTTTTGTTTGTTTGTTTGTTTCATTGATGGTTTCCTTCACTGTGCAAAAGCTTTTTGGTTAATGCAGTTCCATTTACTTGATTTTATTTGTTGTCCTTGCTCAAGGAGACATACTTTAAAATATATTTCTAAGACTGATGTCAAAGAGTTTACAGCCTATGTTTTCTTCTATGAGTTTCATAGTTTCAGATTTTAAATTTAAGCCTTTAATCCACTTTGAATTTATTTTTATATATGGTGTAAAAAAGTGGTCTGGTTTAAAAAGTTTTTTTTGCAGGTAGCTGTCCAGTTTGCCCAACATCATTAATTAATCTTGTTTCTCATTATATAGTCCTGCCTCTTTTGTTGTAAATTTAATTGATTATATAAGCATGGGTTTATTTCTGAGCCTTTAATTTTGTTTCATTGACCCATGTGTCTATTTTTGTGCCAGTACCATACTGTTTAGATTACCATAGCTTTGTATTATAGTTTGAAATCAGGGAGAGTGAGGTCTCCAACTTCAATTTTATTTACTTCTCTGGTCTTTATTACTTCCTTCCTTCTACTAACTCTGGGCTTAGTTTATTCTTCTTTTTTCTACTTCCTTTAGATGTAGAGTTAGATTATTTCAAATTTTTCTTGTTTCTTGAGGTAGACCTTTATTGCTATAAATGTCGCCCTTAGAATGGATTTTTCTGTGTCCCACAGATTTTGTAATGTTTCCATTTTCATTTGTTTCAAGGTATTTTTTCCATGTCTTCTTTGTTTTCTTAATTCACCCATTAGTTGTATGGTAGCATATTGTTCAGCCTTCTCATATGTTCTTTCCAGTTTTTTTCTTATAATTAATTTCTGATTTTATACCACTATGGTCAGAAAAGATGCTTGACATAATTTCAATCTTCTTAAATTGATTGACTTGTTTTGTGATCTATCCCAGAGAATGCTCATGTGGACTTAATGTTCATGTGTATTCTACTCTTTGGGGATGGAATGTTCTGTACATGTCTATTAAGTCTATCTAGTCTAATGTGTCACTTAAGGTCAATATTTCCTTGTTGTTTTTGTCTGGATGATCTATCCATTGATGTAAGTGGGGTGTTTAAGTCCCTTACTATTATTGTATTGCTGTCAGTCTTTCCTTTTACATCTATTAATATTTGCTGTACGTATTTAGGAGCTCCTAGGTTGGGAACATAGATATATACAAGTGTTATATACTCTTGTTGGATTGGCCCCTAAAATTTTTGTTTTTAGAAACTTAACTTTTAAGGCAATTTAATTTAATATATGTACTTGAAATCTTGAAATATTTATCATCTGTTGGAATAAGGTTGTATTTGGCTTAAGAATGGCACAAAGAAACACATTCTGAGTTGTGAGTTCTTTTCTATCACTCAGTCTTGAGTTCAGCTGAACATATGCTCTTCCTGCACCAACCTGGGACTTGGGCAGGAGAGAGGGAGACCTTCAAGTAATCTCTTCAGTGGTAAATCACCCCAAATACTTGAAAACTTGTTATATTTCAGAATAATGTTTACTTAAAGATGAAAGAAAATACTCACTTTTTGTTAATTTATTTTTGTTACAGATGTTTCTCCTTTCCCCCCCATTGATACCCTCCTCCCGATTCCGCCACCCCAGCATTGTTGTCTATGTCCATTGGTTACGATTATATGCATGTAAGTTCTTTGGTTTATCTCTTCCCTCCTCCCTGACCCTCTCTTCTGAGATTTGTCAGTCTGTACCTTACTTCCTTGTCTCTGAGTCTATTTTGTTAATCAGCTTATTTTTTTCATTATATTCCACAAATAAGTGAGGTCATGTGATATTTGTCTTTCTCTGATTGGCTTATTTCGCTTAGCATAATACTCTCCAGGTCCCTCCATGTCTCAAAGGATAAGAGATCTTTCTTTCTTACAGCTGCATAGTATTCCATTGTGTATATGTGCCACAGCTTTTTTATCCATTTATCTATTGGACACTTGGGCTGTTTCCAGATCTTAGCTATTATAAATAGTGCTGCTATGAACATAGGGGTACATATATTCTTTCTGATTGGTGTTTCAGGCTTCTTAGGATATTCACTTTTAGAAGTCCTCAGAGAGTATGAAACTTGGTAGTATATTTAAAATCAAGCCCCAGGGACTTTAAAGCATGTTTTTGCTTCCTTTTACCGCTTTGGAATGTGGAAGAAAAACCATGTAATGCAATTTCCTTACTATTTTAAAGAGGAATTAACAATTCTGTGCTTAAAATTTAGGCATTTTTCTACACAATGTTCTTGACTAGGTCAAGTGTATATGATGAATCAAGACACAGGTTGGGTAGGAGGTAGCTGCTTCAGGATGCCAATATGCTGGATGCTTTGTGCAGAAATGTGAATGTCAGAATGATGGACATCATGCTCTATGAGTAACTGATAAGAAATCAATGTGTGTAGGGGAAAGAAAATCAGGGTTGAAGGCAAAAGCCCAGGGTTGGAATAGCAGCTCTGTAATAGTGGGAAGATGATCATAAACAAATCGCTTGGGATCTGCAGGCCTCAGGCTTTTCATCGTGATAAATGGAGAGAATATATAGTTACTGTTAACCACAGTATTAACTGAGAAAATTCAAGCATTTTTAAACTATAAAGTGATAAACAAATGTTTTACTGATGGTAAAAATAGTAAGACCCTCGTTATTTTTTTCTACAGATATCTATTGAGGGACTGTTGTGTGCTAGGTAAACTTCTAGGCACTCATGACACAAAAGTGAAAGAGTTGGACTTTCTAGTGGGGAAGACAGACAATGAAAAAATAATGCTATGTATCTTCTTTTGACAAGTAGCGAATTACGTCAAAACCTAGCAGCTTCAACCAACAAATATTTATTACCTAACGTAGCCTCTAAGTGTCAGAAATCCAGGAATGGCTTAGCTGGTAATTCTGGCTTAGAGTTTCTCATGGGATTGCAGTCAAGGTTCAGCTTGGGCTGCAGTCATTTGAGTGACTGTTGCAGGAGGCTTTCTCAGCACCTGGGACTCTCCACAGGACTGCCCACAACACGGCATCTGCTTTCCTCCAAAGAGAGTTCACCAGGAAGGGAGAGAGAAAGAGAAAGCAAGATGAATGCTGCAGTGTCTCCTAACCTAGTCTCAGAAGTTCCATATCATCACTTCTATATTCTGTTGGTACACAGATCAACCCTGGTACAGTGTGGGAAGAAACTATAGAGGATGGGAATAGTGGGAGGTAGGTCATTGGGGGCCATTTCAGAGGCTAGCTATCACAATACCATATATGCAGTTAAAACGGTTGCAAAAGTAAGAAAGTGCTGTGATAAAGAACGGTAGAGAGGTGGGGCCTCATTTATGTAGCCTTTGTAAGGAAGTGACCCCTACAATGGGATCTAAGAGCAGCGAAGGAGCCAGCCATAGGAAGGGCCAGGGAAGAGCAGTGGGGCCTGAGCAGAGGCACTTCAGGCAGCAGCAGGTAAAAGGCTGTGAGATGAAAGAGGTTAGTTTTTTCCAGGAATTGTTAGGAGGATGGTGTGAATGAGTACTGGTGAGGGAGAAAAAGGGTGACTTGAAACATCACTGGAGGGTCAAGCAGGGACCAGATTATAGAGGCCTTGTAGCTGTGGTAATAGTTTGCATTTTTTTTCAAAGGGCAACACGACATGTAGTTAAAAAAGATCTTTTTTGCCCTTTTTAAGACTGCATAGGAGGAGAGAAAGAAATGGAAGCAAGGAGACCACTTTTTAAGTTATTTTAATGATCCACAGTCCAGGTGAAAGGCAGTGGTACCAGGTACACATTGGTAACAGTGAAGATGAAGATGGTAAGAAGGGAAACAAAAGACAAAATAAACAAATGGGACTACATCAAATTAAAGTTTTTGCACAGCAATAGAAATCATCAACAAAAAGAAAAGACAACCCATTGAATGGGAGAACACATTCGCTGATATATCAGATAAGGAGTTAATATCCAAAATTTATAAAGAACCAATAACACTCAACACCAAACAGTTCAATTAAAAAATATGTAAAAGACTTGAACAGACACTTCTCCAAAAAGGACATACAGATGGCCAATACACATATGAAAAGATGCTCAATGTCACTAATGGTCAGAGAAATGCAAATCCAAACCACAATGAGATATCACCTTACACCTGTCAGAATGGCTATTATCAATAAATCAACAAATAACAAGTGTTGGTGAGGACGTGCAGCAAAGGGAACCCTCATGTACTGTTGGTGGGAATGCAGATTGGTGCAGCCTCAAAAAATTAAAAATGGATGCCCAGCCAGTGTGGCTCAGTGGATTGAGCACTGTCCCATGGACTGAGAGATCCATGTTCAATTTCTGGTCAGGGCACATGCCGAGGTTGTGGGCTTGATCCCCAGTAGGGGGCGTGCTGGAGAAAGCCAATGGATGTTTCTCTCTCACGTCGATGTTTCTATCTCTCTTTCTAAAAAATCAATAACAACATATTAAAAAATTGGAACTGCCTTATGACCCACAAATTCCACTTCTGGGAATTTATCTGAAGAAACCTGAAACACTATTTTGAAAGAATATATGCACCCTTATATTCACTGCAGTGTTGTTTACAATAGCCAAGATTTGAAAGCAGCCCCTGTGCTCATCTGTAGATGAGTGGATAAAAAAGCAGTGGTACATTTACACAATGGAATACTACTTGGCCATAAAAAAGAAGGGGATCTTACCTTTGCGACAACATGAATGGCTCTGGAGAACATTATATTAAGTGAAATAAGTGTTGAGAAAGACAAGTACCATATGATTTCACTCATATGTGGACTCTAACGAACAAAATGAACTAACAAGCAAAATAGAGACAGACTGATAGAGAGCAGGCTGACAGCTGTTGGCGGTGTTGAGGGCTGGGTGGGAGAATAGAAAGATTGAGGAAAAAAACAGAAAAAACTCATGGACAAGGACAATAGTGGGGTGATTGCCAAGAGGAAGGAGATGGGGAGGTGGAGGAGGATATAGGGGTATAAATGGCGATGGACGAAGATTTGACTTTGGGTGGTGAACACACAACACAGTGTACAGATGATGTGTTGTGGAACTGTGTCCCTGAAACCTGTATAATTTTGTTAACCAGTGTCACCCCAATAAACTCAATAATAATAATAATAATAAAAAAGAAAATGTGTGTGTTTTAGCTTGAGGATGAATTTCTTGAAGTAGAACTCTTTTGTCAAAAAAAAAATGCTCATTTTGGATATTGAACAATATTGCCAAGTAAGGGGTATGATACTTTTTGAAGCAGGAAAATCTATTGTTGAATATTTACAATTGCTATAAATTCTTTCTTACATAAAAATGAGCCTTATTATAAATTCCAACTACTTGGTCCCATTGTTTTCCTTTGGAAGAACAAAAACTAATTTTCCTTGTCAATGTAAAAACATGGTGGGAATTACAGCTGTATTTTGGAGGAGGGGCTTTCAAGATGTGCTGGTGGATTAAAATTGTGTGTGTGTGTGTGTGTGTGTGTGTGTGTGTGTGTGTGTGTGGTAAAGACAGGGCCAAGAATGATTCTCAAGTTTCTGTTGGTGCCATTTACTCAAATGGAAAACCATGGGTTAAAAGGGTTTGGATGGGGGTGAGGGGTTAGTGAACAAGAAGGTAGTGAGTGGTACACACGAGACTGGGGCTTTGAAGACAGATCTATAAATTTGGAAGTCATTAACATAAATATGTTTTTAAAGCCATAGAATGAATGGGACCTTCTAAAGAAGGTGTAGATGAAGAAGCGATGAGCCCAGGAATCCTAACTTTATTCTGGGGATACATAGATTACTTCAGCCATAAGCACTGTCACTCCAATTCTTTTCGTGAGTCCCAAAATCATGTATTAAAGGAAGAAGGAGCAAAAGAAAGAAAGAAAAGGAAAGGAAAAGGAAGGAAGGAAAGGTCTGTTAGAGGAGGAGCCAGCTAAAATAGCAGGAGGCATTGCCATGAAGTGGACAGATAAGATGAGGGTGGCACCTAGGACAAAGAAAAGGGAGAGTGATCAACTATATTAAAGCTGTTGAGACACAGAAGTGTTCTTTGGGTTTGTTTACAAGAAGATCATCTGTGATGCTGACAAAGGAGGTTTTGGGAAATGATGGTTGAAACTGTAGTGCACAAAATACTAATTGGAAATAAGAGAGGAGACAGCATAAGCAGACAACTTCTGCACAGTTTTTGTTGCAAAGGGAAACAGAGAAATACAGTGATATCCGAAGGGGAATGAGGGAATAAGAAAGAGGGGTGTGTGTGTGTGTGTGTGTGTGTGTGTGTGTGTGTGTGTGTGACAATGTTTTTATGTTGTTGAAAATGAGAGAGAGAGACTTCTGATGCGCGAAAAAGCAAGAATGAGAATGAGCAAGAAAGAACAAAAGAGGATGACATCTAGGTAATACATGAGAGGCAAAATAAACATAGAACAATTCATTTAAACGTTTACAATCTTTTGTCCTTTTCACCACTACCTCACTTGATAAAAAAAGATTTTAAAAGTTAATTTTTGCCAAATTTATTTAGGATGTGGTGGTACATCCCCTTGCAGCTTGTAAGTAATTTTTTTGCCCAGCAGGCTGAGTCACTCATTCTAACTCACGCCTGGATGGAGGATCTTGAAAAATTACCCCAGCTGGGTGTAGAATCATATCTTCTGCACAACATAAAGGTCTTGTGATACTCCATGAAGAAGAGCAAAGGGACCATCTAAACAAAGCAAATAGGATTTTCTTGGTTTAATGCAGCCAAATGCTTGTGGGTAAAAGAAAACAAGAAGATGGGAGAGGAGAACTTACTTTAATGTACTGGAGATCCTTGATATTCCTGGCATGTTGGCAGGGTCCTTTCTCCTCTGTATGATGTGTTATGCAAATGCCAATGAAGTTATTAGGAGAAGAATAAGCTTATGTAGTAGCTTGTTCAACAAACTCCCCTCCCCTCCCCTCCCCTCCCCTCCCCTCCCCTCCCCTCCCCTCCCCTCCCCTCCCCTCCCCTCCCCTCCTCTCCCCTCTCCTCCCCTCCCCTCCCCTCTTCTCCCCTCCCTTCCCCTCTCCTTTTCTTTGTTCATTCTTTCTTTTGTTCTTTCTTTCTTTGATACATGTTCCTGGCACTCATGGGAAAGATTGGAGTGACAGTGCTGACGGCTGAAGTCATTTATTTATCCCAAGAACAAGCACAGAATAGGCAAGAGATTACGCAAATTAACATGGATTGTCCATCCAAAAATACTTTGGCTTTAACTGAAAAAGAAGAGTGGTTGTCATGAGCCTTGACCTTCCCTTGGACTGCCTGGACTTCCCCTGATCAATGGGAATGGCACTAACTTCTACCGAGGTCCAGGCATCATGCCAGACATGCATTATCTCATTTAGTCCTCTTCAAAGTTCTGAGAGGTAAGGATTATTATGTTCATGTTACTGTTGAAATGAATTGTCACCGAGATATATTAAGTAACTTGGCTGAGCCTGGATTATATTTATTTATTTTTGCATACCTTACTGCTTTCTATGAAGCATGTAAAATGATGTTAAATGATGGTGGATTAAAAAAAGCATTGAAAGGCAGAAAAGCATTTAGAGAGTCATCCATTCAGGACCTAAAGCTATTAGCTATTAGTATGTTTGAATCATGTGAATCCCTCTTTTCTTACAGATCTTACTTTTCCACTTCCACCATAATAGGCTAGTGTCAAAGGCAGTTGTTTACCTTCAGGCAAAGAGTGATTTAGGCAAAGTTTTTATATTCCTGGCCCTGGCTTCTAATTTCTTCCTCCAGTGCTATCCTTACCCCTCCCCCATTGTAAGTGCCTCCCAGGTCTTTCCCTCTTATTAAATCCTATTCCTGAGAAGAAACAGATAAACTCATCATCAGTGAGGTGCAAATTGTGCACCAGTCTTGGTATATTGCCTTTCCTAGGGGAATTCCCCACCCCCCCTTTTTTAAGAAGGAAAAGACAGACTTAAACAAAAGAAATGAAAGCTTTCATGGAATAACTTTTGTAATCAGTAGGCAGTTGGGCAATTGAGATACAGTTTCACCTGGGAAACTTCCTCATGGCTCTGGAGAGCAACCTACACCCTCTGAGGGATCTGCTGGGGGAAGAGGTCAGCTTGGCCGTGACAAGACTCACCTGTTGAAGACTTCATCCTTCATCGTCCTTGGACTTACTTACATTCTGAGATTTTCCGTTTTATAAATATATTCTTAGATTTGGATGGAGAAGAGGAATTTGGTTTACATACATGCCATAGATAACCCAGAAGAAGAAAGTGACAGTGTTCTCTAAACTGTAATTTAAGGGAACTGAACTATTTTTCGAAGGTAAGATAAAATGACCTAAATGGCCTAGTTTCTGGAACTGAAAATATATCAGAGACTGCATATTTTATATAAGGGGGTTTGGGTAAAGATTGCCAGTGTTCTTTTATAATTCACTGTGTTTATTAGATTTTTGAAAAATATCTCTTAATACATGCTCATTGAAGCAAGTCATCATGTATTTGACAGGTTATAAGGAAAAAGTGTCTACTGCCTCCTCCCTTCTAATCCCACTCTCCTGAAGTTATTAGATTGGTGTGCAACCTTTCACAACTTTCCTTCTATTCTTACAAACATAGCCATCATATATATATATATATATATATATATATATATATATATATATGTATAATGGGAGATGGTAAGCTCTAAGTATAAAGAACATCAAGTTGGTAAGAAAAACAAAATCCAGTGGTAAATGGGAAACAATTATAAATAGATTCACAAAGTAGGAACTGAAAATGTCCAAACACATATGAAAAGATGCTCAGTTCTTTTCACAGATATGCAAATGAAACAATTCAGTACATTTTTTATTCATCAGATTAACAAAAATAAAAAGGTTTGTGAGCCTGGTCGGCGTGGCTCACTGGTTGAGTGTCAGCCCATGCACCAAGAGGTCACTGGTTCGATTCCTGGTCAGGGCACATGCCCAGGTTGTGGGCCCAATCCCCAGTGGGGGGCATGCAGGAGGCAGCCAATCGATGTTCTGTCTCATCGATGTTTCTTTCTCTCTCTCCCTCTCCCTTCCTCTCTCACTAAAATCAATAAAGAAAAAAAAAATTAAAAAAGAAAAAAAGGTTTGTGAACACCAATGGGTGGCAAGAAGCAGGCAACCGGATATCTTGCAATTTGTTGGTGGGAATGTGTATTGTGACCCAGTATGTCATTCAGAAGCAGGACTGCATATCCTCTTGACACCGCAACTACACATTGGGAGTACTAGCGGACACAGTAAGAGCACAATATGTAAGAATATTTTTTCAAAGATGTTTACTGTCAGTCAAACTTCAGATCCAGTAATTTTATTTCACTCTGATGCTCACAAGGGATAAGTCCATACACTAATTTTAGAAACATTAGAACAGTGCCTGGTTATTGGAAAACTAGAGATAAAACAAAAAGTAGAAAACAAAGAACAACGAAAAAGGAAAAAAAACAAACCAGAAGAGATAACCAACCACGAAAAGACATCAGTTAATATTTGTGGAATATTTGTGAGCATGAATTCCATACAGATGTCCCATTGTCCCAAGAAATATAAGCCCCAAGAAGATGGGAGTCATGTGTATGCTTCAGCTGCTAGACTGCAGTTATGCAGTGAATATTAAACAAAAACAAAACTCCCCAAAAGATAGCTCTAATTATTTGTTCAAATGTGTATACCTGCAAGTTACTCTGATTTTATCAATGGAAAGAAATGCAAGCTTTCAATCTTTTTCTTACTTTTCTTAAACTACTTATCCTCTGCTCAAATTGTAATTTCATAGCTTTATATTCCAACATCCTCCTTTGAGCCTCTGGACAAATCATATAAACCTTACAGTGTCATCCAGCAAATGCGGATTGTAAACCCATGAAAACTGCTGAAAGGATTGAAATGATGTTCAAGATAGATGTCAGCCTTAGAGGGTTTAGCAACCCCATCTGAGGCATGGGAGACGCAGGGCAGGAAGATGTGCAGAGGACAGGGTTGCAAATTATTATAACACAATGCAATCTACTACTAAAAAGGAATCAATGACTCTATTACGAAGAGGTGACATTTGAGTCTTAAAGGGTGAGTTGATTTCAGAGGGTTGGACATTTCATATAGAGGGAACAACATATGCACATGGGGATGGTAAAGGATACAGAGAAGGGCAAGGATTTTCCAGGGACTGGTGTGGTGCACAGTGGGAAAGGAGACCTGGAGGTTATTCACATCTGGATCACAAAAGGCAAGAGGGACTGTAACCAGAAGAAGTCAATGAGGGTTATAAGTGAGGGAAAGGTTCAGAGTTACACTTTTATGAAGCAAATTCTGGAGAATTTCTTTTTTTTTTTAAAGAAATATGTTTTTATTGATTTTTTAGAGAGAGAGGAAGGGAGAGAGAGATAGAAACTTTGATGTGAGAGAGATACATCAATCGGCTGCCTCCTGTATGCCCCCTACTGGGGATCAAGCCCGAAACCTGAGCATGTGCCCTGACAGGGAATCAAACCAGGACCTCTCAGTCCATGGGATGACCCTCAATCCACTGAGCCACATGGGCCAGGCTGGAGAATTTTTAAAGGCTGAATAGAGACCTGGTGGCAAGAAAGTCACCAAGGACACTACCATGCTTGTACTGAAGGGACACCATGCTGTAATGGTTAGGATCACAGCCTGGAAAAAGACTGGGTTCAAATCCCAACCCCATTTATTTGCTATGTGGTCATGGACTGTTACTTATTTCTTCTGTGCTTCAGTTTTGCAATCTATAAATTTCAGATAATAACAGATCCATTTCATGGGATTGCTAGATAATATTTTTAAAGTGCTTAAGATAACACTTGATGCATAATACATATATTACAGATAATTGTTAAGTAAAAATAAATAAATCTTAGTAAGAGATACTGAATATCAAGACCAAGTAATTGGCAGTAGGACTAGAAAGGAGGGGCTGGCTGGAATTGCAAAATATTTATTTTTAAGGTACAACTTAAGTGCTTTTGGTGGCCAGTTGGATGGGAGATGAGTAAACAGGAAGCATGTGACTCTGCAGAATGATGAACAACATAGTGATGAAGAGCTAGACTCTGAAGTAATACAGCCCCAGGCCCTATGAGCAGGCAATTTAACGTCCCTTTAAACCTCATTTTTCCTCTCTATAAAATCAGGCTGCTACTGCATTGTAACTTCACATGGCTGTTTTAATGCTTAAATCAGAAAATGCTTATGAAACACTTAGCACGATGCCCAGCAGCTAGTAAGTCCTCAATAAATGGTATTATATTATTATGACATATTATTATGGCTCAAAGTTAACAGAGAGGATGAGGAGGGAGAGAGAAGGAGACAAGGAGAATGGTTTATGGTGTCATTTACCAAGATGTTGTGCATGGTGTAGAAGGGATGGAAGAAGGACAGTGGGTTCCATTTTGAACGAGTTTGAGATACCTGTAGGATATTGTGGGAGATATCTAGTTGGGGAATGGCTGTGGATCTTCCATGAGAGGTTTTGAAATTGTTGGTACTTAAGTCTTGGGACCAGATATGATCACTCACAGAGAGCAGAGGAAAAAGAGACCAAGATAGAACTCAGCTTGCTGGGGGAGGAGCCAGCAAGGAAAACCAAGGAATAATCATGTTCATAAAGCAGATAAGGTGATGGATGTGTCTTGTAATTCTGTGAAAGTTAAATCCATCCACAAGAAAGGTCTCATGTCTGAAGTGTTATTTACAGTACTTTCATATGCCTTACCTATTTAATGCTCCTAGCAACCTTCTAAAGGCTTCTTTAATTATGTAAGCCAAAGCTCAGGTTTTCAAATGGCAGACCTAAGACTTGAAACCCGGTCTTTTCTGCTCCAAATCCGGACCTTTTTCACTGTCTCCAGCTTTGGGCAAGGAAAACAAAGAAAAAGATTAAGGAATGGGACTACATCAAACTAAAAAGCTTCTGCACAGCAACGGAAACCAACAAAATTAACAGGGAACCCACTGTATGGGAGAACAGATTTGCCAATGATACATTTGATAAGGGATTAATCTCCAAAATATATAAAGAACTCATACAACTCAATACCAGGAAGGAAATGATCCAATTAAATAATGGGTGAAGGACCTGAATAGACACTTCTCCAAAGAGGACATACAGAGGGCCAATAGACATATGAAAAAATGCTTAACATCACTAATCATCAGAGGGATGCAAATTGAAACTATAATGAGATATCACTTCACACCTGTCAGAATAGCTACCATCAATAAATCAATGAACAAGTGCTGGTGGGAATGTGGAGAAAAGAGAACCCTTGTGCACTGTTGGGAATGCAGACTGGTATAGCCACTGTAGAAAACAGTATGAAGTTCTCTCAAAAAATTAAAAATGGAACTGACTTTTGATCCAGCAATCCCACTTCTGGGACTATATCCTAAAAATCCCTAAACACCAATCAGAAAGAATATATGTATCCCTGTTTTCATAGCAGTGTTATTTATAATAGCCAAGATCTGGAAATAGCCCAAGTGCCCAGCAGTAGAGGAGTGGATAAAAAGCTGTGGTACACTTACACAATGGAATACTATGCAGCTGTAAAAAAAGAAGGAATTTTTATCCTTTGTGACAGTGGATAGACCTGGAGATTATTATGCTAAGCGAAATATGCCAGTCAGGGAAAGACAAATACCATATCATCTCACTTATTTGTGGAATCTAATGAACAAAATAAACTGACGAACAAAATAGAACCAGAGACATGGACATATGAAACAGACTGACAGAGGTCTGAGAGGAGGGACTGGATGAAAGAAGGTAAAGAGTTTAACTAAAAAACATATATGCATAACCCATAGACACAGACAACAGTGTGGTGATGGCCAGAGGAAGGAGGGGAGAAGGGGCAGGGTGGAGGTGGATAAAGGGGCGGGGGGTATGGGAGATATCTGTAATAGTGTCAAAATAAATAAATAAATAATACCCAAGTGAAATATAGATTTGAGTTATCTTGTTCTATAATTCTTGAGACTAGATGACCTACTAAGGTTATTTTATGCTCTAATTAGCAGTCTCCTCTATCCCACCCATGACTAGAAACCTCTGTTAGTACCTGCTCTTGAGCACAGCCCACAGATGACTTGGAAGAGCAGAACTGAGGGGCCAGAAAGTTGAGGAATAAGCCCCCTTTTTTGGGTTAGGTGACTGAAGAAAAATGGAGCACAGAGGTTCTTGCAGGTATCCAAAGGTAGCTGGGATTGTTTTGTTCTCACCTTGCTCCAGGTTAGGGGCAAGTGTTGGTTTCTTCAGCATATCTGTCCATTTTCCCTTAACTGTATGAGAGGGTATGGGCTTTAAAGTTGCACTAGTCTGGCTTTAAATTCTGGTTCTGTCACTTGCCAGCCATGTGCCCTGGGCAAGTCATTTAACTCTTAAAAGATTGTTTTCTTTCCTAGGAAATGGATCCAGTGATATCTTCCTAAGTGAAGAATTACCTGTGTTTGGCAAATAACTGATGCTCAAGAAAAAATGGCTGAGTCTTGACTGAAATTAAACCTTTTATTGGCTACCTATTGCTGCTTTATCTTAACAGGGCTAGAAAGTCTGGTGAGGTCCAGCCTCTATCTTTCACTCCAGCCTTCTCTTGCAGCATGGATATCCTATGCCCTCGGCTCTAGCCATACTGGCCTTCTTTCCATCCCCCTCACCATGATTCCTCTTACCACAGGGCCTTTGCATGTGCTGTTCCTTCTGTCTAAAATGTTCCTGCCTCCCCTCAGCAAGTTAACTCTTACTCATCTTTCAGAACTCAGTTCACATGTCCCTATTCCAGAGAAACCTTCTCTGACTTCTAGACCAAGTTGGAAGTTATAAGAAGGACTACTAAAAAATTCCTGATGGGCAGGGCCAAAGAGCCTTGAAGAACAAAAATGGCCCTGGCTGGTGTGGCTCAGTTGATTGAGTATCGTTCAGTGCACCAAAGGGTTATCGATTTGATTCCCAGTCAGGGCACCAAAAAAAAAAAAAAAAAAAAAAGAACTAAAATTGTAATGTTTAAATTAGGCAGTGAATTACTAGGATGAAACCATCTTACCGCTGGCTAAATTTTTGATCAAGTCTATCACATACACCAACACCTTTTAAGTGTGATTTTTTTTTCTTTTTTTGGTAAAAACTGAGGGAAGGGCTGGAATTCATGCTTGAGTTAATGTGAGGTGGACCATATGCAGGATGTATGAGATAGACAGATGATCCTTAAACTGGTTGAATGCAGCAGGAGCAGGAATTTAGAGCTGTGGATGACTATGGGAGTGCTTGCCTCCCTGGAAATTTGCAGAGAAGGCTTTGGACTTCTTCACTGTGTGGAATGGGAAGCTTCAGGTAATTACTTAGATGACAATATTCAGGGATATCTGAGTTTCAACTTATAAGCATCAGGCCTACAATAGAGTCTATGTGAATGTTACTTTTATTTCTCCTTCTCAGCTTCTTTGTAATAAACTTTAAGTAGGTTTTTTAGAAATTTCATTCATTAACCATTACCAATTAACTACTTAAGATGATGCTAGTTTCAGTAGACACTATAGTAGAAGGTAAGAAAAGGTCTTTGTTTCCCAGGTACTTGAAGTTGAGATGAGGAGGCAAAGTTGAGGCAAGGCAGAATGAATTCAAAGGCTAAATGGCATGGCTCAGACTATTAGAGCTGTGGAGTTGCTTGGTTAGTGGATATCTGTATTTATTTATTTTTGCCTTTTAAATATTCAGCTGCTTTCTCAATAGGACAATTAATTCAACTGGATAATATGCAAGTTGGACAATATTCAACTGCTCTCTCAATAGGGCAATAAATTAGTCAATGTAAGTAATACTATAACAAACAACCCCCAAATTTCAGTGACTTAATCTAACAAAGATCCAGTCCAATGTGGATCAGCTGGAATTGGAGGAGTAGGGTGCTCTACTCCACACTGTCATTCAGGAACCCAGGCCCTTTCTTTACAGTGGCTTCTCTGTCCCTTCAGGCCTCAGAGTTCTCTGCTGGGTTCTCTGCATCTGATTAGCCAGCAGATGAAGAAAGAGTGTGTGAAGGATCCCCTAATCTCAGTTGCCTCTATTCAGTAGTGACACATCACTTCCACTCATATGCCAAAGGTGAAGATGTTCATGTGACATCACCTTCATGCAAGGAAGGTGGAACATGTGGTTCAGCTGAGTACCCGTGAAGAGGAACTGGGTCTAGTGAGCCTTCATCTTTTAAATAATCCCTGCAATAGGACAGGAGGGGGAAATGGCATAATTATTTAAGGAACGTTTTAAACAGAGAGCATGTCCAAGCCTGGGTGCAGGGGAAAAAAAAGCCCTTTTCAATACATTTTACTTCATAAGAGACAAATTAAGAACACAAATGAGATGGTAAAGGTATTAAATCTACTTTATAGCTCAGCGCCCGATGTTAAAAGATCCCATCAAGCCCCTTTCATTAACATTTTAGCATTTATTTATAGACATAATTGTGTGCCTGTTTAGGTGGTAAAAGCAGTTTCTTCTAAATGGGCTTCTGGACCAAGCCGAATTCTAAACCACTTTTATCACTGAAGTAACATCGGGGAAGCTGAAGTTCCTCAAGTCAAATTCAAGAGGCTTGAGGGCATTTTCAGTGTAAACTTTCTGGAAGAAAATGAAACCTAAGTATGGAATAAAGGTAAAGCATGGCTATTTTTATTTTCTTTTTTAGGGGGTAGATCCAAGGGATAAAATTCAAGCGCAAAATTGTTAGTGTGGATATAAAAACAAACAATTCTCATTTCTAATCCCGACAAGAGAATAATTTGAATAATGTTCAAATAAGAGGCTTCAAAGTAGACTAAAATAGAGTGGTCAGCCATATTTTATTACCCCCCACCCCCAAAGTAAGACAGTCATCTTTCTCCTCTTTGTGGCTGAGCTAGAGTGTTTGAGAAGAAGCATCACAGGCGCTGTAAGAAGGTAGGTGAGCAAGAGAGGAATGTCACAGTTTAGAAACCAAACATACAATTTTCAAAAGAATACTGACATCTTGGGGTAAAACCTTATATTTTTGCTGTGTATAATCATATGCCATTGCTTGAAAGTGTATCACCAATACAGCCTTGAAATATGAGATTTCTTTTAATTAACATCCTCATGAACCTTATCACCAGGTTCAATGTGATTTTACTCACTCTTTTGCCTGAGGCTGCCTACAGGAGGCCATGTCCCAACTTTCCCATAAAAATGACTTCCACATTCCACATCCCAATTACTCTGAAGGACCTGCCCAAGATGCCTATAAAATCCTACTACAGTGTACACTACCTTCTAACTAATATTCTACATGTGTTTTTGATCATTGAATCAGATTTTCAAAAGTCAGAATGGTTTTCCACATGGAGTTTGAGTAAACATATAAACCTTTGTTATTTATATACATGGTTCAAAAAATAATATATGAGGCCAAAGTTGTAGAAAAAACATTAGATTTAGAGTTGGTTGAGCTCAATTCTCAGTTCAGCCACTATTCTCAGAGTGACATAGGGAAGGTTAGCTAATCTTTTTGAGTCTCAATTTCCTGATTTGTAGTTACCTCCAGGGTTACTGTGAGACTTACATGAGCTAATGCATGCCAAGGTCTTCCATAGCGAGAGGCTTACAGTAGGTGCTTAGGAGATAAACGTGTCCTTGCCTTTATTCAGTGCTTTTAGGTGCCAAGGAAGAAACTCATTCAGGTTAAACCAGTATTGAGAGTGCTTTTGGATACAATTCACAGAGAGCTTAAACCAAACTGACTTAAACAATGGAAGAAATTTATTGTCTCATTTATGTAAACATTCCAGAAGTGGGACTTCAGGCATGGGTTGGATCCAGAGGTTCAGAATGTCATCAGGGTTTCAGGTTTATTTCTTTGTGATCCTCCTTCATGCTTTGGCTTCATCCTTTAGTTTGATTCTTATGTCACATACTGCCTGTTGCCCCAGGGCTATAGTTTCCTCTTTCATATCTGGAGGGGAAGACACCTTCAAACAACAGGTATAAACTTCCCTCTGGGTAGACCAGTTTAGGTCATGGACCCATCACTGAAATCACTGTGATTTGGGAAATCTGATTCCTTGATTGGCTTCAATCAATCAGGACTAACTTCTGGAGCTGGGGGTGGAGTTAAAGCTTCTCAAACCACAAAGCTGGGGAATTTATTAGCTTCTTAAGAATAGGGTGAGGACTGAATATCGAGGAGAGATCCATTGGTAAATCCACTCCTTTGGTTTCCTCCTTTCTTCCCATACACACACCTTTAAAAGTCTATGCCTTTAAAACCGCACGTATCTTTTATTCACAAGGAGATACCCCCACCCTGGCCAGGTGGCTCAGCTGGTTGGAGTGTCATCCTATACATCAAAATGTTGTAGGTTCAATTCCCAGTGGGGGCAGGTACAGGAGGCAACCGAATATTTCTCTCTCCCTTCCTCTCTCTCTCTCTCAAACCAATAAAAAACATATCCTCAAGTGAGGATTAAAAAAGAAAGAAGATACCCAAAGTCTCATCTGGAACCTGAAATCCAGGATCTGTGACTGACATGTCCCTCTCTAGGTCAGTTTTTAGATGAATCTCTTCACAGTCTGGTAACTTATGGTTACATAATTTTATCCCCTCCTGTGGAAAAGCCTGCAAATAGTTTCTACTACCTGATCTCCCAATCCTCCCTTTAGAAAAAGAACTGAATTTTAACTGGGTACATTGTTACTATGTTATATGGAGTAAGAAATGCTCCAAATCTCAGCTTCAAGCTGGATTCAGAAAAGGAAGAGGCACTCAAGATCTAACTGTGAATATTTGCTGGGTATTGGAGTGCTGCAAAGATTTTCAGAGGAAGGTTAGTCTATGCTTTACAGACTATATAAAGCCTTTAAATGCATGGATCATCAAAAGCTATGGGTTACTCTGAAAGAAAAGGGTGTGCCTCCGCATCTAATAGTTCTGATACATAAACTGTATTGCGGACAGGAAGCCGCTGTCAGGACAGAATGTGGAAAGACAGAATAGTTTTCTGTAAGCAAAGGGGTCAGACAGGGGTACATTTTCTTTTCCTATTTGTTTGATCTGTACACAGAACATATCATTCAAAAAAGTAGGCTAGACTCCGAGAAAAGAACAGTGAAAGTTAGTGGAAGAAGTATCAATAACTTAAGGTTTGCAGATGACACCATTTTACTGGCAGAGAGTAGCAATGGTTTGAAACGATTTCCGATAAAAGTGAAAGAAGAAAATGCCAAAGTAGAACTGCATTTGAACATCAAGAAGAAAAAAATCATGACTACACAAGAAATATACAACTTTAACACAGATAGTGAAGACATCAAAATTGCTGAAGATTTTGCCTACCTTCTCAGTCATCAATTCAAATGAAAACTGCAGCCAAGAAATCAAGGGAAGGCTGAGACTCGGAAGGGCAGCAATGGAAGAATTAGGAAAGATCACCAAGAACAAAGAGGTATTATTAGAGAGTCTTGGTCTTAGAGACTCTTAGCCTTCTAAAATCACCCATACCCTCATATTCCCAATTACTGTGTATGGATGTGAAAGACAGTGAAGAAGGCTGATAAAAAGTTGATTCATTTGAAATATGGTGTTTGAGGAGAGCTCTACAGATACCCAGGACCACCAGAAAGATGAATGAGTAGACATAGAGCAAATTAAGTCTGAAACATCCCTGGAAGAAAGAAGGACAAAACTGAAGCTACCCTGCTTTGGGCACAACATACGAAGGCAGGATTCTTCAGAAAAGACAATAATGCTTGGAAAAATAGAAGGCAGCAGGAAAAGAGGAAGACCAAATCTGAGATGGATTGACTCCATCAAAGAAGTCATAGGCATGAGTCTACAGGCGTGAGCAGGGCTATTAAGGACAGGTCATTGTGGGTATCATTCATTTATAGGATCACCAGGAGTCAGAGTTGACTCAGTGGTACATAACACACACACACACACACACACACACACACACACACACACACACACACACAGTCAGATACTACTTTTCCAGCCTTCCTTGCACCTAGGTATGGCCATGAGTCCAAATTCTCAAGAATGGAATGAAGCAAAAGTCACACATGCAACTTCTTCATTACATCCTTAAAATATATTTATCTGTCCTCTATTTCTTCTCAGCCTCCCTTCCTGACAGCAAGAATGCCATGTGGTGGTGAGCCAGTCAGGCAGAGGAGCTCAACAACCTAGGGAGTGGTTCTCTAAGAGCATTGGTGTCACCTGGGAGCTCATTAGAAATGCATACTTTGGGGTCCTACTCAGACCTACTGATTCAGAAACTATGGGACTAAGGCCCAGACATCTGTTTTATAAAGTAATAACTAGTTCTATAAAGATTTTGCTAATATAGATGGAGAAGAAAGCAAGTGAATTTCAGTAATCTAGAATTATGGTGAGATTTACAAGCAGTGAATGTGGGTGGAGACAATACCGTGCTCCTAATACATTTTCTAACATTGCCAAATTCATTCACACTTTTAGCAGAACAATAAAGAAAGTTAACAGAAATTTCTGCTTTAATTTATAATGGAAGATTTGTAGCAGAACAAATTTCTATCAAGAAAAACTTGAGAAGTTACATAAAATAAGAAAGACTATCAAGGAGCTACTAAAGCAGTTGGGACTCAAACAATCTGCTTTAACAAGCTCTTCAGGTCATTCTGATACACACTTAAGTTTGAGAATCACTGCCAGGGTGATTTGTATCTGTACTCCCCAAACATTTGGTAATACTTTGTATTGTCATAATATGGAAGTGGGGAGGGAGATGGTGCTTCAGGCATCTAGTGGGTAGGTGACAGGAACACAACTCTGTGTAGGAACACGTACCATAACGCACTAGTCAGTCCCATACAGCAAAGATTTATGTGGTCTCAAATGGCAGTAGTGCTGAGGCTGAGAAATTCCTCTCTAGGGGATGGTGGAATAATGAAATTGAAGAACTGTGGGTCCCTGGCTGACCTTGTAGAACAAAACAGTCTACTTGCCCTGGATTGCCCTCCTCCCTCCTAGCTCTGCACTGTCCAACACGGTAGCCGCTGACCACATGTGGCTATTGAGCACTTGAAATGTGGCCAGTCTGAACT
The DNA here is from genome assembly GCA_030848825.1 of Tadarida brasiliensis. Taxonomy (NCBI): domain Eukaryota; kingdom Metazoa; phylum Chordata; class Mammalia; order Chiroptera; family Molossidae; genus Tadarida; species Tadarida brasiliensis. The sequence goes on along the minus strand of CM061272.1, from coordinate 37,208,133 downwards.
GAGATGGGCTGTAAATAGGCACAAACCAAAGAATGTAAAATATCTCAATAATGTTTTATATTGACCACATGTTGAAATGATAATATTTTGGACATACTAAGTTAAATAAAATATATTTTTAAATTAGTTTCACCTGTTTTTTTTTTTTTTTTTCCAATGTGGCTCCTAGTGAATTTATATTACAAATGTCACTTGCATTATATTTCTATTGGACAATGCTGCTCTAGACTACTATATGAAAGAGAAATAAACTTCTATCTGCTTTGAGCCACTGAATTTTTAAATCTTTTGTTGAAACAGCTAAGTCTGGACCTTTTTTCTAATAAACACATTAAATATAAAATAGTGGGGGAAAACTTTAATTTGGAGAAGTGGATAATGAGAAAACAGCAATAGCTAATAGTCACCAGTTCACTGCCTGTATCATAATTTGCTTGACAGGGAAGGGACCATGCTTGCCTTGACAATACTTGAGTTCCTTGGTCAGCCAATCTGGCAAACCCTGGCTGTGCTCTCTGGAAGGATCTCCCTTGTCCAATATCTTTCTCAGCCATCTGAGATGAATATTGGTGTATATGCCCTTTTTGGGATCTATACTCCTTTGGAGCTCATTACATTTTGGTGCAAATGTGGGGGGCATGCGACTTACCTTAAAAGTTAAGCAATTACAGGCTGTTTTCTGTCAGGCTTGGGTTTCTCAGGTTGAACCAAATTCCTTAAAAACTTAGAAGGCTTCCTGTCTATTTGCCTCTTGTCAATTCCATAAGCTAGTAATCAAAGCCAGAGTGCTCATTTAGCCATCTCTGAGTCTGGGAATTCCTGTCTCCTAGCAACAGGCTTCTGTACTCTGCCCTGCCAAGATGACCAGGGATGAGGATGTGGCCCCAAAGTCAGCCATCCATGAGTGTTCAGCAGCCTATGAGGCAGCCGGCCCACAGAGGTGAGCAGACAAACTGCAGGGCCCTCTCTGGGAGTTTCTGTTCAAGGCACATGGGTAATCAGTTAGTCAGCAGTGGCAGAAGCAGAGGCAGCAGAAACAGAGATAGATGTGTGTGTGTGTGTGTGTGTGGGGGGTCACTGCAATGACCAAGCACTTGAATAGGAAACAAGGTCAACAAGCACAGAACTGTTTGTATCCTGAACAAGGCTCCAGCTTCTGAATATTATTCCGGGCTCCATAAAGCCTGGCAGTGTGGCCAGGGTGGTAGATTTCATTATTGGGAACAGAGTGACCCACCTATGTATGAAATCCCTTGTAAAATATCTTTCTTGAGCGACACAATACCATCCCAAGTGAGCATCGCCGCCATGGGTCTCTGCCATGTGTCTGAAGCGCACCCCACTCTTGGTGGGTATTTGTCAGGCACTCTGGGTCCCCTCTCTTTGAAATGAGCAGAATAAAACTTCCCTCTTAGATTTGTGAGTAGATTTTTCTGGCAGAATAATGAGCCCCTCTTGCCATTAATCTTAATAGGCTTTGGGGCTAACAAAATCCATTTTCCCAAGGTCAGAATTATTCTTAAGTGGACTTTGGGAAACATTTTAACCTTTTTGTCACTCAGGCTAAAGAATTAAAACACATTTCTGGAATTTTTTTCTGGGGTTACTAGGAAGCCAGAGTAAAGTGTGGCTACTTTTGTGTATTTTTCTTTACAGAAACCTTGATGTCAAGGGACATGGGCCCTTCGTAGCTCTGGTTAGTGTTTGTATTTCCTTGTATAGTATGCTTTCCAAGTGGCTATTTCTAGGAAATAAAGAATACATGGCATAATGGTGAGCCAAGGAAAGTAAAAATGTTTTTGTGAAACAAACAGGACAAAACTGTAAACAATGTCGATAACACTAATGTACCACTGTGGTTATTACCCAGGCAGCTGGGTTACTGACTTTCTATTAGAGTTTCAGACTAAATTCTTCTAATGTAAAACAGTGCATGGCAAACAAACTTCCCATTTTCTCCAGGTAGAGTGACATAGTAGGAGACGTCACTTTAAATAGTCCCCAATGAGAAAGAAAGATGACAGATTCAGCTGCTGCATGGTTCAAAGATGCAGGGAGCGGATACAATACGTGGTGTCGTTTAGATTTAAAATGAAGGTACTTGAGTGTTTAGTGTTACATGCAATAAATACATTAGATGTAAGCCTCAGTTTGAACCTAACCATAACTGGACTCCTGACTATCTGGTTTAAATGGCTGGTCACACAAGGCATTTTATAATTTCTGGTCCATTAGTGTGATCAGGTCTCAATTAACATTCCAGGACCTGGCTTTAGCCAACCTACATGGAAAATTTGAAGTGGGAGCACATATTTGGGCAGCCTGTGCCTTAGAATAGTGTTTGCCAGGTAGCTTGTAGTGCGTTTTGTTTTTCTGTTTTGTTTGTTTTGGCTAGGTTGTACTGGTGGAGGTTATCGATACTTTTTTTTTTCTTTACTACTGACCTAGGCTGTATGTATTTCCTGTCCAAAGATGTTCTCTCTATATAATGTAAGGGAAACCCCTTCTCTGGGTGTTAAGGTTCTAATCTATTGATCAAAAGCTAAACTCTTCTTCTCTGCTTCACTTCTATGGCTGAGCGGGAAATGAAACTCTCTGCCGCCCCATACAAGGCAGACTCATCTAGAAAACCCATGCTATGTACACCTCACTCCTCCAAAACAAATCCAGCCTGCTTCTGTGGGGTCACTGAAAGCTGGTAGCTTCTTCTTAAACTCAAACTCATTAAGAGGCGAAGTGTCTAAAGGACTTGAAAGAAAAACATTAAAAAGATTCTGATTCTCCACCCAGAGGATTTGACTGACAGGGTCATCCCAGGCAGGCTGTCCCCAAACAACCGCCATAGAAATGACCAATGCTAGGCTTGAGAAGAGGTAAGTTTTGTTGGAGGCTGACATCACTGCAGTACCCATAGTCTTGCCAGGCTGTAGAAAGTGACCTTAATGCAAGTAAAAAATAAATATCTTTTTTGATTTTTTAAATTTTTATTTTTTTAATTTTAAAGTTAAATATATGGGGATGACATTGGTTTAATAAAATTATATAGGTTTCAAGCCTACAATTCTATAATACATTATCTTTATATTGCTTTGTATATTTATCACCCAAAGTCAAGTCTCCTTCCATCACCATATATTTGACTCCCTTTACTCTTTACTACCTCCCCCATCTCCCTTTCCCTCTGATAACCACCATACTTTTGTCTGTGTCTATGAGCTTTTGTTTGTTTTGTTGGTTCATTTGTTGTTTTCTGTTTTATATCTCATAATTTTATGTGGTTCTTGACTTTTTCCATCTAACTTATTTCACTTAGCATGATATTCTCAAGGTCCATCCATGTTGTTGAAATGGTAGCATTTTATCTTCTCTTATGGCTGAGTAATATTCCATTGTATATAAAAAACGCATGCAACTCAACAACAAAAAAAACAAACAATCCCATTAAAAAATGGTCAGAGGATCTGAACAGACACATCTCACAAGAAGACATACAAATGCCCAACAGGTATATGAAAAGATGCTCAACTTCACTAGCTATTAGGGAAATGCAAATCAAACCCACAATGAGATACCACCTCACACCTGTTAGAATGGCTATCATCAACAAGACAAGAAATAATAAGTATTGGAGAGGTTGTGGAGCAAAAGGAACCTTCATACACTGCTGGTGGGAATGTAGATTGGTACAGCCACTATGAAAAAACAGCATGGAGGTTCCTCAACAAATTAAGGGCAGCACTACTATATGACCCCAGATCTCTGTTCTGGGTATCTACCCCTAAAATCTGAAAACATTTTTCATAAAGATATATGTACCCCTGTGTTCATTTCTGCATTATCCATAGTGGCCAAGCAATGCAAACCACTGAAGTGCCTTTTGATAGATGATTGGATAAAGAAAATGTTTTACATTTATACAGTGGAGTGTCTTTTAAAAAGAGTAGCTTCCTCTCTTCAGTTTCTAGGTTTACTGTGACTCATGTACTAGGCAGGATCTGAGGGCAGAGAGGTTTGTATGTATAACTAGCTTGTCTACTGGTATTATATTCCCAATTTTCCAACTTTCACTGAAAACACTTTGTTTCAGAATTGATCATTAATGCCCAAGTAACTTCTTGAGTTCTCAGATTCCTCTTGGCTGGAAAGACCATGTGGAAGAGGTACAGTGCCCTCACTGAGATTTTTACTGGCACTGGGCTATGCTTTGCCAAAGTGTTTCTGAGACTGAGGATAAGTGAATCCTGTGACCTCTGGGTATTTGACTCCATATTCCACATCACCATAAATTGTTCCTCTTCTTTCCATTCCATGGACACTGTGCCTGTTAAAGACCCCATCACCTCTCATCTGGACAGCTGTAATCATCATAACTGATCTCCCAGTGTGCATTCTTTCCTCTAGCCTGATGACAAATGATCGTTTCAGATTATGAATCTGACCACCTAACTTTTTCACTTAAAACCCTTACTTAACTTCTCCTTGTCTTCAAGATAAAGCCTCAAACTTCTGAGATGGCCCCAAACACTCTGTTTGATGGAGCTCCTCCCCCCTCACCAGCCTCCTCAGGCCCCTTTGCCCCTTTGTTCAACGACTGTCTTTTCCCCTCAGCCTGCAACATCCATGAGGGCACACTGGGAATAACTGGCTCACTGGGAATATCACCAGTGTTGGCATGATACCTGCGTGAGCATGTGCTCATTATTCACAGAGTGAATAAATAAATGAACAAATGAAAGAATGACTTCACCAATTGCAGGCCTGGATTCACCCATGGGATAATCTGCATATTACAAGACAGCTAAAACCTAGAAGGCCAAGTATCTCTTTAGGGATGAATGCAGATGGAAAGAGTTGATATATCTGACTGATCATGGAATAGTACATTAAATAGAATTAGAGTAAAATTGCAATTTAGAGATTTAAATGAAATGTCCAAGAGCATTTGTTTTTCTTCTGGTCTAAAATCAGATAGGAGTGGGCTGGTTGGTTTCAGGATACATCTCATCTCTGGATGTGGTTTGACAACCTGCAAATACTTTTAGTCCCAGCGAGATGGCTGTCCATGTTCTCCTGCGTGCCTTTACATATTTGTGCAGCTTTTGTATTGGTCACAGGAAAGCTTCTCTGTAGATTAAAGTGCTTCTCTGGTTCTACTCCCATGCCATTCTGAAAAGACTATAGATGAAGAACCTAGTTTGGCTGCATGAGACTCATTTCTTAGAGGACTCAGTGTGTCGGCATATTTTCCTGATGCCTGACTAGCTGTTCACTAGCTCCAATAGGAACAAGAGGAGAAGGAGGTAGACGTAGGCTGCAGGTAGACATTTGTAAGCCCAAACAAAATGTTCTGAATGAGACTCATCCAATAAACAGATCTCCAACTTCCATGCCACAAAGAGTCTGGATGGATGGTATTAGAAAGGAGGACACTTTCCCTAATTTTTTTCTAGCATCAGTTAGAGTCAGATTCATCTCTCACTTTTATCAGATAATTGATACTGATGCATTCAGACAAATGCATCTAGAGAGACAAGAACTTCCATCTACTTCTAACGTAATATTAGTCATGACTATATATGATTGTGGCTGTCTTCCAAATAATCATAATCAGATTATTACGATACTTTTTGTACACATCCCAGGAACAGATAGAGTTCTTTTTATTTGGCCCTCAGTAGATATGCAATTTAAATTACTTGTAGACTGCTAACTTCTCATCTTACCCACAGGAGATGAATGGGGGGAACAAACTGCTGAGCTACAGATAGGAAAAAGTAAAACATCCATTTCCTTCTCTTTATCCTCTGTGGAGTTAGTATACAGACACAAGTGAACAAATACCAGAGATTACTAATTGCCTATCCCAACATTTATTCTTCCTTCGTCCTTAATAAAACAACCTGATCTTCATTAGGTTTATTGCCTCCAAGATGAAGGGGTATATTTGCAAGCCCCTTTTGTAGCTAGTTATTGTCATATGATTAGTGTCTAGCCAATGAGAAAAAAGCAAAGTATTGTGTGAAAACTCACATTAAAGGTGAGAAAGAGTGCCTTTCTTTTCTCTCCTTTCTCCATCCTGTTGACTGAAGCACACATGTCATGGCTGGAGCTCCAGCAGACATTTTGGACCATGAGGACAGTGGTGAGAGGAACTAGAAGAAGCGCAGGTCCTTGATGGACATCAGTTCTGGTTGACATATTTCCCGTCTTTTACATAGGAGAGAAATAATCTTGTAGTAAGCTACTATGTGTGTGCTATGTAGCCAAATCTAAGGCTGACTGTTATACTGTTAACAAGGAAAGAGTGGGTAGAATGTGTTCTTGTTCTTGGCGTCCAGTGTCTACTTATAGTAATAGCATTTCCCTGGAGTGCATTTTTCCCCAGGCAATATATGAGTCTTATATGAGGCAGACATTCACTTCTCAGACTGGAGTCAAAGCAGCAAACAGCAAGATTTGTTTGGTTAGGTCATGAGGGCCTGGGCTTTCTGTCCCCACCTGGAGGTACAATCTTGTTATCATCAAGCGAACACATGGGGGAGGGAAGCTGTACTTTGAATATTTTACAGTATGACTCCAGGTTTGGCAGGTGTTTTTATTAAATGCTATTTATTTTCTTGTACTAAAATTTTTTATTTTATTTATTTATTATTGTTGAAAGTATTACAGATGTCCCCCTTTTTTCCCCATTGACCTCTTCCTTCCTGCTCTCACCCCTCTCCTGCCTTCCCCAGCCTAGAGTCCATGTTGATTGGTTGTGCTCATACGCATATAAGTTCTTTTGTTTATCTCTTCCCTCCCCTCCCACTCTCCCCATTTCTCTGAGGTTTGTCAGTCTGTTCCCTACTTCCCTGGTGGTGTGCTAGAGCTTGGCTTGTATTAACTCATGAGAGCATCTCTTCGCACCTTTAAGCTCAGTGATACCATGTGGATAGTTTGAAATTGGCCTTGTTGGGAGAATTTACATTACAGAAATCAGCTTATTTTTTTCAGATATCCCACTTAATAGCAGACCACTGGCTAACACTGGACTATTGTTCTAAATTTTCCCCCCTCTTTTGCATTGAACTATCAGAGATGAGTATAGGGCATAATAATTACCTACATAGTTCAGAGATTTATGAGGTACAAAATGCTTTCCCTGAAATTATATCATTTGAGCATTATAACCATCTATGAAATAGGCAGATGAAGTTTTTTTTTTTAAACTCATCTTTATTGTTGAATGTATTACAGATGTCCCCACTTTTTCCCTCTATTGACCCCCCTCCTCCCCAATCCCGCCCCCCTCCTGCCTTCTCCACACTATTATCGGTGTCCATTGGTTATGCATATATGTATAGAAGTTCTTTGGTTTATCTCATCCCGTCCTCCCTCCCCCCTTCCCTTTGAGGTTCATCTCTAACAACCAATTTGTACTTCTTAATTTCTTCATCTTTTTCATCCACCCCTCCAACCCCCACCCATCTGGCAAGCAACAAAAAGTTCTCTGTATCTATGAATCTGTTTCTGTTCTGCTTGTTCATTTTGTTTGTAGATTCAATTGTTGATAGATATGTATTAATTGCCATTTTATTGTTCATATTTTTCTTCTTCTTCTCCTTCAAGAAAACCCTTCAACATTTCATATACTACTGGTTTGGTGGTGATGAACTATCATTCCCCTGTATAAGGGAGGGGCTGTGTTTAGAGATGTACCAGGTGAATGAGGAGTGAAATTGGGATCAGAAGCCCATGTTGTTGTTTCTTGTTCCTCCTAATTCCACAGGAATCAACTGGATTTTCCCAGGAATATAGTATAGGCACAAAAATAAGGAAAATCCAATTTTGAGGGAAAAGACAAATCAAGGAAGACAGTAATTTTTTCATTATCAATTTTATTTTTTCTAAAGGCCTACTTGAAAGATAATATGCAAGGTATCAATGTGAGAGCTTGGAAAAGGGCACAGTACTTTTTTTCTAGTACTAGTACCGAAGGCAGTCATTTATTAAACTGTGGTGGGAACCAGTGTGCTGCTGGAGAAAGCCTGGGGTCTGGAATCAGAGGCCTGGTGCCAGACTAGGCGTTTCCATTTTACTGCTGTGTGGACTTGGGTACATCACTTAACTTTTACACACATCAGTTTTTCCATCTGTAGAGTGGATATTATAATGACCACTCAGGTCTGTTGTGAGGATTCAATGAGATAATTCTGCAAAGCAAGCAGCACAAAGCCTGGCATATGGTGAGTGCTCAGGAAAAGTCATGTTCCTCTTTGCTTTTAGAGCTTGAGGTACTAATCATGAAGTAAATCACGAGTTGCAATTCATACCTATATATTTTTTCAGAATAGGTCAACATGTCTCTAATGTAAAGACATATATATTATAAATGTTCCAAAGAGACGTCTGGAACAGTGTCCAAAGCCAGAACCAGAATTATAGGTTAGTGGGAGACGGAGAGTTTGGAAGAGACTCTTGTGAGAGAAGGCCAGCAGTTTTTAATTTTGCTCTCTGTTTGTAGTACATTCCATGCTGGCTTTTGAGACCAAAACCAAATCTGGCAGCAGCAGGCAATCATAGAGTTTTCATGTAATTGAATAATTTATCACAAAAAAATTATTTATAAACAATGGCTTGTTTAGGAATGATAGCAGCTGTCAGTTTAGAGGCCTGATCCCCCACCCCGACCCAAGAGGGGAGTCTGGCTTCCCCTGCTAACTCACACAGGGGCGCTGGGTTTAGAATCTGAGGCTGAATGCACTTTACAATGTGTTTATGTTTTGGTATGTGTGTTATTTCATTTTTACTTTGTGGTCATGAAATCTATGTTGCCAGATGCTGAAAGTGCCTCTGAATAGCCCCTCGCTTGTGGAGAGGAAATAATCAAGCTCAGAGCTGCGACTGCACCTGAAAACACTTGGACCAGAAGTGTGAACATAACCCTCTGCCGTGGCAGGTGCACATGTCCTGGTGCTCCTGTGTCATCGCTTAGATCTGCTTTAGAAACAAAGAATCCTAGATTTTGTTTTTTTGCTTTTTGAAAACTCCATTGCCAGAATGATTTGTATATCTGAAAGTTGTGATTATGTCTCTCCAGTGCCTTGGGAAATTCGGTGTGTGTGTGTGTGTGTGTGTGTTTTAATCCTCACCTGAGGATATGTTTGCATTGACTTTAGAGAGGGAGGGAGTGGGGCGAGAGGGAGAGAGAGGGAGAGAGAGAGAGAGAGAGAGAGAGAGAGAGAGAGAGAGAAAGAGAGAGAGGGAGAGAGAGAGAGAGAAACGTTGATGTGAGAGAGAAACATTGATCGGTTGCTGTATCCCAACCAGGATCGAAGTGCAATCTAGGTACATGCCCTGACTGGAATCAAACCCTCAACTGTTTGGTGTACGGGGTGATGCTTCAGCCAATGGAACCATCTGGCCAGGATGGAAATTCAGTGTTTTTGTTGAAGAGATCAGACTGCCTGCTGGGAATAAAGCATTCAGCATTGTATGAAACCATTTGACAACTTGCACCAATTTTTTACAACTTTATATCCCTTTTACTAAGAGTTAAAGGTCCTTGACTTCTCTTAGAGCTCCTTAGGGTCTCTTGAGAACTTGGAAAGCTGTTGGGTAAAGAGGGAACTTTCCCAAGGGCTGAGGTCTTCGACACCAGCCTCCATTTCATTGCCTGCTGTGGCAGTTTTACTCCCAAGTTAGTCTTTTAAAGTTCAATTGAATTCACTTTCAATAGCCACTTACTAACTGTAGCTAACTAAAAATCCATTGACATTTATTGAGAATTGAATTGTGTCCCTCCTGCCCCCAATATATATATTGAAGTTCAAACCTCTGGTATCTGTGAATATGACCTTATTTGGAATTTGAGTCTTTAAAGATGTAATCAAGTTAAGATGAGGTTATTAGGATGAGTTCTACTCCAATATGACTGGTGTCCTCATAAGAAGAGGGAAATTTAGACATGAGCACACGGGGAGAATGCCATGTTATAACAGAGGCAGAGTCCAGAGTGATGCAGCTGTAAGAAATGCTAAGGACTGATGGCCACCATGAAAAACTAGGAAATTTGATTCCCTACAGGTTTCAGAGCAAACATGGCCCTATTAACACCTTGATTTCAGACTTTTAGTCTCAAGAATTGTAAGACAATAAATTTCTGTTGTTTTAAGCCACCTTATTTTGGGTACCAAAATCTGTATTAGTTTCCCATGGCTGTTGTCAACAATGTACTACAAGCTGGGTGGCTTAAGCTTTCTCTGTGTCTTATGGAATTATGAAAATCATATTCTCCCATTCCTTTTTTAAAAAGATTTTTTATTGATTTTTTAGAGAGAGAAAGGGGTAGGGAGGGAGGAAGAGAGAGAATCATCGATGTGAGAGCGAAACATCGATTGGCTGCCTCCTGCACACTCTCTACCGGAGATGGAGAACTGGCAATCTTTCCATGCATGGAAGGGCGCCCAGCCAACTGAGCAACACTGGCTAGTGCTCTCCCATCCCTTTAACACAACTTCCTCTTCCCCTAATACCTCCGAATGCTCTTCCAAACTCTTTGCTGCTGACACAAATTGAATCATATCACCACTCCAGGCACAGGTGCTCAGGCTCCTGACTTTCTGTCCTCACCAAGGCATCCTGCCCTGTGTGTGATTTTATCACTCATTGGCCCTACGCCAATGAGTAGCAATCATTGAACAGAAAAAATAACTTCTCAGTGGGATGACTTCTCTATGATATTTCCTCCAAGGAAGGGTTATGCTGACTTAACCCAGACATCTTTTTAAGAATTTCCGTAAGAAGCATAAATGAAATTTCTCAAACACCACGGCGGACTTGTGAAGAGAATGGTATCAGGAGGACCTTGGAGTTCCTTTAAAGCACACTCACTATTCAGGGCAGACCAGGGACACAGCACTTGGGATGTGAGCCCTGGCTGACTGCACCCTGTGCCTTGTGACCATCTCCCATTAGGAGCAGGACCTGGCACACTGGCCTGCACCAAGCACCTTGTGTAAGGACTTAGTTGGGTTGACATCACCATTTGAAGTAGCTGCCCAATCTATAGCTATAGGTTACCTAGGAAGCATGACAAATTGGGATGACTACAGAAGAGATTAAAGAACTCATGAACTCCTCAGAAGGATAGTACTATAGGGGTGGGTAGAAGGACCAGGTATTTTCTCATTAATGATAAATCTACACTGGCTGTTATCTATGAAAGTTTCCTATGCATCTGGCATTGTGCTGAGCACTTAACATATATTGTCTCATTTAATCCTTACAACAACCCTATGAGATGTGTTTTCTTATTGCCCCCTTTTATAGATGAAGGAACTGTCTTAGAGCTTAGCACAGTGCTGTCACATAGCTGGTCCTTAGTAAATATACAACTACATGATGAGAGGTAAAAAAATGTGCTTACATTCACATAGTTTGTAATTGATGGAGGCCACATTTTATCCATTCTGAGTGGTATTTTTAATTATACAAAACAATGTACAGTGCTCTGAACAGAATTTCAGATTCAAATGGCAGAGCTAGAAGTAGGACTTGCTCATGTGAAAGTCAGGAATCCAAGAATAGTAGCCCTGAGCTACTAATTTTTGGCAGAGTAGAGGGTTGAAATTGACTGAGATAGTAGCTTAGGGCAATCAGGGTAGGGCTGTGAGCAAGGCCAAAAGGCTTCTTAGGACATAGTTTCAGAGGACAAAGTTGAATCTGTATAGGGTCCTTGGATGTGGCTGAAGAGAGGGTTCTGGAATCTGACAGGGTGTGAATATAATGAATGAATTAGCTGAGCAAGGGCAACTGAACCAGCCAATGCCAAAGGATCAATTGTAACAATCCTGGTTCCTTTCTCTTTTTGCTTGGAGGAAACATCTGTGTGTACATGTTCATGAATGAATAGTTCTTTAACCCCCAGGTCCTATTTTAAAATTACAAGGGCAGTCAGAGCAACAGAAGTCTGATTCCAAAGAGGTTATATCACACTGGCCAATCTGAAGATGACCATTTCAGAGTTCGGAAACAGTCTGTGTCATCGTAAGCAAACATGGCCCTCCAAAGAGCAGCTGCTGCTTGAGTCAATGGAAAAAAGCATCGTGAGCCAGAAAATGTGAGCCATGTGCCTGTGCCCTGCCCAGTTGCCTTCCCCATCTGAGGAATGGCCTGCCCTTTGAAATCCTAGGAGTGAGGAGTTTGCACGCAGAGGCTTGAGTGCTTTGCAACATGGGAATGTAGAGTTGGCTACTTCTCCAGGAAGGGAGCTTAAGTTCAGACAAGCTTTTAGGCCTGGTTGTTACTTATGTAACTGCTGCCCAGTGGGAGGAGAATGAACCCAAAGGACCACAGTACCTTTCAGATGTGGTCTCCATAGGTCAAACAAAGCTCTTGGATCCTCCATAATCCAAAAAGGCAATGGAATAGAGCCTCACAATTAATTATTTTATATTCATTGATTACATCAATGTATCATCTAAACAGATAAAGGGACTTGGCACAGAACTTAATATGAGAAATACCTAATGTCTCTAGTGAACATCGTTGATTGCCTACCCAGCATCCATGCTCTCCTTTCTTCACAATGATATCCCAGTTTTGTTCTATGATTTAGGGAGAAGTTACCCCATTTCCAGTTTCAGAAGTGAGACCCAATTAACCCTGGCCAATCAAAGAAATCTAATCCATTCATCAGTGAATGTTTTGGGAATGAACATATAACCTAATTTTTGTCTAGAAGAGGGTGGCTGGAGACTTCAGGGAGAGTTCTTCCTTGTCCTTAAGAGAACAGAACAGAAGATATTTTCTTCTTTCAAGGGATATGAATAAAGAAAGATGTTCTCTCCTCTTGCTGCTGGTTGCTATTGTATATGAGAGGAGAAGTCAGATTTAGGATAAAGCTAACAGGTGTAAGAGGGCAGAGACTAAGAGAAAAGAAGCCCTGAACATATCGTGAGCAGAACCTCTCTACCCTTGGATTTCCAGAGGAGTGATTCCCAACTGTTTTCTGCCACAACATGTGTGATGGATGATGTTTATACATGCAGGACACATTCCCAGGGGAGCATCCAGGGTATCTCTATGTGTGATTCCAGGGGTCCTTGAAGTAACATGAATTGTTTCTCTCCAATTCAAGAAAGCATATTGGAAAATGTGGTGGTTTAAGGTGATATGATTACAGGGATAACCTCAAGGCTATTTCTCAGTTTTATTTAAATGTGAATCATTCACAAATGTCAATACTTCAACTATTAGCAACAGATCACTTGTAAAATATATCAAAACTGATTGTGATACACAAGTATGTCATTATACCATAGTTGAGAACTGTTACTCTCACACATAATCACACATTTTGTATTTCCAGAATGAAGCTGTTTTCCTTATTTAATCCCTGTGTCTGTTTATTAAGTTAACAGATATTATTGCACTTGATTTTGAGAAGTCTTTTTCTTAGGAACTTCAACATGTTAAGTCCAAATATTCCACATCACTCCACAAATATAACTTTGTGTTAAATTTTCTATATGGTATACAACCTACAAAAAAACTATAAATAAATGGGATAATTCTGAAAATTTTATACAGAAAACAGGAATGATAGGTAAATTGAAGGCATCACCTGAATATCAAAAAGTACCAGAATGATGAATAACTAAGATTTCAATAAAAAAAATTTTTAATGCAAGTTTGGGTTTGATAGGATTTAGATGTCAATGGCCCCCTCTGTCTCTTACAGGACAGGTTGTGGAGAGCACTCACCATTTGACATGGCAACTCTTCCCTGGGCTGTGGGGCAGCCTTAGGTGGCCCAGGTCTTTTTTGTGGCTTCCATTTGAAGCAGAGTCTGGGTGGATTGACATGGTGCCAGCATCTGGCACAGCTGCAATGATAGTGATTGTGGCTCTCACTTGTCCATGATGAGAGTGAATCTACCTTGTGCTCATCTGTGTGCCCTTTCCCCACCTTGGAATAAAGCTGCCTGGGTGGGAGAATGTTGAGAGAACTCCCAGAACTTGAGTTCTTATCCCTGTTTCTAAGAGCTCTTGATTCTTATTTTTAGCTCCTGGTTGACAGGTGGATAAAACCCAGTATAGTGGAAGTCATAGGAGAAATTCAGTCCAGTCCTACTCTCTTGAAGTCAGCCAGTTGGTCTGATTACAGAGAACTGATGACCACCCATAGTCTGAATTAATGCCACAAACCATATTTAATCACGCCAGTTGATGCACATGCACCCAGACACACATGCACGCGTGCACACACACACATACCCCATAAAAATAACAGCTTAATTACATCAGCACTGTGAATGAACACAGTGGACTGAAGCACCTGGGGGTTTAGAATTTGGAAAGTCTTCCTTCTCACCCTCCCTTCCAACTCTACTTCTTCAACCCCAGGGAGTAGAGCATGTCATCTTTTGGGTAAACAAGGCTTCTTAATCTTCAGAGAAGAAGGGTTCAACATGGCACACCAGTGCAGAACCCGTGGAACATGACGGCCCTGACAATAGGAGATCTGATGAGTTAAGTGTAAATGAATCAGAAACAGATGGATGAGATTTTTATTAAAATACACATGGGTTTTACAATTAAGGGAGGAGAGGGGTTGTGAGGAGAGCTTTGGCAAAAATGTCTCCGGCTCTGCCGGACCCTACTGAACTGTTCGATGAACCCAGAACACAGCCAAGGTCAACTTTTATCATTAATGGATAACATACAGCCCATGACCACACACAAGCCATGAAATAGAAATGATCCTAATAAATATGGCCATGCATCAGCAAGATTTTCAGTTTGTGAAAGAATATAATGGCTCATATTATGTCATGTAATTGCATAACATGCATCCCACAAGCCAGCAGTTGACTTGGAATGTGAACCTGATGGAGGTGTTCTCTATACCTCACTCCCTTCCTGGGGCCTAGGCACTCTGTCACCATCCTTCACAGGGTGTTAAGAAGAGATGCTTTTGGATTCTCATTTGCTTTCCTTTTCTTTTTGCCACATATCTTTGCTAATTGAAAACTGACAGCAAAAATACTCTCAACCACAAACATCTAGAAGAAAATGGAGACATTTGGACAGGCTGAAGTACTTTGAGTTTTATGAGCTCTAATAAGGTTAATCAAGGCTCTGGAAAGAATTTTGTTTCATGGTGGACTCAACAAAACAATGAGCTGGGACCTTCAGTGATTAGCCAAAGGGGGAGGCCTGGGACCAGGGCCCTGATGAACTGCTGGTCAAGTTGGGTGAGGCCACACCACAACTTCTTTCCACGCTGATGCAATCATGGTGGAACTTGGACACTCTCTGTTGCTTGGCCTTCAGACTGCTGTCAGTTTCCGATCACTGTAAATCCTAAATAAGCCTCCTCTGAAACTCTCACAGCTGAGATTATCCCTCAATGACTTTGTTTTCTGAGACATCTTTTCCCACCTCATTTCTTTATGGCAATGTTACATATTCCAGGCTGGGATGCATTTGGGTTGGGTGAGGAGCAAATAGGAAGGAGCCACTGGGCAGGAATAGCAAAGGAGAAAGTGGAGCTGATAAATGGGGGCCTGAGAATGTAGTGCTACTGTGAGATCCCTTACATGCCGGGAAGCAGGGGAGTGAAATCCTTTTCCCTGACTCATCCTTCATCCCCTTCAAAGGAGCTCTGAGTGAATGAGGAAAGTTATACCAGCCAGTGAGTTCTGAGGCCTGACTGAGCCTGAAAGCTTCCCAACAAAAAGGCTGCTCTGGCATGGATGGGCCTTATCTCTACCTGAGCGGGTTCCACTGCTGTGGGTGTCTCCACAGAGGACCAGGAGGACTCAATGCACCCACCCCTTTCCTAAAGTGCTCTCCACCTTTTTCCCCCCACGCCCCTTCCGTGATTTTTTTTCCCCAACATCCTAGGAATTACAACTTCTCAGGACACGAGATTATAAACTGTTCAGGCATAGGGACTGTTTCTAATCTGGATTTGTACCCTTACTTTCAGCACAGTGCCTAGACCATAATGGGCCCACCACAAAGGTTAGGAAACTTCTAAGATTATGGATCTCCCAGCACATGCAGTTCAGTGTCTGTGACAGGGGCACAAAAAGTCACGACCTGATGTTCTTTTTCAGTCCATTAACATTTTCCTCCTTTCCTCCTCTTCCAGCTGTATGTGTTCACATGTCCCCACTCCTATGTGTCAGCAGGACCTCCCGCCAACAGCATTCTTCATACTCTCACCCCCAGCAGTGTACTGAACTGGAAGCCCATGTTTCACTGTGCCATGTCTCATTCCCTCTATTCTGGAAAAGAAAAAAGTGTCCAATAATTTCCTGCTAATGTGGCCTTAGTGCTAATGGATTACGTAGCTATGTCTCCAGATAACATATTTCCATTAGAGGTAATGCCCTAAGTCAGGGAATGGTTGCATTGGTAGGAACTCCAGGCACCAGACTAATGTCCTCAGAGTGAGCTTCCCAGTGCCTTTCATTCAGTAGGGATATGGTATGCAGCATACGAAGGGCACGGCCTTTTGGTAGACAGATCCGAGATAGTTCCCTGGCTCTCCTACTTATTAGCCATGGAAAAGTAAGGGAGGCAATTTACACAACTTCCCAGAGCCCACTGGACATGAACTCACCCTTGGGGTTACAACAAGGATGAAATGAAATAATGCATGTAAATCTAGCACAGTGCCAGGCACACAGCAGACAGAGACACGCAATCCACCCAAATTCCTTTCCATTTCTTTCAGTTATTAAGTTGCTGCCACACTGAACAATTTACAAAAGCCTGCTCTTCCCAGACACTGCAACTGCAATACAAAGATGCTGCCTGCCCCTCACAGGAATGGTTTCCCACTGGTGTTAGAGGTCTGGGGCTTTCTACTTCTCAGACAGGCCCCACCTTACCTGAGCACTCTTTTGGCAATCAGAAGCTCTTTGGCTGCTGAGGCCAGGGTGGACACTCTCCAGCAAGTTCTTACAGAAGCGGTGTTTCTGTGATTAGTCCTCCAATCTGCTATCACGGGTCTTGCTGGCTTTCCTGAGTAGGCTTTGAGGGCTGCCTCTCTCTCACAGCTGAGGGTCCAGCTTCCCAGGAGAAGAGGAGCACCCAAGAGACCAAACTCCCCAGTTACCATCTCTGCATCCCCAGGTGCCAGGTGGGGATTGCCTCAGGAGAAAGGTCAGTGGGTCTCAGTAGAGGCGGGTGGAGCAGGCCATGAAGCTGGACTCAGAGCTCGTCCCCTAGAGTGTGGATCTCCGCTGACCAGCTCGCTGCTGCGTTAATAAATATCCAACCCTTCAACAGGAAAATAAATTATCCCCCCACCGCTAGGCAAAACAGTCGTGATAAATTGTCGTTTTAGTCAACAGTGTTTAAAGTAGAATCAGTAAAGTGTGAGTAATGACGGCTGAGTCAAAAGTCCTGTGTTAAACACAATGGTCTGACGAGGGCGGGGGCAGCCTTCAGAGAAAAGCGAATGCAAGTTTAACTAAAACAACTCTTGTTCAGGGCGGGGGAAAAAAGGACTTGGGATGTATTATCCTATTCATTTTTTTCTGCAGGAGCAGCTCTCAGGGTGTCCCGGGCATAAAGTCAAGATCTCCATTTACCAGAGATGTTTAGAAAATACGCTCTTAAAAGGGGGAACTACCACGTTTTTGACTGGACAACAGAAATATGGTTGAATTCTTTCAGTATAATGAGGGATCCTGAGAGAATTATATGGTATGGCTATGGTTCTCAAAGGGGGTGCCTGGGAAGGATTTCTGGGTGAGAAAAATCGAGAGGATTTTTGCTTTAAAAAAGAAGACACAGCCCTGGCCAGTTTGGCTCAGGGGTTAGACTCAAGCGTCGGCCCACGGACCAGAGAGTCCCGGTTCGGTTCCGCTAAGGTCATGTACCTCGGTTGCAGTTCATCCCGGCCCAGTTGGGGTTGTGTGGGTGGCAACTAGTCCATGTGTTTCTCTCACATCGATATTCCTTTCTCTCTCTTCCTCCCTCTCTCCTTCCTGCTCTGTCTGAGATAAATGCAAAAATGTCCTCAGGTGAGGATAAAAAAAAAAAAAGACACAGTGGTTACTTATGTGACTCTGTTTTTAATATTTATACATCCTACTGTACAATGTACAGTCAAACCTCACTAATTTCAACTATAATTAGGAAAGAATCGGAATGAGGGGAAGTTGAGGGTATTAAATGTATTAAATGAACTGGCTTTAAAGCTCTAGAACCATGATGATAACAATAAATAATACTTATTGAGAACTTACTGTACTCTAGGCCTACTGTGGACCATTTTACATGAGTTAACATTAGGTAACTTTCCCAGGATCAGATAGGTAGCAAGTGATGTAGTCAGGATTCAAACTCAGGTCTTACTGTTTCCAAATCTGCACCCTTAACCACTATGCATATGGTTAATCTATACATTTTATTTTATTAGGTTCTGGCACATGGGATTACTCAAAATAATTTAAAAAGTGTGCCAAATGGGCATCATATGGGTTCATGTTTAATGATGACAGATATTTCATTGGTAATATTAATAATTGTCACATTAACTTGATGAGCAAATGTGCAGATCGCTAAGGTGCTAGATGCTTTAAAATGATTTATTTTCAAGGACACAATGCCCTTGTATTCTTATTTATGCTATAGATATTATTAAATTTAGTTTGAGACAGCTTAATCCAGTTCTAGGTTACAAAAGAGCATCCTTCCTCTGATTTAAAGTCTCTTCTCCCTCCTTTGCTGTTGAGTGGTTCCCCTCAGCTTTCTCTAAGGGGACTTGGCTCAATAGATCATTTCCTGTCTCTTCATTTTTGCCTTTTTTCTCTGTGGTGGTCAACTGTTACTTTTTTTTCTGTTCAACATCCCTTCACTTGAAGAACTGTTTTCCCCCCACTCCATATGAATTAGGTAGGGCTGCCAATCAGAAGGCCATGTCTTCACTGCCACAGGGGTGAGCATAGGATATAGGCTTGCCAATCAGAATACCTTGTATCTATGGATACTGATGATTTCCAATTAACCACAGGTCTCAAGCATAATCAGAGTCTTTTGATAGGGATGTATATAAATGCTAGTAAAGACAGAGAGAGAGAGAGAGGAGAGGAGAGGAAGATGGGGGTGGGGAGTGGGAAAGCAGGAAAAGGAAGGGAGAAGAAGGGAATGGGGAACTATTTTTAGGTATGTGAGTTCTAAACCTTTTTAGAACTCAGGCTGATTATATCTGTAAATATACATGAATAAATTCTAATAATGAAGCCAATGAAGAGGAAAATCAGGGATTGAGAGATGGAGAGAGGGAGCCTTGAAAACATTTTTGAACAGTACCCCATAAACCTTACATTCAATGAACAATTCATTTCTGATGACCGTAGGTGATAATCAGTTGTTATGCCAGATTACTGTCCCGGAATATTAGTGGAATTTTCACATGCTTCATCCCAATGAGGTCATATTTCCAAACCTAAATTCCTTCCATTTCCCTGAGGTTCTGTGCAAATTACCCTTGATACCAGTTTCTGTATAAGTCCAGATTTTTTCTTACAAGAACTTTATCAGGGATACATTTATTGTTCAGATTCTTGGTTTCTAAATTTAGCAGAAATGCATTTATCGAAAGTCCTTTGGATAATTCACAGAATTGATCAAAAGCTAGAACATCAAATTAAACAATGGGCAAGGACCAAGGAAAACTTGGCAACAGAAAACATCCTTCAATTATCCTTGCATTATGTCACTGAAGTCAGAATCAAAATCCTAGAGGGTAACATACTGTTACCACTGTCTAAGTAACACGCCTACTGTTCATTTCTGTTAAGGAGCTTATGTTCATAAGGGATAGTGAGTAGTATATAGTTTTCTTGTAATATCTACTTTTTGCTATAGGGTAATGCTGGCTTCATAAAATGAATCAGGAAATGTTCTCCCATCTTCTATTCCTGAAAGAGTTCATGTATAATTGGTATTACTTCCTTCATATGTTTGTAGAATTTGCCAGTAAAGCTATCTGGATTTGGACTTTCTTTTTGGGAAGGATTCTATTGAACAAATCCAATCATTTGAACAGTGAGAGGATCATCCAGATTTTCTGTTTCTTTTTGTGTCAGTTTTGATAACAAGCATCTTTAAAAAGTTGTCGTTAATATTTCTTATTCTTTCAATGTCTATATGACCCCTCATAATGTCCTCCTTTCCCTGATTATCTGTTCAGAGATTTATCAATTACTAGTTGTTTCAAAGAAACAGCTTTTGGTTTCATTGATATATCTCTATTGTTTTTCTCTTTCAATCTTGTTAATTTCTGTTATTTTCATTTTACTTACTTTGAGTTTAATTCACCTTATAAAGCTGAAGTTTAGATAATTGACTTAAAACCTGTCTTTTCTGGTATAAGCTCTATTATGAGTTTTTCTCCAAGGACTGCTTTCGTTCATCCCCAGAATTTGATATGTTTTCATTTATATCTATTTCAAAATAATTTTTTTCTCTTGTGTTTTCATCTTTAACTCTTCTGTTATTTAGAAGTATGTTACTAATATACAAGTGCTCGGGATTTTCCAGAAACTATTGTAACAAATTTCTAGTTTTATTCCTTTGTGGTCAGAGAATATGCATATATAATTTCAATTATTTTAAATTTATAAAACATTTTTTTTGTAGTTCAGAATATGATCTAGTTCAGTGAATAGTCCTTGTACACTAAAAGCATGTGTGTAAAGCTGTTATTGGCCAGGGTATTATATAAATATTAATTTAATTGAGTTGATTGATAACACATTTTATATCATATATGACCTTAATGATTTTCTGTCTAATTGTTTTAGCATTACTGGTAGAGAATTTTTGAAATTTCCAGCTATAACTAGGGATTTGTCTATTTCTCCTTTCAGTTCTATTAGCCTTTACTTTATATATTTCTAAGTTTTATTATTAGGTATAGACATTTATAATTATTATATAGTTTTGCATATTTGATCTCTATAATAGTTATTATGTAGTCTTGATTTGATCTCTATAATAATTATTATATAATCTTGATTATTTTATCTCTATCATTATAAAATATATAGCTTTAGCCACTGTAATATTTCTTGTCTGGAAGTCTACTTTGTCTGATAATGATACAGCCACACTCTAGCTTATTGTTTGCCTTATATCTCTTCTTTCATCTTTTTCTAGCTTTTTTATTTTTTGGAAAAGAAAGGACACTATCTCTGTTTACAGATGACATACTCTTATATATAGTCTACATCCACCCCCTCCCAAAAGAGCCCATTAGATCTAATAAGCAATACAGAAAGATAGCAAGATACAATGCCATTCATTATAGCATAAAAAAGAATGAAATACTTAGGAATAACTTTAACAAAATAAGTACATGACTTATATATTGAAAACTACAAAACATTGCTGAGAAAATTTAAGGAACACAAATAAATGGCAACATTCTGTGTTCATGGATTAGAAGTTTCTATAGTACATAAGTGGCAATTCTTCCCATATTGACCTGTATATTCAACACAATATCAAAATCCCAGAAGACTCCTTGAAAAAACTGACAAACTGATCCAAGAATTTACATGGGACTGCAAAGGACCCAGAATAGCCAAATAATTTTGGAAAGAAGAACAGAGGTGGGGAACTTATGCTACCCAACTCCAAAATCCACTATAAATACATGGTAATAAAGACAGTGTGGTATTTATCCAAGGATAGATATATAGGTCAATGGATCAGAAAAAAAATCCAGAAATAAACACAACTTTATACTCAATTAATTTTTTACAAAGGTTCAAAGGCATTTAAATGGGGGAAAGAATAGTATCTCCAACAACTGATGGTGAATATCCACATACAATAAAGAACCTATACCCTGTTTCACACCATACACAACAATTAACCCAAAATGAACAACATGTTTTTAAACTTTTAACCTGACAACCTATGCCATTCAGACCATTTATATTTCATATGATTATTGCTATGGTCAGGCATAAATTTACCATCCTTCTCTTTCCTTTCTGTTCATTGTTTTTGTTCTTTGCCTCTACTTTCCAGGTGAGACTGTAGAAAATTGTTATAATTTCTTCCTTAAGTGGTTAGTGTAATTCACCAGTGAACCAATCTAGGTTTGACGCTTTCTGTTTTGGAAGGTTATTAATTATTTTTATTAAATCTTTATTGTTGAGAGTATTACAGATGTCCCCCTTCTTTATTCTGTCCCTCCATTGCCCTCATCCTCCCAGTTCCCATACTACCCCAGGCCTTCACCACTCTATTGTCTGTGTCCATGAATAATGCATAAATGCATGTAAGTTCCTTGGTTAATCTCTTCCCGCCTTCCATCCCTCCTTTCCTCTGAGATTCCTCAGTCTGTTCCATGTTTCCATGCCTCTGTTTCTATTTTATTCACCAGTTCATTTTGTTCATTGGATTCCACATATAAGTGAGATCATGTGATACTTGTCTTTCTCTGACTGGCTTATTTCACTTAGCATAATACTATCCAGGTCCTTCCATGTTGTCTCAAAGGGTAATAGAACCTTTTTTATTATATCTGCATAGTATTCTATTGTGTAAATGTACCAGAGATTTTTTATCCACTCATCTATTGATGGACACTTGGGCTATTTCCAGATCTTAGCCATTGTGAATAGCACTGCTACGAACATGGTGCATATATTCTTTTGATTGGTGGTTCAGAATTCTTAGGATATAGTCCTAGGAGTGAGATCACTGGGTCAAACGATGGATCAGTTTTTAATTTTTTGAAGAAATTCCATACTGTTTACCATAGTGGCTACATCAGCCTGCAATCCCACCAGCAGTGCACGAGGGTTCCCTTTCCTCCACGTCCTTACCAGCACTTGCTGTTCATTGATTTATTGATGGTAGCCATCTGATCAGTGTGAGGTGGTACCTCATTAACGTTTAAATTTGCATCTCTATGATGATTAGTGACTTTCAGCATGTTTTCATATGTCTTTTGGCCATTTGTATGTCCTGTTTACAGAAATGTCTATTCAGGTCCTCTGCCCATTTTAAAATAGGATTGTTTATCTTCCTTTTGTTGAGTTGTATGAGTACTTTATATATTTTGGAAATTAACTCCTTATCAGATATATCATTGGCAAATATGTTCTCCCGAACAGTGGGTTCCCTTTTCATTTTGATACTGGTTTCTTCTGTTGTGCAGAAGCTTTTTAGTTTGATGTGGTCCCATTTGTTTATTTTTTCCTTTGTTTCTCTTGCCCTAGAATAAATCTCACTTGGTCATGGTATATAAACTTTTTGATATATTACCAGATCCTGTTTGCTTATATTTTGTTGAGAATTTTAGCATCTATGTTCATCAGGGATATTGTCCTGTAGTTATCTTTTTTTTGGTAGTGTCTTTATCTGGTTTTGGAATTAAGATAATGCTGGCCTCATAGAAAGAGCTTGGAAGTGTTCCTTTCTCTAGGATATTTTGGAATAGTTTGAGGAGGATAGGGGTTAGTTCTTTGAATGTTTGGTAAAATTCCCCTATGAAGCCATCTGGACAAAAGCCTTTTTTTTTTTCTTTAATTTCGAGTATTTTGATTACTGCTTCCATTTCAACAGTTGTTATCAGTCTATTTAGGTTTTCTTATTCTTCCTGAGTAAGTTTTAGAAGATTGTATTATTCTAGTAATCTGTCCACTTTTTCTAGGTTGTCTAGCTTGTTGGCATATAGTTGTTCATAGTATTTTCTTATAATTCTTTGTATTTTTGTGATTTCTATTGTTACTTCACCTCTTTCATTTCTGAATTTATTTGTTTGGGTCCTCTCTCTTTGTTTCTTGGTGAGCCTGGCTGAAAGTTCATTAATCTTGTTTATCTTTTCAAAGAACCAGCTCTTGGTTTCAATGATCTTTTGTATTTTTTTGTTTCTATGTCATTTATTTCTGCTCTGATCTTTATTTCCATCCTTCTACTTTGGACTTTTCTTGTTGTTCTCTTTCTAATTTTTTAAGTTGTAGGGTCAAATAGTTTATTAGAAAATTTTCTTGTTTCTTGAGGTAGATCTGTAGTGCTATGAAATTCCCTCTCAAGACTGCTTTCACTGTGTCCCATAGATTTTGGGTTGTTGTGTGTTCATTTTCATTTGTTTCCAGGAAGTTTTTAATTTCTCCCTTAATCCCATTGGTAACCCATTTATTATTTAATAAAACATGCTATTTAGCCTCCATGTGTTTGAATGTTTTGGTATGTATTTATTGTAATTGATATCTAGTTTCATGCTACTGTGATCTGAAAAGATGCTTAGTGTATGTCCTAACATGTGGTCTATCTTTGAGAATATCCCCTTGTGCACTTGAAGAGAATGTATATTATGCAACTTTGGGGTGAAATGTTCCGTAAATATCAATTGAATCCATTTGATCTAGTGTGTCATTTAAGGTTGCTATTTCCTTGTTGGTTTTTCATCTAGAAGATCTATCCAGTGATGTCAGTGGGATGTTCAATTCCCCTACTATGATCGTATTGCTGCTGATCTTTCCTTTAAAGTCCTCCAGAAGTTTTTTATATATTTGGGTGCTTCTATATTGGGTGCATATATGTTTACCAGGGGTATATCCTTTTGTTGTAGCGATCCTTTTAGTAATATGTAGTGACCTTCATCGTCTCTTGTTATGGCTTTCCATTTGAAGTCTATTTTGTCAGATATGAGTATTGCTAGCCCAGCTTTTTTATTATTTCCATTTGCATGGAAAATTTTTTTTCAATTCCTTTACTTTCATCCTGTGTGAGTCTTTTGTTCTGAGGTGGGTCTCTTGTAGATAGCATACATATGGGTTGTGTTTTCTTATCCAATCAGCCACCCTATGTCTTTTGATTGGAGCATTTAATCCATCTATATTTAAGGTTATTATTTATAGGTACTCATTTATTACCATTTTTATTATTTTTGCCTGTGTTCCTCTCTCTATTTCTTCTTCTTACAATAGTTCCTTTATCAATTCTTGCAGTGCTGGTTTGATTTAGCTTTTTTTTTTTTTTTTTTTTATCTGTGAAGCTCTTTATTTCACCTTCAATTTTGAACGTTAGCTTGGCTGGATATAGTAGTCTTGGACTCAGTACCTTCCTTTTCATTACTTTGTATACTTCATGCCACTCCCTTCTGGCCTGAAGTGTTTCTTTTGAGAAATCAGCTGATAGTATAATGGAAGATCCCTTGAAGGTAACTCTGTCTGTCTCTTGCTGCTTTTAAGAGTCTTTCTTTGTCATTAACGTTTGTGACATTTTAATTATGATGTGTCTAGGTGTGGGTCTTTTTGGGTTCATCTTGATTGGGACTCTCTGTGTTTCCTGGACTTCTGTGACTTTTTCCTTCACCGGGTTAGGGAAGTTTTCTGTCATTGTTTATTCCAATAGTTTCTCTGTTCCTTGCTCAGATTCCCTCATTCTGGTACCCCTATGATGTGGATGTTGTTACATTTCATATTGTCCCAAAACTCCCTTAAACTTTCCTCCTGCTTTTTATTTATTTTTTCTAATTGCTGCTCTGATTGGGTGTTTTTTTCTACCTTGTCTTCTAATTTGCTGAGCCAGTCCTCAGCTTCTTCCAATCTATTATTGATTTCTTCCAGGGTATTCTTTGTTTCAACTATGTCGTTCTTTTTTTCTTATTCTTAGCTTCTGCATCTTTTTTCATACTGATGTAGTTCCCATTGAGTTCCTTATAATTCTCATTAGGTTACATGTAGTTCTCGCTAAGTTGTTTGAGCACCCTTAAAACCATTACTTTGAACCTTTATCTAATAAATTGCTTGCCTCAATTTCATTTAGTTTCTTTCCTGATGATTCCTCCTTTTCTTTCATTTGGGGGTTGTTTCTTTGTCTCACCATTAGCAGTCTGGTAGTTTGGGGCCAGATAAGGCACACTGGGTTGTGTTGGCACAATGGTGCAACTGGGGATGTCAGGTCATGGTGGGGTTGGATCTCCAATCCAGTCCAATTGTCCAGGGGTGCTGGTGGTTCTCTATGGCATTGGCAGTGGGGTTGATGGCTCTCAGTGGCAGCAGAGGCTCTCAGTGGTAGTGGCAGCAGGGGCTGGTGCTTTGGGGCAGCAGCAGTAAGGCCAGTGCTCTCAGTGGGGCCTGTGGGGCCAGTGGCTCTGGGCTGGTTTGGGGCTGGTGGGCCAGCAGCTCTCTGTCTGCTATGGGGCAGGCAGGGCTGACAGCTGGCGACTGACATCCATGTGTCTGGCACGGGTGCCACTGGTATGCATGTTTACAGTGGGGGTGCAGTGAGAAAACTCACCAACACCCCAGTCCCAAAGCCAACTACTACCAGCCCCACAGAGCTGGCAGCCCCAGCAAGAGGGGTTATTAATTATTGCAATTTATTTCAAATATATAGGCCTGTTGATATTATCTATTTGCTTTGTGTGAGTTTTGATAGATTGTGTCTTTCAAGGAATTGATCTATTTCATATTTCATCTAGTTTATCAAATTTGTGAACATGGAGTTGTTTATAACATTCCCTTATTATCCTTTTCATTTCCATGGGATCAGTAATGACCCTTTTTATTTATGACTTTAGTAATTGTATTTTTACTCTATTTTCCTTAGTTAATATGGCTCAATGTTTATAGATTATTGATTTTTTTTTAAAGAACCAGATTTTTATTTCATTGCTCTGTTTTGATACCCTGTTGTCAATTTCATTGATTGCTGTTCTAATTTTTATTTATTTTCTTCTGCCTATACTCTGCCTTTTTTTTTAACCTGATATAAAAGATGTTTTATTAATATTAGTAATAGTAATGCCAGTTTGTTCAGATCTAAAGTTGTTGAATATGTAATACACATAAACACATATATACACACTTTCATATTTGAACATGAAATGGTTTAGAACAAATGAAATAAGTCATTAAAATAAGATGATTATCCTCATTTCTGACTTTTCACATATTTTTTGTCAATTACAATTGACATTCAATATTATTATTATTATTTTGTTAATCCTCACCCAAGGATATTTTTTCCATTGATTTTTTTCTTTCTTTATTGATTTTAGAGAGAGAGGAAGGGAAAGAGAGATAGAAACATCGGTGAGAGAGGGAGAAAAATGGCGGTGGAGTGAATGGAAGCTACACAGACCATCTCCCAGGATCAAACGGGAATTACAACTAAAATAAAGACAAATCATCAGGAAAAAGCAACAGAAAAGCAGCAGGAGAGGACCATACAACCAGGGACACCGAATGAGCCTGGTAGGATCTGTGGAGGCGCGAGAGGGTGGTGGGCTGGGAGCCCACGGACAGCAGTGGCCTAAGCTGTGAGCAGCACACCCTCGGGGTTAAGATCCCAAGCAGCTCCACAGCACAGAGGGCCGGGACAGAGCGCTAAATAGCCACAGCCACTCACCTGGGGCTCCGGTAGAAGGAGGGCAGACTGGACTGGAACTCTGTGGGGAGACCCGGGATTTGGAGGGTGCTCAGAGTTTGTGCTGAATTGCGGCCACAAAGGATGGTGGCCAGCTTGCTCCTTCCCGGTCACACAGAATGAACGGTGGCCAGCTTACTCCTTCTCAGAGCTGTGGCAGCCCCTCCCTCGGAGATTACAAAACCAGGCAGAGCAAAGAAATGCAAATTGAGGCTCATTAACAACCAGCATTGGCCCCACCCTCGGGAAATCCTCTTACACTATAAACACCTGAGGGAGTTTCTCATTCAAATGAGAACTTAAGGCTTTTCAAGTAACTGAGACTAATAGCCTCCAGGCAAAAAGCTAGAGGATAATTGAACCTTTCCTGAGCTTACAAATCTACCCAGGAAAGTGAGACTTGACAGTGGTGTATAAGGAGGGCCCTCTGAGCTCATCCAAACCCAGTAAAGGGAGCCACAAATAGCAGAACACCAACACTCACAGGGAAAATTTGGCAGGCTCCAAAACCCACTGAGATAGCCAAAATGGTGAAACAAAGAAACAAATCCCAAATGAAAGAACAAGAGAACTCTACCGAAGATGAGATAAACGAAATGCAGTTAAGCAAATTATCAGAGGTAGAGTTCAGAGCCATGATCTTGAGGAAACAAAACTGCATGAGCAAGGACATCAACACAATGAGTAAAAATATAGAAACACTGAAAACCAACCAAGTGGAAATGAAGAATGACATAGCAGAAATAAAGAACACATTGGAAGGACTAACCAGCAGAGTAGAGGAAGCTGAGGACCGGATCAGTGAATTAGAAGACAGAGTAGAAAAAAATCAATCAATCAGAAAACCAAAAGGAAAAAACAATAAAAAAACAGGAAGATAGCTTAAGAGAACTGTGGGACAACTGGAAACGTAATAACATTCACATCATAGGAGTCCCCGAAGAAGAAGAAAATGAGCAAGTGTTAGAGAATATTTTTGAAGAAATGGTGATAGAAAACTTTCCTAACTTGACAAAGGAAGAAGGCATTCAAGTTCAAGAAGCACAGAGAGCCCCAAGTAAGAAGAACCCAAACAGGCCCACACCAAGACACATAATAATTAAAATGCCAAAAATTAAAGACAAAGAATCCTAAAGGCAGCAAGAGATAAGCAACAGCTTACCTACAAAGAAACCCCCATAAGGCTATCAGCTGACTTCTCAACAGAAACACTACAGGCCAGAAGGGAATGGCATGATGTAATCAAGGTCATGAAAAATAAGGATCTGAATCCAAGACTACTCTATCCAGCAAGGCTATCATTCAAAATAGAAGGTCAAATAAAGAGCTTCCCAGACACAAAAAGGCTGAGGGAATATATTAGTACCAAACCAGCACTGCAAGAAATGTTAAAAGGACTGCTGTAATTAGTAGAAGAAATAGGAAGAAAAATACAACCACACTGAACAAAAATGGCAATAAATAAGCACATATAAATAATCACCTTAAATGTAAATGGATTGAATACTCCCATAAAAAGACACAGCGTAGCTGACTGGATAAGAAAGCATGATTCACATATATGTTGTTTACAAGAGACCCACCTCACAACAAAAGACTCACATAGGTTGAAAGTAAAGGGATGGAAAAAAATCTTCCAAGCAAACAAAAAAGAAAAAAAAGCTGGGGTAGCAATACTCATATCTGATAAATTAAATTTCATAATGAAGGCCATAACTAGAGACAAAGAAGGCCACTACATAATATTGAAAGGGTCTATCCAACAGGAAGATATAACCTTGGTAAACATATATGCACCCAATATAGGAGCACCAAAATATATTAAAAATCTTCTGGAGGACTTCAAAGGAGAAATGGACAGCAATACAATCATAGCAGGAGACCTCAACACCCCACTGCCATCACTGGATAGATCCTCTAGACAAAAAATTAACAAGGAAACAGAGATTCTAAATGAAGCACTAGATCAAATGGATTTACTAGATATATACAGAGAATTACACCCCAAAACTGCAGAATGCACATTCTTCTCAAGTGCACATGGGACATTCTCAGAGATAGACCACATGTTAGAACACAAACGAAGTCTCTACAAGTTCAAGAAGATTGAAATCATATCAAGCATCTTCTCAGATCACAATGGCTTGAAACTAGAAATCAATTGCAACAAGAACATGCAAAGACATTTGAACACATGGAGGCTAAATAGCATGTTATTGAACAATGAATGGGTTACCATGGAGATCAAAGAAGAAATTAAAAACTTCCTGGAAACCAGTGAAAATGAACACACAACAACACAAAATCTATGGGATGCAGCAAAAGCAGTTCTGAGAGGGAAGCTCATAGCACTACAGGCCCACCTCAAGAAAGAAGAAAAATTTCTAATTGACTACCTAAACTCACAACTTAAAGAACTAGAAAACAAACAAACAAACAAACAAACAAACAAACAAAAACCCAGAGCAAGTAGAAGGAAGGAAATAGTAAAGATCGGAGCAGAAATAAACAACATGGAGACCAAAAAAAAAAAAAAAAAAAATTCAAAGGATCAATGAAACAAAGAGCTGGTTCTTTGAAAAAATAAACAAGATTGATGGACCCTTAGCTAGACTCACCAAGAAACAGAGAGAGAACCCAAATACTCAAAATCAGAAATGAAAGAGGAGAAGTAAAAACTGACACCACAGAAATACAAAGGATTGTTAACAAATACTATGAACATTTATATGGCAACAAATTTGACAATCTAAGCGAAATGGACACATTTCTAGAAACACATGGTCTCCCAAAACTGAACCGGGAAGAGATAGAAAACTTGAACAGGTCAAAAACAACGAAGGAAATTGAAGATGTAATCAAGACCCTCCCAGCAAACAAAAGCCCAGGCCCAGACGGCTTCATGGGGGAGTTTCACTGAACATTCAAAGAAGAACTAACACCCATTCTCCTCAAACTATTCCAAAAAATTCAAGAAGAAGGAAGACTTCCAAACTCATTTTATGAGGCCAGCATAATTCTAATTCCAAAACCAGAAAAAGACACTACAAAGAAAGAAAACTACAGGCCAATATCCCTGATGAACGTAGATGCCAAAATCCTGAACAAAATACTAGCAAATCGGATCCAGCAATTCATCAAAAAAATTATTCACCATGACCAAGTAGGATTCATCCCAGGGATGCAAGGCTGGTACAACATTCACAAATCAATAAATGTGATACATCACATAAACAAAATGAAAGATAAAAACCATATGATCATATCAATAGATGCTGAAAAAGCATTCAACAAAGTCCAGCACCCATTTCTGATAAAAAGCCTCAGCAATTTGGGAATAGAAGGATCATATCTCAACATAATAAAGGCCATATATGAAAGACCTACAGCCAACATCATACTCAATGAACAAAAACTAAAAGCATTTCCCTTAAGAACAGGAACAAGATAAGGATGCCCACTTTCACCACTCTTATTTAACATAGTACTGGAAGTCTTAGCCACAGCAATCAGACATGAAGAAGAAATAAAAGGGATCCAAATTGGAAAGGAGGAAGTGAAACTGTCATTATTCGCAGATGACATGATATTATACATAAAAAACCCTAAAGACTCCATCAAAAATCTACTAGACTTAATAAATGAATTCGGCAACGTAGCAGGATACAAAATTAACGTCAAGAAATTGACGGCATTCTCATATACCAATGATGAACTCAAAGAAAGAGAAACTAAAAAAAAAAAAAAAAATCCCATTTACCATCACGGCAAAAAAATTAAGATACCTAGGAATAAACTTAACCAAAGAAGTAAAGGACCTATTTGCAGAAAACTACAGGACATTGAAAAAAGAGATAGAGGAAGATATAAAAAAGTAGAAGCACATACCTTGTTCATGGATTGGAAGAATTAACATCATTAAAATGTCCATACTACGCAAAGCAATCTATAGATTCAATGCAATCCCCATCAAAATACCAACGATATATTTCACAGAACTAGAACAAATGCTTCAGAAGTTCATATGGAACCAAAAATGACCCCGAATAGCTACAGCAATCTTGAAAAAGAAGGACAAAGTAGGCAGGATCTCAATACCGGACATCAGGTTATACTACAAAGCTACTGTAATCAAAACAGCCTGGTACTGGCACAAGAACAGGCACATAGATCAGTGGAATAGAACAGAGAACCCAGAAATTGACCCAAAACATTATGCTCAATTAATATTTGACAAAGGTGGCAAGAGCATACAATGGAGTAAAGACAGCCTCTTTAATAAATGGTGTTGGGATAATTGGACAGCTACATGCAAAAAAATGAAACTAGACCATCAACTTACATCATATATAAGAATAAACTCAAAATGGATAAAAGACTTAAATGTGACTCATGAATCCATAAAAATCCTGGAAGAAAATGTAAGAAACAAAATTTCAGACATCATATGCGGCAGAATTTTCACTGATATATCACCTAAGGCAACAGAAACAAAGGAAAAAATGAACACATGGGACTACATCAAACTCAAAAGCTTCTGCACAGCAAAAGAAACATACATCAAAGTGGAAAGGCAACCCACTGTATGGGAGAGCATAATTGCCAATGATGCATCAGATAAGGGATTAATTTCCAAAATATATAGAGTGCTCATGCAACTCAACAAAAGGAAGACAAAGAACCCAATTAAAAAATGGGCAGAGGAACTAAATAGACACCTCTCCAAACAAGACATACAGATGGCCAAGAAACATATGAAGAAATGCTCAACATCACTAATCATCAGAGAGATGCAAATTAAAACAACCATGAGGCATCACTTCACACCTGTCAGAATAGCCGCCATCAACAAAGCAGCAAACAACAAGTGTTGGCGAGGGTGTGGAGAAAAGGGGACTCTAGTACACTGCTGGTGGGAATGCAGATTGGTGCAGCCACTATGGAAAACACTATGGTGTTACCTCAAAAAACTAAAAATTGAATTACCATTTGACCCAGTGATCCCACTCCTAGGAATATACCCTAAGAAGCCTGAAACACCAATCAGAAAGAATACATGTACCCCCATGTTCATAGCAGTGCTATTTACAATAGCTAAGATCTGGAAACAGCCCAAGTGTCCATCAGTATATGAATGGATAAAAAAGCTGTGGTACATATACACAATGGAGTACTATGCAGCTGTAAGAAAGAAAGATCTCTTATCCTTTGAGACAACATGGGAGGACCTGGAAACTATTATCCTAAGCGAAACAAGCCAAGCAGAGAAAGACAAATGTCTTATGATCTCACTTATTTCTGGAATATAATGAACATAACAGTCTGAGGAAAAGGTTAGTCCCAGAGACGTGGAAGTAGGGTACAGACTGACAATTGCTAGAAGAGGGGGTGGGGGAGGGGAGCGATAGACCACAGAACTTATACGCATGTACACATAACCAATGGACATGGACAACAAAACTGGGGACGGGGTAGGGAGAGAGGGGGAGGAGGGAGTCAATGGGGGGAAAAGGAGAAACATCTGTAGCAATAATAAATAAATATTTTTTAAAAAAAAAGAAACATCGGTGAGAGAGAATATAGAACAGCAGCCTTCTGCCTGGCCCCCATTGGGCATAGAGACCACAACCTGGGCATGTGCCCTGACCAGGAATTTAACTGGTGACCTCTTGGTGCAAGGGTCAATGCTCAACCACTAAGCCACACCGGCTGGGCCCCATTGATATTTTTTTAGAGAGTGGAAGAGAGAGAGGGAAGGAGGGAGAGAGAGAGAGAGGGAGAGAGACATCAATTGGTTGCCTCCCGCATGCTCACTGACCTAGGCTGGGATCAAACCTGCAACCCAGGTATGTGCACTTGACCAGGAATTGAACCTGTGACCTTCTGACACATGAGCCAGTTCTCTAACTACTGAGCCACATCAGGCAGGGCTCAATATTATTTTATATTAGTTTCAGGTGTATTGCATAGTGTTTAGACATTTTTGTAATTTACAAAGGGATTCACCCTGATAAGTCTAGTACCCACCTGGCACTATACTTTGTTGTTAAAATATTATTGACTGTATTCTCTATGCTGTGCTTTACATCCCAACTATTTTGGGGCTGGGTGATAAAGGTGAAAGTATTAATTTGATTTTCATTTTCAAGTTTCTTAAAGTAGAAGCTTAGATAACTGATTTTAGCTCTTTCTTTTCTAATGTATGTACTCCATGATATAAATTTCCCTCTAAGCACGACTTTTATTGCATCCCACAAGTTTTGATAAGGCACATTTTCATTTTTTTACCTTTATTAATTTTAGAGAGAGAAGAAGGGAGAGGGAGAGAGAGAGAGAAATATCGATGAGAGAGAAAATAGATGGGCTGCCTCCTGCATGCCCCTCACTGGGGATTTGGCCCACAATCCAGGTATGTGTCCTGACCAGGAATCGAACCGGCAACCTCTTGGTGCATGGGTTGACTCTCAACCACTGAGCCACACTGGCTGGACTATTTTCATTTTTATTTAGTTCAAAATAGTTTTAAATTTTTCTTGAGACTTTCTGACTCATATGTTATTTAGAAGTATGTTGTTTAATCTCTCTATATTTTGGGATTTGCAAGTGATCTTTCTGTTATTGTTACTGGTTTAATTCCACTGTGGTCTGAGAGCATTACTTTGTATTATTTCTATTCTTTTAAATTTGTTAAAATATATTTTATGACCCTGAATATGGTGAATGTTCCATGAGCTTAAGAAGAATGTGTATTTTGCTGTTGTTGGATGAAGATGATCAAAGGCATTGTTCAGTTCAACCATGTCCTTACTGATTTTCTGCCTGCTGGATTTGTCAATTACTAATAAAGGTGTGTTGAAGGGTCCAAGAAGGTGCATCTTATTTGGATCCTTTTACTTTTCAAATTCTTCTTCCATGTTCTAAAATTTTACTGTTATAGGTCAATGTTTGGTCTACAAAATGTATCTAGTTAGAATATTTTAATGTCAGGACTCTTTTTTATTAGGACTCTTCTTTAGTTTGAGAAATTTGAGCTATTATTTTATGAGATAGTGCCTATTCTTTATTGTCTTATTTTTCCAGTGGCATTGGAATTTCTGAATCTGTTCTTCATATCTTAACCTTTTCCTCCACTCCATACAGCTCTATGTTTCCTTTTCAATTATAGACAACTCATTAGGCCAAAATTTCAACTCCCTTACTTGATCCTTATCTGTGCCAGCAAATAAATTGAATGTTTATTTCAATAATTTTTTTCTTTATTGATTTTAGAGAGGAAGGGAGAGGGAGAGAGAGAGAGAGAAGCATCGATGAGAGAGAACATTGATTGGCTGCCTCCTGCATGCCCCCCACTGGGGATCGGGCCCACAACCTGGGCATATGCCCTGACCAGACACGAACAGGCGACCTCTTGGTGCATGGGTCGATGCTCAACCACTGAGCCACACTAGCTGGGCTATTTCAATAATTTTTTTTTCTAACATCTCCAATTGGCATCTTTGTTCTAAAATCATCTTTTCTGCTTCATATATATTATATAATACCAACTTTTATGACAGTGATATTTTAAATTATGCTGAAATTATAAATTTTACTTATAATTGTATTAATGACCCCTCTCCATGTCTAAATTCCTCATCTTGAATAGAAAGGAATTACCAAAACACCATTTTCTAGACAGAAGATCCAAACAGATACTTCTCAAAAGAAGACGTACAAATGCTCAACAAATGTATGGAAAGATGTTCAACTTCACTAGCTATTAGGGAAATGCAAATCAAAACTACAGTGAGCTATCATCTCACACCTGTTAGAATGGCTATTATCAACAAGACAAGAAATAGTAAGTATTGGAGAGGTTGTGGAGAAAAAGGAACCTTCATACACTGCTGATGGGAATGTAAATCAGTATGGTCATTATGGAAAACAGCATAGAAGTTTCTCAAAAATTTAAGAATAAAACTACTATATGACCCAAACTCCCTATTCTGCAAATCTACCCCCAAAATTGGAAAACATTTATTTGTAAAGAAATATGTACCCCTATGTTCATTGCAGCTTTATTTACGGTGGCCGAGACATGGAAACAACCAACTGTCTTTTGATAGATGATTTGGTAGAGAAGATGTAGTACATATAAACAATGGAATGTATATATACTACTCAGCAATTAGGAAAGATGAAATATTATCATTTGTGACAACATGGATGGATACCTAGAATATCATACTAAGTGAAATAAGTCAGATGGAAAAAGTCAAGAACCATATGTTCAGGATGGGGCAAAAAGTAGGTTTACAATTTTGAGTACACAAAACACAGAGTTTATGATGTGAATCATCATGCCTTTTCCACCTTTAAGATAATCTGAGAATTCCTGCATACATTCTGAGTGATTTTTTTTCTCTGTATAATAAATTTCATTTGTCGAGGGATACCTTATTGATAATTTTCCCTTACTTTTGGGTACAACTCATATTCAGAATATCATTTATTGTTGTGTAATAGACCATCTCAACACTTAGTAGCTTAAAACATAAACACATTTAGTTCATGGGTCAGCAATTTGGGCTTGATTAGCTGGGTGGCTGGAATAATTGTGGCTGACTGAACTTACTCAAGCATTTGCTGGCAGCAGCCTGGTCAGCTGAGGTTTGGCTGGTCTAAGATGTTTCAGCTGTGATGGCTTGTCTCTGCTTTAGTGGTGTCCTATTATCTAGCAGACTGGGCAGGGCTTGCTCATATGGCAGCAGTAGCAGGGGTTTCAAGAACAAGAGTGGGGGCATGTGTGTAAGGCATCTTGAGGCCCAGACTCAGAACCTGCTCAGTGTGGCTTCTACTGCATTCCATTGGCTAAAGCAAGTTTCAAAGCAAGCCCAGTTTCAAGGAGTGGAGAAGGAGGCTCCACTTGTTGATTAGAGGTATAGCAAAGAACTGTGGCCATT
Source organism: Tadarida brasiliensis (assembly GCA_030848825.1). Classification (NCBI taxonomy): domain Eukaryota; kingdom Metazoa; phylum Chordata; class Mammalia; order Chiroptera; family Molossidae; genus Tadarida; species Tadarida brasiliensis. The sequence goes on along the minus strand of CM061272.1, from coordinate 37,171,787 downwards.
TATGCAATATACCATATTTAGTTATATAAAAATGTGTCTTGTCCATGACTTTTAAGTTTATTTTTCCTGCTAGTGGTGGTGATGGTGAGCTTTTTAAACACTTCTCCATGTGTTCAGTTCCTCATTTCCTATTTAACTCTTTATTTCCATCTGCAGTTTATTTTTGTATGTGCTATAAATCATCTCTCTAATATAGTTCCCTGTAAAATGTCTATATATCTGAATTTTAAATCATTTATTAAAATTATTTTATGATTATTTTAGAGAGCTTACTTTAACACATACTGAGTTTTTGAAGGTAGTTAGGTCTATTTCTTCTTTTATTGAATAGTTTTAATTTTGCTTAAGTACCCCTCCATTTTAATTATTGTCTCTTTATGATAGGTTTTAATGACAAATAGAGGTAAATACTCTATTGTTCTTTTTCCAGACTTTTTGTCATTCTCATATATTTTTTTCCTTTGTAAACTATCATCATTTTCTCAAATTCCATACTGATATAGCATTCAATTAAAAGAATAATATGGGAAGAAAAGTCAATTTTTGCAAGTTTCTTAATACTTGGATGAAAACTCTCTATATTTAAAATATTTAAAAATACTCATGGTAATATTTACACTTTTAAAATAAACTCCCCAAATTTCTTTCAAGTAATATGTATTTTATTATTTCCTTCCTATTGTAAATAGTATCTGGATCTTTTTCTAAAACTGATGTATTTAATTATTGCCAGTACAAAGGAGTGATATTGGCTTTTAAGAACTTATCTTGAACGTTGCTCCTTTACCTAAATTCTTTTATGACTTCTAGTGGGTTTTCTCATGATTTTTTAGCTCCATAAGCACATGAGTCAATTTCTTTAATAAATCTCCTCTTAATATATCTATATACATTCTATTAGTTTTTTTTCTCTGAAGAACCCTCACTAATACAAGTGTATAATCATGTCATCTTCAACTATTAATTTGTCTCTCCCTTTGTAATATATATCTATCTTATTTTTCCTAATATTTTACATTAGTAAAAATCTCCACTACAATATTTAAATAAAAATGAAAGTGATGAGCTTCTTTAATTTGTTTTGAATTTGACTAAAAATTGAGAATAAAAATTAGCCAATTTCAGCATTTGCTAAACAAGTGAATTTTATTTGAAACATTTTGATGTGTTTATTAGATTTTTAAATATTGAGTCATAATTGTATTTCTGAGATAAGTCATTAGATACAATGTTCTTTTCTTTTAAATTTTTGCTAAATTATGTTTGACAGTTAAAATATTACTTAAAATTTAGATTTTATATTTATAAAAATGGAAATGTCCAAGTACAACATGGTTTTTGTTAATGTTCCCCTTTTTAACATTTTTTGTTCATATGTATTTTTTGGTTGTAGATTATTAGGTGCATAAAACCCTTTTTTACATATCATGTCTTTATAATTAACATATATGCTGTCACAACATGACAATCTTTTGTATTATGAGTTAATAAAATTTACTCATATTTTAAACTCTTCAGTATCTTTGTGCTTTTTCTAAATCTATAAATTCATCATGGATTTAAATAATCAAATAGTATGTCCTTTGATGAGTGGATTAAGTAATTTTATGTTCTTTATTTGTTTTATCCTGTTTTCCTATTTTATGTTTCTTAAAGTAGAACTGTCATGTTTTTTTCCTTTGTTATAAATTCTGATGAATGAACTGTAACATTTTTTTTCATATTAGTATCATTTAAAAGTTAAAATCTTAATGGCCGCCATCAACAAATCATCAAACAACAAGTGTTGGCGAGGGTGTGGAGAAAAGGGGACTCTAGTACACTGCTGGTGGGAATGCAGACTGGTGCAGCCACTGTGGAAAACACTATGGTGTTACCTCAAAAAATTAAAAATTGAATTGCCATTTGACCCAGTGATCCCACTTCTAGGAATATACCCTAAGAAGCCTGAAACATCAATCAGAAAAAATACATGTACCCCCATGTTCATAGCAGCACTATTTACAATAGCTAAGATCTGGAAACAGCCCAAGTGTCCATCAGTGGATGAATGGATAAAAAAGCTGTGGTACATATACACAATGGAGTACTATGCAGCTGTAAGAAAGAAAGATCTCTTATCCTTTGAGACGACGTGGTGGGACCTCGAGAGTATTATCCTAAGCGAAACAAGCCAAGCAGAGAAAGACAAATATCACATGATCTCACTTATTTGTGGAATATAATGAACATAGCAGTCTGAGGAACAGGGTAGACCCAGAGACGTGGAAGTAGGGTATAAACTGACACCCCTCAGGATAGGGGGTGGGGGGGAGGGAAGAGATAAACCACAGAACTTATGCACATGTATGCATAAGTGATGGACATGGACAACAAAGCTGGGGACAGGGTGGGGGGATGGGGAGGAGGGTGTCAATGGGGAAAAAAAGGAGAAACCTCTGTAACAAAAATAAATTAATAAAAAAAAAAAAAGTTAAAGTCTTATACTTACCATTGCTTATGATTAATTTAAAACAGGCCATAAACATTCTTAATTGCAGTAGTCATTAATTTATTACTATAAAATCAGTCACAAGTCTGGCAAATATTTAGTATTCTAATCATTAAGTTAGATCTGTACCTTTAAACACAATTACTTTGTTCTCTCCTCTGTGGAGGATAAGGCATTGTTGTGCTTCATGACCCCCTTTCTTCTGTTTCTCATTTGCTTAATCTGAGGTTCTTATATGTCATCATAATTCTTTATTTATTTTGTTCAACACTTGTTTAAACAATTGCTCCAGTTAGATGCCTCAGCAATATCATTCTCCTTTTTTCCCCCATTACATATGCACTCTTGTCCTATCAGTACTACTACCTTGTCCTATTATTATTATTATTATTATTATTGTTATTATTATTATTATTTTTGTTAATCTTTACCTGAGGATATTTTTCCATTGATTTTTGGGAGAGAGTAGAAAGCAGAAAGGGAGAGAAAGAAACATGGATGTGAGAGAGACACATCGATCGATTGCCTCCCTCATGACCCTGACAGGGACCAGGGATCCAACCTGTAGCCCAGGTACGTGCCCTTGACCAGGAATCAAACCCACAACCCTTCGGTCCATGGGCCGACACTCTAACCACTGAGCCAAACTGGCCAGGGCCCTTTTCCTATTAACATTTCTTATTTTTAAACAGAAAAAAGGGAGAGTTGGCTTTACTGGATATTGCACATCATTTTCTACATCAGTTTTCTCATTCAGATTCCTTCTTATACCCATACCCAGCTAGTTAACGCTCATGTGATCTTGCAGAGAGGGTAGGGTGTTCAGCAGGTTTTCTGAAAGATCCACTATTTGAAAATTTTGTTTTTACCTATGATTCTTAGATTTGTCTTTTTGCCTTTGAGAATTCTGAAGCTCTGTGTTATCTTGAAAGAGTAGTAAAAAACCTGAGAAATTTTAATTGAGCTCATTTAAAGTTGTGAAACTTTTATTCTTAAAATTTAAAATTTTCTAAAATTTAATAATTTTAAGTTACCTTGCAGAATTAGTTTTTGTTTGTTTAATTTGAGACAGTGATAGATCTTTTAATTTATAGTCTCAGTTTTTCTTTTAATCTAGATTTTAAAAATCATACCTCAATGATTAATTCTGCCTTTCAGGTACTTTTACAGTTTACATGTTGGATTTCTGTTCTTTATTTTTTGTCTTGCATGTTTTCTGGTATTCTTTTGCACTTAATATTAATGTTATTTCATTGGGCAGGAATGCATGTTTTCAAAATCCTTAAGTGTTACTCCTGGGGGATAAATATCAGAGCACATGTTGACCTTGTGGCTTTTTAAATTTTGTTCTTTTACTTTGAGTTACAAAATTAAAACAAAAATGTTTAATACTCTTCTCCCTCATTTTATTTATTTTTGTCCCTAAGGATACAGAGAATTTAAATATGTAGGAACTCTAAGTGATCTGTGAAAAAATGACATTTTAAAATCCAATGTTATTCAGCAATCTTCCTATGTGAAATTTTCCCAGCATACATGTCAAAGTCTGCATTCCTCCTGCCAGCAACATAACGGATGCAATATGGTATCTTCAAACTTAGGCTCCTATACTCCCCAGACCTTCAACCACCATATTTATTGATACCAGTCAAGGAACTTGGAGAGGAAAAAGTTTGCCTATGTGCAGAGCCTGGTTTGCTTAGAAGGGTGACTATGATAAATGTTCTGAATGGAAACAGGTGTGTGCTTCCTATCTGTGTGGGAGCAGGAACACAGCCAAGATGTGCAGGGCAGGGGCTTCAGCAGCAGCCACCACTCCGTGAGCTCTGAGTACAAGTACTGGTAAACTCCAGGAAAGCAGTCAAGTTTGAGACACCAACTAAGGGCATCAAGCCTTTGAGCTGGAAGTGAAATAGGCTGCTTCTTTCCCATTATTCTTTTTTTCCCCAGTTTTATTGAAATATTATTGGCATACAGCTCTGTATAATTTAAGGCATATCACATAATGATGATATATGCATATTGTGAAATAATTACCACAATAAGTTTAGTTAACATCCATTTCCTCATATAGTTACAAAAACATTTTTTTCCCTTGTCATGAGAATTTTTAGGATCTACTGTCTTAGCAACTTTCTAATATACCATTCAGCAATATAGTCATCATGTTAACTATAGTCATCATGTTGTACATTACATCCTCAGTACTTATTTATCTTATAACTGGAGGTTTGTACCTTCCAACCACTTTCATCCAATTCCCCCACTCCCACACTCCTTGTCTCTGGTAACTACAAACCTGGTCCCTTTTTCTATGAGTTTGGGGTGAGGCTCTGGAGAACACCTAAGTCCTCGAGGTAATAAAAGTCAGCAAGCCCTATTTGGAAGGCCCTGTTCTAAGAGATTTTACAAGATAATTTTTCAGCAGTGCTTTTCATAATGTGATCTCTAGACCTGCAGCATAAGCCTCACTTGAGAAATTGTTAGAAACGCAAATTCTTGGGCCCTACCCCAGATCTACTGAATCAGAACTCTAGAGGAGTTTTAACAAACCCTCCAGGCTGCTCAAAGCTCAAGTATGAGAATTATTAAATCCTGAAGGATAAAAACATAAAGTCAACTGAAAAATTGGGTTGAGTTTTAGAATTTCAGAACTACACACTATATTATTGTGACACAAAATTGTGGAATTTATTTTCTTTTTAAAGCATTATGGCTATGTGTGTTGTTCTTTCACATGCTTTTCAATAACATTTACTCATTAAACAAGTATCTATTAAATACCAACTGTAGGCTAGATACTATACCAGGGAATAGACACACATGGTGAACCATATTGGATATACCCATACCCAACCCCACAAATTTACAAAGCCAGAGAGGTAGTGCTTTATGATATAGTCCAAAGGTTTCAAATTGGTAGACCCTGGGGCCAAATTCACCCAGCAGATGAGATATATTTGGCCTGTAGTATCTTAAAAAACACTATTGGTCAAAAATATTCAATCGAGATTCCACTTGAAAATCCAGAATTGTAAAAATCTCTAGCAGCATTGATCCATGCTCTTCACTGAAAACAACTATGTAGTTGGAGCTGAGTCATGGCTGTTCCCTACCAATGGGCACTTGCTTTTAAGTTTGTACAAGTCTACTATTTCCATTTTTTATCTATTTTTTTTTCAATGCCTGGGCTTTTGGTGCTATATCTAAGAAACCATTGGCTAATCCAAGCTCACAAATATTTACACGCATGTTTTCTTCTAACAGCTTGTATCGATTTAACTCTACACTTATGTCTTTGACCCATTTTTAGTTAATTTTTGTATATGGTATGAGATAAGGGTTCAACTTTCTTCTTCTTTTTAATTTTTAAAATTTTATTTTTATTTTTGCAAGTATTACAGATATCCCTTCTTTTTCCTCCCATTGACACGCTCCTCCCCACTCCTGCTACCCCCTGCCTTCACGGTACTGTTGTCTTTGTCCATTGGTTATGCATATATGCATATAGTTCTTTGGTTTATCTCTTCCCGTCCCTCAACTCCCTTTCCCTCTGATGTTTGTCAGTCTGTTCCCTACTTCCATGTCTCTGGATCTATTTTGTCCATCAACTTCTTTTATTCATTATATTCCACAAATAAGTGAGATCATGTGATACTTGTCTTTCTCTGACTGGTTTATTTTACCTAGCATAATACTGTCCTCTCCAGGTTCCTCCATGTTGTCTCAAAGGGTAAGATCTTTCCTTCTTATAGCTGCATAGTATTCCATCATGTAACTGTACCACAGCATTTTTAATACTCATCTACTGATGAACATCTGGTCTGTTTCCAGAGCTTAGCTATTGTAAATAACACTGCTATGAACACAGGAGTGCATATATTCTTTCTGATCAGTGTTTCAGGCTTCTTAAGATATATTCCAAGAAGTGGGATCACTGGGTCAAACTGCAGTTCCATTTTTAATTTTTTGAGGAAACACCATATTGTTTTGCATAGTGGCTGCACCAGTTTGCATTCCTACCAGCAGTGTACTAGAGTACCCTGTTATCCATATCCTCACCAGCACTTGTTTGATGATTTATTAATGGTAGCTGTTCTGGCAGGTGTGAGGTGATACCTCATAGTCATTTTAATTTGCATATCTCTGATGAATAGTGATGTTGAGCATTTTTTCTTATGTCTTTTGTCCATTTGTATGTCCTCTTTGGAGAAGTGTCTATTCAGTTCCTCTGCCCATTTTTAAAATTGAATTGCTTGTCTTTCTTTTGTTGAGTTGTATGAGTAGTTAATATATTTTGGATATTAACCCCTAATCTGATGTATCATTGGCTAATATGTTCTCCTATACAGTGGGTTCCCTTTTCATTTTGATGCTTATTTCAAATAGTCAATGCATTCCTATATTCCTCTTCTCTCAGTCATTTGAATTCTTTCTCAACACCATTGTTAAAGATACAAATTATTCAACACTTGTTAAAATGGCTAGGAAGATTCTATTCAGGACTATTACAATAAGAACACTGCAATAGAGAAGAGAATTGGGCTCACTTCCAAATACAGCAAAGGAATCTGAGGGTTTAAAGCCAATAAGAAGAATAGGGGGGGTCATTGCATGAAAAATTACTAAAAGGAGACATAGATGGTAGGAGGATTCATGCTAAAATGACTTAACAGAATTCTTGCTGAACGCAGGCCATGGTGATCAGATATCAAGGGTGGAAGATGAGAAAAAGTTAGATATAATGGGTGATCAGATATAAGTGAATTCTCCCTAAACCAAGTTAACAGATTTTTGCTAAAATTGGGCTTGACAAGTACAGACATGGAAGCTCAAGGTTGAGGACTAGTTGATAAAAGGGCTTAGAGCCTTAGAGAATCCTGAATGAAGTTCGGTTAAGATGATAGTCTTTGTTTCCATGCCAAGGATATCTGACCAAGTCAACCTCATATCCCTATGCAATTATCATAATCAAGTTTTAAGTAATCAATCCTGAAAATATTAGAGTCAGCTCTGCCAAATTCAATTTCTTTCTCTGCCAAACATTGAATACTAAGTCAAAAATTAATGGCTTCTGTCAATGAATTCTCAACTATTAAGTTATAGTCCACTCCCAAATCCAATACCTCCCAAATCTACCCCAGACATATTCTCCCCTTTTCTGTCATATGTATTAGGCAAGTTCTGAAATTCTTTGTGTATAAGACATTTCAACTTAAGAAATTATAATACCCCTCTTAGACTATTCTGAGGCCTGACTATTGTTAATAGTCTGTTGGCAATAAAGAGTGGTAGGGACAACTACCACGGGAAGACCAAATATCAACCTGTGAGACACCTAATTCAGGTGAGTTCATTGCATGATATTCAAGCAAGGGGAACTTTCTTCTATGTCAAGAAGGAGGGAGCTGCTTCTGCAGGCTTGGAGGGCAGGGGAATTGAGGGTTTAACGATTCTTAGTATCATCCATCCAAATATCTCTATTCCATTTTGTAGGAAACTAATTTTTTTTTTCAGGACACTCACTTTGGTATGTGAGAACCGTCAAGGCTATATATCTAGTCTTCACTGCAGCTTTGCCATTCTTAAATCAGATTCTGGGCCTGATTTTTAGCACAGTTTCCCTTGCAGCTGAAAGGTGAGTCTTCTTAGAGCAGCCACAAAGGCCTTATGGTTTTCAATGGATGCCCTAAACCTATCTATTTATATTTTCAAGGTTTGCAACATAATCACAGTCATCCTTGCACAAATCCATTGTTCTCATTGCTCACATATTATTCAAATGCCATAGTTTTGAATAACTCAACATCTTATCTTCCATATGCACCTCATCCCAATTAGACACAGATGAAATCCCTGGTAATTGTGATGCCATTACAAGCCAAAGGTTGTCATCATCGTAGTTACGATCAGCAGTGAGGTAGGTCTCTACTGCTTTCAGACCACTGAGTAATCAACTTCTAAAATCCAGCCTTGAGTGTCTGCTTTTCAGTGTCCTTCTCTGTGCCACTGTTTTACACTAGATTCCTCTGATGCAGAACCCAACATCAAAGTCTATGTGCTACTCTTATATAGGGAATTAATATCTGGGAAGCAGGAATTAGGGGAAATGGGAGTAGTAAGGAAAGGAGAGAGTAAAAGACAAGAATACATACCATCTGGCTGCCACTTGATGTCAAGTGCAATTGACTGTTCAATTTCATGAGATAATCTTATGAGGGTTGTGTGAACTCCTGTGCCTCAGAATGGTTTGTTTGGGAAGATCATTAAACCTTCTATGGTCAAATTCTTGCCCTATGGGTACTAACTTCCTCACACTCTGGTTTGGGAATGCATAGGCACCAAATGGATCCTGTAGCATCTTGTGCCTCAGCAGCAACAGGGACTCCCTAAGAGTGGAAGTGAGAGGCAGGTGATATGGGAATGAATAAAAGTGCTGTTGGCTTTGTGCTTTTGCAAAGTTCACTGATGTGGTGGTAACTGAGTGAAGTTCATGTAGAGATGACTTCTGATGAGGAGGTTGGGGTGAAACAAATGGTCAAGAGTCCCAGGTATAGGTGAAGGCAAGAGGAAATAGGTGGGGAATATGATGTGAAGATATGACACCTAAATATTCTTTTAATCCTCACCTGGGGACATGATTACTGAATTTTAAAGATATTGGAAGGGAGAGAGAGAGAGAGAGAGAGAGAGAGAGAGAGAGAGAGAGAGAGAGAGAGAGGGAGAGAGAAACTTCGGTGTGAGAAATAAACATCAAAAGGGTTGTCTCCTGAATGCACTCTGACCAGAGATCGAATCACAACCTAGGCATGTGCCCTGACCTGGAATTGACCTTGCAGCCTTTAGGTGTACAGGATGACACTCCAACCAACTGAGCCACACTCGCCAGGGCGACACCTAAATATTTAGTATGCAATCAAAATGTGTCTGTGTCAAAGAATATAATTTAGGGTACCATTATGAAGCAAAGTATAGTAAGATTGATGACTTGTATGCACATGAAAAATATATGGAATGAAAAGCGTATTGAACCAACATTTTAGTAGCCTTTGTTCTTGAATGTGAATGAACCAAGTGATGCTGCTGTAAAATGCAGCTCTGCATTAGAGGAATAAAACATGCCCAGGCTCCTTCAGTCATTTATATTTTTCCTCTGGTCCATTGAGGCATTTGTGTTTAGACTTCTGTGAAAAAGAAGAATGATACTATTTATTGAAATCTTACCGTGTTTTGGGTGCTTTATATTATAAACTTATTTATTTAATCTTCTTAACAGCTTTAAAAACTATGTATTAAAGTTAAAGAAACGGAGGTGTAGAAAAACGACCTTAATTTGCCCTAGTTACATGGCTAACAATGGGAGAGCAGGAATGAAATCCAGAAACATCTGACCATGAAGCACATCTGCTGAGAAGCTACTGCATGCACTGCATTAGGGTTCTCCAGAAAAAACAGAACCAACATTTGTATTATATATAATGTTATGAGGTATACATTTATTATTAAAAAACTGGTTCATGCAATATGTAGGCTGGCAAGTTTCAAGATCTACCGGTGGTTAGCAAGCTGTAGACTCAAGAGAGCTGATGGTACAGCTCCATTCTGAAGGTTGGCAGGTTTGAAACCCAGGGAAAGGTGACATTTCAGGTTGAGTCTGAAAACAGGAGAAAAGGCAATGTCCTAGTTCAAAGGCAGGAAAAATTCTCTTAGTGGAGAGAGGTTAGCCATTTTGTTCTGTTCAGGCCTTCAGCTGGTTGGATGAGGCCCACAATATTAGGGAGGGCAGTCTGCTTTACTCAGTCTACACATTCAGATGTTAATCTCATGCAAAAAACCCTCACAGACACACAGAATAATGTTTGACCAAATATCAGCACTTCATGGCCCAGTCAAGTTGACACATAAAATTAACTATCAGACACACCTTGCCTTACTCAGTCATTGCAACTGCCTATGGTGCTTATTTTATAGCTGAGACATGGAGGATGATAGGTACTAACTGGTTCTTCCACAGACACTCTGCTTGTCACCAGAAGAGCTGAGATTCACATTCAGCACTCCTAGGAGCTGAGGAAATGCTGGAGTCATTTCCTCTGCACACCACACTTAATTCAACAAGAAGATTTTATTTCTACAATAAAGGGTTATTAAAGAAGTGATCATGGGGATGTGAGTTCAATATATTTCAGGAAGATTAATTAACAGGGTGTATGGAATGGATTTAAGCTTTGTCAAGGGCAGGAGACAGCTGGGAGACTAATATTCATTCTGGAGCCTCATTTAACACCTCTAGGTCATTAACCATGGATGGATTTCATTGTTGAGAATTTGAAGCATAACCTTAGCACAAAATTCTGTACTAAGCCTCTTCTCAATTTACTAACAAAATGTATTTTAAATAATTTTTCTTTTATAGTACATATAGTCTGTATTTCTATGGTTTAATTTAGCTTCTTTTATTTAGTCATTATATTGCTTTCATTTTTCTCTTTCAAACACTTAAGATAATATATATTTTGCTATTTACCATTTATAGATTGAAAATTTAATTAATTGTACTCAAATATATATTGGTACTTGCTACTGAAAGGCAGCAGAACACAGTGGTTAAGAGCTAGACTTTGGAACCACACTGACTAGATTCAAATCCCAGCTTCACCGCCAACCAGCTGTGTGACTTTGGGTAATTACTTAACCTCTCTTCATCCATTAATGAATTGCTATAAAAGAGTCATTGTACGAAAAGCACTTAGAACAGTGCCTGGCACATATTAAACTATCTAAGACTTAAAGTCACTATACAGTAGGCACTTTTCTAGGTGCCAGGGATAGAGTAGTGACTAAAACAAAGTCCTTTTGTTCTTTGTTCTTGCAAACTCACATTGTATTGGGGAAGGCAGACACCTATTCTTATTGTTTATCAAAAAAAGCAATTTTAACTAAAATATTATTTTTACAATCAAAGAAACACACATGGTACGTAAACATAAAACAAGTCTAACCTCGTTAAGAATTAAGTAATATTAAACAATTTAAAATGTTTTGCTTATAAATTTAGTAAAGAGGAAACAATATTGCTGGTGGTTGTGGGGAAAGAGGGTCTATGGCACACAGTACTGCAACATTTCTAAAGGATGTCCCCAATTGCCTCTATTTTCCTGATATGTCACACAATTCATCTGCAGGTCCTGTCATCTTTACTTTGAAATACAGATTCAGAAACTACCCTCTCCCCAGTGCAAAGAACCCCCATCTCTTACTATTACAACACACACCTAACTGAACCCCTGCTTCCCATAATCAGTGCTCCACTGAGTAGCCAGTTTTTAGCAGGTAACATGGATCAGGTCACTCTGCTGTGTGAAAGAGCCATGATCTGACCACTGCCTGACTTCCCCACATTAATCCTCTTGCTCACTCCACTCCCAACATCTCGGCCTTACAAGTCCTCAATCCAGCAAGCCCAGTCCAGGCTTGAGGTCTTATTTGTTCTCTTCACCTGGAACACTGGCCCCCAGAGGCAATGCAACCTCCTTCCAAAATGTCATGTCCTTAGAGAGGCCTCCTGATCATCCTTTCCAAAATACTAATCCCTGTCACTGTACCCTCGCCTTCTTTATTTTTCTTCAAAGCACTCATCAGTCTTTGAGCGCACATCATGAACTTCACTTCTTCACTACTGTTTCCCCATGGGTGTAAACTGCATGCAGCCCATCCTGAAGGACTGATTCATAACAGTCTCCCCAGAGCCTGGAAGTGCCTGGGACTCTGTTTGCCCTCAATAAATATTTATTGAATGAATGAGTGGCAAAAATCTTAAGCATATTAAGACTCGTTTACTTGGAAATTCTACCTCTAAGAGTTTACAAAAGCAGACAGAGATGCTAGAGAAATGGTCATTGTAGCATCATCTTAGTACCAAATTGGAAACAACCACAGTCAAACAGTAGGGGACTGGTTCATAAACACTCTACATTTATGTGGTAAAATATTATTTAATAACATGGGGAAATATTCACAATATATTATTGAGAGGAAAAGGCAGAATACAAGATGCAATGTACTGAAAGAGTCAGTTTTTAAAAAAATATATATTTATTTATCATACATTCAGAAAAAATTAGAAGGATATACTGTTAACTACAATAAAACTATAATAGTGGTTATCTCTGAGATATGGAATTATGATTCACTTTAACCTTTTTTATTTGTGCTCTTCTGTATTTTAAAATTTTTCTACAATGAAAACATAGCACATTTGTAATTTTAAAATATATTTAAATATGGTGTTGCCCTGTGTATTAAAGAATATATTTCTCAGAGTGATCTATGTGGGATCCACTGTCATTTTTCTAATTGCTCTTATTGAACACTGAGTATTATTTTTACTTTGAGTCAGGTGTTGTGATTTTGGTGTAGATCAGACAGCTTAATGCCTTAGCTGCAAAAAAGACAGATGACTCTAGTGATCAGCAAGTTCAGACTTCTTCCCAAGTAGAGCCTCAAGTAGGTTGTTTAGACAAACAGGACACTGCAGAATAGCATCATTACATTTTAAGCTCCTTAGAACTTGTATCAAGAGTTGCATATTGTCCTAGCACTTTTGGTATTGAGCTTAATTTTTGTGAGTGTTATGAATTGAATGTTTGTGTCCCCCCCCAAATTCATATGCTGAGAATCTAACTCCAATGGGATGGTATTGGGAAGTGGGCCTCTGGGAGGTGATTAGGTCATGAGAGTGGAGGTCTCATAAATGGAACTTAATGCCCTTGTAAAAGAGACCCCCAGAAAGCTCTTTTGCCCCTTCAGCCATGTGAGGTCACAGCAAGAAGATGTTTATCTGTGAATCAGGAAGAGGACCCTCACCAGATTCTGAATTTGCTGGAGCCATGATCTTGCACTTCCTAGTCTCCAGAACTGTGAGAAATAAATGTTTTTATTGTTCAGGACACCCAATCTATGGTATTTTTGTATAGTAGTCTGAACAGAGTAAGACAGTGGGTATTTGGCAAATTAATGGGCTGCCCTACATAATCCGCTCTATCTCATAAATATGAGATTCCTCTCTGAACAAGGGAAGAGCTGGGCAGGAAGTAGACATTTTATTAAGCCAATTGAAAAAAATGAATGGAATACCAAGCTTTGAAGGGACAGAAGAGGGAAAGAATGAAGCACTCGATGTAGGGAAAGAGGAGAAGGTGCCTCTTGTTCTTCAGAAATAAGAAAATAGAGGTGTTTGCTTTAATCCTAAACTCATCACTTATTAGCCCAAGTAGACTGATTCAATGACACCATGTTTCTTTCTTTACTTCCTCCCATCCATTCTTACGTTAACCTGCAAGTGTTTGGCTGGGATTCCAGTGGATTCCTTTGAAGAATACCCCCACCCCACCCCGCCCATTTAACTTTGCTCCATTGATCTGTTGATGACACAGAATGATACTTCCTTGGAAGCAGCTATAAATGCAGGACAAATTTATAAAATTTGTAAAACTTTCAGCTAGTGTGAATGAGTGATGATACCATTTCTTGTGAGATCATCTCCTCCAGGTGGCACAGAATAGTTTCATTTAAAAATAAACATGTACTGGCAGCCCAAGTGTTCATCAATAGATGAATGGATAAAAAAACTGTGGTACATATACACAATGGAATACTATGTAGCTGTAAGAAAGAAAGATCTCTTATCCTTTGAGACGACATGGAGGGACCTGGAGAGTATTATCCTAAGCGAAACAAACCAATCAGAGAAACAAATATCACATGATCTCATTTATTTGTGGAATATAAGGAACAAAACAAACTGATGAACAGAATGGACCCGGAGACATGGATGTGGGGTACAGACTGACAAACCTCAGAAGAGGGGGATGGGGGAGAGAAGAGATAGACCACAGAACTTATATGCATGTATGTGTAACAAATGAACATAGACAACAGTGCTGGGGTGGGGGGGGCGGGAGTGGGAGGAGGGTGTCAATGGGGGAAAAAGGAGAAACATCTGTAACAAAAATAAATTAATAATAAAAATAAAATAAAACACTTTATCAAGAGAAAAAAAATAAAATAAACGTAAATTTCTATACTTTAAAATAAATTGTATGCTATATGGTCGCATAATTTCTTGAGCATTTTTTCTGTACATCAATCCTAACGAATCCTTTCGCAAAGACTAATTTTGTAACAGGACCTACACTTGATGTCAAAATCATCAGGTCTATATCCAAGTATGTAAATGTACTATTCTGTGCATGTAATGATGCAGTAAGCATCTAAACTTCCTAAATATGAATGCAGTACCTTGAGGTGACAAGGTGAAAATGTGTCATATTTTGGGGGGGCAATAATTGTTATAAATTGTGAAAATGAAAAACATTCAAGAAAAAGTAGCTTTCCTTACCGTTCTGCTTCTGACAGAAACAAGGAAAAAACTAGATCTCTCTCTTATAATTAGTTTCATGTGAAAATGCCCAGCAATCAGGAGATTGTATACAAAATGGATAAAAAGTAGGTCACAAGTGAATTAGCAAGAGCCTCAAAGGGCATATTGTTTGGAGCTGATATGTAGCCACCATATAGAAAAGTGTGATTAACTTTAGAAAACAGAAGTCTGCAATGAATTTCATTTGCCTTCTTCAGAGATGGACTGAGTTGTGGCATACCTGGCTTCTGTCATGCTCAGGAGTGTCAGGATGATAGAATTTTCTCTTTGAGATACCAGACTCCCCTTGGGGGAGCCTCTACCCGAGGACTGACATTTGCTAGGGCTGTGTGTTGATTCAGTGTGGCCTGGCCATCTGCATTCCCTGTTAGACAAATTTTTTTTTTAGGATACAGCTCACGTGGTACATGGAGAGCCAGGAAACAGACACACACACACACACACACACACACACATACACACACACACACACACACGCACACACACGTACACATACACCCATTGATCGGCTACCTCTTGCATGCCCCCTACTGAGGATTGAGCCTGCAACCTGGCATGCGTCCTGAGAGGGAATCAAGCCAGTGACCTTTTGGTGCATGGGTCTACACTAAACCACTGAGCCACACCGGATGGGCTAAGACGTGTTTTGAGGTTCTTTTTAAACACGTCTAACCGAAAAAGACAGTTACCTTCATTTTTAAGTGACGACATAACTCAATAATTTCAGTAAATTTTGCCACAAAACATTCTCAACAAAAGTAATATATAGAGAACACTTAGTTTTCAGCAGAATTTCTGTTTTATAATTCTAGGTAGATCTAAAATGTAAATATGGTTAAGTGGTTCCTCTGTTTAAAACCTGTCTGGCCTTCTAATTGTCCAAAGTTAATTAACAATATTATAATAAAATGTAATAATATTTAGTGCAATATATGCTATAACAAAATTATGATGATGATGTTTTTCTGGATGTTGTGATACCTGTAGTATTTGTCATCTTTTAAATTACTCCGCTCATTCTAAGTGAATATTCACTTTTCTATAAATATTATATTAAAAAATAAATATAGAATTAAAATAATAGCTATGTATTATTTTTATTGAAATGGAACCCACGTTATATTCAGACCCCACAATACCTGGATCTTCCCATGGGCATACCTCAATCAAAATTCTCTTAGAGTATGTCCTGTGACTATAAGCATCTGGAAAAACTAGAAGTAGGGGGGAAAAAAGGCCAAAGGTAGAAAGTTTTCTTAATTATCTGATCTGTCAATGAGAGAATACTGCTTTCGGTTTTTTGGGAGGATATTTTAACCCAGTTTGTTTCATTCAGGGGTTCTTGGGAATCACTTTTTGAACATGACCTCTAATCCTGTGTCCAAACCAGAGGCAACCTCGGGCATTCCACCTGTGTATCTTTCAGAATCATAGGTGTGGCACAGCCAAGGTACTTTCCTCCTTCCAGTAGTTCTGCCCCACCACCTGGCCCTCCAGATCCTCTTATAGGACATTACCTGCCCTTCTCTAGCCCACACCTTTTTGTTTTCTCCAACCCAGCCCCTGAACCAGCACCACCTGATCCTATAGAAAAGACACATATCTCTAGCTAGAGAAATTAAATCTTGTTCTACTGTGATGGCTCCTTTTTTTTGTTTAGAAACCTTGAATCCTTCCAATCTACAACTGAGCTCCCAATAAATAACAGAAGAAGGTGTCAGCTGAATTTATATTCTTACTATTATCTAGTATCATTTTTCTGTTTAGCCTCCCAATCTGTGTTACATGCTTCTTATTAGAGTGAAGTTTTAATAATTTTTTTAAATGACAAGACCCCTTCAAAACACAGAAAAACTTATTTGGGGTGAGATAAGTCTTGTGAGAATATTAACTTTCCCTAAGCAATAATTTGAACACAAATGGCTGAAATGTTTAATTAATGAGTGTAACCCCAGGAGTGCATATGATTGTACTAGCCTGTCTAAAATCGAAACCAGCTCTGTTGTGTCTTCCTAGTCAACTCAAGGGGATTGGCTGCATAAAGTCTAGAAAATGAGAAACTAAAGTGGTAGGATTTTTCAGAGCATCTCTATCACTGTCAAAAGAAGAAGACACTTTGGCTGGTCTTTGGGGCCATTTCCATCTATTCATCAAGGACTGGGTGGGTGGATGAGTAAGTGGGCTGACTCCTTGCTTATTCTATGCTTATGAAGCCAAACTTCTGATTATAATCTTGTTTTCCCTGAGGATTTTCCTAGGGAGAAAGTGCTGACAACAGAAAGCTGACAATTAAAGTCTTTGGCAATTATATTTATATGGTAATTAATAAATTGGCATTCTCCCAAGCCTGAACACCACAGGGCACACAAACCAAGTGGAATTTTTAGGATTGAAGAGCAGACCCTGGATGGCCAATAATAACATCATCAGACACTGTTTCCAAGGCGGCATGACCTGAGTGGCCACTGGGCTTCCTAGACGAGCTCTTTAATCACTTCCTCTCTAAATGTAAGAGAGTTAAATGTTACTTTGTTTTAAATTTGTTGAAATTCCAATGAGCTTGGATTTGGTTCATATTTATGTTCTAAATGTTTGTTATTCATTCATTCATTCATTCATTCATTCATTCATTCATTCATTCATTCAATTATCCATGTAACAGATCATTATTGATTAGCACTCTGTTCCAGGCATTTTATTATATACTGGGAATATAATGGTGAATACAGCGCAATTTCTGCCCCCTAAGAACTCTCAGGCCATTTGGAAAAACACATATTTTAAACATATAATCATATAATACTTTAAGTACTGAGACAGTGTTAAAGAAAACAAGAGGCATAAGAATGCTTAATTGTACACTTAGCAAAGTCACAGAAGCCTTCCCATTGGACATAACATTTGAGTAAATTGGCTAGGAGTTTGCCACGCAACTGGGGTGATCAGAAAATTTCCAGGCATGATGAAGAATATCTTTAAAAATGTAGTTCTGTCAGGATGAAATGCAGGATGTGTGTGTATGTGGGTTGGGGAATAGAGAAGAGGAAGATGGATAAAGCTGGAAAAATAGGCAAGTGTCAAGTAAAGAGCTATGTATGTTAGGCTAAGGAATTTATGTTTTTATCTTGTACAATAAGAGAGGAGTCTTTGAAATATTTTCCAGGGAATGTCATGGATTATGTCACACTTGTCTGATTATAGAGGATAGATTGGAAGGGAATGGACCTGGCAGCAGGAAGAACAGTTGGGAAATTGTGAACAGGGTCTAGTTGAGGGCAGGGAGTTTGAACTGAGGCAGTATACACAAGAATGGAAAGTTGAAACACGCTTCAAGAGAAATCAAGGAGAGAAAAGTATCAGAGAGTTAGGACAAGAGAAAAGTATTGCAAGATTTCCACATTTCTCATTTGAGAGGATGGAGGTGCCCTTCATCCCAATAAGAAATAAAGGAGGTTTTACATGGGGAGGTGCAGGATGTGTTTTGTATATATTGACTTGGATCTATCAGGGTAGAGATGTTTTGTTAGTGACTGGAAATAAGTATTTGAAGGTCAAGAGAAATCCAGTCTGGAAATAAATGTTTGAGGATTAAAGAATGGGTAGTAAGTGAAGCCACAGGCATGAATGACATTGCCTAAGATCTTGTAAAGGGAGAAGAGCACAGGGCCAAATGCAGGACTCTGAAGAACTTTTAACATTGAAGGGCTCAGCTGAAGAGTGAGTGAAGTGAAGAAAAAGGGGCCAATTTGTGATTTGTTTTGGAATATTATCATGTTAAATGATTGATAATTACCAGGACCTATTATTCCTTGTCTTTATTCTTTTTTTTTTTTTCCCTCTCCCCATCATCTTCTCCTCCACCACCTATTTTCCTCTTCCTCTTTTTCCTCATCTCCTCTTTTTTCTTCTATTTTATTAACTCTTGCCTCCTTTGTCAAATGTTAACTGGGCATAATAACTGGGTCGATTTCAGGGTTCTCTGTTCCATTGATCTATAAGCCTGTTCTTGTGCCAGTACCAGGCTGTTTTAATTACAATGGCTTTGTAGTATATTTGCCAATGATACATCAGATAAGGGGTTAATTTCCAATATATATAAATTGCTCACATGACTCAGCAAAAGGAAGACAAACAATCCAATTAAAAATGGGCAGAAGACTAAATAGACACTTCTCCAAAGAGGACATACAAATGGGCAAGAGACATATGAAAACATGCTCAAAGTCACTAATCATCATAGAGATGCAAATTAAAACATCAATGAGGTACTACCTCACACTGACCAGAATGGCTACCATCTATAAATCAACAAAGTACGAGTGCTGGTGAGAATGTGGAGAAAAGGGAAGCCTCATGTACTGCTGGTGGAATTGCAGACTGGTACAGCCACTATGGAAAATAGTGTGGGGTTTCCTCAAAAAAATTGAAAATTGATCCGCCATTTGACCCAGGGATCCCACTCCTAGGAATATATCCTAAGAATCCTGAAATACCAATCAGAAAGAATATATGCACCCCTATGTTTATAGCAGTGCTATTCACAATAGCTAAGATCTGGAAACAGTCTAAGTGCCAATCAATAGATGAGTGGATAAAAAAGCTGTGGTACATATATACAATGGAATAGTATGCAGCCTTAAAAAAGAAGGCTCTATTACCCTTTGAGATAGCATGGAGGGTCCTGGATAGTATTATGCTAAGCAAAATAAGCCAGTCAGAGAAAAGTAAGTTTCACATAATCTCACTTATATGTGGAAACTAATAAAAAATAAACTGATGAATAAAATAGAAACAGAGGCATGGAAACATGGAACAGACTGAGGAATCTCAGGGGGAAGGAAGAGATTAACCAAAGAACTTATATACATATATGCGTTACCCATAGACACAGACAATAGGGTGGTAAAGGCCTGGGGTGGGATGGGAACCAGGAGGAGGGGGGAAATGGGGGGAAAAAGGGAAAACATCTGTAATACTCTCAACAATAAAAATTAAAAAGAGAAAGAAAATATGAAAAAAAAAAATAAAAAAGAAAAAAAAATACTTATTGGCCTCTGGGTCAGTTCCAGCTTCTCCTGTCTCCTGGCCACTGAATGGTTTTGGACCCCTCTCCTGATGGTTGATTTTTGCCACCAAGGCAGGTGACCTCATTCCTTAACAACAGCAACAACACTAGCAGATGCTTACACTTAAGTGCCAGGCATGTACTCGTTCATCTTCACCTCACAGCAGCCCTGCGTATTGGAAACTTGCTGTGTTCACTACAACTCCTTTGTATTGAACTTGGCTCTGGCTGATTTTCCAGTACTTTCACATGAGGTTGATTCCCTACTCTGCTGGGTACATGGCTTAGTCCCATCTGGTCCCTCTCGTGCTGGTGGCTAAGACCTTCTGGGTAGGCCCTCCTGCTTAACCCCCAAGCACGTGGTCTCTATTCCTTGGGACTTTTGACCCTGACTTCTATTGCTTTTGAAAATAAACTCCCCAAAATTCTGTTTTACCCAGTTGCTGACAATGCTACAGAGTATTAATATGTCTCACTGCCATAAACAAAGACAGCATCTTCTGGCATAGGCTGTCCCAGTAAAACTATCATCCCAATTTTCTGGAGGCAATAATTTATGGGCCAGTTAAATTTTACTTTATTTGCTTGATTTCTCTGGCTGTAGTAAACTAGGTAACCTCAAAGTCTTCTCATGACTTGGGTGGGTTGGGGAATATATGTCCCACTTCTCAACTCCCAAGATTCCTGCCTCCCAAACCAAAGTGTCCCACCTCAAATGGAAGCAGAGGTGGGTTGAGGTTTGCCCAGCACAGGATTCATTAAAACACTGCATCTTCCTGTAGCAACAGTTTTACTCCACTGAAAAAAAGAAACCCCTGTTTATGGAGAACACAAATTGATGTTCATTTTTAAGATTAGATGAGGTGTCAGATTTCCTGCTTGCTACAGACTGGATTCCAGGGTCCTTGTCACTATCCTCTAAGGGCAGAGGTACTTTGTTGCAAAATTTGTGAGGCTCTGGTCTGGGGTGTGGGTGAACTGGGGTAGGTGAAAGAGGCTCAATACATTGTTCCTCCCCCAGTCTTTCCCTCTCTCCCTCCTTTTTTTCTCTCTCCCTCTCTTCTTCTCTTTCTCTTTCTTTTTCTTTTCCTCTTGTTCCCGCTCCTTCCCTCCTTTATTTCCTTCTTTCCTCAGGCTCTAGCTGTTACTTTTTGTCCTAATAAAATGTTCTCCTTAATGGAGACATTTTGTCACTGCTGTTTTCCAAGCATAAGTGAGTTTGGGAATTGTATAACTGTCACAGACTCTTAGAATTCAAGTCTGCAGTCCACCACAGAAGTCCACCCCTTTTGTGTAACAGGTAAGGAATAGGAGGTGACTCATCAGGGCGTCACATGGACGCAGAGCCAGACTAGACCCCATGGCTCTTGGCTTCTGGTTCAGAGCTGTCAGCGATATAGAGAGAACGGTCAAAAGGGCTTTAAACCAAAGCACCAGCTCTCACTTCATGAACAGGGTGTGATGTTTGCCAATCATCTGTTGTTGGTGCTGCTGTAAGAACAAGATTGTGGTGATGAGAGGAGGTGTCCGCTCCAGATTAGTGATAGGACAGCCCTTCTGGAAATGCAGGCCTGGAGGACGGGTCTTGCCAAACTGTAGCAACCAGTGTCTGGGAATCCAGATCCAGCCAAAACCAGGGCCAGCTGCTCCAGGGGAAGGAACAATTTGTTCTTTCCCTGCCCATCAGGGGAGCTGGGCATGTCCTGAGGCAGGCCACTGTTAGTTACCACAGCTGCGTTTCTGAGAGGGAGGACACTGAGCGCCTTCACATTCCTGCATCCTGGTTCTTCTTGGCAGCTAGCTAAATTATTTTTCTCAATGATAGAGTGATAACTAAACACTACTTTATTATTATTATTATTCTATGGACAAATGAAGATTTCTTCTTTCAGATAAACTACTGCTACATGAACCATAGACTGAGAAGGATCCAGAAAATATGGGGTGGACGAGATCATTTTGTATCCTATATTTTCTTCAGCAAATGCATTTGAGAACTACTCCAAGAAGTTTTGTGAGAGGAGCTTAGAAAACACAAAACAAAGACTTGAGCCCTATTCTCAAGGATTTGACCCTCTAATCTATGGGGATTATATTCATTTCCTATTGCGGCTGTAACAAATGACCACAAATTTAGTAACAAAAATGACACATTCTATCATCACACAATTCTGGAGGTCAGAGGTCCAAAATGGGTCTCATTGGACTAAAATCAAGGTGCTGGCAAAACTGTGTTCCTTCTGGAGTCTCTAGGGAAGAATCTTTTTTCTAGCCCTTTCTAACTTCTAAAGGCTGTCCACATTCTTTGGTTTGTGGTCCCTTTCCGCATCTTCAAAGACAGTTTATCAGGTGTTTCTCCCATTTCCATTTTTCTGGTTCTTATTCTTCCACCTTCCCCTTCCAGTTTTAAGGACCCCTGTGATTACATTGGCCCACTTGGGTAATCTGGGATAATCCTCTGATTTTATAGCCAGCTGATTAGCAAACTTAATTCCCTCTTGCTATGTAACATAACCTAATTATAGGGTCTGGGGATTAGGACTCGGACATCTTTGGGAGGCTATCCTTCTGCTTACCTTGGAGATTTAGACATGTTCATAAGTGAACATTAAACACTAGGATTCGTGCTATAATGTGTGCGTGTGGGGGTGAGTGGACGGATCTATGTGAGCATATAAGAAGAGCACTTAATCCTGTAGTGGGACAATGGTGTGGTGTCAGGCAGCAGTGAGGGAGTCATCCTTGAAAAGGTGACATTTGAGCTCAGATTTTTAACTTGTGTGAGAGTCTAACCAGGAAAGGGGAAAGGCATTATAAAAAAGGGAAAAGGGATCAGGGGAGGAGGCCAAACCCAGGGTGTCACCATGTCCCATAGTCACAGAAGTGCCTCGGGGCATGGGAGGACAAAAGCCTGGAGCTGGGCACGGGCCTGCCAGGGGCTATATCACCTTCCTGCTGCCTGGAGCTTGGGCATGACCCAAAGTGAAGGCCCTGGACGTGAGCCTGGAGGACCTGCTCACCAGGGTGGACAGGTTTGTGGGCACGCTGGACATGCTGCGCAGTTACTTCTTCCACGTCGTCAGTGAGGGTGTGCCTGGCATTTACAAAAGTGCCACCTATCCGGCAGGTCTACAGCTAAGTCCACAGACGTGAGGCCATCATCTGGATGATTGGTGCCAGCATGGCCAGAATGGAGGAGCAAGTCACCAGGGCCAAGGCGAGCTGGGGTACTTTCCCCAGTACATCCAGAAAATTCCTGCAAACAGTTCACCTGCACACAATTCACTCGCCCTCCATCGTCAACAAAGTTTCCTGCATCAGGTCCCAGCAGACTGGCTACAACCCGAGGTCCTGTTTCAAACAGAGGTTCACTTCCCCTGTTGTAGCCAAAGTCTCAGATCTGAGTTGGCGGGACAATACTGCAAAAGCATGCTGCCATCTGAAATTACATCGAGTATTAATTAAATGGATTCAAATCTTGTTCATAGACATATGATGTTGGAGAAAGAACAAAAAGAACATCATATTCAATGGGCAAAAACGGAAAGTGTTCCCTAAGAACAGGTACAAGAAAGGGATGTCATCTTTAACCACTTTTATTCAACACAACACTGGAAGTCCTAGCCACAGTTTGATCAGACAAGAAGAAAAAATAAGTGGCATGGCATCCAAATTGGAAAGGAGGAAGTAAAACTGTCATTATTTGCAGAAGACATGATAATGCACATAGAAAATCCTAAAGACTCCATTAAAAAAAACAACAAACTACTAATTTAATAAATGAATTTGGCAAACTAGCAGAATACAAAATTAATGTCAAGAAATCAATGGCATTTTTATACACCAATACTGAACTCTCAGAAAGAGAAACTAAAATAAAATTTAAAAATCCCATTTACCATTGCAACAAAAAAATAATAAACCTACGAATAAACTTCACCGAGGAGGTAAAAGACCTGTATTCAGAAAACTACAAGACATTGATAAAAGAAGTGGGATACACAAAGAAGTGGAAGCATATATCATGTACATAGATTGAAGAATTAACATTATTAAAATGTCCATGCTACTCAAAGCAATCTATAGATTCAATGCAATCCCTATTAAAATATCAATGGCATATTTCACAGACCTAGAACAAACACTCCAAAAATTTATATGAACCCCCAAAACACCCTGAATAGCTGCGGAAATCTTGAAAAAGGAGAGCAAAGTTGGAGGGATCACAATTCCAGATATAAAATTATACTACAAAGCCACTGTAATAAAAAAAAAAGCCTGGTACTGGCACAGGAACAGGCATATAGATAAATGGAACAGAACAGAGAACCCTGAAATCAATCCAAGCCATTACGCTCAATAAATATTTGACAAAGGAGGCAAGAGCATAGTCTCTTCAATAAATGGTGTTGGGTAAATTGGACAGCGACATGTAAAAAAAAAAAAAAAAAAAAAGAAAGAAACTAGACCACCTACTTATATCATACACAAAAATGAACTCAAAATGGATAAAAGACTTAAATGTAAGTGATAAAACCTTAAAATCCTAGAAGAAAACAGGTAGCAAAATCTCAAACAGCTCATATATCACAATTTTCACCTATACATCTACTACAGCAAGAGAAATAAACAAATGGAACTACATCAAACTAAAACACTTCTGCACAGCAAAAGAAACCATCATCAAAACAAAAAGGGAACCCATTGTATGGGAGAACGTATTTGCCAATGATACACTGGATAAAGGGTTAATCTCCAAAATATATAAAGAATCCATACAGTTCAACAAAAGGAAGACAAACAATCCAATTAAAAATGAGCAAAGGACCTAATTAAACACTTTTCCAAAGAGGACCAATAGATGGCCAAGAGACATGAAAACATGCTCAACATCACTAATCATCAGGGAGATGAAAATTAAAACTACAATGAGGTATCACCTCACATCTACCAGAATGGCTGCCATCAACAAGTCAACAAACAAGTTTGGCGAGGATGTAGAGAAAAAGGAACCCTAATACACTGCTGGTGGTAATTCCTACTGGTGCAGCCACTATGGAAAACAGTGTGAAGTTTCTTCAAAAAATTAAAAATGGAACTGCTATTTGACCCAATGATCCCATTTCTAGGAATATATCCTAAGAATCCTGAAACATCAATCAGAAAGAATACATGCACCCCTATGCTCATAACAGCATTATTTACAATAGGTAAGATCTGGAAACAGCCCAAATGCCCATCAGTAGATGAGTGGATGAAATAGCTGTGGTATATTTACACAATGGAATACTATGCAGATATACAAAAAGAAGGTTCTATTACCCTTTGAGACAGCATGGAGGGACCTGGAGAGTATTATGCTATGCAAAATAAGCTAGGCAGAAAAAGACAAATATTACATGACCTCACTTACATATGGAACCTCGTTAACAAAATAAACTGACGAACAAAATAGATCTAGAGATATGGAAGCATGAAATAGACTGGCAAATCTTAGAGGGAAAGGGGGAGGCGTGGCAGGAGGAGATTAAACGAAGAATTTATATGTATATATGCATTGCCAATGGACACAGACAATAGTGTGGTGAAGGCTTGGGGTGGGGAGGGAGCTGGATGGAGGGAGGCAATGAAGGAAAAAAAGGGAGGACAGCTGCAGTACCCTTAACAATAAGGATAAATTGAAAAAAGAAAAAACAAAATGGATCTAGAGGGGAAACTGCAGCGACTAGACAGGAGGACCTTATATGTTGTGAGTAAAGAATCTGAATTTTATACTCAAGGTCACAGGGAGCCCCAGAAGTATTGTAAGTAGGTCAATGAATGGCTGTTTAAACCTTTCTATAAGTGTGTTTGCCACCCCATTTCCCACAGTATCTTTATACAACAGGGTAAAGATTTGACCTTGCTTCCATATCTTGTCTTTATTCCATCTCCCAGAACCTTGAGAAGCTGATCTGCTATACTCTTTGTCAGCCAAGGTGTTAGCGGTCAATAATTCTCTAATGTGCTACCTCTTTCAGATACTATTTAGATTTATTGGGAGCCTTCATTGCCTGGATCAGTTAGCTTTGCCATAACTATGCTGTGTTACAAACCACTTCCAAGCCCTGGGGCTTCAATTAGTATTTATTTAGCTTAGCAGTCTGCAGGTTGGTGGTTTAGGCTGGGATGGTTTTTCTGGCCTCAACTGAGCTTACTCACATATCTGGGGGTCATCTTGCCTGTTGGCCAAAGGCTCACACTTCTGGGGATTGGCTGGCAGTCAAATGGTTTGTGATGCAGCTTTTCTCATCATGTTCCTCCTACGCCTCCAGTAGGTTAGCCCAAGCTGGTTCTAATCACAATGGCCCAAAAGTAAGAGCAGAAACAGAAATGTGCAGGCTCTTTACCAAGTTTCTGCTTGTGTCACATTGCCATCATCCTATTGGTCAAAGTGAGTCATGTGACTAAAAAGGTTTCACCTCTTGATAAGAGAAATTGCAGTCACATGGCAAATGTCATAAATGGAGAAGCATATAAAGGACCGGCACCATTAATGCAATCGATCTGCCGACCATTGTTGGGTGTCTTTACCCAGGCAATAAAGATTTATTTATTTATAAAATTATTTGCTTATTGTCAGAATCTCCCACTGAAATGTAAGTGCTGACACAGCACAGCTCTGTGACTCTAACATATATGCTCACAGTAAATTTTCCTGGGTTCACATGGAAATTATTTGGAGAAAAGTCTTTATGGACATATTCTAGTCTACCAAATCCTCATAAGAAGACAATTATTGCTAAAAATAAATGGGCACAAATATAATTTCTACCTGCCCATTTTAGCCTGCTGTATTGCTGTTTCACTTTCTTTTGTGTTTCGATCGAGCTGGGTGAACTTAGTCAAAGGCAGAAAGTAAAAGGAGAAGATGAGCCATCCCTCAGTCAGGGCCTTATCTCACCTCATCACTCTTCATTAGGGGTTGGGGAGTTGACTCAGTAGTACAGCGTGAACAGATGACATCACTGAACTGAAGGGTGTGATGCTTTCTCTTATCAGCTGAACTGTGTCCTCCCCTAAATTCGCATGTTGAAGTCCCTAGTGCCTCAGAATGTGACTGTATTTGGAAGTAGGATTATTTTTTTTCTCTTGCAATTGATATTCAATATTATTTTCCATTAGTTTCAGGGGTATAGCATAGTGGTTAGACAATTACATAATTTACAAAGTGATTCCCTAGTTAATTTAAGTACTCACTTGACACCATACACAGTTATTGCAATATTATTCACTATATTCCCTATGCTGTACTGTATATCCCCATGATTATTTTATAGCTACCAATTTGTACTTCTTAATCCCTTCACTTTTTCACCTAGCCCCCCAAACCCCCTCCCCTCTGGCAACCATCAATTTGTTCTTAGTAATTATGAGTCTGTTTCTATTTTGTTCATTTATTTTGTTCTATAGATTCCACTTATAAGTGTAATCATATGTCTTTCTCTCTGACTTATTTTACTTAGCATAATACCCTCTAGGTCCATCTATGTTGTCACAAATGATAAGATTTCATTCTTTTTTATAGCTGAGTAATATTTCACTGTATAAATGTACCACAGCTTTTTTGTCCACTTGTCTATTGATGGGCACTTGAGTTGCTTCCATATGTTGGCTATTGTAAATAATGCTGCAATAAATATAGGGGTGCACATATCCTTTTGAATTAATGTTTTGGGTTTCTTTAGATATATACCCAGAAATGGGATCACTGGGTCAAAAGGTAGTTCAATTTTTTTATTTTTTGAGAAACCTCCATACTGTATTCCATAGTGGCTGTATCAATCTACATTCCTACCAACAGTGCACCAGGGTTCCCTTTTCTCCACATCCTCACCAACAGTTGTTGTTTGTTCATTTATGAATAATAGTAATACTGATAGATATGTGGAGATATCTCACTGTGGTTTTAATTTGAATTTCTCTGGGGATTAGTGATGTTTAGCATCTTTTCATATGTCTATTGGAAATCTATATGTCCTCTTTGGAGAGTGTCTATTTGAGTCCTCTGCCCATTTTCTAATTGAAAAGTTTGTTTTTTAGTGTTGAGTTGTATTAATTCTTTACGAATTTTGGATATTAACCCCTTATCAGTTGTATCATTGGCGAATATGTTCTTTCACTCAGTAGGTTGTCTTTTCATTTTGTTGATGGTTTCCATTTCTGTGCAAAAACATTTTAGTTTGATGTAGTTTCATTTCTTTATTTTTTCTTTTGTTTTCCTTGCCCAAGGACATATATCAGAAAAAATATTGCTAAGAGAAATGCCCGAGACTTTACCACCTATGTCTTCTTCTAGGAGTTTTATGGTTTTGAGTCTTACATTTAAGTCTTTAATTCATTTTGAGTTTATTCTTATATATGGTGTAAGATGGTGGTCTAATTTCATTTTTTTGTATGTATCTTTTAATTTTCCCCCATACCATTTATTGAATACAGGATCACTACTCCATTGTATGGTCTTGCCTCCTTTGCCATATATTAATTGACCAAATAGGTATGGGTTTATTTCCAAGATCTTTATTTTGTTCTATTGATCTATGTGTCTATTTTTATACCGGTACCATGTCTTACAGTATAGTTTGATATCAGGTAGGGTGATATGGAGGTAGGATCTTTAGAGAGGTGATTAAGGTGTAATGAGTTCATATAGATGAGCCCTAGTACAATATGACTAGTGTTCTTATAAAAAGATATATAAGAATTAGGACACAGACATGTGGAGGAAAGACCCTTTGAAGACACAGAGAGAAGTGGCTATCTACAAGCCAAGAAGAGAGACTTTAGAAGAAACCAATCCTCCTTATCAACACCTTGATCTTTTACTTTCAGCCTCCAAAATTGCGAGAAAATAAATTTCTATTGTGTAAGCCACCCAGTCTATGGTACTCTGTTATGACTGCCTGAGCAGATCAATATACCCACATTCTTAAAAGGGAGTAGCTAGAGGCAGTCATTTTGAGGTAGTCTCCCAACCCCATTCCCAATGTGAATCAGAGGAATTCAAGTTGACTACCCAGGAGAGGCTTGCTTATAGAGGAAGCTCAAAGAGTTGCATGTATTGGAAAGCTCATGGGACCCCCTTCAGAGTGGCCAGAGCAAGCTGAAGACAGATGGTGCTGGAGTCCTTTCATGTGGCCTTCCCTGGGGTTTTGCCAGCAGTTCTAACTTGTTCCTTATAGGCTGACGCTAAATTCCATTCATTAACATGTTTCCCAGTGGCCTAATTTTATTGGTTCTTCAGGAGTTCCTCTCTTGCTTTGCAGGCCTCCTAGTCATCTAAAATGTGGTGTCTTCAGCAAATTCACCCACCTCATTATGCGTGATCCCTCTTCTAAGCCATTTAGCCTTCTCCTGGCTCCTAATAAATAAATACTGATTCTAAGACCAAAACCCAAGAGGCCATATGTTTAATTGCTTTCCATGCTGAGAAAGAATCATTTATTAGCGCTGTGCAAAGCGCCGTGTTTGAAACTCCAAACCACATGAAACACCACAAGTTCTGAGCCAGAGCCTAATGGAGAAACAGCCAAGTTTCATCTGAACTTTGTTAGGCCTCATGACCTTTCACAAAACCTCAAAGCAAACATAATTCAACCCTTGGATAGGCTAAAACTCTGAGTTGAGTCCTGTCATTTGTTTGATTTTGGAGCAGCCACTTATGTCTCAAATCTACACTTCTGGTTAAAAAAAAAGACCCATGAGATGGCTTCAACCCGGTTTGATGTTCTGTTTTCTTTTTTTTTTTTGTAACATGTCTATTAATTGTGAAACTCAAGACTCCTTTGGAAAGCTGGCTCTACAGGACAAGTTGTGGATTTAGAGTGGCCAGGTAAATTGGGACTGAGAGATTTAAATGGAATTCAGTAAGAAAACAGTTGTCATGAATCTGGAGGAATAGCTGGGGGTAGCAGTATGGAGGCCAGAAGAGAATAGTTTTGTTTTTGTTTTAAAAATGAAAGGTTTGGAGCTGAGGCATTGTCTGGACACAATAGGGGCTTAGTTAGAATTTGTTGATTGATCTCTTCAGCACGTGTGATCTGCAGTTTCCTCTTATCCTGAATTTAATTCAGAGATCCCTGACAGGAACTTTGCAGGCATTTCTATATCACTGTGTATCCATCTGGGCCTGCTGGACCCCTCCTGTCTGAATTAGAATGTCTTAACATTGAATATTGTTATAAGAAGGAGGCCAGCCTGTGGCTCGTCTTGTTACAAGTGTACTAAGAAAGAGCAGAGTGCAGTGGACAGGGAGGGTTTGGACTTTGAATCATTGGGTTGGGACAGGTGCCTTGGTGGAGGCCAACCCAAGAACAAATAATAGAAATTTGGTTGTATAGACTAAATATACCACCTGGAGAATATGGTGGCATACCTGATAAACAGAGA
The DNA here is from genome assembly GCA_030848825.1 of Tadarida brasiliensis. NCBI lineage: Eukaryota > Metazoa > Chordata > Mammalia > Chiroptera > Molossidae > Tadarida > Tadarida brasiliensis. The sequence goes on along the minus strand of CM061272.1, from coordinate 37,141,361 downwards.
TGACCAAAACTAAAATAAGGTCTTCCTGAAGCAGGTGGAGCCTGGAGACCAACAGTCGTTTTAGTGGTCAGCCCAGGTTGGCCTGGTAGCAGGTGGTTGCCCCGACCTTAAGGCTGGAGTTTGGAGGTAGGATTCTGATCAGTGTGTGTTAAAAATCAGTTTGAGTTGGGGTGTGGAGTGGGGTGGTGGTAATGGCAGTGACCTGGGCATAGCAAGAGCAAGAGTGGACTCTTCTGAGTTTCAGTGTGGGAACTTAGTTTTAACCGCTGGCAGATGTCCACATGTTAAATTGAGTTTCAAAATCAGGCAAATTGATGCTGACTCATCTAGAATTAGACCAAAACTACTTAATATACTTCTCTGTTCCCTTTCATCCTCCTCCCCCAACTCTCCTCTGCCACAGATATGGCTGGAAAAGGTAGAGGACAGTGGAAGGAAATGAAGTCATAGAAGGAAGGACTCTAGATCAGGTGAGGATTTGTAGGTCATTATAAGAATTTGTGAGGTAAGGTGGACTCTAACCAGTGAACTCACTGTCTGCTCTTCTCTACTTTAATGCCCCCAGGTCCAAAGCAAGTCCAAGCAGGACCTGAAAGTTTAGATTAGACACCTTTTCCTACATTTCAGGTGCTGTGGAACCAAATCTAAATCAGTGTTTGCATTGGAAACCTTTTTATAGATAAGGATCTTATTCTCAACTGCAAATCCTTGCATTTGGTAGAGTTAATGGTTATGTAATTTTATATTAGTCCCACAGAAAGGAACAAAAGAGCAAATAATATTTTAATCCCACTGTTTTGAACTTCTATATTGATCCAATAGATATTTTATTTGGGTTTAAAAACAAGTGTTTTAATAATAATTACACCAAAATTGATAGATTTGTATTGAAAAGCTTTCTAGGCTCAATCTTTGTTAAATCAATTCAATTATTTGATAACATTTCCATAAAAGTTAAACCATTTTTATTTGAATAAAAGGATTATCATTAGGATCAATTAATTTTCTGGTTTAATTCATTTTTTTTAAGTCAACTTTTACCTACTTGTACATTTTGTGATTATCAATGTTCTTTTGTAGAAATTTTTTTCTACCAAGTTTATTTCTCAAGTCAAATTTTATAAATTTAAAGATCTGATGCTTCCATTCACTTTCAGCTAATAAGCATTCAAATCGCTGCAATTTTAGATATTGTTGATTTTGTTTTTAAGAAAACATTTTACCAAGTCTGCTTTCTACTTTTCATTGTTCAATTTTTTATCTATAACAAATTTTACCACATATAGTTTTAGCCAGTGTTAGTTTTATTCTGTGTCAATGACTTTTTTTCTGATAACATTCTTTAAGAATTAGATAAAGGGCTGCTAGTTGTGAAGGTTTTGTTTAAGAAATTGGCAAGTTCCGGCAGGTGTGATTCAGTGGTTGAGTGTCGACCCATGCACCAAGAGGTCGCTGGTTCGATTCCCGGTCAGGACACATGCCCAGGTTGTGGGCCTGATCCCCAGTGGGGGGCATGCAGGAGGTGGCCAATCGATGTTCTCTCTCATCGATGCTTCTATCTCTCTCTCCCTCTCATTTCCTCTCTGTAAAATTAATAAAAGGAAAAAAATTAAAAAAAAGAAATTGGCAAAAAGCACAATTGTATGAACCAGACGTGGGCAGAGTTTAAAGTGGGGTTAAAATGTTTTTACACCAGGTTCACCCTGCCTCTTGCCAGTCCACACCATGTCAAGCCCCTTAAACCTTTGTTTGCATGCAATGAGGTTTGTCAGGAAGATTCCTGTTAGCTCCTTGACAAATGTGCTAATTTTATCAATAGAAACTGGTGATGGTAGGGAGGGGGAAGAGGAATAAGGGGGCTTAGGAAGAAAGAATCTAAGAGACAAATGACTGCTTCATTATGACAAAATTCTAGAACAAAGAAAAAATTTTCATATTTCTTTGACAATACATTTTGGCCTAAGAATATTGTTTCCAGGTTCCAAAGTTGCTGATATGCCTCTTTTAATCACAGAACTTCCTGAGAAGCCTAATAACTTGACATATAGAGTAGAAAAAGACTGTTCTGAGCATGTTAGGAAAAATCTAATATTTGCAACTTGGAGTAAAGTGAAGAATAACCATCTAAATGTGGAAAACAAAGCCTGTAAATTATATTAAAAAAACAGAAATGTGGGGCCAGAAGACTTGGTTTCTAGTCTCTGCATCTTGGGGGACTTAGGGCCATTTACTTGACCTTCTTGACTCTCAGATTTCTCATCTACAAAGTTCTAAACATCTCATAGGGTAGTTGTGAAGTTTAAGAACAATACAGACTCTCTAACTAATATAGAGGGCAAAGCAAATGACAGTGATTACTGACTGGTGGTCATAAGTTTGGGAAATTAATCATTTTTCAAAGAAAAGCTTCCTGTCCTGTCATCTTCTCTTTTCTCCCCTCTCTTTCCATTCCTAAAGATTGGGTTTATTCCTCGTGGGCAGTCAACCAATCAATCAGTCATGCCCATGCAAAGAAGCCTCAAGACAATCTGGACACAGAAACTGAGGTGAGTTTCCTGGGATGGCAATACTCCCTGCATATTGTCACACATCAATGTTGGGAGGATGACACACCCTGAGAAGAATGGAAACTTCAAGTTTGGGACTCTCTTAGACTCTGCCCCATCTGTCTCTCTTCCTATGGTTGATGTTGATGTATTCTTTCCCAGTAATAAATGTAACTGTGAATATTATAGCTTTCATTGAGTTTGTGAGTTTTTCTAGTGAGCTATGGAATGTCAGAGTGATTTGGGGAAATACTGGAACTTTGTTGGTGTCATAAGTGAGTCTTGTTTTTTATGGACTCTTCTCTCTAACTCTGTAGTTGAACCCTAACTCCTTGCCTTTGGAGCCAGAAGTCTTGGGTAGTATTGACAATCTGGAGTACTGTGCCCTTACCTCGAAGTTTGGCTGAATCTAGGTACCATGCCCACTTTTCATTACTTCTCCCTCAAAATTCTGAAAATCCTTGATTTATTGTATCATCTATCATATTTGGTGATTTCTGAAATGAAAGAAAGAAAAAGACACATTTTTCAGGTACTTACTTGTTTTGAGCTGTGGGTGAAATGCAATGGAAATGTGCAGTTTAAGTTCTTACAGGAAGACATGAAGAAAAGTTTGCTCATATTATACATATGGCTAATTCACCCAACAATTGCTTGTGTTCTCGCCACAGGTCAAGCATGGTTCTAAAGGCTTTATGTGTCTGAACTCATTTGATATTGACAATGACCATCGAGACAGACTCTATTATTTGTGCAGGTGAACAAACTGGAGCCAGAAAATGAAATAACATGCCCAAGCTCCCACAGCTAGTAATGGTTGAGCCAGGTGGAAATTCAGGCTCCAGAACTGTTCTGTAGCCACTTTGTAATTTAGGCTATGGATTCAAACCCTGAGTCTTGGATTCAAAGGGCTCAATCTAGTGGGAAAGACAGACTTATAAGCAAACAATGATATTATCATACAGCAACCTCTACAATAGAAAGATTGCAGAAGTAGGAGGAGCATCTCTGAATTGCCTCAGTAAGAAAATTGGTATTGTTTTCTACTTAGCCTTCTTCCTTGCACTTTATAATTAACTTATCTCCACATCTGTCAGTTCTACTCTCCGTCCCCCACCCAAACTACCTGGAAGCATTTAGGTCTTAGGTACATCATTTTAGACCCAGACTTTACTTTACTGGTAGGAATATAGTTTCATATTTTTTCTCCTTATGGATAACCAATTTGGCCAGCTCCAATGATCTCCATTCAAATATTTATGGTCTTTTTCTGAGTTTTCTGTTCTGGTTATTTGGTATGTCTATTTTCACACCAAAAATGTACTTATTTGATTCACAAACATAACTTTACAACAACAAAAATAATACTAAAGTCATATATATATAATTTTATGATAACATAAATATAACAAAAACAGTATCAATATAACTTGACATGAAGGTGTTCTATTAGATAAAACAAATGTCCTTATTTTGTTCTTAAAAACTATCTTGATTATTCTAGTCCCTTTCCTTAAGAGGCTATCAATTTAAGAAATGTAACAACATATCAGAGATTCACATATATGCACACATACACAAATGTATTGAATTTTAGTTGTTTCATTGACTGTATAGATTAACTACTTGGGAGAATTTATATCTTTACAATATTGGATCCTTTTATCTATGAATATGGTATATTAATTTTCCACTTACTTCAGTTTTTAGTGTTTTCCAGTAGTGTTCTAATTTTCTCCATATAGTTAATGTACACCATTCCTTAGAATTTTTTGGAAAGACTTATTTTTTTTTGTTATATTTAACAGGTTTATATGTACGATTTACTAATTTATTTTTGTTACAGATGTTTCTCTTTTTTTTCCCATTGACACCCTCTTCCCCATCCCCCCACCCCATCCCCAGCTTTGTTGTCCATGTCCATCAGTTATGAATACATGCGCATAAGTTCTGTGGTTTATCTCTTCCCTCCCCCCCACCCCCTCTTCTGAGGGGTGTCAGTCTATGCCCTACTTCCACATCTCTGGGTCTACCCTGTTCCTCAGACTGTTATGTTCATTATATTCCACAAATAAGTGAGATCATGTGATATATGTCTTTCTCTGCTTGGCTTGTTTCACTTAGGATAATACTCTCGAGGTCCCTCCATGTCGTCTCAAAGGATAAGAGATCTTTCTTTCTTACAGCTGCATAGTACTCCATTGTGTATATGTACCACAGCTTTTTTATCTATTCACCCACTGATGGACACTTGGGCTGTTTCCAGATCTTAGCTATTGTAAATAGTGCTGCTATGAACATAGGGGTACATGTATTCTTTCTGGTCGGTGTATCAGGCTTCTTAGGGTATATTCCTAGAAGTGGGATCACTGGGTCAAATGGCAATTCAATTTTTAATTTTTTGAGGTAACACCATAGTGTTTTCCACAGTGGCTGCACCAGTCTGCATTCCCACCAGCAGTGTATTAGAGTCCCCTTTTCTCCACACCCTCGCCAACACTTGTTGTTTGATGCTTTGTTGATGGCGGCCATTCTGACAGGTGTGAGGTGATATCTCATTGTTGTTTTAATTTGTATCTCTCTGATGATTAGTGATGTTGAGCATTTCTTCATATGTCTCTTAGCCATTTGTATGTCCTGTTTGGAGAGGTGTCTATTTAGTTCCTCTGCCCATTTTTTAATTGGGTTCTTTGTCTTCCTTTTGTTGAGTTGCATGAGCACTCTATATATTTTGGAGATTAACCCCTTATCTGATGTATCATTGGAAATTATGCTCTCCCATAGAGTGGGTTCCCTATCTGTTTTGATGGTTGTTTCTTTTGCTGTGCAGAAGCTTTTGAGTTTGATGTAGTCACATGTGTTCATTTTTTCCCTTTGTTTCTGTTGCCTTAGGTGATGTATCAGTGAAGATTCTACTGCGTATGATGTCCGAAATTTTGTTGCCTACATTTTCTTCCAGGATTTTTATGGATTCACGAGTCACATTTAAGTCTTTTATCCATTTTGAGTTTATTCTTGTGTATGGTGTAAGTTGATGGTCTAGTTTCATTTTTTTGCATGTAGCTGTCCAATTTTCCCAAAACCATTTATTAAAGAGGCTATCTTTACTCCATTGTATGCTCTTGCCGCCTTTGTCAAATATTAATTGAGCATAATGTCTTGGGTCAATTTCCGGATTCTCTGTTCTGTTCCACTGGTCTATATGCCTGTTCTTGTGCCAGTACCAGGCTGTTTTGATAACAGTAGCTTTGTAGTATAACCTGATATCCCGTATTGTGATCCCACCTACTTTGTCCTTCTTTTTCAAGATTGCTGTGGCTATTCGGGGTCCTTTTTGTTCCATATGAACTTTTGAAGTATTTGTTCTAGTTCTGTGAAATATGTCACTGGTATTTTGATGGGGATTGCATTGAATCTATAGATTGCTTTGGGTAATATGGACATTTTAATGATGTTAATTCTTCCAATCCATGAACAAGGTATGTGCTTCCACTTTTTTATATCTTCCTCTATTTCTTTTTTCAATGTCCTGTAGTTTTCTGCAAATAGGTCCTTAACTTCTTTGGTTAAGTTTATTCCTAGGTATCTTAATTTTTTTGCCACGATGGTAAATGGAATTGTTTTTTCAGTTTCTCTTTCTGTGAGTTCATCATTGGTGTATAAGAATGCCGTTGAGCCCTGGCCGGTTTGGTTCAGCGGTTAGAGCGTCAGCCTGTGGTCCAGAGAGACCTGGGTTGGGTTCCCGCTAAGGGCATGTACCTCGGTTGCCGTTTGTCCCCAGCCCTGGTTGGTTGTGCGGGTGGCAGCCACTCGATGTGTTCCTTTCACGTCGCTGTTTCTCTCTCTCTCTCTCCCTCCCACTCTATCTGAACAAAAAATGAAAAAATGTCCTCAAGTGAGGATAAAAAAAAAAAAAAAAGAATGCCATTGATTTCTTGACATTAATTTTGTATCCTGCTATTTTGCCAAATTCATTTATTAAGTCTAGTAGATTTTTGATGGAGTCTTTAGGGTTTTCTATGTATAATATCATGTCATCTGCGAATAATGACAGTTTCACTTCCTCCTTTCCAATTTGGATCCCTTTTATTTCTTCTTCATGTCTGATTGCTGTGACTAAGACTTCCAGTACTATGTTAAATAAGAGTGGTGAAGTGGGCATCCTTATCTTGTTCCTGTTCTTAAGGGAAATGCTTTTAGTTTTTGTTCATTGAGTATGATGTTGGCTGTAGGTCTTTCATATATGGCTTTTATTATGTTGAGATATGATCCTTCTATTCCCAAATTGCTGAGCCTTTTTATCAGAAATGGGTGCTGGACTTTGTTGAATGCTTTTTCAGTGTCTATTGATATGATCATGTGGTTTTTATCTTTCATTTTGTTTATGTGGTGTATCACATTTATTGATTTGCGAATATTGAACCAGCCTTGCATCCCTGGGATGAATCCCACTTGGTCATGGTGAATAATTTTTTTGATGTATTGCTGGATCCGATTTGCTAGTATTTTGTTCAGGATTTTGGCATCTACGTTCATCAGGGATATTGGCCTGTAGTTTTCTTTCTTTGCAGTGTCTTTTTCTGGTTTTGGAATTAGGATTATGCTGGCCTCATAAAAAGAATTTGGAAGTTTTCCTTCTTCTTGAATTTTTAGAAATAGTTTGAGGAGAATGGGTGTTAGTTTTTCTTTGAATGTTCGGTAAAACTCCCCCGTGAAGCCATCCGGGCCTGGGCTTTTGTTTGCTGGGAGAGTCTTGATTACATCTTCAATTTCCTTAGCTGTTATTGGTCTGTTCAAGTTTTCTATCTCTTCCCGGTCCAGTTTTGGGAGACTATGTGTTTCTAGAAATTTGTCCATTTCACTTAGATTGTCGAATTTGTTGCCATATAAATGTTCATAGTATTTGCTAACAATCCTTTGTATTTCTGTGGTGTCAGTTGTTACTTCTCCTCTTTCATTTCTGATTTTGTGTATTTGGGTTCTCTCTCTTTGTTTCTTGGTGAGTCTAGCTAAGGGTCCATCAATCTTGTTTATCTTTTCAAAAAACCAGCTCTTTGTTTTCATTGATCCTTTGAATTGTTTTTCTGGTCTCTATGTCATTTATTTCTGCTCTGATCTTTACTATTTCCTTCCTTCTACTTGCTCTGGGGTTTTCTTTTTGTTTGCTTTCTAGTTCTTTAAGTTGTGAGGTTAGATAGTCTATTAGAAATTTGAAAGATTTATTTTTATGCTACCTCTGTAAATTGTTTCTTTCAAACTAATATTTACTAACAGCTAAAGAAATGCAATTGATTTTCGTATGTCATTTTATATTCGTTTCCCTTACTCAGCTCTCTTATTAAATCCAATAACTTATTTATTGTTGTTTTGACTTTATAATATAAACATGTGTTCTTAAATAATGGCAGTATTATTTCTGTTTTTCCAATCCTTACACCTCTTGTTTAGTTTTCAATTTTCTTACTGCTTTGGCTAGGGCCTCTAGAGCCAAGCCAAAGAGAAGCAGAGATAAAGGGTGCTGTGATTTCCTCTCCCTGGTGTTACACCCTGTGTAATCCCCTCCTTTTGAGTTTGGGTGAGACCTGTGATTTGCCTCTAGCCAACAGAATTTGGCAAAGGTAATGGAATGTAACTCTGATGATTAAGTAAAAAAAGTATAAAACAAAATCTAAATTAATTAGTCAATTAATTAATTAATTAGTTAATTAATTTTAGTTAATTAAAGCATTTTCTTTGTGGAGAATTTAAAATGAAAAGATTCTCCTGTGGTTTTCAAGAAGTAAATTGCCATGTTGTGAGAAGGCCCAAAGGAACTGTTGATGGCCTATAGGAGCTGATAATGACCAGTAAGAAAGTGGGACCTCAGTCCTACAACTGTCATGTCATATAGTCCTACTTGGTTGTGGTGTATAATTCTTATTTATTATTGGATTTATTTTGTTAATATATATATATTTAATTTTTTTTTTCTTTTCCTTTATTGATTTTTTAGAGAGAGAGGAAGCAAGAGGGAGAGAAAAAAAAACATCGATGAGAAAGAACATCGATTGGCCGCCTCCTGCATGCCCCTCACTGGGGATCGGGCCCACAACCTGGGCATGTGTCCTGGCCAGGAATCGAACTGGCGACCTCGTGGTGCATGGGCTGATGCTCAACCACAGAGCCACACCGGCCGGACTTGTTAATATATTTTTGAGGATTTTTGCATCATGTTCATGAGAAATATTGGTCTGTTGTTATTTTTTGGTTTTATCTTGGTTTGGTTTTAGGATATGCTAGTCTCAAAGAATGAGCTAGGAATTATTCCTTCTGTTTCTATTTTCTGAAAGATATTATAGAGAATTGATATTATTGCTTCTATGAATGCTTGGTAGAATTCACCAGTGAACCCATATGGGCATGGTGCTTTCTATTCTGGAAGGTTATTAGTTATTGATTAAATTTATTTTTTTTTTAGAAATATGTTTTTATTGATTTTTTAGAGAGAGAGGAAGGAAAAGATAGAAGCATCAATGTGAGAGAGAAACATCGATTGGCTGCCTCCTGCACATCCCCTGCTGGGGATCGAGCCCACAACCTGGGTTTGTGCCCTGACTGGGAATCGAACCTGGACCTCTCAGTCCATGGGACGACACTCAATCCACTGAGCCACTCTGGCCAGGCTGGTTCAATTTCTTTAATACATGTAGGCCTATTCAGATAGTCTGTTTTTTCTCATGTGAGTTTTAGAATACTGCGTCTTTCAAGAAATCGGTCTATTTCATCTAAGTTATCAAACTTGTGGGTATAGAATTATTTATAGTATTTCTTTTTTATCCTTTTAATTTCCATGAGATCTGTAGTGATGTCCCCTCTTTCATTTCTGATATTAATAATTTGTGCCTTCTCTCTCTCTCTCTCTCTCTTTTTTTTTTACTTAGCCTGTATAGAGGCTTATTGATTTAACTGATCTTTTCAAAGAATCACCTTTTGGTTTAAAATCAAATAGTGTGAATTTAGCACTTGTGTTTTTGTTGGCAAAAACATGCAGAAGCCTGCTTGCAACATCTACTATTTTTATAGTTTTCATATACACAAATGATCCAGGGGTTACATGATATATTTAAGTGCCCATCTCCTAATCCCTAAGGTACTGACATCAGTTAAAGTTGCTATAAGTTTTTATTAATCTTTGTAATAACCTGTACTTTGAGCTCAAATGATTTGTTTTCCTGGCTAAGAGCCAGTGTAAGAGATGTGACCAAAATGTGCCTTGTCATAAACAAGGTGTTTAAAATACACGTCATAATTCCAATAAAGGACATACCTCACACACTAATCATTTCTGCCACATCAGTGGGTTCTTTTTTAGAGTTGAGAGACTATTAAGAGTATGTTGTGTGCTGTCTAGCACCTGATTATTGCACTAATAATGTTCCAAGTATGTCATTTATCACAGAAGTAATTAAAAGAAACTTATGAGTTCCTTGAAATCTACTAAATAATCATAGAATAATCTTGATCTTTCCTCCCATAAAGAGCCTTAGAGATCATTTAATTGAATCCTTTCCTTTTATATTTAAGAAAACAGAGTCAGAGGAGTAAGTGATGTGCTCCAGATAGCAGAACTGAGGCTTGGTCAGGCCCCCCAACTGCTCAGGTCTTCTTTTTAAAGGAGCCCTGAATATTCTTGTTAACTGTGATTAACCATTCCCCATGCACATTGCTGTACTTGAAGAAAGTATGGGTTTCCATGGTGGCTGCTCCCTTGCACACCTGTGGTTAGGGTCTAGGGGCAGCTGCTGCTGTGGAGCTTGTGTCACATATAGCCTCTTCCTCTTTATAAGAAAAGTTTTGGGGACTGAAGTAACTTGGTACCCATACACTTGCAGCTTTGCTGTGCTGGTTGGTAGGACTACTGAACTTCATTCCCAGAAGATTCCAGCTCTTCAAAAGGAATTGCACCCAGGCCAACATGTTCATTAACACTGGCTGATGTTTTAAATAATGGGTGATCAAGACCTTCCCTAAGTAAAGCTTCAACTTGTCATGAGCCTGTTTCTTACCTGTCTCTTATCATATTTTATGCTGTGATGCTAATGTGGGGGACATGCATCACATCTGCCACTTTGCTGGAGACTGTTGAGTGGCTAGAATTCATGCACCCTAGTTTTTCATTTAACTACCAGAGCTGAACAGTACAGCTAAAGAAAATCTCCTTTAAGAATTTCCCTTGCCAGTCATCTGTGGCCTCTTGTTCTGAGTCTTTATTTAGGAACTTTCTGGACAGAAGAACCATAGACAAACAAACTTTAGGAGGTACTTCTCTGACATGATTCTTGGACCTGCTCTGCTAACTTACCTCAACACTCATTGGACAACAGAGCTCAGCTTCTGAGTTCCAGTTTTGTAATCGGCAATGCCAAACTGCTGCTTGTATCCCACACATTGCTGTGACTACCCATTTTTGTAGAATAACTACTCCTCAATGCCCGATTCCATGGTTTCCTCTGCTGTAAATAACTAGGCAAGAGAAGAATATAAAACAAATAAAGCAAGGCTACTTGTGTTGACCAAATTGGCAATTAATTAATTCCATGTGCTAGAAGTCGCAATCAACATCTGCAGCAAGAGCAGCATCTTCTGGATGAACAGAAGAAATGAAAAGAACAGGATGGAGACAGGGTCTGAGATCTTGGTGCATAGACTTCATGGTTGTGTATCCAGGGACTAATGTTCATTTTCAGGTTTGTGTGCGAGCAACCTCAGAGACTAATAGCCAACCAGCCCCTGTGTACAGAAGAGTAAGAGGAAAGCTTTAATTACATCTATCTTCAAATGGGAGATTGAGATGGAAATCTCAGCACCTGCTATATTTCAGGAGTGGGACATGTGTGTGTGTGTATGCATGTGTAAGTCTTTCAAGAGAACATATCCAGCAGGAGTTTTTTTTTTTAAATAAGTAAGAACTACCAGGAAAGGATTCCTCTCTCCTAGCATGTATTTATGAGAGTGACACTGAAATAGAATTGAGAATAGAGACTGGAAAGGCAAGGCAAGGATACTGAAGAGCTTTGATGCCAAAGCAAGTACATGGCTAACTGTGTATGATAGCAAGACCACCACTCCCCCTTCCCACTGCCTTCATTAGCTTCTGCTAATCCTGGGTGCATCTCCTGGGAGCAATTTCTCTTTTTATTCACAATCCAGTTGCTTGAGAAACTGAAAATACACACGCACCCTATCTCCTCCCATTACAGGGATGCTTACTCTCATGGCCTCCACCTATGAGGCAGGAATGATGATGCCCCAGCCTTCCTGGGGAGCCCCACTCATACTGTGTGGTAGCTGTGTGCTCTTGGTCCCTGCATAGCAGCTGCTACAGAGTAGTGCACAGTTCTTAGTGGGGCCATGGCTTGTTTTTCTTTCATTTATTTTACTTCCTATATTCTTCCTTAAATGAACAAAATCTTGGCACATGGCCTATCTTTAAAAGGAGAAAAAAAAAAAAAAAAAGCTGTTCTGGTTTCCATTTCTAAGACAATTTTGGCAGTAGAAACCACAGTACTGGATATTTTACTGCATTTATCAATCAAGCACTGTGCATATGGAAACAGTTCTATCTAGATAAACCCTCAGAGCAATCACTGTTCACAAAAAGCCATTTCAAAAAAAGGATTTTCTAACCCCAAGTGGAGCAAAAAAAGAAAACTATAGGGAACTGGCAAAGGAAAGATTCAATGACCAAGAGGTATGGCACACTTTTTTTAGTTCATAATAGTAAAAACTGGAAAATTATTTGTATTTGGGTCTGATAAATCTGATTTTTAAAGTTAATTGTTTTCAAATCCAGACACCAAACTCAAACCATTTTAACCAAAGCTAGAAATTCATTTTAATGATCCTTGGGTTTTCAGGGAGTACGTTTTTCAGAGTTAAAGAGTCTAACTATAAAAGCGGCCAAAATGAAGATGAGTCCCAATCACAGCTGGAACCATCTCTCTTGGTACTACCTGGCTTTCTCCACATGACAGAAAAAATGACCTGAGTTTCTTTCTATATCACTGAGATAGACTGATCTAGTAAATCCCTCAGTTCCAAGTCCAAATAGTCAATGTGAGACTTACTGGCAAAGCTTGGTATAGGTGTTCAAAAGCAATCAAATGTAGTTGAAAAGATGTGGTCACTAGATGGCCTACCTTGGATCTGGTGCCCACCTCTTGGTCAGCTGACTATGGGTGAAGGGTGGGACCATACTCTATTCAAATGGAGGCTCCCATGGTAACCATGTGGATGAAGGAAAGCCTGAGCAGAAAATACCATAGGTGGCATCTAAACAGTGGCATCTCAACACTATCTGGAGAACTGCCTCTTGTGTGCTTGCTTTCCTTACAACTTTGCTGATTATAGGAAAATAATGTTTCTTCAACTTTATGTGGAAAGGAACCATGTTTGTGTTTGTGTCTGGGGGATATTTTTGGCTCTAGGAGATTAGGCTCACACTCTCCCCAGAGTGAGCTATGAAGGCATTAAATGCTGGCCTTTGTAAGAAACAAATACAAACAAATGTTAGCCAACATCATAGTTTTAGGAGTATTGTGTTTCTTCTAATTAAAGGCTGTTAGGTAGCAGCTGGGCTGAAGAAATGCATGAATCAAAGACCAGCATTTTGTAGCTGATTTTCAGTGAACTGCCTTCCTGCCACTTGTGAGAGTTATTGCTCTCTGTTGTTTCCATCTTAATAAAAGTGGGGTCAACATGGTATTCTCAACACACTCCATCTCCTTTATGACACCGTAAAAACAAAGATTGCCACATTTATATAAACATTGAAAGCTTCCCATCCCTAAATTAAAGATTATCGGGGTCACTGGTTAATAATTCCTGGTTTGCTTTATTTTGGGAACACTCATGAAAACAATTCAATTTTCCAATAACACTAGAAGGAATACTGGTCAATAGTTTTTCATTCCACACAAAGAATTTGCATTAACTTAATCACATATAGAAATAAATAGCAGGGTTAAGAAGAAATACATTGGGAATTTCCAACCACCTCTATTGCTTAGATACACAGGGAATACAATCACACTTCTGAGGAGGAAGTGGCCAATCAGAAGCACGTGAATCTACAAGGGAAAAAAAAATCAACAGATGGCTTGTGAAAATATTATGTAATATAAGAAATGGTAAATGGTTTATTAAAGACAAAAATAAAATGAAAGGATGAAGGGGAATAAGAGGTACAAACCTCTAGTTATTAAAAAAATGTCAGGGATGTAAAGTACAGCATAGGGAAAATAGTCAATTTTATTGTAATAACTTTTTATGGTGACAGATGGTTGCTAGACTTACTGTGGTGAGCACATCATGAGGAATATAAATGTCAAATTACTACATTGTACACCTGAAACTAATATAATATTGTATGTCAACTATAATAAAAAAAATTGTGTTAGTAAAAGCAGTTAACTAAAGGAATCCAAAGTAAATCTTTGAAAGCATCTGTTTTGTGTTCTCAGTAAAATCCTCTATCAAACAAAAGACAAAAGACAAAATGAAAAGACAATAGACTAAGATGAGAGTTGTTTAGAATGTAGGACAAGATTAAAAGACTCAATGATCTCTATGACCAAGGTCCATAGTTTGAATCTGTGTTTTCTTCTATGTAATTTATTGTTTCAGACTTTATATTTAGGTCTTTCATCCATTTTAAATTAATTTTTGTACATGGGAACAAACTGTAATCTAGATTCATTCTTTTGCATGTGACTTTCCCTTTTCCCAGCACCATTTATTGAAGAGTGGGCACACAGTGCAATATACAGATCATATATCACAGAAATGTAGACTTGAAACCTATATGATCCTATTAACCAATGTCACCCTAATAATTTTAATAAAAGTAAATAAATAAATAAATAAAAATAAACAAAAGACTAAATGAAATAAAGTCAGTAAAGAACGTGAAATTCTTCATACATGAAGTTGATATAAGTCTAAATAGTTGCAAAAGATCTAATTTCAAGCATATTATAAACATTGGTATTTCAAAGCAAAAATATATCACCACTATTTAAGATGTGTTCAATGTAATATAAATGTATAATTATTTTTATAATAACCATTATATACTTTAAAAAGTACTTGAACAAGCTCATGTCTAACACTTGAAAGTTTAAAATAGTTCCTCACATTTTCAGTTAGTTGTTGTTTCTCTGAAGGCTTTATGTTAATATAATGTATTTTAAGCATTTAAAATATTGATCATCATATTTTCAACACCAAAAATATGAGTATACAGTTTAACTTAAAATTTTTTTCTATGAACATAGACTCTAAGAGTTATACAAATTTCTTCTAGTTTGAGCTATCATTACAATTGCTGGTGTCCCATTGCTCAAAATAACATAAATATATCATACATTTTATAGTTATTAACCATATGATTTTATTGAGAATTCAGTTCTTAACAAGATAGGACTATTCATCCTTTGGTCAATCAGTTCATATGATCATGGATGAATATTATTTAGTGTTAGACTGAGATATGATTCAGCATTCATTTTATTCTTATTTTTTAGTTTTATACATTAAAATGAGGAGAAATATTGTCCATATAAATAGGAAAGAAGAAATTTTGTTGTAGCTATGTCATGTATTCTTTGAATTCCTTCTGACTTGTATACCAAAATCACATAGCTACAAAACGTCAAAAGTTATTTGAATTACCTAGCAGCTGATGAATTCATAAACATTTTTTATGATTTTGTTGAAAGCAAAAAATCAGAAACCACATGACATCCAACTATAAGAGGTATCCAGTCACTGAAGTCTTTCCTTTTATCAATATCTACACCAATATATTTTTAAAATATTTTTCCTTTATTGATTTTAGAGAGAGAGGAAGTGAGAGGGAGAGAGACAGAAACATCGATGAGAGAGAACATCAGTTGGCCGCCTCCTGCATGCCCCTCACTGGGGATTTGGCCCTCAACCTGGGCATGTGCCCTGACAGGGAATCAAACCGGCCCCTCTTGGTGAATGGGTCGAAGCTCAACCACTGAGCCACATCAGCTGGACTCTACACCAATATTTCAAATTGTTCCTTTATTTGTTACCCTGGAGGTTTTTAAACCCTAGTTAAACACACCCATTTCAATTATTATTGTTGCATAATAAAACACCCCAAAACTCAGAGGCATAAAACAACCATTATGTTATGTTTACAGATTCTGTGGGTCAGGAACTTGGTCACAATATACTAAGATATTGTTTCTTCTTCATGATATATGGGGTTTGAGCTGAGAAGAATAAAAGGCTTAGATGAGTCTAAGGCTCAGGTCTAAGTTATCTGGAAGTTCTTTCACTTACATGTCTAGTGCCTGGACTGGGATGGCTTAAAGGCTGAGTTCAGCTGGAAATGTCCATCAAAGGGCCCCCAAATAGCCTCTCTATGCTTGTACTAGGACATCATGGCCTCAGGGTACTAAGACTTCTTACTGAACTAAGGGCTACTGTGAAAGTATTCCAGCAAACCAAGCAGAAGCTTCATTGTCTTTTATAATCTGGCCTTGGAAGTCATATAACATCCCATCCGCTGTCAAAGTTGTCATAATCTAGCCCAGATCGAAGCGGAGGGGACATAGACTCAACCTCTCTATGGAAGGAGTATAAAGAACTTGCAGCCATTAAAAAAAAAAACACAACAACTAGAGCACCTTATTAAGATTTGAATGAGTGAGAGATATAAGTCCCTTGCTCCCCAAAGTGGGAGTAAGGCAGTTGAGAAAGAAAAGAAGAGCCTCACAATGTCTTGACGGTTTGTCTTTTTTTAGGAAGATCAATTTTAGGAAAATTCACATGTAGAAACTGAACATCTGTAAATTGATTCTTTTAGCTATTGATTTCCCATATTTACATCGGAAAGTTTTTCTACACAACCAGGGGTATGTGCACTTCAGTTTAAATATCACTGCGGCAGGATTCAGTTTTGACAAAGCTGATTTAGATGTATTCTAGTAGAATAGAAAAATTATACAAACATCTAACCATCAAATAAACAGCAACAATAAACCTTACAAGCAACAACAACAAAAAAAACACACAAAAATTGCCTTATAATAACATAAGAAACCTGGTACTGAATTTATCCTTTGCAAAACGGAAAACTAAAAAGTAGTGCAACACTGAATACAGGACTTGAAGGGAAATGGTTGAGAGTCAAGAATTTTGTATTCAACAAATTTTCATATGCAAAAGAAATTCCAAGATAAGAAAGAGTTTCAAAAACACACCATTTATCTATCTTCTTGAAATAAACAAATACCCCAAAACACTAATGGAAGATGCACTTGAACTAATCAAGTGAGTATAAGTGAGTAAAATCTCAAGAATGGGGGTAGTAGGAATGCTGGCTTTGGTAGTGGCTATATAGCTTCAGGATCTTCCTGAATCCCAACATAAAAATAGACAGAGCAGATAGATAACAAGCTAAGATTCATGGATATCATTTACAGCAAAACTAGGTGACAAAGTATTTCCAAAAACCAATTATAAGTAAGTGGCAACAAAGCACCATAGCCACAAGATCATGTGTTACCCATGTTTGTGTGAAAGAAAGCAGAGGGGCCTATAAATGGGAGAATGCGTAGCCCAAGTTATTCACCAGAAGCAAAGTTAGCTGATGTGAAGAAGTAGATAAAAATGGGAAGGCTTTTGCCTCTATGCGTCTATGGTAGTGAATGAGCAATGAGCATAAGAGGTTTATTATAAGCCTAAAGTGGCTAAACCAGTGTACCCCATGAAACCTCAAAACAGACCCACTGGGACTCCTTTGGGCTCCACACCAAGGAAAACTGCTGGGAGGAGAAATGCAGAGGTAACAGAACACAGTAGTGTTTAGAAAATAAGCAACTGTGTGTGTGTGTGTGTGTATGTATATATATATAATTTTCCCCCAAATCTCTTTTCCTTCCTCCCTCCATCCCTCCTTTCTTCCTTCCTTCCTTCCTTCCTTCCTTCCTTCCTTCCTTCCTTCCTTCCTTCCTTCCTTCCTTCCTTCCTTCCTTCCTTCCTCCTTCCCCTCTCTCTCTCTCTCTCTCTCTCTCTCTCTCTCTCTCTTTCTCTCTCTCTCTTTCTTTCTTTCTCCCTTTCTTTCTTCAGGTGCACAATTCTACAACACATCATCTGTACACTGTATTGTGTGTTCACCACCCACATAGTTTAAAATACTATAAAAAAACAACAGAAGATGTGCAGTCAGAAGAACTCTCTGAACCAACTTCCTTCTAAAAGTTCAGGAAAACTGAATTCACATAAAAATAAGCAGCAGAAAAGTATTGAGGCCAAATCCCATGCAAAGTTATTATAGGGAAAAAAAAGATATTAAAATGTAGAATAACATCCCAACAGACAAGAAAAGCATGCCAAAAAGACATGTTCAAAAACATAAAACTGTAATGGATTATTTCTAAACAAACTAAAAGGATTAAGAAAATTATACAAGACATGAAAGAATACAATAAATAAGAATTAGAAAACATAAGAAACAAGATGAGAGATTCAGTAAAAAAATAGAAATATGGGGAAAACATCATTTTTGAAATGACTCAACTAGAAGGAAAATAAGAGTGAATAAACATGACAATTATCTAAGTGAAATAGAACATGAAAATAAAGAAACATTAAAATCAAGAGGAAGAAAGAGATAAAAAAGGAGTTGAGAGAAAATGGCAAATATTGAAGATAGGAAAAGATGATCCAAAACACTGATAATAGGAGTTTAATAAAGGAAAGCAAACAAACAAAGAAATGCAGAAAATCATGATGGTTATAATTCAGGAATATTTTGCTAAATAAAATAAGATTAAAAATACGTTGAAAGAATACATTGTATACCTAAGAAGAGGTACTTATTCTAATAAAATTATTGGACATTACAGAAAAAGGAAACATTTCTTTCAGCATCTAGGCAAAAATAGAAAGTAATGTACAAGAAAATAAAACTACATTCTCATTGGACATTTTTACATTAATGCTTATATCAGAAAAGAAATGGAGTAACATAATTAAAATAGTCAAGAAAAGAAAATATGAGTCAAGAATTTTAATTAATTAATTATTTTTTGTTAATCCTCACCTGAGGATATTTTTCTATTGATTTTTAGAAAGCAAAGGGAAGGGAGGGAGGGAGAGAGAGAGAGAAACATCAATTGGTTGCCTCTCGCACGACCCTGGGGATGAATCTGCAACACATGTACGTGCCCTTGATCAGGAATCAAACCCAGATCCTTCAGTCCATGGGCTGACGCCCTAACTGCTGAGCCAAACTAGCCAAGATGAGTCAAGAATATTATGCCCAACAAAACTGGCTTTCAAATATAAAGGAGACAGAAACTGTTATCAATACCCAAGAATTCAGGAAATATTGTTTCCATAAGATTTTACCAAGGAAACTACTGAAAAACAAGCTACAGATAAGCTAAATGAATAGTGAGGCATCAACCTAAGGGCTTGTGGTGAATATTAAACATATTAAACTAAATGAGTTTTCAAAGGAAGACATCATTCATTTTTTTCTTTGTTTCTCTTGCCCTAGGTGATGTATCAGTGAAAACTCTGCTACATGTCATGTCTGAGATTTTTCTGCCTACATTTTCTTCTAGGATTTTTGTAGTTTCACAACTTACATTTATGTCTTTTATCCATTTTGAGTTTATTCTTGTGTATGTCATAAGTTGGTGGTCTAGTTGCACTTTTTGCATGTACTTGTCCAATTTTACCAACATCATTTTTGAAGAGACTGTTGTTACTTCACTGTATGCTCTTGTCTATTTGTCAAATATTAATTAAACATAAAAGTATTGGTTGATTTCTGGGTTCTCTGTTCTGTTCTATTGATCTATATGCCTCTTCTTGTGCCAGTACCAGGTTGTTTTGATTACAGTGCACTCTATTATAGTTTGTTATCTAGTATTGTAATCCCTCCAACTTTGTTCTTCTTTACCAAGTTTGCTGAGGCTTTTTGGGTCTTTTTTCGTTTCATTTTGAAATATTTGTTCTAGATCTGTGAAATACTCCATAGGCATTTTAATAAGAATTGCATTGAATCTATAGATTTCTTTGGGTAGTATGGACATTTTAATGATGTTAATTCTTCTGATCCATGAACACTGTATATGCTTTCACTTGTTTGTATCTTTCTCTGTTTCTTTTTTCAATGTTCTATAGTTTTCCAAATACATGTCTTTTACCTCCTTGGTTAAGTTTCTTACTAGGTACCTTATTTAGTTGTTGTTCTTGCAACAGTAAATGGGATTGTTTTCTTAGTTTCTCTTTCTGAGAACTTGTTATTGGTGAATTAAAATGCCACCAATTTCTGGATATTAATTTTGTATTCTGCTACTTTGCCAAATTCATTTATTATACCTAGTAGTATTTTGGTGGAGTCTTTAGGTTTTTCTGTGTACAATATCTTAGCATCTGTGATTAATGACACTTTTACTTCTTCCTTTCCAATATGGATGCCTTTAATTTCCTCTTCTTGTCTGATCGCTGTAGCTAGGATTTCCAGCACTATGTTGCATAAGAGTGGTTAAAGTGGACATCCCTGTCTTGTTCCCCATCTGAAGGGAAATGCTTTTATTTTTGCCCATTATGTATGACATTGACTGTAGATTTTTCATATATGGCCTTTATAATGTTGACATATGATCCCTCTATTTTCACCTTTCTGAGAGTTTTTATCAAAATTGGGTGCTGGCTTTTATCAAATGCTTTTTCATCATCTATTGATATGATCATGAACTTTTTGTCTTTCATTTTGTTTATGTAATGCACTACATTTATCGATTTACAGATATTGGAGTAGCCTTGCATCTCTGGAATAAATTCTACTTGGTCATGGTGTATAATCTTTTTAATGTATTGCTGGATCCAGTTTGCTAACATCTTATTGAGGATTTTAGCATCTATATTCATCAGGGATATTGGCCTGTAATTTTCTTTCTTTGTAGTGTCTTTATCTGGTTTTGGAATTAGAATAAAGTTGGCCTCGTAAAAAACACTCGGAAGTCTTCCTTCCTCTTGAATTATTTGGAATAGTTTGTGGAGGATAGGTGTTGGTTCTTCTTTGAATGTTTGGTAAAATTCACCTGTGTAGGAATCTGGTCCAGGACTTTTGTTTTCTGGGAGTTTACTTTTATTACTGATTCAATTTTATTAGTTGTTATCAGTCTGTTCAGGTTTTCTGATTCTTCTTGATTCAATTTGGGAAGGTTGTATGTTTCTATGAATTTATCCATTTCACCCAAGTTGTCTAATTTATTGGCATATAGTTGTTCACAGTATTCTCTTACAATCCTTTTTATTTCTGTGATGTCAGTTGTTACTTCACGTCTTTCATTTCTGATTTTATTTATATGGATCCTTTCTTTTAGTTCCTAGTGAGTCTGGCTAAAGGTTCATCAATCTTGTTTATCTTTTCAAAGAACCAGCTCTTGGTTTTACTGATCTTTTGTATTTTTTTTTATTGTCTCTATGTCATTTATTTCCAATCTGATCTTTACTATTTCTTTCCTTCTACTTACTCTGGTATTTTCTTGTTGTTGTTTTTTTCTAGTTCTTTTAGGTGTAGGGTTAGATTGTTTGAGATTTTTCTTGCTTCTTGAGGTAGGACTTGAATGCTATGAACTTCCCTCTCAGGACTACTTTTGCTATGTTCAATAGA
This sequence comes from Tadarida brasiliensis, assembly GCA_030848825.1. Classification (NCBI taxonomy): domain Eukaryota; kingdom Metazoa; phylum Chordata; class Mammalia; order Chiroptera; family Molossidae; genus Tadarida; species Tadarida brasiliensis. Next base: position 37,120,106 of record CM061272.1, on the reverse strand, counting down.
TTTTGGATTGTTGCGTGTTCATTTTCATTTATTTCCAGGTAATTTTTTATTTGTTCCTTGATCTCCTTGGTAACCCATCCATTGTTTAATAACATGCTATTTAGCCTCCATGTATTTGAGTGTTTTTAAGGTTTTTTATTTTATTTTTCTTGTAGTTGACTTCTAGTTTCATGCCATTGTGATCTGAAAAGATGCTTGGTATGATTACAACCTCTTTGAATTTGTAGAGACTTGTTTTGTGTGCTAACATGTCATCTGTATTTGAGAATGTTCCATGTGCACTTGCGAAGAATGTATATTCTGCTGCTTTGGGATGAAATGTTTTGTAAATATCAATTAAATCCTTCTGATCCAGTGTGTCATTGAAGGTCACTGTTTTCTTGTTTTTTTTATCTGGAAGATCATCTATCCAATGATGATAGTGCAGGTTTTAAGTCCCCTACTATGATTGTGTTGCTCTAAGTCTCTCCCTTAAAGTACACCAAGAGGTTTTCTAAATACATTTCTGTGCTTCTGTATTGGGTGCATATATGTTTACAAGGGTTATGTCCTCTAGTTGGATCGATCCTTTCAGTATTCTGTAGTGACCTTCTTTGTCTATTGTTATGACCTTTGTTTTAAAGTCTATTTTGTCAGACATATGTGTTGCTACCCCAGCTTTATTTTTTTGTTTCCATTTGCATGGAATATTTTTTTTTCCATTTCTTCACTTTCAGTCTTTGTGGATATTTTGTTCTGAGGTGGGTCTCTTGTAGACAGCATATATATGGGTCGTATTTTGTTTATCCATTCTGCTACCCTATGTCTTTTGATTAGAGCACTTAATCTATTTACATTTAAGGTTATTATTAATTTTTAAAATATGTTTTTATTGACTCTTTTTTAAAGAGAGAGAGGAAGTGAGAGAGAGATAGAAACATTGATGTGAGAGAGAAACATCAATTGACTGCCTCCTGTACGACCCCTACTGGGGATAGAGCCCACAATCCGGGCATATGCCCTGACTGGGAATTGAACTGGGACCTCTCAGTCCATGGGATGACCCTCAATCCACTGAGCCACATTGGTCGGGCTAAAGTTATTATTGATAGGTACTTATTTATTGTCATTTTTTACTTTATACCTATGTTCCTCTTTCTCTATTTCTTCTTCTTCCTAAAGCAGTCATTTTAACATTTCTTGTAACGCTGGTTTGGTGGTAATTAATTCCTTTTGTCACTTTTGTCTGGGAATCTCTTTATTTTGCCTTTAATTTTAAATGGTAGCCTTGCTGGATAGGGTAGTTTTGGTTTCATGTCCTTGCTTTTCATTAACTTTAAATACTACATGTCAATCCTTTCTGGCCTGAAGTGTTTCTATTGAAAAATTATCTGGCAGCCTTATGGGAAATCCCTTATAGGTAACTTACTGTTTCTCTTGCTGCCTTTAAGATTCCCTCATTGTCTTTAACTTTTGTCATTTTAATTGTAATGTGTCTTGGTGTGGGTCTCTTTGAATTCATCTTGATTAGACTCTTTGTGCTTCCTGAACTTGTGTGACTTTTTTCTTCACCAGGTGAGAAAAGTTTTCTGTCATAATTTCTTCAAACTGGATTTCTATCCCTTATTCACTTTCTTCTTCCTCTGGTACCCATGTGATGTGGATATTGTTACATTTCTAGTTGTCCCAATATTCCCTTAAACTATCCTTTTTAAAATTCTTTTTTCTTTTTGTTGCTCTGATTGGATGTTTTTTTCTACTTTGTCTTCCAAATCATTGATTTTATTCTCTGTTTCATCCAGCCTATTTTTAATTTCTTCCAGTGTTTCCTCAATGTCAGATATGGTAATGTTCACTTCTGACTGGTTCTTATTCATGGTTTCTTTATTTTTTTCTTTTGCTGATGTAATTCTCGCTAAGTTCCTTATAGTTTGCATTAAGTTCCTTGTAGTTCTCACTAAGTTCCTTGTGCATCCTTATAACCATTACTCTGAACTCTACGTCTGATAAATTGTTTGCCTCCTCTTCATTTAGCTCTTTTTCTGGAGATTCCTCCTTTTCTTTCATTTAGGGGATGTTTCTTTGTCTTCTCATTTTAGCTGTCTCTTTGTGTTTGTATGTATTATTTAGAACTGCTATAACCCACAGTTTTAGCAAGGAGGCCTTATGTATTAAGTGTCCTGTGGGTCCCAGTGGTGCAGTCTGTTTGATCTCCTGTATTTGATGCTCTAGGAATGTCTCTTTTGTGGGTTATTTGTGCTCTCCTGTTGTAATTGGGTCTTGATTGTTGTTGTCCCATTTATGGGTGGGATCTCCCCTTGGCTGGCTGACTGTGAGGCTCAACTCTAAGCACAACATGTGAACTGTTGTACAAGCAAAATAAAAGAAGGAAAACATATGATAATAAAAAAACAGGTAGGGGGACAAAAAAATGAACATAAAGGAGAGAAAGAAAGAAAAAAGTTAGAATAAAGAATAGGGAAAGGAAACAATAAAAAAGAAAAGATGAAAGAAAATATTATGAAAAGAAAAAAAGATAAAAATGATTAAAAAAATTAAGAAAAAAAGAAGAGAAAGCATGAGAAAGAAGAAAAAATATAGTAAGAAAAGAGAAAAATGAGAGGTATAAAGAAAAAGAGAGAGAAAAAGATAATAAGAAAGCAATAAAAAATAAAATAATATAATGAAAAAAAAACCAAACACAAAGTGGAGGTTGGCTCATCAGAGTTTAGTGCTACCTGGGATCCTGCTCTTATGGTGACATAGGCTGACTGTTTTGTATGCTGATTCTGAGCCTCCAGTAAGGTACTCTGGTATTAATTATATCAGCAACTCTTGATGCTTGGCTCTCGGCAACCTGTTTGAAGCTTCTAGCGATCCACAGTTTGTGACTGCCCCCACTTCGCTTGCATGTATACAGGAGGGTCTAAGCTGAACTCTAAGGCTGGCTTATTAGGAGCACAGGGTGCAGCGGTGGGTCAGCAAATGTTCTAAGGCACTTTGGGAACTGCCTCCACCTGTAGGCCAGCTATCAGACTTAGTCACTGTAAAGGCTGTTTCTGAAAGGACTTTGGGTGGAATCAGGAGGATTGGTTCTCTGGGTCTCCAGTGAGGAGGAGGTGCCATTACTTCAAGGAAGATGATGGGTGCATTCCCTCATCCCAGAGCCACACACCTGAGTCTGCCCAGAATATTTTCCTTACTTTGGCAGGGTGGAGCTCCTTGTAGGCAGTCTGGTGGTGTCTGCAAGAAGCTGGAAGCTTCTGTCAGCTCTCCCATGAGGAGAAAGTGCCAATCAGGTCCCTGGGAAAGTAAGGGAAATGGCCCTGCCCCAAAGCCTGTCACTGACACCCCCTGAGACAACCTAGAAGTGTAAGCTTAACCCTCTGCTGCTGCTTCCCTAGGGTTCTAGATTCAGGGTGGGACAAGTGGGATTCCTGAGGGTGGGGTAAGCTGCATCCTCCATGGCTGGGAAATTGCCTTTTCCCAGGCTGCTGCTACTGGGAGGGGCTTGTGCCTCTCAGAAAAAAAATGGCTTCTCTGGTACCTTGAGGAGCATCATTGAGGGCAGGTGTCCCAGCACCTGCTCTTCCATGTTTCTGAATGCCTCCCACCTCAGACTCTCCTCAGGCAATTCCAGTCTGAACCACCCTCTCTGTCCCAAAGTCCAGGTTAAGTGATTGCTAATGACAGTTTTGTGCTCTGTTTTATCATTATTTTTTTAAGTTGCTTTGTCTCTGGCAGGCTCTGTCTTTCTCTGGTGGATAGAAACCTTGCTGCCTTTCACGATTGGTGGGCTGCTGTTCCCAGTTCTGGGGTCCAGTTCTTGCTCTTCTCAAGGGAAACCAATTTATAACTTGAAAACTGGGTGAATAAGAAAGGGAATCAAGAGTTTATCCTGCTTTTTCTGTATGAACTATACCACAGAATAACCAAATGGTGGAGGAAGGGAAATGTCTACTATAAAATTATTTCCTGCTAATAAATCAAAATGATAGAATTTAATGTTATCATGTTTCAGCCTATAGAGCTGATCAATTAATAGCTACTAATATCACAAGAAGAGAGAAATTAGATATTATATGCTCCTATTGTCTTGCCAATAAGATTGAGGTTGTCTCTGGATTCAGTTGCTCATATGCAGGAAACACAGAGGATGAAAATATTGAATTGAACCATGAGTATGTGATCAGCAAAAACAGGCTGTGGGATACTCTCTGGAATAAAGCTAATACTTAAGAGAAAAATGGTGAACAAGACAAGGATTCATACTTGGGTGATAAAATCCAAAGAGCATGTAAGAAAGTGATTACAAGGAAAGTCTGGATAGAGTTCTTTTTTTGAGGGGAGGATGGGGACTATAATTGGGATGGAACACATGAAGGATTTTCTGGTGTATTTGGAAAAGTTTTATTCAATCTTGGAAACTTGAACATTTATACTTAGAAAAATATAGGCTAACATATATATATTTTTAATACATAAAAGTAACTACAAGAATAATTAAAAATTGAATGTGTTCTTTCCAATTCATCAAAAAGCAAAACAATCAGGGCACTGTGCAGCGAGGCCCCGTGGTGGTGGCAAGGTCTGGGAGCGGATACTATGGGACCCGGTGCTCAGAAGTGATGAATTGATTAGATAGACGAGGCCAGGCTTGTCCCGGACCATTGATTATGGAGGCGATTCTGATGTGAGCCCAGAAAAAAAAAGCGAATAAAACTACATAGTTTTTAAAATGAAATATAGGACAGAAAGAATAGAAATAAATAATAATGTTAGATAGCATAAAGTGAAAATACAGATGACCAAACAAGTTTTTACATAAAGTAAATTTATTGACATCCTATGTTAACAGAAAAAGATTATCATTTTTGGTCAATGCACAAAACTGTATTTTGTGCTGTTTTTTACAAATGCACTGTATTTAGGTTTCTCCAGAAAAACAGGACTGACAACAGATTATATATATTAATATATATTAACATATACACACATACATATATATAAATGACTATTAAAATGTAATATTAACTTATAATTATCATATATCAAATTATAATATATTCAGTTATATCAGAATATTATATATTAAATTAATGTATTAAGTATAATATTAGAATAGAATTTAAGCAAAAATATACCAGAGATGAAGCTGTTATTTAATAGTAAAATAAATAATTTACTAGTAATATATCAAATTTTGAATCTGTATGCATATAAACATTGGGCTTCAATATGGAAAAAAATTATAAGGAGAAACTTTGACTATCCAAAATTATAGCAAGATATTTTAATATACATCTTTCAATAAATATTAAACAAATAAAAATCTAGTCAGGATATAGAAGATCTGAAAATATTATCAGGTCAGTTCCTATGGACATATATAGAAAGCTGGGAAACATATTATTTCAAAACACATGAAAACACTTAGAAATTTTTATTTACTTCTAGACCATGAGCATAATCTTATCAACTATTAAATAATTAATTTAATAAAAACAACATTTTTCATGGTGTAATAGTTAAAAATCAATATAAGAATTGTTTAAAAATCCCACAGAAATAGAAACTAAAAATTACACTTCAGAATAATTAATGGGTCAAATAAATAATTATAATGAAAACATTAAATATGTAAAACTAAACAAGTGACAAGAAAATTCTACAAATAAAAAATTTGTGCTTAAGAAGGAAATGTATAGTATCAAGGCATGTGTTAAACAAAGACTAAAAATTAATGGGCAAATCATTTAACTCAAAATTTAGAAAACAGAATAAATTCAATAAAATAAAATGAAGAAAATAAATTTTAAAAGGGTATACATTTATTAAATAGAAAATTAAACACTGGTTTGAAAATTGACAAACTATGGCAACATTGATAAAGACATAGAAGAAATATGCAAGTGACTTTAACTATAGAAGAATATAGGTTGTAAAAATCATAAGGATCTTTATGTCAGTAAATTTGAAAGTTAGAACAATTTTTTCTAGAAAAATATAAATGACTGAAATTGAATTAAGAAACATAAACAACCTGGATATACTTGTAATCATTAAGTAATTTAAATTGATAGTCAAAATTTCACCCATTGTATTGTTTATCTATCATTTATTATATAATAAATACTTATTATTTATTAGGCTTCTTCAGAGAAACAGAACCAATAGAATGTGTGTGTATAGTTATTAATTATAAGTAATTGGTTCACATAATTATGTAGGCTAACAAGTTACAAGATCTGCAGTTAGCAAGCGGGATACTCAGGGTGGCCTATGTGAAGTTACAGTCTGAGTCCAAAGTCCTGTAAAATAGGAGAGCTGATAGTATAAGATTTGTTCTGAAAACCATCAGGCTAAAGACCCAAGAAGAGCTGATGGTTCAGTCCAAGATAGGAGAAGACTAAGGTCTCAGCTCAATCAGTTAGGCAGGAGGAGTTTCTTCCTACTCAGTCATTTTGTTCTCAAAGTCAGGTCTTCAACTGACTGGACAAGGCTCATGCACATTAGAGAGGGTGATTTGCTCTACTCAGTCTGACAATTCAAATGCTCATCTCATCCAGAAACAGTCTCACAGACACACCCAGAATAATGTTGTCCAAATATTTGGAAACTCTGTTCCCAGATGAGCTGACATATAAAATGAACAATCATAGTTATTTATCTTATGCATAGTATTACTTATATGTACAAAATGTAATATAACATAGAAAATCTTAGATCAAACAAGGGACTTCAGCCAAGTCCGTGGACATTGGATCAATATACAATATGCAGTGTTGTTTTTATACACTAGCAGTAACAAATTAGAAAGTGTAACATAAAGAAAAATCATATTACAAAAAAAGACTCGAATAGCCTCAGCAATCTTGAGAAAGAAGAGCAAAGTTGAAGGGATCACAAAAGCAGATATCAAACTATACTACAAAGCCATTATAATCAAAACAGCTTGGTACTGGCACAAGAACAGGCATATAGATCAATGGAACAGAACAGAGAACCCAGAAATCAATCCACACCATATGGTCAATTAATATTTGACAAAGGAGGCAAGAGCATACAGTGGAGTAAAGACAGTCTCTTCAATAAATGGTGTTGGAAAAATTGGATAGGTACATGCAAAAAATGCAACTAGACCACCAAATTACACCATACACAAGAATAAACTCAAAATGGATAAAAGAATTAAATGTAAGTCAAAAAACCATAAAACTCCTAAAAGAAAAGATAGGCAGTAAAATCTCAGACATCACACATAGCAGTATTTTCGCCAATACATCTCCTAGGGCAAAGGAAAACACAAGAAAAAATAAACAAAGGGGACTATATCAAACTAAAAAGCTTCTGCACAAAAGAAACCATCATCAAAATGAAAAGGCAACCCACTGTGTGGGAGAATATATTCACCAATGATACATCAGATAAGGGGTTAATTTCCAAAATATATAAAGTATTCATACAACTCAACAAAAGGAAGACAATCTAATTAAAAAATGGGCAGACGATGTGAATAGATACTTCTCCAGATAGGACATACAAATGGCCAAGAGACATATGAAAAAATGCTCAACATTACTAATCATCAGAGAGATGCAAATTAAAACGACAATGAGATATTACCTCACACCGGTGAGAATGGCTACTACCAATAGATCAACAAACAACAAGTGCTGGCGAGGATGTGGAGAAAAGGGAACCCTGTGCACACTGTTGGTGGGAATGCAGACTAGTGCAGCCACTGTAGAAAACAGTATGGAATTTCTTCAAAAATTAAAAATGGAACAGTCGTTTGACTCAGTGATTAACAGACATACTTCTGGGAATATATCCTAAGAATCCTGAAACACCAATCAGAAAGAATATATGCACCCCTATGTTCATAGGAGCGTTATTTTCAATAGTTAAGATCTGGAAACACTTCAAGTGCCCATAAGTAGATGAGTGGATAAAAAAGCTGTGATATATTTACACAATGAAATCCTATGAGGCTGTAAAAAAATGAAGAAACTCTTACCCTTTGAGATAGTATGGATAGACTTGGAGATTATTATGCTAAGGGAAATAAACCAGTCAGAGAAAGACAAATATCACAGGATCTCACTTATATGTGGAATCTAATTAACAAAATAAACTGACAAACAAAATAGGACCAGATGGACAAATAATAATTTTTATAATTGTGGTTGTAATTGGATAAAGCTATAATAAAGGTTCAACTATGTAATACTTTATCTCATTTGAAAAAAGATCTGGGTCAAGCATGATAAAAATAACATTTAAGAAATCCAGATGTTGTTTAAATAAACTTTTGATGTATCATTCTTTGTAACTTTTTGTATTTATAAACATCTTATTAAACATATGAAATCTGTTTAAATATTCACAACAGAAGCAAATGTTTTGGCTATTAAGATGGATCCACACAACTAGTTTTCATTATATTTATTGACATTAGTAACTGAGTTTGAGGCAAAAAAGACCATAATAAGAGCAGTTTACTCCCTGTGCAATGTAGTTGTCATCCCCACCTGAAGAAGAGAATCCCTAATAAGTTCAGGAACCACATGTGACTCAATCTCTCTTGGTCCGAAAGAAAGATTTCCCGTAGAGTGGGAATTTTGCTCTCTGTAGGACCAGTGATCACAAAAACTTTATGTTTGAGTTTATTAAGAGGGTACCTGCGTGTCTAGGATGATAGCTCTAATAAGTCATTAATTAATTCAATGAAACATATTTACTGGACATCTACTTTGTTTGGTTCTGGAGACATACAATCAAACAAGGCATGTGAGGCAGATGTGAAAGAAATGATCTCTAGTGCAGTGAAATTTTTATTATTTTAACAGCTGTTATCCAAGTTTCTCTCAAGGAGTTAATTGTGCTTGACAAATTACTTTAAGTGACTTTAATTAGGAGATATCCTTAGCAAAACAACAAATAAACAAAAGCTCTTCTCTATGAGAAAACGTGAATTCGTTCTTAAAAGAGCAGGGTGAGGTGCATAGATTCAGGTACAAGAATAGAGGGCATGGAAAAGATAGGAGAGGAACACCACCAAGGTAGCAAAAGGCTAGATACTGCAAAGGATAAAGAGACCATAAGCAGCCCTTTTTATCTAAAACAAATTTTAAGATAGGGAATAAATATTACAAAATTTTCATGTGTTTTTCAGAATAGCACAATATTACCCCTCGCTATAATGCCCATATATTCAGTAAACTGTTATAAGGACAAATACTTTAAGGAAGGGATATTTTTGTACAAATTGGAGACACAGCCTAGGTTCTTATTTGGATCAGGGATGTCAAGAACAGACACAACACACAGTAGCTGGAGCCCAGAGGTCAAATTAACTGTGAGCATGGATGTTTTTTCAGGAAATGCATATAAATATGCAGGGAAAGGTTTAGGATTCTCATTGCCTGAAAAATTGGAGGTATTAGCCAACATTATCTAGATATCAAGAGGGCAGTAGAATTCAACTTGAGTGCAATAACAAAGGAATGTGACATATGTTTGCTGGAGGAAGCAGTATCTAAGTTCTTGCAGGAGTGACGAAGTTTTCATCAGGGATGTGATAGTTGATTTGGGTATTAATGCATGAGTAAGTGTGTGCTGGATTGACAAGGTGAGCAAGAGAAAAGGGAACAGGATAGGCAAAGTCATAAGACAATAGTGCAGCGGTTAAGAACACCAACTCTGGGATAGATTGCTTGGTTTAAATTCTAGTTCTGCCACTTACTAGTTTATCACCATGACTGTTACATACCCTTTTAGTACTTCAATTGCTTTTTCTGTAAAATGGGGCTAATTACAGCATCTGCTCCAAAAGAGTTGTTTATGATGATTAAATGAATCACCAGCACACAGTAAACTCTCAATCTGTTAGTTGTTATTATTATATTCAGGGAAGGATAATTAGCTCAGTATGACCTTAGCTGGGGTGCCTAGTGGTGAATATTGAAGGCAGATTGTGATGGCCTTATCCACCAGACTAATTTAAAACTTTTCTTTGTTGATGATGTGGAGCACCACAGTTTTAAAGTTGAACGATGGCCCCCCAAAAGAGTTGTGCTTTAGAAAAAATGTCTAGCAGTTCCATGGGCAAGGATTGGAAGTGAGACTGAGACAAAGACAATAGTTGGGAGTTGCTGCATCCTTCTTCATTGATCCCTATAAGGGAAGAGACAAGTTCCTCACCTAAGGCAATACCGGAGCAGGTGAGGGAAATTGCTTAGAGTTGGCAGTTTCCCATGGAGCCTCATCCCAGACTCACAATCCACAGTGCTCTAGACCAGAGCGCTCTAGTAGAAATACAATGTAAGCTACAAACACAAGCCACATATATAATTTAAAATTTTCTAATAGCCACAGTAAGAGAGTAAAAAGAAGTAGGTAATATTATTTTTAATAATACATTTTATTTAACCCAATATATCCAAAATGGTATCATTTCAACATGTAATTCACATAAAAATTTATTAGTAAGATATTTTACATTATTCTTTGCATATTAATCCTTTAAAATTGAGCATGCGTTTTACCTTTACATTACCTATCAATTTAATTTTTTTCCCTCTTTATTGAGGAAGGGAGTGAGAGAGATAGAAACATCAATGGGAGAGAACATTGATCGGCTGTCTCCTGCATGCCCCCCACTGGGGATTGGGCCCACAACCTGGGCATGTGCCCTGACCGGGAATCAAATTGGCAACCTCTTGGTGCATGGGTCGATGCTCAATCACTGAGCCACACCAGCCGGGCTACATTGCCTATCAATTTAGACTAGTCATATTTCAAGTGCTCTATAGCCATGTGTGGCTAGTAGCTACTGAACTAAGCAGGAAGAGTAAATCTTTCCACCATCTCTATTGTCTTTCAGCTTAGACACTCTCTAGAATGTTCCAGAAAATCTGTCAAGTTATTCTTGCCAGAGATGCAAGGACCTATTTCATCATTTATGGAGTCCCTTAAACTGAGACTGGTGATAGGCAGATTCGGCTAACTCTGAAAACAGTAATGTGTATGCTCAAATTTTTTATTTCCAAGTTGCCTGGTGTCCTAAAGACTTCGCAGCTGGAATCTGAGAATTTGTCTTATTTTCTGCAAACTCGCAGGGCTTTCCTGTATTGTATCCTGACTCTATAGTCACTTAGAGGCTCTAGGGTTGCCTCATAAAGATAGAATTAGCTTTTATGTGGACCAGAAAGTGACCTGAAATGTTTAGACTGGCAAGAACAGTGGTAAATGTCTTTTTATGTTTAATCTTGTGGTTTACTTTATTATTATTCTTTTAATCTTTATTATTCAGAGTATTACAGATGTCCCCCACTTTTCTTCCTTATTGCCCCCCTCCTGCCCCAGGCCTTCACCACTCTATAGTCTGTATCCATGGGTAATGCATATTTGCATGAAAGTCCTTTGGTTAAACTCCTCCGGCCCCCTTCCCTCTGAGGTTTGTCAGTTTGTCCCATGTTTCCATGCCTCTGGTTCTATTTTATTCATCTGTTTATTTTGTTGATTAGAGTCCACATATAAGTGAAATCATGTGATACTTGCCTTTCTCTGTCTGACTTATATCACTTAGCATAATACTCTCCAGTTTCCTCCATGCCATCTCAAAGGTTAAGAGAGCTTTCTTTTCTACAGCTGCATAGTATTCCATTGTATACATGTATACAGCATTTTTATCCACTCATCTATTGATAGACACTTGGGCTCTTTCCAGATCTTAGCTATTGTAAATAGTACTGCTATGAACATAGGGGTACATATATTCTTTCTGATTGGTGTTTCAGGATTCTTAGGATATATTCCTAGGAGTGGGATCACTAGGTCAAACAGCAGATCAATTTTTACTTTTTTGAGGAAATTCCATACTGTTTTCCATAGCGGCTGCACCAATCTGCAATCCCACCAGCAGTGCATGAGGGTTTCCTTTCTCCACATCCTTGCGAGTACTTGTTTGATGATTTATTGGAGGCAGCCATTCCAGTTGGTGTGAGGTGGTACCTCATTGTCATTTTAATTTACATCTTTTTGATAATTAGTGACATTGAACATTTTTTCATATGTCTTTTGGCCATTTGTATATCCTGTTTGGAGAAGTGTCTATTCAGGGCCTCTGCCCAATTTTTTTTTTTTTTTTTAATCCTCACCCAAGGATACTTATTACATTTATCTTCAGATAGAGCAGGAGGGAGAGAGGGAGGAAGAGAGAGAGACAAACATCGACGTAAGAGACACACATCGAGTGGTCGCCACCCACACGACCCCAACCGGGGCCGGGGACAAACTGCAACCGAAGTACGTACCCTTAGTGGGAACCGAACCCAGGACTCTCTAGTCTGCGGGTCAACACTCTAACCGCTGAGCCAAACTGGCCAGGGTGCCTGTTCATTTTTTAATAGGACTGTTTGTCTTCCTTGTGTTGAGTTGTATGAGTAAAATATTAATTTGAACACCAACTATGCATGAGGCACCGTGCTAGGATTTAGAGACACAGTGCTGAGATCTGAGACCTACCTGGTTTCTTCTCTCGTGGAGCTTCTAATTGGTAAAAGTTGGAATCATTTGTGCTCAAGCCACCTGGTCCTGGAGGCAGGTTTCCATGGCTCTAGAAGGATTTGGTTTGTCTGGTGATTCTAGATGTCTTTCTTACTCTGGAGGAATTATTTGAGTTGCAGGTTACAGAAATGTGGCAAAGAAGTACCCTGCCCAGTTGAGATGGGTGACACCCTCCAAAACTGTCCTATAGTGGGTTAAATGATGTCCAAAAGATATGTCCATATTCTAAACCCTAGAACCTGTGAAAGTGTCCTTTTTGTTTTTATAAAGAGGGATTTTGCAGATGTAATTAAGTTAGGGCTCTCAAGATGACATTGTCCTGGATTATCTGGATAAAACCTAAATCTGAGACATGTCCTTATAAGAAACAGAAGGAATGAAGACACGGATAATAAGGAGAAGCCATGTGAAGATGCAGACAGAGACTGGAATAATATATTTACAAGCCACGATACACCAGGGTGACCAACACCCACCAGATGCCAGGAGAGAGGCATGGAACAAATTTTCCCTCAGAGCTTTCAGAAAGAGCCAACACTGTGTCGACACCTCCATTCTGGACTCTGGTCTTCCGAACTGTGAGAGAATATATTTCTTTGTTTTAAACTATCCAGTTTGGGGTGACTTGGTATAGCAGCCACAGGGAAGAAATCCATACTCTATTCCTTTAGCTTTTGAGCTTTGTAGGGGAAACTGCTTTCATCATCTTCATCAGACATTTATTAAGCTCTCAATGGGTTCCTGGTGCTAATCACAGTACATAGATAGATCCATCAAGAAATGTAGGTGTTCCAGGTCACCAGTCAGTCAGCCTCTTTTTTGTTTAAACCCTGATGGCCTCTCAGTTTTCTCCTAGTTTGCTAACTTTTTGATGTCAAAAAAGGGATCCTCACCCTCAAAAACTTTGGGAAGCCCTTGCCAGCATGATGAAATACAAATGCCAGTACCACAGCTGACAATGCCCTTTATGAGGGGGGGTCCTAATTTTCCTTTCCAGAACCATCGTTTCCCAATATTGTTCATAAAAACTTTGCTTCAGTCCATATAGATTTCTCTCAACTCTTGAACACACCTCAGCATTCAAGCCCACCTGCCTTTGATTCTGCTGTCTCTGCCTACTCAACCTCCCCTCCTGTGTCAAATATCTGCTCTGAACAGTCTCTGATTTAACCCAAGTGCCAAAGAACTGGGTTCAACACCTGCTCAAAGTCTATCCCAGTAGAGTTTAATGTGTTCACCTACATGCTCTTCTTCCCTTTCAGACTGTGAGCTCTCCGAGGACAGGATCTAGGCGCACTCATCTTTGTGCCCCCAGAGCCTGCAGATAGCAGGCTCTGAACAATTTTTAGAATCACTGAGTGACCCCATAACGTGAGCTTATAAAAGCAGGACTGGAACAAAGTAATATACAAAAGAGTGACATATTTATAATTGGGTCTTTTTGTTGAATGCAAATGTAAGAAGCACCTAATATTAAATGCTTTAAACATTAAATAAAAAACTAAAAAGGCTAGAGCCAGTTTTCCCATAGATTACAAGACTTTTAAAGTTGCTGGACTGACATTAAGGCCATGAGCAGGGCCTCTCCCACCCTGAGAGCTCCCCTTTTCCAGGAACTCATCTCTGGCACATTCTTTCCCCACCCTCTGACCCTGCTGGAGTCAGACCCCATGCTGTTTTCATCTTCTTCTAGGAAGGGGATGAGATCCTCCTGTCTCATCAGTCATTGCTCCCTGTCAACAGGCCTGCTGCTAGAAGCCTTGTAGCTCAGGTGGCTGTGAGAAAAGTCCCAGTGGGGTGGGGGCCTTTTGGAGTCAGCACAAGGCCCCACAGTCAGCAGGTGCTTAGCAGCCTCAGAGGAAAGGAAACCACCTAGACAACTTCCCCTAAGAGGTGGTTTTACCAGAAGGATGAATAGGCCAGAAACCATCCCACCACTGAACCTCCTCCTGTCAGCTCCAAGCTGGATAAAATAAATGTGCTTTATCTGCAAGTGAGTTTGGCTTCTGTGGGCCGATGCATCATGCAAAGACAGAGCTACTCCCTCCAAGGAGCATCATTTTCTCCTTTCTCCAAGTGCCCTGGTTCCCTGGTGGCCTTCCTGCTGGTAGCCAAACAAGTTCAAAAGGACAGAGGGATAAAGCTGCCTCTCTTCCCCAACCCATCCAGCCTGGATCCAGAGGGCCAATGGCTTTAGTGTCTCTCTGGCGTTGCTGGCCAAAGCCCAGCAACCAGAGCCTGAGGGACTGAAAGTGGCTAACCCCCAAGTGCCTCATTTTTCTCCACTTGCCCCACCTAGATGGCTCAGAAGCAGCTGGAATTCTGGTCCATTTAGTGTTTGGATGGCTTTTCATCTCTGGTAGGAAGATCAGGAGAGCCAGCAGATCAACTGCTCAGCCTTGGGGATTCAGTGGCATTGATCATAGGTTTTCCCCCGCATTTCTGGGGTTCCCCCTGTGTGATGACAGGGTGGCAAATGGTTAGAACACAGCTAATTTTGAACTAGGAGCCAAAATTAGGAAAAGAAAAGCACCTATAATGTTTTGAGTTTCCTCTTCATGATTCCAACCTCCTCCTCAGTCTTTAATTCTGACTGCCCAGAATTTAGGGCATAGGAATGGAGAAATTAAGAGTGATGGGAAGGAAAGGATGAAAAAGGAGACCAGAAGAGAACAAAGGCACACAGAAAGGTGCGGGGAATGAGAAAGGTTGAGGTCATTTGGACAGAAAGCAGGGGAGTCGAAGGTGCCACAAGAATAATACCTCTATTCTGCTGAACCCACATTTTCACTCATTTCTCAAATCAAATAATTTCTTTCTATCTTGAACACTGCATTGGTTTTGGAAATGCTCAGAAAACCCTTGACAGTGCAGACTGCTTTCACACTGGGAGAGGCCAACCTTGCAACTGTCTCGTAAGCAAGCAACCTTTACTCTTGAACATAAAGTCTTGTGTGAAACTTTGAAGGAACTAGCTTGACTCAGGACTGTGATCAGTCACCTGCCCTTTGGGAGAGACAATGTGATGGAGTGGAAAGAGTTCTGAACTTTTCTAGACTCAACTCTACCCTTAATAATCTGTGTGGTATTGTGCAACTAACTCACTTAATCTGGATTTTAGTGTCCTCATTTGCAAGATGGCATACAAAATTCTGAGATCTTTTCTAGCTTTCACACTGACAATATTTGATCATATCTTTCATCTGCTTTGATGCCCTGCAGTGCTCTGCCCACTGCCCTCACTTAGTATAGCATGATATGTCCCCATCTGCCTCTCCAGCTGTGTCTTCCCCTTCTTCTTTCCTTATAGTTCATATCCAAGCCATCCTGGAGTAATCACAGCCTGTCTTTCTTGATTCTGGTCTTTGAACACATCATTCCCTCTGCTTGGAATGCCTACTCACCTCTCCTCACCCCCTAACTTCTGTTTTTCCTTCAGCCCTCTGCCTCTTCTGGAAAGTCTTCTCTGGCCACGCCCTCATTTCAGCTGAATTAGGCCTCCCATGCATTCTTAAAGCCTCTATGTTTACCCACATGTCACTATCCAGAGGATGCTGTAATTGTCTTCCTATCAATCTGCTTTCTTGGACCTTCATCTTATTAAAGGTATGAGCTATCTCTTACACTTTTATGCCCAGTTCTGTGTCTTAACACAATGAATGTGCCAGTGAGCCACTGAGGTTGATCTTAGAGCTCTTGTCTCTATCTTTCTGAATTTTTTTTCTTAGAAATATATGGAAAAAATATTTTCTTTAATAAGACAACCATGGCAACAGGAGTGTCAGAAAATGGGAAATAAAGCGAATGTATTTGGACCCAAAGGCTTCTGGAGCCTGTTTAAGAACCATCCATAGTTTCAGACTAAGGGTGTAGAGCCCTCTGTTTTGAGGACTTGGAATGCATGAGGCTGACTACAGAGGTGCTATCTCCTCAGGGAAACACATGATGATGCTCATAGAAACTAAAATGAGGAGGGACAGTTAGAGAAATGAACAAGAAAAGTTATCTAGGTACATTTTATGAGTCACTATTCTCATTTTTCAGGGACTTTGTTACCCATGCACTCATTCTTAACTGCAGAAGCACGGAGTCTGCCCTCATCTAAATCATAGCCTTTCCATGTTATCCAAGCAACAGTGAGAAACCAGGCTTTGGAGGAACCTGGGGGCAGTTCCAAAGCATTGCAACAGAGTCAAAAGGGCACGTGAGTGTCATTACTTACTGAGCAAATGGAAGGCAGAGACTTTGGAAACACATGCTCATTAAAGAAAAAGTGAAAAATGGAGAACATAGCAAGAAGGAAAAAAATTGACCCAAAGTCCACCTGCCTCTGCCCAAAGACAATTACCAAAGAGTTAGGTTTTAACTGTTGCTCCCAATGCACATAAACTCTTTGCTGTATTTTTAAATTAGTTGTCTTCATACTGTCTCAGCAATTTTCAATATTTTTTGCTTAAATTGTAAAAGAAGAATCTTATTTTATATGTACTTTCATCAATTTTAACATTTTTCTTATTTTATTTTTTCCACTACCATTTATACCCTCTATGCCCTCTTCCACCTGCCACCCCATCACCACACTGTTGCCCATGCCCATGAGTTCTCTCTTTTTTTCTTTTTCGACAATCCCTCCACCACCCCAACCCCCTTCATTCCCACTCCCACTTCAAGCTGTCTGCCTGGTCTCTATCTGTGAATTTGTCTCTATTTTGCTTGGTAGTTCAGTTTGTTTATTATATGTACTTTTAATAAACCTTTTGGATTGCATTTGCTGTCTCAATTTTTTTAAAGTAGTAAATAGACATATATGTTTTATAAACAGTGGAGACTGGTAAAAGTAAAGAAAAATCCAAGTTGTAATAGAATAAAATTCACAATAAATTTAATAAGGTGTGTGTGAACACTCTATAGGGAACTCCTTTTCTAGAGTCAAACCAAGCATTTCTAGAGTTAGCTTGGATCCAAAGCAACAGGCTTGCAAAGTGAGAGGAAAAGGAAAAATTTGTGGTTCCTGGCTTGTCTCTCCTCAAAAGAAGGGAGAAATCAACCACTTTTCTTTTCTATCATCAGGATAAGTAGCCCCTAAGGATCCAAATTACTGTTTATTTCCAGTCTCTGAGGGTGAGTGTGGTGGTCAAAGAGGGCAGTGTGTTCTCACCTGGAGGCAGAGTCACCTTAGACCTTCTGGAGCAGAGACATGGCTCGCTCTTCTCTTCTGCCAGGAGCCATCCACTGTGTTCAGCTGAGATATTGTGGGCTCACAAGACTTCTCTCTACATATAAGGCTGAAGAGCAAGAGGAAATAACTTCGTTTGCTCAAAGTGATTGTCCTCACAGCTCCTTGAAATGCTATGAAAGAAAGCTTCATTTAGGTAAACTCCTCTGAGAAGATTAACAGGTGTATATTAGTTTTCAGTAATGCAGAAGCCGTGCTAGACATGCACAGGAAATGTAAGAGCAATACTAGAGGATTTAGTTAAACAGGCAAAGCCAGTTTAAGGTATGGTTTGGAAGAAACTGGAAACTTCTGGTTAATACATAACTTAATGTAAAATCCCTTTTATTCTTGACTCCAGCTATTGAGTAACAAAGCTGTTAAAAGACTTTTGGTTTGTTTGTTTTGTTTTGGTAATGTAAACTTTATTCCATATCTCTATTTAGTTCTGTCTGATCTACCTAAGAAAGAGTGAGGAAAAAGAGGAATTATATAACTAATCCCAGCACTTATTAAAACAAAGGTGGCAAATGACAAGGCCTCCTTACAGGACACATAGCTGGAGAAAATTTTACTGTCTTGTGTTAGAGGATTTTTAATGTATAGAAGTGACTTCATCAAGAGAGATAAGATTGGAATAAAAGCTCAAAACAAGTTTTTAAAAAATATAATATTTAAAAATGCAATAGTATAAAGTAGACATGCACAATTATATAAAAATAATACAAGCAATTAAATTAAAGATGCTTGATTGATTTCTAAATATTTTAGGTATCATTATCAAGTATTTTTCTAGTAGGACAAAGGAAAGAGGAATTTTGTAGAGAGGGAGTGGAGAGGAAGAAGGGAAATACCGTGATGTAATTTTGAAACAAGAGGCTTCTTGGATGACATCTGTAACCCTAAATTTCTGTGATATCTCCAAGTCCTCTTCTCAGTTCTGAATTAGTTGTATTTCATTCAACTAACAGTGATTGAGTGCTTAATATGTGTTCATCAGATTTAAGACTGCCTTTTGAATGTTCCCTTCCCCACCCCCATCTGCATGTATAAAGACATTGTTTACTTCAGAGAGGAGAAAAGAATAAACAAACACATATTATTTCCCTGCTCATCCCTGTAGTACCTTCTAATTTGTTCCTTCTCCTGAGGGCTTCTGGCTGAGAGGACATGGTGCTCCCTGCCTCCCCACCTGGGAATCTCTTGCATTGTTTGGTCAGTCATCAAACCCTGTGGAGTCAGCTCACCCATGTTTGGTCTCTTATCTTCATCTCCTTGAACTCTGCCTTGGAAAAGAACTTGATAATCTCTAATGTGGATTATTGCATCTACTTTCTAGTTCTTGCCTCCAGTTCCTCCTGATTTGAGCCTGTTCCCTTCAACATTGCTGCCAAGCAGTTTGTCTCCCAGAAAGTGGATCATGTTATTTTCCTGCTTACAGTTCTGTAGGCTTAAATACCTGCAGTCTAACTCTCCCAGCTGTGCTCTGTCTCAAGAAAAGTGATTAGTCTTTTGCTTATCTTTCTCTGCAACAGACTGGAGTACTTTGAGGGCAGGATAATGAGCTTCCTATATTTATATTCTTGGCACCCAGAGAGCACTGAGTGAGTGCTCACAGAACTGACTTGGGAATGGGAGCAGAGAACAAAGGTAGAAAGGTGCCTCCTTCCTGAGGACCAGTGAACTCTTCGTGAATTGTTTTCCATCTCATACCACTTCTTCCCTTGTTCTGTCAGGCGTGGCAAAGGGACTTGACACCATGTGTAATGATTATAATGACTATGAGCTCTAAACAGAAGGATTCACACTTTGGACAAGTCCGTGAGTGTACTCATGGGCAACCTTTAGTGGGAGCTGTAAAGGCAGAGTTCCAGTGGGACCAGTGTCTGATTTCTTTTAAATAAAGTGTAATATTGGGAAGCATGCTTAAATATATTTTCAGGTGCTTGAGTAACACAAAATTGGTTACAAATCAGTTTTCTGTCGCTCTATGTTCTGATGACTTCCATTACAAATGTAATAGAGGAAGGAAAATACAGTCGTTTAAGAGCTGATGGGTGAATTCTCTTGGAAAGCTATTGTTTAGTAAAACCCCTTGATGGGTAAACAATTTTGGTTCTGGAAAGATTGTTCATAGGGCTAGTCCAGAATGAGCTAAAAGTGAAACAAAGATAACTAACATGTTTCTGCATAAGAAATGAACAGAGTGTAATGTATGAGTTGTTGGCTGATGAGCTAGGTTGGAAAGGGAAGGAGGTCAAAGAAATAAGAAAGAAACATCCCCAAAAAGAGAGAAGAAAAATAGAGCCTGCTTAACAGAGAGACCATACAAAATCCTCCATGCAGGAATAATCCAAGGACATTTAGAACTAGGGAGATGGACATTGTTGATATAGTTCATAATGATATAATCCCCTTCTATTGTTTGGAACCTTCAGTGAAGTCCCCTTCAGTGGAAGAGTAAAAAGACCATAGTAGTGCCAAATAGGGCAACATAAAATGAAAAATATTAGTACACAAAAAAGGCAAAAGGCAAAATGGAGCATAAGAATTCAACAAATAAGTAGAATCTTGGAGACAAAGACAACTAGTAGAAATATAAGTGCTCAATTACACCCCATACTCCAACTGTTCCTAGGAAGAAATACAGGTTTTTCCCATTATACTGGGTATGGTGTTTGAGCCAGTTTTAATTAAATCTTAAAAAACATGGCAATGCAAATCAAAACTACAATGACATACCACCACCACCTGTTAGAATTGCTATTATCAACAAGACAATAAATAACAAGTATTGTATGAGGAAAAAGAAACCCTCATTCATTGCTGGAGGGAATGTAGACTGGTACAGCCACAATGGAAAACAGCATGGAGACTCCTCAAAAAATTAAGAGAAGAGTTACCATATGACCCAGCAAACCTTCTTCTGTATACCTACCCCCCAAATTTGAAAATATTTATTCACAAAGATATATGTATCCCTATGTTCATTGAAGCATTATTCACAGTGGCCTAGATGTGGAAACAATGGAAGTGTATCTGAATAGAGGATTGGATAAAGAAGTTGTGGTACACATATATAGTGGAATACTACTCAGCCACAGAAAAGATGAAATACTGCCATTTGTGCCAACATGGATAGATCTTGAGAATATCATGCTATGCAAAATAAATCAGACAGAAAAAGTTAAAAACCATATGATTTCACTCACCTGTGGGATATAAAGCTGAAAGCAACAAATGAACAAATAAGAAAAACAAATAAAGATTCATAGACACAGACAGCAATGTGGTGGTTACTACAGGGAAGGGGGTTGGGAAGGTAGTAAAGGGCAAAGAGGGTCAAATATATGGTAATAGAAGATTTGACTTTGGGTGATATACACACAATGCAATATACAGATGATGTATTATAGAATTGTACACTTGAAACCTATATAATCTTGTTAATCAATGTCACCCAATACATTTAATTTTTAAAAAGACATGGTAAGCAGCTTGATATGTAATAGCCCCAAACTGGAAACAACCAAAATGGATTCAGCAGTGAGTGAATGGATAACATATGATGGAATACTACTCAGCAGTAAAAAGAAACAAGCCATTGATTCAGCAATTTGGATGAACATCAAGAGCATTAGGCTGAGGGGAAAAAAAAAAAACTAATCTCAAAGGGCTACACACCATATAATTCCATTTACGTAACCTTTCAAAGTAATAAAATCATGATGATAGATAACAGATCAGTGGATGCCAGGGGTGAGGACCTAGGGTTGGGTGTGACTATTAAGTGGTAACATGAGGGAGAGAACTTGTGGTGATGGTTACACATGTGATAAAATTCCATAGAACACTATATATTTTTAAAAAAACATATAAAAACTGGTGATATCTGAATAAGATCTGTACTTGAGTTAACAGTATTAAACCAACATTAATTTCCTGGTTTTGAAAATAAGATATTTCATTTGAAAGAGCTTAGTGAAGCATACACATAAACTCTACAATTTTTGAAACTTCTTGTGAATCTTAAATTATTTCCCAATACTATATACATATATATAGTTAATTCTTATTATTCGCAGTAATGTTCTTTAAATTCTCCATGTACTCTGAATTAGTGAATACTGAACAATTGCTTCTGGGGGAAATAAGGTTGTGTTCCCACAAGCCTCTGGTCACAACATTTTCAACAAATAATTAATACATAAGCCTCTTTTATGTGTGTTTTTGCTTAAGGACACCTTATTTAATATCTATTGTTGGTCCATTAACATTGAGCTACCAGTCAACAGTTTTATAATTCATGCCTGAACAAAGCTTGTCAAACACACACCTTTTCTCCATGAGCACATCACAGCTTCTTGCACTAAGGAACATGAGACAGGACTCCAGCACTATGCTTTATTTTAAACTGTGAAATCACTAATGGAAAGCACAAGAATTTGAAGAGCATGGCACTAACTAGAGGGCAAAGATGACGCTTGTTTACAGTACAAAGTGAGAACTGAAATAGGAAGGCACAACACTGCTTTGTTTGATTTCAGTGGGGAAAATTTATGTCGAGCAACTCAAAGTTTGGCTGTTCTGCATATGTCCACCAATGATTATGAAAGAGCCATGAGTATTGACTTTGGAGTTATGAATGCATTTCAGTGAATAGGAGATGAGCAAATGCATATTTTGTGAATAATGAGGATTGGTGATACATGTCTGTAAATGTCTCTTTTTATATATGTATATCACATACATATATACACATAGACACACATACATACATATACATATATATTTATTCATTTCTAATATTATGTGGTGGCTGCAGAAGAGGCAGAAGCCTAACTCTCTGAAGTGATATATATTGTATAATAAATCTATAAACATGAAAACCAATCTCTGACAAACTGAGTTGAGTGTTGCTCATACTGTCTTTGTAGTTTAGAAATTTACAACTTTTTTTCTGAATTCTGAAATGTTTTTATTCTCTAAAGTTTAACTGCTGTGCTTAGGGCTGGCCTTTGTCAGCATTATTCAGAAGGCCATGTTGGTTTTCCATCTATCAGCCTCCCCAACCTATAGTTCAACATTTGAACTTAGGTGACCAATAGCCTTAAACTCCAGCACTTTTTCAAAAGCACCTAATGATATCTTTTCCATAGGGGTATAAATGACTGATAAAGGTCAATGAAAATCCCCTTGTAGGGACCAATTTCCTATTTGACTTAGACAAAGGAAACCAAGTTCAAGTAAGATATAATTTTAGGCATTGAGCCGCTGGATGAAGAATACGCACACACACACACACACACACACACACACACACACACACACACACACACTCTTCACCCAGTATAAGTATATCTAGGTTTTAATACACCAAAATATTAACAGTGGTTAGCTATAGGATTATGGTTTGGTTTTAGCTTTTTTTTTTCTTTTTGCTTGCATGTATTTTCTAAGTTTTCTACAATGAACTTCCATTATTTCAAGAAACAGTAATCATTTAAAAATGGAATATATATATATATATATATATATATATGTGTGTGTGTGTGTGTGTGTGTGTGTGTGTGTGTGTGTGTATATATATATATATATGATGAGGATCATGGGAAAAACTTCTCAGTATTCTTGAAGCCATACATCCTAGCCTGTTTAAAAAGCTTACCCTAATAATGGATTTGGGGGCCCTGTTACCAAGGCTAAGAATAGACATAGTTTTCTGAAAAGTAATAGCTGTTTTCTTCCTCATTGGTCTGTGTGCTTTTAACTGTTAGGAAAGATGGGCTTTTAAAGGTCCCAGAAGGAATCCCATTTCTCACTATTTTTAGGAATTACCAGAGCTCTTTCCTGCTCATGCTGGGAATGGTCTTTTAGTGATGGCAAGCCTGAAGCTTGTTCTGACAATCTGGAATGGCCCTTCATTCTTGGTATCTATAACCATTATACTTTCCATTATGAGTAAATTGCTTTTCCTCTCTTTGGTTTCTCTCTAATCCCTTGTAGGCATATGCTAGCTCTGGAACTCTAATACAGTCTCTGGTTAGTGTATTTCTGAGAAGTTAGATAAGGCCAAGCTTCAGTTAAGCTCCACATAGCCGAGTGACATAGAGCTGTTTTTGGCCAAAGGCCCTTTAATTTTCCAAGTGCTCAAATGGAACCATTTAAAATATAAAATGTATGAACATCTTTTCTCTGAACTAAATGGTACTCCTTTTCTTGGCTTAATTTCCTTTAGACATAAAAACTAAGACTCTTTTACTAGTACCAGCGATCAGTAATGCTGTACATGTTGCCAGACTTACAGATTAGATAAGCATTTTGGTTTCCAGTAGTGTTTTCATGGAATTATCTCTATTCAGGTCAAATTCTATTTTGAGAACTCCAGCTGATTCAACAGCCCACAATTTATACTTTTGGTCTCAAAGTAAATACTTGATTTAACTCAAGCCAAGAGAACTGTACTTGTATTTGAGCCCTGACCCATGTAATTTTAATACCCATCAGCCCTTACTATGGGATGTAATTGGATGGATCAGATGCTTGGTAGGTTCATGCAAACAGTGGGGAAAGCATTCAGGCCATTTCCCTTCCAAAGCAAACAGTGTGAGTCTGTTGGTCTGAGCAGGAATCGCCAATTAGGCCTTGCTCCTCCACCACCACTTCCTTCCACTTTGCGTTGTAGGGCACTAAAAGTGCAGAGAGATGAAAAGAGAGGATTTTATTTTATTTTTTATCTTTATTGGTGAGAGTAGAACAGAGAGAATTTTTAACTGAGTATGCGACTGCCTGACAAACATGGATTCCTCAGAACCTTCTGCAGCCATCTCTCCTAAGACACAGGGCAGAGAGGATGGGACAGAAGGAATATTCACATAGAAACTGGTTCATTACCAACGATGAAGTTCGGATCTCAGGTGCAGTTATAGTCTAGGAAGTTGATTTGTAAGCAGGTAAAATAGGAGTGTTCACACAAGAAAGAAGGAAACACTTGAAGTCCAGAAGAAGTCAAAACAAATCAAAACCTGAGGAGGCAAGGAAGTCATCAGAGGCATTAGGGACTCAAGCACAGGGCCCTTTGGCAGCATTGCTGTCCTTTTGCCCAAGATGAAGCCCGCACGCATGTCTGTTCTGATCTAAAAGAGTGATAGAGTGGACAGGAATTTTAGAGTCAATGCTTGAAAATAACCACCAATGATTAAATAATCATTATGATAGCTACTTTTATTGAATACTTATGACGTGCTATGTACTAATTTAGGCACTTTGCATACATGCCCCTAGTCCATGCCGTCTCCACAACATCTCTTCCTTGCACAGATGAAGAAACGGAAGCTCAGAGAACTTTAGGAATGTATACTAGTTCAAGTAGCTGGTGAGTGATAAGATTAGAATTTGAAACCATGTCAATCTGACTTTGAAGCCCACTGAGAGATTAGAGCCTAATGTTTTTATAGGGCCCTCAGCCTGTGTTTGTGTGCCTTTGACTGTGTTTCTGCATTTCATATCTAAATATATACAGTGTATATGGTGTGGCTATATGTTTCTAGTTTCTCTTCTCTTCCCATTGAGGAAAAAAATATAAAAATCCCTCTTTGATGTGGCAGTGCTGAGTCTGTCTGTTCTTAGCACACTTAATAATGTTGATAATGTCCTCTTTTATAGCACATGTATGCTTTTAACACTGTGGGCATCAGTTTTTTAGAGCAACTTTATGACACTAATAATTTGGGAATTGACCATTATCTATAGAAATGGAAGGGAGTCCATTTTCCTGATTACTTTAGTCTTAGATTGTGTTTTATGCATCAAGTCCTATTGGACTGATAGCACTCTCCATTTCAAAAAGACATCTCCTAAAGCAGTCTGGGATTTTGAATATTTGAGATTTTTATTATAAAATTGATGTATGTTTTATTCATCTCTTGGTTCCCAATAGTTCTTAACATGTTGATCTACATATCATTGGTATTTTTTTTATCCTCACCTGAGGGGATATATATATATATATATATATATATATATATATATATATATATTGCATTTATCTTCAGATAGAGTGGGAGGGAGAGAGGGAGGAAGAGAGAGAGAGAAACAGCGAAGTGAGAGAGACACATTGATTGGCCGCCACCCGCACAACCCCAACCGGGGCCAGGGACGAACCGCAACCCAGGTACGTGCCCTTAGTGGGAACGAACCTGGGACTCCTCAGTCTGCAGGTCAATGCTCTAACCACTGAGCCAAACCGGCCAGGGCTCATTGGTATTTTTTTTAAAAAACTTTTCAATTACCAAGTGAGTGAATGATTAGATATATAATTTGTAGAGGTTCAGATTATACCCATGCAACCTTATATTCATGACAGTTCTGATATTTATCTGGGACATTGCTAGGCCACCAATCACTAGAGCTGATTTTATTACTACATTTACTACTACTAATAATGATAATTTACATTTATTTAATGCTTTCCATGTGCAGGGCACATGAGGAAATGAATTTAGAGCAGTCTAGTACATTGGTACACTGGGGAGTAGGCAGTGGATCCTGGATTTAAACTCAGCAGTGGGGCTCCAAAGACCACATTCTTCCTTAATGCTACCTTAGTTGAGAAAGAGGTTGCCACTTAGGTCAATGAACCAGGGTTGTGGACCCAGCCCGAGGCCCTTGCTCAGCAGCTAAGTTTCTCAACAGATGCTATTGATACAATGCAAGAGACTAAGCAGGGACAATGAATGACCAACCTACATTTTATTTAGATGGAATTAAATGGAAATGAAGTTGGACCCCAAAAAGTTTTGCTTTCCATAAATTGTCCTTACCTTGTTGGGATAAGTTAATTGTCTGGAGTGGGTACTGATTCAATTTATCAGTTCATAAAACTTAGGGTGTGACCATGAACTACAAAGTCTGGGACCAGTAGATAATAGAGAACCCCAAAGAAAGAAAAGATAAAAATAACATGCCTGCTCTAGTGTAGGTTTAAAATTATCTGTGTAAAAAAATAAGAGTAAAATGAAAAGAATAGGAACATATAGGAATCATTGCATAGAGAAGAAAAACTTTGTAGTTTACATAGAGCCACCAAGCATAGCATTATATATGAACACTCAGGTAGTATGGCTTAGGGGTTCTCCTACATATAACCTAGTGAATCTGTATTTTAATTTTGTTCTTTTAATGATTCTGGTTGAATGATTTACTTTGATAGGAGCCCAGAGATCATCCTTTAAACATGTTTCCCTTTATTTATGTATAAATACAGCTATATTGTCTCACCCTTATTCATGACTATGAGATCTTCCAACATACACTCAATGGACAGCTTCTATGTGCCAGGTAAAATGTGCACGAATTGAAGCAATATGGATCCCACCCTTAGAAATGGGACATTTGTTGCAAAGCTAATATTTTTTTATCTGTGAATAGTAGACTTATGTGTAAGATTTATTACCCCAATTATATTACTCTGTATTTATAACATTTTTACAATATATAATAGTTTGTAATTAATGAAAAAATGAAAATAAACAGTCAAATTCAGATTTATGACACATGCAAAAAGAAGATAAATCATAACAACAAGTTGACAGACATTTTATATAAATTGTTTTATTTAATCCTCACAGTGATCTTATTAAGTTAGTAATATTTTTATCCCCATTTTACAGATAGTGATGCTAAAGCTAAAACAAGATGAAACCCCAGATCACACAGCCATAAATGGTAAAGTCATAATTGCACTACTAAAATGCTCACTACCACTCTAGTCTGATAAGTAAACCCAAAATTAAGAGCAAATACATAATTTCTGATCCTGAGAACTGTATTATGTAGTTTTGTAGCTATATGCAGTCAATGATATATATTATTATTTCTGGGAAATTTTCTGTTTTCCTTTTGATAGATAGCAACTTGAAGCCCTAAACCATATTTTTTCCAGTATTTTTTTATTCCTTCTTCTGTTTGTGGTATTTCTTCCTTCAGGTTGCCTGTTGGGCAACACTTGGACAACACTGTTGACTGCCTGGCACAGTGACCATGTAGTCACAGAGGTCCCCTGCTTCATGGAGGGAGACTGCATCTTCTGATACGAAACTTAGCTGGGCCATTTCTTAGCTTCACTGTGGGACCTCAAATAAGTACTGTTGTTTTTTATAATAATATTTATTAAGCATCTCCATGGTTTCCAACACTGAAAGAAAGATTTCACAGGGGGAAGCACATTGTATATGGAATGTTTAGGGAGTCATGAAGGATCATATGGTTACTCCCAGGACTGCTGTGGGCCTGGATGTTGTGTTGCTGGTGAAGTGCTTCAAGGTTTTCTGATTAAAACAACTATGTCAACTCCCTCAGGATATGGTTTTATTTTCAGTGATTGGGAAACCCATGTGTTAACCTGCACATTTTCTATGTCTTCAGAATTTTGTCTGAGAAGAAACTCTACCTGGAATCAAGAGAATTACTGACTTACTTTGTGATATTATTTAAATCTGAAAACCAGGTTCAATTGCATGCCCTTTGTTCATTGAGCACCCTCTTCATGCAAGGCATACTGCTAGGTGCTTCAAAGAATACAAAGTTGATGAAGACAAGATCCCTCACCTTCAAACATTTATAACCCCTTACAATACAAATACAGATAACTAGAAAATAAAGCAAGAAGTGGTAAGTAACATACAAAAGGTATAGAACCGTGGCACATGGTATGCTTCTGCATGAGAGGCCAATAGCAACAGTTGTCAGAGTTTCTGAGCACATATAATATGCCAAGGCACCAGGATAAGAGCTTTACATGAGTTATTTATACATTTCTCAAACAACCGTAGAGCCCCATGCATCGTGCTCTTCTCTGCCTGGGATTCTAACCAGTAGAGAAATAAAGGAAAAAAATGGAGTAACAAACTGAACTTGATTATTGGTAAAAGCTATGTTAGTGAATGCAGCTTGGGATGATAACCAAATAGTATTTCTAATTTCCTATCCAGATCTTGGAAAAATGCATCTGAGGGAAAGTTTGAGTCTGCAGAACAAATATTGTCAACCAGGCCACCATCTCTCAGTGAAGCAAGTAGAGAGAGAAGGGCAAAGAGAGAAAATTCCTTGTATGCAGAATCTTTGGTATATTAACTCCATGTGGTCAAGAATTGTAGAACAATAGCTGTGGCTACTGAGCAGGAGTTACAGACCAGATATCTCATTTCATCTCCATGGGAGAATGAGGACAAAACCTTGAGTGTTTAGGGAAATCCCTTCTCATAGAAAGGGGGTGTGGGGAATGAGTTCTTTGCTCCAACAATTTCCAGGTTATAATTTTCCTTCCTTATCCACTGGGTTTACCCAACAAGTGCATGGTCAACTCGGGATGGGGCTTTTCTCCTGGGGAAGGAGATGGGCTTTATCAAGGCAATCCTACCTGTGTGAGGCCATTCCTTCCTTTAAGGGACCTCTAGGGAGCAATGCAGACTTTGTCCCCAAAAGCTCTGGAATGGGTTAGAGCAGAGCATTATTTAAATGCTCTTCTATGTCATGGTGTACCCAAGGCCAAAGACATATTAACTATTCCCATTCCAAATTATTTCCAGCCATGTGTAAAATATAGGCAATTAGATATTCTGCCTCACAATAAAAATGGAACATTAACATGACCCAATACTAAAATGCATAAATGCACATTAATAATAATAAAATGCCAGCACAATAGAAGGGTCCCAAATTTGAATACAAACACAACTCTCTTATCAATTGTCCGTGAAGTAACTAAAGACCCCCAAATAATTCCTCATGCAAGTTAAAAATTCAAAACATTCAAATTCAGAGAAATTAACAAAATCAAATAATCTTTCCCTGGTAGGTTAAATTTAAGTCCAAAAGTCACCTTCTGTTTAATTTCTTATTCTGCTATCAACCGAGGGGTTCTTGCTTGGAGAGTGGGCAGCTGGAATTCTCCCAACAGATGCTGCCTGGGCTAGGCTGTGTCTCTCTGGGGTTAGGGTTGTTGTACTTTAAAATAGGGTGGTCAGGAAAGGCCTGGATGAGAAGAGAACATCTGAGGAGGGGCCTTAGAGGGCAGATGAAGGATGAGCTGAGCTCTTATCTGGGGAAGTGTTTCAGGTAGGGGCACAGCAGAGCAAAAGCCTTGCAGGAGGAGTGTGTGCTGGACACAGGAGGCCGGTGTGGAGAGTGCAAGGGCAGTAATAGGAGCTGAGGCAGGGTTGACAGGTTGGGACAGAACTAGGGTGTGTGGGCTAATCTGAGGCCTTGGCTTTTACTCCAAGTGAAATGAGAGCTTTAGGAGGACTCTGAGACGGGGAATGACAGGAGATACTCTCCGAACCATTAGACAAACACTGAGCTCAGGCCTGGTTTTGATCTATCATTATTCTGCCTGGTACCCCTTTACTGTGGCTCATCTCTTAGATAAGTGCCTTTCGTTAGAGTCCAATTTCATGAACTCCTAGGGCAGGTTTCCTTAGAGTCCAGGCAATATTGTTATCTCTATCTACAATGGCTGTACACTTCAAAACTCACAAATCATGCTCTGAGTGTTTTTCTCTGATTTTCCTGGCCTTCCCTGCTCAATTCTGTCCAGATTTTCTATAACCACTTGATTAAGCTCTTCCCAAGGAAATTCCCTGATTGCATTCACTGTGGACTTCCACTTACGGCTCAGACTTTCAGCAGTTACCTGGATTTTGTCTCTCTCAGGATGAGCCATTTCAGATTCTGCCTCTGCAATACTGTATCTCTTCTGTGAAAGTTCTCCGAGTTCTAGTAACTTTTTCTCATATAGCTGTGATTAAGCCACTTCTCCTTTTCCTAGTGCTCTATTGCAGAGCAGTTTGATCTATTCCTTTTCCTTTCCCTGTTTGCATCTCTTCCTGCCTTCAGGAATCATTTAATATTTCATGCCCATCTAGACTATGTCCTGAGACCTCGGCTTTTTTTCCCTAAAGAAGCATCTCTCCTCCAGTGAAGTCAGATGGTATTCCTTGGCTTGCTTTCATTATCAGAACCCAGCAGTATCCACTGAGGCGAGGACCTGAAATATGGAGTCTCCAAGCAGACTTCTGGAATTTATCCAATTCCTAGCACCAGTCTGGCATGCTATCATGGGTCAGCAAATCGTAGAAAACCTGAATTTTTCACTCTAGAACAAGGTTGCTCATTGTCACCTTATTAGAATAATGAAATTCACAAAACTGTGACCCTTGAGATTTGACACAGATCTATGCAGGCTTTCTTCTTTAAGCACATAGAGATAGAAATTTAGAGGCTGGTGGGAGAAGAAAAGAAGGGTTCCTAGATACAATCTCCTTTAAGAACAAGGAAATAATATCTTACTGCCCTGAGCTGCCAAAACTCATTTTTATGGAATCAAATCCATGAAGAATTGGCTACGGTCCATGTAATATTGTGAGTGTTAGAATTTGCACTTGGTTCCTCTAGTTACTTAAGCTGTGTGAAAAAAATGCCTGTTGCCAGCCCACTCCCCACTGGCTACTCAGAGAGTATTATTATTCCACTTAGGAATTACACCATAAAAAGTGACTTCAATTAAAGCCATTTTCAAATGGTAGAATTTGAGGATGTGCTGGGCCATTTAATCTCCCAGTGCCCTTCCCATCCCTGCTCCCCTACTCCTATTCCCTTGTAACAACAAGTGACCCATTTTGAAAAGCCCACACGAGACTCTCTACTTCTGAAGTTCACCAGGCACGAATATTACACCTAAACATTTTGGGTCCCTTTCAGCTTAATAGCTGGCAATCCTGCAAAGGTTTTTAACTGGAGATATTTTTTCAACGGGTCAGCACATTTTCCTGAAGCAATTTGGTCAGGATATCCAGAGTTAGTTTCCAGAGACCCAAGGATCATACATCCTCAGTAGTAGGTAGGATGAGGTAAATTTTTTGTTTTTCATTTATCTTCAGATAGAACAGGAGGGAAAGAGGGAGGAAGAGAGAGAGAAACATCGATGTGAAAGAGACACATCGACTGGTTGCCACTTGCATGACACCAACCGGGGCTGGGGACGAACCGAAACCGAGGTAAGTGCCCTTAACGGGAACCGAACCTGGGACTCTCTAGTCCATGGGGTGACGCTCTAACCGCTGAGCCAAACTGGCGAGGGCTGAGGTTGTAAATTTTGACAAAGTGGTTACAGATATATTTGGATGGGCTGCATGCACATGCTCCCTAGTAGCAGGCTTCTCATTCCTTTATTCATCAAATATTTACTGAATAGCTACTCTATTTCAGGTGCTATTTTTTGATGCTCAGGGTACTGTGATAAGCAAGAGCCTAAAATATGTTACAACCCTGACAGTCAAACAAATCAACACCTCCCCAAAGCAGGAGAACACAATTGGGGTCATTTTACCCCCCCCTTTAAAAAATATGTTTTTATTGATTTTTTAGAGAGAGAGAGGAAGGGAGAGAGATAGAAACATCTATTGACTGCCTTCTGCATGCCCCCTACTAGGGATCAAGCCTGCAACCTGGGTATGTGCCCTGACCAGGAATCGAACTAGGATCTCTCAGTCCATGGGATCATGCTCAATCCACTGAGCCAAACCGACCTGGCTCATTTGACCCTTTGTATCTTCAGTATTGCACTGCCCTAGAGGTGGGCTCTACTTGGCAACCTGAATAGGCATCTCTATCTTGCACTCATCTTCCACTATATTTGTAGTCATGGCATCAACAAAATATCTGGAAGGCAAGTACTGGTAAGAACATCTGTACAATATAAACTTCACATGGACCTAAATTTGCACTGTTATGTATACGGGTTAAGTTGGGGATTAATGACCTTTACTTACTTGAAAATAGAATTATAGAAACATGTAATTTTAGAGTTAAAATGGATGTTAGACATTGTTCAATCCAACCCTTGTAGTTCTAGGTGTGATGCAAGAACTACAAAGCTACCTACTAACTCAGTCGTTTATGTGTTCATTTAATAACTATTATTTATTAGCTATTACACATAAATTACTGTGATCGGCACTGGAGATACAGTAGTAAACAGGATAGATTTGGCCTCCTCGTGGAATTCATAGATTAGGAAGGGAAGGGAAAGATACATTGAACAACTATTTACACAGTTAATTATTTCATTAAAACAGAAATGCTGACTGCTAAAGGAGCATCAAATAGGGAAAACACTCTCCTTGTCTGGGGTAATCAAGGAGGCTTTGCTGAGGAAGTGAGAAAGTGGGGAAGAGAGATGTAGGCAGAGGGGAACTGCATGCTCCAAGGCTGGAAGAAGTATGCTACATAAAAAACTCTGAAAGAAACCAGTGTGGCTAGAAGTATATGGAGTGAAAGGGAGAGTGAGTCAGCATGAAATTAGAAGAGTAGGCCAGGCCCTATTATGCAGGCTCTTATAGGTCAGGTGAAATATTTAAAATTTTATTCTAATTAATGTGAATATACTCATCAAGTAAATTATATGGTTTTATTTTTATATTACTTTTGCTTCTATACTTAACTTTTTCTATATGCAGTGTTCTCAAGGAAGGTTTGATACATAAAGTTCAAAGACTCTGAATCCTGGCTTTGGAGCACTTACACTGATTTTTTTATTGTGGGAAAAATACATAACACAAAATTTGCCATCTTCACCATTTTTAACTATGTTGATTTTTATAAATATATAGCAGAGACAAGGGTTGTGAAAGCCATGACTCTGAACTCAAAGGGCCATAGACTTGAGAGAATAAAGGTCTTTTGATTGGAAACATCATAAACCTGAAGGAAGAGAGCACAAGGTTTATCCAATGACATTCGATTGAAAAGAATCTCTCCAATAACATAAGACTTGGTTTCAGCCAAAAGTGAATAACATTGTATTCAACTAACTACAGGAAGGAGGAGGTTGGGAGAAGAAGCAACTAGAGCTTAAAAGAGCTCAGCACCCTGATCCCTCTTCCATGGAAAGATTCCTGAAAAGAAGGAGCATGATGAATACTCAATGTAAGTTTTTTGGAGAATCAAAGACCAGATAGCATCCTTGCTCTCTTCTTAAAAGGAGCACAGGGCACCATTCATCTGATTAAAACACCCTACACTTAATCAATGGATGATGTCAGCCATCTCTTGCTGTGCAAAAATCACCCAAAACATAGTGACTTAAAACAGGAACAATGATTTTATTCAGTCATGGTTTCTGTAGATCATAAACACAGGGAGTGCTCAGTTAGGTGATTCTGGTACAGGATCTCAAAAACATTATTGGAATATTGGCTCTCACACCTGTGTTCCAGACACCAAGAAGGGTAAAGAGAAGAAGGATAAAGATATGCACCCTCCAGCTGAGAGATTTCCCTTTCATGATTGTCCTTTCCTAGGAAGGTCTTTCTGGAAGTCCCACGCAGCATTTCAACTTACATCTCACTGATCAGAGCCATATCTATCTCCAAAAGTTTGGGGAAATGTGGTCCTTTTGTAGAATCGCAAATAAAATCAACATTCTCTTAAAGAAAATGGGCATCTAAAAGATAAAGGGCAAAATAAATTGTAATAGGCAATTACATAGAGCAGACTAAATTTTAAATCATGAGAGACTCAGTTTTCTGGCAAGACTGGTTAATTTCCAGAATCCAAGTGAGAGGTGGTGATGACTTGGACTAGTATGGCAGCAATGCAAATGTAGGAAAACTGAGATTCAGGTGATAATAAAGAAGTAGTGTCAACAAGGCTTGGTGATAGCTTGGGGGAAGAGAATGCATTAAAGATAACTTCCAGACTTTGGACTAGAATACCTGGCTGTGTGTGTGTGTGTGTGTGAAGGGGGTTGGAGATGGAAATAGTGATATCATTTATTGAAATAAAAATTACTAGGAAAGGACCTTTTTTAGAATAAAATAATAAATTCCATTTGAAAAAAGTTAAATTTAAAGTGCTTTGGAGGCATCCAAGAGAAATATGAAATAGACAGCTGGGTATTAGGATCTGAAGCCCAGAGAGGTCTGAGTCAAAAATCTGTATTTGAACATCAGCATATAAATGGTGATGGAAGTCATGGTTGTGGATGAAATGACTTAGGATGAGCTGATAAACTGAGTAGATTTTAAAATTATGAAGAGGCAATTGAGCCAACAAAGGAGACTGAAAATAAACTGTTTAGAAAGTTGGTGGAGAATCAGGAAAGTGAAAAGGCATATAAACCAAGGAAGCAAGTATTTCAGGAAGAAGGGAGATCTAGTCATATGAGGTCACTGTGACCTTGGCAGGAGCTGTCTGAGGGGCTCGGTGGAGGCAGAAGTTAGACCAGGGTAGAATAAAGAGTGAGCGGGATGTGAGGAATCAGAGACTATGAGACCAGTCTGCTCTTGAGAAATCTGTCTATGAAAGGAAGAAGAGCAACATGGACTAGGGTGGAGGATTTTTGTTTTTAAGATTGGAAATTCACAAGAAATTAAGAAATTCCTACTGTCTTATGCTTTCTTATCATCTTGCCTGTAATTTACTTTAAACTAATTAAGCAGTGTGATATTTATGTGTTCATTTTAAACTATATTTTAGGGACTCAGTATTCTGATTAGGAATACACTATTTAGATAACATGTTCAAGCTTCTAATCAGAAACCCAGACATCAGAAGTGGCTCTATGCTAACATAATAAATATAATGAATGGCTTTTCATCAGTGTGAGTTGGAAGTTCACAATATATGGACAGGTTATTGTAAAGGTACTTCTATCTGTGCATAGACAAAATATAAAAATCCATTCAGTCCAAAGTCCTGTACCTTTCAGAATGATATCTACAGCTTGATTCTAAGATGGTCCTATGTTCAGTTACTGATGGAAGATTCTGGACTCCTAAATCTGACTATAATGTTGGCTGAATCCTGCCTGTAGCATTGTGCAGTATTTGCCTCAATGAGCCCATTTTGAAAAGTACTGTGAGAGAACCTGGAAGGACAAAGACTGTGGCTTCATCAAATGTGAAGCTGTGGAACAGGTTGCACGACTGTTGTATGTCTGCTGGTGAATAGGCCTCTGCAGATGGTGAATTCAAACTGCAACTTTACTGCACCTTCTCGGTGAGGTTTTGAAGGGTCAAATCTATAAATCTTATCTGCTTCCAAATATTAGAAGCTACTAAAGACTACCCCAAGATCTTCATAACTGAGAATGAGCAAATTGGCATAGGTGAGTCAAAATCCTAGGGAGCAGGTTACAGAAACCCCAGCTAGTTCTAAGGAGAATTTGAAAAAAGTCACAACTTATGTGGAGCTTGAGGAGGACACAAAACTCTTGTAGAAGCCCATGGCACCTATAAAAAACCCTGAGTGGGATGGGAGAGAAAGGCTGATAGTCTGATAGTACATTCAGTATTGGCAGAAGGTGGGCACTGGATAGATGTTAGCTAATGCTTCAGTTAGTCAGGCTCCTGGAGAAAACAGATAACCCACCAAAACTGGGTAATTTGAGAGTTCTAAAAAGGAAATGCTCTAAAAAGGCTATTTAAAAGCTATGAGGTGGTTCATAGGATATAAGAAAAATGATGAATAAACAGAATGAATCTATTTGAAGTTATGTTCATTGTTATGGACTGAATGTTTGTTTCGCACAAATTCATATGTTAAAACCCTCTCCCCTGGTGTGCTGGTATTAGGAGGTGGGCCTTTGGCAGGTGGCTGGGATTACAGGAGGTTTTGAGAATGGAGCACTCATGATGGGATTAGTGCCTTTACGAATCATAAGAGAGCTTGCTGTCTCTGCTCTTCGCCAAGTGAGGATACCATGAAAAGTCAGCGGTCTGCAACCTGTAAGAAGGCTCTTACCAGAACCCAACCATGCTGGCACATTGATCTTAGACTTCCAGCCTCCAGAACTGTGAAAAATAAATTTCTATCTATAGTAGTTTGTTATAGAAGCTCAAACTGACTAAGACATCGATCTTGTGGCACTCAGCTCAAGATACTTAGTTCAGGCTGACCAGCTGGTTGACCTAAGTTGGGCATAGATCACCCTTTGACCAGGCAAAGTGGATCTACTCCTTTTTTATTGTGGTAAAATATACATAACAAAAATTTGTCATTTCAACCATTTTAAGTGCACAATTCAGTGGCATTAAGTACATTTACAGTGCTGGACAACCATCACCACTATTTATTTCTATTTCCACTAATCATTTTGTTACAGTAGGCAGTGAGTTAAGATTAACAAAAAGGAAGGGAACAAATGGAACCATATATCTGGTTAAGACGATTAACTAGGCAGGAAAGACACTTTTCAGTCACCTCAGGGAGCAACGGGCACTGTTCAGCCTGATTAATAGGGAGTTGGGGGTAGGAAATGGGAAAGGGAAGAAGCCAAAGTGGTGACCACAAAGGGGAGGGCTCAAATCTGGGAAAAGGACCAGGTTGGGGAAGGGCACAAGCCCCAGAAATTCCAGGAAAGAGATTGGATGCTGGGGAGGGCACAGACACAGCCCTGGGAAAAGCCAGGAAAGAGACTGGATAGTTTGAAAGAAAGCTTGTTCTTTCACCGAACCCGAGGAAATATGTGGAAGCTAGACCAAGAGCTTACTTCGTGCCCTCCTTGGAGAACGCCTGTGCCCTTCTCTCAGGCATGCACCTTTTTGCCTCCTTTTCTCCTAAACACTCAGGGTCCCCCTGAGACTTGCCACCAGGGAAGCAGTGAGCAGCAGCAGCAAACTCTCCTTTTGCCTCTGTAACTTCCCTTCCTGAGTCTGGCCAGACCGCTCTCTGTCTCTCTCAGAGTGTACTATTGCTTTTTTTCTAACGAATCTTGCCATTATCACTTAAAATCCTCCATATGTGTGTGGCCCCGAAACTCTTTTCCTGCAACACCAAAGAAGAATCCTATTTTCAGATGGTGCCAAGGTAGACTTACCCTGGTCCCAGTCCTCCTCTGGTAACAATTTCATCATCTCAAACAGAAACGCTGTATCCTTTAAACAATGACTCCTTAGTCTCCCCTCTGTTCAGCCCTGGTAACCTCAATTCTAACTTTTGTCTCTATTAATTTGCTTATTCTAGTACCTCATATAAGTGGAATCATACAACATTGGTCCTTATGTGTCCAGCTTATTTTACTTTGCTTAATATCTTCAAGGTTCATCCATGTTATAGCATGTGTCTGAATGTCGTTCCTTTTTAAGGCTGAGTAACATTTCAGACTCAGTCAATTGGCTGTCAGTTTTATGAGACTGCATGCATTGGGCAATGAGGGATAACTGAGGACAGGTAAAGGGATGGCTGAGCAGATTGCACACAGCAAAACTTCCAACAGTCTCATGTCTCTGAGCCTTCAGATTCCTTCCTTCACAATAAGCAGGGAAGTGCTGCTGTTTCATCCTCATTGGCAATAAATCTGGGAGATTGTTAACAACACTTCCAGCTCCTGAGCCAACACATTCAATCCAAACCCTGGGTAGGTATATCTCTGCCAATAAATTCTACACAGTCAAGTCTTATATTTTATCTTCCTTCCTCAAACATCCTTAGAATTTGCTCTTCAGACTCCTGCAAATACAAATTGGTGAGGTCTTCGAGTCTCTTGGTACAGAGAACAAAACAAGTCTTGTGTCCTCCATCAGGCCTGTGTTGGGATCTAATTCTTATTATAGGCTTGGAGGCAAAGAGAGATGGTGGGGGTGGATTCCTAGGAGAAGTGGCATTTTGTGAGGCACCTACCCCAGGTGCAGTGATTTAAAGGCTTTAAGGAGGGAAAGGTTGCTTGGGGGCAGGAGGGGCTGCCACCACAGGCCAGGGACATTATGCAGGTTCATTGCCCTAAGGCTCCTTTGAGTTGTCCCAAATGTCCCTATTTCTTTTCTTTTTAAAAATCCCCATCAGGGGATATATATATATATATAATTTTTTATATATTTTTAATATAATTTTTATATAATATATATATAATTTTATATATATATATATATATATAATTTTTGAGAAAAAAGAAGAGAGAGGGAACGAGAGAGAAGAAACATCAATATGAGAAAGAAACACTGATTGGCTGTCTCCAGCATGTGCCCCCACTGGGGATTGAACCCCCAACCTGGGTATGTGTCCTGACCGGGAATCGAACCTGTGACCCTTCAGTGCATGGGACGACTCTCCAGCCAACTGAGCCACACCAGCCAGGGCTGAAATGTCCTTATTTTATATGCTAGGGTCCCATGCCTTTCCAACACTGCACTTGCCTCAGTGCGGGAGACCTGACAGGGCTGAGCATCTGCGAGGTGCTGAGCTCTGCCACATTATTGCCAGGTGCTGGGCCTGGAATTCAGCTGCATCTATTCTGTGACTACAGTAGATAAGACTCCTTCAAAGCTATAATTGATGGTTTCAGATTTCCTTTCTGGTCTGAGCAGAACATTTACTACATTCAATTTCTCCTTTTCCATGACATCCTTACTAGAGCATGAAAATAGCTTACTTCTTTATAATACCTATTTTTGCCATAAGCAATTAAGTAGTATAGCCACGTAATGGCCCTGATCCTGCTCTTCATTCCATAATTCAGCAGCGATAATTTGAGTAACTGGATGCCCTGCTATGCTCCAGATTACCAGTGCTGCCCCCTGTCCTCCCCACACCAGGAGGCTATCTGTGTTCTCCTAAAATATGTGAACAACCTATTCAGAGGTATTTGGAGAATATCTCTGGACCAAAGCACCCAAAAGATTGCTGACATGGCTGCCTTTGGGGAAGGGGCCTGGGAAGCAAGGACAAAGGGACAGGGGACTTACTTTTTACTGTGTACTCTTTTATACATGTATAACTTAATAATGGTGAAAACAATTACAAAAGCAATACACAATGTCTATCTGTAATATTTTATCTGCCAAAGAGAGAATTTCCCAGTTTTATCTCTTCGGGGATGAAAGCATTTGACTTTTAGTCTAATTAAAAATATATTCCTGCCCTGGTAGTGTTGCTCAGTTGGTTGAATGTCGTCCCACGCTCTGAGAGGTCACTGGTTCAATTCCTAGTCAGGGCACATGCTCGGGTTCAGGCTCTATCCCCAGTAGGGGGTGTGCAGGAAGCAGCTGATTGATGTTTCATTGATATTTCTCTTTCTCTCTCCTTCTCCCTCCTCTCTCTCTAAAAAAAAAAAATTAAAAAATTTTAAAAAATACATTTATCTTTTAACACAGTGGTGAATTCTCTTAGCCATTACTATTATTTTCATATAGTTAGGATATAAATGAAATGTAAAAAATGTAAGTGAAGAAAATAATTTAATTATTTTAAATATACCTAAAGTTCTCTTTTAAAAGATGAAGAGACATCCAATTTTTCACTTCCTAAGTGAGAATATGTACCTACCCAGGGTTGAGCCAGAGCAGTGGATAACATGAACTGGAGGCTGGGTGAGAAACTGTGTTCGGAGAATCTCTGAGGAAGCCAGGGGATTGGTGCTGTGCTGAATGTGTTAGGGAGAAGTATGTGAACTGAAGACTGGGGCAGGGTAGAAATTCAGAAATGGGTAGTCAGGCTGACGTCAGGATGTATAAATACACCTGACAGTTGGGCTGAGTGAAATTCCAGAGACAGGCAGGCAGGTGAGAATTCTAAACCAGGGGGAAAAAACAACAGTGGTGATTGTTCTGGGAGGTCAAGAGTTCTAATCCCTTCGTTTACACAATGTTAGATACATCGATCTTTTTAAGGCACTCTTGGGTCTAAAGTACATTGAGTCTATACTTTTCCTCAAATGTAGAATAAATGAATCATAATTAAATGTGGATTCACATTATTACAAAACGTTTAATGTATCAAAACCCAGATTTTAAAAAGAAGCCAATTGAAGATATTTTTTTTTTTCGAAATCATCTCCCATAGGAGTCCTTTTCAGCAATTCTTTATCTTAGAGGGCACCTGAGAATCATCTGGGAATTTTAAAAAAAAAGTCTCCATTACGAGGTCACACTCTAGAGCAATCAAATCAGAACCTCTGAGGGTGGAGCCCAGGTATCAGTACTTCTAACGCTTCCTGATGATTCCAATGTGCTGAAAAACACAAACAGTGAATGTAAACAGTTGAATTTATTTAAATCAAATGCTTTGTGATATACTTTCTCTAATCAAAATAAAAACTAAGGGCTACTAGACATTTTTTTAAAGTTTATAAGGGTGTGTAATCATGGGAGCAAAGGTGTAGTGTTATGACATGTGGATGTTAAGTCCATGAGGAGAACAGCTGTATGTCTCCTGAAACACACCTAACAGAAGGATCAAAAGCACATCATGATGAAGATGTTGACCTGGCTGACTGTCTCTAGAGGATATTTACCAACTCTCTAAGATGGAGGCATTGTTGATTAAAATTAAACTTGCACTTGCATCGTATGTTTAAAATTGGTTGTCGTGTTTAATTTAACTGTTAAGTAAATTTAGTGAGAAGTTTATACACAATGGGTGATTAATTTATTTTTAAGCATACCTCCTTCTATTACAAAGCCTAGGTAAAACCACAAAGAGTGTATTGGTTGAATGAGAAAGAGCCCCAAATTTTCTCATTGCACTGGTTTCCAGGAAGGGATGACTATTCCTGGTAAAGTCCTTACTTATGTTGTCAAGAAAGTAGGGGAAAGGGTTTGGGGATTTCAGCCTTGAACTGGGTGATTCCAAGTGGGTGATCCTTAAAAATTCAAGAAGATGACTTGGGTGGTCAGTTAGGGGAATGCATGAGCCCATTGATGAAATCAGTACTCAAATAAATGGAAAGTTGAAAGTGTTTTCTCCCAAGAGCAGGAATCAGGAGTAGGAGGTAGGACAGGGAGTTTTGTTGTTATAAACCTTATTATTCTTAATTCTATAAACCAAATATATGTGTTAATTTGATAAAAAAATAAATAAAAATAAAATTGTCTGGAAGGATACACTTAATTTATAACAGTGATTTTTCCTAGGGAGAAATGGGAGTGGGAAAAGAATTACAATTATTCAACATTTTGCTCAATGTACTTGTGAATTGCCTAAATTTTTTATAAGACTATATTCATGGCTTACTTTGATACCTAAAATAATTAAAATAATATACAAGTGAAAGAAAAGACAAAATAATATATTCTAGGAAAATACATTTCATTTTAATGAAATGAAATACTGATAGACTTTGAAATGAAAATAAAATGGTAGACTAAAAGGGTCTAGCAATTGCTGAGCAATATGACTTCAAAGAGACTCATAGCTAGACAGAGTATAGTATAGATTTGGGATAACATATCTAAAAAAACCCTAAAAGCTTCCAGAAGAAAAAAGTAAATCCCTATATTGAAAGAAGTAGTAGACTAATAGTGCATTTCTCATCAACCACACCAATTCTAAGAAAACAATATTACAATATCTTTAAAGATCAAAGAAAAAGTGAACCTAGAATTCTTTATCTAGTCAGCTATTATTTTAACATGAGGGAAATAAATATAATTGAGTCATTCAATTACTCAAGACATTTTGTTGTTGTTGTTAATCCTCAACCAAGGATATTTTTTCCACTGATTTTTTTTAGAGAGAGTGGAAGGGAGGAAGAAAGTGGGAGGGAGAGAGAGAAAAATATCAATGTGAGAGAGACACATCAGTTGGTTGCCTCCCACATGCGCCTCAGCTGTGGCTGGGAATCGAACCCACAACCCTTCATGTGAGGGCTGATGTTCTAACCACTGAACCACATCAGCCAGGGCTTAAGGCATTTTTACTTACAAACTTCCTCCAAGGATATTAATGGAAGATGCACTCCAACAAAACGATAGATAAATCACAAAGCAAAGAAAAGGACACAAAAGAAATAATAAGCCAAGAAATGAGTAAAGACATGGATGATAAAAGAAGATTAAAAAGTAATCTGAATCTAAAATACCAGTGATTGCCCTGGCCGGTTTGGCTCAGTGGTTGGAGCGTCGGCCTGCGGTCCGGAGAGACCCGGGTTCGGTTCCCGCTAGGGGCATGTACCTCGGTTGCGGTTTGTCCCTGGCCCTGGTTGGTCGTGCGGGTGGCAGCCACTTGATGTGTCCCTTTCACGTCGATGTTTCTCTCTCTCTCTCTCTTCCCCTCTCTCCTTCCCACTCTATCTGAGCAAAAAATGAAAAAATGTCCTCGGATGAGGATGAAAAAAAAAAAAATACAAAAAAAAATACCAGTGATAGCAGCAATCCAGCAGAGGTGTAAAAGCCATAGTTTATCCTGCATCTAACTACATTGCTTTG
The DNA here is from genome assembly GCA_030848825.1 of Tadarida brasiliensis. NCBI lineage: Eukaryota > Metazoa > Chordata > Mammalia > Chiroptera > Molossidae > Tadarida > Tadarida brasiliensis. The sequence goes on along the minus strand of CM061272.1, from coordinate 37,077,140 downwards.
AAAAATTTTAAATAATATCTATTAGAAACATATGAATAGAAATTGAATAATCCATGATCATATCAAGAAGTAGTAAGACACTTCTCAGAAGTTTTTTGACAAGATTAATTACATGTAGAATAACCCATTGAATAATCCTGATTTTATATCAGTATCTATTTGTATTTACATATCATTATGTGTTTTTTTTCAAATAAATATGGAAATTAACACATAAAAAGCATGGATCGCATATTAAGCCATAAAAGAAACCCCAACCTATTACAGGAGCATAAATTATACCAGGCATATTCATTTCAATAAAATTAATATTTAAGATGGTGGCAGAGTAGGTGGGAGTTACATTCACCTTCTCCCAGGACCAAACTAAAATATAGAACAATGAACCTGAATAACCAAGTGAAGAGTAGTTGAACAGGAGTTTTATTACCAAGGATTTACAGAAAAAGCCACATTGAAACTGGTAGGAAGGGCAGAAATGCAAACAGGGCAGAGGCTGAAAATCTGGAGGGATATCGCAGTTGCACAGGTCCCCTCCCTGCAGATTGAAAGGTTCCCCCATGCAAAGGTCTCAATGCCATGCCAGGCTTCCCAGCCAAGAGCACCAGAGCCTGGAAGAGGAGCCCATTTAACATCCCGCTGTGAAAATCAGCACAGATTCTGTCCATTAGGAAAATTCAGCTGAAACCCAGGTGCACTCTAAAGGGCCAGTGCACAAAATCTCATTCTCATCCACTTACCCTGGGCTCCAATAGAGAGGGAGGGAAAATAGTAGTGGACTAGAATCCTGAGAGGAAAGACTGGGTTGTGTGGCTCTGAGGAGAGAGCTGAAGGAACAGCCACCAGGAACCCTATACTGAATTCCTCTCCCACATTGCCCATAAATGGCATCTTTCTTGGGTCAAGCACTCTTCTCCTTAGGACTTCAGCCTGAGGGAATGCAATAGTCCCACCCTTGTGACTCCCCGTCACCCCACCCTATGGAGCTCATACCCTACAGAGGAGTCAGATGCTTGGACTTAAAATATAGAGGTCCGAATTGACTGAGGGTGTGTCAGAGACTGAGTTGTGTGGTTCTAGGATGGGAGCCATTCCCTCTACCTTTCTTCCAGCCTGACTGGCATCACCTCCAACAGAGCGCAGGCTCTTTAGGAGGTTTGAGCAGAATCTGACAGACTGAGTTGTGGCTCTAGGAAAAGGGCCCTTTTTCCTTTACACACCCAACTGGTACCACATTTCCTGTGCAAAGCCCTCCCTTCACATGGCCAGATCTTAGTTTTTTTGGGCCTGAATAACTCTGCTGGCCTCACCCTGATGATTCCCTGAGACCCTACCCCACAACACAGGTCTATGGGCACACAGCAGGTGAGAGCTGGCCTTGATGCACCTTGGGACTTCTGCTGAGTGGCCTCAGATGCACCACAGGCACCAAGTTAGATTCTGTATCAGTCTAGTAAACACCATTCACCCACACTTGGTGACTTACTGAGTACCTACCTCAGGCATCTCGCATACCACCAGAGGCTCTGTCAATGACTGAGCCTAACAGGCAGCCAGCAGGCAGAGGCAGATCTCAAGGTGCCTTGGGATTTTGTGTCCCTTGGACCAGTGCTGGTAAAAGCTGGCCTTGGGGCACAGCTTTGTCCTTCTTGTGCACACTCAGGCCCAGCAGATGCAGTCACAAACTTTGGATCCCTTTGTAGCTCCTAATAGGTTGCCCAGGGCCAGTCACAGGCAGCATATGACATTGACTTGCACTAGAGTCTCTCCAAGAAACCCCAGAACCAACAAACTTAGTGGTGGGCTTCAGCCTACATCAGAGCAAGATCCAATTAGCTCCACAAATGGCACATCTAAAGGGAGATCTCAGCAGGCACCAGACCCTGCTGAGGCAAATTCGCTTCATGTGGTCAGCACCCACACAGTAGTTCATACCCGTCCTTGGTCAGGGTTGATCCTCATAGTCAGCCAGTCTTAGGGTTGACCCCACAAACAAATGGGCCAACAGCAATCAAGATTCAACAGCACTTGCCAGGTGGCTCAGTTGGTTGGAACATTGTCCCACACACCAAAGAGCTGCAGGTTCCATTCCTGGTTCAGTCCCCAGTTGGGGCATATATAGGAGGCAACTGATCAAATTTTCCTTCTCACATTAATGCTTCTCTTTGTCCCTCTCTCTCTCCCTTCCTCTTTCTCTAAAAATAAATAAAACATATCCTCAGGTGAGGATTAAAAAAAAAATTCAACTACAACAGGAAAGCTCACATAACCCAGCTCAGTTGATCAAGGACATGACTGCACCACTGAGTCACACAGGACACTTACTACCTAAGGCTACCCTACCAAGACTGAGAGACATAGCAGATCTACCTAATACACAGAAACAAACACAGAGAGGCTGTCAAAATGGGGAGACAAAGAAACATATCTCAAATTAAAGAACAGGAGAAATCTCCAGGAAAATAACTAAATGTAATGGAGTCAAGCAATCTAACAGACATAGAGTTGAAAACAACAGTTTTAAAGGATGTGCAAGTTTTATATCCCACATGAGTGAAATCATATGGTTCTTATCTTTTTCTGACTGACTTATTTTACTTAGCATATAATACTGAAACTCATGGACACAAACAACAGTGTGTGATGTTTGTCAGAGGGAAAGGGGTGGGAGTTTGGGAGTGAAAGGAGCCTAATATATGGTGATGAAAGAATTTGACTTTGAGTGGTGGGCATAGAGTGCAATATACAAATCTTGTAACATAGAAATCCACACCTGAAATCTATATGATCCTATTAACCAATGTGACCCCAATACATTAATTAAGAAAAACAAACCAAAAATAAAAGATGCACAAGAACTTAGTGAGAACTTCAACAGTATAAAATAAGACATAAAAAAAATACAAAAAAGAACCAGTCAAAAATGAAGAATACAATATCTGAAATAAAAATACACTAGAAAAATCAGCAGTAGGTTAGATGAAGCAGAGAACTGAATCAGTGATTTGGAAGATGAAGTAGCAGAAAACAACCAATCAGAGCAGCAAAAAAGTAAAAATAATTTTAAAAAATAAGGGTAGTTTAAGGGGCTTCTAGGCCAGAAGGAATTGCCATGAAATATTCAAAGTGATAAAGAGTAAGGACTTACAACCAAACTACTCTACTCAGCCAGGCTATCATTTAAAATTAAAAGTGAAATAAAGAACTTCCCAGACAAAGAAAAAGCTAAAGAAACATATTACCACCAAACCAATCTTATAAGAAATATTACAGCGTCTTCATTAAGAAGAAGAATTTTAAAAAGAAGAAGAAGAAGAACATAGTGATAAAGAATAAAATAGCAATAAATATGTACCTTTCAGTAATCACTTTAAATGTAATGGCTTAGCCCAGCCAGTATGGCTCAGTGCATGAGTGTCATCCCAGGGACTGAGAGGTCCCGGTTTGATTCCCCATAGGGCACATGCCTTGGTTGTGGGCTTGATCCCCAGTAGGGGGCATGCAGGAGGCAGCCGATTGATGTTTCTCTCTCACATTGATGTTTGTATCCCTCTCTTCCTTCTTCTCTCTCTCTAAAAAATAAATAAAAACACATTTAAAAAAATAAATAAATGCAATGGCCTAAATGCTCCAATTAAAAGACATAGGGTAGCTGAATGAATAAGAAAACAAGACCCATATGTATTCTGTCTACAAGAGACTCACCTCAGAACGGAAGACACACACACACACGTAGACTGACAATAAAGAGATGGAAAAAATATTTCATGCAAATGAAAACTAAAAAAAAAAAAAAAAAAGCTGGGGTCAGAATACTTATATGAGACAAAATAAACTTTAAAATAAAGGATATATACCAAATCAGCACTGCAAGAAATGTTAAAAGGACTACTGTAATAAGCAGGAAAAAAGAGAGAGAAATATAGCCATAATAAATTAAAATGGCCATAAATAAGTACATATAAATAATAACCTTAAATATAAATGGATTAAATGCTCCAATCAAAAGAGACAGAGTGGCTGAATGGATAAGAAAGCATGATTCATATATATGTTGTTTACAAGAGAGCCACCTCACAACAAAAGACTCACACAGGTTGAAAATGAAGGGATGGAAAAAAAATTTCCAAGCAAATGGAAACAAAAAACAAAGCTGGGGTAGCAATACTCATGTCTTATCAAATAGACTTCAAAATGAAGGCCATAACAAGAGACAAAGAAGGCCACTACATAATATTAAAAGAATCTATCCAACAGGAGCGTATAATCTTGGTAAACATATATGCACCCAATATAGGAGTACAAAAATATATTTAAAAACTTCTGGAGGACTTCAAAGAAGAAATCAACAGCAATGCAATCATAGCAGGGGATTTCAACACCCCACTAACATCATTGGATAGAACCTCTAGACAAAAAATTAACAAGGAAACCAGAGACCCTAAATGATGCACTAGATCAGATGGATTTAATAGATATTTAGAGAGAATTACATCTCAAAGCTGCAGAATACACATTCTACTCAAGTGCACAAGGGACATTCTCAAAGATAGACCACATGTTAGAACACAAACCAGGTCTCTACAAGTTCAAGAAGATTAAAATCATATCAAGCAACTTCTCAGATCACAATGGCATGAAACTAGAAATCAATTACAATAAAAACACTCAAAAACATTCAAACACAAGGAGGCTAAATAGCATGTTATTAAAAAATGAACCCAAGGAGATCAAGGAAGAAATAAAAAAACCTCCTGGAAATCAATGAAAATGAATACACAACAACACAAAATCTAGGGGATGCAGTGAAAGCAGTCCTAAGTTCATAGCATTACAGGCCTACGTCAAGATACAAAAAAAATTTTAAATAGATTCTCTAACTCTACAACTTAAAGATCTAGAAAGTGAACAAAAAGAAAAACCCAGAATAAATAGAAGGAAAGAAATAGTAAAGGTCAGAGTGGAAATAAATGACATAGAGACTAAAAAACAATTCAAAAGATCAATGAAACAAAGAGCTGATTATTTGAAAAGATAAACAAGATTGATGAACCTTTAGCCAGACTCTCCAAGAAACAAGAGAGAGGACCCAAATAAACAAAATCAGAAACAAAAGAGGAGCGGTAACAACTGATACCACAAAAATACAAAGGATTGATAGAAAATACTATGAACAATTATACATCAATAAATTGGACAATCTAGGTGAAATGGACAAATTGCTAGAATCACACAGTCTACCAAAACTGAAACAGAAAGAGTCAGAAAACTTGAGCAGACCAATAACAACTAAGGAAATTGAAGCTGTAATTAATAAACTCCCAGCAAACAAAAGCCTGGGTCTGGACAGCTTCACAGGGGAGTTTTACCGAACATTCAAGGAAGAACTAACACCCATTCTCCTCAAACTATTCCAAAAAATTTGAAAGGAAGGAGGACTTCCAAGCTCTTTTTATGAGGCCAGCAAAATCTTAATTTCAAAACCAGATAAAAGACACTACAAAGAAAGAAAACTACAGGCCAATATCCTTGATGAACATAGATGCCAAAATCCTCAACAAAATATTAGGAAATTTGATCCAACAATATATTAAAAAAATATTCACCATGGCTAAGTGAGATTTATCCCAGGGATGCAAGACTGGTACAATATTCACAAATCAACAAATATGATACACCATAAACAAAATAAAAGATAAAAATCATATGATCATATCAATAGATGCTGAAAAAGCATTTGACAAAATCTAGCACTCATTTCTGATAAAAATGCTCGAGAATAGAGGGATCATATCTTTACATAATAAAGGTTATATATGAAAAACCTACAGCCAACATCATACTCAATGGGCAAAAACTGAAAGCATTCCCTTTAAGAACAGGAACAAGACAGGGATGCTCACCTTTTCCACTATTATTTAATATGGTATTGGAAGTCTTAGCCACAGCAATTAGACAAGAAGAAAAAATAAAAGGGATCCAAATTGGAAAGGAGGAAGTGAAACTTCATTATTTGCAGATGATATAATATCATACATAGAAAATTCTAAAGCCTCCATCAAAAATCTACTCAATTTAATAGATGAATTTGATAAAGTAGCAAGATACAATATTAACACCCAGAGATTGATGGCATTTTTATACACCAATAATGAACACTCAGAAAGGGAAACTAAAAGAAAAAGAAAAAATCCCATTTACCATTGCAACAAAAAAAATTAGATACCTAGGAATAAACTTAACCAAGGAGGTAAAAGACCTGTTCTCAGAAAACTACAGGACATTGAAAAAAGAAATACAGGAAGATATAAAAAAGTGGAAACATATACCATGTTCATGGATTGGAAGACTCAACATCATTAAAATGTCCGTCCTACCCAAAGCAATCTACAGATTCAATGCAATCTCCATTAAAGTACCAATGGCATATTTCATAGATCTAGAACAAATATTCCAAAAGTTTATATGGAACCTAAAAAGACCCTGAATAGCCACAGCAATCTTGAAAAAGAAGAATAAAGTGGGAGGAATAACAATACCAGATATCAAGTTATACTACAAAGCTATTGTAATCAAAAGAACTTGGTACTGGCACAAGAACAGGCATGTAGATCAATGGAACAGAACAGAGAACCCAGAAATGGGCCCAAGACAGTGTGCATAATTAATATTAGACAAAGGAGGCAAAAGCATGCAATGGAGAAAAGACAGTCTCTTCAATAAATGGTGTTGGGAAAATTGGATAGCTACATGCAAAAAAATGAAACTAGACCACCAACTTACACCATACACAAGAATAAACTCAAAATGGATAAAACACTTAAATGTAAGTTGTGAAACCATAAAAATCCTAGAAGAAAATGTAGGCAGAAAAATCTCAGACATCACACATAGTGGAATTTTCTCTGCTAAATGGCCTAGGGCAAGAGAAACAAAGCAAAAAATTAATAAATGGGATTACATCAAACTAAAAAGCTCTGTATGGCAAAAGAAACCATCATTAAAGTGAAAAGGGAACCCACTCACTGGGAGAACATATTTGCCAATAATACATCGAATAAGGGGTTAATATCCAAAATATATAGAGTACAACTCAACAAAAGGAAGACAAACAATCCAATTGCAACATGGGCAGAGGACCTGAATAGACATTTCTCCAAACAGGACATACAAATGGCCAGGGGACATATGAAAAAATGCTCATCATCTCTAATCATCAGAGATGCAGATTAAAATGACTATGAGATATCACCTCACACATGCCAGAATGGTTGCCATCAACAAATCCCCAAACAACAAGTATTGGCGAGGACATGGAGAAAAGGGTGCTCTAGTACACTGCTGGTGGTAATGCAGACTAGAGCAGCCACTATGGAAAACAATATGATGCTTCCTCAAAAACATGAAAATGGAATTGCCATTTGACCCAGCGATTCCACTTCTATGAATATATCCTTAGAATCCTGAAACATCAATCAGAAAGAATGTATGCACCCCTATGTTCATACCAGTGCTATCTACAATGGCTAAGAACTGGAACCAGCCCAAGTGTCCATCAGTAGATGAGTGGATAAAAAAGTTGTGGTATATTTTACACAGTGGAATACTATGCAGCTCTTACTCTTTGAGATGATGTGGAGGGACCTAGAGAGTATTATGCTGAGCGCAATAAGCCAATCAGAGAAAGCAATTATAACATGATCTCATTTATTTATGGAACATCTTGAACAAAATAAGCTGGATCAAAATAGATCCAGAATCATGGAAGTAGGGAACAGACTGACAAACCTCAGAGGGATGAGGGGTTGGAGGAATGGGAAGAGATAAACCAAAGAACTTGTATATATGCACAACCAATAGACACAGACATTAGGTTGGGGAAGCAGGATGGAGGTGGGAGCGGGGAGGAGGGAGTCAATGGGGGACAAAAGGGGGCATCATAATACTTTCAACAATGAAAATGAATAAAATAAAGGCAATAATAAGAAACAAAGAAGGACACTTCATAAAGGTAAACAGATCAACCCAATAAGAGGATATAACTCTTGTAAACATTTATGAACCCAACATAAAAGCATCTAAATATATAATGCAAATCTTGATAGATATAAAAAAAGAACAACAGTAATACAATCATAGTAGGAAATTTTAATGCCCAATTGACATCAATGGATAGATCTTCCAGAAAATCAATAAGAAAACAGCAGCCTTGAATGACACACTAGACCAGATGAATTTATTTTATTTATTTATTTATTTATTTATTTATTTATTTATTTATTTATTTATTTTTATTTATTTATTTTGTTTTCATTGATTTTTAGAGAGAGAGAGAGGAAGGGAGAGAGAGATAGAAACATCAGTGTGAGAGAGAAACATCCATCGGCCTCCTGCATGCCCCTACTGGGAATTGAGCCCACAACCCAGGCATGTGCCCTGACCGGGAATCGAACTGGAACCTCTCAGTCCATGGGACAACGCTCAATCCACTGAATCACACTGGTGGGGCTACACCAGATAAATTTAATAGATATCTGCAGGGCATTTCACCCCAAAGCAGAACAATATACATTCTTTTCAAGTATACATGGAACATTTTCTAAGATAGACTACATGTTAGAACACAAAACAAATCTCAATAAATTTAAGAAGATTAAAGTTATATCAGGCATCTTTTTTTTTTTTTTACCACAATTGTATGAAACTAGAAATCAATTACAAGATTAAAACTGTAAAACAGACAAACACATGGAGGTTAAATAACATGTTACTAAAAAGTGAATGGGTTAGCAATGAGATAAAAAAGAAATCAAAAGATACTTTGACACAAATGAAAATTAGAACACACAACCCAAAATCTATGGGACATAGGGAAAGCAGTCCTAAGAGGGAAATTCATAACATTATAGGTCTACCTCAGGAAACAAGAAAAATATCAAATAAACAGTCTAGCCTCTCACCTAAAGGAACTTGAAAAAGAACAACAAACAAAGCCAAAGTGAGTAGAAGGAAGGAAATAATAAGATCAGAGTAGAAATAAACAAAAGAGAGTCTGAAAATAATACAAAATATCAATGAAACCAAAAGCTGGTTATTTGAAAGGATAAGCAAGATTGATAAACCTTAACTAAATTCATCTAAAAAAAAAAAAAAAAAAAAAGAGAGCGAGTACCCAAACAAATTAAATCCAAAATGAAAGAGGAGAAATAACACCTGACACCACAGAAATACAAAGGATTATAAGAAAATATATGAACAACTGTATGCCAGCAAACAGGACAATCTGGAGGAAATGGATAAATTCCTAGAAGCATACAATCTTCCAAAATGAAATCAGGAAGAATAAAAAAAATTGAATAGACCAATTACAAGTAATAAAATCAATGCAGTAACAAAAAGCTTTCAACAAACAAAAGTCCTGGTCCAGATTACTTCATAGCCAAACATTCAAAGAACTACCACCTATCCTCAAACAATGAGCATTCTTGTACATATATCTTTGGGTACAAATTAAAATACATGGATGGAGTGGGATAAAATGTTTTTTCAAAGAATTAAGGTGCTCTTATTGCAGGAAGGATGGATGGTGGGTGAGCAAATGTACCAAGCAAACACCAAAGATTTGAGACTTTTACTGTTTAAATAAAATGCTTGTTTGCCTTTGTAATCTGATTGAACTGTATAAGAATGCTGATGGTGTGCTTGAGTGTAAACTTTGATCTTTCAGAGGTAAATTGAGACTGATTTTAAGTTTACATAAGTGCCTTTATCAACGTGAGCAGTGAAATAAAGTTATGTATCATATAGATATTCTTCATGACAGAGAGGGTTGGCAGGTATTCAGCTCATCTTGATGACCAAAGAATACTAATTAGGGTAGCTCAGGCTCCACTGTGGAATATATATACTAATTTTGTAGTGTGAAACTCTACAAAACTTGACTTTATCAGTTTACTGTTAACTCTACCCTTGACTTTGAGCTTTGTCGATTTAGTCTCAATGACTAAATGGCTTTGATTTAGGGGTTCCATATTAGGTTTGGAGATCTTCTTTTCCAAGTGCCTTACCTTCTCTTAATCTTTCCCCTGGATCCTAATGGCTTGGCTGGAGTGCTAACCTGTCAACAGGGCCTGTAAAGCTGGGCCTTTCTATCTCTGGATGGGGTGACGATCCCACTATTCCTTAGCTCACGGAGAATGTCTTGCAGCTGTCTGAGGAACACAGATCATTAGTGATTTTGGCAGGATTTTGTTGGAAGTACAATGCTAAAGATGAAAGGTCAGTTTTATTTAACTGATGAAAACAATGAGTAGCAGATTAAGCTGGTTTTCTGGTAAACAGTGCCATTACTTTCCAGTAAATAATGTCATGATGCCTTGATGAATAACATACATGGAGATAAAGAGGAACATCTCTCAGTGATGGAAAATTAGGTATCTCCATAAACTCAAATATGCCTTTAGTTTTCTTCTTTCTATGATCTGTTCCCTAAAACATTTACCAACAGGTCATTTGATCGTACCAATGGAAAAAATGAAGTATGCTCTGTTGAAGACACAGGCTACAGAAAGGGGCCAGTTTAAGGAGTATTCTTTTCATCTGCCTGAAGTGTTAAGATACCAAAACAAAACAGTGTGTTCCGTGCTACTCCTGCATTGCCCACTCTTCTGTTGTAGCTCTGAGATGAGCTGGAATGCAGTAAGAAAAGAATCAGTCTAATAAAAATCGAATGCGGCATGCCAACCCGTCAGCATCCTTCACAGCAAGATGGAAGACATGGTTTTGGCCTGTTTGCATGTATTCTTTTTTAAGCACACGCTAACAGTCCATGCCGAAAGACAGACTTTCTGAACTGGGACAAGAAGCTACATGATGCTTCCTATCTTGGGAGTTAGATTCTCCACAGTACCCCAGTAGCTCTATGGTAGTAAATGCTTAGGGTAGGTGCTTAAGGAAGAACATTGACTCTTTTAAGGTATTCAGGACCAGTTAGTAACTTTTGTCATAGTACCATTAACAATAATTAAAATAATGGTTAATATTCATTGAATGCTTATTATAGGCTAGGTATAGTTCTCAATGCTTTTCAGGGATAATTCTATGCAGTCCTCACAATAACTCTATGAGAAAGAAAAAGAGGCACAGAGGGGATACTAACAGAACCATTCAAAGTTGTGTGGCTAGTGTTGAAATTGGGATTTGGGCCCAGGTGGCGCAGAACTCTTAGACTGCTTTTTAACCATTATACATAATACCACTAAATTATCTCCTAGAGGCCTGAAGCAACAATTCCCAACCTTTTATAAAATTTTGGTGGCTGTTTTTCTTTAACCTATCCTGATTTTCCTTAAAGGATTGTTTATGGTAGAAATAAATTAAAGGGGAAAAACTTGAACCAGTTAACTGTGGTTTATTTCCATTTATTTTCAGCATTATGCAATACCCTTCAAGACATTTAGAGACACCCTGCTTAGTGGTGAAGCAGATAGAAGTGCACTGGTCTGTGACCTTAAGTGAATACATTTCTTGAGCACTTACAATAGCTAGGTTTTCCACTTCAAACATTTTGAAAGATTCTGATACCTGAAAAAAAGAGTGAGAGAGCACTGGCCAAGGTGAGGGGAATCCAGCTGCTTCCCCATGTCTGGTTTGCTGCCTCAGATGTTAAGGGAAAAATCTTTTGAAATCATTTCTTAATAATGAAGCTTTTTGGACACTGGTGCAGTACTGTTTTTGATCTTTTGGTCTTGTTTTTGTTAAAATGATATATTGTTTTACAAGCAGTGCTGAGCTCCAATCCCACATTCCTGCTGACATAACTATTATTATTTCATGGTTTTAGCATCTTCTCTGGTAACCCTATGCATAATTTAAAAAGTATCTAGAAAGATGTGTGTACATGTGTGTGCACTTGTGTTTGTGTGTGTGTTGGGGGTGGGGGTGGGGAGGAAAATCTCTCAGTGGAGTGCTGGATTGGACATTGAGTCCATTCAGATTTTTCTAAGTATAAACAGGAAAGCAGATGTACCCAAAGCACTATGTTTACAATGCAGCCAGTTAGTGCAGCATAAATGAACTGGTTGAGATAGAATGTAGTGGATATAATTGAATGTGTTTTATTGGGATAATTTCTGACTATAGGAGGGCACAGGCAATGGCATTCTCTTGGGTGAGACATTTTTCTCTTTGAATGTTTCTATAGACTTCTCATAACTTGTTCTTTCTTCTTTCCACTTTCCAAATGGAAATAACAGTAGAGGACAGAACTCAATTGCTTTGTAGTAGTTGTTTGATACCCTAACCAGTTTTGCTCAACTCATTGGCCCATTTGTATCTTATGCAGGAAATAGAGAAACCTACTAATTCAGAAGTGCTTCTTACATCATTAACTATAACAATACTGCACATTTTTGTAGCATGATGATTTATAAACACTTTCAAATACTTTTCTCATTTGATTTTCCACTATATTCAGAAAAAACTGGGCAAGCAGTATTATCCCCATTTTACAGAAGAGGAAAATAAGACAAACAAGTAAAAAGATATGATGACTGTCCCCCCAGCTAGTAAGTGTTGGACCTGGAACTAGACCCAAGGTGTTTTGAGCTATTTTTCAGTATACCAAGATCCCTCTAATCTTTTAAATATGACATTGATAGTTCCATAGTCATAATAAAAAGTTATTATAGAAAACTTAAAAATAAAAATCACCAATAATCATACCAACCAGTTATTTGCAATTAAATGTCTGTATTTTTATATATATGAATATACATGCACACATAACTTATGTATATTTAATATGCATACTTATTTATGTATATTTAATATGCATACTTATTAATATACATACAGATAGATATATTTATTGTTAGTGCATACACATGGTTCAGATTTCAAAAAGTTAACTATGTTGTACAGCCGATCTCTAGAATTTATTCATCTTGCAAAACAGAAACTTTATTGTGCACCTCAAAATATGTTAATAGGACAGATCTCATGTTAAGTGTTCTTAATAAACATATACACACATACCCCCCACACACACACAAAAGAACACCAGGAAATTTCTGGAAGTGATAAATCTGTTTTGTAGTGATATTGGTTGTAGTAATGGCATCATGGATGTATGCATATATCTAAACTCATCAGGATGTATACATTAAATCTGTGCAATTTTTTGTATATCAATGATACCTCAATAAAGCTAAATAAATATCAAGAAGTGTATAAAGTATTTTCCTACCATTATTCTCTTGCCTTACAATCTCTCTCTCTACATGTTAAAATAATATTAGTGTCTTGAATAGTTCTCTGGAAATATTTTATCTAGAGTTACTTTATCCATACAAGTAAAGATGTATACACATACAGACATACATACACATATCTGTTATCTATAGTCACACATAATATATATATATGTGTGTGTGTGTGTGTGTGTGTGTGTGTGTGTGTGTATATATATATATATATATATATATATGTATACACAAAAGTAAGTTTACAGCTGTAATACAAATAAATAATACAAGAATAAAATCTGTCCTCGTACTCACAACTGTAAGCCTACTTGGTCCACCCCAGTAAGGGATACACACACACATACACACATATTTTCCTTATATGATATAATGTTGTTCCCCTTATTGTGTACCTTAGAATTTTGCCAAACAATTCAAATATCTTTGGTTTTATAACTGAACAATTTATCTTGAAAAATTTTCCATATAAATATATAACTAATTTTCTAGTTTTTTTAAATGACTGCATGAATAAAAATTAACCTGCCCCTTATTGATGGACATTTAGATTGTTTCCCAACCTCATTATAACAAACCACTCACACTGCATAAAATTATATATAAGCCATTTTGAATATAAGAGTTTGTCTTTCAGGATAAATTCTGAGAAGTGAATTTACAAGGTCAAAGGATGCGGAGATTTTTTTTAAATTAATTTATTTTTGTTACAGAGGTTTCTCCTTTTTTCTCCACTTTGTAATATGTTGACAAATTGTCCTCCACAGAAGTTGAACCAATTTACATACTCACCAAAAATATACAAGTGTATGTATTTCTCCACATGTATACCACTACAGTGTGTTATTAGACTCCTTTCTATTTGACAAAATACATAAAACATGGTCTCTTAGTGTATTTTTAATTTACAATCCTCTTATTATGAGTGATGTTAATATCTTTTCATGTTTGAAAACAGATTGTATTTTCTGTAAACTGTATATTTGTCCATTTTTCTATTGGCATGTTGATCTTTTTTCTTATTGATTTATAGGGGTTCTTTATATATTAGGGACATTAATCATTAATTTGTGACATATTTTTCCAATTTTTTTTTTAAACTTTGCTTGTAATAGTTTTTGCTTTGCAATATAAAAACATTTTTCAGTAGCCAAATCTATCAACTTTTTCCTTTATAGTTTCTGGATTTTATGTCATAGCAGAAAAGCCTTCCCCAATCAAAGATATAAGATAACTTTCCATCTTATAGAATCTTTATTGTTTTAACACTTATACTTAAATATTTGATCTTTCTGGATTTTATTTTAAATAACTCATGTGGTGTGCATCATCATTTTCTCTCTGTTTATTTGTTTACAGATTGAAATGAGCTGGCATTTTTATAATGTTGAATCTCCCTATCCAAGAATAGGATATGTCTTGCTATTTGTTCAGGTCTTCTTTATGATTCTGAGGAGAATTTAAAATATTTATTCACATGGAAAACTTACACAAGTCATGTTGTTTTTCTGGTTTTTTTTTTTTTTTTTCTTTTTGATGCCATTGTGAAGGGAATCTTATCTTCCTCATTTCTGTTTGTTTATACGAAATCTATTGATTGTATATTACTTTTCAATCTGCCACTAGCAAAATGTGATAATTTTACTTCTTTGTTCTCAATTTTTCTATCTTTAATTTCTTTCAATTTGTCAACATTTCTTTGGCTAATACCAAGAAGTAATACTAAATTTAATTTTAGTGATAGTAAAAATCTTGATTCTTTTTTCAGATTTTAAGGGCAATATTTCTGTTGCCTTACTATTAAGTATCATGCTGGCTTATGCATTCAGAGATATTTTATCATGTTGAGAATATTCCCATCTCCCATTTAATTAACAGTTTTCTTCATTTATTTGTGATGATCAAAAATACATGTTGAATTTTACCAAATGCCCTTTCAAATCCAATGGAGAAAATGATAAAAAATATTTTAATCTATTAATATGATTATAATACTTTTTCTCACCATTGTTAATATAAGTATTGTGGAATATACATTTTACTCTGAACACTATTTTAGCTGTTCTGATGCATATTTTTATTATCATTTTAAAGATTTTATTTGTTTATTTTACAGTTGTCATATAATATTATGTTAGTTTCAGGTGTACAACATAGTGAGTGGATATTTATATAACTTATGAAGTGATCACCTCAAGAAATCTAGTACCCATCAAACACCATAGTTATTACAATATTATTGAATATATTCTCTATGCTGTAGTTTACATCCCCATGACTATTCTGTAACTACCAATTTGTACTTCTTCATCTTGTCACCTTTCTCACCTATCCCCCAACAAACATCAAAATATTCTCTGTATCTATAAGTCTGTTCTGTTCTTCTTATTCATTTTGATTTTTAGATTCCACATATAAGTGAAATCATATACCATTTGTCTTTAACTGTCTGTCTTATTTCACTCAGTACAATACCCTCTAGATCCATCCAGAATGGCTGTCACATTCTACTCTATATATGTATGACTTCTTCTTTATTCGTGCATCTATTGATGGACACTTAGGTTGCTTCCATGTCTTGGTTATTGTAAGCAATGCTGCAGTGAACATATGGAGCTAGATATCTTTTCAATTTAGTGTTTTGGGTTTCTTGGAATTAATACCCAGAAGTGGAATTGCTGGACTCTTCTTTGTCTCTTGCTGTACCTTTGTTTTAATGCCTGTTTTGCCTGATGTAAGTATTGCTATACCAGTTTTTTGTTGTTGTTGTTTCCACTTTTATTAAATATATTTTTCCATCCCTTTACATTCTCAGTCTGTGTGTGTCTTTTGATCTAAAGTGAGTCTCTTATAGATAGCATATTTAAGGTTCTTGTTTTATTATTCATTCAGCCACCACATGTCTTTTGATTGGAGCATTTAATACATTTGCACTTAAAGTAACGGTTGAAAGATATGTATTTATTGCCATTTTATTATTCATATATCCTATCTTTCTTCTTCTCCCTCTCCCCCTCTCCCCTCCCCCTCTCCCCCTCCCCCTCCTCCTTTTTCTTCTCTTCTTCTTTAAGACCCTTTAAAACTTCTTGTAATACTGCTTTGGTGGTGATAAACTCCTTTAGCTTTTTCTTGTCTTGGAAACTGTTTATCTGCTCTTTGATTCTAAATTATAACTATTTTAGATAGAGTAATCTTGTTGTAGGTCCTTGCTTTTCATCATTTTGAAGATTACATGCCAATCCCTTTTGGCTTACAAAGTTTCTGTTGATAAATCAGCTGGAAGTCTTATGGGAGCTCCCTTGTAGATGACTGTTTCTCTCTTGCTGCTTTTAAGATTCTCTCTTTGTCCTTAATCTTGCCATTTTAATTATACTGTGTCTTGGTGTGGACCTCTTTGGGTTTATCGTGTGCTTCCTGAACTTGTGTCTTTTTTTTCTCACCAAGTTAAGGAATTTTTCCATCATTATTTTTTCAAATAGGTTTTTCAATTGCTTGCTCTCTCTCTTCTTCTTCTGGTACCCCATGGTGTGAATATTGGTACATTTGATGTTGTCCTCAGGCCAACTGGCTGTGAGGACAGGCTGTAACCACTCTGAAGAATATGCTGTTCAGATGCTGATCCCATGAAGCAGGACTTGCTTAGAGGGGCTCTGTTGCTTACTGAGTCTGCAGCGTGAGTGTGTTGCTTATGGAGGTGCTTCCATGTAGTCTGAAGCTGTTCACTGGGTGTACTGGCTCTGGTGCTTCCTGGGAGGTGCAGATCCAGGTAAGCTACCACCTGTGCCCTGACCAGACCCAACTGTGAACCAAAGCCGGCTGCAACTAGTGCCAGGCCTGGGTCACTTAGCAAGAGGTACAGAACACACCAAGGCCAGATGCTACTTGTTTGAGAAATTTTAGGAAAGTTCAAAGAATGAGCTAAGATAGGCCATTTATATGGAAAAGCTGCTAGAAACAGCTTGATGGGCCCACAGTTTGGCTGGGCGGGATCAGAGGATCACCATTGAAGACTCAATTGTGTTAGCCAGGTTGAGTGAGACTCAGATATGGCACCAGTCTGCTGGTTCTGTTGGGGAAGGGGAAGGAAAAGGAACAATGGCCTCTGCTAGTACTTCTGTCTGAGAGAAAGCTGCCCCTCTAGCTCTTACCCTGGCATTGGACAATTCATTTCCTCTCTGTATGCCTCTGGAGCCCTTTGAGTTGCTGCCTCAAAGCTGCAGCTTATAGCAAGTGAGTCCAAGCAAGTCTGTGCATGGTCCCTTTAAGAGAAACACCTGGGACTCTAGCAACACTCTGTCTCATTCAGCTACAATCCCTGTCAGTTTTTACAGCCAGAAGTTATGGGACTTTTCTTCCTGGCACTGGAACCGTGGACTGGGGGGCCTGGTGTGGGACCCCTTGCTCCTCAGGGGGTACCTTTGCAACCAAGGTTTTTCTCTGATTTTAACTGCCAAACGTGGGTGTGGTGGAATCAACTTATTCTGCATCTCTGCCCTTCCTACCAGTCTCCATGTGTCTTCTTCTTTATATCCTTAGTTGTAGGACTACCATTTTCTAGATTTCAGGCGGTTCTCAAGAATGGTTATTTTGTAGTGTAGTTGTAATTTTGATGTGGTTGTGGGAGGATGCAAGTACTGCATTTAGCTATGCCACTATCTTGATGGGGAGCCTCATTAGTTTTTAGATAGTCTTCATAATTTATTTGGATCTTTTAACTTCCTTTAATGTCTTTACAGTTTATTATTATTTTTATTTTTACACTATGTTTTTATTGTTTTTTTTAGAGAGAGTGGAAGGGGGAGAGAGAGAGAAACATCAATGTGAGAGATACATCCATCAGCTGCCTCCTGCATGCCTGCTACTGGGGATCAAGCCACAACTTGGGCATGTGCCCTGACCAGGAATCGAACCGAGACCTCTCAGTCCATGGGGTGACACTCCATCCACTGAGCCACACCAGCCGAGCTACAGTTTATTATTCATATGCATCCTAGAGACCCTAGTTTAGTCATGCTCATTAAAAATCAAAACAAAAAACTGACATGTCTTTCACATTCTTTTAATCTACAGGTTAGCCATTTATCCCCTTCTTCTCCTTATAGTTTATCTGTTGAAGAACCTGGAGTGAGTGACTTAAATAGTTTCCCACAGTCTAGGTTTTGTCCATTGCACATTTATGGTGCAGTTCAACATATTCCTCTGACCTTTGTCTTTTCTCCCAGTTGGCAGCCGAATCAGTCTTTTATTCTATCCCTTTGGCAAGACTATAAGTGATGGTGTGTTCTTTCACCAAGAGGCTCATAGCCTGATTGTTTCTCCTTTTGTGGTGTTGGCAGCCATTGATGTTCATGGCCTAGATCCATTAATTC
Source organism: Tadarida brasiliensis (assembly GCA_030848825.1). Lineage (NCBI taxonomy): Eukaryota > Metazoa > Chordata > Mammalia > Chiroptera > Molossidae > Tadarida > Tadarida brasiliensis. Next base: position 37,058,509 of record CM061272.1, on the reverse strand, counting down.
ACACTTTAGAATGATGATCATATAATTTCAAGATTTATTTTTTATTTATTGTACTTCTTTTATAAAGAGATGTTTTTCCTTGTATGTCAGTCATATAGGAAATATAGGATAAACTCTCAGGCCTTTTGCTTTATTTACCAGTCTTAACTGGTTTACTACTATCCACTGAGTGACCAATTAGTATTTTAAAAATATCATTATAATTCATATATTTAAACATACTTGGTGGGTTTCAATCAATTATCTTTTGTGAAATTCTAATGTAGTCTAATAAGAGTCTCTTCATGTTGTCTCTTGGATCTTTTTGACATAATCCTGGTAGTCTTTGATTGCTTTCTTGCTGTATGGTATGACAAGATGTTCCAAAGTCATGTTAAAAATGTCTGAATTTATTTAGTGAGAAATTGTATTTTAAGATCACTGTGTGGAGTGCTTATTACTAATGTGGGTGTCTCTTCAGTAGACAGATCCAAAATTCATGGAGACCTCATGAATTCAAATTCAGTATTACTTTTTTTCTTCCCAAAACTCTTCAGAGTTACATTTATTAATCTCCTCTCTTTCACACTGAAAACCCTAATCCTGAATGACACAGTAGATAATAGAGTTAGAATATCCCACAATGATTCATTTACTTTGGCCAACATTACATCCATGACAGCCTCAGAATAACTATAATATCAAACCACTATAATTATTGAAAGCAGTTTTAAAAGGTTTTTCCATATTCTCTCTAAGTTTTACCCCTTATTTTTTTATTTTTATTTTATTTTTTATTAATTTATTTTTGTTACAGATGTTTCTCCTTTTTTCCCCATTGACACCCTCCTCCCCATCCCCCCACCCTATCCCCAGCTTTGTTGTCCATGTCCATCAGTTATACATACATACGCATAAGTTCTGTGGTTTATCTCTTCCCTCCCCCACCAACCCCTCTTCTGAGGGGTGTCAGTCTATACCCTACTTCCACATCTCTGGGTCTACCCTGTTCCTCAGACTGTTATGTTCATTATATTCCACAAATAAGGGAGATCATGTGATATTTGTCTTTCTCTGCTTGGCTTATTTTGCTTAGGATAATACTCTCGAGGTCCCTCCAGGTCGTCTCAAAGGATAAGAGATCTTTCTTTCTTACAGCTGCATAGTACTCCATTGTGTATATGTACCACAGCTTTTTTATCCATTCATCCACTGATGGACACTTGGGCTGATCGGAATATACCCTAAGAAGCCTGAAACACTAACCAGAAAGAATACATGTACCCCCATGTTCATAGCAGCACTATTTACAATAGCTAAGATCTGGAAACAGCCCAAGTGTCCATCAGTGGATGAATGGATACCCCTTATTTTTAATAGTTGCACTATATATTGTCAACCAATGGTCGTTGGTGCCAATTCAATGCCAACAGGAATCCCCAGTTTGTGGTGTGGTAAAGAAGGAAACTTTATTCAGTACAAACAGCTCAACTGTGATACAGCATGGCCATGGGAACAGCTTGAGTGTGGAACAGCTCAATAGTGTTACAGCTCAATTATGAAACAGCACGGCATGGCTGTGAAGTGGCCCTGAGGCCAGGTGATCCTGGGTGCAGGCTCCTCTCCAGCTAGACGGCTCTGCCCTACTCTGGTCTGGTTTGCTCTACCTGCTCTGGTCCAGTCTGATCCACTTACTCTGGTGAGACTTTGGTGAAACGCAGTTTCCAAGTTTTTGGTGGAAAGGGAAAATGTGCTTCCTGAGTCAGAGGGAAGCTGACTTAGACAAAAATGCCCACCCCTGGTCCCTGCTTGGTCTGTCCTCATGCAAATGACTCCAAATGCTCACAATTTAATTGGCCCAAATAGCACTGTCCTGACTGGTCAGAATGAAGCCTCTCTGTTTGGTCAGTGAAGATGTTGATGGGGATATAACTGCATAGCTCCAATTGGACAGGGAAAGTTTTAGTCGTATTGGTTGAAATATGATTCCAAGAACTTCATTATAAGGACTGGCTCAGATGGTAGAAATACAGTGCAGGAAGGCAGTTCAGTGTAGGAGGAAAGGCAGCTTCTCCCTGAAGTGCAGATTGCAAGAGAGACCTCTGTATAGAAATGGCTGCTAGACTGTTTTATAAATTTGATCCCAGTTAGCCACTGGGAGCCCTTCCTAGTAGGTATCTTCTTTCTCAGGGTCCACAATATATTATCTGAGCATACAACGTTATATGTTATCTGAGCATGCAATACTCTCTCCCTTTAAACTATCCTTTATTAAGCCCCTAGAGGTTTAATGCTCACTACTAGTATTTTTCATGTATTCCTACTCATTTTGGTTGTCTGAAAGTAATTTTTCTATTAAATTTATAATGAAGATTCATGGAACAATATTCTATAAGTTTTATGCACAAAAACATCAATTTTTCTGGATGTTAAAATCTTTGGTTTACATTTTCTTTCCTTGGACATCCTAAATAAGATACTCCATTTTCATCTGGCATAAAGTGATGCTGAGGAAAAAAAAATCTGTTGATAACTTAATTTTTTGCCTTTGTAAGTCACTAGCTGTTTTTACCTAAAAGCACAACGGATGTTTTTCTTTTCTTTAAAGTTAGTAATTTAACTAGAATGTATGTTCATATGGGTCATTCTGCCTTAATATTCTCAGATACAAGGTGTGTTATTTCATTATGCAGTGTTGTTTTCATTTGCTATATTTCAGCAAAATGTTCTTGAATTATAGAATTTAGTATTTATTCTACTTCCTTGCTTTGGTTTACTTTTTCAGGGATGCCTATTATCTACTAAATTTTTGTTGCCTCTAACATATTTCACTTTTTCTAAAATCCTTTTTATTTCCCTATTTATTTTCTTTGTTTAAACATTTCTTCCTATTTTGTAACCTTCTTTCAGTCCATTTATGCTGCTGTAACAAAAATACCATAGACTGGGTGACTTGTAAACAAAAAAAATTGATTTCTCACAGTTTTGAAGGCTGGAAAGTCCAAGATTAAGGTATTGGCAGATTCAGTGTCTGGCGAGAGCCTACTTCCTGGTTCGTAGATGGCTGTCTTTTTTCTGTGACCTCACATGACTGAGGCTGGTGAGAGAGCACTCTGCTGGCTATTTCATAAGGGCGCTAATCCCATTCTGTGAGCTCCACCTTCATGACCTAATCACCTATCAAAAGCCCTACCTCCCAATACCATCACATTGTGGGGGATAGGTTTCATTATATGAATTTTGGAAAGACAAAAGCATATAGTCTACAACACGTTGTTTCTCTTACGTATTATCCCTGAAGTCTGTCATCTCATTTCTGATATTTTATAATTCTAACTTATGTTGATCTTGTGTTTTATTATTACATGTTATGTTATATTCTTTTTCTTTTAAGGGAAACATTTTTTTTTCCTTTATTGTTGATACTATTACAGATGTCTCCATTTTCTCCCTTTTTGCCCCCCTCCACCCAACCATCGCCCCACCCCAGGTCTTCCCCACGCTATTTTCTGTGTCCATGGGTTACGCATATATGTTCTTTGGTTAATCTCTTCCCGTCCCCGCCACCCCATTCCCCTCTGAGATTCTGTTCCATGTATCCATGTTTCTGGACCTATTTTGTTTGTCAGTTCATTAGATTCCACATATAAGTGAAATCATGTGATAGTTGTCTTTCTCTAACTGGCTTATTTCGCTTAGCATAATAGTCTCCAGGTCCCTCCATGCTGTCACCAAGAGTAAGGGTTTCTTCTTTTTTACAGCCACATAGTGTTCCATATATTCTTTTTTATTATATATTATATGTAATGTACTTTATTTTTATTTATACAGTGTTATCTTGTGTAATTTTCTTAATATTTCTTTTAACATGTTTTGAAATAGAACATTACAATTTTACCCAGCTTTTGAGCATGTTTTTCTAGCATAAGGATGCTATTTTGTCCACCCCCCACCCCTTGACTTTGACATTTTTTTGCTGTTTGGTTTTATGTGTAATTAGTTTTCCAGAAGAAGGCATGCCTTTTAAACTTCACAGAACCTCTTCTATTTTTGTTTATTGTTTATTTTGTCTTTTGTTCCTTTCCTTTTTTCTATTCATTTATTCATTTGAGAGGTGTGTGTGTGTGTGTGTGTGTGTGTGTGTGTGTGTAGTGGGAAAATATGGTAGCTTGCTTTCTGAGCTTGCACAGCCGTTTTCTTTTCTCATTTTTATCTGGACCTTTTCTTGCTTTCATGTCTATCATTTCTTTCCTGCTCAATTTTGATTCACTCTTAGCAGTTTCTCCTCAGCCCTGACCTGGAAGAGAGGGTTGGATGGTCAATTTTGAAGGTTTAGAGAATGTAGAATGCTTCAACTCCATCAAATCATCTGTGAGTCCTTCTCACTCATCTACTATTGAATTGGGTAGAACGCCTCTCCATTTCAACAGCTGTTCTCCATTGGGCCTGCTGGTGTTTTGTGCTCACCTGGTTGCATTTAGGGGCTCATGGAAGATCTTGTCATCTAGTTTTTAATATCAATGTTGTTCATGGGAATTTGGTTTTGCTATCCAGTTACTCTGTTTTTAATGTGAGGATATTAAAGATTAAAAACAAAACAAAACAAAAACAAAAAAACCCTGTTGTGACACTGTTGTCATGTTCTCAGAAACCCTTCTGCACTATTTTTTTTTTTTTTTTTTTTTGGATAAGAGGTAAGAGAAAAGTTTTGCTGTTGGTGATGGTGCTATTTTGTTTTTTAAATTTTTGTTTGTTTTTTTTTTTTTTAGAAAGAATGGGCCTTTTATTTTCAGGTTTTATTATTAAATTCCTAGGTTTATTGTTAGGTTTCTAGTTCTGCTGTTTTGATCAGGGATGGTTTGTAGTACAAATATATTCATATTCATTTTATCTATAATGATGTACCCTTTAGCTAAACGTACCCTTTAGCATTTATTTCATTTAGTGAGTCAGCATCTAAATTAGGTTTACTTTTTGTTTGCATTTCCCACAATGCTTTGTTATTATTTTTTATTTAAATGATGAATTGTGTTTTAAAGTATTAAAACTGGGAAAAATTTTATTTATACTTGTGGCAGGCAGGATAATGGTCTCCCAAAGCTGTCCCCATCCTAATTCTCAGAACCTGAGAATGTCATGTTATAAGGCATGGGGGAATTAAGGTTGAAGATTGAATTAATGTTGCTTATTAGCTGACATTAAAACTAGAGAAAGTGTCCTGATTCCCAGGTGAGCCCAATATAAGAATAAGGGTTCTTAAATGGGAAAGAAGGGGGGAGCAAAGTCAGAATCAGAGAGAAGACATCATGTAAAACACTCAATCAGTCATTTCTGGCTTTGAAGTTGGAAGAGGGCCATGAGTCAAGGAAGGTAGGCAGTCTTTAGAAGCTGGAAAATGCAAGAAAACTGTTTTTCTCTTAGAGCCTCCAGAAAGGAATGCAGCCCTGTCAACATCTTGATTTAGCCCAGTGAGACCAATTCCAGACTCTTAATCTCAAGAACTGCAAGAAAATAAATTTATGTTGTTTTAAGCCACTGCATTTGTGGGAATTTGTTAAAGCAGCAATAGGAAATAAATACAATATTAAATCATATATTTACCATTTCCAGCCTTCTTCATTCCTTTGCAAATTCTCAATTTCCGTACCATTACCCTCCTACCTGAAGAGCTTCCTTTAATATTTCTTGTTGTGCAGGTCTGATGTCTGAAAAAGTCTTTGTATCAATTTTGAAAGATACTTTCATTTGGTATAGAATTCTAGTTTGGGTGTTTGGTTATTTTTTTTTTCTTGAAACAGTTGGTTGATGTCACTGCATTGTCTTTTGATGTGTAAAATCTCTAATTGTGGCATGCTGCATATATATATATGTATTACCTCTATGTCTTTTTATTCCCCAGTATGGTTGTTTTTACATTACTCTCTTTATCATTAGTTTTAAGCAATTTTGTTATCATGTGCCTTGGTTTAGTTTCTATATTTGTTGTATGTTGTTCATTGATCCTTTTGGTCCTGTGGTTTTATAGTTTTCATAAAATTTGGAAATATATCAGCCATTTTTTTCAAAATTTTTCTCTCCCTCCCTCATCTTTGAAACCTCCCATTATACCTCTATTAGACTACTTGATATTGTCTCAGATGCTCCATATTTTTCTGTATTTTTCTCTGCTTCATTTGGATAGGTTTTATTGATATCTGTTCTAGTTTATTAATCTTTTCTTCTTAGTGTCTAATCTTTTTTAACCTCATGAAGTATATTTTTCATTCAGATTCATTATTTTTCTTTTGTATATATTCCATTTGTGTCTTTGAAAAGTATCTTCTATTTCTCTCCCAGTAATGTTCATGCTTTTCTTTACATTCTTGAGCATATCTGCAATATTTATATATGTTTTTTGTAAAAGGGCCTGTGTGCTAATCCATCTTCTCTGTCATGTATAGGTCTGGTAATAGTGATTGGATTTTCTCTTAACTATGGTTCAACTTTCTTTGCACATATGTTAATTTTTTATTAGATGCTGAAAACTGAATTTCATATTGTTGAGTGATGTATTTGAAGAGTTCATATTTGTTCTGCAATACACTTAAATTATTTTGGATCAATTTGATCCATTTGAAGCATGCTTTCAATTTCTAAGTCAAGTTCAAAGCAACCTTTTTACTAGGTATAAATTAGTTATAAGACAAAATGAAAGACTTCTGTATTAGATTCACTGTGAATTACAAGTTCTCTCCATACTAACTCACCTTTGTAAACTCCAGGAATTATTGAGTTTCAGTGTTTCTTTCCCTGCCTTTAGGGAATTTCTATTCATGAATGTGTGCATCATTACACAACCAAAAATCAAGGGTATTCTGCTGAATTTTCAGAACTCTCACTCTGCATTTTTCCCTTCTCTGATACTCTCCCCCATAAATTATAGACATCTTAGCCTCTCTCAACTGTAATCTCTGTTTTCCCTATTCAGTAAGACTGGTAGGGTTTGGATTAACACTCTCTGAGCTGCATTAAACCACCTCCAGATAGTGAGCTGTTGCAATTGTAGGGCTCACTTGACTTGCTTTCCCTTTCTCAGGAATCACTGCTGTGTCACTTGCTAACCAATGTCTGAAAACAATTGTCCTATATATTTTGTCTAGTTTTATATTGGGAGTGCAATTTCCATAGCAATAAATCTTTTAAGGAAAGAAGTAAATGTTCCCTACTTTCCTTTTTAAAGACAAAATTTTATAGCCTAATAACTTAAGGAAAGTCCTAATTCAACATGTTATGATGGCTTATGAAAAATATATATATTTTGTGAACATACGTATGTGTATGTGTAAGAAAAAGGAAGGATATATGGTTTAGTATGGGTGTTAGCTTGAATTCTAAAATCAGAACATGAGACTATTAATTGGGTTCAGTTAGTTATTTGAAAAGTAATTCTATAAAACACATCTAAGATCATGGAAACGTGAGATCAGGAAGAAAAAACAGTGTAAAGTGGATTTTGATTGTGCTGTGATCTCTAGAAAGTATAAGATCTGTATATCAAAAGAATCAGAAGTTGGTTTTCTCTGGGGCATTAACTCTCCATATTCCCAGGCTGTGTTTGCTCCTGTACCAACCAAACTCCCTTGGCAATGGAGAAGTCCCTGGAGTTCAAATGTGAAAAAACAAACAAACACAAACAAACCAAAAAAACAGACACACTCTTGAGGTGGGTTCTGGCAATGCAAGGAGAATTGAAGAGGTTCACTGTTCAGTGTCCCAGCTGAAGTCAAGGTTGAGTCGAGGAGTTTTGGTACAGGCACCAGAAATGTCTGCTGCAGCAGGATTTTTCAGTGGGGTCTGAATATAACGCCCTTCAATACTAGACCATGAAAGAAAGTCTGACTAGGCCAAAATGAAGGCTTGGTCTTAATGTAGTTTCCTGTAGAAATTTGTAACTTTGGAGATAAACAGATCTTATGGCATGGCTGTAAGTTCATTTACACTTTTGCCACGAGAGGAAAACAAATAAGATATACAGCCGAGAAAAGCTTTGGGGTTGGTGGTGCACTCATTTGATACAGAAAGCCAGAGCTCCCTTGGATTCTGGAGCTTCTTTTCCTACCATTTCCTTTCCTGTACTTCTTACCTCTTTTGCCACACACACCAGCACTGTTTTAAGTATAGCTCTAGTGGAAAATAACCTTAATCCCTAAATCCTTTCAACCAGATGTTGACTTGCTGTCATCATTGAAGAATACTTTTAAAAAGACTTGATGCTTATTAAAGAGCTATTGAACACTAGCAAGACAAATGTTTTAACAACCTGCTGCTGCACAAATTCTTAATCTCCATTTTTCCCCTGTAAGGGGATACATTTCCCACTGCATCTCCTGAGTCTAAGAAGACCACGTCAGCTTTACAGCCACGTCCGACCTCTCCTTCCAACTTAACTCCTTTCCTCTAGAATTCAGGCCCTCGCCATAAAGTCTTCTCTGTATCAATTTTGAGTTCTTGACCACAGAGTAACAGATGAAACAGAGTACATATCCTACTCATGATGAAATAACTGGGAGGTGAAGGAATGTATCAAGGCATTTTGACATTGGCAGTTGAAATCCTGTTCTGCTCAAGAGGATAAGTTAGTTGCTATGCTAAGGAGAAGACATTATTTATGATTTTAGGAAGCACTTGAATGTTGAGACTGTGGTCTGTTCTTTCCTATTCTTGAACTTCAGTTTATGAGCAAGCGAGAGGGATAGACTTATACTAATAAAACTTTACCACTCTCCTCTCTAGGACCTAACTTAACTTTTGATTAAACAGGTGCATACTCCTTTAGCGCTTCCATGTATCTAGACAACTTTTGGAACAGGGGGTGGAGCGGGTAATGACATTAAACCAAATCAGCCTATATTAGGATAGAATTCTGCGATAGGAATTGAATTGCATCAGGATGTTACACAGAATGGCTTAAGTTTCACACATCTAAGCAGTAAAGTAGCAGTCATATTTGAGTTGTGGAACCGAGGGCTAGAGTCAGAAGAGACGTGAAGCCATCCACTCAAGCGATCAAGCACAGAAAACCTAAAAGTTCTAGAAACAGAGTGCAAGATAACATGAAATAAGTTTGGAATGGGAGGTTCAGGTTTACTGAACTGGGACTGGGACTCTTTTGATGGTGGCCAGGGGGTGGGGGTGATGGATAAAATCAAATAAGAAAGGGTGGTTTTAACTGGTTGATTTGACTGAAAGTGAAATGCTTTGGACAGTCCCTTCTTATACCAGCCTTGTATTATTGATTGAGTGCCCCATCCAGACTGTAAGCACTTTGGGTATAATGTAGTATCATGTAATTTTCTATAACCAACATACCACCCAGCACAATGTTTTGCTCACTGCATGTTTCCTAACTGGCTGAAAACCCTACTAACATAGCAACCATTTCATTCAGTCTGACATAAATAACACTAAGTGCTAGTTCATGTAAACTACATTTGACAAATCGGTGTTAAATGTTTTATGATTTATTATACCTGGCAATATTTACTAAACCCATTTTACTCTTTAAAAAGTAAATCAAGAACATACTTGCAGGAGGTATGCGAATTTTAAATCACTTTCACCCACATTAAATGGTCTCATTTAATTTAATGAGAATAGTCTCATTTCCATTAGGAAGTTCTCTTGTATTTTACTACCTCAGTGCCCTAAAGAGGGAGTCACGTTCATATTCCAGCAAAGGGCAGAGTTCCCTGTGCCACTTTCGCAGAAAACCTGCCCATGTTATATTGAAAATTCCATCCTGCACTGATTACTGGTCTCAATAAACACATTATGAAAGCTTTTATGGTTACCAGTGCTTGAGAGTTATTAGAAAATATAATGAAAAATATTTAATATTGCCATGTGATTGCTTCCTACATTTTTTTTTTCTATTTTAAAGTGTTAGTTAAAATGGTAATGTTCACCTCTACCATCCCAATACACTGTGGTCATTGTAAAACTAAGAGACACATATGAACTTTAAAGAGCAGCCGAGAAGCCCAGGTTTGATGTTTTCCAGATGACTGGGTGTCAGGCAAAGTGATCCCTCAATTTCAAGGCCATCGGTGCCCAGAGTGGACAGTGAGGACAAGCACTCTCACTTCACATTCCTGTCCAAATCTGACATTTACTTAATATTAAAAATGCATGAAACTTGAATTTTTGAAATGATGTTTGTGGACTAGAGATTTATGTGTGTGTGTGTGTGTGTGTGTGTGCACTGATACTCATGTGTAGGACAGAAGGGGTTCTTCTTGACATAATTAACTTCTATAACTTTTAGAACAGGCTGTTTTGGGCCTTGAGAATTTCACTGAGAACTCCAAATATCCAAATTACTTATGAAAGTATGATCATTATTCTTAGTTTGTGAATGATATGATGAAGTAAGAAAAGAGTCTATGGACTTTTAAACCATTCTAGACCAGAAAAGGCATTCTCCAAAGAGGAGGTACACAGAAATCAGGAGCATAGAGGTCTAATACCTATCTTTGGTGGCTTCATTAGGTATCAAATTGGCTAGGATGAATTACATTTCCCTGAGTTTCCCTGCCTGTATATTTCCAGTAAGAGCAGGTCACAAGAGGATGTGGGAGACTTGGTGGGCAGCAGCCACTCTGTAGCTCACCATGTTGTTGCTGACTCACCTCATTGGTGTGAGGTAGTAGCTAGACCTGCACCTGCTTCATCATCTCTGGATTCTCCAACTCCTGGGCTAGGTATATGTATTTAGTTCCATGATAAAGAGCCCCAGCTGTCCATGCCACGAAAGTCAGAGGCAACAAGTACTGACACAGGTTTCAGTCTGTCTTGTGGGAAACTAGTTCATGTTTATGGGTTTTCCTCTCACAATACACCCATCTTTCCTACACACACACACACACCAGTGTACACATCAGTCAGTTCACTCAGAGAAACAGAAGTACAGGTATACACACATGCATATATGTTTGTGTATGTGTGAATATATGTATAGCCTGTGGCTCTGCTTCTCTGAGTGAATCTTGACTGATATACCATCTGTCTATGCCACACTGGTACTGAGGCTTGGCTTAGATGTGTTATGGTTTTTGTTGTTGGAATACATTCTTCATTTCATTTTGGGTGATCTCTACTAGTGAAAGTGCCCTTGTAGTGGCTTTCCAGTACCTCCCTTGAGAGATTACTTTAAAAAAGCTGCAGTTGTGAAATTTGGAAAGCTTTCTAAGTCTCTTTTATTGCCTTCTCTAACATCCTCTTCTCCATTAGTGTCTCTCTATTGACCCATTTACTTTATATCTACAGAAAGGAGACTATGCCTAGGAGAACACCTATAGAAACAGCAACTTCATTTATTCTATGATTTATACATGTCACTTTAGAAAAGAAAATTCATAAAGAATGTTTCCAGTGGTCAGTCCTGAGAACTTGGTCTAAAATTTGAAAATCAAATTATGTTTAGTCTTGCACATTGAAAGTTGGCTCAATTCTCTCATGACTTTTTTTCATTTTGATCCGGTATTCAGCATGCAAAACACAGTTGGATGCAGGATTCCAGACTCAGTGACCTGGCCTGTCAACTCCTTCGTTACCTCATCACTCAGAAGAGGGGGCACTTGGAATTTTGTTGCTAGATTGGCTTATATATGAACAAGCTCAGAGTGATACAGCTTTCTTGTCCAGATCAATGTTGACGCAGTGATGCTGACAGTAGCAAAAATTGCTTGTGATTGTGAGAGTGATTACCTTTAGCTATAGGGAGCCAATATGCTCATTCTTGTCACCTGACATGGTGCACTGCCATTACTGTCATGGCAGTCATTCTGAGGTTTCCAAATGTTTTGAGGCCAGATGTGAAGGAACACTGAGCTTGGATCGATCTGGAGCTTCATGAAAGCCAATCCAATTTCTGAGAATTTAAACTCAAAGTCATAACAACTCACATTTACAAAGTGCTGATTCAGGCTTGATGCCAAGCATTTTATAGGCATTTTCTCATTAGAGCAACTCTCTGAGGAAGCTATTATTATCCCCATGTTGCAATTGAGAGTGCTAAGGACCCAAGAGGTTAAATAACTTGTCTGAAATTCGCATGGCTAATAACTTGAAGAGCTAGGATTTGTACCCAGAATGTTGAATGCAAAGGCCATGTGTGTAATCACCATGCTGCATTGAGAACTGAAGGTAAGTCCAGTGGGAAAGAATGAAATAACCCACACTGTTGATTTACAGTAACAGAAAAGAAGCTTTCCCTGCTCTATTCCCTGTCCCACCTCATGGTCAGAGAATAGACTGGAGAAGAACTGGGAGCTCATATTTATTACCCTCTCACACCCTTGAAGTCAAGGCAAAAAATAAAAAGGTGAAAGGCTGCCATGAGGGTACTTCTTTGCAGGCTCTGCCTCTCCTGGCTATGGCCTAGTCCTCTGGTAGGATAACAGATTAAAGCAATGATGATGTTTCCATATAGTTTTACTAAACAAATGGGGAAGGTGTACGTACAAATTTTCTGACTATTGAATTACTTCTAAATTAGTGGGCAGATGTGAGGGAGGGTGAACAGATTCTACTCCTTTCAGCGAGACAAGCAAACAAAAAATCTGATCCACATGAATTTAGTCAAATATGCTAAGTGTCCTGTTACCCTGAGAGTGCATTTTATGCTCTATGTTAAACTGTCAAGATTTGTTCCACTGATTGTTACGTGGAGAGGAAAACCAATCCCACAGGCTGCTCTCTGGGCCGGCAGACCTGCTTGGACCAGGCCCACTGTTCAGCATGACACTGCTGGTTCTTATTAACATTCTCATTGCCTTCTCATCAATAAAGAAATAAAATCAATATGATGACTCTCAACTTATAATTTGTAGCTTTCAGCATGCCTCTGTCCTTCAGCTCTTTAAGAACTAATGAGATATATTAAAAATCAAGATTCAAAATCACTTATGGTTTTGTGAGTACTAACATGCTAGTCATTGTATCTCAGTTCTAACATTCCCAATGATTTTTTTCTTAAGAGAATCCTTTAATTACTTAGATATATATTCAGTGCCTCTCTGTGGTAGGTACTAGGGGTACCAAGCCACATGCCACATGGTCTGTCACCCAAGGAGAGCAGAGTCTAGTGCAGAAGATCCATGTCTGTGAATGAGCCACAATCATCCAATGTCCCATGTGCACTGGGATGCTCTGAAGAAAGCCAGCATTTCTGTCCAGGAGGCAGGATTCCAGGGAATCCTGTAGAAGAGGCAGGAGATGATTGCGCTTAATTTTGAAGGATGCAAAAAAAAAAAAAAAAAAAAAAAGGCTTGAGAAGCTATGGAAATTTGAATGAGTTTTGAGGAGCTGTGAGTAGACAAAGGCCATGTGTAAAAGCATTGTCAGAACCACATGGGAAAGCAGGAGGAGGACTCTTAAATGCCACTCTAAATAGTTTTCATAATGGGGAAATAGGAGTCGCTGAATGATTTGAAGCAAGAGAGAATCATGATAGGAGTAGTATTTTAGTAGTTGGGAGGCTCAGCAATGTTGAGGATGGACTTGGAGTGTCCAGAATGGAAAGGACAGTTGAAAGTCATTGCATTGTTTTTTGACAAAAGATGGTGGGAAAAGATGCCAGTAAACAGACTACAAAAAGGTGTTCAGAGAAGCAGTGGTAGATACAGGAGTGAGGATGGTCAAAGAAGGTATTTCAAATCAAAGACTGGAGAGTTTCACTAGAGAAAGAGCGACCAACAATGTCAAAAGCTGCAGGCACATCTGAAAAGAAGACAGGTAGCTATTGGATTTGGCATTTGGCAGATGACTGGTGACTGTGGTGAGGTTAGCCTCAGGGAAGTGGTGCAGGCAGCAGTTTGACTACCGTGGGTTGGGGAGAGTGTGGGAAATGAAGAATTTAGGAAGTTGGTATGGACTGTTATTTTGAGAGGCTTGGCTATAATGAGCAGGATGACAGTTTTTGTTGTTTAGTTTTTATTTTGAAAAAATAAACTAAACAAAACCCCTTGAGACAGAAATCACTATGAAAATGGAACAGAGTCAGCATTCTGTTGTCTTGTTAGTACTGGCTCTTTAAACCTTAAGACATACTGAAACTTCAGAAGGATGAGGCAGTTGGACTCAGTCACCATGAGAATAACTTTTTGTCAAAGGCAACTGTCCTGATCATTTTCCTACATTTATGCCTGAATCCCATCATCTTTTCCTCCTTGATGAATGTTCTCCTGTTTACTTGGTTAATGCTTGTGCCCTGAATTAGTCTCTAACATGACTGTTGACCACATCACAATCTCTGTCTCAGGTTTTGACTCTCTGTATTCTGGGTCCTGAACTGTGGACAGACTTTATAGTCATCCTGGGTTGCATTTCCATCTGTGCCTATGAACAAGGCCAGGATCTGGACCTCTCCCAGGTGAGCATCTTCCAAAACAAACATCAAATGGCACTATATAGTGGTATATTAAGAGTGGTGACTCTATAGCCAGGATGCCTGGGTTTAGATTCTGGCTCTGCCATCTGTTATTGGGTGACCTTTGACAAATTTATTCACCCCTTTTTGCCTCAGTTTCCTCATCTGCTCCCTAAGAATAATAACAGAACCCACCTGTGGCATTGTTTTAAGGATTAAACTTGGTAATATATGCAAGGTGCTTAGAGCAAGTTTGGCACATAGTAAGCCCTCAGAGCTTGTTCTTGTAGAACAGGTTCCACAGTCAGGTCCAGCAAGAGTTTCTACATTTTTGCTGCCCTCTAGTGGCCAGTGACATATTGGAGGACTTAAAATGCAAAGTTGACTCCTTGTGTGCTGGACAAAAAGAAGATAAGATGATGATGATGATGATGATGACGACGACGACGACAACGACGACGATGACGGAGTGCTTGCTTATTATTTCATTGAATCCTCACAGTAACTCTAATGAAGTAGGTTGGAGTCATCATCCCCTTTGTATAAGGGAGAAAATTGACATGGAAAAAAAGTTGCCCAAGATAAACTATATGTGTATTGCAATAAATATCATATGCACTAAAGTAAACTTTATTTGTAGCCAGCAATTCAATTTGAAAGAAATAAAAATTTATTTGTTTAGTTTAAATTCAGTTCATGGTATATTTTGATCTGATTTTGTTCCAGTTCAATAGTTTCATAAAACATATAGTTTTGGCTTCAAATCAAACTGTTATAGTAGTTTTTTTCCCTTTCCCCCAGGGAAAATTGGCTTAATTCATAGTTTAGCGAAACATTAACATTTGGGTTCAGTTTTATTTGAATTTTGGTTTGTAGTAGAATTTAGATTGATGGACATATTCAGGAAGCAGCCAATGGCTATCAAGAACGCACTGTGCCTGTTTCATCAAAAATATTTCAAATGTCACCTCAATAAAGTCAATAAAAATTAAACAACAACAAAACACATTTCCACAACCCTCTTTACTGAACCTGTATGGTATCTGGTTCTCTTTAAGTTGGCTGCCCTGAGATGGAACAATAATGTTAGACATAGTAGTGAGTAGTGATTTTGCCGCACTGACAAATTATCTCACTTTGCTGAATAGATTTGTAAACTCACAAATTTAGTTACATTTATTTTAAAGGATTGTACATCACAGATGAATAAAATTTGGGGGTCCCATTCTTCTTATACTTGTCTTGTTCCTATTGTAATTGTGTAAACCGTGTGTGAATGTGACAAATGTTTTGAATATGGATAATATCTCACTGGTAAGTTATTTTTTATTTTAAAGATTTTCTGAATCTGATTTCAACTTCATTATATTCAGGGTCCAAAATGATATTTGGGAGAATTGGGTTCTCCATTTTATAAAAAATTCAATGGACAAATGGGACCTTATAGAAATGTGTTTTTAGTCAACCTAGCTAGAATATATTTATTCGGTTAAGAAAGGGAAGCCTAAATTAAAATTTTGTTTTGTATTGGGTTAGTGGTTGTTGGTTTTAGATTTGATTAGGAAGTTGGAAACTGAGAGAATATAGGCTGAATCAGTGTTTGTGAAATAATAATAGTAGTAACATTTATTGGGCACAGACTCTGTGTGAACTACCCCTCACCTATCATATAGGTACCATAATTATTTCCATTTAAATAGCCGAGAAAACAAAGTTTAGAAGACTAAAGTAACTTGTCCAAGGTGTGCCAGTTAGCAAGAATCAGAATTTGAACCCATGCTAATCCATAACTCAATCACTTAACCATCATAGCAAATTTGCAGGTAGTTAGGAATTGGGTGCAAATACAAAGATCAAGGCAAAGCAGAAATGCAGACACCAAGCAGACAAGCAAAATTGAGGGCATGTGCAGCGACCAAGAGTCAGGAGAAGTCAAAGGTCAGAACCTTTTCATGTGGATGAAAACCAGAGAGGGGGGAAAACTAGTCTGATGATTAAAAAAAAAAAAAAAAAAGTAAACTTAGCTAGACAAACAAGAAGGCTAGAAGAACAACTGTAAGACCTCAGCCACAAAGGACTCTTGATTGAAAGGCATCTTCCATTCTCACCAGATGTTATCAGCCAAGATAGGAACCAACTTAATATTGAGCTTAGTAAGTCTAATCATAGAAGAAAGTAGGTTCATCCTGCTTGAGTAGATGTGTGAGGTCAGAGATAAGAACAGGTTTAAATTAATCTCAGAGAGGAGGTGAGGGCAAAAAAATCTTTATTTTGTTACATGTCATCAAGTTAAATTCCCTGCTCAAAGCAAGAATTTCTTTTATGGCATCTGACTAGGTTATCCAATCTCTGTTTGGACATTTCCAGGGGTGGTAAGTTCACCGTCTTCTAGCCAGCTTCATCCTTTTGCTACATCTTAATTGCTGGAGTGTCCTTTCTTGTAAGGGCCCAGAATTTTATCTATATGACTGTTCTCCCTTGTCCTGCTTCTGTCCCTGTGGTCGCCCAAGAAGACATCTTTTTTTTTTTTTCTCTACATGACAATCGGTAAGAGATGAAAATATAGAAAAATACAAAATCTTCAGAGATAGAAAAATCACACATCCCTCTACAAAAGAAAAATACAAGCAAACAAATCCAGAGCTTACCAAGGAAAGAATCCTAGGTGGGAAGAGATGCCATGCCCAACAATGTCTCTTTCAATGTTCATCCTACCCTAAGAAAAGTTCACCCTCCCAGATACCACTCTGCTGTCTTTGCAGAACCACAGTTAACAGTGCTTTTTTATTCCTGTTAGTTTTGTGGAGACAAGCTGGCATTTCTCAAAAATTAATATATTGAGACAGAAGAAAAAATAAAAGAAAAAAGTACAAACAAAGATGATGAGCATATAATCAATGGACATTAGCCACAGATATGGCTGGTATTTCTTCCCAATCAAGGTGCCGCCTTCTATATGTTCTTTCTAAGGATGGGGAGGGGAGGCTGCAGGAAATCACACCTTCCCTTTGAAGGATTATGGTAGTGTTACATCGTGTGTTGGGGGGTGGGAATTGCTGTGTTTTGTGTTCCAGTGGGTTGTAGGAAGAAAAATGGTTATTATTTCTGCTGAGAAAGGGGAACTAGAAGAATCAACCTTTTTGAAGCACCTTCTATGACCTCTCAATCCTCACAGTAACCTAGTAAGGAAGCAGGAATTATGAAGTCTACTTTAAGGGTGGGGAAAAACTGAAGTTCATAGCTAGTATTAATAACAGTAATAAATATAATTAAAATATAATAAAAATAAAGGTGACATCATTGAGTGACTTCTATCATGTATTATGTTAGTAGTTACATATAACAGTTACTTAACATATTCTCTTCATTCTTTTAATCAACATACATTATGTAACTTATTGCCAGTATGTGGCCAAACTGGAATTTAAATGCAATCAAATTTCAGCATATATATATTGAAGGCCTATTGATAAACCAGGCATTTTTAAAGCACTATATTTGATTAACAAAATATAATCTTACTTTCAAGGAATTCATCATCTAATACCTGAGACCAGCAAATAAATAAACAATGACAATATAGCATGATAATGTGATATCATGTTGGTGCTAAAGGCCACACTTCTCTTTCAACATACTTAGGAAACATTAAATCTGTAAACGTGCTCATGGCTCCTCAGGCTTGGCTCCAAGGAATTTTCCTTTTCAGTCACTGTGCCATGCAGGCTCCCCTGCTTACCCTGCACAGTGCAGTCCCAGGAGAGGACGGAGTGCCCATGGAAGTGACAGTGTGGTACCTGGGAGTGGAAGGCAAGGACTTGGAAGTGGCTGCTTGCATGTGTGTGTGCAGGAACTTCCAGACAGCTGAGCCCTTCCAGTGAACTGCTTGCCAAGGTATGAGTGAGTCCTTCTGTAGGACACTGGAGAATTGGCTGGGCCTGGGAGTGGGGTGGGGGCAAATGGAGGAAACTGGCGTGCTGTGGTTCACAAAGACAGAAACATAAATTTTTTTCATTAAAACAATCTTGAAATTGTTGGCAAGCTCATAAAAAGGATTGGTTAGAGCCGTCTTGGGGCAGCTTTTCTTTGAGTTCAGTTTATTAATGTAGGTTTTTACATGGCTTTTTATTAAGAAACATATGGTACTTTAGGCCATTTAACACCAAGGAAAAAGCTTCATAAAGAAACATTCTGAACACCAATATAATATAAACTTGTATTGCTGCATGTTACAGAAAAGCAAGTTATTGGAAGATTTGTAAATAATTTATAATGTTCATTGATAAGATATTTTATCTTCATTTAGAAATATATGCACTAAGCCTCTCAAAAGGAGAAAGAAAAATCTGGGTAGAAAAGGATGAGTGTGTTGAAGGATGATGAAAATTGGACAATAAGTATAAATATATATATATATATATATATGTTCTCCCTCCCCCCAAATGCCTTATTGACCCTTTGAGGTGTTTTGTTAAAGCAGCTGAAGAGGATGTCTTATGTAGCTTGAATTTAGGGCAAGATCCCATAAAATGAGATCCTTCCAAAATTATTCTCTACCAAGAAATGTAAGCTAATTAGAACAAGAGCCTTTAGGTTGACCTTATTTGCCTTTTTTTTTCCCCTCCTTGCTGGGCCCTGGTTCAGAGTGCCAGACTCAGAGGCAAGAGAATTCTCAAAGGAACAGTACCAAACCTAAACAAAACATCTATTGCAAATATGCCTCTCTCACCTTCCCGGTTTGATTCCTGGTCAGGGCACATGCCGGATTGCCAGCTCGATCCCCAGTAGGGGGCATGCAGGAGGCAGCTGATCAATGTTTCTCTCTCACATAGATGTTTCAATCTCTCTCTCCCTTCCGCTCTCTCTAAAAAATCAATTAAAAATAAAAATAAATAAAATTAGGTTAATTAATAACTCTACAATGGCCACCAAATGCTCAACTGAAAGGAAGAATTTCATGTCTTACTTTAAATCAATAGCTATAAATGATTAAGCTTAGTAAGCATGTAAAAAACCAAGATAGGCTGAAAGCTAGGACTCTTGTGCCGAATAATTAGCCAAGTTATGAATGCAAAGGAAAAGTTCTCAAAGGAAATTAAAAAGTGCTGCTCCAGTGAACACACAAATAATAAGATATCAAAACAGCTTTATTGCTGCTATGGAGAAAGTTTTAGTGGTTTGGATAGAAGACCAAACCAGCCACAACATCTCCTTAAACCAAAGCCTAATCCAGAGAGCAAGGCCCTAACTCTCTTTAATTCTAGGAATGCTGAGAGAGGTGAGGAAGCTACAGAAAGACAGAAAAAACAAACATTGAAGTGAGCAAAGATTGGTTCATAAGGTTTACAGAAAGAAGCCATCTTCATAACATAAAAAGTGCAAGGTGAATTAACAAGTGCTGATATAAAAGCAGCAGAAAGTTAACCAGATCTAGCTAAGATAATTAATGAAGGTGGCTACACCAAAACAGCAGATTTTCAATGTAGACAGAACAGCTTTATAATGGAAGAAGATGCCATCTAAAACTTTCATAGCTAGAGAAATCAATTCCTGACTTGAAAGTTTCAAAGGACAGGCTGACTCTTTTGTTAGGGGCTAATGCAGCTGGTGACTTTAAGTTGAAGCCAGTGCTCATTAACTATTCTGAAAATCCTAGGGCCCTTAAAAATTATGCTAAATCTACTCTGCCTGTGTTCTATAAGTAGAACAACAAAGCCTGATGACAGCACATCTGTTTAAACATGGTTTAGTGAATATGTTAAGCCTGCTGTTGAGATTTACTGTTCATAAAAAGGAATTCCTTTCAAAATATTACTGCTCATTGATAATCCACCTGGTTACCCAAGAGCTCTGATGGAGACATACAATGAGAGTAATGTTGATTTCATGCCTGCTAACACAACATCCATTCTGCAGAAAATTTTAAGTCCTATTATTTAAGAAATAATAGCTGCCATAGATAGTGATTTCTCTCACAAATCTGGACAAAGTAAATTGAAACCTTCTAGACAGGATTTACAATTTGAGATGCCATTAAGAACATTCATGTTTCATGGAAAGAGATCAAAATATCCACACTAAGAGGAGTTTGGAAGAAGTGTATTCCAAATCTCATGAACGACTTGAGGAGTTCGAGACTTCGGTGGAAGAAGTAACTGCAGTTGTGGTGGAAATAGCAAGAGGATTAGAATTAGAAGTGGATCCGAAAGATGTGACTGAATTGTTACAAATACAATAAAAATTTAATGAATAAGAACTTGCTTCTCATAGATGAGCAAAGAAAGTGGTTTCTTGTGATGGAATCTACTTCTGGTGAAGATGCTGTGAAAATTGTTGAGAGACAACAAAGGATTTCAAATATAACATAAACTTAGTTGGTTAAGCAGTGGCAGTGTTTGAGAGGATTGACTCCAATTCTGAAAGAAGTTCTACTGTGGGTAAGATGCTATCAAACAGCATCACATGCTACAGAAGAATCATTTGGGAAAAGTAGAGTCAATTGAGGTGGCAAACATCATTGTTATTTTAAGAAATTGCCACAGTCACCCCAACCTTAACAAACCACCACCCTGATCAGTCAGCAATATCAACATTGAAGCAAGACCTTCCATTAGCAAAAGACGGCTTAGATTATGATGAGCATTTTTTAAGTAATAAAGTATTTTTAAATTGAAGTATGTACTTTTTTCAGACAAAATACTACTGTGCACTTAATATACTACAGTATAGTATAAACATAACATTGCTATGCTATGCACTAAGAAATCAAATTGTTGTGTGATTCACTTTATTGCCTTATTTGCTTTATTGTGGTTGTCTGAAACTGAACCCACAATATCTCTGAGATATTTGAGCAGCCACCTTAGGAGAGTTGATAGTTGGCTCTGTTGCATTTTGAATATATTAAAAATAAGGCAGCAGGGACAAAAAAGGTGGGAAGAGAAGATATTTTGTGCTCTGCATCCATGAGGTGAAAGACCATACCCTCTAGGAAGGAGCACCTCCCTCTAGGAAGGAGCACCTCCCACAGCACCTCCCTTGGTCAGCTGTTGATCTCCCACAAGTTTACCCACTGCAGCCATAGTACAAGGTGTTCTATTCTCTGGTTGACCGACTGGGTTGGCACTGCTATCATGAGGGAATAACCATGAACTGGGAAAGAAAAGAGTAAATACTCAGTTTACACCATGTTCAGATTTTTATTGATATGATCTAGAAACAAAGTTCACAAATATTCATTTAGCTTCTGCTATTAGCAAGACACTGTCCTGGATTCTGTAGGTGAGATATAAAAAGGAGTGGATCATAGCCCCTGCCCTCAAAAACTCATTCTATAGTAGGAGAGACAGACATATCTCCCACATTATAGAATATAACTCCAGTTAAAAAAAAAAAAAAAAAAAAAAAAAAAAAAACTAGGTTGTCCTAAGTGCTGTAATAGAGGTAGTACAAATCAAATGTAGTGGGGACAATGGGGAAACACAAAAAGAAATATATTTCAACTGGAGGCATGTTGGAAGACCTCAGAGAGAAAGTGGCATTTGTGTAGAACCTTGAAAGATGGTAGGACTTTGACAGTTGGAGAGATTAGCATGTGCCCAGAGCTAAAAAAGTGCAAGGACTGTTTGAGAATTCACAATTAATGTGGTGTAACTAAGCAGACAAAACTTTCAGAGGAGCTGTAATGAATACTAGAAAAGGCATTTAGAATTGAGCACAGAGGACATGAGTACCAAGGTGACGAGTTTGTATTTTATCTTATCTGTAGCAGCAAGCTGTTTGAAGGTATTTGAGCAGGGGAATAATATAATCAGCTCTTTTCTTCAGAGGAAATTTTGTTAGTAGTATGTAAGATGGAATGGAGAGATGGGAGGCTGAACAACCAGGCAGGAAACTTTCAAAGCAACTGGTTTTTTCTTTTCTTTTTATAGAGACACTGAGGATGAAGCTGAAAGGCCTAGGCCATGTTTGAGAAGCTGGCAGAACAGTATAACAGATAAGAGCTGGGGCTCAGAAACTCTGTGCTCACATCCAAATCCTGACTCTGCTGCATGGTAATAGTTTGATCTTGGGCAACTTACTTAACCTCTTTGTTCCTCAGTTTTCTCATGTGTAAACTGTGGCTAATAAACATAATCTTCTTTACAAGATTGTTGTTGGGAGTTGTTTTTAAAAAAATTTTTTTTTCTTTATTGATTTTTAGAGACAGAGGGAGAGGGAGAGAGAGATAGAAACATCGATGAGAGAGAACATCGATTGGCCACCTCCTGCATGCCCCACACTGGGGATTGGGCCCACAACCTGGGCATGTGCCCTGATCAGGAATCAAACTGGCGACCTCTTGGTGTGTGGGTTGATGCTCAACCACTGAACCACACCAGCCAGGCTGTTGTTGGGAGTTTTAAGTGTGTTACAGAAAAACACTTAGGATAGAAGTATTAAATTAATGCTTAAATTAAATCATCCTGATTATTAAATTTTCAGGAATTTTGCAAGCTGGTTGACATCACATTGGTAGATTGAAATAAGCTGTGGTTGGAAAAAGTATTTACACCATGGGAATTGGCAAATGCTAAAAATAAGAGAGAAAGTTTGAATCTATCCTCTACCACCTATTAGCTTGGAGAAGTTATTTATCCTTACTTTGCCTGAGTTTCTGCATCTATAAAATGGGGCAATTGCCCTGGCCAGTGTGGCTTGGCTGTTAGAGCATTGGCCTGTGCACCAAAGGGCCACAAATTTGATTCCCAATCAAGGATGCATACCTGGGTTGCAGGTTTAATCCTCGGCCTTGGTTAGGGCATGTGAGGAAGGTAACCAATCGATGTATCTCATATCGATGTTTCTCTCTCTCTCTCTCTCTCTCTCTCTCTCTCTCTCTCTCTCTCTCTGTCTCTCCCTCCCTCCTTCCTTTCCACTCTCTCTAAAATCAATGGAAAAAATATCTGTGAGTGAGGATTAACAAAAAAAACGGGGGGGGGGGTGTTACAATAGCACTTCCCTTGCAGGATTTTTCAAAGATTAAGTGAGTTATAATATAAATTATATGTATATTACATAAAACAGTGCTAGCTCATGGTAAATACAATAGAACTAATAGCTATTATCATGTTTCCAAATATTAACTATGCAATTTTTAGTAAGTGGTGCTTTCTTTGAGCATTTGCTTTCTCATTCACAAAGTGGAAATTAACACCTGACTCATCTATCTCATAGGGTTATTTCGAAGCTTGAATTAAATATATTGAATGTGAAAGTGCTTTCAAAATCATAAAGCTCTAAAGAATCACCTTTGGTGATGAGAATAAATATAGCTCAGAGAAGCAGTCTTGGAATGCAATTCCAAGGAACAAGATAGCTATTTTTTGAGCAAAACCCACAGGCTTATTGTGAACATAAGAGGCAAATTGCAACAGGCTGTGCAAATCAGAAATGCCTCTGCCAAACACACATCAGCATGCACATGTGCCTAGCATGGAAAAAAGTCTGACCACACATTGATTTTTTTTGGCTACAAACCCATAAATAGATAGCAATCATTCTAAGCAGCACCAGCATAGTAAAAATGTTCACTAAAACTGGAATAGCCACCACATAGTGAAAAATGATGTGATGTTATGAGCTCTAGGAAAGCTTCTAGGCTCCCAACCTCTTCCCTCAAGCCCATCTATTTTAGTTGAATAATGCCTGACCTCAGAACTCAGTACATCATTTCTTTATTCCTAGGAGAGCTAAGAGTTTAAGCTATTATCATCTATATAAAACTCAAGATGAGTAAAGAATTAGAAGACAATTTTCATCCAGATCTGGGCATGCTATAAGTAAATACTCCCCACAACTCTTGCTGGATCACTTCTCAGGTGTCATCTCTGTGTGGATAGATCAACGTCACTTTGTGACGGGCACTATTAAAGTCTGTTACCTCCACTTCCACCTTTCAAAACTCTTTTTCTTGAGTTCTCTTTCCCCTCTGATAATTCTTTCTTCATTCCCTTTATTGATACCTCTTCCTATTAAATGTTGGTATTCCTCTCGATGTATTTCTCATTTCATTTTATAATCTTTTCTGGGTGATCTCACTTATATATTTGTGTCTCCTACATCTAAATATCTAGCCCAACTCTCTTCTATGAAATCCATTCTTATTGTGGAAGACTTGAAAGCACTTTGAGGTCAACTGTCTAAAACCAAACTCATTTTTTCCTTCCCACTCCCACGTTCTCCTCCAGTTGTATTCTCAACCTTATTAACCATAGGCAATGTCTTCACCCTCTACCTAGTAAGCAAGTTAGAAAAATTCTTATGCTGGATTTCTTCTTGCCTTTTATCCCCCACATTCAAAGAACTACCAAGTCACTTCTATTATCTTGTATATACATCAACTAATGTGTTTTCGGCACTCCTCTCTTGCTGTCTTCAGTTACGTCCTCATCATGTTTCATTTGCATAATTGCAATATCTTCTTAAACTTTTTTTTCTAACTTGAACCTCTCTCTTGAGTGGAATTATTTTTTTACAAGGCCAACAAATTATCTTTGTAAAGTGCAAATGTTATTATTCTACTCTCCTATTTGAGCTATCATTCAAATATTGACATATGTATAAATTATCACATAATCTGGCCCTATGTACCATTCCAGCCTCCTCTTTCATCTCTGTCCAAATATGCACTTTATGCTCTAACTACAGAAAATTATTTTTCATTGTTCTATTAGGCTCCCACACCTTTACATGCAGTGTTCCTGTACCCTTCTCACCCTTAGCCCATCCCCACAGTTCAACTTAGCATCTTCCCTTGTGAGAAGGCATTCCCACTTCCCAAGACTCAGAGTTGTATCCACATGAGAATGGGTATGACATAATTAAAAGTAAATATATACAAATATTGACTTCGCCTCCAATGTGACTGAGAAAATTGGAGCATCCATGGGAGAACTTCCCCAGACTCTCACCACCATCCCCTACCATCCTTCCATCAGCATTGCACTCATGTAGTTGACATATTCAGCCTTTCTGCTGCAACTGCAGGTCAGCATTCTATTCCCCTGTATAAAGTCAGTTCCTCTATTTATATCTTTGCTCTCACCCCACATCACCTACTAAAGGGTAACAGCCCAGCAGTTCTTGCATGCTCACTTGCACCATCAATTTTTTCACTCCTTGCTAGTTCACTCCTGTCAACATTGAACCTGCTATTAGTTCTCTTATCCTAAAAGATATACTTTCTTTGCCTTCACTTTCCTTACCAGTTACTAGCTCATTTCTTTCATCCTTTCAGCAAAATTCCTCAAGAGACTTATCCATATTCAATTTTCTATTTCTTTCCTCCCATTTTTTCTAAAACCTACTCCAATATAAGTTTTATCCCAAGACTCTCCCCAAAATGCAATTGTCAGGGTCACTAATGATGTAAAATAGCTCAGTCTTTGATCCTCTGCTCTGTTTATACTCATTCTCTTG
Source organism: Tadarida brasiliensis (assembly GCA_030848825.1). Classification (NCBI taxonomy): domain Eukaryota; kingdom Metazoa; phylum Chordata; class Mammalia; order Chiroptera; family Molossidae; genus Tadarida; species Tadarida brasiliensis. The sequence continues at coordinate 37,032,663 of CM061272.1, read as the reverse complement.
GTGATTCATCAGACCCCAATGGCTTGAAAGGTTATCAATATGCTTATGACTGCTAATTTTATATCTCCAGCTCAAATCTCTCTCCCAAATTCCAAATTCCTAAACCCTACTCCACCTGCTTGCTCAACAACTCCAGTTGAATGTCCAATAGGCATCTGAAAATAAAACATCCAGAACCAAACCCCTGATCCTCTTCCTACACCCTGCTCCCCACAAACCCATCTCCATCTCAGGTGATAGCAAATGTATCTTGCTAGCTGCTGGGGCCTAAAATCTTAGAATCTAGATTTCTCTCACATCCTATATCTAATCCATCAGGAAATCATGCTGGAGGTACTGCAAAATACATCCAGACCCTGACTGCTCCCCTCAGCCTCTACTCTACCACTTGCTATAGAGCCACCATCCTCTCTCATCTGGACTATTGCCATAGCCTTCTAACTAGTCTCTGCTACAACCTTGCCCTTATGGTCTAAATCCAACTCATCACTCAGAGTCATCCCCTTAAAATTTAAGTCAGCTTATGCCATCCCTCTGCTCAAAACTCCACAGTGCCTCATTATTGTACTCAGATAAATGGCAAAGTCCTTACCATGGCCAAAAGGCCTGTCATGATATGTAAACTCTAGACCTCTTTGACCTCCTCTTCCACCCCCGTCCTCCTCCTCACTTGCTGGCCTTCAGCCACTCTGACCCTGCTACTTTTCCTCAAAGGCCCTAGGCATATTTCTGCTTTAGGACCTTTGTTCAAGCTTTTCTCTGCCTCCAGAGTTCTTGCCTAGATACTCCTTGCCCCACTCATGCCCTGCAAGTCTTTGTTTAAATAGTGCCTTAAATCTTGCCTTTTTAATAAAGCCTTCCCTGACCACAAATGTGTATCCTGCTACTTGCACTCAGCCTCAGCATCCCTTTCACTCTTTTCTGCTATTTGGTATGTTTCCTTTTTGTTCATTTATTTATACATTTTTATTGCTTTACTTCTTCTGTCACCACTAGAATGAAATCCCTATATGGACAGGTTTATTCTTTATTTTGTTCCCTAATATATTTCTAGTGCCCACAACTGTACCTAAGTATAGTATATGCATAGTAAATCCTTTCTTTCTTTCCTCCCTCCCTTCCTCCCACTTTCCCTTCATTCCTCTCTCCCTCCCACTCCACCCCTCCTCTTCCCTTTTGTTCTTTCATCTTAAATTTACAGATACATTAAAACAACAACCACCCAATTAAAAAGTGGGAAATGAACAGACATTGAACAACAAAAAAACGTACAGATAGCAAATAAGCACATGAAAAGATTTCCCAAATAATTTGTGGTTAGGGAAATACAAATTAAAATAACAACAAAATACTACTATATGTCTATTAGAATAGCAAAAATCCAAAAGCAGATAATATCAATTGCTGGCAAAGATGTGAAGCAATGGGAATTCTCAGTTATTGCTGATGGGGATGCAAAATGGTACAGCAAGTTTTGAAGACAGTTTGATAGTTTCTTACAAAGCTGAGCATGGTCTGAACCAGCAGTTGTGCTCCTAGATAATTACCCCATTGACTTTAAAGACTTATATCTAGATAAAATCCTGCATACAAACATTTATAGCAGTTTAATCTGTAATCACTGAAAACTGGAAAAGTATATCTAATGTGATAAGAATGACTCTTTACCTCTGTGGTCTTCCTACTAAAATATTATAACTCCAATCTACTCTTGCAAAAAATACCAGAAAAACCTCAGTTGAGGGAGAGTCTACAAAATACCTTATCACTGCTCCTTAAAATTTCAAGGTCAAAATAAACTGACGAACAAAACAGGACCACAGACATGGAAACATGGAATAGACTGACAGATCTCAGAGGAAAGGTGGGAGGGAGGGCGGGAAGAGATTAATCAAAGAATTTATATGCATATATGCATAGCCCATGGACACAGACAATAGACAGGTGAAGACCTGGGGTGGGGTGGGAGATGAGTAGAGGGGGACAAATTGAGGAATGGGTGACATCTGTAATATTCTCAACAATAAAGCAAATGTAAACAACAACAACAAAAACTTTCAAGGTCATGAAAAACGAGGAAAGCTATCTCTAGGATCCATGCTTAGGCGCCCTATTATTAGCATTTTACATTAGTGATGGTGAATTTCTCACATTAATGGACCAATGTTAATATATTATTGTTAACTAAAGTCCCTAGTTTATTCAGATTTCCTTACATTTGGTCATCATGTCTCTTAGGCTCCTTGTTTTTCAGGGTCATCAAGGGGCTGCGTCACTGAAGCCATCTTGGTCAGCAGTTGAACTGGGCAGCAAGCAGTGTGCAGACACAAAGTAGGCCAACCACACCTCTGAGGAGATAACCAATGCCTGTAAAGGCTGACTTTCAGCCATGAGTAGTCAAAGTTTAAAAACTTAAAAAAAAAAAATAGCAAGGGTAAATAAAATACAGTGTAGTCAATCCTGCTCAGATCAAGTAAGCCAGACCACACCAGAACTATTCCTTTAGCTGGAGCAGGTGAGGGCTATCACCCATTCATGACTCAGTATGCCGGATTGTCTCTCGGGAACTCAACATGATTTTCTTTCCTTCTACTATTAGTCAGAAGTCTGGAAACAGCATCCTAAAATCCCTACCAGCAAATTATTGATCAGATTTCTTCAGAGAGACACTATATTAAAATGTAAGGTTTTAAAAACTTTTTTCATGCCCAGCCTGTGTGGCTCAGTGGTTGAGCGTCGACCCATGCACCAAGAGGTCGCCAGTTCGATTTCGGGTCAGGGCACATGCCCAGGTTGTGGGCCAAATCCCCAACAGGGGACATGCAGGAGGCGGCCACTTGATCTCTCTCATAGATGTTTCTTTCTCTCTCCCTCTCCCTTCCTCTCATTCTAAAATCAATACAGAAAAAATTTAAAAATACAAAACAAAACTTTTTTCATGTTTGGTGAGGCCAACAGATCAGATGACTGCTGTTGAAAAAGTAGTTTGTCCCTGGCCAGTGTGGCTCAGTCGGTTGAGCATTGAAAGGTCATGCACTGAAAGGTCACCAGTTCCATTCCTGGTCAGGGTACATCCTGAGTTGTAGGCCCAGTAGGGGGTGTGTAGGAGGCAGCCAATCAATGTTTCTCTCTCACATTGATGTTCTCTCTCTCTCTTTCTCCTTCCTTTCTCTCAAAAATCAATAAAAAAGAAAAGAAAAGAAAGAAGAAAAAGTAGTTTGTCACACTTACAGACCTGAAGAGAAGGGGGCATGCTGTGCTACAGGGGACCACACAGGGAAGCACCCTCAATTAGGAGGCCGAGGGTGTGGGGGGAAATATAAGTAAGAGCTTTTATTGTGCTTTCCACAGGAAGGAGCAGGGGAGGCATGATGAGCAGGTTTGATTGGCTAGTTTAAGCAATTTCAGCGGGTTCTGGGGCACAGGAGCTGTCCCTAGTTGTCTGGCCCCGGGGCAATTAAGGTAGGTGGTAGTGGCCCTAATAGAGGTGATTGGGGGTATGGACTCCCTAGACTGGTTGGCTTACATATGAAAGAAGCAGTCACTGAGTTTCATTTGCTATCTCTAGGATTTAGCTAATCCTGGGAGGGGCAGTTCCTCCTGAATCAGCAAGTCCCAAAATGCCAAAGCATCAAAAAAATACAGAAATTTACATGAGATTTAGAAGATTGAACAGAAGCAGAATTCACATATTGTTCTTCCAGGTAGCAGTAGGCAGATGCATAGGGCCTTGGCAGAGGTGAGATTTTGTAGTAACCCCAGAGACGTTTCCTGCTTCACACCCATCTTGGTGTCATGATCATTGCCTGTAGTGTTTTGGGGTTTCTGCAATTTATCAACTGCCTGAAAGCTAGCAGCACCCCTGAGATCTAGCAGTGGCCTTCTCTGACCTTCTTTTTGCTATTCATTCAGTGATTTTGTAAATACCCAGTTACCTGCTTTAAAATATTCCTGCTTGAACTACCTGGAGTGATTATTGTTTTTCTGACTGAAGTCTGACTAAACCCCCTCTGGAAGGTGTGGAGGCTACTGTGTACCTTTTATAGTTCATTGTTTATAAGTATGCTAATTTGACTTTTCCCATCAAGGTTCTGGTGCTCAGAGTCAGCAAAATAATGTGCATAATTCACTTTTTGGAATTCTGTCTCAACAGGGTTTATTCCTCTCTGATGAACTTCATGCTACAGAGTCTCCTTATTCCCTGTATCCCCAAAATACTGTGTCTTTTTTTTCTACTATGGTGTGATTATGTAGTACCATAATAATTGGTGTATATACTTTTGTTTCTGTAATCTTCATGAAAGCTTTGTAAGATAATACTGTCTGAAACTGAGGGTTAGAGAGGTTTGGTCTTGCTCAAAGTAACATAGTAAATAAATGCCATGGCCAAGGGGTAACCCCAGTTCTGACAGTCTTTAAAGCCTTATTCTTTCCACTGTACTATTCATCCTTCCTGAGACCAAGTAAGGTATCTAGTACAAGGAAAATGGCAGTAAAATATAAAGATCATAGAGTTATGAATGCCAGAGACTCTCTAGTATGTAGTCATCCACAGTCAGAATGAGGAGGCAGAGACAAGTAGAGCAACTGACCTTTTGTAAACAAAAGAACTCAGAGGCTAGGAACCCAGAGTCAGTGAGTGTGGGGAGAATGGAAGAGGAAAAGCTGAGGGGGGTGAGATTAGCTAGAGCCTTTTATTTCTCCTGTCTTATAAAGGACACAAGGCTGCATGGTATTGGGAGGCAGGGTAGGAAGAGTAGAGACAGTGAGTCGTTCTACTCACTAGCAGGTAAATTTTTTTGTCCTGCCCTCCCCCAACTCTTCTCAGTATTAAAAACAACAACAACAAAAACAAAGACCATGGAGAGCTACTTAAAACCAATGGAAATACCAACACTCTTGGAAGAGGGGCTTTGGGCAAAGTGAACTCAAAGTTACCTGCTCTTGAAATGAGAATAAAGAAGAAAATGAAGAACTTGGCTGTCAAGGATTTAGAAAGTTACACAGAAGAATGAATTCCCTATTGAGTGGGGTTTGTTTTCTCAACTTATCTGAGATCAGAGCTAACTGTCCCAGTGGTTATGAAGAGCCCCAAATGTTTTTTTCCACTTGGGCGGAACACTTTTGGCCTATTTGGAAGTGGATGCATCTCTGTAAATCACACTATATCTTTGTGGTTTCCCAGTTACCTCCCTAAGAGCTCTTTAAAGGAAAATACAGTATTTTATTTTGTATTTTCATCACTTAGCAGAGTTCCCGACTTGTGTTAAAGGAATGAATGATAATTAATGAATAAACAAATGCAAATAAATAAATAAGTAGATAAATGCAAATCAATTAATTTCCCTAGATTGTATCTTATTATCTGTCCTGTATAAACAGACACAAACAAAATACTTGTGTTTTAAATATTTATGTTATAATGGTAAATGTTGAATAGACTGGAAAATACTCCTGGCAAGCAAGGTTTATGGACTGATAGCTTCTAAAACTTAATCTGCACAACTATTTCCTGTTTGGTGGTCTGGCTCTTAATATCTTTAGATTATCACAGGCAGGTGAGCTGATGGAACTAACATGATCATGTTTTCTCATCCAGTATGGAAGTGCAAATGAAATCCATTTTCAGAAAAATAATGGGTACTGAGACTTGACAAAAGAAATTTTCTGCTTGCAGTGACCTTATTACTTACTTTTAAAATTACGAGTACTATTTCTTCCTCTTATTTTTTCTGCCAACTTCTCACGGAGCAGTACACACGCATTATCAAATTGTACAATACTGTGTATTGGCTTTCCAGGGCAGAGTATCAAAGGCCTTCATGAAGAAAGAAAAGGTTTTTGTAGAATGACACTGGATACTTTAAACATTCTTGTATTCCTTGCCTTCCAAAACTGAAGTTCTTTTTTTTTTTTTATCCTATTTTAGATTGGAATATTTTGAATATAAGACATTTATGGCAAAAAAAAAAAACAGTGTCTTCATTCTGCTAACATTTTGACATATTTTAGGAAAAAGGAGGGAAACAAGAAAGTCTTCATTGAAAAAAAAAAAATCTTCCAAAATACTCATTAAGGGATTTCTTATTTTTAATTCTTATATGTATTTATGATTGGATATGTCAGTAAGTGATCTTGCCTTTATCCTGCTTATCACTTATATTATTTTAGATCAATGGCTAATTCTGACAATGACCTATCTTACTCTATTTAAAATTATACAAGTGGTTTGCAATGGAATCATCTCCATCTTTCTTTGGAGACTTAGGAGAAAACAAATATTACATTTGATTTTATAAAAAAATTTTTAGTTGACTAAGCTAAAATGTTAAATTTAAAAGATTTGTAGATATTCATGTCAACTAGTGAAGTTCAATCCTACAAACTATTTCTGAAGAATGTATGCTGCCCTGGCCAGTTTGGCTCAGTGGTTAGAGCATCAGCCCGTGAACCGGAGAGTCCTGGGTTCAGTTCTCGCTGGGGGCACGTACCTCGATTGCAGTTTGTCCCCCGCCCCGGTTGGGGTTGTGTGGGTGGTGACCACTCGATGTCTCTCTCTCTCTCTTCCTCCCTCTCTCCCTCCCGCTCTATCTGAAGATACATGCAAAGATGTCCTCCGATGAGGATAAAAACAAAAACAAAGAATGTATGCTAGTTTCTCTTTGTTCTCTGGATGTACTCTAGAAGTACTCTAGAGTAAGGGTTTGCAAACTTTTTCTTTAAAGGTCTAGAGTGTTTGTGGACCAACAAAAAGTCTCTATCATATGTTTTTGTTTGTTTACTTGTTTTTTGCATATATTGTTTTGTTTTTACAACTTTTTAACAAAGTAAATTCGGTTCTTAGCTTACAGGCTGGATTTGGCTATCGTTTGCCAACCCCAATTTAGAGTAATAGATAATGGCATCATCAAAAGAAAAATTAAATTTAAATACTATTGATACCAATATTCTTCACTTAATTGGCTGCGATTATTATATAATAGTGTAGCTTGAAAATCTCATTTAGTATCTGTAGTTTCTATACTAAGTATTCACAAGGTCTTCCTTAATAAATGGTTTTGAGAAGCTATTTTTCTCTATTTTATTTATTACATTATGTTCTGGATATCTGTTCTTGAAAACTTTATTTTAAAAGATAAGTTTTATCTCTTTAAGCTGAGAACCAAGCTCAACCACTATAATTTATTAGCCAACCACAATTCAATGCTGTGTTGCTTAAGACTGGACTATATTAATTGCAGAAAGCATTTTCTTCCTGTTTTTGATGATTACTTTTGATAAATGTTGTTAGCTGACACTTAGGTGCCATTGTCCATTCTTTTCACAATTCTGCCCAAGCAGTAGTGTGTATCCTTAGTTCCTAGAGTTGTTTTTAGTGATGTTAAGAAAATGGCCACTAACATTTTAGCAAAACTTCACAAACATACACCAGCAATATTTTGTGTAAGATTCCAAGTTTTTGCAAATGATAGATCCATTGTCACATTAGGGAAACAAATATTTCACATATTGTGCTAAACTTCAAAAAATTTAGGAATTTATAATCCATTTTATCAAGTAAAATATTCTATGTATAATTTTAAAAATTTATTGTTCTAAATTATTTTGTAGAGATATTTACTGATATATGAACAGATGGTCACTTGAATTACTACAAATGTGATAGTTGAATGACATTGTATCAAAGGATCTCATTACAATTTTCAAGTAGCTACTGAGTCTTTTAGGTACCTGAATTATTTAGGTTGCTGTTATGCCAAGAGATCACAGTATAACAAAACTGTAACTAAAGAAATGATCCTTCAGAAATGACATCTTTAACAAATGTTTGCATATGAATCAACAAAATGGAAAAAGGGTGCTTGATTGATTAACTATGTCAGTTTACTCAACACTGTGAAGATCAGAGAATCTTTATGTATGTTATATAATGTGCTATATATGATTAAGGATTTTACATTAAATGCGTAAGATTCTGGGGTAAAAAAAGGAATGTATGCTAAGGCAACAATTTCCAACATGACTCCCAAGAACGAACTCTTTTTATGTATATTATTAATCTCCTGCACTATGGACCAGCAGTACTCCTTGTCACCTCCCTTCTAGAACAGCCTAATCAGAGAAGAGAGTCCCAGAAATATAGTGCTGATAGATCGCTGGCATTCTGTAAGATACTTTTTCTCAAAGGAAACTTTCCAGATGTGAATTAAGAACGCTAACAAGCAATGGGTAGGTCACAATGTGAATGTCTTTTTCATTAATAAATGTTCTTAGATGCTGAAATCAAAGAGCTTAAACTGAGACCAGCATGTTTCTATTTTCCCATTAAATCCATAAATAACCCTTTTCCATTCACCTGTATTTGTTTTAGATATGCTTCAGCTTCCAGAGGAATTTAAGGGCATTAGTCTTGAAAATGAGATGAACTCAGAGCATCAAATAGTCTCAGGATCTTTTTAAGCACGGAGGTTAACAAATGCCAACTTTTTCAAATATTCTATTCATCTATCAATTTTTTTTATAGCCCATGATATTTTTCAGTCTACTCCTCTATGTCATTGTTCTATATTTTCCTCCATGTGCCTAAGTGGTCCAACTCATAAAGGAAACAAAACCTTTTATAATACAAAACAAAAAACAGAAAAGCAACATTTTATTTTTAGTGATTTTCAACTTTTTTTTTTTATTATTTATGCACAGGGAATGTTAGCGAAAATAAGATCCACAAAAAAACATGTTTCCAAGTTTTCTATTGAAAAGATAATGCTAACAAAAAAGACTCCTTAAATTAGTGTAAATATCACCCCTGGTCTCTGTACTCCAGGAACAGTCTAGCACCCAGGAAAAGTAAAAATATACTCTAGGCTGTGCACGGCAAGCCCAGGAAGTGAAGGGGAAAATACGTGCTATGGATGATTAGAGGAAACAGAGGAGTCAGTGGGACTGACCAGAGAAAGCTTCATAAAGGAGTTCAGATTTAAGTTGGACCTTTAATGACAGTGTGTTTGTTTTCTGAGACTGCTATAACAAAATACCACAACTGGGTAGCTTATGACTGTGTCATGCTCTTTCTCTCTGAAGGCTCCAGAGGAGAATCTTTCTTTACCTCTTCTAGTTTCTGGTGGTTACAAAGAATTCTTGTTGGTTACTTGTGGTAGCATAAGTCCAATTTCTGCAGCCATCATTGCGTGGTAGTCTCCTCTCTGTGTGTGCCTATCTCTCTGTCTCTCCTCTTCTAAGGACACAAGTCATTGGATTAGGGCCTATTCTAATTCAGTATGTCCTCATTTTAACTTGATTACATCTGCAAAGACCCTATTTCCAAATAAGGTCAAGTTCATTGGCACTGAGAGTCAAGAGTTGAACACATCTTTTGGGAGGACACAATTTAACCTAAAACAAACAGTATCTTTAATCACATTTCCTAGAAGCAGAATCTGAAATGGGGAATCATGAGCAGATGAGTTTTGGAGAAAGTGATCTAGGATATGAGGATCGGAGGTAAGCAGGCTAGGGCAGGGGCAGGAAACCAGTCAAGGAAGTGGGCATAACTTCCTGGTAAGGTTGCTCTAATTTGGCCCAAGGCATTTCTCTGGAGAAGGAGAAAACTGTAAGCATCTAGCAGCCAACACATATCAGCTGGGGACTGGGGACATAGCCTGGTGAAGGAAATCTGGTGGGGCTTCAATAGCATTCACCTCATTGCACGATGATTCTGCTCGTAATTGCTTGCCTTTCACATTAAGTTCCCTCCAATTAGGCACAATTTCTTCCAAATTCTGATTGTCATATTTTATGATAAAGCTTATAAGAGAAGGATTAGCAGTTAGTGGCTGCTGCAGTTGGTCCTAAGGTTGTAGCTGATTCTTACAAACTCCCTCCCTCTACATTTTCCTTAACTCTTGACTAGAACTTCTGCTAGTCTAAATGGCAGAATGGGGGAATGGGTTGGTTGGGTTTGAATCCCTGTTTACCATCCCCTTCTTCACTGGTTGCTCTACTTAACCATTTAGAGTGAAAACCTGGAATGGGAGTATTAGGGCTGACCCACTAGACCATGAGTGCTTAACATATTTCTCCCTGCCCCCATTTAGTAACTGCAGTCATATTTTCTCAAGATGATCAGAATTAATTACTCCTGCTCATGGGGTGGTTCCTTCTTCACCTGCCTTAGCATTAGGTTTAGTGGAACTCTTATTGTATCCCCTGATAGAAGCATCTCTTTTCCAGATCCCAGGACTTCTAGACTCATATAAATCTAAAGTTTTGGAGATGGGAAGCACACATTCCCCAAGTAGGTCACTGAAAGTGATAGTCAGCTGAGTGACCCCGTTACTTCCATATCTTGGTTCTCAGACATGTATATTCTGCCTAATGGGGATACAGCACCATATGATGGTAACTGATTTAAGATATATACCACATGCTGAAGGATGGCACCCCAATATTTCAGGGTCATCTCCAATCAGAAGGCTTAGATGTCCTTTCAAGAGGCCATTCCGATGCTAATAGCTTCTGGATGGTGCCATATAGGGCAGAATTAGGGATCTCACTGTGATGTGCCCACTGCTATCCCTCCTTTGTTATAAAGTAGGCATTTTGGTCTGAGGCAATTTAGGAAGGATCCCATGTCACTCTGTGAGCTCTTGGAGAGTGGTGTTAGCTGAGCCAAGACAGGCAGAATGGCAAACCCAGACCCAAAATATGTGCCCATCTCTGTCATGATAAAACATTTGTTTCCTTTACAAAGGTGGAAGGAATGATGATGTAATCAGTGTGTCATCAAGTGGTTGTTTATCTCTTTAAGGGATAGTACTTTATTGAGGGTCAGCAATAGTTTCTCTTTTGGGCATGTTTAAGATTCAGCTACAGCAGTAATTGATCAATCTTGGTGACAGGAACATCTTTCAAGACTAGCATTCCAGAAAACCCTCTTAGGAAGATGGCTCTGGGCAAGGACCACTGAAGAGTTCTGAGCAAGAGTGTAAAAAGAAACTGATGATATTAATATTTTAGAAAAATTTATCTTGATTTTTGTTGCACGTGTTAGTTACTTAAATATCCATTTCTCCCTTCTTTATTACTAAACAAATCCCAATTTTGTTCAGAGGTGCTCCATACCCATCTTTGGGAGTTGAATCATGATTGTCTAAACCAGTCAATCCTGACCCACATTCCAAGACTTCCCTCCAGATCTGGCTAATGAGAAATAAGAGGTACTCTTCTAGGGAAAGTCCTGGGAATGTTTTTGCTTTGAAAAAAGTTTACAGATGCAGCTGCCATATCCCATCTTGTATATGGATGTGATAGATATAACTTTAGTAGCCATTTTGCTATCATATAAGAATACTCAAGAGAAAAACACCATAGATGTCAATTTTAACATTGCTGTCTGTTAAATCAAGGCTGGCAATGACCTACCTGTTAATTATTAAACAAGAAAAATAAACCTCTATTTATTCAAGTCACTATGATCAATCTGAAGCCAAATATATTCTTAAAAATTAGTTTGGTTTAGAGGAGGAATTAAAATGCAATAAATAAAGGCATTATCTAGAGAGCTATTGAGGGTCAAGATTATGGTACTGGAAAGGTAAGGAAAGGTATCAATGAATGTAGGAGAAAATCCAAAGGAAGTATTCAGAGAATTGGAGAAAGTTCATATATAACTTTAACTGATATTTGACCTTATTTTTTTATCACCACTGTGATAGTGTGATGTAATAAGAAATACACATTTTGGTATTCATCCCAGCTCCTGGCAAGAGCTGCTAAAACACTTGATAAGAGCAATAGGAGTATCCTTTGCTATAAGACAGCAGTACCTTATCTATGGTTTTGCTTTCCATGGTTTCAGTTACTCCCAATCAGCCACCCTCCAAAAATATAAAATGGAAAGTTCCAGAAGTGAACAATTCATAAGTTCTAAATTATGCACCTTTCTGAGTAGTATGATGAAATCTCATGCTGTTCTTCTCTGTCCCTCCTAGGACATGAATCATCCCTTTGTCCAGTGTATTCACGTTGTGTATGCTACCTGCTGATTAGTCACTTAGTAGCCATCTGGGTTATCATATCAGTGTCATAGTATCACAATGCTCGTGTTCAAATAACCCTTATTTTACTTAATAGTTGCCCCAAAGCAAAAGAGTGGTGATGCTGGAAATTTGGACATGCCAAAGAGAAGCCTTAAAGTTCTTCCTTTAAGTAAAAGTATATGTGTGTACAGAAAAAAATAGTAGTATATGTAGGGTTTGGTACTATCTGTGGTTTGAGGCATTCATGGAGGGTCTTGGAATGTATCCCCTGTGGATAAGGAGGGAAAACTCAGTTGATTGTTCCCAGCTCCTGCAACAACTCTGCAGCGATAACGATGAATGAAGCATTTTTTTTTTTTATGTGTGATTCATAACACACTCCTTTCCACTACACCTGAGTGTATGTTAATAAGATGATTTTTGGAAAGTCTCTAAGGATTGGGAGCTGGTTTCCGAGAGAACCAACCATGTGATTAGAGGGTTGGAAATTTTAGTCCTATTCCCTGACCTCCAGAGAGGGAAAAGGGACTGGAGGTTGAGTTAATCACTAATGGCCAATGGTTTAATCAATTATTCCTGCATGATGAAGCCTCCATTAAAACTTTTAACTGAGGGGTTTGGAGAGCTTCCAGGCTGGTTAACACATTGAGGAGCTGGGAGGGGGTGGCATGCTCACAGAGGCATGGAAGCTGTGTGCCCCTTCCTGCAATCTGGCCCTATGCACGTCTTCCATATGGTCTTTTCCATTTAATAAGTGGGTAATAGTAAGCAAACCACTTTCCTGAGTTTTTTTTAGCCATTCCAACAAATTATCAAACTAGAGGAGGAGGTCATGAGAGCCCCTAATTTAATTGGTTGGTCAGAAATACAGATGACAGTCTGAGTCTTACAAAATGGTGTCTGAAGTGGAGGGGCAGCCTTGTGGGACTGATCCTTAACCTGTAGGATCTGTGTTCACTCCAGGCAGTTAGTGTCCAAATTGAGTTCAATTGTAGGACACCCAGTCAGTGTTCACCAGCATTTTGGTGTGGAAAAATTCACACACCTGGTGTCAGGTGTGTCATGAAGGTAGAAGAGGAGAGCCCAATTTTTGCTTTTCCACCACCATACTAAAACAATAAGTCTTCAATAACACATAATAGTTATTCCATATCCAAATTTCTGCAATTGCTTCAAAAATTTTGTTCCCAGCTGATCTGTTTAAATCAGGATTTAAAGTTCACACATTATATGCAATTCTCTCTTTTTCTGGAGCAGACTTTTTTCTACCCCCTTTTCAAGTTGTTGATTTGTTAGAGGAACCAGGTCATTTGTCCTGTTGGCTCTTCTCTCAATGTGGCTGATTACTTCCTTTGGGTAGTGGTTAACTTGCTTCCTCTATGCCCTGTCTCTTCTGTAGGTTTGTAGTTAGATTTAGGGGCCTTATTAGATTCAGTTTTAACTTTTTAGGCACCTTGTCTACTGTATCATATTATGATTTGTATGATTTTTAGTGATGCTAAGTTGCAAGATTCTTGCATTATTAAGTTTCACCTAGTAGTGAAACAATTTTCTTCAGAAGTCTCTTGTTCCTTTTTGTTGGAAATGAGACGGCAGGTCATTTAATCTGGGTGCTAAGGATGCTCCTTCCTAATGATTGTCATTGTGTCTGAGACTTTTCAGTGGACAGCAATAAATAATATTTATATTTTAAAAGAGAAAATTATGTAATCATTTTTATATTTCCAATTCAAATTTAATATTATAATTCCTATACTGCTAACCTAGAAAGTTAATTTTTAAAACTTGATTAAAATAGCTACTATGTGTTGGGAAGAGTCATAAAAAGTTAGTGACCTAAGGGTCATAAGACCTGACTTTCTGTTTTGACTTAGCAAAATTCAAGCTAAGATAGTGGATTAAGCTCTTTGGACTTTGATTTCCCTGCTGCAAAGTTAGTAAGTCAAACATGATGATTACTGTACTATACTCCTACTCTAACATTCTCTGCATCTATGTACTTAGACTTTCTACATAGAATATGCATTTTGTGTACTTACACATTGTGTAAGCAAGTGAGTGAACAATGTGTTTTAAAACAACACTCTTATTAAGCTTACTTATTTTTAGTGTTTTGTGACTAAAACATTTTTGAATGATTTTGTTGGATTATTATTGAATGTGCTGCATTATTTTAGGCACAGTGAGGAATTAAAAAAAAACAAAAACAAAAACAAAATGAAATCCCTGTCCCTGGGAAATTTCATTTTGGGTGAGAAAATAAAACATATTGATGGGTAGTCTTTGGTAAAAGCCTGCTGAAATCCAGGCTTTGCATTAATCAGGGGTGTTATCTCCGTGACATGGGAAGAATATAGGGCTGAGAGCATAGCATTTAGAGTCAGATAGATAAGATTTTCATTTATTAATAGCCATCAGTTTGGGAATGTACAATGATATTACTTTTTAAGTAATATCAGTTTTAAACTTCATTTACTAGTGTTAGATTTGGATGTATTAGATTAAAGATGGTGGCATGTTTTTCAATGCTCCTACCAATAAGAAGTATAGTCTATATTCCCTCCTCTTAAATATGGGCTGGACTTTGTTTTGACCAACAGAATGCAGAGGTCAATCTATCCCAGTTTAGGGCTAGCCTTTAAAAGGATTGGCAACTTCCAGCTTGGAATCCTGAGCTGCCCTATAAAAAGCCTGACTAGCCTGATGGGGGGGACCATGTGGAAAGGACCTGAAGCTCTGTGGAGATGGGTATGAAAACAGTTGACCCCAGCCTCCAGACATTCCTACCAAGGTGCCAGATATGTGAATAAAGACATATTAGACCCTCCTGCCCAGCCCAACCACCACTAGTGACCCCAATCAATGCCAAGTGAAACAGAAAAAACATTTAACAAAGCCTGGCCCTAACCTCTGAGACACAAAATCATGATCTAGATAAAACTGTTGTTATTTAAAGCAACTAAAATTTTGAGTATGTTCTTGTGCAGCAGTAAATAACGCGAACACTTTGGTAAATAATTTAACTTCTCTGAAGGTCTGATTCCTCATGTGTATAATAGAGACACCACTGTCATCATTAATACAGGTATGTATTTTGTTGTGTTTCATCTTATTGCACTTTAAAGATATTGCATTTTTTACACATTTTTTGCAATCCTGTATCAAGAGTTTATTGGCACCATTTTTTGCAACAGCATTTTTCTCACTTCATGTTTCTGTGGTGTCACACTTGGCAATTCTCACAATGTTTCAAACTTTTTCATTATTTTATATTTATTTTGGTGATTAGTGATCACTAATATTACTACTGTAATTGTTTTGAGCTCTATGAACTGCAGCTATAGAGTGAGGCAAAAGTAGATTTACAGTTGTTTGCATGGAAAATAATACAATAATTAATAAATAATAATACAATGATAAGTTCTTGTTTCATGTACTCACAACAGTAAACTTACTTTTGTTCTACCCTTTATTTTATATATATATATATATATATATATATATATATACATATTTTATTTATTTATTTATTTTTTTATCCTCACCTGAGGACATTTTTTGTTCAGATAGAGTGGGAGGGAGAGAGGAAGAGAGAGAGAGAGAGAGAAACATTGACGTGAAAGGTACACATCAAGTGGCTGCCACCCGCACGACCAACCAGGGCCAGGGACAAACTGCAACCGAGGCACATGCCCTTAGTGGGAACCAAACCCAGGTCTTTCTGTACCGCAGGCCGACGCTGTAACCGCTGCGTCAAACCAGCCAGGGCTGTCCTACCCTTTAAAAGACAGTGAACTTAATCCATAAATGTGTGTGCTCTGACTGCTCCACTGACCAGCTGTTCCCCTAGCTCTCTCCCTCTCCTCTGGCCTCCATATTCCTGAGACACAACAATATTGAAACCAATTAATAACCTTACAATTGTCTCTAAATGTTCAAGTGAAAGAAAGAGTCACACGTTTCTCACTTCAAATCAAAAGCTAGAAGTAATAACTCTAGTGAGAAAGGTCAAAAGCCAAGATAGGCTGAAAGCTGGGTCTCTTGTGCCAGTTAGCCAAGTAGTGAATGCAAAGTAAAAGTTCTTGATGGAAATTAAAATGCTACTCCAGAAAGCACACAAATGATAAGAAAGCAAAACAGCCATATTGCTGATATGGAGACCATTTTAGTGGTCTGGATAGAAGATCAAACCAGCCACAACATTTCCTTAAGCCAAAGCCTAATCCAGAGCAAGGTTATAATTCTCTTCACTTCTGTGAAGGCTGAGAGAGGTGAGGAAGCTTCAGAAGAAAAGTTTGAACTGAGCAGAGGATGGTTCATGAGGTTAAAGAAAGAAGCCGCTTCTATAATATAAAAGTGCAAGGTGAAGCAGCAAGTTCTAATGTGAAAGCTACAGCAAGTTATCCAGATCTGCCTAAGATAATTAATGAAAGTAGCTACACTAAACATTTTCAATGGAGACAGAACAGCCTTATATTGGAAGAAGATGCCACCTAGGACTTATATAATTAGAGGGAGGTCAGTGCTTGACATCAAAGCATCAAAGGATAGGCTGACTCTCTTGTTAGGGGCTAATGCAGCTGGTAACTTTAAGTTGAAGCCAGTGCTCATTTAACATTCTAAAAATCCTGGGGCCCTTAAGAATTATGCTAAAATTTCCTGGACAGTTTGGTTCAGTGGTTAGAGTGTCAGCCTGTGGACCAAAGAGTCGAGGGTTTGATTCTGGTCAAGGATGTGTGCCTCGGCTGTGGTTTGGTCCCCAGCCCTGGTTGGGGTTGTGCTGGAGGCAGCCAATCGATGTATCTCTCTCATATCTCTCTCTCTCTCCCACTCTATCTGACAATAAATGGAGAAATATCCTCAGGTGAGGGTTAAAAAAAAAAAAAAAAGAATCATGCTAAATATACTCTGCCTATGCTCTGAAAATGGAACAACTAAGCCTGGATGACAGCACATTTGTTTAAATGTGGTTTACTGAATATTTTAAGCCTGCTGTTGAGACCTACTCTTCATAAAAAAAAAAAAATATTCCTTTCAAAATATTACTGTTCATTGACAATGCTCCTGGTCATCCAAGAGCTCTGATGGAGATGTAAATGAAACTAATGTTTTCATGCCACACATCCATTTAGCAGCCCATGGATTAAGGAGTAATTTCAAGTCTTATTATTTAAGAAATATATTTTGTGAAGCTACAGATGCCATAGATATTGATTCTTCTGACAGATCTGGACAAATTAAATGGAAACCTTTTGGAAAAGATTCATCATTCTAGATGCCATTAAATGCATTTGTAATTTGTAGGAAGAGGTAAAAATATCAACATTAACAGGAGTTTAAAAGAAGTTGGGATTTTTAAAATGTATCTTTATTGATGAAAGTATTACAGTGTCCCCTTTTTCCCAATTGACCCCCCACCCCACTCTTTCTCCCCACAATATCTACCTTTACTGCACTATTGTCTGTGTCCATTGGTTATGCATATAAGTTCTTTGGTTAATCTCTTCCTACTCCCTTGACCCCTCCCTTCTAAGATTCATCAGTCTGTTCCCTTCTTCCATGTCTCTAAATCAAATATGTTCATGAGTTTATTTTGTTCACAAGATTCCACATACAAGTGAGATCATGTGATACTTGTCTTTCTCTAACTGGTTTATTTCACTTTGCATAATAATCTCCAGCTTCCTTCCTATTGTCTCAAAGGGTAAGAGATCCTTCTTTCTTTTTTTACAGATGCTAGTATTCCATTGTGTAAATGTACCACAGATATTTTATCCATTCATCTACTGATGGGCACTTGAGCTGTTTCCAGATCTTAGCTATTGTAAATAGTGCTGCTATGAACATAGGGGTGCAAATATTCTTTCTGATTGGTGTTTCAGGCTTCTTAGGATATATTCCTACAAGTGAGATCACTGTATCAAATGGCAGTTTCATTTTGAATTTTTTGAGGAAACTCCATACTGTTTTCTATAGTGGCTGTACCAATCTGCATTCCCACCAGCACTGTACTAGGGTTCCCTTTTCTCCACATCCTCACGAGCACTTGTAGTTTATTGATTTCTTGATGGTAGCCATTCTGGCAGGTATGAGGTGGTACCTTATTGTCATTTTATTTTGCATCTTTATGATGTTGAATATATTTTCATATGTCTCTTGACTGTTCATATGCCCTCTTTGGAGAAGTGTCTCTTCAGGTCCTTAGCTCATTTTTAATTGGATTTTTCTTCCTTTTGTTGAGATGTGTGAGTACTTTATATATTTTGTAAAATAACACTTCATCAGATGTATCACTAGCAACTATGTTCTCCTATACAGTGGGTTCCCTTTCCACTTTGATGCTGGTTTTCTTTTGCTACGCAGAAGTATTTTAGTTTGATTAGTCCCATTTGTTTATTTTTACTTTATTTCTGTTGCCCTAGGCAATGTATCAGTGAAAATTCTGCTACATGACATGTCTGAGACTTTGCTGCCTATAGTTTCTTCTAGGATATTTATGGTTTCATGACTGACATTTATGTCTTTTTATCCATTTTGTGTTTATTCTTATGTATGGTGTAAGTTGGTGTTCTAGTTTCTTTTCTTTTTTTTTCTTTTCTTTTGCACAAATCTGTTCAATTTTTCCATACCATGTAATGAAGAGACTGTCTTTACTCCATTGTATGCTCTTGCCTCCTTTCTCAAATATTAATTGAGCATAATGGCTTGGGTGGATTTCTGGGTTCTCTGTTATGTTCCACTGATCTATATGCCTGTTCTTGTGCCAGTACCAGGCTGTTTGATAACTATAGCTTTGTAGTATAACTTGATATTCAGTATTGTGATTCCTACAACTTTGTTCTTCTTTCTCAAGTTTTCTAGGCTATTTAGGTTCTTATTTGGTTCCATATATATTTTTGGAGTATTTGTTCTAGATCTGTGAAATATGGCATTGGTATTTTAATAGGGACTACATTGAATCTATAGATTGCTTTGGGTAGTATGGACATTTTATTAATATTAATTGTTCAAATCCATGAACATGGTATATTGTTCCACTTGTGTATATCTTCCTCTATATCCTTTTCAATGTCCTCTAGTTTTCTTAGTACAGGTGTTCTACCTCCTTGGTTAAGTTTATTCCTGAGTTTCTTCTTCTTATTATTATTATTTTGTTACAGTGGTAAATGGGATTTTTTTTTTTTTTTAGTTTCTCTATCAGAGAGTATAATTGGTGTATAAAATGCCATTGATTTCTGGATGTTAATTTTGTATCCTGCTACATTGCTGAATTCATTTATTAAATCTAGTAGTTTTTTGGTGGAGTCTTTAGGGTTTTCTATGTACAATATCATGTCACCAGCAAATAATGACAGTTTTACTTCTTCCTTTCCAATTTAGATACCTTTTATTTTTTCTTCTTGTCTGATTGCTGTGGCTAGGATTTCCAGTACTATGTTGAATAACATAGGTGAAAGTGGGCATTCCTGTCTTGTTCCTGTTCTTAGGAAAAATGCTTTTTGTTTTTGCCCATTGAGTATGATATTGCCTGTAGATTTGACATTTGCCATTTTAATTATGTTGTGTCTAGATGTGGATCTTTTGGGGTTCATTTTGATTGGGACTCTCTGTGTCTCCTGGACTTGTGCAACTTTCTCCTTAACCTGGTTAGGGTAGTTTTCTGTCATTATTTCTTCAAACAGGTTCGCTATTCCTTGCAAAGAATCTTTTTCTGGTACCCCTATGATGTGGATGTTGTTATACTTCATATTTCCCCAAAGCTCCCTCAAACTATCCTTCTTCTTTTTAATTTTTTTTTCAGTTGCTGCTCTGATTGGGTGTTTTTTTCTACATTGTCTTCTAATCGCTGATTTGTTCCTCAGATTCTCTTAATCTACTGTTGATTCCTTACAGGGTCATCTTTATTTCATCTATGTCATTCTTCATTTATTATTGATTCTTATTCACAGTTTCCACCTCTTTTTCTCATGCTGATGTAGTTCCCATTGAGTTCCTTAAAGTTCTCATTATGTTGCTTATAGTTCTCACTAAGTTGTTTAAGCACCCTTGTAGCCTTTACCTCGAATTGTTTATGTGACAAATTCCTTGCCTCCATTTCATTTAGTTCCTTTTCTGGTGATTCTTGCTTTTCTTTCATTTGGTTGTTGTTTCTTTGTCTTACCATTTTAGTGGTCTGGTAGTCTTGGGATGGGTGAGGCAGGCCACATTGCGAGGGCAGGTCAGTACATCCAAGGGCACTGGATAGTGGCTGGGCCATGCTTGCTGTATCTCAGATTTGGTCCACTTCTCCATGGGCCCTAAAAGCTCTTGGCAGTGGTGATGGGGCCAGTGGGGCATAGCAGGGGAGGGTCTGGTGGCTCTCAGCTGTGGTGGTGGCAGTGGCAGTGGGGTCAGTGACTTGCTGTGAAGCTGGTGTTGGTTGTGGCGGTGCTGGTGGCTCTCTGCTGCATCAGGTCTCATGGGGGTTGGCAGCTCTCTACCTTGGTGAGTCCCACAGCTGTGGTGGTACCTTTCTGCCATGGCTGGTCCCACAGCTGTGGCAGTGGCTGTTTGCCACCATAGGTCCTGTGGCTTCCATGGTGGCTCTCTGCCATGATGGGTCCCATGGAGACCAGCAGCTCTCTGCTGCAACTGTGTCCTCGGTGGGGGCGGCATGCCTTTCTGTGGCTTCAGACAACTTGGTCTCCACTGCTCCCTGCAGCCTCCTCCTGAGGAAGACCTTATGGATCCTCCAAAATGGCACACTCTCTGATCCCAAGCAGGGATAAGTCCCCAGCCAAGGAGCTTGTGGTGGCTGGCAGCTCCCCATCCTGGACTGCCTGAACGACCTGCCCTGAATTCCTGCACTGACAGGCAGATGACTATCAACTCTCACACCCACGCACACTCTCCCTTGTACATGCTTACCCACTCACACTGTCACCTTCACTCTGATACTGCCTGACGCCATGTTGGCTCCCCTGTAAATATAACTTTTATATGCACTAGGAAACAAAAAAAAATTTGTGACTTTCTTTATTGTGATATTTGTTTTATTGCAGTGGTCTGGAACTAAACCCTCAACATCTCTGAGGAATGTCTATATCATTTTACTTAATATTTATGAGAAGCTTACTCTGTGCTAGGCATGGTTCTAATTAACTCACATTTAAACCTAACAAAAACACAATAAAATATGTATTATTAATATTCCCAACTTCCAGATGAGGTAACTGAGGCACTAATAGGTTAAGTGACTTAAACAAGGTCACACAGATAGTAAGTGGCAGAGATAAGATTCAGACTTGGGCAGACTTAGTACAAGAGGAATAGTGTCAATCACATAGCAGGAGCTCAGTTCATGATGACAGTAGTATTAGTAGTAATAATAGGAATTGTTATCATCACATGGGAAAAACTTCTCAGAACATCTGGATTCTAAGCAAATATTCCATAGGAATAAAAATGATCAAGGTATGTAGGGTAATGGGAAGAGTGGCTTTGACTAGAAAGCAGGTGTAAGATGTAACAGAGGAGCATGTGAACATAGTAGAAAGTGCTGCTGTGTGAGAGTGCATGTGGGGGGTAGAGAGTGAGGAAAAATTGATGCTTAGGAAAGTAATTTAAAGCTGTGACTCTTAGGGTCTTTTAGCTCAAAAGGAAAAAGTGACAGAACTGGACTGTGGGTGATTTACTACATCAACCAATCAAGTCATGAATTCACAAAATGTGTGACTTATCACTGGTCCACATTACCATTCTTCCCCTCTCCAATTAGAGGAAATATCCCTTTCATTTATGAAGTGGTTCATGGACATCCATATGATTCCATAGTTGAAGAGTTCTGATGGGGGTCATATCAACATGACCAAGGTCAAGTGGTCAAAAGTTATTTATAGCCTGTTAGGCACCATTCATATCAGCCAGGCATAGACTGTGCATCCTTTCTAAATGAAATAAATATGCTGGATCCTGGGCTTTTAGCATAGCTGTGTCACCAAAGATGTTTGTAAGTTATCTGACAGATGCAAACTGCAATAACCAAAGTGATGGATCTCCATGTTCCAGATAAGTGCTCACAGAGCACCTATTTTGTCTTGAGTAAGGATCATAATTTTTTCCGAGAATCATCAAATGTTAATTCTGGAAGAAAACTTAATCTAATCTACTCATTTTAGAAATGCATAAAGTGATAGCTATCAAAGCAAAGTGACTTGTCCAAAGTCATGTAGCCCATTGCTGTCAGAGGCTGGGTATAGAACTATAACATGTTGTTAGTCTTTCTACTAGTTTTCCCTTAGAATATGTGGAGATTTAAGATTACTTAATACATGCCATTGGAGTAAATGGATACCAAATTGAGGTAAATCCTTTAGATTGATATATTATAACACAAATTAAACTCTATACTACTGACTTAATTACAACATCATCACTAAGAACATAGTGAGGAATCTGCTGGACTACGCCAGATATTCATCGTGACGAGAGGAGCAAGCCTCTAAAACCTGCACCTTGGCCAGCCACCTTCCATGGGTTTCAAAGGAAATATGCAAAGGGGACTGGGAAAAATGGACATTTTCTGTGAAGTTCAAGTTAACCTGGAGGCCTGGTAGTTCAGTCTCAGAACATTGTTTTGTCTCAGAAACAAATTCAAAGTCAGGAGTAAATAAAAGGGAGTTTCAGTCTTTATGCTCTAAGGGACATTAAAGGGGATCCATCCACAGAAATACTTCTTTGAATAGCCTTTCCTCTCCCATCAACTTCCCTTATTCATGCAGCTGCTCCTGAGCTTCCCCTCCAGCCCATATAGTTTTTCTCTTCTCCTTGCCTCCATCCTTGCACCTTCCCTCACCATACCTCTTTGTTGATCAATTTAGCCTTGCTCCCCAAAATAAAGAAGCCTCCTAACATGGTCCTCTCCATTCCTAAAGAAGGAGGCTTCTTTCTCTTGGGACCAAGGCTAAGAGGAGGTGGAGAAGGGTATGGGGGGGGGGATAAATGGTGATGGATGGACACACAATGCAGTGGTGAACACACAATACAGTGTACAGATGGTGTGCTGTAGAATTGTGCACCTGAAACCTGTATAATTTTGTTAGTCAGTGTCACCCCCATAAATTCAATAATAAAAAAAAATAATGGAGAAGAGGCTTTGGAAGTTGTATTGACAAAGAATGGATTTTCTCTGGTGATGAGGTTAGGTCTTGGGTGTGTGAATGCTGTTATCTCAATATTTATTTAATCACTTATTGCTAACTGAAGCTCTTTATGAAATGCCTACCCAATCCCCTTTCTCATTAGCTAGTTTAGAATGCATTTGAGCTGGGAGGATCCCTTTGCTTAGACTGAGCACTCTAGGCAGGAGCAAGAGCTTTGACTTTCTCTACTCCTCCCACCAAAATGCTCTACCCAAGACACCTTGGTCCAATCTGTGTTTTTGACCCACTCATCTCAACAAAACTCTTCCTCTTCAGGGTTTGGGGACTTGAACTCCCTCTAGAGGCTGAACTGTGACACTAAAAGCAAGTCACTAAAATACTGTATAATGCATCGGGGTTGGAAGGAAGCCAAATGTGAAAAACTGAGAATAATGAAGAGGCAGTGACTTGGTTCAACCCAGTAAATTAAAGAAGGCTTCAAAAAGAAGGTGAAAGAAAAAAAAAATGAGTAAGTGATTGAATGAATGAGCATATGGGTGTTGCATCATTCTACTTTATATTTGATTGAACAAATTTTCTCATTCTGAATGCTTGAAAAACCTGTAAGATGCATATTTCTATTTGGGAGATGAGAAATGTCTTGATTCTCTTTCTAGAATTTCACTAGTTTTCTCTTTGCCATTCCTGGCTGGCTTTTGTGCAGGGATGGTTGGCTCTTCCTGAGAGATGGTGTATGATAGTAGTTCCTTGAGATCTGTTGGGAAAACATCGCTTCAATTTATGTCTGCGATCTTCCAAAGGGTTTTGAAACCCCCAACTGCTCTAAAACCAGGATCAGGTATTTTGAAATGGGATAATGAGACAGAAACAAGCAAACTAAATTCCATCTCCCCTACCCACATTTCCTCGATATAGGTTTTGAAGTGTGATGGTGTTTAGGAGACAGGAGCCACCCAACAAGACACAGAGTGATCCTTTTCTTCAACACTGTGTAAAATAATGACTTTGCTTTTAATGCTGTTTGCTGGGGGTGGTGGGTGATTGTCAAGGGGTTAAACCACTTTCCATGTTGTTTGTAACTAAACTTTTGCCCCAGGGTTTAAGAAATCTCCTTCTAATAATATTTTTAGTCAGTGGGTGCTTATAAACAAGAAGATTGCACTTAAAAGGAATAGGGGTTGGTATTATTATTAGCATTAGAATATTTTGCTTTGTAATTACAAGTCAGGGGTTCTAGAACCACTACACCTCATACAGAGAGGGTGGCAGACATTTTAGTGCAAACTATGCATATTCATTAAGAAAAACTTTTGTGCTGTGCTGTGTATAACAAAAAGTACCTTTGACTTTTCACCTTTGGAGCTTCTGTAATCCCATTCCATTTGTTTTATAATGAATTGGTTATATTCATTCAGTAAATATTTATGGAGAATCTAGTATGTTCCAGACACTGTGTAGAAAGCATTGTCACCCTAATAAATTCAATAAAAAAATTTTAAGTACCAAAAATTAAATAAATTAAAAAATTAATTTATATAAAATTATAATTAAATAAATGATATTTAAAACAAAGGTTAAAAAAAGCTTTGTAAACAATGAGCTAAAGATACAGATATAGGTAAACAAACAGACTGTTGCATTTAAGGCAATATGATCAGGAAGACTTGAGGAGGACATACATAGGACATGTTCAAATCTTTCCATTAAGGGCTAGATAAAAAATATTTTGGGCTTTTTAGGCTATATGGTCTCTGTCAGAACTACTCAACTCTATTTATAGTGTGAAGTCAGCCATATGCAACACACAAATGATGAGCCTGGCTGTTTTCTAAGTAAAGTTTTTTTATGGACATTAAAATTTAAATGTTCTATAATATTAATATATCACAAAAATATTATTTTGCTTTTTTTTTTCAACCCTTTACAAATGTAAAAAACATTCTTAGCTTATAAGCCCTTACGGAAACAGATGATGGAACAGATTTGGTCTATGGGCTGGACATGGACAAATCTTTAAAACCATCTTTCCATTGTTTGGAAAGTACCTGATTCAATTGAGGAGAGAAAACTATTGCATTCCTTTGTCTCAGATGTGACCATGCATAGCACTCTCACAGAAGCATTAGAATCGGTAAAATGATATTTGGGAAAGAATATTCGCCACACTCCACTCCTCCTGATAGTAACCCTTCCAATGTGTATAAACCTTCAAATGAGGGAATTCTTCCCTGTGTATAACCTCAGTCCACTGTGGTACAGGTAAGGTTTTATTATGAAAAGGAGACCCAACTCCAAATGCTAATGCATCTGATTTGTTTCTCCATGTAACTCAATGGCATGGGAAGAGCTTAGCTATAGACATATATCATAAATAGGATGGCAGTTGCTGCAGTGTGGGTTTGATGAGTATAGCCTTTCAATATCAACATATCAGTTTTATTGTTTTCACCTGGAAAGTATCTTTGTCAAATTTAGAGTCCATCTTATACTAATGCCTGATGATGGAATAACTACCTCCAGAGGCATACTGGAATTATGTTTTGAGGGGTAAGGGGTCACTTAGTAATAATGAGGAGAAGGTGATATGAGATCTGCAATTTGAATTTATAAATTCTAAGACCATCACAGATGCTGATTTTGTGGTACATGTCATCTTGCCTCAGTTGAAGAAACAACATGAAAAAAATGAGAAATTAAAATGCAATACATTATCATACACAATATTTTACATTTTAGATCACACAGGTACATCTGCACAACTTGGTAGACATAATTACCAAGACTCACAGTTCCCCAGGTCCCTGGGATAGGTAAACAATCACCAATTTGGTATTTTGCATTTGGTATTTTGGGTTTTTCTCAGCCTCATGAGCAAAACGCACCAGTCATTTCAGTAAAATTGGATAAAAAGTGGAGGCGTTTCATTTCATTTTATAACCCAGACTAACATCCTCTCCCCTGTTGATTTCTGATCTTAGAAACCAAATACCTGCTAAGGGGGATGGAGGCTGAAAAGGGAAAAATTAAGCTAAGTTTTAGTTAAGTATGTCCCAGTGGTAAGCATTTAAATTAGAGCACAAGAAAGTCTTATAAACCAAGTGGTGAAGCCTCCCCTGACCTGGACTCTAAGGGTCCAACCCTAAGAAAAAGGCCATGTCCCCAAGGCAGCTCTCTCTTGCACTGGCTGGATGAACTGCTGTGTCAGCAGCACCATGCATCATTAGCAGACCTGGAAAGGCTCCAACTGCCTTCCCCTTACACTCTCTCTGTACCTCTCACTTAAAAAAACGCTTTCATCAACATCATCCCAAACATCTTTTGTTTTCCCAGCTGGAGAAGCCTTTCTTTCTGTTTGCATCCCATCTCTAGCTAACTAAGTTCTTTTGCCCTTCAGAACTGCAGCCATGAATCAAAGGGAATCATCACCTGTAAACTCCAAAGTGAATCTGAGAGCTTTGGGATTCCACATCCCATCTGTCTTCTTGGAGCTGCCATAGTTAGTTAAATTTCCTGTACACTGTTGGTGGTCACTATCTTTTCCTCTTTCTATCCTCCATATTGGAGACAATATATGAAGATCCTTACAGTAATATTTTCTTGTGAGATTTAGCTCCAATACAACCTAATCCTCTTTGCTTGGTGAGTTTCTCAATCCCTGTGTCAGGCTGGGGTGAGATACACATCTGGCCTATGATTGGAGTTATTTACTACACACAGTCACCTCTTGTTCTTGGGGTTCCCCCCAATTCCCTGCAAATGGTTTCACAATAAATCTAGGAAACAAAACCAGAGGATTGGTTTGTTTGTTTGTTTGTTTGTTTAAAGGATTGACACCCATCTTTGATCACACAGAATTCTTGGCTTTTACTGTCTTCATACATTTTAATCATCATCATCCAAAGTTAGATGAAACATTTACAAGTTATTTGTTCATTCGTATGCTTCCAGGGAGGAGACTCTTTTTTGTTTTTATTTTAAACATTGTAAAAACACAAAATTCTTCTATTTCACTCAGAAACCCTGGTTCTTTAGGAATACTTCCTTATAATGATTTCTGTTTCTATTTCTTATTCTGGATTATGCTAGAGATGGTGAATAAATTATCATTTTCTGGGAGACATAACTTGCAGTGATGGAAATGTTTTCTAGCTGAACTGCTTCCAAACCGGGTTGCTACCAAATTTCAACATAGCCTATCCGGTGAAGCTAGCCTTTAATATGATGCCCCTTACTCTGCTTATCACTTATTTCTTCTTTTTAACATTTGAAAAATCTAATGCCCAAATCATAAGAGGAAGAAAACCAGGGAATTGAGCACAGTTTAAGCTAGACACATGCAAAATTGTTAGTGCATAATTTGTTGTTTAAGAGATTTTAAATGTCCATGTAGGTGAGTCCTGACTGAGATCGAGAGCCCTCCCTGGTCCATGAAAACCTTTCTGGATTTTTATTCTCAAAAAAATGTTCATGGTGTCAACAGGTCACTTTCAAAAACCTAAATTCATAGTGTCAAGCTAAAAGTAGTGACTCTGATTCTATGAGAGAGAACTCTGTTACTCTCCCAGATACTTTCTGAGCAACAGGAAAGGAAGAAAAGAGGGGGGAAAAATGAAAGAAAATTGATACCATTCTGCCCTTTGAAAGGTGGGGCTTTTGTGCCAGTAAACTGAAGAAAAAAAAAATGCCAAAATGACAATGAAAATACCTCGAATCTTCAAGTACCTGCAGCTAATGGCCATGCAGTTTTCACACAGATTAGTAAACTGAAGCCTAGAGAGGTGACATTATTAGACACGACTCGATAGCTTGCATGTGGTAAGACTCCCATTCCCTTTCTCTTAACAGTGGCTGATACATAGCCACTCACAGGTATAGCGATACCCCTGCTGCCCTAATTCCTCCAGCCTTAGCTCTGGGACTAAGCCTACCAGTAAGTCTTCCTTGCAATCCTTCCACTAAAGGTTAGCCCCAGACACAACTGGCAGCCTCTGGGACACAGCTGCTTCTCCAGCTTGGTGGTGGTTGATTTTCAGACTGATTTGTCAGTGCCTGTAACACATTACATATTTTAAACAGCACTTTTGCTTTTAATTGTAAAATTATGCTGGCATGTGACCACAAAAAGTTGGTGAGTCTAAGAATCTCAGATCTTGGAATTCTTGACCTTTTGAAGAACTCAGCCATTCTCAGATGCATGACCTGCTTTTATATACTTTGGTGTTTGTTTAGGAATTAGTACCTGTTATAGGCCGAATTGTGTCCCCCTTCTGTTACCGTCATTAATTAGTTAGTGAATAGGAAAAGAGCAAAGGGGAGGCCAGACATTATAAGTACAGTCAGCTGGGAAGCTTCACCAAGAAGCTACAGCTTCATGCCCCCCAGGAAACCACCAGTTCATTCCCTGCAGATCACTGGGGAAAGGGATCAAACAAAGGGAGAGATGGGCGCATGCACAGTAAAATCAGGGTGGCACAGGGGAGGTGCTTGCCTGTCAGTCTAGCCTGGGGAATGACGGATTGTCTGGGTGGAGGACTCTATCAGAAATGCACAAAATCTTGGAAATGTAATTGGTTAGTTTGAAAAAACTTCTGGTTAAAATCCCCAAACAAAGAACTCCCTCTTTCTGTCCGCCCTTGTTCTCTCTTGCTCCATGACCCACACTCACTCCCGTGCCCACCTTTTCTCTCTCCCTAGCTGTGGATTGCAGCTGAGACATAAGCTAAGTTAGGCAGATGCTGGACTGGACAGAATTTTAATATGGAACAGAAATTCTGGGCAGTGGCCCTGCTGAAGACAAGATTGAACTTTTTCCATGGTGGGACAGATGGAGATGGGACCTTGGAGGGGAACCCCCTTAACATTACATCATCAATAAAACTTTCCACAAAACCCCATCCTCCCATGGTGGCTTCAGGAAATTATTTTCTCATGGCACCCCAAGAACTCCACTTCTACTGATAACACCTCTACCCCTCTCCATTCATATGTTCAAGTCCTAACCCTCAATAGATCAGAATGTGATATAGTTGAAGATAGGGTCTTTAACGAGGTAATTAAGTTAAAATGAGTTCTTTGGGATAGGCCCTACCCAATAAGACTGGTGTCCTTGTAAGAGAGGAAATTTAGACACAGATAAGTACAAAGGGAAGGCCATGTGAAGACACATGGGTAAGAAAGCCATCTACAATTCATGGAGACAGGCTTTACAGGAAACCAACCCTGCTGACACCTTGATCTTGTACTCCAGCCTCCAGAACTATGAGACAATACGTTTTTGTTGTTGAAGCCACCCAGTCTGTGGTACTTTGTTATAGCAGCCGTAGAAAACTCATACAGTACCTCTTCCTGACCTTGTCATTAATTCATGTCACTAATAGATGCACTTTCTTTGCAGTATTAAGTTCCTTTGCCAAGAAACATTGTGCTGAGGGTGACCACACATGCTAATTTGCCAGGATAGCTCCAATTTATGCCTGCTGTCTTGGCATAATATTTATAGTGTCCCGCCTTTTCTCTCAAAAGGATCTCACGTTGGGCAATAAATTGCATGGTCACTCAAAATTTGTTTTTTAACTCCAATATTAGTAATTTTCTTTCATATTCTCAGTGCCTTCCTTGTCAAATACTTGTCACTTCTTTCATCAAACTCTGGTAATTGCTATGTTCCCTTGGTGCCCTAAAATAGTCCAGTTCACAACATGGTCCATCCAGCAGTGGTATTATTCAGTGGTTTCTATGGTCAGTGGTATAGAATGAGGATCCACTCCTTCCCTTGAGGAGTGGTGACCCAAGATGAAATGTACATAAATTAGAGTCATCCCATGTCATCTTATTTCTGTCCTACACAAACCATTATTTTGTACTCTAATAATTGGTTGAAAAAATGTTCTTAAATGTTGTTTAGTCTCCCCATCCAGATTCACTGCAGTGAATTTATGGCAGGCTTCAGAACACAATTAATTCACACTTATATCCCATCCCACCTTGTAGCTGGCTGTGGCAATATAACGTTTTTTGGAAAGCTGATAGGAGAAGCAGAGAAGAGAAGCTCTCTTCTTAAGAAAAATGTTAGTGATTAGTGAGTTGGCAGTGTTTCAAATGGCACTGGGAAGCTAGTTGTGGTACTACAAATGTAGCCTTACCCAGACATCTCCACTGGATCATTGCAGTAAATACCCTCTCTTCCTTGTCTCCCATGTAAATTAAAATAATAGCAATAAAAACAACAGTAATAATTGCATTAGCAGTTTAAGAAGTCATTCATCTCGTAGGTCAAAATAAACATCACATATAAAGCTGTAAGCTTGTGACTGAATTAAAAAGGACCAGAAGACAAGAGGATATACAATTCTTCCCTTTCTTCATGCTTGTTCTTTTTTTCTTTTCCTTTTTTACAGTAGTATAGCTATATGAGGTGCAGGGTGGTAAACAGGGTTGAGGAGTCTCAATTCTACATCAAGTTGACTATTTCTTAATGGCAATCTTTTTCTGGAGGAAGGCAAGATCCACTTGGTTAATGAGGATACAGCCCAGGACTGAGTCCCTTGAGCTCCATTTCTAAATAGCTGATATGAACTTAGATACATCAACTCACCACTTGGCCCTCAGTGTCACTGTCAGTACATAG
Source organism: Tadarida brasiliensis (assembly GCA_030848825.1). Classification (NCBI taxonomy): domain Eukaryota; kingdom Metazoa; phylum Chordata; class Mammalia; order Chiroptera; family Molossidae; genus Tadarida; species Tadarida brasiliensis. Next base: position 37,001,857 of record CM061272.1, on the reverse strand, counting down.
GGCACAATGGCATTCAGTGGGCCATTTAATTGGGATGTGTGTATAGTGCAGGTGCCAGTGAGAGCTGCTGTGCATATCCACATGACCCGCAGGCCCTGGGCAACTCTGCAGACATACACTGATTCTCCTGGCTAGTTCCCCACTGACAACATATGTCCACAAACAGATTTGGAAAACTATTCTTTTGAAATAAAGACTGGTGTTTCTAGCCCCAGGAGATAATTTATGTAATTATGATGAGGGAATGAACAGAGCACAGGATGTTTCCAGTCTTTATGTCCTGTATTTTGTCAAGAGACATTCTGGCAAGGTTTCTTTTTGTAACATCGCTATTAGAGAATTGAAGAAACCTGTTTCTTTGTGCTCCAAATGCATTTGAAAGGAAATGCTGTAATTGGACATCATCACAGTCAATCATAGTGGGTGTAAAAGAGGGAAGCAGACCATTAAAATAGGAGAAGGAATGAGGAATGACCAGAGAGTGTTTGTGGACAAAGCTTACTGTCTATACAGTTCAAGTCTTGATGGGTTGTGTGTGGAGTCAGGGGAGCAATGATCAAATCTCTATGCAGAGCTCAGAAGCTTTTCAGAGCACCATTGGGAGGCTGAGAAACAAAGTCAAATACTTTATCACTTAATGATTTAAAAAAAGAAAAGAATAGGGATGATTTGACTGAAAACATTCTTTAGATTTATATCTGTCCTTAGAGCTCTGTATCTTTCAGTCACAGATTTATAAAACAAACAAACAAATAAACAATACAACTAAAAAGAAAATGAAACATCTACTTGCAACTTTGAAGACTTAGCAGAAAGAAAATAGCCTTCTCCAATTTTTTTTTTCCTGAACCTGCCACTTTGAGATCATCAATTCAGACACCCAGAAATCTCACATTTATAAAGGCCCAGGAATGGGTCCTATTGTAACCCCATTTGCTGAGGCAGTCCATTTTATTTCTTCAACCAATGAAAGGCTTATACCTTGCAAGAGTCTTCAATCCACAAATCATAGCAGTTTAGCATTAGGACAGACATGCCATGATTTCCCCCAAAGCTGTCAGGAGGCATGTATTCCCCACTCTTCATATCTTTGAGATGGGGCACTAACTCTGCCTGCTATATTTCCACCTAGGTTTCTTGGGATCCCCGAGGTTTCTATATCACTGGGCAGGCGGGGGAGGTATTCTTATCTTCCTCCTCACTGAGCTTGACTTGTTTTGGGAATGAACTAGCAGTGTAAGTGATGCTGATAATAACTCCAGCCTGCTCATTCAAAATTGTACCCTGTCCCATTTTCACTAGTGTAGATGTTCCCTTGGTTTTCAGTGACTGCCCTCGAATTGGATTGATCCACTCTTAGCCTTGGTTTTAGTGCCTTCTACCCAGGGCAGCCTTGGACACTAGATACCATGAAGAAAACAATGAAAGGCTCTGGGTCAATGGAACTAAGTCTTTTGGCCAAAGAAAGGATATGTGAACTACCTCTGAACCCTAGGAATGGAGTGATGGTGCCCTGAGAAGGGTATAGTGATGGTCCAAGGAGACTGTTGAGAGGGAAACTCAGAATCTGGCCTTAAATCCTTTCAAGCCACTCTCTGGGAAACCCCATAGTTTTTGAGTAAAAGCTGATCTTTTAGGAAGCTGGAAAGAGGATATAAAAAGCTTATGTCACTTAAATGCTAAAAGAGTAATGGCTTCTGACTCTAGGAGGCAGGATAAGGTCTTTTGCATGGAGCAGCAGAAGCAGCACTAAGAAAAGTAACTACAGAGAAAACAGGCAACTTTCAAGAAGCAAAAAAGTGTGTGAGCCACCCAAGACTCACAGAAAGGAAACAGGGATGGATATTTTAGAATTCCAAATTGGAATCCTATTCTACTGTGATTGCCCCCAAAATTGATTCGCAGGAAAATAAGAGTCACACAAAGTTAATATTATTTGATTTGCTATCTGAGAAGACACTTTGAGACATTCAGGTACTACATTTATATATGTGTATGTGTGTGTAGTTGTATACATATAGTATATGTATATGTATATTATCTATATATCGCATATAGTATATGTGTATATAATATATATTTCATATATTAATGTATATATATTAAACACTTTTAATAAGATTTATTTTGTAAAATTCCTAAGAAGAAAGATTTCAGCACAAAATTGACCTACTTCAGGAGGTTTTCCTAGATTAATCTCATCCAGTTTCCTGTATGAAATAGGAATTGATTAGTTTGAGATTTACTCTTTCATTCACTCAACACTATATGGTAATTGACAAATTTTATTCTATTTATTACTCCCGTTTGAGGCCCCTCGGCAATATTACTGTCTCTGGTGCATGATGAAAGGAGTTACATACAGCCAGGCTGCAGCGCAGCTTGGCTTCACCCTTTAAAGACAGTACCCCAATCTCCCTCTAGCTTATGTCTTTCATGCATTTGTTTTTCCTCATCCCAGTGATTTCATTCATGTATTCGTTCATTTTGTATCTATTTATTGAGCACCTACTAAGAGCCACACACTACATTTGGTACTGGTGTTGTCATAAATACTGATGGACCCAATTACTCTCCTCTCCATGTGCTCAATCAGCTCTGTGTTAGCACTCCTATAAGCCAACTCACCTGTTTTCTCCCAACTGTTTTTCATAGTTCATGGGCTCAGGTAAGATCATTGCTTGCTCTATCAACACTGCATGCACCTAAGCAGGTCATGGATTATTAATGCATAGACAGGTATTGTTAGATTTTTCTTTGGACTTTGTGATAGTCTAAACTATTTTTCTAAATTGAGAAAAAGTACTTAGTAAACTTTCACACATGTTGGTTATATTTATAGTCAAATAGATTATAAAGTGCCTTGAGCATAGGTAAGTAAGGAATTCTTTTAATTCCTCCAGATCCTAGTATAGAGCTTTTGATATTTAATATATGCTAGTTAATTGAATGGACATGTAGAAGAATGAACCTCATACATAATGTCTGTGAGCCTGTGGTTAAAAGTTCCATTTGAATGTAATGAGTTTTTTCCTTGAGAAGCCAAAGAAACTTGCACCAGCACCATTCTGACTCAATTAGGGGCTCAAATTAAGGACAGAAAAATGTGTTGGAGTTAATTACCTTAATTTTTTCTCGTGCCTCGCTTCAGCTGCCAAATTCCATGAGATCAAATACATGATAGGGGAAGTCTGCAAAAAACAGATAGCATCATGATTCTACTGTAGCCTATCAATTCATGGAATCTCCTGCTCCAAGATCCCCAAATATTCCTTACTTCTTGGGATATGTCTATAATCAAGTCGCTGCTATGCACACCTGGATCATTACTCTTCCATACCTGTATCTTTTAATGCAGAATTTCCTAGAAACAGAGAATTAAAGTGGAAGCTGAGACGTCATTTGCAGTTGAAGGCTCCAGAAATCTAGATGGAAGTATGATTATTGATACCACTGTATATTAGGGTTCTCTAGAGAAACAAAACCAATAGGATATATAGATATAGATACATATAGATGTGGGAAATTTATTTTAAGCAACTGGCTCATGTGATTAGAGACTGGAAAGTTCAAATGTGCAGTATGGGTCAGCAACCTGGAGACTCAGGAGAGCCAAAGGAGCAGATTAATTCCTAAGAGAGTCTGCGGGAGAATTCCCTCTTGCCAGGGGAAGCTGAACTTTTTGTTCTATTCAGTCCTTCAACTGGTTAGAAAAGACCCACCTACATTATGGAGGGCAATCTGTTCATTTAAATTTCACCAATTTAAATGTTAATTTTATCCCACAACACATTCCAAATTGACACATACAACTAACCATCACACACTACATGGTCCCAAACAAAAAGAGAGCCCCTAGAGACACACTACATCATCCAAAACAAGAAGAGAGCCCCCAAAGAGAAGTAAGTCCCAAAGAAGAAGAAAGCTCCCAGAGGGAAGTAAGTAAATAAGTAAGAAAAATAAGTAAGTAAGTAAGTAAGTAGGTAAGAAAGTAAGCAAGATGCCTCTGGTGCCCAGATGGCTTTGATAGGTATCCAGAGTGAAGAGGGAGAGGGAGACAAGGAGACAGAAAAATGTGTGCAAGTCTGCACATGCTCAATGCCACTGTGAGCTGCTCAGCATTTATGGACACCCTCAGCTTCAACCCTGGGGCAGAACTGGAAACTAGTTCTTGGCCAAGCCCAAGTATTACAGCTTGTTTCTGAGTAAGAAAATGAGCCTGCGTTCAGCTGCTGCTCTCTTCTTGGATTCCCAAGGAGTTGTTGAGGATGTTAGGCAGAGTTCTTGGTTTAAGACTGCCTGGTTGAATTCTTGATGACAATCACCTCAGGTCACCTTTGCAGTAGCCCAGAGGAAATATTCAATTTAAGCAAATGTATCAGACATGGGTTTCCCTTTATCAATCCATGCCGACTGACCTTTAATGAATTAGAGAGAAATCCATTCCACATTGTCTGAATAAAGATGTAAGACTGATGCATAAATCTTGACTTTAAGAAGAGGTAAATTCAAACCAGAGTTAGGAGCTCGTGCCTTTTGAGGCCATAACAAGGGTATTAGTAACTCACAGTTACATAATTATTTGAGTCTATTTATATCTCAAGAACCCTAAATTCCATTTCTTTAGCTCTCATGGTATCAACTCAGACACTCCAAGTTTGGAGTATTAGTGAAACCCACTGCCTCCAATGCTGTCCTGTTCAGAGTTTTTCACAGCATTTCTTTGTTGGACGGAAGTCTGTGGCTTCCTTTGTCCTTTTGTTTATTTGTGTTCATTTGGTAGAAGAATAACTCATTCATCCCTTGCTGAGCCAGTCTGATTGAAAAAAGAAATTCAGAACTTGTTTTCAGTCTGTTCCTTTTAAAACTGTCCCCTTCAACCCAATTTTGCTCTCAAGAGATATGACCATTGTGGAAATTAAATTATAATTAGGGTCAAGGACTTTGAAATAATGACCCCCAGACTGACCCCTCTGTCTGTACTTTTAAGTGTCTCCTGTCGGTGCACCCAGTGTTGGGTTCTGGGCCATTTTAAACCTGTTTCCAGAACTGCCACCTGACACTTAACCGTCTCACAATGCTTGGCCGTAGTAAATGCATCTGTTATATGGTACAGCACTAAATGCTTTCCTGAAACCCAGATAAATTATGTCTGCTGATTTGGTAATGTGGCCCAAGAATTCAATTTAGGTGAATTTATCAGACATGGCCTTCCCTTTATCAATCCATGCTGACTGACCTTTAATAAATTAGAGATAAATCCATTCCGTATTGGTTGATGTAACATCTGAGTGGAAAAGTAATCGGCACCGGATCTACAAACATGCCCTGCCTAATTTCCTGCCCTTAATGTGCTCCAGTCTGTGACAGGGTGCAGGGAGGCTTGTTCAAATTGCTTCAGACTCATGAAGAGTCAAGTGGGATGTGAAGTTGAAGGAAACGGGAGGTTCTTTATGCTGGAGAAGTGCGGGGAGGGGGCGCACGGCTTCGTCATCAGGGTGGGCTTTGCAAGGCTTGGCTGCTAGAAAAAGTGGCTGTGTGGTTTCAAGGCACTTCTTTCTCATCTCTGGGCCTCAGTTTCCTCAGCTGTCAAGTGAAGTTGCCTGGAGAGGCGGTCTCTAAGTTCCCTTTCACCTCTAATAACCTTCAGCTACAAGGAAACAAAGCAGGGAACAATTACTTGTACTCCAAGGTCAAATGAGACTGGCATTAAGACTGTCCTGATGCTCGGCCAGGATCCTGAATTCAGTCAAACTAACGGGGCCAGGATGAAATTGATCCAGTTTTGAAGATCAGAGGGATTCAGAAGCAAGCAACATGAAAGTTCTGTGTTATTCCAGAAGCCTTATGAGAAGAAGTAAAATTTCACAACAGTGCCAGAGATGTTCTCTGTAATCCTTGTCTTTGTGATGATATATTTGAATTTCAATGAATTTAAGATATTGACATCTGCTGAGTTAAAGGAAAACTTAATGCAATTTATAATTTATTTGATATTGGGACCCATTTGTTTGCTTGCTTATGGTGCGTTTTTTTTTTTTTTTTTTTTTTTTTTTTTTTTTTTTTTTTCCAACTGCAATGCCTGTTCAAGTCCTAAGAAGAGATGTTTTCCAATTTGGCTGCACATTGCTATCTTAGTGAGGTTTACAAAACTTGCCAAATGTGAAAATACTTGCTTAAGCTGCTTTTGAGTTGCCCCTGGAAGGTTTTAATACAGGATGGGGCAAAAGTAGGTTTATAGTTATCCATATGGAAAATAATATAATAATTAATAAATAATAATACAAGAATAAACTGTTTCGTGTACTCAAAGCTTGTAAACTTACGTTTGCCACACCATGTATTTTTTCTCCAATTTTTATTAATTTATTTTTGTTACAGATGTTTCTCTTTTTTCCCCCCAGACCCCTCCTCCCCATCCCGCCCCCCCCAACCCCCCTAGCATTGTTGTCTATGTCCATTGGTTATGCATACATGCATATAAGTTCTTTGGTTCATCAGTTCATCTCATCCCTACCCCCACCCCCCATTCTGAGGTTTGTCAATCTGAACTATATACTCCTTTCTATGTCTCTGGGTCTATTTCGTTCATCAGCCCACCTTGTTCATTATATTCCACAAATAAATGAGACCATGTATTATTTGTCTTTCTCTGATTGGCTTATTTCGCTGAGCATAATACTCTCCAGGTCCCTTCATGTTGTCTCAAAGGATAAGAGATCTTTCTTTCTTATAGCTGCATAGTAAGTATTCCATTGTATATATGTACGACAGCATTTTTATCCACTCACCTATTGATGGACACTTAGGTTGTTTCCATATCTTAGCGATTGTAAATAGTGCTGCTATGAATATAGGCATATCTATATTCTTTCTGATTGGTGTTTCAGGCTTCTTAGGATATATTCCTAGAAGTGAGATCACTGGGTCAAATGGCAATTCAATTTTTAATTTTTTGAGGAAACACCATACTGTTTTCCATAGTGGCTGCACCAGTCTGCATTCCCACCAGCAGTGTACTAGAGTCCCCTTTTCTCCACACCCTTGCCAGCACTTGTTGTTTGATGATTTGTTGATGGCAGCCATTCTGGCAGGTGTGAGGTGATACCTCATCATTGTTTTAATTTGCATCTCTCGGATGATTAGTGATGTTGAGCACTTCTTCATATGTCTCTTGGCCATTTGTATGTCCTTTTTAGAGAGGTGTCTATTTAGGTCCTCTGCCCATTTTTTAATTGGGTTCTTTGTCTTTCTTTTGTTGAGTTGTATGAGCACTCTATATATTTTGGAGATTAACCCCTTATCTGATGTATCATTGGCGATTATGCTTTTCCATACAATGGGTTCCCTTTCCATTTTGATGATTGTTTCTTTTGCTGTGCAGAAGCTTTTTAGTTTGATGTAGGCCCATGTGTTCATTTTTTCCTTTGTTTCTGTGCCTTAGGTGTTGTATCAGTGAAGATTCTGCTGCATATGATGTCCAAAATTTTGTTGCCTATTCGTGTGATTAACGAGTCACATTTAAGTCTTTTATCCATTTTGAGTTTAATCTTGTGTATGGTGCAAGTTGATGGTCTAGTTTTATTTTTTTGCATGTAGCTATCCAATTTTCCCAACACCATTTATTACAGAGGCTGTCTTTACTCCATCGTATGCTTTTGCCACCTTTGTCGAATATTAATTGAGCATAATGTTTTGGGTCAATTTATGGGTTCTCTGTTCTATTCCATTGATCTATATGCCTATTCTTGTGCCAGTACCAGGCTGTTTTGATTATAGTAGCTTTGTAATATAATCTGATATCTGGTATTGTGATCCCTCCTACTTTGTTCTTCTTTTTCAGGATTGCTGTGGCTATTCGGGGTCTTTTTTGGTTCCATATGAACTTTTGAAGTATTTGTTCTAGTTCTGTGAAATATGTCATTGGTATTTTAATGGGGATTGCATTGAATCTATAGATTGCTTTGGGTAATATGGACATTTTAATGATGTTAATTCTTCCAATCCATGAACAAGGTATGTGCTCCCACTTTTTAATATCTTCCTCTATTTCTTTTTTCAATGTCCTGTACTTTTCTGCAAATAGATCCTTTACTTCTTTGGTTAAGTTTATTCCTAGGTATCTTAATTTTTTTGCTGCAATAGTAAATGGGATTGCTTTTTCAGTTTCTCTTTCTATGAGTTCATTATTGGTGTATAAGAATGCCATCGATTTCTTGATGTTAATTTTGTCTCCTGCTACCTTGCTCAATTTGTTTATTAAATCTAGCAGATTTTTTATGGAGTCTTCAGGGTTTTCTATGTATAATATCATGTCAGCTGCGAATAATGACAGCTTCACTTCCTCCTTTCCAATTTGGATCTTTTTTATTTTTTCTTCATGTCTGATTGCTGTGGCTAGGACTTCCAGTACTATGTTAAATAAGAGTGGCAAAAGTGGGCATCCCTGTCTTGTTCCTGTTCTTAAGGGAAATGTTTTTAGTTTTTGCCCATTGAGTATGATGTTGGCTGTACGTTTTTCATATATGGCCTTTATTATGTCGAGATATGATCCCTCTATTCCCAAATTGCTGAGCGCTTTTATCAGAAATGGGTGCTGCATTTTGTCAAATGCTTTTTTAGCATCTATTGATATGATCATATGGTTTTTATCTTTCATTTTGTTTATGTGGTGTATCACATTTATTGACTTGCAAATATTGTACCAGACTTGCATCCCTGGGATAAATCCCATTTGGTCATGGTGAATAATTTTTTTAAGCCACACCCTGTATTTAAAGATATCAACTTAGCACATAAATAAATACACAGGCAAACATGTATTTATTTAAAAATCTATGGCTCTTTTAATAGCCCCACCTTTTGGGGGGATTAAGAGGGTGGCAGAAACTTCCCTGTTTGAACTGATGACATGTAGAGGAATCTTGGGTAGATGGGTTTTGAACTAGCTTAGTAGGAGAAGCGCTGCTGTAAGGCTGAGAGACACAGAGTGGTGCACTGAGAAGATGGCAGTCCTACGCAGCCCTGACATCCACAATAATTTCTAACAGACCACATTTCTCCTAATTTTCACCCTTACCTCAATTTCTAGCATGCTAGCAGCATACTTTATTTCTGAGTTATTAAAAGTTACATATTTCTGATATTGATTATTTTTATTTTTTATTATGGACTCTATTACAAATGTCTCCCCTTCCCCTGCACCTTTGCCTCCCTCCTCCTTGCCCATGCCCACTGTAGGGCTTCACCACATTATTGTCTGTGTCCATGGGCTGTGCATATATGCATACATATTCTTTGGTTGCTCTCTTCTCGTCTTCACCACCCTCCACCCCTCTGAGGTCTGTCAGTTTATTCCATGTATCCACGCCTCTGGTTCTATTTTGTTCATCAGTTTATTTTGTTCTTAAGATTCCACATATAAGTAAGATCATGTGATGTTTCTCTTTCCCTGACTGGCTTATTTTGCGTAGCATGCTGTCCATCCATGCTGTCGCAAAGGGTAAGAGTTCCTTTTTTTTTTTTTTTTTTTTTTTACAGCTGTGTACTATTCCATTGTGTAAATGTACCATGGTTTTTATCCATTCACCTACTGATGGGTATTTGGTCTGTTTCCAGATCTTCGCTATTGTAAATAATGCTACTACAAACATAAGGTTGCATATATTCTTTATGATCAGTGTTTTCGGATTCTGAGGATATATACCTAGAAGTGGGAGTGCTGGGTCAAAAGGCAGTTGCATTTTTAATTTTTTGAGGAAACTCCATGTTGTATTCCATAGTGGCTGCACCAGTCTGCATTCCCACCAGCAGTGTACTAGGATTCCCTTTTATCCACATCCTCACCAGCACTTCATATTTGTTGATTTATTGATAGTTACCATTCTGACTGGTGTGAGGTGATAGCTCATTGTAGTTTTTATTTGCATCTTTCTGATTATTAGTGACATTGAGCATTTTTTCATATGTCTATTGGCCCTCTGTATGTCTTCTTTGGAGAGTGTCTATTTAGGGCATTGCCCATTTTATTTTATAGAATTGATTGCTTGTCTTCCTGGTGTTTAGTTGTATACGTTCTTTATATATTTTGGACATTAACCCATTACCTGATGAATCTTGGTGAATATTTTCTCCCATAAGGTGGGTTTCTTTTTCATTTTGTTGATGATTTCTATTTCTGTGCAGAAGCCTTTTAGTCTTATATAGTTTCATTTTTATTTTTTTTTCCTGATTCCCTTTCCCTTGGAGACATATTGGCAAAAATATTGCTCTCAGAGACATCTGAAATGTTACTGCCTATGTTTTCTTCTAGGATTTTTATGGTTTCACAACTTACATTTAAGTCTTTCATCCATTTTCAGCTTATTTGTGTGTGTGGCAAAGGTTGGTAGTCTACTTGAATTTTTTGCATGTTTCTGACCAGTTTTCCCAACATCATTTATTGAAGAAACTGTCTTTACTCCACTGTATGGTCTTGTCTCCTTTGTGAATATTAATTGACCATAAAGGCATGGGTTGGTTTCTGGGCTGTCTATTTTGTTCCATTGATCTTTATGCCTGTTCTTGTGCCAGTACCAGGCTGTTTTGAGTGCAATGGCTTTGTAGTATAGTTTGATATTCAATATTGTGATCCTTCCAACTTTGCTCTTCTTTCTCAAGATTGCTGAGGCTATTTGGAGCCTTTTTGGTTCCATGTACATTTTTAGAGTATTTGTTCTAGATCTATGAAATATGCCATTGGTATTTTAATAGAAATTGCATTGAATGCTTTGGGTGGTATGGACATTTTAATGATGGTAATTATTCTGATCCATGAACACACTATATGCTTCCACTTGTTTCTATCTTCTTTTTTTTTCCCCAGTGATCTGTGTAACTTACCTGGGTATAGGTCCTTTTTTTTTTTTTCATTTTAGTATATATTTTGAAGATTTTATTTATTATTATTTTTGTTTGTTTTATTAATTTATTTTTGTTACAGATGTTTCTCCCTTTTTCCCCATTGACACCCTCCTCCCCACCCTGTCCCCAGCTTTGTTTTCCATGTCCATCAGTTATGCATACATGCATATAAGTTCTGTGGTTTATCTCTTCCCTCCTCCCCCACCCCCTCTTCTGAGAGTTGTCAGTCTGTACCCTACGTCCACGTCTCTGGGACTACCCTGTTCCTCAGACTGTTATGTTCATTATATTCCACAAAGAAGTGAGATAATGTGATATATGTCTTTCTCTGCTTGGTTTGTTTTGCTTAGCATAATACTCTCCAGGTCCCTTCATGTGGTCTCAAAGGATAAGAGATCTTTCTTTCTTACAGCTGCATAGTACACCATTGTGTATATGTACCACTGCTTTTTTATCCATTCATCCACTGATGGTCACTTGGGCTGTTTCCAGATCTTAGCTATTGTAAATAGTGTTGCTATAAACATGGGGGTACATATATTCTTTCTGATTGGTGTTTCAGGCTTCTTAGGGTATATTCCTAGAAGTGGGATCACTGGGTCAAATGGCAATTCAATTTTTAATTTTTTGAGGTAACACCATAGTGTTTTCCACAGTGGCTGCACCAGTCTGCATTCCCACCAGCAGTGTACGAGAGTCCCCTTTTCTCCACACCCTCACCAACACTTGTTTGATGATTTGTTGATGGCAGCCATTCTGACAGGTGTGAGGTGATACCTCATTGTTGCTTTAATTTGCATCTCTCTGATGATTAGTGATGTTGAGCATTTCTTCATATGTCTCTTACCATTTGTATGTCCTTTTTGGAGAGGTGTCTATTTAGTTCCTTTGCCCATTTTTTAAGTGGGTTCTTTGTCTTCCTTTTGTGGAGATGTATGAGCACTCTATATATTTTGGAGATTAACCCCTTATCTGATGTATCATTGGCAATTATGCTCTCCCATACAGTGGGTTCCCTTTCCATTTTGATGGTTGATTCTTTTGCTGTGCAGAAGCTTTTGAGTTTGATGTAGTCCCATGTGTTCATTTTTTCCTTTGTTTCTGTTGCCTTAGGTGATGTTTCAGTGAAGATTCTGCTGCATATGATGTCCGAAATTTTGTTGCCTACATTTTCTTCTAGGATTTTTATGGATTCATGAGTCACATTTAAGTTTTTTATCCATTTTGAGTTTATTCTTGTGTATGGTGCAAGTTGATGGTCTAGTTTATTTTTTTGCATGTAGCTGTCCAATTTTCCCAGCACCATTTATTAAAGAAGCTGTCTTTACTCCATTGTACGCTCTTGCCACCTTTGTCAAATATTAATTGAGCATAATGTCTTGGGTCAATTGGCGGATTCTCTGTTCTGTTCCAATGGTCTATATGCCTGTTCGTGTGCCAGTACCAGGCTGTTTTGATTACATTAGCTTTGTAGTATAACCTGATATCTGGTATTGTGATCCCACCTACTTTGTTCTTCTTTTTCAAGATTGCTGTGGCTATTCAGGGTCTTTTTAGGTTCCATATGAACTTTGGAAGTATTTGTTCTAGTTCTGTGAAATACGTCACTGGTATTTTGATGGGGATTGCATTGAATCTATAGATTGTTTGGGGCATTATGGACATTTTAATGATGTTAATTCTTCCAATCCATGAACAAGGTATGTGCTTCCACTTCTTAATATCTTCCTCTATTTCTTTTTTCAATGTCCTGTACTTTTCTGCAAATAGGTCCTTTACTTCTTTAGTTAAATTTATTCCTAGGTATCTTAATTTTCTGCCATGATGGTAAATGGGATTGTTTTTTTAGTTTTTCTTTCTGTGAGTTCATCATTGGTGTATAAGAATGCCGTAGATTTCTTGATGTTAATTTTGTATCCTGCTACGTTGCCAAATTCATTTATTAAGTCTAGTAGATTTTTGATGAGCCTCTAGGGTTTCTATGTATAATATCATGTCATGTGTGAATAATGACAGCTTCACTTCCTCCTTTCCAATTTGGATCCCTTTTATTTTTTCTTCATGTCTGATTGCTGTGGCTAGGACTTCCAGTACTATGTTAAATAAGAGTGGCGAAAGTGGGCATTCCTGTCTTGTTCCTGTTCTTAAGGGAAACGTTTTTAGTTTTTGCCCATTGAGTATGATGTTGGCTGTAGGTCTTTCATACATGGCCTTCATTATGTCGAGATATGATCCCTCTATTCCCAAATTGCTGAGCGCTTTTATCAGAAATGGGTGCTGCATTTTGTCAAATGCTTTTTCAGCGTCTAATGATGTGATCATATGGTTTTTATCTTTCATTTTGTTTATGTGGTGTATCACATATATTGATTTGCGAATATTGAACCAGCCTTACACCCTGGGATGAATCCCACTTGGTCATGGTGAATAATTTTTTTGATGTATTGCTGGATCCGATTTGCTAGTATTTTGTTTAGGATTTTGGCATCTATGTTCATCAGGGATATTGGCCTTTAGTTTTCTTTCTTTGTAGTGTCTTTTTCTGGTTTTGGAATTAGAATTATGCTGGCTTCATAAAACGAGTTTGGAAGCCTTCCTTTTTCTTGAATTTTTTTGAAATAGTTTGAGGAGAATGGGTGTTAGTTCTTTGAATGTTCAGTAAAACTCCCCTGTGAAGCCATCTGGGCTTGGGCTTTTGTTTGCTGGGAGAGTCTTGATTATATCTTCAATTTCCTTAGTTGTTATTGGTCTGTCCAAGTTTTCTATCTCTTCCCGGTCCAGTTTTGGGAGACTATGTGTTTCTAGAAATTTGTCCATTTTGCTTAGATTGTCGAATTTGTTGCCATATAAATGTTCATAGTATTTGTTAATGATCCTTTGTATTTCTGTGGTGTCAGTTGTTACTTCTCCTCTTTCATTTCTGATTTTGTGTATTTGGGTTCTCTCTCTTTGTTTCTTGGTGAGTCTAGCTAGGGTCCATCAATTTTGTTTATCTTTTCAAAAAACCAGCTCTTTGTTTCATTGATCCTTTGAATTGTTTTTCTGGACTCTATGTCATTTATTTCTGCTCTGATCTTTACTATTTCCTTCCTTCTACTTGCTCTGGGGTTTTCTTTTTGTTTGCTTTCTAGTTCTTTAAGTTGTGAGGTTAGATTGTCAATTAAAAATTTTTCTTATTTCTTGAGATAGGCCTGTAGTGCTATGAACTTCCCTCTCAGAACGGCTTTTGCTGCATCCCATAGATTTTGTGTTGTGTGTTCATTTTCATTGGTTTCCAGCAAGTTTTTAATTCCTTCCTTGATCTCCTCGGTAACCCATTCATTGTTTAATAACATGCTATTTAGCCTCCATGTGTTCAAATGTCTTTGCATGTTCTTGTTGCAATTGATTTCTAGTTTCATGCCATTGTGATCTGAGAAGATGCTTTATATGATTTCAATCTTCTTGAACTTGTAGAGACTTCGTTTGTGTCCTAACATGTGGTCTATCTTTGAGAATGTCCCATGTGCACTTGAGAAGAATGTGAATTCTGTAGTTTTGGGGTGTAATTCTCTGTAGATATCTTAAATCTATTTGGTCTAGTGCTTCATTTAGAGTCTCTGTTTCCTTGTTAATTTTTTTGTATAGAGGATCTATCGAGTGATGTCAGTGGGGTGTTGAAGTCCTCTGTTATGATTGTATTGCTGTCGATTTCTCCTTTGATGTCCTCCAGGAGATTTTTAATATAGTTTGGTGCTCCTATATTGGGTGCATATATGTTTACCAAGGTTATATCTTCCTGTTGGATAGATCCTTTCAATATTATGTAGTGACCTTCTTTGTCTCTACTTATGGCCTTCATTTTGAAATCTGTTTTATCCGATATGAGTATTGCTACCCCAGCTTTTTTTTCCTTTCCTTTTGCTTGGAAGATTTTTTTTTCCATCCCTTCACTTTCAACCTATGTGGGTCTTTTGTTGTGAGGTGGGTCTCTTGTAAACAACATATATATGGGTCATGCTTTCTTATTCAATCAGCTACTCTGTGTCTTTTTATTGGAGAATTCAATCCATTTACATTTAAGGTGATTATTGATATGTACTTATTTATTGCCATTTTTGTTTAGTGCAGTTCTACTTTCTTTCCTATTTCTTCTACTAATTACAGCAGTCCTTTTAACATTTCTTGCACTGCTGGTTTGGTGCTAATGTATTCCCTTAGCCTTTTTTTGTCTGGGAAGCTCTCTATTTGACCTTCTTTTTTAAATGATATCCTTGCTGGGTAGAGTAGTCTTGGATTCAGATTCTTGTTTTTCATGACCTTGATTACTTCATGCCATTCCTTTCTGGCCTGTAGTGTTTCTGTTGAGAAGTCAGCTGATAGCCTTATGGGGGTTCCTTTGTAGGTAACCTGTTGCTTATCTCTTGCTGCCTTTAGAATTCTCTCTTTGTCTTTAATTTTTAGCATTTTAATTACTATGTGTCTTGGTGTGGGCCTGTTTGGGTTCTTCTTACTTGGGGCTCTCTGTGCTTCTTGAACTTGAATGCCTTTTTCCTTCACCAAATTAGGGAAGTTTTTTGTCACTATTTCTTCAAATATATTCTGTAACCCTTGCTCATTTTCTTCTTCTTTGGGGATTCCTATGATGTGAATATTATTATGTTTCCAGTTGCCCCACAGTTCTCTTAAGCTGTCTTCCTGTTTCTTAATTGTTTTTTTCCTTTTGGTTTTCTGATTGGTTGATTTTTTCTACCCTGTTTTGTAATTCACTGATCCGGCCCTCAGCTTCCTCTACTCTGCTGTTTAGTCCTTCCAACGTGTTCTTCATTTCTGCTATGTCATTCTTCATTTCTTCTAGGTGCTTCTTCATTTCCAAATGGTTGAGTTTCAATGTTTCTATGTCTTTACTCACCGTGTTGATGTCCTTACTCATGCTGTTGAGCTTCCTCAAGATCATGGCTCTGAATTCCAGCTCTGTTAACTTGCTTAACTCTATTTCATTTATCTCATCTTCGGTAGAGGTCTCTGGTTCTTTCATTTAGGATTTGTTTCTTTGTTTCACCATTTTGGCTAGCTCATTGCTTTTTGGAGCCTGCCAAATTTTCCCTGTGGATGTTGGTGTTCTGCTGTTTGTGGCCCACCACCCTCTCGTGCCTCCACAGATCCTACCAGGCTCATTCAGTGTCCCTGGTTGTATGGTCCTCTCCCGCTGCTTTTCTGTTGCTTTTTCCCAATGATTTGTCTTTATTTTAGTTGTAATTCCTGTTTGGTGCTGGGTGATGGTCTGTGTAGCATCCATTCACTCTGCTGCCATTTTGGAATCCCTGGTATAGGTCTTTTATCTCCTTGATTAAATTTATTCTTAGATACCTTTTATTTTGTTGTTGTTGCAATGGTAAATGGGATTGTTTTCTTGGTTTCTCTGAGAGTTTATTATTGGTGTAGAAAAATGCCAACAATTTCTGGATATTAATTTTGTATCCTGCTACATTGCCAAATTTATTTACTAAGTATAGTAGTTTTTTGGTGGATTCTTTAGGGTTTTCTATGTACAACATAATGTTATCTGTGAATAATGACAGTTTTACTTCCTCTTTCCAATTCAGATGCATTTTATTTTTCTCCTTGTCTGATGGCCGTGGCTAGGACTTCCAGCACTATTTTGAATAAGAGTGGTGAATGTGGACACCCTGTCTTGTTCATGATCTTAAGGGAAACACTTTTAGTTCCTGCCCATCAAGTATGATCTTGGCTATGGGTTTTTCATATATGGCTTTTATTATGTTGAGCTATGATCTCTCTATTCCCACTTTGTTAAGAGTTTTTATCATAAATGGGTGCTGGATTTTGTCAAATGCTTTTTCTGCATCTATTGATAAGATCATGTGATTTCTATTCTTAATTTTGTTTATGTGGTGTACCACATTTATTGATTTGAAAATATTGTACAAAACTTGCATCCATGGAATAAACCCACTTATTACTGGTGTATGATTTTTAAAATGTATTGCTGGATCCAATTTGCTAATATTTTGTTGAGGATTTTAGCATCTATGTTCATCAGGGATATTGGCCTGTAATTTTCTTTCTTTGTAGTGTCTTTATCTGGGTTTGAAATTAGAATAAAGTTGGCCTTGTAAAAAGATCTTGGAAGTCTTCCCTCCTCTTGAATTTTGGAAAAGTTTGAGGAGTACAGGTGTTAGTTCTTTTTTGAATTTTTGGTAAAATTCACCTGTGAAGCCATGTGGTCCAGGACTTTTGTTTGCTTGGAGGTTTTTTTTTTTACTACTTCAATTTCAAACTCAAAATCTGAGTCTACTCAGATTTTCCAATTCCTTCTGATTAAGTTTTCAAATATTGTATATTTCTAGTAATTTGTCCATTTTGCCTAGGTCATCCAATTTTTTGACATATAGCTGTTCATAATATTTTCTTACAATGCTTTGTATCTATTTGATGTCAATTATTACTTCACCTCTTTTGTTTCTGATTTAATATATTTAGGTCCTCCCTCTTTGTTTCTTGGTAAGTCTTGCTAAAGGTTTACCAGCCTTGTTTATTTTTTCCAAGAACCAGCTTAGGTTTCATTAATTTTTTTGTATTGTATTTTTATTCTCTATGTCATTTATTCCCACTTTGATCTTTATTATTTCCTTCCTTTTTCTTAATCTGAGCTTTTTGCATTGCTCTCCTTCTAGTTCTTTTAGTTGCATGGTTAGATTGTTTATTTGAGATTTTTCTTATTTCTTAAGGTAGACCTGCTATGAACTTCCCTCTCAGGCTGCTTTTGCTGTGTCCCATAGATTTGGGGCTGTTGTGTGTTCATTTTTGTGTGTTTCCAGGAATTTTTTTTTTCTTCCTTGATCTCATTGGTAACCCATTCATTGTTTAATAACATATTATTTAACCTTCATGTGTTTTAATGTTTTTGAGTTTTTTAATTGTAATTGATTTCTAGTTTCATGCCACTGTGATCCAAGAAGATTCTTGATATGATTTCTGTCTTTTTGAATTAGATAAGTCTTATTTTGTGTCCTAAGATATTATTTATCTTTGAGAACGTCCTATGTGCACTTGAAAAAAATGTATATTCTGCCACTTTGGGATGGAATGTTCTGTAAATATCAATTAAATCCATCTGATCTAGTGTGTCATTTAAGGTCACTGTTTTCTTGTTGATTTTTTGTCTGGAAGATCTATCCAGTGATATCAGTGGGGCATTAAAGTCCCCTAACAGTGACTGTGTTGCTATCGCTCTCTCTCTTAAAGTCCTCCAAGAGTTTTTATGTATTTAGGAGTTCCAACATTGAGTGCATATAATTTTACCAGGATTATATCCTCTTGTTGTATCAATTTCTTTAATAATATATAGTGACTTTCTTTGTCTCTTGTTATGTCTTTGTTTTGAAGTCTCTTTTGTCAGATATAAGTATTGCTACCCCAGAATTGTTTTTATTTCCATTTGCATATAACATTTTTTTCATCCTTTCACTTTTTTTGTGAGTGTAAGTCTTTTTTTTCTGAGGTAGGTCTTCTGTAGACAGCATATATATGGGTCATGTTTTCTTATCAATTCTGCCACCCCATGTCTTTTTTTAAAATATTTTTTCTTTATTGATTTTAGAGGGAGAGGACAGGAAAGGGAGAGAGAGATAGGAACAATGATGACAGAGAAAATTGACTGGCCACCTCCTGCATGCCTCCCACTGGGGATTGGGCCCACAACCTGGGCATGTGCCCTGACCAGGAATTGAACTGATGAACTCTTGGTGCATGGGTTGATGCTCAACCACTGAGCCACACCATCAGGGCCCCCCTATGTCTTTTAATTGAAGCATCTAATCCATTTTAATTTAAGGTTATAATATATAGGTACCTAATTATTGCCATTTTCATTCTTTATGCCTATGTTCCTCTTTCTCTCTATTTCTTCTTTGTCATAAACAGTTCCTTTAACATTTTTTGCAATGCTGGTTTGGTGGTAATAAACTCTTTTAGCCTATTTTGTATGGAAAGCTCTTTATTTCACCTTCTATTTTGTTTTTGTTTTTAAATAATTTTTTTCTTTATTGATTTTAGAGAGAGAGAGAGCAAAGCAGAGAGAGAGAGAGAGAGAGAGAAACACTGATGAGAAAGAACATCAATTGGCTACTTCCTGCATGGCCCCCACTGGGGATTGGGCCCACAACCTGGGCATGTGCCCTGACCAGAAACTGAACTGGTGACCTCTTGGTGGATGGGTTGATGCTCAACCACTGAGCCACACCAGCTGGACTCACCTTCCATTTTGAATGATAGTCTTGCTAGATAAAGTAGTCTTGATTTCAGATCCTTGCTTTTTATTGCCTTGAATACTTCATGCCATTCCTTTCTGGCCTTTAATGTTTCTATTGAGAAATCAGCTGACAGCCATACAGGAGCTCCTTTGTAAGTAACAAATTACTTTTCTCTTGCTGCCTTTATGATTCTCTCTCTGTCTTTAATTTTTGGCATTTTGGTTATGATATGTCTTGGCATGGGTTTCTTTGGATTCATCTTGATTGGGGCTCTCTGTGCTTCCTAAAGTCATGTAACCTTTTTCTTCATCAGGTTAGGTAATTTTTATGTCATTATTTCTTCAAATAAGTTTTCTAACCCATGCTCACTTTCTTCTCCTTCTGGTACTCCTATGATGTGGGTGTTGTTACGTTTCATATTGTCCCAAAGCTCCTTTAAATTGTCCTGCTTTCTGATTATTTTTTGTTTTTGGTTCTCTAATTGAGTGATTTTTTTTCTACCCTGGCTTCTAATTCAGAGATAAGATTGTCTGCTTCCTCCTATCTACTGTTAATTTCTTCCAGTGTATTCTTTATTTCTGCTATGTCATTCTTCACTTCCAACTGGTTGTTTTTCATGGTTTCTATGTCTTTCTTTCATGCTGTTTGCCATCCTTATGATCATTTCTCTGAACCCTATATCTGATTAATTGCTTATCACTATTTCATTTGGCTCTTCTTCTGGAAAATTCTCTTGTTCTTTCATTTGGGACCTGTTTCTTTGTCTTCCCATTTTGGCTCCCTCTTCATGCCTGTTTCTATTTATTAGGTAGATCTGCTATGACTCCCAGTCATGGTGGGGTGGCCTTCTATGGTGGGTGCCTTGTGGACCCAGTCAAATAGTCTCTGTGATCTTCTGACCTAGATGCTCTAGGAATGTCCCTTGTGTGGGTTATGTGGGCCTTCCTATTGTAATTGGCTCTTAAATGCTGCTTTTCATTTCATGGGTGGGCTTGGTCCTCAGGCTGGCTGACTATAAGGCTCAACTCCAACCTCATTGCAACAACTGTTATACAGGTTCCAACAGAACAAAACAAGACAGAGAAAGGCCAGACTGAAAACAACAACAACACACACAATAAAAAATAATAACAAGAACAGAAACTACCACACCAACAACAAAAATAATAAGAAAACAGAAGAAGAAAAACAGAAAAGAATACTACAATATAAGAGAAGTAGAGCAGAAAGAAGAAAATGAAAGAGGAAAATGTGAAAGAAAAGAAGGTGGAGAAAATAAAGAAGAAAAAAATTAGAATAGAAGAAAAGAAGAAAAAAAAATGTATATTAAAAATAATTTAAAAGTTAATAATAATTAATAAAATAATATGTGGAATAGAAAGAGAAAAATGAGAAGAAAATTAAAATAAAATGGCTACAGAGAAAGAAAAATAGATGGAGAAAAGGAAAAAGAGAAATAAGGGACATGAGAAAAAAAAAGAAGAAATGACATGAAATATTAAAAACTAGAGAAGATTGTACACAAAATAAAAATAAAGAAATAAAGAGAAAATAAAAAAGAAATAAAGTGGAGTTTGGCTCTGAAGATTTTGGAGCCTACTGCACTCACCCTTTGGATCTGTTATTTGTGGCGCTTGTTGGAATTTGCTCCAATGTTGTCCAAGACTGGCCCCTTGGTGTGTCAGTCACAGGCCTCCCAGTAGGTTCCCTAGTGCAATCAATGTCAGTTGCTATTCCTGCCTGGCTTTATGCCACCAGTCTGACACTTGGCTGGGCAGAGCCTGGAACAGTCTGGCGGGTGGGTCCTCTGAAGCCCAGAGACTGGGTCAGCCTCAGGTCTCACCTCTTGAATATTTCTACTCTGAGTTTCTTTCCCTTCTCCCAAGGAACTTCACTCTGCCTGAGATTTCAGTACCTGGCCACTATTGTTTAAACAGACATGTGTTGTGGGTAGTGCTTCTAATCTGTAGGAGTGAGGTCCAGTACTTCCTCTTTTTCCCAGGGCTGTGCTGGCTGTATTCACTGGGGAGCTCAGATCTTCTTCCCTGTACTGCTGCCAAAGGGCCCAGCACATGCCCTTTTGTCTCCTGACAGAAACTCACCCAGGGGACACTTTTGAAACACCTTAGCCCCTCCTGGTTCCCTGTCACTTCCTCACTGCCACTCAAAGTAGGAGGGGATCACAACAAAAAAATCAACTCCACTTGGCACTCTAATCTTTCCATTCAACCCACAGCCCTTGGGCAGGGCTTCCTCCCAGGTTTCCAGACCAGGCAGTACCAGCATCGATTTCTAGCCCCACACCATTTTCATTTGGTTTGGATCACAGCAGAATGGGGAAGACCTAGAAGATTTGCAGATTGGGGGCATTGTGCCATCAGTGTGCTTGAGGTGGAAGTGAGGTAGGGAAGTCTGATCTCTCTCTCTCTCTTTTTCTTTTTTCCCTCTAAGCACACAAACCAGCTCCCATTGGCTTCTGCCCAATTTTCTACCAGGGGATGGAGGACCTCTCCGAGTCACTGGTTTGTACCAATCTGCCTCTTCCACAGCTGAGCTCTGTCGTGTGGAGCTTTGCCATGTGGCCCCTCCCCAGTCTCAGATCAGAGTGATTGTCTCTGGTGTTGCAACAAAGAGATTGCTCTTTGCCTGGGTTGTTGCAGCCAAGCTTCCAAGTTGGACCAAATCTCCACTACTTCCTACCACTGGGTGCTACATAGGTTCCCCTTCCCTTCTCTGCTTTTCTGAATTGGGGATCTCTACATGGGGCTGAGACCTTGTGCTCCCAGGGGTATGGGGCTCTGCTGCCACAATATTTCTACGGCTTCCCAGCTGCACAGCTGAGCAGGTTGGCTCACCCTCTTTGCATCTCCTTTTGTCTTTCCTCTGCATTCTCTGTTTATAATATTTCAGATCAGCTTCACTTCAGCTGGTTTTTCAAGCTGGTTACCCTGCAGTTCAACCACAAATCTGTCCAGTGTTGGGAGCAAGCAGTTGGAGGTTCCAGCTATTCTTGACAGTTGCCAGCTGACCTCTGTTTCTATGTTTGTGATTTCAAATTTACTGATTTTCCTTTTGATATTTTAATCATTCTTCCTTCTCCTCTTTCCTTTCCTTGCTGATTTGCCTTGTCTTCAGAATTTCTCAAAGCATCTATGAGGACTCTAGCTCCATTTTTCTTGTTAAGTATTTCTTTATATTGTGATGGGAAATCCCCAACCAGGTAGATGGGCACTGCAGTTCTGCACTTTCATGATCTGCTTGGAACAGCTGCTGTTCATGCTGGAGCAAGAGGCCTGTGAACTCCCTTGGGACACAGTTTGTAGGTGTAGCTTTCCCTCTCTTGTTCTCAGGTGATGTTTGGAAGATATTAACAATATTAACAACTTTGCATTAAATCCTAAGCAGGTCATAGGATAAAATGATAGATTATAGACATGTATGAATGCAACAAATTTATCCTGAGCAACTTGGGAAAGGCAAAATTGTAATTGTTGTGTGGCCAAGTGAAACTGGTTCATGCAAACTGTGAGATGAGAGCTCAGAGAATTTGTCTGTTTGTTTAATGTGGCAGCCTCAGTGCCTGGAACAGCTTGAAGCTAATAGTAGGCATTGAATAAATATTTGATGAGTTGAATATATGTTTTCTTCTTCCTTTTCATGATTCTGACCAACAATCAGAGTTTGGGACAAATTTAGGAAGTAAAATCTAATAGGAAACCTCCACACTTCTCTTGTGACTTTCCCAGTCTTAGCACCATAAGAGTTACTCTCTTTGGCCCAAGAAAAAACTATAAAAATGATACCATAAAACCTCCTTTTAAGAATGCAAAGTCTGAGTATTCAGATCCATGCATTTTTTGAACCTTCGAGTTCATTGTGTTCAGTGCTTTAATTTTGCAGTGGCACCATGGAGAACTCAAAAGTGAAACGATTTTCCCAGGGGAGTCCTGGGCTGCACAGAGTACAGGGTGAGCACTTCATCCATGGAATGAACATTCATTGTGAGCATACCTTGTGCAAAGTCCAGTTCTGGTCACAGGCAAATAGTTGACCAACTAGGTTAACCGATATTTAACAGTTTGGTGTTTGTTTTTAGTTACAAAGATTAATAAAGCCTCTTCTCAAAATATTAGGGAGGGTAAAAAGAAAGTTCATTTGCCTCAATGAGAAGAATTATTTCATCAGACCACACTTTTTTCATAGTCATGGAGTATTTCTTATATAACTTGGTGTTCCTAGCACCTAGCACCTATCACGATTCTTTGCACAAAAAAGTAACTCAAAAAATATTATAGGATGTGATGACTGTGGATTGGCAATATTGTGGATTTGTCTATTTTAGCCAGAGTTGTGTACACAGCTAGATCCAGGCATTACTTTGGATGTTTGCCTGGCTGATCTACAGCAACCAGCCCTTTTGCTCTTTATGTGTGTAGAGGGGTCTACAGGAAGGTGCCTTTATCTTGGTAAAAGGTGTAGGAAGACAGGGTACCTGGAAACAGCATATTGGAAGTTTTCCAAATTAGCCCTATGGGGAGAAAGAGGGTAGAAGCAAGAGTTGAAAGAACTGCTTTCATAAGTGACTCAGTGGCTTGGTTTGGTTTCCCAGAAACTGACCCTGAGATTCAGGAGCAAGCAGTTTATATAAGGGGTAACAGTAACACAAATTGAAGAGCTGGGAAGTGATACAGGGAAGGAAGGGTAGCCAATAAAAGCAGGATATTGCACTGACTAGCACAGTAGATGACTTGGACTTAATTCTGCAAAGAAACTCTGGGCACCAGTG
Source organism: Tadarida brasiliensis (assembly GCA_030848825.1). Classification (NCBI taxonomy): domain Eukaryota; kingdom Metazoa; phylum Chordata; class Mammalia; order Chiroptera; family Molossidae; genus Tadarida; species Tadarida brasiliensis. The sequence continues at coordinate 36,977,911 of CM061272.1, read as the reverse complement.
TAAAACTCAAGCCACAGGATTTCCACATGGAGGGGAAGGAGAAATAAACCTTGCTTGAGAGTCATTGGTTGAGGGTAGTTGCTAATTCCTGGGTACCTCTGGCCTTCTATACATGAGGGCAGAATGGGCTTTTCCAATTCTGAAAAAAAAGTTCCCCTAGTCACAGAGACAGAGATATTGGTAGGTGGAAGTTAACTGGAGCAGAGTAAAAGGTTTGAGGGACACAGCAGGGGACACTGAAGGCACCTGTACACTTAGTTTGGCATATGGATGGTAAATAGTTCTTCTTCAGAATATGATACAAAGTGTGACAGAGTGAGGCAGGAGAACATGTAGCTTTGTTTCTCTGGCCTATCATAGTGGAAACTAAGGGGATGCAGTACCTCTTTGAAATGCTGAGGTTTAAAATTGAAGAGCTCTGGGAAGTTTTAAGCTCTGTTGCTGATAAGGCTCCCTCTCTTGGATGATTGATAGGCATCTGCAACAGTATTAGCATCAGCAAGGGGGTGCCAGGGCAAAACACCAAAGGAGTCTTTGTGACATCATGTCAACCACTCCTGGGGAGTCCCAGAATTAATTGGGGGACATTTCTGAAGTGGATCTTATATTAAACCATGGGAGCTTACCCAGCAAAGTTAGAGTTATTATTTAAAGTGACTTAATTAGTACACATAGGCTAGTGAGACCCAGGAAAACTACAAATATTAGAGTCAATAGGATAGAAGGTGAGGAAATGAACATAGTACCTTATAAGGGCTCTATATTCTGCATATCTCCTCTCCCCACAGCTGACCGAGACCAGGGGAAGACCAGGTCTTGGAGAAGAAGGTGTAGCAGATTGGCTCATTAGTATCTAGCTGTTCATTCATCCCTATGTTAGAATTATACATCCATGCCCTTTGCCATGTGCCTTTCCTTTCTCCCTCTAAAGAAGGAATATATTTCCCTGCTCCTTGACTTCAGGTTTGGCCATATGACTGACTTGTCTTGGCCCATAGGATGTAAAAGGAAGTAACGTGAGCAGAGGCTTAAAATGTGTACTTAGTTTGCCCTCTTGAGCTTCTTCCATCTGCCCTGAGAGCTGGTCCCCAGTAGCTGTTTGTCTCAATATGAAAAAGGACCAGTGGGGCCCAGCGGGGCATACCTGCACCCAACTCAGAGCCTGGAGCCAACCCAGCAAACCCTTACTCCAAAGCACGACCACTCAGCTAGCTGAATTCAGAGTAAATTAGCCAAAATATAGTCCACCTACTGACCCATGAGGTCCTGAGATTTTTGAGGTTGTCTGTTATGTGGTATAAATTGACTAATACAGATGAACACATTCTGAAAACATCCGGAAAAAGGAGAATCTTGAACAACATGGATGTTCAGGGCAACCAAACGTTACCACCCCAAATCTCTGACCACATGATTAGCAGAGGCTCTGTAAGGAGGCAAGAGTTGGAAAGAAGTGCACGTGAACCGGCACTATGGATAGAGGTGGGCCAGAAAGTTGAAAGGAAGGCAATGGGGCTTTGCAACACTAAAAGAAATCAAAATAAACAGTTGTGAAATCAGGAAAAGGCAATCCCCAGCACAGGGGTCCACCGCTGGGCCACCTCAGCTTTGGTACATTTAATTTATCGCATTAACACAGCTTTTAGAGTTACAGTCCCTCAAAAGGATTTGGACTCCATTTCTACTGAAGTTGCCAGGGAATAAAACTGTCAATTAGAAAACCATTTACCCAAGTAAACCCCTCCACTGGCTGTCAGGTGAAAGTTATTACTCCAACCTTCAATTTGGCCCTTTCTTTAAATGCAGATCCAAACTCTCCAAATCTGCTTCACCATCCAAATCACATTCCCAGAGCGCATTGCAAAATGGAATGCACACTGAAACAGTTTGCAACTATGCAAATGTTTGTCCCCAGGCTTTGTCTCCGAGGTGCGATGCAGAGGTTTGGTTTGGCATGGAGTTGGGCAACCCTTTTCCATGGCTGCTTTTCTTGACTTTTTTTTTTTACTCTTAGTTCTAGTTTCTTGTTGATTGAATAAAGTAAGTTGAAATGACCTTCTTATCCCCTAGTCACACTACCTTCGTGCTTTTTATAGAAGAATTCTTTCTAAACAAGGCTCCTTCTAGTTTGAGATGCAGAGGACCATAAGTTGTTCCTTACACCACCCCCATGGAATGTGCTGCCCCCAGGGAAAAGGGAAGCTAACATTTCCCAAGTGCCTCTGCCTGTGCTATCTCATCCAATCCCACAGACATCCTGAGAGGAGGGCTCATTAGTTCTGCTTCGCAGGAAAAAAACACAAAAAACAACTGCAGCTAGAGAGGTGACATGATGAAACAGGATTCAAACATAGCCTGTCTTATTTGAAAGCCAGCTGCCCTCCCCTTTACACAGTGCTACTTGAAGAGAGGGGGGTTCTGTAGGAAAAGATTCTGAGGTCTAACCCCAGGCATCCTGTGTAGACAGAGGCCCTTGACCTCTGGGCCTTTTTGGCATGGCAAATTCAGCAGTTATTTTTCAATGTTTGAACATGGTCGTGGTATTAAACTTTAAAGGCATCATATATTGCGTTACACCTGTTGATCTTGCTTCTGCTCCTGCCTCCATCATGAACATTGTCCACAAAGCAACATAGCAGCCGGCAGGGTGTTTTTAGTGTATAAATCATCCAACACACACTGAAAACCTTCCAAGATGTTCCCATCTTACTTTGGGTCATATCCAAAATCCAGATCTTGAGCTACCAGGTTTTACACAATTCAGCCCCTGCAACTCACACCTCATCTTGCTCCCATAACCCATCACTTATTCATCAGGCACTGGTCCCTCTACAGAGACTTCTGTTTCTAGAACGTGCCAGCTTTTTCCTGGATCAAGGCTTTTACAGATGCTGCTCCTTCTGTCCAGAATATTGTTACCCAGACCTTTGCCCAGGTGGGTTTTTAGTCCACACACCTCTCATCCACCAGCATGGCTAATGTAGACCTTCCTGCTCGCTCTATCCTAGTCACTTTGAGCTCACATCACTCTGAATTTATCAGACGTATTAATTTACTTGTGTACTTTCATATCATCTATCTCCTCTCACCAGAGCGTGGGCTCTTTGACAAAGGGCAGACCTTTGTTAAACTTGTTTATGTTATACATCTGTGCACATGACAGTGCTTGGTGGCATGGAGGGTATTCATAAAAATTTGTCAAGTAAAGAGAAATATTTGAATATGCTGTGTACCTAGTTTATTCTGTTATTGTTTATTTTAATGATAAAGCTTATCCAATTGTCTTTTGATCTGGAAACATGATAATTACACTTTTTAAACTATTAAGGATAATATGGATAAATGTGGGAGACTGGAGCAGCGATATAATTTTGTGTGGGCTCAAACTCTGCTGCCTTGTGGATCATCATGCCCCTGTGCCTAGCACATACATGGAGAGAGAAAGAGGAAGAAATTCAAAGACAAACGGTATTCTCAGTAGTTCCTATATATTAGCCAGGAATAGAATTTTTTGAGTAAAAATAAGGGGGTTCTATAAATAAAAATGAATGTGAACATTATCTCTTCTATCTCTCTTTCATCTGTGTGCTCCCCTCTCTTCCATTTCACAATGAAGTCGTGGTAAGGTGATGCTAGAGCCGGGAGATGCTCTCAGTCTGTAAGTGAAAGCAAAGCCACTGTGGAACCCAAGAATAGGAAACTTGGAGAAACCCTCTTTGTTTGACCTCTGATCTAGGGCAAGGCTGAAGAAGCAAGAGGGGCCTTGAGAATCTTACATGGTAGGAAACCAAAGACAGATATGGAAATGAAGTTCCTATCTGGTGTGAATTTTCCTGGAGTGTTGTTGAATATACAGTTTCAGAAATCTGGTAGGGGAGTTGGATATGATATGGGAATTTACAGAATGAGGATTTTTTTTTTTTTTTTTTTTTTTTTACTATAGCTCTTAGCCTGTGTCCATTGACAACAATGGCACTTAAAAGCCATCAGTGTGGACTTTCTGAATTTTTTTTTCTCTGAGAGAATGGAACTATTGGCTAAATAAATGGCATAAAAAGAGAAATAAAGCATGAGCAATACAAATGAGAAATTGAATTAGTTAGCTACCTTTCAATTTTAGAGAAAAGTTGTGTTCCAAGGAAAGACTATTAAGTAAGGTTTCAGGATCTATTGTTTTTATTTTACAGAGGATCAGGTCAAAACTTATGAGAAGATATGTTTTAAAAATGGAGGAATAAATACTTTGTTTCTCAAAGATGTTTCTTCTGTTGAATAAAGTATGTTTCTATGTGGGATTTTGACTAGAAAAATAATATGGTAATGTAAAGCATTTGGGATGAGAGTCTCCTTATGAATATCACATTCATTTACTTGTGCTATATCACATATACTTGTGATACATATATTAGGAATACAATAAAAAAGATCTAAATTAACTATTTTCTTTCATCTAATATAATAGATACAACAGCATGAATAATTGAAATAAATTGCCAGTACATAAAATAGAGTGGTTTTAATATGCAAGGTAAAGGAAATAAAATATTCATATGAAAAACCAAAAATAACTGAGCAACCATCAGTCATTAAACAAGACATAGTATTAGCAAAATATGCCATTTTTCTGGGATATTAAAATAGATTATTTTCAATATCATGATGGCTTTCTCCAACAGTCCCATACTACAAGTATATATTCAAATGAAACATACTATAATCCTTAACTCTTTTTATTTTTTATTTTTTGGCATAGGTTGCTAGACATCTGGGAGCGAATCTTCCAGCAGTCCACAATGACCCAACTGAAGTAGTGGACTAAGAAGTGGAATAAGGGAAGCTTTTCTATTCCTGGGCATGCCGGTAAAAACTAGACCACAGTCATCTTCTGCTAAAGCCAAGATAAAATGGAGGTATCTTTCCACCAGTGGATAATCTCTTCTCTGCTACAACTTTGTCATTGGTGCATTTTCTTTGACTATTTATACTATAATGTAGTTTATTAGTTGAACATGATATTGACAGCAAGACCTAGAATTGCATCCTAGTCTTCAGTCCTGACCCATTAACTCTTCTCAGTGTAGGCCAGACAAGGAATGGATTGCTTTGATTAATAAAATATTTTATTTTATTAACTGACATTTATGCTATATGTATGAGCATTATAATCATATATAATTAGAAGAAAAAAACCTCACACTAGAATTAGGCTGAGTATAATTTAATCTTTAGTACAGTGATTTTCAACCAGTGTGTCACCACAGGCCAACACGATAATAGCCATCTGGTGTGAATGGATCAAAATTATACCTACTTTTTTTTGTAAGATTGGCAAAAAATATGTATTTTTTGGTGTGCCACAGAATTTCATTAATTAGTTTATGTGTGGCATGAGATTAAAAAGGTTGAAAATTGCTGCTTTAGGAATAAAGATGCTTTTGGAATAAAATACTCCAGGAATAAAATACTTTAAGATCTTGGAGTTTGGAGGTTCTTATTATATTGAGAAACTCTATAAAAATGTTCTGTTTCTTTCAAAAATTCTGATTACTTGGAGCCTATAGGGACTAACAAGCAGCAGATCACCCCTCTATAAAAATTAATTAATTAATTAATTAATAATAAAAAAGGAAAAACAATACTTTCTTGGAATAAAACTAATACTGTGTTGGTTCCAACTTTACACAACTGTTCTATCTTCTTTGATATCAACCACTCTATGTATTTAGGATTTGTTCCTATCTTTAAGGCATTGAGGATGAAAAAATGAGACTTGAACAGAAGAGGAGTCCTTGAATAACGCCCTTTAGAAGGAAGTATAGTATAGAGAAATACCTGTTTTTGAATCAGACAGCACTGGTAAGATTCCCAGATCCTCTGCTTACCACCTATGCAACAGGAGCAAGTACCGCCTTTGAATCTCTGTTTCCTCAACTATACAACTGTGGACATAATATCTTGCAGAGCTCTTGTTGGGATTAAAAATAATATCATATGCAAAGGATCTGTATGGTCATTGGCGTTTGTAAAAATACATACATTTTAGTTCTTTGAGCTTTGTGGCAATTATTTAACTCTGTGTGAAAGAAGTCATAGATAATAAATACATAAATTAGTGAACATGGCTTTGGTCTAATAAAAATTTGGGGGGTACTAAAATTTGAATTTTATATAGTGTTTACATGTCATAAAATGTTTTATTTTTATTTTTATCAATGAAGTATAAAAACTATATTACTCATAGGCCATACAAAAATAGGTGAATTCCCAACAAAGAAAAACCCAGGACTAGATGAATTCATAGATGAATTATACCAATAATTTACAGAAGCATTAACATAAATCTTTCTCAAATGCTTCCAAAAAATAAAATAGTATGAAACACTATCTAACTCATTCTATGAGGCCAGAATTATCCTGATACCAAAATTCAACAAAGACATCACAAGAAAAATAATCTCAAAAAAAATTACATGTAAAAAAAATAAAAACAAAAACAGGTGGAGGGCTGTTTTGGCACATGGGTCATTGTTTGCCTACCTCCTGTCCAGATGCTGTGGGAGATGTATAGAAAGTGGGGTGCATCATCCCTGTTCTCTAGGGCATTTTAATTTTACAGGGATATCTAGTATTACTCATAAGAGTAATTTAATAGCCATAAAATAACACACAAATGAATAGAAATTAAAACAATTAAAATGGAGTAGAGAAATGTAGAAGGTTCAGGACATGAAAAGATTATTCATGAAGGCATGGTTGACTACTGAAGACTAAAAGAGATAAGTTAATTTATTCACTTAATCATTTTTATGGGATTAGGCTTTGAGCTTGGGCAATAAATAGGAACAAATTGAAAATGGCAGAACAAAGACATTTTATGGATATACAAAATATATGTAAGTAAGAATGAAAGCTTGCATGTGGGAGATAAAGAAGGAGAGGGAGAGAGAGGGGGAGAGAGAGAGAGAGGTGGAGATGATAGATAACAGCTCAGTTGGAGTAAATTAGTTCATGAAAGGTTTTGAAGGTCAATGAAAAATTGTTAACCATGGATTGAACATTATATCACAATGTGGTTCTTCTGACTTTGAGTTGCATGTATTTCTATTTAATTCTATCTTGTTTTTAATTCTCAGATATTTATTATTTATGTCTCTATTACTACCAAAATAAAACGCAACGGACTTGAGGGCTTCGAGTGTTTTCTTTCTTGGGGGATTACTCTGAGCTGGTCTTCACATTCAGATACTTGTCTAGCCAAGTGACTCATTATCTCTTGTAAAAGGATTTAGGTTAACTGTAATAATTATTTGGAGTATGCTAAAATAAATACACTCTTTTAAGTTTGGCTAGATGCCTTTTCTCCAAATTTACATATTGTCAATACACCAGAAACATCACATTTACAATTCTAAATATTCCTATAAATCACAAAAAAGAACATCTAATCTGACCCTGGGGTGCTCTACTTCTGCCCTCTTTCCAGCTAGAAATATCTATCCTTTTAGTTGCTGTTTTGAGCCTGGTTTCTATCTAATAAGGTACTTTATCCTCAGTCCAAGATCTGAGCTAATGATCTCTGAGATGTTACCAAAACCTTTTTGGAATTCCAAGTACATAATGTCAGTATTTCCATGGTCACTACGGAAACTATATCCTAGAAAAACCCAGTCACTTATTTCAGTATGACCTATCCCTTATAAAACTATATTGGCCATTTCTAATAAACTTAAGCTTTTAAAATTATTCCCTTACTAAATCGTTGGTAATTGTATTCATTAATATTCTTACTACGACCAACAGTACAATTAATACAAACCCAAGGCAGAGTGTCAAGACAGCTCTGGTGTAGTGGAAAAACTACTAGACTTGAAACTGGACACCTGGGATTGACACAGACTCTGCTATTTACTCTCTGACCTTGTTCAAGTCCCATTACCCTTCTGAGCCTCAGTTTCCACCAATGTAATATAGGGGTAATAACACCTACCTCAACAGAGTTCTATTAGGATTTGATAAAATGACAAATAATCAGCCCATGAAAGCCACAAAATACATATTCATTTTTTGTAATTATTTCTCCACTAATTTTCTGTTCACTGTGAGTGATTTATGAAAATGCAAGATATAGTTAGCACAGGTAAAGAAAATCAGTAGGTCCCTGGCTGGTGTGGCTCAGTTGGTTGGGCATTGTCCCACGCACCGATAGGTTGCTGGTTGGTTCCCAGGCAGGGCACATGCCTGGATTGTGGACTCAGTCTGCAGTAGAGGGGTGTGCAGGAGACAGCTGATCAATGTTTTGCTCTCACATAGATGTTTCTCTCTCTCCATTTCCCTTTCTCTCTCTCTAAAAAATTAATTTAAAAAATCTTTTTAAAAATAAAATTTGTAGATAACTTCTTAAAACTCAACCACAACTTTTGAATTCTTTCTCCCACCACACACTTATCAGAGCTATCAAATTGCTATAATACAAAATAAAGGTTTAATTTTCCTGTCTCTTGTCTCAGCATGTATAGACATGGAGAAAAAAGGATATAGCGAGAATTTAAAAAATGGATTCTCAGTTCCAGGTATTTGAAAATTAAATGGCTTTGGCTTTCTATTTTTACTTATTCACTAAAAATCTAAAGAAAAATACAAATAGGCACTTGGAGCAATTTATGGTAGTATATTTATAGTTCAACTAGGTTTAGGCATGGGAGGGAGCACCCTTTGGGGAAATCAGTCCAGTCCACTGGCTCATCTAACATCCTCTTGGTAAATATTCACGTCTCAAAATCCTTATCAGATCATTGATATAATATTTTAAGATTCTGATTAAGTTAGATATCCTAAATTCTGAGGGATTCAAGTTCTGAATTGCAAAGTTTGTTTATCTTTAATTTATAGGACATCTCACCTACTTTGGAATAAAAATGAGATTGATTTACTTGTTCTTTTCCTAAGGACTTCCACCAATCAACACCTTTCTCTAATCAACTCTTCTATTGTTTCAGTTGATAAAGCAGCTGCTTCTGACATTGAAGCTTAGGTCCATCCATTGTCAGATATCATAGTACTCCCCCAGCCTGACTGCAGGTTAGACATTTGGCTATAGCATTTAGAGTCAGTGACTCAGTCCCAAGCAACTCCTCTAGGCATTGGTGGTCACTTAGGAGACTCACTGACCCACATCTGCAGGCTCCATGACTTTCCAGAGTGCACAGTCCTCTTTGTATATTGTCAAGTTCCCCTCTAACAGACTGTAGACCCCAGTACTCTATGATCCCAACTCAGGTGACTGCAGGTAAATATTTAATAACTTGCTCTGCAGAGGGGAGAAAAAGGATACTTTGTAGTGAATGCCAATCTCCATAGTGTAACTAATTCTGCTCTCAACCAGAAGTAACTGTAAGTGGATTTGAAAAGAGATAATGCACACTCCAGTAAGTTGGGGAAAAAGAGTACATTAATAATTTTATAACAGGGCAGTTCTCATCTGGAAAAGCTATAAGTGATATATCAAACATAATAGGTGTGAATGGGATTGTGTCACTTCCTGTTGAAAATTCCTCAATGGCTCCCCTGGCCACAGGGAACATTTCACAGTAGAAGAGTGGTTTTGGTACTCGTACCTCCCCTATCACCTCTTCCCCCTTTCCAACCTCATAAATATTACTTATTACCACTGACACGAGAATCAAAGAAACTCTAAATAGTCAAATATAAGGTCTACTTAAACTGAAATTTGTTATTAAAATTACAGACCAACTCACTCATAAACAAGTGCAAAAACTTTTAAATCAGAAAATTGAAACCAGTTATATATAAAAAGAATAATATGATATGACCAATAGATTTTCTTCCAGTTTCAAAAGGTTGATTTAACATTAGAAAAATCAACCAACATAATCGACTACATTAACAGATAACAGCAGTTTACCTGAATGGAATAAAAGAAAGAATTTGACACAATTCAACATCTATTCACGATGAAAATGTATAGCAAACTAGAAATAGAAGGGAACTTCCTTAATTTGATATATAAACTATATGATATATCACATCTAATAGTGAAATGCTAAAGACTTATTTCTTGAGATTAAGAGTGCATATGCTATGATTCAACTATATAAAATACAAGACAAGCAAAGTTATGTGTAGGAATCCAGGATAGTGGTTACCTTCTGCAAGAAGGGGACCTTTGGGGGGCTGATAAAATCTGGTTCTTGATCTGATTATAGTCATTTGTTGAAAATTTATTGATCTGATCATTTATAACAATATGTATAATTTTTATATGTTTATTGGATATGAATTAAAAGTTAATTTTAAAATATTCAGAAGAAAAAATATAAATCCAGTTTATATTTCAAATAGTTGGAATTCTCTCATAAGATAATCGGTTGGATTCTTCAATGCTCAGTAAATTGTTTGCCATTATGTTGACTCAGCTTTAACAAGGGCCGAATGATGAACATTTGGGAGCCTATTTAGGAAATTTGAGCTCCTCAGACAATGGGAAACCATCTAAGTCTTTTGTCAGTTTCCCCACAGTTAAATAAGCTTTTCCAGCGCCTTTTCCAGTCCTCAGATAATTCAGTTCTATTTCAGGAAACGTTCCTAGTATGTGCAGCTGCCCAGCAACTCTCCAAAGGAAAGTCCTGGTGAGCTATCATAAATCTGCTTCTTACTGTCCTACCCTGGCAGGGTGGAAAGCAAGGTGAAAAGGCAAAATCTCTTAAAACTCAAACCATACCTTGGGCAGTAGCAGGAGCTGAAATGCATAATAGTCTTCTGGGTCCTCTGGTGAATGCCCAATACAACATACAGATGATGTATTGTAGAATTTTCTGCCTGAAACCTATATAATTTTATTAAACAATGTCACCCTAATAAATTCAATAAAAAGGAAAAAAATACAAGTATTCAAATAAAAAATAAGTAAACATATTCTCAGGACTCCATATCTTGACACTGTTATCCAGAGAGTAATCTCCAAAGAAATTTCACATTTTCTCTTTACACCTAGGCATGAGAGTCCCTCCCTCTCTAAATTTCATTGTATTTTAGCATCTGTTCAGGAGCTCCTGCAGCCTCACAAATAGCCAATGGGTCAGGTGAAGTAGTGGCATATTTGCAATGGATGTTGTTGACTCTTTATTTTCCCAGAATAAAAATCCAGTCAGCCAGTTTTAGCAAAATAAACTATCTGGCTTTTTACCCTTTTCTTAGCAGGCAATATGATTTTGATAAGCTAACTTCCGATTCCTCCAAGAAGTTCTCTTGGACTTATTCCAGTTCACAATCCTCTCTTCCTTCTCTGATCTCTGAAAGCCTGTAGGAGTGATGTTCACCGCACGAACTGTTTGCTCTTACACATCACACACACACACACACACACACACACACACACACACACACGCTATGTAAATTTACCAGCTTGGAGTCCTGCCTTCTGTACAGATGTAATATTTGTGTGGCATTTAGTTTCTCAGGATGGTCCATGAAGCCTTCAGGATGGTCCATGAAGCCTGCTCAATGTAATTGCATCCCAAAATTTAGAATTTGTGGATGAATGAAAATCCTTATCTTTTTAGAGCAACATTTAGCAACAGACATAAGCTTTTAGAGTTCTAACTGGACCTAAAAGAATTCAATCTGTCCTTGGAGATAGAGGATGCTCTTCTCCCTCACCCGCTCTAAATGCCTTACTGTGGTTTACACACCCAAAGCAATCAGGTTCCTTGCTAGTTCTCTAACATCCTTGCTCATTCCATTCTATTATTATTATTATTATTATTATTATTATTATTATTCAGGCACATTGGCCTTTTTCATTCCTCAAAAATGCCTAAGACCTTCCTGCAACCCTTTGTACTTGCTCTTCCCACTGCCTGGAATGTTTCCCCATAAGACCTGCACTGACCACACAATCAATCTACAAGTCATTCTTTAGCCTTTTCCTATTTTATTTTATTTATTTATTCTCTTGCTAATGGTGTATATATCCCCCCTTTAATGCAAACTCTGTGAATGGAGGGACCTTATCTGTTTTATTTACTCTTATCTTCCAAGCATCTGGAATAGTGAGTGACACACATAGCAGTGGTGTCAGTCTGAGTCCTCTGAAAAGCACAACCAAGATAGGATTAGATATGAAATACACTTACTATGGGAAACACTAATGAAGGATAAATGGGGGTAAGCATGATTGGGCTGGCAGAGTTTTCAGACAGGGTACGTACGATGCCTGAGAAAGAAGAGAGGAAAAGAAGATTGCGTAGGAGGAGCCTCAGACTACAGAGTAGTTCTGAGAAAGTCTTGGCAAGGCTGAAAGGGGGCCCTCACAGAGGCTGCCCGTTAGAGAAGTCCCATGTTGGGCAGGAATGGCCTGGCTTCAGGACCCCCACTGTGCTCAAATAGTGGCTGAAAGTGATCCCGGGGAAGCTGGATCCACAGGGGCAGCATGGGTCTATCGTCCATGAGGCTGTCCACAAAAAGGTTCACTTGGAAAGAGATCTGAGTGGTGAACCTGTATGGCCTCCCCACCAGTTTATGGATATTTGTTGAAAAAAGGAATAAATAGAAAAATGCATGGAAGAATCTCCAAATTCAATGCTGGAGGCACACCATGACCTAACTGGACAAATTGTTGGACTCTTCAACTGACCTTATAGGGCTGGATCCTCTAGGCCATCACTTCTATGAAAAAGCCATGTGTAGGTCAGGGGCTACTTCTGTGCTTGATACCTCACAATGAAGACCTTAATTGATCCATAAGTTAGCTTTATTATTATTGTCATTATTCTTGCTTTCCCTAACTAGATGATAACCCAGGAAGGCTTGTAAATGCTAACCCTTTAGCTGTTTTTCCCCACAGTTCTTAGCATAGCGCTAGGCACATTATAGTTCTAAAGTAAAGCTACCACCTCAGAAACCTATGTGATCCAGGCATGTTATGAAGATGAAACAGTCCGGCGCAGGGTTGGAGACTGTGGTGACCTGGGGCGCGCTTGCCCCATGGAGATGGGGTGACTGCTACAGAGCTTCAGCCAGTTATTGCCAGGTGGGAATGCGGACTCTGTGCTACCAAATCAAGTGATGCCAGAAATCTGGATTTTTACGTGAACTCTTCTGATTTTTAAATGTTGGGAACTAATTAAATATTTCTTAAACACTCAGCAGGCCAACACTAGCCTGGCCAAGCAAAACATGCCTGTGAGATGATTTGGCCACTCGTTTGTAGTCTCCATTCTAAACCTTGGTTGACGGACAACATTCTAGATCTTTAAAACTCCATGGTTTTGTTAAAAAGTTTTGTGGCAGTTATTCTTGGAAGTTTTCTCATAACCAGCCAATGACTGGCCATTTATGTCACTCCCAGTATCCTGGATCCAGAGAGTGTGGAAGAGAAAAGACCGTAAATGCCTGAGTCACGAAGGTCATGGGACTCATGAGACTGGGGTGAAGTCCTCCATGAAATGCAAGGCGACAGACATCTCTTTGCCAGTGTGTGAGCCAGTCTGCCAGTGAGAGCAAAGCTAAAGATAAACAGATGGAACTAACTTCCTGCCCAGAGGGAGCACAATGTAGCCTCAGGGGGGAAGGAGTGAATTCTAAGGCAAGATTCACTTTCAGCAAATATTATGGCTTAGAGCTAGAAAATCCAAAAATTTGTACTCAGTCACATGATTAGAAATCTCAATGGCTAAAGGGTAAAAACTGTAGTAAAGCTCATTGGATATTCAAAATTATGGGAGATTTAAAACAGTAATAATACCTTTAAAGTCCCTCCAAATAATAACAATTTCATCCTCCCCCCCCCCCCCCGCCCCCGCATGCATACCCAGCAATGCCCAATTATATCTTTGGTACATTTTGAACATGTTTATGAGAATGCTGATCTTTAACATAATGAATCATTTCCAAAACATGGTAAGGGCACACATCTTAAATCCAGCTCCTGGTCTGTGGTACTAATGGTGACTCTCTGCTTGGGTTTGCAGAAGCATGAGGAAACAGTGTATTTTAGCAGACTCAGGGGAATCCAACATTTGCCAGATTTTGATACATAGTAGAATATGAGTTCTTAGATTCATATACTTATTAACAAAATAGGCAGTGGGACCTGCTTTGCTTTTAGGTCTATAAGAGGAGGCTAACTTGTGCTACCCTTTCAAAATAAATCCTTGTTCATTTCTTAAAAGTGTGATTGTAATCCAACAAAGCTGGCAAACTACTTCTGAAATTGCAGCTCTATTTTTGTCAATAGTTCTATAATCCTTCAAATTTTGAGTTGATTTATTTTTTTATTTATTTTATAAGATGATTGCTTCTTCAAGTTATCTGTCCAGTTTTACCACAAGTAACTGCACTTATGAAGTATTGGTGATGCTCCTTGTTTTTTTTTTTCCTTTTGAAATTTCAAGTTCAATGTATTTCCATGTTTTGTCACAACCAGAAGAAAGTATCACTGTGTAATCAACAAGCACTTTGACAATTTGGGTTCCTCGGTTCTTCAATTCCAGAAAGCCCTTGATCTGAGGAAGCAGCTCAGTAAATCTCGTCACCAAGTTTCCTCCTCTGAAGACATGAAAATAAACATCATCTGCCCATGCTGCTTTAACTGCTTCCAAATATCTCAGAAACTGGCCGTGTCTATGGGGACTGGCTTGGAGAACAGTCACAGTTGGAATCAGTTGCAGCATCACATCACACAAGGAACTTGCCCACCAAGGTCATGGTTCCAACCTTTGCAGGATGAGGCGATGGTGGTCTGGCACACCAGCCTGGGCTACTGACTACAATGAAGTCTCAGGCTCCCTCTTCCCCCGTTTCACTGCAGGTGCCCCATTGGCAAGTGAACTCATCTTTTCCACATGAAGACCACACTTCTCAAATCCACGATGGGCATGTAGTTAGGACTTAATGGCTCATGTATGTCAGACAATTACACATGTATTTGTACATGCTTGTGAAAGAATGTATGCCTGTGCCATTGTAAAACATTTAGAGTTCCCATTGCTCAGTCCAGAAGACTGTCCTACCACCTAAACTTCTAGACTTTATCCTTTCATTTATTCAACAACTATTTAATGAAAACATACTGTGCCTAAATGCCTAAAATCAGCCTTTACTTGTTTGGCTTCTAATTGTCAACCTAAATCTCTTTCCAGGGACAGTACAAATAGGACAGAGGGGTTTATTTTCAAATGGTCTTGACAGAAACTGATGCAGCAATTAGCCTCTCTAGAAGGATCCCAGTTATTTCATCGGTTTACTAACTTCTATGCACTGGAATTGAGATTGCTGCCAAGTGCAGCATTCTTTGGGGAGAAAAAATAAATCCTAGTTTGAAATACTCTATATAATCATATTCTGCTTCACTTGGAAAAACTCTTAACTCTTTTGATTGAGACATCAATTGCCCTTAAAAAAAAAACTCTCAGAGTAAACCTTGCATATTTCTAAATCCTTCTTGTAATAGTATGTTTACTGTACATGTTCTACCGCAGGTAGTATTTTTATAATCCTATGACAAAACACTTTGTGACCTGCCTACATTTAGCTCCCTGCAATCTACCTTTTATTCCACATCTGTTTACTGCTAAAATGCTTGCCTTTGCTGTAACCTTGTGTTAAACATGACAAGTTATTATCGTGTTTGCGATTTGCTGCCATTTGCAATTGTCATCTTTTAAGACATGCTGTCTCCCTAGACCACTTTTGAGCACTTGCATGACATGAAAAGAAATGACTGCAAAAAAAAAAAATTGCTCAAAAACTATGCTTGGTTGTGGTTTTAAGTCAAACATCTGGGCTTATTCACCCTTCCTTCTAATGTGACTTTCTTTGCATGACTAACAAAGGCAGGAGATTTGGTCAGGTGGCTTTTCCCAGGAGTTACTGGAAAAAGGGAATTCTTCCTCTAGGGACTGTGTTTTTAAGCTCCTCAAAGCTCTTGAGCAGAAATAGGAGCACCTCATGTTATTCCTCTCAATCTGTCCCAGTCTACTGATAGCTTTGATGAGAAAAGTCTCTGGAACAGAGGAGGGTAACCCAGGCAAAGTGGAGAGAAGTGGAGAAGCCTGGGGAAGACTCAGCCATCATCTGCAAAACTGTGTGAGGGAACCAGATTTCTTCTGGCTGACTTCAGAGTACGGAATAGTCTAAGTACAAAGAGGAGGATATCACTAACAAAGTCCTTTACCGCTCCTGATTCAGGTGTCAGCTGAAAGAATACTTCCTTGAAAGCCTTTCTCTGCCACCTGAGCTATAGTAGATTACCTCCCCTTGATAATCATGTCATCCTGCTTGTTTCCTCAAAACTGTTATGAAATTTTGAGGTTTTCTTATTTATTTATTTTCTATTTTTCTCCCCAGTGGGTAATGAGTTCCATTCAACAGGCACCCTTTCTGTTTTGTTCACCCACCCACCTACCCATCTCCAGAACAGGCTGGATACACAATTTATAGAGCCCAGTGAAAACTGAATATGTGCAGTGTTTTGTTTGAAAATGAGGAAATGAGTGTTGCTGAAGATACTAAGTTATAAAACATTTTTCTTTCTTGAGTGGGCTCTCTCTCAACTCAATATTTTGTGTTTTATTTTCTATTTAATAACATTCTCAGTAAAGAAAAACTGGAATTGTAAATTATTAGCATGATTTTTACCTTTTATCTTTCTGCCACACAATGCCAGTTTTTAATGCAAATATAAGAACACTTAATTCATATACAAAGTAACCCAAATTAGACAATTCGTATTTCCTCACTTGTACATGTACATGTGTGCAACTTCATTCTTACCACAACAGTGGAAATGCTGCACAAAACTAACTCACCAGTTTTTATTTCACTTCTTGATGCATTCCACTGACACTCTCTCCTTTCTGTTTACTAACGAGTGAGGAAGGAGTGAAAGAAAAGAAGCGAAGGAACTATAGCTGACCTTTGAACAACGCAGGGATTCAGGGTGCCAATACCCCCACCCATGTAGTAAAAAACCCACGTATAACTTTTGACTCCCCAAACACTTGGCTACAGTCCTTCCATATTCTTGGAGGATTGGTTCCAGGACACCCCTCCCTCCACTGCAGATGCTCAAGTTTCTTATATAAAATGGCACAGAATAATGCATAGAATCAGCCTTCTGCATCTGCGGGTTCCCAACCTTGGATCAAAAATACTGGTTTTTGCCAGTGTGGCTCAGTTGGTAGAGTATTTTCCCATGCATGAAGAGGTTGCTGGTTCCATTCTTGGTCAGGACACATGCCTGGCTTGCAGGATGGATCCCAAGTGGAGGGGTGTGCCATGAATGTTCTGCTCTCGCATCCATGTTTCTCTCAATCTCCTTCTCCCTTCCTCTCTCTCTAAAAATCAATTAAAAATCTTAAAAAAAAATACTATTTTTGATCCAAGCTTGGTTGAATCTGTGGATGCAAAACCTGGGGATACGGAGGGCCAACTGTATATTTATTGAAAAAAATCTGTGTATAAGTGGACTCGCACAGCTGAAATCTGTGTTGTTCAAGAGTCAACTGTATACATTGCCCTATCTTCCTCTTTCCCTCATGTCCCCTTTTCAGCACTAAGTGACTAAAACACGGAAGTGACATAGATTAGAAAGGATTTGAAAGGGTTTTTTGGTACTTGTTCTTGTTCAAGGAATAACCAAAAAGCACTTCCCATCTCCCCACCTGACTGAGCAGCAGTAATAACATGCTTTCCTTGTACTAGCTTTGGGTCTTCCTGAAATCCCACACATTGTGGGCCACAGAAATTCTGTGCTCATGGGGAATCCCAAATGCTATATGTGAATGAGAAGGCAAAGAACCATGGGTATTAATTTCTTTTACTCATGTGGATGTTCCATTGTCCCATCAGACTTCACTTAAAAAAAGTTTAGTGAAAATATTCAGAATTGCAAGATGGCCACAGTGGTGCATTAAACCAAATGTGGGGCCACTGACTGCACTAATCGTACTCATGGAGCCAACCCTGGTCTGCCTCCTACTGGGTTGGAACACACTGAGCACTGAGGATGAGCACATCCATTCCTGTTGAACAGGTGAATGAATGATCAATTCAGAACTGTCTATCATCGACCTGGGCTGCAGAAATAAGTGACTCATGGGCCATAAAGAAAAAAAAAGAGGGAGACAGGGAGACTCTATCTTTACTTCCTGACACTGTCACTGTTCTTAAGCTTATTTGCTTGCACCTTTTTCCCTGGTGTTCAATGAACTATTTCTACTTCTCTATAATAAATCTCCCCTAATTTATCTATTTCAGAAAGTAGCTGCTTGACAAAGAAATTCATTTTGTGCTCTGGCTCATTCTAGGCCTACCACACTATACAGCTCTCTGCCATAGTTTTTCATACCTCTATGCTTTCGCCCATCAGAGCTGTTCTTCTTACAATGGCTATGTTCTCTCTTTTCTAACAGACCAACTCTTTCCTTCTGGAAAACTGGCTCTCCTGTGACACTCTCCAGTTCTCACTTGAGAGAGTTGCTCAAGTGTCATTGTATGGAGAAAAATTGTTGACATTTCTGTCCCTGAGATCTCCTCTGGGGAGGGGTGAAGACTTGTTGCCTTTCGTATTTTTGTTGCCTGGAATCTAATATAGTGCCTGGCCCTTAGCAGATGCTCACTGTGTGTTGCATGAGAGTTAATTGTTGACTTACCAAATTACCATATATGGCTTCGTCTGGGAAACACTGTGTTAGGACTATTTTCAGAATACCTCAGTTACAAGTTGCTTTCCACTTCCCAGTTCTTATTTCTTTTGTTCAAAGATGGTTCTTCATTAAAAGATCTTTTATCTGCCTGTGAGAATTATGTGAGGCAGTGGTACTAGAAAAGAGTGTGGACAATAAAAAGAGGCATATCGAAATAGGCTTGGAGCGAAGGTATTCCAAGGACTGTCTAAGCTCAGCTCTGCCTAGAGTATTTTTGGAGCAAACTAATTATGAAGGTATAGACCGCAGATCACTGACTATAACACCCATATTCATTATTGAAAAATATGACCTGCAGTATATACACAGGAGTAGGAATCTGAGGGGGAAGAAATGCCTATCTTTTGCAGATGCCATTCACGAGGACAGTTTTCTAAGCAGCCTGAGCCTGTACTGTTCTTGTCTGGTCTGATCCCATTGGGAAACAGTTCAGGGCATTAAATATTTTCACTGAACATAGCAGTTCTGGCATAGTGCTTTGGAGGGGTCTCTCCCAGTGCGATGCTGTTTATCATTTGTTTCTTATCCTAACTGAGAATTAAAGTGACAATTACTATAGAAATAAATTCTGCTTTCATGAAAGACACAGATTTGTTAAGATAATATGTAATATATTACAGATATTGTCATGATTTCACAAAAGAGATCTTACCTTATGAAACAGAAATCTTAATGAACAAATGACACATGTATTAAGACTTCTTCTGCATTACTGTCAAGGGTTGGCCATGAGGAATAAAATATTAGATCATATGAGGACTAGGAAGACTCAAGTGGAAAAGGCAAAAGATAAAAAATCTATGTGAGTCAGAACAAGCTCTGGAATTTTTATCACCTTTGCTCACTTCACCATTGCACATGTGAAGTGATTCCCTACTGAGGCAACACAGACAGGTGAGACTGGCTTACATTCAAATGATGGGCGAAAGTGACTCTACTGTGGTGTTTGAAGCTCTAAAAGCTTTAAAGTCCATATGAGGGAGTAGGAGGATAGCATCAGTTTCCAGCCCCGCCCCCCCATATACAATACAGGGGTCGGGGGCATCAGTCCCACTCTATTTATTTCTGTGGTCTAATCATGAGTATAAAAATTACTACCCTGATTGTGACTCAGTCAAATCATTACCTCTAGGCATATAGCTCTCCATTATACCACTCTGTCTCTGCTCAATGAGTCCGTGTCAAATAATGGTTAAACCTTCCACTGTTCCCCAAAAAACTGAGCACCAGCTGGCAATTTAGATCATTTGCCAACACCAGCAGTCATGTGAAACCCACTAATTGGGCACATAACTCCTGAGTACACAAACATGCCTATGCCAAAGGGGTGGCTGTGCCTCCCAACACCTTCAGAACATGCAATAATTCCATTGCTTAAAAAAAATAAGAAGAAAAAACAGAAAAGACAAGACTTGGCTGAAGGCAATATTGCTTTTCAGAAGGGAAACTTTTTTCCCAGGGTGCATTGTGCAGACAAAACTTACTGCATCTCTTCTGAAACTGTGTCTGGAGCAATCTTCCAAGATGATTAATAAAGCAAGCACTTTTCACAAGAGTATAACCTTCAAGAGCACAAGCTGACAAAAAGATAAGTGGCAAGCTGAAGGTTCACAGGACACCCATGTCCACACACTCACTTCTCATCAGAGCCTGTGACACACTGTGCTGTCCCTAGAGGAAGGGCCTCTAGGACCACGATACCTGTGACAGGATTTTTGTGTATTTGTAAAGATCTTTACCTAAGAAAGATATTCTTTCAAATGATGGGAAAGCTGGTTGGTATATTTTAAGTGCAGAAACTGTGAAGATAAAATTAGAAGATTTTTGCATCAAGTTTGCAGCTCAGACCCATGGGTCACAAGTTTAGAAACAAATTTCCAAATGCAATGTGTATGCTTCACTGGAGAGGGGAGGAAAATATGGTATATATTTTGGGAAAAGGAAATCAATATTTTTGAGGACCTATTCTTTTTTAATTTTTATAAAAATTCTAGAAGGCAATGGTCATGTTCTCATTTATAGACAAACAAACTGGACCTTGAAGATTTTGGTATGGTCATACTGGTAGGAAGTAGTAGCAGGTCCATCTAGGTCTAGTTTCGAACTTCATTCTTGTTCCGCCATGCCAAGCTATCTGAAGCTGAGTAGAGAGGATTAAATAAATAGGTCTTGGTGGGAAATCACCTGCTCAAAAAGAAAGCACATTTCTGAGCTGATCATTATGGTATCGGGAGGGTCTCTGCTGAGTTGGTAAGTTGGTCAGTTTAAGCAATGCTGAATTATCTTGTACTAACTTGTATTAATGGCATCTTTATTTCTTGATTCTTCTCTTATGTCTTAGTTTTTCAATAATTTTTATTTCTTTATTCTTGGCTTATTTGTTGACTTAAAATATTATATTATATTTTATTTTTCTATTACCATTTATCCCCTCTATTCCCTCTTCTACCTCCACCCACCCCCTCGCCCCCACAGTCACCACACTGCTGTCCATGTCCCTGAGTTCTCTCTCTCTTTTTTTTCTTTTTTGATCAATTTCTCCACCCTCACCCCATCCCCCCACTACCAGAGCTATCAGCCTGCTCTCTATGAGTCTGTCTCTATTTTGCTTGGTAGTTCAGTTTATTCATTAAATTCCACATATGAGTGAAATCATATTTATTAAATAACTGATCTAGCCAGGTACTGTGCTGTGCAGTTGGTGTGCAGTGGTTATCTTAGTCTGAGTTTCTTCTAAAACTGAGCTGGAGACTAAGGCTTACATGCAGATGGTTATTCAGGAAGTGATCTTAGAGAGCAGAAGTGAGGGACCAAGAAGAGTAAAACAGAGAAGGCGGAAAGCCAATATAAAGATACATTATAGAGCTAGCCACCAGTGCAGGTGGGTGGTGTCTAGTCCTGTGGGCACCTCTTGGAGAGTGTATAGAGGGACCAGAGGAAGAGACATTTATCCATTGGCTCTTGGCCTGGTTTGGTTGGGAGTTACCCTACAGAGCATTAACATTTGCACATTTCAGGACTGCAAAGGCATGAATGGTAAGCAGACTTCTGCAGGTACCCCACTCAGGGGAGCGAGGAAAGCTCTCAGGCAGGAAGCAGAGTGTTTGGTGCAGTCTTGAGGTAAGCACTGTCACTGAAGAGCAATTTCAAACCTTGTGGAACTCTGCTGGAGCTGCGAGCTAAGGCTAAGAGGATGTGAGGTAGTGAGCAAGATTTGATGTGGTGAGCTCAAGAGATATAATCCTTGCTCTCAAATCTCAAGGAAAACTTATAATTTAGTAAGAGAGATGTATATTAAATAAGTTAACAAACTACTATTTGCAAATTTTGATAAGCACTGTGAAGGAAAAGGACAGGTGCCATGAGAGAGACTAACAGTATAGCCTACCTTAAATTGAGTGGAAAGGGAGGCTTCTCTGGGGGAGTGACATTTAGGCTGAGACTTGCAGAACGAGCAAGAGATGGCCAGGAAAGAGGGGATGGAGAAGGGCATCACAGAGAAAAAAGCCTTTGTACAACCAGAGGCAGAGTAGATACTAATGAACAGTTGAAACAGAAAGAAGCCCAAAATGACTCAGCAGAGGGAGGAAGTTGGAGAGAGGTGTGAAGTATACCAGGAGAGGTAGGCTTTTACTCTGAGTAGGATGAAAAGCCAGAAGAGGTATTTTAATATTTTTAAAAGTTCTCTATAATTTTTATGAAAAAGAAATGTGTGCTCTGCAATAGGGGAAGCAAGGAAGTTTTTCTGAGGTAGTTGCAATAGTCTGGGGAAGGAATATTGCTGGTTTACCCTAGACAGTAATAGTTGGGAAGGAGAAAAGTAGGCAGATTAAAGAAAATCCTTCAAGAGAATGTAGTGACAGACCAGAGATGAGGATAAGGAAGAAGGGGAAATCAAGCGTGACTCCAAGATTTCCATCTTGTGTATATATTGACTCACTTAATGGATATTTTTTAAACCCTTATTATCTAGAAGGCACTCCTCTAGATTATAGGATCCAAAGATTGGTAAGACTCCACCCCCACCCTTGAAAGACTCACAGTCTAATAAGAAAACAGAGAAGGAAACAAACGATTCCAGTGGAGGATAGTACGTGTTATAGCTGCACATTCTGGGCCTCATTAAAAGCTAACACAATAGAGGTTACTTCCACCCATCAAGATGACCATACATGTAGTCTACTTGGTTTGCCCTAGAACACTACCTTCCAGTTGCCCAGAATACTTCAGGAAGTTGATCCAGAGAGGAATCAACTACTCTTGGGTTCTTTGATCCTCACTGGTTAATAATTAGCTTCTCAGCCATCCAAGATGTATAGAGTTCAATCCAGAGCATTCACTCCTGGCAATAGAAGTGCTTAATGGGTTGGGGCTATCCATATTTAGTACTGTATAGCAGAGTCAGTCTCTGTGAAGAAGTGTTCCTGTCATGACACATTGGTGATTCCTGTTATTTTCTTTGAAGCTCCTGAAGCCATGACATGTCCCTAACAGCTCTGTCCTCCAGCTGGCATTCTTACAATTATTTGCCAATCTTCAAAGTCTGCATTATGCAGCTGTCCTTTACAAGGTCAAAGAATTTCCCCTATACCCTGTTGAGCTTGAGTTCTTATGTCCATGACCATTTCCATGAAGGTAACTTGACCTGCTATAGAATTTGCATTTTAACATGCGATAAGATATCATCTAACATCTCTGAAACCATTCTATATATGCAATTTGTCAACCACTTTTGGTCCAAACTAATACAAAATAATATTGAATCTAAATTGTAATAGAAAAATAGAATAAATACTACCATTAAAAAAATACAACACAGAAAACTACCCCTAGAGAAATAAGAAAAAGTTTGCTAAGCGCCATTGAGACTGAGGAAAGCCCTATGTCATGCACATTTTTAACAGCTAATAACCTAAGATGTGTACTCTTTCTCATTCTGGCTGAAAAGCCATAGAAAAACTGTGTATTAACTTCTCATTCTGAAAAGAATAACCCTATAGTGAATCAACAGTGATGGAGACAATACTAAATGAAGTGCACCTGTAATTCTAGGCATTGGCTCTCCTTTAAAAAGTTTTTTAATCATTACCTTCCAGTCAACATCCTAGAATTCAGTTATATTCACTTGGTATCCACTAGATTGACTGATAATCTTAATGACAGTCCTAAAATTTGAAAATGCAAAGATAAATGGTTTTCTCATTAAATGATCCGGTCATTAATTTTTATTCTGAGTTATCAGGGAAAATAATTTTGCTGGTTTTAATGCACTGGTCAAAAATATACCCAGTACATTTATCTGAAGACAGCATATGAGATGCAAGACTTGAATCACACTGCTGAACCAGTGCTCATGCTTAGTAAGAACAAATTTTATGCAAAGGAAAGAAAGGCAGTGGAGACAGGATGTAGCCTCCTCTCCTAACATCCCCGCCTAAGGCCCCATATCATGGAGCTGATCCTTTGCATGTAACCCTTATGTGATCTAGAGTTAGCTAATCAGAGCACTCCATCCTCCAAACTCTAGTTTGGTTCAGATATAAGCATGTGACGCCTTTGAGGCCAATTAGAGGCCTCCACGGGTCTTGTGGGACCATTAAAAAAGATTCTTTCTCTTTCTCTCTGATCTTAATCTATGAGCAGGTATAAGCTTGGAAATGTTAGTGTTATCTTGCTTCTACATAGAAAGAGCTTGCTTGCTTGCTTGCCTATATAGAAGCCAAGAACAGGTAAGTAGAGTTGAAAAGTGGAAAGGATGGAGAGAAAGAAGAAGAAATGGAAGTCATGGAGAAAGAGAGAAAGAGAGTGAATTGAGAGAAAGATTGAGAGAGAAGAGAGAGAAAAAATAGAGAAAAAGAGGGAGAGAGATGGAAAGAGAGGTGAAGAGGGAAAGGAGGGAGAAAGAGGGTGAAAGAGAGAGAGGAAGGAAAGGAGGGAGGGAGGGAGGGAGAGAGAGAGGAAAAGGTAAGAGTGTGGGAGGGAGGAAGAAGAGGGTAAGAGATGGAAGGAGGTAGGGAGATGGTGTTTGTATTTGTGTCTCTTGCAATGGTCACTGCATTTCAGCAAGAATGCAGACAAGACTGATGCCTGCCTGCACTCCCGTGTTATGAAACCTTTACAACCATGAAAAATTTGCTTCTGATACATGCTTAATGACATAGAAAAATGCTCATAAATCAAGTGAAAAAGAATTTAAAAACATGATTTAGTTTTTGTGTGTGAAATATATATGTATATGATTGTATAAAAGTAGACTGTAAAAAAATACACTGGAATTTTAGAAATGGTTATCTCTGGAGATAATTTTAATTTTCATCTTTGTACATTTCTTTATTTCCAATATTTACTATAGCACACACAAACTGCCCCAGTAATCTGGACTAAAAATATATTAATAAAAGTCTGAAAATTCATACTTTTGGATTAATTCAAGATGGCTTCCACTTAGCCCACAATAAACCCCAAAATGTATGCAAGGTTACATTTCAAAACACCTGAACATTTTAGTACTTGACTTCAAAATGACATCCTTCTGGTGCAATTGTATTTTGTTATAATGGACCTGATCCTGTTTCTAGCACTAATGCACTTTCAGTTCAAACTAGGAATGAAAATTGTACCTTCCACATGGAGCAAAAGGGTCCAGCCATTACTACAGATATTAAGATAAGGGACAAGTTCTGAATCATCTGTTGATAAGGCAGTTGTGTCATTTAGAGGACATTTCTTCTCAGTGTCATCTGACAAAAACACTACATGTCAAATTCTTAAATAAAGAATACCAAGTTCCTGTGGGGGAGCTGCAAGTCAAATAGGAGATGCTTGTTCATAGCATAAAATTATATATTTAAGAATTAATGTATCACATTTTACAGCTCACTGTAAACTAAGAGGAAAAGAGAAGAAAGGGTCAAAGGCTTCTCTAATTATTCTCATTTTAGCAAGCAGAATGAAAAAGTTTCCTGGGGTAATTGATTAAGTAGTGATGAAAAGCGAAAATACACTGGACACTTTTTGGTCAGGGATTTGGTGGACATTGCCACTGTCATGGAGGACACTGTCATCGGTCTGGCAGAAAGTTCTCACTTAGGAAAGAACGTATAGTAAGTCATGCAAGGTTCAGCATTCAAAATAAAGACATAAGGAAAACAGCAGCAATCATCTGGCATTGCTCTCGCTGAGTTTGGCTTCAGTTTTGCTGGTAACAGGAGGCTTGCGAGTTTCTACGGTGTGTTGGGTGGAAACGGTGTATGCCTGGTGATTTTCACAAACAGATGAATATACTCCTATTTCCAAGCATGCAATTCAGCCACTTGGACTCCAGCAATAACTGCCACCCGTTTCAAAGGAACTGGTGTAATGCAGTCCTTACTATCTGAGCTCATATCTATTACGGAAATCAAGCTGCATGTTTTTCCAGGTGCTACCATCTTGGAAACAAGGCACAAGGGGACCAAAAAAATGTGTTTTAGAACCTAATGTGAAAGCCTCCAATTAGGGTTTTTTTTTTTTTTGTTTGTTTGTTTTTAAATCTAGTTATTGCAAACTGTTTTGGCTTAAACCCGAACATAGTTAAATGTCTTCCAACCCTGCGTATTTGCCGCTCTTACTGTGTATGTGTTATTTTGGAAATGTTCAAAAATCCTATCAAATTAAATGTTTAAAAAATTAAATATGTGACATTGTAGTTTACATTGGTCTTTTTTATTGATGGGAGTATGAAATTAGGCAATGCCTGTTGATTGTAAGTAAAATGAGTACACTAGAATGACTAAACAGCAAATAGTCCAACTGTCAGAGGATTTCTGAAACCAAACCAGGAAAAACAGCAACATGAAATTAAATGCCATTCAGGGACTTTGATTTGTCTATCTGCCTCTTTATGGTGTTCCATATTTCAGGTCAATCCTATTCCTTCTCCCAATCCCCCCTGCCCCACCCCCAAACAACATGAAAAGCAAAGAATAACTCTCCTGCTAAACACTGTGTAATTTTAAATTATATTTTTAAACCTCTTGCCCAGTTAGTCATATGTCTGAAAATGCATAGGATATCCTCTCAACCAGCGCATGACTCAAACGTTCACTACATGCTTGCTAAAGAACTTTGACATGCCCCATCTCTGAAGAGACAGGTGGGGTTGAGACTGGACCAAATAGTGTCAGAACAACTTTGTGAACATCAAGGTCACTCCTGAGATTAAGGCTGGGTGGACCTGAAGGGTGGGGCAGCCCACTGGGCACCACATAAAGTGGGAGAGACTGTAGTGTTGGGGAAAAATTGAACAGAAACTGAAGGAGTCAACCCATGATTTCTGCCAAGTTTCTCCTCCTCTTTTTCTACAGTAAATTTAAAATCTGCTCTTATCTTTTTGACCCCACCTTCCAACCTTTACTGAAGTCTATATTTGTTCTCTGCATGCAAATTCATTACATTCCAACTCAGACTTTAAGCCAATGTTTTGACCATAAATCTGGCCACACTACAAGCCTTTCAGCTTGTAAAGTCCTTCTTATAATCCTGCAATGATACCCAATTGCTTTCCCAAATGCTTCATCAAGCTTCTCTGGAAAGCTTTTTCTTGTATTTTCAAACCTATTCTCTTCACATTACTCATCAACATTATAAGCCCCACCCCCACCAGAAAAACACACACAGATCTCTGTAGGCTTACTGTGAGATAATAGGTTGGATCAGAAAAAAAATGTCTAAAATTACCATATAATGTAAAAACATTGGAGTTGATGGCCCTGGAATCAAGAACCAACGGAATAGCTATCACAATAGAATGACTGGAGTTGAATAATAGATGTTTCTGAGTGGTTGTTCAAAATGGTTTCTTTTTTTTTTTTTTTAATCCTCACCCGAGGACATTTTTCCATTTTTTGTTCAGGTAGAGTGTGAGGGAGAGAGAGAAAGAGAGAGAGAGAGAGAGAGAGAGAGAGAGAGAAACATTGACGTGAAAGAGACACATCGAGTGGCTGCCTCCTGCACGACTCAACCAGGGCCAGGGACAAATGGCAACCGAGGTATGTGCCCTTAGTGGAAACCGAACCCAGGTCTCTCTAGACCACAGGCCGACACTCTAACCACTGAGCCAAACTGGCCAGGGCCAAAATGGTATTTTTTAATAGTACCTTTTAAAAATTGCTTCTATTGTTTCATGATTCACAAGAAATGCATGATCATTGTAGAAAAATTGGAATAAATATATTAAGATAAAAGAAGACAATAAAAATCACCTTGTAACCCCACCACTGGACTGTTGATATTTTTGATGTATATTCTTCAGGACTTCATATTAATATATTTTGCAGTTATATATACAAACACATGTGACAAGATATCCTTTGTAAGCCAGAGCTAAGATTCAAATATGTTTGGTATATGCTGTTAAGTATCACCCTTACCCACTTCCTGCTCATTACAAATACCTATTTGCTTTTACACGATTGACATGGAAGCTGGGGAGCTTTATGGGAATGAAATTCAAGGTATGTGCAAATTTGGGGTCCAGACATATATGGTTATGCCTAGCAAAATATGTGTGTGTGTTTGGTGTGTTGTTCCTCTAATTAGGAACCAAATATCAAAGGATATCTAGGGGATCCATGAGAAACAAATCATTCTAAATATCAAGCTCATTGGGTCAAACTCAGAAACACGGACTGAATAAGTAAGTCATGATTCTGGTTTCAAGGTGCAGCTATAATTTCAGTCTCCATCCACCCTATTTCCAATGCCTCAGGTTAGTGTACTTTGAAGAAGACATTGATTAAGCAAAATTAAGAGCTTAGCATTCAGGATCTCAAACAACCTTGTAATAGGACTCCTTTAACTGAACATAAAAGGACAATTAAAAAGCTAGTAGAACTCAGACTTTAGTAGTAGCTGTTCTTACTGGAACCTCCACCTACTGTTCACACGTACATGTGCGTGCACGCGCGCACACACCCACACACACCCACACACATGCGCAATACTGAATTGTACTCTATAAACTGTTCTTTAATATATATTGTGTTATGATCATCCAAGCATGTCAGTAAATATAGCTCTATAATATCATCGTTTTAAATGGTTTCAGTATATGGATTTTACCATAACTTATTTATAAACAGTGTTTTAAGAACATCCTTGTATACACCAATGATGAAATCACAGAAGGAGAAACTAAAAAAAACTCATTTATCATCGCAGCAAAAAAATTAAGATACTTAGGAATAAACTTAACCAAAGAAGTAAAGGACCTCTTCATGGAAAACTACAGGTCATTGAAAAAAGAAATAGAGGAAGATATAAAAAAAGTGGAAGCATATACCTTGTTCATGGATTGGAAGAATTAACATCATTAAAATGTCCATACTACCCAAAGCAATCTATAGATTCAATGCAATCCCCATCAAAATACCAATGACATATTTCACAGAACTAGAACAAACTCTCCAAAAGTTTATATGAAACCAAAAAAGACCCAAAATAGCCACAGCAATCTTGAAAAAGAAGAACAAAGTAGGAGAGATCACATTACCAGATATCAGTTATACTACAAAGCCACTGTAATCAAAACAGCCTGGTACTGGCACAAGAACAGGCAGATAGATCAATGGAACAGAATAGAGAACCCAGAAATTGACCCAAGACAATATGCTCAATTAATATTTGACAAAGGTGGCAAGAGCATACAGTGCAGTCAAGACAGTCTCTTCAATAAATGGTGTTGGGAAAATTGGACAGCTACTTGCAAAAAAATGAAGCTAGACAACCAACTTACACCATACACGAGAATAAACTCAAAATGGATAAAAGACTTAAATGTGACTCGTGAATCTATAAAAATTCTAGAAGAAAATGCAGGCAACAAAATTTCAGACATCATACGCAGCAGAATTTTCACTGATACATCACCTAAGGCAAGAGAAACAAAGGAAAAAATGAACACGTGGAACTACATCAAACTCAAAAGTTTCTGCACAGCAAAAGAAACAACCATCAAAACAGAAAGGGGTCCCACTATATGGGAGACCATAATCACCAATAATGCATCAGATAAGGGGTTAATTTCCAAAATATATAGAGTGCTCATATAAGTCAACAAAAGGAAGACAAAGAACCCAGTTAAAAAATGGGCAGAGGACCTAAACAGACACCTCTCCAAACAGGACATACAAATGGCCAAGAGACATATGAAAAAATGCTCAATGCCACTAATCATCAGAGAGATGCAAATTAAAACAACAATGAGGTATCACCTCATACCTGTCAGAATGGCCGCCATCAACAAATCATCAAACAACAAGTGTTGGCAAGGGTGTGGAGAAAAGGGGACTCTAGTACACTGCTGGTGGGAATGCAGACTGGTGCAGCCACTGTGGAAAACACTATGGTGTTACCTCAAAAAGTTAAAAATAGAACTGCCATTTGACCCAGTGAACCCACTTCTAGAAATATACCCTAAGAAACCTGAAACACCAATCAGAAAGAATATATGTACCCCTATGTTCATAGCAGCACTATTTACAATAGCTAAGATCTGGAAACAACCCAAGTGTCCATCAGTAGGTGAGTGGATAAAAAAGTTGTGGTACATGTACACAATGGAATACTATGCAGCTGTAAGAAAGAAAGATCTCTTATCCTTTGAGATGGCATGGAAGGACCTGGAGAGTATTATGCTAAGCAAAACAAGCCAAGCAGAGAAAGACAAATATCACATGATCTCACTTTTGTGTGGTATATAATGAACTAAACAAACTGATGAACAAATTGACCCAGAGACATAGAGGTGGGGTACAGACTGACAAGCCTCAGAGGAGGGTGGGGTGGGGTGGGGAGGGAAAGATAAACCACAGAACTTATATGCATGTATGCATGACCAATGGACATAGACAACAAAGCTGGGGATGGGGCAGGGGGGATGGGGAGGAGGGTGTCAATGGGGGGAAAAGGAGAAACATCTGTAACAAAAACAAATTAATAAAACAAAAGAACATCCTTGTAGCTAAATTTGTGGGTAAATGCTAAATTATTTCATTAGAACGAATTTCTAGAGGTGGGTTGCAT
Organism: Tadarida brasiliensis; assembly: GCA_030848825.1. Taxonomy (NCBI): domain Eukaryota; kingdom Metazoa; phylum Chordata; class Mammalia; order Chiroptera; family Molossidae; genus Tadarida; species Tadarida brasiliensis. The sequence continues at coordinate 36,947,123 of CM061272.1, read as the reverse complement.
GGCATACACATGTTTAAGACCTATGATATAAACCATACATATATTTTTTACCCTCTAGGAGATTGAACTAACTTGCTCCTACCAGCAATGAGTAAAAGTGACAGATAAAATGTTATTTTAATTCACGCTGACATCCTAGATAGAGTAATCTCTTCCCTTTCTTAGAACAACCACCCATTGTAGATAACATGGAGGTGTTAAACTAAATGAACCTGTCCACAGTTTGAGCACTCAACCCTATCTTACACAATATGGCAGAAACCACCCCATGTGTCAATCATTAACTTCAGCTGATCTTGTCCCTATTCACTCTGCAAGCCCATATCTAACTTGGCTACCCTTGGTATAGTTTTTTTAGTACTGTAGTTACGTCCTATTTAATATCATGTTGTTGAGATAATTTTCTTCCCTGATATATTATTTTACTTTTCCTTAGATTTTCTTCTTGTTTGGCATTTTCATACCAAATTTCACATCTCTCTGAGCTTGTTGACTTACACTGTTGGAATTCATTCACATCTGAGCCATTTTATAATATGCCAAATTAAAATTGGGGCACTACCATTATCAACAATGCCTCAACACTACACATCCATTCCTTTTTTGCTCTTGATTTTTTTCTGTGAGTTCATTTCTGATTTCATTAGTATCCTTTATTCTTGCTATCCCTGTTCTACTCAATTTTAGATATCATTTCTAAGCAATTCATTTGTTTAAAAGGGGACTGAAGAGTATACTATGAAATGCCAACTTTTTGTTTTATCACTTTAAAGAATATTACCTTTATTCTTTAAAGGTATTAAAGAATAATGGTGGTTACATGGCATGGGAATTAAAAAAATTAGCACTATTATACATTAATAGGTATAAATTAATATTGTGTTTCTAGAAAGTAACTTATAATACGTATCAAAAGCCTTAAAACTATTTTGTGTGTGCAATTCTATCTCCATGAATTTATCTAGAGAAAATAACTGAACAAGTATATAGAGATTATGTAAAAGTGTGTTTATCACAGCATTATTTATAAATAAATATAGAAACAAATAGAATGTTCAATAAAAGAAAGTTTTTTAAATAAAACAAGATTTTATATGCATGTGGAAATATATGTAGCCATTAAAAATTAAGACAAATCTGTATTTACAGTAATTGGAGAACATTGATGATATGTTAAATAAAAAATGGCAGGTTGCAGAATAATCAACATAGTGTATTCACTTCTCAGTAATAAAGACATTTGTACTTACATAGTCAAAGTAAAAAAGCTAGATATTAAGTCCATTGGTATACATGCTCAGGAAGGGAGAGGGGGGCACCAGAGACAAATGTTGAGGACACTTGTGCCTAGAGGAGAAAAAGGAGAAAGCAGGAATGAAGGCCTTGGCCAGCATACGTATAGGTTTGATCCCTTTAGAGAGGTAGGTAGTCTCTCTAGCTCTGAAACTTTGAGTGTGATGGGAGTGTAGCTGTGTTCATAACTAAGGAGGCACAGGTCTGGAAGCACCAGGAGACAACATCCTGGGAAGTTTGGCCACAAGACCAGTGACAATAAGCAATGGGGTTGCAGAAATATAAAGGCTTCTTAAGAAATTAGCACAATGGCATTTCTTTCTTTTTCTATTGGCTAACGTAAGTCACATAGCCATAACAAAGTGAGACAAAGGAAAAGTACACCCCATTTCTTTTTGTTTGTTTGTTTTTGTTTTTTATTGTTGACAGTATTACAAATGTCTCCCATTTTCTCCTTTTTTGCCTCCATCCACCCAACCACTGCCCCACCCCAGGCTTTCCCATACTATTGTCTGTGTTCATGGGTTATACATATATGCATATATGTTCTTTGGTTAATTATTTCCTGTCTCCTTCCCCCACCCCACCTCGACTGGTATCTGTCAGTCTGTTCCATGCATCCATACTTGTGGACCTATTTTGTTCATCAGTTTATTTTATTAATTAGATTCCACATATAAATGAGATCATGTGGAAGTCAGATAAAGTCAAATGTCACCAGGCATTAATTTAGGGAAGGGTAATAATAAATTTACATCATTATTGCGGTCTAGCACACCTGTATTTTCTCATATTTTAGACAATAACCACATAATATTTGTATATTTATGCTAATTGAAAATACACAGTGTGATTATCAAGTGGGATTTAATTCTCAGATGCAAGGTTGGTAAAATATCCACAAATCAATTAACATGATACACCACATAAATAAATTGAAGGATAAAAATCATATGATCATGTCAATAGATGTAGAAAAAGCATTTGATAAAATCCAGCACCCATTTATGATAAAAACTCTTAGCAGAGTGGGAATAGAGGAAACATATTTCAACATAATAAAGGTCATATATGACAGACCCACATCTAACATCATACTCAATGGGGGAAAATTAAAAGCAGTTCCCTTAAGATCAGGAACAAGACAGGGATGTCCACTTTCACCACTTTTATTCCACTTAGTACTGGAAGTCCTAGCCACAGCAGCCAGACAAGAAGAAGAAATAAAAAGCATCCAAATTGGAAAGGAAGTGGTAAAGCTGTCATAATTTGCAGATGACATGATACTGTATTTAGAGAACCCTAAAGATTCCACCAAAAATACTACCATAACTGATAAATTAATTCAGTGAAGTAGCAGGGTACAAAATAAAATTTCAGAAATTGGTTGCATTTTTATACATCAATAGTGAACTATCAGAAAGAGAAACTAAGAAATAATCTCATTTACAATTGCATCAAAAATAAATAAATAAAATACCTAGGAATACATCTAACCAAGTATATAAAAAACCTACTCAGAAAATTATATGACAGTAAGGAAAGAAATTGAAGGAGACACAAATAATGGAAGCACATACTATGTTCATGTATAAAAAGAATTAACATCATTAAAATATTCATACTACCCAAATTAATCTATAAATTCAATGCAATTCCTATCAAAATACCAATGACATTTTTCACAGAACTAGAACAAATATTCCAAAATTTTATATAGTGTCACAAAAGACTCTGAATTGCTTCAGCAATTTTGAGAATGAATAACAAAGTTGGGGGTATCATGGTACCTGATATCAAACTATACTATAAGGCCATAATGATAAAAACAGTATAATACTGGCACAAAAACAAATATACAGATAAATGGAACAAAATATAGAGCCCAGAAATAAACTCACATCTTATGGTCAATTAAAATCTGTTAAAGGAGGCAAGAACATACAATGGGGTAAAGACAATCTATTCAATAAATAGTGTTGGAAAAACTGACCAGATAAAGGGGAAAAAAAAAAAAAGAAACTAGATCACTTTCTTATGCCATATAAAAGAATAAACTCAAACTGGAATAAAGACTTAAATGTAAAACTCAAAACCATAAAAATCCTAGAACAAAGCATAGGCAGTGAAATTTTGGGCATTTCTTATAGCAATATTTTTTTCTGATATAGCTCCTTGGGCAAGGGAAACAAAAGAAAAAATAAACATATGGGACCATATCAACTAAAATGTTTGCAAAGCAAAGGAAACCATCAACAAAATGAAAAGACAACCCATTGAATGAAAGAATATATTTGCCAATGATATATCTGATAAGAAATTAATATCCAAATTAATGAAGAACTCAATACCAAGAAAACCAACAATCCAATTAAAAAATGGGCAAAGGACCTGAATAGACACTTGTCCAGAGAGGACATATAGATGGCCAATAAACATATGAGAAGATGCTCAACATAGCTAATCATCAGAGAAATGTAAATTAAAACTGCAATGAAATATCATCTTACACCTGTCAGAATAACTGTTATCAATTGATCAATCAACAAACAACAGGTGTTGGAGAGGATGTAGAGAAAAGGGAACCCTCTGCCCTGTTGGTGGGAATGCAGACTGGTGTAGCCACTGTGGAAAACAGTGATTCCTCAGAAAGTAAAAAATGGAACTGTCTTATGCAGTTCCATTTCTGGGTATATATATGAAGAAACCCAAAACTATTTCAAAACAATATGCATCCCCATGTTCATTGTAATGTTATTTACATAAGTCAAAACATGGAAGCAACCTAAGTGGCCATCAATAGACAAGTGGATAAAAAAAGCTGTGGTATATGTATACAATGGGAATATTAGTAGGCTATAAAAAGAAGGAAATCTTACCATTTGCAGTAGCATAAATGGACCTAGGGTATTATGCTAAGTGAAATAAGCCAAACAGAGAAAGGCAAATACCACATGGTATCATTTACATGCGTAATCTAAAGAATAATATAAACAAATAAACAAAATAGAAACAGGCATAGATACAGAGGGAGGGTTGACGGGCAGCTGGGTAAAAAAGGTAAAGGGATTAAGAAGTACGAATTGGTAGTTACAGAATAGTCACAGGGATGTAAGATACAGCATAAGGAAATAGTCAGTAATATTATAATAACTATGTATATGCCAGGTGGGTACTGGAAATATCTACCACTATGCTGAACACCTGAAACTAATACAAAATAATACTGAGTGTAATTGAAACAAATAAAAATAAAAAATATGTGGTGTGATGATTGTTACCCTAATGACTACCAAAGAACCATGTCTCCCAGTGTTCATGCCTGTATTAACTTCCTAGGGCTGCTGTAACAAAGTACCACAAACTGGGTGGCTTGAAACAAAAATTTGTTTTCTCACAGTTCTGGAGACCAGAAGTCTGAAATCAAAGTGTTTTATTATTAATAATTCTTACTTGAGGATGTCTTTTTGTTATTTTTTTTTTTTTACTGTTTTAGAGAGAAAGAGAAACATAACATCAATCCGTTGCCTTCCGTATGCGCCCCGACCAGGGATCGAATCTGCAACCTTGTGCCCTGACCAAGAATCAAACCTGCCACCTTTTGGTGTACAGAACAATGCTCCAACCAACTGAGTCACCAGGCCAGGGCTGAAGTGAGAGTATTTTAGCAGGTACATGCTCCTTCTGAAGGCTCTAGGAAGGGACCCTTCCTTGCCTCTTCCAGCTTCTGGTAGTCCCAGATTTTCCCTGGCTAGTGGCAGCACCATTCCAGTCTCTGTCTCTGCTTCACATGGCTGTCTTCTATCTCTGCCTGTGTGACCTTTCTTCTTACAAGAACACCCATCATATTGGTTTGGGGTACACCCTTCTCCAGTACGACCTCATCATAACTTGATTATATCAGCAAACACTCTATTTCCAAATAAGGCCACATTCTGTTATACTGGTTGTTAGTACTTTAACCTGTTTTGTGGACACAATTCAGCCCATAACGATGTCCTTCTGCAGTCGCCTTCCTCATTGATTCTGGGCCATATGACTTGCTTTGGCCCACAAGATAGCAATAAACTTGACATAGAAGAGGTGTGAAGAGCATTTGAGCACTGAGGTAGCCCTCTTGGAACACTGCCACCACTCTGTGAGGAGGTCTGGTGAGGCCTCCTTAAGGATGAAAGGACCACAAAGCAAGGGAGGCCCAGACAGTGCAGATGTCCCAGCTGAGCCCAGCCAACCCCAAGCTGAATTAGTCACATGAGCAAAGCCAGGTGAAGTCACAATTTCCCAGTCAAGTCTCAAAATGGTGAAAAATTATAAATTATTGTTTTATAGGAGCTACTGAGTTTTGGGGTGACAGTAACAGAAAACTAATATAGATAGTTACTGGGTTTCCTAAATTCTAAGTCCAATCAGATCTGATGTTTCCCAACCCATCAGTTCTAGAATCATTACTTTTATTGGAATTTAAAAGAATTTTAGTGATAATCCAGTGAGCTGAATTAATTCACCTAAAACCAGGCTGCTGTGGTGGCAGGTATCAGTCTCCTGACTCTGGTTCTGTGCTCTTCAAACATTATCATGAGGTCACATGCTTGAATACGAAACTACTGTTCCGAGGGTGGGGCTGGCTCATGGTTACACAGCTATTTAGTGTCAATATCAGGACTAGCAATCAGATTTCCTAACTCCCCATCTAGAATTCTCTTACTTTGGGGGATGGTGTGCACACAGTGTGTGTGTCTTTACTCACATATTTAACTGATTATTGTCCTATAAAGGGTTTATCTTTGTGCCAGAATGGGATACAGAGGGAAAAGATAACATCCCTTATCTTTCCTAGCTCTGAAACCTCTTTCTCTTCCTTTTTTTTTTTTTTTTTAACTCTCCTCTCCTAAGTCCCCCAGCCTTGGAAATATGAGTAAGAATTCCTACCCCTCCCCATCAGCCACCACTTCATGCAGGATGGATTAATGAGGTTATGTCTCCAAAGAACTTTGAGTTCCTTGGAAGAAAGGCACCAACATGCAAAGTGGTGGTTGTTATTGCGATTACTTCACTGAGTAGGGTTTCACAGCTGTCCTGATGGAAAAGGGGCCAACAAAACAGAATGCCAGTTTCCCCCAGCAGAGGAGCAGCTGGAATGGATTATAAATGAGACCTGTGTGCCCAGCTCTCTTTTTCGTCAAAGCCCATCAGCCTTTCTCAATGCCCAGCTCTCCCCTTGACAGCCCAGCAAGCTCCCTGAGCCAGACAGGTGTGGGCAAAGGCACCATCTAGCTCCACGTGGATAAGCCTGCTTGGCAGGGGCCGCAAAACACTATATTCTGAAATGGGGCCAACCCATTACCAGTGCTCAGTAATGCAATGGATTTCTCCAGTGGTGATTTGGGGTAAGTGAAATATTCTCATTGCTCAAACTTCCCTCCACTTTATAGGGCAGGAGGGACAGGGGAGGGAGAGGAAAGAGGGTGTGCAGACTCAGACAAATGTCACACCGCCAGGACCAGAGCACCTTTACCCACCTTTTTTTAATTTCTTTTTCCTTCTTTTCTCCCCCATCTCTCCCTAACCTTCCCTCTTTTTCTCTATGTCTCTTCCTTCTTTCCTTCCTTTCTCCCTATCTTCCTCTCATTTAACACATGTATTTAGTATTATGTGGGGCAGCATGTTAGGTCCCAGAGACATAATGGAAAACAAGATGTAGTCCTTTCCTTCAAGGAATTACCCCTCTTGGTGCAGGGGTGGTGGTAATAAGTGAGACAGAGACAGAAAAATGGACAGAAAATCACATTCTATAACATATTCCAGAACTCATTTGGCAAGATTGGGGATATGGTGCCAGTGGGACACAGAGAGGTGTCAGTCAACCTGGTTTTAAAGGGGTCTTTGAAGACCCCTAAAGGACCAGTCGAAGATAGGCTAAGTGAAAGGCAGGTATAGAGGGCATATTCTAAGCAGCCACAGTTCCACTGGTTCTGCAATAGTTCAAAAAGTATCAATGTTTTTTTTTGTGTGTGTGTGTGTGTATGTGCGCGCATGCACACATATATATGAAAAACAGAATATGAACATTGTAATAGTATTATGCTGTGGTCATAATATTACTTTATGCATTTATTGAACACTATGTGCTAGACACTACTAAAAGCTTTAAATACATTGCCTTATTTCACACAATAATTTTATAATGCAAGTTCCATTACTGTGTTTATTTTACTGAAGATGAAACTGAGGCCCAGTGAAGTTAAGTGACTTGCTCAAAGTCACAGAAGCATCAGGTATACACCTAGACAGTCTCACACTCCAGAGTCCATACCCATAACCAAAACCCAGTAGTTCATTTTGTGTTGAGACCACCTCTACATGTAAGTTAGCTCTGTCTTAGTTCAACTTTAAAAAAAATAGTAGGTCTAAAATAGCAAGGTATATAACTCACAGTGGGTTCTCAATAAATATTTGCTAAATAAAAAAAGATACTTCCCCAAGTCTAGGAAATTGGGTTGGTTCTCTAGTTCATTGGATAAACAAAATGATATTTTCTTCTGATCCAATGACTCATGCACAAAATAGCCTTTTTAATCAACACAAAATTGTATGCATAAATATATTGGCAAACAAATTAGAGAGTAAGTTAAGAAGGGAGGTAAATATATAGACACACACTTAGGGACAGTTTGGACCTTTTTAGTTACAACTTGCATTTAGGTTGTCAAACTTTTTCTAACCTTTTAATCTTTCTTCTCTAACTGGACTGTTAGCCCCTGGTGGCCAGAGACTTGTCTGTTGTCTTTTTTTTTTCCTGGTCAGTACCTACGCCCACTCTCCACCTTGTGCTCCAAGGGTGTCTGGCTATGTCTTTATCAAAGGATTTGTCACAGCATCCCTCATGTTTGAGTCAGTTGTGTGAAATTTTCATATAAACACTTGAGGACATTTTTGGCAGGGGTGGGGTGGGGTGGTGGAGGCAAATAATAGATTTCCAGTAAATGCTTTTTGACTTGAAAGCAGAAGGCATGTGGTAAAAGTTCAGGGCTGGTTGGTAAACCAAACCCAAATCAAAGGCTTTCAACCTGCTTGTGTACTTTCTTTAACATCCTGTGTACTTCTGTCCTCTCAGCTCTCCATGTCTTTTCTTTCTCTTCCCGCCGCTGTGCAGCCTTCCTCTGCTGCACATTAAAACCATGTTTGACCCAGCGATTCCACTTCTAGGAATATGTTCTAAAAATCCCGAAACACCAATCAGAAAGAATATGTGCACCCCTATGTTCATAGTAGCATTATTTACAGTAGCTAAGATCTGGAAATAGCCCAAATGCCTTCAGTAGATGAATGGACAAAAGAACTGTGGTACATTTACACAATGTAATACTATTCAGCTGTAAAAAAAAAAGAAGGAACTCTTACTTTTGCAACAGCACGGATAAATCTGGAGATTGTTATGCTACGTGGAATAAGCCAATCAGAGAAAGACAAATATCTCATGATCTCACTTATATGTGGAATTTAATGAACAAAATAAACTGATGAACAAAATAGATCCAGAGGCATGAATGCATGGAAGAGGTTGACAGATATCAGAGGGGAGTGGGGTGTGGGGGTCGGGAAGAGATTAACCGAAGAATTTATATGCATATATGCAAAGCCCATGGACAAAGGCAATAGTGTGGTAAAGGACTGTCATGCGCAGGGGCTGGGTAGAGGGGATGCAAAGAGTTGAAATGGAGAACATCTGTAAAACCGTCAACAATTTTTTAAAAAAAACTGTTTTTTATTCCCTTGCCCAGAACCCTCAGTTATAGATTCCCTTTGGGGGATTACCTAATTTGAGGACTTTTAAAAAATGATGAAGATTTCAAATACTAAAAAAAAGTGTTTTGCTTTGTTGTCAGATTTGCGTGTGTTTGTTTTATTGATGCATGTCCTATTTGATGTATTCTAATCATCTGACTTGCATATTTTCTTTAGCACTTCCTACTTAACAGTTTTTTCCTGATACAGAGAATAAAGATAACTTATATAATACAAAATGTGAACGTTACTGATCCCTTAATTCTAGCATGGAGTTGGGCTCAGTCACTTTTATACATTGGCTCATTTTATAAGGTGACAACACCACTATGAGATGGACATTTCTCATGTCCACACTAGAGATAAGGAATTGGAGACTTGGGAGTTATAAGTGATCTGTAGGTGGAATGCTGATATTCAAATAGGTCTGATTTTCTAGTGCTCTTAAAAATTCAACTCTTTTGACTCCTCTTATTGACCTAGGATCACTGATTTCTTAAAGCACTCCAAGGTTGGTTTCATTTACCTCCCATGCACAGAGGGGGAGACTGCTGGGCACATGTAGGTGATATGCCTAAGGTCACAGAGACCGTTGGGCATGGATTCTGTTTATTGGTGATACCCTACTATCCATGCCTGTTTTGAATAATAAGGTCAAAGAGGGTAGGAATCAAGTTGCTTCCTCTTGCTTTGTACAAATGTTTAAGTGAAAGAAATAGACAGATATTTAAGTATGTCTGAGCTCTGTAAAAATTAGCTGCAAAAACAGTGTCTTCCTTTCTCAATTCACTAGGATGGTCACAGTGAGAGTGAGACAGGTTGAAAGTGTTGGCTTACCCAAATCACAGACCTCCACATCTTTCAGTGCTTATTTTATAGTGTCCCTCAGACATATGTAACCAAATTGTCATTCCCCAACACTCCTCAAAACTTTCTTCCACGTGTGGCATTTCCTCTGAAGCAAGTTGAGCTCAAGAGGAGGGACCTGGCAGGCTGCCTGTGGGTTATTCAACCCCATAAAAATAAAGAAATACAGAGCTAGGGCTTGGCATCTGGTTGGATTCCATCCATTATAAACTAAAATTATTTCAGAGGGAATCTTCCTTTTTTTTATTCTTTTTCCCCTGTTTACCTAAAACCTGACATGGACTCTGTAGAATCATTGGGACCTCTCTGAATTCCATGCAGTATGCAGGTAGAAGACAGTGGTGGGAGCGGGACAGGTGTGGGGTGAGAACAATTGATGTGAACACCCAAGTCACAGCCTCCAGCACATGGCCTTGGCCAGTGACCTCACCTCCTCATGCAGACTCAGGCTACTGAGACAATTCAATGTGGTAAATTCTTTAAAGCATCTATCACAGGGCTTAGTTCATGAAAGGTGCTTAACAACTGTTAATTCCAATTCCCCCTTTGTTCACAATATTTGTGATGATTCTGATGAATATTTTGTTCCAGATCTAATATAAACATATCTTGGATTTTTTTTTCTTTCCTGCCACTATGATCTTTGCTCATAGGTATCTCACTTATCTAAAAGGGAGTAGTCAGTAAGAATTTGGACTCTGGAGCAGGCTGCCAACATTTGAATGCCTACACTGTCACTACCTGGTTGTGTGAACTTGGAAGAGTCACTTAAACTCACTATGATGCAGTTTCCTCATCTTTAAAATAAGTATAATAATACCCACAATACCAAATGTTTATGATTTGAAGAGTTAATCCACATAACTGCTGATAATATTGTCTGGCATATATAAGCGCTCAATAGTTATTAACTATTATTCTTTTTTTTTTTTTTACCTTTATTGATTTTTAGAGAGAGAGGAAGGGAGAGGGAGAGAGAGATAGAGACATCGATGAGAGGGAACATCGATTGGCTGCCTCCAGCATGCCCCCCATTGGGGATTTGGCCCACAACCTGGGCATGTGCCCTGACCAGGAATCAAACTGGCAACCTCTTGGTGCATGGGTTGACACTCAACCACTGAGCCACACTGGCTGGGCAACTATTATTTCTTACTTGTCCTTTCCTCTGCTTTCTCATGTTCTATTTGTAAAAGAAGGAACATATATGTTTGCTGCATTTCTCTTATTCTTGTTGTAAAGAAAATAGGCAGTTTATAGAGGGCCTATGGTGTGCAGGTACTAACAATTTATGTGTATCTAATAAAATAAATTTAAAGTAAAAGAAAAATTGTGTAAATAATGTACAAGTCGCCATGACTCAAATTGCTACACTGAGGGAATTTTTATAGTACTGAAAATTTTTGCCTTTCACTCCAGGGGTGGAGTTGAAGTTTCAAGGGTTGGTAATACAGAATAAGTGACATGACAAAAGGAGCAGATGCCACAATCAGATTTTTCCAGATGATCCCCGAGTGTCCACTATGGGAGTACCAGTTCTCCCTTCTCTTCCAGCTCTTGCACGTGGCCTTCCTTTAAAGCACTTGTTGTAATTGACTTTACGAGCTGATGATTATTTGCAGGGTATAATGTGAAAAGAACCAGGAAAGCTTCTACCCAGAAATGGTCCCACCTCCTGCTGGTTGTCATGTACATAAGAAACCCTCTGCCTCTCCCTGCTCCAGAGCCTCCTTCTACACTCATTTCATCTGCTTGTAGCTCCCTGGACACTTCATGCTCTTGACCACCTTCAGGCCTTTGCTCTTATATCTCCCTCTGCTTAGAAACCTTACTTTGCTTATAAGAAAACAGACCAACTGAGTATTTGTAGTCTCAATTAAACCATTATCTTCTTCATGTCTCCTTCTAGATCACCTTTTTCCTCAACCATTGATGTGACCACAACTTTCCTGGCACTCCCTGCAGGTGGTTTAATGAAACCCGTGTAGAGTTCACAGGGGGTAATGGGAACACCTGAGATGCTGTCTTGACATCAAAATATCTATATTTCTAATGAACCAGAACACTTTGAGGAATAGAGCATATCTTAATCATCTCACCTTTCCCCAGAACCTAGCAAAATGCCTGACATATAATGGATAATCAATAAGTATCTGATGAAAGGATGAATGACTGAATGAATGAATGAATGAATGAAGTTTAACTACCTCTTGGTCTTCAGAAAGGCAGGAAAAAAACTGAAATCAACTAATTTTACTACTTTGAGCTACTTTGGATAAGTCCTACTGAGTGAGAGGCTCAAATTCTTAGCTACAATATTTTCAGGTAGATTTACTTTATTCCATCTTCTTATTTCTGTGTCTTACAGTATTTGGATCAGTATATATCACATAGTACATGCTGAAGAAATGTTTGATGAATGGGTGGAAGATCTAAGGTATTTCATTTTTAGCTGCAAGATCTTGGTGGCATTCCATGGGAAGGTGGCTCCCATAGTCTAGAGCCTAGATGAACAGTGACAAGTAGTGACACAATTTATAGAACATGGAATGGGAGCTGTTATCCTGATAACCCCAACACCAATCAAAGGCATTAGCCATTCTGAGGCACAATCCACTGAGGAAGGAGCCATGGAAAGACCGCTCTATTCCATGAAGCTATCTCACTCTCAGCAGTTCAGTCTTGTCCTCAGAACAGATATAATGAGCATAATATTTTGAATGATATTAATAGTCTTTTTTTTCTTTTCAAACATTCATCATCAGGTTCCTAGTCAATGTAAACTAAGATTATTGCAAAGTAATGAAAAAATTATTATTGGATTTTCGATGTTCAAAATAGGATTTTGCAGCAAGACAATAGTCTTGAAAGCAAGCATTGTGGAGCAAAATTCTCTAAATTACTCTGACACCTGTGTCACATATCAAGGCTAGTCCTAGTGAAACACATTAAATAGTTTAATATAATGTAGAGAAGAAGGGGACCTCAAAGAAAAGTTGGCCCCTTCCAGGCCTAAGAGATTGTGGAGAGTGGGTATTGGAACCATAAGTTAAGAGTGATGAGAAAGAATACAGCTTGCTGAATATCTCCTCTCTGGGTTCTGAAAGCCCATTGGGTTGAGGAGGGACAGTAGAGAGTTTGAGAGCACAGTGAGGACATAAGGATTTTTGACTCCCCTTTTGTTTTGGATGGAGAATACTGACCCTGAAGCTACATGGAAACCTTACATAATTTAGAGTGTAGAGTGGGATGTTCAGGTTGAGAAGAAGACAAGTATGTGAACCTGAGCTTACCCTGTTCTTAAATGGCATAAATGCTCATTTGTGAAGCCACAGCCCTGCCACAGCCTGCTGGATGGAGGCTGAGATGAGCCTGCAGGGTTGACAGCTGGGGCCAGAAGCTACAAGTATGGCAAAAACTGAAAGGGGTCTTCACCAATGAGAGTGGGGTGGACAGCAGAAGCAAGTCTTCAGGGAGGGGCACTCAGGCTCTGAGCAAGCCAAGCAGAAATAGACCACAAGTACATCAGCCACAGATGTCAGCTTCGGGCGCCAGCTGTGGCCGCCAGCCATAGGGTGGTGCCAAGCATTCCTCAGCAGACACCAGGCACCTCATACCCAAGCACAAGTGCAAATCCAGGGCTCCCTTCCCCCAATCCATGGACCATGGGACCCAGAGAGAGAAGCAAGACAGGGAGAAGAGAGCTCTGAAGAACTGGGCAGAAAAACTAGTGAATCTAAAGATTCTGCATAAAGGGTTGGGCAGAACTAATTTTAAACTAAATAGACTAAATGTAGTTTTCTTGTTTTTATTGTTACTCAAGCAGATAAAGGGCTCATGAAAAAAAAAATCAGATCAGGTATAAATAAAAAAAGTAGCTCATTTTCTTCCCATATCTAAATGCTGTGTGAGTAATTTTGGGATTCCACTCCTCGCAGGCAATTTTGATTCTTAGCAGCTTGGTCATAGGGCTCAGGAAGGACATAGTTTGCCAGGTAAAACAATAAGTGATTCCACTGAACATCACAAGAGGGGGATTTCCAGGGGTTTGGGAAGCTCTGATCATTGGTCTGTCCTGTCTCCATGTCTTCCTTCCTCGCCGATGAACTTTCTCTATCCTCTCTGGACTCCTTCCCCACCTTCTTGTCTTTCTTTTCTTGACCTTTCCTTTTCCTCTCTGAAGAGAGAAAATGCACACCGATGAGCAAGCTGAACCAGAATGGTGTCTTTGTCAGTTTTTTTTTTACATATGGAAGGAGAATTCAAGCTGAGCTACACAAGCCCCCAAGAAGCACTTCTATAACAGAGTTATAGATGTCCCCAATGTACCTTATAATTGATATTTCCACATTAGGGGCGGGGGGAGAAATACAAAAGTGAGCAAACAACAAAAGCTCTTCAGTGGACTTCACATTAGGCTGATGAATATGTTGGTGAATAAACCCTCAAAAAGTTCAGCAAGTGGAACATTCCTGATGCAGTACGTTAACTCGAGTAACCTAATATAATAACGGCCATAGGAAAAAACAAGTCATGCTCCCCAGAGACTATCTATAGTCATAGAAAGAAGATGTGAAATTTTAAGTAAATAACTAATTGGAATGATCCAAAGTGTTGTTTTGACTAATAGTGCAGTCTCTGTACGGAAATATGAACGGTCTTTGCTTTGAAGGTTTTCCCACACAAAATAATCCTGCTCCAGCGGGACTTCCAAGTGTTTAGTACGTGACAAAGTTTTGAAAAATAGGAAGGGGGATTAAAACCAGGCAATTTCAGGGCTCATCTGCAGGATAGAAAGAAGGAGATAACAAAATGCCCCTGCTCTGCTTCCTCGTTGGCTTCTTTTCATTAGTGTGAACTTGTAACTCACCAAAGTTAAGTTTAAAATAAAATTCAACTAGATGAAATTCTGAGCGATGCAAGGATGTGAGGATAAAAAGGTTTGCATCAAACAGATGCAGACCCTGGAGATGACTTCATGTATCTCAGAATACATCGGTCAATGATAGGACAGAAGGAACATCAGTTCAGTCCTACTATCTATATGCCAGACACTACATTAATTATTCTAAATACCTCATTTCATTTCATCCTCACTACAAGTCTGGGGTGGGGAGGTCATCTTCATTTTACAAATAAGGAATCATTTGGTCCAGCCCTGGTGTGAATTCCTGAGTTACCAGGATAGATGCTCCTTCTTTCTTCCAAACTAAAGCCTCCAGAAAGAAAAACACCATGAATCTTCAGTGTGGCCCATTTTAGCAGCAATCCCCTGACGATTTTGAACATAAATTCCCAGTTGCAGTCTAAGTACTCTTTAGGCCACTGGCTCCTTAGCAACTAAACAGTGAGTCCTCTCCACAACAATACACAGGTTTTCCTGGACCCAGATCAGACAGCATCAGAAAGGGGACAGGCAAAGGACAGGAGATACGCTGAGTAAATTTCAGGACATTGAGCCACGTGGCATAACTTTGAAATACAAGTTATATTCTTATTATTACAAAAGCACTATATGCCCTTTATTTTAAAAAGGAAAATGTTGTATAGTGTATGATTAAGAAAGTAAAATTGCCCTAAAGTACTGCACCCAAGGGATTGCCATTAGCCCTTGGTCTTTAATGAAGAGCTGGAAGTATGGCTGGGTCCTTGGTCTCTGTCTCTGCAAGATAAAACCAAGACTTTGGTCAGTTTGAAAGAGTGAAAAGAACACGTCAGTTTTGGTCAGACAGACCTGGGCTTGAATCTCATCTTTTATATTAGGCAAGTTACTTCAATTTTTCTGAATCTGTTTCTTAAATGTCAAATAAATGATAATAGCTCTCTCTATTCATAAAGCTTGGAGAGGCTTAAATGTTATGTGTGCAAAGCTCTCAGCAAGGTGGGTGCATGGCACAAAGCAGACACATAACAATTGCATCTGATTAAGTATTTCAGATGTTCCTGGTATTAGGATACTTCTGCCTACAATGCAAAATTACCAGCAGCTGAGAAAATTTCCCACATCTATTTTTTTTTCTCACTGAATTAAGGGCTGGATTTCAGGCATATAGTTTACAGAATAAGCTCTTGGTTAAACTTTGTTGATTTTTAACACAAAGTATCTATAGGAATTCTCTTCTGTTTATGTGTTCTTTATTGAATGATTGAATCTACTCATAATAAAGTACCCACTCCAGAATTATCAATGTTTTTATGATATAATTTTAAGACTCTCAAAATGAATTCTATTTCTATAGTGAAAGCAGACCAACCTTACTTTTGATACATTGATGAACTGAAACCATGGAGCTGCCCTCTTAAGTCCTTTGGGAGTATGGGGTGATGCAATGTAAGAGCCACAGTGTGAGGAAGGCTGTTTCTTCTTAATGAATGCCCAGCCATCCCACTTGGTTTGGTTGAAAAGCAAGACTCAAAGTCTCAGCCTCTGTGACTGCCAAGATCCTGTCACTCTTAATGTGCTCGTTTCCAGCTGTGGCCCCATGATGCCTCTTCAAACAAATTATTCTGCACCACTTGATCATGCCCCACTCTGTTTAGATGGCCCATAACCACATTTGAGAGTTAGACAGAAATACTGCCTGACAGATGATCCACGTTGGGGCCAGAAGTCTTAGAGCAGCACAACATCTCCCAACCCACTTGCCAGTATGGGACATGCCTAGGGCTCACACCTAACAACTGTGTCAGTGGTAACAAGGCCTAAGTGCTGAAATATTCAGCTACTTCCTGCCTACGAACGACCTCAGGGCTTTAGAGAAATTGCACGTCTGGACTTTTCTTCTAAAGACACTACGCACCTCCATCAAACAAGCAAACAATTTTGTTAATTGTCTGTCTCCATCTAGCTGGAATATAAGCTCCAAAAGGGCAAGATATTTGCTCTGTTTCATTTATTGCGGTATGTCCAGCTCATAGATGCATGCCTGGCATATAGTAGGTGCTCAATTTATATTTATTAAGTAGATGAAGAAAAAGAGAATCCAACAGGGATGTCTTTCCTTAGATTTCCCTCAAAGAAAGAGAGGTCCTAATACTAATAAGCAGGTTGTGAATATACAGACTATGGGAATTTGCTTTATTAAAACATGAAGCATAATGCCCAGTTGGTGTGGCTCAGTGGTTGAGCGTCGACCCATGCATTAAGAGGTTGCTAGTTCGATTCCTCGTCAGGGCACATGCCCAGGCTGTGAGCCAAATCCCCCGGGGGGCATGCACAAGGTGGTCAATCGATGTTCTCGCTCATCGATGTTTCTATCTCTTTCTCTCTTAAATCAGTAATGAAAAAAAAATTAAATAAATAAAATAAAACATGAGGCACTAAAATGAGTGTCCTTTATTCTGCAGTATAGATGAAATGTGATAAATGTTATGACCCTTCCAGCTGATAAGAAGAAAAATGTACTTGGTTTTATTTGCTTTTACTATTCCTACTCACTCAAGTTTTAAGAAGTGCCCACATAAATCATTTTACTAAGAATTGAATTTCAGTAATTGACCCGTCAAAAGAAACATGGTTTAGGCCATAAAATTCAGTGTGCCTTTATTGATTGTATTTTGAAACATAGGAGTGATATTGGGAGGTATTAGAAATAATTTGCCCTCTGGTGAAGTCTGAGGATCAAAACTGTTAAACAATCTTTCCTCATTTCTTATACAAGACTTACTTCCTGAAATATCTAGTCATAGTTGACTCTGACTATGACAAAAACCTGTTACTTTTCCTCCTAGCATTTGGCATATGTTCCAATTGTTTGTACTGGACGTAAGTTTACATGTTTAACATCCATTTCCCAACAGGAATCTTGGTCAGTTTTGTTTATGCTGTTTTCCCAGTGTCTAGAACAGTGCCTACAAATTAATAAATATTTGTCAAATGAACGACTTAGTTATAATGTACATCACAGATCCCAATATCTGTGCAAACATATCTTAGAGAGGAAGTGATGGAAATAACAAGGCTTGGGACCCTTGTCATCCATTATAGAAGGAGATCTAGGCTTAGACATGGGTCAACCAAGGTCCACTTTTTTCTGGATGTGTTGCCATCAGGCATTTAATCTCCCCAGGCTTGGTTTTGAAACTTGAAAACTGGGAATAACAATACCCATTTAATGAGAGTTGGAAAGATCATATGAGATAAAGGATACAACTGTACTTTGTGAAAACTGCTAAGACTTACAGAAGCATCCGATTTCAGTAAGTGTTGGATGTCTGTTGATGGAGTGAGTGACTGGGTTGCATTAACCTGTTACTTAGTTCAACCACTCTACTGAAGAGGCAACTAATGGATGCTCAGTTGTCATAGCAGGTGCATTAGGGGAGATGCCTTTCCCAAGAAATACAAGGGATTGAGGGGCTCATTAGTATTGCCCGAGAAGCTTTTAAAAATTATATATTCTTAGGTGTGGTGAGCAGTATTGCCAGTTCAGTTGATCTCCCTCAGCACCCTCAGCCTGTCATATATGCATGCTTTCCTATAGGTGGTGTTTAGTCCTCACTTCATGCACGAAGAGTATGATTATAGATTTGCCTTAGTCAATGAATTATAAGTGGGCATGATGCATGCCACACTAATGTAGAAACCTTAGATGTGTTGGCATGGTTTGGCTTGGCATCCCCACGAGCTTCTGACCTCAGTTATGAGAATGGCATGCCTTAGTTAGTGGACATTCCTTCAGCCTGGGTTCTGGAATGAGAATACACATGTTTCTAGGTCAAGCCCAGACATGCCCAACAGAGCTGCAGCAGACTCATAAACCTCATAAACGTGAGCACAAATGTTTGTGTGAGCTACTAAAATGTTGAGGTGGTTTGTTACCATACTGAAAACTGACCAGTACACCAGGATCCACTTCAAGCCCATTGAGGTCCATACTCTGAGGCTCAGGAATCTGTTTTTTTGTTTTTTTTTTAAAGAAACAAAAACAAAAATCTTCATGTGATTTTGATAATCAAGCTTAGGAACCATTTTCTTAGATTATATACACCCCTTCTTTTTTTCCTGCCACCTGGCACATGAACGGGGCTTGACTGCTGCTTTCACTGTTCCTGTAACCCTGGTGGTAGCATTCCTGGTTGTCAGGCTAGTAGGGAAAAAAAATGTCCCTCTGCTTTGGAGATGGTGATAGAATATGAAGATACAGGACTGAATCTCAAAATTAAATCAGAGACTCAGGATCACCTGACCTTCCTCTCCAGGTCTTTATTGGGAATGTGATAGAATAATTTATTACTATAAAAGCAAGATATAACTTATAGAAGGCTATAATTTATTATTGACAAGATGGTTTTGATTTGTGTGTGGTCATTATTCTAGTTTTTGACGATCCTGATAAGTCTTCCTATGTTAGCTACTAAATTATTATTGACTAATCATTGTCCAGCAGTTCTGCCTACTGACAAGGCACCTAGAATAGACAAGAAGGTGCTGTCAATGGTCACTGGTGGAGAATAAGCCTGTAGTTCCAAGGAAGACTTTTTTTTTTTTTTAACTACTAGCATCTCAGAAATAAAACTGGAGCCTGCATGTTTACATTATGAAGAAAAATGACTTTTTTGTTCTCTGACCATATGGAAGGTCATAGGCAAGATTAAAATCACTTTACATGAGTAAAAATAAATTTCATAAAATTTGTTGAACTACCTCATAACCATGCTTATCTCTTAATAAAGGTTCAGACAAGATTCCATAGAGAACTAGACCTATAACAAATTGGCCTACGTCTTACAGTGTCAGAGACACTCCAGTAAGAATGCCGTACTTAGTTTGATTGTTGTATTTTTTTCCCTTGGGAGCAAGGGTGTAGGAAAATGTTTGAATTATTATCATTTAAGACATTAAAATGGGACTTGAATTTTGTTCTTATTTTAGCCTGTATAAGCTGTAACAAATTTTCTTACATTGTAAAAGCAAAATTCCTATAGTCTCCAGATTATAGTCAGAATAGAAAAAGTAATTTTATGTACTCAACTATGCCCAAGAGGACTTTTTGAAAAGAATATTATTACAGAGCTTGGGAATAATCAAGTGAAATCCCTAAGTCAGTCTTTCACAACACAGGTATCTTAGTAGATCCAGAAACACAATCACTCATGACAAGCAATGAATATACAATAGCCTTCTAGTACGCTTATTTCATCAGCACAAGAAACTTGGGAATATCCTGTATTCAAATACATTGAAATGGAGATGTTTAGAGCAAAGAGCTATGTAAATCCATTTTCCCTTGAAAATGGAGGTCCACATTCCTTCAAGTGTAGCTTTCCTCAGCTCCTGTCCCCCATGACTCCCAGATGTATGAAATTGATAGATATCCAATTACTCCTTGCAGAGGAGACTTAGTGACCAGAATTTATATTGGCTTCACTTATTTTCTTATTTTTACTTTTTAAAAATTGAATTTATTGGCGTGACATTGGTTTGCAAAACCATACAGGTTTCCAGTGTACAACTCAATAAAACACAATTGGCACATGGCATAGTGCACCCATTGCTCCAAGCAAAGTCTCTTTCCATCCCCATTTTTCTCCCTTTGCCTACCTCTACCTACCCTCCAGCCCCCTTTCTCTCTGCCTATCACCACACTGTTGTCTGTGTCTATGTGTTATATATATGTTTCTTGGTTAATTCCTTCACCCTCTTTCATCCAGTCCCCAAAACTCCCCTCTCTGTGACAGCTGTCAGTTTGTTCCATGTATTCATGCCTCTGTTTCTATTTTGTTTGTCAGTTTATTTTGTTCATTAGAGTTCCCATATAAGTAAGATTATATGGAATTTGTCTTTCTCTGACTGGATTATTTGACTTAGCATAATAATCTCCAGGTCCATCCATGCTATCACAAAAGGTAAGATTGCTTTCATTGATTCCATTGTGTAAACGTATCACAGCTTTTTTATCCACTTGTCTACTGATGGGCACTTGGGCTGTTTCCAGATCTTCACTATTGTAAATAATGCTGCTATGAACATAGGGGTGCATATATTCTTTAGAATTAGTGTTTGGGGTTTCTTAAGATATGGTCCCAGAAGTGGGATTGCTGGATCCAAAAGCAATTCTATTTTTAATTTTTGAGGAAACTCCATACTGTTCTCTGCAGTGGCTGCACCAGTCTGCATTCCCACCAACAGTGCAAGAGGTTCCCTTTTCTCCACATTCTCACCAATGCTTGTTTATTGATTTATTGATGACAGCCAATCTGGCAAGTATGAGGTGAGATTTGATTGTGATTTTAATTTCCATCTCTATGATGATTAGTGACATTGAGCATTTTTTAATATGTCTATTGGCCATCTGTATGTCCTCTTTGTAAAGTGTCCATCCAGGTGTTTGCACATTTTTTAATAGGGTTGTTCATCTTCCTAGTGCTGAATTATATAAGTTCTCTATATATTTTGGAAATTAATTCCTTATCAGATGTATTAATGGCAAATATGTTCTCCCATTCATTGTGTGCTCCCTTTTCTTTTTGTTGATGGTTTCCTTTGCTGTGAAAAAGCTTTTCAGTTTGTGTACTTCTGTTTGTTTAATTTTTCCTTTGTTTCCCTTGTCCAAGAAGATATACTGGCAAAAATATTGCCACACGAGATGTCTGAGATTTTACGCCTATGTTTTCTTCTAGGATTTTCATGGCTTTGTGACTTACATTTAAGTCTTTTATCCATTTTGAGTTTATTCTTGTGTGTGGTGTAAGTTGATGGCCTAGTGTTATTTTTTGTCATGTACCTATCCAATCTTCCCAACACCATTTATTGAAGAGAGTGTCTTTACTCCATTGTATGATCTTGCCTCCTTTGTCAAATATTAACTGACCATAAACATATAGGTTTGTTTTTGGGCTTTCTGTTCTGTTTCATTGATATATACGCTTGTTCTTATACCAATAATACCAAGTTGTTTATTATTATTATTATCATTATTATTATTATTATTATTACAATGGCCTAGTAATATAGTTTTATATCAGTAGTGTCATACCACCAACTTTGTTCTTCATTCTCAAAATTGCTGAGGCTATTCAGGATCTTTTTTGGTTCCATATAAATTTTTGGAATATTTGTTCTAGATCTGTGAAATATACCATTGCTATTTTTTTTAAAACTGCATTGAATCTATAGGTTGCTTTGGGTAGTATGCACATTTTAATAATGCTAATTCTTCTAATCCATGAACACAGTATATGCTTCCAGTTATTTGTATCTTCCTCAATTTCTTTCTTCAATATCCTATAATTTTCTGAGTGCAAGCCTTTAACATCCTTCGTTAAATTTATTTCTAGGTATTTTATTCTATTTTTTTGAAGCAGTTGTGAATGAAATTATTTTCTTTGTTTTCTTTTGTGATCATTTATTATTGGTGTATAGAAATGCCACCATGCCACCAATTTTGGAATATTAATTTTTTTATCTTGCTGCTTTGCTAAATTCATTTATTACATCTAGTAGTTTTTTGGTGGAGTCTTTAGGGTTTTCTATGTACAATATCATGTTATCTGTAAATAATGACAGTTTTACTTCCTCCTTTTCAAGTTGGATGCCTTTTCTTTCTTCTTGTCTGATTGCTGTGACTAACATTTTCTGTACTATGCTGAATAAGAATAATGAAAGTGGTATCCCTGACTTGTTCAAGATCCTAAGGAAAACACTGGTAGGTTTTGCCCACTGAGTATGATGTTGGCATTGGGTTTGTCATATATGGCCTTTATTATATCGAGTTATTATCCCTGTATTCCCACTTTACTGAGAATTTTCATCATAAATAAATTGATTATATTGAATGCTTTTTCTGTAACTATTGACATCATTATGTGATTTTTATCTTTCATTTTGTTTATGTGATGTACCACATTTATTGATTTGCTAATATTGTACCAAGCTTGCATCCCTGGAATAAATCCCACTATTTTTTAAATGTATTGCTGGATCCAGTTTGCTAAAATTTTGTTGAAGATTTTAGCATCTATGTTCATCAGGGTTATTGGCCTATACTTTTATTTCATTGTGGTGTCCTTATCTGGTTTTAGATTTAGGATGATGCTGGCCTGGTAATAAGAGCTTGGAAGTGTTCTCCCCTTTTGAATTTTTTGGAATAGTTTGAAAAGGATAGGCATTAGTTCTTTGTTTGGTAAATTTGCCTGTGAAGCCATCAAGTCCAGCACTTTTATTTGCTGGTAGTTTTTTGCTTACTGCTTCAATTTTGTTAGTTGTAATCAATCCATTTAGGTTTTCTGATAATTTCTTATTCAGTTTTGGAAGATTATGTGTTCAGAAGAATACATTACCTGCAGGTTGTCCAATTTGTTGGCATATAATATAGTTGTTCTTAGTATTTTCTTACAATCCTTTGTATTTCTCTGGTGTCAGTTGTTAATTCTCTTTCATTTCTGATTTTATTTATTTGGGTCCTCTCTCTCTCCCTCTTTTTTTTTTTTTTTTTCTTGATGAGTCTAGTAAAAGGTTTGTCAGTCTGGCTTATCTTTTCATAGAACCAGTTCTTGATTTCATTAAATTTTTGTATTGGTTTTTTGCTTTGTTTTATCTCTATGTGATTTATTTTTGCACTAATCTTTGTTATTTCCATCCTTCTACTTACTCTGGGTTTTGTTTGTTATTCTTTTTCTAGTTCTTTTAGGTTTAGGGTTAGATTATGTATTTGAGATTTTTCTTGGATTTTGAGGTAGACTTGTAATGCCGTGTACTTTCCTCTCAAGACTGTTTTTACTATGTTCCATAGATTTTGGATTGTTGTGTGTTTATTTTCATTTGTTTCCAGGTAGCTTTTGATTTCTTCCTTGATCTCATTGTTAACTCATTTATTATTTTGTAAGATGCTATTTAGCCTCCATGTATTTGAATGTTTTTCAGTTCTTTCATTGTAATTGATTACTAGTTTCACACCATTGTGTTCAGAGAAGATGCTTGCTATGATTTCAATCTTCTTGAATTTATTAAAACTTATTTTGTGTCCTAACATGTGGTATATCCTTGAGAATGTTCCATGTGCTCTTGGGAGGATGTATAGTCTGCTGCTTTGGGATTAAATATTCTGTAAGTATCAATTAAATCCATCTGATCCAGTTTGTCATTTAAGGTCACTGTTGCCTTATTGTTGTTTTTTCTGAAAGATCTATCAATTGATATCAGTGGGGTGTTAAATTCCCCTACTATGACTATATTGCTGTTGATCTCTCCCTTAATTTTCACCAAGCTTTTCTTTATATATTTAGATGCTCCTATGTTGGGTGCATGCATATATGTTTACAATGGTTGTATCTTCTTGTTGGATCAATCCCTTTAGCATTTATTATATAGTGACATTATTGCCTCTTGTTATGGCATTTGCTTTGAAGTCTATTTTGTTTTATATAATTACTGCCACTCCAGCTTTTTTATTCATTTGTTTCCATTTGCATAGAATATTTTTTTCTTCCCTTCACTTCTAGTCTGTGTGTATCTTTTGTTCTGAGGTGGATCTGTTGTAGACAGCATATGTATATGGGTCATGTAGTTTTGTTCATTCAGTTTCCTTTGATTGTAGCATTTAATCTGTTTACATTTAAAGTTATTATTTATAGGTGCTTATTTATTATCATTTTATTCTTTATACCTATGTTCCTTCCTCTCTCGATTTCTTTTTTCTTTCTTCTTCTAAAAGCAGACCCTTAAATATTTCTTGAAATACTGGTTTGGTGGTAATGAACTCCTTGAGTAATTTTTTTTGTTTGGGAAGCTTTTTATTTCACCTTAAATTTTGTGTGATAGCCTTGTGGGTTAGAGTAGTCTTGATTGTAGGTCCTTGCTTTTCATCACTTTGAATATTTTATGCCAATCCTTTCTGGCATAAAGTGTTTCTGTTGAGAAATCATCTGACAGTCTTATGGGAGCTCCTTTGTAGGAAACAAATTGCTTTTTTGTTTTTGTTCTTAAGATTCTCTCTTCGTCTTTAAACTTTGTCATTTTAATTATGAGGTGTCTTTGTGTGGGCCTCTTTAGGTTCATTTTAGTTGGGACTCTTTGTGCTTCCTGAACTTGTGTGCTTTATTTCTTCACCATGTTAGGAAAGTGTTCAGGCATTATTTTTTCAAACAAGTTGTCTATACTTTGCTCATACCCTTTATTGAATGCTTTCAATATAGGGTGTATTATTATCACCCTATAATACAGATATTGTTATGTTTGATGTTGTCCCATAAGTTCCTTAGACATCCCTTATTTTCTTTTCTTTTTGATGCTCTGCTTGGGTACTTACTGTTATCTTGTCCTCTAAATCACTGATTTTTTCCTCTATTTCATCTAATCTGCTGTTGATTCTTTCTAGTGTATTCTTCATTTTAGATATTATATTCTATTCTTCACTTCTTACTGGTTCTTTTTCATGGATTCTTTGTCCTTTTTAATGATTACTATCTATTTGCTAAAGTTCTCACTGAATTCAATCATTCTTCCCCTAAGGTCACTGAGCATCGTCATAATTATTGTTTTAAACTCTGTATCTGGCATCTTGTTTGCTTCCATTTTGTTTAACTATTTTTCCAGGGATTTATTATTATTATTATTATTATTATTATTATTTAGAGCGTATTTTTTGTCTCCTCATTTTGTCTGTGTATATTAGGTAGATCTTCTATGACTCCCAAAATTGCTATGATGGCTTTATGATATAGGTGTCTTTTGGGGCTCAGTGTCACAATCTTCTAGATTACCTGCACTCTATGCTCCTGAAATGTTTCTTTTGAGTTGTGTGCACCCTCTTGCTGCAGTTGAGTCTTGAGTAATGTTGGCCTTTTTGTGGGTGGAGTTAACCGTTCAGGCTGCTGACTATAAGGATAAATCTCAATCACCATGTATGAATCACTGCACAGGCACTGCCCTCTGAGCTTGCTCAGTCCCACTTTGAATGTATCACATGTGTGGCTGGTTGGGTTGAGCTCTAGTATGGTCTGAAGCCCAGCATTGGTTGTGTTGGTTCTGGGACCACTTGGACAGAGTTCAGGTTGATGTCAGATGTTGTAACAGGCTTTTACCTCCCTGTCTGGAACTACAGTGCTATTTACCATTTGTGGCTGCATCTAATTGGTCTGAGTATGCATCAGAGGAGCCAATCTGTGTACAAGGGTTAGTTTCCTGTAGCTTACAGATGGGGGCATATCTGTAAAAGGTGTGAGGCTCTCTGGGTTTCACCTCTGTCTGTCAGCTATTTCACCTCCCTCTGAGGTTGCCTGGTCTTCCTCCAGAGCCTTGTGAAGAAAGATTGTAGAGTGAGCCAGGCTGACTGTGAACCACAGACCCTCTATAGGTTGCAAACCCAGTAAGGCAGGGCACCTGGGGTTGGGAGGATGGGGCTAGTGGGTCCCCTACTTTGGGATCATGTGGTCAGGCACTCAGTGAGGGAAAAGTGGCCCTTACTCCAAAATCAAACCATTCAGTCTCTGCAAGATTCTCAAATTCTAACTCCCCCAGGAGGGGTGTGCTACAGGTTTAGGTTAAGTGCAACTAGCCATCTCCTCTGCAGGAGCAAGCTCAGCCAGTTGGAGTTACTGGGCTCAGGAGGACAGATCAAAAAATTCTTTCATTGAGCATGATGTTGGCTGAGTCCACAGGAGGAGTCCAAGCACTTCGTCCTAGTCCCAAATAGTAGCTTCCAAGAAACACATACACTCTGAATGTCCCAGCTCCTAGCAACTCTCCCTTCCCCTCACCTTCTATAGAACTGAGCTCAGCAGAGCAGCTTATCTGGGACTTGGAAGGGCCGATCTAAACAGTCTCCAGTTGGGGTTGGTGTAAGAGAGGGCAGACACTTCTTCCCCTTCCCAGGATAGCATGGTCTAGGTTTCAGGGGAGATAGGAGTGGCACCCATGCAATGTAGCCACACAACCCAGCACTGGCACATCTGATTTCCAGACAAAAGCAAACCCAGTAGACACATTCTGAAAACCCCAGCTTTGCATGGCATTTTGATCCCACTGTGTAGCTGAACTCAGCAGGACAGAACTGGCCAAGTGATTCAAAAGGGGTGGGGAGAGAAGTGCCAGCTGTGCTCTTGAGGTGGACAAGACCAGTCCCATTTTCAAAGCCAGGCAGTTACAGTCACTGTCTGAGTCTTTGCCAAGAGCCTTCCAAGAAAAAGAGCATCCCAAAAGTCACTGTTGGGTTCAGCAAGCAGAACTCTCTGCAGGACCTGAGCACAGTGGAGTGATCTCTCCAGCAGTCAGGGGACCGGGCAGTGTACTTCCAGTCTGGTGTTGTAACAATGGAAGTGCTGAACCCTGGGAAGGTGGCATCTGGGTCTCAAGCAGACTACCTTCTCTCCTAGGTGAACTGAATCCTCTGGGGACCAAACCTGCAACCCAGGCATGTGCTCTGACCAGGAATCAAACCAGGACCTCTCAGTCCATGGGATGACCCTCAATCCCCTGAGCCACACCAGCCAGGTGAATCCTCACTGATTTTTACCACCAGATGTTATGTGGGCTCCTATTCTTATCTCTATTGCCCTGGGTTGGGGATCCCTACATGGGGTTGAGACCCCACACTCCTGGGTAAAGGGAGTTTTGCAGCCAAGATATTCTTCTGACTTCTCAGCCTCCTCACTTGGGTTCAGAGGCTTGCCCTTTCCGTATCTCTGCCCTTCTTATCAGTCTGTATGTGGTTTTTTTCCCCAATAAATCTTTGGTTATAATATTTCAGTTCAGTTAGGCTTCAGTTGGTTATTCAAGTTGATTGCTCTGTAATTTAGCTGTAAATCTAGTTTGAGGTCAGGAGCAGGTGATAGTAGCTTCCACCTACTCTGATGCCATCTTGGAATGTCCTTCACTTATTCTTTTAAATAAGAAATGTGATTATCTTAAATATTATTTAGATAGTAAACCTCAGTCACCTGAAACACTCTAGGAGGGAACTCAGGAAGCTCAAGCTGATGATGGAGTATGTTTTGTTAGAGTACCTGCTGTTAATGTTGGAATACAAGGTACAGGGGGCAGAGTTGAGTATATTGATTTGGGGGGCACTTATGGACTGTCTCCTAGAAATCAAACAAACTATAACTCCTCAAGGCAACCTCTGGCATCTGCTCAACAACTATGTCACTTTTTGGAATAAAATCTGGGTATGAGTTTATTTGCCTGGTATTTGCCATTTCTTCTAAAATTGAAGACCAAAAATTCTTGGTAATTAATGTTTCTGCATATTTAGATCCTTATTTTTCAAAGTCATGTGATTTTTTGAAAAGTTATGGAGACATTTGAATATCTGTTGAAAGAATAGATGTCCTTTTCAGAAATCCACATTTCAGGGAGTTCACCTAGGGTTAATGGAGTCCTGGTCAAAAGCTCACAGGATAATGAAAACAGCATGGGATTGAGGTCTTATTTCTCTCTCATTTCTAGCTATGTGGTCTTAGACATATCATTTAACTTCTCTGAGAGTTAGTTTCCTTTTAGCTTTATAAATCATAAAGTGATTTATATAAATCTTAGCAAATTTTAAAATAATTTTAGAAAATGTTAATTTTACTGAGCCTTCCAAAATGTTGTTCTCTTTCTTTTTCTATCATTAAGATCTCTTAAGTGAACTTTAAGAAAATCTCTTTCTTTTTTTCTACCAATTGTGTATGATCATAAGGTCAGTCACTGGTGTCCTTACTAGGTTTTGTGTATGACATTAAAATTTACACATTACATTAGTGTGTGAGAAAATAAAATGGGGCAAAAAATAAAGTCAAAGCAAAATGTGCACATTTACAGGTAAATATCTAAAAAATATTTTGCCTGGCTAACTGGACTGCAAACTAACAACATGTCTTCAGTTTAATATTAACAGCCAGCAGTTGTTGAGCACTTTATGTGTACTAGGTACTTGCTAAGGCATTTATATATATAGTTTTCATTATTTCCAACAGCCTCATGAGCATGAGGTAGGTCTTTTTTTTTTTTTTTTTTTTCTATCTTCTTCATCTGTTTCTTGTGAGAAAGTGTGTGTGTTGAGATAGTATTTTATACACTAAAATGCACATATCTTAGGTGCACAGCTCTCTGAATTTGGATAAATCTATGTATTCATGAAATCAACACTCAATCAAAATATAGATCATTGTAATCACCTAAGAAAGTTCCTTTCTGTCTTTACCTCCCAGAGGCAATCATTTTTCTTATTCCTTATGTCAGTCCTTAGTTTTGCCTATTCTTGAACTTCATAAGAATGTAAATATACAGTAATTGTTCATTTGTATCTGGATTCTTTCATTCAACCTTTGAGATTCATTCATTGTATGAATATATCACAATTTTACCATGCTCTTGATGAATATCTGGGTTGGTTTAGTTTGGGACTTTTAGGAATAAAACTGATATAAAGTTTCTTGTATGGATATTTTTGTGCATATATGTTTTTATTTCGTTTGAGTAAATACCTAAAAATGGAATTACAGCTCCTCTGTGCTCTAACATTTCCCTAGTATCTCAAACAGGCATTTGCCAAAGGAGTCTCCATTCATCCTTGCAGAATCTGAGTCCGGGATGCTAGCTAGAACAGGTCCCCAATCCTTTACTTCAAAACCCTGGGGCTCAATGCTTTGAGAAATCAGAATTTTTCAGAATTTTAAAGAAAAAAATATATAAATACATAGGTAATATATATAAAGGGGTAGGAAAAAGTACTTTTACAATTGTTCATATGGAAAATAATATAATACTAATTAACACAAGAATAAACCCTGTTTCACGTACATTCAACTATAAACCTACTTCTGCTAACCCCTGTATATTAAAATAATACACTATATAACACTCCCAAGCAGGTTCTAGACCAGCACCCTAAATCAAACAAATTTCCGTGAAAAAATATTTTCTTCACACCAAGTGAAATAAATAAAAACTATAACCTCATGTCAGTTTATGTCAGATTTTGCCACCAAATGAGTTTGCTGCAAATTAAAACAAAAGCTGTTTCCCAGAAGGTTTTAAAAACATTATTATTAATTATAATTGACACAGTATTATATTAGTTTCAGGTGTAAAATACAGTGATTTAACATTTATATCCCTTATATGACTTTATAACTATTCAGAGGTTTTTAAAAATAGTTTTATTGAGATATAATTCACCATACAATTCACCCATTAAGGGTATAATTCAATGTTTTTTAGTATATTATTGGTTTATAAAAAGTATAGTATAATATAAAAAGCATATGAAGTTTATAAATATAAAAATTATAGTATAATATAAATGGAATATAATATAAAATTTTAACCATTTCAACCATTTTTAAGTGTACAGTTTGCTGGCATTAAATATACATTCACAATGTTGCACAACTATCACCACGATCTACTTCAGAACTTTCATGATCCCAAACAAAAGTGCTATAACTGTTAAGCAATAACCCCCAATCACCATCCCCCAGCCCCTGATCAACTTCTATTCTACTGCCTGTCTATACATTTGCCTATTTTAAAGAGTTCATATTAGTGGGATCATACAATACTCATCCTTTTGTGTCTGGCTTACTTCACTTAGCATGTTTCAAGGTTCTTCCATGTTGTAGCATAATCTCATTATGCATATATCACCCTTTGTATATCCATTCATTGTTGGTGGACATTTGAGTTTTCCACCTTTTGGCTATCACGAATAATGCTGTTATGAACATTCATGTACAGGTATTAGTTAAAAATATTTATTTCAACTGTTTGGGGTAAGTACCTAGGAATGGAATTGCAGGATCATATGGTAATTCTATGTTTAACTTAAAACATAATTAATTATGTTTTACATGAAATTTAATGTTATTGATGTGTATTCAATGGTGACTGAACCATTTTACATTTCCCAGCAGCAATATACAAGGGTTACAATTTTTTCTACATCCTCACCAATACTTATTATTATTATCATTATTATTATTGCCATTCTAGTAGGTATGAAGTTGAATCTCACTGTGGTTTTGATTTGCTTTTCCTTAATGACTAATGCTTTTTGGCCATCTATATATCTTCTTTCAGGAAATGTCTATTCAAGTCCTTCATTTATTTATTTTTCGTTTTTATTAATTTATTTTTGTTACAGATGTTTCTCCTTTTTTCCCCATTGACACCCTCCTCCCCATCCCCCCACCCTGTCCCCAGCTTTGCTGTCCATGTCCATCACTTATGCATACATGCGCATAAGTTCTGTGGTTTAACTCTTCCCTCCCCCCCCACCCCCTCTTCTGAAGGGTGTCAGTTTATACCCTACTTCCACATCTGTGTCCTTCATTTATTTTTATATTGCGATATTTTTTTTTAATTTTGAGAGTACTTTATATGTCAGGAATACTTGACCCTTATTACATATGTGGTTTGCAAATATTGTTTCCCATTTCATAGGTTGTCTTTTCACTTTCTTGAAACTGATGAACAAAAAATTTAAATTTTATTGAAGTCCAATTGATAAATTTTTTGCTTGTTTCTCATGCTTTTGGTTTCATATTGAAGAATCTATTGCCAAATCCAAAGTAATGAAGATTTACCCCTAAATTTTCTGCTACGAATTCTATGGTTTCAGATATTGTATTTATGTTGTTGATCCATTTTTAGTTAATTCTTTTTTTTATCCTCACCCGAGGACATTTTTGCATTTATTTTCAGATAAAGTGAGACGGAGAGAAGGAGGAAGAGAGAGAGAGAGAAACACATCGGGTGGTTGCCACCCACATGACAAACTGCAACCGAGGTACGTGCCCTTAGCGGGAACTGAACCAGGGACTCTCTGGTTGACAGGCCGATGCTCTAACTGCTGAGCCAAACCAGCCAGGGCATTTTTAGTTAATTTTTTACATGATGTAAAGTAAGAATCCAACTTCATTCTTTCACATGTGGAAATCTAGTTGTCCCACAGCACCATCTCTTAAAGAGATTATTCTATTCCCACTAAGTAGACTTGATATTCTTGTCAAAAATCATTTGGCCATACAAATATGGATTTATTTGTATATTCTTAATTATATTCTATTGGTCTATAGCTATCTTTGTGCCAGTGCCACACTGTTTTTTACTGTAACTTTGTAGTAAGTTTTGAAATTGAAAAATGTGAATCTTCCATCTTTGTTCTTCTAAGATTGGTTTGGCTAACTAGAGTGCCTTGCAATTCCATATTAATTTGAAGATTAGCATTTCAATTTCTGCAAATACATGAATAAATAAATAAATAAATACCTGTTGGAATTTTTTTTCTGTGTCTATGAGATTTTTCATTGAATTTATTGGGGTGACATTGGTTAATAAAAGTATATAGGTTTCAGGTATACAATCTACAATACACCATTTGTATATCATATTGTGTGTTTACTACCTCAAGTCAAGTCCCCTTCTATCACCATTTATCCCCACTTTACCCTCTTCTATTGCCCCTACCCCTGTTTCCCTCTGGCAATCAACATACAGTTGTCTGTGCCCGTTTCTTTCTATTTTCTTTGCTTAATCTCTTCACCTTTTTCACCCAGCTCCCAAGCCCCCCTCCCATAGCAGTGACTATGTTCTTCGTATCCATGAGTCCATCTCCACTTAGTTTATTTTGTTCATTAGATTCCACATATAAGCAAAATCATATGGTACTTGTCTTTCACTCACTGGCTTATTTCATTTAGTATAATACTCTCCATGTCCATCCATGTTGTTGCAAAGGGTAAGATTTCCTTTTTTTATGGCTGAGTAGTCTTCCATTGTGTAAATGTACCACAGCTTTTTATCGACTCATCTATTGATGGGCACTTGGGCTTCTTCCAAATCTTGGTACTATAAATAACACTGCAGTAAATATAGGGGTGCATATATTCTTTAGAATTAGTGTTTCAGGTTTCTTTGGATATATTCCCAAAAGTGGAACTGGTGGGTTTTAAGGCAGTTCCATTTTCAATTTTTTGATGTAACTACATGGAGCTGTCCACAGTGGCTGCATCAATTTGAATACCCACCAACAGTGCACAGGGTTCCCTTTTCTCCATGTCCTCATCAACACTTGTTTGGTGATTTATTGATGATAGCCATTCTGGCAGCTATGAGGCAATGTCTCATAGTGGTTTTAATTTGCATCTCTCTGATGATTAGCAAATTTGAGCTTTTTTTTTTCATCTGTCTATTGGCCATTTGTATGTCATCTTTGGAGAAGTGTCTATTCAGGTCCTTTGCCCATTTCTTAATTGAATTATTTGTATCTTTTGGTGTTTAGCTTTTTATGTTCTTTATCAATTTGGGATATTAAAAAAATATTGCTAGGAGAAATATATGAGATTTTACTTCCTATGTTTTCTTCTAGGATTTTTATGGTTTCAAGTCTCAAATTTATGTCTTCTTTTTTTTTTTTATTAATTTGTTTTTGTTACAGATGTTTCTCCTTTTTCCCCCATTGACACCCATACCCCCCTCCCCATCTCCAGCCCTGTTGTCCATGTCCATTGGTCATGCATACATGCATATAAGTTCTGTGGTTTATCTCTTCCCCCACCTCAACACCCCCTCCTCTGAGGCTTTTCAGTCTGTGCTCCACCTCTATGTCTCTGGGTCAATTTTGTTCATCAGTTTGTTTAGTTCATTATATTCCACAAATAAGTGAGATCATGTAATATTTGTCTTTCTCTGCTTGGCTTGTTTCACTTAGCATAATACTCTCCAGGTCCTTCCATGCCATCTCAAAGGATAAGATATCTTTCTTTATTACAGCTGCATAGTATTCCATTGTGTACATGTACCACAGCTTTTTTATCCACTCATCTACTGACACTTGGGTTGTTTCCAGATCTTAGCTATTGTAAATAGTGCTGCTATGAATATAGGGGTACATATATTCTTTCTAATTGGTGTTTCAGGTTTCTTAGGGTATATTCCTAGAAGTGGGTTCACTGGGTCAAATTGGAGTTCAATTTTATGTCTTTAATCCATTTTGAGTTTATTCTTGCATATGGTGTAATAAGGTGGTCTACTTTCATTTTTGCATGTATCTGTCGAATTTTCCCAGCACCATTTATTGAATAGACGATCTTTACCCCATTTTTATGTTTTTGCCATATTTTCAAATATTAATTGACTACAAAGGCATGGGTTTATTTCTGGGCTCTCCATTTTGTTCCACTAATCTATATGTCTGTTTTTATGCCAGCATCATGATGTTTTGATTACTATGGCCTTGTAGCATAGTTTGATATCAGGTAGTGTAATTCCTCCAACTTTATACTTCTTTCTCAAGATTGCTCTGGCTATTCATGGTCTTTTGTGGTTCCATATACATTTTTGGAATGTTTTCTCTGGTTCTGTGAAATATTTCATTGGCTTCTTGATAGGAATTGTGTTGAATCTATAGATTACTTTAGATAGTATGGATAATTTAATGACATTCTTCCTGTCCATGAACATGGTATATGCTTCCACTTATTTGTATCTATCTCAATTTCTTTCTTTAGTGTCTTATAATTTTTGGAGTAAAGGTTTTCTACATCTTTGGTTAACTTTATTTCTAGGTACCTTTTTCTTTTTCTTTATTTTTTAAGCAAATGTAAATGAGATTGTTTTCTTTTATTTATTTTCTGATAGTTCATTATTGGTGTATAAAAATGCAATTGACTTCTGGATATTTTTTATCCTGTTACTTACTGAACTTATTTATCAGTTCTAGTATTTTTTTGGTAGAATCTTTAGGGTTCTCTATATACAGTATCATGCCATATGCAAATAATAACAGTTTTACTTCTTCCTTTTTAATTTGAATGCCTTTTAATTCTTCTTCTTTTCTGATTGTTGTGGTTAGGACTTCCAGTACTATGTTGAATAAGAGTGATAAAAGTGGCCTTGGCTGGGTGATCCAGCTGGTTGAAGCATCATCCCATACACTAAAATGATTGTGGGTTTGATTCCCAGTCAGAACACATACCTAGGTTGCAAGTTTGATCCCTGTTTGGGGTGTGTACAGGAGGCAAACAATCAATGTTTCTCTCTCACATCAATGTTTTTGTCTCTCTCTAAAATCAATAAAAAATATCCTCAAGTGAGAATTTTTTAAAAAAGTGGTTAAAATGAATATCCCTGTCTTATTCTCAATCTTTTTTTTTTTAAATATATTTTTATTGATTTTTTTAGAGCGAGGAGAAGGGAGAGATAGAAACATCAATGTAAGAGAGAAACATCAATCAGCTGCCTCCTGTATGCCCCCTGCTGGGGATCAAGTCCACAACCCAGGCATGTGCCCTGGCCAGGAATGGAACCAGGACCTCTCAGTTCATGGGAAAATGCTCAATCTACTGAGCCACACCAGCCCAGCATTGTATTCAATCTTAAGGGAAACATTGGGTAATATGTTGGCTATGGGTTTGTCATATATGGCCTTTATTATGTTGAAGTATGGATCCCTCTATTCCCACTTTTCTGAGAGTTTGTATCCTAAATGGGTGCTGAATTTTATTAGGTGCTTTTCCTGCATCTTTTGGTATGACAATGTGGTTTTTATCCTTTATTTTGTTTATGTGGCATATCACATTTATTGATTTGCAGATATTGTATCAACTTTGCATCCCCAGAATAAATCCTATTTGGTCATGATGTATGATCTTTGAAAGTATTTCTTGATCCAGTTGGATAATATTTTGTTGAGGGTTTTAAACTCTATGTTCATTAGGGATATTGACCTATAATTTTCTTGTTTTAAGTATCTTTATCTGGTTTTGGAGTTAGGATAATGCTGGCCTTGTAAAATGAGCTTGGGAGTTTTACTTCCTCTTGCATTTAAAAAAAATAGTTTTATCATTGCCCTGGCCAGTTTGGCTCAGCAGTTAGAGGATCGGCCTGCGGACCAAAGAATCACAGGTTCGATTCCAATCAAGAGCACATACCTCAGTTGCGGTTCAGTCCCCGGCCCTGGTCAGGGTCATGCAGGAAAAATCCATCAATATGTCTCTCTCATTAATATTTCTCTCCTCTCTCTATCTCTCTCCCTCCCAGTCTATCTGAAGATGAATGGAAAAATATCCTCGGGTGAGGGTTTAAAAAAATAGTTTGAGAAGGATAGGTGTTAATTCTTCTTTGAATGTTTGGTAAAATTCACCTGTGAAGCCATCTGGTCCAGGACTTTTGTTTTGGGGAGTTTTTTTAATTTATTGCTGCCTCACTTTTACTAGTTGTAATCTATCTATTCAGATTCTCTGATTCTTCCTGATTCAGTTTTGGAAGATTATGTTTCTAGGAATTTATCCATTTGCCTAGATTGTCCAACTTGTTTGGCACACAGTTGTTTATAATATTTTCTTACATTCTTCTGTATTTCTTAGGTATCTGTTGTTACTTTTCTTCTTTCATTTCTGATTTTTTTCATTTGAGCCCTCTCTTTTTTCCTTGATGGGTCTGTGTAAAGTTTCATCAATTTATTTCTTTTCATAGAACCAACTCTTTGTTTCATTAAATTTTTTTATTGTATTTTAGACTCTATTTCATTTATTTCTGCTCTGATTTTTATTATTTGGGCTTTTTTTAGTTTTTTTTTTTTCCAGTTCTTTTAAGTGTAAAGTTAGATTTTATAGTTGAGATTTTACTGTTTGTTTGTTTCTTGAGGTAGACCTGTATTACTATGAAATTTTACCTTATGACTGTTTTTGCTGTGTCCCATAGATTTTAGTTTATCATATTCTCATTTTTATTACTTTCAAGGTATTTATTTTTTATTTCTTCCTTGATCATATTGTTAACCCATTCATTGTTTAGTAACATGTTATTTAGCTTTCATGTCTTCATGTGTTTTTCAGTTTTTTTCATACCATTATGGTCAGAGAAGCTCCTTGATATGATTTCCATCTTCTTAATTTATTGACACTTGTTTTGTATTCTAACATGTTTTCTATCCTAGAAAATATTCCATGTGCACTTGAAAATAATGTATATTCTGCTGCTTTGAGGTAAAATGCTCTGAAGATATCAATTAAATCCATCTGATCTAGTGTGTCATTTAAAGTCAGTTTCCTTATTGATATTTTGTTTGGAAGATCTATCCATTGATGTCAATGGGATGTTAAAATCTCCTACTATGACTATATAACTGTCAATCTTTCTCTTTATGTCTATCAAGATTTGCTTTATATATTGCGGTGCTCCTATGTTGGGTACATAAATGTTTACAAGGGTTATATTCTCTTGTTGGATTGCTCTTTTTATCATTATGTAGTATCCTTCTTTGTCTCTTACTGTAGCCTTTGTTTTAAAGTCTATTTTGTCAAATATAAGCACTTCTAGCCAAGGTGTTTTTAATTGCCATTTGCATGAAATATTGTTTTCTATTCCTTTACTTTTAGTCTGTGTGTATCTTTTGTTCTGAGATGAGTCTCTTCTACACAGCATACATATGTGTCTTGCTTTCTTATCCATTAAGCTACCCTATGTCTTTTGATTGGAGCATTTAAGCCATTTACATTTAAAGTGATTACTGATAGTCATGTATTTATTGCCATTATATTCTTTTAAATATATTCTTCTGTTTTTATTTTTTCTTTTATTTCTTAAAGTGGTCCCTTTAACATTTATTATAATATGGGTTTGGTGGTAATAAGCTCCATTAGTTTATTCTTGTCTGGGAAGTTTTTACTTGTCCTTCAATTTTAAATTATAGCTATGCTGGGTGAATTAATCTTGGTTGTTGGTCATTGTTTTTCATCATTTTTAATATTTCAAGCCAATTACTTCTGGCCCGAAATGTTTCTGTTGAAAAATCAGCTGATAGTCTCATGGGAGCTCCTTTGTAGATAACTGTTTTTCTTTTGCTGCTTTTAATATTTTCTCTTTGTCTTTAACCTTTGACATTTTAATTATGATGTGTCTATTTATGAACCCCGTTGGGTTTACCTGTGTTTCCTGGACTTGTGTGTTTTTTTCTTTCACCAGGTTAAGGAAATTTTTAGTCATTATTTTTTCAAATATTTTTTGTATTCCTGCTTTCTCTCCTCTCCTTGTACCCCTATAATGTGGCTGTTGTTATACTTTATATTGTCCCAAAGGTCCCTTAAACTATCCTCATTTTTTTTCATTCTTTTTTTCTTTTTGCTGTACTTATTGGGTGTTTTTTTTCTCCTTTGTCTTCTAAATAGATGACTTGATCCTCTGCTTTATTCAATCTACTGTTTATTTCTTCCAGTGTATTCTTGATATCAGATATTGTATTCTTCATTTCTGACTGATTCTTCTTTATCTTTTCTATGTGTTTTTTCATGCTGTTGTAGTTCTCACTAAGCTGTTTGAACATCCATATAACCATTACTTTGAAGTCCATAGCTAATCAATTGCTTGCTTCCATTTCATTTAGCTTTTTTTCTTATGAGTGCTCTCATTTTTTCATTTGAGGCTTGTTTCTTTATCTCCCCATTTGGGCTGTCTCTTTGTGTTTCTTTCTATGTATTAGATATATCTGCTAGGACTCTGTTTTTGTAGGGTGGCCTTATGTAACAGATGTTCTGTGGGACCTAGTGGTGCATTCTCCTTGATCACCTGAGCTGGGTGTTGTAGGAATTTCCCTTGTGTGTTATGTTTTTTTCATCCAATAATTCAGTTTCAAGCTTTAAACCATCTCCCTAGTTCATGGCCTGACTTCTTGCTCTCTCCACAGGACCCCCAAGTTCCTGTGTCTGTTGGAATTCTGATGGGAATTGTGCTGAATATTTAGAGTATTTTGGATAGTATTGCCATCTTAATAATAAATGTTCCTACCCATGGAAACAGTATGTGTTTACATTTATCTAGGTTTCTTTACTTTCTTTCATCAATATTTTAAAAGTTTCAGTGTACAAGTCTTTCACCTCCTTGTTAAATTTATTCCCAGATGTTTTTTTCTTTTCAACACTATTATTAATAAAATTGTTTTCTTAATGTTCTTTTTAGATTGTTCATTGTTCATGGATAAAACACAATAGATTTTTCTATGTTAATCTTGTACCTGAAATTTTATTGAATTCATTTATTAGATCTAGTGGCTTTCTTATGGATCCTTTGGGATTTCATATATAGGATTATGTAATCTGCAAATGGAGATCATTTTTATTCTTTCTTTACAATTTGGATGCTCTTTCTTTCTTTTTTTAAATCAAATCACTCTTGCTAGAATTTCCAGTACAATGTTGAATAATAGTGGTCAAAGCAGGCATCCTAATCTTAGAGGGAAAGCTTTTAGACTGTCAGCATTGAGTATGATGTTAGCTAGGTTATTTTCATAAATACCCAGTATAATATTTAGGAAGTTCCCTTTTATTTCTAGTGTTCTGAGAGTTCTTATCATGAAAGGGTGTTGAATTTTGTCAAATAATTTTTTGCATCAATTGAGATGGTCATGTAAGTGTTTGTCTTTTATTTTATTAATATGATTGATGTATTACATGGATTTATTTTTTATGTTGAACCACTCTTGCTTTCCTGGAATAAATCCATTTGGTCATGGTGTATAATCCTTTACATGTGCTGTTAGATTTGGTTTGCTCGTATTTTATTGAGGAGAAAGTTTTAAATTAAATTAATTTTTTTAAAATTTTAGGACTGTGAATAAGGAATTGTGGACCTGTAGTTCAGTAAGCTAACATAACAGTCAGTGCAAAGGAAGCTTATCAATGGAGCCACATCAATATACAGGGGATCTCCAAAAGTGTGTCTCTCTGTCCCTGGGCTCTGACTGGTTCTCTTCAGTATTTGAAAGATGAAGAATCTTGAAGATAAAGATCTGTTTATCATATTTTCAGCTGAGAAAGTGAAGGGGAAGTCTAATATTTGAGAGAACAAAATAAAAATTCTGACACACTGCAATAATCAGGCCAAACTAACAAGATGCATTTAAAATCTGGGAATCAATATATTAGGTTCACTAAAAGAGTTAGAGAAGGTGGGGGTGGTGCTGCTAGACTGACAATCATTCCCATGAAGAGAGCTGAGATTTAGCTGAATGCTAACCCAACATGAACTGGATACTTGGAGGTTCCAGAAAACGAGTGCAAACTGGGGCTATGCTGACAGTGTCTTGTCCACAGTGTACGTGTGCATATGTGTCTGGGGCTTGCTTAGTCCTGCTCTTGGCTCTGCAGGCCTATCCACATCTGGAACATTTATTGCTTCAGTTCTGGGTGCCAATTTTTAAGTGACAAACTGGAGCCCATCCAGAGGAGAGTGACCAGGATAAAAAAAGGGCTCAAAATCATGTCAGGCCAGGGAATGTTGAAGGAACCAGGGCTGTTTAGCCTGAGGGAGAGAAGATTAAGTGGGGGATTTGAGAGTTGTTTTCAAATAACATCATGTGAAAGGAGAAATAGACTTGCTCTGTGTATTTCAGGACTGGAGAAAAAGACCTAGGGTAGATGTTACTAGAAGGGAGGTCAACCTCTACAAGGGAGCATTCCTGATAGTAACTGAGGTCTGAACAATCTTAAGGTTATATACATTTTGGGTGGAAGAAAACGTGTTTTAGCACCTTAGCAATCCCACCCTCGCTTCTGGGAAACTGATTCCCATTCCCTCATAGTTATCACTGGAACACACTGAAAGTTGCACCTGACCCAATTCAGGCCAAGGAGTTCTTTCCCTTGGATTTGTGACTTTAGGAGTAAGGAAGAGTATGCTGCCTCTGGCAGGTACTCTAAGAGGTAAAGCTAGAGAAGAGTTTCTCACCAAGAGGAGACTGATGTATAGCAAGAAAGAAAATATAAAACTAGCACTCAGAAGAGTGAGAGAGAAGAGAAAGAAAGGGGAAAGGAGAGGGAAAGGAAGGAGAGGGAGGGGAGGGGTGGAAATGGGAGGGGAGAGGAGAGGAGTGGGGGAGAGAGCAGAGAATTCTTTGAGTACTGAATTCCAGATATTCCTGAGGCTTACTATACACTTATTCTGCCACAACTTGGACACTCACCTCTTTCTTGGATTTTGTGAAATACCTTAGTATCATCCCAAAGGTTGGTCCCCCATAGTTAAATTAGAGTTGGGTGTTTGTCACTTTCAGTTCAAAAGATTCTAACCAATACTCGTAGTCTGATGAGGTAGTGAAATCTCCATCAGTGAAAGTGTTTAAAAGAAACAGGGCTGCTATTACCTACCAATAATTATATGAAGAAGGTGAGAGTAAAACTGAAATAGGATTGATCACAAATTCATGGTTTTTGAAGCTGAGTGATGGATTTATTACCTTATCATCTCTACTTTTTGATACATTTAACATCTTCCCAAATAAAGAGAAGAAAAAGAAATATGGGGAGAATTCCTGCACTGAGGGAAAATGAACTAAGTCAATGGTTCTCAAACAGTCAGATTGGGGTAGATTTAAACAATAAGAATTCAAGGGCTCAGTTCTAGAAATTTTGATTCAATCAATCTGGGATGAGGCTCAGGATTCTAAACATATTCAAAATTCTCCAGATGGTTCTAACCATCACCCAGGTAAAATCCTTGTTGCATTAGATGACATTTAAGCCATCTCCAAATTTAAGACCATAGGCTCAAAAAGAATAAAGGCTGAAAGTGACCAACACCTTCCATTTTTAAATTTGGAAACTGAGATCAAAAGAAGTCAAGTGGCTAAGGTTACAAAGACTAAAACCAAGGCAATCTTGTGCTCTGTCCTGCTCTCACTAATCTTATAAAAGTATGAAAACTTCCTTGTAAAACAATAAGACA
Source organism: Tadarida brasiliensis (assembly GCA_030848825.1). Lineage (NCBI taxonomy): Eukaryota > Metazoa > Chordata > Mammalia > Chiroptera > Molossidae > Tadarida > Tadarida brasiliensis. Next base: position 36,905,536 of record CM061272.1, on the reverse strand, counting down.
TAAAGAAAAGTGACTCTGGCTGCAGACTGCTCAGCCTGCATCCTGGCTGTGCCACTTCTCAGCTCCCTGTGTCTCAGTTTCCTCATCCTTATCCATGTCACAGGATGGTAGCTGTAAGTTAAATGAGTCAATATATGTATAGTACTTCAAATAAGGGCTTACCATGTGGTAAATAAGTATTTGCTACTGTTATGGTTAATACTTTTAATATTTGCATTACAATAGGGAGGGAATTCTCACTGAAGACCTACCAGAAAACTCTGAATGGTTATTTATTGGTGACAGTTCAGAGCAGGGGCGAAGTATTTTGAGCCCACACTCTGTGTCTGGCTTATTGCTTCATGTCATCCTATTCAGTATAAGAGGTTATTGCTCAGGCCACAGAGCTTGAGTCATAACTTTAGCCCTAGGGGGCTACCCTAGACACTTTAGCCACAGCAGAAGAAAAAAGAGCCAGAGTGCTCATAAGGGCAGCTTAACAGCCGCAAAAATAAATAAATAAATAAACTAACTCAGACGGGCTCTTGCTCAGTTTGTTTGTCTTTTTCATTTCCTACATACAGTCATTGAACGAACAAATAACAGTACCGGACTTTCATTAAAAAATATATAACAACAATGACAAAATAGCTAAGAGAGATACAGTCACTTCTAAGGCAACTGTTAAATATTGTGAAATTAGACATTCATAAATTCCCGAAGAGTAATGACAGGAAAAGAAAGAATCATGCCAGGCTGGCAGTGTTCATGGCTGCTTTGCTCACTGCCATACCTGGTGGCCAGTAGTGCATCTAGCATGTGGTGGGAATTCATTATCTATATGTTCAAGGAAATGGCTCATGCATTTTACAGACAATTGAGACAAGTTCAGGTTCAAAGTGTAAATATACAACTTTAGTTAGCCCTTAAAAATGTAAACTGGAGCCCTGGCACTGAAGGGTCATGGGTTTGATTCCCAGTCAAGGGCATGTACTTGGGTTGCAGGTTCAATCCCTGGCCCTGGTCCAGGCATGTGCAGGAGGCAATCAATCGATGTGTCTTTCTCACGTCAATGTTTCTCTCTCTTTTCTTGCTCTTTCTCTCTCCCACTCCCTTCCACTCTCTCTAAAAAATCAATGGGGAAAAAAAAATCCTTGGGTGAGGATTAACAACAACAACAAAAAAAAGTAAAACTGGACAATTTCATTGAGTAATATTTTAAAAAGAAAATATGAAGTTAACCATAAAGAAAACTAGATATTTCCTGTGGCTTATAGGGATATTTCTAAAAAAGAAAGAGAGTGCGTGAGTAATTTTCAGGGGCAACCACAGAGAAAAGCAAAAGTGTGAGAGAAACTCTCCTGCTCTCATATGGCTCTTCCTCCTCAATCTGCTCCATCTTTCTCCTCTCTCCTTCCACCTCTTGTCCTCTTCAGTATCCTCTCCCCACAACTTTCTCCCATGTTTTAAAAGGCTTTTTTCCCCCCTTATTCTTCTCTTTCTCTTCTTCTTATTCCTCCTCTAACCCAGTCTCTTTACTTTTGGTAATAAAATGTAATGGAAATATTAAGTAATTCATTAATTAAACCCTTTAATGAATATTTAGGAAGGTATGAGCTAAGCACATTTTTATTCTTATGCTTTTTTGTCGTTAATAAATAATTTACATTCAGGAACCTCCCTTGGTAAGGATTTCACTGAGACTACCCCATTGTTCTTCTTGCTAATTCTTTCTCGCCACTAGAGGTCAGGGTTCAGTTAGTACTTCAGAGGGTTGAACAAGTGTGAAGGGCCAATTAGCACTCAGAAGATCTGGGGGTAGGGGAGAGGGGGACACAGGACTCTGGGGATGCCTGAGTTGTGTGCTCAGGCTGAGAGTAGGCATGAAAAGGTTGAGCTAACCAGGCAAACAGGTTGTTGCATTACCACATGGAAAATGGACCTCAATCATCACATCTTCTATTTTTTTTTATTTACTTATTTACTTTAATTTGCAGGGGCATTTTGCTTAACATATAACTGACACTTTACTTTATTTATTTTTTGTTAGGCAGAAGAATGCTTTAAGCTTCAGAACAAATTTAAGCATTCTTACTTAGAAGTTCCTGAAATGTTTGGTTTCCAGATTTCACAACAATAAAAATTTTCACTCAGGAGGTTTGAGGGGACTACTTGAGCAGCAGCAAGATTTTTTTTCTCACAACTAAAAATATTTAGTAGGTAAGCATCATTATTTTGTGAACCAAATATATTTTAGGATTCTAAAGCCTTGCTGCTTAAAATCCAGTGCTTTAATGCTGCTCGATACTCCATTTCAGCACCCTAATTTGTCCTGACCTTGCGGTGACTTTCCAATGATGCCTATGAGGACTATTATTTTAATCAGTCTTCTGAAAGGTTAGGGGAAAAGGACAAATTTAGAGATAATTTAGACCAGTAGTTTTCAAAGAAGTAATTCAGTTATGAAACACTTGGTTTTATTAAATCTTACCCAGAAACCCTATGTACAACACAGATAAAAAGTAGATTTCCTCTGGATGAAGTAGAAGCATCTGCCCACTCAGCTCCCCAAGTCCACCTAATCCACTCTGTGGCCACTGAGGATATGCTTCAGAAATCCTGCAATTCTAGAAACATTGTTTGAAATGAAAACCACTGATCTAGTTCAAATCCCTTGTTTTATGAATGAGGGAACTGAAATCTAGGACTTGCCTAGTTAGCATCATTCATTAACAATGATATCTGGTGAGAAATACGGCTAGAGGCTAAAATTTTTTATTAAAATTCCAGAGTCTTTTTAAACATTCTGTATACATTATCCCAGCATACACATATGTTGCTATATAGAGTGTATATATAAGACTAAATAACATGTTAGCTCAGTTTTTGCCAGACCCTTGGATTGATGAAACAGCATTGGATTCAATGGGTTAAAATCATGTTCTGATAAATTTGAAATTGCACTAAGGGAGGTGATTTGATTACTTCAAAATAAGAAGGCAGTTTTATATCTCAAGTGCACACTGGAATTTGCTGCTATGGAGACCACCCGCTTATACCAGATGTTGGAAAGCAAGAGGAAAGTGTTGTACAGAAGATGAGGAGGGGCCACTTGTGTGCAGAGAGAAGGTAACTAGGCCGTTCAGTGCTGCTGGTGGAAAGCACTATGCAACTGGTATAAAAGAGGGGGAAAAGGGCTAAGAGTGGAGGATCCAGGGGAAATCGTGAAGTTAACACCAGTCACACAAGTGATATTCCTATGCGAGTGATGGAGGAAAAATAAAAATTGAGAGCAACTTCCAGCAAAGGTTTTAAACATCAAATTGTTCTCCAGTCTCCTATGTTTATCTCTATGGCCCAGTAACCAGTTATTCTAACTTTAGAGAGTCTAATTGAGATTTATGCTCAAGTGTAGGAAAGACCAGGGCAATTAATACCAGATAAGGATCAGTGCCTAAGGAATGTGTTTGTACCTTTAGGTCTTATCCTCAATTGTGCTTCATCTTTAACTAAGAAACAAATCAAAACAAAAATACTAGCAATTATGTTTTATTCTTTTAGTAAATAGACATGTTTTGAATTTTTGAAAATATTCTTGGAGTCTTGTGACAGCAGAAGCAAAATTATTTGTTATTGTTTTCCTCTTATTTTATTAAATCTAGGGAGAACCTGCCTTTTCAGGGAACATGGGCAGTAATAGAGGACTCTGGCAATATATACTGAGATCTTCTGTTAAGCCCAGAAAGGAATAAGTCATTTCTTGTAAACCTAGACAGTGATCCAAGTCTAGTTCTTCCCGTTACACCTAATCTCACATTCCCTCCATTGTATGAAAGCAGAACTAGGAGAAGACTTGAGAATTTGGATTCTCCTTAAGGTCATGTCTTATTTGTATATGTTGAAAGTTTGTTAAGTCATCTACAGAATGGTGTGTTGAGGTATGTGCACAGGATAAGCAATGTAGAGGGCTGGTAAACTAAAAGCTCCCAAATATGAGGAATGGGTTCCCAGGGGCCTGGGGACCTGATAATTACTATCTGAAGAGATGCTTTCCCCAGACCAAACTAAAAATCCTTCATTGTCAGATAGTCAGAACAGAGACCCAAAGATCAACACAAATGGAAAGACAGAAGGTCAATTAAAAGCTCATCTCTCTGTCCAGGGCTTGTGGTAAAAACATCTATTTCTTCCTCTCTTCCTTGAAATTTCTGTCCTAAAAATGGTTGGGTGGAGCCCCCTCTGGTAGCATATTTGTGATGATGAGACACTCATTTTCATTGCTTTAATAATTGAGCATTCAAGTCAAACCCGTTGTCTGACTTTTGATACCTGTTTGTGGGCATTCCAAGCCAAACCCCTAGGTTGATTTCCATAATTGGAAAAGGAGGACAATCTAACCCAAAATGCTCTTGTGTTTATTTTGTGAGTTCCTCAGAGGTGGCCCTCCCACCAACCTCCCTTCTTCCGACATAGAGAAATAGAAAGGGAGAAATGGGATTGGGGTCAGGATCCAACAGATATGGACCAAGTTCTAGGTTTATGAACTAACTGATTAAGGGTATGACCTGTTTACAAGGGCCAGGGCCACATGCATCATCACGATGCTTCAGTGAGGTCAGGAATATGACTTTATGCCTTGGGACTCTCAGTGACCTCAACTGGTGAACCTGGAGCCTAAGCTGACCCAGCCAGGAGCACACCCAAACTACACAGTGATGGAAACTGCAGCTTATATAGCCAAGGGCAAGGAATAGAAAATTTTCTGCCTCTCCTCCAGGGGTGAAGCCTCTAAAGCAGCTTGAGAAGAGCTTCAGCTCCAGCATGGGTCAGGATCAGATCTTCCGCCAGGAGGAGGGGTAGGAGGTGGAGGTGGCAGCTTGCCTAGTCCAGACTGGAAAAGCAGGTTTCATGGTACCACTCACCAGTCATGTATAACATAATAAAGGCTTGAATGAAATATACCAAGTTTGCTCCACATCTACAGCCAGAATGGGAGGTTGATTCTAGAGACCAGTTATTTAGATGTACAGCTTGTATCCAGGGAACACATATTTATTGAGCACCTACTATGTGTTGGGTACTATTCTAATCATGAGCAATACAGTAATGAGAAAAACAGATGTTTGCCCTCATGGAATTTATAATGTGGTGGATTAATCCCATATACTAACGTATAATTAAAAGTTGTGGGAAGTTCTCAGTGAGATGAAATTTTTTCAACTTGTAATCGTGCAAAGTGCCTTCTCTGATTGGACATCTGACACTTCTCTCTTCTCTGCCCACACCAATCTCTTGGGACAGCCTTCTGCTTTTCTTTCTCTTCTCTCGAGTTATTTTTTTCCCCTACTGGCACTTACTTAGAGGAGATTTCTTGTCAAACAATGTCAAGTACCCCCTCTTCCCCTAAATAGAGTGAAACAGAGTCTTTTTTCTCAGATGATCTGGGCTGAGAGCTCTCTTTTCCCTTTTAAACAGAACACACAACAGCATCTATGTACAAAGGCACTGAAAAATTGCTCTGCACTCATAGCAGGGTATGGATGAGATAGACAGACATTATAAGCCTTTTTGTATGAAAGCCTCAGAGTTAGTCACTGGTACCAAATTCCAGAAAAATTGGACTGGAGCTTTAGCCTAGCTGAACCACATGAAGAGTTGGCAAGATATTTCAAGCTTCTCCAGGGAAACAAAGATACATGAATCTGTTTTAGAGACTGGGTTGTCTCCCAAACAGTAATCAGATTCCTGTCTTGCATCCCACAATCCCACAGGTGTAAACCACATGAACAAATATGTGCTTAGGGGTGAGGGTAGGAGTGGTGGGGGAGGTGATGACAGTTCTGAATTCATAATGCATCATCTCAGGTGGCAGCTGTGCATCTGTTCCATATTTTGAACCCCTTCTCCCATACCACTAGAGCTATTTCAGCAGATAATATCTAGGCTCGAATGAAAAAAAAGTCATATGTTACCCAATGTTCTGAAATGGTTCAAGAAGATGGATAAGGGGAAGGTGTTGGGGTTGAAACTTGTATTTTACCTCCTGACTTTCAAAATTATTTGGATGGCAGTTTTGATGGAGTCTTGGAAACTGGACTTAATTAGCAGAAACCAAGCCTCTACGTGGGAGCTCTTAGACAGGCACTTTGGGTCCCTGAATCCCCAAGCTCCCTCCCAAGGACGGGGATTTGAACAGTTGCAGCCCATGGGGCTCCTACAAAGTACTTCCAGCCCATATGTGGCTAAAAGCGATAATCCCAACACGTTTTACAGGAAGAAAAATTGTGCTGGGAACAGCAAGTCAAGCATTTGCTGAGTTTTAGTAGGAGGTGTGAAAAATATGTAACTCTACTCAAGGTCATTCCCGTTGGCCTCACTGCTAGCCACAGCGTGTGTGGAGAGAAGCGGAGGCAGCGCCAAGCTCACATTCATCTTTCTGTGGCCCCATTAATCTCTTCTCTTCCTGAAAACCAACTTATTTTGCAAATGGTTTAAAAACCTCCCAGGGTTGCAAATAGGGCTGCTGTGAGCAATGAAGGGCTTCAGTGCTAATTAGAAAAAGACATCCCCTCTGCAGGGGGAGAATTGCAGAAAGATGCCTCCTCCCAGCAGACCAATTAGTGAAGGTGCACCTTCTTCCAGATTGATTCAGGCCTGTGCCAGGACTTGAGGCTCAGCAGTTGGAGCAAGGCTGGATTTCAGGCCCCGACGTGTTCCTCCAGCTGGACCCACTGTCCCAAGTCTCTTCTGTGGCTCACAAAACAGGCACTATCTAGTCTTCATAGCTGGAATGCACTTTCTTCTAACCAAGTCCCCGTGCTGATACCTGCGTTCTTAATCCTCTACACTTAACAAACACTGAATGTTAGAATGTCCCGAGATATTGATGACCATCAAGTGGAACCAATGAACAAACAGATAATAACACTGATTTCAGTTGTACTGTCTTGTTCTGTGAAGTAATAACTGGCTCTTTGAACACACATTTTGGATACAAAACTTGTCTAAGCACTCTCCTCCATGACATTTTTTCCAACATTTTCTTCCTTCCTGAGGAATGGGGTGCATGTTTAAATTCATGTTTCCTAATACTGAGGACAATTTTCTGTTGTGTCTTTCTTTGTCATTAGTTTTAGATTCTTTCTCATTTCTGTACACCATTTCATCAATTATTTTTTCTTGGCCTTTACATATGTCTGTTGCCTTAAGCCCACAGCCATCAGTAATACTAGTAATATAATAATAGTAGTAATAATAATAATAACAAAAAATGATTGAACAGTTACCATATGCCAGGTGCAGATGCTGTTCTATGTGTTTTTTATGAATTAACTCATTTTAATTTTCACAGGTTGGTATTATTATTACTCCTGTTTTAAGATGCGACACCCGAGCCAAGTTAAGTACTTTGCCAAGGGCACACAGTGAGCAGTGGAGCCAGGATTCAAGCCCAAGCAGTCTGGCTCTAAAGCTCTTTGCCCTATGCCATATGTCTCCAGCTATCCATTCATATAACTTTGTCCACCTCTCTATCCATCACTCCATCTATTCACTTTTTCTACACACATTTATTAAATACCTGTACACCAGGCTCCTCTAGGGACTAGGGATGCAATAATGAGCAAGATACAAACCCTAAATTGAAAGATAGTTTAGAATAGGGGGGTGGGCAAACAAGTATAAAGGCAATCAGGCTTTACAGGGTGTTATAGTAGACATGTCTTGAATGTCTACCTTGCCGATAATGTCCTATCCCAGGAACTTCTCTTTCCTATTGCTCCTATAAAGGGACCAGCTTAAGTCCCATTTTTATAGCACATGACTGCCTGCTGGCCACAGATGATTAGACCAGAGTGAATACAAGACTTACATCCTACCAATTCAATGGCTATAAACCACCGCTTAACTCTTACAGGTAATTTGAACCAAGAATTTCAGTAGAAGTAGGTCCGTAAGAGAAAGACTGGAGTTGGCAAATCACTTTGGCAAACGCACACGTTGGGGAATTGCATAAGCAAAAGTCTAACATAAACCTGACTGACCACAGTAGCTTACGGACAATTAAGGACCTGCTTGGTTGCCAAGGAGATAGCCCCTGGGCTAAGGGTAGTAGGAGATGAATGGTTAGATACAGCCCAAAATATGACAAATAGTTCTCATGAGCTACAAAGGAATATCAGTCATCTCACTGTGTCTAATTGATGACTATGGGAAAAGATCCTGATAAGGGAGGGCCTTAAGGACCAAATGAAGATGTCTACACATGATTCAGAAGGCTGAGGGCCTTCAAATCCTTCTTTTGGAAAAATACATGTCACAGGGAACCTCAATCCACAAAGCTGATCAAAATATAGTTATTCTGGTATAAGCAAGGGTCAAGGCTATAGACCCCTCCTTCACCCTCCCTCCATGGTGGGGGTGGTGACCCCCAGAGCTGTGTAACTTGGAGTTTTTGTTTTGGGAGTTTTTGACCTGAAGAGTATAGGTTAAGAAGAACATTGCACCAAAGATTGGCAAATTCAGAGCTCCTGGGGGGGCCCAGACTGGGACAGAGTAAACTCCTGGGCTCCTGCAATGGCCCAAAGGGGAGGGGATAAGGGCCTGAACTGACAGAGGGAAGGGCAGGGAAAGGACAGCGCTGCTGGCTACTTTGAAGGACAGGCTAGCAGCCAAATCTGTTATCTGTATCCAGTTGTTTGTAAGAAGTTCTGGTCTTTATCACTCAGTTGATGGCCTTCTCAGCATCTGGATGATGCAGTTTGGCCTTAATCTTATGTTTAGTATAATTTGAGATATATAGTCTCAAATAATAAACTCTAAGCCCAATCTTAGCCTCAGTTTGATTCACAGTTTACACACTGGAAATAGGTGTCCAAAATGTATTGATATATTGAACTGAATTAAAGTAAATATAAAGAAATAATTGGTGCCCTGCCCAGTTTGGCTCAGCAGTTAGAGCATCAGCCTGTGGACCAAAAGGTCACAAGTTTGATTCTAGTCAACAACACGTACCTGGGTTGCAGGTTCGATCCCCGGCCCCGGTCAGGGTCGTGCGGGAGGCAACCAATCAATGTCTCTCTCTCACATCAATGTCTCTCTCTCTCTCTCTCTCCCTTCCACTCTATCTCAAAAAACCAATGGAAAAATATCTTCAGGTGAGGGTTAACAAAAAGAAATAATTGGTTACATCAAAATAAGATTAGGATGTTGTTAGACAGTGGGAGAGAAACCCCATTCCTCTACTGCAGGAGTTTTAGGTATAATATTTACTTAAGTAAAGGAATGGGTAAAAAAAATACAACTATATTTTTTCTCCTCATATCTGGCAATATAAATAGACCACAGTCTTTGAAGTTAGACAGATGTGGATTCCATGAATTCTAGCATTCTAGCTCACTGTGGTTGATAGTAGGAAATGCTATAGAAATTCCCTCAGCATCAGTTTTTTTTTTTAATAAAGAGTATAAAACCCACCTCCTAGGATGGTTCTGAAGATTAAAGGAGGTATTGGGGGGCAAGCAGTGAGTTAACTGCCTGGCATATGAAAGACACAGGATATATGTTTAGTTAAATACCTGAATTCAAGTTATTTTCCTCTTCATCTGAATAATGTACAATAATTATACTTCTTTGACAGGTTTTTGAGAGATAATGCATGCAAGGGCACTTACCACTCACAATATCCATGATAGTAAATAGAATAAATGGTTTGGAATGAATCAATGTAAGAAAAAGGACAAACCCTAAAATCTGAGAAGTAGTTAAAAAGAGCATTTCTACTCTTTTGTATATTAAAAAACAACAGCAATGACAAATTTATGATATAGTTAACGCATAGGAGAGCCTGGCAGTTAACAGCAGAGAACCTGATGATCTGTGGGTGGTGGGGTCACAGTTTCTTCCAGACAAGCTTCCAGGGAAATGAGCGCTGATCCATCCAGGTGATTAGGGAGCTGAATCAGTAAAAGCAATCCCTCTCGGGTATGGCTCACTCAGAATTGTCTCTCTGTCTGTGTCTATTTGTCTATTAAGACACACAGACTGTCTGTATAATTTGTTCTCTACTGTAAATATTATTTTAGTGCTGTCTACAAAGGTAAGGTCAAGAGGGATTTAATACAATATTCTATCTTAATGTTTCTCCTTTTCTTTCATGACATCGTCAATCATTTTATTTTTAATTTACATATTTTTTAATAATTTATTTTTATTGTTGAGAGTATTACAGGTGTCCCCCATTTTGGTGTGATGTGGTTAAAGTTTGACTTTTTCCTTCAGTATATGATGTGACCTATAAGAAAAGACACGTAAAGGATGTGTCTCAGTGAGCACGGGCTAGCTACAACAAAATACCATACACTGGTTGGCTTGTAAACAACAGAAATTCACTTCTCACAGTTCTGGATGCTGGGAAGCCCAAGGTGAAGGCAGGGGCAGTTTCAGTGTTTGGTGAGAGCCCACTTTTCATAGATAGCCATCTTATCACTTTGTTTCCACGGGGAGTGGGGAGAGGCAAGGGAACTCTCTGGAGTCTCTTTTATAAGGGCACTAATGCCTTTTATGAAGCTCCACACCCATGGCCTAATCACCTCTGGAAGGCCCACCTCCAGCTACCATCATACTAGGTGTTATCATTTAATATATAAATTAGGAGGTGGGGAACACAAATATTCAAAATATAGAAGGAAGAGACCAGTGAAATAAAGGTTTAAAAAAGGTTGGTGGATATGGGATTGGGTGGAAAATGTAATGAAAGGTCCTGAATGGTTTAAAGTATTTGAAAGTATCCAAGTCATACATTACTATGCCAATACTGTTATTTATAAATATCTGCAATTTTGTGTTTTGATTAGTATGTCATCATATCATTTATATCTTGCCTAATACCATTTTTTAATTTTAGGGGAAATTTTTTTATTTGAACACCACAGAGTTTGCAGCTGCTACATAGGTTACTAATTTAAATAAGGAAAGAGGACAGATAAGCCATTGTAAGAGAATGAAAAACCACAGAGCTGGAGTACCTTATTATGTACTATACCTGGTTTTGATTGTGTTATTGAAATAATGGCTGATTTGGGTGAAATTGTCCATAATTGTATTCAATAAATTCTAGACATCAGGACAAATGGAAGCCCAGCAGCTTTTAGTCTAGTCAAGCACTAACTAGGTAATAAAGCCAGGCACAGTGGTAGAAGACACTATCTCATTTAGTCCCAAGAGCTGTGCTGAATATGGTAACCACTGTTCACATATGGCTATTTAAATTTAAATTTAAGTTTATTAACATTAAATAACCAAAAACTCAGTTTCTTACTCACACTAGTCACATGAAGTACCTACTGCAAACAGAGGGCTGGGTACTAGCGACCAGAGGCATATGTGGGAGGTATTAGGATTTTAATCCTAGCTCTCTCACTTATGAACTGTGTGACCTTGACTTACTCAAGTTATACCCTCTGAGCCTCAGTTTCTTCATCTGTGAAATGGGAACTAACAATAGCTATGTTGTATAATTGATATGAAGATTATAAATTACAAGTTTGTAAATCACCTAGCAGACTGTCTGCTACATAGTGGATGATGATGATGATGATGGAGGAGGAAAAGAAGGAGGAGGGAATTCAAATTCTTCCCTCCAAAAGTTTCTGGTGTGGCTATTATAGCATTTTGGTCACTGTTATGAAATAAATATGTATAGTCATAGCAGAAAACCCCTTTCTTTCTTTCTATTTTTTTTTTCTTTAGGACCTTTTTATGTTTGAGTCCTAAAATATTCAGGTAACTTCCCCCTTTCAATATATTTCTACCATCTCCACAACAAATATCATCCCTCCATGACACAGATCTCTTCGAGGACTCCATTCTTGTAGGCTATTGCCCCACTTCCCCCTGTTTTTCAGAAAGAATCTGAAAACTTAATAAATAAGTTATAATATTTGAAGGTACCACAGCCCAGAAGTTAAAAATTGTAATAGCAATCAAATCTAATATCACAGGGCATCTTCAAAGGAAAGAAATCAGTCTCTAGCTGAAATTCCAAGAACTAGTGAGCAGATACTGGGAATAATTGGGGAGAATGGCAAAGATGCTCCTCCCAAGACCACCTCTGATTGTATCTTTTCTCTTTTTCTGACCTCTTACAGCTAAGACATTGCTTAAACCTCCCCCACCTTGCTGTTAGAAATCCAAAGCAGCCATTTCTTTACAGACCAACACACCTGCAATTTGTTTCATTTTCTTCCGTCACATTAGCCATTTTGCAACATCTGGATAAGTAGCTACAACACAGCATCTCTTCATGTCTCGAGTCTCAGCTTCCCACTGACCACAGGGTCAAGTGTTTGTGCTTAATTCCATAGCCTACCCTGCTGCCTCTTCAATCAGTGCTGTCATTTCTCCAGTTGGAGGGTCGATGGCTAGTCTGGACAATAGGTCTGCTATAAGCGAATCTTTGCCTGGGGTATAGATTACTCATAAATCATATCTTTATAACAGCAATAACATTCCCTGTTGTCTAGCAGGTGCGTTGTCTAGTGGTTTGTGATCTGTCTGGACAGTCAGGCCTTTGCCAAAAGCATATTTGTGAAACTCTCGGAGTGCACATATCACTGCCAATGTATTTTTTTCTTTCTTGCGAAAGCAGACTTTTTTTTTCCCAGTCAGAGCAAGCAGTAGAGATGTGCAGGTGACTACCAAACAATCCAATTGCTTGCTGAGCATCTCACTATAGGTTCTCAATGTACATACTTGCACAGTTATTTCAGAGGGCCAAAGAACTTTAAATGGAATAAGAAAGGGACTCACATTTGCTAAGCACCTTCACTGTGCCAAGCACTGTGCTCATTGCCTCAACCCTGATATTTTATTTAATTCTCCCAACAATCTTATGAGGTGGGTACTTTCTTTAACCCCATTTTATAGGTGAGGAAACTGAGGTTATAAAAAGTTTAATAACAATATTAGCTGGTAGCTATCATGCCCTGATGCCAGATACATTGATAAAAGACATTATCTCATTTACCCTCTAGAAGAGTTGCAATGTCTTATAAGGTAACAACTGGTTATGTGTGGCTATTTACATTCAAATGAACTCAAATAAAATGTAAAATTCAATTCCCCAGCCACATTAGCCACATTTTGAGTGCTCAATAGCTACATGTGGCTAGTGGCTATTGTCTTGAACTATGAAGGTGTAGTTACTGCCCAAGTCCTATTGACCAGTGCTGCCCTAGACTCTAGGGCGTAGAGTAATGCTATAGGTAGGTACAGGTACTATCCCACTACCAGTGGGAAAATGGTCGTTTCTATTGGTTATGTGAATAAAAGTAACAGAGCTTGTGCATTAGATCCAGGCCTGAATTCAGTCCCAGGATCCTTGCTTGCTCTTACCTACAACTCTTTTTTTATATTCAGTAACTTATTTAAGGTCATGCGACTGGTATGTAATGGTGTGAGGCTCCTGGGCAGAAACCTCCTTGAGGATTCTGGAATAGCTGTTGCAGCCTTATAGCAGCAGACTCTTTCCAATAAGCCTTATCTTTGGTGCTAGGTATGTGATCCACATCTCTGGCATTTCCTTGATCTGGTTTCACTTCTGGGGTTTCCAGATGCCCCAGGCTCTTTTCCTTCACTGAGTGTGTGCATGTGCATCTTTAAGAGTCTCTGGCCTTAGCGGGAACCCATCTCCTGCTTTCACAGTATTATTTCGGTCCTCATGGAGTTGTGCTTGGCTTCCCCATCTGCCACCGGCATCTGTCTGGGCTGGAGCATTTTATCCTGGAGACTCCCACAAAGTTTTTATCATTCTCTGAATGATCTTGCAGGCTGGCTCAATCCTAAATAGTAGTCTATGTCTGTGACTCTGGCTTGTCCTGGGGAGCATGAAGATACAGAGCAAAACGGGTTTTGTCTGCTGTTGTGCAAGTTCTTATACCAACTCAGGACCCAAGGCTTCCTCTGGGTCCAGAAGAGGACTGTGGCAGGTGGACAGGTTACCTCTGCTAACTACAGCCTTAGGTCTCTGTTCCTTTCTCAGGAACCACTTCACTGAGCCACGACCTCCGCTTACTTCAAGAGCTCAGCACTCACCATGAAATAAGAATTATGCTGAGATAAGTTCTTAGAGTTGCAGAGGAGGCACAGCAGGGGCAGTGCAGCTTGTTGAATGGTCCTGATATATCAGGGTTCTGTCTTAGGCAGTTTTCAAAAAATAACTAACACTTCTTGAGCCCTGACTGTATGTTCGGGAGTCTGCTGCAGGCACATTGTTCTATTGACTCTGTGCAGAGTCCTCAGGTGCCATATGCTTTATCACTCCCACTTCACTAGAAAATCAGGACACAGAGAAGTAATTTGCTCAAGGTCACACAGCTATTTGAAAATTAATTGGGACTAACACTTTTATTTACTATGCTGTCCTACCCCTTTATTTACTCCAATTCTGTAAATAAAAATTATTATGCATAATTGGCTGATGAGACAAAACAGTTTTAGAGATTAAAGATCTTTGTCTAGGATGCAAGTAAATAGCTAAACTGAAAATCACCATAACAATGTTAATATAAATTTTATTTATTTTAATTAATTTATTTTTGTTACAGATGTTGCTCCTTTTTCCCCCATTGACACCCTTTTCCCGCCCTTCCCCCCCCCCCCATCATTGTTGTCTATATCCATTGGTTATGCTTACATGCAAAAATTCTTTGGTTTATTTCTTCCGTCTCCCCCACCCCCTCCTCTGAAGTTTGTCAGTCTGAACCCTACTTCTATGTCTCTGGGTCTATTTTGTTCTCAAAAGTCCAATTTTAAGCGATATAGCTTGAATATAAAGAGTTGTTTTCAGAATAAAGAAAAGTGCTTTGTGAAATATAAATCACTCTACAAATTTAAGGTTCTCTTTTATGTAACCAATTCATAATTAATTTTGTGAAACATTACTTCTTGATTATATTCTTTAACTTAGAACCAACACTGATGGTTTTTATTCTCATAAGTGCTCAAAACCCCAAAAATAAAACAAGATCATCAGTAAGGATTAAGTTAGGCTGCGTTAATAAAACGAACAATGTGGCTTGAACTTGGTAGGAGTTTATATTTCCGTCTCATGTAAGAGAAGTCCCGAAGTGAGAAGTCCAGGGCTAGTGGGGTGTCTTCCTCTGTGGCCCTCATTTTCATGGCCAAGATGGCTGCTCGAATAGGCCATCGTGTGCATGCTGAAGACAGTTGGATGGAGAAAGCAGAAAAGAACCCTGGATATCTTTCCCTTTAAGAAGACTTTGCTTGCCCGGCTGGTGTGGCTCACTGGTTGAGCATCGACCCATGCACCAAGAGGTCGCCAGTTCAATTCCTGGTCAGGGCACATGCCCAGGTTGGGGGCCCGATCCCCAGTGGGGGGGCATGCAGGAGGCGGCCAATCAGTGTTCTCCCTCATTGATGTTTCTATCTCTCCCTTTCCCTTCCTCTCTCTCTAAAAACCAATAAAGAAAAAAATTAATTAAAAAAAAAGATTTTGCTTTTATTTATACCCAATATCCCATTGGGAGCCTGGAAAATGGAGTCTTTTTGTTTGTTATGTGAGAATACATCCAGCTGAAAACCAGGGTTCTGTTTCTAAGGAGGAAAAGAAGAATAGATTTGAGGTCAGCAAGTAGCTGTCTGTGCCATAAAATCTAATGTCTAGAAAGTTTACAAATCTGCTAATCTACTAGGTAATTTAGGCCATCACCTCTTTTCTGGCTCACCTCTCAGTCTGAGTTTTCTGGACAAGCCAACAGGAAGACCTTCAGTGCTACATGGCATGATCTCTAAGTCTATGAATGTCAGAAGCTACAAAAATCACAGATTGTATTCCCTTTTCCATATTCAATATCCCATCCAGAGCCTTTCCAGGACTATTTTCTCTAAGGAGATCTTGGGAAATCACAATTATCCTCTTTGTATTTCCTATTCTCAAAGTATCCCCTAGTTTGTATATTATTTATTTATTTTTAAAAATTTTTAATATTTATTGATTTTAGAGAGAGAGGAAGGGAGAGGAAGAGAGAGATAGAAATATCAATGAGAGAGAACATCGATTGGCCACCTCCTCCATGCCCCCCACTGGGGATTTGGCTCACAACCTGGGCATGTGCCCTGACTGGGAATCGAACCAGTGACCTCGTGGTGCCTGGGGTCGAAGTTTAACCACTGAGCCACACCGGCTGGGTGCTAGTTTGTATTTAACAATGTGTTTGTGTGGAGCCAGGCCTCATCTCTCCTATTCCTTTCCCATTCTTTGATTCTTGGGTCTAGATGCTCATTAGATTTGGTCTTGGCAGGATCTGAGTCCAGGTTAGATGTTAATAATACTCCAGGGAGGACTTTCAACTTAAGCCTGTATCACTGAATAAGTTGGAGCAGCAGCATTGCTAAGTAGAGGTCTTTGGGAAAGAGCTTTAATTATGTTCAGTTGAAATATTAATTGATTAAATATCTCTTTCCCGAAGCTCAGTTTCCTAATCTTTTATATAAGGGAGTTGGGACTTCAATTAAATGATTGATAAAGTCATTGTCAGCTCTGAGATCTACAATCCCTTAGGTCTGTTTGGATGGGGCCTGGAAGAGCCAGCAATGGGGATATGGAGGGCAGAAATAGAGTGGCACCGAAAGGGGTTTTGGAAGAGACCAAATCTCTGTATAATTTTTGCCAGAGTTCAGTCTTTCTCACCGTGGACCTGAATCAATCATGCTTGAGGGGGGGGAAGAAGGGGCAGATGTCTCTTCCTATGAGAAGTGGCAGTGCTTGGAGGTGCATCCTACCAGGTGAGTGGGATGAGGAACACACCTGAGAGCTGCTCTCTACCTTTCTGCTTGCTTCCTCTTAATCTCCATTCCTGACAGCTTCTGCTGCATTCCCTACATGTCAATGTTCCCCAGGGTTCTGTAATCCACATTTTTTACTTCTCACTCAGTATACTCCTTTTTGTCCATCTTAGCCACACAAATCTGTAATTCCAGCTCATTTTCTTCTGTTGAGCTCCAGACCCACAAAGTGTCCTTTACTGCCTCTTAAAATAATATATCTGCAAATGAACTTAACCGCTTCTTCACAAAATGTGCTATCCCCAATTTCAAAGAGCTATACCACTCACTACCTAACTGCCTAGTTCAAAATGTTGAGTCATGCCCTGGCTGGGTGGCTCAGTTTGTTGGAGCATGGTCCCATACCCCAAAAGGTTGTGGGTTCAATTCCTGGTCAGGGCACATACCTAGGTTGTGGGTTCAATCCCAGGTTGGGTAACGTATGGGAGGCAACCTACCAATGTTTCTCTCTCACATCAATGTCTGTCTCTCTCTCTCTCTCTCTCTCTCTCTCTCTCTCTCTCTCTCTCTCTCTCAAATCAATAAATATATCCTTTGCAATATATCCTTTACAATGACATGCTATGTAACAGAATCATAGCATGTCATTGCCCTTATTTAAAATCTGCCAAGACCATTCCATCACATTTAAAGCTAAAATGCACTATGTTCCCTAACAGGTCCTACAGGACCCTGCTACCTATTTCCTTGAGTTGATTTCTGCCACTGTGTCCTTCTCCCATCAGGCTTTGGCCACACTGACTTTATTTCTGTTCCTTGAACCAGATCAGCCTGTTTCTGTCTCAGGCTCATGCACTTGCTGTATGCCTCAGGCCTAGAACACGTTTGCCCCCAGATCTTTGCACAACCATCCTTCTTTCTATTCCCCTTCCCCAGAGTGGTCTCCTCTGGCATCCTCCTAAAATAGTCCTAACTCCACCATTGCTCTTTCCCCATTACCTTTTCTTCTTAGCACTGACCACTATCTGAAATGAATTTTATTCACTAATTTACTTACTCATTTACATTTACTTTTTTATTGTATATTCCCTCCAACTAGAATGTAAGCTCCATGAGAAAAAGTATCTCTCTCTCTCACACACACACAGATTTTATAGAAATAGAGAGATTTAGATTTTACATATCCTCCCTGAACTTCTTTATGATATTACCACAGTAATACCAACAATTCCAATAGACTGAAGTACAAGAAGTAAAATTTTCATTCTTTACTTGATGACTTAAAAACCCCTCTTCAGAAAATCTATTGCATTTCAACAATTATCCCCCAAAATAATATGTCTGAGAAGCTGGTGGTATGACACATGCAACATAGTAAAACATTCTGAATAAAAAAAATTCAGTCAGAAAATAATGTGTAATTATATGATTTCACTGACAAAACATTATTCTAAGTTTTAAAAAGACAGTCAGAAAAGGGTATTTATAAAAATCTTATATAATTGCATTGACACAAACTTTTTAAATGAACAAATGTGATCCATGGTGATAGAAATTAGAAGAGTGGTTACCATTGAGGGCATTGACTGGCAGAGGACTGAGAAATCCTATTGGGTAGTGGAAACGTTCTTGATCTAGACAGTGGTTATATGGGTATGTAAATGCATATATAAAAATTTGTCAACCTATACAATTAAGATATTTGAAATTTATTCTTTGCAAGTCATACCTCAAATCAAGCAATAACGCTGTTATAGTAGCCATTTAGCCACAGTGAAATCAGAAGCCTGAGGGATTTGACACAATATTTTAAGTAAAGATATATTTTTTTAGGCCAGTGTAGGCTTCACTCTACAAAAAAAAAAAAAAAAAAAACTCCTGAAAATATAAAGGCAGCACATCAACTTGTTCCCTTCCTGTTAGAAGCAAAAGCCGACTTAAGCCTTTACGTTTACTTGCTCCACTCCCCGTATCTCCCAAGCACAATAGTGAATGTCAGCTACAATAAAAAGGTCATTTTCTTCTTTCAGCAACAGTAACACAAGTGGCTACATTTCCTGATTCTGGATTAAGTTCAAGATTTCAAATACAACTGGACTCGTTTCTGATTAGAAAGTTTGATATTTATCATAGACTTCCCTGTCTTCCATAACCAGTATGAGAGAGATTGCAAAAAGGTAAACTGAAAGGGTCCATTCTTTTATTCAACAATTAACCCCATCTGGGTAAATAATACGGCACGATGCACTGGAGCCATCGCTGTTAGGCTCTGAGTTCAGAACTCAACACGGCTTCAAAGTGGCGTCGATGAAACGATGACAAGATGCTACAGAAATGGCTTTTTATGTGGAATATAATGCGTGTCTAGTGTTACATAGTACAGTAACGAGGAGAAGAGGGTTGCAAAGGCAGAGGATAGAGTGTCTGGAAGTACTTACCTGGGGGAAACACAATCTTGGTTTAGTTCAGGCCCTTAGGCCTGGAAACACAGTCTATGGTCTAGAAACTTGACTATTCGAAAACATTCTCACCAACGGTTGTAAGGTTTCCATCGCAGGCAAATAAAAACAAAATTCCCTGCCAGTCACCAAGGCAGCCAAGAGCTGAGATGCTTCTGAAAACCTGAGCTTCATTCCCTCCTTTATCAGATAATTTCATTATACAAAGGGGCATATGTCTCTTAAAAGTATCAAACAACACATTAGAACCGTGAAAGCCCATCAGTCAACAAATCCTTTTGATAAAGATCGATCGCTCCCTGAATAAGAGGAAAACATAGTCCAGGTCAATCTGTCAGCAAACGCATTCAAAAATCTATACTCTGAATTGAAACAAGGAACTCTAATAAGCTGAGATTACTTTCCAAGAAAATATTTGGGTATCCCTACAAGCCCAGGCCTCACACCTGACTGCATTTGGCATCCCCAGGAAGAATAGGCCGAGTGATCCACAGAGGTGTGCGGGCATCTTTGGTTACTTCTGAGAGGTAGGCCTCACCTGATTTCCACCCACCTGTATCACTTTTAGTAAATGGCACAGGGATGGAAATTAGTGGGGGAACCAGCTCGAGACCTGGGCAGCTCCAATTTCTCAAGTGGATTTTCTATTGTAATATGGGTACTCTGAAGATCACATGAAACACCCAAGGTCTGGGAACAGCTTCAACAGTAAACTTTTTGCAAAGTCCCTCTGGGACAAAAAGGACTTGGACTTGTGCACCTAAAGTCTGTCAGTTACAGACGTGTCTAGAGGAAAATAAAACATGGAGAAAATAGATTTGGATCATGTTTACGACCCAGGAAAAACAATTATCTTTGTCAGTTAATTGAGGCACTGGCTCAGCCTTCCAGAGAACGCAAGGGGGAGAAGCAAATACTTGAGTCCCTACTGTGTGTGCTTTGCAGTTTGCAACCATTATCTCATTTAATCCCAGGGCAACACTGAAAAGCAGATATCACTGCACCTACGTCACAGAGCTCATGGGAGGCACAGAGAACTAGTGATTTTACCCCAGATGTTTAGCTAGCGTCAGCAGTGGCATTGGCATCCACTGTGTCCTGTACATCAGACCTGTCCACCAGAGGGACTGCCTTCCCCCTTAACATCGGAGTCCAGGGCCACCCACCCATCATCCCCAGTGACTCCCTTCTCAGTGGTTGCACTGACTTGTGGGTGGCAAAGAAACCTCTGGGCTTTTTGCCATTTAGTAAAAGAAGCTGATTCAAAGTGTCAGCCAGGTAAGAAAGGACTGGAAAAAAAGGAGGTCACTCTAATCGCACATTTGGAAAAACCATAGACCAAAGCCCAGCTACATAATTCAGAGGCAGATGAGCACAATATCCTACATCCACATAGAGTACCCACTTCACAGGTGAGCGGAAGCCAGGGGTGATGAGAAGATTAGAGACAGAGACTGTGTTAGGGTCACACAGACTCAACACGCCACTCTGCTATCCAGTCTCCACCAGTCTTTACTGAAAGGGGAAGAGATGACTCAGATTTTGGAAGGACTGGATTCAAACAAGAGCTATTCCTCAAATACAGCTGTGGAACTTGGGGCAAGGTAATTTACCCCACTGTATATCATCATCTGTATATTCAGATGACAGCTTGAAAAATGAAGATTAAAAGGACTAGTGCATAGGAAACATACCCCAGTGCCTGGAATACTGTAAGTCCTCAGAAATCTTACTCAAATCTTCTCTTCTCATCCTCTGCAGGAAGAGCCAGTTCTATAGTGATACTGCCCGACTGCCTAGCAAGAGAAAATAAGTAGCAATTGGTCGAGCTGAGGAATTCAGACACAAGGTGGAGGCAGCTTTGAGCAGCAGCCACTTGAGAGCCTCCCCACTTCCTTGTTCTTGCAAAGCATGGGACATTGTTGCTTAGGAATATACTGAGGGCAATGAGGACTGATTATTTTGCTTTTCTGCCACCAATTTATACAACAACAGAGAGAAGTACTCTGATATTCACCCCAGGCAGGATGGGCCCCAACCTGCCTGGGCCACAACCTTAAACACAGCAGCCATACCTCCGCAAGTGTTGCCATCCCAGCCTGTGACAGCCACTGTCCCCACTCCACCAACCCTCACCCCCGTGTTTCAGGCTATCATCTCTTACTTTTAGCCTGAAGTGCCATTTGGCTTTCCAATGGCATGCCTGAGTACATGAGCTTAATTAAGAATGAAGGGATGGGGTGAGGAATGTATACAGGAAAGTGGGTGAGAGAACCTTATTTTTAAATGAGAAATGAGTGCATTTTACCCATCTCTTCTTATTACCTTTAATAGATTTGCAGGAAAGTGATTGAACTTGGAGTCCAGGGTCCACCCTCTTCCTTAAGTGGCCTTGGTAAGTGTCCAAGCCTCCACTTGGCCCTGGGTTCTCCTTCCATGAATTTGCTAAATTCTAATATATGTCAGGAAATAATCTGGAGTCCAGTTTCCTCTTAATAAAATATGGATCTTTGAGACACTGTCTTTGAGGTTCCTTCTTGTCAAGCATTTCATGAGCCTATTATTCTGTTTCACAAGGTTATCACCCTTTTTTGAAGAGAATTGAGGAGGAAAAAGTAAGGGTTAGGAGGCAGTGTAAGAGGTGGCACTAC
The DNA here is from genome assembly GCA_030848825.1 of Tadarida brasiliensis. Lineage (NCBI taxonomy): Eukaryota > Metazoa > Chordata > Mammalia > Chiroptera > Molossidae > Tadarida > Tadarida brasiliensis. The sequence goes on along the minus strand of CM061272.1, from coordinate 36,883,644 downwards.
ACTTGGAGTTCTGGGTCTGTCACTAACTCTACATGTTTCTAAGTGAGATATTTCCCCATTTTCTGCCTCTCTCTTCCCATCTGTATATGGAGAATTACCTAAGAATTTTCAGGGATTCTTCTAACTCTAATATTCTACAACAGATTCAATAAACCTTCATCCTAAGGTATAAACCATATGTCAGGCCCTTTGCCAGGTGTGGGAAAAAAACCTTGTAGGCAAGAAGTAACAACGCTAGGAGGCACCTGTTTCCTGAAGCTCCCCAGTATTCCTATAGACAACAGAGGGCACTCTTTGCATGTGTGCATATAAAGGGTCCCCAGGGACCCTGGTGTGAGCTACCACTGCATATAGTTTTTCTGGAACTGAAGTTTTTATGCTGTTACTATAAAGGTTCTATGTGTCCCACCTCCCTGTCTCTATCTTACTGGGCCACAGTTAATCTCCTCCATTTGGCCTTGGTTTCTTCTCCCATGAAATAACTAAATTCTGATATTTACCAGGAATTAATTTGGGGTCTAGGTCTCCTGTATGAAAATTCTCATTCAGATATCTACTTAGATCTGCTGTTCATCTCTCTCTCCTCTCTTTCCTCTGCCCTAAGCATATTTTCATCTGCTCTCTTACTTTTAGCAGATTTTACATTATATTATCAAATTAAAAGAGAAATTTAAAAGCCACAAAAATGGTATGAATACCAAGGTTTTTCTTGTAACTTTTTTCTCACAGTTTCTTTTGGGGAATAAAATAAGATAATGGGTGTCAAATAATTTTAGGGGGAGACAAGAAGCTTTATAGGCTCTTCATAAAACCAAGTGGATTTCTACATAATGTCACATAAATCATCATCATCATCATCACCATACTTTGAAGGAGTTAAAAGTTACTATCGGTACCTTGTTACCTTTTGAAATCTCAGGTCCTAACTATGGAGTGTTATCAAAATTCTCATTGGCCATAGCTATCAAGTTCATTCTCAAAGAAAAATAAGCCCAGTTTGGAAATTTTAGCAGCAAGATTCAGGAAAGTGTGGTGTGAGTATACTTGGGGGTTGCAGGACACATTTCTTAAAACCACATTTGTCCTTAAATGGTACTATCTGCTTAATGACCATGGCAAGGTCAACTAGATCTGGTCTTAAGTCTGCTAGCCTTAGATGAATCACCTAAGCCTCTAATTACTCAGGCCCCAAACCACAGGCTCTACTAGATGTTATCTAGGCCTCTTCCTTTGTGGACTTCTCTGGATTCCATGAATTGAGTGACTGCCTGAGATGGGACAGAGATACGTACATGTGAATTTGCTTTGTCACTAGCATTCAGCCTGGGGAAAGTTGTTTTCCTTCTCTAATCTTGGTTTTTATACTTTCAACGTGAGAATAAAAACAGTTACCTTTTGAGTTTTTCTGAGGGTATCATGAGAGAGCCCATGACGGGCCCAGCATGCACAGAAATGTTCAGTAAATGGTAGTTGTCTTTTCTTCCTTTCGTCACACTTGCTAAGCTTGATTTTCTTTTATCTAGATGTCCTTGCGGGGCCCACCAGTTACACCCGCAGGTGTCCTCTGGGCTCAGTCAAGGCTGAGGGCAAAATAGGTAAAGCAGGTGTGACTTTTTAGTCTGAGAACCCAAAACAATGTCCTGAGTTTCTCTAGAGCAAAATCCTGGGGAGTTTTAAAGGTTTAATTCAAATGTTTGAGCTTCTGATGGATGAAACAGCCAGGACACAGCTGTGGAAGTAAATTGTTCTACAAACAGCCTTCATGTTCTGCTACCCTCTCAGCCAGGGCAACTCTGGGCTACTAGCCTGATCAATTTTGCCTGATTAATCCCTTTGAAGGCTCACAGAGATTTAGGGAGTGAAACCTGAAGGGAGATTTAGCAGCATTTTAGAACACCCCAGACTGGCATGCAGGAATCTCACTTGTCTTTAATATATTTACGTTGTGGGCATAAAGCAGCAGAAGAAAAACGAAGTCTTTTCTGAGTTGAGCAGATTAAATCTATCTGACCTTTGATGCCATTTGCTTGCACCTAGTGAAGAAGACAAGAATGTGCAGTGGAAAATAACCTACTAAGTTTGAAATATTTGTCTCTGAAACACTAGGCATGTGGTGCTTTTAAGTACAGATTATATGATACACATGATCATCCATACAGTGTGCCTGAAATTGCCCACAGGGAGCTAATTTGCCTATTGAATCTTGACTTTTCTTAGAACTAGAATCAATGGTCATTTGCATGTTAGAATGTACTTGACAATATATAATATTGTACTTTTGACAAATAATTCCAGCTATGTTTCTGCTAAAGAGTGTTCCACTTTAAGACAAAAAAAAGTCAACAAATTCAGCACTACTTTTAGCAAAACAGTGTGGCAGATTCAATCAGGGTTAAAATGATGTTAAAACGCAGCAGCATTCAAAGGAAGTGTGGCTATAGGCCCCAACCATGTGCCTTAATATACTACACAGAAATTCAAAAATACTTTTTTTTTTCCCTGAGGTTGATATGTTCCTTTTTTTTTTTTCTTCCTCTGTGATTCCAAGAGGAAATGCTTATAATTATTGGCTCTCCATGTAATGATTATTACATTTTTTATTTCAGAGCTAACACTGCTGAAAACACATTCCTTGTGGTAACCTGAAACCCCCCATTTGGGCAGGATTTTGATTGATTTCAGCAGAACAAAGGGACAATTGCATCTCATTTGAAACCCAGATGAGGTGCTCCATAGTTCATTCTAAATTGGGAGTGATAATGGTTGGGTGGTCATTACTTCGAGAGAAATAAAACAACAACAACGTTGAACAGTGCTGGTGTACAGTGGCCACTTTCTGGGCTGGAACAGGTTAACTAAGAACTGAAAAGCCATCCTCTAGTAGCTTGAACAGGAACCTACAGTCTGCAAACACTTATTCCCATCAACACTGCTCCAAGGAGGTGCCGAAATGCAGGGTCTGTCATTCTGATCTTGTGTCTGTCCTGTTATGAATTAACAGAGGGGAACAGGAAATGGATCGACACTGTTCATAAGTAAAGAGGCCAGGCAGGAGGGGAGGTCCTTCTGCTTTCAATCAAGGGAGAGGGTACAATCTGAGGCGTCATCAGTACATCTCAACCATGGTAAAACCAGGCTTCTGCAGGGAGCTGGGCTTCTTTATGGATGGAATTACACACTGCGTGAGTAAAAATTATTTCTCGTATAGAATACCTGTTAGCTTACAGCAAAAATGTGGGTGGAAAAAAACACATGGGACTGGTGAAGTTAGCAAAGCACACACTCAGTGTATTTCTTCACTCGACACTGGACCAGACAGAGCAATCATTATCATCATCATTATCAATATTATTTTTAATATTATTTAATAGTAGTACTTTTTCCAGTTCCCAATCTAGAATACCCAGAGAGAAAAACATAAAAAAAAAAAATACATTGTCTTTCATGGAGACTTTAAGAATCCAGGAGCTTAGAAGCAATTTACTCTGTCTCCAGACTATTCATGTTGTGGTGAGCACTGCTAGCCTTGTTTTAGTATTATTGACACTGACCCTTGCTTTGACATCGTGGGTATCTACTATTAAGAGTTGGGAACTAATTTGCTTAATTTCGACCTTACTAATTCAATAAACTTCTCTGTTTACTTTGCTTGCTCAGCAAGACTTTGAAAATGAGACTTTTAAGTGACTTCCTACTTTAGGAATGATTTGTACATGGGCACTTGGTCTTAATCAGGGAGGGGATGAACTAGTCCTGGGGTGGAAGTGGTTGGAGGTGCTGCCGAGCAAGAGCAGGAGTAGGAAACTGGGACACTGCCAGCCTCTCCTGAGTCACATCTTCACAGAGTGACTACAGAGTTCCATTTGAAATGCATTCCTAGACACGAAAAAACACCCACATATAAATGCAAGTGCAAAAGCAGAAAATGTGATTTTGGGTTTTGTGGTTGTTGTTGTTTGACATTTTCTTAGCTACATCTCGGTTGCTTTCCTTTTGCACAAATCAGTGGGAGGTGCCCATATTTTGTGTAGCATGTTGGATGTGAGCTGAGTCTTGAAAACTCATTTTTATTCAGCAGTTTGGTATTTTAACATCAGAGCCCACCAATATACTAGCCATCTCCTTGTTATAAGTCAGATGTTTTTAAAACTATTACTTACTTATTAAACAACTATAGCCATTCATGAAAAAGACTTCTCTCTACAAAGCATACAGTAAGTTAATTAGAAATACCATGTAAGTGCCTATCATAATATAGAGTGGGTCTATCTTCATCAAGATATTCCCCAGGACTTAGCATAATTCTCTTCTGATGTATAGCAGGAGTTCAGTAAATATTTGTTGAATAAATGATGTGTGTCCACTGCTGAAAGGACACTCAATTGGCTCAGAGTAAATGCTTCATATACTCAGAAAAGATCACCAGAACTGTGTCTACAAAGCCCAAATCACATTAAAAATTATTCAAACCAATTATTTGGCAATACTTAAGCAAAACTGATGGACAATTCATTCCCCAGCTAACCCTCAGCCCCAATTTTCAGTGTTTGTCTTTGTGCCCTATAAACACAGGCCTGGGACAGGATTCCCCCACATTCCCCTTACATTTTGTTTATTTTCATTATTTTTTTAAAAGAGAGTGTTTCTCTTGTTGTCCAAATAAAGAGTGGTCCTTTCCATTTCAAACTAATCATAACAGTATGATTAGAAAAGAATAACCAGGCAAATTTTATTTTACTGGTCAAGAGATCAGTCTGATGTGCAGAGGGATTTTCTTGATTCTGGGACCACAAAGCTGTGGGGGGACTCTAGGATGAAAGTCATAATCCAGCGGAGAAGGATGAAAGGAATTTAAAGGTGAATTTGGAGACTTTGGAAACTCAATACTGTGATTTGGTATCAGATTTAAATTCTTTCCAAAGCCACTGTGAAATCAAGGTGGGGGAGGGGTGACTTACAAAAAGTTGAATGTTATTAAAACTATATATAAAAGCATTTGCCAGTCCCTTTTCTTTTAATAGCCAATACAATTTTTTTAAAAAATTCTCCATATAAGATGTTGTTGCATTTTATTGAGGTACATGTTCTAGCAAATTAAAGGATGGCTGTGTCTGGTACTGAAGATAAAAGTATGTATAAAGGTCTAAGTCACAGGATTAAACAGCAATTATGTAAATCTTTAGATCCAGCGCAATCTAAGGAGAAATACTAATAAGGCTGAGTTGACTGAGTCCTTCCACAGCAGAGAAACGATGAAAATAACAGAACATAGATTCCTAAATGAATGGCTATATAGATGGCTTCAAGGTGAACATCATCATTCCACAGCCTAGAGGGTTCTGTGCTCATGAGAGTTTTGAAGACATTCCTTTGTACTCCCAATAAGAGAACCCAGAGATGGGGAAGGTATAGCGATATCTTCAACAAAATTACTAATAACGAGTGCTTATTTTTCCAAGAGCTAAACAATAAAGTAATACTGTATGTTTTTTTCCCCAGCATGCCCAGTTGGCCATGTTAATTTGTTAGTTCACTGCTGGTGGAAGTGGTTGGTTTCAATGAGCACCCTCAGCATATACCATGGTGCTAAAGGATGATCACCCTGGTTTTTCTGTGATTCCTGCCTCTAGGGGTCATCTTTCTTAACTTTAGGGACTCCATTTGGAAAGATAGTATGTCTTTATTGGTTAGAGCTGCACAGGCTTCAGAGTCAAACTGAATTTTTAATCTTGGCTCTCATACTTACTTTCTCAAAGCCTTCATGCCTTTATCTTAAAATAGAGATTATAACACTAATTTGACTGGTTTACCATGAAGGACAAATGAGCTAAGTATGGAGAGTTGTTAGTATAGAAGCTGGTATAAATAAGCACTCAGTGTATGGCAGCCCAGTATCATCACTTTAAATTCTCAGGAACAGTAGGGATTTTTTTACCTTAATAGTTTATTTGATAATACCACAATCAAATGAATATCTAGTTTATGGCAAACTGTAGATAGGAAAGTTAAAAATAAAACAAGCTAACAAAAATGTTTATGTAATTTTTCTAAACTTTTTCATTTGCATATGACATTTATTGTGCAATCTTCTTTTTGTAAAAAAAAAAAAAACCCACACATTTATTTATTTTTGCAGATTCATATACTTGCTCAAATGCTTTAATAATTCCACTGACTGATTCATTTAATGAGACATTTGTTAATGTATTGGCTAACACATATAAAAATATAAAGAGGATCATAATTTTTTCACTTAAAATTATGATTAGTAATTTTTCCCAGACCAATACACTTTGACCTTGAGATTCAAATTATTCTCTTTTTCAACTCATTTCCCTGTTGTGAGAGTCTTGACTATGACTTCTCTATAATTGTTCCAGTTTCTTCCCTAAAAACACCTCTAACTCTGAGCTGAGCTGTATTTTCTATTCTCCACCTCTCAAAATGTTTTTTTTAGAGTCATTTCAGACTTCGCTCTTGTCTACTTCAGGTTTTTATCCATTGGATTACCAGTTCACCTTTCCCTTCAGAGTAACCATCTTTTATTCCTGCTGTGCTTCATCTGTGCATGTCTCAAAAGTACTTATAAATGTACTTACATGCTTTTCTGAATTGATTAATTCTAGATTACAACAGAGCATAGATTCAAAAGTATTCCCTGTTAAAGGGGTAGGTAAGTCTATGCAAAAACAAGACAAAACCAAAACAAAAAAACAAGACAACAAAACCTAACAGGAGTTTAGGATAAGTAGATACTTTGTTTCATCTTGAGTGTCACTGAAACTAGAAATGTCTTGGGTTAGCATAGTATACATTAGGAATGACAACCACAGAACACTCATACCAACGTCTCCCATGCCTATGCCCATGTAAGATATTGTTAATAGGTCACAGTATCCAGTATGAAACCTCAAGCCTTCATCACAGCTCTCCTGATAATGACTACCAATCAGCTGAAATTGGCACAGGTCAAGAAATCCATTTCCCATTGCAAATTTATTAAAGCATTTTTTTTTTTGCTTCAACAATACAAAATGTGTTATGCAAAAAAAAATGTTTTTAAACTTTCGGTTGAATTTTTGAAGACCTGAGTTCTTAGGTGACTCTATTTGCCATAAACTCTTACTTTTAATGTCTGTTGGGAAGTTTCCTTTCTGAGGGTAAGCAATGAACACAGTGTTCCCCAAATTGTTATTCCTGATCATGTCCCTATGACTGAGATTAGTGTATACTTGGTTGTTAATCCCATGCTCATAATGGTTTGCAAGATTCATCTTGCATCTTTTTTCCTTGAATGATTGTTCTATGAGATGACATACAATACAATTTTGGCACACATGATGAGTTTTTTGAGCAACTGATATTAAATAAACATGTTGAGAGGTAAGGGACATAGCAGCACATGTAAACAAAGGAAAACAAAGTAGCATTTATGGATTTGACACTTGATAACTCATAACAACCATTCATTAGGTGTTAATTATGTATCAAATGCTTTATCTGTACCAGGTTATTTAATATCTATGGCAACCCTATGAGTTAGGTATAATTATTATTTCCATTTTACAGATGAAAATATTGAGGCTAAGAAAGTCCAAGTAAACTGTCCAAGGTCACAGAGCTTTTAAATGTCAAAGCCTAGTTCAACCCAGCTCTAGTTGAGTTCAGAACCCATTCTCTTGACCACTGTACTTTCCTGCCTAGGATGTCAATAAAAATATTTATTTCAATGGAAACAAACTGAAGGTTTTCTTGTAAGGCATCAAGCCAATGATAATGTCGTTTCGTATAATGTCAACTACTGCTATGAAAATGGACTATCAGAATAGTGTGCATGATAAGACTTTGAATAAACCTGCTGGAAAGAAAGGCCTACCATTCATTGAAGAAAAATATAAAAGGGACAAAGAAAGCATAGAGCAGAGTTGTTTTATATTTTACGATGATATCAGACTGCAAATATGTGCATGGTTAGGTAACCTTCATGGCCCTTGCTCTCAACTCTAGTCTGTTCCATTGACCCAGAAAAGAATTTGGAGAATCACACTACTATATTGTTAGCTTCAGGAAGGTTAAGCTTATATTTTTTTCTAGGTGTCCTCAAGACCTAGCACACTACTGGTACACAGCAGGCATTGAATAAATGTTTACTGAAGGCAGGAATGCTTAATGCAAGGGATGGAAGAGGAAAGAGGTGGAAGAGAAGGATGGGGAAAGAAAAACAAGAAAGAAAAGGAGGTGAAAGGAGGAAGAAAAAAGAAATAAATTAATGTTCTTTAAAGTCCTGCCCTAATTCTATCCCACGGTGGAACCATTCAACTTGCAAATGTACCTGCTTGGATCTCTGTCTATTATGCTGCCAAGTTCCTGAGTGTTGCCTATTCTGGGCTTTTCTGCCCCTTCTGTTCCACCTACATTGCAGCTAAGTCCTCCGAGTGCTCATTGACACTTCTCTGGAGAGGGAGAAACAAGGGATTTGGGTGGGGGCAGATGGTAGGAGGCAGGGCCTCCAGGTGTGGTCTTGCCAGGTTGGCCTGTCTCACCCCAAATAAGCTGCAGTTAGAACAGCATATGAAACCTTAACCAGAGGCCCACCTCTATCCAGACCCATTAGCCTTTGGGGTCCAGTGATCAGTATTGACAACATTGGCCAAAGAGACATATTTACTTCACCATAACATTGTCTTATCCAAGAGTCACAGCCTGGATGTGGTTTCCTTCCTATAAAACATGCATTTCACCTCTGGCCCACACAAGACCATCCTTAACCTGTATTCGCTATTACTTTTGTCTTAAAAACAACGCACTCTACTTTTCAGATAGATTCCTATGAATCACACCTGGAACACAGTTTTGAATTTTCCCATTAGTCTCCGAAGCCCCCAAGCTAGCTGCTCCCTCATGTTCTTTCCTCCATTATGTTCTTTCTCTGTAATGGCACCATCATTTACCTATTTGCTCAGGTATCACTCTTAACTTCTCTTTCTTATATCCCATCATCAGTCTTTTCACCTCCACATTTGAAATCTATGTCAAATCAGGTCATTTGTCACCATGTGTAGTATTATTATCCAAACCCACATCACTGTTATCATTCACCTGTTCCACTGGCATAGACTCCCTTATTCTGCTAAACTTTCCTTCACAGCACTTACCCTCTGACACATTGTTTGTTTGTTTGTTTGTTTATTTATTTATTTATTGAACATGCACTATCTCTTCACCGAGTAGAAGGTTCAGGAGAGTGGGCATTTGGTGTCGGATACTAAAACAAACACCTTAGCGCAATGCCTGGAACAGTGTAGAGTTTCACAAATATTTTTTGAGTGCATAAAGGAATAAATACCCAGATAGCTTTCTAAAGTGGTTAGATGGAAGGTTGGAGTGGTTTTGGAGCATCGGGGCCCAGACTGGACCTAGAAAGAGTGAGGCCAGTGGCTCTTGTTATTAAATGAGCATTCCCCACACTGCTGGTTTATACCAGACCTGGGCCCCTGCTGGTTACATTGACATCTCTGCCAGGTAAAACCAAGGTTTGGAGAGTAGAAACATGTGGGTCCATTTATACCAAAGCCCCTTTGCCCCATTGTGACCCCATGATTCCTGCTGAATAACCTAAAATTTTAACAGTGAATGAGTTCAATCTCCCAAACATTGAGGTAAGTACGCTCTTTTAAAAACTAAATCAAGTCATTGGGCATAATGATGAGCCCAAGGTCATATAGGCAGTTGGACAAGAAATTAGGATTAAAATCTAGACTACTTCTCTTCTTCTTTGGGGTGTTGGCAATCAAAAACATTGTGCTTGGAGTTGGTCCAAGTTTCATGGATGTTTTGTTCAAACAGAAATGAAAGAGAGCCCCTAAAATATAGACTGATTTGCTAACTTTCCAAAGCTGTGGTCATTGAGTGTGATACAACAGATGAGTTTAAGCAATCAGAGCATTAGCAAGCCTCCCTTTGGGTTTCTCCAACTGCTCCCTCTGTTTGCAGACATAATATTCAGTTTCTCCAAAACATCTCTGGTTACCAAAAGTAAATTCTGTGGGAAAATGGTGACGGTGGTCAAACAAAGAGTTAACACAACCAAAACAAAAAATCCAGTTTGAAATATTTTTACAACGTTCTTTACACTAGAGAACGGTGGAGAAAAAACAGCATTTTAAGTGCTGCTCTTTTTCCCATTAGGTTGTCTGCTTTTACAGGTGGCAAGTTTCAGCGAGATCTAAAGGCAAAAGGCTCATGCAGAGATGGTCTGGAGCAGAAAGATTTGACCTGCCTGACCTCCTGCCCATGCATACAACATAATCACTCACAAAATAGATACTAAAATAATGTTAGCAGCCGCCTGGCCTAAACTAATAAAACCGAGTACATCGAGAGTGAAGGCAGAAAGCCTGTCCTTAACTCACCCCCTCGGGCCTCGGCATTACTCCTTCCCTGGCCTGAATTAACGGAGCTCAAAGCAAATGGCTTTTTCTACCTCCCTTCTTTTCCTTGTGTCATTCTGACACTCTTTTTTTTTTTTTTTTTTTTTTTTTTTTGTAACAGGGCCTGACTCAGTGAGTTTAAATGCCCTTCTCTTTCTCACTCACCTCATGCAAACTTTAATTAAGGCCGTCTGTACATAACACCAACATAACTTGTCAAGAAGTAAAACAGTCAAGTCACTGAGTTTGGAGCCACAAGAGGAGGGAGAGGGAAGGTCAGAGAGGGTCACAAATGACAGCAAAAAAATACCCCAATTGTTTAGACACCTTCCTTTTCTTTTCTTTTTTAACCTTTTATTTATTTATTATTTATTTTATTTTATTTTTTCCATCACCATTTATCCCTTCTATGTCCTCTTCCACCTCCATCTACCCACCACAGTCACCATACTGTTGTCCATGTCCATGAGTTCTCCCTTTTTTATTTTTTATTTTTCGCTCAATCTGTCCCCCCCTCCCTCTCCACCTCCCCCACCCCCATCAGAGCTCTCTGCCTAGACAGGCTCCTTTTCACTGTACTCTCTCCTCTTGGCTGTAAGTACCAAACCTTTTCCTTTCATTCCAGGGAACAAACATTTCTTCCCGAGGTGGATCCACGTTGCTCCAAAGCTACCGTCTTATTCTGGTTGCACATCAGCTTCCTGCACCTTACTATCCCTAGATTACCCATGTTAGCAGGGCAATTGTGGATCATAGCATCCTCTTTCATAAGGAGAAATCTGAGGGTCAAAAATTAGCGCCAAGTCCACAGCCTGGCCAAAAGATTGTTTTTATTTAAATACATAATTTATTTTAAATTTAAAAATAGATATTAATTTTTAAAAATTAAAGACCAGTAGGAACTTAACTTACATTTTTCAACTTAATACTTTCAAAGGAATGCCCAGCCAGTGTGGCTCAGTGGATTGAGTGTTGTCCCATGCACCGAGAGTTTGCTGGTTTGATTCCAGTCAGGGCACATGCCAAGGCTACGGACTACTTCGTCCCTCGCCACTTCGCGCTTCAACTTTCTTGGCTTCATTCTATCATGGTTTTTTCCAAAGGAAAAAAAAAAAAAAACCTCAATAGAGTGAAGCCACGAAAGTCAAAGCGCGAAGTGGTGAGGGAAGACTATATAAATAAAGAATCCGACTTCGCAGAAATTCATTTATCGCGGTAGAGTCTGATTAACCTCAATAAACGAGGGCCGACTGTATATCCCCAGTGGGGGACATGCAGGAGGCAGCTGACCAATGTTTCTCTCTCATCATCAATGTTTCTATCTCTCGCTCCCTCTCCCTTCCTGTCTCTCTAAAAAAATCAATAAAAATATATTGGTTAAAAGTTTCAAAGGAATGAATATTGGTTGAGAGTCCTTTCAGGTGCTCATAACAAAGTAGGTTATGCATATGTTGCAAAAGAATGTTGAAACCCCATTTCTCCTTCTAGTAGTTTGTGTGGGTTATATAATAGTGCTCATGGAATAAGTAAACATGGTGATTCCTCAAGTTTGCAGATGTAAAGGGTGTTTACTAGCTTTACATGGGAAGTTTCATTGCCTCCTTTACTGCTGTCCAATGGCTCGTTTCAAGTTGGAGTTACAAAATACCCTTTAGGTTGCAGTAAGAATGGGAAAAAATCCAGAAGCTGTAGTCAGAGAGAACCCAAAGAGAGACAGAAGGCTTCACAGCTTTGAGAAGGGCAAGATGAGCCATTCCCAGTTCATGCATACACGGCCCATCATTTTGCTGACTGTATTGGAGCAAGCAGCTCTCCTTAGAATATGAGAGCTCTGGTTTAAAATCTGAATTTCTTGATTAATTAATTATTAATTTGTTAATTTATTTTTATTAATTTATATTTTTTTAAATTATAGTTGACATTCAATATTATATTAGTTTTGGTTATACAGCATGGTGGTTAGACATTTATATAATTTATGCAGTAATCCTTACAATAAGTCTAAAATCTGGACTTTTAAAATATTTCAAATAGGGAGATTGACAATGGACAATAGCATTGACAATTACAATCCAAACTTAAATTGGGCTTTAGCTCTTCAATTTTTGAAATGTAATGAATATAATGAGAACAATAGCTTTTGATTTGCTGTAATGGTGACATAATAATTATAAAATTTATAAAACAATAACAATAATAATAGCTAACATTTATTAAATGATTTTGTGCATTTTATATATATTGTCTAATTAATATTAACTGTAACATTCTAAATAAACATATATTACTTAGAACTTAAATAGAAATTTTTAAGGATTATTGCTTTTAAAAGGGTAATTTGACAATCTGAATTTTTATAAGCAGTTGTTTCGAGAAGGATGATTTGACGACATGTATAAAAAGTATATATATTCTTTTGAATCCAAAACTCCAATATTTATTATTTTGGTATAAAAATATCTGTACAAATTTACACAATAATTTATACATAATACTCATGCCTGCATTATTTACAAATGGAAAGATTGCAAATAACCTGTTCATCAATGTGTTTTTATAAATTATGGAACATTTATGAAAAAGAAAATACAAGTCAATTTAAAAAGTGAAATGCAAAAAATCTGTTAAATTTAGAAAAATATCTTATAGATAATCTATCTCTTCATCACAATTCTAATTTAATGTTATCTAGAAAAGTTCAAAGTGAAATGCTGAGAGAATGAAATCACAGAATTTAAAGTGAAAAGACAGAAGAAATCTTACTAAGTTAACTAAAACCATATCAACTCTACCACAGAAAAACACAGAACATCAATAACCTTTGATACAGATATTCTTATTAATTGTCTTGTTACTTCCCAGAACTAAATTGGAAGTTCCCTGAAGGCAGGAACTCTATTTTGCTCCTTTTGCTGCATTTTTGCTTAACCTCAGTGTAAATTACAGAGACTGGCACATTGTGAACACTCACCTTATTTAAAAAAAAAAATAAATCCTCTCTTGAAATGTAAGAAATTTAAAAGGAAGAATAGAAGAGATTGGAGCAAAAGATAATAAATCAGGAAAGAAAGGGAGGTAGGGAAGGAGTAGGGAAGGGAGGGAGGCAGGCTGAAAGATAGGAAGGAAGTTAGCAAGGAAGGAAGGAGAAAAGAAGGAAGGAAGGAAGTATTAGGAAGAAAGAGATGGGATGAGTCAGAAATTGCCCTTTCTGTCTCTTTTTATTTCTCTTCTCTATGATTACAGTGGTCAAATGAGAAGTCATGCACACCAGGTCTTTTTTCAGAAACTGACTTCAGAAGCAGCTATGGCAACACTTTCAGAATTTATTAGCTTCTGGAAAAAAAGGATGAGACTTGAAGAGAGAGCCTATAACAACATTTATTCTGGACCTCAGTCTAATCTGAAGCTACACATCTGGGAAGGTAGGAAGTCAAAAGGCCCAATTCAGCCCTTCAGTTGTGGCAAAGGGCAGAAGGCTTTAAAAATAGCATGAAGAAAAAAGACAATAGCTAGTTGAAACTGACACCCTATTTCTCAACAGGCTAAATAAAATACACAGACAAATCATGCCCAGATTGAATGAACATGAGCCACGGGTTATTTTATTTTAGTTTTTGAAAATGGGAGCAGGAAGGTAAAAGAAAAGGGGAAAGGAAAATACTAAACTATATTTCTCTGAAGCTTTTAATTTTCTGTTCATTTGGATCTCTCCCTGAGATCCTCAGCAAATCCATTTTGGAGGGGCAAATGAAAAATTATGAAGCATTTTCGAAGTGATCTTAATTCTTAAATTCAACAGGACTGAAGGAATACGTACTCTTTCATCAAGTTGTACACTCATTCTGTGCAGAAGGAGAGGACTGAAATAATTCTACCTGTGTGTGCTTGAGATGTGAAGAGTAGGTAGGATTTGCTCAAGGGATTGGAATGAAATAAAGCTGTAGATTAGGGATAATTATATTACTGCTTCCTTTAGGATAAAATTCAAACCCCTTCATAATCTGTCTCCTGCTTGCTAACACAGTCTTATCTTCTATTCTCTTTCCCATACAGTTAGGTTTACCTTCTCAGTGCCCTCCAGGAAGTCATGCTCATTCTTGTCTTATAACTTCAAATATGCTATTCCCTCTGTGTGAAATGCTCTACTTAGCCTTATCTATATAGCTTATTTCTAGGCATGCCTCAAGACTCAGTTTATAAAACACTTTAGTTATGAAATGTCCCCCAAACTCTCCAGATAGGGTTAGTTGCAGATTTAGTTGCCCCCTCTTCTGTGATTTAAGGATATTTGCTCATGTGTCCACCATAATCTGTTCATGTATGTTTATATGTATTTCTTTCCCACTAGACCCTAAAATTCTCAAGGACAGAATCAATATTATTCTATCCCCAATACCTAGGTAATGCCTGGCAGAGAGGAGACACTTAAGATGAAGGAAATGATCCTGAGAAAAACATTCAGGCATGACTAAGTCTGACAGAATGACCAGGCATACACAAAGGAAGAAAGTATAATGATCAAAGAGGCGGTATGCCTTGGCATGGCCATTTGTCCACTCTAAAGATTATAAATGGAGCCCTGGCCAGAATGGCTCAATTGGTGGTGTTGTATCATATACTGAAGGGTCATGGGTTTGATTCCCTGTCAGGACACATCCCCAGGTTGCAGGTTCGATCCCCAGTAGGGACAAGTAAGGGAGGCAATTGATTGATGTTTCTATCTCACATCTATGTGTCTCTATCTATCTCTCCCTCTCTCTCCTCTCTCTCTAAAAGCAATTGAAAAAAACATATCCTTGGATGAGGATTTTAAAAAAAAGATTAAAAATGGAGTAAGGGTATTATCAGAACATGTGAAGCAGCAGAGTCCAAAAGATAAGAAGAAGAACAGACCATTGATCCAAATCACAGCTTGGCTCTTTGATCTCCAGTGGAATAACACTTGGGTATGATCACACTTGGGTGAGATCATGGGTAAATAAATGAATCTCTGTGCCCACTTTCTCAACTGTAAACTGTATCTGTTGCAAGGAAGAAATACATTAACAAGTGTAAATACTTACAATAGTCCCTGGCATGGAGATACACAAATTCTTAACTCACTGAACTAGTGAAATTTTAAAATCTAAAATGGCCAAGGTGAGAAGCAGAATCCAGTTGAGGCAAAAGTTCAGCAATCTCACTCCCAAGCTGTTTTTTCTCTGCTTGTCCTTTTTGGCATGGCATGGACTCAAGCTATGGGACAACTAAACTTTAAAAGGTGAATTCATTTTTTTGACTTAAAAAAAAAAAGCTATGCAAAAATGGAACTTTCTGGGGAAAAAAACAGATAACATGACTTGTCGGTGCTTTGTGTAAACTTAAATAAGTGAGGTAAGTGTAGAATAAATTATGGGCACGTGCATGTGTATGTGCATGTGCCTGAGAAGTTTGCATAATCTGCATGCTAAGGAACATGGTGGTGGAGTCTTCTCAGTCAATGGGAAAGTTGCTCTTGTTTCCCCTAATACATAAACTGAACTCAAGGAAGCCAGGGCTGGCATATTGAATGAGGTTCTGCACTTCTTCAAAACGGATTTGTGTTTACACTTCATTGTGAGATTTTTAATGATTTGAAATGACTCAGAGGAAGTTATGTAATGTTTATGGAGACATGTGTTAAAAAATAAACCAAGAACCACAATTGTAGTATTAGAGGTAACTCCTGAATAAGCCTTCTCATTTATTTATTTACAAAGTGTGTTTTAAATAACCAGGTAATTAGAGGAGTTCCAGTTTTGGTAATACAGAGTACATTGTATTGAACTAATCTTCTTGCTGATGATAACTATAAATTTTAGGGAAAACATTCTCTTGGAAAGCAATAGAGATAAACCAAAAGCAGGCAGACACAAAAAGTAGATGTGGCCTTTGAGAGATAGTATGCAAATTAAGCCTATTTATCCAACTTTTGTCCTACCAGAACTCTATAATTTGCATGAAAATAAGAGATAGAGCTCAAACTGAAAGAATGACTTTTATTGGACTGAGAAGTCAGAGGTTGGATTTTGGGCTGCCAGCATAGCTGGGAATTAAGGGGACACCCTGAAATGTAGCTGTCATAGAGAAAGGAGGACATATCTGCATAATATTTCCTCACAAATTCTTGCATGTTTCTAAAACTATATATGTGCTGGGCAACATTCCAAGCAGAAATCAGTAGAATAAGCAAATAGAGGTAAAAGAGCTGAGTGGAGATGTCAACAGATGAAGTACTGAAAAGATAGTTCAGAGTTCAAATTCTACCACGTTAGAAGGAAATGATAAACACCTCAAGCTTAAAACCTCAGAAGGGCCATGTCTTAGAAGTAAGGATAATAGCCCAGGACTAATGGCTATATATTTTTATGACTAAAGGGAGAACCAAAATAAACCCTCTATGATGAAGCCCTAAAGTCAAGCCTCTGTACAAATGAAATAATCTATCAGTAGTTTAGTATATGCTAAAACCAAATTTAACATGCTTTAAAAAAGAATAACATTATCCAAAAACTCAACAATAAAACATATTGTCAAATTTGAAATTATTAGACAAGCAAGGAAGCTGGAAAAAGTCATCTATAATTCAAGAGAAAATATAGTCTACAGAAGGAAACTAATGGATGATACAGATGTTGAAATTAAGAGATAAGAACTTTAAAATAATTATGATAAATATGTTAAGGAATTTACAGAAAAATATTGAAGAATTAAGAGACAGGAAAATTCAGGAGAGATATAAAAACTCTGAAAGTAACCACTCTCAAGAAATCTTAGAATTGAAAAATAACATCTCTGAAAACAAAAGTTTATTAATGAGCTTAGTATTAGATTCAAAACTGCACTATAAAGTAGCAGTGAACTTGAAGTCAGATAAATAGATATTCAACCAAAGCATAGAGAAGAAAAAAGATTAAAAAATAAAGAAAAGGAGCCTCAATGAATTATGATAAAAAATCAAACAAACTTTTATATAATAAGGACGTCTGTAAGGACAGAGAGAAAATGGGGCACAAATATACTTGAAATGTCCCCCAATTTAATGAAAATATGCACTGATCTAGGAAGTTAAGTGAACTCAAAACAGAGTAAACACAGAAAAACAAAACTAGGCATATCATGATAAAACAGCTGAAAATTCAAGATACAGAGAAAAAGCTTGAAAGCATCCAAAAAAAGATAAATTATATAAAGAAACAATGATAAGAATAATGACTGACTTCTCATTAGTAATCATAGAGGCCAGAAGACAAAAACCTTTAAAATTCTGAAAGAAGTAAAAAAAAAAAAAAAAAATACTATCAATCTAGACATCTATAATCAGTAAAAATATCTTTCAAAATTAAAATAATAATAGTTTCAGACAAAAGGAAGCTAAGAAAATTCATTACCAGTGTTGTAAGTAGAAGGAAATGATATCAGAAAGAAATTTGGATTTATAAGAAGAAATACAAAGCCCTGGAATAGCAATATGTAAATATAAAAGACATTTTCTTTTTTATTAGTGTTTTTGAAAGACAATTGCCTAAAGCATAAAATAATAACAGTGCATTGTGGGAGTTATAGGGCAACAATGGCACAAAGAATTGCTAAATAAAATTATGTTGTTTTAAGGTTCTTACATTATAAAGTGACTCAAAACTAACTTCAGGTAGATAGTGGTAAGTTAAGGATTCATATTTTAATCTCTAGAAGCAATCACTACAAAAAATTCAGAGGGCTATCCCTAAAAAGCTAATAAAGAAGGCTAAATGGTACAAAAATGTACTTGATTAATCCAAAAAAAGATAAGAAAAGAAGAAGCAAGGAATAAAGAATAAGTGAAATAAATAGAAATTAAATACAAGGAAGGTGGACCTGAACCTTATCATATGAATTATTAACAAATAGGGGCATATAATAATGACAAAAGCATCTACTCCATAGGCATACATAACGATCCTAAGTGGGTATATATATAATATCAAAGCTTCAATATACATAATGCAAAAACTGACAAAACTAAACACACAAATAGACAAATCCATGATCATCATTGCACATTTTAGCATTCCTTTCTCAATTGGTAGAACAAGTAGAAAATATTTCATGATGATATACAAAATTTGAATAAATACTATGAAGCAACTTTATCAGAAAGTTATACCACCCAATAATAATAGACGACATATACTTCTCAAGTAAGCATGAAATGTTTACTATACCATGTCTTTATGGTCAATTAATATTTGACCATAAATATGCAAAAGCATACAATAAAGACAGTCTCTTCAATAAATGGTGTTGGGACAACTGAACAAGTACATGCAAAAAAAAAAAAAAAAAGAAAGAAAGAAACTAGACCACCAGTTTACACCATAAACAAGAATAAAATCAAAATGGATAATATACTTTAATATAAGTCACAAAACCATAAAAATCCTAGAAGGAAACATAGTCAGTAAAATCTCAGACATCTCTCCTAGCAATATTTTTGCCAATATATCTCCTCAGGCAAGGGAAACAAAGGAAAAAGAAACAAATTGAACTACATTAAACTAAAAGCTTTTGCAGAGCAAAAGAAAGTATCCTCAAAATGAAAAGTGAACCCACTGAATGAGAGAATATATTTACCAATGAGCCATCCGATAAGGGGTTTATTTCTGAAATATATAAAGAACTTATACAACTCAACAACTGAAAGACAAACAACTTAATTAAAAAATAAGGGAAGCACCTGAATAGACACTTTTTCAAAGAGGATGTACAGATGGCCAACAGACATAAGAAAAAATGTTCAACATCACTAATTATCAGAGATATAGATGCAAATTAAAACCACAGTGAGATATCACCTCACACCTGCCAGAATGGCTATCATCAATAAATCAACAAACAACAAGTGCTGGCAAGGATGTGGAGAAAAGGGAACCGTCGTGCACAGTTGGTGAGAATGCAGACTGGTGCAGCCACTGTGAAAAACAGTATGGGGCTTCATCAAAAAATTAAAAATGGAACTGCTTTATAACTCATCCATCTCACTTCTGGGAATACATCCTAAGAGATTTGATACACCAATTCAAAAGAATATATGTACTCCTATGCTCATAGCAGCACTATTTACAATAGCCAAGATCTGAAACAACCCAAGTGCCCATCAGTAGATGAGTGGATATAAAAGTTATGGTAGGAGATTCCAAAATAGAGGCAGATTGAATGAAAGCTACACAGACCTTCTCCTAGGACCAAACAGGAATTACAACTAAAATATAGAAAAATCATCCTAAATAACTGACTGAAGACTAGTTGGAGAGAACCCTTATAACCAAGGACAGACATAAAGAGGAGCCCACATCAAGATTAATAGGAAATGTGGAGGTGCAAGAGGGCTGGCTTGGCTTCCGCAGGCAGCATCTGAAGTTCCACAAGGGATATCTCAGCTGCAGGAGGTTCCCCCTGAGAAGTCTGAGGCCTAAACCCCAAGCTAGGCTCCCCAGCCCAGAGTAATGGAACTAGTAAAGGTGCCCACATAATACCTGGCTGTGAAAAGCACTAGATGTTCTGTCCAGCAGGGAGAGATGGCTGGAAACACAGGCACCCTCTTGAAGGGCCAACACACTAATTTGCAGCCATGCACCTTGGGCTTCAGCAGAGGAACACAGAGTGGACTAGAGCTGCATGCGGAGATTCTGAGATTTGTGACTCTGAGGAGAGTGCTAGGAAGGCCACTACCTGGATCCCTGTGGTTAGTCATTACCCCACACTGCAGAAGCCATGTATCTCAGGCAGTTTTCCCATCTAAGCAGCTTTAGCTTGGGAGGAAGCAATTGCCCACTCACTAGAAATTCTCTCACCCTGCCCATGGGGTGAAGTTTATGCCAGGCAGAGGACTATAGCCTGAGGCTTATTAAGTGATTGAGATTAACAGTCAGCATGCAGGCAGAAGCAGATCTCTGGGTGCTAAGAGTCTTTGCCTCTCCTACTCCTCTGCCTAGGGCTTGTAAAAGCAGACCTTGGTGTTCAGCTTGATCCTTTCCATACACATCCAGCTCCAACAGAGGGAGCCACAAGCAGCAGATTACTGATATCAACAGGGAGATTTTGGCAGGGTCCAAACCCTGTTGAAGTGAATTGTGCTTCACATGATAAGCAACTGCAGGGCAACCTGTATGCTGTGCTGGGGGTTGAGTATCACTGTCAGCCAGCCTGAGGGTGGAGCCCATGCATGAATGGGCCAATAACAATAAATAATCCATTACAACAGGAGGGCCCACACAAAGTGCATAAGGGACATTATTAGAGCACTTAGGTTTGGTGATCAGGGAGAATGCACCACAGGGCCCCACAGGTCACCTTATACATAACACCACCCTACCTATACTGGGAGCCACAGTAGATCTACCTAATACATAGAAACAAACCCAAATAGGCAATGGGGAATTAAAGAAACAAGCCCCAAGTGAAAGATCAAGAGAATTCTCCAGAAGAAGAACTAAATGAAATGGAGAAAAGCAATGTATCAAATATACAGTTCAGAGTAATGATTATAAGTATGCTCAACAACATGTGAAAAGATATAGAAACTATGAAAAATAACTAATCAGAAATGAAGAATGACATAGTAGAAATAAAGAATATACTGGAAGGGATAAACAACAGATTAGAGGCGGTCAAGGATCAAATCAGTGAATTGAAAGACAGAGTAAAAGAAATTACTCAATCAGGGAACCAAAAAGAAAAATCAATTAAAAAACAGGAGGATAGTTTAAAAGAACTGTGGGACAATATGAAACATAACAACATCCTCATCATAGGAGAACCAGAAAAAGAAGAAAGTGAGCAAGGGTTAGAGACTGTTGGAAGAAATAGTGGCAGAATACTTACCTAACCTGGTGAAAGAAAATGTTACACAAGTTCAGGAAGTACAGAGAGTCCCAAGGAAGGAGAACCCAAAGAGGCCCACACCAAGACACATCATAATTAAAATGCCAAAAATTAAAGACAAAGAGAGAATCTCAAAGGCAGCAAGAGAAAAGCAATTTTTTTTACCTACAAAGGAGCTCCCATAAGGCTGTCAGTTGACTTCTCAACAGAAACACTACAGGCCAGAAAGGAATGGTATGAAGTATTCAAGGTAATGAAAAATAAGGATCTGAATCTAAGACTACTCTATCCAGCAAGGTTATCATTCAAAATTGAAGAGGAAATAAAGAGCTTCCCTGACAAAAACAGGCTAAAGGAATTTATTACAACCAAATCAGCATTGTAAGAAATGTTAAAGAGATTGCTGTAATAAGAAGACATATATGCAGCCCAGCTTGTGTGACTCAGTGGTTGAGCATCAACCCATGTACCAAGAGGTCACTGGTTCAATTTCGTGTCAGGGCATATGCCCAGGTTGTGGGCTGATTCCCTGTGGGAGTGTGCAGGAAGCAGCCAATTGATGTTCTCTCTCATCAATGTTTTTATCTTTCTCTCCCTCTCCCTTCCTCTCTCTCTAAAATCAATAAAGAAAAATATATTTTTAAAAAAGAGATATATATAGAGAGGCATAGGCATAATGAATTAAAATGGCAGTAAATAAGTATTTATCAATAATAACCTTAAATGTAAATGGATTAAATGCTCCAGTCAAAAGGATTCGGGTAGCTGAATGGATAAGAAAATATTTTCCATAAATGTGCTGTCTACAAGAGACAAACCTCAGAACAAAAGACTCACACAGGATGAAAGTCAAGGGATGGAAAAAATTTTTCATGCAAATAGAAGCAAAAATAAAAAATAAAAAAAAATCTTGGTTAGCAATACTCATATCTGACTAAATAGACTTCAAAATTAAGGTCATAATAAGAGATAAAGAAAGTCACTACATAATACTAAAAGGATCAATCTAACAAGAGGATAACCCTGGTAAACATATATGCACCAAACATAGGAGCACCAAAATATATTTTAAAAATTCTGGAAGACTTTAAGGGAGAGATTGACCGAGCAATTCAATCATAGTAGGAACATTTAATACCACACTGACATCACTGGATAGACCTAGACAAAAATAAAATCAACATGGATATAATGACCCTAAATGCGACACTAGATTAGATGGATTTAACTTTCATTTACAAAACATTTCACCTAAAAGCTGCAGAATATAATGTCTTCTCAAGTGCACATGGGACATTCTCAATGATAGACTACACGTTGTCACAAATTAAATCTCTACTAGTCCAAGAAGATTGAAATCATATCAAGCATCTTCTCAGATCACAATGACATGAAACTAGAAATCAACTATAATAATAATAATTTTTTTAAAATACTTGAACACAAGGAGGCTAAATAGCATGTTATTAAACAATGAATGGGTTACCAATGAGATTGATGGGAAAAGAGAAACTTCCTAGAAATAAATGAAAATGAACCCACAACAACCCAAAATCTGTGGGACACAGCAAAAGTAGTCCCAAGAGGAAAGTTTATAGCACTTTAGGCCTACCTCAAGAAACAAGAAAACTTTCTAATAAACTATCTAACTGTAAAATTACAAAGAGAACAGCAAGAAATATAAGTAGGAGGAAGGAAATAGTAAATATACAAGGGGCAATAAATGAAATAGAAACTAAATAAAATACAAAAGATCAATAAAACCAAGAGCTGGTTCTTTGTAAAGATAAATGAGATTGATTAACCTTTAGCCAGATTCACCAAGAAACAAAGAGAAAGAGCCAAAATAAAAAAATAAAAAATCAGAAATGAAAGAGGTGAAGTAAAAACTGACACCACAGAAGTACAACGGATTGTAAGAAAATACTGTGAACAATTATATGCCAACAAATTGGACAACCTAGGCAAAATGCACAAATTCCTAGAATCATACAGTCTTCGAAAACTCAACCAGGAAGAGTAAAAAAAACCTGAACAAACCAATAGCAACTAAGGTAATTGAAGCAGTAATCAATAAACTCCAAGCAAACAAAAGCCCTGGTCTAGACAGCTTCACAGGAGAGTTTTACCAAACATTGAAAGAACAACTAACACCTATTGTCCTCAAACTATTTCAAAAAGTTCAAGAGGATGGGAGACTTCCAAGCCCTTTTAACGAAACCAACATAAATCCAATTCCAAAACTAGATAAAATCACAACAAAGAAAGAAAATTATAAGCCAATATCCCTGATGAACATAGATGTCAAAATCCTCAACAAAATATTAGCAAATCAGACCCAGCATTATATTAAAACAATTATTCACCTTGACCAAGTGGGATTTATCTCAGGAATGCAAGGCTGGTACACTATTTGCAAATCAATAAATGTGATATACCACATAAACAAAATGAAAGATAAAAATATATGATCATATATATATATATATATATATATATATATATATATATGCAGAAAAAGCATTTGACAAAATTCAGCACCCATTTTTTATAAAAATTCTCAGCAAAGTGGGAGTAGAGGGATCATGTCTTAATATAATAAAGGCCAAATATGACAAACCTACAGCCAACATCATACTCAATAGGCAAAAACTAAAAGCATTTCCCTTAAGAACAGGAACAAGACAGGGATGTCTGCTGTCACCACTCTTCTTCAACATAGTATTAGAACTCTTAGCTACAGTGATCAGACAACAAGAAAAAATAAAAGGCATCCAAATGGAAAAGGAGGAAGTGAAACTGTCATTCTCAGATGACATGATATTGTACATAGAAAACCCTAAAGATTCCAACAAAAAAACTACTAGATTTAATAAATGAATTTGGCAAAGTAGCAGGATACAAAATTAAAATCCAGAAATCAATGACATTCTTCTAAACTAATAATGAACACTGAGAAACTAAAAAAGCAACTCCATTTACCATTGCAACATAAAAATTAAGATACCTAGGAATAAATTTAACCAAGGAGGTAAAAGACCTGTACTCAGAAAACTACAGGTCTTGGAAAAAGAAATAGAAGAAGATATACTCCTTGTTCATGTGAGCTGGGAACTCCAGGTGCACCTCACCCCTTTATGGGCTATGCACACCCTCCTGCTGTAGCTAAGCCTTGATTGCTGTTGACATGTCAATGGGAGGAATTTACCCCAGGCTGATTGGCTGCAAGGACTGGCTACAACCACCATGGAGGATCAGCTGCACAGGGGCCAACCCAATAGAGCATGATTTATTTCAGCATGGCCTGCTGAGTTCACCCCTTGATTGTGTCACTTGTATCGGTAGTTAGGTGGTGCCTTGATGTGGTCTGAAGCTGTGTACCAGATGTGCTGGCTCTGGAGCCTTCCAGGAGGTGCAGACCAAGGTCAATCACAACCTGTGTTCTGCCTGGTGCCACTGGCATGAGGTATAGAGTGATCTGAAGATGGCTGTTACTTGTGCTGGGCTTGGAGGTGCCAAGAAGAGGCCAAGCTGCAAACCAAGGCTGGCTGCCACTAGTGCTGGGCCTGGGGCCACTTAATGAGAGGTACGGGGCATGCTGAGGCCAGATGTTGCTTGTGTGAGAGATTTTAGTCAAGTCTGAATCATGAGCCAAGACAGGCCATTCATATGGAAAAGCCACTGGAAACAGCTTGAGTGGGCCTACAAGTAGGTGGGAGGGGTCTCAGGGAAGCACCAGGATGGGGCTACAGTGATAACCAGGTTGATAGAAACTCAGATATGTTGCTCACCTGCTGGCTCTGTGAGGAGAGGGTTCAGAAAAGAAAAATAGCCTCTGCCAGCACTTCTGTGTGAGAGAAAGCTGCCTCTCCCATTCTTGCCCTGATACCAGACCATTCAGTTCCTCTTTGTGTGTCCCCGGTGTCTTTTGAGCTGCTGCCTCAGCACTGGAGCTCAGAGAGAGAAAGTCTGACTAAGTCTGTTTTTCTGGCCCTTTAAGTGGAACTTCCTGGGACTCCAGTCACCCTTCCTCTCACTCAGCCACAATCCCTGCTGGTTTTTATAGCCAGAAGGTATGAGGCTTCTTTTCCTGGCACTGGAAACCTGGGCTTGGGGGCCTGGTGTGGGGCTAGGAACTTGCTCCTCAGGGGGACCTCTGCAGTGAGATACACCTCCCCACTTTTATCTGCCACACGTTCCATGTCTCTGCCCCTTCTACCAGTCTTGGTGTGGCTTCTTCTTTGTCCTTAGTTGTTGGACTGCTGTTCAGCTAGATTTCAGGCAGTTCTGAATGATGGAGGTTCTGCAGTTTAGTTTTGATATTGATGTGGTTGTGGAAAGTTCCAAATACTGCAATTCCCTACAACACCACTTTGACCAGAAGAAAACCTATACTTTAATTAATGTTGGTTTTTAGAGTGTTCTTTTAAAATATTGTTTAAAATAACATGTAACATTTGCAATTGTGAGGTTATGCACTAAAATGCAATCGTGAAATAATTCATCTCATATTGTTATGATTCTTTTTACCAATGTTGTCAGGTTACCTTCATAAAACATCCCAAATAGCATTAATTATAGTTATTTCAGGCTAATTTTCCTCCAAAACTATACTTCATTGTCTAATATAAAATACTTCACAGAGTGCCATATAATATTCTAAGGTCTTCCTATAAGGCAACTTCTTTTCTGAGTACTGATTTTGAAAAAAAAAAAAAAAAGATTTTCTTATATTTAAACATGGTATGAGTTTGCAAGTGATACCATAACAAACCCTATAGACTGGGTGGCTTAAACAGAAGATATTTATGTTTTCACGGTTCTGAAGGATGGACATTTAAGAACCTATTGTTGCCTGGCCTGTGTGGCTCAGTGGATTGAGCATCATCCCACGGACTAAGAGGTCACAGTTTGATTCCCAGTCAGGGCACATGCCCGGGTTTTGGGCTGGATCCCCAGTGAGGGGCGGGCAAGAAGCAGCCAATCGATGTATCTCTCTGACATTAATGTTTCTCTCTCTCTCCCTTCCTCTCTCTAAAATGATCAATAAAAACATATTTTAGAGATTCCAAAATGGCGGCGGAGTGAATGGAAGCTACACAGATCATCTCCCAGGACCAAACTGGAAATACAACTAAAATAAAGTCAAATCGTCGGGAAAAAGCAACGGAAAAGCAGCTCGCGAGGACCATACAACCAGGGACACTAACTTGATCCTGGTAGGATTGCGGAGGCGCGAGAGGGGGGCTGGGAGCCCACAGACAGCAGCGGCCTTAGCCGTGAGCAGTGCCTGCCCTTGGGGTTAAAGCCTGAGCCGGCTCCACAGCACAGAGCCGGGACAGAGCGCTAAAACAGCCACAGCCACTCACCTCGGACTCCGGCAGAGGGAGGGCGGACTGGACTGGAACTGTGTGGGGACACTCGGGATTTGGAGGGCGCTCAGAGCTTTTGATGAGTTTCGGCCACGCAGGACTGTGGCCTGGTCGACTTACTCCATCCCAGGGCTCTGGGGAGAGGCAGCAGCCCCTCCCTCGGAGATTCAGCCACACCCAGTTGGGCCATTGAAATGCAAATCAAGGCTCATTAACTACCAGCATCTGCCCCACCCTCGGGAAATCCTCTCACGCTGAACACCTGAGGGAGGTTTTCATTCAACTGAGAACCCAAGGCTCTTTAAGTAACCAGGACTAATAGCCCCTAGGCAAAAAGCTAGAGGATAACTGAACCTTTTCTGGGCTTGCAACTCTACCCAGAAAAGTAAGACTCGACAGTGGTGTATAACGTGGGTCCTTTCACGCTCATCCAAACCCAGTACAAGGAGCCACAAACAGCAGAACACCAACATCCACAGGGAAAATTTGGCAGGCTCCAAAAACCACTGAGCTAGCCAAAATGGTAAAACAACGAAACAGATGCCAAACAAAAGAACAAGAGACCTCCAATGAAGATGAGATAAATGAAATGGAGTTAAGCAAGTTAACAGAGCTAGAATTCAGAGCCATGATCTTGAGGAAGCTCAACAGCATGTGTAAGGACATCAACACCATGAGCAAAGACATAGAAATATTGAAAATAAACCAATTGGAAATGAAGAATGACATAGCAGAAATGAAGAACACAATGGAAGGGCTAAAAAGCAGAGTAGAAGAAGCTGAGGACCGGATCAGTGAATTAGAAGACAGGGTAGAAAAAATCAACCAATCAGAAAACCAAAAGGAAAAAACAATGAAAAAACAGGAAGACAGCTTAAGAGAACTGTGGGACAACTGGAAACGTAATAATATTCGCATCATAGGAGTCCCTGAAGAAGAAGAAAATGAGAAAGGGTTAGAGAATATATTTGAAGAAATAGTGACAGAAAATTTCCCTAATTTGGTGAAGGAAGAAGGCTTTCAAGTTCAAGAAGCACAGAGAGTCCCAAGTAAGAAGAACCCAAACAGGCCCACACCAAGACACATAGTAATTAAAATGCCAAAAATTAAAGACAAAGAGAGAATCCTCAAGGCAGCAAGAGCTAAGCAACAGGTTACCTACAAAGGATCCCCCATAAGGTTATCAGCTGACTTCTCCATAGAAACACTACAGGCCAGAAGGGAATGGCATGAAATAATCAAGGTCATGAAAAACAAGGATCTGAACCCAAGACTACTCTACCCAGCAAGGCTATCATTCAAAATAGAAGGTCAAATAAAGAGCTTCCCAGACAAAAAAAGGCTAAGGGAATACATTAGCACCAAACCAGCACTGCAAGAAATGTTAAAAGGACTGCTGTAATTAGTAGAAGAAATAGAAAGGAAAATAGAAACACACTAAACAAAAATGGCAATAAGTAAGTACATCTCGGTAATCACCTTAAATGTAAATGGACTGAACGCCCCGATCAAAAGACACAGAGTAGCGGATTGGATAAGAAAGCATGACCCATATATATGTTGTTTACAAGAGACCCACCTCACAACAAAAGACTCACATAGGCTGAAAGTGAAGGGATGGAAAAAAATCTTCCAAGCAAACAGAAAGGAAAAAAAAGCTGGGGTAGCAATACTCATATCTGATAAAATAGATTTTAAAATGAAGGCCATAACTAGAGACAAAGAAGGCCACTACATAATATTGAAAGGATCTATCCAACAGGAAGAGATAACCTTGGTAAACATATATGCACCCAATACAGGAGGACCAAAATACATTAAAAATCTTCTGGAAAACTTCAAAGGAGAAATCGACAGCAATACAATCATAGCAGGGGACTTCAATACCCCGCTGACATCACTGGATAGATCCTCTAGACAAAAAATTAACAAGGAAACAGAGACTCTAAATGAAGCACTAGACCAAATGGATTTAATAGATATTTACAGAGAATTGCACCCCAGAACTACAGAATTCACTTTCTTCTCAAGTGCACATGGGACATTCTCAAAGATAGACCACATGTTAGGACACAAACGAAGTCTCTACAAATTCAAGAAGATTGAAATCATATCAAGCATCTTCTCAGATCACAATGGCATGAAACTAGAAATCAATTGCAACAAGAACATGCAAAGACATTTGAATACATGGAGGCTAAATAGCATGTTATTAAACAATGAATGGGTTACCAAGGAGATCAAGGAAGAAATTAAAAACTTTCTGGAAACGAATGAAAATGAACACACAACAACACAAAATCTGTGGGATGCAGCGAAAGCAGTTCTGAGAGGGAAGTTCATAGCACTACAGGCCTACCTCAAGAAACAAGAAAAATTTCTAATAGACTATCTAACCTCACAACTTAAAGAACTAGAAAGCAAACAAAAGGAAAACCCCAGAGCAAGTAGAAGGAAGGAATTAGTAAAGATCAGAGCAGAAATAAATGACATGGAGACCAAAAAAACAATTCAAAGGATCAATGAAACAAAGAGCTGGTTTTTTGAAAAGATAAACAAGATTGATGGACCCTTAGCTAGACTCACCAAGAAACAAAGAGAGAGAACCCAAATACACAAAATCAGAAACGAAAGAGGAGAAGTAACAACTGACACCACAGAAATACAAAGGATCGTTAACGAATACTATGAACATTTATATGGCAACAAATTCGACAATCTAAGCGAAATGGACAAATTTCTAGAAACATATAGTCTCCCAAAACTGGACCGGGAAGAGATAGAAAACTTGAACAGACCAATAACAACCAAGGAAATTGAAGATGTAATCAAGACTCTCCCAGCAAACAAAAGTCCAGGCCCAGACGGCTTCACAGGGGAGTTTTACCAAACATTCAAAGAAGAACTAACACCCATTCTTCTCAAACTGTTTCTAAAAATTCAAGAAGAAGGAAGACTTCCAAACTCATTTTATGAGGCCAGCATAATTCTAATTCCAAAACCAGAAAAAGACACTACAAAGAAAGAAAACTACAGGCCAATATCCCTGATGAACATAGATGCCAAAATCCTGAACAAAATACTAGCAAATCGGATCCAGCAATACATCAAAAAAATTATTCACCATGACCAAGTGGGATTCATCCCAGGGATGCAAGGCTGGTTCAATATTCGCAAATCAATAAATGTGATACACCACATAAACAAAATGAAAGATAAAAACCACATGATCATATCAATAGACGCTGAAAAAGCATTCGACAAAATTCAACACCCATTTCTGATAAAAACGCTCAGCAATTTGGGAATAGAGGGATCATATCTCAACATTATAAAGGCCATATATGAAAGACCTACAGCCAACATCATAATCAATGGGCAAAAACTAAAAACATTTCCCTTAAGAACAGGAACAAGACAGGGATGCCCACTTTCACCACTCTTATTTAACATAGTACTGGAAGTCTTAGCCACAGCAATCAGACGTGAAGAAAAAATAAAAGGGATCCAAATTGGAAAGGAGGAAGTGAAACTGTCGTTATTCGCAGATGACATGATATTATACATAGAAAACCCTAAAGACTCCATCAAAAATCTACTAGACCTAATAAATGAATTTGGCAAAGTAGCAGGATACAAAATAAACGTCAAGAAATCGACGGCATTCTTGTACACCAATGATGAACTCACAGAAAGAGAAACTAAAAAAACAATCCCATTTACCATCGCGGCAAAAAAATTAAGATACCTAGGAATAAATTTAACCAAAGAAGTAAAGGATCTATTTGCAGAAAACTACAGTACATTGAAAAAAGAAATAGAGGAAGATATAAAAAAGTGGAAGCACATACCTTGTTCATGGATTGGAAGAATTAACATCATTAAAATGTCCATATTACCCAAAGCAATCTATAGATTCAATGCAATCCCAATCAAAATACCAGCGACATATTTCACAGAACTAGAACAAATACTCCAAAAGTTCATATGGAACCAAAAAAGACCCCGAATAGCCACAGCAATCTTGAAAAAGAAGGACAAAGTAGGTGGGATCACAATACCAGATATCAGATTATACTACAGAGCTACTATAATCAAAACAGCCTGGTATTGGCACAAGAACAGGCATATAGACCAGTGGAACAGAACAGAGAATCCAGAAATTGACCCAAGACATTATGCTCAATTAATATTTGACAAAGGTGGCAAGAGCATACAGTGGAGCAAAGACAGCCTCTTTAATAAATGGTGTTGGGAAAATTGGACAGCTACGTGCAAAAAAATGAAACTAGACCATCAACTTACACCATACACAAGAATAAACTCAAAATGGGTAAAAGACTTAAATGTGACTCGTGAATCCATAAAAATCCTAGAAGAAAATGTAGGCAACAAAATTTCAGACATCATACGCAGCAGAATCTTCACTGATACATCACCTAAGGCAACAGAAATAAAGGAAAAAATGAACACATGGGACTACATCAAACTCAAAAGCTTCTGCACAGCAAAAGAAACAACCATCAAAACGGAAAGAGAACCCACTGTATGGGAGACCATAATTGCCAATGATACATCAGATAAGGGGTTAATCTCCAAAATATATAGAGTGCTCATACAACTCAACAAAAGGAAGACAAAGAACCCAATTAAAAAATGGGCAGAGGAACTAAATAGACACCTCTCCAAACAGGACATACAAATGGCTAAGAGACATATGAAGAAATGCTCAACATCACTAATCATCAGAGAGATGCAAATTAAAACAACAATGAGGTATCACCTCACACCTGTCAGAATGGCCGCCATCAACAAATCGTCAAACAACAAGTGTTGGCGAGGGTGTGGAGAAAAGGGGACTCTAGTACACTGCTGGTGGGAATGCAGACTGGTGCAGCCACTGTGGAAAACACTATGGTGTTACCTCAAAAAATTAAAAATTGAACTGCCATTTGACCCAGTGATCCCACTTCTAGGAATATACCCTAAGAAACCTGAAACACCAATCAGAAAGAATATATGTACTCCCATGTTCATAGCAGCACTATTCACAATAGCTAAGATCTGGAAACAGCCCAAGTGCCCATCAGTGGATGAATGGATAAAAAAGCTGTGGTACATATACACAATGGAGTACTATGCAGCTGTAAGAAAGAAAGATCTCTTATCCTTTGAGACGACATGGAGGGACCTCGAGAGTATTATCCTAAGCGAAACAAACCAAGCAGAGAAAGAAAAATATCACATGATCTCACTCATTTGTGGAATATAATAAACATAACAGTATGGGGAACAGGGTAGACCCAGAGATGTGAAAGTAGGGTACAGACTGACAACCCTCAGAAGAGGGGGTGAGGGGGGAGGGAAGAGATAAACCACAGAACTTATATGCATGTATGCATAACTGATGGACATGGACAACAAAGCTGGGGATGGGGTGGGGGGATGGGGAGGAGGGTGTCAATGGGGAAAAAAAGGAGAAACATCTGTAACAAAAATAAATTAATTAAAAATAATAAAAAAAATAAAAAAAAAAAAAAAAAAAAAAAAAAACAAAAAACAAAAAAAAAAAACATATTTTAAAAAAACATCTAGTGTTGACAGGTTTGCTTTCCTCTGAGGCCTCTCTCCTTCGTTTATCAATGGCCATCTTTTTGTTTCTCACATGATAGTCCCTTTGTGTCCTGATCCCCTCTTCTTATAAGGATATAAATTACACTGGATCGGGGTCTACCCTAACAAATGCATTTTAACTTAATTACCTCTTCAAAATTCTCATCTACAAATATGATTACATTCTGAGGTACTAGGGATTAGGACTTCAAATTATGAATTGGGGTGGGGTAAAAAATTCAGCCCGTAACAGTCATATGTATTATACTCTGCCTTTTTCCAGAAGGGTTTTAAGATGATTCGCAATAGTCCAGCAAAGATTGCATAAATTAAAAACAGGAGAAAGAGAAGATAAACACAACCAGAATCACAAAATTAAACCAGGAGTTCAATAAAAACATTCTTCCATGACTTTTCATAGCGACTCCAGGCAGCCCTCTAAATTATCTAAAAGCTCCTGTGTAGTCAACATAAAAAGGAAAATCAGGCCAATAACAAAGATTTGTTTTATTTGTGACAGCCATCTGCTTAGAGAGTGGTGTAATGGGTTTATTTCAAAATCGCCCAGTATAGTGGTTGAATAGTGAACTATCAGAAGGTATGTTCACTCAGAACCTCAGTATGTAATCATATTTAGAAGAAAAGGTCTTTGCATATGTGATTAAGTAAAGGATCTTAAGATGAGATCACACTGGGTTAGAATGATGTGCTCATATTTTAAAAAATAATAAGGAATGAAGACATACAGAGGAGAATTTTATGTGAAGACAAAGACAGAGGTTAGAGTGAAGTATTTATAAGAGAGGACACACCAAGAATTGCTAGCCACTACCAGAAGCTAAGAGAGAGGCATAAAGAAGATTCTCCCTCAAGGCCTCCAGAAGAAAACTCTTCTGAAAACTTGATTTTGACTTTTTGGCCTCCAGAGCTATAAGAGAGTACATTTCTGTTGTTTCAAGCCTCCCTGTTTATGGTAATTTGTTATAAGAGTCACAGGGGACTAATACACAGGGACATCATATTCTGAGATCACAATACTTTATTGATTTTCTTTTCTATTTTCCATGTGAATGTGGATGCCCAGGATAGTAATTGTGTGTCTCTACATGATCCTCAATTGTCTGAAAGAGATGTCACTATATTCTGTTTACTAAGACAGAAAATTGGACCAATGCATTTCATTTTATATTATTTTAAATATAAAAGCAACATAATAATAATGTAAGTATGTGGACAAATGAACCTGCTATAATGCCACTACCTACAATGCAGGGTGTAGCAAGAATAGGTTTACAGTTGTGAGTACATGAAACACAGAATTTATTCCAGTATCATTATTTATTATTGTCCACATGAACAACTATAAACCTACTTTTGCCCCACCCTGTAAGTTAGTTTGCATTTCTCCTAGTTATGCACCACAAGTGCATATATGTGCTCATAGCTGTAATCATCTCATAGTGGTTTGCTTTTTAAGAGTTCTCTGAGATAAAGGTGTATATAAGTTTGCTGCATACTTGTTGCATCTCTTGAATCATTGGTAGGTGAATATAACTAATTTTATACATCTTATATAAAGAGAAGAACCTGATTTTGGTCTAGTCCTTTAAAAATTTCAGATATTTAATGCTGTATGGGTGCAGTATGTATGTATGGGATGGGTAAATCATATAATATACTCATTAATAAACAACACATGTCCAAGTTGTTATGTTTCTTTGTAAAAATGCCCAATTCAAAATAAAATTAGCAGGCTAAGTTTAATATTAGGAAATGGTTGATGGTATAAAAATTTGAATATTTCTAAACTTAAAGAGTACCTAGTTAACACTTTACTTTTGTTGTTGTCAGCTAATTGTAATAAATATGGAAAAAGTATTTGCCATAGATTTCTCCCAATAGATGAATGTAAAAGAATTTGCTACATGCAAATTGTATTTTGTGGTTCTTCTAGCACTATCAAAATCAGAGCTTCATGGGTTGCCAATCAGCTGTAAGCCTCACCATTTATTGATTGTGTTCTCTTTGATACCTAGAAATAGATGAATAAACCCTCATCTCTAGTCTTTCAGTCCATACAATGAAATAAGTCGGCTGACTGGCAGGGGTGTATAGCCCTAAGTGGTCTTTTGATTATTCTGTGACTCATCCCAGAACTTTCATTTCTGCTGCCATCGCCTTGGTCCTATCCTTCCTGCAGTAGTCATCACCCATAGCAATGAATCAAAGAATCAACATAAACTATTTGGTAAGTCAGACTAACAGCCTTTGCTGTTGACCTTAATAACCCTTTCTTCTACTTTATAGCTCAGATGTCTGGTGTATGGGTTCTTCTGGCTCTCCTATTGGGCTTGAAAACATTGACATCAGTCCTCAAGAAGGTCTGTCAACACTATCAGAAAAATAAAGTTTCACTCTATGCACTGAATGCAATAGAAGGTGACCTCTTTCTCTAGTCACTGATTCCATAGTACAGTATTTTGCAATAATCTTTAAATGCCAGGAAACATGTCAAAGATTTAATTGTTATGATCTCATTTAATTCTCACAATGACCCCGTGGACTGTCCTCATTTTATAGAAGAAGAAATGGGTTTAGAAAAGTTAAGGAATTCAGGCAAGCTAGCAAAGAGCACAAAAGGCTTCTGACTTGAGTCTTCCTTGTTTCAATGTCTACACCTTGGCATGACTCCATGTTGCTTCACCTATGAGATAAATAAAGGACCACCTAAAACCAAAATATCCATTTTTGTCAGCTAATTGTACTTATGACCACGTACATCTTGCTCTGTGAATGCATAACTGATCAAAAGACTTGCCACAATGTGCCTTTGGCCTGGAGGAAATAAAAATGTTTCTCTATATTGGTAACAATCTTAAAATCATCAATGAATAAATATTTTCACACAGTTTATAATTAATGTCTGCACATTCTAAAAAGCTTCTTCATGTTCTGTTTGGGCAGATGATGCATTTTTTCTTTGAACTTCTTGGTCTGGCTTTCCATATTTATCTGGGATATTTTCCCTTTCACTGAGGAAATCCTTTAGGCAGTCCACACTGTATCATTATAGGTTGGCATTTGACACCATGTAAGAATCTGCCAACAAGGCTATTGGTTTCTGGATTTTTCTCATGCACAGGGTATCATAATCCTGAGTATTAGTCTTTCTTTGTACATTTATGATAGCTGTCTGATAGTGAAAGCAAAAATGAAGCCTTCACTTCCTCTATAAATATTTGTGCAGTGACCTATGACTGTTGGCCAGCCTTCCTGCCAACACCCCATTAGAAGTCATCCCTTTTACAATCATCTACTATCATTTGATAACCTCTTGGGGTTAAGAGTACAGATGTAAGATCTCAGAGATTTCTGATGGGAATACTTCATATCCCAAGTATGTTTTCCCTTCAAAATGACATCACCACAGGAAAACATCTTTCAAATAATTTGGCCATCATGTTATGAAATCTTCCTTAGAAATATAAAGAAAGAATCATTCTGTACCTCAAATAAAAATTTTCAGAATTCAGGATTTTAAGAAGAAAACACCTTATTGGTTAATTAGTGTTAGAAGGTCTTTATGTGGCAAGGTGACAACAGCCAGCAAGGAATGGTGTCATTATGAAGACTGCATTATATGACATTTGTATCAAATTCTAATGTTATGGAAGCTCATGTTTACTGGTTTTGCCTGAACGACAGTTTTTATACTTCATATTGAAATATAGAGATGGTTTAGTGTAAGTTGTATGGAAACTTACTCCTAAATATAGCAGTCAAATGCTTGTCCGTGGGTTAAGATTTTCATCTCCAAGTTTCCTCCTACAGCTACTATTTTATAGATAAATTTCCCTTTTGAGGACCAGAAATAGACCACTATAAGTAATACCAGTGACATGTAAATTTCTCAGATTCTAGTTCTCAGAGCAGTGTGTATGTGTGTGTGTGTGTGTGTTTATTCCAATGTTAAGTTTTCTTGCAATGTGAAGAGTTGGAAAACTACATTAAATATTTATTGAAGATCTACTATATAATATCTAATGAGCTACGCACCTCTCATGTAGAGATAATAATAGCAACATTAATTACAATAGTAACAATAATAGATCACATTTGCTAAGGAATTACAATATTCCTGGCTCTGCTCTAATCACTTTATAGGAAATATCTCATTTTATTCTTACAACAACCCTATTAGGTAGGTACCATTATCTCCACTTTACAGATGAAGAAACTGAGGCTCAAAGAGGTGAAGAAGCCAAAGATATTCAGTAATAGGAAATGAAGCCAGAATTTAAACCCAGGCATCCTGACTTCAGAGTGCACTGCGTTGTACAACCTTGTTCATGCTCCTCAGGAGCTATAGCCTGTCAAGAAGAGAGGCAAAAACAGATAATCTGCGAGATCTGCAGAAAGAAAGTAAATGTACAAATGAAGAAGTTATCTATCTTTCAAGTGTTGGGGTCAGGGAAGACTTCATAGAATTAATGTTAAAGCTGATGCATGGAGGGTGAGTAGCATTTCCAGAGGGATGAGCTGAAGAAGAGACTTCCAGATAAAAGAAACATGGTGAACACAAATGTGGATGTGTGCAAGAGTGTAGAGTGATGGGGTCACATGGGGTCACTAAAATGAGTCAGTGACCACTGGAATGTAGGACACACAAATGGGAATATGGTCTGTGATGAGCTGGATGTGTGGGCAGGAACCAAATAGGTAAGGGCCTCAAATCCCATACTACAGAATGAGGTCTTTTCTATGTGCCATGAGCCTATGAAGGACTTAGCCCAGGACATTTGCATGACCCAATTTTCATTTCAGGAAACTAACCTTAAGGCTTGTGTGATGTCAGATTTGAAGGGGCCAGGGCTGGTGGCAGGAGAACAGTTAGGATGTTACCAAATTATTCAGGCAAGGGATATGAGAGTCTAAACTCATCTGTGGTAGCAAGAATGAAGAGATCTCTTTGAGAAATGTTTTGTGCCAGGATTGATAGAATTGAGAGGCTGACTGGGTTTGGGTTTGAGGATGAGGGAGAGGGTGAGGTTGTTGTGGGCTCTCAGGCTACGAGCTTGAGTAATTGAGTGGAGGGTGGTGCTGTTCATTTCCATGAAGATTATAGGATGGAGAGCTGGGAGTAAGAAGACAGTTCTGCTTTGCAACTCATCTCCTTATTTCCTGCTTCACCCATCCCTCTCTCCTCTGAATCCTAACATCACCTTGTGATGCCATGATTTGGATCTTCACCTAGTTTTATCGTTGTATATACCTATCTTCAGCATTAAACTAAGCACTCTTTGGCTGCAGAGCGAGCCTATAATGAATTTATCATTCAATAAGTGTTTGTGGAATGAGTTAGTGAAGAACACACCATTGTTTTCATGAAAAGATAGTTGAGCATTCAAAGGAAACTCACTTTCCATAAGGATTAACCCATTGTCCCTGTTCTGCCTTCAAAATTCTTCAAATAAAACAGATCCTTCTACCACAAAACATGTTATGGATTTGAAAACAAGGATTGCACTATCCCTTTGACTCTAGCCTGTTATTTTTTCAGTTTGAAAATCCCCAGTCCTTCGAATGTTCCACATATAACCTAATTACCATATATTTATTATTTCACTTGCCCTCTTCTGGACACTTTCCAATCTGTCTGTGTTCTCCTTTAAATATGATACTCTGCTAATCTGACCCATACAGAACGCAATGTGGCCATTACTTCTGACGAGAAGTGAAAATAAACCATTTTCATAATTAAAGTTAGAATTATTTTTAAGAAATAAACTGTATATAGGGAATTAAACTAGCAAGTAGGTTGAGGTAGAAGGTGAGACCTTTAAGGTATGGGTTAGTGGGAGTCAAGTAAGTGAAAGAATAACTGTTCTCTTGGAAACTAATAGAATTTATGATTTGGGCAACAGATGGAGAGATTAACTGAAGGAATTAATCTTTTGAAAAAATTAATTGAAATATAACATACATACACTAAAGTGCATGAATCCAAAGTGTATATTCAATGAAGTTTTAGAAAATGAACACACTCAGACTATGAAATAGAAACATTATCAATACCTACCCCATTTTGTCCCCTTCTGTTCATTTACTCCATGAAGGGAGGTACTGACTGTTAGAGGTCTTGTTTTTCTGTCCCTTAGCAATAACCCTGCACTGAGGTCCAAGCCTGGATTCTCCACTCTTGATGTCCCCGGTGAGCAAGTT
Organism: Tadarida brasiliensis; assembly: GCA_030848825.1. Lineage (NCBI taxonomy): Eukaryota > Metazoa > Chordata > Mammalia > Chiroptera > Molossidae > Tadarida > Tadarida brasiliensis. The sequence continues at coordinate 36,845,126 of CM061272.1, read as the reverse complement.
TCCCTAGCATAGAGCAAAAGAGCTGTCAGGACATTGACAGGATCATCAATGTCAATGGACTATTAAATAATCTAGGGATTCGCCCTGGCCGGTTAGGCTAAGCGGTTAGGGCATCGGCCCGCGGACCAGAGAGACCCGGGTTTGGTTTCTGCTAAGGGCATGTACCTCGGTTGCAATTTGTCCCTGGCCCCGGTTGGGGTCGTGTGGGTGGCAGCCAGTCGATGTGTCTCTCTCACATCAATGTTTCTCTCTCTCTCTCTCTCTCCCCCCCCCACTCCATCTGAAGATAAATGCAAAAAATGGCCTCGGGTGAGGACAAAAGATAAATAAATAAATAAATAAATAAATAAATAAATAAATAAATAAATAAATAAATAAATAAATAATCTAGGGCTTCAGAATTTCACCAGATGTTAGCAGGTTCCCTCCCTCAGTTGGCCTTGGTCTCCCATAATGTAGGAAACTGCTTTGCCAAGGTTTTGGCTTAGTTTTTAGCCTTCTGCCCCATGAAGCTTTGGAATTCATGGAAAAGTCCCCTCAACTCTCTGATTTTGTTGTTTCTGTTCCATACGACCACCAAAATTCCTGTAAGCTTTCTTTTTTTCTTTTTATAAAATTTGATTGACTTTATTGGGATGACTTTGGTTAACTGGTTATATAGGTTTTGGGTATACAGTTCTACAATACATCATCTGTATATTGTATTGTGTGTTTACTACTCCAAGTCAAGTCTCCTTCCATCATCATTTATCCCCTCCTAACCCTCTTCTATCTTCCCCACCCACCCACCCTTCCTTCTGGCATCACCATACTGTTGTCTATGTCCATGAATCTTTCTTTCTTTCTTTGGCTTGGCTTGTTTTTTGGGTTTTTTTGTTTTTTGTCCTCACCCGAGGACATTTTTACATTTATCTGCAGATAGAGTGGGAGGAAGAGAGGGAGAAAGAGAGAGAGATAAACATCAACATGAGAGAGACACATCGACTGGTTTCCACCCACACGACCCCAACCCGAGGCCAGGGACAAACTGCAACCGAGGTACGTGCCCTTAGCAGGAACCAAACCCGGGACTCTCCGGTCTGCAGGCTGATGCTCTAACTGCTGAGCCAAACTAGCCAGGGCTGGCTTGGCTTTCTTTGTCCCCCATCCATGGCCTTCTGTCCAAGCCAAACCTAGGTTCTCAGATTTCAGTCTTTACCAAGAATCAGCAATGTCCCCAGGTACAGATGTAGTTCCTCAGCTTTTCTCTGAATATTTCCTTTTTCTCATCAGTTTTACTCTCTTTTGTCTTCAGTGCTTCTGAAGCACTCTAGCACCTCTAAATATATCAGGAGTCAGCAAACTATCCTGTCAAGATGAGGTAATAAATATCGTTGGCTTTGCAGGTCATATGGTCTTTGTCACAGCTATTTAATTATGCTATGATAGCCCCAAACACTATCAAATCTATAGGTATGGTTAGATTTGGCCTGCAAACTATAGCTTCCCAGCCCTAAAATATAAAATTATTGTAATTTATTTAATATTCCTAATTCTTCAATGAGGTATGTAGTGTACAAGACCTAGTCCATCCTAACTGGAAGGAGAACCATCCCAGAGAATTGTATGAACGAACATGTCTAATACTCAATTTGGAGGTCTTGAATGTTTGTGATGCAAAACCTTCTCTTAATTTTCCCAAATGTTCTATACACTATTATGTACATACAGAGGTTTCTGTGAGTGTGTGTGTAAGAGAGAGAGAGAGAGAGAAAATATAGGGCAAAGTTCAAATTAGAGGTTGACAAGTTTGGGTGCTTTCTGGAAGTCAATGTCAGAAATAATTGAGAGATAGAGTTAAGAAACATGAAAAGGGAGCTCAAAATATCACTTTCATTAGTGAGAGGCTATTTGTGCTTTGTTTTATTTAGTTTTGTTTTGGGTTACATGTGTTTTTTCTTTTTCTGCCTTCTTTTAAATCATTTGAGGGTTCTTCATGATTCCATTATATTTCTCCTATTGGTTTATTAATATTTGTGTGTATGTGTTTAGTTGATTTAAGTGGTTACTTTAGGACAAAAGAGAAAGGCCTGCAGCCAAAACTAATGCCACTGCCTGTTTTTATAAAGTTTTATTGGAATAAGCCACACCCACTTATTTATGTCAACAGCTGTTATTAGGTTCTCGTAAGAAATTTAGAACACCAGTTTGTGAAGCTAAAACCCACTTGTGGGAGCAAACGCAGAGCAGAGGTAGCCCTGGGGCTGAGGAACAGCTTTGATTTTTGGCAGATTTTGCAAGTTCATGGCTTTTTGATCAACTTTGCGCTGCTCTGTAATCTCACATTTCTCTTTCTCTGTATTGAAGCTCACCCTCCGGGTGTCTGGGTTTGAACATCTTCTTCTTGAAGTAAGCATCAGTGAGATGTTTGGGGATTTACACAGCACTGATACCAATTTGGTTGAGGTGGCAATGGCAAATTTCTGGTGTGTTCCACGCAGAGGAACTCTATTAAGGGACAGAGGTCCAGTTACAAGGAGCAAGTCACTCACTGCTCAGCTGCTTCAGGGAAACCACCTTCTTGTCTCTGTGGCATCAGTGAGGTCAATCAGAACAGTCCCAGGAGTGATGCTGGCTCTCAGTTTTCTCACGTGCTGATTAGAGGACTTCTTGCTGTGGCTCAACAGCTTTAGATGCGCATCTTCAGGAGGATAACATCTAGGCATTTTGTGAATGGTGCTCGGATAGCACCATTCTTGTCACCACCAACTGGTTTTGTGACAGTAGCAAGAACTTTCTTCTTTTTCTTTTCAATCCTGGATTTAGCTGCTGAATACTTCCTCTTGTATATGGCCTTTGGGGAATACATAGTCGACCAGGAATAATCTGCCAATTCCTCTGCTAAGGATGGGGTTTCTGCTACAGGAGGGCTTCCCCTTCTTAGGCATCTTGGCCTTGAGGTTACCCTTACCTTTGCCATCAGCATCCGCCTTCTTGGCCTCAGGTTTCTTCTCCTTAATATCCGACTTCTCAGTTTTTTCACCCTCTTTCTTGCAAGATGGGAAAGAACTCAATGGCTGTTTTTACACTATAACAATAGAATTTAATTCTTGTGACAGAAACCATATGGCCTGCAAAAACAAAAGTATTTCTATCTGGAGCTTGACGAAAAATTGTGTCCCTCCCTGCTTCAGGGCTTATAATATATACCTGCATTCATCACAGTCCGCCTATGATTGTGGACTTGTCCATGGATCATTTCATTGCTGTCATTTATTGCTTTATATATTTTGAATCTGTGTCGTTGGGTACACCACAGATTTAAAATTGTGATTATTTCATTTCATATCAATTCCCTTATCATTATGAAATGTCTCTGTTTATCTTTGATAATGCCTGTTTATCTTTGATAATGCTTCTTTCCTTTAAGTCCTTATTTTGTGATATAAATGTAAGCTACTCACAATTTCATTTGGTTAATTCCTGCATAATATATCCATTCCCATCCTTGTACTCTTAAATTTTCTGTCTTCACATTTAAAGTGCATTTCTTTGTTAACAGCATGTTGTAAAGTTTTATTTTTATCCAGTCTGGCAATCTTATTATTTTGTTTACAGTATTGATAGTTAATAGAATTACTAATATAGTAGAGCTTGTATCTACCATTTTGCTAGTTTCTGTTGTTGTTGTTTTCTATTTAGGTCATCTGTTTTATATTACTTCACTTTTTCTCGTCTCCTTGTTGGTCAATCAAACATATTTTTTCTTATTTCAGCTTTCCTTGTTCTACTGTGTTAGTTATATATAATTCTGCTTTGACTGGTTATTCTAGAGGTTATGGCATGATTTATAAGATTCTAATACAAATGTATACATTTACCACTTCCTGGATATACAAACATTTTAAACTCAATTTTACAACTTTCCCTCTTTTTTATTGTTGTTGTTATATATTTTAGTTGTATAGTTATTTGAAACCTCAAAAGATCATAATAATAGTTGTTTCTTATAGTCAATAATTACTTATATATCCACAGAGATATTTACATATAGGATAGATAGATGATAGATGATAGATAGATAGATAGATGATAGATAGATAGATAGATGATAGATGGATGGATAGATGGATGGATGGATAGATAGATAGATAGATAGATAGATAGATAGATAGATAGATAGATAGATATTCTTTCTGGTCTCTCTTTTTTTTTTCTTTCACTCCTGCTGTCCCATTTATCCACTGACATAATTCTATCTGCCTGAAGAAGTCTCTTGAGCATTTCTTATAAGGAAGGCCTATTGGTCATTAATTTCCTTTGTTGTTGTTTTGCTGAAAATATTTTTATTTTACCTTAATCTTTGAAGAATATCTCCTCACCCCACAACACCCCTTTATTTAGCCCTTTAAAGAAAGTATTCCATTTTCTTCTGGCTCCCATCATTTTTTTTGAGAAATCAGATATAAGTATTTAAGTAATTTCCGGTTTTTAATTTAATTTGTTTTTCTTTATTTTACAGATGCTTCTAAAATTTTCTTTATGTCCCTAACTTTAGAAGTTTGATAATCCTGTGACTATGCATGGTTGTCTATATGTTTATACTGCTTGAGGTTTGATGCATTTTTGAATCTGTGGATTAATGTCTTTTTTTAGTTTTGGAAAACAGCCATTACCTCTGAATTTTCTCTCTTATTCTGGATCACCATTTTTACATAATGTTATTTAAGCATTTCCCGCATGTCTCTCATGTAATATTTTCCTGTGTATCATTTTGGGTATATTTTATTGACCTAACTTCTAGGCCACTAATCCTTTTCATCTGCTGTGACCAATCTGTTGCTAAACTCATGCCATGAGTTTTTAATTTCAAGTACTATAGTTTTCGATTCTATAGTGTGTATTTAATTATTTTATAACATAAATCCAATTCTTGATTATATTTTCATAATTTCATGTATTTTGTGATCTTTTTCATTATACAGAATTATTTTAAAGGCATTGTTGATACAGAGTAGAGACTGAAAGCTGTCAGAAGGAAGGGAGTTGGAGACCAGGTGAGAAGGATGAAGGGATTAAGCAAAGAAAAAAAAGACTCATGGACACAGACAACAGTATGGTGATTGTCAAAGGAAGGGGGGCAGGAGGCGGTAGAAGAAGGTTAAGGGGGAGATAAATGGTGATGGAAGAAGATGACTTGGGGTGGTTAACACACAATACAATATACAGAATGATGTATTGTAGGACTGTATACCAGCAACAATCCTTTTATTAACTAATGTGACCCCAATAAATTCAATAAAAAATAAATAAACATACCCATTGCGGGTTAGCTGTAATATCTGCTTCTATTGTTTTTCTTATTATTTAATTATCAGTCATATTTTTGCCTCTTTCCTGACTAGTAATTTGTATTTTATTCTGGACATTGTATAGTCCTGGAGGATCCAGACAATATTCTATTCCACCAGGGATGGATATCTCTTTCCTCTATTATTAGACAGATAGGGTGAAGGGGTAAGCTAACTGGGTCTGAAATTCAATTTCGGTGAGATTCTATCTTTCCCTAGCTTGCCTTTGTTTTTAGGAGTGGCCTTTCCAGGCTTTTGATTGAGAACCTAGTAAATGTCCATTTCCTCAGCTCTAAATGATTGCAGGAGATTCAGCTCTGGTCCTGAAAGGTTTCTATCATAGCTCTCCAGCCTCCTATCCTAATTAGCCTCCAAATCTTGCAAGTTTAAAAAAAAAAAAAAGACCAGCAATGTACTTAAAATAGATTTCATTTTGAGAGAGAGTCTTCATTTCTTAAATTCTAAAAGGCTGCAGGATATTGTATTTTGTGTCTTAGAAGGTTTTGGCTCAACTTACAACCTTTTCATAGCCTCAGAGCTCAAGAAATGGCCTATGTGAAAAAACTTCAAGATTGCAATTTGTTACTGAATGACCAAAAAAGCATTGTGAGTTTTTTTTTGTTTTTCCAAGAAGAAGCCCCAATTTTCAGTGTGCACCTAATATCAACAAATTTCCTAAAGGAAAAAAAAATGGATTGCGTTTGTCATCTTAACTCTGAGCAATTCTCTAGTCTCTAAAATTCCATTTCTCCTATTCATCATAGTTTTCACAGATCTATGATGTCTTTAAAATATAATTTATGTAATTTATCAGACTTTTATTTTAGTTGTTACAATGGAAGACTAGATCTGCCATGACTCACTTTATCTTATTTGAAGGAAAAGTTTCTTGAGAGACCATTTTTTACTAGTGAGCAAAATTGATGTGTTGTGTTTAATCCAGTGCTCAATACAAATGTATTGAGTACCTTTATGTAAATAAAGAATAAATTTGATTGTGAGTGATATGAAATCTGACTACAGCAGCTTAAAGAAACAAGGATTTCTCCCGCTCAATAAGAAGTCAAGAGTTAGGAAATTACTAATATCGTTTCATCAGCTCAGTAATGTCAGTGTTAATGATGTCTCTGAAATTTATTTGGCATTTCCCAAAACTATCTCATCTTAAAGTCACCAGATAACTACAGCTTAAAATAATATTTTCACAACCAGAGCAAGAAGAATATAGAAGGAAGGACCAGGACAGTCAACTGTGTTTTTATCAGGAAAACCATATCTTTTCAAAAGCTTTCAACTAATTCTGGATTTTATTTAATTAGTCATGTGTGTCATAAAGCTGTCACCAGCAGTAAGGAGAGTGGGAAATTCAGTACTTATCTATGTAGGAATTGATCAGGTAAAGAGTAAATGTGACAGGTAAAGAATGATCTATGTTAAGAAAAAAATAAGTGCAAAGAACAGTATGTTAGAAATTGTATCAGACTTTCAGGGGCAAAAAAACAGAAAACCAAGTGTATTTCAAACACTAAGTCACTTATTATCTCACATAAAATGTCTACAGGAAGGGTGGAGTAGGTTAAAACAAAGGTTCTACAAAATCATTGGGGATCCATATTATTTTAACTTTGTTCTGCCATTCTCACGATTGAGCTCATGGCCACAGTTGGCTATAGCAGCTCCAGGCATCACATTTTGAAACATCAAACTCTGGAAGTTAAGTAGAGAAATCATTCTTGTCTTAGATCCCAAGAGCCCCCAAAAGACTTTCTCTCAATCTCCATGGCCCAGTTAGTATCACATGAGTACTGTTTATGATTGGGGAAAAAAAAACCATTTTTTAAAGGTAATGAGTTGACCACAATTTACTTTTAAAAAATTTTTATTAAGGTATAGTTGGAATAAAATATTAGTTTCAGGTGCACAACATAGTCATTCAACATGTATATACCTCACTATGTGATCACCACAATAAGTCTATTAACCATCTGTTACCATGCATACATTATTATGATATTGTTGAATATATTTTCTGTGCTATACACTGTACTCCCATGGTTTATTTATTCTATAACTGGAAATTTATACTTCTTATTCCCCTTTTCTATTTTTAGCCACCCCTACCCCTCTCTTCTATGGCAACCATCAGTTTTTTCTCTGTAGCTGAGTCTGGTTTTTGTTTTGTTTGTATGGTGCTTTTTTTTTAGATTACACATATAACTTAAATCATATGGTATTTGTCTTTCTCTGTTCGACTTATGTAACTTAGAATAATGCTCTTTAGGCCTATTCATGTTGTTGTAAATGGCAAGATTTTATTCTTGTTTATGGATGAGTAATATTCCATTGTATATATTGACCACATCTTCTTAATCCATTCATATATTGATGGACACCTTGATTGCTTTCATATTTTGGCCATTGTAAATAATGCTGCAATGAACATGGGAAGATTATACACACACCACACACACACACACACACACACACACACACACACACACACACACATATATATAATATATATATTTAAATTTATTTTATTGTTGAGAGTATTACAGATAACCCCCAATTCCCCCCTATACCTGCTTCCACCCATCTCCCACCCTATCCTAAGTCTTCACCTATTTATTGTCTGTGTCCATAGGCTATGCTTATATGCATATAAGTTCTTTCATTAATTTCTTCCCACCTTCTCTCCCCCCCTTCCCTCTGATATGTCAGTCTGTTCCATACTTTCATGTCTATGGTCCAATTTTGTTCATCAGTTTATTTTGTTCATTAGGTTACACACATAAGTGAGATCATGTGATATTTGTCTTTCTCTGCCTGGCTTATTTCACTTAGCATAATGGTCTCCAGGTCCATCCATGCTCTATCAAAGGGTAAGAGACCTTCTTTTTTATAGCTGCACAGTGTTCCATTGTGTAAATGTACCACAGCTTTTTTCCATTCGTCTACTGATGGGCAGTTGAGTTGTTTCCAGATCTTAGCTATTGTAAATAATGCCGCTATGAACATAGGGGTACATATATTCTTTCTTATTGGTGTTTTGAGATTCCTAGGATATATTCTTAGAAGTGGGATCATTGGGTCACATGAGAGTCCCATTTTTAATTTTGTGAGGTACCTCCATACTGTTTTCCATAGTGGCTGCATTCCCACCAGCAGTGTGTTAGGGTTCCCTTTTCTCTACATCCTTATCAGCTCTTGCTCTTTGTTGATTTATTGATAGTAGTCATTCTGGCAGGCGTGAGGTGATACCTTATTGTGGCTTTAATTTGCATCTCTCTGATGATTAGTGACATTGAGCATTTATCATATGTCTGTTGGCTATCTGTATGTCCTCTTTGTGTCTATTCAGGCCCTTTGCCCATTTTTTTTATTGTGTTCTTTGTCTTCTTGGTGTTTAGTCATGAAAATTCTTTATATATTTTGGAAATTAACCCCTTATCAGATGTATCATTGGCAAACATGTTCTCTTATTCAGTGGGTTTCCTTTTCATTTGGTTGATGGTATATTTTGCTGTGCAAAGGCTTTTTAGTTTGATGTAGTCTCATTTGTTTATTTTTCTTCTTTGTTTCCCTTGCCATAGGAAATGTATCAGTGAAAATACTGCTATGTGAGATGTCTGAGATTTCACTGCTTATGTTTTCTTCTAGGATTTTCATGGTTTCACAACTTACATTTAAGTCTTTTATATATTTTTTGTTTATTCTTGTGTATGGTGTAAGTTGGAGATGTACTTTCTTTTTTATTTTCATGTATCTGTCCAGTTTTCCCAACATCATTTATTGAAGAGATTGCCTTTACCCCATTGTATGCTCTTGCTTCCTTTGTCAAATATTAATTGAGCGTAAAGTTGTGGGTTTATTTCTCTGCTCTTTAGTCTGTTACATTGATCTATATTTCTGTTCTTGTGCCACTACTATGCTGTTTTGATTACTATGGCCTTGTAGTATAGTTTGATATCAGGTAATGTAGTACCTACAACTTTGCTCTTTCTCAAGATTGCTGAGGCAATTCAGTTCTTCTTGGTTCAATATAAATTTTTGGAATATTTTTTCTAGATCTGTGAGGGATGCCATTGGTATTTTAATAGGAATTGCATTGAATCTGTAGATTGCTTTGGGCAATATGAATATTAATGATGTTAATTCTTCCAATCCATGAACAAGGTATATGCTTCCACTTATTTTTATATTTCTTAATTTCTTTCTCAGTATCTTTTAATTTTCTGAGTACAGATCTCTTACCCCCTTGGTTAAATTTATTCCCAGGTGCCTTATTACTTTTTTCCCAATAGTAAATGGTATTGTTCTTAATTTCTCTTTGTGTTAATTCATATTAATGTATAAAATGCCATCAGTTTCTGAATACTACCTCTATATCCTGCTACTTTGCCAAATTCATTTATTAGATCTTGTAGTTTTTTAGTGGAGTCTTTAGGGTTTTCTATGTACAACATCATATTATCTTGTGAATAATGACAATTTCTATTCCTCTTTTCCAATTTGGATGCCTTTTATTTCCCTGTCTTGTTTCTGATCTTAAGAGAAATGCTTATAGTTTTTGCCCATTTAATACGATGTTGGCTTTGGGCTTGTCATATACAATATGGCCTTTATTATGTTGAGATATAATTCTTCCATTTCCACTTTGCTGAGAGTTTTTCAAATGCTGGATTTTATCAAATGCTTTTTCTGTATCTATTGCTATGATCTTGTGTTTTTTATCCTTCATTTTGTTTATGTGATTTATCATGTTTATTGATTTGTGAATATTGTACTAACCTTGCATTCCTGGAATAAATCCCATTTGATCATACTGTATGATCTTTTGTCAATATTTTGTTGAATATTTAGCATCTATGTTCATCAGAGATATTGACCTATACTTTTTTTTGTTTCCAATAACTTTTGATTTCTTCCTTGATCTCATTATTAACCCATTCATTGTTTAATCACATGTTATTTTGCTTCCATGTGTGTGAATGTTTTTCAGTTTTTTATTATAAGTAATTTCTAGTTTCATAACTTTGTGGTCAGAGAAGCTGCTTAATATAATATCAACCAACTTAAATTTATTAATACATATTTTGTATTCTACCCTGTAGTCTATCTTTGAGAATGTTCTAGTGCACTTGAAAAGAACACATATTCTGCTGCTTTGGGATGAAATGTTCTGTAAATATTAGTTAAATCCATCCAGTCCAGTATGTCATTTTAGGTCACTATTGCCTTGTTGATTTTTTGTCAAAAAGATATACCCTTTGATGTCAGTGGAGTGTTAAAATCCCCTACTATGACTGTATTTCTGTCAATCTCTCCCTTAATTTTTACCAAAATTTTTTTATATATTTAGGCACTTCTATGTTGGGTGTATATATGTTTAGGAGGGTTATATGCTCTAGTTGGTTTGATCCTTTTAGCATTATGTACTGATTTTTCTTTGTCCCTTGTTATGGCCTTTATTTTGAAGTCTATTTTGTCTGTATTGCTTCCCAAGCTTTTTTTTTTTTTCATTTGCATGGAATATTTTTTCTACCCCTTCACTTTTAGTCTGTGCGTATCTTTTGTTCTTAGGTGGGTCTCTTACACAACATATATATGTGTCATGGTTGCTTATCCATTCAGCTACTCTATGTCTTTTGATTGGAACATTTAACATCATTTTTTATAGGTATTTGTTTATTGCTATTTTATTCTTTATACCTATGTTCCTATCTCTACGTTTATTTTTGTTCTTCTTAAAGCAGGCCCTTTAACATTTCTTGCAATATTTACTTGATGGTAATGAAGACCTTTAGTTTTGGGGGAGGGGGTGCTGTTTGTTTGTCTGGGAAACTTTTTATTTTCTTTTAAAAAAAATTTATCTATATTGTTGAAGGTATTATAGATATGTACCCCTTTTTCCCCCATTGACTTCATCCACTCTGCCCCTGCCCCCCACCCATAGGCTTTCACCACACTATTGTCTGTGTCCATGGGTTATGCATATATGCATATAAGTTCTTTGGTTAATCTCTTCCCACTCCCCATACCCTATTCCCTCTGAGATTTGTCAGTCTGTTCCATGCTTCCATGTCTGAGAAGTTCTTTATTTTACCTTCCATTTTAAATGATAGCCTTGATAGATAAAGTAGTCTTGGTTTTAGGGTAAGTCCTAACACTTTCTTTGTCTTTAACATTTGCCATTTTCATTATGATATAATTTTTGGATCTCTTTGGGTACTACTTCATGGGGACTCTCTGTGCTTCCTGAACTTGTATGTCTTATTCTTTTCACCAGGAAACTATCCTTTGCTCACTTTCTTCTCTTTCTGATACCTTTATGACACATATGTTGTTGCACTTGATATTGTCCCAGAGTTCTCTATACTTTCCTCATGTGTTTGAATTCTCTTTTCTTTCTGATGCTCTGCTTGGGTCCTTGCTGTTATCTTGTCCTCCAGATCACTGATTTGATTCTATATTTCATCTAACCTGCTGTTGATTCTTTCTAGTTTATTCTTCATTTAAGATATTGTATTGTTCATTTCTGACTGGTTCTTTTTTTTACAGCTTTTATGTCTTTTACTATCCATTTATTTAAATTCTCACTGAGAAAATCCCTTCTTCCATGAAGGTCCTTGAGCATCCTTATAACCATTGTTTTAAACTCTGCATCTTGTATCTTGATTGCTTTATTTCATTTTATTCTTTTTCTGGGGATATCTCTTGTTTTTTCATTTGGGGCACATTTCTTTTTCTCCCTATTTTGTCTCTTATTAGGTAGGTCTGCTATGACTCCCAAACTTGTAATGATGGCTTTATGATATAGGTGTTTTGTTGAGCTCAGTGGCACAATCTTCCAGATCACCTGAGTTTGGTGCTCCAGGAATGTTCCTTGTGGGTTATGTGCACTCTCCTGTTGTAGTTGTGCCTTGAATGCTGTTGGCCCTTCATGAGTGGAGTTAACTTTCAAGCTGGTGGACTATAAAGATAATCTTCGATCACCAGGTATGAGTCACTCTGCAGGGACCGCCTCTTGAGTTGGAGTTGTTCCAAGCAGGGTCTGGTGCCTGCTGGAATCCCCCTTTGGGTGTGCCACTTGTGTGGCTAATTGGGTCAAGTTCTGGTATGGTCTGAAGCCCACCACTGGTTGTATGTTCTGAGTCCACTTGGGAAAGGCTCAGGTACAAGTAGGTGACAGATACCTATAACTGGCTTTTGCTATCTGTCTAGAACTACCATGCAATTCAATGTCTGTGGCTGAATCCACTTGGACTTGGTGTGTATGGGAAGGGCCAATCTTTATACAAGGGTAGGCTTCCTCCAGCTTATAGCTGAGGCAGTTCTATAAAAGGTCTGTGGCTCTCTGAGGTCTGCCTCCACCTGTCAGCTACTCCCGCCTACCCCTGAGGTTGCCTGGTCTTCCTCCAGAGCCTTGTGAAGAAAGACTGTAGAGTGGGCTCAAACTGGCTGTGACACACAGATCCTTCTACAGGTCATGAGTTCAGTAATGTGGAGTGACTGGTGTCAGGAGAATGGAGCTAATGGGTCCTCTACTTGGGGGCCATGTAGTCAGTCTCTCAGTGAGGGAAAAGTGGCCCTTACTACAAAGCCAAACCACTCAGTTTCTGCCAGAGTCTCTAGCTCTAGCTCACCCAGGAGGAGGACACCGCAGGTTCAGGTTGGGTGCAGCCAGCCATCTCCTTTGTGGGACCAAGCTCAATAGGACATAACCTCCAAGGCTTGTAAGGAAAGATAAAAAGAGTCTCCCATTTAGGGTGGTGCTGCAGAGCCTGCAGGAGGGGTCCAAGCACTTTGTCTAGGTCCCAGACAGTAGCCTCTGAGGGAGACACACTCCTCATATCCCAATATTGAGCAGCACACCCTTCACCTTGTGGGACTGACCTTAGCCGGGCAGGGCCACCCAGACTTCAGAGAACCAATCCAACCAGTCTCCTTCTGGGGGCATTGCTGGCAACTTTGTGGTAGGAGGGTGAGCACTTCTTCCCCTTCCTGGAATAGCACAGGCTGAGCTCACAGGGTAATAGGAGTGACTCTCCAGCAATGTAGCCACACAACCCAGCATCTGCCTGTCTGATTCCCAGGCAAAAACTTCTTTGGGAGATGCTCAGAAAAGTCCAGCTCTGCCCTGCACTCTGATCCCCTGTGTGACTGAACTCAGTAAGGTGGAGCCACAGAGTGGCAGGGCAGGCCCAGAGATTCAGTGGGTGTTGGTAGAGGTCACCAGCTATGTACTGGAAGGGAAAAATGGTCCTCTTTCCAAAGCTACATAGTTCAATCACTGTCTGAGTCTCTGCCAAGAACTTCTCCAGAAAAAGAGCCCTCCAAAGGTCCCTACTGGATGCAGCCAGCAGACCCCTCTGCAGAGTGGTGTTACCAGTAGCTGGAGGACCAGGCAGTGCACTCCCCAGGCTGGTGCTCTAACAATAGAAGTGCTCAACCTCGGGAAGGATGCTGTATATGACTCTAGCAGATTCCCTTATCTTCCAAGCAGACTGAATACCACTGATTTTTACTACTAGATGCTATACAGGCTCCTCTTCCCATCTCTGTTGGTCTGAGTTGGGGATCCCTACAAGGGGTTGAAATCCCATGCTCCTGGGGTCCTGCCCTTCTTACCAGTCTCTTGTGGCTTTTTCTATAAATCCTTGGTTACAATATTTCTATTCAGCTAGCCTTCAGTTGATTAGTCAAATTGATTGCTCTATAATTTAGCTGTAAATCCAGTTTGGTGCCAGGAGCAAAGGAGTGTAGCTTTCACCTACTCTGCAATCATCTTGGAATCTCTCTTTCATATTACATTTTAGCTATCACAAATATTGAAATTTTGTTTTCACTTATCACTACTTTCAAATTATATCAATTATTTTATGTGAATTTAATTAAATCTTGTTTTCAATAAATATTAATAAAAAAGTGTACACACATTTCTATGCCATAAATTTTCTATATGTTTATATCTTATAAGTTTAAAAATATTTTGATAACTCAATTTCAGCAAAATTGGTTTTCTTTATACTCTTGTTTCTTATTTTTGTATTTAAAAACATTATTTTGAGAAGCCGTCCCTGGACTTTAGCAACTACAAAAAGCGATTCATGGCACAAAATAAACTCCTGCACTGAAGAGACTCAGGGGGTGGACAGAAGAGGGACTAGGGTAGGGTGAATTCTGCCAGAGGAGGGCACTAGGCATTTAGGGTGAAAAACTCAGTGCCTTCTTGCCTGTGACCCTTGGCTGAGCCGGGTCAGGATGCATATGACCCGGGCCTGGCAGCTTCTGAGACTTTTTCCTGAGCATTCTTATAAAACAGCAACCACATTGCCACATGTGCCTGGAATTTGATTTCCAGGCCAAGTGTCAGTTTTTCCATGCTAAGATTCCTTCAGGTTTTGGCCCAAGTTCTCCTCTGTCAAGGCCCAGCCCTTTCAATACCTCGACCACCTGCCAGAGAGAACAGATTCATGGAATTTTGGCTACCACTTCTGAGTCATGTTGTCAGCCACAAGCTTCCACCTGCAGCCTCAGGAGTCCTGGACTGTAAGGTGCCTGAGGAGACAACTGGAACTGACCTGACCACATCAGGGCAGCATGTCCTTCCCTATGGGCCAGGAACCTTTAAAAATCAGCCAATTTCCTCCTCTCTGCTCTAAAGAGACATTTTCTTTTTAGAGAATGAGTCTGAGTTCTTCCAATATTATCTACAAACATTAGTTTCTCTCAAGTTATTTCTTTTCTTTCTTTTTTTTTTTTTTGTAATCCAACAACAAATTTACCACAGGAAACTGTAGGCAGAAAGGTTATGCAATGGGAAGATATTGTTATAAATAGGAGCCCCTGCTGTGACTTTCTTAAATAAACATGTTGCTAATGTTTCTAGACAGATGTAGAGCTACTGTTCAGAGGCTGGTGAGACTTTTTTTGTGTAAAGGAATCTATCTCCTTCTAAATTACTCTGTCTCCAGAAGAAAATTAAATCCCATTACAACCCTGGTTTGAGGAAATAGTCCCACTTACCCTTGCTAGAAATGATGGCCTAAATGTTGTGTGTTGCAGGGATGAGAAAAGCTGTCTGCTGCGGAAAATTCTCTTTCTTCAGCTGCAAGCCAGGACCTGAAATTATACCATTATATATAATGGATGTATATGGAGAAAAATACATAAAATTCTTTTGATTAGTAACCTCATTATATTAATTACTTATCTGACTTTTTAAAATTACAGACCAGCCTGGCCAGTGTGCACCAAGAGGTCACTGGTTTGATTCCCGGTCAGGGCACATGCCCAAGTTGTGGGCCAAATCCCAAGTGGGGGGCATGCAAGAGGTGGCCAATTGATGTTCTCTCTCATCAATGTTTCGTTCCCTCTCTCCTTCTCTCTCTTAAATCAATAAAGAAAAAAATAAATAAATAAAATAAAATTACAGACCAATTGATTACATATACTGAGAGAGAAGAATAGTATTATTAAATCCAGTAAACAGGCTGAGAAATTCACATCTAGTGAGAAAAAGAACCAAAGTAGAACTCCGGAGGAAATCAGCCATTTTTTTAGGGCTTGGATGATGGGGAGAAGTTGGTGATGACCGTCTGGGTCCTCAAATGGTGTTGGACACATACTAGGAAATCAGTAAGTATTCGTTAAATGGACTACTAGAATGTTGGAAAATAAAACGATTGCTTTGTTTTGCTTTTTTAATGCCCCTAATCCCATCTAAGCCTCAAACGAGGGGAGCCAGGTCTTAGCTAAAACTTAATAGAATCCCTAAAATTGGTCTTTTCAAAGCTTTTCTGACCTTTGTGTAACTAAGAGATTATCTAGGAATAGTTAACTGACTATGCAAGGGTCTATATTTATAACTGTTAGGCCCACAAAGTACAATTTGAAAGTAGGAAGGGGTAAGAATAAAATTTTAAATTTGGAAGGGTAGGGAATGAAGGAAAAAAAGTAGCAGTTTTTCATAATAACATGAAGTATCCTTTCCTTTACAGACAGACAGGCTTGCAAATTTTAAGGCAGTTAGGGCATTATTTCTCTTACTATTTGTTTAGGGTTTGTGGCCTCTAAGAATCTAAATCTCTTCATTAGAGGTGAACCTGTGTAGTGTCAGCATGGCAAGTACAGATCTTTAAAATACTGAGTCGAATATATGGCTAGATGAATGAATAAAGAAAAATATCAAGAAGAGCATAAATTAATAGAATTTCTGCTGAGGCACTGTATAATTATAGATTTTATGGGATTTTATTCATCCCAGATATAAATGCAGAATATAAATATGAAGACTTATCTTTTTATTTTAGTGTTAGTTGACCTAACTGAAGTTTCAGATTTTTCTTTATAGACTAATCTTATCTTTGGTTTTTACTATCCCAATATGTTTTGTTGTAATATGTAATTTGATACAATATAAAGTAGATTTAATCAAACCTCATATTTTGGATATGTGTACCAAATGTTTAAAATACTCATACAATAAACAAATACAGATCAATTTTTCACATGCTATTGATGTCTTATACCATAAAGAATGCCAAAAAGAAAATACTTTTAAATGAACTTAATTACATTTTAATAAGTCCCACATTCTCACTTAGATGGATTTATCAAAAATATGTCCCCCAACCAAAAAAAGAAGTAAAATTTTAGTTCATGTGTGTCAAAAATCTACACAATAAAACCAGATTATTACTTTGAGAACTGAATGAATTATCCAGTTGACCTAAATTGATTGAGCTAACCTCTACAATTGCTAACTCTAAATGTCCTTTTGCTCATTAGAATAATTTCTAATGCAGATTTAAATTAACAATACAAAGGTCCAAAGGTCCAAAACGTGCAGTAAAAATATCGCTTTATTAACAACACTTGGATATATTTTGTTGAGAGCTAGACAGAACTGGTTCCCGTCAAACTTTTGGGGTTGCTCACAATGAAAAATTTTGTGTTTTAATTTTTCATGTACTGATAGTTCTTCGAATGAAAATACTTTGCAGTTTTTCTTTCCATAGATAAATTTTAGCTTCTGATTTTGAAAAGAAAAAAACAGTCAAAAATGGATCACACAGGACATCGATGGTCAATGTCCTGCACTCATATTGCACATCACTCTTCAAAAAGCATTTCACAGTATTTAGTGTTAACTTAAAGTGATTTCATATGTTGTTTTACTTGCTCCTTAGAAAATCTATAGTTTTCCAGATTATGGATAATTTGATGTATCCTTGTTAGATAACTTAACAAATTCAAGGGGGAAACTTTTTATAAATTCTTGAAGATCATTAATACCACTTACATTTCATCTCCTAATTATTTGGGACTTTGAGAACATGAGACAGTGTACAAGGATATTTATTTACAAATCTACCTTCTAATATTAATCAACTGTATGTTGACAACATGTGATTCAATTCAGCATTCAATTTATTTCTTTTTTTTTTTAAATCTTTATTGTTGAGAACATTATAGATGGTCCCCCCTTTTTTCCCTATTGACCCCCTCCTTCCCACTCCCACTCCCCTCCTGCCTTCCCCACATTATTGTATGTGTCCATTGGTTATACATATATGCATATAAGTTCTTTGGTTTATCTCTTCCCACCCCACCCCATCCCCTTTCCCTCTGAAGTTCATCAGTCTGTTCCCTACTTCCATGTCTCTGGATCTATTTTGATCATCACCTTATTTTGTTCATTATATTCCATAAATAAGTGAGATCATGGTGTACTTGCCTTTCTCTGACTGGTTTATTTTGCTTAGCATAATACTCTCCAGGTCCCTCCATGTCATCTCAAAGGGTAAGAGATCTTTCTTTCTTACAGCTGCATAGTATTCCATTGTGTAAATGGAATTTACATTGTGCTTTTTTATCAACTCATCTACTGATGGACACTTGGGTTGTTTCCAGATTAACTATTGTAAATAGTGCTGCTATGAACATAGGGGTGCATATATTCTTCCTGACTGGTGTTTCAAGCTTCTTGGGATATATTCCAAGAAGTGGAGTATATCCTGGGTCAAATAGCAGTTCCATTTTTAATTTTTTGAGGAAACACCACAATGTTTTCTATAGTGGCTGCACCAGTCTGCATTCCCACCAGCAGTGTGCTAGGGTACCCTTTTTTCCACATCCTGGCCAACACTTGTTTGATGATTTGTTGATGGCAGCCATTCTGGCAGGTGTGAGGTGATAGCTCATAGTCTTTTTAATTTACATCTCTCTGATGATTAGACATGTTGAGCATTTTTTCATATGTCTCTGAGCCATTTGTATGTTCTATTTGGAGCATCTATTCAGGTCCTTTGCCCTTTTTTTAATTGGATTGTTTGTCTTCCTTTTGTTGAGCTGTATGAGTACTTTATATATTTTGGATATTAACCCCTTATCCACTGTATCATTGACAAATGATGTATATTTGGCAAAAAATTTTATCCCAAAGAGTGGGTTCCCTTTCCATTTTGATTCTTGTTTCTTTTGCTGTGCAGAAGCTTTTTAATGTGATATAGTCCTATTTATTAATTTTTTCCTTTATTTCTCTTGCCCTAGGTGATGTATGGATAAAAATTCTGCTACATGTGATGTCTGAGATTTTGCTGCCTACCTTTTCTTCTAGGATTTTTATGGTTTCATGACTTACATTTAAATATTTTATCCATTTTGAGTTTATTTTTGTGTATGATGTAAGTTGGTGGTCTAGTTTTATTTTTTTGCATGTACCTGTCCAATTCAGCATTCAATTTAAATGGCCTTAATGGAATCAGAATTTAATGAAATAAAAAGTGGCTCACAGCTCACTTTGTCACAAAATTTACCATGTTACTTTAATATGGACTAAGATGTTCAGAGCAGTGAATTTGTCATTCATGGATTGTTCTAACATCTGAGTGAGGTAAAATTAGGTCATATCTATCTTATTGATGAGCAATCGTAATGCTAAAATATTTTGCTATAAGTCCAATATCAAATTCAGAAATCAATTTCTCAGCTAACTAGAAATGAGGTCATTGAAAAATTATGTATTTTATTATGTGTTCTGAGTGTTCCAATAAAAGAATGCTTGCAATTATATATATATATATGGCTGCAGTGTATGCATGAGGCTATGATTGACCTGTGCGTGTCAGCTATTTGACAGTCATTCCCCATTTGTCCTCCTGGTGGCCCAGATGTAAGTTATTTTTACAGGTCCCGAAAAGTGGAAAAAGACACATTCATTTTCCTCATCCAATTCTTTAGAATTTGAAAGGCATTAGTAAAAGTAAAAATTTGAGTTTTTTATTTGTAATAACCGGAATGAGGAGAAATTCCACTGACTACTAGACATTTCAAAGAAACTGTATCCAAATGTCATTGATATCTTTAAAGCAGGAAAAGCAAGCATAATTTTGTTATGGACTAGGTATCTGGCTCAGTTATTCACAGTACACAGTACACTTTTGGATAGAATATGGAATGTAGCAGAAAATTCTATGGAGCTATCTGCATGCCATAACTTTATTATCTATAATAAAGGCAAGAAAATAGAAATAGGAGCCACGACTTGGGTTCCATATCACCACTTACCTTTATGATGCTTGAATAAGTAATTATAATTTGGGGGACTCTGGTATTTTTGTAAAATGAAAGTATTGTGCTAGAATAACATTGAGGTCCATCATGTCTAAAACACTATTATTGTTTATCTAACATTGTTTATTTTACTTTTTCCAGTCTCCTTGATGTGTTTGGGAGCCTTAAAGACAAAAAGACATTTCTATATCAGCCTGAACACCTTTACACTAACTCCTGTGTATTATTTCTCATAGTTTGAAAGCTTTATCTAAGACAAAATGTACTAAAAACTGCCATCTTGGATGAGAAATTTCTGATGGCTCAATTCAGGCCCTCAAAGTACTTCACTGAGAAGATATAAATATAAAGATAACAATATTGGTGTTATCAATAGAATAGTAACAAAAATCACATGGACTTTTAAAAGTCTTTAGTAAAAAACAAACAAACAAAAAAAGTCTTTAGTAACAAAAATTTTTAAAAGCCACATATTGGGGAAATTAATCCATGAAAGTGTTTCTTTGGACCTGCATTATGGTTCTTTTTTGGTGATTTTTCTTTTATCTTCAATTTTTCTACCTTGTTTTGTTTTTGTCTATCTCTTCCTGTTGTTTTTTGTTTTTGTTTTTGTCCTCAAATGGAAACGTTAGTCCATTGTTATGACAACGACGACGATGATAATGATGATGATGATTTATAGTACTTTTAGATTTGTATATTTCTTACTCTTAATTTAAAGGTAGAATAGTCTAGCCCTGGCCGGTTTGGCTCAGCAGTTAGAGCATTGGCCTGTGGACCAGAGAGACCCGGGTTTGGTTCCCACTAAGGGCACGTACCTCGGTTGCAGTTTGTCCCCGGCCCTGGTTGGGTTGTGAGGGAGGCAGCCACTTGATGTGTCCCTTTCATATTGATGTTTCTTTCTCTCTCTCTCCCTCCCACTCTATCTGAACAAAAAATGGGAAAATGTCCTCGGGTGAGGATTAAAAAGGTAGAATAGTCTAAATTTTATTTGTTGTAAAACTGAAATCACATTGCTCTTTACATATGTGGTCCTTGTTTGCTCCTGGGTGTGTTCTCTACCATGGTATTTGGTCACTCCAATTGAGTTTCTTTGCACTACCACATCTTCTGAAACATGTCAAACTTCACTATAAAATCGGATGAGTAGTAATGAAGGTTCTTTTTTGGCTTCATGACTGTTCCAAACAATCAAGCTATAGTATCTTGTTTCCGTCAGAATTTAAGGAAAATAAAACAGACTACTTTATTATTACACTAAGCATCTTGGAGCTTTAAACATGTCGTGATTCTGTTATTTATGCTTGACAAAAGGCTAATACATAACCAAATTCACTGGAAAATTGAGTGTTTTAGCAAAACAGATTCATCTAAATGTGGCCTAAAACTACAAAGGAATGGAAAAACCAAGAAACAGCCCCTTTTAGTTGAGAAATACAGATGCCTTTGCTTTTTCATTGGCAAGGGCAATAGTTTTTGCTATTAGACATTTTATTTTCAAGAAACAGCTGTCCAGTTGGATCTGTCATTTCTGTGACTATGATTAGTAAGAGATATTAGAAACAGCAAAGTGACTCAAAGAAGTGGAACCTACCAAGGCAGGAAGCCTGTAACCCAACTGTAAGTATTTTTTTTTTTTTAGGAAAATATACTTAATGGAAACTAAGATAATAATTTTATTTTTGTGAGTGACTGTCCTAATATTCTTCTTTTCTGAATAAAAGGCTATTGTAATTAGTAACTATTTTTAAACATAATCATAAATTGCCATGTGGCTTAACTCCTTGTTGTTTTTAGAATTTAGAACAAATGTGAAGCAAGCAATGGCCTTCATGGCTTTTAGATAATAATGATAATCATTTTTACGTTTTATTTTATGTTTTATAAAACTATCCTATGCCCTGTATAATGTTTTATTCTATCCTGTCTGGTAGAGAGTGAGAGTATTCTAACATCACAGGTCCATCAATGCCAGCCCAGGAGTAGGAAAGGTCACACATTCCCAACTATCCTGCCTATACTGATTGCCCTATTTCCACAACTATTATAATAGTTATTGCCTGTGCACACAGAGAAATGCTATTTACTGCATCAGACTGCATCATCTGTTAGTCTTTGTTCCATGCCTTTTATATATTATTTACAATTAGCTCATAACTGAAAACACAGCAAATCCACAATTAATTTCTCATTGATCATTTGATTTGACTGAGTCTAAGAAAAGTTGATGTAAAAGTAACCAATGGGCTGAGTTCCCTAGTAAGTCATAACCTGGTTCATAGCTTTATACTTCCTAATCCGTAAGTTAGTTGCTGTATCCTATTGCTCTCCTGCATTTGTTAAAAGAACTCTTACTTTAGGTTTAATTGATAAGCTGCTGCGCACCATTTATCAGATACACTGTGTCTTGGATATGAAAACCCACCTTCTGCATTCCAAAAAGGCAGAAATGCATAGGCAGACTTGGTCAATTGTTTGTGGTAAAAAAAAAAAAAAAAAAAAAAAAAAAGCAAATTGGAAATTGAGTTATTGAGAATATGCCCAAGATCAAAGTTTGTTCCAAAGTTAACATATAATACACACACTCAAACATACACACAGACATACACAAACACAAACATTTATTTAAACTGCTAATTGTTTTTCAATATTTATTCTCACCTTCTCCATTGGTAAGGAAACTCCTACTGTTTAGCTGGTCATGTAAGCCACTGAGAATAAAGACTAAATTTCCAGGTTTCCTTTATAGCTACGTATGGCCATGTGAATAAGTTCTACCTGATGGGATGTAGTAATCACATCACATGCTTCCAGGGAGTGTTCTTAAAAGGAGAAACTTCTTTTACCTCTTCTTGCTTCCTGCTAGTTTGAATGCATGTGTGATGGCTGGAGGTTAGCACTGTTTTGGACTATTATGTGAATTCTACTGGCTAAGGTTAGTGGAGCAACAAAATAGGGGAGTCTGAGTCCCTGACCCATAGACATTAGAGCTCCCTTAGGTGGCCTTTTCTTGATGCAAAAAATAAACTTCTATATTGTACAAGCCACTGTTATTTTGAATGTTGTGTCACCTGCTAGACCTAAACCCAACGAAATCACTAAAATTAGACCAAAATGGGAAGGAAAACAAAAGTGTGGGAGGACTTCCAGTTTGAATTCAGATATAGGAAGAGCTTAGAAGTCATTCCCATCCTCACAACAAGAAAAAAAGTGGAGAAATAAACAACAATGGCTTTTCTTAGACCCATTAGAGAACTGAGATCATAGAGCAAACTACCTCCCAATATCTGGAAAGGTACCTTCAGGGAGACAGAGGACCTGAGCATTCACTTACCTGAAGCAGATGTTTCTGGAACATTAAACTAGAAATTTTGATGAATTGTTGGAAATCAAGTGTGAGGTAGCATTAGAGTGAGAAGCTCCTGGGGGCCTCTGTACATAAGCAGACTTTTCTTTCAGGAACCCGACTAGGCTCTTGTAGGGTGAGTCAGAAAAAATCTGGAGAATTTCCCCTTGGGGCCATGGTAGGGGAAAGGAAGAGTAGTCATGGGAAATCCACTAAGATCCTTCTTTCTTAGGCTTAATATCTAGGGAGGATTTCCAAATGGCAGCAGTGAAATCCCATGCTAGCTGAGGCTGGGTAATTCAATTCCCCTATATAGTTCACCTCAACAAATTAATCCATAATCTAGAGAGGAGAAGGCTTCAAAGACCTGGATTAGGAACACTGGAGAATACTCACTGCAGTTAGGCAGAGATTAGGGGCAAAAAAGTCTCTATCCCTAGAGGAGGGGTAAAAATACCTGCCAAGACCATGCCCCTGAGACACAGGTTCACTATGCACTCCAATAACTGAGACTTAATCAAAAAATTACAGAATACCCCCTCCCTCCACACAGAGTCTACACAAATAAACCTCCAGGGATAATAGCAGTAGTTTATAGCTGAGAGAACTATAGAAGACAGATTCTCTCTGAGGAACAGCACAAATGGAAGCCCCAAAACTGAGAAGAGAGACAAATAAGGCCACTAGAAGAATTTGAACCCTCTGACATACATGAATACAACAAACATCAAACAACTCAAATCCTGGTCAGCTTGACATAAATTCTCACACTAAAGGCCCATTTGCCTTATTATCTATTGTCCTATACAATATGTTCAGCTATCAACAAAAAAAGTATAAGTCATGCCAAAAACATGTCTGAAGAAACAAAGCAATAATCAGAACCAGACTCAGATATGACACAGATATTGGAATTGTCAAACTGAAAATTTGAAATAACTCTGATTACAATGTTTAAAGCTCTAATGTAAGAGACAGACAATGTGCAATACCAGATGGGTACTATTAGCAGAGATAAGGAGACTATAAGAAAAAATCAAAAGGAAATGCTAAAAATATAAAAGAGAATACAGACATACCTCAGAGATATTGTGGGTTTGGTTCCAGATCACCACAATAGAACAAGTATCACAATAAAGTGAGTCATAATATTTTTGCTGGTGGAGGGTCTTGTTTTCAATTTGTAAAAACCACATCTGTGAAGTGCAATAAAGTGAAATGCAATAAAATGAGGTATGCGTATAACAGAAATAATGTCTTTGATAGGCTCATCAGTACACTCAACACAACTGAGGAAAGAATCAGTGAACTTGAAGATAGGTCAGTAGAAATCACCTAAACTGAAATGCCAAAAGAATAAAGAATTAAAAAAACAACAAGCAAACGTAATAGAATATCCACAAACTGTGAAGTAATAGCAAATGATTTAACATATGCATTTCTGAGAAACCAGAAGGAGAAGAAAAGGAGAACAGAGCAGAATAAGTGAAGAGTGACTCAAAATTTTCCAAAATTAGTGAGAAATACCAAAACACATATCCAAGACACTTAGAGAACACCAAGCAGAATAAATACCAAATACACACACACACACACACACACACACACACACACACACACACACACACACTTAGCCAAACTGCTGAAAACCAAAGACAAAGAGAAATTTTGGACGGCAACAAGCCACAGGAAAAAACATCTGTATACAGAGGAACAAGAATAAAAATTACAAAAATAAAAGTGTTGTCTAAATAAAAAATGGATGGCTTTTTGGCCCTAAATATCTTGCACTTTTTGAGTGCAAGAACTGGAAATGCCTCATAGCTGTTATTACTATAGACATGACTGATGTATTTCATTGAGCAGTAGTTGTCAGGCACTGGATTACAAGTGTATGGTTCTGTATCCATCACTTTTCAAGTTCAAAGTGTCCATTTACTCTTTACTGTTTCATTTGACCTTCATCTGTTGATAGAATTATCTATCTTCTTTATTTTCAGATTAAAATATTGGCCTAAAGGAAACTTGTACTGTGGAGCAGAGAGTTCTTTGTGTGCCTATTAGCAGGTCTTCAGAAATTTATCAACGATAGAATGCATACTCCTTCTGATGTTAGATATAGGATAGAGCTGGAACTGGATGTGTTTGTCATCAAGCAGGATACAACACAGCTTTCATTTAATTTCAGTTAAACAATTTAGCTCAAAATATGGCAGTAGCTTAGGAGCAACTTATGTAAATATATTTACAGGTTCTCTTGACCTCGAATTTTGCACACAGCTCATTGCATCTGTACTTTGTGGTCTGAACATGTTCCCTTTTTAAAAGAGTTTCTGTAAGTTTTCTAGAGAATTAGTGGGACAAATAACACATATCCCTAAGCAATCCCAGTCCCATGGTTAAAGATTCTGTCCACAAACTCTTCATCTTCCATTTAAAGTGCCAATGAGCAAAATACAAGTTAAGTTTTCAGGTTCTTTCACTTAAAAAGTCTTTGTTATTAATTTCAAAAATTGGAAAACAAGTTTTTACGATAGAGGAAAAGACAATTTTTGAACAATGATCTATGCACTGGTATTTCCGTATTTGAATAAATTAGGCATATTAAACAGTAAAGAAATTCTTTTGGCAGATTGATTTTCATTTAAGAAGTGAATGCTGTACTTTGTCTTAGACTGAATGTATTCACAAAGAACATTCACCAACTTAGTTTATACAAGTTATCTCGCTTGACAGGCTCCAGGGAGACTTGGGGCAGAATAGAGAGAAATCCGATGGAACAACACAGAAAGCAAGACATGCTTGAATATGTCACAGAGACTTTTACCTTTATATACAGGGGTGGGCAACAGTAGGTTTATAGTTATGAGTACATGAAACAGTTTATTCTTGTATTATTATTTATTAATTCATTATTGTATTATTTATTTGTATTATTTCCATACAAACAATTATAAACCTACTTTTGCCCACCCCTGTATATAAGTATATGTATGAAGTAAATAATATAAAGTATATATATAAAGTATATATACTCTCCTTTTCTAAAGAAATCAGAGGATAAAGGAGTGAATAAACTTGGTCCTATAAAACGCAGGTTTACATAACAGAAATATCATAAAGATGCGGGTTTTAAAGAGGGAAGCCAACATTTAATGTGCTCACTATGTGGCAGACTGTGTGTTTATATTTGTTCATTCTCCCAACTCTGTCACCAACTACATGTCAGAAGAACTCATTTTTTTCTCTATTGAGCAAAGTCTCATCTGAAAAATGAATTTCACCTATATTTAGGAGGACAAATAGATATTCTGCATGCCAAGAGTGATCATTTCATAGGGGCTGCTTGAAAAGTTGTGATGAGGACTGTGAGGCCACATCCAGACCCAGTGTCTTCATCCATTCTGGATGTTATAACAAAAATGGTATTTTTGTTATAACATCCAGAATGTTATAACAAACATTCTGGGTAGCTTATAAATAACAAATATATTTATCACAGTTCTGGAAGCTGAGAAGTCTAAGATCATAACTCCAGTAGAATGAGTGTTTGATAAGTGCCCCTGCTTCCTCATTGACAATCATCTTCTCCCTTTAACTTCACATGGCAGAAGGAGCGAGGGAGCTTTCTTGGGCCTCTTTTACATGGTCACTAATCCCATTCACGAAGACTCCATCTCCTATGACATAACCACTTCTCAAATACCCAACCTCCTAATACTATTACCTTGAGGGTTAGGATTCAACATGTGAATTTTGAGGAGGGCACAAACACTCAATTCATAGCATCCAGAGAAGATAGATTAGTAGAAGAGTGATGTCATTTATGGGTCCAAGAGTAACAGAACCCATGACGCATTTCCAGACCTTGAACCAGATTCAAAGTTTGTAACAACTGGTGTGGCACGGGACTGGCCAACCAGAACAAACAATCAACCAATCTGAATGGACATCAGCCATTAGAAAAACAGCATGGCAAACTCTACATGGCTGTATCAGTGCCTTTGAGATGATTCTAAACCAGCATTCAACAGCAACATTCTACAGTTTCATTAATTCTCAGAGGCCTATTAAAATATTTAAGGAGAGTTGGGTTGGTCAAAATCCATCTTTAAGAGGATACAATATTGTGCCCAGCTGGTGTGGCTCAGTGGTTGAGCGTCGACCCATGCACCAAGACGTCACTGGTTCGATTCCCATCAGGGCACATGCACAGGTTATGGGCCAAATCCCCAGTGCAGGGCATGCAGGAGGAGACCAATCGATGTTCTCTCTCATCGATGTTTCTATCTCTCTTTCCCTCTCCCTTCCTCTCTCTTTAAAATCAATAAAGAAAAAAAATTTTTTTTTAAAAAAAAAGAGGATACAATATCTTAATTATGAAGAATTGTTGTTGTTGTTTTCTTTCAAGATGGGAAGCTGGAGTTTGTCTCTAGGGCTGCCTATATTTTAGTTATAGGAGTAGCCCCTTTGCTGAAGCTATTATCTTTATGCAAAGATAAAAATTTATATTCTGAAATAGAAAGATTGGAGGCACTAAATAGTTCAGGTACTTACATAATAAGTTTAAATATTGTCATCATTACTGGCAGAACTGCATCTAGAAGCTGATAGTCTACTTATAGAAAATGTGGGGTTTTGTTTTTTCTAGGAATTTCAGAGTTAAGAATTTAGATTCAAATGAAAGATAAAAATAACGTGATCATATCAATAGACACAGAAAAAGCATTCGACAAAATCCAGCACCCATTTTTGATAAAAACTCTCAGCAAAGTGGAAATAAAGGGAACATACTTCAAGATAATAAAGACCATATTTGACAAACCTGCAGCCAACATCATACTCAATGGGCAAATACTAAAAGTGTTTTCTTTTAAAACAGGAACAAGACAGGGATGTCCCCTTTCATCACTCATATTTAATATAGCAATGGAAGTCCTAGTCACAGCCATTAGACAAGAAAAAAATATATAAAAGCTATTCAAATTTGAAAGGAGGAAGTAAATCTGCCATTACTTGCAGATGACATATTATACATAGAAAACCCTAAAGACTTCACCAAAAAAACTACTAGATTTAATAAATGAATTCTGCAAAGTAGCAGGACACAAAATTAACATCCAGAAATCAATGGCCTTTGTATACATAAATAATGAACTCTCCAAAAGAGAAACTAAAAAAAAAAAAAAAGTCATTCATTATTGCAACAACAACAAAAATAAGATACCTAGTAATAAACTTAACCAAAGACCTATACTGGGAAAACTACAGGACTTAAAAAAAAAAAAAATAGAGGAAGATACAAACAAGTGGAAGCATATGCTGTGTTCATGGATTGGGAGAATTATCATCATTAAAACGTCCATACTACTCAAAGTAATCTATAGTTTCAATGCAATGCCTGTTAAGATACCATCAGCAGACTTCACAGATATAGAACAAATATCCCAAAAATTTATATAGAATCAAAAAATTAACACAAATAGCAGCAGCAAGCTTGACAAAGAAAAACAAAGTTGGAAAGATCACAATACCAAATATTAAACTACAATACAAGGCCATTGTAACCAAAATATCCTGGTACTGGCACAAGAACAGGCATATCAATCAATGGAACAGAACAGAGGCTGCATAAATTGATTCACACCATTATGGTCAAAGGAGGCAAGAGCATGCAATGAAGTAAAGACAGTTTCTCAAGAATTGGACAGGGATGTGCAAAAAAATAAAACTAGATCACCAAATTGCTCTATACCAAAATGAACTCAAAATAGATAAAAGACTTAAATGTAAGTCACACAACCATAAAAATCCTAGAAGATAACACAGGCAGTAAAATATCAGTATTTCTACCGATATATCTCCTAGGGAAAGAAAAAAATAAATAAATGGGACTACATCAAACTAAAAAGCTTCTGCACAGCAAAAGAAATCATCCTCAAAATGAAAAGGGAAACCGTAGTATGGGAGAACATATTTGTCAATGATACATCTGAGAAGGGGTTAATTTCCAAAATATATAAAGTACTCATACAACATAACAAAAAAAAAGATAATTTAATTAAAAAATGGGCAGAGGACCTGAATAGACACTTCTCCAAACAGGACATACAGATGGCCAAGAGACATATGAAAAAATGCTCCAAGTCACTAATCATCAGAGAGATGAAAATTAAAGTGACAATAAGGTATCACCTCACACCTGCCACAATGGCTACCATCAACAAATCAACAAATAACAAGTGCTGGCGAGGATGTGGAGAAAAGGGAACCCTAGTACACTGCTGGAGGGAATGCAGACTGGTGCAGTCACTATAGAAAACAATACGGTGTTTCCTCAAAAAATTAAAAATGGAACTACTATTTGACCCAGTGATCCCACTTCTTGGAATATATCCTAAGGAGCCTGAAACACCAATCAGGAAGAATATATGCACCCCTTTGTTCAGAGCAGCATTATTTACAATAGCTGAGATCTGGAAATAGCCCACGTGTCCATCAGTAGATGAGTAGATAAAAAAGCCGTGGCACATTTGCACAATGGAATACTATGCAGCTGTAAAAAGAAAGGATCTCTTATCCTTTGAGACAGCATGGAGGAACCTGGAGACTATTATGCTAAGTAAAATAAGTCAGTCAGAAAGAAAAATATCATACGATCTCACTTATGTATGGAATCTAATGAACAAAATAAACATGAACAAATAGATCCAGAGACATGGAAGCATGCAACATACTGACAGATTTCAGAAGGCAGGGGTGAGGTGGGGTAGGAAGAGATTAACCAAAGAATTTATGTGTATATATGCATAGCCCATAGACATAGGCAATAGTGCAGCGAAGTCTTGGGGTGGGGTGGGAGCCAGGCAGAGGGGGGGCAAAGGAGGAGAAAATGGAATATATTTGTAATATCCTCAACAATAGAAATAAATTAAAAATAAATAAATAAATAAATAAATAAATAAATAAATAAATAAATAAATAAGGAGGGTGAAATAGGCTCTCAAAAATAAAATAAAACTATGTCTTTATTAATTTTTAGTTGATTTTTCTTTATACTGTAAGTGCATAGTCCAGTTTCATTATTTTACATGTGGCAGTCAAGTTTTTCAAACGCCATTATCAAAGAGATTTTTTCCTGATAATATATTCTTGGCTTCTTCGTTATAAATTAATTAAATATTTATATTTGGGTTTATTTGGGGTTCCCTGTTCTATATCAGTAGTCTATGTGTCTATTTTTATTACAATAGCTTTGTAATATAATTTGAAATCAGGAAGTATAATACCTCCAGCTTTGTAATTCTTTCTGAAGATAGTTTTGGCTATTTGGGATCTTTTGTGGTTCCACAGAAATTTTAGGGTTGCTTGGTCTACTTCTGTGAAAAATGCCATTGGAATTTTGGTAGGGATTGCATTGAAACTGCAGATTGCTTTGGGTAGTATGGAGATTTTAGCAATATTAATTATTTCAATCCGTAATCATGAAATATCTTTCAATTTATGTCATCTTCAATTTCTCTCATTAATGTCTTAGTTTTTAGTATACAGGTCTTTCACCTCCTTGGTTAAATTTATTCTTTGGTATTCTAGTCTTTTTGATGCCATTATAAATGGGATTGTTTTAGTGATTTTTAAAAATTGTGCAAATAAAAATTAGAACTAGCTATATTTTATATTTTAAATTTATTAACAGATTATCTATTGATCATGTACTGCCTTTGAAGAACTAAGGACATAGCAACATAGAAGACAGATAAGGTCCTGGTCTTCCTGGAATTTACATTCTTATTCTCATATAGAAACAGAGGAAGTATCAATGTAAAAATAGCTGGAACTGGTCTTACTTAACATTCTCCAAAATAAAAATTTAATTTAAAAAATAACATTGTTGCCTGGCTAGTGTGGCTCAATGGATTGAGTATTGTCCCATGCATCAAGAGGTCACCGGTTTGATTCCCATCAGGGCACATGCCTGGGTTGTGAGTTTGATCCCCAGTAAGAGGCATACAGGAGGCAGCTGATTAATGTTTCTCTCTCATCAATGTTTCCCTCTCCCTTCCTCTCTCTCTAAAAAATTAATTAAAAATATATTTTAAAAAATAACATTGTAAGTTAACATTTTTAAACATGGAAAAGAAAATGGAAAGAAAATCACATTGTGATCTTTTTTAAGTGGTTTAGTTTTGGATATAGAAGGGTTATGTTCCTTAGTTTGTGATTCCTTTGCTTTTTGGTTTTTGGTGTTTTTTTTTGTTTTTGTTTTGTTTTGTTTTTTACATCATCTACAGCTCTGTGCTTAATAAAAGTTATTAACAATAACAAAGGTGATAAAAATCAGCAATTGTCAGGGACCATTTTGGTCCATGAGAGCAATGGCAATACTTATGCTGATTTCAAGAGAAAAAAATTATAAATTACCCACAGAGTTTAAACTCACATTGCCTGGATACTCCCCACATGCCAAAGCCAGAACAGGTTAAACGAGGGCTAAGGAAGAGACGGGGCCTTGCCATCTTCTCCTCCTGGTGCACAGGCCTGCAATTGTTAACTCAGAACAAGCTCAAGACCAAACTTAAAAACAATAATGATAATAACTGTTATTACCTATTACCGCATGTGTACATATATTAAGTCATTTAATCCTCACAACCCTAGAAGGTAGCTACTGTTTTTCATCCCTATTTCACCGATAAGGAAATTGAGGTAGAGAAAATTAAATAATTTGCCAAGGTCACACAACAAATAAGGGTGGAGTTGGGGTAAGAAGTTGTCTGGCATAGGAATCTGTGTAATTAACCACTACACCACACTGCTTCTCTTACCTCCTTCTCCACTAACTGTTACCTTCCCAGTGAAGTAGTTTCTCTCAGCCTCCTACCATTGGTATCCTGATCAAGTGCAGAAAGTCTCCATATTCTATCTAATATACCTTCTATCATCAAACCAAATGGTCTGTGTTGACAATGACCCAGGGGCCCATTTTCTGTTTAGGTCACAGAGGAGGTAACAATTTTTCTTTTTAATATACAACTTCTCTGATTACAAAATAATTTCTCCATGAAAAAAAAATCAAAGGAAGAAAAAGGTTTTATAGTTCCATATATATATAATATGTATACATTTGTGTGTGTATATATGTGTGAGAGAGAGAGAGAGTTTGAGCCATTTAGTGTTATAGGATATGTTACAGCAGCAACTGTCACCCTGACTAATATAGAAAATTAATCTTCACTTATAATTAACTTACAAACTGGGTTACCCTTTCCAGGTACTTAAGTCAATAAGAATGCAAATAGTTACTTTGTAAAACCAGTACAAGCTCAAAGGGGCAGAATTTAGGGAAGAAATAGAACTGTCAAATATCCTAAAACCATGCCACATAAGTGATTTCCTCTTCAGTTTATGAGGGAACATGAGCTTGGCATCAGCTCTGCCTTTGATTCAGCTGAGCCAATCCCCAAGTTTATATATCTATGTATATATATTAATATATATATACACATGTACACACACACACACACATACATATAATGAATTTGTTAAAGGATTTGACCTAACACTATTATGGAAGCAATTTTCTTTACATTTAATGCTGGAGCAGTGATGAGCACCAGTTCATGATGGGCACCTCAAGTTACATGGTAACATGGTGGCCTATGGTCAGTTTCAGTTTTTACTAATGCCCAGTAATAAGCCAAAACCTTTCCTAAAAAGGAGAGTGTTATCTGCACAGGATAACATGGTTTTGCTCCCAAATCCAGAGTATGAACTATGATTTATCTATAAAGGCCCACCAGAGGGTCTATACAAGGTCCCTATCTGCCATTGACATTTCAAGGATTATCATATTTTGGGGCCACATAGTCCAGATGGCAAAACAGCTTGCATAACAGCCTGGACCTGATTCAAAACCTTCTTATTCTGAGCCCTACTCAAAACAGGCAGCTTTTGAGGTCATGTGGTAAGTGGGTTTGAGTAGTATGCCCAAATACATTATATGTTGCCTCTAAACTTAAAAAAAAAAAAAAAAAAAGTCCAGTAGACATTGTGTCTCTTTGTTAGTGGTAGAAGGAGGCCAGGTGTAGTAACTTGTCTTTCACCATGGAAGGGATAACTCAACATACTTCGAACTACTGAAGTCTTAGAAATTTAACCAATATGGCAGACATTTGAATTTGTGTGGTATTTATTTTGCACTCCCTCGCACATGAGTAATAATGTATGCAGAGTAGTCTTTACTACCTGCTCACTAGATCCAAGAAGCACAACATTATCAGTGAAATGGACAAGCATCATGTTCTGTAAACTAGAAAGGCAATTAAGATGCCTGTGGACAGTATTATGACATAGGGCTAGAAAGTTGATATAGAGGTAAGAAACTGAAGGATATTACTGGTCCTGCTCACTGAAAACAAACTGCTTCAATGGTCTTTACCAACAGGTATAGAGAAAAAAGCATTAAGCAGATTAATAGCTGCATATGAATTATCAGGGTACATGTTGATTTGCTCTAGAAATAAAAACACATCTAGACCACCAGCTGCAATTGCAGTCACTACCTGGTTATGTTTACAGCACCCCACTGTTGTTCTATAAGATCCCTCTGTCTTCTGCATAGGTCCAATATGTAAATTGCCTGGGGATGTGATAGAAATCGCCACCCCTGCATCTTTCAATTATTTGATAATGGCACTAATTTCTGAAATTGTTCAAGGAATGCAGTACTGATTTTCATTTACTGTTTTTGTATATAGAAGTTCTAATAGCTACCATTTGAACTTTCCTACCTCAAAAGCCCTCACTCCACAGGGATATGTCAATTGCTGAGTGTGTCTATTTCAGTTATGCATGAAATCCACGGATATAATCACAGGGTGGATTCAGGGAACCAGTGGTTCCACTGTGCGATATACCTGATCAAAATCGCGTTGATCACCTGATCTCCAAAAGCCTCTACTCTGACTGATAGACCATAGTGTCATTTTGGGTCTCCAGAAATTAGTGTCAGTTTAAAGCAAGTGTACAGTCATACCTTCAAAATCTGATTTCCTCTTCTCCAATGGACAGTCACCTTGCTTATTGGACAAAGAAAACTCCCTTTGAGAAAAACTAAAATAATTAATTTGATACATTTTTAGCAGTGTAGCAGGGTCCTTCCTCAAGGGATGCAGATGCCCCTTTATTCATGGTCCTCTGAGTTTACAAAATGGCTCAAATATTAGAATTCATTGAGGGGTTGTGAAGACAAAATGCCTGAACTTCCTTAGTATACTGTAGAGGAAGTATCCAAAGACTTTGAGAAATCAGAATGTCACAGTGGACTTGTTATATAACACCCTCACTATATCTTTGGGAGAGTCCAGAGAATACTCCCATACCAAGGCCTGAGTCCTGCCCAGTGGAGAGAAACAGCTAGTGCATGTGCTGTAGCTACTGAATTACATGAAGGCCCACGAAGACTCACTCACATAGGTTCAGAATCAGACAGCAAAGCTGGGGAACAAACTAAAGAGCCACAGATATGAATATTCTCATATAGCATTACCATTGTATGTGTCTGGGGACAGACTTTTCATATATTACTGGGGCAAGTCAATCACTCTTGTGATATTTTATTAATAGACAGAACTAACAAAAATTAGAACTATGGCACTGAAGCTTCTCTATTGTTCAAAAAATGACTTCAGCACACCATCTATCTTAAAGGAGAAAACATGGAATTTACCTAGTAATAGTTTTAGTAAAAGCCCTTATTTATGCTTTTACTACTAGGGAATGCATATTATCTTTGCTTATTCACAGATAACATTTTTTAAATGTATCCTTATTGTTGAAAGTATTGCAGATGTCTCCACTTTCTCTCCCATTGACACAAACCCCTCCCCCACTCACACTCCCCCCACCACCTTCACCACATTATTGCCTGTATCCATTGGTTATGCATACATGCATATAAGTTTTCTGGTTTATCTCTTCCTGCCTCTCCTCCCTCTGACCCTCTGAGGTTCATCAGTCTGTTCCCTGCTTCCATGTCTCTGAATCAATTTTGTTAATCAGTTTATTTTGTTCATTAGATTTTACATATAAGTGAGATTCTGTGATACTTGTCTTTCTCTGACTGGCTTATTTCACTTAGCATAATACTCTCCAGGTCCCTCCATGCTGTCTAAAAGGGTAAGAGATCCTTCTTTTTTACAGCTCCATAATATTCCATTGTGTAAATGTACCACAGCTTTTTTATCCACTCTACTACTGATGGACACTTGGGTTGTTTCCAGATCTTTGCTATTGTAAATAACACTGCTATGAACATAGGGGTACATATATTCTTCCTGATTGGTGTTTCAGACTTCTTAGGATATATTCTAAGAAATAGGATAACTGGGTCAAATGGCAGTTCCATTTTTAATTTTTTAAGCAAACCCCACACTGTTTTCCACAGTGCCTCTACCACTCTGCATTCCCACCAGCAGTATACTAGAGTTCTGTTTCCCCATATCCTCACCAGTACTTGTTGTTTGATGATTTGTTGATGGTAGCCATTCTGGCAGGTGTGAGATGGTATCTCATTGCAGTTTTAATTTGCATCTCTCTGATGATTAGTAACGCTGAGCATTTTTTCATATGTCTCTTGACCATGTGTATGTTCTGTTTGGAGAAGTGTCTATTCAGGTTCTCTGCCCATTTTTCAATTGGATTGTGTGTCTTCCTTTTGTTGAGTTGTATGAGTACTTTATATATTTTGTAAATTAACCCCTTATCTACTGTATCATTGGCAAATATGTTCTCCCATACAGTGGGTTCCTTTTACATTTTGATGCTGCTTTCTTTTGCTGTGCAGAAGCTTTTTGGTTTGATATAGTCCCATTTGTTTCTTTTTTTCTTTGTTTCTCTTGCCTTAGGTGATGTATAAATTCTGCTACGTGAGATATCTGAGACTTTGTTGCCTATATTTTCTTCTAGGATTTTTATGATTTCACACATTATATTTAAATCTTTTATCCATTTTGAGTTCATTCTTGTGTGTGGTGTAAGTTGGTGGTCAGTTTCTTTATTATTATTATTTGTTTCTTTATTATTCTTATTTTTTATTTTTTGTTTGCATTTACCTATTCAATTTTCTCCAAACCATTTATCTCATAGATAACTTTTCAGCAAATTTCACAGGGCTAGAAGTGACACTTTGACAGAGTGATGAGAAGAGAGGGAAACAGAGTAAGGTATGACTACATGCATCAGATGCCTATTGAAAGTAAGAGGTCAAGACATGAAAGATTTAACAATAAGAAATGACACTTAAAAGGTAGTGTATGTCTTACATATGCCATGTTTTTCCCCTGTGATGTCTTCAGATTGCTTCCATGGTGTCTCTCTCTCTTTCTCTCTCTCTCTCTCTCTCTCTCTCTCTCTCTCTCTCTCTCCCACACACACACACACACACTACCACTTAGCCCTCTTCCACAATAATCTTTCTCACATACTTGTGATTTCTTGGTTTAGTACTACTTCCTGATATCTGCTTTTAATTTTCTAGTCTGTTTATGAATAACTATTTTTCTTATTATCTATATCAGATAAAATATTTGTGGTGATCATATTTTTCCCATGAAAATAATTCATCATTTTAGGTTTAGTTTTCTCATTATTTTCCTGCATCACCTGCCCACCCCCAAAAGCATGGGCTCAGAGTCTGGAGACCAGTGGACTTCAGTGAATTTTGCATGATATTATTTTAAGACAGAAATTGGCTCCTCATTGTTCATATATAAATAGTCTCTACAGCATGATTTTGGGTGGGATTAACCTCAGTGTTATTCATTGAATGTTTTCTAATTTAGCATTTTTCTTTGGAGTCTGTGAAAAATCATGAGATCTTTTGCATTCTAGTCAGGGAGCTGCATACACTCAAATCTCATGTGGTGTGCAACCATATAAAAGCATAAAAGTCACTCTGTTGTGATTAACACTTTTTTACATGAGTCACTGAGTTTTTAATTTCAATGATCAATATTGCTAATGTTGGTTTTACTTGAATTAAAAATATCCTCACTCCTATTGCTGACCTAGTGATACAAGACTGTAATTCTAATAAACTATGCAGGCAGAATTCTTCATCCATATAAAAACCACAGCTTTTATCATCTATTCATCTATTGGGGGGATTTTTTTGAGTTAAATAAAAATTCTTTACATACAGCTTCAGTGTTAATTTTGGGAATCTCAAGAACAAATCTGAGGTACCTTAATCACACATCATGATTTGATTCTTTTTTTTTTTAACAACTTTCATTCAATTTTTTTTGAATAATTTTTTTTCCTTTATTGATTTGAGAGAGAGAAGAAATGAGAGGGAGAGAGAGAGAGAACACCGATGAGGAGAGGAGAAAATGGCAGTGGAGTGAATGGAAGCTACACAGACGATCTCCCAGGACCAAACGGGAATTACAACTAAAATAAAGACAAATCGTCGGGAAAAAGCAACAGAAAAGCAGCAGGAGAGGACCATACAACCAGGGACACTGAATGAGCCTGGTAGGATCTGCGGAGGCATGTGAGGGTGGCTGGCTGGGAGCCCACGGACAGCAGCAGCTTTAGCTGTGAGCAGCGGGTGGTGCCCGCCCTCAGGGTTAAGACCCCAAGCTGCTCCACAGCGCAGAGGGCCAGGAAAGAGCACAGAATAGCTACAGCCACTCACCTGGGGCTCTGGCAGAGGGAGGGCGGACTGGACTGGAACTCTGTGGGGACATCTGGGATTTGGAGGGTGCTCAGAGTTTGTGCAGAGCCACGGCCACAAAGGACAGTGGTGGCCAGCCCTCTCCTTCCCAGTTACACAGAACAGCAGCCAAGTTTGCTCCTTCCTGAGCTGTGGCAGCCCCTCCTCGGAGATTCCCAGGTGAGGCAAAGAGGTAAAGAAATGCAAATTGAGGCTCATTAACAACCAGCATCGGCCCCACCCTCGGGGAGTCCTCTTACACTATAAACACCTGAGGGAGTTTCTCATTCAACTGAGATCCTAAGGCTTTTCAAGTAACTGAGGCTAATAGCCTCCAGGCAAAAAGCTAGAGCATAACTGATCCTTTTCTGAGCTTGAAAATCTACCCAGGAAAGTGAGACATGACAGTGGTGTTTAAGAAGGGCCCTCCACGCTCATCCAAACCCAGTAGAGGGAGCCACAAATAGCAGAACACCAACACCCACAGGGAAAATTTGGCAGGCTCCAAAACCCACTGAGATAGCAAAAATGGTGAAACAAAGAAACAGATCCCAAATGAAAGAACAAGAGAACTCTACCGAAGATGGGATAAATGAAATGCAGTTAAGCAAATTATCAGAGGTAGAGTTCAGAGCCATGATCTTGAGGAAACTAAACAGCATGAGTAAGGACATCAACACAATGAAAACCAACCAAGTGGAAATAAAGAATGACATAGCAGAAATAAAGAACACATTGGAAGGACTGACCAGCAGAGTAGAGGAAGCAGAGGACCGGATCAGTGAATTAGAAGATAGAGCAGAAAAAATAAATCAATCAGAAAACCAAAAGGAAAAAACAATTAAAAAACAGGAAGATAGCTTAAGAGAACTGTGGGACAACTGGAAACATAATAACATTCACATTATAAGAGTCCCCGAAGAAGAAGAAAATGAGCAAGGGTTAGAGAATATATTTGAAGAAATAGTGACAGAAAACTTTTCTAACCTGGTGAAGGAAGAAGGCATTCAAGTTCAAGAAGCACAGAGAGCCGCAAGTAAGAAGAACCCAAACAGGCCCACATCAAGAAACAGTAATTAAAATGCCAAAAATTAAAGACAAAGACAGAATCCTAAAGGCAGCAAGAGATAAGCAACAGGTTACCTACAAAGGAAACCCCATAAGGCTATCAGCTGACTTCTCAACAGAAACACTAGAGGCCAGAAGGGAATGGCATGAAGTAATGAAGGTCATGAAAAACAAGGATCTGAATCCAATACTACTCTATCCAGCAAGGCTATCATTCAAAATAGAAGGTCAAATAAAGAGATTCCAAGACAAAAAAAAGGCTAAGGGAACATATTAGCACCAAACCAGCACTGCAAGAAATGTTAAAAGGACTGCTGTAATTAGTAGAATAAATAGGAAGAAAAATATAACCACACTAAACAAAAATGGCGATAAATAAGTACATATCAATAATCACCTTAAATGTAAATGGACAGAATGCTCCGATAAAAAGACACAGAGTAGCTGACTTGATAAGAAAGCATGATTCACATATATGTTGTTTACAAGAGACCCACCTCACAACAAAAGACTCACATAGGTTGAAAGAAAAGGGATGGAAAAAAATCTTCCAAGCAAACAGAAAGGAAAAAAAAGTTGGGGTAGCAATACTCATATCTGATAAATTATATTTCAAATTGAAGACCATAACTAGAGACAACGAAGGCCACTACATAATATTGAAAGGGTCTATCTAAAAGGAAGATATAACCTTGGTAAACATATATGCACCCAATATAGGAGCACCAACATATATTAAAAATCTTCTGGAGGACTTCAAAGGAGAAATCGACAGCAACACAATCATAGCAGGACACTTCAACACCCCACTGACATCACTGGATAGATCATCTAGACAAAAAATTAACAAGGAAACAGAAATTCTAAATGAAGCACTAGATCAAATGGACTTAATAGATATATACAGAGAATTACATCCCAAAACTGCAGAATTTGCATTCTTCTCAAGTGCACATGGGACATTCTCAAAGATAGACCATATATTAGGGCACAAACTAAGTCTCTAAAAGTTCAAGAAGACTGAAATCATATCAAGCATCTTCTCAGACCACAATGGCGTGAAACTAGAAATCAATTGCAACAAGAACATGCAAAGACATTTGAACACATGAGGCTAAATAGCATGTTATTAAACAATGAATGGGTTACCAAGGAGATCAAGGAAGAAATTAAAAACTTCCTGGAAACCAATGAAAATGAACACAGAAAAATGCAAAATCTATGGGATGCAGCAAAAGCAGTTCTGAGAGGGAAGTTCATAGCACCACAGGCCCACCTCAAGAAAGAAGAAAAATTTCTAATTGACTACCTAACCTCACAACTTAAAGAACTGGAAAGCAAACAAAAAGAAAACCCTAGAGCAAGTAGAAGGAAGGAAATAGTAAAGATGAGAGCAGAAATAAACGACATGGAAACCAAAAAAAACAATTCAAAGGATCAATGAAACAAAGAGCTGGTTTTTTGAAAAGATAAAAAAGATTGATGGACCCTTAGCTAGACTCACCAAGAAACAAAAAGAGAGAACCCAAATACACAAAATCAGAAATGAAAGAGGAGAAGTAACAACTGACACCACAGAAATACAAAGGATCATTAACAAATACTATGAACATTTATATGGCAACACATTTGACAATCTAAGCGAAATGGACACATTTCTAGAAACACATAGTCTCCCAAAACTGAACCGGGAAGAGACAGAAAACTTGAACAAGCCAATAACAATGAAGGAAATTGAAGATGTAATCAAGACCCTCCCAGCAAACAAAAGCCCAGGCCCTGACGGCTTCACAGGTGAGTTTTACCAAACATTCAAAGAAGAACTAATACCCACTCTCCTCAAACTATTCCAAAAAATTCAAGAAGAAGGAAGACTTCCAAACTGATTTTATGAGGCCAGCATAATTCTAATTCCAAAACCAGAAAAAGACACTACAAAGAAAGAAAACTACAGGCCAATATCCCTGATGAACATAGATGCCAAAATCCTAAACAAAATACTAGCAAATCGGATCCAGCAATACATCAAAAAAATTATTCACCATGACCAAGTGGGATTCATCCCAGGGATGCAAGGCTGGTACAATATTCGCAAATCAATAAATGTGATACATCACATAAACAAAATGAAAGATAAAAACCATATGATCATATCAATAGATGCTGAAAAAGCATTCGACAAAATCCAGCACCCATTTCTTTTTTTTTAATATAATTTATTTTATTATTAATTTGATTTTGTTACAGATGTTTTTCCTTTTTTTCTCCCATTGACACCCTCCTCCCCCTCCCGTTCTCCTCCTCCCCATCCCTGTTGTCCATGTCCATTGGTTATGCACCCATGCACATAGGCTCTGTGATTTATCTCTTTCCCCCACCTCCCCCCATCCTCTGAGGACCCTCATCCTGTACTCCACCCTCCATGTCTCTGGGTCAATTTCGTTGTTCAGTTTGCTCAGTTCTCCTGTGTGTTGCCGGCTTCCTCCATTGGTGGGGGGATCGCCCGGCTCCCCCGCTCCACCTGGGTTCCCCCGCGGTGGTGGGGTCGCCCAGCTCCCCCGCCCCGCCTGGGTTCCCCCATGGTGGCAGGGTTGCGGCTCCCCCGCCTCGCCTGTGTTCCCCCGTGTTGAGGGGATCGCCCAGCACCCCCGCTCCGCCTGGGTTCCCCCGCGGTGGGGGGGGTCGCCCGGCTCCCTCGCTCCTGGGTTCCTCCGTGGTGGGGGGTCGCTCAGCTTCCACAGGCACCCCTGGCTGCAGGATCACATTTCCTTTCAGGCAACAAGGAGGGTCCTGGAGGGCTGTATGCCGTCTCCATTCTGCTGCTTCTTTAATTTCGTAGTTGCAGGGCTTCCATTCAGCTTGATTTCATGCGGTCTTTAAGTGATAGTTATTCTGTGATTTAGTTGTAACTTTGATGTGGTTGTGGGAGGACGCGGTTCCGCGTCCACCTAAGCCACCATCTTGACCGGAAGTCCTAAACTATTCTTTATTTCAGTTAGTGCCTCCTTCATTTCTAACTGTGATTCCATCATTTCTGACTGGTCCCTTTTTATGCTCTTGAGGCCCTCACTAAGTTCACTGAGGTTCTCACTAAGTCCATTGAGCATCCTTATAAGCAGTATTTTGAACTCTGCATCTGTTAGGTTGCTTAACTCCATTTCACTTAGTTCTTTTCCTGGAGTTTTGTCTGTTCTTTCATTTGGGACCTGTTTCTTTGTCTCTTCATTTTGGCTGCCTCCCTGTGTTTGTTTGTATGTATTACTTAGCGATAGGTGTGGGGCTAGCTGAGACCAGATGCTGCTTGTTTGAAAGAATTTAGGAAAAGCTGAAGCAGGCTCCAAGACAGGCCAATCCTATGGTAAAGCAACTGGCAATAGCTTGGGTGGGCCTGTAATTTGGGTGGGGCGGGGCCTCAGGGAATCACCAGGGCGGGGCCAACTATGTGAGCCAGGTTGTTGGATTCCCAGAAATGGCAGCGTCTACCGCCCCAGGGAAGGGCTCACCAAAGGAACAAAAGCCTCTGATAGCACGTCTGTCCAGGTCTGTCCTGGAGAAAGCTGCCTCTCCAGCCCTCGCGCTAATGCCAAACAGCTCAGTTCTTCCCCATAAGATTCTGGTGCCTTTCAGGCTGCCTCCCACGCGCTGGAGCCCGGAGGGAGCGAGTCCGAGTAAGTCTGTGCGCAGGCCCTTTAAGAGGAGCTGCCGGGGGCTCCAGCCACCTCAGCCTCAGTTCCCACTGGTTTCTCCAGTCAGAAGTTCTGGGGGCTTCTCTTCCTGGCACTGGAGCCCTCAGCTGGGCGCCTGGTGTGGGACGGGGACCCCTCAGTCCTCAGGGAGGACCTTCCCAGCTGAGGTGTCCTCCTAATTTTTATCCACCACACGTGGGTGTGGGACCAGCCCATCATGCCTCCGCCCTCCTACCAGTCTAGATGCGGCTTCTTCTTTAATTTTGTAGTTGTCAGACTTCCATTCAGCTTGATTTCAGGTGGTTTTGAATGATGGTTGTTCTGTAGTTTAGTTGTAACTTTGATGTGGTTGTGGGAGGACGCGATACTGCGTCTACCTACGCCGCCATCTTGACCGGAAGTCTCCAGCACCCATTTCTGATAAAAACGCTCAGGAATTTGGGAATAGAGGGATCATAACTCAACATTTTAAAGGCCATATATGAAAGACCTACAGCCAACATCATACTCAATGGACAAAAATAAAAGCATTTCCCTTAAGAACAGGAACAAGACAAGGATGCCCACTTTCACCACTCTTATTTAACATAGTACTAGAAGTCTTAGCCACAGCAATCAGACATGAAGAAAAAAGGGATCCAAATTGGAAAGGAGGAAGTGAAACTGTCATTATTCGCAGATGACATGATATTATACTTAGAAAACCCTGAAGACTCCATCAAAAATCTACTAGACTTAATTAATGAATTTGGCAAAGTAGCAGGATACAAAATTAACGTCAAGAAATCGACGGCATTCTTATACACCAATGGTGAAATCACAGAAAGAGAAACTAAAAAAAACAATCCCATTTACCATCATGGCAAAAAAAATTAAGATACCTAGGAATAAACTTAACCAAAGAAGTAAAGGACCTATTTGCAGAAAACTACAAGACATTGAAAAAAGAAATAGAGGAAGAGATAAAAAAGTGGAAGCATATACCTTGTTCATGGATTGGAAGAATTAACATCATTAAAATGTCCATACTACCCAAAGCATCTATAGATTTAACACAATCCTCATCAAAATACCAATGACATAGTTCACAGAACTAGAACAAATACTTCAAAAGTTCATATGGAACCAAAAAAGACCCTGAATAGCCATAGCAATCTTGAAAAAGAAGGACAAAGTAGGCGGGATCACAATACCAGATATCAGGTTATACTACAAAGCTACTATAATCAAAACAGCCTGGTACTGGCACAAGAACAGGCACATAGATCAATGAAATAGAACAGAGAACCCAGAAATTGACCCAAAACATTATGCTCAATTAATATTCAACAAAGGTGGCAAGAGCATACATTGGAGTAAAGACAGCCTCTTTAATAAATGGTGATGGGAAAATTGGACAGCTACATGCAAAAAAATTAAACTACACATCAGCTTACACCATACACAAGAATAAACTCAAAATGGATAAAAGACTTAAATGAATCCATAAAAATCCTAGAAGAAAAATGTAGACAACAAAATTTCAGACATCATACGCAGCAGAATTGTCACTGATATATCACCTAAGGCAACAGAAACAAAGGAAAAAATGAACACATGGGACTACATCAAACTCAAAAGCTTCTGCACAGCAAAAGAAACAACCATCAAAGTGGAAAGGCAACCCACTGTATGGGAGAGCATAATTGCCAATGATATATCAGATAAGGGATTAATTTCTAAAATACATAGAGTGCTCATACATCTCAACAAAAGGAAGACAAAGAACCCAATTAAAAAATGGACAGAGGAACTAAATAGACACCTC
This sequence comes from Tadarida brasiliensis, assembly GCA_030848825.1. NCBI lineage: Eukaryota > Metazoa > Chordata > Mammalia > Chiroptera > Molossidae > Tadarida > Tadarida brasiliensis. The sequence continues at coordinate 36,800,593 of CM061272.1, read as the reverse complement.
TCCAAACAGAACATACAAATGGCCAAGAGACATATGAAGAAATGCTCAATGTCACTAATCATCAGAGAGATGCAAATTAAAACAACAATGAGGTATCACCTCACACCTGTCAGAATGGCTGCCATCAACAGATCATCGAACAACAAGTGTTGGCGAGGGTGTGGAGAAAAGGGGACTCTAGTACACTGCTGGTGGGAGTGCAGACTGGTGCAGCCACTATGGAAAACACTATGGTGTTACCTCAAAAAATTAAAAATTGAATTACCATTTGACCCAGTGATCCCACTCCTAGGAATATACCCTAAGAAGCCTGAAACACCAATCAGAAAGAATATATGTACCCCCATGTTCATCGTAGCGCTATTTACAATAGCTAAGATCTGGAAACAGCCCAAGTGTCCATCAGTAGACGAATGGATAAAAACGCTATGGTACATATACACAATGGAGTACTATGCAGCTATAAGAAAGAAAGATCTCTTATCCTTTGCGACGACATGGGAGGACCTGGAAACTATTATCCTAAGTGAAACAAGCCAAGCAGAGAAAGACAAATATCATATGATCTCACTTATTTCTGGAATATAATAAACATAACAGTCTGAGGAACAGGGTAGTCCCAGAGATGTGGAAGTAGGGTACAGACTGTCAATTCCCAGAGGAGGGGGTGGGGGAGGGGAGCGATGCACCACAGAACTTGTATGCATGTACTCATAACCAATGGACATGGACAACAAAACTGGGGACAGGGCAGGGAGGGAGGAGGAGGAGGGTGTCAATGGGGGGAAAAAGGAGAAACATCTGTAACAAAAGTAAACTAATAAATTTTTTAAAAAATTTAAAAAAAAGTAACATCGATGAGAAAGAACATTGATTGGTCGCCTCCTGAATGCCCCCTACTGGGGATCGGGCCCACAACTTGGGCATGTGTCCTGACCAGGAATCAACCTGGCGACCACTTGGTGCATGGGTCGATGATCAACCACTGAGCCACACCAGCCGGACCATGATTTGATTCTTAAATAATACTTTTAGTCACTTGTCTGCACAGCCACTGTATTTTTAAAAACAATCAATTTGTGATTTCATTTCTAAAGCTAATGACTTTGCTCCTATATTCTATGGAAAATATATTCTCAAACAGCTAATTTTCCCATCACTGTACCCAGATAAGGAATTAAGAAGCTACTTAGAACATATCCTTTCCTGGAGTCTCTCTTTAGAGAACTGCTGATTTTTTTTCTATTGTTTGTACATGATATTTATTGTGATGTTCTTATCAGAGAACCAAGTTTTATGTTTCTGTAAAGATGCAGAAGAGTACCCATGAATGAGATCTTCAGATGCTCACATTTCATTTTCTGTAACTGGATATAAAATCATTATAATACTATGCCAAATGTAAAACTGTATAATTTTTTAGAGAATTGAAATCCATTATGTCATCCATTTATCTTAGATACAATACATTGTTAGTTGAGAATACACACATACACACATCACAGCAATCTGAGAGTATTTGTACATGATAATTATTAATCAATGGGTCAATGTGCCTTTGTCAAATGCATCTATATGCAAACTGCATTATGCTTGAGCTGGGCAATAAAAAATGTTTTCTAGGAAATGGACCATGGCGATTTCTTTTATCTACCCTGTTCAATGTCTCCCACAAGCTCCTCCAAAAAAGTAAAATTTGTTTCTACCTACTTTGTCTTAAGACAGAACATCTAACAGCTCCTTTAACCTCAGCTATATATTGTAATAATCTGGGGTATCTTTCTATTTTTACTTCCTCTCTTTATAATATTCTTTCTTTTTATTTAACTCCTTGAGCATATTTTTAGTAGTCCTAAAGTTCATGTCTATCATTTCTGAGGATGTTTCTATTGACTGATTTTTTTCCTTATTTTAGGTCACATGTTCATGTTTCTTCACATGTCTAGAAATTTTTGATTGGATGCATTCACTGTGTATTTTACATTGTTGAGTAATGGATTAAGATGCCTTCCTTTAAGTATTGGGCTTTGTTCCAGAAGGCAGTTATTTGTGGATCAGTTTGATCCTTCCGAGGATTGTTTTTAAGCTTTGATAAGGTAGGTGCAGAGTATCTCTAATTCTAGGGCTAGCACTATTTCTGAGTCTCTGTGGAATGTCCTGAGTATTTAATAAGGACTCTCCAATCTGATTGGTCAGAACTGTATATCTCCCAGCCCTTTCAGAGTTCTAGGGATTACTCAGCTCACTGCTACTTGGCAGGTCATGCTTGATATTATAGAGTTTCTCCCCACACATTTATATTTTCATATCCAGCAAAACTCAAGAAAAACCTTTTGCAGGTTTCTCTATATAGTTTCCTCTTCTCTGATACTTTGCCCTACAAATTCTGGATGCTTCAGCTTCCCTGAACACTGATATTTATCTCCTTAACTAGGTTTTCTGTGCTTCAGATTTATCTTACATCCTGAGTCTCAGGGGTCTTTAGGAAGAGAGTTGAGAAATTAGACTGTCCACCTCTTCAATTTGCCTTCTCTCAAACATCACAGCTGTGTGCTTCATGTTGCCCAATGTCTGAAGACTATTTCACATATTTTGTCAAGATTTTTTTTCATTTTTTTACAGCATAAAGGAAAGTCCAGTTCCAATTTCACATTATGGATGAAAACTTAAATTTCTTTAAAAGTTATCTCTATGACCAGGCTACAACTACAGAGATTCTAACTTACTTGCTAGAGATAGGCCCTGAGCTTTGGTGTTTTATTTAAAAGTACTCCAGTTTGCCCAGTCAGTGTGGCTCAGTGGATTGAGCATCGTCCCATGGACTGAGAGGTCCTGGTTCGATTCCTGGTCAGGGCACATGCTTGGGTTGTGGGCTTGACTCCCAGTAGGGGGCATGCAGGAGACAGCCGATTGATGTATCTCTCTCACATCAATGTTTCTATCTCTTTCTCCCTTCCTCTCTCTCTAAAAAAAATCAATAAAAAACATATTTAAAAAAATAAAAAGTTCCCCAGTTTTTCTTAATGTTTATTCTGTACCAAGAGCCACCGATCAGAGGAAGTTCCTGCTTCAGTATTATAGAAAAGATTGTGTTCATGTGATCAGAATAAGTGGAGGAGACTGAAGCCATAGAGTGCTTATCTTCAGGAATAGTTCATCTTTTGGGATGAGGACTTGCAAGAGGCACAAGGAAGAGCTTTCCTTCTACCACCTCAAGTATGATCAAGTATGACCTATTCTAGACATCCATTTCACCTTTCCTGTCTCTTTTTTTTCTATTTTCTCCTCTTCTCAGAGTGGCTGAGTGTAGGGAGACCCAAGTCAGATTTCAATCAGGAATTCTCATTGGCTGTACAGTGAAAAAGCTGGTATATTGGTCAAATTATATCAACCAAAAAGATGTTGAAATTTTAACCTCCAGTACCTGTGAATATGACCTTATTTGGAAATAGGGTCTTTGCAAACGATCAAGTTAGGATGAAGTGAGTGGGCTGTGCCCTAATCCAATATGGCTGATGTTCTTATAAAAACAGGTAATTTGGACACAGAGGCAGGCCTGTACAGAGTAAAGACGATATAAAGACATAGGAAGAAGGCCATGTACAAGCCAAGGAACTACTGAGGCTATGAGAAACTAGGAAAAAAGCATGAAATAGATTCTTCCTCATACCCCTCAGAAAGAACCAACCATGATGACATCTTGATGTTGGACTTCTGGCCTCTAGAACTCTGAGACAATAAATTTATGTTATTAAAGCCATACAGTCTGTGGCATCTTTTTATGGAAGCCCTAAGAAATTAATACACCTAGCATGTTTTAAAAATAACATATGTCAGCTGGGTGGCTCAGTTGGTTGAAGTGTCAACCCATACACCAAAAGGTTGCAGGTTTAATTCCTGGTCAGGGCACATACCTAAGTTGTGGGTTTGATCCCCAGTTGGTACACCTATGGGAGGCAACCAATCGATGTTACTCTCTCACATCGATGTTTCTCTCTCTTCCCCCCCATATCTTCAGGTGAGGATTTAAAAAAAAAATACATATGTCAGGCACCAGCCCAAGATTATGATTTATTTCATCTAAGGAATGACCTGAGAATAGGCATTTTTAAAGCTTTGCCAGGTGATATGCAGCAAGGTTTAAGAAAAACTGTTCAGGAGATCCTGGTTGGTGTTAGTAGAGAAAATTCATTATAGTTTATTGTCTTCCCCCTTCAGACTTCCCCAGCAGACTCTTCTAAATACCTCCCACTCATTTAGGATCACTGAAGTTGGAAAGTCATTGGAACTGTGGTTATATCTTCCTTCTAGGGCTTCTTGCATAATAAGCCACCTGGAATTCACCTTTTCTAGGCCTCAAAAATTTTTTTTTAATAATATGTAAAATGTAGTCACATTACAGCTGAAAAAATCTCTCTTTTAGCTTTATGTTTATAGAACTTTTTTCATAATTTTACATGGTCAGGAAACAACTGTCAGATCATTTGCCCCTGTTTTTACTTGAGTGCCGTATGTACTATTGATGTCCACTGTGTCACACCCAGAGAGGCCCTGGCTCTTGAACAGTTGTTATTTTTGGTAAGCCCTTCTTAACCCTGAGGTTGTTTGTGTCTGGAATTCCCAGCCCTTTTCCATTATCTCTCCCAACCCCATGCACCTGTGTGGGAACTGAGATCAACATTAACCTTCTGTAGTGTAGGCTAGGCAACTGAGATTCTACACCTCATCCTGTTTGGATACTCCTTCTAGGAAACAGCCTTGCCAAGGATAAAAAAAAGGCTAACATGAGTTATTACCATTTTTCTTTTATTAATAACTAACCATGGAGGTTGTTTATCAGAAGACAGTGAGAGTAGCATTTCCTGTAGTAAAGATGTCCCAGAAGAAGTTGGCAAGTAAAGGGCCAGCAGGCCAAACTGCTAACAAAGTATTAGGGGGACCTGAAAGTAATGTTGTGTTTTTACATTAATTCAAACAGATAAATTTTTTTTTATTAATTTATTTTTGTTACAGATGTTTCTCCTTTTCCCCCCATTGTCACCCTCCTCCCCCTCCCTCCCTGCCCCGTCCCCAGTTTTGTTGTCCATGCCCATTGGTTATGAGTACATGCGTACAAGTTCTGTGTTCATCGCTCCCCTCCCCCACCCCCTCTTCTGGCAATTGTCAGTCTGTAGCCTACTTCCACATCTCTAGGACTACCCTGTTCCTTAGACTGTTATGTTTATTATATTCCAGAAATAAGTGAGATCATATGATATTTGTCTTTCTCTGCTTGGCTGGTTTCACTTAGGATAATAGTTTTCAGGTCCTCCCATGTAGTCTCAAAGGATGAGAGATCTTTATTTCTTACATCTGCATAGTACTCCATTGTGTATATGTACCACAGCTTTTTTATCTATTCGTCTACTGATGGACACTTGGGCTGTTTCCAGATCTTAGCTATTGTAAATAGCGCTGCTATGAACATGGGGGTACATATATTCTTTCTGATTGGTGTTTCAGGCTTCTTAGGGTATATTCCTAGGAGTGGGATCACTGGGTCAAATGGTAATTCAATTTTTAATTTTTTGAGGTAACACCATAGTGTTTTCCATAGTGGCTGCACCAGTCTGCATTCCCAACAGATAAATTTTTAACAAGTTTTTATTTTTAATCAATGATGTAATCACCCTCATTATCAACAACCTTTTGCCATCTAGTGTGCAAATTTTCAATGCCGGATCAATAAAAATCAATTGGTTTTTGAGCAAAATATCTGGAGATGGTATTTTGGACATCATCCAAATTTTCAAATTTTTTGTCACTTAGAAAATGTTGTAGCAATCGGAATAAATGGAAATCCGATGGTGCAATATCGTGCAAGTATGGTGGGTGAGGCAATACCTCCCATTCCAATTCATTAATTTTTTCCAGGGTTCGTCTTGCGCAGTGCAGTCTTGCATTATCGTGTTGCAGAATAACACCTTTTCTGGTGACAATCGCTGGGCACTTTTCAATTAAAGATTGATTTACTCAATCCAATTGTTCACAGTAAAGGTCTGCATTCAGTTTGTCCAGGTTTCAGCACTTCAAAATGAACGACCCCGCGAATACTCCACCAAACACACAAAAGTGCCTTTTTGGGGTGTAAACCTGGCTTAGCTGTACTTCGTGGCAATTCATTCGGAGAGAGCCACTGCCTTTTGCATTTTGGATTATCATAGAGGACCCATTTTTCATGTCCAGTGATCAAGCGATCAAAAAACGCTTCTGTATTGTGCCGCTGAAGCAATAAGTTGCATGTGGTGGACCGGTTAGCTTTGCTTTCTTCGGACAGATTATGCGGGACCCAAACACCTGCTCTGCTTATTGTATCAATCTGCTGCAAATGTTCTTGGATGGTTGACCAAGGTTGGGTAAGAGTGTTTGACAGTTCCTCAATTGTCTGACACGGATTTGCTTCCACTTCCACCCTTAACATGTCATTGTCTAAAGTTGTTGGTCTTCCTGATTGATACGAGTCAGAAAGATCAAAATCACCGGATTTGAACTTAGAAAACCACCTTTGGCATTTACGAACATCTAATACACTTGGATAAACATCGCAAATATTTTTGGTGGCAACTGTTGTGTTACTACCCTTGTGAAACTCAAAAAGCATACAATGCCGGATATGTACCTCTTCTGGTATTTGGCTGGCCATTTCACTATAAATTGAAAAAAAATTAAGATTTAATTATTTATGAGTAAACAAGTCACTCTAACCTTAAAATGTCTTTGGCATGATTTTGAAGTACACAATGAGCTGATAAATGACAACCAAATATCGAAACATGCAGAAACGACATTACTTTCCAGTCCCCCTAATATTTTGCTTTCCAGGAAATATTTGGAACATTTGCTGATTGTTTTTATATCTGTACAATATTCCAGAATGCAATCAAATTTGTTCCTCCACAGAGACAAATCTTTGCATACAGCACAAAAACAACAACTACTACAAAAACACTTCTCTATTCTATGTTAATAACATCACTAGTCATCCTCACACCCCTGGTTTAAATCTCCTTCATTTCCACATCTCACTCAACAAGTATTAAATTCAATTCAAAACATATTTGTTGAATGAACACTTACTATGTGCCAGGTATTTTCTGGGCTAGGGACATAATTTCATGTACTTTAGTTCTTATGAAGGAAGCAAATAATAAATACAATTACAGTATTCTGGGTGTTTACATGTGCTATGAAAAAATACATTAAGGATAGTAAATCATAGAACAGTGCTACTTTATTTAGGGTGAACAAGGAAGAACTCTCTGATATGGTAACCTATGGACAGAGAAGTAAGGAAAGTGATGGACTGATCCTTGTGGATATCTGGAGAAATAGCATTCTAGGCAGAGGACACAGTTATTTCAAATGCCTCTTAAATGCCAGGAATAGCAGAAACATATTAATAGAATGTACTTATTCAATTTCTGTTTCCTCAGTGCAAAACCTAGGCACTTGAACATAGAATATGTTCAGCATTTTTTCACAATAGACAAGTATTCAATTGTTATATCTACCATTAACATTATGACTCTATCAGTTGTTAAAGGTCAGCTTCTGATCTGATTGGTCAGTACCCATTCTGACTGGTCAGTGCCTGAGCCAAACAGTTTCAATTATCTTGAATGTTAGCTTGTTAAAATGTAAGCCACCAGCCCTGGCCAGTTTGGCTCAGCAGTTGGAGTGTCGGCCTGCGGACCAGAGAGTCCCGGTTCGGTTCCCGCTAAAGGGCAACCTTGGTTGCAGTTTGTCCCTGGCCCCGGTTGGGGTCGTGTGGGTGGCAACCACTTGATATGTCTCTCTCACATCGATGTTTCTCTCTCTCTGCTCCTCCCTCTCTTCCTCCTGCTCTGTCTGAAGATAAACAAAGAATGTCCTCAGGTGAAGATTAAAAAAAAAAAAGCAAGCCAGCTTTATATTCCAGCTGCAGAAACTATCCTCTTTGCTCTAGACCAAAGACTAAAGATTCTTTAGAAACTCTTGTTATATGGGAATAAAAAAACGAAATAAAGAAAGGACAGAATCCCTATAAAATATTTAAAGGCGAGGATATGATAGAAATGGACTTTTCTAAATTCAGATAGGAATGTAAGAGTCACCAGAGCACCAAACAGTGCTGACACATAGTTGGCTGTCAATATCTGTTGCTTAAATGAGTTAGAGAAACTAAAGACACATTCTCCAAATCACAATGTTGATGCCATGTGAGGTAACCATACTATTCAACTTCTGATTTACTAAGAGACAGTGAGCCCTGGACAGACTTACTTTGCTAATATAGCAGAAAATATTTTTCAAACATGGTCTCAACAATATCTCCTAACCCACATGCTCTTCTAGATGCTTGCTATCCCCTCATCCAAAGGTGGAGTCTATTTTCTTCTCTCCTTGAATCTGGGTGAGGTTAGTCGGCTGCCTTGACCAATAGAGTACAGCAGAAGAGATGCCATGTGACTTCCAAGGTTAGGTCATAAAAATGTTATGGACTTTATTTTTCTTGTGACATGCTCAAAACCAAGACACATTGCTATGAGGAAATCTAAACAACTTGCAGAAAAGCCTGTAAGGAGAAGGCTTGAGGACCCTTGTCTGAGCCCTGGTTGAGCTCTCAGCTGAGAATGAGCATCAGTCTGTCAGTCATATGAGTGAACTATCTTGAACTATTTTGAAATGGATCTACCAACCCACAGTTGAGCTGCCCCAGCTGATGACTCATGGAGCAGAGATGGCTTATCCTCATAAGTCCTACATAAATTACAGACGAATGGGAAAAATAATTGATTAGTATGGTTCAATATGCAGCAATAGATAACCAGAAGAGCAATTGAACACACCAATGGACACTGCAGACCACTTGTAATAGTATATTCTTGGACTTATTCCCTGGAAAATGAGAATTAGGAGCTCACACTAATAGACCAGACCCTGGGATAGATTTGAGTGTTACATATAATAGAGAATTCCCTCCTTAAAGGATCCAGGCTGGGGAGAACATAAAGAGTAATAAAGCATCTGAAATATTTTATAAATTGATTAAGAAGCTGATCAGATAGATGTTTTTTAAAGTAAACATACTTGGATTGTTAGCCTAATCCATGCTTTTTATTATTTATATAATTACTTTCTTGAGTTATGTTTCTAATACCTTCATATCTCTTAAATCTGATTTATTTGGAGGAATATATTATTGAATAGGGAATAAAAAGATCCTTGGAATGTTGTAAGAATCAGGTGCCCTAGAGCATGGATAGAAAATCCAGTGCAAACTCAGGTCACATGATGGTGGCTGTTGAGCCCAGTGTTGAGAATTCTGTGACAGAATGCAGACCATGGGAAAGAGTAGCTTGATTGATTTGTGATGCTGCTCATAGATACAAAGGTGAGGCAAAAAGTACTAAATTGGATGTCTGCTATCACAGCCACAGGTCTTGGGGACTGTGGACTTCAGGAATATCAGAGAATAGATAACTTAGTTCCATGAAATGGTGTAAAAGTGGTTCCAGTGGGTCAGGTTGTTCTCCAAGCCATAATTCTGATTAGGCAACTGCAAGTGTTTCTTATGAGGAAGAAATGGGTAAAGTCATCTAAAAATTAATGCTACACAGAGAACTTTCCAAGTAGCTTAAGGTTGAAAAAAAGTACAATGATAAAAATAAAGGCACATAACCAAGGATCAACAAAAGAATATAGCATGAATTCCAAAAAGTTAATGTTGGGAATAAAATGAAACTTGCAGATCTGGAAAGAATAGCAAAAAAAAAAAAATTTTTTTTTAAATGAGTTGGAGGATCATAAAGAGCCTTGGTCAGTTTGGTTCAGCAGTTAGATCTTAGGCCTATGGACCTAAGAGTCAAGGGTTTGATTCCTGGTCAAGGGCACATACCTGGGTTGCAGGTTTGATCCCCAGCCTAGTCAGGGTCATGTGAGAGGCAACCAATCAATGTGTCCCTCTCACATCAATGTCTCTCTCTCTCTCTCTCTCTCTCTCTCTCTCTCTCTCTCTCTCCTCCTCCTCCTCCTCCTCCTCCTCCTCCCTCACTTCTACTCTATCTAAAATCAATGGAAAAATATCCTCAGGTGAGCATTAACAACAACAACAACAAAGAATAATAGAATCACAAAGAAATGCTTTAACTGTAGTTTTATAGGTGATAGAAATGTAGCAAAACTCATCCCAAAGCAACTGATCTTTCTACTGGAAAGGATGAAACTGATATTGGGAAAAGAGGGTAGAATTGAAGTTCGCTGTAGTTCTGGTGCTTGTAATTAAGAACCTAGGTGCTCTAGATGAGTTCAGGGATCCTAGTTAGAAATAACTAAATCTCAGACAGTAAGAGGAAATCGGCTAATTCTGTCAGTTGTCGCTGTGGCATCACTGGGAGTAGAAGAGTACTTAGAAGAATGCAAATGTTTTCAAAATGATGGAAAATATTGATTCTGAAAAGCATAGATCAATGAGTTTGATGTCCCCACCCAACTGTTTTATGATACAGACAAGATTCTAAAATATACCATGAAATGAGGGTTTTCTTATTGCAAAGCCTCACCTCTTAGGTGTTTTGTCATAGGGCTTCTAGAGTAAGAAAGGAACACATAGCACAGTGTATCTGGATTTTAGTGAGCTCCTCAGTAGTGTTTCAGGAATCTTTGAAGACAAAGCAAGAAATGTGAATAGTTAGATAGGTTCATGAGATATTTAATGACTGCTTTAGCTATCTTCCTATAGGGAGGCTTCTCATGACACACAGTAAGGCTCTTTCTTCAACTGTATCCCATTAAGCATTTTATTAATGGCATACTGAGTAAATGATCAGAAGCTTAAAAAGATCATAGCATTGCGTGGTAATGCAATACATGTAATACATGCAGCAAAGAACCTTAACATGATGAGATAAATGTGGCACTGTTTAATAGAGACATGTGTTTGATTCTGTATTTCAAAAAAGTCCACTGAATGAGAGAGATGAGATCATTGATTGTAACTCAGCAGTTAGAGCTGAGACTACAGTATCTACCTAGTTCTTTATTCCTTTAAGCCTAAAGAAGATATAGCCCAAGTTTGAAAATCAGGACTTCAGCCTTCTGTCATTTAGAAGTCATTGACTTTCTGTTCTTTTTTTTTTTCAGGTAGCCAGACAGTCTTCTTAGTGCCTTTTGCTATAAATATGTATTTTTTAATTTTTATTGAATTTACTGAGGTGACATTGGTTAATAAAACTATATAGGCTTGAGGTATATAATTGTATTTTACATCATCTCTATTTTGTATTGTGTGTTCACCATCCAAAGACAAGTCCCCTTCCATCTCCATTTATCCCCCCTTTACTCTCTTTTACCTCCTCCACCCCCCTTTCCCTCTGGTAATTATCATACTGTTGTCTATGTCTATGAGGTTTTATATTTGCTTAATCCCTTCACTTTTTTCACCCAGCCCCCAACTCCCTCCTCTCTGACAGCTGTCAGTCTGTTCTCTGCATCTATGAGTTTGTTTCTATTTTGTTTGTTAGTTTATTTTATTCATTAGATTCTTCATATAAGTGAAATCATATGGTGTTTGTCTTTCTCTGACTGGTTTATTTCACTTAGCATAATTAATACTCCCCAGGCCCATCCATGCTATCACAAAGTGTAATATTTCCTTCTTTTTCATAGCTGAGTACCCAAAATTTATAAACTTATAAACTCATCACCAAAAAAATAATCCAATTGAAAAATGGGTGAAGGACCTGAATAGATGCTTCTCCAAAGAGGACATACTGATGGCTAATAGACATATGAAAAAATGCACAACGTCACTAATAATCAGGGAGATGCAAATTAAAATAACAATGAGATATCACCTCACACCTGTGAGAATGGCTACCGTTAAAAAATCAAGACAATAAGTATTGGCGAGGATGTGGAGCAAAGGGAACCCTAGTACAATGCTGGTGGGAATGCAGATTGGTGCAGCCACTGTGGAAAAACACAATGGAGTTTTCTTTAAAAATTAAAAATGGAACTGCCTTATGACCCAGTGATTACACTTCTGGGAATATATCCAAAGAAACTCAAAACACTAATTTTAAAAAATATATGCACCCCTATGTTCACTGCAGCATTATTTACAACAGCAAAGATTTGAAAGCAGCCAAATGTCCGTCAGTAGATGAGTGGATAAAAAAGCTATGGTAAATTGTTCGTTTAAACAAAAGGAGAGATGTGTGAATGATGATAAAGCTTTAGACATCAGGATTTGGGTTATTTTTTATCCAGTTATTATATTTTTCACTCCTTTTTAATCAATGGTGTGAATGTTCAAAACAATTAATTAAAGGGCTTTCCCCGGCTGCTGCAGTTTCAATCTCTGGCCCTGGTCAGGGTCTTGTGAGAGGTAACCAATTGATGTGTCTCTCTCACATTGATGTCTCTCTCTCTCTCTCTCCCCATCCCCCCATCTCTCTTCCACGCTAAAATTCAGTGGAAAAAATATCCTCAGGTGAGGATTAACAAACAAAATTAATTAAGGGGCCAAGAGTAGCAATGCTCAAGACCCGAGTTCCAGGAGAATTATCATCCCCTGATGCTAAAGAATCACAATAATGAAGATAATTTAATTACTATGTTTATTTTTTTTATTTTATTAATTTATTTTTGTTACAGATGTTTCACCTTTTCCCCCCATTGTCACCCTCCTCCCCCTCCCTCCCTGCCCCGTCCCCAGTTTTGTTGTCCATGTCTATTGGTTATGAGTACATGCGTACAAGTTCTGTGGTTCATCGCTCCCCTCTCCCATCCCCTCTTCTGGCAATTGTCAGTCTGTACCCTACTTCCACATCTCTGGGACTACCCTGTTCCTCAGACTGTTATGTTCATTATATTCCAGAAATAAGTGAGATCATATGATATTAGTCTTTCTCTGCTTGGCTTGTTTCGTTTAGGATAATAGTTTCCAGGTCCTCCCATGTCGTCGCAAAGGATAAGAGATCTTTCTTTCTTACATCTGCATAGTACTCCATTGTGTATATGTACCATAGCGTTTTTATCCATTCGTCTACTGATGGACACTTGGGCTGTTTCCAGATCTTAGCTATTGTAAATAGCGCTGCTATGAACATGGGGGTACATATATCCTTTCTGATTGGTGTGGGGGTACATATATCCTTTCTGATTGGTGTTTCAGGCTTCTTAGGGTATATTCCTAGGAGTGGGATCACTGGGTCAAATGGTAATTCAATTTTTAATTTTTTGAGGTAACACCATAGTGTTTTCCATAGTGGCTGTACCAGTCTGCATTCCCACCAGCAGTGTACTAGAGTTCCCTTTTCTCCACACCCTCGCCAACACTTGTTGTTTGATGCTTTGTTGATGGCCGCTATTCTGACAGGTGTGAGGTGATACCTCATTGTTGTTTTAATTTGCATCTCTCTGATGATTAGTAATGCTGAGCATATGAAGAAATGTTCAATGTCACTAATCATCAGAGATGCAAATTAAAATAACAATGAGGTATCACCTCACAACTGTCAGAACAGGCACATAGATCAATGGAATAGAACAGAGAACCCAGAAATTGACCCAAAACATTATGCTCAATTAATGTTTGACAAAGGTGGCAAGAGCATACAATGGAGTAAAGACAGCCTCTTTAATAAAGGGTGTTGGGAAAATTGGACAGCCACATGTAAAAAAATTAAACTACACCATCAGCTTACACCATACACAAGAATAAACTCAAAATGGATAAAAGACTTAAATGTGACTCATGAATCCATAAAAATCCTAGAATAAAATGTAGGCAACAAAATTTCGGACATCATACGCAGCAGAATCTTCACTGATATATCACCTAAGGCAACAGAAACAAAGGAAAAAATGAACACATGGGACTACATCAAACTCAAAAGCTTCTGCACAGCAAAAGAAACAACCATCAAAGTGGAAAGGCAACCCACTGTATGGGAGAGCATAATTGCCAATGATATATTAGATAAGGGATTAATTTCCAAAATATATAGAGTGCTCATACAACTCAACAAAAGGAAGACAAAGAACCCAATTAAAAAATGGACAGAAGAACTAAATAGACACCTCTCTAAACAGGACATACAAATGGCCAAGAGATATATGAAGAAATGCTCAACATCACTAATCATCAGAGAGATGCAAATTACCATGTTTATTAAAATTCTCACAAGTCTTTGCTGTCTTGCCAAAAGCAGTGCATGTTACCACATTGTTACTAATGAAAGGTCTTACTTTCTTAATTAATTTATCAATTGATTAGTGTAATTTTTGCATAAGAAAGTGTAGAAAGTTAGAAAACACAGATTAATAAGACTAATAAAATAAAGCACAAGGCATTTATGGTAACACTAAGCATTGTATATGCTTACATATATTTTTATGAATATTATGTGTATATGCATGTATTTATATACATATGTGTGTGTTAAAATACTTGAGTGTTTTTTATTCAAAATCAGATCACATACACATGCTGTATTGTAAACTACTTTTTTATTTACCAATCTCTACCTTTCCATAACAGCAAACTTTTACTTTATGTAATTCCTAATCTAGTTTTGAGTTTGCCCAGTTGTGCCAAAATGTCATTTAGAGGTGAGTGGTTCAGACCAATCACAATCCAGGACTACATGTTGCATCTGGTTGCCCTTTCCCTTCCCTCTCTTCTCATCCAGCATGTCGCCCCACCGTATTTTATGACACTGACTCAGAAGTGTTTTTCAGCAGCTAAAGGCTTAAAGGATTCAAGTTAAATATTTTGGGCTTGAACACATAGGTGATGTATTGCATCACAACAGACACACATAGTATCTGGTTGCCTAATAAACATCTGGTTGAATTTTGTTTTAAGTAGAGGAGGTTTGTGGATAATAAAAGTGGTTTTGCACTGGGAAAAAAAAAAAAAAAAAAAAAAGATAACATTAACCCAAAAGGAAAAATTGAAAGATTTGAAAACTAAATTTAGTGCCTAAGACAGAGAAGAGAGTAGTTGGAGAATTAACAACTCAGAGGGGTGGGGGCGGCACAAGAAAAGCTCTTACATTTTTCTGATGTCTGTGTTAGCAGTGATGCATCCGACATCAAACAGCAGAACATTCTCAGATTTATCACTGGAAGCAGTGCTCCCCAAAGATGAAATAAGGAGTCTAAGAGGGATTAGGGAGACAACAGCTGTCCAAGCCAGTCTACACAATTAATAAAAAGAGATCACTGATTTTTTTAAATACAAATATTCTTTGATAGTAAGAATCTGTGATTGTGTTCAAATATAAAATGCTTGCCATGCAAACCAGGGACAGAGTGACCTCAGTAACAAAGAAGCCAAAGTAAGGTCTCCTCTTTTACATTTATGCATGTGTCCTGTCAGGCAAAAATTATGTTCTTCAAAATACTGGGTAAGTGCAGAGGAGGTTATAAAAGATGGTTCTACCATTCCTTTTGCAACCTGCAAGATTCGGGAAAGCTGCAATTTTAGCAGTTCCCCTGCCAGCGAGGATGGGACTTTGTGCGTAGGAACATGGCCCACATGTGGCCTGACCAAGCTGGGGCTGTCATCTCCACTCGGTCAGACATTTGGCCTACGTGGACCTCAGCTGCTGACATGGGTACTAGGTAGAGATTCAGGACACCAAGAAGAAAGAATGCTGCTCCTTCAGGAAGGACTGTGGGTCACGGCAAAACAGAAGTGTGAGAAGCCTCCTCACTGGCTCATGTTGGTGTGCACTGCTGGTGGGAAAGTACAGGAGGAAGGAGCTGGACCATAGGTGTCCACTGGAGGACTCACAAGGAAAAATATTCCTATGTGCTCCAATACCCACAGTGCCTGTCAGAACAGAGGACAAAACAGAAACACAAATGGAAGTTGAAAGCTGTTCACCTGTCAGTGTAGACAAGAAGCCCACTGTATGAAATATGAGTTTGACTTCCTTTTCCCTTCCAGTGTTCCCTCAAAACTAGGATTCCTCCACTTTCAAGTAACATGACTATGCTTCTGAGGCCAATGTTATCTTGCTCTCCCACTCTCAACCTTACCTTATTTTTCATCTCTACTGACATTCTAATCATCTCCTCACCTCACTAAAAGTTTCAGCATCTGATTTACAGTCTTCCATTTCCCCAGCTCTTGTATATTGTCTGTAACATTCCCCTTACTCCCATTACTAAGCCAAAGAACATCACTGCAATAAACTCTATCAATAATGTTGAATCAGTGTGATGGAAAATGGCTATATAAAACCTTAATTCACTTGCACCTTTACTAAATACAAATGCTTTCAGATTTCTCTGTCCATCTCTAAAGGGTGTTTCCTTTGCCTCCCTGATAACCTATCTTTCTTTTTACAACGACAGTTCGGACTTTTGTATGGTGATTCAGCTGGGTCTCCTCCATTGCATCTCCAGATCCACTCTCCTAACTTCTCACTCTGCTCCTGTTGGCCATAAGAACTGTGCTCTTCATTTTGGTTTTCTTATACTTGATTTCACATTTGTAAATAAGTCCTTTTTTAAAATTCCCACCAAATTTCTCAGTTCAGTTGTGACTGATTCACTCTTCCCATGCTGTCAGGAGCCTATTCTCTTCCCCAAAGGAGTGAAGCTTGTAACTCAAGCCTAAGTCAGTCAGCACACCTTTTTCACTGGCCACAATGATACTTGGGAACATGACCTTTGCTGACCTAATCAAAGTAAATATCAATACCTTTGCTGAATGGTTAAGACAAACATGTTCACTGTGTTCTGCTGGCCATGACAATGGAAAGCTGTATACTTGGGAGCTGCTGGACAACATTTTGCAACCACAAGGGCATGCCTGAAAATAGAACAACACCTAGGAAGTAAAACCAAGAGGTATGTATAAATGTGACAGGTGGAATAATGGTCTCCAAAGGTGACCATGTCCTAGTCTCCTATACCTGTGAATATGTTAAGTTTCATGGCATGGGAAACTGATACTGTAATAATCTGACCTTGAGATGGGGAGATTAATCTAGATTATCTGGATGGGCCCAGTGTGATTATTAGTGTCCCTTATAGGTAAAGAGGGAGGCAAAAGAGAGGAAACCAGAAAACGGCAACATGAGAATGACTCACCCATTGTTGCTGGCTTTAAAGACAGAGGAATGAAGCCATGAGTCAATGCTTACAGGCAGTCTTTAGAAGCTGGAAAAGGCAAGAAAATAAAATTATTTTCTTGGTGGGTGGGTTGATGCTCAACCACTGAGCAACACCAGCTGGGCTGGCAGGTCCATTTTTAATTTTTTCAGGAAATTCCATGCTATTTTCTACAGTGGCTGCACCAGTCTGCTTTCCTACCAGCAGTGTACCAGGGTTCCCTTTTCTCCACATCCTCACCAGCACTTGTCTTTGCTGATGGCAGCCATTTTAGCAGGTGTGAGGTGATACCTCATTGTGGTTTTAATTCGCATCTCTCTGATGATTAGTGACTTTGAGCATTTTTCATATGTCTGTTGGCCATGTCCTCTTTGGAGAAGTTTCTATTTAGGTCCTTTGCCCTTTTTTTTAAAATCCTCACCAGAGGATATTTTTCCATCCATCTTCAGATAGAATGGGATGCAGGGAGAGAGAGAGAAATATTGACGTGAGAGAGACACATTGACTGGTTGCCTCTAGCACAACCCCAACTAGGGCCAGGGATGAACCACAGCCGAGGTACGTACCCTTAAATGGAATCGAACCCGCAATTCATTGGTCCATGGAGTGATGCTCTAACTGTTGAGTCAACCCGGCCAGTGCCCTTTGCCCATTTTTTAAATTGGATTGTATGTCTTCCTTTTGTTAAGTTGTATGAGTTCTTTATATATTTTGAAAATTAACCCCTTATCAAATGTATTGTTGGCAAATATGTTCTCCCATTCAGTAGGATCCCTCTTTCAAAGATTCTGGCTTAACAATGTTTACTGGATGATGTAGGAAATGAGTGAGGCAATGGAGACACACTAAGGGAGTAGCAGAGACATTGAGAAGGTGGGGAACTTAATGTGTAGGAAAAGCTAAGGAGTATAGTGCATTCAAGGCCAAGAGGAGAAAGGCTGTAAGCAATTGGGAGAAAAAGGGTATGTGAGGGAGATAACACATCATCCTGGATGACAGCCGTGTTATATAAACACTGTGGAATAATTTTAATGATCATTATTATCCTTAGCAGTTTCTTATTCTTTTGTTGTTGTTTACCAAGAAATTTTATTAATTTCTTTTTAAATTTTATTTTATTGTTGCCCTGGGTGATTTGGCTCAGTGGTTGGAGCACTGGCCTGAGGACCAAAGAGTCTCAGTTTCAATTCTGGTCAAGGGCACCTACCTCGGTTGCAGTTCAGTCCCTGGCCCTGGTCGGGGTAGTGTCGGAGGCAACCAATCGATGTGTCTCTCTCATGTAGATGTTTCTCTCTCTCTCTTTCTCTCCCTCCCACTCTATCTGAAGATAAATGGAAAAATATCCTCAGGTGAGGATTTTTTTTAAAAAAATTCTATTTTATTGTTGACAGTATTACAAATATATCCCATTTTCTCTCTGTTTGCCCCCCTCCACCCAACCTGTTTGGAGCTTCAAGCTATCCACAGCTAGTGTCTGTCTCCACAGATCTTGGCTGCACAAGGGAGGGCCTAGCTGCACGCTAAGGCCAGTTTGTCTGCAGCACATCAGCAAACTCCCCCAGGTTCCTGGGCTCCGCCTCTATCTGCCTGCACCTGCCAGTTAGCTGTCAATCAATATTAGTCACTGAAAAGTCTGTTTCTGAAAGGGCTGTAGGCGGAATCGGGAGTATAAGACCTCTGGGTCTCCTGTGATGGGGAGTTGCCGTTCAGATTTTAGGGAATGTGGTGGGTGTGTTTCTCTGTCCCAGAGCTACATCTCTGAGAGTGATCCAGAATATTGCCCTGTCCTCTGCTGGGCGGAGATCCTAGTATGCAGTCCAGTGGGATCAGGTGGAAACCAGGAGTTTCTATCTGCTCTCTGGTGAGGGGAAAGCACCAGTCAGGTTCCTGGGACAGTGGGGCACATGGCCCTACCCTCAAGCCAGTCACTGATGCTCCCTGAGACTGTTCAAACCTTAGGCTTGACCCCCTATTGATGTCTCCTCTACAAGGGTCCAGATGCAGGGTGTGGCAGGCAGGGTTCCTGAGGGTGGGACAAGCTGTATCCCAACGGCAGGATATTTTCCTTTTCCTGAGCTGTGGCTTCTGGGAGGGACCAGCGCCTCTCAGGAAAAATGGCTGCTTTGGTTTGCGGGAGATAGGACTGAATTCTGGTCACCCTGCAGCTGCTTTGTCACATCTCCTCCAAATGCTTCCCACCCCAGCCTCTCCTCAGGCACCTCTAGCCCACACCGTCCTCCCTCCACTGAAGCCTGGGATGAGTAGCTGTAAGTGAAAATCTTATGCTCTATGATTTTCTTTTGTTGTTGTTTTTTAAAACTCCTTTGGCTTTATCTCTGACTGGTCCAGTCTCTTTGGTGGCCAGAAGTCCTGCCACCTTTCATGGCTGAATGTTACGTGGGCTGTTCTTTTCAGCTCTGGTGCTCTGAACTGTAGAGGCTAGTCTGTGATCCAGGCCTCAATCATCTCAGGAAAAACCACCCCTGCCCGAAGCCAAGAGATTCGTCCTCTCTCTGCCTGCCGCCCACGGAAGCTGGCCCAGTCCCTCTCGTGATCGCTCCTGTCCTACCAGTCTCCAATTGATCTGTCCTTCCTTGTTATAAGTCTCCTCCTCAGCTGGACCTCAGTTTGTAATTCTGAGTGAATGTTCCCCAATTTAGTTTTATTTCTAGTCTGGCCCTGGGAGGAGGCACAAGAAAGGTCTGCCTATCCAGCCACCTTCTTCCAGATCCAGCAGTTTCTTATTCTTTAGCAATGTCATCACAACACTTTTTCAAAAAAACTACAACTCCATCTCACTGATGAGCACTCTGAGGATCAGAGAGGTTAAGCAACTTGTCCAAAGGAACAACATCTGGAATCAAGGACAGCCTCTCTGACCCCAAAGTCTGTAGACTGAACCACTTTGTTATATTGTCAGCAAAAACACAAGCTTCCAAGCCTCAAATGTCCAACCATTAAATCCTCACATATGACACATAACTCAATGATAATTGTATATCATTGCATATTCTGCTCACTAGGCTGGGATTGAGGAGGCATATGTGTTTTAGGGAAACACACATACACAACACACACACACACACACACACACACACATATACACAGTCTTAGGCTGGGAGGTTGACCTCTTCCCTCTATCCCCCCAAAAGGTTTTTTATTTCCAGCTGTGTGACCTTGAGAATGTCACTTCACCTCTCTGGGTTTCAATCTGTTTCCTTTTCAGGGAAATACATGTTGATTATAAAGTTCTTTCAAGTTGCTATATCCTCTTTGGTTTTGATATAGCAAAGCTTTAGGAGTTTAACGGTTGGCTGAAGTGTTTACACTTCACAGATAGGTGATAGGGGACCAGCTTCTGAACACAGCTATGATAAACTATCTGAAAAAATTATTCAACAGTTGAGTATAAACATGAAGAGGTAGATAGATGCCAAAGTCAGGAAGATGAGAGAGAAAATTATAGAATCCCACTCATATTCTCTTAAAAGGCCATAATGCGTTTAGCTAATAACTAGAGACAAAGAAAGCTTTTCATTGTAGCACCTTCTATATACCTGGAGTCTCTCCCCCATTCTAGCAACTCAGACTACAAAAGCTTTAAAGGGGCTGAGGTACTATGAATATCTGGGAAAAGTTTCATGATGAAACTTTGGCCTTTAGCCATCTGTGTGAGAAGAACCAAGCTGGCAGTGGCATTGCCTATTGACAGCCAGAATCAGCTCTCAGGTTGAGGAAGGGCCGCAGGTAGGTGAAGAAGGAAAGGAAAGTAGGGGATACAAAGGTAGATTCCTGGGAGCTGGGAACAAATATGTCAAGGCAAGGAGCCAGGTGTATCACTTCTACCTGTCAGGGAATGGCAGGGAAACAGTGACACAGCAAGGTGGGCATTCTCCCAGCTGTATTTCTGAGCCAAACTCTTCTTGTGTTTCCCAGAAACAACCCTGAAAACAGCCCAGGAAAATAAGAAGCCTGAAAAAATAGAATTGTTTGTTGGCTGTCTGTGTTACTCTGCCTTTGTCTTCACTATAATTATTTTTTTATGGCCTCTTCATGGCGCTAACTAAATGGACTTGCATATGAACATACAAAACCAAGAATCTGGTCCAATAAATTAGAAGAACTGCTTGATACCCTGCAACGCCCACCTTCTGTTAATTAATATGCACTTCTGTGATAAAGCTATTTAAAACATTTGTAAGAGTTATTCCCAGGAAAAATAAAGTGTAAAGGGATGGGAGGGAAATTTGAGTTTTAGCTCAAGTCAACAAGTATAATGAGATAAAAATAATTTCGGTTACTAAGGAGGTATGGGAAGTAGTGGATATTTGGAGTATAATGCCACAGTGGGTCAGTTGTTGGTTATTATTAGTCAAGAATTTCCAAGTTGACCAATTGATAGTATGTGGAACAAGGTACCCTTCTAAGTTCACAAAGGTCAAGTAGCAAACTGGCCATTTCCCAGGATAATGAAGACTCTCAGGTAAATGTACAACAAATATTTATTGAATCCTTACCCAGAGCTTGGTACTATGATAGAAACTGTGGGGCAAGAGAAAATAGAAAAAAAAAAAACTTGTTCCTTGCAATCATGAGAGTTACAATGGTTAGAGATGATGTTTGCTTTTCCTAAGGAATTTGTATGCTTTTTATTTATAGGCATATATAGAAATTAGGCAATTATTTGTTGTGTTTTGACCTCTAGGAACAATTTAATTTACATTTATAAACATATCAGATCTGGTGGTCTGCAAGCCTCTGTTTTCATTTCTCCACCTCACCCCCATATCTTGATTCCCTATTTTGTCTATGATTTTCCTGAATCTACTGTTCATGTGCAGCAATGAAACTGGGAACATAGCTATGAAAAAGAAGGGCTGAGACATGTTTAAATGTAGAAAGGTGTAAGTTCCATAATAGAGGTTCATGTTGAGGGGGTGGGGGTAGGATTTAGATGAAGATACCAATTTCCTCTTCATAGAACCGAGGATGTCTTATAGAGGCGACAACTTTAAGCATAGGGGTTGCAAATTCAGAAACCTAAAGGAGCCTGGCAAGCAATGTAGATAAAATAAGTGGGCTAGGTAGAGACTGGTGAACAGTAGAGCTCATGGGTGTTCTGAAGGTAATGGTCACTCTGCAGCATCAGCCTTTATGGCACAAATTGCCTATTCATAAAATTAGCCTTGAAAATCTCTTAAACCACCCATGAGTTATAAAACGAGTACTTGAACCCCAAAAGAATAATGCTTCTGTGCACATATGTACTCTGATCCCATGTTAATTGGTATTTGTGATGTCATATCCTGTTTCCAGTTGTGGGAGAAACGATTATGTAATTGTTTCTCTTGAGAAACAAAGAAGTTGGATCCCTGTGAGTTAAAGTTTATTTTATTTCCCTGTTTATTCTCTTATGTATTCCATCACCAAAGTACAACTGTGGTAGAGCATCTCATGTAGAAAGACAACATAGGTCACATTGAATTAGTGGATGTCATCGACCATCAGAATTTGACCATGGAAACATTAATATTTTAATCAAGATTAATGTGATGGGCCAGAAATGTATTAAATCATCATCAGGCAATTTCTTTTTTTTTAAATTAAATTTATTTTTGTGACATTGATTAATAACATTATATAGGTCTCAAGTGTACATTTCTATGATACATGATCTGTATATTGCATTGTGTGCCCACCACCCAAATTCTAATAAAAAGTGTCCAAAATTAGAAAACCAAAGAAAGGAAAGCAAAGGGAGACTTTAAACAATATTGTTGGCTTGCAAATATATCCTAGGTTCAATCAAACCAACAGATACAGGAAGAAAATTCCATTTGGCAGGCTGGTTAGGGCCTGCAGTGTGGCTTTTATCAAATTAGCAGTAAACCTTGGTCTCCAGTTTCTTCTGAACTTCACTCTCCGAAGTTTCAGATCTGACTGTTTCACTGTACCAGGGAAACAGAATCTTTCTGATGGCATTTCAAGTCTAACATTTTACTCAAATGTGCCCTGTACAATTCAGGCAATTGTTTAACAGAAACCATGTACAGGGTCAGCAAACCTGGCTCAGCTGTGAGGCTACTGAAAGAGTCCAAGTTTATAGATTAAAAAAAAAAAATCTAAAATAAACTATGATTGGATTTCAAGGGTTTAAATGAACTCCACAATGAAGCAATCTGATAAAACCGTTACCTTAAGAAAGAAAAACAAGAGAGGAATCAGAATTCTCTAGTGATAACTGAAGTCATTTTGTGCCAGAAAGAATGATCCAGTGAAACTGTTAGAATCTAATCAGAACCAAAATTTGCATGTTAAAGAGCTCAAATCTACCACTCCCTTCTGTAAAATTAACAGTTTCTGTCTTTGCGGGTAGACAAATATTTTGCTTTGTTTTTTGACACTATTACATATGTCCTCCATTTCCCCACCTTTGCCCACCTCCACCCATCCCCCCCACCCCTCCCCTGGCCTTCACCACACTGTTGTCTATGTCCATGGGTTTTGCATATATGTTCTTTGCTACTCCCTTCACCTTCTTTTGTCCTGTCTCCCCAATCCCTTCCTCTCTGACCTCAGTTTGTTAACATTTTCTGTCTTTTAAAGACAGCATTAGGTCACAAATGGAATAATAATAGAATAACTGTTCTTTATTTTTCTGCCTTGCTCCCATCTCTCATCCCCCATGTTATTTTCATAAACAGAGTCCTGTGCTGTGAGAAGGAAAAGTGAGAAGGTTGTGAAAAGGCATCCCATGGGAGGAGAAATTTGCCTGAACCTGATCATTTAATTTTGGGGGCTTCTTTTTGTAAACAAAAATGCAGGTTCCACTGCCTGCCGTAAGGAAAGTCAAACTCGTGAGACAGGTGCTATTGTGAAAAGGAAAGAGGTTTTTTTAAATTATGTTGTTATTTATTGACTTGAGAGAGAGACAGAGACAGAGAGATATCAATCTGCCACTTCACCTAGTTCTGCACCCATTGGTTGACTCCTGCATGGGCCCCAACTGGAGATCGAACCTGCAAACCTGACACATGGGGACTGATGCTCAAACAAACTGCACTGCCTGGAAGGGTAGAAAGAGATTTTTATTCAGGTGATGCCACCTGGAAGTGTGGTGGACTCATGTCTCAAAGACCATCCTCCCTTCCTGCTCCAGCCCATGGTTCTTATAGGGATAGGACAGGGCTTTTTTTTTTTTTTTTCCTATCCCATGGTCTTGCTACCTTTTGATGCTCTCAAGCTTTGTCCCTTCATTTTCCAGCTTTTGGCCGCTTGGTATAAGAACTGCGCTATCTTGGCCAATGGGGTAGACTCCCGGGCTCTCCCTGACAGTCTACAGTAATGGGGAGAGGGTGGCTGCAGGACCCAGGATCAGGAAGCCTGGGGATGCTGCAGCCCTCAGCCCACCTCCCTTTATGCTGGACACAGTGCCCGCATATCCAGGGGAGTGGGTTGGAAACCACAGGGCACCCCTGGATCCCTGTGTGCCCCTGCCCTCTGCACAGCCTATGGTAACATTCACCCACTATAATTGTGTGGTCAGTACTTTAAAAATAAGCCCAAAACACTCTCTAAAGTTAGGATTCTAGTGTCTGAGAGCTTGAGTCAAGTTTCTATGGAACAAGGGAAGGCAACATGTTGTCATACTGTTATTATTAAGTTTTCTGTGAATAAAGACCATACTGGGCCATAAAGCAAACTGTCCGAAATCCAGGAAAATGGATCTATGGTGGTGGTGGAGGTGGAGGATGCTTCTTTACAATACTGGGGAAACATCTGTAGCTTTTGTGAACTGGTCTAGAAGATTGACTGTCAGTGGTATCTTTTAGGGACAGATTGATCTCACGAGAAATATATACATTCTAAGAAGAAAATGGTTACCAAAGTTTCAGACTTCTGCTGCTCCACTGGGCACAACTTTCAGGGGAGTGGTACAAATGGAACAGATACGAAAAGAACAACCTATGTAACCTCAAACAGGAGGACAGGCAAGAATCCAAAAAAATAGGTGTAGTTGTGGTTTGGTTGCCTTTCTTAAATGATCATTCCCATTTTTCCACTTCCTTTCTGGGCTAAGCCACTTAAGAGGGAAATGAAACTCCTTGGTGACAAAGAGGGTAGGGGAGAAATATAAATATCCACCAGAAGACTGACAGACTAAATGTGGTCAACAAAATTATGCTGGGTTTTGATCATGCAGGCCTTTGACTTGACTTCCTCCCCTCCTGCCTGACCTTGAGTCAGGTCATTGCTTCATGTGCCACCAAAAGAGAGAGCCAGGAAAAAACCAAACCGACAGTGAAACACAACGCTGAGAGTATGTCCAATGGAGCAAACTTGGAAGTCTAGGGCCTCGTGTAGCTCTTCAGTGTTTATAATATCTTCTCAAGAAAATATGAAGGGAAAACAGTAGTATTACAAATTAGATTTATGTAACAGTCAAAAGCAATATTGTAATTTGAAAAAAGTTTAAATCAGGGTACAATTTCAGAAGTCTTTACCTAACCAAAATAGGATAATCCATTAGGATGAAATCCATAGTTAAATATTAATCAAAATTTAAAGGGAAAGTATGGCTTTTGTTTTGTTTTTAAATAACTTACATTGCCACTTTCTGGCTCCTACTTTTTGCGGGGGCCAAGAAACAAGTAAGAATTATTGTTATATATGGAAGTACTTTGTAACTCTGAATTACTACTCATATAAAATAGTTTTTAAAATAATTTTTGGTCAGGTTGACTATTCTAAATTTAATTTCTTTTTATCAGCCTCATAAACCATTTCTGTAAGTGCTTGTTCCAAATTTCTATGATCCCATTATATTTACTGAGCAGTGACTATATTCCAGTCATTGTTCTCAGTTCATGGGGATGGATATAGCAATAAATAAAAGAAAAGGGTTCTACTTTTATGGGGCTTAATTTAGTGTGTGGAAGAGGAGAGAGAAATAAACAAGAAAATCAACATGAATAAGCTGGATTAAAACTGTCCAGTGTTGTAAGAACATCAAATAGGGTGATGTAAGAAATAATGAATGGGATGAGCTACCTTAGCTTAGATGTTAGGGAAGCCCTCTCTGATGAGGTACCCTTGAGCTGGGACTTGAGTGTTAAAAAGGAATCATCAGTGGTGAGAATGAGCTTGCTGTTATTAGAAGATAGAAAGGCTTGTGACTGAAATCTAGTAAATAAGTAGAGTGGTGTGAGAAAAGCTTCAGAGAGCTATGCAGCAGTAAGAGAGTGTTTAGAGATGGAACAGGTGAGGTGGAGAAGGGGGATTTAAAGTAGCGGGGGGTTAGCTAGGCATCTCTATCTCTCCATGTAGTGTCAGGGCTCTGCATGAGATCACTCTATGTGAGCTAAATTGGTCTTCCTCATAGCATGGAAGCTTTAAGACAGTCCAACTGTTTTCATGGTAGCTCAAGGTTCCAAGAGAACAGGGTGAAAGCTGCATTGCCTTCTATGACATAGTCTCACAAATTATATGACATCACTGCTGCAATAGTCACAATACCACCCCTATTGAATGGGAGGGAACACAGGCTCCCAACTCTTGATGGGAAGAGTGTCAACAGTACATTGTAAAAATAGCATAAAGGACTGGAGAATTTGCTTCAGCCATGTTTGCAAAATACAATATGCAAAACGAGGAGAAGAGTTTGGACAGGGAGGAAGGAAGAACAGAAGCAGAAGGGAAAGGAAAAA
Organism: Tadarida brasiliensis; assembly: GCA_030848825.1. Lineage (NCBI taxonomy): Eukaryota > Metazoa > Chordata > Mammalia > Chiroptera > Molossidae > Tadarida > Tadarida brasiliensis. Next base: position 36,773,735 of record CM061272.1, on the reverse strand, counting down.
TACATGCAATTAATATAGAAAATCATCCTTCAACACAAAATTGTCAAACACAATGTGTGTGCTAGACACCACTAAGAATTATGAGTCATTGGTAAACCAAATGTGATCCTTGACCTGAAGAAGCCAAAACTGTGTAGGTGGGAAAGTTACAGATAAAACACAGAGAGGATTTAGGAGGATTTACATTATACAAGGACAAGAACAGATTCATGAGATTTTATGGTATAGATAGAACAGGGGTCAGCAAACTGCAGCTCACAGGCCAAATACAGCATACTACCTGTTTTTGCAAATAAAGTCTTATTAGGACACAGCTATACCCGTTCTCTTACATATTACCTATGGCAACTTTGTGCTACAAAGGCAATGTTGAGTAGTTGGGACAGAGAATGTATGGCCCACAGAGCCTAAAATATCTACTTGGCTCTTTACAGAAAAAAATGTATCTGCCTCTGGTATAGAATATTGTACATCTACTCAGAAGAGAGAAAATGGAATGGACGCCAAGTGGGAAAGTCCCAGATTTACAACATGATAGAGAGGGATGCACAGGGACTTCTGATTCACGAAAATTAAATTATTAGCCAACCACTTACTAACCTCTTATGACGTTGAGGAAGTTTCCTCATTTCTCCAAATCTTACCTTCCTGTTCTGAAGAAAAATGCTAGTTGTCCTTTTACTGCCCACGATTATGGTGTGAATCAAGCAAAACAATGTATGAGCAAATGCTTTGTACACTCAGAAATGTTAAACATATATGCTGTCATCTTTACCACACCATTTCCTCTCAAATAAAGCTTTGTTGATGATCTTTCATCTCATCTTTATTTTTGCCCTCAGGAAATAGTTTTCTCCTTTTATAACTTTCAATGCATACATATTTTCCTATTTTCATTACCAGAAGTGTCATTCTATGATCTTTGGTCCTTTCTTGTTTTAAGACACTAGAAACTGTTCTTTAAAAAAATCTAACTCCTCCTACTACTCTTAATTCTCTGATACTCCTCTCTAATAGAGTCCTCACTCTTATCTCCTTTACCTTGAACGTCTTTTCTTTATCTTATTCCAACCCATATTCCCACTTTTTTACATAAAGCTTTGGAGAGGTGTGTTATTGAAAGGAGGCACCTAAATTCTCTGATTCTTTTTGACAAAGTTCCTTGACTCTGTCCAACAATTGCTCAGAAGTATTGGTGCATTTTAAGAAATTCTGAAAAAAATTCTTCTGTAGAGATCTTTGGGAATCTCTTTCAAGTTAATGGCCCCATGACTATATTGACCAGAACAATTCAACTCAACTTTATTATATTTCTATGAGTCTAAACCACATCATCATTAATTCTGGGGCCCTCATTTTCTGCATCATGCTCTCATCATATTACCACATTAACTGCCAATCCACCCTAATCTAGAGCAACTGGCACCAGTCACCTCCTTTTACCTTCCTCACTCCAAGCATCTTTTGTGTAATTTACAATCTCCAAAGAATTGAACTGGTCAGGAAATTCTGACCACAAGGAATCTGAGTGGTCATAAAGCTTCCATAGTGAAATCTCCATGTCAAAGGGGTGATCATTTCACTGCTTGGTTCAGATGAGACTTTGAGCTTTTACTTTCGACCCAGCTGGTCATTTAACACACATTCCATGCACAGGAAATGTCAATTACCACAAACCTCACTAAATAACTATAACAATAAGCTTAAGAATGTTTGGCCAGAGACACAAACAGGGCAGGAGGGTTCAAAGAGTCCTTCCAGGGAGAACTGCAATATGATTCCTGGTATTTCATGGTGAAGAAGAATTAAGAAAGTAACTGTGGATAATAAACAACAGGAGATGCTTGACCAAATTTTAGACAGCATTACTACCTGGTTAACAAAGTTAATAAGGATAGTAAGATTCTTGCAGACAACGTGTGAATTTCAGATTTGTGAATTGGGAAAGGGTAGCAACGTACTGGTGTGCAAAAGGGTAAAGAAAAATCATCAAGAAAGAGTTTGAAGACGAACTAGAAGAGATGTGGTGTGTTTTTAAATATCTTAGAAAGTAGGAAATTTTTCTACCTACGTAATAAACACACTTTGTTGCAAATTTCTTACGTAATTCCTTCAGCTAAAAGTCTGGCCAAGTTACAGGCTTGAGCAAAACTTTTAACTTGAAGCAACTTGTATGAAATTGCACAGCCATTGGACCTTGAAAATGGTCAATTACATGCTTTGTTGAATGAATGAATTTGAGTCCCAGAAAAAATACAAAACGTAGGTCAACGGTGAGATCCACTAGGGAAGCATTGTGATTTCTTTACATGGTTTTCATTTTTTACTTCCTTGTGTCTGTGTGTTTTTGTTCTCTATTTCATAATTCTCCTGCACAGGGTATTCATGAGGTGTACTAGAAGGAGAGTGATATGTTATTAGGATAACTCATTGAATTATAGAATCTTACATCTCAAGGAAACTTATGTATTACCTAGCCCTGTGGTTTCAGAACAACCATACACTGATGAGTATTGTCCAGGATTAAATCCTAATAAACCCATGGCAAATGAAAAAAATAAGAATGATATTCACATATGAGCATCCATATGTGTGCGTGTGTTTACCAACTCTTAATTCATATAAAGAATTGTCCATTTTGTTATATTAAAATGCCTTTTATGAAGTGCTAATTGTAGCAGATGTTTGGTGTGTGTGTGTGTGTGTGTGTGTGTGTGTGTGTGTTTATGGTTTTATTTGACAAATTAAAATTATGCCAACACTCTATTGCCCTACTCCCTGTTCTGGCCAAGTTTTCAAAATTTCACTGGAACAGTAGATAAAATATAAAAATTCTACTTCCCTTGCTCCCAAAATTATACTAATTGAAAGTCTGTTGTGCTAATAAATAAATCTAGAGAGACAGTTTGGGAAAGAATCTTTTTTAAAAGTTAGCAGAAAAAGATACATGGAATTTCCTCCATTCCTACTCCCTCATCCCACAAAGATTAATAATACTTTCCTAAACCTGAGTCTTCTCCTTTGGAGAAGGTTCGGGCACAAGATCCACTCCTTCACATTCTTTGGAATCAGCTGTAGTATTTGTGGATGGGAAGGAGTCTGTTGCTTTTCCTGTTGAATCAGCAAAGGGGCATTTTTATTTTTTTTTATTTTATTTTTTTTCATTTTTTGTCCAGATAGAGTGAGAGGGAGAGAGAGAGAGAGAGAAACATCGATGTGAAAGGGACACATTGAGTGGCTGCCACCCGCACGACCAACCAGGGCCAGGGACAAAACGCAACCGAAGTACATGCCCTTAGCGGGAACCGAACCCAGGTCGCTCTGGACCTCAGGCCGACGCTCTAACTGCTGAGCCAAACCGGCCAGGGCCAAAGGGGCATTTTTAAATGATGCCCGTTCTCCTAGGAAGAAGAAAAGCATGAAATATCCAGAGCTAGTCCAGAGGTCAGGCTAAGCTAGTATCAAAAATTCAATCCTGGCTATACCTGTGGTTCAGGAAGACATTGATGTTGTAGACTAGGTCATTTTTTCCCTTCTCTTTCTTTACCTATGCCTGGCATGTTCACCAGAAGATGGTGTTCAAGAGTACTCTCTCCATACAAATGAAATACTATGTCATTGCATCTTGAATGACTTGGGGCCAGAAAGCAGGGAAAGAAATTTAGATCTTTTAACTTGGTTCAATATTTACCAAGAAACAGTTAACCAATATGTATATTTTTATTTTTACTTAGTGAAATATTTTCAAAGATGGCATATTTCTAAGCACCCAGTGGAATACATTAAAGACAAACTAGTCAAAGTAAATGGGAGGCAATCCACTCTCTAGGAGAAGATGATTAGTTGTTGCCTTTCCTATTCAAAGAGAAACAATAACAAGGGGACAATATGTGCTCTACATAGCATTGACTACAGAGGTCCTGGGGTAGAATGATCTAATAGTTAATGAATGTGGGAGATTGGAGTAAGACTACCCGAGTTCAATTCCTGACATACCTCAGAGTAACCATAAAAAGAAAACAAAAAACAACTAACGCCTAAAAATGTTCTCTCTCCTAAAGGCAGGAATATTGGGACACTAAAAGATGCCATTGTTTTTCTTAGCTAATATCATAGTGCTGTGAAAGTTAATTCTGCTCCAAGAATATGCTAGTATTGAAGCTCCAAGGGTATGAGAGTGTTATAAATACAAATGTTAGAGCATAGTATGGACTCTGACTACCAGGGTTTGAATCCCAGCTCTGCTATTAATGAGCTATGTAGCTTTCAACAAGCTACTTCATCTCATTATTAATAATAATGTTGATAAGTGAAATAATAATAATATATGTTATAGGATTGCTAGACTAATTAATTGAGTTATTCTATGTAAAAGTACTTAAAATAGTGCTAAATACAATAATGTCAAAAATGTTAGTTATTATTTTAATATTATAGCTTATTGAATAGTGGGGATTTTTCTATAAAGTCTTTCATCTCCTACAGAAATCACCAAGCCTAATGAAAAATGTGACCTTATATGCAGCCCTTACCTGTAGTAGTCAGCCTACCCACTAATGTTTTAGAGTTCCCTGTAATCTTAAAGAATGAAAAAATTGAGAGAGAGAGAAACTCAAACACTGGATAAAATAAATGAAGCTGATAGATAAGTAAATTTACTATTTTAGTTATACAGTTATATCTTCAACAAATTCAAATTATTTACTGGGTACCTACTGATTACCATGTAGTGTGACTTTCTGGAACTAGCCATATAGCAGCAGAGACAGATATCAACAAGTAAACCCCAAAATAAGCATGTAAGTTCACACTGTGGTAGGTACTCTGAAGGGGAAAAAAAATGTTCTCTATTACAGAGAATAAGAAGGGGACTTACTTGGGGAATTAGATTATAGCAGCAGTAGCAGAATCCAGAAAAAGAAACTCTTTTTCACACTTAATAATAATGTGTTTTCCAATGTGTTTCTAAAGAATACAAGTTCCATGTGGTCAAATCCCTCTAAGAGGAATTCTTTGAAATTTTTCTTAAAGCTTAACATTTATATTGTCTTATTAAATTTAGATCCTGGGAGGAACTGTAGTAAGGAATGTTGTTTTAACGAACAAACAAACATGGTTTGTCTGTTTTGTTTCCTCTTTTATTTCCAGAACCTGCAACCATGCTAAATATATCAGAGGAATTCAGTAAACACTTATTGAATGGTGAATGAACAAATAAGAAAATAAATAAATGAGCAAATCATGGAACCATTTGTACATAACACCTATAAAATCCTCTAGAACTAATGCCCTGGAAAATACATGAGAGGCCACTGAGGAAACACTGTAATGGAGGGAAAACAAAGACCCAGCCCTAACCACAATCCAGGAACTTTCAGAACTAACTGAGTGAGAGAGAGGTCCAAGTGTCATGACTGAGTCTAGGGGAGAGGAATGAAGCTAAAAACTTCCTCCTCCTTTTGTTCGGATCTCGTATGGAGACATTACAAAATCCCTGTGCTTGGCATTTAGAAGTTTTCTGAATATACCTCTCCCTCCACTCTCCATCCAGTTTTTATGCTATTCTGATGTCTTATTCCATTCTGTTTATTGACTTTATTTAAGCAATCTATCTAAACCAAGACTAGTTTTTAGGTCTTCAGTCATTGTTGGGAGGGATTCAGAAATTTTCTTTCTCAAAATTTTGAAATTGTCACATGTTAAATCTGGGTTTCAAGGAGGCTGGACCATATCAGATCCAGGTCCAATCCATCATGAATTGAATTCATCACCAAGATATTTTCTAACTGTAAGAGCATAATGTGCTAGTGTAATCCTATTGCTAGAAAGTTGTGGCTTTGAGACCATCACTCAACTGTGGAACAAATCACATTAAAACATTTGGCCCTTCCACAGAGACAGAAAGCAAACTAATGGTTGCCAGAGGCTGAGTGGAAGGGGAAATGGGGAATGACTGCTTCATGGATATGGAGGTCTCCTTTGGGGGTGATAAAAATATTTTGGAACTGGATAGAGGTGATGATTGCATAATATTGTGAATGTACTAATTTTATGTGATGTAAATTTTACCTTGATTAAAAAAATATGGCCCTAGAAGACATAAAGAGAACACTCTATTAACAGGGAATACAATCTCATGCACCCTAAATTCTTAGAATGCTCCAAATTGTAGTGCTCACTGTGATCCACTTCAGTGACAAGAAGGAAGAAGGAATTTTGACTTTTCAAGGCAAAGAAGAGCTGCTATCACTAGGCATTTATCATCAGGACTTTGTTACTCACTTGAGACGTATGAGGATATCTTCCAAATCAGCTTCAAGACCTTGGTATGGAATCCTAGTGTGGCGGCACTGGTATAGCATGAAGAGAGCATAGTTAAAACATCTAGTGTTTTTAAAAATGTTTGTGTGAGTCTAGAACCAAAATACGTATGGGTAATATGTAGAGGACAGAAATTGCTTGGGTGGGAAATACACAGCTGTGAGAAAGAAAAAGAGAGAGAAATGACTGTTTCTTTAAACACATGTATTAATCGCAGTTCAGATGCATCTCAAGGTAGGACGCCACAGCTGTGAAGGGGAGGGCAGAGGGAGGACATGATTATTATTTTAAATGTATTTATGTTAAATCATTACTGAAATTGGGGAACAGACTATGAATTTGCAGCTGGGAGGAGGTCAAAGGGAACTTAGTCCCCATCCTTTGAAATGGATGTGTTAAATGGGTCTCCAACTAGGTCAAAGGGGACATCCTCTGCAGCTGTAAGTGGGAGGACTGCTGGAGGACTACCTGTCACTTTAAAATATGCTGCTTCCCTCTCAATGTAGGAGCCTCTTGCAGAATAAATAATTATAAAAATGGGGGAAAAGAAACACCAGCTTCCCAGTTAGACTACTTTGATTTCTCAGCTTTAAGAAACTCCATAGAGTTTGTAACATACGGTCAATTTTATTCCTCTTGGGAAGAAGTATCAACATTCTTGACATTCTTTGGATGTTATATAGGGAACTTCTTTAGAGTAGAGACTTTTAACTTCCCAAATTAATTTTTGTATCCCAGAACAGAACACAGTGTCTGGCACATTAATGGGTGGATGGAAGGAAGGGAGGGAGGGAGGGAGAGAATGAAGGAGAGATAGATGGACAGATGCTTTCACGAAACAAGAACCAAATATGAGTTGAAAGAGGAACATGGGCAACACCTAAGAAGAAATTAGATTCTAGTTTAAAACTCTAGAATAATCTTTAAAAGATTCATAGACAATAAGAATGAAACAACATTATATCAACTTGAGTACCCCTCTTCTTGGAAAGAGGTAGTAGAGTCAAGGGAAGAAGCGAACCAGCCAGAAAAGGGTAAAGAGAAAGTAGCTTAGGGAATCACTTGGGGAAAAAAAAAACACTGCTATTCCCCCAATTATTTCACCTTATGAGGAAGTATTAGGTCTACTGTATCACTCATAAAATAATGCTGGATATCAGAAAAGCACTGGCTTTGATCATCTCCCAGACCTGGCTTTAAATATTGGCTCTGCCACTTGTTGGCTATGTGACTAAGTAGCTTTATCTTTCTGAATCTAAGCTTATCTATAAAAATGTGATTATGATAATAACAGCCTAGTAATACTGCTGTGAAAATTCAACCATACGGGAATAAGTCGAGTACCTGACATGTAGGAATATTTTTAAAATGCTAATTCTCTCCTAATTAGGTGCAGAGTTGTGCTGGAGCCAAGTTGTACCAGCTCACGAGATGCCATTGTGCACATCTCTTCTTAACTCTGTGTTTATTTAGTATCATCAAGCCGGTAGCTTGAAATTGGCCGTACTGGAAGTATTTGAACCAGAGAAATTGGCATAAACAATGATAAGGACTTTTTTCCCCAACTATCCGATTGTTAAACATTTGCCAGCATTCCATCAACTGAAATCTTAAATGAAAGTGTGGATGGTAGAAAGAATTACGATTTGGGGGTCAGGAGAATGAAATTCTAGTCCAGGTGTTGCAAAGTGCTATTTGTATGGCCTTGAATAATTTAGTCTGGGCCTAAAACCTCCTCATCTATAAAATGAAATAGATCAGGTTCCAGTTTCTGATAATGACAGGTTGCTAGTTGGATATCCCTCCCACTAAAAACTAAAAATATTGGATAAAATATATATAAATACATTCTTAAAAACATCAAAAAACTAACAAGAGGTAAAAGAATGATCAAGACAAAACTGAAAGAAAACAAGGAACCAGCGCAGTAAGCAGAAAAGAAGCTGCTTTTGCCTTGAAGGTATTTGTCAATTCCAACAAAGTTTTATTTTTATTTTGCTGGCCTCAATGAGAGATAGACATTTAAAAGCCTAGACTCACATAATGTGAGGTACTTAATGTGAGAATTTCTCTGCAGTAAACTGAAACTTTAAGAGAAACCTACTCTCCCATGTTCTTGCAATCATCTTTCCATGGTTCAGGAAATCTGAAGTCTTAGACGTGGATGAAGTTGGCCCCAGACTTTTAATTCTTCCATGTGCCTGAGAGAAGCAAATAAAATCATCTCAAGAAGAAAGTGCCTTCATCCTAAACTTCAAGTTACTCCAACAAACAAATTTTTCAAGTGTGATAAATATATTATAATCAGAGATAACCAATCTTTTATGAAAAGAAGTCACTATGGGTGGTAAGCCGTGGACATAACAACAGAAACCAGCCTCACAAAAATGTCAGACACTGGAATTATCAGGTACAAACTACAAAACAACCACACTTAAAAGATAACCTTGAAAAGATATGCAAGAAGTAAGAAAACTATAAAAATAGCCTAGATTTGTTTTAAAACGTCTAGCAAGAAAAAATGGAATAACCAAAATTAAGTAAAAAGTTCTTAAGTCATAAAGTAGCAATGTCAGGGCCTAATTTAGCCTGAATGCATAGCGGTAGGGGGGTCTGAGTGTTTGGTCCATAGTGTCTAAATAAAATCTTGAACCAATCTTTAAAAGTAGAAAGGTTTCACATAAACTTGAAATTTTGAACTTCAACAGTTTGCTCAGACGGAGCTCACACTCTGCTTTGCTCCAGTCCCCACCGCTCTCTATCGCTCATCGTTAAGGCTGTGTGACTTGCCATTTATTAGGGATTGGCAAACCCTTTCTATTAAGGACCATACTAAATATTTTAGGCATTGTGGGTTACATAGCCATCATAACAAATATTCAATTTTGTTATTTTATGAAAAATTCATAGATAATACATAAATAAATGAATGACATTGTGTTCTAAAAAAACTTCAATTACAAAAAGAGGCAGGGAGCAGGCTGAATTTGGACAGTGGGCTATAGTTGACCGATCTCTGCTGTAAATCTTTTCCCTTATACTACTGTTTTTCTCAGAGAACTATTTCTCCCTCCTCCTTTCACTGTCAGTGGGAGAGGGATACAGATACTGAGAGGACCATGTGTTTTGAACTAGAGGGAAGAATCATGAAATTGGCCTTCCCTACTTATTTGCATTACTTCTCTGGCCTCTGCAGGCCATTGTCCTTGTGTCACCAGGTCTAAATGCCCTGTACAAGTCATCCAACTCCATAAATTTATAGTCTGATGATGGTTGTCAATGTGGCCAGAAGTCAGAACCTCTGGGCACTGTGTGCTCTTCATTTTTCTTATCAACTACCAAGCCCTCCCCACAGTCATGTGTTCTGAGGCTACGACAGATGGATAAGACAAGCCGTTTTGAAAGTTGCAAAACAGCATTTTCCTATGTGCAGAAGTGACTGATGAGGATAAAAATACTCCTTTCCCCTACTTCTGTTTCCCTCTGCTATGATCTCATTTTTATAAGGGTTGTGAAATACTAAGTACAAAACAGAGATAAAGATAAAACCTACTTAAGTTCTTTGAAAGTCAGGAATTTGTAAAAGTATTAATACTCAAAGACAAAAATAGATTAATCCTATACTTTAAAGCCAATTTCCAAACTGAAAGTTCACTACAGGCAGGACTTTGATTCAGTTCAAGTTGTTCTAATGGCTTTGCCCTTTTCCTTGACTCAATTCATAGTGAAACATTTATTTTATTGTCTTTTGAACAAAATTACAGTCTCAGTAAAAATGAATGTAGAGAAGAAATAAACCAGGTTCTCTCAATGACTATTTCTTAAGCTCATTCTGAAAGATAATTTTATGTATACAAGCCCTTTATGGGTAAGAACCTCTTGTTTTCTTGAGTCTCTTGGACAAGATGTAATAAAAAATATTTAATACTAGAGTCTTCTCTAGAGTAAACAGGATTATAATATTAACATATTTCCTCAATTCTAGCAGGTATTTTTTTTTCACATTTTGATATCTCTTTCATTGAGGTGGCTCTCAAAATTACTGTTACCTAGGTGACAGTTGTAGCATTGTTGCCATATGTATACATAGGCATATGAACAAGCTTAGTTGTTAATCCTGATGGAATGGCTGAACAATGGCAACTCCTCAACAGTTTAGTTAACAAATTATTAAGAACTATTTGAAGAAGAAATATGAGTACTAGTTGTTGTCTGACCATTTTTAGTTGACACCTTATGGTCAGATCAAGGAAGTTACAGCACCAAATTTTGCAAGATAAGCATGGATGGATAAAAGAAAATCCTAGAGACCATAGCAAAACTGTATTGTAAAATATACTGAGTCATTAATGCTCCCAATGGTACAAATGATATTTCATGAAAAAAATCATGAACATCAATAACTGAATTAAAAACTTATTCAGGACAGGACTTCCAACTACTGCAAAGAGGTTAGTTAGCAAATTCTTTCTCCAGAAACCAAGATAACCATACTAATTGTCAAAATGGGTATTTAAGGGCTCTGGAAATTGACCAAAAATAAACAAAATATTAAGATGCATTAATTTATAACAAGCTACTAGAAATTTCAATAAACACATTGAACATCTGTAGGTACCATGTTCTCTCTTCTTAGGACAGTGAGTATTCTGAATGATAATGCAATTGTTGGATACATGTCATTGTACATTTTTCAAAACCCATAAAATATGCAACACTAAGAATGAACCCTAATAATGATATGTCAATATAAGTTCATCAGTTGTAACAAATGTACTACTTTGATGTGGAAAGTGCATAGTGGGGGAGTAGGGAGGGGAATTGAGTATGTGAGAATTTTATATTTTTTCTCATTTTTGCTCTGAACCTAAACCTACTTTAAAAAGTAAAGTCTATTAGACATTAAAGTCTAAAGACATTCAGAATATGCCCAGCCAGTGTGGCTTAGTGGATCTAGCGTCATCCCATGGACTGAGAGGTTCTGGTTAGATTCCTGGTCAGGGCACATGCCCAGGTTGCGGGCTCGATCCCCAGTGGGGGGCATGCTGGAGTCAGTCAATATACATTTCTCTCACATCGATGTTTCTATCTCTCTCTCCCTTCCTCTCTCTCTAAAAAATCAATCAAAATATATTTCAAAAAATAAAGACATTCAGAATATATAAAGAACTCTCACAACTTAATAAGAAGAAGACAAACAACACAATAATGAACAAAATATTTGAATAGCTATTTCTCCAAAGAAGATTTATAAGTAGCTATTAAATGTACTAAAATGCTCGACATTCTTAATCATTAGGAAAATGCAAACCAAAAACACAATAAGATGTCACTGTGTAATCACCAGAATGGCTATAATAAAAAAGACTAATAATAAAATTTGGTGAAAAATATGGAGAAATTGGAACCTTCATCCATTAATGCTGAGAGTTTAAAATTGTACAGATATCTTGGCAAATATTGGCAGTTTTCTAGAACTTAAATGTATAATTCCTATATGGAAAAGCAATTTTATTCCTGGGTATAAACCCAAGCAAAATAAAAACATATATTCACAAAAGGCCTTGTACACAACTGTCCATAGCAGTATTATCATTAATACCAAAGTGAAAACAATTCAAATATTTTTAAACAAAATGTCACATATTCATACAATAGAATATTACTCAGCAATTAAAAAGAACAAAGCACTGATAGGTGTCACATCACAGATGAACTTCAAAAACATTGTGCTAAGTGAAAGAAGCCAGTCGCAGTAAAATTGTATGTTATATTGTTACCATTGCAATAACCTGGTTACTATTTAACAGGAAAGGAATAAAGGTAAGACCAGATAATATAGACATGCCATTTGTACAGCTTCACCGGGAAGCTTCCAATTAATACTCCAGGTCTACTCCCTGCTGATCAGTGGGGGAAGGGTCTGGACAAAGGCCTTTTGGACCTATGCCCAGTATGAGGTGCCTACCTGTCTTGGGAGGTGCCTTACCTGTCTATCACACCTGGGAGTTAGTGGCCAGAATGGGTGTGGCCACTGCAACAGCAAAACCTAAATGGTTAATCTCCTAGACAAAGGAAAGCTGCTCTTCTACTCTGTCTTTTGGCCCTGGAGCCAGACCCATCATTGGCCTGCAGCTATGTGGGACACATGTAATAGATTAATGGACTAAATCTGAACTAATCCTAATCTGGACACAGCTACATAATGGAATGGACACTCTGAACTTTGGCTTTATTTCTGGCCATGCTAAACCCACAACTGCCCCTCTTTGAGGACTAAACAAAGGGACATGGGACTTGATCACCTCAGAAATGTAATTCCATGACAATAAAAACCAACCATTCTCCTTTGCAAGCCTTAGAAAATTCATTTTCTAAAGATGTTGTAAGAGCTTCCTGTCCACGAATGTCAGAGGCATCTGGCCCCCTCTTCCCTCCGGCAACAATATGATTCAATTAATATGAAGATTCTAGAAAAGACAAATTTATAGAGACAGAAAGTAGATTACTGATGGACTCAGTCTCAAGGAATACCAATAAAATATAAACAGGCATGAGGGGAAGTTTGTGGGGCGATGACAATGTTCTAAAACTGGATTGTGGTGATGGTTGCACAACTCTATATCTTTTCTAAAATTCACTGAACTATGTACTTACACTGGGTGAATTTTATAGTATGTAAGTGACCTTCCAATAAAGTTATGTGTGCCCAAGAAGCAGAAGACCAAGGAGGTAAGTAATTTACTCAAGATTGCAGAGTTAGTTTCTTGAAAGTCAGAACCAGAAATAAGAATTCCCAGCCCATGGACTTTTCACTGTGAAGGATCTAGGGTATTACCAACTAATAAATAAATAAATAAATAAATAAATAAATAAATAAATAAATAAATTCAAATGAAGTAACTACTTTAATTGGGGGGTAAAATGTGATCAATAAATATAAACATGAGTAGATAAGCGGACATATTTTAGAAATTCAGCATTAATAAGTTTTAGTCACTTATATTCAAACCAACTTTATTTTTTTTAATTTACCTTTATTGTTGAAAGTATTACAGATGTCTCCCCTTATTTCCCTATTGACCCCCTCCTCATTCCCATCGCCCCCTGGCCTCCTGTCTTCACCACACTGTTGTCTGTGTCCATTGGTTATGCATATATGCATATGTTTTTTGGTTTACCTCCCCCCTCCTCCACTTACCCTCAGAGGTTCCTCACTCTGTTCCCTGCTTCCATGTCTCTGGATTACAACGTTTTTATGTTCTGAAATTTTTATCTTTTTCATTCTTGCAGCATGCATAGAAATCCAATTTCCCAATTCACACTGTAAGCACTCTGTTACCATAGGTCTCGGTTTTCCTCCATGCCATGCGCTCCTCAGCCCGTGCTGTGCATGGAGCATCGCTCAGCGAGCACCCAGGCTGCCCAGCTTCCCACGAGGTGGGCTCCACTACATCCTCTATTCTGCTGTTTACATTTTACTGGAATTTCTAATAGGTCAACCAACTTAACAAAAGGCACCATCTACACTTTCTTCAGTGTTGCTGACTCCAGGGAGACCTCAATATTTGTCAGAAAAATAAGAATCTCAATGTCATATACACACAAAAGAGCCTGTAAGATGTTTTGAATTTTTTAAAATCTCCGTAAAGGAAATAAAACTGCCCTAGAAAACTGGAAGAAAATATTTCCCTATATATTTTTAAAACTTGGGGTAGATGAATGGGAATCTATGTTTTTGCCTTTAAGCTATGATATATGGTTTAAACATATGAGATGAGAAAAAAAATTTTTTCTTAAATACCAAGACTGATCTCTCTCTTCTGACTACATTCAAGAAAAAAATATGAAGCCCCCTAGTGGTCAAATTATTACCCTCACTATTCAGTTCCCCAACATAAAAACCTCTTAGTGATCTAATGGCAAAACTTACATTTCATATCCAGAAGCTTGGCAACTCTTAATCTTCAAAGGAGACTTTTACTAAAATGAGAGCAGGTTTTTACTTTATGTAGTCTTTGTGGCATGTGCGTGTTTTCCTGGCAAGGGGTTTGATGCTAATAAATATTTCAATCTATGAAATAGTACTTTCTAGGTTAGGTCAAAGTAAAATGACAGGTTAGAAATGAGCTTCAGATTCACTCTGATGATTATAAAGTCACTCTGATGGTCCCTAGCCCCCTTAAACATAAAATGGTTTTAAATGTCAAAACCTTTTGTAGCTATTGTGGTTTATTTGGAAATGTTGCTGCTACTTACACCCCAAATTTGAATCTCTTCATTGGTAGAGATTTAAAACTGTTCTTTTGTATAATAGTAGGTAACATGTAGCTTATAATATGCAATGAGTTTCTTGAAATAAATGATGCTATCATTCTCTCTTTTTTTTTTTTTTTTGAGATAGAGATTTGTTATAAGGAATTGACTCATCCAATTATAGGCAGGTAAGTCTTAATATCTGCAGGGTGTACTGGCAAGCTGCTTATCCAAGAAAGAGATGATAAGTTAACTTCAGTCTGAGTCTGAAGGCCTGATAACTAAAAGTGCAGGTGGTGTAGTTTCTTTCTGCAGGCTCCCAGGTTTCAAACCCAGAAAGAGCAGATGTTTCAGTGTGAGTTTGAATTAGAGGTGAGGAGCCAATGTTCCAGGTCAGCGGTCATCAAGCAGGAAGGATTCTCTCTTACTCTGGAGAGGATAAGCCTTTTTGTTTGATTTGGTGTTTCAACTGTTCGGATGAAGCCCACCATTATCTGGGAGGACAATCTGCATTACTCAGTCTACCAATGTAGATGCTAACCTTTTCCAAAATCACCCTCATAGAAACACCCAGAAATAATGTTTGACCAAATATCTTGCTATCTGGTGGTTTAATCAAGTTGATACATAAAATTAACCATCACACAGCCAGAGAGAAAAAAGATACATTATTATATACAAAGGAGGAAAGATAAGAATTACAGTAGACTTCTCATAGGAAACCACACAAGCCAAAGACAGACCAACATCTCCAAAGTGCTGAAGAAACTGTCAACCAGAATTCTATATGCAGCAAAAATATCTCTCAAAAATAAAGATGGTGGTAACATGAATTCATATGTGGTATAAAATTGCAAGAACTATACACACATACACAGAGAGACAATTATTCTACCATTTTTATAAGATGCCTTCCAATTTCTAGCAATCAACCTGTATCTTTTGGACTATGAATCCAATTGGCTTTGGTAGTTGATGGGAAGCAGAATAAACTACCCTTTGGCTCCCACATTTTTCTCCCCTCACTACAGAAAAGCAAGAAAACACAGATGACAGAAACATAGTCATTAGTAGTGAAGGCATCTGCCTAATTTGATCCTGAAAGTTTTTAATTTTTAATCATCCAAGACTCAGGTCAAAATATGTTTACTGATCCAGTACCAGTTAAGGGCTATCACTTCCTGACAGAGTAGATTTGCTTCAAAGACTTTGTTGGAAAACTGTTTGGTGGGGTAAAATGTCAGAAGTAGATTAGACATGTGCATTTTATATAGCTAACTACATAAGCAAACTTTACCTAACCATTACTTGGATTATTTCCTTAGAATTCACACTGGATAGGGCTTAGATTCATATTTTATTTTCAGAAAATTGAAAGTCTCCTTTCCTCTTTAGATCCAGTCACACAAATTGCATTAGTTCTTAAAGAAAGCCATACCTCAAGACCTCACAAAGAGGTATCTATTACCAGGAGCTCTAAGCAAATGTTCTTTTAATTAGCTACATTTATCTTTAATCCCTGTTTTGACAGAAACTCTAACATAAACATACATTACCAATACATAAAACCCAGCTCAAAGTATGGTTAATTTTTATATTTGACAGAGCCAGTTGGAAAAAATAACTTTGACCTTTCTCCATCTTTGTGTGATGTCACTACGACCTAGTCTCTGAACCTAAAACAGAAACGGTGGCATCTGCAGCTAAAGTACAATAATTGTTCTTAAACTGCTTCTTAAATGTGGCAATAAAAACCCTAATAAGACCTCTGGGCCTTATGTTGAAGCAGCTGCAAAATTATGCTACATAATTTCTACAAGGACGACAGTAATTATAAAACTGATTAAACTTTACCTACCCTTCATTCCTAGAGGGTTTTCACCAAGGAATTAGAAGCCAGATGGTTCAAGACTAAGCATGATGGATATATTCCATGAAGCATATCCATTGTCATGGAAACAACAGAAATAACATGATCTTTACCGTCTACTCCTTTACAAAACCATGCATTTAAGAATCATCACCAATTTAAGCAAAGTTCAAATGAATGCTTAGGTACCAGGTTAAAAATCTGTGCCTCAATCCATGTTTAATACTAAAGCCTGACCGTTGCACACACTAGAATGTCTTTAGTGAATTAATTAATTTTTCTACTGGGGTATGTAAAGAAGCCTTCATAATTTTTGGAATTTTAATACTCCAGAGAGCAGATGAAGGTCTGAAGATCCTGAGAAACTGGAGCTTGAGCTCAGAGATGCCTCCTCTCCTGGAAGAGAGAGTGGTCAGGGAGAGAAGCATCCTTCCCTGATGCACCTGTGGAAATGTCAGTCCTGCTTTTTTCAAGAGCTTACTCCTCCAGCTATACCCGAGCTTATCCTTACCCTCCCTCTAAGGAGGAGTCTTATCAAATATAGTCTCTCTTCTTCAATGTCTTCAATCTCAATCACAATAACAATCAAACATTTTCTGAGCACTTACTATGTACCTGAGCACATCATACCATTCATCCTCACCACTTTTCTATATCATTATTATCCCTATTTTATAGATGAGGGAACTGTGGCTTAGCACAGTGCTTCTCAAAATGCAATGTAAATAAACATCATCCAGAGACTTTTCAAAATACAAGACCTGGGACAAGCACCAAGATTTTGCATTTATAACAAGCATTGAGTGATACAGATGGATGCTAGTCCGTAGACCACACTTTGAGTAGCAAGGACTTGTTAATGGTTATACAACATGCCCCCAAACACCTGGGATGCCAGCCCATGATTCCCTGACTCGAGAACTCCAGCTCTCAATCACTTTGCTCTCCTAGCTCCCAATTCCATAATACCACAACAGGCTCTACTTAAAAGTCAGCATCTTGACTTTAACTGTGCTTCAGTTCCAGGCCCATGAAAGCAGAATGACAACTTAGACCATACTCTCATTAAACTAGACAGAACAATGCCATGGCGGATATCAGGACCTGATACAATAATCAACTACTCCTTCCCCTGACCCCAATGAGTAGCGCCCATGACTTTAACTCCTTTAACCACCATGATTAATGATTTTTTCCTCCATATAATCCATCACCTGGAAGCCATCGGAGAGCCAGGTCTTTGAGCACTAGCTTACCTGGGACTCTGGGCTTGGCACCATTTCCTCAATGAATAAACCCTTACTTTCTTTGCTCCAAAAAAAGTAAACAACACCAACAACAAAAAGGTAAGTTCTTAACAGCCCTGACTTCCCTCATTATTTTCCCTCAGTCAAGTTTTTCAGACCAATAGTTTATACCTGCTCTGAGTTTCCCATGTTATCCCCTTTGTTGTCACTCTGTAATTTTACTTCCAAACGTCTAACTTCTCTGAATAAGGCTCTCTTTCTCTCATTGATTGCTCT
Source organism: Tadarida brasiliensis (assembly GCA_030848825.1). NCBI lineage: Eukaryota > Metazoa > Chordata > Mammalia > Chiroptera > Molossidae > Tadarida > Tadarida brasiliensis. The sequence continues at coordinate 36,755,765 of CM061272.1, read as the reverse complement.
GTGAAAAATAGCCTTGGTTTTATTTGTGTCCAAATTTCATGCATGTCCTTTTTGCAGTACAGTGTATATTAAGATATAAATTGGATTCTTACACATGTAAATGTAAAATAGGTAAGAAACTGTAGATACACTACTATTTAAGTGGGGAAATGAATCAAAGAATAGTTTGAAACATAGTTGTAGGATAAGAATCAAGAGAACAGTTAGCTCAAGAGGACTTTCTCAGTAGGGGAAAGTGGGTAGATCTGAGGACTTCAGGCAAAGGGAACATGACTCTTTTGACAAGAGATGGAAGATGGAATGCTTCAGATCTAGCTTGGAGATCTAAGAAGGGAAATAAGACTGATCTGGAAAGGTCTGGGTTGGTAATGTTTTCAAAGAGTTAGACCAACAAAATCTGCCACCAATGCAACCTTCCTCTCCAATTGGACTAAGCAGCCCTCTGTGACTCCACTGTATATCTGGGATTTGCTCATCTGTCTTTAGAGTTTACACCTGAAGAACGTTCAACCAGTGGTAAAAATTTCTGGGCTGGGTCAGGCATACAGACCATGTAAGGATCTGCCTACAGGGGCTAATTTTAGGCAGTTCCAAAATATTTCCTAAACTAATCTTTGCCCATCTAACTGCCTCTCCCACATGCTCCCCTACTTTAAAAATTTTTGAACAAGGCTTTGTCATCAGGTGATTCGGTTAAATTGCAGTTCTACAACTCACAAACTACCTGATCTTGGGCAAGGCACTCAACCTCTATTAGCTTCGGTTTCACCAACTATCAAATGGCAGTAATATCTGACACGGCAGGGATGTTGTAAGAATTAAATGGGGGAATATATGTAAAAAATAAAATAAAATTTCTAGTTCCACACCAAAAACCTATGGGGTAGGTTGAGCTCAAACAATATTAGTTTCTTTCTTTTTTTCAAATCCCTCTTTGTTGCACCTGTGTCCCTTTCGTTTGCTCCTGTAATAATATGCCTCTGACTTTGTCATCACACCACTGTGTTGGCTCAATTTCAGTCTCTTTTATTAAGTACTTTTCCTTTTCTCTTAAATCTTCTGGGCCTCTTTTTCTTACCTGTAGGAAAAGTAGATTGAACCAAATGAGCTCAAAATTCTAAGATCTTACTAAGTTTCCCGTGCAACTGCATTCTTCTCTTGGTCCTTGCCTAGTTCACACACTCTTAGAGCTGAGTTAGCCTACTCATCCTGGTAGCACCCAAAGCTACATCTGCACGCCCAACACTTTTACCAGTTATAGCCCTAATTTCAAATGTCCTGAAGGAAATCTAAAACAAATCCAAATTTTTTTCCCAAACAGCTCATTTTTCAACGTCTCCATTTTAGCACCATTGTTTTTTGAGTGGGCCCTAGTCTCCAGTCAGTTGCCAAGCCCTATGAATCCCTTTCTTCACAGAAACCTTTATATATGACCCTTTTCTTCCATGTCCACTGCCACCATCAGGACCCAGAACCTTTGTCTCAGCAACATTTCCACAGACACCACTTCTGCCTGCCTGACTCCGTTCCTTCCCCACATGGAGAACTTAGCACTGCCCAGCTACTCTGCATCTTTCCTCCTGTCCGGTTCCTCATGTCCTTCCTTGTCTTTTATTGAAGCTCCACTATCTCAATCTTCCTATGGTTTGCATCAACGCATTTTTTCTTACAGAAGAAGCCTAGTAGAAGAGTAGTTGTCTGCAGTCACCAAACTTGTTGGTTTTTAGCCAAGTATATCTACAAATAGCAACCACAAAGCAATGACCATTTTTTGAGAGAATATTATGTGCTATATGCTTTATCATCATTTCTAATCTAGACGCATTGATGTTCTGGAAATGCTCCAAGAAAAAATTCAAAATAAAGGCTCTGCTTTTTAATACATGTGGGAACTACTGTATAATATACTCCCATATGTAGTAGCTTTTGTCTTTGGATAGATGAGGTAAACTACCAGCATCAGAACCCATTTTTTATGTTCTTGTGCCTCTTGGTGACAGTATTGGCCACTCCCCACTAGAGAAACTGAAAACTCTTCATGTTCATTTTCCTGGTCTCCCCATTTGGGGCTTGGACACATAGCCTAGACTATGTCAGTCAGATTTAAGGATCCTGTGTTAGTTTTTCATTGCTACTGTAACAAATTGCTACAAACGGTGTTTTCAAACAAATCAAATTTATTTTCTTACCATTCTGGAGATCAGAAGGACAAAATGGGTTTCACTGGGCTAAAGTCAAGGTGTTAACAGTGCTGGTTCCTCTGGTGGTTCTGAGGAGAGAATGTGTCTCCTTGATTTTTCCAGCTCCTAGAGGCTGCCTGCAATCCTTGGCTCATGGCTCACTTTAAATTCTTGCTTCTGTCATCAGGTCTCTTACTACTCACTGATCCCCATACATCATTGTTATAATAATTATATATTTGTGATTACATTGGACTCACCCATGAAATCCAGGATATTCTCCTCATCTCTAAATTCTTAACTGAATCATATATGCAAAATCTCTTTTACAGGTAAGATAATGTATTTATTCCAGGAATTAGAAATGGACATTTATAGGGGCCATTATTCAGCCTACCACATATTTTGAATTGGAAGCTAATAAGAAAAAGAACAAGGGCCTGTGAATAATCCATGCTGAGAGCAAGAGGTGACCTCAGAAGTGGCACCATTGAGCCCCCAATGGCGGCAGTAGCACCCAGTGTCAATACTGCAGCAGAGCTAGTACAGCAGGTAGACGCAGGAAGGTTTAGTCCATGAAAGTGATGCTGGGGCCTCCCAACCTTCTTTATTCCTGCCCTTTCTCCAAAACTGGCTTTACAGTATTCCTGTGGTTTCCATAAGTTACTCATTGTCCTTCTAATGCATCCTTTTCTACTTATAGCAATCAAAATGAGTTGTTGTTGCTTGCAGCTAAGAACCACTCTTCTTTAATATTCCCTTCCAGAATAATCCGAAGACAATTTACCTGAACACAAGATCGTGGAGGTACCATAGTAAAGATATTTATTTAAAGGTGTTTTTGCTAGTACTTTCCAATTTTATTTGACCACAAAAATCTTTCTTTTTTGCTTTATGTTCTTCCTAAACAGTTTGCCATAGAACAGCATTGAAAAGATATTACTCCCAGTTTTACAAATGAGAAAATAAAGGCTCAAATGGTTTAAGTTAGCTATCCAAGGTCATACAGCTAATATGTGCCACATTCAGGATTCAAAACCTTATCTAACTCCAAAGCTACTTCATCATGTCCCCCTGGCCCCATTCAAATGTCTGTATTGTAATAATTAAAATTACTAATGAAATGAGATATTTCTAAATATTTAGAATGTCATGAGTTTTAGGGGTTCATTACAATTATTTGATCTTCTCATGTACTTATCATCACAGGCTTTCCCAATATAATAGCACTACCAGAGAGAATGATGGGTGATGGAGAGACTGTTCTGAGATGACTATCATATTTTATTAAAATGAAATTTTACAGGGGTAATATTTTAATGTTAAACAATATGGGGATGTTTCTATGCCCTATACCCCCTTCCCATTCAAGAGGCAATAGGTCTTTCAATATGCACTTTCCTTAGGGAAGGTACTATAGAGATAGGATTAAACATTACACTCTTGTGTTTTTTAGTTCTGAAATCAATTTTGTTAATCTAGAACAGAAACAACAGTCTTAAAAGTCATGGCTTCCAGTCAGTCACAAAGTCAGGCAATTGAAAAAAAGAAAACGTTTTTTGCAATTCAAGAGGTAGATTTCAGCATCAAGTGCCAAATCCGGGGAAACCTGAAACATATCATTTATACCATAAAGTGGGGATGAATACAGGGTGATATGGTTCTATCCAACCATGGGAAAGGAGAAAAGGATCTTTGCACCTTGTGAAAGACAGGAAAGAGAACAGTATCACCACCACCCTAAGCTGGACCCCAGGAGCAGTATACTAATAGAAGCTTCTGAGGAGTCTGTGGGATCCCAGAGCAGAATAGACAATTTCCTGGCTGCTTTCGAGAGCATAAGCTAGAAAACTACAAGCCACAGAGAGAACCTCTGCATCCTGCATGGTCCCTAAGCAGTAAAGAAGCCATGACTTACAAGGTTTCTAGGAAGACAAACCTCAAAGGAGCCTCACAGGATCCACTGGGGAAAACATGTCTTCTCACCCCCTGCCCAAGCATGACTCAAGTAGCTGGAGGGGCTAATAGACCAGAAGTAAACCAGAAGAGATCTCTTGGTTAGTATGAGGACAGTGCTGAGTCAGGAGAGACCAGAGTGAGAGGAGTCAACACTGGGAGCCATGGAGGAACTGCTAACACCAGCAGAATCATGCAGACTTCCACAGCACTGCCCAGGCCCGAAGGGATGATTAGATGTGGAAGAGGCCAACAAGGACAGGAGGTGATCAGGGACACATGCCAGCCTCCCCAACCACCCCCTGTACATGTGATATGTGCTATACACTCCCTCTAACCCAGGAGGAAGAGAACAATCCATAGAGGGGAGAATCCTGATTTGGCTAATTAATTACCAGCCACTCCCCACTAAGGGATTAAGTGTTAGACTAGATGTTAGTGTATTTTCTAGAACTAAAAAGATTACATTTTCTACTACCAAACCAAGATGGGGTTTTTGTTCTGGGGGGGGGTTTGTTGTTGTTGCTTTTTTTCCCTTTATTTTATTAATTTTAGAGAGAGAAGAAAGGAGAGGGAGAGAGGGATAGAAACATCGATGAGAGAGAACATCGATTGGCTGCCTCCTGAATGCCCCCCCACTGGGGACCAGGCCCACAACCTGGTCATGTACCCTGACTGGGAATCGAACCTGCAACCTCTTGGTGCATGAGTTGAAGCTCAACCACTGAGCCACACTGGCCGGGCCAAGGTGGGTTTTTAAATCTCAGATGAGTTTACTTATAGATAGATGAGTCCATTTTCTTTTGTGTGTGTGTGTGTGTGTGTGGCATACCTGAGTTTGTGACTGTGTAAAATTCATACTCCTCAGTTCACAAGTCTTAAGAAAATGTGAACTTCTTGTTGTTATGGTGTGACTGTTAGAATATTCTTTTTATTATTCAAATTACTTTGATACACTCCCAATTATAATGTTATAAGCTATGAAGTTAAAAGAAGATTTATTTCTTCAGTAGAGGAAGAAACCTTGGAAGAGATGGGCATCAGCCCTGAAAGTGGCTAGAAAACATGGGAAGGCCTCGTTGGTGACCACTTTGCTTGTGAAGGCAGGAGCTGACAGACAACTCGTGAGCCACCTGAAGCAGCTTTGTGAGCCACTCATGGCTCATGAGGGAACAGGTGGGAGGACCCCTGGTATGGGGGAGAAAGTAATAAAAATGCATGAGTGTGGAAAAGAGTAGGAACGACAACAAGACAAAATAAGTTACAGTTTCATTGAAAAGGAAAAGATTCTGTGGATTCACAGGGGACCCTTCAAAATTATGAAAACAAAAAGAACCAAATATTTTTTAATGAATAGAAAAAGGAAAGGAAACCAATTGAGAAAACAGTAGAATGGGCCTTTCAGCAAAACGGGCTGAGAATCATTCTAAATAAATTAACACTTCAAATTCTTAAGAGAAATTAAAACTTCCAGAAATTAAATTGGAATAAAAAAACAAAAAAGAACAATAAATGGGTAGGAAAATAAATAACCAAAAAGTTTTTGTAAGAGAGGGTGTCTTGTGTTAAATAACTTCCCCAAGAGAACACAATCATTAGTATAGCAGAAAGAGGCTGAGAGATGATTATCATAAGCCAAATGTACAAAACTGTTAAAGTTGCTTTACTATTTAGAAGAAAAAATTTAAATAGTCAACAAAAATACTCCATGGACCCAAATAATGTGAATTTTATTTAATATAAAATAGTACTTTTTATAAATTAAAACTAAGTTATGAACCATTTTCTAGTCTATTATTCTCTCCATTGTAGAGATATGAGACAGGCAATAGTTAAATAGTGTGTTCAAGGCCCAAATAAGGCAGTTATAAAAAGAGGTTTATCCCTCAATTTCTCTTTTAAACAAAAAGTTGTATGTGAATTATGTTTGAATACAATACAATGTGTGTGGTATTGACTCTGTGAGAGACACATAGAGAAACAAAACAAACAAACAGAAAATGAAAGCCCAGAAATAGACCTACCCATATATTGACTCTTGGATTAAGACAGGTGCTATTTTAGATCAGGAGAAAGACTGGACTTTAAGACAATGATGGAACAATAGTGTATCCAAATTATTTTTAAAAATGAAATCAAATGGCTACTTCACATTACATACAAATATCAACTCCAACTTGGTTAAACATTTGAATGTAAAATGAAAAATCTATAAGCTTTTAGAAAATAGTATAGGAGAATGTCATCATGATCATGAGATATAGGGCAGAGACAATACTTTGATTTCACCAGACCCAGACTCCTTTTCATTGTGGGCACTCTAAAATCACATTTCCTAGCCTTGTTTATATTTCCTAGGGGACCATATAACTGGCATCTGGCCACTGGAATGTAGGCAGAAGTGAGTGATATATAGCACTTCCAGGTCTGACTCCTATAAAACTTCCCACATGATCCTCCTCCTCCCACAATCTGTCTGTCTTCCCTTATCTTCTGGCCAAATGCAGAGGATGTGGCAGATATGTCCAAGATCCTAGGAGGTGATGGAGGTCCCGGTTAGAAAGACTCTGAATGACTGCATGGCACAGAGAGTCCTTTCTTCCTCCCAACACACTAGAATGTTACGATCCCATATAAATTTATAAGAAAAAAATAGATAACACAAAGGAAAAACGGATGAACAGTTAAAAGAATACATCCAAAAGGCAAATAATCTGATAAAAAAAGACATAAAACCTCTTTAATAATTAGAAATATACAAAATAAAAGCATGTTTTATACTCACCAGATGGGCAAAAATGTAAAAGTCTGATAATATCAAACATTGGCACAAAACAGAACAATTGGAACTCATATTTCTGTTGGAAGTGTACATTGATACAGCCACTTTGCAAAACAATTTATCAATTACTTAGTTAAAATGAAGATATCAGTATTCAATGAGCCAACAAAAGTAAGCATATATATTCCAGAGGAACTCGTGTACATGTACACCAGGACATATACCCAACAACATGATTCTGGAGGCAACCTAAATTTTATTCCTTAATAGTAGAGTGAATAAATAAATTTTGGAAATGATCTACAACTACGTGTGAAATGTTGACAAGTCTCGCAAGCAATAGTGAATGAAAGAAGCAAGTGAGAAAAAACATCTGCTGTATTGACCTATGTAAGTAAATTTCAAAGATAAGCAAAACTATATTGTTCAAATATGCATGGAGAGAAAATAAAGCAATCATGATAAAAAGTGAGGATAATGTTTCCTTCAAGAAGTAGCTGGTTACACAAATATTTGTTCTGTAATGAGTTGTTAAATTTTATCTGCATTTTTCAGCATATGCACTATATTTACAATAGAAATGGGGAATATAGAAAAAAATGATAGAGTTAAACGATAGTTTACCAAGCAACCAAATTAAAACTATAAAAACTCTGGAGAAGAGTTAAAATTACCACATTATGAAGAAAAGAAATTCAATACCAGAGGTAAAGAGCCATTATTAAAAATGAAAATTTTATAATATCTTAAATATTCAATAGCAGAAAAAAAATTTTTTAATCAACAATAAATTAAAAGTTAACTTTTTGGCTTAGAATAAGTGACAATAATCAAGTCAAAGGACAAACAAGCCCTGTGGGGAGGAAGTATTTAAGTTGGCACCTGAAGATAACTAGAAATTATCCTAGTGAAGAGTGTTAAAGGCTGAGGGAACCGTATGTGGGAAGGTCCAGTGGTACGATAGAACTGAAAGGAGACCAGCTTGGCAGAAATGGAATGTCAGCATTTGCTGAAGGAAGGCTGCCTGAAGATCAGGGTGGGGGCTAGGGAGAGATCCAGACATTTGGGTTTTGCTTGAACATTACTGGGTGAATGAATCTATATTCCATCAATTCTGATAACTCCCCACCCCACCCCACCTAACCCCACCCACCACACACAGTTTTGAGACAGGAAATTTGCACTCTGAGTGGAAATATGTTCTCCATAGATGTTTTCCATCTCTGATTTCTGTAACTCTTGTAAGTAGTAAACCAGTATTGAAAAGAAGGAAGGGGTTGGAACTAGCATGAGGAAATACCAGATTCTTTCCCTTGACTTGAGTTTAATGCTGAACACTTAGACAAACTATCAGAAATATAAATCCTAACTCGACTGAGACAGGGCAAGGTTTACATCAAAAGTTAAGCTTTCCCACCCTGGCTATTGTGGCTCAGTGATTAGAGCATCAGACCATGCAACAAAGGGTCGAAAGGTTCAATTCCTGGTCAAGGGCATGTACCTGGGTTGCAGGTTCAATCCTCGCCATGGTGGGGACACCTGTGGGAGGCAACCAATCAATGTATCTCTGTCGCATCCATGTTTCTCTTTTTCTTTCTCTCTCCCTCCTTCCCTCCATCTATCCCTTCCATTCTCTCTAAAAATTAATGGAAAAAATATCCTCAGATGAGGATTAACAACAAAAAGTTAAGCTTTCCCTTTCCCACTGCAATGTTGTAGATTTTCAAATAAAATATTTAGAATTCCAGGTAGTGCTTTTCCAAATGGGAGCCGACAGGTTTTCAAGATGTGATCTACTTACACTTCTTATTGCAAGAAAATACTTGACTCTTTATACTTACCTGAGTTAATAAATTATATTCTTGTTGACAGGAAAAATAATGGGTTTGAAGTAAATAAGCACTCCATGTTTGAGAAGTCCACTCCATTTCCCTGCTTCATTTTCATATACAATACACACTTTATTTTAGACAGACATTTAAAAGGAAAGATATATACCTAGTACTTTAAAATAAATTATACATTTTCTGGTGCCAGAGCACACAGATGGTTCATTTACCACTTTAGGGGAATTGCCACTGTTTTTGAAGCAGTAAAAGTTTGTTATTCTCACTTTTCTTTACTTCCTATTCTCTTTTATGATATTCACTAATACTATGAAATTCTCCAGACACTTGCGAAGCCATTAAAAAGTGGAGAAAATTTCTGTTTTCTATAGAATGTGGATCTGATATTTGTTTTTAAATCTAACAGGTGTGTTGAAAAGGGAGGCACAGGGATTTACACTTCCTTAGTAACGTGGCCTTCTGTTCAAAGGCAGGCACACCAATGTCAAATCACTTTGACTAGACACTTGCACATATAAGGAACCCAAGGCTTGTTGGTTAGCTGATTGATTAGTTGGTTAATGAAACAAGTTCAGCTTGCTTCCTTTGCTTGGGGCCCAAGAATTCTATGGAAATTAGAAAGAGATAAAGAATACCAGGACTCATAGTCTGGAGACACAATCATCCCACAAACAATGTTAAACGTCAGAGTTAGCAAAACCACTGCAAAGAAGTAGTTTAAGATGCCCTTTCAGAATACCAGATATTCATTCTAATTGATTATATAAAATATTTATCAATGTTTTATTTGGAATTTACATAAAATATAAATTCTAGGTGTGGTACATTCATGAGCAGACATGAGACAATCTAAAAAATGCAATTCCAAAAGAAGAGTACAGAAAAAAAAAAAAAAACAGAAAGATATTTATGTTTTAAAAACAGTAGACTTAATAAATATTTATTTATTTAGCAACAATTATTTTCCAGTCATGGTCTGGATACTGGAAGCACTACACTCAATGAGGCACATATAGTAAGTGCTTTCATAGAGTAAGAAGCAGATAATGTAAAAAGTATGAGGAGAGTTCCAAACAGAGATTAAAGGGGATGAAACTACACCATAGAAAAGATAATGAGGTCAGAGCAACTTATTTGTAATATCATGTTGTTTCATAAGTTAATACAATGAATTATAGTTGTAAAATGTAAATTAGTTATTAAAGGAATTGAGATTTCATAAGTGGTTCGGCTAAAGAAAATGGGATAAAATTATTAATTAGGCATTTTATCAAAATGGAAACTAGGGTTTTCTTCATCGATCCTCTGCTATAATCTTTCAGTCTCTCATATCCATTGTTGCTAAAACAAAAAACAAAGAAAGCATAGAGAAAAGATAAATGGATGAATAGTTAGTTGCTTGAAATGGTTGGTTGGTTGGTTGGTTGATATTTTCAAGGTAGAATGAACCCTACTGATGGTATGAAAACCCCTTTGAGTATCTAGGTATGCACTAAAAATAATTCCCTCATCCAAGTTCAGCATTTCCCACAGTGGAGAACAATTAAATGATTCTCTATGTCTCACCACACAATCTTTGCCAGTACTTACAGATAATTAATCCCTAGATGTTATACAAAGGCTTTATCCCACATGCGTTTCCCACTTGTTCTTCTGTTGTCCCTTTACATACATAGTTCCTTTGCTAACATTTTGCTTTACCTAGGCATATCAACTTGTGAATATATTTATTTTTATAGAAACACTGTGCTTCATGGATTGTCCAGGAGCCAAACAGGAGGCAATTCAACAACCACAACAAAAGTCCACAATGAAAGTTAACCAAAATAACATACTATAACAAATTTCTAATAGCCATGTAGCAAAACCGTATTTTTATATTTAACAAATTCTACTCTTTGAGGCCAAATTAGGATCCAATATGGTAACAGAGTAGGTAGAAGCTATACACTCACTTCCTCTAGGACAAAACTGGAATTACAACTAAATTATAGAACAATCACCTTGAATAACCAACAGAAGACTAGCTGAACAGAAGTCTTATAATCAAGTATTTACAGAGGAAGCCTCATCAAGACTGGTAGGAAGGTCTGGTCCTACTCCCAAGGGCTGCAGTTGAGGTTCTGGAGAGACATCTCAGCTGTGGGGAATTCCCCCTTAGAAGCGTGAGGTCCAAACTCCAAGCTGGGCTCCCAGTCCAGAGTACCGGAGTTGGGAAGAGGCACTCACAAAACATCTGGCTGTGTAAAGCAGCAGGGTTTCTCTCCATTGGGGAGAGTCCAGCATCCACTATAGACTCAAACACCCTCTTAAAGGGCCAATACACAAAATTTTATTTACAGCCTCTTCCCCTGGACTCTGGTGAAGGGAGGGTGGAGCAGACTAGAGTCATGTGAAGATAGTCTGGGGTTTATGGCTCTAGGGAGAGAGCTGAAGGGACAACCACTAGGATCCCTGTGTGCTGATTCATTCCCCCATACCACAGACATAATCTATCCTGGTGGAGCACTCCCCTCTGTGCAGCATCAGCCTGGGAGAAAGCAATGGCCCCACACTTGGTACTCTCTCTCACATCACCCTGTGGAGTTTACACCCTGCTGAGGAGTACAGCTAGAGGCTCTTTCTGTGACTGAGCCTAACAAGCAGCTGGCAGGCACAGGCAGGTGAAGGCAGATCTCAGAGTGCCTTGGAAATTTTGCTGACCTGCCCCTGGGTCCAATGCTAGTAAATACTGGCCTTGGGGCTCAGCTTGGTTCTTCCCATGTACACCTAGGCCCAGCAGAGGCACCCACAAACTGTGGATTGCTTGTAGCTTCAACAGGTTGCCAAAGATCAGTCACAGGAAGTATCTTACATTGGCCAGCACCAGAGTCCCTCCCAAGAAACCCAGAACCGATACCCTAAGTGCCTAGCTTCAGACAACATCAGAGCAGGATCCAATAAGTTTCCTAAGCAGCATACCCAAAGGGACACCTTGGCCAGCAACAAACCTTGCTGAGGCAAATTCTGCTTCATGTAGTCAGTACCGGCACAGCAGCTCCCATGCTGTGGTCAGGATTGAGCCTCACAATCTGACAGCCTGAGGGTTGATTCCATGTATAAATGGGTAAATAACAATTAAGACTCAATTACAAAGGCTATATTAAGAGACAAAGAACACTACAAAATGATAAAAGGAGCAATCCAACAAGAGGATATAAATCTGGTAAACATTTATGCTCCCAACATATGAGCACATAAATATATAAAGCAAATCTTGATGGACATAAAAAGAGAGATTGACAGTAATACAGTGATAGTTGAGGATTTTAACACCTCATTGACTTCAATGAATAGATCTTCCACACAGAAAATCTACAAGGAAATGATGGCCTTAAATGACACACTGGATCGGATAGATTTAAGTGATATTTTCACAGCATTTCACCTCAAAGCAGCAGATAGTACATTATTTTCAAGTACACATGGAATATTGAATTAGACTACATGTTAGGACACAGAACAAGTCTCATTAAATTTAAGAAGACTGAAATCATATCAAGTGTCTTCTCTGACCATAATGATATGAAACTAGAAAAGTGAAAAACTGAAAAACAGCCCTGGCCGGGTTGCTCAGTGGTTAGAGTGCTGGCCTGTGGACCAAAGAGTCACAGGTTCAATTCCAGGCAAGGGCACGTACCTCAGTTGTGGTTCAATACCTGGCCCTGGTTGGGGTTGTGCAGAAGGCAGCCAATCAGTATGTATCTCTCACATCGATGTTTCTCTCTCTCTCTCTCTCTCTCTCTCTCTCTCTCTCTCTCTCTCTCTCTCTCTCTCTCTCTTTCTCTCTCTCTCTCTCTCTCTCTCTCTCTCCCTCCCACTCTGTCTGAAGATAAATGGGAAAATATCTTCAGGTGAGGATTTAAAAACAGAGTACCTTGAAACAAATGAAAATGAGAACACAACAAACCAAAATCTATGGGACACAGTAAAAGCAGTCCTAAGATAGAAATTCATAGAATTTCTCAAGAAACAAGCAAAAGCTCAAACAAACAATCTAACTTTACACTTAAAAAAACTTGAAAACAAGCAAGTAACAAAACCCAAAGTGAGTAGAAAGAAGAAAATAAAGATCAAAGCAGAAATAAATAAGTCTTTAAAAATACAAAATATCAATGACAGCATGAGCAGTTCTTTGAAAAAAATATATCTGATTGACATATCTTTAAACACACTAATCAAGAATAAAAAAGAGAGGACCTAAATAAATAAAATCAGAAATGAAAGAGGAGAAGTAACAACTGACACTAAAAACATACCAAATAATTGTAGGACAATATTACAAACAACTATATGCTAATAAATTGGACAATCTAGAAAAAAATGGATAAATTTATAGAAACATACAATCTTCCATAACTGACTCAAGGAGAAGCAGAGAATCTGAATAGACAAATTACAACTAGTGAAATTGAAGCAGTAATTTAAAAAGATTCAAGATGAAGTTACAGGTGAATTTTACCAAACATTCAAATAAGAACTAACACCTATCCTTTTCAAACTATTCCAAAAATTTAAAGAGGAGGGGAAACTCCCAAACTCATTTTACGAGGCCAGCATTATCCAAATTCCAAAACCAGATAAAGACACTACAAAGAAAGAAAATTATACGCCAATATTCCTGATGAACATAGATGTTAAATCCTCAACAAAATATTAACAAACTGAATCCAGCAATACATTAAAATAATCATACACCATGATCAAGTGGGATTTATTCTGGGATGCAATGTTGGTACAATATCCTCAAATCAATAAATGTGATATATCACATAAACAATATCAAGGATAAAAATCCTATAATCATATTAATATATGCAGAAAATGCATTTGATAAAATCCAACACTCATTTATGATAAAAACTCTCAGCAAAGTAATACCTCAACATAATAAAGGGCATTTATTACAAACCCACAGTCCACATCATATTCAATGGGTAAAAAAAACAAGTGTTTCCCTTAAGCTCAAGAACAAGACAGGAATGTCAGCTTTCACCACTCTTATCCAACATAGTACTGAGGAAAGTCTTAGACACAGAAATCAGACAAGAAGAAGAAATAAAAGGCATCCAAATTGGAAAAGAGGAAGAAAAGCAGTCATTATTTGCAGATGACATGATACTGTATATAAGGAACCCTAAAGATTCCACCAAAAAAACTATTAGAACTGATAGATAAATTCAGTACAGTAGCAGGATACAAAATAAATATTCAGAAATCAGTTGCATTTTTATACACCAATAATAAACTATCAGAAAGAGAAACTAATAAAACAGTCCCATTCACAATTGCTTCAAAATGAATAAAATACCTAGAAATAAATTTAACCAAGGATGTAAAATACCTGTTCTTGGAAAATTATAAGACTCTGAAGAAAAAAAATTGAGGAAGATACAAATAAGTGGAAACATATGCCATGTTCATGGATAGGAATAATTAACATTATTAAAATATCCATACTACCCAAAGCAATCTATAGATTCAACATGATTTCTATCAAGATACCAACGGATTATTTCACAGAACTAGAACAAATATTCCAAAAATTTATATGGGAACAAAATCAACCACAAATAGCAATAGCTATCTTGAGAAAGAACAAAGTTGGAGGAAGCATGCTACCTGATATCAAAGTATACTACAAGGCCATCATAATCAAAACAACATGGTACTGGCATAAAAACAAACATATAGATCAATGGAACAGAACAGAGAGCCCATAACAAAACCACATCTTCATAGGCAATTAATATTTAACACAGGAGAAAAAACCATACAATGAGGTAAAGATAATCAATTCAATAAATGGTGTTGGTGAAATTGGACAGATAGGTGCAAAAAAAATGAAACTAGACCACCTTCTTACACCATATACAATAGTAAGCTCAAAATGTATTAAAAACTTAAATGTTTGACTCAAAATCATAAAAATCCAAGAAGAAAACATAGGCAGTAAAATTTCAGACATTCCCTATAACAATATTTTATCTGTTATGTTTCCTCAGGCAAGGGAAACAAAAGAAATAATAAACAAACAGTACTACAGCAAACTAAAACATTATGGCACAGCAAAGAAAATCATCAACAAAATAAAAAAACCCAACCCACTGAATGGAAGAATGTATTTGCTGATATTTCTGATAAGGGTTTAATATGTAAAATTTATAAAGAAATTATAAAACTCAACACCAAAAAGTCAAACAATCCAATTAAAAATGGGCAAAGAACCTGAATAGACACTTCATCAAAGAGGTCATACAGATGGGCAATAGACATGAAAAGATGCTCAATGTCACTAATCATCAGAGAGATGCAAATTAAAACCACAATGAGATATTACCTTTCACCTGTTAGAATGGCTATCATCAATAAATCAACAAACAAGTGTTGGTGAGGATGTGGAGTAAAGGGAGCCTTCGTACTCTGTGGGAATGCAGATTGGTGCAGCCACTGTGAAAAGCAGTATGGAGTTTCTTCAAAAAATTAAAAATGGAACTGCTTTACGACCCAGCAATTTCACTTCTGGGAATATATCCAAAGAAACCCAAAACATTAATTCAACAGAATATATGCACCCCTATGTTCATTGCAGCATTGTTTACAATACCCAAGATTTGGAAGCAGCTCAAGTTCCCAACAATAGATGAGTGAATAAAAGAGCTGTGGTACATTTACACAGTAGAATACTACTTGACTGTAAAAAAAAAAAAAAAAAAAAAGAAGGAAATCTTACCCTTTGCAAAAGCATGGATGGACATGGAGAGCATATTCTGCTAAGTGAAATAATCCAGTCAGAGAAAGACAAATACCATATGATTGCATTCATATGTAGAATCTGATTAACAAAATAAACTAAAAAGCAAAATAGAGACAGACTCATAGATTGAGCGCAAGCTGATGGGGGCTGGGACTGGATGGGGGGAGGCAGTGAACAAAAAAGAAAAAGAAACCTATATAATTTTGTTAACCAGTGTCACCCCATAAATTCAATAAAAAGGAAAAACAAAAAACAAAGGCAAAATAGGTGAAAACTCAAAGATTCCATTTAATTCGGTTTAAAAGCCTGCTCTTTAGTACTCAGATGGAGCCTGCCTCTTTCTCTTTTTTGGCCAATGCACCCAGTCTAGGCAAGGGTACATATGATCTATCACTGACCCTGGGTACACAAAGGGGATAAATAGGTATGAAATATTTACAATTAGGGAATATTTGCATTCGTGCAAATTGAGGGGCTTTGTAGCATCACAGATTTAAAGCAAGAAATTGTCTTTTCTCAGTAGAGCCCTCAAATTTTCTCAGAATTATCCTTTCTGACCTATGACAAAGCCTATCACTTAATCATAATGTATACAAGTTCAAATCAGTAAACCCTGGCTGATCTGACCAATACAATAACCACTAACAACATGTGGCTAATAAAATAAATTAAAATTAAATACAATTTAAAATTCAGTTAGTGATTCCAAAATGGCAGCAAAGTGAATGGAAGCTACACAGACCATCTCCCAGGACCAAATTGGAATTACAACTAAAATAAGGACAAATCATTGGGAAAAGCAACAGAAAAGTACTGGAGAGGACCATATAACCAGGGACACTGAACTGAGACTGGAAGGTCTGCAGAGGCATGAGAGGGCGGGCTGGGAGCCCACAGACATCAGCAGTTTTAGCTGTGAGCAGCTCTCGGGGTTAAAATCCCAAGCCGGCTCCACAGTGCAGAGGGCTGGGAAAGAGCACTAAATTAGCTACAGCCACTCACCTTGGGCTCTGGTAGAGGGAGGGCAGACTGGACTGGAACTGTGTGGGGACACTCGGGATTTGGAGGGCACTCAGAGTTTTGCTGAGTTGTGGCCACACAGGACGGTGGCCATCTTGCTCCATCTTGGAGCTCTGGGGAGAAGCAGCAGCCCCTCCTTTAATGATTTAACCCCACCCAGCTGGGCCAAAGAAATGCATATTGAGGCTCATTAACAACCAGCATCTGCCCCACCCTCTGGAAATTCTCTTACACTGAACACCTGAGGGAGTTTCTCATTGAGCTGAGGGCTACAACCCAAGGCTCATCAAGTAACTAAAACTAATAGCCTCCAGGCAAAAAGCTAGAGGATAACTGAACCTTTCCTGGGCTTGCAAATCTACCCAGGAAAATAAGACGTGACAGTGGTGTTGAACGTGGGTCCTCCCACACTCATCCAAACCCAGTAGAAGGAGCCACAAAGAGCAGAACACCAACATTCACAGGGAAAATTTGGCAGGCTCCAAAACACACTGAGATAGCCAAAATGGTGAAACAAAGAAACAAATCCCAAATGAAAGAACAAGAGAACTCGACAGATTAGATAAATGAAATGCAATTAAACAAGATATCAGAGGTAGAGTTCACAGCCATGATCTTGAGGAAGCTCAACAGCATGAGTAAGGACCTCAACACCATAAGTAAAGATATAGAAGTATTGAAAACCAACCAAGTGGAAATGAAGAATGACATAGCAGAAATAAAGAACACATTGGAAGGAATAACCAGCAGAGTAGAGGAAGTTGAGGACCAGATCAGTGAATTAGAAGACAGGGTAGAAAAAAATAAACCAATCAGAAAACCAAAAGGAAAAAAACAATTAAAAAACAGGAGGACAGCTTAAGAGAACTGTGGGACAACTGGAAACATAACAACATTCGCATTATAGGAGTCCCCAAAGAAGAAGAAAAGGAGTAAGGGTTAGAGAATATATTTGAAGAAATAGTGACAGAAAACTTCCCTAACTTGGTGAAGAAAGCATTCAAGTTCAAAGAAGCACAGAGAGCCCCAAGTAAGAAGAACCCAAACAGGCCCATATCAAGAAACAGTAATTAAAATGCCAAAAATTAAAGACAAAGAGAGAATCCTAAAGGCAGCAAGAGATAAGCAACAGGTTACCTACAAAGGAGCCCCCATAAGGCTATCAGCTGACTTCTCAACAGAAACACTATAGGCCAGAAGGGAATGGCATGAAGTAATCAAGGGCATGAAAAACAAGGATCTGAATCCAACACTATACTACCCAGCAAGGCTATCATTCAAATTAGAAGGTCAAATAAAGAGATTCCCAGACAAAACAAAGGCTAAGGGAATATATTAGCACCAAACCAGCACTGCAAGAAATATTAAAAGGACTGCTGTATTAGTAGAAGAAATAGGAAGAAAAATATAACCACACTAAACAAAAATGGCAATAAATAAGTACATATCAATAACTACCATAAATGTAAATGGATTGACTGCTCCAATAAAAAGACACAGAGTAGGTGATTGGATAAGAAAGCATGACTCATCTATATGTTTTTTACAAGAGACCCACCTCACAACAAAAGACTCACATAGGTTGAAAGTGAAGGGAAGGAAAAAAATCTTCCAAGCAAATGGAAAGGAAAAAAAAAAGCTGGGGTAGCAATAATAATATCTGATAAAATAGATTTCAAAATGAAGGCCATGACTAGAGACAAAGGTCACTACATAATATTGAAAGGATTGATCCACCAGGAAGATATAACCTTGGTAAACATATATTCACCCAATATAGGAGCACCAAAACATATTAAAAATCTTCTGGAGGACTTCAAAGGAGAAATCGACAGCAATACAATCATAGCAGGGGACTTCAACACCCCTCTGACATCACTGGATAGATCCTCTAGACAAAAAATTAATCGGGAAACAGAGACTCTAAATGAAGCACTAGATCAAATGGATTTAATAGATATCTGCAGAGAATTACAGGCCAAAACTGCAGAATTCACAATCTTCTCAAGTGCACATGGGACATTCTCAAACATAGACCACATGTTAGGAAACAAAGTCTCTACAAATTCAAGAAGATTGAAATCATATCAAGCATCTTTTCAGATCACAATGGCATGAAACTAGAAATCAATTGCAACAAGAACATGCAAAGACATTTGTACACATGGAGGCTAAATAGCATGTTATTAAACAATGAATGGGTTACCAAGGGGATCAAGGAAGAAATTAAAAACTTCCTGGAAACCAATGAAAATGAACACACAACAACACAAAATCTGTGTGATGCAGGGAAAGCAGTTCTGAGAGGGAAGTTCATAGCACTACAGGCCTACCTCAAGAAACAAGAAAATTTTCTAATTGACTATCTAACCTCACAACTTAAAGAACTAGAAATCAAAAAAAAAAAGAAAACCCCGAAGAAAGTAGAAGAAAGGAAATAGTAAAGATCAGAGCAGAAATAGACAACATAGAAACCAAAAAAAATAAATAATTCAAAGGATCAATGAAACAAAGAGCTGGTTTTTCGAAAAGATAAACAAGACTGATGGACCCCTAGCTAGACTCACCGAGAAACAGAGAGAACCCAAATACACAAAATCAGAAATGAAAGAGCAGAAGTAACAACTGACACCACAGAAATACAAAGGATTGTTAACAAATACTATGAACAATTTATACGACAACAAATTGGACAATCTAAGCGAAATGGACAAATTTCTAGAAACACATAGTCTCCCAAAACTGAACCAGGAAGAGATAAAAAACTTGAGCAGACCAAAAATAACTAAGGAAATTGAAGATGTAATCAAGACTCTCCCAGCAAACAAAAGCCCAGGCCCAGATGGCTTCACGGGGGATTTTTACCGAACATCCAAAGAAGAACTAACACCCATTCTCCTCAAACTATTCCAAAAAATTCAAGAAGAAGAAAGACTTCCAAACTCATTTTATGAGGCCAGCATAATTCTAATTCCAAAACCAGAAAAAGACACTACAAAGAAAACTACAGGCCAATATCCCTGATGAATATAGATGCCAAAATCTTGAACAAAATACTAGCAAATCGGATCCAGCAATACATCAAAAAAATTATTCACCATGACCAAGTGGGATTCATCCCAGGGATGCAAGGCTGGTACAATATTCGCAAATCAATAAATGTGATACACCACATAAACAAAATGAAACATAAAAACCACATGATCATATCAATAGATGCTGAAAAAGCATTCGACAAAATCCAGCACCCATTTCTGATAAAAATGCTCAGCAATGTGGGAATAGAGTGATCATATCTCAACATTATAAAGGCCATATATGAAAGACCTACTTCCAACATCATACTCAATAGGCAAAAACTAAAAGCATTTCCCTTAAGAACAGGAATAAGACAAGGTTGCCCACTTTCACCACTCTCATTTAACATAGTACTGGAAGTCTTAGCCACAGCAATCAGACATGAAGAAAAAATAAAAGGAATCCAAATTGGAAAGAAGTAAGTGAAACTGTCATTATTCGCAGATGACATGATATTATACATAGAAAACACTCCATCAAAAATCTACTAGACTTAATAAATGAATTTTGCAAAGTAGCAGGATACAAAATTAACATCAAGAAATCGATGACATTCTTATACACCAATGATGAACTCACAGAAAGAGAAACTAAAAAAAACAATCCCATTTACCATCATGGCAAAAAAAATTAGGATACCTAGGAATAAACTTAACCAAAGAAGTAAAGGACCTATTTGCAGAAAACTACAGGACATTGAAAAAAGAAATAGAGGAAGATGTAAAAAAGTGGAAGCATATACCTTGTTCATGGATTGGAAGAATTAACATCATTAAAATGTCCATACTACCCAGAGCAATTTATAGATTCAATGCAACCCCCATCGAAATACCAATGACACATTTCACAGAACTAGAGCAAATACTTCAAAAGTTCCTATGGAACCAAAAAAGACCCGAGCAATAGCCACAGCAATCTTGAAAAAGAAGGACAAAGTAGGTGGGATCACAATACTGGATATCAGGTTATACTAAAAAGTTACTGTAATCAAAACAGCCTGGTACAGGCACAAGAACAGGCATATAGATCAATGGAATAGACAGAGAACACAGATATTGACCCAAAACATTATGCTCAATTAATATTTGACAAAGGTGGCAAGAGCATCCAATGGAGTAAAGACAGCCTTTTTAGCCCTGGCCAGTTTGGCTCAGCAGTTAGAGCGTCGGCCTGTGGTCCAGAGAGACCCGGGTTTGGTTCCCGCTAGGGGCACATACCTCAGTTACAGTTTGTCCCCGGCCCTGGTTGGGGTCATGCCGGTGGCAGCCACTCGATGTGTCCCTTTCATATCAATGTTTCTCTCTCTCTCTTTCTCTCTCTCCCTCCCACTCTATCTAAACAAAAAATGGAAAAATGTCCTCGGGTGAGGATAAAAAAAAAAAAAGACAGCCTCTTTAATAAATGGTGTTGGGAAAATTGGACAGCTACATGCAAAAAAATGAAACTAGACCATCAACTTACACCATATACAAGAATAAACTCAAAATGGATAAAAGACTTAAATGTGACTCATAAATCCATAAAAATCCTAGAAGAAAATGTAGACAACAAAATTTCAGACATCATACACAGCAGAATTTTCACTGATATATCACCTAAGGCAACAGAAACAAAGGAAAAAATGAACACAGGGGACTACATCAAACTCAAAAGCTTCTGCACAGCAAAAGAAACAACCATCAAAATGGAAAGGGAACCCACTGTATGGGAGAGCATAATTACCAATGATACATCAGATAAGGGATTAATTTCCAAAATATATAGAGTGCTCATGCAACTCAACAAAAGGAAGACAAAGAACCCAATTAAAAAATGGGCAGAGGACCTAAATAGACACCTCTCCAAACAGGACATACAAATGGCCAAGAGACACATGAAGAAATGCTCAGCATCACTAATCATCAGAGAGATGCAAATTAAAACAACAATGAGGTATCACCTCACACCTGCCAGAATGGATGCCATCAACAAATCATCAAACAACAAGTGCTGGTGAGGGTGTGGAGAAAAGGGGACTCTAGTACACTGCTGGTGGGAATGCAGACTGGTGCAGCCATTATGGAAAACACTATGGTGTTTCTTCAAAAAAATTAAAAATTGAATTGCCATTTGACCCAGTTATCCCACTTCTAGCAATATATCCTAAGAAGCCTGAGACACTAATCAGAAAGAATATATGTACCCCTATGTTCATAGCAGCACTATTTATAATTGTTAAGATCTGGAAACAGCTCAAGTGTCCATCAGTAGAAGAATGGATTAAAAAGCTGTGGTACATATACACAATGGAATACTATGCAGCTGTAAGAAAAAATCTCTTATCCTTTGAGACAACATGGATGGACCTCGAGAGTATTATGCTAAGTGAAATAAGCCAATCAGAGAAAGACAAATACCACATGATCTCACTTATTTGTTGAATATAATGAACAAAATGGGCTGATGAACAAAATAGACCGAGACACATAGAAAGGAGTATTGCTCAGACTGACAAACCTCAGAGTAGGGGTGCGCGGGAGATGGATGAGATGAACCAAAGAACTTATATGCATGTATGCATAACCAATGGACATAGACAACAATGCTAGGGGGGTGGGGGGGTGGGATGGGGAGGAGGGGTCGAAGGGGGGAAAAGGAGAAACATCTGTAACAAAAATAAATTAAAAATATTTTTTAAAATAAATAAAATTCAGTTAGTCACAGTAGCTACGTTTCAAGTGTTTGGTAACCACATGTGGTTAGTGGTTACAGTCTTATACAGTTTTCCATTATCCCAGAACATTTAATTGAGCAGCTCTGTGTAGCCTTCCTAGGAGATTCTGCTCCTTAATTGGAGAGAAAATGAGACTTCAATAAATCCTATAGGATTAAAAGACAATTTGCTTCTTTGTAATTCTTGCAAGTTTTTGGTACCCATCCCCAAACTGGAAAATATTATGTTAATGTTCTCCCATCTTTTCTTACTCGAAATTTCATTTTGAATTTGTCTATATGTACTGCTCAATTCCACTCCTTTAAGCTTTGCATCTCAAACGCTTTTTTACTTTCCCTGGGCTAGGCTCAGATCTGTCGCCCAGTGTTACCTATGCTTTCTACCAGATTAGTCTAGATTTTGTTTTATTTTCTCATCATAACAATACACTTTTTTTTTATTTGGAAAGGTTTTCCCCATGGAACCCAGTTATATTCTATACCAAGGAAATGAAAGAAAATAGGCACTTAAAATAATAGAATTCATTAAACTGTTTCCTATCAAACATTTTGCAGTTATCTCCCCTCCTTCAACCATATCTACTCCCAATAAAAAGTAAATATGTAGTCATAATATCTCAGCCTAATAAGAAATAAATTCATGATTGCATGAAAGTCTAACTTTCCCTTAAGTTTTTTGACCTGACATGAAGAAAATGTTACAACTAAATTTCAAATTGTATTATTTTGGGCAAGAGTTTCTCTTATCCAAATATACCTTTTGAAGCCAGTAGAAAGGACTTGCTGATAAATGTTTCAACACCATGCTTTATTATAACAAGTTATTTCTGTTGTTTACTATGTGGGTAGACCCTGATGAAAAGCAGATCTTCACTAGTGCATTTTTGTGCAAATTCCTTACCTTTTTGTTTACAAAAGAAAATGAAGACCTTTCAGGGCTATTTGTCACCTTGCCCAAGTAGCCACTGCCAACTGCTGAAGGTTTCACTTCCTAATTAACTTCACTAGAAGCATAAGAACTGTCTGAAAACACAAAGCTTTCCCATTTAACCTTCCCTCATTCCACTCAGCTCAGTCCCAGTAGGATGCATGTGTTGAACAAAAAGTCCTCAAGTGGGATTGAAACCATCCTGAACACACAGAGAGTAATCTGAGAAGGTTTTCTGGAGGACAAATTAGTTATCTACTTCATTTAAAACCTTTTTAAAGGATTACAACATTAAGGCAGTCCTACTCCAAACCTATGCACAAATGTTGAAGTTATTATTCTCAAACATACTTATTTCTTTCATTCCCAAGGTGAGATTCATTTTCACTTAATCACTAACAATATTTCCCAGACTTTGGTTGAGGGATTCCAGATCACACATGCACACAATATCCCAACGTATTAGTAATGGTGAACTTTAAATAGAATCATTATTATTAGAAGTAGAATTTTCTTTTAAATCCTTGTTTGATTTAGGTGTTTGTAACAAAATCCACCCCACTAAAGAATTAAATAACTATTCAAGTACCCTGTAATTACTATGCCACTGTCTATTTTGAGTGAGGGAAATTCTTTTGGCAAAAAAATTAGATATATTTGCATAAAATTAAATGCTGTGACCACTTTACATACTTTCTCATAGATGCAGAGAATATTTTGTCCATTTTACAGGAAAAGGAAATAAAGAATAGGAAAGTTAAGTTACCAACCTCAATTAGTACAATATGCCAACCATGAAACCAAGGGCACTCCTGACTTTCAATGAAGCACATGTATTTTAAAGAAAATCTCTTATCTCAACCATTTTAGTATATTCTATCTATCTTAGAAAAGAAACCAGAATAGTTTCTCAGGCATCAAGTATTTAGTTTTTTCAGAATATTCTTGGACAATTCAATACCAAACAAACAATCCAATTTTTTTAAAAATGGGCAGAGGACCTGAACAGATACCTCTCCCAAGAAGACATACAACCAGCACTGCAAGAAATGCTAAAGCAACTGATGTAAGAAGAAGAAGAAATAGAAATAAAGAGAGGAACACAGGCATAAAGAATGAAAATGGCAATGAATAAGCACCTATCAATAATAACATTAAATTAAAATGGCTTAAATGCTCCAATCAAAAAACAAAAGGTAGCTGAATGGATAAGAAAATATGACTCATATATATGCTGAGACATACCTCAGAAAAAAAGACTCATGCAGGATGAAAGTGAGGGGATAGAAAAAAATTTTCCATGGAAATGGAAATGAAAAAAAAAAAAAGCTGGGGTAGCAATACTCATATCTGACAAAATGACTTCAAAATGAAGGCCATAACAAGAGACAATGAATGTCACTATATGATACCAAAGAGATCAATACAACAAGAGACTCTGATAAACATATATGCACCTAATATAGGAGCACCCAAATATATATTTAAAAAATTCTGGAGGACTTTAAGGAAGAGATTAAATGCAATATAATCATAGTAGGAGACTATAACACTGCAGTGACATCACTGGATAGATCTTCCAGATAAAAAATCAACAAGGAAACAATGATCCTAAATGACACACTAGATCAGATGAATTTAATTGACATTTACAGAACATTTCACTCCAAAGCTACAGAATATACATTCTTCTCAAGTACACATTGGTCATTCTCAAAGATAGACCACATGTTAGGACACAAACTAAGTTTCTACAAGTTCAAGAAGATTGACAGCATATCAAGCATCTTCTCAGATCACAATGGAATGAAACTAGAAATCAACTACAATAAAAACACTCAAAAATATTCAAACACACGGAGGCTAAATAGCATGTCATTAAATAATGAATGGGTTACCAATGAGATCAATGAAGAAATCAAATGCTTTCTGGGAACAAATGAAAATAAACACACAACAATCCAAAATCTGTGGGACGCAGCAAAAGCAGTCTTGAGAGAAAAGTTCATGGCACTGCAAGCCTACTTCAAAAAACTTAAAAAATTAGAAAGAGAACAACAAGGAAAGCCCAGAGTAAGCAGAAAGAACAAAATAATTAAGATCACAGCAGAAATAAATGACATAGAGACTAAAAAAATAAGATCAATGAAACCAAGAGCTGGTTCTTTGAAAAGATAAACAAGATTGATGAACCTTTAGCCAGACTCATCAAGAAAGAGTCTCTTCAATAAATGATGTTGGGAAAATTAGTCAGGTATAAGCAAAAAAATGAAACTAAACCACCAAATAACACCATACACAAGAATAAACTCAAAATGGATAAAAGACTTAAATGTAAGTCATGAAACCATAAAAATCCTAGAAGAAAACATAGGCAGCAAAATATCAGACATCTCACATAGCAGAATCTTCACTGATACATCTCCTAGAACAAGAGAAACAAAGAAAAAATAAACAAATGGGACCACCTTAAACTAAAAAGCTTCTGCACAGCAAAAGAAATCATCATCAAAATGAAAAGGGAACCCACTGTAGGGGAGAACACATTTGCCTATGATACATTGAATAAGAGGTTAATTTCCAAAATACATAAAATACTCAACAAAAAGAAGACAAACAACCCAATTAAAAAATGGGCAGAGGACCTGAATAGACACTTCTCCAAAGAAGACATACAGATGGACAAAAGACATGAAATAAAAAAAAATACTCAACATCACTGATCATCAGAGAGATGCAAATTAAAATGACAATGAGGTACCACCTCACACCTGCTAGAATAACTACCATAAATAAATCAACAAACGACTAGTGCTGGCGAGGATACAGAGAAAAAGGAACCTTAATACATTGCTGGTGGGAATGCAGACTGGTGCAGCCACTACAGAAAACAATGTGGAGTTTCCTCAAAATTTAAAAATGGAACTGCCATTTGAGCCAGTGATCGCACTTCTAGGAATACATCCTAAGAAGCCTGAAATACCAATCAGAAAGAATATATGCACCCCTATGCTCATAGCAGCATTATTTACAATAGCTAAGTTCCGGAAATAGCCCAAATCCAATCAGTAGATGAATGGATAAAAATATCTGTGGTACTATATGGGAGACCATAATCGCCAATGATGCATCGGATAAGGGGTTAATTTCCAAAGTATATAGAGTGCTCATATAAGTCAACAAAAGGAACAAAAAGAACCCAATTAAAAAATGGGCAGAGGACCTAAATAGACACCTCTCCAAACAGGACATACAAATGGCCAAGAGACATATGAAAAAATGCTCAATGTCACTAATCATCAGAGAGATGCAAATGAAAACAACTATGAGGTATCATCTCACACCTGTCAGAATGGCCGCCATCAACAAATCATCAAAACAAGTGTTGGCGAGGGTGTGGAGAAAAGGAGACTCTAGTACACTGCTGGTGGGAATGCAGACTGGTGCAGCCACTGTGGAAAACACTATGGTGTAACCTCAAAAAGTTAAAAATTGAACTGCCATTTGACCCAGTGATCCCACTTCTAGGAATATACCCTAACAAGCCTGAAACACCAACCAGAAAGAATATATGTACCCCTATGTTCACAGCAGCACTATTTACAATAGCTAAGATCTGGAAACAGCCCAAGTATCCATCAGTAGAAGAATGGATAAAAAAGCTGTGGTACATATACACAATGGAGTACTATGCAGCTGTAAGAAAGAAAGATCTCTTATCCTTTGAGACTACAAGGAGGGAACTGGAGAGTATTATCCTAAGCGAAACAAGCCAAACAGAGAAAGACAAATATCACATGATCTCACTTATTTGTGGAATATAATGAACATAACAGTCTGAGGAACAGGGTAGACCCAGAGACGTGGATGTAGGGTACAGACTGACAACCCTCAGAGAAGAGGGTGGGGGGGGGGAGGGAAGAGATGAACCACAGAATTTATATGCATGTATGCATGACTGATGGTCATGGACAACAATGCTGGGGATGGGGCAGGGGGGATGGGGAGGAGGGTGTAGGGAGAAAAAGGAGAAACAAATTAATAAAAAAAATAATAAAAATATCTGTGGTACATTTACACAATGGAATACTATGCAGCTGCAAAAAAAGAAGGAAGTATTACCCTTTGAGACAGCATGGAGGGACCTGGAAATTATTATGCTAAATAAAATAAGCCAATCAGAGAAAAACAAATATTAAATTGTCTTACCTATATGTGAAATCTAATGAATACAATAAACTGATGAATAAAATAGAACCAGAGGCATGGAAACATGAAACAGACCGGGGAATATCAGAGGGAAGAGCTGGGGGGGCGGGGAACAGAGATTAACCAATGAATGCCTGGGGCAGGTTGGGAATGGGGTGGTGTGGGACAAGGGGAAAAAAGAGGGGTGGACATCTGTAATACTCTCAACAATAAAGTTTTTTTTTTCTTTATTGATTTTAGGGAGAGAGGAAGAGAGAGAAACATCAGTAAGAGAGAACATTGATTGACTGCCTCCTGCATGCCCCCCACTGGGGATTTGCCCCACAACCTGGGCATGTGCCCTGACCGGGAATCAAACCGGTGACCTCTTGGTGCATGGGTCAATGCTCAACCTCTGAGCCACACTGGCCGAGCTAAAGATTTTTTTTAAAAAAAAGAAGAATACATACAATGGCCAATAGATATATGAAAATATGCTCATCTTCAGTATCTGTTAGGGAAATGTAAAGCAAAGCTACAATGAGATACCACCTCACACCTGATGGAATGGCTATTATCAACATGACAGGTAATAACAAGTGTTGGAGAGGTTCTGGAGAAAAAGGAACCCTCATTCATTGCTAATGAGAATGTGAACTGGTACAGCCACTGTGGAAAACAGTATAGAGGTTCCTCAAAAAAATTAAGAATAGAGTTACCACTTATTTCCATAAGTCTCACTTTTCCAGAAAACATTAGTTGAGTCATGTAAAGATCTGCCTTGTCTATAGACTCTATGCAAGAAACATCATTGAGCAGATATCTCAGGATACATATCCAATTCTATAATATCCCCAGCTCAATCGGGCTGCCCAAATCACTGGTTACTGCATAATCGTCTGCTTTTCACTGCCAAAACTTACTTTGCATAGAAGATAAAAAAAATTCCTTTAGCCACACAGAACTTTCCAATGGCCTAAAATACCTATCAGAGTAAATTCAGGTGTCAGATGACACTGAGTACAGCAGAACAAGGCAGCTGGAAGACTTAAGACAATGAAGTGTAGATACAAATAAGGACTTCTTGTCACTGGGTCTTAGTGCCAGTGGGTCACTGGGCAAAGCCCAACTGAAATTCTATGACTCAAGTGTAGGGAAAGAATGCCCACCTTGGTGAAACTCCTGGAGGCTCGTGGCTGGATTCACACACAGCCTTTTCTTAGGCAGGTCTTCTTTGGCAATTACTTTGGTGTTGACTTAGAAATTTAGGGCAAAAGTAAAGTTAGTTTATTCAGAAAACCCATGTAAGAGATTCAGATCTTGAAGTCAAATGTACATGTTCCTCTTCCTTAAAGGGTATTTTGAAAGACCAGTTGGGTCAAAAAGCTGCCTGGTTGCTGTTCTAAATACAGCAACCATCTGTACAGTAGAAGAGGCAATGACACTAATAACTCCTAATCTTCGTAGAGGCAATCTGGTTGCTTGCCAGGTCTGCTTAATTTGTCTGTGACTTGGTGGTGGTGGGGAAGGGGAAGGACTTTAAAGGACTGTCAAGAATAAACCAGCCTTGTTGTAAGTGAGAATATGAACAATTATTTATCTAAACATTCTCATGTAGAATAGCTGTACTGCTTTCTTTGTTGAAGCCTTGCCTAGCTAAATATTTAAGAAATCCCACCTGAGCCACATTTCATTCTAGCCTGTACACATTGCCAAGATGTAAAGAGATAACTATGTGTGAAATTGTTGTGCAGATCTTTTAACTAAACAAGAAGCAAAAGAAAAGGAAGATAAAAGAATTTAAAATCATGTGGCTGATTATATAATGGCCAAAATAAAGTGTGCTTTCCAATGTCAACTAAGTGCAAATTCTGTCATCCTGGATGAAATTGCAACTTGGACTGTAAGCTTCACACTTGGATGTTATTTTTGGCAGATCTTAAACAGGTGAGGGAAATAATTAAGATACAGTAACATTCACCTACCTAAAGCTTGAGTGCAACAGCAGGGGAAGGGAGGTAGCAAAAAGAAGATACTTCTATTGGGTTATGGGAGATGTAATGGGATTGGTGTAACAGACACCAGGAATAGACTTAAGTTGATAACAGAAGCAGGTGCCACGGCATAAGTGTGGTGAGGCATGGTGAGCCAAAATATTGGGCTCACAATGGACAAGCATAGGAGGAGACCTTGCAAACATTTAGAAGAAGGCAGGAATCCTAAGTGCAAACGTGAGGTTGGATTTGAAGCCCATGAGGTGATATGATACAGAACATGGAAGGAATCGGGCACCAGATAATTTTATCTGAATGGTATTGTCCTGTGCCATCTACCTTCTGGGAACTCAAATCAGAATCCATAGCTCTTGCCATAGGGAACAAATTAATAACTCACAGTCGATTTACCTAATCAGAAATAATGCTTTCAGTTACCAAGTGGGAGAGAACAGAGATACTAGAATCAAACCAATGGTTTCTGAGGTCAAGCAAAACTTCTTTGCTAGCATACACTGAAAGCTCATAACATTTTTTTTTTCAGAACAGCGAAGACATACATCAGCTCACATACTTGAAAACAAGGGGGAAGTTACATAAAAATCATGATAGAGTAGGAGGAACACAGAGTGTCAGATGTGCTTTTAGAATTTTTCAAGGTATGAATATCTGCCCTTTGCTATAATTTATAAATTATGTTTATAAAAGTATGTGATGAAATGTCAATGGTGATTCTGAGATGTTGAAGAGAAGCCATAGCAAGTTGTATGAAGATGAACAATAACACAGAATAGTGTTGAGAGAAAAATGAGGGGAGAACAAAAGGTAGACAGAATATAATAATGGTGTCTATGGTCAAAAACAGGAGTAGAAAATGTTAACAGATTATTAACATTAATATACCTGCTACTTCCGGTATTCTGCTAAAAGTCACTGTGTAACAATTTCATTTGAAAATAACAAACTATAATATCCCCCACTGAAAATGTATCCATTTTAGTACCCACACTTCCCCTGTAACACTGATCATACTTTGTCATATTTGTATGCTTAATGTCCTTCTTTTCTAGGTGCTATGCTCTATGAGGTTAAGGTCCTTGTTGGTTTTGTTCACCACTGTATTTCTGGTTTCTGGAACTTTGCCTGACACAATACGAGCTAAATAAATATTTTGGGGGAGGGAGGGGAAAGGAAGGAAGGAAGGAAGGAAGGAAGGAAGGAAGGAAGGAAGGAAGGAAGGAAGGAAGGAAGGAAGGAAGGAAGGAAGGTGGGAAGGGGGGAGGGAAGGGGGGAGGGAAGGGGGGAGGGAAGGGGGGAGGGAAAGGAGGGAAGGGAGGGAAGGGAGGGAAGGGAAGGAAGGAAGATGAAGCAATGGCTTGTAATTTTAAGTAATACGTCTAAATAATATAATTTGATCTAAATATACTTTTTAAAAAATAATTTAAAAGAGCTTCAACAATTGATATACCCAGGGTTATGGTCATGCACATAGAAACATGGTTTAGTCAGAGGGATGTAAAATGAATTGTAAAACTTTTGAAAAATAAGAATTCATGGGGATATAAACTTACCATGAATAAGATTTGGATTCTGATCACTAGAATAAATTATCCACTGAATGGATTAACAAAAATGATACGAGTTTCGATAAAGTTAAATACAGACTATTTTGGTGTTTAGCCATAGTGCAGTACTTTCTTACACTCCTGGAGAGTTCTTGTAGAAGAGTAATTCATATTTAGAATATAGCTCATCTAGGGCAGTATGGTGTTAGTGTAAAATCATTTGATTAAAGCAGACTGGTGCAACCACTATGGAAAACACTATGGTGTTACCTCAAACAGTTAAAAATTGAACTGCCATTTGACCTAGTGATCCCACTTCTAGGAATATACCCTAAGAAGCCTGAAACACCAATCAGAAAGAATATATGTACCCCCATGCACTATTTACATTAGCTAAGATCTGGAAACAGCCCAAGTGTCCATCAGTAGAAGAACGGATAAAAAAGCTGTGGTACATATACACAATGGAGTACTATGCAGCTGTAAGAAAGAAAGATCTCTTATCCTTTGAGACAACATGGAGGGACCTGGAGAGTATAATCCTAAGCAAAAGAAGCCAAGCAGAGAAAGACAAATATCACATGATCTCACTTATTTGTGGAATATAATGAACATACCAGTCTGAGAAACAGGGTAGACCCAGAGATGTGGAAGTAGGGTACAGACTGACAACCCTCAGAAGAGGGGGTGGGGGGGAGGGAAGAGACAAACCACAGAACTTATATGCATGTATGCATAACTGATGGACATGGACAACAAAGCTGGGGACGGGGTAGGGGGGATAGGGAGGAAGGTGTCAATGGGGAAAAAAGGAGAAATATCTGTAACAAAAATAAATTAATTTAAAAAAAATGGTCTTGGGAGTTTAGTCCTAATAACCCCATAAACCAACTGAGTTACAGTTTCTTTACCTGTGAAATGAATGTAATAAATCAAGCTATTTCTGAAGCCATGTTGAGTTTTAAATGTCTTTGATGTTAGGACTAAGTTTTATATTTTAGTAAGAGTGCTGGTAAAACAGCAAAAATAAATATTATGTCCTCTTAATATACAGAGACTTTTATGGTACTAATTCTCTGTGGCTATTAAGGGTAATTATGAAGTTCAGAATTTAAGACATAACAACATGGTAAAGCAAAGATTTTAGCAATTTTTTTTAGCTTTTAGTTTTACATAATGGATATCACTGGTTTTTTTTCTCCATATGAATTTTTTAAACCTTTTTAGTGTACATTTCTATGATATAGGATCTGTATATTGCATTGTATGCACACCACCCCAAGTCAAATCATCTTCTATCACCATATATTTGGCCTCCTTTACCCTTTACTAGTCCCCCAGTCCCTTCCCTCTGGTAACCACCACACAGTTGTCTGTATCTTTGAGTTTCAGTTTTATATCCCACATATGAGTGAAATCATATGGTTCTTAGATTTTCCTGACTGACTGATTTCATTTAGCATATTCTTAAAGTCTATCCAATACTGTCGCAAATGGCAGTATTTCATCTTTTCTATGACTGAGTAGTATATATAATCACCAAGGTTGACACATTTAGTACCTATGTTTTCTTCTATGTAATTTATTGTTTCAGATCTCATATTTAGGTTTTTGATCCATTTTGAATTAATTTTTGTACATGGGGACAAGCTGTAATCTAGTTTCATTCTTTTGCATTTGGCTTTCCAATTTTCCCAGACCATTTATTGAAGAGGATTTCTTTTCTCTATTGTGTGTTTTGGCTCTTTTGTCTAAAATTATTTGCCCAAATACATGTGGTTTTATTTCTGGGCTTTCAATTCTGTTCCATTGGTCTGTGTGTCTGTTTTTCTGCCAATACCATGCTGTTTTGATTATAGTAGCTCTGTAGTAAAATTGGAAGTCAGGGAGTGTGATACCCCCAGCTTCATTCTTTTTTCTCAAGATTACTTTGGCTATTCAGGGTCTTTTGTGGTTTCATACAAATATGATGTTTTTTTGTTCTATTTCTTTAAAAAATGTCATTTGGATTTTGATGGGGATTACATTAAAGCTGCATATTGCTTTGAGTAATATGGCCATTTTAACTGTGTTGATTCTTCCAATCCATGAACATGGAATATCTTTCCATTTCATTGTGTCTTTTTCAATCTCTTATACTAATGCTTTGTAGTTTTCATATCCTTTGTTAAGTTTATTCCTAGGTATTTTATTCCTTTTGTTGCAATTGCAAAAGGAATTGTTTCTTCATTTCTTTTATTTTTTTTTGACATTTTACTCTTTATTTTTAATCTGAAGATTATTGCACACATACAGTGTGTAACCCTTTCCCTACAGTCCTTTGATAAAGTTTGCTATATACCTTTAAAGTTCTGTTAACATAAATTTTGTTACATTTTAATCAGATTGGGTTAAAATAAAAGATGGTAAAGTGCTATATGTTTAATCTTTTTTTCTTTTATTTAAATTTTTTTTATTAATTTGTTTTTGTTACAGATGTTTCTCCTTTTTCCCCCACTGACACCCTCCTCCCCATTCCCCCCGCCCCATCCCCAGCATTGTTGTCCATGTCCATCAGTTATGCGTACATGCATATAAGTTCTGTGGTTTATCTCTTCCCTTCCCCCCACCCCCTCTTCTGAGGGTTGTCAGTCTGTACCCTACATCCACGTCTCTGGGTCTACCCTGTTCCTCAGACTGTTATGTTCATTATATTCCACAAATAAGTGAGATCATGTGATATTTGTCTTTCTCTGTTTGGCTTGTTTCGCTTAGGATAATACTCTCCAGGTCCCTCCATGTCGTCTCAAAGGATAAGAGATCTTTCTTTCTTACAGCTGCATAGTACTCCATTGTGTATATGTACCACAGCTTTTTTATCCATTCTTCTACTGATGGACACTTGGGCTGTTTCCAGATCTTAGCTATTGTAAATAGTGCTGCTATGAACATAGGGGTACATATATTCTAGAAACACACAGTCTCCCAAAACTGAACCAGGAAGAGATAGAAAACTTGAACAGACCAATAACAACAAAGGAAATTGAAGATGTAACTAAGAAACTCCAGCAAACAAAAGCCCAGGCCCAGATGGCTTTACGGGGGATTTTACCGAACATTCAAAGATCTAATACCCATTCTCCTCAAACTATTCCAAAAAATCCAAGAAAACGGAACACTTCCAAACTCATTTTATGAGGCCAGCATAATTCTTATTCCAAAACTGGATAAAGAAACTACAAAGAAAGAAAACTACAGGCCGATATCCCTGATGAACCCAGATGCCAAAATCCTTAACAAAATATTAGCAAATTGGATCCAGCAATACATCAAAAAAATTATTCATCATGACCAAGTGGGTTTCATCCCAGGCAGGCAAGGATGGTACAATATTCACAAATCAATAAATGTGATACACCACATAAACAAAATGAAAGATAAAAACCATATGATCATATCAATAGATGCTGAAAAGCATTTGACAAAATTCAGCACCCATTTCTGATAAAAATGCTCAGCAATGTGGGAATAGAGGGTCCATATCTCAACATGTGGATTCTTTAGGGTCTTCTATATACATAATCATGTCATCTGCAAAAAGTTACACTTTTACTTCTTCATTCCCAATTTGGATGCCTTTTATTTCTTTTCTTTCCTGATTGTTCTGGCTAGGATTTCCAGAACTATGCTAAATAAGAGTGATGAGAGTGAACATCCTTGTCCTGTTCCTGATTTTAGAGGGAAAGCTTTCAGTTTTTCACCATTAAGTATGATATTGGCTGAGGGTTTGTCACATATGGCCTTTATTATGTTGAGATACTTTCCTGCTACACCCATTTTATTGAGTGTTTCAATCATAAATGGAAATTGTATCTTATCAAATATTTTTTCTGCATCTATTAATAAGAACATATGATTTTTTATCCTTTGTTTTGTTAATGTGGTGTATTACATTGATTGATTTGAATATGTTGAACCATCCTTGTGCCCCTAGAATGAACCCCACTTGGTTGTGATGTATTATTTTTTTAATGTATTTTTGAATTCAAATTGCTAGTATTTTGTTTAGGACTTTTCATCTGTATTCATCAGAGATGTTGGTCTTTAGTTTTCTTTTTTTGTGTGTTTTCCTTGCCAGCTTTTAGTATCAGGGTTATTTTGGCCTCATAAAATGTGTTAGAAAGTATTGCCTCTTCTTCAGTTTTTTGGAAGAGTCTGAGGATGATAGGTATCAACTCTTCTTTGAATGTTTGGTAGAATTCATTATTGAAGCCATCTGGTCCTGGACTTTTATTTTTGGGGAGGTTTTTGATGGTTTCAATTTCCTCACTGTTGATTGGTCTATTTATATTTTCCAATTCTTCATGATTCAGTCTAGGAAGGTTATATATTTCTAGGAACTTATCTATTTTTTCTAGGTTATTGAATTTGGTGACAGATAGTCTTTCATACTACTCTAGTATGATCCTTTGTATATCTGTGATATCTGTTATAACTTCTCCTCTTTCATTTCCAGTTTTGTTTATATGAGTCTTTTCTTTTTTTCCTTAGTGAGTCTAGCCAGGGGTTTGTCAATTTTATTAATATTTTCAAAGAACCAGATCTTTGTTGTATTAATTTTTGTATAGTCTTTTTGCTTTGTATTTTATTTAATTCCATTCTAATTTTATCATTTCGTTTCTTCTCCCATGTGATTTAAATAATTATGTTTGTCTTCTTGAAAAAAACTACCCAATTAAATTAGAAATGTTTGGCTTAAACAATTGAATTATGTACCTGATGTATTGCCTCAGAAAGCAAAAAACCATCAGGCAAGATGGTCCCATGAATGCAGGTGGTCTTCCAGTTTACCATAGTACTGTTAGATACCTAGCAATATGCTAACATAGAGTTATACATTATCTTATTTGATTTTCACCACAATCCTTTAGAGCAACAATCCTTACTTTCATTTAAAGATAAGAAAATTGATATTTAGAGAGCTTAAGTAACTTGACCATGGTTATACAGCCAATAAATGGTTGAACTGAGCTTTGAATCCAGGTCTAAACCTGTGCTCTTTACCAATAATGTATGCTGTCTCCATGGTCTTTCAGATGCTCCTGCTTAATGAAGAGTAAAGAAAAAAAAACCCTAGTAATAAGATCTAAATCATTCTATAACGCGTTATGGATTGAATATTTGTGCCCTCCCCCAACTGAAACCTAATATTCAATGTGATGGTATTAAAATATGGAGTAATAAGGTCATGATATTGGTACTCTTATAAAAGAGACCCCAAGGAGCTCTTTTGTTCATCCCCCATGTGAGGACACAGTGAGAAGGCCATCATCTATGAGTCAGGAACCACCAAATCTACATCAAACACCAAATCTAACAACACATTGATCTTAGACTTTTAGCCACCAGAACTGTGAAAATAAATTTTTGTTAACATGAATGGATCTTACGAGTATTATTCTAAGTGAAATAAGTCAGATGGAAAAGAATGAAAATTATATGATTTCACTCACTGTGGAATATCAGACAAAAAAGTAACAAACTAACAAAACAAAAACAAACCTATATATACTGAAAACATAATGGTGGTTGCAAAAGGGGAAAGATGAGGGAAGGGTGAACTGGGTAAAAGGGGTCAAATATAGGGCAACAAAAGGAAACTAGAACACACAGATTTCAAATATAATGTTATACACCTAAAATTTATATAATGTTATTAACCAATGTTACTTCAATAAATTTAATTTTTTTAATTTAATTTTTTTTAATTCCACATCAAAAACAATTGTTTTTTAAGCCACCCAGTGTATGTTATTTGTTATAGCAGCCCAAACAGACTAAGGCAAGAACCTTGAACCACTGATATGTATTACTGACAATAGCTCTAACCAACATATATTTGTGGGTGGTAGACATAAGGGCCCACACAGCCACCTCAACCAATTTTCCCTTCAGATGGAGGTCTATAATCACTTTCTAGAATATTACCAAATTGCCATAGTAGAAGGAAATAAGGCTCTATTATAAATCCCATGTCCTGCAAGTGGTACATTAGATTTCTATTCACAATTTATTGGTCAGAATTGATCACATGATCCCCTTGCCAGGAATTCAATCCTATCTTGGAAGAGGTGAAAACAGGAATATTTGGGAAGTCACACTAGTCATGTGATATCTATAATCTAAGTGTATAAAAAGTGCTATGAGAACATAAAGAAGAATATTGGAGGTACAGAGAAATTTCCATAGAAGAGGTGACATGTTGGTTGGCCCATAAAACACAGGAAAGATTTACTTTGTAAAAAAATGTGGGAAAAGGATATTCTAGGGGAAGGAAGGAAACTATAAAACAGAGACACCTAGTGTGTAGGCATTCCACATGTTCAGGAAAGCAAGGAAGTAGCTGGTACAGATAGAGCAGAAATGCTTAAATATTATTATGCCTCAGATATACAGATTCTGCAGATTTTGAGCAGGGCATAGGTATATCCATTTCCACCCTCCACACCTCTCTATAATTCCAATTCAAGAGATCCATGGACCACATCAACAGATACACTGAAATAGAAATTATGAGAAATGACCGGCGAGGGTCTAGAAAGGAAGAATTTGCTCTGCAATCTGAAGGGCTCTGTTTTCTGAGCTAAAGGACTGTCTTTACACTTTGGGGAAGGAAAATAATTGGTGACTTTAACCAGAGAATATTTTTAGAGCTGTTGGTAACAGTATGAAGGACACATTGGAATGAGAAGAGACTGAAATGAGGACAACTATCTTAGGAAGCTACTGCATTAACCTAGTGTATAGTCATTGAAGACCAGAACTCTAGATAATTTGAAGCTTGAATATATGCTACTTAAAAAACTCATTAACAACAGCAATACTTCTTTAGAACCTAGGCTAACAAAAGTTGTTTTTGTTTTTTTTTTTTCAGATAGTAGTACTTTTATCACTGACATTGTTTAGGATTGCCAATGCATGGGGATAATAAAAATCAAACTGTTTCTCATCAGTTGTATAATTTTTTAAAAATTCTCTTCAGACAATGCATGCCCTTATTGCCTATACCTTGGAATGGCCCACTCCCATCATCCTACTTTTGGGGTGCTTCTGGTAGAGAACTTGATTGCAGTTCAAGAAGCTTTGATAAATATATACATCCATGAAAACACCACCACAATCAAAATATAAAACATTCATCAACTCAAATGATTCTCTGTGCCCCTTTCCTAAACTTCACCCCTGGCTTTAGCAACCACTGGTCTACTTTCTATCACTATAAATTTAATTTGTCTTGTCTAGGGTTTCATATGAATGGAATAACACAGCATGTATTTCTTTTTGTCTTGTTTCTTTTGTTCAGCACAGGGTTGTTTAGATCCCTCCATACTGTTGCATAAATCAGTGGTTCATTCATTTTAATCCTGAGCATTATTCCATTAATATGGATGTGTTATAATTGTTTGTTTGTTCACCTGTTGATGAATATTTGGGTTGTTTCCAGTTTGAGGCTATTGTAAATAAAGCTGGTTCAAAGAAATTTTTGTGTAGACATGATTTTTACTTTTGGAGGGTTAAAAACCCAGGGCTGCTAAAATTGCTGTGTCATATGGTAAGCGTATGTTTAACTTTGCAAGATACTTCCAAACTCTTTTCCAAAGTGATGCCATTCTATAGTCCCACCAGCAACATATGAAAGTTCTAGTTGCTTCACATCCTTTTCCTGTGAAGGGAACTTTTAAAAATCTTGTAGCAACTTTCAAATATGCAATGCAGTATTATTGACTATAGTCACCATGCTGTACATTACATCTCCACGAATTATTTATTTTATTTTATAACTAGAAATTTGTACCCTCTCCCAACCCCCATCTCTGGTGACCATCAATCTGTTTTCTGTATCTGAGAAATTTTTTAAAGATTCTTTATATAAGTGAAATCATAAGGTATCTGTCTTTGTCTGTCTTACTTCACTTAGCACACAATACCCTCTACGTCTATCCATGTTGTTGCAAATAGCAATATTTCATTATTTTTGTATGGCTGAATAATATATATATATATCACATTTTCTTTATGCATTCATCCATCAGTGGCCAATTAGGTTGTTTTAATATATTGATTATTGTAAATAATCCTGTAATAAACATGGGGTTACATATATCTTTTCAAATTAGTGGGGGTTTTTTAGTTTGTTTGTTTGTTTAGATAAATACCCAGAAGTGGAATTGCAGGATCATATGTTAGTTCTATTTTAAATTTTTTTAGGAACTCTGTATTGTTTTCCATAGCCGTTGTACCAATTTACATTCCCACCAATAGTGTACAAGGGTTCCCCTTTAACCACATGTAGTCCCACCTGTTTATTTTTGCTTTTGTTACCTTTGTTTTTATTATTAAATTAAAAAAAATTACTGCCAAGACTAACATCAAGAGGTTAATAGCTATGTTTTCTTCTATAAATTCTGTGGTTTCAGGTCCTATTTTCAAGTCTTTAATCCATTTTGAGTTAATTTTGTGTATAGTGTAAGATAATGGTCCAGTGTCATTGTTTTGCCTGTAGCTGTTCAGTTTTTCCATAATTAGTGAAGAGATTTTCTTTCCCTAGCCTATATTCTTGGCTCCTTTGTCATAAATTAACTGACCATATATGTGTGGGTTTATTTCTGTGCTCTCTATTCTGTTCCATTTAGCTATGTGTCTGTTTTTATGCCAATGCCATACTGTTTTGATTACTGTAGTTTTATAATATCATTTGAAATCAAGGTGCATGATACCTCCAGCTTTGTTATTCTTTCTCAAAATTGCTTTGGCTATTCAAGTTCCATAAACATTTTAGAATTTTTTTTATTTATTTGAAAAGTGCCATTTTAATTTTGAGGGACTGCATTGAACCTGTAAATTGCTTTGTGTAGACTTTTAAATTTTAGCCATTCTAGTGGATGTTATGTTATTTCATTATTGACCCTTTCCTTGGGTTGTAAATGTTTTATTGAATTAGTGACTTGTACTAGATTATCCAAATTCTTTTCTTAAGACTCTCAGATTCCAAATATAGCTAAAGGGAGAATTCTAGCTGTGACCACTTATAAGGATAAACATATTGCTTTGATAGTAATAGGTAGAATCAGGATTTTAATGATGAAATAAAAATAAAAATGTATACACTACTTTATGGTCAATGCTACATTTTTCCTACCACTCATCCAAAGAAAAGTGGCTAGTCCTGAAGTTCTGAAATACTTCCTTTACCGACCTCATATATAAATACCTTATATAAAGCATTTTCTTTTCTCAGTAGGGTTTCTTTCTTTTCAGGTAAGTTTTTTTAAAATGTTGTTTTAACTAAGGTTAACACACAAAAGTAGTTTCAGAGAAAAATAAAGAGGCACAACATATGATCCTTTCAGATTGCGAAGAAGTTTCCTAAGGTAGACTCAAACCCAACTGTTGATCCAGGTGAAGCAGAAAACAAAGCTGCAGTTATATAGCTGAAAATCAGGTAAAGACACTTTACTTTAACTTAACATTGTTGAATTTTTCATGTAATGAAGCTATTGTTTTTGAAGAATTACATCCTCAGTTGACAATAATGTTTTTGTTCCTATGGGAAAATGTACCCATGCACACACAAATACATACTCCAATACATTTTCAGATGATATTACTAAGGTCTAGATCTAGGTTCGTACAACCATGTATTTAAACTTCTGGTGAGAGTGATAAAAAATTATTGACATTGATACTAAAACAGTAAGCATAAGCTAACTGAGATATTATTTAATGAGTAATGTACATAAGAACTAGGATTATTCATTGTATTTTACAGCATAAATATGATAACCTTTTCATTCCTATTTGAATAAACACCTTTTGTCCTACCTCCCAGTTTAAGTGGACATGTATAATCTTAGAAATTTAAAGCTGATGGTGGAGTGACGGTAACTATAAAGATTATCTAGTCCACAACCTCATTTTTCAAATTGAAGAAACTGAGGCCCACTGCAGGTAAGTGACTTTTCCCAAGTCCCTTTTGTGGTTAGTGAAAGACTTGGATCTAGAACCTACATCTCCATTGCTCAATTTACCATACCATCGCGTGTCTCCTGACGACTAAAGGGATTGAACATACAGATTTTTTTACATTAGCATACCATATTTTTAAAACATTTAAATAAATGTGTTTTCCTAATGGCTTAGCAAAATGTAATAAACATTTGCAAAATGAAAAGAGCTAAAGTTGCCTCCAGAAGGCAGCAATTTATTCCTCCCCCTGTCCCCACACCATAGGAAAACAAGGAAGTCAAGGTGAGGAGTTCCCTTTTCTGAAAAATTACCTGGAAAGGAATTCTATATCATCCTCAATTTTCTAACACTATTACTTCAATGAAGAAATGAATTCTTTGCAACCAAACATTACTAAGAAAGTTTAGTGTTATTCTTTGCATTCTGAGTGAAATAATGGGTCTTGCCCTCCTGCATTCAAGAGTTTGTGAGGATACAACAGACTAATATCCTTCAAAACTCTAAACTGACAAATAAAGTAGATATCAGGAGAATTTTGTTTGAGAAGGACTCCCATGAATTTAAATTTCCTAGACTGCCCCTAATTTCTAGTTTTAGATCAAACAATTAATCCTGAATTATGTGGTTTCCTCATGTCTCTTACCTGACATTCTACACAGCCCAGGTCCCTTCACAGTTTGGCTCAAATTTCCTCGAAATTCAGTCTTGGTTTGTGAATCTTGGCAAAGGAATCTGCTGCCCGCTCCAAGCCCTCCAGCCAGGAGCATTTACTCTCTTCCCTCTCTGGAGGGCCCAGAGGGCCCAGCTGTTCTGTGTGTTTGTGTTGGTTAGCCTCCCCAAGTTCAGGGTGATGTCTCCTGTCCCAAATTCTAGGTTTACCATTCTTGATATTGATCACCACACGCTAGAGGGAAAATAAAAACCCAGGGCCATAATTACAGTGAAAATCTCTATGGCATTCTCCAACGTGGCCAGTTTAGTCTTGGGCTTCCTTCCTTGCCAGCGTCCTTGGACAGCTTTCTTCCACATGGTTCTACCATCCCTGATACTATTGTTCTCAACACCCCTTCAGCTACTCTTCCCTTCCCTTTGCCATGTGCCTCACAACACCATGAAGTGACAGAGTTTATATAGTTTAATACAGTATCATGTGGGGATTCTTGCACTATGTTAAAATAATTTTCTCTGTAATATCTCTCCATGCATGAAGAATTCCAATCAGGGAAATTTCAAAACATAAACCTGATTCGCTTTTCCAAATATAATATGATATCTCTTCAAATTACTAGTATATTTGGACCAATTACAATTGTAATTTTGTGATTGTACTAAATTCCAAAGTAACTTTCTAAATGTAATGGTTCTAAAATTTATGGTAAATTAAGTAAGTAAAAATACTCAATAAATGGGGGAAGGGAAGACTGTTATAACTTAAAAGCATCAAAAAATTGTAACAAGTATTTTTGTCCTGAGATAGAATTCAGTAGATGGACCATAAAAATGTTTTTAAATCCAAGGATACATAAGAATTGAATAAATGTTAAGGGAGAAAATTCAAATTGGAACATTTATTCAGAGAAAATTAGTTCTCTATCTCACAGCATGCACTACAATGTCATGTGGATTATAGATTTA
Organism: Tadarida brasiliensis; assembly: GCA_030848825.1. Lineage (NCBI taxonomy): Eukaryota > Metazoa > Chordata > Mammalia > Chiroptera > Molossidae > Tadarida > Tadarida brasiliensis. The sequence continues at coordinate 36,713,079 of CM061272.1, read as the reverse complement.
AATTTTTTTGAAAAAGGAGGGGACTTTTTCTCTTAAGTTAGGGTAGAGTTAATCTTTATAAGCATAAAATTATACCCAAAATATAAAAGGATGAGCTGGTTATATGACTTCAGGAGGGTAAGACTAAATAAATTCATGAATGTCAAAATTACCATAAACAAAATACAATGACAAAAGACAAACTGGTGAAGTATCTACAGAATACATAATAGCAATGCACATAAGATATACTTATTTATGCATATATATAGTTGATAAATATGAGTGGTTTTTATAAATCAAACAGGATAAAAATGAACATACCAATTAAAACTGGGCAAAGGATACCTATAAAAAAGTCCTAAGAAACCATATTAAGTTGGCCCATAGACATATGAAATGTATATCAGCTAAAAGTCAGTGAGTAAGGTCTAAAATCCAATATTTCAAAGAAATAAAAATGAAAATAAGATACAATTTTTCATCTAGTAAATTTATAAATATTAAAGAAAAATCCAGTGTTGATGATGACGTAGAAATAGACTTTCTCATCCACTTCTACTAAGAGTTTACACTGATAATTTCTGAATAGCAATTCAGAAATATGTATCGAGAGCCTTACAAATCTCATAATTTTTTGACTGAGATAGTCAGTGCTAAACATTAAGCCTGAGACAATAATAAAAAATTTGAAAATGTATGAGTACAAAGATGCTCATCATAAAAGCACAATTTGTAAGAGATATGATTTTTTGTATTGTTTTGTTTTTATTAATCCTCACCTAAGGATATTTTTTTCATTGATTTTTTTTTAGAGAGAGTGGAAGAGAATGAGGGAAGGGGAGACGGAAAGACACATTGATTGATTACCTCCCGCACACACCTCAAATTGGGCAGGGGATCCAACCTCCAACCCAGGTACATGCCCTTGACTGAGAATTAAACCTGCAACCTTTCGGTTTGTAGGCCGAAGCTCTAACCACTGCACCACACCAGCCAGGGTGAGAGGTGTTTTGTTTTTTGTTTTTTTAATAGAAATACATTAGCAAGTTAGTGCAAGGTGAAGTAGATAAAGGCTCTTTCTCCATGCATCTATTTTCATCCACACATTTCCATAGGAATACTGGGGCTGAACATTCAAAATTATTAAAAACGTCTGATGTTACTAGGCTAGCCCATCCACACATTTCCATAGGAATACTGGGGCTGAACATTCAAAATTATTAAAAATGTCTGATGTTACTAGGCTAGCCCATGATAGGTGTTAGCCAGCCGTACATCACATTTGCCATGTCACCCTTCAGATAGCCTGTGTCTTACAATCATTGTATTAGTGATACACTCCCAGAATTCAGTCAAGAAAGGAAATCCAAGGCTTAAGTTCTGATGATGAGTTGATTAAGGAATTTATTCCTGTAACTATTATCTCCTACATGTTTATTTAGGTCAGTTTTATGGGTTCTGCATCTACAGAAAGCTGTCACTCCAAAGTCATCCAGTAACTTAGTCTCTGATCTGAATAAAGATGTGACATAATTTTTCTCCCGGTTGCTAGAGGGTAGTAGAAGCAACAATAGGCAGTTTCGAGTAACAAGGCAAGACTAGATCAACTGCTTCCATTTTCAATATTGGGTGGCAGAAGGAAGAGACTTAGAATACGCAGGGTGTGGGCAACAATATACTCTGATTTTGCTTTCCTGTCTGGTATCTTTGGACTGAACATCACCATATTCTCAGTTATAAAGACACTTTAAAAATGACATGGTCATACTATCTTTACACCTTTTCTGTACATCTAAAACTATTCTAACTTTTAAAGTTTTTTCTAATAAAAAAATTATCTTTAAAAATTACTGTATGCTAGCTGTTAATGCCACTGAACAAATATATTTGTAGTTCTCCAGTCTGCAGGCACACAGTAAGATTACACTTCCTGGACCCCTGTAGTTAAGTGACGCCATGTGACCACCTCTGGCCAATGAATTGGGGCTGGAAATATTTCCAGGCATTACAGTTAAATGCTTCTATACCACACTACTTCCTTTCTGCTACAGTGATTGAGAATGTTTCAGCTAGTGGATGCTCCACAACCCTGAGATTTGAATTATGATGAAGGAGAAACAAATAGCAAGTCCCAGCTGACCATAGATGGACATGTAGTGTGATTAAGATATAAACCTTTATCTTTCAAGCCACTAAGATTTGAGGGACGCTTTTCCCCGTAACCAAGCATATGTTGATTCAACATTCCAGGACTTTAGAAAGAATGGTGAAATCCAAGTTCATTTGAATGTACTCGTGTGTGTGTGTGTGTGTGTGTGTGTGTGTGTGTGTGTGTGTGTGTGAAGTTTATATTCAATCATCCCTTATACACTATTTAATATAACTATATGTTATACTAATGATATGATGGTTTGGGGGAAGAATAAAGAAAATTTTCTAAACTTAGATGTGGCAATGGTTTCACAGCATATGTAAATCTACTAAGTACATTGAATTGTACACTTTAAATTGGTGAATGGTATGGTATGAAAAATATATTTTAATAAAGCTTTTAAAAAGTAAATAAAAATAAAGATGTGGTTAGAACATTTTAGCAGTTCTTAATGATAGTGTTAGTATGGGGAGCAAAGAAAACCTATGGATGTTTTTAATCTTGATGAAGTTTAGTTTATTTTTTATTTTGTTAGTTGTGCTATTTCTTCTTTAGTCAGTTCTAGAAATTTGTGGGTTTCTAGGAAATTAATTTTTTAGCATACAGTTGTTCATTGTATTCCATTGAAATCCTTTTTATTTCTGTAAGATTAGTAGTGAAGTCCCCTCTTCTATTCCTGCTTTTTGTAATTTGATTGTTCTCTTTTTGGTTTTGTTGATTTTCTCTATTCTTTTTTCTGTTCTCTTGTTAATTAATTTCAGTTTTATTATTTTCTTCCCTCCAGTTCCATGTATTTAGTTTTCTTCTTTTTTTCCAATGTCTTACAGTAGAAGATTAGGTAATTGATTTGAGATCATTTTTCTTTTTTCATATAGGCATGTATAGCTATAAATTTTTCAGTAAACACTGCTTTCAATACATTTCATACATTTTGGTATTCTGTATCTTCATTTCCTCTCATCTAAAAGTGTTCTCTGATTTCCCTTGAAATTTTGTCTTGAGCCATTGGTTATTGAAAAGTGTGCTGAATAATTTTCACACATTTTTGTGTTTTCCAAATTTCCTTCTATTATTGATTTCTGATTTTATTCCATTATGATCAGAAAGCATACTTTGCATGATTCCAATACTTTTACATTTATTGAAGCTTGTTTTATGGCTTGGTGTATGGTCTATCAATATGCACTTGCAAAGAATATATATGTATTCTGCTGGATAGAATAGGAAGTTCTATAAATGTTTATTAGTCATACTTGGCTTATATTGTTGATCTTCTGCTTGTTTATTCTATCCATTATTGAAAGTGGGGTATTGAAGTATCTAAAAATTATTGTTCAATTGTTTATTTCTTTCTTCAATTTTGTCAGTTTTTGCTTCCCATATTTTGGGGCTCTCTTGTAAGGTAAAATATGTGTTTATAATTGTTACATCTTTCTGATAGATTTACTTTTTTATCATTATAAAATGCCTCTCTTATCTCTAGGAACATTTTTTGTTTTTAAGTCTATTTCTTCTGATGTTAGTATAGCCACTCCAGCTTAATCATGGTTGTTGTTTATGTGATATGTATTTTACAGCATTTGCATTCAAACTAATTGTGGATTAGAAGATTATTTTGTATAATTTTCTTACTCTAGTACAGCTTTGCTCACATTTATCTCCTTTTTGCTGTTATTTTCAAATATATTACATTTGCATATGTTAAGGCCCAATAATACAATTATTTTCATACTGTTTTATACAATTGCTTTTTAAACAGTTAAGAGAAGACAAGAATGTATACTTCTTTCTGTTGTTTGTAAGAAATAAATTCTCTCCATTTTTGATTACTTGGTAATGTCATTATGTCACAGTTTTTAAAAGACCTAGTGTTTTTTGTTTGTTTGTTTTTTATTTTATTAATTTACCTTTGTTACAGATGATTCTCCTTTTTCACCCATTGACACCCTCCTCTCCCTCCCTCCCCGCCCCGTCCCCAGTTTTGTTGTCCATGTCCATCAGTTATGAGTACATGCGTACAAGTTCTGTGGTTCATTGCTCCCCTCCCCCACCCCCTCTTCTGGCAATTGTCAGTCTGTACCCTATTTCCACGTCTCTGGGACTACCCTGTTCCTCAGACTGTTCTGTTCATTATATTCCAGAAATAAGTGAGATCATATATTTGTCTTTCTCTGCTTGGCTTGTTTCCCTTAGGATAATAGTTTCCAGATCCTTCCATGTCGTCTCAAAGGATAAGAGATCTTTCTTTCTTACAGCTACATAGTACTCCATTGTGTATATATACCACAGCTTTTTTATCCATTCGTCCACTGATGGACACTTGGGCTGTTTCCAGATCTTAGGTATTGTAAATAGCGCTGCTATGAACATGAGGGTACATATATTCTTTCTGATTGGTGTTTCAGGCTTCATAGGGTATATTCCTAGGAGTGGGATCACTGGATCAAATGGCAATTCAATTTTTAATTTTCTGAGGTAACACCATAGTGTTTTCCATAGTGGCTACACCAGTCTGCATTCCCACCAGCAGTGTACTAGAGTCTCCTTTTCTCCACACACTCGCCAACACTTGTTGTTTGATGCTTTGTTGATGGCGGCTATTCTGACAGGTGTGAGGTGATACCTCATTGTTGTTTGTATTTGCATCTCTCTGATGATTAGTGATGTTGAGCATTTCTTCATATGTCTCTTGCCATTTGTATGTCCTGTTTGGAGAGGTGTGTATTTAGTTCCTCTGCCCATTTTTTAATTGAGTTCTTTGTCTTCCTTTTGTTGAGATGTATGAGCACTCTATATATTTTGGAAATTAATCCCTTATCTGATATATCATTGGCAATTATGCTCTCCCATTCAGTGGGTTCCCTTTCCACTTTGATGGTTGTTTCTTTTGCTGTGCAGAAGCATTTGAGTTTGATGTAGTCCCATGTGTTCATTTTTTCCTTTGTTTCTGTTGCCTTAGGTGATATATCAGTGAAAATTCTGCTGTGTATGATGTCTGAAATTTTGTTTCCTACATTTTCTTCTAGGATTTTTATGGATTCATGAGTCACATTTAAGTCTTTTATCCATTTTGAGTTTATTCTTGTGTATGGTGCAAGCTGATGGTCTAGTTTCATTTTTTTTGCATGTAGCTGTCCAATTTTCCCAACATCATTTATTAAAGAGGCTGTCTTTACTCCATTGTATGCTCTTGCCACCTTTGTCAAATATTAATTGAGCATAATGTTTTCGGGCAATTTCCAGGTTCTCTGTTCTATTCCATTGATCTATATGCCTGTTCTTGTGCCTGTACCAGGCTGTTTTGATTACAGTAGCTTTGTAGTATAACCTGATGTCCAGTATTGTGATCCCGCCTACTTTGTCCTTCTTTTTCAAGATTGCTGTAGCTATTCGGGGTCTTTTTTGGTTCCATATGAACTTCTGAAGTATTTGTTCTAGTTCTGTGAAATATGTCGTTGGTATTTTGATGGGGATTGCATTAAATCTGTAGATTGCTTTGGGTAGTATGGACATTTTAATGATGTTAATTCTTCCAATCCATGAACAAGGTATGTGCTTCCACTTTTTTATATCTTCCTCTATTTCTTGTTTCAATGTCCTGTAGTTTTCTGCAAATAGGTCCTTTACTTCTTTGGTTAAGTTTATTCCTAGGTATCTTATTTTTTTGGCCGCAATGGTAAATGGGATTGTTTTTTTAGTTTCTCTTTCTGTGAGTTCATCATTGGTGTATAACAATGCTGTCGATTTCTTGACGTTAATTTTGTATCCTGCTACTTTGCCAAATTCATTTCTTAAGTCTAGTAGATTTTTGATGGAGTCTTTAGGGTTTTCTATGTATAATATCATGTCATCTGCGAATAATGACAGTTTCACTTACTTCTTTCCAATTTGGATTCCTTTTATTTTTTCTTCATGTCTGATTGCTGTGGCTAAGACTTCCAGTACTATGTTAAATAAGAGTGGTGAAAGTGGGCATCCTTGTCGTATTCCTGTTCTTAAGGGAAATGCTTTTAGTTTTTGTTCATTGAGTATGATGTTGGCTGTAGGTCTTTCATATATGGACTTTTTAATGTTGAGTAATGATCACTCTATTCCCAAATTGCTGAGCGTTTTTATCAGAAATGGGTGCTGGATTTTGTCAAATGCTTTTTCAGCGTCTATTGATATGATCATATGGTTTTTATCTTTCATTTTGTTTATGTGATGTATCACATTTATTGATTTGCGAATATTGTACCAGCCTTGCATCCCTGGGATGAATCCCACTTGGTCATGGTGAATAATTTTTTTGATGTATTGCTGGATCCGATTTGCTAGTATTTTGTTTAGAATTTTGGCATCTATGTTCATCAGGGATATTGGCCTGTAGTTTTCTTTCTATGTAGTCTCTTTTTCTGGTTTTGGAATTAGAATTATGCTGGCTTCATAAAATGAGTTTGGAAGTCTTCCTTCTTCTTGAATTTTTTGGAATAGTTTGAGGAGAATGGGTTTTAGCTCTTCTTTGAATGTTCGGTAAAACTCCCCCATGAAGCCGTCAGGGCCTGGGCTTTTGTTTGCTGGGTGGGTCTTGATTACATCTTCAATTTCCTTAGTTGTTATTGGCCTGCTCAAGTTTTCTATCTCTTCCCAGTTCAGTTTTGGGAGACTATGTGTTTCCAGAAATGTGTCCATTTCGCTTAGATTGTCGAATTTGTTGCCATATAAATGTTCATAATATTTGTTAACGATCCTTTGTATTTCTGTGGTGTCAGTTGTTACTTCTGCTCTTTCATTTCTGATTTTGTGTATTTGGGTTCTCTCTCTTTGTTTCTTGGTGAGTCTAGCTAAGGGTCCATCAATCTTGTTTATCTTTTCAAAAAAGCAGCTCTTTGTTTCATTGATCCTTTGAATTTTTTTTTGGTCTCCACGTTGTTTATTTCTGCTCTGATCTTTACTATTTCCTTCCTTCTACTTGCTCTAGGGTTTTCTTTTTGTTTACTTTCTAGTTCTTTAAGTTGTGAGGTTAGGTAGTCAATTAGAAATTTTTCTTCTTTCTTGAGGTGGACCTGTAGTGCTATGAACTTCCCTCTCAGAACTGCTTTCGCTGCATCCCATAGATTTTGTGTTGTTGTGTGTTCATTTTCATTGGTTTCCAGGAAGTTTTTAATTTCTTCCTTGATCTCCTCGGTAACCTATTCATTGTTCAGTAACATGCTATTTAGCCTCCATGTGTTCAAATGTCTTTGCATGTTCTTGTTGCAATTGATTTCTAGTTTCATGCCATTGTGAACTGAAAAGATGCTTGATATGATTTCAATCTTCTTGAACTTGTAGAGACTTAGTTTGTGTCCTAATATATGGTCTATCTTTGAGAAGGTCCCATGTGCACTTGAGAAGAATGTGAATTCTGCAGTTTTGGCATGTAATTCTCTGTAGATATCTATTAAATCCATTTGATCTAGTGCTTCATTTAGAATTTCTGTTTCCTTGTTAATTTTTTGTCTAGGTGATCTATCCAGTGATGTGAGCGGGATGTTGAAGTCTCCTGCTATGATTGTATTACGGTCAATTTCTCCTTTGAAGTCCTCCAGAAGATTTTTAATATATTTTGGTGCACCTACATTGGGTGCATATATGTTTACCAAGGTTATATCTTCCTGTTGGATAGACCCTTTCAATATTATGTAGTGGCCTTCTTTGTCTCTAGTTATGGTCTTCAATTTGGAATCTAATTTATCAGATATGAGTATTGCTACTCCAGCTTTTTTTTCCTTTCCGTTTGCTTGGAAGATTTTTTTCCATCCCTTTACTTTCAACCTATGTGAATCTTTTGTTGTGAGGTGGGTCTCTTGTAGACAACATATATGTGAATCATGCTTTCTTATCCAGTCAGCTACTCTGTGTCTTTTTATAGGAGCATTCAGTCCATTTACATTTAAGGTGATTATTGATATGTAGTTATTTATTGCCATTTTTGTTCAGTGTGGTTATATTTTTCTTCCTATTTCTTCTATTAATTACAGCAGTCCTTTTAACATTTCTAGCAGTGCTAGTTTGGTGTTAATATATTCCCTTAGCCTTTTTTTGTCTGGGAAGCTCTTTATTTGACCTTCTATTTTGAATGATAGCCTTGCTTGATAGAGTAGTCTTGGATTCAGATCCTTGTTTTTCATGACCTTGATTACTTCATGCCATTTCCTTCTGGCCTGTAGTGTTTCTGTTGAGAAGTCAGCTGATGGCCTTATGGGGGTTTCTTTGTAGGTAACCTGTTGCTTATCTCTTGCTGCCTTTAGGATTCTCTCTTTGTCTTTAATTTTTGGCATTTTAATTATCATGTGTCTTGGTGTGGGCCTGTTTGAGTTCTTCTTACTTGGGGCTCTCTGTGCCTCTTGAACTTGAATGCCTTCTTCCTTCACCAGGTTAGGAAAGTTTTCTGTCACTATTTCTTCAAATATATTCTCTAACCCATGCTCATTTTCTTCTTCTTCGGGGACTCCTATGATGCGAATGTTATTACATTTCCAGTTGCCCCACAGTTCTCTTAAGCTATCTTCCTGTTTTTTAATTGTTTTTTCCTTTTGGTTTTCTGATTGATTGATTTTTTCTACTCTGTCTTCTAATTCACTGATCCGGTCCTCTGCTTCCTCTACTCTGCTGGTCAGTCCTTCCAATGTGTTCTTTATTTCTGCTATGTCATTCTTTATTTCCACTTGGTTGGTTTTCATGGTGTCGATGTCCTTACTCATGCTGTTTAGTTTCCTCAAGGTCATGCCTCTGAACTCTACCTCTGATAATTTACTTAACTGCATTTCATTTATTTCATCTTCAGTAGAGTTCTCATGTTCTTTCATTTGGGATCTGTTTCTTTGTTTCACCATTTTTGCTATCTCAGTGGGTTTTGGAGCCTGCCAAATTTTCCCTGTGGGTGTTGGTGTTCTGCTATTTGTGGCTCCCTCTACTGGGTTTGGATGAGCGTGGAGGGCCCTCCTTAAACACCATTGTCAAGTCTCACTTTCCTGGGTAGATATGCAAGCTCAGGAAATGTTCAGTTATGGTCTAGCTTTTGCTGGAGGCTATTAGCCTCAGTTACTTGAAAAGCCTTAGGATCTCAGTTGAATGAGAAACTCCCTCAGGTGTTTATAGTGTAAGAGGATTTCCTGAGGGTGGAGCCGATGCTGGTTGTTAATGAGCCCAATTTGCATTTCTTTGGCACTTTACCTCACCTGGGAATCTCCAAGGGAGGGGCTGCCACAGCTCCGGGAAGGAGCAAACTGGCTGCCGTTCTGTGTAACCGAGAAGGACCTGGCTGGCCACCACTGTCCTCTGTGGCCACGGCTCAGCGCAAATTCTGAGCACCCTCCAAATCCCAGGTGTCCCCACAGAGTTCCAGTCCAGTCCGCCCTCCCTCTGCTGGAGCCCCAGGTGAGTGGCTGTAGCTATTTAGCGCTCTGTCCCGGCCCTCTGTGCTCTGGAGCAGCCAGGGCTCTCAACCCCGAGGGCGGGCGCCAGCGCTGCTCACAGCTCAAGCCGCTGCTGTCTGTGGGCTCCCAGCCCACCCCCCTCTCACGCCTCCGCAGATCCTACCAGGCTCATTTAGTGTCCTTGGTTGTATGGTCCTCTCCCGCTGCTTTTCTGTTGCTTTTTCCTGATGATTTGTCTTTATTTTAGTTGTAATTCCTGTTTGGTCCTGGGAGATCATCTGTGTAGCTTCCATTCACTCCACAGCCATTTTCTCCTCTCAGAGCTAGTTTTTTAAATATAAGATTCTTGGTTGACAGTTTTTACCTTTTATCCAACTGCCTTCTGGCCTTCATTTTGTCTGATGAGAAGTTAGGTGTTTATCTTAAGATTTTCTCATATGTGTTGAGTCATTTACCCATTGCTGTTTTCAATTTTTTTCCTATTTTTGGCTTTAACAATTTTACTATGATGTGAGTGTGCATCTATGAATTTTTCCTATGGAGTGTGTTGAGATTCTTGGATGTATAGATTAATGTTTTTCATCAAGTTTGGGACATTTATAGCCATTATATTTTCAAATATTTTTCTGCTCTTTTTTTTTTTTTCCCCCCTGTTTTCCTTCTGGTACTCCCATAATGCATATGTTGGTGCACTCATTTCCCTGAGAATCTGTTCATTTTTCTATATTCCTTTTTCTCTTTGTTCTTTAGATTGTATAATCTCTATAGCACTTTCAAGTTTATTGATGTTCTTTCTGTGCCTGGTTAAATCTACTCTTGAGCCCCTTTAGTGATTTTTTTTTTTTCATTTCACTTACTGTACTTTATAATTCCAGAATTTCCATTGGGTTCTTTCTAATAATTTGTATATATATTGATATTCTCTTTTTGATGAAATATTGTCATTCCTTCCTTTACTTTTAAAATAATTATTTCTTTATAAATAACTACTTTGACGTCTCTGTTGTCTGATGCCCTGACCCTCTCTAAGGCTGTTACTAATGGTGTTTTCTTCTCTGTTTTTGGGTTACATTCTCCTGTTTTATTTTTGATGTCTCATAAATTTTTGTTGAAAATTGGACATTTTAGATAAAATATTGTAGCAACTCTGGATACTGATGTCTTCTTTGACCCCAGGTATTGTTTCTGTTGTTGTTTATTTATTTTGTTTGATGACTCGGCGGAACTATTTTAATTAAGTCTATTTCCCACAGAGTGTGAATCCTTCAATGTTATGCCTCAAAGTGTACAGGCTTGGGCATGCTCACAGTTACCTGGTAAAACAGAGGGCTTTACCAGGGCTCACTTTTACTATCTTTCCCCCTGATTTCCTATTAGCTGTCTGTTCTGTTGGTATCACACTCATCTGTTGGCTTCCACCACCTGCCAGCTAATTGTTCTATTGTTGTTGTTTTTTTCTTCCTGCTTTATTTGTGTCTTTATTTTTGCTCTGAATAATTACAAAAGAAGAAAACTTATAGAAATATATTATTTTCTAGAAGAAAATGCTTTTCTCTATTTTTTGTATATCTGAAAGATCATCATTATTATAGCAATTGGTTGAAGCAAAAGAATATTTTTAACATGAACACACACAATGAGGTTAACAATCAGCTTGCTTGTTATAGAAAAGATATTTTGGAGATAGTTGCTCATTTTCTTGAATACTTCAAGTTGAAGGTCTTTGTTTCAAAATACCCTTATGACTTAAATAATGTCCTGGAGCACAAATTTCTCCATAGTCTGATTCAATTAAATTTGTGTTCATTGCAGGTGGAATCTTTGAAGTCAGTCTCTGAGATTTGTTATGAAGGGTCTCTTTAACAGTCTCTTTCCTTGGTTTTCTCAGGCAAATGTTTAGCTGGTTTTCAGTTCAGCTTGCTTCTCTCATGGAATACCAGACACTTCTTATTTGGTTACAACCACAACCTCCATTAATTTTTAGAACACACTTAGGCATAAACTTCCCCATATTCTGTTTCAAATAAAGTCAGTTCCTTTGAGAAGAGCTCACAGATCTCTGCTTTGATGGCCTTCTTTTCCCGGAAAAACCTCTACATCACTGCTCCAAATCTATAGGTGGGGAAAGAGATATACTTCTCTCAAATGATACCTCTGCCTCAAGATCAGGTTTCTTGGCTAGGGCAGCAGTCTCTGTTCTTCTCAGCATGCCTCTCCCAGTTTATTCATTCCACCATATAAGTAAGATTGGACAATGACAATCAGCATTCTTGGTTTGTCATGCCTGGGGTAGAGGTTACACCCATTGAGTGAGTTATGGGTAGAAGAAGATAGTCTCAGACCCAGTCAGTATTTCTTAAAATAGAGCCTTCACAACATAGATTTAAGAAGGGGGATATATGACATCAGAGGTTTCACACTGTGGGGGATTCTGGTGGCCTGTATCTCCCCAGAAGATAACACAGCCCTCAACTAAGAGCTACGGGGGTGACAGAGCCCTGTGTTCTTGGCTGCACATACCTGGAGTAAAACTTCCATCATGCTGAGCTGGAAGTGGGGAGGGAGGGAGAAGGTTATGACTTACTGCGATACAGTAGAGTTTCCTGAATAAATGTTTCTTCACTTGTTTATCAAGTATAAATGTACTTCTTTCAAGTGAATTTCCAAATGGATGCCCTGAAGTAAAATCTAAACATTTTAATATATTTTTAGTGATTTTACCAGTTATAATTGTTTCATTGGGAAGATAATGTTTATACCGTTTATCACTCCATCATTCCAGAAGTCATTCATCTTAAATAGTTGTTTGAACTTCAGAAAGTTTTGATCCATTTGTCATGTAGTTTATATTATAAAACCCTCCTAAAGTTATGGTATATTGCCCCCCATGCTTCCTCTTTCATTCACAGGCTGTTAACTCTATCAAAGAATCAAGCTGGAATAATCAGAAAAATCAGTGATAGTTTTTATTCAATACCCAGGATCTATGAGTCACTGGCCTACAACAGTTCACAATTAACTTTTAGGATGTACATGCCTATCTTGTTTCATGTAAAATCAAAAATTCAGTTGCAGTTTCCTTCCAAATTCTTTGTCTTGATTAATTTCAAGTATATTTGCAATGGTGTGCTTCACTTTAAGCTTCTCCTTTATGAAACATTGGCTATACAACATAAACTCTACACATATATCCAGAATTGTGACACCACTGTAATGATCTAGTAGTATGACATCAACCCTAACACATCCAGCCACATCTATTGTGAAGCAGTCTTCAAATTTTGGCCAATTGCTTGATATTGCTATATATTTACTGAATATTTCACAAAATCCAATTTTGCCAAAGGTAAACATGTTTGCAGCAATGCTTCTATTGTTCCCTACATTTTGCTGGGGATTACAGAAAGAGCAGTGCACATGTTTACAGGACCACAGTCTTTCTGAATATTAATTCAGTTATGCAAGGTCTTAGCCAACTTACCCATCTGCAAATTTAATGAGTACACTCTATCCCATTTAATTAGTCATGAATGAAACTGTAACATATGCCAACCAAGGACTGGCCCCCATAAAATTGCACTTGATCTTCTCTTCTGCCTTTTAGTTGATAGAAAAACAATTGGTAAATCACTAGGAGTAATATCTTAACTAGTTGTGCACTCCCTAGGCAGTAGTTTGATCTAAACCCAATTTTCAGGGTTTCTGAGTGAATCTATCCAATAACTCTCAGCTTTATAACAAATTGGAGGACTCTGATAGGTAGTTTATCTAAAGAAAATGCCTTTTAAACATTTTAATCTAGCTATGTTCTTGTGTTTAGAAATTATATTCAGTAAGGATATTGGTTTCTTTTTATGGGGTTCTGCTTCTACCTGCAAGCCCAGATGCTCGTTATTGAGACTGAGATGGCAACCAATTTAATCCACAGAAGAGATAGAATCTATCTTGGATAAGTTAGGTATATGGATAGCATACAGGTTTAATTTTGTTCTAACCTCAACGGATAATTATTAACCTCCTAGAATACTATGTTGAGAAGGATTGTGAGGCTGTATCTGGAGTCAGTGGGAAGAATCTTTCATGATCAGAGAGGTCCACCAGAAACTTAAGAGAAACTGTTAGTTAGGGCTTAGATTCAATGACTCTAGTGTTGCTTCTAGGTATATGTGTTCTATAAAATTTCCATTATCCATGCCATGTTTCTCCATAGAGTGACAATGCTCATGAAGCTGAATTCTTTCATAAGGCATGAAAAGTATGATATGAACATGCTATAAACCATCCTGCTCCTCTTAGTTTCTCTTACTGAAATCATGTTTAAGCCATCCTGCTTTCTTTACACTGCTTGCCTGCAAATAATAACTTAGAAACCCTTCTTTTAAGTTCTGTAACAAATGTTTTCAACATTAAGAAAGACTACCAGGGAAAAACAGAAGTCCTTTCCACTCAACTGATGAATAAACTGAGGGGCTTTGCCTAAGTAAGGTGCTAGAGCTAAGGAGTGTAGTTCATGGTTGTTTGTACAACATGAGGATTTTAAGAAAAAAACAAAACAAAAAATATCAATGAATAATCATAACAAACACAATTTAGTACTTCCTGGGGCATAATGTATGTGTAAAAGTCAATTCTGTGTCTTTGTGATTTTCCATTCTCTAAATTCAGGAATGGCTGGGGATAGGGACAGTAACCCACACCATATTATCATAAAGTGGTCAACTTGAAGAATTTTCATTTATTTGAAAGGAACTATAAATTAGTGTCATTCTCTAGACTCTCAAGACACACAAACATTTAGACCTCATGAAAATACTTTTAGTATATTTCTGTCAAGCTCATGTGAACCACTTCTTCATTTTCATTATAGTTTAGTGTTTTAGTGATAAAAGGATTTCGAGGCCAAAATATCAGTTACTAAGTTATCCTGATTTAAAAGCAGCTGAAAACACACAAATATCAAAATTTTACTCTCTTGAGTCTTAGAACAGGTCAATGTTTTTTAGCCTCAGAAACCTTCACATTTAATGTGATCTACGCCAATGCTACTCAAAATGTGGTCAGCAGACTGATTAGTGAAAAATACAAATATTGAGAATAAATGCTTATAAACATTTATAGCAATTTGACAAAGAAGCTTTATTTGCATCTAATAATAGCAAATTAGGGATTGATTTTTGGATATCTTTGTGCTTTTGTTTCATTTTTGTACTGATTTATTTTTGTCATAGTTTGTGAAAGAATCAGTCCATGATAGTTTGAAAATCGGCAAAACAAGTGCTTCACCACAGGTAGTTTGAGATAGGTAAGCATGGTTTATGCCCTCTTCTATCTTCCCACCTCTTCTGTGAAGAAAGAGGATGACTAATATATGTAAATATTCCCATTTATAATTCCCATAAAATATAATTTTATGTCCTGTATTAGTTTTGTATTTCTGTGTAACAAATTGCCACAAGCTTAGCAGCTTAAAACAATGCCCATTTATTAGCTCATAGTTCTTTAGGTCAGAAGTCTGGCTTGGCATGGCTGGGTTCTCTACTCAGGATATCACATAGCCAAAATCAAGGTATTGGCTATACTGAGTTCTTGTCTGGTGGCTCTAGGGAAAAGTCTGCCCCCAAGCTCATTCTTGTTGTTAGGAGAATTTAGCTCCTTGCTAAATGGTAAAACTGAGATCTTCATTTTCTTGCTGGCTGTCAGCAACAGCCTGTTCTCAGCCCCTAGACCCTGCCCACAATTTTTTGCCGCTTCGCCTCCTTCATCATTAAGCTAGCAACAGTACATAGAATCCTTCTCTGGCTTTAAATCTCTGACTTCCTCTTCTGTGACCTAAACCATGTGCTTAGGTCAGGTCCACATGGATAATCTCCCTGCATTAAAGTCAACTGTGCCTTGTAACATAACCTAATCATGGAGTAAAATCCATCATATTCACATTCCCAGGGATTACACAGCCATGTACTCCACAGGGGGCAGGGTGGGAAGGAGGGAATCTTTGAGGCCATTTTAGAATTCTGCCTACCACACGCTCTGTTGAATTTCATATCTGAATTTGAATTCTAGCCAATAAGGACTCTTGACTATTAAATAACATTTTTTGCATAAATCTATCCCTTGTTTGGAGGAGGTCTTTCTCTGTGTGCAATAGGTTAAAATTGTTTCATTTCAATGACCCAAGTGATACTCAATACAACATTCCTGTTAAAAAAAAAAAGAAAGTGCACCTGTGTACCATATATTCTAATGTTTAATTTGAATATCTCAAATTTCACAAAGTGGATAAAATAAAATTAGTTCTTTAAAAATTTATTTTTGCAAAGTTTAAATATTCTTTAAAAAAAAAAATGTCCCATTAAGAGTTATTTCAAAGGAATGCCTGTGGTTTGTGCTAACTTATTATAGATCCATCCTTTTATAACATAAACCAAGGACTGTGTGATAAAGCATACCAGCTAGAATATAAACAGACATATTATAGATAACTTAAAGCTTTTCTCTCCTGTGAGTACATTTTATGTCAGTTTAAAGCTGGAATCAAAGGAAGTTTATTTTTAGAGATATTGGGAGATGTAGCAAGCAATTGCAACACTACCTAATTAAAGCAAATACCATTCATGATCTCTGTTAGCATTTTAGGGTTCAAGATGAAACAAGATGGAAAAGTGTATGATCCCTTGATAAGCATAACTTGCAACAAGTTGACAAACTGGTAGGAATTAAAAGCCAAAAATAGCAGTTTTGCTGTGTAAAAAATTTTTTTTGCAATGACTTTATAGTTCCACATCCCAGCTTGCATTACTCATTTTGTGAAATAAAGAGAAAACTATATTTTAAAAACTTATTTTAAATATATTATTGCACCAAATTGACCAGTTTAAATAAAATATTCCACAAGATAATGGCGCTTGGGGTTCTACATGGAAAAAAAGAAAACCATATATCCTTTGACACTGATATTAACACAGCCAAATATAAAGTAATAATTGCAGTCAGTACAACTTTACCTCTGTTTGGCATCGTGGCTGATTTCATTAAATAAATATCTAAAATATCTAAAGTACCTTGTTTCTGAATTCTAGTTCAATTTAATTAATGGTTTCATTGCTTTTCCATGTTGATGTTTCTATATCAAATTTATCTAAAGCAATGCAATCAAGAAAATTTAAGAGCTACAGTTACCAGACATAAAAAACTGATTTCAAAACTCTGTAAAGCCTTAAAGATTGTGCTTCACGACAGGGAAAGACAAGTATGTGAAGATAGAATAAGATACAGTCCATTTTTTATTGAATAATTTCATATTTCTGATCATTTTCTGGTGTCTGGATTATAAAGCTTGATCCAAGAACTAAATGGTCAGGTCAGTTATGTGTTTATTGATTCCTTATTCTGACTGTGTTGTGGTTTCCCATGCATCTGCAGATGGGTGGCCCCAAACATCCCTTTGGCCACTGGGTGAGCCAATCACTGGCCAATACCCAAGAATCGTGAGAGCACATGTTCTGATAACTTCCTTAAAAATGGTGCTGCACTCAATTCCAAAATGGGGGTGGGGTTCCCATCACCAACAAGCAATGCTCCACACCAGCTAAGTGTCCTACAAGTCAGCTCAATTCTAACACTGTCTACCTGGAGATAGTATCAGATCCTACAGGCTAAGGGACCAGTCTCACAATACTGCCCTCTGTTTCACATGTCAGCCACAAGTCCAGGTTGTTATTGGAGGCTCCCGCAACTGCCTCCTTGGACTTCAGACCGCAGTCACAAGCCCAAGTTGTTACTAGTATTTCTGACCTACTAGCTATAAATCAGAGGTTCCTACAACCCCCTCCTTGGGTTTGAATAATTTGCTAGAGTGGCTCACAGAACTCAGGAAACCCATTTACTCATTAGATTACTGATTTGTTACAAAGGATATTAAAAGATACAAATCAATAGCTAGATATAGAGATTTATAGGGTGCGGTCACAATCAAAGGAGCCTCTGTCCTCATGGAGTTTTGGACCCAGCACAGTAGCATGTGAAAATATTCTGGTTCCCCAGCCTAGAAACTCTCCAAACCCCTTATTTTTGGATTTTTATGGAGGAGGTTTCACGACATAAGCATGGTTGATTAAGTCATTGGTTATTGGTGGTTGATTCAACCTCCAGCCCCTCTTCCCACCCCAGAGGTCAGTGGGACAGGACTGAAAATTTCAACTCTCTATTCATGGTTGGTTCCCCTGGAGACAAGCCCCCAACCTTAGCTGCTTTCTAAAAGTCACCCCATTAATATTAACCCAGTTATGGTAGAAATGGACTTGCTGAGAATAACAAGACACCCTTTTCACCTTTATGGCTCTGAGGCCATTTCAGGAACTACGGACAAGGGACCAAACTATGACAAAAGATGCTCTCATTGCTCTATTGCTCAGGAAATTCCAAGGACTTGGAGAACTGTGAGCCAGCAACTGTGGAAAAAGACCAAATACATGAGAAATATATTTTAGTCTTTGTAATGGCCAAATCTGTTTCTTATAAATCACAATATCACAACCCTGTTAGTGAAGGAGGTGTACCCCACCCTAAATAATATAAGATGGTTAAACACACAATGCTTGACATTGGACAGATTAGATGAACAGCAGTTTGTTAGTCACATATACTTACAGTCTGGGAGAGGACACTGCCTGCCAGGCAGGGCCACACAGGAGATGCACTTGGGAGTAGACTAAACAACCAAGGGTTGTGGGAGACAGGCTTTGTAGTATCAAGAGGGTGAGGTGCCTCCAAGCCTGTTTGCAGACTGGCAGAGAAGCAAAGGTTGAGTTCCAGGTGGAGTGCAACTAATCTGGCTAATGAAGGAACTAGCCAGTGGAGTCTTTTCTACTGGGTAGAGGGCATATCTGGTGACAGCAGGGGAACTTACAGTTAGGCCTTTGGGGGAATTGTCAGTTTCAAAAATGTAGAGACAGTGCTTGAAATGGTAGGTCTTACAATGCAACTCCAGTGAGGAAATTCTGAAGAAATCAATACCCCAACAGCCCTATCAGGGCAAGGAGCAAACTCCAGACACTAGTCACTGAACATATTCTCTGCAGATGATAATGATAACCACAACAGGAATTCCAGACCTTATCTTAAAGTTCTAGGAGGAAGTAAATTTTTTAACATCTCACTGCCTATCATTCCCTCTGACAACTATAGATCATGATTCTCATCATATTAATTTACACATTTGTCTTCCTTACCTTTCCTGCATGAATAATTTCACTTTCTGCCCATGGGCAAAGCCAGGCTATTCCAGGAGGTGACCTGATGCATGTTCAAACTGCTCCCTGCTTACTTCCCTCTTGGCACAGCAACTGTTGTTTCTATGATGGGCTGTTTCTGTTTTTTTCCAGAAAAGTACTATTGAAGTTTTATTTACATGAAATGATTCATTTCCACCTTTTTGTCCCCCCTCTCCGGTAGCCTGGAAAATGCCAAAAAACTCAAAGTACCTCATGCTGATGCTGATTCATCTTTAGATGTTCTTGGAGTGTGACCCTGGGTTCATGAATGTGCCTATCATAGGAGGAGCTGCCCCTCCAGCTCAGGAGACAGTGAGTACAGTGTCTTCTCTACACTTGTCCACCACCACCTTGGGAAGATGAGAGTGTGTGTGAGAGATGGAGAAAGGGAGAGAGGGAGGAAAAGTGACACGGAGAGAGAGAGAGAGGGACAGAGACAGGAAGAAAGAGAGAGGAGACAGGAGAGCAAGAGAGAAATTTGTAAGATTCAAGTAGATTCCAGGAAGCAGTGCCATTAATAACATGTGTCACTCTTGATGACATTAGGAGCCAAATTCCAGACTTCACAGCCAGCCACCAGGGGAAGTTTTTGCCAGTACAGTCACTACATAAACTCCCATTTGGTCTTTTTGGTACCCCCTGCCCCACAGGCATCCTGTAAATTTTCTTGACTTTATTTCACAAGATTTCTGAACCTGCACGTCCTCCCTGTGCAGTAAGTGCCAGGAAGACTGAGGTCACAGCAACACCCGCTGCTGGAGTTTGGGGGAAGGTAATGGGAAGCAGCTGTTCTCTTCTTGGTTCCTGCAAATCACCTGCTGCCTTATAGAAAATGAGAACCACCCCAGAAGAACGTAGCCTCCTTGGCTGTGTATTACTCTCACTCATTCATTCATTTATTCAAAACTGTTTACTGAGCACCAACTATAGACCAGGCATTTCTCCCACCACTGCGCTTATCCTGCCTGGACTTGCTAAGTGAAAGAGGAAGAGAAGAATGAGGGAAACACAATTGTACCAAAGCCATCCTAACCTCCTTCTTAACAAAGTCAAGTCCTGAACAAAATGAAGCATACATTTTAAAATACTGAAAAGCCTCCAGTAGAAATAATTTTGGGGAGTAGTTTTTTTTTCTTCAGGTCACCATGTCTTTAAATCAAGACTAGGTTAAATGAATTCTGAGTCATAAAATTAAGCTGAAAATATAGAAATCAATTTTGCCATCTCACTTTGATCAGACAATAGTACTTAACCATGTGAATGTTATCCTTCAATGCCTGTAAATATTGTTTTGGTTTTCTAAGAGCACTTTCTTCAAGATTGCCATCGGCTTTCAAGATAAATGGATCAGATTTTAATTTTCTAGTAAATGTATTATTTTTAAAATCTTACATAGACACATGAAGTGTCTCCCAGCAAAACACTGGACTGCAGATCCTCAGCGCTGCTGTTAACTCCTTCTCAGTTTGCCCCTACATAGCAATTAGGGCCCTTGTACATTCTAACACAGTTTATTTAGCTTTCTTCATCACAAAAGACTGCCTCTCCTGATTTAAAAAAAATAAAATAAAGGATATATATGAAAAAAAAAAAAAAACATTTCAGAAGAAAAAAAAGCCAGGAATGGAACTGGCAGGATATGGAAGATAAAGAAAAGGAGTCAGTTGTGTGGAGCTTGGGAAGCATGAATGGTGAGACCACTGTCAGACTTCAGAAACCTAGGGGAAGCTGGCCTTTCAGGGGCAAAGTAATAAGATTTATTTTATCATGCTGGGTGTGAATTATTAGAGGAACATCCAAACTAGCCATATCCCCCTTAGAACTGTAAATTCTTTGAGGCCAAAGACACTGTCCATCTTATTCACTGCGGTAGCTCCAGAGCCTTTCAGACTGCTGGGAGCATTTCAAGTGTTCATGAAATGTTCCTTGAATGAATTAAAGGAGATGTAAATTATTCATTTAGTAATTATAAGTACTCGATTGGGGTTTTGAAGGAAGGGTGTCGAAGGTTACCATCTAGAGTAGGAAAGCACTAATCATAAGTCACAAATTAAGATTTAAGAAGAAATCTTATAGGAAGCTCCAAAAAGATAAAAGCCAAACACAAATTAAGTATCAGATGGTATTACAGACTGATTGTTAATTTTGGAGAGAGACTGTGTGAGAATGGCATTATGGTCGCAGCTTTTTTTTTTTAAGTGCTGTTCTGTTTGTGATACATACTAAAACAATTGTGGGTGACAGCATACAACAGCTGGGTTCTGATTTAAATGTCTCAAAATATGTGTGAAGAAAGGTAGATTGAAAATAATGAAGAAGAAAAATAGATGGTTATTAAATCTGGGTGATAGGTATTTTGGACAATTCTCTCTACTTTTGTGTTTGTTTGAAAATTGTGATAATGAAAGTTACAAAAAAAAAATAATAAAGAAAAGAAGGAAGAAAGGAAAGAGGGAAGGAGGGAGGGAAAAACTGCCCAGAAAATAAATATCTACAACTGTTTTTCATTGATATTCCTCATTGCACCCTCACAGTCTACTGTAAATCCAGTGTTTTAGACTGTAGGGATTTGCATCTGCTTTTAAGTTTGGAGAGAGTTCTTATTCTTCTACTCATTAAATGTCTACTACATGGTGACATTACTACATGGTGACCACATTACTCTGTGTGAGGCTCCATGCTAGGGTTGGGTTGATATAAGTAAGAGACAAACATGTTGCGTGGAAAAACAACATGGATGCTATTTTTACCATAAAATATTATTCTGCTATTCAACTTGGGAACAGCCTCATTGAACAGCTATAAAATACATGAACACAGTTGTCTCTTCTCCACTCTCTAATGTCCTGAAAATAATTCATAATTATTACTCTGTTGTGTCACTGCTTGAAGCAGGGCCTCTGATCCATCTCACTCCATCAGAGGAAGAAAAAGAAGACTGCCTGTTTCAGAGGGGGAGCTGGGAGGGGGTGCTGCCCACCCAGTCAGAAGAGGCACCGGTCAGACCCAAGCAGCTTCCTGACTTAGTCCTATAACAACAACCCCAACAGAGAAGTTAATCTCCTTAATGGAAAACAGATATGTTTCTTAACTTATACCTATTACAGTCCTGGTCTTAAACATTTCCTGCCTCCTAAGCACTCTGCTCAGCTCAGCTAAGAGGAGGTAGAGAAAGGCATGGGATCCAGGATGTCTCTAAGTGCAGTCAGGGTGAAGCACAGCACACAAGATTACCTGCAAAATGCCTTTCCTCTCTACTGGTCCCTTTCAATCCAGAGAATGCAAGAGGAAGAAAGGAGCTGGGGCAAGTTATTGAAAAAATGTGGTGACTAGGCAAAGTACCTCATTCTTTGTTTCTCTGGTGGCACAGGACTATGACCTAAAAAGAATGAATTCTGTAGGGTTTATTAAATTTCAGTATCATGTTTGGAGATGTGCAGCATTTCAGACATGTGAATAAACATAATAGAAGGGGAAATGGTACCATGCTAAGGATAGGAACTCAGAAAAAAAATCATCTAGAATAGTCTAATTCAGTAACCATCTGGCCCTAACATCTTGAGAACAAATCACAATGTAATGTTTGAAAGGGTTCAGGGCTTGAGAACAAAAGATCCAAGATTGAATCTAGGCTCTAATGTAAAAATGTCACAGCTTCCTGACTAGAAAATGGACTAATAATGAGGTCCAGGGTGGTTGTGATGGTTAAATAGGGCATTCATGTGCTCGAGCAAGGTGTCTTTATACTACTGATGAAACAGGTATGACTTTTTCAGGCCAAAGCTAGGTTATGAAAATGTAAGTTTACCTTTTCTTATGGTTTAATTTAAATCATATCTTATATCTTAAGTTCCCACTCCTTCTAGTGGCAGAAATTAAATGTAGTCAGTTCCAGTAAATCCAGTTGACTCGGGTATTCTCACTCAAGAGTACTGGACACTCATATTTGACTATATGAGTAAAAGCCTTCTTCCTTTGAGTGTGGGAGGGGTTGAAGGATGCCACAATAAATGTGATCAGGGACCAACCCTCAGGATAAAAGCCAAAGATAGGCCTGCTCCCAAGCAGCTGGAGAATGGGCACCTGGTTGATGTTGGTCAATAGGTTAACCTCACCCAGACATCATATCAGCAGTGAGGAGGAAGTGAGGGACACTGGAAAATGTATTCTGGCAGCAGCAACAGCAGCAAGGGGATCCAAAGTCCTGTTCTAGGAGTGCAGAGGCTGATGGCAGTGATGTCCTGTGTCCATTTCTGACAGTGGTGATGCAGTGGTGGTGTCATCAAATCTAACCAGACACTCCCTGAGCTGTGGTTTAGGCTGCAGGTGGTTCTGCCCTTTTTTCTGAGTCCATTGATTGTAAGATCGCTCTGGTATCTTTGTAGTAAATTCCTTTTCTGCATATATTAACCAGAGTTTTATTTCTTGTTTCTAACCAAGGATCCTGACAATTCCCTTAAATATTTCTCCTGGAAGCTCCCTGAGAGGGTGGTGGAGTGAGTCACCCTTGTTCCACGGGGCTTCACAGCTCACCCAGATGAGACTTCTGGCCTTTGGTCAGATCTGTTCCACACAGGCATCTAGTTCTCCATCATCATCATCCCCTCTCCATGCTGACCACACCTGAGATGTCTTTGTTCCCATCTGGACCCTGGCCTTATAATTTACACCACATCTATTATGGCATCTCCACCCAGCAAGTCTTCCAGCCTCAGTCTCAGATGCTGGTCAATGTCAGTCCTAAGAAAAGAATCTGCTGCCCCTGCACCACACTAAGGCATCTGGAAGATCTGTAGATTTGCCTGAGGTCAACCTGCCTTGGCACCAAATATAGTACTTCTGTTTGTCTAACCCAAAGTAGCACAAAGAATCATGGGGGCTTGCTGCCTCCCAAGATCCCAACAAGAAGTAGAACATAGGACTCCTCAATATTTGGATCCCCAAATCTGTCTGGGACTACTATGGCCATCCTCTGGGATTCAGTCCAGCACAAGATTGAAGTAGGCTCCAGAGACTGGTTCTTGAAGACATTCACCATATCTAACTACCCAAGTGTTCTCCAACTCTCCTCTACCCCCGACTGGAAGATCATATACTCTTTTGAGAGCAGGGAAAAGAGTTTCCCAGATATATCATGTATTTCTCCATGTTATCCCATATTTATTATTTAGACCAGGACTTTGGTATATATATCAATGTTCATTTTTAAAATTGCCCCTGCTGGTGTGGCTCAGTGGATTGAGCATTGTCCCATGGACTGAGAGGTCCAGGTTCAATTTCTGGTCAGGGCACATGCCTGGGTTGTGGGCTCGATCCCCAGCAGAGGGCGTGCAAGAGGCAGCCAATAGATATTTCTCTCTCATATGGATGTTTCTATCTCTCCCTTCTTCTTTCTCTAAAAAATCAATAAAAATATATTTTTTCATCTATGCACATTACTACTTTACAAATCAAATCATCCTTAAAGACATGTTTTAAACCCAGTAGCTTCTGTCTCATCTTTACCACCCCCATGCAATTATTTTAAGTATTTTAGTCATTTTTCTATAATAAGATTACATTGCTATTTATTGATTTATATATTAGATTTCTCTTATAAAATATGTGTATTTAGTTTTGTTGTATTTTCCTCTTCTCCTGCCCAGGCTTCTACTAAAACTGTCATGAAAGCATATTCAAAGACATAAAGTCATAACACTGCAAGACAGGACAGTGGTTTGATTGTCAAACAACCTATTGTCACAATCTGTAGGAAATAGCTCTACATTTACGTAGTTGATAAAATCTGAATGTAAATATCAAAAATTATTATTAAAAGCAAATACAGATAAAACAAATGTACTCCTAAAATTATACTAACTTAAGAGGAAGAAAGGAGGATATGAGGTGGTGATTGGAGAAAAAAACATGTCAAAATATTCATTTCACACAGAAAAGAATCCTTCTTTACTTGTTTAACAGAAAAATTAACATACCATAAGCAATACTTTTGAGTAACTTAAGGGTAACCACCAGCAGAATTAAATCAGAATTTCCTAAATGATAGAGGGGGCAGGAGGGGTTAAGAAATCCCAGAAAATAAGGTAGGGTAGTTGACACGAATACATAGAAATACTATTTTTTTTTATTTTGAGTGTGTGTTCTTGGATTTTATCCTAGCTTTATTAAAGTATGATTAACAAATACAAACTATTTATATTTAGGTTGTACAACATGACTTTTTAAAGGTCTAAAACGTGATGATTTAACATATGTATACACTGTGGAATTATTAGCACAACCAAGTTAACACATCCAGCATCTCACATAGTTGCTTTTTTTGAGTGTGAGAAAACACTTAAGATCTAATCTCTGAGAAAATTTTAACTACATAATGCAGTATTATTAACTATAGTCGTAATGCTATACATTATATTTCCAGAATATATTCATCTTGTAACTGAAAGTTTATACCCTTTCACTAACATTACTCCATTTCTCCCAGCCCCAAGTCCATAGTAACCACCATTCTATTCTCTGCTTCTATGACTTCAAATTTTTTAGATTTCATGTATAACTGAGATCATACAGAATCTGTCATTCTATGTCTGGCAAATTTAATTTAGCGTAATGTCCTCCTGGTTCATCCATGTTGCCCCAAATGGCAAGATTTCCTTATTTTTTTGCTAAGTAATATCCCATTATATGTATATGTCACATCTTCTTTATCCATTCATCCATCAGTGGGCACTTAGGTTGTTTCCATGTCTTGCCTCTTGTGAATAATGATGCAGTGGACATGGGAGTGCAGATGCCCCTTCAAGATCCCAATCTCTCTTCCTTTGGCTATATTCACAGAAGTGGGATTGCTGGATCGTATGGACTGCATGAAAGTTTTATTTTTACATTTTTGAGAAATCTCCCTCTGTTTTCCATAATGGCTATACCAATTTACATTCCCACGAACAGTATGCAAGGATTCCCTTTTCTTCACACTCTTGACAAAAATTTTTCTCTTTTTGATACCAGAAATGGGCCTATTTTTAAGTCTAGGCTCTGCCACATAGTAGCTGTGTGATATAGACAGCTCTCAGAACGTTACTCTAACTCTGTTTCTCACCTGGATAGTGAAAATGCAATGCCCACTTCTATGGGGCATGAACAAGATTGAATGAGATCAATGTTCAAAGGCTCCTATTGCACAGTGTCAATGGATCTTCATATTCAAACTAGTACAGTCCAGGATTCAAAAGCACCTTTAAAAAGATTTTAATCTTTCTTTGTCTTTTCTGGAGAAAAAAAGAAAATTCATAACTTAAAAGTATGACTTCTTAAAATTTCTTTTCTCATGGCCCATAGCTTCTCTAGATTCCGTATTCGAGTCTCTTGTTAGTCCACACTTTTGTCACGCTTCCTCAAGAATGCAGTCTGTACCAGCTCTTGTCTTCTTAGCCCCTTCCCCCCTTTCCTCCTAAACCACCCAGTCTTTCTCTCTACCCACTTTCTTGATTTGGGATTTAAAAATCAGAAGAACCTGGCCACAAATTTAGATCCTTCTTACAGGGGAGGAGATAAGAGACATTGTATAGAATAAGAGGCAGAGGAAAAGGGAGGAAGTAAGTAAAATTGGAATTATGCTTTAATAAGTTTTATCTCCACCACATATGTAAAGTGCCTTACATGTAATGGAAATACTTAGTACACACTATTTCCCTTCTGAATGGCTTCCAACATTTCCTAAATGCTTTGTCTTTGTTTTTGACATATGCTCCATAAATAAAAATGGTTATTTAATCCTTGAACACTAAATTTCTCAACACTGTCTTCCCAGCTCTACCAAATTAGCAATCTGAAAATGATCACTGATTCACAGAAAGGACACTGCTGTTTTAAAGTGAACCTATGACTTAGATAAAATTAAAAAACTATATTACAATATGAATAATCACATACTAAAGTCTCTATTCTATGCTTCATTTTTTATTGCATTTTCTTAAAGCAAGGCACACCTGCACCCCTTACCATCCCAAAGGGACTAGAGTGATATTAGACTCTACAAAAGACCCCCTTAGTTGTTCCAACTTTTTTTAAAGTAAGATTTTTTTCTCCTGACATTTTAGAAGTGTTATGAAAACTCACTGGATTCTTGGGATTTGGAGAGGGAAGAAAAGAAACAACTGAAACCTCCCCTGGATATCATGTTTGTTTTGACATGTGGGTGTGGTGTGCTTTTCTGGCAATGACTACGCAAATTCAGCCCTGGGTGTCTACAGGACACAGCGCAGCCATGTCTAGGTTGCTTGGACAAGGAGTATTGCCTTTCTAACTGCAGGCCATTCACACACAGCTGCTGGGCTCAGGTGTCATAGCACCAAGTTGCTCTGCTCTTTCTTTAAGATCTTAAGCTACATACTTCTGTGTCCAATAACAAAAAGCAAGGAGATAGACTGGTTAAAAGTTTGATGGAGTGGTGGATACAGATAGACGTTGGAAGTCATGGGTCACTAGAAAAGGTACAGGTTGCAGGTTCATGACCCTTTGGATGGCACACCAATGTCTTTTTTTTATGACATATTTCTAATAGAAAGCCAGGATGTAATTTCTGCCACCTCCTTTTTATTATTTTTTTATTTATTTATTTATTTTCATTCTGCAGTCCTTTCTGCCTTATATTAGTGGGACATCTTCTTAGGCATCTTTGAAAGTTTGAGGTTTCATCTCTCTCATATATCTTGGCACTTTCTATAGAAGAATGATTTATGGTTTTTATTACAGGATTTCTTCTGCTAAAATTAAATTTTAATATTTTCTCTGTCTCAGTCACCTTTTTGTCTTCTAGTCATGTATTATTGTGCTTCTGCCATACACAAGGAATCTCTTGGGGTACACATGCTCATCATATTATTTCACACCTCCATACCTTTGCAGGTGTTGCTCCCTCTGCTTAGAATTCCTTTTCTTTATTTACCTATTGCCTACTTATCCCTAAAAACACAACTCATGTCACTTCTTCCCACAGCAGCCTCTACATACCACTATTACTCTTAAAACCAGTATTTGCTGAGCACTTATTAAGGGCTAAGCATTGGGTTAAGCATGTAAGCTCTGTTAATTCATTTAATCCTTGGGACAATCTTATGTTAAAGAACTGTCACTTAGAATCATTTCACAGACAAGAAAGGATGATGTAGAAATATTAAGGAATGTGCTCCAGGCCATGCTGCTCATGGGTGATGAGGTCCAAATTCAAGTGCAGGTCTGTCTAACTTCAAAGCCTGTCCTCTTTAGCACTAGATTATTCTACATTTTCTAATAATTAGGGTATACTTGGTGCTATACTTTAATTATAGATATACTTTCCTGTGTCTTCCATTAATTTCAAAGTTTACTGAGGTCAGAGCAAAAACTTTATTCATATTTATAACTTCAGTGTACACTAGCAAAGCGCCTGGCTTAGATCAAATGCTCAACAAAAAAAGCTGTTGAGTAAATAAGAGTGGAGGTCGCTATTCTGTCACTTTCCATGTTCAGTTTACGTCAGAGTACCTCTTTTCTCAGTGGAATTAAAACTCGGATTCACCAGGTCAGACCATACCATATGCTAGTGAGGAAAAGCAGAAGGGATCTGAGGCAACTGGTATATTGGCAGCTCCAAGTAGAGTGAGCAGGAAAAACAATGTGTAAGTGCCCAGGGGTGCCAAGCTCCAGGGATGAATCAGTTTGTGCAGCTGGGAGTCAGTGGCAGCCAGCACACCGATTGCACACAGGAAGCAGCATCAATAGAGCAACACAAACCAGGGCAGGAAAAAGGTACCCTGTGAAACCATAGCTGGACAGGATGGTGTAGACAAGATGAAACAGTGTCTGTTTCAATACTGATGTTCCAGGACTCCAGGATGTGCCTAAGCATCTATTTGTAATAGTCCAAATCACCTGCATTTAAGACTTGGTAGTGACTCCCAGAGCAACAGAGAAATACAATTTGTTTAGATAAATGTACCAAGGAGAGAAAGGAGTGGCATTCAGGGAAACAGCTATGTGGAGACATCTCTAGGCAGTTTTGGATCCCAAGCTTATTTAATTAAAGGATAAAGAGTGAATCAAAGCAATTATGTGGCATAATTAAATAGATAAGGTGAAGAAATGACAGTCCTACTGAAAGTAACAGGCTAGGGATTTGCATGAGAAAAATGTGATTGTGAATAAGATCTATGAAGAGGAAAAGAGATGGTTAAATATTTTCCAGGAATTTTGCATGTGTCATATGCATAGCTGAAGAAGTCATACCAATGTGATGCACAGGGAAGAAGAGTTATGGAGGGAGGTAGGCCTGAAAGGTGACAGCAGAAAGGGTTTCAGATGAGACAAAAAGTAGAGAATAGATGAATATATATTTCAATTTTCCATATTGAGAAAAATCTATGAACCTGTTGGGAATAAGCAACATGCAGCAATAAAACAGTGAAGAAAATTATAAAGCTACTTCTTTTTGGATATCAAAACCCTGGTGATCAAAATCCAACTTTAAAAGAATGCATTTTAATAGGAAAAAAGGTAAAAGAGCTGGAGAGTTTTGCAAAAAATGAATGGAAGGGGAGGAAATAAAAATAACAAAAACTGTAGCTCATTGTAGGACACCTAAACTCCAAATCTGTAGAAAGAGCGCAGTGACACTGAACCTGAGCCAGCAAAGCCATAAAAGAAGGGGCACTCAAATGAGGGCTGAAAAGAGTCAATAAAATGTGAATGTCACAAGTATGGAGGAAATGCACCTTCACATTGGAACATAGGATTTAAATAGTGTACACATACAGCCAGGCTGGTGTGGCTCAGTGGATTGAGCATCCTCCCATGGACTGAGAGGTCCCAGTTTGATTCCCAGCAGGGCACATGCCCAGGTTGCCGGCTCAATCCCCAGTAGGGGACATGCAGGAGGCAGCAGATCGATGTTTCTCACATCGATGTTTCTATCTCTCTCTCCCTTCTTCTCTCTCTAAAAAATCAATAAAAATCTATATTTAAATAGTGTACATATACAGAACCCTAGAGTATAAAAGTTGGTATTTCGAACAAGAAATGAAGTTGAAAAGATATTGTTTTGGGGTCTATCCATACAGATCACTACAGGAACATGGATGTATATGGTACAGTACATTTAATGAAAGTTTGAAAATTATATCACCTTTGGTGAAAGGTATACATTTGGCTTTGAAATGTAAGTAAAGAGCTAGTATATAAAGTGAAATTATTCCAAAAGAGATGGGAAAGGGAAGATTAGGAAGGAAATGACACATCCTGTAGACCAGTGGTTCTCCAACTTGGCTGCATGTTAGAATCCCATGAGAGTTCTCTATATACCATATCATGTCACCTGCAAATAATGACAGTTTTACTTTTTCCTTTCCAATTTGAATTCCTTTTATTTCTTCTTCTTGTCTGATTGCTGTGGCTAGGACTTCTAGCATTATGTTGAATGAGAGGGGTAAAAGCAGACATCCCTGTCTTATTTCTAATCTTAAGGGAAATGCTTTTAGTTTTTGCCCATTGAGCATGGTGTTGGCTGTGGGTTTGTCATTGTGATTGCCAGAGGGAAGGAGGGGTGGGGAAGGTAGAAGAGGGTAAAGGGGGAAATAAATGGTGACATAAGGAGATGTGACTTGAGGTGGTAAAAACACAATACAATATACAGATGATGTATTAGAGAATTGTATGCCTGAAACCTATAAAATTTTATTAACTAATGTCACTCCAATCTATTCAATTAAAAAAAAATTAAAAAGAGCTTTTTAAAACCATACCAGTGCCTAGACCCCAGCCCCACATATTCCCAATTAATTTGTTTGGGGGCATCATTTTAAAAGTCCCCCACCAGGGGAATCCAAAGTGCAGCCAGAGTACAAACCACTGCTACATCCCCACACATCATGGGTGGTAAGAAGGATTTTTATCTGTTAGTGGAGAAACATGAAGATGACTGAAATTAAAAATTTAGAATCAATCTGCAAGAAAACTCGGATTGAGGAGTGCTTGTTCATGCAAACCTATTCTCCATGTAGAATGGTATATCCAAAAGAGAAGGGAATAAATAGAAGACAGATGTATTTGTAAATAGGAATAAAGGTGAAGTTTAAAGTTTAAAAATATATGAAATTTTAAAAGTTAGAAATTTGGCAGGCATGTATAAGGAACCAGCAAATCTCATTAGAATATAAAAAATTTTTAAATAAAGTGAGAGAAATAAGCAAAGAGAAAGAAGATGATGATTTTCCTTATAGGAGAGATCTGTATCTTTGTCTCTCCAGTGCCTAGACCAGGGCCTGGCATGAAACTGGAATCACAGTTTTTGCTGAATAAAGGAAAGCAGCATTAGGGTAAGCATGAGATAAGAAATCAGGGAGGCAGTGTGGTGGATAATGCAAAGCAATGGACTAGAAGTCACTGCTGGGCGCCACCCCTCAGAGTGTCCCCTGTGACCAGAGAAACCAATATATCTCTAAAGCTCATTGTTGGACTAGATGGACTCAAAGCTCACCTAGCTTTAAAAGTTTATGACCATATAATATCTTTAAAAAAAAAAAAAAAAAAAAAAACTAATAAACCCACAAGTGGAAAGGAGAAGTCAAAAACCTTAAAATTAAAACAGAGTGTACCCGATGCACTTAATGGAATTCATAGATAAACTGAAGGTAAAGAAATGAAAGCCAAAACAGGAGTTTACAGGTGCACTGACATGTAAGCTCCCAGAGGGCAGGAAGTTTGTCTGACTTGCTTCCCAACATATTCCCAATACCTGGAACAATGCCTGGCTTATAGTGAAAGATGGAGAATGCCAGATTTTTAAATAGATCAAACTGGGCACTGGTCTGGAAATGCTGTGGAGGAGATGGTCAAAAGAAAATGATACCCAATAGTGCAAAGTATTCACATGTCATCAACATCACTTAACTATATGATTGATATCTCTCCAAGGGATTGCCATCAACTTATCTTGATCATACCACATGCAGTAAGCACACCAGGGCATGGTTCACATGTAACATTGGCTGGAAGCTAAGTGTGGTGACATGGAATTAATTCAGATATTGAAAGGACTTTAAAGCAGTACAGTACCTGCCAAGTTACTTTTTTCTCTTCAGCCAAACACATGTGCTTTTCCAAGAAAGAAGGCCAAGAGACCTTGATCATGAATCCATATTTGTATTGCAGGACCATTCCTGAGGGAGCACCTTAATTATAGTCAAAACCTTTCCCAAATAGCTTCAATGGCTCAAAGGTCGAGCCCAATTTTTTTTTCCACCAAGTATGCCTAGTTCTCTAATTTATAATTCACAGCTTTCTGGTATAGTAACTTTAACAAGGAGTCTATGTTTACCTATCTTTATTTCAGACTATATGGACTTAATTAAGCCACCCTATCTCCCTTCATCACCCACAAATCAAGGGCCTGGATAAAATAGTGAGGTAAACCAAAACAGTGATCCTCGTGCATTGTCAGAGAAGGGTGGCCAACAAATTGGGCCAAGTTTTTCAGGGTTTGACACGGCATTCCTTTCATCCAGCAGCCAACACACTTGTACTGAACACCTGTATTGGGCACTGTACTCGGGCTGGGGGCTAGAAAGATTAACAAGTCAAGGTGTCTCCCTAGAGGGCTTCATGGTCTCACCAGAGAGACAGGTCCACACTAAGCAAGAAGGGAAAAGAAAGAAAACATATTTGTTAAATATCTGCTGGAGGCCAAGGTCTGTGTGATATGCATTATTAACTCTTCTTTACTTACTTTCACCTTCTCTTTTACAGATAAGAAAACCGAAGAAGTTCAAAGAGGGCATTTTCTTACCCAGTCTGGAACCTGAGCAAAGCATAATAGAATGGGCACCCAGATTTGTCCTCCCTGAAAATTCATTCTCTTGCCCCTGTACCACACTCAAATGCAATTTTCAAAAAGTTAAAATAACAGTGAGTGATAAAAAATACACTCGTAGTTTGAACAAAAAGCTATGGGAGCACAAAGGGTGTAGTGAAACTGTGACTAGGTGAGGAAGGGGGTCAGAGAAGGCATCACCGAGGATGTGACATTTGAGCTGGGCCATGTTAAACAGCTGGAGTCAGTCCTGCTGGATTACTAATGTGTTGATTTTTTGACTACACCTCTTGGGCACTTACCAGAGCCACAAAGTGAAGGAAGCAATAATTCTTCTCTGGCCACCAGAACTGCTGAAATGGAGTCACCTGCTATTTCTACACCCACTGGATTCACACAGAGAGTTTCTCAAATAAGGTTGCAGCTAAAGGATGTTAGCTTAGGGAGCAGCAGGTGTGTGGATGGAGAGGGGCACCAGCCATGTCTGATGGGAGGGGCAGTGCTGTGGTGCTTTGGGGCCCCTCTTGCTTGCATACTGGGACTAGAGGTACCCAGAGTAGATACATGGAAGCAAACAGCTACAAAGAGGGTTTACATATGGAGCAAGTTTGGTCTGAGAGTTGTTTTTAAAAGAAAGATATCAAGCATGGATTTTTTTTCTTTTTTAAGCAGAGTTTCTGTTTACCTATTGATGATAAATCAACAGGGCTACATGGCCTCCAAATGGGTCGTTGAAAATGCTGCTTCATTTTTCCCATTAAGTGCAAGGAGAGTCCCAGAAATGGAAAAAATAAGGCATGAAACTTCGGTGAAGCAAAATTTGGAAAAATGTGTGTGATCCACTGAACAAAAGACACTAGGCTAGACATTAATGGAAAGTACCTTAGAGTAAATTATGGAAAGTTGAGTGACTATGTACTCTGAAAAAAGGAAAATAATGGAATGCTCTCATAAAGCTAATAGAGTCACCAAACGGAGAGGGAAAGGAAAGAAATTGAAAAGGTTTTTAAAGCACTCTGATATTTCCAGTATCCACCTGGCACCATACATAGTTATCACAATGTTATTAACTATATTCCCTATGCTGTACTTTACATCCCCATGACTATTTGGTAACATCAGGAAGAACACTTTGTAAAGTATGTGATTGTCTAACCCCTGTGCTGTACACCTGAAACCAATACAAAATAATATTAAAAGTAAACTGTAATTTAAAAAACTTAAAAAGCACTCTGACATCGCTCTCCAGGAGACAGTTAAGGCACACACAGGCAATAGTTGAATACCTGCAAGCCAAATGGGAAAAGCAGGGCATGACTGAGCAGTTTCTAGCTGATCTCCCTGCTTCCAACGTTGCCCCTTATAAATGATTCCTTCCACTGTGACTAGTGGTCTCCCTAAAATGCAGACCTGATTATAGCACTCCTCTATTTCAATGCCTTCAATGACCTAGTCTCAAGAACAAATCCAGATTCCTTGGTGTGCTATGCAAGGACTATCATCTCTCTCACCTTTCCCAACACACATTTTATTCTCTAATTGTGCTGAACCGTCTGAAGCTTTTCCCCAAATCAACCTTTGAAACGCTGAGCATGCTATTTCTCTGACCTGGAATGTTATCTGCCACCATCTTCCCCTTTTCTCCTAATTCCCATTCCTTCATTCCTTCTTCTAACAGTTATTAGGCCAGGCTGTGGCCTAAGCCTGAACAGAAAGCAGTGATGGACATGGAGATGGTCCTGGCTCATGAGCTTCACGGTCTAGCTTGGTTATGATCACTTCCTTCATGAAGTGAATGCTCCAAGGCTGGATTGACTGCCCCTCTTATCTCAAAGTACCATGTATAAATGATTAATTTGTTGTTAATTAGTTAATTAATAGTTAATTAGTTAATATTATAGTTTAGTGAATAACTAATTATTAAATCAATAGACTCATAAAAGACTACAGAAAATACCATTCCCAATCGTACAGTTTTCCCAACAGCATTTGCCTCTGATTAAACAAACATTTATTTGGCATCTGAAGAGAATTAAGATGCTCTCTGACCTTAAAGAGTTTGCAATCCAGGAAGGGAAACAGAGACATCAATTTTATATACTTTTAAAACATACAAATGCATAACGTACTATAGTGTCAGGGGATGTTTCAAATGTATTGCCTGAACAAATCCTTCAATACTCACAAGAATTCAGAGGTAGAAGACAATTCTTATTATTATCCCTATTTTATTGAAAAGACTGATTAAGTCACTTGATCAAGGCCATGCTTGAACCCAGTCAATCTTGTTCCCCAGCCCATGATATCCTAACACCTTAATAGAGCAAGGTAGGTGCTGTAACGGAGGTGTGTACAAGATGCTGTCTCAAAACACAGACAAGAACTAATCCCAAAATAGAAATTCAAAAAGTTTTCTTGGAGAGGCTGAGTCCCTTCCTGTGCTAAACAACAGGTCAGTTCAATGAGAGATTACATCAGTTGGTTGAAAGAGCAGACCCTCTTACCCCAACGCAGACAGGTGAGAAGA
Organism: Tadarida brasiliensis; assembly: GCA_030848825.1. Lineage (NCBI taxonomy): Eukaryota > Metazoa > Chordata > Mammalia > Chiroptera > Molossidae > Tadarida > Tadarida brasiliensis. Next base: position 36,677,903 of record CM061272.1, on the reverse strand, counting down.
AAGAAACCAGGGTGGCAGTCAGATGATTCACACAAGGATGTCACACTCTTTGTTAAATTAAAATGTTGTATAGCGTTTGGTAAATAAATATTACCCCCAAGATTCTCAAGTCCTGACCATCTTGGCTGCAATGTCTGCTCCGTAAGATTTAAGTTTCCAAACAGGTGTGAGTCCGCTTCTATCCTCTCTGTTCTGTTCCATTGACCTAATTCTCTATGTCTTTGCCAAAATTGTGCTGCTGTGATTAACTGCAGATTTGTAACAATTTTTTATATAAACTAGGCTAAGTCCTCTTACTTTTTCCTTCTTCAGGAGTGTCTCAGCTATTCATCACCCTTTGTTCTGTTTATATTTTTAAACCCATTTGTCAAGTTTTATTAAAAACTCTACTGCAAATTTTGTTGGGATTCCATTGAGTCTAGAGATTTAAGGATAATTGATATTTTTGTAATATTGAGGCTTTCTAAGAAAAGATGAAGTATCTTTTGTGTAAGTCTTAGTGATATCTTTTGTATATTGTCATAATATCTTTCATTTATCTAGATCTTATTAATATCTTTCAATAAATTGTCATAATTTTCTTTCTAAAGGTTCTGCATATCTCTTATTAGATTTATTCCTAGCACCTTATTTTTGTTGCCATTATAAATACATCTTTCAAATCTACATGTTCTAATTGCTCGTTGCTGATTATAAATATGTAAGTGACTCATATTTTGATCTATATCAGCACCCTAAACTCTCTTACTAATTCAAAATAAATTATCAGTTTATCTTCTATGTAGATAATTATATCATCTTCAGTGATGACAATTTTGTTTTTTTCCTTTTCAAATTTTATACTGTTTATTTATTTTTCTTCTTTTACTGTGTTTGCCAGTAAACTATTGAATAGAAATGGTAACAGCATTGCTGTATTGTTTCTGGCTTTAAAAGAAATGTTTTTGCATTTTATAATTTAAATAAAAGTCTGTAGTTCATTGATAGATAACACTTATTAGATCAAAGTTCTTTTATTCCTAGTTTACTAAGATATTTTTATTTTTATTTACTTATTTATTTATTTAATCCTCACGTGAGGATACTTTTTTCATTGATTTTTTTTTTTTTCAGATAGAGTGGGAGGGAGGAAAGGAGAGAGAGAGAGAAACATTGATGTAAGGAAGAAACATCAATTGTTTGCCTTCTACGCAACCCCGACCGAACGGGGATCCAACTTACAACAGAGGTAAGTGCCCTTGACCAGGAATCAAACCCACGACTCTCTGGACCTTGGGCAGATGCTCTAACCATTGAGCTAAACCAGCCAGGGCTACTAAAATATTTTTAACATGAATAGATCAGGAGTCTTAATAATTGCTTTTATTTTTTATCTATTAAGATATTTGTGTTATTTTTCCTCTTTAATCTGTTAATATGGTGACTTTCTGATATTGAACTAACCTTATAACTAGGAAACCAGCTTAATAATGACATATGTTCCATTGGATTTCATTTGCCTGCTATTTCCTTTACAGGTTTTGCATCTGTATTAATGAGTGAGATTGTCCTATAATTGTGCTTTTTCATACCATTATTGTCTGGTTTTGATAATAAGGTATAATAGCCTCATAAAACAGGTTGGGGAGTGTTCTCTCTATTTCTATTTGCAGAAAAAAAATGTGGAATTACTGTTATTTAAATGCTTGAAAGTATTTGGAAGAATTTGCTTATAAAATCATCTGACCCTAGCATTCTCTTTGTGAGAAGTTTTTAAACACTAACTCAAATTATTTTATGGTAATAAGACTATTCAGATTTTCTCTTTTCTCTATTGTTTGTTTAGATAAGATATTTTTTTCAAGGAATTTGAACCTTTCAACCAATCTTTTAATTTATTGAAATAAGTTAGATATAGCCCTGGCCAGTATGGCTCAGCAGTAGAGTGTCAGCCTGCAGACCAGAGTCGCAGGTTCAATTCCGGTCAAGGGCACATACCTTTGTGCAGGAAACAACCAATCGACGTGTCTCTCTCACGTCGATGTTTTTCTCTCTTTTTTTCTCTCCCTCTCTCTCCCACTCTGAAGATAAAAATGGAAAAAAAGTATCCTTAGGTGAGGATTTAAAAAAAAAGAGAGAGAGAGAAAGAAGTTATATATAATATTCTGTTACCTTTTTAAGATATCTGCATCAAAAGTTGTGTATCTTTTTAAAATTCTTAATATAGGTTTTTTTGGTGTCTTCTAGCTCATTTTTTTTAATCAAATTTACCAATGAGCAGTTTCATTTGTAATTTCACAAAAATCCAACTTTTTGGATTCTCTTTGTGTGTTTGTGTGTGTTTTGTTTCTTTCATTCATTTCTGTTTTTATCTTTATTATTTCTTCCTACTGTCCCTGGCCTTATTCTATTGCTATTTTTAATTTAATTTTTGAGTTGCAGTATTAGCTTATTGCTCTCCAGCCATTCTTTTCTAATATAAATATATAAATATTGCTTTATCTGCAGCCCACAAATTCAAAATATAATATTTGTATTTTCATTTACTTGTTTTTCCCAAATTTCATTATAATTTTTATTTGATGTATGAATTATTTAGTCTTTTAACTTTTAAATGTATGGTGTAATGTAGTTATCTTTTTATAATACATTTCTAACTTAATTGTTATCACAAATCATAAGTCTGCATGATGACAATTCTCTAAAATTTGATGAGATTTCATTCTGGTATCTGGTCACTTTTCATAATTTTCAATAGGTGCTTGAAAAGAATGTTTTTCTCCAATTGTTTGGTGCTGGAGTCAATATATTAAGTTTGTTGATTGTGATGGGCAAATGTCTTATATCGTAACATTAACTTTTTGCTTGATTTATCAACTGCTGAGAGTTATTTTAATATTGGTTACAATAATCGTGGATTTTTATTTTATCTTTATCATTTCTTTAGCATTTACTTGATAAGTTTTGAAATTATACTCATGCATGTTTTGAACTGTTTGTTATTAATTTTAAGAGAATTCAACCTTTTAGCGATCTGTCATGAATATTTTAATTTCTAGTAGTGATTCGATTCTTGTCTTAAAGCTTTATTTTGTCTGATATTACCATAACCATACCCATTAACTTTTTGTTATTATTTTCCTGGCATACCTTCTTCCAGCCTTTTATCTTCAACTTTTATATCTTTACATTGTAGCCAAGTCTATAATAAACAACACAGGGTTAGATCTTTGTAAATCCAATTGGACAAATTTAACATTCTAACCAAAGAGTTCAGTTCATTGATATTTATTGACATTACTGAATTTCTTTTTACCGTCTTATTTTGCTTTTTCTGTGTACATTTTTTTATTTCCATCTTTTGGATTGCTTAAGGTTTTTGTTATCTTTCCCTTTTTTTTAACTTACACTAGTTTGAAATTTTACATGCTATTTCTATTATTTAATAGTTATTTAGAAATTTTAACATGTAAACATATTAAAGTCTAAAATGCTTTAATAATAAAACTCCAACTTGTATGCTATTATCAGAAAATATTTTACTTGTAGCTAATGTCTACAAATTAAACATTATCATTGTTGTTGTTACTTTAAGTAATGTTTTACACAATATTTATCTGGATTTACCCACATGTTCACTTTTTTATATAGCTTTGTTGGCTATATAATTCCAAGTTTACATTTATTTTCTCTCAGACTTTGAAAGTAGTATAACATTACATTCTATTTTTTATTTTTCCTTCAATCTAAATGTTATTTGTTGCTAATCTGTTTGTTTGTTTTTCTCTCTAACTACTCATTAGATTTTTTTTTCCTTTGTTATTCTGCAGCTTCACTACAATGTAACTGACATATATGTTTTTTCATTTTCAGTTTTCCTGCTTGGAATTTAGTAATATCTAAATCTTAGTATTTGTGTCTTTCATCAGTTTGGGGAAACTTTTCACTGTTATCTCTTAGACTAGTATCTATTTTTCAGTCTTTCTAGAGTCTCTTCTGTAACTCTGATTACATGTATGTTGGACCTTCCCATTTTATGATCCATGATGCTTGATTTGTCTTTCATGTTACCACGTGCTCGACACGGTGCCTCTGGCCATTTCTGTAGGCTCCTCTTCCAGTTTGGTCCTTGTCTTGAGCTGTATGTAATCTGCTTTTAAAACTGAGTTGATTTCAGTTATGTTTCTCAAGTCTGTAATTTCTTTTTCAAATGTGCCTTGTCTTCATTGACAGTCTCTGAACCTTACTCATACTTTCAATACTGTTTCTATTTCTTAAACTTATAAAATATGTCATTTTCTATTCTGTATCTGACTATTTGAATATCATAACTCTTGGATATTCAATTTAACTATTAGATATTTCTGCTAAATACCAGTCATGTTACCTATTTTCACTTCTGTTTTGCTATGTTTGGCTGTTGAACCCATTATCTGATATATGTTTTATCTGAAGGAATTTCTTTAAAGTCATGAAGTTGAAGGATTTTTCATGCACAGAAGATTTATACTTGTACTAGTCACCTTTAAACCTATTTTTTCTAATAATTTTGTTCTCCAGCTAGAGTCAAAATAAAATAGACAAGTTTTCCTTGTAAATTAGGATTTACCTCTAGCTCACTATTCACTAAAGGTGTGGTCCTTTTGAATAGGTAGAGTCTTGGCTTCATACACAGGTCTTTGATCTGACTCCCTATTTTACATGGACACTAAGATTTGCTCCCTGCTCCCTATGAGGTCATTAAAACAATCTCTGGATCACCAGAAATTCCCAGGTGCCCAAAGAGCAGTCATAGACTTTTCTCCTTGGATTTATGTTCTTGCTTCATGTGTGACTGCTGGAGATTTTCTTACTCTGTTGCCAGCTCAGCCATGCATTGAAAAGTTTTCTCAAACACTTTATATAGTATCTTGAATTATTTTGTAGTGTAAGGCTTTTCAGAGTATCAAGTTTGTAATACTGCCAGAAATGGAAATCTAATTTATTCTTTTTATATTTTGCCTAAATTAGAAAAGTTCCTTTTTAGATGAGCAAGTTACTTTCTATTAAATATTCTTTATAATTATAAAAATATGTTTCTGTAAAAATAGCCAATTACCAGAACTTCAAAGAAAGAGAATATTGGTGAAAATTTATCACTTCCCAAAGGTATTCATATGTTACTATTAGGTCGAACCATGTGAAATAGTCCTTCTACAGGTCAAAATTAACAACTTTATATGGTTCAAATAAATTCCTCCAGCCTTTTTTTTCAATAACTATTTAATGCAGCTAAAATAATAATTTAGATGTAATCTTGTATATTTTTTTGTAGAAATATGTTTCCATTAAACTTCTCACAAATTCCTTATATAATATTTACATGAAATTTAATATTTACATTAAATTTACATTAAATTTAATCTGGGAGGCAACCAATCAATGTGTCTCTCTCACATCGATGTTTCTCTCTCTCCCTCCCTCCCTTCCACTCTATCTAAAAAAAAAAAAAAAAAATCAATGGAAAAATAGCCTCGGGTGAGGATTAACAACAACATCAACAACAACAAAAATTTTTTTGCCCTGGCCGGTGCAGCTCAGTAGTTAGAGTATCAGCCCAGGCACCAAAGGGTCTTGGGTTCAATTCTGATCAAGGGCACATACCTGGGTTGTGGGTTTATTCCCCAACTCAGACCGGGACAGTGTGTGTGGGAGGCAACCAAGTGATGTGTCTTTCTCACATCAATGTTTTTCTCTCTCTCTTTCTCTCCTTCCCTCCCTCCTTCCACTCTCTCTAAAAATCAATGGAAAAAATATCCTTGGGTGAGGATTAACAACAAAAAAATAAAAGAAGATTAAAGTTTTTAAGGATCTTATCACCTATCAGTAAATTACACTCCCACTAGCAGATTTTAAAATATCAGAAAAAAAGTATTTGGGTCTCTCTCAGTTTCCTAATTTGTTATTTCAACACCTCATTAAAAAAGCCATGCGATGCTTTAGCTCTAACCTACATCTCACCTATTGTGATATGTTCTCATTTTCATATTATCTACTCTGGGTTTAAATAGCTCTCAGACACTCACCACATTTTGTGTAATGACTGTAAGAATCTCATCCAAATTCCCTTAAGACTTCATTCAAAAGTTCTATAAGAGTCAAATTACCAAAATCTATCCAAATTAATTCTTCAAAGAGGTATTTCAATTCTTACCAAAGGCCTAAAACTTAGTCCCAAGCCGATGTTCAGATTTCATTTCATTTTGTTTGTGGAAACACCATTTTGTTTGTCTCTCCCAAATTTCTCCCTAACAAAAATGGCAATAACTCATTTTTCTTTCACTAGACTATTTCGATAGCAATAAAATTTAAAAAAACTACCCTTTATTGAAGCCTAATGTATGCCAGGAACTATGTTAGGCACTTTACATGATCTCTAACTCCCATAATAAACTTGCAAGCTGCCCACTTTATAGCTGCGGGAAACTGAGTCTCAGGAAGGTTAAAGACTCATGGGAAAATAAAGGGTGTATCAGAGTTTAAATGGATTTGGCCTAAATCAAGTCTGTCACTACAGAAGTATACACACACACACAACCAGTCAACATTATGACACAAAAAAATGGGGAGGCCTTTTCTGTGTAGCACACTTGGAGCAACTAATGTGCACAGGGACAAAATGGCTCATCCTTTATGTCATGGACAGTGTTCAAAGGCTGCCGTAAAGAAACCTAGCTACCAACCTTGTGAAATAATTGCTGAGAAACAAACAAACAGAAAAGCTGAGAAAATAAATGCATAGCCCAAAGATGGTTTTCCCTTTGGCCCCAGTTTAATCAGCTAATAACACCCAAGAACAGCAAGACTAAGCTAGTTCTTTCATTTAATGCCATATTCGAGCAATGTTATTTTACAGCTTTAATAGCCCTGTCAACATTCATCAGGAAATCAGTGCATCCCTCCAGAATCCTGCCATAAAACACAGTGGCTTTTTAATTAGGGCAGCGCAACCTTCAGCGCACCCCAACTCGATGCTGAATTGATGTGTCTCACTTTCACCTTAAGCTCACCAAGATTCAGTTGAATCCAAGGGAAGCAGAAAAGGGTCAACATGGGCCCAGCTGAACAAATGTATTTTCATAGGTTTCACAGTAAGCTTTTAACTCTTGATGCCACGGTCTTTAAAAAAAAAAAAAAGGAATGAATGTTGGTAAGAAAGTCTAACTCTCACCAACATGAGAGTTGTTAGGTAATCTATATGCCAGACACAGGTTCTTTGAAACAAAAAAAATAGATGTAAATTCAAGACTCTGGTGACATCCAGATTGTTATACATGTATATATACCTGCACAGAAAATGTTGTGCAGGCAGGAAATTGGGAGCCTAATGTAATGAGTCAGCTTTATTATTTTGTTACAAATAATATTATTTATCAAAAATCTTACATCTGTGTTGTTTTAAAGATATAGAAATGTTCTATGATGATCAACCCTGGTTTCTGAATGGGTCTGGGCACTCATTGAAAATTTGTAACTGGAAGTGTTGAGAAAGAAGAGGGGATTCCACAAAGTATAAACATGTGTTGTTTTCCCTAAAAAGCTGAAAATTGCAGACTCCTAGATCTTTTGGTATTGAAAGCACAATACAATATTCTGGGTTTGGAACTTCCATTATTCATGAGTTAAATGGAAAGAGTTTGTTATTTTAATTTTGTAATTCACTGTTTAGAAATTGTATTCTTGGTCAAAAATCTAATTTTGTATTTAAAAATAAATAGTTATTACAATGGCAAGAAGAAGAAAAATGCATACTTTGAATCTCCGCATACCTACCGGTTTTTTTGCTACAGCCCTTAATTTCTCTAAGATTAAAAAATGTAAATATTACTTGGCCTTTAAAATATATTTAAATTTACTATAATCAATTATCTTGATTTTTATCTCAAATTTAATTTTTATTCAAATAAACATATATATTACCAAGTAGTATAGATATTTTTCAAATTTTCCTCAATTATTGTACAAGAGTGTTTATTCATGTCAATCATGAATCAAAATTCTTTTTCATGTTTTAAATCAATAAAATATTTTTCCAAAATGTTGCTTCCCAAAAATTCATGTACAAATTATGACTTCACTTTTGTAATTTTTCTTGGCAAAATTTCTGGAACAAATTCATCAAATGCAACCTTCCATTGGAAACTCACTTCCGAAAAATAACTTCCTCCACTGAAATGGAGACCCCACTTGTCTGCAGAATGACAAGTGACCTTTACAATGCAAAATTTAATGCTTATTTGGCAAAATATTCATTTTTATTGATAATAGGAAGCTTTGATCAGTGATTTATTAGATGTGAAATAAGTCATTCCCTATGTCCCAAATGCTCAGGTACAAATAGATCTAAATATCTAGAATAGATGGGTCAGAAAGAGAAAAACAAACTTGGGGTCATATTTTTATTTGGCATAATAATTTAAGAGTATTTCTACATTCAAAAAAAAAATTAGGTTTGAGGCCAAAGCAGGATAAAACAGGTAAGGAAATTAAATTTGTTAAATTTTTGTAATTGCTTTAATGGGAAGTGACATCTCATAAACTTTTCTAGGAAGAAAATCCTGCCCTTCTGTGATAAAGTCAATATGTGCAGAGAAATTGCATAAGGGCCAAATTAAGGGTTGATCTGCCTTCCCTGTAAGAAATACCAGGGCACCTTTGATCAGGGCTAACCTCATAAATGGGCCTGGGTGGTAGTCACACAACCTGTATGTTCTGAATACTCTAGTAATGTTGTTCTTCTCAAATCATCTCCCCAATTTCTGTTACTGACACTTGACATTCCTCCATTTGAAGTTTATTCACCTCCTTTCATGTTCTGTCTCATGCTAAGATATAAATGCTACAGAGGAATAACACATGAAGCTTGACAGTCATTTCTGTCTTCATGGTGATGAGTTTTGAATAGAGAAGGTGAATAAAATGTGAAGTGATCATCTGTAATAGGAAGGGAAATGCTAGTAAAGGGGGAAAGCCCTGGAAGATGCAATAAGACCCTGGGAAATGTGGGAGGGCACAGTAACACAGGTAAGGCTATTGTCGGGACACTGAATGAATGCTTCACAGTCTTTATCGGGGTGGGGAACGTCTGGCCCATGGGCCGTATGAGGCCTGCAAAATCAATACCAGGTAACATCACACGCCTCACAAATTAGCCTGACCAAATATAGCAGGCTAATTTTTAAGTTGATACTTTTGTATGGCCCGAGAATGGTGTTATAAATATCCAAATGGCCCTTAGCAGAAAAAAGGTTCCCACCCCAAGTTTAGTTTTAATTATCCTGGGGCAAAGCTGTATGGAGGGAGATGCTGATGTCTAGGTTCAAACTCTGCTCCCAAGAGCTAAGGAAATACATAGAAAAAAAAAAAAAAGTGAGGTTCCCAGACAGAAAAAGTATAAAGTAGTTAAAAAAAAACAACAACAACTATATTTTGAATTGAAAATATGATCCTCAAAGAGTCATTATATATAGGTACCTCTAACTGTGGCATTTGTTTTTCTGTTTCTACAGTATGGTTAGAAGGCAGAAAACCAAACAGCAACTCTTTACAAGGAGGATCCAAGGGAAGAAACATAAGCATTTCTCCAAGTGTGTTTCATGGACTACTTGAATGAATTGATGCTAGAGTGATGTGAGGGAAGGTCTTTGACTTTGGGTGAGTGAGTTTAAGAAAAGCTTTACACTATAGGTTTCTCTTAGACAGTTAAAATATGTGTGTGGCAGAGACTACTACATGTTAACCAAAATCCATGTTCTTGTTCTCCAAATCCACAGTTCCCATTATTCATTGCAGTTAGGAATGGCCATGAGGTTGAGTTGGATGTGACATCTAGGTAGAAGTCATGTATACCACTTTCTGGCTTGACTCATACAAACCTTTTGTGCACTCTTCTTTGATCTTTGTATCTTCCAATTCTCTGGAATGGAAATAAATCTAGGGTGATCTGAGGAGCTACACATTGAGGATGATGAAATTCTGATGGACAGTATTTGGCTCTATGAATTACCTCTTGGAGGCAGCCACTGACAGTTCTCTTAAGAACTGTAAGAGACTGGACCATGTCATGAGCCAGATCTTATGTTAAGCAACTGAGATTTCAGTGTTTGTTTGTTTTTTACTACAACAGCATTTTTCCTAAATGATAAAACTTTTACATTTTAAATGTCTGAAAGGTATTATAGTTTAAAATCATGTTAACTTTTATTAACCCAGTTTTTCCAACAGCGTTGACCATAGAGCCATTATGGTTTTGTTTTGTTTTTAACTTAAAAACTATTGGCTCGTAGAACATTTTCTAGTTTGGGGAAGACAGCACTATGCCTTTCTTCACTCCCCACCCTTCTGGAAATTCGTTCTAGCCAAGAGAGGAAATGACTAGGAAACAAGCTATGGTCAAAACTACGAGAATGTACAGCACCAGGGATTTTCATTATAAACTCACCCACAGAGCTATGTTAGAGATGACCATGGTGAGTCCAAAACAAAATTAAACAAGTGAGCTCAAAAAACTGAAGCTTGTTCTCTGAGGCTCTAAAGTAAAAGGAGAGAAGAAAAAAGAATCATAGGTAACAACTAAAGATTAATAAGAAGGGACCAGTGTGGTGACAAGTTCTCTTTTTTTCAAATTTTGCATTATTTTCTATTTTTATGTAAGAGATTGTCATACAGGGATACTAATTACTAATAATGGCCTTGTTCAGCTATTTTAATAAAAACATGGATTTTGATCTTATATCTGTTAGGACTCTATCAGAAAGATCAACTCAAACTGGCTTAAAAAGTAAAAGGAACTTATTGGTCTCAGAGGGAGAGCAAGCCTCAGGACCAGACTGACCCAATAGCTCTGATGTCCTCAGGGACTGGCTTCTTTTGATCTCTCTGTTCTTTTTCCTGTGAGAGCAACAGCATCTTCAATTTACTTTCTCTTGTGGGAGTAAGAACTGCAGCAGTTCTAGGGTTTGCATCCATACATCACAGGAGACCTTATCCCCCGCCCCCCCCCCCAAAAAAATAAACCACTCAAATATTGTTGATCTGACCTGGACCAACATCCCTTCCTGCACCTGCGCGTATTTCAGTGTTCAGAAAAGTGACATATACAGTAGCCCACTCTATCCACGGTTTCACTTTCCACAGTTTCAGTTACCCGCAGTCAATCAGGGTCAAAAATATTAACTGGAAAATTCCAGAAGTTAACAATTCACAAGCTTTAAACTGCACACCATTCTGGGTAATGTGATGAAATCTTGCTCCATCCCACAGCATCTGACACAGGACATGAATCATCCCTTTCTCCAGCATAAGCACACTGTATACACATCCTCCTTGTTAGTCACTTAGTAGCTTATTAGTAGGTTGTCAGGTGGACTGTCATGGTATTGCAGTTCCTGTGTTCAGTAACCCTCATTCTACTTAATAATGGCCCCAAAGCATAAGAGTAGTGATGCTGATAATTCATATATTCCAAAGAAAAGCCATAAAGTGCTTCATTTCTGTGAAATGGTATGTATGTATAGGAAAAAAAACATAGTTTTTATAGGGGTTGGTACTATCTGAGGTATCAGGCATCAACTAGTGTCTTGGAAAATGTTCCCCATGGATAAGGGGGGACTATGGTACTGACTGACGGGTGTCTGAGTTACACAGACCAGTCACTATGACAAAAGGGACCATCCTGATTAGATTAAACAAGTCTGATCCTTTACTTGTAATTAGAGGTGAACTTACTGGAAGGAGGACAAAATCACAGATCAACTTTTGAGTAAATTATATAATAATGAGTTAACATTTATGTACCACTTATATACCAGCCACTTTCCTAAGTATTTAAATATATTAACTCATTTGATTTCACACAAAAGTCTATGAAATAGGCACTATTAAATTCTTTTTAGAAATGAGGAAACTGAGGCACAGATAAGTTATATAATTTGTCTGAAATTTATAAGGCTAGTAGGTAAGAGAGCTGAGCTTTGATTCTAGGGAGTCAAAATCCAGAGTCTATGCTCTTTCGCCACCATGTTAAAGTTTTTGTAAAGCCATCATGCATATATAAAGTATACAACGCAAATGTTATACATATGCAAATATACACACAGGGACATGTATCAATATACTTATACATATATAGACACACATACACACACACATATATATCCATGCACATATACTTATACCATATGCACACATTCATGCACACACACTCATATTGGATAAGAAATCCAGCTCTTCAGACCTTATGATCATAACAAAGGTGCCATCTGGCGTTAGAACCCCTTAATTGCAGAAAAAGCACCCAAGTGGAAATGAAGGTTCTCAAATAATACAAACTTGACTTGCAAAGTAATCTAAAATCCTAACATTAGAATTCTGTCTCACTCTTCAAAGCATCTTTATCATGCCTGAAAACACATTGAACTGATTTCACAATTCCAGCTGGCCCTGCACACTTACTCTTTATGTGACTTGCAAAAGACCACTCCTGAATGGGAATCACTCATTCTCATGCCAAGCAAGAGAGTATACATGGACTTCTTTCATCTGAGGAAAAATTAGTTTTCCTATATTGATATCACACCCACTTCCCCCACCTTCAACACCCAGTCTAGCCTGTGCAAAGGTCTGCCTGTCTCAGTGGCTGACCTTGGAGGCAACGTGGCATTTTTCTTCCTCTTCCAAGTGGATAAAATGTGACGGTTGCAAATCTTGGTCAGGACAAGACAGAACATTATGGAAGATTCCCTGTTTAATTTCTCTAGCTGCTTTGTTCAACTTGGGCCTTGAAATTGGTCTGTCATTATGGGGTGGCCCTCCAGGGATGACACCTTAGATAGCAACCAACCAACCCTGAGTTTACTCTTCCCTTTCAGAACAATTATTTCTAGATTTGAAACTACTTTCATAATTAACCCTGAATTAAAACAAGGTCACCAGGAGCAATACCCTCTAGCCCAGACCATCTTACTGGTCCTTTTAATGCACTGGAACTTACCCATGAAGAATTTCTCCCAGTTAGTGATTTAACAAACATGCCAGTAAACCAGAGGTGTAACAACCTGTTTACACGGACCACTCTCCTAAAAAGTGCTGTGTAAATCTACAGCGATTGCCTCACTCTCAAGTGAGCACCCCCTTAAAAATAAACAATGAGTTACTGCATACACACACACACACTCACTCACACACAAGACTCCAATACTGTAAGTTTAACCTTTGGGCTGTTGAACATCAAGTTTCTCATAGTACACAAGGCGTTAATAATGTAGTGTTATTTCATTGCAAGCTGAGAATTTTTGGCAAAATAGAACATTCTCTTAGCTCAGGCTCAAGTAACAAAGGTTACACAAATGCAGATTACACAATTTCACAGCTGTATAACATCAGCATATTTTTTAGAAGACATAAAAAGAGAAGGTGCTGAGCAGGAGTTCACTGATACATGGCAAGCGACATGGTTTTCAAAGGTTTTCCTTTGAATCAGTATTTCATTAATTAGTTTGGCAATAGGGTTTATCATAATTAGCGTGGGTTACAAATGTTTGAGGATCATTAGCTTTTCTGTGGGTAGCAAGTGTGCTCAAAAGCTGCCTCTGCTTCTTTTGTCCGTTGGTAGACACCAAACATTTGCTTCCTAGAACTTAGGTCCAGAGTTGTAGATAGAAGTCAGAAATAAAGAAGTAGTGATATTTACATATTATTTTTTTATATAATCTAGATGGTTCAGAGCTCAAACTACCTATTCTGGCTAGAAACTATGGAAACATTTCTTCAACACGAGTGAAAATACTATACCTGATTAACATTCTTTATTTCTTAATCTTTTCAGTTCAGCTGCATTTTCTTTTTGGAGTAAATTCTTCCCCTGGATTATGAGAGCCCTTCATGGGTCCACCTGTCAGGGAGCCTTCAGTGTTCTGTGAGCCCAGATACCACCTCACCCAATTACTCCTCCTGCAACCCCTGCTCTGCCATCTCCCCTCTGCCCTAGACTCCTTGTACATTAGCCAAGGACTGAAGTCCTGCAGCCAAGTTTCAAAAAAAACAAATAATGAGGGAACTTTCTGCCATGAGAAATATTCAATATCTTGCTTAGAGCTGTAGATAGAAGAGTGTATAGAATTCAAACTCATAGAAATAAACACAATTTTTAAGCTCTCTTTGTATCTAAATTATACCTCATTTTTTAAAAATAGCCCCTATGCCCATTAGGAAATTCTCTTCAGTGGGCATCATTTTATTTCCCTCAACAGAGTGCCCATCTTCCAGGGCAAAGCTGAAAGAAGCACAAGGGCCCACTTGCAGGTTGGGCTATGCACTATGTGTTGTTGATGAAGGTTCCAGAAGAGAAAACTTAGTGAAAGATGAAACCACCTCTAGGATGAGGATGTCCAGTGTGAGGGTCTGCAATGTCTCCCATCCAAAACATTCATGTAGAGAATGCTGTGATTCCTTAGACACGGCAGAGAAAGTAACTTCTGCTGAAGACTCAGTCTTCTAACACTCAAATGAGTCATGTGGAGAGAGGACAAGGAAGCATCTAAGTTTAATGATGCTGCTATTCAAGGAGACACCATGACCAGATGGCCTGCCTCTCATTCCGATTACCTGAAAGGAATGGCAAGCATTACTGAGTACTTGTTATGTGCTAGCTGTGCTTCTAAATCCCTGACTTGTATTAACGCACTTAATCCTCATCTTCTTTAGTTGTTACAGAGGAAAGTGTGTATGAAATGATAGCCGTATCTACCATGACAACTTGATCTTCTTTCTCCTTTCCCACCGTTTCCTCATGGAAGTTAAAGAAATGGGGATAAGCATGATCTATGAAGGGAAAGACAAGGATGAAAATGGAAAGACAAAAGCAGCCAGACATATAGATGCCTCCACAGTTAGAATCAGAAGAACCCCAACAAGGGCATGTGAAGGACAGGGAAGTGAGTGTACTCTACCTTATGGACACCTTTTCCGTAGAGAATTTAAAAACAATAATGAAACTGACTGAAAAGTTTATCTATTTTTTTATTATCACCATGTGTTGAGAATTCTAAACAATGTCAGTGAGAAGCTACTATTTCTCAAAAAAATAGTTAGTTGGTCTAAGTTCTAAACAATTATTATAATTTCTTTTTATTTTAACATTTTTATGCAAGCTTCAAAGTAGCATATTTTTATTAGTTATTCTTTGATAAACATTATGTTATACATAAAGTTAATTCAGAAAACTCCTAGCTATCTAGTCAGCCTTCAACACACATAGACTCAGCTACACACATTAAATTGGTAATAGTTCAGAATTTCTCAAGCTCACTTTGGGCACAATTCAACTCTCCAACCCTATGGTATTATATATTTCTGTATTTATGCAGCAAATTCAAAATAAACAATGACAGCACAGTGATTATAAAGGCAAAAAAAAAAATAGAATTTGAAATACTTTAAATTGCCATTCTTTGCAACTACATGCTTTTACATTTTTGAAATTTGGGGAGCAGGGTGTATTATTCACTCCAATATCACCTCCTTGTTGGAAAATGCAGCAGGACATTGCATACTGCTGGGAAAAGGTTGACCCAGAGGAGATGAAGCTGTGCCTGCTGTAAAGACACAAAAGAAAATATGGCGAAAGAGCCTCTCTTCAATGCAGTTTCTTTTCTGTTATGTTTTTATCTGGTGTAAAATGAAGCTTTAGATGAGATTAACCAGACAAATGTATTTGCAAACTACCAGAATCAGCCTTGAACAATATGTAGTGAGACATCAAGCTTTAAAACTGATCCTTTTAAATCAGCTTACACTGGTTGCACCAATAAAATATAAGGAAATGGACATTTCCTAGGAAAAATAATTAAATTTTGAAATTGCCAGAAAAAAATTTAAGAAAGATGCTAGTATTACATTTCCAGATTCAAGTAAACTATTATGTCTGAATCCCTCATTTCAGCAAGAATTGGACACTTATTGTAAAACCATGGGTCAAAATGGTCAATGTCCTCTGTCATTGTACCATTTTAAAATGATTTTTGCAGAAGAGTTGAAATTTTGGAAGTACTTATCAAAAATAATAAAGATTTCTGATGAATTTTCTAGTAAAGATATTTTAGTGGAAATGTTTCTACTGAAAGATATTTCAAAACCACTAGAAATGTGCCTGAAAGGAAAAAATGAACATTATTGCAATTTCTGGAATATTGAGAGTGGGGATTTTTAAATAAATTTTTACCAAACTTATCTTTATATGTGGGACCTTTTTCTATTTTGTATATCTGTTGCTTCACATTTTAAAATAATGAAATTAGCCCGGCCGATGTGGCTCAGTGGATTGAGCGTCGTCCCATGGACTGAGAGGTCCCAGTTCGATTCCAGTTCGGGGCACATGCCCAGGTTGCAGGCTCGATCCCCAGTAGGGGGCGTGCAGGAGGCAGCTGATAGATGTTTCTCACATGGATGTTGCTGTCTCTCTCTCTAAAAGATCAATAAAAACAAATTGAAAAAATAAAAAAATAAATAAAAATAAAAATATGAAATTAAATAAAAGTACTCTTCCTCTACGTATGAGTGAAGATAGGTTGACAAATCTAGATACACTTGATAAATTTCCAGAAGTTAAGGCTCAAAAAGAGAAACTGTAATATTATTCATTACAGTTTTAGAACAATAAATATAAGAATATTACCTTTTATCAAAAAAATACATTAATATAAGTTAAAAGTATTAATCCATTTCTTTTGCCTTTCTGCAATTATAATATTGTTTGTTTGATTGATTGATGGCATGAAGAAAATAATACTTTCACTGTATTTCTTTCTGGCCATTATTATTTTCAACTCATTAACCAGTTCAGCATAGAGCAGGGAGATGTTTTTAAAAACAATTCCCTATGAGTATTAAATACACTACAGATGTCACAGGAGCCAGATATTTTTTAAAAAGTTGAGGAAAGGAAATAAACTATAGATAGTGCTGTGTTTTGATGCCCTTTTTCATAATCTGATATCTGGTATATTATGATAGCTTCTAGCACACTTTACAGTATTTCTCTTCACTCTTTATTCTCACACTGTTGTCAGATTCATCATCCAAATGTTCTGGCCAAAGTCAGCAGTGGCTCCAAAATCCTTAGGTAGGAGGAGCTTTCTTAGAAGTAGCCATCTGTCTAAGGGCAATGGTTTTACTTCTTTGTTTTTCTGTAGGTATTGGAGGTAGGGAGGGGCAGGTGGAGAACAGGAGTCAAAAGCCATCCCTCCTGACTGCCACTGAGTTAGAGCATAGAGGCACACTAACTCCACAGAACCAGGATCTGGAAACTGCAGGTGGAATCCAGTTATGTCAGATAACTGACCAAGTGATCACGGACAAGTTTTTACTCTCAGTTTCCTCATCTGAAAAATGAGGGGGCGGGCCTACATGGTCTCTAAAGCCCCTTCCAACCATAACATTCAATGGTTATGACTCATTTGCCATGGCAGTTCTCAACTATGGATGGCCCCAGATTTGTGCCAAATTTACAATGCATCAAAGTGAAGAGACAAACAGCCACTGAGCCAGAGACTGAGTTAATCGCCAGGTCGTATTTGGATAAATGAGAAAGTATCAGGTTCCTGTTTAAGGACCAGGTGTTTTACATAGTGTGCGTTGTTCTTCCATAAACGTTGGCTTCTTAGATCATGTCTACATTCACAAGTCCTTATAGAAACCATGTCACTATCAACTGAGACAAACACTAAAGTTGTCTCTTTCTGGACAAAAAAGTAGGTATAAGTAATTTTAAATTGCTGCATATCGATTTAGTTTACACAACAAATATTTCCATATGGGTAGGAGCCAGTTTTCTGGTATTTGGAGGATACGCCAGATCTCAGAGTGGTCTTTTAAATCAAAAACCAAATGTGGAGTGAGCTCATTCACTGGAACTTTGTTAAGGAGAATTCATTTCACTTCCTTGGCATAAATTAAGCTGTAGTGAGCTAGTGAAAGATTCTTCCACCTTTCACTGAGATGGTAAATTGAATTCTGCAATGGTGGTTAGAAAGAGACCCGGGCCCCCTGGAGAATGTGAAGGAAGTGGAATGTGGTGCGGTGTGTTGGTTTCCTGGCTGGAAGCCAGGGCGAAACAAAGCAATGGCCACAGTGAGACGGCAAGCCTACCTTCTTCAGTGGGAGAACAGGTGATGTTTCTGCCTTGGATTCTGCCCTGGTTGAGCTGTAGGGGAGAGGAGAAGGCAGAGAATTGTCTGAAGAAAGCCAGCCTGCACATACCAGGGACAGAGGAGCCCTCTGTGGGCTGCTCTTTGCCCTTGGTGGGTGTCCCCAGTCTGCAAAGAAGGCTGTAATGGTAGTTACATTTCCTCTTCCTGCAGAAAGAACAATGAGATTCTATTTTTTCACCTATAATATTGACAAAAATTAAGAAAATTGAGACCCTCTGGACTAAGATGGTGTGTGGACTTATGCCTTCTTTTATATTGCCACAACCTTTATGAAGAGTGGTCTGCTGGTATGCACTAGAATTTAAAAAACAAAAAGAAATGAAACCTGAGGGCCAGCTATCCCACCTAGCACTCTTCCCATCAAGAAGAACAGCACCAGCCTGGCAGGTGTGACTCAGTGGTTGAGCGTCGACCCATGCACCAAGAGGTCACCAGTTCAATTCCAGGTCAGGGCACATGCCCAAGTTGTGGGCCAAATCCCCAGTGGGGGACATGCAGTTGGCGGCCAGTCAATGTTCTCTTTCATCGATGTTTCTATCTCTCTCTCCCTCTCTCTTCCTCTCTCTCTAAAATCAATAAAAAAAAATTAAAAAAGAAAAACAGCACCAGTGTGTAAGGGTATCAGCATAAGAATGTTTAATACAGCACTTTGTAACAGCAGAGAAACTAGAATCAACCTGGATGGCAGTCGATAGAGGAAGAATTAAAGTACATGCATATTATGTAACAATATTATGCAGCAATTTAAAAGAGTATTATGCAGATCTAAATGGATGATCATGGAAAGGCATCCATATGTATTGTTGAATTTATTTTAAAAAGCAAGTTAGAAAGCAATGTGTAGCATAAACTTATATTTGTAAAAATTAATCAGTTGTATGTATTTTCATAAATTTGTTCAGAATAAAGATGTGAAAGGACATGTACTGTGGTGGGGGGAGGGTAAGGTTGGGGGCTAAATGAAGAGATTCTTTTTTCTTTATACTCCTCTGATTGTTTCACACGCATTTCCCTTTATCCCAAGACCCTGTTTAATTCCTCATGGCACGCCATCATCACAGTTCATAACTAAATTCTTATATTTATTTCCAACATGGGTTTTGTTTGTCTGTTTCCAAACAGAATATAAATTTTGTGAGGATGGAGACCCATATCTGACTTAGTAACCACCATGTCCCCAGGACCACATAGGACCTGGCACTTAAAAATACTTATGAATTGGTTTACTAATTAATAACTCAATGACTTGTGTAAATTGAAGAAGAAACTAAAATGTCAAACTTCTGAAATGGCTCTTCGCAGTTTCTGGAATACAAGCTCGGAGCACATTCATTCATCATCTGGTTCCTGGCTCCCTGCAGCCTCATCTCCCGGCTCCCCAAACCACAGCCCTCAGCCCTTCCAGGAGTTCTTCTTCTCAGGGCTCGGATTCCTCGAGCGCAGGGACCATGTCTTATTGGATTCTGGATCCCTGTGCCTTATACAGTGGCCAATAGGTTGTAGTTCCTCTGGGAATGCTTGTTAAATAATTGCCACAATTATAATGGGGGGGTGAATGAAACAACTTAGACCTGAAGTAGGGGAGCCCCTCCTGAGAGTGGAAGCAGTAGGAGCTGCCTTGCCAGTTACAAGTCTGGAACCTTGGAAAAATGACTTATAAAATAAATATTACCACAATATTAATCCCTTTACAGGGTTATCAGGACACAAAGAGATAGCAGTTGTGAATATATATGTACAGTGTAAACTTTAAAGAACGGCACAGATATTGTGATTTTTATTTTGATAGATTTAATGTCACATTTCTTTTCTTTCTCTAAATCAAAATTAAGCTGTACCAGATGCTACTGGTTATTATTGGCATCCCTTTCATTGCCCCCGGGGCTATTCAGTGGTGCAAAGGATTTCCCCTGTCCTCACATTTGAAGATGGCTCTCTCATTTTCGGTCCATATCACTCACTGTGAATATGCTTAAGGTCCAAGCCCAGGGGCCCCTAAAGAAAGGAGGCTCTGCACTTCCATGCTGAGCTGGTACACGCGTCATTGCCCCAGCCGGTGGCTTTGGCATCTGCAGGCCAAGCTGCCCAGGTGGACCTTTTCCTTCCAGGGCCCTGGCAGCACTGTGATGAGCCAGGATGCTGTTCACAGCTCAAGGACCCGCAGGCTTGCACTCATTTCCAGCTTTGGAAATAGTTCTCCCTCTCCCAAGTTGCCCAGCATCTCCACCCTGCCAGCATGTTCCCCCCTCTCTGAACAAACGTAGCATAAGTCCTTCACAGAGGGGTCTTCAAGCAACTGCTGAGGGCCCTGAGATGACAGAACTCAAAGGTCTGGTCACCGTCCTCATGCGGTTATGGACAAAGCACAATTTAACAGCCCTTGAAATTAGTCTGCCACTTTATTGTGATTAAAACAATAATCAAGTAGAGGAATGAATAATAGGGAACCTACTACAATGCAGTTGACTACAATTCCTATAAAAGCTTTATGTTAAGGAACTCCCAAAACTGTAGCTTAAAATTTAAAAAGGACCCTTTTTGAAAGGGTTCACCTAGACCAAAGCATAAAATAACTCCTTCCAACATTCTTGCTACAATTATCATGGTAGAAAGAAAATCCCGCCACATTCTGACTCAATAATTCTATTTTAAAATAGGATTTAAATTCACTGAAGAAATCTGTAGTTCTGGGTGCTCCATTCTCAAAGGAAGGCACATTTGCTTGACACATCTCCAGGAGAATGCACATCCCCTCCACCCTTTTTATACTTAAGCTGTTTGTGCCAGCTCTTCTCTAGGAGACTCTGCAATCGGTCTCTGCCCTCCATGAGTTGTAGTAGCTTCATCAGCATTCAAATCGGCCAAGAAGCTGGTATCTTCAACAGGAGAGTCTGCTGTTTCCTGAATGAATTATCCAGTGGCTCACTGCCTTGGGATCTCCTGCAAAGCCTTACCGCCTGCTTTTGTGCATGTATATTCCTCTCACCTAAAATTTCACCACTTTTCTGACAACCAAGGTTCTCACTGTTTGTCTTTAGGTTCGAGGTACTTTACTTCAGGCCACATCTTCGCATAGATTCAGGTAGGAAGTTGTGATGTACAGGTGAGTCCAGATGTCCTACAACTGGACCTCAGCTGATACAGAGTAAAATCTTAGAG
Source organism: Tadarida brasiliensis (assembly GCA_030848825.1). NCBI lineage: Eukaryota > Metazoa > Chordata > Mammalia > Chiroptera > Molossidae > Tadarida > Tadarida brasiliensis. The sequence continues at coordinate 36,656,520 of CM061272.1, read as the reverse complement.
CAGCTCCCCTGCCCACTGTCCGATGTGTGTGCTGCTGCTGCAACATCCCCGCCATGTGACCGTGGCCAAGACATCTGGTCAGACTTCAGATGCCTTCTACACACCAGGAGCATAATTCCCCACAACTGAGGCTAGTTTCATGAGATGCTCTCCAGCTCTAAAGTCTAATGTATTATTTTTAGGTGTTTTGTTTCCTTTCCTTTGAGTATTAGTGTGCTACAGAGTAAAACAAAAATAATAATCCCCACTTTAATCACAGATTACTATATTGTAAAGAGGATCAAATGTATTTTGAAATGTACAAATTTTATCCAAACGTGAGATATCGGTTTTAATGACTAGAGATCCTCTTTGAGGACTGGTAAGCAAATGAAGGAGAATAAAACTCACATAATTATTTTTATATAAATGGACTTCAGTCTGTTTGTCTTATTTACAAAATTATTTCTTGATCAAAAGACTGTTATCCTGAATTATCAGGATTATTAGCAGTTTAAGTAACTTTAGGCAGCTCCATAAACCCCATACAATTCTAGGTAAAGCTAGAGAGGGGGGAAAATGTCCTTAATTATTCCACTCTTTCCCTGGACTATAGGATGGTCTAAATCGAAGATTTTCATCTTGGTAAGAAAATACTTATAATCTATATGTTCTTATATTAACATTTGCACGTTATCATTATTACTTCCTCTAGTCTGAAATTTAGGTGCAAAATCAGGTGACATTCAAATCTGGACTATATTAAATACCTTTGGGTTTGATTAAGTTGGATTTGTAAACAAATGACTTTCTTAAAAACATGAAGTCATATAAAATCTTTTACTATTAATGCCTTGTTCTCTTATGACACCATAAATAAACCTCACTTCCCCTCAAGGATTAGTGAGAAAAGCACATTTTGAAAAATCTCTCTTTCTGCAAAGATATTAGGTAATTGCTACCTGCTGCCTTCTCCTTGCTTCCCTTTAGCTCCTAATGAAGAAAGTAAACAATGTTTCAAGTTGAGCGTGTCTTGGAGCTCTGCGTTTTAAGCTGACTTCTACTATCTTGGCATTTCTACAAGGGCTGTTACATGATTTACAGTGAAACTGGCTGTGGTGAGCAGCCTAATCTCTACCAATGCCATGTAAAATCAGCCTTGCAACATATTAACATTGTCTGCTATTAGTTCAGATCCACTCTCTGGTTTCCTTTCTAGCTTCCTAACTTTTTTTTTTTTAATCCTCACCCGAGGACATTTTTGCATTTATCTTCAGATAGAGCAGGAGGGAGAGAGGGAAGAAGAGAGAGAAACATCGATGTGAGAGAGAAACATCGAGTGGTCACCACCCACAAGACCCCAACCGTGGCCAGGGACAAACTGCAACCGAGGTACTGCCCTCAGCAGGAACCGAACCTGGGACTCTCTGGTCCGCGGGCCGATGCTCTAACCACTGAGCCAAACTTGGCTATCTTAAGAGGCTCCATCAGGCTAGCCTGGGCATTCTAAATTAATTTCTTTTTCAGTGCACATTTAGTGGGTCTGCTGTGGGCAGCGTAATGAACCCATTTCTGTGGGAATATCTAGAAGGTTCAGGACTGATTGGCCCCCAAGTAACTTGTAGTAGCACAGAGTCCAATACTCCTGTAAGATTGAAAATGACAAGAGATACAAATTGTGAAGTAGTATTTGCAGTATGAAAGACTTCTTGGAAAAGGTGTCCTTTAAACTGAACAGTGAAAGATCAATAGAATCTGGAGCTGTGGAACATCAGACAAAGGAAACTGGGCAGAGGCAGTGAGAGAAAGCTCCTCAACAGGTATGCAGCCTGGAGCCATTCAGATTGGCTAAATTGTTAGGCACCTACAGGGAAATTCCGTAAATTAAGGCTAGAAAAGTAGTTACCAGATCTTGGGTATTTGTGGTTAGCATTGTGATCATGCTGTGTTACTAATCAACTTAGAAATCTGTTCTCTCCCCTATTAAATGCTAAATTAAGTCTCTGTGCCAGGTGGAGGGAAGAAGGGTGAGGGGAAGGGAGTATAAAGAACAATCAAGTCATGGTCCCTGCTCTCAAGGAATTTAATGGAGGAGAGAGACATGCAGACATCCTTATAGCCTAAAGTATTAAGATGAATACAGTCCCATTTCATTCTCCATTATGGGTCTCTGAACTGGTATGAGAACACAGTGTCTCTAAATGCTAAAACCCACCCAATCTTCTAAAAAGAATTCATCTGTCCCCAATAGAGAACATCACATGACATTTTTGTCTGTGTATTTTGTTAGTAAGATCCCATTCTCCTTTTCTTTCTTTCTCTCTCATGACTATAGGTGCCAGGCAGATAACAAAACTGCAAAGCAAGCTTTTAGTTTTGAAATTAAAGTGAAAATAGTTTAAATAAAATAGAAATTAGTGAGGGCTAATTTAATTTAATGAATTAAATTTAAAATCGTAGGAGCTGTGGTGAATTAAAGACTGTGTCTGAAAGCTTCTTTTGAGATAATTACAGATTCATATACAGCTATAATAAATGAGAATGGTACTGTGTATCTATGTTCCCACAATGATTATATCTTGAAAAACTATAGTAGAACATCACAACCAGAATATTGAGATTAATACAGTCAGGATACAGAACATTTCCATCACCACAAAGATTCTTCAGGTCACCTTTTAATTTTTTTGTTAATCCTCACCCGAGGATATTTTCCGATTGATTTTTTTAGATGGGAAAGGATGGAGGGAGAGAGAGAGAGAGAGAAACATCATTGTGAGAGAAACACATCAATTGGTTGTCACCCGCATGACCCTGACTGGGGCCAGGAATCAAACCTGCAACCCAGGTACGTGCCCTTGACTGAGAATCAAACCCAATACCCTTTGGTCCATGGGCTGATGCTCTAACCGCTGAGCCAAACTGGCCAGGGCTCATGTCACCTTCACTTTTTTATAGTCACACCCACTTCCTGCTCCTTCCCTCTTCTGAATCTCTGACAGCCCCTAATCTGTTCTCCATTTCTATAATTTTGTCATTTTACAAATGTTATAGAAATAAACTAAAATCACAGTATGTAAGCTTTCAGAATTGTGTGTTTTTTTTTAACTCTGGATTATTCTCTGGAGATTAAGTTGTTGCATTTATCATTTTGTTCCTTTTTATTGCTGAGTAGTATTCCATGGTATGGCTATACCACAGTTTGATAATCATTCACCCTTTTAAGGATATCTGTATTGCTTTAAGATTTTGGCTATTACGAATAAAACTGCTATGAACATTCATGTACAGGCTTTTGTATGACTAAAAGTCTTCATTTCTCTGGGATAAATGCGCAGGGGTGCAATCAGCTGGGTCATGTGGTAGTTGCATGTTTACATTTTTAAGAAACTGCCAAATTGTTTTCCAGAATGGTTGTACTATTTTACATTCCCAATTTATAATTGATCCATTTCTCTGTGTTCTTGTCAGCATTTGATGTCACTACTTTTTACTTTAGCCATATGACAGGTGTGTAGTGACATCTCACTGAGGTTTAACTTGCATTTTCCTGATGGCTAATGATGTTGAGTATCTTTCAGTGTACTTCTTTGTCATCTGTATGGCCATGTACTGTTTAACAACAAGGGTGCATTCTGAGAAATGTGTCTTTAGATGATCTTGTTGTTGTGAGAACATTACAGAGTGCACTTACACAAACCTAGATGGTATAGCCTAATGCTCCTAGGCTACAACCTGTACAGCATGTTACTATACTGAATATTATAGACAATAACACTGTACATTAATGTTAATAGCAGCTCTATTCATAATAGCCAAGTATTTAATAGGCAAGTATACATAGAAAAGTAACAGAAAAAAATATGATATAGAAGATAAAAAATGGTACACCTGCATGGGATATTTACCATGAATGGAGCTTGCAGGACTGGAAGTCTCTCTGGGGGAGTGAGTGTGAGAGAATGTGAAGGTCTAGGACACTACTGTACACTACCATAGACTTTATAAACATTGTAAACTTCGGCTACACTAAATTTATTAAGCAACAGGAGATTAAATCAAGCACAAAAGAAAATGACACAGTGTAACACAGCATATTATTTTACAGTAAACATTTTTTATAAGTAGAATGAGCACACTAAAATAATGATAAAAAGTATTGTATAGCAAATGATACATAAACCAGTAACATAGTCATTTATTATCATTATCAAGTATTATGTACTATGCATAATTTTATGTACAATACTTTTATATGATTGGCAACACAGTAGGTTTGTTTACTCCAGCATTGCCACAAATTTATGAGTAATGCATTGCACTATGATGTTACAATGGCTACAATGTCACTGGGCAATAAGAATTTTTCAGCTCCATGATAATCTTATGGGACCACTGTTATATATGCAGTCTGTCATTGACCAAAATGTTGTTATGCAGCACTGTATATTTTCTTGGTAAATCTCTTTATGTCTTTTGCCTATTTTCCAATTGGATTATTACAGGGAGGAGGTTTGTTTGTTTGTTTGCTTGTTTATTTACTGTTGAGTTTTGAGATTTGTTTTATATTCTAGATACTAGTTTTCAAAAAATGTATTTTAAAAGTACTTTCAGCCAGTTTTTAGCTTGTTTTTTATTCTCTTAACAACATCTTTCACAGACCATAAGTTTTTAATTTTAATAAAGTTCAAATTATTCAATTTACCCTTTATGAATCATGCTTTTGGTATCAAGTCTAAGAACTTTATGCCTAGCCCTAGTTCCCAGAGATTTTTTTTCCTATACAGTCTATGAGATTATTATAGGTTTATATTTTACACTTAAGTCTTTTGAGTTAATTTTGTATAAAATGTGAGACCAGGGTGAGATTAATGTTTTTGGGTCTGGATGTCTACTTGCTCTGCCACCATTTGCTTTTTTGCATTTTCATCAAAAATTAGTTGGGAATATTTATTTGGATCAATTTCTGGGTTGTTGATTTTATTCCATTTATTTATGTGTTTATCCCACTACTTATACCACTCAGTCTTTTTTTTTTAACTTATTTTTATTTGTAAAAGTATTACAGCTGTCTCCCTTTCCCCTCATTGACCTTCTACTTCCACTCCCTCCCACCCATGCCTTCACCACACTATTTTCTGTGTCCATTAATACCAGTCTTGATAACTGTAACTATATAATCAATCTTGAAATTAGGTAAACTGATTCCTTCCACTGTATTCTCCTTTTCAACAAATATAAGCTATTCTAGTCCCTTTGCCTTTCATAAAATTTTAGAATAATCTTTTCTACATCTTCCAAAAAGTCATGCTGGGATTTTGAATTGCTTTAAAACTGTAGGTCATTTTGGGGGAAATTGACATCTTTACTACATTAGGTCATCGAATCCATGAACACACTGTGTCTCCATTTATTTAGATCTTCCTTTTATCTTTCATTAATGTTTTATAATTTTCAGCCTAGAAACCCTGTTTATGTTTTGTTAGATTTACACCTAAATATTTTTTAGCAACTGTAGATGGTATGGTATGTTTCATATCAGTGTCTCCATGTTCATTGCTACTTTATTAAAATACAACTGATTTTTATACGTTAGTTTTGTTTCCTATGACCTTACTAAGTTTTAGAAGGTTTTTCATAGATTCCTTTGGATTTTCTACATAGACAATTACATCATATGCAAATAGAGACAGTGTTATTTCTTCTTTTCCAATATGTATGCCTTTTATTTAATTTTCTTGACTTGTTACACTAGCCAGATTCCCAGCACTCTGTTGAATAGGAGTGATAAGAGTAGACATCCTCACCTTATTCATGATCTGAGGAGCAAAGCATTTAGTCTTTCACCATTAAGTATAAGGATAGCTGTAGGTTTTTGTACATGCTCTTTATGAAGTTGAGGAAATTCCCCTCTATTCCTATTTTTCTGAAGCTTTTTACCAAGAATCAGTGTTTTTATTTTTAACATTGCTTATGCAAAACAAAGTTTATCTGCAAGCTGCTTGCAGCCTTCGGGCCAGCATCCTGAAACCCCTACAATAAGTGTGCCCAAATCTTGATTTCTCCCAACCATTTTAAAGCAAGAGAAAAGACGGAACAAAAGAAGCTAGTAACTACAGAAGAAGCTAGTAATATTCATTGTCCTTCCTAAATCACCACGTGCTTTTGTCCTTCATGTTCATTGAAGTTATCTTCTGTGTTCAAACAGCAGTATCTCTTCTTCTAATAAAGTCATGTCTTCCCAATCCCAGAAACACCATGCCCTCCTGATAAATGATACCATGGGAAAAAACACAGATTTTGATTTTTATCTCATTTAATACTTTACGCCCCCTTCCTTGGCATTCTATCATCTGAGGACGAAGACCTTAGCCATGACTTCAGTAATGTTCTTGGTTGCCACTCCTCCCAAAAGCTCCAAGTTGAAATGCCTAAATATAAATTTATAAAAACTTAAATATAAGAAATCTTAACCATGGATGGGCTAAACTGAGAATGACTAAAATATGATGCAAATAAGTAATGGGAAAGAGAAACATAGAACTACTAAGGATAGAAACAATTGTTTATGGGATAATTGCTCTTTTTCTCAGTATGTTTTAGGAATGAATCACCTTAAAATAAAGCCATCTGAAAATACCAAAGAACTATCTCAGAGTTGAAATCCTATGAAAACAGAAAATATAGGCTAATTCTTACCTTAGTTCATTGTCATCAGTTTGATTAAATATCCATATTTCAATCTCAAGCCTCAGTTAAAGTTCTATGTAAACCAGTTAAAGAATTGTATAAAACAAGAATGGTTCTCTCAATATCAACATATTTTAGAAAATTTGCCATTGATTTAGAAATTATTTTCTCCAAAGACTTCCCTTCGAGAACATAGATTTGGTCTTTACTTGTCTATATAGGAATCAAGAACAAAGTGAGTAGATTACCTCACGACATTGAATTTAGCCATCACTTAAGTGAGTCCTACTATCCAGCCATACAACATTTTAATCTTTCCCATTACAACATGTAATTATAAAGTCTTTCTGAACTGCATTTTGAACTCTGTATTCTGAGGTAAGCAATCTTTGTCAATTTATCCTAACTTCTTTCAAAAACTTCTGTCCTAAGTGGTGCAGATTGAGTAATTCTTCTGATCTCATAGGGCCATGAGCCTTGGTAATGCCATGTCCATTTCAGTTCGATTAACTCCGAATGAAGGAGCAAGTTCTGCTTTGGATACTTGGCAATGTAACCATAAACAGAAGACTAATCTTTCAATAATACAAGTTTAAGAAAACAAGAGGTGACTGGAACTCTGTTGTAATGAAATTGCCCGTGCATGGCAGTTTCAGGAAGGGTTTTTTTCTTCTGGGAGAGCCAAGAGAGCCACACTGCCTCTACCCAATGAAAGTAATAGAGTGAATGATTTCACTTGTTTCTTCTTTGGACTGAATTAGGTCGTCGCCATCTGTGGAGTGTGCTAAATACCTTAGGGGAAGAAGGCTGTTTTCTCATGTCATTTATGTAATGGCTGTGTTGTCACTTGCCACCTTTGAGCAAAATCAATATGTAGCAGAAGTTGGGCCAGGTTTTCCACAGCTGGAGTAAAGTAGGGAATTGGGGCAATTGTTCAGTCAAATTGAGCACGTTTTAAAAAGCAACCCTTTCCTTCAAATTACTCAAATGCTTCAGGGAACATTTCTAATTGCCCTGGCCTAATACTTTTCTTCAGCTATTGACACCTGGCCATCTAGCCTCTTGCTGGAGCCATAATCAAATATAAATGGGTGAGGAGTTTTCAGGGGAACACATTTTCTTCAAATATTGGAAAGGTGGTCAGGAATAAGGAGTATTGGACTGTTCTGCATGAAACTGAAAGACAAAACTAACAAGATACTGGGGAAAATCTACCAAGGAGGCAGGTTGAAGCTCCACTGAAGGAGGACCTCAAATTTCCCAATAATAAAACAGGCTTCTTTGGGAGTAGTAAGTTGTCTGTACCTGGAGGTGTTCAAGGAAAGGGTTGAATTAATGTTTTTTCAATGATGGATTACAACTCACTCAAGAGTTCTGAAATCAATTTAGTGAGTTGTGATCAACATCTTTAAAAAACTGAATAAAATGGAATGCCATGGAATGAAGGGGATGGAATGGAACAAAAGAGAATAAAAATATAGGGCACTGCAATGGAACTTAGTATTGTTTTGTGAAACTTTTTTTGTTGTTGTTCAGATAGAGTGGGAGGGAGAGAGAGGAAGAGAGAGAGAGAGAGAGAAACATCGACATGAAAGGGACACATTGAGTGGCTGCCACCCACACAACCAACCAGGGCCGGGGACAAACTGCAACCGAGGTACATGCCCTTAGCGGGAACCGAACCTGGGTCTCTCTGGACCGCCGGCCGACGCTCTAACCACTGAGCAAAACCGGCCAGGGCTGTTTTGTGAAACTTTTATTACATATATGTGCTCACCTGTGTGTGTGTGTGTGTGTGTGTGTGTGTGTGTGTGTGTTACATACACACTAGGTCACAATGTAAACTGTGTTTTCAATGTGCACTACAGTCTAGGAAGTTGAAAAACACTGGATTAAACATCCAGTTGAGGGGATGTAAGTATTGGATAGGAGTGACCGAACTACATGACTATGAAGGCATAACTCAAAAAGGAAAACACAGTCAATTAAAAGGCTCTCAACCTCAATAAGCGAAAAAAAAAAAAATCTGTTCTCCAAAAATATGTAACTATTTCTAATCCTGTGCCTGGGGAAAAAAAATTCTTTCCTGTGTTTCCCAATAGAGTAAACACTCACAGTATCACACCACAGCAAAGGTCAGAAATCAGCCAATACTTATGCACTTCAGTGCAGGTGTTTCACAGATCTGGTTCATTAAAGGGCAGATATAAACTTGGGATGTGCTTATCTGCTATACAGTTAGGTTCATATCATCAGGGCAAATGTTAAATGACAAGCATATCATATGAATGGGCAAACAACAGCTGCCTCTCTGCCTGTCTAGAAAAGTCTAAATGCCAGTTTAGATCTTTGAACACATATCAAAGTACATTATTGGTAGTTGTTTGGAGAGATTTTGCTATTTCTCTTTACCACCATCATATACAAAGTGAGCTCATCAAGGATACAATAGGGACATGACTAATTTTACTTTCTGAAGCCAATATGACACACAGAATGTAGTAAGTGCTCAATAAATCCTCACTGAATAAATGAATGAGCTTACAATAACATCAAAGGGAACCCAACTATCATGGGTGGAAAGATGAAGGGTAACAAAGAGAAAAAAAGGAAAAGCATTAAGTTCAGAAAGTTTGGGGTTCAGTAAAGCAAGAGACATAGAAATAAAAGAATTTTTTCCCAGATCTTCTTCTCTGTGATCTCAATAGAGACATCAGGAAACATGAGCTCCTAAGAACCACCTCGTAATCTAGATTCTGTACCATTCTATGTACTTATAAATATTTTTATGTACTCCAAAAATGTCTGTTGTTCTTCAATAACTAGTATCAGAATAAACTTTCATCTAGAGAATTCAGGAGAGAGTTAGGGAGGAAGAGGGAAGAGGTGTGGAGAGAAAAGAAAGAAGAGGAGAGGGATTGACCGAAGGTCAAAAGCCCACTCAAGATGGTGGCAGGGAGGGCTGTGCTGCTGCAGCAGGAAGAACATTTCTCGTTTTGTAAAACAGCCAGCTTTCTGTGCCTCTTTAAGGCATTAAAATCAAATATGTTCCAATGAGGGAGTGGTGTCTGGTCATTAGAAAAAGGAACCAGAGCCAGACTTTTGACTTTTTCATTCTTGGCTGTGCCACACAATCTCACTGTAGCCTTGGCAAACGTTTCCTCTCAACATCTTGAGGCCTCTCTTGACACATCTGTGAAATGTATATGAGTGTCGGAGTGTGTGAAGGGTGGATGACATCAAACTGCAAGCGGGAACCATGGTTCCAGTGGAGAAATGATCAAGGCATTAATGAGCATCATATTCCGATGAAGAGCCCAGGCTCCAACCAACGAAGGAGTGTTTGAAAATCACAGAAGAGGCCATTAGAATCCAAGTAGTATATACTGGGTTACAAAATCCGAGTGCAGTACACATCCTCACAGAAGAGCTTTGGGTAAGACACAAAACCACGTTAACAATGCAACACCTACACAGAGCACCTAAAGACAACAGAATTTAAGATCCCTGATGTCACTTGCAGCTGTCATGATTCTGTCTTCTGAAGCCATCTAGAGTTTTTTAAAATTTAGAGTTGGAAACACCCTTTGAGGTCATAGAGCCCAGTTCTTCTGCCAAAACAGGAATCCTCCCCAAGAACCTACTTGCAGGTAGGTTCGACTTCTGCATAAACATTCCCAGTGACAGCTTACTGTCTTTCTAGGAAGCCAAATCATTTGTGAATACTCTAGCAATTAGAAAATCATTTCTTATATTAAGTCTTATACAATTCAATCTTCTCTTTGTGCTATTACAATCAGGTAATAAAAAATAATAATAAATTGCTCAGTATGAATAAAATGACCAGCTGTTCTAATTTGCCTGGAACTGAGCGGTTTCCTGGCACTCAGGACTTTACAGTGCTAAAACCAGGAGCATCCTGGGAAAACCAGGATGATTCGTTGCCTTAATTAAAAACAAAAGAGAGATAAACTTACCAGAAGGTGTGAGAGAATTCTATATATTTACTCTCTCATCAGACAACTACCTTCTTGGGCAGTTTGTCCTTTTGGTAAGAATTGTCTCTCAAATCAAAGGATTGAAGGAAATTACAGGGCTGTCTGTTCATAGGGTAGGCTCTTCCAGGATTACATTTCTTAAGACAATCATTTCTATTTTACTTACTTTGGGCATGACTGCTTTAGTGTTTAGAGAAAAACACGGAAAAGGATCTCCTGATCTAATCAGTGAGGATCACCATATGCTACAGACAATGGAGCATGCCTCACACAAAACATTTGTAACCTAGATTAACAGTAAAATAGTCAATCTGGAGACACTAAACCAGAAAAAATAGACACGAGGGCCTTGGTCTGTTTTTGAAATGGTACTCTCAAATCAGCAAATTCCAGCTGAGCAACTTCATCTTCAAAAGTGCTATGTCACCCAACAACTAAGAACAGACGTAGCTCTCATTACAGTTTCAGTACTATCTGACGGGGTTCTGGCCCAAGTAGGTTTGTTCAGTGAGGGCTGTTCTGTAAGGGTCCAAGAGCCCCACAGAGAGATCCTGAGAATTAGAGTCAGGCTGGTGGAGTCCAGCCTGGGAAGCTGGTCATTTAGGGAACACTGCTGAGAATGAAGAGGTTCTATAAGAATGATGTGATAAGGAATGAGAGCAATACAACGAAAGAGGAAGAGTAGAGGAAAATAGGGCAGTTTATATATGGGGACCTCTAACTGTACACGTGCAGAAGTCATAAAACCATATATACAAGCCATTTAGCAATCCATTAAACAGTTATAGAGTTAAGATTCCCAGAGTGAATAATATCTCTTTTCCCTGAGGACAGGAAAGATCGCAGTTCCTGATTTCTTGCCTGAAAAAACCAGTGGGGGAGGAAGGTGAGAAGAGAAGAAAATCACACACATGGATTCAGGTACAAAGAGACCCTGATTCTTGCTCTAACTGCAGGCAGCTTTAGTCTGCAGAAACCAAGCCATCAAGGTGCAGCTTCTCCCTTAACTCATTTTCCTACAAGGTAAGAATAAGAAAGCCTCTCAGTATGGATATTTTTATATCTCAAATTTTATCTGCAAATACAAATTGGGCGTACAGCAGCAACTGGCTCCCATGAACTCCATTTGGAATAATGATGAAGTTCAAAAGGTTAATCAAGTTATTAACATTTTAAAAGAAGGGAAATTTTCTTTCCCAGATGGCTTAACAGGTGACTCCTATAAATTACACAGTACATTACAGCGGGCATCCGCTAGCCCAGTTACAGTAGAGAGTCTGTCAACATTTCCATTATAAAGCCCTATTTTCAGAGTTTATAACTCAGCCATAAAACTCTGCTCCAAGCTGGGCCTTGGCTTTCTAGTTGAATTCTCAGCTCAGCAGCAAACTCTTTTTTTTTTTTTCTTCTCCTTCTCCTCCTTTTCCTTCTCCATTTCTATCCATTCTCATCCTCCTTTTCCTCCTCCTCCTCCTCCTCCTCCTCCTTCTCCTTTTCCCCTTGACGAAAACGTTGGATTTGTTTGTTTGTTTGTTTTTAATTTGCTCTAGATTAAGTTAAAGGAGGATGTGCACATAGGAAAATCTTTTAGCCACCTTTTATTTAAGCACATTGCTTTATGCTCAGGTTAAGATTTTTTCAGAAACTATTAGGAATCAAGATGTTTCTAATCAAGGCCTGTGTTATAACCCTTCAAATTATAATGAAGATATGTAAGGCATTAGCATTTAAGGGGCAGGGGGTGTTCAGGAGAGGTGATTTATTGTAGAAATGTTTCACCTTGTTTCTTGATTTCCAAATGTCTATATTTAATCCCATCCCCTAAAGGTAAAAGCAACGGCATATATCCCATGATTTCATCAACTTGTGCATGGGCTTTGGAGAACATAGCATTAGCACAGCAACTTCCAGATGGCGGGTGTGTGTGTATTTACAGGCCACCAGGGTAGAGAGAGAGACAACATGCAAAATACAAAGTGACAAAGACGGTGCATAAGTGACGAGCGGAGATCTGCTGTTCCAAGTCTGGTCGGTCACAGCCTAGGGAGTTTTTATGGCCTATTCAAAGCTGTGGTGCAGACTAAACAAAGTTTTCTTTACTTTCACCATGACATCCTCAAAGACCAGGCCAGAGGGTGGGGAAGACTAAAGTGCACAGCCAACTCTGCTTGGGGAGACGGCTGCTTTGCTGTGAACACTCTGCTACTGACCTTGTAGTTTCATCCCAGGGCCCCTCTGAAACCCTATCTCAGACAGAAAGTTAAGCCACATGGGAATTTCCCTGCAAATGCAGGGGAGGAGTATTTCAGGAATGGGTTGAAACACTCTCACAGGGGACAAGTGGTCACAGTAGCACTTGGACAATTTTTTCCCCAAGACCCAGGCCAAGGAGGGTGCATCTGAAAACACTGCAAAGAGTGGGTGGTTTTCCTCATCACATCAGCATTTGTCTTGACTCCACCTGAGTAGCTCCTAAAGTTAGGTATCACATCCCACCTGGAGAGGAGATGGCCCAGGGGCAAAGGGCAACAGATCTCCCTCTTTACCCAGAAAGAGACCCATTGACTTCCTCCTCCATCTAAACAGGAGATTACACTGTTGGATGCCAAGGGAGCAGCATTTTGGCTTGAGAAATGTTCCAATGGAAGGTGCTAGATTTATCTATTGAGCACACCCCAAGCACATCTATTGAAGAAGAACCTCATTCATATATCCCATTATCCTAGCCCACTGCCTACTGCCTTCTCATATGCTTTTCTTACTCTTTTTTTTTTTTTTTTTTTTGGTTGCTATTATTGTTAACATACTGCTCATTAGCAAAGATATTTGGCTTGGAGGAATACGGGGCCCATTTCTTGCTCATCTTTTCCTCCTCTTGAGTCCTGTAGTGATGTCAAAATATTTGAATTCTTGATATACATCACCATCATTTCCATAGCAATGGAAAGAGGATTTGCAACTCAATGAAAGAAAAGAACTAAAAAGAACATCAGAGAACAGCTGGTCCTGCCTCTGGCACAGACAGGTACTCAGCTAAGCAGACCAAGGACTGCTTTCAATCAGCACACTCTATTCCTAGGAATAGCATGCCTCTCCTTGCTGTTCTATAACTAGATGTCTGATCACGTCACTCCTGTATAAATTAGCCAACAGCTTCAGATGGCAGGGGCTGCACCTTCTCCAGCATTTTACCCCATGTCTGAAAATTGTGGATACTTCAAAAAGTTTGTTGAATGATATTGATACTGTATGTTGAGCCTATAATCAGCTTCACAGCCAAGATTTGCTGTTGATGTATCTAAGTATCTTCTGTTATAATTTAAAGCTATTGAAACTCTGAGGATTTCCAAAATGGCTGCAAAGTGAATGGCAGCTACACAGACCATCTCCCAGGACCAAACTGGAATTTCAACTAAAATAAAGACAAATTGTCAGGGAAAATCAACAGAAAGGCAGCTGGAGAGGACCATATAGACAGGGACAGGAAAAAAGGACACTGAATCGAGCCTGGTAGGTCTGCGGAGGCACAAGAGGGAGGGCTGGGAGCCCACGGACAGCAGCTGTTTTAGCTGTGAGCAGCTCTCTTGGGGTTAAAATCCCAAGCCAGCTCCACAGCGCAGAGGGATGGGACAGAGCACTAAATTAGCTATAGCCACTCACCCTGGGCTCTGTCAGAGGGAGGGTGGACTGGACTGGAACCCTGTGAGGACACCCAGGATTTGGAGGGCACTCAGAGTTTTTGCTGAGTCACGGCCACACAGGATGGTGGCCATCTTGCTCCTTCCTGGAGCTCTGGGAGAAGCAGTAGCCCCTCCCTTGGAGATTTAACCCCACTCAGCTGGGCAAGAGAAATGCAAATTGATATTCATTAACAACCAGCATCTGCCCCACCCTCTGGAAATCCTCTTACACTGAACACCTGAGGGAGTTTTTCTTTCAGCTGAGGGCTACAACCCAAGGCTAATCAAGTAACTGAAACTAATAGCCTCCAGGCAAAAAGCTAGAGGATAACTGAACCTTTCCTGGGCTTGAAAATCTACCCAGGAAAGAAAGACTTGACAGCGATATTGAACGTGGGTCCTCCCACACTCATCCAAACCCAGTAGAGGGAGCCACAAACAGCAGAACACCAACACCCACAGGGAAAATTTGGCAGGCTCCAAAACACACTGAGATAGCCAAAATGGTGAAACAAAGAAACAAATCCCAAATGAAAGAACAAGAGAACTCGACTGAAGATGTGATAAATGAAATGCAGTTAAGCAAGTTATCAGAGGTAGAGTTCAGATCCATGATCTTGAGGAAGCTCAACAGCATAAGTAAAGACATCAACACCATGAGTAAAGATATAGAAAGACTGAAAACCAACCAAGTGGAAATGAAGAATGACATAGCAGAAATAAAGAACACATTGTACGGAATAAACAGCAGAGTAGATGAAGCTGAGGACCAGATCAATGAATTAAAAGACAGGGTAGAAAAAAATCAACCAATCAGAAAACCAAAAGGAAAAAACAACTGAAAAACAGGAAGACAGCTTAAGAGAACTGTGGGACAACTGGAACATAACAACATTTGCATCATAGGAGTTCCAGAAGATGAAGAAAATTAGTAAGGGTTAGAGAATATATTTGAAGAAATAGTGACAGAAAACTTCCCTAACTTAGTGAAGGAAGAAGGCATTCAAGTTCAAGAAGCACAGAGAGCCCCAAGTAAGAAGAACTGAAACAGGCCCACACCAAGACACATAGTAATTAAAATGCCAAAAATTAAAGACAAAGAGAGAATCCTAAAGGCAACAAGAGATAAGCAACAGGTTACCTACAAAGGAACCGCCATAAGGCTATCAGCTGATTTCTCAACAGAAACACTAGAGGCCAGAAGGGAATGGCATGAAGTAATCAAGGTCATCAAAAACAAGGATTTGAATCCAAGACTACTCTATCCAGCAAGGCTATCATTCAACATAGAAAGTCAAATAAAGAGCTTCCCAGACAAAAAAAAAAAAAAAAAAGGCTAAGGGAATATATTAGCACCAAACCTGCACTGCAAGAAATATTAAAAGGACTGCTGTAATTAGTAGAATAAATAGGAAGAAAAATATAACCACAATAAACCGAAATGGCAATAAATAAGTACATATTAATAATCACCTTATATGTAAATGGATTGAAAGCCCCGATCAAAAGACACAGAGTAGCTGTTTGGATAAGAAACCATGACTCATATATATGTTGTTTACAAGAAACCCACCTCACAACAAAAGACTCACATAGGTTGAAAGTGAAGGGATGGAAAAAAAATCTTCCAAGCATATGGAAAAGAAAAAGAAGCTGGGGTAGCAATACTCATATCTGATAAAATAGATTTCAAACTGAAGGCCATAACTAGAGACAAAGAAGACCACTACATAATACTGAAAAGATCTATCCAACAGGAAGATATAACCTTGGTAAACATATATGCACCCAATAGAGGAGCACCAAAATATATTAAAAATCTTATGGAGAACTTCAAAGGAGAAACCAACAGCAATACAATCATAGCAGGAGACTTCCACACCCCGCTGACATCACTGGATAGATCCTCTAGACTAGTGGTTCTCAACCTTCTGAATGCTGCGACTGTTTAATACAGTTCCTCATGTTGTGGTGACACCCAACCATAAAATTATTTTTGTTGCTACTTCATAACTGTAATTTTGCTACTGTTATGTCTTAGGCAACCCCTGTGAAAGGGTCATTCTACCCCCAAAGGGATCGCAACCCACAGGTTGAGAACCGCTGCTCTAGACAAAAAATTAACAAGGAAACAGAGACTCTAAATGAAACACTAGATGAAATGGATTTAATAGATATCTACAAAGAATTACATGCCAAAACTGCAGAATTCACATTTTTCTCAAGTGCACATGGGCCATTCTCAAAGATAGAGCACATGTTAGGACACAATCGAAGTCTCTACAAGTTCAAGAAGATTTAAATCATATCAAGCATCTTTTCAGATCACAATGGCATGAAACTAGAAATCAATTGCAACAAGAACATGCAAAGACATTTGAACACATGGAGGCTAAATAGCATGTTATTAAACAATGAATGGGTTACTAAGGGGATCAAGGAAGAAATTAAAAACTTCCTGGAAACCAATGAAAATGAACACACAACAACACAAAATCTATGGCATGCAGTGAAAGCACTTCTGAGAAGGAAGTTCATAGCACTACAGGCCTACCTCAAGAAACAAGAAAAATTTCTAATTGACTATCTAACCTCACAACTTAACGAACTAGAAAGCAAAAAAAAAAAAAAAAAAAAAAAAAAACCAGAGCAAGTAGAAGAAAGGAAATAGTAAAGATCAGAGCAAAAATAAATGACATAGAGACCAAATAATCAATTCAAAGGATCAATGAAACAAAGAACTGTTTTTTTGAAAAGATAAACAAGATTGATGGACCCTTAGCTAGACACACCAAGAAACAGAGAGAACCCAAATACACAAAATCAGAAATGAAAGAGGAGAAGTAACAGCTGACACCACAGAAATACAAAGGATTGTTAACAAATACTATGAACAATTATACAGCAACAAATTGGACAATCTAAGTGAAATGGACAAATTTCTAGAAACACATAGTCTCCCAAATCTGAACTGGGAAGAGATAGAAAACTTGAACAGACCAATAAAAATTAAGGAAATTGAAGATGTAATCAAGACTCCCAGCAAACAAAAGCCCAGGCCCAGATGGCTTCATGGGGGAGTTTAACTGAACATTCAAAAAAAACTAACACCAATTCTCCTCAAACTATTCCAAAAAATTCAAGAAGAAGGAAGATTCCCAAACTCGTTTTATGAGGCCAGCATAATTCTAATTCCAAAACCAGAAAAAGACACTACAAAGAAAGAACACTACAGGCCAATATCCCTTATGAACATAGACGCCAAAATCTTGAACAAAATACTAGTAAATCAGATTCAGCAATACATTAAAAAATTATTCACTATGACCAAGTGGGATTTATCCCAGGGATGAAAGGCTGGTACAATATTTGCAAATCAATAAATGTGATATAACACATAAAAAAATGAAAGATAAAAACCATACGATCATATCAATAGACACTGAAAAAGCATTCGACAAAATCCAGCACCCATTTCTGATAAAAACGCTCAGCAATGTGGGAATAGAGGGATCATATCTCAACATAATAAAGGCCATATATGAAAAACCTATAGCCAACATCATACTCAATGGGCAAAAACTAAAAGCATTTTCCTTAAGAACAGGAACAAGGCAGGGATGCCCACTTTCACCACTCTTATTTAACATAGTACTGGAAGTCTTAGCCATAGCAATCAGACATGAAGAAATAATAAAAGAGATCCAAATTGGAAAGGAGGAAGTGAAACTGTCATTATTCGCAGATGACATGATATTATACATAGAAAACCCTAAAGACTCCATCAAAAATCTATTATACTTAATAAATGAATTTGGCAAAGTAGCAGGATACAAAATTAACATAAGGAATCGATGGCATTCTTATACACCAATGATGAATTCACAGAAAGAGAAACTAAAAAAACAATCCCATTTACCATCTCGGCAAAAAAATTAAGATACCTAGGAATAAACTTAACCAAAGAAGTAAAGGACCTATTTGCAGAAAACTATAGGACATTGAAAAAAGAAATAGAGGAAGATATAAAAAAGTGGAAGCACATACTTTGTTCATGGATTAGAAGAATTAACATGATTAAAATGTCCGTACAACCCAAAGCAATCTATAGATTCAATGCAATCCCAATCAAATACCAATGATATATTTCACAGAACTAGAACAAATACTTCAAAAGTTCAAATGGAACCAAAAAAGACCCTGAATAGCCACAGAAATCTTAAAAGAAGGACAAAGTAGGTGGGATCACAATACCAGATATCAGGTTATTCTACAAAGCTACTGTAATCAAAACAGCCTGGTACTGGCACAAGAACAGGCATATAGACCAGTGGAATAGAACAGAGAACCCAGAAATTGACCCAAAACATTATGCTCAATTAATTAATATTTAACAAAGGTGGCAAGAGCATCCAATGGAGTAAAGACAGCCTCTTTAATAAATGGTGTTAGAAAAATTGGACAACTACATGCAAAAAAATGAAACTAGATCATCAACTTACACCATACACAAGAATAAACTCAAAATGGATAAAAGACTTAAATGTGACTCATAAATCCATAAAAATCCTAGAAGAAAATGTAGGCAACAAAATGTCAGACATCATACGCATCAGAATTTTCACTGATACATCACCTAAGGCAACAAAAACAAAGGAAAAAACGAACACATGGGACTACATCAAACTAAAAAGTTTCTGCATAGCAAAAGAAACAACCATCAAAATGGAAAGGGAACCCACTGTATGGAAGAGCATAATTGCCAATGATACATGAGATAAGGGGCTAATTTCCAAAATATATAGAGTGCTCATACAACTCAACAAAAGAAAGACAAAGAACCCAATTAAAAAATGGGCAGAGGAGCTAAATAGACACCTCTCCAAAATGAACATACAAATGGCCAAGAGACATATGAAGAAATGCTCAACGTCACTAATCATCAGAGAGATGCAAATTAAAACAATAATGAGGTATTACCTCACACTTGCCAGAATGGCTGCCATCAACAAATCATCAAACAACAAGTGCTGGTGAGTGTGTGGAGAAAAGGGGACTATAGTATACTGCTGGTGCAGCCACTGCAGAGAACAGTATGGAGTTTCCTCAAAAATTAAAAATAGAACTGCCTTTGCATCCAGCAATCCTACGTCTGGGACCATATCTTAAGAGACTCAAAACACTAATTCTAAAGTATATATGCACCCCTATGTTCATAGCAGCACTATTTACAATCGCTAAGATCTGGAAACAGCCCAAGTGTCAATCAATAGATGAGTGGATAAAAAAGTTGTGGTACATATATACAATGGAATACTATGCAGCTGTAAGAAAGAAAGATCTCTTATCCTTTGAGACAACATGAAGGGACCTGGAGAGTATTATGCTAAGTGAAATGAGCCAATCAGAGAAAGACAAATACCACATGATCTCATTATTTGTGGAATATAATGAACAAGGTGGGCTGATGGATGAAATAGACCCAGAAGGGAGTATGGTTCAACATAGAAGGGAGTATGGTTCAGACTGACAAACCTCAGAGTAGGGGGATGGGGGGATGGATAAGATGAACCAAAGAACTTATATGCATGTATGCATAACCAATGGACATAGACAACAATGCTAGGGGGGTGGGGGGCAGGATGGGGAGGAGGGGTTCTGGGGGAAAAAAAGGAGAAACATCTGTAACAAAAATAAATTAATAAAAATTGGAGAGAGAAAAAGAAACTCTGATTTCTTTATGTGAAAACAGTAAATTGTTCTAGGATAGTCATGAAATCATTATTCATTCTAATGCCTAAGACAAGTTATTGTTTCACCACCTCATTCTTTTATTTTCCTGATTGAGTCACCATCTTCATCCTTATAACAATTCACTTTCTGCTAGAACATCTCCGATGTACACTATTTTTTCTCTTTTAAGTTTTAAATTCCAATTGTAATGGAAAGCACTGAGTGAGGATTCTGAAAGTCTTGATTCTAGTCCTGCTATCACTTGCTGAGTGACCCTCACCAAGATGGGCAACTGCTTGAGCCTCTGTTACCTCATGTGTTAGATCCCTGCCTACTTCACAAGTGGGGAAAATAAATATATGTTAAAGCCTTTTGAATTTCTTATGATATACTTGGCTAAATATCAATAAGAAAGAAGCAAAAGAAATCGGACATTGGCTGGAACACTGAGCTTGTTTGCTCCACCAGGAAGCTACAGCTTAACAACCCTCCCTTCGCCCAAATAGGGAGCTGCCTGCCCTCCCTTACAGGATTGTGGGGTGGGGATCAGGGAGAAGTAAACACGTGCAATAGACATAAAAATGGCACAGGGGAAGTGCTTGACCATAGGGGCCTGTGAGTAACCTGGGAAAGGAATCATTGGCTAGGGGGTAGACCTATCAGAAGCCCATGAAAGCTTGGGAAGTTGATCGGTTATTTTGAAAAAACTCCTGGTTATAATCCCAGGTGAACATTGTTCTCTCTTTTTCTCTCTCTCTTCCTCCATGATTCGCACTCACCCCATTCGCAGGCATTCTCTCCACCTTGGGAACACACAACCATGTGAGTCTAGCAGCTACCAGGGCTTGCAGCAGAGAGTAGCCAAAGGAGTAAGACTTAATATGAAACAGAAACTCTGGACACTGGCCTTTGTTCTGGCCTTGATGGAAAGAGTTGGACTTTTTCCATGGCAGGATGGGCAGAGATGAGACATTGGGAACCCAGTTGGGGCACTCTTCTATTTCCACCTGAATAAATCATCGTGCCACACCACAATGTCCCATGGGTGGGTCCATGGAATTCTATCCTCGAGTTCCCATGGAAGAACCTAATTTCAACCAACAACAGTTGTATACAAGTGGCAATTATGAATGTTACTAAAATTGTTCAGATAAGAGTGTACCCAATGCCAAGTATAGCAGGTTAAACATGAGGATTTATAGCCAAGGAGAGGATTGGGAAGGTTAGTGGATGAAAAATTACTAAGGGAAGATATCAAGGGTAGGGGAATCCTTGCATAACTGACCTAACAGGATTCTTCTGTTAGGGTGATCTGAGGATGGAGGAGTCTCTCTGAACTGACTTAGCAGGATTCTTGCTAAAACTGGGCTATTAAGGCCCAGCAAACATTGGAGTGAGATTAAAGATGGGGCTCAAGGTGAAGGTATTATTAGAGAACAGATTTCAGAGAAGCCTGACCAAAGTTTGGTCAAGGAGAGAGTCTTTGTCACATTATTCAGTAATATTCAGCTTTAGCCTGTGGTTCTCCTTAGGTTTTTGTTTTTAACCATATTTGTGCCACCTCTTACCCGCCCCCGCTTATTAAAATATATATATTTGCTTCAATAAATTTGTTCAATTTAGGCAACAGATGAGGCCCAGAGAACCAACCATGAATTAAAATTTCAGAATTTAAGTGACATTTTAAGCATTGTATTTTAAGCAACATGAATTTTAAAGGAATTTTACTTTCCATCTCTTTGTAAATAGAATATATAACTATGTGGGTTCTAATTTATAGCCTGAGAAGTCAACATTTCAAACTTATTTTAAAGCAGAAGCCACCTGGAGTACATTTTTTGTCCCTCAAAGTAATGTGTTGTTTTTCTATGATGACCTTTTTCTCTTCACAACTTCAGCAAAAATGACAATCAAATGATACAAACTGAAATTTTTCATTTGCTGACCCCAATATTTCATTGCAAACTTCCATGACAACCCTCGTCTTCATTATCTGAATGGAGTTTCTCGGTTTTCCTTTAGACCTGGGTCCATCACTATACCAGTATTTGTCCAAGAGCCCTGAAATTGGCCATTCACCAGTCTGATAAATGTAGATACCTTGACAATTACCCTTTTGGCCAAATATCCAAACACCTGTTGACACTGCCAATTTCAAACTTTTTAACCTAAGAGCCCTATGAGACTTCGTCCATTCTGTTTCTGTGCCTCCTTTTCCACCACCATCAAAGAGGCACATGTTTTTCTTCTCATCTTGTAGGGGTTAGATTATGTGGAATCCATTTTCTCAGTTCTCCTGTTTTACTTTATATATGCCAAATCATTTTTCAGCCTCCTCCAATCTGTGTCTCTTTTCTTTTCTTTAGCTTTCTTGACATGTTCCTTCATAAGTGGACCAAGCCTGGCCTCATTTTTACTTCACAGTTGTCTCTTAGGCTTTTCATGAGATCCTAGATTCTTCATTTTGCTACAACTTTCTCCTCTCCTTCACCGTAGTTGATTGAAATCAATCAACAACATTGATAATAGCTGAGGCCCTACTGTGGGCTATAGGTTTGATGTAGTTGTTTTTAATTCTGACAACCTGAATTATTTACAAAGGATGCAGCAGGAAGTCCACTGGTAGCAAATAAATGGATCAAGGTCACACCTACAGCTGGACAAATTAAGAAACTTGCTTCTTAATTCCAAATTCTGTATTCTTTCTACTTGCTATACCATTCTTTTTTTCTATGTCTCTATTTCCATTCTTCCCATGTTTCCCTCTCCTAATTCACTACCAAATTTAAATCAACCATGTAAGTGTTCAACTCATCAACTTTTCTTTTTCTCCATTTTTATCCTACCCTCATCCTTTACTATCCCACTCCCCAATCTGTTTCTTCATTTCATCACACATGATTAATATAGCTCCAAGATTTACTCTTCTTGAAGAATAGCTGGAAAAATAAAATAAAATCTGGGGCAAATAAAGAGCAGATCCAGGTTTTCTGAGGCCTGAAACTTATAAATCTTAAAAAATATCTTTAATAAAAAATAATGCAAAATTACTAATATAAAATTAGGCATACATATAAGTATTTATTTAGACTAAGAAAATAAATGAAAATAAACAATTTTTAAAATTTATTTTTATTCATCACCATTTATCCCCTCTATGCCTTCTACCTCCACCCACCCACCCTTTCTCACAGTCACTACACTGTTGTCCATGTCCATGAGTTCTCTCTCTTTTTGTTTCTTTTCTGCTCAATACCTCCACCTCCTACCCACACCCTCCCTGACCAGAGCTGTCTGCCTTTTCTCTATCTCTGAGTCTGTCTCTATTATTCTTGTTAGTTCAGATTATATATTAAATACCACATATAAATGAAATCATATGGTACTTGTTTTTCTCAGTCTGGCTTATTTCACTTAGCATAATGTTCTCCATGTCCATCCATGCTGTTGCAAAGGAAACCTTTCTTCTTGAAATGTTTCTAGCTGATCTTCTTTTGGGAGTTCCCTTGTAGGTAACTGACTGCTTTTCTCTTTTGGCTTTTAAGATTCTCTCTTTGTCTTTAACTTTTGACATTTTAATTATGATGTGTCTTGGTGTGAGCCTCTTTGGGTCCATCCTCTTTGGGACTCTGTGCTTCCTGGACTTGTATGTCTTTTATCTTCACCAGGTTAGGGAAGTTTTCAGACATTATTTCTTCAAATAGTTTCTCATTCTCTTGCTGTTTCTCTTCTCCTTCTGGTATCCCTGTCATGCTAATCATTGTTATAGTTCATGTTATTCCAAAGGTCCCTTAAACTGTCATTTTTTTTAAAGTCTTTTTTATTTTTGCTGCTTTGATTGGGTGTTTTTTCCTACCTTGTTTTCTAAATCACTGATTTGATCCTCTGCTTCATTGAGCCAGCTGTTTATTCCTTTCAATGTGTTCTTTATTTCACATATGGCATTCTTCTTTCTGACTGGTCCTTTTTTATAGTTTCTATACCCTTTTTCACGCTGTTGAGCATCTTTGTAACCATTACTCTGTACTCTATATCTGATAAATTGCTTACCTCTACTTCACTTAGCTCTTCTGGAGAATTCTCTTGTACCTTCATTTGGAGCCTGTTTCATTGTCTCTCCCATTTTGACTGCCTGTTTGTGTTTGTTTCTATTTATTAGGTAGATCTGCTATAACTCCAAGTCTTGATAGGGTGCCTTATGTAGTAGGTGACCTGTGGGATCCCAGTAGCACAGTCTCCCTGATCACCAGACATGGGTGCTCTAAGAATGTCCCTTGTGTGCATTGTGTGGGCCCTCCTGTTATAATTGAATCTTGATTGGTATCAGCCCATTCATGCATGGGCTCGACCCTCAGGTTGGCTGATAGTGAGGTTCAACCCTCAACACAGTGTACAGGCTGCTGTGCAGATACTGATAACATAAAACAGAATTCACCTCAGCACAGTTTGAAGCCTGCCAATATCCCCCTGTGGATATGCTGCTTATGAAGCTTATTGGATCCTGCTCTGTTGTTGTCTGAAGCTGGTCACTGGATGTATTAATTCTGGGCCTCTTCACAGGGACCATGGTGCAGGCCAATATCAGCCACTGTCTGTGATTAGCCCTGAGAAACCTGTTTAGAGCTATCAGCAAGCAACAGCTTGTGGCTCCCTCTGCTGGGCCTGGGTGCATCTGAAAAGGACCAAGCTGCATACCAAGATATGCTTTTATTAGGCCCTGACCCAGGAGCTGATCAGGCAAAGACTCAAAGCACACAGGGATCCACCTCTGCCTGCTGGTTATCTGTTAGTTTCAGTCATTTAATGTGTATACAGTCCTCAGCAAGATGTAAGCTCCATAGGGTGGGGTGAGAGGGATTCCAATGGGTAGGGCTAATGCTTCCCCTGAGGCTAATGCCGGATAGGAAAGTCTGCCTGAGAAAGATGTGGGAATTACTCAGCATAGGGATCCAGGAAGCTGTTCTCTCAGCTCTCTCCCCAGTGCCACCAACCCTGGACTCTCCCACACAGCTCTAGTCCACTCTGCCCGCACTCTGCCAGAGCCCAAGGTGAGTGGCTGTGAATAAAATTGTGTGCATTGGCCCTTTAAGATGGTGCCTGCCTTTCTAGTCATCTCTCCCTGGTGGACAGAAACCCTGCTGCTTTTCACAGCTAGATGTTATATGAGCACCTTTCCCAGTTCTGATATTCAGGGCTGGAGAGCCAATTTTAGGGTTTAGACCCAAGACTTCTCAGGGGATACGTCTCTCAACTGAAAAATCTCTCCAGAACTTTAGCTGCTGCCTGTGGGAGCCCCACCAGCCGTCTTGTGCCTCCGCACTTCCTACCAGTCTCAATGTAGCCTCCTCTTTAAGTCTTTGGTTATAAGGCTTCTCTCCAGCTAGTCTTCAGTTGGTTATTCTGGATGAATTTTCTATATTTTAGTTGTAATTCCAGCTTGGTCCTGGGACAGGGTCAGTGTAGCTTCCACCTAATCCACAGCCATTTTGGAATCCCAAACCACAAATTGTAAAAGCTAACTAAACTCACAAAATCCAGAAAGTCAACATAGTATTTTATTAATTGAATGACTGACACACTTTTATAATACTTTTTGTCCTAAATCTTTTAGCTGTTAGTCTGATTGCCTCTACATATGACAAGAATATTATATTATTTTCTATACAGAAAAAAATTCTTAATTCAATTTTTCTCTAGAATAAATGCTCCCAATTTAGTTTTCACACTTGATAGTTCAAAATAGTTTGTTTCAGCTTCATAATTATTAATAGTAATGTTATGGTAAGACACTACTGAATACAGTAAAATGCATAAAACATATAATGTCATATAGCTGTATTATCTATTTATAGTATAGCTATAGTTTGTGCCCTACAATTCTGATAAATTATATTTCTTGCAGTTCCCAAAAATAAAAAGAAAAGGCTCTATAATGAAAGTGAATTTACAATTGCATGCACTGCATTAAGGAATATAATTTTGTCCAAGAGAGTACTTCTATTTTGTTTAAATCTTTTTAAGCACCAATGAGAATTAAAGCTATTGCTTACAATATAGCTCATCTATAGTTTAAAAGAATTTTCCACAGACTGTCTTCTAGATCCCCACATTTTAAATTTTATTCTCTTCCATACCATATGCTTTTCATGCCAGGCACTGCTTTGTACTATGACTTCTCTACCAGCAACTTTATGTTAAAAACTCTGGAGGAGTCATTTCAGTGAGCACTAGGTGTATTTTTACATTATTCCTACATGGGACAGCTAGAAAACTGTGCATAGTATAGACTGAAAACCATAAATATATCTTACAAAACACAAACTACATGAACACTCACTAAAATCCACTTATCTGAAACCCCAAAGTTTGATAGTCCCTCCATTATCATCTAGTGTAAGGAGAGGAATGACAAAGGGAAATTCATAATGCAAAGAGGCAAATAGTCTTAACCAATTGTAGTTAAAATATCTTATCTTTGAAAATTTTATAAAAATTACGACTATATAAACAACCTTATGGGAACCTTCCTAGAGCTTTTAAAAAAAAATGTGTGCAAGCAAGAAGGGGTCTGAAACATGCTTTATTCCCTTTTAGGCAAATCTGCCACTAATAGTTAGTCACCAAACCAGCTTTCCTACACAATTTTCAAGGCCCTATAGAATGAAAGTTATGCCCAATAAAAACAAAGCAGGATTATCTAGCAAAATAAATACTTTAATAAAATTAAATTTTATTGATGAAGAAACTAAATTTGATAGACTCTATATAGATCCTTGATTGTAGCCTATTTTGTTGTCTTTTCATCTGCAGATATAGTAAGTGATTAACACAAGTTGTGTGAATAAGTGAATGAATGAATACATGAATGAATGAATGAATGAATGATATATATTTTTTAAATTTGCAAATATATCTTTGATAACTAAAATAGAATGTGAAGTAGGAAGAATGGAGAGCCATATTCATAATCCCATAAATTGCAATGTCTGACCGACACCTGTCAAAGAAGTTGTAATTCAAATGATGGTATTTTTTAGAGATTGTTGTCTGACAGTAAACTATAGTCTCTACCCAAATAAAAAATGTTTTTAAACACTCATGGATGTGAAATCAATGTGAAAATGGATTTTAAATAAACATTAAACATTTTGCCATCTGTTGCCCTGTTGAGTCACTGAAGAATATTCTTCCCAAATGTTCATATTTTCAGATTAATTGGTCCATGGCTGCCAGGCATAAAGAAGAAAGAAAATCTGAAGCTCAGTGATTCCACTAAGTTGTAAAGGATACACTACAGAGCCACTGCTATTTGGAGATGAAGTTGTTAATCCACACTGGAGTCAAACCAGGGGAAACATCCCTAGGTTGTTGAAACATTTTATCCAACAATTAATCATAATAATTCCAATAATTTTGATTAACGTAATACTTAATTTTTTTAATCTCAAAACTTCTGCCAAAATATATTTACTTTATATGTCTTATCTTTATGGGACATTGTTTTTCATGAATATCAGAAATTTTAGTAAAAATTTGGAGTTAGGGAAGGAAAAGATAAAACGATGGATGAGTGAGATTTCCAAAATAGCAGCAAAGAGGAGAAAAAAATTTTTAATAATCAAAGAAACCTAGAACTGTTTCTCACATTTCAGTGGTGCCTTTCCTCTGAGAAATGTAGCACAAGGCAAGCATGTTAACTCCAATCTACCCAAGGCAAAAAGGAACAATATACAGTTGGCCTGCCTCCTGCCTAATATCATCTCTGGTTGCTCTAGAGTTGCTATCTAACACTAAGTCCCTCGTGTTTAAAGTCAGTCTGAGTCCACAGGTCCAAATCCCAATTTCAGGGCCACCTTCATGCTACTTTCATTTCTTAAGTGTCATTTTGGGTGATGGGAAATAGAGGCAGACACTAGGGAATAATTACAAGAATGTCTCTTAAGGGGATGAGAGCAATTTCTTGACTAATAATAATTTTAACAATCCTAATGAAAATACAACAGAATGTTTTAGAAGTCAAAAACCTAATTAAAAAAAAAAAGCGAAAGATCTAGTACAGATAAAATAATGTTGAAAAAGTAAAAACAAAGTTGGAAGCCTTATAGAGCCTAATGTCAAGATTTACTATAAAGGTAAGGGAGCCAAGACATCATGATATTGGTAAAAGTTAAACACATAGATCAATGGAACATAATAGAGTGCAGAAATATACTCACACCAATTATTTTTAAAAGGTGTCAAAGCATTTCAGTAGATACACAACAGTCTTTTCAACAAATAGTGCTCTTACAACTAGTTATCCAAATGAAAAAAAAATAAACTTTGTGCCACACTTTGCTCCATACACAAAAATTAAATTTAAAAAATCATAGACTTTTTTTGAAAGATAAAGTTTTTAAAAATAAAAATAATGACACAAATTGGGAGGAAATATTTTAAAACCATGTACCTGATAAAAGACTAATAATAAGAATATATAAGAATTCTTAAAATGAAATAATAAGAAAACAAACAACACATTTTTTAAAAAAGAGGGACAACATCATCAAGATGATGACATAGGTCATTCCTGACTTCAGTCCCCCTAACAGAAAGACCAAATAGCAACTTCCATATACAAGACACCATTGTGAAAATCCCAGAAAACAGGAGTGGTGCTAAAGCACCCCTGCCCCCAGACTATAGAGGCTGAAAAGAACCACATTATAAAGGTAAAGGGAGAGGCTACACTCTCACCCTATTGTCCTTCCCTTGGGCCAGCACAGTGCTGCACCAAGAGGGCCCAACTGGATCTACAGTTTTTCCAGTAGGAAAAGAGAGCCTAAGGTTCACATCCAGCTCCCCCAGAATTGTGGGTCACTACCCAGGTTGCCCACTTGTGTCTCACCTCACAGAGATCACATGGAGGATTCTGTAGGCTTGACCACTGAAGATCAAATTGTGATGGAGAAGGGGCGCAGGGCTTATATTAACCAGTGTTCAGATCTTGGTAGATCCAATCTACCAATCTTGGTAGAGTTGATCTGTTGGCCCAGCCTCACCAGGGTGATTCTGGTCTCCTGCCAACAAGTCATACTGTCCATAAAGCCTGGTATATAGCCCCATCCAGGCTGGGAAGCAAATTCAAATACCTGCCTAGGGATAAATATAGTAAACTAGAAACCCTTACCAAAGTACCAAGGAGCTACATAGCCCATCTGAAAGCCCTACCAACAATGGCACCTGAGCAGAGCTTAGCCAGTGGTTCTGCCCATCTGCACAACCAAGCCAGTGGTCCCACCTTGCAAGAGAGTTTGGTAGGCAGTCCTACCATATTAGGTCCTCAACCATCAACCCATAATGGCCATGGAGTCTATACAACAGCCCCACTCAGGCAGGGCAGTAAGTTCATAGCTCCACCCAACTGCTAAGTATAGCAACCAGTTTAACCCAACCAAAAAGGCTGGGTGAAATCCAGGTAATTTCAGAGCCCATTATATAGTTGTGCTAGGACAAGAAACATAGCCAACAGTCCTATCCAACTATTTCTTGCCAGTGACAACCCTCTGGACCTCAGTACTTAGGCAGTAGCCTCACCAAATAGAGGCCCAAGAGCAAGCCCAACCTGCCCAAACACACTACTAACTGACCAATCCAGAACCTCAAGCTGAGCTGACTGGAGAGAAATTCTCTCTGCCAAAGTGAATCTGTAAAGTATGAAAAAGAACTGTACTTACTCAAATGCTCAGATACCACCCCCCAAAAAAAGAAATCAGGATCACAAAGAATCATATAAACATTATACCTCAAAGTAAATTAATAAATCTCTAGCGACAGACCCTAAAGAAATGGAGATCTATGAACTGTCTGACAAAAATTCAAAAAATCCTCATAAGAAAATTAGTCAACCACAAGAACAAGGAACACAGACAAAGAGCAAAAGGAAATTGTGAAAACAATGTATGAACAAAAAATGAGTTCAACAAAGAAATAAAAACCACAAAATAACAAACAGATATACTAGACATTAAAAATAGAATAACTGATTTAAAGATTTGAATAGAGAGTTTCTATAACAGATTTGACCAAGCAGAATAAAGAATCAGTCAGAGAAACAAAAAAAAAAAAAAAAAAGGAAGAATAAGAATGAATGAAAAAGTGAAGAAAACCTATGGAACTTATGGCACATCATCAAGAGAGCAATATACATATTATGAGAATCCTAGAAACAGAATGGAAAGAGAGAAAAAAGAAAAAAAGTATATTTATTTATTTATCCTCACCTAAGGACATTTTTGCATTTATCTTGAGATAGATGGGAGGGAGAGAGGGAGGAAGAGAAAGAGAGAAACATCCATGTGAGAGAGACACATCGAGCTGTTGCCACCCACACAACCCCAACTAGGGCCAGGGACAAACTGCAACCAAGTTACATTCCTTAGCAGGAACCAAACCTGGGCCTCTCTGGTCTACTGGCCGACGCTCTAACCACTAAGCCAAACCGGCCAGGGTGACAAAAAGTATATTTAAAGCAATAATGGCTGAAAACTTTTCAAACCTGATGAGATAAACAGACATCCAAATTCACTAGGCTCAGTGGATCCTAAATAGGTTGAATCCAAAAAGGGCTACACTGAGACACATTCATTAAATTGTCAAAAGACAAAATCAAAGAGAGAGATTTGAAAACAGCAATAGAAAAGAGAAGGATGGCATATAAGGCAACTTCAATAAGACTGTAGGCAGATTTCTCAACAGAAACATTTAAGGCCAAGGAGAGAATGGGATGATGTATTCAAAATATTGAAAGAAAAAACTGTCAACGAAGAATAATGCACCAGGCAAAGCTGTTCAGAAATAGACTTTCTCAAACAAACAAAAACTGAGACCTGCCTCACAAGAAAGGATAAAGGGAGTTCTTCAAGTGGAAATAAAAGGATATTAATTAACATTGTAAAATAGAACATATTAATGTAGCTGTAAAACTCACATATAATGGTAAATACATATCAAAGCTAGATTTTCTAATATTGTAATAGTGGTGCATAATTCACTTACTGCTCTTGTTTAAAAGCTAAAAGACAAAATTATTAAAATAACCATAATCACAATAGTTTGTTATTGGATACAGAAAGATATCAATTTTAATAACAATAACCTAAAATGTGGGAGTAGGAGGAAAAGTAAAAGTACAAAATTTAGGAATGCTATTGAAGTTAAGTTGTTATCAGCTTAAAATAGGATGTTATAAATATATTTTATGTAAGCCTTATGGGTAGTCACAAAGCAAAAACCTGTAATAGTTACACAAAAGATTATGATAAAGGAGTCAAAGTATACCACAAAAAATTTCACTAAATCACAAAAGAAGAGAACAAATAAGAAGCAAGGAACAAAGGATCTACAAAAATGTCAGAAAACAAAGAAAATGGCAATAGTAAGTTCTTAGCTAAAAATAATTACCTTAAATGTAAATAAATTAAAGT
Source organism: Tadarida brasiliensis (assembly GCA_030848825.1). Taxonomy (NCBI): domain Eukaryota; kingdom Metazoa; phylum Chordata; class Mammalia; order Chiroptera; family Molossidae; genus Tadarida; species Tadarida brasiliensis. The sequence continues at coordinate 36,624,975 of CM061272.1, read as the reverse complement.
CTCCAATCAAAGGACATCAAATGGATTTTTAAATTAATTTTAGAAAGAGAGGAGGGAGAGGGAGAGAGAGAGAGATACATCAGTGTAAGAGAGTAACATCAGTCAGTTGCCTCCCATACACTCCCCAACTGGGGATCAAACCTACAACCTGGGTATGTGCCCTGACTGGTAATCGAACTCACGACACTTTGGTGCAAGGGGCAATGTTTCAACCAACTGAACCACATTGGCCAGGGTGACATCAAATGGATTTAAAAAAAAAAAAAAAGCAACATATGAGATCCAATGATATGTTGCCCAAAAGAAATGGAATTTATCTTTGAGACACACATAGACTAAGAGTGTAGGGATGGTAAAAGATATTTCAAGTAAATGATAACCAAAATAAAGTAGGGATAGATATATTAGACAAAACAGACTTTAAGCTAAAAATGGTCAAAAGAGACAAAGAAGGTCATATAATGATAAAGGGCTAATCCCTCAAGAAGATATGATATTTATAAATAGCTAATCACCCAACATCAAAGCACCTAAATAAATAATTATAACAGAACTAAAAACAAAGAAATAAAAAGCAATGCAATCATAGTTGGGGACTTTAATATCCCACTCTCAACAATGAATAGATAATCCAGAAAAAGAATCAATAAGAAAACAGCAGACTTGAGCAACACTATAGATAATACAGACTTATCAGACAGATACAGAACATTTTGTCTTATAACAGCAGAATACACATTCTTCTTAAGCATATAAGAAACATTTTTTTAAGAAAAATTATGTTAGGCCACCAAACAAGTCTTATCAATTTTAAGAAGATTGAAATAATACCAAGTATCTTTTCTGACCACAATGATAGAAATCAACAACAAGAGGAAGACTAAAAAATTCACAAACATGGAAATTACACAACACACTCCTGAATAACCAATAGATCAAAGAAGAAATTAAATGATATATAAAAATTATCTTGAGACACATACAGAATGGAAACACAATATACTGAAACATGTTGGATAGAGTAAAAGCAGTTCTAAGAATTAAGTTTATAGCAATAAACACATACATTAAAAAAAATTTCTCAAATACACAAGCTAATTCATACCTCAAAGAACTAGAAAAAGAAGGCCCAAAGTTAGCAGAAAGAAGGAAACAATAAAATTAGAGTAGAAATAAATTATTAGAACATCAAAATAAAAACTAAACTATAGAAAACCATCATGCGGAACCACCTGAAATCTGGCTGAATGAAAGTCTCACAACTAAGAAATTAAACAAGCCTCACTAATTCTCTATCACATTGATGTTTCTCTCTCTATTCCTCTCTCTCTCTCTCTCTCTCTCTCTCTCTCTCTCTCTCTCCATCTCTCAAAACATCCTCAGGTGAAGATCTAGAAAGGAGGAGGAGGAGGAGAAGGAGGAGGAGGAGGAGGAGGAGGAGGAGGAGGAGGAAAAGAAGAATTAGAATTAGAAAGAGGGGGAGGGGAGGGGGAGGGAGAGAAGGAGAGGGAGAAGGGGAAGAGGAAGGGGAAGAGGAGGAAGAAGAAGGAAGAGGAAGGAGGAGGAGGAGGAGGAGGAGGATGAAGAGGAGGAGAAGGAGAAGGAGAAGGAGAGGAAGAGGAAGAGGAAGAGGAAGAGGAAGAGGAAGAGGAAGAGGAAGAGGAAGAAGAAGAAGAAGAAGAAGAAGAGGAAGAAGAAGAAGAAGAAGAAGAAGAAGAAGAAGAAGAAGAAGAAGAAGAAGAAGAAGAAGAAGAAGAAGAAGAAGAAGAAGAAGAAGAAGCCGCAACCACACTGAGACTGGTAGGAGGGGTGCAGAAACAAAACAAGCTGACAAGCTGGTTCCACACTCATATGTGGCAGATAAAAATTGGAGGGATATATCAGCTGTGGAGGTCTCCCATGAGGAGCAAGAGGTCCCAGCCCCACACCAGGCCACCCATCACAGGGTTCCAATGCCAGGAATAGAAGTCTCTATAAGTTCTGTCTGTAAAAAGCAGTGGGGATTGAGGCTGAGGGAGACAGAGAGCAGCTGGAGTTTCAGGCAGTTCCTCTTAAAGGGCCCACACACAGACTTACTTGGACTCACTCCCTCTGTGCTCTAATGCTGGGGCAGCAGCTTGAAAAGAACCAGAGACATAAGAGGAAGAAGTGAATTGTCTGGTATCAGGGTGAGAACTGGGGAGGCAGTTTTGTCCCATACAGAAATGCTGGCAGAGGGCACTGTTCCTTTGCTGATGAGCCCTCCCCTGACAGAGCCAGCAGGCAGGCACCATATCTGAGTTTCAGTCAACCTGGCTATCCCTGTAGCCCAACCTTGGTGACTCTCTGAGACACTGCCCCATTCCAAGAATGAGCCCACCAAAACTGTTTCCAGTGGCTTTTCTATATAAATGACCTGTCTTGGGTCATGCTTCATGTTTTCCTAAAATCTCTCAAACAAGCAGCATCTGGCCTAAGCATGCCCCCGTACCTCTCACTAAGTGGCCCAAACTCCAGCAGTAGCAGCAGCTGGCCTTGGTTTGCAGCTTGGCCTCTCCTGAGCACCTCCAAGCCCAACACAAGTAGCAACCATCTGCCCATCTGCAGATTGCTTTGTAGCTCATTCTGGGTGGCCCAGGGAAGAGCACAGGCAGCACCTGACCTTTGTCTGCACCTCCCAGGAGGCCCCAGAGCCAGAGCACCCAGTGGACAGCTTCAGACCAAGTCATACCATCACCATCCAACCACCTCCACAAGCAACATACTGAAAGGGTGGACACAGCAGGCACCAGAGTCCAGCCGAAGTAAGTCTTGCCCTGTGGTGTGGGCCCTGCACAGCTGAACCTCCACAGTGGTCAGAGGTTGGTGGTCAGTGGTCATAGCCAGTCCTTGAAGCTAATCGGCCTGGGGGGTAAATCACTCCCATTCACATACCAACAACAATGTAGGCTCAACTACAACAGGAAAGGGTACACAGACCACATGAGGTGCACATCTCGAGTGCCCAGCTTGGATGATTGAGGAGGCTGTGCCACTGGATCCTATAGGACACCTACTACATTAGGTCACTCTACCAAGCCTGGGAAATGTAACAGCTTCACCTAATACCTAGAAACAAACACAGGTAGGCTGCCAAAATGAGAAGACAAAGAAACATATTACAAATGAAAGAATAGAACAAAACGCCAGAAAAAGAGCTAAACAAAATGGAGACAAGCAATCTATGAGAAGCAGATTTCAAAACACTGGTTATAAGGATGCTCAAGGAACTTAGTGAGAACCTCAACAGCATTAAAAAGGACCAGTCAGAAATGAAGGATACAGTAACTTAAATAAAGAATAGTTTACAGGGAATCAACAGTACAGTAGATGAAGCTGAGAATCACATCAGCGATTTGGAATATAAGGAAGCAAAATCACCCAATCAGAACAACAACAACAAAAAATGGAGATAGTATAAAGACCCTCTGGGACAACTTCAAGCATACCAATATTTTCATCATGGGTTGCTGGAAGCTGAAGAGAGAGGAAGAAATTGAAAACCTATTCGATACTGTGAAATCCTAATGAAGAATTTGGAATAACCTATAGAAAATGGCAACATTTATACATGGACAATATAAATTGTGTATGATATTTGAATAATTATAAAACTTATGCAGAGTTTTCTTACAATAACTTTTTAAGTAGCACATGCTAGAATATCTTCCAAAATGAGCATTGGGGTATCATAACGCAGTTCATGGGAATTATTTAGAAGAATATGCTACCTAATATCAAAGTAAATAAGATTCAGAATTAAATGGGGGAAAAAGGAGAAACATCTGTAACAAAAATAAATTAATTTTAAAAAAGGTTTTTTAAGAACTATCTCATGGAAAAATCAGATGACATTATTGCTAGCCTCAAAAATTGGTCCTCAGTATGAACCTTTTGATAAATTTATCTCAAGTAAATAACTCACATAACAAAAGCCCCCTTACTTTATGTTTGGTTGCTTTATGAAGCAAAATATTTATTTTTTTAATGTTTAACAAGTACGTAGCAGTTTTTTAAAAGTTTTTATGTATATCATCACATATTTTACCTTTTTTCTTTTGTGAAATATACATATAGAAAACTTCATAAAATATAGATGTATAGTTTAATAAACACTTATAAAGAAAACTCATACATCTGTCAACCAGATGAAGAAACTACTCCTAAATAATATAAATGAGCTTTATCTGATTTTTGAATTTTTTTCTTTTTATTTTGAAAAATCTCAAACCTAAAGAACAGTAGCAAAATAATACAATGAACCTTTGTATATTCCTACCTAGGTTCATATCTGTTAACAATTTGCCACGTTTTCTTTGTATCTCAATAGGTGTATATGGAGATGTATTTTATTTGCCGAATCATTTGAAAATAAGCAGCAGGTATTGGTTTTGAATACACTTATACTATGCATGTTGTTTTGTATCTCTCCTTTATTTTATTATTATGAAATTTGTGAGATTGATACAGGTTGTTGCAAGATCTCTTACTAGTTTATTTTACATGACTCTGTTTTATTCTATTGTATTTACATACCACAATTCATTTTATGCTCTCTAATCTTGAGGGACATTTGAGTAATCTCAATTTTTTCCTATTAAAAACAATACTACTGTAAGCATTAAAAAAGAAAACATATTTGAAACTTCCCTAACTTGCTGAAGGAAATAGACATATAAGTCCAGGAGTGCAGAGAGTCCCAGACAAGATGAACCCAAAGAGGCCTGAATAGACCTTTTCCCAAAGAAGATACTCAATGGCCAATGGGTACATGAAAAGATGCCCAATATCACTAATAATCAGGAAAATGCAAATCAAAACCACAATGGGTATCAACTCACAACTTTAAGAATGGCTACTGTAAAAAAAAGAAAAAAAGATAAGATGTAAGTGATGGTGAGAATGTGGATAAATGGGAACCTTAGTCCACTGTTGGTGGGAATGTAAATTGGTGCAGCCATGGAAAATAGTATAAAGCTTCCTCAAAAAAAATGAAAATATAGAATATGATCCAGCAATCTTATTTCTGGGTACTTATCCGAAGGAAATAAAATCACTATCCCAAAGAGATATCTGCACCCCCATGTTCATTGCAGCATTATTTAAAACAGCCAAGACATGGAAACAAAATAATTGTTCATCGAGGGATAAATGAATAAAGAAATGTGATATGTATGCATAATAAAATATTCAGCCATAAAAAGGAAATCCTGCCATTTGCATCAACATGGATAGATTTTGAGGGCATTATATAATTAAAATAAGTCAGAGAAATAAAAATATGTATTATCTCTCTTATATGAGGATCTAAAGAGAACAAACTCATATACACAGAACAGATTGGTGATTGTCAGAAGCAAGGGTGGGTAAGGGAATTGGGTGACAGTAATCAAAAGGTTATAAGATAAATAAGTTCTGAGGACGTAATGTACAGCATGGTGTCTATAAACAGTACTCTATTGTTTATTTGAAAGTTGCTAAGAGAGTAGATGTTAAAATGTATCATCACAAGAAAACAAAAGTTGTGGGGTGTGCAGAGAGACAATAACAAATAACAAGATGGGAGTGGGGCTACCTGAGGGCAGGAGCTTTGGAAGAGGATAAGGAGGGCACAGAACTCCTAACTGTTGCTCTGGAGAAACTCAGTTTTAGTTCAAGTAATCTACACTCTTGGTCCCAACTTCCAACTTATAAGATCTGGCGACTTGAGTAGTAAAGAAGATTTTTTTGTGGCCACACTCCAAATGACAGAAAACTTGGAGCCAGGGATACAACACAAGAGGAAACTGAGTGACACTCCCTGGTTCCACCCTGGGGTAGAAAGGGCAAAGTCGGGAAGTATAGACCAGGCAAGTTCTATCACTTGCCAAAGGAGAGGGGTTATCATTCCACTCTGCTTTCAAGCTGATTCAGCTGAATCGCTGCTTTCAGTTCCTGCAGAAAGCCCAGCATTCCTGGACCTATGTGCTGTGCCAGGATGATGGCTGCAGGTAGCTTTCAAGTTTATGCCTCTATGAAGTCTTATTGTGGGGGTGGACCTGTTCCAATCAAACATCTTCCCAATATGGTAACACTCCAAGAGGAGGACATCACAATAGAACACCATAGGCAGGCCTTGAGGAAGGAGCTGAAGACCTGGAAACCTGATGTTGTGCTCCATGATTGGACCCCCAATGTCGTGGCTAGCTGGGTCCATGATGCTTACTCACAAGCTCATTTGACACAGATGGCTCTGTGTTTGGCCTATGATTTTCTGGCCCCTGGTGGCTGCTTCATCATGAAGGTTTACTGTTCCTGTGACTATGAGACTACTATGGATCTTCCAGCAGCTGTTCCACAGTATCCAGGCCACCAAGTCCCAAGACTCTTGCCATGAATCTGCAGGCATCTTTATAGTCTTCCAGGGATTCCTGGCTCCTGAAAAGGTTGACAATAAATTCTTTGACCCAAAATTTTCCTGCAAGTTGGTTGAAGTTCAGGCCAACACTGTTACTGAGCTGGTGACTAAGAAGAACCCAAAGACTGAAGGCTATGCTGAAAATGACCTTACTCTCTATCATTGTACCTCAGTCACTGACTTCTTGAGAGCTGTCAATCCTGTTGAATTCCTCTCTCAAGCCAGCAAAATCTTGCCACATAATGAGGAGTTGGCACAGCATCTAGTTACCACTGAGGACATACAGATGTGCTGTCATGATATCAAAGAGCTGGGGTGCAAGGAGCTGAGGTCCCTACTGAATTACAGAATGAAGCTTTGGTGATATGTGGCCAAGAGCTAAAAAAAAACAAAACAAAAAAAAAAAAACAAGCAAAGGCATTGGGCATCAGCCTCAGCTCAGGAGAGAAAGAGAAAGAAAGTGATGAAGAGGAGTCAATAGCTGGGACTGTGAGGCAGCTCTCTAAGAAGGAGAAACAACTGAACCAGATCCTGGCAGAGATGAAGGCCCAGGAGATGGCAGAATTATAGAGGAAGAAAAAGAAGCTGTTGCATAAGCAGAGAAAACAGCGGGAGCATGTGGAATTGAAGATGGATCTTTCCAACGTGAATACTAAGAGAAAACCTCTCCGGTGCCAGGATAAAGTCCCCTAAGGAAGCAGAGGCTCCATCAGGGACACAGGCTGCCACTGGCCCTGGAGGGAAAGAGAGAAATGACAGCTCAGTGATAGCAGCAGCAGTGAGCATGAAGAGAGCTGGGAACTAGGCCATGGTAAGAAGCGAAGTTGTGGGCCTAAGTAAGATGATAATGAGTTTGAGATGATGCCAATTGAGGACACAGTAAAAAGATACTGGACCATGAAGGTCTCGCTTTAGGTGCTATTACTGCCTCTTTCAAAAAGGCCAAGAGAGACCTAATGGATAACTTCTTCAGCCAGTATAGATTTGATGAGAGGAGAGGGACGCTTTCAGAGTGGTTTGTGCAGGAAGAAAACCAGCACAGGGTAGGGCAATTGCCTATTGACAAGAAGGAAGTAGAACATTATCGGAAACGCTGGTAGGAAATCCCATCAAGAAAGCCAGCACGAAACTGAGGCTACTGAAGAAGCAAACCAAGAATAAGGCAGAAGCTGTGTAAACATAGTGGACATCTCAAAACGAGAGAAAGTGACACAGAAGGCCGGGCTTGGCAAGGAGAAACGCCAAGTCACTTATGTTGTGCCAGACAGCTGGAGTCCATGATCATTTCAAGGAGGTGGACCAAAGGATGGAGGGCATCATCCCTTGCACTGGAAGGTCATGGGTCCGATTAATTCCCTGTCAAGGCAAATGCCCAGGATGCAGGCTTGATCCCTGATGTTTCTCTCTCTCTCCCTCTCCCTTCCTCTCTCTCTAAAATCAATAAAAACATATTTTTTAAAAAAAGCAGACAGAAGTGGGCAGAGCCACCAGGACCTATGAGAAGGCAGTGTATGGGCAAGGAGGAGCGATTCAGAGCAGCTTACAGCAACCTCCCGTACCAGCTCTACCCTTGCTTGCATAGCAGTCATCTGAAAAGACAGTGAGGTAGGGTACCTAGGGCTCTTATGGAGGTCCTGAGCGGGTGAGGAGGACATACTCTGCCTTAAGGAAGGTCTCCTGTTAAAGCACTCTTTAAATTTCCTGTTGGTGCTTTAACAGCCACAACTCTTTCATGAAGAATGCAGGGTACTAAATGAAAAAAACTTTTTTTAAATCATAAGGGGAAGTTGAGTATTGGGGTGGCATTCATTCTAGTCTATTCCCAGGCAAGTGAACCTCTTAAGTTTTCCCTCATCCTCTTCCATTGTAATTTGAATAAAACCAAGATAATAGCTGTTCTTTTCTGACAGTTTAGTTTCCATTAAAAAAAAAAAGTAATTATGTGAAGTCAGAGACAGTAAATACTTATTGTGGTGATCAATGGCAGTGTATACATATATCAAATCATTATGTTTTACCCCTTAAAATTATGCAATGTATTATATCTTAATAAACTATAAAAATTAAAACCTAAAAAATTAAATAAATCAATAAATAAAAAGAACGTAACAGGAAAAAGATTTGAACAAGATACTTTACCAAAGAAGATACATGGAGCAAACAGCACATGAAAAAAAAAGCCTAATACCATTAGTTATTAGGGAAAAGTATATTAAAACCACAATGAGACACTATTTCATACCTATTAGATAGACTTAAAAAAAAGATAATTACTAATTACTGCCGGTGATGGTGTAACACAAAGATAACACTGTAATAAGTAAAATAAGCCAACATCAAAAATTGTCATGTAAATCATTTTTTATGTGACATTCCAGAAAAAGAAAAAATAGAAAGGCAAATCAGTGGTTTCTAGGGCCTGGGGTGGAGAGAAAGAATGACCTACAAACGAGTTGAAGGAAACTTTGAGGATGCTGGAAATGTTCTGTATCTAGATTGTGGAGGCAATTGCATGACTTGTACTTTTGTGAAAATTCATTGACTGTACACAAAAAAAGTAGTGACTTTCACTATATGTAAATTATACCTCAATAAGCCCCCAAAAAGTATTACAATAAATTCAAAATTAATTGCATATAAATCATTTCGTAAATCATAATTTCAATGATAGCTACTCAAATTTAATCATGACAGAATTCAGTCCATTATTTGAGTTATTGAAATTTATTCTTTGTGATGGATTTTCAGGTTAATAGAATACATTTTCCTAAAGTGTTTACCACATATAAAAGTTATTACTTATTGAAGACATTTTAAGGAGCCTAGATATAACTCTCTCTCTAAAATCAATAAAAACATATTTTTAAAAAAAAGCAGGCAGAAGTGGGCAGAGCCACCAGGACCTGCCCACTTTCTCAGGTCACCCCAAAGAAAAGTGCTAAAAATTCAATGACAGGTCTAAGAACATGATTTATTTTAATAGTAAATGGGAGTAAATTATGTACATGGAATTTTTAGTCATAATCTCTCTACTGGAAGATACCTCAGACTGGGAGCCAATGGCCCAAGTTTCTCGTCTCATCTATGCAAGCACTTCACATTTTCCTCCTTGTCATCGCCATAATAACTGAAATAATTAAATAACACAGCAATTTCAATAGGATCTTGATGTGAATATGAACTCACCAGTACTTCGAGAATCTCCAAAAGACAAGCTTTCTGTATCAGGCTGGCTTTGTGGACATGCCACCCATGCAGTCACATAGGTCCTCAGCTTGGAAGGGCTTCATGCTGTGCTGTCACTGCCTTGGTGTTCAATTTTTTAGCAAGGCCCCCACATTTTCATTTTGTACTGGGCCCTGCAAATTATGTAGCTGGTCCTAATTTTGTAAATACCAAACTGACGTAAGGATGCTGAGTTACTCTGAATGATCTGGGTCGTGCATTTGACTAAAAACTGACCATACAGAGTTTGACCAACTTTATCTTGAAACACTTAATAGTGAAGAAACTACAGCTGGAAAACTGGCAGGTGGGGCTCATACAATGTCTAGCACCTTCTGGTAAGATAGACACGACTTTGTTTGAGGGCTTGGAACATACCGTTCCTATTCCAGGTAAAATAGGGGATAGAGGAAACTAGATCGAATTTTCTCTCATGTGATCAACTGCCTCTGTATGAAAGCACATATTTAAACTTGGTTTTGCCTAGATTATTTTTAAATCTTTGGTCAGTTCTTCCTCCTAAAAAGTTTTACATATTCATTTATTTATTTATTCATTGAATAAATATCTGATGAGTACCTACTGTGTGCCGGACATTGTGCTTAACAGTAGATAGAAAATAGAAAACACAAAATTAAACAAAAACAACACAAGAAAATAGTCTTCTTCCTCATGAAACTTAAAGTCACCAAATTAGTCACTTTTAATCTTTCCATGTATATAGTCTTTAGAATTTTGTTACATTTTCTCCCAGGGCATTGATTTTTTAATCTTTGAATGTGCAGGAACAATATGCTACCTGTCAGATTTTTCAATAGCAAAATAATATAAACAATTATACCTTTTAAAATGTGAAATTTTACTATTTAATAATGAGAGAAAGTTGGCTGAAAAAAAAAAATAGAGCCTGGGTCGTGTGAAAGGTATTTGGTACATGGTAAGCATTGCCCCTAATCTAAACCATGTCACCATTCTTCCCTGTGTATTAAATGGCATTTGCTATCATGGTCAGTCTCGGAACTGGCGGCCAGCCCAGTCAGCACAGCAGCCTGCAGGGCAGTGTCTTTTATAAGTGGGCTAAAAAGCATTTGGCTTGAATCTCACATGTTGAGTCTTTCTGCAAGATGGCAAATACATAACCCAAGTGCTTTGGAGCGGAGCTGATTTTAATAGCATTAGGGTAAGTGAACCTTCTCTTAATTGTGGTCCAAACGAAAACCAGTTGGTCCCCTGCAGTTTTTCTTCATCCTCTGTGGTGTAACTAGGGCTCTTTGGTTCTGGAAAAGGGTCTCTCTTGTGCATTAGCCATAACACAAAGCAGCAGAGGCCTAATACCTATTTCTATACCAGCTCCTAGGCGGAGGAAGTGGCAACTGGTTGGAATTAAGGTAAACCTGGAAACATCCTGGGGTTCATTTTTATTTGAGGTTACAAAATCAACAAGTGCCATTTTTCTGGGCTTGGCAAAGGGGAGCAATGTAAAGATATCAAGTGGCATTCATATATTTGGACATGAATGAAGGGTCATATCCCCTGACAGCTCTGCAGGGGTGAATTTTGTTCCTGCAAAGCATGTGGAGGCTTTTATTCTTCCCCTCAGTGAAAATGTGTTATTTTATGTGCTCAGACTATCACCTCCCTTACTCTTTGAGGGAACATCTACTTCTGGTGCAACTGCCAATTTATTATCCCACAATCCCACCCCATAGTTGGAAACATGACTGGTATGAATCAGTGAAAATCTTTCCCCAGGTTTGTCACAAGATCTGTAGGGAAAAGGTTTTCTATCCTCTCTGGTGACCAAATTGTAAGAATCTAAGATCTTATATTCCTGGAGTAGCATGGAGTCATTTAGCTGGAATGAACAAGGTGAGAGGCAGAGAGAAACGGAAATGAGAGATGATGAGGGAGGCCTGATGTGCCTGTTATTGTACAGAATCATGCAGAGGCCAGTCCCTCCTCTGCTCAGTCCATCATTTCAGGGCATAGGCAAGAGCATCCCTCTTTCATGTTTTACTTTGTTCATGCTACTTCAAATTGGATTTCTGACACTTTCAAAGAAAATAGTTCTAACCAATTCACTTCCTACTTGAAGGTTACTATGTGTTTACAACCACCTGAACATCAAGCAAACTCAAAAAAATATCTAGGGGGATGAAAGGGAACCAGATTATCAGGCTCAAGGAAGACTGCCTCCAGCCAGTTAATTTTGTCATGGCTTATTAGATTCATAGTACCAAATTTATGGGAGCAATTCATTAGCACCTAATGTATTTTTCTGTGCAGAGTGGCTATGTCAATCACAGTCTATATACTGGCAGTTGGGCAGGAGAATATGAGGGGTGAGGAGAGAGGAGGCAAGGCAGAACCAAGAGGACTGCTCAAAGGAAGAACTTTATCATCCAGCTAACAAAATGAAAGTGTGACTAGGTCCATGAGCTTTCATTTATATCACCATTTAATCCCGTTCACCAAAAACTGACTCTGAATTAAGATGCCTGCTTTTGTAAATCATTAACATCTACCCAAAGGTAGAGACTAGAATAAATGAATGTCATTCTAGCTCAAAAGAGTTCCAAAGTCAAGTTATCAATCTACTTCCTACCTCACCCATTACATCTTCTCTTCCTACTCCACTCACATTGAGCCTCTTTATGTGCTTGCCATCATGATTTAAAACATGAATCTCCACTGATTAAAATCCTTCTACAGACTCCTGGTTAAATATGGGGAAGTAAAGTTGATCACAGAATTCTCTTTTGTAACTCCTAGCAATAAATGAGGGTTCAGGTGAAAGGTAAACATCAGCATCAACCAAAAAAACAAAGGGGAAAAACCTAATGCCATAACTAGCAAAAAAAATGGGAGCTGAGAAGACCGTATTCTGACTCAAAAAGTCCCCAAGTCTCCCAGAGGTAGTACGGTGATTTAATAAAATCTTGAACATGTCTATTGATATTCCCAATGTGGGGAGAAAAGAACTTAAGTAGAGTTCTCTCATCTTTTCCCTCTTTTGAAGGAAAATATTTCCTGGGAAGATAATGGTAAGGAGAAGTGAATAAACAGGGCTGACTCTCCTTGGTGGAGAGAAGACTCTAGGACTCTACACTAGATTGGAGAAAATATTCCAAAGTCCAAAGGTGTCTCCCCAATGAAAGAAGGTATACCTCCCACTAGATGAAGTAAACAGAAAGATGAAAGGAGAATGAGTCAAAATAATTCATCTATAATATATCAGTGCAATATATATATATATATTTTGCACTGATATATATATATATATGGACCAAGCTCCCTATGTTGGACATAAACAAGATAAAAACATATGGTGTGGTAACCATGTAAACATTTTACAAAGAGAAAAGGAATAAAAGGAAGCAACACAGTAGGCAAGCTAGTTGAAGAACCCAATTTGCCCAAAGCCATTAACACGGAAGAGAAGAGAGTTCCCCATGAGCATTTCAATCTATATAATAATTTCATAAGTGTCTTAATTCAAAAAGACAAGCTAAATGAGATCAAAAGGGAGACTACAAAACTAAGAAAACAAATTAAAGACTAATTCAGCTGAAAATCAAATTACTGGCCAAAGAAAATGCTTGGAATAATCCCAGGAAAAAGGCAGAGATTAAAACAGTAAAGGGAAAACATATAAGAATAACAAAAATAACCCAGAATAAAGACAAGTTTTGGCCATCCCTTAGGTTAGAATTCAAAACATGGAAGGAAAAATCATTCAAAGATTACTAGAAGAAAAATTTCCCCCAAATGAAGAAAAACTTGAATCTGTAGATTAAAAAATATACACCATGTATACATACTTAGTTTGTCCATCCATCTAAGATCCATTTCCTTCCCCCTTCCTAAGAACAAAAAGTTTTCCTTTCCACATGACTTATGTTTTGGGAATGCTGACCCTGTGCCCAAAGCCAAGGGTAGCTTCTGATTGGTTTTTTAAAATCTAGCAAATTTCACTGCCCTGGCCACCAATATTGATTAATTCAGGTCTGACTGTGTGAACTAAATGGGTCAAATCAGGTAAATTTTAGGATTCTTGTTTAAAATAATGAAGAAAAATTACTCTGTATTCCAGGGAATATGAAACCTAAAGAGAACTTTTAGACATATTTCATGTAATGAGATCTACCACATATGTGTATATATATTATAATATAGTATACAGCGATTCTTGTATTTCATTTCACTTTCTCTTCTGATATTTTAAATCCAATATGAGATTCTCTGTTTTTTAATAGGTGAATTTACAGTATGTTAATTTACTTGGATTACTGATATATTTGAATTTATTACTGCCTTCCTATTTTGTATTTTATATTTATTTTCCTTTTTTATTTTGAATTGGTGTTTTTGTTTCTCCTTTCTTGCTTTCTGCTAGACTCTGCACTCTTGTTAAACATTACAATGCTTTACAGTGATCTATTTCATTTCATTTCATTATAGTATAATGTTTAAATTCTACCTTATTGTTAAATCTCCTTCTAAATAAGTCATTATTATTTATTATAGATTATTTATAAATAATAAAGTATGAAAATGCTTATTTACATTTACCCACAGTGATAAATTTTTTTTATCATTGCTCTGGCATCTATACGTTTCCTTCTGAGTGTGTTTTGTTTTTTTCTTCCTGAATTACCTTTAAATAAATTCTTTCAGCAAGAGTCTGATCTTAGTAAATTCTCTCGCCATTTGCTCAAAATTTTTCTATAACCCTACTTCTTAAAAAGTGATCAAAGTAAGCGTAGAATTGTAGGTTGTTTTTTTTTTCCTCAGCACTTTGAAGATGGTATTCCACTGCCCTCCAGCTATCATTCATTGCCAATAAGTCTGCTGTCAAACTAAATTTTCCCTCAGAAGAGAATCTGTCTTTTGTGTCTATCACATAGATATTATCTTTGTCATGCATGTTGTGAAGTTTCATTACAATGTACCTATGTATTAATTTATTTTATTTATATTTCACAAAATTTTAGCATATGCAGCCGTGTGCTGGAGTCAGCTTGTAGGAGCTTACAAGAGCCAATGATACAGATCTCTTCCTTACTCCACATTCAGTGAAATAACCTGACTTCAGCTGATAATCTGAAATCAGTCATGATTACAGTATTTACAACACAGTAGTCAGTAGTCAACAAATACTGTAAATCAGGGCTAACTTACCCTGGCCAGTTTTGCTCAGTGGTTAGAGCATCGGCCCGTGGACCAGAGAGTCCCAGGTTCAGTTCCCACTAAGGGCATGTACCTCGGTTGCGGTTTGTTCCCAGCCCTGGTTGGGGTCGTGTGGGTGGCAACCAGTCAATGTGTCTCTCTCATGTTGATGTTTCTCTCTCTCTTCCTCCCTCTCTCCCTCCCACTCTATCTGAAGATAAATGCAAAAAAAAAAAAAAATCAGGGCTAACTTTTTATCTTGGCAAGCTGGTAGTTACACGTTTACCAGTTTACCACTGAGTATATTGATCTCCAGATTAAGAGCTACTGGGGTTTTTTTTAATAAGGTTTGGAAAATTCTAAGCCATTTTCTCTTCCAGCATTGCCCCATTTCCATTCTCTCTTCTTATCTATCTTTCATATCTCTTAAACTCGTTTTCATTTTTTTTTTAATCTCTGTATCTCTCTGCTGAATTCTAGGTAATTTTCTCAGTTCTATCTTCCAAGTCACTATTCTTTCTTCAGCTGTATATTTAACTCATCCATGGAAATATCAATAACATCTCTGTATTTCTAGGAGCTCTATTTGTTCTTCAAATCTCTCTTCACAGTATGTTGTTTTTTTATGATTTTGTTTTTAATTGCTTTAACCATTTGAAGCATAGTTATTTTGTAGTCTTTCTCAGATTGCTCTATTACCTCAAGTTCGTTGGAACAGAAGTTTTCCTATTTATAATGTCAAATGACTCTCTCTCTCTCATGATATTTTCTCCATGGAGTTCATAAGTTTTAATTGTTTTCCCTTCTTTTTTCACTCTACCCCAGAATACTTGTGCACCTCAGGGTGTAAAAGTGTTATTACAGAATCACTTTACTTTTACTCTTGGTCTGGAATTCGTTTTGATGTTAGTTTCTCAATTTGGACATTCCAGCATTAAATTAGTTATGTAAATTCAGATTTCACATGATTTTTGGTGGCCAAGGGCTTTGATTCCTCTCATATTTTCCCATCCAAAATTCCAAAAAGTAGCAAAATTTCTAGTCAGTCTACCTGAACCAGTGAGTAGGTTTTTACTAATCCTTTTACCAAGGGAGAAGGCTTTTCTTTCCAGGATCCTAGATTTAAGTAGTGTTCTCTGTTCCAGCATCCTGCCTCAATCAGGCCCAATGCCATATTTCCCATGTTTACATGGGCATTAAAATTTCAGCCTTTAATCCTCTTATTCAGTCTAATATCTTCCAAAACCATTACAGCATCTACTCATACGTTTACTGCTTAAATCTAAAGCTGCCTTTATTTCTGGCATGATGATATGCCAGAAATTATTATTTTTTTTAATTCATTTATATATTTAGATTTTTATACATTGTATCTAGCATATCCATCTTTTCATAACTGTGAAATTAAAAGGTGGGTAGAATTTATGCTAATTCCCCTGATCTTGTTACCAGAACCAGAACACATCCTAGTTTTATAAAAAACATTTCTCTTTTTTAATCTAGTTGTATATATGTATAGAGATAAGTCTAGAATAATGTTCACCTAATGGTAATAATTGTTATTTTCAGAGGTTTGGCTTCATTGGATTTTTTAAAACTTTCTTTTATATATACAATGTTTGAATATTTCAATAATTACCTTGTCATTTTTTAATGAAAAAAAATAGTTATAGAATAAATGTTGGTATCTCCCATGTGTTTTGGACAAAGACCAATCTCCTTAGCATGCTAACCAATGACTTTCATGATCTGACCTCATCCTGCCTTTCTAGACCCATTTCTCAATAGTCTCCTCTACCTTTTGGCTCACTGGATGACCCAACATTTCCCACACATGTCTGCTTTGTCATATTATCATGACATCAAGGTTCCTCCTTCAGTGGAAATATTCTTAGCATGTCCTCACATTCTCAGCAGGTTTCAATATTACTCAGCCTTCAAGGCCACTTATTTCTTAAAACCTCTTCATAACCCTTTCCTTCCTCTTTTAGTCTTCCCCAGTCCTTAATATACATTTTCCATATTGAATGACATTTATTTGTCTATTACTCCCTTTAGAGAAAGGCAAGGACAATGTCTAATATTTTTATGCCTCATTTATTCAATAAATTAATAAATACATGAAATGAATGTTCACAACTTGCTGAGTTAAAAGCAGGCTTCTTGAGAATTTCACTGTAAATAGGATGCATTTGAGATGCCAGATAATGTTTTGTGTCTCCCTTATGTCCTTCAGGTCGCAGTCAATTGAGATGTTTTGGCAGCCCTGGAAAGCTGTTGAAAAGTCCTTAGGGAAAAAATGGCCAATGGTGTTTTGTAATGCCTTAGATATGAATTACCTTCAGCTGTCACAGCACTTTCACCAAGCACAGTGTATAAACCTAACACAGATATTGCCCATCTGCTTTTTTATTTCCTTTGCCTCCTCACATACCAATTGTTTCTTTAACACTTTATCATCTCATTACTCAGCATATTTTCAACAAAGGCAAAAAGATTCACTCCAATTTTCCAGTTGAAAGAAGGTCTTTTTTATTGAAATGGTTTTTCCTTCTTGTTTTATTTTCATCACACTTCAATACTATGTGGGTTGTTATGAAGGGTAGAAAGTGAGTCTTTTTTCTTACGGGATCATGAGACAGTCAATTTTACAAAATACTCTGAAAATTATAACCCTGAGTGAGGTAGAATAACTAATATCCATCACTTAAAATTACTTGTGATGCTTCCAATATAAAATAACTGCATTAAGTCAAAATGCTTATACTAAACCTTAAAAGGCAAAACAGGGAGGCACAATCTACATGCATTTATTTGCCGTCTTTATCCAGAATGAGATGGAGTTAACTGGCTTCAGTTCTGAAAATTGTTTTATAACTTTATTTTATGTGGAAAAAAAATAGTGGAGCACTTTCTTGAAATAAAGAAAATAAACATGTACCTGCCATCAGAGCAGAGAGCGGGACAGAGCTAAGTACTGCCATAGTGAAAGTTCGTACAGCTGACAAAAAACTCACCAGGACTGACTAGTCGAAGTTGACCTATAAATATGGCATGCAGCCGAAGAAGAAAAGTTCAGTAAAACTGCTCAGTTTGTTTTACTTTTCTGGTGAAATGACCATTTGTTTCCAAATAGTCCCAAAGCTCATGTCTTTAACAGCCATTACTCCACTGTACTGACATGCTGCTGAGGGCTTTGCTTATTCCTTAATTATCAAAACGAGCTGCTGGAATTCATTAAGAAATTATAAGTAATATCTCAAGTACCTTCAGAATCAAATTTGGCACTATCCTTACATCTTTCATCAATGGTAGACACCTGTGGTTTGCTCAGAAACAAACTAGAATTCGACAATACTGCAACCACCTGAGCCAAAGATGAGGCAGCGAGTTATTTTCTATAATGGTTGTCCCCATGGCTTATTTTCGAAGTCCTTCAAATGACCATATAAGAACAAATCAAGCCACTTAAAATAATAAACTATAATCTACAAGTTATGCACATATAATTAACTTATATGGTGGAAGTGTAAGCTGCTTAGATGTAGAAAAACCATACCCTCTGTTTTGAATTGTTATGGAAAGTAAAATGTGTAAAAAGTAAGTTAAAAAGTCACATTTAGGACTCAAAGATTTTAATTTTTTTTTCACTATTAATTTAACTACTTACTAATCCAAGCCAAATTCTATGGTAGCAAGCATTGCTACAACAACTATTTCACTCTGGTAAACATACTTCTCAATAATGGCTAAAGACCAGCAAAATTCAATGTCAAATTCCAGTAGAATTTTAGTTCAAGCTATCTCTAAAGTTGGTCATAATGGACTTTGACATCATTGTGTCCCATTATGCTTCCCTGGAAATTAATTTCTTTCAGGCAAATAAGAAGTACTTTTCTTACATGATTTTTTCTATCATCTATTGAAAATTGATATGCCTCAGGCACAAGCATTTTATGTACATTATCTTATTAATTATCACAACACCCCTTTGAACAGAAATTATTTTTACCCCTGAGTATACTGAGATATACACAGAAGAAACTGAGATATAGGGAAATTAAACTGTGCGTTCATTCACATAGCTAGTAAATGATGGAGTCCACATTTGATCTCAGAGAGTCTCACTCAAAGCCCACACTTTTCACACACCTGTTACTCAGCACCCCCACCCACAACATTCACTGTTTTTCTCCATTCCAGCAACTTAGAGCAGTTACGATTTTAACTGCTCTAAACTAAGATTATAATCCACAGTTTACATCCATGATAATCAGCTTCATCAATACACAACTAGGAAGCCTCACAAACACATGAAAAAATGTAAATATGCATACACATACATATATTCATACTTTATCTATAATCTATCTATCATCTGGAGCTGGAGGGATAAAGGGAGGAAAAGGAGAGAAATATTAGAAGTCTGGACTTAATGTAGAAAGATTATATTAAACTGAGACAAATGCAAGCTTCTACATTTATGTCAGGCATTCTGCTAGACCTTATGTTCCCCACACCTAACACAGTGCCTAGAATATAGCAAATTCTTAATGAGCATTTGTGGAATGACTGGGGGAGAGAGTGAATGGTGAGTAAATGACAATAATAGGTAGGCAGCATGGTTTTACGTCTATAAAAAAGACTCAGTGGTCTTCACTGACTCTAAGGTCAGTTTGAGTAAGCAAGTAGATGTGGCCACCAACAGCTGTGGTGCAGTACAGCCTGTACCTACTAAAGCCTCAGGCACGGAGGTATTAGTCCTGACCTCCTTTGTTGCTCAATGCTGTGGGCAGCTGGATGTGGACCTCAGAAAAGGATGTGAGTGATGATTAGACAATCAAAAGACCTGCCCTAGGAAAAGAAGACTCAGGGAAACCTAAGGTTTTCAAACCTTGCAGGGCTGTTTGGAGAAAGGGATTAGACTGGCTATGCATGACCTGAAGGTTTTAAGGTAGGAACAACTGGTGGAAACCACAGAGAGGTAGTTTTGGGTTCAAAGTTGGAGAGAAAAGGCACTTTCCATCACCCTCAGTGCTGTGCCCCCTTACTTTTTCACCACTTCCCAATCCAGAGCATCTTTCAAAGTCCAGAGCAATTTCCAACTCCTCAGAGAAGATTCCTTCCCCAATAACACTGACCTTTAGTGGCTTCTCCCTTCAAGGAACTTCTGTTCTACTTCATCATCTCCTCCAAATGACAGCAGCACTGTCTTGGCTTCTTCCCTTGTTCATCCAGTGCTCTGATAAGTGATAGGAATACAAAGACAATTAAGACTAGGTCATTGTCCTCAGAGTACTTATGCTATTGAGACAGAGACAGAGAAGAAAAAATGAAGATGTTCATATGCTTGGTGCAAAAGAACTAAGCTCTGAGTATTGCTGGTTCATGGTTCATTCTTGATCTAAATAAATCAAGAATCAGAGAAAACGTCCCAGGAAGATGAGGTTTACTTGTTTTTCCCTGAGCTGTATCTGAAGGAAGTTTGAAACCAAAGTAGGTCAAGAAGTAGGAAAGGAAGCTCCAAGTACAGGGAACAGCTAAGGACCCACGGGAATGTGTTCTTCTAGGTGGCTAGAAGATACAAATGCCAATAAGGAATTTCCTACAGCAAAGATTGTATTTCCTTAATATCTACATTCCTCTAGTGCACACTTCTCAACACTATTGGATTGTCATTGCTTATTTGAGTAAAATAAACATCATAAACAAGAAGGTACCATCATGTTCTCTGATCCTCCTACTCAGATTAACAGGAACAGGACTTGACCAATCAGTTGGTGTTTGGATGAGGACCACCATATATAAAACTCTGGACAGCCTGTGTGACATAATGGGAAGAGCAAGAGCCCTGGAGTCAGACCGACTTGGGTTTGAAGATTTGCCCTGTGACCACAGAAATAACACATCACTTTTGAGCCTCAATTTTTCTTATCCTAAGAAAGATTTAACAGTACCCACCTCAAAGGCCTGTTGCATAGTTTTAATGAGATAATAAAAGTAAAGCCCAAGAAAGCTGTTTTTTAATATTGTGACTCATAAATCATAGATCTGATGAAGAGTCAGAAATACGTTTCTTAATTAAAAACTAAGAAGTTGGAGAAGGATTATATTAGCATTGCCATGGGCCAAACTGATATCCATATCACACCTAATAAAGAAAAGGGGGCATAGAGATTACTGAGCCTTATTAGCACATGAGGCTCAGATTAGAGTTGCCTGGTTCAGGTACCAGTGCAAATTTGTCATTCCCCACAACTACTGTTTGTTGCTGACCCTGCTCCCCTTTGTTGGGTGCCTTTGCCATAAAGTACACTGAGAAGCATATGCTATCTGTCCAAAGGGGCAGCCGTAATCATCTTTCCATTATCAAACAAGTAACAAAGTCTTCTTGACCAAAATTGGCTATTTTCTTAAAATTATAAAATGTAAAATGTCAGGAAAAGCTAAATCTAACTGAATGTGCCCATATGGTGACAGTATTTAAGTGTGGAAAATGATTACTAATAAAAGGGAAAGCCCACTAGCAAGGTTCACATAATGCCGAATGATGTTGTTCCGTCAGGGATCAGTGCTTTTGCCTGAGACAGAAACATTGGTCCTGAAACCTGCAGTTGGCATGCACAGTTTTCAATCTATGAAGCCATCGAGTTTGGGTATGTCTTAGATTAGCCAGACGTAGTAAGCATTGGGAGGATCTCCTCATGACCAATCCCAAAACAAAAGCCTCTCATTTAAGTACTCTTCTTTTCATCAGAATTTAACAAAGTTAAAATAGAGATTGTCACTGTGATATGCAACTCATACATTCCAGTGTCATCCCTGCTCAAACTTTGGTTTCAAATAGCTCTATCCATTACCTATCATACCTGTATGCTTATCCATCTTGTTACACCTCCAGATAAATTAAACTGATTTTCATTCTCTACTTCAGTCTTTGGCTGAGTTATACTATATTCACTAAACCAAATTGCTTTTCTCATCTACCAAGCCATTACCTTTCTTTTATCTAACCCAGACCAACTCACCTACATCATGGACGTTTCTCATATTTAACCCATCCCATCACCCACCAGAACAATCCCAGCCCAGCCATTCCTCCTCCACACTCTGGGAGTTAAGTCATCTGGTTACATTTCAGTAGATAATATGTGTCTGTCTCCTCTAATGGTTTGTAAGGCCGTAGGGTCGAGCTCATGTCTAATCTTTGCTGCATACATCTGTACACTACTGAATACATCATTACTGTACATTACTCTAATCCAGTAGGGACTCAATAAAAACTTGTTGACTGACTGATTTAGCATGGGGATGATTATTACGTAAGCCACTTTGGTAAATAAATTTCAAATAATGACCGGCTCACACAAATGTTTTACTAGCTCACCTTCCCTGTGGAATTAATATAAAGAATGAAAATCAGCAGTCATTTGTACTTGCCCAACATTAAATGTTAACTCACCCCCAGAGAGTAGCTATTTTCAAGCCTAATTTCAAGTCAAAATGTCTAAAATGGTTGTCATTCTTGGTGACATGCTGGGAGGATTCAAGTACTAAGATATTAAACCCAGTCACTTCCACAGGTTATTAACCCCAACCCTGAAGACCACTATTTCTTGCATTTTACTAATTATAATTCTACCAGTTTATTTGAATTCATGTTTATTCAATGAAAGGGACTTACTCTCAAGTTCATTCTAACAAAAGCAATTCAATGGGCATTACTTTTTTATATAATTTTATACTTTATTGGAATAAAATTTATTAGAAATCTTAATTTGATTAATATTATTCTTTAATGGTTCAATTAATTTAATATATAGGGATATAGTCATAAAAATAATTATCTGCTTAATTACATACCTAAAACAAACAAAAAAACAAATAAATATTAAAAATAAATTAAATACATGTTTCTCTTTTCTTTCCCTTTTTGTTATCCCTTCATAGAAGCCTCTGAGGAAAGGAGTAGGGAATTTTACATGTACTCTGTCCAAGTTATTTCAGCCTCTGATGTGAGATGGGAGAAAAGGGAGACAAATATGGCTCAGAGTTCAAGGGAAACAGCTAGCAGATGAGTTTGAAGTCAATTCTAGTTTTATGGCGAAGAAAATGTTTTCACCTAAGGCAATGATTTCAAGCAGATTGTTTCAAGATTAATTTCTTTTAGTTCTTATCTGTGTATTGTGTAAACATGTCTAAATAGTTAAACTATCAGTTTGGATTATAAAATCTAAATATCAATTTAAAGAAAAGTGTTTCAAGAAGTCCTGAAATGCTTGTGAATTACTATAAAGTGCCACACCTCTAATTATATTTAGCCTATTTAGGAATGTTCATGAGAAAACAGAGTAGCCTATCTTCTGACATGCTGTGAAAAGATTAACCCACTTTTGGTGCTCTGATATCTTTTCAGCAAAAATGAGTTTCAATTGCATAAAGCACAACATTTTAGATCCCAGAAGGTTTCTTCAAGTCAGGTTCAGCCTGATTCACTGTGACAGCTTCTCTGAAGTTGCATCCTCTAAGAAGCAACAATGGTCATTGGGGGGGCCTTCTGGGTGAAAAGGCACAAAGAACCAAAGGAGCCAGCATATATAATCTGAACAGCAAAAGAAATGCTCAAGATCTCAAGGGCAATGAAGTGAATATTGTAAAGCATGTTTTACTTTAAAGCTGATCTCTTTATTTTTCTATCCCTTATTGGGCAAATATCAGCAAATACAATAAATTGTCTTCAAAATTTGAGCCACACAGAGATAAACTTCACATTCAATACATTAGACTTCCAAGCTCTCTGTATACATACAAAAAGAAATAATTCGACTTTGAATGAAAAAACAAAATCCCAACAGAACAAAGAAAGACCATGATCTAATATCAGGATAAAGTTAACAAATGTCATTAAGTGAGATGATTGATGATGAGTGAAGGTCATGCCCAGTTTACTTTTCACAGTTGACAAATCAAAGATCAAAGTCATTCCTTCATTTAGGATAAAGACTCAATGTAGCTGGTTTGGCCTTGGAAAATCTTTCACATGATATGAAGTCTCTCTGAGATCTGCTATTCTAAGGCACATGAATGGTCAGGAAGCCAAGGCTGAATGGGAAAGAAAATTCAAAGGTACATCTCAGTTTAAATGGTGTTTTTTCAGTCCAGGATTAAATAATGTGAGAAAGGCACTCATAATATATTATAGGACACTATACCTGTAAATATCATATGGTACAGGGATACATAGAAACATAAATAAGATTATGTCATGGAATCATGGACTCATGAGGGCTGAAGCCACTAAAGGGTCATTGTGCCTGACCACCCATCTGATTCATGAGTTGTCTTCTCTTTTAGGTAGTTATCCAGTCCATGGTTAAAAAGCCTTCACTGACAGGAACTCCAGTCCTGCTGTAGCCGTGGATAGCTCTATCAGAAAGCCCTTTCTCTTTGGGACTACAAGTCTAGCTTCATCCATTTGTCCTATTGCCACGCCTAGACACCAAAAGGACAAACTAAATCCTCTACCACCTAACATTCCTCAACTATTTGAAGATGGTTATCTCATCCGAAACATTACCACCTCCAAGTTTTCTCAGTCCTTTCAAATATTCCTCATGGATATTTGTCCAATCTTCTGAGTATTCTGATGAGACTCAATCTAGCTGTAATTCAGATTGCTTGTGTCCTGCTAAAAATATAGACCTGAATATAGGATTCCATTTATAATCATCCCAGGACAGAGACAAAGTTGACTATCATCTCTCTTGTTCTAGGTGTTATCATTCATTTCAGCCAAGATCTCATTGGCACTTTTGGCAGCTATTGTCATTTGAGGAACATTTCTCCAATCTAGAATAACTGATGTTTATGACTTTATGCTTTAGAAATTGCTTTCTTTTCTACATCTCATTTAAACCTGACAGCAATCTGCAATAAAGGTATTATTTTTGACATTTTCAGATTTAAAAAAACCTGAGATTTACAGAGGTAAATTTTTGCTGACCACATAAATAACTTGCAAAACTAGAACCCAAACCCAGGTCTTCTGACTATAAATCACATGTCTTTGTGACTATATTACTCTTCTTTAGATTATTTGATGATATTTCAGTGATATAATGATAGATTGCTATCAAAGACAGAACCCCAAAAATTACAGTTTCCTTTGCTCCCAGTATAGAAACAATATCCTGAGATAGAACAGCCACAAATCATCCTTTAAATTATTCATTCCAGATTCTTTTTTTTTCTTTTTTCTTAAATAGTATTACAAATGTCCCACATTCCCACATCCCTTTGCCCACCTCTACCCAGTCTCCTCCCCACACCAAGACTTCACCATAATATTGTCTGTGTCCATGGGCTATATATATATGCATATAAGTCCTTTGGTTAATCTCTTCCCGCTCCCCCACCCCCTACCCTTCTGATATCTGTCAGTCTGTTCCATGTATCCATGCCTCTGGACATATTTTGTTTGTTAGTTTATTTTGTTCATTAGATTTCACACATAAATGAGATCATGTGATATTTGACATTCTCTTACTGGTTTGTTTCATTTAGCATAATAATCTCCAGGCCAATCTATGCTGTTGCAAAGGGTAAGAGTTCCTTCTTTTTTATAGTATTCCATTGTGTAAATGTACCACAGCTTTTTATCCACACATCTAATGATAGGCACTTGGGCTGTTTCTAGATCATAGGTATTGTAAATAACACTGCTATGAACAGAGGGGTGCATATATTCTTTCTTATTGGTGTTTCAGGATTCTTAGGATATATTCCTAGAAGTGGGATCACTGGGTCAGATGGCAGCCATTTTAAATTTTTTGAGGACTCTCCATACTGTTTTCCATAGTGGCTACACCAATCTGCATTCCCACCAGCAGTGTACTAAGTTTCTCTTTTCTCCACATCCTTACCAGCACTTGTTGTTTGTTGATATATTGATGGTAGCCACTCTGGCAGGTGTGAGGTGATACCTCATAGTAGTTTTAATTCACATGTCTCTGATGATTAGTGACATTAAGCATTTTTTTATATCTCTATTGGCCATTTATATGTCCTCTTTAGAGAAGTATCTATTCAGTCCTTTGCCTACTTTTTAATTGGAATGTTTGCTTTCCTTTGGTTCATTATGAGATCTTTTAATATTTTTGGAAATTAACCCCTTATCAGATGTATCATTGACAAATATATTCTCCCATACAGTGAGTTCCCTTTTCATTTTGGTGATGGTTTCATTTGCTATACAGAAGATTTTCAGTTTGATATATTTACATTTGTTTATTTTTTTCCTTTGCTTCTCCTGCCCTAGAAGATGTGTCGGTGAAAATTCTGCTATGTGAAATATCTGAGATTTCATGTTTTCTTCTAGGTTTTTTACTGTTTCATGACTTACATTTAAGTCTTTTATCCATTTTTAGTTTATTCATGTGTAAACTTTACATTGGTAGTCTAGATTCATTTTTTTGCATGTACATGTCCAATTTTTCCAACACCATTTATTGAAAAGACTGTCTTGACTCGATTGTATGCTCTTGCCACCTTTGTCAAATATTAATTGAGCATAATGGCTAGGGTCAATTTCTGGGTTCTCTGTTCTGTTCCACTGATCTGTATGCCTGTTGCTATGCCAGTACCAGGCTGTTTCATTACAATGGCTTTGTAGTATAGTTTGATATCTAGTAATGTGATCCCTCCAACCTTGTTCTTCTTTCTCAAGATTTCTGCAGATATTCAGGGTCTTTTTTGGTTCCATATAAATTTCTGGAATGTTTGTTCTAGATCTGTGAAATATGCCATTGGTATTTTAATAGGGATTGTGTTGAATCTATGAATTGCTTTGGGTAGTGTGTTAAGGATGTTAATTCTTCCAATTCATGAACATGGTATATGCTTCCAGTTGTTGTATCTTCCTCTATTTTTTTTCAGTGTCCTATAGTTTTCTGATTAGAGGTCTTTTACCACCTTTGTTTAGTTTATTTCTAGGTATCTTATTTTTTGTTGTTGTTGCAATGGTAAATGGGATTGGTTTTTCAGTTTCCTTTCCTGAGAGTTCATTATTGGTGTATAAAAATCCCATCAATTTCTGGATACTAATTTTGTATCCTGCTACTTTGCCAAGTTCGTTTATTAAATCTAGAAGTTTTTTTGTGGAGTCTTTCAGGTTTTCTATGAACAATATCATGTCATCTGCGAATAATGACAGCTTTAATTCCTCCTTTTATTTTTTCTTCTTGTCTAATTGCTGTGGCTGGACTTCCAGTACAAAGTTGAATAAGAGTGGTGAAAGCGGGCATCCCTGTCTTGTTCCTGTTCTTAAGGGAAATGTTTTTAATTTTTGCCCATTGAGTATGATGTTGGCTGTAGATTTTTCATATATGGCCTTTATTATGTTGAGGTATGGTCCCTCTTATTCCCACTTTGCTAAGAGTTTTTATAAAAAATGGGTGCTGGATTTTGTCAAATACTTTTCTTGCATCTATCAATATGATCATGGGATTTTTCTCCTTCATTTTGTTTCTGTGATGCATCACATTTATTGATTTGTGAATATTGTAGCAACCTTGAATTCCTAGAATAAACCCACTTAGCCATGGTGTATGATCTTTATAATATACTGCTGGATACAATTTGCTAATATTTTATTGAGGATTTTGGCATCTATGTTCATCAGGAATATTGGCCTATAGTTTTCTATCATTGTTGTTTCTTTATCTGGTTTTGGAATTAGGATAATGCTGGCCTATATAAAGAGTCTGGAAGTCTTACTTCCTCTTGAATTTTTTGGAATAGTTTGAAGAGGATAGATGTTCAATCTTTTAGCATGGCCTGCCCCCAGGCTCCCACCAGGCCAAATATCTGACTCCCCCACACCACCAGACCCAACCACACAGGGCAGGTTTTCATCCCAGAGCCATTACCTTTTTTCTCAGGTTGCAGCAGGGCAGGGCAGAACCAGCTGTCCTGCAGGTGGGGAAGGGGCAACACGCCTCTATGCTCAAGGTGGGCAAAAGCAGTACTCTCCCAGGCCACACTGTCCATGCCCTGTCCTGCTCTCTGCCAAAAGTTCTTCCAGAGAATAAAGGGCCCCACAGGTTCACTGCTGGATATACCAGTCAGACCCCCTTCTCTGGCCCCAAGTTTCACCATGTGGCCCCTCCCTCAGACACAGAATGGGGTGAATTCCCAGGCTGGTGTTGTAACAAAGCAATTGCTCTTTGCCTGGTATGGTGTAGTCTGAGTCTTCCAGGTGGACTGAATAACCACTACCCAATGCTACATGGGTTCCCCTTACCTTCTCTGTTACTCTGGATTGGGGATCCCTGGGTGGGGTTGAGTCCCCATGCTCCCAGGAGGGCATTGTGCTGCTGCATCTTCCCTCCAGCTTCCAAGCCATGCAGCTAAACAAGTTGGCTCACCTTCTCCATGTCTCCTCCTGTTCCCTCTCCACACTGCCTGCTCACATTTCAGATCAACTATACTTCAACTGGTTTTTCAAACCAGATTCTCTATAGTCTAGCTGCAAGTCCAACACTCAAGATTCTTGCTCATGTTTTATTTCAGACTCAGTGATCTGCTGTCTGTTGTCTGATTCTGTAGTTGTTTTGTTTTTTTTTAAGTAAAAACTACATTTTCAGTATTCCAGTTTTCTGACACCTTCCCTGAACTCCAAAATTGCCAAAAGATCACCAACTCTCCCTCAAGTTCTTTTTGAACTCTGATCTCATCATGTGATGTATTTGCTATTAGTTAAAGCTTTAAAGCACTCACAAAGGTAATGATTGCTCCATGCTTCCATCCAAGACATTGATTTTTTAAATTTTGTTTTAAAAGACTGGGCTGAGACCAGAGTCCTGAGGTGCTGGAGACCTCTGTCACTTTCCTCTAACTCAAGAGCAGGGGTTGACTTCCCTAAGGAGGTAGGTATTTCAGAATCCATATCATGGGGGCTTGAAAAATGTGTAGGGTTGAAAAAGTGTATTTTATATTATAATATAATTTTAAGTTGAAAAAAAATATTGGTTTTACATTTCAAATCATAGGAACTTTAGTAGTTTTTAAGTCTACTAATTAGGGCCAGGATTTTGAAAGTTTAAGACATATTGCTTGGGTTAATAATATTTCATTAGTCAGGATCCTTGAATAGAACTGGGCAGTTAGCTATAAATTTAGTTTACTTTTTCCCATCTAGTTTATGAGTTTTTTTCCTTGTTGATGGGATTTCTTAGAGACGTTGCCACATGCTTTACTGAAGTCCAGGTACTCTATGTTTATTGCCTTTCTCTGATCTCTCACTCCTCCTTTAAATACTTTCTTCATTTGGCCCTGGCCAGTTTGGCTCAGCGGTTAGAGTGTCGGCCCATGGACCAGAGAGTCCCAGGTTCGGTTCCCGCTAAGGGCACGTACCTTGATTGCAGTTTGTCCCTGGCCCCAGTTGGGGTCGTGTGGGTGGCAGCGACTCTATGTGTCTCTCTCGCATCGATGTTTCTCTCTCTCTCTCTTCCTCCCTCTCTCCCTCCCACTCTATCTGAAGATAGATGTAAAAATGTCCTCAGGTGAGGATTAAAAAATAATAATAATTAAAATAAATAAATAATAAATAAATAAATACTTTCTTCATTTGGTTTCCAGGAAGTCATTGGGTTTTCCTCTTACATTTCTGGCGACTTCTTCTCTAGTTCCTCTTCATTTCCTTGACATCTGCATTTTGAAGTATCCCAGAACTCAGTCCTTGGACCTCTTCTCTTTTCTAACCACACCTACTCTTAGATGATCTCATTCAGACTCATGGCATCTGTGTGTGGATGACTGCAGCCCAGCTATCCTTTATTTATTTATTTCTTTTTTTTGGTATGTGTCCCTAGCGGGAACCGAACCCGGGACTCTCTGGTCCGCAGGCTGAGCTCCAACCGCTGAGCCAAACTGGCCAGGGCCCAGCTCTCCTTTAAACACCAGGTCTGAATACCTATTTGACATCTCCATTTTAATGCCTAATATGATTCCCAAACTTAACACTTTGAACACTGATAACTGCTCTACCACAATCATCATCTTAAACTAGCTCTTCTGCAGGCTTTTCATTAAGAAATGAGAATTCTCTTCTTTCATTTCCTCAGGCTAAAAACCTTAATGTTTAGTTAGTTGACTTCTCTTTTTTACTTCACATTCTACACCCAATCTGTCATCAAATAATGCAGCTCTAATATCAAAATATATTCAGAATCTGATCACTTTTCAAGATTTCCACAGTCACAATCCAGGAACTATTTACAGGTGGAAATGGAAATATTGGGGTGTCACTAGGAAAATAATTTCCTGAAGCCTCCACAGGAGGATGGGGTTTTGAGAAAAGCTGTATTGATGATGTAAAATTAAGGAGGTCCCTTGAAGTTTCCATCTCTGTCAATCCTGCCATGGAGGAATTCCAATCTTGTCTTCAACAGGGCCAGAATTAAGGCCACTGCCCAGAATTTCTGCTCCATATTAAAGTACAATCCAGTCCAGCATCTGGCTAGCTTAGCTTGTGTTCCCAGCTGTAGTCCATTGCATGTGGGGTCTTCATGGCCACGGGCCATGCAGTTGCTAAGGCCAGATGGCTATTGAGAGAGAACAGGTGAATGCACGGGCAAGTATGGGTCATGGAGCAAGAGAGGGCAAGAGCAAACAAGAGCAAGAACAAGAGAGGGAAAATTACTTGTCTGGGGATTTTAACTTTCCAAGA
Source organism: Tadarida brasiliensis (assembly GCA_030848825.1). Taxonomy (NCBI): domain Eukaryota; kingdom Metazoa; phylum Chordata; class Mammalia; order Chiroptera; family Molossidae; genus Tadarida; species Tadarida brasiliensis. Next base: position 36,594,439 of record CM061272.1, on the reverse strand, counting down.
TTTCATGCAGCTCTTCTGATGGGGTCCACCTCCTAGCAAATCCATTGCTTCTCAAGCTAGATTGACAGGCAAACACCTCCCTTGCTTCACCCTGACCTCTCCTGCACATGCCTTCTCCCCTTCCTCCCTCCAGCAATCCAGTACCAGATAGGGTAAGAAAGGGATGTTAATTCCCTTGGAGGAAAAATGCTATGTGAAGCTGTGTCTTTCTGATGAAGCTGCCCAGATGATCATACTTACAATGTCTGTCCTTCACTTTTCTCTTTTCCTATTATTCATATTAATAAACTAGATAATTATGATGATTGCAGTATCAACCAGCAGTATCTTTCACCTACTCCCATCCTTGTCCCCTCACTCTCTAGACGACCCTCAGACAGAATGATTCTACAAACACAAATCAGGTCTCATTACTCCTCATTGCTCTTCATTACTCAAAACCCACCTACTCAGTGTTGAAAGCAAAGTTCTACAATGATCCACAAGACCCAACATGATCTGGCCTTTGGGTACTTTTTTTTACCTCACCTCCTAGTATTTTCAACTTTGCAGGCTCTACTCCAGCCCTACCAATAGCCTCACTCTTGCTAAAGTGTTCCTGTTTCAGGGCCTTTGCACTGTTCTTTCATGATGTACTTGCTATTTGACCTCAAACACTTACCCTGGATGGTCACAAGTTGATCATCCTCATGTCTTTTTCTCACTGGAAATGAAGGTCTCACCTTCTCAGTGAGACCTTGCCTGGCCACACCATCTAAAATTGTAACTTCCTACACAAATATACTTCAAATCCATCCACCCTACTAAAGTTTTAGAACTGAATGTCTAAAATACTACATATTTTACTTAGTTATTTGTCTGGTTTCTATATGCGCTACTAAAATGTAAATTTCATGAGGACAGGGATTCTTACTCTTTTGTTCACTGCTGTATCCCTAGGGCCTATAACAGTGCCTAGTATATAATGGGTGATAACAAACACTTCCTTCATTTAGTTGTTGTTGTTTTTTATTCAATGAGTGAATAAAATCGATCCCTTGATAATCTATTCTAGAATGCTGTCTGTAATTTCAAACTCTGGTTCTCATGTCTGGAGGTGGCTCCTGACTACCACTCTCATACACCCTGTACTTCCCTTCTCAAAGACTTACCCAACTACTTGTCATTACTTTCTCTCTGATCTCTGCCTCCCATTCACTGTCCACTCCAGGAAGATGAGCACATTGCCCATCAGGTTCACTGGTACAGCCTTGGCCCTATCATAGTGCCTAGGACTCAGTAATGTCTAATAAACATCTGTTGTATAGTGTGACATTAATGAACCCACTTTCTTGCCTTATTTTTAGAAATCATAATTTTGTTTGCTCATCTCTATTCTTTAAATAGCCTTAACAAGTACTTTGTTTAACAATTTCATTCTCTAGTTTTCATAGGATTCTGAGCAATACGGCCAAAATTCCTGAGCTAATTTAGAACATATAGGTCCTGCCTTCCTCTACTTGAGCTTCAGTTTCTCTTAATATTTTTTCTACTCAAAAATCATTCCACTGAACAGAAAAGACAAAAACAAAATAATAGCTAAACTATTCTTGTTTTTCATTAGTCTGTCCACATATGCCATATACTATAAGAAGCAGGCCTGCCTTGCCCTGTTCTTCTCTCTCCCAAATCTTCTTAAACTACTTTTTCATGGTTGCTAGAAAGTTCTGAAAGCCCTGGCTTATTTAGGCATTAGCCTTTCTAAAATTATTATAAGCACAGACCACTTTCATATTCATTTGTTGTTAGATTCTCTGATTTCCATCATATATTTATAGTTTTATTTTTAATTAAGTCATTATATTGGTCTAATTCTAGTAAGTTTCCTTCTCTGAGGATAAATGTAACTGTATAGTAAAAATTACATTTATGAGGGTGCTATATTTAATGTTTGTGACCCCCTCCAAAAAATTCATATATTAAACCTAATCCCTAATATGATAACATTAGGAGATGGAGCCTTTGGGAGGTGATTGGGTCCTGAGAGTAGAGCCCTAATGAATGGGATAAGTGTCCTTATAACAAAGACCCCAGAGAACTTTCTCTGACCTTCTGCCATGTGAGGACACAATGAGAAGACTGTTATCTATGAAGGAGGAAGCAGACCCTCACCAGACACCAAACCTGCTGGTACCCTGATTTTGGACTTCCAGCCTCCAGAATTGTGAGAAATAAATGCTTGTTGTTTAACCACTCAGCCTATGGCATTCTGCTATAGAAACCTGAATGGACTAAGAAGGCTACTACCTGGCACTAAATTATGTTCTAGACTTCTTTAATTTACACAGTGATTAGACTCCTCAAATCTAGCAAGTAATAACATATTTTGCATCAGAATGAGTATTCTCAACAGAAATAAATAAAAATAAGATATACCATAAACAAAAGCTTCTAAAGAAGTTTGTAAAAGATGTCAGGCAGGCCTTTTATAGTTTTACCTTTGCCATATTATATAAACATAAAGAAAAAATGAAGCTTATTCAAAAGTGGATATATAAAAGAGTCATTTGTGAAAATGTGTTAAAGCCATTGATAATGATCAATTATCATATTTGTACATATTTCTGTTAGGGTGGAGTTGGCTCTGTATTGAGAACTTCTAAATTCAAAACATCCAAAATAGTGTGGTTAGTAATACTGACTCTTCTGAATGTATATTTAATCTTTTAAATGATATGTTTTAGGGGAATACCTGATTTTTCAAAATACCTTTGATAACACTCACAGATAAAAATTGTACATTATTTCTGTTGGATTTGGACCTGTCTGTATACAAGTGCATGGCAGATTGTCAGGTGAGTCACTTCCACCAAGGACGCAGTCACTCTCCCCAAGGTCAGGCAGCACTGGCCATTCTAGCATAGCCTCTCATGTCAACAGTCTTTAGGCTTTCTTACTCACAGATTCCCTAAAATAATTTCAAAAAACAATATACCCTTTCACATCTTTTAAATTAAAATATAAATTTTCATCATACATTTGAAAATATATTTGTAATAGTAAATAGAAAATCATTAAAATGTTATAATCTGAAATATAAAAATTAAATTGTTTCAGAGAAAATAGTTAAATCTACTATATGATAAAATTAGCTTTTACTACTTATGTGATAATATGTGAAATCCAAAAGAAATCATGCTTAACTTTTATGCGTGGGTCTTAGCAAATGTATCTTAAAAAATTTTGTAGTCTCAAAAAACATTCCATTTAGAACATTAAATAATCATTTAGAAGATTCGGAATTACTAACCCACAGCAGTTTGAATATTCTGAATTCAGGACAACCTAACACAGATTCTGCTCCACCCTAAACAAGAATACATACAAAAAAGAGAAAGACAAAATCCTACCAAACTGAGATATTTTGATTAAACTTTAAAGGAGTTTTCTCCAAAATTAATCTTTCTAATTATTACATTGTCCCACTCAGGGACAATTCACCAGAGTAAGATTCTACTGAGGGGTAAATGTGAATCCAGGTGAGTTATCAGGGAATGTTTAAAAAGATAAATACAAATGGAAAAAGGTAAATATTGAAGATTGACTTCCTTAAAACCATCTGCATACATGTGTACATTGGATCATCAACATACATTCCCAGGAATACACACAGGTTTGAAGACTATCTTAGGTTAGCTCTGAAACAGGAGTGCCCAGGCCCACAGCCCCCTCTGTCATCCTCCCATTCATGTTACTCTAGAAATGATCTTTCTAGTCTGAAATATGACCATAGTGCAGACCTTATGTACATAGCCTCTTTTATGTAGAAATGTTATGTTTTAAGTTCCCCTTTGAAAGGAAGCCAGTGAAGAGAAGGTCAATTGTAAGGGCTAGAGCCAACAGAGTTGGGTTGTGCCAAATCATTTGCTTAGGGGAAGTATTTCGTGACCTTGTGACCTAAACGGTTCAGATTTCAAATATTCTAGCCCATTGTTCCCAAGAGAAACCTTATACTTTTCATAAAAGTAACCCAACTTGAGATTGAGTAATCACCTGTTCTCATAGAACAACCCAGAGTTTTTGCATTTTGGGATAAAAGAAAAGGGTGACTTCTAGAATTCTCTCTTGGAGGTCTGGCATCACAGGATACCAAATGCCTTTGTAAAAGTTTGCTGACCCTAAGTGTGTGAGTGCAGATGTGTATGTACTGTGCTGTGTTTTGAGAAAAAAAGCGAGAAAGAGAATGAGAATGAATAACACCCGAGATTTCTATGATAATGTTGGAGGCAACAGTGTGCTGAGAAAAAGTTACTGCCTGGCTTTACAATAAAACATATAGAAAGAGAGAGAGGAAGAATAATAACAGATGCAACTCTAAACAGAAATGATACCAATAGAAGGGGTGAAGGAAGGCTTATTTTAGGCCATATGTATGGCTTCTTTTAAAATTATTATAAATGCAAACTTCTGTAGATAATGCAAGTATTATCCTTTCAAACCAAAATCAGTCCTTAGGGAATCAGGAGTCAAACCACTAGACTAGACTATAATATCAGTGCAAAGAATCAAGACCAAGATGCCACATTTTCAGGAAAACTTGACTAAATGGGTATAAACACTGTGAAGACCCATGACAGCTCCCTGTGGGTTCCAAACCCACATCCTAGGAAACAGTCTTCCAGAACTGGAGGGTTAAAATAAAAAAAGATCATCGCAATCTTTTCTTAAATCTTCACCTCCAGAAGCTATTGTTGCCTAGCAAGGCCATCGAAAAGTCAAGCTTCCCAGAACCATCACCATTTACATACCAAAGATGTGAAACCCAACACATTCCCACTTAAAATATGAATCCTAAAAGGGACTGAAATAAAGTATGAAATATCAAGTTTAAGAGCTTTGTGATATTAGCTAGGTTGCTCTCCTTCTCTGAGTCTCAGGTTGCTCATCTGTAAAATAATGTTACTTATTTCATAGGGTTGTTGTGATCAGTTTAAAGTGCTTAGTACAGTGTAAATGGGTTAAGTATGCAATAAGTGGAAGCTATTATTATTACCGAGGAGACCTAATTTCAAATCCTGTCTTTTCTACTAAGCAGCTATGTAACTCTGAGCAAGTTAATTAACCTCTCTCAAACCTCTATCACATAACTTTTAAGACCTCCAAAGGGTTGTTATGAAGATTAATAACATAAAAGAAAGTCTTTAGAATACAGCCAGACCTACAGCAGGTGCTTGAAATCATTTTCAGTTCTTTTGCCTCAGTGACTATTTATTGGTTCTAAACGGACAACACTCAACAACAAGGAATAGGCAAAGATCCCTTACTTGAACACAAAAAAGTACAAGCTTTAAAAGACAAACTGAACTCCATCTAAATTAAAAACTTCTGTTCTTTGAAAGATACTCCTTAAGAAAATGAAAAGGCAAGCCACAGACTGAAATAAATCATTTGCAATACAATCTGACAATGGACTTGTATCCAGAATGCATTTTGAAAAAATAAAACTCAATAAAAACAAAAAACAACCCAATAAAACATGGGCAAAAAAAAATTTTACAGACATTTTACAAAATAAAATATAAGGATGGCAAATAAACACAAAAAAAGATGTTCAGCATCATTAGTCATTAGGGAAACAAAAACTAAAATAGAACAACTAAAATTTTAAAAGTCTAATAATAAATGTTGACAAGGGTGTGGAGCAACTGGCACTCTCAGACACTACTGCTGGGAATGCAAAACGGTAGAGCCACTAGAAGGCGTTTAGGAGTCTCTGCCAAAATACAGTATACACTTATTATCTCATCAAGCTATTTTACGCTTAGGTATTTATCCAAATAAATTTTAAATATTTGTATACAAATGTTTATAGGACTTTTATTTATAACAGCCAAAACTTTTGCATTATTTCTACATTGCAAATATCCATCAGCAAGTAGGTAGATTAACAAATTGTGGTCTATCAATACAATGAAATACTATTCAGCAATAAAAAAAGGAACAACCTATTAACACATGCACCAACATGGATGAATCTCCAAAACATTAAGCTGACCAAAATAAACCAGACATTAAAAACGTAAATATTGTATGATTTCATTTCCAAAAAGATTCTGGAAAAGACAAATCTAGTTTATGGTGATAGAAAGAAGAGCAGTTATCTTGGACCAGGGGTGGGGGTGGGAAGAGTATGAGGATAATTTGGGGAGGGGGCTGACAGATGTATTCTTGATTGTGAGTGAGCAGATTTGTCAAAACTCATGTCAAAAAAACATGTAAAATGGACATCCTACTAGTATGTGCATTACACCACAACAGAGTTGATTTTTAAATAAGTCCACATGCCCTTATCCAGAATGCCAAAATCCAAAAGCTCTGAATATTAGAAGGTTAGTATAAGTGCAAATCTGACCTAACCTAATGCAAAGCTATTTATCGTCTATATTTATTCTACTGAATGATAATATTAATGCATTAAACTGCAGTAATTAGAGTGCTTCATCAGACCTTGTTAGGGATATACCTATTATACAGTATATACATTGAATTCCCTTTCTAAAATATGAAGTATTCTGAATTCCAAAATTGGCCTTGCCTGGGGGTTTTAGATGAAGAATTGTGAGTCACTTTCCTTGTCTTAGGAAAAAGAGGAAGAAAAGAAGAAAGAAAAAAGAGGGAAAGAAGTGAGAGAGAAAAGCAGAAAGAAGAGAGAGAGGAAGGAAGAAAGAAAGGAGGGAGGGAGAGAGGGAGGGAGGGAAGGAGGGAGTCAGGAAGAGAGAGAGGAAAGGGCATCTTACTGTGCTTGTAAAATCATCCATAACCAATCTTCTTGCCTACATGCTCCTGTCCTTGCCCTTAATGCAGGAGAGGCACCTGCTCTGGTCTCTGATGCCTGCCATCAGATGGCTCCCCCAGTCCTCTCCTAGCTGCCTGAGCCACTGAAATGTATCTAATTATAGGTTTCTTTAAAAGATTCTGAGCACTCCACTTTTAGAATTTGGTTCCAAGAGCAGACACTGCTGTGCCCCTTTATCATTCCTGTCTCAAAATTAAGAACCCGGGAGAGAAGAACAAAAAAAATGGGGGGGAAAAAAACTATTTTGAAAATTTGCCAAATGGTGAATTTTTTCACCCTCCTCTCCCCTAACCTTTCCACAGAGGGTTGGTTTGAATCTCAATGCTTCAAAACTCTTTTGATACCTGTTTTCCTCTTGTCTGTACACCACCACCCCCACCCCACCACAGAGAAATAGGGAAAAGATGCATAATTTGTTGTGGGGCCATGGAATTAATTTAAAGCAAATATTTTCCCTAAAATGTTTCAATCCATAAAATGAGATTGTTTTTCAAGTTTTCTTTTACTTATTCTGTTTCCAACATGTTCTAGTCGCAGCCTCATGTGTAAACTATTGTGAACACATTAAATTAGAAACACATTTTTTATTGTTATCTTTACCTCTCCAACTTTTAGTCTTCCCTAAAATATCTTGTGACCTCTGTGGTACTACAACCCTGTCACATGAATTTTATGCTCCTTCCTACTTAATTAACCATGGGTACAGAGCAGCAATTATGTACAGAATCGAGAAAATTCAGTGCTTCCTCTAAGGAAGGGTTAAATAGACAAATATTTGGATCAGATTCCCCTAACACCTTTGGATTAATTGGATTTGAGGCTAAAAATAAATTACCCAATAGGTTAAAATGAGGTAATGTTAAAAGAACTGCTTGGAAAAGAACTACAAAAATGCAAGCACTTTACCATGAATAGTTAAGAGCAACTTGCAAAGGGAGAAGAAAACAGGTATGTTTCTCAGCTTGATGAGGACACTTCAGGATTCTGACAATGTTGTCCCTAAGACATTGATTAGGACAATATTACTACTCTCCCTTAGTGCTTACAGTACAGGGGAAGCAGATTTACAAAATAGAAAGAAAGTGTTCCCACCCTTGTGGAATTTGCAATCCTCTGTAGCTTCTACTCTAAATCTAAAGTTGCCTTTCTTCCTGTGAGATGTCCTCAGCAAATAAGAGTGTGTTGGAGCAGGAAAGGAGAGGTTCTGCAATCAAATCAGTTTGGAGAAGATGCATATTCTTTCTCTTGGAGATTCACTATGACTATTAGCATATCAAAGGCTCTGAAAAGTCCTGCAATAACAAAACCTATTTACATCTACTTAAAGTGTAATTTCCCAAGTTCACTTGACCATGAAACTCTTCTATATCTATTAATACCTTACAGAAGTTGGGTCTCTTTGAATATATTTGGGGAAAGATGGTTCTAGAACTATGATATTTCCATGTATTGACGTTCCTATTTAATAGACAAAAATAAATCTCCCAGGTTTGGTCTGCAAGTTTAGTCATAGTGTTAGCTTAGGTAACTAGGTAGTTATAAACAAAGGAAGGGAGCAAAGGGAATCATACATTAGCCTAATGAACTAGGGAGCAAAACTGGCTAATCTTAACTAGGTCAGAAGCCAAGATGGCCACCATTAAAGGGAGATGTCTAATCTGGGGAAAAGACCAGATTGGTTAGAAGAAGGGCTCACCACAAGCCCACAAAGGTTTGAAAAAGAGATTGATCAATTTGAAAACCTGGGGTAATGTAATAAAAGCTTAATAAGGCCTCTTGCTTGGTAACATGCGTTCATTTGCCTGTTTGTTCGCACATTCTCTCTCCATAGCAGCCATGCTGGCCTAGCAGTTGCATGGGCCCAGCAGATATGGTGGTCCAAGGGTGGGCTCCAAGCATGGGCTCCAAACACAAGCCTTGGTTCAGCAACACAGTGCAAGCTGGAATGTGGCCAGGAAAAGAGACTAAACTGGACTAAGCTTTGGCATAGACTGGGCCAATGGCACAGAATTTCTGGACCCTGGCCCTTTTTCTGGGCTTGATGAAGACAGAGCTGAACCACCTGGCCATGGATGAGACACTGGGCACATGGGGGCAGTCATTTATTTCTACCCCAATAAGTCTTACCACAACACCTCATGATTCAGTGGGAGGACCCCATTTCTACTGGCAACAATAGGGAAGAATGCATGATTTTGCTCTTCTACTTCCTATGGTTTTTTGGAGGGGGACTCTTTATAAAAAGGGGTCATTTGTTCCCTTAGCGCTCTTTGAAGTATGTTTAGTGGTAAGTTACCTTGGCTACATCTGAGCACAAGCATCAATATTGGTCTGCATGAAATCTTTTCTCCACCTGGGTACACCATGCCTGGAGTTGCTATAGAGTACAGAAGAGGAATTATGTGTGTGGGCTCTGGTGCTTAACTGTCTGGCTTCAAATGTTCTGCTGCATGTTACTCAGAATCTGTGGGCCTCAGTTTCCTCATCTGTACATTGGGGTGACCACACAAGTGTCTACCTTATCCAGCTACCATGAGAATAAAATGAGTTAATTAATATAGAATTTTAGAATAGCTATTGGCACATAATTATTGAGAGGAAGGGTAGGGGGTGCGGACAGAAAAAATCATAGAACATATTTGGAGTTCTGGACATCCAGGGAGTATAGACATAAGAACCAACATCTCAGAAGAAAATGGAGCTGCACTCTATTAACAGCAGGGCAAGCACAGGATACCCAGAGTGTTCAGATCTCTGGTGAACTGGACTGAAGTGTAGGCTTGAACACCAAGAAGGGCCTCCTCTCCCTTTCTCACAGACCTAATGACTTAGTCTATAAACACATGAGCCTGCTCTACCAGCTGAGGTACAGACACAGAAAGAGAGAGACTTAGCCAGACCTGTGGAGGGGACCAAGCACCAATCAGGACTACTTGCCTGTGGAGAAGATAAGACACGAGAAATACCTTATAAATATAAAGAGAGACCAAGTGTGTGCCCTGTCCCCAAGACTCTAGCTTAAGACACACTGTAGAATATCTATTATAAAGAAAAGTAGTACCTTGCACACTAAATCTATGAACATTTCATATCTATCTAAATAATCTATAAGAAATAATATAAAGATATTTACCAATTTACCAATATTCATAGGGAAAAAATGTAATTCTACAGATTACCTTTCAAAACTGGAAATGTCTCCCAAATCCCTTTGGCATAAACATTGTTATGCCAATATTCCTCACTGACCTGGCAGTGTAGAGGAATCTCAGGTAGACAGGAAGGGGAAGTGAAGTCTCAGAGGGTGAGTGCCTGAGTCCCCTCCTACAGCTACTGCTGGGGCCTGCCTCCACCAGGACAACAGCCAGCTCACTCCCTGACCCCTCAGAGAGATGCATCTTCCTTCTTCCCTGGGCTGTCTTTTCCCACCGCCATGGTTACTGACTTCCTACACCTTTTAAGGCACTGTCTTCAGCTTTGGTCCCTACAGGTCACAGGAGGGACATGACAAGGGAGGGGGAAGAAGGAGGGATCAAGGGACAGACGTATTAATATCTAAGGCATGTTGACAGGACAGTAATTTCTCATGTTGCTGGTAAAATCACCACCATCCTTCTTCCTCTCTGTCCACTGATGGTTTTCGGACTCTTTCAGGCCCATTTATCTGTGTGATAACAACCATAACTAACGAATACAAAATTGCTACATCTTCCCAGAACAAGTAGGTAGATGCTCAGGAATAGTCCCTCTCATGACTAAGGATCCTCTTCAAAAATGTGACAAGTTGGGGTTCTAAATGCAATGACTTGATCATTCTGTTCTTATATTACCAACTGCTTGAAAGAATGCCAGAACACAGATCGTCTGCATTTTCATTTCCAAGAGTCATCTGGGGTCCCTCTAACATCTTTTGTCCCCAGAGTATACATGCTCAAGTCTTTGATGTGCCAATAAGAGACAATGGTCCGTAATTGAGTCCACGGTGGGGACCATGTACAAGGGGTCTGCCAGTGAGTACCCACGGTAGCTCGGTCCTGTCTTAAGGCCCTGACTGTGACCTTGGGTTACTTATGACTAAGTAAAGTTGGGGTTGGCCAGATGTGTCCAGATGTTAGAAACTGGATACAATTCTCAAGTAAAGAAATGGCTGTGTGTGTCCGAGTTGGTTATGCATGTCCAGTCTGGGTATGGGCTCCTGGCCAAGCTGGCTGCTGACTTTGTGTTAAACCCTTTCATTTCCCACATCCTCCGTGAAGAGGATTTACATCCAAACAGGCCTGGGAATCTCAAGTTAAGTGCAATTATATTCTTTTAACACAACTTGTGGGGATTTAGTTGTGTTGGGCATGCTGTTTTTAAATGCAGCTCAGGAGTAAAGGCAACTGAGTCTCTGGGGTAGGAGGTATGGGTCTGTTCAGAGCTAGGAAGAGCTACTGACCATGCCTATAGCATTCTCCCTGAAGGCCAGGTACGGAGAGCAGTTGGGGAGGCTACTGACACTTCAGCCACAACGGGGGCAGGAGCAAAGCCTTCCCTCACTGAATGCTGAAGAAAGACAATCACCACATTGTCACACTGTCACCAGGTTCTCACACCCTGATAGGCCTGTGTTATATTCTGCAACTCTCAGTTCACAAACAGGTCTAAGCAGACCCTAGGGGTGCTACACAGGACCAGTTCTGGCACATATCATCTACTGGATCAGACCTAGTCACCTCCTCTCAAGTGATGTGAAGGTGCCTTACCCCATCCCTTCTAGATGATTTCAAGGTCATTTGTCTTTCTGTCAGAATGTACACTTAGAGATTCTAGAGTGATTCCTCCTCCTATACTGTGAAACAGCTGGAGTTTTTCTCACTAAAGAAGGAAAATACCAAAATTAATATCAGAGAGGCATCCTCTCCCCATTCTAATGTACTATCCCATTATAAAAGACTGTGACCCCTTCTTCTTTCTATTGTGTGGCCAATTTTAACTGGCCATATACATCTCAGATCATCCTGTTGCCTCCTGTTGGCAGGTACAGTGTCTTACTCATAGATACCTCTCCAGTCCCTAGCATAGTGACTGGTACATATTAAGTGCTATAGACATATTTTGCAAATGAATGAATGAGATGTGGGTGTTTTTACTTTTTAAAATTCAGTTTTTGTTCAACATTGAGGATAAACTATTTTGCTTAAACTGTTATATTACTCTTGCCAAGGTTCATGCAGATTCTCTGCATATAAGTTTGGATTGATAGTCTTCTGAATTCTACTTAATTAATTTAGCATGTTAATTACTGACTCCTGCTCTTTCTTAGCCACTATCTCCAATTCATCATTCTGTTCTATAGTATCAAAGATTTCTAAATAAATTTCAAATCCATCCACCTTTTTCCATCTGCTGTGCCACCACCATAGTCCAAACCTTCTTTATTTCTCTCCTGGACTCCTGCAACAACCTCCTAACTAGCCTCCCTACCTACAGTGTTATACACTTATTCAAATGCAAATCTGGCTATGTCACTCTTATGCCTAAAACCCCTCAATAAAAGACATAGACTGAGGGTTCTGGAATAAGGTGGCCCAAGTAAAACAACCATCTCAGCACTCCTGAAGCAAACTACTTGCTACTCCAGCAGCAAACAGGTGCTAAGATCAATGAGTAAGAGTTTGGGCTCCATAAGGTCACTTTCAGATAGAACTGGTATAGGATTCCAGAACCATCGAGCTGGATAGTCAATAGGGACTTTTGAAATACAGTTGGTAGCCAGGACCTATGGATATACATGTACAACAGAAAGACTTGTGATTTGTGGATCCCAATTATGCCCTCCATTTCCTCAAAGCTGATATTAGCACAGTGTGCATGTACCAGGTCTTTCAGACCCTTCCAAAGCCAAGACAAGGAAGGATGAGTGAATAAACCTTCCCTCCTCCTGAGCCAAGTGAGCAAAGAGAGACCACAGGAGTTTCTTCCAGGTTTCTCAGCAGAATGCTGATGCTTGCCTTTACATTACAGACCCACAGGACCATAATGCATTTGGTTTTTATCTCCAGTAGTATTCCCACCATGAAGGACACTTCAGCACCAGGTCCGAGTCTTAAAGAGTGGACAAGGAAAACTAACAACCCGTCTAAGAGGTCCCAGCAACCAGAGAGAGAAAGATCAGGCAGAAAAATCAAAATCTCAGTGAAACAGCCCTGGCTGGTTTGAATCAGTGGTTGGAGCATCAGCCCGAGCACCAAAGAATCTCAGGTTTGATTCCAGTCAAGGGCACATACCTCGGCTGCAGCTCAGTCTCCAGCCCTGGTCAGGATCATGACAGGAGGCGAGTCCATGTGTCTCTTTCATGTCAATGCCCCCCACCCCTCCCACGCTATCTGAAGATAAATGAAAAAATATCCTCGGTAAGGATTTAAAAAAAAAAAAAAACCTCAGTGAAACAAAATTGCTGGAGAAAATAGATGGAAACCTGAATAGAAAATAAAGTTACTAAGAAGTTCTAAAGGTGGCTTTAAAAGACTTTACTTGAGAGGGGTGAGGGTGGGGGGAGAGATGAGACAAAGAACTTATATGCATATAAGCATAACCAATGGACATAGACAACAATGCTGGGGGGGGCAGGATCGGGAGGAGGGTGTCAATGGGGGGAAAAGGAGAAACATCTGTAACAAAAATAAATTAATTTAAAAATTAAAAAAGACTTTATTTGCATAAAATTAATATTTCTTAGTGGAAAAAATTGAATTAAAGGAGAAGGTAATAATTATTAAGGCTCTAATTAGTGTTCTGGAAGAGCAAATGCAACAGTACTTCAAAGTACTGAGCAAAACAATATATAAGTAAAAGAAATTAAAGTATCCAAGAAAGAAAGAAGAAACTGGAGGTATCAGCAAGAGAGTTAATATGAAAATAAAAGGTGTTTCTAAAAGCGGAAAAGGAACACGTGGAAGAAAAGCAATCATTCAATAAAGAGTAGAATAACATTTCCCTGAACCGAAGAAAGATCTGAGTCCCCAGATTGGGGGGAGGTAGGTAACGTTTCAGGTGGGATGGACAAGAAGTCACAGATAGGCAGCTCGAGGTTCTTGAACTTTGAGGAAAAGGTGGAAAGAAACTTGAATGAAGAGAAGCTGTGGTAGCATAGAAGGGCCACGTCTTCCTTGAAGAGAAAACTGCCGTGAGCAACGCAATTTGCTGACAGCCTCCAGAGGCTGAGAAAGAAGTGATTTAAAAATCTCTTCGTGGTAATGATATGGCTAAATATTTAAAACAGAATTAAAAGACAATTTAGATATAAGCTAAATATTTAAAAAAAAATCAATAGCTTTATTCTAGAATAAACTCAGAGTGAAATGGGGAAAATTGTTAATTTTAAAAGGAACAAAATCTATGAAATACTTAGGAATAAATTTAACAAAAAATGCATAAGAACTAGTTGAAGAAAACAAGAGATATTATTAAAGACAAACAAGATAACCACTCTCTTGAATGAGAAGATCTATTATCATTAAACATCAAAACGATGTTTTCTCAAAACGAATATGCAGGGTATGGGGAACAGAGTACTCACATATGCTGCTGGTGGAAAAAGATTTCCTATCACTTGTGGAAAACAATCTTACAACATTACGTTAAAATAAACAGTATCCTTTGACTCGATAATTCCAGACCTGGAAAATAAAAGCACTAAGACTTAAGAACATATGTACAAGGATACCTATTGTAGCATTGTTGGTAATTGCAAAAAGATTTATAGACAAAATGATTGCTCATAAATGTGAAACTGGCTCAATGCATTGTGATACAAGTACACCATAAAATAGTATATGGCTACCTAAAGGAATGAAAAAGAGCTATGCCAAGTGACTTGAAGGGAGTTTTACATAGTATTGAGTGAGATACTGTGCAGGAAAATGCATATCATATGATGCCATCTTGGTAAAGAGAAAAAAACAACCATATCACTCAGAAAAATGTCTCTATGTGTGTATGTGCATATAAATATGTTTGTATTTCCTCAATTTTGAAATGCCTATTTTTTTTACACTGTAACATCTCTGAAATGAGGATGTACCTTTGAGTCACCATCTGACATGTGGCAGTCATTATGGCACTGTTCTTGCCCACACATGTACATCAGAGTGTGTGCACTCACATGCAATGGGTGTCAGGGGCTCCAAGAAACACCCCAAGGCAACAATGGAGCATTATCACAGTGCATCACTAGTGCTCTTGATGGCACAGATGACTGCAGTGCATAGAAAAGCAAAGACCCCAGTGCCTGTAAATTGAAAAGCAATTTAAATAGTCAAATTCTGAATATGAAGAAGTTTTAGGAATATCTTACCCAATTTACTGCACTTACTTTTTTTTTTTATACTCCCCCGAGGACATTTTTGCATTTATCTTCAGATAGAGCGGGAAGGAGAGAAGGAGGAAGAGAGAGAGAGAAACATCGATGTGGGAGAGACACATCGACTGGTTGCCACCCATGCAACCCCAACCAGGGCTGGGGACAAACTGCAACCGAGGTACGTGCCCTTAGCGGGAACCGAACCTGGGTCTCTCTGGTCTGTGGGTCGACGCTCTAACCACTGCGAGCAAACTGGTCAGGGCATGCACTTACATTTTTTTATGTATGCAAGACTGATGTCCAAATAGGTCTAAAAGAACTAATTCAATAAGTTTAAAATAAAAAATACAAGGATTAAGAAAGCAATGTGTCAGTTTACTTAGAAGTTTTTCTGTTCTTTCTACATAAAACATAAAATAATTGTATGTTACACTAATGGCATCTTAAATTAAGTGACATATGTGGTATAAATATATGTATATCAATATCTGTACAGGATTAAAAAACTAAGAATAAAATTATGAATGAACATAATTTAGGATACTAATATGAGTGCATTAATCTGGTAGTGTCACCGGAAAGGGACCAGGCCCAGAGCAGGTTTGCCTCGGGCCAGCCTGTAGTGTGTGAGTTCCTGACTTCATGCAGGAAAGATTTTACAACACAAGTCCCAGTGATTTTAAGAGTATGTTTATTAAAGCTGGGGACAGTGAAACAAAGGAAGGGCTTAGGATAGAAGAAGCAACAGGAGAGAGCCTAGGCGGTGCTGCTTTGGCTCCCTAGAAACGTTATAGGAAAGGAGTGACCACACAGGGCTGCGTGGACTCACTGACAAGTACAAGTCACAGTGACAGAAGTGGACCAAGGCAAGGCTGCTTTTAGCTCACTGAAAAGTCAGAGAAAAGGGGGCCTTGGACACAGGTTCAGGGAGTTAGCCCTATACAAACTACCGCTGCATGCTGCTTCTCTGATTGCAAGTCTCACGGGGACCCTTAGAGTTTAGTGCATGCCTGAGAAAAGGAGGGGCACAGGCATGCTCCAAGGAGAGCGTGGGGTGGCTCCCTTTATTTTGAGGGTTTTTATCTGTTTTCTAAAGTGGGAATTTTAAGGGAGGTCTCAGGAGAGGATCTCAATAGAATATTCATCAGCTTTCCAGGTGTGTCCTTCAATATGCTGATTCATCAAAATGAGTGTATAGGGGGTCAGGATCATTCTCTTCTGTTTCACCTTCAAAGAATGTCCCTGGTTTTCTCTGTCTCTTGCATTTTCCATGCCACTCTCTCTTCTCCAGAAACCCCACACTTCTTTCATTTTCTCAGATACTCCTGCCTTTTCTCCTCAGAACGCTCTTTTCCAAACTGCCTATTTTTGCTTCATTCAGTCTTCAAGTCTCAGCTTAGAATTTACTTCCTTAGAGAGGCTTCGCCTCACCCCATACCAACTTTCTCATGCTCATCCAAACTCCAATAGAATCATATGAAGTCTTGTTTAAAATGCAAATACCTTACCAGTATTATGTGAAATGTTGAAGGGTCTTCTTGAAGAAGAACAAAAGTATGAACAATAAAATGGCAATTAATGCATATCTATCAACAATTGACTCTACAAACAAAATGAGCTAGCAGAAGAGAAACAGACTCATAGACAGAGAACTTTTTGTTGCTTGCCAGATGGGAGGATGGGTGAAAAAGATGAAGGAATTAAGAAGTACAAATTGGTTATTAGACTGATGAACCTCAAAGGGAAGGGGGGAGGGAGGGCAGGATGAGATAAACCAAAGAACTTCTATGCATATATGCATAACCAATGGACATAGACAATAGTGTGGGGAAGGCAGAAAGGGGTGGGATTGGGGAGGAGGGGGTCAATGGGTGATAAAAGGGGGAACATCTGTAATACATTCAACAATAAAGATGAGTTAAAAATAGAAAATAATAATAAAATGCAAATACCTTGTTTTCATCCTAGAGCTGATGAATCAGACTACTATTGCAGGGTTTGGGTGGGGTGAGAATTCTTCAGCATCCTCAAGTGTGTAAATCTATGCCA
The DNA here is from genome assembly GCA_030848825.1 of Tadarida brasiliensis. Taxonomy (NCBI): domain Eukaryota; kingdom Metazoa; phylum Chordata; class Mammalia; order Chiroptera; family Molossidae; genus Tadarida; species Tadarida brasiliensis. The sequence continues at coordinate 36,577,211 of CM061272.1, read as the reverse complement.
TGAACTAGATGCACCCTCTTGCTATACTTGCCCTAACGCTTTACATTTTCTCCTTCACCATCCATCACAAGTGTTACTGTTATTTAATGCAGGGGTCAGCAGTGTTTTCTGTATGGAGCTACATAGAATATATTTTAGGCTTTGTAGGCCAAGAGGAAAGATCAAGGGTCTTATGTAGGTACTTGTACAACAAGATAGAAAATAAATTTTCACAAACTTAAATAAAAATTTTAACAAAATATAATGGAATATAATTTGTTGGGACAAGGTTTCACTTAATTAGGGTCAAAGAGAGTTTTCAAACATTATAGTACAAACATGACCTCATTCTTCTATAAAGCTTCCCCTTGCTTCTCTACTGCACAGTGTTTGAGTAGTTATAAGTCAACATCACTTTGGGGAAAAAAGGTGATACCTGGTACCTCTATGGATTATAGACATGTACACACACACACAAATTCCACCAAAGATGAACAAAAAACACCAATAAATCGACTCAGACCAGCCTCTAGAAGTTCACTGCTCCTTTACTTGTACACTTTCTCTGCTCTGGCAATTGATTCACTACCCTCTGTTTTATTAGGTAAAAGAAAGGCCACTGCCTGTAGTCAATATATTTTAAAGCCAACTTTCCAGGTAGAAACAGCATAGTTTAGAATCAGAACTTGAAGTTAAATACAAAAGATGACTGACTATATGTCCAAAGGAAAATACACTAAGTCATTCTAGGCCCTGACACTTCAGGGAAGGAATTGTATCTTGGCTCTTCCAAATTTTACACGATTTTTCTTTGTCTTCCTCATTTTCTGGACATAGAGAAGTACAGCAAAGTCAAAAGTGCAGTCAAAGAAAACACAAGTTAAAAGAGTAGGAAAAATTTTCCTAAAAATTTTTTATTTTGGTTCACCAAAATAAAAGTATAAGAATTTGTGTAACAGGGGAAAAAATATACCACAATAATATGCAACTAAAAGAACGAATGATAATCTGGAGAGTTATTTGGAAATACATATTAATTGAAAAAATTAATACAAATGACAAACCAGAAAAAATATTTGCAATTTATATATGGTCTCCAAAAATCTAGAAGACGAAAAACCCTATGAAAATTTTACTAGTGATATAAACAAACAGTTCTTAGAAAAAGAAATTACTCTTATTCATATGAAAAATTACTCTTATTCATATGAAAAAAATGTTCAACCACTTTCATAATAAGAGAAAAACTAATTAAAACTACAATTATATACAATTTCTCACCTATAATATTGGCAAAACCCCAAAACTTTGACATCATACTTTGTTGGCAAGACTTTAAAGAATAGGCACTCTCATAATTTGATGATGGAAATACAAAATAGCATAACCCCTGTGAAGGGGAATTTGGCAGTATCTACAAAATGTCATATACATTTACCCTTTGACCCAGCCATCCCACTTCTAGGAATCTCTCCCACAGAAACACTGGCAAAGACACAAAAACACACATGCTCAAAGCTGTGCATCTCAGCACTACTCAAAATAGCTAAAAGCTGGAAATAATCCAAAGATTCATCAGTAGTAGACTGGTGGAATTAACTGTAGTACATCCACCCAAAAGGGTACTAGGCAGCTGTAAAAAGAAATGAGGACTCTCTACGTATACTACAGACTCTCAAACTTTCTTAATTCATAATCCCCTTACTGTCTCAATAATTTTTCATGGCATCCCTAAGGCCAAAAGAAATGCCTAATAGTTTCACTTATTAATGTAATTAAGCAATTCCATTTATTAATGTATAAATCCATTTGGTGCTAGGGTAGGGTGGAGGGGACAGAAAAAAAATTAACTTCTTTTAAAAATCCCTTATTTATAGATATGTCTTTTGAATTGCAAACATTTTATATAAAATAAAATTTTTAAAAGTTAAATTTTTAAAAGTTAAATTTTTTTAAAGTGATCCTTGAAAATCAAAAACAAAGTATAGAAGCGAGCCTAACTATATATCCAATTGCTGGCATTAACCGCATAAAGAAATTATTCCAAGTTGCTTTATTTTATTTATTTATTTATTTTTATTGTTGAAAGTATTACAGATGTCCCCCTTTTTCCTCCATTGATACCCTCCTTCCGCTCCGTGCTCCTGCCTTCCCCAATCTAGTGTCCCTGTCAATTAGTTGTGCATGTATGTGTATAAGTTCTTTAGTTTATCTCTTCCCACCTCTCCCACCACTCCCCATCCCTCTGAGGTTTGTCTGTTCCCTACTTCCATAATTCTGGATCTCTTTTGGTCAGCAGCTTATTTTGTTCATTATGTTCCATAAATAAGTGAGATCATGTGGTACTTGTCTTTCTCTAACTTGCTTATTTCGCTTAATACTCTCCAGGTCCTTCCATGTCATCTCAAAAGGTAAGAGATCTTTCTTACAGCTGCATAGTATTCCACTGTGTAAATGTACCACAGCTTTTTTATCCACTCATCTACTGATGGGCACTTGGGTTGTTCCTAGATCTTAGCTATTGTAAATAGCACTGCTATGAGCATAGGGGTGTATATATTCTTCCTGACTGGTGTTTCAGACTTCTTAGGATACATTCCAAGAAGTGAGATAACTGGGTCAAATGGTAGTTCCATTTTTAATTTTTTGAGGAAACACCGCATTGTTTTCCATAGTGGCTGCACCCATGTGCATTCCCACCAGCAGTGGGCTAGAGTAGCCTTTTCTCCACATTCTCCCCAGCACTTGTTTTTGAGGATTTGTTGATGGCTGCCATTCTGGCAAGTATGAGGTGATATCTCATAGTTGTTTTAATTTGCATCTCTCTGATGATTAGACATGTTGAGCATTTTTTCATATGTCTCCTGGACACTTGTATGTCCTGTTTGGAGAGGTGTCTACTCAGATCCCCTGCCCATTTTAATTGGATTATTGTCTTCCTTTTATTGAGTTGTGTGAATACTCTATATATTTTGGATACTAACCCCTTATCTGATGTATCATTAGCAAATATGTTATCCCAGAGAGTGGGTTCCCTTTTCATTTTGACACTGGTTTCTTTTGTCATGCAGAAGCTTTTTAGTTTGATGTGTCCCATTTATTAATTTTTTTTCCTTTGTTTCTCTTTCCCTAGGCAATGTATCAATGAAAATTCCACTACATATGATGTCTGAGATTTTTTTGCCTACATTTTCTTCTAGGAGTCTTATGGTTTCACGAGTTACATTTAAGTCTTTTATCCATTTTGAGTTTATTCTTGTGTATGGTGTAAGTTGGTGCTCTAGTTTCATTTTTTTGCATGTAGCTGTCCAATTTTCCCAACACTCTTTATTGAAGAAACTGTCTTTTCTCCACTGTATGCTCTTGCCTCCTTTGTCAAATATTAATTGTGCATACTATTTTGGGTTGATATCTGGGTTCTCTGTTCTGTTCCATTGATCTATATGCCTGTTCTTATGCCAGTACCAGGCTGTTTTGATTATAATGACTTTGTAGTATATAACTTGATATCCACTATTGTGATCCCTCCCACTTTGTTCTTCTTTTTCAAGATTGCTGTGGCTATTCAGGGTCTTTTATAGTTCCTTATAAACTTTTGGAGTATTTGTTCTAGATCTGTAAAATATCTTTGGTGTTTTAATAGGGATTACATTGAATCTGTAGATTGCTTTGGGTAGTATGGACATTTTAACAATGTTGATTTTTCCAATCCATAAACATGGTATATGTTTCTACTTTTTTATATCTTCCTCTATTTCTTTTTTTAATGTCCTGTAGTTTTCTGAGAACAGCTCTTTTACCTCCTTGGTTAAGTTTATTCCAAGGTTTTGTTATTGTTGTTGTTGTTGTTGTTGTTGTTGTTGTTGTTGCAATGGTAAATGAGATTGTTTTTTAGTTTCCCTTTCTGAGTGTTCATTATTGGTGTATAAGAATACCATCAATTTCTGGAATTTAATTTGTATCCTGCTACTTTGTCAAATTCATTTATTAAATCTGGTATATTTTTTATGAAGTCTTTAGGGTTTTCCATGTACAATATCATGCCATCTACAAATAATAACAGTTTCACTTCCTCTTTTCTAATTTGGATCCCTTTTATTTCTTCTTCTTGTCTAGTTGTCATGGCTAAGATTTCCAGTACTATGTTAAATAAGAGTGGCAAAATTGGGCATCCCTCTCTTGTTCCTGTTCTTAAGGGAAATGCTTTTAGTTTTTGCCCATAAAGTATGATTCTGGCTGTAGGTTTTTCATATATGGCCTTTATTATGTTGAGATATGATCCCTCTATTACCACTTTGCTGAGTGTTTTTATCAGAAATGGGCGCTGGATTTTGTCAAATGTCCAGGTTGCTTTAGATGAGAAAAATTTGACTATACATCCCTAGTAGGATATGCCCTAAGTACAAAAAGGACTGCAAATAGCAACAATTTAAACCAACTTAGTCACATTTGTGTTGCTGTTAGTTTTATTTTAATTGCCCACTGACATGATATAAAGCAATTGAGCAAGCATGTTATTATTAATTGTGAACTATAATTTTAGCACAGAAGGAAGCAGATACAGATGTAAGACTAATGAGGTTAAGTGAAAACCTGATAGTCCTGAATTTGATTTAGAAGTATCAGCATGAGCTTATAATGTATTTTATCTTCAAAAAAAATACCTGTCTCATAGTTTTGTCTGTTGAAAAGCCTTAGAAACTATGACCAATCTCATAGATAAGCATCTTTGTACCCAGATTGGGTTCTAAATGTTATTTTTTACTAAAAGAAATCATTTTCTTAAAAAGAAATGGATGACTCCAGGTCTGGGGCAGGAATTATAAAAGATGAGCCTGGATTATCTTATCATGCTAGAAGGCAAAGGATGTTATCAAAGATCATGTCAAAAGGACATGGAAGATGATACACGAAAAAAACTCCCAGGGCCCTGGCTGGTTTGGCTCAGCAGACAGAGCATCGGCCACAGTCCATAGAGTCCCAGGTTCAGTTCCCGCTAAGGGCACGTACCTCAGTTGCTGTTTGTCTCCGGCCCTGGTTGGGGTCATGTGGGTGGCAGCCAGTCAATGTGTCTCTCTCATATCGATGTTTCTCTCTCTCTTTCTTCCTCCCTCTCCTCGCTCTATCTGAAGATGAATGCAAAAGTGTCCTCAGGTGAGGATAAAAATAAATAAATAACTCCCAGGTTCCTGATCTCCAACTGATAGAGGCATTCATCAAGATAGGGAAGGCATACTGTGAACATGTTGACTTTGAGGATCCAGGGGCAGGGGAAATATCCAGTAAGAAGCTCTACATCCCACTCTAGAGTTTATAGGAGAGGTTTATTTAGTCTGAAGGTATAGCTACCAGAGTGCATGTTATTGCTCTTGAAGGAGAGGGATGAATGACGAGGGATGAGAACCAGAACAGAACCCTGGGAGGACATTTATCATTTTCTTTAAAAAAAAAAAAATTAGTAGCATTAAACTATGACAAAGCTATCAATTTATAATATACACATACAGTTAATACACAATACCTCGGAAGCACATTAAATATTGTCTTATTTTAGAAAACAAATAATGGAATCCATACAATCAATACATAATACCTGGGAAACACACTAATATTTCTGCAGACAAAAGTATGAATATTAACAGCAAGAAGGACAAATAGTTTCACATCAGTTCACATCTGTTTTTGTTACCAAATGTAAAACAAAAAGCTTTTGATTCTCAATGCATGCCTTTCAGAATCGCAGGTAGGGAATTATAGGCTTTAGCAGAGAAATGCTAAGAGCATATATACAACAGGTTTCTGCTGAGCAGATGGTGAAAGGGTCTTTCACTGAGAAGATAAGGCTAGGAGACCAGGCATCCAAAAGAACAAAACAGAAGATGTCAGGAAAGGGGATTGCAGAATGAGGAAGATGTGGGAGGAAGCCCTGGGTGGTATGAGGAAAAAAGGACTCTAAGCAGAGGCTTAGCACTGGGGGGCAAGGGCCAAGATGCCAAGGATATGGGGATGGTAGAATTTCGTGTCTGGACTTGAGAAGGTTGAATCCCAAGAATCAGAGGATAACAAACTTAAAAGACTACAACCTTTCTTAACTTTCTAAAAGGAAAATTAAGAGGCTCTTTCAGAGTCTTTTACAGAGAAGGCTTACCAAAGTGGCTAAGGGGTAGGAAAGGCTTTCCAAATGCACCTTCTCTATGGAATCACAGCTGGCCAGGAAGCTTAAGACTTCATGTTCACAGTGCAGGACCTCTTCTCACGTGCTCAAGGAAGAAAAGGCCCATGTACCTCATACTCACTGTCTAGGGCTTAGGACTATGAAATGTCAGTATTTGCTTAGCTCTGCTATCACTTTCCTGAAGACCTGTAGAAAGAGGATTACCAGGTTTCTAGCCTTCCTCCCTAATGAAGGTCATTCCTGAGAACCAGCAGTTAATATCTTTTGTTTAACATTATAGATAAAAGGCATGTCTTAAAGTAAACATATAATTTTACATGCCTATGGAATGCCCTTTTTTTTTTTTTTTTTTTTGTACCATACATTCTAGTTTTAACAGTAGGTGTAGAGATTATATTTGACTTGGTCTAATAATACTCAGTGCACTCTCATCATATTGGAAAGACTCTTCAGCCTCAGCCAAAGTTTTTCCTTAAAGATTCCTGTGCAATGAACTCCAGTGAAAGTAAGTCCCCAGTTGTGGAAACCTGGTCAGCAGGGGAGGCAGTAGACCATGCACCCAGAGGAATCATGCAAGTGTTTGAAGGCAGAATCAGACCCCAAGTACTGTCATTCCTGCACCATGCACTTCAGCAGAGTGGGCAGAAATTACCAAAACATCACATTAAACCACTCAGCTCCCTTTTGAAAAAGTCACGGATGGAGTGAGGGGAACACCAGACCCAGCACAGCCCTGTCAGGATGCCGCTGACCAAGGTCCCCTGGGAAGGCAGTGGGTTTATGAACACCTGAGAGCAGGCGTGTGAGCTGGTGTCTGAGCAGTTCCAACATATCATCAAGGGCTTCAGCCAAGTTAATGAGAACCAGAGCTCCAGACCAAAACACTTATTTTGAAAATACCTATTTTTCAAAGATTCTGCATTTTAAATTAAACCATATGAGTAATTGTATCCTAGATTCATAGTCCATTCTGGAAAAGAAAATTCTTGTCCCCTAACTTGGGAAAGAACATCATGATTTTGAGAAAGGAAAGCAGCTCATAGAGAGAGAGATAAAAAGGGGAGTCCTGGGGTGCCCAAGTTCAAGCCTTTAGGTGACCTTGACCACCAGGGAGACGAAGGCCCCTGGGAAGAGTTTCCAGATCCTTACCTCTCTCTCCCCCAGAAATTCGAATTCACCTTGCAGGCTTATCCTACCTCCACCTCACTTCTATAGAAGGTGAGAACTGGTCATAATACAGTAAATTTGAAGTTATTGTTTTTTTTAATTCAGGGAGTAAAAAGAATTGTGTAAAATCCAGTCATCATTTGATGACCCTTAAATGGGACGCATTTGTTTTGTTGGGGTTGGGGGGTATTTGTTCAATCTTTTTATTTTTTCCCTTATTTATTTTGTTTTGTTTGCTTTACTTTGTTTTGTTTTGCTTTGTTTCATTTTGTTTTGATGTGTCTTAGGAGTGATCTGACCTTTCTGAGGGTTTCCCCACCCCCCCACCCCCAGGAATTGTCTATTGCTCTAAGCAGCTATTTTCAGAAAAAAATGGATAAGGTTTAACTGAAGATAGACCCTCAGACTACAAATTCCCACAAACCTAATTCCATTGTTTCTCCTTTTCTGACTTGGTGGCATTGTACTCAAAACTATTTAGTTCTAAAATAAATATTTTCTTACTTTTGGAATCAGTTACAGAGGCTTCAATAAAACTTGTTGCTAATTTTGCAAGAGGCATTCATTCCCCCCACCCCTACCCTACTAAACCATTAAGTACAGTGGTGATGGGAAGCTGCAGAGAGCACATGAGGAAACATGAGAAGTAGAGAGGTCTATGGAGTCAAGCAGAAAGTTGAGAGTTCAAATCCTCCTTCTGCCACTGGATCCTGTGTGGAATCATCTGTCATCCTTATGAATAGAAGTTAATATGTACAGAGCTTTACTATGTACTGGTCACTCTCATCATGCATAATTTCATTTAATTTTCACACACAAAACCCATTTTCATGATAAGGAAACAGACACTAAAACATTAATTTGACTTGACCAATGTCCCAAAACCAGAACTCAAACCAAGCTCTGTCAAATCCCAAAGCCCCTTCTTTTAAGACTCAGATATGCAAAGTAAAAGTTATGACAAACTAGGTCCCAGGAGCTTACCATTAATTCATTTATTTGTATCCAGCTGTGATATGATGGAAAGACCAAGGCATCTGCTTCTAAATTTAGACTCTTCCCCTTTCTAGTGATATGACTTTGCACTAGACATTTAACCTGAGTTTTAGTTTCTTCAATTGAAAAATAAAACTAATAATTACACTTATCTCTTAGTCTTGTTGTCAAGGTTATATGAGAAAACAAATGTGGAAGCTTTGATCACACAGACTTAGTAGACATTGACTGGTTAACTAAGTTACTCAAAAGAAAATAGAAGGTAGAGTCTAAGTGCTAGGCTTCTGGCTCATCCTATGAGATTTAAATCCCAGCTCTACCACTTAGTATCACCTTGGGCAAATTACTTTAGTTCTTGGCAAAATGGAGAAAATAATGAGGTTGTTGTGATAATACAACCTCAGGTGTTAGAGCATTATATGAATGTTTGTTATTAGAATTATTATTAATATGAGTGAAGTGCTTGATTTCTTGAGCATGCTAAATAGTTTCAATACCACATGTTTGGAGGAAAAGGAAGAGCACAGAATTGCAACAGAAAAATAAAAATTTAATCTATAGTGTGCACTACATGGCCCAAGCTAAAAACTTAACACTTAGTAGAGGAGACATAAATATATAGTTATGATTCAGTGGGTGATATCAATAAGTTATTAATAAAACTGATACAAAATATTAATTTGATTTTTCTATGCCATTTATTGAACACTTACTGTGTTCCAAGCACCAAGCTTGAATTGAGAATGCAAAGTTGAATGAGAAACAGACATGAAAACAATTCTAATACAGGTATTGAAAGTTATATAGCAGTAAAAAGTAAAGTGCTAAAGAAACATGACATCATATGGCTTTATATTACTTAGTGAGACTATCATGCATGCAGATTATCACCTTCTCACTATAAGACACAAAGCAAGACTATTCAAGATCACTACTGGTGAGTGAGACACCAATTTCTATGTAACTTATTTCCCAAATACTGAATATCCAAACAAATTATATGCCAACTAGGGGGAAGTTCCTAGCTAATTTTAAAGCACACACTAAATAAATAATTGTTCCCAAAAGACCCATATAAGGCATTGATTAGCCAGGAGTTCAGGAGTTTCAAACTGTGATGATAAAGGCATAGCCTTGAGGTGGGCAAGAAAAGAGAGAGGAGAAAATCCCAAAGCAGGAAATAGAGATGCTTTCATGTCTAACAGGAAGAAAGAGATGGTCACAAGCAATCAGACTCTAGGGATTCTGGCAATATCATGGTGGTAGAGTATTGGTGATGGTAATCAAATGTTAAAGAAACTGAATGACACCTCAACTGCAAATATTGTAAGCCATTTCCCTCAGAAGTATACAAATATGTATCAAACCACATATTTCATTTGGGGGTTTTCAAAAGATAGGCAAAAGACAGCACTGAGGTCTAGAAAATTATGCCAAGGGAGGTAATAGTCAAGGCTGACCTGGGCTAGTGGCAGGGTGAAAGTAGCCACAGAGTTCTGAGTTCATTCAAGCTTAGGAGAGGCAGCACCCAGCGGAGGCAGCAACAGATGGTCCTTCAAAGTTGATGAGAAACCAGCCAGGGAAAGCCAGAGCCCTAACAGTCTCTATCTTCAGGCAGTAGAGCACCTGGTTCAGGACAGGTTAGGATTCTTCTTATGAGCAGTTTGCTTGATGGTGACCTCTCTGCTTATTGGTTGGGCTGCATATGGGGGAGTTTCCTAGAAGAAATAAATGTTCCAGAGGCATGGCTCCAAACTCCCAAATGTGAGGTCAAAATGATTAATCCAGGACAACTGCAAGGACTACTTCATTTAAGAGAGAATTTGGGACTGGGAGGCTAGTGTAGGCAAGATCAGTAGGAAAGGGACTGAAAAGACCACTAGGTCCAAGCCTCCTGGGTCATTCCTTGGAGTCCCTCAGAGCTCCCCTTGACATCTGCTTAGTACTTATGGCTTTCTGCCCTGAACAGTCACCTGGTGCACATATTTTTCCCCAAGCAGACTGCAATCAGTAACAATGTCCTTTTCCTTCTCAGTTTGTTTGATATAGAAAGGTACAATGGTAGAAATGAAAGAAGGATATGGAATTCATCTCTGGCAATACTACTTTGTAGGGATACAACATGGCACAGTGGTTGGAACTATGGTATATGAAGCCAGGCTGCATTGGTTCAAATCTTGCCTCTTCTTAGTAGCTGTATGAGCTTGAGTGAGTGTTAGTTTTTGCATTTGTCTACTGAGAGTAAAAATAATGCTTACTACCAGTGCTCTTGGAATTAAATGACTATAAGCACTTACAGTAGTAGTGTACATACTTTGTTAGATCATATTATTATTATCCATAGCCTAGTGAACAGTGCATGTTAATTTACTTTGCTAAGCTTCAGTTTTCTCATCTGAAAAATGAGGTCATAAGACCCAACCTCACAGGATTGGATATGAGCATAAAATTAGCTAATGGAAGTCAGAAAATATGTTGAATGGAAAATGCAACCCAAATGTTTGCATTTGCTATTATCATTGCATACAGTGGGCATCAGAACTGATGATTGCTAAAACATGGAAACAAAACAGCCATTGAAAGGTTGGGCCAGACCCCCCTCAAGATTCACCATTCTGAGATCTTGCAAAGGAAAGTTATTTGTAAATGTGAATGCCAGACAAGTGTTCTTCATTAGCTATGCATTGGCCCTAGAGATCAGCACTGCCATGTGTCAGATCTAGTGAAATGACAGGCTCTGCCAAGTGCTGCTCTGAGGCCATCCCTCACATGTGCCTGAGAAATGACTTTCCCAGAGGCCTCTTGCACTGTGCTGTGCCCTACCCCCATCTTGGCCACCTCCCAGAAGGATGGTGGGGGATGGGGAGCATGCAAGTGCAGAGCTCAGTCATTCTTCACTTCATCCCCCTGGGTTTACCCTAGCAGGGTGGTTCTGCCTGACTGTCCCACACAGCAGCTCTAAAAAAGTCAAAGGGAGTGTGCAGAACTCATCAGTGGCCTGTCACCTAAGGGCCTGCCATCATTGCCATGACACAGACATAGAAGTCCAGGCCAAAGGAAGAGCCTACACCTTCCCAGGAGTGAGGGAGGTGGCCCAGAACCACATGAGGCTGTAGGTCCTCCTGCACAAAGTGGGCCACCAGTACCTGAGCCCTGGAAAACTTCTAAGCAGACACTTGACAGATGAGAGGGAAGAGGAGGAACTGGAAGTAAACAAGCATCTGCCTGTGAAGCTCTTGGCTCCACATAAAATTGAGAATGACTTCTTTAAGATCAAATCCTAGAGATTTGTCATGAACTAAAATAATAATAATGATAATGATAATGATATACAGTCAAATCTCAGTTCTCTAACATCTCTCGCCTTGAACAATTTGGTTATAAACCAGGTTGTTCATGGGAAAATGTCTCAGTTGTTGAACAAAACTTTGGTTCTTGACCCAACAGCCCTTTCATGCTGATACCTGTATGATCAGTCATGTGTCTCTCAGGCAACAAGCAAAGGAGAGAATGTGCAAGTATGAGTCAGTTTACCACTAAACCTTACATTGTTAACATCTCAGGAAATTGTGCTGTGAATATTTTCGTGAGTTTTTGTTCTTGTTGCTGCTTATTATTATTAAATATGTAGAGTAAGTCACCATGGGCCATAAAAAGGTTAGTGATAGCAGCTTAAAAAAGAAATAATTGCAAAGTATGATAAAGGTGTTTGCATGTCTGATCTGTCTACCATGTCTGTATGGCATGGTGAAATCGACAATTAGCACAATTTTAAAACATGAAGAGGCTACCAAGTGTGCTAATGTTGTTAAGGGTGTGAGAGTGCTCATGAAACAAAAATCACAGCAACTGAAGAGGTAGAAAAATTATTGTTGATTTGGAATCAACAAAAATCAATTAGCTGGTGATAGCATTTCAGAGGCAATGATATATGAAAAAGCGAAGATGCTGCATTCTGACCTCCTGAAAGACACCCTTGGAACAAGTGCTGAAAGTGATTTGTTTAAGGCTAGCAGGAGGTGGTTCAATAACTTTAAGACAAGAAGTGTCATACATAGTGCAGTGAGGCATGGGGAGGCAGCCAGTTCTAACAAAGTAGCTGCTTATCATTTCATGACAGATTTTCAAGAATATTTAAGTGGCCAAGGAATCTGTTCCCCAACAAGTGTTCAATTGTGATGAGACGGGCCTCTTTATGGAAGAAAATACCAAAGAGAACCCACCACACAGGAGGAGAAGTCATTGCCAGGACACAAACCATGAAGGACAGGCTGATATTATTGACATGCAGGAATGCAAGTGGGGACTTTACATTGAAGCCTCTACTCATCTTCTTTCTGGAAATCTGCCAGTTTTCAAGAACAATAATGTCATGAAAAACAAGTTGAATGTGAAGTAGAGGGCTAATAGCAATTTTTTTATTGAGTGGATTCATGAAGTGTTTGTCCCAAGTGTGAAGAAATACCTCCAGAAAAAACAATTGCCACTCAGGCTCTTCTTATAACGGACAAGGTTCCTGCCCACCCTCCAGGCTTGGAGTCCAGTTGGTGGAGGAGTACAGCTTCATCACTGTTAGATTCTCACCATCTAACACAACTCCCCTTATCCAGCCCATGGACCAGCAGCTCATTTCTAATTTTAAGAAACTCTACACAAAGGCACCGTGTCAGAGGTGTTTTGAGGTGACCTCTGAAACTAACTTAACCCTCAGGGAGTTCTGGAAGGAACATTTTAGTATATTCACTTGCTTGAGGCTCATAGACAAAGCATAGGGCAGTGGGGGGAGTGTCTTCCAGGACCATGCAATCAGCCTGGAAGAAACGGTGGCCTGAGTCTGTTGCTGAAAGAGACTTTGAGGGCTTTGAGGATGCACTGTCTGTTGTGAAGGATATTGTGTCTCTGGGCAAGTTCTTGGGGTGGGAGATGGGTGATGATGATATGGATTTGGTGGAGGACCACAGCACAAAGCTGACCACCAAGAAACTCCAAGACCTTCAGAGGGATCAGCAGCAGATGGCAGCTGAGGAGCTCTCTCCAGAGGAGGGGGAGTGAAGGGAGGATATTCCTACTTCACTAATCCAGGAAATGCTTGGGAAATGGAGAGAAACACAAAGTTCTACTGAGAAATATCACTGTGACAAAGAAGTAGCAAACCATAAGATAAATTTGTTCAATGACAATGCAGTGTTTCACTTCCGGCAAGTGTTAAAACGCTGGCAAAACAAACATCATTGGATAGATTTTTAGTGAGACAGAGGCCCAGTGAGCCTGGAGCAAGTTCTAGTGGAGCAAAGAGACAAAAGAGAGAAAGAACTTCAGAAGCACAGCTACCTGACATTTTTATGGATGGGGATTCCCTTTCCAAACAATGACATCCCTCCATCCCTCCTCTCCATATTCAGTCATTAATAGTTCTCAACATTAAAGGTAAATTCTAGTGTGTACATAAATTTTCATATTTTATTGTGCATTTCATTTCCTTTTTGTTCAATTTTCATTTACATTTCATGTCCTTTTTGTTTTTAAAGTGTTTATTTATAGATTAAACAGTACATTAAGCATGTACTGTATACAAAAAAGGTTAAAACAGGGAATAATTTGGGGGTCTGGAACAGATTAATTCAATTTACATTATTTCTAATGGGAAAAAATTTAGTTTTCGAACAAATCACTTCTCAAACAGCCTTCTGAAACAAATTAAGTTTGAGGACTGAGGTTCTGCTATATTGGAAAGCATTCTTTCTATGGATTTGGAGTACCTAGAATATTGTTATAAAGAGATTTTTAGTAAGACACTTGGCCTCTGTGAGCTTCTCATCAGTGTGATGCATAGGTTTTGCAAAGATAGTGCAGAAAAGAATCCTGGTATGTAGGGAGCTTGATTATTGATAAGCCAAGAAGTTTCACCCAGTTCATACTATATCGTGATTCCTTTTCCTTAAATGTGAGGCTAACTCATGCAGTTACACCACCAGACTTCAGGCAGACAGACACTTCCGCCCATCGCTGTGCCCACTGCACAACCCAGAGCCAACATTTCTGACCCCTTTCTGCTGAGGCCTCTATTGCTTTAACCAAATGCATCAGGGGCCCTTGGACACTGATAAATCTGTGGAGATGAATGTGTTGTTCTCAGCACCACAGTCTCAGTTATTCAAAAACTTTGAATTACCCACTTCCTAACATGGGGTCATTTAGCCCTTTTTATTTTTCATAAACAGGACTATGGCCCTTAATTCAAGTCATTCATAGTAATTCACCCACTTATTCATTCACTCACCCAGTCAACAAATACTTAGGGAGAACCTCCCTGTGCTAGGCACTATGCTGGGAACAGGAGGTGGTATGATAATCAAAGCCAGAGATACTTCTTGTTCCTAAAGTCCAGTACCGGCACTCTCAACAGAGACAATATTGCCCCCCAGGGGGGAAATTGCTTCCTAGGCGGTGAAAAAACCTTACTCATTTTCTGTAATTGTTTATGTGTACACACACACACACACACACACACACACACATATATGGTTGTATTATTTTCCTATTGCTGCTGTAACAAGTCACCACAAACTTGGTAGCTTAAGATAACACAAATTTATTACCTCTCAGTTCTGGGAGTCAGAGTTTGAAATGGATCTCACCTGGCTGATAAATGAAGGTGTTGGCAGGGCTGTGCTCCTTCTACAGGCTCTCAAGAAGAATTTGTTTCCTTGCCTTTTCTAACTTCGAGGGCTGCCCACACTCCTTGGCTCGTGGTCCTCTTTTATCTTCAAAGCCAGCAAGGGCAGTCAAGTCTTCCTTATAGAGTACTCCCTCTCCCTACCACTGACTCTCCTGCCTTCCTCTTTCACTTATAAAAATCCTTGGGATTACACTGGACCCACTGGATAATTTCCCCATCTTAAGGTCAGCCGATTGACAACCTTAATTCCATCCGCAGCCTCAGCTGCTCCTTACCATGTAATGTGACTTATTCACAGGTTCCAGGGTTTAGAATGTGCATATCTTTGGGCGGGGTCACCGTTCTGCCCACCACAACAGTTTATCTGTAGTATTAACATTTTATGGAGAGGCAATAGTGGGTGTAGACAGTCTAATCAGAGGTGATGGGGATGGGACCGGGATGGGAAAGGAGATAAAGGGAAAGATACTTAAAAGGTAAAATCAGTAGGACTTGTGGAGCGGGGTATAAAGGAATAGGTTGTAGATCACACCCCTAGTTTCCAATGCCTCATGTGAATGTCCACATGCATTCATCAATGCACAGAGACACCCCCAAGCTCGTGGGTATCCTGTCCAGAGAAAAGGCCTGCCGAAATGTTTGACCAGTCCTGCACAGATGTGTGGTAACTTCTGTAGCACTCATACACCATTCTGTATCCCGCGTATAAAATAAACTTTAAATTGGATACAGCTTTAACAAAAAGTGGTGCTGGCAGCAGCTCTTCTTTTAAGACCTCTGTTTACTGTAGAGTGTTTTAAGCATGACATTTCAATATCAGATTTTGTTAAATATGTATTTTGTGAGAAATAAACAGAGATGACTTAACTGGAAATTGAACTGGGGTCTCCTGGCCCTTGGCCCACATTTCTACCCAGGGACCAACTGTCTGCTGAAGTATAAATCCATCTACCCAAACTGCTGTATGACCAGCGTGAGCTGTGTTTATATTTCTCTTAAAAATGCAAGCACTTCTTGGCCCGAGGGTCCATGGGCCAAAGCATTGAACTGTTAGAACTTCTGCTCCAAGGAAACCTAATTCAATTTGTAGCATAATTATTCAAGGCCAAATTGTAGCTGCACATATCTTCCCAGAAAGTTCTCTGCATCTGCCTACTCCAGATCTGGGACAGGATCACAGTTTACAAATCAACAGCTCTGGGTTCCTTAAACCACTTGCCATGGCAATGGTTGGGAAAGGAATCCACTAGGAATGATGAAGACAGGCAAAATTTAAAGCATGGGGAGAAATTAATAAGGATGGAAGAGGAGGAAGGAGGAATGTCCCTGTTTCTCTTATTTTAGAAACACTGAAGTCAAAACACGGGTTTTACTCCCATCTCTACCACTAATTATCCATGTAATCTTTGGCCATTCAGTGCCAGTCAGTTCAACAAACAGTGAACAAATGAATGAACCAATTCATCAGGCGTGTTGGTGAGCCAGATGCTGTGGTAGGCACTGGAAATCCAAAGATATCTAAGGCACAGTACCTACCCCGAGGGAGTTTAAAAACCAGAGGTGGACACAAATATCTAAACAGGAACACATTAAAATGTCATAAGTGATAAGGCATCAATATACCCAAAGGATTAAGGGAGAGACAAACACCAACCTGTGTGCAAGGAAGAATTCCTTGAGGCAAATACACCTATCCTTAGATTAAAACATAAGCAAGAATTAAGTAGGTGAATAAAGGTGGGTCAATGCATGAAAGTAAGCCAGGAAAGGATACTGGGCAGCTCACAGAATTGTCACAAGTGCTGAAGAATCATAGTAGACAATTGTTACTCTTTTGACTACTTAGCATCTGAACTTCCTTATTTTGGGGCAACTTCCCTCTTTTTGAAGATTTGTGGGATTCCCACCATAGAAAGTAAACATTTCTGATGTTTTCTTTTCCTCCTCCCATGCATCAGGGGCAGGCATATGACTTAGGCTTGGACAGGCAGATACATGTGCCAAAATGTTAACTTGGGAGCAAATGACATGAAGAAACAGAGATCCCCCCAAAATCACTCCTGGCATTGTAAGCAGCCCTATCAAGGTGTACACAGCTCCCAGCCCCAGGGCAGGGCAGGCAGAGCAGGCTGCAGCGCAGGGGCCAAGCAGTGTAACCTCAGGAGACCTGCTCCGGAGCGTGATTTTAGCTACAGGTGGTTTCACCTGGGCGGCCTCTGACCCAGTTGTGCCTTTGTGGCAATTCTGTGAGCTGCCTAATGTCCTTTTAATAAATTTTTCTGCCTAAATCAATTGGGGTTTGTTTCATTTACTTGCAACCAAAATATCTGAATGACCTGGTAATAACAAGAGCCCAGCTTCCCAGCTGAGTAGCAGCTTGGTGTTTGTGGCTGTATGGTGGGGGCACGGCAAGCAGCTCAATATTAAGACAGCATAAAGAGTGAAATGAAAGGATAGGAAATGAGGCTGGAGAGACAGATAGGGGTCAAGTCACAGAGCAGCTGGCACGCTGGACTAAGAAACTTGGAATTCATCCTAAAGGTGATGAGGACCTTAGCATAGAAGTGGCATTAGCCATATCCATAGTTTAGATTGATTAATCTAACTCCAGTAGGACAGGCCAGTGTAAAGTGGGGAGGGGAAGATCAGGAAAGGCCAGATAAGAGGCTATTCTGATGGGGTCCAAAGAAAAATGTGATGAAGGCTGAGCCAGCGCCATGGCTTGGGGAGAAGGAGGTGCTGATAGAAATATTTAGGCAACAAAGCAGGCGATACTTAATTTCACATTGAGACGGGAGAAGTCCCTTTACCATTCTGGGCTCAGAATTTTTTAAACTGTAAATTAGGAGTGAAGTTTAGATGCCCTTCAAGGCATGCAACAGTCTGTGATTCTAATTACTGAAAAGGTGTGCACACTGACCTGAAGATAAGGGAAACCGTCACTGGGGAGGGAAAGGAACTTCCTTATGAGGACAGGTCAAAAGAGGTGAGCCACTTCCAGGAAGAAAGATAAGTTAAAATTGAAGACTGTGAAACTGAGAAAGTCTCAGCATATGGCTAAGATGGGCTTGTTTCCTGAAAGTTGTGTTTCTGTGACTGCGAGTTGAAAGGGGTGTTATTGCATAAAAGAAGCATTCATTGCTTTATACAACAGGTGTGCTGCCAGAGTATACTAACATTCAAAAACCTGATGTACTGTAAAACACAATCTCTTTATAAACGGATCTTTTTACCCTCTACCCAGATGTTTTCCCATTACATAGACATGAATTCACAAGTGGAATGGAGCTTGTGAACATTTACAGTGAAATTTTCTTTCATGAGACTAAAACATTTCTTGAGTGACACTATATTCTTCTAACAAAACAAATATCTGAAGAGTTGGGAATCAAAACATAAAATAGGATTCCCTTTTTAAGTATGCATGCAGCTAAAACTGAACAAGAAAAATGACCAACCCCAGAAACATGAAAAACGGACATTTTCACAGAATCTCACAGCGTTTCGGTATGCCTGGGGTAAACACACGCTTCCACCAGAGTAAAATTTGCCTCTGAAATGCAGGAGTATTTTCTCAGCTACAAAAAAATTATTATTATTATTATTATTATTATCATTGTGATTAGAGTTTTGTTGAAAAACTTAAATGATGGGGCATATTCTTTTAAAACTACTTTGAAGACCCAAGAATGGAAACAAGGCTTGTGTTATTTTTCACAGTCAATGAGTTTTTCTATACTCCCCCCAGTGCCCAGTGGAATCAAGGAAATAAGATGACATGTCTTGGTCTCTTATGTTATCAAACTCTTGGTCACCTCACCAAGCAGAGCTACTGAGTTTCTGAAGAAAGACTTGGGATCCAATATCAGTTTCTCTGACCGAGCATCTCTACATGAAGAGCCTAACTAACTAGCTAACTTAGCTATTCAGTGGGGGAAAATGCCCCCTCATCCCAGGCATTTTCTGACCCCACAAAGCTTTCCCCAGCCATAGGCGGAAGATGTCTTTGGGGTGACTTGCTCCTAAAAGTCCCTTCATTGTCATGATTGTGATTGTTTTGCCCACAAAAAAAAGTATAAACTAAAATAATATTTATAATCATTGTTCAATCCAGTTTATTTTTGTCTTTCAAACAAATTTCTGGTAGAATACACACACACACACACACACACACACACACACACACACACATATATATATATATATATATATATATATATATATATATATATATATTTTATCCTCACCCGAGGACATTTTTGCATTTTTATCTTAACACAGAGCGGGAGGGAGAGAGGGAGGAAGAGAGAGAGAGAAACATCGACGTGAGAGAGACACATGGAGTGGTTCATGGAGTGGTTGCCACCCACACGACCCCAACCGGGGCAGGGACATCCTGCAACCAAGGTACATGCCCTTAGCGGGAACCGAACCCGGGACTCTCTGGTCCGCAGGCCGATGCTCTAACCACTCAGCCAAACCGGCCAGGACAATAATATATATTTTTAAAACCCTTCATACTCTGAGCACACACACACACTGCTGCCCCATACACACCCCTCCAAATAAGGGCACAGGAGGAAACTTGAGTTATGTCTTCATATAGCAAGGAAGAGTGTTTGTTTCTTTTATTCGGCTTGAGATACCCCTTGGGGGATTTTCCCGTTTTGCCTTTTTTCAAAATATGTTTTTACTGATTTTTTTAGAGAGAGAGGAAGAGAGAGAGAGAGAGAGGTAGAAAATTATTGATCGGCTGCCTCCTGCACGCCCCCTACTGGGGATCGAGCCCACAACCCGGGCTTGTGCCCTGACTGGGAATCAAACTGGGACCTCTCAGTCCATGGGATGATGCTCAATCCACTGAGCCACACCAGCCGGGCTCATTTGCCTTTTGAACCCTTTTTGAAAATCACCTTGATTTAGTGAACAGATTCGAGGATAAAAATCTGTTGTAAAGCAGCTTATGCACTCTTTCCTGAGCAGGGCTGCAGTTTTAATAGCTACAAACATTACCATCAACCTACCTTCATCTCCAACAAAAAGATGTTTAATTTTTAAATCTGTGTTCCTGAAACGTCTGGGCTTGTTCGCCCAAGCCACAGCAACTTCCAAGGTGTCCCAGGTGGAGAGGTGCAGTCCACCATGGCCAGCGCAGTTCTTTTTCTCTGTATCTCTAGTCGTTTCTCCGAAACCCTGCACTGCAGCTAAGCAGGCAAATGTTAATAGCTCAGACCATTTTGCCCAAGGAGAAGCAAGCTGGCCAGGCCGCAGGTGGACAAGGCGAGTGATCCGCACACCTGCTGTCTGCGGGAGCCGCCCCTCAGCTGTGGGCAAAGCCCGCGCATAAGGCTCTCCGGCAAAAAGTACTGGAAGAGAGTTTCCTGCTGTTAACCAGCTCACCTTGCCATGAATAATCAGTTATTTAGAGGAAGGGAAAGCTACTTTAAAACAGATTTTTTAAACATCAGTGTACTTAGTATAATTTTCTTGCCCCATCTTTCTTCTATTAAAGAAATACGTCCTCACTGGTTGACAGGGACAAATTACCCCCCTTCTCCCGCATTCTAAATCCATCTCACCATTCACTTCCCCATCTTCCTGAAGCCCTCAAATTTGATTCCATGATAAACAAATAGTGCTGCTGCCTCTGTTATCTTTATCTCAGACTAAAAAATGAACACAATTTCAAAAACCTGTTTTCTAAACTCTGGGTGACTGAGACAGGAAGCGGGTAGGATGGGCGGCCTGTTTATACCCACTGGCACTGCCTCTTCTCACCAGCAAAGCTTTCCATGGAAATTCTGGCTGCATTCGCCTTGGCTAAGCTTGGGACTATTTTTGGAAGCTTAAAAACCTCAGGGGAGTGACTTTTACTTTTATTCATGTACGGGGTCCTTACTTTTATTTATTAAAGAAACAAAAACATGTCTCCTGCTTAACTTCAACCAGCTTTCATGTCAAGTAAAACAAAACTTGTTGGCTGGTCCAATCGGCCATTGGCCAGGGTGGAGGGGGAGCCCCTTCCACAGCGCGTCTGAAGCATATGTGACTTGGGTATTAATCACCCCTCGGAGAAAGGGAGGAGGCATGGACTTATGAGACTCTTGTACCGAATGATCAACTTGGGGAGAGTGTTTGCGTCCGGCTGAGAGAGAAAAGGTATCCGGGAGAAATTCCAGCACATTTAAAGTGTTACTTTTCAAAAACATTTCAGGTGGGAAAGGAAGGAGGTGGAAAGCTCGGCACTCCCCCCACTCCCAAAGCTGTGACACTGACATCCCAGAACCTAGAAAAATCAGCAGAGAGGATTATGGGAGAAGAATCACCCCCACAGATTTAGCTTCACCGCCCACCCCCCACCGGGGTCGAAGTGTTCATTTTAACAAGTTGTGAAGGGCAGGCAGCCAACCCCTTAGCCTTCATGAGACAAATTGATTCAAGGTTTTCTCCTTGAGCCTGCAGCCAGGATGCTTGCAACAATAGCAGCTGGAGAGGTGCTATTATTGTTTTATCTCTGTGGAGATCTGAAACTGCTTCACTCAGAACAAGCAGCCCACCAGGCATCTACAAATCGGAATGAGAAAAAGCAAGAAATGAGAGCAAACGGAAAGTGAAGGCTGCAGGAGCATTTTCCTGGTGGGGCATCCTTGTGCCTCATGCCAAGGCTATTGCTTCGGCTCTCTCTTCTTTCCCTTCTACATCCTCTTCGCCACCCCCATTATGATTCTAGCTAAGATTCACATTATATGCCAACTTATAGACAGTGCTACAGATATCTGTGCTATGGTGAGCAAATCACGTTAGCTTCCCCAGACCTCAGATTCATCCCATTAAATGGGTATGTGGCAGGGACTGCCAGCTGTTCGCCATAAATCTGTTTCATCTTTTTCCTGGGAACACAGCTAGAGTATATATCCCAGATGCCTCGTGGTTGGGTGTGGCCATGTGACTGGAATTCCTAGCAAGACAGAATATGAGCAGAAGTGGTCGCTGCCATTTTCAGGCCAGGAAGCTGGTGCACCCGTTTTTTTCTTCCTACCAAGGCATGTGGTTAATGACAGAGACCTTGATAGCTACATTTTGAAGATGGCAAAGGCAGGAAATGTATCCCAGAATTACCCTATGAAAGAAAGCTGCCCCTTAATCAAAATATCTTCTCTAGACAGTTTCATGAGCAAGAAATAAACATTGATTGCGTTAAGCCACTAAAGGTCTGAGGTCCCATTTGTTTCTGCAGTTTACTTTATCCTGAATAATACAGGGTGATCATAATACCTGCCCTGCCTACCTCAAAGAACAGTGGGGAGAATTAAATGACGTATTTTATGTGAAAATACTTTGAAAATATATTCATCCTTCAAGTCTAGAGCAGTAATAACACCATCTGTAGATGGGGAAGCATCCATTAGTTAACAGTATTTACTGAGTCCAGGCATCATGCTATTTAAACGTTTTATAAGGATTGTTTCACTTAATCCACATAACTATATTAGAAAACAAATACTATTGCCATCCCTAGTCTCCAGATAAGGAAACCAGGTCTTACTAAAGTAAACAACTCACCCCATGTTCAACCAAGTTGAAAACAAAAAGTCTGACACCAGAAATTCTTTATTTAATCTTTATTATTTAAAATATTACAGATGTCCCTCCTCCCCCCTCCAATTGACACCCTCCTCCCCACTCCCACACCCCCTGCCTTCACTGCACTGTTTGTCTGTGTCCATTGGTTATGCATAATATTCATATCAGTCCTTTGGTTCATCTCTTCCCACCCCTTCACCCCCTCCCCCTCTGAGCTTTGTCATTAAGTTCCCTTTTTCCATGTCTCTGGATCCAATATTCTTAACCATGAACCTAGAAAGAAAAGACACCTTCACATAAATGAATAATTGGAAGTTTTAATTAAATAAAACTTTAAAAGCACTTCGCTTAAATTACCTATTTCAGAAGAAGCCTGCTATCTGGCATCATGCTGACCCAGTGTTCCCACTTTATTTTCCATGTATGCGCAGAGCGCTCATCGATGGCAGCTGGGGTTCTTTAAACAAACGATGCAGACCACCACCTAGAGTCCTACCATAAGTCTGAATGCAGGATTTGACGTTTACTAGCATTTTTAAATCTCAGTCCAGTACATTTTTTATTCCCTTTAGAACCTCTTTTGTCCTCTTAAGTGCATTTAATATAAGCTAAGAGACAAAGAAATGCTGTTTAATGGGTGAAAGGGGCAAGGGCGCCTCCCAGGTATTAACTCATTTAAGAAATCTTAAAGCAATGTTACCTCATGCTCCCACCATTAGACAGAGTCCCAAAGTACAATTACTGAAGCCTGGTAACGAGACCACCAAAGGTAAGCAGGCCATTATAAAAATTTAAGAGCTATTGAGTACTATGGGTTTTTACAGTCGGTCAGCTCAGAGTTATTTAGCACATGTTTTTTCCATCCTTGCAATGCATGGGGGAAATTCACAGTGTCCAAAATCTCTCAAAACCACATTTCCACCTGTGTGGGGCAGTGGAATTAATAAGCATACAGAATAACCTCACAAATTTGGATCCCTCTCATCTGGAATTCATGATATTTCAGTTACGAATATGTGGGCCTGGCCAGACAAAAAGGCTGGTAAGGATGGAGGGTCACTGCACAAAGCTAGAATGAAATAGGGGCTGGTAGGGTCAAGGGCGGGGGAGAAATTGGGCTGCAGAGCTCAGGGACTATTATACATCTATGTTTTAATGATCAAATGAGAATTGTATATCTAAACTCACTAATTGTGTGCTGACATTGAGTTTACCCTTTGGTATTCATGAGAGTTTGGGAAATAAATTTAAACACTTAAATGAAATTGCAGGAGGAATGTTTAACCTGCTTGCTGATTAAGGTAAATACATGTTCTTGCACTTTTCAGAAATACATTCACAAAAGCTATTGGCATAGTTATCTATTCACTTAAGGATATCAACAATTCAAGCCTTAACAGTCTTCCTGACATAAAAATAATAAAATACCAGTCTATGAAGTACAGTTCAACTTCGAGACTTTCAATAATTCTAATAAACCCCCCTGCAATGCCTAACCCTTTGCACCTACAAGCAACCTGTTGTCAAGTCTGTGAGGTTTGTTTCCTCTGCAGATAGAAAGGAGATAGATCCAAGCTCCAACTTGACTATGGGCCTCCCAAGGTGAGGTCATGCTGGCTGTGTTTGTCTCTGTTGTTTACAAAACCATTGATAATATCAAACTAGATTTCTAAACCACACTAGAGTAACCATCCTGGACTAGGTCTTCTCCATTTTATCCTAGGTGTCTGCTCCGCCCAGCCTCTTCAGACTTCCTCTAAGATAATGAATAAGGCAATCTTGTTATCTTTCAGGTCAATTTCCATTTAATGATGTTTGAAAAGATAAAAAGTATCAATAGCCCTGCAGAGACAAATGACCAGCTTCACTACCTCTATAAGGACACCAAAATACATCATTCTCTCCTAAGGACAACAAAACATCAGCATGGTATCAAAAATGCCTTCTTGTAACAGGAATATATACCAGGCAGAACAAAAGCTAAAAGAAACTCAAACTCCATTTAACTTACTGAATCCTCTTTTCTCTTCATACCAGAAAGAAGGTCATTATCTTAGGCTTCCAGAGCTGTCCCAGGACCCTTGCATGTTTCTCTGTCTCATATCTTCCAGTCACTTTCCAGCTATTGATCAGAGGGAAAACATAATCTAAACTGTACTCCTAAGAGTAAATAATTTCATTTTGATTATTCTTTTTTAAGCGTTTATAAAATACAAACAATTATAAAGAAGATAATAAAAATCAGCCCAGAAATTACATTTTAGTATATATCCTTTTACACATTTTATATACATAGATACACATACATAATTTTAAAATTTTTGCTAAAATGGTAAGACTCTATCCATACTGCTTTACAATCTTCATTATTATTTTCCTACTTAAAGGACTCATGGTGGTTATATTTTCTGATCAATAAATAAAAATCAACAGTATCATGGTGAATATGCACTGTTATTTATTTAACCAATTCTCAGTTGATCTGAATTTAGATATTTTCTATTTTTTCTCTGTTATAAATAATGCTGTGATAAACATTTTTGTGTAAACCAGAGTAAACTTGCTTTATAAAGAGTATACATTTTCTAAGGATTTCAATATTTATTGTCAAACTGTATTCCAGAATTTTCTGGATATCTGAATTTACTATCCTAATGGCAAAGTTATCAAATTCCTACCACCCACCTCCCTTGACACCTCTGAACAGACTCTTTGCCATTCTGATTGCTGTTTGGTTTCTAATAAAGCAAGATAAACATTTCTGGCCACTTACATTTCTTCCTGCATGATTTACCTATCTACTTCACAGATGTTTTCTAATAATATGGTCTGCTTTTTCAGGCTAATTTTCTTACCCTTGGCCTCGGGGCCTGAGACCCTCAACAGCTCAGAATTTGTTCCAAAGTCACCCTTGTCTTCTGCTACAAATCACCTCAAACTAGGGATGCCTATTGTCATCTCTTTACTAAATCAGTGCCCCTCTCCCCCAGCAAATGGCTTTTCCATGTTAGCTTTGGACATCTCAAAGGAGCCGCGCTGTGTTTCTGTCTGGCTTGATTAAAAGGGTGGCAGGGGTACACATTAGAATATAGGTGATGTAGTAAGGAGTCCTGCTAGAGCCTAAACCAGATTTTTCTGCTGAGCCTCAGACATGAGTTGGGGTGAAATTTGAACATTTTAAACAAAAATTTTCCTTTGAGCTGCCAGGACCTACCCCACCCTCACTCATTCATTGTTCCAGGTAGAATTACAGTAGAGATGCCAAGAGAAAGCTGTTCTAATGCTTGATTTCTGGCCTTCTACATAGATGTTAAACATTCA
This sequence comes from Tadarida brasiliensis, assembly GCA_030848825.1. Classification (NCBI taxonomy): domain Eukaryota; kingdom Metazoa; phylum Chordata; class Mammalia; order Chiroptera; family Molossidae; genus Tadarida; species Tadarida brasiliensis. The sequence goes on along the minus strand of CM061272.1, from coordinate 36,551,310 downwards.
TAACAGAAACAAGAATGTGGAAAGCCAAAAATGTTTGTGTTGTAAGAACTAGCCTTTTTAAGAGAAAAAAGGGGGGGGAGATTTGAAAATCTAAAGTTAAACTCTGAAGATAGTAAAGCTTAGAGTTTATGTTCATAAGCCTTTAGTTTTTATCTGTGAGAGACATGGTACTTCCATCTCAAGCATTTATGGGTGGGAAGTGCAGCTGACTTGGAAATATTGGTGGGATATAATGCCAATAGCACCATCATTGAGAAACAGCTCAAATTAATGAATTGGGTAAAAAATAGATAAAGATTTAGAGAGTATGTGAAGGGACCAGAGAAGAGCTGCCCAGCCTAAGAAGAGGAAGTCTGACCTGGACAGAGCTCTGTGAATCTATGTTGAGGAGGTCAGACCTGAAGGTACCAACCAAAAGAAGCTAACTTAGCCCTAAGAGACTGCCCAACACAAGGCCATTCACCAGCACCAAGAATCCATTTGGTTGCTGAGCCCAGAGCTGAAAACGATCAGCCACTATTCCTGTGAGTTCCTTCCTCACCATCATCTTAGGTGTCTTGTTTTTACCTCTGAACACCTTCTCCAATAGCTGCAGACCACCCAAAAATCTTCCTGGCTCATTTAAACTGTCCCATGTGAACAAGACCTATTCAATAATCCATCAGTTTTAGAAATCTCCTGAAATCAAGGGTGGGAGTTCTGACATTGAGCAAGGCAGGGGCTAGCGTGAAAAGGTAAGCTCCAAGGATGTGATCTTTCAAGGGAGTGAACAAAAGGCCCAGAGATTCCCTCCCCCTTCTCATTGCCCACCACCTCCTCCAGTCGAGACAGCTGTCAAACGCAGCCTCATCACACCTGCCTGGCCTCAGCTGGCAGAAGAGTGAGGCAAACCTGCCAAGAGTCCGCTTGCTGAGAGTCTGAGGAATCAGGGAAAACACTGAAAGACGAAAGAAGCAGACACAGGGTCTGCTCAATACCACCCTCTGAATTTCTGAGCGCAAGGACTCTGTCTGCCTTATCACCACGGTAGCCTAAGTATCTGGTCCCACGGTTGGCACCTAGAAGGTCCAGTCGATGATGTTTTAAATGAAAAAATGAATGAGTGGGGTATAGCACAACGTATCTAACTTGGATTTATCAAAATTATAAGGTTTGGAGATGTGAGTCAAGAATATACAGCTGTGTTTACTCTGAATTCTCAGTAACAAATTAACAAAAAAGAGGACATAGCCATGCTTTCCATTTCTGCCCTGAACACAGTAGGACTCTGGCACATGGAGGGCTCTGGGGAGCACAGAGCAACCTGGGGCTCTGTAGTAACAGCAGCACCCAGATAATGGTGGCCCCACAGATGGTGACTGTGCCCAGACTCACCTTAGAAAGCCCACCTAACTGGTACATTACTGGGAGGTGACTTGGAGATGCTTTGTGAAAAAACTGGGGCTTAAGATGACTCTTTTATTTTATTTTATTTTATTTTACTTTTTTTATTTTACTATTTTATTTTATTACTTAGGTATTTACTAAACATCTAGTTAGCTCCAGGCAGCTAAGTATCAACCTCAGAAAACTGGGAAGATTCTGGATGAACACTAAGAAGTAGAGCGGGCTCCAAGTGGAGAGAATGGAGTAAACAAAAATATGAAGGCAAGAAAAACAACTACATTTAAAAGAGGCTAACAACTTACCAAGTAATTTTTACATAGATCATCTCATTTAGAAGGGAGTCAAACGTGAGCAGATGAAAAGGCAGGTCTAGAGCTGGTCCTGTGGAACTGACAAGACCCAGCGGGGGGACGGACTGATAGAAACAGTGAATGGAAAATGGGAAAGTGATATATTCCCTCTCCCAACAGCCTTCTGGATGGAAGCAGGCAGCTAGACATTACTTAAAATTTCCATACAATGGTCCTTCTCTTAGACCAACCAGGCAGAGGCCTGAACACGCTCACCTGCCTTGGAGGACACGTTTCCAGGAGTGTTTGCCTAAAGCGCGGGTATTTCACAGCACAGCACATTTTTAAACAACAAACTTGGGCAAGGTTTTCAAATATAAAATTTTTCGTGACAGTTGCAAACACTGGAGTGACTCCATGAATTGATTCTTCAGCGGACCCTGAGCAGTTAGAATTCCATGTTGCTATTTACAAAACCAAAAGTTAACTTCCCTCTTGTTTCTTATAGAGTTACCACTGTCATGTTCCCATGGAGAAATGGCTGAATGCTGGATTCAATATTGAATGAACTAAATATTTTGAAATCAATGGTAATCTGTGTTTCAACTCCTGCCCCAAATTTCAGAAGGCAGCGAGGTCTGACACCTTCTCCCATCCAGAGGCAGATAACATGGAAAATAATGCTATTTCCCTTTTCCCGTTAATACATCTCCAAACCTATGCCCCACACTCTTTGGCTAACACACCTCTTGATTTAATGTGTAGAGAGTTTCCCAAGATCAACACTGACATCTTTCATCAAAGCCTTAATTCAAAGCTAGCTGGTATTTTAAGGTAACAGAACCAGCTGTGCACACAGCATGTTTGCCTGAGACACCTCTGTAAGATCCAGGCTTCTTAATATAATCATTCAAGCATGAATGAGTTCAGCAGCTCCCTGGAATCTCTGACCAGATAAAGGCAGACAGGCAGCACTACTCCTGTGAGTTTTGCCTTCCACATTGAGTCCAGCTGTCTTAACCCCTTGGGAATTTCTTTCTATGTAATTCCAAGTATTTCAACCAAGTAGCTCAGACTCCAGCAATTTGACAGTTCAATTAATATTGTCATACCTAGATAAATGGGACTATAAAACATCCATGTGTCATTACAATATGGTCTATTTTTAGGAGCCACCCAAACTAGGACAGGGTCTTAGAGGTCATTGAAGCCTTTGGATTTACGAATTCAGAGAAAGGTCTGTCCTGCTGTCAGGTGCCCTTCCTTCTCAGTGTGTTCTAGCAGATGATCAATTACTAGTGACATAGGTCAGAAAAGACGTTTATCTGCTTCATCTCCCCCCCCCAAATTTCATCCCTGATGAGATAACTTTCTAAATGCTTTGCAGCAAAAGACTAACAAAACTTATTTTCTCTGGAGACTGGGAAGTGAGGGTAAACAGATGGCCCTTTGCTTCTATCATCATTGCCCCACTTGTTTAAAAAGTGGTTCTTCTTGCCCTGGCCAGTTTGGCTCAGTGGTTGGAGCATCAGCCCTCAAATCAAAGGGTCTCAGGTTCAATTCTGGTCAGGGGCATGTACCTCGGTTAGCACATACCTGGGTTGCAGGTTCGATCCCCACCCCAGTCAAGGTCATGCAGGAGGCAACCAATCAATTCACATGGATGTTTCTCTCTCTCTTTCCCTCCCTCCCTTCCACTCTCTCTAAAACTCAGTGGAAAAATATCCTTGGGTGAGGATTAGCAACAACAATAACACAAAAATTTTTTTAATGTGGCTCTTCTTCATCAGAACCAAAGTGAATAAAATCTGAGTATTGGGCAAGGATTCTCACATAAGACTACCTGACTCCAGAGACTGTACAACTCAAGGGAACTGACCCCCTAAGAGACAGAAAACCTGAGCTGGACAAGAAACAAAAGAAGAGTTTCCAGCCTTTGGGGGTACCAAGCAGATTTTATTTAAGACCATTGCAAAAACTGAGATGAAGCATTTTTTAAATAAAGTAAAACAACCTCATTTTACCACATTATTAGGCTCTGAAATGATTGAGGAATGAAATTGACTCCCATTTAACTAGAAGTCTTTAGTCTTGAAGTGACCAGTTGATTCTACTGCTGTCATAATCCCTCTAAGTGTTCAAGATAGGCTTTCAATTGGATTCTACCTCTTTTCATCTAAAGTTTATTCTTCAAATGTGATCAACAATTTGCCTGTTTGATCCTATTTTGTAGGATGGGTTAAAAGTTTTAGGATACACCTTAGATTTAGTTTGTGGGTCTAAGAACACAGAATGGACAATAAAAGTTTTCATAAAGGTATTTATTTATTTTGTGATATTTCATGGGGTGCAACTTAATTCTGTGACAGGATGAGATTTTCTTTGCCATCACACAAAACCATCTCCTTTTGGAGATCCTGGCCACAGAGTGTAATAGAAGAGAGTCTTTGAAATGCAGGGAGAAGAGGCCAAGACACTTAACAAAATAACATTCCAGAGTTATGCTCTCAGAATACTTGGAAACAGCTACTTCTCTTCATGACCTCCCCCTCTATGCAGGACCTAAAGCACCCAAGGCACCACCACCTGCACTAGCACCAGCTCCATTGAGTGGAACAAACAGATGCTAGGAGGAGGAAGAAGAAGAAGAAAACTTGGGAAATACAAAAGGATCATGAGAGAGAAGGGCAGGTACAACCAGAGGAGAGAGACCTCCTAGGCCCATCTGAGGGCACTCAGTATGAACTGGAATAATCTGGAAGAGTAGAGAACTGATTTTCACCATCTTCTGAACTCCAAACATGGTTGATTGTCCAACAGTAGGACTTTGATCCTAGACACTCTAATAGTAAAAATAATAAGGGAAGGACTGCATATTCCTGTCCTCCAGAGTCAAGGGCATGACTAAGACGTTCCATGTGGCTGAAAGTTATTGAGAAGTCCCATTACACTAAGTGGGGTCCATGGTACACAGAATTATACTACATTAAAAAATAAGAATAGAGTTCTTAGTCAAGATAACTCAAAAACGTCATTACTTGGCTTTCCTTCTCTTCCAAATAATAAATAAAAACAGAAAAGGATGAAACCATAAGACAATATCTAGGCTCAAAATATCTGTAAAAAACTAAACCCAGGGTTGAAAGGTTGGGTCTACGGGGATCTAGAGTCAGAAGTGGTGGTGGCCAGGACCTTCCAGAAGTAAGGCAGGGTAACAGAACTAGAGGTGCTCCATTTGCAACTAGGTATAGAGCCAGGTTCTCTGCATAAAGCCATTGGGGCCAGGGTTTTGTTCATTATGGAAGGAGCTAGAAAATAAAAGGATACTAACCTAATATGGAGGGTATGTCTTTATAAGAAGCTGTGAGCTGAGGGAGATGGGAGCAAAGAGACAAAGTTTCAGGACAAGAAACTAAGTTGATCATCAATGTTAAGGTCTGGTAGCAGAGAGGTAAAGCCAAAAATGGAACAAAACAAAACATAAAACTGTACATTGAGGAAGAAGTAGAAACAAAACAACAATAAAAGCTCCCACTTAAAATAAATCTTAAAACAAAAATACTAAACCACAAGAAATCTAATGCCAAAAACTTAGCTAACAAACCTGAATATAAATTTACTCCAGATGAAATAAACTGCATAAAAGAATTTTACAATAAATAATAAGTGTGCTTAGGATGGTCAGAGATAAATGAAAGAAAGATGGCATTAAAACTGAATAAAAATTTGTAAAATAAAACACACAAAATGAAAAAAGAACTGGTATACATGATTTAAAAACTTATTTGAAATCTTAGAAATAAAAATGTAGTCATTGAAAATTTTAAAGACTCTAGACTAGAAACAAAGAGATAATTAATGAAAGAAAAAATAAGGCAGATCAAGCAGGATGAGAAGAACATCCTTGCAGCTGAGTGACCTGGCTTCGGGAGTTGGAAACCAAGCAGGGTGAGGTTGCATAGGGCAACCTGTATGTATGTATGTAATGTGTGTATGTGTGTGTACACGTGTATATACACACATACACACATCTATATCTACCTATGGTTTATGTGTAGGTGCATACATACATATATGTCTTAACTCTGTCCAGCGAGAGAGCTTTGGGGCGTGAGAACAGCTAGTGCCGGGTCTTGGCTTCTAAGCACTATTCTGCACTGCAAGGTCAGGGTTCCTTAAAAAACAGATTATTCCAAGTCTGGAGTAGAAAAAGTGGAAAATGAGCCTAGAACATCTTGTCATACCAGAAAGCTAGGAAATGCTTAAAGTGTGATGAGGACACGTCAAAAAGACAGAGAAGTGCGCTTTAATGGGCCCCACTCGTCCTGGTAACATTAGGCAGGATGTGACAAGACAGAACCAGCAGCAGTCTCCTGGACACTCGTGGTTCCAGCCCCTGTGGGAGAACAGAACGTCAGATGGCCCTCAGTGAGAAAGCACATACTTGACCTAACTGGTTTTGTTGTTTTCTTATGTCCTCTGAAGTGCCCAGTGATGAAAAGCAATATTGTGAAAAACAATTGATTGCAGCATGTCCCTCCTACTAAAGTTTTCAACAGGGTTGGAAACTTTAAAATCCAAGATATGAACATTAACTTTAATTCTGACCTTTGTGATCAGGCCAGCTCTGAAATGCCCTGCTTTTCAGGAGGTCTATGACTAATGTTTTCATTTAATGGAATCATAGAAACTCGGAATGGAAAAGATTTATTGTCATCCTGCATTTGCCCCCTGCCAGACAGACATTGTTCCCCAAGGTCTGTGGGCTCCAACTGCATCCAGGCATACTTGCAATGAAGCTGCAGTCGCCTGCCTTGGACAATGACCCCACATCCCAACAGTTTTTCTACTCAAAAAAATGTTCCTCCTGATATTCAACCCCACTAGCCCTTTTGTAAATTTTTCTTTTTCCATCCCATTTTGTAGTTATAGCTTCTTTACCAATTCCCCATAAAATGGGAAAATTGCCTTTGGTTCTGTAACCCTTAAAGTGTGCCAAACCTAAAATGCTGAGTGAGAATTAAGTTTTAGTTTTTCTCTAATATTAGACATTTCTAATATTTGCCTAATGCCAATGGTGAAAATAAACAAAAGTGGGAGGAAAAAATAGTGAGTTACAGGGATCATAGAATATGTAGAATTTTGTGCAATCCAGAAAATATCCATTTTGTGAGACAGTGGTAGAGCTTCCATCAGATTATCAAAAAGTGACCCCAGAAGTTTAAGACCCACCCCTGGGAGTAAGGTCACAGAGGAGAAATGGAATGAGTGCTGGAGCTGGTAGTAGATCAGGTGCATGTTCTTGAATCTGCTGCCAACTAACTCTGTGGTTTGAACAAGTCCCTTAACTGCTCTGGACTTGATTTCTACCTTGGAAAAGGGAAGGCAGGGAGAAAAGGATTGCAAAGGATAAAGGGGAGATGGTATTAGATTTATTTCTAAGGTCCCTTTCAACTCATAGAATCCTATTTTGTGATGAAAATCACCAATCCTTAAATTATAGTTTTGAAAGCTTCACCTATGGGCTGACAGCTGCCAGTTCATTCCACCTCCTTCCCCTTTCCCAGATAAGGATCTCTGACAGACTTGCTGTGCAAACAGCATCAGTCTGCTCCAGTACAGATAAGCATGAGCTCCTGCCCTAGCCACAGCCAACACCATAGCACCCCAGCTTACAAGTAAAGTTCCCTGAGTCAATATTCAGTCTGAGTGTCCTTGGTCTTCTAAATTGCTCCAGAATGAAAGCCCCAAGGATTTACATGGAGATTGCTTTGAAAGGGCTATTCCATTTTTCTTCTATTTCTTCACTTATTCCGCAACTATTTATTGAGCAGCTACTATGCTAGGCAATCGGCTAAATCCTGGGACACTGCTCTAAACAAGACCAGACCCCATCCTCAAGAATCTAATGATCCTAACAGCACCAAAAGCCCCTTCTATGGAGCTGTGCATGGTCCCAGGGTGGCTACTGGCTTGGCTGAACTGAGAGAAGAGAGAATGGGTTGGGGCTGGCATTGAAATAAGGAGGGAGAGAGACTCTGAAAGTGTCACACACTGAACTTTCCAGGGAAGGGTGAATCTGGCCCCCTTCCAGAAATGAGAATGAAAACTGGGTCCAAGTTGCACTATGCTCCTAAGACTACACTTAGTAACACTAATCCTGGTGTTATGTTTCCTGCAAGGAAAGAGCAGACCGTCTCTGTCTCTCCCCAAATGGCTACTATTTCTTGCCTGTGTTCTTTTCCTTTCAAATTAGCATCTTGTTCTGGTGAAAAAAGCGTTTCTCTTATTTAAGACAAAAGTCTGCCAAATATAAAGCATTCTCTCATGACAATACCAAAATACACAGAATTCTATACTTAAATTGCTTACCATTTCTTTCTGGTGGTGATACTTGCCTGGACTAAAACTGAAAGTCCACAAAATAAAAGTAGGCTCATGGCAGCGAACGAAGTGGGCACTGAACACAGAGGACCAGCAATCCAGAACTGAGCCTCAGCACCATCATCTCCCTCAGAACTCCAGGAAGACAGTCCCCTCCCACCAGGGAGTCAGGAAAAAGACTCCAACTCATTGAAGAAGAACATGCACAGCCCACACTGCCACAGCCGCCACCCTCTACCCCCCAACCCCCCGCCATGGTGGGACAGAAGTGGGAATGTCCTGTGTGAAAGCTGGAATTGAAGAAATTTCATGATAAAGTAACAAAGATAAAGCAAATTGTACTCATTCACTATAAATGCATGAAATAACATGGATAAATCACTTGAGATGAAGAAGGAGACCCCAAGAGGCACACTCAAATAGCAAAGATGGTCACTAAATCGCCTTATAAATGAAGAGGATCCCAGTGGATGGAGGGCCCTTTGTTTCTGTCCCATTTGAAGTAGATGCCTTGGCAGGCTGAACTGCATGGTATAAAGGAGAGGCCAGGAGTCTGCAGTCCTCAAAATAAAGAGGAGATGGGATGTGGAGGAGGCCAAGGCGTTGGGGTTTGGGAAGGGAAAGGGCGGAAAGTGTGGAGAAGAGGGGACTAGGCTACGCAACAGATGGGGGAGGAAATACACCTGGTGAGGGATTTTAAGTTGTTTTGAGATGAGAAATCCATGTGCCCCGGATTTCCTCTGAAATCTATAAAAAGTTGACAGAGCTCACTGATGTCTCTGTGCAGTTGATTATTTGGGGTTCAAAGTACAAACAAAATGGAGCGGGTTGTCCAGACCCAGGTTGGAGGATGAAACGCCACAGGCTCACCCAAATCCATCATACTCCCACTGTCTCTGTGAGGAGGGCTCCAGGGCAGTGGTGGGAAGGAAAAGTCCTCTCTGTAGGCGTGCTCAGCAGGGTCTGTTCTCTGTTAGTTCAAATCTGTGAAGTGTCTGTCACCCGCCCTTCCTGCCAGAGGCGACTGATCAAGCCCCACGCAGGAATAACCACACTCAAATGACAGGCCATGGCTCACGAAGTCAGCAATGACACTTACCTCCTAGAGGGGAGGATGTGTTCCTTGTGCTTACCAGGGCCGGCTTCATGGGTGTGTAGCCTGTGCAACTGCACAGAGCCCCACACTTGGACCAGCCCATCCTTGGTTTAATGCTCTACTACTTCAGTCCTGACATTAATTTTTCACTGGGTCTTGCCAATTATGTAGCCAGTCCTGGTAGTAACTGCCACTCTGCCAGCAGAGAAGTAACTAAGAAATCAAATTAGACCATGTGAACAAGAGGGTCAGAAGGAGGTCAACAGTTAGGGGTAAGGGCCTCTGATAGTATTAATAGGAATCTTGACCTTGGGATTGAGATCTGGGTTCAAGGCCAGGCTCTGTCATTTTCAGCTGGATTTTCTTAGATAAATGTCATAATATGCCTGAGCCTCAGTCACTTATTCACTGGTTCCCTCAAGTAGGAAAAACAGATGTATGTTTTGATAGGGGAAATAAACAATGTTAAAAGAGCAAAAATAAGGGGCACCTGATGCTCCCTAAGGAGGGAGAGGGGAGTTGGGAAGTGAGTTGGGAGGGGCATAAGAAGGAGGGGAGTGGGCTTAGAGAATGGTTTCCCCCGTGTAGAGACTCTGCCAATTCCAATTACACACCCCATAACGGGGGAGATAACCACAGGATGGGATTGGGGACCCAATGGGCCCACTGTGAGATGGACCTGAGCTAAAACTGCAGTGATCATCTGTCCTTTGTGCCCTACTCTGACTGGTGGACCACAGTGACATTTTGGGTCTCCCAGAATTACTGTCAGTTCAGAACTAGTGTCCAGGAATCTTTGAAAAGTCCAGCTATTTCCTTTCTCCAGTGCACACCCACCCTGGTAAAAGACTAAATCTTCTAGGAAAGGAAAGAGAACTTGTACTGCAGCAAAGTGGTTCCATCTCTACCTAGTCTGCCTGAACATCAGAGCTGCCATGAGGATCAAATAAAAGAGCCTTTGATAATACTAATACTGAGTAACTAGTCAATCAAAAAGGCAGAAAATCATGATAAGAGAGGATATTGGTTACAACATGGTGCTTCTGTCATGAACGTGAAACCATGGTTATCTTTTCTGCTTTTTTTTTTTTCAACTCCAAGGTGATCATAATTTAAATCTCTCCTAATAATATATTGAATTAAATATAAGGTAATCTCTAGGTTTAAATTTCCAAGATCTCAGATTAGATACAACTAATATCTTCCTCCATAGAAAGTGTCATGACCTAAGAGACATACAGACACAGGACTTTCTTTTGACTTACGATCTTATTTTGGAAGCAGTGATGACAAGCACACAAACACTGAGATCCGAGGGCACCATTTAACTTAGCTAAATGTTTAATTTAGCTAAACTAAATTGTGTAACACAGACTGAAAGCGGTGTCGGACTAAAAGTTTGTGCTCCAGTAAAAGGATGCAGCTTCCCACAGGAAGGGAGGCTCAGTAAATCACAGCACTTCTCCCCTCACCAAGACCAATAGTCAGTCCAGTTTAGCCTCATTTCTGCCACCACAGAGTGCACACTTAGTCACCATGTCTTGTTTGATGTTTCCTACTTCCTCGGCTGATGCTTCATGCTGTTTCTCAGAACTGATACACTAACCCTTCTAATGTTATTACACTTCTTTTGATTAATCATCACAATATCCCTGGTCAGCAACTGTTGGAATTTGGGAGGTTGGCTTTTAGAGTTTGGTTATAGTTTAGTAATTTTCCAGAACAACTGGGTCTCTAAAGTAGTTAGGCAGTTTTTCTGATATGACAGTTTCACATATTTTTTATATAAGAACATATTATTTACAGATAGAGGTTTGTGGTATCAGGAACCCAGGTAGGACCACTGAGATACAAAAGCTATAGTTTTGAGGGTATTGGGACCTAGAATCGTCGAGAAGCTCAGGCCACGAACCTTTTCACACCAGGAGCTATTCCCAGTTTGTAGTGACAGAATAATACACAACATGGAGTACAACTGACCAGACTCCAGCCCCATGGCAGGTCTCCAGCTGGTCTAACCTGTCTGAGGACAGTTATTGCCAGAAGGGTCCTTCCTAGCAAAAATGGCTCATAAATCTTTTTCCTACTTTTATGTGATGTCTTCCGAATATTTTCTTCTGATCTCTCAACTGATCACTTTGCCCTAACTTCACCCTAACTACCCCTAGTCATAGAATCACAAATCTAAGAATGTTGGTTACCAGACATCACAAGTACGGCAGAAATACTTACTGTTCACTGAATATTCATGAGCTTGGCCACATTTCCCGGCATGTCCTCCAGTGGTTGGGGAAAGGCCATGTGGCTAGTTCTGGCCAATGGGCCATGAATAAAAGTGATACAGTTCTGGACTGAAATATTGAAGAGCCATTACATGACCCTCCCTCCAACAGGAAATATTAGTAAGCAATGGGGGTATGTCCTTTCTTATGGATATTCTGGTCATCCCAAAGATGCAAGTTTTGGAAAGATGTTATCATGAAGTGCTCAGAAGAGGATGGAAATAGAGGCTGTACAAGCATAGAACCTTTGCTTCTCAGCCAAACCCCAGGCATTTGTTGTTGTTGTTGTTTTATTGAGTTTATTGGGGGTGACATTGGTTAATAAAAGTATATAGGTTTCAGGTGTACAATTCTATAATACATCATCTACATATTGTATTGTGTAGATACAATACATGACCCCAAGTTAAATCTCCTTTCATCACGATTATCCCTCCCCCCCCCCCCGCATATACTCTTCTACCTCTCCCTCCAATAATCACCATACTGTTGTATGTGTCTGTGAGGTTGATTTTTGTTTGTTTTTTGTTTTTTACAAACTCCAAACTTTTATGTCAGGCCAATAGCAGAGTGGATTAGAAAGCTGAAAATCTGGGCAACCACAGATAAAATTGTAAACTTTATTCTCAGAGACTGGTATTGGACATGTAGCTGACACAATCGATATTTTTTTAAGTATTTGTTCATTCTTTGGCCACTTTTCCCTTTAAGTACCTGGAGCCCCATCCCTTAGCCACCCAGTGTCCATTTCTTCCAAACTCTGAAGCCACCCCAACAGCACCCCATCCCCAGTACCTTTCTTCTCTTTCTATCTGAGTATTTAGTCCTAAATCCAATTCTCTTCAGACTTGGGCAAGCCATTGTATCAATTTATATGAGCCAAGGCAATATTGGCTATTTTGGGATTAAGGCCTTATGCTTCTAGATAATTGCACTGTAAGAGGCAACATTACTGCTATGATTGAAAATCACTATTTGAATTTCAGCCCTCAATGTAAAATCAGGGAAGAAATCTCTTGGAGGACAGAGGCCTTTCAAGGCTTCTCAAATCACTGTGGGGACATAGATGACTGTCTCCTCCACTCACCTTTCCATGGGGCCAGGCATTGTAGTCACTGAGCTGCCTTCCCTTTTTCTGTCAAAGCCATAAACCCCTTCAACCTTCCTGTCACTGACACTCTTACCCTGACCTTCCCATATCCACTTGTGATAACATGTCTGTGTCACTCTCACTGTGACTTTGGAGGCAGAGAAAGAAGCAGAAACCTGGGTTTTCTGCCACTGAAATTGGAAAACAGTCCTTGAGAAAAAGATGTCAAGGTCCAGTAGGATATATTTTTTCATCAAAACATTGTAAAATGAGTAGAGGTTTCACATGACGCTCGTGTCTTGGTATGTGTTTGTTTTTACAACAGCAGGCCACAGATCTGAGGCAATACATGCATGTATGATGTAGGTAGGCATTACCATGGCAAATGCAATGCTTTTTTTGGTTGAATAGAAGGTGTATAAAGGTGTAAATATTGCATTTTCCGTTACTATGGAGATGTAACAATTTGAGCCCTCGTCATTTTGGACAGATTTTTTATTATTATTATTATTTGGGCTCACTTACTGCTGTGAATATTCCTATCAGAAAGTTTCCAGGCCCTGTGCTGCTATAATTACTCTTCCCAACTCGCATTCTTGATTTCTCTTTGCAGATGGGATATCACTGATCCCTGGAAAGAAAACTCATTATCTGTTTTTTCTTTATTCCCAGATGTGAAATCTATATTTTCAATATTAAAAATATTAATAGTAAAAGCATATTTTAAAGTCAAGATTCTGTAGACTACCTGGCTATTAAAAAAAAAAAAATACAAAGTATGTTTGTTCATAGCCTTGAAGGATTTTTTTATCTGCTTTTTGAAATAGACAAGAAGTGGGTCTAATACCATTTGAAACGTTACCAAACAGAGTTTTCATTCCTCACGCTGATACGTCAGTATGGAAAATCAGAATATTAACCTTTGCATAGTCTTAAAATCTCCATCACAGCCATTTATTTAGATGTTTCTAGCATCTTAGCTAGAATCTGTGGTTTAGCCCTGCTAAACTGATGTTTGAATGAGCAAAAATCTAGATTTGGAGACTGACTTACACTACTTATTCCAAGATGTGTTGGTTTGCTTCTGAAGAACTATTTAATATAGTAAACAGCCACTAAAACATTTCACAAGCACTTACTTATACAAGGCACTGGGAATTAAAAAATAAATAAGATATAGTCCCTGTCCCCGAGGAGCTTGCATTGGTAATAAAACACCAAAGTATTACTGAGGGGATCCAAGATGGCAGCAGATTAGGTGGAATTTACACTCACCTCCTCCCAGGACTAAATCAGAATTACAACTGAATTATAGAAAAATCAACCAAAACAACCTACTGAAGACAAGCTGAACAGAGCTAATAGGAGCCTTTTAACTGAAGATACACAGAAGAAGCCATATCAACACTGGTAAGAGAGGTGAAGACCCACATGTTGCAGTTGAGAATCTGGAGGATATCTCAGCTGCAAAGGTCCAAACTGAGAAGTGAGGGGTCTCAATCCCACACCAGCCTCCCCAGCTCGGAACCGTAGTGCCAGTAAGAGGAGCCCACATAACATCTATGAAAATCAGTGGGGATTTCATCCACCAGGGTGAGATAGGAGAATGCTAGAAACCTAGGTGCCCTTTTAAAGGGCCAGAACACAAAATCTCATTCACAGGCACTCACCATGGGCTCCGGCACAGGAATGAGAACTCAGGGCAACTTTCTTACTGCCGGAGGCTCTTACAGTGGCTGAACCTATCAGGAAGTCGAAAAGTGGAGACAGATCTCAGAGTGCTTTTAGCCTTTTGCTGTGCTGCCCCAGGTTCAGTACTGGTGGGAACCAGCCTCAGTATGCCGTTGACCCCTCCCGTGTGCACCCAGGCCCAGCAGAGGCAACCACCAACCATTGATCACTTTGTAGCTCCTAACAAGTAGCCAATGGCTGTTCACAGGCAGCATCTAATATTGACCTACAATGAAATTTTTCCCCAACGGCCCCAGAACCAATACATCCAGAGGCTGGCTTAAGACTACATCATAGTACAACCCAATTAGTTCCATAAGTGGCACACCCAAAGGGAGATCTCAGCAAACACCAGATACTGCTGAGGCAAATTTTGCTTTGTGGTGTCAGCCTATGCACAGCAGCTTTTATACTGTGGTTGGGGTCAATCCTCACAGTCAGCAAGCCTGAGAATCAATACTACCCACAAATGAGCAAACAGCAATAAAGACTCAACTACAACAGGAGGGCTCACATAACCTACACAAGGAAAATTCCTGCAGCTCCTAGTTTCAGTAGTGAGGAAGACTGTGCCACTGAGTCCCACAGTATCAAGACTGGGAGACATATCAGATCAACCTAATACACAGGAACAAATACAGAGAGGCAGCCAAAATGGGGAGAGAAAGAAACATGTCACAAATGAAAGAAGAGGAGAAATCCCCAGAAAAAGAATTAAATAAAATGGAAGCAAACAGCGTACCAGATACAGAGTTTGAAACGATGATTATAAGGATGCTCAAAGAACTTGGGGAAACAATGGGTGAACTCAGTGAGAATTTAAACAAAGAGATAGTAAGGATTAAAAAAAATGACATATAAGCCATAAAAAGAACCAGTCAGAAATGAAGATTACAATATCTGAAGTGAAGAATACATTAGAAGAAATCAACAGCAGATTAGATGAAATAGAGGATCAAATCAACAATTTAGAACACAAGGTAGCAGAAAACACACAATCAGAACAGCAAAAAGAAAAAGAAATTTAAAATAAGGATAGTTTATGAACTCTGGGACAATATGAATGGGAACAGCATCCACATCATAAGGGTACCAGGAGGAGAGAGAGCAAGAGATTGAAAACATATTTTAAAATATAATAACGGAGCCCAGCCAGTGTGGCTCAGTGTGGATTGAGCATCGTACCATGGACTGAGAGATCCCGGTTCCATTCCTGGTCAGGGCACATGCCCAGGTTGCAGGCTCAATCCCCAGTGGGGGGCATGCAGGAGGCAGCTGATCAATGTATCTCTCTTACACTGATGTTTCTATTTCTCTCTCCCTTCCTCTCTCTCTAAAAAAATCAATAAAAACATTATATAAATTCCCTAACCTGGTAAAGAAAAAGGACACACAAGTCTAGGAAGCACAGAAGTTGCAAAATAAGATAAACCCAAAGAGGCTCACACCAAGAAACATCATAATTAAAACAGCTAAGGTTAAAAACAAAGAGAGAATCTTACAAGCAGCAAGAGACATACTATTAGTTACCTACAATGGAGGTTTCATAAAACTGTCCACTGATTTTCCAACAGAAACATTTCAGGTCATAATGGATAGGCACAAAATATCCAAAGGCACAAAATATTCAAAGATGAAAAGAAAAGACCTACAATCAAGACTACTCTACCCAGCAAGGCAATCATTTAAAATTGAAGGAAAAATAGAGCTTTCCAGACAAGAAAAAGCTAAGAGTTCATCAATACCAAATCAGAATTACAAGAAATGTTAAAAGGACTTCTTTAAGAAGAAGAAAAAAAAAGAACATAAATATACATTATAAAATGGCAGTAAATATGTACCTATCAATAATCACCTTAAATATAAATGGATTAAATGTTTCAATCAAAAGACAGGGTAGCTGAATGAATATAAAAACAAGACCCATATATATGCTGTCTACAAGGACTCACTTCACATCTTAGACAAAATCAGGCTAAAACTAAAGAGATGAAGAAATATATTTTATGCAAATGGAAAAAAATTAAAAGCTGAGGTAGCAATACTTATATCAGAAAAAAAAAATAGACTTTAAAAAAAAAAAAACCACTATAGGTCTTCTGGTCAAGATGGTGGTACTCAGAACCTCCAACAACCACATCAAAATTATAACTAAATTACACAACAGCCCTCATTCAGAATGCCTGAAATCTAGCTGAAAAAAAAAAAAAAAAAAGGTCTTATAATTAAGAATATACAGAGAAAGCCATGGCAAGACTGGTTGGGGTGGATACATGGAGCAGGGCTGGTGCCACACCCACATGTGGCAGTTCAAAATCATGGGGGGGATATCTCAGCTACAGAAGTCCCCCCTAAGGAGTGAGGGGTACCAGCTCTGCATCAGAACCCCCAGCCCAAAGTTCCAGTCCGGAAAGAAAAGTCTCCATAATTTCTGGCTGTGAAAACCAATGGGGATTAGAGCTGAGTGAGACAAAGAGCTCCTAGAGTCCCAGGTGTTTCTCTTAAAGGGCCCGTGCACCGACTTTTATGGACTCACTCACTCTGAGCTCCAGCACTGGGGCAGCAACTTCAAAGTTGCCAGGAACACAAGGAGAGGAATTGTACTGTCTGCCTTCAGGACAAGGTCAGGAGGGGTAGCTTTCTCACAGACAAAAGTGCTGGCAGAGGCCATTGTTCTTTTGCTGAGCCTTACCCCCACAGAGCCAGCAGGCACGCACCATATATGAGTCTCCATCAACCTGGTTAACACTGTTCATCATGCTCTGGTAATTCTCTGAGACCCTGTCCCACTCAACATGAGGGCCCACCAAAGCCTATTCTAGTGGCTTTTCCTTACAAACAGCCTCTCTTGGCTCACACACTAACCTTTCCTAAAATCTATCAAACAAGCAATAATTGGCATCTACATAACCTGCTAAGTAGACCCAGGTCTGGCACCAGCAACAGCCAGCCTCAGATCATAGCTTGGCTTCTCCCAGTCACCCCCAAGCCAAGCACAAGTAGCAGCCATTAGCAGATCACTCTGTAGCTCATGCCAGATGACCCCAGAAGGGCACAGGTGGTGGCTAACTTTTCACCTCCAAGGAGACCCCAGAAACAGTGCACCCAGTGGACAGCATCAGACCAGGCCAGATTATAACCCAACTGTCTCCACAAGCAACACACTCAAAGGACAGACTGGGCAGGCACCAAAGCCCCACTGAAGCAAGTTTTGGTCCATGGTGTTGGGCCCTGCACAGCAGCTCCTTTGCTACAGTTGCAGCCAGTCCTCACAGCCAGTTGGCCTGAGAGTCTATCCCTCAGAGTAACATGCAAACATCAATCAAGGCTCAACTAAAACAAGTCAGTACACATAGCCCACATGGGGAGCACCCAGCTTGACTGACCAAAGAAACTGCAGGACATCCACTGGGCCCTACAGGACACCAACTACATATATCCACTCTACCAAGTCCAGGAGACATAGCTCTACCTAATACATAGAAACAAACAGGTAAAATGACAAAATTAGGGGACATGTCTCAAATGAAAGAACAGAACTCTCCAGAAAAAGAACTAAATGAAATGGAGGCAAGCAAACTACCAGACACAGAGTTCAAAACAATGGTTTTAGGGATGTTTAAGGAACTTAGTGAGAACTTCGAAGCATAAAAAAGGACTTGGAAACTATAAAAAAGAACCAGACAGATATGAATGATACACTAACTCAGCGGTTCTCAACCTGTGGGTCGCGACCCCTTTGGAGGTTGAACGACCCTTTCACTGGGGTCGCCTATGACTATCGGAAAACGCATATTTCTGATGGTCTTAGGAACTGAGACACCGCTCCTCTATCCATCTCCAGGCAGGTCCACCCACATGCAGATATGCCCACATACAACATGAGGAACTGTATTAAAGGGCCGCGGCATTAGGAAGGTTGAGAACCGCTGCACTAACTGAAATGAAGAATAAAATACAGGACCTTGACAGTAGAGTTGGTGGAGCAGAGAATCAAATCAGCATTTCAGAATATAAGGAAGCAGTAAAACACCTAATCAGAACAACAAAAAGAAAAAAAAAATCCAAAAAAATAATAGTGTAAGAAGCCTCTGGGACAACTTCAAGTGTACCAGCATTCACCTCATGGGAGTGCCAAAAGGAGATGAGAGAGAGTAAGAAATTGAAAACCTATTTGAAAAAAAATAATGACAGAAAACTTCCTTAACCTGGTGAAGGAAATATACATACAAGTCCAGGAAACACAGAGAATCCCAAACATTTTGAACCCAAAGTGGCCCACACCAATAAAGATTGTAATCAAAATTCAGAAGGTTAAAGACAGAGAGAATCTTAAAAGTAGCAAGAAAAATAAGCAGTTCATTACTTACAGGGAGCTCCCATCAGACTGTCAGCTGATATCTCAACAGAAACTTTGCAGGCCAGAAGAGATTGGCAAGAAATATTCAAAGTGATGAAAAGCAAGGACCTACAACCAAGATTACTCTACCCTGCTAAGCTATCATTTGGAATCAAAGGACAAATAAAGAGCTTCCCAGACAAGAGGAAACTAAAGGGCACAGGTGGGGGCTAACCTTGCATTGCATTAACATCAAACCAGTACTACAAAAAATGTTAAAGGATCTTCCTTAGAAGAAAAAGAAAAAAATCAAATATATGAATAAAAAAATGGCAATAAAGATGTCTGTCAACAAGTACTTTAAATGCAGTGGATTAGATGTTCCAATCAAAAGATATGGTGACTGAATGGATAACAAGACCCTTACATATGCTGCCTATAAAAGACAAACTTCAGCCCTGGCTGGTGTGGCACATTTGGTTGGAGTGTCACTCTGTACACCAAGAGGTGGTGGGTTTGATTCCCAGTCAGGGCACATACCTAGGTTTCAGGTTCAATCCCCACTCGGGGCATATGCAGGAGGCAACCGATTGATGTTTCTGTCTCACATCAATGTTTCTCTCTCTCTCTCCCTCCCTTTCTCTCTCTAAGATCAATTTTTTAAAAAGATGAACCTGACATTGAAAGACACACAAACTAAAAGTAAAGGGATTGAAAAAATATTTTATGAGAATGGAAATAAAACAAAAGGTTGGAGTAGCAATACTTATACCAGGTAAAATAGACTTTAAAACAAAAGCTATAACATTACAATTCTACCCCAAGAAGCAAGAAAAATCTTAAATAAACAATATATCCTTATACCTATAAGAACTAGAAAAAGAACAACAAACAAATCCCAGAGTAAGTAGAAGGTAAAAAATAGTAAAGATTGGAAAATAAATGGCATAGAGAATAAAAACACAATACAATAGATCAATGACACCAAGAGTTGGTTTGTTCAAAAGATCAACAAGACTGACAAACCTTTAACCAGATTCATCAAGAAAAAGAGAAAGTGGACCCAAATAAATAAAATTAGAAATGAAAGAGGAGAAGTAACAACTGACATTACAGAAATACAAAGGATTGTAAGAAAATACTATAAACAACTACATGCCAACAAATTGGACAACCTGGGTGACATGCATAAATTTCTAGAAATATACAATCTTCCAAAACATAACAGACAAATTACAACTAATGAAACTGAAGCAGTAATAAAAAAAATTCCCAACAAACAAAAGTCCTGGACCAAATGGCTTCACAGGAAAATTTTACCAAACATTCAAAGAAGAACTAACATCTATCCTTCTGAAACTATTCCAAAAACTTCAAGAGGAGGGAAGATGTCAAAGCTCTTTATATGAGTTCAGCATTATCCTAATTCTAAAACCAGATAAAAGCATGACAAGGAAAGAAAATTATAGACCAATATCCCTAATGAACATAGATGCTAAAATCCTCAACAAAATATTAGCAAACCAAATCTAGCAATACATTAAAAGGATCATACATCATGATCAAGTGGCATTTATTCTGGGGATGAAAGGTTGGTACAATATCTGAAAATCAATAAACATGATATACCACATAAACAAGATGAAGGATAAAAATCACATAATCATATCAATATATGTAGAAAAAAAGTTGATAAAATCCAGAACCCATTTATAATAAAAACTCTCAGCAAAGTGGGAATAGAGGGAACATACTTTAACATAATAAAGGCCATGTATAAATAACCCACAGCCAAGATCATATTCAATGGATAAAAACTAAAGGCATTTCCCTTAACATGAGAAACAAGACAGGGATGTCTGCTTTCACCTCTCTTACTCAACATATTACTAGAAGTCCTAGACACAGCGATCAGACAAGAAGAAATAAAAGGCATCCAAATTGGAAAGGAGGAAGTAAAACTGTCATTATTTGTAGATGACATGATATTGTACATAGAAAATCCTAAAGACTCCAACAAAAAAATACTAGATCTAATAAGTAAATTCAGTAGAGTAGCAGGATACAAAATAAATATTCAGAAATTAGTTGCACATCTATATGCCAATAATAACCTATCAGAAAGAGAAATTAAGAAAACAATCCCATTTACTATTGCAACAACAACAACAACAACAGAAAGTAAGCCACCTAGGAATACATTTAACCAAGGAGGTAAAAGACCTATACTCAGATAATTCAAAGATACTGAAGAAAGAAATTCAAGAAGATACAAATAAGTGAAAGCATGTATCATGTTTATGAATTGAAGAAAATAATGTCATTAAAATGCCCATACTACATTAAGCAATCTGTAGATTCAACACAATTCCTATTAAAATACCAATAGCGCCCTGGCCAGTTTGGCTCAGTGGTTAGAGCACTGGCCCACAGACAAATGAGTCACAGGTTCTATTCCTGTCAAGGGCACGTACCTTGGTTGTGGTTCGTCCCCGGCCCTGGTCATGGTCATGTAGGAGGCAACCAGTCAATGTTTCTCTCTCACATCGATGTTTCACTCTCCCTCTCTCCCTCTCTCTCCCTCCTTCCCACTCTATCTGAAGAAAAAATTTAATAAAAATTTATTTTAAAAAATACCAATAGTATATCTCACAGATATAGAACAAATATTCCAAAAATTTATATACAACCACAAAAGACCCAAATAGCTTCAGCATTCTTGAGAAAGAAAAACAAAATTAGAGGTATCACACTACCTGATAGTATACTATCCTACAAAGCCATAGTATTCAAAACAGCATGGTATTGGCACAATAGGCATACAGATCAATAAAAGAGAATAGAGAATACAAAAATAAACCCACAACCTTATGGTCAATTAATATTTGACAGAGGAGGCAAGAACATACAATGAGCTAAAGAAAGTCTCTTCAATAAATGGTGTTGGGAAAACTGGACAGGTACATGGAAAAAATAAAACTAGACTACCAAATTACACCATACACAAGAATAAACTTAAAATGGATAAAAGACTTAAATGTAAGTTGTGAAGCCATAAAAATCTGAAAAGACAACATAAGCAATAAAATCTCAGTCATCTCTCATAGCAATATTTTTGCCAATATATCTCTGTGGGCAAGGGAAACAAAAAAAAAAACAAACAAATAAATGGAACTACATCAAACTAAAAAGCTTTTGTACAACAAAAGAAACCACCAACAAAATGAAAAGAGACCACACTGACATCTGATAAAGAGTTAATTTCCAAAATATATAAAAAAATATATATAATTCAACACTAGGAAGACAAATAATCCAATTTAAAAATGGGCAAAGAGCCTGAATAAACACTTCTCCAAAGAGGACATACAGATGGCCAATAGGCATGCGAAAAAATGCTCAAGATCACTAATCATTAGAGATGCTAATTAAAACCACAATGAGATATCACTTCACACTTGTCAGAATGACTATCATCAATAAATCAAAAACAAGTGCTCAAGAGGATGTGAAGAAAAGGTAACCCTAGTACACATTGGTGGGAATGCAAATTGGTGCAGCCACTATGGAAAACAATATGGTGTTTCCTCAAAAAATTAAAAATTGATGTGCCATTTGACGCAGTGATCCCACTTCTAGGAATATATCCCAAGAAGCCAGAAACACCAATCAGAAAGAATATATGTACCCCTATGTTTATAATAGCACTACTTACAATTGCTAAGATCTGGAAACAGCCCAAGTGTCCATCAATAGATGAGTGGATAAAAAAGCTGTGGTACATATACACAATGGAACACTATGCAGCTGTAAGAAAGAAAGATCTTTTTTTTTTTTTTTTATCCTCACCTGAGAACATTTTTGCATTTATCTTCAGATAGAGCGGGAGGGAGAGAGGTGGGAAGAGAGAGAGAGAGAAACATTGACGTGAGACAGGGACAAACTGCAACCGAGGTACGTGCCCTTAGCGGGAACCCAACCTGGGTCTCTCTGGACAGCAGGTCAACGCTCTAACAGCTGAGCCAAACTGGCCAGGGCAGAAAGATCTTTTTTAAAAATATATTTTTTCTTTATTGATTTTTAGAGAGAGAGGAAGGGTGAGGGAGAGATAGAAACATCAATGAGAGAGAACATCGATTGGCTGCCTCCAGCATGCCCCCCACTGGGGATTAGGCCCACAATCTGGGCATGTGCCCTGACCAGGAATTGAACTGGTGACCTCTTGGTGCATGAGTCAACGCTCAACCAGTGAGCCACACTGGCCCGGCAGAAAGAAAGATCTCTTACCCTTTGAGACGACATGGAGGAGCTTGGAGAGTATTATGTTAAGTGAAATAAGCCAATCAGAGAAAGACAAATACTACATGATCTCGCTTATGTGTAGAATATAATGAACAAAATAGACCCAGAGACATAGAAAGGAGTACAGTTCAGACTGACAAACCTCAGAGGAGGAGGGGGGTGGGGATGAGATAAACCAAAGAACTTATATGCATGTATGTGTAACCAATGGACATAGACAACAATGCTTGTGGGGGAGAGTGGGATTGGCAAGAAGGTGTCTGGGGAGGGGGGGAGAAACATCTGTAACAAAAATTAATTAATTAATTTTTAAAAAGTAGGCAGAGGACTTGAATTAACACTTCTCCAAAAAAAGATAAACAGATGGCCTAGGCCTATAGACATATGAAAAAATGTTCAATATCACTAATCATCAGAGAGATGCAAATTAAGTCCACAATGAGATATCACCTCACACCTGTCAGAATGGCTACCATCAATAAATCAGCAAACAGCAAGTGCTGGCGAGGATGTGGAGAAAAGGGAAACCTTGTGTGCTGTTGGTGGGAATGCAGATTGGTGCAGTCACTTTGGAAAACAGTATGGAATTTCCTCAAAAAATTAAAAATGGATCCGTCTTATGACCCAGCAATTCCACTTTTTGGTATATAGCAAAAGAAAAAAAACTCGAAACGCTAATTTGAAAAATATAAGCACCCTATGTTTATTGCACCATTATTTACAATAGCCAAGATATAAAAGCAACCCAAGTGCTCATCAATAGACAAGTGGACAAAAAAGTAGTGGTATGAATATACAATGGAATACTATTTGGTCATAAAAAGGAATGAAATCTTACCATTTGCAAGAGCAGAGATGGACCTAGAGGTCATTATGGTAATTGAAATAAGTCAGAAAGAGAAAGATGAATACCATATGATTTCACTTCCATGTGGGATCTAAAGAGAAAAATAAAGAAAGAAACAAAATATAAACAGATTCACAGATACAGAGAACAGACTGATGGTTCCCAGAGGGAAGGGGGTTTGGGGAGGATGGGTAAAAAACTGAAGGGTTTAGAAAGTACAAATTGGTAGTCACAAAATACTCATGAGGATGTAAAGCATAGGAAATCTAATCAGTAATATTGTGATAGCTATGTATGGTGCCAGGTGAGTTCTAGAAATATCAGGGGATCACTTTGTAAAATATATGGGAGCTTCTAGTCAAGATGGCAGGTAGATAAATTCAGTACTCACATCATCCTACAACCACATGAAAATAACAACTAAGCTAAAGAACAATTGTCATTCAGAACCTCCTGAAATCTAGCTGAATGAAGTCCTACAACTAAAGATATAAAGAAGCTACATCAAGACTGGTAGGAGGAGTGGAGACACAGAATGAGCTGGTCCCACACCCATGTGTGGTGGATAAAAATTGGGAGGGATATGTGACTGCAGAGGTACCCCCTGAGGAGCAAGGGGTCCAACCTCACATCAGGAATGTAAGCCCAAGTTTCCAGTGCCAGGAAGAGAGGTCCTCATAACTTCTGGTTGTAAAAACTAGCCAGGATTGTGACTAAATGAGACAGAGGAATTCTGGAGTCCCAGGCAGCTGCTCTTAAAGGCCCCATGCATGGACTTATTCAGACTCACTCCCTCTGAGTTCCAGTGCTGGAGCAGCAGCTCAAAAGTCACCAGGGACATATGAGGAGAAACTGAATTGTCTGGCATCAGGGTGAAACCTGGAGGGGCAGCTTTCTCTCAGACAGAAGTGCTGGCAGAGGCCATTGTTCCTTTGCTGAGTTCTCCTCTCAACTAGCCAGCAGACAGGCACCTCATCTGAGTCTCAATTAACCTGGCTATCACTGTAGTTCCACTTCGGTGATTCCCTGAGACCCCACCCCACCCAACTTGTGGGCCCACACAAGGTGTTTCCACTGGCTTTTCCATACACTGTCTTGGCTCATGCTTCAGACATTTCTTAAATGTCTCAAACAAATGGCATCTGGCCTCAGCATGTCCCCTGCCTCTGGCTAAGTGGCCCCAGGCCGGGCACTAGTGGCAGCTGGCCTCGGTTCCCAACTTGGCCTCTCTGGGACACCTCCAAGTCCAGCACAAGTAGCAGCCATCTGCATATCACATTGTATCTCATGCCAGTAGCCCCAGACTAAACACAGGCAGCAGCTGACCTTTGCCTGCACCTTCCAGGAGGCCCCAGAGTTAGTGCATCCAGTGGACAGCTTCAGACCACATTGAAGCACCACCCACAAGTGACACACTCAAGGAGCAGACTCAGCAGGCACCAGAGCCCCACTGAGGTAAGTCCTGCTTCATGGGATGGTCCCATCCATAACTGATCCTCCATGGTGATCTCAGCTAATCTTTGCAGCAGATCAGCCTGGGAGTAAATCCCTCCCATTGATGTTCTAACAGCAATCCAGGTTCGACTACAATAGGAGACAGTACACAATCCACACAGTGGGGCACACCTGGAGTACTCAGCTTGGGTGAACAGGGTGGCTGTGCCACCGAACCCTACAGGACACGCACTACATTAGGCCATTCTACCAAGTCCAGGAGACATAGCACCTCTACCTAATACATAAAAACAAACACAAGGAGGCTGCCAAAATGAAGAGACAAAGAAATATGTCCCAAATGAAAGAACAGAACAAAATTCCAGACAAAGAACTGAAAAATAAGCAATCTACTAGATGCAGAATTCAAAACACTGGTTATAAGGATGCTCAGTGATCTTAGGGGAAGATGAACTTAGTGAGAACTTCAATGGTCTAAAAAAGAACATGGACACCATGAAAAAGAGCCAGTCAGCAATGAGGGATACACTAACTGAAGGGAAGAATAATTTACTGGAAATCAAAAGCAGAGTAGATGAAGTTGTGAATCAAATCAGGGATTTGGAATATAAGGAAGCAAAAAACACCCAATCAGAAGAGCAAAAAGAAAAAAAAAATCCAAAACAAATGAGGATAGTGTAAGGAGCCTCTGAGACAACTTCAAGTGTACCAGTATTCGCAACATGGGGGTGCCTAAAGAAGAAGAGAGAAAGAAATTGAAAACCTATTTGAAAAAATAATGACAGAAAACTTCCCTAACCTGGTAAAGAAAATATATATACAAGTCCAGGAAGTGCAGAGAGCTGCAAACAATATGAACCCAAAAAGGTCCACACCAAGACACATCATAATTAAAATCCAAAAGGTTAAGGACAAAGAGAGAATCTTAAAAGTAGCAAGGAAAAAAGCAGTTTATTACTTACAGGGGCTCCCATAAGACTGTCAGCTGATTTCTCAACAGAAACTTTGTAGGCCAGAAGGAATTGGCAAGAAATATTCAAAGTGATAAAAAGCAAGGACCTACAACCAAGATTACTCCACCCAGCAAAGCTATCATTTCAAATTGAAGGACTGATAAAGAGCTTCCCAAACAAGAAAAAGAGAAAGGAGTTCATCACCACCAAGTCAGTTTATAAGAATTGTTAAAAGGTCTTCTTTAAGAAGAAGAAGAAGAAAAGGAAGAAGACAAAAGATCAAAAATATCCCTGGTTGGCCTAGGCCAGTGTGGCCCATGCACCAAAGGGTCACGTGTTCAATTCCCAGTCCAGGGCATGTACCTGGGTTACAGGTTTAATCCCTGGTTGGGGTACATGCAGGAGGAAACTGATAAATGTTTCTCTCTCACATTGATGTTTCTCCCTCTCTCTTTCTCTCTCTCTCCCTCTTCTTTCCTCTCCCTCTAAAAAAAATCAATAAAAACATTTAAAATATATATAAATTAAAAAATGGCAATAAATACATATTTATTGACAATTGAATCTAAAAAAAATAAATAAATGAACAAACAGAACAGAAACAGACTCATAAATACAGAGAACATTTTCACAGTTGCCTGATGGGAGGAGAGTTGAGGGGATGGGTGAAAAAGTGGAACAATTTAAAAGTACACATTGGAAGCTACAGAACAGTCATGGAGATATGAAGTACAGCATAGGGAATATAGTCAATAATATTCTAATACTTCTGTGTGGTGTCAAATGGGTACAAGATTTTTGGAAATAATCACTTAGTAAGTTAAATAATGTCTAATCACTGTGGTGTATACTTGAAACTAATATAATATTGTATGTCAACTGTAATTGAAAAATAGAAATTAATTTTAACAAATATAAAAAGTAAAAAAACAAAATGAATATTTTTATGTATATATATTATATACAAAATAATATTGAATATAGACTAATTGAAAAATTTTCTTTTTCATAATAATTTCATTTCAAAAATAGTGGATAGAAATTTTTTTTATCCCTCACCCAAGGATATATTTTTATTGATTTTAGAGATAATGGAACAAGGAGAGAGAGAGAGAGAAATATTGATGTCAGACAGAAACATCAATCGGTTGCCTCTTGTATATGACTGAACCAGGGTTTAAACCCACAACCTAGCATCCCTTTTGGTGTATGTGGCAATGCTCCAACCAACTGAGCTACCTGGCAGGGTGTTTCTGGAGACTTTTGTGTTGGGCTGAAGTCAAGTTAAATTACCTGTAAGGTTTCTTCAAGCCCTCAGATTCTGAGCTTATTTAATTCTACAATAAAATTTAAGACTAAATTAACACTAACTTCAAAAATGTACAGAGCTTGTTTTCTCAAGTTACCTCACCCATGTATAATCAACTCTCAGTTGGAAAAGTTCTGGAGATCCAAACTTACCCACCACTCTACTTCCCTTTTAATGTTATTAATGTTTCACATTCTCACTAGTTCAGTCATTCAGACTTGGCCCTTCAGATTTATCCTGGACTCGTTCTTCTCCCTTGTTCCCAGAATCCAGATACAAAGTACTGAATGTGACTGCATAGTGTTCATTCATAAGGTCTCATCCCGCCAATTTCTAACAACAGCCTGTTGCATGGTATGTGTTCGTGTGGGGGGCAGGCGGGGAGGAGTGAAATATAAACACTATGATTCAGATAATAAGAAAAATATCTTTTTTTTATTTTGTTATGATTCTTTTTTCCCTCAAGTTCTGTTGAGGGCAGAAAAACAAATAAAAATATTTAAAGTATCCCATTAAGAACACTCAAAGTTTAAACTTCACATCAGTACATTTTTCCTCCCTCTCAAGGGTCTTTCTCCCCTTCCTTATTTCCAAAAAGGGCCCTGAGTGCAGGCATTTCTCCTGGCAGTGAGTGGAGATATATATATATATATATCAGAACAAGCTATATATTCTATACAACAGAATATTATTCATCCATGCGAAGTAAGGAAATCCTGCCACTTGTGACAGCATGGATGAAACTTGAGGACATTATGTAAGTGAAATAATTCAGAAAGAGAAAAACAAATAAAATATAATTTTATTTAATGTGGAATCTTAAAAAAGCCAAATTTATAGAAACAGAAAGTAGAATGGTGGTTACAAGGGCTGGGTGGGGGCGGGGGAGAGGTTGGCCAAAATTTCCAGTTATAAGATGAATAAGTTCTGGAGATCTTACATACAGCATACACATAACATATAATGGTGATTATAGTTAATGATACTCTATTATATACTTGAAAGCTGCTAAGAGAGTAACTCTTAAATGTTCTCACCACAAAAACAAATAGTAATTATGTGAGGTAATGGAGGTATTAGTTAATGCTGTGGTGGTAACCATTTGCCATGTATAAGCGTATCAAACTAGCATGTGTACAACTTAAACTTCACAATGTTATACGTCAACAATATCTCAATAAAGGTGGAAAAAATATCTAAGCCTTAGAACTGGTGTCAGATGGGATGAAGTACTGGATGAGTCACCAAGTCAGGTCTCTAAGATAGAAAAGCAAGATATAAGCCATGAAGTGGAAAGTAAGACTCGGGAATTAGACAGAGACCCAGGGATGCAAGCTTGGGACGAGGTCAGGCCCAAAATAAGAGTCATTTGACTAGCAAACCAGCCATCTGCTCAGGGCAAGATGACAGGGACGGTCAAGGAGCCCCACGTCACAGGGAGTTGGCGGTAGAGGTCGAGAGAAGGGCATGCTTGTTTTATTCCTGTAGGAGCCACCTGAGTGCTCTCTTCTGGAACAGCCCTTATCCCAAAGTGTGGCACACAGCTGGTGCCCAGTGTGCACTGAAGGAACCATGAGTTGCTATGCCAGTCTTCTAGCTGGCTTTTGTCTCCCAATGATTCCCATGTCAAAATACACTGTGTAGCCCTGGCTGGTTTGGCTCAGCGGTTGGAGCATCAGCCTGCAGACCAGAGTCCTGGGTTCAGTTCCCGCTAGGGGCACGTACCAAAAAAAAAAAAAAAAAAAAAAAAAAGATACACTGTGTAACACCTATGTGGTTATCTTCCTACAATGTCACTTTGAAACTGTTACTTCCCAGCTCAAGCAGAGACTGAAAACTGTAAACCTCTGCCCTGAATCCAGCCCCAGATGGCTTTTGTTAGGCCCACACTGTGTTTTTCAAAAACTTGATTTAGATACATTTTAAAATAGAGATTTCATGTGTGTGAGCACACACACACACACATCCCCAATTTCTGGCTTCTCTTAAAAATTCTGAAAGTCTGACAACTTTTGGCCATGTTCCCAGCTGGCAATAATCAGCTGACATTGAGTGGTGGCTGCCCTGTCCCTGGCATCTGCTCTCTACTGTCCACTAGGTTCCCACCAGCACCTTTGCACATTTCCTGGCCCTTCACCCACTATGGCTCCTGCTGGCCCCCAGCAGTTTTTAGAATTGGTTAACCCTTGACCTATAGGATGAATTCTAAACCCCTAGCATTCAAGGCTTTCCTCAGTCTAGTCATGTCATTATACTACTGCCCAGCATGTGAACCCTTCTTTCAAAAACTGCTCTACTGATATCCCTTAAAAATCTCCTTTCTCGCCATCCTTCATTAAACAAACACTATCACTGCTGCCATGTGCTAAAGAATGCGCGAGACCCATGCAGTGCCTGCCTTCAGGAAGCCGATGTTCCACTGGGAAGACTGGTATTTAAGCCAGAAGGTGCAGTGGCGAGTGAGTTTCTATGAGGCTGGCAGGAGAGGGGAAAGTGGGTCAGAATAAGAGCACTAACCCTGTCTAGAGGTTTTCTTGAGGGAGTCACATCTAATACAAGATAGGGATGGTGAATAAGGAAGGAGTGCCCCAGGCAAGAGCCACAGATACAGCAAGACCTAGAGATGAGCAAAGAACTTGAAGGAGTTGGGTTTGGACACGCAGGCAGTGGGAGTGATGCCTGGGGACCAAGGAGTCCGAACCTCTGTGGGGGAAGTAGGCAGGCACGACCAAGCATAGTTTGTCCCAAGGGCCTTCGGAAGCATTTGAAGAATTTTGAGAAGGCATGGCATGCCCAGCTTTGTGATTAAGAAAGAGCATCACACCCTGGCTGGGTAGCTCAGTTGGTTGGAGCATCATCCTGTACACTAAAAATGGTTGTGCGTTCGATTTCTAGTTAGGGCACATACCTAGGTTGCGGGTTCAAACCCCAGTTAGGGTGGGTAAGGGAGTCAACCAATCGATGTTTCTACCCCCCTTCCTCTCTCTAAAATCAATTTTTTTAAAAACATATCCTCAGGTGAGGATTAAAAAATAAAAAGAAAGAGCATCATAACTGCTTGTGGAGAATATATCGGAAGAAACAATGAGAGAAGATGGAAAACATAATTAAAAGGCTATTATGGCCCTGACTGGTTTGGCTCAGCGGTTGGAGCATCGGCCTGCGGGACAGAGAGACCTGGGTTCGGTTCCCGCTAGGGGCATGTGCCTCGGTTGCAGTTTGTCCCCGGCCCTGGTTGGTCGTGTGGGTGGCAGCCGCTCGATGTGTCCCTTTCACGTCGATGTTTCTCTCTCTCTCTCTCTTCCTCTCTCTCCCTCCCACTCTATCTGAACAAAAAATGGAGGAGTGTCCTCAGGTGAGGATAAAAAAAATAAAAAAATAAATAATAAAAGGCTATTATGGGAGGTAAGACACAAAAGGTCACATAGTATAGATTCCATTTATAGAAACGATCTGGAATAGGTCAATCCATAGAGACAGAAAGATTAGTGATTGCCAGGGGTTGGCAAGGGGTGATATGAGAAGTGTCTGCTTAATAGGTACAGGGTTTGTTTGGGGGTAATAAAAATGTTTACAAACTAAATAGAGGTGATGATTGCACAACATTGTGAGTGTACTAAATGCTACTGAATTGTTCACTTTAAAGTGAAAATTTTTATGTTTTATAAACATATTATGTTATATAAATTTCATCTCAATTCTCAAAGGGATATTGTGAAGTCCAGGCAAGAAAAACTTGGAAAAAGAGATGTCATGGCCTGAACTCCAGCCTCTATGCCTCACCATGCCATTCCCTTCTCCTGCTGCAATGGCCTCTCCCCCTTCTTCCTACCTTCCTTGATTTACTCGTCCTCCAGCCCCATGTCAGTGACTACCACCTCTGAGACCAGCCCAACTGGAGATCATTGCCTCTTCCTCAGAATCATGGCCGTGCCGCTCATCACACACTCCCTGCCGCCCCTTTATCATTTCTTCACATGTGTATTCCTAATTTCCTCAGCGGTAAAATAAGCTCTTGAATAATAACACCATTTATTTTTTTGAAATAAAATCCATTTATAATATTCACATATAATTGTATAGATTTGAATATTTTTACATTACCTTTTTTTTTATTAGTTTATTTTTGTTACAGATGTTCCTCCTTTTTTCCCCATTGACACCCTCTTCCCCGACCCTCCACCTCTTCCCCAGCTTTGTTGTCCATGTCCATCAGTTATGCATACATGCGTGTAAGTTCTGTGGTTTATCTCTTCCCTCCCCCCCAACCCCCTCTTATGAGGGTTGTCAGTCTGTGCCCTACTTTCACATCTCTGGGTCTACCCTGTTCCCCAGACTGTTATGTTTATTATATTCCACAAATGAGTGAGATCATGTGATATTTATCTTCCTCTGCTTGGCTTGTTTCGCTTAGGATAATAGTTTCCAGGTGCTTCCATGTCGTCTCAAAGGATAAGAGATCCTTCTTTCTTACAGCAGCATAGTACTCCATTGTGTATATGTGCCACAGCTTTTTTTATCCATTCATCCACTGATGGACACTTGGGGTGTTTCCAGATCTTAGCTATTGTAAATAGTGCTGCTATGAACATGGGAGTACATGTATTCTTTCTGATTGGTGTTTCAGGTTTCTTTGGGTATATTCCTAGAAGTGGGATCACTGGGTCAAATGGTAATTCAATTTTTAATTTTTTGAGGTAACACCACAGTGTTTTCCACAGTGGCTGCACCTGTCTGCATTCCCACCAGCAGTGTACTAGAGTCCCCTTTTCTCCACACCCTCGCCAACACTTGTTGTTTGATGATTTCTTGATGGCAGCCATTCTGACAGGTGTGAGGTGATACCTCATTGTTGTTTTAATTTGCATCTCTCTGATGATTAGTGATGTTGAGCATTTCTTCATATGTCTCTTAGCCATTTGTATGTCCTGTTTGGAGAGGTGTCTATTTAGTTCCTCTGCCCATTTTTTAATTGGGTTCTTTGTCTTCCTTTTGTTGAGTTGTATGAGCACTCTATATATTTTGGAGATTAACCCCTTATCTGATGTATCATTGGCAATTATGCTCTCCCATACAGTGGGATCCCTTTCCGTTTTGATGGTTGTTTCTTTTGCTGTGCAGAAGCTTTTGAGTTTGATGTAGTCCCATGTGATCATTTTTTCCTTTGTTTCTTTTGCCTTAGGTGATATATCAGTGAAGATTCTGCTGCGTATGATGTCCGAAATTTTGTTGCCTACATTTTCTTCTAGGATTTTTATGGATTTATGAGTCACATTTAAGTCTTTTACCCATTTTGACTTTATGTTTGTGTATGGTGTAAGTTGGTGGTCTATTTTCATTTTTTTGAATGTAGCTGTCCAATTTTCCCAACGCCATTTATTAAAGAGGCTGTCTTTGCTCCATTGTATGCTCTTGCCACCTTTGTCAAATATTAATTGAGCATAATGTCTTGGGTCAATTTCCTGATTCTCTGTTCTGTTCCACTGGTCTATATGCCTGTTCTTGTGCCAATACCAGACTGTTTTGATTATAGTAGCTTTGTAGTATAACCTGATATCCAGTATTGTGATCCCACCTACTTTGTCCTTCTTTTTCAAGATTGCCGTAGCTATTCGGGGTCTTTTTTGGTTCCATATGAACTTTTGGAGTATTTGTTCTAGTTCTGTGAAATATGTCACTTGTATTTTGATGGGGATTGCATTGAATCTATAGATTGCTTTGGGTAATATGGACATTTTAATGATGTTAATTCTTCCAATCCATGAACAAGGTATGTGCTTCTACTTTTTTATATCTTCCTCTATTTCTTTTTTCAATGTCCTGTAGTTTTCTGCAAATAGATCCTTTACTTCTTTGGTTAAGTTTATTCCTAGGTATCTTAATTTTTTGGCCGCAATGGTAAATGGGATTGTTTTTTTAGTTTCTCTTTCTGTGAGTTCATCATTGGTGTATAACAATGCCGTCGATTTCTTGACGTTAAATTTGTATCCTGCTACTTTGCCAAATTCATTTATTAGGTCTAGTAGATTTTTGATGGAGTCTTTAGGGTTTTCTATGTATAATATCATGTCATCTGCGAATAATGACAGTTTCACTTCCTTTCCAATTTGGATTCCTTTTATTTTTTCTTCACGTCTGATTGCTGTGGCTAAGACTTCCAGTACTATGCTAAATAAGAGTGGTGAAAGTGGGCATCCCTGTCTTGTTTCTGTTCTTAAGGGAAATGTTTTTAGTTTTTGCCCATTGAGTATGATGTTGGCTGTAGGTCTTTCATATATGGCCTTTTTAATGTTGAGATATGATCACTCTATTCCCAAATTGCTGAGCGTTTTTATCAGAAATGGGTGCTGGATTTTGTCGAATGCTTTTTCAGCATCTATTGATATGATCATGTGGTTTTTATCTTTCATTTTGTTTATTTGATGTATCACATTTATTGATTTGTGAATATTGTACCAGCCTTGCATCCCTGGGATGAATCCCACTTGGTCATGGTGAATAATTTTTTTGATGTATTGCTGGATCCGATTTGCTAGTATTTTGTTTAGGATTTTGGCATCTATGTTCATCAGGGATATTGGCCTGTAGTTTTCTTTCTTTGTAGTGTCTTTTTCTGGTTTTGGAATTAGAATTATGCTGGCCTCATAAAATGAGTTTGGAAGTCTTCCTTCTTCCTGAATTTTTAGAAATAGTTTGAGAAGAATGGATGTTAGTTCTTCTTTGAATGTTCGGTAAAACTCCCCTGTGAAGCCGTCCGGGCCTGGGCTTTTGTTTGCTGGGAGAGTCTTGATTACATCTTCAATTTCCTTCGTTGTTATTGGTCTGTTCAAGTTTTCTATCTCTTCCTGGTCCAGTTTTGGGAGACTATGTGTTTCTACAAATTTGTCCATTTCGCTTAGATTGTCGAATTTGTTGCCATATAAATGTTCATAGTATTTGTTAACGATCCTTTGTATTTCTGTGGTGTCAGTTGTTACTTCTCTTTCATTTCTGATTTTGTGTATTTGGGTTCTCTCTCTTTGTTTCTTGGTGAGTCTAGCTAAGGGTCCATGAATCTTGTTTATCTTTTCAAAAAAACAGCTCTTTGTTTCATTGATCCTTTGAATTGTTTTTCTGGTCTCTATGTCATTTATTTCTGATCTGATCTTTACTATTTCCTTCCTTCTCCTTCTCTGGGTTTGCTTTTTGTTTGCTTTCTAGTTCTTTAAGTTGTGAGGTTAGAAAGTCTATTAGAAATTTTTCTTGTTTCTTGAGGTAGGCCTATAGTGCTATGAACTTCCCTCTCAGAACTGCTTTCACTGCATCCCATAGATTTTGTGTTGTTGTGTGTTCATTTTCATTGGTTTCCAGAAAGTTTTTAATTTCTTCCTTGATCTCCTTGGTAACCCATTCATTGTTTAATAACATGCTATTTAGCCTCCATGTATTCAAATGTCTTTGCATGTTCTTGTTGCAATTGAGTTCTAGTTTCATGCCATTGTGATCTGAGAAGATGCTTGATATGATTTCAATCTTCTTGAACTTGTAGAGACTTCTTTTGTGTCCTAACATGTGGTCTATCTTTGAGAATGCCCCATGTGCACTTGAGAAGAATGTGAATTATGTAGTTTTGGGGTGTAATTCTCAGTAAATATCTATTAAATCCATTTGGTCTAGTGCTTCATTTAGAGTCTCTGTTTCCTTGTTAATTTTTTGTCTAGAGGATCTATCCAGTGATGTCAGCAGGGTGTTGAAGTCCCCTGCTATGATTGTATTGCTGTCGATTTCTCCTTTGAAGTCCTCCAGAAGATTTTTAATGTATTTTGGTGCTCCTATATTGGGTGCATATATGTTTACCAAGGTTATATCTTCCTATTGGATAGATCCTTTCAATATTATGTAGTGACCTTCTTTGTCTCTAGTTATGGCTTTCATTTTGAAATCTATTTTATCAGATATGAGTATTGCTACCCCAGCTTTTTTTTCCTTTCTGTTTGCTTGGAAGATTTTTTTCCATCCCTTCACTTTCAGCCTATGTGAGTCTTTTGTTGTGAGGTGAGTCTCTTGTAAGCAACATATATATGGGTCATGCTTTCTTATCCAATCTGCTACTCTGTGTCTTTTGATCGGGGCGTTCAGTCCATTTACATTTAAGGTGATTATTGATATGTACTTATTTATTGCCATTTTTGTTTAGTGTGATTCTATTTACCTTTCTATTTCTTCTACTAATTACAGCAGTCCTTTTAACATTTCTTGCAGTGGTGGTTTGGTACTAATGTATTCCCTTAGCCTTTTTTTGTCTGGGAAGCTCTTTATTTGACCTTCTATTTTGAATGATAGCCTTGCTGGGTAGAGTACTCTTGGGTTCAGATCCTTGTTTTTCATGACCTTGATTATTTCATGCCATTCCCTTCTGGCCTGTAGTGTTTCTATTGAGAAGTCAGCTGATAGCCTTATGGGGATTCCTTTGTAGGTAACCTGTTGCTTAGCTCTTGCTGCCTTTAGGATTCTCTCTTTGTCTTTAATTTTTGACATTTTAATTACTATGTGTCTTGTGTGGGCCTGTTTTGGTTCTTCTTACTTGGGACTCTCTGTGCTTCTTGAACTTGAATGCCTTCTTCCTTCACCAAATTAGGGAAATTTTCTGTCACTATTTCTTCAAATATATTGTCTAACCCTTTCTCATTTTCTTCTTCTTCGGGGACTCCTATGATGCGAATATTATTACGTTTCCAGTTGTCCCACAGTTCTCTTAAGCTGTCTTCCTGTTTTTTCATTGTTTTTCCTTTTGGTTTTCTGATTGGTTGATTTTTTTTACCCTGTCTTCTAATTCACTGATCCGGTCCTCAGCTTCTTCTACTCTGCTGTTTAGTCCTTCCAATGTGTTCTTCATTTGTGCTATGCCATTCTTCATTTCTAATTGGTTTATTTTCAATATTTCTATGTCTTTGCTCATGGTGTTGATGTCCTTACACATGCTGTTGAGCTTCCTCAAGATCATGGCTCTGAATTCAAGTTCTGTTAACTTGCTTAACTCCATTTCATTTATCTCATCTTCGTTGGAGGTCTCTTGTTCTTTCATTTGGCATCTGTTTCTTTGTTTCACCATTTTGGCTATCTCAGTGGTTTTTGGAGCCTGCCAAATTTTCCCTGTGGATGTTGGTGTTCTGCTGTTTGTGGCTCCCTGTACTGGGTTTGGATGAGCGTGGGAGGACCCACGTTATACACCACTGTCGAGTCTTACTTTCCTGGGTAGATCTGCAAGCCCAGAAAAGGTTCAGTTATCCTCTAGCTTTTTGCCTAGAGGCTATTAGTCCTGGTTACTTGAAGAGCCTTCAATAACACCATTTAATGAACACGGGATAATAAAGGTACATGCTAAGATCACCATGTGACTTTTCAACAGGTGAGTGAGGACACGATGCAGGGTTTCTGCCACTTGATTCTGCGATTGTAGCATATATATATATATATATATATATATATATATATATATATATACACTTTCTATTACAACCCAAGAATATTTTGGACCTAGTGAAAAATATTATAGAAATATTTGAAAGTGATACACAATTTTACATCCTGTCAAGGGTCATCCACAGAAGCAGACATTATTATAGTGTCTTTTTCCCCATAAGGAGCTGACCTCCCCCCTCATTTTTCTGAGTTGTATCATTTAGCCCCTCCATGGCTGGTCAGAAACCAGGATCCATCCCCGTGGAGTGGCATGCCACTCGAATCTGGAAGTAGAGGGACAATCAGTGTAGATAGGTCATGAGGGAGGGCCATGCTGGCCTGGGCCCTGAGCTCAGACTTCTGCCACTCAGAGCACTGGGCAATGCTCCACTGACAACTGCACAGCCCTGGAACTGGGCAGCACCTCCAGACAGGAGGAGATGATGGAGAGATGTTCAGGTCTGTGGCCTGTACAGTGACTCTGATCAAACAATACTCTCTAACTGGCGATGTAACTGGTACTGATGTATTCATTCAGCAGTTATTGAAAACATACCACCAACCAGGCACTGTGTTAGGAAAACAGAGCATATCAACAAAGACAGTCACTCCTAATTCAAGTCTAGTGGGGATACAGACCAGTTAACAGGAAACTATAAATTGCGTACCACTAAGACAGAGTCAGTGATGCCTAAGAAAGCACCCAGGGAAGCAAAATAGCACAGAGGGTGTAAGACTGAGGTCTCGAGTCACACTGCCTGACTTCACATCCTTGGAGTAACTGTCTGTGTTACTTATTCTAGAGGGTTTAGTGGTGGTCCCGAAAAAGACATGTCCACATTCTAAACCCTGGAAGCTGTGAATATGTCCTTCTTTGGATAAAGGGGGTCATTGCAGGTATAACTAAGGATCTTCAAGATGGGTTATCCTGGATTATCCAGGTGAGCCCTAAATCCAAGGACAAGTGTCTTTATAAGCAACAAAGAAAGAGAAGACAGACATGTGAAGGAGAAGGTGGGGGCAAAGATGGGGATGATGCAACCAAGGAAAACCTGGAACCGCCAGAAGCTTGAAGAGCTAAAAAAAAAAAAAAAAAAAGGAGTCTCTTCTGGAGCCTTCAGAAGAGAGCACAGCCTGCCCACATCTTCATTTTGGACTTCTGGCCTCCAGAACTCTAAGAGAATAAATTTGTGTTGTTTTAAGCCACCAAGACTATGGACATTTGTACAGCAGCTATAGGAAACTATTCTCAGCCTCTCTGATCTTCAGTTTTCTCATTCCTAAAATATGAATAATAATAGAACATACCTTACCGGGTTGTGAAAACAAGATAATGCTTAGAAAGCACTTAGCACAGCACCTGGCAGGTGGAAAGTGCTCAGTAAGGGTTAACTAATAATATGGTTATCATACCTAGTAGCAGTAGTGTAGCAGTAGTATGCATATCTAACCCAGGTGTGGGGCAGCCTTCTGAGGAAGTAGCATCCAGCTGAGACTAATGGATGAAAAGGGATTAGCTGAACAAAGGTGAGGCCTTAGAGGGCTTGGATGGGAGGAGAGATGTGGAGATAGAGTTTCAGAAGGAACAGCATGTCCAGCGGCCAGAAGGTAAGAGGAACCAGGGAACATTTGGTCAATTGAAAGCAGTTTTAGCAAATGTTTGGATGGCATATAGGAACAGCTGTATTTCTGTGGTGTGCCGCTGCCAACAACATTTCAAGTTAGTGTGAGAACAACAGGAAAATTTGATTTCATGTTATTTTATTTTATATATACTCCCAATCTGATATCCTATCAAATATTCACAAATATGTCTTCTTCATCTCTATCCTGAGTGAGAGGGACAAGGGCTTTTAGAAAGCACAGTTAAACTATTTTTCTTCTTACTTTGTGCTGTACTCAAACTCAGAACTATCCTAATCTCAGCCCTTGGGCTTAGGTACATATATTTCTGATACATATCCATCAAATAAGTGTTCTCATTTTGTTGAGGATGTAGGGATTCTTCACAGGTCAAGTCTATGGTGACTTCCAAATGATGTGCCTGTCACTGACCTGTTTGCTCTTAAATCCATTCCCAAACTTTCCCTCCTCTACTCTCTACATTCCTTAGGCTTCCTCATCCTCTGGCTTCCTGGCAAAGATTGACCAAGAGAAGGTGCCTGCTTAAGCCTAAATTTCCTAGGGATACTATATGATCTGGCAGAATGTCTGTAAATATTAAATTATAGACATGCCTATGGCAATAACTATTGCTTTTCACTCATTGTACATCTTCTCTTTCTTCTACTATAATAGCATTTATAGCTGGGCACACGGTCATTCAGGGTAAAACCTATATTTTCAACTTTTCCTGCAACTAGATGTAGGTGCCTAAGTTCTAAAATGTAAAAAAAAAAAAAAAAACACAAAAATGTGAGTGATTTCTGGGCTTGCCCTCTTTTCTCCTTTCTCCTGTTCTACAGCTGGCATGTAATGTGATGGTGAGCCGCCATATAATGTATAGACACGAAAAATACCCTGGGGACAGCAGAGCAGTAAGAACAAAGAAACTTAGGACCTTGAATGACTGCAGAGTGGAGCTGACAAGCCAGCCAGACTTTTACAGAGAGAAGAATAGACTTCTGTGCTCTTTAAGCCAATTTTAATTTGGAACTTGGTTGTACAACATCTAATACAGCACCAAAGTGTCTGGTACACATTAAGCACTTAATACATGATGAGATTGTTTACATTGCAATGAGGTACCTGCAAAGACCAACTTTGCTTGCTTGAAAGCTCAAAAAAATAGCTCCTGCTCATAGTAACAGTCTCTGCCTTCTGGATGCAACTCAGAACTCGCCTTTGAAGCAGTCTGTCCCTTTGTTCTGAGAGCAATAACTTGATTGAGCCTTTTTAATTATGCAGTAATGAGGTTATCTTAGAATTGGCTTGGAAACTTTTGAGAGAAACTGATTTCCTACAATTAGGCCAATAGGTACTCAAGAAAATTAACTGGGATATTTTAAAAAGTACATTTATTTTCAGGACACAGACTAATAAGCCTGATATTGGTTACACTAGTTACTTCCAACCTTCCATTATGGCAAGCCCTGGATAGACTGAACCAGCAAATACCTCAAGCAGTAGTTGGATGGAATGCCCCTAGGAAATTTCATTCAATGGCTTTTTTTTTTTTTTTGAGTTGGCAAACTAAATTGTGTGCCTGTTATCTCCTTTTCCTTTTTTTTTGTTTGTTTGTTTGTTTGTTTGTTAATCCTCACCCAAGGATATTTTTCCATTAATTTTTAGATAGAGTGGAAGGGAGGGAGGGGGAGAGAGAAAGCAACATTGATGTGAGAGAGACACATTGATTGGTTACCTCCTGCATGTGTCAAAATGGGGCTGGGGATTCAACCTGCAACCCAGGTACATGCCTTGACTCGAAATTGAACCCATAACCCTCTGGTGCCTGGGCAACACTCTAACCACTGAGCAACACCAGCCAGGGCCATAGTCACCATTTTATATTGACCTAGCTGTCATTAAATGGTTGAACCAGAGTTTGAGTCATAAGCTTAGTTAGAAATGTGATAACTCTGTTTATTTTTTTATTCTCAGAGAAACTGGCTCTTCTTGAGGATCTCCTCTAAGGCACAAATTGTGCTAACAGCTTCATAGCATAGGAAAAGGCAGCCAGTTATTAGCTGGTGTTTCCTACCTGATTTTCTGCCCCCGCCTCCCGGTTTTTTTCAATTTATTAATTTTAGAGAGAGGAAAGGAGGGAGAGGGAAAGAGAGAGAGGGAGAAGAGAGAGAGATGTTGTTTCACTTATTTATGTAACCATTAGTTGATTTTTGTATGTGCCCTGACTAGCGATCGAACCCACAACCTTGGTGTATAGGGACAATTATCTAACCAATTGAGCTACCCAGCCAGGACTTTGATTTTCTATTTTCATTGCTAGAAGAAGAAATATGAGAATAAAAGGAGTCTCCATGTTTACCAAAACATTCCCATTTTAGGGTCAGGCTGGGAAGATCAGTTTTAATGTTTCCTCCTTCCCTCCCCTTCACTTCCCTCTCCTCCTCCTCTTCCTGTTCACCACAGCTGCCACCACCACCATCTTCATTGTTATTTTCAAATGGAGAATTACACCCAGCTCTGGAGCTTCAGACTCTGCACCTTGACCTCTCCTACTGGCACCACCCAACAGGCTTGTGGGATTGGTGGAGGGGGCATCACTGCAGTGAGACTCAAACCGCCCTGAGGCCCTAGACCCACTCTGTCCATTGGCTCCTCCACTCTGGACACAGGAATTTACTCTCCTCGCCTTAGGCATGGAAGCTGCTCTTCTGTGGCTCCTTCACCCTTCCGGCACTTTCTCTGCCCGTTGATTTAGCAGAATTTTCTGTCTGTAAGAAAACACAGAGAGGTGAGAGGGGGAAAGGCTGCATGCAGGGCACTATTGCAGCTGAACCCCCCAAAATAAATCCCTGTGGGGGAAAGGTATGGGGTAGGAGGTGTGGGGACATTAAAGCCACAGGGTCTCTTGGCATTATAGCTGTTTATTTGGGTAGAAAACAAAATTCACAATTCTGCTTCCACCCCTGGAGAACATGTCTGTGTGTCCTTCCCCATCACGATTTATTTCCCCCTGTCATTAAAAGGATTTTATTTCTAGCAGATTTCAAGGTTTTTGATTGCTGCTTTCTTAAAGTAGAGGATTATCCCATTGCCACCTGTCCCTCCCTGTCCATCAGACTCCCTGCCAAAGCAGAGTGGACCCCCAGGAGGCTGACAGCTCCACAATGTTCCTGGACTATGCTCCAAGCACTAATACTTTCAAGGGCACCTTCCACTCTGGTTTATTTGTGTTTGGAAAGTGTGGTTGCATTAATCCACCATCCCTGCATAAGAAAACACCTATAAAAGGAGAAACTGGCCCTGAAGAGGACAGTGAAAGTGAGATTCAACCTGC
Source organism: Tadarida brasiliensis (assembly GCA_030848825.1). NCBI lineage: Eukaryota > Metazoa > Chordata > Mammalia > Chiroptera > Molossidae > Tadarida > Tadarida brasiliensis. Next base: position 36,509,445 of record CM061272.1, on the reverse strand, counting down.
AGAGGGTATTAATGGAAGGATCAAAATCATCAGGAAGCACACCAGAAATAAAAATGGATTCCCACCTCCCACTCACCCGAGTTCAACTTGAAAGGAGCTGGAAGTGGCCACAGCTGGGCTGGCACAGCTCTGCCCTGGCACTGCCCTTGGCCCTGGCACCTACCCAGTTTGCTCTGAGGCTTTCTCAGGGTTTGGCTGGTCAGGTGGTGCCCCTGAACCACCATAAAACAACACACAAAACTATGTTTTTAGTTCTCATACTGTGCACGTTGAACCTGAATCCTCTGCTGGGAAAGAAAGGTGAAATTAGACTGTTGCATCAGACCTCAGAGATTATTGAGCTGAACAATGTTCCTGCATCTGGGGTGGACAGTGGAGGTGAGTAACTTTCCTAAGGTACCACAGCAAAAAGAAGTGGCAACAAGGGCACCAGACTCAACTCCTGTCAGTGTTCTTCCACCTTCTCCGAGGTGGCTTAGTGTTATGGCGCTTCAGGTACTGTCATCATTCAGATAATAGATTGACTCTTGGTGCACAGCAGCAGTCTATGGCATGTAGGGTTTATAAATTATGACCTTAGATTTGGGGCTGCAAGATAGAACCAGGGATTCAGGATTGATGGAGTTCGTGAGGAAGAATATACAGAAAACGAGGCAGATTCACCATGGGTGGAGGAATCTTCCACTTTGCCTGGAAGGGGGCCAGGTAGGGGTGGTGAGACTCTTCTCCACACATGGGGTAGCTCAAGAAGAAAATTAGAAAGCAGCCTAAGAATCTTTAGATCAATTTGCAGAAAAGGCCACTGAGGCCAAGTGGGAACTATTATCTGGGCTTCCATTCCAGCAGGGATCCTGTCTCTGAACACAGACAGAAAAGTTTTCTGAGGGCTTGTAAGTAGGTACAAGGCCAAACTTCATTCTTCTTTCTCCGTTTACTCAAGTTCAAGATGACTGGAAAGAGAAAACAGGCCCTGAAAACATCATATCCGAGATCTCACCCAGTGGAGCAGACATTTTTAATATCGAGGGCCACTACCCACACAAAAATAATCAGTTGATGTAAGTTATGAAACTTGCTCATAATTTAAGGTGTTTCAGGAAAGATAATTATAGAATGTCCTATTTATTTGATTTTTAAATTAAGAGCAAAAAGTACAAATGGTTTATAATAAATATAACTAGTAAAACATGTACTGCAATTTGATTTTAATGTAAAATAAGATAAAGAGACAGAGCAAGTGTTTCAAAAGACAGAAAATCAAAATACAGAGACAAAAGCAGGGACAAGAAGGAAGAAAGGGAAAGAAACAGAGTAAGAGACACCACAAAGTGAAGGATTAATGTAGGAAGCACCAAGCATCCCAGAAAGGAAACTGAAAGGAAAGATAAACACTATGCCACCCAAAGAACAAGAAGAAATCATGAATTCAAAAGAAAAACCCAACTTTTCCTTTCTCTAGAATTCTCTTTGATGGTCCATTCAAAAGTGCACCCCTTTCTTTTCTGTTCTTTGAAAAGACAAGCTAGCACAGTTTGGGGGGTTTTTGGTGTGTGTGTGTGTGTGTGTGTGTGTTTTAACAAACATTTCTCTACATGTTTAAACACTGTTTTAGGCATTAGAGCTACAGAACAACTGAAATATGGCCACTTCTACAAGGAATTTGGATTCCAGTGGGAAAGACAGGCATAGCAACAAATCAAGTTATGATGTGATTAGGGCCAAACAGACCTATATACAAGACACAGTGTTACAATCCTCAGACAAAATGGGTGTAGCCACAGCCCAACTAGAATGTCACCATCCCCAGATGTTCCCATGATACTTCCTCCAATCTGACCTGCCCAAGTGTCATGTGGCTCAAATGATACCTGTGTTCCACCATGTCTGTTACAGTTATCCAGTGCTGTATAACAAATCACCCCCACACTTAGTGACTTAAAGCAATAAGCATCAATTTACTCACAATTCTGTAATCTTGGCTGAGCTCAGCTGGATAGCTTGTCTCTGTTCCATGAGTTCCCTGGGCTCATTCATGCATTTTCAGTCAGTTGTCAGATGGACTGAGGCTGGAGAACCCAAAATGACTCCATTCACAGGCCTGGCACCTTAACCTGGGCTTCTTTACATGACAGGACAAGAGAATGAAAGCAGACACTGTCACAGAACTTGTACAATGTTACTTCCACTGAATTGTTTTGGCCCAAGCAAGTCATTGGACCAGCCCAGGTTCAATTCAGGGAGATATAACTTATTGGGAACCATTTTATAACAATTTAAGACGTTTTTGTGTCATTACACCTAGAGAACAAAACATTCTAACCCCAAATTCTAAAGTGTCAAAGTATTCTCTTAAAGAGGTAAATATCCATTCCATTTGATTTCTCACCCTTGGGTTAGGCGAGATCTTTGATAATGCAATACTTTGAAAATGCTCAAAACCTCTACTGAATAGCCCTTTTACAGAGGAACATCATGGGTAGAAATTTAAATTAGAAAATGATTGATCCAAATTTCAACAAGTCACATTCTACAACTCTATCAGATAACACTTATATAGTCCCAAAGACCTCTCTGTAAGCTCCAATTTATGACAAGTCATTTTGGAGACAGTGAAGGTACAATATTAATCTCTCAGCGTCTCCTGAAGGTTCTTCTTATTTTAAGATGGTTGTTCACAAACCACCTGTCTTCCTACAAGGACAGGAATGTCAGGACCTTTTAAATAACAGGAAACACTTATTAGAAAAGCAGATTCCTGCCCAACTCCATTCAGGTTTACTATGTTTACAATGAGGTCCATGTATTTGAATATTTAACAAGTACACACAAGCATTAGGTAATTTTGGTACAAATAGTTTTCAGGCTGCCCTTTGAAAACATTGGATCACAGGGATTTCTAGGCCATTAGGAGGTAATTCTCCAGCTCACTCTATCCTATAAAGTTGTTGATCTTAGGATTTAGCAAAACACATACCATAACTTTTATTTTGCATTAAATAGAGAACATGGGTTGCAAAACTTAAAAGATTTACAAAGCCAATTTGTGTGAATTCCAAGTCCTTCTTCCACTCTAATTCTCAGTCACTCATAATAGTATCTATCTGCCTCCTTGAGGCAGATATTGAAATTGAAGACATAATTCAATAGACTAAAATTATTTCTCAAGCAAAGGACTAAATTTCCCCTTAAAGAAAAATGTCCTCCACATATAATATTCATCTGAAGAGTCTAGGCATCTCTATAATGAGTACTATATGCCTAGGCACTTAAAGGTGATACCCAGGCAGGTAGCAATCTTAACCCTAACACTTGTTTCTGTGGTGTCTGGTGAGCCCAGCCACTCGAAACAATGTCCCCACAATCACAGAAACCTGGCATCAACTGGCCACTGAGGTGAACCACCGTGCTCCACAAGGTAAGGGTTCTGCTCTGCTCTGTGGGCTGTCATAAGTACTCCTGTGGAAGAAATAGGAATTCTTTCATCTGTTGGGAAATTATTCCAAAATGCAGCAGATCTCATTATATAATATGTGGAAAAAAGTAAATTTAAGAAAAAATATATAAAAATCATTTTTTGTTTTAAATTAAAGGAAAAATATTTCTTTTCTCCATTTTCTTGACTAATATCAATGAAATGACTCACTTGTCACAAAGCTGAAGTTGATGCTTTCCTTCTCTTGAAATTTTCAAGAGAAAAGTTAAAGAGGCAATAAAACCAACTTGGAAAGCATATGAATGAAGTGCCATGTAACCCCAGGGCAGGGTGACAAATCACACATGCTCCCTTTCAACCCTTTGATTCTAGGATTTTTCTGGATGTTCCAAAATACAGAAAGAACCAAAGCTTGAAATCATATTGCTATAAAGAATAGTCTAAAAGATCTTTCTTATTCTCTGACTATTCTGAAGGCAACATGGGTGAAATGGCCATTCATTCATTTCTTCAAGAAGCATTTTTAGCACCATTGTACCTGAAAAATGCAGGTTCAGCTGCCTGCCGCAACAAAGCCAGACTTGTGAGGTAGGTGCTAGTGCAAAAGAAAAGAGGTTTTATTCAGGTGCCGTGTGACCTGGGAAAATGGTGGACTCCAGTCTAAAAACCATCCCATCTTCCTGATCAAGCCCATGGCTCTTATAAGGATGGGGAGGGGAGGGCTTTTTTCTATCCAATTATCTTGCTAGCTTTCCATGCACTCGAGTCCTGTCCATTCATCCTTCTAGCTTTCCACACACTCAGTGTAAGAACCTCCCCTGCTGCCATCTTGGCCAATGAGGGAGACTCCCCAGTGCTCCCACTGACTGTCTACAGTAACAATTCCCCCCTTCAAAACTGTGGAACCTTGTAATTTTACAGGGGTAAATAGATGGAGATCTCATCTTCTGTAGTTTCTTCCTGCTGTCAAGGGAGGTAGTCTTACCTATCCCCAGATCCAGAAATTTTTGCTATCTACTAAAGGAAAAAGGGGGTCAAGAATGGAGGGAAGCCTTTACAGAAGGGAGAAGGATTGCAGTCTTTGGAAGGCAGCATGCACAATGTCTAGAGGATGGCGCTACTGAATAAGCAAAACTGGTAAACTGCTTCATATTTCAAGAGGCAGTATTGTAGATGGGCTTCCAAATTAAGACCTATTGTGTAGACAAGCAATCAAGTATTTAGTGAGGGATATGCCTAGTAGTGCAGGGGAAATTATACTGAAATCTGACACTGGAGAGACTAAAGGATCCCAATGATCTAATTCTGAGTGGGACTTTGGATGGCTCATCCAACAGAGGATAAGTTTGCCAAGAAAGCCACTGTCTGGGAAATGCAGACAAAGGCATTATCAGTCCAACCATGGGCATAAAGTATAGCAATTATCAAAAAAATAATAATAAAATAAAAAGTAACATTGTCATTTAGCTTTGGGCAGCACTGTCCCTTTCCAAAAGAGAAATTTTAAACTTCTTTCAGGAGTTTGGGTCCATCTTCCCCTAGTAGTATCAACAGCAGCAGCAAGATCTAAATCCTCCTCAGGCAGCACCCACTTTATCTGTGTGTGGTGGATCCTAGGCTTGATTACTGTCAACTTTAGGGAAGAGTGTGTTGTCAGTAGGACATTATAGGGACTGGTCCATTGCTTGGCTAATTCCTATTTAGGTCCTTGAGTCTTCCAGGTCTTTAGTAAGACTTGGTCTCCTGGGTGGAATGGATGTAAGGGCTCATCGGACAGGTAGATAGACCTGCAATGAGCAAACTTGTGCAAAGTTGTTAGTGTTTACCCTAAAAGTTGTTTGATATTGTTTGATTTTTTATTAATATTCTAAATCTAAAAGGGATGTTCTTAAATCAAAAACTTGGAAGGGTCTCCCATAAACTATTTCAAAAGGGCTTAATTTAAGCCCACTTCAGGATGCCACCCTTATCCAGAGAAAGGCAATAGTGAGTGCCTAGTCCCATTTCAAATGTGTTTCCTAGCATATTTTCACCAGTCTTATTTATTGTGTGGTTCATTTCCTCAGTCTTCCTCATAGATTGAGATTTCCAAGATGTATGTAGTTTCCACTGAATCTGTAGTGCCTGTCCTATCTTTCGGGAGATTTTTGAAGCAAATGACAGTCTGGTGTCATTTGAATGATGTAAGGAAGTCCAAACTAGGGATTATTTCTTTGAGTCAACTTGCCAGTCCTTAAACTAACGCATCCCTTTATATTGTACTCCCTTTCCTCTTGGGGCACGTTCTGTCTTAGAATTGTTTTTGGCACATATCTGACAGGCTTGGATAATCTTAAATGAGGCAGCTGAACTCTTCTTTGTCAGTTTTGTATTTAGCACTGAGTATATAGCTCCCATATCTATGAGGAAGTCAATCAGCTTGTTCCCCACTGTCAGTTATATGGAGCTCCGGTGAGGAAATAGTAGGTTGAGAGGTGTCGGGGGGAACCCCTGGGCCTCTTCATTCATCATCAGATTCCTTATTACTTTCTAACATTTCTTGGGGATGGTTTCTATCCTTTTTCATTTTTCTTTTTGAGTTATAGGCAGTCCCTTATTCAAATGGCCTCTCTCTTTGCAATAGGCACATTGATTGGCACCTAGTAGGTCTTTCCCTTTTCCTTTCAGTTCCCTCCTCTCCTTCTGGTTTTCCCATACTGTTTCTAAGAAAACAGCAGCCTGATTTAATTTTCTTGTTTCCTAGCCATGGTAAACTTTAAAGGCTACATCCATCAGCTGAGAGGGTTTCATTCTCAACTCCCTGTCTAAATGTTGGAGCTTTCTTCTGATATCCAGAGCACTTTCCCAATAAAAGTCGTGTTTACCATCTGGACATTTTCTGGTGCCAGTTGGTCAGCATCAGTGTGCTTTTGATAGTCCTGAGAGATCCTTTTAAAAACTCAGAAGGATCTTCATTTGGTTTCTTTTGAATAGCCTGTATCATCTTTTGGCTCTTTTGTTTAGGCAAACCTTTTTAAGCCCTTTCAATATGCATCTTTTGTAATGTTCTAGAGAGGCTAGGTGCCCACTATTCAGGTCCCAGTGGGACTCTGTCAAAGGAATACACCTGGTTGGGTGGGGGATCCCATTGGGATTCTCTTGATGGAGGCAATGAGCCTCTTAATTAGCCTTATTTATAATTAGCAGCCTTTTGTCTGCCATTAGCAGGATGTTAAGGAGAGCCTGTACATCTGTCCAGTTTGGACACTGAGTGGCAGAAGTGAAGGTGATAAGATCTGCAATTTTCTGGGGATCCTCCCTATATGAGGGGTTGGAATTCTTCCAGTTCAGTACATCTGAAGTAGAAAATTGAGTATGGGCCCAACAGTAGTCAGTAGGCTGGTCTTCCCAGTTTATTCCACCTAAAGGGTACTGCCTGAAAGAAAATTGTCCTGCTCCAGATAGAAATGCTCCCTGGCCAAACTGGGTGCCCTCCTAGGTCTTCAACAGGGATACCATTCCTTCATCATACAGAGTTGGGGCTGTTGCCCCTCTGGGCCCTATTTCAGGGGTATCTAGCAGCGAGGGTGGTGGGCAGGAATCTTCCTGCTCCTAATCCTAAGTGCCCCAGGTTCAGGGCATTGAAAAGATTCATCTCCTCATTTCCCTTTTCTTCTGTGTCTTACTATCAGTGAAGAGTTTTGAAGCCAATTCCCTTCTCTGCAATATTAGGTTGTTCCCTTTCTTTGCTGAATCCTTATTGCATAAAAACATAAACACCTAGACATAAGGGATTTTGTCCCATTTCCCTGACATTGGCAAAACAATTCCAAGTGTATGATGGTGTAGTAATTAAGGGAACCATTTAGGGGCTATGTTTCCCTGTAGTCTAAAGTATACATAGGCCAATCAGTGTTATAATAGAAACCCAATTCCTTCTTAGTCATTGGATTATAGCTGTACATGGACAAATCTGCTAAATTTGACCCTTCAGGAGTTGAAACAGAACAATACCTAATGGCACAAAAGTACAAACCCAAAATCATAACAACAGAAAGACCCCAGACAAAGTGGGAACGTATGAATAAAACTTGGAACCATAATTCCATTAGTCCAAATGAGCATTCACAAGCAAGTCCTAACATCTTGTCTCCTGCCAACCATCCCACAAGCTGACCTGACCAAACCCCAAATGGCACAAAGTCCAAGTGGCACAAAGCCCAAACAGCAGGAACAGAGAATTTTCAGTGTGCATGCTGGTTTTACTTATCCAGTCTTGGAGTCCATCTGCTCCCCAGAAATCCATTTCTTTTCACCAGCCAAGCGTTGCAGGAGGCTGATGCCTTAAGAAGAGTGCAGAGAAATTCCTTAAGAAAAACTCTAGCAGCTGCTGGGAAATCCCCACAGTCTTACCCTGGGGTCAGCCTGCCACAGGAAGGTGGGACCCAGCCTGGGACCTCCAGCACTTACTGAGGTCCATGCTGTCCCATCTGGGTTGCCAAAAAACTGTAAGCAGAAAATGCAGGTTAGGCTGCCTGTCAAAACAAAGCCAAATTTGTGAGACAAGTGCTGGTACAAAAAGAAAGAGGTTTTATTCAGATGCCACCCAATCTGGGAGAAAGGTAAACTCCTGTCTCAAAGACCATCTCATCTTCCTGCTCAAGCCCACAGTTATTATAGGTATGGGCAGGGGAGGACCTTTTTCTATCCAATTATCCTTCTAACTTCCATGCACTCATGTCCTGTCTACTCATCTTTCTCGCTTTTGGTGCACTGGGGCCCTATCCATTCATCTTTCTAGCTTTCACTGTGCTCAAGTCCAGTCCATTCATCTTCCTAGCTTTTGGTGTGCTCAATGTAAGAACCTCCCATGGCTGCCATCTTGGCCAATGGAGACTCCTTAGCACTCTGACTGACTATCTAAGGTAACACCATGGCAGGATAGGGTGATTAATAAGAGTCTAACTAAAGGCCAATCAGTTTCTGAAGCAGAAATTATTGCAGTCTTAAGTCTGTCTTGCTTTCCCTTGTAAGTGTTGTGGTTATACATTGCTTAATAACAAATCACCCAAAAGTGTAGTAGCTTAAAACAAAAAGAATCATTCATTTTGGTCATGAATCTGCAATTAAGATACAGCTTGGTGGAGATGGCTCATCTGTGCTCCATGCAGCTTCATCTGGGGTGGTTAACATTGGGTTGGAGGATATTCTCCCATGCCTGGCAAGTTGATGCTTCCTGTTGGCTGAGAGCGTAAGCACAACTATCATCTAAGGGCCTTGGTTCTTCTCCATAGGACCTCTCTATAGAATACTTGGATTTGTTCACAACATAGTGGCTATATTTCAAGAACAAATATTCTAAGAGGTGTGGGAGAAAACTATAAGATTTCTCATGACCTAGCCTCAGAAGTCCTAGAACTTCACTTCCACTACATTTTATTGGTCAGGTAATCCCCAAAGGCAAGCCCAACTCAAGAGGTGGACAATTAGCTATGGTAGCTTGTAATATTATTATTTATGATAAGTATATATTTGACTTCCATCCTGTTTCTGGCATAAAGCTCCTAAAAGCCTTGGAATTTCCTAAGTAATGAGAGAAATAAAGGAGTCTTTTGTTACATTGTTGAGGTGACATTTGGAGTGCCCTTAGGTCATCTAAGGATGGGAGCTGATCACCAGAGGAACCAACCAAAGAATTAGAGGGTTGGAAATTTCAGTCCCACCCTTCCTCCCCTGACCTTCTGAGAGGGGGAAAGGGGCTGGAGATTGTTCAATCACCAATGGCCAATGTTTGAAGTAATTATGTCTGTATAATGAAACCTCAATAAAAGCCCAAAGAGGGCCAGGTTCAGAGAACCTCTGAGTTGGTGAACACATATAGATACTGGGAGAGTGGCATGCATGGAAACTCCGAGCCCTTTACCCATACCTTGACCTATGTACCTTATATCTGGCTGTAACTGAGTTATATCCTTTGTAATAAACCAGAAATATAATGAGTATTATATTACACTTGGCCCTTCAACAACACAAGTTTGAACTGTGTGAAATCTACTTATATGTACATTTTTTTCAATAACTATATTAGGAAATTTTTTGGAGATTTTGAATATTTGAAAAAACATGCAAATGAACCATGTAGCCTAGAAATATAAAAAATAAGGGAAAGTTAGCTATGCCATGAATGCATAAAATATATGTAGATACTAGTCTGTTTTATCATTTACTATCATAAAATATACACAAATTTATTATAAAAAGTAATGCACACAAACATTTACAGACCATACTAGACACCATTCATATTTAAGAGAAATGTAAGCAAACATAAAGATGCAGTATTAAATCATAACTGCATGACATTGACTGTAGTGCATACTGTAATACTGTAATAATTTTGTAGCCACTTCCTGTTGCTATTGCACTGAACACAAGTTTGCTAGTATCCATTTAAAAGCCTGTGACACTAATCCTCTCCATCTGAGCAGTTCCTCTCTCCAGTAAATTGTGTATCACAGTAAAAAGTGATCTCTCATGGTTCTTGTGTATTTTTCATTGTGTTTAGTGCAATGCTGTAAATCTTGAATAACACCGTGGGACCCATACAAAGTGCCACTAGTGATGCTGGAAGTGCTCCCAAGAACCAGAGTAAAGTCATGACATTACAAGAAAAAGCTGAATTACTTGACATGCACTGTAGACTGAGGTCTGCTGCTGCAGTTGCTCGACATTTCAAGGTCAACGAATCCAGCGTAAGGACCATCACAGAAAAAGAAAAGGAAATTTGTGAAGCTGTCGCTGCAGCTATGCCAGCAGGCACAAAAACTTTGCACTTTTTGTGAAATACCTTTTTATCTTATATTGAAAATGCAGCTTTTATGTGGGTGCAGGATTGCTATGAGAAGCACACCTATAGACTTTGTGATTCGAGAAAAGGTGAATTTATTATTTGTCAACTTAACACAAAAGGAAGGTGAAGGATTTAAAGCTGGAGGATTTACTACCAGCAAAGGATGATTTGATAATTTTAGAAAGAGGTTTGGCTGAAAAAAAATGTCAACAGGAGAAGCAGCTTCTGCCAACCAAGAGGCAGCAGATGAGTTCCCAGCATCATTAAGAAAATCACTGAGAAAAGATATCTGCCTGAACAGGTTTTTAATGCAGGTGAAATTCTCCTGGGGGGAAAAATACCACAAAGAATAATTATTAGTAAGGAAGAGAAATGAGCACTAGGATTTAAAGCAGAAAGGGATAAGCTAATGCTACTGTTTTGGATTTATGATCAGGACTGCCCTTGCCCTTATCTATAAAGTTACTAACCCCTAAACATTTAATAGAAAAGATTACATCAGCTGCCAGTCTTTGGGTTGTTCAACAAGAACTCTTTTCCTGAGTTGGTTCCACTGATGTTTTGTCCCTGAAGTCAGGAAGTAACTTGCCGTAAGAGACTGCCTTTTAAAGTTCGTTTGATATTGGACAATGCTTCTTCTACCCAGAACTTCATGAGTTCAACACCAAAGGCATTGGAGTGGTCTACTTGCCCCCAAATTCAGCCTCTAGATCCGGGGATCATAAGGACCTTTAAGGCTTATTACACAGAATACTCTGTGGAAAGGATTGTCAATGCTATGAAAGAGAACCCTAACAGAGGGAACATCATTAATGTCTGAAAGGATTATACCATTGAAGAAAAGCCGTGAAAGCCATCAGGCTTGAAACAATATGTTCCTGCTGGAGAATACTATGTCCAGATGTTCTACATGACTTCACAGGATTTACAACAGAGCCAATCAAGAAAACTATGAAAGAGATTATGGATCTGGCAAAAAGGTCAGAGGTGAAGGGTTTCAAGATATGATCTTGGAGAAATTCAAGAGCTAATAGAAACCACACCAGAGGAATTAGAAGATGACTTGACGGAGATGAGCGCTTCTGAACCAGTGCCAGACGACGAGGAAGAGGATGGAGAAGAAGGACTGCCAGAAAACAAACTGGCATTAGACAATCTGGCAGAAAGGTTTTGATTACTCAAGACTGCTTTGGACTTCTTTTACAGCATGGACCCTTCTGTGATGTGGGCATCTAAACTAAAGCAAACTGTGGAAGAAGAATTGGCACTGTGTGGAAACAATTTTAGAGAAATGAAAAAGCAAAATTGTGAGACAGAAATTAGGATGTTATTTCCACAAAGTTACACCAATGCACCTGCTTTTCCTGCCTCCCCTTCCACCTCCTTCACCTGTTCAGGGTCTGCCACCCCTGACACAGCAGAACCAACCCTCCTCCTTCTCCTCAGCCTCCTCAATGTGAAGATGATAAGGAGGAAGTCCTTCATGATGATCCACTACCACCTAAGGAATAGTAACTAATCTTCATGTCATGCAATTAATAAACCTACCAGCAGTGTATGTGTGTGTGTACGTGTGTGTAAAAATCTAATAACTGTTGGGCAAGAACTGCATGAGATACTTTTGTTTTATCGTCATCACGTAAGTATTCATCATGTAGAACATCGTTTGTAAGACTTGTATGGAAGTGGATAGCCTATCCTTACATAGCCATAAGGTGGGTGATATTTAACATAAAATTAATAATGTGTTAGTTTTCTTATTATTTTATATCTTTGCTCTCAAAGAATTATATTACCGTACAGTATGTCTCTCTCTCATAAATGGAGAAACTGCAGATCAGCCTATCATCACAGGTAAGTGGTTTTTTTAATGTAACAATGTTCCCAATACTATATTATGAATATGACTATAATACTGAATCCCACAAAAATTTTGTAACAATATATTCATCTGGCTAAGTTACTGTGAAACAATCTTATCGATTATACTATACTACCATAAAGTCATCATATGGCTACTTCTTCATTATCAATTCATAAATAATTATACCTGTAAATAAGTATAATTTTTCATATTCTCTCTTACTTTTATACCTATAAATAAATATTAATTTCTTTTTCACATTAGATTTTTATTTTTGATGTCTAGTGTTAGGTATGTATAACATCTACCATGTTTTGTAGCATGTAAGACAATGTTGATATAGATACTAACAGATGATTCATCTTTTAAACAGATGACATAAATGTATGGTATCAAAAATATAGTACATATAGCCCTGGCTGGTTTGGCTTAGAGTTTAGAGAGTTGGCCTGTGGACCAGAGAGTCCCGGGTTCGGTTCCCAATGGGGGCATGTGCCTTGGTTGCAGTTTGTCCCGGGCCCTAGTTGGGGTTGTGTGGGTGGCAACCAGTCAGTGTGTCTCTCTCACATCAATGTTTCTCTCTCTCTTCCTCCCTCTCTCCCTCCTGCTCTGTCTGAATATAAATGCAAAAATGTCCTCGGGTGAGGATTAAAAAAAAAAATATATATATATATATATATATATATATATATATATATATATATATATACACACACATAGAATATATCTGCATATCCCATAGTGTGGTGAAGGCCAAAAGAGGGGAAGGGGAGGGTAGGTGGAGGTGAGCAAAGGGGGTGGGGATGGGGGGAATGGGGGAAGTCTGCAAAAATGTCAACATTAAAATGTTTCAATAAGCCTGGCTGGTGTGGCTCATTGTCCTGTGGACTGAGAGGTTCCAGTTGTTGACTAAATCAGATCCATGGAAGTAGAGAATAGACTGACAAACCTCAGAGGGATGGGGGAGGGGGGAGGGAAGAGATAAACCAAAGAACTTATATGCATATAAGCACAACCAATGGACACAAATATTAGTTTGGGGAAAGCAGCAGGGGGGTGGGAGTAGGGAGGAGGGGATCATTGGGGAAAAGGGGGGGACATCTGTAATACTTTCAACAATAAAAAAATTTAATAAAAAAGTTATATATATATTACAATACTGTAAATGTATTTTATCTTCCTTATGATTTTTTTAATGTGCTCTCTAGCTTACTTTATTTTAGAACTATAGCATTTAATACACATAACATACAAAATATTTGTTAATTGACTGTTTATGTTGTTGGCAAGCTTCTGATCAACATTAGGCTATTAGTAGTTAAGTTTGGGGGGAGTCAAATGATATATATGGATTTTTGACTATGTAGTGGGGTCAGTCCCTAATCCGTAATTGTTAAGGGATCAACTGTAGTTTCCTATGGTCTGTGAGATACTCTAGCAAATTAATTGAACTCAAGGAAGGTGTCATTGGAACCTCCAATCTATAGCTGGTCAGTTAGAAGTACAAGTAAAAACCTGGACTTGTGGTTGGCACCTGAAGTGAAGGATAATCCTGTGACACTGAGACTTTAACCTGAGGTGCTGACACTATCTCCAGGTAAGTGGTGTCAGAATTGAGTTGAATTGTAGGACACATGTACCTTATTCTTCCCCCCACAGGATTCATTTCCCCACTCCCACTCCCCCCAACCCTACTCAACCTCATTAATTTTTGCTCACACATCTTTTAGAGTTCAGCCAGACTTCCCTGACCTTTCACATCCTTATAAAACACTTCCCAGGCACACAGTGCTTCTCCTTCGTAGCCCTTTGCATAATTGTCAATAAATAGTTGATCTTGTCACAAGCTCTTGAATATTTATCTCCCTCATCAGAATATAAGATCCATGATGGCAGAGGCACTGTCTGTCCTGTTTGTCACTATGTCCCCAGAACCCATCAGTGTGCCTGAGGAAGGCTCTGAAGTGTTTTTTCCAATGAATGGGTGATAGTTTGAAGCCATATGATACACAGCTTAAATGCCAGATCTAGAAGTTGGCACTTATTCAGCAGGTAATGAAGAAGCTTGGTGGTACTTCAAGCAGGGGAATGGTGAAAGTCAAGTGCCACATGAGGAAGTTCATCTGACAGCGCTGTGGAAAGTGAAGTGTAAGTCCAGTTATGTATGGACTAAAGCCCAGTCAGAGTGATGTTGAAAAAGAAACAGAATGAGGGTTCAGAATCATTAGATGCTGCAAAGTAAAAATTTGCAGGACATGGTAACTCTGGTTATTGGCCGGTTCTGTATTAGATGCCTTTGATACAGTCGTCTCGCGACAGAAGAGTATAATGTAGGGCCTTGATAGAAGGGAAAGATTGAAGGAAGCGTGCTCAAGTTCCCTTGAGAAAATGCAGATAACTATGATCATTACATTCTCAATAAGTAAATATAAGATAAATTAAGACAAGGTAAGGTCAGTAAAACAATTACTTTTCAACAGAGGACATTCACTCCTCTCCGTCTAGCATCAAAAAGACTCAGTTTTTGCTCCTTAAAGCAGGTCATCCAGGATGGTGATAATAAAAGCCTTTCTGCTTTGGGCATGTGCTACTCTCATCGACAACCGAAGTTTTATAAACTTATCATATTTTAAAACATCTACCTCCTCTTGTGAAATGAACTTCATGAAATAAGAGAAAAGTATTCCAAGTGTTTTTTTGATAATAGACAGAGACAGATGTTATCAAATAATCGGGCTACAGTTAGAAATACATAACAATATTTAAACTCGCTAATCTGAGTGCTTATGCCTTAAAGGCCATTATTTACTTTTAACATGAAAGAGCTTTCCATCATGCACACATAATAAAGGAATGGAAAGTCTGAACGGCCCCACAAATGAGATGCCTCTGTACCTCTTCGGTTTGGAAGGTCCCCCCAAGTATACTTGGAAAATTTAAACTTTAACTTTTAGGAGTGGCTCAGTCCTAAGTGAGATATATATAAGTATATAAAATGTTAGACAGCATTTCTCAATCCTGGCCTTTTGTACTGAACTTCTAGTTCATGGGAATAAAATGGCACTCAACACCACACTCTGTAAAAGTATTTTGGGTGCATCATATAATTTCTCAGCCAACAAAAGCTTGTTTGAATCAAAATGCATTGGAAATTTCTTTAAAATGTAACACTGTACAAATCTGCAAGTAAACTTTCAACCCCTCCCCATTTCCCAGTGAGTCTGCAAGTAGATTGAAAGGGCAAATCAGAACTGTAGACTAAAATGTGCCTCCATTAATGAATTGTAGGACATTTACTTTTGCAAGCTTCCAAGTGGGGACCAACTTTCCATGTTTGTGTTAGGGTCCCTCTTATCTTAAATATCACAATATATCTGGACAAAATTTTAATAAGGTCAGTGGTTATATCAACAAAGGGAAAGTATCTGGTCTTGAAATAGAAGGGGGAAAATGCTAAGCAAAGTGCAATTAACAACAAAGCAATAATCCACTCAAACCAAGAGGAAATGACTTGAATGAAAAAAGGTGACTTGAATTTAAGAAAAATAAACCATTTTTAAATTATACAAATGCAATTTCCCACTTTTGTTTACTTTGGTCGTATTATTTTCTATTTACATATAAGCCAGCCAGAGCCTGATGGCTGATTTCATCACAGAAAGGCGCAGCCAAGGAGGGCCAAGTTTCTCGGTACCTGCCACGACAGAAATTGTTCTTAACAGTGTTCATTGGGTTCAGCCTGTACAACTACTGGAAATTACTGTTTTACATAACTTCTTACCTTGATATAGCACTAACTTCATCTTCACAACAAGTCTGTGAAATCAGTACACTTTAAAAATTTTAAAAACTGTCCTGGCCGGTTTTGCTCAGTGGTTAGAGCGTCGGCCCACAGACCAGAGAGTCCCAGGTTTGGTTCCTGCTAAGGGCGCGTACCTCAGCCCCTGTTGGGGTTGTGTGGCAACTGGTCGATGTGTCTCTCTCACATTGATGTTTCTCTCTCTCTCTCCATCCCTCTCTCCCTCCCGATTTATCTGATTATAAATGCAAAAATGCCCTCGGGTGAGGATTAAAAGAATTTAAAAAACGGAGACTCAGAAAGATTGAGTGGTCAGAAAGATTAGGTAATGAGCTAGCAAAAGGATAAGATGTCGCATAAACTCTGGCCATTGGACTCTGGGTGCATCTCTACACACACTGCCATATGATAAGCAAAGATCAAAATGTCCAGAATTCCTGATACATGCCAAGAGCTAAACCAAGATTCTTCATATGCCATGTTAGTCCAACAGCTGTACCCCTTCCAACCCAATGAGTAGAATCAACCCTGAAATAAACAACTCCACCTATTGATCTCTAACAATGATTTTTTAAAAATCTAGATGTTTCTCTATCAACCCTATGAACCACTGATTACCTGCACCACGTATTTTAATAGTTGCTATTTTTTTTTAATCCTCACCTGAGGACACTTTCTGCATTCATAGAGTGAGAGGGAGAGAGAGGAAGAGAGAGAGAGAGAGAAACATCGACGTGAAAGGGACACATTGAGTGGCTGCCTCCCGCACGACCCAACCAGGGCCGGGGACAAACCGCAACTGAGATATATGCCCTTAGCAGGAACCGAACCCGGGACTCTCCAGACAGTGGGCCGATGCTCTAACCGCTGAGCCAAACCGGCCAGGGCAATAGTTACTATTTTTTAAAGCAAGTGAAATTTCCCTTCTTGATTTGCTTGTCATATGTAACTACCTTTACACCTATGTGGCCAGAACTAAGGGAAGCAGAGGGCCTGGGGTCAGGTAGACACTCCTGAGCTGCCTCACCTGGATAATCATTCCCAGCGCCCCACTGTTATGTAACACCAAATTTTACCCATAAAAATCTTATGTCCAGACTTGTTCTGCTACACCATAGAGCCTCTTCCCTCAGTCATCAAAGGACTGGAAGAAATACGATCTGCTATTTATTCATTTACTTTATTCATTCAACAAATATTGAGTATGAAAAACCAGCAGTGTGTCAGGTACTGTGATAGGTGTTGGGGGATAAGACAGAGTTTACTTCGAGTGCAGAGCTTAGAAAACAAATGTTTTGAAGCATATTGAAGAGTATGGTGAGATAGAACAGTGTCTTTGGAAAGGGTGCTTAACATGGATTTAGAGGTCAGAGGTGTCCTGAAGAAAAGCATTTGTAAGCAAAACTATTAAGGATAAGTGAGAGTTAGTCAAAAGAAGAGCCTACTATGTGCTGGGCATTTTCTATGTCTTCTCTTTTAGCCTCTTAATAGCCTTCTCAAGTTGTCATCTCCATCTGATAGATTGGGAAACTGATACTATGATAGATCTCGTGATTCATAAGGGCCAGCTAGTCTCAGAATTCAAATCCAGCTCTGTAAACCACAAAGTCCATGTTTCATTGCTCTTTAACTATTCTGCAAGCAAAACACTTCCCACAGGTCTTATAGGAACCCATGAACATGCATCAGTGTTGGTCCAAAACCTCTCCCCTGTGCTTTAGTAGTCTTCTTAGGGATGTACAGAAAAGGTCCTGGTACCAGCTGCTGTTTGAGTTGATAAGGCACCATAATGGTGGTACTAGAGCAGAGCTGGAGCATGAGCTGGGGAAGCTCTGTTCAGAACGTTCCCTTCCTGAACCACAGGAGAGCCCTGGGTTCTGTAGTGAGCTACATTCATAGTGCCAGCAACTGATCCACCTGTTAAGATCCCATGAGTTCATCTTTCAAAACCATGCATTTTTTTTGTACCAAAATAAATGTTATACAGACTAGTCAAACGTATTCTTCCTAAACTTGACACCCAGAGACACTGGGATGTTTTTGTTTGTTTGTTTGTTTGTTTGTTTGTTTTTATTAATTTGTTTTTGTTACAGATGTTTCTCCTTTTTCCCCATTGACACCCTCCTCCCCATCCCCCTCTGCCCCATCCCCAGCTTTGTTGTCTATATCCATTGGTCATGCATACATGCATATAAGTTCTGTGGTTTATCTCTTCCCCCCCAACCCCCGCTCCTCTGAGATTTGTCAGTCTGTACCCTACCTCTATATCTCTGGGTCAATATTGTTCATCAGTTTGTTTAGTTCATTATATTCCAGAAATAAGTGAGATCATGTGATATTTGTCTTTCTCTGCTTGGCTTGTTTCGCTTAGCATAATACTCTCCAGGTCCCTCCATGTCATCTCAAAAGATAAGAGATCTTTCTTTCTTACAGCTGCATAGTATTCCATCGCGTAAATGTACCACAGCTTTTTTATCCACTCATCTACTGATGGACACTTGGGTTGTTTCCAGATCTTAGCTATTGTAAATAGTGCTGCTATGAACATAGGGGCACATATATTCTTTCTGATTGGTGTTTCAGGCTTCTTAGGGTATATTCCTGGAAGTGGGATCACTGGGTCTAATGGCAATTCAATTTTTAACTTTTTGAGGTAACATCATAGCGTTTTCCACAGTGGCTGTACTAGTCTGCATTCCCACCAGCAGTGTACTATAGTCCCCTTTTCTCCACACCCTCGCCAACACTTGTTGTTTGATAATTTGTTGATGGCAGCCATTCTGACAGATGTGAGGTGATACCTCAAAGTTGTTTTAATTTGCATCTCTCTCATGATTAATGACGTTGTGCATTTTTTCATATGTCTTTTGGCTATTTGTATGTCCTGTTTGGAGAGATGTCTATTTAGGTTCTCTGCCCATTTTTTAATTGGGTTCTTTGTCTTCCTTTTGTTGAGTTGTATGAGCACTCTATATATTTTGGAAATTAACCCCTTATCTGATGCATCATTGGCAGTTATGGTCTCCCATATAGTGGGTTCCCTTTCCATTCTGATGGTTGTTTCTTTTGCTGTGCAGAAGCTTTTTAGTTTGATGTAGTCCCATGTGTTCATTTTTTTTTTTGTTTCTCTTGCCTTAGGTGATGTATCAGTGAAAATTCTGCTGCGTATAATGTCTGAAATTTTGTTGCCTGCATTTTCTTCTAGAATTTTTATGGATTCACGAGTTACATTTAAGTCTTTTATCCATTTTAAGTTTATTCTCATGTATGGTGTAAGTTGGTGGTCTAGCTTCATCGACGGCATTCTTATACACCAATGATGAAATCACAGAAAGAGAAACTCAAAAAACAATCCCATTTACCATCACAGCAAAAAAATTAAGATACCTAGGAATAAACTTAACCAAAGAAGTAAAGGACCTCTTCACAGAAAACTACAGGTCATTGAAGAAAGAAATAGAGGAAGATATAAAAAAGTGGAAGCATATACCTTGTTCATGGATTGGAAGAATTAGCATTATTAAAATGTCCATACTATCCAAAGCAATCTATAGATTCAATGCAATCCCCATCAAAATACCAATGACATATTTCACAGAACTAGAACAAACACTCCAAAAGTTTATATGGAACCAAAAAAGACCCCGAATAGCCACAGCAATCTTGAAAAAGAAGAACAAAGTAGGAGGGATCACATTACCAGATATCAGGTTATGCTACAAAGCCACTGTAATCAAAACAGCCTGGTACTGGCACAAGAACAGGCAGATAGATCAATGGAACAGAACAGAGAACCCAGAAATTGACCCAAGACAATACGCTCAATTAATATTTGAAAAGGTGGCAAGAGCACACAGTGGAGTCAAGATAGTCTCTTCAATAAATGGTGTTGGGAAAATTGGACAGCTACTTGCAAAAAAATGACACTGGGATGTTTTAACAGATCCCATCCACTGTCAACTTAAGAGGATTTTAATTCATTCATGATATTCAGAAGAAAGTACCACAGGCCCTGATGGGCAATGACAAGATGATGGGAATTACATGGATAAAACTGTAGTACAGATTCCTACATTAGCTACTTTGATTTAGGGGGCAAACCCATCTTTGTGTGCAAGTTCTAATACATTTGTCCAAAGAACAGCCTCATCACCTGCCAGCTACATCTTCATCAGAAGATCTAAATTTGAGAAATCAGTCTTCCAAGACTCCATAGTTCTCATTCTGAGAATCAGTTCTCATTAGTGAGATAAAAGCATTATAATTTGGTCCCTATAAACAGCCCTTTTAAGTACCAGATTCTAGCTTGCTCTCTCTTGCTGCTTTCTCTTAATTGTAGATTGTCCCAAATATATCAGTTAATGAGGATTTTTGATCAGTTATGTTCCAGGTAATTGAGGTGTCTTTGAGTATAGGTTAAGTTTATGTTCATCGAGACCTCCTAGAAGCTGGGTACCATTTACATCCAGCAGTGGGCCTCTTTTTCAAGGGCAATTACTCGTGATAAATAATGTCATTTCTCTGCCAAGCCTTGCTCTAACCCAGTCATCCGTCATGGGAGGAAATCATCCCTTGCAAGGTTGTCTTGACCATCAAAGCCACTGTTCTCTGGCTTCCTCTCCCTCCCTCCCTTTTCTACTCTTACCCCTCACAGTTCCCCATGACCTCATGCTGTTTCTGGCTGCCTACAACCCTTTTGTCAGGGTACTAATCATGTAGAGAAAAGGTCTCCCAAAAGGGTGCCTTAGCTATAGGATTTCTATGCCCCACCCCCCAAACCAGTCCCCCATCACAATCCCTGTTCTATTTCCCTAAAAGAGATCACCTCCTCAGATAGGCTGAAAGTACTTTGAATCTAATGTTGTTGTTTTTTAATAACTAAAATAACAATAACTAATATGAATAAAATAAAGTCACTAAAGCATCAGTAGATTTAACCCCTCTAGGAGGTGCTTCCATTTTAAGAAAGACTTTATCAACCTAAAGAAATTGCTAATTGGGGAGCTGTATTGAGCAGGGACAGTCCGTCATCACTTCTCCTCTTTGTCAAAACTTCAGAAGAACTTTGATTAGCCATATACCCTGACACTTCCAGTCCACCACTGGCCTTTGCCTGAACATAGGTGGTAACATCCACAGGACTCATTTTCTCCCATGCTCAGGCAATAGTTAGTTGTGAATTATCCCAAAACACAGAGAGGAGTGGTGAGAATTCTCTCTCTCTGCATCATTCATTTATTAAATCTTTATTGACCATCTGTTATGCCAGATATGGAGGCCTGAAAAAGCTTCCATGAAATTCAAGACTTTATATTCTAGATAAAGAGGCATATATACAAATAAGAACAGTACAGCATGAGAGATGCTCTCCTTACAAGAGTCACACACAGGGCCCTAAGGAGCAGATTTACAGAGGACTAATTTTCTCCCAATGATGAGGGCAGGGAAGGGGTTTCAGGCGAAGGGGAGAGTGTGTGTAGAAGCCTGAAGTTGTGGGAGGGCAGGGCCAGCAGTTCTGTCTGAGTAAAGGGCACCCAGCCCTTACCCATAACCATGCTGCTGATTTTATTACAGTTGGAAAAAGAGGCTCTAGGGACTCAGCTAGATGGTCTACCTACAAAGGTCAGTGAAAAATTAAATCAATTGCTGACTGGTGTGCCAGGGTCCCTCAGGCATGAAGAATAGTGTTATTCTGGTAAAGTCCCAAAACTGCAAAAAGACTTTCAAAATTATCACATTCATCCTTTGCCCCAAGACTCAAGACTACTTAAGAACTATAGCAAAAATGGAGGTATGTCTAATTATTGAAGAGGTCTTGATTTCTTAGGAGCCATCGAATAGATTTCATTTAAATTCTCTTTACTACCTCCCCAAAGTCAGGAAACACATGCGGATTGACCTCAACCAGCTCTGAGTGACAAGCAGAGAAAACAAAGCAGAAAAGAGAAGGGGGGAATGTGTCCAATTAAATCAGTAAGATTTAATTGCCCATATGGAGCTAAGCTAGACAAGGGTGATATCAGAGGACAGCTGGAGGTGGGAATATCTGCATGCATTAGGGGCTAAGTCTGGGGGCTCAGAAAGCCCTGAGGCTATTTAAATCATTTCATGCCAGTTTAATTCCCATGTTAAATACCAGCTGGACTTCTCTATTGAGAGATCAGAAACAAAGCAGCAACCTGAATTCATGTATCCATTCAGTGGGCACCTACTATGTGTCCAGGCCTCCATCGTGTTGAAATCCTTAGTAAGTTGGGTGGTCAGCTGAGGGTTATTGCCCTTGATAAGAGCAACCTTTGTCATCTGAAACACCCCCTCCAGCTGACCCTGAGCACTTGTGAAGGCAAGAAGTCATGTCATACCTGCTTCTTCTCTTTTTACTGTTGCCAGCAT
Source organism: Tadarida brasiliensis (assembly GCA_030848825.1). Taxonomy (NCBI): domain Eukaryota; kingdom Metazoa; phylum Chordata; class Mammalia; order Chiroptera; family Molossidae; genus Tadarida; species Tadarida brasiliensis. The sequence continues at coordinate 36,487,127 of CM061272.1, read as the reverse complement.
CAACACGGGGTCAGACACCTTGGAGGTGCTCAATAAATTCCATTCGACCCACAATCAAGGAGACAGATTCCCCAACCTCAGGATAGCATTTAATCCACTAAAAGGAAACTTCTTCAGAAAGGCCTTTTTATAGAGTAGATTTCAAAAGGTTGCATATGTCCTCATAATAAATAATCCGACATGATAAAGGCCACATTCAGAGTGTCCCTAAAACACAGGCACATGTGGTACAAAATATGAACAGACTCCAAGCTCGCAATTGCTTTGTTTTAACCTTGGCAGTCCTGCAGCTTGGCTCCCACATTCAAAGAGATGATGTATTTTCCCATATTTATTATTTGCCCTGGACTACTGAGGAAAAAAGCAGGGCAGCAGGCCGATGTGTCTCCGTGTTCCTGCCAGGAATAACAGAGAGGCCTTGCACCAGCGCCTCATTAGCTTATGGAAAACAGTTCCCCAAGGAAACTGCAGGGTGTAAATAAATTTAAAACATTTCAGCCTTTTGAGGCGGCAGATGCCAAATTTGTAGAACAGTGGTGGTTCAAAAACTCTGTAACTTTCTGTTGCACGTCTCATAAATTTAGCATAAGTTCTATGTCTGTTAATAAGCAAAATAATATGATATCACAAACATACTTTTTAAATGTAATATGCATTACTTTGTTATATTTATAAAAAGCAAATATTTAGTTGGTAGGGAAAATTCAGTCTGAAAAAAACAGGATAGTTCTAGAGATATTCATACATGTACCAACTCAGGGCCCTGTTTAAGGATATATCCTCTGTAGATACTATGCCATGCCCTAGTATATGGGCAAATTTTCTATAGCTTTATATGTTATCCAAGCTTCAAACATGGTGCTAGACCATAGTATACATGACAAAGATGAGTGAGGTTTAAACCTCTGACTGAATATTTCTCTGTTAACTGTTACCAAGATACACAAGGACTTCTGGGCAAGATGGCAGCATTCATAAATGCGGTACTCACCTCCTCTCATGATCACATCAAAATTACAACCTAAAATCTGGATGAATGGAAATCCTACAACTAAGGAATTAAAGAAGAAGCCATATCTTTAGGGGTGGAGACGTGAAACAGGTTGGTCCCACACCTATATGTGGCAGATAAAAATTGAGAGTGATATATTGGCTGCAAAGGTACCCACCCTGGAGGAGCAAGGGGTCCTAGCTCCACACCAGGCCTCCCATTCTATGGTTCCAGTGCCAGGAAAAGAAGTCCCCATAACTTCTGGCTATAAAAGCCAGAGGGGATTGAGGCTGCAGGAGACAGGGGTTACTTGAGTTCTAGGCAGTTCCTCTTAAAAGATTCGTGTATGAATTTAGTCAGACTCACTCTCTCTGAGATCCAGTGCTGGTGGGAGCAGCTTAAAAGGCACCAGAGCCATACTGGGAGAAACTTAATTATTTGGCATCAGGGTGAGAGCTACGGGACAGCTTTCTCCCAGATGGAAGTACTGGCAGAGGCCATTGTTCCTTTTCTGAGACTTCCCCCAGAGCCCACAAGTGGGTGCTATATCTCAGTTTCCATCAACCTAACTGTCACTGTTCACTCAACCCTGGTGATTCCATGAGGTCTCACCCTACCTAAATTTCTGGCCCATCCAAGCTGTTTACAGTGTTTTTTTCCATACGAATGGCCTGTCTTGGCTCATGCTTCAGATTTTTCTAAAATCTCTCAAATAAGCAGCACCTGGCCTCAGCATGCTCTGTGTCTCTCACTGAATGGTCCCAGGCCTGCACTAGCAGCAGCCAGCCATGGTTCGCAATTTGGCCTCACCTGAACACCTCCAAGCCCAGCACAAGTAGCAACCATCTGCAGATTGCTTTGTAGCTCATGCTGGGTGGCCCCAGGCAGAAGACAGGCAGTGGCTGACCTTAGCCTGCACCTCCCAGAGAGCCCCAGAGCCAGCACACCCAGTGGACAGCTTCAGACCATGTCAAAGCATCATCACCACCCAACCACCTCCACAGGCAACACACTCAAGAGGCAGACTCAGCAGGCACCAGAGCCCTGCTGAAGTAAGTCCTGCTCTGTGGGATGGGGCCCTGCACAGCTGATCTTCCACGGTGGTCAGAAGTCAGTGGTCAGTGGTCATAGCCAGTCTTTGCAGCTGATCAGCCTAGTGGTAAATCTCTCCATTGAAGTGCCAACAGCAATCAGGGCTCAACTACAACAGAGGGGTGTACTCAGCCCACAGGGAGGGGTTGCACCTTGAGTGACCAGTTTTGGTGATCGAGGAGGGTGTGCCACTGGACCCTACAGAACGCCTACTACATTAGGTCACTCTGCCAAGCCTGAGAGACATACCAGCTCTACATAATGCATAGAAACAAACACAGGGAGGCTGCCAAAATGAGGAGACAAAGAAACATGTCACAAATGAAAGAACAGAACAGAAGTTAAGAAACTAAACAAATGGGGACAAGCAATCTATAAGAGGCAGAGTTCAAAACATTGGTTATAAGGATGCTTAATGAACTTAGTGAGAATCTCAAAAGCATTAAAAAGGACCAGTCAGAAATGAAGGACACACTAACTGAAATGAAGACTAATTTTCAGGGAATCAACAGTATTGTTGATGAGGCCAAGAATCAAATCAGCAATTTGGAATATAAAGAAGCAAAAAATACCCAATCAGAACAGCAAAAAGAAAAAAAGAATCCCCCAAAATGAGGACAGTGTAAGGAGCCTCTGGGATGACTTCAAGTGTACCAACATTCGTATCATGGGTGTGCCAGAAGGAGAAAAGAGAGAGCAGAAAATTGAAACTTATTTGAAAAAATAACAACAGAAAACTTCTTTAAATTGGTGAAGGAAATAGACATACAAGTCTAGGAAGCACACGAGTCCCAAAAAGATGAACCCAAAGAGACCCACACAAAGACACCTCATAATTAAAATGCCAAAGGTTAAAGACAAAGAGAGAATTTTAAAATCAGCAAGAGAAAAACGGTTCATTACCTACAAGGGAGCTCCCATAAGACTGTCAGCTGATTTCTCAACAGACACTTTGCAGGCCAGAAGGGATTAGTAAGAAATATTAAAAGTGATGAAAAGCAAGGACCTATAACTAAGATTACTCTACCCAGCAAAGCTATCATTTAGAATTGAGGGACAAATAAAGTGATTCCCAGATAAGAAAAAACTAAAGGAGTTCATCACCACCAAACCAGTATTATATGAAATGTTATAGGGTCTTCTTTAAGAGGAAGAAACAAAAATAAAAAATATGAACAATGAAATGGCAATAAATATCTATCAACAATTGAATCTAAAAAACAAAATAAATGAACAAGCAGGACAGAAACAGAGTCATAGATACAGAGAACATTTTGACAGTTGCCAGATGGGAGGGGGATTGAGGGGATGGGTGAAAAAGGTGAAGGGATTAAGAAATATAAATTGGTTGTTACAGAATAGTCATGGGAATGTAAAGTACAGCATAGGGATTATAGTCAATAATATATTAATAACTATGTATGGTGTCAGATGGGTGCAAGACTTATGGGGATGATCACTTAGTAAGTTATGTAATTTCTCATCACTGGGGTGTACAGTCGAAACTAATATAATGTAAATGAACTGTAACTGAAAAATAAAAATGATTTAATAATAGGGGGGAAAAACAAGACACACAAAGAGACTGATACCTTAGACTTAGAAGTCATAGGCAGCATTTCCTCTAATACCCTCATTTTGTAAACAAGAACACTGAGACCCAGAGAACCAAAGTGATTTATCAGAGTTAGAGGCAGAGCTGGGGGAACACAGGATTCTCTCTCTGCATTCACTGCTTACTGTAATCACATGACTAATGGCTCAGAGCTGCACAGCACTTGACACCCTGCCTTACACATGATGAGCCCTCAACAAATGTTGTCTGTGAAGTCCCTATTTCCATTACCATTATTTCTGCTACACCAAGGTGCTAAGCAATACAGCTATTTTCATCTCTTTGCAACAGTGATGACTTCTCTGACAATACTTTTAAGTATATTATCCCAGTTTCATTCATTAAGTGATCCTCCCCAATATTAACTCCTGGGCCCAAGAAATCCCAGGTGCTCTTAGTTTCCCTTGATAATACATAATATATTGTTTTCCACTAAATCATGATTTATTCATCAAGTACCAACAAAACGTAAACTTTATAAAGGCAGGAACCACATCTACTTTTTCATCATTATAGCCCTGAATCCTGGTGCATAATAGGCACTCAGTAAATACAGTCATGGTGCCAGATGAAGGGGACGCAAAGGCAAAGAAGGCATGGTCCCTCTTCTTAAGAGTTTCACAGTCTGAAGAGGATAATTCTTGTTGAACCTATTTCAACTCTTAGCTTATACCATCCCTCTAAGTTGTTGCATCCATATATTTACTTCTTCATAATATAATCCACATTCCTGATAATCCAAGGATAGTCCTCAAGCAAGATTTCATCTGAGATTTTTCTTAAATAATAGCCCTAACAATAACACACCCCAAACCTGTTAGAGAAAAGTGATTCTTAAGATGTATACTTGGACTATATAACAAAAGAATGCTATATGCTTAGACTACATAATAAAAAGGCTATATAATTTTTTAAAGAAACAAGAGGAAATTAACCTCAATTTAATTCAAATCAGATAAAATGAAGCTCTCTAAAGAATTAAGTTCTGAGAAGCTATTTGGCCTGTAACAAAAGTGTATAGCATATGAGACCTTTACCAGAACAAAGGTCTCAGCACAAGTTTATAAATCAGAATATGCAAACTAATGCCAGTAAGCTAACACCTGGCCACAGAGTAAGGATAGTCCCAAGAAAATAGTAGCTGGACTGCCTGGAGGTACACAATCAAGGTCCCAGTTCACGGGGGACTTTTTAGGGGACTCTAGCAGTGCTTCTCAAACACTATGTGGATCAAATCCCTGAAAGGCTTGTTAAAACACAAATAACAAGCCATCCCCAGAGCTTCTGGGGTAAAACCTAAGAGTTTGCATGTCTAACAAGTTTCCGTGTGATGCTGAGGCTGCTGGTCTAAGAATCTCTACTTTAGAGAAAGCACAATACTTACATGTCCTAAGACTTTGAAAGCAAAAAAATGATACCAGGGATCTGCAGGGCATGTACTATGTTTGCCTTTTTTAAATCCCTTGAGCCAGTCACCAATTATGTGTGCTATATTGTCTGAGGGACTCTTGAGCCAAAGGAGAAGGTGAAAGGCATTCTGGTTAATGGGACAAAATGTAGAAGACAGGCTAAGATGAAAATCTGTAAAAAAAAAAAAAAAAAAAAAAAAAAAAAAGTTTCTGAGAGAGAGAAGAATCAGAACCAGAGGCAAGGAGGTGAAAAGTGGAAGACCGTGACAGAGAGGGGGAGGAAGACTGGCACCACTGCAGCAGTGCCGGGGAGTCGGGCTCCTCCAGTCTGTGAATCCAGACCCATGAGCAATAGCCCACTTTATTAAGCACATATCACTCCAGGCCCTGTCCTGGGGCCTATACATGTCCTCTGAAGCCTCATGACATCCTCTGCCGAAGTTATTACCTCTCTTTTACAGATATGGAAACAAAGGCTCAATAAGATTAATATCACCAAGGTAGCTAGTAAGTAGTAGATTCAGGTTTCAGGCTCTTATCTGTCTCACTCCCAAGCTTGACTCTTATCATCCAGCCAGTATTCCAGCAATTCCTCTTCCCCAAAGATGAATCCTAAAGGAGAAGGTACTGAAGGAAACCACAAATTGCAGCATATGGCTACAAATGAGTAGGACACAGAGGTAAGAGAGAGTATAATGGAGTGGTTCAAACTGCACCTTTGAGACTAGAGACCCGCTTTCAGATCTGTGCTTCTCCACTTAGGAGCAAATCACATAATCTGATCCCAATTTTCTTATCTGCATAATGGGGATATTAACAGCCACCTTCCAGGGTTATTAGAAGGTATCTAGATATATTTTGCGTTAGAACTAGTATATTTTTAGCACGTTCAAAAATGAAGGTGGCAGTGGTGATGATGATGGTGGAGAAAGGACTGAAACCCTAGTAGTTGAAGAGCTAGAAATAGAACATTTAACAGCTTTAAATACGTTTCAAGTCTCCAGGTTTGAATCAAACCTACATCCAATACAAAGAGAAGCTGCCACTGTCAGTTACCAACATGAAATGTGGAAAATAGAGCAGTAGCTGAAGACTGGAAATGAGCAACTTCTGAACCTATTTCCAAAACAGAATAAAATATATACTTCAGAAATTCTAGACTTCGAAGCTTATGGTTTAACCTGCATGGAGGCAGTACTAGAGCACCACAATGGAGTGTTTCTTCACAATTTAGAGATACAATCAATCAGGCTGGCCCCTGAAGGTCCTCCAACAAAATCATCACATAGTGCTGAACTTGAGTCACCTTGAAGAGACAGAGTGGTTCAGTCTCCAATAGATTTCACTGGAACCTAATAGGAGATATTGACAGAACTACAAGACCATAAAAAGGAGGTTGATAGGAAATAAGATAAAAGGAGAAGAAAGAAAGTCAGATTGGCAACAGTGGACAAGTAACTCTTCCTTACTATGAAAAGTTTACTCTAACCTAAACACCTGAACCAAAAACTCCTTGTAAACAGGAACTATTTTTATTCACCTTTGCATGTCCAGGAACTAACACAGTGGATGGCACAAAGCTGCAACTGAATATGTGAAAGCCCCTCTGTCTGCCTTCTGGAAAGCCAGAACTATGAGGACCACCTTCATAAAGGAAGGTTCTCGGCTTTACATGTCACTCAAAAAATGTTCCCTGGTCTGAAGTCCCAAGTCCTTCTTAGCCTGATATTCCAGCTCCAATCTACTTTTTTCTTTCCAGGATAATTTACTCACTCCTTTTCCTAAATCAACTCCTCCCAGATGATTAACTCATGCCCCTGCAACCAAGCAGCCTTAGATTCTCTTGACTGCATTTCCCTACATTATTTGTTCCAACCATAAGTGCTTTCTCTGCTTTTCTATACCTTCTGAGATCTTATCTCAAGAAATGTCCCCTGACCATCTCAGAAGAACTTTTGTCTCTCCCACTTTCAAGCCTTCTGAGTTCTTGTTTCTCTACCCTGCATTCAGCATTTAGCAAATGCCACCTCATGTTGACATTTGTGTTTTTTCAAACAACTGTGTCTTACCTCCCCCGATTTATTCATCACTGCATCCTGCCTTGAGCCTTGTACAGAGTTAGCACTTAATAAATGTTTGTTGTTGCTGTTAACGATGAAAAACAAATGCTTCAGTAATTCTGAGGCTTCTGACATGCCCAACCCATCCACACTCCATGTCATCGTTTCTTCCACTGTCTCTTCCACCAGCAGTTTCCACCACTCCCTCCTGGTGCCCTGACTAATGGGGACAAAAGGAAACACTTGTTGTTTGTCTCAGTGTGGATGGGAATCTACAGGGTCTCAGAGGTTCCTGGGCTCTCCCATCCCCAGCAGCCATCTCCCTAGGCTTGCTTTATTGGTTGTCAGCCAGCTACTATAGGATCTTCTAAAAAGCATTTAACATCCCTGAGCCTCTGGCCCTAAATTTCTCTGCCCTTTCATGCACAGTTGTCATTAAGATAATCTAGATAATAGACTAAAAATGTTCTGAAAAATCTAAAGTTCTATGCAAAAGAGAAGTGTTTTAAGAAACCAACTTGGCCCTTTCAGGCGTGTAGGAGGTCACTTCATTTGGTACCTTGGCAACTTAACCACCTGAAAGAATTGTCCCCTTTCTTATAACCTAGTTTTGTTTTTGTTTTAATCAGAGAAAGACTAAAGCATTCGACAGAAACTGGCTCAGAGAGAAATGTTTGGGCAGGAAGGTACTTTAAGAGTTCATTATGTTATGTTCATTTTCTACTGTGGTCTAATTCTGAGTTTAGGCATGCTGAAAGGTGTTTCTTTTCTTTCAAATGCTGCAGAGAATAACCCTGAGAAAACAATAGGGATTGCTTAAATATGCAACACAGCTGAGAAGGTCAGACAGGCTTGGGGAACCTCAGTCCCTCCAGATTCCTCCAATGCCATGGGCCATGAGTAAGTGTGTAGATTCCACAACTGGCTGAGAGGAGTTAGAGAAAGCCCCTACCCCTCAGAGTCCCCGGTACTTGTTTCTTCTACTAAGAGGCTGCTTAGAGAAGATCATGCCCCAAAGAAATATTCTGTCTCCTCCACAGGGTATCCTAATTAGGCTGCTCATGAACAGATCCTGACAGCTCAGCTACATCACCCTCAGACAACTACTGAGAGCCATATGTCTGGCCACGGTTTAGGTTTCCTACATATGACTGGAAGGAACCGATGCTTGGCCTACTGCAATTAGAAAATCCTTTGGCCAGAGTCTTAGTGCCTGCTCCAATGCAATTCCCCTTGATAGAGGGTCTTCTTTCATCTTGAACAGTGCCCACCATTTCGTGCTGATTGCATCAGGCCTTTGCTGACAACAGGAATTGATGGGTGAATTATCATAAAGGCACATGAAAAGTGGACAAGAAGTTACAGGAAAAGTAAGAAGACCTTTTCCTGACTCATCAATGCATAAACACTGGGATGTCTGTCTTCGCTCGGGCTGCTGTAACAAAACACCACAGAGTGGGTGGCTTAAACAACAGAAATGTATTTTCTCAGTTTTGGAGATTGGAAATCTAAGATCAAAATGCCAGCATGGTCAGCTTCTGGTGAGAGCTTTCTCCTAGGGTTATGGAGAAATAGAGAAAGCAAGCTTCCTGGTGTTTCTTCTTATAAGAGCACTAATCTCAACGTGAGGGCCTTACCCCTCTGACCTCACCTAACTCTACCAAAGGCCTCATCTCCAAATAGCATCCCATTGGGGGTTAGGGCTTCAACAGATGAATTTTAGGGAGATACAAACATTCAGTCCATAACAGAGCCCGAGAGGGTGTCCAGGGCCATCCTCCACACCACTGGAAGAACTAGGAAACCCCAGCCACCTCTGGTACTTCCTCAGTGATAATGGCCTTGGGTCTCCATGCACCCAGTAATTCCATTGGCTCCCAAATCTTTAAATGGGTCAAGAGTGGGAGGCCTTGAATGTGAGTCCTGAACTCTTGCTGTCAGCCTAATCATTTTATTTACTTATTTATTTATTTATCACCCTCATTTATTTTATTTTGCAGTCTTGGAGACTGAGAGTTTATTAAATATTGCATGCAAGCATAAGCATAATATTCCATAGTTTTGTTTTTATATAAGCACTTGGAAATTAATTTAAACAAAAAATAGAAGACTAAGTGCGAAAAGAAAAAAGCCTGATGGGCCACTCCAATACCCCATTTCTGCCCAGCAGCCCCTTGATCTGAATCTCTCCCCAGAGTGTGCTCTCACACACAGCTGTGATATTCAAACACATACTAACCAACCAATCAACCAGATAGCACTCAGCAATGGGCTGGGCAGTGCCCTGGAGGCCCCAACTGTGCCCAAACCATTTAACAACCAGGACTGAAGTCTTTCCACATTTAACAACCAAAACAGCTACACAAACCAACTGAGGCTTGGCCCTGCTACTTCACAGTCTTACCACTGAAAAGCAGTCTTCCCCCGGACTCATGCAGGGTTCAGAACCTCAGTGCTCCCACTCAGCACTTACACCCCTCATCAGCAGCCCACCCTATTTGCTCCCTGGTGTTTTTCTGGATGCTGTCAGCTTGTTATACCAGGGGGTATTCTCCTTTGAGAACTCCACCCCCTTGTTTCTTCCACTGTTCCCAGGGCTCAATCCCATGCTTTGCACACAGTGGGTCATCAAGCGACACTAAATAAAAACTACTCTGAGCTTTTGGAACCACCCAGATGATCTGAACCTCACTACCTGACAGACATGTGTTATGGGCTGCATGTTTGTGTCCCCCAAAATGCATATGTTGACCTAAGCCTAGGGTGACTGTATTTGGAGATGGAGCTTTAAGGAAGTATTTAATGTTAAATGAGGTCTTAAGAGGAGGGCCCTGACTACCAGCATTATGTCCTTATAAGAAGAGACACCAGAAAGCCTGACTATCCCTCTGTCTCCTTCTTTCCCACACACACCCAGAAAAGGACACGTGAGCACACAGTGAGAGGCGGCCCCTACAAGCCAAAAGAGGCCTTAGAATGAAACCTACCTTACCAACACCTTGATCTTGGACTTCCAGCCTCCAGAATTGTGGGAAATAAATTTCTCTTGGTTAAGCCACACAGTCTGGGGTACCTCGTCATGGCAGCCCAAGATAACAATAACATGACATTCCCGTTTCTCTCATTCCATAACAACCCTGTGAGGTGGGTACTATCATCTTCACATAAAAGGTACGAAAATGGAGGCTTTGAGAGGTCATATAATCTGTCTGTGATCACAGAGGCAGTAAATCCAGCATCGGGCTCAAGTCTCCATTCAACAGACTGCAGAGCCTATGTTCTTAACCACTAGGCATGACTGCCACCTAGATTTGCCTCACAATATAACAGCCATTGTCACCATAACAGCTAACATACATGGAGTGCTTGCGTGCTGAGCTATCATGTTAAGCATTTCTCACTTAAACTCGCTTCATTCTCACAACAAGCCTTTGAGGCAGGTACAGTTATCTGCATTTTAATAGCACCTAATAAAACAGCTGAGGATGGCATGCCTCCCTTCATTTCTGACTCCTCTCAGTATTCTGCTTTATCCCTCGTTTCTCCCGATATGGCGAGTCATGTGTCATTTTGTTGGGTTGTGATTGACTTTCCAAATGGCCTTAAATCCTTTCTGGAACAGGGCAGGGTGCACCCCGACTTTTCTTCTTCTAATCCACAACAGCAGATGTTAGAGCCCCACTGGGCTCACAAGGACGATGTCTGGAAAAGAGCCAGACAAGATGCTTTCTGCTAGTAGTTTTTATTCTGTCAATTCACACGCAGCCCACGGTCTGGTACTGAGGGAAGCAAATCATATCCAGGCACACACCGAGGAACAGGTCCAACCCTGCTCTGCTCACAGAGCTGCGGCCCCCACCCTGTCCTCCTCGCAGCTCGAGCGGCCCGAGCAGGCGGCCAGCACCCGCTCCTCGGCTTCCAGTGAACGGTGGAGGGGTCTTCACGGCAGCAGCAGATGTGGACCAGGGCCCCATCACCATCCGTCTTCCAGGCCTGCTCCGAATGTTAACGGTAGATGCCGGATTTTTTCCACTAAGGGTCAGAAATGCAAGCCCTGCCTTCAAGTTCAACTTCTCCCCCAAAACTCCTAGAACTGACTGCATCTCCCCTGGACTCTCGGCTTCCTGGGGATGGCTTCACCCCTTTGCAAGGCTTCAGGGTAGAGTCTGACATCACAGCATGCCCAGAGTGTGAAGTAATAAGTGGGCCGTGCTCCAAGAAAATGTCTTTTCCCTCACTGGATCCCCAGAGCAGCCTGAGGAAGGGCCCTGTGCCCTCTGAGAGAAGGTTTGTGAAGCTGAGAGAAGCACATTCAGCCACCTCACTGAGATTTCCACTCGGGAACCAAACCAGGCACAATGGCTGCTTTTGAACAGCGGCTCCAGGCCCACGTGCTGGGCTGCCAGGAGGTGGGGACATGGGGTTTCTAGAAAAGGGGACATTTTCTGTTTCAGGACTTGTTTACCCAAGGTGGATGTCTTCATGTGTGAAAAGCTGAAATAATGGTATTGTTGTTGGTACCCTCTGACTAGTTTTTTCTAAGGATCTGTGTGATTGTTTCCTACTCGCCAAAGCCTCTTTTAATACAGTAAGACCAGCCCTGTTCATACCCACATAGTGGGGACTCGCCTGGTTCGACAAAAAGGGCCAGGATGGGCCAGGCAACCCAGATCTCTCCTCCACCAGCCTATGAATCCCCCTGTGGGAAATGCTCACCATTCAGTAATTCCTCTAAGCAGGGTCGCCAACCAAAACAAACTCAGAAGCCAGAATTCATTAGCACTATCAAAAAGGACCTCAATTATTTTTTCTAACTGGTAACACCTGAGCAAGGGTCTGAAATGCACCCATTACCTTTCCAATGTGCAAAACTGTTGCTTCTTTTATTTTTCCTCATCTGAACTGAGCCAGCTCAAAAGCTCCCATTCCCAGGCATAGAAAAACAATAAATTTGCTGTGAAGTTTACCCGGTCTCTTCCCATCTAAAGAAGTACCATTTGGGGTAAATATTCTCTCAAAGTTCAAGGGCTGTTTGGCTGTTTCTTGTCTCCCCTGCCACTCCTCCCTCCTAACATGGCAGGTCAGTATGAGGTGACATTATTGCATTCTCCAGACACTTGCAGGCGGGGGCGGGGGGTCCCTGGTATCCTTCTCTGTTGAACACTGTGATGTCTTCCAGTACCTGGGTGCTACCCTCTTTTACTGCAAACCCTTCTGAAGTGTTGGCAGCTGGGGATTTATGTGGTCGGTTCCCTTAGCCAAGACGGGGCCCAGGGACCCCCAGTGGCTGAATCAGCCCTACCCTGGCTCTTGCTGTGCATCAGAGTGTCAACCACACCCTTGCTCTGATCTATAGACTGTCCACCTCAAAGCCCCTGGATGTGCTCACTCTGCCTCCTATCATGGTGACCTGAGCGGGGCAGGCTCTCCAGTTCTCACTTCTGGTTACTTTCTGAGTCCCACTAAAGGCACCGAACCTGACCGCTTTGAGCCCTGCACTGCTGCCTGGTCCAAGCCCCATGGTCTGTTGCCTGGATCGCCGCAGTGGCTGCTCAGCAAGTCTCCCTGCTTCCACCTTTGCCACCTACAGTCCATTCCCAACACAGAAGCCAGAGTGGTCCTTTTAAAACAAAATTCAGGCCCTATCACTCCTTGACTCAAAATTCTCCAATGACTCCCATTTCATTCCGTGGAAAAGCCACAGTCCCAGGCTGTACTGAGCTGACATCAATGTCCCCTTTGACTTCTCCCTCTAACACATGTTTCTCCACTCATCACACTGACCTCTTTGCTGAGCCCAACTTAGGGCTGGAGGGAAAAGGATGGAGGAGGAAATAAGAGGTAGAATCAGAAAGGGAAAAGGAGATGGGCCGAAGGGTTAGAAGCAGGGGGAAGACACCACATCTGAATTTAGCCTCATAGTGGGCTTTGGCAGGGACAAAATTCCAAAAAGCTGGTCCCCCTGCCTGTCACTCTTCCCCCACATCCACTTGACCAGGTGCCTGTCTCCTCCATGCTTTTGCTTACCCCTTACCCTCTCCATTGGGCCTCTTCTCCCATTTAATACTGCAATCTGCTTCCTACCACCTCCACACCAAACAAGGAGAGCCCCTCACCCTGTTCTGTGTTTCTGCTTTTCCATACCACCTGTCACCTAACACACTGTCTAAGACACTTATTTATTACATCTGTGTATCTGTCTTCCCCACTCCCTCACCTGCCTCAACCCTCCAAAGCGAGGATCTTTGTTTTGTTCACCAGTGTATCTCAAGTGCTCAGAACAAGGCCTTACACATAGTGGGAATTCATTAAATGATTTTTCAATAAACAAGGGAAACTCCTGGATCCTTTCCATCCACACAGGAGCTGAAGGAGGTCCAAAGGAGCCTCGGGTCCTTTTACTGTTGATATGCTCCACCAGGCTACCATTGCCACTGCAGCCACCCCTCATGGTAAGGCAGATACCTCCCAGAAATCCAGAGACAGTTTGCAGACTCGAGAGCTCCTGCTTTGGGGGCTTCCCCTTCATCCCATTTAGCAAGTATTTTCTCCCTGCTCACCATCCCCTCTGTCCTCTCAGGTGGAAGAACTTCATTTACATCATAACCTTTTTTCCCCCACATACGCCTTAAATTCCAATCCACTAAGATTTATTCCTAATATGTAATAGGAGTTGGGAATTCACAGCTCCCGTATATCTTTCAAGAAAGCCTGGATTTCTGGGCTATTATCTCCTTATGTTTCCAAAGGTATACAATCACTTATCTGTTTGAGGCTATGCCTGTCTTTTCCCTCTCTGGGACTTCTGGCCTGGTGGCATCACTGTCATGATTGGAAGAGGTGCAGGGAAGACAGCTGACTAACAAGAGTGTGGTCCACTGCCAGGTGTCCCCCGAAATCTATTCTCTCCGTCTTCCACTGTTGTGGAATTGTACCCGGGCACGTGGCTGCCCTGCTGAAAACACATGTGTCCGTCTCCCTTGAAGCCAGTGTAGTCACTGACTATGCTCCAAGCACAGTGATGTATGCCATGCTGGTCTTGTCCTTAAAAAGATTAGGTGTAGGCGTCCCTGGGCCCTTGCTCCCTTCCTGCTGGCTGGGAGGTGATGAGAGATGCAGCCATGTGTTCAGGGTAATAGAGTCTCTCTACCCACCCTGAGCTTCTTAGCTACAAACTCTGATGTAAAAGAGAAATGAACTTTTAGCTTATGTAAGTCACTGTGTTTCGGAATCCATTTGTTACAGCAGCTTAGACCACAGCCTAACAAATACAAAGAAATACATTTATAATCCATTAAATGACTTGACAAAGGGAAAAGAAACACTCACCTGACATCCAGAAGACCTTAATTCTGCTGCTATCCCAGAGCAATGAAATCAGAATGTTGGGGGGTAGAAGCAAAGCAGGCATATTTTCAAATCCCCCCGGGTGATTTTAATATGTATCCAAGTATTTTAATTGCTGATAAATTAAAAGCATATTTCCAAATAGTAAACCTAAAAAAAAAAAAATCTCAAAATGTAACAACCCTACCCTCAAATGAGCCTTACTCTGTCATCATAATGATATAAATCTCAAAATTAGACAAAAATCAACTTTAAATTTTGGAGAATAAAAAACATTGTTAGAGTTATTTCAAAGATAAAATAAGTATACTCACATTCAGAATATAATTTGAATTAAAACCTAACAGGTAAATTAGTATATAAACTCAGGACACTGGTTCACTCTAGCAAGAGGGTAGGGTTATGACTGGGAAGGATTGCAGAGGCTCTGGGGACCCAGAATGTTCTTTTTCTTGACCTGAGGTACACAATGGGTTTGCTTTATAACTAATTATTAAACTAGACAAATAAGTTTTAGGCACAATAAAAACATTTTAAGAAAAACATTTAAGTTATGGTGTCAAAAGAATCCTCAAAAGTCAATGCAGATTCTTAACTACATGTATCACTTACACATGGCATGGGTTTAGAGTATACTGATCGGGGTTTGGATTCCAGTTCTGCCACTAGCTATGCCCCTTCTGGCAAGTTATGAAACCTGTCTGAGCGTCAGTCTACCCATCTGTAAAATGGAGAGAACACAGAAATCCATCTCAGAGGATTGTTATTAAGATGAAATGAGAGGGGAATCAGCAAAATGGTAGCATGGGAATTTCTAGCATTCATCCCTCTGCCCCCAGAAACTTCAATTTAAATGACTATTCACACAAAAATACCTTTACATTAGCCCAGGATTCCAGGTGAAGGATTACAGCACCTGGGTGAAGCACAGAAATAAGAAAAGACACATTGAGGAAGGTAGGAAAGATAGGTTCACATTGCTTCCATCACCACTCCCCCAAGCCTGGACAGCCCAACATGGGGAGGAACACCCTCCACATGGGAGAAGAGTGAGGTGAGCACTCAGCTTTACCACAGACCCCAGAACTGGCCCACCCCAGCCAAGTCCTATGAGCCCAGGTACCTGGCCAAGTTCAGTGCCAGGCAGACTAACATGGACTCAGGCACCCAGCTCACCCCAGCACCAGACACCCTTGCAGCTCCAACTTCCCTAATCCACTCCATCCCCACCTCCACCTCTCTCTTCACATGCTCCAGGATAAACTCACATATCCCATAATCCATACATTCATTCTTTCCAACACCCACACCTTAGTGTGAATGAATCTCAGATGTTTTCTAAAGTACAGGAGCAATGAAACAAGGGAGAAAGAGGAGAGGCCATGAATACCTGTAGAACGGGGTGGGGGGGGGGGGGGCGTCCCAGAGAGCGGAAAGTCATTGAGAAGGAGATAGCAAAGATAAAGAGAAATAAGACACAATATCCCTTGGTCACCTGCTCTATTCCAGGCACTATGGTAAATGATTTCATGCAAAACTAGTTTATTTAATCCTTTCCCTCTGAGACAATGGAAATCATTATTTCCATTTTCAAAGGAGAAACCTGACTGGTTGAGAGGGGTTAAGTGACTTTTCACGAGGTCAACTCAGTCAACAAAAATTTAAAGTACTCCGGGCAGAGGCTCAGTGGAAATTATTAAGGCACAGCACGTACCTGCTGAGGCCAGAGCTAGTGGATGAAACAACCAACATCTAAACATCTGGTGCCAGGTGCACTCCTCTACACCAAGTTACCCACATTCCCGCTTTTCCTGGAACCAGACCTAGCAAACATGACCCCATCATGTGCACCTGGGTGGTTCTTCTGAAGAACAGTGTTTAGCTCAAAGACAGGCTGGTTGTTCTCCTCTTGCACCAGCCAGATGGGAGCCAAAGGAGACACAGAGCATGAGCAGTGCTTTCACTTGCTCGACTTCATGCACAGAGCAAGAAGAGACTGAGCCAGAGAGGACCATCTGGCAGAGGTGACGCTTCCTAACTCCCTCCTCCAAATCCCTCTAAACACAGTGTTCTGCTCCACAGCTTCTAAGGACCGTTTACCATAAACCCCTACAAATAATACTGAACAGCGTAATCCAAGGTAGATTATTGGCTGTTTACCAGAGAGATGTGCTTATTGAGCTCAAGGAAACACTCAAAAGACAGGAGTGAATATGTGGTCCCATGTTGCCTGCAGAGAGGCTGGGAACTGGCCAATAGATAGAGAGGTCACTGTCAGTAAGATTTACACTTAGCCAGCAGGAGCGGAAAGGCCCCAAGAGTTATGTGACTCACTGAAATTTAATGTTAACTGATTCATCATAAGAACATAAACCAGTGATTTCTGAAGGTGACCATTAAACACAGCACTCAATCTTCTTGGGTCTGGAAGCCATTCTTCAGTGTCCCATGAAATGACTTTTTATTATCAGCAACTGGTCTTCTTTAAAAGATTCATACAGCTAGCAGCCTTCTACTGACAAGACAGACTAAGGGAAAGTAAATTTTTTTCTCCTTAAAAAAGTCATATTAAAGTTATTCATTTTAACAACAAAAAACAAAGCCAAGTAAAGAAAATTCTCACTTAGAAGCCAGGATTCTGGTGCTTTAGCAAAATACAATCACAAAACAAGTTCCTTAAACCTGGGCCATGCTGGCCATAGACTCGTGCTCACTCGGTGCTCTGCCAGGTTCCAGTACGATCTGTAGCCTGAAATGTATGTCGTGTCTCCTTACAATTAGGCGACATATATTCTATCAGGGAATTTTTCTAAAGTTCAATCACTTTGAAAGGACTAGGATACAAATGAATGTCTCCTGAAATTTCAGAGTCAATCCTGTAAGGGAAGAAGACATTGGAAAAAGAGAAAACAAAAATTCATTCTTATGAAAAATGGAGAGGAAATTTTGAATAGCTGCCTTGTCTAAGCTTCTCTTCTAAGGACTTATGGTACCTGCAAATATCTCTGCACACACACTACACAGGAGTGGCTACCCAGCTGTCATTCCCAAGCATCTTTCTCTCTTGCTAATTCCCACTATAGAAGCTGAGAAAAAATGCTTTCCAAGCCTCCCTTGCAGCTAGAGGAGTTTTGTGACCCACTTCTTGTCAGTGGGAAGCATAGGAACATCTGATAGGAGGCATCTGTGAAAGAATTTTCCTCCCTAATGAGAAGAGAGAAGCTCATTTTGCCCTCGAGTTAAATGCTTGGTGACCAGAATTATGCAGTCATCTTGTAACCATGAAGGGCAGACCAAGAGACTTCCAGATATGCTAAGCCAGCATCAGGGCATACTAGAGTGTTGAATCAGTCCTGGAACCACCTTCTTCCAAACTTCTTATTAAAAAAAATAATAAATCATCTTTTGGTTAAGTCACCACTTGTTAGTTTTCCTATTGCTTGCAGCCAAAAGCATCCTAGAAGAACACAATGAGTATCCTCTGTTCTTGCTTGAAGCAGGATTTAGGACATCACTGCAGACCCAAAAAGCAAATTCCATTCTGTCAAGAATTAGCAATTAATACAGATTTTTGCTGAAAATCTTAGAGGAATATGAAGAAGGTTAGGTCACACATCACCTAGTGAAATTTAATAAAAATCTAGGATAAGTCTATTTGTTTCCCCTCCAAACTCCCTGTTGGCACCCAGTTGCCTTATTCCCTCTTGACATTTTCCCATGCAGATTTCCCAACCTGCTATTATGAGTCCTCACTGTGTCCTGGAAATGCTCAATTCCCAGCCCCCATTTTCATCTCCAGCAATTCAGCTCTCTCCTGAATTCTCCACTCACAAATTCTTACACCCATCATTGACTTGATGAACAAAAGGCATTACTTCGTAGAAACTGTTCTCTTTAGAAGACAGTCTTCTCTTTAGAAAACAAGAGATTGATTGGCTAACTTGGAAGGAGAGAAGGAGGAAGGAAAGGGAAGAGAAAGGAAGGCAAGAAAAATAAAGGTAAGGTTTCCCTTCATTGCTCACTTTTCTACCATTATTACCCTCCTCCCACCCAAAAACAACAACAACAAAAAAACCCACTTTCTTCTCTTTTGGAGCCTCTTATATTAGCTGGAAGAAATTTTGAAGGGGCAGCCGATACTCCCTGTTTCCATTTTCTTACCTCTCATTTACATCCTCATCTATCTGTGGTTTCAGCCTTCTGGCACTGCATTAAAACTGCTTAGGTAGAGTCTACAACCCTCTGGTGTGGAGATGACCCATCCAAATGAAATTAAAGTGCCGTCATGAGTACGCTGCTATTTCATTTTAATGTAGGTTTCTAATACCAGCTAGGACAACATCACAAGTTATCTTTAGACCACAGACCAGATTAAAGGGCCAAAACTATTATCTTTTAAGCCCCCATCACCACCAAAGCACACACACACCCTAGAATCACTGCATTCCTACAAGAAACTCTGTCCAGCTGTGATAGTACTGGCTCAGGCCCTAGCAGCCAGGGGCCACATCCATCAGGACTCCCTTAGGCGGAAACCAATGCCAAAAGTGATGGAAAGTGCAATCTATGACACGACAGGTGGCAAGTGCTGGTGGAGCTGAGCAAGCGCACAGATGAGCTTCGAGATTTTCTGAGACACGCAGCTTTTCCCACCACGGGTAAGGCAAGTATGCTACGCTGAGATGGTTTCCAGCACTTTCTCACCTAACTGAAGTTATAGATACCAATTTGCTTATGTTTTCCCCTGCAGTACAAAAAAAAATTAAATTAAATAAACCCTGGGCTTCAAGAAGCTTTCGCCTTTTTTTTTTTTTTTTTTTTACTTTCTTTCTAAAAGCACAAAACTTTTTTTTTTTTTAAGCTCAAGAGATTTCCTACGCATTGGGGTTAAAAGTTGAAAACCAAGAGTCTGGTTCCATTCTTCAAACATCACCACTGGCTGCCTGTGGCCACAGGAACGCAGGAGGTGGTGGGCTTCCTTCCTTGGGATGACAAAGGATACTTCAGGATGGGGGCCTGGCATTTGAAACATTCTTTTGTCTCAAGATTGCAAATGCATGAAACTGAATCATGTGGAAAGAAGGAGGGAAGAAGGAGAAGCTGCCGGAGCTACAAGGGCACTTGTCTTGCTGAAGCACCATGGCTGAGCTTAGCGCTAAATGCCTTTTCCATCCCCTGAGGTCTCCATTTGATCGGGTGACATATTGCTGGCCTCATCTTAGGCCAGCCGTCACTTTCGACTCGATTTTTGTCAGGCATCATGAGGCCAAGGAAAAGGCTAGAGGGTAAACCAGGAATCTGTTTATTCAAGTGTTTTTGTTCAAGTTTCTTTTTACAATGCACTGTGCTTTCCTGGCCCCACTTGTACAAAAAGCAGCTTTGCCAGAAAACCTGGTAGCACCAGCTGCTTCAGAGGAGGCGTTCAAACAGAGCCCAGAGGAGGCCAATTGGCAGCCTGCTTGTCTGAGTAGGTTTCATTCGGCTGGTGTTTGCTAAATGCAAACTGCCTTGAAGGGTGCATAATCACTCAGTTGATTTGATTTGATACACATGTACATATAACAGGAATTTCTCAGAAAGCACATCTTGAGTCTAATCACTGTGTGCATTGCAAACCTGTTTTCCACCCACGTATGTGGGCAGTGGCAGGGAACCTGCTTTCCTGCTAATTAAAAAGAAAAAAAAAAAAGTGCTAGCAATACATAGCACTTTACCTAGAGCTGGGAGGAAGTTGCACTTGCCTTGTTTTTATCACTGACTGCCCTTCTCATTCCCCCACTGGCACAACCAAACTCCCGAAGCTTGCCCAGGCCCCTCACGTGCACCAACACTGCCTCCTAGGGAGGTACTGGCAAATATTAGGTGGATCTGGTTCCTGTGTTCACACAGCTGAGTTAGTCCCATTGCCAACTCTTTACCTTATAAGAATCACATTTCAGTTAAATTATCAAATCTTATTGGTCTCTCCTTCTAGACCACAAGCTGCATGAGGGCAGAGACCATTTTATTCATCTTTCTATGCCCAGTTGCTTTCTTAGCACACAAGAGTCACTCTACAAAACTTTGCTGAACTAAATTGGTCATTTTCTACAATTAAATGGGTGACTTCTGATTTTTTATATTCACCAAGCAAAGTCCCAACCATCAGCTTATCTCTTATCGTTAAGAATCTCAATCAAAGCAATAAGAATGTCTTCAAAAACGTTTGGTTAGGTTTCTCTAGGCCAGCCCTGGATTATTACAGTTATTTTTAGCATTATTTTTTCTTTCATTCCATAAGTATTGCATTTTGAAGTATGCGTTACACAGTCATCTGGAATTTATACAGACACCAAAATGAGATTATATGAACAAGGATTATGTTGGGGGAATATATTTTAGAGAAGAAATGGGGAGGAGCTGGGTAAAGCTGGGGAGCCTTCAGATAGCCATGCAAGTCTAGAGAGGAAGGGTAGGTGTGCAAGGCAGCCAGGGAGCGCTGGAGCCCACACCAGCCATCAGAGGATACCTATGTCTCACAGGAGAGGGCCTGCCTTAGTCTCCCTGACACACCCAGTCACTGGCTGGGAGCATTCTGTGGGAATTGTGGCCTCAGCACAACTCTGCAGATAGGTTTCAGAGCTAAGGTTCTTGGTCAATTACCTTCCTCTGATTGGTGGTCTTCAAGGTAGGTGCATTCTCCTGGCCACCCCATTACTCTACTTAGGAAAGGGATGATTAATTGTCTTCGTCTTCCTGTGGCCATACTTCTTGTGCACTCCTCAGCTAGATGAAGCTCCAAGTTTTGGAACGACAGTCATGACACACAAATGAACTGTCCTCTAAGTGGTCAGAAATATGGTGACTAAGTGAAACTATTGTTCACCTTCTCCCACCACAAGCAGGCCAGGGAAGTGTCCAGAGAAGCTAAGAGCTATAACTTGGCAGGTGTGCTGTCACATTTTGGTCAGTAACTTTTTTTTAGTTTATATATCTTTATTTTTGAAGATGGTATAGATGTCCCTCATTTTTCCCCAATTCCCCCTCCACCTGGTTCCCACTTCACCCCAGGCCTTCACCACACTATTGTCTGTGTCCATGGATCATGCATATATTCATATCAGTTCTTTGGTTATTCTGTACCCCCAGCCCTTGCCCTGAGATCCCTCAGACTGTGCCCTGTTTCCATGCCTCTGGGCCTATTTTGTTTGTCAATGTATTTTATTTATTAGATTTCACATATAAGTGAGATCATGTGATACTTGTCTTTCTTTGGCTGGCTTATTTTGCTTAGCATAATAATCTCTAGATCCCTCCATGCTGTCTCAAAAAGTAAGAGCTCCTTCTCTCTCTCTCTTTTTTTTTTTTAATATGTTTTTATTGATTTTTTTTTTTTTTCAGAGAGAGAGAAAGATAGAAACATTGATGTGAGCCCGGCTGGTATGGCTCAGTGGTTGAGCATAGACCCATACACCAAAAGGTCACCAGTTCAATTCCCGGTCAGGCACATGCCCAGGTTGTGGGCCAGATCCCAAATGGGGGGCATGCAGGAGGCGTCCAATCGATATTCTTTCTTATCGATGTTTCTATCTCTCTCTCCCTCTCCCTTCCACTCTCTCTAAAGTCAATAAAGAAAAAATAATTTTTTTAAAAAAAAAGAAACATTAATGTGAGAGAGAAACATGGATCGGCTGCCTCCTGCACACTCCCTACTGGGGATGGAGCCCACAACCTGGGCATGTGCCCTGACCAGGAATCAAACCGGTACCTCTCAGTCCATGGGACAATGCTCAATCCACCGAGTCACACCAGCCAGGCAGAGTTGTTTGAGTTCTTTATATATTTTGGAAATTAACCCCTTATCCAATGTATCATTGGCAAATATGTTCTCCAATACAGTGGGTTCCATTTGCATTTTGAGGATGGTTTCTTTTGCTGTGCAGAAGCTTTTTAGCTTGATATAGTCCCATTTGTTTCTTTTTTCCCCTTCATTCTCTAGAAGATGTCCCTAGAAGATGTATCTGTGAAAATTCTGCTACATAAGATGTCTAAGATTTTGCTAACTATGTTTTCTTCTAAGATTTTTAAGGTTTCATGACTTACAAGTAAGTCTTTTATCTATTTTGAGTTTATTCTTATGTATGGTGTAAGTTGGTGGTCTAGTTTCATTTTCTTGCATGTACCTGTCCAATTTTCCCAACACCATTTATTGAAAAGACTAGCTTTACTCTATTGTATAATATACTCTTGCCTCCTCTGTCAAATATTAACTGAGCATAATGGTTTGGGTCAATTCCTGGGTTCTCTGTTCTGTTCCATTGATCTATATGCCTGTTCTTGTGCCAGCACCAGGCTGTTTTGATTACATTAGTTTTGTAGGATAATTTTATACCCGGTATTGTGATCCCTGAAACTTTGTTCTTCTTTCTCAAGATTGCTACAGCTATTTGGGGTCTTTTCTGGTTCCATATAAATTTTGATTATTTGTTCTAGTTCTGTGAAATATTTCATTGATATTTTAATAGGAATTGCTTTGAATTTATATAGTGCAGAGCCAGGCTAGTATAGCAAGGGCTAGTGGGCTCCCTGCTTAGAGAGTATGCCGTCAGACACTCAATGAGGGAAAATTAATTTCTGCTTCAAATCCAAACTCCTTAGTCTCTACCATATCCTCCAACTCTAGTTTCCCCTATGGTAGCCTGGTTTACATTCAAGTTGGATACAGCCTGCCACCTTCTCTGCAGGAAAAGTTTCAGCTGCTCTGAGCTTAGTAAAATTGATGAAAAAAAGTCTCTGATTGAGAATGTTGTCTGACCAGCCCACAGGAAGGGGCTAAGCATTTCCTCCTGGTCCCAGACAATAGCCTCTGAGGGTCTTACTCTTAGAATGTCCTGCTCTGAGCTGTTCTCTCGACAACCACCAAACTGCACCCAATGGGTGTATCTGGAGCCTCAAAGAGCAGATCCAAACCTTTTCCTCTTGAGCGTGGTATTCCCAACCTGCAGGAGGGGGAGGCATGCTCCATTCCTCCTTCCTGAGACTGGCTGGCTAAACTTACAGGGCACTCGGATCAGCCTCCCCACAATGCAGTAACAAAGCCCAACTCTCATTCATCTGTCTCCCCAGTATAAGCCTTCCTAGGGGATGCCATGGAATACTATTCAAAAAAAAAAAAATCTGGCTCTGCAAGGACCCACTGCCCTTGCACCTCAGGTCCAAATAGAAAGGGTTACAAAGTCAGCCCCATGCAAGACTCCAGTCATTCCACATGACTGGTCTCAGTAAAGCTGGGGCAGAGAACCCCAGCTCTGCTCGCACTCCCAGCTCTCCTCAGAGCAGGTCAAATATCCCTGATCTGCCCTGCCGCCAACTCCACAGGATGGAGTGGTCCATGTGGCTCCACAGGCGGGGGAAGGGGTTCCAACCCATACTCCAGGGGAAGAATCCTATCGCTCATCCCCTCACCACACAGTTTAGTCACTATCTGGGGCTCTGAACCTTACCTTTCAGGAAAGCAGAGGGTCCCTCAAAGTCACTGCTGGGTGCAGCCTTTAGCACCCTTCCCCCTTTTATTTATTTTTGGAGCCAAACACCTCAGCACAGCCTTTCCAGCAGTCAGAACCTGGGGTGAACCTCTCTTGCTGGGGCTGCCAACATTAAACACACTCTTTCACTAGGAAGGTGCAGACCCAGCCTCCCAGGCAGACAGAGGTCCACTGGATCTCTCTCCTGATGCTGTACAAGCTCTCCTTCCACTCTCTGCTGCTCTGGGTTTGGGATCCCTGTGTGGGGATGTGAGCTCACACTCCCAAGGGGAGGGAGCTTTGCAGCCAATATCAGTTGGGCCTCTCAGCAGAGCACCTGCTCCAGGGGCCTCCCCCTTTCCAGGATTCCCCCTCTCTTACCAGACTCTACGTTGTTTCTTCAGTGTTCTTTAGACAAAATATGTCTAATCAGCTACACTTCTCTTGTTTTTTCAAGCTGACTGTGCAGGATTTTAGCTGTAAATCCAGTCCGCAGCTGGGAGGAAGGGCATGCAGCCTCCTGTTACACCACAGTCATCTTCTCTCTAGGTCAGTAATTCTTCTCTGCAGAGGAACTAGTGGTGACTTGGCAGGGCCACTGCTGCACAACCCCAGGAGCAATGTCACACAGTAACCTATGTGGTTGGTGCCTTCTTCGGTTGCTCAAGGCAACAGTCCACCTGGAGGGGCTTTGGCCATACCCCCATAACCTCCATCAGGACCTCCAGAAAGTCACCCCTTATAAATACACACTCCAAGTGAAGAGCAATGTCCAGATGCTGCTGTCCCATGCAGAGGGATCTGAAGGACTCACAAAGCACATGACAACCCCACCCTCTCTACACATAGCAGATGCCTGATAAGTGTTCGCTGAAATAATTGCCCATCCCTGCCTCAACTCAGCTATCCACAGTGTCCAGTCACCTCAGGTGCCTGTTTGTACTGAATTGAAATAGTAATGGGGCACTCAAATGCCATGTTTGCACTGTACGGTCACAGCTAATTAGCCCAGATTGAACACCTGACCCAAATTTGGAGCATCATATTGGCTGTCCTGGAAACTTGGAATTAAAATTTAAAGACTGGTGGATTCATATGTGTAGCTAGGAGTGGTTGGAAGTCATATTCCACCACGTGGACAGAGAAAAGGGAAAACTGGTCTGCAGAGAGAGAGAGCAAATAGAGCAGATAGACAGGCAGATGCTGCCAGTGCCCCGCTCAAGGCCCTCATTCCATTTCAGTATGCACTAGCCAATTCCAGGTGCGAGCATTTGCCTGAGCACTTTCTCCAAAGTCTCCCTCAACAGCCCTGAACCAATGACTGAGAGAAAGTAGTGTATAAACACCACAACTCCCTCGCCCCTGAGGTGGGATCATCTCAGTGTGTGTCTAGAACACTGGTTATCAACCAGGGCAATTTTGCCTCCCAGGGGACATTTGGCAATGTCTGGAGACATTTTTAGTATCAACTGGGGAAAAGGGAGTGCCACTCACATCTGTGCTAATTATCTCACAGTGCTCAGGACAGCCCTCACAAGGAAGAATTATCCAGCCCAATTGTCAATATAGCCAAGGTTGAGAAATTCTGCTCCAGAAGTAAAGATTGAAGACTAAGTTCCTATCACCCAGAGCCAGTAACCAGCTTGCTAAGGTGCCCTTTGCTGGCAGCTTTCTCTCTTTCCCTCTTCACCTGACAGCGTTTTCCTTCACCTCTCAAATAAACCATTTGTACTTAAATCCTTAATTCAGTCTCTACTTCTGAGTGAACCCAAAGTAAGATACTAAATTTCTGATATGTTTCAGTTCCTAATTCCAGTGGTTCCTAAGATGCAAACAATTTAGGCTAATAATGAGAGTTAGCCAACTCTACAGTTTCAGAGGGACACAGTCAACCTACAAGACTACCCTTACTTCAAACACCAATTTCAGGGTCAAGGGGTTATTAAAGTCACCTTCAGCTGTAACTCACTGGACATATCAGGCTAGACTTACTCTCTTTGTGAAGCTTTCTTCAATTCAAGGACCCATTGCATTCTCTAATATAAACTTCTGTTGAGATTAGGGTGACCAACTATCCTACCTTTCCCAGGACTATCCTGCTTATAACAATTCAAGTCCTACTTCCTAAGAAAGTCCTACTTCAGTCATGAGCCAACTAGATAGTTAGTCACCCTAATGAAGATTCAATATTTGGAGGGTTTTAGGTTATTGGAAGCCTGGCCAGTGGATACTTTGGTCTTCATTTGAAATCACTGTGTATATATTTTATGGGTCAAAACCTCAGGGTGGGGGGGGGAGGGTGGGAATAGTAGCTGGATTCAGGCACACTCCCCAAGCGTGTAATATGACTGAACACCAGATCTGCAGGCTGGCTGGACTGAGAACCCTCCCCTGGGGCTACACAGAGCCCCTCAGCAGTGAGGCATCACAGCTTGGTGGTGAGATCATGCCTAGAAAGACTTCTAAAAATGTGAACTGCTGAGAGTCATCATTAATTATATATTAGAGGGCACTCGACCAGGAGAGTTGGCGTGCAGAGCCAAAGGAAAACCTCAGTGGTCAGCAGCTGGAATTAAGAGATTGCCTCATGCTGGGACTGACATCAGCCACCTCCAAAACAGAGGGTGTGGCCTAGAAGGCTGTCAGCCTTGGGGGATGCAGGATCACAGCATAGCAATCTAGTGTTGAGAGAACATGGGGACTGCCTGGAGAGAGACTCAGAGATACCACACAGTCCACAAAAATAAAATTGAAAGTCCCTCAATATCAAGTCCAAGAGAATCCAGTATTACCCTATGTTCCTGGGGCATGAAGAAAGTTGTACCCTCAAAAAGCTAAAAATCTATCCACAGAAACAGAGACAAAAAGAGCACACTGTATAAGTAACCACCACAATATGTGCAACAGAGAATAAATTCTCCAGGAATTTTTGACATTATTGAACATGTCAGCCAATGTGCTAGGCACTAGAAACCCAGGAGAAGAAAAGTCAGCTCTCCTTGTCCTCATGAAGCTCATGTTATAACAGACATAAAACTTCTGATGGTATAATATTATAATGAATAAATATTTGGTAAACTCTATGAAGTAGAATGAGAGCAATAATCCATTGGAGCATAATGGTATTATTAACATAAATATTAATATTGTTTATTGCTTTAAGCCAGAAAAGAAAATTTGTGTTATCATAACTCAGGTGGACTCCAGGGAGGGTGATTATATAGGGAAGGAAGCCTTGATTAGACAGAGACCTCCTCTCGAGGGCCAGAGTGATTCTGGCAGGAACCAACTCAACTGAACAAGCTGACCCTAGAGAAGGCAGCAGCCACCAGGAAAACATGTTAGGTCTGAGTCTGAGAGGGTGACTGACTTTCAAAATTGAGTCAAGTGGTTAAGGTATGACTGCCTGTTGTGGAAGCCATTCAATAACTACCTGTTACCTGTTACGTGCTATTCTCACTTTCCTCCTTCATCCAAGCATTCAATTAGTAGCTATTGAGTCTCCCCACTGCATGCCAAGCACTGTGCTTGATGCTAGGTTCATACAGTGCTAAAAGAGACATAAGGACTTGCTGTCTGGTGGGGAAGCTAGACAGGTCAATAGCAAGTTGTGATGGCTATGATAAAGCTTCAATTGGTTAAGTATAGAATGTCTAAGTGCTCATCTCCCCTGCTTACACTTCACACCATTCAACTCCAACCCTACTCAACTAACCATGGTTCCTTCACTTCACCTATTACGAATGCCATTTCTTCTTGTAATGCTTTTTCCCATGCTGTTCCCAATGCTTGGCATTTCTTCATGCTCACACCCCTTCATCTAGCTAAGCCGTATTATATTCCACAGTCCTCCTATTCACATGTTCTGTCTCTCCCTTCTCTGTGCCATTGGGGCATATGACATTCACCTACTAGAATTCTTAACACTATGGTAATCCTTACCTTATATATCTTTCTTCTCTATTGGACATGAGGAAAGGGCCCACCCATATATTATTTGTGTTCCCAATTTATTCATTCAACACAGTACTGAAGTTTTCTGATTGAATGAATGAACAAATGAATATAATGGAATGATAAAAAAAAAATCTATTTTCTAGGAGCTAAAAAAACAAAATCAAAGAAATGAGGCATGAAAATTGTGAACAAAAATAGAAAAAGATGACTGTGCCCTTAGGTAGGATTTTTCTCCCAATAATTTTCTCCTCTATTCCAGCTACTTTTTTGCAAAGAACTGCACATATTTAATGTGTACAATTTGATAAGTTTAGACATATCCAAACACCCATAATACTAACATCCCATGAAAGGTAATAGATATATCCAACACATTCCAGAGAAAAGGCTCACTTGGCTAGGCCATTCTGCCCTATTTCTTCTCCAAAGATCTTTAACCAGTGGGACAAGAAGCCAGGAGTATCCATCTAGTGGAGCTTCTTCTCTCAGAAATAAGAAGACTTGGGACAAGTCCTCCCATCACAACCACATTCCAAAAACAGTAACCAGAAAAGCATTATTAAGGAAAGCCTTTGTTCTCCAAGATGTGAGGTCCAGACTTCCATAGGAATTTAGATTGTAATCCCTACTGAAACTTGTCCCACACTCTAATAGTTCAGGTTCTCTTCTGAGATGGGAAGACAATCCTCACATCACCCTGATGATCTAGGTTCACAGGAAAAATGACCCACTGATGCCCTGGCCCAGTAGCTCAGTAGCTCAGTGGATTAGAGCATTGTCCAAATATACCAAGGCTTTGGATTCAGTCCCTGGTCAGGGCACAAGAATCAACCAATGAGTGCATAAATAAGTGGAACAACAAAATTGATGTCTCTCTCTCTCTCTCTCTCTCTCCCCTCTCAAATCAATAAATAAAAACATAAAGAATGATCCACTAAGGCTTTTGCTTTTAAAAGAAGAAAATGAGGGAGAAACAGGAAAGAGGGAGAGTGGAGGGGACAGAGAGGAGCAGGAAGGGAGGGAAGAACTGAAAAGTGGATGGGAAAAAGGGGAAAAGAGCAAGTCTAGAGTTGGTCTTTTGAGCCACTAAGACTTTTAGAGTCAATCACATTACACCAATCTGTGACATTTACAGTCCCCAGGTGCATTTCACCTGATCAAAAATATAAATACCTTTTTGCATGCCTAGGTACGCATGACCTGCTGTTTAGCCTTTTAATCACAAAGAAAAAATATATATTTATTCACTCAGAGCTGCAGCATATAAGCCCCTGAAGCACTCTGTAGTTCAACATCTGGAATTCATCACCAGGTTGTGCTAGTCAAAGAACCAGCATAAGGGAGATAGGATAAGCCTTAAAATTTACAAAGACACAGAAGTGGGGCTGAGGCAGAATTAATTACAAGCCCATCTTCAACTTCATTTTGCTCCTGGACAGTTAGTTTGCAGGTTAAGTGGCATTTACTAATAAGACTAATGTTGACAAAGCCATTAAAAACACATTGAGTTAGAAAGAAAAGCTGGGGGAGGTTGAAAGTCTTTGAGAAAAATCCAGATACTTCTCAACATATGGCTGTTTTTAGACTTAAAGGCTTTATTTTGTTTGTTTTTAAGTGGTTTCTCCTTGCCTACAACCATATCTTACCACACTTTACCACTGAATAATCAGGGTGGTTGGTGTTCTTAGGACAGCCCAGTTCCTTGCCTTATGCCACATAAACTGTGTCCTCTGTCCCTCAGGAACTCTGCAACCTTGATGAGCTTGTGAGTGATGGGCCATTCACCAGGCAGACTGCTCTGGGCCCAGCACTGTTTTCAGTGAAGGATTTTCAGCCCAGATGAGAACTTAAGTCACAGCACTGTTATACCTACTCAGGAGAGACAGTCTCCCCATTGTGGAAGAGCCACTTAGGGACCAATAGGGCAGAGGAAATTTGCAAAAGAGTCGAGAGCTGTGGGAGGGAATGCCTGGGTCAGAGAAAGAGAACAAAAACAGTATGGACTCTAGAGTCAGAGCTGATTTTGAATCCTCGCCCTGTTCTTTCCAGCTGGTTGCTTTATCTCTCTGAGCCTTTGTTTCTTCATTTTTAAAATGGTAACTGTAATAACAGTATGTATCTAATCAAATTGTTGGGGGACTTAAATATTCAACTATGTATTAATGTAATAGCTAGAACAGAGCCAGGCACTCAGTAGACCTCAATAAGTGATCCTTCTTGTTGTGCATTTGATAGTGTGTCCTATGCGGTAGTTGTCCAAATCCCTACTGGTTGCCTGGCGGTCTTCATTTACAGTCTCCTGAAGACAGGCAACATGGGAGTTTATGATTTGGCCTGTATACAGCCCCCAAGACTTGAAGGCTTTCCATAGTGATCATAGATTCCCAAAATGTCAGAACTAGAATAAACCTGAGAAATTGTCTAGGCTGAGTACTTTCCAAAATTTTCCTTCAGACACAGAACCCGTCCTTCAAAGAAAAAGTTTCTGCAGAAATTCAATACAAAACAGATAAAGCAGAGCTAATTTGGTTGAAGTAGGGGTGGCAGGGCCCAGCAGAAGCCACTTAGTTGCTACTCGCAACCATCCCTGTATTGATACCCTTGAAGCACAACCACAGGACTCCCCAGTCCCCTGATAACATGGTTAGAAAACAAATGGTCCAGTACACCCTCTCTCCTATTTTATAAGTGGAGAAACTGAAGCCCAGAAAGTTTAAGTGACCACCCAAGTTCAAGGACTGAGTATAGAGCTAGGTCTAGAACCCAAAACTCTGCTACATGATGATGACTGTCAGTCCAATGATGTTGTAAAGAGGGGAAAAAAATAAATTGTCTTTGATGCTCCCTCACCTTCCCAGCTCATGTCCTTTCCTCCCACTATCTCCCAGTTACCCAGTGCCCTCATGCAAATCTTTGACTGACAAGAATTTCCCCTTTACCACTAACATAGTACTTCACTCTGGTCTGCCCTCCAGAAGTGTCCCATCCTTCAAACCGTTTCAGTCTCTTCCTCTCTTCAAAAGTTCTCTGTGCCCTCTCTTGTTCCCTCAAGACCCTTCTCATTACTGATGAACATACTAACAAGCCAATCAGTGAAAAGATATGTTTTGATGGTTGTTTATTACCCAAATATAATTTCTATAAGTATATTTTAACAAGAACCTTCTAGCAACCATGTAAAGAAAATTCTAAGAGGAGATTCATGTTGCCATGTTTTCTTCAAATCACACCATGCCTCCTTACCTTGCAGTACTAGGATCACTCTACCAGTGACATCAGTCACTTTGGCCATACTTTTGACTTAGACCATGCTCCCATTTCTCACTCACCTCGAAACCTGGCCAATTTACTACTATTGTTGGTTATCATAAGGAGAGGGGACTTCTGTAAGGTGAAGGTGAAATACTAGAAGGAAAAGTGGGAGCTGAATTAAATACACCTGAAGGAAAGCTGACACAGCAACTCCAACTTTCCATGAAACCACTCCCCACCCACTGCTCTCAAGCACCTGATGGGTAACTATTCCTGAGCAGCACAGAAATCACAAGCACTTTGATTGGATGTAGTGCTGCAGAAATAACTGGCAGTCAGAAGACCCAGTGTCTACTCCCAACTCTGCCGTGAACCAGCTGTATCGGTTGGAAAGTTCTCTTGACCTCTTTAAGTCCATGTCTCCCCAACTGCCAAATGGAGAGAGGGGTTATAATTGCTCTAAAGTCCCTTCAGATCTAATTCTATATGATTCTGTCGCTCTTTAAGGGTGTCACCTTATGGCAAAGATGGGATAGACTTCTGGCCTCCAAAAATGTGCACTCCTCCTCCTATAGCTCCCCCTTCTCCACTGAGAAAGGGAAGCCTCCCAGAAGCCCTTGCATCTAGGTGAGATCATGTGACTAGCTCTCCCTAATGGAATATGAGAGAAAGTGATGCATGTCACTTACAGGCAAGTCAATTAAGACACAGGTATCCCTTTTCCACACTCTCTCCCCCTATTTCTGGGTGGATTCAGAGGGCCTAGAGGGGGAAGAGCCAGCCACAAGACAGAGGAGCCTAAGTCCCTGAATTACCACGTGGAAGAAGCTGCCACTGACCAGGCACACTGGTGCTGGACTATTACATGAATGAGAAGTAAACTTTTCTTACGTAAAGCCACAGAATTTGGTGGTTTATTTGTTACAAGCAGGTAGCATTATTTTAACTACCACAAGAAGTACAGACTTCTGTGAGATTTAAACCTTCAATTCAATTTGGAAAATGTTTATGGAAAACACTATGCAAAGAGCTGGGGAGATTAAAAAATGAGAAAAATATAGTCCCTTCCCAGGCTCAAACCCAGCAGAGCATAGAAACATATATTCCTAGTAGAGCATAACATATGACTGTGTTCTGAGGCAAAATGAGGTAAGTTCTGTAAGAAAAGCAAAGATGTTTTGAAAAGGGAGAAATGGAGAAGGAATAAAGCCCACCAACTCACTTCACTGAAGTCTGTTCTGAATAACAGCCCTGTGAACCACAATTAGTTCCCAGATTGAGTGGAAATTATGTTTCAGTCGTGTCTGCCCTCTGGTTAACACACTTGGTTTAGGGATAATAGCTGCTCCCCGGATACACCATGATCCCCACCATGCCCCATGCTCAGCCCAGGCACGGAGAATGTGATTTTCCCAGAGCTGTAGTCCATTCTTTCCTAACTCTTTAATTCTTACAGATAAAGGAACAAGATATGTCAGGCCCACCGACCACCCAGAGGGACTTGGGGGTGGAGTTGGGGGACAATTACCATCAAGGGAAAGCAGTCTAAAAGGACTGATCCCGAGGCATTTCAAATTTGCTAACACCTCTGAGAGGAGGATAGTTGAATATCAGGTGGTCACTAGCCATTGAAAATTACTCTAAACTACTCAGGGGTTGAGAATATTGCCATTTATTACTTGGGGACTTGTCAAAGTATTATTTTCATTACACTAATAAATTCTGTAAATGTCAAAATAAAAAATATTCTAAGTTCTGGAACTTGTCTTATCTAAATCTATATGATCTGGAAATATTTAGCAAGGGAGCTCTGTAATATAAAACAGATATAGAAAGGGTCCCCAGGAACGCCCTTGGGAAATGCCACACTATTAATTACACATTATACTGAAGTCTCTTTAACAGCAATTGCCTAGGCTGCAAAGAACAAAGCCAAATGTTTTTCAGGGAAAGAATAGAGGAGTGCAAGTTCTTTGGCTCCTTTGAGTAAAGGCCCTTTAAATATGAAACAAAATTGTGATAGGTATTTGAATTTTGTTTAGATTGTGGGGAGAGGGGAGAAGAAGCTTATGGACTTCTGTTTGTCAAATTCAAAAACAAAGTAAAAACAGAGAATAATTCTAATGTTTTACTGTAATCATGAACCGCAACTAAACCTAAATAAAGATTTGTATGACAAAACCTCCAAACAAAAATTTGCCAGGAAGACTCACTTCCTGCAAACCTGTCTAGAAGCCTTCTGCTCACATGGAATCTATGTCATTTTTTCCAAAATGTTTTAATTTTAAATCTAAAGAAGAAGAGAAAAATAACATAACATGAACATTAAAGGTGAATTTCACTTATATATGACTAGATGAGTGGATCACACACTTTGTAGATATCCACTCTGATGCAGAGTTTGTAATCATGTGATCTGTGTTCTCTGAATTATTCCACAGAAGTGCTATATAATTACTAAGTATCAACACTGATGTTGCAGATTCACTAAGTCAAATTCAGAATGAAGATGAATATAACCATCATACAGGAGAGCACAGCCTGACCCAGTTTGCAAATGGATCATCAGAAGAACTCAACCTCCACAAAGAAGTCTAGTAACTTACCTGCACCACCCCACCTAAGCCCAGCTCAGCCCTGAACTTTTCCAAGAGCATAACCACCCACAATGACGCATCCTTGGGCACCAGCGGAAGCCCCATAACAGCTAACACACTACACCGGGCCTATAAAGCCTGTTTTTTAAGTTTGTTTATCTTTATTTATGTGCTGAATTCCCCCACAGCCTCCTTGATGAGGCCATTAAGTGCTCATTTCTGAAGCTGGTGCAATTCTTGTTTTCCTTTGGCTTTTGCCATTCATATCTGGGTCTCCACCCACGAGTCCCCGGTAGCCAGCTGGCTCCTGGGTACCTGCTTGGCAGAAGCCACTGACCCTTTTATTCCATGTTGCCTGGCTTCTTCCTGCCACAAGGAGGTTTTCCCAGAGCGGATGGAAGGCATTTCACACAGGATGAGCAATTATTTTTGTTGTGTTTTGCCACCGAGTTTCTTTATTGCTCTCCTGGGCAGATCTGATAGAGTTCCTCTGAACAGCTGGAAAGGATGTGAACCTGGGGAAGTTTCTAGTCAGTTACCTCATTTGCTGTGATTATGGCATTGATAAATTTTATTTTGTGGTTCATTTTTTTTAAATCTACTCATTTCTTCAAAATGTGTTTCTGCCGGTTATACATATTTTTTTACCTGCAATAAAATATTAGTAATAAACAAAAATTCTTAATATGTAAGACATTGTGGAAAACACTTTTCAGACCCTTTCAACTTTTTACATGTAGGAAGTGAGAAAAATTCAAATGATGAATTACTTCCATATTAAGATGAGTTGTAAAATTAATCTTACCTTGGCCCATATTTGAAATTACAGCGGTAGACTCATACTAGAAGGACCATACAGCTTAATCAGGTGGTGGTAAACCAGATCTATTCTTCCTATCAAACACACAGAAAATTTCAGGAGTGAAAGGGCCAGGTTCACAAAAGAACAATTTATATCACATGTTCCAATATTTCAGAAAACTGAACATGGAAAAACTTCCCACTCTGCATTTGGGACTACCGGCAGGGCCTCGGTCTGCAGAGAAGCCTCTTCAGCAAGGATCAGAGGAATGATCTTGGGCCAATTCCTATTTCTCCAGCCACCGCAAACATCAAGGACTGAGTGAGGAATTCTTCATTGAATAGGCAGTCCATTTTGTTCATTTCAACTCTTCTAGCACTGTAGTTGGATAGACCTTCTTTTGCAATCAATTGATCTGTATTTCCAAAAGCAAATAAACAAATTGATGTCAAAAGGAGGACAAAATATACAGGCGCAGCCTACACAAAGTAAAAATGAATTCTAATATAAGTACTAATCTAGACTCTATAAGAATATTTAAGTAAATAATAAGTATAAAGTAAATGACGTAAAGCATATATAAGTAAAATATTAAGAGCTTAAAAGTATATAAGCACATATATAAGTAAAGTAATAAGCACCAAGTAACTAGAGTAGATAAGTAAAGCATATAAGCCTGAAGTATATGATTAAATAAAAGTGTAGAAATGCTAATTCAGACTATCAAAACAATGATTTCTTCAACATTTAGATGTTTCGTGAGAATTGCTTCAACCTCTTGAGAGAAAAAAACAATTACAGACATCTACAAATGAACTAGTCACCAGTCCATTCACTTTACCTGTATAGACACAGACAGTACAGACCAAATAACTGGGAAAAGTCAGACCACAGACAATTTTTCTTGGAAATGATTGCTCTTCCTTGGACAATGTTTATTTATTTATTTGGTATAACATTAATTCTAGTAAGAAACTTGGCACACAATGAAATCTTCACTTATGATGTGTTTTGCATTTCACCCAACTTTTATGCAGAAATAAAGCATTGAAAATGTGTCAAAAGCAAGTGATGATGTAAAGAAGAAAAAGAGCGATAACATTTCTAACGTATGTGCTACATTTCAGGATATTCACTAATATTAGAAAAATACATAGTGTTCTGCTGAAATCCTCAGCTGTTTTCCTATACATTTTAAAGAAAAAACCATGGGGCCCTGGCCAGTTTGGCTCAGAAGTTAGAGTGTCAGCCCACGGACCAAAGAGTCGTGAGTTCGATTTCGGTCAAGGGCACGTACCTTGGTTGAGGTTCGATCCCTGGCCCTGGTCAGGGTTGCGTGGGAGGCAATCAATCAATGTGTCTCTCTCACATTGATGTTTCTCTCTCTCTCTCTCTCTCTCTCTCTCTCTCTCTCGCTCTCTCTCTCGCTCTCTCTCTCTTTCTCTCCCCCTCATACTCTATCTGAAGATAAATTGAAAAATATCCCTGGGTGAGGATTAAAAGAAAAAATCATAGGGAAATCCATTTTATTTCAGAGTATCTCAAGACTTCTGAGTTTCAAATCAAACTTGAACCTTTTGGGGTTCAAATTTGTTTTCTCTCAGTGATACATGGTTTCCTGTTTATAAGAAAAAAAGAAAAGTCCTTAAAAAGCTTATGAAAAAATCAAAAGGCTTCTTGGACCTTGAATCCTTCTTGCAAAACAACATTTTGATGAGTTAACTGTAAATAATTCTGAAACATACGATTAAATTTCCATTAGAATGCACATGAGTTTTAAAATTATGAGGAAAAATTTCTCGGCAAAACAAGCTTTATGCTTTTTTTGCTGACCCCATAACACTTGAAAAGTGATTGGGTGTGTCCAAGTCATTGCTGCAGTTGCCATCAGTAACTGAATATACCTTTTCCAAGTTTCTAATGTAATGCTCATCATTTTAGTGCACCATTCATCACCCCACAGCTTTGCCACAAAAACAGGTGCCAATATGACCTTCATCCGGCCAGCTGGTATGCTCCCCTCAGCTTGTACCCAGAGTCTAGGCCCACCAGCACCTCCTGAGGGAGTGGGTCCAAGCCAGGATGTGTTAATTACAGAACCATCCTAGGAGCTAGCTATAGGCTATTCGCCACAGCTCAGAAAATGGAGAGGGGTATGTGGTGGGGAAAGGGACGAGGGTCTCCACACCCAGGAGATATCTTGGGAGACTCCACCATAAAGAAAATAACTGGGTTTTAATGCATTGGATGAAGTGAAAGGACTATTTTTGTCATCTGTCCCTCCTTACTGTACACTAGCCTAAACTCTCTCTTTGGTTTGCTTCAGCAAATATTGGCAGTGAATCAAAGAAGTACTGTAAGACCATGGATCTCGTTTTCAAAATAAACATGGAAAGTAAGCAAGAAAAGCTAGAGGTGAGGATCTGAAGCATGATAGACGTGCTCACTTTCCTAAGGGACATGTGTCTTATGATGCCCCACACTGCCTACATCGTGGAAAGAACCCTCAAAAAGTTTCCAACAGTCAATGTCAGTGTCTCCAGGTGCTCTGTGAAATCTGAGAATTATAGAGCTAGAAGGGGCCTAGCAGGACTGTTGTCGCTAATCTTCCCCCATTTTACAGATGAGGAAACCGAGACCCAGAGAAGCTGAAAAGACCAGCAGACATGACAGTTTGGTGGTAATATGTCTCATAAGCCTAAGCCCAGGGCTACCTTCACACATAGGCTAAGCAGTCTGCCTTTAGCCCCTGGTCCTTTGGTGGTTTATCTACCAGTCACAGTGAGATATCACCTCACACATGCTGGAAGGATATTAAAAAGATAAGAGGTAAAGGCCCTGGCCAGTTTGGCTCAGAGGTTAGAGCTCAGCCTGCCTGTGGCCCAAAAGGTCATGGGGGCACATACCTGGGTTGCAGGTTTGATCCTTGGCCCCAGTTGGGGGTCGTTTGGGAAGCTACCCCTCTCTCTCTCTCCCCCCCCCTCCCCCTTCCCTTCCTCCTTTCCACTCTCTCTAAAAAAATCAGTGGAATCAATGGAAAAATATCCTCAGGTGAGGATTAACAAAAAAAGAATAAGATAAGAGACAGCAAATGTTGGTAAGGATGTAGAGTAAAGGGAATCCTTGTGCACTGTTGGTGGTACAGCCATTATGGAAAACAGTATGGAAGTTTCTCAAGAAATTAAAAATAGATTACTTCATTGCACTGTCTTGAAAGATAAATAAATCAACATCATAATATTTCTAGACCCTAAATCAGTTCAAAATCAAAGAAAGAATTCTGGTTAAATATGAAATATTAACAACATATGTTTATCTTCTCTTCCTACTAAAACCCAAATAAAACACAGCAAAGGAATTTTTCAAAAAGTGTATTAGCCCACAAAGAGAATGGGGAGATTTCAGCGGGCAAAACATTTACACTAATTTTGGAAAAACAAAGTTGGAGGAGTGATGTGCAACTTAGCAAAGCAGGAAAAATTATAAAAATTGGATTGAGAGTCTGCAGAGGTCACGATACCAGTGAGAACTGCATCAATTTGCTCCATAGAACCTCAGAGGCGTAGGTGCCTCAGAGAAGGCAGATGTGAAATTCTGCTTTCACAGATCCTTCCCCGGGCAGACTAGGAGAAACGACCTGTTCCAAGCAGGTTCTCTCCTCTGTTCCACCCAGACAGGGATTGGCCTGGCCCTGACTCCTGCCAGACACCACACACTGCCTTGTTCTCTGCAGAAACCAAGCTACAGAGGCTCCAGACTCAGTGGCACCAAACACAAAGGAAAGCAGACAAGCATGTAAGATTAAAAATAGGGGGGAGCCCTGGCCAGTGTGGTTCAGTGGTTAGAGCATTGGCCCACAGACTAAAGGGTTGCAGGTTCGATTCCTGGTCAAGGGAATCAGTGTTTTTCTCTCTCTCTCTTTTGCTCTCCCCCTCTCCCCCTTCCTTCCACTCTCCAAAAATCAATGGAAAAAAGATCCTCGGGTGAAGATTAACAAAACAAAAAACAGGGAGGAAATTTTTTTAATAGAACAATCACATCTAGCAATCTTACTTCTGGGTATATTTCCAAAGGGAATAAAATGTGCCATGAAGAGATATCTGCACCCTGTTGTTCACTACATTATTTATAATATCCAAGACATGGAAACGACCTAAGTGCCAACCAATGGATGAATAGATAATGAAAGTGAGATACACACACACACACACACACACACACACACACACAATGGAATGTTATTCAGCCATAAAAACGAAAATCCTGCCATTTTGACAACATGCATAAACTTGGGGTGAGAGGGGTATTGTATTCAGTGAAATAAGCCAGGCAGAGAAAGAAAAATATTGTATGGTATCACTTATATGTGGAATCTTAAAAAAAAATTAAAAGTCAGACTCATAGAAATAGAGAGAATGGTGATTGCTGAGGGCTGGGGCATGGGGGACATGGGAAAAAGTTGGTCAAAAGGTGCATACTTTCACTTATACGATGAACAAGTTCTGAGGAGCTAATGAATAGCATTGTGGTTATACCTAGTACTGTATTATATACTTGAAGTTTGCCAGGAGTGGATCTTAAGCATTCTCAGCACACACACAAAAAAGGCAACTATGTGAGGTGACAGGTGTGTTAGTTAACTTAATTGTGGTAAATGTTCCATAATGTACATGTATATAAAATCACTACGTTGTATACTTTAAAATGTACAGTTATATTTCTCAATAAAGCTGGGGGTGGGGAGAGTGGCAAGACAGGCATTTGCAGCTAGATGGGAGGACTATCTGAGTTAAATGATGGTACAGTCAGCTCTCAACCATCTGCAGCAAGTGAGAGAAAACAGTCTGGAGAACTCATAGCAGGTGGCAATTCAAACGAAGAGGCTATTTGTCCTGGAAAGACACCATGTGACTTGTCAGCCATGACAGCAAATACTTTCAAAATTAAATCCAATGTCATGGGCAGAGATTGATATTCATCAATGGATGAGTGGGACACAGGGCCCTGAACAATGCTGGGTGTAACTGAAGAATGAAATTAGCAGCAAAAAAAGTGCATCTAAGTTTTTTAAAATAATAATCTGTGTGTATGTGTGTGTCTGTGTGTGTGTATGCACGTGCCTTGGAAAATAACAAGATAAAAAGCAGTCTCTCTTTCCTGCTCTGAAGAGCTCTTTGCAATGCTCTCTGGAGTCGAGAGAATGGAGCCCAAGGTGCTGATGTGGCAAAACCCACAATGGCTAAGAGCCCTCCAACATTATATGATTCTCTACTTGCAAGTCAGCGTACTTGATAAAGTATATTTACCTTTCCAGAGAACTATTTGCAAAGTTGGCTATGAGTTTAGGTAAAATAAGTCCCTAGCTTTTACAAGAACTCTAAAAAAAAAAACCTACAAATCAAAAATATCTCCCTCTTTCAACCTGGTCTAATGTCTAGAATGTCAGTTTTGGAGCATTTCAGTTATCTATGGCTGCATAGCAAATCATCCCAAATATTAGTGGCTTAAATAAACAATAATCATTTCTTTATCTCTCACAACTCTGGACTGAGCTGGCCTGGTCTTCTCATTCACATGATGTTGGTTAAGCCTGCAGTCACCAGGAGCCCAATAGGGCTGGACCATCAGCATCCCATGGCTGGCAGCTGTGGTTCCCTTTTGATCACAGAGCCCACATGTAGCCTCTCATTTCATAGCAACTGTGTTCCGAGAGTGGCTATATCCAAAATGAACATTCCAAGACAGGGCGTGGAAGCTGCCAGTCCTCAGAAAGGCTGGTCCCAGAAGAGGCAAAGAGTCACTTCCACTGTGTTTTATTAGTTATACAACCAATTACTGGCCCAGCCCAGATTTAAGAGGATAGAGAAATAGATGCTTCCTCTCACTGGGAGAAGTGACAAAGAGTTTGTGGCCGTTTTTAAGCCACCACAGAGCCTCATTGCTTTTCTTCTGTATTTTTATCACACGTATAAATAGCAGATAGCCACGGTAGTCACAATATGTACAAAACCATCATTCCAGCTCAGTGTAAATGTTGCTTGGATCCTTTCCTGAGAGGTATTCCTGTGGCAAGAAGGGTATAATACATCAAAATCATGACCCCAATTCTCTACCTCTTTTTATATCCGTGCCCTTTGCCATGTAATTGGCAGTACCTTCCACCCTGACTCTGGGCTCGTCCAAGTGATTTGCTTTGGCCAATATAATGTTAGCAATGTGATGCAAGATTTGAAAAGTATTTCACAATTGAGCTTGCCCTCCCTCTTGTACCTCTGCCAACACCATAACACCATGTCTGGACTCACCTGCCAGAAGATGAGAGACACCTGGCAAAGCCACTTGGTCCAGCTGAGGCTGTCTTAGATCATTGAACTGCTAGTTGCACCCCCAGACAGGTGAGAAAGCCCAACCAAGATCAGCAGAACCCTCTAGCTAATAACCAGCTGACTCTAGAGTAAGCAATACATGCGAATTATGTCACTGAGGTTGTATAGTTGCTTGTTACTCAGCATTATTTTGGCAATAGGTAACCGTTACAGAAAGAGTGTTGGAGCTGGAGATGTCTGAAAATAGTCAAGGTTATCACAAAGGAGAAAAAGGAGACAGAAATCAAACTTGACACACTTTTAATTTTTGCCCTGACTGTTGCCATGTACAATTATTAAATATCTAATAGATTGAACTATAAATATTTCACAGAAGTGATTCATTTGCAGCAGGGAACCATTTGGCACCAAGAGAACGGGGCTTATAAACAGCTTGTGATGACAACAGGAAAGTGCAAAGAAAGAGCTCCATTTGGTTTTTGCTGGAATCAGTCACAGCCATGGCACTTGGGGCTAGATGCAGCTCAGCAGAGCCCGGAGCAAAATGACAAATGAGGCCGCTGGGTGCATGTACACCGGAGGGAACCCTGGTCTTTGGCTAGGGTTCATTAACGAGATTGAGGTTTCTCCTTGAAAATCTGGGCAGCAGCTTTGAGAATCCTTCCAGGGACTTAGTTCTAAGTTTAAAAGGCAGATGTAACGGTTCCCTTTGTCTGAATTTGGGTGTTTTGCAAGGTTTTAGCCATTGGGCGTATTTATTTTCTTTGCCATAAATTACAAGCATAATGTGTGTATAATATGTGTGTATAAATATGTAACTATATACACATCTGTGTGTCTGAATATATATCTATCTCAATCCATGTGAGTATACTAGGGTAAGTCCTCTAGGAGCTATAATAAATAATGGGGAATACATGGAGCCCTTAAAAATGGTAATAATCCATGATTCACATTGTCTGTCACAGCCACACAGAAATTACAGCCCCCATGCAGGTGCAGTTTTACAAACATTGCTATCTTCTCTTTCCAGAAAACAGCCTCTGTTATCATGATTATTGTAAATTGTCTTATTATGTAACACACTGCTCTGAGCTTATGCAAGCCAGATTCAACAAGAGGTTCTCAGCAGTCGATGGCTTTTTTCCATTGTAGATGTGACCTAAAATGTGTAACCAGTGTAATGTATGAGCAAAACTACAGTGAACCATAAATTTAAGTATAATAAAATAAATTGAATTCTTGTGGTAACACTAAATTATTACATTTTAGCCCTCTCTCTTTCATTTAAAATCTGTAATTAAATAAAGTATGGACGCAGTCACACACATGGACAAATGGTTACACAACCAATTACAGAAGAGATTCGCATGTGTTTTCTCAGACATGACAGGTGTGTTTTATTTGATACATGGTGCTA
Organism: Tadarida brasiliensis; assembly: GCA_030848825.1. Taxonomy (NCBI): domain Eukaryota; kingdom Metazoa; phylum Chordata; class Mammalia; order Chiroptera; family Molossidae; genus Tadarida; species Tadarida brasiliensis. Next base: position 36,444,756 of record CM061272.1, on the reverse strand, counting down.
CAAGGTCACATAAATAAACATGAGCACGAAAAGAATGTAAATTTTCTAAGGACACAAATTATTAAACAGAACATATACTTAGATGCTTATATATTTTTCACGTATCTAATTAAAGACATTATAGAATGTCCAGCATATATACTCAACTATATGATGGTTGTATCCATGTATTTTGATTCAAGTTCTTTTTTGAACTAACTAGAAAACAGCAACCAAAATATTTCAAGAGGAAGAAAACATTTTTATGGTCAACTCCCTCCACAAATTGACAAATTTAGTCAAATATTCAGTCTTGCTGAGCTTTGAGTAAGTTGTGAGGTTGGGGTTAGAGGAAAAGTGCTGGGGAAAATAGAACGGGAAGATGGTCACTTCTGCAGATCTAGCCAGCTTTCCAGCACTTTCAGCTGCCCTCATGGTGGGCCGTGTTCTCTAGGCAGACAGGTAGCAAGTGTAGAAGCATAGATCAATGAGGAGGGGGAAAAACACAAATTTATGGTTTTCATGACACTCAATTGTGCCTTTCCAATGACATTCTCTTTTGGTATTGAAAAGGCACTGAATCCATGGAAATATTTTTTTAATAATATTATTCGAAAAACAGATCATTTCCAAACAAAACAAATTTAGAAGACTAAATAATCATGTGTGTGTCCATGACTGGAACTTATTTTTTAAAGGGAAGAACCAAAAAGTTGTTTGCATCCAAAAGAAGAATTGGTAAATCAGATTCATCCCTCCATGCAAGGGAACATTTCTTCCCAAATTTAGTTTTAAATTCAATTCTAAAATGTATTTACTTCCTTCTCACATCTCCCCCTCCATTTATCTCCCCTGGTGCAATGTGGGTGGCAACTGACCTCTATCTTCCCTAGAAATGTTAGAACAAGTACATTAGGATTAAGCCAAAAAATAACAATAATAGTCATTTACTGAGCACTTAGAAGGTGCCAGGCACTATTCTCAAGTAGATTAGATCATCATCTCACCTAAATCTTCCCAACACCACTCCAAGGTTTGTGCTATGTCCCATTTAATGGGTGGGAAACGAGGCTTAGTAAGCCTTATGGATCATGGAGAGCATTTCTTCATTTTAGGGTTGGGGTGCCTTGAACAACATCAGTCAGCTAGAAAGTGGCAGAGCTAGGGTTAAAATGCAGGTCTTCTGCCACACAACCAGATATCCCTCCTTTACACCAAGGTTACTCCTAGAAAACTCCCCAAGGGTGGGAATGGGCCAGCACTTAGGAATGAAAAGAACCTGGGAAAGACCATCTCCTCATCCTCCAAACTCTCCTCCTCCCTTCCCATCGCTTCCTGCCACCCTTATCATACCACCCAGCATCCCAAAACCTGCCAGCAGTGATGCGTCCACATGTCACGTGAGTTCAGACCCACCCCTTGCAGGAGAGTGGGACTCTGGTTTCCCGTGTCACCTGAAGATGCCATATATGTGCTCAGTGTCATCCTTCTGTTGTTAAACTGTTTCCATCTTTTCCCAAGCATTTAGCATTTGGTTTGGACAAACCTAAAAGACATCTTTCCATGTACTTTTTCCCATAATTTTAAACCTAAATGTATTTTATGAGAAATCTAATCCGTATGTTTCTGATTAATTTGTAAGAGCCATTTGATGTCCTAGGGCCTTTTAAGTTTTTATAAGCCTTTTTTAAGACCTTCCCTTGGAGATATTTTGCCAACAGAAAATGAATTTAGATCCCCCTAGTTCAAGTTCATTCCCAATCTCAATAATCACAATACTCTGCTGAAACTATGTTGCTTGCTGCTCTAAGCTGATCATCCACAGCTGCCCAGGGTGTAACTCATCACTTATACCTTTGCTCAAGGCTCCCACTGAGATGCTGCTTATCACATACACGGGATGATGGTTAAGTTTTATTGCCAAATACATATCTCACAATTTAGCCTATGTCTACACTTAGCTACCAGAGAGACTCTTGCAGTTAAATTGGATGGTTGATTCAGTAAAGCATTAAGATCAGTCCCACAGAAAAACTAGAGTTTTTTCCTTAACATATAAAATTATTCTTGTATTGACTATATGGCTTCTACTCCCAGCTCTATAGTTTATAAGCTGTATGACCCTAGACAAGTCACTATTAGTTCCCTTAACTATAAAATAGAAATTATAATTTATGACCATTTTAAGGATTAGAGAGATAATGTCTGTCAGATGGCTGAGATATAGTATACCAATAGGTCCTAAATTTTAGTCTTTAGACAGACAGCTAGATAGATAGCATAATGAAGATACACAGATACACTGATACATACAGTAAAAATGATGTATATACAGAAATCATCTGAGGAACATATTTGAAATGCAAATTCTTGGATACACTCCAAAAGTCAGCTCAGTAGATCTGGGATGAGGCCCAAGAATATGCATTGTGACAAGCTTCTTGGGCAATACAGGTGGCCTGAGGACCACATGTTGAGAATCAATGACTTATGGTAATATGAGAGGAGAGATAATAAAGTGTAATAAAGGTTATAATAAGATGACAACTAATAATGAGAAGATGTTGCTGATTCAAACAAAGGAAGATTATGAAACATTAAGGAAAAACCATTCACTGCAGTTTTTTTAATATCTGCTTAATTATTTGCATTTCTCAGAGAAGAAACGTAATAAACATAAAAGAAAATTCATGAATGTATTATAGTTAACATTCAAAATTGGTTCAATCACTTTTGCACCAAAGATTGTTAAATCTTTAGTTATAATGTAACCTGGAATTGGAGAAAACTATTTCATTATAGATAGAGGATGTTGAATTTTGATTTAGAAACAAAGTTTTCAAATTCAACCTTAGGTAAAAGTTCAAATCAGAGGACACTGGCTTTTGATAACAGCAAGGTTGACAGATTGGGAAACTTTACTGACTCGGGACGTTGAGAATACCAGCTCACTTATAGGCAGCAGGGAAAAGATGAACATCTTTACAAGACAAGATACCACTGTGGATATGTGAAAATAAATCAAGACCAAGCAAAGGCTATTTATTCAGAGCTTGCTGTACAGCAAGAGAGTCAGCCACCATCACTTGCATTTTGGCCGAAACTCAAAGGCAGGCAAAGGAGTGGAGAAGCTTCATAGTGGGAAAGAGTAGCTTCAGGTGTGCTCTGCTTGGAGGCTGTTGGCCTGGGGAAGCTGTAGTTAGATTGATTAGAAATAACACACCCCATGTGATTGGTTAGGGGTGCGTATTTGGCTTCCTCCCATTAGTCAAAGTTGGAAGCAGGGGCAAAAATTAAGGAAGCTGTCAGTTAGTAATCAAGTCCTGGCCATTTGGAGCCAACTGTTATCAGGGGATACTGTTTGGCTTCCTGGATTGTTACTAAAGACAGCAGTCTGGCTTCCTCCAGTTATGACTGATAACATGCTGGCTTCCTGGGCTGGTTGCTATAAAAAATGGGTTAGTTTCCTGGGCAGGTTGCTGCAGGTTGTGGGTCAAATCTCTGTTTTTATATATAGTCTGGCCATTATCCATTTGTATATTCAGTCTCTCAGATATAATACAATGGGGTGAAGGTCTTATCATTTCAAATTTATATTTGTTTCATATCATTATACAATAATGTACTTATAAGAAATTCTATGAATTCTAGTTAATTATAATGGTTTTATATAAACTTTAACATTGATATTATAGTATTTATTTATTTGAGACGATAGTATTTACTTATTTGTTATTAAAAAAACAACAAGGAGCCCTGGCTGGTTTGGCTCAGCAGTTAGAGCATCGGCCTGCGGACCAGAGAGTCCCGGGTTCAGTTCCTGCTAAGGGCACGTATCTCAGTTACGGTTTGTCCCCAGCCCCGGTTGGGGTCGTGTGGGTGGCAACCACTCAATGTCTCTCTCACATCGATGTTTCTCTCTCTCTCTTCCTCCCTCTCTCCCTCCTGCTCTATCTGAAGATAAATGCAGAAATGTCCTTGGGTGAGGGTAAAAACGCAACAACAACAAGAAGGAGCTCAATCAGCAGTGAGAGCTGAGGCTCAGGCAGGCCAGCAGGTGCCAGTTAGAATATCTGTTCACAGCAGCAGCACAGTTTTAGGTCAAGGCCCCAGTCCCAGAAGGCAAGTATCAAAAGAGGAAGATAAGGCACCAGGGTCTGCAGTCACAGGTCTGAACACATGACCCAAACAACCTGGACAAAATTACTTATAGAGTAGTAATTATATCTGGTAGGGTTCAGCTGAAGGAAACAAAACTATTATAGCTATTTTCATGAGAAAAGGGATTCAGCAAGTGCTGCCTGGAATTTCATTGGAAAGCTGGAGGAGTGGGCTTAGGGCCGAGACTCCATGAACGATTCCTGGAACAACACACCAAATTAGTCTGCCAGGAAGACAGCTTCCTCTGCCATAATGAAGATGGGGAATCAAGAAGCTTCCATCACCTCTACTCCAGCCTCTTGACCCCGCAAAGCTAGGAGGTGAGGACGAAATGCTGCTTCAGTCATTGCAATCAAAACAAAAGCATTGTAACTGTTGCTACAGTCACCCTGGACCCTCACCAAGGGGTCAGGTGACAGGATCACTGCTCCCAAAAAAGCCAACATCTCCTCTACCTTGCTTTCCAGTAGAAAATAGCCAAGCAGTGTTCCAAATATCACACAAGTGTGTCTAATTTGGTGGAAGTGAATTCTCATCCAGAATCTCAGCAGGATTCCCCACCTCCACCATACAGAAAGGCACACTGGAATAAGGGAGTAAGTTAATGCTGAGTGCAAAACCTCTATGCCAAGACCCAGCCCCATGGAATGGAGAAAGAAATTGCTATTCCTCAGAGTTAGCAAGCATCTGGTAGTCATTTCTAGAGTATCTCAGGAATGTTTCATAATAGGGCAAATCAAGAAGCAATATGGAGTCCAGTAGTCACCCTAACAGAAAAGAGAGTCACCATTTCCTGAACACCTATGGATCAGCACTTTAGGTACACATTAGAATACAGGTTCTGCAAATTAATCCTGTAAGGTGGACAATATCTCCATTTAAAGTAAGGAAACTGAGTTTAAGTTTTACAGACTTACAACTAGTAAGTGACAGTAGAAACTGGAGGCTGGACTGTAAACCCAAAGCCCAGGCACCTCCTGCAGGACCACACTGTTTCATAGCGTTAACTGAGCCCCGGTTCCCAAATCATGAAGAAAAATTTCATTCCAAGTTCTGCCAACTGTTGGCATCACAGCATTTGATAAATGCCATTCTGGATCAAACTGAGTATGAACCTGGGGTTGCCACAGCCTTCAGGTAAAGGGGCAGCCCAATGAGACAGAAAACATAAGTCAAAAACTGGAGTTAAAAGGCTCTGAGTGGTCAAAAGGGTGTTTTTTGTTTGTTTGTTGTTGTTACTGTTGGTTTTTGGTTAATCCTCACCTGAGGATATTTAGGATATTTTTTCCATTGATTGTTTTTGTAGAGAGAGTGGAAGGGAAGGAAAGATGGGGATAGGGAGAAGGAGAGACAAAGAGAGAGAAACATCCATGTGAGAGAGACACATCGATTGGTTGCCTCCCGTACATGCCCCGGCCTGGGCCAGGGATAGAACCAGCAACCCAGATACATACCCTTGACCAGGAATCTAACCCATGACCCTTCAGGGTGCAGGCTGACACTCTAACCACTGAACCACACTGGCCAGGGCTGATAAGCATTTTTTTAATTAAACAGCTTTAAATTATTTAAAATATGCATATAGAATTAAACGGTTCTGGAAAACAGGCTTTGACGCAGGAAAAGGACCTCGCATTTACAGTAGTTATTCCCACAGAACATTGGCTCCATGGTGTGCTACCAACTACCTTAAACATTTCTGTAAACCAAGAGGCCACCCTGGCCAGGTGGCTCAGTTGGTTGGAGCATTGTCCCATACACCAAAAGGTTTCAGGTTCAATTCCCAGTTGGGGCATGTATGGGAGGCAACTGATCAATGTTTCCCTCATACACCAATGTTTCTCTCTCTCTAAAATGAATAAAAACATCCTGGTGTGAGAATTAAACAAATAAACCAAGAGGTCACTGCCCCTCAAAACTAGGTCACATCCCACAGCCCCAATTGAAGTGGTTGCTTCAAGGCCTCTCTTCCTCTCCCCACATCCTATTTGGCCTCCCTTGTTCCTAACAATGGCTCTCCTCTGGTTTACTTCTTACCAGTCACTTGGGACAATTACCTCTTCTGATTGAGTTCTAGCTCCCTGGATTCTAGGTTCCCCTCAACAAGGAACAAGCCACAGAGACCCCAGAAGAAACAAAAATAGTCAAAACAGAAAAATTGGTTCTGCCCTAATGAAAACTATGTAAAACAGCTGGAACAACATATAAAATTCTCATAATCAGATACCAAAGATCATGCAAAGGAACCAGGAAATGTTTTGAAAAGCAAAAAAGAAAGTGGTGAAAGAACAATACTGTCCATGAAGATTTGACTGCTCACAAACTGAAAGCGGCCATGACCAAAATATATTTTTTTAAAAACCATGAACCAGATGGATAAGAGGTGAAAAAATAGTGCTGAGTCCTTTGATTATTGAATGTAGGCCTGCACTTGAACTGCTGGAAATGTGTTCACTAACTCCTAAAATGTAACAATTCAAGACCACATTTTAAAATTTGAGAAACTTAAATATAGGAAATAAGAGGAAGTACCATTTCATAAAGTAAAGATTAGACTTGTGGAATTCAATACACCAAGAAAGTAGTAGAAAAGGAAAATATACATTAAGCCCCAAAGGATTTGGGAAAATTTATAAATGACCAAGCCAAAAATAGCTACTAAGAAAACCTAGATTATAACTAAATTTTAAGATTGCCCTCAAGCCTTCCTTCTTTGGGGAGGATTCTGAGAAGGACTGTGAGCCTGAGGAATATCCAAGCAGGCTGGTGGCTCTACAGTGGCAAGAAGATTAACTACATTCAGAGAGATTTCTCAAGTAAATAAATACATTAAAGATAACAGGAATAAGATTTCTTACTATTGGAGAAGGGAGGTACAAATTTGGAAAGGTGGAAAGCTAGAATAAACGTTGTAGTGTTTGATTGGAATTGAAGGCAGCAGTGTGAATTAATTGTTTCTGCTTTAGTATTTTTTATTTTTAAATCAGAGTTGGCATACAGTATTATATTAGTTGCAGGTGTACAACCTCATGATTAGACATTTAGATAACTCACAAAGTGATTATCCTGATAAATCTAGTATGCATCTGACACCATATATACTTATTACACTATATTCCCTATGCTATACTTGACATCCCCATGACTATTCTCTAAGTACTTCTTAATCCCTTCCTTTCTCACCCATCTCTCCAAACCTCCTCCCCCCAATCTGGCAACCATCAAAATATTCTCTGCGCTGGCCAGGTGGCTCAGTTGGTTGGAGCATCAACCCTTACACCAAAAGGGCTGCAGGTTCAATTCCCAGTCAGGGCACATACCCAGGTTGCAGGTTTGACCCCTGGTTGAGGTGTATACGGAAGGCAACTGATCATTGTTTCCCTTACATCGATGTTTCTCTCTCTCTTTCTCTCTCTCTCTCTCTCTCTCTCTCTCTCTCTCTCTCTCTCTCTCTCTCTCTCTCTCTCTCTTCCCTTCCCTTCTCTCTAAAAATCTATATAAACATACTCAGGTGAGGATTAAAAACAACTTTTAAATGTTCTCTGTATCTTTGAATCTGTTCCTGTTACGTGTTTATTTTGTTTTTTAAATTCCACATGTAAGTGAAATCACCTGACATTTGCCTTTCTCTGACATTTCACTCAGCACAATACTACGCCCACCCATATTGTTGCAGATGGCGAGATTGTATTCTTTATTATGGCTGAGTCAAATCCCATTGTACAAATGTACCACTTCTTCTTTAGCCATTCATCTATTGATGAACACTTAGGTGGCTTCCATATTATAATGCTGCACTGAACATATGGATGTGTATATCTTTTTGATTTAATGTTTTGGGATTCTTCGGATAAATACCCAGAAGTGGAATTGCTGAGCCCTTCTTTGTCTCTTGTTATATCCTTTGCTTTAAAGTCTATTTTGACTGGTGTAAGTATTGCTACCCCACCTTTTTGTGCATTTTTGTTTCCATTTTCATGAAATATTATTTTCCACTTCTTTGCTATCAGTCTGTGTGTGTCTTTCGATCTAAAGTGAGTCTCTTGTAGACAGCATATGTCAGATCTTGTTTTGTTATCCATTCAGCCACCATATGTCTTTTGATTGGATAACTTAATTTATTGGTATTTAAAGTAATTGTTTATAGATATATGGTAATTGCCATTTTATTATTCATATACTCTTATTTTCTGATGGTTTAAATTTCTACTCTATTTTTTATAGAATTTATTGTGGTGACATTGGTTAATAATATTATATAGGTACAATTCGATGTCATATGTATGTTGTATTATGTGTTCACCACCCCAAGTCAAGTCTCCTACCATCACCGTTTATCCTCCTTTACCCTCTTCTACCTTCCCCCACCCCCTTTCCTTATGGTAATCACCATACTGTTGTCTGTGTCTATCAGGGTTCTTTTTGCTTATTCCTTTTATCTTTTTTACTCAGCTCCCCAAAACCTCTCCCCTCTGACAGCTGTCAGTCTGTTCTCTCTATCTATAAATCTGTTTCTATTTTGTTTGTTTGTTTTGTTCATTAGATTCCACATATAAATGAAATCATATGGTACTTGTCTTTCTCTGACTGGCTTATTTTACTCAGCATAATAATCTCCAGGTCCATCCATGCTGTCACAAAAGGTAAGATTTTTTTCTTTTATACAGCAGAGCAATATTCCATAGTGCAAATGTACCACAGCTTTTTTATCCACTTATCTACTGATGGGTACTTGGGCTGCATCCAAATCTTGGTTATTGTAAAGAATGCTGCAATTAACACAGGGGTGCATATATTCTTTTGAATTACTGTTTCAAGTTTCTTCAGACATATTCCCAGAAGTAGAATCACTGGGTCATAAGGCAGTTTCATTTTTTATTTTTCAAGGTAGCTCCATACTGCTTTCCACAGCGCTGCACCAATCTGCCTCACCAACAGTGCACAAGGGTTCCCTTTTCTCCACATCCTCACCAACACTTGTTGTTTGTTGATTTATTGATGATAGCTACTCTGACAGGTATGAGGTGATATCTCATTGTAGTTTTAATTTGCACCTCTCTGGTGACTGGTGATGCTGAGAATCTTTTCATATGGCTGTTGGCCATCTGAATGTCCTCTTTGGAGAAATGTCTATTCAAGTCCTTTGCCCATTTTTTAATTGGATTGTTTGGTTTTTTTTGGTGTTGAGTTTTATGAGTTTATAAATTTTGGATATTAACTCCTTATTCAACATATCATTGGTAAATATGTTCTACTATTTAGTGGGCTATCTTTTCATTTTGTTGATGGTTTTGGCTGTGCAAAAACTTTTTAGTTTGATATAGTTCATTTGTTTGTTTTTCTTTTGTTTCCATAGCTCGAGGAAATAAGTCAGAAAAAATATTGTTACGAGAAATGTTCAGGATTTTACTGCCGATGTTTTCTTCTGTGATTTATATGGTTTTGAGTCGTACATTTAAGTCTTTAATCCATTTTCAGTTTACAATTGTATATTGTGTAAAGTGGTATAGTTTTATTTTTTTGCACATACCTGTTCAATTTTCCCAACACCATTCATTGAAGAGACTGTCTTTACCCCATGGTATGTTCTTGCACCCTTTGTCTATTAATTAACCATAAAGGCATGGATTTACTTCTGGGCTCTCTATTCTGTTCCATTGATCTTTACGTCTGTTTTTATGCCAGTATCATGCTGTTTTTATTACTATAGCCTTGTAATATAATTTTATATCAGGTAGCGTGATTCCTCCAACTTTATTCTTCATTCTCAAGATTGCTCTGGCTCTCTGGGGTCTTTTGTGAGTCCACGTAAATTTTTAGAATATTTGTTCTAGTTCTGGAAAAAACGCCATTGGTATTTTGATAACGATTACATTAAATCTATAGATTGCTTTGGATAATATGGACATTTTAGTGAAGTTAATTCTTCCTATCCATGAACATGGTATATATTTCTATTTATTTGTATCTTCTTCCATTTCTCTTTTCAGTGCCTTAAAGTTTTCCAGGTACAAGTGTATTTTTTTAATGAGCAGAGGATCTGAATAGCAATTTTTCCAAAGAAGACATACAGATGGACAACAGGAACATGAAAAGATGCTTAACATCACTAATTATCAGGGAAATGCAAATTAAAACCACAATGAGACGTCACCTTAGGTCTTTTAGAATAGCTATTATCAAAAAGATAACAAATGTAGGAGAGGATGTGGAGGAAAGGGAACCCTGTACACTGTTGGTAGGAATATAAACTAGTGTAGCCACTATGGAAAGCAGTATGGAGATTCCTCAAAAAATTAAGAATAAAACCACCATATGATCCAGCTATTCCACTTCTGGGTATATATCCAAAGAGATCCAAAACACTAATTCAAAAAGATATATGCATCCTACACAATGGAGTACTATGCAGCTGTAAGAAAGAAAGATCTTTTATCCTTTGAGACGACATGGAGGGACCTCAAGAGTATTATCCTAAGCGAAACAAGCCAAGCAGAGAAAGATAAATATCACATGATCTCACTTATTTGTGGAATATAATGAACATAACAGTCTGAGGAACAGGGTAGACCCAGAGATGTGGAAGTAGGGTATAGACTGACACCCCTCAGAAGAGGGGGTGGGGGGGAGGGAAGAGATAAACCACAGAACTTATGCGCATGTATGTATAACTGATGGACATGGACAACAAAGCTGGGGACGGGGTCGGGGGATGGGGAGGAGGGTGTCAATGGGGAAAAAAGGAGAAACATCTGTAACAAAAATAAATTAATAAAAAAATAAAATAAAATAAAAAAATTTAAAAAAAGATATATGCATCCCTATTCATTATTTGTGACCACATGAATGGACCTTGAGGGTATTATGCTAAGTGAAATAAGTCAGACAGAGAAAGACAAATACTGTAATATCACTTATATGTAAAATTCAAACAAACAAAACACAAACAAACTCATAGATAAAGAGAACAAATTAGCAGTTACCAGAAGGAAAGGGAGTTAGGGGGAGGACAAAATGGGTGAAAGGGGATCAATTGTATGGTAATGGATGGTAACTAGACTTATGGTGGTATATGTAGTACATACAAACATGAAATTATAATGTTGTACACCTTAAGTATATATAATGTATATCACAATAAAAAAGTAATTTATAATAAAATAATTTGTGTTTAAATATGTAAATGCTTGTGCAAGCCTATAGTCATAGAAAATAATAAGAGTGGTGCATGCATTCATTATGAATGTTTGCATTTGAGAAAACAACAGAAGACATTCTGTATGAGAAGTACAGGGAAATGAAAGAGAAGGTACTGCTGCATACTGAAATTTGTTATAATACACACTTACCTCTAGCAACTTCATATCTGAAGGCAATAACAAGGAAAATATGGATCTTACCTTGAAAATCAAGGCTTCCAAAAGGTGAGTGAAAAATGGGTGTTTTTTTTTTTAATAAGTGGGGCAATTCTATGCATTACAGGGACATACTGGATCCTTGGGCTCTGCCCACTACACACTAGTGGTACTTCACAGTAATGCCCCCACAGATTTTAAAAATGCCCCCACTGCCCTGGCTGGTTTGGCTCAGTGGTTAGAGCATTGGCCTGTGGACCAGAGAGTCCCAGGTTTGGTTCCTGCTAAGGGCACGTACCTCGATTGCAGTGTGTCCCGGGACCTGGTTGTGATCGTATGGGTGGCAGCCACTCAATGTGTCTCTCTCACATCCATGTTCCTCTCTCTTTCTTCCTCCCTCTCTCCCTCCTGCTCTATCTGAAGATAAATGCAAAAAAAAAAAAAAAAATGTCCTCTAGTGAGGATAAAAATAAAAATGCCCCCACTAATCTAAAACTCTTCACCCAGGAACAGACTATCCTCTTGAATTTCAGTGTACATCCACTTTGACCATCATGGAAGTTGGATTTCCTGGCAAGATTTCTGAATTCTGTTTTGGGGGAAGAGTATAACTAAGTCTATACAACAAAAACTGAAAAGTTGGTGTCTATACATTAGATACTACATAATCATTCATAAAAATGAAACACTCAGGTAAATAGTACCATGTTTTTTACTAAGTCATAAAAGATAGTTTCTGATCCCAAAATTTCAAGATTTTCATATTCTGCTTCAAAAAAAGCAACTGCAAATCTTTCACATCATTAGAAACCTTGCAACTTGGATCTTTATGATGCTAAGATTCTGAGAAATTCAGAATCTTAAAAGTCAGAATTCTCATGTGGGAGAAATCTTAGAATGGAAAAAGAAACAAAGATATTGAACTAGTATTATGTACTAGCCTATAAGTAGGTTTCTTTACATACAATTAAATAGGTTAATCCTACTACAACCCTATAAAGTGGGCGATATAATCATTGTCACTTACAAATGAAGAACCTGAGGCTTAATAAGGTTAAGTAATTTATCTAAATCAAACAGCTAGTTTATGACAGAGCCAGGTTCCCATCCAGGTCTGACTCCAAAGCCAATGTTAACACCAACCATCATGCGACCACCAAGGAATCAAAGGGAAGCTACTATGGAAAACAATATGGAGGTTCTTCAAAAAATTAAAAACAGAACTATACTATCCCACCCTGAGAAATGCAAACAGGATCTCAAAGAGATATCTGCACCCCCTGTTTCATTACAGCATTATTCATAATAGCCAGGGAATGGAAACAACCTAAGTATGTCCATCAACGAATAAATGGATAAAGGAAATGTGGTATATATACAATAGTATTCTATTCAGCCATGAGAAAGAAGGAAATCCTGGTCTTGAGGGCATTATGCTAGTGAAATAAGCCAGACACAGACAGACAAATACTGTGTTACCTCACTAATGTGTGAAATCTAAAAGAGCTGAACTCATAGAAACAGAGTAGAGTGGTGGTTACCGGGGACTGGGAGAACAGGAGGTAGGGGAAAAGGGGAGATGTTGGCCAAAGGTTACAAACTTCCAGCTATAAAAATGAGTAAGTTCTAGGTATCTAATGTACAGCACAGTGATTATAGTTAATAATACTGTATTATATACTTGAAAGTTGTTAAAAGAGTATATCTTAGCCCTGGCCAGTTTTTCTCAGTGGTTAAAGCATCAGCCCGCAGACCGAAGAGCCCTGGGTTCAGTTCCAGCCAAGGGCACATACCTCGGTTGCGGTTTGTCCCTGGCCCCATTTGGGGCCCTGCGGGAAGCAGCCAATCGATGTGTCTCTCACACATCAATGTTTCTCTCTTTCTTCCTCCCTCCCTCCCTCCATCCATCCCTCCCACTCTATTTGAAGATAAATGGAAAAATACCCTCAGGTGAGCATTAAAAAAATACTAATAATAAAAAAGAGTATATCTTAAATGTTTTCACCGCAGAAAAAGAAATAGTGATTATGTGACATGATGTAGGTAGTTAGCTCATGCTACTCATGGTAATCACTTGCAATATGTGAGTGTATCTCATCACCACATTGTACACCGTAAACTTATGATAGTGTTACATGTCAATTATATCTCAAAGCTGGGGAAAAATTAATTTGAAAAGAATTCAAAAGGAAGAAAGGCCACCAACTTTTTATCCCATTTATATGCCACCTGTGGACTTGCTTTTTCACAATCATCTTCCCATCTCAGAGAGAGGTAGATATCGTCATCACCAAGATGAGCCAATAAACCCAGAGAGACGAACTTGATCAGGGTCACAAAGCAAGGGTCTATCAAAGGTGAGATTTAAACCCAAATCCTGTGTTTTTAACCAACGTGCTGCTATCTTTCAAGAAAGGAGGAATGTCACATCTATGGTCCACAACCAGCTAGACGTTGCTTTCAGGCCCTCGCCTGAACATATTAGAGAGTTTAGAACAAAGAGCTACAGTTACTTCTTTAAAAGTTTGTTAGATCATCTAAGATGACAAAATCATTTTATTATTCTCAAATAAAAAGATCACTGTTTGCACAAGACTTTATTATTTAAACAGGCTTTTTGGCTCATTGGTCTACAGTCATTTGGTTCACCTTTGAATAATATCCTGATGTTAAATGGTAAAGAACGGGGCAAGATTTTCAAACAGTGCATGGAAAGTTGGAGTCATACTGTTCCCTTTCTCAGGATTCGGATCAACTTGACTTTCCTGCAATTTCTTGTAGTCTTTTTGCAGTGTGGAGAATCTGATTCTCGGTGAGCTTCTGATTAAGTCCTTTGGTGTTTACCACACCCCTACCACCCTACTGTCTCTGTGCAGGCCTTATGGCTAATACAAAATATATGTGCCTGCTTGCATGATTTCCATTCTAAATCCATGCCAGGGAGACAAGATATGAACGTGAAACAGACCAGAACTCTACTACACAGCTAGTGAGAATGTAAGTGGCTACAACCCCTTGGAAATGTCTGCTTAGCAGCATCTACTAAAGCCAAACACATGTATGCCTATGACCTAGCAGCATCACTCCTGAATATATCTCCAACAAAAATGGGTGGTTTTGAACACTAAATGGCATATAAGAATGTTGCTAGGAGCTTTGCCATAGTAGCCCAATACTGGAAACAACCACAATATTTAGGAACACTAGAATGAGTAAAAAAATTATGGTGTTGTATACAATAGGACATGACACAAATGAAAAAGAAAAAACTACGAATACTCTCAACTTACTTACTGACAGACTCACTCACTCTGAGCTCCAGAAATGAGGCAGCATATTTAAAGGCACCAGGGACATAAGAAGAGGACCTGAATTGTCTAGCTTTAGGGCAACAGCTGGAGGGAGTTTTCTCTCAGATAGAAGTGATGAAAGAAGCCATTGTTGCTTTACTGAGCCCACACAAACAGGGGCCATAGCTAAGTCTTCATCAACCTAAATAACACTGCTCAGCTCAGACTCTGGTGATTGTCTGAGACCCTCAACCACCCAACTTTCAGGCCCACCCAAGCTTCTTCCAGTGGTTTTTCCATACAAACTGGCTGTCTTCACTCATGCTGCAGACTTTCCTAAAATCTATCAAATGTTTGCAAACCTCAGACAAGTAGTATCTGGCCTTGGTGTGCTCCATACTTCAGCTAATAGCTCCAAGCTTGACACCAGCAACAGCTGGCCTCAGTTCACAGATTAGCTTTTGCCAGGCACCTCCAAGCCCAGCATAAGTAGCAACTATTTGCATATTACTTTGTATCTCATGCCTGTGGCTCTGGACAGGGCACAGGCAGTGGCTGACTATGACCCGCACAAGAGTTCCTCCCAAGAGACCCCAGAACCAATACAACTGATGACCAGCTTCAAACCACACCAGAGCACCACCCAACCACCTCCACAAACAACACTCAGCAAGCACCAGAGCTCCAGTAAAGCAAATCCTCCTTCTTAGGGTCAACCCCTGCACCACAGCTCCTCCACTGTAGTTAAGGACAGTCATCACAAAAAAAAACAGCCAGAGGGTCAATCCTTCCCACTGATATGCCACCAGTAGTCAAGTCTCAACTACAACAGGAAAGCACACATGACCCACAGAAGAGACACACCTGAGGCATTCAGTTCTGGTGACCAGGGAAACTGCACCACTGGCCCCACAGGGCACCTACTACATAAAGTCACTCTACCAAGACTGGACGACATAATAGCTCTACCTGATACATAGAAACAAACATATGGAGGTAGCAAAATGAGGAGACAAAAAAGAAACATGTCCCAAGTTAAAAAACAGAACAAAGCCCCAGAAAAAGAACTAAACAAAATGGAGACAAGCAATCTACCAAATGCAGAGTTAAAAGCACTGGTTACAAGGATGCTCAATGATCTCAGTGAGAACTTCAACAAAAAGATAGGGAACATAAAAATGAATATAGAAAACATAAAAAGAACCAGTCAGAAATGAAGAATATAATTACTGAAATAAAGAATGCACTATAGAAAATCAACAATAGATTAGACGAAGTAGAGGATCGGATCAGGGATTTGGAAGATAAGAAAGCAGAAAAAATCAGTCAGAACAACAAAGAAAACAAAGAGTATACTTAAAAAATGAGTATAGTTTAAGGGGCCTTTGGGACAACATCAAGCCTACCAATATTCACATCATAGAGGTACCAGAAAAAGAAGAGAGAGCACAATGAATTGAAAATCTATTTGAAGAAGGAATGACAGAAAAATTCCCTAACCTGGTAAAGGAAATTGACATATAAGCCCAGGAAGCACAGAGAATCCCAAACAAGGTGAACTCACAGAGGCCCACATCAAGACACATCAGAATTAAAATGGCAAAGATTAAAAACAAAGAGAAAATCTTAAAAGCAGCAAGAGAAAAGTTAGTTAACCTACAAAGGAGCTCCCATAAGACAGCTAGCCGATTTCTCAACAGACACTTTGCAGGTCAGAAGGGATTAGCAAGACACATTCAAAGTGATGTAAAACAAGGACCTACAACCAAGATTACTCTACCCAGCAAAGCTATCATTTAGAATTGAAGAACAGATAAACAACTACCCAGACAAACAAAAGTTAAAGAGTTCATCACCACCAAACCAGTATTACAAGAAATGTTAAAGGGACTTCTTTAGGAAGAAGAAAAAAATATCAAAAACATGAATAATAAAGTGACAATAAATACAGAGTGTCCCAAAAATACGTATACAGGGTGACTGTAGATTCTTTTACATTTTGAAAATGAAATCTATTTTAATAAACACTGGCTTTATAATTATTCAAAGTTGTATATACATGTTTTGGGACACCCTATATATATGTGTCCATCAACAATTACTTTAAATGTAAATGGATTGCCCTGACTGGTGTGATTCAGCTGGTTGGAGCATCATCCCATGCACCAGAAGGTCACAGGTTTGATTATTGGTCAGGCCACATACCAAGGTTGGGGGTTCGATCCTAAGTCAGGATGCATGCAGGGGACAACCATTTGATGTGTATCTCTCACATTGATGTTTATCTCTCTCTCTCTCTCTCCCCCCCCTTCCTCTCTCTCAAATCAATTTTTTAACATGTAAATGGATTAAATGCTCCAATCAAAAAACACAGGGTGGCTGAATAGGTAAGAAAACAAGACCCTTACACATGCTGCATATAAGAGACTCACTTCAGATTGAAAGACTCACACAGACTGAAAGTAAAGGGATAGACAAAGACATTTCATTAGAAAATGGAAATAATAAAAATCTGAAGTAGCCTTGGCCAGTTTGGCTCAACGGTTAGAGTGTCGGCCCACAGGTCAAAGAGTCACAGGTTTGATTCCAGTCAAGGGCACTCTGTTTGCGGTTCAGTCCCCAGCCCTGGATGGGGTCATGCAGGAGGCAACCAGTCGATGTGTCTCTCTCACATAGATGTCTCTCTCTCTCTCTCTCTCTCTCTCTCTCTCTCTCTCTCTCTCTCTCTCCCCCCCCCCCTCCCTCCTTCCCACTCTGTCTGAAAATAAATGGAGAAATATCCTTGGGTGAGGATTTTAAAAAAAAGCTGGGGTAGCCATACTTATACCACACAGAATAAAACAAAATTTATATCAAAAGACAAAAGAAGAACCCAGCAATCCCACTTCAGAGTATTTTTCCAAAGAAACCCATAACACCAATTTGAAAAGTCATATGCACCCCTATGTTCACTGCAACATTATTTACAATAGCCAAGATATGGAAGCAATCCAAGTATCCACTAATAGATGAATGTATAAAGAAGAAGTGGTACAGCCCTGGCCGGTTTGGCTCAGTGGTTAGGGCATCTGCTGGTGGACCAGTGAGTCACGGGCTCGATTCCAGTCAAGGGCACGTACCTCAATTGCAGTTCGCCCCTGGCCCTGATCAGGGTCATGCGGGAGAAACCAGTCGATGTGTCCATCTCAGGTGGATATTTCTCTCTCTCTCCCTCTCTTTTCCTCTCTCTCCCTCCCTCCCACTCTATCTGAAGATAAATAGAAAAATATCCTCAAGTGAGGATTAAAAAAAAGAAGTGGTACATATATACAATGAAATATTACTCAGCCATAAGAAAAGAATGAAACCTTACCATCAGCAACAATATGGATGAACCTAGAGGATATTAT
The DNA here is from genome assembly GCA_030848825.1 of Tadarida brasiliensis. NCBI lineage: Eukaryota > Metazoa > Chordata > Mammalia > Chiroptera > Molossidae > Tadarida > Tadarida brasiliensis. The sequence continues at coordinate 36,426,582 of CM061272.1, read as the reverse complement.
GCTAAGTAAAATAAGTCAGAGAAAGACAAATATCATATGATTTCACTCATGTGGAATCAAAAGCACAAAATAAGTGAACAACAAAAGCAGAAAAAAACTCAAAGACACAGATAACATTTTGATGGTTGCCAGACTGGAGGGTGGGATTGTACAAATGGGTGAAAAGAGGGAAGGAATTCAGTACAAATTGGCGGTTACAAAATAGTCATGTGGATGTAATGTATAGCATAGAGAAGAGAGTCAATAATATTGTAATAACTATGTATGGTGTCAGATAGGTACTATATTTATCGGGGTGACCACTTCCTAAGTTATATAAATATCTAATCACTATTTTGTACTCCTGAAACTAATATAATATTGTATATCAACTGTAATCGAAAATTAAAAAATCATTTTTAAAAAGATAGCTATAGTTAGTATTGTTTGAGGACAGTTCCATTATTACCTGTGCAAAAACAAAGTCTTTTGGGAATTGAACCATTTTGGCTCTTTTGAGGATGCTGTGCCTTTCACCCCCTTGTCATCCCAACCCTGGCAGCACACTCTAAACTCTGCACAATACATGTGGCTCACATAATACCTATTTTTAGGACTATTTCCTAAACTGCCAACCATACCTGTTCTGTATCTCATTCTTCCTCTGTCTTCTACACCTCTCCTGCTCAGACCTCTCTGGCCATGTTCTTACAAAAACACTTCAATAAGAAACATCTTCTTTGTTGTTCCTGGCTTTGTCATTGGCTCTCATCCCTGCTGCATTTTTCCCACCCCTCTCTGCCTGGGTTTATTCACAACAACACTCAAGGCTCAACATAGGTCTTCTTCACCACATGCTACCCCCATGACCCCTACCTGGCCAGTCCTGGGTGGAACCCAAATCCAGGTGAACTCATCTGCATTTAGAGAAAATGTTCTTAAATCTTTTTGGACCCAAAGTACATGGCTAAAGTAAAAATGCACACACACACCTGCAAGAGAAATCATAAGTACCCTTCAGTTAGTTTCATTTTATTTCTTTGCTGAATATTCTAATTTCATTGTAAGTGTCTTTTTCCAAGGCACCCATTAAAGATCTATGTCCAGTATTTGTGGCAAATGCTCATTGCTGCATAAGAAGCCTAAACCAATACAATCTTGAACCTCCTAAGGTCTTCCCGTCTAGAACTGCCAACATCTGAGGGAACTAACCTCAAAGAACATCAGGCACAGACTTGGGTTTGTGAAGAACATATAACTTGATCCTTGTGCTCTCATGTTTTTGGTTTTTTATTGACATCCTGTCAACCCATTCTGTTAGACAAGAATAAGAAGAGACCATTAAGAAGACAGCCAAAGCCCAGCCAGTGTGGCTCAGTGGATTGAGCGTTATCCCACAGACTGAGAGGACCTAGTTCGATTCCCAGTCAAAGAAGACAGCCAAAGAGCTGTTGTCCATTCATTTGCTTCAGAGAGAGATAGGAAGCTGTTATAAGATCTCAGAAACACAGGTACTAGTAAATCAGGCATTCTTAGTATGGGTCAGCCAAGTAGGATTAAATGTTTTCTTAACCAAAAAATAATAATTGGCATAAAATAATCAAGAAATTAGTCTCTCTCACTGTGCTTGAAAAACATATATCCAGTTGTACATAAGGAGCCCAACACCTGTGTCGACTGGAGACAGTCACACTAATATAAAGTGAGAAACACTGTGTGGGGCTGAAGCCAATAAGGAGCAGCTAGCTTTCATAGGAAATCAGTGTCCTGGCTAGACATTCATATACAGCATGGCAGCAATGCAGATACTAGGAGACAAGCAAAGGGTTTCTCTCTGGCCTCCTCAGGCAGCTGTCCAGGGACTGTGCTGGGTCCCATCAAATGAACACACTGAGCTCTGCATGTTCCCATGGGGCTTCCAGGGGGCAGGGCAGTTAGAAGCCCCTCCAAAAGAGCTGCAGTCACAACGGGTTGCATGAGGAAAGTAAACTTTAGAGGTTTGGATTTTTTTTTCTTATTCTTTTTTGTTTCAACATAAGGCAGAATCATTAACCTGATTTCTTCTCTTGACCTTCTTGTAGGATTAAGCAGACATGCAAAGAAGAGTTAAGAAGGCACAGGAACCGAAAATAACCCAAGCCTAAAGAAAGATTGTTCACCAAAAGGGGAAAGTCTGATGAGAAGTATGCTGTACTCATTTGGGCAACAATTTAGTGACTATCAAAGGTAAAATATTTCAGCAGACATTCTGGGGAGACAATAAGGCTCAGAACAATACAGTTCCTTCCCAACCTTCCTTGAGTTTACAATCTAAGAGCAGACACATAAAATTTACATATCAGTCTATATAAATGCTGCTGATAAAAGAACATAAAAAACTACTGTATCTATATTTTTAATCACAAAAACTGAGAGGACTGTTAGAATGAACCTTTAAACCAAATCAATTCCACCTAGAAAGAATAGACAGGAAAGGTCAAATTCATTGAACCGAAGGGAGAAAGCAGCTTGGCAGAGTGCCAGAGTTTTGCCAACAGGAGGGTGGATGGGTGGTAGGCTGGAAGAAAGGAAATTGTAAGGTGAGATGCAAAAAAATAGGCAGTTAGATAATAAGAGGCAGGGGGCTTGCAATTAGAAAGACATGCCATCAGGGTCCTCAGCATTATTCTAAGAGGAAATGAATGGGCCCCAGATATGCCTGGAAAAGCCAATTCTCACTGCTGAGAGCAGGGCAAATTAGGATGAAGAGAGCTAGGAGCAAACTAGAGAAGTTTGCAAGTCAAGGGTATTGAGGATCTGCACTGTTCTTGGTTACCTGTGAAGAAGGCACAAGGTCCTCAGCCAGTACTACCCTATCCTGTTCCCTTCACCTTCTTCCCCCACTCAAGGATCTACAGGAGCTTCAGACTCTTTCCCATGAGATTAAAATATGCCTTCACTACCCCACTCCCAAGGTATGAAACTTCATCTCTCATTCCACCCTACAGAGGCTCTCCCTGCTTCCAGCTAGGGTACCTCTCCCACACTAGTCTTGCTCATTTCCATTCTTTAAAGTCAAGTGGACTTGAATTGTATTATCAACTCCAATATGTACTCTTTGTGTGACCTCAGTCTTAGGATCCTTTGTCTAAAACAAAGACATAAAATCTTCTACCACATTGTAAATTAATAGAGAAGGTTAAATCTCTAAAGGTACACAGTAAAGGACTTAACACCGTGCCCAGCACATATAACTGTCCAACAATGATTAGTTTTCTTACCCACCTGGCTTTTCCATTCACATCTCTTCTCAGCCATTTTCTAGCCTGAAATTATCACTTCCTACCATCTACTCCACATAATCTAGGTGATGTCTAAATGCTCCTGTAAGAAACACGTCCTAGCAAAGCCTACTCTGTCCCCATTTTGGTTTCCACATACCTTGTACCATCCAGTCTGGACCAACTACAAACATACGCCCATGATCTCTAAGTGTCTTCATCACCCTTCAGCCCTCATCCCAGAATCCAGGAATGTGCACACGGTGAACTTGCAATAACTGCTTGAGTGATTTTAATTGGTAAAAATGAGAATAACTGGTGAAAATACTGCGGGGTGGACATGCTACCTGTTAAAGTAATTTTTTATTTAGATATTTTAATAAACAATCTATACTTTAGTCATGCTTGCCCAAACAGCTCAAGAGAAAATAAAATGTCCCTTTTACTAAATTGCAAGAGTAAGGAACTATTAGGATAATTATCCCATAACAAATGCCAGAAATAAGTGGCTATCGTGATTTAATTTTATAATCACTTTCCAAAGTATATACTGTAGTCTTACAAAACAAAAAGAAGAGGTATTAATATTGCTCAAATCTTACTAATCCATGAACTCCTGGGTAGAAAGCCCTAGGTTTATCCTATAATAGAAACTGGCTACTTTTTCAGTAGACATAAAAGAAATTCAATTTATCTGGTTATGTTTTTCCTCTCCTACCAGTGAGCTCCAAGGAATGTTAAACTCCTAAAGGAAAATCATAAAAAAAAAAAAAATCCATAATCCAGAGAAAACAAAATTCAGCTAGTTAAACTATCACCAATAAGAACTTTAAACAGAAACAATTTTCATTTGCTTGGAATCAAAAGCTCAATTTTAAAAAACTTCAAAACAAGAGTTTACTGTTTCCCAGACATCTGCAGCTGAAAAAAAAAAACACCCACAAAAACAGTTCTGGAAAGTGCTATAGTTTACTTTATACTGAGCAATTTCCAGGTGTGAAGGGGAATACTGGAGCAGAATAAAAAATGAAATGAACATGAACCAAGAGCGTTTTAGGGTCATATTTATATACAACTGTCTGGTTGGTAACTTTGCATATAAATGTAGCATGTGGCACTATTTACTGCTTGTTTGAGAAAAGCTTTATCCTGGGGATTGTTAAAGGCAGATTTCCCTCTGACAAGCTCCATACAAACTTCTAGCTCAGAGACCCTTGGGGGAAGGACCGGTTTAATAGTATTTGTCATCGTCCTTCTGTCTGAAGCAGCAGGCAGAGTGAGAGCCTTTGATGGTGAGTGCCACAGCTTAAGAGCAGAAGTGCCAGGCAGCTGTGTATGCTACCCAGGCTGTGGAACAAGCAATAAAAAGAAAAAAGCAGGAAGAGAATTGCCAACTTCTTGCAACATGGAGCCATAACTCTAAGACCCAACCTGGTCATTTTTCCATCCAGCCAACCCTGAGGTTGGCATCTGACATCAGTGTGGAGAATGACATCAGAGAGTCTCCAATCACCTGCTTAATTGACAGATTTGCTCAAGAAATGCCAGGGAAGCCAGAGAGGCAAGAAAAGAGTCAGGAGAGAGAACTGTTGTTCAAAAGGCTCTCACTTTTTGTTAAATAGACTACTATTTCCATCAACTGAATAAAGCCAGTCTTACAGAACAAGATGCCAAAAAAAAAAAAAAAAAAAAAACTTTTTATTTTGGAGTTCAAAAGGGAAAAATACGACTAGCAAATTTAGGTTCATGTGTATCAGCTAAAGTTTCTAATTTGCAAACAAAACAAACTGGCTTGGGCTGGTGTTATGGACTGACTGTTCCCCTCTAAAATTCTTATGTTGAGTGCTAACCCTAGTGTAGCTGTATATGCAGTAAGGAAGCAATTAAAGTTAAATGAGGTCCTAAGGGTGGGGGCCTGATCCAATAGGATTTGTGTCCTCGTAAGAGACATCAGAGAGCAAACCACTCTCTCTCCACACACATGGACAGAGGAAAGATCATGTGAGTCCAAACTGTCTTCAAAACAGGAATAAAGTCTTCACCAGAAACCATCCCCTTCCAGAACCTTATCTTGGAACTTATCAGCCTCCAACTCTGTGAGGAAATAAGTGTCTATTGTTTAAGCCACATAGTCTGTGGCATCTTGTTATGGCAGCCTGAGCAGACAGACAGTTGGCCAACTCCAGCCAAAAGAAGTGAAGGGCTCACAGAACTGACTAGAGCTTAAGAGCCAGGCAGAATCCAAGTCAGTCCAGAGAATAAGGAATCAGGAACTGAGCACTGATCAGAACACCACTGCTGGGTTAAGGACCCTCCAACTGTTTTTCTCATTTTTTCTATCACTCAGAATTCAAAGTCCCGGCATGAGTGTCTGATTGTATAAGCGTAGGCCATGTAGCACTCCTGGCTGTAGGGAGAGAATTGTGTCCTTCCCACTTCTATAACTTCTTATTGACATGTGACTTTTCCCAAGACATCATAGTGGGGCAAGGTCTTGACTCAAAAGGATATGAGGATGTTTCTAGAAAGAGAGAATGGTTGCTAGGTAGCCTAAAAATGTTTTATGTCCACTACACTAAATACTATTACAAATTATCATTCTTCTGGTATACACATCACATGTACATGAGGTAGGTTTCTGTGGCTATAGATTTAGAAACTGAACCATAGAAAGGTGAAAAGGATTAAGAAGTACAAATTGCCAGTTATTAAGAGTCATGGGGAAGTCAGTACAGCACAGGGAATATAGTTAATAATATTATAATAATTATGTATGGTGCCAAATGGGTATTAGACTTATGGTGATCACTTAGTAAGGTATATAAATGTCTAATCACTATGTTGTACACCTGAAACTAATATAATACTGTATGTCAACTGTAACCAAAAATAAATAATTTTTTTTAATAGTGAACCCTTGAGGAGCACCTGCCCACAGGTAAAGCTACAGGATTAGACTTTTCGGAGCTCCTGGCCTACATATTGCCTGTCTCTATAGCTAACATTTTTACTGTCAGGATTACATGGTACTTGGAGGTCCTTGATCAAAAAGTTGAAGCTAAAAAGAAATGTTATTGACCACTATATACTATTATTCACTCATTGGTTCCATGGTTCCAGCACATCTGACTGGAATCCGACCTTCTGACTCCCCAGTTACAATGTTTATTGAACAACTGTTATGTATCAAGGTTTTTGCAAGGGATTTTATCCATACTGGCTTATTTTTTTCTACCAAGAGCTAGAGACAGAAAAGATGTATCGAGACAGGGTGATGTGAAGAGGTCTATAGCTAGACAGAGAATCAAAGAGACAGAGGCAGAAAGAAACTGAAGGAGATGAAGAGAAAAGAGGTGGAAGAAAGCTTGAGAAGACATGTGAAGATAGAAATAACTGGAAGAGAACAAACGTGGTTGGTCCAGGTGCCATGAAAACTCACCCAGCATGTTATGAATGAATGAATGCTTCTAGAAGACAAGGGGGTCTCTAGATGAAATTTCTCAGATACTGGGCTCTGAGTGTCAGTCAGAGAGTGATTTGGGTCGCTGTTTCCTCAGCTCTCCTCCTGTCCTCTCAGCACCAGGTGTCACTTAGCCAAGGGAGTGGGCATTTCTCCTAGGCTCTGTGGGTGGCTTTGCAGGATCTTTCTGTCCAAGATCATAGCTCATTTATCCTTCAAAATAGTCCATGAAGTCAAAAGGTTAACAGTGAGGAAGAGAGAGGTAATGAAGTAGTAGAGATGTAGTTCTTATCCTCCATAACCTTGGAAAATAGCAAAACCTACAAACTATGTATAAACAAAACAACCAGAGTACAAATAGCAACATATGAACAAGTAGGAAATTAGTATAAACTAATTGTACCAATGCCAATGTATGTGGAACAGTCCTGGATGGGGTCTTAAATCTGCCAATTGACCTCAGGCAAGTAATGACTTTTCTGGGTCTTGATTGCCTCACTTATTCAGTGAGGCCAAGATTAAACAACCTATAAGGTAAATTCCAGCTCAAAGAGGATGTCAGTTCATGCTTTTAATGTATTGAGAAAACAGAGTGTGGGATTACTCAGGGAAGGTTTCTTGAAAAGGGGTAAATTTCAGCCTGTTCTTCTAAGACTCTCCACAAATTTTATTACACAAGATCAATAAAGTCTCCTATGCCCACCTAGAAGTCAAATCCAGTTCCTGAAGTTCGGTTCAGAACTTAGCTTATTTGATTCTTCTATTGCCTTTGCACTGTTGACCAGTTTGCCTGTTTTCAAATTTCTTCCTCCTGATGTTCCCAACACTCTCCTCTCCTGGTTCTCTTCACGCTCTCTGCCTCTCCTTCTCACACTCCTCTCTGGCTCCTCTTCTTCCACCCCTGCTTAATGCTAATAATTCCTGAACTTTGTCCTTGGTTTTTCTCTTATTCTTCTATGTATTCTGTCTGGACAATGTAACCACACCTGTGGCTACAGACACCAAACTACATAGTCTCTCATCTTTATCTCTAATGGAGCTTCCTTTCCCAAGTTCCAGATCCATACATCAACCACCATCTAGTAAGATAACATGTTCCCAAAGTCCTCAACTATAACAGATGCAAAACTGAACTCATCAATTTCCATCCACAATCTTGCCCTTCCTCTAGTTCAGTGAATAATGCGACAAGCTCCTAGGCACTTTGAGGTCATCAAAGCCTCCCCTGCACATAAATGGTCTTTAAGTCCTGTCATTCTACTTCCAACATATCTCACAAATCCAGCCTCTCCTTGTCATCCCCACTATCATATCCTAGCATTAAGCATTCAGTCACTTCTTCTCTGCCTTCCCCTATCTCCCCTCTCCTGATCACCCTACCTCTTTGCTCACTGATTTCAAACACACCATAAGAATATTTCTAACGCGATCATGATTTCCCCCACCCACTCAGTATTCTTCATATACTGTCGAACACTGATGACATAAAATCTGAACTCCTTTGCAGGTCAAACACCAGGCACAGTATTCATGGCATGCTACACTATTGTCCCTGCCTTTATTATAATTTCTGTCACACTGTACTGTGTTGAAGCTGCTTGATTGTGCCCATTTCATCGTTATGTGCCCAGTGCTTAACACAATGCCTGAACAAAGGAGCTTAAGAAACCACTAATGACCTAGGGGAATGAATGAACCAAATTTCCCCCTTTATACAATTAATGATTTTTATTGCCCGTACTTTAATAATACCATGCTAAAATAACAAAAGTAAAGCTATATTCAATTCTCTTTTATCTTAGAGTTTTAAATTAGTAAGACCTAAGTGAGTATCTAATTCAGTGGTTCTCAACACTGGGTGCACATTAGAATCACTTGAAGATATTTTTTTAAAGCTATCTCTATCCAGACCAATGAAATCAAAATTCAGTCTTTATATTTACTGTGATTATTTGAGTGTTTTCACTGGGGGAAAAAAATAACATTCATTAAAGAGCTTTACGTTATGCTTAATGCAGAAAATGTTATACATGTTAACTTATATATTGTTTAAAACAACCTATGAAAAAATAAATAAATAAAAAATAAAACAATCCATGAAGTAGAATCCTCTTTTTTTTTTAACTTTTTTTTCTTTATTGATTTTTAGAGAGAGAAGAAGGGAGAGGGAGAGAGAGATAGAAACACCGATGAGAGAAAACATCAATTGGCTGCCTCCTGCATGCCCCCCACGGGGGATTTGGCCCACAACCTGGGCATGTGCCCTGACCGGGAACTGGACCGGCAATCGGACCGGCAATCTTTTGGTGCATGGGTTGACGCTCAACCACTGAGACACATCAGCCGGGCTAGAATCCTCTTTTTACTTATGAGCTACCTGAAACTCAGAGATTACATTACTTGAATGGGGTTACCCAAGTAGTATGTGATGGGTATAGGATTCAAATCCTGAGCTGTCTGTTTCCAAAGAACATGTGCTTTCCTCTGCTTGAGAAGCCTCCACAAAGGCCGTATAAAATATGACAGGACAGGGAGGAAGTGACAGAGGGAAAGAATAGCACTATGGACATTGGACTTAAATGTGGAAACAACCCACAGTCACCCTGACTTGAGTGTGTGAGAGTGAACCATCCATCTGGACTTACTGGAGTTTTAAAATATATATCTATATCACCATTTGGCCTGTTCCAGGCAAGAATTATAGATAGGTGCTTGTGAAGGTTAATTTTATGTGTCAGCTTGACAGCATCATGAGGTTTCCAGATTAAACATTATTTCTTGGTGTGTCTGTGAGGATGTATCCATATGTGATCAGCATTTGAATCAGTGGACTAAGTAGATTGTCCTTCTTTAGTATAATAGATCGGTGGGTGGGCGTCATCAAATCTATTGAGGGCCTGAATAGAACAAAAAGTGGAAGAAGGAGGAATCCATCCCTTTTTATTCCTGCTTGGCTACCTGCCTAAACTGGGACGTTAGTCTTCTCCTGCTCTTCAATTGGGATTTACATCATTAGCTCCCCTGCTTCTTGGGTCTGTGGACTCAGATTGTAATCATACCACCAGCTTTCCTGGGTCTCCAGTTTGCAGATGGCAGATTATGGGACTTCTCAGCCTCCACAATCACATGAGTCACTACCTCATAATGAACACACACACACACACACACACACACACACACATCTGTTGTTTCTGTTTCTCTGGAGAACTCTAATACAATGCTGAAATTAGAGAATGAATGAGAAAAAGGGTATTTACATAGTCTCAAAGTAAATCCCCAGAAGAGGCTTAAGTAGTAGTTACAGCAGAAAGTAGTTATTTTCCTGTGCAGAAGCCTAGCAGACACCACCTTAACCGAGTAGGCAAATTTAATATCAACAGTAATCAGTAATGAGACAAATTGATATCATGTAACTCCTGATATGATGTACTAAAAAGACCACAGCATCATGTCTATAGCAGTCTTGACAAAAATCCACAACTTTAGCCCTAGCCGGTTTGGCTCAGCGGTTAGAGGATCGGCCCATGGATCAGAGAGTCCCGGGTTCGGTTCCTGCTGGGGTCACATACTTCGGTTGTAGTTTGTACTCAGCCCTGGTTGGGGTCATGCAGGTGGCAACCAGTCGATGTGTCTCTCTCACATCAATGTTTCTCTCTCTCTCTTCTTCCCCCTCTCCCTCCTGCTCTTTCTGAAAATGAATGCAAAAATGTCCTCGGGTGAGGATAAAAAAAAAAAAATCCAACAACTTTAATTTAATTATGAGGAAACATTAGACAAACCCAAAATGAGGGCGAATCTACAAAATAACTGCCCAATTCTCTTCAAAAGTATCAACATCATAGAGGACAAAGACCCAGGAAACATTCCAAATGAAAGGAAACTAAGGAGATACAACTAAATGCAGTGTCTAGTCCTTGATTGAATATTGAATTCAATATTGAATATTGAATTCTGGAGCACAAAAGGACATCAGAAGGACAGTTTGTGAAATTTGAATAAGGTATGTAAATTAGATAATAGTACTATATTAATGTTAATGTTCTGCTTTTGTGGTTATATGAGATGTTGATTTGGGGGGATTTGGATTCAAGTGTATGTGGAAATTCTTTGAACTATTTTTGAAACTTTTTAGGGAGTCTGAAATTATTTTAAAGAGTTTTTTTTAATTAAAAAGTGTGATATGAAGTTATGAAATTGTTTTTTATCCATGAATCTGAAGACAACTCTGAAAGGAGTACCAAATTATTTTGAGCATTATGGGTGTCACTTACATCTAGAGACCAGAGCATTTTAATGAGTCAATACTCTTTTGCATGTATATAAAGCTACACTTGTTACATTGCCAGTCTTATTTCATTATAATCCTATACGTATTTTTCTTCTTCAAACCCTATAAATTTCACATCCACTTTACTAGGTACCATTTGATATATAAGAAGCTAAGTGACTGCCGTGGCTCACAGGGCCAGTAAATAGCAGAGGCAGACTGGAAACAGGTGACAGGTACCTGCTCCATGTTCAGAGCTCCTTCCACTTGGCAACACTGCCTCTCAGGTCTGACTTCCCTTCTGCAGAGCACCCAAGACCCATGTCCCAAGGAGTTTGAGAGAGACCAAAGAAATTGAAGTGGCGGGATAAGTATGACAGACTCCACATTTTGAATTACTATGCTGAAAGTTTCATCAAAATCTCTCTAAAGTTAAAAGAATGTTATATTTAAAGTATATTGGTCATGTATTTTACATTCTCTTAGAAGCTCATCCTTTCCCTCAAGCTCTGTAATAAGAGTGATAATAATACTTAACATTTGTTGAGCAATTGCTATTGCCTATCATTGTTCCAAGTTATGTGTTAGTTAATTTAATCTTGAAACAATTCTATATTGTAAACATTATTCTTCCAGTTTTACAAGAAAACTAAGTAACTGAGAGTTTAAGCACCTTTCCCACAATCACACAAGTCTAAGGCAAAGAGATCAAATTGGTTCAGGTTCTTTTTTGCTAGCATTTCCAGGATGTTTTTGCCTCATCTATATACACTCTCAAAGTTCTTTCTCTGTGTCTTTTTAAAATCCACATCCCCTTTATAACACTGTCTCTATCACCTCAGCCTCTTTTCATATCTTTAAGAGGACTCATTTCAAATTCTGAAAGCTAGAAAATCATTTTGTCAATCACACTTCATAGTGTTCACTCTGCCCAAAGAACTACAGCTGAGAGAATAGAAGGAGGAGACAAGATTTTATAAATTGTGTATGTAGTGTTAAGTATGTGTGTGTGTGTGTGTGTTTGTGTGTGTGTGTGTGTGTGTGTTTATTTATTCCCTATCCTTCTAGATACTTATAATCTCTTCATCAAAGAAATGCTGATGGGGTGTGAATTAATATCCTTTATCTGCCATAATTGGATACCATCCTACACTTGCCAATGGTCAGGATGCACAATTCAACAGGAATCAGGTAAAAAAAAAAAAAAAAAAGCTTAATTTGCTTGTTTTAAATTATTGTAACCTTTCTAAAACACTTCCTAAATGAGCCACAGTTAATTTGATAAGCCATTTGACTAGCTGTGTCTCTTCAATAATAGTATTTTCTTCTTGTTATACAGAGATGATATCAGTGACCCAATATTAGTAACAATTTTAAACCAGATTTTCAATTTGAGTGATGAGATTCTCACTTAACCTACCCACTCCGTGATCAGTAGCAGCAAACTCTTTCTTGGTTGGCAAATCCACTTATAGCCTTTGAGAAGATCAGACCCTTACCCTTGGGCTTGTCAGTTCCCTACTCTTAAGTTCAGAGGCCTATTGGCCAATCTATGAACTTTCAGAGTAGGTTCACCTCCTATACTCCCCTGCTATTTGTCATCTGTCTATGCAAACTCATTTCAGTCAAAAGACTTCATAAATTCCCTGCACTGTGGTGAAGCAGTTCTTGAATTGGATGTCTCCTAGAAGATGGTAAGCTGTAAAAAACAGAGAATTTGATTCCTACTTTGAAGATCTACAAAATTTCCCAGATATCTGAAAAAAAAAAAATAATAAGAGTCCCAGTGTCTTTTATAATCTCACATGGTATTAAAGGTCAAGAGCTACAGAATACTGGACCATCAAGCTTTGTTACTGTTATCTTTATAAACTCAGGAAACCCTGACTGAAGTATTGAAGCCATAATTCCTTTCTGCCTACTACATACCACGCACACGCACACACCCACACGTGCACACACACACACACACACACACACACACACTGCACTTCCCATTCCGTCTTGTGTCTTACATTAAATTCAGATACAAACTCTGAGATAGTAAAACCTTACAGGAATGGGGAGGAGGTAACAATACTAGCATAATATTAAAAATTATGGGCCCATAGAACACTGATTTTATTATTATTATATACAATATTTATTGACATTTCATACATTTTCTAAAAGGGCTAATACTAGCTTATCAATGCCAGAGAGGAAAATGAGGCTTCTCAAGGACTTTTAGTCATGACTCACAAATCAGATCACTTTTCTGATTCTTCTGGCATCATTTGATAGGCCAGGGCCACATGCATGCACCCTAAGGTGTTTTTAGGCCTAAATCTCCACTAAACTCTGCCTACCACAGCTAAATTTTCCCAAACACTGAAGACCCACAGGGGACATTCCTAAGAGGCTAACGTGGCAAGTCCCCAGGCTAGCATTGATGGTTCAGTCTGCCTACAGCCTGACAAAGACACGCCCACACAACCATTCCTCCTCCAGAAGATGGAATGAGATTGAACCACGCTTCCACCAGGCTCTTTAACCACACCGTGTTTAGAATCTTTCCAATCTGTCTAAAGGCCAGAGATAAATTTATCTATGTTGCTGAAAAATATCAACATCTAAATACTATTCTTATGTTTTTTAAATCTCAACAAATTGTAAGCATCTCTTAACCTAGTCCCTTTTTATCTCAGAGCCTCTCATATTCAGGAATCAGCCCAATTAAAAGATATTTAATGCTCAATGTGTAAATCTAAAGGACATGTGAATGTCTTCTCTTCTTTATTTTCCTAGTTCTTACCTTCTCTTTCTTTCCTTCCCACCCACCATCACCCAGACTTATTCTTCATGCTCTACATCTCTGGCCTTTTCCTTTCTGAGCAATCTATTTAATAGCATAATTTATGTAGAAGCTGATAGATGGTAGAATCTCAAAATAATACTGTGTCCCAGTGAGTCAAGGTGACCAGCCATTATTAAAATGCTGTCATAGACATGAACAGAAAGCCTTCAAGCTAGTGTCTGTTTCTTCCCATCCAATCCTCCATAGATCCCCACAGCTTCTCAGAGGTACTTCAGGAGGTCCACAGAAAACTATTTGCCAAGCAATAATGAAGAAACTATGAAATCGTATCATTTCTTACTTTTATTTTAGAGTTCCTCCTAAATTTCATTTGGTTAAAAATAATAATAAAAGTACTGTGGCTTAAGAAAAAAATTGAAAACACCTTATAGTCCAGTTTTCTGATTTTACAGATGTATAAACCGAGAAGACAAAGGAATAAGATGAAAACCACAAATTTCATTGGGATCTTTACAGTAAGATCATATAAGTAAAATTTTAAAAAGATTATTATCAATGGCCCTGGCAGTGTGACTCAGTAGCTAGAGCGTTGGCCCACACACCAGAGGGTCACAGGTTTGATTCCCCGTCAAGGGCATGTACCTGGGTTGCTTGGATCCCCAGTCCCAGTCAGGGCACAAGTAGGAGCCAACCAATCAATGTGTCTCTTTCACCTCTCTCTCTCTCTCTCTCTCTCTCTCTCTCTCTCTCTCTCAACCCCTCTCTCTTCTACTATCTCTAAAAATCAGTGGAAGAATATCCTCAGATGAAGATTAACCAAAAAATAATGTTTAAATAAATAAAAAATTATCAATAGTCACCCTGGCCAGTTTGGCTCAGCAGTTAGAGCATCGGCCCACGGACCAGAGAGACCCAGGTTCAGTTCCCACTAAGGGCACGTACATCGGTTGCAGTCTGTCCCCAGCCCCAGTTGGGGTCGTGTGGGTGACAACCAGTTGATGTGTCTCTCTCACATCGATGTTTCTCTCTCTCTCTCTTCCTCCCTCTCTCCCTCCCACTCTATCTGAAGATAAATGCAACAATGTCCTCGGGTGAGGATAAAAAAAAAATTATCAATAGTCTTGGATTAGAGCTGAGGTCATAGATTCATAGACTTTTACAACCTTGGATTGGTAGGTATATAAAGATCTTTTCAGGGTCCTTATATCCCCTGTGAATGCACCCTCTCCATGGTAGCCCCCTCGAGGCAGCCTGATAATAATTGGCTGCTATGGAGAACCTCACAGCCCAGCTTCCTGTCTAAGGATGTCCAACAAATCCTCGTCTGTAGCAGGAAAAGACTGACAATAACCCAGATGTCTATCCATGGACAATGGAATATTTTACAGCAACAAAAATAATAAGGAAACATTTTAGGACTAAAAAAGAATTATTTCCCAGTTTTAGTCATATTAAAACATAACACCAGGATGATACATAATTTGTATATATGTACAAAATATCTCCAGAAAGCCGTGAGGAAAAGAAATTGGTGCCTGGTAGAAAGGGATGGGGGACTTCTTATCTTCAACCTCTTTATACCTTTTTTATTTGAATAACCTAAACATATTCCCAATTGAAAAATAATATTGTTTTAAATTTTAGAAGTCCCAATTTCAAAATCTGCCTTGGATTTTAGTGTTAGTATTTGTGACTCTTCTAAAGTCTATGATCTGTATTCTCTTTCCTTTCCATGGGTACCTCTATTTCCCTTCTTGATAAAAAGAACTACATGTCCCTTCATTTGATTATATAGTAAACTTGCTGCTGGCTTTAAGTTCAATTGCCCGAGTTTACAGTATCCAATAAAGTCAGATACAGAAGAGAGCTGCTTCCTAAGGTTTTAAAACACTCAGCTTTCACATCTCTGGCTCCCTCACAGCCTCCAACCTCAGGCTGCCAGATCCTTCTTTCAGAGGCCTGGCCAAATGCACCATGGTCCCACAGTGGTCGTGTGTGAACTGTTCTTCCTGGCCCATCATTAGGGTCCAGTGCTTCATGTCCTAATACTCCGTCAGAATGTATCCCATATCCTTCAAGCTAAAACTTCCTTCTTTAGCTAATCATATCCCAAGAGCAACTGAGATCCTAAATGTACAGATAATCAATCTCTCAGCATGTATTATTATAGGTAAAAGTGTACTATTGTCGCTAGAATAGGTGTATTATGTTCCACACTTCATGTTCCAATAACTTTTTGTGGGTATGGAGGTGGGGTAGTGTGGGGAATCTCACCCTGCAGTGCCCCCTACTGGTCATTTAAAGAAGAGGTTGAGAATGGAAGGAATGGCAGTGACTTCCTAGATGGTGCTGAGAGAATAATTATGTGACAGGGTTAAGGTTTTTTTCCACATAACCTTCAAATTAGGTATCATTTTGGTACATATGCCATCGGGTCACAAGCTCACAGAGTATATTGAGTCACACTGGTGACAACCCAGTGTCAATAGAAGGGAAACGCACTTCCAAATATAGGGAGAAGATAGAAGAGAACCCCTCTGGCGAGAAAAACAGAATGCCTCAAATCTTCTTAAGAGCTCCTCCTTCCTTGTCCCCAGCCCAGACAGGGTGACCACATCAGGACATAATATCAGTTTCATCTGCCAAAAACTATGCTGAAATTTTCCTTGGATTTTTCCCCCCTCATGAATTTTCCTTCTCTTTAAACCTGCAAATAATAACTCTGGGAGGGTTTTGCATTCGAGTTAATGTTATTTCCTTGAACCAGATTGGCTTTGGGGTTAGGTCGAACTGAGAGTTTTAAGACTGGTATTGTACAAGAAGAGAGGCCCAGAGACCTGGGGTCCAGTGGCCTCTGGGTATCCAGGGAAGCAGAAAGACCCTGAAAAAATTCTTTTCACAAACACTTAACCTTACCCTGATGAAGCAGGGTGGCCAGACGGAAATCTTCCCATCTCTGCGCATGGGCCATGCTCCATAGCTTAGAAAATAGATTCCAAGGTTATCCCTGCATTATTTGCTAGGGGGATGACCAATAAAAGCGTTCTCCCAAAGAGAACCCATCACCTACCTTCTGACAATGTAAAAAGCAATGTAAGAATTCATTAGGAGAGGAAGAAGCTAAGAGGTAGTGTGATGTTCTTCGAAAAGAGTTATTGGTGCTCAAGAGTCCTCCTCACCAAGGACAAGGAGAAGGTGGTGCCTCCCCTCACCCCCATATTATGCCAAGTATGAGACTCTTCAAGAGAACAACTTGGAGAGTTTGGCTTTTTGCCCTGGAGAATACAGGACTGACACACCTGACTCATCCCTAAGTGTTAAAGGTGAGAGGCTGGTTGGAATGCCCTGCCTGGTGGCAAAGAGGCAGGCCAACAAAGGGAAACAGCCAGCCTTTCCAGAGTTTGGTGGGGCAGAGATATTCACAGGTTTCCTACTGGGTAGCTATAAACCCCATGGAAGAGAACCAATTAAGGTTCTCATAAATGGATCCCCTTGAAGGTCAAAGTGATCCCAACAGAGGGACAGTTGCAAGGAAGTGAGGAGAGTCACAATGTCCAACTGCAGGAGCCACTGCCCTTATCAAGGAAGCTGCAGGGGAAAACTGCTAGGGCCACAGTCTCTGAAAACTCACTAAAAGCCTTCCTCCCAAGAGTAAGCATCAGCACTGTTGCCTCCATCCACCCAGTGGCCCAAATGTCAGATTACCACTCTTCTGTCAAATGAGACCTCCCCAGCCCCTTCTTTCCTCCTGCTCCCACCCAAGGCATCAGAGCAAGTGATACTGAAGTGAAAAATACACACACACACACACACACATACATATAACAGGGAGAAACAGAGGAGCCAGCTGAGCCCTCCCCCTATCGCCACACAGGTTCCTAGCCCAAAGAGCCTGAGGTAGAGGAAAGGAAAAAATTGGCTCTAACTAGACTTTGTAATGAGTATGATTATTCCTTTAATTATCATTAACAAAGAAGGAAGAAAAACACAAGCTCAGGACCCAGAATTTCCACTGCAGTTGGAGAATGATACTGGAATAGAGTCTGTGCACACCTCTAAGTGAAGGTAAAACACAAACACCTGAGACCCCACAGGGTAGCTCATTCAATCGCCCATGCTGGGAAACAGGACTTGGGAAGAATAACAACCATTGTTTGAATAGCACTTTACAAACCACATTCACATACGTTATCACCTCATTTAATTCCCATAATCATCCCCATTTCAAAGATGAGAAAACCGAGATTCGGAGAAGTAATTTGTGCCTGGGATCAAGCACACTAGTAAGTGAATTTGAGCCTAGCCTATGTGACTCCAGGGTACTGAGTCAAGATACCATTCATAAAACTCAGCTTCCAGCTTTTCTGGGGAAATTCTGGAAAGTTCAATGGATATAAATGTGGGGGAGGAACAAACTTTCCTCTACCCTCATATTCTTCTGGCTAGTCTAATAATCAAATAGACATGAGACAACTTAGCAAGAGAAAATAACCAAATTTAACACATACATATGTATGGGAACCCCATAAACATGAGAGGTTCAGAAATCCCCACTGGCAGGACAGGTTCAGATGTAGAAAGGGGGATCTAGGTATATAAGGCATCCTGAGCTGGGGATAAGGTAATGCAGCTTGGGGCTTCAAAGGGTCATTGCAGGATGATAGAAAGAACATTTGGTAAATAGAAATTTGCTCTGCCCTACAGATAGTAGTTAAAGGGAGGGGCTGAGGTTTCTCTTGAGCTCCAAGTAATCAGCATGCTACCGAGGCACATCTTGGGGTGCTTCATTCTGAACCAGCACACAAAGAATTTGGTACTTTATTTCCTAGCTACCAATCCATAAATATAATATACTAGCTAAATATTAGAAGCCAAGCTCACCAGCCAATAATTGCCTCTTCAAGACTACCCTAAAAATACTGATTTTCCTGTGTCTTCTTAAATTCCCTTAAAACTCTCTTCTTGAGAATTGATCATCTTCAACTACTTAAACACAATTAGAAGGCCCCTTTCACCTTGTCAAGCTCTGGACCTCTAATTTATTTCCTCTTAGAGCCTGCCCACCAGTCTTTGGATCATTTCAATGCACAGGCATATACAACATCCAGTGTTCCGCCACGTTTATCCACAACCCACAGTAAGCTGTTCGTTGTTCCTCAAAGCTGAGATAGAGTTTTTTCACACGAACAAATCCCAGCCCATGCTGTCTTCATAACAAGTTCATTGTACTAATTTAATGTTACATATGAATTTTAATCATTTAGGTCTGGGTTATAGCTTTAACATTTTCTCAAACAGCATGGCAGAATTCTTTAAATCAAATAATTTGCCAGCTCACCCTTTTCTTTCATCAAAAAGAAGGGAGGAAGGATGAAAAGGGAGGAAGGAAAGGACAAGGAGGAAGGAAAGTGAAAACAGTCCAATGCAATAATACAGGAAAATTAAAAAATTTAAAGGATAGGAAGGACGTTTAACTCTCATTCATTCTCCTGGGGTGCCAAGCCCCTGAGGTTAGAACAACAGCTTTTCTCCTTGCCCCTCTTCACTTCCAGGCATCCCCTTGCTTCATTGCAAGAGGCCTTAACCCCATCTATTCCGATATCATGGCAACCACTCCAGATACAGCTTTCTTAGTTACACCAACCTCTTGAGTTCTTAGCAGAGAACTAAAGATTCAATGTGCTATGCCCAAGGTACTTTTTGGTCCAAGGTGGGAGCCCAGAAATCTGTTTGGAACTATAAAAATGCCAGGGAGTGAGGGTGGGGGTGGGGGCAGTAAGTGGAGAGACAGGGTTCACTGAAGTTGCCTCCACCCCTGACCTCCCACCAATGATCCCAGGAAAACAGACAAGACCCAGTCCTGAGTTTGCCTGGGACCTTGAGCAGCTCTGGCACCAGAGAATCCTCAGAAGGGCCAGAGTTTGCACTGCTGAGTTTGTCTGCCACATCAAGGGTCCTTAAACCTGGACCTAGGCATTTCCCTCCTGTTGGACCCAAAGAGTAAATCCCAAACTAGCTCACTTTCTAGTCTTCCCCGCACACCTTCACAACCCCCACCTTTGTCCTGAGAGATCTTGGTTTCTTTTCTCAGCTTCAGGATCTGAACCCTGACCCTGCACTCCAACTATGAGCCTCAACTCCCGGTCCACAGGAATTGGAAGGTCTTCCTACCTCGCCCTTCCTGCTGCTCCAGTTTTGCAGTCCCTCCATCAGCAGATCCTTCCACTGCCTCAGGGGGAGGCATCATCCTCCAGATTTTGGTCCCTTGGAAATTTCATCCTGGTAGCCCCTCCTGCCTTCATTTGAGATGCAATGATGATGTTGAGTCTGCCACTGACAAGTAAGGAAGATGGCATGGAGGTGGGAGAAAGTAAGACAGGGATTGAATTACAGGATGGTTAAGATTACGTACCCTCCTGAGGATGGTTATGGTTCATTTCAAAGGGGTGTGAACCTAGATGCACAGAAACAATGAACAGGGCTTGCTTAAGGCAAATATAAACATTTTACTGAAATTTTATATTCCTGGAGCATTACTACCCACCATGACCTGCCCAGGTAGGAATTTATGATCAGATGACCTTATGAGGTTGATTTCCATAGAATCCTTTTCCTTTTTTTGTCCACACTTATTATAAATCTTGCTTCTATCCCTGTCTTTGACTCCTGCAGATTTAGCTGGCCCATGTTCTCCTGGCCTTTGAACCTCAGCTTCTCCTGTAATAATCTCAGGGTCAACTCCCTGGATCCAGCTCCCACAGAGTAACCAATATGGATTACCCTAACTCTATAATGTAAGTGTTATTGTTATCCCCATTTTACAGGTGTAAAAACCAAGTACAGTGAGTGTAAGCTGCTTGCCCAAGAAGAAGGTCTGAATGTAGAACCCAAAATCTTATCACCTGCACCAGTGGTTCTCAAACTTTAGTGGGCATCAATATCACCTAGAGGAAATCACAAAAGTGCCAGAGCTTAATCCCCAAGTTTCAGACTCAGTAGGCCTGGCATGAGATGTGATCATGTGCATTTTTAACAAGTTCCCAGGTGCTGCTGATGCTGCAGGTCTAGGGACTGCACTTTGAGAACCGTTCACCTACACTCTTGCTTCTATACTCTTGATTGCACTTTAGACCAGGCCAATTAAATCATAACCATTAGAAGTATATCCCAGGCATTAGTATTTTTTAAAAAGCTTTTCAGATTATTCTAATGTGCAAACTGAATACATTCCTGCTACTCAAAGCATAATCCATGGAAGCACTGACATCACCTGGGTCCACTCAGACCTATTGACTGGGAAGATCCTCAGGTGATTCATATCTCATTAAAGTTTAAGAAAGATCACTGTGTCAGAGTGCAACCAGAGAAACAAAACCAGGAGAAAATATTAAGAGATTTATTGTGTGTCTCGTGAGGCAAGTCCTAAATTCATGGGAGAGGCCATGAGGAAGGACAGGCTGCACAGCTGAAAGTGCTGTCCCTAGGCAAAATTTCTTCTCTCCAGGAAGTCCCAGACCTGCTTTTTTTTTTTTTTAATCCTCACCCAAGGATATTTTTCCATTTATCTTCAGATAGAGTGGGAGGGAGAGAGAGAGAGAGAGAGAGAGAAACATCAACTGGTTGCCTGCATGACCTCGACTAGGGCTGGGGACAAACCGCAACCGAGGTATGTGCCCTTGGCCGGAATCGAACCCACAACTCATTGGTCCACAGGCTGACGCTCTACCACTGAGCCAAACCTGCCAGGGCTAGACCTGCTTTTATGACCTGTCAAGGGACTGAAACAGGCTCACTGAATCATAATCTACCCATGTGATAAATAATGTAATAGAAATGAGTACAAAGCAAAAGCCCTCTTTGCTAATTTGGGCTCATTCTAATAACCTATACATTTTTTTTCCTTTTGTTTTCAAGTGAATAACTACCCAACCCAGCTTCACCTTAACCACAAATTAAATAAGCATGTTTTGTATTTTTGTCCAAATTATTACTAATATTTTCATAGCATTGGTTGATATCTCAAAATCAATACTCTGGGTTTGGCTGTTTATTTATTGTAGCATGTTGAATGGTGGCTTCCAAAAAAGGTATGTCTGCATCCTAAACCCTGCAACCTGTGACTGTGATCTTATTTTGAGAAAGAGTCTTTACAAATGTATTTAATTTAAGGATCTCAAGATTAGATCATTTCTGATTACCTGGATGGGCCATAAATCCAATGACAAGGATCCTTATAAAAGACACCCAGGGGAGACACAGCGAGAAGAGAGGTCATGTGAAGATGGAGGCAGAGATTGGATCTATACAGACACAAACCAAGAAATGCATGAATCTCCCCAAACACCAGAAGAGGTAAGGAAGTCTTCTGCCCTAGAGCCTTTGGAGGAAATGCAGTCCTGCAGACACCTTGATTTTAGACTTCTGGCCTCCAGAACTGTGAGAGAATAAATTTCTGTTGTTTTGAGCCACCAAGTTTGGATAATTTGTTATGACAAATTATCACTATGTGTTTAAACACTACCTATTGTGTGCCTCTTTGTATTTATTAATAGGAGTTAGACGTTGTGTGAAGGGGGGCATCAAAGGAGCATACAGACCCCAAGGACACAGGGTTAAGGATCAAGTTAAAGAGGAAAACTGAATAACAGGACTTTTGACTTGACTTGATCCAATGGGCAGCCATAGGCTCCTGATCAAACCCAAAATTTTTTAGGTTGAACTGGAAATAATGGGCAGTATGAATGGGGTGTAAGCAGAGAGGGGTGGTTTCTGAAGTCAGGATACTATTTTGACATTTAGTTTCAAGAGTCCAGACACTAGATGAAGATTGTGTCAGAGGAAGAAACAATGGGAACTAAAACACTAAAAATAAAGAATTTCAACCAGATATTAAACATTAGAGTAGGAAAAGGTAATGCCTCTGTCCAAACTGAGAATACTGGAAAGAAAAGCTAGTTCAAATGGCAGTTTAACCAATGTCCATGTGAACATCTGAGGCCTGCACTTTGTTGGCACATGAACAAATTGCCTGGATTTTCATTATCAGTGAGTGGAGTCAGGTGTCTATCTCAGTAGTCAAAGAAAATATCTGTCCTTCTGCTAGTGATTTTCCATTCTGGCCTTCTTCCCCCTACTCACCCTCCCACTTTCCACCTGCAGGTTTCCCTTTGCAACGAGCAGTCACTCTCACTGAGACACTCAATAACCATGAAATAACCCTAGTCCAGTCATGAAAATGTATTCTAATTCGTGTGGCCAGTGGTTGGACATGCATTACCTGAACAAGAGTTGCACAGCAGGGAAAACAAAACTCGAACAATTGGGGCTTGGAAAAAATGCAATTTGCACTACTACTCTGTTAATGACATTTTCATGAGAACTCATATTTGTGGGGAACGTAAATGTCATTGAATTGGTAGGTGTTTTCACCCAATGAAATGAAGAGCTGCCAGAAGAAACAGGTAGCAAGCAGATGAGGAGGGAGGGGATAGGCATGAGGAGTACTCAGTGTATATTTTTTTAAACACATTTATTCTAAGACAAACAGTTTTTAACTGCAATTTTGTTCATTTTTTAATGTTTAAAAATTTTTGTTTAAAATGCATAATAGGCCCTGGCCGGTTTGGCTCAGTGGTTAGAGCGTCGGCCTGCGGTCCAGAGAGACCCGGGTTCGGTTCCCGCTAAGGGCATGTACCTTGGTTGCAGTTTGTCCCCGGCCCCGGTTGGTCGTGTGGATGGCGGTCACTCGATGTGTCCCTTTCACGTCGATGTTTCTCTCTCTCTCTCTTCCTCTCTCCCCCTCCCACTCTATCTGAACAAAAAATGAAAAAATGTCCTCAGATGAGGATAAAAAAAAAAAATGCATAATAGTTCATTATAGGAATCATTCATTAAAATAGCAATGTAGTAAAAGTTCTAGAATTGAATCAGACCCAAAATGTAGGTCAATCAAGGAGCTGGGATAGAACTGTACAGGATTGGGTGAGACCCCCTCACTGAGAACATTAGTAGTAAGAATCCAGATAGAATGAGTTAATTCATTTCAGGAATGTTTATTGGGTGTCTGCAGTGTCCCAGGCCCTGTTCTAGGTGCTGGGTGCTATGGTAAGCAAGACAGGCCAATCTCCCGCCTCCTCAGGTGGCTCACCTAAGGGTGTTTTGAAACTTCCTAGTCCAGTCAAAAAGATTCAAGTGTTGTTAAGTCCTCAGAGGTGAACAGGATGTATTCACACACAAATATTAATAAATTGTAAAGGATATAAAGGAAACTCTAACCTGCTCAATTGTATTGCAACAGCATGAGCTAATAGTACTTTCAGGAGTGAAATTTTCCTCTTTAAAAAGACTCTAGGATTGCCCTGGACGAAGTTTGAGTTGTGGGTTTGATTCCAGTCAAGGGCACAAACCTCGATTGCGGTTCATCCCCAGCCCTGGTCGGTGTCATGGGGGAGGCAACCAGTCGATGTGTCCCTCTCATGTCGATGTTTCTCTCTCTCTCCCTCGCTCCCCCCCCCCAACTCTAGCTGAGATAAATAGAAAAATATCCCCAAATGAGGATTTAAAAAAAAAAAATCTAGGATCTTTGTGGTAATGAGAGTTCTGTATCTTGAGTGTGGTGGTATTTACACATGTGATAAAATGCACAGAACTAGACACACAGAGACAAATAAATGCATATCAAACTAGTGAAATCTGAGCAAGTCTGTGTATTGTACCAATGTCAATTTCCTGTTTTGATATTGTCCTCTAGTTAGGTAAGATGTTACCCCCAGGGGAAACTGGGTAAAGGACTTCTGTACTATTTTTACAACTTCCTATAAATCTATAATTATTTTAAAATAAAAGGTGTTGTATTTTTTAATAATTTGAGAGTAAGGAGTGTTATTGTGACTCTGATCCACCCAAGAGAGAGGTCATCTGATTCTGGAACCACTGTCAGAATTCTAAGCAGCTCCCTAGAAAAAGGCAGTGTGATCCATGCAGCTTCCTCGGAGTCCTAGAAATCAAGTCTCCTCCTTGGCAGCTCCTTTAACTCCTCCCAGGATGCCCACAGCAGGGGCACACATAAAAAGCCATGGCAAACACTGGACTCTGGCTCTGGAAATTCTTCCAGAATGCCTTCCCATAGCCCTCTTGGAGCCTTCTCACACATCACACATGGTTCTCGGTTCTCTTGGCTCCTCAATTTGGCTCCCTCTCTGCTTGTTTCCCAGGGTGGAGCTGGTAATGGTGCCCCAGACTCTTGGCACTGACTTGCGACTTTGTGGGAAAAGACTTAGGCATCACCTCTCAGCTCCAAAAACGAATGTGTCTCTGAAAAAGAAGGCTGGAGCTCAGAGGAACCAATGACGTTCCCTGGCTCCCTACCCATCCAATCTGATGAATTATTTTTAATGTCTTTGTTCTGGTTTATGCTCATCTAGCAACAATTGATCATGATTTGGTCTTTCAAATGAATTTGCTCACTGGGAGGAAGTGACCACAGAAAATAACCAACATTTATTATCATAGTTATTACATTTCTCTTTGTAAAGAAATCAATTTCCATTGAATGAATTAATTAATTAGTTCCTTCAGTCAACTTTCTTGAATAGTTGGTCTGTTATCACATAGATAGAGCTGGCAACAGTTTCATTTTCTCTTACGTGCATGCAAACACAGGTATTAATTTGCTGTGGTTCTTTCTAAGCAGTACTTGTTCTTAAAACCCTCAACCAGGGATATTTTCAGATACCATTATATGGATTCTCTTTGCAACTCTTCTTCTTCCATGTATGAATCAGCTCAGTAGAATAACAGATTCGTCTGAACTACAGATTTGTTTCCCTGTCTTGAATCACTTGCCAAGTGGTTTCAGCAGGAGTAAAGTCAGTCCCTCAGTATAGTAGTTATGACTCCACAGACAGGCTGCTTAAGTGCAAATCCTGGCTCTACCCTCACCAGCTCTGGTACCTTGGATATCACCACTTACTTGCAGTAGGACCTCAGGCAAGAACCTCATCCCTCTGAGGTATGTTTTCTTTCCTTATCTGTAAAGAGGATGTAATAACAGAATTTACCTCATAGGACTGTTGAAAGCATTAAATGGAGTAACATATCTAAAGTGCCCTATGCAGTAGGGTTATGTAGTTGTTATTATTACTGCCTGGAAATTAATAAAATAAATGTTGAGGACTGTAAAAGTAGGAGGCAGACCCTGTAACTATTAGAACTGAGTTACCCCAAGCACTGACACACTAGAAGACCCAAGCTGAGAAATAAGCCAGCCACTGATACTTCTCTGGCCCCCATGTCCCTATAGAATTGGTAGTTGGTCTGCTTAGTGATAAAGAAAGGATACAAACTAAGGCTACGTTTGCTCTTCAAGGTCAAAGCCACTTGCCAAGTGATTCAAGACAGAGAAACAAACTGGTAGTTCAAACAAATCTGCTGAACTGATTCACAGATGAAAGAAGAAGAATTGCAAAGACGGTGCAGGTAATAATACCTGAAAATATCCCTGATATACCTGAAAGTATTCCAGAACAAGTACTGCTTAGAAAGAACCACAGCGGCCCTGGCCGGTTTGGCTCAGCAGTTAGAGCATTGGCCCGCGGACCCGAGAGTCCCGGGTTCGGTTCCTGCTAAGGGCACGTACCTCAGTTTCGGTTTGTCCCAAGCCCCGGTTGGGGTCGTGTGGGTGGCAACCACTCGATGTGTCTCTCTCACATCGATGTTTCTCTCTCTCTTTCTTCCTCCCTCTCTCCCTCCTGCTCTATCTGACACTCTATCTGAGAATAAATGCAAAAATGTCCTTGAGTGAGGATAAAAAAAAAAAAAGAAAGAAAGCACCACAGAGAACTAATACCTGTGTTTGCACGCACTTTAGGGGGAAGTGAAACTGTTACCAGCTCTGTCTATGTGATAACAGACCAACTATTCGAGAAAGTTGACTGAAGGAACTAATAAATTAATCAATCCATTCAATTACCTTGCCAATTTAGTAAAAGATTCAGTTAACTTAGTGTTCAATCTAGTCAAAAATTATAGCAAAACATGTTTTGCTATCATCACAACCTTTATCTGGAGCTCACATGCCCACACAAATAAAAATGGCAATTCACCCAGGAAAAGATACAAGATTTAGAAAGTAACTACACCATGTCATACAATTACCAATACAAAATAAAAATTGGGTATGGAAGGAGTTTAGAAAGTCAAGCTGTAGCACCTGTCAGGATCATTATGATTAGCATTGCCCCACAGGGTGATTTTGGCTAAACTGCTTAAACTAAAGACATACCTTAAAGTCCTGTCACAGTATAATTAATAAATACCAAAGTTGCCTGAGCGGTGTGGCTCAATGGTTGAGCATAAGCCCATGCACCGAGAGGTCACCGGTTCAATTCCCAGTCAGGGCACATGCCCAGGTTGTGGGCCCAATCTCAATGGGGGGCATGCAGGAGGCAGCCAATCGATGTTCTCTTTCATCGATGTTTCTGTCTCTCTCCCTCTCCCTTCCTCTCTCTCTAAGTCAATAAAGGAAAAGCTTTTTTTAAAAATAAATACCAAAGTAATAGCTGAATCAGAATAAGTAGTAGGGGCAATTAGGCAGAGACAACTGGGTGAGGCTGTTTCCTACTGATTCTCTGAGGTCAGCTGAAGAAGTTACACAGGTGTTTCCCTGGAGAGACATACATCATTGAAAATCTCGTTTTCCCTGCTGGGAGTCACTGTGCCTCTTAGAGGAGCTCCAAATGCAAAACACTGTTTATAAAACTAGGATCTCAGAAGTTAGAAAAATAAAACCACAGTAGTTCCAAGGACAATGTGACCTAATAGAACCCTCCTAACTATCCATTCATGGAAGTGTTCCCAGTATAGGAGGTGTGAAGAATGGAGTTAGAGCACAGGCATGCCATATAATAATAGCCAATATATGCTGTGTGCTTACTATGTGCCAGGCATTCTTTTAAGTCCTCTCAAGCATTGACTCATTTAATTCTCAGGAGAGTAGTTACCAGCTCCATTTTACAGATAAAACTGAGGGACAAAAAGATTAAATAACTTCAAGATCCACAGTGAACAGGTCGCAGAGCTGGGATATTTTATTGAGGCAGTATGGCACCAGTTTATTCACTTAAATACTATATTATGGAGCCAAACAAAAGAACCCCCTTAAATAATGCACTATGGAGTGAAATAGGAGACAAAGGAATCTAAGTCCCATTTGGCTTAGAACTGCCTCCAACAATGGGTGTCAGCACGTATAAGGCCAGTGTTTACAAAGAGGCAGTCATTTGTACCTGTAAGCAAATTCAATGACATCTTTAAAAGACTGGTAAGAGGGAGAAAAAGGAAAGAAATTGGTACTGTGAGAAAATACTTAGGGGAGGACTTCTAGTCAAGATAGCAGCATAGGTAAACAAAGGACTCACATCCTCCCACAAACACATCAAAATGACAACTAAACTACAGAACAACCATCATTCAGAACTGCCTAACATCTACCTGAACAGAAGTCCTACAACTAAGGATATAAAAAAGAATCCACATCAAGACTGGAAGGAGGGGCGGAGACACAGAAGGACAGGTCCCACACCCATGTGTGGGGGTTTTTAATCTGGAGGGATATCTCGGCTGAAATTCCCCCCCCCCATTAAGGGTGTGGGTCCCAGCCCCACACCAGTACCCCTAGCCCAGGTTTCCAGTGCCAGAAAGAGAAGTTCCCATAGCTTCTGGCTGTAAAAACTAGTTGGAATTGTGGCTGAGTGAGATGAAGGGTTTCTGGAGTCTCAAGCAGTTCTTCTTAAAGTGTCTGGGCCCAGATTTACTCGCTGAGGAATTCACTCCCTCTGAGCTCCAGTGCTAGGGCAGCAGCTCAAAAGGTACCAGGACATACAGGAGGGAATTGATTTGTCTGGCTTCAGGGTAAGAGCTGTAAGTAGTCAGCTTTCTGCCAGACAAAAGTTCTGGCAGAGGCCATTGTTCATTTTCTGAGACATCCCCACCACCACCACAGAGCAGGCAGGCAGGCACCATATGTGAGACTCCATCAACCTGGCTAACACTATTCGCCCTGCCCTGGTGATTCCCTGAAACCCCACCCCACCCAACTTCAGTCCCACCCAAGCTATTTCCAGTGGTTTTTCCATATGAATGTCCTGTCTTGACTCATGCTTCAGATTTTCCTAAAATCTCTCAGACAAGCAGCATCTGGACTTAGCGTGCCCTGTACCTCTTGTTAAATGGCTCTAAGCCTGGCACTAGCAGCAGCTGGCCTTGGTTCCCAGCTTGGCCTTGCCTGGGCACCTCCAAGCCCAGCACAAGTCACAGCCACTGCAGATCACTTTGTAGCTCTTGTTGGGTGGTCCTGGGCAGAATCAGACAGTGGCTGACCTTGGCCTGCATCTCCTGGGAGGCCCCAGAGCCAGCACATGCAGTGGACAGCTTCAGACCTTGTTGAAGCACCACCCAAGTACCTCCACAAGTGACACTCTCAAGGCACAAACTCAGAAACACCAGAGACCTGCTGAAGTAAGTTCTGCTCTGTGGGGTGGGCCCCTGCACAGCTGATACTCCACAGTGGTTGGTAGTTGCAGCTAGTCCTTGCAACCAGTTGGCCTGGGTGCAAATCCCTCCTGTCGACATGCCAACAGCAATCAAGGCTCAACTACAACTGGAGAGTGTACACAGCCCATGGGGAGGGGCAATACCTCAAGTGCCCAGTTTGGCTTATTGGGGAGGCTGTGCCACTGGACCTTACAGTACATCTACTATATCAGGTCACTCTAACAAGCCTGGGAGATGTACCAGCTCTACCTAACGCATAGAAACAAACACAGGGAGGCTGCCAAAATGAGGAAACGGAGAAACATGTCCCAAATGAAAGAATAGAACAAAAGTCCAGAAAAAAGAACTAAACAAAATGAAGACAGGCAATCTACCACATGCAGAGTTCAAAACATTGGTTATAAAGATGCTAAATGAACTTACTGAGAACTTCAACAGCATAAAAAAGAACCACTCAGAAATGAAGCATACACTAACTGAAAATAAAAATAATATACAAGGAATCAACAGTAGAGTAGATAAAGTCGAGAATCAAATCCGTGATTTGTAAAATAAGGAAGCAAAAAATACCCAATCAGAACAGGAAAAAAAAAGTGAAGATAGTGTAAGGAGCCTCTGGGACAACCTCAACATTTGAGGTTGCTGGAAGGAGAAGAGAGAGTGAGAAATTGAAAACCTATTCGAAAAAATAATGACAGAAAACTTCCCTAATCTGGTGAGGGAAATACATATACAACTCTAGGAAGCACAGAGAGCCCCAAACAAGATGAACCCAAGGAGGCCCACACCAAGACATAGATAATAATTAAAATGCCAAAGGTTAAAGACAAAGAGAGAATCTTAAAAGCAGCAAGAAAAAAGCACTTAGTTACCCTACAAGGGAGCTCCCATAAAACTGTCAGATGATTTCTCAACAGAAACTTTACAGGCCAGAAGGGATTGGCAAGAAATATTCAATGTGATGAAAAGCAAGAACCTACAACCAAAATTACTCTATCTAGCAAACCTATCATTTAGAACTGATAAAGAGCTTCCTGAAAGGGTTAGTAATGTTTTAAAGGGTGAAAAAAGCTTGCAAAAGGCAGAAACTGTGAAAAATGCATTGCTTGCATGAACTTTGCTCAGCTTTCTGTTAGGTACGGATTTGACCTTTGCTCAGCCATCTGTTGAGTATGGATTATTGGATTATCCACAAGACAATGAATTACCCAGCAGATGCAGAACAAGATACCAGACCAGTCCAACTGCAAATTTGACAAAGGGCCATGCAGAGTACGTCAGCAGGAGCTGCCGGAAGCTAAAAGCAGAGTATATAACCTACACCCCAACTGTTAATCGAGGCTGACTCCTTTTTTGGGTTCAGCCCACCTGCACCCAGGCACATGCAATGAAATCGTTTTGCTCTACATTGGCCTTGCGTCGTGGATGTGATCTCCCACCTGCTCAGACCTTTTACTTCCCAGACAGGAAAAAACTAAAGGAGTTTATCACCACCAAACCAGTATTACTATTACATGAAATGTTAAAGGGTCTTCTGGAAGAAGAAGAAGAAGAAGAAGAAGAAGAAGAAGGAGAAGGAGAAGGAGAAGGAGAAGGAGAAGGAGAAGGAGAAGGAGAAGGAGAAGGAGAAGGAGAAGGAGAAGGAGAAGGAGAAGGAGAAGGAGAAGGAGAAGGAGAAGGAGAAGGAGAAGGAGAAGGAGAAGGAGAAGGAGAAGGAGAAGGAGAAGAAAGGTGGGGAGGGGAGGGGGAGGGGGAGGGGAGGGGAGGGGAGGGGAGGGGAGGGGAGGGGAGGGGAGGGGGAGAGCAGGAGGAGGAGGAGGGGGAGGAGGAGGAAGAAATTTTTAATATGTACTATAAAATGGCAGTAAATGCATATCTATCAATAACTAAATTACAACACAAAAAATAAACCAACAAGCAGAACAGAAACAGACTTGTAGATACAGAGAACATTTTGATGGTTGCCAGTTGGGAGGGAGTTTGGGGGAAATGGGGAAAAAGGTGGAGGGATTAAGAAGTACAAATTGATTATTACAGAATAGTCATGGGATGTTAAGTACAGCATAGGAAATATAGTCAATATTCTAATAACTATGTACAGTGTCAGAACAGTATGAGATTTATTGGGATGATCACATAGTAAGTTATATAATGTCTAACCACTGGAGTGTACACCTGAAATATAATATTGAATGTCAATTGTAATTGGAAAATAAAAAATAATTTAAATTTAAAAAAATATTCACAGAGGTTTCAAGATGGTAATGGAATAAGTGGATATTTCCGGCACCTCCTCCCAGTACCAAACTGGAAATAAAAAGAAGGGGAACATTCACTCTGAATTACCAACTAACGATTAGCTAAAGAGGAGACTTTTAACAAGGAAGGGAAGAAACCATCTCGAGACTGGTAGGAAGGGTAGGGTCTGTGAGAAGGGCTAGCTCAGCTCCCACATGTGGTAGGCCGAGGGTAAGGAGGAATATCTCAGATGTGAGGGGCTTTCCCTGAAAGGAACAAGGCCCTTATCCCAGCCTGGAGCACCAGAGCTGAGAACAGCAGCCCATGTAACATCCAGCAGTGAAAGGCAGTGGGGCTCCTAGCCACCCAGGAGAGTCTAAGCCTGTCAGAGATAGAGGCACTTTTTAAAAAAAAAAAAAAAAAAAAAACAGCGCAGGATTTTTGTTTGCAGCCACTCACCTGAGGCTTCAATGGAGGGAGGTTGGTATGCACTGGAGTTGCATTGGGAGAGACTGGGGTGGAAAGCATTAGGGGGAGACGTGAAAAAGTGGCAGCCAGGAGATCTGTGATTGGTCATTCCTACCCCCCACCACCACCCCGCCCAATACTGCAGCAACCATTTTTTCTGAGGCACAAACCTCTCCCAGCAGCAACAGCTTACCCCACCCTCAGGAATCCCACATGCCCACCCTGCATTTAGACCCCTGCTGAGAAGACAGCAGCAGAGACCAAGCCTATGGCTTTGAACAGTCTCAGGAGACATCAGTGACTGGCTTTGGAGTGGGGCCATTCCTCGATCTGTCCCAGGAACCTGACTGGTGCTTCCCCCTCACGGGAGAGCTGGTAGAAACATCTGGCTTCTAGCAGACCCCACTGGACTGCATACGAGGAGCTTCACCCTGCCAATGTCAGGAAAATATTCCAAGACAGACTCAGAAGAGTGGTTCTGTGACAGGGGAACACAACCACCATCTTTCCTGAAATCTGAACAGCACCTCCCCTTCATGGGAGACACAGAGATCTCATTCTCCCAATTCCACCAAAAGCCCTTTCAGAAACAGCCTTTTCAGTGACTAAGTCTAACAGCTGGTTGGCAGGTGGAGGCAGGCAGAGGTGGGGCCTGAGGTACCTTGGGATGTTCATGTCCCGCCCCTGGGCCGTGCTGCTAACAAGCCAGCCCTAGAGCACAGCTTGGCCTCTCCTGCCAGCAGCCAAGCCCTGTGGAGGCAGCCACAAACTGTGGATTACTTGAAGCTTTGAACAGATCGCTGAGAGCCAAATGTGGACAGCTTCTGACAGTGCCTAGCACCAAAGTACTTCTTGGGAGGCCCAGAAATGGCACACAACTGTCAGCCTCAGTGAACATAACAGCAGGATCCAAAGGGAGCTTCCAGGAGACACTAAACTCTACAGAGACAAACTCCACTTCACTTTTTTTCTTTTTTTGCATTATTTTTTTTATTTCTTTGTTATTACTTTTGTCTCTTTTCTTTCATGTCTCTTATTTTTCCCTTTTCTTTTCTTCCTGTATTTTTCTTCCTTCTCCTTCTTTCTCTTCTCTTTTCCTTTTCATAATGTTTCCTTTCTCTTTTCTTTTATACCACTTTCATTTCCTATCATTAATTCTGATTTTCTTCTCTCCCTTCTTTGCTCTCATATTTCTTTTTCTTCCCCCTTTTTTTCTTCTCATATTTATTTTATTTTATTTCATTACTCTTATTATCTGTTCTCTTTCTTAATTCTCTTTTCTTTCATGGTTGTTTTTGTTGTAGGAATCTTTTGTATGTTTTTGTTTTCTTTCTTGTTTTTGTTTTGTTCTGTTGTTGTGTTTTGCTTTGTTCTGTCAGCACCTGCTCAGCTCACATGACTTGGTCGAGGTTGAGCCCCGCAGTCAACCAGCCTGAGCAAAGATCCCACCCACAAATTGGAAAACAACAATCAAGACCCAATTACAACAGGAGAGCCCAAATAACCCACACAAGAGACATTCCTAGAGCATCCAGCTAAGGAGATCAAAGAGACTGTACCACTGGTTCCCAAAAGACACTTACTACAGAAGGCCATCCCACAAAGACTAGGAGGCATAGCAGTTCTATCTAATACATAGAAAAAACATAAAGGGACAGCAAAAATGGAGAGACAAAAAAAAACTAAAGAAAATGAGAAAGATCCAGAAAAAGAGCTAAATGGAGCCTGGCCGGTGTGGCTCAGTGGATTGAGCATCATCTCATGGACTGAGAGGTCCTGGTTCAATTCCCAGTCAGGGCACCTTCCTGGTTTGTGGGCTCGATTCCCAGCAGGGGGCACGCAGGAGGCAGCCACTCAACGTTTCTCTCTCACATCAATGTTTCTCTCTCTCTCCCTTCCTCTCTCTCTCTAAAAAAAAGATCAATAAAAACATTTTTTTCCAAAATACAATTTCCATTTATATTTTTCCAGAGAACTTTTCTTCAGCTCCTTAAGAACTTAATAAAAACATATTTTTTAAAAAAGAGCTAAATGAAGGCAAGCAATTTATCAGATACAGAGT
This sequence comes from Tadarida brasiliensis, assembly GCA_030848825.1. Lineage (NCBI taxonomy): Eukaryota > Metazoa > Chordata > Mammalia > Chiroptera > Molossidae > Tadarida > Tadarida brasiliensis. The sequence continues at coordinate 36,392,499 of CM061272.1, read as the reverse complement.
TCAAAACAATGGTTATAAAGATACTCAAAGAACTTAGTGATAATTACAAGGAACTTAGGGGGAACAACAACAGCATGAAAAAGTAAATAGAAACCATTAACAAGAATACCTTGTCTGATATCAAAAATACACTGGAAGGAATCAAAAGTAGATTGAATGAAGCAGAGAATCAAATTAGTAATTTGGAATACGAGGTAGAAAAAACACCCAATTAGAGCAACAAAAAGAAAAAAAGAATTAAATATCAGGAGAATAGATTAAGGGAACTTTGGGACAACATAAATGTAACAACATCCACATCGTAAGGGTACCAGAAGTAGAAGAAGGTGAGCAAGGAATTGAAAACCTGTTTAAAGAAATAATAATAAAAAACTTTTATAACCTGGTGGAGGAAAAAGTCAGACAAGTTCAGGAACCAGAGGTTTCCAGTCAAGATGCATCCAAAGATATTCACTCCAAGACACTTCATAATTAAAATGACAACCATTAAAGACAAAGGAAGAATTTAAATGAAAAAGAGAAACAGAAAGTTACCTACAAGGGAGTTATCATTAGACTGTCAGCTGATTTCTAAACAGAAACACTACATGCCAGAAAGGATTCCCATGAAGTATTCAAAGTAATGAAAAGCAAAGACCTGAATCCAAGACTACTCTATTCAGCAAGGATTCCATTTAAAATTGAAGGCAAAATAAAGAGCTTCCCAGACCAAAAAAAAAGCTAACGAAGTGTATTACCATCAAACCCACATTGCAAAAAAAAAATGTTAAAGGGAGTGCTTTAACAAGAAGAAGAAATATATACAGAGAGGAATATAGGTATACATTTTTAAGTGGCAATAAATAAGTACCTATCAATAATAACATTAAATATAAATAGAATAAATGTTTCAATCAAAAGACATAGGGTAGCTGAATGGATAAGAAAACATAAGCTATATATATGCTGTCTACAAGAGACTCGCCTCAGAACAAAAGATTCACATAGACTGAAAGTGAAGGGAATGAAAAAAATATTCTATGCAAATAGAAACAAAAAATAAGCTGAGGTAGCAATTCTCATATCTGAAAATATAGACTTCATAACAAGGGAGAAAGAAGGTCACTACATAATACTAAATGGATCAATCCTAAAAGAAAATATAACCCTTGTAAGCATATATGCACCCAACATAGGAGCACCTAAATATATATATATATATATATATATATATATATATATATATATATATATATGACTCTTAAAGAACTTTAAGGGAGAGATAGATAGCAATATCTTAATGAAGGAAATTTAACACTCCACTGACATCACTGGATAGATCTTCCAGACAAAAATATTAACAAGGAAACAGTGACCTTAAATGACACAGTAGATCAGGTGGATTTAATTGTTATTTACAGAACGTTTTATGACAGAACAAAGTGGCAGAATATACATTCTTCTCAAGTGCACATAGAACATTCTTAAAGATAGACCACATATTAGGACACAAAATAGGTCTTAACAAATTCAAAAAGATTGAAATAATCTGTAATACTTTCAACAATTAATAAAAGATTGAAATAATATCAAGCATCTTCTCAGATCACAACAGCATGAAACTAGAAATCAACTACAATGAAAAAAACTCAAAAACATTCAAACACATGGAGGCTAAATAGCATGTTATTAAACAATTAATGGATTACCAATGAGATCAAGGGAAAAATAAAATACTTCTTGGAAATAAATAAAAATGAACACAAAACAACCCAAAATCTATGGCACATAATGAAATAACACCTGAGAGGGAAGTTCATAGCATTACAGGCCTACCTCAAGAAATAAGAAAAAGCTCAAATAAACAATCTAACCCAACAACTAAAAAATTAGAAAGAGAACAACAAAGGGGAAAAAAGTAAGTACAAGGAAGGAAATAATAAATATCAAAGCAGAAATAAATGGCACAGATATATATATATATATTATTGAGATAAAACCAAGAACTGGCTTTTTGAAAAGATAAACAAGATTGACGAACCTTTAGCCAGACTTATCAAGAAACAAAGAGAGAGGACCCAAATAAATAAAATCAGAAGTGAAAGTGTCAGAGTAACAACTGACATCACAGAAATACAAAGGATTATAAAAGAACACTATGAACAGCTATATACCAACAAACTGGACAACCTGGATAAAATGGACAAATTCCTAGAAACATACAATCTTGTGAAACTCAATCAGGAAGAATCAGAACCTGAATAAACCAATAGCAACTAATGAAATTGAAACAGTAATAAAAAATAAATTAAATAAATGCCTGGCAAACAAAAGTCCTAGACCAGATGTATTCACAGGGGACTTTTACCAAATATTCAAAGAAGAAGTAATTCCTATCCTCCTATTGCAAAAAATTCAAGAGGAAGAAAGATTTCCAAGCTCTTTTTAAGAGGCCAGCATTGTCCTAATTCCAAAACCAGATAAAGACACTACAAAGAAAGAAAATTACAGGACAATATCCATGATAAACATAGATGCTAAAATCCTGAACAAAATATTAGCAAACTGGATCCACCAATACATTAAAAAGATCATACACCAAGACCAAGTGGGATTTATTTTGAGGATGCAATGTTGGTACAATATTCACAAATCAATAAATGTGATACATCACATGAACAAAATGAAGAATAAAAAGTACGTGATCCTATCAATAGATGCAGGAAAAGCCTTTAACAAAATTCAGCACCCATTTATGATAAAAACTCTCAGCAAAGTAGGAATAGAGGGATCATACCTCAACATAATAAAGGCCATATATGACAAACCTACAGCCAACATCATACTCAATGGACAAAAACTAAAAGCATCTCCCTTAAGGTCAGGAACAAGACAGGGATGTCTGCTCTCACCACTCTTATTCAGCACTGTACTGGAAGTCCTAGCCACAGTGATCAGAAAAAAAGAAGAAATAAAAGGCATTCAAATTGGAAAGGAGAAAGAAAAACTGTCATTATTTGATGACATGATATTGTACATAGAATACCCTAAAGATTTCACCAAAAAACTGCTAGATTTAATAAATGAATTCAGCAAAGTAGCAGGATACAAACTTAATATCCAGAAATTGATGACATTTTTATACACCAATAATGAACTCTCAGAAAGAGAAACTAAAAAAAAAAAAAAAAAAAAAAATCCCATTTACCATTGCAACAACAACAAAATAAGATACCTGGGAACAAATTTAACCAAGGAGGTAAAGGACCTGTACTCAGAAAACTATAGGACATTGAAAAAGGAAATAGAAGAAGCTATAAACAAGTGGAAGTATATACCATGTTCATGGAGTGGAAGAATTAACATCATTAAAATGTCCATACTACCCAAAGCAATCCACAGCTTTAACACAATACCTATTAAAATACCATCAGGCCTGGCCAGTGTGGTTCAGTGGATTAGGCTTTGCCCCATGGACTGAGAGGTCCCGGTTCAGTTCCTGGTCAGGGCATATGCCTGGGTTTCAAGCTGGATCCCCAGTAGGGGGCGTGCAGGAGGCAGCTGATTGAAGTTTCTCTCTCACATGGATGTTTCTATCTCTCTCTCCCTTCTCTCTCTAAAAATAAATAAAATAAACAAAAATAATAGAAAATAAAATAAAATACCAACAGTATATTTCACAGATCTAGAACAAAGATTCCAAAAATTATATGAAACCAAAAAATACCCTGAATATCTGCAGCAATCTTGAGAAAGAAGAACAAAATTGAAGGGATCACAATACCAGATACCAAACTATTCTACAAAGCCACTGTAGTCTAAACAGCCTGGTACTGGCACAAGAACAGGCATATAGATCAATGGAACAGAATTTAGAAAACCCAGAAATCAACCCATGCCAATATGGCCAATGAATATTTGACAAAGGGAGCAAGAGCATACAATGGAGTAAAGACAGTTTCTTCAATAAATGGTTTAGGGAAAATTGAACAGGTACATGCAAAAAAAAAAAAAATGAAATGAAACTATATCACCAACTTACACCATACATAAGAATAAACTGAAAATGGATGAAAAACTTAAATGTAAGTCATGAAATCATACACATAATAGAAGAAAACATTGGCAGTAAAATCTGACACCTCACGTAGCAGTATTTTCACTGATACATCTCCCAGGGCAAGAAGAAACAAAGGAAAAAAACAAGCAAATGGGACTATATCAAACTAAAAAGTTTCTGCATAGCCAAAGAAACCACCAACAAAATGAAAAGGGAACTCACTGTATGGGAGAACATATTCACCAATGATACATCTGATAAGGGGTTTATTTCCAAAATATACAAAATCTCATACAACTCAACACCAGGAAGACAAACAATCCAATTAAAAAATGGGCAAAGGACCTGAAATGACACTTCTCCAAACAGGACATACAGATGGCTAAAAAACATATGAAAAAGTGTTCAATGTCACTAATTGTCACAGCGATGCAAATTAATCCTATATTGATGGTATCACCTCACACCTGCCAGAATGGCTACCAACAATAAATCAACAAACAACAAGTGCTGGTGAAGATGTGGAGATAAGGCAACCCTAGTACACTGCTGGTGGGAGTGCAGACTGGTACAGCCACTGTGGAACACAGCATGGAGTTTTCTCCATATGAAACCAAAAAATACCCCAAATAGCTGCAGCAATCTTGAGAAAGAAGAACAAAGTTGAAGGGATCACAAATTTTAAATGGAGCCCTGACCGGTTTGACTCACCAGTTAAAGCATAGGCCGGCGTACCAAAGGGTTGCAGGTTCGATTCCCCATCAAGGGCACGTGTCTGGGTTGAGGGTTTGATCCCCGGCCCCAGTCAGGGTCATGCAGGAGGCAACCAATCAATGCGTCTCTCTCGAAGTGATGTTTCTCTCTCTCTCCCTCCCTCCCTTCCACTCTATCTAAAAATCAATGGAAAAATATCCTCGGGTGAGGATTAACAACAACAAAAATTTTAAATGTAACTGCCATTTGACCAAGCTATCTCACTTCTGGGAATATATCCTAAGACTCCAGAAACACCAATCAGAAAGATTGTATGCAATCTTATGTTCATAGCAGCATTATTTACAATAGCTAAGATCTGGAAACAGTAGATGAGTGGATAAAACAGCTGTGGTACATTTACACAATGGAATACTATATGGCTATTAAAAAGAAGGTTCTCTACCCTTTGTGACAGCATGGAGGGACCTGGAGATTATTATGCTTAGTGAAATAAGCCAGTTAGAGAAAGACAAATATCACATGATCTCACTCATATGTGGAATAAACTGACAAACAAAATGGGTCCAGAGGTGGGGATGAATGGAACAGACTGACAAATCTCAGAGGGAAGTGGTGTGGTGAGGGGCAGGAAGAGATTAATCAAAGAACATATATGCATATATGCATAACCCATGGAGACAGACAATAGTGTGGGGAAGACCTGGGTTAGGGTTGGGGGCTGGGTGGAGGGAAGGAAAGAGGGCGAGGGGAATGGGGGACAAATGTCTGTTCCATTCATCCACAATTCTGGACCCATTTTGTTCGTCAGTTTATTTTGTTCATTAGATTCCACATATGAGTGAAATCATGTGATATTTGTATACTAAATTTAAAAAAAAATTTTAAAAACTCAGCATGCATCACTCTCCCTTTCATGAACCTTGGCACAGCCTCTGCACAGTGACTACCTCCACGGGGTTTCGTGCCTGTGAGGCAAACACTCGAAAGCAGCTTCCTGGAAGCATATCAGAAAAATCAGACTTACAAACCAAGAATAATTACATGCAACTTCCCGTGCATCCCTGCCAGGTGCTATGCAGCCCTGGCCCAGGGCAAAGTGGGCACGGCCCTCTGTCCTGTTTTAGAGAGATGTGGAAGTAGGTAAAGGATGATAAAACCTGTTGGTCCCAGGCAGTGTGGCTCAGTGGTGGAGCATCGACCCATGCACCAAGAGGTTGCCCGTTTGATTCCCTGTCAGGGCACATGCCCAGGTTGTGGGCCAGATCCCCAGTGTGGGGCATGCAGGAGACAGCCAATTGATGTTCTCTCTCATCGATGTTTCTATCTCTCTCTCCCTCTCCCTTCCTCTCTCTCTAAAATCAATAAAGGGGGGAAAAAACCTGTTGGTATACAGAAAAGAAAAGATGTCATCACAAGAAAAAACTATATCCACCTGAAAATTAAAATTAATTATTATTAGTGAGAAATGGAATAGTTAGTCTGGGAGCAGAGACCCAACAACTAAGTATGTCTCTTGTGGAACAGTCATATCTGGGCACAGGTCAGAAAAGAACCATAATGGAGATAAGTGGAGTTACTTAGAATAAGAAAAACATCTATGTTTAAAAATCATCAGCCCTGTGCCCAGCTGTATTTAAAAACAACTGAAATCTGAGTCTATTTTTGCAGAGGGTATAGACTGGGAAACCAGAGAGGTGTCATCTTTCTGCTCAGTGTTCTTAATGGACCCCTGTAAGGAAGACTGGGGCCTTCTCTGTCTTTTATACCAGGAAGGGCAGTGTCCTGAGCAGGAAAGGAAAGCACTACCTGAGTTACATGGGACTTTCAGAGGAAGAAGGAGCAGGACACTGAAGGCAGACCTGCTGTTTCTCACTGGGTTAGAAAAACTTCCACAAATCTTTTAAAGGACGGAACACGTGGACTACACCAAAGAGAGGACCTCACTGGTGTGGGATTGGAGAATATTTTCTCCTTTTATTTGTAATGATTCAAATACTGAGGGATGCCATGCAAAAATGAGAAAGCAGGGGGTGGGAGGAGGGAGGATCCAATGGAGCTCATATACACAACATATGGAACAAGTTATTGAAGAAAGTGGCTCTAACAGAGTTTATAAAAGTTGAGAAGGGGCAGTTCTGCTTCTTTTGGAGACAGAGAAGATTGAGGGTGTGGTGAAAAAATAGCAAAACCTAATTAAGATAAACCAAAAACAGAGGAGAAATTTGGGCCAGATGAACTTTCACCTTCCCTAAAATGATTTATGTACTTATGAATAGCTAGACTGGACTGGATTTCTGGGGGTAAAACTTGCTGGTGAACCTGCACGAATCCAGCATTTCTGCAGGAATTCAGGGCAGAGCTACAGTTCTACAAGCAGAGCTCACATCAAACATTCATGGTGATGAGGTTTAGTATTTAAGTAGGACAAACCATTACTACATCTTAGACTTGTATACCTCACTCTGAGGAGGAAAAATGGATGAGGTAGAAAGAGAAGAACAAAAAAAATCAGATTGTGCAGAAATCTGAGGAAAGAGGTTGCTGTTTTTTAATGCCCTAATGTCTTTTATCTCTATTCTAGAAAAGAATAGCATCTCTATATATGACTTATGGTTATCAGAAGTGAAGAGAGACCCAACTGTGACTAAAGACTCTGTGAGGACCCAATCAGATCTGACCAATGGATTTCATAATTGCTTGAACCAGACAGGGTTGGGCTGAGTAAAGATGTTAGCATACTGGTGAGCCAAACATCAGTGTATCTAACTGAAGTGTCACAAGGGAAAGCAGAAGCCAGGATCCCAAGAAAATGAAATGCAAGATTGAGAAATTTTACTGGGTGTCAGGTATGGATGGGGAGATTGGGAGAATGCAGAGTCTAAGGCCCAAAATGTCAACTGAAGGCTGACCTTGAAGGCTCTACTAAGGGCTGAGATCCATGGAAGGGTCAGAAAATCAATGTAGTCCATTCTGCTCCAGAATTTTAAAAAATAAAATAAGATAGGGTAGGGTAAGTTGAAATAGGATAAGATATAAAATAGACTACAGTAGACTATACTAGAAGAGTACATTACATTCTGTACTAAGGATAAATATTGTTCAATGAAACTTTTAATTCAGAGGTGTGTGTACAGATGTGTGCACTGGATCATTATATAAAATATACATCTTACAATGTGCATTTATCAAAAAAGTCTGAAACCATTGATAAGCAGAGGCTTAAGGGCAACCAGGAAAAGAGAGATTTGTAAAATTCATAAAAACTAGAGTTCTTAGCAAATGCAACCATTCTAATACTCACCTTGAAGAATGAAAACCCAAAGAAACAAAATAATATGCCCAAGGTTCTAGGGTTCATAACATTGCAGAAATTGGTATCTTCAGGCCTGTAGTGTAAGTGCCTGACATTAAGTTTTTTTGATTGTCAAGGAATCCACTTCTTTCTTTTTCTTTTTTATCCTCACCTGAGGACATTTTTGCATTTATCTTCAGATAGAGTGGAAGGGAGAGAGGGGGGAAGAGAGAGAGAAACATCGACGTGAGAGAGACACATCGAGTGGTTGCCACCCACATGACCCCAAGCGGGGCGGGGACAAACTGCAACCAAGGTATGTGCCCTTAGCGGGAACCGAACCCGGGACTCTGGTCCACGGGCAAATGCTCTAACCGCCGTGCCAAACCGGCCAGGGCAAGACATCCATTTCAAAAGACATCTATCTTGAATGAATATATTGCTAAACACAGCTACTAGCAAAACAACCAGATAAGGGATTAGGTTGCCCCCACCCACAAAGACTTTCAGAAAGCCCTGCTTAGCCCAATAACTGGCCCTTCCGTGGCCCCACTTCTCCCTTCCCACACCCTAATTCCCACTCTTATACTTTAAATTAGCCAATTAAGAGTAAACCTGCAAAACCCTAGACATAGATACTACCCTTGAATCCTAACAAAGGTAGAGCCCCATGTCATGTCTCCTCTCTCTCTCTCTCTCTCTCTCTCTCTCTCTCTCTCTCTCTCTCTCCCCCTCCCTCCCTCCTTGACCTTATTGTGTGGCCTTTGGGTGTGCCGTGTACCCTGTAGGACTCATGAGTAATAAATCTTGATCCTCAAAGTTCCCTGATGATTTTGCTGAAGTGAATCCTGTGATCATAATAAGAACCACGAGGACCAGTCCAGCCACAACATTGGCCCAGCTTGGGTAAATGTCTATGGGGCTCCCAATGAGTGATACTGATGGACCCTGAAAAGTACCTCAGACATTCCTACTCAAGAGCATCACTGTCACTAGTCTGGGAAGACACAACAACACCAGTGAGTGCTTTTATTTTTTTCTAAATTATAAGGGAAAGAGGATGAGGGAAGAGGAGTAGAGGAGAGGGAGGTACCGCAGACAAACCTCTGCTTTGAGTATTACCTTGTGTTGGTTCTTCTGCTAAGGTGGACAACAGCTTTGTAGTTAGAAGTCTCCATGTGACCACCCACCTAACTGAGATTTGGGGCAGTCATTCATTTTCCATAAGCCCTGGTTTTTCCTCTGTAAATTAGCACCAAATACTTGGAGTAAACCCTGTTGAGTGGCACCAGCAGCCATTCCCCTTGTTTCCTAACAGAACAGACTGCTCTTTCATCCACTCCCTCCATGTGACCCAAATGACCCAGCTCCATGCCCAACTCCAGGAGTCTATCCTCATTTGTATATGCCAGTCACAGTAAACCCAGCCTTCCTTACCAGAAATTGTTTCAGGAATCCAAGTCAGTCACTGTAGGTTGCCACCCCACCCCACTGCCATGAGATGGACACATTATCTAAAATGACTAATCAGGAGAAGGACTTTTCTTCCATGGTTGGGTGAGAGATTTCTCTTCTTTTGAGCTAGACATGAATAATGAGATGGGCAGCCCCTGTTGCTACCGACAGAATTCTTACTACCAACAGGGAAAGTAGCCCTGGCTGGAGCCAATGCCCAGCCTAGATGATAGAATGGAAAGAAAGAGAGAACTATCTGAGTCCTCCCCAACCTGCTGGATTAACAGCCCTGAGACCACTACACTTCAGGATTTAGAGTTAAGACAATTATAACTTTCCTTATTGTTGAATGCAGTTTGAGTCAGGTTTTCTGCTGCTTGCTGCTGACTAAATCACAATGCAGCAAGGCCAAAGTGAAGATTAAACTAAGTAATCTATGTAAAAACATGTTGTAAACTGCAGAAGTTTTAAAAAAAAATGACAGTTTTTTACAAAATCCTAATGTTTCAACTAAGATAAAGGAGATTTTTAGGAAAAATTCTTGACTATTTTAAGCCTCACCTCCTTTCTTTTGGGACATATTTGTCCTCTCCCTTGACCTCTGAACAGGGATTGCAGTCTCTACAATACCTAGTACATTATGAACACTTAATAAATGCAAAATAATGTGTTAACTACAAATTGCCACAAGATGTTCTTAAGGCTTTGGAAACTTCAGGTGAAACTAATTGCACAGAATAGTAGTTTAATTATTACATCATCCATCTCAGTAATGGCAAGTGTCTGAGTGTCTTGGGGCTGAAACCTCCAGATAGGCTGCTGTTTCAGTGTTCAAAATGTAAGTGCTCAATATATGTTCCCTAAAGGCATATTTTGGGAAGAGCCAACAATCAGCTTCTCTCTACATCACCATCTTTTTTTTTCTTTATTGATTTTAGAGAGAGAGGAAGGGAGAGGGAGAGAGAGATAGAAACATCGATGAGAGAGAACATCGACTGGCCGCCTCCTGCATGCCCCCCACTGGAGATCGGGCCCACAACCTTGGCATGTGCCCTGACCAGGAATCAAACTGGCAACCTCTTGGTGCAGGAGTCGACGCCCAACCACTGAGACACACCGGCCAGGCTACATTACCATCTTGAATTATTTTGTTCAAAGCTCAGCATCCAAAACAAGATGTCAAACAAGAGGAGGTCAAAAAGAAGTTTCAGGCTGAAATAAAGTTCAAGAAGACAAGTACTCCTAGCAGTTGTAGACAAACAACCAGGAACATTATCCACAAGCGGTCAATTAGAAGATAGGATGACAAGACTATTTAGAAAAGCTATCCTCTAAAGGGTACCAGGAAAAGGAACTGGAATCCTGCATCCTCAGAAAATGTTCCTCCCATCCAGTGGGTCTCAACCCTATCTGTAGATTGGAATCACCTGGGGAGGTTTTGTTTCAAGTTTTTTTTTTATTTTTTAGTACCATGTCCCAATTAAATTAAATTAAGTACCATGTTCCTGGAGGGTGAGAGGGATTGAATGTATAGACCAACATCATTAACATCATTCAGAAATTTATTAGAAATGCAAAATCTCAAGCCCTCCTCAAGATACCCACTCAAAACCAACTGAGTCTGGATTTGGAGTTTAACAAAATCTCCAGGTGATTCTTGTGCCCATTAAAGTTTGAGAAATGCAAGCTCAAAGAACAAAGAAGCTTATTTTTCCTCACATCAAAGTTTCTAGGGAAAAGTCCAGGGTAGCAGGGGAGCCCTACTCCATGAAGTCATTTGTAGGTGCCTGCCTGTAGGTTGCTGTGTCATTTCTAGGACATTGCTAACATGAACCTGGCCAAAGTTAGATTGCTATGGGTTCAACCCATAGCAAAAGGGAAAGACAGTGTTGGAGGAGAACCTTCTATTGTTTAAGGCCTAATATCAGAAGTGCTACATGATGATACTGCTCTAAATTTAGTCATAGAGCCACAGCTAACTAAATGGATATTGGGAAAGTCTACTCACATGTCTAGGAAGAAGGGGAGAACAAATTTTAGTGAACAAATATCAGTCTTCATGCCAGACACGTAGTAAGTGCCCAAAAAATGAAAGTTATTACTTGAGCTATTATTATTAACTGGATCTATGCTTCACTAGCTTAAAATACAAACAGTGTTTCTTTTATTTTACTCATCTAGTGAATTGCTTGAGGCCCAAACACCTTACCAGCAGGAAGTCTGAAATTCTTTCCATGAGGCCTTTCCTACTCTTTCATTCCAATATGATTTAACATCCTAGGACCTTTCTCATTTCTAAAAAGTCGATCACACTTCCAAATAAGAGATGAGAGAAACAACTAGAAAGTTCTATTAGCTTACAAGTATCACTACTTTGGTGGCTACCTATGGACATACCAAACACTGGTCCCACCCAATCCAATGACTAATTATTCTTGCCATGGAGAAGTCCTTGCTTCTTATGGTCCACAGGTGAGCCTCCACTCATACTTTTATGTTAAATGCATCTGCTCAGTCACCATCCCTAAGCATGAAACTGTGACAGGCTAGCTGGGTGTGGAATAGTCCTGTCTCAGCCATCTACTATGAAGAAACTACCCTTCACCATGAACTCTTGACCTAGACCATCAGGCCAGACATGACCATGGAAAATTCCATTCTAGGGCCCTTGATGTTGTTTCTTTCCAACAAATTTCAGTCTAGTCCATCTCAGTACATCAGTGTTTAATAATATTAACCCACAAAAGAGAAGGGTCAAGGATTTTGATCATTTCCCCTCAGGAGGCTCCTTGGCCTCTTGGCAAAATTACCAATTCCTATTCCAGACTAGTTCTATATACCAAGAGCTATGGTGAGGGGGCTACCATTGTCAGATCATAAACAAAAATCTCTATAATATTACCCCAATGGTAAGAGGTGTCTACACTGGCCTTACATTTTACAACTAACAGATGCACTCCAGTGATTTTTCCTATTATAATGAAAATCTGCTCCAAAGCTGTCTGCTGGATATTAAATAGGCTGACACCATTTTAAAAATCTCATCTCACCAGTTCTCAATAACATCTCATGTCTCTTCAATGCAAGTATCATTATCTCTGTTTATCACTCTAGAAATGGAGAGTTTAAGAGACTCCCTAGTCTCAATGACCACAGAGCCAGGATTCAAAAATCTGGTCTTTCAGGCTAATAATAATATAATATCTAACTTTTATTAAACACTTTTTGTCCATCATGTACTTTTTAAAAAAAACTTTAAAAAATAATTTACATACAGAAAAGTTCACAGATCACAAGTATACAGCTTGGTGAATTTTCACAAACTGAACACACACACAAAAAAAAAACAACAATATTTCCAGCACCTCAGAAACATTTCTCATGTTACTTGCCACTTTCTAGTCATTTTCCCCAACCAGGTAGTTATTATTCTATTTTCCAGTTTTGCCTATTTTAAACAGTATATAATGAAATCATACAGTATTTCCCTTTGTATCTGGCTTCTTTCACTCTATATTATGTCTGTGAGATTCATCCATGTTGTTGCATATACATAGTTTATTCATTTTTGTTGCTGTATAACATCCTATTATGTAAATATACTGCAATTTACCCATTTGTTGACCTTAAACAAATACTCAGATATTTATTTCTCCAGCAAAATGGGTTAATTCTGGAACAACAAAGAATTGCAATTAGGGACATTCAAGCTAATGAAAAACCACCCATAAGTCCAGAGAAGGAAGGAGAGAATTTTTTTTATAAAGGAAAGGGAAAGTTCAGAGGGGTTGTTGTACACAAAGAGTCCACTGGAGGAAACTGGGAGTTCAAAGTGTAGTGGCTTTTCATTTGCTACGTGGTAACAGTCTTTCATTGGCTAAGTGGTTGCCAGGCAAGGAAAAGATCCTCCTTCTCCCTGCTGGAGTATTAGAGTAGAATAACATCTTTCTGTTTGGGGTAGTTGGTGATGAGTTATAGCATGTGAGAGCTTCCACTACAGGCGCCCCCGACTCCACTTTAAATGAGGTTACTCTTCATCAATCTGCACACATTCTACTGTTGATGGCACTTGGGTAACTTCTAGTTTGGGGTATTATAAAGCCTATTACCATAGACATTCCAGTCCATGCCTTTTGGTAACATATGTGCTCATATCTATTGGGTATATACCTAGAAGTGGAACTGCTAGGACATAGAGTATGCATAAGTTTCCACTATAGATACTGACCAAATACTATTTAAGTGATACAGATGTATTAATCCATTTCATCTTCATGATAGTCCTAATAATGTAGGTACTATCATCAGCCCTTATTTTTACATATGAGGAAATAGAGGCACAGAGAGATTTAATAGCACAACCAGTAAATAAATGAATTCTATTTAAATGGATTTAAATTCAAGAACTTTAGGTCCGAAGCCTGTGCCCATACCCACACTCTTAAGCCTGGATTCAATCAGTTATTTTGCTTACTCATTTCCCCCTACCATGCATTGACACAATAATTAAAGTGCACACACACATGGATACACACATACAGATACTCACAAGATACTTCTGGGCATGACAACCATTAACAGCATTGATATCATTGATATAAAACCAGCTATAGTAACCATGGACATAGACAACAAAGCTGGGGACAGGGTTGGGGAGGAGGGTGGGATCAGGAGGAGGGTGTCAATGGGGGAAAATGAAGAAACATATGTAACAAAAATGAATTAATAAAAAAATTAAAAATTAAAAAAATAAATAAATAAAATAAACAAAATCAGCTATAAGCAGGTTACTCACATGGGCAGTTGTGTATATATGAAAGGCTCAGATCAACCAAGGATTATTTTTATTTTATTTCTGGTGAAATTAAAAATACATGATAGGCAAGATATTCTCCGTTAGATACGAAGCATCAGACAATCTACTTTAACTGGAAAACTTGGAGCTGTATTCATCCCAACTTCCTCTAGCAAGTGGCAATTTTATATACTTAATCATTCAACATATTATTTGCACTTGATATTTTGAGGAATGCACACTGGGAAATTACACATGGAATGAACACATTTCCCGTCCTCATGAGTCTCACATTCTTGTAAGGGACATTAGAAATAACTGTGATGGACAATAACCATCAGTGCCACAGCAGGATTATAAGGTTACATAAGGGAGGAGTGAACCACCTCTCATTGATTGGTCAGGGAAGACTAAAGTGGTGGTAGAATTTTGGCTGAGTCATAAAAGATAGCTAAGATGTCCCCCAAAAGGCAGTAGGGTCAAGGAAGGAGCAATGGAATGAGCAAATGCACAGATACAGAGATACAGGAGGGCACCAAACTCTCTGGAAAAGAATCAATAGTGGAATATATTAGGGACCAGACCATGTACTGGGCAGAACAACCTCACCACTAATGTTTACTGAGTACTACTTACTATGTGCACTCTCATCTGACCCTGAAACAACCCGATGAGGTGGGCACCATTATCCCCTTTTACAGGTAAAGGCACAGGAATATAAAAATATTGAGTTAACTTTTCCAAGGCCACAGCACTGATAGGTGCCATAAACCAGCCTTCAGTTCTGGCCCATCTGACTCCAAGGTTCCCACTTCGGTTTGCTGCCTCCTGCCAGGGGTAATGAGAAATGGATCTGAGGGGTAATTAGGAACCTTTCAGGCTAAGGAATTTGGACTTCAGGTGGAAGGCAATGTAAGCCATCAGAAATTGAATAAGAAACTAAGGACATAATCAGAGCAATGTTCTAAAAACATAGTATTTCAAAATGTGTGCTCCTCCTCCTTCTTCTCCTGCGTCTCCTCCTCCTCTACCTCCTCCCCCTGTTTCTCCTCCCCCTTCTCTTCCTCCTCCTCCTCCTCTTCTCTTCCTCTTCCCCCTTCTCCTCCTCCTCCTCCTCCTCCTCCTCCTCCTCCTCCTCCTCCTCCTGCTTCTCCTCCTGCTTCTCCTCCTTCTTCCGGAATATTTAAGTAGGTTTTTCCTAGGACTTTTTTTGAAATAAAAGGACAGAATAGAATAAAATAGAAAATATCAGATTGCATTTCACATAGATTAAAATACAATTTCATAAAACTTTTGTCTCACTTTAGATAGATAACATACAGATATAGACAGATGATAGATGACAGATGATAGATGGTAGGTAGGTAGGTAGATAGATAGATAGATAGATAGATAGATAGATAGATAGATAGATAGATAGATAGATAGATAGATGGATAGATAGATAGATAGATACATACATACATACATACATACATACATAGATGATAGATAGATAGATAGATAGATAGATAGATAGATAGATAGATAGATAGATAAGAGACATATGTGTATACTGTCCCATCATCTACATTGTATTTCTTACTGTGATTCATGGTTGAAAAGTGTAAAAGCCACAGCTCTAAGAAGATTGCCAGGAGAGCAAGTATACAGGTCTGGCTGCACGGAAAGTGTCTGGGGCCAAGGAAACCAGTTGGAGGACATTTGAAGATTTCTATAAAGGACAAGAGTGTGAACTAGGGTGGTGGCAGGACTCGACAGAAAGGTATTTGTGCAAGAGATACATGTTTTCTTTGACTTGACCTACGCTGAAACATCATTCACTTGTTCTCTGTGCCCTCAAGTAGAATCCCTCAGAGACCCCTTTTGACACACCTGCCGACTTCCTCACTATCAGGAGGCTTAACTTCCACCTGGCACCCCTCCCCAGGGCTCAAGCAAAGGAGTCTTTGATGTGTGGGTTTGTTTTAAAGTAATGAAACTAACTCTTCTCTGCTTGGTCCAGTAATTTGTCTGTTACAAAGCAGTGTCCTAGCTTTGGAGAAAAAACATTAGGCAAGCCCAGAGAGGGGCAAAGAAGCAAGGATGGTCTTTCCCTCTTGGAGTCACTGTTAGAAAACCTACCTGGGTCTCTCAGTGGCTCCACAGTTGTGCTGCCTCCAACTTGGGTTCCCATTCAGCCCTCACAACATTCCTGCCAGGCAAGTACTATATAACTAATTCCATTTCAACAGATAAAGAAGCTGATGGTCAGAGAAGATAAACAATGCCTTCAAGTACCCCTCACCTTCAGCTAGTAAATGGGGGAAATGAGATTGAAACCCAGGCCCATGTGATTTCTAAAGGTTTGTGTTTACCACCATTAGTATACTGCCTTTCATTAAATTATGTTTCCTTTAAATTAAAAAGGGGGAACATCTATAATACAGCAATAAAGATAAAAAAAAGAAAAAGACTATTTTTTAAAATTATTTTAGTTTGTTATACCATAGAAAGGAGACTGAAAAACAAGAAGGATCAATGTATCATCCAAGATCATAACACAGTAACAGAGCTAGAATTAAAACCAAGGCTAGGAAGGTCAAATGACAAATATCTATTGGTACTTAGGAGTATGGATATTGGTCGGGATTTGAGTGAGAGGCCAGTGTGTAAATTCATTACACGACTTTTTCCTTGGAACATGGACTTTTCAGCTTTTCCTGGCTGATTGAACTTGGCGTTTTCCTTCACACTCACATCTCATCTTCTCTGTGAGCACAGGATGGTTGCTGGAGAATGTTAAGAGAATACAGACAGATTCTACACACAGTGGGGAATTACAGTAACTGTAGAATAATGCAAACTGGCAAGAGAAGTATAAACTCATGTATACTCAAAGACCCTGATCTGGAAAGATCCCCCACAGACAAGAATTTAAGAATTAAGTTGTCTGGTTGAGTAAATTTGTCTGCCAAGTCCTTATAAGTAATTAGAAAATCAAATTTAAGCAAATTCTTACCCTCACCTCAGTTTTTGGTTTTTGTTTTCTAAATGAAGAGAAAGAGAGAAGACAGCCTTCAGATGAATAATGCAAACCTGTGAAATGGCGTATGGCACAGTAAAACAAACATGAGTTTTGCACTTAGATCCACTTTCAAAACCCACATTGTATTACCTTATGCAAATGACTTTATCTCTCTGTCCCTATTTCTTCAGTTGTGACATTAAATAAAATAAGTTATATAAGGAGCTCAGAATATGGTAAGTGTCCAATAAATTATATTATAGACATGAGAACACTACACCCGATGACACAATCATTGCCATGAGGCATGCTGTGACCTCAGTGCCAGGCTGACAGGAGGATGGAAACCATTCCAGTATGGCTCAGCCGAAGAGAACTGACCTGACCTTGGCCTTATTTGTGGGAAAGGAGTCCATCAAGCAAAATCACAGTATTTAAAGGCAAGCTTGGATCTGATCCAGCCTGACACTTATACCCACATAGCTGGAACTGGAGGCTTGGAAAGGCAGTAAGACTGTGTGAGCTATGGATATACTCATAGGCAAGTGGGTGACAGAATCTGATTCCAGACAGACTCATTTATGTTAAAACATATCCTTAGCCAGAACCAAGAGAGACAAGAGGAGAATCTCCCAGGAAGAGGCATCAGCATGGGCCAGGAGTTTGTCAGGGACCTTGTGATAAGCTAAGAAATGACCCCAAAAAATGATATTCATGTCAAGTCCCTGGAATGTTACATTATTTGGGAAAAGGGCCTTTGCAGTTGTGATTAAGTTAAGGATCTTGAATGAAGAGGTTTGTTCTAGATAATCTGGGTGGGCCCTAAAAGCAATCACATGTACCCTTATCAAATAAACACATACAGAACACCTGCAAAGGAGAAGACAACGCGAAGACAGAGGCTAAGCCAAGGAATGCTAATAGCCACCAGAAGCTGGAGAAGGTAAGTAACAGATTGTCCCTTGGAACTTTCAGAGGGAATGTGGTCCTGCCTACATCTTCATTTCAGGCTTCTGGCCTCCAGAACTGAAAGAATACATTTCTGTTGTTTTAAGCCACAAAGTCTAGCAATTTGTTATTGGCAGCCCTCAGAAACTACTACAGCCCTGGGCAAGGGTTTGGGGTTTGGACAGTTTCAGCCCAAAAATACAAGTGCAGTTCAATCTAAAGGTAGACTAAAAGTCCATTACAGGGGATCATTGGGAAGACAGCGGGGTGGCACTTTGCTCACTGGATACCAGACTTAGGCCGTCCAGACAAATTCAGATTTTACAATGACGGAGAAGAACAAGAAAATCTTAGGTTGGCTCAGGGGCTGGCAGGTTTCATCCTGTAGGTAGGATATGTCAGTACCTACAGCCAAGCAGGGCAAACAGGCACTGACACAGCTATCAGTGACACTGCGCCAGAAAATGA
Source organism: Tadarida brasiliensis (assembly GCA_030848825.1). Lineage (NCBI taxonomy): Eukaryota > Metazoa > Chordata > Mammalia > Chiroptera > Molossidae > Tadarida > Tadarida brasiliensis. The sequence goes on along the minus strand of CM061272.1, from coordinate 36,373,778 downwards.
AGATGCCTTGTAGAACCTGGCCACATGTAGTCTGAGAGGGTGTTGGTTTCAGAAGAAAAAAAAATGAAAGGCCAGAAAATATGCTTTTCCTGCTGTGGAAGGAACCTGTCCTTTCATTCACGGGCCAGGCACATGCCAGCGCTGAGGGTGGAGGCCTTGCCCTCCCAGAGCTCAGGGTCGTCTTCGGCTCTCCTCTATCGCCCTCTCTCCTAGACCTGAGACCTCCCTGTGTGCTCAGAGGAGACTCTCCATCCTTCCACCAACAGTTTCTTTGGCTTGAATGACCCTGTTAGTTAAAACTTACCATTTCTACAGGCTTCCAACTCACAGGTCAGAGAATCAGCCTTACTGTTAAAATACAATGGAGTCCGGCTGGTGTGGTTCAGTGGTTGAACGTTGACCCATGCACCAAGACATCATCAGTTCGATTCCCGGTCAGGACACATGCCCAGGTTGTGGGCCCAATCCCCAGTGGGGGACATGCAGGAGGCGGCCAATGGATGTTCTCTCTCATCAATGTTTCTATCTCTCTTTCCCTCTCACTTCCTCTCTCTCTAAAATCAATAAAGGAAAAAAAATTTTTTTTTAATGCGATGGAGTGCCCTGGCCCTCGAAAGCAGTATCATAATAGAATTTCAATGTGGATGTTCTCAAAAGATACACATCTCCCTCTCTTTCTAGTTACTATAGTAGAAAAAATATGCATCAGTTACAGTCCCTGTCCTCATATGTAATATGAGGTCTGGACATAGTCACTAAACTATAGAGTGGTGGGTACATTAGAGTGACATAGACCATCAGAAATTTTTTTTAAAAAACACACAAACTTGAGGGGATGAGCTATCTTTTTATTGATATGTTTGTAGGTCCAGGCATGAAAGGATTCCAAAATGTGGCAATCTGATATTAAATTTATATCATCAACCTATGGCCACTAGAAATAGTCTTATCCAGAATAACCAGCATGATAATGAAATAAGACAATGTAATAAATGGTTGCAATGAAAATCTCCTAATAATCAAAGAATTCCTCATTTGTTTCACTTCTCTGGCCATGATTGCTTCATCTGTAAAATGAAAGAGTTTTATACACAATCACTAAAGTCCTTTTCAGTCCCATATGTTCCTTGGGAAGTTCATTGTGAGAGTTCTCTGTTGGTTTTATCCTTCCATGAGCTTCTTGTGTAGGTGGAGAGATTTTAGATTTCAGAAACCTACGGACCATAAAGATTGGTTCACGTGTGGAAACGTGACTGAGGAAATAGAGCAAACTTGTCTGCTTAAAACCCTGGATTCCTCCCTGAGAGGCAACATGGCCAATGGGGGGAAATGGAAAACTGATAGGCAATAAGCCTAAGCTCAGAGCTGTGAGACACTTGCGATTGCCTCTGCAACTTGGTCCTCACTTGGCTTTCATTATAACGCTCAGCTGATATTCCCACACCCCCCCTGTAGTCCCTCAACTGATTCTTCTTATTTTTCTTGAATCAGGTTTAACTTTCTGAAGGTTGAAAACCATAAAGCAAAAAATAATATGAAACAAAAAGGAGGAAAGAGGGAGCTATGCTCATAGAACTGTAGAATTAAAAGAAATTCATTTTAATGTTAACGCTTCGAAAAAAAGGGCTAGATTACTAACTTCGCAGAGAATTGACTGGTTCGAGCGACATACATTAGCACTTGCCTCCTCAAGCTGATCTGTTTGTTGGTTGCTAGGTGGATGGTGATAAAATATCGTTTTGGGTGGGGTCAAAATTGTATTGCAGTCTTATAGATCTGTGAATACTGGCCTTTTGAACAAATGACTGTAGTTCACTAGGCCTCTGCTGTCAGAGGCTGCTTCCCAAATACCAACTTCGAACCTAGCCCTACCATATGGACACATGGGGCCAATGAAAAATCATTCCAAGGGGCCCCAAAGCATGAGGAGGTCTGGCAAAAAGTGACAAGTTTTATCCAGGCTGCTGAAGAGAAATGTACTGAGGAAAGAAAGACTAAGGAGTTGCATGCCTTTGGAACGTGTCTGTGGATCAAAATACACCCTAACAGATTCTTGAGAGAGCCTCTGGTGGCCATGTTAACCTTGGCATTGTTATCATTAAAAGGCTATGCTCATTTCTGGCACCTAACATTGGACACATTGACAGCAATGGGGTTGATGGAAGAGGAAAGAATCTGTTTTGCAGTTTAAAAAGAAAAAAAAATAGTTCTCAGATTTCTCAGGCCACTTGAAATCACGCCAGAGAAATACTTGATTTCAACATTCTTAAGCTCTGGATGATGCTGCAAGTGGTGTCCCCCACGTGTGATGATGTATTTCAGGGCCAGAGTTTTCTCAAGATGTTCCAAGCCTGCAGGCTCCTGATCCTTTTTCAAATTATGAAGACGATAGTATCCCAGTGAGAGTTGTGATTAGTCTAAACTCTCCACAGCTGTGAAAGATGAATGTACAAATTCCAATAAAGATTCTGCATGTTCTGGACTGAATTTACCTACCTGACATCGAGGCCTAACTCAGGGACCACTTAAAAGAACCAGAGCTGCCTCGGTGCTACTCCATTTCTTCCACAGCATCCGCTGCTGGGAGGCTGGCAACTGTTCTGGGAGGATGCCTCCCCTCACACCACTGTCACTGCTCAGTAGTGGGTGTTTATTTAGAAGGTCTGCAATGTGTGGGGAGAAAAGCAGGGCTGGGAAAATTAAACCCAAGTACATGGGAATTCAAAGAGGCCTTGCATTTATTATGTGAAGAGCCGGGAGGATTATAAAACACCTTCTAACTGAAGGGGTTGGCCTTAAGCTGTGTGGGACAATAGAACCAGCTGTATCACCATGTCTAACTCGTTCAGGTGCTAGCAGGAAGGCAGGCTCAGAGCACTCTTCGGTTACTTGCAAGAACCAACAGGGCTTTGTTTTCTTATTTGAACACCTTTTCTTTGGCATACTAAGTAAAGGTAATAATACATGGACTACTTCCTTGGAATACTAAGTAAATGTAATGATACATGGCATGCTCCTTTTACCATATTGAATATAGTAATGTATCATCTGAAGACACCTGACTAAACTCCTTTATAAAACATCTGATGCTCAGTATGCTTTCCAAGACTGGTAAAGAATTAGGGGACAATTTTTACATCCACACATATTAACAATTAAAAAGGTAATAAATGAGATTCCCCACTTTGAAAAACAAAAGAAAATACCAAAAATATATATATACAGTACTTTCCCCTTATCCATGATTTCACTTTCCATGGTTTCTGTTACTTGGTCAACTATAGTCCAAAAACATTAAATGGAAAATTTTAGAAATAAACAATTCACAAGGTTTAAATCGCACACAGTTCTTAGTGTGATAAAATCTCACACCAATCCACTCCGTCCCACCCAGGGTGTGAATCATCCCTTTGTCCAGCATATCCACACTGTATATGTTCCCCACTCATGAGTCACTTAGCAGCCGTCTGTTATCAGATGACTGTCAAGGTATCGTAGTGCTCTTTCAAGTCACCCTTATTTTACTTAATAAGGCACAGTAGTAGTGATGCTGGCAATTCTGATATGCCAAAGAGAAGCCATAAAGTTCTTCCTTTAAGTGAAAAGGTAAAAGTTCTTGACTTAAGGTATTTTGTCATCTCACATCAGCACAAGAAGAGTGAATACAGTACAACAAGATATTTCAGAGAGAACCACATTCACCTAACTTTCATTACAGCATATTGTTATAATTATGACTAATTTACTATTAGTTATTGTTGTTCATCTCTTGCTGTACCTAGTTTATAAATTCAATTTTATATAGGTGTGCATGCATAGGAAAAAACATAGCATATATAGGGTTCAGTACTATCTGGTTTCAGACATCCACTGGGGGTCTTGAAAATATCTCCACAGATAAGAAGGGACAACTGTGATGTTTTATTTAATTATCTTCTAATATGATTTCATGAATACAGAATCTTCTAAAGCCATGTATACCTACATGTACATCCACTTCCATTGCTTAGAATCCGCCAAAGCACACAGGGTATAACTCCTGACATCTGGAGATTTTTAATAGTGCACTATCATTTTACAGTTTATCACAAAGTCATACACATATGTGATATGTGGCATTTCTCCTTGTAAACACAGAATTTTCTCTCCTAAGGCACAGTGGAAACAGAACACGACTCAAGTCAGGAGTCTCAGTGGAGAGTTGAATGAGCTATAAATGAAATTCTGAAAACACCAACTTCTAGATGATCTACCAAAATGAGGGGTGGGAGTGGAAGAAGAAGAGAACAAGCAGCAATTGTTTTTCTAATGTTCATAAAAACAAAACACACAACTAAAAACATTTCCTCTTTTATCTTTTCACAGTCCTTTATGCAAATCTTCTACATGCTAATAGATTCTTTCACCTACAATTGGTCCTTGAACAACATGGGTTTGAACTAAACAGGTCCACTTAAATGGGGAATTTTTTTTTCAATAAACACCTGTACTGTTTTCCATCCAGGTTTGGGAATCTGTGGATACAGAGGGCCAGATCTATGCATTGATCTACCTAGCGATTTTATATTTGGAAACCTGAGCATCCATGAATTTTGGTATCTGTGGGGGTCCTGGAACAAATCCCCTGTGGACATCGAAGAACAACTAAGTTTGGGGGAAGCATCCTTATAACCAGTGTTTTAAACTCTGCATCTGGTAGATTGCTTGTCTCCATTTTGTTTAGTTCTTTTTCTGGATTTTTATCCTGTTCTTTCATTTGGGACATGTTTCTTTGTCTCCTCATTTTGGATGACTCCCTTTGTTTGTGTCTATATATTATTATGTAGAGTTGCTACATCTCCTGGTCTTGGTAGAGTGGCCTTATATAACAGGTGTCTTGTGGGGCCCAGTGGCACAGCCTCCCAGGTCACCTGAGCAGGGCAGTCCAGATGCACCACCCCTGTGTGGGCTGTATGCACCCTCCTGTTGTAGTTGAACCTTGATTGTTATTGGCACATCAATGGATGGGATTGACCCCCAGACTGACTGGCTACAAGGACTGGTCACAACCTTAGCAGAGGAGCTGCTATGCAGAGGTTGACCCTATGGAGCAGAACTCACTTCAGCAGGGCTCTGGTGCCCACCAAGTCTGACCTCTGAGTGTGTCACTCATGGAGGTGTTTGGGTGGTGCTCCGGTGTGGTCCAATGCTGTCCACTGGGTGTGCTGGCTCCAAGGCCTATGGGAGGTGCTGGCCAAGGTTAGCCATTGCCTGTGCCCTGCCCGGGGCTATAGGTATAATATTCAAAATGACTGCAGATTGTTGCCACTTGTGCTGGGCTTGGAAATGCTTGGGAGAGGCCAAGCTGCAAAACAAGGTTGGCTGCCGCTAGTGGTTGGCCTGGGGCCACATGGCGAGAGGTATGGGGCACACTGAGGCAAGATGCTGCTTGTTTGGCGTTTGTGAACCTTTGAGAGATTTTAGGAAAGTCCACACCATGAACCAAGATAGGCCATTTGTATGAAATAGTCGTTGGAAGCAGCTTGGATGGGCCCAAATACTGGGTGGGGTGGGGTCTCAGGGAATCACCAGGGTGGAGTGAACAGTGTTAGCCAGGTTGATGGAGACTCTGATATAGCCCCCACCTGTGCCTATAGTGGGAAGGCTCAGCAAAGGAACAATGGTTTCTACCAGCACTTCTGTCTGAGAGAAAGCTGCCCCTCCAGCCCTCGCCCTGGAGCCAGACAATTCAGTTCCTCCCTGTATGTTCCTGGTGCTTTTTGAGCTGCTGCCCCAGATCTGAGTGAGTGAGTTTGTCAGCAAGTAAGTTTGTGCATGGGACTCCATCAGGCCTCAGTCTCACTCAGTTACAATCTACTCCGGTTTTCACAGCCAGAAGTTATGAGGACTTCTCTTCCTGGCACTGAAACCTGGGCTGGGGAGCCTCAGGTGGGGCTGGGACCCCTCACTCAGGAGGGACCTCCACAGCTGAGTGGGACCTGCTTATTCCACATCTCCATCCTTCCCACCAGTGTCAACATGGCTTCTTCTATATAACTTTAGTTATAGGACTTCTGTTCAGCTAGACTTCAGGTGGTTCTCAATGGTGGTTGTTCTGTAGTTTAGCTGTAATTTTGATGTTGTCATAGTAGCATGCAAATACCATGTTTACCTTCTTCATCATCTTGACCAGAAGCCGCCAAAAATTATAGAGCATAGAGGTCTGCACCCCTAACCCCTATGTCAACTATACTGACATATACCACCTCAGATTTTATCTTTTCTAGATAAAAATCAAATCACTAACTTAAGCCTGTTAAACTGGATGCCATCCATGCATTACTCCCCCAGAACCATGTTGCAAGGTCAACTTCAATATCAAGTGGCTTTTGAAAAACTGAGTAAGAAATCATACAATATGCCAGGATTCTAGTTGCTAAAGCAAAGCGGCAGGGAGAATAACCAGAGCAGCTCTGCAGGTAAAGAGAGTTTAGCCTCGCTGGGAATATTCAAGGTGGTCTGATGGTAACATCAGTGGCATGCTGCGAAATGTTTCACAACAAGCTTTTAGGGAGAAAAAGCCATATCTTGTAGCATTTGCAAGTTTTCCATGAAGGCCAATTTCAAGTTACCCAAGTACATCACTGAGTGGAAAATTAAGGAGAGATTCACAATAGCAAGCCATTGCATAGTATTTCAGATACAATAGATGTAAATAATCTCAACAGCATAAATTATAGTAAATGTAATGCAGCAATTAGACCATGGTTATTTTTTAGTATTATTTTTGTTTTTATAGTTAATTTTATTATAAGTTTATATAATTTAATTTTTAATAATGTTTGCATTTAACAACTGGCACCCAAACTTGGCAAAAATTTAACAGTGGATGGAATGAGCAGATACCCTTCATTCCAGCACATCACTGCAGGTTGCTCTTCAGGGCATTAAAGTTATTTTAATAAACAGCAAACCAAATAAATGAAGCTGCTAAATCATCTGGATCAAACTACCTCCAGTTTCCAAAGGTGCCAATCTCTTTGCTACTCCACTTTAGAAATACTCAAAGTTCAAGTCACATATGTATAGTATTCCTAGGACTACCATCAAATTACAATACTTTACATTTGTTATCACACATTACTCTTTTCAAAGTATGCTTTTATGGAACAGTAGGACAAGATGAATTTATATGGGTGGGAAATAGCATTTTAGTGCCTAGTGGATGAAAAAAAGAGTTCTGGGAGCTGTTTGTTTAAAAGCAAGGTTGGGGAATGGAGCTGGGAGCTGCGCAAGGAAGCCCAAAGGCTGGTCAGCCACTCCAAGGTTTCAGTTCGCTCCTGGAAATGGCTCAATCACTGTGCAAGCAGGTGTACCTAACTCTAATTTTAGAGATCAACTAGAAATCAGTTTTCCTGATGGGGGAGGAAAGTTTGGAGGGTATATACTCTAAGAGTCCTTCCAAAACGCTAAAATTATTAGAGCCATAACATTCAAATATTCTCTTATCTGACAGAAGAGCTTTGCAATGTTTTTCCCTCCATCTAAATATGTTACTGTAGCAGGCACTTGTGCATAGGTTCCACATAGATTTCATTGCTAAAATTAATACCAGCAGTAGTCGTGGCCGAGTGGTTAAGGCGATGGACTAGAAATCCATTGGGGTCTCCCCGCGCAGGTTCGAATCCTGCCGACTACGGGAAGCCAAACTTTTGCTACTAATTCTTGTTTTGTTTGTTTTTTGGGGGAGAATCCGCCTCAATTTTTCCACATATAATTTAAGAACTTTAAGAAAGGCTAGACCACAACAGGGACGCCCCCAGTAAGCCCGGAAGAGGAGTGATGAAGGAGCTTAGGAGTCATGTGATTGTAATGACAACCTGCACCCAGGAGGGGGAGATGGGACGAAACCCCAGACACCCTGGACCGAGCTAAAGCAAAGCGCCGCGAGGTCGCGCAGGACGGCAGAGCTCCGACCTCCCGCCCGGAGCCCCGGCCAGACCTCGCGGAGCGCAGCTTACTTCCGCGCGAGCGTCAGCGTCAGCGCCAACGCGAGTCACTCCGGGGCCGCGCGCATGCGCAGCGGTGGGCGCGCGGGGCGGTTTCTCGCGTTGCCCGTGGAAACACCCAGTGATGCCGGGATGCGAGGGGGGAAAGACGTAGCCATTCAAGATGGCGAAGGACCTGGACGAGCTCTTGGATGAGGTTGAGTCCAAGTTTTGTAGACCGGACCCACTGAGAGTGGGCATGGCTGAGCGACCCACAGGCTACGGCGGCGGCGGCGGCGTCCTCAGCAACGACCGGAACCGAGACGAGGCGAAAGAAAATCTCAGGTTAACGGGAGGGATGGGTGGGCTCCTCGGGTAAAGCCTGCTCCAGGCCCTGAAGCCGCCCTCCCAGCCCCTTTCCCTGTTAGGGCCAAGAGTCAGCCCCTACCCTTGGGGCCGCGCACACCCCAACGCCACTGCCCTGAGGTTTCTGGCATCTCTGACCCGGGCCTGACCCCGCCCCCGGCTTGCCCCGCAGAGCGGCCCCGCCTCTGAGCGCAGCAGCCTCCCGCCGGCGGAGCCCGGGGTCCTGGAGGAGCCGGGGAGAGCTGCCCCTGGGCGCTCCCTCATGAGCCCCAACATGGTTCTCATCCCCCGTGAGGTGTCCGCACGGAGAACCTCAGCCTGTTGCCTCTGACCCCATTCCCCAAGCAGAGTAATCCTTGGACCAACTGTTGGAAAAAAAAATAATTCCGTTTGTTGTCATTAGCGCTGAGTTTTGTTTTTCTTTGGCTCAGAGAATTTGGGGAAAATTTTTAAGTCTCTTGGGTTTTGGTCCGAAAAACTACCGTTCGAATTTGTCAGTCTTTTTCTTCTGTGCAATCGTGAAATAAGAGGACTTCTTCTTCGTCTCGTTTCCCCCCTCCATCCCAAAAACAAAAAGCAAAACTTTATGCCTGGATGAGAATTGTCCTTCAGAGTGAGCCTCTGCAGTTAACTCTTGCTGGAATCAGTTGGAAACGTTTGTGGAATTGCACAGCTTTGGAACAACCCGAGGAAGGCACTCTTGTTCGTTTATGGCTGCATCGGTGGTTTTGTCTTGGTGTGCATGTGTGTCATTTCCCAGAAGTGTTTCTCACCTTCCTTGTTAAGGAATTTACCAGACTTACCTCTAATGACATTTGTTTACAAAAATTCACCCTGGGAAGATAGATACATTGAAAAGATTCTAAAGTTCGGAAACAAGTTCTAAAAATTATTTAAGTATTGGACAGCATTCTACAAAATAAATGTAGAGCCAACCGAAATGACTACTTTGAATGGGCTAATGTTCATTTGATTGATGTTTATGCAAATGTCACTCATTAATTTGTATATGATTATCTTGAATGCTGGAGGTCCTTTGGTACTCATTCCCAGCACATATACCATCCCTATCCCACGGCAACGTTGCCTTGCAATTTCTTTTACTCTTTTTATTCGTTCCTTTGTGGTTCTCAACCTTCCTAATGCCGCCACCCTTTAGTACAGTTCCTCATGTTGTGGTGACCCCCAACCATAAAATTATTTTTGTTGCTACTTCATAACTGTAATTTTGCTACTGTTGTATCTTAGGCAACCCCTGTGAAAGGGTAGTTCAATGGAGACAATTTTTCCAAGAGCCTTCCTGAGCCTGATATCTTAAAAGAAGTAGGTGCAGAGGGGTAGGATATCTTGCATCAGGCTGCTCAAAATGGAAAGGGCTGCTAAGGTGGATGCTCTCCAAACACAGGTCTCTTTAATGCCTTTTATGCCTGTCACTGTAGCCTGTTATTGTACCATTAAAATCCATCCATAATGATGCTTCTAGCACCCCATCTCTCCTTACTACATCACATTTTTCATTAATACATTTATAAAAGCTGTAGCAAACCAGTGCTGCTGTCTTGTGTTAAAACTTTTCATTTGACAGTGTAGTTGTAAAGGTTAATTATACAACAGCAGCAAAGGCCCTAAACCTAATACCAAATACAATCCCTACCTGGTGTATAATGTCAAACAGTAAAATTTTGTCCTGAGCCAAAATTGATATTTAAAAGTTAGGAACCGGTTTATATTATGAATTTGTTAACAGGAAACTACCTGTCAATTGTATAGTGAAGTAGCCTGTATCTTTTCCTTGTAAATGTTAAAATACTGAAATTGTCTCTTAAAATGATAGCTCTGCAAATAATAAAATAAATCACCATGCTACATCTGGATACCAGGAACAACTGCTAATGTAAGTGGTCAAAACAAATGCAATTTTTTGAAGTGTTCAAATGATAAAAAGAAATGTACAATTAGTTTAAAAAGAATGATGGTAGCCCAGCAGGTATAGCTCAGTGGTTGAGCATCGACCCATGCACCAAGAGTTTGCTGCCGGTTCAGTTCCTGGTCAGGGCACATGCCCAGGTTGTGGGCCAGATCCCTAGTAGGGGGCATGTAGGAGGCGGCCAATCAATGTTCTCTCTCATTGATGTTTCTATCTCACTCTCTCTCCCTTCCTTTCTCTCTAAAATCAGTAAAGAAGAAAAAAAGAAAAAAAAGACTAATGGCAGGTTGAACTGCAATAGTAATAAAGTGGTTCAGGCTAATACAGATGGGAATATTTACAGATAATAACATAACCTCCTAGATAATAGCTATAATAATAGCCAATATTTATTGGGTCCTTTCTGTATGCTGAGTGCTTTGTATATTTATAATGTATATTATATCATTTAACCTCTACAACCCTATGAGGTAAATACTGTCATCCCCATTTCATTGACCAAACCAAGACTTAGAAAAAGAGTTCTTGGCCAAGGTCATATTTTCAATTCTACCAGGACATTGTAGATCGAAGTTTAAGCTTTTATATATACTTTTCACATTCTGGGTTTCAAGTGTTTATATTTCTTTTATTTAGACTATAAGAAGCAAAGTTGGGGGGGGACAATAAATGTTTATTAGCCTTCAATTAAGATTATTGTAGCATCAAAATACTAAAAATATATTACACTGTCCTTTAAAATTTATATGAGTTCTCAATGAAATGATGGCATTATTTTTCTATTTCTGTAGCAAAGCATAGGCAAATGTAGGCATCATGAGATTGTGTGATCTAATAACAGACTAGAATCTTATGTAAACTGACAGTTTGGATCCTTAACAGTACTGATTAGGTTGGTAGAATGTGAATGCATCTGATTCTTGAAATTGTGAAATTGCATGAGAAAGCAGAACCCAGAGAGTATATCATAAAAACCAAAGGAGGAGAGAATTTCAACAGGACGTCTGAGGAACCTGCTGTCATAAAATAAATTGAACCAATTTATTTTAACCAATAATGTCATCATTTTAACCAATGATGTCAGATGCTTCTGAAGATTAAAAAATATTGGAACTGAGAAACCCCAATGAGTATAGTGATTTGGGCAGTAGTGACCAAATCACTAAGTTTCACTAAAATAGAGGGATATAGAGAACAGAGATAGAATATTACACCTGAAAGAAAATTTTTGTCTAGATCTCCTTTTTACAAGATGAAATGGAGATTCAGAGAGATTTGAGAAGCTAGTAATTTTCAACCAGTGATGATTGTACTATTTCATAATGTCTTTATTTTTTATTGTCACAACTGAGGAAGGGTGTGCTACTGGCATCTACTGGGTAGAAGTTGTGGACAGTGTAAAGCATCCTATAGTGCACAGCAGTCCCCCTCACACACACACACACACACACACCACCACCACCACCACCACACCCCCAACACACACACCAAAGAATTATCTGGCCCTAAACGTCAGTAGTCCAGGGTTGAGAAACCCTCATCCAGGTCACCAGCTGATCCTAAATCCAATATATTTGTAAGGAAGTAGAAATAATGGATATAGACTGCTCTTCAATAGTGAGTAAAAGAGAGTGGCAGCTTCAAGAGGGGTTTTTTTTGTAGTGTCTTTTGAAGAACAAAGTCTTAAACCTTATAAGTTAAGGGAAGAAGCTAGTACAGAGTAGCAGACATTAAGGATAAAAGAGAAGGAACAGCCGAAGAGGCAAAGCTAGATGGAATCGGGTGTTCACTATTAGGAAGCAGTCTCTGGATTTCCTTACATCAGATAAATTATCTTACTACAAGCTATAACAAAGAAGGGCTATAGTCGCAATGTTAAGAATTTTTCAGAGTAAATATGTTTCTAAAATTGGAGTTTGACTAAAAAACCTGTCTTCCAATATAATCTAATGGTCCAATGAAGTTACGAAGTTGACGTACAGCATCTGTTTGTATGACCTTGAGTAAGTTTCTGAATCTTCCAGTCCCTGTTTCTTCATTTATATAGTAAGTTTTCAGTAAATGTTAGCTATTGAAGTTCCATGCAGTAGCAGTTTGTATCAATAATCCTGTGATGACTTTACCTGCTGAGAGTAGAAAGGTAGTTGAAATATTCTGCCTAACAAATATTGCTCTCTTTTTTGGTATTGATCATTTGATTATATAACCTTTGGCTCCTCTACTGAAAAGATTTATTTGGCTTACAGTGAAACCCATAGGGAAAAAGGTAGAAAGACTGATTTAAATTATCTTTGTTTATAATTCTCAGGTTCTACTTATAATTGTATATATTTTGTATTCTTGAAACAAGCAGTTGAGCCCTGGCCAGTTTGGCTCAGCGGTTAGAGCGTTGGCCTGCGGTCCAGAGAGACCCGGGTTCAGTTCCCGCTAAGGGCATGTACCTTGGTTGCAATTTGTCCCCGGCCATGGTTGGTCGTGCGGGTGGCAGCCACTCAATGTGTCCCTTTCACATCGATGTTTCTCTCTCTCTCTTCCTCTCTCTTCCTCGCACTCTATCTGAACAAAAAATGAAAAAATGTCCTCGGGTGAGGATAAAAAATAAATAAAATAAAATAAAAAAATAAACAAGCAGTTGATGTTTAAAGTACATGCCCAGCTTTCTCTTGAATATAATGGATAGCTTTAAATGTCTTATATTAAGTATGTAAATTTGTAACTGACAACCTACATTGTTGTCAACAAACTGAAGCTTTGTATATATCAGGAAAAAATGTCATGTTTATCCTTCTGTTATTAACTCAAAGAATACACTTTATTTAAATAAAACTCTTCTGTTACTGGCTGACTTTAAATGCTCCTAAGCTTCAGCTGTTTTGTTTTGTTTTTCAGATCAACAGAAAGATTTAAAAAAGAAGATGATCTTGACAGTCTTATTAATGAAATATTTGAAGATCCCAACTTTGATAAAAAATCCTTTGTAAGTCAAGTGTTATAAATAAGCAGTAATGTTTTTTTCATTTTTTGAGACATGTTTAGAATAGTCTGAAAACTTATAGCATGCACAAGTATCTATAGTCCTTTGCATTCTGAGAAATATTATCTAAATAAATTATTCCACTTAGAGTTATAGAAGAAATAAAGTATTAAAAACTCTCAGTATGTGTTTTGCTATTCATTTCTCAGCAAGAACAAAAGTCAACTTATAGTTGAATTTGGTTACCTGTATTTATTTGTAGACTTCATAAGAACACTTTTCTGAAAGACCAGAAACAAACAGCTTTTATATAGGAATGTGCTTAGCGTCTCAGATGCAATGTCATTGCTGTTATCCCATGACCCATGAGTAAATTATTAATATTTTAAATGCTTATGTTCTACATCAACTTTATGTTTTGCCATATTTACTTTTCTTGATTTTTTTTTTTAAATAAAAATTCTAGCCCGGCCAGTGTGGCTCAGGGGACTGAGCATCGTCCCAGGCACTGAGAGGTCCAGGTTCAATTCCCGGTCAGGGCACATGCCCAGGTTTTGGGCTCAATCCCCAGTAGGGCGCGTGCAGGAGGCAGCCGATCAATGTTTCTCATGTCGATGTTTCTATCTCTAAAAATAAAAATCATAGATATAGTGTAAGAACTCTCCAAATTCTACTTACCGCCTTCATTCCCAGAGATAACCACTATCCTTTCTATCCATACGTTTATACATTTATTACATAGGTATGTAACCATAAACAATTTTCATTGATGTATAATAGCTTGTTATGTAATTGTACCACAGTTTGTTTATCCACTTGCCTGGTGATGGACATTTAAATTATGCCCAGTTATTGCTTTTACAAACAGCACCACATCAGGTATCTTTGCATTCTTCTTTTACCCATTTGCAGGAGTTTCTCTAGGATGTATAAACCTTAAAGAGGAATTGCTAGGTTATAAGGTGTGCTCATTTTCAGTTATTTTACCCATTGCCAAAGTGTTTTCCAAAGTGCTGTATCATTTATATTCTTCTCACAGTAGTGTATGAGAATATATATGCTTTAATTTTTACCATTTGGTGGTTGCAAAATATATTTGTTAGATTTTAAAGAAAGAGACCAAATGAAAGTCTTAAGTTACAAGGACCACAAAGAAAAAAAAATCTAAAAAAGAAATATAATACCTAAGAGGTTTTTTTAGAAGGTAGTGAAGATTAAAGCAAAACAGGGCACTGAAAACCACTGGGCAGTAGTGGTGTTAATATAGATATGGGCCACTTACATTTTTGTCAGCCAGACGAAAAATAAAATGACTAGTATAGATCTTAAGTTCTTTATTTCTCTAAATTTAACATTTTCAATTAATCTGAGGTAAAGTAATAAGCTGATGGCCTAGTTGATTAACATGTCAACCCAATAGCAATGGTGTTGAATACTCTGTGAACAAGAATGCATCATAAATACCAAAAAGCTATGCTGATTTAATTAGTAGTAGAAAAAATAACCTATATGATATTCTTGTGATTCATTGGTCACCTGAGAAATTATTTATTAAGTACCTGCAGGGTGTGTATCTGTATATGAGGCACTATTTCTTCAGTTCATGGCATTTCAGCAGCAGAAGGAAATTCTTCTGTGGCTTGCCTTTAAGATACACAAATTTGAGCCCTGGCCTGTGTGTCACAGTGGTTAGAGCATTGACCCTTCAGTAGAAGGGTCACAGGTTCCATTCCTGGTCAAGGTTGGAGTGCATGGAAGAGGCAACCAATTAACGTGTCTTTCTCACATCGATGTTTCTCTCTCTCTCTCTCTCTCTCTCTCTCTCTCTCTCTCTGTTCCATCTTTCCCTCCCTCTCTCTAAAAATCAATGTAAAAAGTATCCTCAGGTGAGAATTAACACAAAAAAATACACACACAAATATATACACAAATGTGAAATAAAAGTAACTCTTACAATCATGAAGAAATAAACTTTTATGTACTTCTTCTGTATGCTCCTTTTTTTTAGTTATTATATCCAATTTCCCAGCCTACAAGGGAGAAAAAGCAACTCAAATAAACTTCTGAGGGAGAGCAGGTCTATGTAAAACATTGATTGGATGAGGAAAAGTGTCTGAATGTCTGGTCCATGCCCACCCTGTCCTCAGAGGCCAGATCATGCTCCTGAGAGTACTGCTCCTTCCCCCACTGCTCACCCAGTCTGTTGTGTTTCTGAACTGCTCTCAGACCCACACACAAAAAAAACAGAAACAACAGTAAACACCACAGTATGCCAGCTTCAAGTCACAAGCATGAGCCTGGATGGCACATGAAACATATTCCAAAAAACAGAGACTCATGCACATTATTATTTTTGAGGCGTGCACCCCAAATTTTTCCAGTTCTGTTTAACACCAAATAAAAGAGAAATAGCAAAATGAAATATTTTTGCCGTCATTAAATTTCCTCACCTACTAGGTAAAATGAAGGCATGTCTCTGCATAGTTTAAATTGCCTTTTCTCCGTCTCACTTCCTCTCCTTGTCGGTGGTCCTGTTATGTAGGTTGGTTTATGTTGTTTGGTACCGTATACCAGTTAACACTTAATAAATGCCTGCTAATGATGATGATGTTATGTAACCATATAGGAACTACTGTAAGGTTGTGACTAGGTAGCTCTACATTTTCCTCAAATGCCTATTGGTTGATATTTTTCCATTTGATCAAAATTAATATTCCTGAAGCTACCCAGGAGTTTGGTTAGTTTATTTTTAGTTCAGGTGAGTACCATTCACAGCCTTTAAAAATGAGTCTGAGGTGTTTTTCCTCCTCAATTGAATTTTTCCAGGATGAGGTTTTAAATAGAAAGTCCTTCATATTAAATCACTGAACTTTAGTATTAATTGAAGAGTTATAAAGTGACTCTAAATCTTAGCATGCTAATAATGGCAGTGTATCAATTTCCTAGACTGAAAGTTAGCAGAGTAATTTGCAAATTCCTCAGGGAGGTCTACTTCCCTTTTGCCTTTAAGAAAAAGGTTTTGATCATTGTTTTTATTTCAGAAAATTTAAAATGATACAAATTTTTTATTTAAGTCCTTTAAAAAATATTGTTATAAAATAAAGAGTATTCGTTTTCATGTTATAATTATCTAAGTTACTCTTGGCCTTTTATTGTTTTGTTTTTTTTAACAGAAATTGAAATCTAAATCTTCAGCTAACACATCTGTCAGAGCTTCCATTCAAGGCTTTGGTAAAAGGTAAGTTGAGATTGCTTTGGTAAGTTATACACACTAGTGAGCAAGCACTATGAGCATAGTCTAGTAGATTTTATTACCATTTAAATAACATCGACATTGAACAACAAAGCACTGGGTGGCTTTCAGGAGAAAGACCAATAGCAATATCTTCAGTATTCCTATGGTCTGTGACCCCTTAGTGTAAAGGAACTTGAATGAGGGATTATTGCTATTGTAAATAATTTTCTGCCATGTGGAAAAAAAATAAGTGTGAACAGTTTCTCAAAATTAATGTTCTGTTACATTCTTCAGTATTTACTTTGTCCCTTACATTATTTGGCAAACACATATTTCTGTGACTCATTTTAACTCCTTGAGTGTTCCTGAATATACAGGTTATATCTAATAAAGCAGTGATCCCAGAATAAATACCTCTTCTTTAAAATAATTGACTTGCTCAAAAAAATATACAATTTGATTATAAGACTATAGAGTCAACAAAGCCAGACCAACTTCTCATATTTCTTGTAATTTTATTTTTCTCTCATTTGTTAAACATGTCTAGTTGCAGCCCCGTGTACCTTGGTGGAAGCACTGCTCCATGTGGTATTGGAACGACTACTTCACAGAGGTAGGATGTCAGAAATACACTGTCTTGCTAGGTTTTCCAAATTGAAACCCTGTTGTTAAAACATAGTTGTCATTTGGCATCAATCTGTTTCATAATGAGAGCTACATTTTATTAGTCAATCCAAGAGCACTTTACTGAAATCTTTTGTTATTCTTAGGTGATAGCTGTTGAAAGCTGTGATGTTGGGTTTATGCTGTTCATTGTGTTAACGCCTTTTCTGAGCCCCACTTGAAGTGCCTGGATCACTCCAGTCCCAGCTTGGTTTCCACAGGACACCAGGAGAGTGAGCTTATGCTTTGCCATTTTTTCCTGCTGGGCAGTGGAAGCCAGTTGGTAAGACAGGCGAAGCAGTGCAGCCATGCAGCTTCATAATGTTTTCCCCATACTGACTTGGTCAAACAGTCAGCATGAGAAGCTACACTCAATGAGCTTTCGGTCTAGATGAGGAGAGAGACTTTAACTCCAAAAATAACTCCAAAAATAAGTAATTTGCATGTAATATGTGATGTGACGGGAAAGTACAGAATACTATAAGCATAGATCATTGGCACCCCAGGTAATATGAAGGGCTGGAAAATTCTTCCCTAAGCAAGTAACATTGAATCAGACTACAATATGAAAAAATGAGTAGGAGTTTAGCAAAGAGAGGGGGGAACCATTGGAGCCAGAGGGTATGCCATGTTGGATGATCCATGAGCTGGGAAAGAGTGTTGGAGGAGCAGAGAGCAGCTAGGGGAGCTGTAGCATGGTGAGTATGGGCATACTGATGGGGCTGCAGAGGTAGTTGAGGGACATTTGGTTTGCAGCCCTGCAGTGCTCTAGAAGATTTTAGAAAAAGTTTGTCATATATGCAATGAAAGCCATTGGTGGTTGCATTTTTAGCAAAGGGAGTCACCTAGTCATATTTGTGTTTCTAAAGGAAGTTATTTTGGCTGCTGAATAGAAAATGGATTGGAAGGTGGAGGGGCAAGACAGGAGAGGACCCAGAGAGACTGTCAGCAGGCAGTAGTTACAGTTGTCCAGGAAAGAGATGATAATGGTAGCTGTGATCTGAGTGGTGGCAGTGGCTATAGGGAAAAGGTGTCACATTTGAGCTATTTAGAATCTAGAATTGACAAAAGTCAATGAATTTAGCGGCTAAGAGAGAACATTGTTAAGAATGACTCCCAAGTAATGTGCCTTGCCCAAGGTCACAAAGTATTACAAAGCAAGAACTCAGATGTGTAACTTGATTCCTGCTCCATTATGCTTTCTAATAAACCAATTTGTATAAGGCCATGTAATGTATGTAAGAGGGGAGAATATTTGCTATTTTTGCTACTGTTGCTGCTGTTATTTTCCAACTGTCCAAACATCAAGATTCCCTAGTCCACTGTATAAATCTGACAGGATTTAACTAAGAACCACAGGGTCTGAGAAGAAGACTGTCTCAGGCTGTATTGGGGGCATTCCCACCATAAACATCTTTAAAGATAATAAACATTCTATATATTGGCTAGACAAAGGGACAAAACTGTTACTGACACCTTCATATTCTATTGCCTCCACATTTTAGAGAAAGAAACCTGAAATTCATCTTTCACTGGAATCATGACTCTATTTTAGATGTGCTAGTTATACATAGTTACAGAAGAGAAATATTTTTAAGCCCTGAAAATAAGCACTTAATTTATATGCCCAGAGCATAAATGAAATTGAGTCTATTCTGCCTATTTTCCATGTGTTTTATTTGTTTAACTTCTGGGTAGAGTTCTGGTTTAGGAGCAATACTCAATGATTTTAGAGTATAAAGATTTAAGTTTGTTACCCCGTTGGTGGAAAGGAGAAAGTAAGTAGTAGGAAGCGTGGCGGCATTAATAAGGTATAGATAAAACCAAGGCATTATTTTCAAGCCAAATCGAATTTTACCACTAATTATTTTTTAAACTACTTACAAGGCTGGATTATTCCATAGACTGGTACTAATTATGATCTAACAAAGTGAATCGTAGCAGCAGAATGATTTCTTAGCTGCAAGTTAGTTTTATTTTTCTCAAAGGACAGTGTTTGTAGGAAACTGTGGTAGTGTGAATAGATTTGAATAAACTACTAAATTTTAAATTAAATTAAAAAGCTGTATGTAACATTATGGTTGAGATTTTACACATACAAAACGTCAGGAAATTCAAAATTATAGTTCCCACAACAGCAATAATTCAGCCAAATTGCACATATGTATTAAGGCATTAAAGTTAACACTCTGTGCAATCATGTAATAAACTACATATGCATAAGAAAGCAAGTTATGGCAGCTTTGGGAACCATCATTTTGCATTTCCTGACTATGTACATTCAAAATCCAAGTTCAGATGTGTATGAATATAATTGTGTTGAATTTCCTTATGTACAAATACAACTTCATAAATTGGTAACAGTTCAAAAGAAAATACAGAATTGCTTATAATACTTGTGTAGATTTTGAATGTTTAGTTACTGTTAAGATTAAATGTAATTTTAGAAATAGAAGGCATTTATTCTCAAATGAATCTTTAGGCCAAAAAAATTTGCAATTTTGAAGTTACCATATTTGAATTTTAAGAGAAATAAGTAAAAAATATCTTATGATGGGTTTAATTTTATAATTTTTAATTGCAGAAGGATTATATCCTTATTGAAAAAAATAAAAACAAACTTGAAAGATGTATAAAGAGAAATAATAATCTCCTTTCCTCCCTCCATTCCCATCATTCCTGAGACAGCCAGTGTGGGCTACGTAGTATATTACCTTCCACATTTTTTCCCATGTTCTTACCTTATAAACACCTGTATAGGAATTTTTTTCATTGTTTTTACAAAAATAGGATCATGCTATATATGTTGCTGTGCACCTTGCTTTCGACAGCCGTCCAGGTCAGTGGTTAAATTAATTCTCTTTATCAGCTACCTAATATTCCATAGGATAAATACGCTGCATGTTATTCATTCTTTTCCCTTTTTTGTAGGTATTCAAGTTGTATCTTGTTTTTTGCCACTTCAACAATACTATAGTAGAAAGTCTTGAGGTATATGCTTATGTTGGTGCTTTTATTTACAAGCACTAGCTTCCCCAAAATGCAATTGCTAGTGCAACAGCGAGGAATAAATTTAACTTTAAAATAATCCCAAAGGTTACAGCAGTTCACGTACACCCCAGAAATATCTAAGAGTGCTAATTTCTGCTAACTTAGATTGGTTAAAGATTTATTTTGTTGTTGCTTTAAATTTTAATTATTTGTTGTATTTCACCTTTTAACAAACACTATGTGCCAGGCACCATTATAAGAACTTTACCGATTTTAACTTAGGTCCTCATACTGTTTCTAAGAGATGTGTAAGAATTATTAGTATCCCCATTTTACATATACAGAAACTGAGAAGTTGAGTTACTTGACTATAGTTACACAGCTAGTAAATAGTAGAATCAGTAGTTGAACCTACTGATTCAACTGTGTTCAGAGTCTACACCCTTAACTACTATAATATCTGTATTGGTGAGATTGAATATATTTTTAAGCTTTGTCTTTATTTGCTGTCATTTGTAAACACTCTTTGTATACTATAAGTAAGTATTGGACCATGTGCTGAAAATATTTTCTTCCACTCTATTTTTCACTTTGCTTTATGGTATCTTAAAAACTTTGTTTTTGGGTTTTGTTTTTTTTTATTTGTTTTGTTTTGTTTTTGAGAATTTTTATAAGAGCTTATTTGAGCCAAACTGATGACATTCCCAGGAAGCAAGTTGTCAAATGCTCCTGCTTGTGGTATCTTAAAAATTCTTATTTCCTTTTCATTTTTAGGTGATCAAATGTATCTATATTGATTCTAGTTTTTAAATACTTCAAACAATGGAGGTTTCTTTAAAGTAAATCACAATTATTATACAAATCAAATTGTTTGCAGCAGCAATTTATAAATATTGTCAGATATTATCATTTTATTCCTAAAGTCACTATGTAGTATGTAAGTTTTGAGAATTGCTTGGCATTTGAATTCCTCAAATATTCACTAAGCATAATTCTAGCAGTTCTGCCTTCTTTCCTGTATCATTTTGCTCTTCACTGCATCTTTGCCATCAACATACAAACATGCTTTTTTCCCTCCCTTCTTAAATAAAACTTGCTCTTAAATCCACTTCCATTTAAACTGCTCAGATACACCTTCTCAGAGAGGGCTTTGCAGACCGCTTTATGTAAAATTGCAACCCACTCCCTCCAGTATTCTCAATTTCATTTTTCTTACTCAGTATTTCATTTGAAGCATTTTTTATCTTCTAACATTATGATGAGTATTGTTTATTTATTTTCTCATTAGAATTTCGGTTCCATGAGGACAGAAATCTCACTAGCACATAGTATTTCAGTAAATACAGGGTGGGGCAAAAGTAAGTTTGCAGTTGCTCATGTGGAAAATAATACAGTAATTAGTAAATAATAGAATAAACTGTGTTTCATGTACTCACAACTGTAAACCTACTTTGCCTCACCCTGTATTTTTTTTTTTTCTTTATTGCTATTTTTTAGAGAGAGAGGAAGGGAGGGAGAGAGAGAGAGAAACATCAATGGGAGAGAACATCGATTGGCTGCCTCCTGCATGCCCCCCACTGGGGATTTGGCCCAGAACCTGGGTATGTGCCCTGACCGGGAATGGAACCGGCGACCTCTTGGTGCGTGGGTTGATGCTCAAGCACTGTCCCAGCACCTAACTGGAGGGGCGGGGAAGATTCATTTCAATATATTGTAAATTCTGTGATAAAGGCATCTTTGAAAATTTCAATAGGAAAGGAAGCAACTTAAAGAAGTTAGCTTAAGTGAAGACCTCCCTCAGGCACAATTTGAAAACCTTGAACTAAAAGATCTACACATCCATTTTGTTTCTTTTATATCTGTACAGTATACATGTGTACACATGTGTATCAGTGTGGAAGATGTTAGTAAAATAGGTTTGTGTAGAAATTTAACCTGAAAGTTTAGATATATAATTAGTCCTTTAATATAAAAATTTATAGTCAGTTTAATCTTTACTTTTTTGTTGTTTACTCGGTAATTTGTAATATTTGGTATGTCCTATGAATAAATCACCATATTTTTATATTTAAACTAATAATCTTTAATGTACAGTTCTTTTTCTCTGAACAGAGCATGTGACCGTCTGCGTTGTATAGCGTGTGATTTCTGGGTAGTAAGCTACGATGACTATATGTGGGACAGATCATGCGATTATCTGTTTTTCAGGTATGCTTCTAAAGAATTTCACTGTGAAAAATGTACCAAGTATAGTTTTCTTGTCTTACTATAATGTCTCTTGGTGGACTTGGCCAGATTGTGTGGCTTCTACCTCTTCAGTATTTCTCTCATCCATCTCCTTTTTTCCATCTGTCTGCTGTCAGCAAGACAAGAATATACATATAGCCTTCTCACTGACTTTTCTGCCTACAGTCTCTTCTTTCACACCACCTTTTCCTTGCTGAGAATTCAAGCATAACTAAGGGTATGCCATTCTCCTAACTGTCACCCTTCTGCTTACAGCATCATGTCCAAATTCCTTCATACGGCATCCAAGACCCTCCACGATCCAGCCCCATCTATCATCTAGCTTTGTCTCTCCACAATATACTTTTCTCCTTCACAAGATTTTAGCTACATCAAATTACTCAATACTCCCATTCTCCATAAATTCATGCAATTTCTCCACCTCTTGGGACACCTTCCCATTTTATCTACCTCAACCCTACCTGTCCCTCAGGGTACAATTCATTATGCATCTTCCATGATTCCCTCCCCATTCTCAACTTGGAAGTAAATTCATCCTTTCCTGTGTGCCCACAGCACTTTGTACATGTTATAACACTCACTGTAATATAAGATGGAAAATCTTAGGTTGATACATGTCTGCCTCCCTCCTTGTAGTCAGGATAGTCTTACTCATACTTTCTCAATTTATACATTTTTATACACTATGGACTACCTAATGTTTTAAAGATACTGTAAGTTACAAAAATATATTTAAACTCTGCATTCACATTTTTAAATAAAAATTTAGAGTTAAGAATTAATGGCGCATATATCATGCATTTTTGGCTCCCCTAACCTGTGCCTAGGCAAAGACTGTGTTTTCAGATACAAGTAGTCATAATATATTGTAGCACTCTCCAATAGCATAAAGAAAAGGGTGTCTTCCACACCTCTTCCCACAGCCATCTCATGCAAATCCCTAGGAGTCTCCTCTAATTTAATAGTTTTTAAACTTTCTCACATCAAAAAATGCTTTGAAAATCTTAAGAACATTTTGAATCCTCTCTACAAACACAAATAAATTGAAATATACAAATACATGGAAAAATCATAATATAAGAGGTTTCACAGTCCTCAATCCAAATAAAGCCTAGTACACTCCCAAAATCCCAGGTCGGGTTAGCCTCCTTTTAATCCCATAGTTGGAAAAGTTAACTTTTAATTTCAAGTCTGTTTTAACTTTTCTGACTTTTCTAAATCCTCTGCTAGATACTACTTCTGGTTAATCTAATCAGTGATTAATAATTCCTGTATGTCACCAAGATAAACCATCAATTTTTATAGTACAGGATAATAGAATGCATGTAATATCAAAACTGGGGTGAGCACAGCCATTAAGCATGTTGGTGATTTAGTTGGTACTTGAGGAATTTGTGGTGTCTCAGAGATATCAAGAACATCAATTGGTTTACTCTAGATCTGTGATAGCCTGGATTTGTTTGTTTGTTTGTTTGTTTTGTTAATGAGGAAGAAAAGCTTTATTTTTACACAGGGTCAAGCACAGGCACTGCCCATCATTGTCAGGTGTAAGGGGTGGGGAATGTGAGATCTTGGACATTAAACTGAAAGACACTCTAACCACTGAGCCAAACTGGTCAGGGCACCACTAAAGGTTTTTAATCAGGAGAGAGATCTGAATAGAATTTGAATGTATGGGAACCAGGCCAGTTTAGAATCATGGGGTTTACTGAAGGATGTTATGATAATCCAGTGGAACAGAAATAACAATCTGAATTATGGCAGTGAGGAGGGTAGAGAGGAGTAGATGTATTTGAGAGATGTTTTAGAGGTAGTCCTGGCTGTGAAAAGTGAGAGACAAGCGTCATCTAGGATGAGTCCTAGGTTTCTGTCTTGGTTTACATAGATAGATGATGACACTGTCTGTTGATAGAGGGAATTTACAAACAGATTTGAAGGAAGAGGTTATATGTTCATTTATGGTAGCTGTTGAAACTGTGGCTCTGAAACTCTGGTAGGAAATGTAATCTGTAACATGGTAATTGAAACCATGAGATTGGATTATATCACCCAGGAAGGCATCTTGGAAGCCTGTCAGTGAATTCAGAGTTAAGGGATCAGTTAGTTAAGGCAGGAGGTCCTTTGATATTGTGAAGAGTACGGGAGATATGCGAGGGTAAGGGTCTATGAGTAACAAGGTCCTGGAGACTTTGGGATCTAGAGTGCTGATGGAAAGTGAGCCTTGGATAGGAAGAGTTCACCCCCTTTGGGTGGAAGGAGGTAAGATACTTATGTATTCGTGGGGAAAGCTAGGAGATGGAAGGCTTTTAACATCTGATGGCCTGGCTTTGTGCGTGAGGATGTGATCTGCTGAAAAAGTGAAGGAGTAGAGGGTAGATGAAACACTTAAGGAGGGAAGGGAATCATCACTGAAGGGATACAGAAGCAGGTCGTGACCGAAAACAGTTAAAAGGTTTGCAGAGTACCATTGAATGCCCAGCAGAACATGGGGAGCCATTTATTTTTAGTGTGTCAGTCTGAACATTGGTTATACAGTGAAACGTCATGCTGTTGTTTGTTTTATTGTCCTTATTTTATAAATGAGGGAAATAACTGTATTCTAGCTTTGACAAGTTCTAGAACTTTCTAAAAGAAGTATAATCTGTACTTGATCATCGTGCCATAAAAGCTGAATAAAATGCTTATATTTTTCTATTAAATCATCTTCTGTATGGGAAATAATGAAATTATTTTTCTAAGTTTTTAAGATATGTGCTTCTTTTTTTATTCTTTTTTTGTTGTTGCTACAGATGTTTCTCCTTGATATGTGCTTCTTAAAAAGCATTTAAAATGTAATAATTAGTTCCCTAGCTATTCATGATTCCTACTCCTAAAAACTCAAATTAAGGATTCAATCACACCCTGGCCAGTGTGGCTCAATTGGTTGGAGCATCATCCCATGCACCAAAAGGTCGCTGGTTCAATTCTTGGTCAGGGCACACACCCAGGGTGTGGGTTTGATCCCTGGTCGGGTTGCGCGCAGGAGGCAACCGAATGATGTTTCTCTCTCACATCAATGTTTCTCTCTCTCTTTCCCTCTCCCTCTTTTCCTCTCTAAAATCAATTTTTTTAAAAAATTTTTTTAAGGATTCAGTCAAGTATCAGATGTTAAATTTGTTGAAATATATTGCAGATTGAATAAAGAACATTTTTTGTTCATTTAACTATTTAGTTTTCATTAAACACATTAACTTTTGTGGATTTTTCTTCTTTCTGATAAAACTTATATGATTAATTTCTTCCCTTGGCTCACTATAACCTTAGCTAAGTCACTTAGCTGGTCCAAGTCTCAGCTTCCTGACATTAGACAGTTGACCTGGAAAGTCTCTCAGGTTTTGTTAGGTTCCAACCTTCAAAATTGTGCCTGGATTTTGTATAGTACTGTAGTGAATGTGGTGTCCATTGGCCACCAGAGGGCACTTTGTGGCCTGCCTTCTATTGCAGTGACCAAAAAGCAGAGATAGGACCATGTCTCTTTTTAATATTTATATTGTATTTCACCCTTTTACTTTGCATTTTTTAATAATTTTATTTGGAATTTTTCTATTTTTCTTCTGCCATGGAATAGTTACATAAATTCAGTACACAGGTTATCATGAAAATCGTAATTGACTCTCAATTAATTAAACTTAAATTAACTTCTCTAGTCTTTTTTTTATAATTGCATCAAATCAGATGGTTATCATTTTCATGTTGGTCCTGCCAATTGATTTAATTATTTTAACATTGTCATTTAATGTAGGTTAGGCATTTCTTTTGTTGCTGATACTATAAGTAAATTAGAAAATGAAAGATACAATGTCAGTTTAACACATAGAAATAACAGTCACTTTTTCTCTAGTAATGAAAAATTTCTGTACTTAACCCATCAGAAGCCTATTATTTTTGTGCCTCTTATATCCCCTCCACTTGCCATATCATAGTGAGTATCTGAGATGGGAATTGTACCACCATCCTTTTTGCTCTATTCTCACTTGATCTTAGCCAAAAGGCCAAGAAGCGATTCACTCTATTCTCGTATCATGTCATCTCTGATAAGACAAACCAGTAATTCTTCAGCTTTTTAGGTTATTGTGTTTTAAACAGCATTAATAAACAGGAACCAAGGTTTGTTGAGTGTTCAGATGTAAAGATGGAAAATTAAAGCAACTCGAACTTTTTTTTGTCATTAAGCACTGCCAAAGCCACTATTCTAAAACATTCATGTTTTACTAATAGGAACAACATGCCAGAATTCCACAAATTAAAAACAAAGTTGGTGAAGAAGAAAGGAACACGGGCATATGCCTGCCAGTGTAGCTGGAGAACTATTGAAGAACTGACTGACCTTCAGACCGATCATCAACTGCGATGGGTTTGTGGTAAACATTGAGAATGCAGACTTCGGCCCCGGCCGGGTGGCTCAGTTGGTTGGAGCCATCGTCCTATATACCAAAAGGTTGTGGGTTTGATTCCCAGTCAGAGCACATACCTAGGTTGCAGATTCGATCCCCTGTCAGGTGTGTACAGGAGGCAATCGATCAAAGTTTCTCTCTCACATCAATGTTTCTCTCTCTCTCTCTCCCTTTCTCTCTTTCTAAAAATCAATTTTAAAAAAAACGTATCCTCAGGTGAGGATTAAATAAAGAATGCAGACCTTTCACATTCAGACAAATACATCCATGAAAGCAGTCTCCATTAATCATCATCATAATTACATAAAGGTACATAGCAGTATCATGTCCTTTGGGGAAAGGCAAGAAATTCCATTTATTGACTACAAATTTTCAAAGACCAAATGGACTTAAGAAGATAATGTACTTTATTTAACATTTAGAATTCCTTCTTAATATATGGACATTTCACCTTCTAACTAAGGTAACAAGTTATCCAAATTCTTCTTTGCCAGCCTATCTCTTATTTAACAGAAATTTAATTAAGGTGTTTTATACCAATCTATAGCCATTTATTAGCAACTGATTACTGACTGCTAATACACTTAGTGTAAATATTCCTTATTTATAGCATTTAAATGGGATAAAATCGGCCAGTGCAGAGAGGTCATTGAGGGGTACATACATCATCACCTTGTTCAATCAGAGCTGTTGTTGCAAAAGGTCATAATTTAGATGTGGCAGAAACCATGTAAGAAGTGCCTGGCTGAAGGGTTTTCAGGAGTACAGGTATATTGTAAATGAGTGTACTGCCTATATCTGATCTTACCTCACCAACTCAAAGTTATATTGTATACAGTAATTATAAGTATGTATTGTAGGTTTTAGCTTATTTCTCCTTTTCTGCGTATAGATATAAAAATGTATTTAGTTTTTAATTTTAGCAAATACTCATTTATATATAAAAAAAAAATTTTTATGTACCTAAAATCCCAAGGGAAGATCCTAATACAGACAGGTCATGGTTGGTTTTTTCAGTACTTTCTAGCTTTTAATGCCTAAAACTCTATGATCAAATAAAATGAACAGCAAGTAAGTTATTTTCTCAAGCAACCTATTGATTTTTCTGGTAGGATCAGATTGACATATTGTTTATTAGATGAGTATGAAAAGAGAAATAAAGCATAGCTTAACTAACCTGTTGGGCTCCTTCTTGACATTATCGAGACTTGGAGAAGCCTACAAATAGCAGCACATCTAGGAAATCAGTTACCTCAAAAGTACCAGCTCCCAGCTACCATCGAGATTTTGGGAGCTTTCCAATCTGCCGAAACCTCTTTACTGTATGTGTTTAATATATAGTTCAGATGTGTGACACAAGGCATGCTGAAAAAGAGTAATTAGAATAGAGTTATGATCTGCTTAGTCTTGTGCTTAATCCAGACACCCTACTTAAGTAAAGAAGAAAAATCTGGTCATTAAAATCCTTCTCCTAGCCATGACACATTTGCACATGTGTAAAACGTAGTCTGGTAAGTCTAGCATTGCAACAGAACAAATGCCTGGTGGCAGATACTCACATTTTTGTATTAAGAATATGTTTACAGATCTTATCTTGCAGTGTTTTACTCCCTAAAATTTATATCACTGAAATGTATGCAGAAGCAAAGGGGGATTCGGATTGAAGTGTCACCTATTTCAAAAAAATAGCACAGCAAAAAGATTCACACATTCAGAACCCCATGGAATTTGGCACATTAGTCATAATGGTGATGTTTGCTTTGTATTCAAATGAACAAATTTACTAAATTATTAATTTTAATATATACTTTTATTATTTTATCATAACTATCCTATCACTTGGATGCATTACCTATGTTTGGCATTTTGTTTATTTATTTATTTAATCCTCACCCCAAGGACATGCTTAGAGAAACAGGGAGAAACATAGATCAGTTGCTTTCCATACCCGCACTAACCAGGGATCGAACTTGCAACCCAGGTATGTGCCCTGACCAGGAATCGAACCAGCAACCTTTAGGTGCACAAGGCAACACTTAACCAACTAAGCCACCCCAGCCAGGTTGTTGGGCATTTTATACATAGCAATTGTAATAATTCCCCAATGTCAGAAATGTATATGTGACTTCACATTTTTATTTGTAATTTACTTCATAAGCTTTTTAATATTGTACAAATTTTAATCTAAAATATAGAAAGAATGTTATGTTTATATACAAAGGGATGAAGTTTTACCAGTTGTCATTTAAGCCAAAATACAATTACTTGAGTATCAATATAGATGAAAGCATAGTTTCTGATGAACTATAATTTTAAAATGCACAATCTATAAAATTTACAAGATGTTTTGCCCATTTGTTTTCAGTGTTTAAAATAATTTTCTACCTTTAGCAAGTATTTACTTTTTGTCATTCCAGGTGTCTACTTTATTTGAACTGTATTATATTCTCTAACCCCTGTCCTACCAAGAAATGAATAAACAATAAATAGCTTTATTCTGTATTTAGTGACATTTTTCTTGTATAGTAAAACATTCATATTGGGATTAATTTGAAATAATTTTGATAATTTTTTTTAATGTCAAAAATGTTTCCATCCAACTGAACGGTGAATTTACTTACACTGGGGAGGAGAATCACACCATAAGTGTGTGTGTGTGTGTGTGTGTGTGTGTGTGTGTGTGTGTGTACATGCATGTATAACAAAATGTGTGTATTTAAAGGAGCTAAGTCCAAGTGCCAGAAGAACAAGCCATGTTGATATGGTGGTATAGCATCCTTTTCTTGAGTGAAAGAAGATGTTGTCAGACTATGATTTTGAATTGCCTTTCCTCTTTTGTTTACTTATCTGATATTTAAAAATAAGAACTAAAAAGGTCTTTGTATCCAATAAGTATTCTGATGATGCTTAGCACAGTAACTTTCAAATGTTGATTTTCCTCAGTTGTTATGTTTTAACAAAATCTCTATCAGCCAGTATACTACCCCTAGTAATCAGCTTTACCTATTATTTAAAATAGTTCTTGAGCCCTGGCCAGTTTGACTCAGCAGTTAGAGCGTTGGTCCATGGACCGAGGGGTCGCAGGTTTGATTCAGGTAAATGACATGTACCTGGGTTGCAGGAACTATCCCCAGCCCCAGTTGGGGTTGTGTGCAAGGCAACCAATCAGTGTGTCTCTCTCACATCTGTGTTTCTTTCTCTCTCTCTCCCCACCCCCCACTCTCTCTAAAAGATCAATGGAAAAGTATTCTTGGGTGAAGATTAACAAAAAATAAAAAATAGTTCTTAAAGGGAAGAAATAATTCAAAATACACAATCTCTTTAGAGTTAACACATCTTATATTTATTTGTGAATATGACAACATTTTGTGCCCTCTTTTCAAAGACTACATGGGATATATAGATAGATATACATGTGGTTGATAAATTTATTTTCAGATTTTCCCCAAATGCCTTGAGATAATGGGTGACAATATGAAGTGTTACAAAATCAGAGTTGAAAGTCACATCCCTTGGGAAGTTACTTAACTTTGGGGGTTTCATTTGCCCAAATGAAATGGTGACATCTATATGAATGGTGACATCTCTTTTGTAAGTTTAAGTATTAAATTATATAACATAGGAAAAGTGACTAGAAAGTGTTGAGTTCAGAATACATGCTTATATGTGCTCTTACTGTTTTTCCTTCTGAAAATAATGAACTAAAGTAAAAGTGTAGCATGTTTCTTACAGCACAGCATTTGACCACATGTTTATTTTTTCATTCCTTATGAAAAAAGCAGCTGTTATTTTTTTTATAGCTAGTAAATGTAAATGTGGCCAGCTCTATCTTTATATAAGTTGAAACTACCACTTTCAAAAACAAAACAAAAAACGCTCACCCTAGGCTCCCCCCGTCTTGTTTAAACCTAATTGCTCATCATGAAGGCATGCTGGGCCTTTCGTAGTATCTTTTCAGCTTTATCTGCCTCTGCTTTCCTCTTTCCACCAAACCTACATCCTACCCACTGTCCCTTGGATATACTTCACATTTGACTGTTCTTGATATTCCCACTCTTCTTCATCCTATCAAAGTTTGACTCATTTTTCAAAGCCTATATCTTGCACACCAATGGTTCTCAGAGTGTTGTCCACTCTCAAGGAAGTCCCCAGCAGTCTTTCTGGGGGCCATATGGTCAAACCTGTTTTCATAATGTTAAGACATTAATTTCCTTTTTCACTGTGTTGACATTTGCACTTATGGTAAATGTAGGCACATCTGCTGGCACCTTACTTAACATGATCCAGAAGAGTGGCACCAGGCACGTGCAGGAGAAAAAGCCAGTTTCACTTAAGAACGTCCTTGATAAAGGCATCTAAAAATTATTAATTTTATTAATCTCAGCCCTCAAGGATATATCTTTTTAATATTCTGTTGTGACTATGGGAGCACACAAAAAGAACTTGTGCAGTCGAGTTGTGAGCTGAACAACTCTTTTAAAGGAATCCATTTTTGCTTGAAAGAACAACTCACAGGTAAACTGTGGGTATTCAGAATATTGAGTATTCACCATACATTTCTCAAAAATGAACTGAGTCACCTCCAGGAAAATAACTGACAGTATTTGTCACCAATGATAAAATTCAAGTCCTCAAGCAAAAATTAGAATTTTAGAAAACGTGTATTCATCAGTGACCATGACATCTTCCTCTACTTAAAGATTTTTCTGACTAGTGGTGATATGAACAAGTGAATTTTTTTGATACTATATAATGAAATGTGACAATATCTGGAAGATCTGTATAATTCAGCAAACCAGTATCACCAAATTACCAATGCATGATATTACAGAACTGTGAATTTAAAGTGTAAGATAGACCACTGGGTTTTCATGGAACAGAATACCAAAAGTTCACTAATATGATTTCAATGTCCACATTGCAACTAACTTTGAAGAAACTAGCACCTGTTGAGTTTTGATGCAGTAGTGCGGAATAGTCACGAGGCCCAATTTTCTTCTAAGGCTTCAACCAAAACAACATCTTAAGAGAGTGAAACAGGAAAAAATAAATGGTACTATATCAAACTAAAAAGCTTCTGCACAGCTAAAGGAACCATCCTCAAAATGAAAAGGGATCCCACTGTATGGGAGAACATATTTGCCATTGATACATCTGATAAGGGGTTAATTTCAAAAATATATTAAGAATGGATACAACTCAACACAAGGAAGACAATCCAATTTAAAAATAGGCAAAAGACATCAATAGACTCTTCAAAGAGGACATACAGATGGCCAAGAGATGTATGGAAAAAATGCTCAATGGCACTAATCATCAGAGAGATGCAGATTAAAACTACAATGAGGTATCATCTCACATCTGCCAGAATGGCTATCAACAATAAATCAACAAACAAGTTCTGGCAAGGATGTGGAGGAAAGAAAACCCTAGTCAGTGCTGGTGGAAGTGTAGACTGGTGCAGCCACTGTGGAAAACAGTATAGAGTCTCCTCAAAAAATTAGGAATAGAACTGCCATTTGCCCCAGCAATCCCACTTCTAAGATTATATCCTAAGAACCCCAAACACCAATCAGAAGGAATATATGTACCCCTATGTTCATAGCATTATTTACAATAGCTAAGATCTGGAAACAGCCCAAGTGCCCATCACTGGATGAGTGGATAAAAAAGCTCTGGTACATTTACACAATTGAATACTATGCAGTTGTAAAAGGAATGATCTCTTACCCTTCGGGACAGCGTGGAGAATATTATGCCAAGCGAAATAAACCAGTCAGAGAAAGACAAATATCACCTGATTTCATATGTGGAATCTAATGAACAAAATAAACTGATGAACAAAATAGGTCCAGAGACATGGATGTGGAGAGCAGACTGACATATTTCAGAGGAAATGAGGGGTGCAGGTGGGAAGAGATTAACCAAAGAATTTACAGGCATATATGCATAGCCCATGGATACAGCAATCGTGCAGCGAATGCCTGCAGTGGAGTAGGAGCTGGGTGGAGGGGGGCAGAGGAGGGGAAATGGGAGGCATCTGTAATATTCTCAAAAAGGAAAAAGCTCTTCCAGTTATTCCAGTGTTAAGCCACGGTTGATATCCACAAGTAGCAATGTAACTTTAAGCATGTCACATTGCTCTTTAGTATCCTCACCTGTTTAAAAAAATTGTTGCCCAACCAGTGTGGCTCAGTGGTTGAGCATCAACCCATGCACCAGGAGGTTGCTGGTTCGAATATGAGTTAGGGCACATGTCCAGGTTATGGGCCAAATCCCCAGTAGGGGGCATGCAGGAGGCGGCCAATGGATGTTCTCTCTCATCCATGTTTCTATCTCTCTCTTCCTCTCCCTTCCTCTTTCTCTGAAATCAATAAAGAAAAAAAATTGTTAAGAGCTCTCACTGCTATATAAAAATTTAATGTTTAATACTAAGTGATTTTTAATGTCCCTTTTAGGATTAAACTTTCTTGAATCTCTTAATGATATAATCATTCTAAAATAATTATTTTATTTAGGGTTCAGAGTTCATTGTCATGAATGTTTCTCTTAGTTTCTACTTCTCTAGAAACAGCATGGCATCAATACCAAGTTCAAGATGTGAGTCTCATCATGACCCATTCACCTTACAGGGAGAATACTAACCTCCACATTTGGGTAATGCAAATTATTCCCCACTAGGAGGAGCATTTCAGAGCATGTGTCCTGCAAAAAATGAGTCACTGGCACCATCTTCCATTGCAAAGAGCAGCACTTACTAACAATATCAAGTAGAAAGCTGGACTCTAGAAAGTATGTTAATATAAGTTCTTACATTCAAGATTTTTAAAAAGTAATGTCTAGAAGACATATAAGGAAAATTATTAAAGATTTGCTCTAAAATGATATAATACTTTCTTTTACATTTTTTTTGAGGGCTGGAGGATTAAACAAGATTTTTCCCAGTGGATTGAGGCATATCCTAGAAAATGCCTCCCCAGTCCCTTCCCTCTGGCCTTGGTTTCCCTCCACAGCTGACTGCACTAAAGGCTACTTAGGCTTCTTTCCACTCAGCTTTTATGGAAAACCTTTAGGAATTTAATTACTAGCATAAAGTTATTCTTAACTACCCGAGGACCAGTGATAAACCCAGGGAGTGAGAAAGAAAGGATGTGTCCAGCCCCACCTGTAGAGGCATAGATGATGTGTGTACTCGTGAAGCTCAGCAAAGGAGCATCATGCCCCTTCTTGCCTTTGCCCCTGTTAATCAGCAGTCATGCCCTAAATATGGGTGAGGTTAGGAGCACCGCTGGAGTCAGGCTGCCTGGATTTAAATGCTGGCTCTACACCTTCCAGGGGACATGATGCTCTCTCTACACATCCTCCTAGAGCTGATTCTTCCCCACCTGTGGAACAGAGATTATAAGAATGCTTACCTCACAGAATTGTTGGGAGGAAGTGAATAAAATAATTTATGTAAAGCATTTAGCACAGTGCCTGGCACATAGTAAGTGCTTAGTAAGTGTGAATTATTTGCTAAGATTTCTGTCAATATAAAAATGCATACCTTAAGGACAACTTTCTGCCATGATTCTAGATAGGTGTTCCCCTTCAGCTTTCTTCCTATTTTGATTTAAACATCTTTTAATATTATTACCGCCAAGCTTCATCTTATGATCCGATCATTTAAAGGGAGCTTCAAAGCACAAGCGTATTTCACTTAAAGTGCCCGCCTGCACTGTGCTGGGTTTATGGCAACAGGGCCCAAATGCCTCGTCATCAGACAGGAGAATTCACCATTTCCTAAGGAGTAATAATTATTGGTCTTTTATGTTAAGTGTCTTTGATACTGGTCAATACCGAACATCAAAATACAAACATCTACAGACAGAGTTGGTACATTTAGGCTATTTCACAACCTAGTGAAATTCAACACAGGACATTCCCCATTTGCTCATCATCGATTATAACATGACCCAAATGGAAACTGCTAGCCTGTGTGTTAATACTTGTGCTACAAACATACATTGCTTCCAGAGGGGAGAAAGGAAAGCTTAAACTTCCCCTTTTTTAGTGTAAAATTCTTACTGCAATTTCAGGTCAGCTGTTGATCAATCAAGTCACACATTCTGAGCCCAACATCGGCCATCACTGAGGCCTGAGTGACCCAGCCAAGGAAGAACATCCTGAAGAAGCCTTTACAGGGCTAAGCTAGTTACGGTGAAGAAAAAAGAAAGATACAAATTTGGCTCCAGGAACTTGGGGACTCAAAAAGACACATCATTCTGAGCCCTACGGATTTGGTGAGACTAATAAATTAATAATCTAGCCCATAGGGGGCAGATGTGTACTGAGGAGCCGATCTCATTTTCTTCATGGGCTTTGGTCTCTTGGAAAAGCACCCGGAACACTTTTCTAAAACATCATCTGTTCTGTTCTTCATCAAAACCTGCCTGCTGCTGTTAACTATATCCTGCAATGGTGGATTAAATGTTTTTATCTGACTGAAAATAGAAGCCTTCCCTAGTCTAAACCACCTGTCTAAAAGGACAGGCCCCAGACACTAGATTAGTCTGACCCAGGAAGTTTATGCAAAAACACTTGTCATCTTGAGCTTGTGGAAGGAAATTGAAACATGTTAACTGATTCACTTAAAAATGCTTTAACTTTAGACTCCTTAAGCACTTCAAGGATCTAAAGCTAAAAAGGAGCAATGAAATAATTCCTCACCTACAACAAAAGATGGGAACTCAAGATGCCTGGCTTGACAGAGGTGACCGAGGAAACTGCAAGGGTGAGTGAGTTAGTGCTGACAGGCTTTCTGAGACCAGGAAACCATATCTTCATGACCTTTGAGCTGACTTTCAGCACAGATATTCCCAGAATACAATGATTTAGTTTTATTTTTATAATGTTTTTTAATTTAAATATACAGAAACACAAGAAAATAAAAAATTATTTTACACTCTCACTTTTTGTGCATTGAAATACAATATGTAAAAAGGCAAAAATCCCTTCACTATTCCAGTGTTCATTTGGTCATTTGGTGCCCATCCTTCTGGACTTTGGGTTGGATGGATGGATGATAGAGATATTTACTGAAAAAAATTTTAACAAAAAATGGAGACCTGGTACATATAATATCCTGCCATTTGCTTTTTTTTTTTTTTTTTTTTTTTACAAAATAGTATATCCAGGCCAGGATGTTCCATGATTTATTTAATCATTCTTTTTCTGGTGATTTCTGTTTCATATTTTTCTTATAAACAATGCTTAGGGAATATCTTTGTATCCATATTCCTATGGGCAGTATTATTAAAAATGGGATTGCTGGCCAGATGACACACTTCTAAGAAGCGTCCAGGTGATGCCTATACTGCTGGTCTGTGGACCACATTTTGAGCAGTCGGGCCATGTAAGTGGTCAGTCATGTCACAATTCCAACTAATCTGAGATTGATCCACATGCCGAAGAGGCCACTCACAGGCACTCTGGGTGACGGTGCCAGGGGAAGCCAGCCTTTCCAACTCAGTGAAGCAGTGTTGGATCCTCCAGGTCAGCCGTCTGCCGTCCGCCTGAGGTCAGAATTGTCCAGGCAACCCCTCTCATGATCCATAATACTGTGAGATGCAATAAAATGGTAGTTGTTTTAAGCCAAAAAAAAAAAAAAAAAGTTAAAATTGGTTGACCATAGAGTATGTACATATTTTATTTAGATGATATTGCCAAATTATCCTTTCATAGGATTGTGTCAATTTATATTAGTACCAACTATATGGATGAGAGTGACTAATTTTTTTTCTAGAAATGGAATGAGAGTATATTTGTTGAGCATTATTGACTTTCTAAACTATATTATGAAATAGTCCAAACATAAAAGAAAGTGCAGAGAATACTGATAAAATACTGGTTCATACATACTTTTATTGCTTCTTGAGTCAAATATAATAGTTGTTTTTCTCCAGAAAATTGTCCACTTCAGCTTTCAATCCAAATGTGTTTAACTTAAAAGCCAAAACTCATTTTATTTACCAACTTCCCTTTTCATATTGTGTAGCTCAAATTGTAGATAAATGGTAGTGGAAGCCTGAGACTTTGGATCAGATTGCCTGAGAAGCTTCTGAAGATCACAGAACTAAAAAGGAAAAGAAAAACAAAAACAAACATCTGGCTGGTCCTCTGACTCTCCACATCTGTCTCACCCATGGCTCAATTGTCTAGCCCTACTCCCTTTGCCTTGGCACCACCAGAGGCTGCCCACAAGCTGTAAGCCATAACCTCCCAATCAGCCAAGACCCGCCAAAGGCTTTGTGGAAGAGGGGGCGGACTGAACATGGGGAAGGGAGGAAGAACATGACTTCGTTGTGAGGTTCCTGTTGGCAAGGATTGAGAAGGGAGGAGGTCTGAAGAAACAGGGAAATGAATAATTTTTTGGAAAATGCAAAATTTCTCAATTTTTTTTAAGAAATACAAAATATGAGGAGCCAATCAAGGTCCTATTCCAAAAAGAGATAGGTGTGTAAATCATGACCTCCGGGCAGAGTTCAGGCAATCCTTTCCCAGGCACCAGGTGATAGGGCCATGGAGCTCCCAGTGTAAAAGCCCCTGCCAAGGAGAGTACCTGACATATAGTGGTGCTTTCCTCACCTGGGGCAGGTGGTAGAGTTAGAAATGAATGACAAAGTCCTGTGCTCAGGATGCCAGAAAACAGCTGAGTCAGCTCTTCGGTGCTACTCCAACTCCCCACTGACTGACTGACTGAGCAACAGAGAGCCCGTCACCTGCAGAGGAGGGCCCTCTAGGTCTGGCCGTCTCCCCAGAGCCTTCTGGGGAAGACCCTGGCCTGCCTGTACGTACTGTGACTCCCAGTTAGAAAACAAAGGCTCAACGATGAACACAGAACTTGTACGCATGTACTCATAACCAATGGACATGGACAACAAAACTGGGGATGGGGCAGGGAGGGAGGGGGGGAGGGTGACAATGGGGGGGAAAGGAGAAACATCTGTAACAAAAATAAACTAATAAAAAATTGTAAAAAAGAAATACTATTTAAAACATTTAAAAAAAAGAAAACAAAGGCTCAAAACACAGTCACAAAAATTCTGATATCTTTTAAATTAGAAAGTCCCCAACTTAAATGGTTTGACTTAAGATTTTTAGAGTTTACGGTGGTGTGAAAGTGATACATATCCAGTAAAAACCATACTTTGAATTTTGAATTTGATCTTATCTCAGGCTAGCAATGTGTGGTAGGCTACTTCCTCGTGATGCTGGGCAGGGGCAGCGGGCCCAGCTCCCAGTCACACACGTGGCCACAGGGTCAGCAACCATACTCTACATGTAGTCGTTGTGTTAGGTGATTTTGCCCAACTGTGAATGTAACTGTTCTGAGCATGTTTAAGGTAGGTTACGCTAAGCTATCATGTTCAGTAAGTTAGTTGTGTTAAATGCATTTTTGACTTAGTGATATTTCAACTTCCAATGGGTTTATCGGGATGTAACCCCATTATATGTCACCTGTATTACATTGAGCAAATGACTATATTAACACAAAAGTACAAGCCATATAATAAGATAATTGCAGGATTTAACTCCATATGTCATATATATTATTAAATGTAATATATAAATTGCATTTTTTTTCTTTTATAGTGCACTATAGACATTGGGTTCTACAGGACTTGAATGGTATCTTTATCCCCTCTCTCTGTTCTCCCACTTGTGGACAGCTGCTGCTCTTGCCCTACTGTGAGAGCTGGATGCCAGGAGCTGACAGTTTTAGGTGATGTGATGAACACCTTTCAGTCCTGTCACTGTATCTCTGTGCCTGTACTTACTGTCTCAATTACTGCAATATCAAAATCTAAGCCTGAGCCCATAGCGAATGTTCCCAACGGGGCTTCCTGTCTTCCCACCCCTTAACAGACCTGTACCTGAGGGTCCACACCCAACCTCCAGCCCCGCAGTCCAACCTGTGTGCTCTACCATCACCCTCCATAGGTCAATGTTCCTCTAGTCACCCCCAAATGCTGCCTGTTCCCCTTTTGCTACCTCCTGACTGTTGACTGGCCACATCAGCAACTGCCACCACTGTGTTCCAAAGAGGAGAGCCTTCCCTATTCTCACAGCTGTTCTCCCAGAGCTGAGGGGCAGCAGCAGCCTTTCTAGGGTCATAGTCACTGGCACTGCAGGTTTTCAGGTCTGTGGAAGTTCACTGGCCAGTGAGGGAATGCACTGTATCAGGAGGGCCTGCTATGGGAGCCCTAGAGTGTGCAGGGTGAGCAGGGCAGGTCAGCCAGTTCATCACCTGCTCATTCACTTAACCACAATAAGAGACGTTTAAACACAGGAAGGAACTATGAATGCCCGCCAAAGCTCTCTTCAGTGTTTAAGCTTGGCGTGCCATGAAGGTGCATGTGTTTTTCCCTGGTTATCACTGTGTCTTATCTGGACAGCGGCAGGGCTTTGGGATAGGGATCACCAGGAGAGAAGAGAGCATCTTAGAAAAAAAACATCAGAACAGGAAAGAACTTTGGACTAGATCATTAATTCAGCCCCTTTGTTTTACAGACGAATTAACAGGCTCAGAATTTAGAAGGGACACGCCTACAGACACCCAGATAATTGGTGTCAGGAACTTTTTTAGATAAGAAGAGTCTTGGAAATTATCAAGTCCAGCCAGAAGCAGGCGGGTCCCTGGAAAAGAGTATTTTTGATGTTCTACATTCCCTTTGGCCTAATCCTTCTTCTTCTCAACTTTTCAAGAGTGTGACCTTCTCAGGCCAGACCTCTCCAGATTGTCCCCTGGGTTCCTCATTCCTCTTTCACCTCCCCTTCTTCAACCAAGACAAACCACTCCTGTTCAGTCTACCAGGGTCTCCCTCACTGAAACCACCTCCCCCACAGAACAAGGAACTGATAAGTGCCCTCCTCCCACACCAGCTGTTAAGAGCTAATAATAGCTCCTAGTGTTTCTGCACTCTCACAGGTATCCTTTTTTTTAACTTAATTTTTGAAAAGGCAATACATTTATATGGCTCAAAATTCAAACACTATAGAAATTCTCATTCCTACACATGTATGCCTTCCAATGAGCCAATTCCCATCCCAACTCTGAGGAAGTAACCATGTTAGTTTTCTGGGTGTATCTTTTCAGAATTACTTTATATTCATATAAGCAGAAACAGATACGTAACTACAGAGAATTCTCAAGAGTTCTCAGAACTCTGTTAATCCTGCTAACAGTAAAACTTCAGGCACTCTGAACATCTCACTGAGCAACAGGTCTTTCCCAGGGCCCCTTTGTCATGACTTGTAAGTGGCTCCGTCTTGTAGTTGAAGCTCCTTGCTCTATAGAAAATTGGTTCCAGTGGGATTCTGTAACAGGATCTCCACCCAGGAAGAACCACAACCTGCTGCCTCATTTCAAGGTCTCAAAGAAAGAAGTTGTGGAGTTGGAGAAGCTCTGAGACACTTCTTTTCATTGGTTGATTCATTTGTTAAACATTCCTATGGGCCAGGCACTGAGCCGCACCCTGAGGGCACAGATATATTCCCTGCGTTCATGGCAAAAGGAAGACAACATAAACCAAGGCTATCATGTAGATTATTTCAATTGCAACTGACAGCTGACCCAACCAAAACAGGTCTGTGTTTCAAAAGGGAATTGATTGGCTCTCTTAACTGAAATGTACAAGGATAGCATTGGCTTTAGATACAGCTTGATTGAGCACTTAAATGATATCACTAGGAGCCATCTCTTGGTTCTGCTGCCTCTGAGTTGGTTCAATTTTCAGGCTACTGTTAAAGAACAAATTCAACCAAGTAAATTTGAGGATCTACTTGGCTTTGTGAAGTGATTCATGAGTTGGGCAGCATCCCATCTAACAACTGGAGGGACTCTGAGGGGTTATACAAAAATGAAAGGTTTTTATAGGAAGAAGAGTAGAGCAAGGGAGCTATTAGCAAAGTAAACAAAGGATTATTTTTACGCCATGACAGCTTCTTTTGGGGGGAAAGAGAATGCAAGGGTTTTATCATGCAGATTTCCTCTCTT
Organism: Tadarida brasiliensis; assembly: GCA_030848825.1. Classification (NCBI taxonomy): domain Eukaryota; kingdom Metazoa; phylum Chordata; class Mammalia; order Chiroptera; family Molossidae; genus Tadarida; species Tadarida brasiliensis. Next base: position 36,332,937 of record CM061272.1, on the reverse strand, counting down.
CCTATGGAAGGGATGGAGAGGGTCCACATGACAGATTATTTCATTGGTGCTGACCAGAAAACTCCAGACTGGTTGTTTAAGATTATATTTCTGATGAAGGTCAAAATTGCAATTAGGTCATGAGCTTTAGCACAAGTGACACCATTTTGGGGCTGTGGTTAGCTCTTTAACAACTGTATCCTTTCTATCAAACTCTCGATTTAACTGAGAGATGTGATAAAAAGTTTAGGCATTAGTATCACAGCTATTGCTCTGCAGTTTCCTTGATCCTGGGTGTGACATGATATTTTTGCTTAATCTCTGTGACACTCACAGATCATGCTTCCAGGTTGATAATACTTAAAGTGGTCATTCTCTTCATTCCCTTTTGACATTTAAGTCTTATGAAAATGATTTGTTTGTCAGTTAGTGGCTGCAAACATGCATTTAAAGCTTTTGAGAGAATACAGTGCCAGGGAGATTATTCTTATAACTATAAGCATGATAATTCTCAGTGTTTTGAGTGCACTTTGGAGCCACAGTCCCCAAGACCCAAACCAGTCAAAGAAAGGCCCTGTTGAAGGAGTTGCCTTTTTAAGCCAAATGGCTTGCTCAGTGATCTTATGTAACTCAGTTTCAACTTTCTTAAAAGTGTTTATCCAGGAACAGCAGGTGGTGTTGGCCACAACACAGGTACCTCCTTATTGAGCTAAAAGGTAATCAAGGGCTATTCTGTTATCAAGAACAACTTTGACCAGAGAGTCTAAGAAACTTTTCTGGGCAGTTAGCATGCTTTAGCAATGTCTCCAGAGTTAAGGAGAGGTTTTTGATCATATTTCCACTTGAATCTACTCCTAACCAGGAAAAGATGGCCCTACCAAAGGAAATGATTCCTGAATCGTGATTGTCTTCTGGTAGGTTCGCTCTAGAACAGTTAGATCATCTAAGAGGCATTGCCCAGCTGTGCACCAGCCATGTCGGCATTCATAGGCCCAAGGAGAATGATAACCACCACAGACAAAGATAAATTCTGTCGGGACACAATTGCCCATTCAAGCCAGAGGTCAGTTAGGTTTTCTTCTAGCCTGAAATTAAAAGTTGTTCTAAACTCCAGAGATTATTCCCCTTAGCAATGGCCTGGAAGATATGAATGATGGCATTATCTTTCCAGGCCAATGCCAGAGAAAAGGAAAGCAAGAATAAAAAGAAAGGGTTTTGTGTGTAGCTGAAGTAGGAAGTCTTGATCCGGCATCACGGGTGGAAGCAGTCTACATCAGCGTCAGCTGCTTCTCTTCCCAGTCACTTTGATGTGAGTCTCCAGCGTTTGTACAGGAACAGAGAGATGTCTGGTGGAGCCTTCTTTAGCTATGAGATGCGTAGTCAAGGCTCCATGCCTCCTAGCTTTGCAGCAGTGGCAGTGGTAAGGAGCACTTGGTAAGGTCCCTTTCAATGGGGTTCGAGGGCTGTCCTCCATTGATGACACTTCTAGAATATCCACTCGCCAGACTCTAGACTGTAACCAACAGGATCCCTTGAATTGGGGTCTGGGAACACGTCCTTAACCTGATAATGATAGACTTGAGCATAAGACATAAAAGACTTCCAGTAGCTGGTCTTACTAGCCTGACACAACTAGGGATCAGCAAGTTTCACAGTGGAACCTCAGTTCTTGAAATTAATTCAGTCCAGAAGGCTGTTTAAGAAGTGATTTGTTCAAAAACCAAATCATTTTTTCCCATTAGAAATACTGTGTATTGAATTAATCTATTCCAGACCCCCAAATGATTCCCTATTTTGAACTTTCTTATATACAGTACGTGTCTAATGTACTATTTAATCTATAAACACTTTAAAAACAAAAAGGACATGAAATGTAAATACAAATTTAACAAAAATGAAATGAAATGTACAGTAAAAAATAAAAATGTATGTGCACACTAGAACTTACCTTTAATGTTCAGAGCTATTGCTGACTAAATATGGAATGGAGGGATGGAGGAATGTTATGGTTTGGAAAGGGAGTCTTCTTCCATAAAATTGTCACGTATTCTTCTGGGGTTCTTTCTCTATTTTGTCTCTTTGCTCCACTAGACCTTGCTTCAGGCTCACTGGGTTTCTGTCTCACTAAAAACCTATCTAATTGATACTGTTGTAATTAACCTAGTTATAAGTAACAGAAAAGGAGCCAACGGAAGGCCAAATAATATAGGTATGTCATTTGTGCAACTTTGCCAGGAAGCTGCAGCTTAACACCCTGCAGGGAGCCACCAATCTGTTCCCCACATAGCTCTGGGGGAAGGCACTGGACAGGGGGAGAATAGATGCACGCCCAGTAGAGTCGGAGTGAAATGGGGAAGGGATTTGCCTGTCAGCCACGCCTGAGAACAGGTCATTGGCCAGACTAGGTGTGGTGACTGCAAGCCCTAGAAGATTTGGCATATTTAATCTCCTAAACAAAGAAGTTTGCTCTCTTGTGTTTTCAGGACTCTTGGAACTCATGTTGCAGTGAGCTAGCTCTCTTAGCTCCCCTGCATTTGCCCACATGGCCATGTGGACCCTACACAATGGTCTAATGGACTGCAACTAGCCTGGTGCTAAACCAGACCCAATTCCAATATGGAATGGAAACTTTGATGTTGGCTTTGCTTCTAGCTCTACTGGATCCCCAGCTGCACATCTTCCAGGACTAGACTAAGGGAAAAGGAAACCCAAGGATGTAATTCCACACAAATAAAAATTACTTTAGAGTCAGAAAATTCTTTTTCTCAAGATATCGTAAGGACCCAACCACCAGCACCCAGTGGGGAACGGAATGCCTCACTTCCACCAATAACACAATGATGTTCCTTTTTGCCTGTGTTTTAACAATTGCCTGAAGTGAGATATTGCATTGTCATCAAACATGTTCATCACATGGTTTGTTACTTGTTTTTCAGGGTGATATTTCTCAATAAATATTCACAGCACAATTTCCTGAGATGTTCACAGCTCACGGTTTAGCGGTAAACTGTATCAAACTTGCACGTTCTCTCCTTTGTTTGTCACCTGAGAGACTCCTGACTGACCATAAAGGTGTCAGCACAAAGGGTTGTCAGGTTGAGAACCAAGTTTTTGTTTGCCAACCGAAACGTTTTTCCATGAACAACTTGGTGCAGAACCGAATTTTTCAAAATGGGAGACTTTCAAGAACTGAGGTTTGAGTGTATACCAATAGATATTGGCCTACCAGTGACTACCTCATGCAGAGTGAAAACACACTTTCTAAGTTTCTTTGCCACGATGAGGGCATTAGCCTTGTGGAAGAGAGGCTTGAACCCATTCAGAAAACATACATACAACAAGAACATATTGATAACCCATACTACGTGGCAGTTGAATGAAGTCCAACGCCTGAACTGAAGGTGTTCAGAGGGTTCAGAGAGAGAAGATCTGAGGACTCTTGGATAAAACAGTTTTTATTAAATGCCCTATGGTGGGTGAAGGAATGCAAAAACCTGAAAAATGGGGTTTACCAGGGAGCCTTGGGTTCTCCATAGCCCCTGCTATTCATTTAATTTACAGTCATTATTTAGCCATCTTAATTTCTCTAATTTAGGAGCAGACAACTGCCATGTTACAAGGACATCAGGATGGCAAAAAATCTGGCAATGAAGGGTCATTTTTTTCCAGAAGATGATGCACTTCACCCACATGTGCCACAATCCTTATAGGTTTTTATGTTGCTGCCTTTGCATGAAAGTCAGCCAGGGCATTGCCCTGATGTTCAGTTCCGTCTCCATTTAGTGTGAGCATCAGTCTTGAAGACAGACAATATCTCATGCCAGGACACATCAGACCGCCAAGAATTAAACACAATTTCTAAAACACTGATAACCTATACATTGACAGGCACAACATAGAGAAGCTCAACATTTGAACACTTGACTAAGTAGGATCACAGATTATTATGAAACAATACTGAATTATCTATTTGACCAAAGTGACAATAAAATATTTCAAAGACAAATACAGAAAGTTATCTGTTACTATTGAAAAGATTCGGTTTTCTTAAGTAATCAAAGACCTCATTAAGACAACATTCTTTTTCCCTCTCTTGAACTCTTGTTATATATTTAGCTTGTCCTTCATAACCAGAAATTCTAATTTAAACAAAATTACTCATTTCCCTTATTAAAATACATCTTTACTCCTCATACCAAAACATATCCTACTTTCCTTGCATACAATCACCCCCTCCCTTATTATTCCCAGTTGCTTCTGTTGACTGAAGAATAATATCAACCAGGTGTTTCATCACCAAAAGGGATTTATTTGGGGAAAAGAAAGGGTTACAATCTAGTGCCTGCAGACATGGCAAGCCACGTGCATAGTCTGGCCTATGTGCCAAGAGGGAGGGGTGTTTATAGAAAGAAAAAGGAAGTTAAGGAAAAGGAAGTTGGAACCATAGAGCTTTTTTTTCTTTCAAAAAACAAAACAGGTTTAAAGATTAAAACAGATGAATTAACAGGTCTATAATAACCATTAACTAAGGGAAGCCCTAGAACCAGAAATAAAAATTTTAAAATTGCATGCAAATCTAATTACCATAAAAACCAAAGCAATACCAAAATATCTCAGCTTCCTGACATAGATTCCAGGCCTTTTTATTTCCAGTTCTTGGCAATTAAAATATATACACGTTCACATTTTACTGGTAGTGAAGGAATATTGTTTGTATAAAACTACAAGTATCTTTCACAGATGGGAGGGCACAAAAAGAATATTGTCCTCCTTCATCTTTTTGGACCCATCTTGGGAAAAAAAAAAAAGAAAGCACTTCCAAAGATTCCTTGGTAACACCTTTGCTAGGTTTGTCACTCATATAATCTTTACATATAAAACTGATGGTCCACTCATTTCACATTTCTGAGAACCACAAGGCATTGGAACTGCTTTCTCTAACTCACAAGTCAAACAACTGGTTTAAACAATGACAAAACCTTTGGATATCAGTTTCAAAAAATAATCTGGGCTGTTTCCTTGAAAACTTCACCATATGCTCAATTACTGGACTTTGGCATGCATAGCCAAACATATATATCATGGAACTGAAAGAACTGTCATGTAAGATGGTGGCAGAGGACTCTGAATAACTATTTTAATTTTCTAACATCGGTGCTTCCAACTCTTTGGTATCAATGCAACTTTGTCATTCTCCCTTCATTATTATAACCAGCTGCTCTGAGCCCAGGTTTAACCTGAAAGATTTGTTTTTAAAAGATGCTTAAATAAATTACTGACTCATCAAAACAAAGAGTAATGGAAGTCTTCAAATGTCTGTGCGTGGTTGTCCACTATTCACAGAATCTTTAGAAACCACTTGCCGAAGGCCAAAGATAATTTTCTTTCTTACTAAATCTGACTCATGTTGAGCAATATTGAAACTGTACTTGGGTAACTAGTCTCAAGTCAAACTCAGCTTAAATATTTCTCTACGTTTACTGCATTCGTGTAGTGTGCAATTTTTTATGCTGAATAAGAGATATGAGGTTTCGCCACAAGAATCACATTCACGGGTTTCTTGGGTTTTCACCTCTGCATGGATCTTATGATGGTTGACAAGGTTGCACTGTTGACTAAAATTTTTGTCTTGCTTCTCACACTTATAAGGTTTCTCTCCTCTGTGTATTCTCTGATGCTAAATAAAGCCTGAGTTTTGGCTAAAGTCCTTCCCACATTCATCACATTTATGGGGTTTATTACCTGTGTGAACACCCTGATGTTGAATGAGATCACAAAGATGACTAGAGCTTTTGACACACTGTCTGCAGAGATAGGGTCTCTCACCAGTGTGGATTCTCTGGATGTTCGATAAGAAATGAGCTCTAACTGAAGCTTTTCCCACATTCAGTATGTAAGCAGGGCTTTTCACCAGTGTGGATTCTTTGATGTTGTACAAGATGAGCAATGACACTAAAAGTTTTCCCACATTCATCATATTTATAAGATTTTTCCTTAGGGAAGACTTCCTGCTGTATAACAAGACTGCAGTTTGGATCAAAGCTTCCTTTCATTTCGTTGTATGAATAAGTCTTCCCTCTGGTGTGAATTTTCTGATGCTGAATAAAACTTGAGCTTCTACTAAAGGCTTTCCACATTCCCCACACTTATGGGGTTTATCTTCTGTGTGGATTCTATGATGACGCATAAGGTTGCAAAGTTGACTGAAGCTTTTCCTGCATTCTGTACACTTACAAGGTTTTTCACCTGTATGGAGCCTCTGATGTTCAATAAGAAATGAGCTTTGACTGAAGCTTTTTCCACATTCAATACAAAGAAAAGGTTTCTCACCAGTGTGGTGTTTTTGGTGTTGTATAAGTATATACTTAATCTAAAGGCTTTCCCACATTCTCCACATTTATGGAGTCTTTCTCCAGTGTGAATTCTCTGATGTTCAACTAGTAATGAATTTCAACTAAAGCTTTTTTTTTACATTTGGTACAGTGATAGGGTTTTTCACCAGTGTGAGTTCTTTGATGCTCAGTAAGGTGTAACTTCCAAAAAAAAAAAGCACTTCCAAAGATTTCCTTGGTAACACCTTTCCAAATAAAGGCTTTCTCATAGTCACTACACTTAATCACCTGTGTGATTCCTTTGATGTTTAACAAGTCTCCTTCTCTGGCTGAAGCTGTTTACACTGATTGCACAGATAGATCTCTCTCCAGTGTGGATTCTCTGATGCCTAATAAGGATTGAGCTTACATTAAAAGTTTTCCCACAGTCATTACACTCATAGGGCCTTTCCCCAGTGTGGATTCTCTGATGCCCAATAACAAATGAAATGCTACTAAAACTTTTCCCACATTCATTGCATTGAAAAGGATTCTCACCAGTATGGACCCATTGATGTTGAATGAAATGGGCCTTGTGGACAAAACCCTTTCCACATTTTTTACATTTATGGCATTTCTCTTCTGAATTAGGTCTCTTATGAATACTGTTAGTGCTTCCCCTGAACATTCCCTGTTCCTGTGTCAAATTCCCTTGGTATTTCCCATAAGAAGAGTCCTCTTTGTTTATCTAACCTACCAACAATTTCAAAGGTTTCTCTACACATGGGATTTTGGTTAGTTTCACTTTTGATTCTTATAACTATTATACCAGCTTTGATTCCATTTATTCCTCAATTTCCTCAATTTTTTGTTTCACAGTTGGCTTCTCGTCCTTATCTCTGTTTAAAAAATCCAGTGAGACCAGGTTTCCATAGTTCTCCATCATGATATCTTTATGCAAGCTTATCTGAGCTAGATTCAGATAATCCCACTTGTCCTTGGGCTCCAGCAGGAAGCTCAAGGAGGTCATCTCCTGGCCGGAAATCAAAGTAGGAACCTGAGGAAGCTGCATGGAGATTAGGCCCAACAAAGGTGAAGTCGAGGCCTCCAGGCTAGGTCTGGCCAGGTCCTGCCTCGGTCCCCAAGTGGTCAAGACCCCGACAACATTTCAGAAGTGCTCCTTGACTGCCATCCAACCCAAAACTCCCTCCCTGCCTGGCTGTGCAGCCTTCCAGGCCTTGCTAGAGCCTCCTCCCCATTGTCAGTTCTTCCTCCTTTCCCATAGAACTTTGTTATAAACAGAGTTCTCAGATTATGTAGAGTATGAGAACTTTCATAAACTCTAGTTGCTCCTATAGACCTTCCTGACTAATAATGTTTGCTTAAAGTTCCAGTTACTCTTTTTTTTTTAATATGTTTTTATTGATTTTTTAGAGAGAGAGGAAGGGAGAGATAGAAACATCTATGTGAGAGAGAAACATTGATTGGCTGCCTCCTGCACGCCTCCCTATTAGGGATTAAGCCTGCAACCCGGGCATGTACCCTGACCAGGAATCAAACCGGGACCTCTCAGTACATGGGACAATGCTCAATCCACTGAGCCACACCAGCCGGGCAGTTCCAGTTAGTCTTCATCATTCCCCCCTTTTGATGGAGATTTTTCTCTGAAAGCATCACTGATCAATAGTAAGGTCTTCCAATTTCAAGAGCACATCTTATCCCTCGATGTCAGGAAAGATCTCTTCTGAGTGTGATCTCTCACATCAGAGAAGAAGTGCATGTACTGGGAAGAGCTTATATCCAGGGTTAACAGGCAACAGGTACAGAACTTAATAAGAAGAATTCAAAACAGAATTAGAACAACATAACAACCTAGTCCACATAATTTAAACTAGGAGCTCAAGCCTAGTTTAAAGACCATTATTATCTTGGATAGATCCAAGTTCTTGATGACATATTCAATAACCAGAAAGGTTCCCCCTTTCACAACAGATAGGAAATGTAAACAAGAGCATGTTTCTTCCAATGAAAAGAGAAAAATGAAATAAGAATTAATAGTAAGAAAAGAGTTGTACAGGCCTGATTCAGTCATCATGGCAATTTGTTTCCTTCAGAGCTCACCTGTTCCAATTTTTTCCCGTTATTTCATTTTATTATTTTTTTCCCATCACCATTTATCCCCCATATACCCTCTTCCACCTCCACCCACCCCTCAGTCACCACACTGTTGTCCATGTCCAAGAGTTCTTTCTCTTTCCTTTTTTGCTCAATCCCTTTGCCACCCTCCCCCTAACACTCCGTTCCCCCACCAAAGCTGTCTGCCTGCTCTCTATGAGTGAGTCTCTCTCTATTTTGCTTGTTAGTTCAGTTTGTTCATTAGATTCCACATAAGAGGGCTTCACCTGCTTTAATTTTTGACAGCTTTCGTTTCAGGTCATCTGCCTGCAGTTCCAGTCGAGGTTTGGTTCCTTCTTTAGGTGTGACACTTATTTTCAAGAGTCTACTCCCTGGAGTTGAGCAGCACAAGGGTTAGTCAACAATACCTGTTATGGGTCCTTCTAGTGAGGCAGAAGGGGAATCTTTTTTGAGATGTCTTTTCCAGGAAACAAAATCTCTAGGTTGTAGAGTGTGGATTTTGAGTTTTTCATTTCCTTGGAGTACATTATGAAAAGATTGTGCCATCAAAGCATGATTCTTTTTTAAAAAAATGGCAATTAAGCCTTTACAATATTGAAGCATGTCTCCTTTACCAACTGTGGAAAAGAAGCAAGAGCCAAATGCAGGGGATACCCTGTAATTATCTCAAAAGGTGAAAGTTTATGAATCCCAAAAGGAGTAGATCTGAGATTTAAAAGGACTAATGTCAATGCTTTTGTCCAAGGTATTTGAAGAGTTTCTATAAATTTTGCCAATAGAATATTAATAATGCCATTAGTACATTCGACTAAACTTGAAGACTGAGGACAGTAAGCACAGTGAAAATGTTGTAGAACTAGCCAAATAACACAGACTTATTGTGGCGCTTAACCAGTAAAATGGGTTCCTTGATCACTGTGGAATTTGAGAGGAGTTCCCTAAGTAGGAATAATTTTCTGTAACAGGATTTTAGCATTATCTTGTCTACAAGGGAAAGCTTCATTGCAATAATAAAACACATACCATGACTTAAAGATGTTTATATCCATGAGACAGGAGAAGCTCTATAAAGTGTACTTGCCAAACCTCAAATGGTTGTTAGGCGATTTAAAATGTCCAGAGACAGTACAGACAGGCTCCCCTGGGCTGTAGTTTGGACAGGTGGGACACTTTAGGTAGGCACTGTTAGCAGGCCTGTTCATGTCTCCCCACCAATATTGACTCATGAATGCTGTCATTTTGTCAGTGGACCGATGGTTTCGTACGTGTACAGTAGTCCGGAGTGGAAGATTTAGAGCTTCTGGTAGGACTGGGTTGTTATTGGTCTGAGCCAGAGCTTTCTCTTTTTATCTCTTTAATCTTGTTTTCTTTTTCAGGAGCCAATGGTTGGGCTTCTCTGGCCAGTTTTTCTAAGTTATCAACTGGGGAAATCTCTCTTTGGACCATGACAGAGGTTTGACTGCTGCTGGTGCCTTTAAAGGCAGCATTCTTAGCAGAAATTTCAACAAGGTGACTTCCCTTAGCCTCCAGGAAGTCCAGTTTAGAATGTCCTGGAATCTGAATAATAACTAAAGCATAAGGTAAAAGTATAGTATCCAATAACTCCTGAACATACAGACCATTTTTAATTTTCTCTCCACTGGAGGTTAGGAAACCACATTTTACCCATAACATGCCAAAGTCATGTACTCCAAAGGCATATCTACTGTCAGTATAAATGTTGACAGTTTTACCCTTTGCTAAAATGCAAGCCTAAGTGAGGGCAAATAATTTAGCCTGTTGTGCTGAGGTAGCAAAGACAAAGATGCTGCCTCAATGACTTCAAAAGAGGTTACAATAGCATAACCACCACAGTATTTACCACTTCCATTTTTTAAGTAAGGACCATCTGTAAACCATGAGAAATCAGCTCTACCTAGAGGAGTTGTCAGCAAATCATCACAGAGATTCGTCAGTGTCAAGCAGTCACGAGGTGTTTCATCAGTTTTAGAAGGGAGAAGAGTAGCTGGATTAAGGTTATTACAAATATGACAGAGTTATGTGGGAAGCAGTTAACAAAAGGAATTCACAGAAAGTAAGGCGACTAACTGAAGATGCTGGGTGTGATGGAAATTCTACCGCATGAGGCACAAAGATGGTTAGAGGGGATCTCATAAAAATGTTCTCTGTGGCCTAACCAAGAGGGCAGTAGCTGCAGTGGCTTTAAGGCAAGCAGGGTATCCCCGAGCCAGAGCGTCCAATTACTGACTATAGTATCATGTTTTTGAGTGAGTACCCCAAGGGCAGGCCCTTCCTTTTCATGTACAAAAAGGAAATAGGGAATCAGATAAGATGCCCAAGAGCAGGTGTATTTGTTAAACTCTCCTCTATGACTCTAAAGGCTATGTCACCCTGTTTTTAATCCCCATCCCCTCTAGCAACCATCAGTCTGTTCTCTGTATCTGTAAATCTGTTTCAATTTTGTTCATTAATTTTGTTCATTAGAGTCCAAATATAAGTAAAATCATATGATATTTGTCTTTCTCTGTCTGACTTCTTTCACTTAGCATAATACCCTCTAGGTCCATCCAGACTGTTGCAAATGATAAGATTTCATTGTTGTTGTTTTTTTGTTTTTATTTTTTTTTTTTGTGGGCCAAATCCCCAGTGGGGGGCACTCAGGAGGCGGCCAATCGATGGTCCCTCTCACAGACACCTCCATCCCTCTCTAACTCCCTCTTCCTCCCTCTCCAAAATCAATTTAAAAAAATAAAAATAAACAAAAAGAAGGGTAAGCTAGAGAGCTTAAGCAGGGCTGGTGAACAAGGAAAGTGGTAAAAGAACTAGAGTGGATACTTCTATTAAGAGAATGGTATAAAGGGTCCTGCAGGTAGCTCAGGTAAGAGTGTCATTCTGATACTTGATTTCCCCCATAAACTTCCCCATACTTGATCTTTTGGTCAGGGTACATATAAGAATCAACCAATGAATACATAAATAAATTAAACAAATGTTTTCCTATCTTTCTTTCTCAATAAGTAAAAAAATGAGAATAGATACTTCCATCACAAATCAAAACAATAAGGCTAGATTTTTATTGCCTTGCTATAGATTAGACAAACCCACAAACTTAAACACAAACACAAGTGGTACTGCTTTAAGATACCTCTAGAACTTCTCTTTTTTTCCACACAACAAATTGCCTTGTTAAAACAAGGACTCAAAAAATTGAAAAGAGATTCAGAGTGGTTTCTCTCCACGGAAATCTTTAGTAAAAGGCGAAAGATTTATACGTTTTGAAGAAAAACCCTGAAATGTGAAAGTTGGCTTGTTACTCATTTTTCAGGAAACTGTAACTCCTAGTAAACTGATGGTGGCTATTTATCTCAAGAGTTGCTGCTTGCAGAAGTTTATTCTGAAAATAACATTTTCATACTTAGAAAGTAGAGTAAGAAAAGAAAGAAATTTTTAACTTGAAAACTGTTAATATTGTTTGCAGTGTGCTATGGATATGCAAATAAGATCTGAATAATCACCCATTAGATTCCAGGAAATGCCTTAGTATTCAAAATTTACTCTGGGGGTGGAGGGAGGGGATCGGGTGGAGGGAGGCTAAGCGGGGAGGGGTTGGGGAGCGGGACATCTGTACTAGTGTCAACAACAACAACAAAGTTATCACACACAAAAAAAATATTTGCTCTGGGGCCACTTTTTTTTAAAATTTTTTTTCTTTATTGATTTTAGAGAGAGAGAGGAAGTGAGAGGGAGAAAGAGATAGACACGCCCAGAGAGAACATCCATCGGCTGCCCCCCGCATGCCCCTGACTGAGGATCAGGCCCACAACCTGGGCATGTGCCCTGACCAGGAGTCGAACCGGGGACCTCTTGGTGCAAGGATCAATGTTCAACCACTGAGCCACACTGGCCGGGCTGGGGCCACTTTTAAGGGGCAAAATGGAGGCTTGGTTTCCTGGGGTCTAAACTCTGACCTGGTCAACTAGAGACATTCTGCTTTTATCTATTCATACATTGGGACTTTGAGTATGATTTATTTTATTATTATTTATTTATTTATTTATTTATTTATTTTATTAATTTATTTTTGTTACAGATGTTTCTCCTTTTTTCCCCATTGACACCCTCCTCCTCATGCCCCCACCTCGTCCCCAGCTTTGTTGTCCATGTCCATCAGTTATGTATACATGCGTATAAGTTCTGTGGTTTATCTCTTCCCTCCCCCCCCACCCCCTCTTCTGAGGATTGTCAGTCTGTACCCTACTTCCACGTCTCTGGGTCTACCCTGTTCCTCAGACTGTTATGTTCATTATATTCCACAAATAAGTGAGATCATGTGATATTTGTCTTTCTCTGCTTGGCTTGTTTTGCTTAGGATAATACTCTCGAGCTCCCTCCATGTCGTCTCAAAGGATAAGAGATCTTTCTTTCTTACAGCTGCATAGTACTCCATTGCGTATATGTACCACTGCTTTTTTATTCATTCATCCACTGATGGACACTTGGGCTGTTTCCAGATTGTAAATAGTGCTGCTATGAACATGGGGGTACATGTATTCTTTCTGATTGGTGTTTCAGGCTAGGGTATATTCCTAGAAGTGGGATCACTGGATCAAATGGCATTTCAATTTTTAATTTTTTGAGGTAACACCATAGTGTTTTCCACAGTGGCTGCACCAGTCTGCATTCCCACCAGCAGTGTACTAGAGTCCCCTTTTCTCCACACCCTCGCCAACACTTGTTGCTTGATAATTTGTTAATGGCGGCCATTCTGACAGGTGTGAGGTGATGCCTCATTGTTGTTTTAATTTGCATCTCTCTGATGATTAATGATGTTGAGCATTTCTTCATATGACTCTTAGCCATTTGTATGTCCTTTTTGGAGATGTGTCTATTTAGTTCCTCTGCCCATTTTTTAATTGGGTTCTTTGTCTTCCTTTTGTTGAGTTGTATGAGCACTCTATATATTTTGGAGATTAACCCCTTATCTGATGCATTATTGGTGATTATGGTCTCCCATACACTGGGTTCCCTTTCTGTTTTGATGGTTGTTTCTTTTGCTGTGCAGAAGCTTTTGAGTTTGATGTAGTCCCATGTGTTCATTTTTTTCCTTTGTTTCTGTTGCCTTAGGTGATGTATCAGTAAAGATTCTGCTGCATATGATGTCCGAAATTTTGTTGCCTACATTTTCCTCTAGGATTTTTATGGATTCATGAGTCACATTTAAGTCTTTTATCCATTTTGAGTTTATGTTTGTGTGTGGTGTAAGTTGATGGTCTAGTTTCATTTTTTTGCATGTAGCTGTCCAATTTTCCCAACACCGTTTATTAAGAGGCTGTCTTTACTCCATTGTATGCTCTTGTCACCTTTGTCAAATATTAATTGAGCATAATGTCTTGGGTCAATTTCTGGATTCTCTGTTCTGTTCCACTGGTCTATATGCCTGTTCTTGTGCCAGTATCAGGCTGTTTTGATTACAGTAGCTTTGTAGTATAACCTGATATCTGGTATTGTGATTCCCACCTACTTTGTCCTTCTTTTTCAAGATTGCTGTGGCTATTCAGGGTCTTTTTTTGAACTTTTGAAGTATTTTTTCTAGTTCTGTGAAATATGTCACTGGTATTTTGATGGGGATCGCATTGAATCTATAGATTGCTTTGGGTAATATGGACATTTTAATGATGTTAATTCTTCCAATCCATGAACAAGGTATGTGCTTCCACTTTTTTATATCTTCCTCTATTTCTTTTTTCTATGTCCTGTAGTTTTCTGAAAATAGGTCCTTTACTTCTTTGGTTAAGTTTATTCCTATGTATCTTAATTTTTTTGCTGCGATGGTAAATGGGATTGTTTTTTAGTTTCTCTTTCTGTGAGTTCATCATTGATGTATAAGAATGCCGTCAATTTCTTGACATTAATTTTGTATCCTGCTACTTTGCCAAATTCATTTATTAAGTCTAGTAGATTTTTGATGGAGTCTTTAGGGTTTTCTATGTATAATACCATGTCATCTGCGAATAATGACAGTTTCACTTCCTCCTTTCCAATTTGTATTCCTTTTATTTTTTCTTCATGTCTGATTGCTGTGGCTAAGACTTCCAGTACTAAGTTAAATGAGAGTGGTGAAAGTGGGCATCCCTGTCTTGTTCCTGTTCTTAAGGGAAATGTTTTTAGTTTTTGCCCATTGAGTATGATGTTGGCTGTAGGTCTTTCATATATGGCCTTTATTATATCAAGATATGATCCCTCTATTCCCAAATTGCTGAGCGTTTTTATGAGAAATGGGTGCTGGATTTTGTCGAATGCTTTTTCAGCGTCTATGGATATGATCATGTGGTTTTTATCTTTCATTTTGTTTATGTGGTGTATCACACTTATTGATTTGCAAATATTGAACCAGCCTTGCATCCCTGGGATGAATCCCACTTGGTCATGGTGAATAATTTTTTTGATGTATTGCTGGATCCGATTTGCTAGTATTTTGTTTAGGATTTTGGCATCTATGTTCATCAGGGATATTGGCCTGTAGTTTTCTTTCTTTGTAGTGTCTTTTTCTGGTTTTGGAATTAGAATTATGCTGGCCTCATAAAACGAGTTTGGAAGTCTTCATTCTTCTGAATTTTTTGAAATAGTTTGAGGAGAATGGGTGTTATTTCTTTTTTGAATGTTCGGTAAAACTCCCCTGTGAAGCCGTCTGGGCCTGGGCTTTTGTTTGCTGGGAGAGTTTTTATTACATCTTCAATTTCCTTTGTTGTTATTGGTCTGCTCAAGTTTTCTATCTCTTCCCAGTCCAGGTTTGGGAGACTATGTGTTGCTAGAAATTTGTCCATTTCGCTTAGATTGTCGAATTTGTTGCCATATAAATGTTCATAGTATTTGTTAACGATCCTTTGTATTTCTGTGGTGTCAGTTGTTACTTCTCCTCTTTCATTTCTGATTTTGTGTATTTGGGTTCTCTTTGTTCTCTTTGTTTCTTGGTGAGTCTAGCTAAGGATCCATCAATCTTGTTTATCTTTTCAAAAAACCAGCTCTTTGTTTAATTGATCCTTTGAATTGTTTTTCTTGTCTCTATGTCATTTTTTTCTGCTCTGATCTTTACTATTTCCTTCCTTCTACTTGCTCTGGGGTTTTCTTTTTGTTTGCTTTCTAGTTCTTTAAGTTGTGAAGTTAGAAAGTCTATTAGAAATTTTTCTTGTTTCTTGAGGTAGGTCTGTAGTGCTATGAACTTCCCTCTCAGAACTGCTTTTGCTGCATCCCATAGATTTTGTGTTGTTGTGTGTTTATTTTCATTGTTTTCCAGGAAGTTTTTAATTTCTTCCTTGATCTCCTTGGTAACCCATTCATTGTTTAATAACATGCTATTTAGCCTCCATGTGTTCAAATGTCTTTGCATGTTCTTGTTGCAATTGATGTCTAGTTTCATGCCATTGTGATCTGAGAAGATGCTTGATATGATTTCAATCTTCTTGAACTTGTAGAGACTTCATTTGTGTCCTAACATGTGGTCTATCTTTGAGAATGTCCCGTGTGCGCTTGAGAAGAACGTGAATTCTGTAGTTTGGGGGTGTAATTCTCTGTAAATATCTATTAAATCCATTTGGTCTAGTACTTCATTTAGGGTCTCTGTTTCCTTGTTAATTTTATTTCTAGAGGATCTATCCAGTGATGTCAGGGGGGTGTTGAAGTCCCCTGCTATGATTGTATTGCTGTCGATTTCTCCTTTGAAGTCCTCCAGAAGATTTTTAATATATTTTGGTGTTCCTATATTCAGTGCATATATGTTTACCAAGGTTATATCTTCCTGTTGGATAGATCCTTTCAATATTATGTAGTGACCTTCTTTGTCTCTAGTTATGGCCTTCATTTTGAAATCTATTTTATCAGATATGAGTATTGCTACCCCAGCTTTTTTTTCCTTTCTGTTTGCTTGGAAGATTTTTTTCCATCCCTTCACTTTCAACCTATGTGAGTCTTTTGTTGTGAGGTGGGTCTCTTGTAAACAACATATATATGAGTCATGCTTTCTTATCCAATCGGCTACTCTGTGTCTTTTTATTGGAGCATTCAATCCATTTACATTTAAGGCAATTATTGATATGTACTTATTTATTGCCATTTTTGTTTACTGTGGTTCTATTTTCCTTCCTATTTCTTCTACTAATTACAGCAGTCCTTTTAACATTTCTTGCAGTGCTGGTTTGGTGCTAATGTATTCCCTTAGCCTATTTTTGTCTGGGAAGCTCTTTATTTGACCTTCTATTTTGAATGATAGCCTTGCTGTGTAGAGTAGTCTTGGGTTCAGATCCTTGTTTTTCATGACCTTGGTTACTTCATGCCATTCCCTTCTGGCCTGTAGTGTTTGTATTGAGAAATCAGCTAATAGCTTTATGGGGGTTCCTTTGTAGGTAACTTGTTGCTTAGCTCTTGCTGCCTTTAGGATTCTCTCTTTGTCTTTAATTTTTGGCATTTTAATTACTATGTGTCTTGGTGTGGGCCTGTTTTGGTTCTTCTTACTTGGGACTCTCTGTGCTTCTTGAACTTGAATGCCTTCTTTCTTCACCAAATTAGGGAAATTTTCTGTCACTATTTCTTCAAATATATTCTCTAACCCTTGCTCATTTTCTTCTTCTTCGGGGACTCCTGTGATGTGAATATTATTACGTTTCCAGTTGTCCCACAGTTCTCTTAAGCTGTCTTCCTGTTTTTTCATTGTTTTTTCCTTTTGGTTTTCTGATTGGTTGATTTTTTCTACCCTGTCTTCTAATTCACTGATCCAGTCCTCAGCTTCCTCTACTCTGCTGTTTAGTCCTTCCGATGTGTTCTTCATTTCTGCTATGTCATTCTTCATTTCTTCTTGGTGCTTCTTCATTTCCAAATGGTTGATTTTCAATGTTTCTATGTCTTTGCTTATGGTGTTGATGTCCTTACTCATGCTGTTGAGCTTCCTCAAGATCATCGCTCTGAATTCTAGTTCTGTTAACTTGCTTAACTCCATTTCATTTATCTCATCTTCTTTAGAGGTCTCTTGTTCTTTCATTTGGGATCTGTTTCTTTGTTTCACCATTTTGGCTATCTCAGTGGGTTTTGGAGCCTGCCAAATTTTCCCTGTTGATGTTGGTGTTCTGCTGTTTGTGGCTCCCTCTACTGGGTTTGGATGAGCGTGGGAGGACCCACGTTATACACCCCTGTCGAGTCTTACTTTCCTGGGTAGATTTGCAAGCCCAGAAAAGGTTCACTTTTCCTCTATCTTTTTGCCTAAAGGCTATTAGTCTAGAGGCTATTAGTCGTGGTTACTTGAAGAGCCTTGGGTTCTCAGTTGAATGAAAACCTCCCTCAGGTGTTCAGCGTGAAAGGATTTCCTGCGTGTGGGGCAAATGCTGGTAGTTAATGAGCTTCAATTTGCATTTCAATGGCCCACTTGGGTGTGGCTGAATCTCTGAGGGAGGGGCTGCCACCTCTCCCCAGAGCCCTGGGAAGGAGTAAGATGGCCACTGTCCTGCATGGCCGAAACTCAGCAAAAGCTCTGAGCGCCCTCCAAATCCAGAGTGTCCCCACACAGTTCCAGTCCAGTCCGCTCTCCCTCTGCCAGAGCCCAACATGAGTGGCTGTGGCTATTTTAGCGCTCTGTCTTGGCTCTGCGCTGTGGAGCCAGCTTGGGCTTTAACCCCGAGGGTGGTGCTCACAGCTAAGGCTGCTGCTGTCCATGGGCTCCCAGCCCACCTCTCGCACCTCCGCAATCCTACCAGGATCAATTCAGTGTCCCTGGTTGTATGGTCCTCGCAAGCTGCTTTTCTGTTGCTTTTTCCCGACGATTTGTCTTTATTTTAGTTGTAATTCCAATTTGGTCCTGGGAGATGGTCTGTGCAGCTTCCATTCACTCCACCTCTATTTTGGAATTCGATTTCATTGTTTTTTATGGCTGAGTAATATTCCATTGTGTATATGTACCACAACTTTTTAGTCCACTTCTCTATTGATGGGCACTGGAGTTGCTTCCATATCTTGGCTATTGTAAGTAATGCTGCAATGAAGACTACATTTCTTTTTTTCCCCACAGTGTTATCTTGCTTGACTTTTGCATAAGTTTTATTCATCTATTATTTATTTATTTATTTTTATTGTTGATAATATTATGGATGTACTCCATTTCCTGCCCCCTCTTTTGCCCACCTCCACCCTACCCCAGGCCTTCACCACATTTTTGCTGTGTCCATGGGCTATGCACATATGCATATAAGTTCTTTGGTTAATCACTTCCTATGCCCCCGACCCCTCCTCTGAGATCTGTCAGACTGTTTCATGTATCCATGCCTCTGGACCCTTTTTTGTTTTTTCACTAATAAAACGAGTTTATTTTATATTAAAGTTTTCAAAAAACACATTTGTAAAAGTACCCCTATACTGGGCCTTAAAGATAGCCTTTACAAAGAGTTTGCAAAACAGCCATGGCCAGTTTGGCTCAGTGGTTGGAGCATCGGCCCTCGGACCAATGAGTTGTGGATTTGATTCTGGTCAAGGGCATGTATCTCGGTTGCGGTTCGTCCCCGGCCCTGGTCGGAGTCATGAGGGAGGCAACCAGTTGATGTGTCCCTCTCACATCGCTGTTTTTCTCTCTCTCCCTCTCTCTCCCTCCCTCCCACTCTATCTGAAGATAAATAGAAAAATATCCTCAGGTGAGGATAAAAAAAAAAAAAAAAGAGTTTGCAAAGCTGCTTTCTTTTAACTATTAAAGTATATAGATTTAAAACATTTTATAAGAAAAAAATGTTAATTCATGATCAGTGTTTAAAGAATTAATACAAATTAAATTTATAGGATACTGTAGAAGATTATATCTTAAAAACATTTAGAGAAAAAAGTTGTATTTTCCTTTCAGAAAACTTTACTCTTACATGATGTCTATTAAGAAATGTACACTGCATACCACACTATGATCTTCTCAAAATTTACCTACTAGCCTTGCAAATCAATCAACCCACATAGGAGAAAACAGCATTCATAGTGCATAGCTATCAATGCAACCTAAAAATGCCTCACAGTCCAGTAACTCAAAAAGATCTTGGATTAAAACATGTTTTTTTAAATATCTATTCTAATAGCTTCTGATACGTGAGATTAACATCTACATTTTGCATTGGCAACTATCTTCAGGAAATTATTTCAGCCAAGAAAGAAGTGATTTAAACAATTCTAGGTAATGCCAGATTTATTCATCAGAAGCACATGTAAGTACCAAGCTTGTGAATGGATTGGCTGTTAGATATTTTCATTAATAAGAAGAAACCTAAGTGCTATACTGGCCTCTGACTCTATTTCATAAAAGTTACCACTTTTAAAATCTGAGAATGTAATCAGTGTTAATAAAAAACACGCTGAGCTCAACTACAATGTACAGCTAAATACAGAAGACTGGTTAATGATTAAAATAAATTCTTATCTGTAAAGGAGATAACTAAAAATAGCTAGAACTGAACAATTAGCTATATTTTTATACTATTAAAATCAAGCAAATTTAAAAATGAAACCCACAGGAAAAGAGATTGTGTCATTTAAGGCATAAATTTGACATGTCAGAATATTACAAATAATAAAGATAATGTCAGTAAAACTTAAAATGTACAGTCACAAAATAAGTAAACGATTTTTAATTATGCAAAACTAGTCAGGAATAAAAGTGCTATGTGTATACCTGGTTTTCAAATATTTGTTTTGAAAATTTTCAGTTGACTGTAGAAAAACTATGAAGTATTAAAAAAGTAAAAATTTGAAGAATATATAAAACATACTTTATTTCTCATTATGCCCTTGTGCTATCACTGCTGGATCAGATTCCTATTTAATTAGTATCCTCATGTGATAGCTATAACATAAATGGAGGTAAACAATACAAGACCACAAAGGCTGAGGTATCTTGAACCATAAAAAGACTCTTTTCAAGTGGGTGTGTGTTTCCTCTTATGTACCAGGCATTCAATGCTGTTGATGAATTTGAAAACAGATAACACAATTTTTTATTGTTTCTGAGAAATATATATTATATTTTATAAATATATTTTTTATATTTTATATTTTCTATATTTTATATTTTAGTGACCCATACTGCACCTCTTTGTGGACTTTCCCAGTTTTCACAGATTTCATGCTTTGTGATCTTCGAAGCTCTTTGTGTGTTAAAATCTCATCATCTGCCCAGCTGGTGTGGCTCAATTTGTTGAGTGTGGTCCTATGTACTAGGAGGTCACCAGTTGGATTCCCAGTCAGGGCTCATGCCCGGGTTGCAGGCTCGATCCTTAGTAGGGGACATGCAGGAGGCAGCTGATGGATGGTTTTTCTCTCTTCTATGTTTCTATCCCTCTCTCTCCCTCTCCTTTCCTCTCTCTGAAATCTATAAAAACATTTTTTAAAATATCACCATCTGAATACGGCCCATCCACGTTTTCATCTATTTTTTTCATCTCCATCTCTCGGTGGAATTCCATAACCTGTTGATTCACGGGAGGCTGGTTCGCTTTTCTTTTTGTTTCTGGTAGAGGATGGTATGGTCTTTGTCTCACATGCTCATCCCACTGAAACTCCATAATCGCTCAGTTACTGCCCCTTGGCTGTTCACTGCTGCAATAACAGCAGCTGTAGCTGCTACACTGAAACCTTGCCGTCCAACGTCAACCATCACCTGATAACCTTGTTCCTTTGCTTGTACAATAGAATCATCAATCTCCCTTTCCTTTGAAGAAAGAAGTGGATGAAGGAATTTTCTATGTTAAACTTGCCACTTTGGTATGGGGAAAGAGCAGCCATATGACAAAAGCCATCTTAAATTCGTAGTATAGAGGGAACCAAGCAACTATTTGACCTGCTACTGTTTCAATCACAGTATAGAGGGCAAAAACAATCCAGTACATCATCCATCGAACATATTCCTTCACATTTTTTGTTTTCACAGCTTTGTATGAATAATATGCAGGATGTAACATTCCAAACACCAACACCATGGTTCTGGAGATCATCCAGGCCACCTTCTTCCTGGAGGCTTGGACCCTACCTCCAGGGTAGCTGGGCGCCAAGCAGGGTGGACAGGGCACCAACGACAGGCCGTGCATTCCCCAGCTCCTTGACCTATTTTTGTTCATCAGTTCATTTTGTTCATCAGATTCCACATGTAAGTGAGATCATGTGATATTTGTCTTTCTCTGACGGGTTTATTTTGCTTAGCATAATATTCTCCAGGTCCATTCATGCTGTCTCAAAGGGTAAGAGAAATCCTCTTTTTTTTACAGCTGTATAGTATTACATTATGTAAAGGTACCACTGATTTTTTATCCATTCATCTACTGATGGGTACTTGGGCTGTTTCCAGATCTTAGCAATTGTAAATAGTGCTACTATGAACAGAGGGGTGCACATATTCTTCCTGATTGGTGTTTCAGACTTCTTAGGATATATTCCAAGAAGTGGGGTCACTGGGTCAAATGGCAGTTCCATTTTTCATTGTTTGAGGAAACTCCATACTGTTTTCCACAGTGGCTGCACCTGTCTGCATTCCCACCAGCAGTGTATTAGGGTTCCCTTTTCTCTACATCCTCGCCAGCACTTGTTGTTTGTTTTATTGTTGGTAGCCATTCTGGCAGATGTGAGGTGATACCTCATTGTAGTTTTAATCTGCATCTCTCTGATGATTAGTGCCATTGAGCATTTTTTCATACATCTCCAGGTCATCTGTATGTCCTCTTTGAAGAAGTGTCTATTCACGTCTTTTGCCCATTTTTTAATTGGATTGTTTGTCTTGCTTGTGTTGAGTTGTATAAGTTCTTTATATATTTTGGAAATTAACCACTTATCACTTGTATCATTGACAAATATGTTCTCTCATACAGTGGGTTCCCTTTTCATTTTAAAGATGGTTTCTTTTGCTGTGCAGAAGCTTTTTAGTTTGATGTAGTACCATTTATTTTTTCCTTTGTTTCTTTTGCCCTAGGAGATATATTGGTAAAAATTCTGCTATGTGAGCTGAGATTTTACTGCCTATGTTTTCTTCTAGGATTTTTATGGTTTCATAATGTACATTTAAGTCTTTTATCCATTTTGAGTTTATTCTTGTGTATGTGAATGAGTGGTCTAGTTTCATGTTTTTGCATGTACCTGTCCAATTTTCCTAACACCATTTATTGAAGAAATTGTCTTTAGTTCACTATATGCTCTTGCCTCCTTTGTCAAATATCAATCGACCATAATGGCATGGGCCCATTTCTGGGGTCTTTGTTCTGTTTCATTGATCTATATGCCTGTTCTTGTGCCAATACCAGGCTGTTTTGATTACAATGGCTTTGTGGTATAATTTGATATTCGGTATTGTAATCCCTCCAAATTTGTTCTTCTTTATCAAAATTGCTGAGGCTATTCGGGGTCTTTTTTTGGTTCCATATAAATTTTTGGAATATTTGTCCTAGATCTGTGAAATATGCCATTGGTATTTTAATAAGAATTGCATTGAATCTATGCATTGCTTTGGGTAGTATGGACATTTTAATTATGTTAATTGTTCCAATCCATGAACACGGTATATGCTTCCACTTGTTTGTATCTTCCTCTGTTTCTTTTTCCAATGTCTTATAGTTTTCCAAGTACAGGTCTTTTACCTCCTTGATTAAGTCTATTCATAGGTATCTTATATTTTTGTTGCAATGGTAAATGGGATTTTTTTTTTTTTTTTTAGTTTCTCCTTTTGAGAGTTCATTATTGGTGTATAAAAATGCCATCGATTTCTGGATGTTAACTTTGCATACTGCTACTTTGCTGATTTCATTTATTAAATCTAGTAGTTTTTTGGTAGAGTAAGACCAAAAGTTTTAACTGATGGATCTTGAGGAAACCTAAAAAGAAGAGCAAAGAAGTAAATCATTTACATATTGCAATAAGGTGGAACCATTAAGAAAATTATATTATCCAAGTCAGTCTTCAGAATTTGTGAGAAATAAGAAGGGCTTTCAGTAAAGCCCTAAGACATTACTATACAGGTAAATTGTTTCCTTCCCAGGTAAATGCAAAGAGGTACTAGCTAACTTCATCAACAGGGAGACTGAAGGATGTACTACATAAACCAATTACCGTAAATAATTTACTTCCAGTTGGGATAAATGCTAGCAGTGTATGAGGGTTAGGAATACCAGGATGTCAGGAATGACAATGTGGTTTATTGCTTGGATGCCCTGGAAAAACTGCCACCTTTATTCCTTTGGCCTTCTCACAGGTAAAAGTATGGGTGTTACAAGGACTAGTACAAGGAATGACAGGGCCCTGAGTTATGTAATCTTCAATTATAGGCTTTATACCTTGAAGGGCTCTTTACTTAAAGGATATTGATTAATTCTGAGAAGAGGTTTTGAAGGATCAATTTGAATCTTAATAGGAGATGCACTGTTGATTCTGCTGATATCACTTGAATATTTTGCCCATAAAGAAGATGGTAATTGGTCCAAAAGGGATAATTGTTCAGTGCTCTCAGATTCAGTTACTGAATCATCAAAAATGGAACATATAAAAGATGTTGAAAGGCCATTTCATTTACCTAATTGGCCATTCTGACAGTTTCTATCAAACTCTAACATTATTTCCCCCTTTTGGAAAAAGAATATTCCAGCATGATATATCTCTAGGAAGTCTTGGCCTAATAAATGGGTAGGAACAGAAGAAGTAAGGAGAAAACAATGTGTATCTCTTAAGGGTCCTAAGCAAAAAGGAATAGTTTCAGAGATATGAATCTGTTGAGGTTTATCTGAAATCCCCACTATTTGAACTGCTGTATTACTCTAAGGGGGGGCTATTTTATGACGGCAGGGCTGAGCACCAACAGTGTAGCACCAGTGTCAATGAGAATAGAAATGGTTTCCTTACCAATTTGAAAATATTTCTCCAAGCCAATTAGGAGGAAGGATTGGAAAACGTCCCGGTAGTTCCTCGGAGCCCCATTATGGAGATTTGGAGGACCTTGGGAAGGCTGGTTAGAAGGCTGAGAGCATCTGAAATGCTTAAACTTATCTCTTTTCCAGTGTCCTGGATATTTGTGATAATGGCAAAGCTTTGGAATCTTTCTGTCTCACAGAGGACCCCTCATTTGCCAAGGCTGAGAATGTTGGCAATCATACTTCTAGGTGGCTCATCTAGAGTGCGGGCAAGCTGACTGGCCACATTAACCAGGTCTAGGGTGGACACAGTCTCCCATTCTATCCTGGTTCTTTTTTTTTTTTTTTTTTTTAATTATCCTCACCAGAAGACATTTTTGCATTTATCTTCAGATACAGCGGGAGGGAGAGAGGAAGGGAGAGAGAGAGAAACATCTATGTGAGAGAGACACGTCGACTGGTTGCCACCCACACAACCCCAACCGGGGCTGGGGACAAACTGCAACCGAGGTAAGTTCCCTTAGCGGGAACCAAACCCAGGACTCTCTGGTCCGCAGGCCGACACTCTAACCACTGAGCAAAACTGGCCAGGGCTGTCCTGGTTCTTTTTAATTAGTAGAGAAAGATCTCTGTTCAGCTTATTAACAAACAAAGCATTAAAAGTTACCCAAAGGGAGTCAGCATCTGAAGGAACACCAGAATTTTCCTTTAAAACAACTTGAAGTCTCTTATAGTAGCCATGAACAGATTTGTCAGACTTGTGAGCAAGTCTGAATTTTACTCCAGTCAGCAGGGTTTGGGAAAGCCTTAGGAACTGCTTGGTAAAGTTTTTGAGCAAGTCCTCTAGCTTCTTCCCCAAAATTGGAGGTTTGCTTTTCTAAGTCCCTTTCAGAACGCTCCCATCAGGCAATTCTCATCTAATGCCAAGCCTGGCCTTCACTAACTAATATATGAATTCGCTTCTATAAATCAGAAAGCCCAAGCTGATAGGCTTGAATAATAATATTAAATTCCTCAGCAACGCTGCGAGGACCCTCAGTTACCTTAGGGAATTCCTTTACAATGGCTTATAACTCAGCTTTAGTTCAGGGGACAGATGAAACTTGGTGTCTGCTGGACTCCTCAGAGGGTTTAATTTTAAATGGGAAAGTACTGATAAGTTCAGAGGAAGAAAAAGGAGAGAATTCAAGGGAAATGGCACTGAAGGTGAAATCAAAGGTAAGGGCGGCAGTGAGTCAAGAGGGCATTAGAGGTGGAGCTGAGGCAAAGGAGTGGAGGAAGAAGCACTGTGCAAGCTGGAGAAGAAGCCTGAGGCAGAGTCTCCACAAAACGGAATGAGCCCTGGCCAGTTTGGCTCAGTGGTTAGAGCATTGGCCCACGGACTCTCGGTCCTGGGTTCGGTTTCCGCTAAGGGCACATACCTGGGTTGCAGTTTGTTCCTGCCCCGGTTGAGGTCGTGTGGGTGGCAGCCACTCAATATGTCTCTCTCACATTGATGTTTCTCTCTCTTTCTTCCCCCCTCTCTCCCTCCCGCTCTATCTGAAGATAAATGCAAAAATGTCCTCCAGTAAGGATTTAAAAAAAGAAGGGAATGAGCCCGGCCAGTGTGGCTCACTGGTTGAGCGTTGACCCATGCACCAAGAGGTCGCCAGTTCAATTCCCAGTCAGGGCACATGCCCAAGTTGTGGGCCCAGTCCCCAGTAGGGGGCATGCAGGAGGTGGCCAGTCGATGTTCTCTCTCATCAGTGTTTCTATCTCTCTCTTTCTCTCCCTTCCTCTCTCTCTAAAATCAATAAAGAAAAAATATTTTTTTTAAAAAAAGAAGAATGGAATGGACACAGAGATGGACCCTGAGACAACAGAGTAGAGGGGGAGGGCTAGACGGCACAGCTGAGGAAGAATGCCTGGCTTCAGGTGCCATCCTCTCTTTTTGAATTTTTAGTAGCCTCTGTTCATTTTAAGACTATTTCATAAGAGCACTTCAGATTCTTGGTCTCATTTGGAAGCCTCAGAACCATTCAAAATAGGCAGTCCACTCAGTTTTACGAATTTTAGCACCATTGTTGTCCTATTTGGTTTTAAGGAAATTAAGTTTTGGAATCTCAAAAGTTCCCCAGAGTGGCCACTGACTTTCTGAATTACTTTAAGTCAAACCTGTCCATTTAGTTAAATATGTGCATAAAAATTGCTCACAGCTTTTAACCATGTACTCAGCTGAAGTCCCTGGCAGAGAGACAGTCTTTTTTTTTGAAACCTCACCCAAGGATATGTTTTGATTTGAGAGAGGGAGAGAGAGAGAGAGAGAGAGAGAGAGAGAGAGAGAGACATCAATGTGAGAAACATCAATCCAGTGGGGACCAGAAATCAAATAATCCCTGACTTTTCTGTGTATGGGATGAGACTCGAAACAACTGAGCCACACTGGCCAGGGCAGGAGAGATGATCTTCAAATATTTAGATAGCTGAGATCCCACTTTTCAGAGACTTTTCTCTAGAGCAAAAGCCCAAGATAATTTACAGCAGCTCTAGCAACCTACAGGCCAAACACCAGCCAGGCTCACAATAAAACATTCTGATCACAGAGGACAAGGCCGAAGGCTAACAGCCAGTTCTAGGAAAATAACCAACCCATGGAGAGTCCAGTTATAGGCCAAGCTGAGTAGCACTCCGCTCGATGTATTGGCACAGTCTATTACTGGACCAAAATGACTAATTTCAGTAGAAACAAGTTCTGTCCCCAAGGGATCTTCAGGTGAAAGCCAGTTTTGTCTTAAAATACAATCTGTTTCTTTTTTTTTTTTTCTTTATTGATTTTTAGAGAGAGAGGAAGGGAGAGGGAGAGAGAGAAACACTGATGAAAGAGAACAATCGATTGGTTGCCTCCTGCATGCCCCCCACTAGGGATCTGGCCCACAACCTGGGCATGTGCCCTGACCAGGAATCGAACCAGCGACCTCTTGGTGCGTGGGTGGACGCTCAACCACTGAGCCACACCAGCCAGGCAAAATACAACCTGTTTCTGAAGATACCAGGGTGACCTGCCAAACTGAGTACTCACAGAGAAAATAAACAAACAAGCAAGGCCTTTTAACAAAACAACAACGAACTCTGAGTCATTTTCAGAATAAAGCCCAGAGAGCTTCAAAATGCAAAAAGCAGAAGCTGGGCCCTGGCCGGTTTGGCTCAGCGGTTAGAGCGTCGGCCTGCGGTCCAGAGAGACCCGGGTTCGGTTCCCGCTAAGGGCATGTACCTTGGTTGCAGTTTGTCCCCGGCCCTGGTTGGTTGTGTGGGTGGCAGCCACTCGATGCGTCCTTTTCATGTTGATGTTTCTCTCTCTCTCTCTCTCTCTCTCTCTCTTCCTCTCTCTCCCTCCTACTCTATCTGAGCAAAAAATGAAAAAATGTCCTCAGGTGAGGATAAAAAAAAAAAAAGCAGAAGCTGGGTTCCAGGAGAAGACTCACGCTCAGCTTCCGAATCAGAAAGCAAGCAGTGAGCAAAGTGGCTCCCTGTGGGCGGGGCCCCAGCACCTGGTTACTCACCTGCCCTGGCTGTCAGGGTTGTTTTTTCTGGAATCCTGGATGAGTCCCCAACATGCCAACTGAATAATAATTTCAACTAGGTGGTTTCATCACTTAAAAGGACTGATGCGGGAAAAAGAAAAGGTTGCAAACCAGTGCATGCAGACATGGCAAACCATGTGCACACTCTGGCCTGCATGCCAGGATGGAGGCGTTTTTGTAGAAGGAGAAGGCGGTTAAGGGAAGGGGAGGTTAGAACCGTAGAGCTTTACTATAAGCAGAGTTCTGCCTATAGGCTTCTCAGGATTATGTAGAATATGAGAACCTCCATAAGCCCTAGGTCCCCCCATAGACCCTCCCCACTGATTATGTTTGATTAAAGTTCCACTTCAATTACACATCTTAGAATTTTTAACCTTTTGAGAAGGCAAGCCAGGTGCAGCCCCTTAGGTAATGCAGAGACCCCGCCCTTGGCTTTTATAATTCTCTTACATCCTACAGTGGAACTAGAAAGTCCCAAATACCCGGAGGCTTATGTATAAAAGGTGGCTGGAACCTGGGCTCGGGGCTCAGCCTTTGGAGGTGACTCCGCTGGGACAGCACCAGTGCGCATTAAACAGTCCTTTTCTAATCCTCCGAGTGCGTGCAGTCTGTCTCTTCCCGCCGACTGAATTTCTGCCCCAATTAGGAATTCTCTTTTTTGAGGTTTGGGGATTGGCAAAAGGACTGAGATACCCCACCCACCTATTATTGCAATGTTTCTTTCCCTCTTGGTACATTTCACTTAGAGGAGAAGGCCTAAAAATATTCTGATCAACCCTGGCCAGTGTAGTTCAGTGGTTAGAGCATCAGTCTGAGGACCAAAGAGTCGCAGGTTTGATTCCAGTCAAGGACATGTGCCTCAGTTGTGGTTCAATCCCTGGTCCTGGTTGGGGTTGTTCGGGAGGCAACCAATCAATGTGTGTCTCTCACATCAATGTCTCTCTCTCTCTCTCTCTCTCTCTCTCTCTCTCTCTCTCTCTCCCCCCTCCCTCCCTCCCCCACTCTATCTAAAAATCAATGGAAAAATATCCTCAGGTGAGGATTAAATATATATATATATATATATATAGTCTGATCAGTCTCTAAATATCAGCTTCCAATTTGGCCAAATTTCTGATCATAAAGTTATTAAATCCGTTCAAATATCCTGTTAGTGTTTTGTCAGAACAAACAGTAAATATTTCTGTCAGTATTGAATAGCCCCATTAATTTTAATTTCATTTTTTCCTGACTATTTAAAAAAATAACTAACAGTTTACCAGGAAACCCCTCAGAGTTCTGTCAACTTTAAAAGGGGCTCATATGGGCATTTAAGTTGATGTTGAAGAATCCCGGTAGGGCTTTTGAGAATGCATTTTTTTTCTTTCCATTGTCCCAGTTGGTTACAATTGAGACATCAACTTCTGGGCCAGTGTTTTGATAACGATCCCCTAGGAGGGTATAATGGGAAAAGCCTAACTGTTATTTGGCGTCGCTGGCTCTGGAGCTGTTGCAGCTGTAAAGCTATTAACTTGGAATATTTTTGCTTGTAATCTTCCTCCAGGGTCCTTTCAGCTATAATCATGAGTTCAGTCAGGCCTGTGGCCTCTCAGCCTATTGTTTGTAAAAAATCAGTTGCAATTTTGTGAGCTTTTCTGGGCAAGGATCTCAAATACTAGGGTTTTGCAATTGCACTTTCTGCATCCATTTTGGGGCTTCCCCAGGTCCTACCAACTTGTGCATAAGCTGATAAAGACCTGGCAGCCTGGCGTCTTAGGCCCCAATAAGAACTCCATACTCTTCTTCAAAAAAACTTTGGTGGTTCCTCTTTGGGTTTAGGAAATTCCTTAACTATGCTTCTAGGTTCAGTATTTGACCAAGGGGTGAAGGATATCTGAAGGGGTTCATCTGCAAACGTGGGTAGTTTTATTTTAAATAGTAACTGCCTAGCCCTCACCAGTATGTGGCTCAGTTGGTTGGAGTGTCATCCTGTACACCAAAAAGTAATGGGTTTCATTCCCAGTCAGGGCACACACCCAGGTTGCAGGCTCAATCCCCAGTCGGGGTGCATATGGAGGCAATGGATCGATGTTTCTCTCTCTCTCTCCTTCTCTCTTCCTCTCCCTCTGAAATCAATGAAATATATCCTTGGGTGAGAATAAAAAATAATAATAATAAATGTTACCAGAGAACCACCCAAGCGAAAGTGGCTCTCCCCTCCTCGGCTCTTGTCTCACTTGTGAGAAAGAATTCAGACGAGTAACAGAAAGCAGTGTTGAAGCAAAGCAAGTGAACTTATTAAGGAAGCAAAACAAGATAATTTATTAAGAATACACTTGGCACAAAACACAAGCAGGCAACTCAGCTAATCTGAGCACCCCACCTGGTAGGGGTTTAAGGGCTTTATCCCCCCCTGCCCCCTCCCCACCCCCCACCCCCTACCCCGGACACACACACACCGCCAACAGGTTTCAAGGTTCCCTTGCTGGATAGACTGGATTTCAAGGTCTTCCTTTTACATTGTTGTGTTTTTTTCCCAGAATTTAAAAGAACATCTGGCAATTTTATCTTGGCAAGTCCCAAGACTGTTGACTTCTTTATTCAGTGGGTGAGATATACCCCACCTTCCCCCTCATCCCCTTTCCCTCCTCCTGCCCTAGCAGCTATCTATCCTGCCTAACATGAAAGAAAGAAAGAAAGAAAGAAAGAAAGAAAGAAAGAAAGAAAGAAAGAAAGAAAGAGAGAGAGAGAGAGAGAGAGAGAGAGAGGGAGGGAGGGAGGGAGGGAGGGAGGGAGGGAGGGAGGGAGGGAGGGAGGGAGGAAGGAAGGGAGGAAGGGAGGAACTGTTTCGTGTCTTTTCAGAGTGGAAAAGCAGTTCAGACAGAGGATTACTAGAGACTGAATACTCAAAGGAGGATAGAGGGGAGCAATAGGAGTTATATCAGCCTTAGTCTTTTGTTTAAGGTAACTTTATCTCTAATTTTTCATTAGCCTTTTTGCAATGAATCTTTCAATGAAGTTACTTTGGAATTTTTTAAACTTTTGTAAGTTTCTGCATGCCAATTAAAATGAGTATCTCCTTTTATTTGCTCAATTTGGGGACCTTTAATTTCACGTGCACTTTTTAAATGTTTTTGTCTCATTGGAATGCTCTTCATAATGGCCATTGTAATGCTAGTCTGTCTACAGCAAATTTTGCCTTCTTTGCAAATATCTATAGCTTCAAATATCTCTAGTTCCTAAACATAAAATAAGCAGGTCTGCCAGAAGGTGGCACGCTCAATTCTTTGGATATAAAGAATCCCATTTCTTAATATTCACCTAAGGCCTCCTGCTTGCCGCAGTCCAATCCTAGGCAGTAACCACAATTCCCATGGAAGTTTGGATTGGGGAAAGGATTGACCAGCAAACCCAAGGAATAAGGACACAGATTCCAAACAAAATGGAGAACTGCATCTTCCAGGAGCAGTTCCCAGCATGGAATCTGGGGGCTGATTCCAAATAAATGGGGAATTGTAGACTAAACGGTCATCTCTTCCCAACATGGAATCCAGGGACGGAGTTAAGGGCTGGGGTTTTCCACTGGGGGAACTGTGGGCTAAAAGGCTAGAGGCTTGGCTCCTGGCAGAATCATCTGCCAGCTCAAGCTGACTTGCCCTGTGAAGGAAAGCCATTAGATAGGGAGCTCGAAAGCAAAGAGAGAGCAGGGTTCTAACAGAGGTTTACCAACAGCACTCAGAAACGGCAAGAAAGAATTCAAAATGGAACCTGTGGGAGTCACGTTTGTGACTCACTGTCTCCAAATGCTGACAGACATTCACTTCGGTCCCAACACTGTCATGAAATCTGTTAAAAAAAAAAACAACACAGAATTCAACCATGCAAATGAAGATCTAATTGGCTTTATGAAGTGAATCATGAGTTGGGCAGCATCCCATCTAACAACCAGGAGGGATCTGAGGGGTTATACAAAATGGAAGGTTTATTTAGGAAGAAGGGTAGAGCAAGGGAGCTATTAGCAAAGAATAGAAAGGATTATTTTTAGGCCATAACAGCTTCTTTTGGGTGGAAGGGAATGTAGGATTTTATCACGCAGCTTGCTTCTCTTCCTGTTGTGGCAGAAATTCGGTCGGCAGGAAGAGACAGACTGCAAGCACTCGGAGGATTAGAAAAGGACTATTTAATGTGCACCGGTGCTGGCCCAGTGGAGTCACCTCCAAAGGCTGAGCCCCACGCCCGGGTTCCTGCCACCTTTTATACATGGTAAGCCTCTGGGTATTTGGGGGCTTTCTGGTTCCACTGTAGTTTAGGCAGTTAGCAGATGTAAGTGGATTATAAGAGCCAGGGGCAGGGGTCTTTGCACTGCAAGATAAGGGGATCATCTATATCCGGCTTGCTTTCTCATACCCCCCTCTTGATTCTCAAGCTGCTCCTAGCAGACTTAGAGAACATCTTGGACAGGGAGTTCCCTTAGTGCCACATGAGGAAGAAGGGCAATGATCTCTCCGACTGCTTCCTGCTGAATAGGGGCATTGAAGTGGGGGGATGCAGCAACTAGAGTTCTTCACCATCCAGAGGAGAGTAATGGGAGTTGGGGGTCCTTATTTGAAGCATCATTTGGAGCTTTATTGTTTCTAAGGGAGAGGAAATGAAATGGGTTAGCATGTTGAGGATACAAGGGCCAAACAGGAACGCTATAAAAAGCATTAAAAGAGGACCAGCTAATGGGAGTACCCAAGATGCCCAGTTCCATATGTTACTCCAGGAACTCCAAGATTCTGATAATTCCTATCTTCTTTTTGTAATTCGTTCCTTTAACTAATGGGCCATGTCTCTAACTATTCCTGATTGATTGACGTAAAAGCAACATTCCTCATTTAAGAAGAGGCATATTCCTCCCTTTTCAGCAGTCAGATCTAACACCCTTCTATCTTGTAATACTACTGCTGCTAAGGAGTCTACTTGATCCTGTAAAGCTACTAAGGATTTTGCAACCTGTTCTATGTCATCTGCAAGGTCTTTTGATAATTTTTGGTAATAAGAGACTGATGAGGTTATCCCTCCGATGCCAGTTGTTATCCCAGCAGTGATTCCTAACCCAACTGATAGGGTTATAATCTGGATGGCCCTTGTTGGCCGGGTGTGTGCTGCCAAGGGTACTATAAGAGATTGATTGTTGGGAATAATGTTCATCTGGGGACTTAGGAATGCTAGAGGACAAGTTCCTGTCCAGTTAGCTGGTAGACATAAGTAGACATTCGTCCCACATACAAAGAAAATCCCTGGGGAAGAGTGATACCAGGGTTGGTCTATTGAATGGTTGCCCAATCCTGGACTGTTCATTGTTTCATTACATTATTGTCAGTCATGTGACCTAACAACTCTGTTCCTTGACGGCTTTTGAAGCACACGGGAGCTGGTTGTGATAACTCTACCTTGGCTGCAATGGGTCCATTTATGATGAGGCCTGATACGTTGTTGGATTGGGTTATATTAACTAGGGCTACTGGAGTTGCTATATACCATGGGGGGTTTAGGGAAAGACAAAGCCAACAATCCTTGGCTAGCTCAGGATTGGTCGAGTTGAGGAGGCGATGTCTTGAGTTTAGAATTTGATACAGATGGGGCTCTAAGTCATAGGGCCCATTGATTTTAAGTGTTGGGAGAGAGCGGGATGAACCTGTCTGACTCATCTGTGTCAGATTCCTTGTTACTTCCAAGATTTTCTCTTGGTGTGCCTGATCTTGGACTCCCCCCACATTGGACATCCCCAAATGGGTTAGGTAGGTCCAACAGGCCTGTTTGCCTGGAGTGCCTTGGCAATTATGTCCTGCCCACTGATGTCTCAGCTTAACTGCCTAGTCCAATCAGTTTTTCCCTTCCAGGTACACATAGAGGTGGAGGTATAGCATGCCTGGGGCTGGTAGGTGTAGCTAACAAAACTCTGGGTTGAAGGGGGGGAGGCAGCTTCCCAAGATAGGCTTTCCAAAGGCCTTCACTGGGACTGTCTCCTAGTCTTGAAGAGACAGACTGGATATTCTCTGAGCAGGGACATGGCGGGAGGTCGGAGGCCCTGCTAAGAGAGGTTAACAATAGTGAGATGAGTAGTCTCATCTTGTTAGGTAAAGGCCTGTCTAGGTCAGGGACAGCAAGACATAAGGAGGATGAGAAGGAAAATGGTTAACACCGCTATAAGAGAAATGTAAGTTAGGATACAGGGTCCAGTGCCAGGATCAGTCCAGCAGGTGATGACCATCGATTCTACTGGCAGAGTCCTCAGGTGCTTGTTGTGGACTGATCAGCAGGTTTCGCTGTCCTCTTAAGGGTGACCTGCAGCAGATTGTTCTGGCCAGTAGTCACTCTCCAGGCAGGTTGGTTGTCCTGTGGCAGGTGAGCTGCCTTCACCTGTGAGTGGTAGATCCAGGTATTCAGACCTGCAACCTTGAGAGCTGTGGGAGTGGTTAGTATAACTAAATAGGACCCTTTCCAGGTTGGTTTGAGGGGTTCCCTTTTCCAGTCTTTTATCCAGACTTGGTCCCCAGGTTTGTGGGAGTGTACAGTTATTCCCAGGGAGATGGGTATTCTGTCGGTTACCCACTTATGTACCTCAAGAATAGCCTTTCCTAGTCCTAGTAGTTGTTTTTGAATTTCCAAATTTCCCAGTTCCTTTATATCCCCTTTGAATTTCTTCAGTGGAGGAGGTCTCCCGTATAAGATTTCAAAAGGGGAGAACCCTATCTTTGCCCGAGGGCTACGATGTACTCACAGGAGAGCTAGGGGCAGTATATCAGTCCAGGGCAGGTTGGTTTCTTGACATAGTTTTGCCATGGCCTGCTTAAGGGTCCCATTCATGCATTCTACTTTCCCTGAGCTCTAGGGCTAGTAGGCCATGTGCAAATTCCACTGGATGCCTAGAGTTTTAGCTACCTGCTGTACTATTTCTGCTACGAAGGCTGGGCCATCGTCTGATCCTATAGTCAATGGCATTCCATATCTCGGGATGATGCCTCTCAGTAGAGCTTTGGTTACTTCTCTTGCCTTTTCTGTACATGTGGAGTAAGCTTCAACCCAGCCCGAGAAAATATAGATGAAAACCAGGAGATATTTATTTTCTCTACTGGGTCCTAGTTTCGAGAAATCTACCTCTAGATCTTCACATGGTGCTTGGCTGCAGTGCTGGATCCCAGCAGGCCCAGTGGGGCCTTGTCTGGCGTTGTTTTGAGCTCAGAGGAGACAACGTTGGGAGACTGAGGCACAGAGGGATGGAAGTTGAGCAATCAAGTAGTACTGACTTAATAAGACTTCTAGGGCAGTTTTTCCCAGATGGGTGAGTTCATGTTGTTGAAGGACTAACTGATGGGCTAATTGTTCTGGCACGTAGATTCTGTGGTCTAGGAGGATCCACCATCCTTCCTTTGTCATATTTCCCCCTCCTGTTGTGCCTATTCTTCCTGGTCCATGTATTTTGGGGTTGCAGGTAGTTCTAGAGCCAGCATGATTTTTGAGGGGCTGTCTGTTCTCTCGCAGCTTGTTTGGCTGCAGCATCTGCGACGGTTTCCTTCTGACACTGAGTCTCTTTCCTTTTGGTGTCCCTTGCAGTGGATGACTGCTACCTCTCTTGGTTCCCAGATTACCTCCAACAATTTTAGGATTTCTCCTTGGTTTTTTATTCCTTCCTCCCCTGCAGTAAGGAGCCCTCTTTCCTTGTATATAGCCCCATGTATATGTAGGGTGGCAAAGGCATAGCGCGAGTCAGTATATATGTTGGCCTGCTTATTCTTGCTGAGTTCTTTTTTTTTTTCTCTCTCTCTCTCTATTGATTTGAGAGAGAGAGGAAGGGAGAGGGAGAGAGAGACAGAAACATTGATGAGAGAGAACATCGACTGGCCGCCTCCTGCATGCCTCCCACTGGAGACTGGGCCCACAACCTGGGATTATGCCCTGACCAGGATTCGAACCAGTGACCTCTTGGTGCATGGGTTGATGCTCAACCACTGAACCACCTGGCTGGGCCCTTGCTGAGTTCTAATGCCTTTACCAGGGCCCATAGTTCTGCTCTTTGGGCAAACCATCCTTCAGGGAGGGCCCTTGCTTCCAGAGTCTCAAAATCTGAAACTATTACATACCTGGCATATCTTTTGCCCTCACCCATGTAACTGCTACCATCCATGTACAGAATTAGGTCAGATTTTGCAGAGATTTATCTGTCAGGTCTGGTCGGCTGGAGTAGACTTCATCGAGTACCTCCAAGCAGTCATGCTCCGGGGTTCCAGTTGCTATTGGAAAAATGGTAGCAGGATTTAGAGAATTTACTGCTTCTATTCTTATTTGTGGGTTTTCACATAGGAGTCCTTGGTACTGGGTCATTCAGGCATGAGTTAGCCAGTGTTGTCTTCTTGCATCCATCAAGGTAATGACAAAGTGGGGTACCTTGACATTTAGATTTTGTCCCAACGTGAGTTTGCCTCCTTGATTAGCAGTGTGGTGGCCACTAAGGCCCTCAGACAGGATGGCCAGCCTGCCGCAACCAGGTCAATTTACTTTGATAGGTAAGCTACCGGTCTCTGCCAAGGCCCATATTCCTGGGTTGGGACTCCCAGGGCTATTCCATTGTTCTCGTGCACGAACAAGTTGAAGTCTCATGATACATCCGGGAATCCTAGGGCTGGTGCCTCCATGAGCTTGGTTTTTACAGTTGTAAATGCTTTCTCTTGATCGGGGCCCCAGACAAGGGGCACCTTTTCTTCTTCTTTCAGGGCCTCGTATAAGGGTTTTGCCATTTCTGAAAATCCAGGTATCCATATTCGACAGAACCCTGCTGCTCCCAGGAATTCTTGAATCTGTCAACGGGAAGTGGGAACCAGAATAACGCAGACTGCCTCTTTCCTTTTGGCCTCTAGCATTCATTTGCCTTGGGTGATCTTGAAGCCTAAATATTTGACTTCTTTTTGATAAATTTGTGCCCTTTTTATTTTTTATTTTTTTTTGGTACCCGATACCCAGCTTCCATCAGTAGCCTGAATAAGGCCTTGGTCCCTTCCCAGCACTGGGCTCGAGTGGGACTGGCCAGTAGGAGGTCGTCTACATACTGGAGGAGGACACATCCTAAGTTCTGTCCTGGGAACTTGGCTAAGTCAGATGCTAGTGCCCCACTGAACAAAGCTGGTGAATTCTTGAATCCTTGGTGTAGTCTAGTCCAAGTAAATTGTTCCTTTGTTCCTGTAGTGGGGTTTTCCCATTCTAAGGTGAACAGAGGCTGGCTATTGGGTGCTGGTTGGAGGCAGAAGAAGGCATCCTTTAAGTCCAGGCATGTGAACCACCCTGCCTCAGAAGGTATAAGTCCTAATAGAGTGTATGGGTTAGGCAGTGTCGAATGCAATGTGATAACCGCTTCATTAATAGCCCTTAAGTCTTGTACTGGGCAGTAGTCGTTTGTCCCAGGGTTCTTTACGGGCAGCAGGGGGGTGTTCCATGGGGACAGACATTGCCTTAAAAGTCCCCACTTGAGTAGTCAGTCTAGGTGAATCTGGATCCCTAGACGCGCTTCCCGCGGGACCATGTACTGGCGCATTTTGACAGGTTGGGCTCCAGGTCACTCAGGATTGGGGCGTGGTTTTTGGCCAGACCTTGGGGTTTTCTCTGCCCAGACTAATGGGAATTCAGCCACCAGTTCCAAGGCCACCATTGGCTCATCAGGCGGGAGGTATACAACCTCCATTCCTCTTCCCGTGGTTCTGCCAAGGACAGGATCATGGGAGGGGCCTCCTCGCCTACGCACAGTTGTGCCAATCCATCCAGCACAAAGGCTATTTCTGCACCCATCTTTGCCAGGAGGTCCCTGCCCAACAGTGGTACTGGGCAGTCTGGTAGATACAAGAACTCATGAACCACCTGATTGCCTCCCAACTGGCATTTCCGGGGGCTGCAAAATGGTCTATGGGTTTTGGTTCCGGTATCCCCACGATGGTAGCTTCCTGCCCTGATAGGGGTGCCACCTTTTGCATCACCACAGAGTGTTCAGCCCCTGTGTCAACCATAAAGTCTACCGTTTGGCCCCCAACCTTCATTTTGACCATGGGCTCGTGGGGGCCTAGTTGGATAGAGCCTGGTCTCCGCTAGTCAGAGTCTATTCCTGCCAGACCGATCAGATTGGCCTCTGGTGGTTCTGGCCGGTAGTGGCTGGGTGGAGCAGAAGTTCCTGGTTTTCCTCGCTGGCGGTCGGGGCACTCATTTTTCCAGTGTCTGAATTCCTTGCAGTAAGCACATTGGTCCCGTCCCAGGTGCGTTTTCCTTCTTGGTTCTTTAGTTCCTCGTTGTTTCTGTTTTGGTCCCACTGATGGAGCTGGTCGCCCCAAGGCTGCGGCTAGGAGAGCCACCTTCCATTCCATTCTTTAATCAGCCTCCTTTTTGGCCGCTCGTTCTCTGTTTATAAAGACTTTTTGGCGATTTCCAGTAATTCGGTGGCATTCTTCCCAGAGAATCCCTATAACTTTTGAAGCTTTCATCTGATGTCAGTCTGTGCCTGTCCTACAAAGGCAGCATTGACCATGCGCTGGTTTTCAGGGTCTTCTGGGTCAAACAGAGTGTAGACTCTGAAGGCCTCGCACAGTCTCTCATAGAAGTCAGCCGGACTCTCATCTGGTTTCTGTAAGACCTCAGAGGTCTTTGCCATGTTTGTGGGATTCTTGATCCCCGTTTTCAACCCTTGGAGGAAGGCGGGTCGATATCTTTCTAGCCAGTTTCTTCCCTCCTCTGTATGTGGGTCCCAGCGGGGTTCCTCATCAGGTAAGACTCTCATGCCCAGGCTTCTATGTCTAGATGTCCTTCTGGCGCCTGGGTCTGGAGCCACTTTCTGGCTTCTGTGACAATCCGCCAGCATTCTTCTGTGTTGAATAGGGTGAGTAAGAGTTGACTGCAGTCGACCCAGGTGGGGCGAGGAGTCTGGAAGATGGATTCCAGGAGATCTACCATCGCTTGGGGTTTTTCGGAGTGTGGTGACGTATGGTGTTTCCAGTTCAGGAGGTCAGTAGTGGAGAACGGCTTATAGTAGAAGACTGATCCCCCCTCTTGTAGGGTCCCTTCAAGGCCCATTCTCTGTGGACCCCTTGTCTCCCGCAGTGGCAATTGCATTGCCGCTGGAAGTTTTGGTCCCTGGGTTGCTGACCTGAGATGTCTTCCTACTGGCTCTGGCAACCCTAGCTCCAGCGTTTCTTGTTCCAGCGACCCTGGTTCCAGTGGCGCATTGGCCAGTGGTGGGGATGAGACTGAGGGAGGTGGGCTGTCGGGAAGCTGAGGTTCCCCACCCTTAGGTAGCGGGGCATATGGTGTGGCAGTGGAGGGGCCTCTTCCAAATCCCCTTGTAATACAGGAGGCCACTTAACTTGCCATGAAGTCTTCCTTTCACCTTGTGCTATGAGGACCTTACACTGTCCCTGACTAGTAACACAGAATCGGAGCCAGAAAGTCTTGATTTGGGCTATTTCCAACCACTGGTCTATGTAAGGAAATTGGTCAGAATTGCTGGTGCCTCCAGTGACTACCCTATACACGGCCTGAACTGTGGGGACATCAAGGGTGCCTTCAGAGGGCCATCTCACATCAAAGGTGGGCAATTCTAACTCACAGAGGCTGTGCAATTATCCAGGGGTCAATTTGACCCCATAATCTCCTGAGAACCCCATCTTAAAATTCTTTATCATACATTCCAGAACAGTGGGTTTAGAGGAACATCCCCCCATAATGATATCTAAGATGGTTAAGCAAACCTCCCAGTGAACAGTGTCGCAAGACAAACAGGAGGGAACTCTCGCTTCGGCAGCTCCCCTTGCAGGGATTTAGGCGCCTCTTGGCATTGGCAGGTCAGTATGGGCCCCTGACTCGGATCAGGTTCTCTGGTGGAGACAAATGTCCCCGAGAACCTGATGCTGCCCTTAGCCGTATGAGGTCCCCACGTACACGCAGGTTGGGACTCACACAGGCTCCGTAACAGGCGTTGTGGAGCACGGTCACTCACATACACAATCACAAAGAATTTAAACTTCCACCCAGGACTTCCCTATCCTGTGCGGCGTCTAGGCTGCCTGGGAGGTGATCAAGCTCCCCTTCCACCTAAGAGGCGGGCCTGAACTCGGTTCTGGGTCCCCAGGGACGCTTATCGATCTGATGTCCTGGCAGGCTTTTCTGTCCTCCCCAGAGTCTGTTCCAGCACAGCGGTGGCCGACTACAGTCTGGCCCAGTGAGGGTCAGGGTCCAGTGAATTCACCAGCAATGCACCTTCCTTTCCGTCATGGGGGCCCAAAACTAGTGGCTCCTTCCCACTGGCTTCCGACAACGGTGGCTCAAGGGGCCAGCGTGGCTGTCGGCTTCCCAGCCAACGCACCAAAATGTTGTGGCAGAAATCAGTCAGGGGAAAGAGACAGACTGCACGCACTCGGAGGATTAGAAAAGGACTGTTTAATGCACACCGGTCCTGGCCCTGCGGAGTCACCTCCAAAGGCTGAGCCCCGCGCCCGGGTTCCAGCGCCTTTTATACATGATAAGCTTCTGGGTATTTGGGGGCTTTCCAGTTCCACTGTAGTTTAGGCGGTTGGCGGATGTAAGGGGATTACAAGGGCCAGGCGCGGAGGTCTTTGCACTGCAAGATAAGGGGATCGTCTGTATCTGCTTGCCTTCTCATTCCTATGGGAGGGATGGAGAGGGCCCACATGGAACACCTCATTGGTGTTGACCAGAAAATTCCAGACTGGTTGTTTAAGATTACATTTCTGGTGTAGCTCAAAACTGCAATTAGGCCATGATCCTTTAGCCCAAGTGACGTCATACTGGGCCTGTGTTTTTCTCTTTAACATGACGAATGGTGGCCCAGGCAACCTCAGGCTCATATCACCACCACCTTAGGTCAGTGGATGTGAGTGAGTCAGTGATCTCAAAAACTCAAGCACATATTTACCCCACCCGTTAATTAAAAGCGAGGTGAATATTTTAAAGGGAAACTGCAATGTGCTATGAAGGAACCTGGCTTGGGGCGAGGTGTCAGGGACATGCTCCCTAAGAAAGACACAGACATCAGCCAGGTGAAGGTTATAAGTTTATATTCATGGAAGGGGAAACTGGCATGAGAAGACCCAGAGGCAAGAACAAAGCCCTTGTGAGGAACTTAAAGATCTACAATATGATTGGAGCACAGGGAACAGGTGTGGGGAGAGACAGTGACCAGAGGGTGTGACATAGGTGAGGCAGGCAGCCCAGATGGGACAGGAGCCTATAAAATGGACCTGTCACCTCTAACCCAAGCCACAGTCCAGTGATGAACTCTACACATAATGGTTGTCTGGTGGGCTGAACGTTCGGACTTGTCACCCACGTGGTAGCTGGGGGCCCAGTGCTGCATGAATATGAGGATTAAATCTGACCAGGTCACTTCCCTACTTTAAACATGAGCAGAGTCTCATATGCAACATGGCCTTTGAGGCCCTACCCGCTCCCAGGCTCCTGTTTCTCCTCACCCTTGGCTTCTCCCTAGCTGCTGGTCCCACTCCCCCAATTCAGAGGGGAGTCAGGAGAGGTGCGGGCACAAGCTGCAAGCCTGTCTCTAGAACCTGTTCTCAAGAGCAGCCTCTGGCCTCGGGCTGTACTCACTGAGGCTGCCTCTCCACTGGACACCTACCGTGTGAACTGTGACCACGGGGAGAGTGAGAAGTGACCATTGGGGTGAGGAGAGGGCAGCAGAGCAGGGGCCACAGGATCAAAGACAATGGTCCTGAGCACTTTCTTTGGGCTCTGAAAGCTGCTGAATGCTGATCCGGACTCCACCTTTGAACTCCTGAAGAAATTCTTCATAACTTTTTTGGAGGAAGCCATGGCAAATGTGACATCTTCAGGGTCACATGTACAGAAAGGTGCAGAAAGCAAACAAAGAGAGTGTCAGAACTATATTTGATGCCTAGTATTTCTTGCCCTTGGTTCTCAGCAGAACTTTTTTCCGTTTCCTCTCTGGTTTCTGATCTCTTTCTGAATTATATTTAAACTGCCCAGTTTACATATGTGTTTTAAATTATGAGTTGCCTCTATTACTTTCTGGAAGTAGACTCATAAATGAAAGAAGAATATAATGGAAATGGGGTTGGTTTTTGTAATTCCACAGAGCTGCCATAGGTGTAAAATAATTTGCTATAGATCAACTCCAGGTCCTCCCATGTTGTAAAGCATTTCCTTACCATACTGTGCTGTCAGAGTGCAAAAACCACTGGTGGACACTCAGCTTCCTCTGTTTAATTAGTTGCTCATTAATGCACAATATATAATTTCATCCTGCCAGCCAAAGTGTAACTACAGCTGCAAGTGCACATCTGTGTTTAGCTAACAGAGCAGCCAGGCTCATGCCAATCATCTCTTTTATGCAAAAAGACCCAAAAAGTGCATAAAGCCTCACAGGGGCTCCAGTGTTCTCTTGAATGTGGTTTATGTGCAGGAATTGCCATCTGCATTTTCTCATTTGTCAGCTAGAAAATTACACTCCTCCGGGTCTACTCTTAGAATCTGACTTTAAAGATCAACCCCTGAAATCCCTGGTGGCAGAATCTCCGGCTATAATTTCAGACTCTCTGAGTGCACCACTCTTCATTCAGCTTTGCACAATTTAGTAAACCTCAATTTTATATTTCTGGACATTAGAAC
Source organism: Tadarida brasiliensis (assembly GCA_030848825.1). Lineage (NCBI taxonomy): Eukaryota > Metazoa > Chordata > Mammalia > Chiroptera > Molossidae > Tadarida > Tadarida brasiliensis. The sequence continues at coordinate 36,290,403 of CM061272.1, read as the reverse complement.
TATGGGAAACCAGCACAGAGCATCTTGCTGGCAGAGCCATGGCTACCAGAAAGCTGTGGGAAGCCCTCCCAGGCGAGGAGAAAGCCCAGGCGGGATCCAGACCCTGGCAATGCCTGGAGCCACTCAACCAGGACATCAGCCCTATTCCTCAGCACCCGTCTGCCCATTTTCCTCTTTTCTCCAGAGTATCTCCAGGCACCGTGTAGAGATGGCTTTGAGCTCTTTAAAGCAGGACTTAATCTGTCTGAATATCAGTGCAAACATTGTTTCTACAAGGCCAAGGAACTGAACCAACCCTCCTTCCTCCTCCCCCAACATGAGCAGAGCAGGGCAGGCAGAGAGCATGGTTCTGGCCTTTCACCTGGCCTCCTTCCCAGAGCTGCTGCTCTCGCTGCTGATGGGCCAGGGCTTCCAGGCACCTGTGAAGCCCTTTCCCTAACAGCAACCATCGGCCCCACACAGTAGGAGGTCAAGTCTGAAGCAGCCATCTTTCTTGCTAATCCTCAGACCACTTAAGGTCTCTTTAAAAGCAAGCCCTAGCCCTGTACACTGAAAGGTCGTGGGTGTGATTCCCAATCAGGGCACATACCTAGGTTGCAGGTTCAATCCCTGGTTCAGGTGCCTATAGGAACAACTGATCGATGTTTCTCTCTTTCTCTCTCCCTCTCCCTTCCTCTCTCTCTAAAATCTAAAAAGGATTTTTAAAAATTTTAAATATTTATAACAAGCCGTAGATGACTTACTTCCCACAAGCCAAGCCTCCTCAGAGGTGCTTTGCTGGATAAAAGGCCATCCACCCCTGAGACAACCATGCCCTCCCTCCCCTCTCCCAGCCAAAGCAGCCACTCCTGCGATCGTTCCAGGCTGTACACCAGCAAAGTTCCCTCCACTTCAGAAGATTCCTCTGGTGACGGTGAGCAGCGTGCAGGGAGCTGGGGACAGCTGGAGGCGGCCAGGCCAGCTAGGAGGGCGGGGCAAGGACAAGGAGGAGCCTGTGTGGTAGGGCAGGGGCAGACGGGGTGCCTGCAGCCTGCTGCTCACGTGTGGTCCTGGCAGGGCAGCTGGGCACCACCTGGGAGACTGTGAGAAAGGAAGGCTCACAGCTCCCACCCCAGGCCTGCAGGGTCAGAATCTGCATTTTACAGATCCCCAGGGGATGTGAACGCTTGAGAAGCATAGAGTCTCCTGGTGGTTTCTATAACCATTCCACACAGCTACTGTGAGTAGGAAAAGCCAGGTCTGAAGTAAGAAAACACATTCTTTTCTTACTTGATTCTGGTAACAACCCTGAGAAGAAGGTACTGTTATTCCACTTTACAGGTGAAGGAACTAGCTTCCAGAGGTTAGACTACTTGCCCAAAATTACACACTTAAAGAGCTAGGACTTCACCCCAGGTCTGCCTGACCTCTAAACCTGCCAGTGAGGCAGGAATTCTTTGCTTTGGGGCTGTGCCTAAAACAAAGCCCCAAGCAAAAAACCTGCATACTCTGAATCCAAGTTGGAACTCACTTGAGGAATCTGGGCTGAGGCTCCATGGGAGAGGCCAGGCAGGGCTCCTGGCTGCTCTGGTGAACCAGTGGGGCACAAGTCCCAGCACCAAGGTCTTGTCCAGGCCTGTCCTTCAGCCACCAGCTCCCTCAGAATAAAACAGAGCTCTTTGGGCTCCAGCCGACTCAGCAGCTTCAGCACCAGGTGGGGACACATTGCTACAGATCTCATGGCGGTTCCCATCAACTCACTGCCCCTCCTCTGGGAGCTGCCTCCCCGAAGCTTCCCTGAGTGACAGCCCAGCTCTAAGGCCTCACTCCAGAAATGCAATTTATAGCTGCTGTCTCTCTGGAGCTCAAGGACAGTGTCAGTCCTCTGGGCCCAGCTGCCCGAGGCAAAATCAAAGGCTCTAGGCTCCCACAGAATGCAGCATAGACTATTTTGCAAACGTTCACTCGTCATATGTTATGTGCCCAGTAAACAGGTGCAGTGCTTTTATGTACTGACCAGGGCCACGGACCAAACTGCAACCGAGGTATGTGCCCTTGACCAGAATCGAACTCGTGACTCTTTGGACCACAGGCCAATGCTCTAACCGCTGAGCCAAACCGGCCAGGGCAGATCCAGTACTTCTTAACCACACCAGAGCTACATCCTTCACAGGCTGTGTAGGACTTACCATATTTGATGATTATTTAGCTGCATGTGTGTGTGCCTTTTCTGTTAGACTGTACACCTCCAGGGCTCGGCACCTATTCACTCTTGTATCCCAGTGGTCACTTAGCACAGTGTCTAGAACCCAACATGTGCTGAATAGACCGTGTTGAACCGAATTTCAATTTCACCAAACAAAACAATGTGTACCGGACCTTGTGCTAGCAACAAGGACTATGAAGATGAAAAGGAGGGACTAAAAACCACCTGCATTCGATACTGCAATAAAATTAGGAACTTGTAAGCACAGAGAAATGCACCCAGTCTGGTGGAAATATGGTCTTACTGTTCCTACCCTTCAGCCTCCTCTTAACACAATAGCCTGAGTTGACCTTTTAAAACATCTATCACACCACATCACTCCTCAGCTCAAAATACTCCTCGGTCCTCAGAGCAAGTCCTTACAAAGCCCTGTGCTATCAGCCTCAATACCCCTCTCTGACACACACCCTGGGTGCTCCGACCTGATGTCTAGGCTGCTCCTCCTTGGCCACTGTGCTCCCTTCAGACCTTAAGCAAAAACCTTTGCTGTCCTCTCAAGACTTTTGCACTTGCACCCTGGCCGGTTTGGCTCAGCGGTTAGAGCGTCGGCCCAGGGACCAATGAGTTGCGGGTTCGATTCCGGCCAAGGGCACGTACCGCAGTTGTGATTCGTCCCCGGCCCTGTTTGGGGTTGTGCAGGAGGCAGCCACGTCGATGTTTCTCTCTCTCTCTCGTCCTCTCTCTCCCTCCCACTCTATTGAACAAAAATGGAAAAATGTCCTCAGGTGAGGATAAAAAAATTAAAAAAAGACTTTGCACTCGCTGTTTCTTCAACCGGGAGTATTCTGCCCACACATAGCCACAGATCACCCACTCTTCAATCTTTACTCACCATCTCAGTAATTACCCTTTCTCAAATGTCAACACCCTTGCACTTGCACGTGTACACACACATGTACACACTTCCCATCCTTTCATGCTGCTTAATGATTCTCCTTAGTGTTGTAACCCAGTAGATCAACCTCACTCGGACACCAAAATTATAAGTTTTAGGAGCTTTATTAACCTGCGCAGGGACTGCAGCCAACCTACTCAGAGGAGAACTGCAGCCCCGAGCCTCTAAAATGGTTGCCTCTTATAGTCTGTTTTCGTGGGAAGAGCAAGCAAGCAGCATTCACAGAAGCAGATATCAGCGGTTAGCAGTTGTTTGCTTAACATTTCTCAGGGTCTCTAACTAGCAAACAGAATAGGCCTCTGGGGCTGATAGCTGCAATTCAGGGGCATGGCAATCTTTAAGTTAAAACAATGGAAGACTTAAAGGTCAACAGAGCAGCGGGGTAATAAACATTCTGGGGCATAGGACATAACATAACAGAGTAGTTAATCAACAGAGGTAGTTAATCGTCCCAGGGCATAACATTCCCCACTTCTGTTGGGACAAAATCAAACCTTTGATTCATCTTCATCTAAGGGTAGTCTTTGATAGTGGGAGGCTAAGACCATGAGTTTGACTGATTGGACCCTCTCCTTGATGAAGGCCAGAAGGCGATTAATAATAATGGGTCCACAAGTGAGTCCAAGGAGGAGTAATAGAAGGGGCCCTGCTAAGGCTGAGATGAGGGTGGTCAACCAAGGGGACCAGCTATATAATCCTTCAAACCAATTCTTGGAAGCTTCCCTGTTTTCTTCCCTCTCATTTAGCCTTTTTCTCAATACCTGGATGCTTTCTCTGATCAACCCCGAATGATTAGCATAGAAGCAACAAGCTTCGCCTAGAGCAGCACATAGGCCCCCTTGCTGGAGGAACAAGAGGTCGAGGCCCCTTCTGTTTTGGAGTACCACCTCAGCGAGGGAATCTAGGGCCTTTTCTAAGTGACTTATTTGGTCCTGTACCATTCGAATGTCTTCAGAAAACTGGAGAGAGAGCTTCTGCATGTTGCTTTGGCTGGTGATAAGAGCCGCTGCGCTTACTGCAGCAGACCCGGCTATACCAATGGTTGCTAGTACAGGTATGAGCATAGGGGTGGCCCTCCTGTATCTCCTGAGGGATAACTCAGGAGCCAGAAAGTGTTCCATCCCCGAGGGTCCTGCATATAAGTATACCTGTGGTATGATGTAAGTCAGGATACAGAGTTCAGGGCCCGTATTGGGGAGAAGAGCCAAACATCGAGTGACCCCCGTGGTACATGCAAACCAAGTCCCTTCTGGGGCCAGGAGGACCCAAGCGGTGTCCTCCTGGGGTTCCAGAGAGAGTTGAGTCTCACAGACAGGATGATAAGGGGAAGATGCGAGTGGGTATCCTGCGATCCGCAAGCAGATCCCTCGTCCTTGGATGTCCTCCAGAGTGATGCGTGGCTTCTGGGTGCAATTCCGGATGTCAAGTTGCTGGTTTTCTCCAGCCAGGGATGTGTTCCTAATGTGGGAGGAAGAACTCCCCAAAGAATGGTTAGCGGCAACACCTATATAGTAGGGCGGAGTGGGGTCTAGACATAACCAACATTCTCTAGTAGTCTCAGGGTTGGACTCATTCAGGAGGTGATATACCGTGTCTAGGGTTCCAAGGAGGGAATGCTGATGTCGGGTGTCTAGTCGGGCCCCTGTGAGGTTCCAGGGGACTGCTGGAGCAGCTAAGAGGGGTTTGGAGTGGGACTCAGGTTCCGTAATAGGAGTCCCAGTGGGTGACACAGGAGGTTTGGTAGTTTGAGGCGGGGGAGGCCTGGGGTTGAGGACCTGGTTTGGCCCAACAGGGTTAGGCCCATAGGATGCTGACAACTTCTGAATAGTAAAGAGGCTACCTAAATCTTCTCCAGATAAGTACAGTCTTAATCCCCAAGTCCTTCCTGTGGACCAGCCTGAGGCAAATCTAGATATTATGGTGATGGTCACTGGGTTGCAAGTCCCAGCCTTTGAGCAGGCTTCAGGCCTTGGGGTGGTATGCCTGTGGAACCTAATATAGGGGTCTTCCCCACCTCCAGGTCACCATCCTAAGGCTAAGGTTTCACATCCCCAGTGTCTGCAATAGTAATCTCCAATATTTCCACAGGATCTTCTTTTCTTAGGGGGTTCCGGACAGGCGTAATGAGCTGTCTTCCAAAGAAGATGTTCAATGGTCAGTTCATTGCATTCAGCGCCTGGTACACCAAGTCCAGATAGGTAGGCTCCTCCTTGGTTTGCTATACCTATATCAGTACAAATGTCTGACCATAACTGAGACAGGTCAAAAGTCAGAGTGGGGTGATGGGTGAAAGTCCTGTTCTCTGCTAACTGAGTCCCATCCACAGTTCTCAATAGGACCCAGCGAGGCTGGGTAAGTTGGACAAAGGCACTATTTGCCCCTAAGCTAAGTATGAGGGTTAGGGTGAGTACTTGATAAGCTTGAGTTTCAAGGGGTCGTCGGGGTGGTGTTGTATTTTCCATCCCGACGGAACCTGCTCAGGTTTGGCTTTCTTTACCTGAGTGTGGTGGATCCAATATCGTTGACCTGTTACCTTCACTGCAGTGGGAGTGGAGAGGACGACAAGGTGTGGGCCTTCCCACCTGGGTTCTAGCGTCTCTGGAATGGGTTGTTTGATCCAAACCCAGTCTCCGGGCTGGTACTGTTGAACTGGAGAAGGTGAAGGGCTAGGGTCCCCACGGGTCAGCAGTCTTCGGGTCTCGTCCCGGATCTGCTGAATGGCCTGTAAAGACTTCAAAAGATCCCTGTTATGGACCTCAGCCAACTGTTCCAAGTTGAGCTTGGGGATCAGAGGGGGTGGCCTCCCAAACATGATTTCAAAGGGGGTGAGGCCATGAAGGTAAGGGGAACATCTGGTACGTAGGAGGGCAAATGGCAGGAGACTTACCCAATTTTCGCCAGTCTCCAGATGGAGTTTGGTAATAGTTTCCTTAATAGTTCTATTCATCCTCTCTACCTGACCTGAACTCTGAGGCCTATATATGCAATGCAATTTCCAAGTGATCCCTAGAGCTTTTGCTATTAATTGGGAGATCTTGGCAATGAATGCCGGGCCATTGTCGGACCCCAATGCTAAGGGAAGGCCAAATCGGGGGATGATCCCGGTCAGCAGGTGCTGGGTGACAATGTGGGCTGTTTCCCCTCTGGTGGGAAAGGCTTCCACCCAACCTGAATACGTATCAATGAAGACAAGCAGGTACTTGTAGCCGAATCTTCCGGGCCCCATCTCAGTGAAATCAAGTTCCCAATGTTCACCTGGTTCTTTTCCGTGTTCTCTCTCCCCGGGAGTTCGCGGGGTTGGGGGCCCTGGGTTGACCTGGGCACAAGCAATACACCTAGTAACTTCCGAATGTGCCATCAATTTCAAGTCTGGTATGTAGAAATGCTTGCTTAGTAGGGAGATTAATTTGGATGTTCCCAGGTGCGTGCCTTGGTGCAGGGCCTTAATGAGTTCCAGTCCTAAAGCTTTTGGTAATAGCAATCTGCTGTCAGGCAGCTTCTGCCAGTCCCCTTCTTCTTGAGTGCAGTTCAATTTCCTGCCTAGGCGTAATTCTTCAGGCGTATACTGAGGGGAGGGAGGTAGTTCCCTCTGGGGCAGCAGTGGCAGGACTTCAAGGTGACTTACTGTCTGAGCGGCTATTTCTTTTGCCATTTGGTCGGCCAGTGAGTTCCCCATGCTGATAGGGTCAGTTCTCTTTTGGTGCCCTTTACAATGCATTATGGCAACCTTTTTGGGGAGCCAAATTGCCTCGAGTAAGGCCAAGATTTCTTCCTTATTCTTTATGTCCTTTCCTCCTGAGGTTAAGAGGCCTCGCTCTTGATAAAGTGACCCATGCACATGGGCCGTAGCGAAGGCATAGCGACTGTCAGTGTAAATGTTAACTGACTTGTCTTTAGCCCATCTCAGGGCCTGGGTCAGGGCTATCAGCTCAGCCTTTTGGGCTGAGGTTCCTTGAGGCAGCGCCTGTGCCCAAATGACTTCTTCTCCAGTGGTTACTGCTGCCCCGGCTAGGTGGACCCCTTCCCTAAGGTAGCTGCTGCCGTCTGTGAAAAGCTCAAAGTCTACTGGTTGGATAGGGGTGTCATGCAAGTCGGGGTGTGATCCCGTGATAGCCTCTAAGACCTCAGTACAGTTATGTAGGGGTTCCTCTAGGTCATCATCTGGCAAGAGCGTAGCCGGATTCAGGACAGTGGACTTAGAGAAGGTGATGTGTGGGGGATTTAGAAGTAAGACCTGGTATTGTGTTAGGCGCGCATTGGAGATCCATCTGTCTGGGGGGCTCCTAAGAAGGGCTTCTGTGGTATGCCCGCCGAAAATAGACAAGTCCTGGCCCAAAGTTAGTTTCTGGGCCTCCTTGACTAGGAGCGCCGTGGCGGCAATGGCCCGCATGCAAGAGGGCCATCCCGATGCTACCGGGTCTAGCCTCTTAGAGAGGTAGGCGACCGGTCTCTTCCAAGGGCCAAGAGTTTGGGTCAATACCCCCTTCGCAAGTCCCTTGGTTTCTGCTACGAATAGCTGGAAGGGTTTTGAGATGTCCGGCAGGGCCAGGGCAGGTGCCGAAATTAATGCCCTTTTCAATTCCTCAAAGGCCTTTGCCTCGGTTTCAGTCCAAATTAGAGTAGATTCTTTCCCCCCTGTGCTGGCATATAAGGGTTTTGCGATCTCAGCAAATCCCAAAATCCATAGCCGGCAGTAGCCAACAGCTCCCAGAAATTCTCTTACTTGCCTTTTGGTAGTTGGCGTGGGGATCCGCAGTATGGCTTCGATCCGGCTGGCTGATAGAGATCTCTTACCTTCTTGGAGCTCGTAGCCCAAATAGGTGGCAGTTTGCACGCAGAGCTGGGCCTTCTTGGCAGACACTCGGTAACCCATCTGTTGCAGCTCCAGAAGGAGTGCCTCAGTGGCCTGGATACAGTCATCTGGGTTGGCAGCAGCCAGGAGCAAATCATCTACATATTGCAAAAGGGTTACCTGAGGATGAGCGTCTCGGAAGGTGAGGAGATCTCTGCTGAGTGCCTCATTGAAGATCGTGGGGGAGTTCTTGAATCCTTGTGGCAGTCTGGTCCAGGTCAGTTGTCCGGAGAATCCCCCTTCTGGGTCCGTCCATTCAAAGGCAAAGATGGGTTGGCTCAGCGGAGAGAGAGGCAAGGAGAAGAAAGCATCTTTCAAGTCCAGGACAGTGTAGTAGGTCCTATCAGGCGGTATGAGACTCAAAAGGGTGTATGGGTTGGGCACGGTTGGGTGTATGGTCTCAATTCTGGCGTTCACCTCCCGGAGATCCTGAACCGGCCGATAATCCTCGGTGCCCGGTTTCTTAATAGGCAACAAAGGGGTATTCCAGGCAGACTGACATGGGCGCAGAATGCCTGCTTGCATAAGTCTCTTGATATGTTTGGCAATCCCCACCTTGGCCTTCTGTGCAATTGGGTATTGCCGTACCCGGATTGGAGAGGCCGTGCTAAGGAGCTGCACAACAATAGGGGGTTGGTGAGTCGCCAAACCTGGCTCGCTGGTTTCAGCCCATACACCAGGCATGTCCTTCAAAAGTCTCTGGAGTATACTATTTTCTATGGGCCCCTCTGGTTCCCCTTCGTACAAAATGTACTCCTCTGAGAGGGGGACCGTCAGCAATATGGAGGCAGGGGCCTCTCCTAATGTTAGGGTGGGCTCTTTACCCGCAAAGGAGATGGTGGCCTGCAATTTCTGGAGCAAGTCGCGCCCCAAGAGGGGGTAGGGGCATTCAGGCATCACCAGAAATGAGTGGGTTATAGTTCCCTTACCTAAATCAGTTATTCGTGCTTGGGTCCAGGGGTAGGATTTTGGCTTACCGATCGCCCCTATGATCGATGTTTGTTCTGAGGAGAGGGGTCCGCGAGGTTCCTTGAGAACTGAAAAGGTGGCCCCCATGTCGACTAAGAAATCGACTGGCTGTCCTTCAACAGTTAGGGTTACCGTGGGCTCCCGGGGGCCAAGTTTATAGGAGCCCCGGCCTCGTCAATCCTTGTCCTCGAATAAGATGGCAGAGGACCCCTTCTGATGCTGACTCATAAGTTTGGGACATTCCTTTTTCCAATGTCCTTTCCCTTTGCAGTAGGCACATTGGTCCTTCTCTAGGAAGGGTCCGTTTCTTTGTTTTCTGGGGCCATTCTCCTTTTTCTGATTTTGCCCCCTATTGTTTCCTCCTTGGGCCACAAGGAGAATCTTCGCGACCTGTCTGGCCCGACCCACTTCAGGATCATCCCTATTATGGAAAACTTTCTGTGCTATTTCTAGGAGCTTACTTCTATTCTCACCTTCAAATCCTTCAATTTTCTGTAATTTCTTTTTAATATCTGGGGCCGACTGAGTCACAAAGGCAATATTAATAATTCTCTGATTTTCTGGGGCTTCGGGGTCTAGAGGCGTGTAGGTTCGATAAGCCTCCATCAGACGTTCTAAAAAGGCGGCCGGGGATTCTTCCCTACTCTGCAAAATCTCACTAACCTTACTGAAATTGGTGGGTTTTCTAGCCGCCGCCCGTAAGCCCCTCAGTAGAGCCCGGCGATATTGGCGCAAAGCCTCCTGCCCATGTGAGCTATTTGGGTCCCAATTGGGTGGGGCAGTGGGTAGTTGTTCTTCTAATTCTTGGCGGCGGGCCTGAGTATCCCCATCCCCATCCCCTAAGACAGCCTTTGCTGCCTCTCGGTATATTCTCTCTCTCTCCTCAGAGGTGAACAAAGTCTGCAAAATCTGCTGGCAATCATCCCATGTGGGCTGATGGGTGCGAAAAATGGTTTCTAATAATGAGATCAGCCCCTGTGGCTTGTCTGAAAAGACAGGATTTTGATGTTTCCAATTGTACAAGTCACTGGTCGAAAACGGGACATAGACTAGCCGGGGGGGGGGGCATGTGGGGCTCCCGGGTGTGGGGGAACCTCCCTAAGGGGCAGGAGGGGGACCGAGGAGTCTGGGGTCCCCTGTCCAGCCCCGTAGGGCGTCCCCCCCCGGGTGTGGGGTGGGCTTGCCCAATTAGGGTCAGGTTCCGGGCCAGATTGGCCAGGTGTGGGAGGCTGGTGGCGAGTGGAATCAGGAGGAACCTGAGCATACGAAGGTGGAAAAGTCAGGCTCTCAAGGGGATCCTCCGGGTCCCCAGGCAAGACGGGGTATAAACGATTCTTGGGCGCCTGTGCTGGCGGTGCAGGCTTGCCCTGGGGTTCGGGCGGTAGGCGCCTGGGCCAGTCTTGGGGCTCTCCCCGAGGTGGTTTCGGGGCTGCCACCATTATTGTCTTCCCGTCTATAACAGCCTTCATAGATTTCTGTCCCTTAGGCTTAGGAAATTTCTTGATATAACTAGCCTTGTCGGTAACAATATCTATCCAGACATTAATATAGACCTGTTGATCAGGGTGAGGGACATTATAAATCACTGATCGAACTGCAAGGAGGAGGGAAAGGTCAAATGATCCCTCAGAAGGCCAGTCTACTTTAAAAGTAGGCCATTCCAATTCACAAAGGGTCCTTAGAAAACCAGGGTTAGCTGGCGACCCATAATCACAAGAACGCTGAAAGAAATCAGAAAAGTTAGAGAGGAGACATTGGAGCGGGGTGGATGAAGTCGATCCGCCTTGCCCCATGCTGAAAGAGAATGAAACGCTGGCGCAAAACAAAAGACACACAAAGACAAACAACTAATGAAACGCTGGCGCAAAACAAAAGACAGACAAAGACAAACAACTCGTGGCCACTCTCATTCACCCAAACCAAATGAGGAGACGCAAAAGCGGCACCTCCCAAAATTGGAGACGGCGTCCCGTCCCAATTGGGGATGAGCAGTTGAGCGGCGTCCCGCCTGCTCTGTCCCGGACGATCTCGAGATCCCAAACAGAAAACAGAAACCAAGAGAGCTCTCCTTACCTAAAGAGTCCGGACGAGTCAGAAGTGGCTCAGGGTCGAATGCAGAACAAATTTGAGGCGAGGGAAGGCTCCCGCCTAGTCCGAGGAGGTCGACCCCAAAAGAGGGGACCTCACGGTTGATCTCGCTGGGGCCTCCAAATGTTGTAACCCAGTAGATCAACCTCACTCGGACACCAAAATTATAAGTTTTAGGAGCTTTATTAACCTGCGCAGGGACTGCAGCCAACCTACTCAGAGGAGAACTGCAGCCCCGAGCCTCTAAAATGGTTGCCTCTTATAGTCTGTTTTCGTGGGAAGAGCAAGCAAGCAGCATTCACAGAAGCAGATATCAGCGGTTAGCAGTTGTTTGCTTAACATTTCTCAGGGTCTCTAACTAGCAAACAGAATAGGCCTCTGGGGCTGATAGCTGCAATTCAGGGGCATGGCAATCTTTAAGTTAAAACAATGGAAGACTTAAAGGTCAACAGAGCAGCGGGGTAATAAACATTCTGGGGCATAGGACATAACATAACAGAGTAGTTAATCAACAGAGGTAGTTAATCGTCCCAGGGCATAACACTTAGCACTTCTCACATCTTACTTACCTTGTTTACGTCTGCCTCCATGAAGACCAGGATTTTGTCTGTTTTGTGGCCTGCTGACCCCCAGTGCCTAGAAGCGTGCTCATTAACACTTGCTGAATTAAGTCTGTTGATTGATTGTGCTTGAGGGAATGAAACGATAACCAGGTTCTTCCCTGGAGACATCTGATTCCCTCACAAATAGACCAAAGTGAGTCCAGTCCACAGGGCTCCTAGACATGCCCTCACATGCCTGAGAGCTGGGTGAGTTTCGCTTCTGTTAAACCAGAGCCCTGCTGGGACCGAAGGAGCAGTTGCAACCCTGGGTATGAGAGAGATCGCTGGGGAATATGGAGCCTGAGAAGGGCAGTGAGTCTAAGAGGAATTCAGGAACCCACGTTCCCAAGGCACTGTAACTGACAAAAATAAAACACTTTAGTAAGGAGTTTGATGTCCTTCATTCAAGGGAAAACAATCCATAGACTGGGGAAGCACAGGACCTCACAAGCAGTGGAACACCCTTCCCTGGGGCTGTTTGTGCAAGAATGGGTTTTATAGAGCATTAGAAGCAGCAACTGGAAACAGGATAGGATAGGCTGGATGGTCCGGGGATTTCCTTATAAAGCTATCAGGTCCTACTGTTATCATCGTAATTAGCTAGTTTATTAATCTTAATAATAGGAAGAAAGCAAAAAGGGGAGATGGGAGCATGTGCAGTGAAGGTGGGGGAGCTGTCGGGAAGGTGGTTGCCTGTCATTCTAGCCTGGGAACAAAGAGCATTGGCTAAGTGGGTGGAACCAAAGCAAGTGGGTGAAGTCCTGAAGGGTTAATTGGTTAAACTCCTGGTTATAATCTCCAGACAAGAATTCTCTCTGTTGCTTCACTCTTGCTCCCTTGCACTCTCTTGCTGTGACCCATACTCGTGTGCTCACCCGTGCGCTAGCCAGCCATGTGGCCTTAGCAGCTGCATGGCCCAGGGCCATGTGGACCCCACACGCAATGGACTGCAGCTGGGAACACAAGCTAAGCTAGCCAGATGCTGGACTGGACTGTGCTTTGATACAGAGCAGAAACTCTGGGCAGTGGCTTTAATCCTAGCCCTACTGAAGACAAGATTGTATTTTTTTTTTTTTTTTCCATGACAGAACAGAGGGAAATGGGACATTGGAGACCCAGGGGTTTAATTCCATGAAAATAAATATCACTCATCCTTCTGTTCGAGTCTCAGGAAATTCCTTTCCTTGCAACATTGCAAGAATTCCACTTCCACCGGCAACAGGTGGGGACACAGAGGACATCCCACTGATAGCACTATTTTCTAGAGCAAGGTAAATTAAAGAGGGTTGTGATGTGCATATGTTAGGCTTCTTTGACACTCAGGCATTTCCCATAAGTACAAGCTGACTTAGATTTGTGATGTCAGCTGGGCCACTGGGGTGGCCTCCATTTGGTGGGATATATGAATTACCTTTATCAATACCTGAGGAAAAGGAGCTGGTGCAGAAAATAGAGCTGACAGAATCCATGTAGGGGCCTTTGCAAGCAGTGGGGGGTGGGGGGGGACGACCTGCTATTGAATGCCATGAATCTGGGGCTGTGTGGTCTCTGCAGAGTAGCAGGCCTTGCAGGTGGAGGCAAGGGGCTGGGTTAGTCAGATGTGAGATGGAGCTTAGCGCATGAGTAAGAGAAAGACAGGACACCATGTGGCTGTGGGGAGTAAACAGGCTGGTAAATGGGAAAGAGGCAAGGCACTCAAGATCCTAATGAGGTTCCAGAAGAGATTTGGTGTGGGAGGAAGGAGAGGGCCAGAAAGATAAGATGTTGTGGTCAGATGAGACTTCAGAGGTAGAATGACAACCTCCATGCTGTGGCCATGAGGAGGGAAGATGGGGTGGAGGCAACAAGTGCAGGCTTGGAGAGGTCAAAGAGCAGGTCATTGAAGGGATGCTGAGGTCTCCCAAGATGATGGTAAAATGAGAGGGAAACAAGCACCAAAGTCCTCAGGGCTTGTGAGGAAGAATCAAGCTGTAGGTGGAAGGCAGCAATCAAGGTGGAGAGAAGGATGTGGGGGAGAATGAGAGTTGCCACCCAATATCCATGTGCCCCTACTTCCTCAGTAATAAGGAGTTTGAGTTTTCGCTGGAACCATTGCCACCAGATTGTTAAAAATCACATTGCCACCCAGCCAGTGTAGCTCTGTGGATTGAGCGTCATCCCATGGACTGAGAGGTCCCAGTTCGATTCCCAGTCAGGGCACATGCCCTGGTTTCGGGCTCGGTCCCCAGTGTGGGGTGTGCAGGAGGCAGTTGATCAATGTTTCTCTTTCACATTGATGTTTCTATCTCTCTCTCCCTTCCTCTCTCTCTAAAACACATCAATAAAATCATATTTAAAAATTAAATGTAATCACAATGAGTAAGTATTTATAAAATAAAAAATAAGAATCACATTGCCCAGCCTACCTGGCAGCTTGGAGCGGCCAAGTGACTGCTCTCTGGTAGTTCTGGAAGCCTTCTTGTTTCCTTCCCTCCATGGCTCACCTGGAAGGCCATTGTGATGATTGAAGCCTGAGCTGCATCTTGGATCGTGAGAAGAAGGGTCTCATCCTAAGAACGGCGGAGCAATGAGCAGGAAGAAACCTAGGTCCCTGAGGACTTCATGAAACCAACTTATCTGCTCTTGACTATCTAATTCTGAGACATCTTTAACTGAAAAAAAAAATCTTGTGTGTTTGAGATGGCTATTTTAGGTTTTCTGTCAGCAGAGGAACTAATCTTGAGCACTGCAGATGGTATAGAAGGATGGCGCCAATCTCAGAGGGTGAACACGTATTGTCTGTAAACAGCAATAAGAAGCTACAAGAATGTCAACTCTGGGTTCCAGGCCCAAAGAAAATTGGGGGTGTGAGAACAAAACAAATCACAACTGCTCCAGGCAGTTGTGGTCCTTAGCACAAGTGAGAAAGATGAGGCAGGTTCCGCAAAGAGCTAGTGGCCATGAAGAGGATGTTGTCAATGGAACAGTTTCTGAAAGGCAGAACTGAAAGGCTTGACAAGGCACTCAGCAGCAAGATGACTTAAGAGCCATCAGATGAGAGCATTAAATGGCCCCATCAGCAGAGGAGTCCATATTTAGAGGTCAACAATGAGAGCCAAGGGTCTAACTAGGCTCATAATTTTTTTTTTCCACATTTTTTTTTTTTTATCCTCACCCGAGGACATTTTTTCATTTTTTGTTCAGATAGAGTGGGAGGGAGAGAGAGGAAGAGAGAGAGAAACATCGACGTGAAAGGGACACATCGAGTGGCTGCCACCTGCATGACCAACCAGGGCCGGGGACAAACTGCAACCGAAGCACATGCCCTTAGCGGGAACCGAACCCAGGTCTCTCTGGACTGCAGGCTGACGCTCTAACCACTGAGCCAAACCGGCCAGGGCTAGGCTCATAATTTTAAGTGGAGTTTAGCCAATTTCCTGCTGAGCTTTTTGGGGAGACTCTGGTTCTTTCCTGCAGCTGCTTCCTGATGGTAGAGGCGAGAGGAAGCCAGGGTTGGGCGGGCAGGCAGAGAGGCTGCCCCTTCTGCAGCCACAGCCACCCCTTGTGCCAGGGAAGGGGGAAGCCCACCACTGAGAGGTCCTGAGGGTGGGACATCATATTCTCAGGCTCGGGTTTCCTACTTTCTTTAAACTGTGTATTTCTCACCTAATTTCTATATTAACTTCTAACGACTCTACTGTACATCTCTATTTTGAAGAGCAGACCCTTAAGCAGAGTTGAAAATGTAGATTAGGGGTCTTTAAGAGAACCATTTCATAGGAAGAAGCCTGCCAGGACTCCAAGGGAAACCAGCACAAAACTGGACTGAGAGACAGGAACTAAGGACTGTAATTCTAAAGCGATCAGAGGCTGAAGAGAGCCTTGTCTCTCCCTAAGTGAAACACAGGGGGCAAACTTGAGAAAGGAGCAGCATTCCTAACATCTTGGGTAGAACCTTAACTAGGTCCATAGTGCAGACCCAGAACAAAGTCCAAAGGCTGGTTATAGGAACTTAACATAGGGTTGGGTCAATTAACAACCAGGGATTCTTGCTGATGACACACACTATTGAGCCGCCTTAAGCTCCCCCTCCCCCACCTCTATCCACCCAGGATGATGTTTGGGCAGAGGGCTTGGGTGGGGTGGGGCTGGATTTGGGGGTGAAATCATGGTTTCTAACGGTGGGGAAAGGAGGCTAGCGGAGGCCAAACATCAGACAGAACCTGCCAAATTGTGCAGGGGCCTGCAACCACAGCCACTGCCCCAAACTCACATTCCTCTTCTCTCTATTAACCTCAAAAGAGGAATTTCACCATGCTGCAAGTGACAGCTGGCCAACTCACGGGCATGGTACCTGCGAAGACTCCACAGCCTCTTTAAGGGAGGCCTTGGACTCTAGACAGTGGTTTATATTGGAATCATTTGGTGCACTATAAACAAAACAAAAACAAGCCTGATGTCCAGTCCACACCCCAAGTCAATAAAATCAGTGTCTCCGGGGGTGGGAACCGGGCCAGTAGGCTGGTAAAGCTTTCCAGATGTTTCCAGTGTGCAACCAAGTTTAGAACCTGAGGTTGAACTCTGGTTTGGCCTTTTACCAGCTGTGTGACTTTGGGCGATGAACTCAAACTGAGCTTCAGTTTCCTCACTTGTGAAATGCAGATACTACTAGCACTACCCTGTAGAGGTCTTGCAGGCCAAATGTGCTTAGGCAGGGCCTAGCATATAACTCTTCCAGTGCTAAATGCTAGCTACTGTTATTAACGGTACTCAGGATTCAGTTTGAAACCCAGACCTGAAAAATGGTTAGCCTCTGGTTTTGGGGCGATTTGTCAAATCTCACCCTTTTAATAGTAGCATGGTTTGTGGGAGTGGGGATGGGTCAGGTTCTGTGCTGTTGGTAGGTGATCACATGCTGGTATTTCTAAACAGGATAGTGTAGGAGAGAAAACCAAGTTCCATACAGGTTGGTCACTCTGTCTAAAAGTGAGAAACTACTTTTCCAGGAAATCATCTATTTTTCAGCATTTGATTCTTCTTTTATTGGGTTGGGGTGGGGGTGTATCAGTTTTATTGAGATATGATTCCCCTGGTATAGGATTCATTCATTTAAAGTATACAACTCAGTGGTTTTTAGTACATTCACAGAGTAGCGTATTCTCGTTGTTTTCCTAAGTTACTTTTCAAGGGCCTGTTCTATTCCTACCACATCTGGTGTTCCTGGTCCAGACTTGGAAGACTGCTGTTAGTCCAGTACTGATCCATTCCATGCTTCAATATGTTTGCTATGCATGGTTTCTCAAAACGTGACTATTTGAGCGTGACACCACTCAAAATGCTATTTTCAAGTTCCTGTTACAGAAATCATGTCAGAAAAACTAAAATATCAGCAGCATGGGGTTCAGCAAGCAAAGCTGTCCCATTGGCAGCCAGCCCCATATAGGAGATAGAATGGGGAGAATGGTCCTCAGAAAGAGAATCTTTGCCTCTCCCTGGCTCACGTCTCACTAGGTTGGCTAAGGAGGCCTTTCCTTGCCTCAGATAAGCACATGGTTAGTCCTCCTGTTACTGGAGGAGGACCAGTCCGGAAATAGGTTATTGTGGTGTCATGGGAAAAACATTTTAGAGACACTCTCGAAGGAGGATTTGAGCAATAGTGGCAAGATTTATTAAAGGGCGAGCAGGGCACAGATGCCCTTGGAAAGACTACCACACTTGGCAAGGTACTTCCCCACCGGATCCAGCAGCAGGAGCTGGGTGACTTCGTTGGTCTGCCCAGAGATATGCTGCACCCGATGCCTTATCCACAGCCAGGCAGCTGGGCTCTGTCTCGCTGCAGAAGTCCAGCTTCCAGGGCCTTAAGACCACACTTGTCCCCACCAAACCCAGGAGGAAGGCCAGGGCCCAGAGCTGCTGTGCCATTGCCCCAGCATCCACAGCTCCAGTAGTCCCGCTCAGTCTCCGCCCCAGGCTGGGCTCAGGCCCGCACAGCTGACAAAAAGAGACTGGGGACTTTGTTAAGCTTCCCTATATTTCCTTGGGCTTGGGAGAGAGCAGACCGTCTTTCAATCTAATCTCTTTCCTGGCTTTTCCTGGGCTTGCATCCTTATCCTGTCCGATTTTTTTCCCCGAATTTTCCTAGGTTTGTCTCCTCCCCTTTATGGTTGCCATTTTGGCTTCTACTGCTCACACTTTCAGTACAAGGACTTCTCCCTTAACCGTTTCGCCCTCTCCCCACCTGTCTGCTAATCCAGAGGAACTGCCAGCTGTTCCCTGGGGTGACTGGAAAGCTGGTCTTTGCTGCCCACTCAGATGCTAATCCATGTGGCAGAGCGGTTCTGGCCACTCCCTGGAGTGTCTATAAAACTGTAGTTTCCCACCTTGATCAGGCTCAGCCATTCTCCTCCCTTCTCATTGGTTAATACCCGCCCTGCTGCCTATGCTAACACGCCGGGATTCCCAGGTGGAAGCCATCTGTGGAGCTGCACTGTCCTGGAAGGTGACACAAGTGAACACTGCTGGATTTCGGCCACTGGACCCAGCCCTCAGGGTCGAGTCTGGTAACCTAAAAATAAAAGGCCAAAGGCAGAGGTAAGCATTTGAGATCCAAACCAATTCTGGAAGCACTGATTCAGGCGGAAACCCAGAGTGTTTCCATTAGGAGATGAAGGAAAGGGGCATTGATGAGAAAGGTGGACAGAAGGTACAGATTCGCTAGAATAGTGATGCTAATGCGAAAGAATGCCTTTACTTTTCAGTACCATCCTCACAACAAACAAGTATTTGAATTCGATGCTGCCTTAGGCCCAGTCCAAAGGTTATCTTACCCAGTTTTAACATTCCAAAGGCGTGAGGAGTAAGACAAGACATGAAAGGCAGTTCCCCTGACTTCATTTTGAAGTGGTTCTATTTATATTATTTTTACTAGTCCCAGATTCTCCCTATCTGTCCCTGGACATATGCCCTCCTTCATTTGTTTATACTTGGAGATAATTTTCCTCTGAGCGCTGTCTCAGCCACCATCTTCCAGGATTTTAGCCAATTCTTTTTTTCTGCCATCATCTTGATTTTCAGAAATAAGTGTGTTACTGTGTGTGTTTGTATAAACACATGCACAGGCTAGGGTTTTATGCTGTGTAATCTCCAAACACAGCTCTCGAGTCTCCACACCATGAGCGATAATATTTCCAGAGTCCTGGCTGGAAGCAGAGCCATCCCAAAGAATTGTGAGTAGTAAAGGAGAAGGCTTCTGACTAGCCAGGTGGCCCTCAAAATTCTGTCTGCCACAGAAGGTCAAATTTAGTGTCAACAAATGCTTCCCTAACATCTCGAGAGGAGTGACGCACACTAGTAGGGGAAACTGAGACAGCTGAAAAAACTGACCAAGCAATTTATAGCCAGATACAGAAGGTCACCTCCTAGAGGTAATATCTAGGCCTCAGGTATATTTCCACTCCAGGCCCAGAAAAGCAGTAAAACCAGGTGGATGACGTCAGGACCAGCTGCTGTGACTAACAAACCCCTGACACTGACCAATCAGTGGAGACCACAACCCTGAAAGGGCACACCTGTAAAAGTGATGAATGTGCTGCTGAAACCCTCCCCTGAGACCTCCCCTAAACTTTCCACCTGCAAGAGACAGTTGAAAGCTTCAACACAAAGGACCCAGCATGTGCGTGCTCTCCCTCGGGGGAGCACTCCTTGACCCTGCAATTCCCTTCCCCCACAGGCACTCATCTCCCAAACTCTAAGGGACCCCATGAGACTAGCAACCAGGGCAGCAACGGGCAGTGGCAACTCATTCCAGGCAAACCCCCTGGCCTGTCTCCAAGGCCCCCTTTTCTCTGACTTCCCAGTGAGCCAAAGCAGCCCAGCCTAGGTCTCTGTTGCTTTTATGCTAAGCCCTTCCTTGTGTCACTGACCCCAGCTTTAATAAATGTGCCCTCAAAATCACCTGGACTCATGTTGTGCAATTTTTCCTGCACAAAGTCAAGAACCCACACACTACCAGCTGGCCCTAGGCAGACCCACTCAGGGCCAGGTCCCCTGTCTGGAAACAGAAGCACTTGATTAAAAATGCAAACTCTAGAACTCATCCCTAACCCCCTAAAGCAGAATCTCCAAGAGAGGTCAGGAAAGATGCAATAGTTTCTACAAGGCCCCCAGATGATTCTTATCAGAGAAAGTTTAGTTCTCTCTCTCTCTCTCTCTCTCTCTCTCTCTCTCTCTCTCTCTATCTCTATCTCTCTATCTCCCTCTCCCTCTCCCTCTCCCTCTCCCTCTCCCTCTCTCTCTCCCTCTCCCCCTCTCCCTCTCTCCCTCTCCCTCTCCCTCTCTCCCTCTCTCCCCCTCTCCCTCTCTCCCTCTCCCTCTCTCCCCCTCTCCCCCTCCTTTTAAAAGATGCCTCCTCAGTAGAGATTCCAGTTTAATGGTGGGGGGAGGCAGGGGAGGTCAGTAGACTGATGTTTTCAAACACTCCCCAGGTGACTGAAATGCAATCTTTTGAGAATCACTGCTGACCTCCTGGCATACTTGACCCTATTTTCACCAATTAGATCATTAGCTCCTAAACAGTCAAGCTTCAACTGGGCTTTGTGATACTAATTTCAATCAAGTTTTCCTCTCTTTTGGATAAGATATAACTTAGTTTCGTTCATCATAATCATTTAAAAAAAAATGTTTTGCCCTGTTGAACTGTGCTCTGCTCCAGGTGAGGCACTTCATATACAAACCCTCATTTTGTCCTCTCAACAATGCTTGGAGGTTGGTTCTGTTGATAGTCCCACTTTACAGATGAGAAAACTGAGACAAAGGTTAAATAGCTCGCCTACGGTCACCCAACTAATGAGTAGCAAAGCCATTCACTCTCACTGTATCCCTGGCTAGCCACTGAGAGCTACTGATCAGGGTTGTTCTGAGCCATGAAGCCTCCAATCCCATGACCAGTTTCCCAAGGAGGAAACGAGGCTCCACCTAAAATCACACACCTGCTATTGTGCCAGTCCGGCAATGGTGGACTATGTTAGCAGTATCTTTAGGTCAATAATTCCCAGTTGATGGTGCATCAGAATTATCTGGGAAGGTTGTTAAAAATACAGATGCTTAGGTCCTATCCTGGGAGATTCTCAGTGTGTCTGGGGTGCAGCCGGGAATCTGCATTTTATAGCCAATGATTTTGATGCAAGTAATTGAAAGGCTAAGCTGAAAAAGAGAAAGGGGGAAGGGGGAGGAAAGAAGGAAGGAAGGGAGGAAGGAAAAAGTGCCCTGAGTGAGGAACCAGCTCTTGAAAGAAGGATAAGAAGCCTCCCCCCCACCCCCCATGGAGAGTAGAGGAAGCTGTATCTGTCGTGATTTCTTGTCCCTTTCTCCATACCTGGGTAATTTCTACTCCTCCTTCAAGTCCCAGCTCCATGTAACACTTCCTCTGTGCTATCTTTTTCTGTGGCTCCAGAAAGAGTTAGGGAGATTCCCTCAGGAATCTCATAGCCCTTAAATCTAAGCACCAGTTCATTTTCTTCATCATATGGGCTCAAGGGGTGGTTTTCACTGCTTAATGCTTTGTGGGTGATTTATTCACCTTGCAGGGGTGAGGCCGCCACTCCCAGGCTGCTGTCTGCTGAGCTGTAGCTGGACGGCCAGGGAGCTAGAGGAGGTCCAACTGCTGAGCAGAGTCCAGGTGGCCTGAGCAGATTTTGGAAGGCTACCAAGAGCTGTTAATGCTGCAGCGGTGATACGCCCACTCTCTCACCCCCACACCTGGGCCAAGACTCAGCCCTTGAGCACAGTGTCCCTGCCAGTGCCTTGCCCAGTGTTAGGTACCTGGTAGGCTCTAAATCAAGGATGCTGAGAGGTTTGCTGGAGCTTTTCATCTCATCATCAGGAGCAGCTGCCCGGAGGGCTCTGTGGGCAGGATGAGATGAGGTGTCAGGTTCCTTGGGAAGAATGCTGAGTGATTACTGATGTCTGCCTTGTCACAGGAGGCACCGTGCCTACCACTTGTTTGCCAGTTCATTTGCATTAGTTTCCTGGGGCTGCCAAAACAAATTACCACAACTTGGCGGCTTACAACAACAGAAATTTATTCTCTCACAGTTCTGGAGGCCAGGGGTCTGAAATTAATATCACTGAGTCAAAACCAAGGAGTGAGCTCCCTCCAAAGGCCGCCTTGCCTCTTCCAGCCTCTGGCAGCCCCAGGCTGCCTTGATTTGTGGCCACATAAGTCCAATCTCTGCCTCCATCTTCACGTGGCCTTCTGCCATGCCTGTCACATCTCTCTCTCCTTTCTTTTAGAAGGACACCTGTCCTACCCCCAACCCCCACTGCACACTTGTTTCAGCTCTTTGAAATACTCTGTGTGAAAGTGAATGAACAATTCAGTAGTAAACTGTGTTGACTCAGTAGAAAACAAAACAAAACAAAACTGGATCCAGGGACCCAGCTTTTAGGGATTTAGGGTCCACCCTAAATCCACGATGCTCTCATCTTAAGTTTCTTAACTACATCTTCAAAGACCTCTTTTCCAAACAAGGTCACATTCAGAGGTGCCAGGGGTTAGGGCTTGGGCATACTTGCTGGGGGCACAATTCAACCCACCACACCAGACTAGTACTAAATAAATGTCATTGATTAAGTACCTCCTACCGGCTTTGCTCCCCACCTCCCACCACCCTGTGCAAACCTTTCAACACCTAATGCTGGTGAACCTCGCTGCCTAGGAGGGACAGGCCTGTGCTGATGTCAAGTTTGGCTCAATGCAGGCCTCCCTGCCCTTCTAGCAGCTAGGACAGCAGGGGATGCAGAGGACTGAGAGAATCCGAAAGCCTTCCACTTTCACAAGGACAATAAAATGAGTGCCAGGCCCTCTGCAAATATTACCAGGACATCACTGTGCTGGGTCTCCCCCAGGGTGGACTAGATGCAGAACCCAGTGAGTGAATCTGACTGGGTCAAGGTTATGGTCAGGTTGTGCCCGTCCCACTTACTCATGCAACCCCCTGAGAGCATCCAGTTCCATCTCAATCTAAGCATCTCCTTCTCAAAGTCACCCAAATCAAAAAGGCGGCAGTGGTGGGGGCTTGCCATCATGCCTGAAGGGCTGGGCGGCTGACCGCCAGGGCAGGAGAGGGCCCAGGTCTCAGAATCTCCGCCGCCACTGCTGGAGCACGGCCTGGCCATGGCCACCTCCGCGACCACCTCCACTGCCTCCTCTGAGCATTTCAGGAAACCGCAGCCTTCCTGAAGACCTACGAGGGGTGCCGGAGTGGCTTCTGGGGACTGGAGGGACAGAAAGAAGAAGTTGATCAGAGATTTTGCTGAAAAACAACAGGAAGCGAATGAAACGCTGGCAGAGATGGAAGATAAACTGTTATGCACCCTATCTTTCTGTAACCCTATGATGTCTAAGCTTCCAACCTATGAAGGATCTTGCCAAACCCCACCGGGAAGTGACAGCACACCTCTGACAGCCACACCTGGGGGCCGAGGAGACATATATGGCACATATACTGTAGAGAATGAGCTGTCTCAAAGGGCATTGCTTTTTCAAGGCAATGAGAATCTGAACCTGGCGCCCAGAGTATTGAGCCTTCTGATCGGATTGCCACCGAGACTGGCCAGATTGGCTCAGAAATCATGGAAGAGCTGGGGAAGCAACATCACTGGTCAATGTCCAGAACAGTGACAACCAACAAGCTGCTACTTTCCACTGTCATCTTACTGGAGCTAGCCATCCTGGGAGGCCTGGTTTATCACAAGTTCTTCACAGGCATTGAACTTCCTGCAGAGAAGGGGCTGTGGACCAGAACTTTGACCCTGTGAATGAATGGTGTTGGAGATGTGGAATAAGCTATTGCTGCTGTGAGCTAACATTCAAGGATGCACTGTGTAACCAGAATGTGGGAAGAGGGAGGGAAGATGGGAAACCAGTTAAATGTGAAGGAACAGCAACAAGACCAGTATGACATACCAAGGTA
Organism: Tadarida brasiliensis; assembly: GCA_030848825.1. NCBI lineage: Eukaryota > Metazoa > Chordata > Mammalia > Chiroptera > Molossidae > Tadarida > Tadarida brasiliensis. The sequence continues at coordinate 36,266,801 of CM061272.1, read as the reverse complement.
ATAAATGCTGTTTGTGACTTCTTTTTTAAAAATTAAAAAGACCTGGCTAGTTTGGCTTAGCAGTTGGAGCATTGGCCCTTGGACCAAAGGGTCACGGGTTCAATTCCCAGTCAAGGTCACATGAGTGGGTTGCAGGTTCGATCCCCAGCCCCAGTAGGGGTCATGCAGGAGGCAATCGATTGATGTGTCTCTCTCACATCGATCTCTTTCTCTCTCTCTCTCTCTCTCTCTCTCTCTCTCTCTCTCTCTCTCTCTCTCTCTCTCCCTCCTTCCAAAATATCCTCAACAACAAAAGACCTGCTCCAAATGCCCCCTGCCTCCTTTTGTGCAGTCCAACCTGGAGCTGCTCAGTTCACTTCTCTGAACCTCACTGTCAAATCAGACTGATAACGAAACCTACAGACTGCAGTCCTTTCTCCAGCCAGGACAGGTGTCAATAAACAAACCCTTCTTCACAGGCTTATGCAGAGAGCTAAAGAAGTAATTATGAAGGTTTCAGGCCCACAACTGGCATTCCATAAGCATTTTTTTAAATTAATGATAAGTGTCTAACAACACAGCAGGTACATCACAATGTTCACCAAGTATGAGCACATCCCTATCTTTAACCAGCACCTGGGCATTAGTAAGTCCTAAATCTCACCTTCCTCCTGCATGTCTGACTGTCTGACCCACATCTCAAAGCGTCCACTGTCAAGCTCCATATCTCCCTGCCCTCGCAGGCTTCTGTAATCTTCACCTGCCTGAAAAACACCCAATCCAAACATCTAACAGGGGCTCTCCTTTCCCCCCCAGTCAGTCTCCAGTGCTACAGGTTCTTCTTTCTTAAGACTCATTGACTCTGTCTCCACCTCTTTTTGTCCACCTATCTTCACACATGTAAAGCCACATAATTTCTCACCTGAAATATTGCCACAGTTTCTCTTCTTCGTTTCTTCCTTGCCCAGTTTACATTGACAAGGCTGATGTTTCTAAGACATGAATCTGATCACCAACAAAATGGAAAAGGAACCCACTTTATGGGAGAACATATTCACCAATGAGACATCTGATAAGTGGTTAATTTCCAAAATATATAAAGAACTCATATAACTCAACAAAAGGAAGACAAACAATCCAATTTAAAAATGAGCAAATGCTGGGCTGGTGTGGCTCTGTGGATTGAGAATCATCCCATGGACTGAGAGGTCTTGGTTCAATTCCCTGTCAGGGCACACGCCTGTGTCTCAGGCTCAATCCCCAGTGGGCAGAATGCAAGAGGCAGCCAATTGATGTTTCTCTCTTACATCAATGTTTCTATCTCTCTCTAAAAAAAAAAAAAAAAAATCAATTAAAAAAAACATATTAAAAATAATAAAAAAGGGCAAAGGACCTGAATAGACACTTCTCCAAAGAGGACATACAGATGGCCAATAGGCATGAAAAATGCTCAGTGTCATTAATCATCAGAGTGATACAAATTAAAAATAGAATGAGGTATCATCTCATACCTGCCAGAATGGCTACCAACAATAAATCAACAAATAACAAGTGCTGGTGAGAATGCAGAGAAAGGGAACCCTAGTACACTGCTAGTGGGAATGCAAGTTGGTGCAGCCACTGTGGAAAACAGTATGTAGTTTCCTCAAAAAATTAAAAATCAAACTACTGTTTGACCCAGCAATCCAACTTCTGGGAATATATCCTAGGAATTCTGAAACGCCAGTCAGAAAGAATACATGCACCCTTATGTTCACAGCAGCATTATTTACAATAGCTAAGATCTGGAAACAGCCCAACTGTCCATCAGTAGATGAATGGATAAAAAAGCTGTGGTACAGTACTGGCTGGCTTGCTCAGCAGTTAGAGCATCAGCCCACAAACCAAAGACTCACAGGTTTGATTCTGGTCAGGGGCATGTACCTCAGTTGCAGTTTGGTCCCCAGCCCTGGTCAGGGTTGTATAGGAGGCAACCAATCGATATGTCTCTCTCAAGTCGATGTTTCTCTCTCTCTCTCTCTCTCTCTCTCTCTCTCTCTCTCTCTCTCTCTCCCTCCCTCCATCCCTCCCTCCCTCCCACTCTATCTGAAGGTAAATGGAAAAATATCCTCAGGTGAGGATTTAAAAAAAAAAAAACTAGCCTGCTATATTTGGTCAGGCTAATTTGGTGAGGTGTATGATGTTAGCTGGAATTTATTTTAAGGGCCTTATAGAGCCCACAGGCCATACGTTCCTCCCCCTGTTACTTCTTCTAACTCTGTGATTTTCCAAATAAATGTTCACTTATAATTTGGGTCTTGGATCTGAATTTTTTCCTAGCCAGAACTCAAGTACTGAAGTTGTTGAACCCAGGTCCAGTCTGACCCCACATATCTAACACCTGGTGCTTTCTTGCTGTCCACAACATTATAGTGCCTCAACTCAGATTGTGACTCAGATTGTGAGCAAGATTCCAGAGAAGCCCACTCAGCACCGCCTTGCAGACCTGAACCAGTGCTAGGTACCAGGAGAGACCCATTGTACCCCACCAGCTCCTCACTTTGCATTGGGTGAACTTGAGCGACTTTCTTGGAATTTCAAAACTCCTTGTTTTAAGGTAAGAGGCTGACTTTCTTTAAGCTGTTTGTAAATCCTTGGGGTGGAGCTAAAGGTTAAGGGTTGAGATACACTAGGCTATAGATAAGAATCAAGATAAGTAAGGACAGGAAAAAAAATGGATGGCTGGTTTTTTACTTTGGCTTTCCAATTGAAGTTGCTTTCTGGGGGTCTGAATAAAAGCTTTTACTACATGAATGTGAGCCTAGGCTCATTTGGCTCCAAGGATGAGAGGGGTGCTTACTCCCTCTGACTCAAATCTCAGGCATTCTTAGGTGACTGAGAATCTTTTTGGATTGAGGGGAGGGAAGGCTGAGACATGTGGGAAGGTTTGAGATGACTTGGAGCTTGGTACACAGGCAGCACACTTCACCCAGTACACAGTACACCTGGAGGTTTATTCCAACTCTGCAGATCTCAAAATAAAACTAAAATCAACATGGGAAATTGTGCCTCCAAGGCTAGAAACTCCCATCCCCTATCCCTTATCAACACTCCTGACTTACAGAATGGGAAGATATAACTAGAAGTGACATCAACTTAAAATGGCCATAATGTAGCTCGAGTGATGCCTAAATTACTTTTTTTGCATACAAAATTAGAAAAAGTGCTTTAGAATTAAAACTGAATGAGTGAGAAGTTTATCTTGATTGCAAATTGGAAGCTCCTAGAAGGATCACAGGTCAGTTATATAGAAAACCAGAAAGGCTGATTTCAGGCAAGAGGAGAACAGCAATTATGTACATTCCTTTTTCCAGGGACACTGATGGGTTTGCAAAGGAATTTTATTTACTGTTAAAGATTAAAGTGCTGGCTATTCTGACCTACTCCAATTAATATAACTACTGGTTTCTGGGAGCAAGTTCTGCTGGGAAAATGTAGAGGAGTCTGTTTCTATTGTAAAAAGCCAAGTCACCTTAAAAAAAAAATTGTAGAAAACCGAAACTGGACTTAGAAAGATAAAAGAAACCAAAAGCAAGCATAGGGTTGCTCCAAGGGCGTTTCCCCTTTTCCTCACTGATAGTTTGGGAGAAGTTAAAATTATCATAAAGAAGGGAAAGCAGCCAGTCAATGTGGCTTGGTGGGTTGAGCATTGTCCCATGAACCAAGAGATTGTTGGTTCAATTCCCAGTCAAGGTACATTGCCCAGGTTTCAGGCTCATTTGGGGCATGCAGGAGGCAGCCAATCAATGTTTCTCTCTCATTGATGTTTCTCTCTCTCTCTCCATCTCCCTTCCTCTCTCTCTAAAATATCAATAAAAACAGCCCTGGCCAGTTTGGCTCAGTGGTTAGAACGTTGGCCCTCAGATGAGAGTCTAGGGTTCAATTTCAGTCAAGGGCACATACCTCAGTTGGGGGTTCAATCCCCTGCCCTCGTTGGGGTTGTGTGAGAGGCAAGCAATTGATGTGTCTCTCTCACATCAGTTTCTCACTCTCTCTCCCTCCCTCCCACTTTATCTAAAAAATCAATGGAAAAATATTTAATATCCTCGGGTGAGTATTAAAAAAACAAATCAATAAAAATATATTTTAAAAAGTCTGTATGTGTTGGGGGGAGTCACTAAGGCCCTCATAGATACTGGAGCTCCGTTATCTGTTCTTAGCCACACCAAACTAATGGTCTTCTCCTTTGGTAAAGCTTCTGTACAAATGACAGGAATATTTGATCAATGTCTGGTTTTAAATCAAAACCTGTTTCCTTCCAACTATGTTATGGGACAATATATATCTTTGCTAATCAAATCTGTCCCAATTCATCTGATAGGGCAAGGTTTTGTTTGTTTGTTTGTTTGTTTGTTTGTTTGTTTGTTTATATCAGTGATGCCTACATATACTTTTTCCAGAAGGGTAATATGTATTTAGAACTAAATGAACCAGATACTGAAACAAAGGGGAAAATAATGCTTTTAAAGGAACCTCCACAGGAGGAAACTAATGTTGAGACTAATTGAATGTGTGATAACCATCTTTTCTTCATTATTAACTTCTATAAGAGCCTCAGGGATAACTTAACAGGGACTCTTCCTTCCCTTCAAGGGGTGGCTGCTCTCCCTCTCTCCTAAGCCTCCTAAAGGACCAGGGCTGTTTGGAAACATGGAAGGCAGGGAAACAGGTCACTAGCCCAACAACTAGAGACAAGAGTTGTAGGATGAGTTTTCCATCCAAGACCACAGAGGCATTGGACAGCCCATGTACAGACAGATACAAAAGTGGGGACCTCCAATAAGGCCGGCTAAGTCCAGAGGAAGACAAGCAAGGATGCCTCACTTGTGATTGGCTTCATGTATAGTGGAGTCTGCCAGTCTGAGCAGAGTGAGTCCGTTGTTACAGTGCCCAGCCACCATTGTGACCATTGGTAAGTCTGCCCTGGGAGCACAAGGTAACACTCCACACCCAGGTGGCACCCGGATGGCAGGATATCCCTGTGGAGTGGAGTCCACCTGTCTGAGTGGAGTAAGTCCATCTTTCCCATGACTGGCCATCAGGGAATCATTGGTAAGTCTTCCCTCAGAGCATGGGGTAACACTCCACATTCCAGGTAGTTCCCAGGCAATAGGGAACCTGCCCTACTATGGTTCTCAGACCACAAGACAGCCCAGGATGGCCCAGAGACTAGCCTCTCACTCTCAGCTTGGAATTTATCTGTCTTTCTATAGATGGGGAACTAGTACACAGTGCCTAGAGATAACCCTTTGGGAGAAATTTGACCCTGAGTCCCTCAAGCTTCTTCTACAACATAATATGGCCCCATCATAAAGTGGATAATGGAGAGAGATTTGGCCAGTTAATGGCACCATTAAGTTTAATACTATCCTGCAGCTGGACCTGTTTTGCTATTCCCAAGGGAAGTGAATGGAGGATGAGACCTCCTTAGATCAATATGTCTTTTCCATACACGAAAACTGTTATGACTCTCAGAAATAGCCCTCAGCTATGTGCTACCTGTAAACTAGATCTCTATCATTGCTACAGAGCTCGAAAGAAAAATATACCCAGATGGAAAGAAACATTCCAAAAATGAATGAATAAATGTGTTAGTCCTTTGCCAATATTTGCCAATCCTTAAGGTATTACAAGTGACTGTCCTTGTTTTACAAATAAAGTCTTTACAGGGCCAGAGCTGTGACTCCAGAAGCAATCAAGCCCACCAAATCCTTTTTTGCCTTCCCCAAAACCTCCCCTATTCATCTCAAAATTATCTTATAAGATAATTGGCTTTATGAAACCAAAGTCCCAGGACCTCTGAAGTGCAAATATCTGGACTCCACCAAAAACTCTTGTTTGGGCCATGTTTTTTAAATGCAAATATTTAGAAGGTGATTCTTATCCAAAGGGGAAAAACCTTAGCAGATCAATTTAACTTATTTTGGCAATTCTTTTCTAAATCAGTGAATTTTGATAAAAGTTATCGGATACCTACATGTTTTGAGATAACATGAAATACGGAAACAATGATTGCTAGACAAGTTTTAAGTTTGCCTGCTTTTGGCTTTTTTTTTTTTTTTTTTTTGCAAAAAGTCTGTAAAGTGGATTTGGAACTGTTGATTTAACGTCTTGTGCTTGGTTGAAGGTGTGTTTCTTAAAAGTGAGCGTGTTTAAAATGTTTATAAACATCAGTCTAAGGAATGCCAGTTGTTTACCTGGTTATCATTGGAAATTGAGGTTTCTAAGAGTTAAAACCTCAAATGAAGTTGGAAATAAATTGTATGGTTTTGATAATAGAAGACATAATGTATAGAGGTACATTTTTACAGGACAAGGATTGAAATTGAGATATTCTAAAGATGGTTATTCTGGACGGGTAAAAAACGTTTGTGAAAATTGTAGAAAAGACATTCAGCTAAGCTCTTTGCCACTTGATGGCAAGATTTGCCTTTCCTCCAGTCTCTAATAACTTGTTCCTTGTTTCCATCTGAGACTTCACAAGAATGATATTTACCGTCCATATTTCTACCAACATTCTATTCACGGAAATCTAGGCATTTTTCTAGCACCTACTTTACATCTCTTCTAGTCTCGACCCCTTACCCATTACACAGTTGCCGGTATCAGTACCAAAATTTCTGTTAGTCAGGGTTATCCAGAGAAATAAAGATAAATAGATAGATAATATGTTATAAGGAATGAAATTGCCTCATGTAACTATGGAATCTGAAAGGTCTCAAAATCTGCAGTTGGCAAGCTAGAGAACCAGGACAGCTATTGGTGTCACTCTAGTCTGAAAGCTGGCAGGTTCAAGACTCAGGAAAATCTAATAGAGGAGGGCAAAGGCAGAAAAACAAAGTACCACCTCAAAGGCAATCAGAGAGGAGGAATTCCCTCTTATTTGGGGAAGGGTCAGCATTTTTGTTCTATTCTGGTCTCCTGGTCTTCAATTGATTGGATGAGACCCACCCCCAATTTAGGAAGGGCAATCTGCTCTGTGAAGGGATTTAAATGTTAAATTCATCCAAGTACCCTCACAGAAATACACAAAATTATGTTTAATTAAATATTTGGGCATCCTGTGATCCAGTCAAGTTGACCCATAAAATTAACCATCACGTTATCTCCACCAGACTCCCTGGGCCAGCCAGCTGTGGATGAATTGGAAACAGCAGAGCACCTTGGGAGCTGAGAGTGCTCTCTTGCACCTCACAGTGTTGATAATCTATAATTTAGTTCTAGCTGTATGCACTGAGAAAATAAGCTCAGTGCCTTCTGATTTAGCCTGTTCATGATAGTTTATGTTTACAATAAAAAAAGAAAAAAAATTGTAGAAAGATTTATAGAAGGTTGTGAAGGTTTTAAGTTTTTAAAGAAAAAACCCCAGTCAGGTTCCAGTCATCGTTTTCCAACCTGATTTCTCTCTGGTGACATTATTTGACTCTGGTGGGGGAGTAGTTTTCATTGCACTCTCTCTTGCCCTTGTTGGTGTGGGGGAAACGTATCTGTCAGCTGCAGTAAATCCTCCACCAAAATGTGTCTCCTCAACTCTGAGATGGAAGGTAAACCTGCCCTCTGGGCAGAGTCACCTGCCCACACGCCCGTCCCCAGGTGACAACTGGGTGACAGGGTCCCATGAGTCAGGACCTGATCACCCCTGACCTCCGAAGGGACTCCTTCTCTCCTGCTTGTTTGGTGTGGAGTTGAGTCCCCTGCTTGAGTGGGGTATCTGGCTAATGTCCTCATCATTGGTAAGGCCACCCTCAGGACACAGGGTAAACACCTCCACAGGCTACTCCTATCTGGAGCATTTACATCACTTTTGACAAGCCCACTCTTGTCATGTCACATCCTATGTCACTGGGATTTCTGACTTTTCAGAGAGCCAGACAGCGCTGCCCAGGCTCTCTCCTGTTGCTTGATCCGATTGATTGGAGCTGAGACGTCCCTCGTTTCCACAGATCATTCCAGCCCTTGAAGCCTCAGTGAAAGTCTCAACAAGTCTTCCTGCTTGGTATTTAGGAACTTCTCTCCCCTTTTTCAGCCTTCTTAAAAGTCGTCAAAAGCAAATGATAAAAATCCTCTCTATAAAAATTAGTAATTTGGATTATGTGTATGATCTATATGTGTTTAGTCTTCATGTGTATGGTCTTTATGCGATATGTGTTTGTGTATTATATATGGTGTATTTTCTGCCTCCAGATGGCATTACTAGGGTGTGATATTTTTTTGGCCTAAAAAGATTAAATATTTATATAGATTATACAAGATCCTGTGATCTGGACAAAATATTTGGTATTAAAACTAGTTTAATTAATGTCTTTTAGAGTTATTACCATAAAATATGTGTTTGTTTTACCTAGATTTACAAAGAGTTTATAATATAATCTTTTCGGTTAAGTTTGTTTGACAACCTTCCCAAAGTTTAAATTTTAAGAGACTTTTTAAACTGAGAAATGACTTTGAGTTATTACAATGGGCCCTGAAATACCTCAAGGATTTATTCTCTCTGCTAAGTTTTTTTGAACCAATTAGGCCTATTTGATATGCTTTAAAAATTACATGGGAAGCTTTGCCAAATAAAATAAAATAACTATGTTCTCTTTGTATACATATATTTTTATTAAATATATTATTTATTTATTTATTATTATTTATTAAAATGTTCTAGAAATTTCAGTCTGCTCTAGGAAGGAACTTACAAAGATTCAAAGCCAAGTTCAAACAGGAAACTCTCAGGGGTATAACAAGTATCCTGTTAGTAACTCTGGGCAAGTGAAGAGTGATGGTTCCTTATGGGAGGCATCGGCAGTGATGCTCGGGGTGTTTTTGGTTCACACATTGGGGTGTTTATAAATTGTTTCCAGCACTCAATGCACACTTCCAATGAGCCATGTGCAGTGTTTTAAATCTTGCTATTTGTTCTTTTTTTCCTTTTGCTGTTTTTCTTTTTATTTATTTTTTCTCACCCAAGGATATTTTTCCATTTTTTTAGATAGAGTGGGAGGGAGAAAGAGAGAGAGAGAGAGAAATATGGATGGATCCACATTGACTGGTTGCCTCCCACACGACCCTGACCAGGGCAGGGATTGAATCTGCAACCCAGGTACATGCCCTTGACGGGAATCAAACCTGAGACCCTTGGATCCACAGGCCTATGCTCTAACTGCTGAGCCAAACTGGTCAGGGCCCTTATTTGACTTACTTGTTTGCTTGTTTATTTTAGGTTTTTTTTTTTTCTTTTATTGATTTTAGAGAGAGAGGAAGGGAGAGGGAGAGAGAGATAGAAACATCGATGAGAGAGAACATCGATTGGCTGCCTCCTGCATGCCCCCCACTGGGGATCGGGCCCACAAACTGAGCATGTGCCCTGACTGGGAATTGAACTGGCGACCTCTTGGTGCATGGGTCAACGCTCAACCACTGAGCCAGACCGGCCGGGCGACTTATTTGTTTTTTATATATTGAAATTATATATTGAATTAAAAAATGTGAGCTTTGTATTATTCTTTTATGTCATTTCATAATAATTATTATTTACCAAGAAATTGTTATCTTGGAATGTTATATCTTACAGAAAAGCAAAGTTCTTTATCAATTGTATTATAATCAGATCTATAACCATGTCATTTTACGTTTTGTCATTTATAGACAGTCATTGTTTTACTCTAATGCATTTGCAAATATATTACATCTTTGGAAAGGTTCGTGAAAAGGATTCTGACTTACTTTAAATTACAGGTTACTAAGCAGGTCATCTCTTTGAAGTAGATAACGATTTATGGAACTCTACGGAATAACTGGATTCATGGATATACTGGCCAATAGTCAGGACAAAAATAACTGGTCATATGGGCTGACTGAACTGAGAATAATTATTATTCTTACGACTTTGTTCAAAATACTGCTGATTTTTTTTTAAATCTTTCTGTTTTCCAGATATAAGGAAGCTGTTTTTATTTCCCTAGAACAATTTGGTAAATTATATCCTCATAAGCAATATTGAAGCATTTTAATTTTTCTCCCTACCTAATCCCTCCAGAATTTGGCAACTCTCAGTGAGTATTATTTTCATGACAATATGTTTATTTGCATGAATCCAATAAGAATCTGATTCCTTTACAACAGGACATACGGAGCCAGTTTCCATTTGTGGTTTTATTACCCAGGACTTTGACCGGAATGTCCTGTCTGAGAGAGACATGCCTGGCTTTGGATGTCACCAGAAAGCCTTAAGAAATGAAGACTGACGAAGCCAATAAGAGCCCTTTGGAGAAATGCCCTGGTGGCGTGCTCTGTGGCGTGCTCTGTCATGTGGTTCGTGGCAGTCTTTCCAGGTAAGGAACAAAGGTTGTTTTCCTAAGAGATGGCAAGGAAGGAACCTCAAGACATTTTGGGAGCCTCAAGGACTTGAGGAATTCACCCAACTCCATATGAATTAGGCAAACCTGATGGCAACGGGGTGGCCCCGCTTCTTTGCCCTGGAGGGCTAATTAAATTCAGTCAGGAGATTCCAGCAAAGCAGGTTTAAAAGAGCCTATATAGCCGGCAGGTGTGGCTCAGTGGTTGAGCATTGACCCATGCACCAAGAGGTCACCGGTCTCCCTCTCCCTTCCTTTCTCTCTAATCAATAAAGAAAAAAATATTTTTGAAAAAATAAAAAAGCCTATATAATCAACTGCTATTCTTATTGTATTAATGCAGTAAATAAATCGGTCTTAATTTGACTCTTTAATAAAAATGAGGGTATTTAATAAAATATTAGGGGGAAAATTGTGTTTCAATAGCCTATAATGTACAGTTGTGAATATTGGATTCTAATTCGATTGTCTTCAAAGCTTTGTTTTTCCTGAATTTACCTAGTTCTCTTAAATATTTGGCTACAACCCTCCAATTAATATTCATTTTTTTCTCCCACCCTTTGACTTGGAATTAGTGAGAACTAAAACATTTTTTCCTTTCACCAGACCATTTGTCATAATTCTTGTCATTCTATCTTTTGCCCCAATGATACTAAGATTTGTGACACAGTTTGTCTGCGCCAGGTTACAAGCCCTACTCGTGCTCAGGGAATACCACCTCGAGACACCATCGCCACCCACTTCCGTGCCTGGGCCTCATCATCCCTCTGACAGAGAGCAAAGATCTCTTGGCTCTGAAGGAAAACTTCACCCCTCTTCAGCAGAAAGCAGCTACGGAAGAGACCCTGAGCCCCTTTTCTCTGAAAGAATTCAGAACCAAAATCCTTGGCGGAAGGGATGTGGTGGGCAGTTAGATGGACATGAGCAGAGCAAGGCAATGGGCCAGGTACAGAAGGTCACAAGGGGGAAAGCCCCAGGTGCCTAGCAAAGGACAATTACAGGGTGGGACCTCGTCCCCAGGGTGGCTGTTCCTCCCCTACCTTATAGCTTGTCATGTGGTTTGGACCCCTGACCTTTCCTCCCTAGAGATAACATCTAGGCCTCAGTTGTATTTCAGATCCAGGCCCAGAAAAACAGCAAAACCAGACCAGCAACCCCATGGCAGATCTCAGGACCAGCTGCATTGGATCATGGCCCCCTGCCCTGGCACCAACCAGTCAATCAGTGGAGACCCCACCCTGAAAGGACACACCTGGAAAGCTGATGAATATTCTATTAAGATCTTCCCCTGGGACCTCACCTGAAATCTCCACCCTTAAAACCCTTAGGACAGAGGGCCCAGTGCATTCTCCCTCCGGGGAGTACACCTGTCCTTTTCCTTTCCCCCACTCCCCCCACCCACGTGTTACCATTACCTTCCTCACTCCCAAGCTCCAAAGGCCCTTCCTTTACCTCTATAATTTGTTTCCTAAGCCCATTTCCTCTACATACTACTTCTTCTAACTCTGTGATTTTCCAAATAAATCTTCACTTATAATATAGGTCTTGACTTGGAATTCTTTCCTAGCCAGAATTCAAGTACCAAAGTTGCCGAACCCAGGTCCAGTCTGACCCCACGTGTGTTACACCTGTCTTGCCACCCACAACACTAGTCCTAGACTCAGGGAGTGCTACCGCTGGGGAGGAACACACCTTCCTCTACCCTCAAGGTTCTCTGGCTGGCCTAATAATCAAAGGACATGAGACAGATTAGCAAGAGAAAATAACCAAATTATATGTGTGTGTGTGTGTGTGTGTGTGTGTGTAAACCCCACATACATGAGAGAGTCAGAGACCACCCCCACCCCCATGGGCAAGAGAGGTTCAGAGATAGAAAGGGGGGGGGTCTAGGTATATAAGACCTTCTGAGCTAGGGATGAAGTAAGGTGTCTTGGTGGCTTCAATGGGTCATTGCAGTATAATAAGAAGAGCAGGTGTTTAGTAAATAAAAGTTTTCCCTGCCATATAGGTGGGTCAAAAAGGTTATTGCTGATAATCTCTTATTATTGGCAAGCACCTAATTCAAGTTCTTCTAGGTACTTAAAGGGAGGGGCAGAAGTTTCTCTTGAGCCTGAAGCTAAAATTACCTTTAACTCAAAACAATCCCCACACCACAGAAGTACATCTTAGGGTGGCTTGTTCTGAACCCCCACACTACCTTATGTAGAAAAAGAGGGGAGGGACTTGGTGGGTGTGATCAAGGCTCTCCAGATGGAAAGATTATCCTAGGTTTCATTTCATTCAACAAACACCCCCAGGTGCCTACGATATTGCAGGCATTGTCATAGGTTCTGAGAAGCAGGTGAGCAGGATGGGCTGGCCCTGCTCAGTGGCGCTGCCGTCAGCTGAGGACAGGGCCCAGGACATGCAGAGGGTCACCTGGAAGTGCTCTGATAATTACAATATCACTTCGGATGGGGAGGAGAGGAAAGTGGTCATTTTAAGTTATCCTTTTTACTTTTTTTTGTCCCATTTAAACATTTGAATTCTTTCTTTTTATTTATTATTATTATTATTATTATTATTTTAATTCTCACCAGAGGATATTTTTCCATTGGTTTTTAAATAGAGTGGGAGGGGAGAAGAGGGAGAGAGAGGGAGAGGGAGAGAGAGACATCGATTGGTTGCCTCCCACATGACCTCAGCCGGGCCGGGGATCAAACCTGCAACCGAGGTACATGCCCTTGACCAGGAATCGAATCCGAGACTCTTCAGTCTGCAGGCCGACACTCTAACCACTAAGCCAAACCGGCCAGGGCAACATCTGAATGGTTTAGCATATTTTACTTTTGTAATTATAAAATATGTAACAATAAAGAATGTTTAAATAAGTTATCCTTTTAAAAAGTAGCTTTAAAAACTCCACACAGGCCTCCATAAAACAGTGGCAATTTCTGCACAAATTACATACAAGTATACCTGTGTGTGCTGTCAACGTAAGAAACGTTGAACCTGCAGAGTACTTTTGTGAGTTTATTGGAGCCAAGCTGATGATAATTGCCGAGAAGCAAAATCTCAGTGGATTGAGAAAATGCTCCGGAAAAACGGCAGTTCTGTGCCCAGCTTTATACATTACAATCAAAATAAAAGATGTAAATGGGCTACATGAAGTAGATTAGGAAGGCGGGAGGAAGCAAAGCTGGGGAGACCTGTGGGATTGGATAAACAGTCAAGCGACACAAGTGGGTACAGGCTATTTAACAGTCGACAATCACCATGACAACAGTGACAATGAGGGGATTTGTGGTCTCTGCCCTGGTGTGGTGCCTGTGCTTTGAGGGGTCCACAAAAAGGGAAATTACTTTGTTTTTGCAAAGGCATGTTTACCAGACATGTTATCCTAGATGCAAAAAGACATCAGACAGGCTCAGTTAAGGTGAAGATTGACCTTTGTTCAGGGAAGATTCTAGCCTAAGACATGACTACCCTCCATAAACTGCTTTTGGTTAAAGGGCTTTACTTTCAGACCACCCTATGTGGTTACTGCAGGTCTCTGAGTTTGTAAGGCCACCACACAGGCCTCCCCAGAGCTTGTCATATTTAACACGTGGCCCCTTTTCATCCGCAGCGCAGATGTGCTCGGCAGGAAAAACAACGCTCTCCAGATCCCAGCTACACCCCAGAAAACCTTCTGTCCCTGTGGGGACGGTGTGGGTCCGAGGGGCCTGCTGGGAGGCCAGCGGTCACTGCACTCACTCCTGCAAGGTGGGCCAGGCTGTGGCCGCCGGCAGCCCACAGAAACAGCCTAGCCCTGAGAAGACACCGTGGAAAGTGTCCTGAGAGTGGCTTTTCCATGTGAACACAGAGACTGACTGCATGTAATTTACAGCCAACTTCAGGGTGAGGTCATGACTCGACTTGCTTTATTCCCACCTTTACCTGGGGACTCGCTCTGGGAAGTGGGGAATACCTGGCCGAAGCAGTGAGACTGGAGCAAAGCACACTGGGCCTCGGGGACTCCAGGCCCCGGCAGTGGGTGCTTTCCCACGGGCAGCTGGTCAGCTGGAGCAGGTTGACCTCATGTATCGCCCAGTGTGTGTGCTCCAGAGCAGGCCATCTGCAGAGCTGGTGAGGCTCCTAGCACCACCCTGGCAATACCAGACACCTGATTCTGCAACATTCTGCTGAATGGCCACAGGACAACCTGGGAGGAGGCATGAGGCACTCGGGGTGAGGAAGGAGGCTCGTGGGCCCCCCACATCTCAGAGGCTTCACAGTACTTCTTCTTTCCACCTCTTTTGAGGATTAAATGAGACAACAGATGGAAATACATTTTTTTTCCAGATGGCAGGGTTTTATGGTTTTATTAACACAAATACAATGTGTACACAATCTGTCTATTCATTTTCTTTGTTGTGCATGGAAATATATTTTTTAAAGTGTTAGGTGTGAAGACAAGGCCCAGCGATGTTTTTAATCACTGGCATTATTCAGTTGACTCTGGAAATAATAAAGCCTACACTGTCTTTGCAGGGTACAAAAAAAAAAAAAAAAAAAAGTCCCCTACATTGTGTTTCAGTAGCTACCACTGTTGTGTGTGAGTTGACTCCCTCCCTCCCCCACACTGCCCCTAAGCTTGAAGCTCCATGGCGGTGTCCACACGGAAGCCCTGTGGGGTCAAGAACGAACCTTACCCAAAGAGAGGTCTGGCCTTGGCCCTTGGCTCCTGCAAGGTATTTCTAAGCCCTTGGAATGTCCTGCCTGATAAGAGTTAATCTGGGGACCTTGGACCACATGGACAGTCGAACAATGTGATTTATGGTGGAGGCTTTGGCCACATGCTATTAGCCCTCCAGAAAGGCTGGAGACGGCCAAGCAGGCGGTCGCTCTGGCTACCTGACCGAGCCCCAGTCAAACCTGTGGATACGGAAGCTCAGGTGAGCCTTCCCGCTTGGCAGAACTCCACGTGTGTTGTCACACAGCGTTGCCAAGAGAAGCTGGTGCTGTCCGTGACTCCACTGGGAGAGGACAGCCGGACACCTAACTCTTGGAATTTTCTGCGCCATGTCTCTCCCTTGACTAATTCCTGTCCCTGTAATAAACTGTACTCGTAAGTATAACAACTCTCAGTGAATTCTGTACGTCCCCCTAGTAATTGACCGAAGCGGAGGGTGGTCTTGGGGACCCCCGAACTTGCGATTGGCATCAGAAATCAGAGCGGTCTTGGGGACTGCTTCCACACGCTACGTTCTTAACCCTTTCTGTGCCGCGGACGCCTGGGCAGTCTGGTGAAGCCCGTGTACCTTTTCTCAGGATAATGTTTTAAATGCGTACAATGAAATATAAACTGTTCAAAGGAAACCAATTATGTTGAAATGTAAGTATCAAAATGGGTTCTTCTTTATTAACACATTAAATATCGAGTTCTAGCAGCAGACTTACATCTAGCTTTGAAGTGTCAGGAAAGCCCATCCAAGGACCAGGATACCTTGCCAGGGCAAAGGCAGGGCAGGGTGGAGAGGGCTGCCACAGAGGTAGGAAAAATACTTAAAAGCAGGACAAGCCACATGACAGCAAACTACGTGGCACTCATGTCCTATTAGTGAAAATAAAAGATCTCATTTTTTCCCACTCAAGGTCACAGGCCCAATGAATTCCGTCTACAGACCACCAAGGGGTTCATGGGCCCCTGGTTTCCGCCTGTCTCCTCGCCGACAGCAGACTGTGCTCCTGGGACACGTGATTCCTCGCTGGATGGGATGCAGCTTCAGAATCCTTCTCAGCACAGCGGCACAGGTCGCTACAACCAGTTGGTTGATCTTGACCGACAGGTTGAAACCCATGTTCCGTCAGATGCAGGTACACCAAGAGGAAAGGAGAAAGGTTATACTCATGAAATAACGACAAGAAACAATAGTGTTTCTCTTGTGCCAGTCCCTGTTCTAAGCACTTTACACGTGTTAACTCAGAGTGTCCTCCCTCGCAACAATCCTGTGAGGTTAATACTATTACTAGCCCCATTTTCCATATGAGAAACCTGAGGCACAGACTGGGTAAGTCACTTGCCCAAGTCATCCAGTGACTAAGGGGTAAAGTCAGGATTTGAATTCAGGCAGTTTGGGTCCAAAACTCACATAACTGAATAACAACTACACATGATGATCCTGTCCATGGCTAAGGGTGTTTTCAGGTAGTGATCAGAACAAAAGACAAAGATGAACATGGCTTTACAGTTTTGCATGTTGGATGTTCGTAAAGGTGACGTATAACATCCTAAAGACAATTGCCTGAAGGCCTTAGAGAGCTGCCTCTGTCACGAAGTGCCCTGGTTCCGGTCATGCATCTCAGTGCGGCCAATCTCCCTACTTTCTACTTCCCCAGAGAGGCTCATCTGCAGACCCAGGCTGGCCAGCTTCGGGGCAGGGAGCAGAGCCCCGCATAAGCACGGCTAAGACTTCTGGCTGAGGCTGGCCTCCTCCTCACCCTGTGCGCTCCATGGCCTGTGTGTTCCCTGAGCCGGATCCTACGCACTGTCTCCACTGGCCCAGCCAGACCTGGGAAGTCCCTGGAAGCCAGGCATTCTGTTAACATCAGGAGTTGAGACCAGGTGCAGAGGAGGCCAGCTCTGTGTGCGCACAGACAGTGATAAGTCCAAGCTCCTAGGAAACAAGCCAGGATCCGAGCGTATGACTGCCACCACACCGCATCTCGTCTTCGCCAAATAGGGCTGAAGGGAACTTGAAAAGAGCAATATAACCCCAACCTCCGCCCATACCTGCTCTTCTAGGTAGCTGCTGTCAGCAACAGGAACAAGTGTGTCATCTGAGCTGAACCCAAAGTAACCACCAACGCCCCCTCAAGGCTCCTCATCAGTAACGGCTGACTGAGGCAGCTGCAGGGGGTGGCCATGGCAGAACTCAGGGAGGTGCCACCTTTGCCACCATTTCCACTCAACCCCAAAGGGCTCCCCCCTCTGCCTCTGTGGGTGCAGAGATGGAAATGGACACTTTCTCAGACTCGCTAGACAAGAAGCTCTCAGTATTCACAGTGGCAGTTCTAGTTATCACCCAGAGGGAACCAGGGCCCACTGGGCTCCATGCCCAAACCCTGACGGAGCTAGGTGGGAGAGTCTGGGCAGACTGGGAGGTCTCAGGCTTATCAGCCAGTCCCAGTGCTGTTAGCATCGGCCATCATTCGGAACCAACTCAGCCTCCTCTCCTCCTTCTACCAATGAAAAAGGCAAATTTTCAGAAACATCGTTTAAAGATTTCCAAGCACTTTCTCTCTCTCTTTTTTTACTTTAAATAATTTTTATTCTTCAATTATAGTTGATGTACAATATTATATTAGTTTCAGGTGTATAACCCAAAGATTGGACATTATATAACTCACTAAGTGATCACCCAATAAATCTAGTAGCCATCTGACACCATATAGATATTAAAATATTATCGACTATATTCCCTACGCTGTACTTACATCCCCGTGACTATTCTGTAACTACCAGTTTGCAGCCACTTTCAGAAATTTTGTAGAGCACTTTGCAGTATACAATGTCCTTTTACAGGTAATATTCATTTACTCTTATCTGAAGTCTGATGTGAAGGACAGATTACTATGCCCATTTGGTCAGCAAAGAAGCAGTTTCCGAAAGACAGGTGAAAAGCCACCATCACACAGCAAGGAAAATGGCATAAAGAAATCTAAACCCAGAGCTGAGTGCCAAGTCCTGACTTGTCCCACTCCACCAAGTCAACGCCCCACGGTGCAGGTACCTCATTGGCAGCCCGCTCATCCTTATGAGGAAGCAGAGGCCGAGTTAGAAAGGGATCCCCAGAGTCCTCACAGCCTCCCCCAGCCTGCTGCTCTGGCACTGGCATGCCCCACCCCTCTCCTACCCCACCCCCACTCCCATCTTCCCCACAATTACTGCTGGAGCAAATAGATTAGGCCATTAGTCACTCGCCAACATTTGGTCAGCATTCACCTACCACTGGCAGGCAGGGAGCAGCTAAAATGAGAGGATTAGACAGTCCTGTCTATCCAGGGATTATAATGTATAATTCTCTGCACTTTCCTCCAGCTTTTGGTAGAGAAAGCATTTCACAAATAGGTCAGGCTCAGGGTGAGTCAGACAGAAGCCATTCAGGTCTGCTTAGGTTAAGAAAACTAATGTGGAGAGAAATGTTCTAAGTAGTTCACTGTAGTCAATGCAATTGTTACATGGAATTCTGGCAAGAGCCTTCTCTGGGAAATTTTCACAGAACATGTCCAGAAAATTCCAGGCATATAACTCTACACCTCACTATATAAATACACACACATATATATTTTATGGTAGGATTTTGCACTGTTTCACCAAAGCTGCTCTGGCACAGTCTCAAAAGATGGCCAGGCTCCAAAAGGTCATTGAGTTCACACATGGTCCTCCTTATTCCTGAAGGGACCTCTGAAATTCCTTGCCCCTTTCCTCACCCTCTTCCCTCACTGTGGAGCCTGGTTGTCCTTCCTCGCCCAGAGGGAAAAAGCAATCTAGTAACATTGAGCATGGTAAGGTGTGCCTGTCACTCTTCCCTGAAGTGATGGGTGCAATTAAACAGCACGGAGCAGTGACTGGGTAAGGAGATCGTAACCGTTTATTGACGGGGCTGGACTCCTGTTGTTATAACCTGTAAGCGAGATAACCAGAGACCTCCGAATTGGCTTCGGAGGGCATAGTCTTCCCCTCAGATCAACAGCCATGATTCTCCTTGCTTGTCCCATTTTAAAGACAGAAACTCCCTCCTCCTTTTGCCCCCCTCCCCTCAGGGAACCAGTACAATAGTGGGAGTGACAGAGACTACAGAAGTCAAAATTAGCATTATTCACCGACGGCACAAGTACTTGCAAATACCTATACTCAGGAAACTGCAAATGCCTCCCAACTCATGGGGCAACTATAATCTTGGGCAAAATTCCTTTACATCTAGGGGTAATTAACCTATTATTGGAAGAATATCGAGGAATGTCTATTGGTGATAAAATGGAGTCTTTTAGTCGCCTTAACCAAGGGGCCTACATAAAATGGAATCTAGTTGCCTTAGCCTTGGGGCCCAGATCATTGTAACTGGGCATTGCATTGACTTTGTTCCTACGCTGCCTTTCAAACCTTTGCTCTTGGTTCTCTCAGCGCACCCCCGCCACCCCCAGAATAATATATTGGGAAGATCCCCAAATATCTTGGTCACTTAAAGATATTAGCCAGTGATCCTTATTTTCAGATATTAAAAATGACAGGCCAATCTAAGGGAAAACTTGACTCTCTTAGCCAATTCAAGGTTTACCTCCTCTTCTTCTTCCACCCGCCCACCACTTACACCCATGCCTGACCCAGATACAGAAACCTTCCCTCGGGAGCTCATAGTCTCTTGTCCTCTGCACATTTCAATCCTCCTTCCATAGTTACCACCTGCTTCCAGCTCTCCAGGTTTGGGGCACGGAAGAGAAAGGAGAAGCAGAGAAGAAAAGCATCCTTTTAATAATGAATGAATTTTCTCCTCTCTGGCCAGATTAGCAAATAAAAAAGCAGGATGTCTAATTAAATATGAATGTCAGATGTACAGTGAATCATTTTGTGGCATAAGAATGTTACAAGCCATATTTGACATCCAGTATTTTTTTAACATATATATTGAAGGGGTTTTTATTTTTTAAGGTATTCTCAACAGCATTGCGTATTTGTTGAAGGATCCTAGGCCATGCCCGCTGGAGAACACTTACCAAGTGCTCACCATGTAAGGAGCGTCCATCCATCCGTTCCACAAGTACAACAATCAAGAAGCACTTTGTGTCTGGAACGAAAAACAAAACCTGAGGCAGGGGGAACTTGAACGTTCCTCCAGTCCCATCACTCATGTGATGCTTTAATATTTTATACATTATTCTAAACAAATGACTTTTCAGCCCATGTCCCAGTACTTGCAAAGCCAGAGAACTCATCTTAGGACAGCTGTGTCTGTTAGAAAGTTTTTTTTTTTTCTCTTTTTCCATTGATTTTTAGAGAGAGTGGAAGGTAGAGAGGGATGAGGGGAGAGAGAGAGAGACACATCGATTGGCTGCCTCCTGCACAACCCAGACTGGGGCCAGGTATCGAACCTGCAACCAAGGTATGTGCCCTTGACTGGGAATCAAACGAGCGGCCCTTCGGTCCACGGGCTGACGCTCTAACCGCTGAGCCAAACTGGCCAGGGCCATACCTTTTAATCTAGTAATTCCATTCCAAGGAAAGAGATCATCTGAAATATGAACAAACAGTTGTGCACAAAGTGTGCATCGCAACATTAATTTGTAATACTAAAAATTTAGAAAAATGAAAATGCTGAACAATAGGGGAACCATTATTATTTTACAATCATTAAAAAAAATTATGAGTAGTTTTCCACCCACAAAAAGTAGCTTTCCTAGTCTGTTCTGACAAAAAAAATAGTCTGTGTTCATTGTAATTCCAAGCAATCAAAAAGTATTAAAACACACACACACACACACACACACACACAATTAACCAAATCCCACCATTAAGAGGCAATCATTATCACTATTCCAACAAATTATGTTCCAGACATTTTTCTGGGCATATGATTGTAGAAAATGTAATCATGATATCAATTTTGTTCAAACTGCTTATTCCACTGTACATCAAATAAATAATTTTATATAACAATAAAGACATATGTTTGGACATTATTTCTAATGGCCATATTGTATTCCAGAATATGTCTAGCCTATTATTTAGATATCTAATTTCCTACTGATGGACATTTAAATTTTACCTACATTTTTGCTATTACAATCATCACAAGGGACATACTCATGCGATCGTCTTTGCTCACTTGTCTATCTCCTTAGAATATAATCAGAAACTGGACTCTCTGGGTCCAAGAATATGCCTCTTTTAATAGTAACACATACTGTCAAGCTGCCCTCCAGAAAGTCTGAACAAATTCCACCCCTAGTGACACCTTTACCTGATACTATCCATTTTTGTAATCACCACCAGTTATCTTTATTGTTTTATTATTTCTTTAAATTCATTTTAAAGAGGACGGGGGAGAGAGAGAGAAACATTGATGTGAGAGAGAAACATCAATCGGTTGCCGTCCTGCACATGCCCTGACCAGGGATGAGGAGGTGCACTCTAACCAACTGACCCACACTGGCCAGGGCTATCTTTATTGTTTTCATTGGTATTCCTTTAATTATGAATGACAATGAACACATTTTCATATATTTATCTCTCATTTGTTTTTCATCTTTTGTGAATTGCTAGTGATACCTTTTGCTCACTTTTTAAAGATCTTGGACATTTTAAAATTAATTTGAAAATGTACTTTGCATATTAATGATATAACAGTGTATATATGTTGCAAACATATTTCCTAGCTCTTCATTTGTATTTCAACTTGATTCTTCACATTGCAAAGTGGGATTTTTTTTTCATTATATGTTTTGAACCTTTAAAGCACTTCTTTAGAGTTTCCCTTTAGTATCACACATTCTGCACTTCAAGACTATAAAAATATTTACCCATATTTTAGTATTTTATGGTTCATTTTTAGTATTTGATGTTTTAATTACTTAAAATTTATTTTGGTATAAAAAAAATTGAAGGAAGGGTCAAGCTTTATGGTTTTCCTGTTAGACAGTTGTCTCAGAGGTTTGAAATGTGACCTTGTTCATAAACATATGCTAAATTCTGATATGTATTTATATACAGCAGAGGTTCTCAACCTGTGGGTCGCGACCCCTTTGGGCGTCGAACGACCCTTTCACATGCCCTGCAACCTAAGACCATCAGAAAACACATATTTCCAATGGTCTTAGGAACCAAGACACCGCTCCTCTATCCGTCTCCAGGGGGGTCCGCCCGCATGCGCATACACCCACACACAACATGAGGACCTGTATTAAAGGGTCGCGGCATTAGGAAGGTTGAGAACCGCTGATATACAGGGTGAGGCAAAAGTAGGTTTACAGTTATGAGTATGGGAAACACAGAGTTTATTCTTGTATTATTATTTATTCATTAGCGTATCATTTTTCTCTTTCTTTTCAAAAAATATTTTTCTTTATTGCTTTTAGAGAGAGAGAAAGGGAGAGGGAGAGAGACAGAAGCATCAGTGAGGGAGAACATGGATCGACTGCCTCCTACATGCCACCCATTTGGGATCAGGCCCACAACCTGGGCATGTGCCCTGACTAGGAATTGAACCAGCAACCTCTTGGTTCATGGGTACATGCTCAACCACTGAGCCACACCAGCTGGGCAAATTATTGTATTATTTTTCCATATGAACAACTGTAAACCTACTTTTGCCCCACTCTGTCTGCACACACACACACAAATGCATGCATGCTCACACACTGTATTAGTTTGCTAAGGCAGCAAAGTACCACAGACTGGATGGCTTAAACAACAGACATTTATTTTCTCACAATTCTGAAGCTAGAAGTCTGAGATCAAGGTATCAGCAGGACTGATTTCGTCTAAGGCCTCTCTCCTTGACTTGTAGATGACCATCTCCCTGTGTCTTCACATGGTCTTTTCTCCATTCATGTGTATGTCCCAATCGCCACTGAAGGACACCAGTCATATTGGATTAAAGCCAACCTAATGGCCTCACTACACCTTAATCCCTCTTTAAAGACTCCATCTCCAAATACAACCACACTCTGAAGTACTGGGGGTTAGGGCTTCAACATACGAATGTGTTGGGGAAGGGGCACAATTCAACCCATAGCACATACATACACACTCACTCACTGGGGGGCTGCACTGTCTTGTTTCATTGGTCTGTCTGTTCCTGCATTAGTATCACACATTAGCTATCACTTTGTGATACATTTTAATACAAGTATCTCTTATGACTGGCCTTTTTCAGAATTGTCCTGGCTACACTGTGAGTTACAGAATTTATTTGGAATCCCTTTTGGATGTTTATTGATTTGTAGATTGATTTGAGAATGTGTATCTTTTTAACATTGGAATTTCTCATCTGTTATGGGTTGCATTGTGCCCATCAAAAAGATATGTTAAAGGCTTAACCCCTGGTATCTGTGAATTGAACCTTATTTGGAAATTATCACATATCTATTACTATTATATATTTATTATATTACATATATAGTACCTGTGCACTGTACGGAACTCTCGTACTTCCAAAAGAGTTTTTAATGATTCTCTTGGTGGTCAATCATATCATCATCATATGAAGGTAATTTTTCCTTCTTGTCTCCAATATTTGGACATCTTGTTTAATTATCTCATTCATTGTATTGACAAGCACTTTTAAACAAGGAGAAAATGGTAACACTTATCTTTTTCTGACTTTAACAGAAGCATGTCTAATTAAGTTTGATTTTTTAAATCACATTAGAAATTTTTCATATGGCTTTTCAGTATCATATGATCATAGAGAGCTTTCATATAAGACATTATACTAATAGATTTCCTAATATTCTATCTATACATTCCTGGAATGAACTTCACTTGGTCATGGTACATTCCTTAGAGTATAATTGCTGGATTTTATGTCCAGTATTTTATTTGAAACTTTTCACAGATGTTTATAAATAGAGTGAAATGTGGGATACATGTGTGTGTTCTGTGTGCTCTCTTTTCTGTCCTGGGCAGTTAAAGTTTGTGCTATGTTTTATTTTTTTATTTTTATTTTTTATCCTCACCCGAGGACATTTTTTCATTTTTTGTTCAGATAGAGTGGGAGGGAGAGAGAGGAAGAGAGAGAGAGAAACATCGACGTGAAAGGGACACATCGAGTGGCTGCCACCCGCACGACCAACCAGGGCCGGGGACAAACTGCAGCCGAGGTACATGCCCTTAGCGGGAACCGAACCTGGGTCTCTCTGGACTGCAGGCCGACGCTCTAACCACTGAGCCAAACTGGCCAGGGCTGTGCTATGTTTTTTGTTTGGGATAGTACTTATGCTGTGACACACATTCAGTGTTTGTCTTCACATGTGGGGCGAAAAACAAAGGACATCAGTAATGGTAGCACTGGTTATCTAAGTGGTGGGATTACAGGGTTTTCCCCTATCATTTTCTATAATAATTGACTATTGTTTTTACAACGAAATGTTTTAAATGTATGCCATTTTTAAAAAGCAGATGAAACTATATTCACACTTATCTCTGGAAAGGGATTGAGAAGTGACTTTTCTCTATCCTGCTGTGAACCCTCCATCCATCGAACTTTCTGTCCATGCCCCCACCCTGATGACCAAAAAATACAAATACACATGTTTACATAATTACTTACTTAAATGCTACAAACTCAGGACTTAACTTATATTAAGCCAGTGCAAACAAATCTAAACTATTTTCAGGATAAAGAGGAGAGTGGGAGCAGGATGAAGAAGGCTGTCAGTTGTGAACATCATATTTTGGAAAATGAAGTCAGCTAACAAGTTATTGCCTCTGCTTATACAGTATGAAAGCAGATGATTTACCTCGGGGTCTCAGCAAAACTAGAAAGTCTTTGTCCTTTAGAAAGTTAACATTGTAGCTTTGGTGGGACAAGAGGGATTTCCAACAGCTTGCAGCCTCACACAATACACCTGCTGCCTCACATAATACACCTGTAGCTTCATACAATACACTTGCAGCCCCACATAATACACCTGTAGCTTATACAATACACCTGCAGCCTCACATAATACACCTGTAGCTTCATACAATACACCTGCAGCCTCACATAATACACCAGTACCTAGATGTTGGCACCTTTCCTCCAAAGATTCCTAACCACTGCACCCACTTTGACGAACTTTCTTCAGCTGTTAAAAAAAATTGCTGGAGTTGTGTCTTAAAAAGTAAATGTTATATATTATTACCTTATTGAGTGATCAGGTAAGCCCTAAACTGAAGGCAAGGGCAAGGTCTGGACTACCAGGGCTCTCTGGCTCCTGAGGACATTTTATCAGCCCACCATGGGGCTGCACTGACCATTAAAGGACAAACACTTATTATTCAGTCAGCAGAGGAACTCATTTTTCTTCCCATCTCTGAAGGCCATCTTAGCTTATTGACTCTTTGCTATTGGGCCAATTGCAGAAGGTATAACACCGTTGCTAAGTCATGACCCTCAAAGCTGCCTGTGTGCCCCTCAAGGATTTGAAGGCCAAGGATTTGGTCATTGCTCTGAGCAGGAAAATGATAAAACATATTCTTCATCCAAAAAGGTGAAAGTTCAGATTTCCCAAATCACAGTCATCCTATAATTTCAAATTGGCCAGATTAAGGAAAATACTTTTCAAATGATCTCTGCATCTTCCAGTCATTAAAAGTGAGTCAAACTCCTTCACGAACATGTTTATTCATTCAACAGTTTTTCTTCAGGCATCCACTGCTCTGACATTCACTGAGTACTGCCAAACACGGGACTTGGTAAGATGAACAGGTGAGGTTCTTAGTGTTGCTGGAGGAATCAGTGGGCCAGATTTCGCAGACACAAGTGGGCATGCGCTTCTTGGGGTACCACTGAAATAAGCATTTTCAGAAGCCCCCAAGGGAGAATGAGATGTGGTAGAAGACTTTATTTGTGTGGAGTTACAATTTGAGGTTGTAAAGTCTCAGATCCCTTAACCCAGTCCTGGAAGACATGCAGCTGTGGATTCAGAAAAGCTAGAAGCAGGGCCAATGTCCAGAGTTTCCTTTCCATGTCGAAGCTAGGCCCGGTTCAGCATGAGGCAAGAGTCAGTCATCAGTCCATTGTATGGAGTCCACATAGCCATAAGCCACATGGGGAAATGCAGAGTCTGGGAGTCCCGCAAGCTGGTAGTCAGACACAGGCAGCAAGGGAGAGGGCCAAGAGGGAGACCCTTCCTTTGTTCCGGAGATTAAATATTCAGGTTTTGCACGCTTGCCGTGGCCATGCTTATTCTGGCCACTGACCTGCTCCCAGGTGTGACTGACAGGTAAACACCTCCCCAAGTCACTCAGACCTTACTGGGCATGCATTTAAACTGCCTTTGTCCAGTCCCTTCCCACATCAGTCTGTGGGGAAAAGACTTGGAGAATGTTAACTGCAGCTTTCTGACAAAAGCTGTATAAATGGCATGCCTATATTATTTGGTCTTCCATTTTACTTCTTTCCTGTTAAATAATAACCAAACTATTACAATGGTGTCACTGGGACACAAATAAAAGAGGGCTTCACTCTCGCGACATCCCCACACTTGAGTGAAGACCCTGACACAACATCCTCCTTATGTTTGCATCCCAGGCATCTCACTTTTCACCCTTGTCCTGCTGAAATTACATATTTTTTTCAACTGTCCATAGCATACATTTATCAAAACACACTTCCTTCTTTAGTATCATAATCAACTCTTAAATCTAAGTCTGCTTTGCATTCAACATCTGAAGAGCCTTAGGAATCATTCTTGGCCATCAGCAGCTATGCAAAGCATCCAAAGTGGCAAACTGTTTCCCAAAACCAGGACTTGTGACCTTGACCTCTATGATACCTTTAAAACCGATAGTCTAAGTTCAAGGCCTGTGGAAGAATCCTAGGAGTGCTGCACTTCCTAGGTCCCTTTGACATTTCTTCTTTTCTTCACGGAATTCTACATTATAGAAATTAGCTGATTTCTCATGAAAGTCAACCCAGAAGTTTCAACAAAATGTCCATTCCTCTAACTTCTCTACATTTTGAAAATTCTGGAATCTAGTCTGAGAGATTTGGCAGTTTCTCCTGCCTCAAGTCCATCGCTTGGTGGATGTGAGCCATCTTCCAAACTTCCCTTCCACTGCCAGGCATCGTGTGATCAGGATGAAGACATTAAGTAAGAATAAGAGCCTACATTTAACTTAGGATTCAGTTCTGTGAGGTGTCATCTAAGCAAATAGCTCACTGAAATGCACGTCTGATAAGCAGATGTGTCAGGTCAAGTTCTCATCTATACAGAAGCCAAGACGCTCATGAGAGAGCTTGTCCTCAGCCTGGCTGGAAAGTTTGTTTTGATAGGATTGAAAGACACAGCCCAGGAATTAGCAAAGTAGGGCTGAATGCCGGCTTCTGTACTGCCCAGCAACAAAGAATGGTCTTTACATTAATAAATGGTTGAAAAAAGTTAAAGAATGATACTTCAATAACCAAATTTTAACCCCAGGTGGGTCTGACTCCAAAGTCATGTCCCTGGTAGGCTGCCTCATCTCCCCTAGGTCACGGGTACATTAACACAGGGTCAGAGAGCCCACGGTCCACAGGCGGTGTGGGAGTCAAGAGCTATGCTACTTCTAGTCAAAGCTCTCATTATATACCACGTCGCTTCCCTATTAAAACCTACACTGCCAATTCTGAGATTTTTAGGTAGAGTTTTCAAACTTTCTCCTGTGAAAAGTTTTCCTTAGGAAAGTCGGATTGTAGCCAATATCCTTGCACAACTGAAATTCCATGATTCTAAGGAAATGGATAGGAACTCGGAATTTTAACACCAGAGGGTATCCCCTTCATGTAATAAAGGAACAGACTCAACGAGACTCCACAACTTGCTCAGGTTTGATGAATGTATTTAAAACTCCCCGATTGGCCAAACAAGCAAAAAGGAAAAATGTACCTGAGCATATCCACTAGACCAGCATGGGCTCCTGCTCTGAGTCTGACCCCAGAAGAGGCTGCAGCAGGGTAGCCATGCCAAGGCTTCACCCCAAAGGATGATGCTTTGCTCTCTGTCCCCTCCAGCTTGCCGGTGCTGAGTCACATGGAGGTTGTCTCAGCTGGCTGGGGCTACCACTTCCTCCTCCCCACAACAGAGGCCCTCCGCCAAGTGAATGTGTCCATAAATGCCTCCACTGACAACTTGCAAGAAACCCTGCACTACACATTGTGGGATGACTCGCCAAAGCTGGAGTGAGCATTTCTTCCTCGGCACTCGGACAGAGGATGGGGAGACAAGGGCACCAACGTGGAATGCACAAAGTCTGGATGAACGCGATGGAGCGAGTCAACAGTGATAGATCTCATCATAACTGCAACTCAAAATAAAACCGGCCCCCACTCCCAGGGTGTCTCATGCTCCAGCTCACTGATGTGACTGCTTTGCAAAGGGACGTAGGCTCAAGCCACAGAAAGAACACCTGTCGCCCCAGCAAGGCTTCATAGCTGGGGGCAGAGATGCAATGTCACCACTTGGTTGTGGTGTGAGGATCTACATCTGAAGTGTTTTGACCTATACCCTTTTCTCCCTAGGCAGGACCTGAGAGGGGTCAGCAGGCAGCCACAGCACAGGAAGAAACAACAGAAGGATGAAAACTTCTTTCTCCTCCTTTGAGTGCCGAGTAGGTCAGTGTATTGGCTCCTGCAACAAGTCTAAATGACATCTGGGTAGATAAAGGGGGCCTAAGCCACTGCAGAAAACATATTTTGAGCTTCCAGAAAAAGAATGAGCAGCTTGAATTTGTTTCTAGCAGTAAACCTATGGGAGAGGAACACCCTCCATGCAACCCTTCCACCCCCGAATGACCCTGTGCAAAAGTAGACCCACTCAACCCTGGCTAAATGTTAGCTTAACCAGGGAAACTATTAAAATCTCATGTCTGGGCTCACCAGCCAATTAAATCAGAACCTCGAGGGTAAGGCCTGGGCACTGGCTATTTTTACAGAAGCTGTCCCTCCACCCCGGTGTGCAGCTGGAATTGAGAGCCACTGGCCCAAAGGCTAGGAGGGAGAGGCCGCAGCCAACTGGAGTGCCCACAGCGGCCACTAGAATGTTCGGACACAAAATATGTATCAGCATCCCTGACCCCAGACCCCAACCATGAAATCGTGTTCCTGGGGCATGGTTGGCTCCATGCTGCTTTCCTCTCCACTCGCCCCTCAGAGCTGCTCCAGCAGTTGCTGGGCAGTGTTTTGGTGGACATCTGTTGCTTTTGGAAGCGAACATCTCCATGCTTCTATGGGGGCAGACCTACTGGGACTGCTCATCAAGGTCCCCACCTCCTGGCTAAGGGAGTGGGAGATGACTCAAACTAAGCCAATCCAGCCCTCTCTCCCAGAAACCAAACTCTTGGGTGAAGTCCCACAGGAGCAGAAAATGGCTGGAGCTGAGATATGTCATGTCAGCCCATGAATAACTAAGCATCTAGAGTCGCCCAGCTGTCTAAGCCCTGGGTGTTCTTGCAAGTCTGCAAACTGTCCAAGGGTCCAACCAGTCCCTCTTTGCTTTAATTAGCCAGAACTGGTTTCTATTACTTGTAATCAAAGAACTCTAAGTAATAACTCTATTGACCAGAGTAGGTCAGGTTATGCCATTGAGCACCTGCTATGTGCCAGGACCGAGGCAGGTGCTGGAGATAAAGCAATAAATAAAACAAAAAGCCTTGGCCTCATGAAGCTTACTTTCTAGCAGGAGAGAGAGACGATATTCAAAATGTGTAAAGAAAATAGTTTGTTGGATGGTAGAAAGTGGTAAGGAAGAAAAAATAAACCAGGGAAGGAGTGGAAAGGACTGGATTGGGGGGTGCAGGTTTGGGTGTTAACGTTTAACAGTTTAAAGTTATTTTCTGCAATAGTTAAAAGTAGAGAGAATAGCACAGGGGAAAACTGAGGACGCTACAGGGACAATGGCAGGTGCTAGTAGCTGGAGAAAGGAAAGCTTTTCCCAAGAGGGGACCCAAATTGTGGTCATGCTGGAATCCTGGACTAACAACCCCCCACCCCACCCCTCTCCTCCTTCCTGCCTTCCTCCCAGCCCCCCAGCCTCAGAGTGTCCTGTCTCTTCCAGCCAAGCTGGTCTATTCTGTGTAACATGACATGAGGTTCATTAAAAGATTTTCCCACCCTGGCTCAGTGGTTCAGTGGTTGGAGTGTCCGTCCATGCATCAAAGGGTTCAATTCCTGGTCAAGGGCACATACCTGGGTTGCAGGTCCTGGCCCCAGTTGGGGTCGTGCGGGAGGCAACCAATCGATGTGTCTCTCTCACATCAATGTCTCTCTCTCTCTCTCTCTCTCTCTCTCTCTCTCACTCTCTCTCTCTCTCCCTCCCTCCCTCCCTTCCGCTCACTCTAAAAATCAATGGAAAAAATATCCTCTTGTAAGGATTAACAAAACAAAAAAAAGAGAGAGAGAGAGTTTCCCATGAATGTAAGGGCTGAACAAATGAGTCCTTGTCACCCCAGGAGAGTCAGTAGCCCACATTGAAATCAGCTTTTCAGTCAAACTTTTCACATTCATGGCTAAATGAGCCAGTGGGTTAGGTACCATAACTTAAGCCAGAAGTAGCGGGTTTTCCCACAGTCCCATAAATCGGATGTCTAATTTACCTAAGTGAAAGACAGGCAGAGCGTCTTCCGCCAAGGTCTTCTTCTGCCAGATGAACACAGACCAGCGGCAGACCTTCAAAAACACTGTACTTGCCAGTCTGTCTTTTTAAACGTCTTTAGAAACAATTCAATTTACTCTCCAAGAGAACTGCTTTCTAATTTCTGATCATTTTTAAATGAGGTTATAGTGCATTTCTTGACAAATATAATACTTGATAACAGACATTAAGATAGAAAAGTGTAGAAAAATGAAGATTTCCTCTTTATCTCGTGTATACAATGTTTTTCTCCCTCTTTTAGGAAATAATCGACAAAGATAACCAGGAGGCTCTCTGGGACCTTGTTCTTGAGTCGTTTTCACATCCCACGTTCAAATTCCACTTTTATTAATTTTTTGTTCGTTTCCTTTTTGTGAATCCCCACCCGAGGATATTTTTTCCATTGATTTTTAGAGAGAGTGGAAGGGAGGGAGGGGGGAGAGAGAGAAACATGGATGTGAGAGAGATGCATCGATTGGTTGCCTCCCCTATACACTTCAACCAGGCAGGAGATCAAACCTGCAACCCAGGTACGTGCCCTTGACCAGGAATTGAACATGAGACCCTTTGGTGCACCCGCCGAAGCTCTAACCACTCAGCCACACTGGCCAGGGTGCACTTCTATTAATTTTTAAGATGGCTGGTTGTTTGGGGAAAAGAAATTCTGTTGTCAGTTCTATAAAAGTGTGGTGAGCTTACAAAGAAGAAATCAGCATTGAATTTGCTAACCATCCAGACACAGGGCCACATACCATTGGCACCTGTCCCCTCTTTAATTAGGGCAGAGCTTCATTTGAAAGCTAATGCTTTGCCAAGTCTTCCTGCTTGGTTCCCCAGCCTTGTCCCTGTGGGCTGGCCAGAGGAGTGGCCCTGGGCCAGCTGGGGTAAGGAAACAATAACAGGAGACTGGGGTGCTGCCCACCCCACCAGGTTTAGTCCAGCTCATGCAGAATAAGGGGGGCTGGGGGACCTTACTACTCACTCACCACTCCCCCCGGGAACTCGGTCTGAATGGCCTCTGGTGTGATTATTTGTTGGCAGATTCTGCCCACGTCCCTTCCCTGTGAACACTGGCATCTCTGAGGCTGGCCTTGTCTCCCACCCCATTGTTCGGGTTGGGCTGTGTTACCACATTTCCAGGCCTTAAGAACTTCGTGAAGTAGAAGGGACGAGAAAAGGGGCAGTCAGACAGGACACACTGGTCGTACTGTGCTTACCAGTCCATCCAGTTCCAAGGAGCTCCTGCATCGTGAATAGAAAATGAAAGGCTAAGGCACAGCTGGGCCCCCTTGACTACCTTGTCCTAACAACCTGGAGAAAGGCAGTCCCTTAGGAAGGCTCCCAAAACACAGGGACGGCCACTCTAAGGAACAACTTATATTTGCAAGTATTATGTTAAAAAAGAGAAAGTCCACGTAGGTTCATTGAAGGTAACAAATGTACTTCTGTGGGGCCGGACGCTGGTGGTGGTGCAGGTTTGCGTGGGGGGAGCAGGGGGCACATGCCGACTCTCCCTACTTTCCCATCAGTGTTGCTGTGAACGTAAAATATTTAAAAAAATAAAGTGCATTAAAGACTAAAAAAATTAAAAGCTATGAGGAGAGCTCCCTATTCAGAGTAATTTTCAAAGCTCAACTATTACTATATTTACCCCTACTGTGGGGATGAGATGAAATGAAAATATTCTTTATCCTTAGGCTGCAGCTATTTGCACGTGTAATATGAAATATAAGCATTATATTAAAGAAACTGAAAGTCATCAGTGGAGAGCCGCTATGGAGCCCTGCGCTCGCAGACTGGCGGGAGCACCCCCAATGTGGGCCTGGCCGGAGCACACTCTCCCCGGAGCAGGTGTCACCAAGCACCAAGTCATGGCTGCGTTCTTCTCATTTGTCATCAACAGCGTTTCCTATCAGTGTGGTGTACGTCCACCTTAAAACTTTAATGCAGAATTATGGACTCCCCTTGCTTGTAACTGCTGATCCGGAGTCCATGAGGTATGGCAGGACAACTAAAAGATTGGTTACACAAGTGTTCTGTTCAGGAACCGGTGGTTGTCATCTCAAATATTGAAAGTGGTGAGGTCTGGAAAGATGACAGTTTGGTGATAAGACTGCCAAAGATGACAGAGAAAAGTCTCAGGGAGCTATCCAAGATGCAATCCGCTCAGTGATCAGGCAGATCACAGCCACAGTGACATTTCTGCCGCTGTTGGGAGTCTCTTGTTCACTTGACCTCCTGATTTGCACAAAGATCTGGCTGTACCTGAACAGTGGCAAGAGTCGGGACCACAGTTCATTACCACTCTGAGCAAGTCTGTCTTGGTTCATTCACTACTACAATCCACAGAGTAAAGAGCACGGTGGCCTGCAAGATCCCTGTCCACGACTGAAGAGGAGATGAGGACAATAATATAACTCTCAGACATACTTTCCTGAAACCAAGTTAACTATAGTTCATAGGGTTTATTTCATTGGTTAGTTTTTAGGTGAGAAAAACTTAGCATACATTCCTGAACTGTGCATAATTGTTCCGTTTTTGGTTCCCGTTTGACTTTCCATGGGGTTGATGTAATTTTTTGCACACTGTTTAAGAGGGAACCAGCAGATTACATCAGCGCTGTAATGTCAATCCCTTTGAAGGTGGTAACTGTAGATGGAAAAACTTTTGCTATAAAGTTAAATGCCTTCCTAAATCACACCTTTTGGTCAAGTAGCTTGACTCAGAATATAGGTAGGGAGATATTTAAATGTGAAATACAGCAAAAGAAATCTGAATATTCAGGATCTTTGTTTAAGTCCTAAAGTAGCTGATAATCCACAAATGACAAAATGTTGCTTACAGGTCCTTTTGTCATTAATTTCATTTGTATAATTTCCATATTGAAAAAAAATCTCCAATTATTTGATTTTATTTTTTTTTTTTTTTTTTTTTTTTTTTTTTATTAATTTATTTTTGTTACAGATGTTTCTCCTTTTTTTCCCCATTGACACCCTCCTCCCCATCCCCCACCCCATCCCCAGCTTTGTTGTCCAGGTCCATCAGTTATGCATACATGCGTACAAGTTCTGTGGTTTATCTCTTCCCTCCCCCCCCACCCCCTCTTCTGAGGGTTGTCAGTCTGTACTCTACTTTCACGTCTCTGGGTCTACCCTGTTCCCCAGACTGTTATGTTTATTATATTCCACAAATGAGTGAGATCATGTGATATTTTTCTTTCTCTGCTTGGTTTGTTTCGCTTAGGATAATACTCTCGAGGTCCCTCCATGTCGTCTCAAAGGATAAGAGATCTTTCTTTCTTACAGCTGCATAGTACTCCATTGTGTATATGTACCACAGCTTTTTTATCCATTCATCCACTGATGGGCACTTGGACTGTTTCCAGATCTTAGCTATTGTGAATAGTGCTGCTATGAACATGGGAGTACATATATTCTTTCTGATTGGTGTTTCAGGTTTCTTAGGGTATATTCCTAGAAGTGGGATCACTGGGTCAAATGGCAGTTCAATTTTTAATTTTTTGAGGTAACACCATAGTGTTTTCCACAGTGGCTGCACCAGTCTGCATTCCCACCAGCAGTGTACTAGAGTCCCCTTTTCTCCACACCCTCGCCAACACTTGTTGTTTGACGATTTGTTGATGGCGGCCATTCTGACAGGTGTGAGGTGATACCTCATTGTTGTTTTAATTTGCATCTCTCTGATGATTAGTGATGTTGAGCATTTCTTCATATGTCTCTTAGCCATTTGTATGTCCTGTTTGGAGAGGTGTCTATTTAGTTCCTCTGCCCATTTTTTAATTGGGTTCTTTGTCTTCCTTTTGTTGAGTTGTATGAGCACTCTATATATTTTGGAGATTAACCCCTTATCTGATGTATCATTGGCAATTATGCTCTCCCATACAGTGGGTTCTCTTTCCGTTTTGATGGTTGTTTCTTTTGCTGTGCAGAAGCTTTTGAGTTTGATGTAGTCCCATGTGTTCATTTTTTCCTTTATTTCTGTTGCCTTAGGTGATGTATCAGTGAAGATTCTGCTGCGTATGATGTCTGAAATTTTGTTGCCTACATTTTCTTCTAGGATTTTTATGGATTCACGAGTCACATTTAAGTCTTTTACCCATTTTGAGTTTATTCTTGTGTATGGTGTAAGTTGATCGTCTAGTTTCATTTTTTTGCATGTAGCTGTCCAATTTTCCCAACACCATTTATTAAAGAGGCTGTCTTTGCTCCACTGTATGCTCTTGCCACCTTTGTCAAATATTAGTTGAGCATAATATCTTGGGTCAATTTCTGGATTCTCTGTTCTGTTCCACTGGTCTATATGCCTGTTCTTATGCCAATACCAGGCTGTTTTGATTATAGTAGCTCTGTAGTATAATCTGATATCTGGTATTGTGATCCCACCTACTTTGTCCTTCTTTTTCAAGATTGCTGTGGCTATTCGGGGTCTTTTTTGGTTCCATATGAACTTTTGGAGTATTTGTTCTAGTTCTGTGAAATATGTCGCTGGTATTTTGATTGGGATTGCATTGAATCTATAGATTGCTTTGGGTAATATGGACATTTTAATGATGTTAATTCTTCCAATCCATGAACAAGGTATGTGCTTCCACTTTTTTATATCTTCCTCTATTTCTTTTTTCAATGTCCTGTAGTTTTCTGCAAATAGATCCTTTACTTCTTTGGTTAAATTTATTCCTAGGTATCTTAATTTTTTTGCCGCGATGGTAAATGGGATTGTTTTTTTAGTTTCTCTTTCTGTGAGTTCATCATTGGTGTATAAGAATGCCGTCGATTTCTTGACGTTTATTTTGTATCCTGCTACTTTGCCAAATTCATTTATTAGGTCTAGTAGATTTTTAATGGAGTCTTTAGGGTTTTCTATGTATAATATCATGTCATCTGCGAATAATGACAGTTTCACTTCCTCCTTTCCAATTTGGATACCTTTTATTTTTTCTTCACGTCTGATTGCTGTGGCTAAGACTTCCAGTACTATGTTAAATAAGAGTGGTGAAAGTGGGCATCCCTGTCTTGTTCCTGTTCTTAAGGGAAATGTTTTTAGTTTTTGCCCATTGATTATGATGTTGGCTGTAGGTCTTTCATATATGGCCTTTATAATGTTGAGATATGATCCCTCTATTCCCAAATTGCTGAGTGTTTTTATCAGAAATGGGTGTTGAATTTTGTCGAATGCTTTTTCAGCGTCTATTGATATGATCATGTGGTTTTTATCTTTCATTTTGTTTATGTGGTGTATCACATTTATTGATTTGCGAATATTGAACCAGCCTTGCATCCCTGGGATGAATCCCACTTGGTCATGGTGAATAATTTTTTTGATGTATTGCTGGATCCGATTTGCTAGTATTTTGTTCAGGATTTTGGCATCTATGTTCATCAGGGATATTGGCCTGTAGTTTTCTTTCTTTGTAGTGTCTTTTTCTGGTTTTGGAATTAGAATTATGCTGGCCTCATAAAATGAGTTTGGAAGTCTTCCTTCTTCTTGAATTTTTAGAAACAGTTTGAGAAGAATGGGTGTTAGTTCTTCTTTGAATGTTCGGTAAAACTCCCCTGTAAAGCCGTCTGGGCCTGGACTTTTGTTTGCTGGGAGAGTCTTGATTACATCTTCAATTTCCTTGGTTGCTATTGGTCTGTTCAAGTTTTCTATCTCTTCCCGGTCCAGTTTTGGGAGACTATATGTTTCTAGAAATGTGTCCATTTCGCTTAGATTGTCGAATTTGTTGCCATATAAATGTTCATAGTATTCATTAACGATCCTTTGTATTTCTGTGGTGTCAGTTGTTACTTCTCCTCTTTCGTTTCTGATTTTGTGTATTTGGGTTCTCTCTCTTTGTTTCTTGGTGAGTCTAGCTAAGGGTCCATCAATCTTGTTTATCTTTTCAAAAAACCAGCTCTTTGTTTCATTGATCCTTTGAATTGTTTTTTTGGTCTCCATGTCGTTTATTTCTGCTCTGATCTTTAATATTTCCTTCCTTCTACTTGCTCTGGGGTTTTCCTTTTGTTTGCTTTCTAGTTCTTTAAGTTGTGAGGTTAGATAGTCTATTAGAAATTTTTCTTGTTTCTTGAGGTAGGCCTGTAGTGCTATGAACTTCCCTCTCAGAACTGCTTTCGCTGCATCCCACAGATTTTGTGTTGTTGTGTGTTCATTTTCATTCGTTTCCAGAAAGTTTTTAATTTCTTCCTTGATCTCCTTGGTAACCCATTCATTGTTTAATAACATGCTATTTAGCCTCCATGTATTCAAATGTCTTTGCATGTTCTTGTTGCAATTGATTTCTAGTTTCATGCCATTGTGATCTGAGAAGATGCTTGATATGATTTCAATCTTCTTGAATTTGTAGAGACTTCGTTTGTGTCCTAACATGTGGTCTATCTTTGAGAATGTCCCATGTGCACTTGAGAAGAAAGTGAATTCTGTAGTTTTGGGGTGTAATTCTCTGTAAATATCTATTAAATCCATTTGGTCTAGTGCTTCATTTAGAGTCTGTGTTTCCTTGTTAATTTTTTGTCTAGAGGATCTATCCAGTGATGTCAGCGGGGTGTTGAAGTCCCCTGCTATGATTGTATTGCTGTCGATTTCTCCTTTGAAGTTTTCCAGAAGATTTTTAATGTATTTTGGTCCTCCTGTATTGGGTGCATATATGTTTACCAAGGTTATCTCTTCCTGTTGGATAGATCCTTTCAATATTATGTAGTGGCCTTCTTTGTCTCTAGTTATGGCCTTCATTTTAAAATCTATTTTATCAGATATGAGTATTGCTACCCCAGCTTTTTTTTCCTTTCTGTTTGCTTGGAAGATTTTTTTCCATCCCTTCACTTTCAGCCTATGTGAGTCTTTTGTTGTGAGGTGGGTCTCTTGTAAGCAACATATATATGGGTCATGCTTTCTTATCCAATCTGCTACTCTGTGTCTTTTGATCGGGGCGTTCAGACCATTT
This sequence comes from Tadarida brasiliensis, assembly GCA_030848825.1. NCBI lineage: Eukaryota > Metazoa > Chordata > Mammalia > Chiroptera > Molossidae > Tadarida > Tadarida brasiliensis. Next base: position 36,229,145 of record CM061272.1, on the reverse strand, counting down.
ACATTTAAGGTGATTACCGATATGTACTTACTTATTGCCATTTTTGTTTAGTGTGTTTCTATTTTCCTTTCTATTTCTTCTACTAATTACAGCAGTCCTTTTAACATTTCTTGCAGTGCTGGTTTGGTGCTAATGTATTCCCTTAGCCTTTTTTTGTCTGGGAAGCTCTTTATTTGACCTTCTATTTTGAATGATAGCCTTGCTGGGTAGAGTAGTCTTGGGTTCAGATCCTTGTTTTTCATGACCTTGATTATTTCATGCCATTCCCTTCTGGCCTGTAGTGTTTCTATGGAGAAGTCAGCTGATAACCTTATGGGGGATCCTTTGTAGGTAACCTGTTGCTTAGCTCTTGCTGCCTTGAGGATTCTCTCTTTGTCTTTAATTTTTGGCATTTTAATTACTATGTGTCTTGGTGTGGGCCTGTTTGGGTTCTTCTTACTTGGGACTCTCTGTGCTTCTTGAACTTGAAAGCCTTCTTCCTTCACCAAATTAGGGAAATTTTCTGTCACTATTTCTTCAAATATATTCTCTAACCCTTTCTCATTTTCTTCTTCTTCGGCGACTCCTATGATGCGAATATTATTACGTTTCCAGTTGTCCCACAGTTCTCTTAAGCTGTCTTCCTGTTTTTTCATTGTTTTTTCCTTTTGGTTTTCTGATTGGTTGATTTTTTCTACCCTGTCTTCTAATTCACTGATCCGGTCCTCAGCTTCCTCTACTCTGCTGTTTAGTCCTTCCAATGTGTTCTTCATTTCTGCTATGTCATTCTTCATTTCTTCTTGCTGCTGCTTCATTTCTTCTTGCTGCTTCTTCATTTCCAATTGATTTATTTTCAATATTTCTATGTCTTTGCTCATGGTGTTGATGTCCTTACATATGCTGTTGAGCTTCCTCAAGATCATGGCTCTGAATTCTAGCTCTGTTAACTTGCTTAACTCCATTTCATTTATCTCATCTTCATTGGAGGTCTCTTGTTCTTTCGTTTGGTATCTGTTTCGTTGTTTTACCATTTTGGCTAGCTCAGTGGTTTTTGGAGCCTGCCAAATTTTCCCTGTGGATGTTGGTGTTCTGCTGTTTGTGGCTCCCTGTACTGGGTTTGGATGAGCGTGAGAGGACCCACGTTATACGCCACTGTCGAGTCTTACTTTTCTGGGTAGAGTTGCAAGCCCAGAAAAGGTTCAGTTAGCCTCTAGCTTTTTGCCTAGAGGCTATTAGTCCTGGTTACTTAAAGAGCCTTGGGTTCTCAGTTGAATGAAAACCTCCCTCAGGTGTTCAGCGTGAGAGGATTTCCCGAGGGTGGGGCAGATGCTGGTAGTTAATGAGCCTTGATTTGCATTTCAATGGCCCAACTGGGTGTGGCTGAATCTCCGAGGGAGGGGCTGCCGCCTCTCCCCAGAGCCCTGGGATGGAGTAAGTCGACCAGGCCACAGTCCCGCGTGGCTGAAACTCAGCAAAAGCTCTGAGCGCCCTCCAAATCCCGAGTGTCCCCACACAGTTCCAGTCCAGTCCGCCCTCCCTCCGCCGGAGTCCGAGGTGAGTGGCTGTGGCTGTTTTAGCGCTCTGTCCCGGCTCTGCACTGTGGAGCCGGCTCAGGCTTCAACCCCGAGGGCGGAGCGCTGCTCACGGCTAAGGCCGCTGCTGTCTGTGGGCTCCCAGCCCCCCTCTCGCGCCTCCGCAATCCTACCAGGATCAAGTTAGTGTCCCTGGTTGTATGGTCCTCGCGAGCTGCTTTTCCGTTGCTTTTTCCCGACGATTTGACTTTATTTTAGTTGTATTTCCAGTTTGGTCCTGGGAGATGATCTGTGTAGCTTCCATTCACTCCGCCGCCATTTTGGAATTCAATTATTTGATTTTAATGTAATAATTTACACCAACTATTACTACAGTTTTAATTTCAGTGATACCGAACTTTTAAAATGTCTTTTTGTGTTTTATAAAATCAAACTTTAAATAACAATGATAAATAAACCTAAATGTGTATGTTTAAAAACCTGAAAATCTTAGTAGTTACAATTAAACATTTGCTGTACCCTAAACTAAGCACTTTAATTATCTCATGGATCTGTGAAAAACAACTCTATCAGGAAAGTGCTATTATTATCCTTATTCCACAGAAGAGAAAACAGGCTTCAGCAGGTTAAGGAAACTGTATCAAGTTACACAGCCAATAAATGACCGGCTGGGTGATTAGCACTAACTGAAGAAAGGAGAAATTAAAGGAACGAGGAAGCCATTAAATATTTTTTGCCTAAAAATAAATAACATAAACATGTAAAATCATTTTTAATTAAAAACAAAACAAAAATACCTTACTCTTATTTCTACCAGGTGAACAAGCTGCAGCTGAGAAGCTTGGCAGTGAGGAGACAAGAAGTAAATAGAGGAACATAGAAAGTGAGTATCATTTTCTAAGCAAGACACATCTAGTGGGGGGCAGGTTAAAAGAATTCTGCCAGGAAAAAAAAAATAGAAGTTAAGTTTGGAGAAAGAAAGTAAATGGAGGAAAGGAAGGACATAAGAAGAGAGAAAGAAATACGTTAATGGGTGGGACAATATCATTTATGTGATTTTCATATTGGAATTCATTGGTTTCAACAAAATGATAGTTTATAATGGCATCAAATGTGCAAATATGCTTTTAAATTATTTAAATTCAACTATATGATTAAATTAAAAACCTTTGCCCTGGCCGGTGTGGCTCAGTTGGTTGGAGCATCCGTCCTCCCGAACACCGAACGGTGTCGGGTTTGATGCCCAGTCATGGTACATGCACCTGTCAGGGTGCATACGGGAGGCAGCCGATAGATGTTTCTCTCTCAGGTTGATGTTTCTCTCCCTCTCCCTTCCTCTCTCTCTAAAATCAATTAAAAAAAACATGTTCTTGGGTGAGGATTTTGAAAAAAAGAGTTTTTAGATTCTGTTTAGAGTAGATGCTACCGCCTGTCCTCCCGCCCTCCCTTAGAGTTGAAGCTACTGTCCCTGCCATCTCCTCAGTTAGTCCCACAGGCCTCTTGTGGGGTGAGCATCTCACTGCTCAGTGCCTACAGGTATGTGCTTGGGCTTCGCCATGGCCATATGCAAGCCAGTGGCTTCATCTGGTGCTTAAATGAAGAAACCGTCACCTGTTCCAATGATGGAGGAAACACAAGCTGTGTCTTTCTTACTGAGAGACTGTGCAAGTCTCTTCCTAAGTGTTTTCAGAAGGTGCCTTAGTTTGACTGGATGTTTGCCCGGTGCGCTATCATAGATGGTAACACCCATGTACAGATGGACTCGAGAGGCATCTGTCCTTCCATTCCCCACCCAACTGCACCCAAACACTGGAACCATCCAGGACTGTGAGATGAGCCATTGAGAGAAGCCACACCCAATATCACCAAGACTCAGCTGCTCCCTGTTCTCTTCATTAAAACATTCAATTTAAAGGACACTTCTTCATTTCAGCAGTGTTATCAAAATTACCTTGGTGCCTCAATTATCCTGATTAGGAAATGCCACCAAGGAACTAGAAAAGGAAGAAATGTGGGTTCTTGGCAGTCCTCTGTCTCATGGCCTCTGCATGACCTCGGGCAAGTCATCAGCCTAGGTCTCAGATTTCTCATCTGCACAGGTAAAGTGAGTCAGATGACCTACAGCTCATGCAGTTACAAAACTCTTCCGCCTCATAGGCAAAAGCTGGAGTTAAAGAGAACTCTCAATCTCAAATCCTGAACAGTGCATGAACCTTGGATATTCTACCCAACACTGACTACTGATACTCACCCCTAAGAACACGCATACTTGCCCTGGCCAGATGGCTCAGTTGGTCGGAGCATCGTCCCATACACCAAAAGGCTGCAGGTTGGATTCCTGGTCAGGGTACATACCTAAGTTGTGGGTTTGATCCCCAGTCAGGGCATGTACAGGAGGCAACCAATCGATGTTTCTTTTTCTCTCTCTCCCTTCTTTGCTCTAAAAAAAACTTAAAAATCAATAAAAAACATATCCTCAGGTGAGGAGTTAAAAAGAACCACAGCGCCCTGGCCAGTTTTACTCAGCAGTTAGAGCGTCGGCCTGCGGTCCAGAGAGACCCGGGTTCAGTTCCCGCTAAGGGCATGTACCTCAGTTGCAGTTTGTCCCCGGCCCTGGTTGGGTCGTGCAGGTGGCAGCCACTTGATGTGTCCCTTTCACGTCGATGTTTATCTCTCTCTCTCTCTTCCTCTCTCTCCCTCCGACTCTATCTGAACAACAACAACAAAAAAAATGGAAAAATGTCCTCGGGCGAGGATAAAAAAAAAAAAGAACAACAGCAACAAAAATATACATACACTTGCTCATGTATGCACGTACTCAGCCTCTAACCCACATGTCATATGCAGGCTAAGAAAGTTGTATCACATATAGAATAAGAAAAACAGTCTCCATTACTGGACTGGACTCCTTGAGAACATCTTAGGACAAACTGATTAACTAATCTATCTGTCCTTTACCTGCAATATGACTGAATTTCCCCATCTATATAGACTCCTGCTATAATTATTACAAAACAGCAAAAGCAATAATAGACTGATGAGCTAATATTTCATTGTGGAGCAGTCACAGATAAACCCAGAGTAAATTCAGAATGCTTAAACAACCAAATGGTCGACAACTCTGAGAATGCCACATCCAATAACCACCATGGGACTTCATCGATCCTTCTAGCACTTCAGAGCCCCAAGTCCTACCTTGGGCCCTATTTAGATTTTTCTTTCACTTATTTTTTATTTCTCTAGTCTGTGTTTGTGAATTACTTAGCCCTGGAATTTTTAATGAAAGAAGTCAAGGGATGAATAACTTTATAAATCAAGAATAGCAATGTCTCCTCTAAGGGTTGTCAGGTGGTGAGGTCGCTTGCAGCATCAAAGATGTGCATATATTTGGTTTCTAGATTAAATTACGAGATTTATTACAGATGATAATCATCATTTATAAAAAGGAAGGATAACAAACATCTACTACCTCGATTTGTTCATATCAGGTCCTAAAAAAGTAAAATATACAAAAAGAAGATCTGTTCTTTCATGTCTCTCTCGCTCTCGTGCTCTCTCTCAGCCCATTCTCCTCATTGGCATCACATAAGTGACTGTGGCAAACCCTTGTTTACAAACGGGTGAGCAGGTGCTGCAAGGCCCCTCACAGCCCCACCTGACACCCAGTCACTCTTCCACAAACACTGTCCCAGCTACACTGAACTCAGCCATTGGTCTCTGGTGGAATGAGGTTCCTTTTTCTTTATGCCTCTGACCATGCTCCTCCCTCTGTGGGAAAAGCGCAAGGAAGGCTGCCTCCTTCCAGAAAGGGACTTCCCCCTCCCATTTTCTTGGGGACTTTGGAATACTTGCAGCCAGCAATCCCTCCAAACACCAGATTCCTATTATCTCTGGCCAATGGCCCAAAGGTGAGCCCCTTCGGTCAGCTCTTCGCCTACACTATAACCTCCAAAGAGCTCTGAGCTCCCTTGCCATTGACCAAACTCCTACTACTCCCTTCTCTCTACAGTTTTTACCCAAATCTTCTAGAACTTCATTCTATGGTAAAGTCTCTCTCATCCAAAGCCATGTCATTAATGGGTCCTTTCCTCCACCTCCTTGGGTTAAATGAATCCTGGCCCATTCCTGCAAGGACACCACTTCTGCTCTGTAGCCCTCCTAAAGAGATGCCACCCATTCACCCTCATCTCACAGACTGTACCCAGGAGTTGGGAGGAGAACCCCAATGTCAGTTCCAGATGACAATTCTTCTAACCAATTAGGCTGATGCTAAACTAGCTTTTAGACTCCACTTTGTCAACATCAAATGCCAATCACTTGTCATTCCTCCTCATTCAGGGAGACTTGGGTACCTTGCTCAATCTTCCTCTCCACCCCCAAGCCCTGCAGGTATCCTGAGTAGCTTCAAGATCTTAGCTCTCAGATCTTGAAAGAGTGTGTTCTCAATGCCACTTAAGCCACCCTCCCCTTGGCAACCCCCTGGACCTTGTCATCACCCAGAATTGCTCTACCTATGAAAAATTAAATCCAACAGTCTATTCTGACCCCAAGTTACCACTTTTTATTCCAATTAGTCACCGCATCTGTATTTAATTTCCACAAGACCATTAGTATTTTAATTCCTCTGCTTTCTTCTTCTCTGTCAATCCCCTCCTGTTCTCACTTCTTCCCTATCAAATCCAGACTCCATGATATATCACATCAATCACTGCCTTACAAATATCCTCAACTCCACGGCCAAGTTCACTGTCTTTCCATTGCACTCACCAGGCAAAATTCCCCAAATCTGGACTGCTCCAGCCCCACACCCTTATTCCCCAAACCCCACTTCTAAACCCAGGCTTCAAAGGAAACCTACAGAAACGCCCTTAACCTGGTGGTGGGCCACTACAGTTCATGGCCTCCACCTGCAACCGGGCCTCCAGCACAGTCCAGCAATCCTTCCAGATTCTCTACCAGTCTCCATGGCAGCATATTCAATTTCTTCATTCCTCAAAACTCCTACCCAACCACTTCTCCCCACCCTCTGCCCCTTCCAAAGAATAGCGCACCCTCAGCTTCACAAGAAAAGAGAAGTCATCAGAAGGGAGCTGACCTGGCCACCTACAAACTCATCTACATCTTCACCATGGCTTGCCTCCTCCCTCCAAGCGCAGTGGAAGTGTGTTCTGCTTTACTGGCTCAAAGATTCATTGGTTATCCTTTATCTCAACCCCTCCCTCTCACTGACTCCTTCTAGTCAGCATTTATTTATTTTTTCTTTATTGATATTAGAGAGAGAGACAAAGGGAGAGGGAGAGAGATGGAAACATCAATGAGAGAGAACATCGATTGGCCGCCTCCTGCATGCCCCCCTCTGGGGATCGGGCCCACAACCTGGGCATGTGCCCTGACCGGGAATCGAACTGGCAACCTCTTGGTGCGTGGGTTGATGCTCAACCACTGAGCCACACTGGCTGGGCCTTCCGGTCAGCATTTAAGCAGGCTCAATTGGCTCCCAAGTTGTAACAAAAACAGAGCTCTCACTTCCAAGCCACTCTCTGGCAAGTACCCTTCCTTCTGTGGACAAAAAAGGGGCCACATACTAAACCTAACAACCTCAGGAGAGACCTCATGGCAGTCTTACAAACCAGGAGACCTAAAGTAACCACATAGGATGGTCTGAAATTAAAACTCCCCAACTGGCCAAACAAATTAAAACGTCCTTACTAAAAGTGAGTCATGGTGGGTAGCCATGTCCTAGACCAGTATCTTCCTTGACCAAGGTCAAGCTTCATCTTAATTGAGCCTGTCCTATTGTTTTTTTAATTTTTAATTTTTTTGAATACCCGAGGTTATTTTTCTATTTATCATCAGATAGAGTGGGAGGGAGGGAGAGAGAGAGAGACAGAGAGAAATATTGACGTGACAGAACCACATTGACTGGTTGCCTCCACCAAGACCCAACCAGGGCCCGGGACGAACCACAACCAAGTTACGTGCCCTTGACCAAATCGAACCCGAGACTCATTGGTCCGTGGGCCAACGCTCTAACCACTGAGCCAAACCAGCCAGGGCAATAACTATTTTTTCAAGACCCCTCAGGGCACAATCTCCCACCAGAGCACGAGACCACAGAACCCTTCATTGTTACCTTGTTCTCCCACATACCATCTCTATGTACTGTAAATGTTATTAACTATCCTGTACCCACAAATGTAGAAGAAGTATTATTTGTCTCTTCATTTTGCTCTTAATCCAATCTCAGAGATTTCCCCGCTTTGCTTTTTCCCACCTCCCTAATCTACCACCAATGAATTTAATGTAATTCTTCCTACATTTCCTCCTTTGATTCCAATGTATAAAATAAGGTGCAAAACTGTCATTCTCTGAAGCATTTTCTCAATCTGTTGAAATTTTGCTTCCCGAAAACTGTCATCAGTTTGGCTCAAATAAACTCATACAAATTCTCTACAGGTTTGGATGTTTCTTATGTCGAAATGTTCTAGCCAGACCGGATGCAAGGGTTATTCATTTTTGCTCTCCATGCCCAGGCCACGAAAGTTGAACTTTGGACCCCAGGACTCCATAAAGGAGCTCTGAGCCAAGTGACCCATGACCCCCTTATTTACTCCAACAGACACTGCTGATGTTGCCCCTCTTGACTGTTCACTCTCTCACCCATAAAGTGCTCTCCTCCCCTGGCTTCAGGAACACTCTCATATCCCTTCCCGAATCTGCTTTCTAGGACATCTTTTGCCTTTCCCTTAAATGTCAGTGTTCTTGAGTGCCTTTGTTGGAATCTTCCCACTCTCCCTTGGTAAACTCACATACTCTAACTGGATATTTCTGGCATTTAATTTATTTTTCTACATAAGATGCTAAATTGTTTACTTTGCAATTTTTTTTAACAAGGAGACTATATAATCTCTGTATTTAATTTTTTGAACGACAGAATTATTTTGACACAAATATAGGTATAAAATACTTTGCTCCTGATACAATGATTACAACACTTTTACAACGAGATGGTTCTAAAATCAGGGTAGCCACATGTTTTGGACCGTTATTGTGTGTCAAGCATGGGTGTAAGAATTGTATGGACTCTCATTGAACCTACCCAACAATTCTGCAAAGTAAGTATTTTTGACCCCAACTTTCAAATGAAGCAACTGAGACTGAGAGAGATTACATAACCCACATAGCCCACAAGGTCATGCTGCTAATCAGTAACAGGGCTGGAATGCAATCCTGGTTCTGATGGAAACGAAAGCCCATCTCCTTCCCACCCACACGGCTCCTCCTATGTGGGCATTTCCAATCCTGTCCAGTTCAACGATGGGCGTCTTAACAATGCTAACAGACAATATTTTATTTTTATGGCATGTATACAATATGTAACATTATAATCAACAGCTAAAGCATCAGAGGTTTCTCCTAGAATCAACTTTATAGATGACATCCCTGAAAGAGATTATTCCGTATCTTGCCATATATTTTTTAATATTATAAAATGTTATTTATTAAAATGTACTATATCCGGGTTTTGTTTATAAAACTTTCTTGTAAGGGAATGCTATTAAAAGTCAGTTCTCAGCTCTCTTTTTTGCTGTTAGAAACAACAGTGCTACCAAGCTTTAAAGCTCATTTTCAAACTCTGATCACCATAATGATTCATAAAAAACTTCTAAGAGCCTGAATCTTTCTTCAGCCATTGAGCCTACAATGGAATACTGATGAACACGTTAGTAGTCACTGGAAAAAAGTTCTTTTCCTCTCGTATATATTCCTATAATATGCATATTTTTTTCAAGTTGCCAGTTGATCACAGTCCTGGCCTCTGCTGACCTAGAAACCAGCCCCAGGCTTCAAAGGAGGCAGCTTCTGGTTTCTCACCTCATAGGAAACATAGCAGTAAGTCCTGTAAATTTAAATAAACACTCATATTGTTCCTCGGGAACGTTAGTAGAACCACTTTTCCTCCTGGGAGGCACTGGAAACCAGTTAGAAGTCTGCCAAAAGCTTAGTATTCTTCCACTGGATTGAGAAAGTGAGACAGGCTGAGCCTCCCTTAAACAGACGGAAATGCTCTTCAGTTACTTTTTAAGCATCCCCTGGAGAAGTTTAACATTTCTCTTCAGGCGTTCCCCAAAGAGCTCCACGCTGCACTTGTGCCGGTGGGTACCATCAGCTCATAGCAGGAACCTGGAAAGCAAAGCAATCTGTTACCAGACAAAGTGGGATGTCCTCTTCCCCACTGGGTGCTGGGCGCAGAGTCCTTACCGTACCTCGAGAAAAAGAATTTTCTGAGACTTGCACGGGAGGATGAGTGATTTTTAGTGCATGGAATTACATCCCTGGGTTTCTGAAGTCCCGTTTCCCTTTGTCCAGTCATAGCAGAAGTGTAGCTGGGGTTTCAGTAAAGCTAAAAGCCAAGCTAGTGTCCAGAGTTTCCTTTCCATGTTGGAGACGAGTCCAGTACAGTACCAGGATAGTTGCAGTGCACTAGTCCACTGTGTGTGGGGTCCACATGGCCCACAGCATGAATGCAGGACCGCACACCCCAAGCAACAGAGTCCCAAGCACAGTAAGAGCACAAGAGCGAACTCCTTTGTTCAGGGAATGAAATATCCCAAATCTTCGCACCCTTGCAGTGGCCACACCCATCCTGGCCAACCACCTCCTCTGTCCCAGGTGTGACTGACAGCAAGCATCTTCCCTAGTCCCCCCAGCTTTACTGAGCATGAGTCTATCTCCCTTTGTTGGACCCCTGGGAAGTGTAAAGTTGAAGCTTCCTGGCAAAGCTGCCCAAATGACATGCTTATAATATCGGACCTTCCCTTTGCTCCTTTCTTATTATTAATAACTGGTTAATTATAATGGTATCAAATCCATTCTGCACTTGCGTGGAAAACCCAGCCCTATATTAGCCAGACCCAGTCCGGGGAGCCATGCTTTCCGTCAGTGTGTGCTCCTTGGGCATCAAGCTCCCTCCCTTCCTCCTGCCCCTCCACTTCGTTTTCAGTAAACCCCTTCTTTTGAATTTGTTTCACCCTCTCTCTTGATTTCTGTCTGGGGTTGGGGGTGGGCAAAAACCCCTTCACCTGTGACAAAAGGATATGAGTAACTAAAGTAAAAGAGTAGGAAAGAAGTGAGGATGAGTAAAAGACATTCATCACTTTTGTCTGCTAGAGCAGATTTTGTCATTTCCAAAGCTCACTTTGAAAAGGAAGAAACTGGGGAAACTTTTTTTTTTTTTTGCAGACATGTGAAAAGGCCCTTGCTCAGCAAAGGCAGAGCACAGAATGGTGAAGCGGAACAGATGCCTTTTCAAAGGGAAATCCCTGCCACAGGCTGGTCCTTCTGGCACTTGGAACGAGGAAGGGCAGCCACCCTCCCGTTAAGTAGGAACAGGCGGCCTGGCGTTTCTTGGCACACTGCACTGGACGAACTAAATCAACAAGCAGCAGCTCTCCACTGAAGCTTTCAACACTTGCTTAAAGAAAATAGTGCGTCCACGAAGACTCAGAAGACATTTATTTATCTTTCTCCCAAGAGGATACGCAAACACTTTTATCACATTCAATTCATATGTCAGGCCCTGTGAGGTGCTGAGGATGAAAGGATAAACAAGGTACCCCCTGAGCCTAATGGGTCCCAAACTAGCCTAAGAAACAGGCCCGGATAAAGCAACTCCAAGACAACAGGAGCAGACTAGACCAGCGGGTGAGTGCAGTTCTGTGGGAGGTGGGGTGTGGAGCCGTCCAGGGATGAAGAGGAGAGTACTGGGAAAGCTTCTCAGGAGTGGTCAGATTTGAGCTGAGTTTTCTCCCAGTTTACACAGCAAGGAAGCAAATCCCAATCTGTCCAAGTTCATTGTTCTAAGAAGAACTCACAAAGACTTGAAAAGAGCTACATTCTTTAAATACATAACATACTCATTAGTGGCTGTCCTTCAAAGCCAAACAGGGCCACTGAGTAGCAGACTTCAAAGCCACTCATCTGATGACAGACTAGAACACAGAATGACTTTAAATGAGAATAAGTCCTGGTTTAGCTACATTTTGTTAGCATCCCAATTATCACCATTGCTGGCATGCCTGATTTATTCCCTCATAAAAGTATTTTTCTCTTTGTCATCCCGAAAAGCAAGATAAACCTTTCTTCAGTAGTCCTCAATCAGAAATTTTAACAAATTCATTAATTAAAAGATGCATGTAGCCCGGCCGATGTGGCTCAATGGATCGAGCGTCATCCCATGGACTGAGAGGTCCCAGTTCGATTCCTGGTCAGGGCACATGCCTGGGTTTCAGGCTCAATCCCCAGTAGGCGCCATGCAGGAGGCAGCCGATTGATGTTTCTCTCTCACATCGATGTTTCTATCTCTCTTTCTCTAAAAAATCAATAAAAACATATTTAAAAAAAAAAAAAAGATGCATGTAAACTTGACCCTGAAAACTATCATTCTGTTTGAATTCAGTAAGTGAGCCAGCCAAGTCAAATATTTCTTAGCAGGGCCTACCTTCATCTAGGACCAGAGGCCAACTTTAAGTACAGTTACTTAAACAAGTGTTCGTCCTTCAGAATGGAATTATAACCTAATAGTTTATTCTAGTTTGACAATTGACTAAATTTCTATCTTGAGCTTAATTTTCATTCATCCCAGCAATTATGAAGCACCCACTTATATGCTGCCTGACATTGTATTACGACATATTAGAACATGAGCTTCATGGGGGCAGGGACTTCAGACTGCTGCCCTAACGGCCATAATCCCAGAGCCTAAAACAGTGCCTGATGGAAAGTACTTAATAAGATACTGTTTGTTCACTCAGGTGAATGAAGGAGTCAGGCATTGGACCCTGTACTTGACATAAAGTTACAGAACACAGTGGCAGCTACATCATTTCCATATGAAAGGGGTTGATGGGTGGGAGGCTAGGGATAGAAGAAAGGGATGTGCCTTAAAACTGGTTTATAGCAAGCACAATGTTTCTACTTAGATGATGTGTTGATTTGGGGTGATTTGGTGAGAATATTGGAGATTATGGGAGAGCAACTAAATTCCTGCCACTACATGGATAAATTAATAAAAGAGTAAATGTGCTAGGAATATAGCCTAAAAATCCCCAAACACCAAACCAGAAAAACTACATGCAGCCCTATGTTCATAGCAGCGTTATTTACAGTAGCTAAGATCTGGAAACAGTCCAAGTGCCCATCAGTAGATGAGTGGATAAAAAGCTGTGGTACACTTACACAATGGAATACTATGCAGCTGTAAAAAAGAAGGATGTCTTTCCCTTTGAGACAGCATGGAAGGACCTGGAAAGTATTATGCTAAGCGAAATAAGCCAGTCAGAGAAAGGCGAATATCACATGATCTGACTTATATGTGGAATCTAATGAACAAAATAAACTCATGAATAAAACAGACCCAGAGGCATGGAAACATGCAACAGACTGACAGATCTCAGAGGGAAGGGGGCGGGAAGGGTCGAGAAGAGATTAACCAAAGAATTTATATGCATATGTGCATTGCCCATGGGCACGGACAATAGGGTGGTGAAGGACTGGGGCAGGGCGGGAGTCAGGTGAGGGGGGACAATGGGGGGGGAAGGGGCACGGAGAAAAAGCGGGGACATCTGTAATACTCTCAACAATAAAGATAATTTTTTTATAAAAAGAGTAACTGTGTTTGAATAAATATCAACATTCTAAAATAATACGGGATCCTTTCCCTCAGGAAGTCACATTTAGTAGGGAACGGACACATTCTGACAAACATGATGGACGCACACACATAAATGAAATGTTAGAGAAGTCCCAGAAAATCAACAACGAAGTGAGGAAGACAAGTGAGGACATGTGAGCTGAGGCCTACTGTTAAGAGTGGGAATTTGTCAATGTGGCTCATTTGCAAAAATCTTCGGTAATTCCCTTAAACATACATAAGACCTCCCCAACTCTGTACAGCCTCTTTGGGTTAGACATAGGAGCACGGATTTTGAAGCAGACTGCTTGGGTTCACCATCCTGGGTCTGCCACTTACTACATGTGTGACCTGCCTCCTTATCCCTATAAGTACTGAGAATAATATTTATATCTACCTCACAGGATTAACATGAGAATTAATTGACAAAATACATACTTAGAACAGGGCCTGTCATGCAGAGTAACATCAAATGTTAGTTGCAATTATTTTTGTTGTTTTTAATGAAATAATTATTGTTGTTGTTATGAATAGAGTAGCATGCCTAAGGATGAAGTAAGTTACCAATTATGATTTAAAAGCAGTTTTAGTTTCTACCCTAGGCAGTGAGGTCAACTGGGCCCATAACAAATGAAGGCTAATACCAGAGAGGCGGCCAATTTTAACTGTCCAGGTAAATCTTGCCCCTAAAACACACAGCACAGCTTTTAATGTAAAGGAAAATCTAATTGAATTATTCACACATATACACTATGAGCTCAGATAATAAACATTACATAGAAGGGAGGCTCCCAATAAAAATAAGGAATTATATTAATTTACAACATTCAGCCCAGACTCAACTTGCTTTGGTTGGAATTAAGATAATTTGACATCTTAGCAACTGTCCAAGCGCAAGCTCCTTTTAACATTTTGTCATTGAGTCTTTCTGCTTTTAAGACCGTAAAAGCTACTACTGAATATTCCAAATCCTGTACAGAAGCTATTTCTAAACCACTAGATATACAAATGTCAAATCATGATTGTAAGTTTAATGACATTAGCATTGAAGATCCCTATTATAAAATATAAATTTCAGGCTCTGGCTGGTTTGGCTCAGCAGTCAGTGTCAGCCTGCAGACCAAAGAGTCATGGGCTCGATTCCGGTCAAGGGCACGTACCTCAGTTGCATTCGGTACCTGGCCCTAGTTGGGGTCTGTGTGGGAGGCAGCCAGTAGATGTTTCTCTCTCTCTCTCTTTCTCTCCCTCCCTTACTCCCACTCTATCTGAAGATAAATAGAAGAAAATGTCCTTGGGTGAGGATTAGATATATAGAGATGGAGATGGAGATGGAGATATAAATTTCAGGAAGTCATTTGCTTATGTTTATACATCAAGCATATTTTTTGTTTGTTTATTCATGCAAAGCAACAAGAAAAATTTTGACCTTAATTAGCACAGGTTTCATTCAACTTCTATGCCCAGAGATTTAGATAAAATATCTCCCTAAAACGCTCTTAAGAGACAGAGGTTTATGAAATTAGTAGAGTCATTATACCCCAAAGATATGCTTTATTATACCAATTTAAAAATAAACTGGCTTTCAAAAAACCCAGGTATTCAAAACAATATAATCTCTTTTAAACTCATTGTCATTGCTCTAGAAATTTGCTCTGCTTTTTCTATTTCCAAATGACACACTCTATGTAATTATTTTCATTTAATTAGTAATATTTCCCTGTACATGTGAATATGAAAGTTTCTATTTATGTATTTTTATTTTATTTTATTTAAATATACCATGATTTACCATATTGGCTCAAACACTAATGTAGAATTGTAAATAATAGTGGTCACATTTTTCATATCACAGAAATAAATTCCATTCCTGAATTCTTTATCCAAATTGAGGTCCTATGTCTCCTTCCTCAAGTGTACTCTATGCCAGGGTCACACACTGCTAAAACAAGTTGATTTATTATTTATAAGTTAAACTAAAGCTCTAAAATTAACTTTATACCTTTACTTTTCAATCATCATTCAATAAGAACAACCAAAAATCACTTGGGTCATTTTACCTCGCACTTGGGTGCCATGACCACGTCAACTGACTTGGTTTAAAACCAGTGGTTTTCGAATCCCCTGGAGTCTTAGCACAGTGGAGTTAGGACCTGGCCTGGTTCTGGGCTCTCCAACCCTCCCTTCAGCCAGAGCAGCTGTCAGCTCTAGTTTTACCTGTCTTATCTGTATATGTTACCAGGTGAGTTTGTTTTAAAAAGATATCCCCTGGCCTCCCCCTACCCACAACTTCTTTTTCTAGGAGTTAATATCATGTGCATAGCCCTTCCCTTTTCCATCTAAACAATTCAGTCCTGAAACCATTATGTGGACCAGAGCAAGATGGGGGTCTGTGTGTAGGGTTTTAGAACCAGATGTAGGGTTGAGGTGTGTTGTTGGGGAGGCTAGGCAGCCTGGTACACTGAGTCAGGGCCCAAAGAGGGCAAGGTGTCCACATGGGTTAGTAGCCTGGCATAGTTAGCTGGAGCCCGGGCAAAGTGAGGAGAAGGCATCCTCTCATGTAGGCAGCTTGGCACACAAATGAGGAGGGCATCCACATGGGGGTAAGGCTCAGGGCCTGGTGTCAAAGCTCAAGCAGTGTAAGGAGGGTGCTCAGGTATGGTGCCCATGAGGGGAGTCAGAGACCAAGGGTCAAGTGTCCTTGTATGTGGGTGGCCCAGAGTGGAATGTCACAGCATCCCTAGAGAGGTGATCCATTGTTGAATGCTGGGGCCCAAATGAGGTGTGGAGAGTATCTATATGTGAGGGCAGCCCAGAATGAGGTGTTGATAACCAAACAGGATGTGAAGGGCATCCCAGAAGGCCCAGCATGGGGTAAGGTAAGGGGGGACATCCCATGATAGGATTAGCCTGGTTTGAAATGTTAGAGCCTATAGTGTTGTTAGAATTGGAGGTATCTGTATGAAGTCATGGACTTCAGTGTAGAGATAGATGCAGAAGTTTGAATACAAATGTGTGCATGCACATACATACATACACATACATGTTCCCTAGCTGTGCCTCCCGAAAGGGCCTGGGAGTGGTTACTTTCCCCAAAGCAACAAGCTCACCTAGTGCCCAGATCTTTGCTTCTAAGTACCACTGTCCACTAAGAGAAATCAAGGCTCTTTGGAGAAATGGTTAATTCTTGGATTGGAGCAGGGAAAGTTCAAGAAGAGCCTAGAACATCCTGTTGTAGCAAAGAAGTTGGAAATGAAGATGTCAAGAGGCCACAAAAGCCAGTTTGCCAAAGGCCAAATTAGGGACAATTTGAGGACCAGAATAATAATAACGGGTAATCAAGCATGGCTACCTGGGCCAGCAGCAACAGCATCCCCCGGAAACTTGTTAGAAATACAAATACTTGGGTCCCACCCCAGTCTCACAGAATCAGGAACTCTGGAGACGAGGCCAACAGTCCAGTTTTAACTAGCCCTCCAAGGGACTCTCATGCACACTCAAGCTTGAGAAAGACTGAACTAGAAAACCGTGAGTCCATAAAAGAAACGGATAAAATAAAAGTTTGGTGAGGAATGGTCTCAAAGTACCACCTCAGAAAATACTTACTATAAAAAGAGTAACCGTACAAGGAAAAGGTCTGGGACACACCACCTTAATCAAGCGATCAAAGTTAACGTACGCAATGGTACAAACTGAAATTGAGTATCACCTGATAAAACGGGGTAAGAAAACATCGTAACTTCTATGATATTCCTGCCACCTAGGCACATAACCTGAATTTAATAATAAGGAAACATCAGGCAAACCCCTAACGAGGGTCATTCTACAAAAACACTGGTGCATTATCTTTTAAAAAATCACGGAATAAATAGTAGCAGACACAGTAAAAGTACTCAATAAATATTTATGGAATAAAAAGTTTTAAGTAGCTCTGGAATTTTAAGTCATTTGAATATTCCTATAAGAAAGCGTGATATCTAAACTTACAATTTTACCCTATTACTTTTGTAATAGGTGGTCTTAAGTCAGAATATTTTATCTTGAGTCATTCTTTCTGACAGTAATTGGACCACAAAACCAAGTTATATAAAGGCAGCTCCCCAAAACAATAAACTATGTCATCGACATATAGAAGAATGTTCTATTTTCTGAGCATGCCTGCAGCACAACCAAAAGTAGTGTTTTATCCTACTGTCTTGAAAGAAAAGGCTGATGTGAACACATTGCTGATCTACTTGACTGGAAATTCGCTAATGAATTATCTAATTCATTATGAAATAGTTCCGAATTCTAATTCTGGAGGTAATATTAAGGAAATGTTCTTCCTATCAATAACCAAGAGTTCTCATCAGATTCAGGAAAAAAACATAAGAGTAAATCTTCATCTTGAGTTAGGCAATAGTTTTCTTAGATATAACAACAAAAGAAAAAATTGATAAACTGAGACTTCAACAAAATTAAACCTTTGTGCTTCAAACATTGCCATCAAGAAAGTAAAAAGATAATTCACAGAATGGGAGAAAACACTTGTAAACCATGTATGTGATAAAGGTCTTGTATCCAGTTATATAAAGAACTCTTACAATTCAATGATTAAAAAACCTAATTTAAAAGTGGGCAAAGGATTTGACCCAGTGATCCCACTTCTAGGAATATACCCTAAGAAGCCTGAAACACCAACCAGAAAGAATACATGTACCCCCATGTTCATAGCAGCACTATTTACAATAGCTAAGATCTGGAAACAGCCTAAGTGTCCATCAGTGGATGAATGGATAAAAAAGCTGTGGTACATAAACACAATGGAGTACTATGCAGCTGTAAGAAAGAAAGATCTCTTATCCTTTGAGACGACATGGAGGGACCTCGAGAGTTATTATCCTAAGCGAAACAAGCCAAGCAGAGAAAGACAATTATCACATGATCTCACTTATTTGTGGAATATAATGAACATAACAGTCTGAGGAACAGGGTAGACCCAGAGATGTGGAAGTAGGGTATAGACTGACACCCCTTAGAAGAGGGGGTGGGGGAGAGGGAAGAGATAAACCACAGAACTTATGCACATGTATGCATAACTGATGGACATGGACAACAAAGCTGGGGATGGGGTGGGGGGGATGAGGAGGAGGGTGTCAATGGGGAAAAAAGGAGAAACATCTGTAACAAAAATAAATTAATAAATAAATAAATAAATAAAATAAAAGTGGGCAAAGGATCATAGTAAACATTTCTCCAAAGAAGATATGCAAATAACCAATAAGCACTTGAAAATATCCTCAACATCATCAGCTATTAGGAAAATGTCAGAACCATGAGAAATTTCACATTTCATAATCAAAGACAGTTAAGTGTTAGGAAAGATGGGGAGACATCAGACCCCTCCTACACTGCTGGTGGGAAAGGAAAATGGTGCAGCCACTTTGGAAAAGCTTGGCAGTTCCCCAAAAGGTTAAGCATAGAGATAACATACACCCTGGCAATTCCACTCCTAGGTATATACCCCCCAAAAATAAAAACATGTCCACATAAAAGTTGTACACAAATGTTCATAATAACATTATTCATAATACATAAAAGGTGGAAAGAACCCAAGTACCAACTGATGAATAAAATGTAGGACATCTGCCTGGCTGGTGTGGCTCAGTGGTTCAGCGTCAACCCATGCATCAAGAGGTCACTGGTTCAATTCAACTGAGAACCCAAGGCTCTTCAAGTAACCGGGACTAATAGCCTCTAGGCAAAAAGCCAGAGGATAACTGAACCTTTTCTGGGCTTGCAAATCTACCCAGGAAAGTAAGACTCGACAGTGGTGTATAACGTGGGTCCTCCCACGCTCATCCAAACCCAGTACAGGGAGCCACAAACAGCAGAACACCAACATCCACAGGGAAAATTTGGCAGGCTCCAAAAACCACTGAGATAGCCAATATGGTAAAACAAAGAAACAGATGCCAAATGAAAGACCAAGAGACCTCCACCGAAGATGAGATCAATGAAATGGAGTTAAGCAAGTTAACAGAACTAGAATTCAGAGCCATGATCTTGAGGAAGCTCAACAGCATGTGTAAGGACATCAACACCATGAGCAAAGACATAGAAATATTGAAAATAAACCAATTGGAAATGAAGAATGACATAGCAGAAATGAAGAACACATCGGAAGGACTAAACAGCAGAGTAGAAGAAGCTGAGGACCGGATCAGTGAATTAGAAGACAGTTGGTAGAAAGAATCAACCAATCAGAAAACCAAAAGGAAAAAACAATGAAAAAACAGGAAGACAGCTTAAGAGAACTGTGGGACAACTGGAAACGTAATAATATTCGCATCATAGGAGTTCCCGAAGAAGAAAATGAGCAAGGGTTAGAGAATATATTTGAAGAAATAGTGGCAGAAAATTTCCCTAATTTGGTGAAGGAAGAAGGCATTCAAGTTCAAGAAGCACAGAGAGCCCTGGCCGGTTTGGCTCAGCAGTTAGAGCGTCAGCCTGTGGTCCAGAGAGACCCGGGTTTGGTTCCCGCTAAGGGCATGTACTTCGGTTGCAGTTTGTCCCTGGCCCTGGTTGGTCGTGCGGGTGCAGCCACTCGATGTGTCCCTTTCGCGACGTTTCTCTCTCTCTCTCTCTTCCTCTCTCTCCCTCCCAATCTATCTGAACAAAAAATGAAAAAATGTCCTCGGGTGAGGATAAAAAAAAAGAAGCACAGAGAGTCCCAAGTAAAAAAAAAAAAAAAAAAAAAGAGGTCACCGGTTCAATTCCCGGTCAGGGCACATGCCCAGGTTGTGGGCCTGATCCCCAGTGGGGGGCATGCAGGAGGCAGCCAATCCATGTTCTCTCTCATCAATGTTTCTCTCTGTCTCTCGCCCTCCCTCCCACTCTATCTGATAATAAGTAGAAAAATATCCTCGGGTGAGGAATAAAATAAAGAGCAGTAAAGCATATATTATCTCTAAATATTAAGCTGACAAGAGCATGCAGACACAAAATCTGATTAAAGTGGTACTTACTACTTTTTTCTTGATAAACTGTTAAGCGAATACCATCAAAGCTTTACAGCAATCATTTTAACTAGTGTGAATAAATACAGTAATGGTTTGGACAAGATACTGTTAGCAATATTATCACCAATTTTCTCTACCGTTATATTCTTGATCAATTAAATTGATAAAATTATCACATCAAGCTATTCTACTGTTGCCAATTTCTATTTGCCAACTACTACATTTAGAGTGGACACAAAAAGAAATACTATCAGTTATATGGTTTAAATTCTGCTTTCTAGTGCTGAAATTTGGTAAACATGTGGCTGTAAAAAAATTTCAAATACAAAATAATTTTTAAGGAATTTATTTTGATTTGATAGTGAGAGAATGCCATTGATAATAACCCCTGTATAAAAATACCTTTAGAGCCCTGGCCAGTTTGACTCAGCGGTTAGAGCATCGGCCTGCGGTCCAGAGAGGCCCGGGTTCGGTTACCACTAGGGGCACAAACCTCGGTTGCAATTTGTCCCCGGCCCTGGTTGGTCGTGTGGGAGGCAGCCACTCGATGTGTCCCTTTCACGTCGATGTTTCTCTCTCTCTCTCTCAATCTTCCTCTCTCTCCCTCCCACTCTATCTGAACAAAAAATGGAAAAATGTCCTCGGGTAAGGATAAAAAAAAAAAAAAATACCTTTAGAAAGTTTAAAACACCCAACACCAATACTATAAAGCCTGACATAACAAATACTTAATAAATGTTGCAGGAATCTGAAATAATTTACCTTTTAAAGACTTTTAAATTACTATCAATAAACTAAACACAATTTCATGTATTTTCATCCTGAACATCACTAGTAACTTTCACCTATCTTGTAAAATGTATAGCAATCTAATACATGTGAATATGTAGATAATAACTACTATATTGTTTAAAGCTACATGTATTTAAGAACAAAATTACCCTATTTGAAAGAAAGGAGATTGCAACTAAAGTACTACAACCCCTCAAGAATCATAAGGTATACAATATTTCTTAATATGTTTTTATTGATTTTTGGGGGGGGAGAGAAGAAAGGGGAGAGAGAAACATCAACGTGAGAAACATCAATTGGCTGCCTCCTACCCGGAACTGAGCCTGCAACCTGCGCACGTGTCCTGACCAGGTATCGAACTGGGACCTCTCATCTCAGTCCATGGGACGACGCTCAATCCACTGAGCCACACTGGGTGGGCAAGGCATACAATTTAATACTACCTATTTATAAGAATTTCAGCATGAAGATGATAAAGATATATAAACAAATGACTTTATATTAACTATGGTCATTTTATGCACTTGATCCAAAAGCATAAATCCTTGTACTCAACTTAATACTTTTCCTTGGCATCTACAGAATCTTGCTTCCTTTACACCAGTGGCTACCAATTTGGATAAAATGCTGGGGGTCCAGTATAATCCAAGTAAATTTCATTCAGGAGAAACAGCGTGAAAATTGGCATCAAAGCCCGGCCAGTGTGGCTCAGTGGTTGAACGTCAACCCACGCACCAAGAGGTCACCAATTTGATTCCCGGTCAGGGCACATGCCCAGGTTGTGGGCCAAATCCCCAGTGGGGGCATGCAGGAAGTGGCCAAGCAATGTTCTTTCTCATCAATGTTTCTCTTTCTCTCTTCCCCTCCTCTCTTTCTAAAATCAATTTTTAAAAAGAAAAAAGAATTTTAAAAAATTGGCATCAAAATCATTTCAGGTTTATATAAAACTAAGATTTATAAAATCTTTAAAAATTACAGGAAAGAATCTGGAAGAAAACACATGGATTCTACTTGCATGTAAACTCCATGAAAAGGGGAGAATTTTTGTTCACTGCTTTAACCCCAAGGGCCTAGAACAATGCCTAGCACAACGAAGGCACTCACAGCTGTTTGAATGAGGCCAAAAATGCGTATTTCCATTACTTTAGTAAGAGGGGGAAAAAATCTTCAAGTCACAATATGCACAGAACAGAAGTTAAGTTGTAAAGTATTTTTTATTGTAAAAAAAAGTCAAGAGGTTGACAATGCAAATGTTATCACAGAACAAATATTTCCCCTTGGTTCCTGACTCTGCTAGGCTCCTATGTACCAGTAAGTCTCCATTAGCACTTCTCAGGTTTCATGTCCTTTTCAGATATGTTGACTATATGATATATTGCTTGGAAACAAAAGTCCATCTGATATGAAAACAAATAAACGTATTATGCCTTTCTTTCACATTTCCTATAGGGAGACCTACATATCTCAGATGCTTTCACAATTTAACAGTAAAGTTAGTGCCTTAACCAATCCAAAGAATCCTCCATCACAAGTTACTGAATCAAACCTCTCATAACATATGCAATTTATCCAGATTTAAAGGTTTAAAAACAAAAGAATTTAGGATTTAAAACAATCTTTAGACTGATTTTTCATATTTGAAAGACTAGTTATTTGCAGCATACAAATGGAGTAGTGCAAAATGCATCAAGTTTTATATGATAAATATACTTTCAACCTAATGGCTGCCTCAAAGCAGAGTGAAAAATTAACACTTCTCAAAAGCAATCTAGTGACTTGGTCAAGTTCACAATTTAGAAAGATCAATTGCTACTCTAGTTCCATACATTGCAAAACGATTTCAGAAACAGATTAAACAAAGAATTGTTTTACAAAAATAGAAATATTGTTTGGGACTTTACAAAACTTAATAAAATATAACACTATATTTGTAAATTCAAGATAGTTCCACACTGAAATAGACAATACTTCCACAGAAGTCTAGTCAAACCTTACTGGGTCTGTCTTGACCATTTTTACATATTATTTCTTCCAAATCTTAGCCTAAATAAATCTGTGCTCTATCATAGGTTTTTAATCTATTTTAAGGACTTATAAGATTTTTCATTATAGAAATAATGTTAAAACAGATGAATTTATACCTATAAATGTCTTACTAAAAACAGAAACTAATGCAATATGAAAATTCTATATTTATAAATTTTAAGCCAAATTCCTAACAATGACTTATTAATTTAAAATTTATATTTGACAATTATAATTTGGTACCTATAAAACATAAAAATATAATCATAACTTTTATGGAAAAGATTTATTCATATAGAATGAATAACTTCTAAATTTAGTTATTTGTAGCTGTCAGATGACAAGTATTTTCTAATTATATCCATTCATAAACACTCATTTTATCACCTCAAAGAGCACCAGTGTATTTTTAAAACAAACTAAAAAGTGAGAAAGTAGGGGTTTATTTCATGTAACAGTGCTATTATGATAAGGCACCACTTGGTATATGAAAAAGCCAAAGTATTCCCAAATCATGTATTTTTTTACTGGTGTCTTAACCATTAGATAGAATGGTTAGAAAAAAGCTTATAATATTATTAACTAATCACATTATACTCCTTTCTCCATCATTCTTTGCTTTTAATTTTTCCATATAACAGAACATATAATAAACAACAATGTAGTACATGATCTGTTAAATAAACACCTTTTCCCAATCTTCCAAGAAAATAATCTAAAATTAAACAAGAAAAAGAAACCAAAACTTTATGTGCTATATTTGCAATAGGCTATTCCTGTAGGAGAGTGGGGAGTTGTGGGGGTGGGTAGCAGTGGTGGGGGTGAGGGGAATGACAACAGGACCTATTTTCTATAGAATATATTGAGGCACATAGGTTAAAAGTTTCTCAGGCAA
Organism: Tadarida brasiliensis; assembly: GCA_030848825.1. NCBI lineage: Eukaryota > Metazoa > Chordata > Mammalia > Chiroptera > Molossidae > Tadarida > Tadarida brasiliensis. The sequence goes on along the minus strand of CM061272.1, from coordinate 36,205,232 downwards.
ATTCATGGCTACAGCAAAATTGAGAGAGAGTTCAGAATTATACATTCTCCCTAAAGCTGACTTCTCAGATAGTCACACCCAATTAAAAACCTCAAAATATGTCCTTAGTCACTGCTGTCATCATCATCATCATCATCAGATACATCATTTAAAGGAGACTTCAATGACTGACTATAAGAGTCTGATCTAGTAGGCTGGCATGTGGCCATGTCCCCCGTAGAAAGCAGATCATAGCAGAAGTCACAAATCCGCACAGGCTTAGAGGACTGGCTGGGAAGAAGAAATCTCTTTTCAGAGCAGGGCCCACAGACAACAAAACCACATTTTCGGCAATGGTGACGACGGTTAACAGGTGTGAATTTTGCTTTCTGACAACGCATACATACAGTTGCTTCAGAGTCAGGAACCCAGACAGCAGCATGTTCATTACTGGGTGTCTTCCCACTTTTGGAGAGTAAATCAGTAACACATTTATTTATGTGATTCATCCATTCCGATTTCTCAGTGGCAGTGGCAGCATAAACTGCAAATGATTTAGTTGGTGTCTTGATAAGCCATCCATTCCTCAGGTCTCCCTCATCTTTGATGGAATCAATGGTGACATTTTCCAGAGGAATAATATGTTGTTTGTTATATTTTTTCTTCTGGATGACAATATTGCCATATACAAGAATATCATTAAATAAGAAAAACTGCCTTGCTTTGGGCTTTTTTCTGCACAACTTAGTCAATACTCCTTCTCCAATAAGAACCCGTCCGGGTATAGTTAAGGGTTGACCAGCTGCTCCAAAACAGTTTTCTACTATATTTATACGTCTAGTATTTGCTTCACTGTTTGCCAAGCGATCCACCATCTTTTGCTAATTACCTTTTAAAAAAAAGAAAGAAAAAGAAATTAGCACATAGAAGTTATAAATTTATGTAACTTAAAAATTATATAACCTAAATTTAGTCTAACAAATCATTACTTTTACCCAAAAGGCAAAATGCTCCAAAATTATTTCCCTCTAAGACAACCACTAAGCATACCAAAAGGGCTAACATCTCCCAATTTTTATAATAAAAAAACAACAACAACAAAACACACACCTATTAACTATCTCCATATAGCACAATACCAATTAGGCAGCTTATTTATATAAAAGTTCAACTTACAGACCTAAAGGAACAACAATCGCACAATGACTATAAGTCATCTGTGCAAAACAATAAACCCAGTTTCATAAAATTTAATCTCAGAGGGAGAGGGCCAAATATTATATAAACTAAGAGAAATGACTGATTTTTCCAGTAAAAAATTACCATTGAGCTAAGGTCTTAATTCTCTCACATGGATTACAGAACTATAATATTTCCCAGTAAGTCTCCTTGCCTTTGGACTTGCCCCTAAATCTTCAGGAAATGATCTCTCAAATGCAAATTTAACCATGCTATTACTCAAAATTACTCCCCTTAACCTATAAAATGTAGAATCTTTAGTATGGCATTTAATGTCCTTCATTATCTGGTTCTTGCTTATCTCCCCAGACTCACCCTAGTCAGTTTCACCTCAGACTTTGTTCAAGAATACCCTACTACTTGTAGTACATTTCATCCAAGCATGTCTTCTCTCATATTGTTGTATCCTTTACTACTTACTAGCCCCGCCCCTGGCTAATACTCAGTTGATCTTATCTCCTCTAGGAGCCCTTCCTTAAACTCTGTTAGACTAAGCACCTTCCTCTGTGCTCTTCGTGTTCTATGTACCTTCTAGCTGTCTCCTCCACAGGCTACAGTGGAACCTAAAAGGCAGAGTCCATCTGATATGTCTCTGAAACTGACAGACTCTGGCATAGCAATGGTGCTCAAAAATGTTAACAAGAACATTTTGGCAATATGCAAAAAAAAAAAAAAAAACCCACACTTGTATTAATCTAATCTTAAACAATCATAGATTTAATCTCTAGATCTCAAGTCCCAGAGTTGTGCCAGAGTTGTCCCCAATTTCACAACTACTAATCTAATACTATATTACAAACAACTCATATTAAAAAGAGGAGCATTTAAAGTTTAAAGACTAACAGCATAGTCTAAGTTCCAGTATTCAGTTCACAAACTGATGATGCTATAACCCTTCCTGGTCTCCATTATAAATGAAATAATTCTGATTATTACTGAATTCTGTCTCTCCCCCAATCTTGGGTCCTCATAAAGTCCTTTGCCTGCCCTCTGCAGGGTGGGTTGTGCCCTGAAAGTTGTTCCTAAGAATTAATATAATGCATGACTTCAAACTATGATGCCTTCTCTTTCTAATTAAGACAAATCTGCCAGCCAATTAAAGGTCTACTATCGTATGCCCAAGTGCATCACAGAAGAAATAAAAACAGCTAAGAAACATGAAAAGGAGCTCAATCTCATTCATAATTAAAGAAATTATATTAAAATATTAGGATAGCCCTGGCCAGTTTGGCCTACAGACCAGAGAGTCCGGGGTTCGGTTCCCCTAAGGGCGCGTACCTCGGTTGTGGTTCATTCCAGGCCCCGGCTTGGGTCGTGCGGGTGGCAGCCAGTCAATGTCTCACTCTCATGTCGATGTTTCTCTCTCTCTCTTCCTCCCTCTCTCTCTCCTGCTCTATTTGCTGATAAATGAAAAAAAAAACAAAAAGTCCTCAGGTGAGGATAAAAAAAAAAGAGAGAGCTCCCTCATCCTTTCTTTAAAAAATAAAATAAAATATTAGGATATTTTTACACTTGTCAGGTTAACAAAAATTTTTTTAATTTCTGAAAATGTAAGACTACTGAGGGTACAGGGAAACAGGCACCCTCTTACACTAGAAAATACATATGTATACCCATTGATCTAGGAATTTAATCAAAAGAAACTTCACTCGCCTGGCCAGTGTAGTGCAGTGGATTCAGTGTCACCCCATGGACTGAGAGGTCCAATTTGATTCCCTGTTAGGGCATATGCCCAGGTAGCAGGCTAGATCCCAAATAGGGGGCATGAAGGAGGCAGCCAATCGATGTTTCTCTCTCACATCAATGTTTCTCTCTCTCTCTCCTCTCTATTAAAAAAAAAATCAATAAAAATATATTTATCAACAATTGTTATTTATCTCTGGGAAGTACAATCATGGGTAATTTTTCATATTTTACATTATATTCAAACATTCAGAAAAAAAAAATAAATGACACAGGCAAGGTCCCTGCTCTTCAAGGCTTACATTCTGGTTGGGGAGGGAGAAAACAAAATAAAATCAAGAACCAAGTAGTAATTAATGTTGTGATTTTTTTGTTTTGTTTTGTTAATCCTCACTCAAGGATATTTTTCCATTAATTTTTAGATAGAGTGGAAGGGAGGGAAGGGGGGAGAAAGAGAGAGAGAGAGAGAGAGAGAGAGAGAGAGAGAGAGAGAGAGAAACATCGATGTGACAGAGACACATCAACTGGTTGCCTCCCACACACCCTAACCAGGGCAAGGATTGAACCTGCAACCCAGGTATGTGCCTTTGACCAGGAATCGAACTCAAGACCCTTCAGTCTGCAGGCTGACGCTCTAACCACTGAACAAAACCAGCCAGGGCTAATGTTGTGATTTTTAAAAGTGATTTTTTTAAAAATCAACTGGAGCCTGGCTGGTTTGACTCAGTGGTTGAGCGTTGACCCATGCACCAAGAGGTCACTGATTTGATTCCTGGTCAGGGCACATGCCCAGGTTTCGAGCCCAATCCCCAGTGGGGGGCATGCAGGAGGCAGCCAATCGATGTTCTCTCTCATCAATGTTTCTATCTCTTTCTCCTTCTCCCTTCCTCTTTCTCTATAATCAATAAAGAAAAAAAAAATTTTTTTTAATCAACTGGAAGCTACTCAGATTGGATGTTTGGGGAAGGCCTTTATAAAGTGGTATTATTTTAGGTGATAAAGAAGAACTAGGCATGAGGGGTGGGGACAGAAAGACTATTCCAGGCAAAAGGAATAACTGCAAAGGTCCAAAGGCAGAAAAGAGGTTGGCTGGCACTTTTAGAGAACTGCAAGTATCTATTTATTCCCATCAATCAACTGCTGATTCTATTCATTTGGACATAGAGTTATTAATCAGCTCATATGCAATGCAAACATGTTTCCTATTATGGCTACTACTGAAATTAATACCACCACAAATTTGTGCAGTACTTTTCACATTTATTATCTTCTGATTTTAACTGTCTCAAACTCTTTTGAAGTAACTAGAGAAGTTTTTATTATCTCTCTAAGAAGTATATAATAACATTAACTGAAATGTGAGCTGAAGGAGGAATTAAGACACAGAGAAATTTAACAATGTAAAAGGCAAAACAGCCTGGAATTTACTTACTGGAAACCGAAGCAGCAGTTGAGTACTTTGCATTCATTATCATATTTCCTATTCAGGGTAACCTAACTATAATTATGCTCTATTAGCTCCATGTTATAGATGAGTAAACAGAGACAAAGAAGTTAAATATTCTGCCCAAGGCTGTCACAGAACTGGGGCTCAAATCTGATTCTCTGTGCTGTTACTAGTATATTATGGTACACTAATTATTCCTTAAGGCTCCACTGACTCTACAAAGAACTAAGAAAGTTATTGCTAACCTCTGGACCTTCACTGCAAACCATAAAAACACTGAAGAAAGATAAGAGAATACTATATTGAACCAATAACCTGAAAGAATAGATCATTATGATTTATTTAGCCAATCTCCTGATAATGTTTCACTGTTCAAATTTTGCAATATATTAAGCCTAAATCTCTGTTCATAAATCTTTCCCCCATTTAAGAATGATGCAACAAAAGAGAAGTTTGGGGCATTATTAATTATTATTTGGCTAGAACAAATAGCTTTCAAAGTTTGACAGCGACCCACATAAATACATCTCACCCTGACCAGGTAACTCAGTTGGTTACAGAATCATTCCCATATGCCCAGGTGGCAAGTTCAATCCCTGGTCAGGGCATATGCAAGAATCAACCAATGAATGCACGAATAACTGGAACAACAATTAATATTTCTCTCTTTCTCTTTCTCTATCGCAAATCAATTTAAAAAAAAAAAAAGAGCTCTGGCTGGTGTGACTTCCTTGAAGCATCCTCCCATGCCCTAAAGGGTCATAGGTTTGTTTCTCGGTCAGGGCACATATCCAGGTTGTGGGTATGATACTGGGTGGGGACGCAACAGGTGGGGACTCATACAGGGAGGCAACCGATTGATGTTTCTCACATGGATGTCTCTCTCTCTCTAAATCAATAAAAACATATCCTTGGGTGAGAATTAAAAAAAAAAAAAGAAATATATCTCATACTGCAAGGTTGCAAGGTTGGGAGCGGTCAGGACAGTGAGGGAGGGAGGGGGTGAATTGGTAGAGGTTATCAAACGGGATATCAAAGTACCACTTTTTGCTGGATTACTACTCCATAACCCAAGGCAAGGTTCTTTGGTAAACTGGATTAGAGCACTACCCTTTGAGCAGGGCCTTTGCCTTACTCCAAAGCCCAAATCCAATTTACTTTTATTTTTTTCCCCAGAAACCACTCAGACTGCATCCTCTACCTCTTACTCTCACAAAGGAAGAGAAGAAAGATCATCAGTGGCAAAAACACCACCAAAAGCCAGCTTCAAGCTTAGGAGAGAATGCTGCACCTTCTCCAGGTTTTGGGTGCTCTACACGGTCAGAGAAACGTCTCTAGGAACAAACTACAGAAATGATTCCTGAAAGCAGTCTTCCCAAATCCAAATTTACCACAGATCACTGAGGTGCCCCAAGCAGTAAGAACTCTTAAAGACTTTTGTGTGAGAATACATTACCAGGCCTAGCCAAGTCCTTTGCATACCTTACTCACTGAGGGATAAGAAAGAGGAAGCAGAAGACAACTACAAAATGTGGCCCAATAGGACCTGACTACTTTTCTGAGTAAGGAGTACCAGTAAACATAAGAAGAGCTAGGAAATAAGCTTCCCCACCCACCGGCAGAGATGACTTCTTTAGGACCGATTCCAAGAAGTAAAATTACTGGGTCAAAAGGCATGAATGTTTAGCTTTTGCTACCTTTCACAAAATTTCCATTCTGAAAGATAACACCAATTTACCAAGCAGTACAAATGACTATACCCATCCTATTTTATTTACAGGGAGTATTTTTCTTTTAAAATTTCAGCAACCAGGATTTTTAAAATGGTATTTCATTTTATTCATTTCATTCACTTCTCTTTTATTTATTCTGTTTATTCATTCAACTTTCCAGATGCCAAATACTATGCTTTTCCCCTCAGAGCTTAGAGTCTGGTAGAGGAGAAAGACAGTAAAGTGAGTAAATAAACAGGTGATTCTGAAAAGTTAAGTGCAAAGAAGAAAATCATCAGGGTGCTGAGATACAGGGAATAATTCATTTATTGAGTATAGTAAGTCCTCACCTAACATCATTAGGTTCTGTGACTTTAAGCAAAACGACATATATCAAAACAATTTTACCACAGGCTAATTGATATAAACAAAAGTTTAGTTCCTACAGCATCTTATCAACCTTATAATGAAACGTTATTCGAGCACCTGCTATAGTTGAAAAAGGCCTCACTGAGGTGGTTCTATACACTGGGTCTTAAAGGATGAGAAGTCAGCCATTCACACAAACTAACACTATGGTCCTAAGACAGGAAAAAAAAATAGTACTTTTAATTTAATTGAGTATTTTATTCCATAGATAGCTAGTAAGGCCAATCACTTTCTAATATGTTAATAACCACAGGGGTTATTAATCTGTATGATTATTTTACACACAAAGGCTATTAACCCACTTATTTCTTTACTTTTCCTCATATATTAATCTATAATTTTGTACTCTCACATAGGTAAAAATTCCTTTTTTCTTTTCAAATATTTGCATTCCAAGAGAACTAACTAAATGCTCCAGAATCACCAAGTACTATGTGGTGACCTCAGGTTTTCTTACTTGTAAACAGAATAATAGCAGCTATGTCAGGGAAAAGATGAAAAGGGATAATGTACATAAATGTTCAGCAAGAGGTCAATAAGTGGTTGCTCTTAACAATGATATTAATAACCTAACCTACAGATATGACACTTTCTTGATTACATTAAATTGTCATATACTCTGACATTTGCTTTGGGCTGTCTGCTCTCATACATTCCTCTGTTTTATAATTCTTGTGTCAGTACAATTCATCTGGTAGAACTAGTCTAGACTATCCCCATTACTTAACCTTTCAAAAACATTTTACTTAATCTTCTCTGTTTATTTGTCCAGATGAAGTCTACTAAGAACAGTGGTTCTCAACCTTAGCTAAACACTAGGACCACAGAGAAGCATTAGCCTTCAGTATACCAGGAAAACAGTCAACCCAATTTACTATCTGGGTCCAAAACACCCTTTTTAACATTTTTAAGCTACTCTGTAACTAATCTATAGAAATAAAAATAAAGGGATAGTAAAAAATAGCTTTAAGAGCTATCTAAATATAAAAATTTAAACATAGCAAATTTCTTATTCCATATTTCTCTGGTATTGAAGGTATATTTATCCAAAACAGCGGCATTCTTTGAATGCAACTATCTGCTCATAAGCTCTCAAGCATAAATCATTTAAAACAATTGACCCTTGAACATGGGTATTGGGGCACTGACCCCCTGTGCAGTCCAAAATCAGTGTTTAACTTTTGACTCCCCCAAAGCTTAAGTTGTCACTTAGTATCTGTGGGGGACTGGTTCCAGCCCCAGCCCTCCCCCCAGCCCCCACAGATACCAAAATCTGTGAATGCTCAAGTCCCCAATATAAAATGTCCTAGATCAATGCATACGGTTGGCCCTCTGCAACGTGGACTCACAACCTCAGAAGAAAACAATACAGGTATTTATTGGGGAAAAAAATCTGCACATAGGTAGACTCGTGCAATTCAAACCCACATGGTTCATCTTTGTCTTTCGAAATACTGTTTCCTCATTAATTCCAAGTTTGAGAAGAAATCATTATCTGAAGACTCACAGTCTGAGATTTCACTTATAATGATTCACCATCATTGGTTTAAGTGTTGCTGTTTTTTGCACTCATCTTCTGACTTGTCTAATAGTTCTGAAATATCTACCTTTCCCAATTTTTTTCTTTCCTAAAGATAGAAAATGAAAAACAAAGAAATCTAAAATTTCAAACATGTGAAATGAAAGCTTAAACCAAACAAACAAAAAGACTACCAAGGATATGTCCAAACTGCTTTTGTAGCTTCTTGAAAGATGATGCCTTTGGGCAATGCAGTAATTAAACTGAAAGATGGTACAATAATGATAATTTATTTCATCATTGCATCATCATCTAGGCAATTACATCCCTCTTCTATTTCACTAAGATCTCATAATCTATCTTAGATGTCCAATGAACCCATGGTAATTGTAACCTAGAATGAGTTTTATTCTATTCTTTAAAAATAATTAAATTTCCTTTTTATTTTAAAGATCTCTAAGAAATAATAAAAGTTACAAAATATTTATTACTACAAATAATTAGAACTACTTAAAATAGAAACTAAAAAGATAAAATAAAATTTAGACCAGTAGACTCTGATGATAATCAAAAAAAGAGTTAAGAAATACTGATACTATATTCCTCCCCTAGATATTCTGATTTTATTGGTCTGGAGTATGTGGAGCATGGTCCGGGCACTGGAATATTTTAAAGCTCCCCAGATAATTCTTATGTGCAGCTAAGGTTTAGAACCATTTTTCAATTACAATAAATAAATGAAAAAGTAAACAGATAAAACCCACTGAAAGTCTGTGGGACTCAAATTACACTCATAAATTAATTTGCAATACATTAACATCTATAGTTTTGAGTGTTCCTAGCCAGGTTGATAGTGTCTCTTCCTAAGGTTTCTAATCCTTTTGGTGGCCCAGTAGTTTTGTAGGTTTCTTCTCACAAGATTGTCACATTTCTTAAGTAGGTTCCCCAGATATTTTAGTTTTTGTTGCTATTTTGAATCTGATCTCTTTTCTACATTTTATCTAAGAAACCTTTACATTTCAGGAGGAGGGGGGTTCTCCACATCTAGCCACTTCACAGAACTCTATAAATTCCAAGTTTTCCAACTGACTTTGTCTTCTTTTCCAACAAATAGTGTCTGGAAGTCTTAATTCAAAGTTAAAAATAAAAAACCATAGCAAAAGCATGTCACCTCCCAAATCTCATGGCTTTCATATAGCCAGCTTTGTATTCCAATTTTAAAAATTAAACAATTCAAAGTTTCAAGTTATCTCCTTTACAAATGTAAACAAGAACTGCATTTGTCTAACTTCCACCCTAGTCTTTTGGTAACATCTTGCTTCTAAAGTAGTATGTTCTTCTGTGGAGCGGGCTCACCACTTGATAAAAATGTAACACTAGAAGAGTTAAAAAGTCTTTTTAAAAAGAGAAAGAATACTATTTACAATTGAGAAGAGAGCCCAACTGTCACAAAATACTATGGCCTAGTTCTTCTTACTGAAAACCAATACTACTTATCTCATCCTTGAAGGTGAGTTAAAACAAAAAATCATCTAATTATTTTCTTACATGTACCCATGACATCTGGTATCAGTGAGCTTCAGTATTCAACCATGCATTACAATGAAAAAAACAATGACCTATGAACCAAAAGACCTGGATTCTAATTTAAGCTCAGGCACTGAGTAAGAGATGGCACACAAATGACAGATGAAGGAAGAAAAGGAGGAGGCGGTAGGGGGGAGCAGGGGGAAGCAGGGGGGAAGGGGGCAAACATGGGGGGGAGGGGGAAGCTAAGGGGAGGAGGGGGGAGGGAGCAACAGCAGCAAACCGTGCTTGCCTATGAATTTTTTTTTCTTTGTTGATGTTAGAGAGGAAGGGGGAGAGAGAGAGAGAAACATCGGTGAGAGAGAACACTGATTGGCCGATTGGCCGCCTCCTGCATGCCCCCCACTGAGGATTTGGCCCACAACCTGGGCATGTGCCCTGACCTGGAATTGAACCAGTGACCTCTTGGTGCATGGGTCGATGCTCAATCACTGAGCCACACCAGCCAGGGACCTATGAATTTTTAACCAAACTTTTGACTGTCTTAGTAAGAATCAGTATTTTAAAAATCTGTGTTGCTGTTAAATTGAGACTTTACAGAAAATGTAAAAGGAAAGGGAGAAACAAACAGGAAAGTAGGGAAAGAAGAGGTAAAAACAAACAACAACAAACTATGGGAGGTACATCCTCCCTGAGCACATGTGTAAGTATTAGAGCAAACTACACCTTCTCCTAATGCATCTAAGTCATAACGAATAATTATTTTGAGTACCTACTATATGCAAAGAACAAGACAGTTCTTAATTTCAAAAATTCTATAGTTTAGTAAGCACAATAATAATAGAGAAATTCTAGGTAAGACTTTCAATAAAATAATAGAATGATAAAGAAAAAAATACTTGAAAGTTCAGCAAATTAAATTTAGAATTTTAGTAAATTTTACTTATTTCATCAATAAGAAAAGACAGAGTTTTTTTCCTGCTCTTTCCACTAGGATTTCTGCCACTGTGGTAAACCAACTACACAATATATATTGGAGAAATTAACAGTAATAAAGGAAACAGGTTCATTTCTTAGGTGGGAAAAAACAAGCTTTTATATTTTAATTTTAAACTCATATAAAGCTGGATTGAGGACAACTGAAACATCAAAACTTTGAATCACATTTAATGAGAAGCAATAATTTTTAAATCTCTCCTAGGCACCAAATATTCCTATTGCTGAAAAGTAGACCCAAACACGCTATTGTACAGTCTTACCCAAGAAAGGAAAAATGAAAAAAACAAACATTTACTCAATACCTATACATATGCTAAACATGTCCACATTTTACTATTTTGTTTAATAATTTCAATTTTGTTAAGTGATCCATTTCACAAAAAAGTAAATTGAGTCATGGGCTATTTTCCCATGGTTTCACAACTAGTTTTTTTTTTTTTTTTTTTAAGAATGCATGCTCTTTCCATTATATTTTGCTACCTTTAGAAATAAGTATTCTAGGAATAGTTGACTTATGTGGACTTTATCATGTATTTGGGGAAAGCCACTGATAAATAAGAGAAAAAATTTAAAGCATACGGTAATAAGTATAAAATATGCTCAAAACAAGTCTTCAAATACTAAAGGAAATGAGAAGTAAAGCTGTTGACTAATTTAGGGTGTCAGGACAGGCAGTTTCAAATAGGTTAGGCTTGACAAAAAAAACTTACCATGGTATATAAAGAACTAAGTCATAGTTGAGGATTTTAGAAAATTAATTTGAAAATCCAGAACAGCCACATTGGGAGTTACAAATTTGTAGTCTTTCTTTAGAAAGGCAGGAGAGAGATTAAGAATATGCACCTCAAGTTTTAAACAAGTCCTCTCTCTCGTCTTTATCACACAAGGCAAAATTAATATTAAACCAAAGGTTCCCTGACCAAACTAAATCCAAAATCCTTAACCTCATATTCAATGCCCTTCACAGTCAAAGCCCAGCCTCTCAGTCTCTTGTTCCAGTTTTACCTCTTTCTATATGTCCTCTTTGTTACAGTCAAATCATACTACTAGCTATTCCCCAGAATATGCTCTAGGCTTCCTCCCCTACCTCTGGGCTAGTATGTCCTCCCTCCCCTGCTATTCTGAAATGTTATCAGGTCTTCAAGATGCAGTCAGTTCAGTTGTCTCACAGCCAGATATGGTTTCATCTTTAAGTCCTCACACTATTTTATCTGTACAACTTTATGGCATTTATATTCTATTATATTTTATAAAGATTTGTGTATCTGTTTATTCCCAACAGATCTAAAGGTTCCTGAAAACAAGATTATTTCCTACAACTTTGTATTCCCAACAGCACCTACAAAAATGCTTGCATTACATGCCAACAAGGTGCACTGAGCCGAATAAGACAAGCAGTTAAAAGTGGCAGCAGCTTCTCCACCAGACTTTAAAGACTTTATTTTTGACATGTACACTAATTTTCACAGAAAACAGGAACCATACCCCAAACATCAATTGCTTCACTAGACCCACAGATTTTAAATTTACAAGCAAACGTTCTGGCCAATTTAACTATAGTATCTAATTATGAATTCTAAATATTGAGCACCACAGATCGTGTTTTTAAGAAAATCTCAATCTCATGATAAAATATAAAAATGATTTCTTCTTCTCTCGCCAAAAAGCACAGCTGTTTAGTTAGCAAATAAAAAAATGTGTGCTTATTTTCATCATCAACAAAATTCAGATAAAAAACTGCACCATTTCAAAAAGTATTTGTGCAGGGGCAGCTGTACAGTGCTGACAGCTATTAGAAACCATTGTATAATATTTGAAAAATTAAGCTGGCAAAACTCAACTAAAATACTACTGTGGAACTGGTTATCCCATCACATGCCTAACAAATTTTCTCTAGTATTTTTTCAGGGTAGTTACAATCTGCTCACTACATTTTTAAGTCTTTATGTTTTGTATTAGAAAGAAAAGAGAATGAACCAGGCACTGGCAATTAAGACATTTACCACACGGTTTTAATTCAAAGCACAATAATAAAAATATTAACAAAGTGGTAAGCAAGCTAAAAAGGAAAGAGTAAAGGCATGGCTTGGAGAATATAGCATCTGAATACTTGAAAATGGTTGTGAACGGTAAGTGGAACTTCAAAAGGCAAAAAATGGTAAGTAAAGGCCCAAAGCTCTGCAAGTGGAAATGTACAGCGGTTGTTGCGTGTGGGGTTTTTAAGTCACATGCAAAGCTGCAGTCATCACTGGAGGGAATTATTTAGTGGAAAAACTGGGGAGAAAAAATAAGAAAAGATCTAGTTGGTTCCTGAGAGTTCTTTCTGAAGCTTTTGGAAGGAGTGGCCTGATTTGATCTGGATTTTTCTAATGAAAGATAAAGTGAGAAGGGAGACTCTGAAAGCAGAACCCAGTTGAAAAATTATTGCAAAAGTAAAGGGGAAAGTTGATGAGAGACTGAAGTTTGCAACAGGAGAAGAGTAGATTAGATTCAGAATTCCCCTGACTAGACGTGGAAGAATAAAGCTGAAATTAAATGCCCAGGTTTTTCGTCTAAGCAATATGAAAGCTAGTAAAACCAATAATAATTTTCAATGATTTTCAAGTAGAAAACATTTATTGGCCACTTACTCTTTACAAAGTAGTATTAAATGATAGAAACACTCAAAACTAACAATCTTGCCCTGGCCGGTTTGTTCAGTGGTTAGAGCGTCAGCCCACAGACCATGAGTCACGGGTTTGATTCCAGTCAAGGGCACGTACCTCAGTTGCAGTTCATCCCCGGCCCTGGTCAGGTTGTGCGGGAGGCAACCAGTCGATGTCTCTCTCATATCAATGTTTCTCTCTTTCTCTCCCTCCCTCCCACTCTATCTGATGATAAATAGAAAAATATCCTCGGGTGAGGATTAAAACCAAAACTAAAAACTAACAATCTTTGTGAAGAAGAAAAGAAAGCACTATTCCCAAGTTTATATACCCAAGTATATATAATTAATGTTTTATACCTTAGCATGTGTTTCTGTATGAAAGAGGATTATGAAGTAATTGATAAAGAAGGAACAAACAAAACAAGAAAAGGGTTTTGGTATCCATGAAGTGTGCTATGGATGGAGGAATATGATTAACTCAAATGTGTGGACTCAAAGTCTAAAGGGGTAGAGAAGAAACAAACCAAAAACATAACTTTTTTTTTAATTTATAAAAATAAAAGATGACGCATAGGGCCAAAAGGTTTCGTTGGGAGGTAATTTTGATCAGGGGGGAAACCTAGGAAGAACTCTTAAATGACTAGAAATTCAAGCTGGGCCTTAAATCAAAATAGTTGGTCAGGGGATGATGATATGTAAATGTATTCCCCAGAAAGGAAATAGTTGAGCCCAGGCTGGAGGAGATACAGCCAGGAGAAAGCATAGTGGTAGAATAGAAATCTGGTAAGATGGGGAAAAGCCAAACTGCAAAGGGAAGTAAGCATCAGACTGAAGAGTTTAGACTTTATTATACAGACAATGGAAAAACAAAGGTTTTTAAATCGGAAAATATTAATTAGTACACAGAAGCAGTATATAGGATGGACTGGAGAGACTACTGAAGAAGCAAAATTGAAGGGAAAAAAAAAGGTATTACAGCAGTCTCTAAGTGAAAGGTAATTGAAAGCCTGAGCCACAATAATTGACAGCAGAAATACTTTACTATACATTACCATTACTTTTCGATTTTTCCATGTGTTTCACTGCTTACTGTGACCTTTGGCACAATAAGGTTATTTAGTCTCGAGACTTGTGAAACATGTGAGAAAGTATGTTGAAAGTGTTTTATACTGCTCTGTTGTCTCCCCTTCTCTCTTCTCTTGCTTCTCCTCCTACTTTCTAAACTAGGTGTTCCCCAAAGTTTAGTCGTTGGCGCTCTTCTTTTCCATAGCATCAATTAGTTCTGTGGGTAACTACTAAAATCTCTTTCTGTCCTAGAGCTCTCTGCTCATCCTGGTATTTCTATTTGTCTGACAAATGTTTGTCTCATGGATACCATGAAGTTACTTCAAGATAAATATGTCCCAAACTGATTTCATCTTCCTCCTGAAACAAAACTAGCATCTGACCAATGGCTGATGCTTAAACCTCTGAAGTCATCTTATACTCACTTTTCATCCACATATTCAGTTGGTTCCTAATCCTAAATGCTGTATCACAGCTGTGACTTTTTGGGGGGATGCTACGCAGGCACTGCCCTTTGACCTTTCAATTTTTAACCACAGAAATTTATCCTGAGAAATAAACTAGTATGTGTGTGTGTGTGGGGGGGGGGGGGTGGAGAATGCTATATATAAAGTTTTCCCTCTGGCATAACTCTAAGAGTGAAAAACAGAATCTAAATTGCTAGCCATAGAAAGGAATAGATAAATAAAACATGAAAAAGCCAAACATCATAAAACATTTTACCATATAAAATTTTAGAACTTCAACACTGAGGGGAGAAAAGCATTAAAGAAAAACATTTCCAACATATGACAAAGGGTCAACATTTTTAATAAAGGGTTCCTATAAATCAATAAGAAAGAAAATATCTCAAAAGAAAAATGGGTAAGATACAAATGGCAATTTCAAAAGAACAAATGAAAATGACTACTAAATAGGAAAAGGTTGCCTCTCCAAGAAGTAAATATAAAAGTGATCTATTACTCACCTAAAATGTGGGGGAAATGGGCACTCATAATCTTAAAAGCACACACTGGAACAACTTATCTAAATACCATTTTTGGTAACATAAGCACTTTGGAAAGTTCATACAATTCTATTTCCAAGAATGCAAAAAATAATTAGACCACTGTACAAAGTTGTTCACATAAAATATAATGCTAAAAAACCAGAAACAACCTAAACGTTCAACAATAGAAGATGGGTTAAGTAAATTATGGCATATCCATATTATGGATTTTTAGACAGCTTTTCAGAGAACACAGATTAATATTTAAAGTGAAAAAAATGTTAAATAAGGAAATATATTTTAAAAAGGTTTTTACACAGCACATATAATAGAAAGCTCTTTTGTTTTTTTTAAGTCTGGAAAGAAACACACCAAAAATGTAGTACTGATAATATCTATGTACTAGGGTGAAATATTTTGATACTGCCTAATTATTTTATAATGAACACATTCTCTCATAAACAAAAAAAAGATTTTTAATTAACAAAATGCAAAGAAGAATGTATACAAAAATATAAGTGTACTAAGCAAATAGAAAGTTATAGGTACAATTCATAAAACTATGAACAAAAAATACAAAAATCATTTTGATTTTCCCGACTACTTACTGTTTAAATGAAACAAATATAAAAACTCACATCATAAAATCTTAATCATTTTGAAGGAAGTAAGGTCATCTGTTAAGAGTCAAGAGTTTCAAGATCAGGGTTAGCAACCTGAATTAGAGTGCAAAAGCAACAGAGAAAATGAGTCAACTTTGGGATGAAAAAAAAGATGAGAAAGCAATCAATACACACGTAGCTAGAAAACAAGTATTTAACAGTCACCAGAGCTGTGACTTTTTGGAGGGATGCTAGGCAAGGACAGAAGTAGAAAAAGTAAATGGTGACATTTACTAGTTGAGAATTGACCAGTTATAAACAGCGAAGGTCAAGGAGAGGACTACCCAGTGCTAGTGAGTTCACAGTTAGAATGGCAACTACAGAGTTCAGGATTGCAAAGAAGGAAGAAAACTAACAACCTGGGAGGGACTGGAGGTAACAATGAAGACTAAAAGCTTGTTCATCAAGTATGACAGAAAACAGAAATACACAGAAAGGCCTTGAATCACTACCATCTCTAGCCACAGAGCTTAAGACTAGAGGTAGTGCAGAATGATGACAAGGTTAAATAACTCGGTCACCCATGCAGCATGTGATGTAGAGTGGAGGTCTGAGAGGTCTGAAATAAATGTAACTGTTACTTTAACATGTATGCTCTTCACTTTCTCCACTGCAAATACACCTTTTCTAGCATGAATGATAGGAATATGGCTGGCACTTACCTCTCTTTGCACTTTATTCCATCACAAAATGAAGAAAATAAGGAGATAGGAGACTGAATTAAATCAATGGTTCTCAACCCCAATTGCACATTAAAAGCATGTGTGCAAAAAAAGAAAGGTAAAACTACCTTTTACCCAAACCCAGTAATTCTGATTTATTTGTTCTAGGATGGAGTTCAGGCATCAGTATTGTTAAGAGGCTACTCAGGGAATTTTAATTTGCAAACAAGCTTGAGAACTGAACTAAGTATCTCTAAAGGTTACCTCCCTTTTAAGTTTTTTAAATTCTTTGCTTCTGAATAATTCATTGTCACTCTGTTAATATAGTTTGCTAAATATCATACATCAGGCACTTCTACAAACATCACAGTAAACCCTCACAACACTGTGAGGCAAATACTTCTGTGTCCATTTCACAAATGAGTCTAGTAAAGCTTAGGAAAGTGAAGGGACTTGTTCATGAGTCACAAGCTAGTAAGCAGCAGAGCTAGAATTCAGGTTTGCTTTTTTTGTTGCAGTTCACCCTACATGCAACTTGCTTTCTCTAGCATTCACAGCAACCACCAAAATGAGCACACCAGTTTGTGGTTTATGGATTCACTGGAGAGAAAGTTATCATGGTTGGGGCAAAGAATTAACCTCAAATTCTACAGTAATTTCATTACAGAATTACAGAATACCTTCACCTACAGGGGTCTTGCAACTTATAAAATAGCACTATGAAAGCATATCTATGAAGCACATTTTATTCAGTTAAGCCAACATGCACACTGCTATTAAGCACACAGCTGGTGTACAAAGCTGGTTCTCAGAGATAAATTTATCAATAGAAAAGCAATTTTTATATGCTTTCCATTAAGCAAGGCAATATCCTAAGACAATTCTGACAAAATAATAACTGGTAGAAAAATGAGATCTGCTCTATCAAAGAGCTTAAATATATAAACATGACTCAAAATGTTTAGGCATTAACTCTATTTCCATCCAGCGCAAATAAATTCAACCGTACTTTAAAATTCTGATTATTATCCTTTTGTTGACCCATGGCTTCTTTGTTGATTATATTTCAGTCCATCATCTACTTGGAAATTTCATAAACACTCAAGTTCTTTATCCCCAGGCCAAAATCTGAGTTACCAAGGTAAATTCTCAAAAAATATATATATTAAAAAAAGGAATTGGAGAATATTTAATTACTATGCCCATGGAAATTCAAATTTAGTAAGAAATTCATGCCCTGGCCGGTTTGGCTCAGCGGTTAGAGCGTCGGCCTGCGGTCCAGAGAGACCCGGGTTCGGTTCCCACTAAGGGCATGTACTTCGGTTGCAGTTTGTCCCCGGCCCTGGTTGGTCGTGCGGGTGGCAGCCACTCGATGTGTCACCTTCGCATCGATGTTTCTCTCTCTCTCTCTTCCTCTCTCTCCCTCCCACTCTATCTGAACAAAAAATGAAAAAGTGTCCTCGGGTGAGGATAAAAAAAAAAAAGAAATTCATGAAGTATATTTACAAGGAACATATGTGTACTCATCCACTCAAACCTTTCCTGAGCATCTGCTATGTTCTCTGCACACTGGGGCTGGAGAGGCAAAACAGACCAGCAAAGCTTGCTGTCAAGGAGGTGCTGTGACAGGTCACTATAATATTTACTGGGATGCCATGGGATAAGTGAATTATTGTTTGGGAGAGAAAGGGGTTGGAGTTAAGGAGAACAGGGCAGAAAAGGCTTCAAAGAATACACAGACTTAAGTATTTTTAAGAGGAAATTTTTCAGTACAAGAACCCTTGTAAATCAGTTCTCTAGAAAATAAGTATTTATACTGAGAAACTAAATTAAAATCAGAAGGAGTAGCGAGACACAGGAAACAAGGTGGACAGAGACTGTTCCACAGGAGCGAGTTATGCATTCTACATAATTGTGCTATAGGAAAAACGAAAAGGCTTCAGAGCCATAAGACCTGAGTTAAATACCAGTTTGGCTGCTAGATTTGTAAAGTTAGTTAAGTCACCTCATTTCTAGATAATTCTTCATCCAAAATAAAACAATATGTATAATGGCATTTACTTGACAGTGAAGCAGAACAAAAGGGGTTTTTTTATTGTTGTTTTTTAAGAAATAAGGAAATTAGCAATCAAATGTGAGCATAAACTATATTTTTAACTATAAAGAAAATAACGTATTCAAGACCCGTTTTAGGGTTTATCATATATATAGTTATGTGTCCTGTCAGTTAATTGAACAGAATTTTAAAGCTAAGATGCCTTTATTAAAAGACAGCAATTCATATTCATTTACTGGGGTAATTCCAGCTGCATTTCTTTTGATGCCTTGGTCAGTACACACCAGTTTTATTTTTTGAGGCGATTATACGTGCTTTCCAAATAAGTAACTTAATACTATTCACCTCCAGTGCTGTCAGGGCCAGAAGAGATTAAAAATAGAAGCCTTCGTTAATACTGAATTAACCTGAGGACCCCATAAGCTACCAGAGCACAGAAAAAGGTAAATGCTCAAAACATGGCAGGCATGCACCTTTAAGGAACCAAAGAGGGAAAAAACTTCGCAATGTCAGGATCACTTCACCCTGTTAAGAGAACAACATATGCCTTTAAGTCTCTCAGTCAGCATTGCTGTCTAAATCTTTCTTTGACGAGCCTCTTCAGTCACGTACTGAAACACAACAACAAGGCACTTATCAACTTACATCCTCTGTGAATCTAAGAATTACAGGGAAGGGTTTAGTTATCGGCAATCTTAATACAATTCATCTCCAGCGCACACACGTTATTGGTATCATGTACCAAGAGCACACAAGGGTATTCAAACATGCACAGCAAGCTGTCGTCGGCCTTCAATAAAAATTTTAAAGGGGAAAAATTAATTAGGCAAAGACCCCAAAACTTTTAGATTCCAAGTAAATAATGTGCGTGAGCCATCGCTTCTATCAGAGCAAATCCTGCGGTGCCATTTTTTGCCCCAAGTCACTTAAAATATGCTGTTCAAGTTACAACGTCCCCGATGCCCAGACTCTGCAAACTTTTGGACAGAAATGTGTCGGGGCCCTAAGACGCCCTGGCCACGACTGGGACCCCAGTCCTCAAGCCCCACAACTTCTAGCCCGACTCGGGGCCCGCTCAGCGCGTCCGCCCGCCCCGCGCCCCCCGCCCCGCGCCCCGCGGACCCTCCGGGCAGCTCCCGAGCCCGCCCGCGGCGGCGGCGGCGGCGTCCTGCGGGCTGCGCGGCCGGCTCGGGCGCCGCGGGACGGCCCCCAGCGCCAGGGGAGCGACCAGGGAGCGGCCCGGGAGCGCCCCGTTTCTCACCGACCCCAACATGGCGTCGGCCGCCGCCGCCGCCCGCGACGACGACACCTCCCCGCGCCACGGATGGCCCGGGGACCGCGGGGCGAAGCGCCGGAAAGTTTCGCTTCTCCTCTCCCGACCCGCCAGGGGCCGGCGGACAGCCAACCCAGCCTTCACCTACCCGGCCGGGCGCGGGCAGCGGCAGCAGCCAAGGTCCGACTCCTCCTCGTCCCGACAGCCGGGCGCGGACTCTGCCCGCTCCCCAGCCCCGGCCTCCAGGGCGTGCGGCTAGCGGCCCCGCGCAGCCGGCGCGTTCCGGACGCGGCGGGCGAGCGGGCAACGGGCGTAGCCGCTCTCAGGTGACTCCCCCGCCCCCCCAGTCGAACCCCACTACTGCCGCCTGGGCTGGTCTCTCTTCTGCGCGCGCACGGGCGCGCCACCGCCCACACGCCAGGCGCGAGCGCGCGGGCACGAGCACACCCACACCGCACGCTCCCCGCCCTTTCCTGCCGGTTCCCTCGCCCCGCCCGTGGGCCCCCGCGCGACACGCTCGAGGGGGCGGAGCCACCTCGGAGGCCACACCCATCTAGGCCGTGAGGCCTGGGATTGGTTCCTCCGCCCAGTGTGGGCAGTGCGCTCCCGAGCAGTTTTGGTGCACGTGAGCCGTCTCACCTGGCCTGCCTGGCTCTTACAAGCCTCGGGAAAGGGTTGTTCGTCGTCTATGAAGTTCTTAGGTAGATTGGAAGGATGGAAGGAAGGGTGAGCCCCGTCTCTCCCACCGCCAAACGGCCCTCCTCAGGAACTCAAGAACTTTGTAAGCCGGGAAAGAAAGGCTTTGGATTTAGACACCCAAAGGCGGCTGGATGGACATTTGTTTGCTACTCCCGCTTAGCTGGGCGATTCCCCTCGGCACATCTTCCTTTTGCTTTCCCTGAAATTTCTAGGGCTAGAAACCGAGAGAACCGCTGCCACAACACATACGCTCGTACTCTGCACAGCCCACCTCTGCCTTTTTTTTTTTTTTTTTTTAAGTACGTGGCTCTATTCCCTGCCTTAGATCTCTAGTCCTTCCAAAACTTTTCCCTGATGACGCAAAATCTCATCCAGTAGTTCACGTACCTGGAAACTGTAACGATAGTACGTGAGATTAAACCAGCCCTTTTTCATTTATACAACGGCAACTGTTTGCTAAGTAAGCTAGTGAGTACGTGGAGAGATGCTGGAGATTTCTGGGATAGACAAGGAACTGGGTGTGGGACCACGGAATACTCACTTAAAACAAAGTGCATAGGTGGAAATTAGATTTGGGTAAATTTATCTTCTCCATTGATCTCTTTCAGGGATCTTTTACCTTCGTTTGATTACACGTGAATTAGAGCCACCAGCAACAAAGGTGCACATAACGAGCACTCATCGAGGGAACACGAACAGGTCGTGGGTCTGGGATTTTACCCACTCCAGGTCTTCAGCTTCCCATCCTCCCCTACTTCAATGTCTCAGAAACAAGCACTTAAAAAAAAAAGTAAAACTGGTAAGGATAAACTTTTTTAAAATGAGGAAACTTATAGGATCATGATCACACAAATCTATACACGTGTTACAGTTGTCTCTGCAGACGGTTATGGATGACTCTTCACTCAACCGTAGCCTGTCGCACCTTCATTCATCCTCACACTCCTCTACAAGGAGAGCAACATCTGTCAGTGGGAACAAATTAAGCAAAGACCTCGGGTGAGGATAAAAAAAAAAGAAAGAAATTTCAGATTAGGAATTGCTATCTCATTCATTATTAAGGTCTAGTATAGAGTAGTATCTAGTTTACCCTAAAGAGCATGGACTTAAAAGTTAAAATGTACTCAAATCTTGGCTTTGCCATCAACTACCTGTATCCTTAAGCACATCCAAATATTGCCTTAGTTTTTTCATTTGTAAAATGAGGATAATAAAAGTATCTACCCAACAATGTCATTATAAAGATTAAATGAGTTAATTTTTGTAAAGCAAAGTGGTAAGTGCTATGTGTTATATAAAAATTATTATATACAATATATATTAATTATATACAAAAATTATATACCTAATATGTTAGGTACATTACAAAACATACAGAAAAGATCAGTACTAATGATTTAAAACTGTGTGTGTGTGTGTGTGTGTGTGTGTGTGTTTTCTCTCTGCACTTTGCATATTCTATGCCCTCCCTGGGCTGTGTAGACCCCTATTTGGAGACCATTGACTTAGAGCTGTGCTGCAAATACAATAGCCACTGGCCTCATGTAGTTATTTAAATTAGAAATTCAGTTCCTCAGTCACACTGACCACGTTTCAAGTACTTAATAGCCACATGATTATTGGACAGTATGGATATAAAATATTTCCATCATTGTAGAAAATTATATTGTACAGCACTTACAAAGCTAAAAAAAAAAGCAAGGGACTCGGGCAGTAGGAGCTACTGTGGTACCATGTTCAAATCAAGCAAGAATATCTCTCTGGGCCTCACATCTCCTCTGTAAAATAAAGATGAAAATAGGAAATACTTCATGGATGGCTGAGTGAAGGAAATGAGAAAAGGTATGTACGTCTCTGGCAGAGTGCCTAAAAAATAGAGGAACTAGCAAATGTTAGTATAATTTGAGTTTAAATTAACCCAATTCTAAAAGGCAAAGATCTTGTTATTGTCCTTGATTCTAATGGGTAAGTTTATCAAGGATACTGATTTTGGAAAAGACAAAAAGAGTTTGGTTAACTTTTAGTTGAAAACAGG
The DNA here is from genome assembly GCA_030848825.1 of Tadarida brasiliensis. Taxonomy (NCBI): domain Eukaryota; kingdom Metazoa; phylum Chordata; class Mammalia; order Chiroptera; family Molossidae; genus Tadarida; species Tadarida brasiliensis. Next base: position 36,182,611 of record CM061272.1, on the reverse strand, counting down.
GCATTCAAGGGAAGATAGCAAACACCTGGATTTTACTTACTCCTGATTTCTTTGTCTTCCCTACCCACAGACCCTGGTCTTTTCCCAGCCATGCCCATCTCAGTGAAATGGCACTGTCATCCTCAATCCTGATGAGTCATCACCATCTCATCCTCTTTCCCATCTCCTCATCCAATCTCTTTGCCTCCGAAATATTGTAGGATCAACCTACAAAACATTCCTCCTCTCCTCTGTCCCATCTGCACAGGATCACACAGGATCCTGTCACTCCTCTGCAGAAACCCTTCTGTGGTTCCCCATTGAGGCTGCCATATACAGTTTCACAGTTTGTAGAAGAACGATCCTATGAAAGAGTGCCTTTCACATTGGAACATTGTAAATTTTATGTTTTTTACAAATATTCTTTTGTAGATTTTAGTGACGTGCCTTGTTCTAATAAAAGTATTTTATATCCTGGCCAGTTTGGCTCAGTGGCTAGAGCGTCGGCCTGCAGACCAATGAGTCTCGGGTTTGATTCTGGTCAAAGGCACGTACCTTGGTTGTGGTTCATGCGAGAGGCAACTAGTTGATGTGAGAGACGCATCTCTCTCACATCAATGTTTCTCACTCTCTCCCTCCCACTCTATCTGAAGATAAATAGAAAAATATCCTCGAGTGAGGATTTTTTTTTAAAAGTATTTTACTACAATTTTCCAACAAAATGGAAAAGTCTTGAGGAGTGGATACCTTTTTCTAATTTGCCCAAAGGTGCCACAAAGGGTAGGAACATTTTTATTTCACTTCGAAAAAAATGCCAGCTCATACCAGCACAATCCAGCCTCTGCCATCCTCTCCACCTAAAAGTGATACCAAGCTCCACCAACTTCCAGTCACATAGACCTTTGGTCATTTTTAAAGTATACTCTTTTTTGCTATGGGTGCCACTGCCCTGCCCACTTCTCTACCTAGATAATTACAAGCCCACCCCTCCCTGGCCTTCACAGAGCTGTGCTCCTTGTCATCTTTCAGGCTTCTGTGCCCTGGAGAGTGCTCCTGTTATTCTCAGTCACAGCCCTATTTATTTCCCCACAGTACTTACAGATCTTCCTGAAGACTGTACACTCCACGTGGGCAGGAGCTTGTTCTCCTTTCTCTCTGGAGGTCCTAATAGGACAGCAGAGTGAGCCAGCTTGTCAGCAGTCCACTCAGCATCATTGCCATCACTTTCTACATGCTCCTCTGCACTGGGGAAGAAAGCCTAGAACTCTGTCTTCCAGAGGACTTTTCCCAAATGGTTCTAGGTTAAATTCTCTCAATGGAGACACATATGTGAGATTTGAAAGGCAGAAGAAAAGGAGAAATCATCATTCTCCAGGACAGCTCCAAATAGGCAGCTCAGGTCACAGGGGCTATTTCCCTAGACTTCTGGGTAAGTATCAGGCAAACCTGAAAAAATGAATATTCTGTTTTTTAAAGGGGGGTAGGGAGTATATTCTTTAAAAGGGCAGTGGAAATGTCTCAGATTAAGAGAGGCAAAGAGGCATGACAATTAAATGCAATACCTGAGCCTAGACTGAATCCTGTACTAGAGGGGGAGAATGCAACAAAGGACATTATTGACAAAAGTGGAATATGAACAGAAAACTAGATAAACGTGTTATACCAAAGTTAAATTTACTGTTCTGGTTACATAAAAGAATATCCCTATTCTTGGACAATCCACACCAGAGTATTTAGGTAAAGGACCATGATGTATATAATTTACTCTCAAATGATTCAGAAAAAAATTTCACATATAACATGTAATTTAAATATTATATATAAAAGAGAGAAAACACCTGCATAAATGATAAAGTAAATGGTGTAAAACTTTAGTAGGTAAATCTGAGTAAAGAGTATGTGGGTATTCTTGGTACTATTTTTATCCTTGAAAACTGTATATAAGTTTGAAATTATTTCCAAAAATGTTTAAAATATATTTAATAAAGCACTAAATAAACTATACTGAATAACTCAAAACAAATGAGGTTAGTTGTCTTAAATATCCAGTCTCAAAACAGGCCCAGACTAACAACTACATGATTTAAATATATATATATATACATTTTATGCTTTCTTCTAAACAAAAAGTGGTTTTATTTTTCTTGCAGAAGACAAAATGCTCCCTGACCATGGGAAAACAACCTATCATATACACAGGGTGTCTTTCTAAACATGTAAATATGAACATTTGTGGCTTTGCTGGCCACTGTGTCCTACAAACCAGTTTGGCACAATCACATTTGCTGCACATCCTGGGCTGCAGGAAGTGGGAACAGATACTATATACCTTATAAAAAATTCATGATGTAAAGAAAATAATCCAAGTTATAACCACATCCCCAAATTGCAGAATTGCACATTTTTTGCTTTGAAGCAGGAAGACCCTGAGACTCATGGAAATACAGTTCAGTGCTGTTTTACCAATCAGCCTTATAGTCGCCAATTAGATTATTTAGAAAAGTTTCCCAAGTAAATGACATAGAAGATTCCCTTTAAAATATTGCAAAAGAGATCAACAGGCAGAACACAGAGAATATTTAGAGCAGTGAAATGATTCTCTATGATACTATATAATTATGGATACATGTCATTTTACATTTGTTAAAACTCATAGAATGTACAACACCACAAGTGAACCAGTTCTATGTATGCTGTGGACTTTAGGTAATATTGACATGTCAGTGTAAGTTCATTGGTTGTAACAAATGTACCACTCTGGAGGGGATGTTGATAGTGCGCAAAGCTGTGCTTATGTGGGTGCAGGGATATATAGGAATTCTGTACTTTCCACTCAATTTTGCTGAACCTAAAACTTCTCTTAAAAAAATAAAATCTATTCAAAAAGAAAAAAAATTATTGCAAATGTCTCTTGGAGAGGGTAGGGAGTTATTTGAAAAGCATTTTAGCAGGCATTTTAATTCATTTCTTGAAAGATGTATTATAAACCATATTTCTCAGACTACTACTCTTTTAACCATCTGTCAATCTTACCTTAGAATTAAAAAATAACATTTAAATTTGAACCGAGAAGCTTATCCATATTTTTAAAAATTAAATTTTCTTGACAGAAATCTGATCTTGATCTTGGGGGTTTTAACATATAATCCTAGTATATACATCAAGAATCTTGTGGATTTTCCCAACAATGGATGCAAATTGATCAGGATTTGCCTCACTCCAAACTAAGATTATATATTTCTAACAAGAACATAATTTATTTGTTATATTGAAAATTAAAGGAACTAGGTTCATGGTCATTATCTCTGTCTTATCCAAAACATAAGCCTTGAAATAAATTTCAGGTAGATTAGTGAATTACATGTAAAAAATAAACATTTGTATAAAAAAGATATATAAAATACACAACTATAGCAATTTTTATATTTGATAGTATTTTTCTTCTCTGTAATTTACCACCTTCTATAATAAGTATGCATTGTTTTCTTCTTTTTTTTTAAGCACAATCATGGGTAAGGTTTTTTTTATTTCATTTTATTTTATTGAATTTAGAGAGGGAGGAAGGGAGAGAGAGAGAGAAAGGTTGCCTCTCGCACACACCCCAACTGAGGACCAAACCCACAACCCAGGTACGTGCCCTGGTCAGGACTCAAACCCACGACCTTCCAGTGCATGAGATAATGCTCCAACCAACTGAGCCACACTGGCCAGGGCCATGGGTAAGTTTTTCAATGAAGTAGAAATCATATTCAAGTACTCATACACAAAAGGACACAATGACTGCTTTAATCCATAGAAAATTCCTAAATTATTTACACATAACCTTCCCTGCCAGTAGAGGGAAATTATACAACAAATGCCTTACTCCTCAACATTAAGTATTGTAAATGACAAATAAAACATAAACCTCAACAAGCAGTCATTGAAAAAGGTTATCTTCTATAAAACTAGGTCAAAATAAGCATACAACTTGCAAAATTAGAACACTGTATTACGTTTTTAAAGTGCCAGATTAAATAAAATTCAATAGAAACTTCAAATCTAAATATTATCAGGAGAATCTGTTTTAAGAAGCAATATATTTTTCTAGATTATTGGTATAGATAGATCAGCCATATGTAGAGAAGAAATTTAAGCATGATTTAATTAAAATTCATTTTTAAATAAAAGTAAAAACTTTTATAGTTTAGAGCTAGATAGACCTGGGTTCAAATTCTATTTCTGCAATTTATTAGCTGTATAATTTCCTGTAAATGGCTTAATTGTTCTGTGTCTCAGTTTTCTTACTAGTAAATTCATAAAAATGAGAAAAATAATCTCTACTCCCTAGGATTATAAAAATAAAGGGTAATAGAAGTAAAGCAAGTCAATATAAGTGAATAGTAAGTGCCTGGCAAATAGTAAGTGTTCAATAAACAATGGATGTGGTGATAGTACTAAATGTTGTCGCTATTGAAATAGTAAAATATAAAGTTTTACCAGTTATGTGAAAAGGCAGGAAATAGTCAATGAAACCTTGACATGTCTGATTCACAGATTCCTGGCCAATTCTTACAAAGGTCATTCCTCTATATTTGTGCTTCTCTAATGACTCTTTTTTTTTTTTTTTAACTTATCTTTATTGTTGAATGTATTACAGATGTTCCTCATTTTTCCCCCACTGCCCCCTCCTCCCCATTCCTGCCCCCCTCCTGCTTTTCCCCACACTGTTGTCTGTGTCCATTGGTTATGCATATATACATATAAGTTCTTTGGTTTATTTCTTCCCACCCCCCAACCCCTCTTCCCTTTGAGGTTTGTCAGTCTAACAACCAATTTGTACTTCTTAATCCCTTCACCTTTTTCACCCATCCCCCCAGCCTCCACCCATCTGGTACCCAACAAAAGTTCTCTGTATCTATGAGAATGTTTCTGTTCTGCTTGTTCATTTTGTTTGTAGATTTAATTGTTGATAGATATGTATTTATTGCCATTTTGTTTGTTCATATTTTTTTATCTCTTTCTTCAAGAAGACCCTTCAACATTTCATATAATAATGGTTTGGGGGTGATGAACTCCTTTAGCTTTTCCTTGTCTGGGAAACTCTTTATATGGCCATCGATTCTAAATGACAGCTTTGCAGGATAGAGTAATCTTGGTTGTAGGTTCTTGCTTTTCATCACCCTGAATATGTCTTGCCACTCCCTTCTGGCCTGCAAAGTTTCTTTTGAGAAATCAGCTGAACTGGGAACTCCCTTGTAGTTAACTAAGTGCTTTTCTCTTGCTGCTTTTAAGATTCTCTCTTTGTCTTGAACCTTTTGCATTTTGATGATGATGATGTGTCTTGGTGTGGGCCTCTTGGGGTTCATCTTGTTTGGGACTCTCTGTGCTTCCTGGACTTGTATGTCTGTTTCCTTCACCAAGTTGGGGAGGTTTTCTGCCATTATTGTTTCAAATAGGTTTTCGATTTCTTGTTCTCTCTCTTCTCCTTCTGGCACCCCCAAGATGCGAATGTTGGCACGCTTGAAGTTGTCCCAGAGGCTCCATACCCTATCCTCATTTCTTTGGATTCTTTTTTCTTTTTGCTGTTCTGATTGGGTGTTTTTTGCTTCCTTATATTCCAAATCGATGGTTTGCTTCTTGGATTTACCTACTCTACTATTGAGTCTCTGTAAACTATTCTTTATTTCAGTTAGTGCCACCTTCATTTCTGACTGGTCCTTTTTTATGCTCTTGAGGCCCTCACTAAGTTCACTGAGGTTCTCACTAAGTCCATTGAGCATCCTTATAAGCAGTGTTTTGAACTCAGCATCTGTTAGGTTGCTTAACTCCATTTCACTTAGTTCTTTTCCTGGAGTTTTGTTCTGTTCTTTCATTTGGGACCTGTTTCTTTGTCTCCTCATTTTAGCTGCCTCCCTGTGTTTGTTTCTATGTATTACTTAGCGAGAGGTATGGGGCTAGCTGAGACCAGATGCTGCTTGTTTGAAAGAATTTAGGAAAAGCTGAAGCAGGATCCAAGACAGGCCAATCCTATGGTAAAGCAACTGGCAACAGCTTGGGTGGGCCTGGAAGTTGGGTGGGGCAGGACCTCAGGGCATCACTAGGGCGGGGCCAACAGTGTGAGCCAGGTTGCTGGAGTCCCAGATATGGTGGTGTCTGCCGCCCCAGGGAAGGGCTCACCAAGGGAACAAAAGCCTCTGACAGCACGTCTGTCCAGGAGAAAGCTGCCTCTCCAGCCCTCGCTCCAATGCCAAACAGCTCAGTTCTTCCCCATATGACTCTGGTACCTTTCAGGCTCCTTCCCGCACGCTGGAGCCTGGAGGGTGTGAGTCCGAGTAAGTCCGTGCGCGGGCCCTTTAAGAGAAGCTGCCAGGGCCCCAGCTGCCTCAGCCTCAGTTCCCGCTGGTTTTTCCAGCCAGAAGTGATGGAGATTCTCTTCCTGGCACTGGAACCCTGAGCTGGGCGCCTGGTGTGGGACGGGGACCACTCAGTCCTCAGGGAGGACCTTCCCAGCCGAGGTATCCTCCTAATTTTTATCCGGCACACGTGGGTGTGGGACCAGCCCGTCTGCCTCCGCCCCTCCTACCAGTCTGGATGTGGCTTCTTCTTTATTTTCGTAGTTGTAGGACTTCCATTTAGCTTGATTTCAGGCAGTTTTGAATGATGGTTGTTCTGTAGTTTAGTTGTAACTTTGATGTGGTTGTGGGAGGACGTGATACCGCGTTTACCTACGCCACCATCTTGACCGGAAGTCTCTCTAATGACTCTTTATACACTTTAAGTGGAGATCAACAAGGAATGTTCACAAGCAGGACAAATCCTATGTAAACAAGCAGTCAGTCAGCAGCAACCACCCAATCGCACTCCTCACCTGGTCTCCCTCTGACTCTGTATGGAGCCGCCCCTGACAACCATCTCCAGCCCAGGTTTCTACCGAAACCCACCAATGTATTTCTTCACTTCTTAGCTCAAGCTCAGCCACCAGGCCTGGTGTGCTCCAGGACAGGCAGGCATGGCCAGATAGAACAAGGCACCTAGTTCTAGAAGAGAAGCAAGGTGGGTGGACCAAGAGCACCAGAAGAAAAGGTTCAAACTTGCAGAGCAGTTGCCTTGCTCCACCTCAACTGGGCCTCAGCACAACAATCACTATTTATTACATTATGACTCACACCCAAATTTGGAAATGAAACTGAGTGGCTGGCAAGGCAACCAAAGCCCCTAAGAAACGGAACAGAGGAGAGAGACCTGGGCTCACAGCCAAAGACCATAGGATTTAATGCAGAGAACTGTTTCTAGAGCTGGGATCAAAATTCGTAAGGATTGGAAAAGATATATCAATCTGGAAAACACTGAATAGCTTTTTGATGGTGACACAAAGTTATGAAGGGCCTCTTCCTGCTATGCAGCACTTTATTCCCACTTTCTCCAAGGACTAAACTTTTTTCCTATTTATTTTCCAGATCATCTCCAGTATATCTTCACCTTATTTTTCCTCCTAGCCTCTGCTTTCCTGTAATAAGACTCCTGCTACACATTCTATTTTCCCAGAAATGGAGTGTGATGTATATGAATAGAAATATAAATATGTACATCATATATTTGAAGACTAAAATAATTAATGGAAATCTTTCATTTAGGGATAAGTTAGTGTGGAAAAAAAATATAGTGTGAATTAGTCTTCTTTATATATCAATTCACTCATTTACTCAAAAAATATCTATTGACTGCTATGAGCTAGGTATTGGGGTGTTTTTTGTTTGTTTGTTTGTTTTTTGTTTTTTAATCCTCACCTATGGATATTTTTTCATTGATTTTTAGAGAGAGTGGAAGGGTGGGAGGGGAGAGAAAGAGAGAGAGAGAAATATCAATGTGAAAGAGACACATCAATTGATTGCCTCCCCCATGCACAGGGAATGAACCTGCAACCCAATTCAGATACATGCCCTTGACCAGGAATCGAACCCGCGATCCTTCCATGTGTGAGCCGACACAGTAACCACTGAGCAACACCAGCCAGGGCCAGCTAGGTATTTTTATTTATCTTTATTATTGAAAGTATTACAGATCTCCCTCCTTTTTTCCTCCATTGACACCCTCCTTCCTGCTACTGCCACCCCCCACCACCTTAACCACACTGTTGCCTGTGTCCATTAGTTATGCATATATGCATATAAGTTCTTTGATTTATCTCTTCCTGCCCCCCACCCTTCTTCCCTCTGAGGTTTGTCAGTCTGTTCCCTACTTCCATGTCTCTGGATCTATTTTGTTTGTCAGCTTATTTTGTTCATTAGATTCCACAAATAAATGAGATCATGTGATACGTGTCTTTCTCTGACTGGCTTACTTCACTTAGCATAATACTCTTCAGGTCCCTCCATGCCATCTCAAAGGGTAAGAGCTCTTTCTTTTTTACAGCTGCATAGTAGTCCATTGTGTAAATATACCACAGCTTTTTTATCCATTCATCTACTGATGGACACTTGGGCTGTTTCCAGATCTTAGCTATTGTAAATAGTGCTTCTATGAACATAGGAGTGCATATATTCTTTCTGGTTGGTGTTTCAGGCTTCTTAGGATATATTCCTAGAAGTGGGATCACTGGGTCAAATGGCAGTTCCATTTTTAATTTTTTCTGGAAACACCATACTGTTTTCCATAGTGGCTGCACTGGTCTGCATTCCCACCAGCAGTGTACTAGAGTACCTTTTTCTCCACATCCTCACTAGCACTCGTTTGATAATTTGTTGATGGCAGCCATTCTGGCAGGTGTAAGATGATACCTTATAGTTGTTTTAATTTGCATCTCTCTGATGATTAGTGACATTGAGCATTTTTCTATATGTCTCTTGGCCATTTGTAAGTCCTCTTTGGAGAAGTGTTTATTCAGGTCCTCTGCCCATTTTTTAATTGGATTCTTTGTCTTCCTTTTGTTGAGTTGTATGAGTACTTTATATATTTTGGGAATTAACCCCTTATCTGATGTATCATCAGCAAATATGTTCTCCCATTCAATGGGTTCCCTTTTAATTTTGATAATGGTTTCTTTGCTATGCAGAAGCTTTTTAGTTTGATGTAGTCCCATTTATTAATTTTTTCCTTTGTTTCTCTTGCCATAGGCAATGTGTCGGTAAAAATTTGGCTACAAGAAATGTCTGAGATTTTGCTGCTTTTATTTTCTTCTAGGGTTTTTATGGTTTCACAACTTACATATAAGTATTTTATCCACTTCAAGTTTATTATTGTGTATGGTGTAAGTTGGTGGTCTAATTTCTTTTTTTTTTTTTCATATATCTGTCCAATTTTCCCAACACCATTTATTGAATAAACTGTCTTTACTCCATTGTATGCTCTTCCCTCTTTTGTCAAATATGAATTGAGCATAATGTCTTGGGTTGACTTCTGGGTTCTCTGTTCTGTTCCGTTGATCTTTATGCCTGTTGTTGAGCCAGTACCAGGATGTTTTTATTACAATGGCTTTGTAGTATAGCCTGATATCTGACATTGTGATCCCTACAAATCTGTTCATCTTTTTCAAGACTCCTGCAGCTATTCAGGATCTTTTTTTGGTTCCATATAAACTTTTGGAGTTGGTATTCTTGATCTGTGAAATATGCCATTGGTATTTTAATGGGATTGCATTAAATCTATAGATTACTTTGGGTAGTATAGACAATTTAATGATGTTGATTCTTCCAATCCATGAACATGGTATATGCTTCCACTTTTTTATATCTTCTCTCTATTTCTTTTTTCAATGTCCTGTAATTTTCTGAGAACAGGTCTTTTACCTCATTGGTTAAGATTTTTCCTAGGTATCTTAATTATTTTGTTGCAATGGTAAATGGGATTGTTCTGTTAGTTTCTCTTTCCGAGTGTTCATTATTGGTGTATAAAAATGCCATCAATTTCTTTATGTTAATTTGTATCCTTCTACCTTGCCAAATTCATTTATTAAATCTAGTAGTTATTTGTGTGGGTATTCTACATACAATATAATGTCATCTGTGAATAATGACAGTTTTAATTCCTCCTTTCAAATTTGGATGTCTTTTATTTTTTCTTCTTGTCTGATTGCTGTAGCTAAGACTTCCAGTACTGTGTTGGATAAGAGTGGTGGAAGTAGACATCCCTGTCTTGTTCCAGTTCTTAAAAGAAATGCTTTTAGTTTTTGGCCATTGAGTATGATGTTGGCTATAAGTTTGTCATACATGATCTTTATTAGGTTGAGGTATGATCTTTCTATTCCCATTTTGCTGAGAGTTTTTATCAAAAATGGCTACTGGGCCCTGGCCGGTTTGGGTCAGTGGTTGGAGCATCGGCCCATGGACCAGAGAGTCCCGGGTTCAGTTCCCACTAAGGGCACGTACCTCGGTTGCAGTTTGTCCCCGGCCCCGGTTGGGGTTGTGTGGGTGGCAGCCAGTTGATGTGTCTCTCTCACATCGATGTTTCTCTCTCTCTCTTCCTCCCTCTCTCCCTCCTACTCTATCTGAAGATAAATGCAAAAAATGTCCTCATGTAAGGATTAAAAAAAAATGGCTGCTGGATTTTGTCAAATGTTATTTCAGCATCTATTGAAATGATCATATGACTTGTATCTTTCATTTTGTTTATGTGGTATATTACATTTATTGATTTGCAAATATTGTACCAGCCTTGCATTTCTGAGATAAATCCTACTTGGTCATGGTGAATAATTTTTAATATATTGCTGGATTCTATTTGCTAATATTTTATTGAGGATTTTGGCCTCTATGTTCATCAGAGATATTGGCCTGTAATTTTCTTTCTTTGTCATGTCTTTATCTCATTTCAGAATTAGGATTATGCTGGCCCGATAAAAATAGCTTGGAAGTCTTTATTTCTCTTGAATTTTTAAAAATAATTTGAGGAGAATAGGTGTTAGTTCTTCTTTGAGTGTTTGGTAAAATTCCCCTATGAAGCTATCCAGAACAGGGCTTTGTTGGCAGTTTATTGATTACAGCTTGAATTTCATTAGTTGTTAATTGTCTGATCAGGTTTTCTGATTGTTCCTGGTTGAGTTTAAGAAGACTGTAAGATTCTAGGAATTTGTCCATTTTGCCTAGATTGTCCAATTTATTGATATATAATTGTTCATAGTATTTTCTTACAATCCTTTGTATTTCTGTGGCATCTCTAATTTGTATGGTTAAATAGTTTACTGGAAATTTTTCTTGTTTCTTGAGATAGGCGTGCATTGCTATGAACTTCCTTCTGAGGAATGCTTTTGCTGTGTCCCATAGATTTTGTGTTGTTGTGTGTTCATTTTAATTAGTTTCTAGGAAATTTTTTACTTATTCCTTGATCTCATTGTTAATCCATTGATTGTTTAATAACATGCTATTTAGCCTCCATGTGTTTGAATGTTTTTGAGTGTTTTTATTGGAGTTGATTTTTAGTTTCATGCTAGTGTGATCCAAGAAGATGCTTGATATAATTCCAATCTTCTTGAACTTGTAGAGACTTATTTTGTGTCCTAACATGTGGTCTATCTTGAGAATGTCTCGTGTGCACTTGAGAAGAATGTATATTCTGAAACTTTGGGTTGAAATGTTCTATAAATATCTGTTAAATCCATCTGATCTAGTGTGTTGTTTAGAGTCTCTGTTTTCTTGTTGGTTTTTTGTTTTTGTTTTTGTTTTTTTTTGTCTAGAAGGTCTATCCAATGCTGTCAGTAGGGTGTTAAAGTCCCCTACCTATGATTGTATTGCTGTCTATCTCTCCCTTAAAGTCCTCCAGAAGTTTTTTTTAATGTATATATTTTGATGCTCCTGTATTGGCTGCATATATGTTTATCAGGGTTATATCCTCTTGTTGAATCAAACCCTTTAATACTATGTAGTGACTTTCTTTGTCTCAATATGGCCTTCATTTTGAAGTCTACTTTATCAGATATGAGTATTGCTACCCCAGCTTTTTAAATTTCCATTTGCATGGAAAATTTTTTTCCATCCCTTCACTTTCATCCTGTGTGAGTATTTTGTTCTGAGGTGGGTCTCTTGTAGAGACCATATATATGGGTCATGTTTTCTTATCTATTCAGCTACCCTATGTCTTTTTATTGGAGCATTTAATCCATTTACATTAAGGTTATTATTGATAGGTACTTATTTATTGTCATTTTAGTTCATTATGCCTATGTTTCTCTCTCTATTTCTTCTTATTATTACAGCAGTCCCTTCAACATTTCTTGCAATGCTGATTCAGTGGTAATAAATTCCTTTAGCCTTTTCTTCTCTGGGAAGCTCTTTATTTCACCTTCTAATTTGAATGATAGCTTTGCTGGATAGAGTAGTCTTGGTTTCAGATCCTTGTTTTTCATTACTTTGAATACTTCATGCCATTCCCTTCTAGCTTATAGTATTTCTGTTGAGAAATCAGCTGACAGACTTATGGGAGCTCCTTTGTAAGTAACACATTGCTTTTCTCTTACTGCCTTTAATATCTCTCTTTGTCTTTCATTTTTGGCATTTTAATTATGATGTGTCTTTGGGTTCTTCTTGCTTGGGACTCTCTGTGCTTTCTGAACTTGTGTGACTTTTTCCTTCAACAAATTAGGGATGTTTTCTGCCACTATTTTGTCAAACAGGCTCTCTAACCCTTGCACACTTTTTTCTTCTTCTGGTACTTCTATGGTGCAGATGTTGTTACATTTCATGTTGTCCCACAACTCTCTTAAACTGTCCTCCTGTTTTTTTATTGTTTTTTCTTTTTGTTTCTTAGATTGAGTGATTTTTTCTACCCTGTCTTCTAATTCGCTGAGCCAATCCTCTGTTTCCTCTAATCTGCTGTTTATTCATTCCAGTGTATTCTTTATTTCTACTATGTCATTATTCATTTCCGATTGGTTGTTTTTCATTTCTGTTTCTATATCTTTTCTCATGCTGTTGAGCATCCTTATAATCATTACTCTGAACTCTATCTGATAAATTGCTTATCTCCATTTCATTTAGCTCTTTTTCTGGAGAATTCTCTTGATCTTTCATTTGGGGCTTCTTTTTTTCCCCATTTTGGCTGCCTGTTTGTGCTTGTAAATATGTATTAAGTAGATCTGCTATGACTCCCAGTCTAGGTAGGGTGGTCTTATGTAGTAGGTGACCTCTGGGACCCAGAAGCACAGTCTCCCTGATCACCAGACATAGGTGCTCTAATAATGTCCTTTGTATGCTTTGTGTAGGCCCTCCTGTTGTGATGGAGTCTTGATTGCTATTGGCCCATTCCTGCGTGGGCTTGATCCTCTGGCTGGCTGACAGTGATGCTCAACCCCCAGCACAGTGTGCAGGCTACTGTGCAGTTGCTTATCATGTGAAGCACAATTCACCTCAGCAGGGTTTGGAGCCTGCCAAAATCTTCCTGTGGATATCAGTGATCTGCTGCTTGCAACTTCCTCTGCTGGGACTGGATGTGTATGGAAAGGACCAAGCTGAACACCAAGCTCTGCTTTTACAAGCCCTAGGCAGAGGGGCAGGAGAGGCAAAGTCTTAAAGCACTCAGAGATCCACCTCTGTCTGCAGGCTGACTATCAGTCTCAGTCACTTAAAGAACCTCAGGTTGTAGTCCTCTGCCAAAGAGTGGAGCAATTTCTTCCCCCTGGGCTACAGCTGCTTTGATGGGAAAACTCTGCCTGAGAAAGATGGCTTCTGCAGTATGGGGTAATGACCCAGCACAAGGATCCAGGCAGCAGACTTCCTAGCACTCTCCCCAGAGCCATGAACCCCAAAGTCTTAGCACACAGCAAAGAGCCTAAGGCTGCAAACAAAATTTAGTGCATTGGCCCTTCAAGAGGGTGCCTGTGTTTCCAGCCATCTCTCCCTGATGGACAGAACCTCTGGTGCTTTTCACAGCCAGGTGTTATGTGGGCACATTTCCCAGCTCTGTTACTTTGGGCTGGGGAGCCTAGCCTGGAATTTAAGTCCCAGACTTCTCAGGGGGAACCTCCCGCAGCTGAGATGTCCCTCTGGAACTTCAGCTGCTGCCTGTGGGAGCCCCGCCAGCCCTCTTGCACCTCTACACTTCCTACCAGTCTCAGTGTGGGCTCCTCTTTACATTTTTGGTTATAATTGTTCTCTCTAGCTAGTCTTCAGTTGGTTATTCAGGATGATTTTTCTATATTTTAGTTGTAATTGCAGTTTGGTCCTGGGAGAAGATCAGTGTAGCTTCCATTCAATCTGCCACCATTTTGGAATCCTAGATATTGTTTTAAGAATTGCAGATGGTATGGAGTATATAAGGAACATAGACAAAGACCATGTCTTCATGGAGCACACATTGTAGCAAGGGGAGAAAAGATAGATACTAAACAAGATAATTGTAGACAGTGATGAGTACAATAAAGGATATAGACATGGTAACTATCATGACATCACTTAGGTCTGTTTATGGAACTTTAGATCCATAATATTCAGCTATTCCAAAACCACTATTACTCTCCTTTGAGGACAATCATGAATTTCTTGATCTCATGTAAATTGCTATGCAAATGAATCTTCAAGACAAGTGTCCTAGCCTAAAGTCACCACCAGCCTCTTCCACCATCACACACACTCAACCAGATTATTGTCCCTAAACTACTCTACAATAAAAGTTATGGAGGTATTAAGAAGTACAGATTGGTAGTTACAAAATAGTCATGGGAATATAAAGTATAGCATAAGGAATATAGTGAATAATATTGTAATAACTATGTATGGCATCAGGTGAGTATTAGACTTATCAGGGGAATAACTTAATAAACTATATAAATGTCTAACCACTATGCTGTACACCTGAAACTAATATAAAATAATATTGAATATCAACTGTCATTGAAAAAAAGTGCTGAAACCATCAAATAGTATTTAATAGAAAGTGATTGGCTGTATTAGATAGGTTTATGCAGCCTCTTTAAGGAGATGATAGTTGAATTGAAAAATGAGAGTGGTGACGCTTAGAGGTAGGAAAAAGTGTTCCAAGCTAAGAGAGGAACATGTGCAAAGGCCCTGAGGCAGAAAGAGTTTATCGTGAACTCGGACTAGAAAAAAGATCAGTGTGGCTGGGGGAGGAGGATCTATAAAGAGCTAAGTGAAGTAGGCAGAGGCCAGAAGAGTTCTGGCCTGACCCTGAACTAAAGGGTTAAAAGCAGGAGAATGATACTATTTGATTTACAGTTTTAATAGATTTAACTCAGAATGGAAAGCAAAAATGGAAGTAGGAAGATCTCTCATCAGGCCACTGCTGTAAGTAGCTCAAGAGAAGATAATGATAGCTTGGACCAGGATGGCAGCTTTGGGAAGAAAGAGAAATGGACTGGTCAGATATATTTTGGAGACAGAACAGGTAGGACTTGCTAACTGACTGTAAGAAGGCGAGAGAATGGAAGGAATTGAAGAAAGACTCCTAGATTTAGGCTTGAGCAGTTGAGATAATTGTGACTCCATTTACTGAGCTAAAGATGCCTGGGAAAGGAGCTGGTTTGAGAAAATGGGAGAAGAATCAAGAATCATTTGACATATTTATTTTGAAATGCCTATTAGTAATCCCAAGTCGTGATGTCAAGTCTAGAGTAAGGGGAGAAATCAGGACTGAAACTCTAAATTTGGGCATTGTCCACAGAGAGATGGGAATGACAGTAAAGTTAGGAATGCTGTCAATAAATTTATTGGAATAAAGCCTTTCAAAACCAAGTATCTAAAGATGAATAAATATAATATAATAAAGAAATAGTGCTTTGTGCACAAAGATATTTATTGTAACATTATTTATAATATCAAATAAATGGGGAAACATTAAATGTATATTTGGGAGCAGTCAAGTACTTTGTCACAATGAAATACTATTCAATAATTTTAAATCTTTACTAAGACCCGGATAGGAAAGATATATGTTTATATTATAATGCTAAATGGGGGGAAAAAACACTACAAACTTTACAAACTTGCCTAAATGGCATAATAACTATATACAAATATGTATAAAAGACATGGAAATATATGAAAGGTTAATCATAGTCGTGTTTGTTTTTTTTTTTCAGTCTATTCCATATTTTCTATAATTCCTATTGTATTAATCAGCTTAGGCTAGGCTCATGCTAAAGTGATAAACAACCTCCAAAATTTCAATAGTTTAACACATAAAATTTGTTTCCTGTTCACCCAAAGTCCACTGTAGGTCAGGTATAGTAGATAATAAAAGATGGCCACTATAAATAATTTCCCTCGCTATACCATATGCTACTCCCTGCATCAAGAGTAAGAGTCTAGCCAAGCAGGTGTGGTTCAGTGGCTGAGCTTCGACCCATGTATCAAGAGGTCGCCGGTTCAATTCCTGGTCAGGGCACATGCCCAGGTTGTGGGCCTAATCCCCAGTGGGGGGCATGCAGGAGGTGGCCAATCGATGTTCTCTCTCATTGATGTTTCTATCTCTCTCTCCCTCTCCCTTCTTATCTCTCTAAAATCAATAAAGAAAAAAATAGAGTAAGAGTCTAATTCTCCTCCCTTTGATCCTGAACTGAACTTGGTGACTTGCCTTGACCAATAGAATATGGCAGTAATAATGGTTCATGACATCCTAGGTCATAAGAAGCCTTTCAATTCCTCCTGGATCTCTTGGAACACACACTCTTGAGATGCTTCCTCTCAGAGCCCAGGACCCATGCAGTGAGAAACTCAAGCCACATAGGTGCTCTGGTTGACAGCTCCAGAGCACTCAGTCAATAGTCAGCATCAATTCTAGCCAGATGAGTGAGACATTTTGGACACCTAGCTCAGGTGAGTTGTTGGATGACTGCAGCTCCAGCCGACAACTGACTGCAACAATGTAAGAGACCCCCAGAGACAATTGCCCCACTGAGCCAAATCAGCACACAAAACCATAGAGATAATAGTGAATTGCTGTCTGAAGCCAGTAAATTTTGGAATGATGTGACACATAGAAATCAATAATCAGAACATCTGACAACTCTCCAAGGCAACTGACACCCATGCAGTAACTGAGGGAGCCAGGCTTCTTTGCTCTTGTGGCTTCACCATCTCAATATCTGGCCCTCACTATCCCTTTAAAGGGGAAGGGAGAGCTGAAAGTTCACACAGGACTTTTCACTGCTTCAGTTTGGAAGGACACACTCATTTTTGCTCACAGCCTATTGGTCAGCACCAGGCAAGCTAAGAAATGTAGTCTCTTGTGCATCCAGGAAGGGGAAAAAATTATATACTGTGAAAACTAACAATGTCTACCATGGCCTTATGTTACTTTCATCTTTTAATTGTGAAATATTGGACTCATATAACCCCAAGACTGCTGGCAGCCATCTCAGGACCATGAAGGAAGTCTGCCCTCAGACGCAGCCCATATAGTGGAAGCCAGAACAGAGAGAGGAAGAGAAACGAAACCTTGACTTCATCAAGCCTTATTGATAGCCTGAACCATCTCTGGTCTTTTTAGGTGAAATGATGGATTCCCTTGATTGTTTAAGTCAGTGTAATTTGTGTTTTCTGTTGATTTCAACAAAGACTCCTAATTCATAATACCAACACTCTGATCCAGTCACCTTGAGTCACTTTTGGTTCTCTAAAATACATTCATTTTTATTTCAGAATATTCTTAAACTGAGCCCAAAATGTATTGAGCATAATCACCATAAAAAGCATGATCTGGGCCT